>OY728126.1:2114967616-2124967616 GCA_963277665.1 Viscum album | reverse complement strand
GTCGTTCGGTACCCCTTGTAGTTTCTTTCCCTAGGGAATGTCAGTGACTGTGGAGGTGTAGGTCCAGATTGATCGAACAATGGCACTCCTGATAACCAGTGGGACCATCAAGGAGGTTGTGCCTGAGATCATAGTGGTGGGATCTGATGATGAGGATCAGTCGAACAACATATGTACCACCATGCCTGATCAAACACAAGATACAGACATGGATGATGAGTTCCCGGGGGCATTCCCTGCTTATGATCCTACCAACCGTGCTGTCTAGGATGATACGACCTCTAATGAAGTGGATGTTAGAATAGTTCGTCACCGATCATGGAAGAGGATCAAATGCTTCATTGATGACACCCCACTGCACTATTGCTGGATAAGGTGGACAGACATTGCCCACAATTGCGCAAACTATGTTCATGGAGAGTGGATGCCCAATTCCCTCACATGCTTGTCCGATATCTTATGGCGGAGAACATTCAAGAGCATGCCGGTGGCCTCGATGTGGGTTCGTAGTGAAGGAAATTGGTGAACATCAAGATGCTCTAGGAGGCTGAAGAAGAGGTCCAGTGGTTGCAGAGTTAGTTGGACAATCACTCGGCCTCCCTCAACACACAATCTGAGATAATATTGAGATTAAAGGCCCATCCGGGAGAGGATGAAGATGTAATGAAGTGATCCTCTAATGAAATGATCATCATCCAGACCGGCAAGGTGTAGGCCTAGATTACTGCTAATGAATTTCTACCCATCTCTACCAATGAGAATCAAGAACGGAAGAGGCGCCAGAAAATCCTAGATGCCCCCATTCTGAGGGTGGAAGAGCTACTACACGCTTTTGACAATGTTAACCCGTCCATGGGGAAAATCGACCCTCGGGTACTGTAATGATTACAAACCTTCAACTTTAATTTCATGCTTCAATTATTTAATGCATACAGCATGCACGAGTTCCATTATTTTTATGGTTTTATTTCTTAAATGTGATATTCATGGAGTGTCCAATGATCATTCTCTAAGCACATGTGGGTTGGGCCCGATTCGAGAAACATAGGATGATCACTATATCACTACATCCAAATGTAGGAGTGAAAACCTAGAATCTGGCATCCGTGTGTTTGAACAAGAATCCCAGATTCTTGGGATGAGAAGGGAGATACCTTACTAGAGAATGAAGCTCTCAGAACACCTGAATTATTATATTCCCAGTGTGCTCTTGTGCACAAGTTGAGTAATGCCAGGGGTGATGGAATAAATCCGAACAAGGGGAATGGATTGTGTAAATTACAATACCCGAGATTCAGAACACTAAAGTGATGGAATGAAAATTATGAATGACTATTGGCCCTGTTCAAAACATTGTATTCTTATTGTGTTATCCTGAAATTATGATAAAAAATGAGGGTCGGCCATTGAACATGTTCGAAACACGGGGCCTAACTCAAAATTTCATCCATTAGTCTCCCAAAACCTTAGCCTGTGATAGTAGGTGACCCATAGGCCATGCGTCTATACTATTGGGGGGTTCCTCTAGATGTGAAAGAGGGTAAGGATCTGAATAAGGGGAACACAAATCATTGAGAGTGGAGTGATGGGTTGTTTGACTAGAGTCCAACACTCTTGAAATTATGCCACTGGTGTGGGATCACATTAGGTGGGTACATCGGTCTGATCAGGGGTCAAAAATACATCTGAACAAGACCTATCTGATATGGAAATTATCGTTTCCCAACATTATCATGGGGCATCCCAAACTTGTTCATGGAAAAGATGAAATATCGTGGTTTCCTAAAAGAACATAGTTCAAGGGACCAAAAAAGAATGGGGAAATGAGAATTGTAGTTCCTGAGGCTGGACCTGGAGAGAGGATGTCTTGGATTCCAATGTATCCCATGTGAATATTAATCAATACGAATGTAGTTCTTCAGAGGATTTGTGGTCTGAGACCAACACTGGTTATGAGAATTCTCTCTATAAAGGAAACAGATGCATCCCATGATTAACATAGGGCATCCCGAAAATGATCAGGGTAGAACCACAATTTAGTGTCACGTGTTGAGGAAATATTAACTCATGTAGTTTAAAGTCATATGATAGGATGTGGAGTGAATGGGAAGATACTTGGAAGTGAGTATGTGGTGAGGTAGCTATCAATCCGACGTGAATGAAGACTTGGAGTCCAGATCGCACCACGAATCCCCATAGAAAACTCTTCAGGACAAGGGACCTGGAGTGATAATTTGGCTAGGCCCGAAGCAAAGTGGTCGGGAGATCGTACGTACCCCATGAGGATAGGAATCAATCAATACATAGTTTTGAGAGTGCAGTGTAACGTCATTTGGGACGAGGAAGGGGATGGGTGTCAGTGGTTGCACCCGTACACATCCTACCAGAACAAATAAGCCCAGGTGAGTAATGCTCGATGTTGGAAACAAGAAGTAGTGAATGGACTTTCCTAGCTCAGGGAGGCACACATTAGGGACAATGGGGCATTAGATTACTGACATACCACTGATGTTGACCCACCTATATAACTCACCTAGATGTGCGGAAATGTAAAGTTGAGCATGTTGGAATTACACTTGAACATATTGGAGTGGAAATATATGAATCATAATTCTTGAAATATGGATTGAAATGATGGTGGCATGATGATGAAGGAAAATTGTTGACCATGTTTTAAATACAACATCCATATTACATTAGCCGGGAATGGGGATAGAAAAACGATGGTCAATTGTTTACTATGTTCGAATAGTAGGTCCTATCACAAATGTCCTCTGGGGTCTTTAGGGATATTGGCCCGAAACAGTATGCGAGCCAAGGAACCATGAGACCAGGTCGCGAAGGGGGTCGCTTCAGATGTGGAAGAGCATTAGGATCCAAATAATAGGCTCACGAAGCATGGACATTGAACGAGGGAAATGTCCCTGAGAAAATTCCACACTTCGAGCTCTTAGTCAAAACTCATCTGAATATGACTATAAGACGTATCAGATAGAGGGATTCAAGTCCCTTACCAAGGAAAAGGTTCATGGGGTCACACGCTTTAAACCTAAGGCCCTGGTGTGGACCATTAAGAGGCGATTCATTTAATGTACTATGCATAGGGAAGTGAAATAGCCAAACATGACACACAGTTCTTGTAGATAGATCTTATTTTTGGGTCAGAGAACTCAGACCACGATGTGAAAAGATATGGGAAGCACATAGTGTGACTATTTGTAAGACCATACTTGAATGAGAACATAAGAGGTACTCACCACCGCACATAGTCCTAGATGAGTTGATTTTAAGGGGTTGAAAAAGAAGGGAAATGATTTGTAGATACCTGGGGATGGACCCTGAGACAAAAAATTTATGGGAGCTCCTACATATCCCATAATGAGGGGAATCAAGCCATACATAATTCTGGAAAATTTCATGTTGTTTAATGTTGTGTGGCAAGGATGTGGAGTGGTCTCAATTTGTGGGAATAGATCTCGGGCCATGGATTGGTAAGGAATTTGGGGGGCTCATGGTGAGGTGATTATGAACCCTGATGTGAATGGGGACCTAGAGTCCAAATTACCATGTGTTCCTTGGGGAAGCGTTTAGGTCAAGGGACAAAACACAGAATTTAGGATAGGTCCATAGAGAAGTGTCCAGGTGTACCTATGTATCTCATGAGAATGAGAATCAAGCTGAACGTAATTATGTGAGGTGGAATAGCAAGGTACTAGTGTCGAGGATAAAAGGGGCGTTTGGGTCTTGCCCTCTCACCAAAAGAAGTATTATTTGATTGGTCATGTATGTCCATTAGTGTGAATGGAGGTGTTTTTTTATTATGTGATGGTCCTAGAATAGCGAATCTAGACATTAAAACAAGAATCAAGTGATAAAAATTCATTGGCAAATGGTATGTTGTTTGACTGATACCACACATGATGTCCCATAGGAAGGACATCACAATGCAGTTTTGTTTTTAGTCATGTGGCAGGGATGATATAGTCTCAGTATAAGGTCATGTGATAGGACCAACCATACGGTTTAATGGAATATGGTATTGAAGTAATAGATTAGAGTCTTTTGGGACTAGGCAGTATAGTCTATAGTCATATGGCTCAGATATATACAAGAAGAATGAGGTTAAAAAGGGAATGTTCACGACATGATAAATAATACCCGATGTGAATGGGGATGTGTTCCACTTCATAACAGGCACGATTTAGTACAAAAAACTTCAGAATGAGGGGCTAGGAATGATTAGAGGATATCAGGCAGGAGAAACTTGCTCCAAATTGAGCTAGTCCTGTAGATGAGGAGTCCGGGTGTTCTTACATATCCCATGGAAGGGGAATCAATTTGTACGTAGTTCTACAAAGGGTAAATAAAAAAAGATCATAGTTTAAGATCTTATAACATGGAACATGGAAAAGTGGGACTATTCCAAGTAATTTCAGAACTTAATGTGATCCCTAAGCCTACATTAGTCGAACTCGGTGTTGGAAACATGGTAAGATAAGGTATTTTCAATACGTGAAATAAATGCAAAGGATAAATCATTGGAGTCCCGAATGATTGTCTTATCGCAGTTGTTTCCACCTAACGTGTGGATGAGCACTAATTAATAGTACCAAGAGTCTTGAAATTCATGTTGTGCAAGATGAGGTGGAGAAGGATGTGAGTTATGTAACCGACATTTGTGGCTTAATTGGGTTGGTGTGAAAATGGTGGATAACTATTGACCGTGTTTGAAACATAGTATCTATATCATGTGACCAGAGGTAGGAACAAAAAATGATCATCGACTGATGACAAAATTTGCAATGTGGTACTTGTATCAATTTGTTACTTGAAACCCTTGAGGATGTTGGTACTTAATTGTAGGAGGGGCCTTTGTTCCATGTATCCTTGTCATTCAGGGTCCCTTTGGGTTGAATGGTAATGGAAGCCCTAATAAAAGGAAAAAAATCCTATGAAACTGGTGAAAGCATGATAGGGTAGAATCTGAAATTCAAGGAGCTAAACTAGAGTACCCTAGGTCACATTAGCGAATCACCGAAGAGGACCGAGGGGATCATCTTGGGAGTGGTTGATTTGAAAAGATGAATATACCTAAATCTGATAGAAAACTCTCAGGGGGAGGAGGTAAATTGCATGGTTGTTACAATACAAAACAGGAATGATGAAATAATCTCATACCACACCACATACCCTTCACCATGGGGGAATCCAGGCCATGGGGCCAAGGGGAAATGTAGATTACTAAGAGAAGGGGATGAGCAGCAAGTATAGACATTCGGGCAGTCCTACATATCCCTTGAGGATGGGAATCAAGCCACACGTAATTTATGAAGGGAGTAATATTCATTTTATCATATTGTACTAAGGACACAAATGGATAAAATACCCAACATACAGGAGGTGTACGGTGCGGTGAGTAACTCTACGTGATTAGGGACATAATGCCATACCACACCGTACAACCCTAAGTGAGAACAAGGGCCAGGGCCTGAAAATACCAAGGGGCCTGAGGCTGTGCCTCAGACCGAAAGGTGTGACCAGTTTGCAGTTTGATGTCTTGCAGTGAGGAAGAATAAAGGTGTAATATACCCCAAACAAGGTAGGTTTACGATTTAGTGAGAAACCATATGTGAATGAGCACATAATCCCATACCACATCATACAATCCCATAAGAGTTAATACATGGTAAGGGGGATTGATATTGGGAACAAGAAGCATGTAAGGGCATCTTCTCACAGTATAAATGATAAATGATGGGAGGGATGTCTCAAAAGGATATGTGTGGAATAGAGAAATATCCCAACGTGAATGAGGAGATAAGTACACTCCACACCACACAAACCTAAATGAGCACTTGGGCTAGGGGCCCGAAATGGCCAAGGGGCCTGAGGCTGGGCATCCCAACTCATTGTAGCCATACGACCTATTGTGTGGTTACCGCCTCATCACAACTCCTAAGCCCACACAGGTAGTTCTCGGTTTGGGAAAAAAGGAGCCTGACTCAGCTCTCCCTGTCACAAATGGGTATAATAGATGCCATTTATTGAAGGGAGTGCGTCGCTTAGAGATACCACATGGAAGAATGGACCACAACACTAAATTTTTGGGACATCATGGTGTGGAACTAACGAGAAAGGGTAGTTGTTGACCATGTTCGAGAAAAAACATCCCTATAGTCACCTGGACTGAGAACAACAAATGAACATTGACCACTGACTTTATTCGCGAAGCAGGACATGTATAAGTTTGTTTCTCAACATCCTCGAGGGTGTTGGCCCGAATCGGTAGGAGAGCCAATGTGCCTAGCATCCCTACCATTATGGGGTCCTTCTGGATGGGAAATATGATGGAGTCCCAATCACAGGAGTGGGTTAAGCATAGTTGTACCAATCTGTGAAAGAGGTGAAAACCTCTGAGGAGTGGGACATATGGCGGGATTGTAATGAGCTCTAAATAAATTGGGGAAAAATTATGCACCACACCATATGTCTTAACCCGGGGGAATATTTTGGTATTTGGGATGGGCTATCATACTAATCATCAGGGTATTCTTATGTATCCCATGAGGATGGGAATCAAGCTGTATGTAGTTCTTGAAGGCCTTGCAGTTTTGCATCATACGGTGAGGACGTTGGAGGATATAAAGATGGTGAGTGGTCAGATGGTGTAACCATCATAATCCTGGAATGAGTGGGGCTAAAATTCCTATACTATACCATGCAAGGATCCTCCGATAGAACTATATCCAGGGGAGAAGTCAAATCAGATAGTTTGTGTCTGGGCTCAAGAATAAATTTTTGACCGTTCCTACGTATCCCATGGAATGGGAATCGAGCTACACATAGTTCTATGTGAGTAGTTTAATGTATTTCAGGACGACATACAGTTTAAAGTCATGCGGGATGAAGTAGTTTAGGGTCATGCAGTACCAAAAAGTATAGGGTCATGCTAGAACAACTGGCTTATACAAAGTATTTCTTTAGAAATTTGGCATTGGTGGGTGGAGTTATACACTCACCATCCATGGTCACTGGGGTATATTCACCATTGGGGTAAACCCTCTGAATTATGTATAGTCTTTCCCATTTGGGCACCATAATGGGTGGTTTTTTTCCAGGGATAATTGGTGTCAAGAGGGTCAATACCAAGTCACATTGGAGGAATGAGTAGAGGCAAAGCATCTAGTTGAAGGCTCTATCTATGTTATTATGATGCCTTTCAAGATTGTGATGGGCATGAATCCTTTTCCTGTCATGTGCTTCCAACCCATCCACGTGAATTTTGGATATATTATCTGGTGCTAGCTAGTCATAGACCATTGTGTGTAACGAAGGCAGCAGGATCTCAATGGACAGGATGGTCTCACCTCCAAAGACTAGGGAATATGGTGTCACCTTGGTGGAATTAATAGCCATCGTCCGATAAGCCCAGAGGGTGTTGATGATCTTTTCTGGAAAACTCATCTTATTCTAACCAACCATTTTCAACAAAATTTTACAGAGGGTTTTGATGAATGCCTTGATCTATCCATTTTCTTTCACATGATAACAAGACGTATGGTTCGAACGGATGTTGTACATGGAATACAACTTCTTCAACTCAGCTACTCTGAAGTTTGTGTCATTATCGGGGAGGACAGCTTGAGGGACTCCAAACTGGTAGATGATATTAGAGATCACAAAGTCAATGATTGAACAATCCTTGACCTCCTTGAGTGAAAATTCCTCTCCCCACTTGAAAATGAAATCTATTGTGGTCAGGATGAACCTGCACTAGCGAGCTGTCACTGGTGGATATGGTTCCACGACATCGTGTCCCCATATCACAAATTGTAAAGAGTACTTGGTGGAGTGAGGAGGTTCTGGAAGCCAATGCCTGAATTTATCTGGAATTTTTCTCATGTGACTTCTATTGGAGAACACGATGCAATCATGGATCAGTGAGGGCCAACTATACCCCAATCTCTGGATCTCATGAGGTATCTTCGACCCAGACTGGTGGGCATCGCAGGAACCTGCTGGAACATCATACATGACCTGAGGAATCTCGACTCAATGGATATAATGAATGAGGACCCCATCAAACCCATGCTTGTAGAGGATGTGCTCTAGACTGCGTCCAGTCTAGAGGCTAAACTGCAGCACACAACGTCAAATTCGAACGCACTCAGCCCAATCTGTCGAGAGGTAACAATTTTAGAGATACTCTATAAAGAGGGATCTACAGTGTGGAGTCACTTCAAACACTACATCTAAGTAACCTAGGGGACCTAACATCGGGGATCTAGTGGTAAGATGGTTTATCTATAGGTTTTCGCCATCATCCGGGGGGACAAGAGTAATGAAGCTTCGATATTCCACGTGTATAATCAGATCATCCTACTCGGGTTCATCATGGGATGCTACCAGGACGACCAGAGCATCCGCCTGACCGTTCAAAAATTGAGGGACATGAGTAACTTCCCACCGAGATGGGAACTGGGCCATTAGTAGGAGACTGTGCTCCAATAATAGTATGATCACATGATTTCTTGATATATAGTCACCATTGATTTTCTTGATAAATAATTTTGAATCCTCTTTCATGTGAAAATAATACACATCGATCTCGAGTTCTAGCTCGAGACCAGTGATAAGAGCCTGATACTCTGCCTTGTTGTTGGTGAAGCATTCTAACAACAAGAATGAATACTGAAGAATGGCTTGTGCTGTATTAATAAATACAATATTTAGGCCTACCCTGTTGTGTATGGGATCATTGAGCATTCCTCTGGAGGGGATTTAGGAAGCACCATCAAAGTACATCTTCCAACATGGGATGACATGATCTACTGAGAGGATATCATCTTTAGGAAAATCCGGATCCAAGGACTGGTTAACAGAAGCCGGATGAGCAGCAAGGAACTCTGCCATTGCTTTCCCTTTAATAGCTTTCTCAGGGATGAACCTAATGTCCAACTGCAAGTGGATTACTGCCCACCATGCTAGACGACCATTCAACATGGGTTTGTTTATAATGTACTTCAGTTGGTCAACCCGAGACACTAGTTATACCTCGTTGTGCTTCAAGTAGTGTCGAAATTTTATTAATGTGAATATTAGCGCAAGGAATATCTTTACAGTGGGGGAGTATCAGGTATCCATATCGATGAGCATACTACTGAGGTAGTAAAGATTTTTCTCCATCGCCTCATTGTTCATCTAGGAGAGAAAGTTTCCAAGAGATCCTTCCATGGTAGTCACATATAAGACTATTGGGTTTCAACAGATGGGAGGAATCAGGACCGGAGGATGGTAGAGATACCTCATGATTTCCTTGAACACGGTCTGGTAATCTTCTTCCCATTCATTGGTGGATCCTTTCTTCATGAGTCGAGAAAGGTGCTTACACTTTCTGGACAAATTCTCAATGAATTGGCATATGTAGGTTTAGTGTCCTTGAAAACCTCGAAGATCCCAAAGATTGCTTATGGGAGGCATCTGTATGATGGCCTTGATCATATCTGTGTCGATCTAGATTCCCCCATAGCTGAAAACAATTACAAGAACCTCCTTGAGGTGACCATGAAAGCACATTTCAATGGGTTCATCTTTAGGTGGTGGGAACAGAGGAAGCTCAACACTTTTTCATGGTCCATGAGATGGTCCTAGTGTTTGTTTTATTTGAACACTAGATAATCCACATATCAGTCCACCAATGTCACAAGGATTGTATTAAATATGCAGTGGATGGCCTGATGATAGGTGGATCATGCATTCTTCATGTCGAAGGGCATTACCTTGTAACAGAAAGTACCTTCATCGAGTGATGGTTGAGATCCCAGAAGTCGATGCAGACTCTGATATGTCCATTCTTCTTCCTAAATAACACAATGTTGGCAAGGCACTTGTTTTACTGGACCTCCTTTATAATGTTGACTCTGATGATCTTGTAAAATTCGGCCTCATCCATGGCACCGTGGGAAGGGTGCATCCTTCTAGGAGGCTGCTTGAACCCGCGATGATTTTTTGTGATACCAAGGATGTGGATGACTACATGTGGATATTGCCCTGTAATATCATCATAGCTCATGTAGAATACATCAAATTATTGTTTCAAGAAGTCTATAAACCATTTCTACTCCTCTAGATTCATGGAGACACTAATTAATGTGGGTCTCAGGTCTACCTCGCTACCAAGGTTCACATATACCAACTCATCGATCATGGTGGAAACTCCCTCTTCAAAGGCCAAGGGTGTATCCTCCAATCCTCTTCTTCACTTGTGGAGGAGGGATCCCTAGCAAGAGGAGCTTCCTTATGGTTAATAGATTCTGATGGGAGGCTGGTATCAACCTAAGAAGCAGTGGTCACAACATCAAGTGATTTTGGTACTACAGAAACCATAACTATAAAGGATGTCGACCCAATCCCATCTGGTCTTCGTCCCATGGGGCTACGCTTGATGATTTCAAATCAAAAGTGGCATGTTGGTTTGATCAGGTTGATTCTAGCCCTTTGAAACAGGAATGCATGACGTATTATTATTGCCATGGGGCGAACCTCCAGATACCTTATGGGGGTATGAGGATTCGGGGTAACATGAGCCTAATTTGTGTTGGAGTACGAGGTGATTTTCTGCCGTCACTTGGACTTGCAAATATGCCTCTCCCTTTTACCAGAGAAAAAAAACATTTTAACATGATGGGGTTTGTGGCCTCAAATCTATGGATCTAGTAGAAGTAGGCATCATCCAGACCTTTCCGGAGGTCAGTTGCAACCGCGATGGGTTCAACCTCACTGGCCTGAATCTACTTGTCCATGCTCTTGTAATAGTCGACATCCAGGTAGTGGGATTCACAAGAGGAAAAAGAAGAAGCATCCTCGTGGAGTATTCCCACTCGACCATTGAGGGAGTACTTGAGGCATTGGTGATATAATGAGGGGACCGCCGTGTGCAGGTGGAGCCCTAGTCTGTTCATCAATGCGTTGTATGTGGTATCTTGGGAGACAACCATAAACTCGTTGCTGGAAACTGGGCCACCAAACTAGGTCATCAAATGGATCTTATCGAATGTCGTCTGCTATTTCCTATAGTATCCTTGAATTCATAAATCGGAGGGAGTCGTTTCATTTTCGAATAACCCCATCTTCCGCAGTGTCCATGTCAGGATAAGGTTAATCCCGGATCCCATGTCAACATGACGAGGGGAGAACCAACACGCCGTTAATTTGGCTGATGATGTATAGTGTTTGGATGTGACTCTATATGGGAGAGACTTCTTCTTCTCCAAAGAATTAAATGATGGCACGACTTTTAGCATTATCGACTATTTCATCATGAAAGGCTTCTCCAGCTACTACCTCTATCACAAATTGGATGGGGCTTCTTAAAGCTTCAGTAGGGGCCTCACATATATCTGACGATAGAGGAAGGGCCTCGAGGATGGAAAGCCTTGATGGGATTATTGAAAGGTGATTGAGAGAATCATTCTTCCATGTCAGGTGTGAAAATCTACTTGTAGGAGGCCGCTCTATGACATGAGGCTTGGCTGGCCATGCAAGGTGGGCCAGCGGTTGATTGGTACTGGGCATATCCTACAGCTCACTAGTGGAATCCCAGAGAGTAGAAACTAGATGAGGTATGAATGACTGAGATGAGCCTATAGCTGGGTGAGTCTGGTCACGGAATGTTCTTTGTTGTTCTTCCGGATCTAGTAGCACATACAGCGGTGGAGGCGGGCCTAATGACACCAGATGAGGAGGTTGTACATGTTGAACTATGTGTTGGTCCTACTATCTAGTCTCAGGGGCATGCATGACCTGGTTTGAGGTTCCATCTAATTTTCCACGATGACCCATATGGCTGCTGCTCCGCTGACGTTGGCATTGGCTGGGGACTATGTAGAGGTTCGCCTGACGCTCCTCATCATCAGGAGTCATATAAGGATTTAACAACTCCATGGTATTAACCAAATCATAACCTTGACTATCACATTATGATTCAACCATTAATGTATGGATTCTGATAGGAATCCCAATATTCAGAGGCATTATGTATCCAACAGTGTGAGACAATGATGACATTGGGGTGGCCATTGATTTCTCTTGCATCGCCAATGCTTTCACTTTTGGGAAGAGGATAGTTGAGATAATGATGTAGATGTAGAGGCTATAAATTCTTAAGGCTCCATCTGATTATGGAATGCATGAATGATACAATGGGAATGAGAAAAATTTTTACTAACCATTCAGTCATCATATATCTCGGACATGTAGTTAGAAACCTGTCGCCGCTTACCTTCGTCGTCGCGGCTGTTGTTTGGCCTTAAAACGACACATACCACTTATACCAGAGGTAGGACCGACCTGACTATATTGTTATCAAACTAGTCTTCATGCCAATATTTTAACACATAGAACTGCTAGAGAGTGTTCCCCAAGTTCCAATGATAGGGTCTGTAGTTGGGGCGATCAATGAGGATTTCCTCTACTTGCATTCAGTACTCACGAAAACTAATAATCCCTTATTCCAAAGCACATTGAAAATAGCTGGGGAACTGATTCTTTTTGAACGAGTATGTCTGGTTTAATATGTCCGGAAAGGGGGGACTTAGAGCCAGGCCCTGATGAGGATCTGGAGGATCCTGTTGACGATGCGGGGCTGGTTTTCTCTCCTGTGCGGTGGGGGAGCATTTCGCGGGGCACATTCTGATTCTGAGGAAGCTGTTACTGGGCTTGAAACTGCACCTGTGGTAGCGGGCCTCGGTGAGGCTGGGGTTGTGGGTTCAATGATAATAATTCCAGCTATCTAGGGGTGTCTATTTGTTCCATCGTTGTAGGTTTGGCTCTGACATACCTTCACATGGGAATTGTTGGAGGCAACAAATGTTTCTAGCTGGCATGTTGTAGTGCTTCTTCCAGGTGCGGATCCATATCGAGAAAGTCTCAAAATCCCCCAGGGCAGTTTTGGGTTATCATAGAGGGAACCAGTTCCATATTGATATTTCCTACAGACATCGTTAGTATTTTCTTTTGAGATAGAGGCATGTCAATTGAATATGTAATCCCTTTCCACCAGGTGATAAATTCTGTGACATGCTCATATGGCCTTTGTTTTCACTTGAAGAGGTATGTGATGCCTCATTTCCACGTGGTGGAGATGAACTAGTAGTAGAACTACCTAAAAGATCCTCCCATCTATTTACATATCCAATGAGAAGCTGGATGTACCATATGAATGTAGGCCTCTCCAATGTCTTAATAAAACAGTGAATCTAGGCAGCCTCCTTCTCCTCTGGAGTCCATAACAAGGGTCCGCAGCTTGAGTTCAAGTGGGACAGCTGTTTTGGCTGGTCCCCCATCCCGTTTAATGGGGAGATGGTGGGATTCTAAAAACCTGGAGGTGCTGGCATATCATCCACCCATGTTGGATATGACTTTCCATCCGGAAGGATTTCAACACGACTGGTTTCCAACACCTCAAGGAGGGTAATGAGTATGGAAATTGGATCATCTGGGTGGGGGTCCCTATAATTACAGGGATACCTATCCACGAGTGCGTTGGCAGTCTCTTCAACACAGTATACATGCCCAGTGGCGTGTCGAGCGTCTGGTGGCATGACCCTCGGGGCTGCTGGGGGATGTTGAGCTATGTCACTTGGATTTTCGCACCATTTTAGAGGGTTTGACAAGACATACTATGCCCTCTTTATATAAGTTCATGTCTCAACCCTATCTATGGGGTCAGGATGATCCGGGTCACCTAGAGGTAGCTTGCCGAGGGGATTTTTTTCCTTCTCTTGTTGCCCAAGCCTAGGATCACCGTATTATAGCCATCGCTCTGTAGTGCTTTTAGCCAAAAGGTTATGAGCCAACTTCTTATGTTCGGAATTTTGGTGACACAATGTGGCCTTTTCAGGGTCTTCCTCTATCCTATGCACTATGAATAAAAGGTTGGAGTGCTTGGAAGCTCTGACGTGCTCTTTACCCTTACCAGAATTCTGGCTGAGTGAAAATGCCTAGGTGGGTGTTGGGAGAACTAGTATGTTACTATTCTAGCAAGTAAACCTCCCTGATGGGTCTAATAGTCATGGAATTCTCTTGTGGGGTATGTCCCCATCAAGAAGATCCAACTCAACCTCCTTGTTCACTATGTCGTCCGTCATCACTATGACCCCACCTGGGGTGATGTCCTCTTTATCGCCTAGTAAGTCAGGCCGCCGCCATATATGACTCAAGAGGAGGGCATCAAACTGCCACCAACCATGGATTATCACATGGGGGAAAACTCCTTGATGAAATTGCAGATTATCTTGAAACTCTGAATGCATTGATCTTGGAGGAACGTATGGAGGCCAAGTGACTCGGTGTGTTGAGCCATATGGAGTGTAGCCAGATCGACTAGATGAAGTTTCCCATCAATGATTTCATGATGTGTTTGTCTCCTGGGATAAACCACTCACTAATGAGGAAGTCAAAATTGTGTCACATAGAGGGTTTGGAAGAAACATTCAACCTCCTCTGGTGTGAGGGATTCTAGTGTGCGATGTGGTCCACTTCAAGGATCTTCCATAAACTCATAGACTCAGATCCAAGGTCTTCCCCTTTGTTTCCCCATTCGTCAACTGGGGGCAGCTGTGGAACTGGCAGTGGTACTAAAGCAGACCATTGGTATTGAAAGCTGGCCGAGGGAGAGTAAGATGAGCGGGTTGACTGGCAGCAGAATCTCGGCATGTCCTCCGAAGAGTGTAGCAACCTGGCCTCTATGTTGTGATAAGATAGGATGAGGACCATAGATCCGAGAATAGGGGCTAGGGCTACTAGAGAAAGGCCACGATGATACACGCCCACCATCGGTCCCCAATATAGCTCTTTGTGATCTCTTATCGAGGAAGAGATCATTTTCGGTGATGATAGTGGTGATTGAACAACCATGACCGGTGGTTTTGTGATATTTTCATCCTCCTGGATATAACTACAGATGGAGGAGGGAATCTAATAAACCTCGCATTGCATGAGTATTAGTCAAATGTGCCTTGTTCCTACCCCAACCCTTGACATGGATGTTGAAAGGGAGGGTTCCTGGGTTGAGTCATATTCTGCTTCAGAGTATGAGAAGTGGACTGGTTTGATCTCTACTTGCACCTTCCCTAAATTATTCTTATGGAAGTGAAAACCCAGCTTCCATCCCCTTGGTGGGTGCTCAGGATAGGGATGATTTTTGAAATGAGGTCCTTCGGCTGCAGTGGTGCTGAGGCGAAGAGGTTTTCCACCTGAGTAAGATGGGGTGTGAGGAGCACTGGGAAAAATGAAAAAGGGGACATGGGGAGGACCTCTATAGGTAGAACTGGAGTGGGAAACACCTCTTCTATAATAGATAGGATCATGGGGAACACCTCCATGATTGTTTCCTCTGGTGACCCCAAAATGAGGAGGCTCCTTGTATTGGTCTATCTGAACATGGGTAGGACCACCATGTTGGGTGCTAGTGAGGCGAGGCTGGCCTTCACCCCTCTGGTTTTCAAGGCTAGGAGGACATCCACCAGCTGCAAAGAGGACATGAGGAGGATCCCCACATTAAAGTGAGACCATATGTGCAATGAACCTACACCGGTAGTCGGGGGAAAGAGGAATGACTTCATACCCAATGTAATGGGAACAGGAGAGACTTCTGTACTGAGTATCGCCTCTATGGGGAAGACCCTCATTTGGATTGACAGTGGCACGAGGTAGACCTCCATGTATAGCCTCGAAGAATGGAAGGCATGCACTATCTATGGTAGTGATACTGGGAGGACCTCTTTACTGGGTGGTATCACTGCATGTTAGCTCACGGAAGCCACAGCTTGTGCCGATCACCAAGAGAGTTAACCCAGCCTACCCGTGGGGAGGTTGGGACCTCGATCATAGTCGATTGTATGAGTACCACTTATCAGTGTATTCACGGAACAAATGATATTCATCGGTGGTGGCTCGAGCCACAGTAGCCATCGACGGTGGTGTTCCTTAGTGGGTGTTACCTTCATCTTGCATTCGACGCTTGTGGCGGGTCTGATGAACCTGATCCAGTGGTTCTGGTACGTGGAATATCTTCTCCTCATACAGAAAGACCAGGCGGCGTTGCTGACACGGCCGAGTGGGATCCCTCGTTGGGAGCCCCTAGAATGGGACTCTGACCAGGCCGGACTAGATGTCACCTACCTCATCAGCGTAAGGCAGGGTGTTGTCAAATTGTTCTCAGGAAGAGGCTCCTAGAATGGAAATATATCAGCGTGGGGAAAAACTTCTCCCTACACGACCCTTGGGGGCATTGTTGATGATGAGGAACAGATGCCTCCAGAACCAGGCAATCCATATCCTGAGTTGGGATTATGGCCTCCTCCTCGTATCTGCATACTAGGTCATTGATCACCCTTCGTTGGGTGAACATGGAAGGGGAGATGGGTCATGGTTTCCCCATGGTTTTGGGTGTAGAGGTTGTCTCGGAAGAGGTGGAAACCTGCGAGACTGCCACATTGGCACTGCCACTGCCCCTGCGTTGGTCTGCAGGCGGTGATCGTGTTCTGGGTGCAGCCACTTGATTCCTAAGAAGCAGGCATATTAAATCATCGGTGCAGAACGAAAACGGAATTTATGAACAATGCCCCAGTTACATTCTATCTTCCATGATCGCTAAGAGTGATCCATGCTGTCAATGTCACAGAATAGGGTGTCGAATATTCTACAACCCCAACTACTATTGTGTTTCGTGCCTGGCCTACTCTTTGCCTAGCGGGAACTGGTGCCGGATATCTGGATCCAATGAAATTATAATCTATTGATGAATTAAGAGATAATAATCAATATATTTAAGAGAATAATTTCATGTTGGGTTCACCATTTATATTTCTGATGCATTCTTCGGGGCACACACGTCTGTCTTGTTTGGAAAAACGAAGACACTTTCTGTTTCCCCACATTCCCACATTCCAAAGGCGGGAAACATCCCCTCCTTGTTCATGGACATTTTCCCCTTGAAAAAAATGGGATGAAGGGATGTTGGTTTTTCCTTCCTTGTATTCCTCCTCGGAACTCGTCACCTAGTCTGGGTCTCCTTTATAGATTTAAGACATTATCTGTGAATTGCGTCAAGGTTCTATATCTTCATGGACACCACTTAATTACATTGCTTATTTCAGGACATTCCAAGGGGCACGGTCAGGGCAGCAACCTTCGGTCAGAAGTGTAGTCACATTGGACATCACTAGCACGTCTCGACGCTGGGACACTAGTACGTCTGTGTTTCATCCACTTATTATAGGGATTATCTTGGGCGCAGAAGCCCGAGGCATCCCACATTGAATGTGAGGAATTATATTCCATAATCATGTTCCTAAGGATTTACTTAGCTTCCCATGTTTAACATAGGGTATGCCACAAGTTTAACACCCAACATATATGTAAAAGACTGATCATAACACTAATTAGAGAGGATCAGATTGGTGGAACCCCTGGAAGGAACATTTTTGTTGGGACCAACATATGGTTGACTTCCTAGTTACTGTTTAGGGGAATGGGGAATGATATGGCATGATTTCACATTGATGTAGCGGGCTGGTTAAGAATAAGGATGGATGATGGTGCAATTTAATGATGTTGATGGTGAATGGGATGGAACCGTCACGAGGATGAATATGGTTTTATTGTTGATCCTCAAAGTGGAATCCTATATATCATTGTGGTAGGGAATCAATGTCGACATAGTTCATTTGACAATGACATACCACCTATTGGGGTTTTCAAAGGCATACCACAGGATGGGATCACAACAGCTTATCGTGGGAAAATAATTTCAACAGCATACCACTGAAAAGGATCACGACGACTTACCACTGATTGAGCTCAGAACGGCTTAACACTTGTTATAAATGTCAACTACTTATCGCTGAATGGGGTCACAATGTCTTACTACTAAATGAGGTCACAACGGCTTACCACTGGATGGGGTCGCACTAATGTGAACGGGGTCCTGGGACCCATATAGATTGTGGGGATTTACCTCATGGCGTCTTCCTACATAATTTTCCTTGGAAAGGATCAAATACCTTACAGTTCATGTGGTTGGAACCGACGTAAATATGGTCGGGACGACCAGTGGATGGTGTGCTTAAACCTCCGGGAGGCTTCCAACGTACCCTGACTTGTCAAGGATCAAAGAAAACATATTTCAAGGTGTGGGAACCCATGTGAAGGACTGTCGGGACTAATATTTGTTGGGATTGAACCTTAGAAAGTCTTACTACGTGCCTTATCAGGGCAAGGATCAAATACAACAAAGTTCAAGGTTGGTTTGGTGTGCCATGGCTTCCCACTGACTGGGGAAACAACGAATTACCACTGATTGGGTTCCATAGTTCAATGTCATCCAGGACTGGGGAAAACTGATGTGAAGGTGGTCAGAGTGATCGAATGTTGGGATTGAACATCTTGGAGGCATCTTGCATAACTCACCTTGGAATGGATCAAAGACCTCGTAGTTCCAGATGGAGTTTTGTTCACTGACGTAGAGATTGTAGGGACCAATGGATGTTGGGCTTGAACCTCATGGAGGCTTCCTACGTACCTTTCGTTGGCAAGGATCAAAGACATTATTGTTCAGGTTATTTGGAAATTTGGGGGGTCACGCTAAGAGGTCTCACAAGGTGTTGGTGAACCAACGTGAAGGGGGTCTAAGCGACCAATTGGTGGGGGGTATAGACCTCAGCGAGGATTCCTACTTACCTTCCCATGGCAAGGATCAAGGACCACATAGTTCCGGTTGGGTGTGGGGCTTACACTCTAGGCTACCCAGAGAGGATTTCATGGTTGGTTCTTGCTCGATGCCCTCCTGAGTAATGCTCGGTGTGAGAAACAAGAAACTAAAAAGACCTGCCGATCACGTTGAGAAAGGTGCATATATGGGAAACAGAGTAGGGAATACACATGATCGCATCCCAAAAAAGAAAATATGGGCGTATTCATGGTTATCAGCTTGAAGAGGTTGGGAATTACTCTAAGTTGGAGGCCCAGTGGTGACAAAACCCAATGAGAGAGGGATTTGGCACCGAAAAAAGGAGGGGAAGGGATGTTTTCCCCTGCATGAAAATCTAGGGGCTTACACTAGGGTGATTGCACTTTCCCAACGTAGGATGCATGGGGGGAATTCACAGTTTAACATTGTGAGCTGAGGATGAATATTCTTGGTAGTTTAACATTCTACAGCTCAGATGAGGTGTGTTCACTCCACACCCCATGTACATACATAACAAGTACCCTCTACACCTTGGTGAAGGGAATGGACCGTCAATGTCGTGGTTGGGGGGTTTCTTGAGGTGATCCCATTGGGGTTCCACATTATCATGGATATGTGAAGAAGAAATATCCATTAGTGTGCCTACACAAAGAATCATGTAATGAATTGCAACAGGTAGTGTCATCCAAGGGACTTTGATATTGTTTCATGCGATCCTAAGAGGTTGCACGGGAGAAGGAGTTGTAGAGAAAAGGGGTTTCTGAGTAGAGGCATCATAGAGTTCTTGTGCTCAATGCAATGGAAGGGATTCGTGAAGGTTCTAGCTTCACTAAGTGAAGTGTCCAAGCCAAGGCATAGGGAATAGATGCATATAAGTGGTGCTTTGTGAAGTGGAAGGGAATTTGTGAATCAACGCCCTATGAAGCATGGGTGCCTCACATAGAATGGTCTTATGAAGCAATGTGCTTCATGATGCACAATGACTCTTCCTTTGAATTTGAGTCACGTGTTCTTGGGGGGTGATTTGTGAAGAATAAATGCTCTGCAATAACCCGTGTCCCCGTGAGGGTATCCTTCTTATTCCAAGGCTTATGGGCTTCTTGGATGGCATACCTCTCGAAAGAGGGGGTGAAAACAAGTAAATGGGGAGGCACTTCACAAAGAAAAAGTATCTAGAGTAGCTCATGGTTCGCATAGGTGAAAGTGAATCACGATTTGAGAGCTGAGAAGGTGAAAGGTCAGATGATTCGTCCTTTGGGCCTTGGGGGAGGCCAGTGTTTATAGGAAAGAGGCACTGCGAAGTAGATCTCTCTCGGTGCGAAGATGGATTCCACTCCATGGCGGGCTCGCTAACGTCATAGGGGCTCGCAGGGAATCCCATCTTCTAGATTTTCGGCAGGCTCGCGAACATCAAATTGGCTAGTGGATCATCCTACTTCCTTGCTTTGTGGTAGGTTAGCGAATGTCAAATAGAATCATGGAGCATCCCGCCTCTTTGCTTCATAGTGGGCTCGCGAAAGAGAAATCGTCTCACAGAGCACCCCGCCTCCTTTATCCATAGTGGGCTTTCGAATATCATATCGGCTTGTGGAGAATCCTAAATCCTTGCTTCATGGTGGGTACATGTCCATGGCGCTCTGAAAAAGGTCTTAATGAGGCATCATTTGATACTTTCTTATTATAATTCTCCATCCAATTTTTTGTTCCAAGATCTCCTATAGGGGGAGTATACAGAGTTTAAAGGAATCATCTAATTACTCAACTTGTCTTTCACCATAACATGTAGAGATTCATCGATCAAAATTTAATGTCTTGATTCTCATGTGGATGATAATATATTTTTAAATTATATATAGAGAATAGTAGAAACTATCAATATAAAATATCTTTCGACAAATATAATCATATTCTTTGAGTAGTTTTAATATATTGGTTTTTTCAGGGAAATTCCAATATAGGTAAGGTTTATAATGTACTCTTCAGTGCCCAATTGGTTATACTCCCAATAACTCTAAAATTCTATCATAAGAAAAAAAATATACATTGGGGGGCCAATCTATTCTAATGAACTTATATGAAACCCCAATATATATATTCATAATATGGAGTTTTATTACCATTTTATGGGTCCATACCAAATACAATCATATCATTCAGTAGTTTTGAAAAAAAAGGTCTCCATGAATTTAAATGATAAAAAGATTATAAATTTTTATGGTTCTCACAAACCATAAGGCATCAGTATAAACTCAATTAAAAATCACTTATTCAATACACAATTTCAAACAATATACTATAGATATTCATGTACAATAGTAACTACTAATAAATAATCATTATAAAAAATATATATTACAAAACCCTGACTATGATCTATGTTTTTAGTGTAAATAAATGTCCTGTTATTCTTACACTACCCAGGGGACCTATTAGGTTTCAATATGTGTTCAGTCAACATAACACCCACTAAATATCCAAATATTGTTAATAAGCCAATCAACTATTTAAATTTTTCAGTAAAAAACTTTATTCATTATCAGGTATTCTATTGATTTATAATAGGCATCAAACAATTAAGAGGTTAGAATCAAACAAAAAAAGTTTTTATATAGGGTATCCCTAACAAGAGGTCCGCTAATCAAAAAAAATTCCATAAATATTATATCATACATATTAGTTACTATCATAATTCAAATATATATTTTAACACTCAAGATATTTAATAATATGCTAACATTACTCCCTTACATTCATTGGTAAAAAATAATGATATCCAATTTAGAAAACTATAGTTAAAATATAAATCGAATGCATTGATTTTAAACCACGATTTATTCTTAAATTAATTTTAAGGATAATAGTCCTCTAAAAATTTTATAAAAATTGTTAATCAATCTATATTCATTAAAAAATACATCCATCATCCCATACCCCTATATAATCTATATGATGGTCCACCAAAAACCATTGGGGTTATATATCCAATACTTCATGTATTACTAAGCTAATTAATTATTCATACATTTTGGGGAGTTAGATACAATCATAAAATTTTATTTTATACAATAATAATGTCAGAATTGATCATTGAATACCAATACGGGGTATCTAAAACAAAGTAAACAATCAAAATACAGACTGAGTAAACACTACCTACCAAATTTATTTGTATAATTAATTATCCATTATTTGTATAAATGCACATAATAATAATGAGAACCTGTCTTGATGGGTGTTTCCTAATTCCATGATTTATTAATTTTAAATAAAAATATCAAAATAGATAAAAATGAATATTTACATAGTGGAATATTGACACTAGAATAGTAATCACCAGGTGAAGATAGATGAAAATAGAAAAAATTTATACCTAAAAACAATATTATATCACTTAAATGTGGTATAAAATAATTTAAATCCTAGTATGATGAGTTTTTATAGGGATATCACTAAATAATTTTCATTCACTATCATAACATACAATGAATTGAAAGTATGATTCTACATTCTCTTATATATTCTTTGTATAAAAGACCAATTATAATTAGTAGAATTCTCCATGACCCAATGAAAAGAATCATCATTCATTAAAAATACAATACTCCAAAATATGAGTAAAATTATAGAATTGGTAAAAGTAATGGAGGATTGATATATTATCTCATAATTAGTATAAATAATAAGGAATGAACAACAAATATCATATTTGGATGAATGAGAGGAATTATAAGAGATTGAGAAATGGTCTCATCAATTATGGATATCTTCAAGATAAAGGGATCATGTAGGGTTTAGGTAAAAACCACAAAATTTACTCAAAGTCCGCCAATTAAATTTGGGGTCAAAGATATTGTAACAATTCCAATAAAAATGGAACAGAAATCTTGCTATCCACTAGTTCTCAATGTCATAAAACCATGTCCTCTATGATATGTGTAATGAAACTATACCACATCTAAATCCACTTGTTTCTCAGTGGTCTACCATTTTGGTTTCAATGGTATTATGTTACTTCCCACCAAACATTGTTTGTCTTGAAAAAACCAATATCTTACACTATGATTTTTTATGAGAATCATCAAATTAATTAATACTATTTTCACACCTATAGATGATAGTGATAACCATCCCCTCACCCAATATTATTTGGATAAATTGTTGTTCATATAGGAATAATAGACATTATTGTTCATCAATCTTCTAGTTCCACTAAATATGAGTAACACATTTCATTAAAAACATACATACATATTTTTTATTCATAAAAATTATCCAACCAATTATTAACTAAACCTATCAACGTCATAAATATACTAATGATGTACTTTATCAAATACTAAAACTCTCATTAAGATCCAAATTGAATTCTAAATTTTCTTAAATTATTTCTCAATGAAATATAACACCATCTAATCATATAGATCCATTTTAAATCTCGGTATCCCTAATCACGTCATTGGATGTTTTTAAGTGTATATCCTTTATAGTCACTCTCATTACTAAATGAAATTTATTCAATTTCCCTAGTCACATTCTAGACATTAAATCGTATATTGTTCACAAATGTACACTCCATTCTATAAATACTAACGACAATTAAATCTTAAAATTTACAACGATCCACACCATAAGGACCCACTAAAAAATCATACATCTAATATTGCTCCCCAAAATATATTTTCATTCTTAAATGATATTTTCATTATTAAAACTATGATATGAATAATATCAATATTTTGATGATAATGTACATATCCAATCATTAATCCCATTAACATAAATTCAACATGTCCTGTAAAAATTCGGAAAACACATATAAAAGTACAAGGGTGACACCTATCTTAATAATTAATATAATGAATCTATGTCAAAAATGTATTAGTTAATTTTTTTTAAAATTATCCAAATCAATTAACCTAACCAAAACAAACCATTATTTTTTTTCCAATATCTAGTTGTTTGATATGTATTTGCAATTAATGTAATAAAATAAAAAATCTCATAAATTTTATATATTTTCATTATAATCCCTTTAAAACCCATTACATATATAACTTTAAATCATAAAAATAGTTTCAATAAAAATTAGAATTAATAAAAAACATATAATAAGTAAATCCAATTCCCAATTGATGAATCATAATCACAATTTAAAAGTCATATCACATAATAAACCTCTATAATTGAAAATAATACTCTATTAGAAAAACATATCTGAGAAAGAAACACAAATATTATTATTTTCATTTAGTTAACAATTATTCATATAGAGTATTTATATCAACCATCATTTTCTTAATGAGAGTGTACTAAAAAATAATCATTTGTATTAAAAGATAAACCAAAAATTCAATAAATAACCCCTAGGACATATGGTTTATTTTAAACTATTATATATCTATAATTTATAAAATAGTAATATCACACACATATAGAGTGCGTACTCTCATCCCTCCAAATACCAAAGAAATATTGGTTTTAACAAAAGTCATGTTGTTCAAAGGTTCTCACGATCTATCTCCCAAGTCAATTTATCCCATATTTCTGTAACTAAATATATCCAAACATTAAAAAAATTAGATGATTTTGTTAAAATTATTTAATTGGAAAATATAAATATTACATTTACTATATAACTATATGAACTTCGCCGTGCCTCTCAGGTTTCTAGATAATGTTTTCTATTTGAGAGGAATTTAGGACAGTTACAAGATACCCTCCCCTAAAATATTACACATAATTAAAATTCATAAATATTTAGAAAAAACATCACAACCCATTATTACATCGAACGTACCAATGAAATACATAAAATAATAAATGAATCAAATGTGGTATAATTAAATATGGTATAGGAAATGAAAAAACAAAATATTTCATTAAACATCCGAAAAATTATAAATTATTAAAAATTTAGATAAATATGCATAAATATAATAATAAATAGATTATCTTCAATCCTTATAGATTTATAAAATAAATAAATGGACAAATAATATTGGCGGTTGTCCCAAACAACATGATAATATCCTAGTACAACAAAATCTAAAACACTATTAATGTAACACGAAAAGACAACAAAATAATTTCATTTTATAAAAACGTTTAATTTTTTTCTATTTTTATTTATATAAAACACTCTATTAATCTTACACTATACTCAATATTGGGTTAACTTGTGTGACACAAAAGATATCATTTTACATTCTTTTAATGGATTACCAATTTAAAAACATTTTATTGTAATTTTATATAATTTATTTTTAAAAATAAAATTTAATTACGATTTCATAGTTTCAAAACTATATTAGGATATATATTGGTATTTTATATGAGAAGTTTAATTTTATGATGAATTGAGAAAATACTACATTTTAGTTTAAAAAACCTTATTTTAAAGCATTATTAATTTTATATCATATTTTAAATATATTTTAAACTCAAAATACATAAATGATTCACATTAAAATCCAATTTCGTTCATTGGAATAATTTTTAATTGAATTTATATATAAATTATTAATGATCAATTGAACATTTTCACATTATAACCCACATTCTCACCATGTTTTTGGGATTCACATTAAATTTAATTTTACCAATACAATGAATTTAATTTGTATAAATTGATATAAATTTTTTCAATAATATTAATGTATATATTATAGACATATCAACTTATAATTTTACCAAAAATATTAGTGAAAGATGCTAAAATTAATTACATTGATAACGTAAAATGAGTTTACCTGGAGACCAAACATATAATATATTATGTAAAAATGACCCATAAATTCTCTTATAACAATTTTATTGTAACATTGTTTATTTTACTAACTTTTTTATAAACAAATTTTTAATAGGGACACATGTTCATGGAAGTGACTCATATAATAATTTATGTAAGAAAAAAATACAATAAATGAACATTCATTTGCATTAACATTTATAAATCCTTCAGATATGAAAAAAAATCATTTTTACTCTTATACATATAATTTTAAAATATAAATGAGTTATATTTATCATAATTATTTATAATTATGTTTTAGAAATTTATTAGTTACATATAATGCTTCTAAAACTCCGATGTTGTTACTATTTGTAAAATAATTAGATAAATTGAATGATAATATAAACATTAAAAGTGAAAAAAATAAAATAAAATATTATGTTCCTATATTTTAAGGTGAATATTTAATTTTAAATAACTATAAAATCACAATGTTTTAATTATATCATTATATTTACATTTTGAAATTAAAATTTATCAAATAATTTAAATAATTTAAATAATGATATTTTATAATGAATGATATTTTTAACAGAATTAAATTTAGTAAAATAAAAATATTATGAAACTAATTTTATATGTTAATATATTTCAAATATTTAATTTTAATTACCATGTAATCATTTATAATGAACATATATACACCTAAATTTTAGAATGATTGTTAGTAGAGTTCGGGTAATATAGTATATTTTAGCACTACATGTTCTTATGCTGAGATTAATTTCCATCAAACATGAAAATATTATTTTATAAATATGATATAATATTTATAGTTATTTTGTTTTTTAATTTATAAAAAGTATCACTTTAATTTTGTTTTTATGGATGAATTAAATGGGTCCGAAAAATAGATACCTAAATAAAAAACCAAAATGAAAAATATATGAATAATTAATGACTATAGAAAGAAATTATAAAACTAAACTTCTTTTTTGGTTGGATATTTTTCTCGACCATAATATAAATTTAATCAATTATTTTTCAATTTTGGATACACATGAATTTTTGAAGGCATCCCAATTGTGATTGAATTTTTTAATTTAAAAGACTTCCACTCTCCCTTTACTATAAAAATGAATTAAATCTATAACATCCTTATACATACCAGGAAATATTCTATATTATAAAACCATCCCAATTATAATCCCTGCATACTTCACTAAAAAAGGGATGACTAACTTTAGAATAAATAAATATAAGTCCTTTTTGGTGAAAACTAGAAAAAACGTTACACAAAGAGAGGTAACATTGTTCAATGATAACTTTTGATTTATTTCATTCTCAAACCATTAAATTATTATTATTCCACAATTATGAAATAACATAAATATAAAAAATATACATATATTTTTTTATGATAATATTTATACCTATACTATTATACGCATCAATCAAATAGAATTCACAATAATCATTCATGTGCACGAGAGAAAACCAACATGCAAAAAGATGTCGAACATTATTCCATTAACAACATTAATGGTTGGAATGATCTTGAATTTATAGTTAATATTTGATATATTTGATATTAATTTTTTCTTTATACTTCTAAAATTTTTATATAACACGAACCATTAGGGCTTTCATTTTGTCTGAACATGATAAGATAATTAGTTTCAATGTGGACTAATACCTTCTCAATGAATTGTGATTTATTCAAAAACTACATTGAATTCATTAAGATTGAATTTTAAAAATTTATGATAAATTTAACACCCTTGAACATGAAGCCACTAGACCGATGCCCCAATTCGGGTCTTCAAATGACCTCAAGTGCACCTCACAGTACACCGGAGGTTACCGACTAGCGGCGTGGGTCTAATAAGTCATGTGGGGAGAAAATACTATTTTTATCAGATAAACCTACATCAGAATCCATTCAAAATTTCTTATATATATAAACAACCTATAAACATGTGTAAACATGCATTTTCCATTATGGGGTAGAGACACAAATTAAATACAAAAATGCCATGACATACTAGTAGTGTAATGTGAATGAAACCAAAAGTAAAACAAATAGAAAAATACTCCCAATGTATCTTGAACCTAAGTCCAGATCATTCACCATGTAAATACTGATCCAAAATCATCATAGTGTTGCGATATTTCCCTTTTCCGGACCTTTCACAAAGAAAGTTACTCTAGAACCCAATGGCGGCCTGAGAAAGGTGTGAGTACAAATCTCAATAGGCCACCACAAATGGTGTATAATATATAAAAGTCTAATATATAGTGCATGAACGTAAAAAATAAATTTTAAAAGAATAGATCACATTTCGGTTGGTATTAGTTAATAAGTTTCATTTAATTCATTACTAGCATTTACCCAAATTCCATTTCTAATACCACATTACCACATAATCCATTTTCAACACATTCCCTTTGGGTTAGGTATATACATTAACTATACATGGGTCTATAGAAATAAATCACAACCCATATTGGAAATAAATCAATTCCATCTATCACTAGGGATACAAATATCACATCAACACATTATACTCTCATAGAAGCCTGATTCTAGGTGGACTGCAACCGTTACGGGGAATAGGGACTTCGTCACCTTCCCTAAAATGTGCATTTTGGGTTGGAGTTTAGAGCCTCAGTCTATCTCGACCCATGGGCATAGATCCATAGGTCAATACGCCACCATTCCACACCATTTCCACATGCTTATTTATCAAATCACCAAAAAAATACCACATAAAAACCTTAAATAACAAATCCTATTGAAATTCTCCATTAACAATTCATATCAAACAGCTTGGGAATTAATGAAATTCGATAACCCATTATTAAATTTAACATTTACAATTCATATCCATTTACCCAAATTTCCATTCACATTTTGTAACCCTTTATGTGTATTAAAAAACACGTATTCAATAATCAAATTTAGAATTGACCATTCGTTAACCATAAAACCCATTTACCATTTCACTAGCCTTCACCCACTCATGCATTTATAGAATAGTTCCCATATTACAAAACACGACCCCTTTATTTCATTCAGTCATTTTGGTGTACCACCTATGTTCCATGTAATAACCCATTCCACAAATTTATCCATTTCCTTTTTAAATTTCATTAACATATTCCCTTATAACCATTACAGTGCCCAATTATATGTTCACCATTTAATACGCAATAATCATTTAAGGCATTTCTAGCCAAATTTTGTCAATTAATTAACATATTCTATTTAGACCCCTTTAACCCATTTTCATAGCATGACAATCAACTCCTTATGCCATATTATCCTAGTATTTGCTATTATAATTCTATTTAAACTTAATCAACCATTAGCAAAAGTTTTACAAGGGTTTCAGATTATCACCCTTCAACCCTATAAGCCTTCCACACTAAAACAACAACACGAGCTAAGAACTTCCTGAGAATGAACTCACATCAACCATTCCCACCTCAATAACTTCATGGGGGAAACATAGTCATCAACCCTACTCACAACACATGGAAAATTAAATCCCTACATCACATCATCAGAGTGGAATGAATTTGTTCCCCATCGGCCAAATCCACTATACAAATCATGAAACAAATTACTTGGCGTCATTTTACAATATTTTTCTAAATATAATGGTGACAAAAACCACATATCATCTGGAAGAAAACACAAGATCCATCAAACCACATTTCTAGAATATTTCAATCCACCACTATACATTCAAACTCAACTCCAAACACATGGGTACTCAACAAAATAATCTCGTCCCAAAGCTCTCTATCAGTACCAACCCACCTTAAAGGTGACCTCTCAAGTCCTTCCTACTCGAAATCATGATCTTGTCGTCAACAACCCATATATCTAACATAGTGCACTCCACTATTTTTCATCACATGGAACCTACCCTTTCATAAAATGACCACTATAAGTCATAAAAACATTTCTTTCACATTAATGTTCCAAATCACCGCTCTCAAGAATCCATAGAGTATTACCCAACATTGGTATCCATCCGCACCATGGAAACCATACAGAGTAAATTCCTACCCTATAAATCCAAGGCCAATGATCATATTGTCCTCACATAGGTACAAATTCATTTGAAAATTCTGTTTCCACTACAACATGAACCTATTTGTGGGTCACTCTGACCGCAACCATTAAATTTTATTTTCTCAGACTAGACCATAACCGAATTGATTTACATAGAGCACCCACTATCCACTGAGTGGATGCTACCCCCTTTCTCATCTTCCCTTTGTTCATACTGAAGTAAGTATACCATTGTCAACACATTCAACCACTAAGGTTTTTTCCTGACATTCTATAGAATTCCATCATCGTGGCATTACCTCCCTCAAGAACTTCATCGGCTTCACCCTTGGCATGTCACCACATATCATATCCATGTTTCACCAAACATCAAAATCTTTTAAAACCACCAATGGGTATATTTCAAAATTCTACCCCAATAATTGATGGAGTTATTGAACCAAACATATATTTACACAATCAATTGTTATATCCAACCACACCATTATATGACTCATCACAGACTTCACGAGCTTCACATGATACCACCATGAGCATGAAGCCAACACTTGTGTCATCAGTCACCAGGCTGATGGCCCACATACTCTATGAATAACCTGACATGCACCAAACAGGTTCCATATTGGAACCTAAATTCTATTATATTGACTCGGTGTTCTCTTCCCTATATCCAAGACAACCTCATTTCTCCCCTCCTTATATGTGTATTTTCCACTACTCTTAGGAGGGATTTCCACAATAGTTTCTTACACATGATCACAACTCAATCCCCAAAACCAGAACATGTCTATCTAGATTTTTACCAATACAAAAAAAAAGAATTACATACAATGATCGTTCTTAATTTTTGTGAACAGAACCCATGATATTTGTCATAATTTTTTCCATCACAAGGACCTCACCTGAATCCATCGATGGTGTACATCCCACTATCATGCTCCAAATATACTGTTTCCTTGAGTTTAAAATTCATAATGTTTCTCATCCATCCAAACACCTTCATGTCTCTTGGTGTGAATCGAAGATTCAAAACATACATGGGATGATGTTAAGGTGTTTTCCATGCTCTTCACTAACTAAGGTATGTTAATATGTTTTCAAAGAACAACAATACCAACTTATACATTTTTTATGTAAAAATATTGAACACTATGACCTGCCAAGGAGTTTATGCCTCCCTGCTGAACACCTCTCATTAAGAAATAACGACCACCCCTAGAGTGTGACTTTTGACCATGTTTAACAATTTTTCAAGGACCAAATCACCATGATTCTATTAACCAATTTTTCATGTGGCACTACTCCAACCACACAACTCGAGTTCTTCTATTGCGTCACTGTCAGCTGATAATCAAGGCACAATGGCCGACCACACCATCCAACCAAACATCCTTCCAAAAAAGCAACCTTGAATTGTTTATATCAAATATCGTATTTCCTTAACTAACCATGTCTCTTAATTAGTTATCCTCATTAGACCCAAGGAAGCCTCAGCATCTCACCCATCAACCAAACCATTCCTACAACATGTTTTTCTAGTCGACAACCCTCACCTCTAGTGTAATCATCAACGGAAAGAATATAATTGCAAATTAGTAGACCATGTCATTTCCACTAAAAAAATCTTATAGACCCCATTAATCCTCAACCAAAAAAGAGACTCAGGTAGTCCTATGATACAACTCTTCAACATAGTCTCTTTGGGTTAGGAAAAATACAACATCTTTATATGGGTCTATGGAATGAAATCACAATGCATAATGGAAATAAATCACATCCCTATCTCACTGGGGACACACATGTCACATCAACACATTATCGTCAACTTGAAGCATCTTCCCGAGTGGAATGAAACCGTTTTGGGAATAGATCCTTCGTCCCCATCCCTAACCTATGAATTTTTGGGTAGAGTTTAGAGCCTTAGTATAACATGACCATTAGGTGTAGAACCTCAAGTAAATAACCCACTACTACATGCCATGTTCACATGATTAATTATAAAATCACCAAAACCATACCATATCACACCATAACATAACCCATTCAATTGTATGAAATCTTTCACAATGCATTACAAAGAACAATGGAATTGATGAAATTCTGTAAATAATTAATACATTTACCATTTAATATTAATGTTCATTTAACTAACTTCCAATCATCAAGCATTATCCCTTTAGGTGTACTCAAAAACCCCAATGGCTTATCAAAATTCTTCATTGACCATTCATTAACCCATTTAACCTATTTATCATTTCACCAGACTTTTCCCTCTCATTTGTTTTATGCATAGTTCTCATATTACATAACACAACCCCTCTATTTCTTAATATCATTTATGTTTACCACCTATGTTTCATGTAAAAACCCATTCAAAAAATTCATTGATTACATGATTACATTTCATTAACATATTCCAATATTCCCATTCCATTAACCAATTACCAGTTTACTATTTAATACGCTCTAATCCTCTTAGGCATTTCCAGCCAAATTTTGTCAAATAATTAACAAAATCACTTTTGAACCATTTTTCCATTTTAAGGCCATTCCAAACAAAACCTTGTTCCTATTCACCCTAGGAATCTATGTTATCATTCCAATTAATCATGATAAACAATTATCACTAGTTTTACATGTGTTAACGGTATCACTTGTCAAGAATTCCTTTAACCCTACCATTTTCTTGCCCCGAAAAGCTGGTGCACTATATGGGTGACCCTTAATTGGTTATGCTATCCTATAAACATCCCATAGGGATCGTGAGGGTTTAAATTGGTCACATTGATGATACTTTTTATAAAAAATACTTATAGAACCATAAAAACAAAAAAGGAAAAATAAGAACACAAACCTCCATACAGAAATCAAAAATAAAACTATGTATAATAATTGTAGAACACCAAAATAGTATCAGATGATAAACACACTTTCAATAGAAGCCATAGATCTAGATTAATCCTCCCCTTGAACCCTCCACCTAACCCTCACTCTAAAATGGGGTTTTTAGAGCTTTAGAAGGAGTTGTTAGAAACTACAAACCCAAATCTCGAATAGAGATTGAAGAAGAGGATTAGACTTACTTGGAGCCTCAATACAAAATCAACGACACTCCAAATGGCTAAGAATAGAAGGAGAACCACCCTTGAGAGCTCTTGATTGGTTTGGTTCATTCTTATTCTTCCAATGATGAAGGTGGAGGAATATGCCAAATGATCTTAAAAAATATAGAGTGACATTTTTAAAATTTTTAAAAGATTCCATGCCGCACGGTTTACCTAAACAGTTTTTCAAACAGGGAACATACCATTAGGAGGCTACTACCTATAAACATCCCACTTCACATGGTTCTCTAGGAATTCTGCATGATTTTCCACAATGTGCGTAAACTTTGTGGATTGCTACAACCCACACGATCACCCCTTGCATGATTTTCCAAACCATGCACAAACTGTGTGGATTGCCCAGAGAGCCCCTTTCTCCTACATTATCATGTCCCAAACCATTGAACATCCTTCTGCCTTATCAAGGACATGGGAAAACCCTTATCTATCAAACAGAAGAGTCATCATCCTAAACATAAACATAAATTCACATTAAAAAAAATTGGGACCATACATTAAATATATTGAATAAATAGTGTAATTGAATTATAATAATAATATATATCATTAAATTTTTATTGTTTAAAATATTATAATGAAATGGAAGTACCATTCATGCATATGTACGACATACTATCTCAATGAATGGTGTTTTTCATTCCTTATCTTCAAATATTATAGATTACTGTAAATAAATATAACGTGGATATGTATTATTTTTTTGTCATTGTATAAATACTTGATACGATGAAATAACGATCTAGTAAATATGATCAATAATTAACATGTCAAATATTCTCCCAAAAACATAATTAAATCATTACATACAGAAAATATTGAAATATTGTCAACAAACGAGAAATAAGATATTATAAAAAGAAAATATATAATATTATAAATAATATTATAGTGCTGTTATAAGTTAATAACATTCTTGAAACCATTATACATGAGCCAAAAATAGGTGCTAGGTAGTGGATTTTATCTCAATTTATAAACCATTGTGTAATATTTTGTAGCCACAAATTGAAAACGACATGGTGTATATACTACCCACTTTTCTTTTAATGACGTGAATCACTCATACATCATGGTATTTTCTGATTGAATTTGAATTATCATACCCAAGGTGTTTATATTTAAAATTACCAAGAGGTAGAACTATTCTATGAAATTCTCACTATATTTTGGGATTATTATCATTATCCTGAAATAGTCAATTTATTGTAAACATTTTTCATTTGAAATTTCAATAAAATCTACATTAATGGGTTATGGAAATTATTATTTCAAAAAACATATATCATTTATTACATATAGTTTTTACATTGATAGTAATTTGGTTTTTGATGGAAAAATTTATAAATAAGAATTATTCATTCAATAAATATATTTTATAAGGCATGTTAATTGTGAATTAAATAGAATAATCTATATTCGGAATGATTTTGATAGGGAGTGATATATGGGCCCCAGAATTTATATCTCCCCTAAATGTATTGATATGTTCTCATGATAAAATTCATTTGTCCAATATAAAGGATTTTCTACTTGTAGTATTAAACCATCCTGTGAAATGTCTAAAAATTGTATGTTTTCATTTTTAGGAGACATGAATTCAAATAATTAATTATTTATTCATAGATATTCCAGTCATCATTGTGATTATCTATGATATTTTCATAAGATTAAATATATGTATGTTTTTTATTATCAGTTTATTGATTTAATAGAATTTATTTGCTGATTTAATGTTCCAAATTGATTATGCCTTATCTCATTATTAATATATAATATCGGTTTATTTATTTAACATTCCATTCTTTTTATTCTTATTCATTCATTATTACATCAACTTTATGACTAACCTTACAATTTATTTTATCCTACGCTTATTTTGTTTCCTTTAACTAGGATATGAAGATGAATTCATGGAATGAGTTTCTAGGATGCAGTTTATTAGTCTATTTTACATATTATGTTTTATTTTTTATTCCACAATATGATATTTATATCATTTGAAAAATTAATTTTTCCATGGCATCAAAACTGATATGTATTTGGGGATTTGATTCCTTGTAATCAAAAAAATGTAATAACATAAGGCACTAGCAATGGACTTCTAGGGTGGGGGTGATACATTTGGTATCAATTGAAGTCTAGTATAAAACATGGACATTGTAATTAAAAACCAAAGATAAGGTAGAATAACTCTATGATAGAATATGAATATTATTATAGAACAACAACCCAAAAAAACCATGTTTATTATTATGAGATTATCTATGAATAAATATTTCATTCTATATTATGTATTTCAAAAAATTTCCCATTATAAATAACAAAATTTAATATAATATAATTCATAATTATTAATTGAAGCCTATAAAAAGTTATGTGAACCCCACCAAAGAACATGATCCATATAGTAATAATGATAATTTATATTGTGTTATTAATCCATTGTACATAATTTAACTAATATAAAAAGATTTATTATCATATAAGGATGTAATATAATGTTAAAACGAGGCATGAAATGAATTGTCTATGTATTTTTTATTCTTTGGGAAGTGTTAGAATTAATGAATAGCTAGTAAAAATATCCATTTTGTGAAGAAGGGAAGATTTATTTTCCCAAATTTTATAATGGCGGAATGAAACACCTAGGTACAAGCTTAAAATGAGTTGGAATTTTATACAATTGTAAAGAGGATTGCTGAAATTCTTGGGGTTCCATGGGTAAGAAATTTTTTCCCATGTGGAGTGCTTTGATTAAAAGGATATATGACACTACACAACTCAATAGTCGATGGAATATTCCCCCAAAGAGGCAAATGGATCATGGTAAAGATAACGATAATACCACATATTAAGTGGAATGATTAATTTTCTTATGTATTTAGATCCTTGGGAAATGTTTTTATCTACATTATCAGTTATCTACTGGTTAAATGAATTGGGAAATATATCAGGATTGATAAACATTATTATTTCATTATGGATTTGACATCATATGATGAATGGTACCAAAAAAATTGACTTCGATTCAAGCATGGTCATTTTGAAACAACATGGTTGAGTGAAATATAAACCTAAATATGTTCCTAAAACTATGATATTGATGTTTCAATAAATGAATGGATATTTTAGATAATGAAATTTAGATATTATTGACTACATTGGAATCAAATAATGAATTTTGAAAATTGTTTTTATTTTTTCCATGATGGATTTTTAAATTGTTAATGATTTAATGAATATATCCTGACTATAATTTAGTGAATCAGTGAAAAAGAATGAATTTTTACTATAATTACTTAATATAATTAATGTTATTGACTTTTTTTAATAAAATTATTGGTGAAACTGTTCATATGTTTGGAATTAGACAATTTAGAGACTCTTTATATTGATTAGAGGATAATTATAAATCATTAGGAACACTCTATATCCTTCATCCTAAGGTGTTGGATCATAATATTTAATAAATTATAAAGAAACCATTAAATGAATTAATTGATATTGGAAATATTCATAGAGGGTAATGTATTACTTCACCATATTTTTCATGTTTTTCTAAAGATGAAGTGAAATTTCTTCAAGTTTAAATCAAATGAAAATATTTTGTTTATAGAAATTTGTATATAATTAATATATTTTAGATTGAATGAAAATATAAATCTATTAAATTTTAATCGATTATTTTCCTATTATCAATATTTTTTTATAATATCAATTTCCATTAACGAGATTGTTGGGTAGTGGTTTTTTGGTCAGTAACATTCACATGAACATTTTCCCAATCACACTCCATAAGAAACTGATAATGATATTTCTCTCCCATATCCACTACATCACTATTGTTATCAAATTTGAAATACCAATTTTTTTATTGATAATATAATATTATTTTTCCTCTAAGTAAGAAAATGATTTAACTACCCTATTTTTTATGTGGGATTTCCAATAATAGTTTATTTTAATGTATCGGTCCATCAGATATAGAGATAATGTTTAGAGTGTGGGGATGAAATTTAATTTATTTATATAAAAGATTAAATCCAAAGAACATATAATATTATAATTTCAAAATAAAATAATTTTTTTTTCTGGATTTCTTTATAAAAAACACCAGGTTAATTTTATTCTACATGCAACACATAGTAAACTTGTGGTATATGGAAGACCATGTTATACCCCATCTTAATGTCCCTCTTATTTTGAGTCAATTTTTTTAATCCTTTAATATATTTATTTTTAAAAATAAATATCATTATTAATGCAGAATGTCAAAATTATATTATAATTTTTTTTATTTTTCTTAGAAGATACAATTTTTTGATGAATAATGAAAATAATTCATTTTATTTAACAAGTTCATCATTTTTAAATAATTATTATGGTAAAATTTTATTTTTAATTTGATATATGGTCAAAATATATCATTTATAAATTTATTAATAAAATTTACGTGATTTGAATAATTTTTATATTGATCTTAGATATAAAATCATAATGAACCCTCGAATATTATTAGTTTAAACCCCACTTTATCTCCATATATAAGTGATTAGCATTAAATTTATTTTTACTAACTATGTGAATTGAATTTATAAATCTGGAGATGAACTATTAAAATAAACATAATATTTATTTTCTAATAATGTTTACATATTTTTTAACAAAAAATTTTTATGAGTTCAATAAAAAATAATTAGAGTTATTGAGATAAAATTGAGCTTACATAAATACAAAACCTAAAATATAAGTTGTATAACTTAACCAAACATGACTAAATATAAATTTTTGGACATATTTTGGTCTTTATTTCCTTGTTATAGAATTTATTCAATAATTTTGTCACATGTTCATGAATGTGACCCATCTTATAATGCCCCTACCTTAAACCTTACTTAATCTTGATTTATTATAAGATTACACATTGAGGATCTTTTCGGGTTTAGAGTTTTAGGGAATTAGATCATAAAACTTGCATTACATTCCACATATAAACAAAGTGGTTATATAAAGATAGTATTCTTAATTCCCATCAATGGAATCATATTTAAAATAAAACAATGATTCTTTCTTGACACTTCCTTGACACTATCATCATATCATGAACCTTTCCCGTGACCTGTAAAAATCATTTCACAAAAACTTGGGATGAGCATAAAAATTTCAGTATGGGTTATAAAAACATGGAATGGAATCATGGGTACATATATACATAAGAATGAAATCATACTTTACCCATAAAACATAAGCACTTTAACATACCTCATCAAATCATGAGTAAATCATAGAAATCATAAGACATATAGGTAACTTGAGGCATTCATAACATTCTTATGTAGGGCGTAACCCTCTGTGTTACTTTTGGAATACCCATCAAAGTATATTCCCTAAATCTCTTATGAGAAACCTTATCGTTTCACTCCTTCGCGTTACCCAATGCATTGGAGAGATATATCGGGCTCACCTGCCCTTAGTTTATCATAGAACCACCCGTCTTCATAATAATGCCCAAGAACCTCAACATAATCGTATCACATAAAACATTTATAAAGGAAACATAACATTTCCACCTTTCAATCACATGATATCAATACAACACATTGATATAAAAACATTATGAAAACCATTTTCAATACCAAAATAAAAGAAAATTAAAACATGGTATTTATTTTTCTTTTAAAAAGAAGGTAAGGCTTGTAGAGGAAGTCGAAACTCAAATAACGGTCACGGCGGCGGAGAAGTCGTTGTCGCCACATACGTACGAAAAAACATTCCCTTTTGTCATTTAGTAAAACTCTTCATAAAATAATGATTCCTTTTGAATAAATGTAAAATTCAAAGGGGTTTATACACCGAATAAAAGAAGGTTGTGTATAAAACAAAATATGCCTCAATGAAAGGAGATTGAGAAGAAGTCCCATACCTCGGGTCAGACATGACTCTGTCGTTCTTTAATCTCCTGAATAATAAACTTGAGTTAATTTCTACTTGTTTAAGAACCTTTTTCAAGTTCATTATTCCTTTTATATCACTTATTGCCATGTCATGAACACTATGAAATTATTTAAGTTAATAACGGTCGTTTTAACGATCGTTGATACTTGAGTCAAAAATAATCCCTTTATAATTACAAGTTGTTCATGTATCCATTATATCCAGAATGGTATTCATGATGTAGATATCATATATGTCATATATATCTAGTACATGCATGCATTTATAATATTTCATGATCATTTAGAGGTAAGAAATGAAATGCACCGTTCATGGAGACGATAAGCCATACGTACGCATGAACGCTACTTTCATTTCTATTTCGTATTATATAGAATTGAATAATAATGATATAAAGGTATATTATAATTCCAGTATAATATCATATATAATATCACAGTTCCATCCTTTATACGTCCCACGTATGGTATTTAACGAATCAAATCACATTGAGGGGGCAGTAGTCCGCACTTCCTTAAATGAAGATATCACGTTTACCCATAATGGAAACCATAAAGGTATGACCAAAATGAAGAAAAAACAGAAGCTTAAGGAAAACATAAACATATTATATATCATATATAAATATAGTGACATCTTAATGGCCACCTTTGAAAGTGTTAAAAGAATGTTGAACAATCATCGTTTCGGGAGGCATAAATTCACCATCCACGGAAACCGTATGTTCATTAACCATTAGATGTAGGTGTGTGTAAGTGCAGCTTTAATCCTTCTTATAACAACATCCTAGTATACTGAGTATACTGGATTTGTTACAAAATAAGATAATAAAAATAGTTTAGGGGGTTGGAGAAGCAAAATAAAACAAAAGTACTCAAAAGAAGACATTACCTTAAAATCGGGTAACTTTCTTTGGTTTGAGCTCAAAGGCTTCCTTGGGAAGACTTCTTCCCAATGTGAGGCTTCAAGGAGTAAGAGAGGTAAGTGGAGAGACAAAATTGGTAGAGGATGGCCGAGTCAAAGGCTTTGAGAGTTTGGGTAAGGAGGTAGAGGTGGGGGCCTTTTATAAGAGGAGAGGAGGGGCACTCTTGGAAAGTAATGATATGTTACTTTATTTTAAAAAGATTTTCTGATTCAAAATGTCCCAAATTGATATAATTCAAGGTTAAGGTGATAAGGGTTCGAAATCCACCCATCCAATAGGTTTTGGACATGTGTAGGTCACAGATTTTACATTATCTTATCATTTTATTTAAATCCTTTATTAATGAGGTAATCGCTACATCATTATGATGTCATAAATACATCTATTTATATAATGTCAAAAAATTATAAAACAAAAATTATTATGTACGAAATCTTTTTATCTTTCCAATAAATATTTATAGTCAAAAATCTGACTTGTATAACCCCATATAAAAATTGTTTTTGTAAAAGAACTCATATTTGTGTCATTTTTACTTTATCATTAAATAAAAAGTTATTTATGTCATTTCCAAACCAATGTGGCTCCATGGGGTCCCCAAGATGACCCATGGCTTTTCTTGGTCGCCCATGACACATACAATAAGTTTAGGACATGTGTCTAGGTCATTTCATATTATTAAAGCTTTATTTTTACCATAAACTACCCTAATTACCACTAATCGCGATTAAAAACTTAAGAAGTTACTATTCACCATAAAATTATTTTAATCTCATTGAACCGCATTTTACTTCTTATTTACAACCATGTAAGTCGGATTTTTGAAATTCAGAACACAAAGGTGTCAAATTTTCATTTAACCGAAAAATCAGTTTCTTTAACTACCACTTAGTGGTTTCAATATTCATCAAAAATTGATGTTTTTCAGAAAATTAAAAAAAAATCACCCTATGTATATTTGATATTCCGAATTCAAAAATGAGTCTATTTTAAAAAATAAAAAACATATAAGTCACATTAATTTATTTTATAATTAATTCCCGCTGTTATGACAAATAGCGTGTTTTTATGAAACAATAAGTATCAAAGGATTGCCACCAGTTTATGTCCTATTTCAAATTGAAATTGATTCCAATGACCACCATTGGATTAAATGGTAAAAATATATTCAAATTTCACTTCAAAACCAATTCAAAAGATAATCTAATCATATAACTAAATTAGATTAAGAAGCAGTTTTGATGTAAAATGTTGTATTTTTCACTATTCATTAAAAAATGAACATTTTCAGAAAAATACCAAAAATTCACACAAAGTAAATTTTAATGTCCCAATCATAAGTTTATTTTAACAAACATAGATTATAAAATTGTCAAAAGATAGATTCAAAAAAAAATTTCCATCAAAGGCAGTAAAACAATCTTTTAAAAATATTAGTGTATTCCATTTTGAAGATTGGATTTATTTTCATTTTAAGCCTCTAAAACACTATCTAATTCATTAATAGAAATAGATAAAATATCTATTATTCATTACTTACATGGGATGTTACATCCATCCCCCCTTTAGAAAATTTTGTCCCCGCAATTTATTTACTTATCGAATAAATGGGGGTACTTATTCCTCATTGCATTTTCAGATTCCCATGTTGCCTCTTCAATCATGTGGTTTTTCCACAAAACCTTTACCTGGTGAATCACGTTATTCCATAACACTTGCTCCCTGTGGTCAAGAATATGGACCAGTTGTTCCTCATAAGATAGGTTCTCTTCCAGCTGAACTACCTCTGGACTCAAAACATGAGATAGATCTGGCATGTACTTCCTTAACATTGAAACATGAAAAACATTGTGTACCTGAGATAAACCCGGAGGTAAAGCCACTCGGTATGCAACTGATCCAACTCTCTCCAGAATTTCATATGGTCCAATAAACCTTGGACTCAGCTTTCCTTTCTTACCAAATCACATCACACTTTTCCATGGTGATAATTGAGAAAAACATGATCACCTACCTCAAAAGATAGATCCTTCCTCCTATTGTCTGCATAACTCTTCTGCATACTCTGAGCAGTTCTCATGTGCTTCTGAATCAGCTGAACTTTTTCTGCCAACTGTTCTACCAATTCTGGTCCCATCAACATCCTTTCACCCACTTCATCCCAGAAAGCTGGAGTTCGACACCGCTTCCCATATAACGGCTCAAATGGTGCCATCTGTATACTGGAATGATGACTATTATTATATGAAAATTCAACCAAAGAAAGATGTTGGTCCCAACTTCCCTGATAATCCATCGAACAAGCTCGTAGCATATCCTCCAAGGTCTGAATTGTTCGTTCTGACTACCCATCTGATTGAGCATGAAAAGTTGTACTAAAATTTACTTCCGTACCCATCGACTTCTGAAGGCCTTTTCAAAAGTTAGAAGTAAACCTGGGATCACGATCCGATACAATGGAGAGAGGAACCCCATGTAACCTGACTATATCTTTAAGATACAAACGGGAAAGTTGATCAAGAGAGAAAGTATCTCGTATAGCAAGGAAATGAGCAGATTTGGTCAAGCGATCAACAATAACCCAGATTGCATTATTACCTCGAGATGTCTTCAGTAATCCCACAACAAAGTCCATGAATATATTCTCCCATTTCCACTCTGGCACTAGTAAAGGCTGAAGCATCCCTTTCGGTAACTGCCGCTCTGCTTTAACTTGTTGACATGTCAAACACTTCACAGTAAAATCAGCAATATGTCTTTTGATTCCATCCCACCAGTAATACTCCCATAGATCTCTATACATCATAGTACTGCCCGGATGAACTGAAAACGGAGAACTATGAGCTTCACATAACAAATCTCTCTTCAACTATGAATCACAAGGCACGCACAATCTCTTCCCAAATCTCAAAACACAATCATTATCAATGTTGAATTCAAGAAAACATACCTTTCTGAACCAACTCTACCTTTTTTTGCAACTCACTGTCTTTCTTCTGTGCTTGCTTGATTCTGCCTGGTAGAGAAGATCTCACTGATACATGAAACAAAACAGAAGGACATCCTGCACCAACAAATTCTATGCCAAAGTTCATCAAATCCCTAACCAAAGGATCACGTTCCAAACACAACATTGCTAATGAAGCATTACTTTTTCGACTCAAAGCATCAGCCACTTTATTTTCTTTTCCCGGATGGTAATGAATTGTACAATCATAATCCTTGATTAATTCCAGCCATCTCCTCTGTCTCATGTTTAACTCTTTCTGAGTGAATATATACTTTAAAATTTTGTGATCAGTATATATTTCTCACTTTACTCCATACAAATGATTCCTCAAAATTTTTAAAGCGAAAACAACAACATCTAATTCCAAATCATGTGTAGGGTAATTTACCTCATGAGTTTTCAACTGTCGTGAGGCATAAGCAATTACCTGATCATTCTGCATTAGGACGCAACCAAGTCCTTTCAATGAAGCATCACTATATATAACAAAATCACCATTCCTGGAAGGTAGTGCCAAAACTGGAGCATTCACCAATCTTCTTTTCAATTCCTGAAAACAATCATCACATTCTTTTGTCAAGATAATCATAACACCCTTCCGAGTTAGCTTAGTCATTGGACTAGATAAACGTGAAAAATTTCTAACAAACCTTCGGTAATAGCTTGCCAAACCAAGGATGCTACGAATCTCAGTTACATTTGTGGGTCTTGGTCATTCTTCCACAACTTTTGTTTTTGCTGGATCAACAGTTCTTCCATATTTAGAAACAATATGACCAGGTAATGAAATTTGTTGCAACCAAAACTCACACTTGCTGAATTTTCCATACTGTTTCTTTTCTTTTAAGGTTTTCAAGATGAACCTTAAATGTCATTCATGCTCCTCTTTACTTTTAGATAAAACCAAAATATCATCAATGAAAATCACCACAAACTTATCCATGAAATCATGTAAAATTCTATTCATTAAGTCCATGAATACAGCAGGTGAATTGGTTATCCTAAAAGGCATTACTAAAAATTCATAATGGCCATATCTTGTACGGAACGCGGTCTTCGGAATATCTGCCTCCTTTACCTTCAGTTGATGGTACCCCGATCTCAAGTCAATCTTTGAAAAAAACTGAGCTCCCTGGAGCTGATCAAACAAATCATCGATATGAGGCAAAGAATATTTGTTCTTAACAGTGATATTATTCAAGGCTCTATAATCAATTCAAAGTCTCATAGAACAATATTTCTTTTTTACAAATAAATCATGAGAACCCCATGGTGATGTGCTAGGTCGAATGAAACCTTTCTCTAATAAATCTTGCAATTGCTCCTCAAACGGTAAAAGTTCAATTTGAGCCATTCGATAAGGAGGTTTTGAAATTGGCTTAACATCAGGAACTAAGTCAACAGTAAACTCAACTTCTCGATCTGGTATTATTCCAGGCAACTCATCAAGAAAAACATCAGGATACTCATTTACCATTGGCACATCATTAATCTGAACAGTTCCTTTATTTTCAATGATGTGTGCAAGGTAACATTCATTTCCATATTTTACAAGTTTCTCGGCCTCTTGATAGGCTATCAACATTAAGGGTTCATTCTTGTACACAAACTGAAAGTATTTCTGAAAAGAAACTTATTTAGATCTATAGTCAACCTTAGCATGGTAAATAGAGATCCAATCCATACCTAGGATAACATCAAACTCTACTAGAGGTAGAACAATAAGGTTTGCAAGTAGGTTCTTTCCATAGATAAGGATAGAAAGATTCTTATAAATTCTTTTTTCCTCAACATTACCCCCAGGTTTTTTTACCAAAAGTTCAGGAGTCATTTCTTGAGATGGTATTCCCATTTTACTAGAAATGGTTTCAGAGATGAAAGAATGTGTAGACCCCGAATCAAACAACACACTGGCATAATCTGAAAAAACAAACAAAGTAACTGATACAACTTCATTTGATGGCCCGACATCTGCTGAAGTAGTTGCAAAGGATTTCACCACCCCTTTCTGATTGTATTCTAACTGCTTCCCATCACTCAAGATCTTTGTCAGACACTCGTTTTCATAGTGCCCCATCTCATTGCACTTATAACATTTCACTAACTGTAAATGAAATTTGGTCTTACCTTCACCTTGATCCTTTTCAGTGCAATCACGAGCCTTATGTCCCATATTACCACATCGGTAGCACTTTCCATAATTCAGAAGACATTCCCCAACATGCCTTTTTCCACATTTATCAGAAACTAGAAACTTAGTTTTCTTACCATCATACTTTTTTGAAGAATTCTTACATTTCTCCTGCCACCTCGGTCTCTTCTTCTGCTGGTTGTTATAGACCACTTGGTCATCACCAAACTCCATTTCCACCTTCTCAGCACATCAGAAATGCTTTTCTTAACTTTTAAACTCATGAGAAGCTAATGCCCTTCGATATTTTGGCTTTAATCCTGAGTAAAAACGATTGATTTTACTATCAAGGTCTCAGATAAAATTTGGAGCATACCTTTCCAATCGAGTGAACCTTTCTTCATATGTAGCCACTGAGTCTTCCTCTTGCCTCAATTCCAAGAATTGGTTTTCCATCCTAAGTCGAACAGCCTTAGGAAAATACTTCTCAAGAAACATACCTTTGAATTTATCCCAGTCGAGAGTATCAATCTCATCAGCATCCCTGATGTTTTTAACCATCGACCACCACTGATCTGCCTCACCCTCCAAACGGTAAATAGCAAGACTAACCTTTTGATTGTCTGAACACCCCATGACATCGAAAATCTTCTCCAGTGCTTTAATCCACCATTCAGCTAACACAGGGTCAGATGATCCTCTGAATGATGGGGGATGTTGCCTCATGAAATGTTCCACCATTAACATGTTCCTCTGCAGTTGATCTGGCTGATCTCGTGCATGGATACCACCACCATTTATAGCCTTAGTCAACTGTGTCATCACTTCAACAAACTGTTCAGTTCCAATTACGACCATCTCGGTATGCTGATTTGGAAGGTTATTTCCTTCTGTATTCCTTCCTAGCACTGCATCAGTGTTTCCTCTGCAGAAAACCATTCTGAACAAACATGTCTTAGATGAAGCAAAATGGTAATCTTCAAATGCTATATCATTTCAAAAAAATATTTTTGGATAATAATTTAATAAAATTCTAACTCCTAAAGTTATCTAAACCGACCTCTGATACCAACTATAAGGCCCCTGCCTTAAACCTTACTTAATCTTGAGTTATTACAAGATTACACATTGAGGATCCTTTCGGGTTTAGAGTTTTAGGGAATTAGATCATAAAACATGCATTACATTCGACATATAAACAAAGTGGATACATAAATATATTATTCTTCATTCCCATAAATGGAATCATATTTAAAATAAAACATGGATTCTTTCTTGTCACTTCCTTGACACTATCATCATATCATGTACCATTACCTTGACCTGTAAAAATCATTTAAAAAAAACTTGGGATGAGCATAAAAAACTCAGTATGGGTTATAAAAACGTGGAAAGGAAACATGGGTTCATATATACATAAGAATGAAATCATACTTTACCCATAAAACATAAGCTCTTTAACATACCTCATCAAATCATTAGTAAATCATAGAAATCATAAGACATAAAGGTAACTTGAGGCATTCATAACATTCTTACGTAGGGCGTAACCCTCTTGGTTACGTTTGGAATACCCATCACAGTATATTCCCTAAATCTCTTCGGAAAAACATTATCGTTTCACTCCATCGCGTTACCCAATGCATTGGAGAGCTATATCGGGCTCACCCGCCCATAGTTTATCACGGAACCACCCGTCTTCATAATAATGCCCAAGAACATCAACATAATCATATCACATAAATCATTTATAAAGGAAACATAACATTTCCACCTTTCAATCACAAGATATCAATACAAATCATTGATATAAAAACATTATGAGAACCATTTTCAATACCAAAATAAAAGAAAATTAAAACGAGGTATTTATTTTTCTTTCAAAAAGAAGGTATGGCTTGTAGAGGAAGCCAAAACTCAAATAACGGTCACGGCGGCAGAGAAGTCGTTGTCGCCGCATACGTAAGAAAAAAACATTCCCTTTTTTCGTTTAGTAAAATGCTTCATATAAAAAATATTCCTTTTGATTAAATGTAAAATTCAAAGGGGATTATACACCGTATAAAAGAAGGTTGTGTATAACACAAAATATGCATCAATGAAAGGAGATTGAGACGAAGTCCCATACCTCGGGTCCGACTTGACTCGGTCGTTCTTTAATCTCCTAAATAATAAACTTGAGTTAATTTCTAATTGTTTAATAACCTTTTTCAAGTTCATTATTCCTTTTATATCACTTATTGCCATGTCATGAACACTATGTAATTATTTAAGTTAATAACGGTCGTTTTAACAATCATTGGTACTTGAGTCAAAAATAATCCCTTTATAATTACAAGTTCTTCATGTATCCATTATATCCAGAATGGTATTAATGATGTAGATATCATATATGTCATATATATCCAGTACATTCATGCATTTATAATATTACATGATCATTTAGAGGTAAGAAATGAAATGCACCGTTCATGGAGACGGTAAGCCGTACGTACGCATGAAGGCTACTTTCATTTCTATTTCATATTTTATAGAATTGAATCATAATGATATAAAGGTATATTATAATTCCAGTATAATATCATATATAATATCATAGTTCCATCCTTTATATGTCCCACATATGGTATTTAATGAATCAAATCACTTTGAGGGGGCGGTAGTCCGCACTTCCTTAAATGAATATATCGCGTTTACCCATAATGGAAACCATAAAGGTATTCCCAAAATGAAAAAAAGAAGATTAAGGAAAACATAAACATTTAATATATCATATATAAATATAGTTACATCTTAATATCCACCTTTGAAGGTGTTAAAATAATGTTGAACAATCATCGTTTCGGGAGGCATAAATTCATCATCCACGGAAACCGTATGTTCTTTAACCATTAGATGTAGTTGTGTGTAATTGTAGCTTGAATACTTCTTATAACAACATCCTAGTATATTTAGGATAGTGTAGTTGTTACAAAATAAGAGAATAAAAATAGTTTAGGGGGTTGGAGAAGCAAAATAAAACAAAAGGACTCAAAAGAAGACATTACCTTAAAATCGGGTAACTTCCTTTGGTTTGAGCTCAAAGGCTTCCTTGGGAAGACTTCTTCCCAATGTGAGGCTTCAAGGAGTAATAGAGGGAATTGGAGAGACAAAATGTGAAGAGGTTAACCGAGACAAAGGCTTTGAGAGTGTGGGTAAGGAGGTAGAGGTGGGGGCCTTTTATAAGAGGAGAGGAGGGGCACTCTTGGAAAGTAAAGATAAGTTACTTTATTTTAAAAAGAGATTCGGATTCAAAAGGTCCCACATTGATATAATTAGAGGGTAATGTGATAAGGGTTCTAAATCCACCCATCCAATAGGTTTTGGACATTTTTAGGTCATAGATTTTACATTATCTTTTCATTTTATTTAAATCCTTTATTAATGAGGTAATCGCTACATCATTATGATGTCATAAATAAATTTATTTATATAATGTCAAAAAATTATGAAAAAACTATTATGATATAGGAAATCGTTTTATCTTTCCAATGAATATTTATAGTAAAAAATCTGACTTGTATAACCCCATATAAAAATTGTTTTAGTAAAATAACTCATGTTTGTGTCATTTTTACTTTAACATTAAATACAAAGTTATTTATGTCATTTCCCAACCAATGTGGCTCCATGGGGTCCCCAAGTTGAACCATGGATTTTCTTGGTCGGCCATGACACATCAAATAATGTTAGGACCTATGTCTAAGTCATTTCATATTATTAACGCTTTATTTTTACCTTAAACTACCCTAATTACCACTAATCGCGATTAAAAACTTATTAAGTTACTATTCACCAAAAAATTATTTTAATCTCATTTAACCACATTTTACTTCTTAATGAAAAACATGTATGTCATATTTTTGAAATTCAGAACACAAAAGTGGCAAAGTTTCATTTAAACGAATAATCAGTTTCTTTAACTACAACTTAGTGGTTTCACTATTCATCAAAAATTGAAGTTTTTCCGAAAATTACCAAAAATTCACCCTAAGATATATTTGATATTTTGAATTCAAAAATGAAGTATATTTTACAAAATTCAAAACATATAAGTCACATTAGTTAATTTAATAATTAATTCCCGCTGTTATGACAAATAGCGTGTTTTTATGAAACAATAAGTATGAAAAGATTGACACCAGTTTAAGTCCAATTTAGAATTGAAATTGATTACAATGACCACCATTGGATTAAATGGTAAAAATATATTCTAATTTCACTTCAAAACCAATTCAAAAGATAATCTAATCATATAAATAAATTATATTAAAAAGCAGTTTTGATGTAAAATGTATTATTTTTCACTATACATTAAAAAATGAACATTGTCAGAAAAATACCAAAAATTCACACAAAATAAATTTTGATGTCCCAATCATAAGTTTATTTTGACAAAAATTGTTTTTAAAATTGTCACAAGATAGATTCAAAAATGTTTTTCCATCAGAGGCAGTAAAACAATCTTTTAAAAATATTAGTGTATTCTATGCTTAAGATTGGATTTATTTTCATTTGAAGCCTCTAAAACACTATCTATTTCATTAATAGACATAGATAAAATATATATTATTCATTACTTACTTGGGATATTACACATATAATATGTTTTTTAATATAATTGTATAAAATCTTTACACAATCTTAACATTTACAAAGCCTTAATATAATGAAATAACAAAATATTTATTTTTACATGTAGTTTTGAAATGAAAATGAGAAATTTTTAGAATAATTATTTTTAATTAATTTTTTGTTATTAATTAATTACATAAAATGATTTTGAAACATGAACTCATTTATTATTTAGTTAATAATTAAATAAAATGAATGATCATATGAATTTTAAATGTAATGTAATTAGAACAAAATATTTTCTTCCTATGTTTATTTAGATGAATATAATCTATTAAATATCATTGATATTAATATACATTAATTCCTTAATTTTTTTGATATTTAAAAATTTAAAATAATTAAATAATGTCAATATTTTAATTTGTGAAAATTTATAATTAAGGATATTTTAAGGGAAGAAATAAATTGAGTAAAAAATCAATTATTTTTAAAATTGATTTTTAAATTCTAATAACTATCAAATATGGTATATTAATTAAAAAAATTATCTTTAATAATTAATTTATTAACTGGTAAATAGTAAAAACAATGTTTGCATGGTTTGTGTTAAATTAGTGTTTTTTGGAATTACATGCACTTTTGTTTAAGTTAATATCAACACACATAGTATTTTTATTATCTAGATTAGGTATAATATTTTTAAATTAGTGGTTATAAATTACATATTAATTCTCACATTAATATACCATTAATAATTGAATTACACCGGTCAGAAAACTAGTAACCTAAATAAAAAATGAAAAACATAAGGAAACAGAAAGAATAAAGAAAAAATTTTTAAAAAAGAACTTTTTTATGGATATTTAATAGACCATATATTAATTTTAATCTATTATTTTTAAATTTTTGATGTACACAAGATAAGGTAGACCACCCAATAGTGTTTATTTTTTTTATTTATAAGAATGCCTCTCCACCTTTACTATAAAAACAATTCACTAAAAACATCTTCAAACTACTCCAAAAACCATTAATCATAAAAATCATATCGATATAATCTCCAGAAATTCATACCAACAATGTAGAAGACTAAAATTATATAAGAAGAGATCCAAGGATGTACATTAGTCAAAACCAAAAGGAGTTACCTAAAAAAGTTGTAATAAACTTCAATATTGACTTTTATATTCGTCATTTCAATAAAAAAGAATTATTCTTGTTAACATTTTTATAAGATAACATTACTATCCCATGTATACTGAGATTATTATATGACAATATTTAAACCTACAAATCCATGACTCACTCCCTCCAAAATACTGTAGTAAGGGGAGAGAAATATAACCACATGAGTCCCACCTCTAGTAGGCCCCTGGATGGGGAAAAGCACCAAGGATGTGAAAATATTAAAATATGGTTGGCATTTTCATTTATAAGAATAAAAAATATAGCTATATTATGTATCCATAATATACAGATTCATGATTTATATATATAATAAAAACCAATAATCATCTCATAATGCATGTGAAAATAAAACTGATACGAGTCGAAGTTTCCAAAGTGAATACCATAAAACAAAACTCTAGGAACAACATAAAAATATTCCAAGGGGTTGACTAGTAATTCCTAGAACAGTAGATGTAATCTTCATTGAAACCAAAATAATATATGATATACCTATTGTATGTTAGTAGGATGAACCATGTCTCTCATGCATTTGTGGATGGATCATATGAATGAACCTGTGAAAAATTAGTAGAAGAAAAAAGCACCTAACTAGTAGACTAACTATAACTAAAAACTCACGAAGTCTATCATTACAAATAAATATTCATAGTAATATGATAACATATAAATCAAATTCAATATAGGGAACCCAACACCACATTCCCACTAATTATCTACTCTCAATCAACAATGGTAGAAGTACTAATGCTCTATCCACTTTCGAATAACATCACATCACATCCCTTCCACAAACATCTATGTTACTCCTCAATGGAAATCCGACATGCACACACATTGAACAAAACAAAACATCACATCCCTCCCCACACACACTCGGGCCATCACAACACTTCACATCCATCGTGCACAAACCTAGGCCATCACCAAACTTCATATGCTGAAGACACTTGGGACACCACAACAAACCTCATTTTTGAGACACTTGGGACAACACAAAACATATCACCACAATTACTGATGGGACCCCACATCACTACTCACCCGAAGACACGTTGTACATTATATCTGAGAAAAGGTAGTATGGAATATTGGGTAGCTAGCCATACGTCCTCCGACTAAGATGTGTGGAAAGACACCCTCGCATGACTATGTTGGTGTCAGCACATACGACTTTTCATGGGAGGGGTTTATATATAAACAAAAAGAAAAGTAAAAATTATATATACATTGAAAAAATAAAAATAATCCCCCCCCTTTGGGTTCATATGTGTATCCCCAACAAACTCATAAAGAGCCCCATGTCTACTACCAATTTCAAATGCTTCAAACCATTCTAGAAAAAAAATCTATAGTGCATTTTTTGACATTTATTAAAATGAAATCAGTTTATATATTCTAATTTACCATAGTTTTCAACTAAATCATGTATTTATTTATTTTCCTAGATCATTTTTATCACCATTTATACCATACTGGCTAGTAACATAAAAAAACACACTAAGAAGTATAATGGGTCAAAATCCAAATACCCCCGTCCCAATACACTATCCACTGCAGCCTCATTGCACAACCACATCACGGCAATCACACCCCCATTGCACAACCATTTCATATCAACTGACCCCCAAATCTCGTATATGCCACACCATTACACAATAAGAATTTAGATTTAGGAAGATATCTATTATTCAATTTCTCTTTATTCATTAAGGGTTTTATCACACAAGAAATATGATCATAGAAAATTATTTTTATTAATTTAATGTGCATGGTTATCCTATTTCAAAATAAAGAACGTCAAAAACAAAACAATGATAATGAATTTGAAAAACAATCAATTAGTGAACAAACAAGGAGACCAAACAGTAAAATTTTTTATTGTGTAATTATACTTTTCCATTAAAAACATCAATAATGATATCCATAAAACATAAGACCATATATCACGTTCCCCTATAATGTTTTTTATTTTTTTAGAAAAATAATATTTTATTAATTTAGTCATGACTTATAATCTTCATAATGAAAAACATTTATATACACAACCTACCAAATACTTCTTTGAGAATGAAAAAGAAAATTCAACCTCGAAGATAAATTGTCAACACAACCTCACTACACCAAATCAACACCAAAATAGAGTTGCATATACGTAATTAAACTTTCTTGGACACAAAAAAAATTATAGAGACCTTGTTACTCTAGACCATGGAAGAAGGATTTCATATGTCTAGACTCAAGATAAACCCATGCAAAAAGTGAGAGGAAGGATATTTTTGTTAAGGGTGTTTAGATTAGAAATATTTATGATTATATAAAGTTATCAATTTCAATTAAAGGATTGTCTTAAAAACAACATTGTATAACAAATTTTATGGTTTTTGTAATTTAATAAAATAAATGATATGATTTTTTGCATTTGAAATGGCATTAAAATTTATTAATTTTATTGTTAAATTCATTTGTCATCACAAAATAAATAAAAAGATAAAACAAGATAAAAAATAAAATTTGGGGAAATGGGAAACTGTTGAAATGACTGACCACTGGTGAGTCACTACCGGCGAGTCAGATCTAGATGAGTCACTTCTAGTGAGTCACTTCTTGATGAGTAATCACCAGAAGAGACACTAATTGTGAGTCACCACCAATAGAGTCACCACAAACAAGTAACCTCCATGATAAGCTAGTAATAGAATGGGATACATTTCCGATAATCTAATACCGATATTTCTAAACATTTTGAATCTAGATATTTGGAATAATTACAAATTTTTTCACTATTAGAATGACTCACATGTCCCAAAAACACCATGGTCTTCCCCTGAAAACCCTGAACATATGATTTTTGGTAAAGTAATAACATAGATGGTATGGTTAATTACATCATATACCTCCCAAACTTTTCTATCCCTCCATAATTCAAAACAAACAATGATAAATGGGGAGGAAGGGTCTGAAGAACCATCTCTTGAGATACCTATCAAGGATATTGTTACACATGTAATACCAACACCAATAAAAACCATTAATGAAAACATTCATAATGGATAAAACACCACTATGTCCCAGAAATTGGAATAAAAAAATTACATCCTCCATGCCATGATTCTATTTTCTATGGGTGGAAATAATTTGTTCGATTGAGATTTATCATATCTTAGTAAAATGTTCTAAGAATTGGAATCGGGTCTTCCCTTTTTCTCATGTTGGAACAATATCACACATCACACAACACACATCAAATCAAGGTGATGAAATATATTTGACCAAAATAGAAGGGTATGAACATCACATCACAATAAAAATTCAGAAGGGAAAAACTGAAAAACAAACTCCAGGTATTATTCCAACATTTTAATCTCACTCTCCCAAGAACTCTCCTCTAAGACGTAATGCCTCCAAAGAAACCAAATTGGGGGAATGGTTCATCCTCACCACAAATAATCTCAATGGTGTTTGATTTCCTATTAAACCTCCAAGATGGTTGAATAATTCTCAATATCAAACTCCCAAAATTCAATGTCATGTAGCCATTAGGAATTTACTAATGATGATGAGAGACATGGAAGACATCATGGATCCTTTCCAATCAGGGTGACAATGCCAGCCAATATGTCACCTCACAACCTCACCACAACACCATAAAAAATTCAAGATACTATGTCGATATTATTCTTACCATTATAAATCTTCAATTCCCATATTGTTGGGAAACCATCAGGAACACATGGCCTCCAACATCAAACTCTTGGGGAATCCTCCATTAATTAGTATAAGAATTATTCTGGTTTATTCTGATTTCATCCACTATTAAACCCAACTAAAACTTTTCTATTATGCTCTGGAATACTTCAGTTCAGTGAACTACAACATCTCTACCCTCTTTCGAGTACAATTAATAATGACATTTACTTCTGTGTGAAGTCTCAAAAAGATCCATTGTAAAGATGAAATGAAATATTTCACTATAATTGAAATCAATAAAGTGATGGTGGTTTGGCCATGATCTCTAAAGTCCAGGACACATGATCACAATATATACTCAAGTTTCTTGATAGTTCATTCTGTTTTCCCATCTGTATGAGGGTGGAAAGTAGTGAAGAAGCTCAACAAGGTCCCAAAGTCATGCTTCAATCCGTTCTAGACTCATGAGGTAAAACATGAATCTTGATCCGATACAATTGAAGACAGAAATCAATGAAAATTCCCCACCTAATCAAGATACATATTTGAAAAAGATATCATTGCTCCTTACTCTTAGATCCTTATGAAATCATCTTATTTCATAAACCAATCCAATATCCCCCATATAGTATCATAACATACTTGATCTCATGGAATCCTTATGAATAAATACATCAAGATTCCATAACATTTCTACTTAGTAAAATACAACGGATACAAAAATCCACCTAAAACACAATGTACTCCCATTACTTTCTATTAATCCATGTACCTTCCTATAAACTCTAATATTGCATGCTTCATCCTAGTCCATAAAAATATATGCCATAAATCATGGTTTTTTTATAAATTCTTTGGTGTATTTAAAAAGGTGAGATTTGTAACTCATGAAGGAATTATTCATGAATAACTAGTAGAACAAAAAAACTCTCATGGAACATCATCCTATTATGAAAATCCTCAAACCACCCCTCTAGAGAAACATGATGTCCAACACAATTTGGTAACACCTCATCCTATTAGTCTCCCTACTGAGACTCCTCCACATGTTGCATCAGAGAAGAGAAAACCATCATCTGAATCAAACAACCTCTACCACCATCATGAATTTCATTTATGTGTATGGAATACAACCCCTCTGTCACTCTCCAAGAATATTTAGACTCGCAAAAAACATCCTTATATGAATTTATATTCAATTAATATCCAACAACATTTCATTTTCCAAAAGAGTATGGGTTCTTAAATTCGTAGTCCTAACAAAAATCCATCTACCATCGCTATTATAGGTTAATCTCACACAAATAAAATTCGCACCAAAAACACTATGATATATGAATCCCATAATTCTCTCCACAATGAGGTTATCTCAATGCATATTTAGCTCAAATAGAACTTTCTTATGCTCTAGATCATCAGTGTAATATTTTCCCTCATGATGCATAACATCCTGTAAACTTTAGATATCGCCACTATCATCTGTAACAAGACACATCCCAAGCCCAGATGGGAAGCATCACCAAACAATTCAAACATCACCCCCTGTTTTGACATTTGAATGACTGAGCTCTAACCGACTTCCATTTTAGGTAATTAAATCCTTCCTGGAACATGTTAGTCTACAAAACAATTTGGTCCATCCTAGTCAATTCTATAAATGGGACTGTAAGATGAGATAAATCATGAATCATCTATGATAATATCCCATGAGATGAAGAAATCTATAAAATTTAGATATGTTATTGGGTTCATCCAAAGGAACAACTAGTTAAACCTTCATAGGGTCCACTTACACACCCATATGTGACACTAATTTTCTATTTGAATTGACATCTCATTTCAAAATCATACACATGGAAGACATCCCATAGAGTATGCGACATCGAAGAACTATCATGATATCATTGAGTTACTAAAAATGCATTTATTCTTAATTTGGGTAGATCAATATATCATCACTAAATAAAATGATGAACTAGTCCAAGAACATTTTTAACATGGATTTCATGAACCCCATTAACACTGCTAGTCCATTTCTAACAATGAAAAACATGAAAACAATGTTAATGTTCCCATACCTATACTTTAAGGCACCATTCTAGATATCTCAATCCTTCACCCTTAACTAGTCACATACAGACTAAATATAAATCCTTTGGAACAAACTATATCCCCGAAACAAGTTGAAAAGATCATCAATCTGTCGATGGGGATAATGATTCTTGATCATCATTTGGTTCATCCTCTAGTAGTCTATGATCAAACCTAGACTACCATACTCTTTATTATAAAATAACACTAGATCATCCCATGATGAAAAACTAGGATAGATGAAACCCTTATGAATCTGATCATCTATCTGAATATTCTACTCCCATAACATGGAAGGTTCCATTCAATAACAACCAATAAAAATTAGATAAGCACCAGGATGCAATATCCAAAGCTCAAAGTCATGTCAATGAGGAAATATAATAACCTCCATGGGGAAAACATCCATGAATTCATAGAAAACCATGGGACACTCCTCATACTCAGGATATTTTATCTCCACAGACATCTCAACCCTTACTGAAAAGTGGTTTTTATGTGTCTTTATCCAACATGAAATATCCAAACTCCAATGGAAAATGCGCTATCTGTCCACATCTAAGAACATAATTCTCCTTTAAAATTATTCCATAATATCACATATAGAATACAAGAATTATATGACAAGGATTATATCTTATGGAAGCAAGTGTAGCATGAAAATATCCACATGGTGTTGATGTGGCCCAATCATTATTCTACACCCCCAACACACATCAAATATAGTGGGTTGTCCTCTAAAAAATATAGGAAATACTAGGGAAAAAGAATCAACTCTATGTATACTAATATAACATGGGATTGATTGAGTGAATAAAGGATTGAGATGCTCCAAAAAAATAACAGAAAAGTTTTGATGATAAACTAAAAGAAACTCTATTGATCTTTAGGACATCTCGTGCTACTACCTCTTCTACATGAAACATACCACACCAATCTACCATGCCTTTCTATAGATGGATTCCTCTAAGATCATGCTCTATTCAGGGTCCCTCTAATCCTAGAAAATTTTGATTATAGCATATGCCTACTCCATCGTCCATATATTGGCCATAATCCTGCTTCCCCTACTGTTGGAATGGACTCACTAGTAACTGCTATTGAGTATAACGTTTAACCTACCGACCTTGGCCAAACAGATCCCAATAATTCATTTCCCACTAGTCATGAAGATTCTTGTTAACCCCACCCAAGAAACACATCATACCCAATACTATATAAATGGAACAAAAACCAGAATGAATGATTGTAAGCTATTGAGGTTGACACCATGATTGTCGAAACCTTCAAGTACTCATCCCTTGAGGCCTTTTACACAATACTACACCCCTTCATGTTGCCTATTGATTACTCTCTCAGGGAAAGGATCATTGTGAGTGATTCCACTCAATCATTTATTCATTCTTTTAAACCTATAAGTATGCTAGAAATGAAAAGGATGTACATCTATATTTTATATAGGGATATAGTGCCTCCCAAAGATGCCTCATTTGGGAGTCATCATCCCGGAAGTGATTGGTTGAAAAGAAATTACATTCCTTTAAAATAATAGCAAGATCTATCATAGACATAATACTATGATAAAGAGAGAGTGGATAATTCCACTTATCAGCCTTCATGGTCTCAGACAGAAACTATGCCAACATCTCTTTCTGGATGTCAAAAATTGAAACATCTTCCTCCCATTTCTCACCAAGGAACATCATCCACCACTAATGTGTAGCTCCTTGTATATGAAAAACTAATAAAGGTCCATGTACTCTTTTTGGGATCAAATAAAACCTAATGTTATCTCTTGATCGTCTAGCCAGATCTATATTTCCATAACAGATGTGTTTCCCCCCTACTTTTTGAAATTCTATCTTCAAAAATAACCTAACATCCTCTAAAATTGATCATCAACCTTAGTCGGATAATCTATTAATCGATCAGCCAGTTCATCCTGGTAAACATTCACATCCATATCCACACACGTATAGAGACAAAAATCCATAGCTATTATAGAAACACAGATTTTTTAAGTCCAATAGTATATATTTTCATTATAATATTCTTAATTAACTTTAATCCATTTAATTTATTTTAACAATTTTGACATTCCCTGAAAAACCCAACTAAAATGAGAATACATGTCATGATGATTAATATACCCCTCCTAAGTAACTACCAAATAAAAGGTGAAACCCCACTAAGTCATTTGGGTGTCTAGATTCCATGCATCGGATCATGGGGGACCTTAAATTCACATGTCCAATCCCTAATTTCTTGGCTTATTTATTATAACAAGATCATCTGACACTGTTTCCCTACGAGCCCATGATATAGTCATTATTCCTAATACAAAACTCATTTTTATCTCACAACTATCAGCTTTAATACCAATCCATCAAGACTGCATCCCTGTAAATACCCAAAAATGATAATAGACTGTAATAAACCATGATTTCCAACTCTAGTAGGCGTTTGGTTGGAAACTAGCACGAATGGTGTACAGATCTCCCAATATAGATGGTTTTTTAATTTTTAAGGAATCAAGAAAAAGAGATAGGATGTAACAAACATAATCAAATCCAGGATATATGTATAATAAAAAACAAAAATTATGTCCGAATTTGTTTTATAATAAAACTCATACAAGTAAAATTATCCAATGTAAAAATACAAAACCAAAACATGATCCGCAACACAATAACCTTCCAAGGGTACAACTAGTAATTCCTAGTATGGATTTTAATCTAGAAATTTTTTTTATATTTGTTGTTTGAGAATGTAGGTATATTCAGTAGGAAAACCCATGTCTCACATGCATATGTTGATAGATAATACTAATGCACCGAGGATAAAATATAATAACCAAATAAAACCTAAATAGTAGACTAACCATAACCCATAACACACTAAGGCTTTCTTACAAAATAATGCATCCATGTAATATGATATAATATATAGCACATCTATGATAGGGTAACTCATACCGATTTTACACTAATTAACCTCACTCACACCCCAACAAGAGATACCATGGCACTCCCACCTCTAGCGAATAACATCACATCACTTACCACCTACAAAATCCTAGGATACACATAGCAATACAGCCTGATCGAATACACATGGTCTGTAAAAACACATAACATCTCACCCGAACACAACAAGGAATTCGCAACACATCACATCACACCCACACACACCTAGTCCATCACAAAACTTCAAATCCCAATGACTCATGGGACATCACAACACATCTCATCATAAAGTAACATAGAATAACACATCACATATCATCTCAAATAAACATAAGAAAACACATCCCAAATTTCCCAAAGGAACCCAGTCAATTATTACATGGATGAGAGAGTTGGGAATAGCAGGTATCCATCCATCTAGCCCCCCTGAGATATTAGGAAAGATACCCCCTTGTGTGACTATGTTTGTGTTCACACATTGTTTTTTTATAGAGATGGGTGATTATAGAAATCACAAGGAATGTATTATGTATGTATATATATAAATTCCCAAAATCAAAAAATAAATATTTAAAAGAAGATCAAAAACCCATTCCCATGGTCCCCCATGTCAGCTCCCAATACTAAATCTATAACACCAATCAAGAAAAATAGATTCCACATTTCATTTTCATTATCTAATTAATATTAACAGCTTTTCAAAATTCACTATTACTAACTCATTCATCTAAAACATGTATATATTTATTTTCCAATATCATTTTTATCACCAAATGTACTAATTAGGCATCTAAGACAACAACAAAAATAATAGGAAATATGGTGAATCAAAATCCAAATAGCCATGTCCTAACCCATCTTCAACCTCTGCCCCACTACACAACCACATCATGACCATGAAATGCCCACTTCAAAAACCATATCTCAGTTACTTCTCCAATGACTGTCACTTCACACACCATAACAGACAGTAATTTTATATTTTGGATGGGATATTTTATTCAAATTAACTTTTTTAATTAAGTTTGTTATAAAAAATATTGTGTGAACATGGGGCATACATTTTGTTAACCAAATTTATGAAGTTATCCAATTACATAATATGAAATATCAACAACCATATAATGATAATGTATTACAAAAAAGAAATCAACCAATGCACAAACATGGACCCCAAATAGCCACAATTTTTACTGGGTTATGAGGTTATAAAATTCAAAACACGAATAAAATATCAATAAAATCGCAAGACCAAACAATAATTTCAACTACAAATTTTTTTCTATTTAGACCAAACATATTATATATATTAATTTTAAATCCACTATCATAAAAATGATAAAAATTAACATACCCATCCTGCATGATATGAAATTCAGAATGGCGATGGAGGTCTTACTTGGAATAAAGTTTATCAACACAACCTTGTTGCACTAATATAGAACCAAAACATGGGAACACATATTGTAGGAAACTCTATAGGGAAACATGATACATATGTAGTGTCCTTGTTTCTCAACTCCAAGGAATAGAAATCTAAGCTTACTAGTCTCAAGATAAATCTATAATAAAAGATTTTTATTGGGATATTTTATTTGGAATGTTTAGATCATGAATGATTGGGATTTGATAGTCCTATGAATTACTATTAATGGTAGATCTCAAAAACAATATATGGTTGGACCATTTAAAAATATTATGAACTTTTATAAAAGTAATTATATGATTGGTCACATTGTTAATGGATTTAAAATTAATTTACCAGGGTATTCAACAAGTTTCATATCAATATAGAGGTATAAATTGAAAAACTGTAAGAAAAACTAGAAAATTCTATAAAATTGGTACATTGTTTAAAGGAGTCACCACCATAAGAGTCTCCGTTATATGAGACACCATGTAATATGTCTCTAACAAATAAATAACTTCTATATGAGTCACCTTAAGAAGATTCATTTCCACCAAGTCACCTATATTTAGTCACCACCACATGAGCTACATCTAATTAGTCACCATCATATGAGTCACCATCAGTGAGTCACCACAAGGATTAACTAACTCTAGGATGATCTATCACTTGGATGGAAATCATCTAGAATGATTTACTATTGAAAAATTTGGAATTTGTAAATGTATTGAACTGATTCTCCATTGCAATGACTCACATGTCCCAAGAACACCTCATATTATCCTTGAACACCCCAAACATTGGAATTTTTGTAATGTAATTGGTTCAATAGTATAGGATTTTGAATACAAATTAATGAATATCTATCCAATTGGATTCAAAATCAATATTCCTGTATAGAGAGGACTACCACTTTGTGAACAAATATCATTCTTTATTCTATTACCACCTTTTGATGATGGATGAATGATGGATTTATATTTTATATATGATATTTATGATATTTAGGATATATTTATGCTTTTGAAATTCATATATAACACATAATATTATTATTCTCATTTTTTGGGAATATAATATCATTGTTTGTGGATATATGGACAACTGCCTCCTCTATGAAATGTTCTTCGTTTACACTATACAAGTATTTTATTGAGAATTTTATTGTTATTAATATGTGAAATTTATGAAAAAATATAGTTTAATTATAATATACATATATATTGTTTAATTTTCATTCTTTTAAATTTGAAAATGAAATAGATGTAGCATTCATTTGTATTTACGACCTACTATCTCACTAAACGATGCATTTTATTTCTTATATCAAACTATTATTGTTTATTATAAATACATATAGAAAAGGTAAATATGATATTTAAATCAGGGTTTATATTATAATGATAATGAAATCATGATATAATTTTTAATAACAACAACTAACAAGTCAAAGCATAATAAAAAAAAGACAATTAACCCCCCAAATATTAAAAATAAAAAAAAGATTGTTAGAAAATTTTTATTTAGATATTATAATAAGATAACATATGAAATTTTGAATTTAATAATTTTTCATTTATATGTTAATAATATTCATAAAACCATTATATAGGTTGTTAATGTATGTTCACCTAAAAGGAAACATAATTTAAGTGATTTCATATCCATTTACATTCCATTGACACTTATATGTTGTAATAAAACAATTAACTTTATTGTGGTGTTTATAAATCCCATTTTTTATTTTAATATCATGATTCATTGATAAATTAGGGTATTTATGTTTCACATTTAATTATCTTACCCAATGGGTTTCTCTTGAAAATTACCAAGTTGTAAAATTGATCATTGCAAACTGACTTCTTTTATGATGGTTACCTTTCAATTGAAAAAATCAATTTTCTGTAATAATTTTTTATTGAAAATGTATTTAAATATCAACATCATTGAGTGATGGATATTATTATTTCTAATAAAATATAGCATATTAAATTTAATTCTTACTAGGGTAGTCAATTGATTTCATAGAGACATATTGATTAATCTTTATTCTGTATTCCATATGGATATTTGAAAATGCATGTTGTTTTTGAATTAAATAAACTAAATGAAATGAGAAATTCAATGGGAAGGTAGTTACTGTGGGTGGCCAAAAATTATATAGCCTCATTAGGCATCTAATGGTTCGTATGAGACATATCTATTGGCCAAATTAAATGAGTTACTATTTGTAGTTTTAAATAGTCTTCTGAATGGTCATGAAGTTATATGTTTTCATGTTCCTCATATGTGATGTCCAAAGATTATGAATATTCATCCTTGATATTTTCGATATTATTGTTATTATCCATTTGTGTTTCATAATATGAATTTTATTTATTTATTTTATTTTCTATTAATTGATTAAACAGAATTTGATTCCAAAATTTAACATACCATATAGATTATTCCTTATATAGTTATTTATATGTTATGTCTGTTTATTTTTTTTACCATTCCATATTTTTATTCTTTTTGATTGAAGATAAATTCCACTACACTATTACCCTTATTGAGCCCTTGATGTCACCCTTTTTTTCTTTTTGATCGTAAATGAATATAAATTCATGGAATGGTGTTCAAGGATGCATTTTATTAGTTATGTTTATGTGTTATGGTTTATTTTTTATTTTACATTTTTATAAGGGTATCATGAATATAAAATTGTATTCCATAGGTACTAAACTAGTCATTACTATGATATTTGTTTTCTTGTAATCATGAAAATGTAATAATTCCACTAGCTATATGATTCTGTGGTAGGGGCATTACTTCTTATCCCATTAGATAAGTCCATTTCAATAAGAATACATTAACCTATGACTATTTTTCATAAGTATGTAAGGATAAAAATAAATGACATTGTAGGATTCACCAAATCACCATAAATAATTATGTGTTAGTGATCAGGATGATAATTATTCACGTATAGGGAGACATCCACACACCCCACTATAGAATTAATCCATTAAGCATTGTGAAATACTATCATAAAAATGTGTCATCGTGGAGTTGAATATAAATTAACTCATTTAAAAACTCATATTATAAAAATGATACTCTATTTAGGACTTAAAAATTTGTTATTAAAGACATATATAGCCACATGTCCAAAAAGATTTACTAAATTTCAATTCTCATATTTTATATAATTACCATAAATCGATGAAATAAACTGTACATAATAATTCACTAAGAAAATCCATACCAAAACCCTCATTTATCTTAGTACCCATCTTGTATCTATAACCCAAAATATCATGGAAAATAGAAATCATATAAAGAACAAAAAAAAATTAAATAGGTCCCTCCTAAATAACTACTATAAAATGATAATGTAAATAAAAATATAAAATCAAAGAGAAAATGATGTAGTAAATATTAATATAAAAATTCACATAATAAAATATTATGTAAAAATCTATTTTCTCCCAAACATAAAATAAAACAAATATTATATATATCATGTAACTCCAAAACTCACCTCACAAATCATTAATGAAAATGTTATCATGAAAAAACCAAAACCACCATTAAATCTATCTTATATATATATTAAATATTTTCACAAGGGTTTTATTTCAATTTTAGTATCAAAAGGACATATTTTTACACATATAACATATATATTAATTATCATTTATATCATAAATTTCTTAATATTGTTAATGTTACTACCATGGTATTAAAATAGGTGGATCCATAGATATTATACATGGTTACGTGATTTCATTGGATTCTCCTAGACAACTCTTACTATCTCTAATAAATATTCCACCAGAATCATTCAGTGATTAGAAACACCATGAATAAAATATCACCAATGTGAGTTTAAATATAAATTTGTGAAAATTTTTATCAAACATAAACCTGAATGAAAATATAAATCATACTCATTATGAAAATATAAACAATGATGTAGTCCAAGGCATCAACTTTTTAGTGGAGGTACATCATATAAGTATTTGAACTCACAAGATTTATTCCAAATCACAATATTCCCATTTTTTTAGACAACATATCATGTAGAAATCACTCGACCATATTACCATGATCTGGTTACACACTATGGATCAAGAAATAATAGGGAATCTCATTAATGATTAATGTCTTTACCAGTGATAATTGTGACAATATAACTATATACTAAATCCAAGATTAATAAACTAAACAAAATTATATAATGACTATCCTGAACTATGATACCCACCAACCACAATACTATCCATAAATTCTCTCACCAATCATATGGTAAGTATATTGTGCCACACACTGGCATAAGGAACATCTTTTAACTTAATAATTAACAATATTTGATCTTTTATATAAGTCACACAACACATACATGAGTCATTTATTAGTAGTTAGTTTATCCATAGTCTCTTAGACTCTATCATGATCCTTGGAATCTTTTAAGGACATAAAATTGTTTATTCATAAAAAAAATCTACTACATGAGACATAATGGTTTTACTGTACCCAAATCCATTGTAATTTTTATATACTATAATATCATTAAATCATGAATATTCATGTTTCCATGTATTTAATTTTAGGGATCCATTGATCAAGAGGCCAAACACAACACACATGGTTTGAAAAGAACATATCACCTAAAAAAATAGACCGACCTATTCCTCAGAATAATCAATATTTAATATAATGTTAATATAATATTAAAATTATTACTCTACAACCCATTAAAAATAATCACATTACTGATTTATTAATGTTGGTCTATTGGATAAATACTAGCTATACAGTCATTGGAAAACAATCATTAGAATGTCCTTTCAAATCATATCACTTGAATGATCATTTTTATAAAAAATTAATTGTAAAAATCATGCTCTAATAAAATTTTATTATAATATTCAATGAATTTCCATTATATAAAACTATCCAGGAATCAAATAACATTCTCATATAATCCCTAAGATAATCCACTAATAATCATTAACCTAAGGTTCCAATAAAAACATTTTGTATGTATTGATTATTTTTTCATTATTATTAAACATTTAATAATACATTCCATTAAAAAAATATTGATAATAACATGAAATCATAAATTTCATAATAAATATATCACCAAAAATTATACCTAATACGAAATATAAGATAATCTAATCTTGTAATAGTCATTCATGAAAACATTGTGCACTTATAAAATTAAGAGTATCTTAATTCTAGGATCCTATATCATAATAATTATCCTTGACTTCAATGCACAATTATCTATTTCAGCAAATCTTGGGATAAAAATATTTATTTTAAATTCAAATATGAAAACAATTATAACTGTTACAGCACTCATCAAGTGGTGTACCACGTCTAGAATCATAAAAAATATTATTTTGGCCACAATAGATCAATCGTCTTTCTATAAGAAAAATAAATAATTTAAAATACATTATTAACTATCCTATGTATTCAAATTATCTTAATTTCATATAAAAAATCACCAAGTGATGTACCATAATCTGTGAATAATTATATATTTTATTCTCATCCTTTTTAATATCTTCAAAGATACATTCTACGAGACCTCATTAATAAATAATGAAATTTTCTATGATATAGTTAAAAACATTATCATATAAATAATATAGTGGCCCAAAAAATATAGTAAAATGAGGGAAAATTAAAAGCAATGAAAATGGAAATATTAAAACTAATCAATATCAATAATTAAGAATTATGTAGCCATATAATTAGAAGAATAAATAGTCAACATTATGGAGAGGGGATAAAATTACCCTTGTTCTATCCTAGTTGAGAAAAAATATGAATACTCCGTGTTATGGAATCATACAAATTGTATAATAGTTCCCCACCCTATTTTCACTTTAAGACTATATGTTCACCCTAAAAAGAAGTTCAATATAGCATCATGGTCTCCTTTGTATGGGTTTGTCATAATATACCACTTCATAGACTAGAAAACTACAATTGGGATTCAACTAGCTTTTGGAGGGAGTTTATCAATTTCCACTCAACTGTATATCTATAATCTACAGTGAATTTAGAATTGGGTATTTTTTATTCGACAATTACAATATCTAGAATTCCTTTTAACAGTATTTTAAATCATAAAGTTCTTCTTATAACTCTTTTTACTAATAGTATATTTCTCAAGAGTTTTAGTATGTTATCATATAAATAATTATTTTATACTGAAAAGAATAATTTATCTAATGTAATTTTTTATAATTTTTATTATTTAATATAATCCATCAAATTAAGGGTGAGTCTGATATGTTGAAAAAATATGGTTTTGAACTATGTTAGGAATTATGTCATGTCTATCAGATTGAAAATGGTCATAATAATCACTATAACATTGGTAGTAATATATCAGACTTACCATTTTTTAGTTTATTGGATTTGAAAGAAATTTATATTGTATATTTGTATATACAATGTTTATAATCATAGCGAATACAAATATACCAATAAAATGGAATTAAAAAATCTTAATTTTGGAACTAAACTAAATAACATCTCACGAGTCATGCACAGTTCAGTATTAGATATCATGACCATTATCAAAATCTATATGAGATATTAACGTGATACTATTAGAGTTCATTGTGACTAACTTTGAAATATAACCAATGGAAGATTCTAGAAAAATAAGAGGTCATTTGAAAATATGGGATCTGATACATTTTTGACTCAATTCATCTTGAAATATCTTAGTATATACTTCTATTATTTATGATTTGTAACAAAAAGAGAGTCTATTTTATACGAAATTCATATGAGGATTATAAATTACACAAAATAATTCATATTTATATTTGTTAATTCCAATCATATTAATAATCAAGGGATTACAGGGATTGGAAGATGGTGAATATGATCTATTTGATCATTGGATTTTGAGTATTGGGAGATAGTGACTCTGATCACCATATATAGGTATTTGTGGTTTAATAAATATTGAGTAGGTATTGATTTTTCCGATCGAGGGATTCTAGAGGATTTGATGGCACAACCAAACCAGTCATCAGTTTAAGGGAACTATTTGTAATGATAGGTAACCTTTATAACAGGAACTTAAACTGTGGATATCAGTAGTTTTTATTTATTAATATCATAACTCATAAGGTTAGTGAATAAAATATTTTATTGTGATCATAATTCATTCTTACTATTATTATAATTTTTTGACTTTTTGAAACAATTTAAATTTAAAACCATGAATTAAATTGTAAATGTATTTAAACTAATAATTATAATAAGTATTTTTATCATACTATTTATTATATTGATAACTAAATCTGATATATCAATCATCTTCTATTTTTTATTTGTCTAATCTGATCATCTAACTATCATTGAGATAATAAATTTTTCATAACGATTATTTGTTTTTTATTTTCAAGAAATTAAAAAACTACTATTTCCCCAAGATGTCCTGTATCCATCATAATCTATATCAATCGAATAATTAATATCATATTATGAAATGCATAATTTCATGATTATTTAATTAAATTAATTATATAATGAGAGTTGTTATGCTTTTATTAAATATTTATATAATTTGTTACATGAAAGTGTATTTAATAAAAATAATTTCTATTTTTGATATAATGGTAGGGTAAATTGTTGAATGAAATGAATATCTATGTTAGAGTTGGCCATCGATTTTTGAAGTGATTGAGTATGATTACATAAGAGATAGAATAATTAAATTTGTTATTAATGTTGTTGTTTATGATTTCATGATTTATACTATTAAATATAATATTCCTAAAAATTATATTACTACTTTTAATAAATTATAAAAAGCATGATTATCAACTAAATTATAGAGTAAATAAAACTTTTTCCATTATATGTATCAAAATTTATATAATCAATTTATTAATGTGGAGCTATATACAGTATTTAGAATAAATTATAAATAACACATTTTTAGATCATCTAAAGCTATCTAAAAAAGAATATTTATGTTTCAGGATGATTATTATGTTTTTTATTTTATACCCAGAGAGTTTGTTTATAAAATGAACCAATGGTTTATATTACTATTTTTAGTAACTTACATTCACATAGATAATATCATCAATTATATGGAATTTGTTTTAATAAAATAATAGTAATTATTCCAAATGAGTGGAAATGCAAAAAGATTGACTTAGTTTATACGCATAGTACTAAAAATATTATCCTTGAAGACCTTATTGGTACTCATACGATCTATGAAGGATGATTTCAATGGGATGATAAAAATAAGAAAAACAATAATGGGGGAGTTTCTTTTGTAACCACAAATAATGATCCTATTAATGATTAATCAGCTACATATTTTTGAAATATTTAACAAAAAATATGTAATTATTAAATCGTATTGTAGATCATCATAACTAATCTGACATTAAATTGAAAATCACTTAATACTAAAAAACATGATTTTTGGAAATAATTTTTTTCATTATAGATAAAATAAATTTTCAATTGAAAAAGAGGATAATAAGGAATATTTTATATTTATTTGTTATTAGTGAAATAAGGTGGAATACATAATTCTATAATAACTAAAATTAAAATGATTTATAATATGTAAATAAATTTAGACATTTATTATAGGATTTATCCTAAGAATAATTGAAATAATTATTTGAATTCATAAAAAAAATTATTGTAAGTAGAGGAGATAAGTCATCTTTTAATTATTCTGATAATTGAATTACTTGATGGAGGAATATTTTTTTATTTACAAAAATAATACAAGTGAATAATTTCTTCATTGAAAAGGTAAAAACTATTGAATATCATTTCAACCCAACTTTAATTGATAATTATCCTAAAATTTATTATTAAAAAATTTATGCATCTTCATATAAAGTTTATTCCTTAGTTTATGAGCATAATACCATACCTTTTTCTGAAGATGTATTTTGGTTTTACGTACATCATGAAAATTAATTTTTTAATGTATATAAAACACATGACAATGAAAAAGATAAAATTTATTTATAAGTTTAATGAAAATTATGTTTAACTTACGAAACATCATACCATTCTATGAATATGGAAAGATTTATTTTATAAAAGTATATTTATTCTCAATATCATAATTTTTTTATTTTAGAGAAAATAATGATACATAATGAATTTTTGATACATAGTTTTAAAACATTTATTAATAAGGATGATAACATTGTTTTAAAAATAATTAATGAAATTTGTACCTTGGTGAATTTTTTTTCAATGGTAAAATCTGGGAAGGGAAAATTTGATAAAATCAATATAAATTTTTTGCCTAATACTAATATTTGAGAAATTAATTTTACTAATAATACACATGTTGTTTTTGAAATAATTATTTTGATCCAAAAAGATCCCCAATGTGAAAAAAATTGAATGTGGTGGATTTTGAAAGAAAATTTATTCAATATAATTTATTTAGGTGGTCATAAATCATAGTTTTCAAATGAAATGATGTTTTCTTAGTTTAGAAAATTTTGAAAAATGGGGTCATCAATAATTTTATTTTTTGATAATAACACACCAATGATGGTTTAGGTTGAGAAAAACTAATATCATTATTTTCATGAAAATAAAAAATGTTTTGTCGACAGAAAAATTTACTACTTGGATCATCATTTTTGGAGTAATATACCTATAATAAATTTTTCCATTAATAATATCATAATTGTGAAGGGTGGAAATTTCACATTCAACAATAATAAAAATGGATATATAATCATTATAGGAAATATTTTTGAACATGTAAGAGGTTGAATTTTAAAATATACATTTTTTTGGACTTAAGAAAATCATTATAAGAAAATTTAATTAATTTGATGAGGGCTATATTGTGTATTTTAGGAACAATATATATAGTATTCTTATTTAATGAGATGGGTATATTAATTCTTATAATATTAATGATACTTTATAGACATTAAATATTAAAGACCTTAGGATCCACGATTTATCTTGTCAAAGAGAAAAAAAATATCAATGTTTGTTATGGATTATGTGATTAGAAAATAGTAATATTAGAAAATTATCAATGTTTTCTATGAATGGAATTGTTAAAAAGCTACTAGATCTGATGTTTGATACAAAAAAAATCCTTTTATCAATTTCTATATGTTAAGAAACCAAATCAATTTTTAATTTTATTAGTGATTTATTGACTTATGATGCTTTAAAAATAGTTCACATGGACTTTTTTTATCCTAAACCAACTAGATGTATAAGTGGAAATATAATTTATATTTTTTATATGATAATTACACAATATATTATAGAGTCCATTTTTTAGAAAAAAATATGAAGGATTTAGTTGTTTTACAGAACTGGTAGCAAGATTTATAAATGAGAAATACACTCATTGAAGACCTTTTATATTGATCAATATGGAAAAAAATTATTATTATTTTTAATATTTTCGTATTAAAAAATTTATCTTCATTAACTTTTCATCAACTAATTCTCTACAAAAAAATGGTGAGGTTGAATGAAGAAATTTATTTCATCAAGTGGTTATTAATAACATTATGAGTGAATAAATTGTTGCTAACTTTTTTTGGATTGAATTATTTATTACTCAATGTTTTACTATCAATCTATTTTTAATAAGAAATTATCTTAATAAAACTCATTATGAGTTAGGTAATATTAGAAAACCATTAAATTCTTACATAAATGTTTTTTGATACAATGTATTTATTCTAAATACTAAATTTCATGTAAGTAAACTTTTTTCTAGAATTTGATGGAGGAATATTTTTTTCAATTACACAAAACTATTAATTCATATAGGGATTTCAATAAAAACACAGTTAATATTGAGGAACTTGTATATGATAAGTTTGATGAAACTATTACATTTTTTTCAAAAAAACTCAATCTATATTTTTTGTTTTCATTTCTATATTTTATTTCATTCGATATTAAAAATTTCTTCTCAAGTGAAATTATCAGAGTAAATGGTTTCTATAGTTTATCCTACAGAAGTATTTTAACCTATTGTTGAATAATAGTGTTTTTAAAAACCAAGAAATCAATTATTTATAATGATTCATCAAAGTGATAATATCATTGGTGATATAGATCAATTAGTTAGAGTTAGTAGTTACTTTGTAAATTAAATTGAACACCAAGAATTTTTTTCACAAATAGAATCTAATAATACAATTGATGTTTTAGGTGAAGATATTTGGATAAAATTTATACATGATAACTAAATAAGATTGAAGTTAATGAATTTTGTACTTTGGATGAATGTCTTGATGATACTCATATAACTGGAGTACAATAGGTTATTTAGAATATATCTGAAAAATATATTATAATAGTTAGAAATAATGATTTTATTTTTTATAAGGTTTATAATCAATATGGGGGTTTCAATATGATGAAACTAATAGTCTTGTAATTATATATGAAAGTATTCATATAATTCATGATTATATATAATTATTAAATATTAAACTATATCAAATGGTTGTGAATTGTTAATTGAATAATGTAAATTTTCAGGAGGAGGTTTCTTGTAGAACAACACATATTTTTTTAAATTAAAGAACGTCCATAAAATTATTTAATATATTCCAAGTCACTTTAAAAAATGAAAAAACCCTTATTATATTTTTGTCACAAATTGTTTATGGTAACTACGAATACTGGTCATTTGAAAAAAGAATTTAATTAAAATATAATGATTATATAAATATATATTTATGACATCATATTTGGTTCAAATAAATATTATTTAAGAGATTATATTCTAGATCAAATGAGATCTATATTTGGAATGAGTATGATGGGTGAGTTGTATTATATTCTAGGATTTTAAATTTCACAAAATCTAGATAGTTATTTTTTATCACAACAAAAGTATATATAATATAAACATTTGAAATTATAATATTAAAACAATAAAAGTTTTAATGATCATATGGAATAATCAATTACTTTAATTTTTTATAAATCAGGGAAATATTTTGATTAGATTTTATTATAGGTTTGATTGGTTGTTTACGTTACATAATACTCATCCATAAAAATTTGATTTTTTCATTATATTCATGGGATAGATGTAATGAAAATAAAGTTGAATGACATAAAAAATAATTGAAAGGAAATTCCCATTATTTTATCGGAATAAAAGATTTAGAAATTTTTTTTGTTCTGGAAAGAATTTTGAGTTAAAAATATTTTCAGATGATATGTTTTCATGGATTAAAATAGTTATGAAAATTAATTGTGGATCATTTCATTCCATAATAGAAACATTATTTTATTGGTATTGTAAAAAAACACACCGTTTAAAATTCTATAACTGAATTTATATATGTGGCCTCTAAAAGTAGTTGTTCTCATGTGTTGTGGTTGAAACACAGACTTATTTTCAACATAATTAGTTTTACTTAAAATAAAATGTCCTGTGAGAACAAATGAATCATTACTTTATGTAAAACCCCAAAAGATCACTCATGTTCATAACACATTGATATAAGATATCATTTTTGTCAAGATAACACAATAATAGGATATATTAATATTTAAATCATCAAATCACCACAACAACTTATTGATATTTTTATTAAAACCCTCATTTCTCATATATTTTAATTTATTAAAAGTAATTTTGGAATGATCAATGGTAAGTGATTATTGATATCTACTTATTTTTTACTAATTGTCTTATATTAATTAATCATTTTTCATGGATGGAGTACAATTTTTTTTCTAGAGAAATTCAAAAACAAAATTTTCTTATAAAAATTTCTCTTCTAAAATATTTTTTATAAATTTTTTTAAAAAAAATTAAATATACTTTATTTTCAAAAAATAATTATTTTTTCTTAATGTGTCAAATTTTGAGTCATTATCTTTTTTTAATTGATAATTTATAAAAATGTTTTGGATTCTTATGTTTTTGAAAAACACATTATAACCAAAATTGAAATAAGAAATATTTCCTTTATAAAATATTCTTCTATAAACAAAGAAATGTTAAAAAAATCTAAACTATACATTACTTCTAAATAGTATTGTCATAATTTTCAATTATAGAAACTAATAATAATATGTCACTTATACTTATAAATGTTATATACAGTGGAATGTATTTTTCTTATAATTTCATCACTTATAAATTTATTTTTTCTAATGAATAATGTTATCACATATAATTTTAATTTTATAATATTTAATTTGAGAAAATGAATAACTCTTTATAACATGATTATTTTATTCTCTAATAAATGTTTTCATAAAAATTAATTACTTATACTTCTTCTTATAACATTCATTATGTAAATATAGATCACCATATTTGAAAATTATTTCTAATATCAACTAATAATTTATTTTTATTTTGTATGATTCCTCGGGTGCCAAAATATGGGTTCGTAACCATGTCCCCAACATATTTTTGAAGAGAATTTTTCTGATGACTCTGACCTAGAATTTTATTTCTCAGTCATATGTTAAGGCTTTCTTCTGATACTCGGTATTGGACTCAGGAATATAGAAAATACAGAAAATTATATAATTTGGTAATTTTACAAAGAAGTGATTATTGGATGATCCATGGTTATCATATCCTATGAAATTGTTATAAGGTTAGCCTTAAAATATTGGATATTTTATTTATATTATTAATTTGAGGGATATCATCTTTTTTGAATTTTTTCATTATAACAAGGGAATGGTTTAAAAATAAATCAATGAAATAAAAGAATGTCATGTTTTCCATCTTCATAAAAATGTTATTAATTTTTTATGGGTGTTTTGATATTAAGAATTTTATGCATACAAAGTGGAAAAAGATATTCATATTCAGTGAAGAATCTATGTCAAGGAAGAAGTAAGATTTTGATAACATACTAAAGATGTTTGATGATAATGTGGAAAGAACCACATACAATAGTGGACCAACTAATGTGAATGAAGTGTAGAAAGAAAAGGAAAACGATAAATTACCTCCTCCAAATAATGAAAATAAATTTAAATATATTCATACTTATGATTTTAGGAAACTCGTGGATCTTAAGGCTAAAATGAATCCTATTTTACTGAGTTTGGACTTGGTTATGATGGGAATAAATATCAGATGATTAGAAATGATGATGGGATAAAGGAATCGTATAAAATAAAAAATATAATAAATGAATTTATTAATATTGAATCATAAAAATTTAATTATACATGTTGACAAAAATTATTTTAATCTAGTTCAATCAGTTTCTCTTTTTATAGATGTCCAGCTTGCTCAAGAGTCTGGAAGCATTGTTTTACAATAACTATTATTCCCCATTCCATTTTAGAGTTTGTAGTAACATTACGTATTTCGTATATTTTAGTAATTTGATGAGAAAAATAGATATATATTTTATAAATGATGAGAATCAAAATTCTGCAATATAACTTAAACTAGTACATATTTAGATGAATTTTGATAATGAACACAAATGAAGAGTCATGAATGATTGAGAAAATTATCATAAAATAGCATGTAATTTAGAGGAATAACTATAATAAGGAAAATTAGAAGATCAATATATATTAATTGAATTATAAGAATAAGATTAATAATAAGAATAAAATGATGAAACCGAGGCTGCGTATGAAACTAAGGATGAAGGTAGTTCATCAATGTCATATTTAAAATCAACTCAGTTTCCTTCCCTATCCTATAACGATTTATAATATATTTTTTTATGTGAAGTAAATTATTCTTATAAATAGGAATTGGAATATCAAAATTCTCATAGGATGGTTTATGATAATGTGGAAACTCATAAATGAATTGATATTATGAATATTTTAGAGAAAAAAAAACCTAAAGATGAAAATAATCAATAAATTTCTTTTTCAAGACCACATATTTCAATAGTGGGACAGCATTCATAAAATACTAAAAAAATAGTTAGAAGAGAGAATAGACAACATATTCCTATCATTTAATAGTTTATTGGAATCATTACCATACCTTCAAAATATTTATTCTAGGTGAAAAAATATGATTTCCTTGAATTAAAAATAAAAAACATTTAAAACATTGACTGAGATGGATATTAAAAATACAAGAAAAGAATAAACCAAAAAACTATAAAACAAAGGATCACAATAGAAATTGTAATAATAGGGATAGATATTACATATGGGTTGATATTGATTTCAAATACCATGATTACTATATAGTTGGAAGTAGAGAAAAATACCCTATTAATGTAAAGAATATCTATTCCTTATAAAATAATTGAATAAGAAAATATGTGAGGAGGTTTAAAGAATTAATAATGAAAATTGGAAGAAATAAAATTTGGAAGATAAATTATATAAACATGAATTATCTATTGATCAAAATTATATAGAAAAAACTCTAAAATGATGAAAGAGATCACGAAACAGTTTCTATAGAATTAATGAACATTATCATTTGAACTCCATATATATTGTGATTATTTTTAAATTTGTGATGAATATGAATAACTTTTTTTCAATATTATCTATTTTTGAATGTCAACCAATTTACTTTGGAATTATTTTATATATTTTATATCCTTGATGATTAATTAATTCACACGTAATTATTTCCTAATTTATTCATTTTTAACATTTCAGATTATTTTATAATTTCCTTATTATTTTTAAAATTCCTAATAGGGTAAATGTTTTAAGGATATATTTTTAATGGATATATTTTTATAAAAGGTATGATGAACTCGATATGTATTTGAAGTGAATATTTAAATTTATTTATTTAACAGTATTTATAATCTAAAAGGGGAGAATCCAAATTATTTAAACATTCCATAGAATATTAAATAATTCCTAAAATTTGTGTGAGATAAGATATTATTTTGAATATTTTTTTTAATTATTATTATTCATATTGAATGATTTCCTAGAATCTGGATTTAATATACAGAAATGGGAACTAATACATTCTCAAATAATTTGGTCTAATGATTTATATATATGATCATTTTGTTCTTACAATTTGTAATATTTTAGTTAGATCATGTTCTAAATAATATTTGAGAGGATGGTAAATTCCTTTTAAATATTTATTTATTTTATTCCCTAATTCCAATCATAGTACTGATTGAGGGATTTTGGGGAATGGAATACAGTGAATATGATCCATCAGATCGGGGACTTTTGATGCTACGAACAGAGAGTCATTGATCCTGGTATGAAATTTTCTCTCATTCAATAATGATAGAGCTGATTCCAATCTGCTATATTTTGTGATTCTAATGGATTATAATATAAATCTATATTTTTCAGCTAATTGAGTTCATTCCTTATATGGAAATACATTCCTTTAAAATGTGTAATAAAACTTTGGAAATAATTAGTTAGTATTTTTTACTATATTAACTCTAATGGTTAAAGAGTAAATTCATTTATTTATCATTTATGTTATTATTTCTATTATAATATTTTTAAAATTTTCTTGATGATAAATATTTCTCTTTGTATTATATTATAATATTAGTTTAGAGTTATCTTTATAATAATATTTTTTCCATACTATCTATAAGACCAATAAAAACTATAATAGATCGGGTACTTTATCGTTTTTATTTAATTACTCTGATAATTAAATGATATTCAAGTCTAATAATTTTAACTAGATAAGATTTTTTTGCATTTTTTTAATATTCAAACAAATATTCACCCCCTTATATATCCACCATAAAATCATATGACCCAACATGGACTTTTGCACATGCATCAAAAGTTCTAATAACTCCATTAAAACTCCCAATGGAAATTTTATTAATCTCATTCTTCATCAAATAATAATAATTAATTTCATTACATGGGTAACAACATCTTTGAATTAAATTCCACCAGTTTGAAAAACATTTAACAATAATGGAATACTATAAATAATTTTATAATGTAATGTTGGTAAAGAAAGAGCACGTGAAATTTGATAGTTTATTCTATAACATCAATAAAAAAATTATGATATAAATAAAATTTCACAAAAAATTACATATAAATTTGAATATTATATTATCATGGCATATCCTTTATAGGATCGAATCATTTTCCTTCCATAGTGGCAAAAAATTTCATTATTAATAATGAAATAACATTTTTCCCCAAAAAAACCCTCTTATTTATAATATTCTATATTTAACCCTTATTTATTTTTATCAACATCCTGGAACATGATCCTAGACATATCATTCACATAATATTTAACTTAGTCTATAAAATATATATGGAAATGATTTATTTAACCACTTATAATTACTATTAGCAATTTATTAAAAAAATTAAAAATATATATTGGGTAATGAATATAGTAATATATGGACTTAGTGGTCAAGTCATTATTTCCTGAACATTAACACACAAAATAAAATTGTATAAATATTTGGAAATAAAGTCACCTTCAATATATTATATAGGAATATTAGCTATTAATATCCATTTAACTCAGTCATTTTCTATTCCCATTAGATATTTTTCACTTTATCTATCAATAAATAATCATCCATATTTTTGGGTTTATAATATAATTTAGGAAACATTATCATAATAAAAAGGTTCAAGATAGAAAGATAATAATTAACATTATTAATATTATAATTTTTGTACTATTTATTATCTTCTTTCACAATAGACCTTTTATTAAGAGGTTTCACAAATAAAAACCATTTTATATTTCTTTTACTAAAGATTCAAATCAATTACTAACTATAATAAAATAAATAATTATTTTTTTAGGTTTTTTATCAATGATAATATAATAATTGTATTTTATTTAATTTAATCACTTAAATAATACTGATTCATAATAGCATACAATTTTATAAGAATTCAATTATAACATCTATTGAATTTATTCCCAATAAAATAATGACCTTATTTTTGAAATATATATTAGTAGGATAGAATTAATATTTCACTCTGAATTTATTTTCCTTATAATTTTACATATTTAATAACTACATAGATATACCTCCATGAATATTATATATTTTTTATATCTATTGGATAATTAATATTTCATTAGTTTTCTCTCATTTATCTTATGGGTTATGTCAAATATAATTTAATAGATACCTTCATTTTATTTTCCCCGAAAAATGAATTTCTCAAATCTCATTATGAAATTTATATTCCTAAAGTTTTGGATTTTCAATATCATTATTATATATAAGAAGGTTACTGTAAAAACATATATTTCATGGTTGCTTATATTTAAATATTGATGTCTTGAACAGTGTTCATGATTGATGGAATAGTGAAACATTATATTTTGTGACATTTTATATCTTTAAAAAAAATTATAAAATTATATATATTATTATATATATTTCACCTAATGATATAACTGTATGTATGGATGTTTATATTTGATGTAAAATCTACATCTTATATTCAGAAATAAAATTAACATGTTCCCCACATATTAATGTGTTAATTATTAAATTGTCAATGATTTGTATGATAAATTCACTATAAAATTTATGTCATTATTTATATATTTCTAAATGAATATCCGTAAATTTATACATTAATATCCTTCATGTAAAGGATTACAACTATAAAAAACTCAAGTCCAAATGTTGATAACATATGTTGTGCCAGGTTGAAAACAATCTTCTTATTAGAAAGTACCAAAGTCTCTATGAAAATGAGGGGTCTATAAAAAATTTAAACTACAAATATATAACCAAAAATGTGTGATTTATAGTTAAATTTTTTTTATCGTTATATATATAAGAATACATATTAAAAAATATTACATCATAATTATAAACAATAAGCAACATTTTTTTGTTGGTATAATTGTTATCATATATTATACCTATCCTAACATTCCTTAGATTAATGCAACAATGTTTTTTTTAAATTTTTCAAAAAAAATAACACTATGTAAACTAATGTTAATAATATTAATAATAAAAAAATTAAATAAGGTTACACTTAAAATAATAAAAAACTGTTACATTTATGTTTGATATCTAATGGACATTTTGCAATATCATGTTATTAATAAATATATATTTTTTGGAATTAATTCTCATTGATGTATGAAGAGAATGATTCTATTCTAATGAAATAGATTATGTGAGGTTAGGGAAATTAAATCATGAAATGTGAGTTATAAAAATTTAATTCCTGAGATCATGTTATATTTTTATAAAATATTTTTATTTATCTATTCTTAAAATTCAATAAGTTCATAATGAGTTATCAGATACATCTTATATTGATGTTGTTCAGAATTTTATTAATTCATTATAATATTTGATACATTTCAAAATAATGGAGAAAAGTGAGGATTTCATTAAATTTGAAAATTGGGGTTGTTTGTTCAATTTACAATTATTGGGAGATTATTTTTTGCTGAGAATTTTTTCAATTTGTTTTGATAAATTTTAATCTTATATTTTATTCAATTTATTTTTTCCTATTTTAATATTTTTCTAATTTTTTAAACATAAAATTATAGTTTAAAATATAATTTATTTTATAAAATACCTTATTAATTTATTTAGTACATATGTTTATTGTATGTTTTGAGTGTTTTTTATTAAAACGTTTAATCTACCCATGGGTAAGCACAAGTTGCTCGACCATATAGGTGGCCATATGATCAACCCCGTTAGATATCTAGCCTATAGAAAAGCCAATGTATCTGAGGTTTAATGGTTTTACATGTATTCGTTATCAATATAGTGGATACATACCATGCCCACAGAAGTATATGTTGGCCAACACAGTTGTCGAATGGCCCATGTGGCATACACTACTTGTGTAACACCTGTTGACCCCTAATAGCCCGATCGAATCTGTAGTATGTTTATTTTTGTAACAAACTCAAGACCATTAACCTATTTCTGGTTTCACACATAATTATATAGGCATAAGATACAAATGATTTCATCCCAACGTACTAAATAGTTTAGTTGTTTTATTAAACAAAATACAAAAATTATTCCCATTTTACATCTGAATATAAAAATAACAAAATATTTTATTATTGATATATCATTATTCCACCCAGTATATCCTTTTATAAAATTTATAAAAATCATCATGTATTCATTGTTGTGTAAAAAATAATTGTGAGATTAAATTCTTAGTATTGTTTCAGTACATCTAAATATATCACGAATACATATTCATAATCAACATTGGAAAGCGATATTACTAAATAAAAATTTCATTTAAATATTTTAACTTGAGTTATAAATATGAAATAGTAAATACAAACAAATACATTCAATTTAATCAAAAAAATTAATACCTTTTTTTGATGCAACATAATAATTATGGAAAGGTAAAAAAACAAAAAAATCATTTAAGAAATAAACATATAATATAGTTTATATAAAGACAACATAATTGGGAGAATTTCATATATAATATCCACTAAATTCTAAATTATCTAATTTTTTTTTCTTGTTATAATCTCATGTATCATAACACCTATACTATCAATATAATTTAGAAGGGAGTTTCAAAATATTTCATATATATACCCCAAAACAAAATTTATGTTATGATAACCAACTGACTCTTATCATGATATTTTATATGCATCAAAGCAATATATATAATTGGGACCCCCTATATTTTCAGGTCCAAATAATTCCTAATATATCAAAGTATCAATTTAATTTATGAAAAATTTTAATTACCATTAAATATTACCATTGAATAAGTAATATTATCAACAGTTACCCTTTCAATAAAATAAGATTCAATTTCAATTAAAATTTGTATAAATGACATATGATATTATAATTAATCCCATATTTCATAGATAATATACGTATTTAGTGGAAATGTTAGGTCCTATGATCATAAGAATGTTAATAATTCAAGGGAATGTAAATCACTACAAAAATAAATCAAGGATGTGAATATCAATACTATTCTTCATCAAAACAGTCATAAACCATCATATAGAATAATATTAATAAGATAAATAAAACATATTCTCAGTGTATTAATTTAAAATAATGGATTTTTATTGTAGAAGAGTATAAACAAAATAAAATTTCATTAAAATATTTTATATAAAATAACATTTTTATTGAAAATGTCTATTTAAAACTAAATATTCATAAGTCACTGTCAATATAATTTTCCTTAAAAAAACATTGATAATTATAATGTATTGATTAAAAAATTTTGTTTTCTTGATTTCTGTAAAATCCATAATGGGTGTACATGTAAAAATAAATATTAAATTCACATTTTTAGTAAAAGAAAATGAGTTGTAAAATTCATTACACCAAATTAATTTTCCTATATAGTACGATATGATAAAAATTTAAAATGAGAACATAAAATTAAATGAATTTTTAATGATTCATGATATTATATTTGAAATTATTATTATATGTACCATAAAAAATAAATTTGGTGTATAACATTACATTAGGCCTCGATAAAGAGAAATTAAAATGAAGTCCCTTTTTTCATACTGCCAATTTGTTGAAAACATTTTATACTCAAGAATAATGATTTAATTATGTCTTTTAATTTTTGAAATAAAAACATACATATTTATACTATCATATATGGTCATATAATATTATTTTACCACCCATTTTTTAATAACATATCATTTTTTTCATAGTTTCGGTTATTAATTTCATTGTTTTTTCATTAATTCCTTGTTATCAATGTTATAATTATGTGGAATATGATATAGATCCACCATAAATTTATTTCTATTAAGGTAATAAATATTATATTTACTCATTATAATCATTTTTATATTCATTCTTAAAGGTTGGACATGGAAAATGAATCACATTGCTTTATATAGAGGGTATGACATACGTACGCATAAGTGAAAATATTATTAGACAATAAATATAATGCGTATTCTATTGGGTGATATTATAATCATAAAAAATCAATATAATTAACATAGACCATATATATTCAATAAATGAATCCTTATTACCTTCCACCTAAATCGAAAGTGAAAAATGAATCACATCGTAGTGCAAGGCGGTAGTCTATCGTAGACATGAGAAATGTTACCATATTTTAAATGAAATCATAAGTATGATGGTATTTGTGAAATAATAGTTTAATAATTATAAAAATATCATAAATATAATATAAATGATTTAAATTGGAGATTATATCCATCCATGAATGGTAATTATGGAAAACTAATTATTTACCTTTACGGGGCGGTAGCGTTCTATACACATGATAAATAGTTTTGTTTCCCTTTTTCTAGTAAAGGGGAGGAATATAGATAATTATTATACAAAATACCATCTAAATATATGATATATAATAAGGTTGTTATTTAATTGTAAATTAATAATATTTTAATTAGTTTTTGGATGAAACTAAATATAATTTCACATTTAAGAATGCCTCCACTTATTTCGTCGAACTCTTTAGTTTTTCATCAAAACCAATATTATAATGGATTTATATAAAAAATATACTAGTTTGTTGGTAGTGGATTGGGGAATATATTCGTCTGATCGAGGAATAGTAAACATTCTTCACAATTATGAATACGGGGGAATATGTTGTGTCCTTTTATAGATTATGGAGTGGATATATGTGGAGTTTTGAATAAAATAAACATTAATGCCGTATTTTTAGTATTTATGAATACTCAAACGAGGTAATTAATAACTCTTAATTGTCTTAATGTATAAATATGTCAATATAATGTATTTTTAAACGTATTATGACAGTGCTAACCTTTATCGTATTTTCTTAACACCCCTATAAATTATGTTTCACCTTAAATGAGGTAAATAATTTTCACTACATTTACAATTGATAATTGTAAAACAATTAGATTAAATTAATAAAGTATTAAAAAATTTAAAATTCTACGTATTTAATCCATTTTATCATGTTCAATTATTTTATTTGGAATAATCTAATTTAAAATTATACTCATACAGGCCAAAAAAATAGAGTTTTCCGATAGAAAATTCTCATATGTATATAATGTTTTAATAAAAATATTAAATAATTAATAATTCCAATGACCTGAAAAAGATAAATTGTAATTAAATTTTACTAATATATATTTTGATAAAATATAAACATTAATTTAAGTAGGATAATTATTTAAATGAAAATTTGGTTTTTAATAAAAATCATTATATTCAAAGGGCATAAAAAAATGAAACATTATGGAAAATATCAAAAACACAACATCAGATAATTTTGAAATTAAAAATTAAATAATTAAACCAATTTTATCAAAAATATATATATATGTGATAAAAATAAATTTTTATTCGTATGTCAAAAGTGTAATACAAATATTTTTTAGAAATAATATAGTTTTTTAGGAAAAACAATACATTTTAAATGAAACTTGTTTTATTTTGTGAATAATATATGACTATAAATTTCGTATTTTATAAATTATTATTAATAAATTTCATTTTTATAGATCATTTATATCATTATATTATACTATGTTGTGTTTAGAATCAGGGTTGTTTGTTCCACATGATATCAAAGTGATTAAATTTAAAGAAATATATTTCATTTCTTTTTAATCATATTTTTGTGGGTAATAGAAGCTATAAAATATAATTTTCAACTTCTATAATTTTATGGTATCACATTTGTCAAATATTAATGAAATTTAACTCTCAAAATTTGATCACTAACTAAAATGTCATATGTTTGGTAATTAATAATTCCTTTGTTGAACACCCATAGTGTAGAAATGCTTAAAAAATTTCAATTAATAAGAGAGAAAGTCATGTAAAAATATCATTCTTAATAACTCATGACTAGGTTATTAAGTATAATATCCATGGTGGAATTAGAATATTTGGAAATAGAATAAAATATTATATAATTATAGAGAGTGGTAGAGGTCAATGAATAAAACAAAGTGAGTGATGAATGAAAAGTTAAGGACCAAAAAATAATAAATCAATGATGATTTTATAGACTATATAAATAACAGTATATAAATTATATAGAGAAAAATAATTTTCAAACTATCCTTTCCATAAATAATATGTATTATTTTAAATTCTATGAATATTGGGATATATATTTTCATGATAAAATTATATTTAATCATCATAATTTTATCCATTGGTTCTGCCAGAATCATTTCCATATTCTTTAATTACTCTATGAAATGAATATCATGTAAATAAATAATAAATTCCCAAAGAATATATATTCTCTTTTAAGGGATTATATGATCTATAAAAGATTGAACGATCAATCCTTTTTTCTTTGATATTTTTCCAAAACCAATATGGTCAGCCTAAGTTATCTAATATGATATATTAATCTTTTTACCTTCATACTAACAACAATGGTCCAATATTACTATTTCTCTATTATAATTATGTTGTAAATAGATTTTATTATAATAATAACATCATATAGTATAGTGTTGTGTGAGACACACTTTGCACTGTTTAGATGTGGGTCTAAACCTTATGGCCTTGCAATATGCAATGTGTTTTCACCAAGAATTTTGGTTATTTGTTATATAAATCTAGGTTATTATAGTTAATATATTATTCATAAAGGGTAATAATTCATAATTACCAAAAAATAAATGTAATATAAAATCTATAGGTTATAAAAAACTTTAAACATAGGTAAGATAATATGAAAGAATTATTCAAAAAATAAATATTCTATATACTAAACGATGGGTTGTATTCCCATAAATTGTTTTGAAAAATATACTTATTAATGTAATATTAACACCAAACTAATATTCCAAATGATCATGGAATACTTTTAACTTATTATAAACCTTAAAATCCTAAATCCATCATTGTATCAATAAAACTCAATTAATAAATACATATATTTTTATAAAATATAACACAATCCTTAGATACTTCAAGATTGTTATTTTAAAAATACACTTTTTTAAAAATACATCAATAATTTAAATTTTAATCCAAATACCTAAATAATTCATCCATTTTATATTTACATTGGTCTTTCCTTGTTCAATAGGATGACCATTATATAGGGGTGTTGAATCATATAATTCCTTTGTATGAAACATTTAATACAATCGACTATAAATAGGCAACTAAGGTGAAATTTATTTAATTTTATGGTGCTCTTAATTTTTCATCATATATTATTTCCATTTTGACCTTATTATACACAAATAAATAATTTCAAAATTCCATCGAGATAATTCCCTGGATTTTTATTTCCACATTTCTATCATTATGGAAATCGAGCCTTCTTTCCTCCATTGTCTCCACCACTAGAATTCCTATAAAACACCCTCCTTATATTGTTTAGGGATTATGGAAGTGGATTATGGTTTATGTTTTTAATAATATTTCATGATAAATGTTAATTCATAAACATGAAATATTTCAATCTTGTCACCATCCCATTTGGATCTTCATAGTCACCATATTTCTGTTCAAATACAATTTTAACTTGATTCCTCCTAGTTTTATCCAGTGAATAAAACTAAAATGAATAGTTTTAAAAATTATAATCATATTATAAAAATAAAATTATCAAAAATTATCAAAAATTGGATGTCCAAATCAAGATATTTAATTTTTAATCGAATAATACTTAGTATTAGAATAGGTCATTCATTTACTTCATCTATTCCAATCGTCAAAATGGATTGTAAGGTAAATGTGTATTATCTTAATAATATTCAATGGGAGCATCAATCTAATCACACATTATGGCCCATTTTGATTCACCAAGTGATGATCAATTGAATACCATTTTTTCTTCTTCGGTTATATTAACCTTAAGTACTTCTATGCAATAACATTGTCAATGTTTAGTATCAAGACGGTGTTGTATTTCCTAGAAAACTAATGAATATATAATTTACCAAAATATTATGATTGTCTCCAATACTTATCATCAATTTCAATCATAGAGTTAAGTTCCCAAATATGCTTTTCACAAAATATAGTTCGTGGTTATTCATCTATATGTACAATCATACCGACTACAAAAACCATGACAACAGTAACACAAATTCAGCATAATAGATAATTAATTAATCATCAGATGCAATATATTTCTTCCCAAATGGCCGAATAGATTAATTGTTTCTGGTAACTAGATATATACATGAATACCATGTAATATTTTAGTACATTAATTTCAACATAATTTTTTTATAATATAATTATTCCTATAGTACTATGATTTTTCAAATATTAGTTTATACTGAAATGTTAACTTTTGTAATGGTGTATCTTTTATATAAACATATATTCGTTGATCCCTAAATAGTATATCGTTACTGACCACTATAGAAAAGTAAATTTCATCGAACGTCAAAAAAAATTTATCATGATGAATGGTAGATCAAACAAAATATTTAATCATATCAAATGGACCAACATAATAAATTTTAGATCACAAAAAATGGTAGATCATCATCAAAGTCATTTCAATGCAATTGTAGATTGTGTGATGTTAGCAACCTATTTCAACAAACACGTATAATTATTTTTCTACTAATTTTTCAAGAATTAATTTTCAAAATTATTATAGATTAAACATTAAATAAAAATTGCTAAAGTAATAATTTAAAATGGGCACATTAATATCTTTAGTAATAAAGTCATTGATAAAAAGGGTACATTATTTTTTCATACAAAATATCTCTCATAGTGGGGGGATTTATCATATAATTTAATAAATTACGATAAATGGGAGGGTATTATCAGTACTTCTATAAAACACCGATAAAAAATATATTTCAAATAATGAACAATGCTTCATTAAAAAAATATTAATATATTAATATATTTATATTGAGAAGAATATACTATAGATTTTTGAAATATTCTTTTGATAAGGATAAATAATCATTTAGACAAGTTATATGAGCAATATATTGGAAATAGATTATAAACTAAATAAAAAAATTATTTGATAATATTCAATTTATTTTTGACTAAGAGTCTTTTAATAGCATTTATATGATATAATAAAAATAAAAATAAATCGAAATTAATTTGAAAACGTAACACAAACATCTAATGGCCATAACTTTTGATCTGGGTGTCCATTTTACCTCTCCCACAAATCAAATCGATTCATACAATGACCTCTACACCTTGGTGAGATAAAGAAACACTATGTCCCTCACATGAATAAAAAAGGAAACAAATGATCTCCATAATTTATTTTTAATCATGATGCCCCATTTTTTTATTATAAAATATATTTTCAACCTCTTCCAAGGGGATATTTTAACCATTTTTTGTGGCTACTAAATTAAATCCTAGGGATTAAAATTTTATTGATATTATACCTTTGATATTTTATTGTTTTTCTCAATGTAATATTATTTATAATAAAATATACAACAATATATATATATCTAATATATTTACAAATAAAAAAATTATAAAAAAATGAAACATATTAACATATGAAATATTTTTCCCAATAAATAAACCCTATCTATATGAAAACTACTTTAAATTTTAATTTATATAGACATTTTTAAAAATGTATATACCCGCAAAATTAATATATTTATATAATATATATATATATATATATATATTTGTGTTTGTATTGATAAACAAATTTATTTTTATATATATATTCTAATATATGTATATAAACATACATATATTTATATATAAACATATATATAAATATTTGTATAAAAAGCTAATGAAATATATATATATATATATCATTTAATGTAAAAATATAGATAAGGGGAGTGTAAAAGGGACTTCTGTATAAGCTTCAGGTCATTGTTTTGAAACTCACTATAGGTAGGGGTCTGCGTAGGAGGGTGGGATTATCTAAAGCACTAACAATGTGGTGGGGAAATGATGATAAATGGGGTTTTTAGGGTGTGATATATATTTATATTTGTTATAACTTGTGCATATATCGGTGATTTTTAGAACTGTTATAGGTTGCATTTATCGATGCTTTTTACATGCACTATTAAAGAAATCCACTCAAAATCCCTAATATTCTCAGTACTTCTATATCATAGAAAATTCATTTTAATAGGACAGTTAAAGGAAGAAAAATAAGGGTGATCTCAAATTCATAGAAACAGTTATGAATAACTGAAGATTTTACTAATCAATAATCATAATATTCATGAAACAGTAAATAACTTAACAGATATTCCATTCTCTACTGACAGTAGCATAAATTCTATTTATGAAGGTATCTCATGCTGGGATGTTATCTCACTCCAAACATCATCAATAGTACTTTGATTCAGAAAATGGTAGTTTATACTGAAGTCAAAATTTCATAATGGGTTATCTTCTATCTATAGGTATAATGTTTGATCCTCAATAGTATATTACTGCCAACCTCTATTGAAGTAAATTTCATCCACAACCAAACAATGGTTGATCATTCCAAATGCGACATCAATCCAAAAATCTAATCATACTCAATAGTAAGCCATACTAAATTTTAGATAATATTAAATTGATATCATCATCAAAGGTAGTTCAATACAATGGTATCTCATGTAATTTTATCAACCTTTATCTAAAAATATGCATATTTTTCATTTATTAAATATTGAATACTTAATTTTCTAATTTATAATACATTTTACATTAATATCATCATTAAAAAATTATATATTTTTATTACTATTTTATCAATAGTATTTTAATATAATATTATTACATGTTTTTTAAAATATTTTTTAAAAAAATTCCCTTCAAAGATATACATGTGGTATCTTATTTATGATTCTCTTTTCTAAAGAAATTATGATACACTAATAAAGTGTAAGTATATTATTTATATTTTTAACTTCATTATAATTTAGTATTATACTTTTCTTGTTTTTCATTCATAGTAAATTTATTTTTGATATTATATTATATAAAAATATTTATTACCAACTTTCTTACATTAATTGTTTTATTTTGAAATAAGTGTAATATATATTATAGAAGATTCATTTTTCTCTTATACCAAATATGTTACATTATTTGTATTATTTTGAAATAAAGGTAATAAATATGATTGATGATTTATTTCATGTCTAATTTTCAACATATATGATTAGTCCATCCAATGATCCATGATATGTGGAGATAATGATATGGAATTATATTTTTTTATATAAAAAAGGAATTGTAATAAAATATTATTAAAATGGATTGATGTCTAGAGATCCACCCAGTTATATATATATATAAAAATTCAACATTAATATAATATTTGTGATGTAATGAAATTAAAAAATGACTACTTTTACACTATTGTGATCAATAAATAATTCATCATTTTGATCATCCTCTACTGAATTGATTGTAGATATTGAGGTACAACGAATTTCAATGTCATCTTCTCTTCTTTTTTTGATAATTTATTTCTATTTTTTAACCATGTGTTTATTTATATTATTTATTTATATATATATACTAATTAATATTTTTTATGTAAATTTTATGAGATGGGTTATTAATCCAACTTGTATGTATTATTGGGTTGTGAGCACTATAAAAATTTTAGGTGGTTCATTAATCATTGATAATTTAGTTTTTATTCTAAATGGTGAGAGTAAGGAATATCTTTTTGTAATTGGGTTCACATACAATAAAAAAATGATGAACAAGTAAATACATGTATCCTCAAAAATTGTAGTAGATTAAATAGTATACTTTAGTCTTGGTTATCCAAAAAATAATAAAAAAGTATTCTGTTATATATTTTCTTTTCTGAGACAAAATTAACATTGTTTAGTAATCTACTAACTATTTTCATGTGATTAATTTGAAATATAATATTCAACCAATTCAGTAAATATTTAAATATACTAACACTACTCAAAATCTGGATTTATTCAGTACTATGGTGTTAACAACACCTGTGAAAAACACTATTAATACCATATTTTCAGTGCTAGCGAAAACACTATTAAAAGGGTTCTTTGACAATTATTTTTTTAAATTGTTATAGGGTTTTCTAATAGTGCTAAAAAATGTATTTCTAAAAATGGATCATTATCAGTGCTAGTAAAAACCCGTTGAAAAATGGGTCATTATTAGATCATATAAAAAGCGCTAATAAATGGATGACTTTATCATAACTTGTAAGAAAAGGCTTATAATTTTGAGGTTTTTATTTGTGCTTCAAAAAAACACTGATAAATGGAATAATTCAAATTAAAAAATATTTAATTAAATATAATATTTTAATATATTTATATATTTATATTCATATAAATATAATATATATATTTTAAATATTTCATAAATAATGCTAAATAGCCATTTCACATAAAATATATAATGTTTTGTGAAAATGGATTATAAATCTATTTAAACATATTTTTATTTAATAATTTTTTAATTATTGTTCAATAAGTTTCATTTAATAAAAAATTTATAATAAAAAATAAAAATTTAAAAATTTATCTAAATTATGGTGAAAAAATAACTCAATAATAAAATGACGAGATCTTTTGATATAGGTTTCCGTTTGAGCTCTACCACACATCATATCAACACCTACAACAATCTTTACACCTTAGTTAAATGGGTAATATAGTGACCCACACATTTCTTACATTACTATAACATCATTTTACAGATAAAAAACAGAATAGTATTACACATAGAGGATCCAAAGGATTAGTGTCTTGGGAAAACTAGGACCACAGATAACAAATACAACATCAATCATAAACATTTATTTAATTTCTTGTTCCCTAGCTTCTTATTGGCACTTTTCCTCTCCTTAGTACTTGTAGCCACCTTATGATATACATAAAAAAGGGTGAACTAAAACCCTAGTATGATTATAGATAAGAACAATATTGCATGGGGTGATCATAATCATAAAATGGGAAAATGATCATGAACATGATAGGAGAATAAATAAAAGACTTGAAATGTGTCAATGTATAAAAATGAAACATAAATTCTTAGTGGTTAATTACCATACATACTTGTGAACCATGATAGAATATTCTTCACACATAACTTCACAATTACTCATGAGTTTCATCACTTTACCCAATGCATTGGAGCGCAGTATAATTCTGGGCACATCCGTCACATTTAAACATTTATATTGCGCTATATAATTCTGAGTGCACCCGTCACATCATAAAATTATCATCATCATGCATTCCACATAAGGCACTAATAAAAAATGTACATAACTAACCCATGGAATTGAATGGGTTTCATCTAATAATAACACATTCATAGGCTTCATGTTCCCAAAAAAAAAGTGGGAGTAACATACATGTCTCAAGAACCTTCCACTTTGAGTGAGAAGTAAAAGGGGTGTTCTTTAAAGAGGAGTTCTTTTTGAAAAAAATTGGTTTGACATAATAAATAGTGACAAACATGTATATCCCAAAAAAGAAAACACAATGATGAACAAATGATCTTCAAGGAGTAACCATATTAAAAATGGAGTGTAAGAGGGATAACCCGAACTAAGAGAATTGGGTTCGAGATTTCCCCTTACCTTGTATCTGAATGATTCCTTCTCTTTAATGTCTGGAATAATGACATTATATTAATTAATTAGATATTACAGAACCTTTTATACATTAATATAGTTTATTCTGGTTTCATTATATCATTTTATATTCCTTTGGATGACTTATAGAGTTTAAAAAACATTGTTCAGGGATGTTTGTTTTTATGGTTATTCTTGGATGGTTCACTTGTATTCATAAATTGAAGTTCGAGGAGAACATGAGTACAAATCCATAAATGATATTAAATGTCAATAATTATATTACAGGATCATTAATGGTCTTATATTAATTATAGTATTCATATGGGTCATATTACTATTCATTAGGGTATGCTACTATTCATAAGGGTACATTACTATTCACCAAAAATTATTTTTGATTCATTAGACTCCAAAAATAATCTTGAGCACTACCGTGTATGTCGTATTTTTAAAATTCCAAACAAAGAAGTGAAAAACATATGTTTAAAGGTCACTTATCACTAAGTAATTCATTATGTTTTGTTTTCATGTTATTTTATGACATAAATATAATTAGTGAATTTCTATTGAAAAACATTGGGTCGTTACATTCTTCCACCCTTAATAAATTTCACCCCCAAAATATCACTTTACACAAATAGGTGAGGGTGTTTCTCCTTCATTGCATCTTCTGGTTCCCAAGTTCCTTCTTCAAACTTATAGTTCCTCCACCACACTTTGACAAGATGGGTTGTCTTTTTGTGTAGAACATTATCTCTCCAATCAAAAAATTTTACTAGCTTCTCCTCATATGAGATATCATCATCCAGCTACCCCACCATTGAGTTTCGTACATGTGAGGGGTCTTGTATGTACTTCCTCAGTAGTGATACATGAAACACATCATGAACATGAGACATATTTTGTAGAAGTGAATGAAGATAGGCCATGACTCCTATGTAGTAAAGGATTTAGAAGGGGATAATATACCATGGGCTTAGCTTCCCATTCTTCACGAATCCCATGACTTTATTCCATGGAGATATTCAGAGGAAGACTTTATCTCCAACGTCGAACTCCAAGTCCCTTCGAAAGTTGTCTGCATTTCTCTTTTGCTGACTTTGAGCAGTATTGATTTGTTTCTGGATGACTTGAACCTTCTTTTTCATCTCTTGAACATGATCGGGTCCATGTAGCATCCTTTCCCCATCTTAATCCCAACAGGTTGGAGTTCAACATCACATTCCATAATGAGATTCATATGGATCCATATGAATACTCGAGTGGAAGCTATTGTTGTATGCTAACTCAACCAATGGGAGTTGTTTATCCCAACAACCTTTTAATTCAAGAGAAGAGGCTCTTAGCATATCTTCAAGAATCTCAATAGTCCTCTCAGACTAGAAATCAGTTTGGGGGTGATAGGCCTTGCTGAAATTCAATTCAGTACTCAAATCATGTTGAAGGCTCCTCTAGAACATAGATGTGAACCTTGGATCACAGTCCGAGACAATTGATATTGGAACACCGTGAAATCTCACCACTTCTTTAACATATATAAATACAAGTTGTTCAAGGGAGAGGTCTTCCCGAATAGAAATGAAATGGGCAGTCTTGGTGAGTTGCTCAACCACAGACCATATCGCATTATTTCCCGTTGACTTCGTCAAGATACCCATGGCAATGTCCATAGTAACATTTTTCTATTTCTACATGGGTATAGGAAATGGCTGCATCATACCCTTGGACTTTTGTTGCTCAGCTTTAACTTGCTAACATACTAAGCACCTTAATATATATTTCACAATCTCCTTCATCATGATATCCCACAAGAAGTGTTCTCTGAGATCACGTTACATCTTGGTACTCCCAGGATGGATAGATAATTTTGATATATGCGAATTATCCAATAGCTCCTTCTTTATCCCGGGTGATGAAGGCACACAAATTCGTGTTCCGAACCGAATCAGACCATCATCGTCGATATGGAACATTTGTTGCTTCCCTTCCTTTACTACATTCACCCTCTTTTGTATCTCCACATCATCCCTTTGTGGTTCCTTAATCTTCCCCTGTATGGATGGTTGTGCAATCATTTTGGCAAGGTAGGATGTATACCCTACCATTATGATTTCCAAATCCATTATTTTCATATCCATTGAGATAGGGTCTTTCTCAATCTGTAACATGGATATAATACCGTGTTCTTTTCTTCTTAGAGCATCAGCTACATTTTTTACATTTCCATGATGATAGTGAATATATCAATAGTAATCCTTGATTATCTCTAACCATCTCCATTGATGCATGTTGAGATCCTTTTTGTGAATATAATCTTTAGGATCTTGTAGTCAGTGTATATGTCACACTTCACACCATAAAGGTAGTGTCGCTTGACTTTCTAGGGGAAAATCACGACTGCCAGCTCTAGATCATGTGTCAAGTAGATCTTCTCATGGATCTTCAACTTTCGTGAGGTATAGGTTATCACATTTTCTTTTTTCTTGAGTACAAAACCCATGCATTTCTTTGAATCATCACTGTATATCACAAAACATTCTCCACTTTTCGATAGTGTGAGTACAGGTGCAGTGATCAACCTTCTCTTTATCTAATAGACGCTTCCCTAACATTCTTCCATCAAGACATGCATTACCCCTTTCGTTGTTTACGTAGTTAGTGGGCTTGAAAATCAAGAGAAGTTTCCCAAAAAACGCCGGTAACTACCCATCTAATCCAAGAAAACTATGGATTTCTGTGACACTAGAGGGCCTGAGAAATTCTTCAATCACCTTTTTTCCATTAAGGATCCACATAAATTCCCTCACTTGTGATCACATGTCCCAAGAACGTGACTTGACTCATCCAAAATTCACATTTTCTAAACTTGGCGTACAACTTATTTTATTTCAATGTCGACAACACAAGTCATAGATGATCTTCATGTTCCTCCTTGCTCTTGGAGTATATGATAATATCATCGAACAAAACTATCAAAAATTTGTCGAGGTAATGTCTATGGACTCTATTCATCAGATCCATGAAGATTGTAGGGGCATTAGTAAGTCCAAAGTGAATGACCAAAAACCCATAGTTCCCATACATTATACGGAAGGCATTCTCCTTAATATCTTCCTTCTTCACATTTACCTGATAATATCCATAATGAAGATCCACCTTTGAGAAGTATTTATCTCCTCATAATTGATTGAACATGTAATCATTCCTTGGGAGAGGATATTTTTTATTTATGGTGATCTTGGTGAGTTCCAGATAATCGATACATAACCACATTGTTCCATCCTTCTTCTTCACAAAGAGCACTGGTGCACCCCAAGGTGATGCACTAGGTCATATAAACCATTTGTCTCAATGCTATTGAAGCGGCTTCTTTAACTCCTCCAGTACAATAGGATCCATACTATAGGGACACATCTTTATTGGAGTAGCTCCAGGCATGAGTTCAATTGAGAACTCAACCTCACAATCCTAGGGAATTCCGAGCACCACTTCGGGAAATACATTGCCATATTTTATCATGATAGGAATTTCTTCACGGTTGGCACTTTCCTTCGACTCAACCATTTGGGCGAGGTATGCTTCTTCATAGAGAATCAACACCCACACCATTAAAGGATTTTTCAAAGGAGATTCCTGATCTCACTTGAATTTTTAGAGGAGCATGGGATTGTTCAGAATATGAAAAATATTTCCTTTTCCTGACAGTTGATATGTTCTCTATATAAAGAGATCCAATCCATTCCCATTATAGCGTCGAATTCCACAAAGGTAAGTATTACGAGATTTTCTGGAAGAATATTCCCACATACGACAATGGTAGAATAGTCAAACACCAGGGTTGCAATGATTTCAACACTTTTTTTTATAGATATCTCTACTTAGAGGATTCGGGGATTTGATTCTATAGTTCTAGAAAACATGCTAGATATAAAAAAATGAGTAGAACCATAATAAAATAAGACTTTTTCCATTATTATGTGAATAGGAAGTGTACCATGTACGACATCATTATTATGCTCCACCTCTTCAGTAGAGATGGCATAATACTTCCATTATTACTTTGTCTTTGGTGGCTACTGACGTTGATTACCCTCAAGAGCTCGAGGTTTAGTGAACCTGTTTGCGTATTGCCCTATCTCCCTACAGTTGTAGCATTGAACCATGGGTTGTTCTATCCTTTCATCGGCTACATTCTCCTTCCTTTTAGTGACTTCTTTACACTATTTATCATGGTGTCCTTCTTTCCTACACTTGAAGAAATTCCCCATACCTTTGATGTTTTTCACATGGTGTATCATCCCACATTTTCTAGCATGTGGGTTGTTGATTTTTCTTCCCACCTATGTCATTAGATCCAGTAGCTTGAAACTCTATCTTTATTTTATTATCACTATAGCCATGGGACCATTCTCCAAACTCCATCTCCACTTTGAGAGTACACTAAAACACTTCTTTATAACTCCCAATGTCTCGAATTGCAAGAGCCTTTCGAAGGTGTGGTTTTAATCCACTAAAGAATCTATCAATTTTGCAATCATTTTCGATAACAAATCCCAAATCATACACTGAAAGCCTTGTGAAAATTTCTTCATAGGTTCTGACAGATTCTCCATCTTTTTTTATGATCCCTATAAATTCTCTCTCCATATTCATGTGAAGAGTTCATGGGATGTACTTATTAAAAAACATTATCTTAAATTATTCCAATTCAATCACTTCAATTGTCACCCTTAGCATGGTGTTCTTAATCAAAGCCCAAATTGATCGGATTCCCCATCTAGATGATAAATGGATAGAGTCACCTTCTCCATATAATAATAGAGAAGAACAAAAAATATCTTCCCCATGGAGTTGACCCACTGTTCTTCAACTAGTGGATCAGAAGATCCACTAATCGTCAGTGGTCGTGGCTGCATAAAACATTCGATAGCCAGTTGCTCCCTCTTTAGTGAAGGAGGACGTTACCCAGTATTATGGTTGTTATTCAAAACCTGAGATAATTGGGTAGGCATCGCCATGAAGTTTTGAGCCCCATCTCCCAAATCATATGGGATGTCGTTCGGGCAATCGTTGCATTGGCCCTCTCAAGAGTTGTTGGCATGATTTCTCCTGGTTCCCAACATTTTCTAAAATAGAAAAGGGTAGAACTAAACCCAAGTAAACATGTCATTAATACATAAATTATTAATTTGATCAATTTATCCTAAAATAATAAGATATTGGACCCCTATGTAAATACTCTTGTGTGCATATTTGTACTTAATATCCTACTAGAGGTTTTCTGTAGGGTTCACAAATCTTAATTCCCAAATTAACTAAACATTCCCGCTAATACCAACTATAGAGACCCAAACATTTCTTAAATTACAATTGCATCATTTTAAAGATAAACAAGATAATAGTATAATACATAAACGATCTAAAGGTTTAGTGTCTTGAGAAAAATAGGACCACACATAAAAAATACAACATCAAGCATAAACATTTATTTAATTTCTTATTCTCTAGCTTCTCTTATTAGCACTTGTCCTCTCCTTAGTACAAGTAGCCACCTGAGGATATACATCAAAATGGGTGACCAAAAAGACTAGTAAGAGGATATATAAGAAAAATATAGCATGGGTTGATCATAATCATACCATGGGAAAATGATCATTAACATGAGAAGAGCATAAATAAAATACTTGAAATGTGGCAATGAATAAAGATGAAACTTCATGTCTTAGTGGTTAACTACCACCAATACATGTGAAACAATTTATCATATTGTTCACACATCATTTCAAATTTACTCATGAGATTCATCACTTTATCCGATGCATTGGAGCGCTGTATAATTCCAGGCGCACCCATCAAATTTAAACATTCATATTGCGCTATATAATCCACGCGCAACCATCAAATCATAACATCACCATCATCATGATCGACATGTCGAAAAAAATATAGAAAATGTACATATATATAACATGTAATGGAATGGGTTTCATCTCATAATAACACATTCATAAGACTTGGGTTTCCAAAAGAAAGAGCTAATAACATACATGTTACAAGAACCGTCCACTTTAAGTGAGAAGTAAAAGGAGATTTCTTAAAAGAGGAGATCTTTTTGAAAACATTTGGTTTGACATAAAAAACAGATACAAATATGTATTTCCATAAAATGTAATGACAATTATGAAAAAATTATCTTTAAGGAGTCAACTTATCAAAAATGGAGTGAAAGTGGGAGAACCCGAAGGAAGAAAATTGCGTTCGAGATTTCCCCTTACCTTGTATCTGAATGCTTCCTTCTCTTTAATGTCTTGTATAATGACAATATATTCATTAATTATAAATTAAAGAACGTTTTATATATTAATATGTTTCATTCTAGTTTAATTATGTCATTTTATGTTCCTTTGGATGACTATATAGTTTAAACACATTGTTCGGGGATGTTCATTTTAATGGTTTTTCTTGGGTAGTTCACTTGTATTCATAAATTGAAGTTTAGGTAGATCCTAGGTAAACAACCAAATATGATATTACATGTAATCGAGGACATTAAAAGATTTCTAATGATCTTATAATGAATCATTTTAGATTCATTTGGATGAATCATTAGATAAGGATTAAATAAAAATTGTTTGGGTTAATTTTTGCAGTTTTTCGATCACAATGAAGTTGTTTTAATTTCTCACTTAGTAATATGTCCATAGATTATTTAAAGAACATTAAATAGGATTTAATACATATAAAATATTCTTGTTCAATCATAAAATTTTCTTCATTACCATAACTTAAGGTAGAAATGGAAAAAGAAAGCAGGTCGTTCTTGAAGGTGATAATTTAACACCTTACGAACAATGTTCTCTTTAATAAAATAAAATCAAGAGTGAAAAAGGATTGGATGATAGAATATCCCATTAGAATCATAAAATTACAGTATATTTGTTGTAATGGAGTTACAATACTATTTGGATGAGTATAGGTCAGGAGATATCAAGGAATGAACTTGAACTTGAAAGGAAATTAAAGGAGAAGAGGAAGAGAAATTACCACTTGAATCCTTATCTTGAGAACCTCCTTAAGGGACTCAGATTGGTATTTTTATGAGACCAGAAGCTCTTGGGCGTTGGGGTGGGGCTAGGGATGGTTTTTAGTCAGAGTATAGGGATGTCTTGGAGCTTTATAGGTGTGAGGAAATGAGGGCGTGAAGGGTGGCTTTTATAGTGGAGGGGAGAGGGGTTTCCTTAATATAAAATTAATTAGTTTATTAATTTCACCTAAGAAAAGGAATAGTGAGTCTTGAATGATCATTAATAGTTATTTTATCATGTGATACCGAAACAGGTGTGATTACATCAGATGAGCATCATCGATGACTCAATTAATCCATTATTTTGCGTTTATTGTAAACTATCAGATTCTACTATTCATAAAAAAATCATGTATCTCAGAAAAATCCAAAAAATTTACCACAAAATTTTTTTGATATGTATAATGAAAAAATGAATTTTATTTTTCAAAAATATTTTTCTAAATATTTTTTATTTAATATTAAATTAAAATCATAATTTACTTAAAAAACTGTTTTTAAGACTAAAACTGATTTTATAGTGCTTTCATAAATTACTTAGGCTGTTATAAAATTATCTAAAAACTAAAATACATTGATTTGATAAATAGTGAATAAATTTTAGAAAATAAATATCTTTAAATTAATTAATTAGTTATAATAAATTATTTATGACTTACAAAATTCCAAAACGTTTATTAATGACAAATTGTCACTTTCTAAGATGTCTATGTTTTATTTAATTATTAATGGGTAAGGTTACTCTTATGTTGGATGATTTACTATTCATAAGGTTAATATTAATATTTTTAAGGGTATGTTACTATTTTTAAGGGAATGTTACTATTCACCAAAAATTATTTTTGATTCATTACACTCCAAAACTACTCTTGAGCATGACCGTGTATGTCATATTTTTAAAATTACAAACAAAGAAGTGAAAAAATTATTTTTAAAGGTCACTTATCACTTAGTAGTTCATTATGTTGTGTTTTCATATAATTTTATGGCATAAATTTAATAAGGGAATTTCCATTGAAAAACATTTGGTTGTTATAGGTAAACACAATGTGACAAATATGAGGCAAAAGGATGTAAAATGTCTCCAAAATTCGGTTTTAACTATGGTAACCCAATTTTTTATCATTCCAAATATTATCATTTTCATTTAAAGGGTTCTTTTACTGTTATTCAATGGGGACTGAATTCATAATCAGAGATTACAATCATATTGACATTATTTCATTGAAATGAAATCATTTTTCACAAACTTCTTTTATTTATAATAAAATATATAACAATATTTGCATATATTTTAATATTTTTCACTTAGAAATTAATTTTATTAATAAATAATTACAAATATTTACAAATAAAAAATAATTCTAAATATATATACCTTATTAAAAGAAAAACTAATAAAAATTTTAATTGAAATACAAATGTATGAATATTTATATTCCAATAATTCTAATATATATATATATATATAAATTTTTTATATTTAATATATATATATATGTGTGTGTGTGTGTGTATTGAAAAACATATTTATATATATCTATATATTCTAATATAAGTTTATATACATTTATATAAATATATATATATATATGGGATAAAAACATAACGAAATATATATATATATATATCATAAATTGTAAAAAATAGTTTATGGTAGTCGAAAAGGAATTACTGTATACGGTGTAGGTCTTGGGGTTGAAACTCGCAAGTGGAAGGGGCCCATGTAAAAGGGTGTTATTATCTATAGCAGTGCTAAATGTGTGGGTAAATGCTGATAAATGGGGGTCACATGGTGTAAAAATTAATTATAACCATTATCCTTTGTGCATTTATAATCATTTTTTTAAACTGTTTATTTGGCCCTTTTATATTCTTTTAAAGAGAACTACTAAAGAAAATACCTCAACACCGCTTCCATTATCAATGTTTCTATATCTCTAAATAGACTATTACTAGAATGGTGAAGGGCCATATTTGCAGTACTCTGAAACATAACATGTGTAATGGTGGGACAATTTTTTATGTCTAGAATATGATTTTTTCTTAAACCCAGAAATGATATTATTCAAAATTGGTGGATTTATCCTAACAACCCACTCCAGATTAGATGATTCTTGGCCCAAAGTAAACCCATATCTGTGATTTTTTTAAGAAAACTATTTAATATGCACCTTAAAAAATTATAAATAAAAGTTATTTTTTATTAATAATAAATCATAAAATAATATAGGTATGTTACAATTGAAAAAATTATAAATGCATAATTTTTTCCTTGAAAATTATTGTTATAAGTATATTTATATTTATATGAATACTAAGATGATATGGTTGTATCAAGGTTGTATATATTAATGTATGGGTGGCCAGGGTCATCAATATTTATTGATTCCCTACATAAAAGTTGTTGGGGTTGATGGAGAAGATATTTGGTTTGTAGTGAATCTTATATGGCGTTGTGTTAGAACTATAGGGGCAGAGGGTTAGTTAATGTGTTGAGAATACATGTTAATGTTATTCGGGAAGTATATAGGGGAATATATGTGATGGAAAAGGTGGTGGAGCTTCTGTAATGTGAGGATGAAGAGTTATTAAATATTCTTATAGAGGGTGGATGCAGATTTACGACACATGTAGTGTGTATGGTTTGTCAAAAAAAAGGAAGGGAAGATGTTGATAGGGGAACTCATACCCATAGTGAATCGAGTGTTAATAGGAGAGTGGGACAGGGGAACCTAAATGAATTATCATAGGGTTTGGGACTAATGATATATTATCAATCGGTGTGGGATACGTTTTGGGTAGGGTGGAAGTCATTACACTATAGAAAAAATCACTTGTTGCAATGAGCTCATTACCCATCACAAATTGTCCAGGTCAAAGGAATATTTGCTATTAGATTTAAATCTCATCAAAAATAGTATTAAATAATAAATTATTCATAATGGGAAAGTGTTTCTATTGTGAATAATATTTTCATGGATTCTCACCACAATTCTAGTATGGGTATTAGAAATTATAGTAGGTTCCATTCGCAAATATCATTCATCATTTATAGTTGTTTGTGACAAGATAAGGTTCCCTAAAATAAATTAATTTATAGTTATATTACATTTTACATTAATTTCAATCCAAATCTCTCTTCAAATATATGAATATATTTTATGGCAACAATTGAAAATAACTTTTTAATTGTTTCCTCATATATTTATTATAGATATAATTTTTGATGGTGTTCTCATTGTAAATTGTCTTATTTCTACAAAAAAAAAAATATAACACCCCTGGTTTTTTGGAATCATTCTTCACTAAATATATCCTCTAAAAGAATTTACCTTTCTTCCATTAATTTATTAAATTATACAATTAAATTTTTTATCCGATGAAAATTTTCATCATTTCATTATACAAAAGAATCATTTTTTGGTATTTATATAATATCCTAATTTTAAATTTAAGGTTTTTATCATATATTAGAATTAGTTATTTTTTATAAAGAGTAATTAGGGTAAATAATATGGAATTATTTTTAATTAGAATAATTTATTTATAATTAGATGTAACTATTTTTTATTAGCAATAGGCTTTGTAAATTAGAAATATATAGATATAATTCGTGGTACTATTTTTAATTACAAGTATATAGTTTAAATCTTTTTCTTTTTTGATAGAATGTCCGTGTTAATAATAGTAATTACTTATAAGTGATAAATAAATACTGTTAATTAATATTACTTTTTAATAATTTAAAAATCTTATTTATATGTTGTAATAATTTATATTATTTTTTAATAAATAAAAATAATTACAATAAGTGATGGTTAAACCACTGTAATTAATAAAATTAGTTTTCCTTAGTAAAAATTGGCAGTTCGTCAATATAAATTTAAAAAATTGTCCTTATTAGTAAATATTAGAGATGAATAGTATCAAGTAGTAAATGTTAGTGGAAAGACAAAAAATTAGTAGAAATTAAATTTAAAATAATATAATTAGTATCAATTAGGAATAATTAGTAAAAAATTATGGTAAATCGCTATTATTTGTAAAAATTACCAATAATATTGAATTTATTAATAATAATTAACATTATATCAACATTATAATTAAATATTAGTAAAAATTTGAAAAAGTGGTAAAAATTTGTAATGAAAAGTAAATCAATGTTTCCTTATAAAATTTTGCAGTAAAATGGAGAATTTATATCATAAAATTACTCTAATATCTTCCAAAGTGGTTATCTTCGAGGATTGCACGACATTGTGCCACATATCTATATTAATTGGAACATGCATTCTCATTGTGTCCCTAATGTAACAAATATACATTGATGTTTTGTGGCTAACCTTTTATACACATTGATTCAACCCAACCTTAAATTTTACCCCTTTAGTTATTTCCATGATGACTTTGGTTAACATAGTTATTATACACCATTCTTATTTTATTTGTCCCCACTCTTCCAATCCCATATTTATTCTATAGATTTAGAATATTTTTTTGTTCTTCCTTGAGATCGATCACATTATCCTATGGAAAAGTCATTACCTACATGAGTGGTCAAAATTTAATTCAGAATACATAAAAGCCAAAGATAATAAATAATATTAGGAGGAAAAACATAGTATGTTTTAAAAAAGTTAACATGCTCCTTTAACACTTTTTTTATTTTATTGTTGAAGGTATTTGGATTCGTTATCGAGTATCAAAATATCCTTCCTATAATCCAATCTAATGTTATATGCATTCCATTTCAATATTGAGTAAAATAATAATCATTATCCTTGAAAACAATAATATTTTCTTCTTCGAAAAGATCATGGATTAGTATATTACATGAGAAATAAATATAGTATTTAATTAATGGGTAAATTTCTTAATATTCTTACTTTAACATATTGTATCTGAAACATTATGTTTATGTTAGATTTATTTAATAGAAGTTAATTTGGGATATATTTTTATGGGAACACCAATAATATTTTAATAGTGACACATAGAGTTATATCTTGATTTTATCTGGTGGTGTAGGTCTCATCTGGGATACAATTTCATGGGAAATACCGTGTTTTTGTTTTGGGGAGTGGGCTTCAGGGTAACATGGAGCGGTTATATTTTTTATGTTTCAGTTTGGGTTTTTTTGTATAGATTTTCTAAAATTTTATCTTTTATAAAACAATGTTAATTATGTATATTTATTTATATTGGGATAATCTATTAATTTGGTTTTTGAGCATTTTATTTATATTTATTTGTAGAAATAATTCACATTGGTAATATTACAAGGAAAAAAACTTGTTTTTGACCCTAGAGGATTGGGAATTCCTCCCCGTCCATTCCATGGATCGGCTCGATTGACTAGCTTCGGATTGAACCATGTTGGTTTGTGAAAAAATGGTATCATAGAAAGCAGATTTTTAGGAGAACCTTGATTATAGAGTTGAATTTGTTATTTTTTATTTCATTATAGAAGATGTAAGTCTATTGTGGAATAGGATGTAGGTTTGAGGGAGTGTCAAAACAACCCTTTCTCTACCGAACCTTGACTTTTCATTAGATTCTCGGTCTATTGTGGTTTCCTTGGATCATGATGGTTGATTAGTGTTTGGGAAATGAACAGGTGTTAGGGATAATGGTCTCAAAGACCTCACATATCATAGAAAGGAATTTTGAGCTATATTAATTGTCCTAGGAGACTATTTTTGAAGGTGTAGTGATTGGAATGTGGCAGGCAAACATATGGAAGTGTTTCCCATCAAAATTAGTTTCCCCTTGGTGAGTGGTTTTGGGTCATCCCAGATTTTAAAAATGGATTGAAAATCATTGTTATACAATTATTGAAACTATATTTGACATTAAAATGGATGTGTTTTTGAAAAATGAAATTTTTATCTTCATAATTAATTTTTAGAAGTGATTTAGACAAAAATTGATGATATGTACTTTATGATAAAATTGGAATGGTTTGAGGAGGATGGATTTTTATAATCAACATATTGAAAATATTTCAATATTTTTTTTGGAAAACCAAAATTTGGTTTAAATATATATTTCTATGATTGTTTTAAAAGTGAATAAATGAGTTGTAATAAAATGAATTTTTATTGATTTAAATTTTTTGGAGCTTCTATAAATATTTGGAATTGTATAAATAGAATTTTTCGAATAGAATTCACAAGATTTGGATTTTTGAATGAAAAAAATGTAATGAAGTGTAGAGTTTTAGAATAGACATTTATTGAATGTTTAGTAGACTTTTGAATATGGGTTTTTAAAATTTGAATGGGATACAGATTGATAGTGTGGAAACAAGGGCGAAAAGTGTTATTTTGTAAAATGGTAATGTATTTTTTGACAATTGGTATTTCTAATGGTGCTCACATGCATGTAAATTTGTGCTAATGTGAATGAATATTCATATGGGAATGAGTTCTCATATTTTCATGAGTTGGTGAGTGCCTATGGTGCAATGTGGATTTGTATTGGTGAGTCTCCATTGAATACTATTGTTGAGTCTGATACCCACCTTGTTTTATTATTTCCAAAGCATTTTAAGTGGAAAATAATGATGTTTTAAATTAGATTTTTTGTAGTGTATATTTTTGGAAGTACACAATTTTACCTAAATATGATTTATGCATTGAAAATATTTTTGATGATTTGGTTTTGATTAATCTCTTAGTATTATTTATACATATTGTTTTACCCATAATGATTTGATTAATATTATGGTACTTCTACAGATGGTTTACCATTTCATGGTCATCTATTTGATCAAACTAAGGATTTATATCTTGAGTGGTGGAAGTTTAATCCAACTCTAAAATTTGATCAAGATGATTATCTCGAAGAAAAGGAGTAGATTTGGAAAATTTAATGGATATTCAGTCTCCTAGCTATTCAAGAGCCGTTAATAGTAATTTCTTCTACCTCTTTTCTTAAAGGTATGACATGGTTGTGGAAGTTAGTTTCTCAAACCAAGATTTGACATGAACAATCATGGGAGTTCATCAATGATCTGTTTTTGTATCTATATTTTGTGTTGTATTAATGGTGTGGAAGGGTATAACAATGTGTTGTCTACTGAAAGGTTATGGTTTAGTTTTGCATTTATTTTTCTGATTTTGATAGACTATTTCATCACATTGAAGAGTTGTTTGTTGATTATTCTCTCAAATCACGAAATTTTGTGACAATTCTATGTCCATATATAAATTTTAATGAATTATAGTTTAGGTTAGTGTCTTTTTTCAAAGTGGTGATGTAAGATGATCATGTTGGGGATTTGTTATCTTGAGTTATTGAGTCCTGGCATCATCCTTCTATCTCTAGAAGAGGTGAAGGGAATTTTAAAAATATTTTTTGTAAGAGGCATGCAGGATGTGGGGATGGTCATAGAATAAAAATTCCTCTTGATATTTACTATCATTTTTCAAAGAAGAGAATCATGTTGTTTCAGTAGTGTATCAAGCCTGGCATAAGAGGTCATCATGTTTAATTCCTATGAAGACATGTTGTTCTAGAAGATTATAGGGTGTTTCTATGAAGCGATATAGAATGAATTTTATGGAGTAGAGTTTTATTATAGAATAAGGTTTTTTTTCAATTTTATGGAATATTTTTTTTAAATTTTTGTGTTCGGTGGTGTTTTGCTATGATGTTTTCACAATAATTTTGATGAGTGAATGTTGTGGACATCCTAATAATTTTTATTTAAAATGGAAGAATATTTTTTCTTGATATTATGAAATATTTCTTTTCTAAGAGTGGGTGTGTTCTATAATCATCATTTTTCTTTTATTTCATATATGAAGAAAAAGTGGATGTTGATTTTTCATCGTATGCATCACTATTTTGGAGGAGTGCACATTATGGGGGAGTTCTGCGTTAACGATTGGTGGGGAGACCAAAGTGGATACTCAGGGCTACATGTCTCTACTATGGGTGAAGATCGACCCCCTTATTCAACGCCTTATTCCACATGCTCGATGGATTTTCGGCTCAAGGGATTTAATTTTCTGGAATAAGAACTGGGATGATGTAATGTTGGCCTTCCCGAGGTGTCCTTCTCTTATGATCATGGTAAAGGAGTTAAATTTTCATCCCATGATTATCGAGGTGGTGCTGAGTCCGGAGCAACAAGGATTCCTCACATCCATTAATCTGACATTTGGTCCGGATATGTGTATGTTTTCTTCTTAGACCTTTGTAGTTTTTTCTACCAAGGATTTTCGAAGGTGGGAACTGAAGAAGACTTCTCATGATGAGTGGAATGTTGTGGTGTGGTGACATTTTATACCTGAAAAATATAACTTTCTTCTATAGAACCTTAGGAGGAATTCAGTGTCTATAGATGAGAATGTCATGAAACTTGGTTTGAGTTTTCCTTCACCTTTCCATTATTGCAAGAGTAGGAAGGAGGAGAGTGTAAACCATTTATTCTTTGAAGATTATTGGGCTTCAGCGGTATGGAGGTTCTTCAGAGGACCTGATGTTAACAGGTCGTGGTAGTGGGATGTTTCGTCCTTCCTGTGGGAATGGTTTCAGGGATCTAACAGGCTGGTGAAGGAGTGCATGGCTAGATTAGGGCTTCTGAGTGGAGGGTGTTGGTGTTTGTGGAAAGCCAGGAATCAAGAGATGTTTGATGGTGTAGGGCCTTTGGAAAGATCCATTGTAGCAAGGACAAGGTTATTGATCCTGGACTGGATATCTCTTCACAAGTAATGGAGGGATGCTCCAGTGTTTGGTAGGCTTCAAGAAAGGGATCCTAGACATCTTCCTTCTAATGCTGAGGTGCGGGGGAGTTGGGTTGTGTGGCATCCACCTGCTTCTGTTTTCAAATTGAACATGGATGCATATTCCTTGTTGGGGTCATGAAAGGAGGATTTGTAGTTCGGGACCCCAAAGGGGATGTGTGGTTGGCCTTCTCTGCTCATCTTGGCATGGGAAATACTATTATGGTATAGACCACGGCTATGCTCATGGGGCTCCTGTGGTGAGTTCAGGATGGTGTGGTTATCTCCCTGTCTGAGACGAGTTCACTTATACTTCATGATTTTCTTCTGGGAAAGTGTGGTGTTACTTGGATCATATCATATCCTGTAAGGAAGCGCAGATCTCTCATTCGGGATTCCATCTATGTTCCCCACTCACGGTAGGAGGGGAACAAAGTGGCTGATCACATGGCTTCCTTGGCGGTTCAGCCAGTGCAGCATGACTACCTCATTCTCCATATAGTTTGAAACCAGATACGGTGAACTTATTTAGAGGGGATGCCCTCAGTTTACATTATTTTAGACCTCCTAAATCTGGGGGGTTTCCTTTTAGTTTTTTAGCTCATCCCTAATAAAATTATCTTGGAAGAGGATGAGGGTGATTCAGACCTCAAGGGACCATCCACATTCCACCAAGTGAATGTTGCATGTATTCAGGAATCCTATGGATGTAAGGGACATTGGTCTATCTTTTCACTTTAGTGTAGGAAATGGAGTCACTTTAATATTCTTTGTGTAACGGTTTGGTGTTGGAAGGTTTCATATTGTGGAATGGTGTGTAGAGACATCATTTTCCTAATTGTGGTTTTGGTAGATTTAATTTTATTGGTTATTTGTATATAGGAGTTATTATCATGTTTCCTTTAAATTTCATAGGTGGGGCCTTTTCAGATGTGGATGTTTATTTGGATTTACTTTTTTGTTGTGCCTTCATGGTTTGGATTCGATTTCTTTAAATGAGGGATGATGTGTTATGGATTGGTCCATCAATGGGTTTTTGCTTCTTCCAATTATTCTTTCACATTATGGTGAGGCTTATTCATCTATGTGGAAAATTCAAAGTTAGGTGGGTTTGGATTTCATATGATGGCCCATTATGAGTTTCTAATGTTAGTCAGAGCTAGTTGATTTAAACTAGTTAGTTATTAATGGTGTCGATAGTTAGTACAAGTTTTAATGGGGGTTTATTTTAGAATCAATTGGTTTTAGTAGGTTCCTAATGATGGTGAGTCTATTACTACCTCACGTTTTGGTAAACCTATTAAATTATCCATTTTTATCATGCCACCATGTGGTTTCATTATGGTTTATCTCTTTATTTCATGTATGTGGTATGAGATTAATTTTGTGATGGTTGAAGAGTTCATGGATAGATAGGTTTGATCATTTGGTTATGGAAATCATTTGTCTTTATCAATCAATTTTAAAATTTTGTAATGTTATGAGGGTAGAAAGTGTTAATGATGGGGATAATTTCCACACCCCATTTTTTGTTTTTAGCCTTTTTACTGGTTTTCTATGTTTGTTTTCTTGTCATGTTTTAGTCATTATTATTTAAATTTTTGCGATGGTATTTTTTTATTCATTTTCCAGTGTATATTTTTTAGTGTATAAGAGATTTATTTTTGAAAGGAAGAGATTTATTGTTTTCAAATTGGTGGCACGTGGTTTTCATACGGTTAGTGGAAATTATGCAGCATATCCTAGGAAACCATGTGAGGCTTGGGATGCCTCTAGTAAGGGTTTGATGGCTTAATCATGGTTTGGAAAATCGTGTGGAAGGAATTCACATTTTCCATTTTTGAATGAACCATGTCGAACAATTTTCCATATCGTGTTTCCCGCCCCTATGATTTCAAGGTGTGTCTAGTGAGGGGAGTTTTCTTGGAACCAAATTTGGGAAACTATGTGGCCTTACCAAGTGCACATCCTATGACATTAAAATTTTAAATTATTCTTCTACCCTCACAGTGTATTATCCCGAAATCACCCATTATCACTCTATCCTAGTTTATACCTCCTAATGATATCCCCTCCCATGATCCATAAGCATACTTCCCTCTCCCCAATGTATATATAATGGATTTTTTCATTGTTTGTAGCTAAAAATTCATGGACACTTTTTCATCTCTTCTTCCTATTTGTTCTCCATCCATTTTCTCTTGAGATCATATTCTTACTTGATATTTTATATATATGGTTATTATTTAACTAGGTTTATATTGGGGATATGCATGTTTAAGGTTTATATTGGACGTTCTTTATTCATTGAGCCTTTATGAAGTTGTTTTTGGTGTACGTTATTCAGGAAACATGAGAATGAGATAAGTTTTTCATTCCACATTAAAAATAAATATAAAAAGTATTGGATTATTTCCTTTTAATAATAATTTATATTTTAAATGTTGATGTTTTAAATTTTAAATAATTTTTTCAAGTCAAAATATTTTATTTTTATAAATATTTAGTAGATTATTATATTGCTTTTTCATATGATGCATAATAAGTGACATATAGGATGACCATTTGGTTTTATAAGTTATTTATTTCTTTAATAAAATAGATAATATTGGATAATATTTTTTGACACCCAATGTGGTGGTTAGGAACTACCAAATGGATTTGAAAACGGTTTTGGGATTGGAATGGTATAGTTGTGGTTTTCAAAAACAGAATTCCATGTGATGTTGATGTGTGGCACATTTTGGAATTTTGATAAAGAGGTTTTGGTTTGCACAATCGGTGAGAGTACATAAATGGGATTATTATAAATGATTTTTAATTGGAATATAGTGTGCATGATCAATTTTTGTGTAGGTGGATTAATTCATTAATAAAGGAAACCTGAGGATCATTTGACAGTTTTGTTAAATTGGTGAAATTTTTTATCATGGATACTTCCCATGGATAGTTTTTGTCCCATATTAAAATTAAATGAATTTGATTTACTCCCCATGGAATCCATGTGATAATTAATGTTGAATGGATGTCACATCATCACTATGGAGTCCTCTTGATCCAATTACTTTCAGAAAAATGGAAAAGCCTCAATTTGGAATCCTTTGAGACAAATTAGTTATAAGGAATGTGATTGATTATTAGGGTGGATCAGGGGTGATATTTTTATGTGATTTGTTTATATATGATATATATTCATATGAGTGGATGGTTGGTTGGAATTAGAAGTCCATCCTCACTTTACATTACTCTTTACCCGGTGACTAGGAATAATATCCAAATTTTCAATGAACGTTTGTTGTGCAATCTTATGATTATACTTTGGATAATAGACCATATAATGTATTTGGATATTTTTTGTTTATTATTTCTATGTAATAGTGTGACACCGTGAAACTAGATAGGGTGATGTTGACTGTGTGGGTGAAATTTTATTTTGTTGAGTAAGGCATACTTTCTATATGTATAATGATGTATAGTATGTTCTGGATTATTTCAAGACCTCCTAGGTTCTTCTAGGATTATTGGAATTTATTTTCATGTGGAGGGTGATTGAGATTCTTATTAGTTAGATACTCTTCTATGCTTATTTTAATTTTCCTTGTTATATAATACTTTTTTTTCACCTTATTATGTTGTATCTCTTTGTGAAAATTGATAAGTTAAAATAAATATTTTTTTGAAAATGTTTTGGAAAGGTTCTAAACTTATCATTCCATTTTTTAAGAAAATAATCTTATTTCTTCTTGAAAATGAAAATATTTTTTTCTTCAAAAAGATCCAATATTTTAATCGGAAATGGAAAATGGATAGTGTATTTATTTAAAGTTGAAATATGGGAAAATAATAATTTTATATATTATATTTCAAATTTGATGTTGATGCATATTTTATATAAGGGATTTTTTATGGAAATATATTTTTCTGGGAACACGTATTGAGAATTAATACTCAGTATTATAGTTCCCTCATGTTTTTATCGTGTGGTTCATGAATCATCTTAGTTTCAATCACCATGTACGATGGATGGTTTGGGTGTTAGGGAGTGACCCTCATGGTCTCATAGAGATTTAATAATCATCGAGTTTTTATTTGTGTTTTTTATTATTATTTTATGTATTTTCAAACATTGTAATACAATGTTTATTTTTTTATATTAATCTACACCGGGATGCTCTATTTATTTTTCTGCTATTTTATTAATCTATTTTCATTGGGAGAAATAGATTCATTTGTTACTCTGTTGATGCTTGTCACTTATTCCTAGCCAAGGAGGATCAGGAACACCTCTTGGGCCTTACCATTTATTGTATCATGTGACTGGTTCAGGGAAAACCCGATGTGGTTTGTGATAATTAACTAAAAAAATTATTTTAAATTAGTATAATTAATAAACAAATATTGTTAATTGGAAAAAATATATGAATATTTAGAAATAATTTGTAACTATTAGTGAAAATTAACATTCAATCAGAAAAAGTTGTAAAAATTAACGACATTTAGAAAAAATTACATGTATCTAGTAATTTTTATTGGAAATTTTAAAAAATTATTAAACAGTATAGGTAAATATGTATAATTAAAAGAAATTTTTATTTATAAAATTCAACAAAATTAACAATAAATTTTTATAAATTAACATTAAATCGCTATAATAAGTGAAAAAATAGTTATGATGAATTAATTTTAAGCCACTATAAATATCTAAGATTAGTGGTAATTAGTAAAATCTTGTATTAAAAAGTGGTAATTATTTCTGATTATAAAAAATTAACATTAAATTAGTATAATAAGTAAAAAATTAATGATAAATAGTTTAAATTAGATTTAATTATTAGAAAATATCAACAAATTTTTATAGTTAGTAAAAATTAATAGATATTATTAAAAATTAGTAAAATTTAGCATCAAATCAATATAACTAATTAAAAAATATCATTAATAATTTAAAAATAATATTAAATCTCTATAATTATTAACAATTTAAATGAATTAGTAATAGTTACCATCAATTATTAATAAATAGTATGTATTCGAAATAATTGTCAATAATTAGTAATTATATAGTGATTAAATAAAATACTAAATATTATATATTTTTGGGATAAATATTGTCCTATGAAATATGAAACACATTCTATTAGAAGATTATTTTTAAATATATCATCATGAGAATCCTAATTATTAGGGTCTAAATATTTTAAACATTGATAGTTTTGAGGAATTTATAAAAATTTAAATATAGATAATTAATGATTATTTGTAAAAATCATGTCTAAAAGGATGAAATCATTATTAAAATGAAAAAATTAATATTACATACATGTAAATTAATTATTATTTATTTCATATTTATTGGGGTATTATTTTTCTTATATAAATTAAAATTTTACAATTTTATTGTTATAAATTTTTTATAATAATATGGAATAATGAAGCCTATAATACTCTTTATTGCATAATCTTGATTAGATTAGCCATCTGAGGAATCCAAATGGTTTTTATATAAATAAAACATATATTGTGGGTTTTGATGATTTTTTATCATTTTTATCCCCAAAATTATAGTCTTTTTTAGAGGGTACAATAATTTTACCATGAATGAAATGTGATATGAGGAGGTTTTAGAAATTTGAAAATATTACAGTTATCTGTTATGTTTTATTAATTTGATGATTATATTTTTTGGTGCCAATATGTTTAATGTGGATTCACAGAAGATACTAATAATTTCATTCCAAATCCTTCATGTTTTAATATTTTTGTACATGATGGAACTAGTCTATGCTTTCCAAATAAACTAAAAATTTAGATGGTATTTATTAAATTCTTGATTTAGAACCATATCAATTATATGAGTTGTTTAATTCATCAAATTATTACTTATATCATGGTTGTATGATAAAAAACCTAAATATGTTTCAAAATTAATTTCTTTTAAATTTTATAATGTATATTCTAATTTTTTTTGATTAGATATTTTCTTCGGTTAATTGGCACTTACATAATTGAAACGTGTTTCCTAAAATTTTCATAGAGATCAATAGGTTGTTCAATAATTTGTTATTGGTTATCAGTATATTATAGAATGTATTAATTATAATGTATTATATTATGGTGAAACATAGTCACTAGTTAATTTTCCTATATCTAGGGAATGCAGATACTGTAACGCCCCGACCCCAGTTACCTAGAGTCTGTGCATTATTACATAACATTGGCATTATCACAAGAAAGATCAAATCTCGAAAGACCTATTGATTTAGTAGCCTTGGAAAAAATAGATATATTCATAATGTGTTACATTACATCATAAAGTGGAAAACTACTACAACAACATATTTTCTTCATAGACCACACTCATATCCCCACATACTATCCCAACAGGTCATTCATAAATTACTTCTTCCCATCTTGGGATAAATAAAACATAGAAAAGGGTGAGCTCAAATCCCCAGTAAGGATAAAAATATAGAATAAAATTTCATAAATAAGAATAATCATTTAAGGCAATGTATAACTAAAACAAAAGCCTTTTAAACTTGAACTTCAACATTGTATGGAAAAAATAAAATGAAGTAATGCCATTTACTTATTCACATGAATATTCTACTAATCGAATAATCTCATGCAATATCAATAAACACTTTCATAATGATGGAATTCGTAATTCCAGACTATCATAACCACATAGCCAAGGACTCGTGCCAAGACTAAAAATAAGATTTTTCCAAGGCCTTGTGCCAAAACAGTAGTTTGTCTCATGTGACCTACCAATGAATCGAGGAGCTATAGCTGCTCCACCCATGACATATTAAGTCCAATGCATTCCCATATGAAAAGGTTTAAACATAACATAAACATTCGTATTAAAACTAGCATACGAAATGTCAATAATTTAACCACAAACTATGAATGGTATAAAAATAGGACATCCACAGTCAAACATATCACAAAACCTTCAATACAATATAGAAGTTTTGTATCATGATAAATCAACTTTAAATAAGCGTAAAATCCATCAAAGGATGTTGACATAGATGAAATCAAAACTCTTTTTAGAGAAATATCTCTTTCTATTTTAAAATCATTTAGAAGTCTTATATTTATGAAATAAAACATTTTCTTTGAAAATATTCTTATAATATTGTAAGGGAAGTTTCGATTATTTTATAACGGCAGAAAATAGCCGCACCCGCCGTATAAGTTAAAAAAACATTCTTACCTTTATTTTGTCGAAAAGGTTAAAAGGCACCTTGTTTGGAAAAAAATGGAAAGATTCCTTTATAAAACTCTTATAAAAAGTAAAAAAATGGTATAAATGACTTTAACCCATATTATTTTAAATAGTAAAAATGTTTTTAAATACATTTTTAAGAAAAATGGATGTGGATGATAAAGAGATCCCAGTAGATTATTACGTATAAACAACCTCAGGTAATGAATAGATTGTGAAATAACCCTTACCTTGATCTTTTCCGTGGTTGGGGTATGTTAACCTCCTGTATGATAGTAAAATAATTGTTATTAAATTATACAAAAATCATATATTTTCATATGATATCATATATGATCTTTTAACATTGGTTTGTTAATTATATATTAGTATTATCGTCGTTTTGGGTGTTAACATACTCGTTTTCTTATATATGTTTTGTTACATAAGCCATGTTTTTCATGGATAGTTTGTATATTATTCATATACAGAATGATATCAAGTCCTTAAACATTATTTTTAAATCATCAAATGATAATTATACTTGAATGGATTACGATGGAGAATGAATCTCATCTCGTTTGTGGAGACGGTAGTCCATACGTACGCATGAGCGACAATATCATTATTTTGATATTAAAATAATATATAAATGGATGGTATATCATATATATAGAATCATTATCATGTTACATTTATTATTTACATGAATTACACATCATTATTAAAACCATCCAACTAATAATTTATTGAATAACAATTACACCACGACGTGGAGACGGTAAGCCGTACGTACGTACGTATGGTGACATGTTATTCAAAGGATGGATTGAATACAGAATATGGTTGTACCATATTTATAATAACATCACATTATATATATTATACTGGAATTATTATTTTAGAATGGTAACAACAAAGGAAGAATAAGTGGAAGAAGAAAGGAACTTGGAAAATGGTGGTGAAATCATTACCTCTTCTTCGGGTTCTTTCTTTTGATTTGATCAAAAGGGCTCCTTAGGTTGGCTTTCTGATCAAACTAATGCCTCTAGGATGTAGTGAGGGATGTTGGGAGAGTATTTGGGAAGAGTTTGGTAGAACCAAAAGGCTTTGAAGGTGTGAAGTAAAGAGAAGGGGGTTCCCTTTTATAAGAGGGGTGAGGGGCACCTTTGGAAAAGCTTGAAATATTAATTTATAATAAATTCATATTCGGTTTCTAATGGTTCCAGAGTTGATTATTTAAATTTTAAGGTGGGGATAGTTCGAAAAAAACTCAACAAATAGAATTTAGACAGGTTTGGGTCATTATATTAACCTTATCTTAAAGTAGTAACTCTATGTTAATTAGTTTCACTTTTACAGTGTCTCTTGTATTTTTATATTATATGGCTAATAAACATACTATATACATCCAAGAGACCCACAAGTGGTACATTAATGATTAAAATATCATTGTACAAGTCACTTGGCCGAACATTATATTTTTACGAATCTAATATCAATTAATAATATAATATTTGTTTTAAAAAATCTTTTATGTCAATTTTTAGACTATTCAATAATTGATTTTTGTAAAAATCATAACAGAAATATTACTTCGAAAAACGTTAATTTAAGAAATACTAACATGTCATATTAACCTAGAAAATTAGTGTAATTCATAAAAAGTTTAAATTATATTTATTTGGATATTTATAATATCAATAATTCTAATTTTTCATTAATTATTTAATTACTATATCATCGTTGTGTCATAAATAAATTAAATTATTTAATGTCTAAATATTATAAATAAAATATCCTTATTTAGGAAATATTTTTATATTTATAATTAAAATTTACAATAGAATTTCTCTTATGTATAACTCTATATTAAAAATGTTTTATTAAATAAACTTTTATTTTAACTCTTTTAACTCTTCTTTGAATTAAATAATAATAAATTTCGTAATCTAATCCAAGTGGACCTAAATGATAATATGTTATTCCTAAGGTTTTTTTTGGTCGAGATACACTTGTCCAATAGAATTAGTACATGTGTTAGGGTAATATTAATATCATTTTACCCTTAATTACCCTATTTACTTTTAACTGTGGTAAATAAAAGTAAAACGTTACTATTCAACAAACATTGTTTTCATCTCATTGAACCACATTTCACTTCATGATATTAACAGTGTCTCTCAAATTTTAGAAATTTAATTCACAGAAGCAGTAAAATTATGTTTTATGAAAAATTCAGTTGTTTTAACTACCATCTAATAGTTTCACTATTCATCAAAATTGAAGTTTTTTAGAACAATGTCAAAATTTCAGCCTAAGCTATAATTGATATTCATAATTCAAAAATGATGTATATTTTAAAAAAATCCAAACATATAAGTTTCATTAATTAATTTTATAATTAATTCCCGATGTCACAACAAATAGCATGTTTTTAAGAAACAATATTTACCAAAAGATTGACAATTGTTTAGGTCAAATTTCAAAGTGAAATTAATTCTAATGAACACCATTGGATAAAATGGTAAAAATATATTCTAATTATACTTTAAAACCACTCAATAATATAATTTATCACTATAAATTATTTTGATTAAAAAATTTGTTTTTAAGTATTTTTCACTATTTATAGAAATTGGATGTTCTCAAAAAATTACCAAAAAAATCATCTTAGGATAATTTCGATATTCCAAAACCAAAAATGAAGTCCATTTTGAAATATAAAATATATATAATTTCAAAAAGTAGGTATTAATATTCAAAACGGCTAGTTTGATTGGTTGTGGTGTGTTAGAACTCAATATTGCGTACAACACACGCTATCACATTATTTAAATAGAAGCGTACCATAGAAGCTTGGGGTGTTACATTCTCCACCCCTTAAAATAATTTTGTCCTCGAAATTTCCAGAATACTACAGCATGAAAAGACTCGGGTGGTTCTTCATCATAAGTTCCTCAGGTTCCCACGTTGCCTCTTCCATCTTATTGTTTCTCCACAAAACTTTTACCTGACGCGTCATCCGGTTTCACAGTACTTGTTCTCTCGTATCAAGAATCCTGATGGGCTCTTCACAATAAGATAGATTGGGTTCCAGTTCTAACTCATCATATGTGAGTACATGCGTTGGGTCAGACATGTATTTCCTCAACAGAGATACGTGGAACACATCGTGAACATTGGAGAGACTTGGCGGCATTGCCAATCGGTAATCTATAGCCCCAATTCGTTCTAGAATATCGAAAGGTCTGATGTACCTGGGACTCAATTTACCTTTCTTACCAAAACGTATGACTCCCTTCCATGGAGATACCTTCAGGAAAACATGATCAGGGACTTGAAATTCCAAATCCTTCCTTCGATTATCGGCATAGCTCTTCTGCCTACTTTGAGCTGCTTTGATGTGACATTGGATTACCTTCACCTTTTCCATTGTTTCATCCACCTGTTCTGGGCCTACTAGTTTTCTTTCACCAACGTCATCCCAACAGGTTGGTGTATGACATCTCTTTCGGTAAAACGCTTCATATCGTGCCATCTGAATACTCGAATATAAGCTATTATTATAGGAAAATTCTACCAGAGGTAAATATTGATCCCACATACCCTGAATGTCATGTGAGCAGGATCTCAACATGTCTTCTAAGGATTGAATAGTTCTTTCTGATTGTCCATCTGTCTGAGGGTGGTAAGCAGTGCTCAAATGAAGTTCAGTATCCAGGGATTTCTGAAGACTCTTCCAGAATCTTGATGTAAAATGGGGATCACGATCAGAAACAATCGATAGGGGTACTCCGTGAAGTCTCACAACTTCATTAATAAATAGTATTTCTAGACGTTTCAGTGGTAGATCTTCTCTTATAGCAAGAAAATGTGCTGACTTGGTATGATGATCAACAATAACCCATATTGCATCTTTCCTTCTAGGAGTCTTTAGTAGCCCAATGGCAAAGTCCATCGTAATATTGTCCCATTTCCACTCGGGTTTGGGAAGAGGTTACATGAATCCTCCAGGGTGTTGCCTTCCAGCATTCACTTGTTGCCAAACCATACATCTTGACACAAAATCATCAATCTCTCTCTTCATATTGTCCCACCAAAAATTCTCTTTCAAATCTCTATACATTTTGGTGCTCCCATGGTGTATAAGGAAATTGGAACAATGAGGATCATCCAAAGTTAACCTTTTTATATCAGGTATATCAAGAACACAAGGCCTCTTCCCAAATTTCAAAATTCCATTTTCATACACAAAATCCCTCAATCTCCATCATTCACAGCATTAATCTTCTTTTGAAATTCTCCATCATTAATATGAGAACTCATAATCCTTTCTAGTAAAGATGGTTTGGAAACCATTTTAAAAAGAATTGATGTTTCTCCTTCCCTAGTTATTCCCATGTCCATCTTCACTAGATCAATGAAAATTGGATCCCTTTCAATTATCATATTGTTCAAAACTCCATGATCTTTTCTACTCAAAGCATCTTCCACCGTGTTTTCCTTCCATGGGTGGTAGTGTATCATGCAATCATAATCCTTGAGTAATTCAAGCCATCTCCTTTGCCTCATGTTTAGTTCTTTTTGTGATAAAATATACTTCAAACTCTTGTGATCAGTATAAAAATAACATTTTTCACCATAGAGGTAGTGCCTCCATATCTTCAAAGCAAAGATCACAACTGCTAACTTGAGATCATGAGTAGGATAGTTTTGTTCATGAATTTTCAACTGTCGTGATGCATAGGCAATAACCCTGTCATTTTTTATATAGACACAACCAAGTCCTTTCGTCGATGAATCACTATAAATAATGAACCCATCATTCCCCGATGGTAGAGTCAATATAAGAGAATTGACTAATCTTCTCTTCAGTTCTTCGAAACATTCTTCACACTCTTTTTTCCAATCAAATTTAACCCCTTTACATGTGAGCTTCGTTAATGGGTTAGCCAATCGGGAAAAATTTTGGACGAAATGTCGACAATAACCTGCTAAACCAATAAAACTACGTACCTCAGTTATACTCGTTGGTGATGGCCATTCTTGTATTTCCTTAGTCTTAGAAGGATCAATAGAGATTACATCTTTAGAGACAATATGGCCATGAAAAGAAATCTCCTAAATCTAGAATTCATATTTGCTAAAATTCCCATAAAATTCATGTCTTCTCAGAGTCTTCAAGATAATGCGCAAGTTATTTTCATGATCTTCATATCTTTTTGAGTATACCGAGATATCATCATTAAATACCACCACAAATTCATCGAAATATTCCTTGAAAACTCTATTAATCAGATACATGAATACAGAGGGTGCATTAGTCAATCCAAAAGGCATTACTGTAAACTCATAACGCCCATACCTGGTTCGAAATCCTGTCTTTGGAATGTCTTCCTTCTTCACACACAACTGATGGTATCCGGATCGAAGGTCAATCTTTGAAAAGTATTGATATCCATGCAGTGGTCAAATAAATCATCAATCCGAGGTAGGGGATACTTGTTCTTTATCGTTATATCATTGATCTCCCTGTAGTCAATACATAACCTCATAAATCCATCTTTCTTTTTAACAAAAAGAACAGGGGCTCCCCATGGAGAAACACTAGGGCGAATAAATCCCTTATTAATCAATTCCTCTAGTTGATTCATTAGTTCAACTAATTCTACAGTGGCCATTCTATAAGGGGTCTTCGATATAGGACTTGATCCAGGAATTAAATTAATGGAAAACTCAACTTCTCTAACTAGAGGATGTCCAGGTAAATTGTCCGGAAATAAATCTAAAAATTATTTTACAACAGGTACATCCTCTATTTTAACATTCCAATCCTCACCCACAGTTATTTCATTCTCTTCCTCCCCAATAATTTAATTTAGTTGAGCTACTGGGGGTGGATCGAGATAAGAATTAGGTGGTGACTATTCTGCTCTAAAGATAAGGTGTTCCTTATCATCATCATCAAGAATCAAAACCTCTTTCTTCTTACAATAAATCATCACATCATATTCCGAAAGAAAGTCCATTCCGAGGATTATATAAAACTCAATCATATATATGACGATGATATCAGCAGATAAAGAACATTTATTTTCTCTAATGGGGACTGATTCCCAAAACTTTTTTGCAATGATACTTCCCTTAGGAGTTTTAACTGACAACTCCCTTGTTTAATCAAATTGGAAATATCTAATTTTCTTAGCAAACAGAGATGATATGAAACAATGCGATGATCCAGAATCAAATAATGCATTTTCTAAACATGAGGAAACCATTAAATTACTTGCCACCACGTCGTTCGGAGCTTCTACCATAGCATTAGTGATAACATAAGCTTGGCCTTGATCCCTTGTCATTTTCTGAGTTAAGTTCCCCAGATGCTTAGGAAATTCATTTCCATAATTCCACATCTCCCTGTAATTGCATCACTGATCATTGGTAGCTTCCTTCTTCCCTTTGCAATCACGAGCATGGTGGCCTTTTTCACAACACTTATTACAGACTAATTTTGCCTTCAAGAAATTACCGGGGTGTTTCTTACCACATTTACCACATGATGGATATTCAACCTTTCCCTTCTTCCCCTTATTTCCATTCCCATATTGATCAGCAGGTCTCTTCTTCTTTTTCTTTGCTTTAATGTCATAAGACTTAGAGAATTACTTTTCAATCTTGATAGCATATGAGACAATGTCTCAATACGATGAAAAAGATTGTGAGACTAGTGCTCGACAGAGAAATGGTTTTAACCCATAAAAGAAACGATCAATCTTACTTCTTGGGTTACATATATAATCTCCAGCATACCTTGCTAACCTTGTAAAGTTAGCCTCATACTTTGCGACATTCTCATCCTCCTTTTGTCTCAGACTCAGAAACTGCCTTTCCATATCTCCTCGGTGGTCGCGAGGAAAGTATTTTTCTAAAAACAATTCATTGAACTCCCTCTATTCCATATTTGATACTTCATCATCTTTTTTAGTATTTTGAATCAATTACCACCATTGATCAGCATCTCTAGTGAGGCGGTAAACTGCCATGATAACTTTCTCCCTTTCCCTACTCCCTAAAGCATGAAATATTTTATTTAGGGAAAATATCCATTGCTCAGCTACTAAGGGATTTGTACTCCCATTGAACGTTGGTGTTTGTTGCCTCATGAATCTATCTAACATTGATCCTCCACACTGCGGATCAGGGTGCTCCATACGGGCAAGGTTATTTTTCATAACCTGAGTGAGTTGTCCCAGTATGGTGATTAGCTGATCGACACTAGTTGCATCACCAGCTCCACTATAATTATCTTGAGCAGGAGGGAAATCCCTACATGGAGTGCGTGCATTGATACAGTTTCCATTTCTTTCACTAGGCTCCATTTCTAAACAATGGCAAAAACTAGATCAGTTTATGAATCAAAATACATAATCCCATACTTATGAAACACTTAACATAAATTGAACTATTTATGGATATAATCCATAATCATAAGAATGTTTTCATTGAGATAGTATATACTCATAAACCCTTCATAATGATTTGTATTGAAAATGAGAGTTTTTCTAAGCATATCCCCCGATAGTGTTGTAATGAAGAGTGCAGCAAGGCCCGTTGTCGTGCACCAGTTCCCGTTCGAGTCCAGCTCAAAGCGGTGTTTTCGGGTTTTACCCCTAGGTACATCTATGCCAGAGCCGCCTCTACCTTCTCATATCCAGATAGGGATGAATTGCTCGGAAAACTCACAAAATCTCTACAATACCAAAATTCTAGGAAGTTCTTCTATACTAATCCTAAAAGTCCATCTTAAATCTTTGTGCTCTAATCAGAGTTTATCTAAATCTACCTTCCAAGGTTTTTACTAAACTTCTCTGATACCAACTGTAACTCCCCGACCCCAGTTACCTATAGTCGGTTCATTATTACATAACATTGGAATGATAACAAGAAAGATCAAATCTCAAAAGACCGATTGGTTTAGTAGCCTTAGAAACACCAGATATATTCATAAAGTTTTACATTACATCATAAAGTGGAAAACTACTACAACAACATATTTTAATCATAGACCACACTCATATCCCCACATACTATCCCTGCAGGTCATTCATAAATTACTTCTTCTCATCATGGGAAAAATAAAACATAGAAAAGGGGTGAGCTCAAATGCACAGTAAGTATAACAATATAGCAAAAACTTTGATAAATAAGAATAAACATTTAAGGCAATGTATAACTAAAACAAAATCCTTTTAAAATTTAACTTCAACATAGTATGGAAAAAATATAATGAAATAATGCCATTTACTTATTCAAATGGATATTCTACTAATTGAATAATCTCATGCAATATCAATAAACACTTTCATAATGATGGAATGCATAATGCCATACTATTATAACCACATAGCTAAGGCCTCAGGCCACGACTACAAAACTCGATTTTTCCATGGCCTTATGCCAAGACATTAGTTTGTCTAATGAGACCTACTGATGCATCGAGGAGCTATAACAGGCTCCACCCGTGACATATTAAGTCCAATGCATTCCCATATGAAAAGGTTTAAACATAACCAAAACATTCGTATTAAAACTAGTATACGAAATGTCAATACATTATCCATAAACTATGAACGATATAAAAATAGCACATCCATAGTCAAACATATAACAAAACCTTCAATAACATATAGAAGTTTTGTATCATGATAAATCAACTTCAAATAAGCGTAAAATCCATCAAAGGATGTTGACATAGATGAATTCAATACTCTTTTTAGAGAAATATCTATTTCTATTTTCAAATCATTTAAGAGTCTTATTTTTATGAAATAAAAAATTTTATTTGAAAATATTTTTAGAAGATTTTAAGGCAATCTTCGACGATTTTATAATGTCGGAAAATAGCCGCACCAGCCGTATAAGTTAAAAAAACATTCTTACCTTAATTTTGTCGAAAAGGTTATAAAGCACCTTGTTTGAAAAACAACTGAAAGATTCCTTTATAAAACTCTTATAAAAATTCAAACAAGAATATAAATGACTTTAACCCATATTCTTTTAAATAGTAAAAATTTTTTGAAATACGTTTTTAAGAAACATGGATGTGGATGATAAAGAGATCCCAGTAGATTATTACGTATAAACAACCTCGGGTAATGAAGAGATTGTGAAATAACCTTTACCTTGAACTTTTCCTTAGTTGGGGAAGTTTAACATCCTGTATAATATTTAAATAATTGTTATTAAATTATACAATAATCATATACATTAATATGATATCATATATGATCTTTTATCATTTCTTTGTTAATAATATCTTAGTATTATCGTCGTTTCGGGTGTTAACTTACTTGTTTTCTTTTATATGTTTTGTTACATAAGCCATGTTTGTCTTGGATAGGTTGTATATTATTCATATACAGAATGATATCATGTCCGTAAAAATTATTTTTAAATCATCAAATGATAATTATACTTGAATGGATACGATGGAGAAATGTATCTCATCGCGTTCGTGGAGACGGTAGTCCATACGTACGCACGAGCGAAAATATCATTCTTTTGATATTAAAATAATATATAAATGGATGGTGTATCATATATACAGAATCATTATCATGTTAAATTTATTATTTACATGAATTACACATCATTATTATACACATCCAAATAATAATTTATTGAATAGCAATTACACCACGACATGGAGATGGTAAGCCGTACGTACGCACGTATGGTGACATGTTATTAAAAGGATGGATAGAATACTGAATATGGTTGTACCATATTTATAATAACATCACATTATATATATGATACTGGATTTATTATTTTAGAATGGTAACAACAAAGGAAGAAGAAGTGGAAGAAGAAAGGAACTTGGAAAAGGGTGGTGAAATCAATACCTCTTCTTCGGGTTCTTCCTTTTGATTTGACCAAAAGGGCTCCTTAGGTTGGATTTATGGTGAAACTAAGGCATCTAGGTTGTAGTGAGGGAAGTTGGGATAGTATTCGGGCAGATTTTGGCCAAACCACAAGGCATTGAAGGTGTTATGCAATGATAAGGGAGAGTGCCCTTTTATAAGAGGGGTGAGGGGAACCTTTGGAAAAACTTGAAATATTAGTTTATAATAAATTAATATTCGGTTTGTAATGGCTCCAAAGTTTATTATTTAAATTTTAATGTGGGGATAGATCGAAAACCACTCACCCAATAGAATTTAGGCAGATTTGGATCATTATATTAAACTTATCCTTAAGTATTAACTCTAAGTTAATTAGTTTCACTTTTACAATGTCTCTTTGTATTTTTATATTATATGGTTAATAAAATTACAATATACATCCAGGAGACACCCAAGTGGTCCGTTAATGATGAACCTATCATGATATAAGTCTCTTGACCGAGCCTTTGATTTTAGGGAATTTAATATCAATTAATAATATAATATTTGTTTTAAAAACTCTTTTATGTCAATTTTTACACTATTCAAAAATATATTTTTGTAAAAATCATAACAGAATGACTACTTCGACAAAAGTTAATTTAAGCAATACTAAAATTTAATATTAACCTTGGAAATTAGTTTCATTCATAAAAAGTCTCAAATTATATTTATTTTGGTTTTTATAATATCAATTATTCGAATTTTTCATTAATTAGGTAATTACTACATCAACATTGTGTCATAAATAAATTAACTTATTTAATATCTAAAAATTATAAATAAATTATCGTTATGTAGGAAATCGTTTTATCTTTCTAATGAATATTTACAATCCAATTTATCTCATGTATAACACTATATTAAAAATGTTTTAGTAAATAAACTTGGATTTAAACTCTTTTAACTCTTCTTTGAATTAAATAATAATAAATGTCCTAATCTAATCCAAGTAGACCTAAATGATAATATTTTATTCCTAAGGTTATTTTTGGTCGAGATACACTTGTACAATAGAATTATAACATGTGTTAGGGTAATATTAATTTCATTTTAACCCTTAATTACCCTATTTACTTTTAACCGTGGTAAATAAAAGTAAAAAGTTACTATTCACCAAAAATTATTTTCATCTCATTGAACTACATTTCACTTCTTGATATTAATCGTGTCTCTCAGATTTTCTAAATTCCATTCACATAAGCGGTAAAATTATGTTTTATGAAAAATTCAGTTTTTTTAACTACCACTTAGTAGTTTCACTATTAATCAAAAATTGATGTTTTTCAGAACAATGCCAAAATTTAACCCTAAGATATAATTGATATTAATAATTCAAAAATGATGTCTATTTTACAAAATTCCAAACATATAAGTTTCATTAATTAATTTTATAAGTAATTTCCGCTGTCACAACAAATATTGTGTTTTTTAGAAACAATATATACCAAAATATTGACAATTGTTTAGGTCCAATTTCAAAGAGAAATTAATTCTAATGAACACCATTGGATAACATGGTAAAAATCTATTCTAATTATAATTTAAAACCACTCAATTATATAATTTATCACTATAAATTATTTTGATTAAAAAAGTTGTTTTTATGTATTTTTCACTATTCATAAAAATTGGAAGTTCTCAGAAAAATACCAAAAAATCATCTTTGGATAATTTCGATATTCCGAAACCAAAAATGAAGTCCATTTTGAAATATAAAAAATATATAATTTCAAATAGTAGGTATTACTATTCATAACGGCTAGTTTGATTGGTTGTGGTGTGTTAGAACTCGATGTTTCATACAACACACGCTATCACATTATTCAAAGAGAAGCGTACCATAGAAGCTTGGGGTGTTACAGATACTATATTTCCCAAATATGGAATTAGGGATTGATTCAAATGAAATTTTTGAGGTATTTCTCCATTAAACCTATATTAATTTTTTTATTTATGTCTCTGAACAAAGAATCATTGTGTCATGGAACAAAAATAATATTTCAACTAGTAAAATCATAAATAATTCATATTGTAGTTATTCATGGAAAAATTTTGAGCAAGTATGTACATCTATTTTTTAGAGTCCAAAAAGTATGATTGGTTAACTCTAATGACTTCTTCTACCCATTTTGTTCATAGAGTTGTTAATATTATTATAAGCCCATAATTATAAATTCATACAATTTACCATCATGTATGTAGATGAATCATACATATATCATTTTTAACTAATTATATCAATGAAATACAAAAAATTACAATGATGATTATTGGAATCAACTGATATATTAGTTAAATTTATTTAAGTAACTAAAATATTTTTGTAAAAAAAATCCAATTTAATTTGGCTATATAGTGGTGTCCCAGAATATAGAAAGTTATCTGTATAGAGTGAATATAGTCTAAAATCATATTCATACTATATTCGAGATAGAAAAGAGTTTATGCTTTTCAATTAAAGAAATCCCTATTATTTTGATTGTCACATAGACATCTTCTAACTGATCAGCCATTAAAGAGGAACATATATTATTTTATAAAAGGTGTAATTAAAATAGATGGTCATCCGAAAATTATATTTGGTTTTTAGATATAATTTATAATAGATTCGTTTCCTCTAATTAAATTTTTACTGACTATAATCCATTAAAGAATATATGTATTTGGGAAATGATATAATTTGATAAAATGAAGCAATTTTTGGGATATTCTATATTGTTCATTGTTTCTAGTATATTACATTGTGGATTTCAAGAATGTTGAGAAGAAATATTTTCATAATATATTTTTACATTTTTTAACACACCTAGTAAGAGAAAAGATAATGTAATTTGATTATTAGATCTTGCCAATAGTTTTAAGAGACAATAACGTGATCTACATTAAAATTATTGATCAGATATGTTAATAAAGCATAATGATGATTATAATGTTCAAAAAAAAATTCTCATTATTATTAGATTTATTGGATATTTGAGGCTTCTATATGTTTATGTTACATATTTGACTTGATGACCTAGAAATGGTCATATTACCAGCGAAAAAATTCATGCCTATAATTTTGTAATGGAAATAATTCTACCAATTTTATTTAGAGTTTTGTTGAATTATATGATTTGTGAGGTGTTAACCGAAATTAGAAATTGATTCCAATGCATTTTTACGATAAAAATAGACTATGATGAACTACGTAAATTTTAAAAATATGTTATTTAGATTATAAGTAAATTGAGAAAACAAATTTCACCACAATTAATTAATTAAGTTAACGATTTTATATCACATTTTCAACATGAATCACAATGTGGAGGGTAGGTACTGTTATGATGAATGTACCTATATAAAGACGGAATTGAATAAAAAGGTACACAACAATGAATTAATTGATGGATTGATTATAGAAACTAATTTACATGATAAATGTTTTTATCTCATTAATTTGAATATGAATTTCATGAAAAAATAATTGAATGGTCAATAATGAGGGAAATGTTGATGATTAAATGAATAATATTTTATATTTTTTAAACAGTCCAAACATGGATTTGGTGGATTTTATGAATGATGGATTTTAGTTTATGAAAATGACTTGAATCATACATATCTTCTCCTCATCAATGAAGAAATGAAATGTTTTTTATAGTGACTACTAGTATTTATAATTAATTAATTTATTAAATTTAAATTAATATTATTTCATCTGTCTGACATATGATAATCATATCAATAAATGGTTTTAAAAAAATATAGTAGCTTCCCTTAAAGTACACAGAAAATATTATTTTTCTTACTGATTTCAAAAACTAGTAAATAAAATTATCTATGGTTCAACATGTAAAATAAATTTATTACATTTTATATTGATTTTTTTCATATTTTTAGGTATATCCATAGACTATTAAATATGAAAATATATTGTGTGTGTTGTGTAAACAACCATCCAAAATCTAAAATTAATGTAATTGATATTTTTCAAGATACAAAACTGATTCCATCATTTAAACAATGATATATGAATATTGAGGATGCCACCCCACAGTTAAGGAACGATGATGATGTTGATCGAATTGATGTAACAAATGAATTTATATATGAAAGTTATTATGAAGCTGAAAGTCCTATAGAAATAGAAGATACCTAAGAGGAATATGGATATATTAATAGTTTCATATATGAATTTGAGGATAGTGTTGAATATTGATACAATTTAATTATGGTTATAATCATATAAAATATATATTTATGTATAATACTTATTTTCTACTATTTACTTAAAATAATAATTTATTGTTTCATATGGATGAAGATCATTTATCTACTAATTTTAATGTGTTAGACAAGGCTTCACTAACATGTGATGATCTATTTGTTTCATCATCTGATTCTCAGGCTAATAGTGGTTCAGGGATAACTCATAGGGGTTATGATCATGTGAGGTTTTTTATTATTGACCCTATCACTGAGTGATGTCCATGTATTGTGTATTTTCAATTAATGATGAAGTTATCCTAGTTGTGTATTTTTTGAAATTTACATTAATTAAAATTAATTAATTCGCATACTATTTATTATATTAATTTTTCTAATTTTCAAATATTTTAATATATAGCTACTTGACAGGGGATCTCAAAATTATGGAATTGTTTTTAAAGAGCATGGGTGTCATTGGATCAGATTCCAATTGAGGGTTTTCGACATATGTTTGAACATTTTATGGTACATAAATAAATCATAGTTATCTTCATATTTATTTATTTAAATGAATAAAATTATTTAAAATCTACATGGTTTATGTTATATAGTCAATGATAGCATGAAAACCTTTTTGTAGAAGGATTGGCAGGTTTGTATGTATGATTTTTGCAATCAGTTTTAACAAAATTTTAGGTGGAAAACCTTCTGGAAATAGGGGGTCGAATATTTTGATGAGTCTTATTGCACCCACCAACCATATTACATATCATATCAGGTTTGGGATTGATATTTTTCATACTACACGGGTGAAATATTTCATAGGAGAGAATCATCATGTCAGTAGAACTCGGGGAGTTAGGATGTGTTTCATCGATTTAGTAGTGATACATTCATTACACATCATTGAAATATGATGTATTAATTTTATTACTAATATTTATTACATTAAACAAGAACTGTTCATTTTTATTCAAAAAGTTAGTCTATAATTCGAATATTACGTAGTTTGATATTTTTAAGAGGATATATTTTGATCCTATCACTATATATATATCATGTGGTTGCTCTCTTGACTTTTTTGGTAGTATATTTTATTTACAGACATAAAATAAACAGAAAATAAAAATTTACCTAATTTAATTTTGTGTTTCAATTGAAGGAATGATATGAGGATATACCTTCTCAAACATAGTATGATAGTCCAATCAATATTGAGGATCAAATCATTTGTGTAGTAGTAGTTAATGATGCATCATAGATGTGGGTGACTTGTTATTCCTTCGATATAGGATATGTTGTTTGTTTTGGATCTCGTGTGATGCCTCTAATGTATTATGGAATGAATGTGGGGGACATTATCTAGCTTCTGGGGTTCTCATTTAGTGTCTCCTTCATCTATTTCACAGTCTGAGGGGAAGTTATGAGGTAGGGGTGATCTTTTAAAAACTATGCATGAGGATAAAAAAACTATGTTGATAGAAAAAATAAAAATATGTGAGAAGTTCTGATGAATGAAACATCAGCATGAGTAGATGATAGAGTAAATGCAATGAATGAAATGTGTTCAAGAGGGATGTAATTCAATAAAGTCCAATAGATGACCCCCCTCAATGATTTATGTACTTTTTCACATTTATTGTGCTAAATAATTGAGTGAATATGGTTTTTGTAGTAATTTAATTCATTAAGATATTTACTACATTATATAGTTCAATTTTTCTATTGATTTAAATTTTTTTATTTTTTAATATTATTTTAAAATATTATGTTTTTTTAATGGAGAGATTCTCTAGTTGGAAATAATTATTTATGATAACATATTGTTCCTATTTAAATAAATTTTCTTTTTAGACGAAACTATATTTGTGATGGGTACCTATCCCTCACAAATAATAATTTGAGATGGGTCAAAACTCCCATCACAATAGTTTTTTAAATATCAAGAAAGGATATTTTCCATGGATCACATCCTATCAATAATAATTATTTTAATGATTGCTCGTCTCATTTTTTTGTGATATCATTTTCAAAAACGAGTCATTTTCGATGGGATCCCACAAAAAATTACCAGTCAGAAATAATTAATCATCTATTACTGGTCATGAATATGCAGTGCAATGCAGTACAGTTCATGTGATGGATATCAATATTTATATAAAATGAAATCACTTTTGTGAGAAACTAATTTGAGTTTTTAAAAATAGATCAATATCAAATAATTTATCATGTATCTATATAGGTAAATGGACATAATAAAGCTATTCATGAGGACGATTCAACTAATCCATTTTAATATTGATCACTTTTTATGATGTTTGAATAAACTAGAATCCTCCCCAAACCCACCCGAAGACCAACAAACCATGTCTGGGACTCCCATTTCACATTATTAGAGAGTAAAGTGTGTGATAATTTATCATTTTAGACGATATCTACATCATATTAAACATATGTGGTTTACTGATTGTAATGTGATTAATAATAATTGACATTACATTAACTTATTTATTTATATTACATTTGTTGACCTATGGAGTTAATCTCCATAGGTTATCATACTAATTGTGATGTGTATTACGTTTGATGTTGATAGGATTATTATTCTAAGAAGATGCATTTTTTCAGAAGAGTTTTGTAACATGATTTCATGAAAATGTACCCTAGAATTATCAGTTTTAAATTTTGTAAAAATAAGATATCAATTATATGATGATGAAATTTACAACACGGATTTATAGATTTCAATTGTTTGAATGAACTTATTTAATATTTCACATAACATTAGAATCCAAAAAAAACATGAAGACAATACATTATAATTTTTCATGACACAACCAATGATAGGACTTAATCCCCAAAAACACCATGACCACAACCATAATATGGGAATGATAATACAAATGCGATTAATAACAACCCTAATGATGGATTTTCATAAGTATCCTTATACAGACACACAACCATCTCGAATAAAAAGTTCATAGGGAAGGAGGAAAAGATACAACACTAATCTATTGTAAACACAACATGAATGAACAAGAGAAATTAAAAAATTATTGTAGTGTAAACTGAAAATTAATTGGGAAACATAATCACACAACTAGAAACATATACCAAATAGACTAAACTAGAAATGTTAATAGATGAGAGAGACCATCTCTTGAATCCCAAGCTACGACCACCATACGTTTTCCAAGAAGCTAATATCACTATGATCATGTGAAGTCACTATCGACCTATATGTCGTAAGCATAACACATGACACATGTCGGAATGTCCAATTAATGTGTGAGTATATACATACCCAGTAAGATAACCAATAATATGATAGGGAAGTAGTAAGCTATAAAAGGAGAATGAAAAATAATAAAATTAATATATGGTGAAAGAGTATTGTTCAACCCACAAAAGAATGAAAGTAAATTCATCTACAATAAAAGAGTTAATAATATATATAGTTAATGAACTACTCTTTGAATCAATGACACCAATACAAGTAGAGTAGACTCATCCAACCACAATAAGAAAATAAAAAAAGAATGTGTTATTCCCCACACATTTTACCATTCTTGGAAAGAGTGTAACCAAATACAAGTTGTGGATATGGATGAAGAATATATATATATATATCCTCATTCAAAATAATCCCAAAACAGAGATTATGTGTATCCCAATCTAATGGCTCTACCCATAAAGTAGAGAAGACAATAATTTCAAACGTCCAATAATGTTTCCCACCAGCACATGTGTAATCCCTGAACACCAAAGTCTAAGGAACTCATACACCACACCTTGACACTATCCAATTTAGGTGGAACTTACTCGCTCGCCTGGTTTGTGTCACATCTAAAAAACAAGGTTCATTTGGGAAAGAGTCCCACTTCTACATGAGTCCAGAGTTATGTCAAGCAACATATTTTCACTATGCCAAACAGTTGAGGGTCCAAAAATTATAGTTATAGGACCATTCCTTGGTAAACCATGAGGGTTCCACTTTGATGATCAAGGACCCATGCCTATCCTGATTGGAGAGATTCAGTCCAGGATATCATGGACTACACCCTTCCCCACATTAAGATTCCTCTCCTAATGTCAATAACCCACTCCCATCCTGGCTGGAGGGGTCAACTCACTTTCATTGAGGACACATTACATTCCCTATATGAGGGTTCCACATAGAATGATGGGGACCCATTCCTAGCATAGATGGATGGTTCCACTCTAGGTCAATGAGGGCCTATTCCCTATCCTGTATGAGTTTTCGACTAATAATGTCACCTCTGAGGGTTTTTACCTTATCGTATTTTACATTGAGTGATGCTTTAAAATGTTTTATGCTTGTAATATTGTAAATAGTATCTGCAAACCCGAAACTAAGGTCATCATCAAATTCAACATGGATAAAGATTCATGATTGGATAATCATGAGCCCAAATTTATCTTCTGACTAAGCAGATACATATCTTTGATGTTTTCTCAGAAAAGATTATAGGGTACCGAACATTTGATGGGACCCACATGATGTGTAGTCCCACTCCACAGCCTGAACATGTCCCTACCTAGCACATATCTGCATCCATTGTAGTTGTACACAACGTATAAGTGGAATAAACATAATCCCATGGCTAATTGGGATTGGGGTGGTGTGCTACTCATCATGTCCATGTATTGGAGTACATGACCATTTACCAGACACTGTGTACCACCACATGGGTTCTCATCTAGTTGACCGATCACATTGGTTTTCCAAATGGGATATGATGTAAAACATTTAATGGAGGACCTCATGTTGATTCATATTTATTTTTTATGAAACCCCATCACTACCGCTGAGGGGGTTATATGTCGGTCTACATCCCAGAACATGAAATTTAGTATGGATTGTTATAGACAATCTATAAAAGAAAAACCATGATCCACACTTTGTTATAGGACTATTCTCTATAGATCATTCCATGAATCTATTTGATATTAACATATATAAGAATTGTTCATCATTTCTACCTATCATATAATAGAAACTAGATCTTGTTAGGTTTTGGCGGTTTATTTTTTGTTATTCACACACACGAAGATTCAATTGATGATATCTCAATATCATGTCATTAATATAATCTACCTTTTCCTTGTAAACATCCAAAATCTCTATTTGCTTCAATGATTCAAAACATAACATTTGATTCTCCATGAATTTTCATGTCCGAGCAGGCTCGGCACATCCCAATAAAGTCTTATGGGGACTATGAGGATCCAAACAGTGATGGATTTAAATAATATTGGGGAGAAAATCATCAAATAAATTTCTAAATGATTATTTCCATGTTTTATTTTCCAATGATCAATTACAATGGTTTAGGGTTAGGAAAAAAATTCAAATTATTTTATATTGTAAAATCATGGTGCATAAAAGGTTTAAAAAGTGTCATAGATCGATGAACAAATATATACATGATCATTTTAATTTATTTAAATGTGTAAAAAGACCAATTGAATACCTTCATTAAATACTGATCGATTATTAAAGAATAATGTTTCCTCCAAGGGTTTATGAGGAGTAATTTCATTCACTGCATCCTCATATGATTTGATCTATTGATTCTATACCATTCGCTAAGAGATATGTCAATGTAAGGGGGAAGAGAGATCTCACTAGAAATTTCAGAATAATTGAGCTATGCTAATAAAATTTTAAATATTTATGTATTTATAATCATATAATTTATGTTTTAATTGAATAAATTAAATAATTTTATAATTAATTATCTCACATAATACTCAACCAGTGAGTTAGGGTTCAAAATGTCTTGTATTGTCTGGTTTTATGTAACTACTAATGAAAACACCACATTTTGTATTCAGTCATGGTCTAATAATTTTGATCTGATAAAATTTTTCTATGTTAACTTATATTTTTTAATTGTTTTTTGAGAATAATATAAAATATATTTATTGTTTTTATAAAAATAATTTCTGGCACACTGGGCAATAGAATCACCCAGTATATCAGTGCATCACTATAAAAATATATATAGAAATACATGAAGGTATTAAAAGGGAAAAAATGTGTCTCAAAATCATTCCATACTTCATGATAATCATCCTCAAATTGAAAATATTTGAAAAACTATTGATACTAAAACATTACTTGGCTCTCTAACTCCTAGACACTCACCTGTATGTTTTTGTACTACCACAACATATGAACCAATGTTGTGGACCATCTTCTTGGGTCCCATACTTCCTATCATCAATCATAACCTGGTGATCCACAATGTTGTCTTCATCCGTCATGTCTAGCTCAACCCAAACAATGATGTGCATAGGGTCATGCACGAATCTAAAAATCTACAACCTGTGGAATGTGTTGTGCACTCAAGCTAGTTGTGTGGAAGAGAAAGGATATATAAAACACCGCCATCCTTATACATTACCTAAAATGTCCCAATAAACATTTGGGATATGTTGTCTCCCCGGTCAGAACTATACAATCCACATCGTAGGGTGAAACCCGTGAAAATATGTTCTAATTGGTCGGACTCCAAGGTCATACGATGGAAATATTTGAAATGATTTTGTCTACTATAGGCTATCGTTTTCCCTCACAGATGACCTAGAAATTATCCTCCACCACCTTCACCGTATCTAGTCTTATAAGAGTTGATTTTCCAATCTCTTTTTATCATAAGGGTGACCTACATGGTATCTTGCATAGGGCCTCAAAATGTTCCATGAAATTGGTAGTGTGGTAAATGTTGTTATATGAAAAGTTAACGTATGGAATGTGATTCTTCCAAATATATATAATGTCTAACATGTAATCCCTCGATGTATCCTTTAGCACTTGGATAGTACGCTTGGTCTACCAATTGATCTGGGGGTGACTGGATATACTCATCCTCAATTTGATTATGAGTTCATCTTCTAGACATCCCCACATTTGTGATATAAACCCCACATCATGATTAGATAAAATATTTTTGGGAAGACTAGGAAGGAGAATGATCTCCTCTATGACAAACTGACCTAAAATCACCACTAAATTCTTGAACCCAATGGAATAGATGTGCGCCAATTTGGTTATTTTTTTAACTATAACCTAGATGGAGTCATCGATCATCACTTTCTGTGGAATCTATTTGAAAACTTCTAAGTATATATCATCCCACATCCACTCTGAGATCTTTTGGGGATGCCAAAAACCTGCTAGTACATGGTGATCATCAATTACCTATTGACATGTGAGGTACTAGGAGAGAAACTCAACTATGCTTCATCTCATGTAGGACCACTAAATCATACACTAAAGATATCTATATATCTCACTCACAATGAGATGTTTATCTATTAGAAAACTTTAGAAATATCACATCATCACCTGTCAAAACAAGAATGAACCACTGTTCTCCCATGGAATAAGATAACATGGTAACATTTTTTAGAATATCCATATGGTGACTCACCTATTGATGTCTAATCATGTAAGAACTCGAAGTCATTATCTTCTAGCATGAACTCCCACACACACTAAAGAATCTAAGGATTCACCACCATCACTTATATATAAAATTAACTAGGTCAGTTTTATAGAGGCCAACTACTGACAAGCCTCATGAATAAATATATACAGTGAATTCCTTCAAAGGTAATCCAATAAAACATTTCACTTTCTAGGAGTATATACTATCTCAATGTCAGAGTCCCATAGAAACTCCAACTAGTCTAGCTACCTCAAATTTAGGTCACTTTGTGTGAAGATGTACCAGATAGTCGAGTAGTCTATGTGAACTAAAAATATATCTAAAAAACGTATTCACTATATATCTATAAGGATAACACTACTACTATTTGTTCTAGGTCATGAGTTTTATTTTTTTGGTGGTGGGGTCTCAACTCCATTGAACCATAAGTGATAAATTCATTCCACTGCATTAACACTCCACTGATCCCATTTTCCAAGACTTCACAGGGGTACAAGCAAACATGGTACGTGAGTAGAATCATATAACCATGAGAATATAAGCACTAAATGACCACAAAATCACTGAAAACCATCACCGTTATTTAAATGAGATTAACCCCAAACCAAAAAAAACATCCACACTCAATAGTGTAATCCCAACCAAAAATCATTATGTAGAGAAACTCCTCTAACAATTCATGGGCATGATCAAAAAATCCATTTGACAACCTTGAAATTACAACACCTATCAGAGGGACTCATCCACCAAACCATGATACATTTATTTTTTGGGAAGCACAAAATCCCCTCATGGTTTTCCTTGAATCTCCAAAATCCATATTGGTGGGTAATGGAACTCTCTTCTTCATGAATTATGTGCTTCATCGAGAAAAACTAACACATGATTACAACCATTCCCCGCATCACAATTGTTTAATCCTCAGGCAAGAAGTGAAATGAACAGAGTTCCTCGTACAATGTCTAAAAATAGCTACTGTAGAATGTAGAAGAGACCTAGAGTGTAAATTATATCATCTCGGTCATTGTTGGATCATAGAAATCAAAATCATGTAGATGTTTGAAGCCCAAACTGCTAGCTCCCTAGGCTTCTCATGGGCCAGATGCATGTGTTTTAAATACCTCATAGCGATTTCCAACATCAATATATCATCCTCCTCCTATTCTATATCCACATCATTAGGGACCACCATATCTATGAATAAGAGATCCTTGACCATGGTGTTGCCTTTGATGTGGTGTTCTATTAGCTATCTACCTATGATGGTTTTGAAGTCTGTTTGGGAAGTCTCATTTTATTTGAAATATACCATATCATGTAAATATCAAACCCTATATAATATAATTATAACCATGTACTTGAGTCGGAGCATTGAATTATATCATGTTTTTATATCATGGAACATCTCATATGTTAGCTATTGTACAAGAATTTGGTATTTGGAACCCACTTCAAATTGTAGCTATCTGGATTCTATATGACTGAAAGGTCCCTTTCACTAGTTTCTGGTCCAACACCCCAACAATGGTGATAATGCACATGATAACTAAAATATAATATATCTCTTATTAGAGTCCATATCCAAACTTCTATTCTACAAAATAGTCATACTGGTTGATGTTCAGAGAGTACCGTGTGATGTCTATTTTATGAACCTAGATCACCATTTCAGGTATTGATCATTATTTCGGGTTGTTTTTGAAAAAAACAAAATAAAGGACAATTTTTCCTACTACACATCAAGTAAATTTGGAGTACATGTTTTCTACCCAGTTGTCATGCTTAACAACGTGTTGGTTGTGTAATGGAAGATTACATGGCCATGTGGGTGACCAGGAAGACTGCCTAAAGTAGTGTCCCGATGAGGGTAGTAGACAACATGTACATTAAATGAACATGCCGTGTAATTTTATTTTTAATTTATGGATTATACTGGGGTAGTGTCTCATCTCTATAACTATATTCTTCATCCCTTATTTCATACAGGAGAGCAACGAGAAGGCTGAGAACATTGAACCCCATCAATTCCTCTATTTTAGCACCGATTGAGACACCTCTGGCTGCGTTGGATTCCCAACAGGCAGTTCTCTCATTCCCTAGATCCCCTATTCTTGATTTCTCTTCTCACTTGATTAATCCAATGATGAAAAATTTTATCCTTTTTGTATATATACATTGTTATAGGCCAATTCATGGGATGGTGTTCTAGAGTGTTCATCGTACGACATCATAAAGGGTGTTTTGTGACATAATATGATTATCATTTTATTATATATGCTAAAAATGATGAATACCCCCTATTAAGGTATTTTGTGTTTTGGAATTTAACCTTGTATAAGACTTGGTATGGTGTGTTTGATTGAGAAAGGGTTATTTATCATGATTAAGGATTTTTTCCCTGATTATGGGTGTGTTTCCCATGTTGAAATTTTATAGTATTTAGTTCTCAGAAGCATGTTAGGATGATTTGATTTCGATTCCAAGTGTTGTTAGGATGGAGTTCCTATTTATTTTAAATTCATGTGATTCAAATTAAGAATCCATGGCCAAGGGGAATTGATGGTGAGTGATACCAGAGGTAGGGTCTTATAATTATGAATTGATTTTAGGATTGACCAAAGGTATTGACTTTGAGAGCTTCCATGGGGTCATTGACTAGAGTGGATAGACTGTGAGAGCTACCCATAGGGTTTTTATTAATTGAATGTGGTACTGTATGTCATTTTCTTGTGAGATCTATCGGAGGGTCATTATATTATACTATTTCAATGTAGACCAAGGGGGTATTGACATTGAGAGCTTACAAGGTTGTCATTTTAAATGACTAGTTTCATGTGGGACCAAAGGGGTTAGACTGTGTAACCTTTACCAGAGGGTAATAGTTTTTTTGAATTGATTATATGTGAAACCAGAGGGTATTTCACTTAGAGAACATTCCCACTAGGTTTCTTGTGAATAATTGAATGATTTTGATGAGTCTTACAAGACATATAACAAGCATGGACTCAGTCTTACTTGGCCGTTTAGATGGTCTTTTGAGACATCTGTAGTTATTATTATACAAGGGGATACTGATCGTAGGATATATCCTGAGGTTACATTATTCAAAGGATTGAACAATTAATAAATTTAAATGAATGTAATTGAAATATTTAGGATTGTTTACTTTGGAGTAAGTCCTAGTTTATTGCATCATTTATGGATATTACCTATTATATATATTCACCGACAGTTAGGAATATATATTTTGGTGGTTGCCTAATGGGATACATCTCACACCCTGTCTGGGTATGGATTTTGGACCCAAAAATACTGTATGGTTGCTGGAATTGATAAGGGAAAGATCCCTTCTAGATCTGGTACTTGATTGTTGATGGAGTTGGAGAGAATGGGACCAAGATGAGGCTTGCTATGCTGTCAGAGTTTAATGTTTTCCTATAATTTTGTTTCATATTTCTATTTCAATCATTGTGACTTTTTTTTGTATACATTCATAGATACATGTGACATTCATCATTTATTATATATATTCTATAGTTGTTTATACTATCATTATTCCGATGGTTACATCTATTGTATGGTATTATTTATTATGCTATTTCTTATTATTGCTATTCTACTATGTATACTCATCCAATGAGGTAATAGTTTCCCCACTATCATTCCATGAACCTTGATAATAGTCCAAATCCTCCGAAATTTGGTGAAATGCACTTGAGGTCATCTGACAAACCGGGTTCGGCGCACCTTTGGGTGGAACCCAGAACATGGCCGTTACAAAGTGGTATCATAGTTGTTTCTTATCAATTTTGTCTAACTATGTGAAGCCTATAGATAGGGATAGGAATGAATAGGTAGTTTGTAATAAGCTATGCATAGGGTAGCTAACCCGTGTGTAGGGAAAATATAATTTACCTAGAATATTACATTTTTTCTAGTTTTGAAATAGTTATAGTTGTTTTGATTTCACCATTGGGTGATACACATGTATTTTTCTATTATGATTTATATCATTGTGGTTCTATTTCTATTGAAACATATTGATATATGGGTATTCCATATCTAGCATAATATAGTCTGTTTTTAGAGATCACATGTCATGCATTTTTGTCACACTATTTAAGATGCATTATTGATTCCATTCTACTATGATAGATATTGTGATAGACATGAGATGATGTCGTTGTTGATGACATGATAGAATAACTACAATTTTTATAGGTTATTGGATTATGTAATGTTTCTTTTGGATGGACGCCAAAATTTGATCCCTGCGGTCTTATGGGCACTCATGGATTAGATTTTGGTGGTATATGTTTGGACATTAAATGAATATTGTAATGTTATTTTTTGAATATGGATGAAAAAATTGATTTTTTGGATTTTGGGCTCTCACGGGTGACAATTGTTCATACCATGGGCAAAATTGTATGTTTTAAGCGTTATGGAGATGTTTCATAGGCATACTACTATGAAAACTATACAACATGGTGTGTGATGTTATGAACACATGCCATGTGTTCTTTTATTATGGAAGAAACAAATGTTCATATGTACAAGTCATATACCATATATACATGTCGTGTAGTCTTTATCTGTATGACTGAATGTGTGACCAGAGACACGGGGTTGGGAAACAATTGGTAGAATGTTTGGGGTCTTGATTGTACACGCCATGTGTAGAGAACCATGTATCAGTCCAAGTGACCAATGACACGGGAGGATGAAACATTGGTTGTACACACCATATCTCATTTATAGATTTCATTTAGTTACCAACTGTGTATCCGACAATGTGAACAAAGGCATATGTTGATGAAACATAACTACTACTTGCCCTGTCTAATGTGAACACACCATGTGGAGTTGCCTAAGAGAGAACCATGTAGTTATATCCAAGTATATGTTCCTGTGTAGGAAAAAATATTCATATAAATTTTGTGTCTCGGGAGGAACACAATGTGTGTAAAGGTTTTACAAGACTAGGTTTGGAAAAGGTATATGCCATGTCAACAACATAATAGAACACGCTCTGTAGTGGTTATACACATCGTGTAACCATTTTTTTGTTAAACATGAATGTTTCTTATCTAGATCTGTTCTGAAACGTCTAAGTTGTTGTTGTTGATAATCATGAACTAAGGTGTGAAGTTGACCTTATAGATTCATGTCTCCAAGACGTCCTTCGGTTCTACATCATGTGTAGGGAGATGATCTGACACTGAAAGGGCTAGATCTAGGACTACAGGAAGATCCTCCCATTTTGCTTGTCTTGGAACCAACTATAATACTAGGCATAGGTAATAATGCATAGTTCCATGAAATCTTTATAAGTATGATACATAACTTTTAAGGACCTCTAAATCATGCACTAATAATGGAAGAGTTGATGAGGGTATTATAGCAACATCATCCTCCCACGTTTTAAGGGGATGTATGAACACAAGATACAGTGTTATGTATGGAGGCCATGCTTGCTATCAATATGCATTCGGAGATGCCTCCAGAGAGGAGGGTGAAGCATCCAAAATACATTCATCATGATTTGTCTAGGACATGTTGGGATTTTATCACACCAGCAGGAGGACATTGGAATATTTATTAGGAATTGATTCAAAGGAACATCGATTCTTACATGTATCTCAAGACGTTGAGGACTGATCGGGTCTAACAGTTCATGCATTTAGAGTAGGGAACTCTGTCAGTGATGGAATACACTTCTCCCTTTACAAAGATTCAGTTTTCACACCTATTCTAGAAGGTGAAACGTTATATATTGGTTTGGGATTGTGTGGATGGTCTGAGGAATGAAATATGATCACAGGAAAATATATTTACGCTAACCACAGTGACATATATAGTGAACAATTCACTGATTACCGAGCATAATATGGGGGAGTTGGGATTTGTGAGCCAGGGAGATTCAACATCCCAAGCTGGTACTCCTTCGACATATAACAGTAAGTTTCACATTGAGATTTCATGCAATGTTTCTTCAGGTTACCTAGTGGTGTGATACTAGAGTGGGAATAGAGGGATTATGTGGCCATGTTGACCAATGGAACCAGTCGAGTGTCGATCATGCCGCAAGATGGGTCACCATTATCATTTTTCAGGGGTGTTTTCACTAGCAGTGAGTGACAGGGGATCTTTTTTGACTCCACATTCATGATAAGGACCACCATTTTATCATGAGTCAAGGAACTAGAGTTCGTCTGGCCATTCGGGCCAAAGAGTAGGTTGTGGACATAGAACCAAAATTGGTGAATTTCAGTGACAATAGGGTAGATCAGCTCAGGGTAGTCATGTTGGGTTGCAGGGTCATGGTAGAGGTCATCCATTTATAGTTTTGTAGACCCAGCAGGAGTAGAATCCTGGACTCTATACTATTAATGGTATAATTTTAGTTGCCTTAAATATATATTCTTCTGTTTTTATCTAGTGGCTTCACATATTTTTATATCAATTACTATTGTGTACATCCTTGGGATCTGTATCATTACTTATAAGGATTTCATGATTCGAGACACATTGTGGGCGATTTTAATGGCTAGTGTATGTCAGTTCAAGGAGTTACATCTTGAGGATGGTGTGTGTCACTTTTTTTGGGGCCTCTATGTCTTAGTGACAACATGCTTCACTTTCACTCTTGGAATGGACTGGATAGTGTCTGTTTTGTATTTTTTTGATGGATATCACCATAGGGTGAGTTTCATGTCAGCAGAGGGTGGAACCTTTCTACACATGTGTGAATGGGATGTCCACACATGTAGAGCTAGACCCAAGAATCATGGGTTGGGATGAATTATAGTCAGATTGGTAGTTTGTATCTATATGGATAGCGGACATCACATATGGACATTCCTCCAATGGAGGTTCATTTCAGGGTTGTCTTTCTAGAGGAATTTTTAGGTTTCCCTCTAGAGAGAGAGGGAGTTATATTTCTCTGTTGAGCATGATCCAGGAGTGGCACCTTTGTCAATTCCTCCGTATGTGATAGATACCCCTAACATACAAGAGCTCAAGAAGTAGTTGGTGATGTTGCAGGAAAAGAGTTTCATCTGAACTAGTAATTTTAATTAGGGTTCACCTGTCCTATTTTTTAATAAGGCGGATGGTACCCTGATACTTATGTGTATTAACAGATGGTGAACCAGTTGATGGTCAAAAATCAATATCTCTTGCCATGAATTTATGATCTCTTTGATAACCTTTTATGAGCCGAAGTGTTCTCGATGATTGACTTGAGATACAGTTATCATCAGTTTCTCATTAGAAATTAATATACACCATTTAATTATTTTTAGAGAATGTATGTTAAATATGAGTTTGTGGTTATGTTTTCCATATCACGAATGCACTGAGTGTTCCATACTTACATGGATTCTTTCAAGGTAGTCTTCATGGATTTTATATTGGTGTACACACACACTTGACACGAACATTCCCTCCATCTTGAAATGATTTTGATTATACTGAAGAAGTATCGTCTATATGCAATGATATCAAAATTCCTCTTTTGGATGGACCAAATTTACATCATGGGACATGTTATCACAGAGACAAGAGTCGATGATAACCTATAGAAATTGAGAGTAGTAGTTTATTGAGAGAATATGAAGAACATCTTTGAGGTACAGAGTCTTCTATATATGGATGGTTTATAATGGAGCTTTATCCATGAAAATTCATCCTTAGAATTTCCACTGATGAGCCTGGATAAGAAGGTGCTAAGTACTAGTGGAATGATTCATACAATAAAGCCTTTCAGTAGTGGAAACGATGATTTACTTCAGTAATAGTACTGATATTTCCAGAGCAAGGCAAGATTTACACTATTTATTATGATTTTTTATATATCGGACTGCAAGTAGTGATTCTAAAAAGTGAGCCTGTTTTTGAATACAGGTCTCAGCAGTTGAGACCACATGAGACGAATTACCTGACACACGATCTCAAATTAGCTACATTTTTTCATTATTTATTCTCTTGTAGACAATATTTTTTTGGATACAATTTTTTGTTATACTATAACCAAAAAAGTCTCAAGTATATATTTACTCAGTGAGATCTGAATTTCAAAAAACAAACGTGGGTTGAGTACCCTCAATAGTTTGACTTTGATATTGGATAAATACCTAGGAAGAGCAACACAGTGGCAGATGCGTTGAGCATTAGGATTATGATATATGAGATTTTGGAGGCCAGTAGTGAGTGTATACTTATGGTTCTATTCATTGAGATACATTTTGTGATGCATGACATATAGGGGAATACATTTTTTCATATGTAACTGTTACTTAAACTTTTTGAGTGAGTGCGAATGAGACAGCTATCAGATTTCGAAGGTTGATTCCTATGGAAGAGTGTGTCAAGAGAGGACCTTATTTCTAGGAAGACCATAGATTATCACGATATCTTGTGTTTTCGTGGATTTAAATGGGTATTAGAATAATTATATGACGTGTTGATTCAGGATATTCATTACATAGTTTGGGAAGATCATCCTGGTGTAACACAGACGTATCGAGATCTACACCATCAGTATTGGGGGCTAGGTATGAAGAGGGATGTAGGTGGTTTTGATATGAGATGGCCGCCCTGTCAGCAGTATTAGGCGTAGAAATAGCTAACAGAATGACTTTTTTAGAAGTTAAAATTTCTCATCTGTATGGGTAATGATGTCATAATTGATTTCATGAGGGTTTTACTGAGGTCATCTTTTGGAAATAATGTGGTCTTTGTTTTCATTGAACGAATCACAGAGGATTGACATTTCATGCCGATCAAGGAAACCATTAGTGTTGTAGAGATTTCATGGTTGTACAAATGAGAGATTGTACATTTGTTTGAGATTCCACATTATATCATGTCATATAGGGATTCCCATTTTAATTCTCTTGTCCGGTAGTCATTAGAGAGGTATTTGGGTACATAGGTACTTCTATGTAAAACATTCTATCCCAGATAGCTGGTCAGTCTGAGCGAATGATTTAGGTGTTGGAGGACATTCTTCGAGCATGAATCCTAGATTTTGGGGGGTTTTGGGAGAGAAATATTTTCCTAGTGGAGTTTTAATATAATAATAGTATTCAAGTGATTAATAATATGGCACTATATGAGGTTCTGTAAAGTTGGACCTACCGAGAACCTCTATTTTAGATAGAGGCATGAGAGGCAGCTATTGGGACCTCATCTTGTCAAGGAGACCATTTAACTAGTGGAGTTGATCCAGAATAGGAAGGCTACTACACAATCTCACCAGAAATTATATGTTGATCTATGGAGAGAAACTCTGGAGTTCATGGTCACGGATCAGGTTTTCTTGCGTTTCAGACTGAGATTTGGACACATGAGGATTAGGATACAGGGGAAACATTCACCGAGATACGTCGAGCCGATAGATGATTTTTAGAGGGTTAGGTCAGTTTCCTATCACATTTATTCTTTTTGTCTAGTTTATTCCTCTAGTATAGGTTCTATGGTAGCATGGGAGTGTACAAGATGAGTCTTGGGAGAGGGAGGCTGACGTACGATCATAGTGGCCAGAGTTTTTTGTAGTTTCTTTTTCACCACCCTTGGATGGGAAATCTGAGAATGAATTTCATTAAGGGGGATGTTTGTAAGAACCCAAATCTCAATTTAAAGTATGGATATTTATTTTAGGATTTATTAGGAAAAATGTATAAATGTAATTTTTTCTAAGTACACACCATGTTCTTTTTGTGTACATGCTATATACCTTACTACCACTCAAAACCATGTGCTGGTCATATAAATGTCGAGTACATGGTTGCGTGGGTGACCGAAACGACCCCCAAAAGTGGGGGGCGGTTGAGGACAATACATGGTGTGTACCCATGTATTATTATATTTAATGGATGGATGAGAGTGGGGTCTTGCCTCATCTTAAGAACCGTCTTCTTCTTCCCATGTTTCATATAGGAGATCGATGAGATGACTAAGAACATTAAAATCTTATCATTCCTCCATTTGAGCTCCGATTGAGACACTGTATGGTGCGTTGGATATCCACTTGTAATTTCTATCATTCCCTATAGCCTCTCTTCACGATTTCTCCTCTCTCTCATGTTATCCAATGTTGAACAATTTTAACCATTTTATATATCTATGTTTCTCTCAGATGATTCAAGGGCCCAAATTCTAGAGTGTTCTTCATAAATTAAGATGGTATCTTATTTTATAATTTCTTTTATTGTCTTTGGATTATATATTATAAAATTTCTCAATACCCACGTTTTTTGTATTGCTTGTTTTTGAAATAAACCCTGTTTAAGACCTATTTTGTTGTGTTTGATTGAGAAATGGTAATTGATTATGCATAAGGTTTATATCGTTGATTATGGGTATATTTTCTTTGTTGATTAGTTATGACTTTTGGTTCTAGGAAGCATGTTAGGTTTCTTTGTTTTCCATGCCTAGTGTTGTTAGGATGGAGTTTCTATTTATTTGATATGCATTTGATTTTCACTGTTAATGTATGGACAATGGGAATTTACTTTGAGAGAATCCTAAAGTAGAGTCTTTCAATTATGAATTTTTGTTAGTATGGAATAATGATATTGAATATGAAAAAAGTGATGGGGTCTTTGACCATATGGGTTACACTATGAGACCTACCTATAGGGTCATTATTAAATGAATGTTAAACCATACGGCATTGATTGTGACATCTGCAAGGGGTCATTATGTTTTAATGCTGCTATGTAGACGAAGGGGGTATTTTCCATTAGAGCTACCCAGGTTGTCGTTGTGAATGATTAATGTCATGTGAGACGAAAAGGGAATTATTTTGTGATATTTTGCAAAGGATCATATTTTTTGTTGAATTGATGATATATAAAACCATAGTGTATTAGACTGTAATAATGTTCCCATAAGTTTGTTTGTGAATTATTGTATGATTGTGACGAGTCTTCCAATATTAAACAGATGAATGAGGTCGATCATACATGGTTGTTCAAATGATCTTTCAAAACATCTGATGTGATTAATATATAGGGGGATTCATATATTGGGCTACATCCTCAGGTTACTTTATTCAATAGATTGATTAATTAATAATTGTAAATGAAAGTAATTGAAAACTGTAGGATTGATTACTTTTGAGTAGTTCCTAGTTTATTGCATAATTTCTATATATTATTTGGTATATATATTCATTAATTGTTAGGCATAGTTATTATGTTGTTTTCCTAATAGTATTCATCTCACACCCTATTTGGATCATTATTTTGGACTGAAACAGATTATATGGTTTTAGGTATTGATAATGTAATGCACCCTTCTACATCAGGTACAAGATTTCTGTTAGAGAGGGAGAGAATGGGGCCATGTTGAGGCTTGTGATTCTATTAGAGGTTACTTTTTTTCAATACATTGGTTGTAGTACTGTATTTACAACATTGTGACTTGTTAGGATGTTTTTCGAGATACATGTAACATGAATCATTTATTATATACAGGTTACAATTTTTTATTTATTCAGTATTCCATTGTTTACTTATGTTGTATGGTATTGTTTCTTCTGTAATTGTTAATTATTGTTATTCAGCTATGTATACTCTTTCAATGAGGGTATAGTTTCCAAACTATCCAATATTGTCCCCTCTGCAAGTTTTTAGCCTCTGAAATGTGGTGAAGTGTTCTTGAGATCATGTCACAAACTGGGTTTGAGTCACTATTGGGTGGCACCCAGAATCGAGACGTTACTAGGTGGTAGAAGATCAGTTTATTTTCTACTTTTTCTTACGTTTGGATCCTATATATTAGGATATTATGGAATAGGTAGTTGTTAAAAAGTTTCTCCTTAGAGTAGCTATCCCGTGTACATGGAAAAGAAAATTTACTTTTAATTTTGCAGTTTTTATGGTCTTGCAAGAGTTAATTTTGATTTGATTCACCTTTAGGCGACACATAGGTTTTATGAATTAATGATGTATATCATTTTGGTTATATTTCTCTTGCAACCCATTGAGATATGTTTATCCCATCTCATTCATTATATAGTAAATTTCTAGATATCTATTGTCATTTATTCTGGTTACATTACATATTTCATGTTGTTTTGCAAGATGTGAAATTTTGATGTGATATATATCATGATAGAATACCTACTATTTTAAAAGGGTATTGGATTATGTAATGTTTCATTTGGATTGACGCCATACACTGATCCATCTGGTGTTATGGACCATCTTGGATAAAATTTCATAGATCATGTATGCACATTAATTGAATTTTTTGAAGTTATGATATGAATAAGGATTCCAAACATTGATTCGCATGATTATGGGTTCTCATGAGTTATAATTATTTATGAAATAGAAAAAATAATAAATTTTTAATGGTTCAAGAGTAGTTTTCAAGGCCTACTTCCCAGAAAACCAGACCCCATATCATGTGATGTTTTGAAAACACACCCTGTGTTCTTCTGTTTTCAATGAAAATATGTTTCATATGTACACAACGTGTATTATATATACATGTCGTGTAGTCTTTAACCCTGTGAATGACTGTATTAGAAAAGTCATGTGGTTGGGAATATTTTCTTAGAACACTTCATGTCTATATAGTATACAAATTGTGTATAGAACCATGTATTCGACCATATGACCAACAACATAGGTGGATGAAATTGAGGTTGTACACACCATGTATCATTTATAAACGATGTGTAGTTATGAATCGTGTATCCAACCATGTGACCAATGACACAGGTAGATGGTACATAACTATTATGTGATGTTTCTAGGGTTAATATTCCATGTACAAATTCCCAGGATAGAACCGTTTATTTCTATCCATGTAGAAGTACATGGGAAGGATTGAAGGTTTTTGTACATTCAGGGTCTCATGAGGAACATGACGTGTGTATGGGTGTTGGACACATTGGTTTGGTAGATGTACATTGCATTTTAATAGAATAAGGGAACTTACTCTGTAGAAGTTATACACGCCACATAACATTATTTTTTTTAAACATGAATCTTTTGCATCATGTTCTGTTCATGCAATTATATGTTTTCGCTCGTGGAATTCATGAAATTAGGTCTCCACGTGACCTTGCAGAGTCATGCTACCAAGAAGTATTCAAGTTGTATATCAGTTTCAGGGTGATGATCAGACAATGGAAGGGGTAGATCAAGGACGACCAGTATATCCTCCCATCATGAAAACCATACCACCAGCTATTATACTAGACATAGGTACTGATGCACAGTTCTGTGAAGTCTTTATAAGGAAGAGGCAGACCTTTCATGGAAACAAATTCCTTCCCTGACTTTGGAAGAGCAGAGGAGGATGTTCCTGCAGCAACATCCTCCCACTTTTTCAAGTGATGGAGGACCACATGATACAAAGTCATTGTCAGATTCTATGCATTCTATCATTGAGGATATAGAGATGCCTACAGAGAGGGGGGAGAAGCTCGAAACATACATGCTATGTGATTCCACTAGATTATTGTGATATGTTATCACACAAGCAAAATTTTATTGAGATATGTCCAAGTAAGTGTTTCAAATTACCTTCTACTATTAATTTTATCCCAAGATGTTGAGGTTTCATCACGCCCAAGAGTACATGCATTTGGAGTAGGTAGATCTATCATTGATGGACTACACTTCTCGTTTTATATAGATTTATTGATTCACAGATGTTTTGGGAGGTGATGAGATATATTTTTCTAGATTTTTTGAGGATGATCTGGGGTATGTCATCTGATCGCAGGTGAATGTGTTAATGCTAAAAATGGTGATGATTATAGTGAACCATAAGCTGATTTCTGAGCGTAATCTTTGTGAGTTGGGAGCTGTGAGCTAGGGAAGTTCATCATCCAGAGCAATTTGTCCCCTAAAAAGTAACATGAATTACTGTACGGAGAATTCATGGGATGATTATTCAGGTATCTTGGTGGTATGCTACGAGTGTGGGAATAGTTGGAATATGAGACCACATTCCCAAAGGACCCATCCGAGTGCTGATATTTCAGCAAGATGGGTCACCTTTATTGTTTGTTTGATTCTACTCTTGAGAATCCTATGCAAGTGGTTCTATTATGACAACATGTTTGTGATCAGGACCATTGGTTTCTCATCAATCATGGAACTGGAGTTCATCTGATCGTTCTGGTAGAATAAGTGGTTTTGGTTGTGGTAACAAGATGTCAAGTTTTCTATGACATAAAGGTGGATTTACTCAAGGGATATAGGTAGGGTTTCAAGGCTGCGATACAAGTTAGACATTTTCTATGGAGTAGACTTAGTAAGAGAATGATCATGAACCCTCAATGGTTAGATAAATGATTCTAGATGCCTCAATTATGGCTTTTATAATTTTTTATTCAAGGGATTCTCATATTTTTAGAACTATTACTATTGTAGAGAGCCTTGTGCTCTGTATCATTACATATGAGGTAGTTATGTTGCTAGAAACTTCTTTGGGGATTAGGAATACTATTGTAAGTTAGTACAAGGAGATCCATCTCAAGGCTAGTGGGTGTCACTTTTTATGGTACCTCTATGTTTTTGAGATGAAAGGATTCGATGTCATTCTCAGAATGGAATGTTTTGTCTCATTTGATGATTTTTTACTGCTATCACAGTAGGGTGACTTTCACATCCCTAGAGGGTAGGTCTTACCTACAAATGTTCCAATGGGATGTTTAGGTTAGCTGAGCTGGACCTGAGCATCATGGGTTGAGAGTAATTACAACACGGATTGCTAGTTTTTATCTGGATGGCCAGCGACTTCACATATGGACATTCATCTTGTGGGGGATCTTTTTTAGGAATGTATTTCTGCATGACTTTTTAGGTTTACCTCTACAAGGACTGGTGGATTTTTTAATTGATCTTGTGTCAGGAGAGGCACCTGTTCCCATTACACTATATTGGATGGCTACACTAGATTTACAAGAACTCAATAAGTTGTCCGAGGAGCTGTAGGAAAATGTTTTCATCCAAAACAGTACTTCTCCTCAGGGTTCGCCTGTCCTTTTTGTGAAATAGATGCACTATACTCTGAAAATTATTATGTATTATTGTTAGAGGAACCAATTAATAGTCAAGAATCAATATCTAATGAGCATAATTTATGATCTCTTTGATTATCTTCGAGGTGCCCGAGTGTTCTAGAAGATTGATTTGAGATCCATTTATCATCATTTTCTTATTAAACCATCAGATATACCTCTTATAGAGTTTCAGAGCAGGTATGGTCTTTACGAGTATGTGGTTATTTCATCCGGTCTTTCAAATCCACCTTAATTATTTATGGTACTGATTAACCATGTGTTCCATCCATACATGGATTCTTTTGTGGCAGTCTTCCTTGAATATATATTTGTGTACTCTAATATTTGACATGACCATTCCATCCATCATGAGATCCTTTTGAGTACACTGAGAGAGAATTAGTTATTTCTTATGCTATCAAAATGACTCTTTTGGATGTAACATATTCACATCTTGGGTTTTTTTCTCACAGAATGGATTATCAATAGGCCCATAGAATGTGGGTGTATTAGTTTTCTGGGGCATTCAGAAAAAAATATTTTAGGTATGTAGTTTTCTAAGGCTTACTAGTTACTACAACTGCTTTATTCAAGACTTTTCATGCATAGCAACACGACTGACAAGATTAACTGGGAATGGTGTAATGTAATTGTGCATAGAATCCTTTGATTTAGCCTCTCAGTAGGTGAATGTGATATTGAGATCATCTCCAATACTGATCTTCATAGAGCTGGGAAAGATTTACACTATTTATTGTGATGCATTAGGTATTGGGCTGGGAGAAGTTCTTATGCAAGGGGAATGAGTCATTTCGTACAGGTCTCGGTAGTTGGGCACATATGAGATGAATTACTTGACAAAAAATCTATAATTAGTTGTATTTGTCTATGATTTATGATATTGGAGACATTATCCTTTGGGAGACCATTTTGTGGTATTTATTAACCACAAAAGTCTCAAATATATCTTTATTCACTGAGATCTATATTAGAGATAATGAATGTGGTTTGAGTACCTTTAGTCTTCTGACTTTGAGAATTCTTAATTGTTTGGAAAGAAAATCGTAGTGGCTAATGTGTTGAGAAAAAAGAATCAGATGTAGTTAGTTCAAGAGGCCAGTATTGAGCAACAGCTAATGGCTCTATTCACTAATATGCATTTGGAGATGCCTGACAGACATGGCAAGATGTTCCATTCTTCTGTAACACTATTTTGTAGTAAGTGAGATGGAGGATGCTATCCTATTCTGAAGGCCTTGTCCTATATGAGAGTGTGTCAGTGGAGGACCCTACTCCTGGGAGGACCATATATTTCAATTAGATCTTGTGTTTTCAAGGATGTGTATAGGTTCCATCAGAAATATGCGAGGAGTTAATTTTTTATTTTCTTTCCCTGGTTTATGCAGTTCATCATGGTGTCAACCAGATGTTTTGATATCTACACCATCAGTATAGGTGGCCATGTATGAATAGGGATGTAGTTGGTTTTTTATGAGATGTTCCAACTATCAGAAGGTGAAGGCAGAGAATCAGTGTCTAGTAGGACTTTTACAGTAGTTAACCATTATTGAGTGGAAGTGGAATGATGTGAGGATGGAATTTGTGATGGGTTTACCGAGGTCACCGTGAGGAAATGATGTGGTCTGGGTTATCAATGATAGACTCATTAAGGATTCAGATTTAATACCGTTTATGGAAACCTTTAGTTTTGATGAGCTTGGAAGGTTTTATATTTGAGATATTTCATGTTTTTTGTGGATTCATACTATATCATTTTAGATAGGGAAACCCATTTTATATCTCGTGTTAGGACATGATTACATATGGATTTGGGTACATAGGTAATTCTGAGTATATCTTACCTTCCCCAAGCAAATAGCCATTCAGAGTGCACAATTTAGGTGGTAGAGGACATGATTCAAGAATGCATTATATATTTTTGGGGTTCATGGGAGAGATGTATACCCATAATAGTGTTTTCCTACAATAATAGTTTTCAGGAGATGATTCAAATGGAACCATATGAGGCTTTGTACGGTTGGTCATGCCAATCACCACTATTTTGGCTGGTGGCCGGAGAGGCAGTAATGATGGGATCTCATCTTGTCCAGGAGACCACTAACCAAGTAGAGTTAATTCATAAGAGGACTTCTACTTCACAATACCTCTAGAAATCATATTCTAATCGACAGAGAAATCCTATGGAGTTCGACATCAGGGATCATGTTTTATTTCATGTCACTCTGACGATGGGACAAAAAAGGATAAGGAGATAACAGAAGCATAATCTGAGATTTGTCAGGTTGTTCGATGTCCTGGAGAGAGTCACAATGGTTTCTAATTAGTTTCATTTATCTTAATGGTGTCACACTATTCATGACAACTTTCATGTTTCTCAACTATGACATTACTTTTCTAACCCATATCACATTTTTCAACCCAAAGAGGTTGAGTTGGAGGTGGATGCCTCCTTTGAGGATCACCATATTAGGATTCTGGGTAATAGAATAAAGGTTCTTCATTTCCAGTATGTCCTTATAGTATGGGTGCTATGGAAGAACGAGCGAGTACTAGATGAGACTAGGGAGAGGGATGCAGAATAATGATCATAGAGGCGGGAGATTTTTTACGTTACTTCTTCACCATCGTAGGTAGGGTAATTCATGGACGAATTGCTCTATGTGGGGAATTTTGTATGAACCTCGATCGTCATTTTTGGAATGGAACATTGTTTTTTGGTTTTTTAGTAAATACGATGAAATAGATATTTTTCTAAGTACATGGCATGTACTTTTTTGAGTACAGGTCGTGTACCTGGTTTCCACGCATAATCATGTATTGGTCATGTAACAGTAATTTACATTACCATGTGGTTGACCTCGAAGACCACCTCATGCAGGGGCCGGTTGAGGCTAGTAGATAGAGTGTAGCCATGTACTTTTCTTCTTAATTGATTTATTAGAGTGGGGTTGTGTTTCATCCACAGAACCATCTTCTTCTTCCCGTCATTTGTACATGATAGTGATGAGATGGCCTAGAACATTGAGCACCTACCGGTCCTCCATTTGAGCTCTGATGGAGATGCCTCTAGGTGTGTTAGATTCCCACTAGTCAGTTCATTCTTCACCTAGATCCTATCTTCTAGTTTCTTTATCTCCCTTAATTTATCCAATGTAGAATGATTTTGAACATTTTATAGATCTACATCATTCTTGGATGAATCAAGTGTCCTTGACCTAGTGTATTCATCGTAAAAAATAATGGTAGGTGTTTCATGCGTTTTATTGATTGTCATTGGATTATATATGCTAAAGATGTTGAATACCCATGTATAGGGTATTGCATGTTTTGAAATTTTACATTTTTTAATACCTGAAATGGTATGTTTGATTGATAATTTGTTATTGATTATCCATAATCATAATTTACCTGATTATGGGTGTGATTCCTAGGTTGATTGGTTATGTTTTATGAGTCTAGGAATCATTTTAGGCTATTTTGATCATTCCTAGGGTTTTTAGGAGAATTAGATGTTTATTTGAGATGCATGTGATTCACACTGTGAATGTATGGACAAAGAAAATTGATTGTGAGAGATTCAGATGGTAGGGTCTTTTAATTATTAATTATTGATATGATTGACTGAAGGCATTGAATATGAGAGCTATCATGGTGGCATTGAACCAAGGGGTTAGATAGTGAGGGATACCGAGAGGTTCATTATTAAATGAATGTTAGACCACAGGGTAGTGACTGTGAGAGCTTCCATGGTTCATTATATGTTATCGTAGCTAGGAAGACCATGGGTTTAATGTCTGTGAGAGCTACCCATGAGGTCGTAGTAAATGATTAGTGTCATGTGGGACCAAATGGGTTAGACTATGTGATCTTTCCTAGAGTGTTTTAGTTTTTTTTAATTGATGATAGGTGAAACTAGAGAGGATTTGATAGTGAGAACATTCTCAAAGGTTTGTTTATGAATAATTGAATGATTATAATGAGTCTTCCATGCCAAAGAAGAAGACTAGACCCTATCTTACTTGGTTTATTAGCTGATCTTTTTATACGTCTGTTATTATTATTATACATGGGGATACAATGCATATCCTACATACTGAGTTAAAATTATTTAGTGGATTAAATTATTAATAAATGTAAAAAAATTTAATTTAAAAAAGTTTTATTTTTTACTTTTTAGTACATCATAGATTTTTTCAGCATTTTGAGATATTACCTACTATATATAATGACTGGTGGTTAGGCATATGTCTTATGGTGGTTGCCTACTGGATTAATCTCACACCCTATTTGGGTCATGGTTTTGTATCCAAATAGACTATATGGTTTCATGTTTATATAAGTTAAAGCACTATTCTACATCAGGTACTTGATTGCTGTTGGAGCAGGAGAGCATGAGACCAAGCTAAGGCTTGCGATGCTGTTGTATTTTACTATTTTTCTCTAAATTGGTTTCCGTACTGTATTTCTAGCATTCTGAATTATTTGGATGCTTTCATAGATACATGTGACATGCATCATTTATTATATATATGCTACAGTTGTTTATAGTATCTGCTTTTTTACTAATCACAACTGTTGTATGGTTTTATTGCATCTACTATTGATTATTACTGTTATACTACTATGTATACTCTACCAATGAGGTCATCTTTTCCCCACTATCAGACCGTGGCCCTTGCTGGTAGTTAGTGGACTCTGGAATTTGGGGAAATGCTCTTGAGTTCAAGTGTCCAACTAGGTTTGGGGACCCTTTGGGCGACACCTGGAACCGTGATGTTACATCTATCAACCACATTTCAAACTTATCCAGTTTCATCCACCCAAATGTTCTTATAGTATCTACATTATCTAGACAGAGTGAAAGTATGAGTGGTAATACTCTTCACAAAAGTGGTTTTGTAATCCATTCCATGAGAGTGTCGAATCATCATGCATCTCTATGAAAATGTTCCACCGGTTCGTAGGTGATTTGTGGAAAAATCTAGCTAGTAGTGAAACAAACTGATCCATTGGGGTATAAAAAATCCTAATCATACAGGCCATTGAGTCTACCCAATCCATTTCATTATGAGGATCCATGTCACTATGGATCCTCAATTCCCTCTAATGTATGAACTCACATAGTGCACTAAGAATGCATGCATCATCTATCTTCTATACTAGAATAATCAGTGGAAAGACCCACAGAGGTTCATTTACATGCCCACTTAGAGGAAGGGGATGATGGGATGTGACCCAAAAGGGGGAATCTTCACTCATAGGGTCATCATCATGAACTAGTGATGGTATCTAGGATGGATGTCATTGTGGTGGCGTCCTAATTGTTATCAAGGATTACCACAATCATATATATATATATATATATATATATATTACAACAAAAAATGGGTTATTAATCCAGAAGGATAGTCAAAGAATCAATCCTATATGAATCTTGTGCTATTAATCCCTAATACAAGCAGGTATTTAATGTCATGTTGAGTAGAAATTTCAGTCACAATGCCATCACACGATTCTATTTCATGAGATCCCTACATGAGAATCATTTGAAAATTTTCCCTAAACCAATCCAAATCTTCTTAAGGTTATAAATCTAAACAACATTCCAAGAAATTAACATCTTATGATAACAAATCTATCATTTCATGATCCAATATAGGGATCGAGCTGAAACTACCATAAGCCCACATCCATAGTCCATTGGGAGGAGATAAGAACTGAAGTAATAACTACCTCGGAGAGGCCCTTTCCGAAGTACATGTATGAACACTCATAGCCATCTCAATGAAAAATTTTATAGGGAATGATTAAAAGATGAAACACTACTATAATGAAAACTAGACATGCATAAACCTCTAGACAGTACAAACATACACTACACTAAACTGAAAATATAAGGGGAATCATACCAACCACACCAAAAAACATCTACCAACCATAATAAACTATAATTGTAATCATTTTAGATATTTTATCTCCTAAATCCCATGTTATGACCACCATATGTGTTATAAGCATCTCATACCCCCAAAAAACTATAATTTCAGGGTTAAACTATCCCTCATCACCATAATAAACTATATGAGTCTGAATATTTCACATAGGTGTAATATATATATACCCAGTAGGACTCTATGAAATCTGAAGGCGGAGATATAAGATATAATAGAAGATTTAAAAGATAGCAGATGCAAGATGTTGTGAAAGAGTACATATCATCGCACAATTGAGAGACGATAGACTCATCCTATACCATGAGGATAATTACATTGAATTTCCAAATCACCCATCATCTGTTTACCAACAATAGAATAAGAGTTGACTCATTGAAACATGTGATGAAAAAAATGGATGTAAAATTGAATACCCAATGATTCTTCACCTCTCTGAGAGGAAGATTATCTAAATACAAGTGTGGATACATAAGTAGAATATATATTATCAATAAATAGAATCTAAAATTAGAGACTAAAGGGATCGCCATCTCAAAGCTCATCCTTGTTAGAAGAGTATCCAGTAATTCTAAAACACCAACAACACTTCCTAGAATCATACACATCTACCCTAGACACAAAATTATAAGGTAATTGTTCATGAAAACATGAAATATTATTCTATGGGTGAAACTGAATCTCCCTCATGGTATTGTTCACGTATCAAAAATGAATCTCAAAGGGTAATGTGTCTCTCTTCCTCATGGGCCAAAATTTACCTGAAGACAAATCACAGAATTGAATATCACCGTCAAGGGGACATAATTTAGAGGTAGGGGACCCATGATCGGGAAAAAAAGGAGGTTCCACTATAAATATTAGGGACTCATATTTATCCCTGATTTAGAATTCCACTCTTGTATGCATAACATACCCTATATGAGGGATCCACTTTGAATGACTACGACCCATGCCTAGCCTGACTAGTGGATTCTACTCTAGGTCCTCAAGGACCCATGATTTCACTATAAGGGGGTTATTTTGGTAATGTTATGATTACATGCCTAGACCAGATAGAGGGTAAAAATCTATGTCATCAAGGACCCATTCCATTCCCTGAAGGAGGGTTCTACTTGAAAAATAACCTTTGGTGATCTCACTAGATAACATTATTCATCAAAAATCACCTCAAAACATTTCTCTTCCCTAAACGTTTTACATCGTATCTCAAAATCCACAAATGATGAAACCATTGTGTTTTAAATGGAACAAAGCAATGATATTATACCTATGGTCCCATATACATGATAAAAAAAGGAGATATGAACCTTCGATGTTTCCTTAGAAGAGATGAATGGGTACATAAGATGTGAGGGGGCCCACACGACATTTGGTCATACTCCACCACTTGGTCATGTCCCTAACCCGAACATGATTCCTTTCTATTAAGATTACACAACCTGAAATTGGACTAAATGGAGATTCCTATAAAACCAATAACAGGGCATTTTGTTACTTGCCATGTTTTCATACTAGAGTACACAACCAAGTACTGGACCCAATGTACCCCCACACAGGTTCCTTCTCATGTGACCATACACATGGTTTGTCCAACTAGGATAGGGTAAATGTAGGGTAAGGTATGACTACACATTATTTCATCATTATTATTTCTATATCTGTAGTACCACCACTTAGAGGACTACATGGAATTTCTTCATCTTGGAACATGGGGTGGAGTTAGAATTTTGACACATAGTCTAGTTCTAAAAACCACATTCTATGATTCTTTTTAGGGAAATTCCCTACCGATCCCACCATGATTCAATATCTTATTAATGGATCTAGAAAAAAATAATTGTATTTGTCCTTTATTCATTGAAAATAGGCTCTGGTGAGGCTTGGGTTACTCATTGTTCATTCCACATGAACCTGATACTTATGAGTTTGATTTCTCAAGCTCCTTCCATCAAAACAGTCTCCCTTGGATTGAAAAAACCAATGATCTACGGATTATTCATTGATCTGAACCTAATCCATCAATCTTTTATGAATTCATGGGTTTGTTTGGGCTCCTTACCTCCCAAAAATATTGAACAAAGACTTCATGGATCCAAATGAGGAATAATTCTGAGAATATTTGTGAGAAAGGGATCACAAGAATGATTTGACCAATAATTGGTCAATAATTGTTGGTCAAAAATGAATAATTGTTATTCAGGGTTAGATAAATAATTAAAATTAAATTGTATTTCAATATCTATGCACATCCAAGGTATAAGAAGGAACATATATCCATGGAGGAAGATTTATACGCTCAATTAAATTTAATCAAGGTTGTTAAAACACCAATTGAGGAGTCCTACATAGATTTTTGATCTGTTAATAATGAATAATGTGTCCCCCAAAAACATGGGATGTGCTGTTTCATTTTTTGAATTCTGATATGAATCGATCTAGGGATTCACCATCATTTTATTTGAGATCTCCCAATGGAAGGGGGAAGAGATATATTGTAGGAAAATTTAGAATTATAGAGGTATCCCAAAAAAATTTAATAGTTATATATTTATAGACATATTATTTATGGAAAATTTGAAATATTAATTTAATTTAATAATTAATTTTCTCACTTAACAAACCACCAATGAGTGAGGGATATGATTGTCCTACACTGACTCATTTTATATCCGGGATTGGCAAAATACTGTGTTCTTGAATTAACTTTTGTCTCATATTTTTTATCTGAACAACAATTTATGTGTTTTCCCATTTTAATGAATTTTTTCCTAATGAAAAAAATATTTAATATCTTTATAAAATATGTTTTGGGAACATCTGGCTTCTGAATTGCATGATGTATTAGTGCCCAACTCTATATATATATGTATAAATATTTCAAAATCCTGCCAGGAGAAAATGGGACTCTACATAATTAAAGATAGAAATATTGTAAATGAAGATATTTTAACTTCCACAAAATAAGAATTCCAATTTTTTTCTTTATGTTGTGTTTGATGATGATAATTTACAATATCAAATTGAATATTATCATTATGGTGTATCCAATAGAAAATCTATATCCCCTGGTGATTGTTATTGAAAATATTTTCAAACATAGTATGGTAGTACCAAAGTTGTAAAATACTAGAGGAGGAAAGACATTCGGGATAATAAATTGGAATCTTTGGTATTCATGAACCAAACCATCAAAATGATTTTTTCCAATTTTTTTGACCTTCATGGCACTCCATATACACCCATAATATTTAATAATATGTTATAAAACCTATAAACACATTCATATTGATTTTTTCGATTTATCATTACAACGAACCATTGATTCTCCCTTGTTTTTCTTCTTATAAATCATCTTAATAGTAATATAAATTTGTTGATGATTACTTTGATTTTACCATTTTATATTTAACAACTCATGTTAGTCATACTATATGATAAACTAACATCATACCCTCTATAATATTTCTATGTAATACATATGAAATAGATAAACTAATTGGTGGGTGTGGTGTTTGATATCATCATAACATAATGAACAATTATCCATTCCATGAAATATTAAAATCAATTTTTTTTATATGAAAACATATGACATACTAGAGTTTTATACTATGATATTTGAAAATATGTATTTGAGTTTGGGATAAAACTCCATCAATCACCCATGTGTGATGAATCCTCATAGACATAGTTTCAATTTAAATATATATCATTGTCAATATTTTATGAAACCATATGAAAATCTCATTACATATTTTTTACATTTTTTGAAATCAATCATCAATTTTACCGTATATCATATCATAGATAAAAAATTCTGAATAACCATCCATGAAACCATTTAAGATATACACTAAATCAATTTTATAACATGATTTTGAGTTCTATATTACATAATCGGTATTTAGTCAATATTAATTGGCAACTCAATAAGCCTTTATAGTTTTTATAAAAAAATATTCTGAATTCATTAATGTAATAAATTATTGTTCTGAAAAAATAATACAATATAATTAATCAATAAAGGGACCTCACATGTTCTTTATCAAACACATGTATATCTATACTTGATCCCACTAGTACATCACAAAAATGTTTTAAAATCATATATTACATTTGGGTAATATAAATAGTTTCCAAGGGATAGAAAATATTTTAATCTCATGTTTCAACCATATAAATTATTTATTCTATGTGAATATGATTTCCATGTTTTTTATTAAAGAACATGTCATTCATCTAATAATATATTCACATCACATAACCAATATAAAATTGGATACCCACCTAATATATAAAACAAAAAAGTATGATAATATATTTAATCAATCTATAATAAACCGCATTTTATACTACCTCTATGGGAAATAAAAATAAAAATTTGGTTTAGATACAATAGAAGACATAATCAATAATATATAACCACCCACTGATCAGAAAATAATGGAATCTTGCGTATGAAAAATGAAAAATTATAATCGACCTAAAATTAAATATATTTTAGTAATAATGTATGATGAATCAATATAAATATTTCTCCCCAAATATACTGATAACATAGTGTATGACACCCCATATGGTATACATAGCATATCATTAATAAAAGATATATAATTTTGATCCATGAGATCATATTACACATCTCTATATGAAATTATTCTCACATGCACAATATAATATAATCATTTCTACAATAACATGAATTCACAATGGATTGAGTAGCAGGATAAATATATAAAGTAGTGATAGAGATGATTTCTATACTCTTTTGAAATCCCTGTGTTCTGTTATCTCAATTTATAATTAACTATAAATGATAATTGTTACAAGAATGTGTGTCCCCCAGATTAACATGAGTGTAATTCATAGATATGTGAATTACATTATATTTCACTTATTCAATATAGAGGATTATAAATATCAATCCGTTAACTAGTTTTTCTATGTTTTACATTCTTTGTTAATATAATGTTTTTCAATTCACACAACCCAAATTTTTATTCCTATGCAATCCTAATCAAATGGATATTTTTGAATCCTATAGGTGATAGTTTTATGAATTTATATTCATTATTAATTCAATGGAATATTAGATTATTCTTAATGTATATATAATACCTCCTAAATGATGAATATATATCGTTTAATGACATAGATCACTTCACATATGGGAGTGTTGTGGAAATCCAATTTCTTGTGAACAGATGTTAGAATTATTATTTTCATCATCCCTTAACGGAGACAAGTGTCAATGATATTTTTCATATATAATAAATTGGATCACCTATTCTAGTATCAATCATACATATCCCCTTTCGTTGACCTAAATTAAAATCTTATACCTCTAGGTGAATTTTATTAAACATCAGTTTGGATGATTATGCATCAGCTAGTCACATATCTATATTCCATTCATATAGTGATAATCGTTAATAGAACTTATGATTCAATTTTTTGGAATGAATTACCCCCAATTAATTACTTGTTTTATTACACTTTTAGGACATAATATACCTTACATCGTGGATTTAAATTGGAATAAATCTCTAATAGAACAACCATATAAAACAGAACTCAAAATACAAGGGTTTTGATTTCAATTTCAGTTGGACAATATGTGATTATATATTGAGCTTAAATCCCAATATTAATACTAAACCATCACCAAATGAGAGGATTTAATCCCATTTTTTCATACTCATGATACATATGAGAAATAAATACCTATTGTTACCACCAATATTTCATAGTTATATATAGTTTCCTTATTTTAAAATAAACCAATAATGTCCTCATTAGAATCTAATCCATGATTGTCCCTTTGAGACTCTCATCTGTGATTTTCGGCTATGAATTTTAGAACATGAGGTCCTTACATCACTATTAAACTATAATTTTCCAACTTCAATCAAAATGTGAATAAATTCATATTTGGATCGAAAACACAATGTTCCAAACTACCATGAATGAAAAAAATTATCTTAACTTCTTTATGTGATAATGTTAAGATTCTCATGTATCCTGATTTCAGGATGACAAAGTATCCCCCAAGGTACCCATTAAACTATTCCATCTAACTAAATTGTCTAATCTTAACTATTTCCAAAATTTATGTAATTAATAGATTACCCCAATGGGATTTTTTTATTTTTTTCATGAACATTTAATAAATCTATATCATTTCCCATACTAGAAGTAATTTACTATATTGAATGTCTTTTCCTCTCATATTATCTTCCAATTATATGATCCATAATATTAAACCTAGAAACAATATTTCATAAATATATGGAATGTGATATCATGAGAATGGATGAAAAACAAGATTCCCTCCCATATGGAATGAATTAGAAATATAAGTGGTCATCATGATATGAACCCCTCATTCTTTAATAAAGGGATAATTAGTATAGTTGGGTATCAACATCATTGCATAATCTATTAAATTTTGGAAACGTTGTACTACTGCATTGGAAGACATGCCACCAGACAAGGTATTTTATTATCGCATTCCTCATCTAATATGCATGGTGTCTAGAGATACATCATAGATTCGACAAAAACTCCTATGAACCTGAATTCAATAATATTGTACTCTTATTCTCATTATCTATGTATTTTTTATCCCATGAATCTTGATTTTCCCACCCTATTTTAATGATGAGCGAAATATAGTAGAATGTTATCAATTATATTTGTTACTTAGTAATAGCGGTAAGGTGTTATTCGGACTTGGTAGGTGTATCGAGAGAATTTTGATGCAATAAAACAACACCGTTGAGCCTAAATATAGATTTCTCATAGGAAATATAACATCTTTTCAATTTGAAAATATTCTCTGCATGTCTATCCAAGGTGTACAGTGTTGTAATATTTCCTAATTATATGGAGTTAGAAGAGTTCCATGAATGGATTGTTCCAACTATCACTCAAGAGACAGCAATGAGGGATCCCCATAAGAAGGTATCTATCAATGTTAGGTTATAAAATTTAAAATCGCGATTAATTTAGAAACTCTCAATCATGATTCGATTTCAAAGAACTCAAGGTGATGATGTTGGGGGTTGTATATAGATTTGGCTGTAAATAAAATTAATCATTTTATATTTAAAACATCCCATATAAATTAATATAATATGTAAGGGCATTTCACCATAACACAAAGATAATGTCCTATATACCTATTATAATTACTATGTTATTTCTCTATAAAATATAATTCAACCCCAACCACTATCGATTTCATCTATGTGTTTCCAATAATAATAATCAGGGGAATTCCCCCCATGGCATATTGAATATTTCACTCAGGGTTCTCTGATGAAAACACCATAATTCAATAATTATGTATTAGTGGAACACATGTCTCTATAATTTTGGATGATATACTACTATGAATCAATTTTACATGATTTAATCATCTAAAATAAAACTCTAGAATTAATTAAATGTTGATTAAGGGTTCCCATTATAGAAACCTATGTTCACATGGTCTCAAAATACTCTTCACATTTACTTTTTAATATTGAACATGTCATCATAATTTTGAGATATTTTCATTATACCATAAATATCACCACTATCATGCTCCCCATTTACCTATAAACTAGATGTTGCACTGACATTGGTGTTTTGTCCAGCATTTTTGGATGAGTAAAAACTTGAAAAAGGTCCTCATGTAAACATCATCTTTCATTATGATGGGGATATATGATCCCTATACTTCAAAGTCACATTGTTAAATCATAATATATTTCATCAATATATATTTTTATAACGAGGATGTGGTTCTAATGTCATGATTTTTTCACTTGTATTCCTTCCATATAATAGCTCTCATCACATCCTTCTATAATTTCCAACAATCCTCATACAAATAGAAAAAGCGGTATGGATTCTAAAAAAATATGTTTTGAAATTAAACCCCATTATTTCTATATGAAGTTCAATTAAAGTAAATATTTGGAAGATATTTAGAAATTATGGATTGTTATATCTACGATTTTTCAGTTTTTGAAACCATTCCAATTGTCCCTTTACCATTAAGATGTTTTTGGAAGAAAATATAAAAACATTCCAATGATGTAATATATGGGTGAAATTCAACCCACTTAATAGACAGAATTTAATGTATATATATATGTGAAGTTAGGAACACCTTAATACCCTTGATAAATAGTGATAAAATGTGTTTTTTGATGACTTCCTGGTTGCACAACACAGTTAATCTTAAAAATTACCTCATCATTTATAGAAGGCGTGTAATTAATGTATATGGTTATTGTGAATGAAGCCTAAGGATGGATATCCTCATGTTAACATCTAGGGACTAGGTATTATAATTTTCCATTGATACCCTAACCCTATTAATAATATATTAATCCTCTACAAAATAATTACCCAGTGGTTCCACAGAAGAAATAAATTTCGTGTCATTTGTTATAGTTTCAAGAAAGGTATCATTAGCTATGACTATGATTGAATTATTGAATAACACACAATAACCATAACATCTCTGAAAATAAATGGAGATTCACTTATCATTGATTACATCATATTGTAATCTATAATGATATATTCATCTAAAATTACATTTGGATTCTATGGCTGAAAACTAATAAATTCATTCAATAGTAATACAATACCATGATTCATAAGAGATATTCTATCATGAAGGATGGTTTTTTAAGGATGTGAAGCATTACTTTTGAAAACCTGAGTCCCAAACCTCAATATTTGTTTTACATAAATTAAAACAAATTATTTCCCATATAATAATTGTTTTCGATGATAATTTAAATTTAAATTTCCCTTTTGAAAAAGTGTTTTTGAAATATTGAATATAATATCTGAAAACATAAATTCCCTTATATTTTTTTGTATTTAAACCAAAAATAAAAATATAATATTTTATTAAAGAGGAGTGTATTTGAAAATCATGTAATAATTATGAAATTAGTAACATTATGTAGAATTGTTTAAAAAAACAACTACATAAACATGATTCTAAAGATATTCATCATCATTGTAAACACATTTTTGACACATGTTCTCTATCCCAATATATCTCATATAATATAAGTATGCAACATGTTGAATCTAGAATGACAATCCACTAGATGGAAACTAATTGTATATAACTAACCTTATAATTTTTATTTGTATTTAAATTTTTACGTAAGTCTAAAAAATACATATCTATAATTGTTTATATAAATTTACGTGTTCGTACGTTTCCATTAGAAGATTAATGAACATCTATACTTTTTGAAAACATATAGTATTATGCATTATCATAATGTTAAATGATAAATGGATAGACCCACAGATCATTAAATTATGGTATTTATACATTTCTTAAATTCATTTGAAGTGTTATTACCTTAAAAAAAGGAATACATGTTCGAGTAGTCATGGTGTTTTTTGTCCTAGAATATATATATATATCAAAAGGTGGAATCATGAGAAAAAATGACTTAGTTTTGAAGATCTAGCATGAAATGTGGGTGATCCATTGTTCAAAAATACGATTGTTATAGATGATTTCATTTATTTATTTAATATTTCATTCTAATTAGAATTTTCTAAAATCCCTTTTGACCATATCAATCATTACGATACTATAATTGTTTAATTATCTAATAATTGTGTTTAATGTGTATTTCCATGATATCATTGTGAATATGGATATCAATTAATTATTTGGATCAGAGGTAGAAACATTTTGTCAATAGGTTATCATGTTTTGGATTCACGGTCTTGAAATATAATGACATAGGGTTTTTTTCAGTACAAAATGAATATGTAAATTTCAATCTATGTTAGGCATACATGATTACGTATGATGGTACTAGAATTAGGTTGAATAATAATTCAATGACAGGGATTATGGGGTTGAGCTGGAGGTTGAGTAAAAACTCTATAGTTAATAGAGTGGATTGGGAATGAATCTTTTAATGGTGAATATTTTATGTGAAACATTTTTAATGGGTGAAAATTTCCCATGTAATATAATTCCCTCGTCAAAATGACCCATTGTTGAGTGTTTCTATTAATAAAAACATTATTGATAGATGATCATTCCACTGAATTAGAGGATCCAAACTCGGACATAGATACTAAAATGTCCTAGACATCTCTATCCCATTACTCTGTGAAAATACATTTTTTGGCATGACGGAAGGTCACCAATGGTGTTCTACCCAAAAGTGACTCATATCAATAGTTTGTCAAAAATCCTGTTTTTTCAATAGTGAGTCATTGATAGTGGAAAGTGATGTTTGTTCACCAATAGGGAGTCACACAATGGTGACTCATACACCAATACACAATCCACTAGTGTTTAATAATGGTGAGTCACTAACAGTTGGTCACCAGTGATGTCTTGGAAAAATGAGTCATCCATTGGTTACTGGGAATGGTAGGTCACTAGTGGTGACCTATGAAAATGACCCATCCGACAGTGATTCATCCAACGACGATTCTTCCAATGGAAGGTCTCCTAACAGTGAGTCATCAAATGGCATGTCATCAACAAATGATTCACTTATATAGTTTATCAAATTTTAATTTTTCCCATTTTTAATGTTTTTTCCATTTAATGGTATTATGTGAACAGTGTTTAATATAGTATTTATGTGTTTTTAATGTTTTTTCAAAATATATAAACTATATGTTTAATTTTTAACACTTGATAGGATTTTCGATGGTCAAAACACATGGTCTTGATTATTATCAGTATTTAATTGATTTTGAAATCATTTCATCCATTAATATGTGATCTAGTCTTTATAAACATGAGACCCTTTATTCCTTGTAAATATATATTTACCCTTTCAATCATGCATCCCCAGAACCATTCTTCCCTAACAGATCATCCTTATTGTTGTTTCCTTTAGATCACGTTTCCCTAGAGCCTTGTGGACCCCCTTTTTTGTGCAAGGAGGAGGTGATGATCATCTGTTTCTCATGGAATGGATCCCTTCATCCCTCATTTAATTATGTATCATGATTCATGGGTGAATTTATTTCCTCTAATGATGATTGAATAGTTCCAATTAAAAAAATGTAATTTTAACTAGTTTAAATATTAACATGTGGTGATGTTGAAAAATGAATTATGTCCTTCTTTTTTATCTGTTGATATTGTGATCTATATAGGCTATATGCCTACAGAAAATCATGTCCATAAATGGTATTTTGTGTACAAATTTGATGAATTTTAAATGATTTGTTGTTGGTTTTGTTTTGAATGACTGTATATATATTTGATTAATTAACCACATATATTTAGGTAAATAATGTGATTCCCTAGGATCTATATTTTTCGACAATCATCCATAAATTTAAAAAATTTAATTAATGAACGAGAGCCTTGTTAAATAAATAAGTTGTATCTTGTATGGTTGTGTGGTGCTTTTTTGAGGGTACGACTATGTGTGGGTTGTTTTAGGTAGTGTAATTGAATATTAGATTGAGAGATTGATTGATTTTTCAATGGATGAATTGTGTTGTAATGCGGGACTAGAGATGGGTTGTGTTTAGTTTGTGTTTCTTTGTGTGAGGTGTTTGTGCATCAGGGTTAATGAGGGTTGTGATATGAGGAGTTTATGGGAGTTTATGTGAGTAGAAGGTTATTTTTTGCAGTTGATATGGTTGTTTGGGAAGAATTAATATGTTCGATGGTGATGGTAGTGTTTGATATTGGTGTTAAATTGGTTGTAAATATTAGGTGAATTTCTTTATTGTGATTTTTTCTTTTGTGTGGTTTATATAGTGTGTCTTGTGGCTTTGTTTGGATGGTAGTTTCTTTGGTATGTTTGGAATGAATAAATGTATATCTTAATAAATAATGATAATTTGTTAAATGAGTTCGATAGGGTTATGAATTGAATTGTGGATTTTTGTTTAGTTGTTTATTTTGAGGTAGCAGCAAGGACAATTTTTTATGTTGGTTTTTTGATTTGAAAAACCCATAGGTTGGGATGAGTTATTTGAATCATATTAATATATAATACATGTATATTCCTTATTATTTCAATACACACACCACCCTATTTTTGAAGAATTTGACGAACAACCAAAATGTCATTTGGGAGGGTTTATTTTTCCATCATTTTAGTGGGAGTATGGTTTGATGGGTTTTACCTCTTCCCTGAACTATATTATTTTCATTGATAGCACAATATTCTTCAGAAAGTTTAAGGTGCAATTGTTAGACCCATGTATATGTGTGAGAGGTGTGATTTCCTAGGTTTCTAGAGGATGAAATGTTGTGTGACTTCCATGGTGTCTTTGAGATGAGGTGTGGTTTTGGAATAGGTGTTTTGTGAGCTGGATATGGAATAGTTTTGGTCCATGTGCATACGGGCAGGATGGGTTGAGATTTGGTTTCCCAGTTTGTGATAATAGCTCTGAAGACTAGGTGTGTGCTGGAAGGTTTTGACAAGGGGCATGTTAAAGAGTGTGTATTTTCAATGATGTTTTACATTAAGGTATGACTAGTTAACTAGTGAGATGTGGTTTCGGTTACCCAAACAACAATGTTCTTATTATATTACATTACTTGACTTCTTTTATTTGGATGGCATGCCTTAGTGAGGCTGGTATGTATAGTATTCCTTTTTAGGTGGTGTTGGTTATATTATTTTTCTTATAGGGGCATTTGTATTATTTTACAAATATTTTATCAGTGTCCATGGTTTTTTCAATGGAGTGTTCTCAAATTCTCACCCTACGTATATAAAACAATTTTCTAGTATCTTCAGGACTACATAAATAGTGATGGGCATTACTCACTCTGACATTTGGAATGTTATGTGTCCCCACATAGTCTTTTATTGAAATTTTCTTTAGAGGCTCCTAGTTTTGTAAAATTTATGTTCTTTAAAAATGAATGTGTGATGGTTTTGGATTTATTTTGACTATATATACCATAGATTTCTTTTCAAATGAAATATATTATCTCTTAATATGGTTTTATTATAAAGGGTAATTCCTCCCATAATGTGATATCCTTGCACACATGGCACTAGTCATCACACTAGGGCCTTCTGGAGGTGGGAATCAGGGTGTGATTATGTATCTTCATTCATTTATAGCTCTGTAGGGGAATCGTTGACAGTAGTGGGTCATGATAGAATGGTATCTGAGGCTGATGGTTGAGAGATATGATGGATTTTAGAGTTGGGCACGTTGATGATTTCATTGGTTGGTGGGGAAATTGTGTTAGTTGATCTTGGTCTGTGACTTAGGCCATGGAATGACTACTAGGAAATGATATTTTATGGCCCCCGGGATCATATACATGGACTCAATGCCTAACGAAAGACCGAGTTAGGCTACAGAATTTGATGGGTACATATCCTAAGAAATGTATATCCAACATAATGGCCGGAGTTCCTATTTCAATTGGGATTTAGGGAAATTGAAATAATTAATTAGTTAAAATGAATATTAATTAAAATTCCATAGTACATGGGATTTGGAGTTCCTTGATTAACTTTTCAGCTACATATCTCAGTCATCATCCATATTTAGCTCTGGTTGTTGAGGATCAATAGGCTGGTCTAGATGATCAGAGAAGGGTTGATCATGCGGTGGAGGCTGATTAGTATAAGAGAACATTATTTACTTTCCAGTGGTTGATAGTGGGAATGTGTGAGGGATGTTTTTTGGATGAGGGGATGAAGAGAAAGCTCATGGAGCTTGAGATTATATTTATTTTGATCTAGAATCTTACAGGGTACTAGGTTCCTTTAGCCTTGATCTATATGTAGGAAGTGGCGCATCAGTGGTGGATGTTATACGTAGGTTACGGGATAGAGGCTGATGTTTTGTGGACTTATTACAAGTAGTTCCGAGAGAAATTCCTTTCAATCAACATGAAGGATGATTAGAGTTTGGAGATACACTCCCTCTAGTAGGGTAGTATCCAGTACATGACCTAGGGATAAATTTCATAGATCTCCTTAAATTTTTGTTGGATCTATTTCTGAATGAGGAGTCTAATTTTTGATATATAGAAGAGTCACTTCATCCTTCCCTCTATTAATTAGTTACATCCATGACCATGATGATGTACATGGAGATCCATAAGAAGAAATAGGGAGTTTAGTGGATGAACATGGAGATCTTCCATGAGAGTCGATCCACTAGGGTTCTTCTAAAGGAAAGGCCTCCAGGAATAACCCTTGGTTGTTGGCGCCTTCCTAGTTTCAGCTAGTGGGGATTCAACATCAATAGTTCCTATTTTTTCATTCAGGTCCTCATGATTTTCCATTTAACATGGGATGATTTTTATTTCTTGATGGTCCCATGGGAATATTTAGATTCAATCCTTCATGGACTTTTGATATCAGTATGGTGTGGTGGGCATGTTTAACAGCCAACTAGGTAGAAGTTCTCAACAAGGTAGTTCTAGCTGTAGGGCAGTGGGCTTAGGATCCACTGAGGGGATACAAAGAATTTAGAGGCAGAACTAAGGGTGTTCATTATGGACCTCGAAATTAGTGTGGTTAAGGAGGAGGTCTACATCATAGGGTTAATGTATTTGGGTGTGGTATGTTGCACGATATATAAGAAAAAAATCCAGCATTGTCGTAGATCATTAGAGGTACTGTTAGTTTTTTTATCACCCTTTCTTGATATTTATTTTTTGATTTGGGAGATTCAAAATACATTTTTTCACCCACTATAGAACAATTATTGTGACTATACATATAGTATCATCCCATTCCCCTGGTTTTGAATATTCCAATTAGTGGTTAGACAAGCCTATTTGATGTGTGTCTGGGATGTTGCTTGATGATGGGACCACGTTAGTCATATGAGGTTTTTTTATTGCTATAGATTCATCCACACAATGTCATTCTCAGCATGAACCGTTTTTTCATGTATTCAATTATTCTCTACTTATGGAGAAGATTCATGATTTCAGACGTTGATGGTTAATGTGTTGATTTCGTTTGTGAGAGGATTTCTGAGATGGACAATCAGCATTTGGTGAATCTTCTTTCCTTGATTCCTAATATGTTAGTATAAATGGTGTATGATGATATGGTGGGGGTTCCGAACATTTGTGGGGAGTTCCTTGATGTCTTCCCCTTGGAGGTTTTGAATCTAACCCATTTAATGGGTTGTTGTGTTAATTATAGGCTAACTGACCAGTGCTTCTCCAATTTTAGAGGATCATTATCATATGACACCTTCTAAGGTGTGAGGAATAAGGATTCAGATTGATGACCTAATGTAATATGGATTTATCTTTCCAAGTGTGTCGTAATGTGGGTTCTCCAGTCCTATTTTTAAATAAGGAAGTTGGTGGTTTGAGATTGGAAATAAAATAAAATATATTTAATCAGGTGACTTTCAAGAACCATTACCCTCTTCCAATGATTGATGATATTTTTGACTAGATTAGATGATCAACATTTTTTTTCAAGATTTATCTATGGTATGGATATCACCATTTGAGGGTGATGGATGGTAATATACAAATGACTGAATTTAGGTGATGGTAGGGGAACTTCGAGTTCATAGTCACGTCATTCAGTGTTATGATAGCACCATCCATGTTCTTGGGGATCATGAACTCAATCTTATGTGAGTTCATGGATTGGTTTGTAATCATGTTTTTTGAACACATATTGAACTACATGAAGTCAGTTTTGGAGCATTCTGAGCATCTACAGACTATTTTGTAGGTCCTAAAACTCCACCCAATATATGATATATTGTACATGTGAAATTTATCAACATGGGAGGTACATTTCCATGGGCATGTGGTGTTTGAAATGTGTGTAGCAGAGGACCCTTCGAAAGTCGAGTCTATTTTTTTTCTTTGGAAGAACACAAGAATTTTATAAGGGTTCATAGCTTTCTCATTATTTTATGAAATTACTATAGAGTCAATCTTGATTTCTCTAGAGTTGAAGGTCCCTCTATATCTCTAATAAGAAAAGACCAGGCTATTTTATGGATCATCTAGTTCCATGAAGTATTTAGCTATCTGAAGGGGAAGTTGGTCAAAACTCCCGTACTCATGTTTCCAGAGGAAGCGGTGATGTTCACGGAGTTTTATGGTGGCTATCATCATGGATTTGGATATGTGTTAATTCATCAAAAGGGAGTGATACATTTTGGGTCGAGGCATCTGCATCCCCATGAACATAACTATTCCACTGTAGATTTGAGGTAAAATAATTAGTTTTTATGTAGAATTTTGGGCAGGATTTCCTCATTTGAAAGTACTTTGTGGTCTTCACAGATCAGTAGAGAATGAGGTATATCTTATTACAGTGAGATATAAACTAGCGATAGAGAAGGTCGATGGAGTTTCTCTGGGATTATGACATCAAGATATCATAAAACTCAGGAAAGGGGAATTTAATGAATAATGCATTAAGAATAAAGTATCATAAGGAGGCTGTTCATGAATATGTAGATTATTAGAAGGTGATGGTGGAGTTGGCATCCCTTCACTTGGATTCAAGAATGGATAGTGGGTGAAGTTTTTTGTTTCAGATGATGAAGCAATCTTCTTTGATGCAGAAGGTGAATGAGTCTTAGTGGTGAGACTCATATTTATAGGTGATTCACAACTGTGTTGAACCCTTTGATGATTCAAAGGGATTGTTAATGGATGGTACGAAATGGATATTTTTTCCGTGGAAGGAAATTCTATTCTTATGGTGATGCATGAGGGAGTCATCTGTGAGTTTCAAAACTCACTCATAGTGTTACACTGTGGAGTTTCCATGATGTTACATGGAATGAAAAATGAAATTTTGGTGTCCCCCGAATAAATGGGATGTAGTGGAGTTTGTGGCCATGTTTATATAATTCTAGTAGGTGGTGTTTGAGCACCATTTTTCTGATGGATTTTTTCATACCTTACATGTCACTATGTAGACGAGGGATGATATCTATATGGATTTCATCATGGGGTTACCCAGGACATTGGGACCCTATCATGCAATCTGGGTAGTTATGGATCTACTAATGAAATCACCAAACTTATTAGCGACTAAGGAGTCATAAATAGTTGATGTCATTTCCGGGAGGTATGTGGATGTGGTGGTACTACTTTATAGATTCACAAGATAATTTTTTTATGATGGGGATACAACCATTACATCACAATTCTATAATTATTTCAGCATGATTTCGCCACATAGTTATGCCTCAACACTACCTTACACCATCAGAAAGATGGGGAGATATAGAGGAACATCCAAAAGTTGGATGATATGTTATGGGAATTCATCTTGGTCATTAGAAGTTCATTGGTGTTACACGTGTCCTTGGTAGAGGTCACTTCCAATAACATTTATCACTATTCCCTTGTAGTGGTTCCTTTTGAATCCTTTTACGAATGAGTGATTAATATTCAATTATATAGGATAGTGGTTGGGAAGATATATGCTCTTCGGCCTTATATGGTGCAGAGCATGATAGATAAATTTCCACTTGTTCATGAGAGGTTGATGTTAGTGTATGACCAACTAAATTCTAATGCCAATCATCAGATAAGGAAATGGAGTTCGAGAATGGGTACAACATATTCATATAGGATTCTCCTCGACAAAGGAAGTGATGTTTTATAAAATGGAGAAATCTTTTTCCTAGCTTCATCGGAGTCTTAGAGGTGTTGGGATTAGTTGGTTGGGTGGAATACTAGTTTACAGTACCATTGAAGTTAGAGAAGAACTACAATGTATTTCACATCTCTTAGCTTTGTTTATAACTTCATGATGATTCCCATTCAAAAGTCTGATGAAATTTAGGAATATAAGATTACATGATGTTTGCATAGAGGCCACTATAGATCCATGATCATCAGGAGAAGGTTTTTTACAGATAGAACATTCCCTTATTCTTGTGTTGTGGAGGTATGGTGGCCTAGAAGTGAGTACATGGTAAATAGAGATGCAGATGTATTACTATTACCAAGAGTTGTTTTGAATTTTGTATCACATTTTTTAAACTTTTGTTTTTGTGTTTGAACATTGTTATACATGATGATATGTTCTCATTAATTTTCTGTGTCTATGGTGGAATTTTTTGTTATGTATTGACATAAAGAAAGGATATGAATGATTCCTTATTGAGACACATTAATTGAGTTATGATTAAGCCCTTGTGGGTGAGGCAGTACTTCCTAGAGTGGGTAGTATCATAAAATGGTGGAAGAAATTACCTAGTGCCGATTTTAGGAATGTTTTTCTTTTTTGTTGGTTTGGGGTGTCTTGTGGTCAATTTGGGCAGTAGATGTCGGAGGATTTGTTTATAGATATGGAAGTTTCACTCTATATTTCTTACAACACATGGTAGGTTATTATTGGTCTTGGGGTGTCCAAATCATAATGGTGATTTAGGTATAGTAATATCCTTGAATGGTATATTATTAGGTTATTATTCAGACCCCACATTCTTATGAGTTTGGTTTTTAACACACTAGGGAGTGAGTAGTTTGATTGGTATATGATGAAATGAACCCCAAATATACAGTCGATTCATTTGTGAGAATATAGATTTTGAAACGCCAGTAGGTATCCAACGGTAAGTAACCCTACAAGGATTCATTTCTTGTATATGATAAAAATATAGGTTTTTCAATAGTTAATTTCTATTTGTGGGTTAAAAGAGTAGGTTTCGAATGTTGAGTAACGCATTGGTGAATTATCATCTAGTATCTCATTCAATAATGAGTAATAATAGCGAGTTGTTGATGAAAGTTCTCTAGTGGTGAGTCAGAAAGTTGACTCATCTTGTGGTGATTACCAGTGGTACGTCATTTGCAGTGACACATGATGTTGACTTATCCAACAGTGAGTCGTCCAATGGTGATCGGTCCAAATGTATACCATTTAACATTGAGTTATCCAATGTTTGGTCATCCCCCTATGTGTCATTTCCAAAATCATTAAAAAATTTATTTCTTACAAATTTTTCATGTTTCACCCCTTTAAATCTTTTTACATGAATCGTGTTTAATATAATACATATGTGTTCTTGAAGCCGTTTCAAAGGGTAAAAATTTTATCTTCAATTTCTAATTCCTCGGAGGCATTTAGGTAGTCAAAACTCGTGATTTTTATTGTGATTTGTCTTTAATGACTTTTGATACTATTTCTTCCATTGATATAGGATCTAGCCTTTCTAAATCCAAGACCATTTATTCCATGAACATTTCCATTTACCGTTACTATGGAGCATCCCCAAAATGATTCATCATTGAGTGATCGTTCATTATGTTTTGGACTTTGGATCACGTTTCCCTGGATCCTTGTACACCCCCTATTTGGCACATGAGGGAGGTGTTGATCATCTGTTTCTTGAGGTGGTGATCCATTCATCCCAATCTTTATTATATAACATGAAAGGTGGCTATATGAATGACCTCTTATGAAGATATAAATTCCTTCTATGTTATGTTAATTGAAAAAGTTTTAATGATTTACGTGTCGGCCTAGAGAAAACTTACTAGAGTTCTTCTTTGTTATTTGTTTATATTGTCATTTGTATGGACTATATTCCCACTGAGAATCAAGGTTGTTGCTGGTCATTTTCTCCACACCTATGATGTCTAGTGAATGATTTTTTTCTAGTAATGTGTCTAATGACTTTATAAATATTGAATTCAATAACAACAGCTATTTGGATAAATAAATGAATTCCTCAGGACCGAACTTGTTCTGTGATCACCCCTGAATTTAAAAAGATGATTTAAATAACCAGAGCCTTGTAAAATCCTGATGCTATTCCATGCATGGCTGTGTGTTTCTACTGTTGATGGTATGACAATGTCTAGGGTGTTTTTAGTGGTGTAATGGAATCTAATGTTGATATATTGTATGATAATGGAATAGATATGCAGTTTTTTGAATTGGGGATATAATTGGGATGTGTTTTGTTAGTGTGGTTCGTTGTGATGTGTTTATACAATGTGGTTGTCAACAGTTGGGATTAGGGGAGATAATGGTAGTGGCAATTTGTTTTAAATTGTTTCATTGTTGTTGAGATTATCTATTTTGTGGAATAAAATTGAAGAATGATGAATGCATTGGTTGTTATGGTTGTTAAATGTTATTAAAATTTGTGGTGAGTTGATTTACTATGGTTATTTTTCCTTTATGTTCATTATGCTATGTGACATTATTCATGGTGTGGCTGATAATTTACAATTTAGTGATTGAATGAGTAAACATACCTCATAACAAATAAATATATTTGGTTAATTGAGTTTGATGGGTTTATTAATTGAAATGTCACTTGTGGTGTTGTTGTGGATTTAATTGTAAAAAAATTTGGTTTTGTGGGATGGTTGTTTTTTGGAAGACACATAGGAAGGTCTGAGTGCATGATAGAATATATATATATATATATATATATATAAACTTACTTTATTTTCCTTTTAATTTTTATATACACCCCATCCTGTTAAGTACTATTTTCTGAACACCCTCAATTTCATGGGGGAGGGTGTGGTTTCACAACATCCTATTGAGAGGAAGGATGGCCAGTTATTTGCTCTTCCCTACTCCCTCTTCTAAGAATTGGAATCCCATGAAAAGGTTATGGTGTCATTTTGAGGCCCCGATGTGTGAGAGTGAGGTGTTATTTCCCAGGTGTCTATGAGATGAAATGTGGCGGTCTTTCTTAGGTGTCAACGTGGAGAGTTGTGGTTTTTGTAATTACTCATATTTTCACTAATCTATTTTAATAAACTTATGAGAAAAATTAAAAGATCAAGCACTAAGATGACATGTGATTATGAGGCATGAAGTGCCTAGACAGATCCGTTGAAAAAGGATAAGTTGTTTAATAGCATGTGTGAACATTTTTCCTGATAATGTCTAACAACCATTAAACATGTGACCACATTTGAAATAGTAAATCACTGTTGCATTTGGGATGGAGAGTATACCCTAGGAATGACTTTACTTTTTTCGGTCCGGGTCTCTAGTGAGGAATACAAAACAAGGAATAATTAAAAATAATGAAATTTATTAGAACTATTTTCTTTTTAAAATCCTTATAACTCATGAATGGTGACTAAGATTAAAATTTTTTGACCATAGTTGAGTTCATAATGTGATGTTTTCATTTTGTAGTACCTAAAATTGACTAACACAGGTCGAGGGTGAACGATAAATTTTGGATGTGAATGTATTTAAAATATTTAATAAAAAATATTTTATTTGGACATTATTTGTTGAATTATTGGAGTTTCAATTTTTTAATAAGCCTCTTCAAAAATCCTGGGATATTGTCATAACTATGGAGTTTCCTTAAGGAAATGAGGAGGTGTCTCTCTCACTATAGTGGTCAGTCAAGAGGACGGGATACAATCAAGAAAATACAAATCGACAAATGTAGGAAGAAAATGATCAAGATGAAGACACAACATCAATCTCTATCTGTAAGAAATCCAAAATCGAGGTACAATTTATAAATTAAAATGATTTATTCACCTCTTTTTAATTTAAATAATGATCACGGATCAACCCATAAACAGGTTGACCTGTGGTATGATCATTCTTGCAGGAGGGTTCAACTTGTGGGTTTTAATTTGTTGGAAATGGTTCGTCTTTAGTTTTTTTCATGAATCATATAATTGGAGTGGGTCAAGGCCATAAAGAACAAAATACAATCATTGTTCCTCGGTTTTCTCTTTTGTGTTTCTTCGCCCAATCACGTTCTTCACTTTCATCAGGGAATAAGATGTAGATGATCATTGTGCACAAATTTTAGGGGGTAACGAGCTCAAATAAGAGATCCAGCCTCAGGATGACCTACCATAGGTGCTATAGTGACTGTAACAGATAGATTGAAGAGACACAAGATATACCTCCATTCTATCATTTTTTGGTGATGCGGTAATTAACCTGGAATTGATCCCAAAAAATTCGATGGGTTGACCCAGGTATTGTAGTTTTACACCATGATCAGAAAAAAAATCACCACAGCGAGTCCTGTGGCCCATATAAGAAACTGTTGGTGTGCTGGTGTCGATGGTGGAACATAGCAGCATACACTGATGGGGGAAGAAACCCACGAAATCTACCATGGGCGACTCGACAGGTGGGTTGCTTCACACAGCTAGAGGTCACAGACCAGATGGACCATAGAGGATACCAGTGGAAATGAACACAAGTGAGACACGATGCCTACCGAATCCCGAGAGGACTATAGCTACCAACTGTAATGGTAAGCTCTTGGAAGTTGGGTCAGCCTTAGGCCAAGCCTAACCAGTCTCAGACAGGCCCATCAAGTTAGGTCGGAACCATCCCAGAACCAACCGGCCAATATTACACTAAAATTATGGTAACATTCAATCTGTAAGTTCATTTGACAATATGTTTTGAGTGTTGGAACCCTCTCGATGACATGGTCCCTTTGGGATGACATAGTGTGGTCTTTGATGGATAAATAGAGGTAGGTGGTGTTCCCTTTGTCCTTCTATGATAGATAGATGTATGATCATGATCTTTCCATAAAGGGTGACAATAGTGAATGAGACCATCCCCTTAGGCTTCTCTATAAATGATTGATCTTTGATCTTATCCCATCCATACAGAATGGACCATGATACAATGTGAGTTAGCCCATCCCTTTAATCTCAGTGACTCAGCGGGTTGGAGCATGGATCACACCATGAGGCCTAGTTGGACATCACTTATATAAATAGTACATTAGATAGGGGTTGTAGATTGGGTGTGACCATTATTTACATTTTCACCCATTCCTAGTCCAGGATTATTATTCCAGTAGGGTCAGGATATCCACTAATGAGAGCTAGTGGTCGGACCCCCTATATGTTTATTGAGATCATATTCATTAGTTCCTGACATGACATGACAAGTGTCATTTGGGTAGTTCTCAATTTTCCCTCTTTGGGTGGGTCCCAAATTTGAATGACCATTTTATGATGGTCTCTTATAACATCTTAGCATTAGGAGAGAATTCTCCCGAAACTAGCATTCCTTGAGATGAATCACGTGACTAAAGATTTGAACTGATATCAAGACTCCATGTCTCAGTGAGAATAGAAATCTAAGGGAATCATCATGATTTATTAGGACTATATGTTCACTAAGATAATTTTGGTACACTTGTTCTACAGGATTCCATTCAGATATCATGAGCGGTGGGATCTCCCAAAATAAATTATTCTCTATGCGGAAAAATATAGATGTTAGTTGATGATATGTTATGTATTGGAGTAATTTTTGAGTATACCATTATCTTCATGTTATATGTGTTTTTGACATATACCTATGATGATATGTATATATCTTCTTAGTAGTGTTTCAGTTATGGCCTTTTACTTTTCATTTTAGGGTGCCCTGTGGAGTATAGTTTTACTCACCCCTTCACAGACATTTCCCACACATGTAATGTCTTCTTCTGGTGAGTGATGCTTTGGGGGAGTCATAGGATGAGGTGGATGAGGACCAAATTTTACCATTGTAGATCAGACATGACATGGGGTTTTGGAAATATTTCATTAGTAGCTTCAATACATTTACTTGTAGGAGAGACTTTGTAGTGGTATTTCCTTTTGTGGGCTTATTTTGTGGCTCAGTTGTACATTACAACTTTAAAATCTATCATACTCTGTTGGTGGGTTGTAGTAGTATGCAAGCATTTTCATACATAGTGTTATCACTTTATAGCCAATGTGGATTGGAAAGGTGTGTTTGTGTTTAGTTTATTATGAAAATACCTCCCATTTGTGGGATATGGCTACTTGGAACTAGTCTCTATCCCCAGTCCTATTGGAGGCAGGGATGGAATTGTCATGGAATGGGACTCGAGGGATGGTTCATGAAAAAGTGGTATAAATGGGGGTTATGTTCTACATAGGGACCAAGAGTCTGTGACTTTTGCTTGGGGAAATAGAGTTATGTGTTTTGGGTTCGAATTTTAGGCCAAGGACTCCAGTGTTTGTGTGGAAGCCATTATATTCATACATCAGGACTATTGGATCCAACTTTTTGACATTGTACATGAAAAAACTAGTTGTATAAATAAAATAATGGTACAGGAATCATATTGTAATGGGTTTTGTTTTTTATGTCATTATTGAGTTAGCTCACCAAGTGTACTCTTTTATCCGTGAAAAATATAATGTTCCTTGGGATGTGTTCATGATTCCAACATGCATGGTTTCTATAGTAGGATTGGGTGTTTGGACCGATGATTGTTGTGGCCTCCAGATGGGATCCAATCATGAAACCATTTTCATTATGATGGTCAAAAGGTGAAGATATCACATGGTGATCAGTTGGCAGAACCATCACCTGTAGTTCAAGTTGACGCAACACATAATTCTAATTTATGGATGGCTCTATTGGAACTAGATGATGATGTCTAGGATTAAAAAATGTGTTATAGGCTTTTGTGGAAGTGATTTCTTGGGATAAAAGGTTAATATAACCAACTGATAGAAAGTGTGAAACATAATATGCATAACCAGAGATTTTGTTAGACAATCCATGGATGTTCTATTTCTCAGAAAGAGATTATTTTCTATGCTTGTCAAAAAATGGGGAATCCCACATGAGATTGAACCGCCATTCATGTTGCATTCAGAGAGGTGTTTGACGAACAACCAATGAAGATATAGTGTCTAGAGAGGACATATCATTTAGGCAACAAATGTGGTATGAGGACTGGGGAAGCATTAAGAGGTGTCCAGCCTTTTGACGTGCTACCAATAAAACCTCCAAGTGTTCCAAACCTGGCTATATTATTTAGAGGACACGGGAGGAGATAGTTGTAGGCTATCGAGGGATATGACCCTAGAACTCCAATAATTATTCAATGTATTATCTATGTCTTTCTACATTATATTGAGTATTGATAGACACTTGTACATGTGATTTCTTATCATTACTTGTTAATTTTTTGATACCCATAGATTTTGGTTAAAACCATTTACCTGATCCTCAAATTTAAGGACTCTTACTATAGGAGACCCAATGACCACACACTAGTGCTGATAGTGTGACCTGACTCTTGGAGGCAACAGTTTTTGTTGGATTCTCTTGGTAGTGGAATTGATGCATTATAATGTCATTATCCGCACATACTATCCCACAAAAAAAATTAATAGATTGATATTTTAACTCAAAGGGTGTAGTTCATCAAATGTGATAGAACCATATTTCCCACTATTAGTAAGGGGGAATTCCTTGCAGCTCTTGATGGACTCAGGAGGAGGAGGATGCAACCTATTTATATTCAGTTCACTAGTTTATGCCTCGTTGCATTGGATGTTATGAGTCATCATGTTTCTTAGTGGTGGTAGAGTATAAGGACATCTACATAGAATTTGTTCTAGGATTACCATTCCATTGCTATTTAGACTTATATGTTTGTCTACACCCTGATGGGGAACGATATTTACATCAGTATATCGAATGGATCAAAAATAGAATCAGGAGTTGGGGGTACAGAATAGGGACTTATAAAGGTGGTTCTTAGTAAGCCACAGGGTTTCACCTTGGGTAGCCATAAGGGATATTCATTCATGAAATCTTAGTGTACTCAATTTTGGATTAGGATCACATGAATAACATACAAAGGTTCTGAGACACAATCTAAGAGCCCCAGATTTTAGATAAGTTGTTGAAGTGTCAGTTACAGTTTCATATGTTCCCATTTACTGAGACAAGTCATCTCAGAGACTGACAATTTAGTGAATTCAGTGATGGTCGAGACAATGATTTATGAGAAGAAATACACAAACAATAATCTAGAGTTATTAGTGGTGATCTTTTCATTGAATTTGTGGAGATACTACTTGATGGGATGTCAATCATCATCTATTTCAATCACTGGATTCACATTTATGTATTTTCATTGAAGGACCGGGGATTGAGATAGAGGATATTCCTAGACATCCTCTAAGACTATGCAATATAGTTTTTTATACCTCTAAGAAGATTAACATGGAAGCAATTCCCTTAGTTGAAATCCATTTAGCAGTTACTAAATGAGGCATCAGTGTAGTTGGCCTCGCTGTGGTTATCCATCATAAAGAGGGATGGATAATCTTATCTCTATTCATTGGTTTATACCCTACCAATCATAAATAAATATGGGTGGAACATCTCAGTGATACTGACTATGAGTCTTCACGTGCTCAGTTATCATCATGTAATACACCATATGGACATTCAAATGGTGTAGAGCTTGTGATTTTTTCGAAGGTGATCTGTTGTAGTAGTGGATTCCTATAGTGGCGAGACACATCAAAATATTCATATAAATTTACATTATGACATTGAGGATGACATAATATGTTGAATAGGGGGTCAATTATTAAGATAATAATATTAAAGATGGTTTGTATCAGTTTCATGGATTTTCAACTCACCACGTCAAGACACTTTTTTCTTGGTAGAGGTTTCTCTTTCACTTTCTAGTCGTACTAGGATGGAAGTGTGAAGGGATATCGATTAATTAATTAAGGGTATGTCACATAATCATAGGAGACATGATACCATCTAGGTGATCATTGACTATTTCGATGATTAAGCCCACTTCCAAACTACCCATGAGAATAGTTTAGTAGATAGCCTTGGATACCTCTATATTGAGGAGAATGTTCAAATCCATGAAGTTTCGTAGATGACTGTTTTAGATCATATTCCTCACATTATATCCCAGTTGAAAAAGGGATTTCAAGATGAAATGGAGAGAATATGAGGATCATTTTTTAATGGATAACGAATGCCAGAGTCAGCCTATATATCATCAAATAGACATCCTAGACTATTAGGGTTTGCGTAAAGATAACATGTTGTTCTTTAGGTCACACCTCGATGAGGGATACACATATTTTTCATGGCAATCATCTCTCTCCATGATTAATAGTCCCTCGTTTGGGTACTGCATTGAGTTGGTGAGGTATCATAAGGCTTGGCTCTACCCCAAAGTGGTACTAGGTGCACAACATCTTTCACATGTCACAGTTGTAGAGATCCGTGCATAACCCGTTGTACATAATAATCCATGACTATATAGACATTGACATTGGAGTGTCATGGGCTGAGTACCCAATGATTAATCGGGATCCATCACGGATGTTCTATTTCATTGTTCCATGTCCGGAGTAAACATAGGGACCTGATGAAGAGGACATGTGATTAGGAGGCTCAGAATCATGCTTATTTCTCTCTCATTTTGTTCTAGTAAACCTTGTTTGCATTTTTGAGGAAATTAAGGCTCAAGGTGAGGAGAATGTAACAACTCAGATTTATTTAGTTCTATTTTTATAAAATTATGAAGAAAATTATGATACTGGGTACTAAGATGCCCCATGATTCTTAGGAATGGAATGCCCAAAACATTCGTCAAAACTTTTTACCTTTTTAAAATAGCATATGTGAGTGATTTTTTCTGAAAATGGGAAATAACCTATAAAAAGGTTCCATTATAAAAAAATTTGGAGGTTCCATTGCATTCATGATTGTGTGTTTTCCCTAGAAGTGAATTAATTTGAGTCGGTGCATGAAATTAATGGGAAAACATGAAAATTTAATAAACATAAAAAAATATTAAATAAAATTATTTTATTATTCACATATTTATAAAACATGAATGGAGACTCAAATTGAAAATTCAAGATCACTACTGAGTTCCTAATGGGATTTTTTAATTATGAATTGCCAAATACCAAGCAGCATTTGTTGAGGGTGAAATATTGATTTATGAAGTCAACGCCTTTAAATTATTTAATAAAAAATAAATTTTATTAGGACATTAGGTGTTAACGTAGTGACATATAATTTTTTTTATAATCCTCTTTATTAATATATGTTTGTCATCCTAACCATGTAGTTTCCCTATGGAAATGAGGATGAGGTTCATTCATCAAGGAGGAAATATTGAATGTCAGGATTTGATCATACAATGAAGAATCGACCAACGTCAACAAAAAAAGGAGAGACGTGATGATGCAACATGAATTTATATCTGCATGTGATCTAAACACGAAGAAGGGGTTGTTATTTAAATATATTCTCTCACATTATTTAATTTAAAAGATGAATTTAGATCATTCCATAAATTGTTTTAAAAATAGTTTGGTTGTTCTTATGAATGGGTTAAACATTCTTGTGTTAATTTGGGGGAAATTTTTCTCCTTATGTTCATTATCTTGATCCATATAATTGGAGTAGATCAAGGCCAAAGAGAACAATGTTCGAGGTTTATTCCTCAGTTTTTCCTTTTTTGTTTCTTCCCCAAATCACATTATTCTCATTATTTGTAGAATAATGAGAAGATGATTATTGTGCACATGTTTCTCAGTACAATGATCCCAAATAAAAAATCCAGCCTCATGACGTCCTAGTGGAGGTGCAAGAGAGGGGATGACGATGGAAAGATCTAAGTGGTGCTGGAGATACCTCCAATGAAGTATTTTTGGGTGAAGTGGTTTGTAATCTAGTTTTGACCCCATGAATATTGAGCGAGTGACTACAGATTTCAGCGGTACACCCATATCGAAAAATTGACCACCATAGCGAGTTCACAAGCCCGGGGAAGATCCCACCGACCTACCAGTGATGTAGGCAGCCGTATACTGAAGGCATCTGCATGATGGAGGTAGCCATGTGCTAGAGGTGGGGCCTGTCGTTGTTGTGTTGTGGTGGTTGGAGAAACATAGTGAATCTTCCATGAGTGGTAAGGAGGGGATGATAGTAGGTGGTCGGGGGTGAGTCATGGTAGAGAAGGCCGGAAGGCCGTGTCACGCGTCTAGAGTCTAGGATCCATCTAGACCATGGATACATCCAATGGAAATGGCCACCAGTGGGACATGGTGCGCTCCGCATCTCTAGTGGACCAAACTGTCTCACTCCATTTGGTTGGGCCGGCACAGTGGGCTGGGCAATGTGGCTCGGGTCATCCCGGTAGGTCGGGTCGGGTCGATTAGAAAAAAGACTGAATTGGCCCCCTTTTCATTAAAATTTATATAACATTCTAACTATAAGTCTTTTTAATGAGCTATTTAAGGCATTGGGACCCTCTAATCGACACAACTATTTTGATATGGATTATTGGGGTTATAGTTAGGCATATTTAGGATGGTGGCCATTTATTTTTCATTCTATGATGGATCGATGCAAGATATCAATCCTGTGATTGAGGTTGATATTAGAAATTGGCACTATACCCTTGAGATTCTCTATGAAGGTTCTGTGCAGGATCCCATCCTTTTCAAAGAGAATGGCATGTGTTATGAGGAATGGTGCCCCAACACAATTTTCTGAGTGACTTCGCAGATAGGAGAAAGGATAGCACAGAGTTCCCCTGTTGGACATCACATATCTTCATTGTACCATGGAAATGGTTTTTGGAATGGGTGTGGCCAATAGTTTCATGGCCACCCATCCCTTATCTAGGATGATAACTCTATTAGGGCCAGGATGTCCCACTCTGAGCCTAGGCAACAAAACCCCATATCTATGTATTGAGATCATATTCTTTCCTTCATGGAATGACTTAAATAGTTTCCTTATAGTAGTTCTCAGTCTCTTCTCTTTGAGAGGGTCCCCAATTAGATGGACCTATTTGTGTGGGTATCTGATAATTTTATAGCTCGAGGAACGTGATCTCTCGTAATGAGTGTGCCTCAAGTAAAATCTGGTGACTATGGATTAGTTGTGATATAAAAAATAAATATCTTATAGAGACTCGACATCTTAGTGAACATTGTGACATATCGAGACCAGTTGTTCCATCAAATAAATTTGGCAGATATGTTCTATGGGATTTATTTTAGATAGCATGAGGAATTGGATATCCCATAATTGAGCGTGCTATGAGAAGATGCATAGGGTTGGATGTTGATGAGGTGTTGCATCATGGAATCTGTTATGAGTAAACCTGGATGTTCTTATTATATGTGTTTTCTATAAATACAATTGTTGATTTGACTTTATCTTCCTAGTGGTGTTTTTTTGTGGTATTTAACTATGTGTTTTGTGGTTCACTACTATGTATTGTTTCTCTAACCCATGCAAAGGATCTTCCCACAAGTATCGTGTCTTGTGCAGATGACAGAAAAAATTGAGGTGTTCTAGGAAGATTTGTACTAGTACTAGGACTATATGGTGCCTTGTTAGTTCATACAAGATGTGGTTTTTTAATAGCTTTCTACAGCTGCATTAGTACATTTTCTTTCATGTTCATCTTTTCTTTTTACATTCATTTCGTGGGATTGAATTGAAGAACAGGTGTACACTACTGATTTACATTCATTCATACTCTATTATTGGGTTGTAGTAGTATGTTTTCATTTTCATTACATAGTGTTTTTACTTTCTAGAATGTGTGTGGTGGAGTTTTGTGTGTGTGAATTAGTTCTTAAGAAAATTAATCATATTTGTGGGATATACCTACTCAGTAATACTCTCCAGCAACTATCTTATTAGAGGCAGGCATCGAGTAGTCACAAAATGGGCTTCGAGGAATGTTGTGTGTCTCATTTTCCTTGGAGGTTGGACTCTTTCTAAAGCACAAGTGTGTGCCTGATGTTTGGGACATGGGTCTTGTTGAAGAGTGTGGATGCGTTGTGACGTTTGTTGTTAGGGTATATGTAATCAATGAGTGGGAAGAGGTGTGGGGTACCCAAACATATATATATTATTATACTACCTAAGTTGAATAACATTATTTGGTGAGCCTTCTTTGGTGTGGCTGGGAAGGTTAGTATTCCATTTTAGGTTACCTTTGTTTCAATTTTTTTTCTCCCAATGGAATTTGAATTCTTCTCCCACTTATGCACAAGAATCATTGGTTTTTCTTATTGTCTATAGTCGTGTGCTCAACCTATGTATATTTTACTATTTTCACATTTCATGGATGACTAAATGGAACCTAATGGGTATTACTATCCTGGACTATGTGATAGTTTTCATGTCGATACTTAACCTTGTTTTCGGTATTTACATTGGATACTTTGGTTTTGTAGATGTTGTTTTTCTAAATATGAATGTGGGATGGTTTTTTCATTATATATATAACTGTGTGTGTGTGTCTGTCTAGGATTTTATTTTGGAATGAACAATATTATCTCCCGATCTATTTTTCTTTTAATGGGGAATGCCTCCCATATTGTGAGATCAATGTACCCTTGGTGTTAGTCACCACCCTTGGGCCATTCGATGTAGGGATAAGGGGTCATTATATCTCTTTTCTAAATTACAGCTCATGAGGGGAATATTTGGATGGAGGGGGTCATGAAACATACACACTCACCAGTAACGGCTACACCTCACCTATGTGGCACACATAGAAAATCCTTCTTGGGGTCTACACATACAATTCTCATTCTTTGAGAAGTATGTCCCCCCACAATGCAATATATTGGATAGCCATAATAGTTCCCATGAATGAGTTAACATATCTTACCACATGTGCATGGTCGAGCTTTCGATGCTATCATATAATAGTTACATATTTTTATAGAATTCCATTTTAAATTACATAATAGAACTAATATAAAAACTATCACTTCTATATCATTTTTTAGATATCTGCACTTATTTTAGAAAATATTTTTCTACAAACGTCAAATAATTTTATTTTGGTGACTACATATATAATGAAACTAATTTTTTTTTAAATTTTAATATAATCAAGATAATACTACCTGTATTTAATTTTATATTACAATTTTACTACTCATAATGTTAATTGTTATTAAAAAAAGGTCATATAATAATTTTCTATTTTATATAATTAGTTATACACATGTAATAGAATTAAATCATTACATTTTAAAATCTATAACAATTTTTTATTAAAATAAATTTACTTTGGAATATTTATCCTTTTTATTTAAAGTAATATTTTTATAATAAAACATTATTATTTAATAAATTTTAAAACTTCTTATCAAATATTCTTATGAAAAATAATAAAAATATATTATTTTTTTTATTTTATTCGTATATTTTCTAGAATGTTTATATATATTCATCAATTAAAAAATATAATATTTATTGGAAATATAAAATTAATATATTTTTAACATCATTATTTTAACATAAAAATAGAAATTTATTAAAAAATCAATTAATTTTATGTTAAATTATAATTTTTTTCATTTAATATTAAAAAAATCCAACAAATTAAAATTAATTAAAATGGAAAAATTTGAATAGGATTTTAGTGATGTTTCATCCCCTCCCTAATTAATGAATTTTCCCTTGACAATTATTTCATCATTTTGAAGGAAATTCTATGTATTAAATAATATAATTTACATAAATTATTATCTCAAAAATTCTATATTGATTATAATTTCCTAGATTTTAATTTTCCAAGATCCTCATATGAAAACATGTAATTATTAAATTATCATAGATTGATAATTTACTGATCTAAAAAATTGTATTAAAAATTGAATAAATAACAAATGTGAAAATCTCAGACCCGCACTCCTAGATTCAATATTAAAACATGCTATATTTTTTTAAAAAAATTATCAAAAAATAGTAATTATATTACATACTAAAGGATTTATCATTTTATGTTTCATGGGATTAGGTAAGACCTTAAAATATATCATATTTTTAAATAAATTTAGAAAAAAACAATCCTAAATGACACGATCTAGATATATAATCAAAACTAAACACAATTAAAACTTATTAAAATCCTATAAAAACATGCAATATAAGGTTAGTAAAAAATTTCCACCTAATAGGAATTAAATCGAGGGAAATTTTATTTTTCTATGGAATTTTATAAAACAATTTAAAAATAATTCACATTATATAAAATAATATTTATCTGATAATTAATTTTCCCACAAATGTATCATGTGTTTCAAAATTTTAATCAATGAAAATTCTATTTAAAACAATTAGATATAATTATCACATTAAAAACCATATTTTATTTCATAATATAATATCATTTGAAAATCACGTGGAGTTCTCCTCGAACAAATAGAATGTTTTTTTAAATAATAATTTTATTTAGAAATATAATTATACATGGAATTCCATAAGACATAAATGAGACCATTAGACATTTCTCCCTTAGTAAAACATCCCCATGATGATGTATAATCACTAAATTCCTCATCATCACAAACGATAACCATGTGGAATTTTTTTTGAAACCTTTTTGTAAAACATCCTATTATAACTTATAATCCATTAAAACCCAACATTCAAAATCTAAATAAATACTTTCCTAAAGATATTTTTTACATCATATAAATTTTATTAAAACATATAATTAATTAAGCACCATAATGGTTATGATATATACATATTTTAAAATCAATTGACTACTATAATGATTTTAAAGATGTAATTATACATCAGAAAAATGTTTTCACAGGAACTTTGGAATATTAAGGAAATATATAATGGATGGACATGACAAATTTTGTGTCAAAAACCTATAATTTATATATATTAAATTTTATAGATAAAATGACATCTTTAAAAAAATTAATAATAAAATACCTTTTTGAATGATTTTAATGAAAAGTCATGAAATAATTTTTATTAAAAGGGATTTGAAAATATATTAAATTAATTATTCCCATAATTAGGTATTATACAAAATAAAAAATACTTTACCTAAAAATAAGGGGATTAGATTACTATTAAAATAAAATGATTCCTTCTATATATGTGTTTTATAAAAAGAGAACAGATTTTTTTGAAAAAAAAATTTACATTACACAAAATATGGGTTTATGGAAATAATATACTCTATCATAGTGTGATTAAATAAATTATTTTTTATGATATTATCAATTTTTTTAAATTTATCCATGTATATAAAGTAGGAATTTTTTAATGAAAATCCCTAAAATTAATTTTGATATCCTCATTCATCATTGAATACTCCTATTTTAATACTCTCTCTCTCTCTCAATCATTCTCTCATAATTGAATTTTCCACCTTGTAGAAACTAAAATGGTAAGTCATTGATTGAAACATTATATATATATAGTCGATCCTATTATATTTAGATGTATTTAAAATTTTTAGGAATGCCTTGAATTATTATGTATATTTATTTATATAAATATATACATTCATATCTATCCACTATGAGATATGTAGTGATATTAATTTTTTGAAACCTCACAAAATGAATATTATCAAGAAAGCTATATAATATATTTATACCACCACATAGAATTAAATTATTTTAGTAATACATTTAATTCCATCAATTTAAGTATTATTAACTAAAAAAACAAGGCATCCTTAATCATGTTGTGAAGATATTCCTAATGATGGAGGGTATATATATATCTCTGTCATTTTTTTGTTACAAAATGTGTGAACCTAGAGATTAATGACACACCAAAGATGAAATAGGATAAAATATTGGTTGTTAATGGTTCTACAATTTTATAATCCTTGATTCTACTAAAAATATATATTATATAATTTTTAGATTAGTTTCATCAAGAATCTATTAATGCTTCCAGACCACAACAATACTACAAACATGTTTTCGAAATTATAATTATAAAACATATTTCTTTTGATAAATAATAACATTATATCAATGAGATTATTAATTGATCATTATTTTTATTACCCAAAATAATAATAATTAAATAGACAATGTTGGATAACTTAGGACGATTAAATCAGTCTTAGGGTTCACAGATTTGTGATATGATGACATTGGGTTAATCATCCAGAGGAGATAAAAATGGTGACAATGATCTTAGTTATCTATATAGAATTTCAAAATATAGATTATGGAATATGGATGAAAATTATTTTTGCATCATTTCCATCAGGTTTAATAAGGAGGATAATGTGGAAGTTATATTTTTTTTCTGATGGATCGAGTGTTAATGATTGGATGTAGGATGTTATATAAAGAAAATATTAATTAAGTCATTATTTTTCATTTCAAAAATCCCTTAAAAAACATGTTCTTTGACTGCTTGTATTAATATAAAATACCCTATAATAATTTTGATGTAATGGAATTGGGGTGATCATCAACCGGAAACACATGTACACCTATACCCCATCGATCACACCTTTCTTATGGGGTGCACATTGGGAACCATGCACATGCTCTGTGTGCACCACACATGTTTTTTTGGGACCTATGCGTGAAAACCCTATAGTATAGTTGGTTGTGTTGGATGGTTCTCATGAATGGGTTGAGAGTCCTCTTCATATATTTGTTGTTGAGAATGCCTTACTTGATTGAAAAAGGTAGATTTTTTTTTATTAAATGTAATTTTAAATTAAGTAATAGAATTAAAATAAAAAACACTTATTTTATTACCATTTTTTAATATACTTGTAATTCATAAATAAAATATTTATATAAAAATATTTATTAATTTTTTTAATTCTCTATTCATTGTTTAAATTTTATTTTTTTATACAATTTGAAAACAATAATATTTATATGAACGTTAAAAAAATTTATATAAAACTTTTGTGATTAATATTGTATAAAAATATTATTACCAAGGTTTATGATTATTTTAACAAAAAAATAATCAGCTTCAAAAAAAAAATTGAAATAAAAACTATTATTTAAAAAATATATAAATTTGTATATAAAAAAGAAATTTTACTTTAAATATATAACATCTAAAATTTATAGATAAATTTTTAATATATTATAATAACATTGTAAAATTTGAAAATGATTATTAATTATTTTATTCCATAATAATTATAATATATTCTAGATTGTTTAATTTTAATACTTACAAAACAAATTATATGCACTATTAATATAACATACAATTTCGTGGATAAATTGTAATGTTTAAAATTCAATATTTAAACACAAAATTATAAATTAATATTAAAAATAAATTCATTTTATGTTAATTTATACATTCTTTTGATTTAATTATAAATTAAAAAATTAAATTAACTTTTATTAGGTTGAAAAAATTTGGTTAAAATTTTTTTTGATGATACATTCCCCTATAAATAAAAAGTACCCTCACAATTATATTATCATAATTATGGAAATCATAAGTATTACATTATAGAACATAAGAAAAACATGATCTAAAAAATTATATATTCTTAAAATTATTCTATATTTTCATGTTATTAAAACCCCCAAAGAAATATTCTTTGTCATAAGGTATCATTGAAGGAATATTTCCAAATATTTTATTTTGTAAAAACAATTACTTTGATTGGAAATATGAAAACCCCAGTCCCTTACTCCAGGATTCAATGATAATACATGTTGTATATTTTTATATAAATAGAAACTATAAAATATTTACTTCTCTATATACCAGATGATCCATTCAATCTAGGTTTTGTAATATAATGAAAAAACAGTCAATATACCTAATTTTTACAAAAATGACCACCAACAAACTGTCTATATTAAGTTGAGATTGATCCCTATTCAAACCCAAACAAATTTGAATCATCAAATGAGAATGTGAAATCCATTTTTAAATCTTGGGAGAGAAAAAAATTTCTAATTAAGGGAGATTTAAGAATGTGAAATTTATTATTCATTGTAACACTATAACTCAATTTTGAAAAGTTTTCACAATATATGAACTAAATATAGTTTGATATATAATTTTCTAAAATATTTATCTGAAATTTTCAAAATATTATTTCATGAAATAATGTTCAAAAATATTAAATATACATATCTTTTTGAATAATCAATTTTATTTCATAATATATTATCTAGTAAATTATAATTTTATTTATCCTTTAAATCATTTAAACTTCGTAAATGGAAAAAATAGGTTTTTATGTTATATAATGAAACATTGAAAACCATAAGAAATCCCTATTTCCATTATTTGTATCACATTTAAGACAATACCCATTTTATGTCATAGAATCACTATATTCTTGATCATCACATAAGATACCAAAGAGATGATTTTTTATGAAACGTTTTCTATAAATAAGAACATTATCATTTATAACACATTAATAAAATATTTTCAAAGTATATATAATTTCTTTCTTAGATAAAATAACTTTATATGAAATAAAAATTACAAACGAAGCATTTATGAAAACACCATAAATTTTAATGGAAATCCGTATTTCTTAATTAATTCCTTAGTAAAATTCAAGTAATTTCGGAATAAAAATTAGATAAATTCTTTTAACAAAGATTATAGAATGATAATGTCTTATAAATTTCATGTAAATACATACTTATTATGAAAAATAATAAACTTGATTATACAAATATTCAATATATAAAATTATAATGTTATAAAAATTGATAAAAGTAAAACCCACATGAATATTTATATTTAAAATTATTTGTAAAAGGTTTTTCAGAAAGGTATTTTAAGATAATATATATTCAATATTCTCAAAATTGTGTTCTATATAAAATATATAAAAAAATTCCCATATAGTTATGGTTTTAAAAGTATACAGACTTATGCTTTTTCATGATAAAAATAATTTTACAGACAAAAATGGTATACAATTTTTGAACACATAATTTCCCTTTCATAAATTGTGGTTATTATAGAAATAAATAATAATATAATTATATTACTAAAATAAGATTTTGTTTAATGATATAATTTTTTTATTAAAATAATCTCCTTATTGAAAATATTAAATTATAAAATACAACTATCATACCATTGTTTAAAAGATCATCTACTTCATGGTATAATCCTATTTTTAGAATATATATATATATACATATTTCACTTGTAGTGGATGTGTGTAACTTTTATCACCTAGAATTTTTTAACAAAGGAATTAATGTGTTCTTATATATTAAAACTACTACTATTTATTTTTATCTAAAGTATTAAGGATTTCATTAGAGTAGTAATGAATTCTTTGCAATTTTAATATATGTAACCATATATATTGGATGAAAGAAGAATATATAAATTTTTTAAAAACTCACAATATAAATATTGATGAATATGATGAAAAATATATAAATTCACGATAAAAAACATTAAATTTTAATATTTTTATATTTATTCCATTCATTTCAATAGGTATTACCTTATGAAATAAGGAAATCCTAAATCTATATTTTAGGATCTTCATACTGACCCCATATTTGTATACAATTAATTGTTTTTACTCATGAGAACATAAATAGAAACAAAACACTTGATGGAGTATAGAATGAAATATAGGTGATCCATGTATCTAAAATGTGATAGTTATATTAAATATATATCTTTAAAATTGGGTTTTATGTTTATTCAGGAATCTTCTCAATCATGATGATACTATAAATATTTTTTCCACCAAAAAAAGATAGATAAATTTTATATGATTGATTATGTCATGTTATCATTGAAATAATTTAATCATGTTAACCAAATGTGGAATAATGAAAGGGTCACTTCTTAATATCCTTTGATGAGAGATTCTTATTGTTGGGATTTGTGGTTTTGAAATACGATTACATAGAAAATTTCATTGAGAGGATATGAAGATAATTTTTTCAAGAGATGATAGGTGTTAATGATAATAGATGAATAAACATTCAAAATTAGGATAAATTTGTTAGATTCAGGGCTGGTAATGTTGTGTAATAGCTTGAAGATAATTCCTCTGTTTGATCAGATGACTTGGGAACAAATGATCAGATGTAGGATGTTATATGTTTAAATTTTTAAACAAATGAAAAGATGTCATTTTACACTACCACATATCAAACAATAACTCATTTGATCACTTCTATATATATCAATAATTTATTATATTCAACCATGAAAATGAACAAAGTGATTGTAAGAGGGACACACATGAACACATACCTCTCACCGGTCATTCCCAACTTACATGACCCATATCGGGAACCCTATGAATGTTATTCACACACTATTTGTATTCTATGAGAGATATTAACACCAATAATACTTCTATGTTGACATTACAGGCTATTTTTCCAATTTGAGTTGGTCATTCTCTTCATATGTTCATGGTTGATATAGGTAGGATTGTTTGTAATGATTGGAAATTTTTTAAATACAATGCTTTTTTAAATTACATAATTTAATTAAGAAAAACAAATATATTATTATCATTGTTTTAAGATAAATGTACTTATTTAAAAATAATATCCACAAAATTATAATAAATATATTTATATTACTACTTATCTTTTTTCAGTTATTGTTTAATAATGTTTTATCATAAATATATATATTCTAATTCTATTTAATGTCATTTTACTATTTTACTAATCATAATGTGAAATATTATATTTACTAAGAATTATAAATACATAAAATACATAATAAAATGTTTTTCAATATTAATGGCATAAAGACATATGGTTTTGTAGACTATAAATTGTTTTGTCAAAAAATTTAATCGAAATAATTATCATCATCATTTTGAAAATAAATTTATTAGTTAATGATTAATTTTTTTGAAATATTTTATAGATGGTTCATATATTAAATTATAAATATTAATGAAAATATACACTATATTATTTAATTGTTATATGTAATAATATTTTATTACATTTCTATTAGGAATAAAAAGAATTCATTTAAAATTGAAAATAAAATTTTTATTACAGAACTATTTTTAGTCAAAAGTGATGTTAAGTGTCAAACAATTATTTAATTTTACATTAAATTACACATCAATATGTATCAATTATAATAAAAAACTTTTAATTAATATTTATCAAAAGAAGAAAAATGTTTAAAATTCCTAGAATGATGCATTCTTTTAATTTCCCAAAGGATTATTGTTTCTCCTGTCACTATCTCTTAGTGGTTGAAGAATTTTCTTCTTCATGATTGGGACAGGGGCCACCAATGACTATTAGTCAACATTTACATTCTTACAATGGTACTACAAGGAGTGACTCCCTCATGGTCACATATCATGAGAATAAAATATAATAACCTAGACATTGAAGAAGTGGTATAGAAGTAATGTCTTCAAAATTATATTTGGGCCTTTATTAGGATAGAATGAGCAGGGTTCCAGGAGATTATATAGTCATGAATGAGGTCTGTAACATTTATTATTCCATTGATAGTGGTTATGAATTTATTCCATGGCCTATTTGAAAGATTATTGTTATCACGATTAACCCACTTAAGCACAAAATAATATTGAAGGTGATGAAATGTAGGGGAGAATTTTATGATATAAGATCACATATAACATAAAAATCACATATGTTCTATACCCATATGAAATTAAGGAATTTATATGTTCCCTTTGTTTTTTTGGATCATTCCATCCCCAAAAACACATAAAAATTTAACATATGAAACTGCAGAGTGAAGCATTCAGATATTTTTGAAGCCCCTAAAGAATTATATTTGTGGAAAATGAACATAATAATATTATAAGAGACCAAAAAAGTTTGTTAGCATAATATAAAACTCCTTTAGGGTTATTGATTTATATCAATTTATAATAAAAAATCATCAACCACTTCTCCCATAGAATTCAATCATCTTATATATTTCCATCAACTAATTGTTTCCAAATAAAAATTGTTCATCAAAAAATGTTTGTTCCCATATATACATGGGTATTTTCCTCTATTATATCAACATGAATTCCCTCCCCTATGTTATATACACATATAATCATGTTTATGTTTTCTTATTAGTGGGTTTATTTTTTATAATGTTTCACAATGTTATTTTTTTAATGTCATTGGGGATTGTCTGATGAAGATGAATTTAAATTTATAGGTTATATGATTAAAATTATTAGAGATAATGTAAATGATGTTTCATGGTCACAATAACTAAAATATGGTTGTATGTTGGATAAAATTGAAGTGTTTGTTTATTTGATTATTATTAATTATTGAAATCCTGATGAATAGGTGGAATGATGTATATGGGTGATAATATAAAGTGTTATGTAGAGAACCCTTGATATATCTAATTTTTAAGGGACTTAATTGGGATATCGGAATGTAGATCTAGGTATTTTGATATTGGGTTTTTAAGGATTTATAATGAAATAAATTTATGATCACTAGAGGATGTTTGTGAAAATTTTAAAATTTATTCACCTGACATTGTAACTATAGTGAACTCATAGTGAATATAGGTTGAAATTGAAGAAAATTGTAAGTGTACCAACTTATATGTATGAATTATCTTCAAATAAGATTTTAAATTAATCCATGTGAATGGAACACACACAATAAAATAATATTTCATTCCATGAATTACACATTTGGAAGAATAATAAATGTCAGAAATATTAAAATTACATTTGGACGGATGTCTTAATGGATTAAAAATAAACTATCATTCAATGAAGAAATATAGAGAATTCCCCTAGATGAAACCGAACATTTTTTTTATAAAAATAAAGAACATGTTCTTACGCTATAACAAAACTAGTTACACTGTATTTTATGTTTGATAGATTAATGTTTTCATGGATCTGAAGTACCTTAACAATGAAATTAATACCATGTTGTTCTAAAAAATGATATTGGTCAAAATATATGAACATGTAAATGTTTAAATGGTCTAAAGAATATGTTTATAAAGGATGAAAATTGGGAATACATTGGTAAAATTTAGACCTTTCTAGATGACTATAGAGGTTAGAGGGAAACACCGATGTCATTTCTCATTGTATCAAGCCATTACCTAATAGATTGTTTCTAAATATTTTGATTAGGATTGCAGATTTGGTAGTGAAATTGTTTTCTTTAGGTTATTTGTCCTACCAATAACAAAAAAATTTGAATAAAATTGTATAAACCAAGTAATATTTAGTCACATGGATTAGTATTAAGTATATGTCAATGGATGTTAGATTTGAATTTCAAATTATAATTATTTAAGAATTATTTGGATCATATATATAGATTTGTATAAAATAGAGAACAATAGCACAAAAAAATGGGAACCTAGAATAGAATTGAACAAATACCATTAATTAATAAATTCATAAATAAGAGAAAGGGAGGAAAAAATCATGGTATTAAAAAATATTTTATTTTGAAATGATATTTTTAGAAAAAAAATATCATTGTTGATCAAATTCAATGGTGAGAAATTGTGAAGAGTATATTTAAATAACCAGAACGTGGAAAATAGAATATGTTAAATAAAATACCTAGTTTTAAAATTTAATAGGAGTTACATTAGAATATTTTAAATAAATCATGATTATTATTTTATATTGATAACCTATATTATAAAATAATTACAATTTTTAAATATTTATATCTAGAGATTTTTTTTGGAATATCAATGATGATCAATGTAAATAATATTATTATATGGATATATAAAGATTTGGTTGTTCATTTGGGAGTATAATAGAATAATAATCCTAGTGAGTATATGAAAACAATTGAATGGAATTTTATTTCCCTGTATTAATATTGTATTTAACATCATGCCAATAAATTTATAAGATACTAACTAGTCTATGAACTACTAATTATATCCCTCTATAAATTAGTAGGTGATATATAGGATGATGTTGTAACATATCAAAATTTAGGATTATTTCTTGTGGCCATCAAATTATGGTTAAGGGCTTCAAGAGTGCCTCTATGTACACCCAAGGCTGCCTAATAGAAGTGTTGGTGTAGACACTATAGTGGGGAAAAAATAGTCCTTTGCTAAGAAGTTATATTTGGAAAAAGAAAATAATTATTAAATAAAAACAATCAAAGTAAAAAAAATAAAGAATACAACAATAATTGGAAACTGAGTAATCAAATATTTAATAAGTAATAACGTAATGACATTCTTGTATGTAACTAAATGTCATGAATGAAATATATAAGAATATTACTGGAGGACTCAAAAAGATAACTCCAAGTCTTGGGTCTGAATCCCCATTATGATTTTAACTTCTTACTATAGTCTAAAAGAAAAAATCCCATCAAAAGTAAGATCTAAATACCTTGTCCAAACATGAATCCATGAATTCTTCTTGGGTTCCAATTGATTGACCAAATACTGTGTTAGTAAATATTAGTAGGTATACAACATAATTACTAGATAAACTAGTCTGATAATAAGTGTTTTCAATAAATAGATAATCATGGGTATTGATCAATTTAACAATTAAATAAAAAAAATATACATCGGTTTCAAGCCATAAGATTAATGAGAATGTCTTATAACCATACCAAATCAATTAGATAACCAAGATAAATTACCTTATATGGTGGCATGAGAAAATATTTTTAAGCATGTATTAAAAACATGACATCATAACCATATAACCTAAGTAAAAAACCTTCTTCAGTTCTATGTCATAATATCTCCAAAAATGTATTACAACCTTAACAACACAATCATATTACCAATGCATTGTCAAAACAAGTTATCCTATCCAAACCCTATAATAATTGCAACATGGAACTAGTCATATACTACTCTCTATAAGCATTACTGCATGGGATGGTCCATTTCCACTCACTATCTACATTAAAACATATAATTGTGAATATGTCTAGCCCAAGCCCATTATATAAGAATCTATGCATAGAAAATAATTCATATCATACAATATGAATATCATAATATTACATTATATATATATCAATGGTTAATTAATCTAATTTCCCTTATTCACTTAAATTCTACTTTGAAATTAAATTCACAATTTATTTACAATATTTTCAGTAATCAATATACAAGAATTTAGGGGTCCTGTAAGAATAAATCAGCATAGGTCACGTGTCATGGAAAAAAGAATTTTAATTATTATCCAATTACAAATCCATTTGAATATAAATAAATTCAATGTAGAATATCAATTGATTTATTAGATTTTAAAACACACCAGAAATGAGCCATCAAAATATTTTATAAAATTTGAATTATCTAACAATTTGGTTTAAGGATTATACCCCATTCCAAAAACAGGATGTTCTAATAATTCTTCAAATGGTTTATGCCAATAAGGAAGAAGGTACAAAAAATTTCCAAGAGGTACCTAGATCATGATTTTTCATGATCAACACCAACAACCAAATTAGATAATGGATTTTCAAAAATGTGTTAGGGATGAAGGAATATAATTAAGAATCGTGAATAAAGTATCTTAATAGGGACTTATCTGGTGAATGGGATGTCCAAAAATGTTTTTCACACTACAAAATATCATGGACGATGACCCTAGGTTGAAAAAGAAAGAAATACATCCTAATTGAATGAAAATACACCACATACCATTTATAAAATGTAATATTGGAATTTAAATAGCCTATATTAGGGGTTTTAGATTGTGGAAATTTTTTCCAAGGTATTCTACTAAAAACCTATCACCTCAGATTTATTTAATTAAATCCCACAAATACTCCGACAACCTGTAATCCCTATGCATGGAGTGTAAATATTATGTAGTTGAGTATTTTATCATATCTCCCCTTTACGTATTCTCGACATAAAAATAACATATTTAATACTTAAACCCATTTATAACCAGATCCCATTAATTCAAAAATAAATCATCCCCAAACATTAGGTCATTTTCTCTAACAAAGTCTATTTATCTCTGAACAAGACTTATCCACAAAGGATAAAAATCGAAAACTTGTAAAGAATGGAAACTAAAAAATAGATGGATCTCATGGATTTTATATTTCCAAATGAAGTATTAATCTAGTTATAAATCGTTTATCCCCTAAGAAATATTGTCTAATTTATTTATATGTACACTGGAACAATTTTATTGAATTTTATTTTGATATTTAGTAGTGTGGGTGAACTAAGTAAAATAATTTTGTACATTCCTACAGTACATATAAAACATATTTTTTATGCATTTTTTTTATGTTTACATGAGTTAAAGTGAGATTTAATTTTATTATTTTTAATATGGGAAAATGTCTATAAGGGTTGTTTTTTGGTCTACAAGGATGAATACCATGAGAGGGGTGGGTGAATTAGGGTATGACTAATTTGAAATTAAGGCATGTTCTAATCATGTGTTGATGTTAAGACAAACACTCTTTTATCCCATTCCTATTACACAATATAAGTAGAAAGTAATGCATGGATTGGACACATCAATTTTTATTTTATTGACTATCACTAGGAAATGTCTAAAGAGAATACATTGGTAATGTGATGATGTACCAAATCCACTAAAAGCGCACTACTATTTACAAGGTTTAGGATAGATCACTTCTATTCCTAGGCTTACTGCCTTTACAAATTTTAGGGTCAGCTCACTGCTTTTCCAAGGGTCACTCCCTATTTCTCTCCCTCTGGCTCACTGCTAATCGAGAGTATCACCTTCTACCTCTTCCCTTTCTCACTTCTTCAGAAAGGATCCACTCACAGTTTATAGAACTATAGGTATCTTCATTATCAATAATGAATACATCTTTGGTTGTATTTGGATTCTCTGTTGAAGTTCAACTTTCACCCGTAGATGAATATCACGTTGCACTGAAGGTATAGGGAAAACTTCTAGCCTTCACACATCCCTGAATAACTGTCGTGAATCAACATTACTTGGCGCACAGGCCAATCCTGGTGCACAAGTATCGGTGCGCAGGTCACAACTGGCGCACAATTCACTTCAAACACTTGCATGACACAATCATCAGAAACTCCAAACCTGCACGACTCAACCCCTTTTACGCCCAAACCAATATTGGCGTGCAACGACCAACCAATATCCAACTTCAATCACTGGCGTGCATGTCCACCTGTGCAACCACACACTACTTGCATGACCACCACACCAATACGATGGGAGATCTAATTTTTCAATGTGTTGAACTAATTTAAAAATGAGGATGGGTGGTCCAGTATTTATAGGCATTTGGTCAACCTACACGGCGGCACAAAAGTCTCCCCTCACCACGCAAGTCCTAGCACGCATGTTTCTCCCCCTATAAGACACCTGTATTACCCTATTTACTTTTCCATATTTCGAATATATGATTTTGAAAAACATTAGGCGTGCAAGTTTCCTCCCCTTCAAGTACATAGAGCGGATGTCTCTTTGCCAACAACCAATTTAATTCATTTGTAAATTTTCAGGCCCAAAAATTTGGAAAACACTGGAAAACAGCACCAACTTGTATCTGTTCTTTTTGTACCACCTCTACATCATCCATTCCTTTGCCGAAATTTTTGAATCAAACATAGATCATTTAGCATAGTTCTTTAACTAGAAATTCCACCATAAAATCAACTTTGTCAACAAATTCGTATGTCATTGTTTTTCATTGTCATCAATCACAACACTGTTGTCCACTTTGTCAACAAACACAATCACCTCAAAAATGATTCAATGATACCTTGAGGGATTTTTTCCCAAAAGCTGTGAATAATAAGAAAAAATTTATTTTCTCTTACACCGGGATTCACCTCCCTCTCATTGTGTCCCATTTTCTTAATAATGGAATCAGAGCCAATAGATTTTATTGTTTAATAATCCTATAATGTTTTTCTATAGACTATTTTTTATTTAAACCTATTTTTTCAGCTTCATTATTAATGATATGTCGTCCAATTAGCAAGGACCATACCTATCAATATGATTAGAGAACATGTGTTTTTTATCATGTAGTAACACTCAATGGTTCACTTTAGGTAGTAGATATTCATATAATGATTTTCATGAAGGTTGGAGGACTATTAAAAAAATACAATAATATAGTTGATCATCTTGAGGTAATACTTACTACACATGAACAAATTATTTATGAATATAATGAATCTCTAATGTCATATATGCCATAAAATTCTTCAAATAAAAATCATAATGAACTATCTAATGTTTTTTAATTCTTATGTTATTAAATTATAAAATCATATGATAAAATAATATCTTTAATAGATTACATTATTTTGTTTAAAATTAAAATTTTTGATGTATTCATAAAATAATATTTGTTTGAATTTAAATTTATTAGATAAATTATTTTTTAATATGATTCACATGTGAATGATGAATGTTCATTCTATAAATATGTTGATAGGGTTGTAATGTATGGAATCTAGGATGAGGAAAAAAATATGATTGAATGTCATACAAAACTAAAGATAGAATTTGATGAATTTAATTCATGTCTATCAGAGTAATTTTTTAGAATCCAAATGAATGATAACTATTCCCTAATAATACATTGAATATGATGCTAGAGGTTCAGAAAATAATCAATCAATACAATTGAAAAGAAATTGAATTCAATAGAAGGATAATTGAAATCCATAATGGTTATCATTAATGAAAAGATATATGTATATGGAAATTTTAATTAATGAACATATTATTTTTTATTCTCTCATTTTGAAAAAATAGAAAACATTTGAGGATTCCAAAAAGATAATTTGATTGAAAGAATATCATTATTTTTTGGCAAAGGACATAATTTCAACATAAATTTTATATTTGAGAAGAAATTTTTTGAAATGTTGAATACTATATTGTAGGAAATAGTATGATTTAGTAAATATTTACTAATTCATAAATAAATAATAGATTTATTTTAAAATCCTAAATACCAATATTCCTACGATATATTTGATGGAATATTCTATGAATATTGAAATTAAAAAAAAACAGGTGTTCAAAATGATTGATATGGGGAACCATATCTACTGATATATAATTTTCATAAATATTACTAGGGGATACAAAGAGAGAAATATAATATTATTTGTTTCTATTATGATATTAGTAGTCACTTTTAAGGATTTATTAACAATAATATTGGAGTGGTTTTATATTGTTAATGGAAAATAAAATCAATGTCCTATATTCTATAAGAAAGATGGTACAATTCATAAACTCTTGATTATTATCCTTTTGAAATTAATTTTTGTGGTTTTTGTAATATATTAAAATATTGATGTAATGGTAAGTCTATTCAATCGTTTTCAATATTATTAATTAGAAAAACATGTTTTTATTATGTAATGTAAGGTTAATTAATGAGTGAATGCATAATATAATTTATGATCTATAAAAAATGCAAGTAATAAAGTAAATATATATATATATTCATTATTAATTTTTTTATAAAGGTTATATTCAAAATTATTGTAATTTAATTGGAATGGATGGGTGTAAAGGGAATACAACTACTTTGATGACCCACTAAAATCAATAATAATTAAATATTAAATCCGTTACACTAGTAAATATAATTATATTCTTGATGAATCAGGGAAGAGACTATCAAAGATATATCTTTAAAACATTTAGGGTGGTTTTTTCTTAAAAAACATTAATTACGGAAAGGAAATAACAAGGTGTTTCCTTAAAGAAATTATAATATTTATTTAGGGATAGTAATGAATGTAAAGGAGAAGGAAGATCTTATGAATATAAAAAGAATGAAAAATAACATACTCATATAATAGGTGGGGAAAGAGTTATTATCAAAGTAAAGGAAGCGTTGAATGTTGAATAAAAAATATTTACATATGGATAATTCACCAGAATAAAAAGTAGAAGGATTTTGAGGATGTGTAGTCTATGGAGAAAAAAGTACTTATTAGTGTCATTAAATAAAACACCACAAATAAAGACTCCACTGCTGATAAAGAGGAATTTATGGTCTTCATATAACACTGGAAGACATTGTTAAATATAGTTTTTTAGAAAATGTTATATTATTGATAGATTTCATTACACTCAACAAAAATTTTAAATTTAGTTACATGAAACACTTATTTTATCATGTGTTATACACTACAAAGTGTTTAATAATATACGATATACTATTTATGTATTATTCCATAATATTATAATTATTTCATATCCATTCTAATGCTACGTATGAATGGGATATAATATATTATGAAAATATGTTGTTTAAATATATATATATTATTAATTTTTTAGTGAATGTTTATTTATAGATGAATATAAAAAACCTTCTAAAAATAAAGGAAATATTTTTCTAATGTAAATTTTTTATGTGAAATAAGTTCTTTTATATGAACAATCATAATAATGAAATATTTGTGAATTATTTCAAATTTATGTTAAATTTAATATATTAAATCAAATTTTATATATTTAAATTTCACTTATATGCATTAGATAAGGGTAAATCCAATTGTATTCTTAAAATTTTATTTCGCTAAAACACATTAATTTTATGGAATTATATTTTATTATTTTAATAATATTGTTAAAAAAATTTAGAAAATGTTTTCTAATATATGAACATAATTTTTTAATTAATCATGTCAAAATTTTCATTGATAAAAATATTTGTTTTTATGAGATGAATAATATTTGATGAATAATAAAAAACTACCAATTATTATTCAAAACAACCATTTCAATTAATGAATTTCTATGGTTAAATTTTAAGCGTTTTTTACAAGTATATTTATATAAATTATATTATTATTAATCGAATTTTGTCCATTTTAATTAATTTAATTTCAATTTTTTTATAAAAACACATGTTAAATTTGAACATTTTCTATTTTTTTAAAAGAAAATATCATTCGTTTTTCTAGTTTAATTTAAAATTCTTATTTTCATATAATGGAAATGAAATTTTGAAAAATGGATTCCATATTTAGTTATATAATAATTAATATTATCTAATTATATTACCTAAATTTATCTAACATAATGAATTGTAAAAATGGTAGAAAAAAATTATCATAGTAAAAATTAAGATGAGTTGACCAATGAGGTTAATCTAAGAATGATAATGTGAAAAATGAACTAAAAACATTTACAAAACCCATTGGAGGGACATTTTTATATCATATAACCAATAAAATTAATTAATAACCAATTTTAGATCCTTTTTCATAGAGGATAATGTGGGTACCATTTATTCTATTCAAGACATTCACATGTCTCCTCTCCCCCAATTTTAAATGGACAACCCCTGTCAATACTCATCACACGTAAAAAAAATGGTTAGTCCCATTACTACCAAAATAAATTCCATAATTTAGTGCCTCATCATGTAGGGAACATTTTATCATTATTATATCATAAGAATTATTTTGGTTTAATATTAATGAGTCAATCCATAGAAGATGTAAATTTGTTAAACATGCATTTTGTTCAATTTATTCTTCCATATAGATTAATATTATTAAAATATATTGGTAAAATAACACAATTATCTAGAATATTTAAATATTTTATTATGTTAATGTAATATCGATTATCCATCAACTTTTTCATCAAATTGAAAACCAAACAGTCGATCATGTGCATGACAGACTACCACCTCGTGAATCGATGTTGTTTGTTTTATATCACTACATCTCAAGTGTGAATATAATGATGAATTTATTTATTATAATATATATATATATATATATGATATTATTATAATATTATAATTATAATATTACAACTACATTCTTATTTTCCAAACTGTTGGAATATAATAATGTCACTCACGTGTATGGTGGATTATCTCATTGCAAATTGATGTGATGTGTTATCCATTTTAATATTAAATTGAACATAATAATTATAGATATAATGATTATATATTAAAATTATAAAAAAAATATTCCTTTAAATTTAATATTTAGCATATGCATTCTTATATTACATTCCACTGAGGATATGATAATTGGGCTCATCTGTACGGTAGACTACCACCTCATGATGTGATCTGATTAATTTTTTCCTAATGCTCTAAATGTAAGGTAATAAAGATAATATTAATAAATTTATTTTATATTTATGCCATCATAATGATAATTTAAAAGTTAATTTTTATATATCATTATTTTTATATATTAATGAAAATATGGAAATAATGTTCATGTGTACATACGACCAACCATCCACTTGAATAGTGTATTTATATATCTATTTCTTTCATTGGTGGATGAATATAAATTAAAATATTTATAATATATGTGAGATTTATATCATTGTATTTTTTTATGAAATCGTGATTAATTTAAATTTATATAAAATAAAAAAAATCAAAACATACATAGTAAACAAATCATTTATTACCTGAAATTGAATTTTAATGAATAATTAAATGTAAATGGGTAATAAAATATAAAAAGGATGAATATATTATATAAATAATATAATTATAGCTCTATAATATATAGATATATAAAATAAAACTATATATATATTATACATTATTTTCAACTATGTACAAATGATTTTAATACATAACGTAATCAATTTATAGTTTCTCTTAGATTTCTATGAGGCTTATTCCATTGTCACCACGAATTAAATTTTTTATTGGATTATATAATTATACTTTTATATATCACATCATTTATCTATTTATTTTCAATAAATTTAATTATGGATTTTTTGTCATTATTTAATAGGGATTATAAATTAAGAGATTTCAAAAGCTGTAATTTATTTTTGTCTCAATTTAACTATTTGGGGAAATGTTATGTTATACATATATTTTAATTTAAGTCATGTTTATTTAGAATATTGGGAATATTATATAATAAATATATATCTATTGAATATTTTTTATTTCTTTATTGGTATCACTATTTTTTTAATGTTTTATACACATACCCTTTGAAATTTAATATCCTGAATCTAATTATTTATGCGACATTAAAATTTTAATTTGATTTTATTATGTAATCGGGATTACCCCTAATTATTTAACCAATGAAGTGAGGGATATTTGTCACAATATCCTTATTTTGGAAAATCAGTATATTATATATTAATCTGATTTTCGGATTAGTATAAATATTACCTATTATATTAAATTACATGAATTTATTTATTATCATGATAATTTTTTATTCATTTATTATTATTCTTTCTTGGGAATTTCGATACAATGTTACCAATTTTGTGATACTTTTTTTGTACAATATCATTATTTTTCTTGATTTTATATATTTTTAATTCCAATAATAAAATTGTATGATCTTTCTCTTAATAATATGATTCATTTTATTATCATATCATATTCGTTGGAGAATATAGGTTTTCTATTCATTTTCCTCTCTTTATGCACTCATGATTCCAAATAAATATTTTCAAGAAAACATAATTTCACTCTCTCTAGGGTTAAAAACCCTTTTTTTATTATATATGGATTTTTTCTAAAAATTATTTCAAAAATGTGTTTAAAGTTTTCCAAAAAATTTATTCATAATAGTATATCAATTATTTAGGATTTACAATTACATTTTAAATTATTCATCATGTTGTCTTCCCAAAAATACTCGTTATACTTTTTCAAAAAACATGGATAGAATATCATATTTAATGTTCCTGAAAAAATAAAATTTCCTTCTATAAAGGGAATATTTGGATACTATGATTTCATTTTATCTTTCCTATTTATTTTCAAATAAAATAATTTGAAATAAATTTTTTACTAAAAATTATTTTTCTTTTTGATATGTTGATTTTAATCAATAAATGTTACAATTTGTTTTAATGATTACTTTATAAATATTCAATGTAAATTTCCAAGAATGGGAATTTCAAATTTTTTATGTTTTAATAAGTTTTTTTCATATGGGAAAATAATTTTTCTCAGGAAATGTTTTCAATATTTTTTTAATAATTCAATTATAAGTTCTCAAATTTATATTCAAATAATATAATATCGATAGTTATTTGTAAATTTCTAGTTTCAGAAATGAAAATTTCAACAAATGGTTATTTTCCTCATGTAATTTTCCAAGTGGAATAACATTTAATATCATTTTACATCTTAAATTAAAAAATATTATGATACATAATATTTAAATTGGATTTTATCCAAATATATCATATTAATTATTTCTCTTGGTGGATTCTTTTTAAGATGAATTTTTTTTTTCAGAAACCCATTCCACTTCTATGAGTTATTACAACTATAAAATTCTTATAAAACTGATTATTTTAAATGAAATATGTTTAATTCATGATATTATTATAAAGCCTACATATTTTACATAGTTTATTTCAGGATTAATTTTTTATAAAATCCATTTCATTTACTCAGATTTGATATGATGAAATTTTTATAATCTTGTGGAACCCAAATACATGGATTATGCGATAGATGGGACCTATATCTCTCTAAAATTAATTAGGTATGTATTAATGGTATATGATCTAAAATGTAAAATATAATGTAATAAAAATCGTAAAATTAGTCACATATGAGGTTAACCCAAGACTACAAGAGGGTATACGAGGGGTTTTCACAAGCTTAATGATGATACATGGCTGGTTAGATCATGTATAATTTTTTTGAATTTATTGGTAAATATAATAAAAAAAAGTCTTATAATCATTAGATATATGCATCAAATTCATGTATCTGCTTTATGATCTAAAATTTGAAGTGTATTATTTTAAAATCTTATTCTTATGTACTCATAACCTTATTCTCGTTTTATATTCGTACATACATTACTTACCCTTACTAATAATATGATGTCAAACATTTGTAATATTAATTTTCCAATGCAATGAAAAATGGTTTTATGTTTATTATATCAATGATGTGTACTAAATGGGATAATCATTGTACGATAAATTTAATATCTAACTTTAAATAATAATATAGTGTATATGTTGATAAATTTTACTAAAATAGTACTATACAAGTGTGTGTATTTATTAAATATATAAAATAATAATTTACAAAAATAAAAAATTTTGTTTCAGATTTTTTTAAACTAAAGTTAGAATTGAATGAAATCTTATGTTAAACATTAGAAACTAGTATGAGAAACATTAGTGTGGACCCATACGAAAATTCCATGTATATGTGAACATGATAATTTATTTTAAAGAAATGAGTGTGGGTTTCCTAGAAATACAACCCTATAGGGATACTACAAGTTTAAGTTGTATGGAAATTGATGTATCTATGGGTCATAAGTCAAACAATTCACATCAGGTGTCTATATATTATTACATGGATTATAAAAATTCTCCATATAGTTTCAATGGTTTGACACTCCTGGGGGATATGTTTTGATAATTCATAAAATTATAATGATCCTTCATGAAAAATTTAATCATATAATGATCAAGGATGAAATTTGATAATCAAAATGTGTTATATATAAAAAATAATATGTATTTATTTAAACATATTGTAAATGATTTTTTAGAACATCACATTTTCCCTAACATAATTTATAATTCCCACCCATGGATTTTTGGTTTTAGTCCATTGTCAGAACCAGGAGGATCATGGTTAACATTAAATGTATTAGACAACGTGATGATGAGTTATGAAATACGATAATTACTAGAGTGAGGGATAATATGATTACACCAAATCAATTATCATTATATATTATTAGGGGAATTCACCATCACCAACTCTTAGACTAGACAATAAAGGGAAGGGTATAGTCCACTAAGAGCTCAGCTTGTGGGTTCCATGAAGGAAAGAATATTCAATTTTTTTATGTCATTAATGTGGGAGGAATATCCAAAGTAAATGTCTCAAAAAAACAGAATGATTTTTTAAGTGAATAAAAACATGACACAAATAATGCAATTCCAAAGGAAAATAATTTTTTAAATTAACAAAATAGAAGAGAACAATGGTTTCCCTATAGAATCATCAATAGTTTAATGTTATAAATTAGGAATACAATAGAAATATACAAATATGTTTCCAAGGTGAAATGGTAAATTAGAGGATAAAAAATGTCCTAAAATTAAAGGTTTTGTTCTTTATGATAAAGATACTATGAAATCAATATAGAAGATTTGATTTATTCTTATAGTATTTGTTTCTTAAATGTAAGAATCATTATTATATTGAGCTTGATTAATGTTAAGAAAATAATCATATTTAATTTTGTATTAATGATGTATTAAGTAATAATATGATGAAACAATGTTAATTGTTTAAGGATTGATGGAAATGATTGAATCATCTATGTACCATAATTTAATAATTATGTTATAGGAATCCTGAAATATTTGAATAATGTTTTGAAGATGTTTCCCTTTATTTATTTGTCATCAATACAATAATCAATACTGATGATATAGTAATTTTATTTGTTATAAATGTGATATTTAATGAAATAAACGTGATGAAGGGAAATATAACCCTTAATATGTTATTTATGATGATATAATGATTTTTAGATTGGATAAAGATATTATTTATATTTACATTTTAAATTGGATATTATTAAGGACCTTTGAAATATATTTTAATTTTAGGATAAAATATTTGATATTCATTAGAGTTCTATATTTTTTATATTTATGGACCAAACACAATAATTAGTTAATATATTTATGGAATGTGAAATGGGTGATCTTTTTAAAGAAGAAATGTTTTTTTTGGAGTCTTTTTGTGTTTATTCATATTATTAACATATTTATTTAGAACATATGAGTAAGGTATTCACATATTTGACACGTGAACAATATGAGATACATAATGACATTTTGGGGATTACCGTTATATTAAATTTGGTTATTTATTTACAATCATTATGAAATAATTTTTTTCTTTTTTTCATAAGGATATAAATTTCTAGAATGGTTTACATTGAAATATGGATTATATTTTTTAGATTAATGCATTTTTTCATCATATGATGATTTTTTGAATATTGGATGAACTATGATAATCATTTTTTGGTTGATCATAACATAAGAATGAATGAATGGATTGTCAATTATTTATGGATCTTATTATCTGTTATCTCTTAATGTATAAAACAATTCATATGTTTTAGTAATATATAATGTGTAAATTGATTTAATAACAACTTCAGGATGATATTTTTCTTTTGAAATGTAATAAAATCAGGTACGTATTACTTTTCTAGAAATTTAATCATCATTATGAAAAATGATCTTAAAATAAAAGGTTATCCATTTCCCTTTATTTCTAATGGTTGAATAAACTTTTCAGATGTCTGATATTTATAGCACTATGCATTATAATAATATCCGAAAAATGTTCTTTATCACTCCCAATTTGTCTTTTCAGTTTATCATTTTCTATCATGTATATGTTTTAAATCCCCACACATGTTATCTTAAATGGAATCCAAGTTATGTTTCATTATAATTGACATATTCACATTAATTTCACTATTTTCAAGAGGTACTTTTATTACACCTTTTAATGATATGGGTTTTCAAGAATGATATTTTCAAATATTAAATCCTAGATAACCGATATTCTGTTCCAATTAGAACGATCGTATTCCTTTATGGGGTTTGAATGTAACACACCATGATTTTGTGAAATACTACATTCATATATATTTAATTTCTTTGATAGATTTAATTTCATTAATTACTTTGTTTATATTAGGTTAAATACAACACCCATTTTATCTTTTGTTACATGCTACACCATATTCAAATGAACATTACATACTATTAAAATATTATTTTTAAGTAAGATATTTATTTCCCATATATTGGTATGTTTAATATTAATTGGATATAATATATTATTAATATATATTTTTTCACAGAAGTATTGAAATTTAATTCTATAGTGACCTATTAAATTGAAATTAAAATAAAATACACCTGGAAATGAAGAAAATATTTTTTCTTCAAAACTATTTTAAAATTCACCAAATGGATTTATCTCAATAAATTTATTAAATCCCCTATAGTAAATTAATTTACATTTTTTTTATAATATATATTCAATCCAATAGTTAACAACAATTTGTTGTGTTTTCTAGTCATGAGAGAATAATAAATATATTTTTATGCATAAATCATTATTTTTCTAAAAACATCAGTTTTTTTAACATTCTGTAAATTTAATTTAAAATTAGAAGTTTTTTAATTTTTGAATATTTACATTTAGAAATTAATAATGTAAATTAATAGTAAATAGTGTTGGATTTTTTTTTAAAATTTAATTTTCATTTATACAATTTATAAGGATCCATTTATTTTAAAATTGTTTGAAAAGATCAATTTGTTAAATTTCATGCTGATTAATCTATTATATATCATTGTAATCAATTTGATATTGAATTTTAATATAAACCCCTTGTAAAAATTTTATTACTTTACCTTTACAACCCCTCTTTCTCATAAAATTAGTGGGTTTAATTTTAAGAAATAAATTTTCAAACTCTGTGAATTAGATTTGGAAAAATGGATTCTATATATTTAATAATCGTAATTAATTTTATCAAAAAGGGAATATTTTTTTTACAATAATGAATAGTAAAAATTAAATAAGTTAATTTCTAGGATTAAGGATAAAACAGTTTTATTAGGCGTTAACCTAAAAATATATAGGGTAAAATTACCTTGAATTTTCACAAAACCCCATTATATAGATATATTTAGAGCATATAACCTATGAGGTTATATGATGACCCATTTTTTCCAATTTACAATTAAAAAATTTGGCATTATATTAATCATTTAATAAATATCAATTGAACCCTCTCCACCACTTATAATAGTCCAACCCCTCTCTTATCCTATAGAAACATAAAACAATTGTTCTGAAAAAAATTCATTACTTTGATACCATTATCCTATTTGGATTGTTTTTTTATGAATATCCCCTATGAAGGGATTCAATTTAAATATATTGCGACTCTTTGAAGAAAAGGTAAAATTTAAAATCATGTATTTTTCTTCAATTATTTATTACACATTTAATAATAATTTTCAAAAACTATAATATAAAAAATAGTCTCAAATATTATTATATGTCATAATATAACTTCAATAACCAATATTCATATACCCTTTTATCAAATTAGATATGAAACTATTGATCATGTGTACAACAGACTACCATATATTGGACCAATATTTGTCGTTTTCCATAACAACATACCATGACTAGAAATATTGATGGATTTAATATTTATATAAAGTATATATTATATTACTACTATAGGGAAATTATAATATAACATATAACTTATATCCTTATAACCCATTAGAAAACAAAGACATCACACATGTGTAAAAAGGACTACCACATCACGAATTATTGGGATGTGTTTTCCCATTTACATTTTACATAGAAAGTAATATTGATATATTGAATGAATATTTATGATATTTTTAACATAATTATACCTTTTTACTAATTATATCACATATTCCAACTTACATACCATTTTGTGGTGGATATGATGATGTTGCTCAAGTGTAAAGAGGACTACCACCTCGCTAAGTGACGTGATTCACTTTTCACTAAAACATTCATTTGATTGTATTACTGATAATGTTAATAACATTATATGATTTATATGAAATCATAATGATTATATAAATGGTTAATTTTTATTTATCCTTCTTTTTTCAGTCCATTAAAAGTATTTCGACAATAGTGATTCGTATATATGGTGTACAGTCATGCTGAACATATGGAATCCATTTCTATCCCTATCTATTATGAATGACTCCAAATAAATATATACTGAATATATAACATATTAATTTCATGGTCAAATTTATTTATAATATTTAACTATTATTAATGTGAATGGTTGAAAAATAAAAAAAAATTCCTTGAAAACAATGTGGTTATTAACTAAAATGGTATTTAAAAAAATTGTTAAAAAATTCAATGTTAAATGTCATAATTAAATAATATATATTATTTTGTGTTTCATTATGTTTATTTAATATATTTTTAATAAAAATATATTTATTATAATGTATTCTCAATTTGTAAGAGGGAAATTGATCCTTAAGGTATGGGATTTCTATTATCTATTTTTTTTCAGCAGACATGTGTCATTTTCACTGCTAATTTATTTATTGTGTTGTATATACTTCTCCCATTTCCATTTCATATTATTTATATAATCCTTTTGTAGATATTAATTTTTTTATTCTTCAATGGGGATAATATATGAAGATCACTCCAAAGCAATAAGTTATTTTTGACCGAATTTTTCTTCTTTGGGAAATATGTTACATTATTAAACTATAATATTATATGAGGTGTATATACATCCCTTTTGAAATTTTATATCATGAATATAATATTATTTATGATATTTATTTTTTATAATGATTTTATTCTTTAATGATACTTATAATTCATATTATTACTAATGTGGTAGTAGATTTCATGTATCTCTTTTATTTTTGGTATACTTTTGCAATATCCACCACCTCATTATTTTGGGTGGTTTATATACATCTTGATAGAAATTTTATATCAGGAATATAATTATTTTAAATATATTTAATTTATAATTTGATTTTATTATTTAATGTTGTTTACAATAAAATAGAATACGAAACTGATATTGGATTCTTATCTCAATTTTTCTTCATTTAGACATAAATTATATTTTGAATGTATATTATTTTATATGGATAATGTAAAACCACTTTGAAATATACTATAATTAATTTAGCTATTCTAATTAAATGATATGATTCATTTAACTATTGTATTCAATTGGTATTATGATTCAATGTTACCCATGTAGTGAGATATTCATGATAAAATCACGTTGTTTTTAGAGACTATTTATTTTTACACTTCCAATGATAAACAGTTATGATTTATCTCACAAGAAAGTCAAAAAAATTATTATCCCCTAGTTATTTATCTTTTATAAATTGATTCCCTTAATTTCCTATTTTTTTACAAATATTCTGAAAGAAATGTTTTTGGAATCCAATAGTCCTTCTCTCATTTTTCATAAACCCTACAATATCCATATCCATGTTTTATAAAAAATATTCAAAAATGATTCTAAAATTATTCAAATTATTTGAAATTTTAATTTTTTTTAAAAAGGAATCTTCAATTTTTTTCAATCTAGGCTCATTTATATTTTAATAAAAAATATGAAAGGAATCATTATTTTAACAATTACTACATGAATAAAACTTCCATTAATTATGAGATTTATTTTATTTTATGATTCACTTATATTTATATATGGTTATTTTTATGAAATTTTTTAACAATGAATGATTTTGTTTTATACTGATTTTCTCATTATAGAAGGATCACTATCCCAAATTTAATGATTTAAATCATTTAAATGATTCCTTTATTTTATTTTTAGTATATTTAGAAAATGGTTTTTGAAATATATTTGTATTTTTAAATTCATTTTTTGAGTGGAAAGGTTATTTACAGCAAACAATTCTTTAAATTATTATTGAAAACATCAATTATTACTTGAAATGTTTGATTAAAAAGAAGAGGATTTAAACAATACATTATGAATTTCATGTTTTAAAAAAAAAATTCAATGAAATGAAATTTTCATAAAGAAATATTACATGTGATTTTACTTTAAAACTAATTTTTCATCTAAGATGAAATAATTTTTTGTTATTTAATCTTATATAAGGATATGATCCTATGAAATAATCTATATTTTTCCTTGAATTGACTTATGTTGATGATGAAATGTTTACTAGGAAACATGTTCCTCTCCCATTGGTTTTAACTTGATAAAAGTTTATGAAAACTACTTCTCTTCCATGGGTTATGATTAAATGATGAAATTAATATGTCATCAATTTCATTTACACAGATTATACTATGAAGAAAATATATTATTAAACACATTTCACTACATATTTTTTGATATAATAAATATCTTGCGACCTTGTGCAATATACATTTATGGATTATGTGGTAAGTAAAAATTATATTATTCTATATTACATTGTGTAACAATAAGGGTTTATGTGATCTCAATGGGTACATCGAATATCATCAAATTCTCAAAATGGTATCCAGGGGACATAATATTATTCTTGAGAGAGGGTAATTTAGAGGTTATCCAAATATCTATTTAAGTACATTGGTGGTCTACCCAGGACTTACATGTTATGAATGTCTTGGTAGATATCCTAGAATAATATTTTTTTTTCTTATATGTAAGCCACAGATCCATGTCTTATGCCCAATATGTTATTTTATTACTTTATCGTTCATGTCTTATCAAGTACTATGATTTAATTCATGCCTCATCATTATAATCTATGATATACAGGTTATGGTTTTCAAATTTTATTATCATGATATTATACCCTTATATATGTGTTATATTGATATATACTATGTCTACCCTTTTAGAGAAAATAATGACACCCATTATTAATCTTTATTTCCCCAATTTTTAAACAACTGTATTATGTTGAGACATTCAATGAATAGTACTAAGTGGGATGATCTTTTTTGGATAAATTGAAGATTTTTCAGAAATTACGAAAATATTGCACCTAGCCTCAAATGAAAATAATCCAATACAATCCACAATCCTATTTTTTGTTTTCATATTAATTATTTATAAAAATGAAGAAATATTTATACATTAAAATATTGGAGAATTATAGTAAAAAACTAAGATAAACTTATTAATTGTATTATTGATACGTTTTTGAAATATTCTTGGATGAAATAATTATGGAATTTTAAATGAAATTATTTGAATATGTATGTACATGTAGTGAAAATAACATGAAAATGTCAATAAATCCTTAGATGTATAAGGGAGAGAAGGTTTTTATTTACCTATGTAATAAATCATATTTAATTGATTATATAAGAGGTAACCCTCTCCACATGGTGAATATATATTTTGTTGATAAAATATTAATAAGGAGATATGATTGATCGATAATATGATCTGTGTTTACAATCATTAAAGTTGATAAATAATTGTTTGTGAGTTGAATGAAGTTGATTTCATTATGAATAGATAAAAATATTTTACGTGGAAGTGGATGTTAATGAAGAAATATAATTACTTTATGTGATATAATCAGCATAAAAGAACTAAATATCAAACCTATTTAATGATTGAAATAAGAATATTGTTGATTAAAAATATACATGTAATGATGGATAAATTCAAAGGGTCCAAAGTAGATATATGGTGTTCATGTGGAATCAATAGTGATGATAACAAGTTATCTTAAAAAATAAATTATAAATCATATTATATTTGATACTATAGGGATATATAAAAGGTACTGAGAATTATATGATGTGAAATATGTGTCAATGAAAAATCTGTTTTTTTTCAAAATGGTATCAATACATTTTTTAAAATTTATTAACGTCATTAGACGGTACGAAGTGGAGGAAATAAAGATGAAGAAGATGTAAATCGTCTCAAGTAATTTTATAGATATAGAGAAGAAAATATATACATTTTAATTATAATCTAAAAATGTTTTATTATCGATGGAATATAATTATACTAGAACAAATCTAGTATGATCTATATGTGGTTTCTCTCTATTGAGGATTCTCACAATATTAGGTGACTATAAGTAAAGAAAAAAATAGGAATTATTGTTAAATGTCCAAATTCGCTTTAAAATCATATAGAATAGAGAATTTATATGAGGAAAATATTCCCATTGATATCAATTAATATCACCTAATTTCTAATTACATGTTGTAAAAATTGAATCAACCTATGATATATCTCAAAATAATTATTCATATTTCTAATTCACAAATATTTATTGATGTGAATATGAATAGGATCAAATATATTTTCTTATTAATTGAATCAATAGGTTATGATGAATTTTTTTAAATATATTTTAGTGATTTTCATGGAAAACATTTATTATTGTGAAAATAATATCATTTCTACGTAAATTTTTAATTTATTAGTCTAAGATATTTTTTTATACATCATTGGAAACTGAAAATGTTACTAACTATAGATTGTTGAAAATATTTATTACATATGTGAGATTGTTTTTATGTTTTATTTGTAAATATCAGTGTGTGATGGATGGATAATGGTCCTGATAATATTTGTAAAAGTGGTACTTAGTGTTCCTTTATGTTAATGTGAAGGGGCACAATCTCTCTTAATATATTATTCACATTGGTATAAATTATTTTCCCCTTGAATATATAGTGCATGAATTATATTAAAAATTAAGGAGTGAAGAATAATATAACAAAATAAATTTCTTTTAGAGTCTAATAAATAAATTTTATCATGAGGATTATAGATTATGAGAAAATGTGAGAGTGTATGAAATTCAAAGTTTGGATTAGAAGAGAACATTTCATTGTTATTACTGACGATGTGTAATGAAATGGGAAAACCGTTTGTATTTTTTGAAAAAGTGATAGTGACTTTAATGTACTGATAGAATATATATTTTTTGTAGGTTTAGTGATTTATGTAATATAAGAAGTACAATATTGTTACCAAAAAAGGTCATATGGTTTTATTTACTAGATGTATGAATGATGAAGTTGTCTAGTAAAAACAACCAAGAGAATTATATATATTGAAAATAACATAAATTATCAATCGTTTGAGTATGGATGAATATTGAATTCATGATGATAATGAAATTGGGGAAAAATTTATGATATTATATAGAGTTATATTGAGAGCCATATAAATATAAATATATTAATTACATGACCTTGGTTTTCTGAAAATGGATTTTGGTAGACCGATGTATTATATTTATGGAAATGTTGTGAAACATATTGACGATCATTAGACGAAGCTTCTGAAATTGTTGGAATTTACTTAGGCTCTATATCATACATAAATGTAATTTTATAAAAAGATATTAATATAAAAACTAACAATGTGTCAATATCTTTATATATATCATATTTTAAAATGTATACGAAAAATAATTTTTGAATGGAACATTCACTATGACATGAAACATTTGTATTTTGATTCTCACCTACTTAATAATCATTACTTCCATGTCTTTAAACATAAATCTATGACGAATGTTTTAATAGATCATAGAAAATCATTGAATTTTTGTTTCAGGAAATGATGTTAGTAACATACAATGAGCTAATATGATCTCTTTGGGTCTCAGAGAAGAGGTTCTTACTCCATGACACAATTAGTCATAATGAAAATATATATATAAAAATTAATATGTTTTTGAATATAATGAAGTAACACCATTGAATATATGTTATCTCATTCCATGTAATGGTTATGTTCTGTGACTAATTATTGTGGAAAATCCTATAAGTCCATGAATATTCAAGATCAAAAGTTTCATGTCATGCCTACATTCATTTTTCTATGAAAATGATTTTATTTTTGAGAGGTTTTGTATAAACCATTATGTTACATGGAGAAGAATAATTTCAGACCATGGAGATTATTTCTAAATATTTTTATTAAAATTAATGTTTTCGTAGTCAAATGGCGATTCATTGGTTTTTGGGAAAAAATTATCTAAAGAATTTGAATTAAATAATTTTATTTTAGCATTTAATCGATCTTATGGATATATTTTAACTAAAAAAATGGAATTTAAACTTGTGATTAATTTAAAATTTTAAATATTTTATAATTTTTTGGATCTTATATGTTGATTTAGAGATAAAAAATAGTGATTTGGGAACATATAAAAGATAAGAAGAAATTATGAAGGAATTTTTTATTTATAGAGATGAGAAAGGGCTAATAAAGCATAGTTTTATGTGTATGTCTGATTTGAAAGGAATTGTTTTTGATGAACAACAAACCCTTAATAATTTGAATCAATGGTGGGATGTTTTTGAGAATGTCATTAAAAAGTTGAAAAGTAAATACTATAGAGAATATATTTAGGTGGACAGTGTCACATGAGTTGTAATGAGTTCCCATAAGTACATCTGAATAATTAATATGTAGTGGAAATTTTTTATTGAAGAATAATTAAAAATTGGAATTCTTATTTTTGGCTTATTTCATTGGAGTAGATTTTAATTATTGATTTAATTGTATACTCTCCTTATAAGGGGTTGGACATATATAATAGTGGATTTGGAACCATCAAAAATAATATAAAGAATAATATATTATGAAATATATATGAAATTAAGGTAGATTAATTATACTACTATTAAAATGAACATCATGTCAATATGTTGAGAAGATAATTATCTCTAAATAAAATAATATTTTTATCCCACGTTGATGTTGTTTGTGAAATAATGTGAGATGACATAGAAACTAAAAATAATGATCATGTTCAATTTTTTTGTCTACATAATCAATGAGTATAGTATAATATTGGTAGAATGACATAATGTTGAGTGTATTTTCCTAATATGTAGTCATGATTTGGTGAAATAGAAAAAATACAATTTTTATTTCATGGATTACATCATAAACATGTGTTTTATGTGTGATTTGGATTTACATGGGTAAAAAAACTTGTAGAATTGTGTTGTTTTTAATAATGGAATAAATTTAATAATGAAGGTGTCTAAAAATAAGAAATTTCCAATTCCTAGACCATTATTCACCCCATATCATGTTTTCCATTGTTTATATATCCTAGAAACACATTTTTAACAAATGAGGTATAAGAAAAATCAATATAATGGAGGGATAATATACCCCCACTATTATATATTAGAAATCAATATTTCGTATCCACCAATGGAATGAGTTACAAGAATTATCCACTTATACACATTACATGTCGGTGAATCAGGATGATAGGGACCCCATTGTATCAAAAGGTGAACAAATTTCACCTCCTTGTTTAGAAACAATTGTGCATCATTTGTGAAAATAATTTTGAACAAAAGTTCATTTCAACCTCATTTGATCTTGATAGATATTTACTCTATATATTTAGGTATACATTAAAAATAACATATTTTAATTACATCACCAAGATGATAAATTGAGAGAATTATCATGTCACAACATTCATCAACCAGTGGAAGGATCTTATGTACTCCGGTGGAATTTGACTCATAATGGAGTTTTTGAAATGTATATTTTTATTAATATTCATGGATGATGTGTTCTCAAATATATTCTCATTGATGTATCCAAATAGGTTCAATGTGTTTCCCAATAAGAAATTACATCTTTGAGAGGTCATGTATCAAATTAAGAAAAAAATTCTTCATCACACCCTCTGGAAATATGTAAAAAAAATGCTAAAATAGACACATCCCAACAACCAATAATTTATAAAGATTCACCAATTAATGAACATATTCATGTAAAAACACATATCAAGGGTAGTGAACACGGCCTTCACCAGGTCTAAATGGAATATCCCTAGAGGAATAAATTGATGGGGTCTATTACTTTAGGAATAGGATTATTAATTGGAATATCATATGGGCCAATTATTTCCCCTTACAATCGATTATAGGAAAAACTATCCAGGACTGATTCTCAATTGCAGATTAGATTTATAGAATAATATATTACATAATCGAACAATTGGGAAACCTGCATTTTTTTGTATTGCAAATGTAAATATAAAATATTTTGATACATACATTATGTGTTGGAAAACATCCTAATGTAATTATGAAAATGGGTTCTATTATAGGATATCAAGAATAATGATTGATCAATCCCATGGGGTAGTCTATGCATGGTGAAATTAATTTCTATCCAAACTAAAATAACTCCTCCATAATAAAAATAATAATTTCCTCTATAGTTATCTTGTTAATAATGGAATTAAAACTAGCGCTATATGGGAAATGGGGAATGTATGTTAGTGATAAGACTAGCCTATTACACCATAGAATTCATTAATCTTCCACTGGGAGGAAAGAAAATTTCTAATAAATAATTATAATAATTATTGGAAGATAAAATATTATTTCTCTTAATAAACACCATCAGATTATTGGAATTTAATATTTACCATATGAGAGAAATATTTACACCATATCTTGTAGAAGCATATTACAAAATATTCCTATTTTTTTTATTCTCCATTGGAATTTTTGAATGTCATGGTGTTTTCTCAAATAAGTTTTCTATATTGATATCAAAATAAGGAATGTGTTTCTCTAGGATCAGTAGGATAATATATTCACAAAAGGGAGCAATTTAATATCCAATCTTTCTTTTAATTATTTTATAAGTCATCCAAAATACAATCATCTAACAATTTATATAGACAGTTAAATATTATCCATTAATTTTCACAATAGCATGTTAGGAATTCTAAGAAATTTTACCATGAAAAAACCCTTAGTAGTAAATGTCCATCCTTTTAATGGAATTATGATGTACTAAAGAACCATTCTTTCATTCCTTCATGACTTTTTATATAAAATGATCTTCATTGAGATATTATTTAGACCCAAAATAGACCACTTCTATTCATCAAGGATGATATAGCCACATATATATGGAGTATTAATGAATAAAAATAAAAATAATATCAATCTATTATCTCTATCTATAAAATATGTTTCCGAGTTCCAATAAGATCATACAATACCCCTATTTGTAATTATAAAGCTCAATACAGTCAATATTCGTCAGTGAAATATCAATGGTGGCTCTACGTCAAACATTATTTCATCATGAGTTCAACAATTTCTTGATCATATATTGTAATATATATCACCATCTAAAAAAATTAAGGGCATGATGAGTGTGACAAAAAGTCACAAAAAATGACCTATCATGGAAACTATTTTAGAGACATGTTATCTAAAAACGTGTTTATAGTGGCTAATTAGGAAATCACCTTGAACACATTGTTTGGAATATTGTAAATGTAGATATAGAAAAAATTACCTTTCTAATTTAATCAATGCATATAATAACCCTATAATAGTTTAGTAGGGGCGTCATGTGGTGATACATTCCCCTATGACTAATGTGTGACCTGGTATGTTGATATCATGATTTATAAATTGAATTTAAAGTACCTCTATCTTTATGGAATTTAACTGATCAACGCGACTAATGACCTACATTGTTCCCTAAAAAATTAATTATTTTTCGTGAGAATTAGTATCTATGTACTGATACATCACTCAAAATCCCACCGTAGATATTGGGAAAAAAATTATTATTCCTAAAAAATGTGGTTATATAAAATTATGTACTACTATTGTAGGGAATAATAAAGTACAAATTTGTAGACATATCATCCCAATATGTATTGAATGGTTTGTCATATTCCATTGAATCAGTGTTATGTCTATGCATAATACCAATAAATGATAGAGGATTGGAGTTATTTAATATGAAAACAATGAAATAATCACCATGTAAAATAGGATAAGGACATATGGATTGGGTATGTCATCATCAATCACAATAATTTGTAATAAATTATATGGTCATATGTTAACCTCATAGGATACTACACATACTATAATGATGCAATATACTCTACAAACATTTCTATATAACAGCTATGCTTCTCCTTCTCACATTAATTCTTATGATGAGGTAGTGTTCGATAAATCCCCTCTTTACATTGAAGGTGGATTTTCCAAAAATAGTGAATAGAATATACAATTGATCATCAGTATAGAGGAAAACCTTAAGATGACATTGTTTTGTGTTACCATTCCTCTTGTTGAAGATGGAAATTTTGGAGTTTTATTTAAAACACACCCAGATTTTTTTTATATTTTATAAGGATATTAAACGGATCTTGACTCATTTATTCATTCACAATATTGGACTTCACATTGACCACCATGGTTACAAATATTTATCTATAATGATATATCCCTTACACAAATCCATTTATGAGGATGAATCTGACCAGCTGATAAAGTCTAAATATTATAGGGTGGTTAGTTAACCCATCTGGATAGAAAACTGTATCCCTATAAGAAATTATATTGGGTATATTAGTATTTATATAAGCATTTAGTACCTCAATCACCAATGAAAAAAAGGAATCCCTATTATTGTAATAATGTTATGAATGATAAGAACACCAGATTTTTGCATGTCTCTATCATTGATAGAAACTCAATATACAATCTGTTATGGATATCCCCCAAATATTACGTTTCTATTACCTTAACAAAACACCATGGAATATATGGAAATTGGGTAATAAAATCTATCATAGTAAATTCATGATTAACTTAACAATAGACCACGAATCACTTCGTTAATCTCCCATCAGGGATGATGGAGGAATGTAATATAAAAACTTTGATGGTAAAATATTAGTAACTCCATGATCATATTATTGATTTTGAGAAATATTAATCACACTATATTCCAACGAAGAAATATGAACCCCCTGTAGTGTGCATTGGATCCAAAATCAAGAATTTTTTTAGATTCATTGTTTCATAAAAAAGAATAATTATTGTCCATGATAAGATCAATGACATCAGTGAGAATAACACCTTATATAATCTTTGATAAATAAGAGGTTTTCGATATTAATTCACATATATATGAATATTTTCCAATTCGTTATAGGTAATGAAATATCCTTCTCAATTTTGATGATAAAATGTTCTACACACTGGTGTGAGATAGAATTCCATGCAAAAATTAATGAAATCAAGAAGTAGTTTCTACATCGTATAATAATAATAACAATTATTTAGAGAAATATCTAGAATATCTATCTGGAATCCATAGAAAAATATCTTGATAAAAAAATTTCTAATGAGAAAAAAATGTAAAGGGAATAAATTGTGTAAACATAGTTACAAGATAATAGATACATAAGTATGATATTATTAAATTTAGAAAAATTATGTAGTTATATTTTTTGGTGCTAAAAAGATTCATCATTACTATAAACATAAAAAGGATTTGATAAATTCTATAATCAATAGGTTGAAATACATCCATAATTTTTCAACATTGACTAAATGATTGGAATGATTGGTAGTGGTCCTCTAGTAATTCATCCTCACGTTCATCGATTTCAAGGGTATCAAAGAACTCACATTATCATAATTGCTATTTATCCACCCAATGTAAGAGGAATAGTATTTAGAAATTCAATTACCAGATTAGTCAATTATCTTCATTGTTGGGTCATTACCTTAATGAGTAATTCCAAATGATGGTGCCTCTTGTATCTTAATCTGATATAGGACTGACCCCAATAAATTCAATTCAGTATGTCATGGGGTAGTCATTATTTATACATTAAATGACCTTTTTATAAAATTAGATTCCCATTTTCAAATGACCGTTATTAATGAGGAAATGTATTTTTACCATATTACTAGACATGTGTCATCTCCCACTACTGGAAAGACGACCTATACCTACTGTTCAAAACCGTGGGTATAGCCCCCAATACCGTGGGAATAGGCTATACCAACGGTTTTGGGAACCGTGGGCTGGAACGTCGTCGTTATAGGGGTCTCATCCAATACCCATAGTTTTGGAGAACCGTGGGTATATGGGGTGTCAAAGTGTGAACCACGACTGTAGAGAGTGGCACAGAATAGACCCCATGATTTTCAAACTGTGGGGTATTTAAATACAAAAAAAATACAGGTGCTAGGATTAAAACCCACACTTCCTAGGCGCCTCACAGCTGCGCACCATCGATGGACCAACCAGGCTGCAAATTCGTTTGATATATATCTATAAATCAATGTATATATATTAATTTAATCCACATAAAATAGAAAAACGTAGGAGTTGGGATTCTAATCCGCGTCTCACGCTGGGCTTCACTTACGTGCGCCACCATGTAACCAACCAAGCCATGAATTCAATTTTTTATATATTGATAAATCAACGTATATATATTAATTTAATCTACATCGGTTATTTAAATTAAAAAATGAAGACCGCGGGAATCGAACCCGAGTCTAACGCCCACACCTCCACTATTGACCAACTGAGAAAAAAAATTCTATTTTTTTAAATTTATATTTATATAAATATATTAAAATACACCGTGAAAAAATATATTCCCACCAAATTTCTTTCATGACCCGCCTAATTTTCATTCCCCGCCATAATCTATACCCACGTTTCTCCAGAACCGTGGGTATAGGTCATCCAAAAAAACACCAATACCCATGGTTTTTGAAAACCATGTGTATAGGTGGTCTATACCCACGTTTGTTGAGAATCGTGGGTATAGGTTCACGTACTATCCCTATACCCAAGGTTCATTGGAAAACCTCGGGTATAAAACTATTTTCCAGTAGTGTCTCATCATCCATGTCTCCAATCATAATATAAAGGGTGAATAAAGAATTGTTATTACAAAACAAATAGAGGCAAGGAAATAAAAAAAGATGAAATAATCTCATTTGCAAAATAAACATTTGATTTTATGGAAAATCATACAATTGTACAATATGAGTCTTCATTTATTAATCACATAATGATGAATAATATAACCTCATTAACACGGTCGAATCTCTAACCAACCCAAATTCGATTGAAAATAATGTACACCTACAATAGAGATGTCTAATAACCCACATATTTCATAATTTACATGAAATAGGATCATTAAATAAATGAGATATTCTACAAATAAATTACCTTAAAATACACTATTGTAGGACAAGTAAATGATTGATGGATTTAATTATTATCGTACCTCAAACATTGAAGCATTATGTTGAGAAGGGCTAGGTGATACTATGTTTTTAGGAGATAAGAAAACATCATTCTCTATGATAGAATCATATTATTGGAATTAAATTATTGTCACAATGTCAATGGTATCCAAATTTGTTTAATTAGGGGATAACAATTAATTATATTTTATAGATGTTTCATGATTGTACTTATTGGACACACTGGATAGTAATAATTGTTTCCCATTAAATTTAGATGTTTGGATAATTTCAATCTACATTGATTCTTGACTAAGTAGTGTTTTCCAATAGTTTCACTAAATTATAATTTCATATATATTCTCTTATCAACCTCTAGATATAATATATATGATTATATACTCTTTTTTCATTCCTATATGGGGAATTTCGGTCAAGAGTCTATACCCTCTGGTGATATAATTGTAGTTGAGATCTCATTCATACTTCTATAAATTTATTCTCGAGATTAGTTAAAGGATTTCACTTGATGGAATCCATGACCCAGTCCTTGATCGAGTTTTTTTAATCAAAAATAATCTTCCTGCATGGAATAACTCAAAATATTAGACTAAACTACTTAACTATCATTCACACCTCTAAACTGAAAATTGTTTTTTCTTAGAATAATATTTGATCCAACCAAAATTCCTGGTATCATGTTTCTATTAATGGATAGATCATGGAATTTAATGAAATAACTTATATTATTTTATAGATGATGATGTATAAAAATAATATTATTTTTATTAATATGATCTAAAATCCATTGTGGGTATATATAACTATAAATGAAGTAGTTAACCATATGACTACTTACTTTATGGTGAATGGAATAAAGGTATTATTACCACTTTATTTTTAGATAGACATAATCCATATATACATCTATAGAAATAACATTCTGTATTAGAGTAAGAATTATTTAACAATATATTTAGAGGACAAATAAGAGAAAAAATTATAGGCCTTGTTCATCCCAGAGGATCATCATAACTATGTCACTTCAGTGTTCAATGATATAGTTATCCTCCAACCATTACTAAAATGATACATGGTACACGCACTAAGAGAGATAATGATACTGGAAAGACATTAATAAATGTTGGATCGCATATGTGGAGTCTAATAATCTATCCATATGATTTAAATATAGGGTCCATATTGCCTAATAAGTTTAGATGGTGGTGCATCATGCCTCTCATGAACACGATGTTTTTCAAAATTTAAATTCAATAGACATACCAACCCTATCATCCTTTCCATATGATGTTAAATATAATATAATACACATCATATTATACTAATCTACATATACATCATTATTTAAACATAATTCTAAATGTACTAGTCATATTCTCTATTGTAATAATCTGGAAATCAAAGAAACCATACATTAAAAACAACCATAAACTAGATGTGAATTTTCATTACCATATTATGGAAAATTTAGTAATTTTTCTACATCTTATGATTCTAAAAAACATGATTTTTTCTAATAATATTTTATAAAACTTATATTTATAATGCGTTGATAAATGATTATAAATCGTTAATGTTATTTGTCACGACCCGTCCTAGTGGGGCCCGCACCGCGACTCCCTACGCCAGCCTCAAATAGGCCAGGGGCTACTGACTATCACAGAGTAGGAATATTAATAACATTGGAGGAATTTCCAAAGTACCTATACACATGCAAAGATATCCAATCCCACAAATTCAGAAATGAAAAAACTACTATGGAACAAAAAACAAGCATACCACTAAAACCAACCAACAGATTACGGCAGGATATAATGAACTGAATGTAAACTGGGCCAGAATAAAAGCCAACAAAAAATAGAGACTGAAAACTACAAAGTCTTACTTGTAAACACAAAGTGGTACTGGGACAGCTACTCATAGCTGTTGGAACAACTTGGCCTATAGAGAACTCAGAAAGCTCTGTTCCTCTCCTTGTCCACCGAGAACTCTATTAGAAGGATGCTCATCTGCACAAGACACGACACATGCTGGAAAAGCCTGTGCAGGGGTGAGTATAATAATACTAAGTAGATAACCCAGAAAACCACAATGTAATACACAAAATACAGGTATAGTTAGATCTACCCAGTATTTGTATACTGGACATATCATAGGTGAACACAAACCAGATATACTCAAAACCCAAACCTGTTGTCTAGAGATAAGGCATACGACTGCATACCATCGCAAGGGTTTCAATTTGAAGATTCCACAAAATAGTCATCAGGGAGAAGTCAGTCCATGATTCTGATAGCTTTTATGACATTTGTTCGAGATGTACACTCCCTATGGAAATGTCAATAGACATAGATATAGTCATTTCGGGAGAACATGCTCCTGACATGGGAAATATATCGATACAAAGATGAGGATCACTTCAACGTCCTTGGTGGATACCACAACTCATCAGGATTAACCTGATAGGTATAGGATTAGAACCATATGTGAATAGTCTTATCGATTCTTAACTCTACCTAGGGTCATGGATTGATAGAGGATCTCACTCTAGGACTCTCAATGGGATACCTATCTCTATCCTAGAATGTTCTACTGATGGGATCATTCTTCGAAAAAAGAAACCATACCATACCATCAGGGAAACCGGAAAAAGGGGCACTAACCCAAACAAAAAACATCAAAGGTATGATGGACAAGGAGATAAAGCCATGTACTGAAAATTAAACTTCTTGTAGAAGGGTCACAAGCTGGGTCTTCTATCCCTAGTTACTTCCAGGGTAAAACAGCCCACGTCGTAAGGCATGTATTGTAGAAATGCTAGTATAAGACGTGTAGTGAAGATCACACGGCATGTCCGAGGAACTGGGGTCAGCTCTGTGTATGTGTTCATGTTCTCGTACAAGTCTTCATCCCGTGAGCACTATCTTATGTAACTGGTACATGAGGTGACCTGTGCAGCTATCCTAGTCTAGCTATGTGGTTGAGCACACAGTTGTGTACTCCATCCCATGTCAGTGCATCTCCTAGGACACATGTCGAGTACGCACAAGGACCCACATGTCGTGTTCTTCAGGGAACACACTGTTTCATCACTTTTTGCATCATGGAACCCTATCCTTTGCTTATTTGGTCCCGCACGACGTTTTCTTAGGCTTACTCCCCATGTTTTTTTTGGAAATCTCCAAAAATGAATCCCACCACTGTCGTGCCCCGTTTTCACCTCAAAACCAAGATACTGCCACACGATCGCCTAGAAAATAAACAATTTGGGTCTTCCTATAGTCATGATGCCGATTCCATCGGTTTCGGGACACTGATTTTCCCCAAAAACATGATCCAATTCACCTGCGTGAAGAACTCTTACAGAATTTGAACTCCTGAAATGTGTCTATTTTTCTACCGCCATCATCATCTCCCCTCTACTAGGTCATCATAATTCCAGGTCTCTAATTTGGGATATTTCCATTTTCAAACAGATGTGTAACGATCCATTGTTCATAACCCCATGAAGAATGCGAAGAAGACAGGGTTAACAAGGGAGGGAGAAAAACAATAATCAAACAAGGAATGCATCTTCGCTATCAATAATCATGGAGTCGATCCGATCCCATTAATAGGGTTAACTTGTGAATAAAAATTGAAATCCAAGAATTTTCATTTAATCAATTCCCAAATCCAAAAAACCCAAAAGAAAAGGAAATTGACGCCCTCCCACAAGAACACCTGATCCATGAATCACCCAGTAGGTCTGTTGATCCGCGTTCGTCATTTAATCCAACAACAGGGAAACAAAATAATCGAAAATAAAAAAACCCTACCTTAGTCATCAAACAAGAGGGAGATCGGTCATCAGTCGGTATTCTGTCTCGTTGGGCAATGAACCACGCACCATTGTTCATCGACATTCGCCAAAAATCCTCGATGGATGACTCCCCTCCAAACCTCTATAGGAATCAAGGGGAAACATCTTGGGTTATGAGTTTAGCCCTAGGCTCCTTCTAATTTAAAGAAAATAACTTTCATTTCATTATGGAAACATTTTTGAATAAAATAAATTATTAATTTATTTTATTTTGTAAAAAATGTTCCCTCTAAGACGCCTAGAATATAACTTTTGTAGCCAACCCACTCCAATCAATTTTACGCCTTGACTAAGTAAAGTCGTTGCTCTGAACACAATAGAGCCTTCAGATTTCTAATCCAGGAAGTTGTTAAAAATTATTCCACTTTAATAGGAAAAAAACTTATGCACGTTGTTTAAAATTTTAATGAATTGAAAACATTTATTCTGAGCTCCCCGGGCCTCGAAATCACACGCCGTCGAAATTCCTGATCTCGAAATAATAACATATAATATTTAAAAATAATAAATTGAAAATTTGAGACATAAAATTCTCCCCACCATACGTATTTACATATCAGAATGAAAAAAAGGTTACTCAAAATGAGGTGGGTACTTGGCACGTATTTGAGCCTCTAGCTCATACGTGATCTCCTGAAGATTCTCCTGTTTCCACCAGATGTACACCAAGGAAATCAATTTCCCAAGAAGGATCCTCTACTGCCAGTCCTCGATCTCCACTAGGTACATTCAATGTTCACACCATCCTCGATGTGCATCTCCCCCAGTTAAATGATGTGTACTGGCTCATGCACCTACCTCCTCAACTCAGACACATAAAAGAGATCATGTAAATGATGTAATTATGGCGGTCAAGATAAGTGGTACAACATCTCACTAGCTCTGTGAAGTATTTTGAATGGTCTGATGAACCACGAAGATAACTTTCCACCTCAACCAAATATTTGTAACCCTCCCTGATGTGAGATCCTAAATAAGACATTGTCCACTACCTCAAACTCTAGAGGACTTTGTCATCTATCAGTATAAGACTTTTTTCGGCTCTGTGTTGTCTTCATCTGCTCTCGGATGATCTGCCCCTTCTCTGTGGTAGCTTGTACAAACTCTTGACCCCTGAGTGCTGAATCCCTAGGGTCAGTCCAACAAAGAAGTGACTGAAATGGTCTCCCATATAATCCCTAGAATGGTTCCATACCAATGGTAGATTGGTAGCTGTTATTGTATGAAAACTCAACCAGTGGTAGGTGGTCCTCCCAACTTCGACAAAAGTCCATGAAATAGACATGTAACATATACTCCAGAACCTGAAAGGTCCTCTCCATCTGTCCATTGGTCTGGGGATGGAATGTCGTGCTCAAGCGTAGTAGAGTCCCAAAATCCTCATGTAATCCCTTTCACAAACAATATGGGAATTGGACATCCAGATCTGGGACTACTGTCAAAGGGACAACATGAAGCCGAACTATCTCCTTCACATAGAGGGGTCCCAATATCTCAACAGAACTATGCTCTAATAGATCTAGGATGTGGGTCGACATGCGGATTCTGTCAGTGATCACACAGATACAATAGTTCCCACCAGACATTCTTGGCAATCCAGTTACGAAATGCCTCAATATTCAATCCCACTTCCACTCTGAAGCTTCTAGGGGGTGAGCTAATCCCGTTGGAACCAGTTGATCATCCCTCACCTGCTGGCACATAAGGCATCGAGTAACAAACTAGGCTACAACATTCTTCATGCCTGACCCCCTGAACTGTCATTGGAGATCCTGGTACATCTTTCCCACTCTGAGATGTACTACCATGGGGGATGTATGAAACTACCTTAGTACCACCTCCCGCAATTACACGGGTACAATAGTGTGTCCAATGAAAAGAAATATCTGCTACCCACCTTGTGAATATCCATTAGAAGCATGTCATGTGGATAGCTGAGCATGTAAAGCCTCATAGTCGATATCCCCAGGATCTGCCTCCCTAAATTGATGTAATAGCGGAGGGGTGACAACCATTGACTGATGTTAAGCTGTATCCTCTCTGTCCACGAAGGATAACTACAATGTGGCTAACTTCTCTGTCGCCTCACTCAACAGTTACATGATCAACCTTCTACAAAGAGAATCCACCATCTAGTTCCCCTTTCTAGGAGTATAGAAGATCTCAAAATCATTGTCCTAAAGAAACTCTAGCCAATGCCTTTGTCTTAGATTCAGATCCTTCTGGGAGATTATAAACTTTCGTCTCTTATGGTAAGAGTAGAAGATGAACCTCTCACCCATAAGGTAGTGTCACCACATATTCAATGCGAATACTACTGCTACCAAATTGAGATCATTGGTCTTATAATTCTACTCATGCTGCCTATGATTGCATGAACCATAAGAAACATTGCATGTCTCTACATCAGGACACATCCAAGCCTAGTACCCGATGTGTCGCAGAAAACTACATTCTAGACACCCTCCTTCAGTAATCTCAAGATAGGGGAACTATTCAATCAATGACTCAAAAGATATAAATTCTACAAGAACATCTCCTCCCAGATGAAGGATTTCACCATCCTGGTCCTGGATATCATCAGTGCTGACATTCATGGGAAATCAGGAAGGAATCTCCGCACCTCTCTCACAATCATAGGTAGCACACAGGATATCACATCCTACTCTGTGGATGGGTCCATAGAAAATATATTTGTCAAAATAACAGGTCCATGAATGTGTACCTACCGAATCTTGAACTTTCACTTCGAGAGCTTCCCATAAAGTTGGTGCTCTCGAAGCTCATCTAGAACCACCCGCAGGTTCCTCGTGTGTTCCTCCTCTGAAAATGAGTACACATGGATTTCGTCAATAAATACCACTACGAACCTATCCATGTATGGATAGAAGATATGGTTTATATGTCCCAATAACATTGTAGGGGTGTTCTTCATGTCGAAAGGCATCACCATGTACTCATAGTGACCGTAGAAGAATCTGAAATCCATCTTCAGTATATCCTTTTCTCCTAATCGTAACTGGTGGAAACCTGACCGAAGGACAACCTTTGAGAACCACTATTCCACTCTGAGCTAGTCAAATAGGTCATCATTCCATGGTAGTAGATAATTTTTCATCACAATCACCTTGTTCAGGCGTCGGTAATCCACACACAACCTCAAGGTCCCATCACCCTTCTTGGAAAACAAAACTAGGGATGACCATGGAGAATCACTAGGTCTCACGAAACCCTTTCTATTCAAATCCTCTAACTACTCCCTCATTATGTGATGCTCAGAGGGAGCCATCTGATATGATGATGTGGAAATCAGTGTCATCCCATGGTGTATGTCGATGCAGAAGTCGATTTCCTGATGAAGACATAGTTCTGGAACATCTTCGGGAAAGACATCATCGTACTCCTCCACTACTACAGGGAATTGGAAGCTCACAACATCTACCACCCTGAGGATATGTCTGGCCATATAATGAGAGATTGGTTTTATGATCAAATGCATGAGACCACATTATGCTATCTGAGTCCCCCGTTCACCGAAAAAGGAAAACCTCATCCCATCGCTACGGACACACCACACTCTTCTCCTAAAATAGACAATCTGGGCATGGACAGAGGAAAAAAAATCCATACGAAGAATGAGGTCTTAAGACCTTGACGCTCCCACCAAAATGTTCCTAACAAAAATCTCACTGGAAAGGGTATGATCACACTATCTGCAAAGGTGATTGATCATCGAGTCTCCTCTTGTTGGCATATACAAACGTATGGATCGAGTCAACGACTCTACCGAAATCTCAAGGTTGAGCACAAGACATGTTGTGAGGAAGGAATGACTAGCACATGTGTTTATAAGTATGGATTCTAAGATAGAGAAGTCACATATCATACCCCGGATCATCCCTGGAGTCCCTGGGTCGTATGCCTTGACCTCATTCACCTATCCCCACCCATGTCCCCCAGCTCCCTAAGCCTGGTGTGGACGTCCTGGGTGGTGGTGGTAGGAGATCGAAGCGTATGCCACCACCTATAGATATCCCTGCTTCTCTACCCCGTCTACAGCCTGGCGGGTCTATATGTTCCACTTTCTACCTATACCTCAGTGGTCCAACCACCATCTCCCTGTCAGTAGCTAGACGAGACAAAAATCTCTAGAGATATGTCACCTACTATAGCCCGAGTAAAATAACCTCTTTTTATGCTGACAGGATCCATCCTGAGAGCCCTGGACTTCCAAACTCTAATCCTGGGTCCTCATTTGACATCTCCCACATCTGGATCCCTATGCCTAACATCGGATCATTGCTGTCATGCACTCTGCACCTATTTTCCTGTTTGTGACTGCCATCGACTATCTCTACCCTATCCATAAGCTCCCGATCACCAAGGCCAACTCAAGCACTCCTCCATATGTAAAAATTCATAGATTCATGGAACTAGCTCGTATGTCCCATCATAGACCTCACTCAAAGGTCAAATATCTGAAGTAATTATCCATGACTATATCCATCGAGTACCTGGAAAGGTTGGTGAACTTCAATGAATAGTCATCCACCATCAAACCGCTATACTGGATCAGAAGAAGCTCATGGATATGCACTGATCTTTGAGTAATGGGTGATAACTCCTTGCTAAAGAGTCTATCAAACTATATCCATGATAGAGTATTCTCATCGTGAGTCTGTGTGGACAAAATCCACCATCGTCCCACAAAACCCAAAAGATGAATCACCCTTAAGATTACCATCTGTTTCATTAGTGTCCTCACAAGATGGAAAACCCTGGTCACCACCTCAAGATAGTCCCCAGCCGTCTGAGGGTCGAGATCACCTCAAAACCTGAGGTGTCTATGTATCTGGAACTCATTGAGTGCGCTCAGCCTCCGCCCCTTGTCTTTCGGTACTGCAGGTACCACGGGTGGCTCCACTGGTGGTGGACTAACAGGATCACCACCATGAGGATACACATGGGGAACTAGTCCCCATATCGATGCCTCATCACTGAGGGGGTCATCCTCATGATCACACTACTGAATCCTAGTGGGTATGCATCACAGAGGAATCCTGTAAGGAACAAGATATATAATGGTCAAAGAGTATATGTGGATAGCTGACACAAAGGACATGGAAAACAAAACCCATTCTCATATGATGCTTGTAACAAATTATTATTCCCCCCAAAACTAGTTTTTTCTTTCACCGAGTCAAAAAGAATGTTATCAGAGTCCTGATGTATAGATACATTGGCTGTCCACACCAACACTTAAGTCTCTGTCATGAAATCCTAGCTTGAAACACATTAAACTATTACACCAATCCAAACTCACAAACTCTTGGTTCTATGATAGAACCGACCACCACAAATACAACTCTTTCATGACCCCTCCCAATGGGGCCCACACTGCAACTCCCCAAGCCAACCTCCAATAGGCCATGGTCTGGTGAATAGCACCAAGATGGAATATTACTAACATGGTAGGCATTGCCTATGTACTTGTACACACACACATCTCTAAGGCCACAAATTATGAATTGTAAAAAAACCACTAAGGAACCAAGTGCATGCAATCAACTAAACTCAACCTGCAGTGTGCGATGAGAAGTAATGTACTGATAGTAAAAAATTCTAGAATACAGAACCCCCAAAAACAAGATTATGGAAACTACAATGTCCAACCTATAAACACAACGATGTTTTGGGACTGCTGCATGTATCTGTATAAACACATCGGCCTTAAGGAAACATAGAAAGCTCAATCCTATCATGTTTTCCTTGGGATTATAACAAAAGGATGCACGTCTACAAAATACAGGGCATGTTCGGGCAATGCCCATGCAGGGTTGAGTATAACAATACTCAGTAGAGGATGCAGAAAACCACAATGATATACACAAAGGAAAGGTACAATCAACTCTACACAGTTTATGTTTACTAAACATATCATAGGTGAACAAAAACCAAATATACTAAAAACCCAGACCTATAGACTAGAGACAAGTCACACAACCACATACAGCCACTAGGGATTCTGTTTGATGATTCCACAAAGCTCTCATGTGGGATAAATCTCTCCCAGAGTCTAATAACTCTAATGAACATTGTCCGAGAAGTACTGTCCATAAGGAAAAGTCAATAGATATTGATACACTCATTTTGGGATAACACCCTCTTGAGTGGGGAAATATCTCGACAAACAGATGAGGATCATTGCTAAGGACTTGGAGAATACAACGACTCAACTGGATTCAACTAATAGGTAGTGGATCGGTGCCGGTGGGAATAGTCATGTTGATATCTGACTCTACCTAGGGTCAAGAATGGATAGAGGATCTCACTCTGGGCCTCTCTGAGAAATACATGTCTCTATCCTGGAAAATCCTATGAAAGGGATCATACTCTTTAAAAAGGAACGATACCAGACCTTCAGGGGAACAAGAAAAAGGGGCACTAACTCAAAATAAACATATCCAAGATATAGTGGACTGGATGATCATGCAATGTACTAAAAAGTACAAGTCATGTAGATGTGTCACACACCATGTCTTCTGACACCTAGTACAACACATGTACAAAGGCCCATGTCCCTAGGCTAGTCCTGTAGAAAGGTCAGTACATAGTGTGTAGTGTAGATCACAAGCCATGTCTGAGTAACTGGGGTCAGCTCTATATACACTACCATGGTCTCGTACATACCTTTATCCCATGTGTTCCATCAGGTGTAACCGGTAAACGAGGTAACCCTTTCAGGCAACATTTTCTACTGGTGTGGTGGAGTACACGGCTGTGTACTCCATCCCGTGTTCGTGCATCACCCGAAATACATGATGAGTCTGTATAGGGACCCACATGTCGTGTTCATGTGTAACACATCATATCATCGCTTCATGCATTGGAGATCCCTAGAGACCATTTAGAAGGTCCCACATTGTGTGTTCATAGGGGGTACATGTTGTGTTTTTCGTAAATTTCATGAAACAAAGCCCGTTGCCACTGTGCCTTGGTTTCTCCTCCAAACCTTGATCTGACCACCCGATCACCTCGAAAATCAAGATTTGAGGTCGTCTTACAATCACAAATATGATTCCATTGGTTTTGTGCTTCTGATTGGCCCTGAAAACATGTTCCAATTCACCCGTGCGGAGAGTTCATGAAGAACGAGAACACCCAATCCATGTCTATTTTTCTTCCTCTATCGCCATCACACCTCCGATATGTCGTCATGAGGTCAGATCTCTTATTTTGATCATTTCATTTCAAAACGGATGTGAATCAATCTTTTGTTCATAACCCCTCAAAAAATGTGTAGAATGTAGGGTTAAAAAGGGAGGGAGAATAATGATAAACAAAGAAGGCACACACCTCCTCCATCGTTCATCATGGTGTTGATCCACTCCCATTAATTGCATTAATAGGATAAAAAAATTGACAATATAATAATTATCCTATAATCAATTCCTGAATCAAAAATCCAAAAATGAAAAAAATTGACACCCTCCAACAAGAATGCCTAATCCACAGATCACCCTATCAGTCGGTTGATCTATGTTTGTTATTTAAACCAATAATGGGGAAACAAAAGAATCGAAAATAACAAACCCCTGCCCCAGTCGTTGATAAAGATAGAGTTCAATCATCATTTGGGATTCAATCTCACTACAAAATGATCCATGTGCCATTGTTCATCGGCATTCGTGAAAATTCCTCCAAGGTTGGCTTCTCTACAATGATCCCGAAAATTCTAGGGGAAAACACTAGGGTTATGAGTTGAAACCAGGGATCCTACTCATTTAAAAAATATAATAATTGTTTCATTATGGAATGATTTTAAATTAAAATAAATTATTAATTGATTTTAATTCTTCTAAAATGTTCCTTCTAAAATGCCCAGAAACTATCTTCTTCATCTGACCCATGCTGGTCTACATAAGGTATAGTCCATTTTCTCAACACAGTAGTGCCATCGGATTTTTTATTCGAGAACCCATTTAAAATTTATTTCAATTTTATAGGAAAACCACTCACACACGGTACTTAAAATTTTATCTTATTTCAAACATTTATTTCGGGCACCCCAGGCCTCAGAATCACACTCTTTAGAAAGGCTTGGTCTCAAATTAATCCCATACAATAATTAAATTTAATACATCTGAAAACCAATAATTTACATTATTCATGATACATCACTGATGATGATCCCACCTTTATTCAAGTTTTGGTCTCCGACATTAATTTTTTAATACTCTAATGTTGGTAACCTACCACACCACTACACATAGAGTTACATGTTCATTTGTTCATATTTCAGTAGGATGTATACTAATTCACATACGTACTATCCTATTATTAGAAATAAATATTAATTCACTAATCCCTACTTTGGTTTCTAAACACATGAAGGATTAAATTTAAAAAATCCCCCAAAGTATGATTTATATTTACATAGATTGATGACATCTGATTAATCTATGTGTTTAATTTTTTACTATTTATTAGGTATATTAATTCTTTTATTATATTTCACAATCTAATCAAAATACATTAAATATTTTAAACTAAGTTTCATGTGTATGACATCATCCATTAATTTCATGACTTCTATCATTTAGCACTATGCTCACATGAAATTGTTCTCAAAAGATCTATATATGTCTAGATTCCAAATTTTTAGGATATGAAGTGATTAAATTGTAATAAATTATTCAAAATGTATAAAAATTATACATTTCACAACTCATTTTGATATTCAGTACTACTCTATTATGATACCCATACCCACATAATACTAATATGTAATATTTTTGTAATAAGAGAAATAGTGGGAGAGGGTTTGTAAATTAGAGAGTCAACAATATTATTTTAATAAATGTATCTCAGTTACCATGATTGTAGGAACACGTTGAACCTATAATTGATAGCAATAAATTAACCAGAAAAATGTAGATATAAAAACAAGGAACAATGATTTTACATGTATAAAAACTAAGTGCTGGTCTAAATAACATGAACATGATGTTTTCTAGTGAGTAGAATACACTAATTTAAACTAGTTTTGTTGGAATAATTCATCATATAATCTTACCCTATGTCAAACACATTTCCTTTACAATTGATTTTAGGATAGTGCCCTGCCTCCTTGGAATAACATCTATCAAATCCCTGATTTTCAATGCCTTAGATGTTGTTTTACTTAGATAAATGACTTATGGTCACTTATATGTCATCATGTATAAAAAATTATTTTTTAAAATTATGAGGAAAATTCTATTTTACTCAAATTACAACCACAAGGTTGATTCAAATTATACCTTCAATAGTGTATGGATTGTCCTCAGATTTTATTCTAAGAGGCATACTCCATTGATCTTTTATGGTTCTACCAATTAAGTATTGCATGTTATATGATCAAGTATTATTGAATCATATCCCTTAAATGATCCCGCTTCATGATATTTATTCATTGAATTATTATTCACACAGATATCTCCACTCAACTGTATTTTACCAATGGAATCTCATATAACTCCTTCAGTTAGTTTTTTTGTGGAACAATTTTATGATATTACCTTCTCTCAACATTACACAGTCACAAAAAATATTTTTTTTGATTTTCCCCTCATCTGACCTCCCATTCACACAATTTCATTTCCCATTATATTACACTTTATTCATTTTTTTTGAATGTAAAACTATATTATGAATGATCCCTTGGTGCTCTCCCTTAATATGTTTTTGATAATAATGGGTTAAGAAATTATTTTAAATAAAATACATATCTTTTTTATCACATGGAATATAAAATCATATCACCTCAACATATTCAATAACCACACATCTCTTCAATAGCACATTGTTAACACATGATTAACTTATCTTATGAACTACCATATATGGAAAAGATGATTTACATATCACATAAAGAACCTTTACTAGCGTAAAACAGTATAACTTTCATAAAATCATCTATACTGGAATAAATATCACTTATTTTAATAAAAATAATCTTTTAAATTCCTCCAAAAAAGTAACCCAAAATCATGAATTACAACAGAAAGGTTTTAGAAGTTAAATACTTATAATTCCATATAGGATATAATATTTACAACTCATTACCAATATATAAATGTTCTAAAAGTAAAAAAAATAAGAAGTAATCTCTAACTAAGATAAACATGGTTCCATCACATTATTCTCTATATAGATGTTATTAGATCAATGTGATTAAATTAAATTCCACCAATTTCCTTAATGTTATAAAACATTAAAATTCATCAACATTTGATCCAATTTGTTTCACCTTATGTATTTTTATCATTTATTTCATACCATATGACCTGAAAAATTACTAGTTTATGGATCATATAAGTTTCCTATTTAGGGAATCATTGTGTCTCTATACCTGTGTCTCACTTGGGTTTGTTATTTCATCCCAAGATAAATAACAATGGACTATGCGGATTCTATATATATTGGTTTCCCATTTCGATATACCTAATAGAAAATGATGTAACCACTGTTTTATTCTACCACTCACAAATCATTTTTCTTTACTCATATGAATATATTTTATTCTCCTAAAATTTTAATCATTCCCCAAATTCTTAATATCTAATGTTAATCCCATTAGTTATTTTTTACCAAAAATTTATCATAGTATCATCCTAGATATAATAATCCTCAGTACCAGTATATATAGATTTATCCAAAATAATGATGTTTTTTTATCCTTATTTTGAAAACATTTACGAAATCATCTACCTCACTATCCTTGAATAATGTTAATAGATCTATTGTTTTTATCATAAGTTTAGTAGTCATACTTTTACTACATACCACTATTATATCACCCTTAATTAAAACACACCATTTCCAAAAAAACTAATCTCTAAATTCGTCTATTTTTAGATTCCATTTTACCACCATTTTTACTTATCCACAATGAATTTAAATAGATTTATAGGGTTCTTTAGTCTTTTGAAAACATATATTTCTTATTTTTTTGTCATCATGTAATTTTTAGTAATATTTAATAGAAATTTTTAATAGTAATATATAATATCCTCCTAAAATCTCTCATATATCATGAATGTTAGTTCATTTAATCTTTATGTCTGATTGATCATGAATTATGTGTGATTTTAATCAACAATTTATTATATTGTTTACATAATTGAGATAAATCAATGATTGAATTTTTTTGACAAAGTAAAATTATATTTTATGGTGAACCATTGTGCACCATAAATAATTTAAAGGATATATCGAAAAATCAATTATATTTTCTAAATTTATATATAAGAAGTATCAAAATATATTTAAGATATAAATATTGGATCAGATATCAAAAAATGTGAATATTGAATTTTATTTATTTAAAAGGTGGAATCATCAAGTGAAATCATGGATAATGTATTTATCTTAACTATCCATCATACTAATTATATATAAACATGTGGTAACATTCCAAAAGGCCAATTAATAATTGTAGTGTAAAGGTGTGAAACTAGAAACTGATGTCAAAAGCCTAAGATCAATGATATATTTTTATGTGTGTTAAAAATACATATGAATTAAAACATTAAATTGTTATTATAGATAATAAATTTTTATTTCAACTAGTAGATTTATGTGGATGTTTATTAGTATTATGTTTTTATATATGTTTGGAATAGTATAACACCATGTGGTCTATAAATACGTTCATGAAAAATGGATGGAAAATATTATTGATATTAATTTTATATGATATGAGTAGGACAGTAATGTGTTAGCAATAACCTTTTAATATCATTGAAAATATAAAAAATATTGTATAGATAAAGGGGGTATTGTTGAGGATGTACCCTTTTGGACATCGATAAAAAGACATTGCTAATGAAAATTATAATATTAATGAGATGAACCACTGATTTTGTATATAAATTGTGGAGGAAACAGATAGATCAGAAATACATATATTTTGAGGTATTTCATTAATTATATTTGATAGCGGATAAAATTATGGTAATATTGAATGAAAAAAATGGGGGAGGGGGATTTGGAACTAATGATTTTATTGATTCATTATTTCATTGAATATATGAAATTATAAAATCATTGGTAATTTTGTTTGATTAATTTATTGTTCATGATGTACTATAAATGAAGAGTGGAATGAGGAGACATTATGTCATGGATGATTGAATGAAGAAAGAATAATAACTGAACACATGGAAACTATATTTTTAATTACAAGATTGTGAATATGTGGAATTAAATATTATTTTAGAAGTGAGGCTATTTACTAATGAAACAAATATTTGGAAGTAGTAAAATTTAATTTTTTTTGATGAATTATAAAATTGGAATATGTGTTGATCTGCAGGTGTTATATGTACAATTTGTGTCTATGAGTAGACATTTCCAGAATTTGGTTAGCACTTATGATGCCTAATAATATATGTTTTTGGAATAATTGTATCGTCTAGGAGGAAAATGGGGTGCAAAATACACTTATTTGATTAGTTTAATTTATTCGTAGTCATGAATTTTGTAAATTAATTTAATAATAATATTTATAAACTCCATGAATAGGGCATGAAAAATATTTTACATATTTTATAGTTAATTAGGATTTAAAAATATAGAAAAAGAATATTTACCAAAATATATAATATATACTCAGAATATGTATAATATTTTTGGAAAATAAAGAAAAAATATTTCAAATCGAAACATGTCCATTGAATATGGCATAACATAAAACTCTTGGGTAATATAATTTAGGCGATGAAAAATTTATCAATTTATAAAAGTGATGGAATTCATATTAAATTATACATATATATGGAATTTTTATAAGATGCATTAAAAGGTCCAAAAGTATCATATATTTAGTGATGCATGCCATATTTTAATTTTGTTGGTCCCTATCAAGGATTGAACCCACAATTCTCAACACTCTAACATATTTAGGGCAGTATTGTTGGGGTCCATCAATCTTCCATCGACAAATAATCTCTTACATGTCAACCATGATGAATAAAAAAATAATATTTTTCTCCAAATATATTATAGGTTATCTACTAAATCAAACAAATATTGATCATGAAATGATCAATCATTATTAAAATTTTATGAAAATCCATGTCCACTCAATCTCTATACCAACATGAAAGATGTCCAGTATAACATTTACAAGCATGGGAAATATAAATGTTGTGATTCTAAATGGAAATATATTCTAAATATGATTTGGTATTCTCAAATATTTATATTTCAACATTAATCATATTATTTCCATATACACCATTACTACAATCCACAAGGTGTTGGTCGATATGATGAAATTTTCTTCTAAAAATTACCAATAAATTTCAATGTAGCGGTGACACATGAAGGACATAATGAATCCAAATGGTGGTTTGGATTATTTATAATGTTACATTTTAATAATGATAACCCACAAACCATTCAAATTATGTTTTTTTAAAAATACACCTTCGTGGGATTGTAACAATTTCCTTAAAAATAATATATTATACAAAACAAAATCCTTCAATTTTTAGGGAATATAGATTTGACCATAAAATGATTTTTACAAATCCCAAAAGTAATAGTTTACATTAAAAAAATACCTTATCCTTAATTATTATCCTAATTTTTCCATTCGTGTTTTGAGATGTAAGATTTGTGTGAGAAATATATTCAAGACCACTTTCATTGATCTATAAACACTTAATCCTACGATCAATCCTCTGGTCCACCAAAATAATATTCAATGTATTAGTGACTATTAATGAAAGGAAATTACCCTTCAAATCGTCTCCCAAAGAATGCATCGATCCCTATTCGGAATGGAACATGGATTCATATACCCCTTTATATACAATCCAAAATATATTTCCATATATAGTCTCATAAGAGATTATGTAATATAATCTTTATGTGAGTATCCAAAACTATATCCATTGGGAAATATCCTGTGATGGGGTTAGAGGTCCTATATTCAACATATCAATTACATAATATTGTGTAAAACTCTAAGAGTTGACCAATACCTATGGAAATATATATTTGGTAGTTACAAAATCATGATAGAAACAATTTGATCATTACATGAAAGGTAAACCATTTTCGGTTATTTTTTATATCCATTTTGTCAACTATATAATTATAATTTAATTTAATGTTGGAATTCTTAAATTGGTGAATTTTTTGTTAATGTTTTATATCTCTCTATTTTCAAAAAAAAAATAATAGATTCCACATCAATACCATCATTGTTAAACTTGTTTCTTATAAAATTCAATTCATCATATTCTTGATTTCTCATGAAACAATCAGCTTTTATGGTATGTAGGGTTATAATTTCATGGTTTTTCATATACCATTAAATAATATTTCCCCATATAGAATTGACAATTTTATATTGAATTTAGTTCTTCAATATAACAAACCTAATATATATTAGGAAAATATAAGAACTGCAAATTCAATTTTCTATATTAAAATCTCATAAAATAAATTTTTTAAAGATATTTTGAAAAATTTAATAATATTATTCATGTGGATACAATTGATAAAACATTAATAAAATATTATCTATCACAAATCTAATACATTATCATGTGGGGTTTATACAAATTATACCAAACATCCAATGATATAACTATAGGGAATCACATCCATTATCATTCTATTTATATTCTTTGATTATATTATTTGGGTCTCTACTGAAGTATTTATTTGCATATAATCATCTATTTAACTACATTTTATAACTTGATTATATATTTTCCTGTGGAAAAAATTTGTAATAATCATATTGAGTAACATTTAGAATATAGGAATGGTGATTCACTAATTATATTCATCCTTAATTATCATTTCATTAATTCTGAAACAACATTCATTGGAATTCATCAAAGCCTCCCAAAAAAATCAACCACATAAATAGGTACTAACATTAAGTATTCCTTTTTGCTCTTGATGTATAAGTTTTGATCAATCACAACAATTTCAAAACCCAACTCTCCATGTGTATTAATATCCCATTGTGTTCCCTAATATTTGATCTTAAAAATATATATAAGTCCTTATTCTATGAAAACGCATTACTTAAATCATAATCTATAATAATCCCATATCAGTTTCTAATATGTACTTCTTCATTATGAACTCAATTCCAGAATTATGATTTAAAAAACATCTAGTATACAATTAATACATTTTTCCATCTCCATTAATAAGAATAATATTACGATTTCATGATCACAAATATTTCAAAATTTCTCATCCCTCTAACAAACTAGACCAGGTAGATTTGATTCGTCACCTAATATGGCATTCAATAAGGACTTAGGTTCACCTCCCTCGATACTAGTGGCTACAAATAGGCGGTGATGACATAACATCACAATTTTTGGAGACTATTTCTTCAATATAATATTATAATAACTGAGCAAATAAAAATATCACATTCATATCAATAATCAAAAACTATATTCCACATAAATAAATAGATGAATTTAAAAAAATATAAAAAAAATGCAACATTCAGTCAAATATAAATTCTATACTAAAATAAAAATGCGTATCTCATTATAATTACATGATGAAGGTATAATAAAAAAAATATATAAAAATATCATTTTCCCTCAAAAAATATGATCCTAATATACAAGCTAAACCTATAAATTTGTAAAAATGATCTAGATCAATTCTTGAACTCCACAAGTATTGTATCTCATGGTTAAAAATAAATGGGACTCCACCAGAATAAACAATGTCGTATAAACAACCTATTTGATTACATATGGTCTACACACATGTATGAAAAAAATCACAATGTTGTACACATATGGTTGATAAATAAATCTTAGTAGGAAACCCCAATTATGAAGATAATATATATTATCATCACATCTAAATGTAACATGTTACTTGTCCAATATAACCAAAAACAATTATAATAAAAATATTGAACTATATAAATAAAATAAAAATAGTCAAACCCAAGATCTTTCTATAAATATTAGGTAAGTCAACATTGAATTGATCCCACTTTAGAGGACATATAAGACATATATCACCAAGAAAAATGAAATTTTATTCATCTGGTATAATAAATGCAGCTATAAAAATACAAAATATTACCATGAATGTATGGAAACCCCTATAATATCATCATTGGAATCCATAACCACAACACACAACTGTTGGTTTCTACGAATCTAATAAAATGTTATAAACTACATAAAATAAATATAAGTAGAATCATTGGATACATTCACATGTCCTGAAACGCCTATATATCTAAACACTATCCTAAAACTCTCATAAAAGTAACTGGGGTGTACTCAGCCATATAATCTATTATCTCTGAAGAAAGACCTAAGACTAGACAACCAGCAGAGGATATCATTGATTAAAAAATAGGAGAAATTAAAAATCTATCAAAATCTCAAATGTTTCCTAGAAAACCGAATCACGAATAAGAAAGTCCTAAGAATCCATAGTGAATTTCAATTAAAAACACGGTAATCCAACACCCACACCAATCAACAAGATCCATTGAAGAATATTCTAACAATATCAAATATAAAACACACATGGGGAAAGCCTACACATTCACTTAAGAGACAATAGAAATATGACATCACCCAAGGTTCCACTATCATTACCAAAATTCATGAAAACCCCATAAAAGGAACCATATCTAGCATTTCCAACACAGAATCCCTTATTGTGAAACAACATACCCATATGATGATCTCCAATTTGCACATAAGTCATCAAATTATCCACATCTCATAAACCCCCCACAATGGAAATCCTCAAGTGTCCGTCCGATGCTTCATGACCTCAAATAACTTGTTGTAGGATATACTCACAATATAATTGTGACACCACATCTCTAAGGCTCCGTTTGATCTAAACCTAAAGCTTGTAGTCTAAGACCTCCACTTCTCAAACCATGAAAAATTGGCCTTAATATCCTGGTTCCATCCTATAATCTCATCCATGTTACAACATGATCCTACATTTTGGGAGTAGTCATATAAATAAAAAACAAACCCCCTTGGTATCCTTAATAATATATGATTAATAGTTTCTCATCCCACACCTAATACTTGTCTCACAACCCAGCACATGGTATTTATTTATTTATAATGAACAAAACATCCTCCTATTAAATCACTCCCAATCCAAACCCATCCCCTCCAAATGGCCTCTCAATGTAGAAATATTTCCACTATCATAATCTATATTAAAAAATTCACTAAATATACTAATCAATGTATAATTAGTACCCTTTGGTGAAATCCATAAAAACACCTCCATAATGGGAGTACAAAGTATGTACCTTTGGTAGATGAATTGTGACCCCAATGACCCTCTTTTTTGAAGTACCACATACTTATTAGAATGCACATTCACTATATATATATTGTGCTCTAGCCCTTCATGGTATGTCTCCCACATGGGGAGGAATTTATTGTACCTAACCATGTTCCACACATATGTTTAGTCCATATATACCACATGAAATATATGTGTTCTTTTCAGCTAATCTCTAGTCATGTCTCCTATATGGCTATGTTCCCCACCCACATGGGGTGTCTAGATGAGTAGATAGGACACACCCTAAATCCATCATATATGGAATGTCGTAAACACAGAATCTATGTAGCCACATTAATCTAGAACTCACACAAAATATACACATTAGGATCTCATTGACTACATAATGTTTTGTTGGCTTTTAACCAACAGAAAACCATTGAGATTACCCAAATAAATCAATTAATCCATAACCCAAATAATTGACTCCCATGGTTTCCAAAACAACATATTAAAATTTTAAAAGAAAAAAATCATAATACATGGATGAATAGATTAAAAAAAATTCCATCCTTAGGGTGTAAACATTAGATACATTTATCTCAGAACTATGAGACAAACCCACTGATGCCCAATCTAGCTATGCAATCAGATAGTGATAATATTCCATCTTTATTTGACCCCATATTATATATAATCATAAATCATAAAAGGAAAGTATCCTTAACAATACACATATACCCTTTGGGAGTAGGAATGGAAAAAGTAAAAAAATTAAATATATATATGTATGTATAAAAAAATTAAAATGGGACACATGCATTGTCCTAATTTATGAGGTGGGGTTATGCCTCACCAAGTGAAAAAACCCCTACATAAAATTCATTAACAGTGTCAGATATAAAATAATATTATCCATTCATATTATATAACAATTATTACATTAATGAATGATTAGTATTTAATTAATTACATAGTTAATATTATTGGATAATTCGAAGAGTTTTTATTTCCCAAAAAATCTTTTTTTATGGTAAAAAAATAATCTAACATCAAAAAATTGGTCATACCTTCCCATATTATCTTCTAATATAATATATTACCATTTTTTCCATAAAACCATTTCTGACAAATTTTATATATCACCATATTTTTCTCAACATGTAATTTCATGGCTCATCAACCCCCCCCCCCCCAAATAAATGCTTACTCTCCCCGAGAAGCCATCATCTCTAACTAACTACCAATAATTAACAAGTACACTAGTGCACTAAACACCATAAAACCTATATACTGAGTAATCTCAACTCTACAACAGTTTTTAAAACATGTGTGTTACTCATCCATGAATGATAATGTGATCCCCAGTAAAGAAGTACCCTTGTTTTCTCTTCATGACCATAACACCAAACCTAGAGCCCATGTTCCATAAACTATCAAATGATATGATTGTATGTAATTACCTCATTCAAATTAGAGATCCAATATGAATCACCAACCACAACCCTTATTTAAATTACAATTAATGAAATACAACATGTTAAAAAACTAATATTAATTGAGTACAACAATCTCTAAAGGATAATTGTTATATATAAATCATTATGTTTACCTCTCACACAATGACCTTATTCAAAAGGTCAAAAACCCACCACAACACTCATTACAAAAATGTGATTTCCATGAAAACCACTATTATGATCTCAAACTCAAATTATCCAGGACGATATTATAGTTAGTTTATGTGTATAAACTATTGACCATTCTCTTCATTATGGATATCTCAAAAAAATGATGGATAAGCACTCCTCTTAAAAACAAGGAAGCTCAATCCTGATACAATTAACCACATAACCTCCCTCCACATGAACATAAATCCATAACCATTAGATTCCAATAATTATATAATCATTCTATCCAAATATTAACAAAAAATTAACAAAACCAATAGGGCTAGACCTTCATCCCAAACATTCCCTTCAATGCAACCAAAAAACAACATTCACTCCAAATTCACCAAATTATATTCCCCTAGAAACATTATTCCTAACAATAAAACTTCTTTGTGTAACAAAAACCTCAAATCGAGACCAGTAAAAATTTACAATACTATTTCATTCCTTCATCAATCTAACAACAATGACAGAGCACTTGAGGGTCCCACTAACACACAACAATCTCCAAGCATACCTCGATTAAGGGACTACATTTCCACTGGTAGAGAAACTTTCACCCTGAGATCAACATGGACTATCATATGAATAAAATTAAATATGTTTATTATGAGTATAATTATACCAATTATACATATAAAAAACCCATATAGGTAATTTTCATCATTTTAAATAACAATTCCTCCATCCCCATTAATATCATATAAAATCAGAAACATGTTATATGATTTCTCTTTGCTAATCATATTACATGTCTAAAATAATATTTCAATCAATCCAGGAAATAAATCCGAAAAATAATATATAACCAAACAAAAAAATCCATTTGCATAACTGAATATAAATTTTTTGAAACAATATCATCAAAAACCAAATATAAAAGTACCAAAACCATTGTGACCAATAAGTCATATCGAAAAATTTGTTCATGATTAAAAATCCTATATCCATGAAAATACCAAAAACATTCCTAGGACACTTATTAAACATCCAAATAAATCATAAAAAATGAAATTTTTATACACATATTTTTGAAATCAAATATGGTTGACTTGACCCATAACCCAATCCCACTAACAAAAACACATCAGACACACATACCCAAATCCTAGAGGTTTTTGACTATAGGTGAGACCCAAAATAATACAATGAGAGGAATATGCCTTTTAATTTGAGGGAATAAATATTGTATATATTCTACACACATTAATATCTACAAAAAAGTAATTTAAATAAATAAATCACTCAAATGAGTGAATTCTATAAAAATTTAAATGAACAAAACAGTCAAACAAAATCTATCAACAAATCATTAATTGTTCACCAACTTGAATAACCACAAAAAAAATAGAATAAAGAAACTAAAAATGTAGAATGCTATCAAATGACTCTAATCCCAAACTACCTCTATGTCCTTTATGATTGTTTTACTACTCAATCATGATTCAATGACTCTACATGTGCATCGTTTGTCAATCATGAATCACTTATCCTCTCCTAGAATCAATTGTGTCATATGCTTAAACTGAATATATATATAAAGTCTTTATATGCACTAAAATATATATACATGAGGTGGAATATAAATTTTAGTAAGCCACCCAAATTAGTGATCCTAACATTCACTATCAAAACATGTTCATGAGATATGTGATATTTCCATCCAAGATAATAAAAATATAAAAAAAATTAAAAAAAAAATACAACTAAAAGGAAAAAAATAACAATGGGATCATCCCTAACACCCTTATAATATCATTCCTTACTCTACTCCCCATTTAAGTACTTATAACACAATATTACAAATCCACCCAACATAGGACAAGCCAAAGAAATCAAAAGTGATTATAATCATATAATTACATCAACATTTATTATTTCAAAAATCAATGATAGCATCCTATAAAACCAAAAACACAACACCCATCTATGAGGAACTCAAGATCTTATTGTATGATCAAAGCTTATAATAGAAGCTTCATGTCGATCACTCAAGAATTTATCCAATCCCTGAATGTCCTAAAACAATAACAGGGTAATAAATTATTATATGATTGTGAGTACTACTCAAGGGTCCAATCACTCCATAGTCATGGTAGTGTATGCATAAAACCCAATGGTTGTAATCCATGAAATTTTTTATACCCATCATGGTTATCTACTAGACCCATTGACCCACCAAACACTATCCTTCCAATATATGAGATCACAAGATAAAAATCTAGGCTAACACATTATGCCTCATAACTACAATATACTCCTCTCATATATAATAAAAATCAAGAACATCCTAAGAAACCTCGCCCAATGTTATCATAAATATGTCTTATCTAACAGATGTTCCTCTTAACTAAAATAGAATAAACCATATATGAACATATCACTGGTAATACAAACATCGAGGATTTAATATACAGCCCACTAATCAAACCCCTTAGCTACATCAAGCAAAGATGACCAAAACTCTTATGACCCCCACATAGGAATTACTTCAAAACCCTTCCCTTGAGAATATTCTATAAGAAAACATCAAGAAAAAACTCCCTCAAAAAAGTGTTCAATAAAAAACCATATAGATATCCTTTAAATTGTAAAAAAATATACCATTATAATCATGGAGGAAAATTATTGGAATGATCTACTCACAAGACCAATTTCATCTCTATTATAGAACTAAGAATAAAATATGGTATAAATAAACAACACAGATCTTATATAACGAGATTGTAAATGGAATGATCATAACTATACATAAACCATATCCCACCTATGGGGCATTTAATTATGTACTCGGTCATCACTCACCTAACATAGTGTGTCACCCACATAGGGTGTATATCTTTGTTACTCAAATACAGTTAAACAATATCAACCATAGGGCCACCGATCATGTTCATTGATTAATCACTTTCCATGTATCCTATATTTAAACATTCCCCTAATATTAAACATTTATATAAGTACCAAAAACACACCTCGAGTCTCTCATATAATATATATATCTGTAACAATCATTCCATATTTACCAATTCAAAAACGATTCACTCAAAAAAAAACAACAAAAACCATTTTTTTCTTCTACTACACAACATTTGATATGATATCCAAGAATAATGAACCCTTTTAATTACCCATAATGATATAGTTGGCCTAATAAATCTTCAAATCCACACCGTGGGGTCTAAAACAACATATAGACATGATTCTATCCAAAAAACTACCACATAGATTATTTTCAAAATTAACAAAATTCAAGGGAATCCTTTGTAGAATAAAACTATAAATCATCGATCCTATATTTTAGAGAACCACCCAAAAACACCTTATCAAGAATCATAGTCCACCCCCATCATGACACCCTCTCTCTACCTCACTTACTCTCTCATTCAAAACCCAGAAGTGGTAGTCCCCTATAGGATAAAAAAATATAAAAGTAGGATGACACAAATAAAGAAACAAAAATAGAATAAATGACAAAATAAAAATAGAAAATAATGATAAATGTGGCCCACTCTTGATTCCGACACACATAGAGATTGTATGCATCCACCAAGAAAAAACCCCTCCTCCCAGACTCAAATATGATGTTATTTTTTAAATCGGATTCTCCAAAAATAGTATATTACCATTCAAAAATGTGCGAATAAGTTATTTTTAAATATTAATTGTTATGTATTTCATTTAACATTTAATGGAATAAATTTTCCCCTAAAATACTAACCATGGTTAAACATAATATTCTTAAACCAAGATAGTAGTCAAAAATGAGACATGTGATATTATAAAAGATGAAATTATCAATTTCACCTTAAATCTATGAAGGAATAAAATCTATAATTTCTCTGTATATTATAGACTTGTAATTACATTGTTAATTACACTCTATATATTTAAATTAAATTTAGGAATAACCTTTATACTCTATTCATGAATTATTACTCGTAACCATAAAAATGTTTTCCTGTTTTTCAGAAAAACATACTTATTCCAATCACATTCATATACAATTTCATTGAAGAAACATCACCTATTGTCACGATTTTTTCATGATCATTACGTATTGATTTGAAATAAAATTAATTCAAAGAATAAATTATTGAATATTTTTGTTCTAATTGAGATAAATTTTTTTCTGAAGTTGTACCAATATCATAATTATTTTAACATTATCTTTCTTATCAACAAAAATGTTATTCTACATATTTAGGACCAATTGGATTTTCTTCATGTATGTGTTCTCCCTGTTCATTTTTTAGTCATTAGATCTATCATTAGTGTAAACTAATTACCTTTAAAATGTATTCTATAAGGATACATATTTAGAAAAAATTTCCTCTATAAAATATTTTTATCCATGTGAGTTTTAATCATCTAAAACAGAAATCTGATACATGTATTCCAAATATTATCATTTTTGAAATAAATCTATTATTGTAGATAATTATAACAAGGTGATTATATTTTCACTTTTATGACATACAAGAGGATTATTATGCCATGAAAAGAACTTCATCACCTTCAGATTCAAAATTTATCTCTATTTCATTATTTTGAAAAAACCACATAATTACAAACACCTAAAAGTACAATAGTGGTAGCTTCTAACCACACTAAATTATATATAGTTTATCAAATTCACATACATATGTAAAATTGTAATTATAGATATATAATACATTTCTAATTTTTTATTATCATATTTCTCTAGAATGAAATTTACAATAATCATAGTCCATGGTATATTATTGATTATGTTGTTCTTGTTATAACCGAAATTTCTCTGATAAAGAGTTCTCACAAATAAATATGGATTTTGGATCCCATGGAATTATATATATAATTATATATAGGTATTTATATATTTTTTACTATTATTTGTTTAAATGTTTGAAATATTTACAACATGAATCATTACAGATTTTCTTTTATATTGTGTGCTATGTTGTAACTCCGTTGTTTTGTTGGTAGTCAATATAATTCTTCCAATCCTACTATAGTAATCAGAAAAAAAATTAAAACATATCATTTTTATGGATTTATCTGACATCCGCCCACAAACAACCACATGAAGAAGCTTCAATACCAATGACTTTCTTATATTAATTATTTTTTTGGACTTTTGAACAATCTACCCATATTGAAAATTATCACTTGTTTTTTTATGGTCACATGTGATGATTTGGATATGCTTAGAAATATAATTTTTTCAAGGTTATCAAATTGATTTTTAGATCAAATTTTCATTCCATATTTTCCATAATATTATCCTTCCCCTTTTGATGACATGTACAAATTTATTCATCAATAATTTATGGACATACTATTATCCATCATCAATATAAAAAAATTACTAATTAATAGATTTAAAAAGCTATCCCGTCTTTCAAAATTCAACTATATTTTATCAATTATTTAACTATCTCAATCATTTAATATTTTGGGTGACGGCTTCAACTAAGAGTACATCCATTCATGATGGATTTTAACAAAAGAATTCGCCTTTTATATCATAAAATTTTGAGTCCCATATCATTTAAAAAACATCAAATATTTATTATATTTTAGGTTTGTAATATATTCCAATGTTATAATCATTTGATAAGTACATCCAGTAACCGAAATAGAAAATATACATTTTTCCATTTATCATATGATGGTCTCAACAAAATTTCCTTTTCATATCATATTATATTAAACATGGATGCATACTCATATCTATTAATATTGTTTGAGACTCTTAAAATATCATCTCAATGGTCCCACCTTCATCATATAATGTTGAAAATTTGTAAAGAGTTTTTAACATGTTTAAGGAATCATAAAACTATAGTCCTCAACATTTCATATTATCTAAATGAACATATGGTTAATGTCTTGAAATATAATATATTTTTTTTGTTTTATTAACTATCAAGGAAATTTTATTAAAAAACAGGAGTTGAGTTACCTAAAGTGGAATGATGGTATCTTATTACAACCTCTTACAATGTGAGGGAGAAGATCAACGGGAAAAGTATAACTACTTATCATAGATTGGTTGACTCCTTTGTTAGCAAGGCCATCCGACTCCATGTTTTCTTCACAATATTAATGGGTGGAAATGTATTGGATTTCAAGATGAGAATTGAGGCTTTTCATCTAGTGTGCGGTGAGAAGCCTGGAAAGGTGGATCACCCCATTCCAAATAGCATACTCAATGGTTGTTGAGTCACTTTATATCCATATGTGATTCCATCCTTTTAGCTTGATGAAAATAATGCTATGTATCACCGCCATCATTTTTTATTGAAGATCATAGGAATTGCCACAACACCCAAAGAATCATCCATGACATCGTCTGAGAGAGTCTCTAAAAATGTACCCACACCCTATAGGACACGAGTTTCCTCTAAAATCTCCATCTACGTTGATCTTGATCCATCCAAGTATCAGAGATTGACAAGAAAAACCTTGAGAGAATGCTCTGACTTAGTGTATATGCCATCAATTTTGAGTCATCGAAAAATCACAATGTCCCCAATCAAATTGTCGTAGTTGGATTTCTGAATCAAGGCTGCTTCCCTGATGGAAATATGAATCCTCCTCCAACTTCTATTAAGATTAAAAGAGTAATTGTTGGGAATATATTTCCTCATGATAATAAAGAAAACATAAAAATTTATACCACATTAAACTTAATAAAACATAGAAAAAATACTCACATATATTTTATAATTGTGCACATAGAAAATTCAATTGGTAGTGAAAAAACTGTATTTGTTATTTACCCTTATTGAAATGTAATTACTCCTCATATTTTGTGACCCCTCTCATGAATATAAATAATTTTTTTTCATTATAGTTATTTTAAATTTCATATTATGTATTATTATACAATTCTCAATGTTTGGAATAACACATTGAATTTCTTCATTATGTTATTTTATTCCAAAAGTAAATTTTCCTTTATTCATGAACCACAGAACCATTTCAAATTGCATTATATTTTCAACAATGATTTTTAGGAGTGATTATTTCCACATTGGATGATTATGTTCTAATATTAATTAATAGAATCCCTGATGTGAGAATGATTTCCAAACCATTACTCATTTATAACTACATAAAATCCACCTCATCATTTTCATCTATATTTTTTACTATTTATTTGAATCAATTTTTCATGAAATCAATGATTATGAATTTCAAATAAAATATTAGTTTCAAGAAAATTTAACACTAAGGGTTTATAGAATATCCATATCTATGTTTGTCAATTTCATCCCTCATTTATGACATCCCTGAAATGTGTTGATAAAAGTGATACATAGAATCTTGTATCAATAAATTTTACTTCGTAAAAAATCCTCTTTAAATATTTATTTACTCTTGTCTTTTCATCTAGTTATATAGCACGGTCAATTATACCATGAAGATATAATTTTTAGTATAATTTTTCTAACCTTCTCTCTTGTACTCAAAAATAAAAAAATCTTATACATTGAGATCCTTTCAAGCCCCATCCCTTTTCACGTAGGACTCTTATATAAATTCTTCTTCCCATGAGAGTATGCTGCTAATCTTAACATACATTCACTTATCAGTACCCTTTAGATCATATTTTTTGATGTTATAAGTAAATGAGTTACTTCATATTCATGATCCACATGTTTCTTTTTAATATAAGCAGTGGTGAAATTTATCACAATAACACATCTTAAATAACAGAGTTGTTGTGTTTTGATTAATGTTTAACAACCTATTGTGATGTTAGAGATATGAAAATTGTTCAACTCATCAATATCTTCATGATAGGGTTTCTATATCACATGGTGTTATTTGATAACTTTAAAAGACACATCCAATGAAATTTCCTTCTTTGTAGTCTAATTTTCATTATTCTATTTTTATAGGAAACGAGGGAATTCTGTAATATATCCAAAAAATAACTATTAGATAACCATCATTATGAACTCTTACATATATATTAATTTTTTTGTTACCATTTGAAAAAGAATTATTATAAATAAAACTCCATAAATATATTTTCATGATCATGTAACTATTATTAAGGTCATTGATTTCTTAAAATAATATAACTACCTTGTCATTTGGAATTAACCTCAATTAATCATACTTATTCCAAAAACCTTATAACATAACTTCATTGAATTTTTATTATATATCATAAATGAAACATATAAGTTGTTTTGTTTAGAATCTATATAAAATTAATTATATTTTTCATATAAATCCTCCATTATAGCAAATATACCATACATATATGCTTTAAAAACGTTTAAAATATCATATAATATAATATATTCCGCACTTCCATTATTATAAATTAGTTATTTTATATACAGTTATTAATACATTGTTTCAAAGATTTTCCACTAATACAAGATATAAAATTTCACCCCAAACTAGTAATTTAATACAACTTATTGGTCCCAGTAATAGAATGTACCAAAAGAGGGATGGGTGAGTAAGGGTATTAAAAAAAATAAATATTTCACCCATGATCAGGATTTTTTTATCTATATATGAGGAATACATAATTCTCTATAATAATATCTATTGAGTGAAATTATTATTAATGAACACATTTAATTTTTATTTCCTTCTCCCAAATAGAGGTAATTTATCGTACATTTAAATGGTGGAGTGATGATGTTATTAAGACACAATAACATGATACTCTTATGTTTAATACAATATACTAAAATCAATGACACTATTAATTTAATTTACACATAAAAAACATTGGAAATCCTACTACCCTTCTAAAAAAATATAAACTCATAGCACATTTGTAGAGGACATTTTTCCCAGTGAAATGTAAATTCAACTTTTACCTTTAATGTTGTGTCACATCAAGAATTGATCTATTAACATCTAGAAAATTATGACACCTAAAAATATCATTTCTTTTCTATAATCCATTATATACTTTTGGAACACCTTTTCTTCGCTAACTAAGATTTCTCAAATTAAAAATTCATATAGATAACATCCTTTTTTCTTATTTTGGAAAAACTATATTCTATTATGTTCCTATATATTTTATACCATTTACATTATAATTAATGAATATAGAGAAGAATTAAAATAAATTTTAATATAATATTTAATATTCAAATAACACTCAAATAGCAACATATCATTATTAAAATAAGGCCAATGGATAATTTCTAATTAAATCATAACCTTTGGAATTGATTTTTGTCATTGAAGATCAAGACACAATACTGAAATAACTGAATGATTTAAGAAAAATAATCTCAAAAAATAACATATATATTTTCAAACACTTTCAGATGTTCAATAATAAAAATTCTAGTGTTGAGATCTTGTTTATTGAAAATTATTCTAACTATTCCTGCATCTATGAAACATTTTCTTCAACATTAAATTTTTTTTCCATCAATAATACATGACATGTTATAGGATTTCAATTGTTATTCAAATCAGTTCACCATAGTCGACGTAAAACCAATACTATCCATTATTATATAGCATAGTAAAATTCACAAGATGAAATATTGATCTTTGTGATGTGGAGAGTGCATGCTTCCAATTTTAGAATAATTTTTTATAATGTTATGATTCTAACAACACTCAAAAATTTAAAATTCTCTTGACTATGGAATGGGGTACTCTACCATATACTTTGATAACATATGTGGTATAAAAATAGTAAACAACATGCCCTTATTTTCTCTATATTTTACATAGGATCTCACTCAAATAAAAACACTATTGATGAAGGTGTGATCAACCATTTCTCCATATTTTAGAAACATTATAAAATCTCGATCTAGATACCATAAACATAATTTATTCAATGATATGGATATGTATGGTCATTTCTAGAAGATTGAATACTAAATTAAATCAATATAATAATTAAATTGGAATCAAATATATAATTTTCCATTATAATAATAATGTTTCCATATGAACTACATCCACTCAATATAGAATGGTTCATGTCATGGTTAATTCCCCTTTAATAAAACACCAAATCCATCATCTTCCATCAATGATATGAATTTATCTTCATAAATCATATTGGTGGTTTAGATTATTACTCATTATGATTTTCAAATTATATAGTCTAAATACCATTCAATTATAATTTTTCTATCAATATTGAATAGTATTTTTATATGATTTTTAAAATAAATCAACTAAATAAATCCTACTAGGATAATATAAGGGTGAGATTCCACAACCCCAAGATGACCTTAAATAGAATCAGGGCAGCAAAAAAGTGTAGAGAATGATAATATTAAATAATATGTATTTTATTAGGGTACATGTACGTATAAGTCAATCCATACTCATTAAAATATGGAGAGAAATATATAAGAAATTATAATCATGATGGTAAACATGCATACAATAGCCTCTTGAGAAAATATGACAGCGTGTGAAGGTATACAACAAATATAAAGGTTAAAGACACACAACCACCTAGAAGTTGTGTCCCATCCTGAAAATACCATGACTAAATGATATATGAGAGATTAGAATAAAAATTTATAAGACCTGAATAACATACAATGTATAATCACCCATATAACCCTATGATCCCCAAAATTCTCCACCAACCAGTCTATTATATTAATACGACATGATATATGTGGTAGAATACAATAATAGTGTGAGTATATGTATTTCTATTAGGATTAACTAAAAATAGATGATAGAGAAATAAAAAGGACACAATATAGTCCATCTCCAACAATAATAAGAATGATAAAAAACCAAAAATAGGATTTTTCATCGAGGTGGATATCCACATATATTTACAGGTTCCATATTTATTATCTATTGAAAATTAATAAGGTGATGTTTTTTAACCATTTATGATCTGAGTAATGTCATAAATACATCTATGTTTTATTGACTAACATTATATATAAAATCGTGACTAGTGGTCATGAAAAATAACACCTATTGTTAAAGGATGTGGTTGTTCCCACTTACACGTGATGAGATTCAAATTTAACTATGTTTTGGAAATGGTTAGAAAATGAATATTCCATTAACATAAAATAATTTTTATATATAAATTAATAATTTTAGATTTTTAAAATGATTAGAATTTAGATCATAAGAGAATGTTAAATAAGGAAATTGTATACTCATAGATTACCTATGATATGGATAATTTTTGTTCCTTATTAATGTAAATCTTTTTACAGGATGACTTGGAAGTTTTTTAATGACCCAAACATAGCATACATATATATTGAATAATTTTTTTGAAATATTCAGAACATTCCAATAGTACATGATAGGGGACCATAATAGTTTACTATCATTGGAAACCTAGAACACAATCATATAGCATGGTGAGATATCTTCACTATTTTCAACAAATATTATTCCATTTAATACTCCTACCTAAAACCTATCTCCATAACCGGGGAATGGAAAAATAAAAAATGGGTAGCTCATTTTCTCAGTATGGGAAAATGAAAATTATATGATAGAATAAAAATTGTATAAGGGTATGGTAACATGAGAATAATATTAAAATATCAAACCATTCATATAAATTATCATATATATGAGTCATAGAAAAAGTATTGGAAATTAATAAGACTTGGATTATAAGGGAATCAAGGTTATAATCCATGAAATCATAACATATGAATAATACATTGAATTTCGGATGATACAAATACATAAAAAATTATATTCATAGTACTAAATGATTACAGCAAAAGTCATCTTAGTAAAAATGAGTTCACTCCCAAAAAAATCATAAAAGTCTTGGTTAAAATTCAATACCTTTTTAATGGATGAAGTGCATTATAAAATTCTGTTCACTCCGTATTCAAAACATATATTAATCAACTGATTTCACTTCCCATTCCGGCAATGTATTAATGTCTTGGTTCACATCCCATTTGGTCACTATATTATTGAACTATACCCACATCAAATTCTAGCCCTGTATTATTCAACTATGTTTACTCCTTTTTGCAACCCTGTTTTGTTGAACTAAGTTCACTCCAAATTCTAGAACAATCATACTGATTAAATTTCACTCTTCATTCTATCCCTATTATAATTAACCAAGTTAACTCCATATTCAAACCCATTTTAACTGAATATATATAAATCATTACAGAAATATTTTTTAGTTATAGCTTCCACCTTTCTCATAATTAAATCATACATACATTTAAAACAATATAATAAAACGTTCATCAAATTATAAATGAAAAAATAGAAGTGTATCACGATCATGTCATAATTTTATAACTCATTGAATATATATATTTTCATTAATAATATAAATTCATATTAATGGAGTTGTTTTTCATAAGAATTTTATAATTGTATATCCCATGGATGTGCTATAGGTTTCATAAATTTTTATCAATTTAATAATTAAAAAATATCTGAAATAAAATAATAGTTTCCAAGGATTATATCACGAATAAAGAAAGACATATATCAGAGGATTTAACCTTAGATGGAGAAGTATTATTAAATACCACTTGGATAATGTCTTAAATAAAAAATTCTCTGAAAATTAATTAAAATGCGACATATAACATTTTCAAATTACATATATTTTAAACCCACGATGAAAAAATAGATTAGGAACATAAAATAATTTAGATAATTTACTAATGAATAAACATTTTCCAGATTTAAAAAATATTTTTAAATAATCAAATATTTGGAAAACTATTTTTTGTTACTGAAAATAACCTTGAAAATTAATTATAGAAGCTCTAAAATCATTTGAAACTCATCAAGAAAAATTAAAAAATTTTAAAGAATTTTTATTTTGATATCACATTAAAAAATGATTTTATATAATATTAGGGAAAAATTTTATAAAAAAATATACTTTTGTAGTCATGTGAAGGAAACATCAATGATATTACATTTTGGATAGAAGATTAATATGTATACCTAGCATTCCATTTTCTTCATAAAAACATTAAAAAACTGATTATATTCAATAAATTAATGGAGAATATATTTTTCGAAAATAAGATTGAGGATAATTTAAAAATGTAAAAAATTAATTATATATATCAAGGGAGAATAATATTGTATTTTTATGATATTTTTTGAAAACATTTTTTTTAAATAAAGATGATATCTGACCAAAAAGGGAAATAAAATCTGATATTCATAAAAAAAATTCATAATTATATTAATTTAGAAAGTGTAAAAAAATAGTACCAATACATGAAATTATCCTAAAAAACAATAGAATAATAAAATTAAAGAGTTTCCTTTATTTAGGGATCTAATGGTTTTAGAAAAGAAATAATAATCATAAAAAATCTTAATATATCTCGATATTGAAGGAATAAACTCTTACCACTTTTTTTATATGGACCCGGCCATAAACCATACCTAATATTGAATTAAATTTAATAATTTACAGTGAGGAACATTTCAGGTTTAGGGTTTTTGAGAATTAGGACATAACTATTACATCTAATATATTACAATGTAAACACATCTACAAAATTTGAATTTTTTTCACAAAATAAAACCACATGAACCAAAGAGTCATGTCTAGTTCCTTGTTTTAGACAGCACGAAATTTCCTTGATCCCATCCTTGAACCTATTCCACTTTATCTCCTTTGAACAACATTTCAAAAACATGGGATGAGAATAAGAAGCTCAGTAAGGTTTATAACAATATGGAATGAAAATATCAATCCATGTATACATAAGAATCAATGAAAAAATACTTCACCCATAAAACATAAGCACTTAACATACCTCATGAAAACATAAGACTTATGATTAACTCATAGAAATCATAAGACATAAAGGTAACTTGAGGCATTCATAATATTATTACATAGGGAATAACCCTCATGGATACATTTGGAATACCCATAATAGTATATTACCTAAATCTATTCGAATAAATATTAGCGTTTAACCCCTTCGCATTACCCAATGCATTGGAGAGCTATATCAGGCTCACCCATCCATAACCTATCACGAAACCACCCATATTTATAAACAATTCCCAAGAACCATACCATAATAGTATGACATAAAACATGCATAAAGGAAACATAACATTCCCACATTGGAATAACAATATTACATTTTTAGATATCGAAATAATGAATCCATTCTAAAAACTATTTTCAAAACTATTAAATACATTTAATAAAGAGATTTTTGAATCAAAGTGTTCCATACCACTTTGAAGCTTTTAGCATTTTAAACCATTAATAACTATAAAATAAATCCATAAAACCATTTTGAAAACATTGATATTAATAATAAATATTTATAATAATAAACCATTAAAATGTTTAAAAACGATATATTAGTTAAAAGGTTTTAATAAAATGAGAGACATTTTAATACAATAATTGAAGAATAACATTTAATCAAAACATTATAATATCATTAGAATAAATTTATTCCTGATATAATATTCCATAGGATAGTATATACACTATTTAAGAGTGAATTGGTGCATAAAAACAATGAAGTCTCAATAGAAATGTAAAATGTGATGGAATCCCTTATAAAGAAGTTATCCTTGAATTAAGGATAAATCAATCTCATAATTATGTGTGAAAAATATTAATACACCCATTATAAGTGGATGTTAAGTGTACCACAATAAAATTTAATTAATACATATTCGAAGTATGACATATTCAATAACTACATGTTGAACCCATAGAAATCGAAATAGGGTTAAGAAGTTCCCTTGGTAAAATTCGACAGCCTAACGGTGCCACATAAAACATCCAAAAATGGATTGATGAGATCAATAAGGAATCTCATAATATTAACATAAAATTTACAGAAATAGGAATATAAAATAACATACCCCAACATAATAAAGTGGAGCTTAAAAAATGTTACATAAAAAATAGTACTTAAAAAGAAAGAGAGAGGTCGGATCCCGTACCTCAAGACCGACTTGTCTTGTTCCGTTCTTTATATTCCTAAATAATTAAATTTTGTCAATTAATTATTTCTTAAGGACCTCATTTAAATTTTATTATGCAATTAATATCACATATTATAAAGTTATAATAATTAGTTAATTATGCGAGTTCATATCAGATGTTTTTGTCGATGTTTGGTACATGAGTCAAAATTAACTTGTTTGAAAAGAATTGTCCATGTAGTTATAAGTAGATCATCTCCAGAATAGTATTAATGATTTAAATATCATATATATCCATTACATTTTCATTTTATACTATTCCATAACATTTGGAGATAAACATAAATTAAAACCCCCATTCATGGAGATGGTAGCTCGTACGTACGCATGAACGCTACTTTCATTTCATTGTCATACTAATGAAATTAAAATAATTGGGAGATATATATATTATAATTAAAGTATAATATATATTTTATATAGGTCACATTAGTTCATTAATTTTATTCTTTATACTATCCATGTATTTCCTGAATGAGTCACATCACTTGAGGGGGCGGTAGTCCACACTTCCTCAAATGAAATTATCACATTTTCACAACTTGGAATGAATAAAGATATGTTTTATATATAAAATACAGAAGTATATAGAAATCATAAATACCATATATATAATATATAAAATATAGTGACATCATAATGGCCACATTTAATGGTGATAAAATAATACTGAACAATCATCATTTCGTGAGGCAGTAATTCTCCATCCACAGTAACAGTAAGTTTTTTAACCATTAGACGGATGTGTGTTCAAGTTTAGCTCGAATACTTCTTATAAAAACATCTTAGTATATTTAATATAATATTTTTGTTACAAAATAAAGGAATAAAAATAGTTTATGAGGTTGGAAAAGAAAAATAAATCAAAAGAACCTAAGATAAGACATTACATTTAAATTGGGTAACTCCCTTTGGTTTGAACCAGAAGGGTTTCCTGAAGAGTTTTCTCCCTAAGGTGAGGGTTAAATGATAAATAGAGGGAAAAGATGAAATTTTCAGGTTGTGGCCGAGCCAATGGCTTGAGAGGTGTGGGTAAAGAGGTAGTGGTGGGGGCTATTTATAAGAGGGAGGAGGGACACTCTTGGAAAGTCAAGAAATGATACATTATTTTAAAATGATTTTCAGATTTTCAAGGTCCCACATTTATATATTTCTAGTATAAGGTTATAAGGGTTCTAAATATACTCATCCAATAGTTTTTTGACCAGTGTAAGTCTTAGAGTATTCATTATCTTTTAATTTTATTTAAATCGTTCATTAATGAGGTAATCGCTCCATCATCATAGTGTTATAAATAAATTAATTTATTTAATGTCTAAAAATTATAAAAAAATACTATGATGTATGAAATCTGTATATCTTTCCAATGACTATTTATAGACTAACATACCATTTACATAGACAAAACTAAATTTTTTTACTTAGGTGTTACATACTTTTGTGATATTCTCCTTTCTTTATAAATAAATAGATAAAGTGTCACTATCACCCAAAAGTGATTCCATGGGGTCCCTATGTTAGGAACAAGGAATTCCATGGTCTCCCATGACATAAAACGTAGCATTAGGACACATGTTGGGGTCATTTTTTATTATTATGATATGATTTTATGATCCTTTACTACATGATTACTAATTAATCACGATAATTAAAGATAAATACAGTCGTTACTATTCATAATGTCCAAAAAGAAAAGAGTCTTAATTAAAAAATTTGGACCTTATGATTCCAAATATGGAATCCATTTTACCAAATTCCAAACATAGAAATTTCAATAATTAATTTAAAAATAATTCCTGCTGTCAAAACAAATAGCGGGTTTTTTTGAAGCAATATCTATGAAATGTTTGGCACTTATTTATGTCCATTTTCAATGTGAATTTAATTCTAATGACCACAATTGAATTAAATGGTAAAAATGTATTCTAATTAAACTTTAAAACTATTAAAAAGATAATCTGACCATATAATTAATTTAGATGAAAAATTCATTTATAAAGTAAAATGCATTATTTTTCACTATTTATTAAAAAATGAACATTGTCAGAAAAATAATAAAATTGTATCCAATGTAAATTTAAATTTCATAATTCTAATTAATAGGATTATTTTTATATATAGATCTTATAAAAATTTCAAAATATATATTTATAAAAATGTTCGCAATCAAAAGGCGGTAAAACAATCTTTTAAAAAATTTAGAGTATTTTTTCTTAAAATTGTATTCATTTTCATTTTAAGCCTCTAACATTTATTGGATAAATATTAAAATATTTAACAAACAAATGTAATCATTTTTTAGTTATTTCTATTCATTCTCTCTATTATAATGTCTAAGCGTTACCTATTATTATATTATTATATTATTAGTGTGCAACGTAAGATTTTAAAGAAACTCGTTGTTGTGTATTGGGTATGCCATCGAGCTTAGAATTCCCTTTAAAGTAATATTAACATTTTATTCACAAATATTGATGAACATTAGAATTTAATATTATTTATTTACCTGGGGTGTTACATCCTTCCCCCCTTTTGGGAATTGCGTCATCAAAATTTCAAAATTGTGCTTGGAAACGTCATTGTAAGCCCCACATCGAAAAAAGAGTAAATTTAACTATCACTTTAATAGAAATAAAGAGAAGTACAAAGGTCACCCGAGTTAACCCATAATAGGATTCCAAGTAGGAAAACATGGATATTGATGAAAAAATGGGTCATGTTCTGAGGGAGAGTGATAGAAAACATGTCTAAGAGAAATTTAACCACAAGAAAATCACAAAATTGTGATGGGTTAAACAGCATCTGATTCCCAAGTAGGAAAAATTTACAGAATTTTTTTATGTTACTTTTCATTGAGGAATTTATTTATGAGATTATGTAAAACATAAGGAAACATAATAAATTGTCATGTTGACTTTCAACTTTTACTATATTATTTACACAAACTCATATTTTCTCCAAAAGACGAGTATTTAGGATAACTTTTTCAAATTAAGAGTATTATTAACTTCTTTAGAATCACCTAATCCACAAGAAAGAACTATATATTTCCTATGTCTTTGGACCAAAACCAAAACGAATTATTCTAAGTACGGGATCATATAATTCCCAAAAAGGATAATCCTTTATAAAAAGGAAAATCTATTCTTAATCTCCATAATTTGTCCAACAAAACCCAATGTTCAACAAAGACCATTCGATAAACAATCATCCATAAAATTCATCAAAGTAAACCAAAATAAGATTGAAACCCAAATCATTGAAGGATTTGTTCACATAGTCTTCCAAGGTAAATATTAAAATTTATCTCCAAATATCATCAGTTACTATTAAAGTCTCATACTGAAAAGAAACTAACCTAATCACATATCCTCCATGATAGGATAATCATTTCCATAGATAACCCAAAATCAACTTATCCTTGATTCATAAGATCATCGAACTAAAAATAATTTGTCATAATAACCAGGGACATCATGTAGTCCAGTGGTAGGAGATAAATATCAGTCGCACATTGGTTGTGGGTTCGATTCCCGCAGCTTTTTCCAATGTGACGAGTTGTCACACGGCCTGCGTGTTTTCCTTTTTCCAAAACTATATAATTGTTAAAACATTACTAAAAAAGAGATAAAAGCATCAAAAATAACCAAAACATAATTCAACCTTATGTTTATATAATGGCTTTTCTTTTCCATCATAGCATATAGTAACCCATAATTACCTCAAAAGTAAGGATCATATAAACCATAATGGTTACCTTTATAATTATTACCTGATATTCCACATCGAGTTGTTTATCTCATACATGATTCATTAGAGAACTCACCAAAGTTTAAGTGGTTAATCATGACTCATGATATTTGGTTGTGAAAAACCAAAAGAGTTCTCATTGTAGCTCCCATATCATTTAGTTGTTCTTTTAGAAAACCGTCACATTTTTCTTCAAATCCACTATCACTTTTGTGCCTACTAGATACAACCATTTACTAAAACCAAAAAGTTCAGTGTGATTATATCATTAGAATCATCATAAAATACTATGATATAATTATTCATTTTATCCTAAACTCATTCACATTATATAAAACTATGACTCTTTATGAATTCCTAACCATTATGGTAATGTCACTTATTCTTAAAGAATACCCTAACCTTTAATATAATCTAAAATGACCATTGATACCAACTTTAAGGACCCGGCCATAAACCTTACATAATAATGAATTAAATTGAATAATTCACATTGAGGGTCTTTTCATGTTTAGTGTTTTAGAGAAATAGGGAATAACAATTACATCTAAAATATTACAATGTAGACACATCTATTGAGTTTCCATTTTTTCACAAAATAAAATCTCTTAAACAAAATAGTCATGTCTAGTTCCTTGTTTTAGACAGCACGACATATCCTTGATCCCATCCATTACCCTATTCCACTTTATGTCCTGTGAAAAACAATTCAAAAACATTGGATGAGCATAAAAATCTCATTAAAGGTTATAACAATACGGAAAGAAAACATTAGTCTATGTATACATAAGAATCGATGAAAACATACTTCACTCATAAAACATAAACACTTAACATACCTCATGAAAACATAAGACATATGAATTACTCATAGAAATCATACGACATAAAGGTAACATGAGGCATTCATAACATTGTTATGTATTAAGTAACCCTCATGGTTACATTTTGAATACCCATAATAGTATATTCCATAAATCTCTTCAGATAAACCTTAACGTTTATCCCCTTCCCGTTACCCAATGCTTTGGAGAGCTATATCGGGCTCACCGGCCCTAAGTTTATCACGGAGCCACCCATCATATTAAAAATTTCCCACTAACCATAACATAATCGTATGACATAAAAAATTCATAAAGAAAACATAGCATTCCCACATTGAAATAACAATATAACATTTTATGATATTGAAATAAGGAATCCATTCAAAAAACCATTTTCAAAACAATTTAAAACATTTAATAAAGAGATTTTTGAATCAATGTGTCCCATACCACATTGAAGCTTTTATCATTTTAAATGATTAATATCCAAATAAATAAATCCCTAAAACCATTTTGAAAATATGGATATTAATGAGAAATATTTGTAATGATAAATCATTAAAACATATAAAATGATATTTTAGATAAATGGTTATAAAAAAATGAGAGACACTTGAATAAAATAATTTTGGAATAACATTTAATCAAAACTTTATAATATCATGAGAATAAAGGGATTCATGATATAATATTCCAAAGGAAATTATATACACCATATAAGAGAGAATTGGTTCATAACAACAATGAAGTCTCAATAGAAATGTAAAATGAGAAGAAATCCCTTATAAAGAAGGTATCCTTGAATTAAGGATAAATCAATCTCATAATTATGTGTGAAAAATATAAATACACCCAATATAAGTGGATATTATGTGTAAAACAATCAATGGTCATTCACACATATTCAAAGTATGACATATTCAATAACTACATGTTGAACCCATAGAAATTGAAATTGGGTTATGAAGTTCCCTTGGTAAAATTCGATAGCCTAACGACGCCACATAAAACATCCAAAAATGGATTGATGAGATCAAATAGGTTATCTCAAAATATTAACATAAAATGTATAGAAATTGGAATATAAAAGAACATCCCCCAATATAATAAAGAGGAGCTTACTGAAAGTATCATTAAAAATTGTACTTAAAAAGCAAGAGAGAGGTAGGATCCCTTACCTCAAGTCTGACTTCTATTGTTCGTTTCTTTATATTCTTGAATAATAAACTATTTTCAAATTATAATTTCTTAAGGAAGTCCTTTAATGTTTATTATTCAATTCATATCACATATTATAATGGTAAAAGAATTAGGTAATTATGTGAGTTCATATCAGATGTTTTTGTCGATGTTTGGTACATGAGTCAAAATGAAATTCTTTTATAAGAATTGTCCATGTAGTTACAATTAAATCATCACCAGAATAGTATTAATGATTTTAATATCATATATATCTATTAAAAATTCATTTAATACTATTCCATAACATTTGGAGATAAAAATAAATGAAATGAACCGTTCATGGAGACGGTAGGTCATACGTATGCATGAATGCTACATTCATTTCATTGTCATATTAATGGAATTAAAATTATTGAGAGATATATATATATTATAATTCCAGTATAATATATATGTTATATAGGTCACAAATGTTAATTAATTTTATTCTTTATACATTCAATGTATTGCATGAACGAGTCACATCACATGAGGGGGCAATAGTCCACACTTCCTCATATGAAATTATCGCATTTGTACAACATGACAAAAATAATGGTATGTTTTAAAAATAAAATAAAGAAGCATATAGAAAAAATAAATACCATATATATCATATATAAAATATAGTTACATCATAATGGAAACCTTTAATGGTATTAAAAGAATATTGAACAATCATCGTTTCATGAGGCAGTAATTCACCATCCACAGAAACGGTATGTTCTTTAACCATTAGACGGTTGTGTATTTAAGTGTAGATAAATTATTCTTATAAAAACATATTATAATATTTAATATACTGGTTATGTTAAAAAATGAATTAATAAAAAAATGTTTAGGAGGATGGAGAAGAAAAATAAAACAAAAGAACATAAGATAATTCATTACCTTTAAATCGGGTAACTCCCTTTCATTTGAACCAAAAGGGTTTCTTGAAGAGTTTTCAGCCTACGGTGTGGCTTAAATAATTTATATAGGTATGTGTAGTGATAAAATGTGCAGGGGTTGTATGATCCAAAGGCTTGAGAGGTGTGGGTAAGGATGTAGAGGTGGGGGCCTTTTATAAGAGGGAGGAGCGGCACTCTTGGAATTTCAAGAAATGTTACATTATTTTATAATGAGTTTTGATTTTAAAGGTCCCACATTTATATATTTCTAGGATAAGGTGATAAAAGTTCTAAATATACTTATCCAATTGTTTTTTGACATGTTTAAGTCTTAGAGTTTACATTATCTTTTCATTTTTTTTCAATCATTCATTAATGAGGTAATCGCTGCATCATCATGGTGTCATAAATAAATTAATTTATTTAATGTCTAAAAATAATAAAATAAATTATATGATGTAGGAAATAATTTTAGATTTCAAATGAAATTTTATAGTCTAAGATACCATTTACAAAGACAATACGAAAATTGTTTTACTTAGTTGTTACATACTTTTGTGATATTCTCCTTTCTTTAAAAATAAAAAGATAAAGTGTCACTATCACCCAAAAGTGATTAAATGGGGTCCCTAAGTTAGACACAAGTAATTAAATTTTCATACATGACACAACCAGTTGGATTAGGACACATTTTTGGGTCATTTTTTTATTATTATGATATTATTTTATTATCCTTAACTTCCCAATTATTAATTAATCACGATAATTGAAGATAATTACTGTCGTTATTATTTATAATGTCCAAAAACAACAGAGTCTTAATTACATAATTTGTACCTTATGATTCTAAATATGGAATCCATTTTACCAAATTCCAAACACATAAATTTCAATAATTAATTTAAAAATAATTCCCATTGTCAAAACAAATAGCAGGGTTTTTTTGAAGAAATATCTATGAAAAGTTTGTCACTTGTTTATGTCCATTTTCAAAGTGAGATTAATTATAATGACCACCATTTAATTAAATGGTAAAAATATAATCAATTTAAACATTAAAACAATTAAAAAGATAATTTAACCATATTATTAATTTAGATGAAAACAGAAGTTTTGTAGTAAAATGCAGTATGTTTCACTATTCATTAAAAAATGAACATTGTCAGATAAATACCAAAAATGTATCCAAAGTAAATTAAAATATACCAATTCTAAAGTATAAGATTATTTTTAATGACATATCTTATAAAATTTTCAAATGTTAGACTTAAAAAAAGGTTCCCACCAAAAGGCGGTAAAACAATCTTTTAAAAAATTTAGAGTATTTATTCTTAAAATTGGATTCATTTTCATTTTAAGCCTCTAAAATTTATTGGATAAATGTAAAAATATTTTAAAAACATATGTAATCATTTTTTTGTTATTTATATTGATTTCCGCCATTACAACGGCGAGGCGTTAACTATTATAATATTATTATATTATTAGTGTGAAACGTAAGATTTCAAAGAAACTCATTGTTGCATATTGGGTACGCCAATAATTTTATTCACAAAATATTGATAAAAATTAGAATGTAATATTATTTATTTACCTGGGATGTTACATTTGTAATATTTAATCATTATTCCTATAGTGTAATAATACCAAATGAAACATAAAATATCATTAGGGTGAATAAATTCGTGATATTATTTTTCAAAGGGTAGTATATATCCCTCGTTAATAATATATGTTCCTGACATACTATCTTTCTCAATGAATTTAAACTGAGACAAAATTACATTGAATATTTTGAAAATTTTGATCTGTTATCCACAAGAAAGAGAGATCATAACATGGATATATTAATAATAATAAATTTAAGGATATAGACAAAATAATTCATTGAGGGGAGATATATATAGAACACAAAATAATTTAGTGTTGACTAAAGAATAAGTCTTGTATAAATAAATGGGAGACATGAAATCCCATTACTACTTGACTAAATTTTGAATCATGAGATCCATAATGGAAAATGTTCATTTGAAACATTTTAAATAATGACATAAATAAAATTATTTATATAACATGTCAAAGAGAAGAATATACATCACAGAACAATAATAAGTAATCAATATATCATATATTAAATAAAAAGTTAGATGATAAAACCCTTAACAAAAGTTAGAAAATAATTCATACACAATAAATCCTTTTCTATTATTAATATTAAATTATCTTAAATCATCCAAATAAACAAATTCTTATATAAAATATCTTGTATAAAATTATTATGACATTATATTACACATTAAAATAAAAATTCCATCTTAATGTTATGTTTCAGTTTACAACCGCTTTGCTTTTCATATATGTTTCCACTAGTTATTCATTTCCCTCATACATAGATCATGATTTAATTATTTATAGAAATTAAAAATGATATAAATATAATATATATTCATTATATTATTATTGATAATAATATATATAATGTAGAAAAATGTTATGGTATATACCTGTTCATGGAAACATTAGGTCTTTCCCACGCTTGAACTTTGTGATAATTTTATTGTATGATTAGAAGAAATAAGATAAATAACATATATTTAAATACATATATATAATTATTATCATTGAATTATAATTATTATTTTTATAAGAATCATATAATGTTACTAAACCCATCCATAGTACATTCCGTGTAATTTTTGAATGAATCACATCATTTTGAGGTGGCGTTAGTCCACACATCCACGAATGATGTTATCATATTACCAAAAAATGAAATTAATGAAGTTAAGTATTAATAAATAATTATGTAAGAATAAATACATAATAAATATCAAATAATTTTTATAAAATAATTTTATTCAATCATCATTCCCATCCATGAAATGGGTTAATAGAGGAAATAAACCCATCAGTTCGCGAGGCGGAAGTCCATTGTACACATGAATGATTATTTTTTATCCCATTTGATTGAATTGTGTATAGGTTTAGTCATAAAACATAACATAAAAACATCCTCGTATATTGGGTCTAATGATTTTTTTTATAAATTCATGGAATAAGAACAATTTATTTGAGGAGAAAGGAATGAAACAAAAGATCTTATTAAATGATATTATGCCTTCTTTGGTTTATTCCTTTTTCATTACACCAAAGGACTAAATTGGTTTTCTTTATGATCATATTGACAGTTATATTATTATATGTGGGAATTTTAGAGCTTATATAGACAATTTTTTCCCATGCCATATGGCATGAGCTGTGTAAAGAAGTGATGGAGTCGAGTAAACTTTTATAGCGGGGGAGGAGTAGAATTCATTTAAATATAAAATTATAAATCCTTTTGGGCGGTATAAAAAAATCATGTTCCATTAAAATTTATTTATTTTAATCATTCTAGGTAATTTTACCCCTTAATATGAGGTTTAAACACTAAGTAAAATTGTTTTACCTTAAGTACGACAATTAATCTAAGTTACATTCACTAATCCTTTAGGTGAAAAAATAAGTGAACCTATAAAAAAATATTAATTACCATGGATAAAAATATGGAATCCAATTTTAAAAATTATAACAATATAATTGGAGTAAATTAAATTATATTTAACCCCAAATATGAAACAACATTACATATTTTTAATGTGAAAATGTTCAAAATATTGAAATGATTTTATATCAAATTTCAATTTGAAAAAGATTGTAATGAAATAAATTGTATTAATAGATGTATTATTGATCATAATATAATTTATAACCAAAAAAACTATACTTTAACAATATTATAAAATTAATAAAAAAAATTATTTAATTATAATTTATGTTTTAATTATTCATAAATAACTGATACTTTTCATAAAATTAAAAGTAATATTATGTAACTGAATTTTGTTATTTCTCATTTACAAATGAATTTAAATTTTCTTTAAATAATACATAAAAATTATTGAATAATTATATTCATAATAGGTTCACCATTAAAATTTGGTAATATTTTCATTTATAAATAATATATATCATTATGTGTCCATTTGGTTTTATTCTTACATGCTGCCTAGAAAACACAATATATGAACATTAAATAGTATTCTGAATATAATATATATATATATATATATTTCATCAAAAAAATTAATCAATATTTGATTAATTAGTTATTTTATGTAAAATACTTAATTTCATTAATATAGGCTTCATCTAAAAAGTCATGTCTACACAAATGTTTATTATTTTAATTTGTATTTAATTGGTCACCAACTAAATCTTATTTCATACATGTGTAAACCATATTTTCATTATTTAATTAATCATATTCATTACATCGATTCCAATAGATATTTTTCAATAATAATATTCTAATAATAATATTATTAATACATGTAGTATAATAAAATGTGGTATTGCAAGAAATGAAAGGTATTAGTGGAAATAGGCATTGTTTGTAACAAAATCAAAACAGAGTGTGCATGAACTGAATTCCAATCTATGTGTTGTGTATTGTTCATGATTAATGATTGGATTCATCTAGAACTAAATAAGAATAATTATTTCATATATCCCAAGATATATTAATTGTTATCTGAAATTAAAAATATCATACGGTTTTCAGTAATTTGAAAATAATTCAAAAATATCCCCGGGTGCCACATTCTAGCCCCCTTATAAAAAATTTCTCTCTTAAAATTTTTCTATGTTATATATGGTTTAAGACATGAATTATTTATTCATATAAACCCACATTTTAAAGATAAATACTATAAAACCCTTTAAATCCTAATTTTGGAACCATAATGGTTACCGAAAATAAGGCATAACATTGGTTCTACATAATAGAACACAGGTTATAATTTGGATAGGGGAGAAAAGTTTAAATAAATATATAGGGTGATAAATATAAATTTTCAAGAGATATTTGGTGATACATATATAATTTAATAATCCCAAAACCAAAAACCAATGATTCAAGAAATAAGTCATTGAAATCATTAAAAAAAGGATTATGGGAAATCTTTTTATTTAAAAATAATTTTACATTAAATGGTGAATTTATACAATATAATATACTAATGTGATTTCAAAGCATTTAATAAGTACAATATTACCATTGGGTTATTCCATGATCAATATCCACTTCATCACCTAATTTATGAAATGAAGGGGAAATTTTTATTCCTAATGAATTAACAGTTCCTTATTTCTATAAATAGTATTATAGTTTTTTTCATTTTTCATTAGTTAATTCTTTAAAAAATGGTAATACTAGGTTTTAAAATAGTCATAAATCCTTATATGGAGGGAAAATACATTAATTTCTAAAACCTCATCACATGTTTAACATCAACCATTCAATAAACAGTCAACCCTATAACTAATCTAAAAATGAAAATATAAAACATTAGAAATAAGGTCACATGTTTTCTAGAATGTATTTTAACATTAACCACCATGTGTCATAATTTATCTCTTTGTTGTCACATTACTAACATGGGAATAGCTTCATCATGTATTCTCTTGAAATACAATAAAGTCCTTAATTAACATAAATACATTTTGAAAACTTGAATTCCATCATATTCTAAATATTACTAGATATATTATAAATAAAAACAATGTTTTCAGAATCATTCATGATAAAATAGACCACTTTGTTAAAAAATCCTTAATCAGTTGCATGATAATGAGTACAATCCAGCATATTTTTTAACATTAACCATCTACTTATCAAAGGTATATACAATGCCCTCAATGTAACACCCCGATATTTTATGAGATATATTATTTTTAATTTCATTGATGTCTTATATTATACATTAAACCATGATTAGTTTGTACTATACACAACACCGTATTAGCTTGCAGTATACACAACACTATTCTTGGATCGTGTTTCACACAATTTCAAGTTCATTTTGTGGAAATTATTATGTACAACATTATGTATATATATTGTTTAATGTGTAAATGAAATAAGTTTTGATTATGTTATACGCAACACCAAACTGTGAATTCACTACATAGAGCCCTGACTTGGAGGGCAATACATGCAATCAAGAACTTCTTCGATAGCATGTGTAATATGCAATACCGAGTTTCACTAAACGAGATATAATTATAATATTATTATGAACTATCTGTTATGAATAGTAATACCCACTCTAGGAAATTTTATAAATTTTATCTTTCAAAATTGACTTCATTTTTGGATTCCTAATATCAAAATTATCCTAGGGTGAATTTTTGGTATTTTTCTGAAAACTTTCATTTTTTGATGAATAGTAAAAAACATTGGGTTAATATTTAAAAACCAACATTTTATTTAAATAGTTATTTATTTTTTTAAAATTTATATTAGGTTAAAATATATACATAATACCTATATAAGTTCAATGTAATTTATATGAGTGATTTTATAATAAATTTAGATATATAAAAATTTTATTAAACTTTTCACCGTATTTTACACACCATACTAGGAGATTTTGAAAATGTACATAAAACATCATTTTACCGATTTTGTGAGTTGAATTTGGAATATCTGAGAGACACGGTTAATATCAAAGAGTAAATTGTGATTCAATAAGATTAAAATAATTTTTGGTGAATAATAACTTTTTTACTTTTATTTATCGCGGTTAAAAGTAAATAGGGTAATTAAAGGTAAAAATGATATTATTATTACACTAACACATGTCCTAATTCTATTTGATACATTTAATTTGACCGAAAAAATATTTGGAATAAAATATTATCCATTAGGTCCACTTGGATTAGATTAGAACACTTATTATTATTTTATTTAAAGAATAGTTAAAATAATTAAAATCAATGTTTAGTAACTAAAATTTTTTTAATATTGTGTTATACATAATATAAATTCTACTATAAATATTAATTAGAAATATAAAACTATTTCCAACATAATGATATTTTATTTCTAATTTTTATACATTAAATAATTTAATATATTTATGACACAATGATGATGCAGTAATTACCTTATTAATGAAATCATAACCTAATTGATGTTACAAATATCCAAATAAATTTAACAGGAGACTTTTAATGAATTAAACTAAATTCATAGGTTAATATATCATTTTAGTATTTATTAAATTGACGTTTTTTGAACTAATCATGATGTTATGAGATTTACAAAAATCAATTACCAAATAGTGTCAAAATTGACATAAAATAGTTTTTAAAACAATTATTATATTATTGATTGTTATTTTATTCATAAAAATATAAGGATCGTCAAAATGACTTAGATAAGGTTATATATATTATTAATGAACCAATTGGGGTTCGTTTGGCTTTTTATAGTTAGTTTATTAACAATATAGTGTAAGAAAACATGAAGACACGGTAAATGTTTAATTATTTAGCTTAGAGTTTAATCTAAATGATAAGGATACAATTGTAACCTAAACCTGTCCAAAACCTGTTGGATGAGATTATTTCTACCCATCCCCACTTTATGTTTGAGATAAATCAATTTGGATCTATTATATATAGAATATGACTTTATTATAAAATAATATTTTATGTTTTTCCTACGTTGCACCTCCCCTTCCTTATAAAAGGGGACCTCCTCCCTCTCCACCTCAACGAATTTTTATCCTTAAATCACATCCATCCCATGAAAATTTCCATTCTAAACTTTTTTATAAACATACTATTGGTCCTGGTCTTCTTCAAAGTCAATGTTTTGTGCACTAAGTGGAGGTTTCAAAGAGCCGTGTCGAAGAAGAGGTAATATCAGATACTGATTCTTTCCAATTTATTTCTTCTTCTAAATCCTCTTATTTAGTTGTTTCATTATGAAGTAATAACATAATTATCCCTCATATACTGATATGTTATTATAAATATGAAACAACCCTATTTCACCTTCTATCCATCCTACGGAAAATGAAATCACCACGCGTGCGAACGTACGAAATACCGTCTCCATGCTGTGGTGTAATTTGTTTTCCACCACTACCTTACTTGGATGGGTATATTTCTGTAAATAAATAACTATATATGATTATTTTAAAGTGTTATTGATTCTGAAATATTATACATACACTTCAATACAATTTCACGATCATGGAAGTGATATAATCGCTCGTGCGTACGTACGGACTACCATCTCCACGAACGTGATGAGATTCTTTTTCCATGATTAACAATTCAAGTATGATTATAAAGTATATATAATAAATAATCATGAATTATATTACCTAATAATTATAGGTGATTTATGTACATACATGTTTCATTTACTTAATTCCATTTAATTTAATAAGGAAACGAAAATAGCATTCATGCGTACGTACGGTCTGCCGTCTCCATGAACTGTGTGTTTCATTCCATTTATCTATCTATCATATATATTTATATGATGAATATATATTATATATTAATCATGTTTTACATTATGGAATTTCGTAAATCAGGATATAACTAATAATATAATGAACAACATGTCGAAACATGTACGAAAAATGAAACGAATTTTACCCAAGACGTTTCTTTAACATGGTATTTTTAAAAGAACGGGTAATATAATGTTCTAAGTGAATCATATATGATATAATAACAATGAATATGATTATTTAATAATTCAATGACATTATTTAAATCATTATATATGTGTTTTGGATACATACTAAGCATATCAAACATAAGGTAAGTGATAACTTTTCCAATCTCGTTTTTATCCGAGATTGTTTATCCGTAAGTATTTAATGGGGTTATATTTATCATCCATGTCCCTATTTTCTAAAAATGGTTTCATGTGTGTATAAAGTAATTTTTACTCATTAATGACTTTTACTACATGGTATGTAAGGAATCATTCTTTTTTTACCATAGGATGTACTTTTTGACTTTTCTGTAAAAAGTACGAGATGAATGTTTTTTTAACATATACTGCATGAATGAATTTTTATGGTTTCATAATGCCTAATTTTCATGAATATTCCTATACAAGATTTCATGAATATTTTCAAAAAAAATACTTTACTATTAAAATTTCATGGAATTTTGTGAAAATAAAATGATTATGAAGAAGAAAGGATATTTTCCTCAAGAATTCATTTCAAGTGTTTTATCAAAACCATTTTACAACCAAGATGACATTATTACATGTGTATGATTCAAGTATAATGTCTCTATTATTTATATGGTTTCACATTTCTTATGATGAAATGAAATCAATTTGTTTTATATGGATTATGTTATGATGGGATGAGGTTTATGAAACCCATTTTATTCTTTGGGATATGATGAATGAATAATGTTTATGTTGTGACACATGTAAGAATGATTTCATTATGAGTTGGGTGGGAACTATATCTCCCTCAAATTCATTGGGTAAAGATTTATATATCATGATATAGACATGGTTGGAATGGAACTTTAATCCGGTTCAGTGATACCAGACTAGAAAGAGGAGTGAACTCGGTTCAGTAAGGGACTTTATCCACTAAGATGGTCTTGGAAGAAATGCCTTGGCTACTATGGAAATCATATCATGTGCTTAATGTTTTTCACAATTACATGTTTTATTTCCTAGATATTTTATCATGATTGATGTTCCATTATGATATAAGCCTTAGGTACTGCCTTGTTTTTTGTCATTGATTATTTTTTTGATATTTAAACATTATGTTCATGATTTTATATTCAAATGTGTATGGTTTGTTTTATATTATCCATGACTACCCATACTGAGCATTCCAGCACACCCTTTATATGTTTTCTTTACCCCAGGATATAAAGAAAGGTTTTAGGTAAGAAAAAAAAGGAAGATCAATATGGGAGATATTGAAGATCATTCACCATGATTAGAAGATTATGTTCTGAGTTTCCAAAGACACTAAACTATTACAATCCTTTGGTGTCTGTTTTTGTTATGTATTAAGTATTCTGAAAAAGTAATGTAATTTCCATTTACATCAAGGTACGGGTCTCTATAGTTGGTATCAGAGGAAAATGAGTTTTGAATGAATCTGATCCTTGTGAACTCTCACATGTGAGCGTTGGAAGAAGCATGGCTCTCTGCCCAAGGGCTACATGAGGAAATGGCTGCCATTGGGGATGGTGGTGTGTTACTCTCAGGGGGTGTATCCGCCCATGGAGTGCCCTTCTAGGTATATTTTAGTCCACTAGAAGTAATTCCAGACCGCAAAAACTGGATTCAGAGAAAATTTTTAGACAACCTTTGGAAACTAGGATGCGAGAACTTTAGTGAGATCCCTAGAGATATTTCTAAGGAATGTCTTGGGATGTACCTATGGTCTAGTAAAACAATAGGTTGCAGTCGTTGAATTATGTTGACGATCATGAATCACCTAGGGTGAACCAAGGGGTCATGGATTAGAGAATGTGTGATAAGTTAGACATCCCATTAGTGACTTTTTATGATTATGTGGTTCCTTGTTATTTTAATTGTTTCTTACACCATGTTTTTTTGTTTTAGTCAATGGAGGGAACTAGAAAGAGTTGGTTCGACATTGAATCCAATGGAAAAATTGGTGACTATGAGCAACGAAATTGCGTAATTCCTAGAATGAAATATTTTTTGATTATGCTAAATCAATCATCGCGATATATGACTAATAAGGTGAACATTAGTGATATTACTAATTCATCAAATAAGAGGAAGATGGATTTTATGCGTATTATCATGGTGAGGAGAATAATGAATTGAATATTGATATTTATAAATAAGGGAAGAAGAACCTTGATGAATTCATCCAATGGTGGGGAAGATGTTATCTGTGTGGAGTGAAGGGTCATCGAGTGACCCACTATTATGGAGTTCAATGTCTTATCTGTGGAGAACATGGGAATTACCCAACTCAATGAGATGACCTAAGAGGTTACTTATAAATCAAGGAAGGACTTATTCCATGACAATCATTGAAGATAATGGATTGTAGTGTTTATGTATTGCTATTCATGAATGATGTTGTTGACGTACTATTATGGTATACTGGAATATCTATATACCGGTCCATTGTGGTTTTAAAAACATTATATGATACCGGTAACCATGAAATGTTATTCAAATATTTATGGAAGGTAGATGATATGTTCCTAATGAATGGATAAATAGATTATGAGATGTTTGATAGTATTAATGATCTCATGACTGATATAAGGACAAAGTGAAATCATGGTTTTAGTATATAGAAATTTTGGGATTTTGGTATGTGGAAAGTGATAACTTTTGACAAAATTTATGTTTTCACTAAGGTTATATGGTAATTCATGTTTCAAAAAAATACATGATTAAGGTATTCACATGTTTGTAATGTGACCAACAAGATTTATCGTAGGATAAATGATAGAATTCACATGCTCGGTAGATAACATTTCTAGTAATCGTTTTCTTTATACTATGAGCTTGGATAGAATTATTTTAGATAATCCTAAAGATTGGAATGTATTATGTTTGACATAAGTTAGTATTATTTAAGGAAGAAATTTTATCAATATTTTTTATGGGATGTTATAATAAATAATTTTTAGAAAAAGGAAAACCGGTAGGACAGGTGACAACCCATCGCGTCGGACAAGGCTGTGGGAATCGAACCCACAACCGAAGTATGACAGGCGTTCATCTTGTACCACTGGCCTACAGGAAGTAGCTGGTTAGTAGAAACTAGTTTTATTTTATTAAGCGGTATGATATATGAATTATAAGTCCATTTTAGGAACCATATATGATTAATCTCACCATATATGGACTTATGTATATAACATTGGTACCCTTATGTTTGAGACGGATGTAATGACCTATATTTCTATCACATGATCTGCTAACACTGCACGGAAGTCAAACTCAACTTAATTTCATTACGATATGGATTGGAAATTGTTCAAGGCACAAAAAACATTGAGATTGTGCCAAAATCAAGTAAATATTTATTCTATTTCAAAATTTTCAACTTTAGGGAAATGATATTGAAAACCGGAAATGTTTTCCTAGTGCTCTTATATCTGATGAATCAGATGGTACCTTAGATCATCACAAATTTATTCCATTGTGATTGTTGATTTTTCATAGCCATGTTCTCTACAACTTTCCATCAGAACTTGATGGTTAGATTTCTCTTCCATATTCATATTTTCACCAATGTTCTCCTAAGTGGAAACCCAGTGATGAGTTAATTTGGGAGACTGATATGTTTCATACCTCACTTTTTAAAATGAAGTTTCGGTATTCCTTTTTATGATGTGGGTTTCTATGAATTAAACTTTCAAGTAGTAAATTATTTATAACCTTGATGAATTTCGTGGGTGAAATTCATTTTAAGGGGGGTAGAATGTAAAACCCCGAGATTTTATGAGATATATTATTTTTAATTTCCTTGATGTCATCTATTATACACTACATCAAGATTAGCTTGTACTATAGGGAACACTGTATTAGCTTCCAGTATAAGCAACATTATTCTTGGCTCGTGTTACACAAAATTTCAAGTTCGTTCTGTGGAAATGTTTCTACGCAACATTAAGTATAGATTTTTTTTAATGTATAAATGATATAAGTTTTGATTATGTTATATGATACACCAAACGGATCTATCACTGCACGCATCCTTGACTTGGTTTTCATTACACGCAATCAAGACATTCTTCGATAGTGCGTGTAATACGCAAAACCGAGTTTTACTAAATGAGATATTTTTATAATATTATTATGAACTTGCTGTTATGAATTGTAATACCCACTTTTTCAAATATTATAAATTTTATCTTTAAAAATGGACTTAATTTTTGGATTTTGAATATCAAAATTAGTCTAGGTTGAATTTTTGGTATTTTTTTGAAAACATTCAATTTTTGATGAATACTGAAAACACTAGGTTGCTATTTAAAAACCGACTATTTATTTAAATAATTATTTATTTTGTTTAAATTTATTTTAGGTAAAAATTGACAAATAATACATATATAAGTTCAATTTAATTCATTTTAGTCATTTATTAATAAATTTAGATATAAAAAAATTTAATTGAACTTTTCACCGTCTTTTACCCATCTCCTAGAAGAATTTGAAAATTTAAATAAAATATAATTTTACAGCTTCTGTGATTGGAATTTCAAAAATCCAAGAGACATAGTTAATATCAAAGAGTAAAATGTGGTTCAATAAGTTAAAAATAATATTTGGTGAATAGTATCTTTTTACTTTTATTTACCACGGTTTAAAGTACATATTGTAATTTAGGGTAAAAAGGATATTATTATTACCCTAAAACTTGTCCTAATTCTATTGGATAAGTGTAATTTGACCAAAAAAACATAATAATAAAATATTACCCTTCAATTATACTTGGATTATATTTGGTCACTTATTATTATTTTATTTAAAGAAGAGTTAAAATAGTTAAAATCAATGTTTACTAATTAAAACATTTTTAATATATTATTATAGATAAGTTAAATTCTACTATAAAATATTATTTATAATGATAAAACGATATAATACATAATGACATTTTATTTATAATTTTTATACATTAAATAATTAAATTTATTTCTGAAACAATGATGATATAGTAATTAACTTATTAATGAAATATTAACATAATTGATGTTATAAATACCCAAATAAATGTTATGTTAGAATTTTTATGAATTACAATAATTTTATAGGTTAATATGAGATTTTATAATTGATAAATTTACCTTTTTCCGAAGTAATCATGTTGTTATAAGACTCAAAAAAATCAATTACCAAATATTGTCAAAATTGACATAAAATAGTTTTTAAAACAAGTATTATATTATTAATTATTATTTTATTCCTAAAAATATAAATAATGGACAAATGACATAGATAAGGTTATATATATAAATAATTAACCAAATGGGGTTATTTTGGATTTTTATAGTATGTTTATTAACCATACAGTGTAAGAAAACAAGAAGATACAGTAAAAGTTAAATTATTTAACTTAGAGTTAAATTTAATTGATAGGTTAAAATAGTAACATGAAATTGTCTAAAAGCTATTGGTTGGGAGGATTTCTACCCATCCACAATTTATCTTTGAAATAAATCAATTTGGATCTATTATAAACTGAATATGACTTTATTGTAAAATAATATTTTATGTTTTCCCTAAGGTGCCCCTCTCATCCCGTATAAAAGGGAACCACCACCCTCACTTATCGCACAATTTTTAGCCTTAAATCTCAGAAAAAACCTGCACATTTCCCTTCTAAACTTCCCTATAAACATTCTAGAGTTCTTGGTTTTCATCAAGAGCAATTTTAGTGCCCTAAGAGGATGTTTCAAAGAGGCGTGTCGAAGAAGCGGTAATATCTGTTACTGATTCTTTAAAATTTATTTCTTCTTCTACTTATTCTTCTTTAGTTGTATTATTATGATGTAATAACATCAGTATCATTCATATACTGATATGTTATTATAAATATGATACAACCCTATTTCACCTTCGATCCATCCTATGGAAAATGAAATCACCATGCGTGTGTACGTATGTAATATCGTCTCCACGCCGTGGTGTAATTTTTTTCCACCACAACATTACATGGATGGGTATAATGGTGTAAATAAATAACTATATATGAATATTGTGAAGTGATATTTATTCTGGAATATTACACATACACATTAATACAATTCCATGATCATGGGAATGATATCATTGCTCATGCGTACATACGGACTATCGTCTCCTTGAACGTGATGAGATTCATTTTTGATGATTTACCATTCAAGTATAATTATAAAGTATATATAATAACTAATAATGAATGATATTACATAATAATTATATTGAATTTATTTATATATCTGTTTCATTTACTTAATTCCATTTAATTCAATAACGAAATGAAAACAGCATTTATGCGTAAGTATGGCCACCTGTCTCCATGAACAGTGTATTTCATGCCATTTATCGATCTATCATATATATTTATATGTGGAATATATATTATATATAAATCAGGTTTTACATTTTGGAATAAATTAAATGATGATATAAGTAATAATATCAATAATAACATGTCGAAACATGTACGATAAATGAAACGATTTAACCCAAAATGCTGCTTTAACATGGAATTTATAAATGAACGGGAAATATAATATTATAAGTCTTAGTTAAATGATAAAATTACAATGAATATTATTATTTAATAATTCAATTAAATTATTTATATCATTATACAAGAGGTTCAGATACATACGAAGCATATCAGACATAAGGTAAGGGATAACTTTTCCAATCTCGTTTTTATCCGAGATTGGTTATTCGTAAGTATTTTCTGGGGCTATATTTATCATCCATGTCCCTATTTTATAAAAATGGATTCATGTATGTTTAAATCCCTTTTTACAAATTTATGAATTTTACTACATGGTATGTAATGAATCATTCTTTTTTTACCATACGAGCTACTTTTTAACGTTTCTAGAAAAAGTACGAGAATAATTTTTTTTAACTTATACTGCATGAACAGATTTTCACGGTTTCATAATGCCTAATTTTCATGAAAATTCATCTAAATGATTTCATGAATATTTTCAACAAAATTTTTTTCTTTTAAAATTGAATTGAATTTTGTGAAAATAAAATTATTTTGAAGATGAGAGGATATTTTCCTCAAGAATTCATTTCAAGTGTTTTATCAAAACCATTTTTCATCCAACATGACATTATTTCTTCTGTATGATTCTAGTATAATTCTTCTATGATTTACATGGTTTCACTTTCATTATGATGAAGTGATATCCATTTGTTTTATATGGATTATTTTATGATGTGATGATGTTTATGAACCCCATTTTATTCAACGGGTTATGATGAATGATTAATGTTTATGTTGTGGCACAAGTAATAATGATTTCATTATGAGATGGGTGGGACCTATATCTCCCAAAAATGCATTGTGTAATGATTTATATATCATTATGTAGAAATGGATGTAATGGTAAGCTAATCCGGTTCTGTGATACAATATTAGAACGAGGAGAAAACTCGGTTCCGTAAGAGACTCAGTTCACTAAAATGCTCCTAACAGCAATGCCCTGGCTACTATGGAAATCATATCATGTGCTTAATGTTTTTCAAAAATTAAAAGTTTTATTTCCAAGATATTTTATATCAAATTTCAATTTGAAATATATTTTAATGAAATAAATTGTATTAATAGATGTATTGTTGATCATAATATAATTTATAACCAAATAAAATTATATTTTAACAATATAATAAAATTAATAAATAAAATTTATTTATTCATAATTTATGTTTTAATTATTCATAAATAACTGATAGTTTTCATAAAATTACAAATAATATTATGAAACTGAATTTTGTTATTTCCCATTTAGAAATGAATTTAAAATTTTCAAATAAAACATATAAAATATTAAATAATTATATTCATAATAGGTTCACCATTAAAATTTGGTAATCTTTTCATTTAAAAATAATTTATATCATTATGTGTCCATTTGGATTTATTCTTACACCCTTCCAAGAAAACAAAATACATGAACATTAAATAGTATTCTGAATATATATATAAACATATTTCATTAAAATAATTTATAAATATTTGATTAATTAATTATTTTATGTAAAATGTTTAATTTCATAAATATAGGTTTCGTCTAAAAAGTCATGTCTACTCAAATGATTATTATTTTAATATGTAGTTAATTGGTCACCAACTAATTCTTATTCTGTACATGTGTAAACCATTTTTTCATAATTTAATTATTTATATTCTTTACTTCCATAACACTAGATATTATTGAATAATAATATTGTAATAATAATAGTATTAGTACATGTGGTATCATAAAACGTGGCCTTGCATGAAATGAAAGGTATTAGTGGAAATAGGCATTGTTTGTAACAAAATCAAAACAGAGTGTCGCATGAACTGAATTCAAATCTTTGTGTTGTGTGTTTTTCATTATTAATGTTTGGATTCATTAAAAACTAAACAAGAATTAATATTTCATATATCCCAGGATATATTCATTGTTATGGGAAATTAAAAAAATTAAAAAGTTTTCAGTAATTTGAAAATAATACAAAAATATCTCAGGGTGATACATTGTAGCCCCCATAAAATGAATTTCTCTATAAAAAATTTTCAATGTTATTCATGGTTTAATACATGAATGATTTATTTCTATAAACCCACATTTTAAAGATAAATACTAAAAAATCCTTCAAAACCTAATTTTTGGAACCATAATGGTTACCGATAATAATTCATAACTTTGTTTCTACATAATAGAACATAGGTTCTAATTTGGACAGGGGAGAAAAGTTTAAATAAATATATAGGTTGATAAATATAAATTTTCATGAGATATCTGGTGGTACATATATAAATTAATAATCCCAAACCCAAAAACCAATTATTCAAGAAAGAGGTCATTAAAATCATTAAAAACAGGGATTATAGGAAAACGTTTTATTTAAATATAATTTTACAATAAATGGTATATTTATACAATATAATATACTAATGTGATTTTAAACCATTTAATAAGTACAATATTACCCTTAGGTTATTCCATGATCAATATCCACTTCATCACCTAATCTATGAAATGAAGGGGAAATTATAATACCTAAAGAATTAATAGTTACTTTGTTCTATAAATATTATTATAGTTCATTGAATTTTTCAATAGATAATTCTTCTAAAAAATGGTTATAATAGGTTTTAAAATATTCATAAATCCTCATATGGTGTGAAAATACATTAATTTCTAAAACCTTATCTCATGTTTAACATAAACCATTCAATAAATAGTCATCCCTATAACCCATCAAAAAAATGAAAATATAAAACTTTAGAAACAAGGTCACATATATTCAAGAATGTATCTTAACATTAACCCTCATGTGTCATAATTTATCTCTTTGTTATCACATTACTAACATGTGAATAACTTCATCATGTATTCTCTGGAAATACAATAAAGACCTCAATTACCATAAATACATATTGAAAACATGAATTACTTCTTATTCTAAATATTACTAGATATATTTTAAATAAAAAACAATGTTTTAAAGATCATTCATGATAAAATACACCACTTTGTTATACAATACTTCCTCAGTTCCATGATAATGAGTACAATCCAACATAATTTTTTCACATTAATCATCTACTTATCCAAGGTAGATATAATGTCCTCAATGTAACACCCCGAGATTTAATGAGATATATTATTTTAAATTTCATTTATGTCTTCTATTATACACTACACCTAGATTAGTTTGTACTATACCCAACACATTATTAGCTTGCAGTATTCCCAACACTATTCATGGCTCGTGTAACACCCAATTTCAAGTTTGTTTTGTTGAAATTATTCGATGCAACATTAAGTATAGATTTTTTTAATGTATAAATGAAATAAGTTTTGATTATGTAATACTAAACACTAAACTGAGCTTTCACTACATGTAGCCCTGACTTGGCTTGCATTACATGCAATCATAACCTTCTTCGATAACATGTGTAGTACGCAATAACGAGATTCCCTAAATGAGATATTATTATTATATTATTATGAACTAGCCATTATGAATATTAATACCCACTTTTTGAAATTTTATGAATTTTATCATTCAAAATGGACTTCATTTTTGGATTTGGAATATCGAAATTATCCTAGGTTGAAGTTTTGGTATTTTTTTGAAAACTTTCAATTTTTGATGAATAGTGAAAACATTGGGTTACTATTTAAAAACAAACTTTTCATTTAAATAATTATTTATTTTATTTAAATTTATTTTAGGTCAAAATTGATACATAATACCTATATAAGTTTAATATAATTTATTCGAGTCATTTTATAATAATTTTAGATATATAAAAATTTTATTGAAATTTTCACCGTCTTTTACCCACCTCCTGAGAGAATTTGAAAATTTAAATTAAACTCAATTTTACCGCTTCTGTGAGTGAAATTTTGAAAATCCAAGAGACACTATTAATATTAAGTAGTAATATGTGGTTCAATAATATAAAAATATTTTTTGGTGAATAGTAACTTTTAACTTTTATTATTATCATGGTTAAAATTAAATTGGGTAATTAAGGTTAAAAATGATATTATAATTACCATAAAACATGTCTTAATTCTATTGGATAAGTGAAATTCGTCCAAAAAAACCTTAAGAATAAAATATTACACTTTAGGTCCACTTGTATTTGATTAGCACACTTATTATTATTTTATTTAAAGAAGAATTAAAATAGTTAAAATCAAAGTTTAATAACTACATCATTTATAATATACTGTTATACATACGATAAATTCTACTATAAATATTCATTAGAAAGATAAATAGATATCCTATATAATTATATTTTATTTTTAATTTTTATAGATTATATAATATAATTTATTTATGACACAATGATGATGCAGTAATTACCATATTAATAAAATATTAACATAATTGATGTTATAAATTCCCAAATAAATTTAATATGAGACTTTTAATTAATTACACGAACTTTATAGGTTAATATGACATTATAGTATATATTCAATTAACTTTTTTGGAACTAATAATGCTATTATGAGTTTCAAAAAAATCAATTACCAAAGAGTTTCAAAATTGACATAAAATAGTTTTAAAAAAATATTATATTATTAATTGTTATTTTGGTCTTAAAAATATATGGTTCGGAGAAATGACATAGATAAGGTTATATATATTAATAATGAACCACTTGGGGTTCGTTTGGCTTTTTATAGTAAGTTTATTACCAATATAGTGTAAGAAAACAAGAAGCCACGGTAAAAGTTAAATTATTATACATAGAGTTTAATCTAAATGATAAGGATAAAATATTTACCTAAACTTTTATAAAACTTATTGGTTTATAGTATTTTGACCCATACCCCCTTTATCTTGTGATAAATCAATTTGGATCTATTATATACCGAATATGTCTTTATTATAAAATAATATTTTATGTTTTTCCTAAGTTGCAACTCTCCTCCATTATCAAAGGGCACCTCCTCCCTCTCCTCCTCACAAAATTTTGAGCCATAAAGCTCAGAAAAACCCTGAAAATTTCCCTTCTCAAATTCCCTATAAACATACTATTGGTCCTGGTCTTCTTTAAAGACCAATTTTAGTGCCCTAAGAGGAGGTTTCAAAGAGGCGTGTTGAAGAAGAGGTAATATAAGTTACCGATTCTTTCATATTTATTTCTTCTTCTACATCCACTTCATTAGTTGCTTCATTATGTAGTAATAACATCAGTATCACTCATATACTGATATGTTATTATAAATATGAAACGTCCCTATTTCACCTTCTATCCATCCTATGAAAAATGAAATCACTGCGCGTGCGAACGTATGGAATACCGTCTCCACGCCATGGTGTAATATGTTTTCAACCACCACCTTACATGGATGGGAATAATTGTGTAAATAAATAAATATATATGATTATTTTAACGTGATATTGATTCTTAAATATTATACATACACTTCAATACAGTTCCACAATCATGGGAATGATATCATCACTCGTGCGTATGTACGGACTACCGTCTCCACGAACGCGATGAGATTAATTTTCCATGATTAACCATTAAAGTATGATTATAAAGTATATATAATAAATAATAGTGAAAGATATTACATAATAATTATTATGGATTTTTTAACATATATATTTCATTTAACTAATTTCATTTAATTCAATAAGGAAACGAAAACAGCATTCATTCGTACGTATGGCCTACAGTCTCCTTGGATGGTGTGTTTCATTCCATTTAACAATCTATCATATATATTTATATGCTGAATATATATTATATCTAAATCATGTTTTACATTATGGAATTATGTAAATCAGGTTATAACTAATAATATCATGAACAACATGTTGAAACATGTATGATAAATGAAACAAATTTTACCCAAAACACTGCTTTAAAATGAAATTTATAAAAGAATTGGTAATATAAAGTCAGAAGTGAACCATATATGATATCATAACAATGAATATGATTCTGTAATAAGTCAATAAAATTATTCAAATAATTATATAAGAGGTTCATATACATTCGTAGCATATCGGACATAAGATATGTGATAACTTTTCCAATCTCGTTTTTATCTGAGTTGTTTATTCGTAAATGTTTACTAGTGTTATATTTATCATTCATGTAACTATTTTCTAAATGTGTTTTCATGTATGTTTAATGTCGTTTTTACCCAGTTTGACTTTTACTACATGGTATGTAAGAAATATTTCATTTTTTACCATACAAGGTATGTTTTTACTTTTCTCGAAAATGTATGAGAGGAATGTTTTTCTAACTTATACGGAATGAAAATATTTTTATGGTTTCATAATGCCTAATTTTCATGAAGATTATTCTACATGATTTCATTACTATTTTAAAAAAAAATGCTTTTCTTTTAAAATTACATGGAATTTTGTGAAAAGAAAATGATTTTGATGAAGAAAGGATATTTTTCTCAAGATTTCATTTCAAGTGTTTTATCAAAACCATTTTCAATACAAGATGACATTATTTCATGTGTATGTTTCAATTATAATGTCTATATGATATACATGGGTTCACCTTTATTTGTTTAATGCCCCGACCCCAGTTACCCAGAGTCAGTGCATTATTACATAACATTTTCATGATTACAAAAGATCAAGTCTTGAAAGACTAATTAGTTTAGAAGCCTTGGAAACAATAGATATATTCATAATGTTTACATTACATCCATAAGTGAAAAACTACAACAACATATTGTCTTCATATCCCCTCACACTATCCCTGCAGGTCATTCATTAAATACTTCTGCACATCCTGGACAAAATAATACATCGAAAGGGGTGATCTCAGATTCTTAGTATGTGTAACAATATAGCGGAAACATTCATAAATAAACATAAAAATTTAATGCAATGTAAAATTAAAACAAAATCCTATTAAACATGAACATCAGCATAATATGGAAAGGATAAAATGAAATAATTCAATTTACTTATTCACAGGGATATTCTACTAGTCGAATAATAAAATGAAAAATATCAATAACCACTTTCATAATGACAGAATGCATAATTCTCTACTATCACAACCACGTAGCCTAGGCCTTGTGACAAGACTACATATTAGATTTTGTTAAGGCCTCATGACAAGACACTAGTTTGTCTCATGAGACCTACTGATGCATCGAAGAGCTATAGCAGGCTCCACCCATCACTTACTAAGTCATATGCATTCCTCATATGAAACGTTTGAAACATAACATAATCATTCCTATTAAAAATAGCATACAAAATGTCAATACTTTGTCCAGAAACCTTGAATGGTATAAAAATAGAACATCCATAGTCAAACATAACTAATTCGAAAAAATATGGTTGATTTTATTGTATCAAATTAACCTCAATCGTGAAAAATTAAAGATAGATGAAAATAATCATCAAAACTATTAGAGAGAAATATCTCCCTTTTTCTTGAAAACATTTTAAAGTCACACTATTTGTCAAGAGGCCATTTAAAAATAGATTTTTGAATAAAAGTGTCTGATACCACTTTGAAACATTTAAAAATAATTTTAATTGTAAAACATTAATGTTTATATATTTAAAACCTTAATTTTTTTTTAAAACATGGACATTAATGAGAAAGATTTAGAATAATAAATATTTAAAACATTTTAAAATGATATTTTAGTTAGAGTTCCTAACCAAAATAAAGACACTTGAATACAAATAATTTAGGTAATAAATGCTTTTTAATATCATGAGAATAATGTTATTCATGAAATACTATGTCAAAGTACATTATAAACACCATATAAAAGTGATTTTGTGTATAACAACAAAGGAGTATCAAATGGAATGTAAATTGATCTGAAATCTCCCATAAAGGTAGTATCCTTAAGTTAAAGGTAAATCAATGACATAATTATGTGTGACAAAAATAAATACACTCAATATTATTGGACATTTAGTGTAAAACAATCAAAGTACATTCACACATATTCTTGTAAAAACAACACCAATGAATTAGATGTTTAATTAAATAAATAGAGATTGAGTTAAAATTACCCTTATCAAGTACATATCGATGACTTGAGAATTTATCAATGGTGTGATTATGTGTATCAAAAGTATATTCACAGAATGGGGAGTGGAAATTATGATATAAGCGAATAAATATTGATTCCACACATAATATTGGAGTAAAATAATCAATGAAGTATTCGTAAAGCCGAATGAGTGGAAATTGAAATTTCAAATTCCCTTATCGATTTGGTAACTTACGAAACATACAACAATGAAAGAAAGATCATACAATGATGATGTAAATATCCATAAATTTATGTATATTACACAATGAATAAAATCATGGGTTGTACACACATCACATGCAATAAATAAGTGGTGAACAATGGAAATCTCACGGAATTAAAAGTGAGATAATGAAACCCCTTACTTTGTACTTATTCCTTAGTTAACGGTGGGTTAATCTCTTGCATAATGGTGAAATAATTCTTATCGAATTATACAAGAATAATTTACATTAATATGATATCACATATGATATTTTAACATTGATTTGTTAATAATATCGTAGTATTATCATCATTTCGGGTGTAAAATTACTCGTTTTCCTTTATATTCATTGTTACGTAAGCCGTGTTTGTTATGGAGAGGTTGTATATTATTAATATACAGAATTATATGAATTCTTTTAACATTATTTTTAATCATTAAATGAGAATTAGACTCAAATGGATATGATGGGGAATTAATCTCATCGCGTTTGTGGAGACGGTAGTCCATACGTACGCACGATCGACAATATCATTCTTTTGATATTAAAATAATATATAATTGGATGATATATCATCTAGACAGAATCATTATCATGTTATATTTATTATTTACATGAATTATACATCATTATTATACCCATCTAAATAATAATATATTGAATAACAATTACACCACAATGTGGAGACGGTAGGCCATACGTACGCACATATGGTGACATGTCATTCAAGGGATAGATAGAAAAATGAATTTGTTTGTTCCATATTTATTATAACATCACATTATATAGAAGATTCTGGATTTATTATTTTAGAATACAAATAACAAAGAAAGAATAATTTGAAGAAGAAAGGAACTAGAAAAGGGTGGTGAAAACATTACCTCTTCTTCGGGTTCTTCCTTTTGATTTGATCAAAAGGGCTCCATAAGATGGATTTCTGATCAAAATAAGGAATCTAGGATAAAGTGACGGAAGTTGGGATGATACTTTGGCAGAGTTTGGTGGAGCCAAATTGTTTGAAAGTGTGAATTAATGAGAAGGGGGAGTGCCCTTTTATAAGAGGGGTGAGGGGATCCTTTGGAAAATCGTGAAATATTATTTTATAATAAATCCATATTCGGTTTCTAATTTATCAAAAGTAGATTATTTAAATCTTAAGGTTGGGATAGGTCGCAAACAACTCAAAAAATATATTTTAGACAGGTTTGGGTCAAATTATAAACCGTATCTTTTAGTTTTAACTTTTAGTTAATTAGTTTGACATTTACCATGTCTCTTTGTATTTTTATATTATATGGTTAAAAATCTTAATCTAAATGTTAAAAAGACCCCAAAGTGGTCCATTAATGATACAACTATAATTATACATGTTCTTGGGCCGAGAATTAGATTTTTAGGAGTATAATATGAATTAATAATATAATATTTGTTCTAAAAACTCTTTTATGTCAATTTTCACACTATTTGGAATTTTATTTTTGTGAAAATCATAAAAGCCTTATTAATTAGAAAAAAGTTAATTAAATCAATCTGAAAATTTCATATTATACTAGAAAATCAGTTTAATTCATAAAAGTCTCAAATTACTTTTATTTGGATATTTAAAATATCAATTATTTAAATATTTTATTAATTTGGTAATTACCGCATCACCATTGTGTCATACATAAATTAAATTATATAATGTCTAAAAATTACAAATAAAATACCTTTATGTAGGAAATATTTTTAAATTATAAATTAATATTTACCATAGAATTTATCTTAGGTATAACCCTATATTAAAAATGTTTTTGTAATTAATCTTTGATTTTAACTCTTTTAACTCTTCCTTAAAATAAATTAAAATAAATGTCCTAATCTAATCCAAGTGGACCTAAATGATAATATTTTATTCCTGAGGTTGTTTTTGGGCATGATACACTTGTCCAAAAGAATTAGTGTGTGTGTTATGGTAGTATTAATATCATTTTTAAGCTTAATTACCATATTTACTTTTAACCGTGGTAAATAAAAGTTAAAAAGATACTATTCATAAAAATTCATTTTTATCTTATTGAACCACATTTTAATCCTTGATATTAACAATATCTGGCAGATTTTCAAAATTCCTCTCACAGAAGCAGTAAAATTATGTTTTATGTAAATTTCCAAATTCTCTTAGGGGGTGGGTAAAAGATTTTAAAAAGTTCAATAAAATTTTTATATATCTAAAATTATTCTAAACTAACATCAATTAATTACATTTAACATATATAGGTATTATGTATCTATTTTGACTTTAATTAAATTTAAATAAAATAAATAATTATTTATATGAAAATTTGGTTTTAAACTATAACTTAGTATTTTTCACTATTCATCAAAAATTGAATGTTTTTAGAAAAATACAAAAAATTAGGCCTAATCTATATTTGATATTATGAATTAAAAAATGATGTCTATTTTACCCAATTGAAAACATTTAATTTGAATTAATTAATTTAAAAATTAATTCCTGTTGTCAAAAAAATAGCATGTTTTTAAGAAATAATAACTCTCAAAAGATTGACACTTGTTTATGTCTGGTTTAAATGTAAAATTATGTCCAATGACCAACATTTTATTAAATGGTAAAAATATATTCTAAATAAAATTTAAAACCACTAAAATTCATAATTTATTACTATTAATTATTTCGATTTAAAAAAGTTGTTTTTAATTAAAATTTAGTAATTTTCACTATTCATCAAAATATGAATGTTTTCCGAAAAGTACCAAAATTTCACCCTAAGCTAATTTTGATATTAAAAATCCAAAAATGAAGTCCATTTTGAAAGATAAAATTTATATAATTTCAAAAAGTTGGTATTACTATTCATAATAGCCAGTTTGATTGGTTGTGGTGTATTAGAATCTCGAAGTTCCATACAATGCAAGACATTGCATTATTCAAAGGGAAACTTACCGAAGTAGCATGGGGTGTTACATTATACCCTCCTTCAATAAATTTCATCCTTTAAATTTTTTCAAATTGGTCTTGAGAATATAAGTGAAAGTCCCTCATCAGAAAAAGAGTCAATAAAACTATCACTTTAAAAGAAAGAAAGAGAGGTATAAAGGTCACCTAAGATAACCCATACAAGGATTCCATGTAGGAAAACATGGATATGAACGATAAAAAATGTGTCATGTTCTGATGGAGAGGGATATAAAACATGACCAGGAGAAAGTTAATGATAATAAAACCAAAAACTTGTGTTGGGACAAATGGTCATTAGTCTCCCAGTAGGAAAAGTAAATGGACAACATTCATTATTTTAAGTTACATTACATAAGGACGAAGAATTCATTTATGATATTTAATATGTACATAAAGATATATACATATGTTTTATGTATAGATTCATTCTTTAATAAATTTCTACCACTAACTCATTTTTTTAACAATGATTATTCAAGAAGACTTGGTCACACTAGAAGAGCTATAATAAGCATCTTTAGAATAACATGATCCACATATGATAAACTATATATTTACCTTGTCATTATAGAATAATGAAAACCAAACCGGTTAGTATAAGATCTGATGATCCCCCAAATTTATATTCCATTAGAGAAAAAAACACTAATCTTAATTTCTAAAATTAAACCAACAATACCCCAAAGATAAATAAATACCATTCAATAATGAATTGTCCTTAAAATCATTCAATATAATTCAAAATAATATTGAAACCCAATAATAATAAGAATGTAGTCTTCCATGTTAAAATGTATCTCCAAATGATATCAACTACTCTTAAAGTCACATTCTTAAAAGTATTTAACCTAATCACGTATTCTTTATTATAGGTTAATCATTTACATAAATATCCCAAGTCACTATAAATCCACAGTAAAAACATAGATAAAAATCCACCATCACTCCTCAAATTAAAACTCAAAGTATTATATTTTCCTGGGGAATATAGTGTTCCTAAAAAGAGAATATCTTCAAAAATAAAATTCATCACTTAATCAGCAAATCATTTTTCTATACTAAGGGTATTAATTTGATAAGACATAAGATCCCAAATCAACTTATTATTGATCAACAAAATCATTTAACTAAAATATTAGTCTCGCTAACCTGGGACTTCATGTAGTCCAGTGGTAGGTAATAAATCCCAATCAAACATTGGTTGTGGGTTCGATTCCCATATCTTTGTTCGACACAGCGGGTTGTCACACAGTCTGCGTGTTGTCCTTTTTCAAAAACTATATTTTATAACATTACCAAAATGAGATAAATTCCACATAACAACCATAACATAATTTATCAACAAATGTTATCTTATACCTTTCATTTTCATCCCAAATTATAATAACATGTAATTGCCTCAAACCCAATGATCATATAAAACTAAATGGTTATTTATAACTATATCCACAAGAGAAAAGATAATTATACATAAAATTTCATTCTCACATGGAAAACTGCAGGGTTACAAATACAAGAGAAAGTTATTCCAAATTAAACCCATCAACAAGGAGTGCTATTACATTTTAAGCATTTCTCCATCCATTTGTTTCCACATAGATTCTTCTTTGACCAGGAATATATCCCATAGAATAGGGCATTCACTCAGGTAATGGCCAGGTCCCCTACATTTATGGCACAAGACTGTAAATGGATTCTTGGGACCATTTTTATCTTTTTCCATAGTACTATTCATTTTTCTTCGGAAATTATTCACTTTATGTCCTTCATTCCCACACATAAAGCATTTCATTTTCCCATTGAGACACATTCTTAGGTGTCTTCTTCCATATTTCCTGTATGATGGAAATGGAGGATTCCTTTCTCCATGGTATCCATTACTGTAGCTATTACCATTCATCACCTTTCTCTTCATTATTGAGTCCGGGAATTTGTTAATATATATATATTATTGATCATATTTTTTGGAAAATTGATTTGGCATGAAGATAATAACTTTTATGCCTATCAAAATTCCATTTTGTTGCTCATTCCCACCACCGTTCCCCCCTTGTACATCATTCTCAAAGTCACTAAGACTTCCTTAGAATCTAGTCATTGACTAAAACCAGAAATCTTTATGTGTGTAACAGTATTCATAAAATCATTTATAGATTAACATGTCACCATATTCCCAATTGGAAACACATTAGGATTAACAAAGGTCATTTACTCTCATATTATATATAATACTTCAAATCAATTTTTAATGAAAAAATAAATTATCCCAAGTATATCCCTTGGGATTGTCGTAACCAAGAGTGCAGCTAGGCATGTTGTCGTGCACCATTTCCCGTTTGAGTCTAGCTCAAAGAGGTTTTTTCAGGTTTTACCCCTAGGTACATCTGTTCCAGATCCGCCTCTACCTACTCGTATCCATACAGGGATGTATTGCTCAAAAAACTCACAAAATCTCTACAATACCAAAATTATGGGAAGTTATTCTATACTAATCCTCAACGTTTATCTTAGGGCTATGTGCTCTAATCAGAGTTTATCTAAATCATTCTCCCAAGGTTTGTACTAAACATCCATTGATACCAACTGTAACGCCCCGACCCTAGTTACCCAGTGAGAGTGCATTATTACATAACCATGGCATGATAACAAAAGATGAAGTCCTGAAATTCCTATTAGTTTAGTAGCCTTGGAAACACTAGATATATTCATAAAGTTTACATTACATCAATAAGTGAAAAACTACAACAAAATATTGTCTTAATATCGCCTCATACTATCACTGCAGGTCAATAAAAAAATTCTTCTTCACATCCTGGGAAAAATAAATCATTGAAAGGGGGGTGCTCAGATGCCCAGTAAGGATAACAATATAGCTGAAACGTTTATAAATAATCATAAAAATTTAAGGAAATGTATAAATAAAACAAAAGCCTTTTAAACATGAACATCAACATAGTATGGCAAGGATAAAATGAAATAATGCCACTTACTTATTCACATGGATATTCTACTAGTCAAATAATCACATGAAAATATTAATAACAACATTCATAATGACGGAATGCATAATGCCATACTATCATAACCACGTAGCCAAGGCCTCATTCCAAGACTACAAATAAGATTTTGTCAAGGCCTCATGCCAAGAGACTAGTTTGTCTCATGAGACCTACTGATGCATCACGGATCTGTAGCGGGCTCCACCTGTCACTTACTAAGTCCAATGCATTCCTCATATGAAAAGTTTGAAACATAACATAAACATATATATTAAAACTATAATAAGAAATTTCAATACTTTATCCATAAACCATGAATGGTTTAAAAATAGCACATCCACAGTCAAACATAACTAATTCTATACAATATGGAAGAGTTTATTGAATCAAATTAACCTCAATCGAGAATAATGAAGGATAGATGAACATAATCACCAATACTATTAGAGAGAAATATCCCCCTTTTTCTTGAAGACATTTAAAATTTGCCCTATTTGTCAAGAATCCATTAAAAATAGATTTTTGAATCAAAGTGTCCCATAGCACTTTGAATCATTTAAAAGGAATTTTAATTTTAAAACATTAATGCCCATATATATATATCCTTAAATACATTTTTAAAATATGGACATTATTGAAAAATATTTAGAATAATAAATCATTAAAATATTTTAAAATGAAATTTTAGTTAGAGTTACTAACCAAAAGAGAGACACTTGAATACAAATAATTGAGGTAAATAAAAACTTTGTACTATCATGAGAATAAAAGAATTCATGATATTATATTTCAAATTAAATTATATACAACATATAAAAGTGATTTGATGTATAACAACAAAGGAGACTCAAATAGAATGTAAATTTAGATGAAATCTCTCATAAAGACAGTATCCTTAGGTTAAGGATAAATCAACGACATAATTATGTGTGAAAATTATAAGTACACTCAATATTATTGGATATCTAGTGTAAAAAAATAAAAGTACATTCACACATATTCTTGTAAAAACAACACCAATGAATTAGATGTTTAACATAATAAATGGATATTGAGTTAAAATTACTCTTATCAAGTCCATATCGATGAATTGAGAATTTATAAATGGAGTGATTATGTGTATCATAAGTATATCCACATAAATGGGAGTGTAAACTATGACATAAGAAAATAAATAGTGATTCCACCGATAATCATGGAGTGAAATAATCAATGAAGTATTCTTAAATATGAATTAGTGGAAATTGAAATTTCAAATTCCCTTATAGATTTGGTAACTTACCAAACATACACCAATGAAAGAAGGATCATACATTGATGATATAAATATCCATAAATTCACGTTTATTACACAATGAATACAATCATGGGTAGTACACACACCACATGCAATAAAAAGGTGGTGAACAATGGAAATCACACAGAATTAAAAGTGAGATAAGAAACCCCTTACTTTGTACTTTTTCCTTGGTCGACTGTAGTTTAACCTCATGTATAATGGTGAAATAATTTTTATTGAAATAGAAAAGTATAATTTACATTAATATGACATCTTATATTATATTTTAATATTGATTTGTTAATAATATCTTTGTATTATCGTCATTTTGTGTGTTAACTTACTCATTTTTCTTTATATTATTTGTTACGTAAGTCGTGTTTGTTTTGGATAGGTTGTATATTATTCATATACTGAATTATATCAATTCCTTAAACATTCTTTTTATTCATTAAATGAGAATTAGACTCAAATGGATATGATGGGGAATGAATCTCATCGCGTTCATGGAGACGGTAGTCCGTACGTACGCACGAGCGAAAATATCATTCATTTGATATTAAAATAATATATAATTAGATGGTATATCATATATACAGAATCATTATCATGTTATATTTTCTATTTACATGAATTATACATCATTATTATACCCATCTAAATAATAATATATTGAATAACAATTACACCACAACGTAGAGACGGTAGGTCGTACGTACGCACCTATGGTGACATGTCATTCAAGGGATGAATAGAATAATGAATTTGTTTTTTCCATATTTATAATAAAATCAAAATATATTGAAGATACTGGAGTTATTATTTTAGAATATAAATAACCAAAAAAGAAGAAGTTGAAGAAGAAAGGATCTAGAAAGTGGGTGGTGAAAACATTACCTTGTCTACGGGTTCTTCCATTTGATTTGATCAAAAGGGATCCTTAGGATGGATTTCGGATCAAACTAATGCCTCAAGGTTGGATTGATGGAAGTTTGGAGGATACTTGGGCAGAGTTTGGCCAAGCCAAATGGCTTTGATGGTGTGAATTTATAGGAAGGGGGAGTGCACTTTTATAAGATGGGTGAGGGGCTCTTTAGAAAAGATTGAAATATAATTTTATAATAAATCCATATTCAGTTTCTAATGGCTCAAATGTATATTATTAAATGGTTAAGGTGGGGATAGGTCAAAAACAACTCAACCAATAGATTTTATATAGGTTTGGGTCACATTATTAACCATATCCTTTAGTTTTAACTCTTAGTTAATTAGTTTAACATTTACCATGTCTCATTGATGTTTTATATTATATGGTTAATAAACATACTATAAACTTCCAAGAAACCCCAAAGTGATCCATTAATGATAAACATATCATTATAAATTTTTGTTGGCCGGAAATTAGATTTTTAGGAATAGAATATGAATTATTAATATAATATTTGTTTAAAAACTCTTTTATTTCAATTTTGACACTATTTGGAATTGGATTTTTGTGAAAATCATAACCTCATGATTACTTCGAGAAAAGTTAATTAAATCAATACTAACATGTCATATTATCCAATAAAATTATTTTAATTCATAAAAGTCTCAAATTACATTTATTTGGATATTTAAAATATAAGTTATTTTAATATTTCATTAATTCGGTAATTACTGCATCACTATTGTGTCATACATAAATTAAATTATATAATGTCTACAAATTGTAAATAAAATACCATTATATGGAAATCGTTTTATATTTTTAATTAATATTTAAAATCTAATTTATCTCATGTATAACCCTATATTAGAAATGTTTTAGTAATTAAACTTTGATATTAACTCTTTTAACTCATCTTTGAATTAAATTATAATAAATGTCCAAATCTAATCCAAGTGGACCTAAATGATAATATTTTATACTTAAGGTTGTTTTTGGATGACATAAAATTGTCCAATAAAATTAGGACATGTGTTAGGGTAATATTAATAACATTTTTACCATTAATTAGCCTATTTACTTTTAACCATGGTAAATAAGAGTAAAAAGTTACTATTCACCAAAAATTATTTTTATCTCATTGAACCACATTTTAACCATTTATAATAACCGTGTCTCTCGGATTTTCGAACTTCCACTCACAGAAGTGGAAAATTTATGTTTATTTTAAATTTCTATATTCTCCTAGGGGGTGGCTAAAAGACGGTGAAAAGATCAATAAAATTTTTATATATCTAAAATTATTCTAATCTAACATCAATGAATTAAATTTAACTTATATAGGTATTATGTATCTATTTTTACCTTAATTAAATTTAAATAAAATAAATAATATTTTGAATAATATTTTGGTTTAAAACTATAACTTAGTATTTTTCACTATTCATCAAAAATTTAATGTTTTCAAAAAAATACAAAAAATTAGGCCTAAGGTATATTTGATATTATGAATTCAAAAATGATGTCTATTTTACCACATTCTAAACATATAAGTTTCATTAATTAATTTAATAATTAATTCTCGTTGCCAAAACAAATACTGTGTTTTTATGAAATAATAACTATCAAAAGATTGACACTTGTTTATGTCTGGTTTAAATGTGAAGTTATGTCTAATGACCAACATTGTATTAAATGCTGAAAATATATTCCAAATATACTTTAAAACCAATCAAATTCATAATTTATCACTATTAATTATATTGATTATAAAAGTTGTTTTTAATTAAAATATAGTAATTTTCACTATTCATCTAAATATGAATGTTATCCGAAAAGTACCAAAATTTCACCGTAAGATAATTTTGATATTATGATTCCAAAAATGAATTCCATTTTGAAACATAAAATTTATAAAATTTCAAAAAGTAGGTATTACTATTCATAACGGCTAGTTTGATTGGTTGTGTGTGTTAGAATCTCGAAGTTGCGTACAATGCAAGCCATTACATTATTCAAAGGGAAACATACGATGGAAGCATGGGGTGTTACACTTATGATGAAATTAAATCCATTTGTTTTATATGGATTGTGTGATAATGGTATGATGTTTATTTAACCCATTTTATTCTTTGGTTTATGATGAATGATTAAGGTTTATTTTGTGACACATGTAAGAATGATTTCATTATGAGATGGGTGGGATCTATATCTCCCTCCAATGCATTGGGTTATGATTTATATCTCATGAGATAAAATGGTTGGAATGGAAAGTTAATCTGGTTCAGTGATACTGGACTGGAACGCAGAGTGAACTCAGTTCAGTATGGGATGTTGTCCAGTAAGATAGTCTTGGCAGCAATGCATTGGCTAATATGGAAGTCATATCATGTGCTTAAGGGTTTTCCACAATTAGAATATCTATTTCCAAGTTATTTTATCATGATTGATGTTGCATTATAATCTATGATTTACGTAGTTCCATGTTTTATGTCATTTCTCAACATTTTGATGTTTAAACATTATGTTCATGTTTTTATGTTCAAATGTCTATGGTTTGTTTTATTTTCTCCATGCTTACCCATACTGAGCATTTGAGATCACCCTTAATATGTTTTTGTTTCCCAAGGATATAAATAAAGGTTTTAGGTAAGAAAAAAAGGAAGATCTTTTATGGGAGATGTTGAACATATTTCACCATGATTAGAAGATTATATTTCGAGTTTCCAATGACACTATACTATTATGATCCTTTAGTGTCTATTTTTTGTTATTTATTAAGTATTCCACAATAGTAATTTAATTTCAATGTACAACAAGGTATAGGTCTCTAAAGATGGTATCCAAGGAAAATGAGGTACGAATGAATCCAATCTTTGGGAACTCTCACATGTGAGCATTGGATGAAGCATGGCTCTCCACCCAAGGGCTTCATGAAGAAATGGATTCCAATGGGGATGGTGGTGTGTCCCACATAGGGGGTGTATCCACCCATGGAGTGCCCTGATAGGTATCAATTGTAGTCCAATGGAAGTAATTCCAGACCGCTATAGTTGGTATCAGAGGAATGGTTTAGTCAGCCTTTGGAAACTAGGATGCGAGAACCTTAGTGATATCCCTAGAGATATTTCTATGGTATGTCTTGGGATGTACCTATGGTCTAGTATAAGTATAGGTTATAATCTTTGAATTATGTTCACGATAATGAATATCCTAGGTTTATCCTAGGGTGTCATGGACTAGAGAATGTGTGATAAGTTTGACATCCCATAAGTGACTTTTTAGGATTATGCAGTTCCATGTTATTTTAACTGTTTCTTACACCATGGTTTTTGGTTTTAGTCAATGGAGTGAACCAGAAGGAGTTGGGTCAACATTGAATCCAATGGACAAATTGGTGAATATATGCAACGAAATTGGATAATTCCTAGAAAGAAATATTGTGTGATTATTCTGAATCTGTCATCGCGATATATGATTAACAAGGTCAACAATACTAGTATTCCTAATTCATTAATTTAAAGGAAGATGTAATTTAATGCTTATTTTCATGGCGAGGAGAATAATGAAAGGATTACTGATATTTCTAAGGTAGGGAAGAAGAACCTTGATGAATACATAAAGTGGAGGGGAAGATGTTATCTGTGTAGAGAGAAGGGTCATAGAGTGACACACTATTATGGAGTTCAATGTCTTATATGTGGAGAACATAGGCATTACCCAACTCAATGCCCGGGCCAAAGAGGTTACTTCTAAATCATGGAAGGACTTATTCTATGATAATCCTTGAAGAGAATGGATTAAGGTTTTTATGTATTGGTATTCAAGAATAATGTTAATGAGGTACTATTATGGTATATTGGAATATCAATGTATTGGTCCATTGGGGTTTTAAAAAATAATATGATACTGGTAACAAAGAAAGTTTATTCAAATATTTTTGGAACATAGATGATATGTGACTAATTAATGGATAAGTAGATAATGAGATGTTTGATAGTATTCATGAGCTCATGACTGATATAAGGACAATGAGAAATCATGGTTTGAGTATATAGAAATTTTGGAATTTTTGTATGTGGAAAGAGTTATCTTTTGACAACAGTCATTTTTTCACTATGGTTCTATGGTAATTTATGTTTCAAAAGAATACATGATTAAGGTATTCACATGTTTGGAATGTGACCAAAAAAATATATCATATGATAAATGATTGTATTCACATGCTCGGTAGATGAAATTACCAGTAATCATTTTCATTATACTATGAGCTTGGATAGAAGTATTTTAGATAATCCTAAATATTGGAATGTATTATGTTAGAAATAAGTTAGTATTGTTTAAGGTTAGAACATTTTTCGATATTGTTGATGGGATGTTATAATAAAGTAGTTTTAGAAAAAGACAACCTGCAGGAAGGGCGATAGGCCATCGCGTCAGACAAGGCTGTGGGAATCGAACCCCCAACTGAAGTACGACAAGCCTTCATCTCCTACCACTGGCCTACTAGATGTCCCTAGTTAGTAGAAACTAGTTTTTTTATTAAGTGGTATGATAGATGATTTATAAATCCATTTTAGGAACCATGTATGATTAATCTCACCATAGATGGACTTATGTATATAACATTTGTTAACATTATTTTTGAGATAGATGGAATGACCCATCATTCTATCACATGATCTGATAACACTTCACGGATGTCGAGTTTAACTTTATTTCTTTATGATATGGAGTGGAAATTGTTCAAGGCACAAACAATAGTGAAATTGTACCAAAATCAAGTAAGTATTTATTCTATTTCAAATGTTTAATCTTTAGGGAAATGATATTAAAAATAAAAAATGGTGTCCTAGTGCTCTTAAATGTGATGAATCAGATGGTACCTTAGATCATCACAAATTTATTGCTTTTTAATTTTTGGATTTAATATAGCCATGTTCTCTACCACTCTCCATCAGAACATGATGGTTAGATTTCCCTTCCATATCCATATTTTTACCTATGTTCTCCTATGTGGAAACCCAGTTATGAGTAAATATGGGAGACTGATATGTTTTATACATCACATTTTAAAATGATGTTTTAGTTTTCTTTTTAACGATGAGGGATTCTATGCATGAAACTTTCAAGTAGTAAACAATTTAAAACCCCGACGATTTTCGAGGGAGAAATTAATTTTAAGGTGGCTAGAATGTAACACCCAGTGATTTTATGAGATATATTATTTTTAATTTCTGTGATGTCTTCTATTATACACAACAACAAGATTAGATTGTACTACACGCAAAACTATATTATCTTGCAGTATATGCAACACTATTCTTGGCTCATGTTACACACAATTTCATGTTCGTTTTGTGGAAGTTATTCTACGCAACAGTAAGTATAGATTTTTTGAATGTATAAATGAAATAAGTTTTGATTATGTTATACGCAACACCAAACAGAGCTTTCACTACACGCAGCCCTGTCTTGGATTGCATTACACACAATCAATACCTTCTTCGATAGTGTGTGTAGTACGCAATACAGAGTTTCACTAAACGAGATATTATTATAAAATTATTATGAACTAGCTGTTATGAATATTAATACCCACTTTTTTAAATTTTATAAATTATATCATTCCAAATAGACTTCATTTTTTGATTTGTAATATCAAAATTATCCTAGGGTAAATTTTTGGTATTTTTCTGAAAACATTCAATTTTTGTTAAATAGTGAAAACACTGGGTAATTATTGAAAAACCAAATTTTTATTTAAGTAATTATTTATTTTATTTAAATTTTATTTAGGTCAAAATTATTACATAATACTTAAATAAGTTCAATTAATTCATTTGAGTCATTTTATCATAATTTTTGACATATACAAATTTAATTGAACTTTTCACCGTCTTTTACCCACCTCCTAGGGGAATTTGAAAATTTACATAATACTTAACATTACCACTTTAATGAGTGGTATTTCAAAATTATGATAGACATGGTTAATATCAAGGAGTAAAATGTGGTTCAATAAGATAATAAAAATATTTTTTGAATAGTAACTTTTTACTTTTATTTATTACAGTTAAAATTAAATAGTGTAATTAAGGGTAAAAATGATATTATTATTACCCTAACACATGTCCTAATTCTATTTTATAACTGTAATTAGACAAAAAAACCTTAAGAATAAAATATTACCATTTAGTTCCACTTGGATTAGATTAGGAAACTTATTATTATTTTATTTAAAGAAGAGTTAAAATAGTTAAAAAAGTATAATAACTTAAACATTTTTAATATAGTGTAATACATAAGATAAATTCTAATATAAATATTCATTAGAAAGATAAAACGATTTAATACATAATGGTATTTTATTTATAATTTGTATACATTAAATAATTACATTTATTTATGACACAATGATGATTCAGTAATTACATTATTAATGAAATATTAACATGATTTATGGTATAAAAACCCAAATAAATGTAATTTTAGACTTTTTATGAATTACAATAATTTTATAGGTTATTATTTCATTTTAGTATTGATTAAATTAACTTTTTTCGAACTAATCATGCTGTTATTAGTTTCATAAAAATCATTTACCAAATAGTGTCAAAATAGACATAAAATAGTTTTTCAAACCAATATTATGTTATTAATTGTTATTTTATTCCTAAAAATCTAGGGATCTTCCAAATGACATATATAAGGTTATATATATTAATAAGTAACCACTTGGGGTTAGTTTGGATTTTTATTGTATTTTTATTAACATTATATTGTAATGAAATAAAAAGACATAGTAAAAGTTAAAATATTTATCTTAGAGTTAAATCTAAATGATAAGGTTAAAATAGTAACATAAACTTTAATAAAACCTATTGGTTGAGAGGATTTAGACCCATCCCCGCTTTATCTTCTAAATAAATCAATTTGGAGCTATTATAATCTGAATATGACTTTATTATAAAATAATATTTCCTATTTTTTCTATGGTGCCCCTCTCATTCCTTATAAAATGGAACCTCCTCCCTCTCCTCCTCACACAATTTCGAGCCTTAAATCTCAAAGAACCCCAGAAAATTTACCTTATAAACTTCCCTAGAAATATACTAGAGGTTTTGGTCTTCTTCAATGACCAATTTAAGTTCCCTAAGAGGAGGTTTCAAAGAGGCGTGTTGAAGAAGCGGTAATATCCGTTACCGATTTTTTAAAATTTATTTCTTCTTATACTTCCTATTATTTAGTTGTATCATTATGAAGTAATAAAATCAGTATCACTTAAATACTGATATGTTATTATAAATATGAAATAAACCTATTTTACCTTCTATCCATCCTATGGAAAATTAAATCACCACGCGTGTGTATGTACGGAATAACGTCTCCACACCGTGGTGTAATCTGTTTTCCCCCACCACCATACTTGGATGGGTATAATGGTGTAAATAAATAACTATATTTCATTATTTTAACGTGATATTTATTATGAAATATTATACATACACATCAATACAATTCAATGATCATGAGAATGATATCATCACTAATGCGTACGTACGGACTACCGTCTCCTTGAACGCGATGAGATTCATTTTCCATGATTAACCATTAAAGTATGATTATAAAGTATATATAATAAATAATCATGAATTATATTACATAATAATGATATTGTATTTAGATACATATATTTTTCATTTACATAATTCCATTTAATTCAATAACGAAATGAAAACAGCATTCATGCGTACATATGGCGTACTGTCTCCATGAATGATGTATTTCATTCCATTTATCGATCAATCATATATATTTATATGATAAATATATATTATATATATATCATCTCCTAAATTCTGGAATTATGTAAATCATTATATATTTAATAATATCAAGAACAACATGTCGAAACATGTATGATAAATGAAACGATTTTACCCAAAGCGCTTCTTTAACTTGGAATTTATAAAAGAACGGGTAATATAAAGTCATAATTGAACCACAAATGAAATCAAAAAAATGAATATTATTCTGTAAATAATAAATTAAATTATTTTAATCATTATACAGGAGGATCATATATATATGAAGCATATAGGACATATGGTAATGTAAAACTTTTTCAATCTTATTTTTATTCGAGATTGTTTATTCGTAATTATTTATTGGGGTTATATTTATCATCCATGTCCCTATTTTCTAAAAATGGTTTCATGTATGTTTAAATTAATTTTTACCCATTTATGATGTTTACTACATGGTATGTAAGGGATCATTCTTTTTTTAATATACAAGCTACTTTTTGACTTTTCTAGAAAAAGTACGAGAAGAATTTTTTTTAAACATATACAACATGAACGGATTTTTACGGTTTCACAATGCCTTATTTTCATGAAGATTACTCTACAAGATTTCATTAATATTTTCAACAAAATAGTTTTCTTTTAAAATTGCATTGAATATTGTGAAATGAAAATGATTTTGAAGAAGAGAAGATGGTTTCCTCAAGAATTCATTTCACGTGTTTTATCAAAACCATTTTCCATCCAAGAAGACATTATTTCATGTGTATGTTTCCAGTATAATTACTCTATGATTTAAATGTTTTCACTTTTCTTATGATGAAATAATATCCATTTGTTTTATATGGATTATGATATGATGGGATGATGTTTATGAAACCCATTTTATTCTTTGGGTTATGACGAATAATTATTTTTTATGTTGTGGCACACATAAGAATGATTTCATTATGAGATTGGTGGGACCAATATCTCCCTCCAATGCATTGGGTAAAGATTTATATCTCATGATATAGACATGGAAGTAACGGAATATTAATCTGGATCAGTGATACAAGGCTAGAATGAGGAGTGAACTCGGTTCGGTAAGAGACATTGTCCACTATGATGATCTTGGCAGCAATTCCTTGGCTACTATTGAAGTCATATAATGTGATTAATGTTTTTACACAATTAAAAGTTATATTTCCATGATATTTTATCATGATTGGTGTTTCATTATGATCTATGCCTTACCTACTTCCATGTTTATGTCATTACTCAAGATTCAGTTGTTTAAACATTACGTTCATGTTTTTAAGTTCAAATGTGTATAGTTTGTTTTATTTTCCCCATCCGTACCCATACTGAGCATTTGAGAAGACCCTATATTTGTTTTTATTTCCCCAAGATATAAAGAAAGGGTTTAGGTATGAAAACAATAGAAGTACTTTATGAGAGATGTTGAAGATATTTCACCATGATTAGAATATTATGTTCTGATCTTTCAAAGACACTAAACAATTACGATCCTTTGGTGTCTGTTTTTGTTATGTATTAAGTATTCGCAAAGGTAATGTAATTTCCATGTGTGTCAAGGTACGGATCTCTACAGTTGGTATCTGAGGAAAAGGAGGTAGTAATTAATCACATCCTTGGTAACTATCACATGTGAGCTTTGGATGAAGCATGGCTCTCTGCCCAAGGGCTTCATGAGGAAATGGCTGCCACTAGGGGATGGTGGTGTGTCCCGCCTAGGGGGTGTAGCCACCCATGGAATGCCCTGATAGGTATCAATTATAGTCCACTGAATGTAATTCTAGACCTCTACACTAAACATCTAGAACATATTAAGTATTTCATTACCCTGATCTGAATTTCAATTTTCTATTAAATAACTTCTATTTATCATTAGAACCCTTAAACATTACCATTAAAATCCATAATGGACAACATATATAAAAATACATAAATATTTCATTATTAATATATATATAATTTTTAAATTTGAAATACTAATGGAGTTGAATCTTTTGACTTTATTCTTAAACCCCTACCCATGATTCATCATCATATTCCTTAATACACAATTCATAGAATACGAAAAAGGAATTATGTCATAGTGTTTCTATACCTCAATCTAATCATGCTCTTAAAAGTAAATTTAAACAATAATATTACAAAATCCTATAACATTCACATTTGTGTGTTTTATCTTTATCTTTGGCAGTATAAAAAAATCATACCACCATCCTTATTTTATTATTTATATTTCCACATTGGAAATTGATTATTTTAATTCCCATAAATTCCACATCATGAAAATTTATTTTTTTACCATTTTATTCTTGTTCCTTCTACATACTAAGACTAAAAATATTATTTTTAGAAACACTTAACCTAAAATAAATTAACATAATCCAAAAAAAATTACATATATGTTGAATAAATCATGACATATACTTTTCAATCTATAACACCTTAGGATTTTCCTTAGTGAATTTTGAATAACTTCCAATACATATATTCATATAGAACTTAATAAAGATTTATCATCCAAGTTTCCACTAGTTTACTAAAACATTACTTTGATGCTAACTACATTAACAAAATATTAACATATAAAGATATTTGAACATTTTAAAATAATATTCATCACATTACAAATGTAAATTATATTGGACAATAATTGTTCACTTTCCTTGGAAACATGAAACAAAATATTCTAAAATAGTGAAAGGTGTTTAATGTTTCCCCAAATGATCACACATTTAGTAGTCCTATATAATAACTTTCTTCATAATGTGGGGAAATTAAAAACATGAAAGTGCGAGATAATACAGTCAGTAAGGGTAAATAAGGTAGATAATTAAGAACAACATGATAATAAGGGAATAAAAAATTAGAATAATATTATAAGATCATAAACTATATATCAAGGAACATTAACCTGACTCATGGAATAATGTTTGGTTATTTATAAAAAATTAATCATAAGAAAATGAAGAGTGTATGACATGAAATAATAACATTTGAATAATACATAGAATTATTATGTACATTTAAACATTAAATGTTTTTCCACACTAGTCAATGCTTACTACGAAGGCCATATAAGTGGAAAGGTTTCACTCCCCAAATCATCTTAATAGAAAAATTTCAAACCCAAGACCATCATAGTGGAAAAATATCTTTTATAAACTGAGTTTTCTCAATATTTCTTCCTTGTATTACATACCGAGGTTCACTTCCCATTCATCACATGTATTGAATAATTGATTTCAATCCTCATTCCAGATCTATCATAATTAACTGAGTTCACTACTAGTCCCAAACCTAATATAATAAATTCAGTTCACAGAAATTTTTAGCCCTATCACAATGAACTATGTTTACTCCTAATTCCATCCAAATATTTCTCATTAGAAATAAATCAGTAACCAATTCATTGGTGTGATATACAAGTCCTACCCATCACATAATGATATCATAAATACTTCTTCCAGAAGATATAAAACAATCATCATAACATGAACCATAATAAAATATAGTTATCAAAAACATATCATTATGTCTTATAATATGGAAAATACATTTTTATCATAGTCATAGAATATCTTGTTAATGTAGGCTACTTTCATATGCATTTTGTCATTGTATAACATCTGATGAGAAATGATTTTCATAAACATTGATTCTAATTAAACAAAAACCATTAAAAGAAATGAAAAATAATTGTGTCCATGGATCCAATCCACAGTAAATAATAAAATAATTTAAATGATGTAATCTTATATATCAAAGGATTATAATATTTCATATGGAGAATTTATTAAGGGAATTATCCTTTCTTCAAAAATCATTTAAAATAGGACTTAAAATTTTTTCAAAACCATTTTCAATGAAAACACTTTGAAAAGAATGGAGTAATCATTAAAAATAATTTAATCCATATATTGATGAATATAACCATTTCTCATTGATTTTTTTAAATCATAAAATACTTTTAAAATATTTATTTATTAAAAATAATATTGAAAACATATATATGTATCTTTTAAAATAATTCAAAACAGATCTTGAAATAATAAAAATTGAAAATATGTTTCTATTAAAAACACATAATAAAATTGATTTCCCTATTATGGGGAAAAAAATTTATTACAAAATAAGTCCTATAAAAATTAGAATGAATATTTAATGAAATTATAGTTACAATGGTTGATTAATACATATATATCAAAAATTAATTTTTCTCTATATAATGATTATAAAACTGCCTCAAACTATAAAAGACAATAATTTACCATTTTTTAAAACCATTTTGTTTAAAAAGGTAATATAATGAGTTATATTTCTTTTAATTTTCATAGGATAAAGAGTGAAAATTTCATAATACATTTATAGAAAACATTGTTTTTAAAGAATTTTTTTTTGACCAATGAGAAAAATAAATTTGGATTTTATTTAAAAAATCATTAATTATCTTAAGTATGAAAGAGTGTAAATAATGGTACCATTACATGACAATATCAATAAATAAAATATTGTACGAAATATCCTGCTTTTCATTGAGAAATGCATCATAAAATTCCCTTAATTGAACCATAATCAAACATAATCTTGATAAATTATTTGTTCGTGGAAATAAATACATTCCACTTCAGTTACCATGAAGCATGAACCCTTGAAGGAATAACATAATATAAATCAGACATTTTCATGAGTATAAATAAATTAATGATATTATATTTAAAAGTTTATTATGTATATAAATTTTAAATATTATCGACTCATGAAATAATGTTTTTCATAGAGAAAGAAATTTGAGAAGAAAATCACATTACTGATTTGGTACCTTTTGAACCAGAAACCCCTTGAAAGTGATATCATCTCATGGATTTTTTAATTCAAATAATTTTGTCTATATAAATCATATATTTCATTAGTATATAATATATATACCACTAACAATATAATAATGTTCATTAAGGCATATGATTCCCGAAAACAGAAGTGATAATAAAAATCCCCTTAGAACTTGAGTTAAATTAGAATCACGAGATTAAAGAATGGAAAAATATTAATTGGAACATTTAGTATAATTATTTAAATAAATTTAAAGATTTAAAATTAAATTTGTTAGTATTTAGGGCATAAAAATGAATATGTGGTCAATATATCATATAACATAAAAAATAAAAGTGAGACAGGAAAACCCATACATTAAGAATTTCTTTCTTTGTTCAAATTCATACTTTATGTAAAATAAAGGTATATTTAATATAAATATACTATAAAAACATAATCTTATATATCATACCATATATAATTTTACGTTTTATTTATATTACCGATTTATTATCAAATCCATGTAACATTTATATTTTAGCTAATTACAGCTGTTTTCGTATATGTTTTCTCATCTTATTCAGGAAACTCTTTAATAGATTGTGATTAAATATACCCATAATTTAAAACATGATAAAAATATCATATATAATTATTATATAATAATTTATAATAATATATAAAGTATATAAATATTATATGGTATTCACTATTCATGGAGACAGTATGTCGTACATATGCATGAACATTGTATCCATTTTCATAGCATATTGAAATAATGAAAATAAATCTTATGTATATAAATTTTTGTGTGTGTGTTTTTTATCCCTATAGTATAGGTATTATGTCATGAATATTATATTATTTTTCTAAACCCATCTACAAAACATTCCTTGTATATCATGAATTAATCTTATCACATTGAGGAGCCGGTAGTGCACACATCCAGAACTGATGTTATTATATTCCACGAAACAGAAAGCAAAAAGGAATCTGTTATATATTAATTAGAGAATCATAAAAACATCAAAAATTTCATATATAACATATAAAATTGTAATCCCATTATTGTTTTTAATCTTTAAAGGTGGTAATGGAACAATGAATTACATTAGTTTGAGATGCGGCAGTCCACCGAACACATAAATGAGGATTTTTGTATCCCATTTGATTGATGTTTGTGAATTTTTTGGTCAAATACATAAAATAAAATATTCTCATTATATTAAGAAAAGTATTTTTATTATAAAATAAAGTAAAAATATGAATTATGGTGGTGGAGGGAAAAATATCAAAAAATTATTCCTGAAGGATATTACATCTTTTTCATGAAATTACATTTGGTTTACAAAAAATGAATTACTTTTTTTGATTTCATATAAATGTGAGTCTTATATTATTATATTATTAATGTAGGGACAATATTTTTGATTTGTTTCTAAAATATGTTCAATATATTTATCATGTAGTGATAGGGGTGTCCGCCTTTATAGTATACATGTGTGGAATTATTTAAAATATATAAGGGAAAACATTTTTGAGAGGTCTCCCATTCATATTGTTCCTCAAATAATGGTTAATTTTTTAGAAAATGGATGATCATGCCCAAATATTTACATTAATTTTTTTTATGTATTTAAAGATTATTTTTCACCTAAGATAATGCTTAACCACTAATTAATCTCATTTTTTCATAAATCACTATAATTATTATTATTGACATTCACTAATATTTCTGGTGAAAAAGAATGTTGATATCTATAGAAATTATAGATTAATATTATTCAAAATATGAAATCCATTTTTTCAAATACTAATCATTATATTGTAGGAAAATAATTTAAATTTGATCCCATAGATGGGGCAAGACAACATGTTTTTAAAATGAAAATGTTCAAATGTTTGGAATCTTATTATATTCAATTTCCCTGTGAAATTGAACCCCGTGAAGTAAAATATATCAATATATATATAATTGATATAATTAATTATTAAATATAGTATATAATATAATTTATCAATATGAATAAATTAGTTAAATATTTAGTTTTCAATTAATATTTATTGGTTTACAATTTCAATCAAAAATTGAAACTTCCCAAAAAAATACAAAAAAAGTATAAAAATATGAATTTGAAATTCCAAAATCAAGATTAAATTTTATTTTTTCATATAAAATTAATAACAGTATAAAAATTATATTTTTAGTAGGTTCACCACTAAATGTTTGTAAAATTACATTTTATAAAGAATGCAAACCTATATCAGTACGATTGGATATTATCTTTTATATTTTCTATAAAACACATAATGTGAATATACAATAGATGAATTATATATATATATATATCACTAAAATATAATTTCTATCAAAATTGGATTGTTTAATTTATTGTGGTAAAACATTTTTTATTCCATAACTACAGATTTCTAGCAATGGATTTAGTATATTTTCAAGACAGTATTGTTTTGAGTTATAGATAATTTCCATGAATTTTTTTTATTAAAATAAAATGTAACAAATATTTTCATAATTTATTTAATATTATTAATAACTAAAATTCCAATGATTAGCGGAAAATAATAGTATTTTAATAATAGTATTAACAAAACATTTTTGTTTAAAATAACTAGGTCTTGGGTGTGATTAATTTTATCAATGAATCTTAGCACTATGTTTAAGTCATTCCAAATATGGTGTTGTATATATTTAAAGAGAATAAAATTGTGGCATATATCAGAAGATTAACTTTGCATTAAATTAAATGAAAACTAAACATAGTCCTTTCAAATAAAATAATATATATTTTGTGTTGTGTAAAATATAAAATAAAAAAACACAAATTAAATAGAAAAAATTAATAAAATCGTGGTTTTTTATAGACGTGACAATAATAAATTAAATAAAAATGGGATATTGATATAATGGAAATAAATTGGAAGTGGTGCAAGAGTAATTATAAATTACAGTGTTCTTCTGGGGTATTTTAGGGAACCCATTTAATAAGTGAGGAATCTGGATTATTTTTAACAATATACTTGTACATGTCCCTAGTAGAAGGTAAGATTGTTTAAATAATTGATAATAATGGATTGAAAATTTACTTATGGTCTAAAATCTCACATACAAACATTTTAATATAATTTTTCACATTTATTTATATATTTTAACAATATATTTTTTGCTTTTACAATTTTTTATAGTGGTAGTTAGTTTTTAGATATATTACATACTTTTAATGGCTAAAAAAGAATTCAATATTATATAATTTATATAAAATACTCATATTATGGAATAAGTTTTTTAAATAAATTTATAATGTTCTTGAAATGTAATTTTAATATTATAACACATAAAATAAAAATACTATTTAAAAAAATTTGATTTTTATGCTCAAAAATATATAAGAAATATTAAATTATGAATTTTTTTATTTTATATTCATTAAAACATTATTAAGAAAATATGAGTTGTGTAACTTTTAAAATTATCTAAAATTGATCCATTACATTTGAAAATATAAATACCTAAAAATAAAAAAAATTATTAGAATAATTGATTTCATATGTTTCCAAATATTAATTATAAGATTGGTACATAATATTGTATTTTTAGAATGATCATTTTAAATAAAATCATCCTTATTACTAAAAAATTGAATGGATGATTAAATTCATCCATAAATCATTATAATGAGAAATATTCGGAGTAATTAATAAAAAAAATTCTTTTACTAATCAATAAATGATTTATTAATTAAAATTCTCATCGTGGATTAGATCACAATCACATGGTAAAAATGAGAAGTCAAAAAATATATTTTCAATAAAATTTGATTAATAATTTTTCCCATTAGTCATTATATTAAGACATGTAATCACGAAATGAAGAACATATACCATCAAAAGATTTGTGAAAACATGAGAAATTAAACATAATCCATTAAAAAAATCATAGGCTTTTAATAATGAAATAATTAATAGGAAAATTATATGGAAACATAACATTTTGACCATATATAAAAATACAAGTCTCTTACATAACCGTGTGAATCAAGATGGCCACAAAAAGTTCAAGTACAGTCTTATAAACCTATCTAATAGCATAGAATCCACACATCCTCTCCCATTAATATCCACACATCTGTGCCATTGGAAATCATTTATTCATCATATCATGAAAATAAGTGGAATGATTATTGGAATCATATCATTTTTAAATGACATCTAATAATTTGTTATTTAAAATATATTAGATAATTAAAAACATTTAACTACCTCAAATGTGTACTCCATAAATATTTGGATGGTGATTTGATAAACATAACTCTAAATTAGAATGATCTTTTGGAATAATGATTAAAAATATGTTTGAATCATAAAATACACTTCAGCATTATATTGAAGAAAAAATTAATAAAATAATATTATATTATTCACATTAAAAGATATTTGTTTTTAGAAAATATCAATATTAAATCTCTTAGAAAAAAATTATTTATGGGAAATGTTGAATGTCCATAAATTACAATTAGGATACGAAATTATATTTTCATGTTTTTAAAAATACCATTCTTGAATCCAAAATTATATAAAAATAGATAAATATTCCATTGTAAAATTGATATAGATAAATTTTAAAACCACCAAAACTAAAATGTATTTTTATTTCAAAAAAATAACAGAGAACATTGACGATTACATTGATCATCAATATGGAAGATAAAAATCTTTTTTGGAGAGGATTGGAAATATTTTGAACATCATTAACAACTATTCGGAATTATTACATAATGAAATATATAGTAAAAAATTATTATAAGATAATATACTATAAGGAATCCGTCTTTTTAAAGCTATAGTCAATAAATAAGACCTATAACTTATGGAAAAGTTTATTTTAGACAAAAAAACCCCATATCTTTGACCCATGAAATAAATAAAATATTCTTAATCACTATTATGATAAACAAAACCATATTAATAACAAATTTTAGCAAATTAGTCTTATTTATAACCCATTTTACTCATTTTTATAAAATATACTATATTTTTTAGTATTTTATCAATATTTTTCATGCTTGGATTTTAATATCATTATTGGTTCTTATTATTTTGGTATAAATTTATAACTTAAATGAATATCAAAGGTAATATTTAATATGTTTGATGAAAAATTATAATGTTTTATCTTCATCCCATGATTATTTTTCCTGACATGTAAAGAATACAATTTTAATAGACATTATTTGGTTATTTTATACAATCAGTGGTTGAATTATTAAGAATGAGTTGAATTATGAAATAAATTTTAATAATCCAATAAAAAATTATTACTCATTATTTTATAATAATAATTTTTTTATACTTCCATATTTATCTTTTACCTAAACTTGTATAATTTTTTGTGTTGGTTTTGAAACCATTCGAAATAAAGACATGATTCGTTCAATGGGTGAGTAGGGTCCAAAAATTGATTATTTTGGAATAATATCATTCTTAAATACAAATATAAATATTATATATGGTTGTTAAATGTTTTAAAATATATATCAAATGAAATGAATAAATTAAAAATGACTACATGAAAGAGGTAAAATTTTGTTTCGTACATGTCATAGTTTGCCCACAAGTACAAAAAGGTAATCATTTACCATAGTATGGGTGGATATCAGGATGTTGTATAATAAATTACGAGCATAATCACACTATTAAAATATTATTCATTAATTATACACACTTTATTAACCAATATTGTATAGAATTGATGATAAATAAAACCTATAGTTCGTGGAAGAGGTAGACTGCATGTATGTATGCAGACATTCTCATTTTTTTAGGAAGGGGAAAGAGAGATAATTTATATCATATTAATAGATAAAAAATTAAAGAAAATATATAATGCTTATTTAAAATAGTTTTGTTGAGTATGGGTTATTAATGGGAAATCCTAAAAAATACATTTAAAACACAAGCATATTTTTTTATTTGACACATGTATTTTTCACATTTAAATTTATGCAGATTTTATAATGGAAATCAATTTTTCACCAACGTAATTTTCTTTTAATGAGTCAAAATTTAGTATTATTTATTTTTGAATTTGCAATCCATTCATTAAAACATTATTCATAGTTATAAAATTAAAATTGATTTTGTTTATGGGAATTAATTTTAATACTACCCCACATAACATATAAAATTGTTTTTTAAAAAGTACAGATTGATGGATATAAAAGGGTTATTAAGATAAATGTATATTTATTTTTTATATATATAACATTTATTATATTATTATTGTTATCTATAAAAGATATATTCAACCATTACAAAAAATAAGATAAAAAATTATAACATGTGAAATAATAATTAAAATAATAGTCAAAAAATGTGTTCTATTATAAAAAATAAATTTGTTTTAAAATAATAAAAAAGATTTTTCTAAAACCAACACAATGTTTTAAAATGAAAAAAAATTTCACATTAAAAATTTTCATGTTCTTGGAATTTTTAAAAAATAAATATTACATTCGTAGATCATTATTATTTGTAAAATGTTACATTATTAATAATATCTATACTTTCCATTAATCATCTTCAAATCTAGTAAAACAAATAAATCAACAAAATGAACCCTTTGGTAATTTTGGAATGTTTAATTAAAAAATTATGTTCATTTCATAAAATTATTTTTATATGATATCCAAATTTACCTTCTAAATAAATATATAATAATATAACGACAATTTCTTACGTACGAAATAACATTTCAAAATATTAAAAATTCTTATTGTTAATTCTTCCCAATTATTAATTAAATTGGTGTTAATATATTAATTATATAAATAATATATTTTATCAATGATTCTTTTAATATCCTAATATGTAAAACACAATAATAAAATTTCGGATATACTATATTAATTTTATAGATTGAAATTATTAGTCATCTGGATAAATTAATTTGGTTTTATCAATGAATTATTATTAAAAATGATCATCATTTGATTGAAAATACCAAATGTGAATTGTTTTAAATACATGGGTTGTATAATATTTTTTCAAATTTTGAATTTCATGGTGACATCGTCTTAAATTAATTTAACATTAGTGTTCAATATCTCCAAAGATGATCTGAACATAATATATACTTTAATGGAAGTCAAGGGTGGGGGTTCAGTTGGTATGGATCTCAAAAAAATTTCTACAATAATGAACTTATCACCCATATTATTTTTCTAATATAGTATTTTTTTGGTGTCGAGATTGGTATTGGTCTAGGGAAAACCCTTGTGACTCTACCTATTTTCCATGCAAGAATATCATACCCTTGTATTACAGAATCATACAACATGATTCCTTCATATATCATCTCTATATATAATTAATAGTGTTGTTACTAACTTATGAACTGACAGATTTAATTTTAATATTATAAAACTTAAAATTAAAAATGTAATATTAATATAGGAAGCATTCATGATAGTGTTCGTTTATATATTGTATAATAATTTTCTACCTAGAAATGATTTTAAATGAAAATTGTACCAATTTATTGAGGTCTTAAAATTCATGTATTTAAACTAATTAAGAGAGCATCACATCAATAAAAATATTAATCCTTCAATAAAATGGTGTCGGGAGGGGAAGAAAATGAAGAAACTCTGTGATCAAAAGATTGATATTCATAAACAATTTTAATAACTATTATGACTACTTTTACATTTTGTTACCCTAAAGAAACATAGACATATGCACCATGGATTATCACATTGTGGTAAATCATGTAAAATCATAATGTTAATTGTTACTTTCATTTTTGTATTCATGCATGGTATTAAATGACATTGTGTGAAAGAATAATTAATCAGTAGGTTGAGAAAATTTTTCATATTAAAAAATAAAAAAATAATAATTTTCATGTAAATTATAACTTTTAAAATATGAAACTCCATTGTTCAAACACAGATTCATGGTTTCATGGGATTCAAGAAGTCTAATCATATGTAAATGGTTTAATGTTTATATCCAAAGTATAATTTATTTTTCAAATTTATGTTTACATTTCTTTGGATGAAAACATATGTGACGATTTCCCCGATGATTGATTTTGGGGGTTTTAATATCTACAATTTTTTTCACATAGGGTTCCACATTTTTTTTGAGGAAAAAGTAAATGTATTTTTTGATGAAAATTATTTTTGTGGAATTTAATGTATGTGTAATCATTCACATTCAAATCAACGGTTATTTATGAAAATAAGTGGGTGGTTTCTATTATATATTTATTGTGGGTTGTTAAATTTCGATTTAATTATTCAAATAGGGTTTTCTTTATTCATTCATAATGGCAAATACCTACAGTTCACACACCCAGAACTAAGTATGGACTTTCTTTCCAAAAGAAGGTGGTCCCTTGGGGTTTTAAAGAAAACGATTCTTATAAACTTCCATTTAAAAAGGGGATAGGAGTATAAGATAATCACACCATAGGGGGTCATCTTTTAGGACATTCATATAGATTTATGATATGATTTATAATTTCTTCCTAAACCTATTTTGGGACCAATTACCATAACAAAATCTTAAAGTGTTGAATCCAACCATGTGTAAATGGTGTTACATTATTGGTTCCATTTGTATGTATATGAGCCTCTACATCTAGTTCAAGTTATCTTATTGAAATGGTTAACTGCTTATATTTTCAAGCTACATAACCTGGAAAAATGAAATTTTCTACCATTGAGGTAGAAAATTAATATCTGATGAATGATATTAAACCTTTATGAGGCATCCTAAATACATTTTTTCAAATAGGAGTCAAAATACTCACAGGATATAAAAACACTTTATTTTAACATCACCAAAGATGAACATATATGAGGGAACATTAACACTAATTATTAATATATGGACTTAGGAAGGTTTCCTATGTATCATAATTATAGCTGGAATCAGATTCATCAGAGTTGAATTTTCCATTATAACATAACGTGTTGTAAACTCCCTTGTATGGGGGAAACCATATTATACTATTTATTTGGTTTTAAATACTTAGGATTCCTATTATGGGAATTCATTTTTATTATAATATATGATTAATGAAAAACAAAATCCCACATGATCAATGTTTGGTGAAATATACAAGGGATAAAAAGTCAATATAATCATCGAAATTGGATTCATGATTTTTTTGTAGTGGAAGCCCTAATGGTTTTTATATATATAACATTTTCCATTAGAGGTAATCATAAGATTCTTTATTATAGAATGAATCATATTCTACATAGTTCATTTGACTTCTCAATCCACTAATTGATGAGTAATAATGATTGTATCACTATAGATTATGTGTCACATGGGTTATACAGTTAGACACATTTAGGGGCCTACACTATGATGGATTCCCATTAGATCCTGATCCTTAGGAATAATTTTTACATATCATAGTAATTTAATGAATTAGAGGCTTCATTGTTTAATTGACTTGTCAATCTGCTAATGGATGTGGAATAATGACAACTCATGGGACAGATTAGGCCCCAAGGGTTATAGTGTTTGAGATATGAAGTACATACATTGATGTAGAATTACATTAGATCTCAGACCTTATGATGTAATCAAATGTATAATGTTTAGAAATGAATTAGAGTCTTTGTATTTAAATTTGTGGGTATTACAAAAAATTTATACTGGGACAGGTTTTCAATTCATGGGGGTGTACTTACCGTGTAAAAATATGTATCAGAATGACATGGTCTCCTAACATATATGTGGAAAAAATATTTTTTGATCCATTTATATTCTATATGATAATTCTTCATATATATATGGAATGTGAGTTATACAATTTCATAATCAATATAGACACATCTAGAGGAAATTTCATGACTTTTTTGGCATGTCATGTTGTGGTCACATGACACACCTGGAATGTTTGGAGGAATTCTAATGAGTATTTGACATGCCCAGTGAACATCACATGAGTTTGTTCGAATTTATGGGGGGGGGGAACCACATGATAAACATAGATATTTATATTATTTTTAGAAGGATATGGTTTGAGAGACCATAAGGATTCATAATTTCTGGATAGAATGTTTGGATGTTGTATCATGACAAAGATAATATGTTAGGAGGGTGTTTTGTGACCTAAATTAAATATTTGGATTAAATCACAAGGATTGGGAGACATGATGAATGATATCTATAATACATGGTTGATAATACCTAATGTTGATAAATATATAGAGTGTAATGTCTAAAGGAATTTATGATATCCAATATTACAATCATGGATGGTGTCGCATGACATGACTATCATTATTAGTGGGTATGAGATGACTTGTTTTGTGGGTGTCTCAAAACATGGTTTAAACAATCCAAGGACATCACATGATCAAGGTGGCATATATGGATGGTGCCACATGATTTTAGTGGCATGTCAAATCGTGATCTCGTGATCTTTATTCATCATGTGATGTTCATGAATATTATATTATCCATAGTTTATTATATATTGAATCTTTATAAAAAAATCAATCTTATTTGTATTTAAAACTCATGGGTTTTCAATAATTTGTTGATTTTTTTTGTGTGGCTTGTTGGACATGTGTAACATATATTGAATGATCAACCTGTCCCATTCGAATTACATCACATTATCTATAAAGTGATCATTTGAATCACATATTCATATTATATAATACATTATGACATTCCATAGATTTTACCTTGGTAGCGACCCTTACAATTGTGTGGTATTCCTCTTTGAAAAATCCACATATATTCATTCTTGTTATAGTTTTTACATCGATGTGTTTTTAGGGTGAGTGTGAGGGAATTATAGGCCTTACTTCCTCATCTATAACCCACCATATACGGTGTGAATATTTATATTATGAGAAGAAGTTTGTGGAGGTATTTTTCATCATGCACTTCAAATTATCATTCCATGGGTCATCAATGAAATCACATGTACTTAGGGAAAAAGAGAATATCCAACCATAATAATATTTATTGGATCCTATAAAATCAATTTGTTTTCTCATATCATTTAAAACATTTCTTATTTTATTTTCCCCAATGAGAGTACATTAATCATTGCCTTAGAAAGATCATATTTCCCATTAAATTCATCCCACATGGTTGGAGAATACATCGCGGGGGTCCCTAGCATGAATAAGTTGTATTGTTATAGGCCGCTCCCATTATTATGATGGACAGTCGAGGGGCCTGCAACTGATCAATGTAAATCACCCATGGAACATAACCCCCATCACTTGATGTTCAATGTATCTTCCCATAATGAGAATCTTACAAATTTCCCCATTTTATGTTTCTTAGTTTTTTTAATTGAAAGGGGATCTCAAGACATTGTGTGAGAGTTTTCATGGGAAATCGCTCTAATATTCCATGATGTATCACATGATAAATGTAGTGATCATGAAGGTGTGGACACATTTTCCTGAATAATCACTATATTTTTTTTGTATCCATTGGGGAATCACATGTTTAAATGGATATGTCTGAGTTCCTTGCCACATCCCGTCCCAGAGGGGCCCGCACCATGACTCCCCAAGCCCGCCTCTAATAAGCTAGGGGATGCTGAGTAGCACCGAGTTGGCATGTCACTAACATTGGGGGCATTTTCTATCTACCTGTACACACACACATATCTCCAAGCCAACAAATGCTGAAATGTAAAACACTAAGGAACAAAATTCATGAAAAAAACTAAATCCCATCCAATAGAGTATGAAGAAAGGTAGAGTGCTGCAAAAGAAAACAGGGCCAGAAAACAAGCCCACCAAAAAGAGAACAAACAACAGTCTGAAATTGCAAAGTCCATCATGTAAGCACAAAAGGTACTGGGACTACTGCTCATAGCCATAGGAATGCCTCAGCCTGTAGGGAACTCAGAAATCTCGGTGATATCCTGGTCCGCCCTGGACTCTGTCATAAGGCTACTCGTCTGCACAAGACACCAGACGTGCGGGAAAATCCCGTGCATAATGAGTATAACAATACTCAGTAGGGGACCCCAAAAACCACATAACAATACACAAAGTAAAGGTACAGTCCGCTATGTATAGAATAAGTCTACAGAACATATAGAACAAACCAGATATACTCAAAACCCAGACCCGTAGTTTAGAATCTAGTCACACAACGACATACCCCCGTAAGGGATTCTGTTCGAAGATTCCATGATACACTCATTTCCAGAGGACACACTCAATGAGTCCTATATCTCTGATGATGTCCGTCTGAGATGTGTTGTTCATCAGGAACCGTCATGAGAGATAACTACACTCATTACGGGAGACACACTTCTAAGTGGGAATGATCTCGATAGATAGATGAGGATCACTTCCAGGGCCATGGCAGATGCAGCGACTCATCCGGAATTCACCTACTAGGTATAGGATCAATGCCTAGTAGAGTTGGTCACATTGATTCCTGACTCTACTTGGGGTCTGGAATGGATATAGAATCTCGATCCAGGACTCTCGGATGGATGCCTGACTCTATCAAAGAAAGTATTGCTAAAGGGATCATAATCATGCGTGATGGAAAGATGCCTAACCTTCAGGGGTACAAGAAGAAAGGGTACTAACACCAATGAAAGAAGTTCAGGGCATGGTGAAAAAAGGACGAATCCATTTTAAAAAAAGTACACGACGTGTAGGAATGATACTCGCCATGTTGTCCGACCCCGGGTACTGCCTGTGTACAACAACCCGTGTTGTGAGGCTGGTCGTGTAGAAAAAACATAGTACATGGCGTGTAGTATGGAGTACACTCTATTACTGGGTAATTGGGGTTGGCTCTGTGTACTCTGGCCATGTGCCCATACAAAGTCACCAACCTGTGTACTCCGACCCATGTAAAATGCACATGGGGTGACCCGCAATGCTGGCCTTGAATAGAAGTGTGATAGAGTACACGGTCGTGTACTCCATCCAGTGTCCGTGTCTCCCCGGGATAAACGCTGAGCTCCGTGTAGCCACCTCTGCCAAGATGTACAAGTCATGCCACCTGAAGCCTTTTAGATAATCACGTGTCTGTGTACTACCCAAAGTACACGCCGAGCTTCGGGGATGGTCCAACACACCATGTGACAAGGGTCACACGCCGTGTGATTATTCTATGACCCCAAAACCGTAGCCACCAACGCCAGCACTACACGACGTGTTATTCAGAAGTACACGCCACATATTCTAGAAATTTCCAGAAATGTCACTCTTCACTGGTGTGCCTCCTGTGCTGCTCAGATCATCAATCTGGTCATCCTATCATTGGAAAACTTCCTGGTTTTGGTGGCCCTGACACCACTAAGCCGCTTCTGGTGTTTTCAGACTTCCAAACGTCTTCGAAAACGTGTTTTGATCTTCCCGCGAGAAGAACGCTCGAAGAACGCATGGGGAAAATAGAGGAAGAAATCCAAATAATCAAATTGAAAAACAAACATTTGCCATCGGTCGTCACGACATTGATCTGCTCCCTTTAATAGGCTTAAATGTATAAAGAATCAACAACAACATAAATCATGGATCAATTACCCATAATCATCCTGAAGAAAATCTATCCCGCAAAAACGTACGAGTATGCGAATCAATTTGTTCGTGGTTGATCCACATCCATCGTTTAAATTTAAATATTGGGAAAAGAAATAGAAATAACAACCCCTACCTTTCAAAAGGCTCAATCGTTGACAATGGCATTGTGTTGCCTTTGTCCTCGAGATCCTTCAACGTCTGCGCAACGTTCCTTAGTTTTGATCCGTTTTTGTTCGTCGTCATGAATCTGCTCAAACACGCCGCAGATTCTACAGAGGTTCCTCTCTATACATTTCCAACGGCGTACAATTTCTTAACCCATTAAAAGAGGAAATATGTTATCATTTAATTACACGACAGTATTAATGGGGTTCAATTTCCATTTAGAAGTCATTAAGATGCACCATTAATTTAGGAAACAACTACGTAGTTGTCGCGCTACATCGGATGTTTCCTTAAATAAAATAAAATAAAATAAACTTGTTATTTTATTTTATATTATTTTATTTTACTTAAAAATATCGAAAAATAACTTTTTCCCTCGCCCCGCGCCGGTTGCGGTCAGCCTCATTATTAGGTAAATTCGTCATCCCGGACGCAATGGTGGGCTCAAATTTTTAATCCGGGCATCCGTTTGGAAACTGTCACAGCCGCACACAAGTGCCGACTCACATACCTAAACAAGGTTCAAACCACCATTCTGGGCTCACTGGACCTCGGAATGATGTTTCATCTTTGCACCCGGTCTCGAATTAATTCCATATAATATTTAAAATAATAAACGGAAAAATCTGAGACATTATATTCTCCCCACCATGGGGATTTACGTCCCCAAAAAGTCAAAATGAGGGCTACTCAAAAAGATGAGGGTACTGGGCACAGATCTGAGCCTCCCGCTCCCACGTGCTCTCTTGAAGATTCCCGTGATGCCACTAGACACGCTCTAAGGGAATCTATCACCCATGACGGATCCTCTCCTGCCGATCCTCGATCTCCACCGGGTACTCGGCAAAGGTCACTCCATCCTCAATGTCCAGCTCGCCTCAGTCGATTATGTGCAATGGGTCATGCACTTACCTCCTCAGTTGGGAAACGTGAAAGACATCATGTACCCGATGCAACTGTTGGAGTAGAGCTAGGCAGTACGCCACCTCTCCAACTATTCACAGAATCTAGAAGTGTCTGATGAACCTCAGAAATAGCTTTCCGCCTCAGCGAAATCTCAGCAACCCTCAACAAGGTGAGACCCACAGAAAGACGTGGTCTCCCTCCTCAAACTATAGAGGTCTATATTGTTTGTTAGCCTAAGAATTATGCCGGCTATGTGCAGTCATCATCTGCTTCGGGGTGATCTGCACCTTCTCTGTAGTAGCTCGCACTAACTCTGGACCCTTGAGTGCTATCTCTCCGAGGTCGGTCAAGCAATGTGGTGACCGGCAGGGTCTCCCGTACAATGCCTCTAATGGTGCCATACCGATGGTAGAGTGGTAGTTGTTGTTGTACGCAAACTCCACCTGTGGTAGGTGGTCCTCCCAACTATGACCAAAGTCCAAGATACATGCTCACAACATATCCTCCAGAACCTGAATGGTCCTCTCCGTCTGACCATCCATCTGGGGATGAAATACTTTACTCAAGCGTAACTGAGTCCCAAAATCCACATGCAATCCATTCCACAAATGGGATGTGAAGCAGGCATCTCTGTCTAAGACTATAGTCGAGGGGACGCAATGAAGCCGAACTAACATCTACACATAGAGGCGTCCCAGGCTCTCTACAGAACTATGCTCTCTAATAGCTAGGAAGTAGGCCGATATGGTGAGTCAGTCAACGATCACCCAGATGGAATCGTGCCCCTTGGACGGCTGTGGTAAGCATGTCACGAAGTCCGTGGATATTACATCCCACTTACACTCTGGAACTTCCTGGGGGTGAGCTAACCCTACTAGAACCTGGTGCTCAACCTTCACCTGCTGGCATGTGAGGCATAGAGAAAAGAACTCTGCTACTGCCTTCTTCATGCCTTACCACCAGAACTATCATCAAAGATCCTGGTACATCTTTTCCACTCTAGGATGTATCTCCAAAGGGGATGTATGAAACTCCTTCAAGACCTCCACCTGGAACGCCTCTGGTACAACATTGTGTCCTGTGAAAAGATGTATGTGCTCCCCACCTTATGAATATCCTTCAGGAGCATGTCTTGTGGATAACTAATCACGTAAAGCCACACAGTCATCATCCCCATGTTTGGCCTCCCTAACTCACTGTAAGAGTGTAGGGGTGACAACCATCGACTGTAGGTAAGCTATATCTTCTCTATCCACGAATTATAACTGTAACGTGACTAAATGATGTGTCGCCTCACTCAATAGTTATGAGCTCGACCTTCTGCCGAGGGTATCTACCACCATGTTCCTCATTCCAGAAGTATAGATAATCTCAAAATCATAGTCCTGGAGGTACTATAGCCAATTCCAATGCCTTAGATTCAGATCCTTCTGTGAGAAGAGGTACTTGATGCTCTTGTGGTCAGAGTAGACAATGAACCGCTCACAAATAAGATATTTTCGCCACATCATCAATGCGAAGACTAACACAAATAACTAGAGATCATGGGTTTCATAGTTCTGCACATGTGTCCTAAGCTGGCACAAACCATAAGCAATCACTGCATGCCGCTGCATCAGGACACTGCCGAGCCTAGTCCCTAATGCATCGCATAAAACTACGTACTCGACACCCTCCTCTGGAAATCTCAAGACTGGGGAACCTTTCAAACTCTGTCTCAACTTCTCGAAAGCCTACTGGTACTTTTCATTCCACACGAAGGGTTTCCCCTTCCTAGTCAAGTTTGTCATCGGGGCTGATATCTGGGAGATGTGAAGAATAAATCTCTGGTAATATCCTGCCAACCCAAGGAAGCACTACACCTCCATCACGCTTCGAGGTGGCTCCCATGCTAACACAGCCTCCACCTTAGCTTGGTCCATAGATACTCCATCAACTAAGATGAAATGTCCTAGAATGTGGACCTCCCAAAACTAGAACTGACACTTTGAGTGCATCCTCTAAATTTGGTGCTCCCGAAGTACGTCCAGAACCATCCGCAGGTGTCTCGCGTGCTCATCCTCTGATTCAAAGTACACAAGGATGTCGTCGATGAAGACCACTATAAACTGGTCCATGTACGGATGGAAGATCTGGTTCATCAGTCCAATGAACACTGCGGGGGAATTCGTCATGCCAAAGGGCATCACCATGTACTCATAGCGACCGTAGAAACATTTGAAACCCGTCTTCGGTATATCCTCATCCCGCACTCATAGATGGTGATAACCTGATCGAAGGTCAACTTTTGAGAACCATTGTTCCCCTCTTAGCTGATCGAAGAGGTCATCAATTATTGGCAGTGGATACTTGTTCCTCACCATCAACTGGTTCAGGTGCTGGTAATCCACACACAACCTTAGACTCCCATCTGCCTTCTTGGCAATCAAGACTGGAGTCACCTAGGGGGAGACGGTGTGTCTCATGAAACCTTTGCTCTGCAAATACTCCAACTGCACCTTCATCTCGTGAAGCTCTGTGAGAGCCATCTGATAAGACAATGAGGAAATTGGTGTCGTACTAGGGTGTAAGTCGATACAGAAGTCAATTTCATGGTGGGGAGGTATCCCTGGAATATCTTCTGGAATGACGTCCTCATACTCCCCCACCTCTGCTTGGAACTGAGAGCTCACAACATCTACTGCTCTGAGGGTAAGGCTAACCAACTCATGAGTGATCGGCTGAACCCTGCTATGCATGATCCTATTTTTTTCTACACAGGTTTCCTTTTCTCTGACAAAGGAAAACCTCGTTCCATCACGGCAGACACACCAGAGCCTTTTCCTAAAACAGTCAATCTGGGAATGGACTGAAGATAACCAATTCATACCAAGAATGACGTCGTAAGGCCTCGACAGTACCACCAAGATGTTCCAACCGAAACTCTCACCTCCAAAGGTAAGATCACACTGTCTGCAAAGGTGTGTGATCATCGAGTCTCCTCCTGTAGGACTCTCCAAGAGTAAGGATAGAGTCAATGGTTCTACCGGAATCTCGAGGTTTTGTACAAGGAATGTGGCTATAATGGAATGACTGGGACCTCTGTCTATGAGTACGATAGCTAAGGTATAAAAGACACAGATCATACCGAGAATCATCCATGGAGACTCTGGGTCGTACACCTCGACCACATGTAGCTGTCCTCGTCCATTTCCCCCAGATCCCTGAGCCTGGTGCAGGCCTCCTAGGGGTGGTGGTGGAAGTACGTCGATGCATCTTTCACCACCTGCAGCTCATCCAGATCCTCTGCCACGTCCGATACCAGGCAGATCTGCTTGCTCCATTCTTTGCCTTTACCTCGGTGGTCTATCCTCCACTTCCCTGTCAATAGTTTGACGTTTCATGAAATCTCTAGCGAGATTCCCTATACTGTCGCATGTGTAGCATCGCTTCTCCCTAGGCTGACTTGATACAACCTAAGAGCCATGGACTGTTGATCCCCTATCCTGGGTCCTCCTATGATGTCACCCACATCCAAATCCTTATGTCTGACGTCGGCTCCCTCATGCCGGTGTCTCTACACCTGTCTGCCTACTACTGAGAGTTGGCAGCTATCTCTGCACCGCCAGGATGCTCTCGAACACCAAGGCAAACTCGATCACTCCATCATAACTCGAAATGCATAGAATCATGACACTAGCTCGGATGTCACGTCGTAGACCTTTCTCGAAGGTCTGATCTCTGAAATACATACTCCTGACTATATCAATCGAGTACCTGGAGAGGTTTGTGAACCTCGATGAATAGTCAGCCACCATCATACTGCCCTGCTGGAGCTGAAGAATCTCCGAGATGCTCACATCTCTCACGTAACTAGAGAGAACTCCTCCCTGAATATTCTCTCAAACTCCGTCCATGAATGAGTCTCCTCGTCGTGAGTCTGTGTGGTCAGACTCCACCATCATCCCACTGAACCCTAAAGAAGGCTCAATCCTAGGATCACCATCTAGTCTGCTGGTGTCCTCACTAGATAGAAAACTCTGGTCACCACATCAAGCTAGTCCTCAGCCACCTGAGTGTCAGTCTCGCCTCGGAACCTGAGGTGTTTCTATCTCTGGAACTGAAGGAGCGCGCTAAACCTGCCCTCCTCACCGGTCGGTACTGCAGGTACCAGTAGTTTCTCCACTTGTGGTGGTATAGTAGGTGCACCACCTTCTATAAATGCCTAGGGAGCTAGTCCCTGTATCGAAGCCTCATCACTGAGGGGGTCGTCCTTGTGATCATGCTGTTGAATCCTGGTGGGTATGCGTCATAGAGGCATCCTGTAAAGAAACAAGATGTGTCATGATCAATGAGTATATCTGGATAGATGACAACAAGGACATGGAAAACACATCCCATTCCTATATGATGTCTATACCTTTTATTTCTTCGTAACCATTGTTTTCGTGAACTGGGTCGAGAAGCAGGTTATCAGAGTCTTGTTGTATGGATACGTCTGCCGCTGCACCAACACTGGGGACTCTGGCCTGAAAACCGAACCCGAGACACTCAACATTGTTTGAACAAACCAAACACACAGAATCTTGGTCCTATTGTAGAACCGACCATCTCTGATACCACTCTTTCATGACCCGTCCCAGAGGGGCCCACACCATGACTCCCCAAGCCCGCATACAATAGGCCAGGGGCTGGTGACTAGCACCGAGAAGGCATATCACTAACATGGGATGCATTTCCTATGTACCTATACACACTCACATATATCCAAGCCAACAAATGCTAAAATGTAAAATACTAAGGAAAAAATGCATGCATACAACTAAATCCCAACCAACAGAGTATGACATAAGGTAGAGTGATGTAAAAGAAAACTGGGCCAGAATACAAGCCCACCAAAAAGCAAACAAACAAGATTCTGAAACAGCAATGTCCAACCTGTATATATAAATGGTACTGGGACTGCAGCTCATAGCCATAGGAATGCCTCGGCCTTTAGGGATCATAGAAAGTTTGGTCCTGTCCTGGTCCGCCCTGGACTTTGTCAAAAGGATGCTCGTCTGCACAAGACACCACACGTGTGGGAAAAGCCCGTGCAGGGGTGAGTATAACAATACTCAGTAGGTAACCCGAAAACCACAAAGCAATACACAATGTGAAGGTACAGTAAGATATGCACAGAATATGTCTATGGAACATATAGAACAAACCAGATATACTCAAAACCTACACCTGTGGTTCTGAAACAAGTCACATAACCTCATACCCCGGAAAGGGATTCCATTTGAAGATTCTGTGATGTACTCATTCCAGGAGAACACACTCCATTAGTCCTATTGCTCTTATGAAGTCTGTCCAAGAAGTGTTGTTCGTTGGGAACCGTCACAAGAGATAGCTACACTCATTACGGGAGACACACTCATGAGTGGGAAGGATCATTGATACATAGATTAGAATCACTACCAGGCCCATGGCGGATACTGCGAATCATCAATAATTCACCTTCTATGTAGAGGATCAACGCCCGGTAGAGTTGGTCAGGTCGATGCCTAACTCTACCTAGGGTATGGAATGGATAGAGGATCTTGATACGGGCCTCTCCGATGGATGCCTGACTCTGTCACAGAAAGTCCTGCTAAAGGGATCAAAATCCCGCATGAGGGAAAGATGCCTAACGTTTAGGGTAACAAGAAGAAAGGGCACAAACCCCAACGAAAGTTGTTCAGGGAACAGTGAACAAAATGGACCAAGCCGTTTTCCAAAAAGTACACAGCGTGTAGGAATGATACACACAGTGTTGTCCGACCCTGGGTACTACCCGTGTACAATGGCCCGTGTTGTGAGGCTGGTCGTGTAGAAATAACATAGTACATAGAGTGTAGTATGGAGTACATGCCGTGTCTGGGTAACTGGGGTTGGCTCCGTGTACTCTGGCCATGTGCCCGTACACAATCACCAACCCATGTACTCTGACCCATATAAACTGTACATGGGGTGACCCGCACTGCTGGATTTTTCTATCCGTGTGATGGAGTACACGGTCGTGTACTCCATCCCATGTATGTGTCTCCCAGGGATACACACCGAGATCCGTGTAGCCGCCTCTTCCATACTATACATGTCATGCCGCCTGAATCTGTGTAGATCATCCCGTGTTCGTGTACTTCCCAAAGTACATCCCGAGTTTCGGGGAAGGTCCAACACGCCGTGTGACCAGGGTCACATGCTGGGAGATTCTTCTATAACCCCAAAACCATAGTCACCACCGCCAGTACTACATGACATTTTCTTCAGAAGTACATGCCGTGTATTCTAGAAATTTCCAAAAATGACGCACTTCGCCGGCGCGCCTCCCGTGCTGCTCCGATCATCAATCCGGCCGTCCGATCGCTGCAAAACAACCAGGTTTTGGTCACCCTAAAACCATGAATCCACTTCTGGTGTTTTCGGACCTCTGATCGGATCCGAAAACGTGTTTTGATCATCCTGCTTGAAGAATTCTTGAATAAAACACGGGGAAAAAGGAAGAAGAAATCCAAATAAACAAATTGTGGAATGAACCTCCACCATTCTTCATCACGACATTGATCTGCTCCCGTTATAGGATTTATATGAGCAAGAATCAACAACAACATAAAGCATGGATCAATTCCCCATAATCTTCCTGAAGAAAATCCCTCCCGCCAAAACGTACGAGTTCGCGGATCAACTTGTTCGTGGTTGATCCACGTTTGTCATATAAATTTAAATACGGGGAAAATAAATCGAAATAACAACCCCTACCATTAAAAAGGATCAATCGTTGATGAAGGCGTCGTGCTGCCATTGTCGTCGAGATCCTTCAACGTCAGCGCAATGAACCTTGGTTTCGATACATTGTTGTTCGTCGTTGAGAATCTGCTCCAGCACACCGTAGATTCTACAGAGGTTCTTCTCTCTACATTTCCAATAACGTAGAATCTATTAACCCAATAAAAGGGGAATCATGTTGGCAATTCATTACGCCGCAGTATTAATGGTGTTGACTTACCATTTGGAAGTCATTAAGACGCACCATCAATTTAAGAAACAGCTGCGTCGTTGTCGCGGTATAGCAGATGTTTCCTTAAATGAAATAAAATAAAATAAACTTGTTAATATATTTTATTTTATTTTAATTAAAACATCTGTAAAATAACTTTTTCCCTCAACCCTCACCGGTCAAGGTCGGCCTCATTCTTAGGTAAAGTCGTCATCCCAGACGCAACAGTGCGATCAGATTTTTAATCTGGGCATCCGTTTTGGAAACTGCCACAGCCACGCACAAGTGCCGACTCACTTAACTAAACATGGTTCAAACAACCATTCTGGGGTCACTGGACCTCGGAATGATGTGCTGCCTTTGCGCCCTATCTCAAATTAATTCTATATAATATTTAAAATAATAAACAGAAAAATCAGATACATTAGATTCCTTCTCATGTTTAAGGTTACATTATACAATTTTCTTGCGCAACAATGTAGACATACCACTCATGGTTTTGTGGGGTCTTTCAAATCACAAAATCACATCACATAGAGATCCAAATTACTATCCTCCATATGAGGCAACAACCATTTTAAAATATTTTTATTTAATTGTTTTTGGATGATTTCTAATCATCTGTTGGTTGATAATAAGCATGATCAGAGGAACTCATCTTCCATCCATTTAATGAAAATCAATTCAAGTTTTGATGAATTTATTAGAAAATTTGTTCTATTAGAATTTGGTTCACATGATCATAATCTGATCATGTGTTATATGTGACTAGTTAACATGACCTTTTGATGGTCTTTTGATTGTGTGTCCTTATAAAGGTTACACGATCCATGTGATTAGGCTTCCTACCATCAAATTTTTTATGTGGAATATAATACCCATTCCTTCATTATTTCATCAATTCTATAATTTCTAATGCTTATTTTGAGTTTTTCAAAAAAAAATCCCAATAGGATTGAAGCCAGTATGGAAAAGGAATCAGTTTATAGGAGTGTAAATGTTAACCTTGAGTCTACAATGATTCCACAAACAACTATTTTTGGTAACATTCAGTCTTCTGGAAGAGTTTTGGTTTTTTGTGGAGAACTATATTAATTGTTGAGAGAGGGTTGTCTCATTTAACTAGTGACTATGAGACACTATATCTCATTACATTACATCCATCACCAGACCCCATCGTATGAACTCTTTTCTAATTCCCTTTCACATTACCTCTCTATGAGAACTGATCACAAGATTTGTATTAAATGATATCATAGTAAAATTTGACTATGTTTCCATCTCATGTGGCTACATTGAATGGGATCATTTTCAAAAAACTAATTAATCCATTATCAATAGTTTCATGAACCATGATAGAAGCCCTCAGCTATATCGATGTCTTGTTGAATTCTCTTGATATATTAGCCAATTTGTTTTATAACTCACTAATTCTGTGTATTGTGTTATAATTTTAGTGTCACACTATCACTAGTATCATAAATTATTATGATTTCAAGTGATTCTATATAGTTGATGTGAATCAAAAAACCTCCATGGGTCAAGGGATTCAAGAGAACTCTATCGAGTCTTTCGATCAAAAGATCCTTTATTGTTCATGAAAAATCGTATGATGGGGTCAGATTCATTTACTTATTTTTACCAGATATCGTCATTAATGAGAAATATTTTATCATATATTAATTTAGATATCCCACATTTCTCATAATTCATCAAAAAGAAAAGATTAAGTAGTAGTGTCTCCTCAAAACACCATTATTGAAATTGTGGATTATAGATGTCACTATGTTGTTGAGTCCTCACCGTGATGTTTTAAAAACATTATATGGTCTATCCTTATGGAGAATACTCTGTTAGACTTACATTATCTCTATGTGTATAGTCTGACATACAATTCTCATATCAATCACTCAAAATAATCAATTGTGGGACCCATATGGATTTAACCAATCCAAAAATGCATTTTTTAAATTCATCACTCATAAAGTTCATTTCATGGAGGAGAAAAAACTTATTTATGAGTATATTCTGAAGTGTATTTAATACTTTTTTGGAGATAACCATCAATAATATGATTTAGATTTCTAAATTTTCCACTTATAAATGATGAATAACATAATAACATAGAGGTACGATTAGTTACCTAATTGGGAAATTTGATCAATGAGTAATTTTAGAAAGAATTGGGGTTATCCCCTCTTGGTGTAGTATATCTCCATTGGCGTGGATATGATTGGGATGTACGAGGCCTCCCAGATCATGAAAATATTTACTTACTATACTATGTCTTGATGGAAGACTTGGTTTGTCAATATATTCCATATACAAACAAATTCCACCTAACACATGTTGATATATGATACATTTTCTAAGATATCAAGAATATTTTTGTTATAATCATTTTAGGAGAGATGTATGACAAGTATTATACCAAACCTCCAGATAGGATGACTTGAATATGACCCATAACCTTTGTAGAAAGTTGATCAAATTCAACGTAATGGACTTTGTGGATGATTTTCTTCTTATAAAACAGGTCCCATTTAATAAATAGAAGGAAAGTCTAACTAATAATATACATTATGATCCAAAAGATAATAAAAAAATAGATTTCCCGAAAACGGATAGTCATATTGTAGAGGGATCCAATTAAAACAAATTTGAAAAAGTATTATCAATCAATTAGTGGTGGGAGGTAATTATCAATGATGGATAGATAGTTCAATTGTAAAATTCAAATTCTATATTCCTAATCAAGCACCTTCTCCTAATGAAATAAATCAGGCGATTCAACATCTCCAAATTTATGATGGATGCCTCTACGGACGGAGGGATGCACATTGAGTATTCCATTCCTATAATGACCAAACTATATCACTGCCTAAAAAATATTTTTAGTGAAAGATACCCACATTTAATCTCGAACACATCCATGTATTATGGGTTTGGATGAGGGCCCATATTAGAGTTTGGGAGTACCTAATCATCTAGATCATACACAACATTCATTTTAAACCATTTTTAAAGTGCATCAATGGGATAAGGTTTTCTAGAAAAATGCATTGTGGAATTAGGTCCTTATATAGATTTTATGACCAATTCTCCTTCAAAAAATATGAGAAAGTTTCCATGGGTAGTATCATTTACAATATTTGGGGACATCAAGGTGCTTGGGCTTACATTATGTTAATTTTCGAAGGAACCCATTCTTTATACATCGACAGAAGACTTCTTTTTGAATGGTTTGTACCTTGTATGTTCATCCATATGTTGTTTTTGGAATAGATGATGTTTACATCCTCAATTCGTGTTCAATATGTTTACCATATGATGGTGGTTTTTTACTTTTGTATAACATTCACTATAGTGGAGACTCAGCTTCAAATAGATATCCCTCCCAACGATGTCGATTTCAGTTGGTCCTAAAATTATGTTGAGATCTGATTCTTATCTAATTCAAATGGTTAATTATAAAAATATATATTTATGGAAAAAATAGCTTATTTTTTAATCCAATAATAGTTTTAGAAGGAATGTAATCTTGGGTGGACCAACACACCCAACAGTGCCTCATAAGGATGTCAGACACCTACTCTCAAAATCCTTGGAAATAGAAGTGTCATTTAGAAGACCACATTGAGTGTGGTGCTTGTGACTGAATCCCTTCATTCACTATTATTTCCTATTTTATTGATATATTGGGTGTTTTGAAGAACAACTAACTCATAGGCTAAGATATATGGAATACAATTCCAACAATACTAAACATGGGATGGGTTTTCTCACATTTCATGTCATATTGGAGTATGATTTAAATATAATCCATATGTTGTCAAGGTTTCCCTTGATACATTCATTAAACGATGGATATATTGAAATTTTGGATCAAGCATTAATCTATGGTGTAAATAATGGTGGGTTTGTGTAAATTGGAGGTTTCAATTGATGAATATGGTCATACTATCATCGTTGATGTGCTTGGAATGAAGATTCCAAAATATTCAAATGGACACATTTCTATTGATATTGTATTGATATGTTTTAATTTTCATTAATAATATATGAAACCATGAAATATTGGACACTCCCATCGACCCAAGCATATTCTATGTGGGATAAATCTATTGGAGATGAAATCATTAACAAGGAGACCAATGATAAGGGTTCACCATGTAAAATGGAATTGATATGGGTAATGACTAAAATCATAGGGGAATCACATTCAACCCTTCAATTATTTCCAACCACATAAATGTCAGAATCAACACCCCTTGAGGACCATTACGTGAAGTGGAAAGGGAATATTATTCTCTATAAATTATTATATCACACTCTTATTAAACCTGCATGTAAGCATTCTACTATACTCATTCTATATATCATATCATTCTTGTAACTCAATAATATTCATCAATAATGCATAAGTCCACAATGATCCTTCCTAGGGGAAGTCACATATGATCATAAGGATGTAGGTGAGAGATTTATTTCACTAATAGATCCTTTTATATAAGGCTCATCCCATAAATAAGTAAAGTCGGCTAAAATTCCTTCTCAGTTTGGCCCATAAAATATTATAGAGTTTTCAGCTATCATGATATATGACCCAAAATATTCAAAAATTCTATTAGAGGAAACTGATGTAGGTAGCCATTACAATACAATATTTCCTTTAATAGTGGTTTTTTTGGAGAGGGAGACCACTTGTTCTAAAATACGACATATGGGTCACCTTATGTAATGTTTTGTAGAATTTATTCAATTATTGTTTACCTCAAATGCGGTGAGAAATTTATGGATTTAGAGAAAGCACTACTAGTTCTAAAAGGTCATTCATCATAGGAGGGTGTTACCACTTCACCTATCGATGTTGCTGGGGAAGTAGTTTTGTCTAGTGATCTGACCAAATAAGAAATTATTCAAGAATTTATTACAAATATTGTATAACCAAATGAACTGTATGATTTATTTACCCATTGATAAACCTTTGTTTCTCTTATTATATTTCCATAACCCTGAAGCTCAGAAATTCATGACCCTTATACCTCAGCGATTCCTATTACTATGTACACTAACATAGATTCCATCTACATGCCTAGTTCATAAATTGCCATGATAATTAATTCATCACATTGTGACTTAGTCCCAAAATTAAATTCATATTCATTGAATGGTATGGGGTCAAGGTTCCTAGCCTATATTAGTTTATCAGTCAATGCATTTGAATCTGTGGAGGGAGATTTAGGAATTACATTTAGAGACCCCTATAGATGGTCTAGACGAAGAGTATTTCATATTTGGGCCATGTACACTGTCGATGTTTATGGGTGTTTTTATAAATCCTACCTTAAAATCAAAGTGAGTAAGGAGATCTCACATGGGTTGAAAAATATTGCCCCTTTATTACATGTATTAAATATTTAGGATTCCTTTTCATTAATTTGACGTTTGGATGATTCCCAAACAAAGATTCCATAATTGTGGTGGAGGAATAAGCTCACCAAGGCAAGGAAATCATCGAAAAGGTTGAAATATGAAATTTTATCTAAAATAGACATCTTAGAGAAAATATATCTCCATTATAAAATTCATATAAAATATTTTAGAAGAATATATCAAATAAAAAATAAATTATTGACCTCATAATGATGTCCATGAATGATGTTGTTTCCATGGAGGAGGCATCTAAGTAGATTATTAGGGAGAAAATTGAATCTTTTTAATAGTTGCACCAATATATCATCTATTTTGATATTAGGTCCAATGATCTAAAGGGGTACCTTAAATACATGTTGTGATGGTATTGTTTACTTATCACACTCCTTTTAATTTTGTATTCTAATGAATAAATATTTTATCTGGAGATTACTCCTTCTTTTTAAACATATCAAGGGATTAATATCATGAACATTTTATATCATTATCCATATTCCTTTTATTGTTGATGTGCAAGACGATTTATTAACCTGATGTTTTTTGTACCAACTACTATACCCAGCCTATGTATAATACCGAGTAATCCCAATCTCATTGATTTGAATTTTAAAAAGAAAATATATTTTTATTGAGAAATTATCATGAATCCCTAATGAAATTATATTCTTCAATGATGTAAATTCTCTATTTGACTTCATATCATCATAGTCAATAGGATAATTTGGTAATATATGAACGTATATAAATGATAATGGTTGAATTATTTCCTATGTAAATGAAATTTTTTAGTATATATTCCTACTTTCTAGTGAAACCTGAAAATCTCTATAATTTAAATGTATTTTTATTTCGTATTTCCCAATTAATTTCATATACATTATATAATGGAAGGATTATAGGGATTGGAATTGGATTTTCTCTACATAAACACTTACGGGGTTTAAACCTAACTAATTATGTGTCTTTTCCATTATAAGAGTTCTCAATATTTCATGGAGAAAATTAAGATCATGTCTAGGGAGAATATACCTAATTTTGTATCTTCCAAAATTCCATTTTTAGGGAATCAACCTATTGTGCATTGTTTCACTTTAATTTTCTTATTTTATGGTCAAGAAAAGTGTACTATTTTTGTGAAATATTTTATGGATTTCTTTTGTTTGAATTCTAATACTAGATTGTTGTAGTCTTCTAGATCATACATTATATTGATATTAGCTTAGATTCATCATGTTTGGGCATTCTTGTGATGCTAATATAACATTTCTGATTAATGGTTCTCCATGCAATTAGTTTCATGCGGTGAAAAAATATTCCTTGTAGTTTTACAACATGCAGTATGGATGTCTAACTTGATGTTTAACATCATGTGTTAAATACATTAATATTCTATGAAAATTAAATTTTTTAGTGTAAGATATTTTGTTTGAATATAATATATAGAGAATACCTTCCAAGAATGAACCAAAACACCCTATGGTGTTTAGTTTTATCATGTTGTATACATGGCTCATGATGATTGGATTTCCTTTCATGAAGGGAGGATATACGGCTCAATGGTAGGTCATGTCTCATCTATGACACTAGAATGATCAAACTGGGTTATCCCAACACATTTCCCATGTTTATGAGTTATTTTAGGGATGGTATTTTTGAATGATAAGAAATTATGGAAGTGGATTACACATGGATATTTAGAGTATGGGTTGTGTAATCCATAACAAAAATGATTAAATAGATTTATATTGAATGGGGTAGACATATAATTGATGACCCAAAAAACAATATGTTGTTTCCTTCAACCATGGTGCTATCATGCCATACAATTATTCGAGATCCTTACATAAAAGGATGAGATTCTTCTTGTTTGTAGGTCATGTTCCTTATGTGTGAGATAAGATAGGTAACATGAAAGGCCAATTAAACCAGACCCCCACTCTTATAAAAAGGTCATTAACTGATTTTGAATACTAAAACATATGTTTGAACACGGGTGGTATGTATAAAAGGGTTATCTCGTGAGGATCTCAGAATTTTAGGCAAGATTATCTTTTTGTGGGGAGACAGGGAACCAAAACATTTGGTTTTGAGTCACATAGTGTGGGCCCCATCAATGTCCATGAATAGAGTTCCACAATCCTAATTTGTAATGGGGTGAAAATGACACTGCCATAATTTTTAGAATATCAAATACACATAGATATTTAGTTTATTTAGATTTTGAATAATAGAACAATTTTTTTTATGTAATGATATATTTTTTGAGATAATCATGAAAGGGATGGACAAGAGGGCAGTAAGGTCATGAATTTTTCCACGGTGATTTCGGTCTAACAAGTATTAGAAACCATTTCATATTTAGAAATGATATCTATAAATTGAAGGTAAAACCCCTTATTAATTTATATCCTAAAAAAATAAATATATTTTAATTTACAAGGGGAAATAAATTTTACCGAAACTCAAGGCACTCAAGGAATATACTGTGATTTAGGAAAAATATAATACAAACAAGCTGTTAGTGGAAAAAAATAACCACAACATTGAATTATTGTCATGATGATGATATTTAAAATAAAATTACTCTACCTTTTTCATGGACCAGGGGATCCAGTATGAATTGGTTATCAATTACTAGTTCCAAAAATTGGCCACTATAACCATTTATTTCACATTTACTATCAGTAAAAAAATTTCCTAAACTCTGGAGATGAAGGCTTTAATGAATGGATAATTGAATTATTATCAAGGAACCCTTTGTGGGATTTTATGCTGATAGGTGTTATGTCCCATTCAATAGAATTTTACGCTCTTATGATTTTCATAATCAAATACAATAGGTTTATGTAGTATGAATTTGACCAATATGCATGATGTTTATGCTCCTGACAGAAATAGACCTGATCTGGGGATAATGTTATACAATAAAGAAATTATGATTATCTTGTAAAATGTTAACTCAACATTGTTCTGAATGGATAATGGAAATAATGTAATTCTTATCTCAAGGATCTTAGGATATGTGTAATGACATGGTACAGTCTATCAAGGGATTGTCGATAAAACCATTAGATGATGTGTTCTATAATAGTAATGTTATGGAAATAAAGATTATAAATAATTTCATATAGTGGGAATATATCTCAATTGTGTTGGATAATTCCATTATACATATCAATAAATATTAAATAGAGGTATCACATTTTCATTAAATTATCCCAAATGGGGTTTTTTAACCCAAGGAACTAAATTCATAATGTGTGTTCTTTGGGATGAGGTTCTAGAAAGGATGTTGGATTCAACCGATTCTCTAGTTGGCCGGGGTTAGGCTCTTCATTTAGTTTGATAAGGAATGAATATGGGAGAAGACATCCCATATTATTGTCACATAGTGGGGACATATCTGTCTAGATGTTTATCCAAATGAGATAAAAAAAATTCATTGCACTTTAATGTCATTCCTTGAAGAATTTTTATTTTATTTTAATGTTGACATCATTCAATAAGGAAATATATGTGATATTATGTTTAAATTATTTCTTCTACTACATATTATAAAATTTGGGATTTGACATGGTCACGTCTTTCAGGGTGTTCTTATAGGTTCCCCAAGCTCACAAGATCCAGGATCGAAGTAATAAAAAAGGGTAATGAGTGAAATTGATTAACCCCGAGTGTGGGTTTATGAAGGTTCACAATAATTTTCCTTCCCATATATCGTTAAAATTTCACATATTTAATTATATATATTTATACTAGGGTTTTATAATTGGGAATCACTCTGTATCCATAAATTTTATGAATTTGTAAACACAAAGTTGTTTCATTAAATATCCATGTGTAGGTCTGACCGTATATTGGGGGAGGGGGTACATACATTTTTTATTTCATTCGGACCTAAGAGAAAATATTACATCTTCATAACATATCTTGATATGATATTAATCAATGCATATGATTTTTTCAATGGGAATATATCCATCATGATATAACACATATGAAAAGAGGGAAATATTCTCATTGATTTTTGAATCTTGTATCAGTATTTGAAATCCAAGAACCACTACCTATCATGTGGTGAATGGAATCAATCAACACGTGGTTCTTAAATGGGTAACTCTCTATGTAAGTCAGAACTATATACAGAGAGGGGCATTATTCCCATTGATTTTCATAACTAGAACCAATATTTTTTATTCAGGATTCATTATAAAATTTCCAATGAAAGAAATCAAGACACACATAGTTCCTGATTAGTGGTGTGATGGGGGACCAATTCCAAGGAAATTGTTCTTTATAGGTGAGGTCTAGAGTAATGTTTTATTATATGTCATGATAGATACTTCAACCAAGTAGTTTAACATCATGTGTTGATTACTTATGTTATGAATTTTTTTATGCATGTAGAACTATACTAACCCTTTCATGAACTGATAAGCAATGATTATGTAGAAATTATTTTACCAAAATTATAATACAAATATGAGATATTATTTTTTTTGATAAGAAATTAATGGAAATGTTTTATTTTGTGATTAATATTAAATTTTAATGGATATAATATTTTTATTTATTTAATGTGGTGGTTGGGCCAAGATTTTGGATCTATACATCAAAATGAGAATCAATCCAGATAAACTCCTTAAAAATCCATTCAATTTATGTCCTAGAACAAGGAATAAGGTAAGTCAATGATAAATAATTAATATTTTAAGTCATAAAAAACTAGTCATCTTGGAATCACTATTATCATAGAATTGATTCAATCAAGGCACATATAGAACTTGAATTGTAGAAGTACCTCTGTGAATCTAAATTGCACAAAGTAATGGGGCACCTCATTTTACTTCAAAACAAATTTATCTAATGTGTAGTGGGAAATATTCTATGTAACCTTTGCAGTGTATTTTAACATCTTTTTTTAAGGACAAATGTTTCTTTTTTTATTTTATTGTTTCTACTAGGACATATTTTGTACAATTTGAAGTCATGTGGTTAGGATGTGTTATATTGTTTTAACAACATTTGACCAAGACATAAATAATTATTGATAGAATCTATAAAATTTATTTTTCTTAAACCTCACAATAGTGGGGGAGGGACATATTCCTCATCCATTATTTCCAATGAGCATATTCCCATGTGGTAGAACTTACGTATGGAATTTATCCCTTCCCATGTGGATTCCCTCTTTGGTGTTTTCTATCCATTTATCATTGGGGTTTTAGGAGATATTTTCATTTCTTCATGAAATTCAAAAGTGGGGAAAACCTATTTATTGAACTCCCATTTTATATAATTTTTTTGTAAATAAATGTTGTTATATGTACACAACAATTTCTCATCAAGTCCTTATAATTCATTAATATAATTATGTGATTTTAAACTTATATGAGTTTCTTATATATAGAAGTTCAATGAGAGGTAAACATTACATATATTTTAATACTACATCGTTTCCATGAAACAACAAATATAATGTCAATTCTGTAGTAGAGCACTTGTTGTTAAGGTAATCCAAAAAATCAAAGAGGGGATTTCCAAGCTTGAAATTCATGTTTTTTTCTAAAAGTTCCCAGATAACATTTGATAGATCATTATTTAAGACATAAATTTATCCATCATTATTTGTATTATATAAGTATTAATGCTTGGACTCGATGTTGTACTCGTCATTTAATATCTTCTACCCGGTAGACTAGAAGTTGGATTCATTATTAGAAAAAAAAGATCAAGGGACACTGAATCTAGTTATGATGATGGGATTCAAAATATTTTTTATATTCTTCTATCATATTTCCATGATGGTTATTTACTAATTTCATTTGATAATTAAGTTTAATGGATGATGGATTTACATAATCTTTTTGGAAGTGGCAAGGGAATATGGCCCTATAACATCCATTCCCCATATAGAAAAGGGTTATGAATATTAATAATTATGTAGTTGTTCCAAGGGATTACAGATGAGGATTTCATGAATATGTTACAGATGAAATTCCATTTGTAATTTCACATTGTTGTGTTTAATTATTTCCAAGAAGTATCCATTAATCCAAATTTTATGGGAGATTATGTTCCCCTAGTATTGAAAACCCCATGATATTATGAGTAATTATTGCATGATGGCTAGAGTCTCTTATTTATCTATGTAACATAGGATGGATTCCAAATAATCCTTTTTTGTAATAGATTAATTATAAAAATGTGTCCCTTTATGAAGGGTAATGTTAGTTGATCAATTCCAAATCTATTCCCTTCCAGGTCAGAGTATCAAGAGGGCCCTGTTTTGGAGATTATTAATTATGGTCTCCATTCATCTAGGGGTGTAATTCATTTCATCAAACTATAATATAGTGTAGGTCAAACTAATCACCTATATGTTAACAATGGTAATTTAGGACACCATCTATTTTGTTTGATGTGGATTAACCCTTATCCAAGTGAGGTTCATCTAGAACTGTGGATGCATTGTAAGTGCATCGACAGGATTGTTATTTGATCAAGGTACATGATACAATATTGGTTTAAAATGGAACTTTTCCATTATTTCTATAATATATCATTTTAGATGTGGAAATTATTCATTAATTTATGGAATATTAGTCATTGATGTTTTTTATCACTATATATGGATCCATAGTTATGTTTAGGTAGGCTATCTATATTTTCAGTTATAGTTCCAACCCATAAATATTTCTTTTTATTTGGCCATATTATTGTTGAGGCCATCAGATAATGAAGAATATTGGTGAATTTTTTTTATCAAGAGAATGAATTTAAATTCAAAAGAAAAATGTATTGATATTTGTGTTTTCTAAAATCATTGAAATATGAATTTGGGAGGCATCATTGAAATACATCTACCAGGTTTGGGGAGTTTAATAGGAATAGAGAAACATTCTTCTAACTTTTTAGTGTCAACTAGTAAACTTTATATAGAGGGATAACATTTATTGTGGTGAAAGAGAGATAATTTCATTACTTAATTTGAGGTCGACCTCAATATCACAGTGGAGAACCAAGAATCCATGGAATTTAATTGATGTTACCATCAATTTTAGATTTTTTCTGCAAAAAATGTCAAATATATTTTGATGATCCTTGAAGTGATGAAATAAATTTTCATATTTTATAACTAGGACATCGACAAAACATTCATTTTTTTCTTATAGGAATTTATTTAATGTATTATTCACAGATAATTGATATGTAGCTACAATGTTCATTAGTAAAAAGTAAATTAGGTGATAGGAATACATTCTATGGGGTTCTCTCATGGATGTTATTGCCTCAAATTCACAGGTCATATTTACAATATAATATGTAGATTTAATTTCCAAAAAAGAAAGGTCTAGGATAACTGTAGTTTTATCGATAATTTATTCAGTGATTAGAAAAGAGATATATTTCTTTATGTAATGTAAATTGAGGTCTCTAAAATTGATTTAAGCACAAATATTCATAATCTTTTCCACAATAGATAATTTATTCTTTTTCCATATTGGATATTTGATTTCTATGATAATATTACATTTATGAAAATTTTCATGTTCTAATTCTACATTATTAAAATTTTAGGGGCACATAATCCATGCAACCGGATTGAATCTTTTAGGATCATTGGGTAAACTAAGATTGTATGTTTCCAAATCAAGGCTCAGTCAAGGAATTTCTATATAATTTAATCAAAATACATATCAATGATTTCTATAAATTCAATTCACATTTAATTATCCTTTATAGACATGGTTGTACAAATCAATATTAGGTGTTGGACGACTTCTATTGACAAATTCAGCTGTTTGATAACATCAATTGTGGTGAAAATCAATTCCTCAAATGTGGGAGGAGAATTTAGGAGGATATACATTAATACATACACCATTAACTCGATGAAGTAATGTTATTACAATATAGTTAAAATGAGGGAATATCTATCATATATGAGGTGAGAGAAGCAATGGGAAATGAAATTTTCATCCTACAATATCATAGTTATTATTTAGTGATTCTGGAGCTAATTTTTTCTTTTCAATCATTTACTATAGGGAGGATGATAAAATACAATTTGGATTTAGGCTACATCCTCATTTAGAATTATGGGTAACACATAAATTTTTTGGACATACCACTTGAATGCACATGGCATGTACCCAAGCCATTGGGGGCTGAAAACAATATGTTTTTTCCACCTTTCATCATTTTCCATACCTTTTTAAAACCAACATCATCATTCACTCCTTATAATGACTAAAAGGCATTGTTCTCACAATATATTATGCTGACCATCCTTTAAATTAGATATTTTAATAAATGGTGAATTAATGAAGGTACCCCCACATAGTTTTAATGATATGGTCTTCCATGAATGACATTATTTACTATTTATTTCTTTATAACCAAGAACTCAGTGTGAGATGGGAGTTCCCTACTTTTATGTTTTCAGATTTAGCATTTTGAAAGTCCCATGATCACTCTTACCATTAACTTGAATAGTGATATACATAAGAGATATATCTCCCCATCTATCTCCCAAATTTCAATGGGAATTAACATGTATGATGTTGATACATAAACATTTTCAACTAGACCTATTCAAAATTAAATCAATTAATAGTCATTCCCAAAACATAGAGTGGTATGATATTTTCCTCAATGAAACCTTCCTAATCATTGTTTGAGAATGATAAGGTGATATAGAATAGTGATAAAATATTCTCTACTTGATAAAACATGGATGAAATTAAATATATATCAAACTGTTATGGGATATTATGGTAATCTTTTAGTAATTATCTTTGTTCATTTCGAATATGATGATTATTCAGGATTGAGAGTTTGGCTATAACAATAGCCAACTATTTCACAATATAATTATTTTCTGCAAATGTCTTACACATATAATGGTGGGGCTATTACCAATTAAGATTCTCATGGGATTAGTGGTTTATAATTGATAGTCATGGTGTTAGATATGGGTTGAGGGGTCATCTAGTTCTAATGGTGTGGGTCACATAGGCATTAGTCTTTATTTGGATTGATCAGTAAATTTCACCCCTTCTAGTTGGTATTGTAATATGTCTAGGCTTAAATAATCACTAAGGGGTTATAGGACACCACATTTTTTATGTTGCGATTTATGGAGTAATATTTCCTGGGTCATGGATTCTTATATGACTTTTGGGGGATTATGTCTGATATATTGGGTCTATCCACTCCCGTGGCGTCCCATGTATCCTTGTATTTTTCACCTTTAGCCTTTGGTTCCCCTATCAGGTATAGTAAACTCATATTCAAAGGCATATTAATTACCATAGAGGGTTTCATCCATGTATGTTACATTATCATTACCAAAAATAATCTCTTCATCTGATGAGGGTTCTCTTTTATGGGTGTTTTTTGTTCTCTGGATTTTGTAGAAAAGTGATACGCAAGAGTTAGAGATTTTTTTGTATTGAATATATCTCCTTCTCATTTTTATCTTCCTATATATGATTTTTATTTCTACAACTTGGGGGTATATTCTATGTAACCTACCTAGGTGATGGGATCTTCATAGGATTATACAAATGTACTCTAAATGTGGCATGGGCTCATTTGACAATCTTTCGAGTCGTCGAGTTATTTAAAATCCACATATGAATAAGAAAACAATGGTCCATAAGTGAGATAAATCATCTCCCAATATGTAACACCCCAACCCTAGTAACCTAGAGTCAGTTACTTGCTACATAACATTGTCATGATCACAATATATCAGGTCTCGAAAGACCAATTAGTTCTATTTCCTTGGAAGTACTGGATACAAACATAAGTTTTACATCACATCGTGAATTGGAAAAACAACTACATTGTGTTCTATTTTAACACACTCATATCCCTTAGCCAATTTCATTATTTTAATTGTAATATATGTTATGCATTAGGAAAAAAATAAAACATAGAAAGGGTAGAGCTCAGATGCTCAGCAAAGATAACAATATAGAAGAAACTATCATAAATAAACATAAAACAATTAAGGAAATGTTTAAGACTAAATCAAAATCCTTTTAAACATAAACATCAACCTAATATGTAAATGATATATCATATATTTCCATTTTCTTATTAAAATATATAATCTACCTTTCGAATAATCACATGTAATATCAATAGAAAATTTTATAACGATTGAATTCATAATGGTGAAAATCATAACAACATAGTCAAGGATTCGGGCTAAGACTACAAATAATATTTTTTCAGGGCCTTGTGCCAAGACACTAGTTTGTCTCCTAATACCTACCGATGCATTGAAGAGCTATATCAGGCTCCAGCCATCACTTACTTGGTCCAATGTATTCCTCCTATGAAAATGTTGAAACATAACATAAACATCCATATTAGAAATATCATATGAATTGTTAATACTTGAACCATAAACAATTAATGTAATTAAAATAATACATCCACATTCAAACATATCACAAAACCATCAATACAATATAGAAGATTATATCATAATAAATCAACTTCAAACAAGATAAAAATCCATCAAATGATTTTGACATAGCTGAAATCAAAACTATTTGAAAAAAATAAGTCTCTTTTGATATCATTTAAAAATAAAATTGGAATAAATGGAAAAATTTATTTGGAAAATATTTTTATAAGAATTTAAGGGAAGCACAAAGGGTTTTTTAAGGGAGTATAATAGCTACACTAGCCATATAAGTTAAAAAACATTCTTACCTTAATTATTCGAAAATGTCACAAAGTACCTTGTTTCGAAAATGAAAAAATGAGTCCTTTAAAACCATTTTATGAAAAGTAAAATTATGATATACATGAAATTAACCCATATTCTAGTAAATAGAAAAAATATTTTGAAATACATTTATAATAAACACATATGTGGATGATAAAGAGGTTATACTAGATACTTACATATTACCAATCTCAGATAAAAGAGATTATAAAATTAACCTTACCCTATAGTTTTCTTTGTTTTAATTAATTTTAATCTCTTATATAATAGATAAATCATTGTTTTTAAGGTATTAAAGAACCACATACATAAATATGATATCATATATGATCTTCTAATATTGAATTGTAAATAATATTTCACAAGTATCATTGTTTCGGGTGTTAACTGATTCATTTTCCATTATATGTTTTGTTATATAAGTTATATTTGTTCTTGATTTGTCATATTTAATTCATATCCAGAGTGATGATAGGTTTTTAAAAAATATTTTTATTCATAAAATTATAATTATTCTTGAATGGTTATGTTGGGGAATGAATCTCACTGCCCTTGTGGAGAGGGTAATCCGTACGTATGAACTTGCGATAATAGCATTTTATTGACGGTGATATAGTCTGTAATTGGATTGGATATCATTTATTAAAAAACTATTAATATTTTATATTTATTATTTACATCAATTATACTCATTATTATACCCATCCTAATAATAAAGTGTTGAATAACAAACTACACCACGATGTGGAGATGGTAAGTCGTACGTATGTACGTATGGTGACTTATTCATTCATAAGATGGATAAAATAATGATTATGGTTGAAACATATTTATAATAAAAACAAATAATTTATAAGGTACTGGTTTTATCATTATTTTATGGGAACAAAAATGAAAGAGGAAGTCAAAGAAGAAGATAACTATGGATGAGTTGATGAAATTATTACTTATTCTTCTGGTGCATCCATTTGATTTGATCAAAAGGGATCCTTAGGATGGTTTATGATCAATTTAAGGTCTCAAGGATGATGTGAGGGAATTTTTAAGGATATTTGACAGGGTTTTTTCTGAGTCATAAGTCTTTGGAGTTGTGAAATTAGAAGAAGGGTGAGTACTCTATCATAAGAGAGGTGAGGGTCACATTAGAAAAAACTTGAATTATTATTTGATTATAAAATCATATTAAATTTATAATGGCTAAAAAAGATTAATTTTTATAATAAGGTGGTGTGGGGTTGAAAGCAACTCAACCAATAGGTTATAGATAGGTTTAGGTCACCATATTATCAATATCTTTTAGACTTAACTCTTAGTTAAATGGGTTAACATTTACCTTGTATTCTTGTATAATTATAATAAGTGGGTAATAAGCATACTATAAAAAACCAAGGGAACCCCAAGTGTTTTATTATTATTTTATGTCACATTATATATGTACCTTTTCTGATCCTTTGATATTTATGAATATTATATAAATTAATAATATATTATTTTTTTTAAAACTTAATTATGTCAATTTTGATAGTTTTTAGTATTTGGTTTTTGTGAATGTCTGAAAAGGAATCTAACATCAAAAAAAATATTTAATCAACCCAAGCACGTCATATTTACCTATATAATTCGTTGAATTCATAAAAATTCTAAATTTACAATATCATTAATAGTTATAATATCAATTATTTTAATCATTCAATTATATGGTAATTATTTCATCATCATTATTTCATAAAAAAATTATTTATTAAATGTCTAAAAAATATAAATAAAACACTAATATGTAGGAAATTTATTTATAATTATAATTAATATTTATAGTCCAATTTATTTTATGTATGACCATATATTAAAATAGTTTTAGTTATTAAAATTTGAATTTAAAACTTTTAACTCGTCTTCAAATAAAATAATAATAAATTTCGTAATCTAATACATGTAGGCCAAAAGGATCATATTTTAATCATAATGATCTTTCAGGACGAAATAAAATTATCCAATAGAATTAGGACATGTTTTATGGTAATTAAAATATACTTTTGTACCTTTAATTACCTTATTTTCATTTATATGTGGAAAATAATATTCCATAATTACAACTAACCAAAAATTATTTTCATCAGATTGAAAAAAAAATTATATACTAATTTCAACTTTTCCTCCTTTATTTTTGAAATTAAATACAAAAAAGTTGTAAAATTACGTTTTATTCAAATTTTCAAATGTGTCTAAAAGGTGGGTAAACAACGATAGAAATTCCAAAAGAAATTAAAACATCTAATTTAATTATAAAATGACTCCAATGAATTACATTGAACATATATAGGTATTATTAATAAATTTTTACCAAAAATAAAATAAATTTAAATAAATAAATATTTAAATAAAATGTTGGTTTAAAATAATAATGTATTGTTTTTCACTATTCATGAAAAGTGAATGTTTTCAAAAAAATACCAATATTCACCCTAAGAAAATATTGATATTATGAATCCAAAAATGATTCCCATTTTGAAAAATAACATTTATAAAATTTCAAAAAGGTGGTATTACTATTCATAACGGCTTATTTGATTGGTCGTGGTGTGCTGGAACTCCATGTTGCATACAACAGAAGCTATTGCATTGTTAATAAAACGTACCTTTGAAGAATGTGGTGTTACAAACTATGTTCCTCACAACCATCATACTTTTTATACATATCATACATAATACATATATTCATAATTTTTGGAATTAAAATATAAGTAATTGTGGTCTAAAATGCTTAGTATGAGTAAACATGGGCGATATTAGAGAATAACATAAACATAAGTGTATTAGAATAAGAGAATAACATTTAAAAAGCATACAATACTAATCATGAATCAAAATCATGATAAGTGAAATTTATATTTATAGTTTATAATACAAGAATCATAAGATAATCAATGAACATCAGCTATGGATGCAAAACACATATGATATTTAATTTTTTGTCATTCCTATATGCAGAAAAAATCATTTACAGATTTGTCGAGGATAACTACCATGACCATAATTGTGAAAAAATTTTGTGACTAAACATGTTTTAATCCACATTCCAATTGTATAATACTAAATGGTCTCAATTTCTCAATCTAGACCATTCTTGCCAAGCTGATTTCACTCCTCATTCAGCCATATATATCTCACGAGATATAAATCATTTCCCATTGAATTGGAGGGAGATATTGGTCACTCCTGCCACATTATTAGAAATATATTTGTTTTTTATGTAATATACTAAACAATCATCATATCACTACCCATTTAATGAAATGGTTATCATGAAAATTTAATCATATAATAACATGTTGAAAATTGTAAGGATTCATACTCATTTCACAAAAAAATAACTCGTGAAAAGAAGTGGGTTTCTTAAAAATTTCCTTATGATATAACTTTTAGAATTGGAATAGGATTCATAAAACTCATTCCATCAAAAAATAATCCATTCAATGAAGTAATATGAGTGGTATCCTTATATAGTATCACAAATAAGGAACAAGTAACAGCATCATATGTAATCATAAATAGAAAGTATTTTTGATAGATAATTTAAAACATTTCTAGAGGATAATATCATTTCCTGTTGAAATATAATTATTCAAAACCTAAAAAATTATAAAACCATTTTTTATGAATATAAATTATAAAAAATATAATGTAATCATATAATAAATTTTTGTACACTAAAAAATTAAATTTTGTTTCTTCCATATATATTAAAAAAATTTCCTTTCACATTTTTAATAAAATCCAAAAGTCGTTTTTTAGAAAAACAACAAGAATATTCCATTAAAATTAATAAAACTTGATAAATGAGTAAATTTTTAAAAAAATGATATATGTTTAATAATTTTTTTCCCAAATGCGTTTTGGATGAAAACATAATTTTAAATAGTGGGAAATAAAGCCAAATTTTCATAAAAAATATTTTATTGATAAATTTAATAAACAAAGAATATAAAATAGTTACATTAATTTTATATATCACAAATATTAAAAAGATAAGATAAATAAGGGTAAATATTTAGGCATGGAAGATATGATTATATCATAAGAAACATGATTGTAAAAAATTATGATAAATGCGGACATTTTAACATTAACTCATTACCACAATGGAAATATTTATACATAAGACCATTGAAAGAATAAAATAAATTAAAACATAAAATATCATGAGGATTAATATGTTAATTATATTACACATCTAATGGGTTTTTATACATCTTGTGAAATAATAATGGTGCACAAAACAACTGATATCTCAAAGAAGAAAAATTGAGTTAAAAATACATTACTGATTCAGTTACTTTTGAATCATAATCCCCATGAAATAATAAAATGTTAAAATATATTAATTATAAATAAATGTGTTATAATCATGATATATAATATAATAGAGGAATATATACACCATACAAAAATAAATTATTAGTCAATATGGCATAAGTCTCTCATAAAAAATGAGTCTATAAATAACCTTAAAGTAATTCTTGATATCAATCCTAATTGTTCAAACATCCTATATAATATATATAGTTAATTAAATATCTATTATAGAGCCATATTAATACATATAAAATCTTATGTAGTATTCCTATGACTTTTTATAAACCTTTTATTAAAATGCCAAGGTTAAAGATATCTTCAAGTAAAAAAAATTTGTTTTTTATATTATATTATGTTTCATTATTCCTACTAGGAACTCACACAGACACTAATTTGGATCTCGTGTAGACTAATTTTCCAATGGTAGTTGGTTAGTTGGATTTCTCCAAAGAGACCATATGACACACTTGGGCTAAGAGAAATGGTGGTCGGGCTCATCACACCATTTATTAAGAATGTTTTTCCTCCATTCATACTATAATGATTTAAGTTGTATTCATGAGGTTTTATTCATTCCCAATTATGGATAAAATATAATACATGTAAACAACTATTATCAAGTATTTATTTTATAATCTTCTATATGTATCAGAGCTTCCTCATTGACGGAGGCCACTATATGTATATAATGTTATCCATATATAATACCCTTTTTGTTAAAATATTTTATAGTTTTATGTTGTATATATTTGGATGTCAGTTTTAATCTATATAGATGGGATTTTACTAATTTTATTTCACCTGTTAATATGGACGTTGTTTTGTTATCAAGATCAGGCCCATGAAATAAGATTCATATGAACCATTGTGAAAGAAATCAGAAACCACATAGTTCGGTGCTACAGGACTGAAAAAATAATATATTTTAAGGTCATATGAAAGAGACCAAACCATATTTATTAATATAATACGGCATTGATGTTCGGGTGAATGGTTCAATGTAAAGGTTTTTGTGGGACTTATTCCAATTCAATCAGTGGAATATAGAGAGAATGTGACCTCCTATATTGGGCAATACCATACTAGTAATGTGGAGACGATAATATTAGGGTGAGTTTTAGGTATTGGGATTATACCATGGGGATGATTCCCTCATATAACAATTTTTCTAGAAAAAAATACCACATCGTTCATATGCGACATGGATTATAACAATGGAGGAGGCCTATATAATGAATAAAGAATGTTCCAAAAAGGAAATCACCTCTCAAGACAGGAATATGATCAAGAGAATTATTTTATCATCATTAACCTCTAATTACACATGCTCCATGATTAGTGAGATAAAATAGTGTATTAAATGGTCTTAAAAACAACAATATTTTTTTTCTTATGGTTAATGTGGTCAGGGTGATGGGAGATAGAGAGAGCGAGCGTTTGGTGAACATCTCCTCTATTGTTTTCATATCCCATGAAGATGAAGAGAATGATGTGTGTGACCTCATGCTTGGGGTATTAATTTTAAAGAATGTTCATCTTCCTAGTTCTATATAATATATAAGAATCTACATCTAGCTATATAAGGGGAAATAAAGCATGATTCCACTCCTGACACTCTTATATGGGGAAGTCCTTCGCAGTACCTATAGCTTATGAACTCTCACTACCATAAGAATAAATGAATATGAACACATAAAGGATCATTATTATTATATATTTTACCAAGATGACTTCATTTACCATGATAATTTATGATTGAGACATCACGCTACTTTTCCAAATGGTTTGATCATTCTAATCAGGTAGCATTGTGATATGTCATGTCCAAGTTCTTTTTAAAGGCGAATAGTAGAGCCTTATTGTTTCATGAGGGGGCCAGGGGGTTGATGGATAGGGTTTATTAGAGTGTTCATGATGTGTCCATAGTAAGGTTGAACACATCACATGAGGGTTTTGAGACTGATGAACCCCATATATATTGTCTTATATATATGTGTGGAGGTCCATAACAATTTCATCTTCATGTGTATTGAATAATTCTAGAGTAAAAATGGAATTACTATAAAGTTGGTGGCCCAATAAATGACTCCATTATATGAAAAATACTTTTCATGTTATGTTGAAGAACTCTTATACACTCTATACTTCATGATCTCCAGTAAATGATTACCTACTAAAATTGCTTTCTCGGACTATCTCTTAAACAAAATAAACTATAAATAATTATCAAATATGATTCCACCACAACAAGTCTATGTGTGGGAGGTTTTTATATTTGTACGGATATAGCTCCAAAACCACCTCCCATTAATGATTTTTGTATTTCTGAGGAAGCCTCACCCCATAGTGGGAAATGTTTCATTTGTGGGGGTTTGAAATGGACGGCTCACTGGAAAATGAAATTCGTTTTTGGGGGAGAAAATTTAAGGTCCCTTCCCCAATTATGAAATTTTTATTTGGGAAAAAAGACCAAACCATCTCCTTTAAACTAAATTTATTTGACTACGGTGGGGGCCATGTTGAGGCACTATGAAGAGTAGTGAATCGTATAGGGAGAATTCTTTTTGGAGGTCGGGTTCCCATTATGGAACTTGGTATTTTAACAATTTAATATCAATGTAATAGCTTAGATGATTTTTTTCTTGGAAATCCAAGTAAATTATGATCTTATATATTACCTTTTACAGAAACAATAAATTTCCCACCTCCTTGGAATAGGGTCTGATTATCATGAATAAAAGTCTATTTTGAGGAAGAATATGTATTTGGTAAATGCTTTACATAATTAATTGTTGGGTAATTATGGATTTGGAGAAAAGAGAATTCCTATAAAGGGTGTCAGGTCAGACTCATTTTTAACATTATAAAATTCATTTCTCTATGTTCAGTTAGAAATCATTGCCTAATATCCTTCATTCACATATTATATGCCTAAAAATATTTTCCATATAGTAGTTTCCATATATAAGAACCACTATTATCTACACACTCATTATTCTTCTTAAAGGTAATATATTTAACAAGTATTAATAATAAAGATAGCATAAGTATTGTAGTGTGTCATGGTTTGAATGAAGAATATGACATATCTTATCAAAATTTTCATTACCATTTTGATAATAGGGATTATAGGAAACACTATTTTGATGACCAATTACACAATAATTATATATATAATATTTCTATTTTAATGAATTTTTAAAATGATATTCAACATCACATCATCCCTCGTTAGGATATCTTTAAGACTCTCCTTTCCTCAAGGATTTTTAATTATCTTTTCTCCATCATATTATATTTTTTCAACATTGGACTCCAAGATGATTCTCCAATCCCGCATGATTAATTTAATCATCCACAATCTAGAATTATTGTTTCCTTGGATTTTGTTCACGTTTTCCAGATAAATTGGCCATGGAATTCACGGTACTCCAGAATTACATAGAATCTTTCAAGAATTTGAATATTTTAGGATTATATAAAGTGACATGATTATCCCAGTTTATAGTTCATTTTCTAACTAGGATTCATCTAGAACTAACTATCATTTATTGTACTATATCCAAAATTTTTCATATACCACATCAAATATTAGGAAGTAACCTATGGGATATCTACTAATTAAGAGGAATTACTATTTATGATAACATGTATGACGAATTTGTTCTGATAGCTATCACCTAGGTATATTTTGATGTGGATTTCATATAATGAGGCAACAGATAGATTGTGGTTATAAAATCACTAGGTCAGTCCCTTTAAAACCATTATTTTGGTAAATTAAGAAATTGAAAAAAGTTTTTTTTCATGCCTGTTGTTAGTTCAAGAATTATCCCTTCACCTGAACTCACATTTCTCAACAATAATGTTGTTTTTTATACATAAAAGACCAATTTCAAAAATTACAACACACCACATAAGAATAAATTATTTTTCCAGGCATATCATTAACATTTTTGATAGGTATGATTTTCCCCATGTTTCCGAATTGGTGGATACATCCATCTATTGATTACTATATCAATGTCTGAGTCTTCTACTTAATGATGGTTACTATTTTGTTGGAGGTAAAACTCATGAAATTACAAGTTCTAGTCTCCCATTAATTTACATTATGTTGGGAAATATATAGTACGACCATCCCCACTTTTACTCTACACACTGTATAAATTATTATATTTCTCAATGGAAGAAATTGTTTGATTTTGTGACTACTAGTATTAAAAAATCATCCCTCATTATTTCTATCATCCAGTGCTTCTTAGAATTTCTAGTGATCCTTACATCCCTAGTCATTGATAGAGTTGAGCTTTTGTTAACAAATCTCTTCTGCATTACATTCTTTCCTATCCAATGACCTTGTTGGAGGTGGAAGATAAGGGTGGAGGATCACTGGATTAATTATCCAACACAACATCATTGTGAGATAATATTTTAGTTGTTCTAGTCTATAGAGTGACCATTTGTTATCTATATGATTCATATAGGTTCACATAGAAAATTTGGAAGTCTAAAACTAATATCATATTATCCGCAAATTAGGTATAAAAGTGAATCAGACATGTTCATTATTTTCCAATTACGGTTGATTATTATAGAAGAATAAAGTGTAATTAATATTTATTTATATCGAGGGAAATCTCCAACTAACTTATATTGTGGTTATGTCTGAATTGGTGCTGAATTTTATCCTAATGTGGTGATGGGGAATCCAGTTTGATGTTTAATTAAACGGGTGTCCTCTCGTAGTTATTTTCTTATCGCTCTAACATCAGCAAACTCTAAAGTGGAATGAACTATGACCAGACATTATAATCATTCCAAGGGATTTTCAACCTCATATTCTCCATTTACCAGGAGTAGTGTGGACCACAAATTTTTTACCAGCATGGCTTTTATCTCTACTTGTACCAGTACCAGTGGAATATTATTTTTAATTAGTCCAATCGATGTCAAAAATTTCATCTTTGGCCATGAGATTAAATAGGTCGTAGAGATATAGAATTTTTAAACATTGGTGTAACCTTTTTGTGCAAGTCCAACCATATATAATTTGATCCCGAATTTTATTATCATAGTAGTGGGTGAAATGTGTCTGAATCTGAGTACTCCCATTGAACATCTATATATACCAAAATGGGATTGCTGATAAATTTACACTACTATCACGAAATATTATTTTGAAAAGATTACTAACAATACAAATATCTTTCATCAATATTTACATAACATAGGTATAGAAATGTTTCATTACAATTAATTTCATGTCCATATCAATCTTTTTTTCTTCTCATAGGAGGAATTTAACACTCTTGAATGCGATTTATCAGGAATAAACAATCTTTTCATCTTCTATAATATTTAATAGATTCTACTACTAATAAAAATCTTATAGTTTTTGAATGATAATGATAATCCAGTCATATGGTGGCCCAAATAGAGGATCTATGAGAATATTAGGCTAACGTAGCTAGTATAAAGGCACATTTTTTATCAAAAAATTATTGGAGCGGAAGACATCAAAATGAAATTCAAAAATATAAAGGCCCTCGTGATAAAAATTCGTTTGTTAGCTAAATCTATATATGGGAAGATAATCAATCATGATCTGTTCCACAAAGGCTTGAATCATTCATTATCTAATGTGACGAATAATTAAATTCCTGTTTCAATATAGACATTTCATTTATTTCTCATTTCCCAATAATTCCACGTATATACAACAAGACGATTAATTTTCACCTATATTTTTAAAATTATTTGAAATTATTAGTTTTTCAATTAGTATTCTCTTCATTTCACATTTCCCTTTCTATTTTAGTAGTAGTACTATAGATAACATGATTCCTTGTCCTAATGTCCTTATATTTTAATATTTAAATTGATATAATTAATGAAATATAAAAGTATTGAAATTTTCAGTTTTGATTCATAATGGAAAACAAAATGTTTTTTTATGTCGAATAACATTGATCCATAGTTAGGAGATTAAATATGTCAAACTTGGTTTGTAATCCATTTATATAAAATTTCTTAAATACAATTCACTCAAGAAAAATACGGGGTTTTTTTTTCTTATTATCGGTCTATTTCCCCTAAAATCTTATTAGCTACATCAAAAGGATTCGTTTGGTTGAATCAAGAACACTAGTCAACAAACATGATTTTTTCTAAATGGATTAATTTGTTGTGTTCATCAATTTTCAAGTGCATAAAAAGATTCAAATAGACATCCAACAGACCTATATACCAAAAATGACTTAGAGTTATAAGGATACTCTATAAGATAGAATCAAGAAAAAAATTCATGGATCTCATGAAATTCTTGTTTCATATACAAAAGATTCATTTAATAGAAACCAATCATATATCCAATGTAGTTACACTTAATAAATAATGAATATTTTAAGGTGTATAGCATACTAACTTTAGCGTGAATCGATAATGTGGTTCCCAAGTCCAGTTTTTCACCCAAGGCGTTTCGTGTCTTGTGTTGAGTTGTTTGGAAATAAATAAAAACTCATACACATCCCTATGGGAGGATATACGAAAGAATACATGAATCTATGTTGTGTGATCTTCTCTATCTTTCATGGAATCATGAAAACCCTACCACCATGGACCATAAATGGTAGGGAAATTCCATGAAACACCACATGTGGGATGAAACATGTCGAGAAAAATTGTAGAGTGATCATTGTGGAACTACCATTTAGGCTAGTTGGGTGTGCATATCGTGGATATGAATTCAACCACAAAAAATATGTGAATCCATTACACATGACTACATCAGTAGTACTTATGATAGTGCCCTCTTCTTATGATTTGTTTTCATTAAACCTAGACTACTAGTGTAGAAAAAAATATGGGTCCCCTCTTTAACATACCCAATTATTATATAATAATCAATACCCTTCCTAATTCATATAATCATAGATACTATAAAAACCATTACATCTAATCATTGTGATCATAATGTAGACCTCATGATTGATAACTCCTCTATGAAAAATCTGATAGCATTCCACACACAATTTTTCATGATTTGTGATGTAATAAGACTGAGTAATGATGAGTTAGTTACCCCCTATTAAAGATATGTGATGTAATACTACATAGTCCCACATCTTAATTGTATGACAATAAACTACTGGATTACATCCTCATATCACAATTTAAACTATATTTTCCCTTTGCGTGATAATGTAGGATTCCATATGTATGTATAACAGGGGATTATACCCTATCCTATCATGTTGTAAAATAAAAACATACTTCTGTAAACCCCCTTAATAGGAAGCATAATGTGTAATCCCCAGAATATTCCCTAAAGATAAATACTCTAATAAATGGAAAAATTTATTCATATTCCCATTATCATCTCACATGGAATCTCTTTTCATTAAAAAATAATCCTTATTTCAAAATTTTATCCTTCATTTTTCTATCCTTTCACCCAACATTAAACTATGGTTGTAATCTATGTGGGTTTTTATCCCTATAATCTATGTATGTTATATAAGTTACCTCTATGAGGTTCAATACTTATAATGATAATCTATGGGGGTTCCATCATATGGACACACCAATGGATCCTATTCCGCATGTAATTTGATCCACATCGGTAAAAAAAATTGTTGGGTCAACTTCCCACTTAGAGACACACCTTCCCGATCAGCCTCATTGTACATTCAGATCCATAAACATTTTTTAACCTCACAAGGTGTATCCTCCAAAAAAATTTAACTAATCAAGTGTGACATCTTAATTTTTGGGATGAATCTCCACGATCCACCTCTATTGGGTGTTCAGATCATGCAATCTCGTCTCCCCAAGACATTAAATGCATGAACCAATCTCATCCCCATAAGTCATTAAACTCATTTCCTAATATGTCTCAACAATACATTCTAATCTATCTCCACTATATATAAAAAAATTATCCTAACTAAAATACATACAGAATCCATTATTTTGAGATTTCTTGAGGTTAAAATACTTATAAGACTCATGAACATGGCCTCAAATACCACATGATTGATACAAGATCTCTTGGTTTCCGCACCTATGATGCCTCATATGATATACCCTCCCAAGAGAAAGAATACATGTTACCAATGTTCCCAATATCACGATATTCCCAGATACTCCAATGGTGCCTATATGACTAAAACAATGTAGTTTCCTTTTTCTTAAAGATGTACCATAAATACTATTTTCCATAATGAGGAGGCATCAAGAATGGGTTCCATGAACATGAATCAAATTTATTATAGAATCCCAAACAATGTAATGATATCCAAGGAGAAATCCATAAAGGATGAACTAACATGACATCATCCTGTATCAATCAATGTGCAGACCTCTCTAGTGAAAGTGATGGAGAATTTCCAAAATTATGAAGAGGGTATGTGTGTAAATAGAATTCCATGGTATATTAAATCACATGTGGGAACCAATGAAAGCCCTAGAAACCAAAATGGTAAACATGATATGAGAATATTCTCCTCAATATGGGGACCTATATAGTTAGGGAACAAGATTATTTTTCTCTATATTCAAACATCTGGTTCCATGTCCCACCAAAACATGGTTGATCAATCATGAAAATTAAATGTAAATTGGGAAAGATAGCATTATAAATCCAATGTATTTGAAAGATTCGGCATTGGTCAACTGATATCTTTAGAATATTGGATAACGGTGAGTAATTATGTATCACATTCCCTAAAAATATACTGATTGCTAAATCCACCTTTCCAGTATGACTCCATTTATTTGAAACCAGCAATAGAACACCCATAGGTGTCGAGGATATAGATGAATTAATATGTAATTATTGCACATCCATGCATCCACCATGACATTGGCCATTTCTTCTACTAAGAGATGCCTATATCCTGTATCACCCTTTGAGATAATCCATATTATGTTTATCAACACCCTTGTTTATTGGTACAAGAAAGAGGGGTCATTCCAAAAAAGTATATAGAACACGAGGACATATAGGCATTAGCTCCACACCTACACTTCCACCCCATTGGTAATGCATTGGGAAACAATCCCCTATTCCAACAACAAAAAACATTTGGAGTTTCTCCCCAGAGTTCTCGAATGAATCACTCTCAAAATTTGTTGAGGTGTGAGAATATAGATTCATGATATCTATAACTACTACCTGGGAGATACAAAGGAAGGCTCCCACTAAGACTTGAAAATTCTAAAAAACAACCATCTCCTCAAGAAAAAGTATAGGTGGAATTTATTATATCTCTAATGGATCCCTTTTGAAGCACTAGAAAACATTTCGATGATAGGATCACGATGATTAACATTAAAATGAATATTCAATTTCTCATGTGGCCCTTACAATGTTTGGGAATCAAACTAAATACCTACAGTAGAAGAACATGGACTCATATTTTATTGATTGGGATCAACACACAATTAACATCATATTAATATGGTGTTGAATCTTTCAATCAGTATCATTGTTGATAGTCGTTACGGGATTAACTGTGATGCAATGAATCATTGCGGAGGTCCCCCGGTACCATTGTCAGCTTGGAGGAGCTCCTCTTCCCAATTTCAACAACCAGCCTTGTTTTCATCGTTATCTCACTACTAGATTAATTATATGTCCTCCCTACTCCATCACCAACTAAGGAGAATGACGTTTCAAATTTATTGATTATCATAGTTGAGGTTCTCCTTCTCCATTTTACAAATATTATGGATCCCCCAATACTCTGTCATCCCAATATGGACGTCCTACCCCTATTGATTTATCCAAATTAATGTTCCTCAATGAATTCACCACAACCAAAACAAAGCACCCCCAGGTACCAATGATCCAATGCATATGTCCTTCCTATGTTAAATCAAACCAACCTAGAGGTCCTCCGCTGGCTAAAGTGGTACCCTTCCATAATGAACCATCCTAGGGAAAAATGTGAAAACTGCCCATCTAAGGAAAAATATAATTAAATGACAAGTCATCATTGAACATGTTGATCTTTTAGGATCTAATAGGAATGAGGAATTGATGATGAAGTCTCAGCCACGATTTCTAGAGACTGTTGTAGGAACACGATAAATGATTTTTTACATACCTAAGCAGAGGTCCATTGGGTCCCAAAACTAGTCATAGGTAATTGTTTGGGGAAAAAGTTCTAAACCCCTTCCACTAGCTCATAGTTAAACCATCCTCCTAAAATCCATTTCCATCCTCAATACGTCAACACAGTATGTGTGAGTTATGACAGGGTTTTGACTCAATGATATAGATGGTGACACTCTAATGATCCATATATGAGCATCACTACCATCACCCACAATAATGTGGTTAATATCCCATTCTAAATGGTGGTGATGATGCTATTGGTGCCACCCCCAAGAGGCATCCCATAGTGTAGTGGGAACTCAACATGCATAGTGACACCTCTATAAGATAACCATATGTAGAACTGATCCATATCAGTTCCACTACCCATCTCTTTGCTACACCAATCCAATATTAGGCCGACCAATATAATGAACCTTACTATAATTAATAGGGGTTGTAGGAGGTTCTAGTTTTAAAAAAAATCATAGTTGTCTTCATTCGACCTATATCTCCATACATCATCATATCGAAGAACCACACCATAGAAAAATTTTTGTGTTTCTTTAAAATCATATGGATGAAATTTAATGACCCCTATGATCATCAATTAGAAAAACCAAGAATCATGGATCACCACTATTCCATCTGCAAATAATATAAATGATGAATCATTAGAAAACTCCTGGTGGATTAGTGACATATTTCATTAGGATACTTCCAAATTCTCCAATAAGCATGTACCAATAGCCTCATGTTGTTCCATTGGGTTATGGAAGAGGCATATCCACAAACCCATGGTAGAGGCCATTGTTTGTATAATTCTGTACGCTTCATCCCTATTTTGGGACAGCCTTACCTTCCTTACATGGTAGAATTTTACAGTCCATGTAATATTATGGTTATAGTGGACTCTCTTGAGCTACCTGACAATATAGTAATCAACACATGGATTATTATGCAAGATCATCCCAAATGGGAGGAATAGTACTAAATAGTACCTTATATCGGTGTCCTTAATTATCAGAAAATGCATTCACATGGAAATAGTGATCCCCAATGAGGCATAATTGCAATCCCATTGGAACATATGCAATATAAAAATGAATTCTAGGCCATCATATCCATATTAGGTTTTGTTGGAAATATTTTCAATTTATATAGTATTATGTTGGCTCCAGCAGCATGTAGAGAATAAATGCATCATCCGTAATCTCTAGGCCAATTGCTTCCATGATTTTGGCACTACTGAGGGGATATAAATTCTCCTCTATTGGGAATCATGTCGTCTTTTGAAAGGTTTCCCCATATGATATTGGGAACACTGTGTGTCTAAGATGTGTATAAGAAGGATTGTATGTAATTAAACCTATGTATAGGTTGCAGAACATGCCTGAAAAGAGTGATTACCAACCATAAAATCTAGGTTGTTCCACTCTATGATTTGACATGAAGATTTATTAATTTTATGATATTATCAATACATTTATGGTCATGGAACTCGATGAATAAATTTATCCTCAATATGAATGATACCCCTACCAGTATGACCTAATATCTACTCTCACCACAAGCCTTAAATCCATAGAAACTCAATGAGTGGTGATTCCTCTTATTAGAAATCCATAACCAGCATGGGGGAACAACATTCAAAAACCCATATAGTTTTGGAATTCAATATTTTCTCTAATCAATGGGATGGGGACACATTATTATAGTATACCCACTGCATTTCATGTGGTAGACCTATCTTGGTAACCCCATAGCTGTAGATGCCATCGTGCCTTTTTGTTGTTTTTAGATATTGTAAGAGCCTATGTTATTCTGGTATAGAAATATAACTATATGGAGAATTAATGGTTGGGAATATACTTGAAAGAATTTCATCTATTAATTAATCTCCACCATGATAATGACTATTATTTTTGACCTCTTTATGTGTAATAAAATGAATAATGAGTGAGTTACAAATGTTGTCACATAGTGGAAATGACTCACAAGAAGACTCTATATTTCACTAACATTGGATAATATATTAATGATGTGTTCTAGAATATGTTGAAAGAGTAGGTTCCTACGAGCATAAACTAGAATATTCTAGGTGGTTTTTGGGAGCTTACATATATGGAAGAGTGTCTATATGAAGCCTTGTAGTAGGCTATATAGGTCTTTATGATTCCATATATAGCTCTGTTTAGAATAATTGTTGATGTAGATACAGTTTCATCCAAATAGGTAGTGGCCATTGTAGCATTAGATTTATTGTTCCTTTTTCTTTATGATCCTTATTTAGTGTAGCAACCTGACCACGAATTACCACACTCATCATGTATCCATCTAGAATAGTTTCACCATGGGAAGCCTCCATGATGATAAAATGTGGCTCCATTACCACATAACATTCATGCCGCTAGAGTCCCCATTAAATAGAGATGGATCCATACATATTCCATTATATTTACATAGGATGTTAATTATTTCATAATTTTTGTAAAAATAGTTTTTGAAACTTCCAAAGAGAATGAATTCCAGAAAGGATTCACTTACTGACCACCCCAACCATCTCTCAAACAATAGGATCCTTGGAAATAGGATCAATTAATTATATGTGTCCATGTATTTGATTCATGAACACCTGTATATTTATTTTTTAAAACTAGTTGATGTTTATGAGCTGGTAATAGATATCTATACCATCCTAAGCAATGACATTAATGGATCATGTTAATTAAAGTAGTCTTCTTACATTGACACATAGATTAATTTTGATTGGATGTCCTCTAGGCAGTCACATGCACAAATGGAATCATTAGTGATGGCATTGGAATGCCAAAACCTCATGAAATTTATGAACCTTATTTGTTTTCAACATCTGAATCTACTTCATATACTTCCATATTTATTATAGTAGGAAGAAATGATTATACGTAAATCAGAGTCCTCCACTGGTACCAAATCTATCTTTTACCCTCAGTGATCTCATGCCTCCTTATTTTGGATTTTCACCTACACACATCATAGCCCTAGAAAACTCATATGATTATGAAATGTTATATTCTTCCATATATGTCGTTGATTTGTTTGATCCCTACATAATTCATGCAAGTGAAGAATTTCAGGGGAACCCCTAAATTCATATGGCAGAAAAAATAGAATGATGTATTGAGGAAATTAAAACAATAAAATTACTCAAACTATCATATAAATTAAAGAGTTACATGCTAATAACACCAGTAAACAAGTTTTTTTCATTGCTTAACATGACTTTTAGTCCCTTATTACTCCATAAGATTCACCTTTATAGCCTAACCTATTAATTGACATAAAAGATTAGCTGCAACCACACAATGATCACTAATGTCTAGTTAGAGCCAGACCTATTCCAACCAAAATTCAATGGGATGTAAATAAGAGTGGCTTAGTCGGTCAAAAATTAGTTATTACCAATACACGCTAGAACCTATTTATATAGTCAGTAGCATCCAATATTCTTCATGGACAAGTGTGTAACCCTATGTAAAAAACATTCAATTTTTTTGGAAGTATAATGTGTTAAATATCCACAAAATCATACATAGAATTCTATTAATACATGAGGCCATACACAAGAAGAATGAAGTGTTTGGGGTCCATGAAATATCACTGAAATTTTCAAGAAAATTTGAGGAAGATGTAGCATCCATAGAGGCGTACATTGAAAAGGATTCCAAGAAAGGGGTGTTACATATCTTTATCTCAGTATCTAATGAAGATAAAGGCACCATTATATAGGGGAAAATATGCTTCATATACATTAAAGGAATATTTAATGATGTTTAAATCTAAAAATGTTTGGAGTACATATGTTACATGATCAAATTCATCCGAGCAAGTATGCTTCATGTGTTTTGGCTAATCGAAGCAGATTTGACTCCTTTAGACCTAATAATTCAAGGATGTGACTGGAGATATAAGAACCTATATGAAATGGTTTGGATAAATAACTAGTTTGGTTACCTGATAAAAATTAATACATTAATAGTGGTCTCATAGGATACTTCCTAAAATATTTTATTGGTTAGGCCCTGGCTTCATCATCACATAGTAGATCCCTCCTCATATCACCAGTTCCTGATGTACACCCTAAAATGTTCAATAGGAGTAATTTAGAGTGATATTTATCCCTTAGACTTCTATGAATATCTTTACACATACATAGTCTATAATAATATTGATTGTATGTGAGTATATAACTCTGGGCTTATGAATAGTATGGATCTTTCATCCCCCAGTTCCAATCCAATAGAAAACATGGAAAATATTTTTCAGTCACCTGCTTTGTTAGATGGATCCCACAACACCGAACCTAGGAGGTTACATTATCACATAAAATAATAAGGTTCTCTACTTTTATAAAAATAATTATTTTATATAGATTTCATATTACTCATAAGATGGACATCCCTAGGTGATACCAGAATATCCTAATTCTACGAGGTTTTGAGAGCATCACCATATGGACAACATTTTGTGGAATTTCCTCATGTTTAGTAGAGTCGGATTGAATTGACGAAAAATAAATCAATACCAAAATTTCAATATTAATAATCGGCCTTATAGAAAATGGCCATATAGAATTGTTTCATCAGATCGTATGACTGTTGTTTTCATTGATAAGGAACCCCATAGTGAGGATTCTATGTCCTCTATTATATGATCTATTGTTTATCCTAAGTCAATAATCCTTGAATAAATTACTCTACCTAATGATTCTACTTTCCCATTCAAGGATTATGATATGGAATATTCCCCTCCAAGATTTAAATAGGTTTCATAACCACCATGAATGAGTTGGATCATGTGATCTATGGTGTCAAGGAAGACCATAGGTCGATGTAGTTTAGTGAATTTGTGTCTCTAGAGGGGAAACACCAGTATGTGGCCATCTTGAATTAGCACCATGATGAATTATCATGGATAAATAATAATATAATAAGTCTATAACTAGATGTCCCTTTCTATTATCCTGGTCTCCTTGTGACTCATGACTAATTCATCCAACCACTATGAAATATACACCCTTCCCATGGTTCCATGGTCAAGGTTGATAGGGACAATTCATCAAATCCAGATATTAAAGGGAAGTATGGTACCAAAAGTGTCTATCTGACATCAACATTGTTATGAAGAATAATTGTTAGATCAAATTATTTATATACATTCATGACCTCAAAATCCATATCTTGAAAGATTATTTTCCCCTTCTGGTAACAGAGATGTTTATTGATGCAACATGATGGTTACATGAATTCTACATTATAGATGGATACTCTATTTAAAACTAGATGTACATATACCTCAGGAATGATAGGTCTACCACCTCATAGGGACATCATGTGACCTTTCTATAACTGGTAATTTCCTTTGTCCATTAGAATGTAGTAACAACATAACAGAGGTCCATGCATCACATATTTTGACAAATTATTGGAATATTAGTTAAATTCTATGTATATGACTTTGTGGAAAAATTTGAAAATCATCATGGCCATCTGAATGATCCTGAGAAATAGATAGAATTCCCTTTCTCATAATAAATGAATATCAAACCGTTTTATTCATTTATTGTTACCAATAGGATGTTTCTTAGATTCATTGTAAGTCATAGAGGCATTGAGACAGAACTAGAGAAGAATAAATCCATCAACCAAATTATTCTCTAAGAAACCTCTAGGAACCTATATGAACTAATATATATATATATATATATATATATTACTAGATATGCATGTGTTATACAATCACAAGGATCATGAAGATATTCATTTTCTAATAGTGGGAGTAGGAATTCCAAACCACATTTTTTGTCATGAAGCAGTACCAACTACATCATCTAGACATGATGGAACATATCTTAAAGGAGAACATTGTACCCTATGTGACCACCCTAGAATAGTCCCTTGAAACACTTATCTCCTAGATAAACAATATATATATTGAAAAAAATTTGTACTCTCTTAGTTCTATCCTCCATGACCTAGAGACTTGATATTCCTCTATTGAGAAGAACTGCCTTGCACTTTTTTATAGGGAAAAGTTGTGTCATTATTAGTAATATAGTGAATGTTAGGTGGTGTTCCATGTGGTCCCATTGAATTATATCTTGAATTTTTTCATGCCGATAGTGTTTCTATCTCAATGGGAAATAAAAATATAGTATGTTGATATTATATTGATTCTGTAGAAATTCATCCAGAGTCATGATTTGGTAAACATATTGGGCATCCATTCATACCCTGAATGATTTCAACAAGATATGGATTTCTTATAAGAGGAAACACATATATATTATTATGATTTACCTATTAAATAATCATTTCAATGGACACCCATACAATTAATGATAGAATACTCAGCGGTCCCAAGTACAATCTAGGGTGAATAAGGATCTTCATCATCTCCCCATCATAAGATAACCTCTGAGACTCAATACTATTGTGAAAAGTATACAATATTAATTATGGGTACTATCTAGAACTCATAAATACTACATGTATGGCCCTTGAGAAATATTTCACCTACTTGAATGTGGAGCTGTACTATAGGCTAAGCATCAAATAGATTAATTGTGAATACGTCATTAGAAAGAAAGACGTTGGTCCCCTATTTGAATTAACTAATTATTAGATATAATTATTACAATATTCACAAAATATAAATATCACCCCTCTATAATACAATGTTGGATCAAAATCCATGTCTTGTTGAGCCACTTCTCCTAAAAATCCTAATCATGATGGACATTTGATTGTTATAGCGCATCTAAGGGTCTTCTCTTCTGTCATGTCTGATGCTGATGATAGAAAACAAATAAAATAGTTGTTTGTCATTAATTCTGTCTTAGGGAATGTAGATTCTCCAACTGTAGAAGATATTCATGATTGGGAAATCATTTTGTTGAGAATCTTCAACATGGCATCCTTATGTCCGACCGATCTGGATGTTATCATGTTCATCGTCATGCTATATAGTTCAGCTGCAAGGGTAGTCTTATCCTTGTGAAGACTATATATATATGGGTTCTATTGAATTATCCATTTTTCATGTTCACTTTTTCAGTATTCTCCATGTTATGAATGATATAATAATCGGGTCATATGGTTCCCAAAGTGTAGTATTGAGGATCTCCCACCCGATTCCGAGACTTGTATACTTCTGGCCCACCATGGCCGATGAATGTATTGAGTATACCAAGTTGTTCTATTCATGTTAGATCAATTATAAAATATTTCATTATACATATAAACTCATTCATAGTACCATGTATTATTGACCATTTGCATCATTGGATGTTGATTTTTTGGGGACGTAACTGCTAGAAATGTATCACTATTGAAGGATAATTATAAACATAACAGATTTCATCCACATATAACAAAATGTGATTCCCCTCAAGGATGATATGCCTCAAACCAGGATAGGGTTCTTGACATCCCACTTCATCGATGGATTTGGAGTAACTCTTGTTATTCTCATCAAAAGAAAGAACACATTTTGGGTCCACCGAGTTCATGTTATTGTAGGAAAAATAAATAAATAATTACGAATATATATCCCACTACTATACCCTTGTAAATAGATAGATTTAGGTGTTCAATGAAACCCTGTCTATAATTTTTAAAAAAATTGTTTTCTTGAATAAGGTGAATTTTTTGAACAAGCTACCCAATGATTTCCAGTCATATTTCATTATAATTAGAAGTTCCATGCCAGTGACCATATACTTTATAGTGAATGAATTATAAGAAGTCATTCCCATTTAGAATTATTATAAATCACATCGAAATCATTCTCTGACCACAATATTCTATAAAAACTGTATTATTCCATCAAGATGAGTTGGAATCCCTCAAATATTGCATCCATGAGGCCTTTCACAATCATTGAGTCACTAGAACAAGATAGTGAAGGTGTTCAACTAGAAGGTTTGCCTTTAATTTTTCCTCTATGTTGACACGGTATTAGCTCTCATAACACCAATGATACATGAAAAAATTTCAAGAAGGTTGAATCCCATAGGGAAGGGCCCTACCTCATTAATTAGGACAATTACAATGGATCATAATCTATGGTTATCATGTATAGAGTATTTATCACACCTCCTACCAACACAATGTTTCTCAATTAGTACATCTCATGTAGATGACAACAAGTCCAAAACCTATGAACATAAACATTGAGTCATAAACCTAAAAATAATGACAGAAAAATTTGTACATGTATTTATGGAATGTATTGTGTGGTGGTGGTCTCCTTGGATCTAAATTAACATCCATATTTTCACACTTCTGCACTATAAAAATCCATTCTAGATAATCACCCATTGGACCATTCTCTGTGATGTTAATCTAAGATCTCAATGTCTGTGCTATAAAACCTTCATCATTTCCCCCCAATAAGTTCAACGAAACATGGAATTAAAATTAATGAAATATTTCTAGGAATGATGATTCTAAACAATTGGAATCCACCACTGTTTGAGTTGTATTGATTTAAAATAAAACCCTTGATTCCCTCATCATACAATGTTAAACTACGGTCGTACCCCATATAAAACTAGGATAGACCATAATAATTGATGAACTCTACACCATCATAAATTAAATAACTCACATTAAATGTACGGTATGGTTAATAAAAACTACCCTGCGCATTGAACATGAGATTCTCCATGTAAATCATGACATTCTTGAATACCTTCTCCAGACAAGATCACCCCTATCGACATCAGTATAATTCAACACAATGATTCAAAACTAAATATAGATTCATTGTCATCATCATAGGATATTTTGTGATTCCTAGAATTTTTGTATCTGAAAACAACCATGTATGCAGTATCATTTTATTTCCTTATAAAATTTCTTATCCCATCATCCTGAACATAATATCCATATAGTCTGTCTCAGGGTTTTCACATGGAACACAAGCCCTTTTGGACCCATCGACGTCGGGTCCAACCTCCATTTCATGCCACAAGATTGAAAATAAAATGAAAACATAAATATGCCAAAAATAATGAATTTAAATTTCTAACCCATATTCCATCATAATGACTTTAATATAATATTAATAGTCCATTCCATTCAACAACAAACAATGTTCTACCGACTATATGATCATTTCATGTGGTGTAGGGCCATTGTGGATCCATTCATGTCACATATTAACTCTTATACACTGTTATAATATCCTTGAAGTCCGTACATCTTGTATAATAAAATATAACCTAAAATAATCAAAAGAAAAAGATCATTTTCCCAAGTAGTGAATGTTTCAGATTAGCAACCATAAGACCAAGGATCTTGTATTGTCTTGGTAGAATTCCTGAGATATTATAGTAGGCTACTATAGAAGTATTATATTATAAGTGGAAGTATATAAGTGGTGGATATTATAGTTGGAATTTAGTAGTAGGGGGACTAAAGAAGGTTCTTTAGTAGTCCAAGTACTATAGAATAACTATTCACCAGAGGGCCTCTCAGATTAAAATATGGTCTTTTAGAACATGTATTTGGGGTTTCATGCCACATGGCCTTCAAGATATGTTAATGAGTCTCTTGGAAATTGTCCTTTTGTAAATTTAATGGGGATCCATATACTTGTATAGAAATATTTCCCTGGATTCATAATAAATGAGTCACATGAACGATTTTTAAAAAAAATTCTAAAGTAAATGCATTAACCCATCATTTGTACAGTTTTCATTTCCAGAAGTTGATGCCTCTATATTATTTTTTTAACTAAATACCTCTTAATTCCCATCCTCATAGGATACATACCGAATAATGAATATATAATTGTGGGTATAACAAACTCATTGAATCATTATGTTTGGTTATCTTCCCCTGGTTCATGATATAGACACATGGTATTATTTTTTAATGGGTTTTTCATGGTAGAGGGTCATCTTGGGACGCCATTAATGTAGGGTTATCACTCTTTTGTTTCACAAGAACAGTCATGAGACACATGTTCCCTATTGTTCCACGAATCATAAACATAAAACGACAAACACCAATACAGTCCATGTTATATGACATCAATCTTGTAACAAACCATACAGACAAATTAATATGACTATAAAATTCCAAGACTAACTTCCCCAGTGCACGACCTTAATCTACAACCTTGTACGATATAATATCGCAATACCTCTAAATTATTGATGATCTTATAAATATAAATATAGTATTAAAACAAAGAATCGTGACTTCTAACAGTGTTCATTAATCCTTATTTATGTGCTCTGTGGTATTCCTCCTTCCTTATCCCTCAAATCAAGTTAATATTTTCACTCAATAGGATTGTACATTTAATTTAGATATTCAATACATGGTCCAAGCAGTATGAACAAATCCTTTTTCTATATTTAATAATATTTATGACCTTACACTAAATGGCATGATCTAAACATCCCTCACATAAATGGAATAAATACATGGTGTCACTTGAATATTCTTTTAATTCTAGTTCAAACATCCTTTCAAACAATGTTAAAATATTAATTTTCCCTATGAAAAAGAAGTGGGATTCCCTCAGGATGTGATATAAGGATGTCATGTTGGGTGTGTCAGTACATAATCCCCAGACACTAATTCCCGATTAAATAATATTAAACTATGTGAAACATTGTCCTTACCATCTGATGTTAAACTATGTGTCCACTTTCAATATCATAGGATTATAAATTTCATTCATATATTCCCCTTCACAAGGAGTAAAACAATGGTTCACCTTATGCCATTGTCAAAGAATCCACATCCATTGGGGTCAATCACCATTCTAATCATCAATGTTCATTGATAACCATTATTTATCTGAGAAAACACTCCTCTAGATGGAATTTTTGACTTTTTCTTTTACTAATACGCCCACATTGATGTTCTCAAAATCAATGTAGTGTGATTATAGGACTGCTAAAATCCATTGAAACATTCTAACACCACAAATACACACTTTTTTCCACTTATACATGTCCTAATCTTCCTCCACATTTAAAGGTACCCCTTAATGAAAATTGTGTATGGAATCATAGATCACCAACCATCCTGGGCCAATGCCCTGATGGTGTTTGGATGAAATCTTAAGGAAGTAAAGAATCCTTCAAGCATGGTCAGTGTCCAACCATATATTTTTTGTCCTGATGTCTAGCTAATGGTACTAATTCAATTTTAGAACATGTTTAGAAATTATCTAATATATCAATGTCACTATAATTTTCATTATTATTTTGGGAATTATGATTCACATTTTATATTCCCCTTTGTTTCAGAAGATTCCAATAATCCAAAAATTAATACATTTTGGGATTAATGAACATTTTAAAAGTATGGATTTTCAAATACCCCATTTCTCATGCAATAACTCCCTATTGGACCAGACTCACTAAGTTGAGAGTCACGAATAGTATACAACTATGTGTTTGAGGAAAATAAGATACTCTAAAATAAATTATCACTATTATATAAGCACCTTATTTGTCATACCGTTCCTGACTCAAATGAGATTAGGGATTGGTCATTTTTTGTTTCATAAAAAATGATTGATGTTTGAAAATTAGTATCACCAAAATAAATAGTTTCTTTCACTTTTGGAGGTTTAATTGGAAATATTTAGTAAGAGGGACATCTAAATATTGGAGCACCTCTTAATTAAATTCCATTGTTTACATTTAAAAAACAAAAAATGATTTTGTTATCCAGTTCCACCCGCATCAATTGTGTGGTCTATATGACATTGTAATGCTTCTAGATTTATGCTTCGTCTTCCATAGAATTATAATCCAAAACCCTCTTCATGGAGACCATGAGTATCCACTCTTCTAGTGCCTAGATTGCATAGCTAGTGGCGAAAAGACATTATCCGGCTCATCAGGTGTTGTTACCTGGCATGATTAATGAAATTCTATATGAGCCTCCATGCTCTATGATTGACTATGGGGTTCCCATCATCTACATCATTATAAGAGTCTCCCTACTCTTCTATTGTTCTTGTATCATATATAAAGACATCTATGAGGAAAATAGTTGTAGGATCCTCCTCTAGAATCCTATTGGACTATTCAGGCCCTTATCAGGATGACGAGTGTATATGTCTGACCCTTCGTTATTATAGTTACCAATTTTATCCTAGAGAACTTATTAATAGGTGTTGTACCCAATGACATCAGAAGACATTTCTCATGTGTTTATGGCTAGTACATCTTGAATAATTATCCCCCCATGGGATAGTGCTTCCAATTAGAAATGGGTCATAGATGAAACAAATAAAGCTGCTTGTTTAGAATGAACAATTTAATGTAAATTATTATGTAGTATCATCTCAAGAAATTTAATCTAAAAATGAAAAGAAAATATTATGTGATGGTGAAAGTATTATGGAATATGATCATTTTTGTCCCCTTCACTGGGTCATGGTTGAGAGTTCCACCATATGATTCCTCTTGACTACTATTAGTACCTCATCACATGGCACATGATATCCCTATTTTGGTGATAGGAATCTGCAAGATTATAGATATACATGATGAAATGAGATCTCGATGAAGATTCACGAGGGGACAAGTGAAATAAGAAGAGATATATATTTCATACATTTACATTATGTCACATTTGTGGAATATTTCATACATTACCTAAACACATTCCAAGAGACCTTATTATTCTAGTTGATTAGAAATCATGGAACATGTTAATCTAACATTGTAAAAGTTCTTCAACATCTAACATAAATAAAATACCCTTTATTAATCCTAGAAAAAAAATCCCCATAACATGGGTAATGTTAACATAAGAGTGATCTCAGATGCATAGTAGTGGTATACATGGAAGATATATATTCATATCATGAACATAATGGTTTGAAAAAAAGGGAAAAGAATTTTATAAAAAACCCTATATATCAAAAATTATATTCTAGAATCATGGATTTAATGATTTGTAGTTCATAAGACATAATCCACAAGGGATTCAATATCATAATATATGAAAGAATAATAAATGAATAAAATATTAAATTGTGGCAGACAAATAAGCTTATAATATTATTTCTATAATAATCAAGTCATCAATACCATGGTTATAATAGAAGTAGGGGTTCACTCCTTGTAACATATTGGAAGACATGGTTTCCTCCCATGACCATATTAATATTCAAGGTACACTACCAAAACCATATTAGCAGAAAAAATAATTTATTGGACCGATTTCACAAAAAACTACATCCATGTCTATCTCATGAAATATAAATCATTTACCAATGAATTGGAGTCCCACCTATCAAATAATGAGAATAATACATTTGTGTACCATATGAATATAAAATTTTCATCAAATTATAACACATAGAATTAAATGGGATTTATAAACATCAATTAGTTATAGAATTACCAATGGAAACTAAATCTTTCAATCATAAACATACACAATGTGGAGAAAAGACAAGAATTATATCACTGAATGAATTCCCCAACTAAATAAAAGTATCATCAAATAATATTATCATAGAAGAAAAATAATTTTCAGATGTCACTTGAAATAATTTAATTTGTGAAATAGCTTTACTTATTTTAAAATTTATCATTTTCATTAAATGAAAAATAGTTTTAAAAGAAACCATATTATTTGAAAATAATATTTTAATCACACAAAGGAATATTCAAATAAATATGGATTAATTATGGTGTAACATTAATTTCATGATATATATGTTAAAAAATAAATTTTTAATTTTTCTAGAAAAGTCACAAAGTACATTTTTTGGAAAACAAAAATATATTCATTTCAAACTACATAGTAAAACTAAAAAAATTGTTAAAATTGATTAAAAATAAATAATATAATTGTAAAAATATTGAAAATATTTTTAGAATATATGGTCATCGAAGATAAATATTCCCCAATAGATACATCTATCAAAATAATCCCATATGATGATTTTTTTTTGAAATAAATACTAATCACTTTTTATTATGTATAATCATATAATCCAAGAGAGAAATAAAATTATATGGATATAAATTAAAATTATATTCAAAAAAAGTGTCATAAAATACATTAATTGGTATTAAAAACACCACATAGAATATAATTGTATTTTATATAAGGCATGTGTCCTATAGATGTAAAATTGAGACAAAAATCCTTCACTATATGAGTAACATTAGAGTCATGATCCTTATGAAAAAAATTAAAAAAAAATGAAACATTAAATGCTATGAAACAATCAAAACTCATGATATTAAATTTTATTGGGATTTATATACACCACAAAAATAATAATATTATTAAATTATCACATATATCTCGTAGAAATAAAGTGAGATGATAAATCCAATACCATATGTCTTGACTATAATCGTAGACAATAAAACCAACTATATGATAAATATAAATTGATTTTTATTATATTAAAATCCGTATTAAATTTGTTATATTACATATGGATTATATATATCCTTATATTACTCTTTTATCATCAATTTCATGTTAAAGGTATATTTTCTATAATAACCTATTTGTTTTTCACATGTGTTTTGATTTGTAATATTTTTTGTTCCCATACTTATAGAATGATTTACTAATTTATAGATGTATAAAATTTATATAAATATAATATATATTTATTATATGATTATTTATAAAAATTATTAAATATATAAATAATAATTGATACGAACTATTCGTGGAGGTGGTAGGTCGTACGTACAAATTGACGTGGTTTCCTTTTTTTTAATGTAATATTAAAAAAAGAATGTATGAAATATAATAATATATTATATATAGTTATAGTTTCACTTTTATATCTTAAATATCATATATATATATATAATCATTAAACCAATCGTTAATACATTCCGTGTAATGTGTGAACGAATCACATAGCTTCAAGGAGGCGGTAGTCTACATGTTCACAAACGTATATATTATATTTCCCACAAATATTAATCATAAAGGTATATTTTATATAATAATTATAGATGAACAATAAAACAATAAATACAATATATATCATATAAAAATAGAGTTTAAATCATAATTTTCAATCATGATACAACATAATGGAAAAACTAAACAAAATCGTTTCAAGATGTGGCTGTTCATACTACAAGGGAGTTGTATGTTTGTTAACCATTTTATTTTTGTGTGTGTAAGTATAGGTATAACAATTATTATATAAAACTTCTAGTATATATTGGTTAATTAATTTTTAATATATTCTTTAATTATGAATAATTCATGGGGTTCAAGAAATAAATAAAATGAAAACGTTCATCGATGAATGTTACCCGTCCGTTTGGAATCTCTTTTTGATTTGAAAAAATTAACCTATATTGTTTGATTTTATTCATAATTAAGTCTTATAATATGAAGTTATGGATTTGGGGAGAATATTTTGATATATTATTTATGATCTATTTTAGGATTTGACTTGTGAGAAATAGATAAGAGGAGGTGTTCTTTTAAAATAGTTGGGAGAGTCAGTTTTGGAATTTCTCAAAATATTAGTTTATAATAAATTCAATCTCATTCTAAATATATAATAAATTCTATTTATTAATATAAAATATGATATAAGGTTGTAATAAAATAAAAAAAATTAAATGAGTTTGTATTATTTTGAAACATATAATTTCGATTAACCTGTAGTTATGAAATTTTAATTTTAATTTTTGTTAGAGAGTTTATAATTTTAAGAGGATTTAATATTAACATATAAAGTGTCAATTAGACCATAAATGGATAATTTAATAAATTTAGGACTAGATACCATCCCATTATCCATATTTAATTTTTTAATAATTTTTATATAATTTAACAAAATATTATTTTCAAAAACATAATCAAAGTATTTATTTTAACACTATTCATCACATTAAATTTAAGAAGATCAATACCAAAAGCTAACATAAAAAAATTAAGATGATATATCCCTAACTTTTCATAGTTTCCCATTAAATTTGTTGATCTCCTTAATTATGTCAAATTATATTTCCCTTAATATTTAGAATATCATTTGATTGTTTATTTAGTTAATTGAATATTTATTACATCAACATTTTATAATTATTTATTATAATTATTTTTAAATAGAAATACAATAATATTTATATGATGTAGATAATAATCTTCGATTAATTAAGAATATATATATAGTCTATCATAACTTCTTTTTAACCCCATATTTAAAATAATATAGATATTAAAATTACAAGTGTGACATTTTGTAACTCCATTTTTATTTTATAATATATAAGATAATTCCCTGGACAGGTGTCAATTAAATTATAAAATTTTGATCCATATTTTTTTAGGTTTGAATTAACTTCATACAATAACATATTTACATGTTTTAATGTATTTTTCTAATATTTTTAATACTATATTTCCCCATAAATTCCTAATATACCCATAAATGCGGTAAAAATTTACAAAAGTTACAATTCATACTGTCAAAAAATAAATAGATCCTATTTAATAAATACTTACATTTTGATTAAAAATATGGAATCCATTTTTCTTCATTCAGAACATATATTTTTTAGAAATTATTAAAATTATTAATTCGATTGATAGATGGTGAAAATGAGTAATTAAATTAAAAATATCTAATATATTGACATATTTTAATATCCAAAAAATGTAATATTTATTAAAATAACATAAATTATGTTAAATAATACAATATTGGTCTATTATAATTTAATCCCAATAAAATATAAAATTAAAAACAATAAATTATCTCAATGATAATGATGTTTTCCATTAAAACATAGTATTATTCAATATTCATCAAAACATGAAATTTATCAGAAAAATACAAAAAATAAAAAATAAAGAAATTCTGATATAACTATTTCAAATAAGAAGTTTTTTTTAAATAATAATTATAAATCTACCAAAAAAATTATTTAAATTTTGTTTTCCATTAAAAGGAAGCATAATTAACTTTTTCTAACACATATACATATTTAAATAAATTTTGGAAATAAATATCATTTTATTTTAGAAAATATACATTCATTTATATTTAATTAGTGAATGAATTATTTCTAAACAAGAATCTCAACATTCATTTAATAATTTTCATACCTTTACATATAAAGACTTGGTTATTATTTTCTTATTTAAATAAGTATAATAATAAAATTGAGTTTAGTAGAAACTCAAGGTTGTGTCTAGTTCAAGCTAAGTCGGTGTTGCATGTAACACAAAACAGAAATAAATAAAGTTATTTAAAAAATTTATATGTCATAAATGTCACAATTTGTCACATTCCACCCCGATTAAAATTATTTTCAACATTGAAATTCTTATAGGTCATCAATTCTTACATACATAAAAGATTCATTCATAGAGTACAACATCATAAAAATGAATAATAAATCAACCATCTAAAAATAGAAATTTGTAATATTAACGGTTATCACAAGTAACACATATATAGGATTCCACAAAACATAACACAGTTGGGATGTGAAAACATGTACTTTGAAGTGAAATCTAACTATCATGTTATGATGGAGACAGATATAGAATAATGACAAGAGAATTTTAATAATCACAAGGCCATCAATCTGTGGTGATCTATGGGGCCATTTGATTCATTAGAAAATAAGGGATATGTAAAAATAATTTAATATTCATTCCCTATTGTTGAATAATTTTTTTTAGGAAAATACTAAGACAATCATATTTTATAATCAGAATAACATCCTCTCATTGTGCTTCGATTAATTTACACTACATCTCTTATTCAAAGAATTGATGGTGAATTTTTTATTTATGAAGAATTAAAAGATAATTTATTCCATCGAATGACACAATTTACATCCTTATTAATATCTCAACAAAAATATTATCAATGTTTATACAATTTACATAAATAAAAAAATGGAGAGATAACACTATAATAACTAAATCATCATCCAAATTTCAATGTAAAAAATTTATAAATGGATGACTTTATGATCATTCAATAAAAATAAAATCCAAAACATTCAGAAGAAGGTATCCAACCATAAAAAATAAACTCATCATTAATCCCCCAAACAACTTTTTGAATCTCATAATTGATAGAAACCAAATATGTGAAGACTTATATCATGTATTCTCTTGAAACATTGTAAGTACTATATATACTTATTAAAAACATGGAATATTTCATATTCAATAGATTAATGGATAAAATAATATAGGTTAAAAAGTTTCATAAAATCCACATGTTATTGAATGAAACACTTTTTCAAAAAATCATTAATCAATTCCATTGTAATTAGTACCTTATAATTTACATATTCATATCCAAAATTTCATTATAAAATCATCATTTTCTCAATATTTGTAATTATTAAGGGTTATAATTTCCTTATTATTGTGTCTCCCAGGAATATTAAATTTCCATAAAATAGATTTTATATGTCATTATCACCTTTTAATAAATCATTTTCATTTCTTACTAAAAATCATTCCCAATTTTTTTTTTAAATTTAATGATTTTTAAAGCATAATATTTGAATTCAAAAACATATTCACTGTAACAATAATAATTTATTCATAATAAATTAACCATTATCAATTGTATTATTGTATCTTATGATGTATGAATCATGTCGTAATGTTCCTAAACCTCAATCTAATCACACATCTTATGTTAAATATAAAAAATACAGTAAGAACATCCCATTCTCTTCATAGGACTATTGTTCCCTCATTATCCTCATATGTATTAGGAATAAACTTACCACCTTCCATATTTTCATCCTGATATTTCAAAATAGGAAATATATTGAAATAATTATCAAACATTTCACATTGAAAAGTTTCAATGTTAACATTATTCTTCTAGTTTCATCAATTTACTATGACTAGAATTCATAGTGCGAGAAACACATATTTTTAAGGTAGAACCACATAATCAACAAAAATTACATATAATATTTCACTCAATGAGACCATAGGTATAATATTATCTTAATAATTTTTACTATGAAAAAGATATTATTGTAAGATATACATAAACTTATAGCTAGGGACATCCTTTGAAATATCCTTATAAATAACATTATGGATATCACTATCATTTTGCCATCATATATTACAATGGTTGTCTAAACCATTTCTTGAATAACAACTATAAGGACCCATTCTTTCTATACATTTAAATTACCAAAATTTTTAGTAATGTTTCATAAATTTCTCAAACCCACCCAAATAATGTATTTTTTCAGTTCCTTTGAAATCATTGAAAAATTTAATCTAACATGGACAAGGATCACAGAAATCTCCAAATAAGAAATTTTTCTTTAGTACTCCAACATAGATAATTTAATTATATCATGAGGAAAGGATTAAAATTAAATTTTATCTGAGATACATAATTAGAGTAAACATGGATGATATATGAGCATATGATTTATATAATATTATTAAAATTAGATCAATAACATTTCATAAGAGAAAAATACATCCCAAACATCATAATCCTGAATCATAGAACAAAATATTTGATGTTCTAAATATATTAATCATAATAGATCCAATATTATAATCCCTAAGAAAATAACATATGAATAAGACATGAAATTATGGTAAAAATAAAATCATATAAAATTATTTCCATAATAGTCAAGGAATCACTTAGAAACCCCTTTTAGTATTATTAGTTAAATCCATATACCATCTTGGTTGTTGTGGTTTGATCCCATGACCATCTTTGTAGTCAAGGTTCACTACAATGAGAATATTAGTTGGTAAAGTCCTATACAAAACTGATTTCACTCCCCATTCTATTCATGTATATATCTTGAGATATGAATCATTACACAATGCATATGAGGGAGACATTGGTCATACTAGTCACATAATAAAAACCATACATATGTGTGCCACAATAAAGTAAATCATTCATTTTATTAGAACTAATGGAATGAAATGTGTTTCATTAACATCATTCAATAATAATAGAACCCAAGGAAAATAAATCATTTTATCCTAAGAATAAATTTTTATAGATAGATTAATAATGATTTCATTGAATCAAATCCCTATTAAAACATAAGTAGCATGAAATAATTTTATCACAGATGTAATAAAAAATTTGAGATAACATGAAAACCGTTACTAAGGAATATATCCTTTGTAATATGAAACAAGTATTCTTTTTATAAAATGGCACAAAATTTTAACAGAAATATTTCATTTGAAAATAACCATGTATTCATGTAATATAAACATAAAATCATTATGGAATCATGGAATATGTAAAAAGATTTCATGTCATATATCATTTCAAAAAAAATTCATTTGTAGTTTGTCTAGAAAACCCTCAAAGTATCTCATTTAGAAAATAAAGAAAAATTTCTTCTCTATCATATATTAAAATGCCTATAATGATCAAAAAATAAATTAAAATATAATTTAGAATAGTATAAAACATGTTTATATTCCTTTGATAAAATGGTAACATAAACACAAGTGTCGTATTAAAATAATATTAAAATATAATGTATAATAGTTGAAAATTATTGATAGATGATATTTTCTGCGAGATATTCTGTGAAAGAAATTTTAATATATAATACTTTTCTACATAATATGAAGTATAGATTGTATAATATTTTGTCCATAGAGCATAAAAATGTAGTCTTCATAGAATAGAGTCCTATATAGAACTACCATCTGTATAGTGATTCCATTATCACAATATAATTACACAAAACATATGAAGATGAAATTATTGTTGATGAATGTTCCATATATAATACATTTTATGAGTTGGATTCCTTCAGTCTCATAACCCTTCTCTGATGCATTCGACATTTCCTTATCCAGTTCATGAACTGCCTAATCAACCCTCTCCATCAACCTGCCTCATGACGCACTATGACACTGCCAGACCATTTTATAAGGAACCAAGACACAACATAAAACAAAACATTATAAAACGAATGATCAAACCAATTGGAACAACAACATGATCTCACGGTCATTAATTATTTTGGTAAATGAAGTATAATTTGAAAAATATATTATAATACAGTTCCATGATGTTTTATTATTTATTCATTCAAATTTTAATGAGGTTTCTTACATTATAGGTACTGCTTAGGGCTTCCCTATAAAAGAAACAATGGAGGTGTATTATTCATAATTTACTAGTTTATATTTAATTCTAGATCCTTCAATATTATCAAGAACTAGGAGATGGTCATTCCCTATAGAGTATATACCAAGCAATATGTCACACCCATCTTCCTCCATATCTACAAGGTATATGAACAAAAGAGAAGAAATGAGATCCAAATCCATCTTCCACCCTCTCCCATCCCGTATACCTAATCTACAAGTGGAAAAAATTCCGTTTTTACAATCCTTGAATATTCATTTTTCTCACACTAATCAATGATCATGTGTTATTAGAGGTTAATGATGATAAAACAATCTGCATAATCATATACCTATATTAAGAGGTTATTTCTTTTTGTTGAATATACTTTTTCCATTCCATAGGACTCCTCCCAAGGTATAATCCCCATCACATATTAACAATTTATTATTTTATTCTCAACCAAATGGGATACGTAGGAACCATCCCCAAGGTCCAATCCATATAGATGAAACTCACCGTAATATTATCTTCATTGCATTCTCAGTCTAGTAATATTCAATATAAGAGGAATCTTCTCTCCGAATTCCTTTTGAGGCTTATTTATAAGTCCCATACAAAACATGACTTAACAATTTTCACCCAAACATCTTTGTTTTATGGATTTAAACATTATGGTTTGGTCCTCGTCACGTTACCATAAAAAATGTTATTTTTCTTGTTATGTGTTGCTGAACTATATGGTTTTTTATTTCTTTCACAAGGGTACATATGAATCCTATATCATGGACCTTATCTCGATATAAATGCCAATTCCATCTTATCATGTGAAATTAAATTACTGAGCTCTCAGTCATTGTACCATAAAACCACAATCCAACATTAAACAACATAAAACTCTATAATGTTTTTACCAAATGTGTATCATTGACGTAGAACCTAAGATACAAATAGATTACTACATTAATATTGAAATTGGGATTAATATAGAATATTATAAACTAAAAACATGATAATATTTTTTTTCATATAGGCTAACTAATATATATGCAGGAATGAATAATAGACTCATGAATACATCGTAAACCTATAATAGAGTATCAAAGGAAGAAACAATTTACATGTAAATTGTGTGATGATCCTGACGACCATTTCTATCATCCCATGATTACTCTATAGTCTCATTGGAGAAATACAAGTGACCGCCTACCTTTGAAAACCTAGAATGTATGAGCTCGAAATGAGTGTTTTTGCAAGTTAATTGTACGAATAATAAAATATCAAATCATATACAAAACCAATTCTATTATTACCTAAAACATATCAAAAACATTTACTTCATAAAAAATGGGTTATAAAAAGTAATAGGAAAGCTATATATTTTTTATATATATTAATATGGTTTTGTAATTTATGAATAATAAACTTATATTTATTATATTGGATGTTTTTACAAGTACGATAGTGTTTAAGACTTATTTTAAGGGTATTTCTGCACACTGTTTTATTTCTCAGAGACATATGTCATATTGACCAAACATTTGTTTTGTGTGGTGTATATATTACCCTATGAACAGATATATATTGAGTGTACCACATTTATTTATAAGTAAAATTTTTTCATTTAATTATTTCAGGTGGAATATGATTCAAAATTTAATCAATCAGTAATGTATTTTTATCTCATTTTTTCCGATGAGATATCAGTAGTCTATGAACCTATATTATTTCACGAGGTGTATATAAAATATTGTATACATGTAATATCATTTATTTATTAACACTCATTATATTTTATTTTTCATTTAATGTTTTTAATTCTTGGTTATTATGTATAACTATTTCCATAGTGGTAAGGATTTCGTGATAAAATTTCATCATTTATCATGATTGTTTACAATTATGTTTCCAACGAGAAACTCTGATCATCCAACATTCAAAAATTATCATTAATTTTCTTTTAATATTTATATTTGTGATATATTTCATTAATGGAAAAATTCATATACTTTGGTATATAAATTTATTAATATAATGTTTTAATTAATATTTTTCTTTATTTCCCTATATTTAGAAATATGTTTCCATCCAAAACCACATTTTCAAAAGAGAATCACTATTTTCTTAAAACCGTATCATTATATTAAAAATAATTACCCATTTATAAAATTTTATATTTTTTAAAAGGAATATTCATGTTTTTTTAGAAAAATTTGTATTTGTATTTTATTGAAAATGTAAAAGGAACCATAATTTTAACATGTATGCGATTATCGAAACATTATTATCTAATATCCAAAAAACTTTAGATGATTAAATTGTATTTTTAAAATATATTTTTATATAATATGGTTTTAATAATGTTGTATGTTTTGAAAAATTATTTTTCAATGGGAAAGGAAATTATCTATAAGAAATGCTCAAAATTATCTATCAAATATAATTTCCATTTATGATTAAATACATTTGTGTTACATATTCCTTATTTGGAATACAATCCAAGTATAACACTAATTTTATTTATTTGATTGATTTATTATTTTAATGACTGATGATTATTAAACCTATTTTTATTCCAAAGGTTATACCTTATGAGATTTGTAATAAAACCTACTTCTTTTAATGAGTTATTCTCTACTGAAATGTGTATGAATCCTTTAAATTTTTCACATATTATGGTATGATGAAATTCTCATGATACCCATTTAATTTCATGGGTTATGATATGATGATTTTTATGCTATTATGTTACACCAATATATTTTTTTCACTATGTGACGAGTGTGATAAACATCTCCCTACATTTAATTAGGCAATGATTTTTAACTTATGTGATATACTGGACTAAATGATGAGTGAAATTATCTGAGTAAGATAGGTCTAGAGTGGGGAGTGAACACCATTTAGTAATATAAGATTTGAATAGGGAATAAACCTTGTCTATTAATGTATTTTTTCCACCATTATGTTCATGGTAGTTATCCTTGACTAATCTGGAAATGACTTTTTCTGCTTATATGCATGAAAACAATTCATTATCATATGAAAGAGTTATGATTCCATGACTAATTTTCTTTGATTCTCTTATGATTCATCTATTTTAAATTGAAAATAAATATTTCATGGCTCAAGATTATGATTTTCATTAAGTTTCTTATAGTTTTAAATGTTTATCTCTTATTCTAATACCCTTTTGTTCATGTTATTATCAAATATCTCCCATGTTTACATAAAAAATAATTTTAGATCACAATTATTTATGTTTTGTTTCTAAATTTTATGAATATATTTATTATATATGATATTTATAAGAAGCATGATGTCTGTGAGGAACATAGAGGTAGATGATTTATCATAGTTATGGATTAGTGGGAACTGTCATCAGAATACTCGGGTGTGGACACCGATAAATGGTATGTCGGACATGAGGTTTGATGGTTTCCACCCAAATAATTACTATGGGTACACTCATTTCCTTGACCAAATGCACATTCCCCTGATCATGCCACTCAACAATTGATGGGGCACCCTTAGCACCTCAAGCCGGATCCCTTACTCATATATAATTATACCATGTACAATACATGTTTTAAATAGAGAATTATATAAAAAAATAAGAGGGACTAAAAGAGAGAGTTAAGTTAATAGGCTAACCCTGAGAAGTATGTTCTGGTTCTCATCAGAGGCTATAATTTATCTTCTCTCTCAAGGTCATTTTGGATTACTGGATTACCCCCAGGATTCCTCATTATAGGATCCCTTTGAGAACTCATCATCTAATTCATCCATAGTTGTATCATCAAAAATTCTTGTCTCCTAAATTATTGTCTCTCTATCCATCATGAGTTACATTTGGTTGGTAGGGAGGTCAGGATCCTCCCATATTCATGTTCAGTTATTACATGGTATTCAGGGACACATGTTTCTCATGGATGCTTTACAATTCCATGGTCTGATTGAAGAAAACCACTTATATCCCTAATCCATTCCAAATTTTGTTCCTCCACATGTATTCCATAATCATGGATGTTCACAACATACTCTAATCCATACAAAGCATGGAGAAAATTACATCAATAGGTAGGTGTAGTAGGTACTTCAGAATATCCGCTCGAGGCTCCCTATATATATAGGTTCTAGCCAAAGATCCCCTCGCTTACCCCAATGACAATTTTAGGGATCCCTCATATCAATTAGGTGGGGGGAAATAACAGCTCGCACTTACAATACCACAACATTGGCTTGATCTTCTTAGGATGTTTGGATTTCCCATCTGAGAGAACCATGTATGTCTCCATATATCTATAGAACCACACTGACTAATGTAATCAATAATGTGTTATATTTAATTATTTCGTCATGGAATGTTACTATCCATTTGATGCATAATCCTAGGATATATTGGCATTCAAATTAGTGTGTAGAAGAATAATTACTTATCCTACCCCCTCTTCTATTATCATCCACTATAGTTGATGAAGGGTAAATTATTTCCACTTTTCACGTACCCCCATATTGATTCTTTACATCATAATCTAGATTAACCTAAAAATCAATATGAATAAGGATGATGTATAAAAATATTGGAGTACATGTTTCCACATATCTTATTTATAATCATTCCACGCAAAAAGACTCTAGGAACACCCTATACTCCAATGATCCCCATTTTTTCTACCACCATGCAGACTGATTCTTTGATGGGGTGGAAGATAAAATAGTCATTATTATAAGGTGAATTTGGAACCCATTCTCATTATGAGTCACTACCCTAACCCTAGTGATATTTTGTAGACACAGTCACATACTGACCTTTGGTAGGCTGATGGACTTTAGAAATTTATACCCTCTACAATGTACCAATATACTTCCATGGATAAAATAGGAACATTCCATAATGTCTCCTAATCAATTAACCCCTCTCCATGTGCCCAACCATCATGCAGGGAAGGTATATCATGGAGATCCCAAATTTCACCAAATTTCTAGGTGATATAATTTTTCTATCACCATTATCACTTGGAAAAGACCAATGAAGTTGTATCTCACTGAAAGAAACTAGACACTATAGAATATGGTGTGGATAATAGTGTATTGGAATGTTGTTTATAAACCCTTAACCATGTTGATGCCCAACTTCTCGTACTACCTCTCCTCAAAAGGTCACGACCTATCCTATGGTGTCAGTGCCATGACTACCCCAAGCCCACATTCCATTGGTCAGGGGTTGGAGACTTGTGCTGAAAACCCATATCCCAAAAATGAAAGGAATTAATTTTACAATTTTACACACACATACAAGGTACATGACATGAGAAAACCACAATATATAACTGTTGATAGTAAAAGTTTGAACCAAAACTAAAAAGGGCCAGTATTCAAACCCAACTGAAAAGAAAACACAAAAAAATTTTAAAAATATTCTCTGAAATTTATCCACCAATATACTACCTAATATGTAGGTAAAAATATTTGTTTTTTGTCCTTTTCCCTCACCACATCTATCAATCTCCTCCAAGAACCTTCTATACATGGCTCCCTAAGTATCAGAAGAGTTGTCTGTCATCTGTGCAAGACACAACAAGGTGAGGGAAAGCTCGTGAATGGTAGAGTATATTAATACCCAAAGGGGGCCCCGAGACCCCTGAAGGTCTCCCAGAATTCTTCATAGGATAAACCACAATTCATGATCTCAATAAAAATTTATAAAGTAAAAAACTGCTCACACCATGTATACAACATAGAGAACATAAATAAATATGACTAGTTTTATGCTAGATCATTTTATTGTGTTGCAAGGTTCTGTGATTGATACATGAATGGTTTTTATAGTGTTGAACCACAAAGTGTCACTCTACTACCAATCCATAGAAGGTTCCAATACTAGTTATCAACATAGGGTCGCACTACTCTCAATCCATGGAGGGTAACACTCATGTCGATCCATGATGGATTGTGGTATTTCCGATCCACGGAGTGTTGCACTGATGCTGATCCATGGAGTGTCGCTCTCATTTCGATCCATAGAGAGTCTCACTTCACTTGACAACCGGCCACATTATTTTCTCACTTAGTGTGCTAGATTCCCATAGGTTCTTATCCTCAATAAATCAGTCCTACCACAACCATCACGAAGTCTCATGAATAATTAACCCAATGTATTGTCTTGCCGTAAGGGTTCCAATATGAAAGACGACACGTCAATCGGAGTCCATGTATATTAGTTATAAGCAAAAAGGTAAATTGGGCCATGTTGGATTTTCTCCCACCCAACCCGGCTGTACTCCAATATCTATCACAAAATAAAATGGATTATCTCAAAAGGACTACCCTCATCCCCTGGTTTCCAATGCTATAGATGTCACTTTAATTGGATTCCTGTAGTGCTAGATATATCAGTTTTACTGAATCGGGACCGGTCGTGTCTGGGTCCAGTAGGGGTCCAGCCCGGCCGGCCCCTTGGGCCCAAGGGTTTGGCTCAGTTCACATGTATTCCCTGGCCAACTGGTCTAGCCCAGCTCACTAGTTTGTGCCTGCCAGTGCGTCTGACCTGGATTTGGGGTCTGAACCGGCCAACGGGTCTGACCCGACTAACTGGTCTGATCCGGTCAGTGGGTCAAGCCCACCTGGAAAACGGAGCATGCTTGCGGGCCAGTTCTCCATGTTGGTGGAACCAGCGAGCCACCACCCCTATTTCTCAAAAGACCAGCTGGAGTCTGCTATTCTGTCTAGATGAGCGGCCTGAGCATGAAATTCCCCTCCCACACGGTGTACCAGCATCATGACCCCACTACCCACAACCAATCTAGCATCAACTCATGCCACAACGGTGCCTTTGGGTGCCTCTGTCACCACATGGCCGGCTCTGGTCCGTCACCATCGTTGTTCGGCAGCTGCTGTTTTTGCAGGTGACAAAATATTCTCATGTGGTTGGTTTTCCATTCGTTCCACGCCTACATGTCTCTCAGGTTTCCGCATTCACTAAAAATCCCTTGGATACGACTTTCTATGACTTTCCATAGTTTCACAAAATTAAAGAAAATAAACAAAGAATAGTGGGGGGTATTGGCCTTGTTCATTTTGGATCGTGCCCTCTGCATTTGTGTTTTAACTAGGGGAGATAACAATATTATTTTAGAAATAAAAAACCATAAATTAATAACCCACTAAAACCATGCATAAGAAAAAATGCGACACCAGTGATCCTATTTCTCTGATGATCCGCATTCATTGTATTTTCCAATAACGTGATGAGAGGAATCAGTAAACACATTGAAATCAAATTTATTTCCCAACCTAGATTAGGTGGAATCCTTTACGTATGAAAGAAGGAATCCATGATCGAAGATTTTATTTGACTATCATTAATGTCTTGTCCAAATCCTCCAATGGACATCAATAGATCAACATTCTTTGTTGGAGGATGACATATTTGGTATTTTTCAGATCTTCCACCATGGTTTTTTGAATTTTTTTTCTAAAATTATGAATAATAAAAGAATTAATCCACACATTGCATTAATTATTATTGAGCATTAATGAAATTTTATTAATGAACCAATTACTCAAATGGGCGTTATTGTTACACAGAAAAGTAATTTTCATTAAACGACTCCCATTTTATTATCGTTGATACAATGCAGTCCCACCATAAATCACTCAATGTATGAATGAAAAAAAATTACTCAAGTTGTTATTTTATTAATCTTTTAAAAATCTAGGAAAATGAATATTTTTCATCCGGGCCTTATTAGATTTATTTATGCTTAGAATAAATGAATCTCGGTGTTGTTAATCCAATGGTTACCTCTTATTTTTTATCTGAGCACCGCTTAAAAAGATAGAAATTCTTGGCCACACGATTACTAAACATATCTTAAAAATGATCAAAATTCCATTTCGGGAGATCTGGGCCACAGAATCTTGTGCCATCAATTTTTGATGTCTCATAATAATTCCATACAATTTAAAAAAAATATATAGAATTTACGAGTCTTTATAATCTCCACACCTTCATTATTTTCATCGATGAAATCCACAATAAAATCAATGAAGACAAATTGGTGTACTGAGCAAGAACCTGAGCATCCAACTTCCATGTGCTCTCTTAGAGGTTCCCGTGCAGCCACTGAGCTCATATCAGAGGGATCAATCGTACATGAAGGAAATGCTCCTGTTGATCATATATCTCCACTGAGAACTCCAAAAATGTCGCCCGATCTTTAATGTCTAGCTCACCGTAGTCAACGACTAGAAATTGATCATTCATGTACCTCCTTAGATATGACACATGGAAATCATTATGCACCTGGTGCATCTGTGGGGGACGATCTAGGCACTACACCACCTCGCCAACACTATTAAGAATATGGAAGGGTTTAATGAACCGATGAGATATATTTCTACCCCTACCAAGTCTCTGTAGTCCTCACCGAGGTGAGACCTATAGGAAGACATGGCCTCCCTCTACGAACTCGAAGGGTCTCTACTTCTTGTTTGACTAAAAACTTCTTCCTTCATGGAGCAGTATTCATCTACTCATGGATGATCTTTACCTTTTTAGTGGTGTCTTGTACCAACTATGGACCCATAAGTGCTGACTCCCCGGGGTCTGTCTTTCATCGAAAAGGTCAATATGTTCACCCATAAAAGGCCTCATACGGGGCCTTGCCGATGGTGGAGTGATATCTATTGTCGTATGTAAACACTACAAGTGACAGGAGGTCCTCCAAAATATTTCCAAAGTAGAAGATGTAAGCAAGAATCATGTCCTCCAGTGTCCGTGTGGTCAACTCTATCTGACCATCTATTTAAGGTTGAAATGTGGTGCTCAAGTTTATTTGTGACCTGAATGCCTCCTATAATATCTTCCATAACCAGGATGTAAAATGAAATTCATGATATGAAACAATTGTCTATAGTAACCCATGAATTCATTCTCTCTCATGTATTTTGAGGAGTCCTAGGCCCTATACCGATCCCTAGTCACATATTGGTAGAAAATTGGCCAATATGGTGGGTTGTTGAAATATCACCAATATAGAGTCATAGCCCCTAGACGTGCATGGAAACATTGTCACGAAGTCCATGGAGATAACATCCAACTTCCATTTAGGTAATGCTTGTGGCTATTATAGGCCTACTTAAAGCAAATGCTCAACATTCACATACTGACAAGTGAGGCATCGTGAAACGAACTCTCCCACCGATTTCATAATCCTTGGACACCAATACTGACACCAGTGGTCCCGGTACATCTTCGCCACTCAGGATGTAACAAAAATGTGTATTAATGGAACTCTCTTAGTAATTCCTCCTGAAACGTCACTATTACCATGGTGCACCATCTAAAAAGGACAACATGCTCCCCACCTCTTGAAAATCCAACAGGGGCTTTCCCTGATAATATCTTAGCACGTTGGGCCTCATAATCAACATCCACAAGTTGTTCCTCCGGAACACTCCAAATGAGGTGGGGAGTAATAGTCATATACTAATGGTATGCTACTCGATCCCTATCCACAATGGATATATGAAACACTGCTATCTACTCTGTCGCCTCACTCAATAGCTCTATACCCGACCTCCTACTAAGTTCATCTGCCACTATGTTCCCCTTCACAAAACGGTATACTATCTCAATGTTATAGTCCTGGAGGAACTACATCACTCTTCGCGGTATCATTTTTAGGTTCCTTTGTGAGAAGATATATAAGAAACTCTAATGATCAGAGTTCACAGTAAATGTTCAACCATCAACTAATGTCACCACATCTTCACCGTCTCTGTGTTCTTGGAAATTATCCAAAGCCAAAACGCCCCTTTGAGGTTTTCTGGCAGGCTCCAATGCAGGGATGGATCAAAGTTAATGTTGATGGTGCATCAAAAGGAAATCCAGGTCCTGCCAGTTGCGGTGCTATTTTCAGAGACTCTACTGGCCAGTGTCAGGGCTGTTTCTTCGTTGGATGTGGTCACTCGTCACCGATGGAGGCAGAACTGCTGGGTGTCATCCATGATGTTGATTTTTCTCTTCAAAGAGGTTGGAGGAAACTATGGATTGAGAATGATTCATCCACCATCATTCATGCCATATAGAATGGCATCACTCATCTGGCCTGGAAGCATACTTCACGTTGGATGATCTGCCTTAACATGCTCCACAGGATTGATTACATCGCCACCCATACTTACCGTGAGGCAAACTCCATCGCTGATGCTCTTGTCAACGAAGGAGTTCACCAGCGGATGACTTGGATGGACTCCCTGCCCGCTGATTTATTTGAACTCTTTGATAGAGATTGTAAAAAAATCCCCTATTTCAGACTCTTGTAACTTTCTTTATTTTTTAATAATAATTTATGCTTTTGTCTTTGACCAAAGCATTACCCTTAAAAAAAACTAAATCCAGGTCTTGGGTCACGTCGCTCAGCTCAGGTTTCCTGAGTTTTCATGATCTATAGGTGATCACCACTCACTCCTGCAACAGAAAACAATGTAGTCCAGTCTCTAATGCATCACAATAGACTACATACCCAACACCCTCTTCTGGTATCCTCAAGACAGGGTCACTTTTCAGTCTCCACCTTAGTTCCTCAAAACATTGATGAAACCTATACATCCATATAAAAGGATGTCCCTTCATTGTCAAAGATTACAAGGGTGATTTTACTCGACAAAATATGGGTACAAATCTTTATTAATACCCAATCAACCCCATGAAACTTCGCACCTCAGTCACGCTCCTCGGTGGCATCGCAGTAAGAATTGCCTCTATCATCAACTCATGCACTGCAACTCTAGCCTTCATGATAACGTGTGCTAGAAAGTGGAAATCACATATTCAAAACTCGAACATCAAGAGCTAAACATAATGATGGTGCTCTCAGAGTGTATTTAGTACTATTTGAAGACGTGTGGCGTGCTCCTCCTCTGACTCTAAATACACCATGTTATCATAAATGAATACCACCACGAAGAAATTGGGCTAAGGATATAAAATCATGTTCAAGAGCCCCATGATCACCACTAGAGCATTGTTCATGCCAAAAGGCATCATAAAGAACTCATAGTGGCCATACCAAAATCAGAAGTATCTCTTCGGTACATCCTCATCCAACATCTGAATCTGATGATTTCCTGATCTGAGGTCTATCATCAAAAACCATCATGCTATGATTAGCTTATCGAAGAGATCATCAATCCCTGGTAGAGGATACCTGTTCTTCATGGTCACCTAGTTTAGGAACATATCATCCCCAAAATTCCTCGAACACCTATCCTTCATCTTAGTGAAAAAATAGGGTCTTCCCATGGGGAAACACTGGGCCTTATGAACCCCTTCTTCTACAAGACCTCTACCTATAATCTCATGTCATGAAGCTCCACAAGAGACATCCGATATTCTGTTGTAGATATCAGTGTCGTCCTCGGGTACATGAAGATATAGAAGTCGACCTCTCTGTGAGTAGGAAGTTCTAGAAAATCCACAAGTAAGACATCTGCATACTGGTCCTCCACTACAGGATAGCTTGGACTCCCCTCGTTAACAACATTGAGGGTAAGGCTAGCTAGCTGATGAGTGATTGGCTACACCCTCCCCCATGAAAGTCCACCCCATGCTGCAATGGTTCCCTTCTCAATAGTGAATGAATGAACAGTCCCATCCTCACAGAAACACAACACTTTTCACCAAAAAAAGTTGATCTAAGCATGGACTGTGGATAACTAGTCCATACCGTATATGACTTTGTAAGTCATGGAAGCTGCTACTAGGAGACAGAAACTGAATCACTAACCTCATAGGGTAATCTCAAACTACAGAAAGAAGTATGAAATCATTGAATCCTCCTCTATAGGAGTCTCTAATCATACAAATCGACAAATGAATCCACCATAATCTCTGAGCTCCGAACGAGATATTTGGAAATAAAAGAGTGTATGGATCTTTTGTCTATTAGAAATAAAACTAGGGTAATGAAGACATAGATCTTAACTCAAATCATCTCAAGAGAACCATTGTCAAAAGCCTCTACCACTTGAAGTTGAGATCAACCATATCCACCAACTCTCTGAGGTCAGGGTGGCCTGCCTGAGGGTGGTGGCGATAGTACCTCAAACTGTCGCCCACTGCATGCTTCATGGCCTCCTACTCTACCACATCTGTGGCCATGTGTACCTCCTCACTCAGACATCTGACTCTACCTCAGAGTTTTTTTGACCATATTCTAATAATTAGTAAAGAAGGATGGGCAATCATGAGCCATGTGACCCTTCCCGCTGCATGTGTAGCAAAGTATCCCCTTTACCAACTTCCTCTACCTTGTGAGCTCCACACCACCGACCGCACATCATAGGGTCTCCCTCTATAAGGTCTAGCATTATTGGGCCTCTATGTCTTCTGGTTACTACCTACGATATATGACTTGACTTCCTCTCATCAAATGGTGGCTCTCATCTTCAGTGCCTGCTCTGGTAGGAATCTCTCCAGAAATAGTGCCCTCTATAACACTCTATAATGCATTAGTATGTTGAGTGATATCATTGATTATCTTTTCTCCCATTGGAATCCCTATTCAATGGTCCTGGACTAGAAGAATGGGATTCATACCATGTCGGTGGAGTAGCGAGATAGGTTAGTGAATCTCACTTATTACTAGGCCACTATTAGGCTTCCCTATAGGTAGTGAAGTTTCTCTTGAATTAACATTGATTGTATGGTCGTTAGAATGAACTACACCCTTAAAAAACTCTTTAAGTACAACTAGAAATTAGCCCTCTACCTGTGTGTACGAAGATTCAATCTCCACCTTCTCCATTTAGTGCCTTTAAGGATACTAATATCTTGGATCACAAACTTGTCTGCTGGTGTCGCAACCAATCCAAAAGCTCATTCCATAGCCTCTATCCAGTACCCATCTACATGCTTATTTGCCTCTCCATGAATCCTCTGGGGCCTCAATCCCTAGAACTCATGAATCATGCTCTGTCGACATACACGGTCCGCTGGTGCGACTGGTGCCAAATACTGCCCAATGGGTGGTAGTGCTACTGGTACACCATCCTAAGGTTCTATCTCTATAAAAGGGCCTTGAACCAATGCCTCATCACTTGGTGGTTCTCCATCATGATCTCTCACTATAATCATGGCTAGCTGTCTACGAAGTGACATCCTGTAAAGAAACAGATGTGACATGGTCAGTATGTTATACCTGGTAAACTGACACAAAATATAACCAAAGAATAACACTTTTGAAACACATATAAAGACTGTTTTCATGTATCCAGTCATAAATCATAACTTAGGGTCCTTGTGTATGGATAATTGTCCACTGAACCAAAATTGGACGTTGCAAATGGTAATCCAAACTAATGAAACTTAAAACTAATACTCAATTTAAAACACAGACATTTAGTTCTTTTGGTAGAACTGAATGCCTCTAATACCACTTTGTCACAACCCTTCCCATTGGCCCATGCCTTGAGTACCCCTAGATTGTCTTCCCTAGTCCAGGGGTTGGGAACTAGTACCCAAAAGGCATATCCAAGAAAGGGATGTTATTGACTTTAAAACAGTACACACACAAACTATGTAACTGATAAAAGAAAACCAAAAAGTAAAAATGCCAATACTAAATGTGTGAACCAAAATTAAAAAAGGGATAGTATAAAAACCATACATAATATATAGTACATTGAAATGAGAATAACATGTTCTAAAGGTTTTCTACCATGGATCCAACTAGATGGGTAGTTAAAACACATCGTCTGTCATCCCTGCAACTCATGACATCTAACAATCACCTCCTAGCATTGTGTAGCCCAGGATCATCATGTCTCTGTCAAGCTGTCCATCATCTAAACAAGACACAACATTGTGTTGGAGAATCTTGTGTAGGGTGAATATATCAATACCCAGTATGGACCCTAAGTCCCCTGATTGTCTCCCATAATTTCTCAAAATAAAAACCTCAATGCATGATCTCAATCACAATGCATAATGTAAAAGATAGCTCACACCATGTATAAAACATAGTGAACAAGAATATAAATGATTTTTCTTATGATAGATCATTTTATTTTATTCGGAGGTTTTTCTAGTGATCCATGAATTGTCTCTATAATGCAGATAAACAACGTGAATCTATACTGCCAAACTACAGAGGGTCACACTACTGCTGATCCATAGACGGTCGAACTTCTGCCAATACAGGGAAGGTCGCATTCATGTTAATTAATGAAGGGTCACACTATTTTCAATCCACAGACGGTCACATCGCCATCGACACATTTATGGTCCCACTCATTTCAATCAATGGAGAGTCTCTCTTCACTTGAAAACCAACCACTGGATTCCTGCTCCTATTGAACATTAGTTATGTAGGTTCAAATCCTTAAAAAATCGGTCATATCCGGACAACCACAAAGTCCAATGAATAAGTGACTCAAATAATTGTCTTGTAGTAAGTGTTCCAATGTGAATGACAGCACCTCAATCGGAAGACCGATCTATATGTGATATGAAAAAAAGGTAAATAGGGCCTTATTGGAATCGATTCTGACCCAACCTGGCCATACTCCAACATCTATCAAAAACTAAAATGGAGTATCTCACGTACCTCCCCATTCCAAGGGTCGCAAATCCATTGATGGCGCATCAATGAGATGCCCATATTGCGAGATATATTAGTTTTAGTGAAATGGTACCAGTCAGGTCTGGGTCGGGTAGGGGTCCAACCTTGCTGGCCTATTGGGCCCATGGGTCCATCCCAAAACGCAGGTCTGGCCCTGTTCATGTGTCTAGCCTGACTAGTTGTACATCCCCACTCACGAGTCCTGCCTGGCCATCGAGTACGGCTCGGCTCATGTGTATGGCCTGGAAGGCGGGTCTGACCTGTATGGAAATCGCGACATGCATGCTGGCCAGTTCTCTCATCGGTAAGTGGCAATAGGGCGCTGCCCCTCCTTCTGAAATGCCATTCTTTAGCCTACCACTATGTCCAGTCAAGCATTTGGAGTAGTCCACTCCTCTAAAATGTGGGGTTCTAGAGCCGCGTCTCCACCCACCGTGGCCCGGTTTTCCATGAAGGTTGCAACTATGAAACTTGTGGGCATCGTTGTGCCATTGGAACCACCCCAATGGCTACTTCCACAAAACACCAAAGATGCTCTGGTGCACCATTTTCCAATCTCTCTATGCCTATGGGTTGTCCGTTTTCCCGCATTCACTACAAAGCCCTTGGATTCATCTCATGCTATGTTGTCCAATCATGCACAGAGAACACACATAAATAAATAATGATGGGGGTCGGGCCTTGACCAGATTTGACAGTTCCCTCTATAGTAGCATTTTAACAATGGGTTATAACATTCATAATTTTGAAAGAATAATCAACAAATTAACACCTTGCAACAAACACCATGCAAGAACAAATGAGAGGTGGGTGAATCCATTGGATGGTTGTTACAAAATCAATGCATTTTCCAAGAACGAGATTATAGGAATCATAAATCACATAGAAATAAAATTAATTCCCCCACCTAGATTCGATGAAATATATTGTGGATGAAGGAAGGAATCTGTGTTCAAAGAAACTCATCTTTGTTAATTGATATATTTTACAAATAATCTATCAATCATCAATTTATCATCGTTCTTCATTATTGGGTGACGTCATCGACATTTCCCTAGAGCTTACTCCTGGGGTTTGTGTATTCCCTTACCAACAATTTGACTAATAAAATAATTAAGCCACATGTTGTGTTCATTTTATGGTGTATTAATGAACCATAATTAATGAACCAATTTATCACATGAGCATTGTTGTTGAAAATAAATGTAACATTTTATTAAATGACTCCTAATTTTTGACTGACGTTACAATATACTCTCACCAAACATCGCTCAATGTTTGAAGAAAAATAAATTAATTGAAAGTGATATTTTATTATTTTTCTGAAAATTCCAAAAACAATATTTTTTATTCATCACTTTCATGTTAATGTTAAGCTTCTTATAATTGAATTGTGACACTATGAATCCTATAGGCCCAAAATTTTTCATTCCGAGCACCTGTCTAAAATATTTAAATTCTTGCCAGCTTTTTTTCTAAATGTAACATAAAAAATGTTGAAAATTCTGTTTTGGGCACTCCGAGCCATGGAATCATGCGGCGTCAATTTTTTTATTGACCAAGTAATTCAATATAATTAAAAAAATAAAGAATTATTGGGACATTAAACTAAAATTAGAATGTTAGTCCCTGAACTCCCCTTCTATTGGGTAAATAGTCATTGATTTCGTCATTTAGACATCTTGAAATTTAGGTCCTTCTTCCTGAACAATCCCAGTAATATAATGAATAAAATATCATTATGGTATGGTGTGATTCATCAAGATTTTAATTCAAATACTCTAGAAGAAGCAGCACTAAGAGTGGAGTATGTTGTTTGTCAGACCATATTTTCATCTCTAGAAGAAATTCATTGTATCAAAACCCATAATCTGGAATCCACCAATCTAGTGCACATCCCACAAGATGATTCCCACCTCTGCAAGATGAAGGTGGAATTTTTTTGTTTATGGAGACAATTGGGTGGGATGTTCTGGTTGTAGCTCCAATTGATGGTATTTGTGGAATTGGGATACCTAAAATGATACTATGCATCTAGACCCTATCTCCCAAAAATATGTAGCATAACCAATACGCCTTGGAATATCCATTAGTGATGTTTCCTTCTGAGAAGACACCTTAGTATTTAGGCTATTCATTTATATTTTATATCACATGGATCTGGATTGTGGTATCATATCAGGTGATGAATTCATCATCCTCTAGTTGTTCCCTATAACTATAGGCATTCATTAACAAAGAGTGTAGAATGTGATTCCCCCATTCTATTTAATACGGTAGCCGTAGATTTTTAGGTTTTGGTGGGTGATCTCATCCCTACATGTGAACCAATATAAAGTCTTGTTGACTTTGATGACTTGGATCTTGAAGGCTCACATCAACCCAAATATCCACAATGTAAGATGTTCACATTACAAGAAATCACTTTTTGTTTCATTAAACAAGTTTAAAATCATTTAGTTGTCATAGATAACCCACCATGGTTTAAGAATCTATATATTTCCTTCTATGGTGGTCTTAAATTAGTGGTATATTCTTTGATCTCGAATGGATGTGGATGAATGGCCATTTTGAATGAATCATTATCTACAATGGGAAGTGCCCCAAAATTTACTCTTCTAGATTTGATTTTGGGAGTTATCTCAAAAATATGGAGATGTATTCAAAAAAAGAACCCCCTTTTCAAGTTAGAAGGTGTGGAGAATGTTTTATTTCATAGAAAATGCAGAGGAAATGATATAATTTTATATAAAAAAGGAGTTATGTGGACAAAGGTGATGGATTATAGCCTGATAAGATATGTTCCATACAATTTCTGCCCTCGAAATATATATATATATATAGATATATCTGTGTGTGTGTGTGTGTGGTGACCAAATGGTTTTTTATTATGTGAAACCCTAATTTCACATATCAAACCCATATTTTTATTCAATAAAAAAATTGGTCACTCTCTTCAGTGTTACCATAAAAAATAATCTTTTGATCCCTTTCTAACTCAGATTTAGTTGGGTGTAATTTTTTGGCTCCGAAATATCATTGGTAGTCTCAAAAAGATTATATTGGTTAAAACGACCGCAATAAGTACCACAAATTACCAATATATGCTTGACATAAGAGGAATGATGAAAATATTTGTTGGTTTAGGATATGTTTAAATTCAATCTGAAATATTGACATATTATAATGGAGGTGTACAATTCCATATATTCTCTATAGGCCAACACCATACCCAAGGTAGCAACAAAAAAATCATTTATCATGCAAGATAGAATCATTGTGTGAAATCATATCACGAAAATACTTTTGATGAAGGCCATATACGATGAAAATTAAAATTTGTTATGAAGTAAAAAATAATGAATAAAAGGAAAAATTGTTTCCAGGACCTAGTTATGTGCTCACGGGGTTCTTCTATAATAGCTAGGAATTGAATATATAAATATCAGTTCACCCCTATAACATAGATAGGCTCTTCGAAAGATGATTTGATTCTCTACTATTCAAAAATCCATATATTCAATGAAAATATAAAATCTCAGCCATCATAGACCATCAATTTTATTGAATTTGGGAAAAAAATCCCCTAGTGGGGCCAAACGTGAAATGCCTATTATATAGTTATCCTCACACAACTAACCCTATTTCTAGTTACATGATCAAAAATAACCCACCCACTTGAAACCCTTATCATTGTGAAACCCAAAAAATATAATCAAACCAATGACACTTTTCTCCTTCAGTTTGTATATTGTTAGATCCATATTTTCATATAATATTTTAATGAAAACCAACATAGTTGCACAAATCCACATCCTAGCCACCTGTTTCATGATTCCTATGGCTCTAGTGAATTCATTACCCTATTTGTTTCATCAATGAATATTTACAGAAACCTTATTTATATCAATGCATATGGGCTGTAACATGGAATACGTGATTGAACACTATTCCTTAGTAGTTCCATAATCATTCCCCTCCCAATGGCACATGACTAGTGGTTAGGTAAGTCCATGGGGATAGGAGTGTGTCCCCCACTTCAGATTTAGATGATTTAAAACTTCCTAGATTCTCATCATTGTCATATGATGTTAACACTAATGAAAATTTCCATGAAACATGATATGACATTGATGTCTTACATTGTTTGATAAGAAGATGTTACCTAATGTATGATTATAATTGGATTCCACCGCCTCCTTCTATAGAGTACAAGACACCTACACATGTGTATATGCCACTCCCAAAGGGATTCTTATTTTTGTAATTCCCACACCATTAACCCAATTGAAATTATCTTGTGAAGGAAAGATTCTATGTGCTTTTATTACACCATCCCTCATCAATGAATCTTTTCCAACATGAATGTAATTCCTATATGATATTAAACTAAAAGGATCAGTCCTAACCCATGACCATAAAATGAAAAATAAAAACAGCTTATATTTTGATCCATATCTTCTATGCAGGGCATGTAGTATACGTCTCAGGGTTCAATCCTGAAAATTGTAAACTCATTGTTTTCACTCATAATGGAACCCTACATATCCTCCTCCATTTGGAATGTTAACCAAATACTTAAATGGATCAAGGTGTTATATTCCCTTTTAGGGATAGACCTTATGGATTCAACTAATACGGAATTATGACCCATAAACTATGATCTACCACATTTGGTGTCCAATCTCAATAGATGGTATACTATAAAGGTGTGAAATCGTCACCCTTTTTGATTCACATTATTTATCATCCCCCATAGCGAATTATGATCAAACAATAATGTCTCCATAAGATGTCAAACTTATTCTTCAATGCCTTGTCCACAAAATTTTAATCCTATGACTTGATCTGTCTCAACTATACATTCTAATCTGTCTCCACAAGATATAAACCATGTAACATGAACCAAAATACATACCAAATTCATATTTAGGAAATTATTTAGGTAAAAATCTTAAGAATACACACTCCCTTTATGTCAATAATCATGTGATCAACACAGGATTACCTAGTCTCCATAACTAATATGTCTTATAGTAGAATCACTCCTATAAGGAAGAATATTGATGACCAATGTTCCCATATTGTAGACAAGACCATATATTCCAAACATTAAAAATCTAATGAATAATGGTTGATTCTCTCAATAGACCAAAGAAGTGTAATTAACTGGTGTCTATAAAGAAATGTTTCAGAGAATGAGTTCCACAAGTAGTACTCAAATATTTTAGATAAACCCATAAGAGTAAACATGATCCAAGTAGGTATCCATATAAAGTGGAACCGAGATAACATCATATATATTTTTAATCAAGAAGATAACTTCAATGATGAAATTGAATATATATACCTTCCATCAGAATAATTGAATGTGGTGAAATATGAATCTAGTTTACAATAAATGGATGATGGTCCCTAAAGAAGTATAAAAAATGAAATCCATAAAAATGAGAACACATTTTATAATCCCCTGTGTATATTAAAGTCATAAAAATTAAAACATTTATTGATTATTGGTGGAATAAATAGTTTGTATCTTAGATACTTATAAATGGATAAAACCCCCATGCGGGAGTAAAATAGACCAAATTGATTATGTTTTGTGTAAGTGTTTCATGCAAATAAAACAAAAATCTCTGGGTCCTCTAGCTGACATAAGTAATGCTGGTGTGAGAAATAAGAGGACTCTTGAATAATAAATTTAGAAAATATATGGGTACAAGATATGGGATTTTTTATGTAATGTTTTCCCCAATAAAATTTCATGGATTGATATGATTGAGGACACTAAAACACATGGTTAAGACTGATATCCATGATTAACTAATCCATGATAATAGAGGGGACCATTATAAAGATGAAAAAATTTTAAATATGGAGGGTAATCTCATATATTATTCTTGTAGGGAAGTTGGGAATATGTGATTTTCCATAGAATTAATCATGTAACTTTTAATTGATTTGATTCACATATATGCAATAGGAGATTCAGAATTAGAAATGTGTCACATAATTTAATTTCAAGAAATAAGAACTCAGAAACTCTGTAGTATATCATTATGTGATGAAGTAATGAGATACAACATTTAATTTCATTTTTGAGGGACGTATGATTATTCTCACTTAAGTTCACATGTCATTGACCAATAGTTTTTTGATTTTACATTACACTGTAACTTTATAGAAAATATTCCATCATAAATCAAGCATGCATATGGAAATTTTTAATCTATAATATTGTTATTTCCTAATCTAAAAAGTGATATGTAACAATTATTTAAGGAATAGACATATACCATTTTCAAAAATTGGGTTTCTAGCATAATTTTTTCAGGGTGTTCAGAGATCGAAGAGGACTATCCTGAATAATATCCAAATGGTTGAGGTACAATTTTGTTCAGTTTATTTATATTCTATATGGATCTTTTAGGCATATTCAACAAAAATGTGTCATATAAAAAATTAAAAACTCATTACTGATGGCCAATGGAAGCTTATGGAGTACTATATTTTCAAAGGAAAAAACTGTGATATGTGTAATGAATGTTCCTTTGTTTGCAAGAAATGTTTCCTAAAAAATAACTCCATTATAGGGGAAATGATTCCTATTTATGTCTTACCACTATGCTAAATATGAATTTTTTTCATTGTTGGGACCGTGATAAAGGGTATTGGGATTGACATGTATCATGTCAAATGAAGACTCAATCCAAAAATAGTTCTCAGAAAATTGAATGTAATGACCGAAAACCATGTTAGAATGGAGGTTTCCAACATAATGGAACCCCAAGTTGATTGAAATTTTATGGGGGACATTCTTTTCGTACTAGAACACATTTTGGGTGAGAAAATGTATTAGAACATCCTATATATATATATCCCATACATAGAATAGTTGGGGGAATTTATATATTAAATATAGACCAAGAATTATAATTTGGGCATCAATATAAATATCATAGTGGAAAGATTCAAGATGCATATTGTTTTGAGAACAAGGGTGGTTAGATTCTAACACCTAGCATAGTAGACCACTCATGTGAGGGAAATATATGTCTGTTAAGAAACGCCAACCATGTAGTTTAACATAATATTTTAAGGAAAGATGGTGTGCATTTTAAGTTTGTTCATCCAGGAACATGTTTACACAGATGTGAACTGAGACACCATGATCGTTTGGGAAAACCCTTTAAAAATAAATCCTATTATCAAATAATCTATTCTCATTTTTGGAAACAAGAAATTTAAATCATTTCATCCATAACATGGAGGATATTAAATGTAATTTAAGGGGATTTTTTTACCATGTGGTGTCTTGTCCAAGATATAAGATCTAATTTTCACTATGAATCTTATATTTTATAGGATTTATTTAATATTTTGTTCTTGAAAACCATGTAGTCTAGTGTCACATGAATACAAAATTACACATGATATTTAATATCATGCGGTATAGGGGATGATGACTGGATGTCATGGAAAATATAAGTGTCTTTGGGAATTTATATCAAGAATGTTTCATTATTACTCATACATGGGGATCGAAATTGTGACAAATACTCATGGGAATTCAATTACAATTAAAATATGAATGAGTGGTGTATGAAAAGAATGATCATGGAGTCAATTTGAAATGCAGATTTATGGTATATATTTTATTGAATATAGATATAGATAAGTTATCTTAATATATTGTATATGCATATGGTTTAAGGGCCTTTCAATGGGATTTTATATAGAAGAAAAATTGGGCATGTTATGCATAGTCAAAACAATGATGTTATCAAGAAACTGAAATTCTGTTATTGATGTCCATGGATAGTTATGGGGATCTGAGTTTTGTTAGGATAAAGTGTATGAGTTATGGAAGTAATGCGTCCATGAATAATGAAATCATTTGAGCCAGCATTTTCCATTGGATGTAGAATTACCGATATAGATCTGACTCATATGAATGGAATAAGAAATTTTTTTCCATGATGGGCTCATGAATGTGGGAACTGAATTAAGATCACCTGGATAAATCGTTATTTGTATACATAAGGGGGTATTTTCATTATTTTATAGGTCATAGAGCCCAAGTCCAGATTTTCTATATGTATTTCATCTTGTTGAGAATATATCCATGCATAATACTAAAGTAAAATTCTCCATGAATTGTTCTGACTCTAACATAGGTATGGGGACATATTTATATTGAAGAGGAACCTAATATTTTAGATATAAGAATAACTATGTATCATTGGTTGATAAGAATCCAGACACATGAAACTCTACATTTCCTCATGGTGAGAGACTAACATTGAGAGCAAGAAATCATCATTAATGAAGATACATGCTGTAAAATGATTTTAAATCACCCGAGGTTCAATGAACACTATAGATATAATATATCATGTAATGGAAATTTGGGGGAGAAGGTTTTCAATCCATCCATCAATTCACAAATCCATCCAGAATTGTTGTATTGTGTGATGACATGTTGGTGAATGGAATATTATGGATGGTTATATTTGAGGTGGGATCAAAGGAATGAAATAATTAAATATATAAAAATAAAGAGATTATATTAATCGATAAATATGTTTTTTGGGAAATAATATTTTTTAAGAGACCCAATCCCAATGCTGTTATCTGCACTACTATGTGCTGAAATGTTATGCACATCCACACCATTCAATGATGATGTTATCTATGCATTTTTTCGTTGTGAATAATACATTATTTCAAACAATTCAACAACATGTGGCTATGACAATATTTCTGGTGCATACAACAACAAAATATTTAAATGGGTACAATTTTTTGATCTAGTGGGAGAATATCAATTCATGGATATTAATGTTTTGGCAAGGCTTCTACATAGGATGATTCCCATTGGAACATGTTTTGATGAAAAACCAAGAGGGAATAAAAGATCCCACTATTAATCTTCTACTAGGATTGGATATTGATGTTCAAGGTGTCACTATGTATGTCATTTAGTTTTTATTCAATCCATACCCAATTCTTGAAAAGGACTCCCTATGAGGGTCTAACTCTTATATGTTGGAGTTGGTGGCCCCGGACCAACTACTTGGTAATTTATTCATTAATAAATACCTCATTACATCATTATTGTTCTAATATATGAAAATGCATGTGATAATTTCCTAAGTATATTTGTTACACTAAAGGGTCATAGAGGATCTCTACTATGATTAGAACCTGTATGTTATAAAGCACTATTCATGAATATATTTTTTAAGGGAAGATGATTTTATTTAAGGGACATAAATAATAAAAGCTATTTGTTGTGAAGACTCACAAATTTTTTAGGAACATTCTCATGGTTTGTGCACTTGGTAGAATCTAGGAGGATATTATGAGAATAAGACCCTCTAGTAGGAAATCCACATTTCTTAGTTTCATTGGTTGTTCCTATATGCGGACTGGAATATTCGTCCATACACAATGAGATTATTATTGATGGTTATTATAACATGTGAAATTAGATGTTTTGATGAAAACTATGATGACACTCTACTCAAAATGATGTAGGATTGGTTGGATGTTTCATGAGTAATAATCCATTAATTGATAATGTGAGAATTTATTTTTACCTTATGTTCCATATTGGATGTTGATATCTCAGGCCCTTTGATTGAATTGATATAGCCTAAATAAATCCCTGGCAATGTTAAGTAATGGGAAACATCAATTTTTGGAATTCAGAGAATGAATAATTGAGCACGTCAGTTTGTGGAAAAATCATTCAAACTGCTTGATTAGAGATATCGAGAGAAATGGATTACATTACATTGATTCCATTCATATGAGGTGACTCGTTATTGTGTCCTTAATTTCATTCTCTATGGGTTCCATCGCATGTTCCTAGAAGCTAACCATGGACATTATGAGGTCTCTATATAATGCCACTATGAAAGTGTCCTAGAGGGTCAAACACTAATTTTATATAAGTATCTTAGTTAAATTCCCATTTAATATGTTGATATTATTACCGAATGTTGATTAACAATTACTTAAGGATGGTTGATCGCATTTTTTAGAAACTTGTTATTCGATATAATATACTGTGTGGAAAATAGAATATAAATTCATTAGTGCATAATTTAGTGATATTTATTTATAAAATATAAATTCATTATTAATGGACTAATAAATGTGGTGGAGGAAATAATGAAAATGAAAAAACAAAATTACATGTCTTTTATATTAATATAGACACCATGTAGTTTTTTTTGGTGGTTTTTGAGAAATAATATTATTTAGTTAACAAAATCATATTAGCTTTAATTCATTGGGTGCATGTCAAGTAATTATAATAGTCGACTTTTATTATTATACATGGAGGTCTACTAAAAAAATTATGAAATGAATAAATTAATTCAGGAAATTAATTCATTTTATTATTATATGTAATTAAAATCCAAATTATATTATTCTCATTAACCAATAAATTCTTTATGGATGTGTACAATGGATCTAGAGAAATCTCTCAAGCAAATAGAATTCCTTTCCTCTAAGAATTATCCTCTTTAATGAGAGAGATCATCTTCCACTGAATCAAGGAGATCACTTTGGAAGTGGCCCTCAAGGTGATCAAAGGCGTACATCACATGTGAAGGATCCTCCACGCTAGCACCGAGTGATACCTTTGGCGATATCCAGAGATATGTGGGACATGTGTGGAACACCATTAGATGAATCCCACATCTGGATTCTATGACACAATGATAGATCACATTGAATCAGGACCGGAAACAACAACGAAGAGATAATTAAATCATGGTAATTCATGTATTTTAATTGAATAAATTATAACCAACATATGATGATCCTATCTATGGTTCTAGGAATCCTCTAATTTTTCTTTTTTTCTTCTTTCAATTCCAAAGATCCGTCATTTTATTATCAACACAGATCTTTGATTGATCATTGTTAACAAAATGATTAATTTTGGATTCACCCACCAACACACTTCCACTACACCTATAACCGTCATCTAGAATTAGTGGGGTCATATTATTGATTATAATTATTTAGATATTCATTAATGATTTACTCATTTAATAATTTAGTTGTTTTAATTCAGGTTAATAGTTCTGCAAATCTATATTTGAAGATATGTTCCTCCTCTGTAATTTCACATTCACTATATAGAAAGGATCTTTTTATTTTAATTTTTTTTAAAATAAATCACAGGTTCCCATCCAGAGGTGCCAATGCATTCTAGTAGTACAACAGAAGAAAACACGACATGTATTCGGTAGTACACACAATGTAATCTAGGTTCCATGCACCTGGATTGGTCTTCCAAACCAAGACATCTGTTGAAGTCTATATAAGTCTTAAATAACTCCATGTGTTGACCAAGAACATGTGGAACATAGTTTCTAGTTTACATGTCATGTGGCCCACAGGAAATGTCTCTTAGTCCATTTGGCTTATGGTTGGACAGTGTGCCTCATACATAGATTTCTTGGATGGAGACCATGTAACACAGACCCTACAATGCATGTGGTCCCTTGGACATGCTGTATACTCTAAATACTTTTGATGTACATCTTCACACCATGTCCTCAGGAATGTCTTTCCGATGGATGTTGGACGATAGTACACACATTTCCTTCAGAACAACGAGCCATTTAATCATCCATGTTATGCAGATTTATTAAAATTTGTTATTATATTATAGAAACCATTGAGATGTGTACCATGGTGTCTGCATAAAACTGAGGCACAACGTGTGATATGAGATTTATAGATATGTTTTTAATTTAACATCAACATAATGTTCAATTATATTAATTGGGTAGTTATGAATAGGAATTCCCTTGGTTTCCTCCAATGTATGAGTTATGCTCAATGATAATTTCAAATGAAGTTATTTGTTTATAAGTATGATGGATGATATTCTCAAGGAAATTTATCATAGGGTTTATGATAAAAGGATAGATTAATTAAATATAATTAATTTATTTGGGCATGATTTATCTTTAAAAAGAACAATTAATGAATTGAATGCAAGTTTTAATTCTGGGTAAATATCATTACATGCATGGATTATCATGATCTTGAAAAGGACTATTGTATTTAGGTAGTTTCATCTAATTTATTTATTTAAATAGAATTTGTTGGCATATGAGCCTTCTCTTCATTAATATGTAGGTCATGTTTACCTTATGTTTCTTTTATGAAAAAACCCCATTTTATTCCTCACTTGTGAGTGAGAAAAAAGCATATGTAGTTGAGAGATATCCCATGCTAGTGGAGATAGCTGATGTTAGGTGCTAGGGTGAAACCAATCCCAAGGAGATACAATGGTGGATAGATGGAAATCTATAAACACAAACCCAATAGGATCAAGGGTTTTCTCCCCTAGGTCATGGATTTTTTTATCGACATTCAAATAAACTAACCTATAGAACAAGCTCATGTTCATAACATTTATTTTATTTATGGCAGTTTCATGGTTTATTTATTGTTTATGTGTTGTTGTGATCACAAAATTAATTTAATAAACAAGAATGCAAGATGGAACTAAAATATAACCAACTTATACATAAATATTTTCTCAATAATGGATAGTCATTTATGTATTTCCCACATAAAATAAAAAATCATGCAATCAAATATAATATAATTAAAATTTATGTATAGGGATAAAATCCCACATTGAAATATTATATCGATATAGCCTTCCATAATCACGTTTAGAATTTAACCATAGTTCATTGTGCTTGACCAAAACTAGATGGGGTTATTTCAATTATCTTGGAATTATAATTGAAGGTTTTTGGTTGAATTGACATGGTACACATAAATGGTTGACTTCCACAACTGGACTTGGTGTAACGAAGAGGAAAAGGTTAAGGAAATTGAAAAAATAGGATTTCAGGATTCAGGTGTCCCCTAAACGGATCAATGAGAAGCATGTTAATACTATTGATATTTTGAATTCCTATAATAAAATCTTTCATGTTTCTTTATCAACTTTATTTGAGGTAATGCGAAGTGAATGATGGATCATTCCTCCTAGAATATTCCTCCAACAGAATATTATAATGTCAAATGGTGTGGGATATTATATTTTGATAAAATATTGAGAGACTGATATGTATTAATTTATTTATTTGTCTCAGTTATATGATGATAAATTACTAAATTTCGTCTCATATTAATTTATAGAAATGAAAATACAAATGAATTCAAACATATCATTTCATACCATACTCCGGAAAGAAAACTTTCACACCAGCACTAATTTTTAGTTATTGCAATGGAGTTTACATGTCATCCTTCACCATGAGAGGAAATTGTATGTGATAGATGAGAATATTCGAGTTGTGCCTGGAAAAGCAGACAATGATGAGGAACTACCTCTCAATATAAAATATATGGGAGATTCATATTTTATCCAAGTTTTTATGCTATTGTACATGTCAAATGTGCTCTTGATGAAACCTGAAAACTTGGATGCATATAGCATGATGTCTCACCTTAAGTATATATATCAAGAGATGGAGAGAAAAGAGAGATATGAGACCTTCAATACTTTTTTTACAACTAATCTTAGAGATTCTGTACCATATGGGCCTCATTTTGTCAAACTTATTGGCTACATTAAATGCACGGAAATCATTGAGATTAGGTTCTCAGATGAGTTTCGTTCATATCTCATCTTATCTTATCATCCCAAGACCTTCTATAGATTTATTGACAACTAAAACATGATCATCAATGAGAATATAATATCAGAACTGTTGATCTATATTCTACAAGTAGATAAGGACATATGGAATGACAAACCTGTAGTCTATACGGTGAAAAATTAGAGAAATTTCGAGGAAAAGGGTCCAATGAATTATAAATGGACTGAAGTCCATTAGCACCATCACTCTATGAAGCAGAATATCTAAGGGTAGTGCAATGAATGAGAGGTGGTATGTTTTTCATGTGACAAGCCATGCCACTATAAGGGGAACCACACCGTAATGTGTGTGGATGCTAATGGTGTGTTCGTTATTAAGTGTACACTTTCAATTTATTGGAATTTGGTATTAGATAGAGCTTGTGGGTATCAAATATATATTCAAATAAAAGACCCATGTATATATAGATATATTTATTGTGTAGAGGTTTATCATTGAGCTTCCAATGGTACGAGGATGGATTTACTGACCATTTTCGATTAACATCTCTCATTTCCAAATGGAATGATTTTGGTTTCAGAGAACTGTTATTATGTGCCTATTATTATGAATAAAATAATTTATATATCATGTTTAGATATGGATGGATTTATTTTCATGTTTGTAAATAATGGATGATTATTTTATAACAACAACATTTTTTATGGTATGGCACATTTAAATAATGGTTTGTAAGTATTAAATTATAAAAACCAAGTGTTTGAAGTTGATAACGAAACATTCTCACGTGGATTATATAACACCTAGCTATGGATTCAATATATTGGTCATATCAAAGATAAGTGCTTGAAAAATCTCTCCCAACATGGTTATTTATACTCTACTGAGCTTAAACCACTTGATAGATGTCACACTTATTTTCATGGTAAAATTAGCGAGCCACATATTGGTGGACATGGTGAATGAGCCTTAGATCTTCTCGGATAGGTTCACATGGACGTTTTTGAACCATTTCTAGTAGAAGCATGAGGTTGATATTCCTATATCTTTACTTTTTATGATGATTCCAGTAGTTATTGATATATCTACAAACGAGGTATATATATGTGTCCTTAGAAAAATTTACGAAACTCAAGAATGTTGTAGGGAATCATCTTGGTAAGAAGGTAAATAATCTTCGATCAGGTCGAGATGGAGAATATATGAACCCTAACTTCTTCAACCTTCTACAAAAGTTATGGATTCTATCTCAACTCACTCTTCCATATATTCCACAGTGGAATGTTGTTATCTAATGGAGGAACCAAAACTTGTTGAACGTAGTGAGGTCGATGATGAGCCATGTAGATCATCCATCATCATATTTTGGATATTCATTACAAACTGTAGAATAAACATTTAACCTTGTACCAAATAAGGATGAAAATTGAATTACCTTCATGTTCTAGAATGGAAGAATCCCATTTTGTCATACACACATGTATGGGTATGTGAGGATTTTGTTAAAGTCTTCTCAAGAAACAAATAATCTCTCTAGGTAATGAGGTGTTTTCTAATAGGATATAACGACGAATTGAAAAGATATTACCTATATAATCCATTAGAAAGGAAACAGGATTTCTCCAGACAAAATATCATTATTGAAAGGGTTAAAATTCACAAAAGGTATTGTGGTGGAAATGTTGACATTGAAAAAGTAGATCATCAAGATACATAGGAGTTGGTAAAGGAAAAAGTACCACAAATCCCTGTGGAAGAGGTTCCATAAAAAATGTATTGTGTAGGATCCCAAGAGATGTAATGGAACTGGAGAGATTTGGATTCCTAGTCACTAATGATGGTGAATCATTATTGTTGGAAAATGATGATACTCTTTCCTTCAAGGAAGCTGTATAATGCTCATAAGCATCAATATGGCTAGATTCTAGGAAATTTGAGATGGATTCCATAAATCATAACCATGACTAGGTTTTGGTCGATGATTCTGTTGATTTAAAGCATGTTGGATGTCAATCAGTATATAATAGATGTTTGGAGATAGAAGGTCATGTTAGCACCTAAAAAAGAAAGGATAGTGGCTAAAGGATTCAGACAACATCAAGGAATTCACTATAATAAAACTTTATCGCCAGTTTCCATGATTAAATACATAAGAATGATACATAACATAGTAGATTACAATGGAAATGAGATTTGAAATATGGATGTCAAAACATCATTCCATAACGAGAAGCTTCAAGAAGATGTTTATATGAAACAACTATATGGGATTGTGACACTAGGTGAAGCCTTATAGATTTTCAAGTTGTAGAAATCCATTTAGGGATTAATGAAATAATTCGGGTTAAGGAAAATTTGATTTGATGAATCCATAAAAGAATTTGGATTCACTATGAAAAAATGTGATCCATTTTTTCAAAAGTGGTTTCATGGGAAGGTAGTCATTATTCTAGTATTATATGTTTCTAACATGTTACTGATTTTAAATGATGCACAAGTTCTATAGTCAGTTATGAACTCGCTGAACAAGTGTTTTTCCATGAATATAGCAGCCTAAATTTATGGGATCTAGAACATTCGTGAAAGATCCAAGTGGCCTTTTGGATTATGTCAGGGTACAAAAATTGATCAGAAACTAAAGTGATTTAGTATGGAAAAATCAATGAAGGGATTGATTCCAGTGTCACATGGCCTACATCCTTCTAATAAAATATGCCCTTCGACCCAACAAGAGAATGATAGGATAAGTAATACCCCATACGCTACACATATATGATCCATCATGTATGGTATGTCACATACCAAGCATGATGTTTCCTATGAACTGTGCATGGTTGGAAGGTATAATGAAGATTGAGGAGAACAACATTGGAATACTGTAAAGACTATCCTTAAGTATCTGAGAAGAACTAAGGATTTGTTCCTGGTGTATGGAGGATATGAGGAGCCTGTCATCAATTATTATGTTGATTCTGGTTTTAAATTAGATCCAAACGATCTGAAGTCACAATCAATATATTTTTTCTATCTCAACGAAAGAGCTGTGACATGGAAGAGTTAAGAGCAGCCAATTGTCTTTGATTCTACTGCGGAGTCCTAATATATAGCGTCTTCTGATACAACCAAGGAATCCATCTATATTTTGAATATTTTACTAGAACATGATGTGGTGTGTATAATTAGATACCCTTTCAGTATGTATTGTGAAAAATACTTCATTGGTGTCTCTTTAAAAAGTGCCATGTTCACATAAACTAACAAAGAACATTCTACGGAAGTATTACCTCTTGAGGGATTTTTATCAAAGTTGTAAAGTTTTAGTGAGTATAGTATACACTGAAGAGAATGAGGCAGACCCCATAAATAATGGCATATCTCAGCAGAATAATTATTATCATGTGAGAGCTAGTGGGTTAAAGATTGTTACGAGTTGTTGTTATTCCAAGTGGGAGTCTTTTGGATTTGGTGGACTAGAACCAACAACTTTGTACTTTATTCATAATTAATACCTTATCACATCCAGATTATTCTTCTTCATGAAAATATTGTTATAATTTATTAAGGATAGATATTTCCCCAAAGGGTCATAGCAGATCCCTACTATGATGAGAACCTGGAAGTGCAATAACAATAATCTGGAATATAAGTTTATGTATGGATAATGTTATTTGAGGGACTCAAAAAATACATTATATTAAGGGTGAGGACTCATAAATCCTTGATAAACCTTCTCATGGAGTGTTTCCTTGGTAGTATCCCTGGGGATATTATGATAATGAGACCTTCCAGTAGGAAATCCACATTTAATAGTGTCATTAAATTTTCCAATATGTGGACGTGTGTATTGGTCCTTATATGTTAAGATTATTATTAATCTATATTTGAACATGAACACATAGATGTATTTATGAAAATTGAGATGAGAAATTATTTGCATCAAGGTAGGATATGTTGGGTTTTTCACAAGTAACACTACATTAATAGATAATTAAAGAAATGATTTGTCGCTTCTATTCCATAATAGAATTTGATATCTCAGGACCATTGATGTAATTGATAAATCCTAAATAAATCTAATGCTATGTTATTTTATTGGAATGTTCAATTCAGGGATATAAAATAACTAATAATTGGCCCAATGAGTTTATGGAACTTTCTTGGTACCCATTTGATTGGAGATGTCGAAACAAAGGGATTACATTTAACGATATGTTTTCTATGGAGGTGACATGACATTGAAGCATTAACATATTTTTCTATTGGTTCCATTGACAATTACTATATGTAAAACATGGACTTTAGGCATACATTACAAAATTACACTGAGAAAGTAGCCAAGAGGGTCCAACAGTAAGTGTGTCTATGTATCTTAGATAAATATTCATTTTAAAAATGAATAAAGATTAATCCCAGTTGTTGTTTTATAATTATTCAAGGATTCCCCATTGGAATTATTTTTACACAAGTAATTCTAGAGAAAATATTGTGGGATAAATATTATATAGATTTTTTAGTGAATAATTAAGTAATATTTATTTATGAAATAAACAGTAATTATTCAGGTTCTAATAAATTTGGTGGAGGAAAAAAAGAAAAAATAAACTTAAATGTTGTGTATATTAATATACACACCCTGTACTTATTTTGGGGATTTTTGAGAAATAATCATATTTATTTAACTAAATTATATTATAATTAAATCATGGTGTGCATGTTAAATAATAATAGTATTCCACTATAAGTATAAGAATTGGGGTTTTACTAAGAATTAAATGAAGGGGATAAATTGTTTCGGGTAATTAATTAATTTTCTTATTCTCTATAATGAAAATGCCAATTAAATTATTCTCATTAAATTATCCATTTATTGTGATTGTGCACAACGGATCTAGATAAAGATGTCAAGACAAGACAATAATATTCCTCCAAGAACTCTCTCATGTTATGAGAGAGAGATCTTCCTCCACCGGATCAAGGAGAGCGCTTTGGAATGGGCTCTCATTAAGATCAATGAAGGAAATACAAAGCAAAGGATCCTCTTCTATACCACCAAGACATCCCTTCAGTGATTTCCAATGATATTTTATGTATGTGTGGATCACTCATAGAGGAAGTATACACTTGGATTTTATGACCCAATGGCGGATCACATCATATCGTGACTAAAAACATCAATGAAGAGAGAAATCCATCAAGGTAATTATTTTATTTTAATTAAATTAATTATAACCAACATATGAACGTACATTATATGGTTCTAGTACACCCCTCCTTTTTATTTCATTCTCTGTTCTATTTAGAAGATCCTGTGATTTATTATCCAAACAGATCTCATAATGATTATTGTTAATAGAAAAATTAAAGGTGGGTACATGCACTAACCGTCATCTACTGTGCTCAAATCCTTCAATACATAGGGTGTTGAATAATTTTATGTTTGTATTTACCCAAGATAGAATATCTATTTATCACTACGTATCATATGATGACAAAAACAATGCCCATATTACTTCAAGGATTATAGTGTGGTAGAAGACCTTATCTTCAAGACATAATCTACTCTTGTACTAGATGAAATGATATGTTGTTTTAAATCATTAAATAATGAAATTGAACATGATTTTTGACAGCATGAGTCAATGAAATTTTGATTTATCATCCAATATTTTTTATATGAGGAATCCTGATATATATAGGTTCCTGATTAATTTTTAACATTATCTATTGACGATGATTATTTGGCATATCCTGGATAGAGTCATATATCTTTGATTATATTGGATTATAATTTTAGGTCGTACTCCTAATACCTTTGGTGGGGGAAAATATGGTATTTTTGACCATAAAGAAAAAATTTCAATGTATGATCCCTTAAGGACAATAGCTTATAAAAACCATATTGTGAATGGAGGTAATGTTACACATGGTTGTAGTAGGTCTAGGAGATTCTACTTATACTTTACAAACAATAATAAATATATAAATATTTATATGAATAGATATGTGGTAGAGATCAACACCTATGTTTGGGAAATGGTAATGTACAGACTGAAATGTTATAAAATTTTATTTCATTCAATATGGATGTTAACTAATTAGTTTTATATCAGGACTCCAAGAATGAATGATCCACTATATTTATCATATTATGACATAAAAATGGGGTTTTTGTGTTCTTTAGGGAGGATCCCTACATATCCTAGTTGTTTCATAATCAAGTACCATATAGTTTGAGAAATAGGATTGGGATTATGCCTTAGGATGGAACCTCTATGTGTGGAAATGACATAATGTATTTCATGAGAAGTATTTTGTTTATTGGTGATATAGTCAATTCAACACATTACATGATTAATGAGTAGGTCTCATGGGATATAACTTTGTGTATTGAATAAGGTCCCTCCATCATTGGTTCAAGAATTGTATGATTCATCCCTAGTATTATATATGTTCTTAAGGCTATTACCAGTTCTCCAGTATAGAACAAGCATAGAGGAATATTCTCATGATGGATGGTGCTATAAAATTATAGATCATTTCAAAATTATGAGTGTATAATAAAATTTCTCCTCTAATTTCTCTAAATCATAAAATTGCTTATGTGATTGTACATCATCTGTAGGTTATTCACAGATTATGGACTAATGTAAGGGAAATTGATCCTCCTTGTGAAATACTGCATCTATTCACTAAACCAATGATTAAATTGTTTCTTAGGTGGCAGTGTAGGTTGTTTCTTTTTAATATCAATAAGCATGATGTTTATTTTCATTATATAATCCTTTTATTTATAAAGAGTCCTAGGAAGGATGTTCAATAGATTATTATTGAACACCTATATCATTCCTTTTTTTATCTTAAGGATTATTTGTAAGAGTTTATGATTTACTAATTATTAATATTCATCAATTTTTAAGAGAATAAGTTTATTTTGTTGACCATTATTGATTTATTAGGGAAAAATATGGTTTTGATTTGTTACTACATGAAATTGATGATTAATTTTGTTATTATGTTGTTAGGGTGTATAATGTCCATACTATTAGAAAAGAAGGCAGTAGTAGTATTTGTATACTCGAACTACTTTGTTGTAGCTAGAGTGTATGACCCAACAAAATCCTCCCACAAATAGCATGTGGGTAGTATTAATTTGTTGTTAGTAGAATCTATGGGGTTTATGTATAGATTTTGTTTGAATTTTACATGACTGAAACTTTGTCATCAATTTTATACAATCAAGTGTCATTAAATTCCATAAATCTCCAATAATCTTCATTGTGCTAATATATTGGTTCTTGATTGAAGAGTTCCACATGCACCAACATACAATTTTTACATTGTGGAAAAATTATCTTATCGTTCAATGCATTCCAAGATAATTAAATCAATTTATTATTTTATAGAATGTTATGATTACCTGTGTTGTCATAAAGAATGAAAGTACACTCCAGTAAATTAATTTGTTAACTTATTACTCTATATAGAATAATTTTACAATTATTGGGGTATTTAAGGATGTTTTTCATCCACCCATTTGTAACATTGTATTGATTATCGATATAATTGATCTTATTGACTAGTCCGATAACACCTTTACAAATGGGAAAAAATTTAAAGGGTATTGATAATGACTATTTCATGCTGATCTAGATCTAGAAATTCTATAGAATCATTTATTAAGGTATAATCCTATGAATTTTTTAAAAACAGTTTCATAGTTTGTATATTCAAATATATTAATTTCACCATAAAAACACATATGTGTTGAAGAAGATGAATATGTTCTTCATTACTAGTGGCATAATCACCATTTAACTACTTAATTATAAACTCTGAATGTCAATTGATTTTTATATGGGTAAATTCAATATGAACATGTAGATCCAATCCCACAGTATGGTAATGGAATTCATCCTCATTAATGGTGAATCCTTTGGATAAAATAATGGAATTTGGTATAGCTAACTTTGTCAGTGAACTGAGAATGGTTGCAAAAATACTATGTTTAGACTGGGGTCTTCCAATATCTATCTAGTTGCAAATATCCATCCACCCTCAGTGTACATTTATCAAATTCTATTAGAGTAAATATATAGATTTTATTTCATTTGGGTTTTATGTACTCATTCTCACTCCTTCCATATAGGGTTATACTACCATGTAATTTTCTAAAGCCATTACTTTTATCACCTTATGTTGTATGACCTGTATGTTGAATTATTTCACAACTACTACCCTTAATACTAAATTTTCACTCTCTATTTTAATATTTACGATATATTTGTGCGAGTAAATTCAAGAGATCAAATATTAATCATGATTTTACAGGTAATGGAACATATTATGAATATGTAAAAAAACAAAAAATGGTTAATTTAGATACCAAGGTAATGAGTCTTAGTTTCATTAATGGTCTGAGTTGGAATATTAAATTTATTTCCACTACCCATATCATTTTTATATATAACAAAACAAACCAATGATCATTCTAGGAATATCACATACATGATGAGTGAATTCTGTTCAAATGGATGCATCAAGAGTAGTGGTATCAACGAATAATCCCTGAAGTTCACCTAGGATTCTTCATAGAAATCAGCCAACAAAAACATAACCTCTTTATATATTATCTATGTGAAGGGAAAAAAATTCATGTTTGGTTCTCTATGAAGTATTAAATGATGGTATGTTTCTTATTGACCATTCATCTATACGAGGATTAGAGGGGGTGACATGGCTATAATTTCTTTAATCTTTTTTGGTTTATATTCAATGCTATGGTGGCTTGTGATGATGACAATAAATTTCCTTAAACTATCACCAAAATATAATTTCATGGATTTATATTTAAAATTATTTTTTCAAATATTGTTAATGAAAATTTTCATTTAGGATCGTTGATCAGTGAATATTACTGATTTAACCACCAAATCCTCTATTTATAATTTTAATGATTTTCCAATGAACAATCTAAAGTTGTTATTCATTGAAAATTGATAAATAGTTCTTTCATTATTCATACTAATGGTAATTATAGGGAAGTGAAATAATATTTTGGGGGACCTAAGGTTGGTTGTTTCTACGTCGTCTATTTCCATTCAACTTTGAATGTTCCATAAATAACCATCCATTAAAAAGAAGGATTGAGGGAAAAAAATAAAATCAATCAAATGATTACTGATTGTAATCAAGAAGTTATCTCTAGTATATTCATTATTGGAGTATCTAAAATAAATTAAAACCATAGTTTTCCAATTATTTTTTTGTGAAATACTACTCTAGTGATCCATTTCATGTATTGAACATCCCAATAGAATATGAGAAATCAGAGGTGATGGGTAGCCACATTAGGAACCATTACTGTAATATCAATATAATTCCACGAAAAAATGTCATGGTGTTTCACTATAAATGTGATATAAATCTTTTGTTCCAAGATTTCATAGATGTGTAGATCAAAAATGGACACATATTATCCTTTATATCTAGATTTACTGTCAGAGGTCATTAACAGTGGTGGAGACTGTACCCTAAAATGAAGGAGGGGTGTCTCAAATGTCATTTTTATCCTCTTTTTTATTTTCTTATTCTTCTCAATCAATGTTCATGATATATTGGATGAATGAAAAAGTGGAAACATTATTGTAAAGAGAAATGTATCTGTAAAAGTATCTAACTAGGAATGTAGATATCATAACTCTCAAAAATTTAATGGATGAAGAGATGGATTCTTGAGGGTCTGAAGATAATGCTGGAGAATTTTTTTTAAATTAATTTCTTCAAATAAAAGAATATAGTACTTCTTCTACATCATCAGGTTCAACTTATGTACCTAAAATCACGAAGACCCATTACCATGTATTTGAACCTGATCTTCTATATTAGACCTGACTGATTGATATCATGTATTTACAATTGAAGTCTTTTAAGGGGTTACCTAGGGTCACTTCTAGAAAATTTTCATTAGTAACCCAAGAAAAACCATCATGTAATGCCTTTTTCCCTTCACTCATATATAATCATTATTCAATATCCCGAGTGTTGCAAGGACCAAATTTATATTTTTTACCTTATAATGCCATAATCATCAAATTTTTATTGTATTCTAGGAATTGATGAAATGATAAATGTATTGTTTCATGAAAGTGAAACCATGGTCCTCCTAGAAATACATTTAATGTTGTATTTATGAAGATAAACAAGATTACTATGTTGAAAAATGAGTCATCAAAATTGAGTTCTTATATTAATACATCAGAGTGGTTTCTATTCACTTTTTTCATAAAATTTTATAGTTATAATAGTTTGGGATTGATCATCATCATTGTATACTTTTATGAAAAGTGATCTTATAGAGATGAGGTTGAATCATGATAAAGTTTAAACGAATTTTTGATAGATTTCAATGTAATATAATCTACCAGATACATACATTGGAATATTTTATCTTTTTATGATATCATTTACATCCTCCTCAACGAATATAATTCCAACATAAAATTTTATAAGGTCAAACTCTCCATATGTAATTATTTTTTAGTAGCTTAAACATCAAACTCTGAATAATATTATAGAGCCTCCACATGACCTTCCAAAAAAATCATTGGTTAGATTGAGGGAATCCCGAATCATTATCTGTGTCGAAACTAGGGCCAAATGCATCATGATGTCATAATTTTGGGTAAATGTTCTACTGTTACATAGGAGAACAATTACATTGTGGGAATTTTTATACCTGACACGACTAGGGATGATTATTCATATTGTTGAGAATATTTTGGGGGTATTCCATCTAACGGTGAACCACATCACCTTAGCATTCCCTCATGGGGTTCTTGGTAATTTTGTTACGTATTCATCAATCAGCAATTAAAAATGATTGGTCCTAGAATATTATTCACATTTTTTAGGAAATTTCCTCTTATCACTGATCATATTAAATGTATTTACCATGAGTTTTAGTAGCATAAATATCTCTTTTAGGGATGTGGCCACAGGGTTTGTTTATACCAACAGTGTACCTCCCTCTACTTCATTAAACCCTAAGATCTTGATTCATTTTTCCCCAATTTGATTTGTGACTCACATGGTTATAATAAAACTCATCATTAGATAAATAATCTCAAAACATATTTTCATGAATGAAATTGAATATCAATTCATCATGTAATGAGTACTTCATTTGATGGGCCAGTTTATTTTTTTTAATTTGTTAGGTTGGTGTCTATTCTCTTAAGATAGAAGGAATAAAATAAAAGGTAATAAATTATAGGACTGTAATTGGTGTAGGTTCATCTTCTTAATTTTATTTACTCCCATCTAGATACGATGTTTCATATAAGAAAATCTATTGGAGTTTTTTTAGTTCTAATGAAATAATTTCTGTTATAGAACATGTGATTGGGGAAATAATTGGTGGCTTAAACTATAATTTTTTAATATGGTGTGTTCAGTTTATTAATATTAAATTAAGGAAATATCTAATATTCTATGCATTATGGCTGGTGTATTCCTTCTATTCACCATCTTATTCAGGAATATTGGTAGAAATGTTTTCCTTAGGTGTTATGTATTTTCACAGATTCAACATCCTAGAATCAACAATATATTTAAGGTTTTACTTGAAAAAACAAGCATTGATTGTGTTAGACAAATTTTAATTGGATGGAATTCAATTCAGGACATCTTCAACAACTACTTGATCGGGTTTCCTACGTTTTCAAAGAGGAAACATGTTACATTCTAGAGTTATTATGAAATAAACATGAATGTACTCATCTCAGAAAGAGTATGTTATCCCCCTCTCTACATAAAATTTGTTTCGTTTTGGATCTCTACATATCTTTTCATCCTAAATATATTTTTTCATCTTTTTCCTTCTTGTAGGGGGTTCTTCGTGACAAGGTGTGTGATTTAGAGTTGGAACCCACATAGGTGTTCCTTTTAGAGTGACAGTTTCAGTATCAACTTTTTTTGTTATATATTTCATATCTACAATTAATTATATTGTGGTGAATCTAATTCATAACATAGAATCATCCAATATTATTGAAACTACATTAATATGTCATAATCAACCCTTGTACTTGACTTGAATGAGTGGTGATCACAATTCATCATAGAAGTTCTCTATACAACGAACGATAAAATATTCTAATAGAAACTACATATTCATGGAGTATGATAAGCCTTTCCACTAGGATATGAATACTGGAAATCTCTAATTTTCCGGTCATTTTTAGTTTTAGATGGTGAGGACTATCATATTTTTTATAATTGAGATGAAATGATAGTGAAATTTACAACAGAGACCTTTTCATCCTTTCATTTAACCTGAGGGTAAACTGGAGTACCAAAAAGGTGGTTCCCTGCATGGTTTAAATAATGAACCAATGTTTGGTAGAATCTTGTCGCAATAAATACCCAATCACGGGGAAATTCTAAGATATATAATGTATTAGATGTTCAATGGACCGTTTTTTGATATACCTAATAATATGAGTGGTGTAAATTAGATTTGGGGAATTTTTAATCCAATTCTAACTTATTATCCATGTACATATTTGACATGTTAGTTTCATAATTATGTATTCAATTTTCCCTATAACATTCAATTATAGGAATAATTTAATTATAAAACACAATATTTTTACATGATTCACAACTCAATAATAGTAGCTAGTCTATTTCTTAGTTTAATGTAATCCTGACCATGTAAAAACTATAAGAAATACATTGGATGTGGTTACAGAAAGTATACAATACACTTTCACATGAAATAAACTAATTGATAGTGATGTTTTTACAGAACTGTTATAGATAATTATACTACCTTTAAAGATAGTATTATCATAGTTGATATGTGTTTTGGACAAAGAGGATGTCATACACCTATTAAGTCCAGTCAGATGTCAAATCTCTACTCTGATCATTTAAAACATTCTTCATCACATTTTTACTTAGACAAAAACAGGAATCAAACCCCTATTATCTCATACCTTATGAAAAAATGATAGCTAAACTTTCTCCATCATTATCTACTAACAAAAATATAAATCTAGTAGATAAATGAATTGGATTCTCCCTTACCAAATAATGATCAATTGATTTCAATTGGAAAGTCACTTATTCTTCTCCATTTTATCAATGAAAAAAATATACAAAATGGTGTATATAATTTCATTATAACTCATAATTATTTAGTGAAAAATGACATAACTAAAACACATTCTTCCAATAATGCTAGAATCACAACTTTTCTTTGTGATCAGTTTAAAAATAATGATCATATCAACACAGTATCATCTTATTAATCTTCCGAGAATAATAATTAATAATTAGGTGGGAATATAATATTAGTTTTGGAAACAAAATATTTGAAATTGTGTAAAATATTTTAATTTTATTTATTTAACACTAGTTAACAATACATGATTGCATCAATTTACTTATGTTATTACTTTTGAAAATATGAACATCAGTTCATGTATGATTCTTCTTAACAAAAATAATGTATGCATGTTTTCTCTTCATAATCCCTTTTGTATCAAATGAGTACACACACATTTTTACATTTCAATAAAAATTGAGGGTATTATACTCAATACCTGGGTCACATAACTGTTATTCGAGAATCACTAGAAGATTTTGAGTTTAACACATGTCTAATGTACACAAATCATCTTCATCACATAGTAAGATGAGGGTGTAAACATAGATCACTTATATGTAGTACTTTCTATTATTGAATTTTCATATATCCTTATAAAACTGACATTCACTACCTGGAGTGGTTCATCACCGACAAGCATCCCTTATGTATATAACCTTTCCTTTCATGGATTTCCTCTTCATCACAGATAACTGATGCCTCAGAAAACAACTTATGTTTCACCACATATTTTCCATTACATTAAATTAAAAAATTCATAGACCTTCCAAAAAGTATCGTATCATATTTATATCCATTAAAAAATATATTCCCATGAACCGCCTTATTATTCCTGGAATCATAAATCACAAACTCTTCTCTTATGTGGAATTCCTCCACATATACTACTTTAGAAAAAGGTGAATTCTTCCATAAATGATGATATTATATAATAAATCATCAATTTATTAATGATATAACACATGATATTTATATAGGAAAATAATATCCATAAACACACTAATATTAATTTACCAAAACATTTAGGTGGTTTATCATTGACCTCATATTCTGCCTTACGGTCCACATAGCGCATAAATCCTATACTTCGATTAAAGTCTCAAATAAAAAAACCATAACACCAAACAAAATCATTTCCTATAAACTAAAAATTATGATCATACAAAAATATATAAAACTAGTATTAATGTCGATCCTCCCATGAACTAGATTTCCCTTGGTGGTCAATGTTACAAGCTTTGCGGTCCACAATGTGCGGCTACCAAGAGATATTCCTTTTTCAATTTTTTTCACCAATCCACATAACTCCATTTTTTTTGTGAAATACCATTATTAGGCCATGATATTTTTCGATGAACAAAATTAAATAAAAATATCTAGTTCCATACGAAAAACAATAAATTTTGATGCCCAAAATTTTTTAAAAAATAGGAATCGACATCATGATAAAAGTTTGATTCGACAACATCATTCATAGTTATTCGAGGTCATCTAGATTCTTCATAAAAAACATGAAACATTTATAAATATTCAACCATCAAATACCAAAATTTAATTCATTATAATTAGATAGATATCACATATTTTATCAACAAAAACTCCATTCCTCCCTGAGTTGTGGTCGTTGTATGAAACATGAGTATAATGAAATCTTCATCAATGGATCACATCATTCAAAAAAGACTATACTAATTTCATCACAAACCTAACTTTTTTGTGTAATTTTTCCATTGATTGATTATATTTATCATTTTCATATTCTCTAGGAAATTTATTGGAACTTTTCTATCTTCCTAAAAAAACTTTTTTTCAATCATACATGAATACAATTGCAAGAACTTCATCCCTTCCATGCAGACGTTCAATAAAATTTTCAACACTTCTTCTCCCCAATTATTTAATCAATCTTGGATGACATGTTATACAACATACATATTATTTCTAGTAAATATGATATAGTAACTAATACTAAAATTTTTCTGTTATATTATTCAACCATGACATCAAATGAAATCTAATGAATTCATAACAATTCATCAGGCATCACCTTGAAAATTATTATCTTAAAATTTATTTCTTGAAGTATCATGACATGAGGATATAATTCATTATACATTAACATTATATCTACTTCATCATATTGGATTCAATGAGATATTTTTATCCCATTGATCACAATTCACAACCAATGGTAATCAACTGACAAAAAATAAAATCAATACACAAGGTGGGATATTAAATTGATGAATTGAATCTTCCAAAAAAACATTTGAAATGTTGGATTTCAAAATTAGGTGGAATATGTTTTTCATATTACCATTCAAGGGAGTATTTTATTTTTCAGTGACACTGAAACATGATGTCCCACTATAGATTCATGAAAAGCTTAAAATGAATCAATAATGAAAAAATGTACACTATCAATGGACACTTAGGAAGGGGCTGAAGAAGTAGGAATGAAAATGATGGTTAAATTATATTGGAACTATTAAACCATATTATTTAGTTTTATAGTTGTCATATTCCTGAAATTTTTATGGTTTCTGGGCTAATACTTTCAAATATTTGAAGATGACTATTATTCGTTCTATATAGATTGGTTTTCTACTTTTTATAATGAGAGGACATTGTGAATCTAGTTTCAATATTATGGAAGGAACATATTTTTGGTGGAAATCAATTAGATGAGTAAAATGAGATACTTTTGGGATAATTTTTGAAGTTGGAGGATGATGACTGAGTAGTTTAACATTAATATTTTCTAGTTATTTCATTTGTATCTCATAAAGAGACAATAATTCAATATGTGTAAGTGATTAAAAACTGTCAGGTTATAGATGAGATTGGATTGTGAAATTACAATTTTCTTTGGTGGATTTTCATTAAGAAGGGGGAATATATCATTTAGGGGAATCACTAAAATTTTTTGTAATCATTCGATTTAGGTTACTCAAGTCTTATTAAAGAGTTTCTATGTGGATTGTATTTTGAATTAACAAATACCCATATTGTTCACCCACATTATCACGGTATTCTATACTATATCTAGATGTACCAAAGATATTTAATTACATGAACTGCATTATAGACATTCTACTTGGATTTGAATACAGGGAGAGTCAGCTTCTCTATGAATTTTTACCATTTGTGTAGTGATTCTTATTAGTAGTTTTTAGTTTATCAATTTTTTTTTCATTTGGACTTTTAGGGGAACAATAATTTTGTTTTGGGAACTCATAGAGACCATTTATTGTATATAAAATAGAAAGAATACTCCTAATAATTTTTTTATCCCCAACCATGGAGAGGAAACAACATCACAAGATGGGAATAACCCAAAAGCTTCATGTTATGGAATTTAACCCAATTCATAAAATACAAAATTCTATTGATTTTGGGGATAAAATACACTAGTACATGTGTTATGGTTTTCTTCCTTTTCCACTTTCACAATGTTTTGAAATAATTTTTTTGGTTTTGATGGCTTGGTTAAATATTCTATCATCCTTGTGAATTTGGGTTTCTACCTACCAAAAAAGCTACAATTTATACTTTCAAACATCATATTATACATAAATGTTTTAGCACATGGGATTGATGCATAGTATGAATTACACCAAAAACATCTAATTTCAGTGATTTTTTTATATTTTTGGCATTTTCATTATAGGATGATTGACTTCCCATAAGTGAAATGATATCATGAAATATATGATGCCTTATAAAAATGTCCCATGATTGTGTCCTCTCTTCTATGCTAACATATTTAAGAGTTGTTATAGTTCATTTATTTCTTTGAATACCATATGTTGTTTGAGAATTTATTTCATGATTCTTTCCTAGTGAAATGAAATGATATTATATGATTTTTTTATATTTTTTGATTGGGTAGTGATGTAAAATACGACACCCCATGTTATTAACATTCTCCAACATGAATTCCTAATTTGGTATTAGTGATAAAATGACTCAGTATTTTTAATGCCTTCGAAAATACACATTTAAGGGCTCTTTTTTTCATTCACATTTCAGGTTTCCAACAGCTAGAATAGACGTGATGCCAATTTGGTGGTGCATATTTTCTTTTAACATGAGATGATTTGGGTATTCATCCTATGGAATTGAATTTGTTTTCAATTGATGATGGGTAGTCCATATGTTGAGAAGGATATCATACAGACAATAAAAAATATCACAAGAATAATGAATTTATGAGAGTCTAAATGGCATAATAATAATGTAATAATTTCATTATCCAATTACATCCACTTGACCAATATCTGTCCTTCATCATTTTAAAGATGTTCCTCAACTAGATCTATCCATATTAAAAAATTTCTAGCTAATCTATTATAAAAAATATGATTGGTTGGGAAATCACCTATTTCATTTGAATTTTGGGGATCTATTGATGGATTTATGAATGACAGTTTCCTTAGCCTCCCATATGGTTGTGAAGGAATATAACATGATAATGAAGATGCATCAGGCATATCTTGAAGCATTTTCCAAATTTCCTCACAACGTGAAGGATTTATCAAATTTGATATATCAATATGTAGACCAACTTGACAACCCCAAATTTCATTTTTTGGAAGTCCTTTTCAAAGATCACCATCACGGGGAGGACTACTATTATGGACGGATGTCCCACTATAGGGAGAAATTCAGCATTATGATCCCCTTGTAGGACCTATAGGTTGGATGGTAAAAAGGGGAGGGCCATATTTTTTTTGGATATCTTATCTCATAGAGGGATATCATGGTTGTTATCATAAGATTAGGGGACATGATCGATCAAATTATCAATATTACATGAACTTTTATTGTTTTATGTTTGGGGATGTCCTCTAGAATAACTAGCACCATGATTATGGGGGATATCCTTTGAATATAACTCTATAATATTCATATTTTTTTATGTTGTAATATAATCTAGATATATAATATATATAAACCTGAGGGATTCCTGATCACCAGAATTTAGAAGATCATGGTCATAGAATGGGTTTTTATTTCCTAATTCCTTTTTGTGATGATTCTTTCTGGATTTATTCCATTGTGTGATTAGAGCCACATATAGTGGGTAATAAATTTCATATATGGAAAACTATTTCATTAGATACTATATTGTTATTTTAATTTTCAGATAGATTTATTGAATTTGTTAAGGGACATATGCATATCCTGGAGTGGCCACTTGAGTATACCAATGACCCTTAATTATAACACTGATTTGGGAAAAATTGTTAATTTATTTATTATGGAATATGTATTAACCTGAATGGTGGGGGAAGGAATTTTAATATGCTTAATGGTGAGTCTAAAATTATTTATATGAGTCCCATAAATTGTAGCGGATGGGTTTTGTTCCGGAATTCCCCAACGATGCTATCATGATATCCTTAAAGACTTGTTGAATTTGGACAGGAATATATTATTGCCATTATATCATCCCCATGAAATATTCAGTGGCTTTATCTGGTATAATAGAAATATATGACTATTCTTTAGTCAAATAAGTGATATATTCTTACTGATGTCCTCCACTTATTTTCGAGATACTCCAAAAATAATTAGATATTGGGGATGAGATATGGGTATTCCCAAAGTCGGTAGCTAGTATCTATCAACTATTTTTTCTGAATATCTGCCATACTATACTGATGGGAATTATGGGGTTGGGCTGGTGTGTGCACATGATCACTAATTTTAGCGACTTTTCTCTGTTGGGATTCCATAGATGATACTGAATTGTGATGGTAGGAATAGATGGACCATGAGGGTTTTTTTGTTATATGTAATATCAATACATTTCTTCTTATGTGATTTATTAAATTATTTTGAACTATGACAGATGGCATGGTTTGTGTAGAAATGTGTTGGTACATAATAACATTTTCCCTAAAAAAATGTCAATCAGCCTAAATTGGAGGAAATGGAGGTACAAATATACTCCAAGATAATTGGTTGCTCTATTCAGTAGACTTTCCTAGTTTAGTACATGAGAAACATCGTATATACTCTGAAGTGAAACATAACCATCATTCACATTTCATGTGTCCATTCATCACTAATGGAAGCTGTAATTTGAAAGAAACATTTGGTGGGTGCATATTTGGTGTTTGTATGAGTCGTCAAGTGATCTTTATATCAACCAACCTATGATAAGGGAGGAATTATATATAATATTATAGGGATAGTATTATAAAATAAATTGATATGGAAACAATTTTATTATTCCAGACTACAATACATCATTGAGTAGAGAATTTATAGGATTTATGAGTAAGAGGGCTTGTCAACCCCCCTCTATGGTAAGAATGGTTCCATTTTGAAGATACAAAAAAATTTACATTATTAATACTCAACATTGAATAATATACTATATTGATGGTGTCCTATGAGATTATAAGGACATTACCACAATAAATATGATTGATTTTTTAGAGGATTTCACTTGATTTGATTAAAGGGGATTCTGGACAAAAGTTCATACAAAAAATTTGAAATACAGATACAATAGTAATTTTCAAATAAGCATCTTAATAAATAGACCCATGAATCATTAATTATATTATGTCCATATTTTGGAACCTATTACATTCTGTGTGTAATAGACTATCATTTTGGGAAACCTAATCGTACTGTTTGTTGTTTCTCATTGAGTTCAAATGTTTTTGTCTTTATTTTCCTGTAAAACAAAAAATGTGGCCAATAAAGAATTATGTTGATTCTTCCTATGGAATCCAGAGAGAATATATCCCCAAAATGAGATTCCAAATGAACTTGTTTTTAGTATGTATAGGTGTATACCACCTAGTCGGGGTTTATATTTGTCTTATTCTAATGTTTTTGGAGAAATATAGATATAATACTTCCTTTATGAATAGATACAACGCTTCTAGGAATTTGGCCTTCACAATATTATGGAGTGTTTTGGGTATTGGTCTTGGACCATAGTGAGGATTCTAACATTTCCCAATTGGACATGAATCATATCTCTTTTAGCATAGATGGTTTGGGGCTTATACTTGAGGAAGAGGAACACATTGATGGGAAATGATGATCCATTATTTAAGTAGACTCTAGAGGTATGTATTAGATTTTTCATTGTTCTAATCATCGCTAACCTCTAATATCACGTGATTCAAGATCAGTGTGATAAATAGAAGGATGTTGGAGATCTAGAAAACCATTAAATCTCATTACTTCATAGGTGGTTGAGGCTCGGGTTATGGGAGAGAGAATGAAAGGGCTCTAAAACCCATATCATCCCTTGTGTTTTTACCCTAGGAAGAACAAGAGATGGAGGATTTTGATCCAATTATTGTGGATTACAATAGGAGGGATTCCTATATTCCTATATCCAGAGAATAGAGAAGGATCCATTTATATCTGTCAAATATTAAGGCAAGAATTATCCCCCTTATTATGGGAAAAGGGGTGTCTCATGGAACTAAATCCTTGGTCAAAATATAAGTTACCATGGAAATGTATGATTTAAACGATTCTAATGATCAACCGTGTTAATAAGGTTAATAATATGACCTCATTTTACATGGTAATGTGTGATTAAGAGAGAAATGTAGTTTGACATTTTTTAATCATACATGTCTAGTTGATTTGGGAGAGGCCTTGACTTGGTTTCTAACCAAGGGTCCTATTAGGTTATTATATATCCACGATTAGGGTTAATGGAGTGGTATGGATAGATCCTTCATGAAGAGGCAATCATAATTCCAAATGATTCTTACAAGGATCCCAAGGTTGAAGGATACACCCTGTATAGTATTTTTTATGGGGGAAAAATGTACAAAAAGATTCCATATATAATGATTTCATTGAATTATGGTCCGCAAAGAGACTCACTATTCTATTTTGAAATGTACTATATACTATGCAGACTAAATTTCATGGAATGATTCTAAACATTTATTCCATTGTTATATAGACAAATATTGGTGGATTCTCAGTGTATATCATTCAAGAGTGGATTTTGAGTGTAAGATAGTATGAGAGACTCTTATTCCATATTTAAATTGTGATATATTGTAAATGATTAACTACATGGATTTATTCCTAAGAATATCTCATAAAGAATATCTACTCTAGAAAGTTATCCACCATGAATCCCCAAATATCAGCTTATGTGTGGGTTTTTTATATCGATAGATGTAACCCCATGATCAACACCCATAAGGGATAAGGGTTTCTAGGAAGAGTCCTAACCCTAATATGGTAAATACTTCATTTTTGGTTGGGGAGGTGGTCTAGAAAAGTATAAATCTCAGAAAAATTACATCTAGTTGTCGTGTGGAAATGGGGTTGCCTCACATTACAAGTGAAATTTATTTATTGGGGTTAAAAGATAACACATGACCCAAAAATAGAAATCTGACTATCACAGGGATTGGGGGTTATGCAAATAGTTTATGTAGATAAGAGAATCACATATAGATAATTCATTTCAATATTTTGTATTTCATTATGTGAATTGAGATTTTTCCATTTTAATTGTCATGTAATAGAATGGTAGATTTTTATCTATCCAATAAAAAATACATAAAATCTTCCTGGATTCATTATCTATTAAAGAACATTATTCTTAGTCCGCAAACATTATTCATCATTATAGTATATAAATATATTTAACATGATTGAAAATAATATATATTTATTAAATATTTACATAAATTTATCCATAATATTTTGTAAATGGAAATTAAATACACCTTTCATGGAGACAGTCAGGCATACATACACTTGAACAATGTTTTTTTTCAATTTCATATCACATCAGATTAATTAAAAATATATGATATATATTATCATTCTAGAATAATTTTTTAGTAATAGATATCACAAATTATAATTAAAACCCTCTATTAATAGAATCCATGTGAGGCGTCAACAAATCACATTACATAAAAAGGTGGTAATCCATCACACAAATGAACAGTGATATCATATTCGTACTAAATGGAAAATCACAATGTCTTGTGTAATATATATATATTTTTGAATTGAAATAATATCATAAAAATTACATATAATCTATATAAGAAATTCATTCATTACCATCTTCATCCTATAAATGTATTAATGGATAACAATTAATCGGGTCGTGGGGCGGTAGCCCACCATAAACAAAAAAATGATTTCAATGCACCATTATGGATGTGGATATAGTCTTAGGTCATTTAATTGACCTAATAATATATTATTATATCAATGATAATGATGATATTATATATTCCTTATATAACAATAATTTAACGTGTGGGGGATTAAATAAAACAAACACCCATTGATTAATATTACATCTTCTTTAGGTATCCTCCTTGGGTTTTCTCAAAAATCATTCTTTGTATAGATTTATGCAAAAAATAATGACTATATGATGAGTGGAGGGAATCTATGAAGTTATTTTTTAATGGATTTCCAAAACCCAAGAGGATTAATGTTGTGTATTTGGAAGAAGAGGGGGAGGCCATTTATAAGTGTGTGTGAGGATGCACAATGTATTTTTTGAAAAGAAATGGGTGATCTCATGTTTTTCAAATGTAAAAATGGTAAAAATTAGACCATTATTAATAAATATAGATATAATTTATGAAATATGGATATTAACTTATTTTATACAATTTTATATTCTCTTTATAAAATAATATTTTTAGTTTAGCCATCCGTAAACCCATTTTATCCTTAATCACTATAATTACTTTTTTCTACATTCAATAATAATTTTGGCCAAAATTAATGTTGAAAATATTAGAAATTATATATTATGAATATTATAAGTATGGAATATATATTTTTAATTTTTTTTCATTTTTTTGGAAAAATATTTTTAAATGATTCACACAAATGGGAAGTCAACGATGATTGTTAATGTGAAAATCAGTGAAATTTTAAAAATTATTTATATATAATAACAACATGGAATTTCTTACAATGAAATAAATTGGACTAATATATTTGTTTATGAAAAAATTATATATTATTGAAAAATTAAAATTGATCTTTTCTTTATAAAAAAATTTATTGAAAGTATATTTCAATAATTTTCACAATTCATCAAAAATTAGAATATTTATAAAAATATATAATACACATCATAAAATTATTTTAAAAGTATGATATAAAAAATTAATTCAATTTCATCAAATTTATTTTCTAAATTGACCAAAAATATTTTTAATATTGTTCAAAAAAATGAAAAATAATAATTTTTCTAATTTTTTTTCGATTCATGTATTGACTATACCGAAAATTCTATATTTTTTTTGAAAATGTTATCATTATATATAAAATTTATACATATTATTTCAAAAGTGTTTATTAATAGTCACATAACCATGTTTAATTCCTAGGTTATAACATATGTATTTAAATAACTGTATTACTAATATATTATTGTTTTGTTAAAAATTCATTATTGTGTGTAACATATAAAAGCCACCATTTTCATGTAGAGAATGTTCAACAAGGTGTTCTGTATAATGAGAAATTAACATGTTGTATCATGAAATGAATGATATCAGTGAAACATATTGTAATAGCAAAGAGTCCATGGATACAAATTTGTAACTATAGACATAAAAGTAACAAATATAACCCTTTTTTATTGTGAAACATACACCATCAAAAGGAAATATTGGATCACATAAAAAACCAAGGACCTTTTAGGTTTATAGTTTTCTTGAATTAGGAATAACTCAAAGAATCATTGGTTTATAAACCACTTGATCATAAAAAAACAAAATATCTCCCACTGTGTCATTCTTTTCATATTTCACATGAGGTCATCAACATCATCCATGTGAAATAATTCCAGAAAATACTCATTTAACATTATCCTCTTAAGATGGGGAAAATAAATATAAGAAAGGTTATGCTAAAATACCCGGTAAGGTTAAACAAGAATGATATTTAACCATAAAAATTAACATAAGGGTATGAGAAGACGATCATAATAGTATAAGAACTTACCCTACATATCAATGATAATAATCACGAGTCATAAAATTAAAATTGGATATTTATAAGAAATAAATCACAGGGAAACAAAGAAGATAATCCATGAAATCATAATATATGAATAAGAAATGGAAATTTTGGTAGAAATATAAGCATATAATATGATTTCTATTATATCCAAAGAATATCTTGAAATACCATCATCGTGGAAAAATTCATATGCTGAACTGATATCACTCTCCATTCCATCCATGCATTAATGAACTAGATTTTCATTCTTTTACATCAGTGTATTACGATAGAAGATTTATTTTCTATTCTAGTAATGTGATTATCATGATATATATATATCATTAAACATTGAATTAGAGGGAGATATAGGTACCAACCATCACATGATTAAATCACTGTTATGTGTTCCACACGAATGTAGATCATTCATAACCTAAGAAAATAACTGTGTTTCATAAAACACTTCATCTTAAAAAAAGCTATGGAAAACAAACAAAATTCATAAGTACCAATCTATAATAAATGTAATCCGTTAAATAAAATAATAAAAACTGTTAAATTGGTTCATATCACCAATAAAAAAATCATATACAAAAAATAACTTGGTCTTAGATAGAATATAATTTTGAGTGAACTGTTGAAAATAGGTAATGTGGAATACATACCTTTTTATTTGAAAAATGATTTTTAGAACATAAGAAATTTAAAATCCTTTTAAATTTATGATATATTTTATATTTTATAATGGAATAATTTTATACATAAAATAATTATTTAAAATCAGTTTCCTCGAAAATGAGATTAAGATACCATTTAAGAACATTTCTTGAGGAATATAATCTTTAAACAATTCATAATGCCCTATACCAATTTGAATCATATGAATCAAAATCCCAACAAAATAAAAATATAAATGAAGCTTTTAATTTTAAAAAAGATATTCTATTTATAAAGGATCAAATGGAATTTTATCTTCTACTTATAAAAACATAGGTTCATAACACATCATGTGTCTCAAAGAATGAAAATTGAGACACAAACAACTATACTCATTAGTTTTCTTTTGAACCATGCAACCCATGAAATAAATATAATCAGATGGTAATGTAAATACACATAAATTAAAGTAAAAAATTCATATAATACATTAATGGTTTTTATATACACCACACAAAATAAATGACTGGATAATAATTCATTTATTTTAAAGAACTAAAAAGTGAGATTAAATTCCCTTATCTTTTATCAGGGTTCATTTGTACATTTCAAAAACATGTTAATATATTATTAAGGAATGTTATAATATTTTTCATGAATCATATTTACTTTTATGATATCATATATTATCATAATATTCCTAATTATTAAAATTTCATTATTTCTCATCATTAATGAGTTAATTTTATCATATTTTCTAGGCATGTTTCATCATATAAGTCCAACATATTCTTCATAGTAAATACATATATAATTTATAGAATTTAATTAATGTATTATATATCATATTTATTAATTATTTTTATTTATTTCTTCATTAGTTAACGGTGAATATGGAAAATTGATCACATCGAGTTATATATTTCTATAAAATCCATCTTTATAACCATCCAAATAATGTGATGATGAAAATCATATTACATAACTCTGGGTAGAATGAAGTTCGTACGTATGCATGCATGGTGATTTTGTTTTTTCATTGTATAGGATGAATGTGGAATATGGATCTTCCATAACCATAATAACATATCATCATACATTTAATACTATTTTTATTATATTATAATGGAAAAATCATAATAATATGAATTAGAAGAAGATATGATTATGGAATGTCGGTAAGGAAATTAATTCTCCTTCTATGATCAGTCTCTATATATCATGTTAGGAACATTAGTGTTGGTATTTTGAGAAAACTAGAACCTCTAAGATGTGACTAGTTATTTTTATAATGAGAATGAGATGATTTTCTATGATCTTTAATGATCAATGAGGGGACATGATTTGATGGAGTATTGGCCCTTCTATAATTGTGGTGAGGGGGATAATTAGAATTTTAAAAACTATTAATTCATAATAATTTCAAAATCAATCCAAATTCATGAAAAACTCGATATATTTAAATATAATAATTTATAAGTTTTTTATATAAACAACCAATAAAATTTAGATATGACTTTATTTCATTTTAATCCTTATCATTTCAAATAATCTATAATTATCTATTTTAATTTTTACTAAGGAAACAAATTTTAAAAAAAAATAAATGTTTAGATTTGTATATTTTATATGTCAAAAAACCATAAATTTAGAATTTTAAATAATTTTCATCATATTATTATTTTATATTTTATGGTATGTTTCATGATTTTTAAATAATTAAACAATGCATTATTTTCAAAAAATATCTACTTAGTCAACTATGAAACTATTCTAGTTTTGTATTTTAAAAAAGTATCACGAGAAGATGTTAAATTCAAAATAAATATTTTATAACACGATTTTATGGTCAAGGTAATACATAAAATTAGTTGGATACATTAATGATCCCAAATTATTTTTATTTCAATATATTTAATAACATTAATGTGATATTTCCATTAAAAAATAATTTCAACATCAGTTTTGATTATTGATGTAATATACAGATATTTTCAGTAAAAATAAAAAAAAATCCATAATGAAGATAATTTTTATAGATTCCATAATTTTATTAATAGTATAATATATACATTTTATAACCCATATTTTAAATTTTATATTATTAAAAATATGAAACTGATAACTTTGAATCTACTTTAATTAAAAAATATATACTTGTCTAAATCATTTCTATGTGGTTATAAATAGCCGATAACTCAAATATTTGATGAATATGGTGTACATATACACAACCAGTATGATTTTTTCTAGTATTATTATCTTCTAGTGGTTATTATAATTTTAATAAAATATATTTTGTTGACATTTAATTTATTACATAATTTATGAATAATCATTTTATAAGTCTTTAAGGTAATTGTTTATTTTCTGAAAATTATCAATAAATTAAAATTATTTAGTTAAGAGTTTAATTTTTCCATGCATTATTTATATTCAATAATATCCCATGTTTATCCCAATATTAAAATTATTATATTTAAAATATATGTGAGTGTGACATTTGGTCATTTTCATTGGTTTTATTAATATCCATGTGATTTTCTTAAACAATATTCATTTGAATAAATAACATAAAAAACTATGTTTTTACTGGTCTAATTTTATTAATTGAATAAATTTTAATCTCTTGTTACTGCCATTTTATAATCTATATAATTTTATTTTTAACCAAAATTGGCTATTTTTCTCTTTATGTTCTAATAAAATTTATCATGGTTATAATTCTTATTGTAAAAAATAATTTGGAATTAATTAAAAACATTTAAACTTCTCAATATAAATTTGACAAAAAAAATTCAAAATTAAAATCATAGAATTTTCAGAATTAAATTTCAAATAAAATATAAAATATTCCACGAAAAACAATATTTAGAAAAAGTAACATTTTTATAAATAATTTTTATAAAAAAATATGTCATGTATAAAATATAAAATTTTAAAACCATAAAAAGATTATTTTAATCCAAAATATATTAATTATAATTTAAAAATAATCCAAAACCTAATTTAACCCCCATAACATCATCAATGAAAATTTATTTTGAAATTAAAATTTGTATTTCATTATTAATCAAAAACATGACCTTATTAGAAATATATCAAAAATTCATATAATGTAAATATTTATATAACTACTCCAAAAAAGTTATTTTGTAAAAGAGAATATATAATTTTGTGAAAAAATTATTTTAAAATGGGCGCACCTTCAGAAGGTATTGAAACACCATATTTGGAATATAATTCTTTTATCACAAGAAACTGAACATGTACTTTTATCTTGTTGTGTAAATAAATATGAATAATTTTAAAAACATTATTAATTATATTAATTATATATTTTATTTATAAAATCTATAATGAGATATTTTTTATAAATTCCTTTAAACTCAGTCATGCGTGAAATGAAATCTATTAAAATAACATGATATTTTATGTAACCAAAACCAAGCATAGTATTTTGTATACAGAAAACTAAGACCCGGATTTATATGACTAATGATTGTCATAGGGAATCATTAAACATAATAAAAATATTAATTAAATATATACATCTCATTAAAATCTCTTGGTATTACAATATACCACTCTATAAAATAATTTCACCCTCGAAATTTGTCTGGGATATAAAAAGTATAATACATGCAAGTTTATTTTATAAAAAACCGCATCATATAAATAATTAATAAAACCATTAATTTAAATGAATAAATGAATGTACTATGGTAATATGAAATAATATATCCTAGTATCCCACTTAGGAATACAAGGTTATTGAACAAAAAACATACAAAAATGTTCTAATGGAGTGTGATAGAAAACATTGTTTGGTGAATGTTAATAATCAAAATGGTAGAAATTTATGATAGGTTATATTGTCATTGATTTCAGTGATGGAAAATAAAATGGAAAAACATTTATTTAGAATTTTTTCATTGTGGTTTTGAATTATATTTCTACCTAGACTATGATTATAAGGGAATATACTTTCTTGACATGTAGGGTTTCATATTTTAATCAATTTACACCACATTATTTTCCTCATAATGATGAGTATTAAAGAAGAGTTTTTCACTCTGGAAGGACTGGATTCCACATCTATAAAATCAAATTATGCACAATATATTAATATCATATTTCAATGGTCTTTAGACTACAACAAAAATTATTAGTGTAGGAGAAGATAATTCAAAAAAATAATCAACTTTATGTGATGAATAACTAAATTAATATCCAAAATTAAACACTAATAACAAATGTTCATCACAGACAATTCAATAAATTATGTCCCTCATGAATTTTTTCGACTATTATTCAAACCCCAAATTATGAATAATTTGGACATATAATCTTTCAAGATAAATATTTACATTTATATTAATATAAAACCAACCGATATTAATGTCGCAGTCAAAAAATTAATTATCCAAATCACATATTCACCATGATAGGTTAATAATTTTAATAAATAACCTATTTCTCCATCAATACCCAATTAAAATCCTAGAGTAATCCATAATACAAGTATACCATACAATCCTCAATAAAAATCCCATACTATTCAATTTTCGTTAATCATATAATGTATCAAAAATTGGGAACATATTCAAACATAATATTTACCCCAAAAATAAAAACTCATTTTATAATACTAAGGGTATCTATTTGATAAAATAGAACATCCCAAAACAAAATAAATCTTATTCCGTCAAATCATTTAAATAAAAATAAACATTCATACGAACTAGGGACATCAATTAGGCTAGTGGTAGGAGATAAAGCCTTGTCAACCTTTGGTTGTGGGTTCGATTCCTGAAACCTTGTTTGATGAAATGTTTTGTCACCCATTCTATAGGTAGAACTTTTTAGAAAACTATATATTTATTATATCATTCCATAAATGAGATAAAATCGTTAAAAATTACAATAACATAATTTAACTTCATTGGTTGGATATTACATTTCATTTTGCATCCCAAAAAAAATATTAATTAACTCCAACCTAAATGTATCCAAAATACCATTTGAAAAAATTAAATTTAATAGCCTAAATCTGCAAATGAATGTTCTAAGACAACGATTTTTTTTCAAACACTTAAATTAAAATCATGTGATGATATGAATAACTCTTAACAAAACATCATAATATCCAATGTTGTCTAAACCATTCTCTGACACCAAATGTAATGTCCTAGAACCAAACTTTTAGATTCATGACTAATGATATAAACATTAAAAATTTGACTACATTTTTAACATCAAAACATAATACATCAAAAGGAAATAATGGATCACATGCATACAATATGTCTAATTATTTTTATAGTTTAAGATAATTAGAAAAAAATATTAAAGACTTTGGTTTATAACAAATTGGTTAAAAAAACAATAACTCACACTATGTAAAACATTTCATATTTCACATGAGGTCCTCAACTTTGTCCTTGTGAAATACCTCAAGAAAAAAATCATTTAACTTTTTTCCTCTTAACTTTGGGAAAAGAAACATAAAAAAATTTGAGATCAAATGCTCAGTATAGGTAAACAAGAGAGATATGTGAGAATAAACATGAATATAAGGGTTTTAGAAAAATATCATAACAATAGATGCTCATACCCTAATTATCAGAGATCATTAACATGAGTAATGGAATAAATATTGTATATTTATAAAACATGAATCATAATCAATTGAAGAACATAAGACATAAAATCATAACATATGAAGACTACATGTAATTTTTGCTAGAAAATTAAGCATATAATATGATTTCTATAGTACCCATTGAATCACTTAAAAGACCATCATATTGTAAAAAATCATATAATTATCTGAGTTAAATTGTTGTTCTAGTAATGTATTACTGAACTGAATTTACTTTTTATTCCATTCATGTATTTCTATACCAGATTTTGTTTATGTTCTAATAATGTCTATCCAATTATATTTATATATTTACCCAATGAATATTATGTAGATATAGGTCCCACCATTATCATAATAAAATAATATTTATCTATTCAAAAATGATATATATCATTCACAACCAATTAACAGAAATGGGTTTCATAAAACAAATGATCATAGCATTACCCATGGAAAAGAAAAGAACATTCATAACAATAAATCCATAATAAATGATAATCATTAAAATAAATAATAATAATTGTATAATTTTTTCATATCCATAATGAAACATAAGTAAAATTAAATAACATGGTTTTATAAGGAAAGTTATTTTCAGATAACTCTTGAAAATAGTTCTTAAAAAATATATGATTTTCATTGAAAAATTCATTTCCAAATATAAAATATAATTTTAATGATATTTTTTTAAATAGAATGAAAAAATATAATCGAACACATTAAAACATAATTAATTTCTTTAAAATAATTTTTGTTGAATATGAGATAAAGAGTTATTTTTTAAAAAATATTATTAATGAAAATAATTTCCAAACATTTTCACTTATCCCATAACACACAGAAAGATTTGAATCAAAATACATATTAAATAATAACAATAAAATAATATTTTATTATCATAAAATTTTTGATATTCCTATTATAGCATTTCAAATGGAAATATATACACCTAGTATAAGAACATAGGTTCATAGTAAAACATGTGTCTCAAAGAAGGAAAATTGAGAAAAAAATCTTACTTATTTGGTTTCATTTGAACCATGAAACCACATGAAATAGATATCATAAACTGGATAGGTAAACACCTATAAAATAAAGTAAAAAACTCATAGAATACATTCAATTTTAGTATTTACACAACACAAAATAATTGACTGGTGAATAAGCCATGTATCTGAATGAAATAAAATGTTTGATGAAATTCCCATACCATAGGTTGGGGTTTCTTTTGTAAATATATAAAATATTTTATAGTTTGTGAAATAATTTTATTATTTTTATTATATAATTTTATTTATATTAATGATATCATATATAAATATATTGCCACCCATTTAATAATATTTAATTATTACTCTTCATTCAGGTGTTAATTGTTTCATCTTTTCTAATCATGTTTTATTGTATAATTCAAACATATTCATAATTTATTTTAGTTATATAATTTTAATTATCTAAATAAGGAATTTTATATCATATTTATTAATTATATAAATTTATATATCCTATCATGAATAGAGAATAAAGAAATTTAATCACATTAATATTCATTATGTATGCAAAAATGAAACTATCATTTTCATAATAGTTATAATTATGATGGGAATATTATATATGTTATTTCATAAATGGATTTCAAGTTATACTTATTATATATGTATATTTGTTCCGTATTTATACCCATCTAATTAAAATGGTGATGAAAAATAGATTACACTATGGCGTGGAGATTATTGGTCATACCTTCAAATGAATGGTGGTTTTATTTTTTCATTAGAAGGAATGAATGTGGAATATAGTTTTCTCGTTAACCATAATAACATCAAAAAATTAAAATTATATTTTATTAATTATTTTATAATGGAAACATCTTAATAATATGATTTATAATAAAAAATGATTTGGAAATGTCGGAATGGAAGTTACCTCTTCTTCAACGATCACTCTTTAAATATCTTCTAAGAACACTAGATTTGGTCTTTTGAGAAAACCATAACCTTTATACTTTTACAAAATATGTTTATAATTTCATTTTGTAGTGTTTTTTTATCTTTAAATCGTAAAGGTTTTTTATATTTGAGGAATTAGGTTCTCATTTATAATTGAGGTGAGCAGCACTTTTGGAATTTCTGAAATACCAATTTATAATAATTTAAAAATCAATTAAAATACCACAAAGTGGAGATATAATAAAATCAATTATATGATAATATTTTAATCATATCAATCAATAAAATTTTGACATGTTTTCATTTCAATTTAAACCATATCGTTTAAATTTTCGTTAATTATCAATTTTAATATTTACTGTTGTAACAATTTTTTCAATTATAAAAGTTATATATTTTTATTATTTGATGTCCGATAAATCATAAATATTTAATTTATAGTATTTTATAGAATTTAATGTTTTTGTAATTTCTAATATGTGTTTTGGATTTTAATTAATTTAATAAAACATTATTTTCAACAAACATCAATACTATCAATTAGAACACTATTCGTTTATTTTGTATTTTTTAAAAATGTCATGATAAGATGTTAACATAAAACAAAATATTTTATTTCACACATATCTGGTCCAGGTACTGTAAAAAATTAGTTTTATATATTTATAATCTAAAATTATATTAATTTTTGTATTTTTAATAAACTTAATTTGATATTTTTATTAGTAATGTAATTACTACATCATATTTGATTAATTATATTAGATGCATTTTTTCAATATAACATAAAATTAAAACACCATGATGATTATAAATTTTATTTCTTCTATAAGTGTAAATATATTATAATATATATGTTGTCTAACCTTCTGTTTAAAATGATATAGTAATAAACACATGAAACTGACAACTTTGACTCTAAATTTATTAAAATAATTTAAATGTCATAATACTTTCTATGTGGTTCCATATATCCAATAACTCAACTGATGGATGATTATGGAATATATACAATCGACTAATAATGTTTTCACTTTTTTTAACTGTCATTAGTCTTATTAATATCTATGTCATTTTCATAGAGAAGTTTCCAATAAATTATAATGTTTAGAACCTATATTATTAATGGTCTAATTTTAATCATCCAATATTTTTTTCAATTTTTAGTGTGATTTCATAATCATTATAATATTATTTCTAACATAAATTACCAAATTTTCCCTCTCTCGTGGTAATAATGTTTAAAATGGTTAATATTAATTTTGGCCCAAAATAATATGAATTTATTTACCAATTTTGGAACATCTAAATTAATTTTGGACCTTGATATTTTATAATTCAAAAAATAGAATTTTTGTAATTAAATTTAAAATATAATCAGTATGATTCAATAAAAAAAATTTCTCCAAAAATGAAGCCTTAAAAGAGAAAAAAGTTTTTATAATAAAGTAATTTATAAAATAAAAAATAAAAATACCATAATAATATTATATTGAAACAAAATAAAATAATTACAATATAAATTTAGTCCAATACAAAATTTATCCTGGTAAGTCACTTAAAACAAAATACAGTTTTGAAGAATAATATGTATTTGACAATTCATAAAAAACTCTAACATATTAGAAAAATATAAAAAACTAAATGAAAGTAAATTTTTATAAACCTTATCCAAATTTTATTCCCTTTTTTAAATTTAATATATAAAATTTCCAAAAAGTTAACTTAAAATAGATGTTCTATGAAAAGGCTGAAATACTAATTTTTTTAAAAATACTTCTTTTATAAAAAATTGAATTTTCTCATATATCATGTCAAGAAAACATATTTTACTAATTTTAAAATTTATATTTAATAGATTAATAAAATATATAATTAATAAATTCCTTAAAGAGTGTTTTATTAATAAATTCCCATAAACTCAATCCTACATGAAATGACATGTATCCATATAACAGGACATTTTATGTAATAGAATATAGGCATTTTATTTCACACACTATAAATTAAGATTGTTTCTCATATTGTGCAAGTTTATATTTGTGGAACCTGAAAGATAATAAATAACAGAAATCAAAAATAAATTTCATAAAACAAATTGAAGAATGACACATTATTTACTTGAAAAAATAATTCATAAACAATAGAGTTGTCAAATTCTACCACCAATAAAATGAATTTATCCCCCAATATTATTCATTCCGATAAAAGAATGAGTACAATTTTGCTTCATCATATCCCCTAGTCCAAAAAATGACCATCAAAACTCAGGGTTTAAATAGAAAAATAGACCAATTGAGTGGTATTATTTCGTAGCAAATTCTCTATATGATCAAGAATCTCAAGCGATTCTTTCTCATAAGTATGATCTAGGTAAAGTTATATTACTTCTATGTTTAATACTGGTGAAGGTTCTATTATGTAAATCCTCATCTTAGATACATGGAACATAGTGTGGACTAGACAAATGATTAATGAACTTCCCACAAAATAAGCTACCATCCTGGTATAATCAATAATCTTAATGGAACTGATATTCCTATTGATATGTTTTACATTCTTCAAGATTATAATGACCTTCTTCTATGAAGATACTATAAGAAACACCTTTTAACCACTATAAAATTACATATCATGTTGGTTATTTTTAGTATTCCTATTATTTTAAATAAATGATGTATGGTTGTGTTGTTGAATGGATTTTATAGAAACACTATCCATTTAACCATATCATTGTATTTATTTATGCATAATTAACCATAATATAAAAATAAAATAATCATAATGTCAACTGTATTTTAAATATTGTGATTAAAATTTAACATCAAGAAAACAAAATAATAGCATGTTCTATTTATTACCCATAATGATCACATAACATTCATTTTTTTCATACATCAACATATGATAACATGTGGAAGAAATGAAAAAAATGGATGAGTTAAATATCCAATTAAGGGAGTAATCATAGGAATAAAACAGATAATAAGGGTTAGAATGAATAACATAATGACATAAAAAATAAAATAATGTGAATGTTTAAAAGGAACGATACCATGTATAATATGGGAGAAAATAATCATGGAACCCTTGGAATGTGGAAACAATATATAACAGGATATGAACATGAGTCAAGGATAATTTTCTAGACTATATTACATCATGGAGAAAGTCCCAAAAAGGAATTGGGTTCACTCTGTGTCCCAGCATGAGATATCTAGAGACTAAACATTACCTAATTCATTAATGTGATATCTAGGATAAACTTTCATAACATTTTCCTGAATATGTGTTCCACAGAAATAATAAATATAAGGGCTGCCCAAAATAATGGATCATGATAATTTATGTTTACTTAGTTTTGAAACATGTAAAAGGAATTTTTAAGAAACATTAGAACTAAAACCTTAGAGTCTGGTTTAGGGAATATATTAAAAATACTGTTATGTGAAAATTAAAAAATTTCTTTTAATAAATCCAAATATGAATTAAGATATCTGTTCATGATAAAAATAGTAACATTTAAATGAAATGGTGACTTTTTGAAGATTATGGTGTTTACATGGAAGAGGGTAAGAAATCGGAATATTCCCTTTATTCATTAATTCTTATCGTGATGATTCGCAATGGTAACCTTTTTGATATGTCACGAACCAACCCGAGTCGACCCTGAACCGGTCACACAAGCCGGTCCGCGACATGGCCCGAGAGGCGTTCCCGATCCTCCCGGGCTGGCGACAAGCGCCAGGGCATCATTAGAGACTGTGGGAACGATTTCGCCCAATATAAATAAATAAGAATGCAAAGATAAAACAAAGCAGTGCAGAAAAATGATAAACTAAACAAAGTGACTAAACATGAACAAACAAGAATCAAACTAACCAAACACGACGTCCGAACAACTCCGTGCGACCTCGCGGGTCGCTCTCCGACTCAACGATCAAGCGTCGCCCTAGGCGAGCGCACTCAAGCTATAGCCTGCACAAACACTAAAAACCGAAAAGAACTATAGGCGTGATTATTAAAACTCAGTAGGCTAGCCCGGTATCTATTCCCAATGCACTACCTTTAAAATAAAAGAAACATTATTTCAAGTTTGAACTACAATTTATAAAAGTATGTTTTTCTAAGAATTTTACTTAAAAAAAAGTACGAACCATTGCCCTTAGCCATTTCAAAATTCGGGTTCATTTCATTAGTGCCAATGACATTTCAAGAAAGGGGGAAAGTGATGTTTAAATTTTCAAATTTGTACAAAAGGGATTAAACACTTCCATTTGAAAACAATTTTTAGAAACCCATTTAAAAGCAATTTATCATTTTCCAAGGAAAACAATATGCCAGAATGCACAAAGTAAAACAAACAGCAAGGGTAATGTAAGTATACACGTGAGCATCATAATCATTACTGCAAGCTACAAAAGGTGAATAGACATGGGTGAACCTTGGAGATCGAGAATAAACCATAAGACACCAATACATGAGAAATCATCCTTATCGACATGTCACGATGAAATCAAAACGCACAATACGCTCGACCATCCACTCACGGGCAGGTCGAGGGGAAATCCCATAGCAATAAACCCAATATATCCACCTACTATGGGCCACTGGTCAGTACCATAACCTACCAGTGCAGCAATCGTTCTTAGAATATTCTCTCAATATGCCAGATTCCCATGTCTCAAGTGTTTGAAAAAGGGGTGAGCCAACTAATGCCAACCGAGCATCCAATCACATACATATATATATATAAAGCACAACAGGAATCACCTGAGCCACTCCGTGGAACAACCTCATGCTTTTTTTTACTCAAGTACCCGGGAGCCTCTAAGCGCGGCCTCCCAATCAATAAATTACAACCAAGGCATGAGAGTCTCCCTAAGAGGGTTTTTATCAAAACATTTTTATCGCTTTCCATAATGTGCCAAACGGTCATTTAATACATTTCACAAACACCACTCAACGAAAGGTTCAACATCTTTATGAGACAAAACCCGGTTTAAAACAATTTAAAGAACCACAAAACACTACTTCAAAGGTTGCCAATATTTTTATAAACCAAACCAAACCATTATCCTTTTCCAAATAAACTTTAAGAGCCAACCGGGAAATTTCTCAAACGAATCAAAGTATTTGTTCATGCTTCAAAAGAAATCATTTCTCATTAAACCAGAACTCTTTTTTACATTCCGTGAATTATGTTTAAAAGCCAAACGGGCAATCTTTCATCATTGGGTGTCCGCTCGTAAAAAGGGTGTTTCATGTGTCGTGTATAAAATAAACGGATCCTTTTGACATTAAATAACCATTTAAAAATTTACCCTCTTATATTAAAAATTAATTATCGTATATTATCTCATATTTATTACAATTAATAAAATGTTGATTTTGAATAATTAGGGTGCGCAAAACAACATGAAATAATATAACTTAAATTTTAAAAGCAGTGCAAAGGGGACCTACCTCAAAATCAAGCGCGTCGACAAACAACGTCGGATCCAAGGCGCGATGACACGACGTGTGTCCGAGACTACGTGACAAAGTCTAATACTCTGCATAAACAATATCAAGGACTTAGACACATCCAAAAACTCACCAGAGCACGCGAAACCAAGCGGCGGGAAGAAAAACTCACCTCGGAACTGAAGCGCGACAACAACGGAACCTCGGAGACAAGGGGCGGCGATGGCGCTCACTCGGAAACACCCTGCGCGGGCCCTCAAATAATAATCCTACCAAACGAAACATAAATTGATATAAACCCCCTAACGAAGCAAAGACGAACCAAGAATAATAATGATCGCGATACTAATAGTAATAATTGTAACAATAACAATAATAATAATCAAAAATGATAAAAATAATAATAATAATAATAATAGTAATAATAATAATAATAACAACAACAAAATAATAATAATAATAATAACAAAAATAATAAAAATAATATTAATAATAGTAACAACAATAATAGTAATAATAGTAATAATAATATTAATAATAAAAATAATAATGATAATAATAATAATAGTAATAAAATTAATAATAATAATACTAATAATAAAATTAATAATAATAATAATAATAATAATAGCAATACTAGCATTAATAATAATAATGATCACATAAATCATAATTTTATAATAAAAAAAAGTTCTTAACATATTAAATAAAATGAAATAGCAAATTAAATTAAATTAAATAAAAACAAACGGACCTGTGCGGCGGAGCAGAAGAAGGAGAAAGAAAAGAAGAAGAAGAAGAGAAGAAGAAGAGGAAGAAGGAGAGAAGAAGAAGAAGAAGAAGGAGAGAAGAAGTAGAAGAAGGAAAGGAGAAGATGAGAAGAAGAAGAAGAGGAAGAAGAAAAGAAGAAGGAGGAGGAGGGAGCAGGGGCGTTGGTGGCTCGGTGCGGCGTGCGGCGTGCGGCGAAGGAAGCGAGGCAGAGGGGGCCGAGTGGCCCGGACGGGAGCAGGAGGGCGGAGGCGGTCATTCTGGTTCAGTGGGGCTCGGGTGCAGCTGGTCGTGGGCAGTGCGAGGCAGGCCGAGGGGGAAGCCAGAGGATGGAGGGAGGGGCGTCGGGTCTGGCGTGGGCGCAGCGGCGTCGGGTGCTGCGGCCGGGTGTGCCGCTGGGCTGCCGTCGCTGCCGAGGGGAAGAAGAAGGGGTGGCGGCACTGCTGTTGCGGGAGGAGAAGAAAATATATATATATATATAGGGGGGCATCCCACTAGGGTTAGTAGAAAAGAAAAGAAAAGATAAAAGAAAAAAAAATAATAAAATAATAAAATTAAATTAAATAAAACAAATCAGAACCATAATAATAATAAATTACAATAATAATAATAACAACAACAAATAATAAACATCATAGTGATAAAATAATAAAATAAAATAAAATAAAAACAATAACAGTGTTCGTATCATTTTAATGATAATTAATTTTTAACGAACTAAAAATTTTAACGACGCAACAATTAACGCGCGTTTTAAAAATAATGACTCTATTTAAAATTTTCCAAAGACAACGGGATGCGAAAATACACCGGGTAAGGACGAGCGGGGTTTTCCAGAACAGGCTCCGCTCACGCGCCCAACGACGTCGCGTCAAAAAGTGCACTTTTTAACAAAAACTCAAAAATCTAATCCGAGACTGGACACGAACCCCAGCAAAAAAATTCAAAGTCAAAGAAATCATAAAATAAAATAAACGTGCGTGTCGGGGTGTGACAATTCTCCCCACCATAACGCTTTCCGCCCCCAGAAAGCCACCACACCAACCAGTCGATCGATCAACACCTAAGGATTCCACACAACACGATCCAACCTCTTATCTCAAGAACATCATGCCGACTACCAACGGAACTAAACCTCATTGCCCGAAATAACTCACCAACAGAGGGAGGGCCGAACGGCTCCCCACCATAAGAACTCCACTAGAATTCGATAACGACATAAGAGAAAACCCAAAAGACTCATGGTGGGTCTCCCCACCATAAAGAACCGACCAACTAATCGACCAAACAGGAAGCCAGCTTAGACATGCACGAGACCTTACTCCAGGTAGAAGGAGCACAGCAAGGACCTTTAAACCACTTACTCACATCCAAAAGGGATAGAAGCTTAAATGGATACTTTGCGCAACTAAAACCCTAACCCCATGGGCGGGGAGGGTGGCCCCAAGGATCAAATCACTAAAACTACGACGTACGACTACTCACGACCCATCACTTCGGTAAGGACACAAACCAGGGCCGCAACTGATTTACACCAGTGGCCCATGCAAAGTCACTGATCAGCAACTTACATCCAAAAGGCACAATTCCCGGCGTTACACGAGGGATAAGTCCATTGCGCACTTTGTGACAAGAGAGAACCACAACGACAGAGAAACCAGAGCAACAACACCAAAACAATCTCACCACGACGATAGAGGCACGACTTTAACCGGACTCTTTAAAATTTCCCCGGGGGGTTCCTGACTACGCGCCGACTTCACTCCGAGACCTTTTGGCTGGAGCTCTGATGGATGAAGCATCTCCTGCCTCGCAGTCAGGTTCTGATAATCCCAATGAGATACATACATCATTTGATCTGACAGATTGAAGGAAAAGATTTTAAAATTAAAACACACCAGCATTGAAAGACGAGGTTCGTCAAAAGACCCATGAAGTTCCCATACATTTCAAACCCAAAACAACACCCATACATAGACCACGATGATAGATCGCTTACACTGAAAGGAAACTAACACTAGAAACTTTGAACAAAGACCCTACAACACATTACTTCTGAGAACTTCCTCTGCGACGCTTTCTTGCAATGCCCCGACAAAATCGTCGCATGTGACCCAGGCGTCCACATGCCTGGCAGGGCTTCGGAGTTCTTGGGCACGATGACTTCTTGTGACCCCGCTTGCCACACTGATAACACACAATAATCTCTCGCTCCGAAGAGGTTGATGAAAGATCCCGAGGCCTCTTGATTCCATGACCTCATCCACCCATTTCCATTTTCTTACTCACCTCCTTTCCAGAATCTCCACCAGTGCTCATAGGGATCGAAGGAGGGATAACTACTTTGAGCACTCCTGCCATCGTAGCTTCGACACGAAAATCTCGTCTCGCCACATCAACAAAAGAAGTCAGGTTAGACTCTGAAACCTTCGACTGTAGGTCAGGGCGGAGACCTGCCTCGAAGCGTCGAGCCTTCACGGGGTCATTCGTGGCATACTTTGAATCATAAGGTACTAGATCTACAAAGCGCTGGAAATATACCAACACGGATCTGTCGCCCTGCTGCAGACAACACATCTCCATCCCCTTTCTCACCCTTTCTTCCTCAAAGAAAAACTGACGAATGAACGAGGCCTTGAAAAACTCCCAAGTAACCTCTTGACGGGGCTTGTTCCGAGACACTGACTTCCACCACATCCACGGTGAACCTTCAAGCATGAAGGTCGCAAACTTGACTTTCAACGACTCGGGCAACTCCATGAGGTTAAAGTCCCATTCAATATTCCGCATCCACTCCTCTGCCACAAAAGTTTCTAATTGACCGTAGAAGAGAGGTGGATCCAACTTCTGAAACTCAAGCATAAAATCCTTATGTTGATCAACCGCACTACGATCACCCATCGAAGCTTCAAAGGGATAACCGCTGGACAAGGAAAGGTCAAAAACCCAATCAAGGCCAACTCAACGAATGAATAAAAACCTCCAAATCAAACACTGCATAGGTGACAAGCTTGAAATCCGAGGAAACCAGTTATCATAACATCAAAACTTTTCTCTTTGAAAACATCTTTAATTTAGAACAAGCTTGTTGGGTTAAACCTTCTCCATTGGTATTCTTTAGAGCCTCACTCACATGCATGTACCCATGCCACCCAGGGCATCTATCCATCATACCAGAAATCCATCCACATTTCCAACATACCACAATGCATGTGAGCACTCATCAGAACACCAAGGTCAAAACAAAGCAACTTCATTTTCCAAAAACAATTTATTCATACCACTTCTTTTAAAACAATCCACAAATTAAGCATGTCATTTCAAACAACACTTTTTTTTTCTTTTCAAAACCAACTTTTCTGGTTCAAACCACTTTCAGAAATCAACGGAAACCCAAAACAACTCAAACAGGGGACTAGTGTCAGTGGGTGTCTTGACCATATGGTTGGCGGCCATATGCCAAACACGTCACTGACACAGAGAGCCTTCTTGGACCATGCCCCCAGCTCCACATGGCTTGCCAGGCCATGCGGCTTAGGACTATTAGCCCAACTCCATTTGTCGTACCCCAATCGCAAAACATTTCCATAAAAACCCAAACAAACCAATTAAACCGGACTTCCCATGGAAACCTGAGGATCAGTACGGGCAAGAGTTCGCGACGCTCTTCTCGCACCTACCCCTCAAGTCCCGACAATCCTACTCCATATACCTTGACATCCCAAATAACAAAGGGCGCTCTGAAAAGTGAGGTCTGCTAAGAGAAAACCCCTCTGATACCATTTTGTCACGAACCAACCCGGGTCGACCCTGAACCGGTCACCCAAGCCGGTCCGCGACATGGCCCGAGAGGCGTTCCCGATCCTCCTGGGCTGGCGACAAGCGCCAGGGCATCATTAGAGACTGTGGGAACGATTTCGCCAAATATAAATAAATAAGAATGCAAAGATAAAACAGAGCAGCGCAGAAAAAAGATAAACTAAACAAAGTGACTAAACATGAACAAACAGGAATCAAACTAACCAAACACGACGTCCGAACAACTCCGTGCGACCTCGCGGGTCGCTCTCCGACTCAACGATCAAGTGTCGCCCTAGGCGAGCGCACTCAAGCTATAGCCTGCACAAACACTAAAAACAGAAAAGATCTATAGGCGTGAGTATTAAAACTCAGTAGGCTAGCCCGGTATCTATTCCCAATGCACTACCTTTAAAATAAAAGAAACATTATTTCAAGTTTGAACTACAATTTATAAAAGTATGTTTTTCTAAGCATTTTACTTAAAAACAAAGTACGAACCATTGCCCTTAGCCATTTCAAAATTCGGGTTCATTTCATTAGTGCCAATGACATTTCAGGAAAGGGGGAAAGTGATGTTTAAATTTTCAAATTTGTACAAAAGGGATTAAACACTTCCATTTGAAAACAATTTTTAGAAACCCATTTAAAAGCAATTTATCAGTTTCCAAGGAAAACAATATGCCAGAATGCACAAAGTAAAACATAGAGCAAGGGCAATGTAAGTATACACGTGAGCATCATAATCATTACTGCAAGCTACAAAAGCTGAATAGACATGGGTGAACCTAGGAGATCGAGAATAAACCAGAAGACACCAATACATGAGAAATCATCCTTATCGACATGTCACGATGAAATTAAAACGCACAATACGCTCGACCATCCACTCACGGGCAGGTCGAGGGCAAATCCCATAGCAATAAACCCAATATATCCACCTACTATGGGCCACTGGTCAGTACCATAACCTACCAGTGCAGCAATCATTCTTAGAATATTCTCTCAATATGCCAGATTCCCATGTCTCAAGTGTTTGAAAAAGGGGTGAGCCAACTAATGCCAACCGAGCATCCAATCACATACATATATATATATAAAGCACAACAAGAATCACTGGAGCCACTCCGTGGAACAACCTCATGCTTTTTTATACTCAAGTACCCGGGAGCCTCTAAGCACGGCCTCCCAAACAATAAATTGCAACCAAGGCATGAGAGTCGCCCTAAGAGGGTTTTTATCAAAACATTTTTATCGCTTTCCATAAAGTGCCAAACGGGCATTTAATACATTTCACAAACACCACTCAACGAAAGGTTCAACATCTTTATGAGACAAAACCCGGTTTAAAACAATTTAAAGAACCACAAAACACTACTTCAAAGGTTGCCAATATTTTTATAAACCAAACCAAACCATTTTCCTTTTCCAAATAAACTTTAAGAGCCAACCGGGCAATTTCTCAAACGAACCAACGTATTTGTCCATGCTTCAAAAGAAATCATTTCTCATTAAACCAGAAATCTGTTTTACATTTCGTGAATTATGTTTAAAAGCCAAATGGGCATTCTTTCATCATTGGGTGTCCGCTCGTAAAAAGGGTGTTTCATGTGTCGTGTATAAAATAAACGGCTCCTTTTGACATTAAATAACCATTTAAAAATTTACCCTCTTATATTAAAAATTAATTATCGTATATTATCTCATATTTATTACAATTAATATAATGTTGATGTTGAATAATTAGGTTGCTCAAACAACATGAAATAATATAACTTAAATTTTAAAAGCAGTGAAAAGGGGACCTACCTCAAAATCAAGCACGTCGACAAACAACCTCGGATCCAAGGCGCGATTACACGACATGTGTCCGAGACTACGTGACAAAGTCTAATACTCTGCATAAACAATATCAAGGACTTAGACACATCCAAAAACTCACCAGAGCACGCGAAACCAAGCGGCGGGAAGAAAAACTCACCTCGGAACTGAAGCGCGACAACAACAGAACCTCGGAGACAAGCCACGACGATGGCGCTCACTCAGAAACACCCTACACGGGCCCTCAAATAATAATCCTACCAAACGAAACATAAATTGATAAAAACCCCCTAACGAAGCAAAGACGAACCAAGAATAATAATGATTGCGATACTAATAGTAATAATTGTAACAATAACAATAATAATAATCAAAAATGATAATAATAATAATAATAATAGTAATAATAATAATAATAACAACAACAAAATAATAATAATAATAATAACAAAAATAATAAAAATAATATTAATAATAGTAACAACAATAATAGTAATAATAGTAATAATAATATTAATAATAAAAATAATAATGATAATAATAATAATAGTAATAAAATTAATACTAATAATACTAATAATAAAATTAATAATAATAATAATAATAATAATAATATTAGAAATACTAGCATTAATAATAATAATGATCACATAAATCATAATTTTATAATAAAAAAAAGTTATTAACATATTAAATAAAATGAAATAGCAAATTAAATTAAAATAAATAAAAACAAACGGACCTGTGCGGCGGAGCAGAAGAAGGAGAAAGAAAAGAAGAAGATGAAGAGAAGAAGAAGAGGAAGAAGGAGAGAAGAAGAAGAAGAAGAAGGAGAGAAGAAGAAGAAGAAGGAAAGGAGAAGAAGAGAAGAATAAGAAGAGGAAGAAGAAAAGAAGAAGAAGGAGGAGGGAGCAGGGGCGTTGGTGGCTCGGTGCGGCGTGCGGCGTGCGGCGAAGGAATCAAGGCAGAGGGGGCCGAGTGGCCCGGACGGGAGCAGGAGGGCAGAGGCGGTCGTTCTGGGTCAGTGGGGCTCGGGTGCAGCTGGTCGTGGGCAGTGCGAGGCAGGCCGAGGGGGAAGCTAGAGGCTGGAGGGAGGGGCGCCGGGTCTGGCGTGGGCGCAGCGGTGTCGGGTGCTGCGGCCGGGTGTGCCGCTGGGCTTCCGTCGCTGCCGAGGGGAAGAAGAAGGGGTGGCGGCGCTGCTGTTGCGGGAGGAGAAGAAAATATATATATATATAGGGGGGGCGGCCCACTAGGGTTAGTAGAAAAGAAAAGAAAAGATAAAAGAAAAAAATAATAATAAAATAATAAAATTAAATTAAATAAAACAAATCAGAACCATAATAATAATAAATTACAATAATAATAATAACAACAAAAAATAATAAACATCATAGTGATAAAATAATAAAATAAAATAAAATAAAAACAATAACGGTGTTCGTATCATTTTAATGACAATTAATTCTTAACGCACTAAAAATTTTAACGACGCAACAATTAACGCGCGTTTTAAAAATAAGGACTCTATTTAAAATTTTCCAAAGACAACGGGATGCGAAAATACACCGGGCAAGGACGAGCGGGGTTTTCCAGAACAGGCTCCGCTCACGCGCCCAACGACGTCGCGTCAAAAAGTGAACTTTTTAACAAAAACTCAAAAATCTAATCCGAGACTGGACACGAACCCCAGCAAAAAAATTCAAAGTCAAAGAAATCATAAAATAAAATAAACGTGCGTGTCGGGGTGTGACATGATACATGTATTATACCATAAAATATGTATAATATGATATGGATACATGATTTTATAATGTATTCAAATAATTTATAGGAATAAAATATAAATAAATATGAATTACATTGTGATAAATTGGGAGAAAGAGTAACCTGAAGGAAAAACTGGAGGTTTTGTTTTTATCCATTAAATTTTTTGTTAAATGGTTCTTCGATTATAATTAATGTCATGAATAATCAGATTAAAACCATTAATTAATTAATTTATAATATTTTAAAATTTTAATATATTTAATATTTGGTTTAGTTCTATTATGGATTTTTATGAGTTATAGTGTTCAATTTAATTGTTTGTGAGTACTCTTTTCAATGGTTTTTATGATTGGTTCGCATGTATAAGAATACAGAAGTATATATAAAATGGAAACAAAAATAAATAAGTGAAATTATAATTTAATAATAAATATACATATTAAAAATTGGTTATAGAAGTAATTTTTTTAATTTTGGTTACAAAGAAGCATTAGATAATGTTTTAGTGATAATTGTTTGGACTATATTGTGTGGTTTTAAATCACAAAGATTTTTTTTACATATTATCAAGTTTATAAAATGATTCTAGATCATTAAATATGTATTAATTATTATATTATAATTTTATTAACCATAAAATATTTTTATAATAAACATTTTAGGTGTTAATGGAAAATGAATTTTTTTTCCCTCAAGCTAATATATTAATACCTCTCAAATGACATTTTCTATTTTTTAATAAATCGGATAAGATATGTGTATAATGATGGATTATTACATTAGAGTAATAAAACTAATTTATATTTTAGTTTCTATAGTTATAATAACTTTTGGATGTGGGGAGGTGATGAGATAATAAGAAAATAACATGAAAATTAATTGAAAGAAAAGGAAATTTGTATTTTCCTCTTGAGTTTCTCCTGAGTGAAAACATCCATAGGAAAATTTCTGGGAATCTAGATGAGACCAAGATATCCTATTCATAGAGGAGTTTATAGAGAATATTATTTGGAAAAATTTGGGATGTCCCCAAATATTGGAATGTGTATGGTGAATATGTGGTGAGGGGTAGTATTTGTTGTGGAGGAGATGGTTGTTTTTTTATTATTTTAGTCATTGTTAATTTTTCTGGATATAGATAACAAATTTAATTGATTGTTAGGACTATGTAATCTAAATACTTCATGTTATTTTGAACTAATAAACCATTCCTCATCCTTAAATAAAAAATGACTAAAAAATTCATGTATTTAGAAATTATAAAATATTATGATAATTTACTTTTCGAAGAAAAATAATATATTCCTGAAAAATTATAAGAAACCTCCTTAATAATTTAACGATGTCTATAATTTAAAAATGAACTCCAATTTTAGAAAATAACATTTTATATATATTAAATTAAATTTTTTATTTACATCATCTTTTTATAGAAAAATATATATATTAAAATTATAATTGATATTATAAAACTATTAAAAATTAAATAATGTCACATTAAAATATGTTCAAATCATAAGGGAACTGAATATTATTTTAGTAAAACATTTTATGAAAATAAATTTTATTTTAAATCATTAAATTAATTAACAAATTGTAATTACTTATTTTTAACATACTAAAAATACCAACATTAAATTAAAAAAAATTAAATAATTATTTCCTTATATTATAGTGTAATAATATAATAATTTCAATAATATGATATCAATATTGTTTTATAATTTCATAGGATATGTTACTATTCTATTCGCCAATTTACTATTCATGTGGTTTAAAATATTATTCCAAATGTTAGGGTACATTTCTATTGGATTAGATTCCATTATTTCTCTGAATACATATTATATAATAAATTGTTCTTTAATTATGTTTGTATTTTATTCTTAACATGACATAATGTTATTATAATATATGAAAAAAAATTGAAAGAAGGTAATTTTCAATTATAAAATTCATGGTCATTAGGTTATTCCCTTCTTATGAAAATTATAAATAGAATTTTCACTTTACAAATAATGGCGGAAACATGTGAGGGAACCTATCCATCATCGGTTCATCTGATACCCATGTTGCCACATCCTTCATATTGTTCGGCCATAGTACATTCACCAGGAGAGTAGTATTTTTTGCATATAACATTATCTATATAGTCTAAGATATTCACTAGTTTCTCCCCATAAGAGAGATCATTATCATACTGTAGACTATCTGAATTCAGTTCATTTGAATCATCTAGTTTGTACTTCCTCAAGAGGGATATGTGGAATACATTTGTACTTGAGATATGGTATGAAAAAGTTATATTCAATTAGCCTTATCTCTGACCCAATTAAGGATCACGAAAGGGGATTATGTACCTAAGGGAAAGCATTCCCTTATTCCTAAATATCATGATCTTGTTTCCATGGAGATACGAGGACAAATACCATTTCTAAAGCCTGAAACTCAATGTCTCCCCGATGATTGTCTGCATATCTATTTTGTGGGCATTGTGATTCCTTGATATAATTCTGAATGGTTTTTAAAATTTCCACCATTTCATCGACCATTTCGGGTTGTAGCAGCTTACGGTCACCAACTTCATCCTAGCTTTTTTGTGTTCTACAAATGTTCCCAAAAATGGTATTTATATGGAGAGATTTAGATTCTCTAGAAGAAGTTTTTGTTGTAAGAGAATTCAACTAGTGGTAAATGTAGGCCTTATACTCCTTTTAAGTCTGTAGAATAGGATATAAAAATATCTTCATGTATCTAAATAGTAATCTCAAATTGGCCATTAGTTTGGGGATGATATACCATACTAAAATTCAACAAAGTATATAGATCGTGTTGGAGACATTTCCATAACAAAGAGATGAGTCTTAGATATTTATTAGATACAATTGATATTGGAACTCCATGTAGTCTTAACACATAATTGATGTCTATTCATACAAGTTTATCCAGTCATAAGCCCTCTTGGATTTCAATAATGTGATATTTCATTATAAAATTGTATAAAAACTGCAAATATCATTATTCCCTATGGATTTCTTTTAATGTCTTGTGACAAAGACAATGGTGATGTTTTACATCTTCAATATTGGTGTTGGTAATGGTTTCATCATCTCCATAGATGTTTTACTTTCATCCATCACCTATTGACACACCAGGCACATATATGTATATTTAGTGATCTCCTTCATCATATTGTCCCAACAATAGTTCTCTCATATATATCGATATATCATTGTGCTCTGTGGGTGAATAGATTTGGTTGAGATACATTTTTCTTTTATAATATCCTTATTAATATCTAGATTATATTGTATAGATAATCCTAACCCAAATCAAATGACTCCATCCTCATCCATTCTGTATATTGAGGATTTCCAATTTCTCATAGATTCAATATTCTTCACAATTTATACCTCACTTCATTGATAATTCATTATTTTCTCCAGGAGGGGTGGTTGATAAATTCATTTGATAATGTGTTTTTGATGTTTCTTAATTGATGATTCCCATGTCCATCCTTTTTAGGTATACAAAAATTGTATCCTTATGAATTCTAATCATTTAAAATGTTGTAGGATCTATTCTATATAAAAAATATTCCACCTTATTTTCTTTATTGGGATGGTAGTGAATTGAGAAGTCCTAATCATTTATGAGATCTAACCATTTTCATTGGCTCATATTATTATTCTTGTATGTTAATATATACTTTATGAATTTATGGTTATTATATATTTCCAACTTATCCACATTGAGATAATGCCACCAGATTTTAAGACCAAAGATCAGAACATCCATCTACATATCATGTTTAGGATATTTTTTCTAATAATTTTCAACTACCATATTATGTAAGACAACAATTAATCATTCTTCATGAGTACACAACGTCATCATTTTTTTGTAGCATTGATGTTTACTACTGCAGATTCCCCACTTTAGGATGTTTGATTACTGGTGTAGTGGTAAGTCTCTTCTTTATCTCATTGATGTAGTACTCACAATAATTGGACCATACAAACATTACTCTTTTTCTATTCCAAAAAGTTATTGGCTTAAAAAAATCATGATAAGTTATTCCAAAATCATTGGTAATACCCAGGTAGACCAAGGAAACTACGAATATCCATTACATAAGTTGGACTGGGCCACTCTTTGATAGCATTTGTCTTAGAGGGGTCCACATATATCCCTTTTCTTGTGATAACATACCCTAAGAATGATATTAATTATCTCAAAAAACTCATTTAAAATAGATTTTATTTATTTATTCCCTTAAAAAATTCTGTATCATTGTATTCAAATGCTCTTCATGTTCCTCCTTGCCCATTGATTGTATCAAAATATCATCAAAAAAGACAACCACAAATTTTTTGGCGTAATATCTAGATACTATATTCATTAAATACCTGAATATTCTTATATCATTCATGAATATGAAGAGAATAACTATAAAATCACAGATTTCAAACCACATTTTAATGTAATACATAGTAATATCATCCTTCCTCACCCTTAATTGGTGATATCCAAAACGATGGTCCACCTTAGTAAATTAGCATGCCCCACATAGATGATCGAACTAGTCATCAACCCATAGTACGGGATAATTTTTATTTATATTGATTTTATTTTTCTCATGATAGTAAATTAAGAGGCACAATGATTCATCCTTCTTTATATCTAAGAGAAGTGGTACACCCCAAGGTGATGTACACAGGTGTGTAAAAACATTGTAAAGATTCTCTTGTAACTACTTCTTCATCTCTTCTATCTCAATGGTTGAAGCTCTATAAGGTGTATTTAATATAGGATGTGTTCTTTTATTATGTTCAATTCAGATATCAAACTCTCATCTTGAAGTAGGACTAGGAAACTATTTTGGGAAAACATTAGTTAAGTCCCTCACAGTGGGAATTTATTAGAGTTTTATTCTCTCATTTGCCTCAACAATTTGGGATAGATATTCATTATCATAAGGAAACAATATCCACACGTGAGATAATGATTTAGAAGGCTGATCATACTATTATTTATAGTTGTTCAGAATTATAGGATGCTTTAGGATGTAAATAGTGATCTCCTATTTATAAAACTTCACATTAGATTTTATAAAGATATCCAGTCCATAAAAAATTGAATGAAACTCATCCAAATGGAGTATAACAATATATTTTGGAGTATAAATCCACAATAAAAAACTCGGGATGAGTTATATACATTGGGTGCATTATTTTTTCCATTTTCCTCTCTCAAAAATAGATCTACCTCTATATGTTTAGGTGGTAACTGAATTTTTCTACCAAATTCTCATTATATGAATGAACATATTGATTTAGAATATAATAGTATATTCCATATTGTTTTTTAATGATGATGTTTCCTTGTACATAAAACTAAGGCACAAATATTTTAAAAGAAAGAGATTACAATAGTCTAAAATATCGAACCATATTACAATCCTTATTATAAAGGTGGAGTAAATCACTTGGAATATCTTCTAGCCAATTGATATTTTGATTGATCTCTTTATTGGAAAGGTCATCCGCAACCATGCTGTCTTCATGATAATTTTATGTGATGATCAAGTTGATGTCGATAAGTGAGCGAGTGTTGTCCATACATCATGTGGTGATCGACCATGAAAGGTGTATCACACCATTCAATATCGCCTACATGATAGTGGTCAAGTCACCCTTGATCCAATGGTCATTCCGACCATGATTCTTGAAAAAAAAACATTATGAACCATAATCATCATCTCCACCTCTAATGAATACCCAAAGACACATATACTATAAAAGAAGCCAAGGATCGGACCATGATATTTCCTGATGATGGCACTGCATCCTACAGGTCCCATATTGCCTTTGGATAATCACTAAACAATTATCATAATCCATCTACAGAATGAAGCATTCCAGAAAAATTCCAACATACGTCAGTGTTGGAAGAAGTTTCCATCATCATGAAGACATCAAAGAATGCTATACTCTTTCACTATGTTGTTGCAATGGACAGTTTGGATCAAAGTGGCTTCACTTATTCCAATGAGTACCTGCATTTAAATTTATTTTGGATAAATAATCAATTGTTATAAACAATAGCATTTTAATAATAATAGATCACATGAAGAATCTCAAAAACAACAACTAGAAGAAGGATTTTAATCTGTTGACAACTATCCATATCCACGCATCTCTTTAGTTGATATTTGATAGAGTTATAATTCAACCATTTGCTGTAAAATATGTTAAACAAATAGTTCAAAAGAGCATAATAAGTTGAAATATAATGATGTAGGTGGTTGGTATATTCTATGTGTTGATTACAGAGGATACATTTAGAGTAGAGATGAAAGCCATGTAATTAGAGGTGATCATGTGTGGGGATCCTGTTGTGTGAGATAATCTATATAAGAGTATGTCTGACAGCTTTTATCCAAGGTTTAACTACATTTTATTCCAACAAAAATCACATTAATGGTTACTAAAAGAGTGGATGTAATTTTTTTTGATATTTAGCATACCATTATGATTAGGTTCCCAAATTAGGTAATCATCATTATGAGAGAAATGGTATTTTTGAATGGCATTCATATTTTTATGATGGAACGGGTTATTAGGGGAATTAAGAGTATCTCTAATATAATGGGTGGAATTCATTTGTCCTTGTCCTAGATGGACCGTAGAGATTAAGGTAGATACAATCCAATTATATAAACATAAGATCATAAAATAATCTCTATTGAAAATCCATATAGCATTGTTAATAATCTAATAAATGTATTTATTTATGGATATAAAAGAAGAGGAGGTGAGAAAAATACAGATGACATTCTTATGTTGGTCAAGCAATCTATTTTATAGGAAAAAAATGGAGTTATATTTATTGTATGATGATTAAAAGTGATCGTGTCTTTAATAACCTCATTAAAGTAGTTCTAATTTTTGATTCATATATAGATTTGTCAATGGGTTTGATACAAGTTGACCGGGGGATGGTTAAAGGATTTCTTTCTATAGTGCTCCCAGTCCATAAAAAATAATTTATTGAGATATTAATATTTTTTATTATACTAGCAAGCCATTTGTAGAACATCATTGATTTAACAAATTTAGAAAAAATAATACATTTTACCAGAAAAATTCTATCCTGTGAGTTTAGAGATTTTCTATTCCAATAGGTTACCTAGGTATCATCTTTTTCAACAAAAATAGTTAAATTATAGGATTTGGTTCGTCCCCAAAATATTGGGACACCTAGGTATGTAAAAGGAAGAGAGCCCTCTTTAATACCTTAGTCATTTTTAATACTTCACTTCCTATTTGGGGGAAATTTCATTCCAAAGAAGATGTAAGATTTACTCTAGATAATGTATTTCCTAGAAATCTCCACATAGTGCATGAGAGCAGTTTTTAGGTTTAGAATGATTCTTTTAATCACCTTTTAAAGAACAAATAATGTCATCCGCATACAAAAGGTGTGTGGGGGATTCACATCTCTGGATACATGAATGGTAAGGAGTTTGTTTTTATCAAAAAGATAGGTTAGTAAGATACTATGATAGTCCTCTACAATAGAGAAAAGGGTGGTAATGAAGGGGTCACCTCCTATAACACCGTTAGTGTATTTGAAGTTTCCCTTGGTGGAGTTGTTAATCAGAATGTAAATGGTGGATGAGTAGAACAATGTAATGATAGTAGTGACAAAACTGACAATATAACCAAAAGAATGGAGCAACATTAATTTAAAACTCCAATCAAAGGTTTCAAAATTTTCATTGATGTCCAATTTAATTAATGTATTCCCTTCTATACTATCTTTTTTTATTTTGTTTTTGGTTTCCTACAAAAACCCTTGGAATAGTGAAATATCTTTCATAATTTATGTGTTCCTTGTTGTTGAAACACTAAACTACCTGATTAGTGTTCGTTTAAAAATATATTTCTTTTTATTCATTAGTGGTATTCATCATATATCATCAAACTTTGTTACCCAGATTTCAATATATTCCAAATTTGAAGCTTTTGTTGGTTCCCATTAAGCATTTTTTAAATGCTTCATCAAACATATTTGACACATGGGATGTTGGGAATTCATTACATTGTGGGATTTATCTATCTATACACCCATTTTATACTCGATATTCCCCATTTTTTCCTTAGGATCATGAAAATAGTGAGAGTATGTTATCTTTATTCATACCATAAGGGCACACTATAAAATATTATTTTATCATTCAAATTATTTAATCACAAAATATTTTCATAGAATCTATTTAATCCACTAAATAATTGGTCTAACAAGGTCTTGGTGTTCCTAAAAATGTCTAGGGTGTATCTTGCAGTCCTTGTGAAGTATTGTTAATACACCTAGGTTGAACAATATTCTATTTTTTTCAGTTCGTGGAACTCCTATTTCATTTTATCTTGAAGGGCTCAGAAAATATAATTAATCAAAATTATTTTCTTATAATACTCAAAATATATGGAATCAATTTTCACTTTGGACTGTGTTCTTGAATAGTTTCCACCATTAATATAATTCTCCTTCAAAATGATACACTTCCAAGAAAAATTTCTCTTCTTCCTAGCACTATAGTATAGATAATATATTCTTAAAAGAGTTAATACATTATTCTTTGAGGAGGGGATCTGAAGATCCACTAAACATAGTAGGCCTTTTAAATGTGAAGGATTCAATAGGAACATTATCTATCTTATGAAAAGGATCAAACTCTAAAAGATTAAAATTATTATTCAAATGTTAATCTAGCTAAACAAGTACTGTCATAAATATATTTGAAACCATTCCCATCATATTTTTAATATCATGGGGGAAATCATCACATTACCCATCACATTAACTTTTTTTTCATGTTCGTCTATTTAAATAAATTAACTATGGAAAAAATTTAAAATTATGGGGCTTCATTACATGAATAATAATAACAATAAAACGAAACATTGAACATAAAAGGATAAACTTGTTATTACCAAGGTAACAATATAAGTTATTTATGATTTGTTTCCTAATATATATTCTTATGGTATTTTTTAGTTTTCTTAATAATGATTTATAATGAGATTAAGAATTTTCAAAATCATATACCCATGGAGTGTCAAAATTGGTGTGCCGTAAGACCTATTTTTATATACTAGGTTACTCATAATGAGTCTAAGAACACCATGTTAGAGTTATTACTCGTAGGTACATTTGGTTTAGAACCATATAAACATGTAGTATCTAAACAAGGGTGAATTTTTTTGATACTCTACTTACACTAGAATAAAAAATATTATGGATTTTATATCATATATAATATTACCCTCTATGGCTGTATCTGGAGTTTTATAGTCCCAATAACAAAAATATCTAAACAATTTCTATGGATCCAACTATAGTTACCCTATAATTATACACATATCCTTAAATGATTTCTAGCATAATTATCCACCATATTACAGGCCAAGGAAAAAAAATTCAGTGACATTTGAAGATTAATTACATAATTAAAAATCATGAAACCATATTAGAACAATATTTTAATTAAAATTCTTAAATAGATACAAACATAAATTGAGATAATATATCCACATAGGATAACATAGTGAATATATTAATATAATTGATGATCCAAATAGCCTGGTACAAGATTAAATGTATGAATAAAATATAACACATTTGTTAGAAGGAATAACATGATGACATAAAAGTAATATAATGTGAATAAAAATAATTATGGGTGAAATTTACAACATGTTAACATAATATAATTACATAATAGGAATATTAGAACAACATATAACATGACATAATCTCGAGTCAAAGTTAATATCAAAGACTATATAACATGGTGGACAAAGTCCTATATAGGAATCAGTTTCACTCCCTAACCCAACATGATGTATCCTAAGGCTAATCATTACCCAATTAACTAGAGCTATATTTAGGGGGAACCATCATAACATTTTCATTAATATTTGTTCCACATGAACAATAAACATAAGGGTTTCCCTTTGAAATAAATGGGTATTATAATCATGTCATTAGAAATAAAAAATTAGAATATCAAAACCTTTTCCTTGAATGAACAGATTCCAAATATACATGAACATTACTATGAAAAATTAAGAATGGATCATAATAATTTTTTTCCAATGGATATTGAAATGTGTAAAAGGATTGTTTTAGATAATTTATAAATGAATCATTTTATTGTGGTTTAAAAAATATTATAAAAATTGATGTGGAAATGAATATTTTTATTCAAAAAAACCAAGTGAACAAAGATATATTTTTATGATAAGGGAGTTGTTTTTTTATAATAATATTGTTTTAAAATATATTGTATTGTTAACTAAGAAAATGGTAGGAAATTGGGATGCTCCCTTTAAAAAAACATTTGTATCATGAATAATTGAAAATGAAACCATTCTAACAAACACATTACCCATTCAAAGTGGGAGGATCAGATATAGATACAAAACTTTGGTAGATATAAATAAAATTTAAAATAATTATATAAAAATAAATAATAAATAAAATTTTGTAAAGAGAGTGAAATTGTAACATGTTGATAAAAATGGAGGTGGTGGTAGAATCTATTAAATTAATTCTGGAATAGTTCTACAGTTTTACTTACAGTCCTAAATAAAAAAATTAAATCAATTAATAATTTAATAAATAAAATTTTATAAATTTAATTGGTTTATTTTAATTTTATTATTTTAATTTAATGAATTTTTATGTGTAGTGGTGTTCAATTTTATAATTCTAGAGTACACATTTCTACAGTTTTCATGGTTTGTTCGCTTGTATAATAGTATAAAAGCATATAAAAATTGAAAATAAAAATATAGATTTGATGTTATAAGTTAATAAGTATTATTAAAAAGGATAAATGGTTATATAAGACATTTATATTTTTTGAGGTATGATGATTCATTATATATGATTTCTATAGAAATATTTTGGATGGTCTTGGGTGGTTTTCACTCGCAAAGAACTTCTATTTTTTTATTATTTATCATCATGATTCTATAAGGATTACAGAAAATTTAATTTAATTTAAATCGAATGTTATATTTTTAACCAAAAAATGTGATTTTGATGATCCTTGAAGGTTTTTTTGGAAAATGAATATTTTTCGTCCCTGAGGTGATAAATTTACACCACTTCTATGTAGTTTTTGTTTTGATAATAAATACTAGAGGATATAGGATTGATGATGTATTATTACATTAGAATAATTATTTTATTGTATATTTGATGTAATTTATTTATCAAAGTATTTGGATGAGGGTAGCTGAGGATATAATAATAAAATTACATTAAAAGAAATTATAAGAAAATGAAAGATAAATTTACCTATTTATACTGGTGTGGGTGATCTTAATTTATCGTGATACCCTTGACCATCATTAAACTAGAGCAGGTGAACTTAATTAAGGTTTATTCCATTACACTTAATTAACTTTGTACCCTTTATAGATGGTTTCCCATTCCCTTGTATTGTCCCTCTTGTGACCCTTTTTTAATAAAAGTTGTAATGGTGGATGGAGTTCATCATTCATGAAAACCTCCTTAGGGTGAGGTTGTATTTCATTTATGAGACCAAAAAGTATTATATGTGGGTGAGGGAATTGGGAAGATTATTGGGAATAATTTATTAATTTCTCAAATTATTGAATGTGTGAGGTGAATTGATGGTGAGGGGTGGTTGTATAGGGGGTGAGAGGGGTGTTTTCTCATTATTTTCATCATTTGGTTAATATTTTTTCTAATGAAAGTAAATAAAATATATTAATATTAATAAATATAGTAAATATTTAATTTTAGTTTTAATTAATGGTTCTTAACTTATCTTAACCTCAACAATGACTCAAAAATTAATCTATTTTTCATTTATTAAAAATTATCTTAATTTACTATATACTGAAAATTCATGTATTTTAAAAAATTCCCAAAAATTCTCCATCACCAATTTTCAATGTCTAGAAATAAAAATAAATGTTTATTTTTTGAAAATAATTTTCTATATATGAGAAATTTAATTTTTAATCAAAATCATCATTTAATTTAAAAGTACAGGTTTTAAAAATATAACATAATTTATAACACATTGAAAAATTAAATACGATATCAAAAAAATATCATAATTAAAAAAAAAATTTAATTCATATATATTATGAAAATAAAATTTCACTTAATTAATTATATAAATTATTAAATTTTAATTATATATTTATAATATACCAAACTATTAATACATCATCAATAATTTTCAAAACATTTATTTACATGTATATTGATATAATTGTATTATACATTAATTTATAAAACACCCAAATTATAGGTATACGATAATAGGTATCATTACTATTCCATTGTCTAGTTTACTATTCATAATTGTCATTATAATATTCTAATGGCCACATTACAATTCCATTGATTTTGACCATACTTTATTTGAATACCTATTATATCATTCATTATTCATTTAGAATTTTAGAATTCTATTCTCAATGTGACATTATGTGAATATACACTATGAAAAAATGATATGAATTTAATTTTCATGGAATTTTTTATCATTATAGATTTAACCTTCTCTAACATTTCATCCGTAATTTTAAGTCCGAATAAATTTCATTCTCTTACTTTGTTTTATACCATTGGAGGTCCACATTATTTTCTATTGAGAGCATTATAAGGATCCGTATGAATGATTTTAGAAAATATATTATTTTTATGAAGCTAAACTAGATTAAGTCATTAATCTCACCCACCATTGAGATTCCATGAAAATGATCTCAACATATCATCTATTGTTTAAATTGTTCATTCAGTCTAAATATTTATTTTAGGGAGATACAATGTTCTAAAACTCATATCAATATCAATACCATAAGAAGAGTTATCCATAATATTTATGAAACCTAAAATACCAATTAAAAACATTTTAACGTGGAACACCATGCAACCATAACAATTCATTAATATATATATATATATATTTTCATGGTAATTTAGATAGATTCATTCACTAATAATGATGAATTTGGCTGACATAGTATGTTGTTCTACTACTAATAATATATAATAATTACATTTATATGTTTTGTGAGTCCATTGAAAAAATACCTAATTATATTTTCCCATTTCTATTCTGGTAAGGGTAATAGATTCAAAATTCCATTATTTATTTACTTGTCACCCTTAAACTTCTAACATACCATGAAAAATAACACAAATTCTTTTATATCTTTCTTCATTTCATCTCACCATATGTATTCTTTCATATAGAAATTTTTATTTATAAATTTAATATAAATATATAGTTAATATATATGAGTTCCCACAGAAAACTCTCTCAATAATTCTGGTATTGATGGAACACATACATGGTTCTTGATCATTATCATTCAATATTTATCAATTTCAAAGTTAGGAACATTCCCAACCATATTTTTTAGCTCAACATCCTCCTCATGAGGGTCTTTAATTTTCACAAGTATAGATTATTTAACATTTGATCAAGAAATATGATATTATTCTCTATCCTACTATATTTTTAGATATTCCATTCACCATTCAATAAAAATTATATATTTTGTGATCCCCATCATTGATAAGATATCATGATCTTTTTGACGTAAATAATTATCCACCATCTTCAAATTCAAATAGTGTTAATGTATTGAATATTCATAATCATTAATCATCTATAATAATATTATTTGGCACATATTAAAATCCTTCTCTTTGAATATATAATTTAAACATTTATGAACATTATATATATCACACTTTTCTTCATAAATATAATTCCTATTTATCAGTAATTAAAAAATTACATACCTATCTCCAAATACTTTTTTTGGTAAATTTTCTCATGAAACATAAATTATTATGAAGAATAATTTATAACCATATCATTTTTATGAGAACACATCCCAATATCCTATTGGATGCGTGATTATATATTAAAACCCTTCTAAACTCTAGCCTAAATTAAGTATAGGTGCACTGAGTAATCAGCTTTTCAATTCCATGAATTATTCTACTCATAAATTTTTATTGGAGAATATAGATCCCTTGTTGAAACAATATGGTCAAAAATTATATAATCATGAGGAATTTTACAAAAAAATGTCTATAATATCTAGATAAACCAATTAAACAAAAAATCATAGTCAACGAGGTTGTTCTATGCCTAATTCAATAGCCTCGTTCTGTGATGGATCTACCAATATAACCTATACTAAGATTATATGTCCCAAATATGAACACTTTCTTGTCCAAAAATTAACGCCACATTAATTTTCAAATATAATCTGGCATCATAGAGATTTTAATAAAAATATCATGTTGTCATCATTCTATTCCTTCCTCATTGAATAGATAATAAATTAACCTATAAACACTACCACAAATTAATCAGAGTAATCTATAAAACAATCTATCTATGAAATATTATAATATTGTTTGGTAACGTGTAAGACCAAAATGAATTTTTATATAGTTAATGTGTAATAAAATTGTGAAAAATACCTTCTTAGGTATATCCTCATTCTTTGCCCTTAATTGATGATATCCAAAATGACGGTCAATGTTGGAAATGTATTGGGCTCCAGGATGTTTTTTAGTCAAGTCATTAAAATTTATTTTTGGATTAATGTTTTTGATCATGTTATTATTTAGTTTTAGATGGTCAATACAGATTCACATTGATATGAATTTATTTTTTAATCAAAATCACGGGTGCCACCCAAGGTGGAAAGAATTTTTGAATGAGTCACTCATCAAGGTTTTCCTTGAGATTATTTTTTATTTCATACATCTCAATCAAGGTCACTCTGCAAGGAGTAGTTGATATTGGGATGGAACCTAGTATGAGTGAAATTTAGAACTCAGCTTCACATTATGGTGCAATGTTATGTAACACATCTAGAAAGACACCAAAAAATTCCCAAATAATAATGTTATCATTAATAAAATTTTCCCTCATCAAAATGAGATAAAAAACCCATATAAATGTGGATTTGAAACCATTCAATGGATATCAACTCTAATAGGAGTTCAATTTTTTGACTCATCAAAAAAGAATCATTGGTAGGTTTGAAATATGAAATTTGATTTCACTTCCACATTATTTTAAGTAGGATTTATACTGAGAAATACTATACATTATCTAGATGACACCATATTACACAAGAAGTAATATTACATGATTTTTAGGAATCATGTCCCCAAAAAAGAAAACCCTGTAGGAATCAAACACATGAGATTGTATCATCGTACCATTTGGGGTGTTCATTACTAATTTTGAATCTAATCATTTGGGTGGAATCTTGATTCCCTTATACAATTATTTATATTTTTATGAGTGGGTAGATATTGAATCAATGAAGATATTTTTAGTTCTCAGCTTTGTGGTATATATACCTCTCACCATGGCATTATTGCACCTCTCCTTTTGAAAAGTGATTAGATTTGTTTTCCCCTAATCCAACGACATAAGATATTATAAACATCAATAATAATAATTATCCCTCAGGTTTTACCATTGATTAATATAATTCTTATTATACTTACACATGAATATCTTATATGTGGGATCTCCAATAGTTTCATCTTTATCTCCATTCAGATAATTAGATGGATTATTCATACAATGTTAGAAATAAAATTTTTTATGAAATTCTTTTTAACATTTAAAATATTAACTTTCCCCTTAGACAATTTCCTTCATTATTGTTCTTACACATTGAGAATAACCAAACTATTAAAATGTTCTCTCCATGGTTTTAATATTTTTCTTTGAACTACATAGTTATTTTCCTATGATAGTCATGAGATCATTACATAACTAAAACATCCATTTTCATTGTGATAAAATTTAAAAACAACCTATACCCTGATAATAATGTATATTATGGCTGACTCCCTTGAGAGTAAAGGTTTTAGTCCACTGAAGAATCGATCAACCATGATTTTTGGTTGGGTCATAATCCCAATGAATACCTCAATAGTCTTGTAAAACATTCCTCAAAAGTAACAAAAAAATTATAATCCTTCTTATTTTATAGAAGAAACTAATTCCTCATATTTTTTTCAAGAATATGAGGAATATAAATATTAAAAAAGGAGTTCATTAATATTTCTTAATCCCTGTGGAAAATTTCATTCTATTTCCATATAATAATGACATGATTCCACTATTGAATCAATTCACCATCTAAATGGAATACATCCATGATTATTGTTTCATGTTATGAATAGTAGAGAATTCAAAATAACTTTTCAATGTTACTGGTACATTTTTTCGAGAAATATTTCTTCATAATCCATACTAAAATATTTTTCATTTTTCCTCATGATGTACTCAAAATAATTTTGTTCACACCATTAAATGTTATGGAATTCCATCACGAATCATATATTAAGATTGTTTTCTGTTCATTAAAACTTGATTTTTCAGTCCATCTACTTTAATGTTTACATTCTCATGAGAAAAATTACTAAATTTTCAATCACTCTTAGCATTAATGAGGTTCTTTATGCTAAAATCTACAAAATAGACCCAAAATATATAGTTTATGAAACAATAATGATACTGTGGAACAATATAATCATGAAAAATTACTTTTAGGATGTACAAAAATAATAATCTTTAATCATGGAAACCTTTGGTATATCCTGGGTCATTCATTGTCATATTGTATTTATATAATTTATGTTTTTTTGAAAAGAGTTTGTGAGTAAATAATGAATATTCCTTGTGTGGGTCGAATGAAGTGGGAAGTAAGGGACATTGTCATGCTTCACATCTATATAGAGTCTTTCTCAATAGGGTTATTTGTGGATATTAATGCTTAGAACATCTTGGTCAGATCCAAATACACATTTCGAATTCAGAAAAATATTTACATCTAGGAAACCAATCACTCTTTACTTTTCCAAATTTACATGGAATTTTCCTATACATGGAATCATATTTAAACTTATCCTTAAAATTTCCTTAGGAAAATAACTATAGTGTAATATTCTATTTTTTCCAAAGGATAACTAAACATATCCTATTTATAAGGACCCAACCTTAAACACTAAATTATCATGAATTAAATGAATAATTCACATTGAGAATATTTTCATTTTTATATTTTTAATGAATTAGGTAATAAAAATTAAATTACATATCAAAAATTACAAGGTAGACACTTCTACTCAATTTCTATTTTTTAAATAAAATAAAAACTCTTGAAAAAAAGACTCATGTCTAGTTCCATGTTTTATGCAGCATGACTTTTCATTGATCCCATCCTTGACAATATTCATCTTAAAGACCTATGAAACACATTTCATAACATGGGGTATGCATAAAAACTCAGTAACGGTTATAAAATAAGGAATGAAAATAGTAGGCCATCCATGAATACAATAAAACGAATCCATACTTTTCAATTATAACATTACCTGAAAAATCATAAGATTTATGAATAACACACACAAATCATAAATCATAATGTTAACTTATGGAATTCATAAAATACATACATTTTAGCTATCATATCTACATAGAGAGTGACATTTGGGATACCCATCATAGTATATTCCCTAAATCTCTTAGGATAAACATTATCGTTTACCTCTATCATGTTACCCAATGCATTGGACAACTATCTTGGGCTCACGCACCATAAGATTATCCTGAAACCACCGGTATACATTAAAAGTTCCCAATAACCATAATCATAACTAAAAACACAAGCATAAATGAATGAAAACCTTTCCACATTGCAATTAAATTATATCCTTCCATGATATTGTCATAATCAATTTTTTATAAAACCATTTTTAAAACCATTTAAAAAATTTAATAAAGATATTTATTAATAAAAGTGTCCCATACCAATTTGAAGCTTTTAAAGGAATTAAAATTTTAAAAAATTAATGTTCAAATAAATAAATTCTTAATCCAATTTTTATAACATGAAAACTAATGAACAATATTAAGAAGAATAATTCTTTAAAACATTTAAAATCATATTTTAGTTTAAGAGTCCCTAACCAAATGATAGATGATTCAATACATATAATTGAATGATAACATTAAAAAAATCTTATAATATCATGATAATAAAGATATTCATGATATAATATTTCATAGGGAAGTATATACCCCATAAAAAAGTGAATTGGTGTATAACAAAAAATGATTCTCTATGGAATGTAAAATGAGATAATGTCCTCTACAATGATCTTATATTTATATTAAGGATACATCAAAGATATAATAATGTGTGAAAAATATAAATAAAGGAAATATTATTCGATATTCATTTTAAAACAATAATATTTCATTCACACATATTCATAGCATGACATAATCAAAATTTTGAAGTTTATCCCAATGAATTATAATTGGGTTAAGAAGTTATCTTATAGAAATTTGAAATACTAACTACATCAATAAAAAATTCAGGAAATATTTTTATGAGAGAGAAAAGGGTATCTAATTACTAGGTCATAATTTTTACAGAAATAAGAAAATTTAATAACAGATCCTAACATAAGAGGATGTAAATTAAAATACATAACAAAAAGATGTCTTCTAAAAAGTGGAGGGTGAAAGGTACACTTACCGAATAAGTATATTACCATACATTCACCTATGAAAGAAGGATCATAAAATGAAGATGTAAATACCCATAAATTGAATTATATTACACAATTAATAAAATAATTACTACTACATAAACCACACATGTGGCAATATTGGAAAATATAGCAAGAATACCACAAGGATAAAAAGTGAGATGAAAACCCCTTACCTCATTGTAATCAATCAAGTCTTATGAAAAAAAGTTAATAAAAACTAAATGAATAACACAATCCCATGAATATAATGAGAATTATTATAATATATTTCAAATGGAAGTAAACAATACACCAGATTCATGAAATTAGTGGCGAATAATGGAAATCTCATGTAATTAATAGTGAGATAAGAAACCCCTGACCTCATGTCCGACATGAATTGTTTGTTCCTTGTTCTTCAAGAATTATAAAGATAATTTAATTTATACTTTATTAAGAACCTTTTTTATTGTAAATTATTTCATTTATATCACTTATTACCATGTTATAAACATTACATAAACATTTAAGTTAATAATCGTCATTTTGTCAAAATTTGGTACTTGAGTCCATAATGAACACCTTATAATTACATGTTGTCCGTGTGGTCAATAGTCCATTATCTACCAAATTATATTCATAATATATATATCATATATATCATATATATCTAGTGTATATATGTATTTATATTAGTACATAACATTTGCAGGTAAGAAATGAAATGCACCGTTCATGGATATGGTAAGCCATACGTTTGCATGAACACTACTTTAATTTTTATTTCATATATTAATTGAATGAAAACATAATGATACAATGTTATATTATAATTAGAGTATAATAATATATATATTTTCACTAACTTCATCCAATATATGTCCCACGTATTGTATGAACGAGTCACATCACTTTAAGGGGGTAGTATTCAACACTTCCTCAAATGAAATTATCCCGTGTATTCATAATAGAAACTATAATGGTATGATATAAATTCAAAATAAAAAATCATAATGAAAACAAAAACATTATATATATCATATATAAATAAAGTTCCATCATAATGGCCACCATAAGATGCAGTAGTAGTTAATTGAATAATGATCTTTTCGTGAGGCGTTAGATTTCCAACCATAGAAACAATATGTTCTTTACCCATTGGATGGAGGTGTGTGTAAGTTTGTTTGGAACCCATCTCATAATAATATCCTAGTATATTTAGTATACTGGTGTTGTTATAAATTAATTGAATAAAAATAGTTTAGTGGGTTGGAGATGTAAAATAAAACAAAAGGACTTTAGAGAAGATGTAACCTTTAAATTGGGTATGTCCATTTGTTTTGAACCAAAAGGTTAACATGATGTGGCTTCTGCCCAACATATGGCTTCTAGGAAGAATAGATGAATATTTAGGGCTTATTTTGGAAGTGTTTAGAATATCCAAGGGGCTTGATAGGTGTGAGGAATGGGTTAGAAGTGAGGGATTTTTATAAGGGGAGGAGGGGTACATTAGGAAATTGTGAAAATGTTATTTTATTATGTAAATATTTTCAGTATCTAAAGGTCCAAAACATATTAATGATGAATATAAGATTCCTCATGGTCGATATAAATCGTCGAACATGAATTGGAGAGGTTTTAGATTTTTTTCGTCTTTATAATATTATATATTTAAATCATTTATTAATGAGGTAAACATTGCATCATTATTGTGCAATAGGTAATTTTATTTATTTGATGTATAAAAAATACCATGTTGTAAGAAATATTTGTAGATATCCAATAAAAATTTATAGTTGAAGAGATATCTCATATAACCATATGTAAAAATTAATTTACTAAAAGTTATTTTTTTATGTCATTTTGTATTTATATCAAATAAATTAAAATAAAGGGTCAGTATCACTCTTAAGTGGCTCCATGGGGTCCCAAAATAGACCCATGTGTGACCATGATCGACCATGAATCATTCTATCATTTTCGGACAAGTGTTATAGTAATTTTTTATTATAATGATATTGTTTCTACCTTGAATTACTATATTACCTTTAACCGTGGTAAATAAAAGTCAAATGTTACTTTTTTCCAAATATAATTTTCATTTTATTAAACCAAACTTTACTTAATAATAACAACCATGTATAAATGATTTTAAACATTCAATTAACAAAAGCGGTAAAAAATCTTTTAAATGAAAAGGTTAGTTTTTAACTACTACTTAGTGGTTTCAATATTAATCAAAAATTGATGTTTTTTAGAAAAATACCAATAATTACGCCTAAGATATATTTGATATTCCTAATTCAAAAATGATTTATATTTTACCAAATTAAAAACATAGAATTTGGAATAATTAATTTATAATTATTTCCCATTGTCAAAATAAAAAGTGTGTTTTTATGAAATATTTACTATCAAAATATTGACACTTGTTTATGTCCAATTTCAAGGTGAAATTAATTCCAATTAACAACAATTTATTTAATGGAAAAATATAATCTAATTGAACATTAAAAACAATTAAAAAGATAATATAACAGTATAAATAAATTATATTAAAAGGTAATTTTGATGTTAAATACATTATTTTCATCTATTCATCAAAAATTTAATTTTATCCAAAAAATACCAAAATTTAACCGAATGTGAATTTTTTTTGTCCCGATTATAATGAAGAATTTTATTTGGTCAAATAGATCATATATAAGTGAACAAAACCGGATTAAATGAGAGATCTCCATCAAAAGGCAGTAAATAAACCTTTTAAAGTAAATTATGTTTAAAATTAGATTCATTCGCATTTTAAGCCTCTAACAATTATTTGATAAATGTTAAAACATTTAAAAAACATGTATAATAATATTATAGTAATTTATTTTCATTCCTACTAATACAATGGCTAGTAATTAACTACCATTTAAAATAATAATAATATTGAATTGTATTTCTATATATCTCAGCGTTGTGTGATATGTAAGATTTCAAAGAAACCTGTTGTTGTGTATAAGGTACGCCATCGAACGTAGCATCCCATTTCATATAAAATTAATAATTAAAAAGTATTAATAAATATAAAATACTTATATTTTTTATTTACCTGGGATGTTACTTGCATCCCCCATTCGGGAATTACATCCTCGCAATTTTAAAATTTGGCATGAAAGCTTCATTGAATGTTCCACATTAGAAAAAGATTCAATAAAAATATCATTTTAAAAAAATGAAAGTGAAATAAAATGGGCACCTAAGATAGCCCATTCTAGGATTCCATGTTGGATAACATGGATATGGAAGTGAAATAAACCATCAAGATTTGATGGAGAGTGGTAGAAAACATGATTTGGAGAATGTTATCCTCTAGAATATCACAAATTTTGATGGGTTAAACGGTGATTGATTCCCCCGTATGAAAATTAAACGAACAATCTTTTGGTTTTATGTTACTATTCATAAAGATTAGGAATTTATTTAAGATCTTGAATAAAAAAAATAAGGAAACATACTTACTTCTCTAGTGATATATTATCCTTTACATCATTTATACAACAAAATCATATTTTCTCCAAAGGATGAGTATCCAAGAAGACTTGTTCATATTCAAAGAACTATAATCATATTCCAGGGAATCAAATTAACCACCAAAGATGAACAATAAATTTCCTATGTTTTTAGACATTAAACAAATCCAAAATGGTTTGTACAAGATCAGATAATCCCTAAATAGAATAATCTTTTACCAAATGAAAAAATATTATTAATCTCCAAAATTTACAAAAAAATACACAAAGTTCAACGAAGACCATTAAATAAATAGTAATCCATTAAATTCACCATAGTAATCTAAACTAATACTAAAACCCAAATCATAGAAGAATGTATTCACATACTCTTCCATGATAAATCTTACCATTTATCTCCAAGTAAAATCGACTACTCATAAAGTATCAAACAGATATATAATTAACCAAATCACATATCTTATATGATAGGTTAGTTGTTTCCATAAATATCCCAAATCAGAATATATCCAATATATAAATATATATTCTTCTAAAATTAAATTCCACCATTACTCATAAAAAAATTTATTCCTCGAATAACATTTTCATATATAAAACATCAGGGTTAAACATATTATAAGAATTCCTCCAATGTAATCCCATCCTCAATAGAGACTAAATACCTTTAAGAATTACATCATCGTAAAATGTACCATAACTCTTGAATCCCTTATATATTGACTACTTTCTCATTTAACATTCTTCATGATCCATTAACCATTCATTACCAATATATTCTGAGACACTTCTTTCCTACATAGAAAATCATTAGTTATATCCTCAGATTCAACAATATCAAAACATATGTAAGGAAATAATTTAAAACTTTCATTAGTCATTATCAGTTTCCTCAAACTCAATTTGAATGGAATTGTTCATATGTAAATATATATTTGTATGATCCGGGTGATCCCATTACGAACATTCTCTATAGGTCATTTGTTTGTATAATGACCATGCACACCACATTTAAAACATTCAATTGATCCCTCAAAATTAATATCATTCCCATTCCTAGATTTAATAGGATGATTTTTTTTCGATGGAAGGTTCTTGCTTTATAACATTCATTCCCAAATATATAGATTATTTTTTTTCCATTTGAAGCATTTTACTATGTGTTTCTTTACACATCTAGGACACACAAGTTATTGAACATACTTACCTTTATGATTATTACCTAAAGTTTCGTAGGTATTTATTTATCGAATATATGATGCCTTATCAAAATCACCATGTTGTATGTGGTTAATCATGGCTGTAGATAGTTGGTAGAGAATAACCACAAGAGTTATTATTGAACCTCTCATTTCATTTAGTTTCTCATTCCGAAAAATGTCACAGTTTTCTTCGTATCCAATATCACATTGGTTCTTTATAGATCCATCCATTTTCTAAAAACAAAAATGTTAGTTTGAGTATATCAGCAAAATCATCATATAATATATTATAAGGAGGGTAAATAATAATATAAACTTATTAATGTAATCCTAATGTCATTTAAATTATCCAATATAACTATGGATCTTTGTAATTTTCTAAGAATTATAGATATGTTACCTATGCTAAAATGAACCCTAACCTCTAAATTTATTTAAACTGACCTATGATACCAACTATAAAGACCCTACCTTAAACATTACATAATCTAGAATTAAATGAAAAATTCACATGAGGATATTTTCAGGACAAAAGTTTTAGTGAATTAGGAAATAAAAATTAAATTAAATCTCCAAAATTACAAGTTAGACACTTCAACTCAGTTTAAATTTCTTTTATAAAATAAAAACACTTTAAAAATACAGTCATGTCTAGTTCCATGTTTTATAAAACATGACTTTTCCATAATCCTATCCATGAAACTATTCCTATTTAAGACCTATGAAACACATTTAAATACTTGCGGTGAGCATAAAAAACTCAGTAAGGGTTATAAAATAAATAAGGATAACATTATCCCATAAATAAATACAAATCAATGAAACCATACATTTAAATCATAACATTCCGTGTAAAATCTTATAATTTATTAATAACACACAAAAATAATAAATCATAAAGGAAACTTATAGCATTCATAACATAAATACATTATAGCTATCAAATATACATAGAAAGTCACATTTGGATTACCCATCACATTATATTCTCCAAATCACATAGGAGAAACAATAACGATTACCTATGTCACATTACCAAATTCGTTGGCGAGATATCTCAAGTTCACCCACCCATGGATTATCACAATACCACCCATATACGTAAACAATTACCAATAACCATAATCGTATCAAATTAAACAAGAATAAAGGAATGATAAAATTTCAACATTGCAATTAAAATATATCATTTCAATATTTTAGGACTATCAATAGTATATCAAACCATTTTTAATACCATCTAAAACATTTAATAAAAATATTTTTGAATCAATGTGTCCCATACCAATTTGTAGAATTTAATGGAATTGACATTTTAAAACATTTATGTCCATATAAATAAATCATTAATAGGAGTTTTAAAACATGGATATTAATGTGAAATATTTATAATAATATATCTTTAAAACATTTAAAATGATATTTTAGTAAAAGAGTTTCTAACTAAATGAGAGATGCTTGAATACAAATAAATGAAGAATAACATTAATCAAATATTATAATATCCTAAGAATAAATATATTTGTGATATAATATGTAAAAGGGAAGTATATAACCCATATTAAAGTGAATTGGTGTATAAAAAAAATAAGACTCAATGGAATGTAAATTGAGACATAGTCCTTTGCAATGATCATATCATTAGATTAAGTATAAATAAATGACATAATAATGTGTTATAAATATAAATACACTCAATATGATTGTATATTCAGTGTAAAAAAATTACAGGTCATTCACACATATTCATAGCACGACATTATCAACAAGTAGATGTTTAACCCAAAGAATTGAAATTTGGTTTAAAAGTTATGTTACAGAAATTCGATAGCATCACGATGTCACATCAAAATTAAGTAAATGAGTTGATAAGTGAAAAAAGGGTATCTAGTCACTTGGATATAAAATTTACAACAATAAGGATATATATGAACATATCCCAACATAAGAAGATGTTAATTAATAGACATAACAAAAAATGAATTTTAAAAATAGGACGGTGAAAGTTTCCCTTACATATTTGGTAACATATGAAACATACACCTATGAAAGAAGGATCATAAAATAAATATTTAAATACAGATAAATTAAATTAAACTACATAATTAATATAATCATGTTCAGTACATACACCATAGAAAAGAATATAGTGGCATATATAGAATGAATCTCATGGGGATAAAAAGTTATATGAAAACCCCATACCTTGTTGTAACTAATCGAGTCATATGAAGAAAAGTAAATAAACACCAAATGTATCACATAATACCATTAATATAAATAGAATCATGATAATATATATCAGATTTTAGTAAACAATACACCACATGCAATAAATAAATGGAAAACCTGGGAAATCTCAAGGAATTAAAATTGAGATAAGAAACCCCATACCTCGTGTCCAACTAGACTTGTTTGTTCCTTGTTTTTCCTAAATAATAAACATACATTAATTTATAATTTATTAATAACCACTTATCATGTTTATTATTTCTTTTATATAACTAATTACCATGTCATAAACAATATGTAATTGTTTATCTTAATAATGGTTGTTTAGTCGTTATTTGTTACTTGAGTAAAAAACAAACCCCTTATAATTACAAGTAGTCCATGTGGTCAAGAGTCCATTATCTCCAGAATGATATTCATGATTTATATATAATATATATCATATATTTTATATATCTTGTATATATATGTATTTATAATAGTACATTACATTTGTAGATAAGAAATTAAATGTACCGTTTATGGAGACGGCAGGCCGTACGTACGCATTAACACTACTTTCATTTCTATTTCGTATTTTAATTGAATGAATAAATAAGTATACATAGTTATATTATAATTTTATTATAATATGATATATAATTTCAATAACTCAAACCTTTATATGTCCCACATATGTTATAAACAATTCAAATCACATTGAGGGGGTGGTAGTCCGCACTTTCTCAAATGAAATTATCTCATTATCTCATAATGGAAACTATAAAGGTATGATATAAATTCAAAACAAAGAATCATAAAAAAACATAAACATAATATATATTATATAAATATATAGTTCCAAAATAATTTCCCCCATAAGATGCAGTAGAAAAAATTGAACAATCATCGTTTCGTGAGGCGTCAGTTAGTCATCCGTAGAAACAATATGGTCCCTACCCATTATATGGAGATGTGTGTAAGTGTAGTACAAAAAAATATCGTGAAAACTACCTAGTATATTGAGGAAACTAGTGTTGTTATAAAATAAAATAATACAATGAGATTATGGGGTTGGATATGTAAAATAAAACAAAAGTACTTAAGAGATGATGTTACCTTTAAATTGGGTATCTCCCTTTGGATTGAACAAAAACTTTTACGTGAAGATCTTTGTGCCTAAGATAAATATTATATGATAAATATATGGATATTTTGAGCTTATTTGGGTAGGTTTTCGATGAACCAAGGGGCATAAGAGGTGTGAGGAATGGGTTAGATGTGAGGGCTTTTTATAAGGGGGAGGATGAGCTCTTTTAAAAAGTGTGAAAATATTTTATTATTATTTTATTATTTTCTGTTTCTAAAGTTAAAAAACTAATTAAAGTCAATAATTAGATTACTCATGGTAGAAATAAAATCATCCAATAAAAATTGGATATGTTTTGGTTATTTTTTTAATCATTACAATATTATTTATTTAAATCATTTATTAATAAGTTAAACATTGCACCATTATTGTGTCAAATGTAATATTACTTATTTGATGTCTAAAAAATTACGATCGTGTAGTAAATCATTTTATCCTTCCAATGAATATTTATAGTCATAGAGATAACGTATATAACCCAATGTAAAAATAAATTTACAAAAAGATATTTGTTTTTTCCATTTTTGTCTTTAAATTAAATTAATTAAAATAAAGTGTCATTGTCACTCTTAAGTGCTTCCATTGGGTCCAAAAATAGTCCCAAGGATTCTAATGGTCGGCCATGACTCATCCAATAGGTTTATGACAAGTGATAAGATAATTGTTTATTATTATGATAATTTTTTACGATTAATTACCCAATTTACCTTTAATCACGGTAAATAAAAGTCAAAAGTTACTATTCACCAAAAAATATTTTCATCTTATTAAACTAAATTTTTCCTACTAATAACAACCTCTTATTTCATAATTTCGAAAATCAATTCACATAAATTGTTAAATATAATTAAAATGAATGAGTTTGTCTTTAACTACTAGTTAGTGGTTTCACTATTCATCAAAATTGATGTTTTTCAGAAAAACACAAAAATTTCAGCCAAAGCTATATATGATATTCCAAATTCAAAAATTATTTTTTTAAAAAAAATTAGAAAAATAGAATTTGGATGAATTAATTTAAAATTAATTCTCGTTGTAAAAAAACTACGTTTTTAAAAAATATTAACTATCAATAGATTGACACTTGTTTATGTCCAATTTCAATGTGAAATTAAATAAAATGGCGATCATTTGATTAAATGGTAAAAATATAATCTAATTGCAGTATAAAGCCAATTTTAATGATAATCTCACAATATAAATAAATTCGATTATAAGGTTGTTTTAAATTAAAATACATTATTTTCCTCTATACATCAAAATATGAATTTTATCAGATAAATACCAAAATTTTACCCAACGTGAATATTGATGTCCCCATTATAAAAGACGAATTTTATTTGGTCTAAAAGAACATATAAATGTGACCAAAACTATATTTAAATAGGTTTCTCCATTAAAATGTGGTAAATCATCCTTTTAAAGTAAATTATGTTGAAATTTATATTCATTCACATTTTAAGCCTCAAACTTTTGTTGAATAAATTTTAAAACATTTTACAAACATGTATACTCATATTTAATTTTTTTATATTCATGCCCACAAACACAATGAGTTGGCGTTATCTACCATTTAAACTAATAATATTATAATATTAATATTTAGTAAAACTCTGCATTGTGTGCAACACAATATTTCAAAGAAACCCATTGTTGCGTATCAGGTACACCATCGAACATGGCATCCCATTACAAGTAAAAATAATATTTTAAAATATTAATAAATATGAAATAGTTATTTTTTTATTTAGCTGGGATGTTACACTATGATACCTATTACTGTACCCCTAGATTTATATACATTGATATCACATCATTTTTATGAATATTTATTACGTTTCACAAAGACATTTTTGAGGACCATAATAGTTTACTACATCTAAAAACATTGAAACCTGAAAAATGGTCCATAAGTGAGCTACATCATATCCCAATACATTCTTCTTATCCAACACCATTTCCATCTATATCATAAAAAATATAAATCATTATAAACAGGGGAATGTAATAATAAGAAAGGGAATGTTAAAATTATAATTAAGGGTAAACAAGAAGATACATGGGAATAACTAGAAAATATGTGAATGAGAACATGAGAAAAGCATTTGAAAATCATACTGTGGATATCAAAGATCATAATATTTACTCACGAATAAATATTGGCACATCATATGACAATAATCATAATGAAATAAATGAACATGTTTCATGGGGTTGTAACATTATGATAAGAGATGTTATTTTTGGTATACAAATAATAATAGAAGATCATTTCCATTTTAGTAAAGGATCATTTCCAATTCCATCTTAGTGGAATTTTTCAACTATTAAACTGGGTTCACTCCCAAATCAAACATTATATTATTGAACCAAGTTCACTACACATTCATGTTATTTCAAAATTATATATGTTTACTCCTAATTATAGTATTTTCATACTCATGATATATAAATCATTAACCAAATAATTTGAGGGAGATATAGGTTCCACATATCACAAAAATTAAATCATATTTTTTTATTCCCCATGATCATACTTATTCATTATATCATAACCCATGAAATGATAGGTGTATCATAAATAATTCTCTAAAAATAGCATGTGGAAATCAGTCACAGTTCATAATCATATAGTCGTAAAATAACCAAAATAAAGTGGGTTTCATAAGCCATTCCATATGGTATAACCTGTGTAAGGGAACAGAGATTCATAAATATCATGCCAACAAAAAAACGTTCTATGAAATATTTTTAGTGGTACCCTTAGACTATTTTTCTAGTATGTTAGATATAACACAAATAGATTTGATGTTAGATAGTAAATAAATATGATGATCATTTAATAATATAATTGAGGAAAATATCCCTTCCACTTTGATAAAATAATTTTTAATACCTAAAAAATTTTGTAAATATTTGTTTTGAAAATAATCATTGATTAATTATAAATGAATAATTAATGAATGGATTTTTCAGGACATCAAGATATTTTTTCTGGTAATACAAGTTAAAATTAATCTTCATTTTATATTTGTAGTGAATGTCAAATAATCATTTTTTTGGGAAAAATTCCATAAAATTGCATTCATAAAGCTTTGTAAAATATGAAAACATGTGTGAATATTTAATTTAAAATTAATAATTGGAAAATCGAACATTTTATAGAATATTTTCAAAATAATTGTTTTGGTGAAAAATATATTTTTTACTTAAGATTGAAATAATGTAATATTTTTATCAAAAAGCACAAAATATTATGTACTAAAGAGTGAATGATTTGTAATATTACATTACAATTTAATAAATAAAAATATGTGAATAAAATTAATTTGAATTTTTATTGATGGATCATATTATTTTTTTAATATAAAAAATAATTTTAAATAGTATAAATAAATGGTTAGACACTAACATGAAATCATTATATCATTTTTAGCGTTGACTCATAATCCCCATTAAGTAATAACATGTAATGAAATGTAAAATATCATGGAGATTAATATATGTGATGTATATATACCTCCTGGAAGAATATACGGATGATGAAATCATTAAAATGGATGTATATATAACTCTTGAATGAATATATATTCATAACATAAAGTATAGCTCATATAAAGAAAATTGAGACAAAAATAAATTACTGATTGAGTTACTTCTGAATAAAAATATACGAAAAATTTTAAAAAAAACGGATACATTAATTATTAGGAAATTTTTTAAATTCAAGATATATGAAGTAGTAGAGCATTATATTGACCACAAAAAATAAACTACTAATTAATATTGATGAAGCCTCTCAAAAATAAAAGTGACACTATTCTTTTCTTACATTACGACTTGACTTCTTTTATAATAATTAATACCACATATACAATATATTTAATATTAGTATTCATATATTATATAACCATATTCATATATATCATATAATATTTTATTTTATTGTTACTATCTTTTACCCAATTCATTACAATTCTTTGTTAATGTTTCATTGGAGTAATAACGACATTTTTATATATTTTCTGGTATTTTTATTTTCAGTCCTCATACTTTGATCATAATTTTGGAATCATTAGAATGATAAAATACAAAAAATATATATATTTATTGAATATTTATTTATAATGATCAATAAACATTTAGAGATATAATATGAAATACACTATTCAGGGAGACTGTAGGTTGTTCATATGTAAAAATGTTGTTCTTTTATTTTTTTGTTTTGCCAAAAAAATTACATTATATTATTATCCTAAAATATTTTTGATCTAATATAGATCATAATATTTTTAAAATCACATCAATAATAATTTTAATTTTAATTTTGAATGAATCACATCGCTTCACGAGTCGGTAAACCTATATAAACACAAATGATGTTACTGTAATACCAAAAATTGGAAATCATGTTTGTATTCCAGATATGAAACATAATGCAAGATAAAAATATAATATATATCTTATATAGACATTATATAAATCATTATTTCAATCTTGTATATGTTTTCATGAATAAAAGTATAAAATTGTTTTACAAAATGTTAGTAAGTCGTACCCACAAACAATTATTTTTATCACATTTGACTGAAATGGGGATGTTTTTAGGTAATTTAATTAACATAAAAACATATCTTTTTATGAGATATAACAATTCATTGGTATAATAATTATATAATTATAATTTAATCATTGTATGAATAAAAAAATTAAAACACGTTATTGATGAACATTGCGTCTTCTTCATGAATCCTTCATTAGTATACACCAAAAGCATTTCTCAGACATATCTATACCCAAAATAATGATTATAAAATGAGGGGAGGTATTTTGGGAATTAATATGGTTATTTAATTTATAATATAAATAAGTGTGAAGGTGTGAATTAGGGTGGAGATCAGGTGGCTATTTATATGTGGGGGAGAGGATACACTAGGAATTTTGGAAAAGAAAGAAGTTATGCAAAAATTTTCAATTATCACAAGGTTAAAAATTATGAAATTATAGAACCGTAGATGTGTAATGGTAAAAAAATTTCTATCCAATAGTTTTTATGAATGAGTTTAGGTTATTATTACATTTATCTTTTAGATTAACCCCTATGTAAAAACATTTTACCACTACCACAATAATTAATTTTTTTGCATTCTATATTCATTTTGGTATAATATTATGTTAAACATATTAAATATTATAAAATCACCTGATTCCAAATTTGGAATAAATACTCAAAATCTTTCATTCAAATTAGTGGCAATATTTAATTTAATATTATTTCTGCAGATATGATGAGAAAGTGGGTTTTTAAAGTGAAAATGATCAAAATGTAATAATGTCTTTATATATAATTTAAATATGGAATTGATTAAATTAAATTATTTAGCTTAATAGATGTAGAATTTAAATAATTATAATCTAAAACAAATTAAAAATATACCTTATCTTTATAAATAAAATAAATGATAGTATAATTTTCATTTAAAATTCATTATTTTTCACTCTGTATAAAAATGATACATATAAGGAAAACCCAAAAATGATAACAGTTATTTAGTTTTGGACATCTAATTTCCAAAATTATATTTATTTTATCCATTTTTAAAATATTAAAAAAACATAATTATTTTTCACAAAAATGTAAAAAATATAATTATTAAAAATGAATAAAAATTTATTAATATAATGAATATATTTAAAATTATTCAATTTATTATAAAAATAATATATATATGTTATAAATAATATTTAAAAAATTTATTAATTTTCATATCATTTTTAATAGATATGTTATGATGATAGATTTTAAATAACTATATTCATAATATTTAATGGTTTTATTAAGAGTGAGTGTTGTGTGTAATGAAAGATAAAAGGTTATTGTGTATATGAAAAGAAAAAGATAGTGTTTATTATGATGAAATAATGACTTGTTGTAGCATGAAACTAATGATGAAAATGAAATTTAATTTACTAGAAAAAAATTATTCATAATAAATCGAGGAGTTATATCAACTATGTCGGGGAGATCTCTAATTTAACTGCTTGGGAATCGACCATGATTTAGATGATATATTTGAAGATTAATCAATCATAGATATTGTGACACATCAAATTATATACAATAATGTAGTTATGATGATTTTCTATATCAATGCCATTGAGTTTCATAAGATGCCACAATTTGAGTAGGATATTTTTGGTGCCTATATGGAATTTATTGGGATCCATACCTTTTTGGATAGAGTATACCTAATTCACATGTTCCTCGAATATAGGGTAATATTATCCATTCATTCTTCTATGAGAGGGTGATTTCCTTTTTCCAACCACTAGATTGGTGTTGTTGGGTGATTTAAGGCATGCTTGTGTACTTAATCATGCATTACTACTGGTTTCAGGGTACCAATGGAATTATCTAACTTACCATGCATTTTATGCTCTATAGAAGGAATGAGATGAGACATTTCTAATGTTTTCTAGATGGATTTTAATATATATATTTTCTTATCTTACAAAATCCACCAGGATACATTTTCAGGATTAGTGGTGTGACACCAAATGATTTGAAAAAAAGAAAATTATCTTTGATAAAATAGCTGCCACACAACACAGAATATAGAATTGAATATATTACCCTGAGACATAGTGAATATAAAATTTTCATATAAATTCTATCTATTTTATATATTTCTATATATAGAGATTCATTATTTTTATGTAGGATAGTTTATTCAACATACAACACTGAACAGAAACAATGAATTATTATATTACAACTATTACACAGCTATTAAATTATCATGTTTGAAAAGTATTAATAAAATTATAATAAATACATATGTGTGTGTGTGTGACTTAATTAATAAAAAAATATTATTAATGGTTAATAAATAAATGATCATTTGTTAGTAGAGTGATTTTATTCTACATAAATATTTTTTCAAAAAACTGATCTTTATTACATAAAAGGAAAAAATCCTTATAATAATTATTTTGAACATTAATAAAATATATTTGATAAAAATAAACAACTTTTTTGAAAGAAAATATTAAATTTTAGATTTAGTGAAATTTGTTTACTTTTCATAAGACACTGATCTGTTAGTGAATAATGAAAAATACAGATTTTTTGTGGAACCTATTTTATATTGAATAAATTAGTTAATATAAATGCCCTAATATATTTTTAATAGTTTTTATTTTAACATATTTATTATATATTTATATATAATTCACATAAATACTTGGCAATAATAATTCTATTGGTTTTTAGTATATATTTTTTAGTTTATAATGAGATTTTAGAAAAATAGTTTTAAAATACATAATGATTCTCCATTTTAATTCTTAAAAATAATACCTAATTGATTGTTTTTAAATTTATTTTTTATACTATATCAGTAAATATTAATTCAGTTTCATATAGAAATCATTATATGTCAATGAGCTAATATAGAATATCATTTTTCAGAAAAATAAATTTCTCAAAACCCCTATGTCTTACCATATCTATGAGACTATTTATAAATGAAAATTTTAATCATACATGAATCATATTTTTTAAAATTAATTATATAATTGGAATTTTAATAATTTATGATTTATAATATGATCAGATGAATTTTTTACCAAAATTATTTCTGAATAGATTATTAATTATTTTCAAAAATTATGGTAAAAATGACTGTATTAGGGTGTTAAACATGAAGAATAATAGTGAAAGTGAGTTAAAATAATATATTAATTATACTGAATAAATTTAGATAGACCTTGTAAATAAATTTTATTCCTATATGGAAATTCCATTCCTATTTCCTTTGAATATGACCCATATGAAAAGTCAAGTAAACAAAAATTTGACAAAATACTTTTCTTCCTAATTATTTGTAGAGTTTTTTAAGAGATGGGAAAAAAATTAGAAACATTATAAAATATATTTTCAAATAAAAATGAGTTTTTATTGTCATAATAATTTAAATTTTATTTTATGATATGAATTAAATCATTCAAAATTTTATGAATTTCCACGTTACTAAATATATATTTAATAATAAAATAATTGATAATAAAAATAATTAATGATTAGTAAATTGAGTGAATTAGTATATTGTAGTACTTTCTTATATTAATATTTCAGGTAATGTAGGTTAGATGAAAATATATTTGAATTCCACCATTTTATTTATATTTTTAAATTGAATTAAATTGAATAATTACAATATTTTCATTAATGTTATTTTATGTTAAATAACATTTTAATTGATGATTTAAAATTACTAAAAATACCCCCATTAGAAATTTAATTTTTTAATGTTAAAAAAAAATTCATGTAATTCCAAATTTCTTCCATTTATAATAAAATAATTATTTTTTTAACAAGTCAAACATCTCAAGGATTTAGTGTAATCATAGTGAAAATACATAAAGAATATGTAATGTCCATCAATGAGAATCATTATTTTAATTCATTCTACACCTCGTTGAATTCTAATTATACCATTAATATTTAGAAACCTATGTAACATAAATATAATGATATTCTTTATATTATATGTATTAGTAAAATGACACAAACAACCCTAAAATTGGTTATGAAATCATCATTTGTGTGTACAATGGACTAACACATCATAAAATGAGGTCATTTAATTTTCATATTCCACATATCTTAGTTAGATATAATGGTGAATATAATTTTTATATATAATATTTAAATCCTAATTATAAATATATATATTCATTATATAATATATAAAAATTTTCATTATATTTCACAAGGTATAGGATGATGTCTCTTGTGCATACGTCAGACTGTCATCTCGCGAAGAGTTTTGCTTCATTTTTAACTACATAGATACATAGATAATAATAAGGTTAAATATTGAATCTAAGGGATATAAATGAATCATTTATCATATTAATGATATATTTATAATTATTTAAATATAATATAATATTTTTTAACTTTTCACTCCCAAAAAAATGATAACATCATTCATGGATGTGTGGACTACCGCCTCCTCAAACAGATGTCATTCTTTTTTCACCATGACATCATGAAAATGATATATATATATATAATTGAATATTATTTTATTTTAGATATTATTATATTCTGTTAAGGGAAAAATACTACTTACCAAATTTCTAGAAATATCATTGAAAAAGGGACATATTACTCATGTGTACATACGAGCTACCGTCTCCACGATTTTAACAGTAGTTCATTTTTCAGGACCAAATATTATGATTAGTTTAAATTGTAAAATTGATGTATGAGTATGAAAATTATTTTAGGATTATTAGTTTAGATATATTACTATAATGACAGCATTTTCCATAGTAAAACTACCGAAATCATTCTTGAAACATAAGCTAAATACGGTCCAAACAAGTGATGTAAACATAATTGAGTAAGTAATTATGTATAACTTGTAAATAAATTAAATTAAAGTATAAATAATCATGAAAAAGTTATTTTTAGAAAATAAATTATTAACATAATGTTAATTATATATCATAATATGGAGACACCTGAAATATCAAACTCATGGTTATAGATATCTCTTATCATGTTTATGTTTATGATATATATGCCATATGTAGTACATATTTTTGTTTTCTGTTATCCATTATTCTACTAAATATGTTTTATGACTCATATAGTAAAATAAAATGGTCTTAACATATCCCTTATATAAAATAAATTTATTGGTGTATATGGTCTCAATAATACCAAAGCGCGTATGGTATTTTTGCCTCAATTTTCCTTCATAGTGATGTATGTTATACTGTACACCTATCTAATCATTTGATCATTATATATTGAAACATTAAAATTTAATATCATAGATATTATTATTTTCATGATATTCTATGTTTCATTTAATTCTATTCTATCATAGTGATTATGATTCTAGGTTTCAAAATTCATAATAGTATATTGTTTCTATATCATCTATTAACAATGTTGTTTATGATTATGAATACAATGATGAGATCTGCTAATACTAATCTAAATAATGTAATTATTCTTAATATCCACGGGTTATTCATGATATTTAATAGTAATAGAACCATTTCTCTACACATTGCTACTTAAAATTGTTGAGATATTTTTTTATTAAAATCTAGGCATATTTCAATGTTCAGTCGAAAATATGTTCCTTCCAAAAATCATTTTTCAAAAATGATTACAATTTTTTTTAATAATTTATAAATTATTTATATAAAAAATTTAATATTATTTATTTTTAAAAAATGTTTTTAATGTAAAATTCTGTTCTCTTTCTGAATAAGGAAATTTTTTAGAACTTTTACAATGAAAAAGGAATGTTCATTTTGGCATATATGTAATTACCAACCGTGACAATTATTTTTATTAAATATTCTATTAAATGTTTAAAATTTTATTTTTATTCAATATTTTATCATAATATCCAAAAATTATTGATTTTTAAACTTAATTTTCATAAAATAATATTTTCTAATTTTTTATTATTTTGAATTGTGATTTTCAAAATGAAAAGTGTATTTACCTCCAAAATATTTTTAAGGATATTTAAATATTATTTCTGTTAATTAAATCCAATAAACCATATTGTTACATATCCTACACAAGGTATATTTTTTAATGATACCATCCTCCATAGTTCCCTAGATGAAATAATATTGTTTTAATGAGATTGTTAAGAAACATATATCTCTTCCACGAGTTAATCATGATTCAACCAAGTTTTTATGGACCCTTTTTTTTCCAAAGGTAAATTTTGTTTAACAAGTATTTAAAAGAAACCCATTTAATTTCCATGGGATAATAAATGAATAATAGGTTAAATGTTTGATTTCAATATTTTAATAATGAAAATAAATATCTATGTACATTATTCATGTAGTGGGTCATAGAAATTATTCACAATGGGTGCTATCAAATAGCCTCGGTGATGCTCAATTTAACATATAAAGGTGAAACCAGATATCTCACTAATTATTTGGTTATTTATTATGTTATATAGATAAATATATTTGATTTAATCCATATAATTATTCCAATTTTAAGGTTTCTATAAGAGTTCTAAAAATTTTATATAAAGATGATTTCCCAAGATATAAAAACATTTTTTTATTCATATTATTAGTTTATGATATTTTATTTGATCATGATTTATATAGCATGGGACATGACTATTGATTGTTATGAAATGTTCCATTATTAATTCATTATTCCATGTTTTCATGTTTAATTATCCATGTATCGATGGGAATGACTATTCATATATTATAGTCTTGTAGTTTGATTATGTCATAATTCCATTAATCCCTTATTATACTCATTGATGGCATTCATTTTTTAATGAATACATTTTCAATTAATTATAGTTTATGATCACTATCATTATGTTTTATTTTCCTCATGTTATGTATAACTAGAAAATATATTTTTTAGATAAGCGATATTATACAGATAATGATTGTGAATTAATGATAAATAAGAAAATATGGGTTTAATCAGACTAATACTCATACAATTTATTGGGAATTATGTATTTTGGAGTTTTTCCATGTTTTATTATACTCTACATCTATAAGGTCCAAAATAATGTTAGTGAAACATTTTTTTCTTTTGAGACTTTAATCGGTGAATGGAAATAGATTCAGTCACAATTATTAGATTCAATGAGGTAAATGTTAATTTTATGATTTCAACATCGGACATGGGAGTACATGATCTTGGATTTTAGATTTGGTATTAAAGGAATGGTTTATATATCATTGGATATTATTTTGTTTTTCATTTTAAAATAAAATTATATTTATTAACACCATAAAGGGTCTACAATATTATTATAGGTCATATGTTTAATGTCTTAATGTCCTCCTTTGATGGTTTTAAGTAAAAAAATGTTAATTATATTACTTTTTTTGGTATTTATTTTGTAGAATTAGTTTATTTGTAACCCATAGGATTAAAATGAAGTGTTTTTTTGGGCTATAATCAATTTTTCATGTTTAAGGAACAAAATACAACCAATTTGTTGGGTGACAATAGTCACATTCAGGATGTTCATTAGGCTTAAACCAATAGGTCAAAGTTAACAATGTTATTGGGCCTACTTGTAGCCTATTTGATGTCCTAGTTATTATGAAATATTTACTAGTTAATATTAATGTTATTTTCCGAAACATATTGGATTTTAGTTGAGGAATAATTATTTTTTTATATTACATGAATATATTATAAAATCTACATAGTCTTTGTGTTTTTAACATAGTTAGGAAATGATTAATGAATTTTGGGGATTGATATTTATGGATTTATTTGGTTTCAAAATTGGGTATTACTATTGAATTTTGAAGATCAACTTTTCATATGAAGTTTTATTTAATTTTGGAATTATCTTACCATATGATAACAATCTTGGTCTTCTTTATTGTTTAATCATGGGAACGTTTTTTTAAACCTTATATAGTTAAATGTTCATTAAAATATAATTTTTTTATATTATGCATGAAAAATATATCCTCAATATAAATAATTGGAGAGAATGATGAGGTTGTGGTGTAAGAACATTATTGGATGATGTTCTAATCATCAAGTATGTATAGTAAATTTTTATCTTTTTAGGTTGGTTTGAGAATTTATCAACCCTAGTGAAATGTTAATGGAAAAAATTTATCCTGGTGCCTTCAACACTGATTAACCAATTGTCACATATATCATCACATGTTTATGGTTTTTAGGCCAGGATACTTTTATTGATCACACACATTCTTGTGGTCAATGAAAATAATCACTATTTTAAATTATATATATTTTTTCCATTCCCATGTATGTTGTCCTATTTTTAAAACTAGTTATATGTTATTCCATGTGAATATTGTACTTAAATTTTTATCTTTCCGGGAGGATGTTTTATTAAAAAAATTTATGGTGTGTTTTTACTTAATAATTAGTTTCAAATGTACAAACATATATTATTGATGTAATTTTCAATTTTCTGTAATCAATTTATTAAAGGGGGATTTTACCACCGATAGTGTGAAAGAAGAAAATTTTTATTTATTATATACAGGACACATAAAACATAACATAGATGAGAATAAGTGTCCCAAATAAATTATGATATTATTATTTTAAATTTTATTTGATATATTCAAATTCCAAATGTACATAAAATCGTAATATATTGATGTTCAAAATCATATTCAACCTAAAACACTAAACATAATCAACTCATGATATATATTACCATTATAAACTAGAAATCAAATTAGACTTTATTAATATTATTACCTAAATTATGAAAAATATAATTATATAATTATATGAATTATTCAATAAAAATTATTAATAATTTTTTAGTAAAATTTCAACCATTTATTAGTAAATTTAATTTTATACATCAATAGTTTTTTCATACAAAATATTTTTATAGATTTTCATGAAAAAATATTATAATAAATGTTTATAAGATATAAAAAATTAATATAGTAAAATTAATATGAGATTTTAATTATAATATCAATATTTACTATGGATAAATTATTATTAAATTTTCGAAAATAAATATTTTTCAGTGAATAAAGAAATATATTGATTTTTGTAAAAGGTATTTCTTTTTAAAAAAATTAACTAAATTAAAATTAACAATAATTTTTAAATAGTTTTTAATGTAATATATGTAATATTTATTTTCATATAATTCACTTAATTAATTATTATTCAGCTTAATATTTTTTTATTATATGTTTGATTTTTAGATCAAAACTAGATTTTATAAAAACTATTTTCAAATAAACAATTTTTTCCCATTTTAAATAATTAAAATAATACATAATGGTGCAATATTTAAATTATATTTCAATATTATATACAAATAAATATTAATTGAGTTTCATAGAATGATTATAATGAGTCATATAATTAATATATAATATTTTTTTCTAAAAATACTCTTCTTGGAAACGTGATGTCTCTCCTCATCTGTGAGGTTAATGTTAAAATATTTTTTCCCTTTTGGGGAATCGATTTCTGAAAAATGTTTTCTATTTTATGTATTAGAATTATTTAAAATTTCTAATAACTCCCAATATATTTTTGATCAAAACTAATATTAAATGTCATAAAATTTCATTGTTGTGGTTATGTTACAGATGGGTATATTGGTAGAGATTGACCTTAGCTCCACACTAATTGGATAGTTTACTCTCCCCAATCCCACTAATAAAATTCAAATTAATTTGCATTATGAAAAAAAAACACTTTTTATAATGATGATATGGTTGTGGTCAATCTCATGGATCTATGTCAAGGGAAGACCTTATATAAGAAATGATAGATAAAGGCCATTCAACTAATATCTATTGATGAAAACAAGAGTTGTAGGATGTGGGTGTTTCAAAAAAAAACATGATCATAATGAAAAGGTCCTCAACAAGTTAGTATCCACTAAGGCTGATATGTTGGCTCCACAGAGTGATCTTCAAGGGCCTGTTATAGATTGTATGGTACTGGTAGTTGATAAGTCACCAATGAGAGATAATAGTGGCTCCTCATATAATCAGTTTGTCTCTATAAAATATATTATATCAATTGATGATTGTTCATCTACATCTATTTTATTAGTTGATACTAGATCTTTTATCAATGGCCTCACTACTGCTAGGTATCATACTTTTACTAACCCTCCTGACATTGACATTTATATTCCATGTGAAGGATCACAACGTGGTGGGGATGTTGGTATTGATTCTTTCTTGGATGATCACAATATGATTAATATACATGTCAAATTTCCTCAAGAGATGAAGAAGCATTTTAATTCCTCTACAATATCTTATAAGTGGTGTACTGATGTGGACGAGATTTATTTTTTCATCCATTTAAAGGAAACGTGTAGAAGCAGCCCTACCTCTTTTAAAGAATCACTGCTAACATGAAAAGGGATGGTGGGTGAGAATAATAGTTTCACAATTTATCCATATAAGAGACGATCAAGGAAACATTATTCTTGCACACCTCGGACTATGTCCACCAGATCATCTTCTATGTTGTCTAGTAAGATCTATTCTAATATTCATAATATGTCAAATTAATGTAAATCCCAATATAAATGGGAAACTACTAGTGATTCTAATTATGGTAATGGAATTTCTTATTATTATGTGTAGATCCTTAATTTATGGATGATGGAAATTCCCTATGTTTGAAATCATTCTCTCCCATGTACTTTTCTTTTTTCATTATTAAAATGTTCAATAGTGTACCGTATAGCTAGACTTTTTAGATAGAATGATAATTGTGAAAATAAACTAAAATAATATCTAAATATAGTTGAATAAATATTTTTAGATATTTCTAATAAATTCTTTTATAATATGGGAATTCCTTGACACATTCTTCTGAATATGACCCAAATAATTAGTTATATGAATCAAAATAATACATATCTATTCTTCCTTTTGGAAACTATATTTCATTATGATAGGGATAAAAACATAATGTGTTCTGCTATTGAAATTTAAACATGTTTTTTATAAAAAAATACCTTTATTTTATATAAAATAATTAGAATCCTAAAATAATTATCATATTCCAATGTGGTAAATATTTTTTTAGTAAACAAATAATATAATTGATAGTAAATGGTATGAAAATGATGTAAATTTAATTTATTCTGGTGTTCCATTAATTATTAGTTGAATATATCAGGTGACACATGTGTGTACATAATATATTGGAATTCAATAATTTTACTGAAAATTTTTAATTCAATTTCATTGAATATTGTAATGATGGACATTAATGTTATTTTATGGTAATTTATATTTTTTAAAATTATTCCAAATTACTAAAAATCATATTTTCTACCATGTGATTTTAAAATGTCTATAATTGCAATATATTTCATATTAATGAGTCAATTGTTATTTTATAATGAATATAATGACCCTTAATAAGTATAAATGACTCCATTAGAATATATACGGTTAAAATTATAATTTTTCATGATCATGTGTTCTGTTAAAATTAATTATTAACAAACATAGGAATTTTGTTTGTTAAATATTATATCATATTCAAAATAAATGGCTATAAATTTTCTAATAATTAACAAATTAATTTATAATTAAAGGAGAAATTATTTTGGTTATAAATCTAGTCACTATAGTTAAATCATATAAATGGTAAAATTTAAACATCTTAGATGTTAAGAATTTTTTAAATAACACCATGTCAGATTTTGTGTTGAAACATTAAATCAATAATATAGTTTCTAAATACCATTAATTATCTATTTTCCATGACATTAGGCTATAAATTCATCCAAAATGTAAATTCTTTTGAGTATTTACTAGATTGAAACTGCTCATCAAATATAAAAGGGAACCCAATACCCTCACTTATTCAAACATCTCTTTACATTTTACCCATCAAATACATAAAAAATTCACTTCCTCGCATACCTATCCAAATCCTATATTTAATAGACATAGAATAAATCTATCCATTCATGGTAGTTGTGAAAAAAAGGATGATACCATTGAATAAGTAGCGATATTCAATGAGAGTCATTATTTTACATCTTTCTCCACATAATTCAATTATAATTATACCAAGATGACATAATAACTTCCTTATAATCCATATAAAAAGATATTTTTAGGTAAATGTTAAGATCCATAACCACATGAAATTCTATCAGATGGATTACAAATTCATCATTCATTTGTACAATGGACTACAACCTCATGAAATGATGACATATCATTACATTTCCACATCTCACAGGTGAGTAATATGATGGATATAAAGTATATATTTTATATTTATTACATAAGTATATATCTAGACTAATTATATAACATATTTCCTTTTATATTCCATTCTATAAGGTATAAAATAAGTCCACTCATGTGTATGGAGGACTGGCACCTAACGTAGCAATCTGGTTCATTTTTCATTAACACATTACATGGAACATAATGATGTTGAATATTTTTTTATATGAGATATAAATGAAAAATTTATGATATTATTGAAATATTAATAAATATTTAAATATACTATATTACTTTTTCATTACCATTTCAGTCACAGAAAAAATTATTTCATTATCCATGGATTGGTGGGCTACCACCTCCTCAAAGAGATGTTATTATATTATTAACCCCAAAATCATGAGAATACTATATTTTAGAATATATATAATTAAATAATATGTAATTTATGATATTATGGTATTTTTGGAAGCATAATATATTATATAACTTTTTTAAATTATTATTAGAAAAATGAAATTGTTACACAGGTGTATATGAAACCTATTGCCTCCATGGTTATAATGCTTATGAAATATTTGTAAAATTTATTAATGATGATTCTAAAAATTATAATTCAAATAAAAATTTAATTTTTTTCATTATTATTATTTAGGGTATTTTAAAATAATATCCACTTTGACCATAATCATCCTACTATATTTATTTTTGACAGATATAGTTAATATGGTCGAAGAAAACATTGAACACATAATTTACAAATTAATTGAATATAAAATTTAACGAAGTGAATAAAATTAAGAATAAAAATTAAAATTCCCATCATGAATTTAAATTATTACCATACATTTATTTTCCAGGACGATTAAGACACATGTGACAAGTCCGAATCATGGTAAGGGTTTTCTTGTTTCCCTTCTATTTCTATGTGATATAATCTATAATATCCCCTTATTTATTGGGGTGGAATATATAAATACTAGTAATTTATTTAATTATTATTATATAAAAATTTATGGATATATATAAATAAATTTGAGGATGTCTTTATCAAACGTTTTACTGTTTTAAAAAATAAATCTAAAAGGTATCTTTTTCTCGATTTTACATCATTAAGATATATGTTATTTTAAACACAAATCATATTTTATGAGACATATATACATCTATTTCAAAATGTAATATCATAGACATCCATATTTTCAATGATATTTTTTTTTTCATTTAATGTTTGTTTTTGACGCATTCGCAGGGGCGCACATCTGCCTATGATGATGTGTTGTTTGTTGCCCCGCATTCCAGTTATCCAAAGGCAGGTGGATTCTTTCTCTTAATCATGTATGTTTGCTAATATATCAAAATGAGATGATGGGATGTTGTTCCATCCTTCCATGGAATCCTCTTAATAATTTTTTTCTAAGTCTGAGTCTCCCTTAATGATTAAGACATTGTTCATGAAACATTTCCCTGCAGCCATTTCTTTATGGACAACGATTGAATTCAATGCTTCTATCAGGTCATTACAAGGGGTCATGTCAGGGTAGCAACCTCTGATCGAGGGAGTAGTTATGTTAGACATCACTAGTGTGTATAGAAGTGGAAACACTAATTTTTTGGAGTTTCTTCCCCTTTTGATAGGGCTTCATGAGGGTGCAGAAGACTGAGTCATCCCATGTCGAGTGCGGGGAATTATATTACATAGGCATGTCCCTGAGGTTTTCATTATCATCACATGTTTAACACAGGGTATTCCACGAGATTATTTTCTAGAAAAGACAAATTAAAATGATGATAACACTGATAGGAGTTTAACAGATGGGTGCATCCCATAGAGGGAGAACCTAAATGGTTTACTAGATGAGTAGATCAAAACAACAAATGAAGACGAGTATGAGAATTCATGGGTCACTACGAAGGGGATTAAAGGTATTATTGTTTCATGGGATTGAACCTCATGGGGGTTTCTTACAAACCATGTCCCCAGAGATAGGGATCAAAACCCAGACAGATTGATGGGTGACACATGGAATCGGGGTGCATGCAATGGACAACAACACTTAGGCAAGTTTTTAGTTACTCATGGATTTCGTCCCATAAAAATGGGGATAATATTTTTTGGATTATTATGGATTGTGCGGGGGTGGGGTTTATGCATTGTTAGCTACCCAAGTTCCACATGGAGCGTTGATCAGATGAATGGGATGATCTCTAGGGATGTGGAGACCTGGGTAAAAATCAGGATGGATGTTAGAGGGTTGATTGAAGTGTATAAAAAATTATATGGAACCATTGTGAAGGTGATAGTGGTGTTGGGATCAAACCTTGGAGTGGCTTCCTATATATCCTTGTGGTAGGAATTCAATGTACACATTTTTCAGAGGGGATATGGGATAGCTGAGGAGGTGGCCCATTTGAATGGATGCATTGATGGGAACCAGAAGGAAGTATAACCTACAGGTTGGTTCCTGATATTCCCAAAACACAAATGATCAATGTAGAGACTAGGATGGGACATGAGTGGTGGTCTTACACATGAAGGAGGATTCCTACTTTTCCCTGCGGTAGGGAATAAAAGAAAAAATAGTTTAGAATGGGGAATCTAGTCATGGTATACACAAATGACAGTATCCTAAACACATGATGAGGCTTACACGTGGATAGGGACCAGAGAGTTGGTCTGACGCCGCTAAAGGACGAACAAAAAATTTGGGTCCCAACAAATAGGACACCAACGTTTACCAGTGCTTCGGGTTGAAACTCAGAGGGGATTCCTATGTACCCAACATAGTAGATAGGGATAAAAACCCACAATGTTCTAATAGGATTATCAATGTTGTGGTTGAACCACATAGAGTCTTCCTGCATACCTTTCCTAGGAGACATAGATCAAAACCCATATATTTCTAATATGTTTTCTAGTGTTTGGGGTTGGACCTACATGATGTGGGTAGGACCAATGGATGATATGACTGATCCTTAGAGAGTAATATTACATACATTGCCTAAAATGGGAAAATATCAATGTCCAAGTAGTTCGATTTGGTGGGGGAATGAGGATTACACACCAATGGAGGCCTAGGAAGGATTCCATGATCTATAGTTAATCAAAGCACACATGATTCATGCTCAGGGTGAGAAAAAAGGCTGTAAAGACCGGATGATCGCATCGTGAAAGGTGCATATATGATGAATAGATTTATGATAATGCTAGGTTTGTGGCCCAAATAGGAAATATGGGCCTCTGATTGGTTCGCGGCCCAAAGAGGAAACATGGGATTATGCTTGGCTAGGGGCCTACAGATTCAACATGGGTTTATGATTGGTTAGCGGCCCAAAGAGGTTGATATTTGGACTTACTTAAGGATAGAGGCATGATGTTGATTAATCTTAAAGGAAGAGGGACAAGGTATCGACAGTCCATGTTCTCAAATCTCATCTTTCCTTTTCACATAGAAGATGAGAGGAGGGTAAAGGATGCTAGCTCCCGTGAGAACGACATGGAGTTTACAGAAAGATTGTTTCCCTAACCCACAAATATATGTCACACCATGAAATGAGGATCTCATTCCATGTGAAGAAGATCCCTCTCCCATGGAAACCATCGAGCATGGAAAATATCCAAGTAGGGGCACCCTATTAAAATTTCATGGGGTGAGGCAACATATTAACATGTTGAGAAGGGGACGATGGTACATGGATGTTTAACAACATGTAGATCAGAATATAAAGATTCATTCCTGATCTCTAGGACATACATATCCAATTCTCATTAACCATTGGCGAGGGAGAGGACTAGTAACATCGGAGAGAAGATGTGGTTATGGAGTGACCCAATGAGGGTCTCATGTTAGTGTGTCTATGGAAATAAGAAATAGAAATTAGAATTTCTATGTGAAGAAGACAATTCAATTGAACACAATAGAAGCACCACCAAAGTGACCTTGATATCACATCACATGAGCCAGGAGGGCCATATGGGAAAGGGGTGTGTAAATCATGAGTTCATAGAAATAGGTGATTTCTAAAGAGGATGAGATTTTGCAAAGGTTGGATACTTTGTGATGTAGATAGACCTAATAATGGGAATTATATTTGAGAACATGTTGTGATTTATGAGGATCATGGTCATTGAAAATGTGAACATTTAATGGAGTAGAGATTATCCTTAGAAAACACCTCTTTATTTGGAGAGATCTTCAAGATGGATTTATGGTTCACAAAACCTTGAGAAACCGGATGGGTCACCTTCCTCACTGAAGGTCATATGATATTTTGATGGGCATGTCCACAATGGTTTGATGGTGTAAAGAACACAGTTAGGTAAGACTCGTAGAGTCCATGTACCTTTCATGATCTGTCTAATGTTTTCACGACAATTTTTTCAAATCGGATCTTGGATGATGAAATGGAGGAGTCAAAGTGGTTTGGAATGGTGGTGAGCCTTCTATTTATTGGAAAACTATGTTGGAGAGGATCTTAGAACCTACCGTAGAGTGGAATAATGCCATGTAGAGGAGACACTTCATCTGATTGCAATAGCCTCACAAATGGTGTTAGGAATCTCGAATAGGATGATCGAAATGACCACAACAGAGTGAGCCATAGAGGCTGATGATGCTGTAGAGGGGTTGCGGGCCAGTGTCAAAGTCATGCCAGGATGTAACACTGTGGATATTATCGTAGAGGTGGCCTTATATAAATGGGTGGACATTTTGGAGATCATCGTGAAGTTGCAGCATTGGGATGGATTAAAGGGACTTAGGAATGTTTGGACTGATGATTCACTCTACCACAACCATGATTCAGATCACAGAGAAGGAATTCTTTTTTCGGCGCCAAAAAATTTCACCCAATGAAATTGAAGCCAATGAATGAAAAAAGTGATGACTTCTGAGGGAAAGACGCTGAAGATACTTAGAAAATTGAACCCATAGGAGATCGCGGACATGAGTCAGAGAGGGGGTGTGAAGACGCATCACGAAGGCCTGAACATCACAAATTCAAAAAGGGTTCACAATAGAGAGGCATTGTTCCAAAGTGGAGGATGGCTCAACAAAGAGACTAGGCGGGACACTGTGAGGAGCCTCAGCTATTCACCATGAATTCAGCACCCACTTCATCTATATATATGGGATCATTGTGCTTTTTGGGCATCAAGATCATCATGAGTGGTCGTGCATGCACTATTTCATCAGATAGAGATATTATTCCTGAATTATTTAGCAAAATAGAGTCATTTGGTCCAGTTATTTGCGAACTATATTTGTTCAAACTGGGGTGTCACAATTTATTTCTTCTATTGTGATTCCATTCAAGGCAAAGGATGCTTCACGGAATGTTGGTGGTTTTTCACCAGCATGGTGAAAGGCCTTCAGGAAGAGTCTCCATGAACACATCTTTTCACATTTTTAATTCCCTAGAAAAAATATCACAATTTCCACAGATCCAATGGATGCTACGGAGGTTGTGTTGTATGTTTATTACGATGCTTCTTGGAGGGAGGCCATTGAAAATAACATAAAAATAGAGGAGTATATACAAAGTACTTCTAATAACATATCATCAATAGAGTTGCTGAAAGAGGTGAAAATATAATATCCCTATGAAATAACATGGCATTATTTGGTTTTGGCTTGTTGGTTGAAGTCCCCATCCCCAAAAAAAACAATGTCAATCCAAAATACAAGTTCAAGAGCATATTTAAGCAACACCAATGGTACATGGCCGTGTATGGGCATATCAAAAAAATCATACCCCAATCACAACACATTATCTGTAAAATCATGTAAAAATTATACATGATAAGGAATTTAAAGAGGAGAAATCTCAACCACTATAAAAGATGGTCATCAAGGTAGGGATTAGAAATCTAGTCAATGGGTGGATCACATGAAGGGACTTGCACCATGCTGGAAGCTTCACTGACGATTGGGCCTGAGCCTATTCGGCGTATGCATCCTATGATAAGTATAGGAATTTCATGTGGTGGGTTGGACTATATGATGTAGCATGGGCCTCCAAATTCATAATCTCTATACCTAGCTAATTTATAGTGAAATTACTGAGCCAACAGTCACATGATACAAACACTTTCTATTTGCATCATGGGGTTGTTACTATCTTCCTTTAGACCTCCATCATATTTCCGACATCCAAATCCTAGAAGGGATTTTTGATGAGTTCCTCTCTACCATGAATGTTTGGGGGGATGAGGAAAAGATACCACCTTTGGCAATGGGATTGCTAGGGATAGTACTAGGAGCATACTAGGATAAATATAATACATGGGACATCAACATTAAGCAGTGGTTCAACTATTTAGTGAATTTCCCCCAGAAGTGGAACACTACCAGGGAGGCCCCCATATGTATGTGAACTACTCAGTGGGGTAATGTGTTTTCATACTGGAAGACCCTAGAAGATAGCCAGTGGAAAATATAGGGATACACCATTAAGAATGAGTAGCAGCTGATAGTCAGGCTCACCATGTTTAACTCAGTGATAATATGTTGGTAGATATTACTAGTAAAAGATTCCCAAATGGGGGTGTGATGATGTAGATTTATCATGGAAGCTCAGCTGGCCAGTGGGTATTGCACCAACCTAGGTATATCCATGATGTAAAGGTTCTTTTATTTACTTTAGAATGTTAGTGAGGGGAAGAAGTCGTCGGTGGTCTGTGTGTCATTTCACTTTTTTAATAGATGGATCTTGGAACACAAGGGGATCTATGAATATCATAACCCCATCGCTCTACCTGGGATATATTCCCTACTAGAAACATTGAACATTGCATTGACCTCCCCATTGAAGCTGGATGCAATGACTATGATGTGTAAGATTGGGAGAGCATAAAAATGAATCTTCCACCAATTTCCTTTGCAATCTATAGACTATAATGATTATAGAACAGATTCCAAAGATAATCGGTTGTTTCTGCAATCCTTATATGATTATGTGATATTGGTGCTGGATGACTTTGAACCCAAATTTGATCCATATACCCCACAATTGTTTTCCCGACAATTCATGTGCATGTTGAGGATGACACCTTGTGTGTATATAAATGTGCACAATTAGAATCACCAATATGTTATGAGATAAATTTTGATAATTTTTACATGGGAGGAAGGGAATATGTGTAATGAGTTTCCTCTATCAAATGAAATATTCATACTGGTTCACGAGTATGTTTAGAGTTGGGAGGTTGCCTACCTTGGTGACATGCTCAAGCGAGGGACTATTTGGGTATGCAATGCCTTTCCTACACTTCAATGTTGAACTATGACAACAATGGGACATCATGAAGTTGGTGTGAACATATGCCAAAGGGGAAAAGGTGTAATAGATGGGGTGGAATGCCATGAATCATTTTACCCCAGACCGATGTTGGATGGAAGTGAAGCTGGAGGGGTAGAAGTTCTTGGCCCCATGGATCCATCAGGGATGTCCCAGGAGGGAGGTGAATCATACTAGGGATACTGTATGGTCTCTCCTCAAGAAATATAGTTGAAATTGAATTATTTATTAATCCCCTTTGATGTCATCTACCCTGGGGCATCAAATGAAAGGGGGAAGATAAAAGTGTACCTCAACATTAAGAGCTAGTGGACGAATTTGAAGATGAATGGAATGTCACTTGGGGATCATGAATTTGAGAAGGTTGGATTCATTTTTACCCATACATAGGGAAGAATGTTCTAAATTGAAATGTATGAACTAATGCCTTCCCATGGTGACATGATACACATGTTGCATAGGGAAAGGGTGCTGCTGAACATGACTACTACAAAATTGATGTCATCTCAACTAGAAGAGTGTTTCCCATTACCTAGACATGCAGATGAATGATATGCGTAAGATGTTAATTAGGGATATTTTTACCCAACAACATATGTGACTTCCCAGGGAACCTCTCCTGAAGAAATTGAGATAATGAATTTGGGGGAATCTCCTTTGGAGAATTCGCCGCATCTTTAGAAGTGACTCTCCACTTTATTTCACTGCACTAGTTCCATTAATACCTTATCTTTCATTCACAACTAATACCTAGCCGTGCATGATAATCTTCAGTGGGAAACTCCTGATGATGAGTATGAAGGATTGAAAGGCATAGAGAACCAAATAATGGGGCTGACATCTAGAGACACACAGCTTGATATACATGGACATTACATTACTTTTTCAGAATAATTAATACATTACAAAATAAACACCAAATGAACATATTATTTTAGTGTATTTGGAAACATGGAACATAATATTCTAATTATGGTGAAATATCTTCAACATATTCAAAAAGATGATCCCTTTTGTTTTCTTACCTAAAACCTTTCTTTATATCCCGGGGAAAAAACATAAAAAGAGTGAGCTTAAATGATTAGAACGGTTAGACATGGAGAACATAAAACAAACCCTAAACATTTGAACGTAATAACATGAACATAAAATATCAAAATCATGAGTAATGAAATAAATCATGGAAGTGCATAAGGCATAGATCATAATGTAACATTAACCATGATAAAATATAGGGGTAATAAAACATGTAATTGTGGAAAACCATTAAGCACATGATATGATTTCCATAGTAGCCAGGGCATTGCTGCCAAGACCATCTAAGTGGACACAGTCCCTTACTGAATCAAGTTCAATCCTCGTTCTAGTACTGTATCACTAAACCAGATTAACTTGTCATTTCATCCATGTATATCTCATAAGATATAAATCATTAACCAATTCATTGGAAGGAGATATAGGTCCCATCCATCTCATATTGAAATCATTCATACATGTGACATAACAGAAACATAAATCATTCATCATAACCCAAAGAATAAAATGGGTTTCATATACATCATCCCATCATAATATAATCCATATAAAACAAATGGATATAATTTCATCATAAGAAAAGTGAATCCATGTAAATAATAGAGATATTATACATGAATCATAGACATATGAAAAATTTTCCATCTTAGATGGAAAATGGTTTTGATAAAACACATGAAATGATATCTTGGGGAAAATATCATTTCTTCTTAGAAATCATTTTATTTTAACAAAATTCCATGAAATTTTAATAGAAAAATATTTTGTTGAAAATAGTCATGAAATCTTGTAGAGTATGCTTCATGAAAATAAGGCGTTTTGAAACTGTAAAATTCTATTCAGGCCGTATAGGTTAAAAACATTCTCCTCGTACATTTATCGGAAAAGTCAAAAAGATCCTCTTATGGTAAACAAAAGAAAGATTCCTACCATAACACAATGTAAAAGTCAAAAAGGAGTAAAAATGGATTTAAACATATATGGAATAATATTAAACACTTTATGAAAATCATTTTTATAGAAATGGATGAAAAATATAACCCCAGTAAAAACATAAGCATACGAAATCTCGGATAAAATTGAGATTGAAAAATTATCCCTTACCTTAGATCTGATATGATTCGTACGTATTCGAACATCCTATATTATGATTTAAATAATTTCACTAATTTATTACAGAATCATATTCATTATTATGATATCATATATCATTCACTTATCACCTTATATTTCTTTCATTTTCTAAATTCCATGTTAAAGCAGTGTTTTGAATAAAATCGTTTCATTTATCATTAGTGTTTCAAATTGTTGTTCTTACTTATATCATGATTTAATTAATCATAAAATGGAAAACATGATGTATATAGAATATATATTCATCATATAAATAATATGATAGATCGATAAACTGAATAAAATACACCGTTAATGGAGATGGTAGGTCGTACGTACGCATGAACACTATTTTCCATTCCTTACTGGATTGAATGGAATTAAGTAAATGAAACATATATGTAAATAAATCCAGTATAATTATTATTTAATATCATTCATGATTAATTTTTATATATACTTCACAATCATACTTTAATGGTTAATGAGAGAAAATGAATCTCATCGCGTTTGTCAAAACGGTAGTCTGTACGTACGCACGAGCGATTATATCCTTCTTTTGATATTAAAATCGCATATATTTGGATATTATATTATATATAAATAATCATAATAATGTTATATTTATTATTAATATCATTTATACTCATTATTATACCAATCCAAGTGATGAAAGTTTTGAATAACAAACTACACCACGACGTGGAGACGGTAAGACGTAGGTACGCATGTGTGGTGACTTTTTCCTTAATAGGTAGGATAAAATATCTAATATGGTTGTAAAATTTTTATAATAACATCATAGGGTATAGAATATATTTGAGTTATTATTTTATAATGGAAACAACAATGATTTAGGAAGTGAAGAAGAATGAAACATGAAATAATTGGTAGAAGTTATTACCTCTTCTTCAACGTGCCTCTTTTAAAAAACCTATTAGGGAACTAGGGTTGGTCGTTTGAGAATACCATAACCACTATGATATAACTAGAGAGGTTTAGAAGAGAAATTGGTAGGGTTTTTTCTGAACATAAAGGCACAAAATTTTGTAAAGAGGAGACGGAGGAGATGCCCTTTTATAACAGAGGAGAGGGGCACCTTAGAAAAAACATAAAATATTATTTTTTAATAAATTCATATTCGGTTTATAATGGCTCCAGAGTGACTTATTTAGAGGATATAGTGGGTATGGGCCTAAATACCCTCACCAAATATGTGTTATACAAGTTTAGGATACCATTTTAAACTTATCATTTCGATTTAACTCTATGATAAATAATTTATGTTTTATCATGTCTATTGTATTCGTACACTATATGGTTAATAATCAAACTATAAACTGAAAATTGAACCCCAAATGTTTCATTAATGTCATATATATTATTATATAAGTCTTTTGGACGAACCATAATTTTTTATGACCATTATATAAATTAATAATATAATATTTGTTTCAAAAACTCTTTTATTTCATTTTTGACACTATTTGGTGTTTTGTTTTCTCTAAATTCATAACAACTTTATTACTTCAAAAAGATTTCATCTAACAGACACTAATATTTTATATGAACTAGGAAAATTATTTTAATTCATATAAAGTTTCAAATTACATTTATTTGGGTATTTATAATATCAATTGTGTTAATATTTCATTAATATGGTAATTACTGCATCATCATTATGTCATAAATAAATTAAATTATTTAATGTGTAAAAAATGTAAATAAAGTACCATTTTGTAGGAAATATTTTAAGATTTCTAATTAATATTTATAGTTGAATTTTTATTATATATAACCCTATATTAAGAATGATTAATTATTAAATATTCATTTTATCTCTTTAAACTCTACTTTAAATAAATTAATAATAAATGTCCTAATCTAATCCAACTGAACATAAAGGGTAATATATTATTACTATGGTTTTTTGGTCGATTTATATTTATCCAATTGAATTAGGACATGTGTTAGGGTAATAAGAATATCATTTTTATGCTTAATTACCCTATTTACTTTTAACTGTGGTAAATGAAAGTAAAAAAGTTACTATTCACCAACAATTATTTTTATCTTATTGAACCAAATTTTATTCCTTGATATTAACCATGTCTCTCAGATTTTTGAAATTCAACTCACAGAAGTGGTAAAATTATGTTTTATGTAAATTTTCAAATTATCCTAGGATGTGGGTAAAAGACGATAAAAAGTTCAATAAAAATTTTTATATATCTAAAATTATTATAAAATGACTCCAATGAATTACATTGAAATTATATAGGTATTATGTATCTATTTGGACCTAATAAAAATTGTAATAAAAAATTATTATTTAAATAAAAAGTTGTTTTAAACCAATAACTTAGTGTTTTCACAATTCATCAAAAATTAAATGTTTCAGAAAAATACCAAAAATTCAATGTAGGCTAATTTCGATATTCCAAATACAGATATGAATTCTATTTTGAATGATAAAATTTATAAAATATCAAACAGTTTGTATTACTATTCATAAGGGCTTGATTAAAAAAAAATTTAATAACATGTCATCGTTTAGTAAAACTCTGTATTGCGTTCAACATACACAATCATGGAAGGTCATGATTACTTGTAATGCAATCCAAGTCAGGGTTCCGTGTAGTGCAATATTCCATTATTGTTGCATATAACAGAATCAAACCATGTTTCATTTAAACAAGGAATATATATATATATATACACTCAGGGTTGCGTGGAAAAACTTCTTTCAAACGAACTTGAAATTGTCTCTAACATGATCCAAGAATAGTGTTACATTTAATTCAAGCTAATACAATGTTTCATATAGTGTAATATAATCTTTGTTTAGCATAAAACACAAGACATAAATTAAAATAAAATGAATAATTCTCATAAAATTTCAGGGGGTTGCATTCTACCCTCATAAAAATGAATTTCTCCCTCAAAATTAGTCAGGGTTATAAATGGTTTTCTACTTGAAAGTTTCATTCATATAAACCCACATCGTAAAAAGGAATACTAAATAATAATTTTGAAAAGGAATGTTAGAAAAATAATGGTTACCCTAAGTAACTCATCAGTGAGTTTCCACAAAGGATAATATATGTGAAAATATTGATATGGAAGAGAAATATAACCATTATATTTTGATGGAGAGTGGAAGAGAACATGGCAATGAAAAAACCAAAAATCACAATGCCAAAAATTTGTGATGATCTAAGGTACCATCTGAAATATATTATATTAGGGCACTTGGACAATATTTTTTATTTTCAAGATCATTTCCCTAATGTTGATGAAATTTTTAATTAAAAGAAATACTTACATGGTTTTGGTACAATCTTACCGTTGCTCGTGACTTGGACAATTTCCACCCCATCTCTTAAAAAAAAGTTGAATTGGTCTTCTGAGAAGTGTTAACAGATCAAGCGATTGAATGATAGGGAATTCCATCTATCTCAAACATAAGGTTAGGAAAAGTTATATACATAAGTCCATCTATGGTGAGATTAATCATATATGGTTCCTTAAATGGACTTTTAGTTAAACTATCATACCTCTTAATAAAATAAAACTAGTTTCTAAAACCCATCAACTTCCTGTAGGCCAGTTGTAGGAGATAAAGTCCTGTCAAACTTCAGTTGTGGGTTTGATTCCCGTAACCTTGTCCGACGCGATGGGTTGTCACATGACCTGTAGGTTGTCCCTTTTTCTAAAACTACATTATTATTACATTACTAAAATAATATTAGAAAAAGTTATATACTTAAACAATACAATATTATGACTAACATTATTCATTAAAATCTTTATTCTTATCCATAATAATTCGTCCCATGCTTATTGTATAAAGAAAAACGATTACTTGAAAGGTCACATAATAAGCATGTGAATAACATCATTTATCCCCCATATATCAAAAGATATATCTTGTTGGTCACATTCCAAACATGTGAATACCTTAATCAGGTATTCATTTGAAACATGAATTACCATAGAACATAGTGAAAACATGAATGCTGTGAAAAGTTAACTCTTTCTACATACCAAAATCCCAAAATTTCCATACACACAAACCATGTTATCACTCTTTCCTTATATCAGTCATTAGATCATGAATACTATCAAACATTTAATTTTCATCATATCCCTTCATTATACGCATATCATCTGCTTTCCCAAAAATATTTCAATTACTTTTCATCATTTCTGGTTCCATACAATTATTGAAAACAAAAAACATTGATATTCCAAAAGTCCATGATACTATAAATGATATTCCATGATACTATTTTGAAATACCATTACAAAAACACTTAATCATTCCAAAACATCATTTCAATACTCAACATCACAAATAGTGATCGTATGTGACTTCCCTTTGTCCTTTTCAATAAAAAGAATTCTCACGTAGATCATCATTAACCCTTTGATTAGGGAATTGATTAGCATAATGCCCCATTTCCTATCACATGTAGCATTGAAGTGTTTATGGAGTGTTCTATGAAGTAATTTCTCTATTCACATTATTTGAAACCTTTTTCCCATTACATAGTCACTCAGTTACTCAATTAACTTCTTTTCCACACATAAAAACATTTTCTAGTCCCTTTAAGACAATCACCACCACGCTTCTTTTCACAGTTTGAACATAAAGAAACATTCATCTTCTTTTTCACCGTTGTTTTGATATTTTCCTTGAAGACCATCTTTCTTTTCTTGTCAAAACCATGCAGTGGATATGTAACACCAACTTCCAGTTCTACCATTGTCACATAAATGACTTATTTTAAAGTTAAATTCCATTTTATTTCCATTCATGCTTTTTTTTGAGGGTTTCCCAAGCTTTTATAGAGGAATGAGTGAGTTTTCATTAATAAGGAAAAACTGTGAGCCCAATTCTAGATTTAAAATTAAATTTTTTCCCTTATAACTCCATCATTTTTTAACATTTTTCATCCATTCCAATTCCAAATTGTCATCCCCTGTACTATTAACACCACCATATTAATTTGGACCATTTAGGAATCCATAATCATGGTGGATATGGGTTTTTATTTAAGTGATTGGGCCTTCCTGAAATCCAATTTTCTACATTAAAAATAAATTTTAGATTATTAATATCTCCTTCCATATTTTCGTTTTTCCCACGATTACAACTCTCAACCGAGCCCATTTACCTAAGTCATGCCCCCATTCCCTCCTCTCACAATTTGGAGATCAATTGGGTCGCGAAAATGGTGTAAACCTCTCTAGATTTCAGAAATCTCCAAGATTTGGAGAGGTAAATTAAACATTTCATAACTCCTTCTATTTTTACTCTTTTCCCCCCATTCCAATTCCTAAATGATTTATTATTCCTTTTCCGAACCTCCCATGAATATTTGGTTGTTTTTAAATTCAGATACAGGTGTATTTTGGGTCGTTTACATCAAGATTGTTTTAGGTAAGTTTTTCTCTCTTCAATTCCTCCTTAATCCTTAGGGTTTCCTCCATATTTCATGAATTTATAGAATGTCTAGAATTTAGGGTTTGGTCATAGGGTTCTATTTAGTGTATAGTTTGTCAAATATTGTGTTCTTGGGAAAGATTTATCTACCTAGTGGTGCGGCAGTGGTGTGGTTGATGTTTCGCACCATGTTTTAAGGGATTCGACACTTTTGGTAGGTGGTTCCATGTGAAAAAAATTATTGATGAGTTATATTGATGTATTTATTCATTTTTCATCTTCCTCATATGTTATTTGTGGTGTAAAAACTTTTTCTGATTAATTTGGATATGTGTTACATTATATAGTTTCATTTTAACTTGAAATTGGGTGTTTTAATAAGTAACTCATGGGGTATTATTTAGGTGTATTTTATAACTTATGGAATTGGTTTACAAAATATTTTTTGGACTTCCAATTCTGGTTGTGTAATTTATTAGTGTCATGTGGGCCTAAAAATCGGTTTCTTGATTATGTTTTATCTGTAAAACATTGTTATACTTCTTGAGAGTATTTTATGAAAATGTGGTTTTTCATTTGGATCATTTGTAGTATTATTCAAGGTGATTTTAAAAAACATGAAAGTTGTTTTCTAAATATCTCTGGTGCTTCCAATTATATTTTTTATAGTAATTGGTATGTTTTTTGGTTTTAAATTGGGCTTTGTAAATGTGTTTTCTGTAAAATACATATTTACAACACTTGGGTTCTTTTTATGATAATTGTAAATGTTTTAGTTGGTTAAATAAAGTCGGAAAAGGGTAAATATGTGCTTATTGGTATGTGTGTTCACCTACTATGGTGTTTTAAAGTTGAAGTGATTTTTTACTATGTCAAACATTTTTATAATGTTTTGTAAATTGCTGAAATGTTTTATTAAATTGTGATTTTGGAGCGAAACTTGTTTGTGGGATGTTTCGTGTAGGTTTGATGATAAAAAGATTTTGAAGGTTAAAAGGGTATTATGTATCAAATTAGTGGGATTTTATGTGAGTTTTAATATATTGTAATGGTTTTCTAAAATTTTTTTATGGATTTTTGGATGTCTTAAAGAAATGTGAAATGTGTTGTGGGCTATTTTGGTGTGAGTCAGATTTCAAAATCAATTTGTTTGAAAAGTTGATTTTTGTGACTTGAGTTATATACATGTGGGATGTTTGGTGAATTTATGATATGTAAATGATATATTCATGTGAAATTTGTATTCATTTACTTGTTGAACTTTTTTGAGCAAAAATGGAAAACCTAGGTATCTAGGTTGGTGGACGTGTACTAGTATGCTAGTGAATCTATGGGGTTTGGCCACAGTTTCACTTTGCAAGACTGATGCTTACAACTCTAACTAAAATATGATGATTATAATGATTGGTAACCACTAGGTTATGGGTATGTTCCCTACTAGTGGCTCGTACATGAGAAAAGATATTTGTGATGGTTACTCTCACCGAGATACAAGGTACCTGGGACCCACAACTAGCTAGTGCCTAGGGGTTATTTGCCATTTCTTGTTCTCACTAGATATATTTTTCTTACCATCGGCATACAGTTTGAGTGGATGGAAAATTCAGTAGATTTTGTATATATTATAAAATGTTAATTCTTTAAATTAGCCCACATAAAAACTGGTTTTATTTTACGTTGCATCTTTTAGAAATTGTAACTCGCATTTCAGTTTTTTGAAAACTTGCATGCTCTGCGTCTTTAAATATTTATCACGTGGAATATTTTAGTGGTGGTATACTTCTGGGCATTTTATCACACCATAATTACAACCTTGTGTGTAAGTAGACATGGTTATTATTTTGTCACAGGTTGGGTATAGTTTTTAGTCCCTGTGGTTCGGGTTTCTAGAAGGTCCTTGGTGGTGAAGTCTTGTGGGGATGGCTTGAGGGAGGTAACCTTTTCCATGTGGAGGTTCTTGGTATATCCTTATTTGGTTTTTAATCTTTTTAATGGTCTTTAAACATAGTTTTAACTTATGTAATTTAGTTCTGAAATTTTGTAAAAGACGATTCTAGTTGAAAAATACAGATTTGTTTTATTTAGTTTTTTTATTGTTTAATGTTTACAAAATCGGTTAAATTGTTCCAAATTCTCATTATATGATACCTGGGATCTTGTGCCAGACCATGGAGATCAAGAATGCCCTTCAGGGCTTGTCTCGGGTTGGGTTTGGGGCCAGGTTTGGTTGCGACCAGATTCGGTTCGTGACAAACATGATATCACAGTGCACAATTTCATCATAGCTACAAATGTCTGTTATAGCTAATTCCTTTCTAAGACATGGTTTTAAGCCACTGAAAAATCGATCAACATTACTATTTTTTGGATGATAAAGCCAGATTCATACCTTTCAAACCTTGTAACATTCGCCTCGTATATACCAACAGATTAATAATACTTTTTCCCAAGCATAAGGAAGTCCTTTTCCATATATGTTTGAAGAATACGAGGGACGTACATTTTGAAAAATATGTTCATGAACTCATCCCATTCCATGGATTCAATTTCATATCGGGGCCTTGTATTCATAATTAGAGTCCACCACTGGTCTGCTCCACCGTTTAAATGGATAATAGTCAGAATGGATTTTCCATGTTCCAAACAACGAAGTATGAAAAATATCTTTTCAATGGAACTGATCCATTTCTCAGCAATAAGTGGATCAGAAGACCCATTGAATGAAGGTGGACGTTGTCTCATGAAGGACTGGATAAATATTGTTTCTTTCTCTCCTCATATGGATGTACATAATGATACATAGCATGGGAAAGTATTGAAATCATTTTTTCACCCCGTCTCCCATAACATTGGTTTGTTCAGGAGGAAAATCATTGCATTTTTCATTATATTGATCAACACAGTTCCTTCGGGTTCCAACCATCATCTAAAACCTAAAAAGAAAAATGTAAGCGGAACAAATCCTGCTAGAAAAAAATAAAGGGGGTGTACCTTCAATATATAACATCTTAGGTTTAATTCTATGATCATTACTGTAATTCTAGGACTATAAACTATACTTATACTTCTCCTTAGGGACATCCCTAGACATACGATAGAAATATCTCTAGGGATCTCACAAAATTTTTCGCATAATAGTTTCCATATGTTAACTAATCCTTTTATCTCATACCAACTATAGAGACCCAATGATTTATATACATGGACATTACATTAGTTTTGCGGAATACTTAATACATTACAAAAAAACCTCCTAATGAAAATATTAGATTAGTGTATCTGGAAACTCGTAACATAATATTCTAATCATGGAGAATGATCTTCAACATCACCATATTGATCTTCCCCATTTTTTTCTTAAATAAAACTTTTCATTATATCCTGGGGAAATGAAAACATAAAAATGGTGAGATCAAATCCTCAGTAATGTTAAACATAGAGAACACAAAACAAACCCAAAAAATTTGAAAGTAAGAACGTGAACATAAAATATCAAAATCATGAGTAATGACAAAAATCATGGATATATGTAAGGAATATGACATAAATGAACATTAACCATGATAAAATTGCCTGGGAATAAAACATGAAATTAATGAATACCATTAAACACATGATATGATTTAAATAGTAGGCAAGGCATTGCTGCCAAGACTATCCTAGTGGAAAAAGTCCCTTACTGAATAGAGTTCACCTCTCATTCCGGTCATGTATCACTGAAACGGATTAACTTGCCATTCAAGCCATGTCTATCTCAGTAGATATAAATCATTACCCAATTCGTTGGAGGGAGATATATGTCCCACCCATCTCATATTGAAATCATTCTTACATGTTCCATGACATAATCATAAATCATTCATCATAACCCAAAGAATAAAATGCGTTTAATAAACATCATTCCATCATAACATAATCAATAAAAAAAATGGATATCATCTCATCATAAGAAATGTGAAACCATGTAATCCATAGAGATATTATATATGAAACATACACATATGAAATAATTTCATCTAAGATGGAAAATGGTTTTGATAAAACACTTGAAATGACTTCTTGAGAAAAATATCATTTCTTCTTAAAAATCATTTTATTTTCACAAAATTCCATGAAATTTTAAATGAGAAGGATTTTAATGAAAATTGTAATGAAATTATATATTGTAAGCTTCATGAAAATAAGGTGTTTGGAAACAGTTAAAATCCTTTCATGCCATATCAGAAAAAAAAACGTTCTCCTCGTACTTTTGCCGGAAAAGTCAAAAAGTTCCTTGTATGTTAAACAAAAGAAAGATTACTTCCATTAGACAAAGTAAAAGTCAAAAACGGGTAAACAGGGCATTAAAAATTCATGTAATAATATTAAAGTATTTATGAAACACATTTTTATAGACATGGATGAAAAATATAACCCCAGTAAATACTTATGTATAAGCAATCTCAGTTAAAAATGAGATTGCAAAATTATCCCTTACATTAGATATGATATCATCCATAAATATCTGAAATTCAAGTATAATGATTTAAATAATGTCATTGAATTATTAATGAATCATATTCATTGTTATGATATCATATATGGTTCACTTATGACATTATATTACCCGTTCTTTTGTAAATTCCATGTTATAACATTATTTTTGCTAAAATCGTTTCATTTATCATACGTGTTTCGACCTGTTGTTCTTACTTATATCCTGATTTACTTAAATAAATAATTTCAAACAGTATTTATATAGAATATATATTCCAAATATAATTATATATGATAAATCGATAAACGGAATGAAATACACCGTTCATGGAGATGGTAGGTCGTATGTATGCATGAATGGTGTTTTCCATTCCTTATTAGATTGAATGAAATTAAGTATATGAAACATATGTGTACATAAATCCAGTATCATTATTATGTGATATATTATATTATAATTTAATATATGTATACTTTATAATCACACTTGAATGGTTAATCATGGAAAATGAATCTCATCACGTTCGTGGAAACGATAGTCTGTACATATGCACAAACGATGATATCATTCTTCTGATATTAAAACCGTATATAATTGGATGGTATATCATATTTACATAATCATAATAATGTTATATTTATTATTAATATCATTTAAACTAATTATTATACCCATCCAAATGGTGAAATGTTTGAATAGAAGACTACACCACTGCGTGGAGATGGTAAGCCGTATGTACGCACGTGTGGTGACTTTTTCATTCATAGGATGGATAAAATAACTGATGTGGTTGTAAAATTATTATAAAAACATCACATTATATAGAAGATATTGGAGATATTATTTTATAATGGAAACAAAAAATATGTTTGAATTGAAGGATGAATGAAACTTCAATGAATTGGTAGAAGAGATTACCTCTTCTTCAACGTGTCTCTTTTCCACATCATCTTAGAGAACTAGGGTTGGTCTTTTGAGAAGACTAGAAACCTATATGATATAAATATAGAGGTTTATAAGGTAAATTGGAAGGTGTTTTCAGGGCTTGAAGGCTCAAAATTGTGTAAAGAGGAGAGGGAGAATGTGCCATTTTATAACGGATGAGAGGGGCCCCATAGGAAAAACATAAAATATTATTTTATAATAAATTCATATTCTATTAATAATGGCTTCAAAGTGTCTTATTTAATGGATATAGTGGGTATTGGTTTCAATACTCTATACCAATTGGTTTTAGACATGTTTAGGTTACCATTTTAACCTTATCATTTAGATTTAACTCTGTGTTAAATATTTTAACTTTTACTGGGTCCTATTGTATTTTTACGTTATATGGTTAATAAGCATACTATAAACGCCCAATCAAACCCCAATTTTTCATTAATGTCATATATATTATTATATTCGTATTTTGGCAAACCATAGATTTTTAGGATCATTATACAAAATAATAATATAATATTTGTTTTAAAACTCTTTTATGAAAATTTTGACACTATATGGTATTTTGTTTCTCTAAATTCATAACACTACTATTTTTTCGAAAACGATTCTTTTAAACAACCCAAATATGTTATTTAAACCTTGAAAATTAGTGTAATTCATAAAAAGTTTCAAATTACATTTACTTGGGTATTTATAATATCAATTATGTTCATATTTCATTATTAATGTAATTACTTTATCATCATTATTTCATAAATAAATTAAATTATTTAATGTATAAAAAATATAAATAAAATATTATTATTTATTAAATCTTTTTAGCTTTCTAATTAATATTTATTCTGAAATTTATCTTATGTATAACCATATATTAAATATGTTTTAGTTATTAAACTTTGATTTTAACTCTATTAACTCCTCATAAAATAAAATATTAATAAATGTCTTAATCTAATCCAAGTGGACCTAAAAGGTAATATATTATTCCTAAGGTTTTTTTGGTTGAATTATACTTATCCAATAGAATTAGGAATGTGTTCGGGTAATAATAATATCATTTTTACCCTTAATTACCCTATTTAATTTTAACTGTGTTATATAAATGTAAAGAGTTACTATTCACCAAAAAATATTTTTATCTTATTGAATCAAATTTTACTCCTTGATATTAATCGTGTCTCTCGGATTTTCAAAATCCAAATCATAGAAGCAGTAAAATTATGTTTTATGTAAATTTGCAAACTCTCCTAGGAGGTGGGTAAAAGACAGTAAAAAGTTCAATAATTTTTTTTATATATATAAAATTATTATAAAATGACTCCAATGAATTAAATTGAACTTATATAGGTAATATGTATCTATTTTGACCTAAAAAATATAAATAAAAAAATGATTATTTAAATAAAAAGTCGGTTTTAACCAATAACTCAGTGTCTTCACTATTCGTCAAAAATTGAAAGTTTTCAGAGAAATATCAAAAATTCCCCCTATGCTAATTTTGATATTCCGAATCCAAAAATGAAGTCCATTTTGAATGATATAATTTATAAAATTACAAAAATTGGTTATTAATATTCATAACGGCTAGTTTATTTAATATTTTAATAACATATCGTTGTTTAGTGAAACTTTGTATTGAATACAACACACGATATCGAGGAAGGTCGTGATTGCGTGTAATACAAGACAAGTAAGGGTTGTGTGTAGTGAATGATTCATTTGTTGTTTCATATAACATAATCCAACCATATTTCATTTATACATCAAAAATCTATATATATATTCACTCAAGGTTGCGTTGAATACATTCTATCAAACGAACATGAAATTGTGTGTCACACGATCCATGAATAGTGTTCTTTATACTGCAAGCTAATACGTTGTTGAATATAACACAAGATAATATTGGTGTATCATACAACACAAGATATCAAATAAATTAAAAGGAATACTTCTCATAAAATCTTGGGGTGTTACACGATAGTCGGTGAGATGGTGGTTGTAGAGTCCAGTGGTTGTATGGGAGTAGGGAAGCTGCCTAGAAATCTTCAGTGCCCACAATCATATACGGAGGGCTGTATTTTGGCCTCCCAAATATGGTATCCCAAGTCATGATTCAGTAGCTGAAAATGTAAAGTCTCATACTTTAGAGTTATACCCACTGTCTGGATAGGCCAATGTGACCCCTACATGAACAGTTTCAATGATGGTGAGTATGTTTCTGATTCAAATGTCTAGAAAAACCCAGGCTATGGTATGAATATAGGTATTTATTCTAATAGAATTGGTTTTCGTAGCAGATAGGGCCATAGTTATCAATGAATGTCCCATGGAAGCAGGAGATGCTGCTAGAGAAAGAGATTATAGTAATGACTGGGTGGACATCAACAATGTAGAATCTAGTGATAATGACCAGCCCAAGGACAATCCAGCTACATAACTCCTAGAGGAATTTCTCAAATATGAACTCACCAACCAATAGGATGGGTATGAGACTTCTTCTAATGAAGATTATAGAAAGAACATTCACTATTGGTCATGGAAGCTGATCAAGCATTTTATCATGGAGACCCTACTATCAAAATGGATATGCTAGATGGGGTGGATTTGTTCTCGACTACTCGAGATATGTGCTATTGGAGTAAACACCCAATTCCCTCACACACTTATTTGGGACTACCTTACAGATAGGGTTTGAGAGGAAGCATGAAACCTCATTATTAGTTGGAAGCTGATGATGTCCATTAATATTTAAAGACACTATGAGGCTGATCATGAGATCCAACGGTTACGGGAATGAGTGAACAAGCAGTAGACTTTCCATAATGAACAATCAATACTCATATCGGATCTGAAGGATTGGTTGGAAAAGGTTGAAGAATAGATGTGGTGAGAAGCTCAATATATAACTATAACCAAATTAGAAGAGGATTTGAACCAGATCATGGCCGATGAAATATGCCCCATTTCCATCATGGATGAGAAGAAGAATAACAGGTGACAGCAGATCCTAGATGTGATGACCTAGAGAGTAGTGGATCAGGGACGGTACATTAATGAGGTCTACCCATCTATAGGAGGTGTCAGCCCCTATGCACTGTAATTTATTTGAACACATAAACATACTCTCATGTTTTGATTTTTTATATTTGTTGCATGCTTGGGTTCCGTTATCAATTAAAATTATTGGATTTACATCACATTCGCGAAATATCCAGTGATCAATCCCTAAGATCATGTGGTTCATTCCAAGTGTGAGAAAATATGGACGGTTCCATCATTATTTCATTTGAATATGAGAGTTCCAACCAATATCTAGGCATTTGGTGTATGAACTACTAATTGGGTCATCCAAAAAGAAAGAGGGAGGCCTGACTAGTGAATGAAGTCCTAAAAACATCCAAATTTCCCCTTTCTTAATGTGCAGTAGTGCAAGGCCGAGGTAATTCCAGGGGTAGAAGAATCAATCTAAATATAGGGGAGTGGAAATCATGAATCATGATACAAATAATTTGGAGAACTATGGGGATTTCATGACAATGATGGATAACTATTGACCATGTTCAAAACACAACATCCATATCTTTAGCCAAAAATGGGGACTACAAATGAGGGCTGACCACTGACCTATTTGAAAACACATGGCCTAACTCGAAATTTCATCCACAGTCTTCTGAAAATGTTATCCCAAGATAATATTCATGCCATAAGCTGAGAATCCACACTGTTAGTGGGTTTGTTTAGACATGAAATTTGTCAAGGATCCTAATGAATGTTCAGAAAGTGTGTGGGGGTGGAGTTATGGGTTTTTAATAGAGTCCAATGCACAAGATTTTATGCCACCATGAAGAAAACACATTAGGTGGGAGCATTTGTCCGATATGGGGTCGTACTCATTTCATGTAAGGATCTATCTAGTGGGAACCGACAATGTCCAAGAGATTTACATCACGCTAATGATGATGATAGGTGCATAGTTATGCATCATACAGTGAGAACATAAATAATGAATTGTCCCGAATGGGGGGTCAAGGCGAGGACAACCACAATAGAGGGATTACAAGAATGTGACTAGATTTGTGAACTAGACTATTAGACATCACTATATATCATGCTAGGTAAATAATAAAGTCATGAGTAGTTCTTGAATACATCATTATCAGAGACCCAAACATGTAGGATAAATATTCTTTGGATAGGATGCTATTAAATATTATAATTATAAATGGGTAACCTAAACTCGTTTTTGGTAGGGCAATAGTTTAATGTCTTGTGTCAAGAACTTGGATTCCAAGAAAGGAAACATGCAGTGTGGTACATATTGTTAAGTGAATGAGGACCAAATCCCATACCACACAATGTGTCCACAATGGGATTCTTTAGACCATATACCAGATGTAGACTAACATGGGGATAGACCGGAGGGAAAGTGCACGGGCATTCCAATGTATCCCATGAGAATCAGAATCAAGGTGTATGTAGATTCGAATGACCTGTGTTTCTTAGCGTCATATTATATGATGAATGGTGAAATGGGACATCACTAAGTATTGCATTCGTGGAATATCTATTACATACCTGACGTGGAAGATGACATAAGCAATCCGAAACACACCATGTAATCCCCTGGGAAATCTTATGCCAAGGGACTGAGGGAGACGAAGTTTTGGTTGGTCCCATGAAAACGTGTCTATAAATTCCAATGTATCCCATGAGGATGGGATTAAATTCACACATTTATTTGATATGGAATGTTAATATCATGCCGGAAAAAGAGATAATTCAATGTATCTAGGGTTGGACCAGAAGACTAAAGGTCCGAGTGTTCCTACGTATCCCATGAAGATGGTAATCAAGCCATACATAGTTGTTGCAGTATCATAGTTTATGGTCATAGAAATTGTACTTGGATAGGAGTACACAATGTATAAATATTTTTTAGTTTGTGAAAACATGATGTGAAGGAGGAAAAAAGGAGTCTACACTACACCACAAGCCTCCGATTGAGTTCGGGAAAAGGGCCCTCATTAAGTGTAGGATTTGAGATAACTTGGGATGAACCTGAAGATGAAATGTCTAGGTATTTCTATATATATATCAAGGATGGGAATAAACACACACATAGTTATCATATTGGACATGATTGTGTACCAATGCAAGGGGAAATACAGTCGTGCAGGTATGACCCTTGCACCAAATGAAGCGACCTTTGATGGAAATTGCTAGTTCATTAGGGTGGATGTGTTTTTTTGTGAAGAAACAAACATAAGGTGGAGAATATGTGCTTTGATACATGAATGAACCCATATATAGGCCACGAAAAATGGAATTGCGGATGATCGATAGCAAACATGATGTCCCATCGAGCGAGGACATCACAATGCGGTGCTCTTATTTGTCGTCGGACTAGGATGATAGTGTCTTATTTTAGGGGAATAAGATCAGACCAGACCACATATTTTAACATCTTTTAGAAAATAAGAAACAATTTAATGTCATGTAGGACCATCATATGATTTGGGGATGGATCTGAAGATGAAATGTTTGGGCGTTCTTATGTATCCCATGAAGATTAGAATCAATCTATATGTAGTTCTAGATGATGTCGTGTAGTTTAACATTATGAGACAAGTATGGTGGTATGAGAGATTATTACCTAAGGGGGGGCATACATTGTGAGGCTATTGCTGACCCACGTGAATAAGGACATAGGTCCATATACCACGACACACTAACCAATAAGAGTCCAGGAAAAAAGGATAAAAAGAAGAGATATTTAGTGGATCCTGAGTTGGACTAAGAAACAAAAAATACAAAAATTCCTACATATACCATAATAATGGGAATCAATTCATATGTAGATATATGAGGATTGTTTTAGATTATTTTCATGAGATAAGGATGAGGTAGATATTAGTATATGATTATAGTGATTAGACTGAAAGAAGTGAGACTCTTCCAAGTGGGGGTAAAACCTGACCAAATTTCTAGACCAACGTGTGAAGCACATGATGTGGGAAACAAGGGGGTATAAGGTCATAAACACCAATGGAATATAGACAAAGGAGAAATGGTTCAAAACCTCGAATAACACCACACAGTGGATTCATCCTCTTAATGTGCAAACACATTCAAAGGGATAAAAGCAATAATGTTGAAATTACACTTGGACATGATCGAGTGGAAAAGGATATGAATAAAATGACTAATATTTAAGGCATAATGGGGTGGCATAATGATAGAGGATAACCATTAAACATGTTTGAAACCAACCATCAATATCATGTGACCAGAAATGGGAACAAAAAAATGAGCATCAACCACTAACCATATTGACAACACTGGACCATTGTGATATTATATTTAAAAATCCATAGGGACATTGGCCCCAAATAGTAGGATAGAAATGAGACCGATCATCCATGTCATTCAGGGGTCCTTTAGAATGTGAAAAATAACTAATTCTCAAATAATATAAAACATTATGAATGTAAATAGATGAAAAAATTCTTATTATAATCCAAGAATCTATGTCTTTTTCCAGAGTTCTCATGGGTACATTGGGGAATTGAAAAAGTGGGTCGAGGGGCCCAATTTGATTGAAGAAAACTCAAGAATATGAGTGGAGGATAGGGGTTAGATAGATCTCAAGAGAGAGCTATGTGGCATGATTAATTCAAACCTAATGTGAATGAGGAAAAAATCCCACACCTCACAACATACCCCATCTCAGATATCATTAGTCCAGGGGCCACAAGGAAATGTAGGATTCGATGAAACATGATGGACTGAGAGACAAAATCTATGTGCATTTCAACATATCACCTGAATATAGAAGTCAGGCCATACAAACTTCTGAAAGGATTCATGCAATTTTACAACATGGGATATAGAAAATCCAAGAATGGTATCTCAAAGAGGAATGTTTATGATGTATTAAATAAACCATCATGAATGATGACATATTCCCACATTCGAAACATCATTCAAAATTTCCATATAGAACTCAAGGCAAGTGGCAGAGAGAAAGAATATATAAACTCTAGATTGACCCAAAAACGAAAGTTTTGGGAATTCCAAAGTATCCCTTGAGTTTGAAATTCAATCCATATGTAGTTATTATTATGTCGTATAGTTTAACATCATGTGTCAAGGATGTTATGTTGGATTATTATGTAAAATGATTCTTACAGAATTTATCATAGGTGGAAGGAGTAATATGATCACCAGATGTGGTGACCAAGGAGTATGCACCATTTGGGTTAAACTTGTAAATGATATATGGTCCTTCCAATTTGGTATTCATCTTGGGTGGCATCCTACTGGGTATCATTGGCATTATCAGGACCAATAACATGCCATAATGTATGAAAAAGTGGATTCAAACATTCTAGTTGAATGATATGGCTATCAACTTCTTATGCCTCCCAAGATTGTGTAGGGCAGAAAGCATGTTCTCGTTAAGAACATCTGGTTCAACTAGATGGATTTCATCTACTATTTTCAGTGTCTGCTGATCATAGAAAACTATGAGTAATGAAGGAAACTGAATCTTGATGGGAAATAAATCCTCTGTTTTATGCACCAAGGAATATTGGGTCACCTGAGTGGAATTATGAGTCGTCATCTAATATGCCCAGGGAGAATTTGGGAATTTGTCTGACCAAAATTTCTTGTTCTATGAAACTATATTCTACAGAATATTAGAGAGGTTTTTGATGAAAACATCTATATTCCCATATTTTTGTGCATGATAGTGAGAGGAATTATTAGAATAGATGTTTTACATGGCATAAATATTCTTCAGTTCAGCTACCCAAAAGTTGGTGTCGTTATAGTTGAGGACGTCGTGAGGGGCTCAGATTATATAGATGATATTGGTTGTTACAAAGTCAATGATAGAATGGGAATTTAATTACTTTAGTGTAACTTCCACTATTGACATGGAAAAGAATTCTATAGTTTTTAGGATGAACCTGCACTGGCGAGTCGTCTCTAGTGGATAGGGTCCCATGACTTCGAGTCCCCATACCACAAAGGTCAAATTTTAATTTGCCGTTTGGGGGTGTTTTGGCATCCGATGAATAAAATTAGAATGGAATTGGCATGCATTGATCCTCTTGGAAAACTCGATATAGTCACAGATCAGGGGGGACAAAATACCACAATCTCTATATATGGTGAGATAGTTTCAACCTTATCTGATGAGGCTTGATCGGACAAAATGAACCACATGCAAGACCTGAGAAATCTCACCACCATAAATGAAACATAGAATAATCCAATAAAACCACCATCTGTAGAGGATCTTCTCAAGACTAGGACCACTCTGGGGGTGAACTATAAATGATTCGTTCAGAATCTCTCATGCTCTGCTCCATCTGCATGGTGATTACCATGATGGAGATTCCAAATAAAAGGGGCCCTCTAGTCATGAGTAACGTCCAATAATGCAGTAGGAGGCCTTTGGGGTTATAATATAGAGGAACCGATAGTAAGGTGACATAACTGTGGGATATCATCATCATCTAGAGTAATAGGAGCAATGACTCTCTGATGATCCACATGGATAATAAAATCATCTAATGAGTCTCTATAACAGAAGAAACCAAGATGGAAAATGCATCAGCTTGTCCGTTCTGTGAATGAGGGACATGTGTAACATCTAGACCAGATGGGAGTTAGGCCATCAGCAAGCAGGTACATTCTAATAGTGGAACGAGCTCTGACATCCTGATGATTTTTCCACTATTGATCTACTTGATGACTATTTTGGAGTCCCCGTTCACTTGTAGGTGTGGAACATAAATCTCTAGGTTTGTATTGAGACTAGTAATGTGAGCCTAGAACTCTGCCTCGTGGTTGGTAGAGACTTCTAACAAAAATAATAAATATGGTAGAATAGTTTTGCACAAATATGATGAAAACGATACCCCAGACCACTGGGTTGATTCTGGGATCATTGATTCATGTGTTGGTAGTGCTTCAGCAAGTACCATGCATGGGAATTTTCCAACAAAAAATGGCTTCATCTTCCGAATGGATTGTGTCATATAGAAAATCAGGATCTAGAGACATGTCCATCGGAGCTAGATGGGCGACATGTAAGTCATCAATTCATGTCCCATTATGGCATTTTGTGGAAAAATCATGATGTCAAATTTTTTGAGAATCACTACCCCCGAACTAGATGGAATGTCAACATGGAGTGGTTCAGAATATACCTTAGTGGATCCCCTGAGGACTCTAACTATATCTCATGGTGCTCCATGTAATGTCACAATTTCTACATTGAAAATACTAGTGTAAGGAAACTCTTATCTACAGAGGAATATCAAGACTCTATATCAAGGATTAGGATACTGAGATAACACAAATTGTTATTCATTCCCTCATTGTTCTTCTGGGTGAGAAGGGTGTCCATAGATCGTTCTAGAGCGGTCACATAATGGACTTGGGGATTTTTGAAAATAGGTGGAATTAGAACCAATTTCCATAATATGTAATGATAAATTTCCTCAAAAGGTATCTGACACTCCTCATACCACTGATAATCAGAACCTTTCTTCATGAGTGATTAAAAGGCATTACACATTCTAGCCAGATTTGCGTTGAATCAGTATTCATAGGATAAGTGGACTTGAAAACCATGGATCTACCAAATATTTCCTGGATGAGACATATTACTGATGGCCTTGATCATCTCCAGATCAATATTTATGCCTCTATATATGATAAAGAATTTGATAAAATTTAAGGAGATGACTCTGAAAGCACACATCAATTGGTTCTTCTTCAAATGAATTGATCAAGGGATGCCAGAGAATTTCTGGATATCTTTGAAATGGTCCTCATGATGGAATGATTTGACCATCATATCTTCCATGTAACATTCCACCAATACCCCAATATCATCTTGAATATGAGGTTCATGGCATACTGATAGGTGGAACATGTATTCTTTAGACCTAATGGAATTACCTGGTAGCATAATGAACATTGTGGTTCCCTGAAGGTGGTATAATATTCATCCTCACAGTGCATCTGTATTTAATATAATTGCAAAATCTATCCATGAAGGAGAGATTATAGAACCTAGTGGTGGTATCAATTAATAATACCGTTTCATGATATGGAAAATCATCCTTCGAATAATGATGATTGCGATCCCAAAAGATAATGAAGATATTGATATGTATGTTGTTATTCCTATTGAGCAAAATGATAGATAACGATCAGGGGTTATGGACCTAATTTTCAAAATTGGATCTAATGAGCTTATCAACTCCAGCCTCGACCAAGGAAGTTGGAACATGCAATGATTTTTTGTAAGTCCGAGGTAGTGGACGGTAACATAGGGAACTATCCCAAAAATCTATTCATAATTCCATGAGAATACATATTTTTTTACTTCACTAAATCCATGTATCACTATTTTTCTTCGAAATGAATAGTGACACTAATCAATGATGGATTCAAATCTCTCTTATTAGGACTGTTCTCCATTAATAATTCATCAACCAGGTTGGAGACATACTCTTCAAATGTGGGATGATCATCCTCCAAATCCTCTTCATCCTTCATGATAGAGGGATCATCAACATGCGGTAGTTCTTCTAAGTCAACAGATCTTGATGGGACACTGGCGCCAACCTAAGCAGTAACGGACACTACCTCAGGGAGCTCATGTACTGCTGACACCATAGAGATGAAAGATTTTGAACTGATCCTATAACGACCCATTATTTACATACATTGTTATTACTTCAGAATTTAAGCACACTTATTACAACATATAACAAAACCAAGAAAGGACCTTATAGGTATAGTGTCTTTAGAAACTGGGAAACATAAACAACTGGTTCATAAAGCATCTTCTTTGCCTCCAATTTATTTCATCATATCTAGAGTCCCTTTTTGGCATATTCTACAAAATAACCTTCTTCCTGACCTGGGGAAATAAAACATAAAAAAGGGTGACCTCAAATGCTCATTAAGGGTAAACAAAAGAAATATCAATCACATCATATACATAAGAACATAACTTTTGGAAATCTTATCCAGCAAAAGAGATCATAATATTATAACATGAGATAAATCATAGAAGTGAAATATAATCCCAATAATCATAACATAAAACCTGAAACATTGTGGCATACACACATAATCATAGAGAATAATTTCTTATTAGTCAAGACTCATTGCCAAGACTATCTTAGTGGACAAAGTCCATTTCTGAACCGAGTCACCCTTGTTTCAGTCCTGTTTCACTGAACTGGTATAACCTACCATTCCAGACATGTCTATCTCATGAGATATAAAATCTTTACCCAATGCATTGGAGGGAGATATAGGTCCCACCCCTCTCATAATGATACCATTCTTATGTGTGCCACAAAATCATAAATCATTCATCATTGCATAACCCATGTAGTAAAAATGGGATTCTTAAACAACATGACATCATAAAACAATTCATATAAGATAAAGGAATTCATAAAAATATTTCCATCACAACATAATCAAATCCATGTAATAATAGGGATAGAAACAAAACCCTATATTATCTTAGATGGAAAATAATTTTGATAAAACACTTGAACTCCATTCTTGAGGAAAATATACTTTCTACTTCAAAAACACTTTTCCTTTCTTAACATGTCACAAAATTTTAAAGTAAAAGAAGTTGATTAAAAATAAACTTGAAAACTTTTAAAGGAAGCTTCTTGGAAATAAAGGTTTTAAAAATCCATTCATGTCGTATAAGTAAAAAAAACATTCTTCGTACATTTGTCGGAAAAGTCAAAAAGTACCTCGTATGAAAAACGAAAAAATATTCCTTTCATATCCTTTACTAAAAACTCACCGAAGGGTAAAATTGGATTTAAAAAATTGTAGGTGGATGGAAATAATATTACATATTGAGGAAACATGGATGTGGATGATAAAAAAAACCCCATAAAATACTAAAGTATAAACAATCTCGGATAAAAATGAGATTGTGATATTTTCCCTTACATTAGGTCCGATATGTTTTTTACATGTCTAAACCTCATTTATAATGATTTAAATAATGTTATTGACTTATTCCAGAATCATAATTATTTTTATGATATCATATTTGGTCATATTCTTTTTTATTAGTAATATTTCATTGCTACTTGTTATTCGTGTGTTTATAACTTTTTGTTCTTATGCGTGTTTTGTCGAATAAATTCTTATTATTCTCTTTAGGTTATAGATACCTAATTTCTAGAATGGTATTAGTGTAATATATATCATATTAATTCATTTGATTCATTTATATAATCATTATGAAATGAAGATCATGTTGAACGAGTCACATCACATCGTGGGGACGGTATTCTGTACATACGCAGGAGTGATGATATCGTTCCTATGATTGTGGAATTGTATTGGAGTGTATGTTTACTATTTCAGAATCAGTATCAATTTATAATAGTCATATATAGTCATTATTTATACCATTATACCCATCCATGTAAGGTGGTGGTGGAAAATAGATTACACCACGGCGTGGAGACGGTATTCCGTACGTACGCACGCAGGGTGATTTCTTTTTCTGTAGGATGGATAGATGGTGAAATAGGGTTGTTTCATACTTATAATAACATACCAGTATATGAGTGATACTGATGTTATAACTTCATAGTGAAACAATTAAAGAAGAAGAAGTGGAAGAAGAAATAAAGATGAAAGATTCGGTAACGGACATTACCTCTTCTTTGAAGTGCTTCTTTGAGACCTTCTTTTAGGGAACTAAAATTAGTCTTTGAAGAAGACCAGGAACTCTAGGATGTCACTAGGGAAGTGGATAGGAGAATGTGGAAGGGGTTGGACGAGCATGAAGGCTCAAAGTGGTGTGAGGAATAGAGGGAGGAGATTCCCTTTTATAAGGGAGAAGAGGGGCTCCTTTGGAATAACTAAAACTATTATTTTATTATAAAGTCAAATTCGGTTTTTAATAGCTCCAAATTAATGTATTTCAAATCTAAGGTGGGGATGGGTAGAAATCCACTCATCCAATAGAATTTATAGATGTTTAGGTTCCTATTTTAACCTTATCATTTAGATTTAACATTAAGTTAAATAATTTTACTTTTACCGTGTCTTCTTGTGTTCTTGTACTATAAGGTTAATAAACGTACTATAAGCATCCAAAAGAACCCCAAGTTGTTTATTATTAATATAAATAACCTTATCTAAGTCATTTGGTCGATCCTTAGATTTTTAGAAATAAAATAACAATTACTAATATAATATTTGTTTTAAAAACTATTTTATGTCTATTTTGACACTATTTAGTAATTGATTTTTGTGAAAATCATAACAGAATGATTAGTCCGAAAAAATTTAATTTAATCAACAATGACATGTCATATTAACATAGGAAATTAGTGGAATACAAAAAAAGTATCAAATTACATTTATTTGGGTATTTATAACATCAATTATGTCAATATTTCATTAAAAAGATAATTGCTGCATCATCATTGTGTCATAAATAAATTAAACTATTTAATGTCTAAAAATTACAAATAAAATACCATTATGTAGGAAATATTTTTAGATTTCTAATTAATATTTATAGTCGAATTTATCTTATATATAACACCATATTAAAAATGATTTACTTATTAAACTATTTTAACGCTTTTTTAAATAAATTGATAATAAATGTCCTAATCTAATCCAAGTGGGCCTAAATGTTCATATTTTATTTCTAAGGTTGATTTTGTCGAATTACACTTATCCAAAAGAATTAGGACATGTGTTAGGGTAATAATAATATCATTTTCATCCTTAATTACCCTATTTACATTTAACCGTGGTAAATAAAAGTAAAAAGTTATTATTCACTAAAAATTATTTTCATCTCATTGAACCACATTTTACTTACTGACATCTACCGTGTCTCTCGGATTTTTGAAATTCCACTCACAGAAGCGGTAAAATTAAGTTTTATGAAAAATTCAGTTTTTTAACTACCACTTAATGGTTTCACTATTCATCAAAAATTGAATGTTTTCAGAAAAATGCCAAAATTTCACCCTAGGATAATTTCGATATTCCGAATCCAATAATGAAGTCCATTTTGAAAAATAAAGTATATAAAATTTCAAAAAGTTGTTATTACTATTCATAACGGCTAGTTTTAATAATATTTTAATAGCATATCATTGTTTAGTGAAACTCGGTATTGCGTACGACCCAAGTTATCGTGGAAGGTCGCGATTTCGTATAAAGCAAGCCAAGAAAGTGTTGTATAGAAAAAGATTCCTTTGATGATTTATATAACATAAAAGTATTGGGAGTTACATTCTACCCCCCTTAAAATGAATTTCGCCCTCGAAATTTGTCACTTTGTAACAAACAGATGAGGATACCTTTCCCTTTTCATATCCTCAAGATCCCATGTAGCTTCTTCTAATTGGTGGTTCCTCCATAAAACATTCACCAATCGAGTGGTCTTGTTTCATAGGACTTTTTTGCTATGATCCAGATTCCCTATCGGTTATTCTTCATAAGAACGATCTTGCTCCAGCGGTACAACTTCTGAGCTGAGTACATGTGAAGGATCAGGTAAGTACTTTCTCAGGAGAGATACATGGAACACATCGTGAACTTGAGAAAGATTCGGTGGAAGCGCCAATCGGTAAGCTACCTTCTCACACGATCCAGTATTTCGAAAGGACCGATATATCTAGGGCTCAACTTCCCATTCTTTCCAAATCTCATAACCCTCTTCCAGGGAGATATTCGTAAGAACACTTTATCACCCGCTTCAAACTCTAGGTCTTTTCTTTGGTTGTCGGCATATCTTTTCTGTCAACTCTGAGCTTCTCTTATGTGTTGTTTAATAGATCTGACCTTTTCGTCCATTTCATCAACGAGATCGGGTCCTAATAGCATTCTTTCTCCAACTTCATCCCAGGAAGTTGGAGTCCTGCATTTCTTTCCATAGAGAGCTCCATAAGGAGTCATATGAATACTGGAGTGAAATCTGTTATTATAAGAAAATTCCACCAAAGATAGGTGTTGATCCCAACCACCTTTTAAATCCATAGAGCAAGCTCTCAACATATCTTCTAGAGTTTGAATTGTTCTCTTAGACTGACCGTCTGTCTGAGGATGATAACCAGTGCTGAAACTCAACTCTATATCCAGAGTATGCTGAAGACTTCGCCAGAACTTCGAGGTAAATCTCAGATCCTGATCAGATATAATAGAAAGATGTACTCCATGCAATCTTCCACTTCCTTTACATATATTTTGGCAAGCTGATCTAGAGTGAAATCCTCTCTAATAACAATGAAGTGTGCAGACTTTGTAAGACAATCAACTATGACCCATATAGCATTATTGCCTTTGGATGTTTTAGGAAGTCCTGTGACAAAGTCTATAGTGATGTTTTCCCATCTCCATTCGGGTATGGGTAATGGTTGTAACATCCCCTTAGACTTCTGTCTCTCAGCTTTAACTTTTTGACAAACCAAGCATCGAGAGACATATTCAGCAACATCTCTTTTCATGCCATCCCACCAGAAGTATTCTTTCAGGTCCCTATACAACTTCATGCTTCCAGGATTAATAGTGAATAAAGAACTATGAGCCTCATCCAGTAGCTCCTTCTTTAATTTGGGGATGGGAGGAACACAAACCAGATTCCTGAACTTTATTATCCAATCACAATGAAGGATCAATTCAGGAACATTTCTCACCTTATTTTGTAACTCGACATCTTCTTTTTGTGCCTCTATAATCTTCACATGTATAGATGGTTGAACATTTATCTGAGAAAGATAAGATTTTCCCCCTTCCATTATAATTCCAAGATCCATCCTTTGTAAATCCATTAATATTGGATCTTTTGTTGTCCTCATTATGGATAAACTAGCATGGTCTTGTTGACTTATGCATCTGTCACCTTGTTTTCTTTCCCAGGGTGGTAATGAATTGAGAAGTCGTAATCCTTAATCAGCTCCAACCATCTTCTTTGGTGCATATTCATCTCCTTTTGTGTGAAAATAGACTTTAAAATTTTATGATCAGTATAAATGTCACACCATTCTCCATAAAGATAATGCCTCTAAATCTTTAATGTAAATATTACCATAGCTAACTCCAAATCTTGAGATGGGTAATTTTCTCATGTATTTTCAACTGTCATGAGGCATAAGCTATCACCATATCATTTTGCATAAGAAAACACCCTAATCCCTTATTGGATTAATCACTATAGATCACAATCCTTTCTCAACTACAAGGCAGTTTGAGCACAGGTGCACTGGATAACCTTCTTTTCAACTCCTTGAAATTCACTTCACATTCCTCCATCCAAACAAACTTAACTCCTTTCCGAGTCAACTTGGTGAGTGGATTAGATAATCGTGAAAAATCATTCATAAAACATCGATAATATCCATCCAAACCAAGAAAACATCAGATCTCAGTCACTGTTGTTGGTCTCGACCATCTTTCGATAACCTCTGTTTTTGCTGGATCCACAGATATCCCCTCTTTTGAGATTATGTTACCAAAAAATGAAACTTTTTGAAGCCAAAATTCACACTTGGTAAATTTGGAATAAATCTTCTCATTTCTCAGGGTCTTCAATATAATTCTCAAGTGATCTTCATGTTCTTCCTTACTCGTTGAATATACAAGAATATCTTCTATAAAGACTACCACAAACTGATCAAGATAGTCTCTAAAGACTCTATTCATCAGATCCATGAAGATAGTAGGGGCATTAGTAATACCAAATGGCATCACTATAAATTCATAGTGTCCAGACCTTGTACAGAAAGCCGTCTTTGGTATATCCTCCCTTTTGACCCTTAATTGATGATACCCTGAATGACGATCAATCTTGGAAATGTATTGAGCTCCGTGTAGTTGGTCAAATAGGTCATCAATGCGTGGGAGAAGATATTTGTTCTTGATTGTGATGTTGTTAAGTTCTCGATAATCAATGCAGAGTCTCATTGATCCATCTTTCTTCTTGACAAACAGAACTGGTGCTCCCCAAGGTGACACACTAGGGTATGAACCCCTTATCACGATTCTCTTGGAGTTGCTTCTTCAATTCCTGCAACTCAATTGGGGCCATTCTATAAGGTGACTTTGAAATAGGCAAAGCACCCGATATGAGTTCTATTGAAATCTCAACGTCACAATTCGGTGGAAGACCCGGTAATTCCTCCGGAAATACATCATCAATCTCTCGTACAATGCGATTATTCTTAATCGCGAGTTTCTCACCAACCATTTGTGATAAATAACCTTCATTTAGTGGAATCAATACCCATAAAATGTAAGAAATTTCCACTGGAAGGTTATGTTAATCCTTGCATCGATAGACGATAATAGATTGATCTGGAATATGAAATGTGACTTCCCTTCTTTGGAAATTGATTTGAGATCCATGTAGAGAAAGTCAATCCATTCCAAGAATCACATCAAATTCTACTATAGGAAGGATCACAAGATTTGTAGGAAGCACTTTCCCACAAACTTCAATCGGAGAAGAATTATCAACTTTTGATGTGACTGTTGTGCCATTAGGTGTTGTCACAGCTAACTCAACATCTAATTGTTGAGGTAATATGGTGATACCCTTAGAAAATTCTTCATAAATAAATGAGTGGGTGGATCCAGAATCAAATAAAACATTTGCTACTTTTGAGTGGATGGTAAGTGTACCTTTAACCACATCGTTATCGTACTCCACATCGATAATAGAAAATGCATGTGGCTTTCCTTTGTCTTTAGCCTTAAGAGTTTGTTGACGTCAACCATCATCATCAACCCTTGGATTAGAGAATTTATTGGCATAATTTCCCATCTCCTTGCACTTGAAACATTGATGTGTTGTAGGGTCATTCTGTGTATCCCTTCCTTTGTTTTCATCATTAGACATCTTCTTCCCATCATTACGGTATTCAAATGCCCGATGACCATCCTTTCCACATTTGAAACATTTACTTTTCCCTTTAAGACAACTCCCTCCATGTTTCTTTCCACACTTTGAGCATATGGGAAAGCTCATCTTCTTTTCTGTGTGCTCTTTAGATTTTCCTTTGAATTCCATTTTCCTCTTCTTATCAAACCCATATGACTGATGGGTTACTCCAATCTCCATCTCAACTTTGAGAGCACATAAAATGATTTCCTCGTAGCTATTGAAGTCCCCTATGGCTAAGGCCCTTCAAAGACTTGGTTTTAAGCCACTAAAGAATCGATCGATCTTACTCTCAGGTTGGATAATAATACCTGAAGCGTATCTTGCAAGACTTGTAAAAATTGCTTCATAGGTACCAACAGATTCATCATCCTTTTGCTTCAGTTCAAGAAACTCTTTCTCCATCTTTGTTCGGAGAATACAAGGAATGTACTTATTGAAAAATAAGTTCTTTAACTCGTCCCATTCCATGGACTCAATTTTATCCTTTTACCTCGTATTCTTAATAAGATTCCACCATTGATCAGCATCACCTTCCAAACAATACACTACTAAGATGAATTTATCATGCTCAGAACATTGAAGAACTGAAAATATATTTTCAGTAGTACTAATCCATTGTATATCAACTAATGGATCAGTAGACCCGCTGAATGATGGTGGACGCTTTCTCATGAAGGATTCAACAGAATGATTCTCCTTCCTTTGCTCGTTTGGAAGTCCTGTATGATTCATAGCTTTAGAAAGTTGTGTGAGCATGGCTACAAGATTTTGCATTCCAGCTCCCATAACGTTTGGTTGCTCAAGGGGACAATCATTGCATTGCCCGTCACATTCCGCATTAACACGGTTCCTTCGGGTTCCAGCCATTGACTAAAACCAAGAAGAATAGTGTGAGAAACACTAATTATAATAGGAAAACCACATAATCAAGAATAAAATTTCACACTGAAGGTCTTATCCTAGGTTATTCATGGCCATTTCTAAAACACTAAGATTTTGTTCTATGCTTAGACATATCCTTAGGGTTCTTACCAAGGCTTTCAAATCCTAGTTTCCATAGGTTGACTATACCTTTCCTCTGATACCAACTATAACGACCCATACTTTACATACATTGTTATTACTTCATAATTGAAGCACACTTATTACAACATATAAGAAAACCAAGAAAGGACCGTATAGGTATAGTCTCTTTAGAAATTGGGAAACCTAAACAACTGGTTCATAAAGCATCTACTTTGCATCCCATTTATTTTATCATATCTAGAGTCCCTTTTTGGCATATTCTACCTAATAACCTTCTTCCTAACCTGGGGAAATAAAACATACAAAAGGGTGAGATCCAATTCTTAGTAAGGGTAAACAATAGAAATATAAATCACATCATATACATGAGAACATAACTTTTGGAAATATTATCCTGCAAAAGAGATCATAATATCATAACATGGGATAAATCAGAGAAGTGAAATGTAATATCAATAATCATAACTTAAAACCTAAAACATTGTGGCATACACACATAATCATAGAGAATCATTTCTTATTAGTCAAAACTCATTTCCAAGATTATCTTAGTGGACAAAGTCCATTTCTGAACCGAGTCACCCTCGTTTCAGTCTTGTTTCACTGAACCGCTATAACCTACCGTTCTAGCCATGTCTATCTCATGAGATATAGAATTTTTACCCAATGCATTGGAGGTAGATATAGGTCCCACCCATCTCATAATGATACCATTCTTATGTATGACACAAAATCATAAATTATACATCATTGCATAACCCATGTAGTAAAAATGGGATTCTTAAACAACATGACATCATAAAACAATTCATATAAGAAAAGAGAATTCATAAAAATATTTCCATCACAACATAATCAAATCCATGTAATAATAGGGATAGAAATAGAACCCTATATTATCTTAAATGGAAAATAATTTTGATAAAACACTTGAACTCCATTCTTGAGGAAAATATACTTTCTACTTCAAAAACACTTTTAATTTCTTAACATGTAATACAATATTAAACTAAAAGAAGTTGATTAAAAATAAACTTGAAAACTTGTAAAGGAAGCTTCTTGGAAATAATGTTTTAAAAATCCATTCATGTCGTATAAGTAAAAAAACATTCTTCGTACTTTTGTCGGAAAAGTCAAAAAGTACCTCGTATGAAAAACGACAAAGGATTCATTTCATATCCTTTACTAAAAACTCACCGAAGGGTAAAATTGGATTTAAACAATTTTAGGTGGATGTAAATAATATTACATATTGAGGAAACATGGATGTGGTTTATAAAATACACCCCGGTATATACTAAAGTATAAACAATCTCGGATAAAAATGAGATTGTGATATTTTCCCTTACCTTTGGTCCGATATGCTTTGTACGTGTCCGAACCTCCTGTATAATGATTTAAATAATGTTATTGACTTATTCCAGAATCATACTTATTTTTATGATATCATATTTGGTCATATTCTTTCTTAGTAGTAATATTTCATTGCAACTTGTTATTCGGGTGTTTATAACTTTTTGTTCTTATGCGTGTTTTGTCGAATGAATTCTTATTCTTCTCTTTAGGTTATAGATACCTCATTTCCTGAAAGTTATTAGTGTAATATATATCATATTAATTCATTTAATTCATTTATATGATCATTATGAAATGAAGATCAGGTTGAACGAGTCGCATCACATCGTGGAGACGGTATTCCGTACGTACGCTCGAGTGATGATATCGTTCCTATGATCGTGGAATTCTATTGGAGTGTATGTATACTATTTCAGAATCAGTATCAATTTATAATAGTCATATACGAGTGATACTGATGTTATTACTTCATAATGAAACAACTAATGAAGAAGAAGTGGAAGAAGAAATAAAGATGAAAGAATCAGTAACTGACATTAACTCTTCTTTGAAGTGATTCTTTGAGACCTTATTTTAGGGAACTAAAATTGGTCTTTGAAGAAGAACAAGAACTATAGGATGTCTCTAGGTAAGTGGAGAGGATAATTTGGTAGGGTTTGGCCGAGCGTGACAGCTCAATGTGGTGTGAGGAAGTGAGGGAGGAGGTGCCCTTTTATAAGGGAGGAGAGGGGCACCTTTGGAATAACTAAAACTATTATTTTATTATAAAGTCAAATTCAGTTTTTAATAGCTCCAATTTGAATTATTTCGAAGATAATGTGGGGATGGGTCTAACAACACTCATATAATATAATTTTGACAGGTTTAGGTTCCGATTTTAACATTATCATTTAGATTTAACATTAAGTTAAATAATTTTACTTTTACCGTGTCTTCTTGTGTTCTTATACTATAAGGTTAATAAACAAACTATAATCCGCCAAACGAACCCCAAGTTTTTTATTATTAATATATATATCCTTATCTAAGTCATTTGGCAGATCCATAGATATTTAGGAATAAAATTACAATTACTAATATATTATTTGTTTTAAAAACTATTTTATTTATATTTTGACACTATTTAGTAATTGATTTTTGTGAAAATCATAACAGAATGATTAATTCGAAAATAGTTAATTAAATCAATACTAACATGTCACATTAACCTAGGAAATTAGTGGAATTCATAAAAAGTCTCAAATTACATTTATTTGGGTATTTATAACATCAATAATGTCAATATTTTATTAAAAAGATAATTACAGCATCATCATTGTGTCACAAATAAATTAAATTATTTTATGTCTAAAAATTACCAATAAATTACCATTTTGTAAGAAATCTTTTTATCTTTCTAATTAATATTTATAGTCAAATTTATCTTAAGTATAACCCCATATTAAAAATGATTTACTTATTAAACTATTTTAACCCTTTTTTAAATAAATAAATAATAAATGCCCTAATCTAATCCAAGTGGGCCTAAATGGTCATATTTTATTTCTTAGGTTATTTTTGTCGAATTACACTTATCCAATAGAATTAGGACATGTGTTAGGGTAATAATAATATCATTTTTACCCTTAATTACCCTATTTACTTTTAACCGTGGTAAATAAAAGTAAAAAGTTACTATTCACTAAAAATTATTTTCATCTCATTGAACAACATTTTACTTACTGACATCAACTGTGTCTCTCGGATTTTTGAACTTCCACTCACAGAAGCAGTAAAATTTTGTTTTATGAAAAATTCAGTTTTTTAACTACCACTTAGTGGTTGCACTATTCGTCAAAAATTGAAAGTTTTGAGAAAAATACCAAAATTTCACCCTAGGCTAATTTCGATATTCCGAATCCAAAAATGAAGTCCATTTTGAAAAATAAAATTTATAAAATTTCAAAAAGTGGTTATTTCTATTCATAACGGCTCGTTTTAATAATATTTAAATAGCATATCATTGTTTAGTGAAACTCGGTATTGTGTACGATGCAAGCTATCGAGGAAGGTCATGATTTCGTGTAAAGCAATCCAAGCAAGTGTTTTGTAGAAAAAGATTCCTTTGATGATTTATATAACATAAAATTCCTGAGTGTTACAGATCCCATCAGTTCTTCATCCAAAGGGTCCATATTTTATGATATCAATTAAATACTGGCACATTATATTTAGCCAGTTTATCCTAGATCATCATAGAAAGAAAGCATAACATATTTCCATTTCCATGGGATATACGTCCTGATACTTTATGTGTGTCAGGGGCTCTAAGATCATCCGAGCATTATTTTTATTGGAATATGAAGTGATATTTAGGAATTCCATATAATTAGTAATTTTATTACCACTCATCCCAGAGAAAAAAATAAATTTCCCCATGTCCAGGGTCATGGACTTTAATTAGTAGATCCAGAAAATATAGGGCTCTTCAATGTCTGTCCACAGGTAAGTAGTTAGCATAGAGTGTTCATAATCAGTAGACTTAATTTGCTTGTCCATTCTATTGTAGTATTCGACATCCAAGTACATGGGTTCACTAGAGTAAAAGGGATGCACATCAACATCGAGTACGCATACTATACCATTGAGGGAGTACTTAAAGCATTGCTGATATGTAGATCGGACTGCCATATACAAGTGAAGCCATGGACTTCCCATCAATGCGCTATAAGCGATGTCATATGAGACAACCATGAACAAGGTTCTTGCAACCGGGCCACTAAACTGGGACTTCATGTGGATATTTTCTACTGTTGTGTATTCAATCCTACCATAACCCTAAATGTTTTCGTTAGAGGTACTCAGATCATCCCCTCACACACCCATCTTTCATAGTGTCTAGGTTGGGATAAGATTGATCCCAAAACCTAAGTCACAAATATTGTGGAAAACTATAAGTCCTTTAAAAGGGGAATAAATATATAGTTTAAGGATATTAAAACATATGGGAGAACCATTATCATCTCTACAGAAATAGATATAGTCCTAACATATAGCATGCTCGACTGCCACAACACAGAGGGCACTTGTAGTTGCTACATCCATCACTAACTGGAGGGTTATTCTTAAATCCATACAAATAGATTCATGGATATACAATTATAGGATAAGAGCCTCAATGACATAGAGATTTGAAGAAATTACAACCTGATGCTTAATAATGTCATACTTTTCTGCCAAGTGTGATCTTCTTTTGACAAGAGTTCGTACTATTGAAGGTGGTATGATGGGCCCTAATGGATGAATTGGCGGTCGACTGGTGGTGGGAATGTGTTGCTTCTCACAATTTCTAATGCATAGATAACCTAATAGATGATGGCTGTATGATTGATTATGATCGAAAATAGAACATGGCTGATCATAGCCATATTGTGGTGGCTCTATGTAATCATGTAGCACAAATGATGGTGAAGCAAAATATGGCGAAACAAGATGAGAAGGTTGCACATGTAGAGCTCTACACATGGACTATATTTTGGTTTTTGTGGCATGAATAGCTTGGATAGAAGCACTAACCAATGATCCCCATGACTCAAATTGTCCCAACCCCAAAAACACAGTTGTTGGTTGGGGACATTGGGAGAATCTGTCTAGCGCTCTTCATCATCAGTAACCATATAGAGGTTTACCAGCTCCATGGTGTTAACTGAGGAAAACCCATGGTCTTCACATGAAGAATCCACCATCACTGGATGGATTCTAAAAAATTTTCCAACTTAGGGGGCATGAACCAATTGAGAGTACGGGATGATGATGGAATCAGTGGGGGGCACTTATTTACCTTGTGTCGTCTATTCTTTCCCCTCAGGGGAGAGGAAGAATTATATATTGACTCAGATGTAGTGGATGTGGTTAACATGGGTAAATTTAAAGGCTCGGTTTGGTTCAAATGTGCCAACATAATACCATGGTCATGAGAGACTCCCCTAAAACCCATTTAGTCATCATATTTTTGATCACCGTGGTTGGAAACCCACTGCCACTCACCTTCCTTGTCATTGTCGATGTATGGTTTTATGAATATGCATTCCACATGTGTTGGGGTCAGACCTGACCTGACTATGTTGTATCAAAATTTTCATGGATCCAGTCATTAAACTCATATAACTACTTGAAGGTGTTCCCCATGATCCAGCGATGGGTACAGTAATTGGGGTGATCAGTGAGACCCACCTCATCAGGCCTTATATATTCTAGAAACCATAGAATTTCCTAGTCAACGACAATTAGGAAATAACATGGGACCTAAGACTTGTTAATTTAGTTGGTCAAGTTCCATATATCCAGGAAAGGGGGTTTAGGATCCTAGTCTAGAATAGGTGTGGGAGGGAGGCAGTCGAGGAGGTGGAATTTGGTTATCTCACCTTGGCGGTGGCATCATGTTACGCAATGGCTCCTATAGATTCTTAATTGGGAACATATATGTAGGAGGATGCTCATGAGGTGGTGGGTCTACATAAGTGTGTGGAGGTGGATCCCTTTTTAATAAATCCGTATACATGGGGGACTATATTTGTTCTATTGTGGTGTGCTCAGCCATAACTTCTCTTCTCGAGGGAACTACAGGAGGTGACATATGTTCCTTCTAGTCCTACTGCAAGGCTTCCTCGAGACATTGGGTTTGTCGAAGAAATCCTAAAATCCATGTGTGTAGTTTTTCATGGTGAGAGAGTGGAAACATTTGGTCTTGACATTCCCCAACACAATTTTAGTAGTTATTCCTCAGTCAGTGGAATATCTAGGGAATATGTGAGGCCTTTCCACCTAGTGAAAAAGTCTACGACATGCTCATCAAGACTCTATTTTCACATGAATAGGTTATAAATTCTCTTCTTTTGGGTGGTGGAACTGATCCGGTATAGAAACGAGCTTTGATGATCCTCCTAACCGGATTCCGACCTAATGGGTAGCCGATTTTACCATGAAAATGTGGGCCCTTCAAATGATTGTACAAAACATCAGAGTTTGGAGGCCTCCTACTATGTTGTAGATCACAAAATGGTCTATAATTTGAGAGGATGTGGGATAGATTCTTTATTGAATCAACCATTCCATTAAATGGGGATAAATTTAGTATTTATGAACCAATGGTGTGCTTGAATATCATCCACCCAAGTGAGATATGGCTTTCCATCAAGCAGAATTTCCACCGGTGGAGATTCCAAAGCCACAAGTCATGAAATGAAAACTTACATTGGATCATCTGGGTAGGGATTCAGATCTTTATGAGGATCCTGGATCACTAGTGCATTGGATGGATCTTCAATATGATAATATATATGATAATATCATGGAGCAGCATGTGGGATGACCCACGGGACTACTGGGGGAACAACATGTGGTGCGGTTGGGGGAACCTGAGCTGGGTCCCAAAGGATATCATGAATATCATGTGGATTTGATGAAGCATATAATTCCCTCTTTCCATTGAATCCAACATCTACCCAATCAATGTGGGCAGTTTGGTCAACGTCACCTAGAGAAAACTCGCCTGGGGGAGGGTGTACTTGGCCCTACTTCCGCGGTCGAGAATTACCATTGTCTGGTTTTCATTCCATGACGCGTTCAACGAGATGTTCATTATCCATGTTTTTATTCTATGTGATTTTTTGATGAAACACAACCTTTTTGGGGTCATCTTTATTCTTTTTTACTGAGCCATATGGGGTAGAGGGTTTGAGGACTCCAAGATGATTCCCTTATTTGGATTATGGCAAAGGGAAAATAAATTAGGGGGAGGTGGAAGGGACATTAAATCTATCTTTTAGTGACTATCCCTTACCAATGGATCCAATAGGTTTGTCACCCCACGATGGGGTAAATTCCCATCAAGGATAGCTATCTAAATCCTTAATTTTGATAGGTCTTCCTTGTTAACTATTATCTTACCTGAAGGATTATCCACAATATCACATGGAAAGTAGGGATGATAATCCATAGAACTAAAATGAAGGGACACATACTACCCAAATAACAGATCTAAACATGGGGAAATACTATTTAGTAATTAGGTAGAGCACGTTAAATCTCTAAACACATCATTTCTAGGTGGTTTGATTATGATCGGGCAACTCAGGAGGCTGGTCCACATGGACCACAGTGAAGTCAACTAGATGAAATTGTTGGATGATATCTTCACTATGCTTCTGACTCTTGTGGTCTTACACCACCCAATGAATGAGATAGATGTGCATCACTGATAGGGTTTGGTTAATGCACATGACCTCCTTCTCAATAAGATATTTCGGCATATTGATGTTCATGGTTGCAACTATCTAGAAAATTTCAGTTTAATAGTCCATTGCAAGGATGTACCACAACCTCCTTAGCTCAGACATGAGGTCCAGCCTTGATTTCCCCATTAATTAACTAGGGGCGGATTATGGAAAGATAACAAAACTTAATCGAACCACTGATATGGTAGACTGGCCGGTGGAGAATATGGCGAGTGAGATGACAAACCACAGTATCTGGGGCTTTCCTCTGAGTATTCCAACGTCTATGCAACCATATCTCGGAAATATGGACTTGTGACCACAACTTCCTTCATATGGGATGCAATTAGTGGGTCATGATTTTTCTCATCCTCTATTGGTACCTAGAACTACAATTCATGATATATGGTTGAGGTAGATAACGATCATATGGACGATATGTGGATTTCCGGGCCAGAAAATAGAAAGTGGCCAAATCTTCCTCATCTAGGATATATCTACAGAGGGAGGGGGATATAGTGGACCTAGATTTCTTTTAGGATGTGTCCTATACACCTTTTTCTTTCCCTGACCCCCAACACAGTGGATCAAGGTGAGGATTCAATTTTTGAATCACACACCACCTCAGAGTCGTAAAAGAAGATGGGTTAAATCAGAGTTTGAAACCACTTAGTATTCATCAATTGGCAGTGGAGACCCGCTATCCTGTCCCAAGATGGTTTTACATTGTAGGGTAGGTTTTTTATACAATAAGAATATTCGGCCAAACAGTTGATGGGGTAGAGAGGACATCCACCAGGGTGAGTGGGGGTGCCTGGAGCACCTGAAAAAATGTCAATGGGAACACATTGAGGGCCTCCATGTCAACTAGTTTCCACACCGAGGGAATATAATAGGGAAGTGTTTGGGAAGATAATATCTCTATTTGATCTAGTAGGATAATGGGAATTAAATTCATGATTGTTTCCATTAGTAGCGATGGTATGTGGGGGGGGCTTCGTATTGGACAAACTGAACATGGTGGAGTCCTCCACATTTGATTCCAATAATGTGAGGTAGACCTACAATTTTTCTGATTTTTGGGATGAGGAGGACCATTTTAGGTTGCATTAAAAACATGGGGAAGACCCCAACACTGGTGGATGACCGAGTGAGGTGTATCTTTGTATCAGTGAACTCCATCAGGAGGAATGGCTCCATACCTGGGATCACAGGTGAAAAAGAAACATATGTGCTGGATGTTAGCTTGGTGGGCAGGGAATTCACGTGGACAGATGGTGGAATGATGATGTAATATATTTCGAGCATTGGAGCGGGTGTACCAGTTCTCTCATTGGTAGTGGCATGAGTAGAACATCCATGATGGATTTCGTCATAGTGGGGCGGCCTGTGATGGGTTCTACCTTTGTCGGAGACCAAGAGAGTCATCATAACCTCCTTGTGGGGAATTTGGGGCCTCAATATGGTTTTGAAATAAAAGTGTTCATGATTAGTATAAATGGGGAATTGATGGTAGACGTCGGCAGTGGCACGAGACACTGTTGCAGTTGATGATAAATCCCCCCTGGCGGCTTCCTCCTCAGCTGTCACCTAATGTTTTCAATTGGTTAACCAGACTAGGGATGATGGTGATGGTGTATAAACAACCAACTCTTCCACTTGTGGGACTAGGTGGTGATTTTGATGTAGCCTAACATGCGCCCACTTTAATGGAACCTATGATGGGATTACATCTACGATGACCCAAACATCCCTCACTACATTTGCATAAGGGAGAGAGTTGTTAAAGAATTATGGGTAGAAACTAACGAAACCGTTTTACGTTGGATTGGGTATAAGTGTCTCCCTACACAGCCAATGGGGGAGGTAGTGATGGAGATGTGAAAAAATATATAGGTTCTATCATTCCATATCCAATGTTCGGATAATCCCTTATTCCTCATACCATCAAACAAGGTCATTGATCACCCTATATTGAATGAGTATTGTGGGTGAGATGGGGTGTGGGTGTACATCAGCCATTGAAGTAGAGGTTGTCAAAGAAGAGATGGGGTAATATGGGATTTCTGTGTGGCGTTTCCTGGGCCACTATGTTAGTGGGTGAGTGGTGATCGTTTTCCAAACATGGATGCTCGGTTCCTGTAAATCAAGAAGATTCAACAATTAATGTTGAGTGGATGAATGCTACATCCAGTTCCCCAATGCCATTCCATCTCCCATTAATGGTAAAATAAATCTACACTGACATTGTCGTAGACTATGATGTCCAACATTCAGCTGCCCCAATCTCTGGTGAGTTTATGGCCCGACCCACTGTTTTCATGGTCGGAAATTGCACCAGATAAATGGATCTGGTGACATGCTTATCCACTGATGCCTTATAAACTACTAATATTCACATTGACTATATTAATTTAAATTTTGGTTCACCATTTATGATTCCAATGCTTTCACTAGGGCATGAATTTGTCTATGAGGACACAAGGGATGGTGCCTCGCATTCCAGCTTTCTATTATTGGGTGACATCCATCACTTATTCAAGGAAATTTTCTCCTTTCATGAAATAGGATGATGGTATGTCGGTCCCTCTCAAGGACTCCTCTTCAGAATTAATTTCCTAGTCGAGGTTTCCCTTATTGATAAATATGTTGATCATGTAACTCTTTCCCATTTCCATATCATTTTGGACACTGGTTTATTACAAAACATTTGTCAAAAAATTCCTAGGGAACAAGTCACGGTAGAAACGTTCGATCAGGTGATTAGTCACACTGGACATCACTGTCATGTCTAGATGCTAAAACAATAATGTTTTTGGGTGTATTCCCCTTATTATTGGGCTTCTCGAGGGTGTGGAAGCCCGTGGAATTCTATATCAAGTGTGGGGAATTATATGCCATAGGCATGTACCCAAGGTTTTCCTCAACTTCCAATGAATGAGACCAAATATTCATTGAGTTTGTCATCTAGAGAAGATGGATTGGACCAATCAGAACATTGATAATAGTGGATAATATGGGTATACACCCTTGAGGGACCACCTAAGGGGTTTACCAGATGAGTGGATCAAACGTCCAATGAAGATGGATCAGAGGATTCTAGGGTCCCTATGAAGGGGAATCCAGGTATTACCATTGTATCTGGGTGGAAACATAGGGAGGTTTCCCACATACTCTATCTTAAGAAACATGGATCAAAACCCACATAATGGAGAGACAGGGAATTGGGGTGCACATAAAGTACAATAACATGAAGGAATGACTGGACTTACTCATAGATAGAGGCAAATTGAAAGAGGTATAATCACTGTTGGATGATTTGTGATTGTGTGGGGGGCTTATAGATGGTTAGCTGCCTAGGTGCCACAATGAGTAGTGATGGGATGAATCAAATGGTCCTGCAGGGATGTAGCGAACCATGCAAGAATCAGGATGAATGATTGAGGGTTAAATGATGTGGATGTGGAATTAGATGGAATCATCCTGAAGGTTAATGTATTGTTGGTCTTGAACCTTGGTGAAACTTTTGACGTATTCTTGTGGCAGGGAATCAAAGTCTATGTAGTTTGGAGGGGAAATGGGACACCTATGGAGACATCCTGTATGAATGTAAGCATGGATGGGAAACCAAAGGATTTAGAACCTCCTGTTTGGGGCCTCATATTCTTAGAACACAAATGACTAAGGGAGAGACCATGAATGGACATGAGTTATAGTCTTTCACCTAAAGGAGGCTACATACCTATCCTCGTGGTAGGGAATCAAATACCTCGTAGTTCATAATGGGGCATAGAATCGGGCTGTACACAAAGGACAATGACCAAAAGACATGTTCGTGATTACGCCTGGTTAGTGACCAGAGATTTGGTCTAATACCACTAAGGGATGAACCACAGATGTGTGTATCGGGAAATGGAAGAATAATGTTTACCTTTTTTGGGGGTTGAACCTTATGGAGGCTTCCTATATACCTTGACTAGGAGATAGGGATCAAAACAAGTGTTGTTCGAATAGGTTTACCCGTGATTGGGGTTGGACCTCAAGGAGGTTTCTAATGTACCCTACAATGAAGACAAGAATCAAAACCCTTGTAATTCGAATAGGTTTACCAGTGTTTGGTGTTGGACCTATGTCAAGTGTTTGGGATTGATGGATAATGATTATGGGACTTGGGAAGTCTTCATACGTACCTTGGAATGAAGGGAGATATATAAATATCAACATAGTTCATTAGGGTGGGAGAATTGGGCATACAAACCAATAGTGGCTGAAGGATGATTCCATGGTCGATGATTACTCTTTGCCCACATTAATCATGCTCCGTGTGATAAATAAGAGGTAGAAAAGACCTGATGGTCAAATCATGATAGGAGTGTCTTTGAATAATAGTGTAGGGCTTAAGCATAGTTTTTTGTCAAAGGATGAATCATGGGATTACGCATGGTTAGCATCCCAAAGTGGAAATAGGGGATTGGAATTGGTTAGAGGCCCAGAGGGGTAATAGTTTTTACACATGGTGTGTGGAAAAAAGAGTTAGAGATTGGTATTTACTCCAGGATGATGGCCCAATGGAAATAAATCCCAAAGGGAGACTGATGGGTTATCGACGATCAATGTTCCCATATCTATTATAACCTTTGTGCATGGAAGAAGGGAGGAGGATAAAGGATTCTACCTACCATAGGAATGATAAGGGTATTACAAAAAGATTAATGAACTCCCCTATGTACAGAATCTATTCCATACAAGGAGGATCTCATTGCATGTGAGGAAGATCCCACTCCCAAAAAGACTAGTAGGAATGGAAAATGTCTGAGTTGGTGCACCATGTGTATATTGCATGGACTAAGGATATAGTTTAATATCGTGTGATGGGGATGATGATGTTGGGATGTTTAACATCCTGTAGCATGGATAATGAGGGTTCACTTCTCACTCCTTGGAATTACATAAAATGAATGTTTTACCCCTTGGTGATGGAAAGGAACTGACAATTTCATTGAAAAGATGGGGTTATGGAGTGATCCATTGAGGGGATCACGTATGTGTGGCAATGAAAAGAAGCATTAGTTTTTAGCGTAACTATGAGAAGAAAGGTGAGGGTATGTAACACAATATAAATAACCTCGCATGGGACTTTGAAACCACTGCACATGACCTAGAGGGCCATATGGGAAAGGGGTGTGTAAATCATGAGATCTCAGAAAGATGTGCTTCATGAAGAGGAAAGGTTTCATGAAGGGTGGATTTTTCGCGATGAGGATGGACCTCGTGAGGGGAAAGGGAATTATGAAGAGTTTTTGCTTCATGAAGATTAGGGTTTTGCAAAGGGGAACCTATAATGGAGCAGAGCATCACATAATTAAAGACTATTTCTTTAGAGAGTGATTTTCTAAGGCTTTATGAATTATGAAACTTTTAGCACCCTGAAGGGGAACATTCTTTTGCAAGGGCCTTTGTGTAGATATTCTCCAAAATATGTGGAGTAAGGAATGAACACAGAGAGGTATGTCTCGTAGAGTCGAAGTACCGTTGGTAATCCTTTTGATGGTTTCACTATGGTCGATGCACAAAGGGAGATCAAATATGGAACGGGAGGAGTCACTATGTTTTGGAAGGGGGGTGAGCCTTCTATTTATAAAAATCAATTATGTGTGAGGGTCACATAAACCACCCTAGAGACAAGTGATACTGTATAGAGGATCCACTCCATCGACCAGCGTAGGCCACGAAAATGGAGTTAAACATCGCAAAGAGGCCCCTCGAAATGGCTGCCACGAAATTGGGCATAGAGGCCGATGACGCCGCAGAGGGGTTGTGGGCATGTGTCGGACTCACTCCAGTCCAGGACACCATGAAGAATATCACGGTTGTGGCCTCGTGAAATCAATCCAACCATGCATAGATCATCATGAAGGTGAGAATTTGTAATAGCTGGGAGGGAAGTAATCCCTAGTGTAGTATAGATTCACTCTACCACATCCTTTAGTCCTCACACTGAGTTGAATTTTTTTTTCTTCAACGCCAACAATTTTATTCTTTCTTGTGGATTTTTATTCAATGCTAAAAATTGGTTAAAATTATTTTATTACAATATCATCTTTATTCGGTAATGTTTTTTATTATTCATAAAATGCGAAGATATTATGATCTATTTCTAAAGAAACTAATTCCATTAATTGATATTAAACAACCACAGAAATCTTCTAGGTGGTAATCTAATTTATAAAACATGAATGAATACATGATTTGAATCCTAAAGGATAGCTCAATTTATCTAGTTTAGGAACCATCCACAAAAGATATACCCATTATATATTGATAAAATAATATAAAACCTAAAACATATCAAATGATGATAAAACACATCATTTATAATACATTTAAATATCCCTTTTAAATAACCTAGGAAAGGGGAAATATAAGGATTAAATAAAATTCGAAGTAATTGTTATGTATAGTGGGTGCTATAGTTAGTAAATGAGATAAATTCGACATGTTATGGTAAATAACAAATAACACATGCCATTAAAATAACTGAATATTGAATAATGAATATTAAAATGAAAATAACATAAACACCATCCTTTCAGTAAATGTTATGACAATGAAAATCATTCATACAAACTGTCAAAGAAAATATACAATGAATAATAATAATAACTATGTTTTAAATAATGGATGATCTTTATTATTGGATGTCATGTTTACTAAGAACATGAAAACTTTACCACAATGATTTATTATTAGTATAGTTTAATATACTTTTATTTTTCCAATGGATTCATCATAAATCTCTATCGACACATCATGGGGATAACAATAAATAATCCTCAGCTAGTACCATACTAGTTTATTCTTCTTGAAAATAATGTGAAGTAATTTTCAATAACTGATTTCTTCTCGTGATACTATTGATTCATCAATGGGCTTGCATTAACCGTTCCCCCAACCATATGGATTCCATTATCTGGTCCTCAACTGATATAGTCCATGTAAAAATAATTCATTATATACATAAATAATAAATTTAAATAATAAACAATATTCCCTATCCAATATCTATATTAAATGAAAGACAAAGATTTATCAATAATTCCTTAGTTAATCAAATAATTGAATAAGTGGACACAAAATAGATAAATTTTATATGGGTTAGAAAATAATAATATCCAATCCATGGAAATATTTATATTTAAGATAAATATAATTTACATTAAAATTGATAATAGAAATTTATTGTTTTAAGAGAATGTTTATAATCATAGAATAATGTGATATTGGAATAATAACATTTACCAGTTAATAATTTTCAATTAAATACTAATTGGATGATATTGTACGATCTGTAACTTAAAATACCTTGAATTACGAGTGAATCATACTATTAAGTGAAAAAGTGAAATTATATGCACCAAATTAAATTGAATTAGTGTATAATAACAAATTAGTCTCAGTGGAACATAAATTGAAAAGAAATAACTTATATTGAGTCTGACTTATCACATAGATATTTATCATCCAAAATAGTATATTTTGATAAGAACTGAAATTCTTCATAATAGTTTTTAAAATAATTATTACTCTTACATCACTTTTAACAATGCATTATAAAACTACTTAATCAAGTAAGACTATGTTGGGTGTCTTCACTATATTAGATCCATGTATCAAAAACGACAATAGTTGGCCCACTATGGTCAAATGGTTTATTATATAAACATATAAAAAATAATTATAATGAAATAATTGTATTATTTATACTTTAATTTTACATTTTAAAAAAATCAAAAAATAAAATTAGGAATCATTATCTTTTGTTATAATCATGGAGAATATAGGCTATATATACACATGAGTAACATTCCCATTTTTCAATGATCATTTTGGAAAGAAGATTAGTAAAATTATATCATTCCATAAAATCATTATTTTATAAATAAAATGTGATTTATCATAAATAATTATTTATATAATTCTTGTGATGGAAATGGATTAAGATCGCATCAAGGAGGCAGTTTTTAACCGATCCATAAATGATGTCATCCCTTTTTGTGTTTTTGAAACGTGTAATAAAAAAATTATATTTTATTTCAGAAAAAATTTAATAATTTCTTAAATATAATATAGTTTTAATTTATTTAACATAGTTTAAATTAGATTCAACTGTAATAAATTTCTTGAAAAAAGTTAATGTATTGTATTTCTTAGAAGAGGAGGTAGTCTACAAGGCAAAAAATGATGAAATCATATTAAAGAAAAATGGAACACACAATTTTTGGTCTTATATAAAAATATTAAAAGAATAAAGACATCTAAAATATCATATGTATCAGGTAATATATATTTTACCATCATAATTCCCAACCATGATATGTGGTAAAAGAAAAAACGACATCATTTAACAATCCAATTGTATGCCTTACACATAAATAAAATATTCCTTGTGCATTTGATGTATGTCTGGGTTTGTGTATGTTAAACACATTAAAAATACATAATAGTTTATTTATTATATTGATGATATGTCTTAATAATTGAATAATAATAATTATAATGACTGATAACGAAATATAATTAATGTTATTATTGAATAATGGTAGCTCAATTTCAAGTAATTCTTTTTTAATTATTCAAAAATACATGCTCGGATAGTTTTTTGACAAAAGAGATTAATAAAGGAGTTTATGAGTGATTTTGAGAACTTAGGGGATCAGATTTAGGATGATAAAAATGGCTTGAGATGTATGAATATGTTGGTGGGGTTAGTAATATTTTTTATTGGACGAGGAGTGAAATTATTATAGATACCAAAATGTAAACACTATTGGGAGGTCACCCTTACATCATCTATCTCAAAATTGGGAACTACAATAATGAATTAAAATTTTCATTATTTCAAAATTCCACCTAAAAAATAAACATTTGTTTTATTTTATATGTTCCTTAATCTTTTATTTTGATAATATATTTTTGATTTTTCCTTTAGGAAACTAGTTTTTAAACAAATGTAATTTAACCATTATAAATGAATTAAAGGGAGAATTAACTTAAAATTTTGAACGAGTGAGTTACAAATACTATATACAGTTTAAAAAATATATGTCCCATGTTTTTGAGAATTAATTTTAAAAAAGTGCATGTATCATTTAAAATAGTACTTTATCCTAGACTATGATAAAAATGTTTTTACAATATGTGGGTCAATATATTTATTATAAAAAATAAATTTTTTCATGAATGTAAAATAATTTATATTTACTAACACATAAATAATTACATGGAATATGATAATATGTTTTTAAAATCATTCAACAAAAATCATTTTTTATAAAATATAATTAATAAAAATTTTGAATTTTTTATTTTAATTAAAATTAAATATTTCATAAATATATTGGAAATCAAATATATTATGTTCAAAATAATTAATCTTGATATATTCATCTATATAAAAAATTAACATAATAATTCATTAAAATTACTTCCCTTTTAATGTTTTTAGAATCATTATTTAAATCTAATTTTTAACTAAATAATCCATCTGTTAGCATTTTTATAGGTTAATGTAAAGAATTCAACACTAAAAAATATACTTAAATTATCTTAATAAATAAATAATTTGACTTTAAATACAAAGATTATTACCGAATACAAGTAGGCTATTCCATGCTCTATTTCTTTATTAATGATAAATCTAATGAAGGGTTTTTAGCATTTTTTGCCTAACTTAATAAATAGTAAACCTTCATGGAATAATATCTCACAAAAATATAAAATTGCAATTAAGAGAGTGTATGTTCTATCTTTTCAAGCCAATGGATTTTTTAGAAGTCTATTAGTTATTTGGTCTCTAATTTTAGAGTTTTCTTTTATTATTGAGGTGAATTTTACACTAAATCGCTATAATTAATTTTACTTGCAATCACTATTTTTTTTCAAAACTATTTATAATATGTTAAAATTTAAATAATAAATTTATTAAAATATTGTATATCAATTTTTCTGAATTCAAATAATTTACATTTTATGTATAAGTTTAAATATATTCATAAAGATGTGGCGAGAACGCATGATTTTAATATGAAAATTTTCAAAAGATCATTTAGTTGTTATATTTAAATTAAAAATAATTATGACTGAAATTACATAAATTTTATTAATATATATATAATATATATTTTGACTTAAAAATAATTTTAAAATAAAATTTATCATTAGTAATTATTTTGACGAAATGGATGTTTTAATAAAAAATGCAGTATTTTTCATTATTACAAAAATGAAACATATCATGAAAATTACAAAAAAATCACCCTAATCATATTTTTAAATTTTAAATTTAAAAATATATTTATTTAGAAGAATAGCTTTTAAAAGATTCTATATTTAGATTTAAAATAACAACACTATTAAAAGTATATAAAACTCGGTCTTGCTTGTAACACAATATTACTCTGTGTTTTTATAATGTAAGTTCAACATGATATTGCTTATAAATGTATCTAGTAAAAAATAATATTTCATCCTAAATAAAAAATATTGAAAATTCATGGGGTGTAACATTCTCCCGACATTAAATAAATTGTTTTCGTGAAGTTCATAGGTGATCAAGTTAATTAAGGGATTGATAATAGAAATTATTTTATTATAAAAACATACATCATAAATATGCTTAATAAAACATCTTAGCAAAATCATGGTATTTAAAATGTTCAGTAAATGATAAAACAATGATTTTTAATTGAATAACTCTATTGAAAACATTTAAATAAGATAAAAATCTATGTATCATGTTCGAACTAAGATTTATATACATCATGTTCATAAGAATGGTTTTTAGCATAGAGCCATAAAATAGTGGTGTGGACAATATTTATCGATATCAAAAAAATGATGATAATTTGACATTATTATTATTTAAACATAGTTTTCCTACAGTTGTGAAATTGTTTCACACTATATCAATATATATGTCTCTTTATATATAATATTTACCTTTTATTACACTTTGAACTATGTCTACATCATCTATTAGTACAAGTTGATTCATATTGTCATACAGAGATATTTAAAACCACAATAAAATATCATATTAAAACATTTCAAATATGGATGAAATTAACAAACAACAATGATCCCGAAATTTTATAAATAAGGTTGTTTAATTTCCAAAATAAAAATATTATAAATCTAAATAATAATAAATAAATCTATTATCATTACATACCAAACATGTGAACCCCCTCATTCTGTATTATCATAAAATAGTGTAAAAAATTAAATTACTATAATATATTATTATAAAAATTCATAATTCCATTTAATTTAAGTTATACACATGTAATTGGTTATGTATATTAAATCTAAAATAGTTGTAAAATCCATCAATGATAGAATTTAAATTTTTTTCAAAAAAACATTAATTAGTTCCAAGGTATTTAGTGCTGTCCAATTTACATTAACCATATAAATCATCTATTTATCTTAGTATCATGAAAATATTAAGGGTTATCTTTCATTTAATCTTGTTTTTAAAAAAATTAACATTCTACCGATTCACTTTTATTGGAACCATTCAACATATGTTCTCAAATCATTAATCAAGAGATATTGTAGTCCAATCCAAATATATTCCATAATATTTATATCAAGTTTATAATTTATAAAATACTAAAATTTAATATTTCATGAATTCAAACATTTGAAAAATAATTATTCCTCTTCATCAATGGTAGTACTATAATCCTTATAATGATACATTAGCCCTTTTTATTGTATATTCCTGTGACACTTTATTCATTGATTTCCATTGTGTCACATCTCCTCTCCGTTGAATCATTGTACAATGGGAACCATTTTCCTATCAATAAAATCACATGAATTATGACCTTTCATTCAATAAATTTAAAAAACACCCATTCATTTTAAGCATGTAGTTGGGCAGTCACAATAATAATAATTAGTTGAGGAAAAATACATCTTTCCCTTCTTCGCTTTATCGATAATTTTCGTTGTTGTCCACTTGTTATCATTTCCTCCAATGTCATGATACATATGGAATATCTCAATATATTTTTTGTAGGTAATACCAAGTCTTCATATGAAGAATATTTTTGGGGTCCTAGTTTCCTTCAAAATATTTTCTCTAGACCATAAAAGATATGTTAATTCATACTACATGGATAATGTGTATTAAGAGGATTTGATTATTTTTTTCATAGATCCATTCCAAAATTATAACATATACTATATGAATTCATATGATTATGGAAAATAAATTAAAATACAACAAATAGTGAAATACATAAAATATATGCAAAATTAATGTGTATCTAATATAAAAATTATAAAGTTGGATACATTGAGGTGTAATTATATAATCATCTACAACCTCTATCATTTGTTTTGTTCCATAATCTATATTTCCTAAATTTTCTTTCCATGGTATTTTCAAATTTTCAGTTGATACAATCTGTAACACCCAAACCTCAGAAAGACTAAATCTATTGATATAAATTATCACATTGACAAAAATTCTACTTTGAAATCACAATGTACCAATCATGTTTAGTTGTTTCAGACAAAAGATAGATACATGAAACACATTTTACATTGAGAAATGAAAATAAAACCTAGAAAAAAACAATTAATAATAATCATTATCACATAAAACTCATTCTAAAATTTGATCTACATAACATTTGGGCAGGATGAAAATATTGGTTGTCTCAAATTAACTTTTCCACAAACCATAGAATATAAATATATTATGTTAGGAAATTAACACTAAGGGTTTGTTAGCAACTAATTTTGTCTCATGAGGATTCTGATACTTTGAGGGGCTGGAATTAACCTATACCAAACCCATATAGTGAATGTATAATTAATTATTCATATATTAAATTAATGAATCTTGATCACAAAAAATGATCCCTATAAAATATCAATATTAAATAAAAGATACATATTTATCAATAATTTCCCTTTTTATCAAATAACTAAAAATGTGAACACCATATGTATAAATGGTATATGGTTTTAGAAATAATTGTATCTTGTGAATTATAATATTTAATTTCAATATAAAAGTTATTTAAAATAAAATTTTCATTAGTAACTAATTCCTTCTAGAGAAAGTTATCAATTAGAAAAGATAGTGATATTCTAATGATATATTTTAAAACATGGTAATTTTAAAGACCTAATACCATGAATTTTATAGTTCGATGTGAAACATAATATACCATAAAGTATTATTTAATCTTGATATTAAATGAAAAATGGTCATTTTGTAAACCACATTAAATTAAATTGGTGTATGATAACAATATGTATCGATGAAATGTAAATTGAAACAAAATACCTTACCTTGAGTCTGACTTGTCATGTATATCTTTAACTTCATGAATAATAATATTTTATTAATTATTAATTTAATTATATAAATTTAAACTTTTATTATTAATTTTAACTCACATATTAAAATTTCTTATAAATCTATATAAATATTGAATTTTACATTGGGTTTTTTGACCACATTGGGATCATGTGTCCAAAATGAATATAGTAGGTCGAAAATGGTCAATGGTGTCATTATAGAAGATACTACAGAATATTAATTATTATGTAGTTATCATATTTACACCTAAATTATACCTTGAAAACAATTCAAGAAATATTTTCTTGAATAATAAACAAACGTTACAATCATGGAGGTGGTATGTCGTCTGTACTGATGTGTAACGTTCCCATATATCAATGATCATTATGCAAACTAGGTAAGTAAGCAAATAAATTTATAGAAATGAAATTGTATCATAAATTATATCTTATATAACCACATGTACATATATATATAATTATTATGTAGTAAAATTTTTCACATTGTGTCGAGGAGACAGTATTCCACTTGTCCACAAATGACTTAATCACTGTTAGTGTGTTTATTGGGTAAAAAATAAAATGATATATTATTTTTCTAGAAATCTAATGAAGTCATTAAAATCACATATATTTAATTTATGTCACATATTTTTAACTTAGCACATCCTCAATACATTCAATATAATGTGTAATCATGTATCAATAACAAAAGGATGTGGCAATCTAGATGTTCGAAAAATGATGTCATCATATTAAAAAATGGAACCCATAAAGTTAAATGTTATATAATTATAACATAAGTTTATAGAAAACAAAAATATTATATAAAAAGAAATTTCAAAAAAATTATCTATCATGGGATGTTGTAATGGAAAAAAGAACAACATCTTTTCATGAGGAAGTAATCTTCCGTACACAAGAATGGAAAATCCGTTAAACATTTAATGGATGTGTGGGTAGGTGTAAGTCTAATCCATCACATAAAACATATCTGTAATTTTATCATGTTGTAGTTTTATTATATTAATTGATTAAGAATAATTTCAATGTTTGTGGAAGATATAATATTAATGTGATCATTGATGAATGTTGCCTTGTTTTTGGGTAACTCATTTTCAGGTATGCCAAAAGGCTTCCTGGGTTGGATTTATACCAATGGTGATTCTTATAGGAAGATGTTTTGGAATTTTTGAGCTTATTTATTCATATTTTGGGTTATCTAAATGGTTTTATGTGTATTAATATGTAGTAAGCTTGAGTTCATTATACAATAGAGGAGTAGTGGAATTCTTGTAATTACAAAAATGTAAACACTATTGGGTGATCTCCCATACATAATGTGCCAAAAAATTTATAAAAAATGGAATAAATTAAATGTATTGTCGATACCAATCTGTACCTCAGAATAAATTTATTTTTATCATTTCATCCTTATTCATTATGGTTCTTTACAATTTTCTCATTGTTTTCTCATTTAGGTAACTAGTATTCCAACATAACAAATTTTATAATGAATTCTAAATCGAAGAAGAATTTATAAGAAAAAATATATATATTTAATTGGAATAAAATATCTATTTTTTTATAAAAAAATTTATGTGTGTTTTAAATTAATTTTAAAACAAGCACCTTTAATGTGAAAAACACTACTTTAACTTGAACCATGAAAAAAATATTTTTACTATTTATCAGTAAATTCTTGAAAATATAAAAAATCATTGATCTATAAATTTAACATATTTTATATTTCATAAAACATAAAAATAACTTGTGATAAAAAATTATTTTTATTAATTTAAAATAATTTAATAAAACAAAATTTATTTTAAAATTACATTAATACAGATTTTAAAAATATTTATTTAATTTTAATATTACAAAATTAACAAAATATTGGATTAATGCCTGATAATTTGTCTAATTTTTTACATGATATATTCATCGAAAAAATAATTGAACATAACAACTCATTAAATTTAATTCCTTTATAATGATTCATCCATCATTTATTTTATGTTATTATTAACAAAATAATACATGATATAGTGTTTATTAACCATTTAATGGGAATTATTCATATCAATAAACTTTAGTTAAATCATCACGATAAAAATAAATCATTTTCCATTGAATATAATCATTATAATAGAAGACTTGTAGCTTATTCCATTGATTAAATATTTAAAATTGATAAAAGTAAGGAAATTTGCTTTTTTTTGTTTTTCATTACATAACATATTATATAGGACACATTCATGGAATAGAGTAATAATAAATAATTAAATTAGAACCAATAATGGATATGGTTTACATTTTTTTTGAGCAACTGGATTCTCAAAAAAAATTATATTCCATTTTGGAATATAGGAATAATTTTTAGCCTCTTGTTAGGTTCATTTTTTCCTTAATCACTGTAATTAATTTAAATAATTATCGAAATTATTTAAGTCAAAAACAACATTGATATTGTTAGAAATTAAAAAATATAATGATGAAAACATTGTATGTTATTTTTTTTTCAATTTCATTTCAGTTATGAGTAAAAATTGTGTTTTAACAAATCCCGCCGACATGGGGTGTGGGGAACATGTTTTAAATATGATAAATTTCAAAATTTAATTAAGTATATATAAATTAAATATAAAAATTATTCCAATAAAAAATATTGTATTCATATATATATATATATGTTATCAATATTGAATTTAAAACCATTTTAAAATATAATTTAAAATTAATTGTAATTAAGGAAAAAATGGAGTTTTATCCTAAATTCTTGTATTATTTAGTAGTTATCATAGATGAAAAATCATTGGAATATAACACACATTATCCAAAACATAACATTGAATTTACAAATTTAAAAAATATATTTTATTCTTAAACTAATATTTATAAATTTATAAAGATTTATCTTCAAAATATATGTTCCACTAAATGAAAGTAATGCTAAATTGGGAATATAATAAAGGAAAACCAAGTGTTATGTGTAACATAAGCTTAACATGGAGTTACTCATAATTTAATAGATCAAGACAAAAAAAATATCCTAAAATTAAAATATATTAATTTATTGGGTTGTTACATATATTATTCTTTTCTTATTTTTGATATTTAAAAGTATATAGTTAATAATTTTGTGGAAATGTATTTTGGAAAATCCTATATTATTTCTTTATTTTGTCAGAAATGTTTTGTATAAAATGTCCTATTTTCTAAAAAAGGATTACATTATTAATATCATTTTCAAAAAATAAAATTAATGAATATTTTAAACATTATTCATTTTAAAAGACCTTTTCAAAGGAAGATTAAAATTTCATTTTGAAAAGGGAACTTTTTAATCCATTTTTCTTTGTAAAATATATATTCAGTGCATCATGATTTAAATTACCCACTGATGTGTATGTCATTTCTTCAATTCCTTCATTGAATATATTCATGTATGTTATTTATGATAGTTTTTTCTAAATTCTTATAAATTTTTTTTTAAAAAAAAAAATTCAAATAAAATTATTTTAAAAATAAGTTATGATTTAAAAAGTGATTTTCAATATGAAAACGATATTTTCCCTAAAATAAAATTAAACCATATTTTATTCCAATTATAATTTCATAAATTTCAAACTCCATCATTGATACATATATTCCACAGGGATATTTAGTATTAATACCATCTTGAACCATTCTTTGGTTAAAAGAATTTTTTTTCAATGATATTGTTATGAAACTCATTTTAAACCCACATGATTTTTTTTGAAAATAGATTATTATAGAACCCAATTGTTTTTAGGAGTTGATAATGATTAAAAGATATTGACAAGAAAAAATTTGATTATTAAAGGATAATCATGTTGTAATGGGAATAATTATTATTTCAATACGATTCATGCGGAAATGAAATATATGTGTACATTATTAATGTTTCATTTTGTGGATTTTATATTCAACTAGTGTTACGAGGATACGCAAGTACAGTCCATTATATCATAAATGATGGGTTCCACCATATAGTTATTCAATTCATTGGGTAATGATTATATCCTATCATGAAAATTCATTCAAATGGTTGTTCTAATTGAAAGGGTTTTCTTATGTTTTCTAGGAATATTTCATCCAATGATAACAACACATGTTTAATGTTTACTATGGGTTTAGAATGCCTCGTTTAGTCAATATTTATATCTCATTGAACATGATTATTAAATCAAAAGTATGGTTACTTTGTTAATGAAATATTCCATGTATTAATGTTTAAAAATCTTTGTATTGATGGGTATGACTATTCATATTTTATATTCATTCAGCTTGATTATGTTTGGATACCCTTATTCTCTTCATATGTGAAATGATGAAATTCATTTGAAAATTATTACATTATTCATTAAATTGAATTTTATCCCACTTTTATTTTGTTTCCTTGACCCCATGATATGAATAATTATGTTGTCCAAATTGTCACTAGAATGTATTTTATATGGATTATGACAGTGGCTATATGTGAAATTATAAATGCATGGTTAAATTGTGTAAATGATCATTTAATTTCATTGGAATAGTTTATGAAATATTTTTACATAATTATGAATATCTATAAACCTATATGGTCCTTGATAATATTAGTGATATCTATTTACCTTTTCATATAGTAAGGATTATATGAAAAAAAACATGGTTCATAATTATTAGTATCAAATGTGGATATGTGAAGTTAATGATTTTCACATTTGATCAATGAGTGCTTTTATGGGGTTTCTATAAGAGGGGTCTTAATCATATCCATGTCGTTTTAGGACATAGTTAAAAAAAATTCTCTTATAAGTGAGTTATGCAAAGTAAATATATTATAAACATCCAACGAGTAATGAATACAGGAACCCTTTAATTCTGAGATCAATTACATTTCATAAGGTTAAAGATTTTTATTTTCAATTTCATATATCTAGACAGATATAGGAACAGATAATGAAGATCCACACATACTACAATTTTCTTTATTTGAAGTTTGTTGAACATAATGTATGTTAGACCTGCCTGAGGATATACAAAACAACTCAACTAGTTCTCCTCAAACCAATCTTGATGTCCAATCATTAGGATGCATTGGGACAGAAAATGTTTGAGATTTCTTTTGGGATCTCCCACACCCGAAATGTTTGAGAATGTATGAATTACGAAATTGGGAATGAGATAAGTATCATCCACCCCTATGGTATATGGATTCATCTAAAATCTTCCTATATGAGTTTCTCCCTTCTGTGGATTTTATTCGTATTTCCATGGAGTCAATAGAATTGATCATTTATAGTGGTATTATTATCCCTGTCAACTCCCATCTATATGGAGAAAGAAACACCTGATGATTTTTCCATTTTTTCATCTCATGTAGATTAATAATTCTTGTTAAGATTAAATGATTCCCCTATATGAGTATAAGTTCTCACCTTAATGGACAAATATTGTGATCAACTACCACTTCCTCATTTATATTTGCAAAACATGAATTTGATTATAGAATATTGCACAGATTCTACTCCTAAAAACATATTATACCTTTCATGATATGTGGGAGGCGGTATATTCATCACATCTTAAAAAGGATACCTAGTTGGAACATTTCCCCTTATTATTACAGATGATATTATGATAATTATTTCTATATCTAGGGGGATCTGATGTTCTTGGGGTGTAGTTAAGTGAAATGCCCAATAATTTCCCTATAATCATATATGGATACATGGTGGGGGTTCAAAGATCAGTATCAAAAGACTTTTTATTCCATGATGAAAATAATGTTTTATATTTAAACATTCATTTTTAGGTTTTGGGTTTTAGACTATTGAGGTAGCATCCAGGTGTATTTGACAATAAAGAATATGGGTGGTCAGAAGGTCAGCCTTGCATTTTCATTAAGGAATATATCTTCAAATTAATTGCTGAGTTGTTGCCCATATATTTTTTGGTATAGGTATAGTGTTAATTTCTTCTATGTCTCTAAGGGATCCCATATTCAAAATTATAGAGGTGAAAAAAATGGTCAGGAGAGTCTTTTTGGATAACCCACTCATTATGTTCATGTTGGTCTACTCGTCATCATTAATACACAACATCACTATGTCTGGAAACATTGTTTGCCTCTATGGGGCATATACTAACTATATTTAATTGTAAATGGTAGCTTATTAGGTACTCTATATGGTTGAATTCAGTGTTTTGATAACCATTATATACAAATTTGTTTGTGATTTGAGAACCTCTATATATAGTGGTTTATGAGAATGGGGTTGATATTTTTATCTGGGGGAGATATCATTGTGGGAAGGATGACCACAAAATATGTTAGGTTCAGAGTCCTTGTAATCCATCCCTATGTTATAATGAGTAGGAAAATTAGGGAAATGATCACATTTACATTGGATGAATAATCGAGGGACCCTTGAGGTCTTAAAGATAGTCACCAAATAACATATGGGACACTAATACTAAGAATATTTCAGTTATTGGAATAATTATACATAATGGATAGAATACACGTACACTACTTTTATGGTAGATAATATTAATGAAACTACTCTATAATAGCTAGCTAAAAATGTGGATAACCGTTAGGTGATATGGGAATATGATCCTGCTAATGAGAAGATGTTCAAGTATAAGGGTGATATTCTGTATTACTTGTAAGAATAAGAGCATTGCTTTTGTTAATTGTTGAAATATGATATTTAAACATATATCATTTAGAGATACGATACTTATTTAAATAATAATTCTGTAGCAGAATATATTGATGGATCTACAGAATAAGAGAAGGTATATGATCCTAAAAATGTATATCCTTTGAATGATGTCATTGAAATTGTTAAATGAAATAAGTAGGAATATGGGAACAACTTTTTTGAGTTTATGTAACATTCCTAGTATATTCACTAACATGAATATGTGCCTACCCTGAGAAATTTTCCACTTATACATGGTGATCCTTAGTTCTACAGGGGATATGGGCCAAATCATATATCTTTGGAGAATACGACTGATTTTTTTCAACTAGGGCATGTGCCTCTCTTGAATAATATTCGTCCCTCACATTGTTAGCGGTAGTTTTAACTGGAATATGTGATTTATCTACTTCTATTAGACTATATCAATGGTGGTTTTTGATTAGAATGGTCACCTTCCCTAAGGCATGTCACACTCTGAAATTATGTTCCCTGTTTGTAAATGGAATATGATCCTAATCTGGTACTTATTTCGTTTTCACAATATGTTGATAATCCTCTTGGATGGGGGTACGAATTTGTGATTTTTCTAGAGATAAAATGTTTTCATACCAATAATTTTTTTTTACAACAAAATAAATCTATATAGAAACATAATAATTTCCTTATATATTATCTGGTACCAAAATTTACAAATAGAGTTCTTTAGATATATTTATAATGTTATATTTTAGTAATGTGATCACTAGAATGTAATCTTGCAAATTCTCAATCTCTAATATGTTTTGGTATATATAATTTATTGATTTTGGGATATATTATCAATTCTATCATCCTTATTCCATTAGAATACGTCAATGGGATTCTTGCATGGGTTTAGTTATATGAAACTCTCCAACATCTAGTACATGAATATGCAGGTATACATGTTCTGAGTGAGTGAGTATATGAGTCTTATAACTACCTAACATCATAATATGATGGAATGATTCATCAATAGATGTAGGGATATGATCCAAAAAACATTTATCTAATGCATCACTTTTCCAACATGAATTCCCCGGTTCTAATGCATAACAATCAGATTGGTAAATTTTTCTGGTGGGCCCTCTGTTGAAAAATATGGGCCATTAATTGGATTTTGTTATTTTTAGTTGTTGATAGGATCTCTCATCATATGATCGTGAACCAGAAAGGATCAATAATTGAATATGTGAATGTAATTCCATAGTTATCAAGGGTCTGGAATTTTTTGAACTTGGTAAATGCATCTGTAGGGATATGTGAAGAAAATGATGGAAACTGGATTTAATGTTGTAGTCTATAGATAATGGGGACTCATTGATTTTAGTAATTGGAGGCTATTTCCGGAATCCTTGAGGGTCAGGATCATACCATGATAGTCATATTCATAAATAATATCATTCTACAACAAAAGATGAATGTGTTGTTGGGTGAGGTTGTTTTGAGGCATGTTGAGGTTGTAGTCATAGTATAGGTTCTAAAATAGTTTCAGGATGAAAAAATGTTCTCAAATCAGGGTGTTCAATTTTTAATAGATATCTATAATCGTGATAACAACATGGATCAAGTTCACTATTTAGTTCATCATCAAACTTATTTTTTATTTTCAATAATATACTCACAAGTAACACAATTTCCAGTCTTATTCATGGTTCATCCATTCAACTCACATGAACATGTCAGAATTAGGGTGGAGTTTTTTCATGGGATCTGTGGTAACATTTTTCCAACAGATAAATGTTTTTCATTTTAGAGACTCATCAGATTCAGAATTTTTTTTATTATGAAATCACACATGAAGTTTACTCTAATGATTTGTTGGTGGGGTCTAATATCTATTCAATCACTCACATAAGGATCACCATTTTTTCTAGTGAAAATAGATGCAATGTTTTTACAATGATTGATTTCATGGAAATAATATTTGTACAATAATTTATATCAAGTTCACAAATTTTTTTGATGAAACAATGTGTATAGTTTAACCTAAAGATTATTTATGTGGTGTTTAATTTCTTTACAATAATTAATTGTTCCATCACTATTTTCATCCCTAATAGAAAATACCAATATTTTCATCATCTATAATAGTGTATGGATGTAATATTAAAAGGTATATTGTTCATTGGGTATTCATAACCTACAACACTATAAAACTGAAATTATTTTAGATTATGGGAAGTAAGGATCATGAATCCATTTTGGGGGGTAATTGTTTCATATTCTGAGACTCTCTTATATATTTATGATATGTTTAAAAATATCTCCAAAATATATTTATGGTACTGGTTACCCTAATAAATAGATCTATTTCTAAATCCATCCATGTGTATAGGGGGATAGTTAATGAATCAAATTGTATGTATCAGAGGATATTCAACAGATTCGAATAATTTCTAAGAAATGGTTATCTGATTATGTTTTTAAGCATTATAAATAATCACTCTAGAGTTTCATTCCATCTAGGGAGGTAGTTAATTGCCTGAGTATAGTATAAAACCTTGATTATGGGCCCTGTTTATAATAAGAATCAAAACACACATAGTTCATCGAATTGTGGTAGATTAACATCATGCGTAAAGGAAATCTATGTGGGAATTTATGTTCCAAATAATGACATCATGCCTTACAAATATATCATATAGAACATGTTTTGATAGGGATTATTTTAATCAATGTTTGACATCTGATTTTCACTTAACCTGACATTAATGCCCTTTTGGAGGAATTCATATTATACTAATCAATGGAGCATATATACAACGGTTTCCCTAACTGTTGATAATTCATGATTGATATTTTATGATTATTGAAAATCCAAAATCCCACATGATCCATGATCGTTGTGAGTAATAATGCATTTAAAATTAATATTCTCCTCCCATAATTATGGGGGACTTTTGAACTATGGAACCCATGATAGGATTTTTATATGGAGCTTGGTCCTTATGATGGAATCCTATGTATCCAATTTTTTTCTATAATCCCAATCATCAAAGTACATTTTACATATCAATCCATATATGGATGATAAATAAATATATACTCGCTAAATATTTTATGTACACTAGGATGCAGTATTTAAGACATATAGAGACCAACAGTAACATGGATTCCATTTGAAGCTTCATCCTTAGTAAGGATTCCTTCATATCATTTAAATTATAGGAATCCGATTTTTTATAATATTATTGACTTGTTAATAAATTTATTTATGAGTTATAATGGTTAAACCATGTGGGAGATTGGGTCACACTGATTAAAATGTTTGATATATAGAGGGACCCACACTGAGGTATATTGTCATTTGAGATCACTATGTAGGAAGGTTCCCTACATATACTTTTTTTGGATAGGAATTGGAGTCTGGATATTCTAATATGGGTTTGTTCATGAATATTACTACCAATAATTGTTACCCTGTCAAGGGGGTGTCCTCCTATCATGTTTGAATTGGTCCAAATATGTACAAGTTTCTTAATAGAAATATACATTAGAAATTTCATGATTCCATTGAATTTTAAAGATTACATCACATGATCTATGTGGTTTGTTCGAGATAATATCACATGATCAACAAAACGTTTTATGGAGTACATTTCATGAATTAGTAGATATATAATGGTGATGCAACATTAATCATATAACTTGTGTAGATGACATCATGATACACAGTTTTCATACCCATATAGAATCACAAAACATGTTTGTCTTGGTAGGATGGACAACAAATGATCAATTTAGATATTCCATTAAAAAATAACATGATTTGGTTTCAATAAAATGAATGAATTTTCAAGATCTATATAACATGCCTGGAGGAAATCTTAAGACCTAGCCAAAATGTCTGCAGGGAGTGGCATGATCTGAATGGAATGTTGAGAGGGTGTTGCATAACTTGATTGGCATGTTTGTAGTATTTCATGGCACCAAGGTGACATGTCCAAAGAAATACGCAATACATGGTTGGCATGCCCTAATGTTGTTACTTGACTTGGGTGTAAAGAACACGCGACAATATGAGATATAAAATACATTCTTGGTGGGCATCAAATGACATGGATAAAAGACCTGAAGGGTGTTTTATGGAATTTTTGACACATCCCACAAAAATAACATGATTTGTATGATATTTCTTGATGTTTATACATGAATGGGTTTGGTATCCATTTCCTGTCATGTGATCTCGATGGTTCATGTGAAGCGCATAAGGATTATCATATTTATCTTTCATTATTTCTTCCACCTCTCCTAGTCTATTTATGATAGTATTATATGTGTCCCTTAGTGTTTATTAAGGATTAACTTAATTATCTTCGGTGTATCCTGGAAAAAATAAGGAAACTCTTTCACATGAACTGGATAGCCCTTCAAATATCCTTCAAATGAACTATAAGGAATTAATGAAAAGTAAATATTTATTCTATGTGAACCCATCTTGTCTTTCCCCATGTTAAAAATAGTTCAATACATTTATAATCTTGTGGATTTTAGCTCCCAAAAATCCTCTCTTTTCCTTCCCCAAAATAGTTATTGTTGTATGTCTGTTTATGTGCTAAGGGGGATGTATTTATAGGTATCTTCACTATGATTATACACTATCTTATGTGGTGAGTATCTAAGAAATACGATATGGTTTTGGTGGAGGGATATTCTTAACACATCCTTCGCTTGATCCTACCTTTTGACATCCATGAAATCACATGATATTCAGTGACTGTGAGAACATTCAACGATCAAAATGTTACTTATAACTTTACTGATGAAATTGGTTTATTATAATACGGAAAATGGTATTTTCCCATTTTAACATACATTGCACATAGAAATCATGAAATTAGAACACCTAGGGAATTTCTCAAACGTGATTGATGTAATCTTGTCTGGGGTGAATTGCATTATTCATATGGATTTTTAGAGGCCTCATTTTAGATTTAATTGGTTTGTTGTGGAGCCTCTACATGATCAATGGTGATAAATTGATGTGCAAAAACCATTTTTACGACGATTAATGTATATACCATTTCTGATAAGCGTCCCATTTTCTCTTTTTTTAATCAACATTTTAATGGTATATGGGATCTTGTGATTTCATGCATGTGTTGTCCTATATAATTTAACTTCTTATCCTCAATGCATCACTTCATCACGGATGTGTTTCAAGATAGGGTTTGTGATATTTAATAGAAAATCCAAATATTTTTCTATTAGGCCAAAGTAGAATCACATGTTTTAATGTACAATTTTTCGTTCATTTTCATGATGATGGTGACATGACAACATTCCCCTACATCAAAAGGTGGACAATCCATAATGAGCTCCACCGGGGGGGAGGGGTCTTGAAAATATCATATGAACATCACATGAATATCAATTTAAATTTTATTATCATGAGTAATTCTCCATTCCCCGCAATTATTTTATAATGGATTTGGATTATTTTACAGTATTTTTTGATTGAATATTTTCTTGATTAGTGGAAATCATATGGCGTCGTACACATGATAAACTTCTTTTTTGATATTTCTTTTAATGACAAATAGGTATTTTGAAAGGGGAATCATTTTTTTCATAAGAATATTATATGATTTTCCAGTCCATTTCAAATGATCATCTAATGGTCCTGAAATTGCTTTTCCTTCTAATGGTTATGTGATATGCGTGAATTTTCAACCATGCCTCTAGTATCTATTTAGGGAAAATAATACTCATTCATCATATATTTCATCAAATATGGAATTTTTTATGCTTATTTGATAGGATTCAACCATCATGGATTCTATTTTTATTTAACCATTATTAAATGATACAGAAAATGATGGTTGGAAATGGAGATATAATTTTTCAAAAAATCTTGTTTCAGTGAGGTTTTCTGTATATATATTAATACATTGGTTTAACTAAATATAATAAAAGTGTATTTTATTTTATAATGGAAATTGTATTTGTTATATAATTTTCTATTGTGTAAAATACTCATTGTGATACTGCATTAGAAATATGAAAGAGAATTGATTTTTTATATATATTATTAATGGATGAACGTAAGGTTATAAATAATATGGTTCTATAAAATTTTTAATATGGTAACTATTATTAAATAATATATAAAATCAGTGAATTATTTTTACATTAAATGGAATCAACAAGAAGAACACTATTAATAAAACACTATGAATCAATTTAAAATTTTTAGAAGGGTTATATCCCATGATTAAAAATAAAATAGATAATGATTCTAATATAATGGTTGCTTCTACAGTGAAAAATTGAGATGCAATACATATGTAAAAAGGTGTATTAATAAAAAATTATGTAAGAAATTGAGAATGAACTCATGTAACATCATCCTTGGGATATTAAATGTATAGAAATTGTAGAGGCTTCCTTTAATATTAACCTAGTGAAGATAAGTAAACAAATTAAGGGTTAAATTTATCTACTTGACAAAATTTTTATATATAATGTAATGTAATTTTATACTGAGAGAATGTTGAAAAAAAATAATTCTAATACTCAAAATACAGTTTAATTATGTGGAAAATATATGATGAATAAAATATTGAACTTATGGTAACACATATAAAGGATAAGAATAAAAATATTTAAGAGCCAATGGAGAGATTGAAAACCTATAGATAAGAGAAGAATAATTGCCCATTTCACCATCGAAAATAGTAAAATGAAAAATTCAAAATATGTAATATATAAATAAAATAATATTCTTAAACATTATATAATTAGTGGATCTCAAAATAACATAGCTACAATGTGATTATATTTTAGATAATTGGGGAACACCGTGGCTGAGTATCTATATACCCAAGGGATCAACGATAAATGTAGATTTTTTATAAAAACATATCAACCTTGAATTCAAAATTAGAGGAATTATTTTCATTGGATATTTTTTAGTTTCACTAAATATATATATATATATATATATCTATATACATAATTATGAAAATGTGTTAAAAATATCATAAAAAATTCATCCATTATAATGAATAAATGAAGTCAAAATGTACTCCTAGAAAATATATGCATATGGAAAATTGATTTACTATTTCAAAGGAAAAAATGATAAATATTAAAAGGTTATAAAAGAAAAATAACAATATAATTACCTTATAACTTACAAAGGGAAATATATATAATGATAATATTTATGCATGGAATTATTGAGTGGATCAAAATATCATATGATAAAAAATAGGATATGGTTAGTGCAATATCACTCCTAATAATGAGGAATATTGATCAATGATTCAATTATTTTTCATGAATTTATGAAACATTTTATCGTGGGATTAGTACCAAAATAGATATAAATCACAATATAAATAATATAATGTTAAAGGGATAAGGAATTGTGATTGATATTTTATTTTTTGTATCACAATAGGAGAAACCACTAGTAAGGATAAAAAGATATTTTGAAGTAGTTCTACGATTTATAATTATCAATCACACTCAAATACATGATGTTATTTGAGGTACCACTCCCCCATTCACATAAATATTTCTAATATATAATTTGAATTTGAAAAAGATTAAGTGTGATATACAATTCACAACGTTATATGTGTTCAAAAGAGATATATAAATGTTATTATCCGTAATGATAATAGATTTTTGATCTAAAGATAGATAAATTAAACATTCAAAGTTATAATAGTTGTATTTTTTTATATTTCATGAATAATCGAAAAATTAATTGGTATCAATGACATTAGAAAATTTATGGAGTCGATATAAGAAACCCCATCATATTTCCATGAAGAGTTTGGAGTTTTATGCTGATTTGGAGATGAACAAATGATGTAGAGAAATATCCAGATTTTATTATATTCAATACCATCTTTATAATGTTATAATGTTATTAATCCGACATTGAAAATAAATATGTAACATTAGGATATTTCTTATGTAGTTTTTGAACACATTAATTAGAACTAGATAAATCCTGATAAAAATCTATAATGATCAGTGATTTCATGTTATTTTTAAATACATTAAAATGTTCTATCAAAAAAATATTATTATCTTATCATAATATATATATAGGAAATTTAAAAAAATTACCATTTTCCCATTCAAATGATTATATTTATATATTGAGGAACGCACCAGATGAATTTGGTTAGAGTTAGGGGTGAGAACTTATATATTATCTATCCATATCTGTTAATATAAAAAAAATTTAATGATGATTTTTTCATGGATATTCAGAGATATAAAAACAATACACAAAAATAGTTGTATTATATATTTAAATTAGGGGTTTGGGTCAGACACACTTTCTATATTTTTGTCTTGTGTATGGTTTTTTGTTACATATTTTGGAAACAATTAATATGTCAAAGAGTGTGTGAATCTAAAATCATCATGTTTTTCAATGAAGTACATTCTATGTAAATAATTAATGTTATAAACCCCAATGGTTGATTCTAATAACAAATTTTAAATCATTATGATTTGAATATTTTTTTATAACTCAATGCCATGTTGTAAAATAACACACTTATAATTCATAAGTCTAATAAAATTACAAAGAGTGTCGTACAGTTGAAAAAATGGAAGAATATAAATGAGTTTCTTTTAAAAAAAATTAACAACAATTGAAATCATATTTGATGTTTAACTCTATTTATATTTTTCATTTACTAGTACTAAATGAGGTAGAATATCTAAAAGATATACCTTGTGTGTGGTTGAGTCTAAAGGTGTGATAATTGAATGGGAAAATTAAATTTAATAAAAAAATGGTGATTTTGAAGTAGATTATAATTTCCTTATAAATTTGTTTTATAATTTGAAATTATTTACGATTTAATTAATTTTGCAAGCCAACTAATGTTTTCATGTCGAATGTATATAGTGTATAGATTTTGGAGAAATTTTGGAGATCTTATTTTCTTATGATCTCCATATAATTTCATGAAATTGTTAAAACAATATCTCAATATATATATATATTTATATTTATACTAGGTGAGTTTAATCATATATCCCTTCCAAGAAAATTAATGAGATCATTAAAAATAGGTATAAATTATTATATTTTTGAAGGTGGTGTATATTTGAGGTGGTCTTGCCATGAAATTATATATGAAATGTGGAAATAATTAATTGTATAATATTTATTAGAAGGCCATTATTATTTTCATCTAATGTATGGAGGATGCGAAGGGATCATACATACATAACAATAGAATTATTTTATTGGTGATATATGATTGAATAATTTTTTAGGAATATATTTAAAATAATATCAAAAGGGGGAGGATGAGGAATAAAATCGATGTTTTGAGTGAGATTTATTCTAAATTAATAGAATCCAAATATTTTCAATGAACCTTTTTTATTCATTATTTTAATTGATTAAAAATTTCATGGAAGGTGGAATGAGAATACATGGTTCCATTGATGAATTAATAATGGATATAATGACTATCCTACAAATTGTAACCACATTGAGACATTTTGAGGATGAATACATGACATCATAGTATGATCCAAAAGTGAATATGTTTATTCAGGAAAAAAACTTATTTGGTAGACCGGAAGTTGTTGGTTCTTTGTATGGTTCAAAAATGTAGGCTAAATATGGATTAGAACTATATATATATATATGTTTATTTTTTTTATGAAACTTAAAGATAATTTTTTAAAGTCTTCTAATATATAATATTATATGATTAGAGTTTAATGATAATGTTATAGAGTCCCACATGGTGCATAATATACAGATCTATGTTATTGATTTTATTTATTTTAAATTTTTGGGGTAGTTTATAATTTTAATGAATTATAATATGATTAAATGGATATAAAAATATTACATATTTTGAAGATTTAAATTTTCTTCTTTGAATTCTTATTTATGAACAATAATTTTATATTGACTTTTTATAGTTTATATCATTAATATTCTGTTATATTTTTATTTCTATTTACATAATATTAATTTTAAAAATATATTTATCCTTTAAACGCATTATTAATTCCTTATAATATTGTCGGTAATGAAAAAAATTTAATGCATCACTCTCTCAAGGAAGTAGGATGCATGTACGCATCGATGATGATTTGATTTTATTTAGAATGGATGATTGGAGTAAAATAGTATTTATTATTAATCTAGCTGTGTTATATATTTAATAAATAAATGAATTAATTTTGAATTTTATAATTTCATTGTTATGTGGTGATAAAAAACAAAAAAAAAATCGTTGTTGTGGAGGTTATAATAGGCATATACGTTCAAATCATGTTATACATTATCGTGATGAAAAGGGAAAAGGCGGTTAATGATTATGTATATAACATATTAAAATTCACTATATTACCTATAATTACATTACCATTTTGGAATGTGAATAATTTTATTGTAAATGTAACATTGAAATGTATAAAGGTAAGTAAAAAAAGGATTACTCATGTCTATCACATCTGGGATTCATTATATGATCCCTTGGAAAAAAAATTATTTGTTTATAATCATGTGACTAGATGTTTTTGGATGGAATATAGGATTCATGGCTTATAAAAAGTCGTTATTTTTAGAAGGAATCCAAATTTTCATGGAATTGTTCAATGGGTGATGAGATGCCCATTTATAATTGAAAAGGGTTTGAATAATAATAAATACCAATAAAGGTTTAAAAATGGGATGTCACTCTCAAGGTAAGAGGCTCCAAAATATAAAAATAACAGATTAGGGAACATAATATTTTGAAGAAACTCTAAATTCCAATTTAAAACATGTTTTAAACATGTTTTATGCTCTCTACCATTGAATTAACAACTTTAAAAAAAATATTTTTATTATGGTATCCTGTATTTACCACATTAATGTTTTATGCATAAAATTAGAATAATCATTTTTACATAATTAGGACCTCATAATTCTATATTTTAAATATATTTAATAATATATATTCTATAAATTTTAAATATGTATATTTTAAAATGGTATGTGTATAATGTGTTAAAATAGTTTCAGTGAAATTTAGGAATATTGTTTATATATATAAAATATAGGTTTTATATTTTAACATAAAATATTTAAATATTTATTTTTTAAAATAAAAAGTATATTTGTTTATCTTTAGGGTCTTTTGAATTATTTTACGTTTAAATCCTTCTGATTCTATAAAATTCCTGGTTTTTGGAAAAAAAATATTATATCCCAAATTCACTTGAAAATCAATATTTTCAGGAAGAATCCAAAAATTTTATTATAAAAGAATATCATTATAAGAAATTAAAAAATGAGATTTATTTTTTAGTAAATATTCTTATATCATTTATAAAATATAGTTTCAAAAACTCTCTTCAATAAAGTCCATTTAGGGTGTCCCCTGTGTGATAGTTCTACATATAATTTCTAGTTGTTAATGAATGTTATAGACTTCAAAATTTGGATATGTATAAACTATTGATTTTTTGATATTTATTATTAAAAAAATATTCATTATACCATATTTTATCATCATGTTATTAATTTCTATAATTTACATTCACAAATTAAAAATGTTAGATTATTAATGAATTGCTCTTTGGTGTTAAGAACCCTAAAAGTCATGTCATTATAAGATAAGTGAAGCTACAACACTATTCAATCCAATGCGGGAACATGCATTTTATCTTAAATTTATTTCATCACTAATTTAACATGTATGAATTTATTTAATTTTGAAAAATAGAGTAGAACAGAAAATTAATAAGTTAAAACATAAATATTTTTTATTTTTTTTAAAACTCTGTTATACATAGAATTTATCATCCCCATTTTAATAAATCATTTAACTCCCATATATTTAGAAACTGTCAATAATAGATGATCCACCAATTCATATCAATATTCATTCCATTTAATTTATTTATACTCTTAAATGATTTAATATAATATTAATAAATATTAATATTAATAGTAATCTCCTCCACATGATCTATAATAACTATACTTCTTTATCCATCATCATCCCAATATTTTGGGGTATGAAACCCCATCCTATTCAGTGATTCATATTGTTTGACATATATTCCCAAATGGAATCAATTATTGTATGAAAAATCAATTAATTTTATATATTTATCATATAAAACATTAAACTCATGATTACATGATATAATCTTGTATTATTATTTTGGTATATCCCTTTAATAATATCATACATTTTAAGGATGTTAGGTGGAGTATCATTATATCAAAATTTCAAAATCCTTGAAAAAATTCATAAAGAGTTTCATTGTGAACTGAGGGCCATGTTTAGATAAAATTAACTAGCCTTCCCCACGAAATGTATTTATACAATTTATATATATAAGGGGAAGGTTCCCATGGTGTATGTCGTCTATTAATACTATAAAACTAGTAGAATTAAAATTATGATTGATAATGACCTATATAATAGTTTTCTTAATTTGAGTCATTATAATTACACTGAAAATGTTCATTGTAATATTTTCACACTTCTATATAGGAAGTGGATATGGTATCATCACTCCTTTATTATTTTCTCCTTCTTACAATACTGGATATGATACCATGCATATAGACACATAGTCTAAAATTTAATGATTACTATCACATGACCATAAATTATATCTTAATTCTATATAATCAATTTAATAATAGTATTTATAGAGATATATGATCTATGTGATTCATATTACAACTCCACAATTAAATTTTGTATGGATGAAGAACCTAAACTTTTTCCAAAATATCATAATTTTATATATGTAGATTAATTATGTCATTTTATCACTATTTAATACATGTATAATAGTTTTTATATCAACTAATACTTACAATAATAGGTCAATATTTTTTAGAAATTTTTGTTTTGAAATTTCTTGGAGAAGGAATTGTGGATATCCATTGCTAAGAAAACTATATCAATATTTATTAGATCATTTCTAGGACTCATTGTTGTATAAATTTCAAGGTCCCATTTTATCAAAAAATAATCCTTATAAACATACATCCTAGGTTTATAGTGTATCGGGAAATTATATACTCTGAGTATTTTTAAACATGTTTTTTTCTTAGATTAACCTATTTATGAAAGAAGTTATAATTCCAACTCTCATGATATATATATATATATATATATATATATAAAGATTCACTCTAGAGATAATATATTTATATTTTACAGGATATGGTTACATATTTTTTTTTCATGATATTATTGGTTGGATAGGTATATTCTATTACATTAATATCCTTGATGCATAGAAAAATATCGTTCATATTGTATATGGGCACAACCAAATCATTTATAGGATTCATCCCGATATATCAAAAATCATTTTTTAATTTTTAGCCATGTTAATTGAGGTGAATCTGTTAGTCTCGCATTCTACACATTAAATCATTCCCATAATTTTATTTACCATGTAACTTTTATTCTTTAGATGATAACATCACTGATATGATATCTAACTAGGTCCAATTATTGTTATATTCTATTATTTGAATATATTTTTCATTAAGCAGATGAAAAATATTAATCATTGGAATATTATGACTAATAAATTAAATGTAATTTATGATGAATACAGAAATTCTATAAGTATAATTCCATTATTTTTCAGAGGTAATCCATAATTAGTTTCAGAATACATTCATTCTCTTCCATGTTATTATAATATATTAATATATAAAAAATAAATACAACATATGATATATCAATATAATAATTTAATACATTATGCATCATATTCATTAATATAAAATCTGGATTAGTGAATCTAAATTATATTAACATAAACTCATAATGTCTTTTTATTTATGGAAATTTCATCATTAGCATGTCATGCTTATTCACAAAATGTGGATAATAATAAGAGGGATGATTGATTTGGGATATTATTTTATCTTTGATGTTAATTAGATAAGAAATCAATACATGTTAAGTGATACTAATGACATTGACCCCCAAATAATCAACAAACAATCTCATATTCCCACATATACTTTTTAATAATAAAATAGGGCCTTCAAATGCCAAAACACCGGGGTTTATAAATCCCTTCTTTTATAATTTTTGTAGTTTTTTTTGCCACATACATAAAAATAAGTACCATTATATATATGAATTTTTAAATAATAAATTTTCTTTAGGAATTATTTTAAATAATAAATAAACCACAATTTAGATTTTTTAAATGGTAATTCTACTGCAAATATATCATTTTGTTTTGTACAATGGGTACTGCATTCTTCCATAAGCTAACATTAACATTACTAGATATTTTTTTATATTCTTCGTTTATATATATTTCATTATATAGTGATGAAGAATATCCTTATTCTCTACATTATCATTAATGATATTAGTCATGGAGAAATCATTCTCCATATAAATGTAACTTCAGAATACATCCCTATATACAAAAAATGATTGAGAGATTAACTACCTTTGATCGGTCCACATAAGAATACAATTTAAATTAAAAAAATGGTATTCACAAACCGAATACATTAGAGGGATTGTTATTCATATTCATGATAGATAGTAATGTAGTATGATGATAGCGATGGATTATTTCATTGAATGAAAATAACATTTCATAATCCATACAGACATAGAGGGTGGATGGCTAAACAATACGTTAACAAAATAGAATGTATTGGTTAATATCACCATAACATGATGTACCATTTTCAATGAAATAATTATATTGAAATAGATAATGGTATATTAAATGTTTTTTATTCTATGGAATATGGTAATTGATTTCAATAGAGTTCATTGATAGGAGTCTACATAAATGGTAGGAAAAAATTATACATTATGGTTCATAAATATCATGTGAATATTCACAATGATACCCCCCTAGATTGCACAACTCGTTATGTAATATTAGTCAAAATTATCATGCATCATTGTGAATATTGAGTCAATTCCTAAACCAATTACTTTAGGGGTGACTACCCATAGGTTAAATTTTGGGAAAATCACATCAATAAGTTATTATAGAGATATGGATTTAATTTCTAGGAATACCTAACACTATTAGTTTCCATAAATTTAGGATTTATTGATAATGGATTAGAAATAGTTTTTAATGAGGGTAAATATCATTGTATATATATTAAATGGGTTTTTATAAAATATTATTATATACATATTAACATTGAAATAATGATTTGTAATTTTATATAGATGGTGTGGAATTAGTTCCATTTTGATTGCATAGTAACCATATAAGAAAAAAGACTATGATTTGAGTGGAAAATTAGTCTCTTGTTGAAAAAATAATATAGGAGATAATACAATAAAATAAAAATCAATAAAATATTTTAAATATGTATTATAACAATATATTTTAAACATAACGGGATAAAGAAGGACTGAAAATCCTTACATTATAAAGTACATACATAAAGCATGAGAGTCCTCCTTAGATAAAAAGGATTTCATTTGGTGGTCTTTATAGGGGAAGATATAGTGGAGTATTTTGATCAATTCTTTTATGGTGTAGAGGGGGTTAGAGAATTAGTGAGGGTGGTCTCCATTTATATGTTAAAAATTGGTATTTTTAAGGAAAGTAATGTTGGGAGAGGGGTATGAATGGAATAACATAATGTACAGGTGAGATATGAGATTCAGGAGGGGTATGTGGTTAAATTTTAGGAAATTTATTTTGTTGTTAATTTAACAAATAATAAGGATTTTTTGAAGTTTTATATTACATTGATGATACTTAAAATATTATATTTTTAAATTTTTTAATTTTTCCATTATTATGATTGATTAAAAATTTATTATTGTAGTTGTTTTAGTTCTAAAAATATATAACAAACTCTCTTTCCATTGAATTACATTAAGAATCCTAATGATTACTCTATTTATACCTATTATACTTATATGTGTTATTAAATTATATTATATTTTAAAAAATATGATACATGAAAACGTTTTTTGCAGAAAAATATCTTCTAATACATTATATGTTTTATATTCATACTTCTAATCCATTATTAATAAAATTAGTATTTATTTTAATTTTAAATGTTTTTAAATAATATTAGGGGATTAAATAAGTCTTAAAAAATTTAGTTAGATGAAATTTATATAATTCATATAAAATTATTTCTTTATAAACATATGTTTTACTTTTAGAATATTAATTAATCTTTAAGATATGGAATTATTTTAAAATGTATATAAATAAGTCTATCCCTGCTAAATAATTTTTACCTATTAATTATAAAAATAAAATCCATTTTATCAAATATAATTAATATGTTTGTGGAATATTAACGTTACCATTAACTTTTAATAAAAAAAAATTTAAAAAATTATTTTTATAGATAGAAATTACTGTTTATATTAAACCATCAACAATTATGATTTTCTGGAAATAAATTAGATTACTATAAATCAAATGAATTATATATTTCTTCAAAATAATTCAAAAATAATATAAAAATTAATTTTATTTAAATAAGATAAAATATTTATTTATTATTTTTCGAAACATTACTTTTTCTTATAAAATGTTTATATTTTATTTTATTATTAAATTGATTAATTTTGTAAAAATATAAATGAAAATATATTTTTTTATAAATATATAGTTATAGATTATTATTTTATAAATTAATAAATTATACTTTTTTGTAGAAACACTATTTATTAAAATTAACATTGAATTAAACTTTTTCAAGAAATCCCAAATTATAATTTTATTATAATATATTTACGATTAGTAATGATATAATAATTTAGTTGTAAAAAATATAGCATTCCATTTATTTCATTAAATATACTCATAGTAATGTCCCGACAGGGTTCAACACAACATTGCCCCGAGCCGGTTGGTCACATGACCTCAAGCGCCCCTCCACATACACCGGAGTCTGCTAAGTAGTAGGGAAGCTCTAATAAGTCACACCTGGAGATACTATACACAATTTTATTATAATAATTCACTAGTTTTTTAATAATATATATTATTATAAATATATAATCATATATAAATTCAATATCTCATAATAACCGAAGCATTAAGTACAATGACAGAAGTGAACAGTAAATAAGAAATGCTAAGATAAAAGAAAAGTGTTTATATGAAAATCATAATTTATAATAGCGTCTACTCCCAAGAGGGTCCCAAACCATGTCGGGTTACCTCATCCATTATCCATACCAAATTTATCGAACTGACCTAGCTCACTTTTCCTTTACCTATCATGCAATAATAAATTAAATTCGAATACTGATCAGGCAGCACGAGTAGGGTATAAGTATAACAGAGTAGGCCCCCACTAAAGGTTTCTAAAACAATATCCAACAAGATAATATTATATAATGTCTTAGAAATAAATAATTACAATTCATACAAAAGAGTTATCATGTTAACATTTATTTTTATTTAACCACATTAACTCCTGTTTTCCTATGGAAACCCATGCCTAATTCTAGCTTCTGCTCGTGCCAGAGCCAGAAGTGTTCTAGGTAATGTCATATCATAATATATTCTTCAACTCATGCCAATTCCCAATGTAGTCTAAGGTGATATCAAATCCCAATAAATGTTTTGGCTTCTGTTAGAGCGCAATGTATTCTCAATAGAGACTATATCTTGGTATTCCTTTGTTATTAATAATTAATTCATATGAAATTTCCCATGTTTCTATTATTAAATACATGCCTGAATGAACATTTTTCCTCTCAATCATCACAAAAAATAATAAACATGTTCCCATTTATATATTATAAATTATATTGATTATGTTACTATGTATACTTCTCATGTTAATGACCATGTTAAAATTCTATTACTCAATAGTATAATGTTCATCTTACCATGTCTACTTCTCAATTGAAAGACCATGTTTCCATTTCATTACCCAAATGAATAATATCCCAATTACCATGCATACTTCTCAATCAAATGACAATGTTACCCTTCCTTTACTCACATGTATAATTTAAATGTTACCATGTATTCTTCTCAACTGAATAACCATGTTCACATTCCGATAATGAGAATATTAATTCAATAATTATTTTTTAACATCAATTTTTTATATTTCAACGATTAAATTGGATAAAAATTTCTATTATATAATATGACATTTATAAAATCACACCAATAACACCAATTAATTAAATGAAAAATTAAATATTACAATTCCATAAGTAATTCATTAATTAATTTATCACATAATTAACATTAATTAATTCACATTTTGATTATGTTACCATGTACATTGATTAACTGAAAAAAATAGTTTCTCTATATTCACAACTAACATCCCATTATTAATTTTTTGAATCAATTATCTCATTCTCAATCTCAAATCTTATTAATTATTCCCATAAATATTTATCGAAATCACATTATCCAAAGAACATAATTAATTGCATAATTATTTATCTCAATTCAACCAACTCAATATCATCAGAATAATAACCCAATTAATTATATAAATCAAAATCCATAATTCTAAAAAATAATTCCCCAATTAATTATCTAGTTAGATATCCACATAGTCTCTTTATTAATTTCTCAATTAATTATTTATTTTAACAACATTTCAAGAATTCATTTGGCCACATTAAATTATCCTATTTAATAATAAATATTTATAATAAAATCTATAAATTAAATAGTTTAAATAGAAATATTAAATTCAATTCTATGGGAATTTTATATTAGATCACATACCACAAAACATATAAGAATAAATGACAAATACAATTCCCCCAAAATGGAGTGGCACAACAACAAAGATCAATATCTGTATCTAAAAACCCCTAAATAAAAATTAAGATAAATGAAATCTCAATATTATAAATATTGTTCTATAATCAAAGAACTAGAATCAATTTTTTTTATGTAGATATAAAAAACAAAATATTTTCTCCCACTAAAATAAAAATATAAGTAAGGAGGAAGAATGAGAAATGAACGGGATAAGATCCACTAATAAATAGGGGCGATGATGATCAATTCGGTCTTCGAATCGTGATGAAAAGTTTTTGGGGAGGAATGGAATCCATTTAGAGAGGTCCAAATTCATGAAATACAATATAAGATCGAATGGAGGTCAATTTGGGCTTCATTATAGGGTTTTGTAACACATATAAATAAATTTTGGGAGGCTTTAATTCACACACATGGTTTTCTAGGAAGAGTAGTACATTTTTCACTAACTATGCACCAACCATGTGCCTGTTTTTTATGGGTTCACAGTGACTCATTTTTAGTTGCACATTTTCCAAATCAGGTGACAAAAATTTGAATACCCACTGCATGGGTTTACATAGTTAGATGGGTTGGGTCACATAGTTCTACCAAACTATTCACCAACCATTAGCAGCCCTTTCCCCCTATTCCACTAGTATTAGACAAAATCATACCACAAATCATAACCCACCATCAATTTTTTAAATAAAATAATAATAATTCCAATTTATATGGCTGATTGAATGCCAGAAAAGGTCAGCATCTTAAAATATCTCAACCTTTTAAGAACATGTCTTCAAGTTATACTCTTACACATCTCTATGATTCATGAGGTAGAAATATTTGGATATTGAGACCATATATAATCAATCTATTTATTTGTATCCTCCATCAAACATCCATGTTGCGAAAATATATAAACAATCAACATGTACTTTCCCCACACCACCATACTTCTTCTATCAAAAATGTGTTTTTAATGTTCCTCAAAAGTGAAATCTATTTCAAGGTAAACCTAATCTACATTAATCACATTAGAAGGCTTGGGGTGAAACCAATATAATTTTGTCACATGAGGGTCATCTTGTATATTACTTTATTTTTATTTTTTGTGATGAATGGTATGACACCAACTAAATTTTCCCTACAATCACAATTGGTTTAATGAACCAAGGTTCCAACACGCCATGTTTTTGTATCCTATGGTGATCCGACCTAGGAGACACCTGAAAGAATACACGACCACCCCTGTAAACATTATGGTTCTTCAGTTTTTATCTTCATATGAATTATTCTTACTCTAGTCTATATCCATACGCTTCTGAATTTGGTAATCCCACTCTAAAATCTCTTATATGAGACTTTGTCCCAACAACTCTGACTCACCAGCCATTATCCATCATAGTGGTTATTTACTTGGCCTATAATAAAGATCCATGAATGGATTCATATGTATAGTTTATTAATAACTTTTTAAATTAAAAACACCACTAAAAAGAAGTTTTTTTCCAAAAAAAGATTTTAGTCAAGCACACATGCTCCTCAAATATCCTCAAGAACCTATATAGTATGATTAGACTACCCATATATCATTGGGTGGAAGGTTGTAATCAATTATACCAGTTTACCGAGAGAATTATTCAAGCCCTTCCAAAATATTAATGTTAATCATGATTCTAAATCTCTAACTATATTCTCTAACACCCCATTCAGAAAAAATACATCCCAAACAAACAAATCCCTCATCAAATATAATGAGAAAGTCTGTCATTCATGTAATAAAATCACTACATTATTTAATTTATCCATAATAAAACATTTACTTTAATACTCCCTTGATGTTTTTAGGAGACTAAAAAATCAATTGACTTATCATCACACATTCATTCCATAAATTGAAATGTTTTTAGCAAGACTCCATGTAATTTATTCTTTGTATTTACCTGTTAATGGGAACAACATCATTTCATGAATCTTGTTATCTCATTTTTAATACATGTTCACCAAAACATTCATCATTGTTCACAGTACATTATGGTCACACCTATAAGCACATAGTCACAACAACTTGATTTCTGACATTGATGAAATCATCCTCATCTATACTCTAACCTGATGGTGTCTACCAACATTTACAGTTTTCCCTCATGGTAAATCATTTTTTAAATTCATACTACATATCTTAGATCTATCCCAAAAGTGTAGTCTCCCACAAAACAGATACTAGAGTCATATGATTTTTATTCATCTAAACTACAACATGGATTTCAACCTCTAAATCCATTATCATCCAAAAAACACTATGCTCACCAACCATCTGAGTCTAATTTTTCTCCTAAATGATTCAAGCACATTGTTTCCTTTTACATGAATATATTATTTCTCAATGTTGAAATATTCCATTTACCAAACCCATATCCACCTTTTATGATTCAAATATCTCTCCAATGGGATGTAAATTAAACACTTATGGACTGTATAAAAAGTAAATGATTCACCAAAAAATAAAAATCTAAAATAATTTAAAATTTAAAACACTATTAATAACTCCAAATCTTGTGTAGGATAATTCAGTTCATGTTCCCTAAACAAAAAAGACACATACTACACAACATGAAATCCCTACATCAACATTAATCTGAGTCTGATCCTATGAGCATCATAATACATCATATACTCCTCATATTGATCGGGTAGAATCAAGTTCAATGGCTACATCAAGGGCTTATTCAACTACTAGAAGGACTTATCATATGATTCAAACAAAACAAACATTAACCATTTTTTGTTCAATCCCAAAAGTGACTCTACTAATCTAGAAAACACTATGATGAATCTCATAAATAATCCATCTTGCCTCAGAAAGCTAAAGATATGAAATATGTTCCTGGGATTATCCCACGAAGCAACATGTTGAACCTTACATAAGTCCCCTAACACACCTTATTCCATGATTATGTTACACATGATGTGTACCTAATTAATTAAAACCTAAATCATAGATAGGCTACCATATAGCTGATTTGATCCCATTATAATTAGGTTGATGTCCAAGTGTTATATATGATCGTCACGAGTCTTAGAGTACTCAAATATTTCATCCACGAAAACTAGTGACAAATTATCTAGGTACAAGTCTAATATTATATTCCTCAATTCTATAAACACAACTACTATGTTCATCAACCCAAATAGAATTTAAAAAAACTCAGAAAGGCAACACAAACTTTTGAAAGAATTACTATATTTATATGAATTCTAAACAATCAAAAAATGATAACCTATTTTTAAGTTGATCTTTGAGAAAACACATGCTCCACTCAATAGGTCAAACAAATATCTGATATGATGAAAAGGATATTTGTTCTAAATAGTTATCTAGTTCAACATCCAATAATAAATGCACAATCAGAAATTGTAGTCAACCTTCCATTCAAATTACATAGTTGATTCCCATTGAAATTTACATTGACAGTTAAATCCATTATCATACAAATATTACAACTAATACTTGAGCTCTTGAAACTATTTTGGTTCCATTTTTTATGGTGGAACAGAAACAGGATAATCTACCAGCAAGATATCAATAGTGAATTCCACATCTCTCTCTAGTGGAAGCCTTGAAAAGTAATAGAAGAACACATCCTGAAAAAATTCTATTACTCGTGGTGAGACATCATGTATTACTCTTCTAATACCTTGAAAAATCTAGAATCATGGGATGTGACCTCTCCTATTTCTTGAGTGAATGGCCCTACTCAGTATACCAAGATATCACACTACCCACACTGAATATAATCTTCACCCTTTACAGATGTAAATGTAAATATTCAATAATAACAATCATTTTGGCCTATGTATGTGACTACACAATCAATATACACAATTATATAGAATCTTATCCTATAAAGGATATTTAGATCCCCTATTACAATAAACTCCCCAACATCCAGAGAATATCTAATGAATATACAGATGTCTCTATACCACACTCCCAATGGTGTATCTATAGTAATTACCATGTTCACAAACTCTAACTCCTGGATACAACCATTAACAAGTTTTATTAATATAATGGAATGATTGAAATAAGTATCAAATAAGTCACTAGATAATATAAAAGATACAATAATAGTACCCATCACAAATGATGTTCTATCCTCGCTATCCACAAGTTTAGGTTTCACAACATACCTCTTTCGTACCCCTCTTCACTATGATGCTTCATTAATCCACTAAGTTACACCATACTATTGATATGGGATCCCATTCCAGGATGCACCATGTCCGCCGCCTTAATGTGTTGAATATTGGAACTCTAATTTTCTGACTAATGGAGTGTAGATGATCATCATCCAACACTCTGATTCTATCTAGCTATTCCCACAAAAACCAACTTCTTGGGTTCTTGCAGAACCTCTATAGTTGTACCATAGTACCACAGTACCGACACCCTACAATTGGAAAAATAAATTTTAACGATAGTTGGATGGCCTACTACATGGATGGAAGGTCACCCTTTTATGTTCATGTGCAACTGATACTCTTAATTTTCCATTAAAATTTCAGCTGACTTGGATAATGATCTCATAATGATGCTTCCTCCTCTCTTAAGTCACACCCCTGATCTACCTAGAAGAATCAATATGCCTTGTAATATAATCTTCCATTAGGTTACCCTCATCTATATGATTATTATCCACCACCATGGTAAACTTGTTTAAATTAAATAGTTTAACTTGGGACTAAATCCTGCACATAAATCCTTCTAGAAAGTGTCTCATAATTGTCCTTTCATATCATGAGGATACAGGATCCAAGAGATAAACGAATCAACTGAATCTAGAATAATCCATCATAAACATTTTCCCCAGTGTCAAACGGATGAATTTCTATGATTTCTCCCACCTCATCATATCTGGGTGGATTTTCCCCAAGAAAAATCGAAGACGTACTTCAATAAGATACCGCTTGTCTATCCAGTCCATGCCTGAACATCCCAACGGAAAATCGATGATCCTAGTGTCTATTATGTTTCTTACATGGAAATCATATCAACAGGTATCTCCATATGGTTTTCTATCATGTAAATACAACTCGACCCAAAAATAGCTCCTTATGTTCTACCCTCTCCATTAAAAGTTAAACAGTGTGGTAAATAAAAAACTCGAATCATGTCAAACTTGATTTTCATTACCTTACTTATGTAAATTCCAATGAATTTTACAAACCGACCTAGTTGTCCAATACACCAGGAAGCCGACCTATTCCATTTCATATATGAATGGTTTTCTCAATCCCCACAAGCTAGAGGAATTCACTCTGGTGTCAAGCAACACAATTGAGGGTACACATTCTCCTAACTTGAACAAAAAAGGCATATATATATATATAAGAAACAATAAGAAACAATTGAATCCAATGAACACATATACTACATATTTGTTTGAAAAAAATCAAAAACATAAAACAAAAAATGATGCAAAAATCTCTTAGTCATGTCCAAATGGAAAGGAATAAATTCCAAATAGCTACTCCAAATGATCGTAGGAATAGACTCTCACAATTTCACCACCATATACCAAACCAGCTTACATGAACCTCACTATCTAACTACAAGTCCTTTCCATTCAATACACTAGAAGAAAAAGAAAATGGTATACGCACCATCGAAGTGGTGCACAGAATGTGAGATAAAAGGCCCAATTGGATCCCCACAATGTTTTCAATACCAAGACTCTATATAACAAACCATGATTAAAAATTTTAAATTAAATATAGCATGATATGTTTGAAAGTAGTTTTTTAGAAAACATGGTAAAAATTTCACTTTTTACATTGTTTTAAATAATATTCGATATATCAATTTATAATATCATATTTAATATCATTCTCAATAAGCATAAACTAGCATATCAAGGCTAACTCATAAATCAATGAAATAGAAAACAAAACCACATGTATCACAACAACAAGGAATACTATAGGTACCTTCTAGAAACTACTCATTCCAGAATCAATCAAGTGCACAAATGTTGATCCTAGAATTACAGGCATATGATGAAATTAAATACTCAACCAGTAAACCCCACAAAATTTCAATATAAGTCCCCAAGAAAATTTACATATAGAAATAGAAAAATTCCCTTGAAAATACACTTTGATAATCAAAAAACAATGGATGATCACCTGGAGATAAACCATCCACCTATTCCCCCAAGGTAACCCATTCTCTTTTTTCCCCAATTCATCTCAATGCATTGGAAAAAAATTCAATACAATTTTCAAAAATCCATTTCATCAATTTGAAAATAGTATTTTTCACTACATTTATCAATGACCATGGAGAACCCATTTTAATTTTATGAATCTTTTCAACACACACAAATCCATCATTCCAATTTCAATATTGAAAATATTTTATAAAGAAAAACAATCATGTTCATCAATATAGGATAGAGATAAAACTACCTACCTCAACACTCAGACTACACACACCAATAATGGAATCCAGAAGCCAATAAAACCAAATAAAATGTTAAATGAATTCCCAAGAATCAATTACCCATAATTTCTGATACAATTTTGAAGACAATTGGTAAAAAGAGAGAGGAAGATACCATACCTCAAACAAGAACACCCACTACCCACGACCAATGAAAGAAAAGGAATCAGAAAGATATCACACAACAAATTAATGAAGAAACCAAGAATAATACCTAATCATTGACCAAAGAATCTAAATAGATAACCCAATGTGGATATTGTGATAAAATTAAATTAAGGAATGAGAATGGTAATCACCTGGAGAGACAGACTACATAAGCAATGGAGATCGAGTGTTGAACAGATCAATCTAGAAGGGGCTTCAGTCTCTAAAAAATGACCTACAATAGACGTTGGTTGAGACCCATGAAGAACCATTGAAAGAATTGGAACAAAAAAGTTTCACATTTCCTTTAGAAACTATGTTTTTTCAATTACATGATGTCAAACATCTATTCAGATTGGGAAGTACATGTAGGATATATACGCCAAAAATCTGTCACATTGGACTAATAATTTAGAATTAATTGAGTTCATGACATAAAACCATCATTCAGAACTAATAATATTTCATAGTGTGATCCCTTTCAGAAATTTTTCACTAGAAATAATTACATTACATTAAACCCAGTTACATGGTGTGAAATCATCCAGAATCCTGAAAAAAAGGTTAGTTGTTAGTGAATGTCAAAATAATCACTAACTTTACCATTATAGGTATCCTTATAAACTCAAATGAGGGGGATAACATGATAAGGGTTAGAGTGTACCTGATAAAACAGTAAAATGATGTCACAAACTCACTTACAAAAGAATTTATATACCTATGAAGTCATTTTAAATATATAATCCTCTAAAATAGATGAGGACCCTACTTCCCCATCAACGATTCCAATTTCCCTGTCTCTTGAGAATATGATCCTTTATTCAATTGAACTCTGACCAACAAAATGGAATTCCCATAAAATAATTTCACATTAGATTCAATGATCTCAAACAGTATATTTTGAATAAAATAATTTGGCTCTAACTTAATTTCATCCAAACTCATAATGTGAGTGGGATCAAGGTGATACTTCCAAAGATGATATATATGGAAAACATCATGAATATCTATCAACTAAATTATCAATCCAAACTGATAATCATCATGTCCAATATTATCAGTGCCCTCAATGTGCCTACCATATATCAAAGATATCTTTCCCTACTTCCCATGTCGATGGTGACCCAAATGAGGAGAAACATTTAAAAAAAATTAACCCCTACGTAAAACACCAAAGGTTGAAACAACCGATCTGAATATGATTTCCATTGACTCAGGGTTGTAACTAGATGTTGATCTACAACATTAATCATTGTGGACATTTCATGAACCAATCATGTACCATCTATAGATAATTATCCCACCTCATTCCATCAAATATGTGATCTACACGATAGACTATAAAACATCTCAAAGGGATACAATCTAATTGGAAACTAGTAAATATTATTTTAAATAAACTCAAATTGTCCGATATGGATATATGAAGGTCCTATAAAATCTAGAATTCATTCACAAATCATATCCTCTAAAATCATAATTACTCACATTATTTGACCATATATATGTGGATGGTAAGTTATGCTCAATATAACATGAGTTCCCTTATCTTGTGGGAAACTCCAATAGAACCTAGATGTAAACCTAATATACCTATCCATAAAAAAAATAATATGGAATATTAGGGAACCTCACTATCTCATGCACATACAGCTTACCTAGGTCTTCAACCGTAAAGGTATCCCTGATCAGAATTAAATTAATTGATTTTGTTAACTGATCATTAACCACCCAAAATGAATTCATCCCTAGGGGATTATGTGGTAATGAAAAAACATCCAAGGACACCTCATACTATTTCAAAAACAGAACAAAAATAGGTTGAAGAAACCCCAATGGATTTAAGTTCACATCCTTTATCAATTGGTATGTGTAATAGTAAGACACAATCTTTATTATTTCATGTTTCATACATGACCACCAAAATCATTTCCACAAGTCATTATACATCTTCATAGTTCCCAAATGAATGGACCATAAAGGGTCATGATAATTAAATTAGAATAAATTTCTCAAAGATGCTAGAGAAACAATCATATGCATTAAGTGAAGCATACTACTAGAATAGGGAGACCAACTTGAAACATTACCACCACTATAAAGGCTTTCTCAAGTCATTTTAAACTCTTAATATTGCTATTGAATCAACAAAATAGACTTGAGAAGAGATGAAGATAACTATAAAATTTTTAGAATAATTCTAGAAACATCATTCTAAGTATCTGGATGAAACTATGAGAAATTATCCATGGGGATACACTCCTCCTTCAGTTAGAGAAAATCATGTTAAGGTACTTTCTAGGTAAGAGTTTTTTTCAAAACAAAATCCTCTTTCATTGGTTTTAGGTGATATCAAGGTCCATCATATGATGGTATTTACCCATCACCTCTATCTATGAAATTATATAACACAGACACAGATGATAAGAAAAGACAATGAACCTTTTCCCAAAAATGTAGTTTTTCCAACACTAATGTTCATACATGAAAGTAAAAATCTCTAAATCATGAGTAGGGTAAATATTTTTAAACGCATACCAATCTTGCAAAAGAAGAAACAAAAAATAACCAATATCTCATACTAGGATATTGTGAACTTAGAATTAGAGGCTCATTTATAAGCCTTTTCAGTTCACCAAAATAATCTTGGAACTTCACATACCATGTGAATTTACCCACATTCCATATAAGTGCATTAAAATGTTAATCCATCTTAGATAAGTACATAAAAAATATTGTTAGTATCCAATGAAAACATAAAAGATATGTATCTCAAATACATTTCATGGTTCATTCATTGAAAAAATAATAATTTACCATCTATGGATCGACTGATAAGACATGATCATAAATTTAATGCCCTAGTAACTCTACCCCTTTAATGTAAAAATGAAACTTCTAAATCATTCTATAAAAGTGGCGACTTGTAAAATTTTTTAGAAACAAACTCATATGGTTCTAGTACCCACTCTCAGATTTAAAATAAACAGTAATATCATCCACTAAAACTACCACAAAACATTCAATATATAATTTAATATCTATCTATTCAAATTCATAAAAATTTATGGAGTGTTAGTTAGACATAAAGGGGTCAATAGATATTTATAATGGGAATACCTTCTCGTAAAGGATGTCTTCAACATATCATTCTCCAGATCTCTGAGCTGATAATAACTTAACCAAAGATAGATCATTGAAAAAAAGTACAACCCCTTTAACTAATCAAAAATATCATTCAAATGAGGGAAAGTATATTTTTTCTTAACGTTCATCATGATAAAGTTTTAATAGTCCACATATAAATAATGGAAACCACCATCATTGGTAAAAAAAGTCCATATGGGATTCTTAAGGGAAAAATATAGGGAGAAAAAATGATTTTTTAACAGGTTTTCCAAATGAATCTTAAGCATGTTTAACTCTACTGGTGGCATATGATAAGAAGGTATCGATATAAGCTGCATTCCCGACCCAGGATCAATCATAAACTCTACCTATATCTCTGTAGGAAGATAGGATATGTAATATGGGAAATGTTAGGAAATTATCAAACAACGATGGAAAAATCATCCTTATAAGATGTGTCATTAGACTCAAACACAAAAACAACAAAAAATCTCTTATGATCACGTAGGAAGGTCATACACAACATCACCTTGGGACCCACTCTCCTAGAAGCACATGAGAGATAAAATAAACATTGATAAATGAAACTTGATGATAATAAAAATAGAAATTATCTTAATGAGTGAAAAGACAATCCATACAAATGATAACAATACAGAGATCCATATCAAGAATGAGAAAATCCCAAACTAACTTTGTATCATCTACTGTTAATGAAAAAGAAAGACAATAGAACCCTTTGTATTTCCTCATACCAAGAGGTGTTGTTATCTCTATTTTAATGGACCTATGATCCATTGGAATTTTAGGAACATCTACAAAATTGGATGATATAAATGACTAGGAGGAACCAAAATCGAATAATGAAATTACTTCTAGAGATACAATAAGGATTTTCCCTATCACAATTGTTGATCCTACATAAACATTCACTGGAAACTCATATACCGCTTGAATATTATTCACTCAGAATGTTGTGGCTATATACATGTACTCATATAAGATTTTGGCTACATAGTAGTAGCCTTTGAATCCAATAAACCCTAACCATAATAAGGCTTAGTCATAGAATGAATGGAGATATTTAAATAAACAATGCATCCACATATTTTTCATGTCTTCATAGACATGGGACAAGAACATCGGGTGTGTCTACACATTCCAATCTGATATCATGTCAGAGGTACATCATCCATTGTATGAGACAGTGTGGAGGAGGCAAGCTGTTGAGACCCACCTCTACTACTCCAGTGAGGATATTTCCATTTCCTCTACTTCCCATGTTCTCCAATGAGGCTTCCACCATATGAAATAGAAGTTGTGGAAAGTAAACCATTTTTCCATATTTATTTATTCATTCATTTCCCTTTATAAAATCTCTATATAGGTTTAATGTTTCTAAATGAACAGTTACGATCAGATATTTTGTTGCAAACTGTACAGGTACTTCTTAACCTTCAGCAGGTCAATCTTCACCACATCCATGGAATAATGGAAGTGCTCCAAAAAATGTGTGGTATATTCGTAAATTCAATTCTAGACTTCTTGTAATGATAGGAACCCTATATATGTTCCTAGAATCATGTAATCTATAAAAAAATTATGAAATTAAATGGTTTTGAAACCATTCCAATCCAAGACCATGATCCAGTCTTATTAGAACCTAAATCCAACCATCCCATTTTAGAACCCTCGAATCTAAACACATCACACACCACCATGATGTTCTTAGGTGTCTCAAAATATTCAAATATTTGATAGATCATATCTATCCCACCGTACACCTATTGAGTTTTTGATGTTTCTTTAATGGATGGAGTCTTCTGTTAAAATAGCTCCTGCGAACAATTAGTCTCTCCTCCAACTCTTGGATTTACCTTATCCACTATGTTCTGAACTAGTGGTATACCTTTATAATCATTAAATACTTCTCATTTGATATTTTCAATAAAATTCTGATTTACCGGTTTGTTACCATATGTAGCATCAGTAGGACCTTCTTAAGGTACTCATGGAAGACATATGGGATGCATACTTCTTCACACCATAATATAATATTGATAACACAATAGAACAAGTCTCAATTAAAATTAGAAAACCCAAAACAAAAATGAAGAATTTTTAAACAAAAACAAATAATATGTAAAAAAATCCCAACATACCAGTGAAAAATGAGTCTCTTTAAGATAATAGATTGATAAGAAATTATCATAACATACCTCTCAGGTTCTATAATTCCAATTTCTAGTCTGATAAATGAACCATGACCATGAATCATGAGCATAGACCTCCTCTAATACCAAATTTAAATGAACATACCCTGGATTCCCTTAAACTCACCAGCCGACCCATTCTGTTACATATTTTAAGGGCATTATCGATCTTTATGGGATGTGGACAACCACTTACGCATCAAAAAACTAAACAGAAGGAATGATTTCACCCAAACTGAACAACCAAAATTCATATATATATATATATAATAATAAATATGCGAAGTCAAAAAAGGAATATATTCCATAACTGTATAAAAATACCGGATACATTCAACTAAAAAAGTAGTTAAAAACACCATGACATGTCCAACTGAAAAAAATTAAAATCACATAGCCAATCCAAATTATGGTAGTGATAGACTCATATCATATCACAAAATGTTGACACGATCCTCAACACCTCATTATGGTGCCTTGCCTTTCCCTACAATGGATGAAGAATAATGGTATACACACCACTGAAGAGGTTGGAAGGGTTAGGGCTAACTTGATCAGTAGGATCCCACCTAGGTGTTCAATAACTAGTCTCTGTATAAAAAATCCATGTATACTCATTTCAACTAAATCATGTCCAGATATGTATTTAAGATGTTTTATAGAAAACCATGTATGTATTCCATTTTTCTCTAGATCTAATAAAAATAAGCTATGTAAATTTCAATTCAATTTTCCATATCATTTTCCATGTGCATAAACATTCATATCAGGTCTATATCCAAAATCCAAGAAATAAAAAATAGAAGCATAGTTATCACAAAACCAAGGAAAACTATATATCCTGGTAGTGGACTACTCGTAACATAGTCAATGAGGTTAAAAGATGATGATAATGGAACAAGATTCCTTGGAATTTGAGGAATACCACCTGAGTAAACCCTAGAAAATAACATTATATCTCATCTTGAATAAAAATTCTTGTCAATAGTGAAAATCCCTATGGGAGACCTCCTTGATAAAAAAACAATATAAATTTTCCCCAAGATAAACATTCCTCATAAGTTCTTAAGGTAACCCATGTGATAATTTTTCATAATTAATCTCAATGCTTTGAAAACCTTTTTAATACCATTTCACAAATTCCATTTTAGTGCATTGAAAATGCATGTTTTCTATCTATTTATCAGTAACAATGGAAAACCAATTTTCAGGGAAGACACTTTTCAACATTCAAAAATAAATATGAAAATTAAATATACAAAATTCTTTATAATGAAAAACAGCTGGTTCATCAATATAGGCTATAGACGGAACCACCGACCTCAAAACTCTGGTCGGACATTCCAACAATTGAATCCAAAATCAACGAAACCAAGAAAAATTCAATGAATTCCCTAGAATAAATTACACATCATTATTGATTAAATTTAGAATATATTGGGTTGGTGGATGAAAGTAAAATCACATACCTCAAAGATGAATGCCTGTTGCACCATGAACAATGGAAGAAAAGGACCCTGGAATGAGGTTACACAATGGTCTCGAATGATCCCTAGAAGAATCACCAACCATTAACCAACAGATCCAAAGATGTAACCTGATAGGGAAACTGTGATCAAAGGAAAAAAATATGATTTTTACCCACTTAGAAAGATTCATCTCATCCTTAATAGTGATCCAGTATCAAACGGATTGATCTACAAGGGGTTTCAGTCTCTTAATAAGATTATTGATCATCCAAAGGTCGGGATACATAAAGAACCAGAGATGTGATTTAAAAAAATAGAAACATGATATCATTAAAAACTATACATGAGTATATAAACAATGTGAAATCACTATTCAGGTCATTTTGTCCATGATGAAAAAATACGCCAAAAAATCCATCACCTTGGATTAAACATTGATCATTTATTAAAGTCAGGATGTGACTCCAACATTCATGATATCTATCCTTTCATAAGGTGATGCCATTCATGACATTTTACCCTGTAATAATTACCTGGTATGTAACCTAGTGACATGGTGTGAAATCATTCTACAACCTACAAAAACAATCGTTTCATGGTGAATGTCTAACAAATATAATACTTTTCTATCGTAGGTATACTTCCAATCTAAAAGGAGTGGAAAATCATGATAATGTTATGGTAGTACTTGATATATCTATAATGGGATGTTACAATTATTTTAATGAAGAGTGAAATGTTATATCATAACTGATCCAATTTATCCTCACTTAGCACTATTGGTGCCTCAAGCTCCACAACAGGTAGAGAATTACCACCCATGAACTATTGTCACCCTATGAAAAACTTCCATCATGGAAGAATAACTCTAAATATTACTAGAAAAAATATTATGAATCATAACAAAACTATAATAGTATTATATATAAGAGGAACACTCCCCACAAGTCTATCCATGTAGTCATAACCGAAGTGATATTTCTACCTTTAAACACAATACTCTTAGGTATTGGTTACCTAAAGTAATTATCATTATTAATTAATCTCATTTAAAAACAAAATTATTTTTATTATTGAATCATTTTACCACTTAAAAGTTCACATTATTCCCCACTTTTCTTTCTATTTTACAACAATGGAAAAATAATTTATCTTGACCAACATATCAAAAAATAATTTTTATTTGTGTTAGTATAATGATGATTGTCACAGTATAATATTGAGTTCCTTGAATGATGAATGTTAAATCAATACTCATACCATCATGGGCCATGTTTTAATTTAAAAAGATAATTAGAAACATATTCACAATATATAACAATTTTTACAATAAAAATAAATTAATATTAAATGCTAAGGATGAAAAAAATAACAAAAATCACTCCATTGTTTCTTATACTTCCCCCCCCCCCATACATGTGTTTGAATATCCCATGTATGAGAACATTATTGAGGCTTGAATCTTCCTAGTCACTTATCTACTATTTCCCAAACTATATAAAAATTGAAAGAGATTTGAAAACTAGACTATGATACCACATTGTAATTTCCCGAAATTTTTTCCCTACACTAGTACCCCAATCCGGTTGGTCACATGACATCATGAACATGTACCCATATTCTAAATGATTCTAACAAACACTTAGGTTCTAATAATTCATTCATGGTTAGACTATACCCTCTTTGATCAGAGTAATACACAAATAGAAATAATAACCAATATCTGAAGAAATATATAACCCCAAATAATTCCCATATCTCTTAATAACCAAACCATGATGTACAATGTCAAAAATGAACAATAAATATGCCTTGATAAATTTCATGCCCTGTGTCAATATGCATCTTAAAAGTAAAGACACTAAAAACTCCCATACAGGTCACGATCCAAGTATTTTTCCCTCATCCTAAAATCCCACCCCAAATTAGCCGTGTAAAAATCCTTATTCCCTTAGCATAACTGAAAACAATAATTTCTATTCATATACTGATCATGAATTCCAATATGGGTGTGAGTATAACTTATTACGCCACCACCAACGGTGTCTAAAACAAAATCCAATCAGATAACATAGTGATTAGTTATATAAAGAAATAAGTACAATGCATACATAAATAGTTATCAAAATATCATTTATTAATTATGTAACCACATTAATTCCATTGTTCTTGAGGACACTCATACCTCTTCTATTTGGATCATGTCTATGACCAATGTGTTATAGGTAATATCATAACATAAAAACTTTATTGGATCATTCAAAATCTCAAAATATTTATAAGTGATATCATCTCTCAATACATATTTTTCCTCATGCTGGAGCCCCATGTATTCTAAAGTGATTCCATATAATGGATTTCCTTAGATACCATTCCTTAGTTAAAATATAATTTCCCATGATACAATTATTAAATACATGCATGACTATATATTTTATAACTCAAATATCACAAAAAATAATGATGAAGATCACATTATTTTATTCACATGTATAATAACTATGTTACTATGTATACTGTTAAATTGAATGACCATGTAACCATTCATTTATAGACAAGAATAATTTATGTGGTACCATTTGAACATATTAAATATATGGAAATGATACCAATCCATTACTCACAATTATAATTTCCATGTTACTATTTATTATAATTAGTTGAATGATCATGTTTTCATTTAATTAGTCATATGTATAATGTCCTTGTTACCATGCATAAACCTTAATTGAATAACCATGTTTCCAATCATTTAAAAACATAATTAATTCAATTTTTTTGTCAAAATAAATATCATTACTATTTCAATAATTAGATTTTCACCACAATTCCATTAGTTAATCTAAAAATCAACTAATCACATAAATAATTTTTATTATATCAATAATTAATTGACTATATAAATTCCATTACTAATTCATCAATTAGTTGATCATGTAATTACCAACAATTAATTAACCAATTTATTTTGTTCTGAAATCAATTAATTACTTCATAATATAATTAACCACTATTCACAACTCAAATACTATAATAAATTTTCAAAATCAATTATTTCATTATCAATATCAACCCTTCATAATTGATCATATTTTTAATTATCAAAATCATGTTATCAGAATAAAATGAATAATTTTATAATTATTTATCTCAATGAAAAAAATTCAATATGTCATGATTAATCTACTGAGTATTTATCTAAATTGTAAAAAATAAATATCAAAACCAAACCCCATAATTTATTCTTCAATATTACATCCCCTAAGCCTCAGGATTAATTGCACAAAATATAATATATTTTAGAAATATTTCAATAAATCAATTGTCCACATTAAATTAATCATTCTAGGAAAGAAAATTTTTAAAGAATGAAATAAATTATAAAATTTACATACCCATATAAAACTCACGACTATGGGATCTAGAAAATAGAACACCTACATCAAAGATTTAAATAATAATCACCAGATTTAAATACCCAATATTTTAATAGCACAACGACATTGATCCAGATAGAAATCTCAAAAACCTATAGAAAAAATAATGAAAATTAGATCTATTAATTATAATTATCGACCAATAGATATATATATATATTCACACAATCCATATATAGATCATGAAAAAGGACAACTATATGACAACAAAATAAAAAGATAAGGATGAAAGATGATTTATAAAACAATGAGTTAAGATTGTCATATGAATATATGATAAGATCATTGATTCTGACATTGAATCATAATGAATTAACATCAATAATACCTATAATCCATCATTTTAGATCCACATTTGTAAAATTATACTTACGTTCTTATTGAGGTCGATTTGGGGTTAATTATGGGGTTTGGGATTTTTGAAAAATAAATTTTTCTAGACCATAATTTACATATATAGTTAGCTAGGATGAGGCACACAATTTTACCTAATCATATGATAATATGACACTATTTATTTTATGGTTCACATTTTATCCATCATTGGTGAAATGTTTTCCCTAATAATACACCAACCATGAACACCAATTTTACTATGATTATTTCATCATAACATCACCCAAACACACTCTAAGTCATAACCCAACATATAGTACCCAAATAAATTAACTATAATTTATGTTTTCACGACCCAGTAAACTCCAGAATAGGTTAGGATCATACAATCATGAATAAAGGGTCTATAGAGTATGTATTGTTTGATTGTTCATGAATGATATTTATCATATATAGTAGGTTCTCATGTATGAATTTCTTCCATCACCCATTTAAAAATGTTTGTCAGAAAAATTATATCAAATCATGCCATAAAAAAGTATGGGTATATAATCCTCATATTTCTATTATTCCCTAATGTTTCCTCCAATGTATGTTAGTTCACCAATAAAATTTTACTATTTGGTATGTCTTAATTAACAACAACTTCTCTGTAAGGATGAAAATCTGTTAGGATCATCATTTGATGATTGTGTACTTCTAACTATATTATCCCATATATGAGTATATTTGTTAGATCTAGAATATATTTTCCCAATAAATAAACATTGAATACATCATGTAATTTAGAATTTTTTGTGGTATCATGAATTTTAAACTAAAAAATCAATTTCATTATAGTTTTTCAGTATTCCCAATTTATATTTACCTTAATATTCCATTTTCACAAACATATGGAATTTAATTATATTGTAATACCATCATTAATACAAAAATTGATGCCTTAAAAACCATGATAGGGCATTTTTTATTAGGATCATTTTTTTCTACTGAATTTTTCATAAGATCCTGATTAGTCCACACATTAAAAATATTCTCATCTTCATGCTATATTCCAAATATCATTCATTATCCAACATATCCATGAATATTTTTAGAAACCACTTCCCAAATAATTATTTAAATATTTCCATATAGAAGTATTAATGGAATCTATTATTGTGTTAAAATTATGAAAAGGGTAAGTATTAATCCCACATACCTTAGTAGTAAATATAACATGACCATGAAATTTTTCAAATTTTTTGATAGTCCAATTTTACTACCACTAAAATTATAGATAATTTGAGGTGCTTTAACATTTCTCATTATTGAGATCCCTTTGAAGAGACTTGATTTTTTTAATGTGAGCATATAGTTATTGATATGATATAGTTGATATTTGTTCTCTATGAATCATTTAATTTATATTTTTATAGACATGGGAATGTGGATCATGGCGTATAACTTATTAATAGATATTATTATAGTTGATTTTAGTAAATGGATTGAAAAATATCCATATAGAATCATTATTCCATTTAGGAATAAAGAGTATAGGGAAAAATGAATTTAAATATTGAGAAATTCTATATATTTATAGGCATTGGATTCATGAATACCTATAAATTTTATCTTTTATCCATTACCAATTTTCATTATAATAATTTGATCAAATATAGTATTGTTTATTTCTTCATAGAATCCCCAAAAAATTATCTATTAAATCCTTCATCTACCATGGTGTATAGGGATATTTCAGTTATGTTCATTATATAATATATCCTTCTCAAAATTTTGTAAAGATTGAACACATAACCTATATAAAAATATCCACATTGTATCTCTAAAAAATAATTATCAAAATTTCCAATCTTTATTTATTTTTAATCATTATTTTAGGTAATTTTAATTCTTCTAGGACATCTCTATATATTCTAGTATGGACATCATCAGAATTTATTAGAAAATGAAAAATGGACCCCATACCTAATTCTCTAACCAATACTCATTAATAAATCTACATATATCGGATCTCAATTAATACCCACCATAGAAATTGTTATATGGTCTCCCTAATCAATACATACGTCATATTTTATCCATTATATGTTGGTATTGTATCGAGGAATAATAGTCCGTAATTAGATCAAGCCATATTTATTTCTAAATTCTGTGTTCAATCTGAGAGATTATATAATTCAATATATTTTGGGTTATATTTATGTATCACATCATTCACAACTGAGGTGGTGTCTCTATATTTTCATTGAAAAGATAACACCTATGAGTTTATGGTCATGAATATGAAAATTTTATTCATTGATTTTTTATTTCCTTATGGAAAACTCAACCACCCTATAATACATTATAAGGAAACTACTTAGTTATTTTTTCAATGAATCACTATATATTTCAAATCCATCATTAAAAGATTAAAATGATAATACTACTGAATTATTAATTATCCTATTATACTCTTCAAAATATTCATCATATTTTTTTGAGAATGTGAATTTGAATCACTTTTGTGTTAAACACGATAAGAAGTCTACCAACCAGATAGAATATTAATCAAAATGGTGATATAAAAAATATAAATATAGAAAAAATTGTATCCAGTTTATTTTCAACAATATATTACATTCATCGATTAAAATGTTCTTCAATGATTCTTTCGGTATTCAATCATAATAAAAATAATGGGTATTAAAAGAGACATATATGAGGAAAAATTATTAATTATTATTTTTCATATTTAAATTTTTTAGTAGAATCCTGAACTATTTGTAAATATATATATTTATCTTTGTAGAACATATATAATATATAAATACCATCATTGAATACCTCCGTAATGTCAACATGATATTTTTCCAATGCGTTATTCATCACACACATAAAAACATTAGTTCATCTGTAAATCCAAATGTAATTACAATAAAATTATAATTTAAATACATTCCAATAAATAATTCCGTCATAATTTCATTCTTTTTTACTAGTAGCTGATGATTTCCTAATAAAATATAGATATTTGAAAATAATTATGAACCTTGATGTTGATAAAATAAGTATTAAGTTCATTAAAAATGGAACATATTCTTTTCTATGATTTCATTGATATCCCAAGAATTTATGTCAAATATAATTTACCCATCCATATTTTTTTGAATCAAATATGGAATCACCAAAGTGAAATACAAGGTAACATAAATAACATATTTCAAAACTCATTCAGATTTTTTTCATCACCACCCATTCCATTAGTACAATCATATATTTAGTTTTTCAAATATTTCTTTCATTAGGAATGATGTCATTGGATAAATCATCTTATATAATACTTTTACGTATGAATATATACTCATATGAAAAATTGGTCTGAGGGACCATTACCCTTTGAAATATAATATTTATCTAATAAATGAGGCAATAAACTATTCTTTCTAGACTACATGCATAGACTTCATCAGGTCTAGTTGACCTTTTAATGTAACCCATATAGTCATTTATATTTTCGTCTAAGTTTTTCCTAATATTGAGGTACTGTATTTATAATATGACAATTTACTCATGATGAAATTATTATCCTGTAATCTTCACTTAAAAGTTTCTATTTCCTTGTCCATTATATAATCATCATCTTCATTATTTCGAATTATTAACCAAAAATGGTCTGAATATCATTTTATATGATAGATGACCATTATAAATTTTTCCTTTTTAATTACTCACTAAAAAGGACTTATCCTTTTTAGGTGATTTATTTATTATTTGGCAACAAATGGATTTGTAATTTCAATGATTTTTTTGAGTCGTTATTGAATAATGTTAAAAAAATAAATACCCATGTTTTGGATAGTAATGTCACTCTAGATGTAAAAGTTATTTTACAAAACCTGGGTAAACTAAAATAATATGTTTGTGATCTGATTGTCAAAAACATTAGCATCACTAACATTCATAGGTGTAAATCTCTAGATTGAAAATAACTGTAGACATCATTCCCGTTCATTTTATTTCTCACTATCTTATAATAATGGGAAACAAATAATTATATCATGATATTTAATTGTTAAATAAAAAACATGTTAATATTTATAGCTTTTATCCTAGAATTATTGAATTTTCATATTATACTAGTGAAATCTAACAAGGGGACTCAAAAGTTTGTCCCCGATGTACCTATTAATTATTATATGATACCAACTAAAAAAACTGGGACTCTAGAAACATAGATCTAATTGTTTTGGTAACGTATTAGTACAAAATAAATGATTTCCCATAGGATAAAACAATATATTTTTCTTAGAAAACTAAATCCAGAAGTATAATATATTTAAAAACATTAGATACACTATGAACAAAATTTGAGAACAACATTATTACTTACATAATGTCTTTAAAAGTTACACATAGTTCTCCTATAGGTTTCATTGGGAAGGAAAAAATAAAGGAATGTTCAAACACAAAATGTCGTTTAGCATATAGTTAATTCTCTGATAACATAATCATATAAAATTTTCATAGAGATCATGAATAAACCCAATCATGATTTAATATACATAAGCTGAAGGAATTACATATAAAATATAATAAATTATAACATGGATACTAATTATCATTAATCTCATACTTATAGAATTGATAATTCTATAAATTTAAACATATTGTAAACTCATTGTGCCAATATTTAATACTAATATGTTGGGTGGTATACACAAAACCCCAAACTATTTTTTTCCGATGAAACGTGTTGATGCATATGGGTGATATCAATAACTAGGAACCACCCATCACTAATTGTTTCTAATGAAACCATAATATGATAAAATATGTGAACATTTCATTTTAAAAATTTATAATAATCATATATATTCACAAATAATACAGAACACCAATTTATCATGTTAAAAAGGATAACATAATCATAACCCATCCAATGAAAAAAGGTGGGTGTTTGAATAACATATATTCAAATATCCCGAGTATTCAATAAATTATATATCAAAATAAATAATTTTTGTTTTAAATAGTACCCAAATCAATTTGTGTAAAAAATTCATAATCCAGCAACCCTAAAAAATCACTATATATAATTAGGTTAATATGCTTATATATATAATTCATCCAATGAATCGATGAATGAAGTAAAGGATAAATCTATTCAATCAATTAAATGGAATACATGGTATTAAAAAAAGAAAAGTATTTAGAATAACATTTATACATACACTTGGTTGATGGTATGATAGGAAAAGGTTTTGGAGGATTATGTCATTATTAGAAAAGATAATCACATAATTCGACCAAAAAATTAATGTGGATGATAAACAATAAAAACCAAACATAGAAATTATCTGCTAATATAAATTTAAAAGGATATACCCTTTTAAAGAAAATAATGATATGATCAAGGATTGGTGTATAACCAAATTTTTCAACATTAATATAATGTTGTAATTATTTTAAATACATTTCAACTGTAGGATACTATAGAAATGGTACGAAAAATCATATATCATGGTTTATAAAGATAATTTCAATATTCCAATGAATATACAGAGGGATTTTCTATCCATGTGTGTATTATTTAAAAAACTCACCATTAATGAGGGTGATGGATGAATTTATGCATCATAGAACCACATTTAATGTGATTTCCCCTACTAGTATCAATACCACACCTACACCCAGTTTCCAGTTCCATGATATTAATTTCATTCTAATAAGGTGTAATTGACGATTGATTTTCAAAAAAGTTTACATACTTCATTTACAAATTTTTATTCTTATTATATTGATTAAAAATGAAGAATAATATTTATTTTATTATTTAAAAAAATTATATGACGCAACTACAAAATATTTTCGCATTAAAAATATATAATTTGAAATTTTTTATCTAATTAATTCTCTAAATGTGAGAAAATAAACATTTAAATTTAGACATATGAAATTGGAAAATATTATTTATTGTAAAATTTATGTTGTACAATAATTAATTAATACACTAATTAAAAGTTAGTTGTTAATTAAATGAATGTTTATGAATTATTATACATATATAAACATCACATTGAATCATAAAATATATTGATATATTTTTTGCAAATATTTATAAAAAGAAAATAAAATAAATACTTTTAAAATAATAATTTTACTTTAACAATATAAATTATTTTCTATTATATGTAATTTATTTTCAATTAATAAAAATAATATTTCCCTTTTAAAAAAATAAAACCTACTAAATGTATATATAAATTTAAATTTATGAAATAAAATTAAAATGAGTAAGGAACATTAATTTTATCATTAAAACATGTAATACATATTTTTTTTAGGAAATCATAATTTTCAAGAAGAAATGTTTTAGGATAAAAGTATAAAAGTTGTTCTATTTTAATGAATTATTATTTTTTATTATAAAAAATAATTATTTTTAGGCTTCCAAATATTTTATGAACCAATTTCTAAAAAAATTATTATCTAATTAAAAGAAAATATCAAAAATAATTTCTATAATTGTAGAATATTAATTTTGTTCCTATAATGTTAATTATAGATTTTAAATTTTTATAATTTTATTTAAAGACTCATAGTTTTAAGCATTACAGAATAATTAAACAAATTAAAATGTTTTATAATCATCTGGTTCTTCTTAATATATTGATTATTTCATAAATGATAATGTATTTTTTAAAACTAAAATTTTCACTATTCAAATATAAATCAGTTATTAAAAAAATACCTAAAATTAATTCTTATGATACTATCATTATGAATATAATTTTTTTATTTTCGTTCTTTCAACTGAAAATTTAAACTTAAAAAAATCCAAAATATACTAACAAATAACGTCTCATTCGAATTTGCATTGTGTGATAGCTCTAGATATGGTGCTTACCAACTATATTAGGGTCCCGTGTATTAATATTTCACTCCACAAACACCAAATTGAGGATTACTAATTTTATTTAAATAACACATCGAGGTAAATTAAAGCCCAAGGAATGATGATAATAAATATTGTAAGGCTTTAACTAATCCATCAAATCCTTTTATCACGAACCTCATTACTAAGTATAAGATGTTGGGACCTTTCTATAAAACGATGTATGTGTAGTAAACACTTCACAAGAAAATGAGTTTAAGAATAGATGACTTTTGAAGAAATATATGATATATAGAAATATAGTATCAATTAATAATTTCCTCTAGATTCCAACTAATAATAATTTATTGATATTCCACTATAAAATTATACAATAAGATATAGAATTTATATAAATATATTGTTCTTTAAAATGATTTTTTACAAACACATTAACTATAATAGGTAATATTCAATGCAATATTGGATTCCTTATTGCTCCTTTTAATAACCTAATATATTAATTTATTCTTCATAATAAATAATGTGTTCAATATATTATATAACAGATAATACCAGACTAAAACAAACACCATGAACTTAAAAAATTAAAATATTAATAATGATTTTTATAATTGTAAAAATACAAGGAATATATTGTAGTAACAATAATTTGAATTGATATATTTATAATACATTTTATTTTGTAATTTTATCCAACTAAATTTATCATTTTATTTCACATGACAATATTTTCTAAAGATAATTATTCATTTATTTAAAATAATAAATTTATAGTTGAATAGTTAAGAATATTAAATTTTCTAAAAACTATTTCTACAATACAATAATGATTAAATGTTTATGGATACAATTTCATCTAAAATATATAAAATTTAATAATAATTTGAATGAATATAAAAATACCTTTTGAATATATGAATATCATGTTTAATGATTTAGAATGTCATGTAATATTTCCCAGTGAAAAATATTTTTACCTTCTAATATTAAAAAAAGTATTTATCACTTTTTGAAATTAAATATAATAAAATGTATCTAATATTACACTTCAAAATTTTAGTATTAGGAAAAAAATTTAATCTCGTTATAGTCATATATATATATATTATTACGATTAATGTTAATTACCATGACAATTGTAAAATAGTTTTTAAATAATTAATTTAAAAATATTGTCTAATTTTTTTTAAATTAAAAAATTTATATAATTTATTTATTTTATATAAAATGGTATTTAAATCCCTAAATAATTATATTAACATCTATTTTATTAGTAATTATTAATTAATATTAATAATAACACAAAATGGTTTAAATTAATTAAACCTAAAATATAAATTATAATATAATATTTATTTTAATTAATAATATTTTTTTAACATCATTAGAAATTATATTTTTAAAAATTGAAATTATATTTATAATAAAAATAGTAATTATAGTTTCATTAAATTTTTAAAAAATAAAAAATAATTTATTATTTTAAAAACTAATCACTAATGTTTAAAAAATTTGTAAAAAAAATAAAAACCTATTGTAAATGACATGAAATGATTTTAAAATGTCTGTGTAATGTCTTGATTGGAGATTAATTAATGTAATTACACCCCAATAATATTTTATTAAGAATTTATTTATTCATTTACCATTTAATCATGCAATGATAGCTTGAATGTTTATAAGGGATTCCAAAAAAATCCCTTTTCCACACTTATAAAAGGGGATCAATTGCACCAGTCAACATTTACACAAATCATTATAATATAAAATTAAAATAGTCTATAGATAAGTTTTATTGATGTCATTTTATTTTTCTTTTATCTTAATGTATATATTTGTGAGATTAATGCCTTCACTTATAAGGATATATCTAAAATAAGATCATGTAACCAATATATTTATTTCTATATTTGAAATAATTTTCCATTAACATTTCGAATTCGTAATATATTATATCCATAGAAAAAAAATGACAGAAGTATAATTATTATTCATAGTTGTTATTATATGTATATAATAATGAATATTTATTCCTCTTCATACACTGGAAAAAAGTAAGTGTCATTAGTGCATTGTCCGAACTACAACCTCCACATGTGGATTTATTATTTTCATCATAATAATTAATGGAAAGAGAAATGGATTTAATATATTAATATATAATATATTTAATAAATAAATATTATTATTTAATGTAATAATTATTAATTACCTTAATTCTCCCTAATTCATCTATTAATTTAAACATTAATCGTGTGTATGTTCGATCAATGCGTTCTAGAGGAAATTAGTTTTATCTTTCAAAACCAAAATTAATGGATTGATTTTAGAAATAATTTAAATTTATATAATTTATTTTTATAACTCCATTAGTATTTTTCAAATTATGGAAATATTTTGAAATTATTTTTTCCTTGAAAAACATACATAATAATTTATTGAATGATTGATGGAGAAACCACAAGTATCTGATGTAGGAAAGTATACAAAAATATAAATAATTAAAAATCGATAGATCAAGGTCCATGGAATATGTAATATAGTTTAATAAGTCTCAATGGTATTTATTTAATAAATTTATTTTTTTATTTATAAATTAATTTTTATGTTTATATAAAATTAGAACAAAAATTTTATGGATCTTCTATACCTCAACTGGGACATCTCCATTACACATTCTCTTTATTTTTATCAAATGTATAAAATATAATTATCTTGTTTTCCATAAATTGTTCTGAATATTTCCATGAAATATAGAACTATATAAATATATTTGTCATTTTTTGGGTAATACATGTTTGGAATCCCTTTTAAATTATTACATTTATATACTCCTGATTTAGGGAATCAATCTTATTTTTTATCTATTATAAAGAATAAACCACATAGATTATTTTAAAACCTAAATTTATACTAAAACTAAAATATTTTATGAATAAAAATCTTAGAAATTCTTTTTACGCAAAACAATATATACTTTTCTTGATTGCAAATTCCTTTCCTTATAATGCTTCAACCATGTGGTAAATTAATATTATTTCATCGCCCAGATAATTAAAATGAATTGTAACAAACCAAATATTTTGAAAAGTTATGGAACATTATTTTTTCTTTCGAACCTTTCCTTTAAGCTTGTTTAATGTGTGTAATATTCTAATGAAGGTCTAGGGAGTGTATGAGGCTGGTTCGGAGCCCGAGAGTTTGAGAAATCGATTTTCAGACAGGGGCGCACAGCCTGCGCCCGGCTTGCGGATGGTTTGGATAAACCGTGAGGCCCTTGGTCTAGAGGCAGGGAGGTGTGCATGCTTTGTGCACAGAATGGGTAAACTATGTGCCTAAACTGTGAGACCTATTTCTGGAGGCAACAAGATGTGCACGGTTTGGTAAATCGTGTGTCTAAGCTGTGCGACCGAGATATGGGTAAATTTACCATTTTACCCTTAAATTCTATTTTAAGACAGAGTCGCTTTCCTTCCTCTTTCCAGCAGACAGAACCCGGAAGACCCCATCTTTGAGCTCCCAAAACTCTCTCTCACGCTTCTCTTGGTGGAGCCTTCATCTAGTGTCTGTTCCTTTATCTGATAGAAGCATTGGAAGGGACAAGGTAAGGCATCCCTCACGCACCCCTTTCTCCTCGGAAAATCATTCCTTCCGTCGTGCTATTTTAATTCAAGCTCATATGCCCTATTTTTTGTGTATTGTACTGGAACTCAGTTCTGTTCTAACCTACTATGAATCTGATGTCTATATCGAGTGATCCTACGTCTACAACCCTATGGTAGTTGGTCACATGGTTTCTATTTGGGGTTTTCACCTCGTTAAGTTAGTATTGTTGTGTCGTGGTTTTCCTTTCACCAAAACTCATATTATTATTTACTGCTTAATTTTTAAATCACCCTTCTGATATAAGGTTATGGGAACTACACTCAATTGGGTGTTTGGGTACCTTATAAACCTAGTAGGGACACCCATAGGTGTTATACCTTGAGTTTCAGCCCTTTTTCACCTTTGGACCTTATGGATTTGTCATGAAAGGCATTATCCATGTTAGGAAAAAGTGATGGTTTGGTTAGTGCATTGCTAGGATGAGTTAGCCTAAACCCTTTTATTATTTTATATTCATGTTTGATTGTAATGTGATATTGTGAGATTGAAATCCCATGTTTTATTAATATGAATGTTATAAGAAGATTATGCCATATAACATATACTTGTTAAATGATTAATCTTCGGGCCAGGGGTAGACTGTTAGAGCTCCCCTATAATACGGCTTCGGGCTAGGTGCAGACTGTGAGAGATCCCCTAATTAAATTATATAGCTTCGGTCTAGGGGTAGACCGCAAGATCTCCTCTATGTTATGGCATCAGGATAAGGGTAGACCGTGAGAGCTCCCTTGAATAATTATTAAGCCTTCGGGCTGGGGATAGACCGTGAGAGCTTCCCCAAGGTTGGGCCATGGGTAGGATCGAGAGTGCTACCCCTGGGTTAAGGATGTCCATGACTTCCGTCCCTGTCCTACCCAATGTATTATATATATATATATATATGAATATACATATCTATCTCTAATAAATGATCCATTTGTTATTTCTTCATTTACTTACTTGCACTCTATTTCTCACTATTACTGTGAACACCTATTTCTATTACACATAGACATCGTTGGTGGTGGCCTACTGAAACTTGTCTCACACCCTACCTGGGTGGCCTCCTGGTCACCCGTGTAGACTTTACTTCTACAGGCAATGGTAGGGGCAAAGGCCCAACTTTAGGTTGATGATACATGTATGTTCTAGCTGGAGTCCCAATGTAGTGGACCAAGCTTGGCTAGGGAAGTTCGTTGACTACTTTTGTTTTCTTTTTGTATTACTTCCTAGCATGCTTGTCTTCTATTACCATTGTATCAGCATTCCACACATCCATATTGTATCATACACTGCCTATAAGGCTTTTTTATATTTATCAGGGTTTCCTTACTTCTTTTTTTTGGTTTATATGTTTCCCCATTTCTCATGTTTGTCCATTGGTTGTGATTACGCTATTTTGTTCATTTGCTGATATACCGTTGTGTACTCTGACATAGTGGTATAGTCTGCCCACTGACATACCATTACACCCCCACTGCTAGTCGGCATCCCCTAGCCTATAGAGAGACGAGCCAGGGGTCTTGTGGGCAACCTGGCTCAGGGCTCGGGTTGAGGGGCAACCAGGTCCGGGGCATCACAATGTGGTATCTGAGGTTTTATTTATTCTTTATTTAATATTTGGTGACAATAGAGATGGAGACCAAGAACACATAAGGACTTAGTTATATGTTGTGCTTGGGCATCGCGAACCCATGTGTGGGGCAAATACCAAGTTTCCTAAATTATGTTGTTATTGATTCTACTATTTACTGCTGATAATGTTCCACCGTTGGGTGCTTCACATGATCTGTGATGTTAATGACTTTTGTGAGATTGAAATTTTTGTTTCATGGTTCGACCCGATGAAATGAGGGTTATGCATTAAAACATGCATCATGGTAGGCACAAAATGATTATGTCACAAATTTTTCTTTGACATGTCTAAATTTTCAGCGATTATTCCTTGTTGGTTATTTCCATGCATTGCCAATATGGGTGCAACTGTGCTAACCCTCCTTATAGGTTGTTAATTGAGGAATGAGGCAATTTTAGTGGGTGTCACTCTTTGGTTCATAAGGAGTATGGGCCCTTTTGGATCAGAAAATTACATTCAAACTAAACCACTTATTTTCATTAAAGGAAATTCAAATTCTTGTTTAGTAGTAGTAAATGATAAATGACATCCAAGTGTGTGTCATCTTTGAGTTCATGAGGAGTATGGGCCCTTATGGGATGGAAAATGTCATATAACCGTATTAAGTTAATTTGGAGCAGTTGTGGGTTTTTCTAAGAATTCATGTTGGTATGGATCTGTGATCTTAGGGGTAGGAAGGCTTAGTACCTCTCCTAGCATCTATAGTTCAACCTTTAACTTGCTCGTTTCTTCTTTTGAGACGTTTGTTTGGCATTGTAGCACTATCCCTCCAAGACTTCCTCCAGTCGTGCACGCTGAAGGTGGCTACGATCACATTCCTGAGGTGGCGGGCCGGATCCACCAATTGACCTTCCTGTTGAGCCACATGTGGCTCATCGTGTTGTTCCATAGATGGGCGCTGATTCCTTGTTCTGTGAGATCTTATTGTGTTTGATGAAGACTGTGTAAGGTGGAGTGTGACCTACCCCGAGTATGGCAGAGTTGACCCCCCGAGTTTCAGTTACAACATCCTACAACTTTTTCAGGAGATGATAGACCTCTTGCTGCTGAGTCATGGCTGGAGGCAATCCAGACCATATTTGAACATCTCGAGATGCCTCAGGAGAAGAGAGTCAAATTAGTCGTTTATATGTTATGTGATTCATCTAGAAGGTGGTGGGACATCATCACCCAATCGAGAGAGTAGGGAGACATGGTCTGGGTAGATTTCCAGACAGTATTTTATGAATTTCTCTTTCCCCAGACCTTGAGAGGTGACAGATCTGGGGAGTTTATGAACCTACAGTAGAGGACCTTGATGGCCATGGATTACTCGTCCTGATTCACTGAGCTGTATAATTTTACCCCATTGTTAGTTGACGATGATCTGATGGCCACTATGCATTTTGAGGTTGGACTGATTTACACCATCCGGTCTCAAGTAAATTTGTTCAGGTTGACATTTATAGCTGAGATTGTTATCCAAGGTATGATTTCTGAGTAGAATCTGAGGTAAGCGATAGTGTAAACCAGGGTCTTTCACCACCAAAAGCATACAGTGGGTCTTCTTTAGGGTGGAATAGACGTTTTGAGTTTTCCCATGGGGGAGGTAGTAGTCACCCTCCCAGCACAGATTTTTCTTATATTTTCTATCATTGCGGGAGGAAGGGCCACTTCATGGCACAGTGTCTGTGGAACCCAGTGGAATGCAGAGGCTGTTGCAGGATGGGTCACCTTCAACATTTCTGTAGGAATTTTTCTCTAGTGCCTAGTGATTAGGGATCTGCACTTGCTCCACGATCTGGTGTATGATCAGCAGGATCACACCTTTCAGGCGGCTAGAATACCGCCGGTAGATCAGGTCGTGGCAGTATTCGAGGAAGAGGCAATCAGGTGCATGACTCTCAACACTAGTAGGGCAGGTCTGCTCAGGGTAGTCGGGATGTGACTCAGGGCCGCAATACCAGTCAGTTGTATGCAGTCGAGGCTATTCCATAGGAGCACCATGCCGGACCATCTACTGTACGAGGTACGATTCTAGTTACCTCTATGTTACTATCTGTTTTTTTTACACATGCCCTTCTCACTCTTTTATATCGGAGGCAATTGTTGGATGTTTGGGCCACGACATTGGGTCATATCATAGTATTATCACTTTAGAAACACCATTAGTTATCCATTCAGAGGGCGTTCATCATTGTAATAATATTCCCCTCTAGGTGGGAGGATACATTTCTGTGTGGAACCTTTATGTTCTAGATATGACGGGTTTTGCTGTAATAATCGGGATGGACATGTTAGTTCCCTATAAATCCCGGATTGACTACTATCAATGGAGGGTGGTGTTTATGTCACCATAGGGTGACACGCATATGCATTAGGGAGAATGGGATCGTAGTGTGACATGAGCAGGGCCGGAGCACCAGATCTTAGGTGGTGTCACGGCACAGGTTTCCAGTCTTTATCACAATGTCCAAGGGTTACAATACTCTATTTATCCTCCTGTGGTGGAGAACGTATGATAAGTCTTTCCTGGTGATTTCTTTGGCCTACCTCCGGTGTGAGAGATGGATTTTATTATTGAGCTTATACCAGGAGAAGCACTAGTGACCATTCCCCCTTATAGAATGGCACCTAAGGAACTCTTGGATCTCAAGAGTCAGTTGGAGGACCTAGAAGAAAAAGGCTTTATATGTCCCAGTATATCTCCTTGGGGATCACCGGTGCAATTTGCCAAGAAGGTAGATGATACCCTTCATCATTGTGCGGATTACCAGAAGTTATATTAGATGACTATTAATAATCGGTATCCTTTACCTCGAAATGACAACCTCTTCGATCATCTCCAAAGATCAAAGGTATTTAAATAGATATAGTTGAGGTCAGGTTTTCACCAGGTGTGTGTTAGGACTTTAGACATACCTCTCATGGCGTTCCAGAGCAAGTATGGTCTCTATGAGTATCCGTTATTGTCATTTGGGCTTACGAATGCACCTTCAGTGTTTATGGCTCTTATGAATTGGATTTTTCACCCTTAAAGTGATTCTATTGTGGTTGTATTAGTGGATGATATCTTAGTCTATTCACACTCGAGACACGACCAGGGAACCCATAATGAGACCATGCTAATTAAAATAAGAGACCATCATCTATATGCTATGATCAGTAAATGCCACTTTTGGATAAATAAGGTTCACTTCCTAGGTCACATTATTTCTGAGTCTGGAGTTTCAGTTGACCCTGAGAAGCTGAGTGAAATAGTGTCTTGGGAGCAATGCAAGAACATATTCGATATCATGATTTTCATGGGGCTTTCTGGTTATTATAGGTTGTTCATTCAGGTCTTTTCATTCCTAGCAGCACCGCTTACATCTTTGACCAAAAATGGGGTGAGATTAGAGTGGTCGGAACCTTGTGAAACATCATTTCAAGAACTGAAGGGCATACTGACTTCGGCGCCGATACTGAGCTTACTGGAGCCTGGAAGGGCTTATACGGTCTATTATGACGCGTCAAGTTTCGGGCTTCGAGCTGTCTTGGTGTAGGATGAGCGATTCATTGCGTATGGTTCTTGTTAGCTGAAGCCTCATGAACGGAATTATCTGATGCACGAACTCAATATCATAGCAGTTGTACATGCCTTATGCTATTGGAGACATTATTTTTCGGGAGAGCATTTTGTGGTATTACCTAACAACAAAAGCCTCAAATATATCTTCACTGAGTGGGTTCTAAATCTCAGGCAACACAGGTTGGTTGAGTACCTTCAATCCTTTGATTTTAAATTGGCCTACACTCTTGGGAAAGGAAATTCTGTAGTCGATGCGCTGAGCCGGAAAACCTAGTGACAAGTTGTTCGGTAATCTGATGAAGAATGGAAATTGATGGCCCTGTTTTCAGAGATGCATGTTGAGGTTCAGGAGGGTCAGGTTCAGACCGTTCTCTATTCATTATTGGTGAAATTTACTCTTTTGTAATGGGTCAGGGATAGATAGTTATCAGATCAGGAAGGCCTTGTTTTACGAGAAAGTGTCGATGACGATGCATCTACAGATTGGACTGTGGATGAAGTTGATACTTTATTGTTCTGTGGTCATGTATGGGTCCCAGAAGACATCAGGGAGGAGAAGATGAGGGATTTCCATTCCTCATCATCGGAAGTTCACCTAGGCATCAACAAAATGTATTGTGATTTGTGACGTTAGTATTAGAGGCCTAGCATAAAGCTAGAGATAGTAAGTTTCATCATGCATTGTTCCACCTGTTAGCTGGTGAAGGCAGAACATCAGCGTCCGGCTGGGCATTTATAGCCATTTTCCATTCCGAAGTGAAAATGGGATGATGTCTCTATGGACTTTGTAACTGCATTACCTAGGTCACCTCGTGGAAATGATGTTGTATGGATTATCATCGATCGTCTGATGAAGGTCACGCATTTCGAACTAGTGCGCGAGACCTTCACGGTTGATGAATTAGGAAGGCTGTATGTCAAGGAAATAGTGTGCCTTCATAGAGAACCTCGATCTATTTTCTCAAACAGAGATCCTCATTTTACATCTTGGTTCTGGTAGGGTTTAAAGAAGGCCATGGGTATGCATGTACTCTTGAGTACGGCCTATCACCCGCAGACTGATGGACAGACCGTGCGGACTATACAGGTACTAGAGGATATGTTACGTGCCTATGTTCTCGATTTTGGAGGTTTATGGGAGAAGGACATTCATCTTGTCAAGTTCTATTATAACAATAGCTTCCAGGCTACCTTTGAGATGGCTCCCTATGAAGCCTTATATGGTAGGCCTTGTCGCTCGCCTTTGTGTTGGCTTGAAGTAGAGAAGAAGCTGTTCTAAGACCATGTCTCATGCATGAGACTACTGAGCAGATTCAGCTTATCAGAAAGTGTACGCAGACAGCTCAGTCTAGACAGTAGTCCTATGCTAACAAGAACCGGCGACCTCTTGAACGTGAGGTTGGGAACCATGTTTTCTTGAAGGTCTCACCCAGATTAGTGTAGAGACATATTCAGAAGCATGGTAAGCTTTCATCAAGGTTCGTAGGACCTTTGAGGAGGAGAAGTGGATCAGACAAGTAGCTTACTAGATTTATCTTCCGTAAAGATATCATGCCTTTCACAATGTTTATCAAGAATCTCAGCTTCGTCAGTACTTTTCATATCAGAATCATGTGTTTCAGCCTGATGAGGTTGAACTAGATATGGATTCTACCTTTGAGTAGTATCTGATCTGAATTGTCCACGGAGCATGAAGACACTCTGAGGTTGGTCTGTTCCTTTTGTACGGGTTCTATGGCAGCACGGCCTGGTACAAAATGAGACCTGGGAGCAGGAGGCTGATATACATTCTCATTGGCCAGACCTTTTCGTTGAGGACACCTCTTTACCCTCAGAAGGCCAACTCAAGGACGAGTTTCTTTAATGAGGGGAGGTTGTAATAACCCAACTCTTTAGAAAAGGTATGGAACACTAGTTTTATTTTGAACAGTTCCATTAAGCTTGTTTAATGTGTGTAATGTTATAAGGAAGGTTTTGGGAGTGTCCGGGGCTGGTTCGGAGCCCGGGAGTTTCAAAAATGGATTTGCAGACAGGGGCGCATGGTTTTGATAAACCGTTCGGCCCATGGTCTAGAGGTAGTGAGGTGCACACATTTTGCGCACATTTTAGGTAAACCGTGCACTTAAACCGTGCGGCCCTATTTCTGGAGGCAGTGGGATGCGCACGGTTTGCGCACGGTTTTGTAAACCGTGCACCTAATCCGTGTAACCCAGATCAAGATAAATTTACCATTTTAAACTTATGTGCTATTTAAGCTTAAATCCATCTCCTTCATCTTTCTAGTTAAAAGAACTAGGAGGATCCCTTCATTGAGCTCCTAAGCCTCCCTCTCACTCTTCTCTCATTGGATCCTTCATCCTGTGTCCTTTCCTTGATCCAATGGAAGCAATTGAAGGGACAAGGTAAAGCTTACCACCCATACCCTTTTCCCCTAGGAAAATCATGCCTTCCATCGTGCTATTTTGATGCAGGGTCATATGCCCTATTTTCAGTGCATTGGACTGGAACTCATATCTCTTCAAACCTGCTGTGAATCACAGGTCGATATCAAGCGAGCCTACATCGACATCCCTACTGTAGGTGGTCACATGGTTTCCATTTTGTGTTTTCACCTTTTTGAGTTATTGTTATCATGCCGTGGTTTTCCTTTTGCCAAAACTCTTATTATTATTGTCTTCATACTGTCTAAATGACCTTTGTGATAAGAGGTTATGGGAACTACCCTCAATTTGGTGTTTGGGTACCGTATGACCCCGGTATGGATACCCATAGGTGTTATGCATTGATTTTTTGCCCTTTTTCACCTTTGGAACATATGGATATCTTGAAAGGAATTTTCCATGTAAGGAAAATGAGTTGGTTTGGATAGGAATTAGCTAGGATGAGTTAGCCTAAACCCTTTTATTATTTTAAATGCATGTTTTCTTGAAATTTGATATTGTGAGATGGAAATGCATTGTTTTATTGATATGTATGTTATAATAAGTATATGCTTTATAACCTATACATGATAAATTATTATGTTTCAGGCCAGGGGTAGATATTGAGAGCTCCCCTATGATACGACTTCTGGATTGGGGCAGACCGTGAGAGCTCCCCTATTTAAATGGTAAAGCTTCAGGCTAGGGGTAGACCGCGAGAGCTCCCCTATGTTACGGTTTCGGCCTAATGGTAGACTGTGAGAGCTCCCTTGAATAATTATTAAGCCTTCAGGCTAGGGATAGACCGTGAGAGCTTCTCCAAGGTTGGGCCAGGGGTAGGATCGAGAGTACTTCCCCTGGGTTAAGGATGTTCATGAGTTCTATCCCGGTCCTACCCAACATTATATATATATATATAAAAATATACATATCTATCTCTAATTAAATGATCCATTTATTATTTCTTGCATTACATACTTGAACATTTTTTCACACTATTACTACGAATACCTATTTGGATTACACGTAGACATCATTGGTGGTGGCCAATAGAGACTTGTATCACACCCTACCCAGGAGGCCTCTTGGGCACCTGTGTAGACATTACAAATGTAGGTACTGCTAGGTGAAAAGGCCCAGCTTCTGGTTGTTGATACATGTATTTTCTAGCTGGAGTTCTATAGTAGAGGACTCAGCTTGGCTAGGGATGCTCATGGACTACATCTGTTTTCTTTTTGAATTACTGCCTAGCATTCTTGTCTTCTATTTCCATTGTATCAGTATGCGATGCATCCATTTTGTATTAGACACTGCCTATGAGGATTTTGTATATTTATCATGGTTTCCATTCTTCTATTGTATGGTTTTTATGTTTCCCATTTTCTCCTGTTTATCCATTGGTTGTGCTTCCACTTTTTTATTCATTTGCTGATATACCCCTGTATACTCTGACATGGGGGTAAAGTCTCCCCACAAACTTTCCATTACACCCCCACTACTAGTTGGCAGCCCCTGGCCTATGGGGACATGAGCCAGGGGTCATGTGGCCAACTAGGCTCGGGGCTCGGGTTGACGTGCAGTCGGGTCCAGGACGTCACAAGAATTCTCTAAATTGGAACTATATTATCATGACATATGATTATTTTCTATATATAAAAATATATAATGAATTAAATAATTATTCTCTTAGTTATAATCTAGAATTATTATTGTTTATTAAATTAATGAAAAAATGGAAACAAAATTCTTTATCATTAGTTTGATAGTGTGTATGATTTATATACGGTTTATTTTACTCATGTTCAATATATATGAATTAGTTTAAATTAGGTGACCATTGAAAAAAATCTTCTTTATCCCACTAATTTTTTAATATATTACGAGATTTTATATGATGGGGTTATTTATTAATACTAATCTACTATGAAATATTTTCAACATTATGATGAACATCTTTGGAGTGAACATCATCTAATTTTTATGATATCATGAATTATGTGTTTTCCACACATTTATGACTACATGATATTATGATAAAAATTTATTATATCATGTTTACATGTTTATAATCAACCTATTTATAATATAATTTTATACATATTCACTCTCATGTTCTTCTTTATTTCATGGTTTATCCCCATATTAGGATTTCTATTTCAATGTCTTCCATTTGTATTTTTTTAATAAGGTTTGTAATGTAGTTTTAAAAGATCTATGAGAGTTATGATAACTATATTGAGCTTGAAATGTGTAATATGCTGTTAGGTTTAACATTATTTATTTATGTGTCTAATCATAAATATTCAATAGAACACTAAAATCATGTATTGTATTTATGGAAAAAGTATGTTATGAATCATTAAATAAAATGTGTTTAATTATTAAATATCTATAATTGTTATCATAGAATCTTCTTGTTATTTTGGTAGATTATTTTTAGACAACACTAGTTAAAACCATAATAAAATGTTTATCTCAATAAAAATTCCTAATGTTTTAGTAGTGATTTTAGTATATAGATTTCCATAGAATGAGATCCTTGTCTGGATACTAAAATTTGATTCCAAATATGTAATATATGTACCATGGGTATTTAATCACTGATTGGGTAAAGTAGGTATTAACATGATTGTTACCTAGTGAATGATTGAGAGGGATAAATTAAAAACTGGTTTGAAACTCTCAAGGTGCATTCACTTGTGAATTCATGTCCTTTTAAAAATATCAATGATGTATTTTTACACTCTTTAAATGGAACATAATTAGGTTAGAGACACTTAAATGAAAAAGATCATGTAAAAAAAATACATTCGATCATATATATTCATATGATTGATTTTTAACATCATTTATTTGTTTCCTCTTTGTTTAACATTTAGTTTTTATGAAATTAATAATAAATTTATTATCATAAGAAAAAATAAATTATTTTACATAAATGACAGAGATATGAAGATTCATGATAATGAAATCTGAGTTGTGGAATATGATGAATTTGCTATTTAAATGTATAACATTATAGGATTAATATCTAATAATCACATGAATGTGATAGAATAATTCACTCGACTTTTCAATAAAATATTAATCATGATGAAAATATTTTATGATAGTATATTTTAATTGTTTAGTTTATTAATCAAAGAAATCTTAATTGTGGAATATCTTTATATACTATAATTGTAAAAAATAATTCAATCCATCATGATGATATTTTCTATCCTTAAATTATTGAAGAATATGTTGTTAATTATATCTATTTTTCACTTAAAAGAATAATATGAATAATGGTGTACATTTGTAAAGAGTAACGTACAATGGAAGAATAATAATTTATGGGGAAGGATGAATTCAAGAGGTTGTTTATTAATAATTATTTCCATTAGATATCCTATATTAAAATAAAGGTAGAGTTCTATGTACTCAAGAAAAATTGAGAAAACAAATTTCATAACATATAAGGAAAAATTATCAAGTCTTTCATCGTATACTTGTTTTTATCACTAATAGTAATAGTAAAATTGAGAACCTCTTATGTTGGATAATGTTTTTGTTTTTTAAAAATTCGTTAAATTGAGATGAAAAAAGCTATTATCTTTTGGACCATCAGTTTTGATATTGAGATAGATATTATCTCTGGTTTCTTAGTACACGAGATATGTAATGTGTAAATATGTTTTACACAATGGTATCATAAGACAAAACATGTGGAAGAAGGAAAATATGACGACCAACATGAAAAATTAGGGATCTCAAGTTGAAGAAGAAATATATCAAAAGTGTAAATGAGAGATGTTATAATAATGACTATATAGATGGGATGATGAATTCCTCTAATGTGATATGTCATAGAAATATTTAGATAAATCTATAATCTATTATTAAATGTTTCAAATGAAATGATTGTGTACATTATGTAAAACAATTCATTAATTTATGTTATTGCAATGATAAAAAATGACAATAACTCCTAAGGCGAAGACACCAATTCTAGGCTAAAGCTATTGCTAATATGTAGGTGGTCAAATTGAAAAGTCGGTGATTGGTACACTGATAATTCATTGTTGAATAGATAATATAATATTTTATTCAATGTATAAAAACACCTTAAAATTATATATGTTTAGTAAGAAAATTCAACCCCACCACAAAACATGGATGTTAATATGTTTGAGAAAACACCAAATGGGGAAATTATTTCATATAGAGTGACTAACTATAGCCAAATTGATAATTTTAGGATGAATCTCCTAGACTTGTTCTCTCTATATTATGCCCACACAAATTCCTAGGAGATTGAAATCACCCCGATTATCCAAAATCAACCTCCAATTTAATACAAGTGTAAGTAGGATGATGAATATCCTGGGGAATAATCTAAAAAGAAATTGATAATATTTTCACTATGTAAATTCTTATTTAGATAAAAACGATCGAAACAATGTGGATGAATAATCCTGAGTACATACCCATTGAATTTTTTTTTATCATTTTGTTAATTGAATAATTTAATGATCTTACTCTTGACTGAGAGGATGTGTAATAAATTTAACTTGTAAATAGATACATTAAAATATAAAATACTTCATATAGAGTATCCCACACTAAATAAGATAAACTGGAAAAGTAATTATGTTAATATATCAACATGGGTTTAATGTGCCAGAGTTCTTCACCATGGGGTGAATGAATAACATTTTTCATGATTAAGGATGGGTCTATATATCTCTTTATTGATTATCATGAACTAAACAAGATCAGAATAAATAATGTATCCTATAGTATATATTTATGAATTTTTTGATATGATACGTGTAGGCCAATATTTATATTAAGTTAATATTCTATCGAGATATCATTACATATAAGTGATGAATGATGATATTTACAAGATCAACATTTATACATATTATACGAACTATGATTTCACAATCATTCCATTTGGACTCATAACATTTCTAATGATCATTACCTAATAAATAAATATATAGATTATTGATTTACTAATAAATTTTTCCTTATTAGTAATTCATTATATTAATATATATTTCACAAAAATTGAGGAACATGAGAATAATTTGATTGTCATGTGGATGAAATTGAGGAGGGATATGATATTTTAAATTTGTAGTAAAGTAATGTGTTATTTTGAGATATTATAGTTTTTTTGGTAGTTTTATAACATGTAACAGGATATCTGTTGACCCATCAGTGGCCAATGTAATTGGGGATTGGCCTATGCTATTATCTGTTTTGGAGATCTATAGTTTTCTCATAATAAATGGGCACTACAACTAATTTTTGGGATAGTTATAAATTTTTTCAAACTCAATATGAAGGATTACTCATAAGGCTATGATGTATGTCTAAATATATGAGTAAAAAAGGTATCTTACATGTGATGATTAATATTCTAAAAATAAAACTTTTACTAACCATACCATTATGTTGGGAGGATATGAAATATATATATGATGCATAAAAAATTGATGTGGATTTTTACTTAGGGATAATTATATTTTTTTATATCTTAGGCATAATTATTGTTTATGTTGAATGAACATATTTACCTAATTCATAATATATATTTAGTTTTGGAAATATTTTAATTTATGACAGTGATTAATTATAACCATGGATAGAATTGTGATATATAAATGGACTCCAAGATCCCAAAATATAAATTCACATAAAATGATTTAAACATAAACTTATGATGATTGAAAAATCAAAAAAAAATTCTACATAAAACTATCTTTTGAGGAGGCTAAATAATATTATATATGATCTATATTGAAAATATCCATCAAAAATATTAAAATTGTGGATTGAGAAGGAATATATATTCTTGTAAATTCATATTTTTAGAATATTAATTGTGAAAAATGATTCATCATTCCACTATAATAAAATGATTTCAAATACATAACTACTCTAGATGGTTATGAAAGGTAAATGAGTTTATTTATAGATATATCACAATGTGGATTCCATGAAAAATGGAATAACTATGACATCAATGATGATTTTTAAGGGGTTCTGTTGTTTTTGAAATAATGTTTCATTCCATTATATTCATGGATGAAAATTAATGTACATAAGGATGCTCAAACCTGGGTATTATCTATTCACCCAGGGGACATGAAAATGTATATATATTTCTATAAAAAACATGTTATGGGACAATATAAATTTTTATATTTTGTAATACACATCAAATTACCTGGTGTAGAACCTAAAGATTATTTTCATGTGTGAGCCTTAATGGGTGATGCAACCATTTCCCACAAACTAAAAAATTGGAAAACCTCAATATGGATTTTTACCCGGGTATTCAATATATATGAAGAAATGGAATATTAATATATATATTATAGTGGACCATATTATAAAATATGATAATTTCATTTATATTCATGAGTAATTCCAACTTTATTACCAATAATTACAAAAATTTGATAATTGGTGATGCTACATGAAACATGATCAATGATTGTATTATACTAGGATTTGTGGTTCACATCATATTTTCGGAAGATTTTCCATTATGATATATTTACAGAGTTAATCTTCAACACAACATATTAACCCTATACTGATAGAAATTATAAAGATACCATCTTGAAATTATTGTATATCTTGAGATATTTCTACATGGAATTCATGGTAGGTTGTACAAATGTCTTACATTGTTATATTTACCTAAAAATAATAGTTTCCACTAAATACTTCATATAAATCCATTGAAATCCTTCAATATTAATATATTTACAACACATTAACGTTGGGATGAATTAATTGAACGATAGTTATTAAAATATAAAGTATCTGATGCAATCGTTGAAAAAGACAAAACCCTTAAGAATAAAAAAAATTAGTGCAGAATAAACATATTCATTATACAAATAGCCATTTTTGAGAACTAGAGTTTGTGGTTTGGGATTTGGTATTTCTATGTATATCAATATGCAAGAGAGTCATGAGATTTCAGAATATGGGGTTGTTCTGTCCAATATATAATATGCCCTTTGATATTATTGATCACATCATATAATTGAAATATTTCATTGTGTTCCTACCAAAATTTCTCATATTATATATTGGTTTCCATTGATAACTCTTGAGGAATTATATATTGGATCCCTCTTATGTAATTAAATCATAGGTGGTAATATTTGAGGTTAATATTTTGTATGAGTAGAATCGAGTGAATATCTTTGGATATATAGTGAAACATCCACAAAATAAGATAGAAGACCTTGTTATATTATATTTGAAAAATTATATAAGTGATGAGTCTAATAATAACCCAAAGATACCATGATACAAAACTACCTATATTTGTTTTTTATATTGTATGAAATTGAATTTTGGTGGAGAAATTTCTTATGTCAGGAATAATGTTATGACTTGATATATTAGTCATAATTCCCCCTTAATAAATATTTTGTTGTGTATCATAAGTTACGTGAAATACTAGACTATACCAAAAATATAGAAAATTTGTTTAATTAAAATTTTTTCATTATAAAAACATGTTTATTATTTCACATACTCATTTATTAATTCACATTAAAAATCAATTATGTGATTATATTCAAAAATAAAAATTATCATATTTTTAAATTAAATATAACCAAATATATTTACAATTTTAGTACAACATGTTCCTATTGGTTAATATTTTAAATTTCATTTTTTTGGAATAAATATAATAATATAATTATTTATTATAATTAATGTTATAATGTTATATATTTTTTTCAAAAATTAATTTTTTATATGATGTAATTTTTAACTATTTAATAAATTAGAGAATAAATAATAGAGGGTATTACCTATATTTCTAAAAATATATATACTAATATTAACCACCATTTTATCGAAATAAGTATTAAATAATATTTATAAAACAAACCTGTTAAAATTCAGTTTTTCAAAAAATGTATTTATGTTATATGTTTTTTAATAGATAATTTCCTCATTTTTAGAAATTGAATTAGGTTAAATGGATATTTTATTTATGAACCAAATACCAAAAAATTAAAATAGGGGTCACCATATTTTTTTTGAAATAAAAATAAATTAAAAATGTAAACAAAGATAACATATTAATGATCAAAATTTTAAAATGTAATAAATATATGATAAATTGAAGTTAACATGTTTAAAACATGTATGAAAAGTATTTTATAACGAATTTAAATAAAAAAATCACACCCATGAATTAATTATAATTAAATTATTGAGTCATTGACTAATAAATAGTGTAATGATATTATGGAAGTGTAATGGGTATTCATTAATGATCTATTTTATTCACTTTTAGAAGGGGCTAATTTCCATCCAACTATAGTTACACATACCAAAAGAAAATTTAATGTAATTATACCCAAAAACCATCTCTTATAATTCAGTTTTTCATCATTAATATCCTTATCTTAAAAACATTTCCTAATGCCTTTAGTTATAAGTAGATCTCTAAGAGAATATCATGCCACCAACATAAGAGTTACCCTCTTCGTATTATATTATACATAATATTTATATTCCTTAATGTCTTATATACATAACAATTTGATTTTAGTAGTGTAATTATAATATAGAAATATTATTATATTATTTTAGTAACCATTATTTATTCTATTCTATTTAGTAGGAAAATAGATTCATTGTTTGTTTGTTGGGCAGATTACAACCTCCACCAAGTGACATCTTCTATTTTTCATTACCTCCATTCATATATTTTAAATATGATTTAATGGATCAAATAATATGATATATGTAATATAAATATTAATCTTAAATTTATAAATTACCATTTAAAAACATTCCTCACACACATTGATAAAGAAATAATTTTATAATTTTTGTGTGTGGACAACCACTTTTGTCATGAAGGTGTTCCTTCTGTCATCACCAGCTATTTTTTATCATAAGAAATTATTTAATTATACAAAAATAATATACACAATATAATTAATATCATATGAATTATAAATATATTTTTTCAAATCTTTGGACCACTATCAATAAAAATAAGGGTTACTGAAAAATTGATCAAACAACATCAATTAATAGTAACATGAATTAAAAATATATTATAAAATAAAAACAAATCATCATAAATAAAAATTGTAATATGGAAATTTTCATAATATGGTTATTATATAATAATTAAATTAAATTAATTTTTATTCATGACATTAAGCACAAGTAAAAATCGAGTTAAGACATGAATGTTTTGGATATTTTGTACCCCCATTATGAATTGTCAGTTTTAAATCATAATACCTTTTATATCATTAATGAAATATTCTTCTCTTTTAAACAATATTTTTCCCGTACTTCCCTTATATATATACCATGTAATATAAAATTTTAATTTTTGGGGTAATACTTGTTTTTTGGTTCAAGCGGAAATACCCACTTTTAAGTAATCTAGATTTGAGGATATTATCTTATATATTGTTTGATATGATGAATCCAACTAATAAAATGTTTTTAACAATGAATTGATAAAAAAATATCCATTATATTATTATTATTACTCATGGTAAAAAAATTAGTTTTATGCACAACAATATTTTCTTTCCTTCTTTAAAAATATTTTTTAATTATGAGCGTCACCTAAGTTGTTTTTTATATGCATTATAATCCTAAATCCTCATCATGAATTCTATATAATGGAAATCAATGCCCTATTCCTATTATAATTTATTTATCATGAATATCCAAAAAAATTAATTCTATCTTATGAAGGTAATTTTTTGGATTTATCATTTATTAAATATAATTATGAATCCCACTCCTTTATAATTAGTTTTCATGCTTTGGATTTATGAATGGTTTATTTTATTCATTTTAAAGAAATATATATGAATTTTATTTAGGAGAAATGTTAACTGAAATTTAATATCCCCCTATTGAATTTGGTAATGATTTATATCATATATGATTCTACGTAATTGATTAGGGTGTGAATCTAATCCATAAGGGGATTTTTACCAAATTTATGATGGTATTTGGAGTTTTTATAGAATCATATTTATGATATCATGTATTATATTGTTTCCAAATGTTTTGATTCCATGATATTATACTATAATTTCCACATTATGTGTCTACATTCTTTTGGTAATCCTATTGATTAGATCGTTTTATGCCTCTTATATAACATATATTTATTTGTATCCATTTCTATTCTCTTATAGGACTCTCTTGATCACCATTTTCAATATGAAATTCTCATTGATATAACATATATTTGCTTAAAATGTTCAATATCATTTTTGATAAGTATGTGTTGAATAAAATAAATATTATATATTTCTTTTTTTATGTTGTGCTTGTGTGTCTAATAATCCAAATATTATAGACCACTAAATATTTTTCATATATTTTTTATAAATTGTAGTAAAGTATCCTGAAATTTATTAATATAAGACTTAAGTCATTATAATCTTCATCCACCTTATTTTATCCATACAGTGATTAAATAAGAAAGAACGTTTATCATTGATGGAATGAAAATAATGAATGTAACAAAGTATATTCGATTCTTTTTAATATAATATGTTACTTTAGGTTTTACTATTCATGATTCTTCCAGGTCTATATATTTATGTAATATTGATATATTTAATGATGTTGTATCCTTTTTCCCTTCATAATAAATGATTCAAAATGAATATTTTAATGTCATCCGTAAATTACAAATGTATTACAATATATTAATTGAATATTTGATTCCTAAAATAAAATGTTGATTAATATTAGTGCACTATCACAATAAAAATGGTAAACAAAATCTTCAATATTATCCAAAATATTATTAATTTTAATCATTATTTATATATTTTTTCAAAACATTCAATCAAGTCTGAATTCATGGGAAGTAAACATTTTGAATTTTATTTATTTAATTTTTAATGTATTAATTGTTTCAATTTCTTAGTCATTTCATATAATTGATAGTGTTATATAATATTTAAATTTAACAATTATATAATTAATTAATGATAATATTATTTGTGGTCTTGATTTTATTTTCCATAATATATATATATATAAATGATCATCGTGTGGTTAATCCTTCACCAAGACAGCATATCCAAAAAAATTGATAATTATTAAATTTCATCTATGTATCGCCACTACGCGAAAAACATCTCCGGTTTATCACACAAACATTACTTTAACTAATATATGAAATTAATCCTCTAAATTTATTTTGTTATGAACTAATAATTGATATACAAAATATACTCAAATACTGAATGTTTGATAAAACATTGTTAATGAAAATATGAATATTATTTATATATAATATATTTCTTCTCCAAAGAGCCAATTTATAAAATATTTATTATGTTTAATATATCTTCCTTAGTAGTGAATCCATATATAATGTTTTTATTTTATTGTAATTGTATTTTAATTTTAGAAAATATAATTTCATATTATATTTCTCTAACTCCATATGATATGTGAAAAATTGATCAATTCATATTATTTTGTGAATAACCAAAATTATTATACATTTGATGTTAAATCTATGTGAAAAGTTATTCATTCAGGCTTAATTTCCTTCAATTAAATTTAATGTTCTTAATTTTATTGTATTTTCTTTGTCTTCGGTTGATTTACACAAATAAAACTCATAATATATTAATTATTATATGTAATATAATTTTTGAATTCTGTTCCATTATTTATATTATGTACATAGCAAAATCAGGCATCTTGATTTTGTAACATCTATAATTCCATATATTAATACATGTTCCTATATTTCTTGATATATTTCTTATCCATTCAAAATAAAAAATTATTATAAACATTTTTCAACCAAAAATTTGAATAACACAAGAATAACATCAAGAAAAAAAAAGATTAAAATTTAAACATAGAATATCTACCAAGAAAAAAGTAAAAATCATATCGTGATAGCCAATAATATATAGTAGTAGATAATAATTATAAAATATTAAAACAACTATGTTATAGTATCGAATTTAAAAATAGATAGGGATAAATTAATATTTAATCAAATAATTTTTTTGGCAAGGATTAACCCAATATTCATCCCTTTATAATAAATAAATATCCCATCCAAAAATTATAAAATCAAAATAGTTCAAATTTTTTGAATTTTTACATATTTTATAAATTCTACCCATTTTTTAGGGATAACAAGGTAAGAAATGGACGAATAGAACAACTACAAAACCCTTTTCCCTAATACAGTAAAACGGAGTCTGTATGAACATGTAAATAAATTATCGCCTTTAAAAAATAAATAATTATAAACTATAGATTCTTAAATAAATTTGATTACATCGAATAATCCCAATTAGAAAAAATTGACAATAAATGCATGCTTTAAATATAACAATCAATATTCCTACAAAAATATAAATAGCCATGAAAAAATCAATAAAACCATTAATTAAGCATCAAAAATAGACCTAACATGCCTCGAGAGTAAATAAACACTATAAAAATCATCCTTATGTAATGAAAAAAAATAATTTCTAAATAAATATTTTGATTTGAAATATTATATGATGATTCGACCATATATATAAAATAATAAAGACTTTTAGTCAAGAATTCACTGTATTTCCATATGAGGGTGAAACATTGTATTTATTTTACATTTATGATATTTATAGTTTTATAGTTTTTATATAATTGGATCATAACACATAAAGTTAAAAAAATCATTTAATATAATGTGGAAACTTTTGATACGTTTCAATTTTTCCCATAATATAAAATACTTATAATAAATCATTATATATTTACACGGAGAATCGTCATGAAATTCAACCTAACTTCTCCCTTTCACTTACTAATCAATATATACTATTAATGATATTTTAAAACCATGAATTAATAAAAACCATCAAAATAATGGATATAAAAACAATAAGAATTATTAGTGTAGTGAAAAAAAATTAACGTGCATAAATTTTTTGGCAATTATAACAATTTTTATTTAGTGAAAAAATAAATCATTTTCACATGAAAAATAAACATTTTTTTCTAAAATAAAATCATGAAAACCTATAGTATGAAAATCAAAAGTATTTTATGGATAATTAAACATCTCATTTATTATCCATTTTAAAACTATGTTAGAGGTATTTAAAGGATATTTTAATCTATAGGAGAAACCATCATGTATCGACATATAATTTTACTCTTATGTAAATTATCATTACCAAATGTAATAAAGTTATCGTTCGGTATAATGATTTTAGAAGCTATATCTAGCTCAAAAGACACTATCAGGTTGTACCATATTTTTTGTATAATGATTCAGTACTATATATTGAATAAAATATTTTATGCTCTCATTTTATCCTAAATAAATTTAAATACTATTTAAAACTCATATTCAAATAAATTATGGATTTAAAAATATAAATTTATTTAAATAGACGATTTCAAATTCTAAAATACATCTTTCTCTTTGAAATACATTTTAAAAAAAATATGATTTTCATTTGAAACCCCATTTCCAAAACCAAAGTACATAAAAAATTAGGAAGTAGTATTTTTATTTGAATAAACCCTTAAATCAAATAAAAGAATCTAAACATAAAATTATTTTTAGGTTAGTAGAACATTATATGTTACCACATATGTTAAAACAGAACATTTGTTTAATCGTTTTTAAATAAAGTTTAAAATTCAATACCATGATAACTTTTTTAAAAAATTGGATGGCTGAGAAAAAAATATTTTTAAAAATATGATATCCATATAACTACATTCATTAAATCTTTTTAAAAAAATTAAAATAAAAGAAAAAATTAGATTGATGGAAAACCATTAATGAAAATTCTAACTAAAATGGAATCATTTGAATCATAGGACCCCTAAAACAATAACATTTAAAAATTCTTTTAATATCATGATAATATAAAACATCTTGATATTATATTTCATCGGGGTTATATATACCAAATTTAAATGAATATAGGTGCAAAGAATCCAAATATCCCTCATTGAAAAGAGATTGAGATGATGTGCTTTACCTTATGTCTAACTCGTCATGTATATTTTTATCATCATATATAACAAATTTTTAGTAATTCTTAAATTTATTAAATACCATTTTTGGGTTTATAAATCATTATATTTTCCATGTCATTTAAAAATAATTAATCAATTCGGATTATATTGGAATCTTTAATAATATTAGGGCTATATATCATAATGACATTAGTGGGTTGACTTTTGTTCAAAAAGGAAAATATTTTTTAAAATATATAATAATTATATTTTAATAATTATTATTTTTATATATCAATTGTACTTTTCGAAACCAATCTTGAATTATGGTTATCAAAAATAAATTATGTTACTATCATTGAGATGGTAGGTCATATGTACTCTTTAATAACGTTTCCATTTTTCAATGATTATTATAGAAATTAGGTATGTAATATTCTATCATTCCAATATGATAAAATTTTCATATATTTCGTTATATATATATATATCATTCTATTAATTTGGTTATGAAATAAATATCACATCCCTTCATGAAGGCGGTTGTCCACATCTACAAAAAAGACTATATAATAATCACATCCTGATATTTTTTATTTTTAAAGGTATTCAATATTTTTTTTATTTTTTTTGTTTTAAGTAACAATTATTATAACATTATTTATATGCATCATTGAGATTATATTGCATTACATGAAATAACAAGATTCTTTCACAGAATGTCTGACATTTGACACCATGCTTAAGTGAACCAAGAAATAATTTTATTTTAAAAATGACCATTACAACATTTCTATTAAAGAGGTGCATGTGAATAGTGATAAATAATTTATTAAATATAGATATAAATACTATATTAAATATAAATTTTTAAAATCATATTATATAAAAAATAAAATTGTAGTAACATAATTATATTCATCAAAAATATGTTTTCTCCAAAAATAACTTTTATTTGTATTTATTAGAAAATATATAAATTAATTAATAGGGATTTTAGAGAATTTATCTTGAAAAATGAAATAAATAATTGGTATCATTGTATCAGAATTAACTTATGTTGATATTATTTTATTTTTTAGAAAATATTTGTTTTTTATTGAATAGTGAAAATATATTTTTTAAAACTATAATTCCATTCCAATAATTTGAATAATTTAAAATCAATATTATGTATTTATATAAAATTATGAATAATTTTTTATGTTTAATACACTTAATTAATTTTTAATAAAAAATACATTGAATTTTAGTATTTTTTGGTATAAAAAATGAGTTTTTTATATAAAACTGTTTTAATGTGCATTATTTTGTGCCATTTCAATTTATTTAAATAATCCCTAATGATGAATTTTTTAAAGAAAATAAATAAATTATATTTAAATACAACATTATATATATTCATAAAACTTTTATTATTATACCAATAGAAAATATAAAATTACTTGATGTTTGAAAAAAAAAATATTTCTCAAAGACACTTTTTCATCTCTTTAGAGGGTTTTATTAATTTAACATTTTTCTATTTTATATAAAATTTAATATCAAAATAAATTATTAAATTATAATTTAAAATTTATATTACTCTTAATTATTTAGTTTTATTTGAAAATATTATGTTTTTAATAAATATATAAAGTACTAAAATTAAATTGAAAACTTCTATTTCTTTTATAATAATTATAAAGTGAAATTATAATTAAAATTAGTTTAAAAGTAAATTAGTTCAGTTATATGTCAATAAATACAATTTAGGTGATTGAAATGAATTTAATATTGAAATTTTCAATAAATCAAATTTAAACTATTGAACATTTTCCCTTTGAAAAGACTTTTTCTAATCCCATCAGCGTGATTAATTAAAAATAATTTTTTTCAACATTGATATTTTAAGTATTACAAAATTATTCCTTATTTCAAATCATAATTATTTATATTATAAAATTTTGTTTAAAATATATTGTTACCAAATTCGATAGTGAAAACATTAATAATTAATAATCATAGTTAGGATAAAAATGGGGTTTTAATGTCAATAGAAAGGGTAAGAGTTAAAAATAGTCCAAAACATGTCAAATGACTTTTTTATGAACACATATATAAAATATAATGTTTTTTAGAAATAATATTCCAATGATGATCACTGTTCTATTGGAAAAACATTTTTACACCATTTAATTTTAAAAAAATAATCAAAATTATGCCACCAACCCCACTTATAGAAAGCCACACAATCCTTTATTATATAAAATATGAAACCCTATTTATCGAAAAATACCTTCCAAAATAACTTCCTTGATGCTCTCATGTCATCCTATAAAACATATTATTTAATTAAATACAAAATATAAAAAATAATGTTGAAAAGACAAAGAATATACCAAAAGAATATGTAATGCTATTCAATGAGTATTACTATTTTATTTCTTCCTCGACCTCATTAATGTCCTATTAAAACAAGAATATATAATAAAAAGTTTATAATATATACTGATACATTTTTATATTATGTTAATTTCATAAAAAATTCTTCACGTCCATTAAATGGGTTATGAAATCTTCATTTGAGTGAATGGCAGACTATAGTCACAAATTTTAATGATATTAATTTATCAATTTTAACATCTCACAGTAGTGTATAATAAAGGGTATATATTATACATAAATTATATTTATTAAATTAAAAAACATAATTATTAATTATATAAAAAATATATAATTACATCCGATTTTTTGGGGATAGGTTAACATTGTTCATGTGTATGGAAGACTACCTCATCGTGAAGTGATGTGATTCATTTTTAGTAATTAATTTATAGAAGATAATAATGATAAAGTTAATAAATATATATTATATATATAAAATAATTATAATATTTAGGAAAAAATTATCTTTTTGAAAATAAAATATATCATATTCTCCCTTAATATTTCACTCACAAAAGGATTACAATGATTTCGGTTTTATGAGTGAAATACCACATTAATGAAGTGATATGACACACATTTTATAAAAACACCACAGTGATTATATGTATACAATTATTTAAAATTAATAATATGGGTGTTTTTATATTATCATCATTTTGGATAGATATGATATTACTTACAAATATTCCATAATTATGGTTGAAAAATAAAAACATTACAAATGCATACGTAAGACCCATCAAATAAATAATTGTAACGTACTTAGTTTCTCTAAAAAAAATTTATTGGTTGGTTTTAAAATTATATTTGATATATTAAAATGATAATTATTTTATAATTTTTATATAGATGATGGAACCATTATTAATTTTTAGGTACTTAAAATAACAAATAAAAACATATATGAAAAATAAAAAATTTATTGCTTGAATAAAACATTAACAAGGAATCCTTAGTAAATGGATAATAAAAGGAAATATGTAATTGATATATGGTATTATATTTATAATTTTTTATTATTAAAATATGTATAATAAATATAAATTTAATATATAGGTTGTTCGAATGAATACATTAAAATTTAAGACTTGTGTTAAGGGATTCCCCTCTCACTTTATACTTTTGTGAGACACATTACACATTCATAAAAAGTTTATTTTATATGTGGTGAATACTACATGTGAATGTATATTATGCTAATTATCCAGAAATATTACTTTGAATTATGTATACAATTTAGGATCTATCCTTCACGGGGTGTTTTGATTCAAATATTACCATATATTTAAGGATGTTTTGTCCCAATTTTACTTCATTGAGGCATATATTATAACGAATTTTCACAAATTAGCTGTATATATATCACCATTTTTATATAATATCACAAATTTATTTTCCCTTAGGATATGTTAATTTTTTTTATTAATATTCTTTACTATTTCATATATGGCAATTTTAACAATTTTGATAGATTTTATATTATAATCCCATTATTTATTTGGTGTGTTTATGATAATATTTTTTATGAAAAAATATGTTGATCCATTTTAAATTAAACACATAAAATTTTTATCCTATATATATTTAATAATAATTTATTTTTTTAAATAATTTTCCTCTCTTAATGAAACCATTAATCCAAATTAATTTCATAAAAAATTTCGTTCATTTTCTGTTTAGTTTGAAAACATTTTTTCTTCAAAATATATGTTTTATGAAAAGGCCTTCAAATATGTTTACTTTTTTTACCAAGAATATAGAGAAGAAAATTTTATCAATTTTTTACATCCTAATGAATGTTTTGCGATAAATATAATTGTTATATTTGAATAAATTGATCTATGGATTTAATCAAAAATGAGAAAGGAATATTTGTTTATAATAAGAATTATAATGACCCCCTCCCCACAATGTGTACCCCTCCTAGGATGGCAAAGTGCGAATAGAGAAAATGACCCCCGAGTCCCGCCTCCTGTAGGCCCCTGGTTGGCGAGTCGCACTATGGGTATAATAACACTGAAGTGGAAGGAATTAGCCTCTAAGAGAAAACATGCAGAAGAGAGAGATAAGATAGACAACAATCAACTCCAAATCAGAACTGGATATATAAAAGAAACCCAAGTTCACAAATGGAATTTCATTCAAAAGTACTACAATAAAAAGGAGAAAACTGAAAGTACCCAAAATAATGTAAAAAAAGCAGCAACCATAAACTCGAACAGCTCCTGCAACCACAAACTAGTAGAAACCATCATGATCTTCATCCTTCTCCATGTTAACTGAAAACCCATTTATATATACATAGGGTGAGTATAACAGTATACTCGGTAGGATCCTCCCCCGAGCCTCTCATGAAAAAGTAAAAAAACATACTAAACCACAATGAACAACAAGTGAATCTAACTCATCAGCTAAACATGTATAATAAGTTACAAACCTCACCATATATAATCTCACTAAGTAACACATACATGAATATAGAACAGAGTAAAGAATATCAAGGGTACCCCGCTATTACTTCCCTACTGGATTTCCACTTTTCCCCAACATCACACGTCCAAGGCATCTCTCTCCAAAAAGGCTTGCCTCTGGACACCTGGGTGAAGCACCACAATCTGCACCTCCTCCCCCACATATTCTTTCCAGAAGAAACCTGGGAGATGCACCACACTATTCATATAACCAAAAGTAACCAGGTAGTTTCCGGGATCCCCCACAGATTGTAGAACATCTATCATACGTCATGTATTATTCCACAAGCCATTACATCCCATACACTGAGTAAGGATCGTGAAGCGATCACAATATATAAACATTACACATATATTAGTCCATAGGATACAAAATCTAGAATATATGTGTGTGAATAACCACAATCCATTACAGCACTCAACAAACATATATGGGGAAAACTAACCACAATGCCTAATAGAACATGTATCTACCAAGAGAAGAGAGCAGGGCCTAAGGGGGTAGTCCGCCATTCTTCCTCCCACCGGAATTTTGGGAAAAACACCCCCCCCCCCCATGGCTCAGTATCTTGGGGGTGTCAGTTACCTGTACTGATAGGGTGGAGTAGCATATAGAAACAAAAAAAGTACAAAAATATACTATATCTCACAACCACACAATGGGCATTACCTAGTCATACACAGAACTCCAGATAATGTCTCTCAGACTCTATTTTGACACATCTATGACTAGGTATTCTATAAGAACACAACCATTTAAGGAACTTTATTATATTACATCATTCCCTTTTTATCAATTTCACTTTATGTTAATTAATTCTTTATACATTAATTAAACCTAAATAATTCCACATTAATAATTCCATTAGCATCACACACAAAATCCATTGTACCATAAAAATTACAACCTCATCATTTTGTTCCATCAATCTCCAACCCCATGGGTTATCACCATTGATTCAATTATTCATTACGTAATTACTTTCCCGTATACCCAGAAAATCTAGGAAATCATTCTATGCTAATAAATACAAGGGGAATCAACAAGGTGATTAGATGTACTAACCGTTGAGTCTTTTCAGCCTATATCAAGAGCGTAAACCCATTTCCCCTTGAGAATCTAAACACAAAAATCATGGGGCATACCCCGCATGTCATCGCCTCTTTCGGGAGAAGGGTAAGCCAGAACAGCTTCCTTGAGTAGTGGGGAAAAGTAAAGAAGATGAACAACCAATGAACCGACAATAAACCAATAATAACATCCATCACATTCATCATTCCCAGTGTCCTCCCTGACACTCACATGCATAAACCGATGTATCTCGCCACTCTAGGCATCATCTGTTCCCACAACCAAAAGAACTCTATGCTACCACATATCACAACAACCATCCCGGATCACATCACAGTACAAGAAATAGAAAATAAAACATCACATCAATTAGGCACATGGCCCTTTAACAATCAAGATGGTTACTAAGAAACCTTCAATAAATTAACAAACTATCAAATTCTTTAATCCATCTTTAATTAACAGGTTTATAAATAGTTGGTTCTAACATCAGGAAACCTAACCAGTAGGCCACCACAAATTATTAAACATGCTCACTACGACAATTTTATTAACATAAAATTCCAAAAAAAACTAAATTCATTTTCATGTCTCTTTATCTTTATCCCAACAATTATCTATTAATCATGGTTTACATTCTTTTCTGATTTTCATCGGGATCAAAAAGTTAAGCAAATCCAGCATAGATATCACATTATCTAGAAAAATAAGAGGCAATAACATACGATCTATAACAATTTATTTATCTGGTTAAAATATTTATTATGTCTGTTCCATTACCATACAGTGGGATTAAACATGATAACACTATAGTTTAACGTAAAAGAAAGAGAAGCAATGAATCCCCTACCTCAAGGGGTTTTGACGAAAACCCCAACAAACGAAGATTGCACAAGAAGCCTGTGCTGATTCTCCAGAGACCCATCATAGATCTCTTCTCCTAGGAAGGTCAAGACCAAAGCTCATCATATTTGGAATCCAAACATATAGATCTACCCATAATAGGTGAATATCTAAGAAATTGAGGGATGAGAAGGAGTAGATTCATGTGGATCTATGATACTGAACAAGAACGATCATGAAAGATCACATAACTCAAGAAACCAGCTTCGATCCGCCAAGAGAGGCCTTCCGATCGATTCCCAAACACTTGGGAGAAGTTATCCTACTGTCAAGGGAGGGTAATCCCGAGTTATGGCCGCTTTGGAGCTTAAACGATCAATTTAGACATGAAAATGTTGAGATCGACGATTTTTAGATCTAATTTAACTGCCCACAAGGTTAGCCCACAAGGATTGACATACTGTGAAATAACAATGCATTAGCTACTTCCTCGACCACCCTTCTCGCACAGTTTTGTTGCATGGTTAGATAAACAGTGCGCCTCCCATGCGGTAGCAACTACCTCCAAGACTAACCTCGGATAGTTTGGCCGCACAGTTTAGATAAACCATGCGCCTCCCGTGTGAAAGCTATTGCCCTATAGTTATCCTTAAAATTCCAACCAAATGACCCCTAAGTCACCATGACCACCCAGAACACTTCCAACACCATATTTCCACAAAGTAATGGACTAGAGGGGTCTGGTCCATTACATCAGACACCTCTCAAAAAATTCTTTCCCTCGAGAATACAAAACCCTCCAAAAGAGAAAATAGAACAGGGTCTGAAAAACAACCCATTAAGATACCTCTCAAAAGAGATCAATCCACAAATTCATCATAGGGAGAAATCTCATAATCAAGAAAGTTTCATAACCACAAAAGCATCATAGATACATGGAAGGAGTTAAACATCAAACAACTCTGGGTACTGAGAACATATCTTTGACTCACGTTCCCAGGTACTCTCTTCCATGCCACCGTGTCACCATAAGAGACGATCTAAGGGTATAGAATTCCCTCAAAACACCTTATCTCTGCAGTCTTGGATCTCCACATGTCTCTCCTCAAAGGTTTTATTATCATTAACATGGATATCTCCACAGTTGATAATGGGAGAGTCGTCATGAAGATAACGACTGAGCTGTGATATATGGAAAAATTCTTGTATCTAACTCATCTGTGGGGGAGGTGCTACTCGATACACCATAGCTCCAACATGAGAAAACACCTTTAAAGGCACAAAAAACTAGGTAGAAAGCTTACTTTCAGGACCAAACCTTTGCTCCCCACAACAGGGAGTCACCTTCCGAAAGAAATGATCCCCAACATTACACTCTAAGGGTCTCCTTCTTTAATCGACATATGATTTCTGAAGATCACGCACTGTCTTCATTCTCTCACAAATCAGCTGAACCATCTCGATTGTATTCTGCACTAGTTTTGGTCCATGAATTGCTGACACTCTGACCCCAGTCTAGCAAAACGAAGAAGGGAAAGGCTGGACATACAAGGCTTCAAACGGCACCATACTGATGGCGGAGTGAAAACTATTATTGTAATGGAACTCCAACAAGTATAAGTGCCTCATCTATGAACCACTAATGTCAAGAACACAAGTGAATAACATAAATTCATTATTTTGGATGGTTCAATATGTCTAACAATCCATTATAGGATGAAAAATAGTGCTAAGGCATATTTGAGAATCAAAAGAATGTTGGTGATCTCTCCACACTCTAAAGATAAAATGATGATCTAGATCACAAATTATCACCCTAGGGACTCCATGAAGTCTCACCACCACCTCTAGATATTTCCTTCACAAAACATCCACTGAGCATGACACCTTGATTGCTATAAAGTGGCCCAATTTTGTTAATTAATTCACTACCACCCAAATAGCATCATGTCCTCCCAGAGCTCAAGGTAAACCAGTAGAGAAGTCCATTGAGATGTCCTACCACTTCCAATAAGGAATCTATAATGGCTGGAGAATACCACCAGGAACACGGTGTTTGGACATCACCTTCTGGCAGACTAAACATCGAGACATAATCTCTGAAACTGCACGCTTATGCCCAGGCCACCAAAACTGACTCCACAAGGATCAGTACATCTTTCTCACGCCAGGATGTAATGATAAAGGTGAACTATGGAAATCTCTAAGGACCTTATCATGCATCATTAAAGGAACAAAAATACATCCATGGTAAAACAATCTGTGATGTTCATCCTCAGACCAACCATCACAGGCCTCACCACAAAAAACTCGGTCACTCCAGACCTCCACCTCAAGATCCCCCAACTAGGGCTCTTCCACATTTTTCCCCAGGGATGACTGTACTGCCATTTGAAAAATACATCCCCTACCCCCAACATCTCCCATATCAATATGTAATGCTGAAATTTTTTCCATTACACTCCAAGAATCAATGGATTCATGCATAGCATCATTAATTGATTTTCGGCTCAGCGCCTCAGCTATAACATTCCCCTTTTCTAGGTATATTCAATATTTTGAAGTTGAATTCCTGTAAGAACTCCATCCACCGATGATGTCGAAAATTCAAGTCATGCTTGGAGAAAACATTCCTCAAACTCTAATTATTAGTGAAAAACATGAAGCGCTCACCAATGAGGTAATGTCTCCACAACTTCAGATAAGACACCACAGCTGCCAACTCAATATCATGGGTGGAATATTTGTGTTCATGGGGACGAAACCTCCTAGATCCATAAGAATCAACTGACCTATGATGAATGAGAACACAACCTAACCCCACATGTGAATAATCGCAGAAAACATCAAAAAAACTCCCTTATCTGGAGGAAAAAGGACTGGATCTCTTATAAACTTCTCTATTAGATACTCGAAAGATGCCTGACACTGATAAGTCCATATGAATGTATTATCATTCCTGGTCAAAGATGTAAAAGGAATTTCAACTCGTGAGTAATTGGCTACGAATATCCTCTAGTAACATGCGAGACCAATGAAACTTCACAACTCTGACACTGTCTTGGGGGATACCCAAGACACAACTGCTTGAATATTCAATGGATCCACAACTACACCCTTTTAGGATAGAACATTTCCCATGAAATAGATATCTTGATCCCAAAACTCATTTTTCGACAACTTCCCAAAAAGATGATGTTGAAAAAAGACTCCCAAGACGGCTCGGGGATGCTCTGCACGATCCTACTCATATTTGGAGTACAAAAGGATGTCGTTGATGAAAACTACCACTAACATGTCTAAGAATTCATGGAACACATCATTCATCAATCCCATGAATATAGCTATAGCATTCATCATGCCAAATGACATTACTAAAAACTCATAATTCTTATTAGACAACTAAAAGAAATCTTCATAAAATCCTCATCCTTTAAATGCAAAATATGATATCCTGACCACAAGTCGATCTTGGAGAACCAACTTTCACCCTTCAGTTGATTGAATAAATCATAAATCCAAAGAAGAGGATATCTATTCTTTATTTTCACTTTCTCCAAGTGACGATAATCGACACACAACCACAAACTGTCATCGGACTTCTTCACCAAAAAAACCGGTTCACCCCATGGTGACACACATGGCTGAACAAAACTGCACTGTAATAGACCATCAAACTATATACGCATCTCTCACAACTCGTAAGGGGATATCCTATATGAATAAATAGACATAGGACAAGCTCCTGGATACAGCACGATCCCAAACTGGATCTCTCATCGAGGGGGTAATACTACAACCTCTTCTGGATAGACATCCGGGTACTCCTCTACGACCCTAGTAAACGCAACTGCAAAACCATTGACGAACAAAAAATCATCTCAAACATCTATAATGATAATCACAAATCACGCCAATGACCCATCAGAGTATCTTGCTCACCAAAAAACTCCAATTTCTCTCCATCCACACTAAGGAAAACAACCTTCTTCCTAAAGAAATCCATGATAGCCAGCACCAAATACAACTAATCTATGATGAGGATGACATCATATGGTTGTATTCGTAATCATTGGAAATATCACCAAGAGCGGGGTTTCCCCAAAACTAGCTCGCAGTCTCTACATACTTCAAACAAGTCAGCCTGACCTCCAACTGGTGTAGTCAATGCCAAGGGCACTTGAAGCCTCTCTACCATAAGTCCCAAAGCATAGACAAAGGTATGTGATATGAAATATTGTGTCTCTCATAAGTCAAACAAGGCCTACACAATGGTAGAAAACATGCAAAGGGTACCTCGAACGACATCTGGCTTGCCTAGGGCTGGAAGCACTAGAGCATGAAGCTGACCACACCATCATCCACAGCCTCTCTGACCCTGATGAAGCCCACCACCATGGTCATGCTATGCTCTCTGAGGACGGGGCAGATCATGGGGTTGTCCTCTGCCTACCCCATCGACCCTCTGCTGATCTAAATAGAGTGCAACAGGTTGTTGTTGCCTCACCTGTAACTGCCTCAATGGAGGAACCTGGAACATAGTTCCTGGTGCACAATGACCACTCTTAAAGGTCAAGCACTCCCATTTCTGATCGCCACAACCACCACAAGAAAAACAAGAGCATGGTGCCTTAGCATAGGCCTGAGAGTTGCTGCCTCAAGAGAAATGAGACGCGAAGGGCTCAGACCTACCCCCAGCAGAATGGAAACACTTCTGCCCTGAAATCTAGGAACGCTGGATGAAAGCTGTGCTTCATGAGGGATCATGATGATCCCCCTATCGTGATGATCCGGTCCTGGCCAATGTCTTCTCGACAACCTATGCTCTCTCCATCACCTCAAGATATATCTTCAGCATTAATGGGGTGACAAGGAGTTGGATATCTGGATGCAAAGCATCCTCGAAATTCCTCTCCATGGCATCCTCATCAAGTAACAGGTCCAAATCATATCTTAAAAGATTACTAAAATGGATTACAAACTCTCAAACACTGGAACTCCCCGGTCAAAGGGTAAGAAGCTCCTGGAGACTGGACGCCTTCTCAATCGAAGAAATGAACTTGATTCTAATCATGTCTTATAACTCCTCCCATGAGATTGTTGATTCCTCAAGATCCCTGAGAAAAAATAACCCCCACTGCCTCACTGCACCACGTAGCATCGTAACAGCTGAGGACACCCAGTGCTCCTTCCGTGAAAGAATCGAACTAAATCCTATCTTGAACTCCTCAAACCAGCCCTCTGTGACTGCATCTAAAATTGATCCATCGTACTTCTACAGATTCTGGCACTGAAACTCTCCGAGCATCTTCCTTCAAGTGTCGTTTTCCTCAACGTCTACCCTGTGGTGATTTACTGGAACAGTCTACTAGTCATTTTCTGTGCAAACGTGATGAGGATGTCAACTTGGAGACGTACCTATAAAATAAATCACGTTAGATTTCAAAAACCTGGAATATAGAAGACACAACCTTAATTAATTAATTATTTTCTTTTAATCATTTTAGGTTAACCTATCCCAAGGTCTACCCATTCAAACACATGCACAAAGAAGAATTATGCGTGATCCTTTCCTAGGTCTCTACCCAGAAACTAGTATCACCTTATTTAGTTTTCATTGTAAACATAAATGTTCATACATCAGATAATTGGGGGCCCTAAACGCCTATGTCGCAGCTAGTCTCCAGTGTTTACATCACTTGTTAAACGTGAATGCCACTGTTGCACTACCAACCCATGAAAACTCACATGTAACTAACTCCAACCTCCATCCTATCCCTCATCCTCTCTTTGATACCACTATGTCATGACCCCATCCCCACAAAGAGTACCATCATGGTCCGGCAATGTTAGAAGGGAGATAATGACCCCCGATTCCCGCCTCTTATAGGTCCCGGGTTGGTGTCCAGCACCGAGGCTATAGTAACACACAAATGCGAGGCATTACCCTGTATGAGAACACATTCAGAAGAGAGAGATAAGATTTACACCAATCAACTCCAACTCAGAACTGGAAATATAAAAGAAACACAAGTGGACAAATGGAATGTCATGCATAAGTACTACAACAAAAATTTGAAAAACTGCAAGTACCCAAAAGAATGTAAAAACAGTAGCAACCACAAGCCTGAACACCTACTATAAGCACAAACTAGTAAAAGCCATCTTGATCTCCAACCTGCTCCAAGTGACATGAAAAACAGTTTATATATATATATGGTGTGTATAACTATATAATTAGTAGGATCCTCCCAGAAGCCTCTCGTGAAAATTTAATGAAAGTATGCTAAAGCCCAGTGAACAACAATTGAAACTAACTCATTACATAAAAAGGTATACTAAGTTTCCAACCACACTACGGATACCCTTAACAAATAAAGCATACAAGAATGTGGAATATTGTAAAGAATATCAACGGTACCCTGTTACTACTTCCCCACTGGTTTGCTGCTTTGCCCCAACGTTGCACGTCCTAAGCATATCTCTCAAAAACGTATTGGCCGAAGATAGCTGGGAAAAGAACCACACCATCCGTACAACCAAAAGTTACCAAGTAGTTTTCGGGAGCCACCACAGCTCGCATAACATGTATCATATGTCGGTTATTATAACTCAAGCCATTATAGCCTATACACCTGGTAAGGATCCTCAAGCCATCATAGACTATACACATTACACCTTTAGTAGTCCATAGGATACTATATCCATAATATATTTGGGTGAATATCCATAAGCCTTTACATCCCTCTACACACATATATGGTGAAATCTAACCATTGTTCCTAATCGCACAAGTATCTACCATGAGAAGAGAGTAGGGCCAATGTGGGTAGTCAACCATTCATCCTCCCATATGAATGTTGGGGAAAACACCCCACAGGGCATAGAATACCTGGAGTGTCAGTTTCCCTTACTGACAGGGTGGATTAGTGTATAGAAACACAGAAATTACAAAAACAGACTATATCTCACAACCACACTATGGGAATAACCTAGTCTTACACACAACTGTAGCTGACATCTCTCGGTCTCCAGGATTCCACATCTAAGACTACATATCCTATAATCACACAACCATTTAAGGAACATTATTAGATTACTTAATTCCCTTATTATCTGTTTAACTTTACGTTAATTAATTCATTAAACATTAATTAACCATGAACAATTCCACATTAAAGAATCCATTATCATCACAACCAAAATCCACTATCCCTTCAAAAGTACAACCTCATCATTATGTTCCAGCGAACTCCAACCCCATGGGATAACACCATGTATTCAATTTTTCATTAAAAAATTATGTTCCCTAAATCCTAGGCTTTCTAGAAACGCATTCAAAGCTACTAAACACAAGGGGGATCAACACAATGAGTAAATTTACTACCCGTCGAGTCATTGTGGCCTATAGCTTGAGTGTAGACCCATTCCCCATCGAGAAACTAAACACAGAAAGCACGTGGCATACCCCTTGTGTCTTCAACTCTTTCGAGAGAAGGGTATGCATGACCAGCTGCCTTCAGTAGTGGGGAAAAGTAAAGAAAATTAGCAACCAATGAACGAGCAAGCAACCAACAATCACATTCATTCCATTCCATCAACCCTAGTGTCCTCCCTGACACCCACATGAAAAAACTGAGGCATCTCGCCACTCTAGGCATCATCATTGGCCACAACCAAAAGGAATATATACCCCCACATATCACAACCACCATCCAGGATCACATCATAGCACAAGCAGCATGAATGTAACATCACATCAATTGGCCTCTTGGACCTTTAACAATCAAGAGGGTATCTCAGAACTCTTCAAGGAATTATTAAACAATCAATTTCATTAATCCATCTTGAATTAATAGGTTTATAAATCATTGGTCCCCCCATCAAGAAACCTAACAAGTAAGCTATAACAAAATATTAAACATGCTTACTATGCCAATTTTATTAACATCAAATTGCAACATGAACCAGATTCGTTTTAAATCATCTTTATCATTATCCCAAAAATGATCAATTAATCCTAGTTTACGTTCATTACTATTTTTAATCATGAAAGAACAATTATGCAAAGAAAGCATAGATATCACACTATCTAGTAATATAAGAGGCAATAACATAGGATCGATAACAATTTATTTATCCGGTTAAAATATTTATTATTTCAATTCCATTTTCATCTAGTGGGATTTGACATGATAAATCTACAATTGCATGTAATAGAAAGAGAACCAATGAATACCTTACCTCTATGGTTTTGGACAAAAACCCCAACAAACAAAGAATGCACAAGAAATATGAGTTGATTCTCCAGAAACTTGCCTTAGATCTCTTCTCCTAGCAAGGTCAATACCAAAGATCATCATATTTGGAATCTAGACGCATAGATCTACACATAACGGGTGGAGATCTAAGAAACTGAGGGATGAGGAGGAGTAGATACATGTTGATCTATGAATCCAAATAAGAACAATCAAGAAAGATAACATACATCAAGAAACCAGCTTCGATTCGCCAAGAGAAGCCTTCAGATCACTTCCAAAACTCTTGGGATATGTTCTCATACCTTCAAGGGATGGTAATCCGGAGTTATGGCTACTTAAGAGCTTAAACGACCATGTTAGATGCGAAAAGGGTGAGACCCACAATTTTAGGATCTAATTAAAGTGCCCACCCAGTTAGTCTGCACTGTTGGACAAACTGTGCGCTAACCGTGCTTTAGCTACTACCTCGACCACCCTTCTCACATAGTTAGGCTGCATGGTTAGACAAACCATTCACCTATTGTGTGGAAGCTACTGCCTCCAAGACCAACCTCGCACGGTTTGGTAGCACTATTTAGAAAAACTGTGCATTTCCCCTAAGAAATCTATTTTCTTTTAGTTTTACTTAAATGTCCACCCAGACACACCCCAAGTATGCTTGACCACCCATAACACATCTAACACCACATTTCCAGAAAGTAATGTACTACAGTGGTCCGAGCCATTACAAGAATGAAATGAACAATATATCACATTATCATCACCACTCTATGATTTCAAGAATCCCATCCTAGTTATCAAATTTCTATTCAATTTAATTTTTTCCATAACATTTGGGAATATTTTATTTCTAAAAAAATTCAAATTTAAAATAAATTTAAAATTATTTTATATTTTAAATAAATCTTATTCCAAAATTATATTTTCCTAACGAAATATTTTAAATTATTTTCATATTATTACATTATAAATATAAATTTTTATTTTAAAATAAAATAATCTTCATCATATTTTATGTTTTTAAAATAAATTTTTTAAAAAATGATATCTTCCTTAATAAATAACCCATCTAATTTATCATTCCAAATAATTATCCATATAAAATAAAATTATTCAATGTTACATAAAATTTACTGGAGATATATCCCAAGGATACCATTATTATTATTTATATGAATGATTTTTGAGGTAAATATGTTTATGAAACTCAATTAACTACCATGGGTTATACCAAGATAAAACCCTTATGAAACCTAATTTTACATGGGATCTGCACTGATGAGATGATGAAATGATGAAATGATCATGAAACCAATCCTTTTTCAATAGGTTATGATATAATAGAATGTTAATGAATCCCTTTTTCATTTAGGGGTTATGGTATGATAAATGTTTCAATATCTTTTAGCACAAATATATATATGTGTGTGTGTGTGTGTGTGATTTTAAATATGTGATAGTGGAACCTATATCTTGCTAAAATTAATTGGGTAGTGATTTATATTTTTTGAGATTTATATGATAGGAATAGGGGGTGATATTAGTTTGGTAATTATTTTATCTAATATGATTATATTGGTAGTGAACTTTGAATATTATGATTATTTTGGGAGTAAACCCGTCACACTATGATAGCCATTGAAATGAGAATTAAATATTTTTGAAATGATTTTCTATGACTATGTGTATGGAAAATATTATGTTTTATTACAATGTTTGTATATCATATATAAAATTATATTATTTCCATTTGATTCGTGTCTTATGGACTTCCAATCATTATACCATGACTTGCAATTATTATCTTTGATATGGAGTGTCGAGTTTTCAAATTTTATTCTCATGTACTAATTCCATTAAGCTCATGTTATACATAAAAATTTTACATGGTTATCCTTACATAGAATCTGACCTCACCCTTTTTTATTTTTCTATTCCCCAATTTATTAATATTGTTCATTAAGTAAATATCAAATATTGGAAGACCATTATCAGAGACATTGACCATATTTCATGACTTAAGAAGAATATATTCCTTGTTTCCAATGGATATAAACTATTCAATTACATGTTTCCAAGGGATATAAATTTTCAGAGAAGATTGTGCCTTACCATCATTTATACAAGTGGTTTTGAACTAGGAATAGATGAATCTCTTGGGGGAGGTTATCTTGAATGTGGAAGAGGACATATGTTGTTTCACGGGATTGAGTTCGGGTGAATTCACATCCAGGGATTACAGGAAGCTTCTCTAGGGCGAGTTGAGGGATGATGAGTGGGCACTGAAGTGCTGGTGTAAGGAGCTTCTAATCAAGTTGAATTTTTTGACTTGGCATATCATCAACAGAGCACTTCCCATGGTGGATAATATTTTGAGGAAAGGAGTGCTATAGGCCTCTAGGTTTTACTGATGTGTTGATCTTTAGAGTGAAATTGTGGTCCACTTGTTTTGTTAGAGTGAATGGGCTCAGTCTCTCTGGTTGAACTTCCTCCCTCTCCCAAGCCCTTCTGTCAGTTTTATAACACATCACGATTTCATGGATGGTTGGTTTCATGGATCGGAACCCATGACATGCAAGGAGATGTGCTCTATCCTTTCCTCCATTTTCTAGATGTTCTGGGAGGAAAAAATTGATCTCGGATGGGTGACCGGTGTTCTTCAAGGTATATATTGGTCCATCTGAATTCATTATTGGACAAGATGGGTTTTATTTTAAAGGGAGATCTCTCCTTATTGGATTTTTCAGCCTTAACGATACTCCCAAGCTCAGTTGGCTGGATGGTCATTGGATCAGTTGGTTCCTGCTACGTCGATGTTTAAAGTTGAATGTGGATGGATCGCTGATCAATGGTATCATGAGTGGTGGAGGGTTGTTGTGGGACATAAGCAGTTCAGTGTTGGTAGCCACAGGTGCATATTTTAGACCAGGAAACTCTTTGGGTGCTAAGTCGAGACCTCTTCTTACAGAAATTCAGGTTTGTCGGAGGCTTGGTTTTCAGGTTGATGAAGTGGAATCTGATTTCGATGTTCTTGTTTTTTCCATGATAGAATGTCATGACCCTCCATGGGAACTAGATTTTGTGCTTCGTAACTGGGATCTTGCAATAGATCATGGGAGGAATGTTCAACATTGTTGGAGGGAGTTCATTTTTGTTGCTGATGCGTTGTCCCGAAGGGGGAGTTTAGAGGAGGAGCTTATTGTTTACTCTAGTACTAATTCTCATACAGTGGGGTGTAAATCTTTTGTTCAATGAGATGCTCTTGGTTTGCATCTTTTCCATCCTCCATAACGTTGTTTCTATGATTGGTTGTTTGGTCACTCTCATTTTGTAATAAAAAGAAGGATAATGATGAAAAGACTAGGTTTCAATAATTTTTACTAGAGTATGGTCTATTTAAAAATTGGAAACTATGATGTTAAAACATTAGTATGAAATCTATAGAAAGGTATATGGATTAGTATAATGATAATACCAAATATAGTAAAATTTCCATGAATATTGGATAGGTAAAAAGAAATATGATTTCATGAAATAACATCCATGTCTGGACACAACAAGAGGATATGGCTCTGAAATATATGTGCCTAATGATTATAACATCATAATGGATGCATTTATATAGACATAATCATCCACTTGTGCATGAAAATAGGCCATAATAAACTCTTGGATTAACAGTCATGGTGGATATACTTTTAAAATTCACAAAATATTTTCAATCCATCATGTTAGTTTTATATTGATGGTGATATGGAATGACCTTCTATAAAACTAATTTGTCATAGATTGAAATGAATGTTTAAATATTTGACATCATATAATGTATTTTCATGATTATCTGGTCGCAAAATATTATTAGTGTTTATCACACAAATTATTTTTTATTTATTCAATTCTTGGATAAAGAATAACATGGTTATCAATGAATGGTATGAACAATTTTCGAAAGAGAAACCAAATGGGATGATAACATGAGTTTCTGATGTTTTGATAATACATTATCATTTTTCATGATTTATGATTAATAACACCCACATTAACCAACTTATAGACTCACTAAAATAAGATAAGGATAGAGTTCGTGTAACGCCCCGACCCTAGCTACCCAGAGTCGGTGCATTACTTCGTAACATTGGCATGATCACAAGAAAGATCAAATCCCGAAAGATCGATTGGTTTAGTAGCCTTGGAAACACTAGATATAATCATAAAGTTTTACATTACATTTCAAAGTGAAAAACTACTACAACAACAAAGTCTTCATATCCACACTATTAACCCCTCATAATATCTCTGCAAGTCATTCATAATTTACTTCTTCACTACCTGGGAAAAATAAAACATAGAAAAGGGGTGAGCTCAAATGCCCAGTAAGGATAACAATAAAGTGGAAACTTTCATAAATAAGAATAAACATTTAAGGCAATGTATAACTAAATCAAAAGCCTTTTAAATACGAACTATCAACATGGTATGTCATAAATAAAATGAAATAATGCCATTTACTTATTCACATGGATATTCTAGTAAATGAATAATCACATGCAAAAATCAATAACCACTTTCATAATGTTGGAATGCATAATGCTAAACGTTAATTTCTTTGTCTAGGCCTCATCCCAAGAACTAGGGGTTACTTCTAACCGGAACCCAACCCGGAGTGCCTCTAATAACCGGACACCAACCCGGAGTGCCTCTAATAACCGGACACCAACCCGGAGTGCCTCTAATAACCGGACACCAACCCGGAGTGCCTCTAATAACCGGACACCAACCCGGAGGGCGTACTTTTACCAGTCCCTAACCTGGAGGGCTTACTTTAACCAGTCCCCAACCTGGAGGGCTTACTTTTACCGGTCCCCAACCCGGAACATACTTGTTTAGCACATTCATCTGAAGAAAAGTTTGAAATATAACATAAACATTCGGATTAAAACTAGCATACGAAAGGTCAATAGTTTCACCATAAACTATGAATGGTATAAAATAGCACATCCACAGTCAAACATATCACAAAACCTTCAATACAATATAGAAGTTTTGTATTATAATAAATCAACTTCAAATAAGCGTAAAATCCATTAAAGGATGTTGACATAGATGAAATCAAAACACTTTTTAGAGAAATATCTCTTTCTATTTTTGAAATCATTTAAGAGCCATATAAAATAAAACATTTTCTTGAAAATATTCTTGTAAGCTTGTAAGGAAAGCTTTGATGATTTTATAACGGCGGAAAATAACCGCACCCGCCGTATAAGTAAAAAAAAACATTCTTATCTTAATTCTGTCGAAAAGGTTAAAAAGGACCTTGTTTTGAAAACGACGGAAAGATTCCTTTATAAAACTCTTACAAAAAGTCAAACAAGGGTATAAATGAATTTAACCCATATTCTTGTAAATAATAAATATGTTTTGAAATACATTTTGAAGAAACATGGATGTGGATGATAAAGAAATCCCAGTAGATTATTACGTATAAACAACCTCGGATAATGAAGAGATTGTGAAATAACCCTTACCAATTCGGTAACTTATGAAATATACAACCCATGAAAGAGGTATCATACAATGAATATGTAAATACACATAAATTAGAGTGTATTACACAAAGAATATAATTATGGGTAGTACATATACCACACAAAAGGTGATGGTGGCAATATGACATAAATCTCACGGAAATAAGGAGTGAGATGAAAACCCCTTACCTTGTACTTTTCCTTGGTTGGGGTAGGTTAACCTCCTTTATAATGGTTAAATAATTGTTATTAAATTATACAAGAATCATATTCATTCATATGATATCATATATGATCTTTTAACATTGCTTTGTTAATAATATCTTAGTATTATCGTTGTTTCGGGTGTTAACTTACTCGTTTTCGTTTATATGTTTTGTTACGTAAGACATGTTTGTAAAGGATAGGTTGTATATTATTCAAATCCAGAATGATATCAATTCCTTAAAAATCATTTTTAAATCATCAAATGATAATTATACTTGAATGGATACGATGGAGAATGAATCTCATCGCGTTCGTGGAGACGGTAGTCCGTACGTACGTACGAGCGACAATATCATTCTTTTGATATTAAAATAATATATAAATGGATGGTATATCATATATACAGAATCATTAACATGTTATATTTATTATTTACACGAGTTACACATCATTATTATACCCATCCAAATAATAATATATTGAATAACAATTACACCACGACGTGGAGACGGTAAGCCGTACGTACACACGTATGGTGACATGTTATTCAAAGGGTGGATATAATACTGAATATGGTTGTACCATATTTATAATAACATCACAGTATATGTAAGATACTGGAGTTATTATTTTAGAATGGTAAGAACAAAGAAAGAGGAAGTGGAAGAAGAAAGAAACTTAGAAAAGGGTGGTGAAATCATTACCTCTTCTTCGGGTTCTTCCTTTTGATTTGATCAAAAGGGCTCCTTAGGTTGGCTTTCTGATAAAACTAAGGCCTCTAGGTTGTATTGAGGGATGTTGGGAGAGTATTTGGGCAGAGTTTGGCCGAACCAAAAGGCTTTAGAGGTGTGAAGAAATGAGAAGGAGGAGTGCCCTTTTATAAGAGGGGTGAGGGGTACCTTTGGAAAAGCTAGAAATATTAATTTATATTAAATTCCTATTCGGTTTCCAAAGGCTCCAAAGTTGATTATTCAAAGGTTAAGGTGGGGATAGGTCGAAAAACACTCAACCAATAGAATTTAGACATGTTTGGGTACTTATATTAACCTTATCTTTAAGTATCAACTCTAAGTTAATTAGTTTCACTTTTACAATGTCTCTTTGTATTTTTATATAATAAACATACTATATACATCCAAGCGACCCCCAAGTGGTCCATTAATGATGAACCTATCATGATATAAGTCTCTTGGCCGAACCTTAGATTTTTAGGAATTTAATATCAATTAATAATATAATATTTGTTTTAAGAACTCTTTTATGTCAATTTGGACACTATTCAATAGTTGATTTTTGTGAAACTCATAACAGATTTATTACTTCGAAAAAAGTCAATTAAATCAATCCTAATATATCATATTATTCTAGAAAATTAGTTTAATTCATTAAAAGTTTCATATTATATTTATTTGGGTATTTATAATATCAATTATTTTAATTTTTCACTATTATAGTAATTACTGCATCATCATTGTGTCAAAAATAAAATAAATTATTTAATGTCTAAAAATTATAAATAAAATATAATTATGTAGGAAATCGTTTTATCTTTCTAATGAATATTTATAATCTAAAATCCAACTTATATAACCCTATGTAACAATTACTTTTCTAAAAGATATATGCTTGTGTCATTTTTGTATTCATTTTGACTTAATTAAAATAAAGTGTCATTATCACTTACAAGTGGATCCATGGGGTCCCAAAATTGACACAAAGATGCCCATGGTCGACCATCTATCAACCAATAGGGTTAAGACACGTTTTTAGGGTAATTTAGTATTATTATAATATTATTTTTTTAACCCTTATTTACCGGATTTACCCTTAACCATGGTAAATAAAATATTTACCGCAGTAATTATTCAAAATGTCTAAAAATAAAAGTTACCTATTTACACAATTTGAACATCCTGATTCCAAATATGGAATCCATTTTCCTAAATTCAAAACACAGAAGTGTCAGAAATTAATTTAAAATTAATTCCCGCTGTCAAAACAAAAAGCGTGTTTTTAAGAGATAATAACTATCAAATGATTGACACTTGTTTATGTTCGGTTTAATTGTAAAATTATGTTCAATGACCAACATTATATTAAATGGTAAAAATATATTCTAAATATACTTTAAAACTACTAAAATTCATAATTTATCACTATTAATTATTTTGATTAAAAAAGTTGTTTTTAATTAAAATTTAGTAATTTTCACTATTCATCAAAATATGAAAGTTATCCGAAAAGTACCAAAATTTCACCTTAGGCTAAATTCGATATTCCGAGTCCAAAAATGAAGTCCATTTTCAAATATAAAATATATATAATTTCAAAAATTAGGTATTACTATTCATAACAACTAGTTTGATTGGTTACGGTGTGTTAGAACTCGAAGTTGCGTACAACACACGCTACTGTTTTATCCAAAGGAAAGCGTACCGTGGACGCTTGGGATGTTTCATTTTAAATTTTTTGATGTCTCCATTTAGTCAAAAAGTTTAAAATATTGTATTTAAAAAGGTTTCACTATTAGAAGTTGATAAAAGTGAAATACTGAAAATGAATTTGTTCTTGCATTATGACTAAGAAACTCATAATAGGGATTCTAAAATTATAAGGATTATATAAAGTTCAAAATGTAGTTAATACTATTCATGACCTCTTTTAATGGTGTGATTGAACTCGGTGTTGCGTGTAGTGCAAGTTATTGAATTATTTTTAAGAAATAACACACTCTGAAATCCTGGGGTGTTACATTCTCCCCTCCTTCAATAAATTGCGTCCTCGCAATTTGAAATTGTTCTTCGAAGATAAAAGGTTTAAAGTAGAAAATATATTTGTGGGAAAACCCACATTGGAAATTGGGTTACTAAAATTTAGTCTTAATATGAGGAAAAGAGAAATTAAAGGGTCACCACCAAATTATGATCTCGATTAGGAGAACATTGGTGGAAATTAGAAACATATAATCGGAGGAAAAACGTAAATATTTATAGGTAGTGATTGAGGTCATCAATCACAAACAAGTGTATAATTGAGGTCCTTAAACTCATCAATCTATGATGATTTTAAGTACCATCGGTTCAACAAAATATAGGGTATTGGGATAACACATTTTTGACGTTTCAAAATATCTTAGTTGAAATCCCACATCGAAAAATGAATTAACGAGGCCTCTATTTAAAATAAAGAGTCGAAAGTATGAAGATTACCGAAAATAACACATACTAGGGTTCCATGTAAGAAAATATGGATATGGAAGAAAAATCTAGCCATCAATTATCTGATGGAGAGTGGTAGAGAACATGGCTATGAAAAGGCCAACAATCCCAAAGCCATAAATTTGTGATGATTTAAGGTACCATCTAGGACAACATTTTTGTTCTAAGTTTCTATTATTAATGTTGAGGAATTTATTTATGAGATTGGATAAGATAATAAGGAGATATACTTAGTTTATAATTAGAGTTTTATCCATTAATAAATTTCTACCAAAACTCATCATTCACTCGTAAAAAAATTCTATTTATACTATTCATAGAGGGTTCCAAAATAAACGAATTTATAATTCATCTACCAGATCTTTTAAAAAACTACTTTATTTAATCCAGGACATCTCGTGGGATAGTGGTAGGTGATACACCCTTGTCGCCCTTTGGTTGCGGGTTCAAGTCTCGCAGCCTTGCCGGACGCGACGGGTTGCCGCCCGACCTCCGGGTTGTCCTTTTATGGCAATCCAAAATAATCCAAACTAGAACTATCCAAAATACTTCTGTCCAAACTCACAGTCCATCATTCATAAGGAAGGTAAACATAATATAGATCCTTTTTACCCCGTAATAGCATATGAATACCTTCATCATGTATTACCATATTCCTTATTGATTACATTCAAGCTCCCTTATTCCATATAGAATGCTGGATATACTTTATTAATCCAAAAATGTTTTAAACCCCAACAATGATGGAATATACAAATCATTAATCAGTTCCAAGGTAGTCAAGAATATCCAATATATTTTTTCCAAAATAATCATGTATTATTCGAAAATCACTACCTCGGTATCAGAACTATATTATGGTTTATCATTCTCTCAACCATATATTTTCCAAAAATCTATCCTACTAATGAGTCACTTTTCTTTGTTCCACACAATCTCAAGTCCTTAATGAAATAGTACTGCAGTACAATCCTTATATACTCCATAATTATTATAACAAGTACATTGTTGATACAAAGCTCAATTGACATAATCAACATAAGAACTCTAATCATTCCTCTTCATCTGTGGTAGTATCATAACTTGATTATTATCCAATAACATCATTTGCGGCATAGTCTGATGATTGGGACATAGGTTCGCGTAGTGTCCAAACTCCTTGCAAATGAAGCATTGTACATTTAAAACCATTTTCTTACCCTTGCAGTCACGTACTTTGTGCCCTTTTCATCCACACTTATAACAAACTCCCATTCCTTTCAGGCAAGTTCCAGGGTGTTTCTTTCCACAGTTACCACATATGGGAAAATTCTTCTTTTCCCTCTTCCCTTTATCCATCTTTCTCTCTTCCATCCTTTTCTTCTCTTGCTTCCCTTCAAAGCCATAGGACTCAGTAAACTCTTTACATATCTTATCAAAACATGATATTATTTCTTCATATGATGATAATACATGGGAGACTATTTCTCTTATAAATTCTAGCTTAAGACCATGAAAGATATGATCCTTCCTTCTCTTTGAATCATGTGTATTTCTGGAGTTCTCATTCCTTCTACTGGGCGCCATTTCTATACCTTGGCATAAACTAGATCAGTTTATGAATCAAAATACATAATCCCATACTTATAAAACACCTAACATAAATTTAACTATTTATGGATATAATCCATAATCATAAAAATGTTTTCTATGAGGAAGTATATACTCATAAACCCTTCATAATGATTTGTAAAGAAAATGAGAGTTATCCTAAGCATATCCCCCGGGAGTGTCGTAACCAAGAGTGCAGCAAGGCCCGTTGTCGTGCACCAGTTCCCGTTCGAGTCTAGCTCAAAGCGGTGTTTTCGGGTTTTACCCCTAGGTACATCTGTGCCAGAGCCGCCTCTACCTGCTCGTATCCAGACAGGGATGTATTGCTCGGAAAACTCACAAAATCTCTACAATACCAAAATTCTAGGAAGTTCTTCTATACTAATCCTCAAAGTTCATCTTAGGTCTACGTGCTCTAATCAGAGTTTATCCAAATCTAGCTTCCAAGGTTTGTACTAAACTTCCTCTGATACCAACTGTAACGCCCCGACCCTAGCTACCCAGAGTCGGTGCATTACTTCGTAACATTGGCATGATCACAAGAAAGATCAAATCCCGAAAGACCGATTGGTTTAGTAGCCTTGGAAACACTAGATATAATCATAAAGTTTTACATTACATTTCAAAGTGAAAAACTACTACAACAACAAAGTCTTCATATCCACACTATTAACCCCTCATAATATCTCTGCAGGTCATTCATAATTTACTTCTTCACTACCTGGGAAAAATAAAACATAGAAAAGGGGTGAGCTCAAATGCCCAGTAAGGATAACAATAAAGTGGAAACTTTCATAAATAAGAATAAACATTTAAGGCAATGTATAACTAAAACAAAAGCCTTTTAAATACGAACTTTCAACATGGTATGGCATAAATAAAATGAAATAATGCCATTTACTTATTCACATGGATATTCTAGTAAATGAATAATCACATGCAAAAATCAATAACCACTTTCATAATGTTGGAATGCATAATGATAAACGTTAATTTCTTTGTCTAGGCCTCATCCCAAGACCTAGGGGTTACTTCTAACCGGAACCCAACCCGGAGTGCCTCTAATAACCGGACACCAACCCGGAGTGCCTCTAATAACCGGACACCAACCCGGAGTGCCTCTAATAACCGGACACCAACCCGGAGTACCTCTAATAACCGGACACCAACCCGGAGGGCATACTTTTACCAGTCCCTAACCTGGAGGGCTTACTTTAACCAGTCCCCAACCTGGAGGGCTTACTTTTACCGGTCCCCAACCCGGAACATACTTGTTTAGCACATTCATCTGAAGAAAAGTTTGAAATATAACATAAACATTCGGATTAAAACTAGCATACGAAAGGTCAATAGTTTCACCATAAACTATGAATGGTATAAAATAGCACATCCACAGTCAAACATATCACAAAACCTTCAATACAATATAGAAGTTTTGTATTATAATAAATCAACTTCAAATAAGCGTAAAATCCATTAAAGGATGTTGACATAGATGAAATCAAAACACTTTTTAGAGAAATATCTCTTTCTATTTTTGAAATCATTTAAGAGCCATATAAAATAAAACATTTTCTTGAAAATATTCTTGTAAGCTTGTAAGGAAAGCTTTGACGATTTTATAACGGCGGAAAATAACCGCACCCGCCGTATAAGTAAAAAAAACATTCTTATCTTAATTCTGTCGAAAAGGTTAAAAAGGACCTTGTTTTGAAAACGACGGAAAGATTCCTTTATAAACCTCTTACAAAAAGTCAAACAAGGGTATAAATGAATTTAACCCATATTCTTGTAAATAATAAATATGTTTTGAAATACATTTCGAAGAAACATGGATGTGGATGATAAAGAAATCCCAGTAGATTATTACGTATAAACAACCTCGGATAATGAAGAGATTGTGAAATAACCCTTACCAATTCGGTAACTTATGAAATATACAACCCATGAAAGAGGTATCATACAATGAATATGTAAATACAAATAAATTAGAGTGTATTACACAAAGAATATAATTATGGGTAGTACATATACCACACAAAAGGTGATGGTGGCAATATGACATAAATCTCACGGAAATAAGGAGTGAGATGAAAACCCCTTACCTTGTACTTTTCCTTGGTTGGGGTAGGTTAACCTCCTGTATAATGGTTAAATAATTGTTATTAAATTATACAAGAATCATATGCATTCATATGATATCATATATGATCTTTTAACATTGCTTTGTTAATAATATCTTAGTATTATCGTTGTTTCGGGTGTTAACTTACTCGTTTTCGTTTATATGTTTTGTTACGTAAGACATGTTTGTAAAGGATAGGTTGTATATTATTCAAATCCAGAATGATATCAATTCCTTAAAAAACATTTTTAAATCATCAAATGATAATTATACTTGAATGGATACGATGGAGAATGAATCTCATCGCGTTCGTGGAGACGGTAGTCCGTACGTACGCACGAGCGACAATATCATTCTTTTGATATTAAAATAATATATAAATGGATGGTATATCATATATACAGAATCATTAACATGTTATATTTATTATTTACACGAGTTACACATCATTATTATACCCATCCAAATAATAATATATTGAATAACAATTACACCACGACGTGGAGACGGTAAGCCGTACGTACACACGTATGGTGACATGTTATTCAAAGGGTGGATATAATACTGAATATGGTTGTACCATATTTATAATAACATCACAGTATATGTAAGATACTGGAGTTATTATTTTAGAATGGTAAGAACAAAGAAAGAGGAAGTGGAAGAAGAAAGAAACTTAGAAAAGGGTGGTGAAATCATTACCTCTTCTTCGGGTTCTTCCTTTTGATTTGATCAAAAGGGCTCCTTAGGTTGGCTTTCTGATCAAACTAAGGCCTCTAGGTTGTATTGAGGGATGTTGGGAGAGTATTTGGGCAGAGTTTGGCCGAACCAAAAGGCTTTAGAGGTGTGAAGAAATGAGAAGGAGGAGTGCCCTTTTATAAGAGGGGTGAGGGGTACCTTTGGAAAAGCTAGAAATATTAATTTATATTAAATTCCTATTCGGTTTCCAAAGGCTCCAAAGTTGATTATTCAAAGGTTAAGGTGGGGATAGGTCGAAAAACACTCAACCAATAGAATTTAGACAGGTTTGGGTACTTATATTAACCTTATCTTTAAGTATCAACTCTAAGTTAATTAGTTTCACTTTTACAATGTCTCTTTGTATTTTTATATAATAAACATACTATATACATCCAAGCGACCCCCAAGTGGTCCATTAATGATGAACCTATCATGATATAAGTCTCTTGGCCGAACCTTAGATTTTTAGGAATTTAATATCAATTAATAATATAATATTTGTTTTAAGAACTCTTTTATGTCAATTTTGACACTATTCAATAGTTGATTTTTGTGAAACTCATAAAAGATTTATTACTTCGAACAAAGTGTATTAAATCAATCCTAATATATCATATTATTCTAGAAAATTAGTTTAATTCATTAAAAGTTTCATATTATATTTATTTGGGTATTTATAATATCAATTATTTTAATTTTTCACTATTATAGTAATTACTGCATCATCATTGTGTCATAAATAAAATAAATTATTTAATGTCTAAAAATTATAAATAAAATATAATTATGTAGGAAATCGTTTTATCTTTCTAATGAATATTTATAATCTAAAATCCAACTTATATAACCCTATGTAACAATTACGTTTCTAAAAGATATATGCTTGTGTCATTTTTGTATTCATTTTGACTTAATTAAAATAAAGTGTCATTATCACTTACAAGTGGATCCATGGGGTCCCAAAATTGACACAAAGATGCCCATGGTCGACCATCTATCAACCAATAGGGTTAAGACACGTTTTTAGGGTAATTTAGTATTATTATAATATTATTTTTTTAACCCTTATTTACCGGATTTACCCTTAACCATGGTAAATAAAATATTTACCGCAGTAATTATTCAAAATGTCTAAAAATAAAAGTTACCTATTTACACAATTTGAACATCCTGATTCCAAATATGGAATCCATTTTCCTAAATTCAAAACACAGAAGTGGCAGAAATTAATTTAAAATTAATTCCCGCTGTCAAAACAAAAAGCGTGTTTTTAAGAGATAATAACTATCAAAAGATTGACACTTGTTTATGTTCGGTTTAATTGTAAAATTATGTTCAATGACCAACATTATATTAAATGGTAAAAATATATTCTAAATATACTTTAAAACTACTAAAATTCATAATTTATCACTATTAATTATTTTGATTAAAAAAGTTGTTTTTAATTAAAATTTAGTAATTTTCACTATTCATCAATATATGAAAGTTATCCGAAAAGTACCAAAATTTCACCTTAGGCTAAATTCGATATTCCGAGTCCAAAAATGAAGTCCATTTTCAAATATAAAATATATATAATTTCAAAAATTAGGTATTACTATTCATAACAACTAGTTTGATTGGTTACGGTGTGTTAGAACTCGAAGTTGCGTACAACACACGCTACTGTTTTATCCAAAGGAAAGCGTACCGTGGACGCTTGGGATGTTTCATTTTAAATTTTTTGATGTCTCCATTTAGTCAAAAAGTTTAAAATATTGTATTTAAAAAGGTTTCACTATTAGAAGTTGATAAAAGTGAAATACTGAAAATGAATTTGTTCTTGCATTATGACTAAGAAACTCATAATAGGGATTCTAAAATTATAAGGATTATATAAAGTTAAAAATGTAGTTAATACTATTCATGACCTCTTTTAATGGTGTGATTGAACTCGGTGTTGCGTGTAGTGGAAGTTATTGAATTATTTTTAAGAAATAACACACTCTGAAATCCTGGGGTGTTACAGTTCGTTTGGAAATTTAGTAATAAAGACAACAGATGAATGAATATTTAGTTTCTTATATGTTGATGATGTGGGAAGAAGAACTCAAGAGAATGGAATACATGTACGTGAATATATTTTTAGTATGGAAAAGTAGGATATAACTAATATAATTATATAGAATAAATGTATTTTTTGGTTGAATTAGTTTATTAGAAATGATGTCTCACTGAGATATCATCAATGGTTCAATTTCAAAAATTTGGAATGATTGGTATTTATTCAAATTGATGTCTTATTGGGAATACTCTTGAAGAGAATCAGCAATGGTAGATGAGTAATTTTCTTATTTTCTGTGATTAAAGTACTATGAATGACATAAGAGTGGAAGGGTGCATTATGAAATTATATAATGAAGACTAATTAATGCTATGATATGTATGTATGATTATTGATGTATTTATTATTTTTAAATAATTATTCTATTTGAATCCTGAAATATATAATCATTTTATGTAGAACTATTTGATTAAGGTTTATAAAATGATTAATGGTGTTGATGGAATAGAAATGTGATTTAATGGAATGATTATATTTTTTTATTAATAATTAAAACACTTAATAATTACATAATATTGTGAAAATAATGTTTATTTTGGATAAATAAATGATTCATATGAATCAAGTATATTTGATAGGGTTGGTTACCTATGAATTGAGTAATGATTTTTTGGACCAAATTGTTTAAGTTATAATTTATATTTATTAGATAAATTTTAATTTATTGAATATATTGAATAATATGTGGTTTTATTCCAGTAAAAATTAGGCATGTATTTTTTAAATAGGGTTTTATGGTAATTTTTTTATTACTATGTTTCAATCGAATACATGATGATATTTTTCTTGTATTTCGAAGTTGAAATGTGATATCTACCTTCTGTTGTTTGGGGGATTAATTTCTTGTTTATTTTGATACATTTTTTGGCCTCCAATAAAATTTTTAATTTTAGAATGGTCATATGGATAAGAATTTATGTAATAGTTTATGTTGAAGAGTGGATAAGGTTTTATAATATCATAAATTTATTCACAATTTAATGATTTATCTATATTGGATAACGATGTATAACCATCTTTTTAGATGATATGTAAGGAATAAATTAGCATTCCATTATGGATATATTGACTCTTTAGTGCTTCAAGGAGAGAAAATTCAACCTCACTTCATAGAGTAAGAGAAGAATTATAAATTCATCAGTGAAAACAATTGATTGATATTGGGTTTATGAAATAGATTGAAATACAGTATGTATATCTTCTCATGAAAATCATCCATCAATTGGAAACATATCATGAAAATCATGTTGTCCTATTATCATCATTTTTATACAAACATTGAAAATTTTCATGCTTATTTGGTTTATGGATTTGTGTTTATTATCATTCTAGTATCCCAAGTTCTTTATCACTCTCCATCTATATTATGGGTTTTGTTTCTATTTTGTGACCATGTTATAACATCACACTAATGTTATCCTATGTGGAAACCCGGCTAGGAGTTATATTATTTTTCCTTAATACTTCCTAAATTGAATTTTTATGCGTTTTTATTATTTTTTTGGGATATGTGGGTTGCTATGATGTAATTTCTAAATGATAAATCTTTCTAAGATGAATTTAGATGGGTAAATTCCTTTTAAGTGAGATTTAATATAACATCTTGATATTTTTTGAATTTTTTCCATTTGTATTTAATCATTTGGATTTTGAAAATTATACATATAACTAATTATATTGTTTCATACACATAACCAATTCTAAATTTTCATAAATACAACAATGTGTTTCTTCAATAGAGTTCATAAAAAGTGGAAATAAGTTTCAAAAAACCATGAAATAATATTATATAAATATAACTATAATAACATATACATCAAATAGGTTGGGGTGAAAAATATTTTCCAATTTATTAAATGAAATATATGTTTCCTAATAAATATAAATTTATAATTTCTCAGAAACCTGTTAGTAAATTATTAGTAATGTTATTATATTCCACAAAAATATTTTTCTTTCAAAAAAAAATTAATTTATTTTTATGAGAAAATTATATAAATAATTTTTGGAGATTGTATGAATTTTATATGAAAATGTTTTTTTCATTTCTAGAGTATTCATATAAAAATTAACAAAAAGTTAAATTTTTTTATTGGTCATTAGATAATTATATTCAATGAATTGTGATAAATATCTATTTTTTAACACTATCATTTATCTTCAACAAATAATGTCATCTAAGAGACTAATTATTATTTACTATAACATAATAATAATTTTCTAATATTAAATACACTTAATAATAATTTATAGAACATTATATTGGATTTTAATATAACATTATTTTATTTTGTTTTAAAATATTTTTTAAATAAGATTAAAGAAGCATTGTGTTTATCAATTAAAATTAATTAAAATAATCTATAATGTGTAATTCTTAAAATTATATTTATTGATTGCAACTAAAATTATATAATGTGAATTCATATAGTGATTATTATCATAGAAATATTTATTATAAAATAACCTTGTTCTGGGAAAGATACACTTATCAAAAACGTGTTTCCTCGTCAGGTCTACGTGTTTTGATGAAATTTAATCTTTTTAATTTTATAATTTTCATAAATAAAAAACATAATTGTTTCAATAGTAATTTAAATGTCACTTTATGGTGGAATATTTATAATATACAAAAAATAATAATTTTTGATGAATAGTGGAAATAATGAATTATAATTAAAAATTGAATTTTCATTTAAATTATTTATAAATATAAATTTTATTATATATTTTCATAAAAATAAATTTTGTGAATTAAGCATATATTAATCCAGCTTAGTTAATTTTAAACAATTACTTTTCGAAAATATGTATAAAAACTTTTTCAACTATTGAAGATTTTCTCTATAAAACCCTCATTCTCATCGATTATGAGGGTTTAATTTTAAATTATATTTACCTGCTTCAATAAATAGAATTTGGAAAATGGATTAATTATTTGTAATCACCCTAAATTATATTATATAAAAATTTCATATAATTTTATGACTAACATGAATTGTGAAAACAGTAAAACTAATTAAGAATGTTAAGGTAAAAATGGGTTTATATGGAGGATAGACTAAAATGATAATTGTTAAAAATAAATAAAACTTCTAAAAAACCAATGTTATGGAAATGTATAGACTATATAATTTTTAAGGGTGGATATTACCACATTATAGTTCCTTGTTTCCATATATAAATTTAGTAACACCAATATCTTTTCAAAAATATTATAAGTATGCCACTCACCGCACTAATAAAAGGACACCCCCTCTCCAATCTTTATCATAACCTGAAAATATATTGGATAGGAAAATAAATTCAAAAATTAAATGAAAAATTATATCATATCAACATGGATTCCTTATTTTTGTATGAACGAAAACCTAGGAAATAATTTTATACAAAACTCAAAAAGATACCTGAAAAAAATGTAACATTCATCAATGAGCATTTTTATTTCATTTATTACTTCCCCAAAATATATTAATATTAATCAATGATGATTTAATATATAATTTATTTTCAATACAATTATTTTTTGTTATTTTATGTTTAGATCTTTAATAATTCTACTCATCCATCAAATGTGTCATGAAATCTTACTTCATCTGTAAATTGGACTACGACCTCGTGTATCGATGTCATTATTATTTTTTCATTTATACCTATCCTAGCTTAGAATGAATATAGATATAAAGTATGAATATTATATTTATATAATTATTATACTTATTTATTCATTATTTCATATATATAAATTTTTAATTGCTACTCTATTGGGGATACTATAATGTTTTTCATGTGTACAACGGAATACGATATCACAAAGTGATCTCATTAATTTTCTCTAACGCAATACATGAAAAATAATAAGTATAAATATAACAAATATATATTATATCACATAAATATTTATGATATTAATCAAATATTAATCACTCTGAGAACATAATAAATAATTATCTTTCATAACCATTCACTCACTGAGAGATGATGACATCATTTGTGTAAGTATGAACTCCATCCTTCATGATGTGTTCGGAATCTACTTCCATCACAAAACTTATTGGATGATATGAGTAATTATATATAATGAAAAATAATATATTTATATATTATTAATATTATGTGAATATAAGATACTACTAACTTCCTTCCTACAATTATCGTTGGATAATGGATTCTTTACTAATGCATATGTAGGACCTACATTCTCCATTGTTGTATTATACTTCGTTTCTCAAAATCATATTTTATTAATGGTTTTGAAATAATAATTAATGTATTGATATTATAATTATTTCATTATTATAATTCTCTATATGATTTAACAATTGTCAATATAAGATGATATAAAATAACAAATCCAAACATAAATAAAATAAAATGTTGTTATTAAATGAAACAACAAATTAATAGGGAATTGCTAATATATAGGTAATAATATAAAATTATTAAAAACTATATGAATATATATATATATATATGTATGTTTCATTAATATATTTATAATAACCATTATTTTTTATATATAAGGTTCGAGTGAGAAATAAAGGATTTGAGACAAACGATATGGGATTCCTGTCTCAAATTTTACTTCTTTGAGACATATTCTATATTCCACTCCAATTTAATTAATTTGGTTTATATAATTCACATTAATTAACATTATTAATATTATCTTTTAAATAATTGGTATTTATATATCCATTTCAGGTTATCTCTTTCTTATGCCTCAAATGTCAATAGTTACTAATGTAGTGAGGGATATTTGTGTCAATTTTCATTATTTGTGACATGTGTTATGTAATGGACAAATATTTTTTTACAAGGTGTATATACAACATATTTTTCGTGTAATATTAATAAATTTTATAACAATATGTCATTTTATGTTTATTTATTTTATATTCTTTAATAAGTATTATAGTTAAAAATTATTCAAATTGTAATTTTTTATATTAAAATTTCATTAGTTATTGGGATTATTTAAGATTATGTTTCAAATGAAAAAATATTCTGATCCACCTCCTAATAAAATCATGAATTTTCCAATCATAAAATTATTTAATGAGAATATATTTCCTCCCTTAATATTCCTCTATCTATTTAACCAAGAGTCCAAAATTTTTTTAAGAACATTGTATCTATTTTTCATTTCCAATGATAACCCATTTCATCAAAAAAAATTTATTCAAAAAATAAATCATAAAAATTTTTAAAATGTTTTTTCAAAATATTTAGATTAAAAAAATTATACATATTTTTTAAATGTTTAAATTTCATTGAAAATAATATTCAACTCATTTTCAAAAAAATCACATTTATATTTTACTAAAAATGTGAATAATAACATTGTTTTTAACATCAATTTCTTGGATAGTTTTACACATTTTCAGTAATATTAAATTAAATAAAACTTTAATTTGATGTTTTGAAATTTAATTACAATAAAATATCTTTCTATAATGTTTAGAATAAATTTTATTTGTAAAAATATAATTTCAAATATAAAATAATTTGGAAAATGAAATTTCTTTTAAAGAGTGTTTTTCAATGTTAAAAATATATTATATTCATAAAAGAAATTTTTAAATATTTATTATAAGTTTTCATAATTATTTTTAAATATGATGATGTATTTTATTTTAGGAATTTCAATTATAATTTTTATATAAATGTAATGTTCCTCATGAATTATTCTTTTTTATTTATATTTAAAAATAATTTTCCATCTAAAATTACTTCCATTTATGTAACATATGAACTAATTAAGATTTGATCCAAGGAACCCATTCTAATTATTTCTCTTAATTTTAAGAAATAATTTTTTTCATGAAACATGTTTTCCTTCCACATGTTTTAACAAAAAAATGCATATGAAACTCATTTATTTTTACATGGGTTATGATATGACAGAATCATGAAAATAATATAAAACCTATCTCATTTATAAGTGTTATTATATGAGGAATATTTTATGAAACGCATTTCTTTTCATTGGTTATTCTATGAGGAATTATTATTATGTTGAGCCATATATATGTATGGATTTAATTTTATAATGTGTATGAAATATAAGTCCCTCCAATAAATTGGGATTATATATATAACTCAACGGATGCAAATAACATGAATGGGGAGTTAACCCATTCTTATAAGATATACATGGATATGATCCAATAATAGTATGGAAATTATTTTCAGTTCTTATATGTATTCCATATTATTATATCTTTTGTCAATATTTTTCTCACATTGAAACATCCTAGGTAAATATATAAACAATTCATTTTCAAATTAATTAATATTTTGTGAATTAAATATTATTTTTACCTTAAAGGGGTTTCTATGTTCGATGTCGTACCTGATACACAACAACAAGTTTATTTAAAATCTTATTTTGTCATAATAATAATATAATATTATTGTTTTAAATGTAAGGTAACGCCTAGCTGTTGTAATGAATAGAATAAATATAACCAAATAAATATGATTTAAAATATTTGTTTATTGTTTTTACATTTATAAAATAAATGTTAGAGGCATAAAATGTTAATGAATCCAATTTTAAGCACAAATACTCGAATATTCTTTAAAATGCCCATTTACAGCCTTTTGATGGAGAACCCTTTATAAATCTATTTTCGGGTTGCTTTTATATATTCTATTAGGGAAAATTATTATTGTTTATATTCGGGACATCAAAATATTATTTGGATGAAATGTTGGTATTTTACTAATAAGGTTTATTTTTTAATGATTAGTGAAAATACTATATATTAATTCAAAACTGATTTTAATTTAATTTATTTATATGGATAGATTATTTTTTTAAATGGTTTCAATGTTTAATTATATTATATTTTTACAATTTAATCCAATGGTAGTTATTTGAATTAATTTTGATTTTAAATCGGACATAAACAAGTGTTAATATTTTGATAGTTATTATTTTTTTAAAACACGCCTTTTGTTCTGACTGTGGGAATTAATTTTAAATTAATTTATACCACTTATATGTTTTGAATTTGGAAAAATGGAATCCATATTAGTACTCAATAGGTCCAAATTTTGTTTTTAGGTATCCTTAAATTTTATCCATTATGAAAATTTACATCAGCAATTAATTTATTAAACATGGTTAAAGTGTAAATCTGGTAAATAAGGGTAAATGAATATTACTATAATAATATAAAATAGGTCTAAAATGTGTCTTAATCCTATTTTTTGATACAAATCAGACCATGATCATACTTGTATTGATTTTGGTGACACCATGGATCCAGTTAAGTGTGTTAATGACACATTTTTTTAATTAACTTAAATTAAAGAAAAAAATTACATAAACAAATATCTTTTAGTAAATTAATTTGTACATAGGGTTATATATGTTATATTTTCAAAAATAATTTTTTTTTGAAAGATAAAAACATTACCTATATCATGGTATTTGGTTTATAATTTTTATAAATAAAATAAAATAAATTATTTTTGACATTATAATGATGTAATGTTTACCTCATTAATAAATGACTTAAATAAATAAGATAATAAATATTGAAATATTATCAAAAGCATGATAAATTTTTATTTGATGATTTTATTTTTTCCATGAGTCGTCTTATATTATACTTTAATATGTTTTGGACCATTTGAAACTGAAAATCATTAAATAATAATAAAATATTTTCACACTTTCTTAAAGAGCCCCTCCTCCCCCTTATAAAAAGCCCTCACCTATAACCCATTCCTCACACCTCTCATGCCCCTTGTCTCATCCAAAATCTACCCATTTAAGATCCCTAAATCCCTATCCTCATATTATATTCCTTAAATTAGGATTAAGAAACTTCAACAAACCCTTTTGGTTCAAACCAAAGGGAGTTACTCGATATGATGGTAACGTCTTCTCTTATGTTCTTTTGTTTTATTTTACTTCTCCAACCCCATAATATGATTTCATTCCATTATTTTATGACAAAAAATTAATCCTAATTATTCTAATTTTTTTTGATAAGTATTAGAACAATACTTATACACATATCAATCTAATGTGTTAAGAACATATTGTTTTTGCGGATGGAAAACTAATGCATCACGAAACAGAGATTGTTCAATTATCTCCTATCACCTCTCATGGTTTCCAATATTATTGAACTATATATATATATATATATTATAAATATTTTATTATGTTTTCTTTATTCATTCATATTTTCCATTTATCGCATACCTTTATTATTTCCATTATGGGTATATTCGATAATTTCATTTGAGGAAGTGCAGAAAACCACCCCCACAAAGTTTTATGACTCGTTAATGCCGTATGTGGGATGTATAAAGGATGGAGTTAATGATATGATATATTATATTATACTGGAATTATAAGATACCTATGTATCATTTTGTTTATTTTCATTAAAATAAAAAAAATAAATGAAAGTAGTGTTTATGCGTACATACGACTTACTATCTCCCTAAAAGATGCATTTAATTTCAAATCTCTAAATACTATGTAATATTATATATACATAAATATATTGGATATGTATGATTTATATGAAATATACATCCTGAATATAATTATGTATACAATGTATACTTGACCACATGAACAAATTGTAATTATAAGAAGATCATTTTTGACTCAAGTACCAAATATCTGCAAAAGGATCGATATTAACATAAATGATTAAATAATGTTTATAACATTGTAATATGTGATATAACAGAAATAATAAACATGAAAAATTATCTTAACCAAGTAGAAATTAACTTTATTTTATTATTCATGATATTAAAGTACGAATGTGTACAACAAGACATGAGGTAAGGGACTTTGTCTCAATCTCCTTTCATCGAGACACATTTTGTTTTAATACGTGACTTTATTTTATATGTTTTATAAGATCCTTTGACTTTTCATTTCATTCAATGAGAATCTTTTTCTACTAAGTTTTTTACTATACATAAAAAAAAGAATGTTTCTTTTTATCGTAAGCATTGACAACGACCTTTTTCTCTGCTGTGAGTATTATTCGATCTATGGATTACATAAAAAGTAGTAATGTTTTTATACGGAAAATAAATATCAGATACTCTTTTACTTATTTTGTAATTGAAAATGGTTTTTAAAATGGGTTTTTATGTCAATAAATTTAAATGATATATTATGATTGCAATGTGGAATGTTATCTTTCCTTTATGTTTGTTTTATGTGATATTAATATGTTGTAGTTCATAGGAATTGTTTACGTATATGGGTGGTTCTATAATAAACCTATGGTAGGTGATCCCTATTTAGCATGTCTAATGCATTGGGTAATGTGATGTAGGTAAACACAAATTTTTCTTCTAGGAGATTTATAGAATATACTATTATGGGTATTCTAAATATAACTCCCTACATCGTTGTGATATCTACAGTGTAAGAATGATATGTATGCCACAAGATAATTTTATGATTAATTATTTCAATGTGTTAAAAGTAAATCTTATGATTTAATTAAGTATATAAAGGAGCATATGGTATATATGTATTTATGAACTAATGTTTTCTTTCTATGGTTTTTAACATTTATTGAGAATTTTATGTTCATCCCACGTTTCGAAATGTTTTTCACATGACTTAATGATGAATAGGGTCAAGTATGGGATCAAAAGAAAGACATGTTGTCTAAAACATTGAACTAGAAATGACTCTTTTTTCAAGTGTTTTTATTTTATGAAGAAAATGGATACTGAGTAGAAGTGTCTACATAGAATTTTTTGAGAAGTAATGTAATTGTTATGGCCTAACACTCAAATACTCTAAACCTGAAAATATCCTCAAGGTGAATTATTTATTTCGTTAAAGATAAATTAATGTTTTTGGGCTGGTAATTATAGTTGGCATCCGAGGTCGGTTTACATATCATTAGAAGTTAGGATATTGTTTAATTAATGTCTATAAATTAATTTATAAAAAAATATTTAAGTGATATAGTATTTAAAGATTACCATGTTGCTTCTCCTAAGATATTTCTTTGTTCAAAATGGTTTTCCGCAGAGGAAACAAGGCTGCTATATTGGGAAGAAATCAGGAGGAAGACAAACTTCCAAATCAGCAACCTGAGATGGTCTGAATTGGAACTTAATAGTTTTTCGTAGTGATGGGACAACTGACTTAGGATTTAAATGGTGGTGGTATCCATGCACGAGATTAGCCAAATAAACAACAGAAGAACATGTCAGAAGAGGGGCATTTAATGAGACAACATCCCTCGCTATTCACAGGATCATCTGACCCACTTCTAGCAGAAGGGTGGTTTAAAACATTCGGGATGATTTTTGATTTTATGGGGTATTCAGAAAAACAAAAGGTTAGTCTCTCTCTTTACCATATTAAAGGGGAAGCTGATCAGTTGTGGTCGATGGTGAAAAATATCTAGGATAGTGAAGTGACTGATACTCCTGATTGGGATGAATTCAATGGTATGTTTCTCGATAAATATTTTTCAAACGGCGGATTATCATTGGATGGAAAAAATATACCTTGAATTAAGGTAGGAGGATGAGTTTGAGGCTTCTTATAATGGAAAATTTACTCGACGGTCAATGTATGCATCAATTTTCATATGATATCTTGATATTATATTCAACCATTTTATTTAGTATTAAAGCCAAAGTATTTCAGGGCTTTATATTCTCATGAGTTCAAATGTTATGAGTAACTTTTTCAATGTGCGGAGAATGTGGAAATGGATTTCTCTAATTATCAGGTGTTCATTGAAAAAACAACAGAATTAGAGGTCAATGTGGAAGGCGAAAGGGAAAAAATCATCAAAAAGGTATAATGGAAAGAATCTTAATATTATAATTTTTGAACATTTTTATAAAAAACATTATAGGGAATGTCTTTTGAATTTGTGTAAGTGAAACCAATGTGGTAAAATTGGATACAAAGATCTTAATTGAACTAAAAAATATCTATGAAATGGTAAGACAAAATCTAATTTAAAATTATTTAAATGATTTAAGTGTAATGAAATGGGTCATTATGCAAATGACTGTCCAACGAAGATCTTACGTGAGGGAATGCAACCAGACTACAAGCCGAAAGGGGTGGTGATGTCCTTCGAAACTGCTTCAGCAGATGTCGGGCCATAAAATGATTTAGTATCTGGTACACTGTTTGTTTTATGCCATTGTTTTGTTTGATTCGGGGTCTTCACATTCATTCATTTCTGGGATGTTTTCTTGTAAATTGGGAATTCCATATCAAGATATGAATCCTAAAATTAGGTTAAAAACTCGGTGATTAAATATTGAGACAAAAAGAAATCATATGATACTTCCTGTCATTGTGTGTGGAAATAATTTAACTAAAAACATTATAGTTTTTCCACTCGTAGAGTTTGATATTATTTTGGGTATTGATTGTCTTTCTATTAATCATTCTAAGATTGACTGTAGGGATAAAGAGGTTTCTTTTCAGAAATATTTACAGTTTGTGTACAATAATATAACCTTACATTTGATAACATATCAGGAAGCTGAGAAACTAGTAAAAGATGGAAATGAATGTTACCTTGAATATATTGTTGAATACTAAGGAACTATTTAGATTAATGTTGTGTTAGGTTTAAATGAGTACCTTGATGTTTATTCTGATTAGATTCAAGGTGTTATACCTGATTGGGAAGTTGAATTTACTATTAACTTAATTCCTGATGCTACAGCAATTTCAAAACCCCCATATCTAATGGATGAAATTGAACTTTTATATTTAAATAAACAATTCAAAGAGTTATTAGATAATTTTTTAATTCGACCTAGCACATCACTATAGTGTGATTCTATCTTATTTGTTAAAAAGAAATATGGTTCAATGAGACTTTTTATTGGCTATATAGCTTCGAATGACATCACTTTTAATAACAGATTCATTTTACTCATATCAATATTTTGTTTGAACAACTCATGGGAACTCAGTATATTTCAATAATTTACTTGAGGTCAGGGTATCATTAGTTGAAGCTTAAGGAATGATAAAATAGAAAGACCGTGTTTCGTTCTAGATATGGCCATTATGAATTTGTATTTATACATTTTGGTTTAACCAATGGACCTGTTGTATTCATGGATTTTATGAATAGAATTTATGTTAGTTTTTGGATAATTTTTTAGTTGTGTTCATTGATGATATTTTGGTTTATTACAAAAGTAAAGAGGTGCATGAAATTAATTTAAGGGTTGTATTGAAGACCTTAGATGAAAAGAAACTACTTTGTAAATTCAAAATTTGTTAGTTTTGGTTATAGAAAATTTATTTCCCATGTAAAATTATTTCAAATAATTTCATAATTTTTCATCCTGCTAAAACAAAAAATGTTGAAGAATGGCCAAGACCCACAAATTTAACTGAGGTCCATATTTTTATTGGATTGGAAGGTTATTACTGGAAATTTTTTTAAACTTTTCCATGGTTATCTATTCTAATGACTACATTAACTCGAAAAGGTATTATGTTCATTTGGACAAAATAATGTGATGATTGTTTTGAAGAATTAAAAAGCAGATTTGTGAATGCTCTAGTTTTGGCACTGCCTTCCAGAAATGGTGAGTTTGTTATTTATAGTGATTCTTCATTGAATGGACATGGTTGTGTCCTTATGCCGAATGATCATGTAATTTATTATGCCCCACATCAGTTGAATCCTTAGGAGTTAAATTTCCCGTCACATGATTTGGAATAATCTGTTGTTGTTTTTTCTATAAAAATAAAGAGGAATCAATTTTATTGAATAAAATGTGACATATATACTGAACACTAGAGATTGAAGTATATATTCACTTTTAAAAAATTGAACAAGAAATAGAGGAGATGGTTGTAATTAATCCATGATTATGATTATATGATCCTTTACCATTAGGGAAAATCAAATAATGTGGTTAATGCATTGAGCTGAAAAAGTAATGTTTCATTAACAATGCTAAATTTGGTACGAGATCCTTTGGTTTTTTAGTTGATGAAATTTTCCATAGATGGTGTTATTGTAGGAAATTCATATGTTTTGCTTCATGTGTTAGTTAAATCATCTCTATTAGATAGAATATAGCCAGAGCAGAAGGAAGATAGTGAGTTGCAGAAAAAAGGTAGAGTTGGTTTGGAAGGGTATGTTTCCTGAATTTAACATTGATAATTTTTGTGCTTTGAGGATTGGTAAAATATTATGTGTGACTTATGATTGATGGGTGAAGATTTAGTTGTTATGTGAAGTTCACAGTTCTTCATATTCTATTCATCCTAGCATTACTTATATGTGTATAGATCTTCATGAGTATTAATGTTGGGATTTAATGAATGGAGATATTGTTGACGTTACTCTGAAGTGTTTGACATGTTAGTATGTTAAAGAAGTGAAAAAATTACCGAAAGGGATGATTCAGAATTAATCACTGCCAGAGTGGAAATTGGAAAATATATCCATGGAATTCGTTGTGGGATTACTGAAGACATCTCAATGTAATAATTCAATATGGGTTATTCATGATTGATTGAGTAAATTTACTCATTCCCTTCCTATTAGAGATACTTTGTCTCTAGATCAACATTCCCAGTTGTATGGTAAAGTGATAGTTAGGTTGTAGGGTGTTCCCCTCTCCATTGTATACGATCATGATCCCAGGTTTACTTCTATCATTTGGAAAGGCCTTCAGAAATCATTGGCTACTGAATTAAATTTTAGTACATATTTTCTTCCTCAATCAGATGAGCAGTCAGAACGATCAATTTAGACCTTGGAGGATATACTACATGCTTGTTCAATGGATTGTTAAATAATTTTGGACCGAAATATTTTTTTAGAAGAATATTCATATAATAATAGTTATCATTCTACTATAAATATGGATCCATTTGAGGCATTATATGGGATGTAGTGTCGAACTCCATAAATTTTGGATAATGTTGGTGAAAGGAAGATGATAGGATCAAAATTGGTAGAAGAGATGGTAGAAAATTTTTAGTTGATTCAAAATCACATGATAACATCTCAAAGTATGATGAAAAGTTAAGTAGATAACCAGAGTAAGGTTCATTTTTTTGAGGTAGGTGATCATGTCGATCTCAAAGTTTCTCCATAGAAATGTGAGAAACATTTTGGTAAGAAGGGAAAGTAGAGTTTTAGGATCATTGGATATTATGAATTCCTAGTGAAAGTTTGATTAGTAGCATATAATGTTTCTATACCTACATGTTTTTTCCAAGTACACAATGTTTTTCTTGTTTCAATGTTGAAAATGTATATGGCAGATCTAATTCATGTTTTAAGTCTAGAGAAAGTTCAGTTGGAAGCGAATCTCTCTTATGAGGAACATTGAATATAGATTCATACCCAAAGAGAGAAATTATTGAGGAATAATGTAATTCACAAGGTAATGGTTTTGTGGAAAAAACATATTTTTGAATATGAATCATGTGATTCTGAATATTCATTGAGGGATAAATACCCCCCATTTATTTTATAAGTAAATAAAATTGTGAGGATGTTATTTACAAAAGGGGGGAAGGATGTAAAATCCTAGGTAAATAAAGAAAGAATACATTTTCTTTTTAATTAATATTTTTAAAATTAAAAATTATTTTTACCTTAAAGGGGATTCTATGTTCGATGGCATACCTGATACACAACTACGGGTTTCATTGAATTCATTAGTTTCATAATAATAATATAATATAATGATTTTAAATGTTAGTAAATGCATAATCGTTGTAATGGTGGGAATAAATATAACATACTAAAATATGGTTATACATAATTGTTATATGATTTTACATTTATCCAATAAATGTTAGTGGATTAAAATTTGAATGAATCCAATCCTAAGCACAAATACTCTATTATTCTTTAAAAGGTCGAGTTACAACCTTTTAAATGTGAACCCTTTTTAAATCTATTATTTGTCACTTTTATATATTAAATTTGACAATAAATATTACACTTTAGAATCAAGACATCAAAAAATAATTTGGATGATATTTTGGTATTTTTCTGATAAAGTTCAGTTTTTCAATGAATAGTGAAAATACTGTATTCTAATTCAAAACTCCCTTTTGATATATTTTAATTTTATGGATAGAATATCTTTTAAATTTATTTTAATAGGTAATTAAATTATATTTTTTACCTTTCAATACAATTCTGGTTATTGTAATTATTTTATCATTGATATTGGACATAAAAAAGAGGCAATCTTTTGATAGTAATTATATCTTAAAAACATGCATTTTTTTTCACAGCTGGAATTAGTATAAAATAAATTTCTATCACATCTGTGTTTTGAATTTGGAAAAAATTATTCAATATTTGGAATCAGGGAGTACAAATTTTTTAAAAGTTTACTTTTATTTTTAGACATTATGAATATTTACAATAGAAAATATTTTATTTACCATTGTTAAAGGGTAAATCGGGTAAATAAGGGTAAAGAAATATTAAAATAATAATATAATATTACCCTAACATGTGTCCTAATATTATTTTTTGATACACTTACGAAAATAATAATCCATGGTCAATTTTGGGGACCCCATGGAGGCACTTAAGAGTGATAATGAAACTTTATTTTTATTAACTTAATGTAAATACAATAATGAAAAAAGAAATACTTTCCATTAAATTAATTTTTCATAGGGTTATATAAGTTATATTTTTGCCTAAAAATATTATTTGGATGGATATATTTATTTACTACATCATGATAGTTTTATTTAAATTTTAGATATTAAATAAATTAAATTATTTATGATGCAATAATGTTGTAGCATTCACCTCATTAATAAATGATTTATATAAATTTGATTATAAATATTATCATAATATTCAAAACCTATCCAATTTTTATTGGAAAATTTTATTTAGACAATTAGTCATCTTATATTTGACCTTAATAAGATATTGATATTTATAAACTGATGTAACGCCCTGACCCCAGCTACCCAGAGTCGGTCCATTATTGCGTAACATTGGCATGATCACAAAAGATCAAGTCTCGAAAGACCGATAAGTTTAGTAGCCATGGAAACACTAGATACATTCATAAATGTTACATTACATCATAAAGTAAAAAAAACAATAAAAATGTCTCCATAGTCCACACTCATATCCTCTTCTGACTATCCTTGCGGGTCATTCATACAATACTTCTTCACATCCTGGAAAATATTAAATCATTGAAAGGGGTGAGCTCAGATGCTCAGTATGGATAACAATATTGAGGAAGCTTTCATAAATAAACATTAACATTTAAGGCAATGTATAACTAAAACAAAAGCCTTTTTAAACTTTAACTTCAGCATAATTTGGAAAAAATAAATTAAATAATGCAATTTACTTACTCACATGGATATTCTACTAGTAGAATAATCACATGCAATATAAATAACCAATTTCATACTGATGGAATTCATAATGCCAGAATATCATAACCACGTAGCCAAGGCCTTGTGCCAAGACCACAAATAAGATTTTGTCAAGGCCTCATGCCAAGACCCTAGTTTGTCTCATGAGACCTACCGATGCATCTAAGTGTTGTGGCGGGCTCCACCCATCACTTATTAAGTCCAATTAATTCCTCATATGAATAGGTTTAAACATATCATAAACCATAAAATAATCGTATCACATAAAACATGCATAAAGGAAACATAAAATTTCCATATTTCAATCAGAAGATATCAATACAACACATTGATATAATAAAAACACTTTCAAAACCATTTTCAATACCAAAATAAAATAAAGTTATGACATTGTATTTATTTTTCATTAAAAAAAGTTATGGCTTGTAGAGGAAGCTGAAACTCAAATAATGGTCACATCGGCGGAGAAGTCATCGTCTCCGCATATGTACGGCAAGAAAAACATTCCCTTTTTGTCGTTTAGTAAAATGCTTCGTATAAAAAAGATTCCTTTTGAATAAAAATAAAATTAAAAGGGGTTCATACACCGTATAAAAGAAAGCTGTGTATAAAAAAAATATGCCTCAATGAAAGGAGATTCAGACGAAGACCCTTAAAAAGATCATTTTGTTTAAATAAAGTAGATATATTATGTGTATTAACTATATGTACACATAAATAAAGTACAAATACAAGATATGACATAATAATATCATGACATAATTTGAAAGTTGGAGATTAACCCAAAGAATAGAAATTGGGTTAAGAAGTTCCCTTACCTCGTGTCTGACTTGACTCGACCGTTCATTAACCACCTGAATAATAAACCAGAGTTAATATCTACCTTAATAAGAACCTTTTTCAATTTCATTATTCCTTTTATATCACTTATTACCATGTCATTAACATTATGTAATTATTTATGTTTATAACGGTCGTTTTGTCGATCTTAAGTACTTGAGTCAAAAATAATCTTCTTATAATTACACTTTGTTCATGTGGTAAAATATACATAATATCCATAATTATATTCATGATGTATATATCATATAAATCATATATATTCAGTATATACATTCATGAATAATATTACATAACACTTAGAGGTAAGAAATAAAATTCACCATTCATGAAGACGATAAGCCATACATACGCATGAACGCTACTTTCATTTCTATTTCATATTTAATGGAATGAAGTGATAATTATATAAAGGTATAATATAATTCTAGTATAATATTATGTATAATACGATTTACTACATCCTTTATACAACCCACATATGGCATTAACAATTCAAATCACTTTGAGGGGGCGGTAGTCCGCACTTCCTAAAATGAAATTATCGTGTTTACCCATAATGGAAATCATAAAGTATGCCAAAAATGAGAAATACAGAAGCATAATAAAAAACATAAACATAATATATATATCATATATGAAAATATTGTCATCAAAATGGCCACCATTAGAGGTGTAAAAATAATATTGAAGAATCATCGTTTCGTGAGGCAGTATTTCGCCACCTAGAGAAACAGTATGTTCTGTAACCATTAGACAAAAGTGTGTGTAAATGTAAACCAAATACTTATCATAACAAAATCCTAGTATATTTTAGATACTGGTGTTGTTACAAAATATAGGAATAAAAAGAGTTTAAGGGGTTGGAGAAGAAAAATAAAACAAAACAACATTAGAGAAGACATTACCTTAAAATCGGGTAACTCTTTTTGATTTGAGCCAAAGGCTTCCTTGAGAAGACTTATGCCAAAAGTGAGGATTATAGGAGTAAGGGAGGGAATTTGAGAGTGTATTTTTTCAGAGTTTGGCCGAGCCAAAAGGCTTTTAAGGTGTGAGTAATGTGGTAGTGGTGGGGGCCTTTTATAAGAGGAGAGAAGGGGCACTCTTGGAATGATTGAAATGTTACTTTATTATGAAATTCTTTTTCGGATTCTAAAGGTCCCACACTTATATATTTAGAGTATAAGGTGATAAGGGTTCGAAATATACTCATCCAATAGGTTTTTGACAAGTAAAAGTCTGAGATTTTACATTATCTTTTCATTTTATTTAAATCGTTAATTAATGAGGTAATCGATGCATCATCATGGTGTGATAAATAATTTAATTTATATAACGTCTAAAAAGTATAAAAAAACTATCATGATGTAGGAAATCCTTTTATATTTCTAATTAATATTTATAGTAAAAAATATGACTTGTATTACCCCATTTAAAAATTGTTTTAGTAAAACAACTATTGTTTGTGACATTTTTATTATAACATTAAATAAAAAGTTATTTAAGTCATTTTCCTACCAAAGTGGCTCCATGGGGTCCCCAAGTTGACCCATGGATTGTCTTGGTAGGCCATGACACATAAAATAGTGGTAGGACAACTTTAAATGTCATTCCATATTTTATAATAATATTTTTACCTTAAATTTCACTAATTACCTTTAATCGCAATTAATTAAAATTAAAAGTTACTATTCACCAAAAATTATTTTTATCCAATTGAACCACATTTTACTTACTAATTACAACCATGTATGTCAGATTTTTTAAAATCAAAACACAGAAGTGGTAATGTTTCATTTAAATGAAAAATCGGTTTTTTAACTACCACTTAGTGGTTTCACTATTCATCAAAAATTTACGTTTTTCAGAAAAATGCCAAAATTTCAACCTAAGCTATAATTGATATTCTGAATTCAACAATGATGTATATTTTACAAAATTCCGAAAATATAAGTTGCATTAATTAATTTCATAATTAAATCCCTCTGTCACAACAAATAGCATGTTTTTGAGAAACAATATATATCAAAAGATTGACAATTGTTTATGTCCAATTTCAAAGTAAAATTAATTATAATGACCACCATTGGATAAATTGGTAAAAATATATTCTAATTATACTTTAAAACCACTCAATAGTATAATTTATCACTATAAATTATTTTGATTAAAAAAGTTGTTTTAAGTAATTTTCATTATTCAGAAATAAATGGAAGTTCTCAGAAAATTACAAAAAATTCAACTTAGGATAATTTTGATATTACGAATAAAAAAATGAGTCTATTTTGAAATATAAAATTTATATAATTTTAAAAAGAGGTTATTACTATTTATAACTACTACTTTGATTGGTTGCGGTGTGTTAGAATCTCGAACTTGCATACAATGCAAGCTATTGTATTGTTGAAAGAGATGTATATCGTGAAAGCTTGGGGTGTTACATTCTCCCCTCCTTCAATAAATTGCGTCCTCACAATTTGAAAATGTTCTTCAAAAATAAAAGGTTGAAAATATAAAATACCTTTTTGGAAAACCCACATTGGAAATAGGGTTAATAAGAATATAACATTAAATGAAAGAAAGAGAAGTACAAAGGTCACACGAGATAGCCTATACTATGATTCTATGAAAATATGGATATGGAGGAGAAGCAAACCATCAAGGTCTGATGGAGACTTGTAGAAAACAGGATTAAGAGAATGTTAACCACAAGAAAATCACAAACTTGTGATTGGTTAAACGGCCATTGAATCCCCAGTTGGAAAAGTTAACTGACAACGTTTTTGTTTTAAGTTACATTTTATAAATTTGAGGAATTTATTTAAGAGATTTTCTATGAACGTAAGGAAATATACATACTTGTCGTGTAGACATTCATAAATTTTTACCACAAACCCATCTTTTACTCTAAATGATGACAGAACTCAAAAATATTCTATTTATCCTAATTGTATAAGGTTCTAATGTAGAGACCCCAAGATCGACGTACATGGACATTACATTACTTTTGCGGAATACTTAGTACATAACAAAAACACACACACAAGGACCGTAATAGTTTAGTGTCTTTGGAAACTCGGAATATAATCTTCTAATCATAGTGAAAGATTTTCCACATTTCCCATAATGATCTTCTTTTTTTTAAACCTAAATACTTTCTTTATGTCCTGGGGAAAAGAAAACATAAAAGGGTGAGCTCAAATGCTCAGTAAGGGTAAACAAAAGAAATATCAATCACGTCATATTCATAAGAAAATATCTTTTGGAAATCTTAACCTGCAAAAGAGATCATAATTTCATAACATGGGATAAATCATAGTAGTGAAATGTAATCCCAATAATCATAACATAAAACATGAAACTTTGTGGCATACACACATAATCATAGATAATCATTTCTTATTAGTCAAGACTCATTGCCAAGACTATCTTAGGGGACACAGTCCCTTTCTGAACCGAGTTCACTCCTCGTTTCAGTCCTGTTTCACTGAACCGGTATAACCTACCATTCCAGCCATGTCTATCTCATGATATATAAAATCATTACCCAATGCATTGGAGGGAGATATAGGTCCCACCCATCTCATAATGATACCATTCTTATGTGTTCCACAAAATCATAAATCATACATCATTTCATAACCCATGTAATAAAAATGGGATTCTTAAACAACATGACCTCATAAAATAATTCATATAAGATAAAGGAATTCATAAAAATAATTCCATCACAAAATAATAAAATCAATGTAATTATATGGATAGAAACAGAACCCTATATTATCTTAGATGGAAAATAATTTTGATAAAACTCTTGAACTCCATTCTTGAGGAAAATATCCTTTCTTCTTAAAAAACACTTTTCCTTTCATAACATGTCATACATTTCTAAAATAAAAGAAGTTGATTAAAAATAAACCTGAAAACTTGTAAAGAAAGATTCTTGTAAATAATGTTTTAAAAATCCATTCATTCCGTATAAGTTAAAAAAACATTCTTCTCGTACTTTTTTTGGAAAAGTCAAAAAGTAACTCATATGAAAAACGACATAAGATCCCTTTCATATCTATTACTAAAAACTCACCGAAAGGTAAAATTGGATTTAAACAATTGTAGGTGGATGGAAATAACATTACATATCAAGGAAAAATGGATGTGGATGATAAAATACACCCCAGTAAATTCCAAAGTATAAACAATCTCGGATAAAAATGAGATTGTGATATTTCCCTTACCTTAGGTCCGATATGCTTTGTATGGTTCCGAAACTCATGTATAATGATTTAAATAATGTCATTGACTTATTACATAATCATATTAATTGTTATGATATCATATATGTATCACTTATGACTTTATATTACCCGTTCTTTTGTAAATTCAATGCTAAAGTAGCGTTTTGGGTAAAATCATTTCATTTATCTTATGTGTTTCGACTTGTCGTTTCTTGATATTATTACTTATATACAGATTTACATAATTCCATAATTTAAAACATGATTTATATATAATATATATTCATCATATACATATATATTATATATCTATAAAAGGAAAGAAATACACCGTTCATGGAGACGGTAGGCCGTACGTACACATGAACGCTGTTTTCGTTTCCTTATTCAATTGAATGGAATTAAGTAGATGACATACATATATATATAAATAATTCCATTAGATTTATAATTTCATATATTTCATTATTATTGCTTATATATACTTTATAATCATTCTTAAATGGTTATCTTGGAGAATGAATCTCATCGCTTCGTGGAGACGGTAGTCCGTACGTACACACGAGCGAAAATATCATTCCCATAATTAGTGAATTTAATTTTATAGGATGATATAACATATCATAATCAGTATTATTTTATAATAACTATGTATAGTTATTCTTTACACCATTATACCTATCCAAGTAAGGTGGTGTTGGAAAAACTGATTACACCACGGTGTGGATACGATATTTTGTACGTATGCACGCGCGGTGATTTCGTTTTCCGTAGGATGGATAGATTGTGAAATAGGTTTGTTTTATACTTATAATAAAATATCAGTATATTATTGATACTAATGTTATTACTTCATAATGAAACAACTAAAGAAGAAGAAGTAGAAGAAGAAATAAAGTTGAAAGAATCGGTAACAGACATTACCTCTTCTTTGATGCACCTCTTTGTGACCTCCTCTTAGGGCACAAAACGTGGTCTTTGAAGAAGACCAGAACCTCTAGGATGTTTTTAGGGAAGTGGAGAAGAGAATTTTTCAGGTGTTGGCCGAGCTTCAAGGCTGAAAATGGTGTGAGGTAGAGGGGGAGGAGGTGCCCTTTTATAAGGGAGGAGAGGGGCACCTTAGGAATAACTAAAAATATTATTTTATTATAAAGTAAAATTCGGTTTTTAATAGCTCCAAATTTGATATATCTCGAAGATAAGATGGTTAGTGGTCTAAATACTCTCATCCAATAGAATTTAGACAAGTTTAGGTATCAATTTTAACCTTATCATTTAGATTTAACTTTAAGTTAGATAATTTAACTTTCAACATGTCTTCCTGTTTTCTTACACTATAAGATTAATAAACTTACTATATCAAGCCAAACGAACCCCATGTTGTTTATTATTAATATATATAACCTTATCTAAGTCATTTGGCAGAACCTTAGATTTTTAGTAATAAAATAACAATTAACAATATAATATTTGTTTTAAAAACTATTTTATGTCAATTTTGTCACTATTTAGTAATTGATTTCTGTGAAAATCATAACAGAATGATTAGCTCGAACCAAGTTAATTAAATAAATAATAACTTGTCATATTTACCTAAAAAATTATTGTAATTTATAAAAAGTCTCAAATTACATTTATTTCGGTATTTATAACATCAATTATGTCAATATTTAATTAATAAGATAATTACTGCATCATCGGTGTGTCATAAATAAATTAAATTATTTAATGTATAAAAATTAAAAATAAAATACCATTATGTAGGAAATCTTTTTAGATTTATAATTAATATTTATAGTTAAATTTATCTTATGTATAACCTCATATTACAAGTTATTTACTTATTAAACATTGATTTTAACTATTTTAACCCTTCTTTAAATAAATTAATAATAAATGTCATAATCAAATCCATGTGGGCCTAAATGGTCATATTTTATTCCTAAGGTTGGTTTTTGACGAATTACACTTGTACAATTGAATTTGGACATGTGTTAGGGTAATATTAATATCATTTTTACCCTTAATTACCCTATTTACCTTTACTGTGGTAAAAAAGTAAAAAGTTTCTATTCACCAAAAATTATTTTCATCTAATTGAAACAAATTTTAATTACAGACATCAATAGTGTCTCTAGGATTTTTGAAATTCCATTCACAGAAGCGGTAAAATTATGTTTTATGAAAAATTCATTTTTTTAACTACCACTTAGTGGTTTCACTATTCATCAAAAAATTAATGTTTCCAGAAAAATAACAAAAATTAGGCCTAAGCTATATTTGATATTATGAATTAAAAAATGATGTCTATTTTACCAAATTCAAAACATATCAGTTGCATTAATTAATTTTAAAATTAATTCCCGTCGTCAAAACAAATAGCGTGTTCTTAAGAGATAATAACTTTCAAAAGATTGACAGTTTTTTATGTCTGGTTTAAATGTGAAATTACATCCAATAACCAACATTGTATTAAATTGTAAAAATATATTCTAAATATACTTTAAAACTAATCAAATTAATAATTTATCACTATTAATTATTTCTATTAAAAAAGTTGTTTTTAATTAAAATTTAGTAATTTTCACTATTCATCATAAAATGAAAGTTATCCGAAAAGTACCAAAATTTCACCCTAATCTAATTTCGATATTCCAAATCCAGAAATGAATTCCATTTTGAAAAATAAAATTTACTAAATTTGAAAAAGTGGTTATTACTATTCATAACGGCTAGTTTTAATAATATTTTAATAGCATATCGTTCTTCAGTGAAACTCGATATTGCGTACTACACACAATATCGAGGAAGGTCATGATTACATGTAATGCAAGGAAAGTCAAGGATGCGTTTTGTGCAAGCTCCTTTTGGTGTAGTGTACAACACAAGACAGTAATGAAATTAAAAATAATATTTTTCATAAAATCTCGGGGTGTCACATTCTACACCCTTTAAAATGAATTTCTCCCTCGAAATTCATTGGGGTTGTGAATGGTTTACTATTCGAAAGTTTCATTAATAGAAACCCACATCGTAAAAAAGAATACCAAAACCAATCTTTAAAAACAAAAGTATGAAACGTAACAGCTACCAAAATAAACTAATCACTGGGTTTCCACATAGGTGAAAATATGGATATGGAAGAGAAATCTAACCATCATGTTCTAATGGAGAGCGATAGAGAACATGGCTATGGAAAATCCAGCATTCACAAAGCCATAAATTTGTGACAATCTAAGGTATCGTATGAATAATCAGATATAAGAGCACTAGGACAACATTTTTGGTTTTCATGATCATTTCTCTAAAGTTGATGAAATTTGAATAGGAAGAAATACTTTCGTGATTTTTGTATAGTCTCACCGTTTGTTGTTATTTGGACAAATTCCACTTCATCTCTTAATAAAATGAAGTTGAATTTGTCATTCGTGATGTGTTAGTAGATCATGTTATAGAATGATGGGTCATTCCATCTGTCTCAAACAAAAGGTTAGAAAAGTTATCAAAAAATACATAAGTCCATCTATAGTGAGATTATTCATATATAGTTCCTAAAATGGACTTATATTTCTTATATCATACTGCTTAATATAATAAAACTAGTTTCTAGTAATCAGGGACTTCCTGTAGGCCATTCGTAGGCGATAAAGGCCAGTCGCACTTCAGTTGTGGGTTCGATTCCCACAGCTTTGTCCGACGCGATGGGTTGTCTCCCGTCCTGCAGGTTTTCCTTTTTCTAAAACTAAATTACTATAACATCACATATATAATATCAAATAAAGTTCTATCCTTAAACAATAATAACTAATGGTTTACATAATCCATTCCAATCTTTAGGATCAACTAAAATACTTCGGTCCAAGCTCATAGTATAATGAAAACGATAACTTGAAATATCGTCAACCAAGCATGTGAATACCATCATCTATCCCCCATATATCTTGTTGGTCACATTCCAATCATGTGAATACCCTAATGATGTATTCTCTTGAAAAATGAATACCCATTAAACCTTAGTTAAAACATGAATGCTGTCAAAAGTTAACTCTTTCCACATACCAAAATCCAAAAAATTTATATACTCAAACCATGATATAACCTTCTCTTTATATCAGTCATGAGCTCTTGAATACTATCCAACATTTAATTTTCTCCTCATCCCTTAATTATGCGCATATCATCTACATTCCAAAAATATCTGAATAACCTTTCATGGATACTGGTAACATTAATCATACACTTTCAAAACTCAAGGAAAGACAATAGTGTAACAATCCTTAGATGTCTCTTTATTCCATAGTACCATGAGATTACTAATACAACATTACACATGATAAACATGTAATCATTCCACTACATTCTTAAACCATTGACCGAGCTTCAACAATTCTTTCATCTCACATATCATTTGTAGTCTCTTCATCATCATCCACATAAATACTACCCATACGACCATACTGATTCTCTTCATGAGACATTCCCATAGGTCATTGGTTTGAATAATGCTCGTACATTCCACATTTAAAAAATCTAACCATTGTTGATGTCATTGCAATACCATTATCCTCATCACTGGGGTTAATTGAACCTTTTCCTTTGCACTTACTGGCTTTGTGTCCTTCTTTTCCACACCTAAAGCATCTTCCAGTTCCTTTGAAACATTCTCCTTGAAGCCTCTTCGCACATGATTTACATAGGGGAAATGAACTTTCTTTCCTCTATGATCATCATGAAACTCCATATTTCTCTTATTAGTCGAGTCAGGAAACTTACCAAATTTTACTTTATTGATCATATTATGAGATTGCTGATTCGGCATAATAATGATGTTTGGACTTCCAAATCCCATTTCATTTGGTTTCTCATGAATAATATCATTCCATTGTCCATCATATCCTCCATTATCGCGAATCATCTTGTTTCCAACCATTTTCTAAAACCCAAAAAGAATAGCGTGAGAGGTGAAAATCATAATAAAGGGGGAGTAACATCAATATCTAACATATTTGGTTTAATCTAATATCGTTACCAGAGTTCTAGGACTATATCCTATACGTATACTTATCCTTAGGGACATCCCTAGACATACCTTATAAATATCTCTAGGGATCTCACTAACGTTTTCGCATCATAGTTTCCAAAGGTTGACTAAGATTTTCCTTTGATACCAACTGTAGAGACCCGAAGCTTGACGTACATGGACATTACATTACGTTTGCGGAATACTTAGTATATAACAAAAACACACAGACAAGGACCGTAATAGTTTAGTGTCTTTGGAAACTCAGAATATAATCTTCTAATCATGGTGAAAGATCTTTAACATCTCCCATAAAGATATTCTTTTTTTAAACCTAAATCCTTTCTTTACGTCCTGGGGAAAGGAAAACATAAAAGGGTGAGCTCAAATGTTCAGTAAGGGTAAAAAAAAGAAATTTCAATCACGTCATATTCATAAGAACATATATTTTGGAAATATTAACCTGTAAAAGAGATCATAATTTCATAACATGGGATAAATCATAGTAGTGAAATGTAATCCCAATAATCATAACTTAAAACATGAAACTATGTGGCATACACACATAATCATAGAGAATCATTTCTTATTATTCAATACTCATTTCCAAGACTATCTTAGTGGACAAAGTCCCTTTCTGAACCGAGTTCACTCCTCGTTTCAATCCTATTTTCATTGAACCGGTATAACCTACCGTTCCCGACATGTCTATCTCATGAGATATAAACTATTTACCCAATGAATTTGATGGAGATATAGGTCCCACCCATCTCATAATGATACCATTCTTATGTGTGCCACAAAATCATAAATCATACATCATTGCATAACCCATGTAATAAAAATGGGATTCTTAAACAAAATGACATCACAAAATAATTCATATAAGATAAAGGAATTTTTAAAAATAATTCCATCACAACATAATCAAATCAATGTAATAATAGGGATAGAAACATAACCCTATATTATCTTAGATGGAAAATAATTTTGGTAAAACGCTTGAACTCCATTCTTGAGGAAAATATCCTTTCTTCTTAAAAAACACTTTTCCTTTCATAACATGTCATACATTTCTAGACTAAAAGATGTTGATTAAAAATAAACTTGAAAACTTGTAACGGATGCTTCTTGGAAATAATGTTTTAAAAATCCATTCATGTCGTATAAGTTAAAAAAACATTCTTCTCGTACTTTTGTCGGAAAAGTCAAAAAGTACCTCGTATGAAAAACGACAGAAGATTCCTTTCATATATTTTACTAAAAACTCAACGAAGGGTAAAATTGGATTTAAAAAATTGTAGTTGTATGGAAATAACATTACATATTGATGAAACAGGGATGTGGATGATAAAATACACCCTAGTAAATTCCAAGGTATAAACAATCTCGGATAAAAATGAGATTGTGATATTTCCCTTAACTTAGGTCTGATATGCTTCGTATGGTTCCGAACCTCCTGTATAATGATTTAAATAATGTCATTTAATTATTAAATAATCATATTCATTGTTATGATATCATATATGTTTCACTTATGACTTTATATTACCCGTTCTTTTGTAAATTCCATGTTAAAGTAGCGTTTTGGGTAAAATCATTTCATTTATCGTATGTGTTTCGACTTGTCGTTTCTTGATATTATTACTTATATCCTGATTTACATAATTCCAGAATGTAAAACATTATTTATATATATTATATATTCATCATATAAATATATATTATATATCGATAAAAGGAATGAAATGCACCGTTCATGGAGACGGTAGGCCGTACGTACGCATGAACGCTGTTTTCATTTCCTTATTGAATTTAATGGAATTAAGTAGATGACATAAATATATATATATACATAAATACGGTATCTTTATAATGTCATATATTTCATTATTATTTCTTATATATACTTTATAATCATTCTTAAATGGTTAACATGGAGAATGAATCTCATCGCGTCGTGGAGACGGCAGTCCGTACGTACGCACGAGCGATGATATCGTTCCCATAATTATTGAATTTAATTGGATACGATGATATAATATATCATAATCAGTAGGATTTTATAATAACTATGTATAGTTATTCTTTACACCATTATACTTATCCAAGTAAGGTGGTGTTGGAAAAACAGATTACACCACGGCGTGGAGACGGTATTCCGTACGTACGCACGCGCGGTGATTTGGTTTTCCTTAGGATGGATAGATGGTGAAATAGGGTTGTTTCATTCTTATAATAAAATATAAATATATGAGTGATACTGATGTTATTACTTCATAATGATACAACTAAATAAGAAGTAGAAGAAGAAATAAAGTTTAAAGATTCGGTAACAGACATTACCTCTTCTATGAAGCACCTCTTTGAGACCTTCTCTTAGGGCACTAAAATTGGTCTTTGAAGAAGACCAGGACCTCTAGGATGTTTCTAGGGAAGTGTAGAAGAGAATTTGGTAGGGGTGGTCTGAGCTTCAAGGCTCAATATGGTGTGAGGAAGAGGGGGAGGAGGTGCCCTTTTATAAGGGAGGAGAGGTGCACCTTTGGAATAACTAAAAATATTATTTTATTATAAAGTCAAATTCGGTTTTTAATAGCTCAAAATTGATATATCTCGATGATAAGGTGGGTAGGGGTAGAAATCCTCTGTTCCAATAGTATTTAGACTAGTTTAGGTATCAATTTAAACCTTATCATTTAGATTTAACATTAAGTTAGATAGTTTAACTTTCACCGTGACTTCTTGTTTTCTTACACTATAAGGTTAATAAACATACTATATCAAGCCAAACGAACCCCAAGTTGTTTATTATTAATATATATAACCTTATATATGTAATTTGGCCGAAAATTATATTTTTAGGAATAAAATAACAATTAAAAATATAATACTTGTTTTAAAAACTATTTTATGTCAATTTTGACACTATTTAGTAATTGATTTTTGTGAAAATCATAACAGAATTATTAGCCCGAACAAAGTTAATTAAATCAATACTAACATGTCATATTAACCTATAAAATTAGTTTAATTCATAAAAAGTCTCAAATTATATTTATTTCGGTATCTATAACATCAATTATGTAAATATTTTATTAATAAGATAATTACTGCATCATTGTTGTGTCATAAATAAATTAAATTATTTAATGTCTAAAAATTACAAATAAAATACCATTATGTAGGAAATATTTTTATATTTCTAATGAATATTTATAGTTGAATTTATCTTATGTATAACCCCATATTAAAAATGAATTACTTAAAAAACTTTGATTTTAACTATTTTAACCCTTCTTTAAATAAATTAATAATAAATGTCCTAATCTAATCCAAGTGGGCCTAAATGGTCATATTTTATTCCTAATGTTGTATTTGGTCGAATTAAACTTGTCCAATATAATTAGGACATGTGTTAGGGTAATATTAATATCATTTTTACCATTAATTACCCTATTTACTTTTAACCGTGGTAAAAAAAGTAAAAAGATACTATTCATCAAAAAAAAAATTCATCTCATTGAACCACATTTTACATACTAAAATAAACAGTGTCTCTCAGATTTTTGAAATTCCATTCTCAGAAGCGGTAAAATTATTTTTTTTGAAAAATTCATTTTTTTAACTACCACTTAATGGTTTCACTATTCATTAAAAAATGGAAGTTTTCAGAAATATACCAAAAATTAGGCCTAAGCTATATTTGATATTATGAATTAAAAAATGATGTCTATTTTACCAAATTCAAAACATATCAGTTGCATTAATTAATTTAAAAATTAATTCCCGTCGTCAAAACAAATAGCGCGTTCTTAAGAGATAATATCTATCAAAAGATTGACAGTTGTTTATGTATGGTTTAAATGTGAAATAACATCCAATAACCAAAATTTTATTAAATTGTAAAAATATATTCTAAATATAATTTAAAACAAATCAAATTAATAATTTATCACTATTAATTATTTCTATTAAAAAGGTTGTTTTTAATTAAAATTCAGTAATTTTTACTATTCATCAGAAAATGAAAGTTATCCGAAAAGTACCAAAATTTCACCCTAAGCTAATTTCGATATTCTGAATCCAGAAATGAAGTGCATTTTGAAAAATACAATTTACAAAATTTAAAAAAGTGGTTATTACTATTCATAACGGGTAGTTTTAATAATATTTTAATAGCATAGCGTTGTTTAGTGAAACTCGGTATTGCGTACTACACACGCTATCGAGGACGGTCGCGATTGCGTGTAATGCAAGGAAAGTCAAGGACATGTGTTGTGTAAGCTCCTTTTGGTGTAGCGTACAACACATGACATTAATGAAATTAAAAAGAATATTTTTCATAAAATCTCGGGGTGTTATATTTAAATATCACCACACACCATTTAGATTAGGAAAACTATTTTGTAATAACCAGGGGCTTCCTATAGGCTAGTGGTAGGTAATAAAGGCTTGTCGCACTATAGTTGTGGGTTCGATTCCTGCAGCTTTGTCCGATGTGACTAATTATGCCCCACCCTGCAGGTTGTCCTTTTCCTAAAACTATAGTATTATAATATTTCAAAAATAATCTTCTGAAATGTTTTAAATTTAAGAAATACTATCCAAAGATCAACTTAATCCATTCCAACCTTTATAGTTATCCAAAATACCTCTGTCCAGACTTTCTCTAAAAGGTCTCTAAATTCCAATATCAATTGTAAAATCAGATTCCCCAAACAAATTAAAGTTTCTCTTTTTGTCACATACTAAAAATATGATTACCTTCATCATATTAAAACCTTAATGAAAACAACTAGTATTGCAGTACAATCATTATATATATCACATAATTCTTAAAACCAAAATATATTCCATGAGTCCCACTAATACATTAATTATTCCACTTCAACTGTAGTAACAATATAAGATTTTCCTTGATCCCTTGGCCTTTTCTAAAGTAAGTTTCCCTGACGCTTAGGACATTCATTTTCATAATGCCCCATTTCCCTACTATTATAGCATTTAACATTGATAGCATCTTTCTTACCCTTGCAATCACGAGCCTGGTGACCTTTTTCTCAACATTTATAACAAACTCACATTCCTTTTAGGCAAGCACCAGAGTGATTCTTCCCACAATTATCACATAATGGAAAATCCTTCTTTTCATTTTTCCCATTATCCGTCTCTTGTTCCATCATTCTCTTATTCTCGTGCTTTACATTGTTTTCATAATACTTAGAGAATTCTTTTTCTTTCTTGACAGAACACGCGACTATATCTTCGTACGTTGAGAAAGATTGTGATACTAGTGCTCGACGAAGAAACAATTTTAACCCATCAAAGAAACGATCGATCGTACTTCATAGGTTACTTATGTAATCTGCAACATACCCCGCTAACCTTGTAAAGTTGGCCTCATATGTTTTGACATTCTCATCCTCCTTTTGTCTCAGTCTCAAAAATTGCCTTTCCATATCTGCTCGATGGTCATGTGGAAAGTATATTTCTAATAAAACTTCTTTAAACTCCCTCCATTCCATACTTGATACTTCTTCATCTTCCTTTGTGTTTAGAATCAACGACCACCATTGATCGGCATCTCCAGTGAGGCAGTAGACTCCCATGAAAACCTTTTCCCTTTCGCTACTCCCCAAGGCGTGGAATATTTTCTCTATGGAGTTTATCCATTTCTCAGCTACTAATGGATTTGTAACCCCATTTAATGTTGGTGGTTGTTGCCTCATTAAGAGGTCTAACATTGATCCTCCACATTTCGGATCAGGGTGCTCTATATGAGTGAGGTTATTATTCATAACCTGAGTGAGTTGTCCCAGTATGGTAAGAAGTTGATCAGCACCAGTTGTATCTCCATATCCACAGTAATTATCTTGAGCAGGAGAGAAATCCATACACGGAGTGCATTCATTTTTATGGTTTCCATTCCTTCCATGAGGCGCCATTTCTAATCAATGGCATAAACTAGATTAGTTTATGAATCAAAATACATAATTCCATACTTGTAAAATACTTAACATAAATTGAACTATTTATGGATATAATCCATAAAAATGTTTTCTTTGAGAATGTATATACTGATAACCGTTCATAGTGTTTTGTAAAGAAAATTAGAATTATCCTATGAATATCTCCCAGGAGTGTCGTAACCAAGAGTGAAGCAGGGCCCATTGTCGTGCACCAGTTCCCGTTCGAGTCTAGCTCAAAACGGTGTTTTCGGGTTTTACCCCTAGGTACATATGTCCCAGAGGCACCTATACCTTCTCGTATCTAGATAGGGATGTATTTCTTGGAAAACTCACAAAATCTCTACAACAACAAAATTCTTGGATGTTCTTTTATACTAATCCTCAAATTCTATCTTTGGGCTATGTGATCTAATCATAGTTTATCTAAATCTAGCTTCCAAGGTTAGTACTAAACGGCCTATGATACCAACTGTAATGCCATGACCCCAGCTACCCAGAGTCGGTGCATTATTGCGTATCATTTCCATGACCACAAAAGATCAAGTCTCGAAAGACCAATTATATTAGTAGCCTTGAAAACACTAGATACATTCATAAATGTTACATTACATCATAAAGTGAAAAACTACAATAAGAAAGTCTCCATAGTCCACACTCATATCCTTTTCTGACAATCCCTACATGTCATTCATACAATACTTCTTCACATTGTGGAAAATATTAAAACATTAAAAGGGGTGAGCGCAGATGCTCAGAAAGGATAACCATACTACGGATGCTTTCTTAAATAAACAGTAACTTTTAAGGAAATGTATAATGAAAACAAAAGCCTTTCTAAACTTTAACTTCAGAATAATATGGAAAAAATAAATTAAATAATGCCATTTACGTACTCACATGGATATTCTACTAGTCGAATAATCACATGCAATATCAATAACCACTTTCATAATGATGGAATGAATAATGCCAGACTATCATAACAACGTAGCCAAGGCCTCGTGCCAAGACCACAAATAAGATTTTGTCAAGGCATCGTTCCAAAACACTAGTTTGTCTCATTAAACATACCGATGCATCGAGGAGCAGTAGCAGGATCCACCCGTCACTTATTAAGTCCAATGCATTCATCATATGAATAGGTTTAAACATATCATAAACAATAACATAATCGTATCACATAAAACATGCATAAGGGAAACATAACATTTCCACATTTCAATCACATGATATCAATACAACACATTGATATAATAAAAACACGTTCAAAACCATTTTCAATACCAAAATAAATGAAAGTAATGACTTTGTATTTATTTTTCATTAAAAAAAAGTTATGGCTTGTAGAGGAAGCCGAAACTCAAATAATGGTCACGGTGGCGGAGAAGTCATTGTCTCTGCATATGTATGGAAAGAAAAACATTCCCTTTTGTCAATTAGTAAAACAAATCGTATAAAAAAGATTTCTTTTGAATAAACGTAAATGTCAAAGGGGTTTATACACCATATAAAAGAAAGTTGTGTATAAAACAAAATATGCCTCAATGAAAGGTGATTGAGATGAAGACCCTTACAAAGATAATTTTTTTAAATAAAGTAGATCTATTATGTGTATTCACTATAATTACTCATAAATAAAGTAAAAATACAAGATAGGACATAATAATATCATGACATAATTTGAAAGTAGGACATTAACCCAAAGAATAGAAATTGGGTTAAGAAGTTCCCTTACCTCGTGTCGGACTTGACTCGACCGTTCTTTAACCTCCTGAATAATAAAATAGAGTTAATCTCTACCTTATTAAGAACCTTTTTCAAGTTCATTATTCCTTTTATATCACTTATTACCATGTATTTAACATTATGTAATTATTTATGTTTATAACGGTCGTTTTGTAGATCTTAGGTACTTGAGTCAAAAATAAACTTCTTATAATTACAATTTGTTCATGTGGTAAAATATCCATTATATACATAATTATATTCATCATTTATATATCATATAAATCATATATATCCAGTATATACATTCATTTATAATATTACATAACATTTAGAGGTAAGAAATGAAAAGCACCGTTCATGGAGACGGTAAGCATTACGTACGCATGAACGCTACTTTCATTTCTATTTCATATTTAATGGAATGAAGTTATAATTTTATAAAGGTATAATATAATTCAATTATTATATAATTTATAATACCATTTACTCCATCCTTTATACATCCCACGTATGGCATTAACGATTCAAAGAACTTTGAGGGGGCGGTAGTCCGCACTTCCTAAAATGAAATTATCACGTTTACCCAAAATGGAAATCATAAAGTATGCCACAAATGAGAAATAAAGAAGAATAAAGAAAACATAAACATAATATATATATCATATATGAAAATAGTTTCATCAAAATGGCCACCATTAGAGGTGTTAAAAAAATATTGAACAATCATCGTTTCGTGAGGCAGTATTTCACCACCAACATAGACAGTAAGTTCTTTAACCATTAGACGAAGGTGTGTGTAAGTGTAAACCAAATCCATATCATAAAAACATCCTAGTATATTTTATATACTGTTTTTGTTACAAAATAACGGAATAAAAATATTTTAAGGGGTTGGGGAAGAAAAATAAAACAAAACAACATTAGAGAAGACATTACCTTAAAATAGGGTAACTCTTTTTGATTTGAGCCAAAGGCTTCCTTGGGAAGACATCTGACAAAATTAAGGCTTCTAAGAGTAAGGGAGGGAAGTTGAGAGAGTATTTTAGCAGAGGTTGGCCGAGCCAAATGGCTTTTAAGGTGTGAGTAAGGTGGTAGTGGTGGGGGCCTTTTATAAGAGGAATGAAGGGGCACTCTTCGAAAGATTGAAATGTTACTTTATTATGAAATGCATTTTCATATTATAAAGGTCCCACACATATATATTTATAGGCTAAGGTGATAAGGGTTAGAAATATACTCATCCAATATGTTTTTGACAAGTTTATGTCTTAGATTTTACATTATCTTTTCATTTTATTTAAATCGTCAATTAATGAGGTAATCGCTGCATCATCATTGTGTCATAAATAATTTAATTTATATAATGTCTAAAAATTATAAAAATATATCAAGATGTATTAAATCTTTTTATCTTTATAATTAATCTTTATAGTCAAACATATGACTTGTATAACCCCATTTAATATGTGTTTTAGTAAAACAACTCTTGTTTGTGACATTTTTATTTTAACATTAAATAAAAAGTTATTTATGTCATTTTCCTACCAAGGTGGCTCCATGGGGACCCCAAGATGACCCATGGATTTTCTTGGTCGGCCATGACACATCCAATATTGTTAGGACAAGTGTAAAGTTCATTCCATATTTTATAATACTATTTTTGCCATAAATTTCACTAATTACCTTTAATCGCGATTAATTAAACTTAAAAGTTACTATTCACCAAAAATTATTTTTATCCCATTGAACCACATTTTACTTACTAATGACAACCATGTATGTCGGATTTTTGAAAATCAAAACACATAAGTGTTAATGTTTCATTTAAACGAAAAATCAGTTTTTTAACTACCACTTAGTGGTTTCACTATTCATCAAAAATTGAAGTTTTTCAGAACAATGCCAAAATTTCACCCTAAGCTATAATTGATATTCTGAATTCAACAATGATGTCTATTTTACAAAATTACATACATATATGTTTCATTAATTAATTTCATAATTAATTCCCATTGTCATAACAGATATCGTGTTTTTGAGAAACAATATATATCAAAAGATTGACAATTGTTTATGTCCAATTTCAAAGTGAAATTAATTATAATCGCCACCATTGGATAAAATGGTAAAAAATATATTCTAATTATAAATTAAAACCACTAAATAGTATAATTTATCACTATAAATTATTTTTTTTTATAAAGTTGTTTTAAGTAATTTTCACTATTCATAAAAAAATGGAAGTTCTTAGAAAATTACAAAAAATTCATCTTAGGATAATTTCGATATTACGAATTCAAAAACGAAGTCCATTTTGAAATATAAAATTTCTATAATTTTAACAAGTTGGTATTACTATTTATAACTACTACTTTGATTGGTCGTGGTGTGTTAGAATCTCGAACATGCGTACAATGCAAGCTATTGTATTATTGAAAGAGAAGTGTATCGTGAATGCTTGGGGTGTTACAATTGAAAAATATTATATATTAAAAATTTATTTTTAAACTTCTCTAAAGATTCCCTCCTCCCCCTTATAAAAATCCCCCACCTATAGCCCTTTCCTCAAACCTCTCAATCCCCTTGGCTCATCCAATCTCTAACCAATTAACCTTCTTCAATCCCTCTCCACCTCCTAGAAGCCTTAGGCTAGGAACAAGGAACGTCAACACACCCTTTTGGTTCAAATGAAAGGGAGTTACCTAATTTAAATGTAACATCTTCTCTTATGATCTTTTGTTTTATTTTACTTCTACAACACCATAAACTCTTTTTATTCTATTATTTTATAATAGAACCAGTATACTCAATGTAATATGATGTTGGTTTGAGAATTATTTGAACTATACTTACACACACCTCGGTCAAATGTGTAAATAATATAATATTTTCTGTGAATGGAAAACTAACATCTAATTAAATGATGATTGATCAATTATCTCCTACCACCTCTCATGATTTCATTGATGATATAACTGTATTTCTATATGATATATATTATGTTTATGTTCTCTTTATTCGTTTTTATTTTCCATTTATATCATGGTTTTATGGTTTCTATTATGGGTAAACGTGATAATTTCATTTGAGGAAGTGCAGACTACCGCCCCTCAAAGTGATATGACTCGTTAATGTAATATGTGGGAAATATAAAGGATTGAGGTAATGGTATTATATATGATATTATACTAGAATTATAATATACCTATTAATAATTTTGTTTTAATTCCATTAAAATAAGAAATAGAAAAGAATGTAGCGTTCATGCATAAGTATGGCTTACCGTCTTCATGAATGATGCATTTCTTTTATTATCTCTCAATGTTTTGTACTATTATAAATAAATAAATATACTAAATATATCTGATATATATTATAGATACATAATGAATATCATTCTGGATACAATGGATATAGACCACATGAACAAATTGTTCTTATAAGAAGTTCATTTTTGAATCAAGTACCAAATATCGACAAAACAAATGTTATTATCATAAATGATTACATATTGTTTAAAACATTGTAATAAATTTTATTAAAGGAATAATAAACTTGAAAACGGGTTTTATTTAAGTAGAAATTATATTTAGTTTGTTATTCAGTATATTAATTATTGAACGGGTCAAATCGGAAATGTGGTAAGGGACATCATCTCAATCACCTTTCATTGAGACATATTTTTTTACTACATGAAATTCAATTATACGCTATATAAACACCTTTCAATTAACATTAAATTCAAATGGATTCATTTTTATGAAAGGGTTTTAGTAAATGAATAAAAAAGTTTCTTTTAAACGTATGAAGTGATAATGACCTTTTCCGCCACCACGAGTATTATTTGATCTATGGAATCCTTAACAAGACGTAGTTTTTTTACAAGTAAACTAAATACAATATACTATTTTACATAGTTTAGTATTTAAAATTATTTTTATAATGGTTTGGTTATGCCCATATATTGAAATGATATATTTTGAATTCAATGTGGAAAAGTTATTTTACCTTTATGTTTGTTTTATATTCATTGAATATGTTATGGTTCATGAGAATTGATTATATATATGGGTGGTTCGATGATAAACCTAGGGCGAGTGAGCCCAACATAGATCATCAATGCATTGGTTAACATGACTGAAGTAAATGTGAATGTTTCTCCTAATAAAAGATTATGTAATGTTTTAAGGTTGGGTCCTTATAAACATGGCACATGTTATTTGATTCCTTTTTGATACATGTCTTATGAATTATAAATATTTATTCACTAACTCAATATTATGAAATTTTATATCCAATTTATTTTTCTCAAATAATATTATTGTGTTATAATACCCTTATTCTAATTTTATACTGATGTACCTCCCTTGTTTACCATTATCGAGTATTTAAGATCCCCAATTCTTACGGTTCCTTTCCCCATGTCATAAATAGTTTTTTCTATGTAATATTGCTAATAAGGAATACATTTATTTGAGATAAAGTATATCATTGATGTGTTAATAATACTATGTTAAATTTTTATTAAGTCACTATACTATTATGGTCCGTAGTCATGTGTTCGTGTACTATAATGAATATTCATCTATACAAATATAATATCCATGTATAAGAAGCGTATGTATATATAATAATTTTATAGATTATGAAGTTAAATTATATAGTATATTTTCATAAAATCATAATTAATATCATTATTATGTCATTGGTATCATATATATTCATTTACATTTTTTCTAATTACCTGTCATGTAATGTATTAGTGAAAAATGGATTACAACGCTTTTTTAGAAGATAGTTCCCCAAACTCACAAGGGATATTATTATATACCCCACATATTGGAAATTAAATGTTATATATGATATTATAATTACAATAGTATAAATATTTTACCAATTTAATATAAATTATTTAAATTAGTTATTATTACATGTTCTCTGAGGAAATGATGGAAAACAAATGACATTGGTTCATGAGGAGGTAGTTCATCGTACACCTAAATGACGATTTCATATAAAATTTTATAAATATGAGATGTACATTGGTTATGTATTTAAAATAATTATAAAATAATTGTGATATTTCTTTCATTATTTATGAATAATAGACCAATATATGATTAAGTTTTTTGAGAAATAAATTAAATATTATAAATTAAGCACAATACCACTTGAATGGACAACCATCATTCGTAGGTAGAAAAATGACTATGGGAAAGTTATTATAAAAAATAATCTTTATATATTGTGGGGAAATATTTTAAGAAGTTATCTGGTCTATTATTGAATGATACTATGTAATTTTAATGTGCTAAGAGTAGAGGGGAGGATCTGTTTATAAATGAGGTGTGTGGCACACATATAATTTCTAAATAGAAAATGATTCGCCAATATCATTCACATAAAAAAGGATACAAAATTAAATTTAATTTTTTAATATACATGATAGCTTCTATATATTTACATAAAATATATTATAGATATGTTAATATTCCATTTCAACCCTTATAGTTTTAGTTTAACACTCTAATAAGTCTATTTCCACCATAAAAATTACAAATATATTTTTACTATTTTTATTAGTCATTCTGGAAAAAAATTATTTTCAATTTATTAGATAATATGAATTATGATAAATCAAAATATTTAATCCATTTTTTAAATTAAAATCATTTAAATGATAAAGCTTATTTGAAAACATAACTGACAAAATTGATTAGACAAATGGTTTTCAAGAAGTGTATTTCATTGAAAAAGAGATTTTTTTAAATTAACTATTAGACTATTTGATTTTTTTTAATATTTGTAAATATTTACTATTATATAATATTTATATTTAAATAAAATAATTATAATTAGTTTTTATATTATTTAATTATAATTGATAAATATTATACACTTTAAAAACAATTTTATAGAAATTCTATTTGAACCACATAAATAAAAAATTGTAAAATTCTATATAAAGCAGATTATAAAGTAATATATAAATAAATATTAATTAATAATACATATATTACATGAAATTATATTCAAAACGTCATTTTACGTTAAAAATAAAAAATATTTATTGACAAGTAAAGGCATTATTTCATAAAATAAGTAATATTCACAATTTAACAAAAAACCAATATATTCTGAAAAATCCAAAAATTTCACCCAATGTTAATTTTCATATGATTATTTGAAAACATAATTTTTTTTCAAATTCCATCTCATTAACCTAAAATTTAAAATTTTCAAATAAAATATTATAATAAAATCAATTAAATAAAATCGTTTCTTTTCAATATTTTTAATATTATTTCAATGAATTGTTTTTTTGTAGTTAACATTAATGTGATATAAAATATCACTATATAATATTTTTATTTATTCCATTATTTTAAAAATTATTTCATTTCAACATTATTAAATTATAAAACATGTGGGTATATCTTTCCCTACTAACTTATTCATATTCCCATGTTGCCTCTTCAAGAATATGAATTGTCCTTAAACTAGTAAATCACATTATCCCACAACTCATGCTCTTTAAAATCATGAATATTATGTTGATATTCATTTTTTGTTTTATATTTTCCATATGAACAACATTGGGGTTCAAAATATGATATAAATTATGCACACTAACCAACTTGGAAAATCATGGGGAAAATCCAATCAGGTGAAAAATGATCCCACACTCTCTAGTATATCATATAGTACAATTAATACCTACTATATAATTCCATTTTTTTCAAATAAATTTATATGGAAATTCCTTGAGAATGAAATGATATACCACATGAAAATACATATTTTTCATCTAGTTATCTATATAACATTGATGCTTACTATATTCCATACTCATTAGATATTGAATCTACATCATCTTATTAGACATTTAATTTACTTAATCATGTAATATAAAGTTCTTTTCTCCCAATTAGTCAATAAATCAATCATCTAATACTAATTTCTATATAATACCTCTAATAGTTCTGTTTTTCTACTAAATGAACATTTTTTTAGAAATCTAAATATAAAAAATATGTTCATTCTAACATACATAATAATAAATTTATTAATAAAAAAGAATTTATTACATCGTCTAAATATTCTACTTAGACATACCATCATTTTGATGATAATGACAAGTACTAAAATGTAACCATGTACCATATTTTTTCGATATCCATTCCAAAAACTACATGTGATACTGGGATCACTGTATGATATGAAATATATATGAACTCTATGAAACTAGAATATCTGTATTATATACTATTGATAAATATAATCAAAATTCATCAAATGTGAAATGGGAAATAAATAAATAAATTTAGTTAATCAGTCTACAATAACTCAAATTTCTTTGTTAGATCAAGAATCCTTTGGTAATCCCAACATGAAATCCATTGATATATTTTCCCATTTCAACACTATAATTAGAAATGGTTGAATAATTAATATATATATATAATTATATATTATCAATAACCAAACGGAAATTGAAACACTTCTTGGTAATGTCATAAATATATATTTTAATTCCATCCCACTAAAAATACATCTTAAGGACATTGTATAAATATTTATGTCTGGATAAATAGAAAACAATGAAGTATTAGAATAAATAAACAACTATTTATTCAATAAGGAAACACATTTTACCCCACATATATTTCAACATCATCGAAAATCCATATTTATTAACTTTAAACTAAATAAAATTAACATAATTAACTTTTTAAAACATTTTATTCAATGCAAGATACTCCTTCAATGATTTCATAGTTTTTTGTGAATATGTATACTACCCTGAGACCTAAATCAAAATAGATGACTTATATGATTCCATGGATTTTTGGCCAAAATCTATTAAATTATAATATCATTGTTCATGGATAATATGGATGATTTTTTATATACAATTATTTTTCTAATGCAAATCATTATCCATTTTGTTTTCATTTCCAAGCTAGTAATAAATTATGAAATCCTAATCCTTAATTAATTCCAGTTATATTCTCTATAAAATGTTCTATTCTATATTAGTTAATATATACTTCAAAATATAATGATAAGATTATATTTCACACATCACTCCATATTAATGATTCCTCGAAATATTTAAATACAAGCCCATTGTAGATCATTCCAAATCTGGTGTATGATATTTTAACTTGTCTAATTTCAAAAAAGATGAATCACATGCAATTACCAGATCATTCTAAATTTTTAAAACACAATTATCTATTAATAAAGAATCAATGTGGATAATTAACTCATCATTTCGGGATGGTATGTCCCAAACTAGATAATTCAAAAATCCTAATTTTAGTTATGAATATCCAAAATCACATTCTTCTATCAAGATTAATGTAATTCATTTTTGATCTAACATAATTTTTGGACTATACAACCACGCACAATTTTCAAAAATCAATTAGTAGTAACTGAATAATTAAAACAAACATATGAAACTCTATGATATGTATTGGTGTGTTACATTATTAAAAAAATAGTGTGATTAACTTTTCTTCCATCATTTGAAACAATATTAACCAGAAAATTATTTGTCTTCCACCAAAACTCAAACTTAATAAATTTATCATTTAGTTTCTACTTATATATGATATTTAAATCATCCTTAGGATTCTTTCCTATCCCTTTGGGATTTTATTATAATCCATGATGTAAACGATAAAAACAAGCCCTATCCTGTTAATAACTCATGGGAGACTATATTTATGAGGTCCATGTAACTCCCTGACCATAGTTATCCTAAGACTTTTCATTATTACATAACATTGGAATGATCACAAGATATCATTTCAAGAAAGACCATTTATTTTAGTAGCCTTGGAAATACTATATAGATACATCAGTTTTAGATTAAATCATGAAAAAAACCGTGTTTCCCCTTTGAATACAGTCATATTCCAGAGCATATACCTGAAGTTCAATCTTAATATACTTCTTCACATCCTAGGAATAAGAAAACATAATAATGGGGTGATCATAAAAGCTTAGTAAGGATAATAATATTGCGAAAACTATCATAAATATGCATAAATATTTAAGGAAATGTAAAATATTAAAACATGGGATATTTAGACATAAAATTAAGCATAATATGGAAAAGATAAATCAAATAATTCCATTTACTTTTTCACATTGACATTTTACTAGTTGAATAATCACATGTAATAATAATAGTTATTTTCATAATGATTGAATGCATAATGTCGGATATCATAACCACAATGTCAAGGCCTCATGATAAAACTACAAATATTATTTTTTCATGTCCTTGTACCAAGATAATAGTTTTCCTCATTACAACTAACGATTCATCGAGGAGCTATAGAGGTCTCCATCCATCACATACAAAGTATAGTGCATTCGTTATATGAAAAGGTTGTAACATAACATAAACATTCAATTTAAAACATACATAAGAAAAAAATTAAATTAACGGTAAACCATGGATTGTATTATAATAATACAACCATATTAAAATATATCACAAAACCTTCAATACAATATGGATTATTTTATCATAAAAATCAATTTCAAACAAGTTTAAAATCCATCAAATCATATTGAAAGAGATGAAATAAAAACAACTAGAGAGAAATGTATCATTATTTTTTGAAAACATTTAAAGAAAATTTAATTATAAAAGAAAAAATTTATTATGAAAATATTCTTATAATCAGGTCTGGGAAGCTTATATGGTGTTATAATGGCCAAAAGTTTCCACACATACCGTATAAGTTAAAATAATATTCTTACCTTAATTTGTGGAAAAGTTCATAAAGTACCTTTTTTGGAAAATGATGGAATGATTCCTTTCAAAACAATTTATAAATATAATAAAAGGGTATAAATGAAATTAACTCATATTATAGGAAATATTAAAAATGTTTTTAAAATACTTTTTCAAGAAACAATGATATTGATGATAGAGATTTACCAGTAGATACATACATAAAAACAACTTCAGATAATAAAGAGATTGAACAATTGTCCCTTTCATTTTTCATATCCTTAGTTGAGGGTACGTTAACCTCCTGTTTAATAGTTAAATCAATGTTGTGAAATTATAAAATATTATCATACATAAATATGATATCATATGTGATCTTCTATTTTTTCATTGATAATAATATTTCAGTAGTATCATTGTTTCGGGTGATAACTGACTCATTTTTCTTTATATGTTTGGTTACAGAAGTCATGTATGTAATGAATATGTTGTATTTGATTCATATTTAGAATGATATTATGTTCTTTAAAATTATTTTTAATTATATAAATAAAAACTCTTCTTGAATGGTTACTATGAGGAATGAATCTCATCTTGTTCGTGGATACAGTAATCTGTATGTAGGCATTGTCAAAAATAACATTATATTGATGGTGAAATTGTATTTAATTATAGGTTAAATTATATATAAATAATAATTAGAATGTTATATTTATTATTTACATCAATTATACTCATTATTATACCAATCCAAATAATGAAGTGTTGAATAACAAACTACACCACGACGTAGAGACGATAAGCTGTTTGTACGCACGTATGGTGAAATTGTCATTCATATGATGGACATAATAATGAATATGGATGAATCATATTTTTAATAACATCAATGTATGTAGAACGCACTGCAGTTATTATTTTAGAATGGATACGTAAACGAAAGGGGAAGTGGAAGAAAAAACATTGAAAGATGTGATGAAATTATTACCTCATATTCGGGTTCTTCCTTTTGATTTAATCAAAAGGGCTCTGTGGGATGGAATTATGATAAATTTATTGACTCTAGGGTGAATTTATGGTATTTGGGAAGATATTTGGGCTGGGGTTTGTCGATCCAAATGGCTCTGGTGATGTGAAATTTAGTGACGGGAAAGTATGCTTTTATAAGAGAGGTGAGGGGCACTTTAGTAAAAGCATGAAATATTATTTTATTATAAAATATATTTCAGTTTATAATGGCTCAAAATTGATATATTTCGAGTATATGATCGGTATGGGGTGAAATATTCTCATCATATAGGTTTTATGGAATTTTAGGTCCCCATATTAAACCTATCATTCAGATTTAACTCTTAGTTAAATATTTTATATTTTAATACGTCTTCTTGTATTTTTATATTACATGGTTAATAAACATGTTATAAAATACCAAGAGAACACAAAGTGTTTCATTAAGGATATATCTATGATTATTAAAGTCCTTCATATAATGCTTATATTTTTAGGTATATTATATTATTTAACAATATTTTATTTCTTTTAAAAATTCATCTATTTGAATTTTGAAACTATTTAGTATTTTATTTTAGTGAACGTAAAAAATCATGAATACTACAAAAAATACATTAAATCAACTATAAAATGTCATATTAACCAATAATATAAGTGTAATGGATCTAAATTATCAATTTACATTTTTCTAATATTTATAATATCAATTTGTTTAATATTTCATTAATAAGGATATTATTGCATCATCATTGTGTCATAAATGAATTTAATTATATAATGTCTAAAAATAATAAATAAAATACAATGATGTAAGAAAAAAAAATGATTTCAAAATAATATTTATATTCAAAATTTTTTTATATATAACTCTATATGAAAAATGTTTTAATTATTAAAATTTGAATTTAACACTTTCAAAAATTATTTAAATAAAATAATAATAAATGCCTTAATATAATGAAATTGAATAAAATATGATAATATTTTATTCATAATGTTTATTTTGGTTGAAAAACATTTATCTAATTGAAATAGGACATGCGTTATGGTAATTATAATATGAACTTTACCTTTAATTGCCCTATTTACGTTTAAACGTGGTAAATAAAATTCAAAAGTCACTATTTAGAAAAAAATATTTTCATAATATTGAACAAAATTTTACTTACTACTATCAGTTGTGTCTCTCATATTTTTTTTATTCAACTCATAGAATCTGTAAAATTACATTTTAGGAAAATATGCATTTGTTCTTAGAAGGTGGGTAATAGACGTTAAAAATGTCCAAAAAATTTTACATGTCTAATCATATTATAAAATTACTCCAATGAATTACATTAAAATAATATATATATATATATATATATATAATGTATCTATTTTGAGTTTATGATATTATTTTAATTAAAAATATTTATTTAAATGAAAATGTTTATTTTTATCAACAGCGTAGTGTTTTTCACTATTCCTAAAAAATAGATTGTTTTTAGAAAAATAACAAAAATTCAACCAAATTTAATTTTGATATTCCAAAATTTAAAATTATGTCTATTATACTAAATTAAAATCATATATGTTGTATGAATTAATACAACATTACATCCTATTGTCAAAACCCGAAAGAGTGTTTTAAATAAATAAAAACTATCAAAAGATTGACATGTGTTTATGACCAATTGAAATGTGAAATAAAATAAAATGACCTAAATTATGTTTAATTATAAAAATATAATCCTATTATACTTTAAAACCACAAAAATTCATCATTTAACACTATATATTATTTTGATTAAATTTTTTAATTAAAATTTATTATTTTTAACTATTTATCAAAATATTAATGTTATCAGAAAAGTACCAACAATTTATCTAAACTATTGTTTTATTCCCCATTTTTAATGAATAATTTTATTTCATTAAAGTTATAATATAAATTTTTCAAATATATTATTTAAAAATGGTTTTCCATTAAAAGGATGGAAAAACTTCAATTCATTAAAATACTTATTTTATTTGAAAAATTGAATTTTCACTTATATTATTACTACTAAAAAACACATAAATTTTATAATTATAGAGGATATATATAAAATTTAATTTATGATTAATAATCTTCATAACCACTTTTTAAATGGCTAATTTGTTATATCTTGATGTGCTTGAACTCGGTGTTGAGTGCATCACATGATATTGAGTTACCTTAAAGAAATAGCATACTATGAAATCATGGGGTGTTACATTTTCCCATCCTTCAATAAATTGAATCCTTGAAATTTTAATGTGTTATTAGAAAAATTGGTTGAAATAGAAAATATAATTGTGGAATACCCACATGAAAACTAGGGTTAATAAAATTTAGTCATAATAAAATAGAAAGGGAAATGAAAAATACACCACCAAATTATGATTTTGAATAGTATACCATTGGTAAAAATTGGTGACATATATTTATAGAAAAAATGTAAATATTTATAGGGAGTGATTGAGGTCAACAATCAAAAAAAAATGAACAATAAATAGACAATTTAGGTCCTCAAATAAATAAATATATGATGACTTAAAATATCACTGGTTCATCCAAACATATAGAATTTGGATAAAACCTTTATGGTTTTAAGATACATTCCCTAATGTGTATGAATTAATTTCTTCATTGAATAAGAAAAAAATAGTTGGAAAGTAGAGTTCCATCCTTTAACTAATTTCTTCCTCAAACACATATTTCACTCCAAAATATAACAAAACATTAAATTAATATATTTATCCTAATCGTATAGATTTTTATAATTCATATATCAGATAATTAAAAAAAATATTATCCAAACATGGACATCAGGTAGTCCAGTGGTAGGTGATGCACCCTTGTGACACTTCAGTTGCAGGTTCAAGTCTCACGGCCTTGTCGGATGCTAGAGGTTGTTTCCCGACAATACGGTTCTGCTTTTTATATAAATATCCAAAAAATAATATGATGAAAGGATTTACCTTAATCTATAGTATCCAATGTCCAACTTAATCCATTATATCCTTTAGTATTATACAAAATACTTGAGTGCAAATTCATAGTCCAAAAATTTGTAAGGAAGGAAAACATTACGTAATGAATATATATTTTTACTAAAAAATAACATGTGAGAACCTTTATCATATATTCTATTAAAACATGGTAACACACTAAATTACCATGAAACTTTATTGATTACATTCCTTCTCCCATATTCTTTATATAATACTATATATATTCTGTATATCCAAAAATTATGAATAATACATTAATGATGGAATAAATAACCATCAATCTGTTATAAGGTATTCAAGAATATCCAATATAATTTATCCAAATAAACCATCTATTATTCGAAAATCACTACCTCGGTATCAAAACCAAATTATGTTTTATATTTCATTAAACCCTGTATTTTCAAAAATGTTTAACTTGTTGTTGAGTCACATTTATCAGTACCATGTAATCTTAAATTCCCAATGAAATATTATTGTAATAAAATCCTTATTTATTACGATAATTAATTTAACCAGTACATCTTTGATATAACACTGAAATGAAATAATTCATTAATAAAAAAATAACACAAATTATTAGTATTCATCTATGATAGTATCAGAACATGATTATTATCCAATATCATCACATTGGGTATAATATAATGATTGGGACATTAAATCACGTAGTGTACCAACTCCAAGAAGATGAAGCATTTAATGTTTGAATCCTTCTTCTTACCCTTTCAATCACGTACATGGTGTATTTTTTCTCCGAAATAATAACAAAATCCAATTACCTTCAATAATTTAACAAGGTGATTATATCGACATTTATAACATATTGGAAAATATTTCATTCCCTATTTCCCTTTATCCATGTTTCTCTCTACCAACCATTTCTTCTTTGTCTTCCCTTCAATGAAAAATTTCTAAGAGAATTCATTACTTATATTATTAACCCATTATATTATTTCTTCATGTGATGAGAATATGTGGGATACTTTTTCCATTATAAATGACTTCTTAATACCATGAATGATATAATCCTTTTTAGTCTTTGGAACATGTGTATTTCGAGAGTTCTCAATCCTTATACTAGGAACCATTTTAAAACATCTGTATGCACTAGGTAAGTTTATGAATAACAATGCATAATTCCAAACTATAAAAATAACTAATTTAAATTGAAATATTTATGCATACAATCCATAATATTAAAAATGTTTTTTTGGGAAATAATTACCCCTAAATACTTCATAATGATTTATTAGGAAAATGTAAATTAACCTAACCGTACCCCCAAGAGTGTCATTACCATGATTGCAGCAAAGCCCATTATCATGAACTAGGATACCTCAGGTCAAGCCTAAAACTCATTGTCAGTGTTTTCACACCATGGTATATCTGTTACAGAGCAATCTCTACCAGTTTGTTTCCATAGAGGGATGTATTTTCATTGAAAACCCAAATAATATTTAGACTACAATTTTTTATGTTCTTATATAGTAATTTTCAAAGTCAATTATAGGGTAATGTTCTAAAATCAATGTTCATCTAATTATAGTTTTCAAGGATTGTTCAAACCATCCACTAATGCAAAATATAACTCTAGACCCTAGTTTCCAAAATTTGGTTACTTATTATATAACATTTTCATGATCAAAAGATATCATGACTCGAAATTCTGATTAATTTAGTAACCTTGGAATCACTAGATACATACCTATGATTTATGTTAAATCATGAAAAAAATATTGTGTCCCCTTTGAACACAGTCATATACCTAATCCTATCTATGCAGGAAAATAATAAAATACATCCCTAAATCTTGGGGAAAAGAAAACATATGAAAGGGGGTAGCTCAAATGCTCAGTAAGGATAACAATATAGCATAAACTATCCTGATTAAGAATAAACTGTTAAGGATATATATAAGAATAAAACTCATGTCTTTTAAAAATAATATTCAACCTAATATAGAACAAAATAATCAAATAATTCCATTTACTTAATTACATGGATATTATATAAGTAGAATAATCACATGTAATATCAATAGATAAATTCATAATGATGTAATTCATAATGTTGGACATCATAACCACATAGTCAAGGTATAATTAAAAAATAATACAAATAAGATTTTGTCATATACATATACAAATAAACTAGTTTGTATCATGAGACCTATCGTTGCACCGAGGAGGTATAGCAGTCTCCAGCCGTGACATATTATGTCCGACACATTTCTCATATGAAATAGATGAAACATAACACAAACATTTGTTTTAAAACTATAATACTAATTGTTAATAATTTAACTATATAACATGAATGGTATAAAAATAATACCTCCATGGTAAAATATATCACAAAACCTTCAATAAAATATAGATTTTCTTTCAAAATAAATCAACTTTATACAAGTGTAAAATCTATCAAAGGATGTTGACATTGATAAAATCAATACTATTTGAGAGAAATAACACGTTATTTTTTGATATCATTTAAAACTAAAATATTTATAAAATATAACAATTATTTTGAAAATATTCTTATAATATTATAAGAGAAGCTTTAAAGGAGTTATAACGGTGTAAAATAGTCGCAGCCACTGTATAAGATAAAAAACATTCTTACCTTAATTAGTTGAAATGGTTATAAAGTACATTGTTTGGAATACGATGGAATGAATCATTTAAAAAATCTTAAAAAATAAAAAAGGTTATAATTGACTATAACACATATTTTAGGAAATTGTAAAAATTATTTCAAATTCATTTTAAGGAAACAGAGAGGTTGATTATAAATAATACCATCTAGATAATTATGTAAGAACAAACTCAGATAATAAAGAGAAAGTGAAATTAACTCTTACCTTGTACATTACCTTAGAAAAGGGTACATTAAACTCCTATATAAAAGATAAATCATTTTTATTAAATTATAAAATAATCACATACATAAATTAGATATTATATACGACCATAAAATATTGCTTTGTCAATAATATTTCAGTAGTATAATATTTTCAGCTGTTAAATGATTTGTTTTCATTTATATGTTTTTTTATGTAAGTCATGTTTGTTATGGATAGGATCTATTGGATTGATATCTAGAATTATATTATGTTAATAAAAATTATTTTAATTATAAAAATGAAAATTATTCTTGAACGGTTACGATGGGAGATGAATTTCACCGTATTCATGGAGACAATAATCCGTACGTACGCACAAGCGAAAATATCATTCTATTGATGGTCAAATCGTATATAATTGGATGGTATATTATATATAATTAATCATTAAAATTTTATAGTTATTATATGTGTCAATTATACTCATTATTATACCCATCCATATAATGACGTCCTGAACAACAAACTTCACCATGACGTGGAGATGGTTAGTTGTACGTACGGACATATGGTGACCTTGTCGTCCATAGGATTGATAGAATAATAAATATTCTAGTACCATATTTAGAATAATATCATAGTATGTAGAGGTTAATAATGTTTTTATTTTGGAATGGAATCAACCATGAAATGGTATTTAGAAGAAGAAAATAACATTAAATGCAGTGATGAAATTAATACCTCTTTTGTAGTTGGGGTTTGGCATAGTGGTATGTAACCCTTAATTATACATGTAAAATGGTGGATCAAAACCCATTGGGTGAAGGTAATGTAACAGCACTGTAGCAGTGGCAGTACATTAGAAACTACGAGCACTGTAGCGGCGGCAGGGCACTGTAGTAGTGGCGGGTGTTGTGGAGTACTGTAGCAGTGCGAGTACTGTAAAATTACAATTCACAAAATGGGTCTTGGAAAAAAAAAATGGGCCTACAGGCCATGTAATTGGATAAATACCCATTGGGCCATCAGTCTATATAATGAGTCCCCGTCTACACAATTGAAGTGATCTTTTCTTTGCTTTAATAATAAATGAGGCTTCAGCACCAACCTATAAAAAAATTCCTCTTCTTTAGTTGCTTCCTTTTGATTTGACAAAAAAGGATACTTAGGTTGGGTTCCTAATCAAAGTAATTCATATAGGTTTAATTGAGGTTTGTTTGGCATATAACTGATATGGGTATTGTTGAAAAAAAATGTCTTTAGTTGTTAGAAATTAAGAGAAGGGAATGAACCCTTTTATTAGATAGGTTAGGGGCACTTTGGGAAAAGCAATAAATATTATTTTATTATAAAATCAATTTCAGTTTCTAATAGATCCAAATATATCTATTACAAGGATAATGTGGGGATGGGTAGAATGTTTCTCATAGAATTGGTTTTATACAAGTTTAGGAAACCATATTAACCTTATATTTTATAATTATCTCTTAATTAAATAGTTTAACATTAACAATGTCTTCTACTATTTTTATATTACTATTTTAATAAACTAACTATAAAATTCCAACAGAAACTAATGTGATTAATTCATTACATATAAATCATTATATAAGTCCTTTTTTCAAAAATTATATTTTTATGAATAATATATCATTTAATAATATAGTATTTGTTTTAAAAACTCATTTATGACATTTTTGACACTATTTAGTATTTGGTTTTTGTGAAATTCAAAAAACATGATTAAATTGAAAATATAAATTAAATAAACCCTAAAATGTCAATATAACATATAAAATTAGTGTAATTCATCAAAATTTTCAAATTACATTCATTTTATAATTTATAATATCAATTATTTTAATCTTTCACTAATTATGTAATTACTACATCATCATTGTCTCCTAAATAAATGTAATTAATTAATGTATAAAAATTATAAATAAAATACTATGATGTAAGAATTTGTTTTATATTTATAATTAATATTTTTTGTAAAATTTTCTTTTGTATAACCCTATATGATAAATGTTTTATCTATTAAAATTATAATTTTACACTTTTAACTCTTATTTAAATTAAGAAATAATAAATGTCTTAATCTAATCAAAATGGATCAAAGAGGATCATATTTTATTCCTATGATAGATTTTGGTTGGAAAATATTTTTCCTATAGAATTTGAACTAGTTTTAGGGTAATTACAATATAATGTTTACCATTAATTACCGTATTTACTTTTAGCCTTGTTAAATAAAATTCAAAATTTACTATTCAACCAAATTTTTTAATAATATTGAACCATATTTTACTTAAATATGTCAGCCATTTCTCTCAAATTTTTTAAATTCAATTCACAGAATTAGTAAAATTACATTTTATGCAAATTTTCATGTGCGCCTAAAAGGTGGGTAATCAACGTTAAAAAAGTTAAAGAATTTTATATGCATAATATTATTATAATTAAATTACAATGAATTACATTGATCTAATATATGTATAGTGTTCTTATTTTCTATTATATTCTGATTATCACCATTCATTAAAAATTGTATGTTTTCAAAAAAATACAAAAAGCACCAAAATATAATTTTGATATTCTTGTTAAAAAAATGATTTCTCTTTGTTCAAATTCAAAACATACATGTTTCACAAATTAATATAAAATTAATTTCCATTGTCAAAATTAGAAAGATGGTTTTTAAGAAGTAAAAACTATCAATGGATTGACATGTTTTTATATCCAATTTAAAAGTGAAATTACTTACAATGACCTTAATTACATTAAATGATAAAAATATAATTTAATTATACTTTAAAACAACTCAATTTCATAATGTAACAATATAAATTATTTTTACTTAAAAATTCATTTTCAATAAAAATTTACTATTTTTCAGTATTCATTAAAATATGAAATTTATCAGGAAAAGTACCAATAATTTATCCAAATTAAAATTTTATTTCCCAATTCTAAAAAATAATTATATTTCATTTAATTAAATATATAAAAGTGTCAAATATTTTATTTAAATAGTGTTCTCCATTAAAATGAGGATAAACTACATTTTTTTAAAATTATTATTTTATCTGAATAATAGAAATTGTCCTTATATTATTTATAAGAAAAAAATGAATTTCAACATTATATAAGATATATATAATATCCAAAACTTGGTTCATAATTTTCATAACCACATTTAAAATGTCTAGTTTGATAGGTCATTATGCACATGAACTCAGTATTGCATGAAGCGCAAGATAATGAATTAATTTAAAGTGATAACATACTATGAAATCGTGAGGTGTTACAGTACATAAATATATTATATTGATAGAAAACATAAACGGAATATAAAACTAATATTTCCCATATCATGTATTGAAATTATTATTTAGAATATATTTTTTATTTATATTCAACTAATGGAACACCAAATTGAGAACAACCTTTAAAAAATAATTTTCATCATGGGGAGGATCAAAAAAATCAAAAAAATTAAGGAAACTATTCTAATTTTTAAGAGAGACGTGATTTAGTGAACTAATATCATTTCAATGTATTATTAAATCATTTTTATTATTAATTAAGAATGTATGAGAATCGTGTGGTGATGTTCAAGGGTGAATGAATCCTATATATAATAACTCCGTAAATTTCATTTTCAATTCTAAAAGTTCCACATATTCACTTTGATAAGGCGATTTAGAAATATGATTAATAATAAGATACAATTTAATAATAAACTCAATCTTCTAATTTGTGATAGCAGTAGTAAAATCATCATGATATATGTCCATATATTAATTAACAACTAGAAAATTCCTAATTTGAATAGTTTCCTTATTATTAGTAATATGTCCTATCTAAAATTTATTGTCTTCTCTAATAAATTTATCACTTTATTGGTAATTCATAAAAGGAATTAAATCATAGAAAATAACATTCAAAGCTCTATAATCTATAATATAAATATATACTGAAAGTCTATACATACTAAAAATAAAATCAAACTCTATTATTTCTAGCACAATAACATTTTCAGGAAAGACCATCCCACTAATGATAATTGGATGTTTCATATAATGCTTGGTTTATTTAATAAATCTATATAGTGAAATCACCATTATTTATATCTGATTATATTGTGGTGATATTAGTATTTAATATGAAACTATATCCATAATTAATGAATATTCAGATCCAAATTTATATATGATATTGTCATAATTAGAATAGTCAATTGTCGTACATATCAGCAGTTCATTCAATAGATGATCATCAACTAAATTTTTAGAAAAAGTAATATATATACCATTAAATTTATTATTAGGATTATTTCCATCATATGAAAAATACATCATCGAAATATTATTATAATGTCCAAAATCAATGCACCAAAAACACCTCATACATGGATAGATATTAGTTATCCCATACATTTATTGTTCAATACACGTTTATTTATACTGATGCGCCTTATGACTAAATTGGACACATTGAGACCATGTTTTGTATCCTATCAAAAATTACATGAAATTTTTATTCTCAACATTTGTATAATTTATTGTGCTTAAATCATGGTTTTCAAGGTACTTTCTTCCCCATTTCAGTCCACCTTGCACTGTTATTATAGGGGTTATCTCAAAGAAAATATGAGTCATCCAAACTCAATATCCAATTTATCAATACAAGAAAAAACATTTCCATAAAATATAAATCCCTATGTTTCTAATGATAATATTAAACATTATTCCAAACAATACAAATTTATATTTTATTTACAATTATTGTCCAAAATAATATTTTTTGTGTAATAGGTCAGTCGTGTAAATGTGGATTCATACATGGACATATAATATTCATCAATTTTCTTTAATTAAAAAAATATTTCCCAATATTGTTTCAAAAATAGTACATAAATCATTCCCAAGAAAAAATTTCCTTAAATATATATCATTAGTTGTAATAATTAACAGATTCCCCTATAGTATTCATAAGAAAAGACCTAAAACAATCAGGTTCTACATAAATACAATATACAATAAGAGTTATATTTTGACTCTCTGAACACCCCATGACATAGAATATATTCTACATATAATTTATCAATCCGTAGAATATCACAGGTTTATATTATCCACTGAATTATGTATGGTGTTTCCTCATAAATTTTTTTACTATATAAATTATCCTTTGAGGTAGATCTAGTTCCTCTCTTGTCTGGATAACAACACCATTAACATCTCCTATCAACTAAGCCATCACAAAAATAAAATATTCCACGTATAATTATAACTATCTATATATGATAATTTAGAATGATATTTTCATCCTAATTTTTCCCACTATATAATTTTTGTTTACTCTATATAAACCAATTCGTAATAGGAATTTCATTGATGGTGAAACATAATAATTTTAAAAAGAAATAACATTTCATTTTAACCCTAATATAAAATCTATTTTCAGAAATCTATTTATATTATATTGGGCTCTATAGTTATCTTGAACATCCTTTCATATCAACTAAAATGCTTTATACTTAAACATAACATAATTTTGTGTTTTATACCAAAATCCACATTCCTTCATAATGCACATCATTTCAGGTATATAGTTTTATATAATTATGTTATTACACATACATAAAGAAATATATAATATAATGTGTAATGTTATGGTTAGTTTCAATTTTACCATAATATAAAACATTTAAATTAATTTATTATTTTTTTTATTGAAAACATTTTCTACATTAAACATGAATTCATCCATTCATTTCCCAATACATAAACTGTACAAAAAACATTTTAAAATTCTAGATGAGTGAAAAAATCTATATAAGGGATATAAAATGATTGAAGGCCAGTTGTCTTGTGAAAAAAAGAATACCAATTAAATGATTTAACTCTATCTCAATATTCATTGAGATAAGAAATAAATAAATTTTTCAGAAAATAGAGAAACATTTTTATCAAATAAAATCACTAAGTCACATTGAATACAATTCAGAATCCATGTGGATATATAGATCATCTCATTCTTAAACAATATTAATCTCATTTAAAGAGTAAAATATCATTTTATGATTTATAGAAGCCACCCTATTGTAACTCCCTACTTCATTAAAATTATGAAAAGGATCATTAAACTAATAATTAGAGCCTTATATGGATAGACCCTTCATTTTAGCTCTAATAGGCTCACTCGATGCTATATGGGTACACCCATTTCTCATGTATAAATAACAAATACCAAATAATTAATAAAACACCATATTATTAAAAATTATAGGCATAAAACATTGAAAAATTATTTTAAGGTAAAAATATAAAATCATTGTATATTAAATTAACATTTTTAATAGAAATTTTTTAAACCAAAATACATATCTCTTTGGAAAAAAATCAATAATGAAATACAATTTTATCATGAAAACCAAATTTTGAGACTAAAATCCAAAAATATTATAAATATTTTTTTACTTTTAATGAAATACGAATTCTTATTAAGGAATAAAATAAATAAATAGATGATTACATAGAAAAAATTATATGTACCCAGATATGTTAAAATAGAATAATAAATTTTTCATTTGTAATGAAAGTATATTTTTTAAAAACATAATTATTGGAAAATATTTTATAAGAGAAACAAAATTTACTATTTAAATTTCATTTATCCATATTATTAAATTTAATGAATAAATTAAAAAATATTGAATCAGATGAAATATATACTTTGATGAAATTCTATAAAAAGGATTTTTTAAATAAAACTCTCTTAACACTTTTGAGAGATTTAAATCTCTAACCCCATGAATTAATAATTTTAAAAAATTATTTTATAATAAATATAATAGTATAATTATTGATATAAAACATCATAGGTTCATTTTATACACCTTATAACAAATATTAGCTGCATATCGTCAAAATATGCCTCAATAAAAGGATATTGTGATGCTTTCCATTAATATTTGTCTGACTCATCAATAATTTATTTTATTCCTTGATTAAATAGTTATCTTAATTATATATATTATTAATAACATATGTAATTTTTATTATTTATTTTATGTTACCTTTTTAGTGTTATATACAACTACTTAATCAGTTATGTTTTCGTTGGATATTTCGAGGATTTTGTCGTTTAGTGTAAAAATGACATGGTTAAGTTGAATATTGATCAATAAAGTATTAATTTTAATATTTTGAAGAAAATATTTTTATTGAAATTCTCAATTTTATAAATCATTTATAATTTTTGAATCAAATAAAGAATTATGTTTATGAAAAGTGGACTATATTATGATCAAGAAAATTGTAGGCCATACGTATGCATGAGTAACATTTCCAAATTTCAATGATTATTAAGGACTGTAAGTTTTTCATATATTATATTTCCTTATTTCTCATAATATATTAAAAAATTATTCTTTTATATTTCATTAAATATTCAATTCATTAGATTCGGTGATGAAGGAAAAAAATTACCTCACTTCTTGGAGGCATTAGTATAGAACTACATAGAAAACATTACAATTTTTTGGTGTAAGATATAAAATTATAAAGTAATATTTAAAAATTATTAATAGGTCAATTTTATAATTATTTCATCATTTATTTCAAATATATTCATTAATATTTTCTTTATAACCATTCATGCAATGATTTGGTGAAAAAAGTAACATCGCTCGGTGTGGTTGTATCCTACCGTACACATGGGAAAAATTATCGTATCCCCTAAAAAAGGAATGTAATATAATATATGTGATTTCAAAACATAAAATGTATAAATATGAAACATATATAATAAGTACATAGCAAAATAATAATTAATTAAAGGTATGAGAGGCGACAACGGAAAGAGAATGACTTTGATTCAGATGTTGGTAGTCATTTGTACTCATGGATAATGAATTTTTCTTCATTTTATGGATGAGGATATCGATTTAGGTTTATTAAATTAACATAATAACACATAATTACATTTGATATATTGGTTTTATTGTATAACAATACATGACGATGATTTTGAGAAGCTAGAGGATGTAATAATATAATGTGTCTATATTAAGCATGATACCTCTTCTTCACACAATATCGTTAGGTAATAAAAAAAAGGATTCATTGAAAGGACTTGTGACCAATATAAGGGACCAAAATCATGGGGAGAGATGTTATAATGTTATTTGTGAATGTATTTGTAGATATATTAGTATCATGGAGTGTTTATAGTATATGAGTGTCGATGGGATATGATAACTGAGGTGGGGTGCACAAAAAGAAATTTTTTAAAATGAAAATAGAATACAGACATTTTTCACATGATAAAAGACCATATAATTGATCATTAATGAGACTATGAAATTATAAGGGATAATTATTTCTATAAAATATATTTTAAACATGTTTATGGATTATTTTATCATTTATAGTTTCAGTTTCACCCACCGGTATATTCGTTTTTACATTAACCACAATAATTTATTTAGATATTAGTAGTGATAAGAAATTATGAACAAAATATTAGTTAATTTGAATTACGACAAATAAAACTTTTTAATCCTTGTTACCAAATTCAATTTGAATAATTGTAAAAAAAATTAAAACAAAACCCACAAACATGATGATAACGGAGGATTTCAAGAGGTCTATTTGGTGAGAAAAGAATGATATTATATTCACAATATAAAAAATAATAATCATTATATGAATCTCTAGTAATATTTATTGATGTTAAATATATAAAATATAATTATGAATTTATTATTTAGTATTATCATAAATAATTAAAATGGAGAAACGTTACGGACTATAGAATATTTCATAAACACTATTAAAAACGTATAATGAAATATGATATAAAATTGAATAAAAATTATTTAAGAACATTTTATTTAATTAAATAAAACAAATTTTACCTGAAAACATATCTAGGTAATGTGAAATTTAAATTACCTAATTTACTGAAAATAAATTAAATTTTATAATAAATAATTATTTTTCAATATTCATAGGTAATAAAATATTTTGTTAGAAATTCTAAAATTCCCACAATTATTTACATTGATATTTTGATTTTAATAATAAAATGAAATTTTCAAATTAAAATTTCAAAAATTATATTATATTATTTTAATTAAAACATTTTAATAATATATTTTTAATTAAAACTGTTTTCTTTTTGTTTTAAAAATTTATTAATATGTATATAGAGAATATATCTATTTTTAGAAACAAGAAATTGGTTTATTATATCATTTTATGGGGTTTTATATAAATGGAATAATATAAAGAGTGAATCTCAAATATAATATAATAACATAAAAATTAACCCCCTTGTCCATGAATATTTGAAGGATATATCAATTTTAAACCAACAATAAAATGATATGGAAATAAAAAGATATCCTTAATATAAGATTTAACCTCTTAAAATGATATGATAGTGAATATTCATCATGTTTATTCCTCTAGTATTTGAACATATCAGTACAAGTATTAGTGAAAAACATTAACATATAAAAAATGATATAAAAAGGTATAACACATGACATATATAAAAAAACTAACAATAATTCATTATACATGAAAAAACAAGAATAACGAAATTATAAAAAACTATTCTACTAAAATTAAAAAGTAAACCATCATATAAAATGTCAGTATATTAATTTATTTTAAGAAATCATTCTTATTAATAAAATATCAACATCAAATTGAACTCTAATAAATTTATAAATAAATAAAACTATAATGATTTAGTACACTAACAAAAAGTTATTAAAATAATTCATATAAAATTCTAATACCATTTATAAGAAAGTTTATATTGAATTAGTTAAAAATATAATTTCATGAAGTGATCATATGTAAATTAAATTAGAAATATCATATCACCAGATGATATGTATTCTGAAATTAGTTCTATAAGAATATATAAATTATAATGGAATATTTATAAAATATAAATGAATATATCTCCCCATGCATAAAATAGTTAGTACAAATCAGGCCATCATTATAACAATAATATAAGGAAAATATATTTTTTCCTTTATACATATAGTAAATGTTTAGTGCTCTATATCTTATATTACATCAATGATCATTTTCAAATAATTGTATCAATGACTCTCATCATCATGATAAATAATTAAAGATTTAGAATTATTAATTATTCTACTTATGTAGCAACAATACATTTGGAATTGAACCACCAGTTGTTTATTTTATATAAGATATAAAAAATGTCATCCATTCAATACCCATATGCATTTCGAACAATTTATTTTTAAATATGATAATTACATATCCAGAACAATTTAATAATAATATTTTTTCCATATTTACATTAGTTATGTCTTTATAATTTAATTTATTCTAACAAAATGGATATTTTTTAGTTATTAAGAAATTATTATAATTTATAAAATTCCATTAATGTAAAAATTTAATATTTTACATCCACTCTACATGAAACATAAAATATTCTTATAAATCCATGGATTTTTCACAATATCTAAAACATTCATATATAGAATTATTTAACTTTCATATTTCCCTGGGTTTGGTGAAGATAATATTATCTATAAAAAAATAGACTACAATAAAATTTCAATGAATTAACCTCATATATTATTTCATTAATTCTGGTGTCATGATAAAAGAATATTTAGATTCACCATGATATTAATTCAATTCTGTAAATTGATTTCTAAAATTATATTTCATATTTGGAATAAAATTTAAATATTTTATATAATAACAATTGTTATTAATGTCATCAAAATAATATATTTCATATTCAAAAATAGATATGACCTATTCAATATACACCATAATACATAAATTGTTCTTTTGATTTGAATTATAATACATACTATAAGTCTCAACCTTAAATATAACATAAAATTGAAATAAGTTAATAATTCACATTATGGAACTTTTCATGTTTAGATTTTTAAATAATTAAGATTTAACTATTTCATAACATTTCAAAAATAACAAAGTAAAAACTTATATTCTATCCAAATATCTTCACAATAATAAAACTCTTTAAATAAAACAAGTGTTATTTTCTTGATATATATTTCCTTGATTTATTCATTTCTCTTACCATTCTTTATACCCTGTGAAAAAAGTACAAAAAACACGGGATGTGCATAAAAATCTCAGAAAGGGTTATAAAACAAGGAATGTAATCATTAGTCCATTAATACAAACAAATCATTCAAATAAAACATTTCAATATTTAACATACATGAAATAATTATAGGTTTTATGAATAACACATGGAAATCATAAATCATAAAGGTAACTCTTGGAATCGATAACATACTTACATTGGAACATTCACAGTTACATAGGGAGTTACACTTTGAATACCCATCATAGTATATTCCTTAAATCTGTTTGGAGAAACATTAATGTTTACCTCTATCACATTTACCAATGCATTGGAGAGCTATCTCAGGCTCACCCATAATAGGTTTCTCATGGAACCACTTGTATATGTAAATAATTCCAATGAACATTAACATAATCACAACACATGAAACAATATAAAAGAAAGATAACATTTCTACATTGCAACCACAATATATCATTTCAATATATTGGTATAATAATTACATTCTAAAAACCATTTTAAATACCAAAATAATTTAAAGTATTATATGGTATTTATTTTCCTATTAAAAACACTATGTTTTGTTAAGGAATCGAATGATTAAAATGCTAGTAGTGGCAGAAAGGACGTTGTCAATGTGTACATTAAAAATAAACATTACCTTTTATGATTAGTAAAAATATACGTAGAAAAATGATTACCTTTTAATGAAATTAAAAATCAATGTTGGTTATACACTATATATGGTAATTTTGTGTATAAATCAAAATAAACTCAATGAAAAAAGATTGAGACGAAGTCCCTTACAAGTTGAGAAAATATTCAAATAAATATTATTTGAGAACAAATGTAAATAAACCCTATATTTTCATTAAAATAAGGTGATTCTTGACATAAGATGTTAAATGATAGTATCTACACCTTATAGGATAACAATGGTGCCCAATAACAAGATATGCCTCAATGAAAGGAGATTGAGGCGTAATCCCATTCAAAAATTCAGCAGCCTAATGATGTCAATTTAAAATTTTTTAAAATGAGTTGATGAGAGTTAAAATTGTCTCTCATCACATGGATATAATATTTATATCAATAAGGATATTGAATAACATATCCCTATATAAGAGAATGAAAATTAAATGACATAACATAAAATAATTCATTGACTAAAAGAGGAGGGTAAAAAATTTACAATCAACGATAATTTTGTAAATTAAATTTTTCGACATTGTGTATTAATTATATGTACAAATAAGTAATGAATTAATTAAATATATGACATAATAGTAAAATGGAACAATCATGCAGTAGAAGATTTACCAAAAAAATGGAAATTGGGTTATGAAGTTCCCTTTCCTCGTGTCCAACTTGACACTTTGTTCTTTAATCTCCAAAATAAAAAATATAATGTAAATTTCTACATTCTTATGAAAATTTTTCAATTTTATTATTACTTTCATATTACTTATTACCATGTTATAAACATTACAAAATAATTTATGTTAATAATGGTAATTTTGTCGATATTTTTTACTTGAGTCAAAAATGATCTTATAATAATTACATGTTGTCTATGTGGTAAAAATTACATTATCTTCGGAATTAAATTTATGATTTAGATATCATATATATCATATATATCCAGTATATATATTTATTTATTATAGTACATAACATTTGGAGATAAAAAATTAAATACACCATTCATGGAGACGGTAAGCAGTACATACACTTGAACGCTACATTCATTTCCATTTCATATATAATAGAATGAAAATATAATGATAAATAGGTATATTATAATTCTACTATAAAATCATATATGATTTAGTTAATTACTTGCTTTATATGTTCCATGTATGGCATGAACAAGTAATATCACTTTGAGGGGGCGGTTGTATGTATTTCCTCCGATGATATTATCTCATTTACCACTATATAATACATAACGGTATGCAATAAATGTAAAATACAGAAGCATAAAGACAATATAAATATATTATATATCACAGATAAATATTTTTCTATCATAATGTCATCCAAGAGAGGTCGTAGGATATAATTTAACAATCATTTTTTCGTGAGGTAGTATTCCCCGTCAACAGAAACAATATGTATGTATCCATTAGATAGATGTGTGAGGATGTGTAGTTATATTAATCCACATAAAAACATCATAGTATTTTTAATATACATATTTTTTTATAAAATAATTTATAAAAGTGAGTTTAGGGGGTTAGATAAGGAATATAAAATGAAAAGAACATGAGGGGAGACATTACCTTTAAATTAGGTTATTCCAATTTGTTAGAACCAAAAGGATTTATTGAATTTCCATCTGCCCAATGTAATTATTCTAGGTGGAATAATGGTATGTTGGGATATTTTTTGAGAAGATGATGGATGATCAAAGGGACTTTATAGAGTGAGTAATGGGATAGTGGTGGTGTGATTTTATAAGTGGGAGGATGGGCTCTTTAAGAGTGATTGAAAGTATTGTTATATTATACAATTATTTTCATTTTTAAAAGGTCCAAAACATATTAAATTCGAACTTAAGGTGAATATAAGTCTATATAAAATCATCCAATAAGAATTAGACAAGGTTTGAATATTTATTAATTTTTATCTTGATCTACTTAACCATTTTTTTACTAATTTAACTTTTACCATATCCTCTAATATATTAATATTATATGGTTAATATATTTTGTATAAAATTAAAAGAGACCCAAAATGGAATATTTAGGAAATTGGTAAAATTATTTAAATCATATTGATGACTATTTAATTTTTAAGATTATCTTATCATTTAATAAAATGTTATTTTTTTATAACTCATTTTTGTCAATTTCAAATTCATCAAATCATGACTAACAAAAAATTTATAAAAACATGATTCATATTAAAAAAACATAATTAATTCAAATATAACAAGTCATTATTGCCCCTAAAAAATTTATATGACATAAAATTTTTTAAGATAAATTTATTTTAATATTTAGAATATTATTGATTTCAAACCATTATTTATGAAGGAATTACTTCATCACCATTGTTCCATATGTATTATTATTTATATAATGACTAAAAATTATTAATAAATGAACATGATATAAAAAATATTTTTATCCCTAAAAAAATATTTATATTAAAATAAATCACCTATATATCCACATATAAAAGTTTTTTTCTAAAAGATATATGTTTATATTAATTTTGTCTTTACATTAAATTAATTAATATATTGTGCCATTATCTCTTAAAAGTGGGTCCATGGGGTCCCAGAACAGTTTCAAGGATGACCATGGATGGAAATATGTCCTCCAATAAGGTTAGGTAAGGTGTACAGGTAATTTAATAATGATATAATATTAATTTTCACTCTTATTTACTAGATTTACCCTTTAACTATAGTACATAAATTTTTTACTGAAGTAAATATTCATATTGTATAAAACATAATGTTAGATATTTACATATTATAGACCTCCAGATTCCAAATATTAAATCCATTTTTCCAAATTCCAAACACAAAAGTGGTAGACATTAATTTAACATTAATTCTCATTGTCAAAACCAAAAAGAGTGTCTTATAGAATTAATATATATCAAAATATTGACCTTGTTTATGTCTTATTTTAGAGTGAAATTACTTAAAATGACCAAAACATAAATAAATGGTAAAATTATAATCCAGTTACATTTTAGAACCAATTACAATAATAATATATCTATATAATTTAATTATATGAACAAGGAACTTTGAATAAAAAAATGTTATTTTTAGCTATTCATTAAAAAATAACTTTATTAGAAAAATACCAAAAAATTACCCAAAGTAAAATTTGATTTCTCCATTCTAAAAGAGAATGTTATTTAGTCAAATAAACAATATAAATGTTATAAAACTATATTTTAACAGGTTTCTCTATCAAAATACACTAAATCGGCATTTTGACAAATATTAGAGTATTTATGCTAAAAATTTGATTCAATCTCAATTTAATCCTCTAAAATTTATTGGATAAATGTAATGACATTTATAACACATGTATAGTAAAATTTTAGTCAGTTTTATTCATTCCTTCCAATTAAATGGCTAGGTGTTAACTACCAATTAAAATATTATTTTATTATTTTTTTTAGGTATGACTCAGTTGTATGTGCAACTTGAGATTTTCAAAGAAATCCATTGTTGTGTGTCTGGTATGCCATCAGACATATCATACTATATAAAGTAATATTATAATAGAATTCAAAAATATTAATAATGAAGAAAATATTATATTCTCTATATATCTAGGATGTTATATGATTGGCCCTTTTAGAAAATGTGTCCTCGCAATTTTAGAATATGTATCATGAACGTTATTGAAATTTCCACATCAGAAAAAGCGTTAATAAAAATATCACTATAAAGGAATGAACTGAAGTAGAAAGGTTAGTTGATAAAACCCATACTAGGAATCAATGAAAACATGGATATAGAAGAGAAAATAACTATCTTGTTTTGATAGAGACCGATAGAAAACATGATTAGTCGAAAGTTAACAACCATACTAACTTGTGATGGGTTAAATAGTTTATGATTCCCCAATAAGAAAATTTAATGGTGAAAGTTTTAGTATTTCTATATTTTTCCTAAATATGAGGAATATAGTAATGATCTTAACTAAAAACATAAGGAAACATACTTACTTGTCATGTATACATTCATCCTTTCCAAAATTTCAACCAAAAACTCATCTTTTCTCCAAACGATGTCTATTCACACTAACATGGACATACAAAAAGTTCTAGAATCAGCTTCTAGAGTATCACATAATAAAAATATTATGAACTATATATTTCTCGGGTCTTTAGATATAAACTAAAACCAAATTTTTTAGTACGAGTCTAGATAATCCACAAATAGAATAATCCTTTATAAGAAGAAAAACAACGCATAATCACTAAAATTCAACAAATAGTACACAATGTTCAAAAAAGACCATTCAATACATAATTGTCCATAAAATTATTCAATTCAATCTAAACTAATATTGACACCCAAAACTCAAACGAATCTGATCAAAAAGTCTTCCACGACAAATCTTAACACTTATCTCCAAATAATATCGACATATATTAGTGTCTTATACTGAAGTGTAATTAAACTAATCACATATTTACTATGATAGGTAAATCATTTCAATAAAAAAACCAATTATCTATAGGTCTATAATAAAAACATATATTATTCAAAAAAAAATCAACCATTACTCCACTAATGATATCCCATAATATTCTATTTCCCTTTAAGCATACAATGTCCCACAAAAGAGAAAACTTATACCAAAATAACATTTATCACATAGTCACCAAATCATTTTCCTATATTAAAGATATACTTTCGATATAACATTAGATCCCAAAATCAAATTATTCTTGATCAATATAATCATTGAGCTAAAAAGAATACGTCAAACTAACCAAGGACATCATGTAGGCATGTGGCAATCAATGTACCCTTGTCACCATTCGTTAGTCCATTCAATTCCAACGGCCTTACTGGATGTAATCGGTTGTCACCCATCTTGTAGGTTGTCCTTTTTATAAATCTCTAAAATAACCCTAACTTGTTTTATCCCCAGTGGTTTTCTTATTCCTTTTGTTTTGACCCCAATACATTATGAACTCAAGATCTTACATATATTTCTTTTTTTGTCACCTCTATATGATCAAATAAATGTATTCCCAACAGAAATAACATCATATCTTGATCATGGTGTCCATATGATTTCATCTTCATCTTGTCCACGTATGTAGATGGTCCATGCATTTCAAAAATTATTTTGAGATCCTTAAAAATTAATTGCTTCCTTCATCCAAATACACCTTTTACAAATTTGGTAATATTGGTGTTCAACGAAAAGTTGTTTGATAAAATAATTATGGAAGATATATAATTTAAAAACATCTGATAAAACATGATTTTTATAAAATAGTCAGAATGAGTCTGTGTTGAATCATTAAAAAAATATCCTTTTTAAAATTACATAAGTATGTTCTATGAGACTATATTGTAAAAGAAAATATAAATTTGTTGTGCAAGGTTCTCCTTCTTCAGCACCTATTTCAAAATCATAAAATGCTTCAAAATCGTGGGATAGGGTAAAATATTATAAAATGCCATTATAATATTTACCTTTCATGAAAATATGATAATATTTTGAAAATATGATTTTATTAAATACAACCCATGATCCACGATGATAACGAGGTATAGTTTTGGTTTTTCATATCTCAAAAAACTTCTTATAAGTGAGTTGTATTCTAGAAAATGTTCCACAATTATCTGAACATGACTTTGTAAAAATTCTTGCAAGCATATCATTAGGAATACATGGGAATGTATTTTGAGATTTTCCACCATACATTTGTAACTAACATTATGAGATATGAAAAAGTTATAAAACAATGATTAAATTGAAATAATAGACCTTGTGACTAACCATGTGTTAAATGAAAACTCATAATCAATAATGTTGTCTAAACCGACCATTGATAACATCTACAAGGCCCCAGATGTAAAAATATAATAATAATTAATAAGTTAATAATTCAGACAAAGGATATTTTAAGGGTTATATTTTTAGATAAATAGGACATAACTATTACATTACGTTTCAAAAATTACATGTAGATGCTTAAACTCTATCCAAATTTCATCACAATAATTAAACACCTTATATAAAACAATATTTCCTTTATATATATAAATCCTCCTGAATTCTTTCTTTCTCTTACACTTGTTTATACCCTATGAAAAAACATTCAAAAACAAGGGATAAGCATAAAAATCTCAACAACGGTTATAAAAGATGGAAAGAAAACACAAGTACATATACATTCAAATAAATGTAATAATACTTTTCAATCATTAACATACAATAAAAATTTATAGTGTTTTTGAATAACAGATAGAAATCGTAAATCATAACGGTAACTTGTGGAATACATAACATACATATGTTGTAACATTCATATCTATATAGGGGGTTACGTTTGGAACACCCATCACTATATACTCCATGAATATCTTAGGAGAAAAATAAACATTTACCTCTATCACAATACCCAAGGCAATGGAGAGATATGTCAGGCTTACCCACCCTAGGTTTATCAAGGAACCACACATATACGTAAATAATTCCTCAGAACCATTACATAATCATAACATAAGAAGAATCATAAAAGGAAGATTACAATTCCATATTGAAATCACAATATAACATTTAAATATATTGTCATAATCAACCTGTCCTGAAAAGCCATTTTTAATACCAAAATACGTAAAAAGTGTATATGGAATTTATTTTTCTTTTAAAAACATTAAGTCTTGTTAATTAATCCAGATATCAAAATGGTCTCGGTGGAATAACGGTCTATGTCACTACGTAGGTAAGAAATAAAATTTCCATTTGTAATTTAGTAAAACACTACATAGAGAAAACATTACATTTTAATAGAGTTAAATTTCATATGGCTTTATACACTATATAAAGTAATGTCGTGTATAAATCAAAAAAAGTCCTCAATGAATGATGATTGAGACGAAGTCCCATACCACAATATAAAATACTTGAATAAAACTAATTTAATAATAGCATTAAAAGAAACCTATATAATCATGAGAATAAGGAGATTCATGATATAACTTGTCAATGTAGAGTATATAATCCATATAGTATAATAAGGGTTCACAATATCAATATATGTCTCAATAAAAAGAGATTAAGGGGTAGTCTGTTACAAGATTTTGGAAACCTAATGAAATAATGTTTAAAATTTTGAAAATGAGATTAAGAGAGAGAAATTGTTCTCTCATAACCTGGAAATAAAATTTATATCAATAAGGTTATAAAATAACATATCCCAACATAATATAATGGAAATTGAAAGACATAAAAGAAAAGAAGTATTTGACTATAAGTGGTTGGTGAAATGTTACCATATAAGATAATATTGTAAATAAAATAGATTTATTATATATATTAATTATATATACAGATTATTGATTCATAAATTCAAGATAATTAATGATCATATCATGGAATAATCAAGAAGTATTAGATTAACCCAATGAATGGAAATTCGGTTAAGAAGATCCCTTACCTCATGTACAACTTGACTGATTCGTTATTTAATCTCTGGAATAATAATGTAATGTAAATTTATAATAGCATAAAAATATTTTTCAACTTTAATATTTCTTTTATATTTCTTATTAAAACGTTATAAACATTTAAAAATAATTTATGTTAATAGCGATAATTTTGTCGATACTTAGTACTTGAGTCAAAAATGAACATCATATAATTACAAGTTGCCTATGTGGTCAAAAGTAAATTATCTCCATAATGATATTGGTTTTCTAGATATTGTATATACCATATATATATAGTGTATATATGTTTTTATAACTGTACATAACATTTCGAGATAAGAAATAAAATGCACTGTTAATGGAGACAGTAAGTCGTACAAACGCATGAATGCTGATTTCATTTCTACTTTGTATTTAATAGAATAAAAACATAATGATACATATGTATATAAAAATTCCAGTATAATATCTTATATTATTTCATTAACTACATCTTCTGTACATTGCATGTATGTCATGAACGAGTCATATAACATTGAGGGGGCAGTAGTTCACACTTCCTCAAATTAAATTATCATGTTTAACCATTATGGAATACATAATGGTATGATATAAAAGAAAAATAAATAATAATAAATACAATAAGAATATAATATATATGACATAGAAAAATATTTCCATCATAATGTGCACGATGAGAGGTGGTACGAGATTAATGAACAATCATTATTTCGTGAGGTAGTAGTTTTCCATACAGAGAAACTGTATGATTGAATCCATTATATGGAGGTGTGTTATAAAGACCCATACACTACATACATTGTTATTACTTCACAATTTAATCACACTTATTAAAACCTATAACAAAACCATGAATGGACCGTATAGGTATAGTCTCTTTAGAAACTAGGAAGCATAAACAACTGGTTCATAAAGCATCTACTTTGCCTCCCATTTATTTCATCATATCTAGAGTCCCTTTTTGGTATATTCTACTCAATAACGTTCTTCCTGACCTGGGGAAATAAAAAATACAAAAGGGTGAGATCAAATGCTCACTAAGGGTAAACAAAAGAAATATCAATCACATCATATACATAAGCACATAACTTTTGGAAATCTTAACCTGTAAAAGAGATCATAATTTTATAACATGGGATAAATCATAGTAGTGAAATGAAATCCCAATAATCATAAATTAAAACATGAAACATTGTGGCATACACACATAATCATTGAGAATAATTTCTTTTTAGTCAAGACTCATTTCTAAGACCAACATAGTGGACAATGTCCATTTCTGAACTGAGTTCAATCCTCGTTTCAGTCCTGTTTCACTGAACCGGTTTAACCTGCCGTTCCATCCATGTCTATCTCATGGGATATAAAATCATTGCCCATTGCATTGGAGGGAGATATAAGTCCCACCCATCTTTTAATGATACAATTCTTATGTGCGCCACAAAATCATAAACCATACATCATAGCGTAACCCATGTAATAAAAATGGGAATCTTAAACATCGTGACATGATAAAACAATTAATATAAGTTAAAGGAATTCATAAATATAATTCCATCACAAAATAATCAAATAAATGTAATAATAGGGATAGAAACAGAACCCTTTATTATCTTAGATGGAAAATATTTTTGATAAAACACTTGAACTCCATTCATGAGGAAAATATCCTTTCTGCTTCAAAAACACTTTTCATTTCTTAACATGTCATACAATTATAAACTAAATGAAGTTGATTAAAAATAAACTTGAAAACATCTAAAGGAAGATTCTTGGAAATAATGTTTTAAAAATCCATTCATAACGTATAAGTTAATAAAACTGTCTTCATACTTTTTTCGGAAAAGTCAAAAAGCACCTCGTATGAAAAACGACAAAAATATTCCTTTAATATCTTTTACTAAAAACTCAAAGAAGGGTAAAATTGGATATAAACTATTGTATAAGGATATAAATATTACATATTGAGGAAACATGGATGTGGATGATAAAATACACCCCAGTAAATACCAAAGTATAAACAATCTCGGATAAAAATTGAGATTGTGACATTTCCCTTACCTTAGGTCTGATATGCTTTGTACATATAGTAACCTACTATATAATGATTTAAATAATGTTATTTACATATTACATAATCATAATAATTGTTATGATATCATATATGGTCATATTCTTAGCTTCTTATTAGTAATATTTCATTACAACTTGTTATTCGGGTGTTTATTACTTTTTATTCTTATGCGTGTTTTGTCGAATAAATTCTTATTCTTATCTATTGGTTATAGATACCTCATTTCCAGAATTTTATTATTGTAATATATATAATATTCATTCATTCAATTAATTTATATAATCATTAGTCAATGAAGACCATGTAGAACAAGTCGCATCACATCTTGGAGACGGTATTCCGTACGTACGCACGAGCGATGATATCGTTCCCATGATCATGGAATGGTATTGGAGTGTATGTATACTATTTCAAAATCAATATCAATTTAAAATAATAATAAATAGTCATTATTTACACCATTATACCGATCCAAGTAAGGTGGTGGTGGAAAATAGATTACACCACGGTGTGGAGACGGTATTCCGTACTTACACACGCGCGGTGATTTCATTTTCTGTAGGATGGATAGATTGAGAAATAGGGTGGTTTCATACATATAATAACATATCAGTATATGAGTGATAATGATGTTATTACTTCATAAGGAAACAAATAAAGAAGAAGAAGTGTAAGAAGAAATAAAGATGAGAGAATCGATAACGGTCATTACCTATTCATTGAAGTGCTTCTTTGAGACCTCCTTTTAAGGCACTGAAATTGGTATTTGAAGAGGACCAGGACCTCTAGGATGTCTCTATGGAAGTGGAGAGGAGAAATTGGCAGGGGTTGGACGATCTGGAACGCTCAATGTGGTGTGAGGAAGAGAGGGAGGAGGTGCCCTTTTATAAGGGAGGAGAGGGGCACCTTTGGAATAACAAAAAATATTATTTTATTATAAAGCAAAATTCGGTTTTGAATAGCTCCAAATTGATTTAATTCGAAGATAAGGTAGGGATGGGTAGAAATACTCTCATCCAATATAATTTAGACAAGTTTAGGTTCCTATTTTGACCTTATCATTTAGATTTAACATTATGTTAAATAATTTTACTTTTACCGTGTCTTCTTGTGTTCTTACACTATATGGTTAATAAACTTACTATAACAATCCAAACAAACCCCAAGTTGTTTATTATTAATATATATAACCTTATCTAAGTCATTGGGACGAACCTTAGATTTTTAGGAATAAAATAACAATTAATAATATAATATTTGTTTTAAAAACTATTTTATGTCAACTTTGACACTATTTAGTAATTTATATTTGTGAAAATCATAACAGAATTATTAGTTCGAAAAAAGTTAATGAAATAAATAATAACCTGCCATATTAACCTATAAAATTAGTTTAATTCATAAAACGTCTCAAATTACATTTATTTTGGTATTTATAACATCAATTATGTCAATATTTCATTAATAAGATAATTACTGCATCATCTTTGTGTCATAAATAAATTAAATTATTTAAGATCTAAAAATTAAAAATAAAATACAATTATGTAGGAAATATTTTTATATTTCTAATGAATATTTATAGTCGAATTTACCTTATATATAACCTTATATTAAAAATTATTTACTTATTAAACTTTGATTTTAACTATTTTAACCCTTCTTTAAATAAATTAATAATAAATGTCCTAATCTAATCCAAGTGGGTCTAAATGGTCATATTTTATTCCTAAGTTTGTTTTTGGTCGAATTACACTTACCCAATAGAATTAGGACATGTGTTAGGGTAATAATAATATCATTTTTACCCTTAATTACCCTTTTTTTACTTTTAACCGTGGTAAATAAAAGTAAAAAGTTACTATTCACCAAAAATTATTTTCATCTCATTGAACCACATTTTCTTTACTGACATAAACCGTGTCTCTCGAATTTTTGAAATTCCACTCACAGAAGTGGTAAAATTATGTTTTATGAAAAATTCAGTTTTTTAACTACCACTTAGTGGTTTCACTATTCATCAAAAATTGAATGTTTTCAGAAAAATACCAAAATTTCACCCTAGGATAATTTTGATATTCCGAATCCAAAAATGAAGTCCATTTTGAAAAATAAAATTTATAATATTTTAATAAGTGGTTATTAATATTCATAACGGCTAGTTTTAATAATATTTCATTAGCATATCATTGTTTTGTCAAACTCGGTATTGCGTACGACGCAAGCTATCGAGGAAGGTCGCGATTTCGTGTAAAGCAATCCAAGCAAGTGTTGTGTGTAGAAAAAGATTCCTATGATGATTTATATAACATAAAAGTCTCGGGTGTTACATTCTACCCCCCTTAAAATGAATTTCGACCTTGAAATTTGCCACTTTGTAACAAACAGATGAGGATACCTCTCCCTCATTATATCCTCAATCTCCCATGTAGCTTCTTCTAATTGGTGGTTCCTCCATAAAACTTTCTCCAATCGAGTGGTCTTGTTTCGTCGGACTTTTTCGCTATGATCCAGAATCTCTATCGGTTGTTCTTCATAAGAAAGATCCCGCTCTAGCCGTACAACTTCTGAGCTGAGTACATGTGAAGGATTAGGTATGTACTTTTTCAGGAGAGATACATGGAACACATCGCGAACTTGAGAGAGATTCAGTGGAAGGGACAATTGGTAAGCTACCTTTCCAACACGATCCAGTATTTCGAAAGGACCGATATATCTAGGGCTCAACTTCCCCTTCTTTCCAAATCTCATGACCCTCTTCCAGAAAGATATTTGTAAGAACACTTTATACCCACTTCAAACTCTAGGTCTTTTCTTCGGTTGTCGGCATAACTTTTCTGTTGACTCTAAGCTTATCTTATGTGTTGTTTAATAGATCTAACCTTTTCTACCATTTCATCAACGAGATCGGGTCCTAATAGCTTTCTTTCCTCAACTTCATCCCAGCAAGTTGGAGTCCTGCATTTCTTTCCATAGAGAGATTCATAATGAGCCATCTGAATACTAGAGTGAAATCTATTATTATATGAAAATTCCACCAAAGGTAGGTGTTGATCCCAACCACCTTTGAAATCCATAGTGCAATCTCTCAACATATCTTCTAGAGTTTGAATTGTTCTCTCAGACTGACCGTCTGTCTGAGGATGATAAGCAGTGCTGAAACTCAACTCTGTATCCAGAGTATGCTGAAGACTTCGCCAGAACATTGAGGTAAATCTCAGATCCCGATAAGATATAATAGAAAGTGGTACTCCATGCAATCTTACCAATTCCGTTACATATATCCTGGGAAGATGATCTAGAGAGAAATCCCCTCTAGTAGAAATGAAGTGTGCAGACGTTGTAAGACGATCAAATATGACCCAGATAACATTATTGCCTTTGGATGTTTTAGGAAGTCATGTGACAAAGTTTATAGTGATCTTTTCCCATTTCCATTCGGGTATGTGTAATGGTTATAACAACCCCTTAGACTTCTGTCTCTCAGCTTTAACTTGTTGACAAACCAAGTATCGAGAGACATATTCAGCAACATCTCATTTCATGCCATCCCACCAAAAGTACTCTTTCAGGTCTCTATACATCTTCGTGCTTCCAGGATTAATAGAGAATTAAGAACTATGAGCCTCATCCAGCAGCTCCTTCTTTAATTTGGGGATGGGAGGAACACAAACCCAATTCCTGAACTTTATTATCTCATCACAATCAAGGTTAAATTCAGGAACATTTCTCACCGTCTTTTGTAACTCGACATCTTCTTTCTGTGCCTCTTTAATCTTCACATGTATAGATGGTTGAACATTCATTTGAGAAAGATATGATTTTTCCCCTTTCATTATAATTCCAAGATCCATCCTTTATACATCCATAAATATTGGATCTTTTGTGATCCTCGTTAGGGATAAACTAGCATGGTATTATTGACTTAATGCATCTGCCACCTTGTTTACTTTCCCAGGGTGGTAATGTATTGAGCAGTCGTAATCTTTAATCGGCTCCAACCATCTTCTTTGGTGCATATTCAGCTCCTTTTGTGTTAAAATATACTTTAAACTTTTATGATTAGTATAAATATCACACCTTTCACCATAAAGGTAATGACTCCAAATCTTTAATGCAAAGATTACCACAGCTAACTCCAAATCATGAGTTGGGTAATTTTGCTCATGTATTTTCAACTGTCATGAGGAATAAGCTATCGCTATATCATTTTGCATAAGAACACACCCCAATCCCTTCTTGGATTCATCAATGTAGATCACAAACCTTTATCCACTACAAGGCAGTGTGAGCACAATTGCACTGGATAACCTTCTTTTCAACTCCTTGAAATTCTCTTCACATTCCTCTGTCTAAACAAACTTAACTCCTTTCCGAGTCAACTTGGTGAGTGGATTAGATAATCGTGACAAATCTTTCACAATACGTCGATAGTATCCAGCCAAACCAAGAAATATTCGGATCTCAGTTACTGTTGTTGGTCTCGACCATCTTTCGATAACCTCTATTTTTGCTGGATCCACAAATATCCCCTCTTTTGAGATTATGTGACCAAAAAAGGAAACTTTTTGAAGCCAAAATTCACACTTGGTAAATTTGGCATAAAGCTTCCCCTTTCTCAGGGTCTTCAAATATAATTATCAAGTGATCTTCATGTTCTTCCTTACTCTTTGAATAGACAAGAATATAGTCTATAAAGACTACCAAAAACTAATCATGATAGTCTCTAAAGACTATATTAATTAGATCCATGAAGATAGCAGGGGCATTAGTAAGACCAAATGGCATCACTATAAATTCATAGTGTCCATACCTTGTACGGAAAACTGTCATTGGTATATCCTCCCTTTTGACCCTTAATTGATGATACCCTGAATGAAGATCAATCTTGGAAAAGTATTGAGCTTCACGTAGTTGGTCAAATAGGTCATCAATTAGCGGGAGAGGATATTTGTTCTTGATAGTGATCTTGTTAAGTTCTCAATAATCAATGCAGAGTCTCATTGATCCATCTTTCTTCTTAACAAATAGAACAGGTGCTCTACAAGGTGAAGCACTAGGGCGTATGAACCCCTTATCAAGATTCTCTTGGAGTTGATTCTTCAATTCCTGAAACTCAATTGGGTCTATTCGATAAGGTTTCTTTGAAATAGGCAAAGCATCCGGTATGAGTTCTATTGAAAACTCAACTTCACGATTCGGTGGAAGACCCGGTAATTCCTCTGGAAATACGTCATCAAAATCCCATACAATGGGCCTATTTTTAATCGTGAGTTTCTCACCAACCATTTGAGATAAATAACCTTCATTTAGTGGAATCAATACCCATAAAATGGATGAAATTTCCACTGGAAGGTTATGTTCATCCTTGCATTCATAGACGTTCATAGATTGATCTGGAATATAAAATGTGACTTCCCTTATTTGGAAATGGATATGAGCTCCATGTAAAGAAAGCCAATCCATGCAAAGAATCACATCAAATTCAATAATATGAATGATCAAAAGATTTGCAGAAATCACCTTCCCTGAAACTTCAATCAGAGAAGAATTATAAACTTTTGATGCGACTATTGTACCATTAGTGGTTGTCACAGATAACTAAACATATAACTGTTGAGGTAATACAATTATATCCTTAGAAAATTCTTTAGAAATAAAGGACTGGGTGGATCCAGAATCAAATAAAACATTTGATACTTTAGAGAGGATGATAAGTGTACCATTCACCACATCGTTATCGTACTCCACATCACTGATAGAAATTGCATGTGACATTCCTTTGTCTTTAGCCTTAAGAGTTTTTTGACGTCGACCATCATCATCAACCCTTGGATTTGGGCATTGATTGGCATAATGCCCCATCTCCTTGCACTTGAAACATTGAAGTGTAGTAGGGTCATTCTGTGTATCCCTTCCTTTGTTTTCATCATTAGACATCTTCTTCCCATCATTGCGGCATTCAAATTCCCGATGACCTTCCTTTCCACATTTGAAACATTTACTTGTCCCTTTAAGACAACTCCCTCCATGTTTCCTTCCACACTTTGAGTATAAGGGAAAGCTAATCTTCTTTTCAGTGTGCTCTTTAGATTTTCCTTTGAATTCAATTTTCCTCTTCTTATTAAACCCATATGACTGATGGGTTACTCCAATCTCCATCTCGACTTTGAGAGCACATCGAACGATTTCCTTGTAACTATTGAAGTCCCTTATGGATAACGCCCTTTGAAGACTTGGTTTTAAGCCACTAAAGAATCGATCGATCTTACTCTCAGGTTGGATAATAATACCAGAAGCGTACCTTGAATGTCTTATAAGATTTTCTTCATAAGTAGCAAAAAATTCATCATCCATTTGCTTTAGTTCAAGAAACTCTTTCTCCATCTTTGTTCGGAAAATAAGAGGGAATTACTTATTGAAAAATAAGTTCTTGAACTCGTCCCATTCCATGGACTCAATTTCATCAAATTGCCTCGTATTCTTAATAAGATTCCTCCATTGATAAGCATCTCCTTCCAAACGATACACTGCTAGGATGACATTATCATGTTCAGAACATTGATGAACTGAAAATATCTTTTCAGTAGTACTAATCCATTATTCAGCAACTAATGGATCAGTAGACCCGCTGAAAGAAGGTGGACACTGCCTCATGAAGGATTCAATAGAATGTTGCTCCTTCCTTTTCTCGTGTGGAAGTCCTACATGATTCACAGATTGAGAAAGTTGTGTGAGCATGGCTACAAGATTTTTCATTCCAACTCCCAAAATTATTGGATGCTCTGGGGGACAATCATTGCATTGCCCGTCGCATTCCGCATTAACACGGTTACTTCGAGTTCCATCCATTGACTAAAACCAAGAATAATAGTGTGAGAAACACTAATTATAATAAGAACACCACATAATCAAGAAAAAAATTTCACACTTAAGGTCTTCTCCTAGTTTATTCATGGTCATTTCTAAAACACTAAGATTGTGTTCTATTCTTAGAATTATCCTTAGGGTTCTTACTATGTCTTTCACATCCTAGTTTCCAATGGATGACTATACCTTTCCTCTGATACCAACTATAATGACCCATACATTACATACATTGTTATTACATCAAAATTTAAGCACAATTATTACAACATATAACAAAACCATGAATGGACCGATAGGTATAGTGTCTTTAGAAAATGGGAAGCATAAACAACTGGTTCATAAAGCATCTACTTTGCCTCCCATTTATGTCATCATATCTAGAGTCCCATTTTGGTATATTCTACTTAATATCCTTCTTCCTGACCTGGGGAAATAAAACATACAAAAGGGTGATCTCAAATGCTCAGTAAGGGTAAAAAAAAGAAATATCAATCACATCATATACATAAGCACATAACTTTTGGAAATATTAACCTGCAAAAGAGATCATAATTTCATAACATGGGATAAATCATTTTAGTGAAATGAAATCCCAATAATCATAACTTAAAACATGAAACATTGTGGCATACACACATAATCATTGAGAATCATTTCTTGTTAGTCAAGACTCATTTCCAAGACCATCTAAGTGGACAAAGTCCATTTCTGAACCGAGTTCACTCCTCGTTTCAGTCCTGTTTCACTAAACCAGTTTAACCTGCCATTCCAGCCATGTCTATCTCAAGAGATATAAAATTTTTACCCAATGTATTGGAGGGAGATATAGGTCCCACCCATCTCTTAATGATACCAGTCTTATGTGTGCCACAAAATCATAAACCATACATCATAGTATAACCCATGTAATAAAAATTGGAATCTTAAACATCGTGACATCATAAAACAATTCATATTAGATAAAGAAATTCATAAATATAATTCCATCACAACATAATCAAATCAATGTAATAATAGGGATTGAAAAATAACCATTTATTATCTTAGATGGAATATAGTTTTGATAAAACACTTGAACTCCATTCTTGAGGAAAATATCCTTTCTGCTTAAAAAAAATTCCTTTATTAACATGTCATACAATTCTAAACTAAAATAAGTAGATTAAAAATAAACATGAAAAATTGTAAAGGAATATTCTAGGAAATAATGTTTTAAAAATACATTCATGCCGTATAAGTTAAAAAAACATTCTTCATACTTTTGTCAGAAAAGTCAAAAAGTAACTCGTATGAATAACGACAAAAAGATTCCTTTCATATATTTTACTAAAAACTCAAAGAAGTATAAAATTGGATATAAACTATTGTAGAAGGATATAAATATTACATATCTAGGAAACATGGGTGTGTATGATAAAATACACCCTAGTAAATACCAAAGTATAAACAATCTCAGATAAAAAATGAGATTGTGACATTTCACTTACCTTAGGTCCGATATGATTTGTATGTATCCGAACCACCTGTATAATGATTTAAATAATGTTATTTTCTTATTCCATAATCATACTCATTGTTATGATATCATATATGGTCATATTCTTAGCTTCTTATTAGTAATATTTCATTACAACTTATTATTCAGCTGTTTATTACTTTTTGTTCTTATGCGTGTTTTGTCGAATAAATTATTATTCTTTTATTTAGGATATAGATACCTCATTTCCAGAATGATATTAGTGTAATATATATCATATTAATTCATTCAATTCAGTTATATAATCATTATGCAATTAAGATCATGTAGAATGAGTCGCATCACATCGTGGAGACGGTATTCCGTACGTACGCACGAGCGATGATATCATTCCCATGATCATGGAATTGTATTGGAGTGTATGTATACTATTTAAGAATCAATATAACATTAAAATAATCATATATAGTCATTATTTACACCATTATACCCATCCAAGTAATGTGGTGGTGGAAAATAGATTACACCACGGCATGGAGACGGTATTCCGTACGTACGCATGCGCGGTGATTTCATTTTCCATAGGATGGATAGATGGTGAAATAGGGTTGTTTCATACTTATAATAACATATTAGTATATGAGTGATACTGATGTTATTACTTCATAATGAAACAACTAAAGAAGAAGAAGTGGAAGAATAAATAAAGATGAAAGAATCGGTAACGGGCATTACCTCTTCTTTGAAGTGATTCTTTGAGACCTTCTTTTAGGGCACTAAAATTGGTCATTGAAGAAGACCAGGACCTCTAAGATGTCTCTAGGGATGTGTAGCAGAGAATGTGGAAGGGGTTGGCCAAGCCTGAAGGCTCCATGTATTGTGAGGAAGAGAGGGAGGAGGATCCCTTTTATAAGGGAGGAGAGGGGCATCTTTGGAATAACTAAAAATATTATTTTATTATAAAGCCAAATTCGGTTTTGAATAGCTCCAAATTGATTTATTTCGAATATAAGGTGGGGATGGGTAGAAAATACTCTCATAAAATAGAGTTTAGACAAGTTTAGGTACCTATTTTGACCTTATCATTAAGAATTAACATTAAGTTAGATAATTTTACTTTTACCGTGTCTTCTTGTGTTCTTACACTATAAGGTTAATAAACATACTATAACAATCCAAACGAACCCCAAGTTGTTTATTATTAATATATATAAACCTATATAAGTGATTTGGCCAAAAAATAGATTTTTAGGAATAAAATAACAATTAATAATATAATATTTGTTTAAAAAACTATTTTATGTCAATTTTCACACTATTTAGTAATTGATTTTTTGTGAAAATCTTAACAGAATTATTAGTTCGAAAAAAGTTAATTAAATCAGTAATAACATGTCATATTAACCTATAAAATTAGTGGAATTCCTAAAAAGTTTTAAATTACATTTATTTGGGTATTTATAACATTAATTATTTCAATATTTCATTAATAAGATAATTATTGCATCATATTTGTGTCATAAATAAATTAAATTATTTAATGTCTAAAAATTACAAATAAAATACCATTATGTAGGAAATATTTTTATCTTTATAATTAATTTTTATAGTGAAATTTATCTTATATATATCTTTATATTAAAAATTATATACTTATTAAACTTTGATTTTAACAGTTTTAACCCTTCTTTAAATAAATTAATAACAAATGTCCTAATCTAATCCAAGTGGGACTAAATGGTCATATTTTATTCCTAAGATTTTTTTTTTGGTCGAATTACACCTATCCAATAGAATTAGGACATGTTTTAGGGTAATAATAATATCATTTTTACCCTCAATCGTTCCTTTATTTACTTTTAACCGTGGTAAATAAAAGTAAATAGTTACTATTCACCAAAAAAAAATTTATCTCATTGAACCACATTTTACATATTGACAGCAACTGTGTCTCTCGGATTTTGGAAATTCCAATCACATAAGTGGTAAAAAAATTTTATGAAAAATTCAGTTTTTTAACTACCACTTACTGGTTTCACTATTCATCAAAAATTGAAAGTTTTCAGGAAAATACCAAAATTTCACACTAGGATAATTTTTACATTCCGAATCCAAAAATGAAGTCCATATTGAAAAATAAAATTTATAAAAATTCAAAAAGTGGTTATCACTATTCATAATGGCTATTTTTAATAATATTTTATTAGCATATCATTGTTTAGTGAAACTCTGTATTGCATACGACGCAAGCTATCAAGGAAGGTCGCGATTTCGTTTAAAGCAATCCAAGCAAGTGTTGTGTGTAGAAAAATATTCCTTTGATGATTTATATAACATAAAATTCTCGAGTGTTACATGTGTGTATATGTAGTTATATTCCTTCTCATAACAGCATTCTAGTATATTGAAGATACTAGTTTTGTTATTAAATAATGGAAAAAAGAGTGTTAAGGGGTTTGAGAAGGAAAATAAAAGAAAAGAACATCAAATGAGACATTACATTAAAATTGAGTAACTCCCTTTGGATGGAACCAAAAGGATTTATAGAATTGTCATATTCCCAATGTATGGCTTGTATATGGAAGAGAAGTATTTTGGGAGATAATTTGAGTAGAGGTTGGATGAGACAAGGAGCTTGAGAGGAGTGAGTAATGGGTTTGTTGTGTTGTCCTTTTATAAGAGTAAGGAGTGGCTCTTTAGGAATGTGTTAATATATTATTTTATTATAAATTTATCTTCAATTAAAAAGTTCAAAACATATTTAATTTGAATATAAGTTTCATATATGTCTAAATTAAATCATCCAACTAGTATTGGACCGGGTTTTTATTTTTTTAATCCTTTTTTTATTTAACCCTTTGTTACCTTATTTAACTTTTACCATGTCCTATTATATATTCACAATATATGGTTAATATATTTACTATAAAATTACCAGTAGCCCAAAAAGGATAATTTATGACATTTGTAAAATTATTTATTTCATTTGATGAATCATAGTTTTTTATGATTATCTTAACATTTAATAAAATATTATATATATATTTTTAAAAAAACTCATCGATGTTAATTTATAAATTATTCATATCAAGACATTCAAAAAATCATTAACAACATGATTCATTCTATAAAACTCCATTAATTTAAAGGTGACATGTTACACTTATCCCTAAAATTATTTTATTACATAAAAAGTATCAAAATAAATTTATTTTAATATTTATAATATCATTTATTTGAATCACTTATTTTTGAATCAATTTCTACATATCCATTATGTCATAATTTAGTTTACTTATTTAATATCTAATTTTTTAAATAAATTACCATTATTTAGAAACTAATTTTAAATCTAAAAATAAAATTTATAGTCAAATATGTCACTTATATAACTCCATATAAAAATTGGTTCACTAAAAGATATATGTTTATATTACTTTTCACATTACTTTTTATTAATTTATATAATGTTTCATTATCACTCCCATATGGCTACATGGGGCCCCAAAAGAGACCCTAGGAATGAAATGTTCAAAATTATCTCATCAATTTGGGTTAGGAAAAGTGTAATGGAAATTTAATATTATTATAATATTATTTTTATCCTTATTTTACAAGATTTTCCTTCTATCAATGGTAAATAAAATATTTACTCATGTAAATATTCATAATGTATAAAAATGAAAGATATCTATTTATAAAATATGAAATTTTTGATCCAAAATATGGAATCCATTTTTAAAAATTCAAAACAGAGAAGTGTCGGAAATAAATTTAAAATTAATTCTCATTCTTAAAACTGAACTGTGTTTTTATGAAATAATATCTTTAAATATATTGTCAATTGTTTATGTCGAATTTAAGAGGGAAATTACATTCAATGGCCAATGTTTTATTAAATGGTAAAAATATAATCCAATGACACATTAAATAAATATTAAAATAAATATAGAACTATATAAATAAATCATATGAAAATGTAATTTGGAATTAAAATTTTTTATTTTATCTACTCATTAAAAAATTACCATTATTATAAAAATACCGGAAATTTACCCTAAGGAAATTTTGATGCCTCCATTATAAATAAGAACCTTATTTTTCCAAATAGTTCATATAAAAGTGAAAAACAATATTTATCAAGGGTTCTCTATAAAAGACGGTATATCTACCATTTAAAGAATAATATAGTATTTTTTCCTTAAAATTAGATTCATTCATATTTTATGCCTCTAAAATTTATTGGATAAATGTAAATACATTTAAAAAACATGTACAATAATATTTTAGTTAGTTTTATTTATTCCTGCCAATACAACGACTAGGATTCAACTACCATTTTAAATAATATTATATTATTATTTTTTAGTATGACTTAGCCTTTTGTGCAGCATTAGATTTTCAAAGAACCCCATTGTTCTGTGCCAGGTACGCTATCAAAAACTGTATCCCATTTAAGAAAAAATTAGTATTTAATTCATCAATATTAATAAATATGAAAATGTTATATTGTTTATTTACCTGGTATGTTGCACGTAAATTTAGTGTTTGATTCATTATTTTAATTCTCAAAAGCAATCAAATAAAGTATCATTGATCTTTTATGATAATTATTATAATAAAATTTCCTCTGATAATTATTTTTATATATTAGTGGGGGAAAGTTAGGAATTGATTATATATGTTTGTTTCATCAATGACATATGATCTATTTTCCATCTTCCTTTAAGAATAAAACTTTTTCCCCTTACAAAAACACTTAAAATTCATTAAATATTTTAATGATCATTAATAGAATCATAACTATTTTTTATGATTCAAAATATTTTTCCTCATAATTTTAATATTCCATTAATATTTTGATCCTTTTATAATTTTTATCATTTTAACTAACCTTTTATTATCATTTTATGTTTTTATGTTATTTTTATTAATAATGAAATTTAAAAATAATTTTCTCAATTTCAAATCATTAATAAATGTGGGTTGTCTAATAGAAGAAAATGTTTCTATAAATTTATTTGGTGATAATATAATAAATTTTAATACTTAATTAGATTATGGAAAATAATTAACCATGTAAGAAAAATAATTTATTATCTTTGTGAGATTTCCTCTCATTTATGGAAAACGCTCAACATCAAGAAACCTAAAAGTGTAATATTTAATATTAGTAGCGTAATACATTGATTTAGTAACATTTTAGGTTCCTTAAATGATTCTAAAATAGTCTCCAACATATAATTGAGATTAAAATAATAAGAAACTCTAATTATGTAATGTACAACACCCCAATAGCCAGATGTACGTGGATTTATTATATTTTCATAAGTTATATTAAATTGCATCTCAAAGGATAAAATAGTTTAGTAGTCTTGGTAATCAAGACACATAGATGATACCCATATTACATTGGTAACTAAAAAACATTATAGTTGAATATAATTTTCCTCATTTAACTCATTAAATATTATATTATTCATAAACTTCTGGAAGAAAAAAATAATTTTGAGATCAAATGATTAGAATGGGTAATTAATGTAGTAAAAATAATGAATTAATGATAATAAATCAAAATTGAATGGTAAAACAAGATAACACATCCCATTTAATCAATAAATTGATAATGAAATGCATCTATTTATTTTATCATATTAAAATCTTAGGGATAATAACAATGATAAATGAAATATCTATGAAGGAAATGATTAGTTAATGGAAATCATGTATAAAGAACATGAAATGCTATACCATGAAGACAATTCCCATGATTATTTAAAATCTCATTTATAAACCGAATTAATTTTCTCAACTTATTTGTGTCACGAGAACTTGTCAATGAATCATGGGGTTATATAATGTACATACCCCACACATCATTGCCAAACAAAAGCATTCATCATATATCAAATGAACGATTTAAAAAGTTATTTATGGAACAACATGTCTTATATATCATTGAAAAATATTATTAACAAGATGAAAATGAGATTTTTGATAAAATATATTAATTAGGATGTATATAAAGATCATAAAAGAAGGTGGCTATATAACATCAAAATATGACTCAATGAAAAGTTGTCGAAACACAATCCCAAACAAAGATCATATTGTAAATAAAATGGATAGATTCTATTTAATAATTTTTAATAATCATAAAATATGTAGAAATAAAACAAGATAGTATAAATTAATTTCTACATAACCTTATAATGACATAAATAATGAAATAGAACCGTAACCAAATGAATGAAAATTATTTTATGAAATCCATTACCACATGAAATCTGTCGAATTCTTTGCACCATAAATGTTATAATTATCAAATGAAATATTTAATAACATGAAGATAATGATATTAATAGTACTATAAATCAGTGGAATATATACGTAGACCAAACATATTAAACACTACCACAAATAATGGTAGTGGAAACACTTCCTTTTACTAGCACTAAGAAGAAAGTATTGAGAAAGGGGTGGTTATTAATCAATGCTATAAAAAATCTATGATAAATGTAACCATTACTAGCACTAAAAAAACTGATAAAATCTTTTAATAAAAAATATTATTAATTTACATAAAATTATTATATTTATATAAAAAATAATGTTTTTTGTACCCATTTAATAAAAAATAGATGTTTGTAATTAAATCATATTTTTTTAATAAATTTAAAAAAATAAATATATCATTTTATTTGAAAAAATTATTTCTATGATTATACATATAAATTTATATATATATATAATTAAATAATTATAATATTATAAATAAATTCATTAAATAATAAATATATTTATTAGATTTATTAGTATTCTTAGATAAATAAGATTTATTAGATTTATTAGATATATTAGATTTTTTAGAAATTTGTTAGATTTATAATTATAAGATTAATTAGATTAATTTATTCGATTTGATAGATTTGATAGATTTATTTGATTAATTCATTAAATTTTTTTGTATTTTGTTATATACAATATATTTAATATATTTTTATTATTTATAAATATATAAAACATTTTAATATATATTTTTATTTTTAAAATTATTGAATATATATGTGTTTTCTAATGAATTTGGTTAATGAATATATTGATCACGCGTTAATCTTATGTATCAAGCATTAATGTTCATTTATACATTACATCATGTTGTCCTTTTATGTGGTATATTTATTAATTAAAAATTTCACCAATATGAACTATATCTATTCTAAAAATGTAATTGGAAATTACATTAAATATATTTAAATAAAAAATATATTTTACTATATATGGAATGATATATATAAATACATTTCAAATACATTTTTAATTAAAATTATAACTATAAATATAAATAATTTTAAAATTAAACATATAATATTGTAATTATATATATATATATTAACTATTATATAAAAATATTTATAAAAATATACTATTTATAGTTACAATTATATGTATAAATAAAAAAATATATATATATATATATATTTAAATAATAAAAAAATTATAACTAATTTATTTATTATACTACATATAATGTTATAAATACATAATTAAAATGATATATTTATAAATATATAAAAATATTTATAAATAAATATAAATTAATTTATATTAATTTATATAATTATTAATTTGTGAAAAATATATTTAGTTTTTATTATATTAAATTTTATATATAATTAAGAATAAAATATATTAATATTTATATTAATAAATTTTTATACAAATATTGATAAATAAATACATCTGTTATTTATAGTTATAAATAAATATAGATATATTTAAATAATTTTGAAATTATAATAAATATATTAAATATATATTAAAAATTTATAAATATAAGATATATAAATTTCATATAATATTATAATTATTTAAATAAATAAAAAAATATTTGTAATTATATTTATAAATAAATATATTTTTAATATAAATATTTATAAATTTATAAGATATATAGTTATATATATATATAATATATTAAATATATATAATTAATATATTTATTTTATACACTTATATGATATTAAATATAATAAGTATATTGCTTATAATTTTATAATTACATAAAATATAGTTTTATTAGTTAAAAAAAATAAATATTTATTTATAGTTATAATTATTGATAAATAAATATATATTTATCAAATATATCATTTAAAAAAATAAAAATAAAAATAAAATATTAAAATTAAACCTGTTTGAGCACTTTTTCGTGCTAATAAGGAAAAGATTTATCAGCACACAATATCATGGATAAAATATGTCTTTATCACCACTATAATTTTAGAACTGATAAATAGGTCATTTTTTAATGATGTTCTTTCATTGATAAAGGCCATTTATTATCAGCGCTAATAAAGTGCTGATGAAGGTATGTTTTATCAGAGAGTTTTGTTTTTGCACTAATGAAAAATACATTTATCGGTGATTTTAAATAGTGCCGATATAGGATCTCGTTGGTTTTATAAAAGAACCCTAACATGTTCCTCCTCCCTCGCACCATTTCATGCCCTCAAGAATGTTGAACACTCCACCTTCATGCCCTCCTATGTTGTGACCCTCCACCATTTTTGCCTTCTCCTTCGTCGTTGATGCCTCCTCATACTCCTCATTGACCACTAACACATCATCATCAACTACCGCCATTGCCTCCTCCTCTTTCTCTTCCACCTCCTTCTCCTTATCCTCCTTGTGTGGCCCCCTATTCCACTTGACCTCCTATAGTGCATCCTCTTCATCTAAAAACTATCCTAGAAGACTCATCTACAGTACATGAATGCCCCCCTGTGAGTCTATATTGTGGTTAACCTAGTTTCAATATGGTGCATAGGGTTTTGAGGAACCCTTATGGGTAGGGTTTATGTGTGATTAATTTCCTTTGGTCTTTAGGGTATCCCGAGGATCCATGATGTTTTTTTCTCCCTTATAATGAAGTATCATAACATGTTATTACATCTGAGGTAGGTGAATCCACCATTTTCTTTCCAATTAAGTCCATCTAATTCATGAATGTTTTTATTTAAATTTTTGACTTTTTTCCCAGATTCACAATACACTTGGTTAATATACTGTAATGTTTTAAATTTAGTTAGTTTTATTAAAAATATTTTGGATGTAATTTTTGATGGTTATGTTTATTTTTGCATATTGAAATTTTGTTCAGTCGATGTCAAATGATGTTTTGATAATATTTTCAATAATACAAGAACCTTATTAGTACTATTTAATTTGATATAATTGTGTTTCCAAGTATTTTTAAAATTATTGATCTTTTTAAAAATATTTTAATAAACTATTTTGGTTGGTTGATAAGAATTATTTAATATATGTTTGGCCCATTTATTATGTTTTTTATAAATTTTTTGATTTTTGTATAGAATTGATAGTAAATTGTTTGGGTTTCATATAAAATTATGCATAAATTGGTTGGCCTGGAAAAAAAATTGTTCCTAAACGAGTTTTCTTATTTGAAAAATATTTATAAATATGCTTGGTTGTTTATAGAATTATTTTTAAATTTTATGTTTTTTGGTAGAGTTGATGATAAATTGTTTCTTTTTATTTAAATTGAGTAGTTATTTTAGAGGTTTGATGGATTTTTAATGTTAATTAGGTGGTGTGTTTTTTTGAATGGATAAGGTCCCTTTTAGCAATTGTGAAATTTTTCGATGTCTGTGTTTGACACACAAGGGCCCATTTTTAAATTTCATTTGCATTTTTTGTTAAAACTATACATTAAAAAGATCTTGGGTGCTTTTTGGTAAATCATTGTTGTAAAGGCCCATTTGGCCATGTTTATGTAAAAGTTGTCTTAGTTTTTTGGTAAATGAATTTGGCATGTGTTTGTCTTTTTCAAGAGGGATTTGGCGGGGTGGGGCACACCACTTCCAATATTAATTTTTTTCTAGGTTTTCTATGCCTCATTTTTTTTGTTTTAACATTGTGTCTTAATGAACCCATCAAATTATGGCTATTCATTCCACCTCACGATATCATTCTTATGAAATTACTGTCACAAAAAATTTAATGCAATGAAGGTAAGTATACAATATTTTTTGACACTAAATCATCAATAATATGTTCTCTTTAGATATATACTTGTATAGTAATCCATGTATAATAAATGTTTTCATTATATCTAATCATTTTTGTTTTTTTGTGAGTGAACTATTAAGAGTGAAGAATTTAATGACTATAATTTAAGATAGTAAAAATATCCTATAAAAGGGGGTAACATCATCCAAATAGTAGTTCTAAATATGGAACACCTAGATTTACTAATCATCTCAAGGTGATCATTTTCACCATGGTATGAATATACATGAATTATATATGTATAAGTAAACTCATCCATTTTTTCGTTACTATTTAGAAAAATTCATATTGTCCACATGATGATTCACTTTAACTCGATAGAACACATTCACATTGAAACATCCCTCAACCCCATATCGTATCCAACTCAAAATTGAGTATTTTAATAGAAATAAATTCTATGATGATAGTACCAATACCCATGTTTGAATTCTATTAAGAAACTACTCAAATGCTGTATCAATTATGAATGTAATTTATATACCCCACAAAAGGAAAAAATTTCTTTTATAGAGAACAATAATTATCGTTGTTAAAAAAAATTCATATTAATTATATCTCTATTGAGATAAACATGAAAATCACTTTTGTCAAGTCATATAATGAGATAATTATAAAAACATAAACAACCGAGAAATCATTAATATATATACAATATCCATATAATCTCTAAAGTAATTTATACACACCCCAGAAATGAATCTACATCTATCATGTTGAACCTGAAAACAAACTCACCCCAAAAAGAATACGAAGTAGATTTCTAGTTTTGAATAGATTAAATACAATCTAAAATTTATATAACAATCACAAAATCGCCACATATGTTGAATAAATTACAACTAAATTAGAGTAAATTAAAAATGGAATTTATCCTAAAACCCAACCATGTCCCATTAATAAGTTGAACATCTATGAAAATAGTACATATGAAATAAATAAATAAAAAAGAAGTAAATATCATAGATAGAAAATAAAATACAACTATTGACCAATTAAACTATTCAACCATAAATTTTCCATTCCAAAATTTCAATGGAACTAATTTGGATATGTATAACATATGTGTTCTCATTTAATTTTATATTTTCATTTGAAAATATTCTCTATTGAGTGCCTCTCCTACACCCTAAACGCACCTCCGTCGCTCACTGAATAACACCTTTGTGGTCAGTTTTCTCCTAATACTCATGGGTTTCCTCTAGCCCACATGATATTACAGTTTGATATTCATGTTTAGGTTGTGCATTGTTTTAGGTACCATGATAGGCACCAGAAGCTGATAGGCTAGGAATTAAAAATTTCACATCACCAGAGCAACGTTGGGACATCGACTCCGGTGAGCTATCCCGATATGGTCTGGGGACCACGCATGGATTTGATAGAGCACAAATTATAAAATGAACAAGTACCTTTTTCGGATCTGATGTGCACAAGTGTGTCTCATGTATCTGGTGACTGTCACTCAAAGAATTTGACTTAAAAATCCTATAGATCATTCACACATGCCTTTTTAATCGTCACTCACATCGTTTTTTGGAATCTAGGTGCTAGTGTGGCACACCAACAATCTCTTCAACACAGCTGTGATCTCCACATGGCAATGAACTTTCATCCATGATTGACGTTCTTGATGTTCTTATTTTTTGAGAGGATATCTCTCTATAATAAAATAGGAATGAGAGCCTCTCAAAATTGATACATGAATAGTTACATGGGGAGAGCCACTATCTTACTTATATATGGGATATCTAAAATACCTAGAATGGGTTCCAGTTACCCATGTAATAAATATCCTCTGTATAAGTAATATAAATATTTACTTATGTCATTTAAAATTATACCATATATAATATTGATAATTTTTTCACTAACTGAAATATATATTTACTGATAAACTAGAGCGTATAACTTGACTCACATCTCTAGGAAATATTAAACAATCCTTGGATACATAAATTCATTCAAATAATATTTAATATTTGAATTTACTAATAACTTTTAAATACATGTTATAAATAAATTAAACATATTATACCAAGATTAAATAACTAATTAAATTATTTATTCCTTGGTGATCCATTGAACTTGGATATTACTCGGACCCTTTGACGAGGCCTACAAAGTTCTATATTCCAATTCACGGAATATGAAAGATTCTCAAAGCACTATTGTGTGTTACCCTCTAGGTCCTTACCTCAATAGTAGTGAGTAATATCCACCAACCAAGAGATGGGTCTAGATCCCCATCGAGGCCCCTATAATGATAAGGTAAATTGAGAACAACGACTACCTTATAAAGAACACGGTCTCTGTAATATAATCTCTTCATCATTTATTTCACAATAAAGGAGAACACACAATTGTGTCATCATCCTCTATCATGATGTATTTTTTTTATTAATTTGTCTAGACGTTCATAAATTCCACTTCCATGGACATGGTTTTATTTAATGTGCAATCATCCAAATCAACTAGGATCGAGATATATCTTCCTTAACATGAAAGGGAAAATTCTTATCTTGATCGTTTAATAAATTCCACTCATCAATGATGTACCCAGCAAAAAATACATTTCTATGACTTTATCTCCAAGGTTTTCACCTTGCATCAAATATACGTAATTAAATGGTATTCCTTGATTTTGATCTCATGTCTGGTGACTATGAAACACATATATATATATAGGAATTACCAATGACACCTGAAACATGTGGTGTTTATATTATGTGGTCATTTCCTCAAGATCAAAACTACAAGAGATCACCATGTGCAAACTTCAAAAGATGAAGTCTCAATGATTATGAGCTCCCAGAACCTGATGGTCACACATCATGTATTCCCATTTAGAATGAGGTATCTGGACCACATGACTTTAGTTTAAGATTACTATCATGGATTATAAGAGTTCACATTATAGACTAGGATCTACTATGACCCTTTGATACGGCATGTAATCTAATGAAATTTACATAAATAAAGTGGATGCAAAATAATCTACCCTATTATAGAAATATAAACACATTTATTATAAAAAACTACATACATGTATTGTTAATAAAATTACAATAAAAGTTGGGTTTAGGGCACACACATTCATCACTCCCACTAGAAATAGAGCCAACTTCTAACAAGTTTCAATCAGCTAGATCTCACATGAGAATCATGCTTCTTCTGAGAAATGGCTATAGTCTGGGGGTCTGCCACGTTGTCCTCTATGGCTACTCTGCTAACTGTTACTTCACCTCTTTCAGAGAAATCCCTCATAATATGAATCTTCTAAAGAACATGCTTTGTCCTCTGGTGAGACCTGGGCACCTAGGAAAGCACCTCTGCAGTAGTATTATCGCAATATACTGGAACATAGTCTACCCTTCTAGGCACTACCCCAATGTTTGAGATAATCTTTCATATCCAGACTACATCCTTTAACACATCATAAGGTGTAATAAATCCATACTCTGATGTAGAATCAGAAACCATAGCTTCCTTCGAGATTCTCCATCTCACTACACCACTATTCAAGAAAAACATGTAGCCTAACTATGATTTCATATCATCATGATCTGTCTAGAAACTAGCATCATTTTATCCCCTCACTATGAGTTTCTCATCTCTACTATACATCGTGAACATATCCTTAGTACACCTCAAGTACTTTACGATAGTTTTAACATTTCTCCTAGATTGTCTTGATATCTACCACCCATGATTAAATCAAAGGTGAAATCACACCTAGCACATATCCTTTCATACACGATAGAACCCTCTACAAAGGAGTAAGGGATTCTACTCATTCTGTGAATTTCCTTATGTGTTTGAGGACAAATTTTTTTGGGAGATTTATACCATGTGACATAATTAAAAATCCACTCATGGATTGTTCCATACCGTACCTTTTACGTACCTTATCAATATATGTACATTGAATTAGACCATGTATCCATTTAGATATATCGTGATTGATCTTGATCCCTAGAATTTATACTATTTCATGTAAGACATACAAGGAGAGGCATTCATTTAACCAATTAATAACTAACTGTAAGAGTTGCACTTTGTTTCCTATAATTAATATGACATCAACATATAATACTGGGAAAATTTTTTCCATTCCCTTCATCATTTTAATAGACATAAGGCTCGCTTTCATTTTGTTAAAAAATATCTCTTATGGCCTCATCAAAATGAACATTCCATGATTTTGAATCCAGCTTCAATCCATTAATAGATATCTTCACCTTGTATATTTTATTTCAATTATTTTAATTGACAGACCCTTCGGGTTTAGTCATATAAAAATCTTTAACCTAATTCCCATTTTGAAAAGAAGCTTTTGACATCCATTTTACAAATTTCATAATCATGAAAGGCTGTAATTGAAAGCAATATTCTGATGGATTTAAAAATTTCTACTTGTGAGTATGTTTCATCATAGTCAATGAATTGGCGTTCTCTAAAACCCTTTTCTACTAGTCTTGCATTAAATGTATTAACCTCACCATCCATGTCTATATTCTTCTTGAATACCCATTTACATCTTATGGGATTTACATGAACTGGAGGGTCTATCAAAATCTAATCATGATTTTGATATATGGACTTCATCTCAGTATTCATGGATTCTTGGCATTTAACAACTTATTTTCCTTCTACTACTTCCTTTTAGGTTAGAGGATCATCATCTTCAAAGACTAATGTTTCACCTGAATCAGTGAAAAGAAAAAAATAATTCTCTAGTTACCTTACCACCCTCCTAGACCTATACATTATATGATTCTCAATAACAACATCTTATTCCACTTGTTCTTGTGGAGATTGTTCCTCTACCAACTCTTGTGCATCTGGAGAATTAACGTCATCGAGGTCAATATTGATCCAACTATTTCCAATAGAAATATGATCCCTTTCTAGATATGTGGTGTATCATACCATAATGGACTTTCTCTCTAATGTGTTATATAGGAAATATTTTCTAGTTTCCTTTAAATAACCTATAAGGATACACTTAGTGCTTCTGGATGCTAATTTCTCACCAGGTAAAGTCATGACAAATCCCTCACACCCCCATACACATATGTGTTTAAAACCGGGTATCTTTAAATACCATAACTGATAAGGAATCCCATATGCAGCTATAGTTGGTACATGGTTATGGTTATATGTTGATGTCTGCATAGAGTATGCTCAATATGATAAAGGAAGAGTTGCAAGAATATTCATTGATCTGACCATGTCAAGAATGGTCTTATTCCTCCTTTAACTTACACCATTCCATTGTGGTGTACATGGAGGTGTAAGGGGGAATACTATCCAGCACTCCTTCATGTGATCAATGAAATATTGATTAATATATTCTTCACCTCTGTTTGAGTACAATGCTATTTTCTTCTTAACATGTTGGTTTTGTACGAAATTTTGGTATTTCTTAAAAAATGAAAGGAATATGACTTATATCTAATTAAGTAGATATATCCTTACAAAGCTTGAAGTTGCCTAGGCTTGTGGTATATGAGTTTTGTTGGTTTTTTTTTCACGGATTGACATTATGGGGCTCTCATGTTCTAGCATATATAATCAATTTTAAATATGTTTCATACTATAACATATGTTATCCCTATAAATGAGACAAAATTTATTTCGAAACATCAAATAAACATCCATACTGTCTATTCTCGACACATAGATAATGTTTCGTGTAATAGATTTGTACATAATAGGAATTGTTTAAAACTACATCCAATCCCTATGGCAAGCTGAAGTGATTGTGTCCCACTGCAAAGGCTGTCAGACTTGTACCATTTTTATCAAGTAGGTCCACATAACTTTTGGAGTCTTCTGAGACCAACCTAGTTCATTTATATGAAAAATAAAGTGTGAGCCACATGCCATATCCAATACCCAACATGTATATAATGGTAGATTACATTCATTGAAAAAAATACCTCAAGTAGAAGCATCTGTTTATTTCTTCTTCTCAGCTCTGCAATTGTACATGCAGTGGTCTTTCTTGCCACATCCAAAGTATATAGCTTCCTTCTCATTACATTGCCTCTAAATCATTGTTTTCTTTGTAGGATGATGCATTGGTTTCATTGGCCTTAACACATCCTTATACACTTTTTTCTTTCCCTTGTTTTTCTTGCTCACTATAATGACAGATGAAGTGGTATTTTTCATATATTAATCATCTTGGAGAACTAATGACAAAATATCCAAGAGAGACATAGTCATATAATTCATTACATTGTTGATAATAAAAGTAGTGAAGTGTGACGATAAAGATGATATAATGAGATCCACAACTAGATCTTTGTTCAATTTGATCCCAAAGGCTTTTAGCCTCTCAATACACTCAATCATCTTGAGTACATAAGGACTGGATTGGTTCCCTTCTTCTGGCATGAACTTATATTGATCACTTGAGATCTCATAACATTCTAGGAAGGCCCTCTCCTGATATAATTCATAGAGATGTGAATGAATCTTGTAGGTATACTCATCCTCATCCATTTTTTCTATTAGTTGGACATATATGGTAACATGATGCATTGTACATCAAGTTCACTGTCTACATGATTTTTCTATTTATCGTTTTCCACCTTGCGTTCTCTCTATGGTGGCTCAATAGGAATAGGGGATTCTAGACAATATTACTTCCTTTCTTGGTGTAGTACAATGCACAAGTGACTGTACCACTGGTGGAAGTTATTGCCTATCATGATATATTCATTATCCAGAATCGATCATAGTGATAATGTACATGTGGTGTTGGTGATTTCCAACTTAATTCTACATCATATAAATATTTAGTAGTGATTACTTTGTCTTGATTATCTTTTTACATATATGATTAATAAATTATTATATCATTTTAATGTCTCCCACTATTTTAGAGAACCTTGATAGCCTTCACTATTATATTCAAAATACTCTATTGCTTGGGTATTATAGTGGCATAGATCCTTGAAACCTCTCTCATAGACTATAATCTATGGATGCTCCACTACATAGAGGGTTTCAGGGTAGGGACATGGATAACCAACAAAATGTCTTCTGGTTCCTTGTGTTGTTGAGTAAAGTCTCATCCTTTTGGAATGTGAACTTGATTACCTCAGAATCTTTCCTCTAGTGTCATAGTAAGTTAGATATGGATAGACTGTGATGACCCACTTTATTTTTGTCGACCCAGTTCTCTCGTGAAAATTCCCCAGTAGAATGTTGCACTCTCCACTATGGATGACTAGCACCCCAAATATTTAGTTTTTTTATGTGAGAAATGGAAGGCATTTAGACATAATACCTATGAGAGGGATTGTAATATTTATTGATGAATAATCCTTATCTATCTATATGTTCTATATATATTTTCTTGCACACAATATAATATTAAATAAAAATATATTAATCAATTATTTATGCATTATTTTTATTTTTTAATATTCTATGTGGTCATGAATTAATCATGAACTCACATAAATTAATAAATTATGAATAAAAAAGCATGTAATCCAACTGGTCTTGAGAATTATATAAGGATCAATCCATAACAGATCAATCATGATCTAGGGGAATCCATACCTGAGTCAGCACCGTACTCACGTCATAGCCATCCTTAGGGAAATGCTCTCGGCTCTTATTTGGATTACCACATTTACATGGCTGGGTCTGCATCTCAGTTCATCATTGATTAATTACAAATATTGTTGCACGTAGGCGAGGGGAACTAGGCTACAAAATATTGCTTCTGCATTGGACATGCAGGAACTTATACATATTTGAATTAAATGATATATTTGCAAATCGTCATTTAACTAATTAATTATTACAATTATCACACACATTGAATAAATTATTAAGTAAATAAATAAACACTTGACAAGCACAGTTCAGTCACTTGCTCAAGACTAATGCGTAAATATAAACTGTTATTATAATTACACTAGAATGAAATTTAAACAATACAGTGTCCTTATAAATTAAATGAATTTAAATAAAATCAGTTAATTTAATTTTTGCAATTCCAACTATTTAATTTAATTCAATTCCAAATTTAAAATAAACCATCAATTTAATTTAACACTAAAATTAAATTAAACTATTAATTATACTTTATTTATGAAATAAAATTAAACTATTAATTTAATTTTAATTGAAACTAAATAAATGTTTCAAATTAAATCAAATTTAATCAACAATCTAATTTTAATTAATGTAAATTAAAAAATAAATAATTAAAACAAAATGACGGGGTAATATCTACCCGAGAGGAGTCTAGAAGGTCTATGAACCGCAGCGGGGTGTCATCTTGGAACTGCTCCAAATCACGACATAATCGCGACGTGACCACGGGGTGACCATGGTGTGACCACATCGTGACCATAGCATATTGGCCTGGTCCGACCACACCCACAGGGAAACAACTTCCGGCCATTGGAAAACTCCTCTGGCTGGGTGTGAAGGGGGAGTAGAACCAATACCGTCATCTGAAAGGGGTGGAAGCCCTATTTGGAATTGTTTAGAGTGGAAGAGGTGAGGTCTGGTGAGACATGGGATTTCTAGGTCGACTCAAGGTAGGTAGGGTTGTGCAGTCCACTCGGAGGGAGAAGATCGGTCCGGATTGGGTTTGCGATACAGAGGGGCGGCTAGGGTGTCAGGTGTCGAGCGGTGCTGCCCAGATCCTCAAGGAGGTTGCATCAAGAAGGAATACACATTCCTGGGTGGTGTGACAATAATGAGGGGTAGCCAGCAGGGAGCAGTGTAGGGAAACGGGTCAGTGGCAGAGGAGGTTACTTAGGATTTTCCACCAGGGAAATCGTGACCTGGTGCGCTGCGTAAAGAAGACCCATTTGGGACCTCTACATCCTTTTTTAATTTTTTTCCTCAGAAAAAAACTCCTCCCCTTTTTTTAACCAAAAGGGAAGAAGACCCCAAAATAAGGTCTTGGTCCCCCTTCTTTCTAATTAAAAGGGCCAAAGACCCCAAAATGGGGTCTTGGTCTCCCCTTTTTTAAATTAACATAAGATTTGAACCCAAGATGTTAAATAATATTTTATTTGAGAAAAATAAAATTTTCTATTTTATTATTTTATTTTATTGATCTCCTAAAATTAAACTTTCCAGGTTAGTTCCAACTACCGGATGTCTACCAATGTGTGGTCGTATTTTGGTAATTTCGAAGAACACATTAATAAATATAAAACTTGTTCTTTTAAAAAAATAATCTGAAGAAAAATTTAACCGACGAGTTAATCCTATTACATTTTTTCAAATGTATCTAATAGTTCCATTTGAAAATGGATCAAAATGTGGTCAGTTGCATTGGAACCAATTAAATTCATCTTACTTAAATTTTATGCAATTTAATTTTTCCTTTGACCTTGAAAAATCTTGTGTCCCTTTTATACAATTGTTAGGTACCGAGATAGGAAGCAGAAGCTGATTTGCTAGGAAATTAAAATTTTCACGTCACCATAGCAATGTTGGGACGTCAACTCTAGTGAGCTATCCCGGTATGGTCTGAGGAACCCACATGGATTTGACAGAGTAGAAAATATAAAACGAACACGTACCATGTTAAGATCTGAATTGCACAAGATTTTCATTGGCTATTGGAAACCGTCACTCGAATAATCCGATGTTGATGTCCTCTAGATCATCTACACATGCCTTTTGAATCTGCACGTGCATCGTTCATTGGAATCTAGGTGATAGCGTGGAACCCCAAAGATCTCATCGACATATTAGTGATCACCACAAGGTAAGGAACATTGATCCATGATTAATGTTCATGATGTTATTCCTTGCTTTGTAGGACCTCTCTCTAGAATCTAGAAGGGGGGAGAGGCTCTCAAAATTGATACAAGAATAGTTACAAGGGTAGAGCCTCTCTCTTAATTAAATTGGTGTTATCTAAAATACCTATTACGAGTTCCCATCCCCCGTGTAATAGATATCCTCTGTATAAGTAACATAAATATTTATTTCTGTCATATAAAATTATTCCATAAAAAATATTTATAATTTAATCACTAACTACAATTTATATTTCATGATGAATTTGTGTCTGTAACTCAACTCACTTCTCCTGAAAATATTAACAAACCCCTGGATACTTAAATACATTAAAATAATATTTTATCTTTGTATTTACTAATCACTTATAAATACATTTTATAAATAAATTCAACATATTATTCTGAGCATAAATAATTGAAAAATATTTTATTCATTGCTAATCAATAGAACATGGATAATACTCGGACCCTTCGGCACGACCTACCATGTACTATATTCCTATTCACATAATAGTGAAGATTCTGAAAGTACTATTATGTGTGACCCTCTTGGACCTTACCATAAATTTAGTGAATCATATCTACCAAATAGGAGCAGCATATAGCTACCCATTGAGGCCCCAATAGAGATAAGGTAATGTCTGAGATACAACTACCTTCCTACAAACATGGTCTATGTAATATTATATCTTCATCATCAATATCTCAGTAAAGTATAATTTGCACTAGTTCCATCATCGTTTATATTGTTTTTTTTATTTGTTGATTTTTCATGATGGTCATACCTTCCACTACCATGGACATGGATTTGTTGAAGGTTGAACCATCCTAATCAACCTGGCATGATATTTCTCTTCCATAAATCCAAAGCGATAATTCTTATCATTATAATTCAATCAATTCCATGACATTAATAATGTAACCCACACAAAATACCTCACCATTACTTTATCTTTATGGTTGTCACCTTGCATATAATGTATTTAATGAAATGAAATCCACAGATAATAATCTCAAATCTAGATAACATTACACATGTCAATATATAGGAATGACCAATAACACATGAAATATGTTGTGTTCCGATTATGCAGGTGTGTACTCATGATCTCAACTACTGGTGATCATCTAGTGAGAACATCATGAGATGATGTCTCAATGATTATGATCCCCCAACACCTGATGGTCACACATCATATATGTCCATTCATTAATATGTAACTGGACCATATGATCTTATTTTAATATTACTATCATGAAATCTTGGGTTCTTAATTATAGCATGGTATCTTGTATAACCCTTTGACACAACATGTAATCTGAGGAAGTTTCCATAAACAAAGTGGATGAAGATATATCTACACTATTATAGAAATATAAACATGTGTATTGTTTCAAACTGCATACATATAGCCATAATCCATGTAAAATTCAATTGGGGCCTAGGGAACCCACTTTCCACACATTGTATGGTCTAAACGCCCCTCTAAAAATCATGGCTGTTGGATTTTATTAATTTCGTAGTAAATGAATTGAATATTTGTTGGATCCTTTTGAAAATTTGAACACAGAAATTCATAATTTACGTATAAATGTTAAATTAATGAATTACCTAGGATAATAACACTTATGTGATAACCCATGAATTTACATGACGTATTGAGTAAGTGATGATTTACGATGTTTCTGTTGTTGGAATGATTTGAATGATATTTGTTTTCAATGTTGTAGTTCCTCCACTATTGAATATCAATCCAAACCTTACCAAATTCAATTGCACCAACATTTTATTACTAGTGCAATAGAGATGGTGTTAGATAAGATCATGATAGGGATGCCAGATCAAAATTTTAGATCAGTTGATATGATAAGAAATAGTTAACCAACAGTTGTAAATTGCACAAATTATCATTAGATTTGATTATATCTGATATCTGGATTACATAAACCCTTTGTAAATATTTAAAGGTAACGTTAAAAAATAATATCACTATTTTAACAGAAAAAATTATACAATGAATTGTTGATTTAATTTTAATTATTCATTAAAGTATTTTTTTATTTTATACGATTTTAATCCATGTGAGATGCCTTTGTATGAAGAGAAACAATGTTGTATCTACTCAATCAGAGAGTTAATAGTCATATTTTTACAATAAAATCATTGTCACTAGAATTAATTCATTATTTCATATTTTTGTTTAATTTATTTTTTTATGTATAGAATATTAATCTAATAATGTGTGATATCAATGTATGAAATGTTTATATCCTTATAGTTGGTATCTGTTTAAATGAAATATTCAAAATCAAGAAAACACATTCAGATTATATTGATAATTTGGAACAAAAATATATAAGTAATTTACGACATGTAAGAATCAAACTCAGCTGAATTCACCACACAATGCAATCGATATGACTCAAAGTGTCTCTTTTTTATTTATAATTGAAATTTATTTTAGATAAAACACCAGTGACATACTGTAAAATGAGCAAACACATTTTTATTATTTCCATACTTTATTTTAATGATCCATGTGTCATTTGTGATGTGTATGAATGTAGTATACCTCAATTAGATACACGATGTCACTGGAATGACTAATAGTGTATGTTTTCAATTTAATAATGAAATTTTTTCTCAAAACGTTCCACTAAATAAAAAATTAAACCCACACCAATTATATTGAAAATTTAGGAAAATGAATCATATGTTTTTGTGATGTATACAACGTAGTCTTATATTAGACCAATGCACGATGAGACCTTTACGACTCAAAATATATGTTTCATGTTTGACATGACATTTTAGTGAAAAATCACAGCAGACATACTAAAAATTGATAAAATGCATTCTTATTGTTTTCATGCTTTACAGAAACCATCCAGTAGTCATTTATGAAATGTAGGAATTGACTGCACCTAAATTAAACACACAATGAAAATAAAATGACTCAATGTGTCTCTTTTAAAAAAAATCAACTAATTTTAGTAAAAAACACAAGTGTTATACAGGAAATTGGGAAAACACAATTGGATTGTTTTTATACATTTGGAAAATGTACTAGGAGACATTTGTGTTTTCTGAAAATAAACCTCACCCCAATCTAATGCATGGTGATACCAATATGTAGTAAAGTGTATTTCATCTATTTAAATTTGTTATTTTATCTCAAAACGTGTCACTCACTGAACACCAAGAAAACCCACACCAGTTGTATTCATAATTAAGGATAATTATTGATAATTACTTCGTGATGTGTATAAAGTATTCTAAAATAAAACCAAAACACGATGCAACCAATATGACTCAAAATGCATGTTTCCAATTTGAAATAACATTTTTGTAAAAAAAATAACATAATAATAACTGAGAAAATACATTCGTATGCTTTTAATACACTAGTAAAATGATTCATAAGTCATTTTTGACATTTTAAAATCCACCTCACCTCAATTAAATAGACAATGGGACTGGAATGACTCATAGGGTCTCTTTGTATATAAAATTTACATTAAATTTAGAAAAAAACACAAGTGAAATACTATAAACTGAGAAAAAACATTCAAATTCTTTTGATACTTTTGGGAAAAGATCCATAAGTAATTTGTGGTAGGTAGGAATCAACTCCTCCTTAATCCAACGAATGATGTGACCGATATAAATTGAAACATGTCATTTCAATTTGATATTAATATTCTTAAAAGTAAAACTAACGTAATCAAAACTGAGAAAACCAGTTATGATTGTTTTTATATTTTAAAAAATGATCTATGACTCATTTGTTACATTTATGAATCAACCCCACAATAATACGATGCACCAAATTACTAGAATAACTCCAAATGTATCTTTATTATTACAAATTTTCATTTTTATAATGTATTCATTCATAGTAATGATTAATTTATTTCATTATTGTTTTACTATCATAAACATTGTTTTATTATATAGGTTGATTTTTTTTCATGATTTAGGATGCTTTGTTAAGCATTAAATACAATGGACGACAATTTTTGATAGGAGATCACATTTTCCAAAAAATTAAACATTAATGTTATTGACTATTTATTGTATAATTGTAATTGTAACCATTTAATACATTTTTTGAAATGTATAAAACATGGTTTTTTATTCATGAGGTCATATAAATGTATATAGATTTATTTTTGAAACTCTTGTTTGTGTTGTTTCTTTTATCGATTCTTTGTTCTGGTGCATGTGATAATCTGAGCATGTGTTGGGTGTGTTGTTTAATAAACTGCACATCACAGGCAAATATGCCTTTATCATCCCTATTTTGAGCAGTGATAATGAAAAATTTTATTAGTGATAATTATGTGATAATAAATTAGGCCATTATCCACTCTCAAAATAGTGTGGATAAAGGAGGGCTATTATCAATGATAAAAAACATCTGAAAAGGCGGGCCATTATCAATGCAAAAAAAGATCTGATAAAGGTTGGGACCATTATATGTGGGTTTTTTAGCGTGGATAAATGTCTCCCTTTATCAGTAATAAAGTAATGATGTTTCCGAGGACCCCCCAATTTTATTTTATCCATGAATAACAATGCTTTTAAAAACAATATTTTTATTAGTGAAATATATTGTCAATAACAAATATATCTAATAGAAGTAATAGTAATACGCGAAAACCCTTTACTCACACTTATTATTTGGTAGCATTATTTATCATTCTCTATAATGAATTTAATGTTGTTATTATGTTATTCTTGATGTATACTAAAATTTATATTACCATATATGATAATTTTATATCATCTTATATCCCAATAAATTAATAATATTTAACTTTTTTCATGGTTTTGTGTGTGTTAGTTTCATGGTCTTAAGATCGTTCATGTGTTTAAAATTTATGGTTTTCTTGTAAAATGATATTAAAACTCTAGAAATTTAATTTAATAGTATTAATTAAAAAAATTTATATATTTCCTCACATAAAATTTTTATTTCTTACATTCGGATGATTCATTAGATAAAATGATAATGAAAAACTTTTTGTATTTTAGGGCGGTTTATCCGAACACCAAGACCTAGTTTAATTTTACATAATATTATGAGTATATAAAATTTATAGAATATGAAATATTTTACAACATACATATATTTTAAAATATTATTTAATCACAAAATAGTTTTATAACTATCCATGAATGTGTTAATTAAAACCCAATAAACACATTAATCACTGAAGCTATTAATTGGAATAACTTAGACACATTTTTTTAATATGTGGTTATAGTGAATATATTGGAAATATAATAATACATTAAAAACATTAACATATATTATTCATATATTAATATAATTAATATGGTTTGATGGATGTATGTGGAGAGAGAATATTAAATATGAAATGAAATTAGAAGATGGGTTTTGAGAAAATTACCCCTTGAATATAACCTCCTTGAGAGAAACTTAAGGACCTTATATTTTGTATTTTGTTAGAAAAATTACTTTGTATTTGATGAATTTTATTAGGAGAGGATTATGAATGTATTTAATGAGATAAAAATGAATTTGGGTCTAAATGGATAGGTGAGGGGTGATATTTATACTTGAGGAGTGGTGGGTTTTAGTTACTAAAATAATTGATAGTTTAAAGTTAAAACCAACCACATTGTGGTGGAACTAATTTAAATTAATATGGATATAAATTTAATTTATATATTCTATTTAGTTTCAAAAAATACATAAAACAAAATTTAAATTTTTTAATGTTAAGGAATGTTAGGCTTTTTACTTTTAACATTAAAATTTCACATTGCTTTTCCTATAATATGGTTAATAAATATTTACAACATTATTTTTTTATACCTAAAAAATTTAAAACAACATAATAAACAATTAAGAAATTATTATTAAAAATATAGAATCCAATTTTCAAAATTAAATTCGTCTAATTAGAGAAATCATATTTCATAATAATCCCACAGACATAACAATAAAATGGGTTTTAAAGTGTAAAGTTCAAAAGTTTGAAATGTATTTATATCAAATTTCTATGTAAAATTGATTAAAATGACATAAATAGGTTTTAATTATGTATAACATATCTAAATATTCTTTAAAAACAATTTATTATATAATTTAACTATATAAATAAATTATGATAAAAATCAGTTTTAAAATAAAAAATATTTTTTAAATCATTCTTCAACTAAATGAAACTTCCCCAAAAAAGACCAAAATATTACCCAATTATTATTTTGATATTCATATATCAATAATGAACTTTTTTGTTTAAATTAAAAATAATTTTTTAAAAAAAAAATTAGTGGGTTTGCCATAATAAAGTTGCCTGACAACATTAAAATATATATATATATATATATATTATCCATAAAAGTTGATATCTTCATATAAAAGGACTATAAAACATATTAGATGGATTTAAAAACATTTACAGAACATATAAAATATATATTTTATTATTATAATTAAATTATAGTGATTAAAATAATATATTAATATAAACTTCAATTTTGGGCATAAAAATTGAATTTTATAAAAACAAATACATTATGTTAAGTTGGTTCTCAATTTTGTTTCTATATATTTCAAAAGAAATAATCTCATATTATTAATACATGTTAAATATATTTTTATAATTTACATAATCCTATTCATAGCCACTAACATAATAGCTAGTTTATAACAGAATTGTGGAAATAATAGTTTTTAATAGTGTATCACATCTCATCTAATCTCGGTTTTTCTTGAAATATATACAATCAATGAAATTTAATTTATTTAAGAAGATACATACTTTAAAATCAAGAGGGGTTACATTCTCCACTTATTTAATAATTATAATCATCAAAAGTTTAAATTTTACTTTGAAAATCAATGGTTGATACTAGATAATAACATTTTGGGAAACCGACATCATGTATAGGCTTCATAAAACATCCCCATAATAAGGGATAATAGTATATAAACTTACCAATAACATTATAAAGGATAATGAAATAGAACATGGTAATTTGAAACACTACCATTAAAACCCCATAAATAAGTAATGTGTTAAAGATTTATTTTATTTCCTAATAATGAAATAAAAAAATAGTGTATTTCATTCTCAAGTACATTACTAGAGTATAGATATATAATTTTTATTCAGATAAAAACTAGTGAAAAAATTTACTTGATTACTTCTCAAATAATATAGTAATCTCTTTTTTTGATCTACTTTCACTTCATCCCTAACACCATGAATTGATTGTTCACATTGATTTTTTTGTTTTTTAATCCCAAAAATAGAATAGATGATCCCAAACTAATTCAGTCATTAAATTTTTACTGAACCGTAAATGGTTACAATAGGATATCAAATATATAAAACATACATCAAGCTCAATCAATAATATCTGATGTACAACATAATAAATTCCATATGTAACTAATTATAAGACTTGTTTAAAACATTTTCATCCAAATTCAATGAACGATTTTGAGATGGAAGGTCACTAACATTCCCAAATCAATATTGCATTAGATTCACCCACATTGAAATCATGTAAAGTAAATCTAAAATACCAAATATATGAATACCTTGAATGCTGTAATTTTTTTCTAAAATCATATGTTATATAAAATAAAATATTATGTTGTTGAATATATACAATAAATCTAAATAGGTGGTAAACCATCAAATAACTAACCTCCTTATCCGTAAATAATATTATCCCATAAAAATATAATTTTTATTATTTCAACATGATGAACATATTAAATATTATTTTTCCCAAATAATATGTTTTCTAAAATGGAAAATTTCTAATGAATCATTTTTTCATGTCATTTGTTCCATTAATTGAGTGCTCTCAAATCCAGAAAATAAAAATTATAGTAGTAAACTACATATATATTTCATAATTTTTATAATGATAATTTAGACAACATATTTCATGGATCCAGAAACACAATATCTTTATCCATTGCAGTTCATCTATATCAGTTTTATAAGATTTAAAATTATACCTTAGATTTTTCTAAGGAATATTCTATTGATGTTTTGAGAATTAATTTAAATAGTACCCCATTTTCATACAGTTGAAACATTAGACATTTAAATAATAACTATATCTCTTTAAATATAGAGCATAGATTACTTTTTATCCATATTTATAATAAACACACTTTCCCTTCACGTAAGTGTTGGAGTGTTTCATTTCATAATTCTCACATGTGGGAAAATCAATCTTTCAATTTTTCCCCTTATCCATCTCATCCTATGATATTACATTCTTCTATTTTTTTCACTACAGTCATAATAAAGTGAGAATTATTTATTTCTTATAATGGAATATGAGACTATATATTTGTATAATGAGATGGATTCTAGGACCATTTACCTTTGTATGAGTGGCTTTTATTTGTCAAGAAAATTGTCAATATTACTTTTTAGGTTACATATGAATTCATTATCATATATTGATAATCAAGTAAAGTTATATTCATAAAAGGAATAATTATAATCCTCATTTTGTCATAGATTAAATAATTATCTCTTTATATCATGTCACAATTCACATGGTAATTATTTTTCCATGAAAAGTTCTCTAAAACTATTCCCTTACATGTTTGATATTTCCTCAATTCCATTACTGTTTTGAATCAATGGCCACTACTCATCCTCGTATCCAGAGAGATGACAATATAACATAACAAACATCTTCATTTCATTATATCCCAAAGTGAGATATATATTGTCTAAATAACATACCCACATCTCAGATACCAATGGATTTGTATTCTAATTGAATGATTGAGTGTGTTGACACAAAAAGCTATTTAACGTTGTTACAACGTGTTCTGGATCAGACATATCTATATGGGAATGCTTGTTTCTCCTAATTTGGTTTTTTTCAAAATATAGTCATAATTTGATCATCTCTTGATGTCACATTATATCCATCTTCAACACCATTTTTCATACTATAGGAGAATCCATGCATTGATTATGTGCATTGATAGGGTTCACATTCCTTCCACTAGACACCATTCCTTAATAATTATATTTAATTAAATAGATCAATAAATTATGAAAGTTAATGTATAATCTCATATATTATAATTAATAATTGAAATGTTTTTTTCAACACATCTATAAGTCATAAGTTTTATTTCATTGTGAGTAAATCCAATTTATATCATTACAGTTCATTTTCTATCCTATATTTTCCAATTATTGTTCCCAAGGTTTCTACTAAAACTTTCTATAATACCAACTATATCAACCCTAACCCTAGTATCCAAGATTCACGGAATTTTGATTTTAAATTAGAATGAGATACATGAAAACTCATCCCAAAAAACCAAATAATTTATTCTCGATTGTAATCTATATACATACATGGTACCCTCATTACATTTTTAATTTTAAACAAAACATTATAAGAGAAGTTACTTTTTATCCATGAACTCATTCAAAATTCCCTTCATCAAAACTTACTGAATGAAAACAAATAAGGGTGATATCATATTCATTGTAAGGGTACATAAATTGGATATAATAATGAATTAATGAGAAAAAATGTAAACAGATTGGAAAATAACTGATAACAAATTCCATTTAATCAATATACTGATAAGGGAAAGCATCCATATATTTTATCATATGAAACCCTCATGGAATATTTCAATTAAAATTGGAACATTTTTTAAGGAAATGCATAATTATGGGATGTCATGTTTAAGAAACATGAAAACATATACCATCTAGATCATTAACAGATTGTTTAAAACCATTGGTATAAATTCAGTTAATTTTGGAAACATAATTTTCTCATGAGAACATATTAATTCATTGAGGATCTATATAATATATGGGCCCCATCCATCATTTCCAGTCCAAAGCATTCCTCGTATATCGAATAACATATTTTAAAAGAGATCAATAAAAAAATGTGTCCCATATCACATCAACTAATATTAATAAAATGTATAAATTGAGATTCATGATAATTTATATCAATGGGACAGAATATACACATCATAAATGAAGGTAGGTGTATAATAAGATAATATGCCTCAATAAAATGAGATCTAGGAGATGTCCCTTTCAAATATCATTTATTTAATAAAATAAATTGATAATGATTATTGATTATCAATACACATATAATAATTTTAATGATAATATTGGATAAAATAACTAATTTCCACTAATCCATATAATTACACAATCAATGACATGAATGTTTAAAACTATGACTGAAAATTGAGTCATGAAATCACTTTCTACTACTATTTAGTAAAATCATATTAACAAAATAATTAATAATTAAAAAATAAAACATTTAATATCTTGAATATAGTGATATTAAATATATTATATATTATAGGGACGTATATATACTCTAGAAAAAAAATATAAGTGGTTAACAAGTCATATATCTCATAGAAGTAAAAGTGAGGATAGAAAACCCATACAACATACTTTCCAATAGTGTAATGTATTTTAAAATCCTATATAATTGTTAATAGAATATTATTAATTCATAAAATAACTAAATTAATATTTGTAATATCACATGGTATAATTTTATAACATTTTAAAACCAGTTGATCAATAATATTACATTATTTTAATGTTTTTGGGTGAGTTCGTTACATGAATTCCAGGTGGATATATTTGCGTAAAATTATAGATGTGCATATAAAATTGGATTTAGAATATTGAATTCGAATGGGATAATATTAATTAAATTATTATTGTATAAATGGTAATATAAATATCTTTTAGTTCATACATGAGGATGAAAAAATAGATGCAGTGGTAATGATAAATTTTTATTTTATTTTGGATTATTTTCTGAACACCATGAAATAATTTAATTTAATTTAATATTATGAGTGTATATAAGTTACAAAACATGACATGAAAGTTAATATAATTAATAAAATAGTTGTTAACCATAATAATATTTTTATGACTATACATGAAGGAGATAATGGTTTAAAAAACATTATTCATGGAGGCCATTAAACGACATAACATGGACAATCATTTTGTTTCGTTGTTTAAGAGTAGGTAATAACAGATTTGTACATAATATAATCAATTATTAAAAAAATAGCATTTAAATATTAATTGGATTATTATTCCATGATGGGAGAATTATATTTTGGAAAAGTATAATAATAAAATAAAATAATATAATTGTTTTGATAAAATTAAGTCTTTTATATCACATCTTTGATAGACCCTTGAGGACATTGGATTTAGTATTTTTGTGATTTCTATTGAATTTTTAGATGTGGAGAGTGAGGAGAGTTTTGAGATTAGTTTTTTGGACCTAAAAGCCTTGTGGGTCGAAATGGATTGGTGATGAGTGGTATTTATACATGAGGGGAGGTGGATTTAACTGAAATAATATAAAGATTAATTTATAATTAAATCCATGCACATTGATGTGAAATTAATTTTGAATAATTTGAATAGAAATTAACATTATATATGATTTCTATGGTCTATAAAAACCTCAATGTACCTTTCAAAGTCTTAATTTCAGTATATGAAAAATTGTTACCTATTAACACTAATCATTGTCACTATTTTTTCTATAGTGCAGAAAAAAAATATTTTTACCACGGTAGATTTTTTATATGTAAAAATAAGAATGTACTTAAAACCTAATATGGACCTTTACGTTCATATATTAAATCCATTTTTTATCTCTATTCATATAATTGGAATCATTATATTTACAGTTAATCCCGCATAAATAATGAAAATCATGTATTTATTGTGAAATGTTAGAAATATTGAAAGGATCATATATCCAATTTTAATATAAAACTGATTCCAATACAATAAAATAGATTAGTTAACTATTATTAAATAAATAATTATTTTAAAACAAATGAAAAAAATTTATCTTTATGAATAAATAAGTTGAAATGGTTATTTGAAACTAACATTCAATGATTTTCACAATTCATACAAAAATAAAATTTCTATGAAAATTAAAAAGATTTACCCCAAAAATAACATTCATATTCATATTAACAATGTATAAATTAATTTTTAAATAATTCACACATATGTTTCAAAATTTATATTTAAATTAGGTTCCCCATCAAAAATCTGCAAAAACGTATTTAGAAATATATATCCTTGTGTGAATAAAATTGGATTTATTCACATCTTAAGACTATAAAACATATTAGATGAATTTAAATAATTTTTATTAATTTTTTGATATAAATTTCTCTTATTATCTTCCAATAATAGTTATTAAAACAATATACTAAGATTAAATGCAATTGTGGGTATAAAATGTTTCTTATAAAAACACATCCTTTATGTTTAAATGGATCATAGTTTTATTGATAATTTTTTAGTAGCCAATGAAATAAATTTTAAATAATGTATAAAATATATTTTCATAATCTAAATAATCTTATTCACTACCTCAAATATAATGGCAATTTCATAATGGCCTCGTAAAAATAATAATATTTAACAGAATATTGTGGTTCATATACGGTCGGTGTTGCATGCAATGTATATAATCAAAGAAATTGAATTTATTTAAGAAGTGAAATACAATAAATCATGGTGTGTTAAATATGAATTCATTTGGTCCTAATGAACTTTTTTTAATTAATTTCAATTGAATTTATATCTAGATTGTATTCTTATACAACACTTTAAAATATAAATCCACCAGTTGAAATCGTAAAATGTTTCACTACAATTAAATAAAATTTCATTCAAATATTATAAAAATAATAATAATCCATGAATTATAGTAATAATAATTTTCATTATTATAATGGGTTTCTTTAATCATAAATATAGTATCTCTATGAATAACTATTAGTGATAGTATTATTAGACTATTCTCTCTATCATGTTAATGATGAAAATAAAATTGATTTGTAATGATAGTTCCAAATATGGTATATTTCAGAAATATTCTCATATATTAACTTATGTTGATATGAACAAATTATTTTTTAAAATCGTTCCTTTAAAAATAAGTGTTGTTAATTCTAAAAAAAATTAATCTAAACAATCGTGATTCACTATAATTTAAAAACATGAAATTTTAAACTAATTCATTATTCAACACATTGAATCCTTAAATAAATTATAGCATTAAATTATTTCAAAATATAACCAATTTTATTTTAAATTTAGGAAGAATTTCAATATATCATTCATTACATATGGTATATTCAATCATGTTATATGTTAAATAATTCTTTAGTTCTTTAGGGAAATAATTTTTTCACGATTGTGATATTCATTCCTATATATAATTGAATGGAATGATCATATTTTGGTTCTGCATTATAATTTTTTTAGTATCTAAAATTGGAAATTTATTTAATTTAATCTAGCATTACCATGGAATGTAATACCTCTCATGGTCATAACTAACACTTTACTTTTAGAAATAACTAAATAAATTCATTGAAATTCATTAGTTTATGGAAAAATAGTTGATATATGCATGAGACTCCAATATATCATTTATAAGGAGGTTCAAATTGTGATAATCATAAAATTATTCAAACATAATATATTTCTTATCTAAACTATAGATATGTAATATTTTAGTTCCATGTAATATTTTTTCCAGAACAGAAATCAAGAAAATAAGATTCTTCTTTAAAGTATATGATATTTTCCTTTGGAAAATATAAATATATAATAAAATTAAATATATCCATTTGATTATTATTATTTCCTATCATAATTGTCATTATAGACATATTAAAAATTATTTAACCAATGAAATTGAATCTATGAGTATAGTTTTTTATTCTTGGGTATTCTCTTTTTATTCTAGTATTTGGTTGTTCATTTATATATATATTTTCTTACATCAGTAGATATCCAAAACATCCATATCATTGTAATTTATTTTAATACATAATAAAATATTAATAATCACCGCTAATATGTATTACTCTATACATATAACAATATATCTTCACTATTTTCTATCTTCTAGAATTCAATACTTCAATTCTCATTCCCAAAATATCTTTCCATATTTCTTTCTAAATTTCAATGAACCATTTCTAAGAAACACTTCTCCATCATTAAATGCATGTAATAGGTGAATAAAATATATAATAACAATTAATAATATATATATGTATATCATAGCCCATTAAAAAATAGTGATAAATATATCAAAACAACTAATAAATGATTGCAGTACAAAATAATTCAAAAAATATAAAATCATACAAATGATTAAAAAAAATATAATTCTATTTTTAAAGGACAATATAATTTTAAAAAATAGTAATTAATTTAACGATGTAACTGAATAAGATTAATCATACCAGGTACGATTCATTGAAAACCAATTGGGTGGGATGAAATAATAGTCATCTTTGACCCAAAAAATGTAATAGAAACATATATATTATATTTGGAGAGAGAACCTTGAACATGATTGTGTTATACTATTCAACAACTAAATATTTCAAGGTATATTTCTGTATGAAACAAAATAATCTATTCTAACCAGCATTACCATAACCACATCACCTCTTATAGACAATACTGGGGGATCCATGCGTTTCCATGGTATAAGAATGTTGGTACAGGTAGTTGCAACAAAATTAGGGTAATCACACCTTGTTTAATAAATTTATTTGATTGAGGGTGTAATTAATGATAGTGGTAGAGTACCCATACTTGGTAATATGTGTTTTCAAAACATTATCAATCAAATAATCAACCCGGGCATGGTCATCCCAAAATTTGTACCAAACAAAAGCTCTATTCTTACTAACCCAGTTCCCAAGTATGTGGTGGAGTAATAAAAATAGTATGCATGTGAGGGACTCATTACTTATTATGATAATATATCATGGGGATTATTGAAACCACATTCAAGATCTAATAATAAAACATAAATCCCAACACTAGACATATGAATTTAATTTTAAATTTTCTCATATCTCATCAAAAAAGAACATAAAAAGAAAACATATCACTACATTGTGTTGTAAATTAAAAATAATATATATATTTTATTTTATTATTTAATCCCAAGTGAGGATTATATGGAAAATATAAAAATTAAAAATATTCTCCAATGTGGAAGATCTGAATAGTGCAACAATGTAGCCCAAGTGGGAGAGAGAGAGAGAGACCGGATGAGAGAGAAAAAAACAGAGGGATTGAGAGATCATGATTGAGATAAGGGGTATAGTTAGTGAGTGGGTTATATATATATAAGTAGGGTTATATTTGGAGGGTCTTGGAGATAGATATGGATAGATAATGCCTACTACTGAGAGTGTTTGAGATAGAGAGATAGAGATAGAGAGATGGATATATAGAGAGAGGGGTTGCATGTTTTTGTGAGTGTGTGAGGTAGAGATGGGTATAGAGTAATATATATAAATATACTAAGATATGGAAAGGGGTATTTATATATATAAAAATATAGTTATAGGGAGTTTTATAGTGAGAGATTGATAGATAGAAATAGATAGAGGATGGGCGACATATAGATTTAGAGATGAATGAGATAGATTGAGAGATTGAGTGATTATAAAGAGGGAGTTAGAGAGATAAAGGGAGTTTGATAGACAAATATAGATTCCAGGAGATATAGGGAGATGAATAAAGATAATGAAATTGTAAATAAAAGATAGTGAGCGTGATAGAGAGAGGGGTTAGCATTATAGAGAGAAAGAGATTGATAGAGAGAGTGAATGTGTGAGAGAAATAGAGAGAGAGTAATAGAGAAAGTAAGGGATCTAGTTAGAGAGTGAAATATATATATATATATAGATCCTGAATTAGAGTAGGGGAGAGATATAAATAGATATTGAGACAAAGAGAGAAAGATAGAGAAAGATGTAGTGTTTGGAATGGAGAGAAGTAGAGATAGAGGGTATGATAGAAATAGAGGGACTGTGAATGAGAGAGGGGGAGATAATGTGTGAAAGAGGGATAAAGAGAGAGAGAGAGTCCAAGAGTGATACTATTATTTTGAGATAAAAATGATAGAGAGAGATAGTGATAGGGAATTAATTCTATTGATGGAATGTGTTGGATATAATGATGGATATATATATTTTGTGAGTGAATGAGATAGAGAGAGATATATATATATAAATAGATAGTGAGTGAGAGAAATAGAAAGAAAGAGAGAGAGAAATAGAGAGTTAAATATTGTGTGAGTGATCAACAGACTGAGTGAGTGGGTGGGTGGGTGTTTATGGGGGAGGTATAGGGGGAGTGGTAAAGGTAAAAGGAAGGAGGGAGGGAGATTTTTAGATAGAAATTGACAAAGTGTGTGAAGAAAAGGAAATTAGAGTGAGATAAATTGAGGGATATATATACATATAGATAAATATATATATAGGGAGAGATGGGTAGGAAGAGGGGGAGAGATAAATTGAAAGAGAGATTCATATTGAGGGAGATAGTGACTGTGGGGACCTAAAGAGTGAGTGGTGATGAGGGATGGAGATTGGGGGCCCAAAGATAGAGAGATATTGAGAGAGAGAGAGAGAGAAAGAGACAGATGGGGGGACAAGATAAAGATGGATAGATACTGAATGAGAATATGAGCTGGAGATAGAGTTATAGAGGAAGGGAGGGAAATATAGATTAATTGATGGATATATATTAATCGATGTATATATATATAATGAGAGAAATTAAAGGGTGTTAATATCTGTAGATCCATCCACCCAATATCATACTTCTATCTATGGTATATTTCTCAATATCACTCCATTAGTTTCTGAAAATATCTCATTTTAGGGTGTGGGGTGTGAGTTTTTATTTTTAAAAACAAATTATTTTCCTACTTTATGTATTGTAATGTTTAGAATTATATGTCAGAAATAATTGGAGAAAAAACTATTAAATTAACTACAAATAAAATAATTAAAATGAGTAAACATAACAAAATAGAGTAAAAAATAAATATATTATGTACATAATTTAACATAAAACTAAATGAGGTTCATAATAATATTATATATACATGAAACTAATATTTTTTCAACTCATCTCTTTTAATCCAAAATGGTTAATGAAAAATAAACAATAATAAATGAAAAATGTAAAGAAACCCTATAACATCATTGATCAAATGGAAGAAAAGTAGAAGTATTATCCTTATAATTATTAAAAATATTGTCTATGAATCATGATCATACCAATATATACTCTTCAATTAGATAGTAAATATTATCCATTTCTGAATCTCCTAGATTTAATCAAACAATAAACATTAAAGAACATGAACATAAATATGGAGAACCTTTATCTGAATATGAATACAAGAAAAAAAATAAACACAAATGTTATCACACTTGCAAAAAATCCTCATATAAATTTAATTATTGATATCACATTGAAAACGAAAACAATTAGATACTATTGAAAAAATAACATAGTAAGTTAACATCATTATTTTTCTCTTCAGTGTGAGCTAGCATGAGAAACAAATAAACCATGATGCCTTCATCTCTTATTTAATAATATTGAATGTGATAAAATTATAATAGAAAAAATAAGATATTTATTTAAAATTGTCGCATATAAATAATTGAGATGATATATATTGATATTCCATTAATTCAATTGTATTAGTTAATTCATAATGTATTGTATCTATATTGTTCAGAATCAATTTGTATAAGACACATGATTTAGAAGATAAATCATTATATATGAAAAAAGGAACATGTTTGTAAAATTAAAATTAATAGCTAATTGCTGATTCACCAATGTAGATGATCCATTAGATATTTCACGTATATAAACGACTCCAAAATATCAACATTTTGATAACAAAAAATAGAAAAAATTTAAAATATGATAATAATGAAATTAAAAAAATAAAAATATTATTCCAAAACAAATAAAACCTTATAAAATGAAAATTACATCTTTTATACCTCATATTGAAATAAATAAATAACAAAACATTGATAAATCCTTTTTTGTAAAACATTACACCCTTTTGGGATTTACCGCACCCCACTTAACCTCTTCCTCATTTTTCATTACTAGTAATCTGCCATTGTTTAAAACATTCTCTATGATATTTCCCCTCCCTTGGTCTAGTAATAATAAAAATAATATTTTTTAAAAAAATTAACAATTTATGGAATAATAATAAAGGTTATAAAATATACTTTTATTAAGATATCTATTAAAATTAATCATGATTTGTGAATGTTGAGTAAATACAACCTAGACAACATGATAAATATTTCTGAAAGAATAAAATCAACACTATGTAAGAATACATTACAGATTAAAATTAAATATATTAGAATATAAATGATATTAACCAGTATATATAATAATTAATTCCATCATCGGTATGTTTTTTCATGAGTAACTACATAATTTAACCAATGACAACAAAAAATACAGGAAAATTTTTTTATTATTCCATTTTAATAGAGTAAAATATATTAAAAAGGTTTGGTTCATGATGGTGGATTATATATTTCATTAAATATCATTTTAATGTTATTTAAAAATATATAAATTACTACTATACTGTGTTGTATTATATTTATATAAATATAGAATACCCTCCACCATTCCTAGTTTGTTTTGAATGTTATGAGAATGATATATTGAAAATAAAATATGTTCATCAAACAATAATTGTGCTCAATTTATATTTATTATATTCAAATTTTCTCGAAATTAAGGGTTTGATAAAAATTTCACCATGTTAATTTATAATTAAGAAAAGAATAGCATATCTATTTGTTTTTATTACAAAAGGAATTTGGGTCTAATATCAATGTGCTTAACACATGAGTGAATTTATGTATTATTATATAATAAAATGTAAATGATATTGTAAAAAAATTTATAGTTGCCATTATATAAATTCTAAAATCAATGAATGGGTTCAAGATCCCTAATAATTTGGTACTTCAATTTCTTACTTGTATACACATAGTTTTAATGGTATAATTTCAACTTAATGTTGAATATTTTTGGGGAATTATTCTAAAACTTCACTTTTAAATGAAATATACTAAATTTTCTCTTCTTATTCATTTTATAACCTTAAAAAATATATAGATTAATAATTATTTTATATAGTATAATATTTAGATAAAAAAATTTATAGTTTAAAAGTTCATGTAATTTAATAAATATATATTTTTGAATTTCTTTTGATAATATTCATCTTGAATAGATAAGAATCTCAAAATTGTGGAACAAGATTATATAATATCTATTTAACTAGTTGAGTATTATTGTAAACAGCTGATCAATCCTTTATAATTTTTTTCATTATTTCATCAAAAATATTCTACTAGATTCGGTTTCCAATATCTACATGTATGAATATATATATATACTATAATAATTATTAAAATAAAAGTACGTATTAAAATATATGATATTATTTTTATAATTTAAAATATTTATTTTTATTATCTACATTATATAAAATCCAACAATTAAATTTAATTCACCCATAATTCAAATGTCAAATTAAATATTCATATATTTTGAATAAATATTTATAATTGTCATGGTGGATAGAAAAACATGGAATAATCATGATTTCTTAGGAATAAAGTGTCAACATAACCATTCATTATAAAAAGAGTAGGGATTTCTATTTTTTGAAATTATTTATTTGTATCATTAAACAAAATAGTCTATCATACCAGACACATGGTTATATTTTATGTCTATAATGTTTCTTGATAAATATAGAGACATGCCTGAGAAAATTATGATCTATTAAAACAACTAACTATTTAATGAAAACTTCTTCCTTAATATTCCTCTAATGGAATATGGACATCACATCCAATTTGAGTACAGTAAAATTAAATTATTCAGAAAATACTCATACTGTCATGACCTGACCCTACCTAGGCTCGAGCCGCAACTACCCCAATCCTGCCTCCATAGGCCAGGGGTTGGCGACAAGTGCTGAAGGATAAACAAATCGCACAAGACTTTGCCTATGTACCTGTACACACACACACGCAGCCCACTCAATGCAATAGTGAAGATTAAAAAGAGAAAGTAAAGTACCAACAGCTATATAAAACCAAAAAGGGGAATCAACCTCTAAACATTACAAATCATGTACTGAAGGTAAACTGAAAAGAAATCGGCAAAACACATGCCCAACCAGAAAAGAGCCACAGCCCGACAACAGATAAACAAAAGTAAATAGCTAAGAGAGTCCCACACCTAGAACTTGACTATGACCACCATACGTGGTCCAAGCTCCTGAACTCCTAAGATCCGCTGAAGTCACAACCAACATGTCTGTCGCCTATAAGGGTACACCAAGTGTGGGAAAATCCCAAGCAGGGGTGAGTATAAAACAATACTCAGTAGGATGCCCCGAAGGCTCTAGGGAACAACAATGGAGGTACTGAAGAGGTGAGTAGGAGATCAAATATGGAAAATTAAAGGAGTACAAATGATAGTGCCTTAAAGAGTACAAATCATCTGAAAAATAGAAAGTAAGTATACTCTTCATAACACAAGGATATATAAATGGTGATAAGATTAACATCTTGTCGAGCCTTCGCTACCTATAGCAGGAGAGTAGGATCATCCCACCAAGAGAAGTTAGACACAGAAAGCACGTGGCATACCCTGTGTGTCTTTCCCTCTCCTGGAAGGAGAGTAAGAAAACCCAAGAAGTGTTTACTGGAAAAAGGTATATACATATCCATATTCTCAATCAAGAAAACCGAACTAGATCATAAGGGGATCTCCATCCCATTGCCCAGCCCATGAAAGTGAGTCACCAACAGTGTCAGAAGTAAACACCATTGATGCCCAGAATCCATAGGGATGCCCTAAACTTCAATTAAAGGAGCTCAAATAACCACACCTTGACAATATCCTTTTTGGGTGGCACTGACTCGCCCACACGGTTTTAGGTCACGTCACAAGGACGTGTCTCGATGGGGAAAGTGCCCCTCATACTAGAGAGTTCTGGGGGAGTGTCAAGCCACACCACGTAACTATCACACTGTCTAAAGGTCTTCTCAAAGTCAAAGTTGTCACATCCCCAACCCGAACAACCAAGGTTCCCACTCCAGTAGTCATGGAAACAAATCCCAGACTAGCATAGTTGAAAAGACAGAGTTTGAAAGAAGATGTTAGGTAACCCACTGCTTAGTGTCTGCTGGAGGGTAAACCCTAAGAGGTCCTCGGGTGACCCACTACCCATTCACTGCTGGAGGGTAAACCAAAAGAGGACATCAGGTGACCCACTACCCAGTGTCTCATAGAGGGTAAACCCTAATAAGTCATTAGGTGACCAACTGCTAAGTCCCTACTGGAGGGTAAACCCTAAGAGGATGTCGGGTGACCCACTGCCTAGTCTCTGTAGGAGGGTAAACCCTAAGAGGTCATCGGGTGACAAACTGTCGAGTACCTACTGGAGGGTAAACCCTAAGAGGTCATCAGGGGATCCACTGCCCAGTCCCTACTGGAGGGTGAACCCTAAGAGGTCATCAGGTGACCCACTGCCTAGTCTCTGCTGGAGGGTAAACCCCAAGAGGTCCTCTGGTGACCCACTACCCAGTCCCTACTTGAGGAAGAACCCAAAGAAGTCAATGAGCAACCCAATGCCCAGTCTCAGCTGGAGGATAAACCTGAAGAAGTCGATGAGAAACCCACTTCCCATTATCTACAATAGTGTAAACCCAAAGAAGTCGATGAAAAACACACTACCCTATCTCTGCGGGAGGGTTAACCCAGAACTGCTCTGTCCATCCCTACAAGATGGTACAACAATGGCCAACAGATCACATAGTGGGTATCACACAACCACCCAAATCCATATAAAACCAGGGGAAACCACTAAACCCTGCTGGTCTACACCACCATGAACAAGACTAGGGGGAAACCCACTCTACCTTGCTGGTCGGAACCATCGAGAACTGGAGGACCCTCTACGTCGAGAGAGAACAAATGTATGTAAATAAGTACATGGTGCAAATACGTGTCGCACATGAAATGTGGCCCAAAATCATCTTCAAACCAAGGGAAAAACGTTCTCAGGTAAAAACTACAACTTGTACCTCCATGCATTCCAGTATACTCCCAGCGCATGTCTAATTGCCAGCCCAAGGCTATCATGCACACAACACCCAATGTCAACTAAAAAATGCGTAAACATAACATCGCCAAACTGCTTCCTCCACATCCCTAGAATAAAAAACCACATGTCTTTAAACAATAACATCACACTCACATGAGTGAACAAGATCACACACCAAGGGTTCCCTACAAACACATCAGGAAGAACCACCACTGTTACCCATTTCATGATTCCACATTTAATGAGATCTCAAAAGTGACTTCACACATACAAAAGGATCGTACCATTGTAATACTCATGGAATAACATGACAGATAGAATATTAACTCAAATATAACGGATATCTGATGTAAAAGTCACCAACACCGCTTTACAGCCAAACAACGTCTGGTTGTCCTAGGCCTTGGTCCCGAAAAAAGTCTGGTGCATCGCACCATTGCGATCTCCTCGAAAAGACAAGTCAAATTCATTGCTCACTTGAGTGAAATGAATATCTAGAGAATAATATATATTTCATCATATCACACATGCGCAGTGCTTCATGGGACCCACATCTCATTCTCGAAGCGCAACTAACGGATCACACCGTTGCATTCCTCTCAAAATAGTACAAAATATTGACAAATCACATGTGTAAAATGGAAACTCGATGATAAAGATACAAATCACCACCAACTCCCAAAATGGGACTCATGGGTCATGCACCATCGTGCAAAATTAAAGAGGGAATAGTGCGCCAATACAATGCCCTCAGAAAAGCACCCAAAATTGACAGCTCGCACGCCAAAAACGGATGTCCGATGAAAAAGTTGTTAAACACTCCTCACAACTTAAAAGAAGGTCTGTGGGGCCCACATATCAACTCCGAAATTAATTCCTAAAACCATCTAGGAACACTTTGTCTCGATTCTAGGGTTCCAATGCGCTAACTGTGCGTAAATTGGTTGTCAGATGTGTCTGCGCCGCTAAAAACATGAACCCCTGGAAAAACGCCAATTCATTCAACGTACGTGTCGCTCCACCAAGGCCCACAACTAGGGAGTTAAAACCTGTGAAACCATCTCACATTATCTACCTTGAGACTAGGTCTACACTTCCAATCCAATCAACGTATGTGTTGCTCCACCGGGTCATTGTTCCCCTGCGGGGTCGCGCACCGCGACCCCGGCCTCCCCGACAACTGGCCTACGCAGCAGGGTGGTCCTCCCACTCCGTGCCCGCTCACCATCACCCCAGCTCATCTGCGGCCGCTCTGCCTCAGCAAACCACTGACACTGAGCCCCTCTCACCTGTCAACTCTGCGCTCACTCGCCGGACCGCCACGCAAGACCACCGGAAAACCATGGAAAAGGCCGGATAATTTCTGGAGGCCACCATGGACATCCCATGACTCTATTATTTGATCTGAAAGGGGAGATGGAAACCACAAATAGAGATCTAATAAAAAAGGCCTTCTCTTGAGAATTAGACATCAATTAGAAATAAGAAATTGAGTTTAAATTTAAATGTGGAATGAAAAACGCAAAACGTAACCTCCTACCTTGTTGGGCGTAGTCTGATAGTTCAACGATGATCTGGCATAGCCGTCGCGCCTTGACGGAGAGATGGAAGAGAGGATATGAGCTAATTTTTCATTGGGAGGGCTGGTGCTAGAGATGAACAAGGGAGGGGAAGTTGATTTTGTTATGTTTAAATAAAATAATACAAATTAATTAATAAATTAATTATTTTAAACCCCTAAATTATCCCGCATCTGAAACTCTCAATGAGGTCGAGGTTAAGCCTCCCCTAGGGCAAACACCACATCCCGAGCACAACAGTCGTCTCGGAAATTTAATCTAAACCTCTATTAGAATGTTATAAAACATAACGCAAAAGGCTGCTAAATTATGAATACGCCCCTAGTGTCATTTTCCACAGAAGGGCATGCCCACATAACATACACCCCACCTAGGTTAAATGGAACGCTTCAGACTCAACGGGGCCCTTGACTTTCCCATCATAGAAACCGTTTAAGAGATACTTGATTTTAACCAATGAACAAATTAATTAATTATTTAAATTATCAATTTCATGTTCTGATAATGAGCGAGGGGTCCAAACGCCCCACACCAACATGTTTTATGTCATTCCTAGGGTAAACCCCACATTACAGACCCTTTCATACACTCAGATTTCTGATCTGAAATACCGTTTTGATGTTATCCAATTTATTTGGAATTCCCAATTTGAATACACTGAAAATTTAATTCCAGCCACACTAGAGCTCAGAATCGAACGCTGTCTGAAGGGAATGCTCTGGAATAACCACAATAAAATTATAAAGTATTTTATAGAAAAAATGGAGTTCTTACATCATTCCCTACTTCAAGATTTTTGTCCCAAAAAATCCATCGAACAACTCAGGTTTCTAGGCCCTCACTAGGCTCTTCCATACCCAGAATAACTGATGCACAATCACGTGTCACTGCCCACAGAACAAAGGATTTGATTTTTTCAGATGAGGTCTTCCCTTACCGATGTCGTGCATAAGGGCACACCCACTTCTTCTCGTGTGAGTAACGTTGGAATATATATGCACCCATACCATCCTTTGGGGTTAGGGAAAGGCAGTAGATATCCTCTCCATCCCTTCACACGATATCAAATGGCTCGAAGGCTCTCAGGGGTAGCTCACCTCCCTGAACGAACACCTTACATCGTACGAGGTGACTAGAATCACTGTTTGGATGTGGGACACAGCCTAATGATTCCATCCTTCCGAATATCCATATAGTGAAACACTCAAAGATATCTGGTCACACATGGTTCCATTGTCGATGTCCCACTAACCAATCTATCTTACACGCTCAGAGAGAGAAGGAGTTGAAACCATCGTCTAATGGAAAAGGTTCTACTCCTTCCACTCTACTGACATAGGGTTACAACGACACCCTGCGTCACCCTGGTAACTCCTCAAACAAGGAGTAGAGAGAAAATAATTTCTCATACAGAGTCTAAAAATTCCACTGCAAGAAGTAGAAGACCTGTAGAGAATGCCTATTATCACCTCATGCTCTTCAGGTTCATAGACATCCAATGCTCGCGGTTGTCCGTGGTCCCAACTGTCAGCTCCCAGAGCCTTACATATACCACTTGGTGGTTATGGGAAGACCTCATAAAGTCATCTCCCACTACCAGTTTCCCACGCTCCTCCGCAAGCACCATCTCTCTAGGCGCTACTCCGATCACGATGATGCCTCTGTCATTGTGGTGCACCTACTTCCGGCCCGATATTCTCTATGTGCCTGGTCGGGCAGTCCCATGACAAGTGACCTCGGCCATCTCAAGTATAGCATTAGTGGTCTCTGGGCTGCCCTTGTGCCCTTCGGTGCCACTGTGATGTACGAACATGGCCCGGAGTCCACTCACAAACGGTCTCCTCGGCTAAGGCACTACACTTTCCTACCATAGTGGTGGACGACCACGTCTCTGAAACTGGTGGGTGGATGGCCACCTACGTCGAGGTTATATCTGATGACACATGCTACTTGCAGCTAACGTCTCAACTCCATCATGCCTACTTCCACCTTCAATAGTTAAGCGTGACCGAAAGCTCTATATCACCCGCACCTGTTCTAGCACATAGGTATATGTGGAAATGCCCAAGGGTAATATGACCGAAAGAATATCTCTACAGAGACCCAGCTCAAAATTCCATGCTTGGAAGTTGTCATCGTGTACCATGTCCTGGTAAAATGTCAACGGTCTGCGAATCTAGTCACATACTTGGTCACCATCATCCCTCCCTGCAGAAACTACCGGAGCTACTGGATCCGAACGTAGCATAATAAGGGGAAAAAACTACTCACAAAATAGTAGTTGAAAGTCACCCCATGAAAGTGATGACTCGTCGAGTAACTACATCACCATACTCCACCAACGCCCATCTGATCTGTGGAGAATGCCGGTGGCCGAAACCACCATCTGATCTACTGGTGTCTTCATAAGCCTGAAGAGGAAAACCACTGCCTCCAGCCAAAACTATGTTGCCTAAGGGTTTGGCTCACCATGTAACCTCAAAAGTCTCTGTCGCTGTAACTCATGGAGGACGCTAAACCAGCGGTCAAGCTCAGCCTACTTTGTTGTAGCTGTCTACTGCTCACCAGGTGGGGGTGCTGCTACCAGTCCACTTGGAGAAAGGGACTCGCATGGTGGGTCCTGGACTAAGGCCTCGTAACTCACAGGTTCATCTTCATGAACAAAAGCTGGTATCCTAGCTAGATGTCTTCGCGAAAACATTGTGAATATTATCAAGAAGTTCCACGGTGAGATGAGCATATGTGTATATAAAAATAACGACAATGGGAAGATGACTCAAGAAGGACAATCAATGAGTCAATCATATGTGATGCACATACCAATTTTTCCAGCAACGAGTGTCTTAGAATGTTGAGGGGACATGTTTGTTATCAGGGTCCTAGTGAATGGATACATCGGCTACCGCACCATCACTAGACACTTTGGCCTCAGAGCCGCTCTCGATACATGTTAACACTCTTTCCCTAAATCCCAACCAATTCTTTTTTAGGGACATCCAAACAATGTCCCAATAAAAAAAAATCTCAGATACAACTTGTCATGACCCGACCCTACCCGAGATCGAGCCGTAACCACCCCAAGCCAGCCTCCATAGGCCAGGGGCTAGCAACAAGCGATGAAGGCTAAAAAACTAATGGAGTCCTCTGACTAAGTACCTGTACACACACAAGCATCCCACTCAATGCAATAGTGTTGAGTAAAAAGTTAAAGTAAATTACCAATGACTATATACAATGAAAAAGGTGCATTGACCTCTAAAAAGTACAAAGCAGGTGGTGAAGGTAACCTGAAACGAAAGGAAAAAACACACACCAAACCAGAAAAGTGCCACAAACCGGTAACAGGTAAACAAATGTAAACAAATGAGAGAGTCCCACACTTGGAACCTGACTACGACCACCGTATGTGGTCCAAGATCCTGAACACCTATGCTCCACTGATGTCACGACCAACCTGTTCATCAAATAAAAAATCACACCAAGTGCGTGTAAATCCCAAGAAGGGGAGAGTATAAATAATATAATCAATGTGATGCCCCGAAGGCTCGAGGGTGCAAAAAAGTAGGTACTAAAGAGGTGAGCTGTATATCTAATAGGGGAATGTTAAGGAGCACAACCGAGAGTGCAGTAAAGAGTATAGCTCAACACAACAAGAGGAGGTAAGAAGACTCATCCTAACACAAGGAGATAGAAACAGTGAGAACATGAACCTATTGTCTATCCTTCATTACAAATAGTAGAAGAGTTTTCCCATCCAACCACGAGAATATAGACATGGAAAGCACGTGGCATACCCCATGCATCTTCGCCTCCTAGAAGGAGAGTAACCAAACCCAAGAAGTGAGTACTGGAACAAGGTATATACATATCCATATGATCAATCAAGAAGCCCAGAAAGGATCGTAAGGGGATCTCCATCCCGTAGCTCAGCCCAAGAATGCGAGTTGCCATCTTTCATAGAAGTAAACACCTTCGATGCCCTGAATCTATATGGCTGCCCCGAACTGCAAGTCAAGGGACTCAAATCACCTCACCATGACACTATCCTCTTTGGGAAGCACTGACTCGCCCGCATTGTTTTAGGTCGTGTCACATGGACACGTCTCGGTGGGGAAAGTGCCCCTATTACATGAGTGTTCTGGTGGGGCTTTTAGCCACACATCATCACTATGAAATAGTCTAGAGGTTTCCTCAATGTCAAAGTTGTCACATCAATGATCCGTACAACCTAAGGTCCCACTACGGTAGTCACGGAAACAAACCACAGACTAGCCTAGTAGAAAAGTCTGATATTGAAAGAAGTCATCGGGTAACTCATTACACTATTGAAAATTATCCAATGGTTTCATTAATATTAATTCTTGAATAGTGTATATTTTGATGAATGGTGATTTTAAAACCTAGTTCACTTCGCTGGGTTATATTATTTTGATTCCTACTTCCATATAAGGGTTATTGTTGGATGAAATGATTATGAAACTTATATTTTTCTACAAGTTAAGATATGCTTAAATATTTATAACCCCCGTTTCAATTGATGGGTTATGATATGGTAGTTTTTGAATTTATGGATAATGTATGTATGATATAATTATGAGAATGTGGGACCTATATCACCCTAACATTAATTATGTAATGATTTTTGTCTTATGAGATAAACAGGTATGTAATGAGAAATGAATTCAATTTAGTATTACAGGGATGATAGGGGAAATGAACTTGGTTGAATATTGTTGTGATATAATGAAGAGTGAATTTGATTATGAAATACATGGCTAAATAGTTTGTGATTCCCGTTTAGTAATGGACTTTTCTAACTAAGATGGCATTGACCATAACTACTATGAAAATCATTATATATGCATATGTGTATTTTACAATTCTATGTATTAATCATACGTGATTATAGTATTTATTTTGTTATTCATTTCCATTGTATTCAAGACGTATGAACATACAATAATTATTCCTTGATTTATGTTTATGATCTTATGATATACATGGTTTGATATTCTAATTGTATTATGATGTTCTCATACCTTTATACTCATTCTTATGATTACTTGTATCCCCTTTTTTTACCATTACTACGAATATGATATCAACACATTTTTTATGTTTACTTCTCTATGTTTTGAAGATATATATTATGCATGAGGTATCAAATAAGGGATCAAGTCATGAAGAACATAGTGGGGGATAATTTATCTCACTTATGTGGATGTGTTTATGTTTCAAATATTTCCAAAGGCACTAGACTAATATGGTATTTTCTCATTTTTCTGTTTAAATTTTTATGTATTAAAATAATGTTTTCTTATTTTAATGTATTAAAACAGAGGCTCCCAATATAATACCCATAAAAAATGTGGTACATGTCATTGGAAAGGGGGTCTAGTGGCTAAACGTCAACTAGCTACCCATTTTAGATCATCCATAACCTCACTTTGGACCACTGTACAAAATGAATAACATAAATTTATAATAATAGTAATAATAATATAAAATTTTGATTATAATTTATGTGTATTTAGAAACCATGAAGGAAGACAATAGAATACAAATTATAATAAAATTACAAAATTATAGAGAAAAATAAAAATAATTATTTTTGTCTCAAGTCCATTTCAAACACTTGTAAAAATTTACCCTAATAATTACATCTAAATAGTTGAATAATATTTTTTATTCCCACTTTTTGATTTATCTCCACATTTTGACACCCAGATTTTTTTTATTCTATAAAATTGTGTGTTGAATATTTTTATGGAAGTAATATGGAAAAAAAATTGTATATGAAATGTTGTCAAAATAAATTAATCCATAATATAATTTCCTTATTGTTTTTTAATGAAATAATTTCTTATTATCAATTCTCTCATTAAATCCCTCCTCTCTCCTCCAAAAACCACACCTTTGACTCTATATTTATATTTGAAATTTAATTCCACTATCATACTAAGAAAACAATATAAAAATATATATCTCTATAATGTACTATAGTATTTCAATTTAATAGAATAATTTAAAAAATACCTCATATATAAAATAAATAATTTTGAAAAATAATTCATAATTAAGTAGGACTTATGAAAAGAAGGGATAATAACACAATATGGAATTCCTATATTGTACTATATTACAATTCATTAATTGGTAAAATTTAAGATCATTTCAGTATTGGTTTCATGGAAATAAGTTATAGATTACATGAAAACAAAAAAAATCTTTTTTATCCACTTTAATACATCAGAATATTTTTAAACTAAGTTAATTTGACAATATAAAATTCCATAGGGACATGTATGAAAGGAAATGGATGAGTATGATTTATAGAATGGGGCTAAGCAAGAATGGCGTATAAGATGTGATCATATGACATATTAAAAAGTACATGAATAATAATAATAATGTATGAAAAATAATAATACAAAAATAATAATAACATGAATCATAAAATGAAAATTTTGACAAAATATTTAATTGACGTATTCATAAAAAATTATCCATGTTTTATCAATGAGTTGTTAAAAATGAATATTATCAAGGTTTTTCATCATGGTATTATAAAACATATCATATCAAGGGACTAAATTCTATACCCATTAAATTAGATAACTATAATTTGACACCCTTTATATGAATTAACATCATGTGATCCATATTTATCACAGTAAATTATTTTTTTAATAACCAAAGGTCAATAAAAAATTGGTGTTTTATCAAAATCATAGAATTAAAAAGTGCATAAAGTTGATGATCATTACATTATTTTTAACATATGAAAAAAAGGAAATGTGAATTTGATGAATGCAATTCCAAAAATATTTTATTCATTTTTATATATAATTGAATAACCATTTATGATAAAAGATATTTGGGTATTAATAGAAAATGAAAAGGTTCATTTATTAAATAAAAGAGTGAAATTTGAAAAATAATGTTTTCTACATGGTAGGTATAAAACATGGAATTAATAATATGTAAAATGAGAGGGGAAAGAGTGTCCCATTTATAATATATTATTATAAATATAATGGTATTATGTAATGTAAAAAAATTACATTTCTGATAAAATTTGAATAGATACCACAAAGAGAGTGCTTGAATGGAAAACAAAATTGGGGATTTCATTACCTTGAAGAGTTACTACTAGATCTTGAATAATTTATCCATAAGTGATCAATGAAACCTTGGTTGGACTACATGGGTTGTACACTGACAAATATTTAATGGAAGATATATTGAGAGTGAAATAAAAATGATAAATGGGAGTGTATTTATAGAAAAATCAAATGATCTGTATAAAAATTTACAAATATAGGTCATGGTAAAATAGGTTGTGGGAGACAAAAAACTTTTGTCTTACCCATGATTTTTTATAATTCTTTTAATAATTGGGAAACATATTAAGATATTTTAACCTTCCATAATAGATCATCATTTTTTCTTCTATATTTTGGAATGGTAATGTATGATTTCTAAAAATTAATGTCTTATAATTATAAATTTTACCTGTTATTCTTTGAAAACTCACTTATTTATTTAGATGATTAAAAAATTATAAAAACAAAATGTTAATAACATAAAATTTTTATTTCATTTATGGTTTTAAATTAATTTTTAAATAACTATTTTATGATTTTTATGTCATAAAATATAGTGAAAACCGAATATTGTACAATTAATATTCATGAAAAAAGAATTTTATAAAATTCGTAGAAATTCAGAATAAACTATTTTATTTACAGATATGAAATATGATGGTTATTTTATCATAAAAATATTCTATATATGATAATTTTAATATTTTATATAAAAACCATTATTTATATAATTTTTTTTATGAAATTGAAATTTTTTTTATAAGTATAATTGTTTTTTCTACAATTATAAAAATAGTTTGTCATTACAATTTTAATAATTTGTTTAAAGAAAACATAATTAAATGAGTAATATTCAAATACCCTAATCCTATTCAAAATTTGGAAATATTTTCTATAATTACAATTTTAATTATTTTGGTAAAAAAAATACAAATATAATATTCAACTCAATAAAATATATACATTATTAAAAAAATTAATTATTATTAAAAAATTATAGAAAAAAATTTTATTTATAAAAATGAATAAAAAAATCCTATAACTAAGGTCCTAAAATGAATGTTTTTATTATACATACAGACTACATAGGGTATGGTGTTCGATTGGGGATGTTTCTTGGGGTGGCTCGACTTATATTAGCCTAGTTGTAATCCCCAATAATTTAAAATTTATTTGTTGGTGATTTTGATCAAGTGTCAAATTTTGATGCTTGAATTTCTCTTGGTTACCCGATAAACACACTAAAAATACCTCCCTCACAAAATATAAAAATAGGCTTCAAACTTAAGAATTGTACTGGTCGATGACACTGACTCTCTTTTCTTCTTCTGTTATCATTTTATATTAATATATATAAACACTAATTATAATTCTAAAATTATCAAAAAATTCAATAGTTTTCCAATATTCATTTTAACTAATATTACAAAATATTCGAATCTAAATGGAAAAATTTCCATTTCTTCCATATAAATAACACTTCATTACTTTAATAAAAATAAACCAAATACTTCTCCATAAGGTTATATTTTCAATTCATAAGTTGTTGAATTTAAAACAAATGTTTTGATTAATTTTTATTGAATATGCAACGCTAGCAATGAATCTTCTAGATTTGATAAATACATAAGCACACTTTTTAGCTATTCTATTTTATATATTTGTCTATTTTTTATATTGTTCCTTTAAATTTATTTCATATCTACTTAATGTAATGATAATTGTTCGCGTGATTAAATTTTTTAAGCATCTCTATATTTTGTATGTGTAATATTGTATAATATATAACATTAATTTATTAAGGAAACCAATATATTTTAAAAAGTATTTGTCATTACACTAAATTCACCACAACCTGGAATTTATTGAAAAACAATTGTCTTAAAAAATTTAAAAAATACACAAAAATTTAATCATCACCCTCAAAATCAATATTTTATGATGTTTTTCCCATATGATTTTCCAATTTTGAGTTGTAGATGATTATTTATTATTGTGAGCTTATGATAATTACTAAAACCCTGATATATTATATTAATGTAACAAAATATAACCTGGTCATTGTGAATCTAATGTTAATGTATTAGTGAACACTACATAAATTATTATTTAAAAAATATAAAATGAAAAATGAAAAATTATGTGTCACTATATCATCATAAAATTTAAATTAACACCTAAATACTATTTTTCTAAGGCCCACAACTCAAATATTTCATGTATACTACTCTTAGTAAAAACCCCTTTTCTTGAAGCAACCATTTAGTCAAGAGGTTTTTCTCAGACATTGTTATGAATATATCAACATTCACTCTCTTGGGATGACAAATTATTATATCAATTAATAATAATTATCCATTAAATAATATCAATTGAAAAATTCACTAAAATTAAACTTGAGGATAAAAAACATACCCCTTGACTAATATGATCCATGGAATTTTTTCCATGAGAGTATAATATATTAATATTCCTCTTTCCCTTTTTTTCAAAACGTAGTGTTGAATTACATCCTAAAAAATTAACAATCTAGTTTTTTTCTTCCATACCAATTATAAAAAAATCCCAAAACAAAACATCTTGGATAATTAAATTGAAAATATTGAACAAAATCACTCTATGCGATAAAAAATTAATCATTTATTCTCTTTAAAAATTGTTTGATGTGCCAATTTAATTTGAACCCAAATGAAAAAACATCATAAATAATTATTTTATCTATTAAATTAATTATTATTACATTCCAATTTTCTCTGCTTCATCTATGTATTTGATCAGATAAAGAACAATTACCTAGAAACCCCATGGAAAAAATTAACAATTGAAATATTTCACCATGAATCCCTACCTAGAATAATTCCATCAATATATCAGGTATCCTCATGATAAAATCACTATATTTTCCATGGAATTGTATTGTAAATTTGGATTATCTATCTGTAGTACCTTTCTTTCAATAATTAATGAGATATATAATGGATTGTTTCATAAGGAAAATAAATTTGAAACAAATATTATTATCAACCATATCAACTATAATTCAACACTAATCCATGAAAACCCATTAAATTATCATTTTGTTCATGTTTTTTAGTTAACCATCATCACTTGATGATTGAATCTTACCTGTGTTACAGTCAATAAGTGCATGAGCAACATATATACTAAAGATCAATCATTATACAATATCCAGTGGTAAAATCACGTATATTAATATAAGAAAGGTCACACCTACTGAAAAAGATATATTTTCGGGTTTTATCTATATATACTGAATGATACAAACTAGTTTATTAAAAAATGTAAGAATCTATTAAAATTCCATATTAGAAAACATTATATCCTTGGTTACACTTTATATAACATCATGATGAATATATTCCTAAATTATTGGAATATACCATCTACAATATCTCGGATCCTCTAGATAGTACAATCTAGAACTCCAAAAAATTTACAACTCATGCTATAAAACAATTCTTATAAGTATATGGTTATATTCACCATATGATGAAAGGGTAGTGATTAGATATACCCAATACACTATGTTTTTATTCCCTTATAGGTTACCCAAGATCAAAATCATTGATCACATCAATATGATGGGCATCATGATTATACAAATATTTACCACATAATAGAATGAAATATTATCCACCATTAATGAAATTCAATTGGTAGTGAATCTAAGAAATATTAACACTAATAATCTTGTAATGTTTGCTACAAATCAAGTCCACCATCATTGAATTAGAGGGGAGGACCAAAACAATTATTATTGTACTGATAAATGTTCATTAACCAATAATACAAATAGTTCCAATGAAATATCATTAGACATAACCTCTGTATATTGACTATGAAATTCATGTTTGTTGGATGAAATATTATTCTACCGCTAAAAAATATTGTTCACATTATCTCTCAGAACTCTAATGTAAGAGAGAAGAAATATTATAACAATTTATAAATTTAATACATTATAATATTATATCTCCCAAATCTAATATTCCACCCTCAATAATTTTATTATATAGATATTTTTCTCTAATGATTTGAAAAAAATTCTAAACCTTCATAATTATTTCACATATATTGAAATCAATTTGTGGCTTCATCGTGGAAATTGACCAAAAACTAGATTATGAGTCTTATATAAAATGCAAGATAGTTTTAATATATTGATGAAATCACCAATAAATTATATTGTTTGTTGTGTGACTGATATTTTGATATCTAATTGTTCAATTAAAAAAATTAATAATGAACTCTATAAATTAGTATAACCATTAGAATCTATTTTTCTCATTTATTATTGTTAAATAGTGTTTATTTCCCAAAAAAAAATTATATAATAATTTCTAATATGTCCTTCGCAATGAGATAAATATATCATTCAATTTTATTTTTGGAAAAAACCACATTAGGATGATTATAAACAACCCAAATATGACATAATATACCATATATTATCCATATATGTTGGAATATTAAGATAAATTCACATTAATGATATCTCTTAAAGAAAATGTCTCTCCATTAAGGATAATATCCATCTATTTTTAAATGAGTGTACTATTTTCATCATAACTAATAAAATTTTATTAAAAAGTACCCAAGTAGGATTTTCAACTCATTATCACAATTATATAATAATAGAATAAGAACTAAATATGGTTTTATTTATTATAGATTAATATTTATTTATGAATCAATAAAACACTCATTCCACACATTCCATTTTAAAACTACGTTTCTTTATCACCAACCTTATAATCATTACCATTTTTGAGGATTCAGAGGATTCCATCCTTAAATACTAACCCTTGTGGACTCACTAAAACTATCATACTAGAATGAATCTATAAAAATTCACATCTATGGAGGACCCAAAAGGGTTTGTAAATATTAATTTATTTTCATTCCTTGTATTGAAATATTGAAAATATAAAAATATATCATAACATTTTATGATACAGTATATTATTGAATATAAAAAATAAAGAATAAGTGCTCAAACTCCTACCATTAAAAAATATTCCAATAATGAGTCTGGGTAAAAAATTTCATACAAAGGTTCAATATATTGTGAAAGAAAATCATAATAATATGTTCTATTAAAATATTTGTTATGAAAGACATATAAGAAAAATAATCCTTGCACTACAACTAATCCCATATCGACACATGTTCAAGATCAACTAAAAATACAAAATGATTAAAACATTAAAAAATTAAATTAAATTTAATTATTAGTATTATTTACTTGATCAATAGAAAACAAAGTATATAATAAAAGATGGAACAGAATAAGAACAAAATAAAATTATCTTCTCAGTGAACATGAAGGAAATTTAAATCATAATTAGGTCCTTCATTTTACATATCATTTATCAACTACTCAGGGTTGAGAGGGATAATGACTCTCTCAGACCCAACACATATCACAACCTAGACCAAACACAATAATGATTTTTTTTATTCACTTTTTTTTTGTTTTTGATGTTCAGTTCATTTAATTTTTTAATTGTTTTGAAAATTTTAATCTTCATGTGTGTCATATAATTTATTCTCATGATTTTCTATGACCATGTGACTGTAGTTTGGGTGATTCTATTACCTTAACTAAGTTGTTTAACTATGTTGTAACTTGTATTATCAAACCATTAGGTCAAATATAACGTGTACCCTATTCACCTTGTGTTAGGATCACATTTAGAAAATGATTTTTAAAAAAAACTAACCAAAAAATTCATGTATTCCAATTATCTAAAAACACATTTTCCATAATTCAATTAAAACATTTTAACTCCATTTCTCCTTACCCATAATTATCCCCTCACGCATCACCTTCTCCCAGATAGGGCTTACCTCTGAATTTAAATCCCCTACAATAAACCATCATTCTTCATAATTTTTTCTTTAGTTTTTTGTAGGGATATCTTAGAAAAATGTGTGTACCACTCTAGGTATTCATTTTCCATTTTATTCATCCCTTTATTTTACCAAATTGTATAAAATATTGGAAAATATAGAAGATATTATTATAAGGTTATTAGTTTCTTTTTACTAATTTAGTTTCCTAAGGAATTTTCCATACTTCTGAGACCTTTTTATTATCCTTCATGAAGGGATCAAACTATTATAGCCATTTTAATTAGGCCTTACCCATGCTAGACCATAAAAATTTATGTGATTTATTTTGTTTGTAATTTAAAATTTAATTTGGGATATTTAAAATATTTATTATTTTTAATTGTAATATTTTATATATCAAAGCATACTGTAACATAGATTTTCGTAAGTTTTCTATCCATTTCCTTTTACCATTGAAAGATATATTCTACTGATTCCATTAATAATAATTATGATGGTACATAATGTGATTTTATTGGTTTAATATGTATTATTTAAATATGGTTCAACTTTAATTTATAATTAAAATCATTATTTATTTATTTTTAATAATTATTTGTATATGTATGTAGAAAAATTTCAATATTCACCCAAATATGTGTGAATATTTAAATTCATATGACTGTATCTATATATATCCAGCAATTTCTAAATCATTTCACGAATAATTTTGATTTAAAATATTATATTATACTTATGTCTTTATAGGTATTTGACAATTATGCATATAAACATGTGTAATATATATATATGAATAAAAATTATCAAGGATGAATTTTAATTTTTAAACAATAAATATGTGAATATGTATATATTTGTATATTGGTAATATTAGATGAATCATTTTGAAATTAAAATTGGCCTTCAAAATATATTTTAAATAATTCAATAAGTGGATTTGGGAAAAAATATGCATAATTGTTAATCTTGTTATATTTTTATTTTTATCTTTTAAATTGATATTTTTCATTAATTAATTGTAGTCCACTATATTTCTGGATGAAAAATTATTTATCAATTATTGTTATTAAAATGATGTACACATGGATTTGATGTGAAATTTTTTTATGGTGGGATTTGTTTTTAGTTAAAATAATTTTTTAAATGAAATTTTACAAGGGAACCCATTAATCATTGGGAGAAGCAAGTTTAAGTGTCCCTTTTTAATTATTTTGTTCTAAAAAATGTAGTATTTTATTACAATGTTATGGGACAGTAACTATGGCATCACCATGCTAGTATGCCATTGGAATTTATCTATTGCAGCGTCAGACATGGTTAGAGGGAATCAGTTGTGATGTCTCTGTGCTACTTGGCCCAGGGAATGATTTATTTAGTTGATTTCATTATGAAATTATTTTTACTAATTACATAATTACTATTATCTGAGGAACTATAGTTCCTAGTTACCACATATGACATAAGGATTTTGAGTAGTGCTAGGTTTAGACTTCATACTTTTGAAACGTATATTTCATTTCAGAATTATAAGAAGCATGTTACCAGTAAAAATCCATTTTAGATTTAATTATTCATTTAATTTTGTCACTATTATTTTTATAATAAAATTTAAAACTTATTGAATGATATTTATTCGATTTTAATTTTATTTTTTAAAAAAATGATGAAAAAAATGAAAAATATTATTTTAATTTTGTTTATTTTCGAAACATAAAACATGATAATAGATCGGTACAAAATTATCATCATATAAAAAACATGAGTGCTGAACTATTGTGACTTATTATACTTGTTAATTTATATTTATATTCTAAATTTATAATTTAGGCCATAATCACACTTTGTTTGATAAATGTACAAGTTAGGTATGATAGTGAACTGGATTCACCAAGGATCGTCCATTTAGTTTTTTTGTTTTAGTTTTAGTTTTTATTATTATATTTTCCACAATGACGATTTAATTTTTTCTTATAGATCGAGTTTAGAAATATTTAATTGAATATTTCATCATTTGTAAATTTAATTCTTATACATATATGATTTGTAATGGATGTAAGATATAAAAATGTGTTATTATTGGTTTTGTTTTGTGAGGATGAATGTTTAAATTTACTTTATTTGAATGAAATCATTTTCAATATGTGATTCCATTATGCCTAGTCACAAGAGATAACCCATGGGGATTAAAAATCCCCTTCAGGTAATATCACATGCTATAACAGAAATTTAATGGTGTGAAGGATGAGGATGTTTCATGAAATAATATCATCAAAGATCTAGGTTCACAGAGAAACCTAGATTCTTAATGTAACCATCCTAGATTTTTTGATATCATGTATTATGGATATAATATTATTATTTCTATGGAGGATGTTCATGGCATACGTTCATATTATAAAGGATAACAATGAACCTTAGATACATGGCGATCACAGGATTTTAATATTTATTTGAACATTTTTTGTGCATTTTATGCTTTACAATTTTGATCAAATTACATTATAATTTATTTAGTTGTGTTGTGGGAATATTTGATATATTTTGAAAATATAGGATAAATTACTATTGATCCCAGGCCACTAGTAGATTTCATAGACTTGAAACACATATGGATCACATCATGATAGTTCTAAGAACTCAAAACAATTGCTATATGATTGGGCCATGGCCCATTAAACAAAGTTGTCTAAGCATGTTTGAGTGCTGATTTCTTCATAAATTTTTTTTGTGATCTATTATATATAAAATATTTTAAAATATCATGTTAATAATATATAAATTTATCACAATGGATTTATGATATAGAATCTAGATTTAAATGATAAAATTAGAGTTTTAAATAGATATTGATTATTTCCAATGAGATTAAATGAAATAGTTTTCGGTTTAACAAGTCCTGATGTAATATCTAAAATATTATGTAATATTTCAAAATGATTTCGATAAAGAATACATGTACATAAATTTTTATGTGTATTGTTTCTAGGTATTGAATTTTTAATGTGGGTTTTTAGAAAGTGATTTTAATTGGGTAATTATTGGATTGGGTTTTATTGACATATTAAGCATTATGTTTAGAATTAAATTCTTCATTAATTATTATGAAAAATTAAATTATTATTTTTGTGTTGTGTTAAATTTAGATTATAATTTTTAAAGGGTTTGAAATATTGATTTTTAATATAAATTTTTGTAATTGAAATAAGGATTAATATTCTCAAGTGTAATCTATTTGGAAGAGTCCTTCCAATTTAACATATCATGGTGTATATAGAGTAATATTAGGATTTAAAATTCATATTAATTTAATATGACTCCATAAAATGTATCATGTATTTTTAGGATTTATTGATTTCATTGTATGGATTATATTTTTTTTATGTTCTTAAGGATGTATTTATTGGGTTCTTATTCATTAAGCACATCATCGATTGTTTATGTTTATTGATATGCTCTTGGGTTATGTTTAGGACTCACTACTATAGGATTTTATTCTTAAGGATCATATGTGTTGAGGGATGTGTTGATTTTTTCTTATAATTAAATAATCATAAGAAAAACCTAAAAGTGTTTATAGAGCATCTAAAATTTCCACAAAACTAGATGATTTTATGATCTAGATAGTTACAATTGGACTATAGTTGTGATTTCCATGGATAATGATTTAGACATGTGGTCATAGGATAGACTAATTTTATTTTCAGCACCAAGGTGTATCATATTTTATTTGAGAAGGAATTCTCATAACTCCTTCCTCTTAAACTTCATTCCTATATATAAGTGTAGTGATGAGTGTGATGATTGTATTAGGTTTAGTAATTCATTGTGTTCTCATTAGTTTTTTTACTCATTTAGAATGGTTATGTATAGTATAGAGTACTATTATATATATAAATATTTATCAAATATAAATTTATTAATATTTGTATCATAACATAACCATCCATGAAAAATAATATACATTTGGAGCCTCTATAAATTGAACATATAATAAATTGGAACAAAAAAATATCCACATGAACTCCTAATAATTTCATTAAAATATCACCTTTTTTTGAAATATCGTACTTATTACTTGTATTTATTACCTATAAAAACAAACATAAAAAAGGATTTTCTATCATTTTTAATATGGGTTAACAAGGGGGATATAAATGATCAATTGAGAATAAGAAAAATAAAAGGTTATGAGTGCATGATTAAATTTTTTAAAATCAAATCATGCGTATCAGAAATCCTTTTATTGAATCATTTCATAAATAATGGAATTTCATAAGACATTAATCATAAAATAATCAAATAAAATTATAATTGAGAGCATTCTATAAACTTGCATCATACAAATAAGCATATAAAATCATTTACATTGTAGTCCTGGCTCATTTACATGATTATCATCATGGAATTTCATCACTCCCCAACCCATATTAGTATTCAAGGATCACTCCCAATACAATAAAATTTTTAAAATTCCATTAATAAACTTTTTTTTCTCCCCATTGATGTCATGTTTGTCTCGTTAGATATAAGTCATTACCCAAAGCATTATATGTAGATGAAGGTCCCACCAATCATAAAATATATTTCATACATATGAGTGGATGATGTGTACAAATAATTCATCGTATTAGAACCTTTGAAAATAACTTTTTCATATAAATTTCATCATATCATTATCAACGTAAAATAAATGGTTTTCAAAAATATTTCAACCTAGAATAACCCATGGAAGAGAATTGAGTTTAATAAAAATATTCTCATCATAATGAAAACCTATATAGATATATGATATGGATTGTATTATTGGATATTATCCCCATTAGTGAATAATTGATCACAATTGTTGTTTCATATGGTGAATAGAAATATTAATAAAATATATTTGAATCATTATCAAGGTATACAAACTTTCTATAATAAAAATTAATTATTTAAAAAAAATACATTTATAAAGTAGAAAATTTTATTTGTAAAGAAAATTATCATATTTTAAAGGATTATTTACCAGAAAAATTATTATTGGTGGTGGGAATAGTTTCTCATGATGTATCAGTTACAAAAACAATCCTTCTATAGTTTTTTTCAGATATGACACACTGTACGCCCCTTTGAATACCAAAAATAATCATTTTAAATGATTTTATAAAAAATTAAAAATTTCTAAAAAATACCATAAATAATTATAGTTTAATAGCAAAACACTTCATTAGAAGCAGTTTAAAAAACAAGTAATTTTATGAAAGTGGGGTTTCACTGAAGGAAGAAATGAATTAAATATTCAATTAAAACATTGTTTTAGACTATTTATTTTTTTAGATGTGAAAAATAATTACTTTTTTTATATATAATAAATAGATAAATATTAATAAAATCCATGATTTTCTAGATAGATTGACCATGATATCTCACAATTGATAAGTTAACAACAAATATTCCGGAAAAACAATGTGACCGTTACTAAATTCCCTTAAAACATTGGTAACTATTGAACCATAATCATTATGAAATGATAATCATCATGTGAATTTTTATATCCTATAATATTCATGTTAATTACAATAAAATACATTTATCAGAATAATATACAATCTAAAAAAATGAGTTTTCTATAATACATGATTCCCATGGAAATTAATGTGAGAGAATATCCCATGAAACATTGGTAATTTTATGCATCCCATGACTTATTAGTTAATAACACTAAAATATACATTATATATAATTAAAATATATTTATTATTTATATATAATTCCAAGGGGTCAGAAAATTTACCACACATAATAAGTGAGTTTTGAATATTCCACATGTCACTTAGAAATAAAAGAGAGGCTGAAAATACCTAAACTTAGGAATGACTTCCTTTAAATGCATTAGAATATTCTGGATAATAAATAGATATTTATTTTAAATATATTAAATAAAAATACTAAAATATATATCATAGTATATGTGATTTATATATAATATTTTATCATTCATTTATTTACCATTCAATATTAAAATGACTATTATAGGTTATATTTATTATGACATTAGTTTATGTTTAGGTAAATTCATATCAGTCATTATTATTTTCTCATGGTTACATAATATACATAAATTTAAGAATGATATAAATTAAAAATGTATTCATTATATAAATCTTTAGAGATATTCTTAATTCTAGAGATAGAAAAAAACTATACTATTCATATAAATAGTAGGTAGTATATATACAAGAACGTTTTCTTTTATTTTCCAATAGATGGAAAAAATAAAGGTAAACAATAAAACAGTTTTTTTGAATCATTATTATACCATTTATATCAAATATATTCAGTAATTATGTCATTTTTACCATCCACATAATTCTGAAATGAAAAACTAATCACATCGCTCCATGGTGGTGGTCGTCCACGTGTACGCCCGATCAATGTTATAATTTTCCAATGGTTTGGATGATAAATATGTAGTTGGGATAATATATTAATACAAGTACCATTTTTTAATTTATATAAAAAATAAACATCAAACCCATCATTATACCCTTCTGTAATTGATGGTGGTGAGAAAATTAATTATATCACATTGTGTAAACATTCATCCATGCGTACTCACAAGTAATACATTCCATACACATATGTTGGGAAAGATAGTTTACATTTTTTTTATCTTAATCATAAAAATATTAATAATATAAGGATACTCAAGATACTATCTTATGATTAATAAAATATATTTAGATGATGTAAATAAGTATATAAAAGAAAGTGATTTGTGATGGAAATTTACTATTCTTTAAAACTACTCAATTATATCTCTTCGAGTGGGTAGTAAGGTTAATATTTTTGGAGTATTGGAAACTCTCTAATGTGTCTATGGAAGTTGGGAAATAAACTGTTCATTGATTTTTAGATCTATTATTTTCAAAATTGTGTAATGATGTTAGATAAGAAGTAACCTTATATAATTGTGTTGAGCGACACTTTGTAAATTTCACAAAAGAATAAAATAAAAAAAATTCAATATCAAGAAACATTCATTCAAATGAATGTGGATTAAAAATATTTTATGATATGGATATAATCTCATAAAAAATAGAAATTAGACAAATTTCGTTCCATTTTAAACATATTATTTTCTTTGACACTTACTCATCCAATTATTATTTATCTATGTTATAATATGTTTCAATATTAAATGGTTGTAATTTTTACTAATAAGTTTAAAATTGTCACATTAATGGCCAATTGATGAAATTTTAGACCATTTCATATCTACCTTATTTTATTTCAATATTTCTATAATTTAAAATTATTAATAAAATATGAATTTGATAAAATAACAAAATATTAAATTTTGATATTATCCATTAAATTCGAATAAATATAAAAAATTATAAAGATTAAATTCTAATATAAATATTACAGAAAAAATAAAATTTTTCTCTTAACTTATAAATTTTGTCTACCATTATAAAAAACCCAAATTATATAAAATTATTATTTTCATTACTATTTATTTGTATTTTTCACTAAGAGAATAAATTAATTATTTAAAATGATATATAATTTCATTTAGTTATATATTACATAAAAATTATAAAAAATATTCATCAAGAATATTATTTTCTTAATAAAAAAATCTAGAATTATTCATTCGTTACATGTTTCAATACTTATGTTAACATTTAATGTATAAATCAACCTATATACATGGTATTTTTTAAACATATTTGGTATAAATGTTATAAAATTAATTTTCATGGTATAGTGTTCATTAAATAACACAATATATGTATTATGTTGATAATTATCAAATTAATTTAATCCCATTTTAATTATTATGAAAAATATTGTCTTATAACTTATTTGTTATATTGATTATCTAGATTTAACATTTACAAAGATGAGAAATTTTAACATAATTGAAATTCATGATGATAAAAAAATGTTCTGTTCAAATTAATGAACATCATTAATCCCATTTTATATCCTTTTTATCAAATATAGTTATAATAAATTTTATAAATTTATATTTAAATAAGTTTTTCAAATGTAATTAAATTTTCATTTTAGAAAAACAATGTTAATTCACTATAGAACCGGGTAAAATATTATCACATGTATAATGTTATTAGATTCATGTATCCCCATTTTACTAGGAATATAATATATAAATTTCATTGAAATAATTCTAGAATACTGATTAATTTAATTAATAATGAGACAAAAACATTTCAGGCAACAAATGTTTTTTTAAGAAATTATTCAGTGTTATCAATAAATTTTTTTCTTTGGAAAATTAATATATAAAACTGATCAAAATTATCATAATGATAATATTTAAAATTTAAGAGAAATATTTTTTTTACCATTTTATATATACATTGTCCTATTTAAATTGTTGAAAAAATTAAATTATTAATAAAACAAAAATACTTTTCTCTATTCACTAGAAAATATATATTTTTAGAAAAATACTAGAAATTCAAAGTAATATTACGATTTGAATAGTATAGTTAGTTTTATGAAATAATTTTTGTTGTGGTACAAAAAATTAAACATATTATATTCTCAAAATAATATTATAAACACATTTTTAATTCAATCTATTTTAAGGATCAATATGACTTTGAAAAAATTCAATTTCCATGTTCATAAGATTTAAATAATAAATTTATATTGTTTAGGATTTTTTATATATCTAATTAAATAGAAAATGAAATTGATATACTATATTTTAATGATTATATTTTAAGGGCCATATTCTAATAATGTATTTTTTTCATTTAAACTCTATTTTTCATGTAGTGCAAGCTATTAATGAAATTAAAATAAATAAAGGGAAATGTTTTCTAAAATCCTTGTATGTTGCATTCTACCCCATAAATAAATTTATTCCTCACAATTTTAACTAATTATAATTAATCAATGGTTTATTATTTTAATTTCATCTTATTTAAAACCCCGATAGTAAAATTGATAAATTAAACCTCCTGAAAATGAGAAAAATGGATGTATGAATGTCAATATAGTGGTATGTTACTATATATTATAACCTAAATTGTAAGTGAAAACATTATAATGGAATAAAAAAACTAATTACTAATTACTAATAATCACTTATAGATATCATTATCAGGATATTGTTAACAAACACAAAACATTGAATCAATAGAGGTTTAAAAGACAACAAATTCATCTGAATTGAAGGTTATGGTACAATTTCATTCCATTGGATCAGTTTATTGAGTTAAATAATAACATTACCCTCTATACTAAGAACATAAATAGATATTCTTATATGAACTGTGGAATTTTATATATTTTTAAATTTCCACCATAATATAATCTATGGAACAATGTTATGAGTATTTGAGATGAGTTTTTTTCATAGAGCACTAAAGTCAGATTCTAATGGTCTAAAAATTTATATCAATATATTAATACAAATTTGAATAATTACCTTATTATAAAGGTGTTTCTTCCATCATAATTCTCATTATTAATAAATAATCACATGGATAAACCAAACCTTAATATCCAAAACCGTAATTACCTCAATAACCATTCAAAAATATCTTATTAAATAAATTATTAATCCAAATGGTTAAATTTACATAGTCCTAATGAAAAAATATGAAATACTATAAATCAACTTAATAATTTAGTGTATAGTATTATAATGTAGTAAAATTCACCAAAATTTCAAAAATAAAATTTAAATACTAATATGTAAGGAAATCCTAAACATCACTATAAAATATCAAAAAATATCACCTTTTCAATTATTAAATTTTGAAAAAAACTATTATATTTATTAGAATATCTGGTATTAGATAAATAACATTCAATAAAATCATATATCATCCCTTAAGGATTTAAAAACCTCAATAGATTATCGGAATCCCATTACACAATACATTAAAACCATGGTTATGATTCCTATAAACATATGATAAACCTTAAAATCATAAATCCATCATGGTTTCCATTACATCTCTATTAACCCCACTTGAAAATAAATATTCTAAAAAATTAACTCAATCATTATTCCATAAAATATTCTCAAACCAATTGAATATTTACGAAATTTCAAAAAATAAATTTATCTTCATCATAGATAACTTAAATTATTTTTGGTCTAATAAATAACAAATATAAATGAAGGCACACCATTCAATGTCAATAAAATAAAAAAATATATAATCATTATTAACACAACATGAGACACATATTACAATTTAGCTTTCCCATAATCTCGTGTCATAAAAAAATATCACCAAACCACTAGATATATTTTCATTGTCACTAGTAACATAAAAAATATGTTTTTAAATACTTAATTAAAAATTAAATTATAAAAATCCATATATGGTTTATTATTTAATTATAATAATATAATTTTTATAACTATTTTTCAATATAATTCTAACATCAAATCCATAAACACTTATATAATCCCACTTACGTTTTAATACATTAACTTGTGTTCATCATCTTATACTCCAATTTCACATGTTGTACAATATATAATATGAACCATTTATTATTATTAAATAAATTCTATTTTAGCATTGATTTTATTTTAACATCATGTATACATTATAAGGGACCATACCATTGATATATCATTTGTACTCTCTTCATCATTATTAGTAAAACTATAAACCATGGTACGTTTTTTTTATTTTATATATATTTCCCTTAAAAGATACAATATCATAATTTCATTACATTTAATACTTAAATTACTCAATCCTTGAGGAAGCCTTAGTGATGTCACTATTCTCTTCCATTTTTTGACCAGAATTTTAATTTTTCCTTGTAAATTAAATGATTCTTATATTAATATTTTACATAGTCAAAACAACACAATATTCATCTAAGATAGTCATTTGAGTTATTCTTCACCCATTATTATCATTTTGTAGGCCAGATCATTTTTCCTCTTGGGTATTTATGAAACTCAATCATTATATTATTGGGTCTATTAGGAATCCCACTTATTTTTAGATACATTATAATTTAATGAGTAATTACATATTGAATAATCATAAGTTATCACATTACATAACTTATTTCTTTTGTATTCTTAAAGAAGACATTCATTCCATTTTACTTCCCGTTCAATATTGATTTGATTTCTCTAGGTTGTATAATTGACTATATCCAGAAATCATAGTGCAAGAAACATTAATCATAGTGGAATTCATATAATTATTAAAACTAATTTTAAATATGTCGAAATAATGAATCCTTATTTTATGACACTATATGTTTAAACTATGTTCATCAGTATAATTTACGATGAATAAGGGTTATAACCAATATATAGATGTATCCCCTGGGTTATCACTAATTTATTCGAATTATTTTTTATTATATATATATATATATCTAATCCTTCATCGGATAGTAAACATAGAGACACAATCTTATCATAAATATATATAACATCATAATATACGAAATTTAATTTCTTAATATAATGATCCATCTAAATATTATATAGGTCTGGTTCCATTTTATACATGGATTTATAAACAAATATTTTATAAAATATCTAATGCGTATCCCATAAACTTGTTCACAAATAAGAAATTTCATTGAAATATCATACGTAGTAATTTTATTCCGATCATGGTGAAAAAAATAAATGGAGAGCTCTGCTCCTTAGAAAGTGTAAAAAAGGGTGATAATAATGAACACATGATAATAACATCAATATATTAGAATAATAACATGAGAAAAAAAATTAAAAATCTTACACTACTTATCATAAATCAAATTCATGGGATATGTAACAAATCAAGGATGTTCATAAGACCAAAATCATGAAGGAATAAAAAACATGAGTCATGGGAGGTAAGCAATTATTATTGTCCTAAGATTATAAAATTAATTCATTATTTTTAAATTATAATATCCAAGTCTATGATACAAGAAATGATTCACTCCCAAACCATACTAGAAAATAAGTTTCACTACCAAGATTATCATCGTGGAGAAATTCTCTTATTGAACTAGGTTAACACCCAATTATAGTCCTATTAATATAATGACATATCAATATTTGTCAAAGTCCTTGAATATAGATTTTGGTACAACTTATCACATGATGAAATTCATACATATGTGTACCAAAAGATAATAATGAATTAAATATATCAGAACCCATGAAGTGAAATGGGTTTCATAAAAATTTCATCAATTTGTAACCCATGGAAAATAAATGGGTTTCATAGACATTTCACATTGTACAACCCATAGAACATAAATAGACTTCATTAACATATTTTCCTCCAAATAAATAACCATAAAAATAAATAATATTTCTGATATCATTTCATCATATCCTAAATATCTAATAAGTATAATAAAGGATTGTTGACATTAATGAATAGGAATACCAAAAAACATTATTAAATAATTCTTGAGGGAAATACCTGTTCAATTTTTAAAATCATTTATTTAATGAAATCAGTAAAATATTAAAGAATACCCATTTCAATGAAAATAACATTGTAAAACTGAAATGTAACTATCAGATAAAAATTAGTCATTGTGGGCAGGAATATCCATTAATGCCTTCTATGTTAAAAATCATTCGATTCATTATTTTATAGGAAAATCCACAAAGTAAAACTTTTTAAAGAAAAAAATATTTAATTAAATTAATTTTAAAAAAATTCATACATGAGTAAAAATGAATTGATATAATCAAACAATATTAATAAAAACCATCCTTAAATTGTTTTTACAAAACATTGATATGAGAGAAATATAATTATTGAATGAATGGTGAAATGCTGTTAAATTTCATTAAAAACATTCATAAAATATAATGTACATATGATTTGGAAAATAAAAGGAAACCTTTTATATTAAAAAATAACCTAAAAAGAAGAAAAATCATGAGTTTCATTAGATATGGATCATAATATTTCATTACTACAAACATTATCTTAAACAATCTGGATAAAAATTATATTATAATATATAACCATTAACACTTTGGAATCATTAGAATCCTAAGACCCATGAATAAATTATATATATATTGATATTTATAACAATTGATTTTAATTATAAAAATCATAATTTTCATTCATGGGAAGTATATACATTGTATAAAAAACATATGGTGTATAAGGCATGTCTCCTATAGAAGATAATGTGTGATAAAAACATGTTACGAAATTGGTCGTCTATTGAGTCATAACCTCCATTAATGAATTACATCTAATTAAATGTAATATATAACTAATTATTATATTATGTATATAGTATTTCAAATTTTTATCTTATACACCACACAATATCAATGAGGAGTGAATATGACATATGACCTTAAAATACAAAAGAGAGAATAAAATTACCCTACCATTTGGACTGACTTCAATCATATGCATTGTAATATCCTATATAATTATTATCTTAATATATAAATGAATTAAACAAAAATATAATATATATCATATCATATAATATTTACTAAAAATATTTTTATCACAATTTTTTTATTATTAATTTAACAAAATCATTGTTCTAGGTGATATCTGGTATTTTTCAGGTAGTTGTAGTTTCGGTAAATTTGACCTTTAATTATGATCAGGGTTATATCATATATATTTTTTTACATAAAACTAAAATATCATATAAATTAATTAGTTAAATGATAATATTCCCTCATGAAACAAGTGATATAAAAATTGACTACATCGTTCAAGTAGACTCTATGGCATATGTACGTAGGAATGTAGTTTCCATTTTTTGATAGATGCAATAAATGAATGGTAATTAATAAATAAAATATAAATAATAAATATTGTATCATATATATCATATATATATATATAATGTATTTATACATTAAATCCATCATTATTACCATCCAACTGAAATAGAAATAAAAAAAAGCACATCGCATTGCGGAGGTGCTAATCCACCCATAAGAAGGATTGACGTTATCATTTTCCAACAGTTTGTAACATGCGTAGGTAGATGTGATATTATATTTTAGGAATTATAAATTTTTCATAAATAATATATATAAAAAACAAACTAATACTAATTACCTTCCACAAACTGATTTCGATTAAAAAATGAATTGAATGGCTATGTGGTGAATAATAACCATATATACCAAAGAGTGATACATTAGCTTTTCGTCAAATACTAAAGAGCATTTATAATGGTTTTTTTCAATAATGAATAACTTTATATTATTTTTGAAATTTTTTTAATTATTTTATGGTAAATAAGATATATTTAAATGATGCAATGATGTGTCGAAAAAATATGATTGGTTAAGTAAATTAACTCTCATTGAAATGGATCTATTAGATATTCTCTACAGGGACCAAGTGTTAGTCTATTAGGAAGACATTATTCTCTAGATTTTTTTTATAGATGTTGGGAAGAGATATATTCATTGTTTTTAGAGTTATATGTCTCAATGTAGTTTAAATAAGTGTGTAAAAGGGGGACTTTTATTATTTAGGAGAGGGGAAATTTTAATTTCTCTCAAAGGATAACTTATAACAATTCATTATAAATAAAAATAACTCTAAATAATTATTTATGAAAATATCATTTATTATTTAGTTTGTAGAACATCATCTAATATAATATTTATATTCTTTATTTCATTTTATACCTTATGATTTTGATTTACTCCACCTTAACTAATATATATTTTAACCACTCTAATAAGTTTTTCAATATTAATTGGGTTGAAAATTTTAAATATAATGTGTAAATTATCCCATTAATGGAAAATATATGACACATTTAATAGTATAATATCATCTTTTCTATATTTAATAACAATTATGTTATTTAATTAATTAAAACTAATATTATTTTTATGAAATATCAATATTTTTATATAATAAACATTCATTTAATTTGACATCAAATAAATAATAGAAATGTTTTAATCCAAATAATTTTTTTCACAAATCAATAATAATTTATATCTTCCTATATAATTCATGTGACACTATAACATTCTCAAACTATATCTCTTGTAATATTTTAAAAATTAATTATTTTATTTTTTATTAATAAAATAAATATCGTAATCACATTCTGTAAGAATATTAGTTATTTTACAATACTCATAAAATATAAAAAAATTAAAATTTTTAAATTAAATTTATTTAAAAAAATGTTATTAATATTTTTCATGAATTTTTTTGTTCTATATGTGAACACATAAAGTATATTCAAGACAATAAGAGTGGTATTTTGATACATTATTTCATTTAAATAATATAAACAAATATTTTAGATACAATTTACCATTAAAAACTATATATCAAGCAAAACGTGGTAATTGATGAATTAAATTCATCTAATAATAAAATTGATGATACATTATGGACATAAAACTTTTATTTAACATGTAATATCATGGTTTAACCATAAACTATGTGATAAATTTAACCATTATTACTACTAAAAAAATGTCATCTTTATCAAATTTGATTATTATAATTCAAAATGACAAATCTCTCTTATCAAATTATATTTTTAAAATTATAGGAAATTAAATTTAAATTAATTTCAATGAAATGGATGAATTTTTTATAAAAAAAATTAGAAATTGTTAGCATAAAAATAGATTTCTTATTATCTTATGCCTATAAAATAATTATATAACTTTTATATAATTTTATTGAGTATATAACATATATATTTAATTAAAATAAAAAATGGGTTAATTTAGTTTATTAATTCAAAAACATGTTTGGAACATAATCACCTTTTTTTGAAAAAGTTACTTTTTAAGTATAAAATTGTTTTCAAATCAGTTTAAAATAAAAACATTTTTCTAATGAAATTAATTGTATTATGTATAATATATGATATATTATATTACATAGATATAATTTTCTTAAATTTAATCATTTATTATTATTTTATTAAATATATATTTATCGATAAAATTAATTATTTATAGTATTCATTGGGAAAGCAATATTTTCGAGGAAATATTAGATGTTCACCATAATATAAATTTTAAATGATGATTTAAAAAATTATCGCCTATTTTATGAAATAGTATGACACACATGTTTATAAAAAATAATATATTATATTAATAATGAAATATATGATATCCATTTTGAATGAAATTTTTTTTATAAATAATATATCTTTTCTAAAATATGAATGATTGTTTCCTAAAAATTAATCAATACATTTATATTATTTATGTTTTTATATATGCCTCAAAATGTATTTAATCATATCAATACCCACAAATAAAATGACATGGTTTCAATTGACACATAATATTAATATATTATATTTCATTTGAACTCAATGTTGTGTGTAATTAGTCTTATCGAATTGAGAAATTAAATTAAAGTGATATTTTTTTAATATATCATAGTTTTAAAAACATATTTAGAATTATTTAGTCCATTAAGTTTTTTATTATATCTTTTACCTATGGTTTTCTTATTATTATCCATATAGATGATATATTAGATAAATAATGATTTTTTGTGGAGGTTTTAATGAGATTAAATCACAACTTCTATTTGTTTACCCTTGGAATATAATATGCATGAATTTTTTTTCCTCATTCTGTGTCCATTCGTTGTTAAAAAATCATTTTAGAAGAACAAATAAGTTTTTGGATTACTAATTTTTAATATCTACCCCATATCCTTTTGATCGAATTATTTCGACATGACTTGTTATTTGTAAGACATAGTGAGTCTCACGGTTCACATTTTATGAGGGTTCAATTAACATTTTTTCTTCTCTTTCTAGTCTGTATTCAATTAGTGTTTCATCTATCATGAGTTATGTGGGTTTTTTACGGAATAAAGGGACATGGTGGGGATAATTATGACACCCCTATCATTTTATAAGTAATATTTTTTATTTTTATTTATTTATGTGTTTTTATCATAGGTCTATATAATTTTATATTAGAAGGTTTTTTTAAAAACATTTCAATGTATCACAAGGTTTTATTGTGTGGTTGGCCTAACAATGTGGTAACAATTTTGGGGAGTTTTTCACCACAACAAAAAAGATTCATGTGGATGGTACTAGATTTCGTTAATTTTTTTAAAACCCCATGTGGCTGTCCAATTTTCCAAATGATTATAACATCGATTGGAAAACTATGATCCAAAATTGTGTGATTCCCTCTAGATTTATATAAAATTAAAATAATTCCCCCATAATGTTTTATTAGATAATATAGTTCTCACATACCACTCCATTCATGTGACACCCCCTCCTAAAAGATTTAACACTCTATCATAGAACACTATTCTCTTTGACAACGTTATTTAACATGGCTACATTTAAATTTTATTTCAATTATTATATCTCAATTTCAATTCATATCCAACATGTTGGTTTTCCTATCTCATTCCACCCTTTTATTTCTACTTGGTGTGACATTTTTTTTAAAAAACAATAGGATTTGGTTATAGTATTATTAATTTCTTCTTTTGGATTCTGTTTCCTATGGCATACAACCTACTTCCATGATCTTCTTATCTTTGTTCACGAAGTGTTCCAACCATGTGATTTTATTCAAGTGTGATTTTCCACATAGTTTCCCATTTAATTTAAGGAATTATATTTCTTCCATATTTTTCATTTATGATATCTTATAATTTTATTATGACTATTTAAAAAATTTATATTGCTGAAAGAAAGTATCAACATATATTTATCTTGGATTCGCCCATAGTTAAATCTATCATTGAAAAATACATTTTTATTTCTCTTAGAAAAAGAATTTTAATTATTCATAAAATGAATTCTTGACAATTCTTATAATTTTATTACATTATTTTAAAATAATGAATAATACATCATCCAATAATAAAATCATGTGATGAAAAAATATTTACTTTCTTTAGAGATGGGGAAAAAATAAAATAATTTATAATCAATCATCAACAGGTCCCACAAAAATTCTTCATTGGTAGTTCTATTTTAGGGTCATTATACAACATTCCCATAATAATAGCCTGGGGAAATGGAAACATAAGTATAGATGATCACATATAGTCATAAAAGTATAAATGTTATATATATATATTTATTTATATATGATAATTACTTAGAAAAAAGTAAATATAATGAAATTAGAACAATATAATAAATTATTAAAACATATAAAAAATGTTATAGACCATAATTCGTGATTCATAGATGAAATATTTTATTTTGAAAAATGCTAGTGTCATAATAGTGCAGAACCATCAACTATCAATCAATATCAATTATATATTATAAAAAAACAATACATTATCTTTTTCAAACATATAATTATAAAATGTATATGTCAAGGTTAACTACTAGGATATTAATCACCAAGAAGGCATGGTATAATTACTAGTGCACCGTTATGTGTTTATTCTTACAACCCATGTAACCACTTGGGTTTGGATCTAACCAACTATGTATACTTTTATCTTATAAAATATAAACTGTTATTCATTTCAGTTTATATATATTTATAATTTTGAGATGAGACTTAAAATATAGAAAACATAACAAATTTGTACCTGATATCTTACAATAATTTAAAATTAATCTCGTTGTTTAAGCAAATAGGTTTTAAAAGTTAAAACATTCCCAAAGATTGAATTTATTTAACCTACGATTTTAAATGTAAAATCAAGGCTAATCACATACATTATATTAAATGATAAAAATATATTCTATTTATACTTTGAAACCATTATATATTATTATTTAACCACATAATTTATTACGATGAAAAAAGTTGTTTTTAATTAAAATATAGCGTGTTTTTACTATTCATTAAAATATGAAAGTTATCAGATTTATATGAAAAATTTATCCAATGTAAATTTTTATATCGTGATTTTAAAGAAGAATTTTATAATGTCAAATTCAACTTATAAACATGTCAAAAACTATATTTAAAGAGGGTGCTCCATCAAAAGGCTGCAAAACTGCATTTTTTGAAAAATAATTATTTTACCCGAAAAATTTATTTTGTTATTATACCATGTTTTAGAAAATGTGTAAGATGAATAATAATGTTATATTATTCAAAATTTAGTTAATACTATTCATTACGGCTAGTTCATAATAATATTATAATAATATATCATTGTTTAGTAAAACTCGGTATTGCGTACAACACACCCTATCGAGGAAGGTCGCGATTGCGTGTAATGCAAGCCATGTCAGGGTTGCATGCTGTGCAAGAATCCTTCATTGTTTCATATATCATAATCCAACCATATTTTATTAATACATTGAATATATATATATATATACTCAATGTTGCGTAGAATAAGTATTATCAAAATTGTGTGTAACACGATCCAAGAATAGTGTTGCATATACTGCAAGCTAATACGGTTTTGCATATAGCGCAATGTAATCATGGTGTAGCATACAACACAAGACATTAATGAAATTAAAAGAATATTTTTCATAAAATCTTGGGGTGTTACATTCTACCCCCTTAAAATGAATTTCTCCCTCGAAATTCGTCAGGGTTATAAATAGTTTACTATTGGAATGTTTCTTTAATAGAAACCCACATCGAAAAAAGGAATACCAAAACCAATATTTAAAAACAAAAGTATGAAACATAATGGTTACCCATATAAACTAATCACGAGGTTTCCACATAGGTGAAAATATGCATATGGAAGAGAAATCTAACCATCATGTTCTGATGGAGAGTGGTAGAGAACATGGCTATGGAAAAGCCAGAAATCACAAATCAATAAATTTGTGATGATCTAAGGTACCATCTGATTCATCAGATATAAGAGCACTAGGACGACATTTTTGGTTTTCAAGATCTTTTCCCTAAAGTTGATGAAATTGGAATTAGAAGAAATACATTCGTGATTTTGGTATAGTCTCACCGTTTGTCATTCTTTTGACAATTTACACTTCATCTCTTAAAGAAAGGATGTTGAATTTGTCATTCGTGATGTGTTAGCAGATCATGTGATAGAATGATGGGTCATTCCATCTGTTTCAAACAAAAGGTTAGAAAAGTTATCAAAAAATAAATAAGTCCATCTATAGTGAGATTAATCAAATATGGTTCCTAAAATGAACTTATACTTCATATATCATACCGCTTAATAAAATAAAACTAGTTTCCACTAACCAGGGACTTCTTATAGGCTAGTGGTAGGTGATAAAGGCCAGCCGCACTTCGATTGTGGGTTCTATTCCAACGACCATGTCCGACGCGATGGGTTGTCACCCGTCCTGTGGGTTTTCCTTTTTCTAAAACTATATTACTATAACATCCCATCAATAATATAGAAAAAAACTTCTATCCTTAAACAATACTAACTTATGTCCAACATAATCCTTTCCAATCTTTAGGCTTATCCATAATAATGCAGTCCATTCTCATAATATAGTGAAAACGATTACTAGAGATTTAATACCATCGTTGATCCTCATATATCATAAGATATGTCTTATTGGACACATTCCAAACATTCGAAGGCCTTAATCATGTATTCTCTTGAATACCCCTTGAACCTTAGTGAAAACATGAATGTAGTTAAAAGTTAACACTTTACACATACCAAAATCCTCAAAATTATATATACTCAAACCATGATATCACTTAGTCCTTATATCAATCATGAGCTCATGAATACTATCAAACATATTAGATTCTCTTTATCCTTTCATTATGTGCATATCATCTGCTTTCCAAAAATATTTCAATAAATTTTCATGGTTACCGATGCCATAAAATTATTGAAAACTACAATAGACCAAAACCTAAATATTCCAATATTCCATGATACTATATACAACATTATTTTGAAATCCCATTACATAAACACTTAATCATTCCACCACATCGTTGTCATATTCATCATCGTCAATGGTGATCGCATGTGACTTCCCTTTGAACTTTTCCTTAGGTGGTTGCTCATGTCGATCATCACTAACCCTTGGATTAGAGCATTTATTAGCATAATGCCCCATTTCCTTGGACTTGAAGAATTGAAGTGTAGTAGGTTCATTCTATGTATCCCTTCCTTTGTCATTAGACATCTTCATCCCATCATTGCTGCATTCAAATGCCCGATGACCTTCCTTTCTACATTTGAAACATTTACTTGTCCCTTTAAGAAAATCTCCACCATGCTTCTTTCCACACATTGAGCCTAAGGAAACACTAATCTTCTTTTCACCATTATTCTATGATTTCTCCTTGAACTCCATCTTTCGTTTCTTGTCAAAACTATGAGATGGATAAGTAACACCAAATTCCATTTCTACCTTGATAGCACAACGCAAAATTTCTTCATAGCTACTGAAGTCTCTTATAGATAATTCCCTTCGAATATTTGGTTTTAAGCCACTGATGAATCGATCAACTTTACTTTCAGGTTGGATGATAAATCCAGATGCATACCTTGCAAGCCTTGTAAATTTCTCTTTGTATATAACAACAGATTCATCATCCTTTTGCTTTAGTTCAAGAAACTCCTTCTCCATCTTTGTTCTAAGAATATGAGGGAAGTACTTCTTGAAAAATAAGTTCTTGAACTCGTCCCATTCCATGGACTCAATTTCATCTCTTTGCCTCGTATTCTTGATAAGATTCCACCAGTGATCAGCTTCACCTTCCAAAAAATATACTACTATGATGACATTATCATGTTCAGAACATTGAAGAACTGAAAATACCTTTTCAGTGGTATTGATCCATTGTTCAAAAAACAAGTGGATCAGAAGACCCACTGAAAGAAGGTGGGTGTTGCCTCATGAAGGACTCAATAGAATATTGTTCCCTTCTCTACTCATTTGGAAGTCCAGAATGATTCATAGCTTGTGTAAGTATAGCAATAAGATTTTTCACTCCATCTCACATAACATTTGTTTATTTAGGAGGAAAATCATTTCATTGTCCATTGCATTGATCAACATGGTTCCTTCGGGTTCCTGCCATCATCTAAAACCCAAAAAGAATAGTGTGATAGTCAAAAATCATGATAGGGAAAACAACATAATAATGGGGGAGTACCTTCAATATCTAACCTCTTAGGTTTAATTCTATGATCTTTAATTTAATTCTAGTACTATAACCTATACGTATACTTAACCTTAGGGACATCCCTAGACGTACCTTAGAAATATCTCTAGGGATCTCACTAACGTTTTGGCATCCTAGTTTCCAATGGTTGACTAAACCTTTCCTCTGATACCAACTTTAGAGACCCCAAGCTTGACGTACATGGACATTATATTACTTTTTCTGAATACTTAGTACATAACAAAAACACACACACAAGGATCGTAATAGTTTAGTGTCTTTGGAAACTCGGAATATAATCTTCAAATCACGGTGAAAGATCTTCAACATCTCCCAAAATGATCTTCCTTTTTTTACCTAAAACCTTTCTTTATACCCTTGGGAAAAGAAAACATAAAAGGGTGAGCTCAATTTCTCAGTAAGAGTAAACAATAGAAATATCAATCACATCATATTCATAAGAACATAACATTTTGGAAACCTTAACCTGCAAAAGAGAGCATAATTTCATAACATGGGATAAATCATAGTAGTGAAATGAAATCCCAATAATTATATTTTAAAACATGAAACTTTGTGTCATACACACATAATCATAGATAATCATATCTTATTAGTCAAGGCTCATTTCCATCACTATCTTAGTGGACAAAGTCCATTTCTGAACTGAGTCACCCTCGTTTCAGTCCTGTTTCACTGAACCGATATAACCTACCGTTCCAGCCATGTCTATCTCATGAGATATAAAATATTTACCCAATGCATTAGAGGGAGATATAGGTCCCACCCATCTCATAATGATACCATTCTTATGTGTGCCACAAAATCATAAATCATACATCATTTCATAACAAATGTAATAAAAATGGGAATCTTAAACATCGTGACATCATAAAACAATTCATATAAGATAAAGGATTCATAAAAATAATTCCATCACAACATAATCAAATCAATGTAATAATAGGGATGAAAATAGAACCCTTTTATTAACATATATGGAAAATAATTTTGATAAAACACTTGTTCTCCATTCATGAGGAAAATATCCTTTCTACTTCAAAAACACTTTTCCTTTCATATCATGTCATACAATTCTAAATTAAAAGAAGTTGATTAAAAATATAATTGAATACTTGTAAAGGATGCTTCTTGGAAATAATGTTTTAAAAATCCATTCATGCCATATAAGTTAAAAAAACATTCTTCTCATACTGTTGTCGGTAAAGTCAAAATGTACCTCGTACGAAAAATGACTAAAGATTCCTTTCAATTATTTTACTAAAAACTCACCGAAGGGTAAAATTTGATTTAAACAATTGTAGGTGGAAGGAAATCATATTACATATTGAGGAAACATTTATGTGGATGATAAAATACACCCCAATAAATAACAAAGTATAAACAATCTTAGTAAAAAATGAGATTGTGAGATTTTCCCTTACCTTAGGTCCAATTTGCTTCGTAAGTGTCCGGACCTCCTGTATAATGATTTAAATAATGCCATTGACTTATTAATGAATCATATTCATTGTTATGATATCACATATATGGTTCACGTATGACTTTATATTACGCATTCTTATGTAAATTAATGTTAAAGTAGGGTTTTGGGTAAAATAATTTTTTTTATCGTACGTGTTTGGACTTGTTGTTCTTGATGTTATTATTACTTATATCATGATTTAATTACCTAAAAAATGTAAATCATGATTTATATATCAAATAAATTCATTATATATCCAGAATATACAATCATTTATAATATTACATATCATATTGAGGTAAGAAATGAAACGCACCGTTCATGCAGACGGTAAGCCGTACGTACATATGAACGCTACTTCCATATCTATTTCTTATTTTAATGGAATTAAAACATAATGATACAAAGGTATATTATAATTCCGGTATAATATCATATATAATATCATTAACCACATCCTTTATACATCCCACAAAAGGTATTAACGAATCACATCACTTTGAAGGGGCGGTAGTCCGCACATCCTCAAATGAGATTATCGTATTTACCGACAATGGAAACTGTAAGGGCTTGATATAATTAGGTAGTAAATAAGAATAAGTAAATATTAAACATAATATATTTTATATATAAATACAGTGACATCATAATGGCCACCATGAGAGGCGGTAGGAGAAAATCGAACAATCATCGTTTCGTGAGGCGTTAGTTTGCCATCACAGAAACATTATGTTCTTCATCCATTAGATGGAGGTGTGTGTAAGTGTAGTTTTAATCCTTTTCATAACAAAATCCTACTATATTTAGGATATTTTTGTTTTTACAAAAGTAAGTATTAAAAAGATTTTAGGGGTTGGAGAATTAGAATAAAAGAAAACAACTTAAGAGAAAATGTTACCTTTAATTTTGATAACATCTTTTGGTTTGAACCAAAAGGACTTCTTGGAGAGTCTTATGCCTAATGTAAGGCTTCAAGGGGGAGTATAGGGATGTATGGAGCTTAGTTGGGCAGAGTTTGGACGAGCCAAAAGGCTCGATAGGTGTAAGGAATTGCATAGAAGTGGTCTCCTTTTATAAGGGAGTAGAGGGGCTCTTTAGGAAAGTGTGAAAACATTATTTTATTATAAACATATCTTCAGATTAAAGAGGTCCAAAACACATTAATTCCAAAGATAAGATGACTCATATTCTAAATAAAATCATCCAATAGGAATTGGATAGGTTTTGGATGATATTTTAATCAATTTAATCTTGTTTATTTATATCATTTATTAATGAGTTAAACACTACATCATTATTGTGTCATAAATAATTTAATTCATCTGATGTCTAAAAATTATGAAAAAATAAAATGATGTATGGAATCACTTTATATTTCCAAAGAATATTTATAGCCTAAAATATAACTTATATAACCCCTTATAAAAATTAATTACTAAAAGAGTTTTGTTAAAGTCAATTTGGTCTTTACATTAAATTAATTAATATAATGTGTCATTGTTTTTAATAAGTGGCTCCATGGGGTCCCAAAAGTGACCCAAGGATGACCATGGTCGGCCACTACACATCCAATAAGGTTAGGAAAAGTTTCAAGGTAATTTTTGAATTATTATAATATTCTTTTAACCTTGAATTACCCTATTTACCTTTAACCGTAGTAAATAAAAAAATTACCGTAGTTATTATTCATAATATCAAAAAAAATTAAAAGTAACCTATTAACATAATTTGGACCCACTGATTCCAAATATGGAATCCATTTTTCAAAATTCAAAACACATAATTTGCAGTAATTAATTTAAAATTAATCCCGTTGTTTAAGCAAACAGTTTTTAAAAGTTAAAACATTGCCAAAGATTGAATTTATTTAACCTACGAATAAATGTAAAATCAAGGCTAATCACAGAAATTATATTAAATGGTAAAAATATATTCTCTCTATTCTTTTAAACCATTCAATATTATTATTTAACCACATAATTTATTACGATGAGAAAAGTTGTTTTTAATTAAAATATAGCTTGTTTTTACTATTCATTAAAATAAGAAAGTTATCAGATTAATATGAAAAATTTATCCAAAGTAAATTTTTATATCTTGATTCTAAAGAAAAATTTTATTATGTAAAATTGAACTTACAAACATGTCAAAAACTAGATTTAAAGTGGGTGCGCCATCAAAAGGCGGCAAAACTGCATTTTTTGAAAAATACTTATTTTACCCAAAACATTTATTTTGTTCTTATACCATGTTTTAGAAAATGTGTAAGACGAATAATAATTTTATAAGATTAAAAATTTAGTTAATACTATTCATAATGGATATTTCATAATAATATTATACTAATATATCGTTGTTTAGTAAAACCTGGTATTGTGTACAACACACACTATCGAGGAAGGTCGCGATTGCGTGTAATGCAAGCCAAGTCAAGGTTGCGTGCTATGCAAGAATCCTTCGTTGTTTCATATATCATAATCCAACCATATTTCATTTATACATTGAATATATATATATATATACACTCAATGTTGCGTAGAATTACTATTATCAAAATTTTGTGTAATACGATCCAAGAATAGTGTTGCGTATACTGCAAGCTAATACGGTGTTGCGTATAGCGCAAGGTAATCTTGGTGTAGCATACAACACAAGAAAATAATGAAATTAAAAGAATATTTTTCATAAAATCTCGGGGTGTTACATATATAGCGGAGTAAAATTCATGTGGAAAATGATGAGGTTGGGTTAGTTTTAGTTTCATGCAAATCAATGGGTAAATTATATAGTAAGGAAAATCAAATTAGAATAGGACAGGAAAAAAAATAAAAAAAATCTTATTATATAAATTAATTGTGTTAGAGATAATTTTATCATATTTTCCACACTTGGAAATTCAATTATTATAATCGCAATTTGAACATGATATTTTAATGGAAACATTATGACTATGGTAATAGAAAAAAATAATTCCCATAAAAAATTATATTTATTATGATATGTAAATACATTAAGGTTTTTAAATTTAATATAAAATTATATCATATATAAGTTTGTTGGTAACCCTAAAAAAAGTGGTTGATATTTCATTTGCACAATGGAATAATGTTGGCATGGGAAACCATTAATTGTTTACTATAACATTTTATAATGACCATTATCATAATTTATATTAATCATTACCTTATTGATAATTTTTATCACCGTAAATATTTATTAACTTTTTTATTCGGTATTTGTATTCATTCACTGAACATTTATTAGTTCGTTGATGATTATTTTTATCTTTGGGTGTCAGTTATTTTGATTGAATAACTACTATTTTGTAATAGTGATTTCATAACCTAAAACATGATACTAATTAAATAATTATTAGATTATGAAATATAATTATATTCCATTTATCAATGATTTATGATTCCCTCGGATCTAATGAATTATGATATAAGCATGGTTGGTGAAAATGTGATACATCATTACATTGTTTCAAGTGGATTTCTGATATTATCTATTTATACTATATTGAATATTAATGTGTTTTTATTGAAACAATAATGACATATATTACACCTTAATATATTATATATTCATAATATAAATAATATGACCTTTGATATAGTGATATGATCAAAAAAACATGTCATTCCATGGATGTTGCAGTAATCCACACATAATACATGAAATGTCTGAAATTTTTGAATTGTTGAGAGGGTAATAGATAACCATTGTTCCATTAATATTATAAAATTTCACTATATTAATTATTTTTAGGAAGTTATACATGATTTTTTATAATTTTATTCAAAGAGGGTCGATATCATAGACTGATAAGTTAATGATAATGATTGAGTAATCATCATGTTTAGAGTTAGAATATTCTCTTGATGGATCATTTGGATACCTGAAACAAAAGATTATTAATGAATGAAGTAACATAAAATATAGAATATTATTGTAATATAGGTAAAATGGGTATTTTTTAACATGAATTTATAATGATATCGGTGCCATTAATTGAGTTTTAGTTGTCGCGTTTTCTCATTGAGAAAGATGTACTTTGACATGTAAAAGAATATAATGTCAGGGTAAAGAATTGAACAACATGAATGTTATAATATTTACTTGAATAAAATGTACTGATACATATAAGAATAAAATTACAACATCCCATAGATCATAGAGAATGTGTATGTTTCATGTAAACTTTTCATAATATAATCTATATAAGTAACCCATTTTACCCTTATTAAATTGATTAAACATTAAAAATGGTAGTAATATATTTAAAAAAATATTTGTTAAACATATTAAAAAATATAAAATTAAAATTTAGAAACATAGACACTATTTAACACGATTTAATTTATAAATATTAGATAAATATTTTTTAAATTCTAAGATAAGATATATAAATAAAATAATTTGTAGAAAAATAACATTTTTATATAGTAACAATTGTATTTCTTCATAATAATTACTAATTAAATTAGTTCTAAAATTTTTTTTATTTAAGAAAAGTTTTTTATAATTATTTATCTAATATTTTCTAGTTTCATGGAAAAAATACACCGCACAAAAAATACGAATTAGAGATAAAAATATATTTTATTTATACAATGGTCTTATTTGATTTCTATCTATCCAAATTGAATTGTATCAAATTATTAGTATTATAAATATAATTTATATTTATGTGTTCTCCTACTTCATAATGTGTTTATATTTATTTATTCTCTCAAAATAAATGACAATATGATAATTCTTTTATAATGCTTTTTTTTGGTTCACTTTTGTGTGGTATGTGTAACATTTTATTGAAAATATCACATTTAATTAATGAATATATCGTAAATGTGTTGGGTAATAATTTTTTTCTACCTTATAATAATGGCACAATTTAAATTTCATTATTTTAATATAAATACATGAGGTTAATTACTCATCAATAAAACCTCATTTCCACACATAGCTTCTTCCAATATATCGATTCCAATAAAAAATATGATCATGTACTATTTCGAAGAAAATCATCTCATAAATCGTAAAAATGTATCATTTTTGTCTATTTATAAATATAATTTGCAAATAATAATTCATATCTTATTGGCACAAATTAAGCACAAGGTAATTGATTTTCAAAATAGATACTCACAATACAACATGCACTTTGGAGAGGATTGCGTAAAGTATTAATTGATAATATATAACACTAATACAATCATGAATATCAAATGGATCAATATATATATATGGTTCATCATCCCATTATATCCAATATCATATATTTATTACATGGATGTATTAATAAGAATACCATATCACTGATATAAAACAGTAGATGTAATCGAAAATTGTCAATATAACTCTATTGTCAACTTTTAGGAGCATTAGTGTGTTCTAGAATAGATCTATTATTTTTTTAAATGTCCTCACCTACCTCATGACATAATAGGTTATTTTCACTAGATTTAACCTAAAGTTTTAGAGATAAAAAATTCATTCAATAGTATTCTTCATAAATAGTACTATAAATTCTAAAGTAATTTTTTTTTTGATAATTCAGATAGAAGAATTTGTAGATCCCATCGTACATTAAAATCCAAAGAGAATGCTCTCAATAAATCATAATGTGTTTGAATTATTCTCCCATGTTCAAAATATTCTTCATGGTGATATGATTGGATAATGTTTAACCATATATCCAATTATTAATAAAAGAATATCAATAAATTATACGGAAAATCGTATATCAATCGGATACAACAGAGAGTTGTACCCCATGTTACCCTACTAATTCTCTAATTTTTATTCTAAAAATATGGCCAAATGTGAAATATTCTCTAATACTCATGATATGTGATGAATTCATAAGGTGTTCAACTACAACCAAAGTGATACGATCGCCATATATGTTTTGTGGATTCTAGAGATGAAATGCATGTTTCTGATTCTTATTGCAGTATGATAAATTTCTGAATTATCGACATTAACATATAATGTTCATTATTTACATTCTGACACACCTAGTATCTTGATACATACTTTACAATATTCCCCTTGATATTATCCCACCAGAGTTTATTGTTGATATATCTAAACAAATTAAAACCTCTACGATGGTTAATTAATTTTGAGCTATGTTATTTATCAAATAAATACTACATTAATACTAGTATTGAAGGTAATTAAAATCCAGTTTAAGAATATTATAACTCTATCATGTTGATGGTTAGACACCAGAACAATCCATTCATTTATTTATAGCTCCTAATATTTATTCCACAGCTATATAATCATCAGATTGATAGATGATGGAATAATCATTTCCATAATATTGGATTTCACCACATCCCTAATATTCTCATGGTTTATATTCTATAAATCCCTAATTATTTTATATTTTACTATAATAATCATGGATAAGCTAGTATGATCCATCTATGTTAGAGAAATAGTTAATTTGTCCACATTCATTATGTGTTAATGTATTGAGAAATCATAATCATTATGTAACTCCAACTATCTCTCTCTCACATATTCTAATAATTTTATTTCAATATATATTTATTTATTCATTTATTTATGTCAATACTTTACAATCAGTATATATATGTCACACATTTCACCATAAACACAATGTATCTATAATTATAAATTGAAATTACAATATATAATTCCAAAACAAGAATAAAATATTTTTAATCATGTACAATCAATTGAAAATAAGAATTCAATACCTCCATTACATTTTTCATTAAGTAAAATACCAATAATTTCAATTATTCACCATTATATATCACAACCCATTATCTACAGTAGGTTAATGTTAGAACAGTTGAAATAAACAACCATCCCTTTATATCCTTGTATATTTGGTCACATTAATATATTTAATGGTTCATGGATAACATTTGAATTAACGTGGTTAATAGATTTAATATCAAGGAGAATGTTCTCCAGATAATCAATATTATCAATAATATAATTATAAGCTATGTATCATAGTAACTGAGGATGATCCAGGACATTGTTCTACAACATCTATCTTGGATGAATAAACACATGTGACATTAGTGGATATTCCAATGGAAATGAATAATAATTTATAAATCGTGAAGTCACGTTTTTAAATATATATTATATTTTCTCCAGTATCATTTAATTAAAGTCTATCCATAGTTGATCTTCATTTTCATTTTTCTGATTAAAATATATTATAATAACATCTATTAATTCTACCAAAAATTGATAATCATAAAATATAATGTCTCTATTCAATATATATGAATATATATATATACCAATGTAATTGTTTTATCATGATGTAATCACAATAAAATCATAATTTTTATACCTTGTATGGAAGGATTTCTTGGGTATAACCTCCTTTTTTCACTTAAATGAAGATACACATATTGAAGTTCAATCATTTTAAAATATTGATATCAAAAATATTCATTAAATAAGTCATTAATATAGATCAGATAATGATATGTAATTATAGTGATATTAATAAGTTAATTATAAAAAATGAAAATATACATTTACCACTCATTATTAAAAAAAATGAATAGTTTCACCCATTATAATGAACTGGGTAATAAATACATTTTCCAAATTCTAATGATTTTTTTCCTCAATTAGTATAATCAAATTTAGGTTGTTCTGAATATATTTTATGAAAAATTCATGAAATGTATGTAATATATTTAAAAAATATCTTCATGATTCATGGAAATACTATTATGTTCTTTAAAGAGTACATTGGAATATTCTATAATAATTATAATATCCTCAACATTGACTTTATCCTCAATTATTTATGATAAATACCACTCATTAATATGTACTTATAAACAAGTTATTCAAATTATTTCCACTAGATGTTAATGTTCAACCTCAAAAATATAGATGATTAATGGTTTATAATAAATATAATATATAACATTAATTCCATACAAATTTATATGGGATTTAAAAAGTCAGATTTAATCCATTCAAATGAAATCCCATATAATATAACTATATTGAGAATATGATTAATTTTTGATATCCAAATTCCCAATAAATTTATTCAGATATGATTTATATACTTTAGATTCATTAATTATACTATTTCAAGTATTTACAAATACTTTAATATATAACTATTAAAATGGCGATGTTATACTATTAAATATTATTTTTTCAATATTTTTTCTATTTAAATTTCATATTATAATTAAATGTAAATATATTAAAATAAATTATAATTTTCCCCAATTCAAATGTTAATTTATAGATGAATATCAATCAGTTATTTCAAATAGGGTATGTAGTTTGGACTCTTTTTCATGCACTACCTTTTGATTGTGTTAACACTCAACCCAACCTTCATAGAATAATTAACTGTGTTTTAATTTGTCTGATATTCTATATCCATTATTTAAATCAATATATGTATTTTGATTTAATGAAATCACACACTCTATACATTAGAAAAATTAAAATATACTTTTTTTGTTTATACTTATCATTAAGGATATTAATAATAGTTTTAAATCCAAATACAAATAAATAATAAACAAAATACTTTAAATATAATTGACTTTTCCCATTAATAAATTAAATTAACATTAAATAATTCAATATTTATTTTTAAAAAAACTACAAAATTAATACTTGATAAATATAATGTTTTTGAGAGTTTGAAGAGTATATACATAATTCACATTTTTATAACTAATCATCCTAATCACCCAAAAAAACATCATATATATTACTATTACATACTCATATTACTTAATAACCTTCATCATTACATGGGTAAATGGAAACATACTGAGGGGTATCCTCAAATAATAGGTAAGAGAAAATGTAACATCTTCTCCAATTCCCCCTGAAGATAATTTCATGAACAAATTTTCAAGTAACATGGGGTATGTCCATTATCAAGATAATTTAGTGAAAAAAATCATAAGAATCAATAGAAATAATAAGAGATTATTTTTTAGATAAACATTATTTAAACAAATACGTAATTATACAATAATTCCATAATGACTCATCCATATGTCGAACATCCACGAATAAATAAAATTAATGGAGTATACAATATATATAATTTTAAACAACATATAAAATAATATAGATTAAGAAATTAACACTTATATCACCCTTAAATTTCCTTCCACAACATAAAATCAGACAATAGTATATATCCTCATCCATTATAATGTCACAACTCTTCTAACCCCACATAGTAATAAAGTCCAACATGACTGATGAAAGATAACCTTTCAAATACCATAATAAGGTAAACCATGATACATGAGCTTAACATCAATCCATAAGATCTTCTCACAACTCGAGAAACCAATAATCATATATGCATATTCAAAATGGTAACTCAATCTATAGAAAAAGAAGGCAAAATAATGATTTTAGAATCAAACAAGTAGTTATAAAGCACCAAACATATGTGTTTCTATTTATATGTCATTAATGAAATGCATGGCCTAAAAATAATAATCTATTATATGCATTTTCCTTTTTTTGAAAAAAACAAAATAGTTTTATCAAATACCTATCGTAAACCCATAAAAAACTTTTAAATAAATCAATAAATTTCTACTTATGAATTGGATTTAAAATAAAATAGTGAAAATTATCATTATACCATTATTTTTTGAAATAAAACCAATAAAGAAAGGAAAATCAATTTGAATTAATATTTCTAATACCTAATTTTCTTTATGCAACAAAAAATTAACTACAATATATGATAAATCCTAATAATCAAAATTAATTTTATTGCAGGAATAAAGTAAAATGCAGCATCACAATAATAATTATTACAATATGAGATAATAACCAACTTCTTGGATAAACAAGAAACTAACTCACTTATATAACACTAGTTTGATAAGTGACCAAATAATTAATATAATTCATGACTCTTTATGGAACAAGAACTGTTATATAGATACAATTCCATTCATAACTATTATATCACCCATAAGGTTACCTTCCATTCTATGGTCGTCCATGTGTCTATAATAAACAATCATACATTCAAATACTGAACAAGTATCAATACCATGTGCATAAAAAGAAACATATCATATTAATTTTTTATTGTAAATAACTTTAGGGAAATCCCATTGAAACAAAATCATTTAAACACATTAATAAATCCCCTATGGGGGGTCTTTATCGAAACAAAATAAAATAAAAAACTATTGTGTCCAATGAAAATATTATTAAATTCACTTATTTATAAATTTAAAAAAGATATATACACATATATTTAAGAATATATGTATATCAATTTGTCTTTTTTCCAACCACTTATATATATATATATATAATCATTCATGTAGAATTTTATAGTAAAAAATTAAGGCGTGCAATTTAAATCAATTTTCATTATACCTATAATTTCAAATAAAAATCACCAAAATGGAAAATAATAAAGTCCTAATAATAATAAACCTTAATTGAATTGCAATAAATATTTTAAATAAATTAATATTTTATATTAAACTCAAAAAACACTTATAAATAAATTGATGAAAAATTAAAAAATTAAAACAAATTAATATTTATTTTGATCTTATATGCATGTTAAAATTATTATTTTGAAAACCCTAGTGCATATATAATCCATGTTATTCATTTATATAATCACATAACCTAAGTAGATTAAAAAATTTGGTTAAATGAATACTAATTGTAATGTAAATTATAATGAAATGTTCTAAAACCTGGAAAACTATCCTCAAAAGTGTGAAAATGCGATGTAATTCAAAATATGATGTAATAGGGTAAAAAGTAACTCTTATAATCCCTAAAATATTAAATAATTTTTATTTGATTGAAAATCCCAACATAGGTTTCACCATAGGAATAATTGAATAAAGGTTGAGTATAAAAACATGACATCATGAGAAATAAATAGTAATAAACCCTTATCTAGGAATATCATGCATATAATTAGATGAAATAGTGTTCATGCATAGAAGATATGAGAAAGTGATAATGTTCATGAGAGATCCACTATACAGTCGGTGAAACTCGTGGAAGGTGAGATGACTGATGTGGGGAGTGTTTTATTTTTTATTTAAATAATATAATTTAAGAAATCTTGAAATGTTTGACCTCAGATTACTAATAGAATTTCTAAATCAATAAATTGACATTTATCCCCCCACTGGACAACTATAACGCATATTATAGTTTCACGAGGAACCCCACTTGATTTTCAAACCAAGAGGTGACCATTCAAATTTTAACTATCAAACTATAGACTAAAACTCAATGTTTTTATATATTTCTTCTAATCATGATATAATACCACGTGAAACATTGAAAAAACAAATGTATATAAATAATAAAAATGGATATTCATGATTCTTTAGAAAAAAATTAATGGCCAATAAGTAAATAAAATAAAATTAAAAAATGGATAATGTTTCATTATAGACGTGGAAGATTCAATAGATGACCATAATGAAATATAATAGAAGAATCTGGGTTTGAAAACATAATCATATGTTATGAAAAAAACACAGTTTGTCAAAGTATATAAATCATTGTTCATGGAGTAAGGATTTATCATAAAATATACATGAGTCATATGATCATGGAATCAGAAATCAGAAATCATTATTTATCGGATAATATAATAGTAATATAACATTAATTTTTTACACACACATTCATAAAAATATTTTTATAATGATACATTTCTAGATATTTATCATAATATAGTCTAGGTCTAATAAACTATTTACCTTCTAGGTATTGAGGTATCAAAATAAATAACGATTTTGGAATATGAAACTAACTATATACCCTTTAATCTTATTAGATTAAAAAAATTAACAAATTCATTTAAGAGTTTTATAATTATGGGTCCACTAGTCACCAAACTAGAATTATAACTAATTATTCTGGAAGAAGATAAAACATTCATCATTTATTCATAGAATAATTAAAATATGGGATTGAAATATGTTCCATAAATATTCATTAAAATCATCATTACAATACTTAACAAGAATTAATGTGGATATATATATTAATTCATATTCCAAGTGTAGCATAATGAACTGCGAAGGATTCCTTTATAGCTAAATATGGTTTTTAATTGTAACGAATAATGTACATTATAAAATTTCAAATAATATAAATTTCAATTCAAAACAATAAATAATGTAATTTATTATAATGAAAATTAAATCACTAATAGAAATAATCATAAATAATTATGGGTTTAAATGAATGTGTTGACAAAGAATGTCTTAAAATAGATACTTTTCAAACATTTCACAAAAAACCAATGGAAATGATAAAATATTTCATTAAAATATATGTAATCTATGATAAAATAATATAAAATAAATTATTTACATAAAAACTAACCCATTTATCCCTGAGCATTTGTTTACATTATTACATTGGTACGTGACATAAGGGATCAAAGAACCAAGGATCGATCAGTTTTTATTATATATGAATCATCGATACATTCATGGATTTCATATTATCAGGGATGGAAAACATATCACAAGAAAAACCTTTTTACAACCATGAAAATAATCTAATGATTCTTTGTTCATATCGTGGGTAATGGATAATAAAATAAAATGTTAGTTTATTGGATCAGTAATGGTATTATAAATATTTATCTATCATGATTATAGAATTTATAATAATTATTATATGATGGGTAATAAAAAAATCCATTAATTAATTAATTCATATCTTTAATATGTCAATAGAGGAAATCAACATAACACTGATCTTGTAAATAATAACATAATCATAATTAAGTATATAATTAAATCGTACTCACCTGTGCGTTCTCATGGAAAAATGATTCAATTATTATTTTCAAGAAGATAATACTATATTTCTATGTAAATAATGAAGATTAATATTCAATATATTAAAATCACAAAATAGAGATACTTATTAATGTATTACAATTAGAAAAAATATATATATCTTTAAGATTGTAGATAACATTTTTTATATAAACATTTGAAAACATTTATGAATAATGACAAGGAATAAAAAATTATTTTCATCACATGGAATTGAAATACATGATTGAAAATAACATTCAAATGAAAACAAGAAATTTGATTAATTATAATAATTATTATTGTATTTGAGTCCATACAAATGTAAACATTCTTTTTGATTAAATTATTACATTACCAAAAATAATATCTTATAGTAAAAATAGAATATATAGAACCGAAAAAGTATTGATAACAGATACTCATCAAAAGAATGATCAAATATCATTTAAAATATGGAAATTCAATTATATGGTGTTTTCTGCTATATGATATAGTAGTTAATGTTTTTTAGTAACCATATTTACAGTGATAATACATTAAAAAAAATTAAACATTCAAATTTAAACATGTAGAACCACATACCTGTAAATGTGCAGTAGGATGTATCACAACATGTCTTCTTAAATGTACTTATGTAATTATATGAGTCATTGTACTAGGAACATGTGGTTGTTGGCTAGAACTTGCACCAAGAGTAGTTATTATAAACCACAAGAAGATATATATTATTCCTCAACATTTCATCTATATAGAGATATAGAAATAAATATGTAATGTCATATATGTGATATTTATTTAATAATAAAAATGTGCAGGAAAAAGATGTATGATTTCCAGTTACTATATTAGCAATATAGTATTTGTTTCTAGGGGAATGTGTAACAAATTACATTCAATTAACATGGATAGAAATGTATAAAGGTATTAGTCGTGCTTCATATGACGATGAGGTGAGGGATGAGTAAGTGAGAGTATTATCTTCATTCATCAATGAAAGCTCAGGTAATTATGTAAGACTAAGTTATTAAATACCAAAATTATATAACCAATATGTCATTCTAATATTATAGTGACATCATTCTTAAAAAATGGCACAACATGTTGTACCACGGTTTCTAGTATCCGTTTTATCATTCTTGATCCGACAAATATATTTGATAATGTAGAAAAATTATTAGGAAATTCCCCAAAAAATAGAAGACAAATTTTATTAATTAGTGGGTGTTTTAAGTAATGTATGAAATATAAATTAATGAAATAGTAATGGACTGAGTGCTCCTCATTGCATGTCATCATTAGATGGTTGTGGTTCATTTGTTGTAGTACAATACATCTTGGTATTTCTCATAGATTGATTTCACATAGATGTTGAAATAGTTATCATGGAAATATATTAATCATATGTACTGATTGAATGATAAATAATAGAATAGTATAATTAAAAGGTAATACATTATTCACAAGCTTTTTTACATTCATTAATTAGTATTATACTCTGAAACCTTTCATCCCTAGTTTTGAATGGGATTGCATGTTTATATTTGTTTTCATTTTATATAATCCTCCAGGTTTTCCATAAAATCAGTCTATGCTTATTTATGAGAAGAGTGAATGAAATTTAAATTGGGAAGAGAACATTAAATTTGACTAAGCATGTAAAAAAATAGTGTTTATGAAATTGAAACGAACAATGTACAAAGGCTGCATCATATTAATAGGGAAAGTTAGCTATTAAAGTAAATAAATTATCATTAATGGTGTTATATGATATGATGTGGTAAAAGAGGAATATGTCAACGATGTTAGGGAATACAGATATTCAAACTGACCAAAATCATTTAGTTTTTTTTCTCAATCAGAAAAGAAGATATGAATTAGAAATTTTAACCAATTTCATTGCAAACATGGATTAATGTATACTGTAGAAAATTTTAGTGAATTTATAAAACAAAACAAAACAACACTCAAATGTTAAAAAACATATTACTGCATATTGATCTTCCTATGCACTTTGTTGACAGGATCAGATATGTATAATAGTGAAGACCAATTGTTGTACCAATGGATCTGAAGAGATTTTTGTAACTATAAAGGGTTCAGTAGCACATAGTTCATAAGAAGAATGAATTGTAGTATTATAAAGGAACCCATCATTGAAATTTCTATTATATAGAAAGTAGATTACTATGGCTACATGAAAAAAAATTAAGACACATACAATATAAAAATTTATATTATAACAACACCAACTGAATATGAAAAATGAAAAAAATCTACAATAAAAAATCTGAAAACAATTATTTATAATTAAACTATTATGTATAAGAAATTTTCAAACAAATATTTATAATGAAACTGTTATTTATAATAAATCTACAAAGGGTTATGTATAAGAAATATGCAATATGAAATCTGAAAAAAAGAATCATGTATAATCAAAACATGTAAGGGGATTGCATGTTCGTATTGGTTTTCATTTGATATAAACCTCCTAGTTTTCCACAAAATAAATCTATGCATATTTATGAGAAGAGTGATTGAAATATAAATAGGTAAGACAATATGAACATTGAAAAATCTTGTAATTGAATTTTTTTTATGAAATTAAAATGAACATCGCACAATGGATGCATGTTTTTAATAGGGAATGTTAGCTATTGAAATAAATAATTTAGCATTAATGATGTTATATGATATGATGTTTTAAAAGTGGAATATTTCAACAATATTAGGGAATGCAGATATTCAAACTGACCAAAATCTTATAGTTGTTTTCTCTAAATCAGGGGCCCTAAAGAGATTTTTGTAACTGTAAAGGGTTCAGTATCAGATAGTTCATAAGAAGAATGAAATGTAGTATTAGAAAGGAACCCAAAATTGGCATATCTAGTATATAAATAGTAGATTACAATGGATACATGAAAAAATTTAAGACACATAAAAACTAAACATTTATGTTATAACAACACCAACTTAATATGAAAAATTACATAAATCTAAAATAGACAATCAACAAACAATTATGTATAATAAAACTATTATGTATAAGAATTATTAAAAAAAATTGTATAAGAAAAATATTATTTATAATCAATCTACAAAGGGTTATGTATTGGAAACATGCAAAATGAAATCAGAGAAAAATCATATATAAGAAAAACATGGAAGGAGATTTCATTTTCGTATTGGTTTTCATTTGATATAATCCACCAGGTTTTCCATAAAATCATTCTATGCATATTTGTGAGAAGAGTGAATTAAATATTAATTGTGAAGACAACATGAAAATGAAATAATCATGTAATTAAATAGTTTTTATGAAATTTAAATGAACATTGCAGAAATGCTGCATGTTATTAATAGGGAATGTTAGCTATTGAAATAATTAATTTAGCATTAACGGTGTTATATGATATGATGTAGTAAAAGAGAAATTTTTCAATGATTGTAGGGAATACAGATATTCAAACTGAACGAAAGAATTTAGTTTCTTTTCTATAAATCATAAAAGAATATATATATTAGAAATTTTAAGAAAATTCATAGAAAAAATAGATTAAATAGTATTGTAGGTAGTTTTAGTGAATTTATAATAACAAAATATCACACAATTGTGAAAAAAAATAATACTGCATATGGATCTACCAGTGAAATTTGTTGGCTAGATTAGATATGTATAATAGTGAAGACCAATTGTTGTACAAGTGGCTCTGAATAGCTATTTTAACTGTAAAGGGTTCAGTAACACATTTTTCATAAGGAGAACAAAATGTAGTATTAGATAGTTACCCATCTTTGGAAATTCTAGTATATAGATTATATATTACTATATATACATGAAACAATTTATGACACATACAAACTAAACATTTATGTTATAAGAACACCAACTATATATTAAAAATTAAAACAATCTACAATATTCAATCTGCAATCAATTATTTATAAAAAAACTATTATAAATAAGCAATCTTCATTCAAATATTTATAATAAAAGTCTTATTTATAAGAAATCTACAAAGGGTTAAGTATGAGAAATAAGCAATATGAAATCTGAAAAAAATCATGTATAACCAAAACATGGATGGGGATTTCATGTTCGTATTGGTTTTCATATGATACAATCCTTCAGGTTTTCCCTAAAATCATTCTATGCATATTTGTGAGAAGAGTGAATGAAATATAAATTGGGAAGAAAACTTGAAATATGAATAAGAATGTAATTAAAAAGTTTTTATTAAATTGAAAATAACATTGCACAAAGGCTGCATGTTATTAATAGGGAACGTTATCTATTGAAATAAATAAATTAGAATTAAAGGCGTTATATGATATGATGTTTTAAAAGAGGAATTTGGCAATGCTTGTAGGGAATGTAGATATTCAAACTCAGCGAAAGCATTTAGTTGTTTTTTATAAATTTGAAAAGCATATATGCATTTTAAATATTATGAAAATTCATAGCAAACATGGATTAATGAATATTGTAGACAGCTTTAGTGAATTTAGAAAAAAACAACACACAAATATGAAAAAAATATTATTGCATATGGATCTACCTTTGTAATTTGTTGAAAAGACCATATCTGTATAATGATGAAGACCAGTTGTTGTGCTAGTGGCTCTGTAGAGCTATTTGTAACTATTAAGGGTTTAGTATCACATAGTTCTTAAGAATAATGAATTGAATTTTAGTTGTTTTTTTGAAATGAGAAAACGTAGATATGTATTATAAATTTTAGTAAAATTCATAGAAAACGTGGATTAAATAATATTGGAGACAATTTTAGAGAATTTATAAAAAATAAATCAACATGAATGTGGGAAAAAATTTATTACTTCATGTGGATCTAATCATGAAATTTTATGAAGGGATCATATATGTATATGTTGAAGACCTGTTGTTATGCCAGAGGTATTGGAGAGTTATTTCTAACTGGTAAGTTCATAGTAGAATGTATGTCAGAAGAAGAAAAACCTGAGAGAGATGGCCACTTTAGATGTGGGAGTAGATCGCCGGTGAAGTAATGCCTTTACTGGTTATGGTGCCTGGAAGAGTTGAGTAATAGAGATATGGGGTGTCTATTATAGAAGGAGGAAAAAATATATTGAAATAAGTGGATGTATTTAATAGTTATATGTATTAGAAAGAAACCCTACTTTGGTATTTCTAATATATAGAAAATATATTACTATGGATACAAGAAAAAATTTCAGAAACATTCAAACTAAACATTTTTGTTATAATAACACCAATTGAATATGAAATCTGCCAATAATCTACAGTAGGCAATCTGCAAACAATTTTTTATAATAAAACTATTATATATAAGCAATATTAAAACAAATATGTATAAGAAAACTCTAATTTACAAGCAATATACAAAGGGTTATGTATGAGCAATATTCAATATGAAATCTGAAAAAAAATCATGTAAAATCCTACATGGAAACAATTATGTATGGAATCCTTGGGAGAAATCATCAATATGAATACAATTATTACTATGTAGTTTGAAAATAGTTATGTATAAGCAATCTACATATAATTTCAATTGATAAAAAATTGATGAGATTAAATGAATTTTATGTTTTAATTATAGAAAAAATGGAAAAGTTTATAACAAAGGTGCATTGAAAATTTCAGATGTAGCCATAATATCTATATGTTAGAGAGAACTGAATAATTATCCATAAAATTATGAGAACCGACCTTTTGTAAAGAGCTCTATAGTACAACACTTTGGAGAAATCATATGATGAATGTGAAATAGAGAACTAAAAAGTAGAGAAGAATAATATGTAGAAGATACAGAGGAGAACATACCATATGCAGGAAGTGGGAGCTAATTTAATAAGCACTTTGGAAAAATTTTAACCCTTTGTCAATTTCTGTAATGGAACTAGAAGAGTTAGTTTCATTGAAAATAATTGATTTTGGTGATGGTGAATGGATTCACGAAGCGTGTACAAGGAGCACATTACAGAAGTAGTGCTCAGAGGAGATAGATAATACCGGGAATCCTCATAGACGATGAGGGATTTTGCGACTAGGAGGGGAGGGGGTTGGATGGATTGAGCTTGGTGGTCAGAGGAGTAGACTATTGGATGAAGGTGGTAGATCATGGAGGAGTATAATAAGACCAAGAAACCAAGGAGATGGGACGCCGACCATATGTGGGAAGATTCGGATGAGGGATGGTGATACCGAAGTGGAAACTATATGATTTTACATTAAATAGCACGAGGGGATTAAATTTATTGCAGGAAGGAGATGATGGAGGTCAATGGATAATAATTTGAGTAAGACGCTGGATGATGGAATCTGTAATTGGGTCGATGGGTTGTAGGAAGGAGTAGCACATAGTTGAATTGCAGGAGGAAGATGTTGGAAGAGGGAAACCCTAAGTGGCGAGATGGGCCATGATATGTCACAGGTCGCAGTCAATTTTCGATGGTTATATCAAGTGTTTGTTAAGAATCTTGAGGGTAAATTGGTAATTGGGTACCTAAATTTGGTGATGTGGTTGAATGTGGTGGTGACACATAAGCAGGGGAACACCCATGTTTATTAGATATAGTAGATTTAGATTTTCATGATATTTTAATCATGGAACTAATATATTACATCCTGATCTTCACCATCATTCCCTTTTCACATGAAATTTTACATTTCATCATGGAAGAAAAATCAATATGTTGTAAAGAATACAATGAGAAATAAAAATTATATTTTTTCTCATGAGAGATATTCATGCATCAAGGTTCTATCTATTAACAATCCCCACCCATCACATGAATATGTCCATTTCATTTTATATATATTTAATAATGGAATAATAGTTAATAAATATATATTATCAACCAATAATAAACTATATAGAATAAATATTACAAAATATAAATAATTTCCAAATAATTGAAATAAAAATATTAGTATACTTTCCTTTTTCATAACATATATAATAATGATTATACAATTTTTACTACATTTATATGATGAATGATAAATAACATCTATTAAAGTAACTATGATTTTTAATTTTTATCGTCATGATATTTAAAACATATTTATGTAAAGGATTATAGAAGAACAAAAATTCATCAGAAATAAACGTTTTATAAAAATGATACTTATTTAATGAAAAATAGGGATATTAGAAATAAAAAATTTTAAAATAAATTTTGTTAAAACTATTGTCACATTATAAAAAATGGTGTAATCGATCATTTCCAAAATTGACTCAACAATTTACAAAGTAACTATTTTATATTTTCATATACAAAATTTTAATTCAAAAATAATTGACAAATTAATTTCATTGGTGACCCATAGATAATTGTAGAGGAATATAAGTACTAAATAAAGGTCATTTATGTTGTAAAATCCTTTAAATATCTATTCATTCAAAATGTTTTTTAGTCTTTATCAAGAACAATATAAATTAAATTATTTAGTAAACAAATAAACCATAACATCTATTAAATTTAAATTAAATTTAATTTTAAAACACAAAAACATTTTCCAAACAACATATATAATGATTTAATTTTTTATAATACGTATATGGAATCAAATCAATATATAAATATAAAAAAAAAGAATGATTCCCTAAAAATAATCTATTGGACCAAATAAAGAATACATAGAAGAAAATATTAATAACAAGATATTATCACAAAAGGACAAAATAGATGGGCTTTTATAATATAAATATATTATATATTTCTAACAAAAATTTAATCATTAAAAACAAAAATATGAGGGATATTATAATATAAACTTTGAATAAGTCCATAATTTCTAAGTCAAAATAGTCCAAAAGATATAACCTGAATTAAAAAACATAATTCCATGAATAAATATGAATATATGATTTAATATTTCGAAGGTTTAATATGTACACAATATATAATAAATTCTAAATGTAATATTACATATCTCTCAAATGTGTGGAATTGAGATGAAAAACACTTTACATGGATATTTGATAGATCATCCATGGTATCAACTCATTTGTAATCAAATAAAATTTATCGAATAAATTTTTATTAAAACAAAATAATATATATATATTAATCTAATTTGATAATTATATTTCATCTCTTCGTTATATATTTTTTTCTTACGTCATGAACTTATGTTTATTTGGTAAAATTTTCCAAAAATAATCCATCATGTTGACCATGTTCAATGTGTTATGAAATGGTTATATCACATAAAAAAAGATAATAAGTTTTTTAATATATTTTTTATTATATATAGTTCAAGATCCAATAATTCAATGAAATCATATACAAAAAAATAAATCATTCATGGAGACGGTAGTCCAAACGTACACATGATGATGTCTAAATTTCCCTAATATTTTGAAATGAAAAAAAAGTAAAAAATGATTTTTAATTTAATAAGAATATTTATATACTAAATATCATATATATTCATTAAATATATACTTTCTTCAGTCATTTAATGAGTTCATGGAAGAGGAATTATATCGTTTTACAAATGTGTTAGTCCACATATACGAATGAGTGACATTACAATTTTTCAAATAATTAGACGGTAATAATGTGTATAATATTTTATCTTTTCTATGAAATTATTATTTCATATAAGTAATCCATATTCATTAAATAATTCATTATAATAATACATGTGATTTGATGATGAAAAAAGATACAAATTGCTTCATGTAGATGGTAGTCCAAATGCACACACAATAGTTGATGTTATTTATCATTGAATGGATGATTAGATAAAATGGGTAATATATTAAACATAATAACATTAATATACATTTTAGATATGTATATGTTATTATATAAAAAAATTTATGATAGTTTTGGTGTATTTATAAGAAAAATAGACTTCAAATAACTCGATTTATATTTATACATATTCTTTGGGAAATGTTTATGTACTAGAGAATATATTATATAATATATAACTTACTCATGAAAACTAGCACAAAATTGAGAATGATTCAAGAATGATACTGGAAATTTATAATTTAAAACATCCAATTTGATTTAAGAATGGTTTACTTTTTATCAGGAAGCCTTATCCCTTTAAGTAAACCTTTCTAACCCATATTACACTGAAACATGATGATATATTTTTACGATGGTAATTAATCATAATGAAAAAATATATAATTATTGTCATAAAAAATTATAATATTATGATATCAAATATGATATTTACTTTATATTATTCCATTTTTGTAAGTGGTAAATAAATTTTTTAGAAAAATTTTACAGAACTCGATGAAAACTATTTTGACGAAAATATATTTCATATGAATAAAAGGGATTTTACAAAAAAAATCATGATTAATATGAATTCCATTGGAAATAATTTTACTATGTTTAAAAAATTAGAGTTAATATAATATCCAATAGATCAAAAACCAAAGGAATCTTTTTAATACTTTATTAAAAGTGAATAGCTAAAAATAGTTTATATTTGAATAAATACATTACTTAGATTTCAGAACTATAAAACGTTTATTTATAAGGTAAAAATTATATTTTTAAATGTATTAAATTAGTTATAATATATATATATATATATTTTATCAAAAACATTAAATGAATTCATATATTGATAATTATTTTAATGTATCATTAATAGTAAAACCATTATTTTTCACTAATCAATGAAAAATTAACTATATCTAAAAAATCCAAAAATTTCACCATAATTTTTTGAATATATTAATCCAATAAATAAATCTATTTATAGAAAATTGAAATTATAAAATTTATAATTTTATTTTATATTTTGAAATACAAATTCTACAACCAATCCTCATTTAAATAAAAAATGACCCACTAAAAAATTAATGATTTTTAGTCTTATGTGATTTAATTATTATCATTCAAAACTGAGTATTTATTTTCTTGGAATTGATAAATAAATTTTTCTTATGAATACATTTCAACAGGTATTTTAAAATGTGGTCATTCCTTTTCATACCCACAATTCAAATTGATATGTTATAACATTCATATTTAAATAATAATTGTGTTATAGTATATCATCATTCACTTAATCTCAATGTTGTGTATATCACAATATAATTATAATAGAATTCATAAAAACCCATGGGTTTTTACATTCTCCTAAATAAAAAAATATCAGTTTATTTTATTTCATTTGGAGTGTATCATTCAATGTCTATAGATTTAATCCAGAATTTATATTATAATAAAAAACAAAAAAATTATTTTTTCATGAATATATATTTTTAAATAATATATATACCTTTATAATATGTTATCTAATTATTATATTTATATTATCATTCATTCATATTTATCTAATAATTCTCAAAATACTATTGATATATTTATTTTTCATCGGTATAGTTTGTGGAAATATGCTTAAATGGTGGAATTTTATTCTATAGGGGATATTTTATCCCTTGGTCTACATCGATCAATTTTCTACCTTTGTTACATCTAATTTTTATAATGATGAATGATCAAAATATATTTTTCACGCAGGAAGCAATAAAAAAATCTTAAGGGGTTTTGATATCTATTAAAAGATATAATTCTTCATTGTAAAAATGATTGTCTGATTAGTTATTACCCACATTACTAAAAAATTACATAACCAAAAATATTTTTAGAATAAATATAAATTATAATAAGTAATTTAAACCATAAAATGAATGATTGATATATCTAATACTACAATAATGAAATCCATGTTCTAACTGTAATCATTAAATTAAGAAACTAATTAGAATATCCTATAAAAACAAAATAACATAACAATATTATATCCATAAAAATTTAACATAATTACCATTATATAAGATTAATAACTAACCCTAATAGTTTTATATGTTCATAATGTTCTACCCTATCTTAGAATCATAGATAAATATTATATATTTTGGGAAAATATTTTCATGAAATGATACATTCTCATGAAAAATTTTAGATGTGATTAATTTCTAAAATAACTTAATTCCCATAAAATATTCATGAATTAATCAAATGTGAATCACATGATCTTTCTCAATGTTATAGAATACAAAGATAATATAAAAAAATAAAATAATTAAATTATCTGACAAATACATGATTCTTCATGAATTACTTCAAATTATGTATCATCTCAATGGAGATATAAAACCATAAAATAGTGGTTATTAATTTCCATTCAATTCATTATCACTGTGTAATTTATCTAAATAATCATATCAAAATCCCATTTTCATTGATCATTTTCTAAGATTCTTCATTTAAGAATTTTTAAATGTTTCTTCTTCTACTCATTCATAATTCTTGTTCATTACATTTCCTTTTTATGGTCCCTAGTTATCCTCTTATTCTGTAAATTTCAATGATATTATATGCCATAGATAATTTTTTAATATATTAATGGATCTAGATACCAAATCTTGATATTATGAAGAAATTTTAAAACTATATTCCTTTTATTAATCGACTTAATCGAATTAAAGAAATAGTAAATATTATTTTACATATTATAAATGTATTCCACAATATTCTTTGTTAATATTGTAATGTTATCCTCATAAATAATATAAATCTCCCCTTTATTGTACATTATATTCAAAATTCTAATTTTTATATTATCACTGTATTCGATAAGAATATGTTTCTTAAATAACATCACCTGAAATTTTCATCATTACATAATTTTTATCTAATATTCCATTTTAGTTTTTTGAGTGAATAAACTAAATTTGTATGTATATAATTTTAAGAAATAATCATCAAGAGTAGCATTTTCCATTAAATTGATTCTAATGAATAAAAATTTATTTTAAGGAAAATTTTTCATTTATTGGATTCAACAAAATTAGTAGATCTATTAACTATTTGAGGCTTCTACCAAATTATGTAGACCAAAATCATTGAAATATGTTATGAGTAACTAGGTTGTTCTATATGGTAAAGTTGATTGGTCATTACCAAAGAATACTACCCTATTATACTCAAATGTTTTTCTGCTACAACACTAGTCATGTAGAATTTCTATTGTGGGGAGTATCTACCTTTACCATGGGGTTTTACATGATTTGACATCCTTATCCTTGGATATATATAAAAAAAATTGCATAGATAAAGTCATTTAAAACTCAAAATTAATATTGAGCCATGGAATAAAAATACATATACTAGTTAATGTCGTCAAATTATTTAAAGGGTTCTTATAATTCCATAACTATATGTTCTCTTTTAAAATGTATTTCATAGATTATTTAAAAAATATTATACAAATTGTAGAAACCCAATGTCAATATACTAAGACCTAGTGATTAATTTATTACATTGATATAATTTATAACTGATCTAACTATATATAATTGATCAATTTATGAGTCATGTAAAACAAGATACATATATTACATTTTTATTACAATATAAAATTAAAAAAATTAAAAAAAATATTCATTCTTTTTTGATAATAAATGAATAATCATTCTATTATTTCATATGGGAAGACTAAATGTATCATCACAAATACTCAATATCTGTATCATACATAAAAAGATATAATAAGCAATCGTGGAATAGTTAATATTCCATAGTTTATAATAAAGAAACATTCCATTTAACTAATATAAGAAATTATAAAATATATATTTGGAAAATATTTATAGAACAGTCACATGGATAATAATAAATGAAATCCCAATGAAGGAAATGCTTAATTTTTTTTCACAATCTTATTTCTAAGGGATCATTCAAATATATCATTACACTTATGATAAGTGCATTTTTATTGGATATTCTACATACCATAAAGGCCATATAAGATGAATGATTTACTGTATGGTACATCATACACATAGAAATATGCATTATGTTTTGACCATTGAAACAAATTGCTGAATCATCGTGAAATCTATAATTTGTACCTACCCATCCATAAATTTATCAAATTCATTACACAGATATTGAATCATTAATACAAATGATACTAAATATACCTTATAAATCAATAAATATCCATATTTATTAATAATGATCAAACATCATCATTTCTCATGTAAAAACATAATTTTCTTATTAATCATATCTCAGCTCATAATATTTTTAATAATTAGTATGTGTTATTATCAATATTTTGATAAGGAGTTATAGATGATATATCATAATATATTTGAGATTATTCATCATAGAAAAATGATATATAAACCCAAAATCATCAAAGGATGATATAATATTTTTAATTCCTTAGAAATGATTTTTTGAAAAAATGGATTTATTTTGATAATTTTGAATGAATATTATTGAAAAAAATTAAAAACATTACTAAGAAATATAATAAAATTATTGTAAAAATAGATTTATTAATCATTCAATATATAAAAAATGTTGGGGCATATTGTTTTTTCTCCAAGGAAATCCAAATAAATCGTTTTATCATATGTTCCAATCTGGGATTCCTACCCCCACAATGCACTAATTTTCTTCAGACAGATGCCTTACGGCTCCTCTATTTCTAGCCTCTATATTTCTGTTGTCTAATTATTTTCCCTTAATAAAATATTTTACATTATCTTAATAAAATTATTCATGGATGAAAATCCATTCATAATAAAAAAGTTAACAATAATACCATTTTTAATATTTTTTAATAAAATTAAATAAGATATCATATAAAATTTAAATTATTATATTTCATATAATATAAATAATGTAAATATTAGAATTATAGTAAATTTACCAATATTTTGAAATATAAAACATTAAAATATAAGATAATGGTTTAGGGAAATTTTATTTCTATAAAAAAAGTATTAAAAATCTTTTTTCCCCTAGAAACATTATTTTAGTCCAAAGGGATGTATTTGGGGACAATATCTGAGAAATCTAAATAATAACTGCAGGATAAAAAATATGTGTGTTCTATTAAGTGAAAGATAATATAATTCTTCAAACATAAATGTAAACTTAGAAAATATAATATAAGAGTTTGATTTCAAAATAAAACATTACACTATAATATAATCTCAATCCAGCACCAATAAGGGGTAAAACCATAGTTGAATCATTAAATAACATGGATAAAGATGAAATCCAGATATAATATTTTAACAAGGAAGTATATAGATCCTATAAGATAAATTTTATGTGTAATATAAAATATATCACATCTTAGATTAATTGAAATGAGAAACTCTTACCATGGATTGTTGTTTTTTCAAATCTATTATATCCTTTGAAATAATCAATATATATTTAATAAATATATTATTTTTAATTTTTTCATCTGTAATGAATTTTTTACTCTAATAAACCCTAATCTAGTAATATATAGTTTTTGTTTTCTATATTACATTGTATTATATAAATGGAACCGGACCCTAAATGGTTGATCTGTTAAGTAGTCTTAACAAACTATATTAGTAATAGACTCTCATATTACATTGAAATTATAAAATAAGATTCATTAAACATTTATTGAATATATGATATTATTCATATAATCCTTCTTCATATCATAGGGAAATGAAAAGAAATAATGGTTCATCGTAGATGATTTATAAATGTTATGTACAGAAGAAGATATCAAGAATCAATAAGGAAAAATAGATATGGAATGTCAAATACCAAAATATAGATTCCATTTAATAGAGAACATGAGAATGAAATATATCCATGGATATATTCCATTTTTTAAAATAATTTATAATAATATATATGTTCATAATTAATGAAATGACTAATATTTCTATGTCATGATTTCTGAAATTATGATATATAAACCATTAAATCCTAGTGAATAGTTAATTTAATGTGTCGATATGAATACACCAAAAACTAATTAAAATATACATTAATGATTTTTCATATGATACATATTTAGAATTGATTGGATATCTATAACCATGTCCCACCCATTACATCATTTCAAATGGATTTAAAATATATTTAATCAAAAATAAAATGTATAAAAAATGCTTATTATTAACAAAAATATTGATATTTACTAATGAATATTGATTTATCTTGTTTATAATCCTCATTAAGTAACATTTATACAAAAACACCATAGGTAGAAGTGATATATTGTATAACAAATAAGTGTATCCATTATATAATATGGATATTTAATAACAATTAAATTCTCAATGACCAAAAGAATGTGATTTTTTCCTGGGAATTTTATTTTCTTGGAATAATATTTGTGATGAGAGTTTTACATTAAAAAATTATATTTTCTAGTAAAATATATTATATTTATGAATGGATGTGAATCATTTAAAATTTTTTCTTGTAAATATGTTCATTTTGAAAATATTTTAATTATTCTAGAAGAATTAAAAGGTAATAAAATATATATGGTAGTGATAATGACATTTAATGAAGAATTTGTTAAAAAGATAACATTTCTATGAATTATTTTAAAAAAAATTGAAAATTCGGGGACAAAATTAGAGAGTATCCTTTAACACTATTTTAATAAGTGTAAAATAACAGAATATGTACTTAACAAACCATTCGAGTAGAAAAATGTACTTTTTTTAAAAAAATTAACATAGAGGATTAGGGGTAAAATATACTTGAAAAGAAGTGAAATAAAACAAGTTTTTATTGTATATATTCCACTTCATAGAGTAACATGATTTGAGTCATTAATCAATATAAATAAATAAAGTTTATTATTAAATAAATCAAATGGGATTTATCTACAATACATAAAACTAAATAGTCTTATAATAAAAAATATTTATCAATGGGACGGAAAATGATACGAAATTCATTACCATTTTTCTATCTTGTCATATACATTCAATATCATACTAAATAATACAAATTTATAATTATTTAATGATTTAAAACCTTATTCAGGTTTATTATTATTTTATTTTACTTGTTTTTATTGTTATATTTATTTATGTAATCAATTAATTTCTAGTCTATTCTTTTGAAGATATTTGGTTCATAAATTCAAAATCAGTTACCGTAGTTGGAAAGGGTAAAATATATCATTATTAAATCATCTACATAATATTCATGAAATAATTATGAAAAATATTCATCAATTATACTTTTAAATACATCTATGAATTCCTATTATGAAAAAAGAACTTTGTTATAATCAATGAGACAATTATTAAATGAATGCATGTGTAGCATTTTCATTTTTCAAATGATCAAAATGGGAAAAGATTAATTATTATTTAATAATTATAAAAATGATAATTATATTATAAATACCATATTATTTATATAAAATAACAAACACACATAAATATATATAAATATTATCTCATGTATGTGGTTGTGGAAAATGAATCACCTCCCTTTGTGGAGGTGATAGTCGACTCATACACATAAACAATATTATAATTGTCAATAGATTTAATGGAAATAAAATATATGATATATTATAATTTCAAAAGATATATATGTCTTGAATATTACGTATATACTTTAAATCCATCATTATTTCCAAACATGAGAGGTGGAGATGGAAAAAAATCCCTATGTTTACCAGGTTCTAGTCTTTAATACACAAAAAATATGGTTTAATATCAAATTTCATAATAGATTAAATTGATATAGGTTATAAAAAATTCTCAATATATGGATGATAATAGTTTAATTATTTAACCCTGGTTGAATAATCATTAAAGGAGAGTTTCAAACAGTACCATTTATTTCATATTTATATTATTTTTCTAGATTTTTGTTGTTTTAGTGGAAGTTTGGGTAACATTACTATTGAAAATTGAAGAATTTTGGTATTTTCTGGTGTTTATTGGACATTTCAATTAAATGTGTCCTTGTTTTGAGGGGATACCCTGGGTCTGGATTAGGAAGGTATGTCTTGAGTTTGTGTTGTTCTTGCAAGGTTTTCTTTGCACGTCATGTGCATGGTGTGCCCAAAAGGTGCGAGGCAATGGGTAAATCATGTACCTCATTGTCGAAGTCATGGAAAAGGTTGATGGATTGTGAATATTTATGGAAAATGATATGAAAATTGTGTGACATCCTTTTTAGTTACAACAGAGCATATTTTCACAACTTGCATATGGTATCCAAAACTATGCGGGAAGCCTACGCAGGGGTCCTTCACATTCTGTAGTGTGTGTATAGTTTGAAATGCCAGGGAAGAATGTTCATACAAACCTAGTGAGTTTCCTAGGATCATAAAAAATTTAAATTCCAAACATTCCCCTCTTAGGTTTTCACCCATTTTGACACCATCTTCTTTGTGGTCGGCTTGGTGCCCAAGATGGATCCCAAACCTATCCTCCCCTTTTTTCTATTCCTAGTTGATCCTTCATCATGAATCTAATGTGAGTTCCTCTTGTTTCATGGTATATTTTATCCTATTATTATCTTCATATATTGGTTTATTATTCTTTATTGTCTATATTACTTCTTCTATGATCCATATAGTAAATTTTGGATAATGTTGGTTAATTTATTTTATGTTAGGATGCATAGATCATCTCAGAGGATTGGTTCTCCATTCTCTATGATTGTTTTTCATTATTTTACAATTGATGTAAGTTTCTTTCTCAATTTCATTTCTAAAACATTTAATTTTATTTTGGTGTGTTAATAATTAATTTACAAATGAATCATTCATGTTTGTGATATGATTGGGTCAACTAGGGTTGTGTGTTAAATTTTACAATTCAGTGAAAATGGATTTTAAAATATTTCCTCATATAATACTATATATATATATAAAAGGTTCTTCTGAAATTTCAATTGTCTTTTAAATATAAATATATCTCTTTAGGATCTTTAAGGACTTGGTTAGGCCTTCACAACATGGATTTTAGTTAATTGAGCCATGTTTGTGGGTTGTGGAAATATTTTTTTTGACACTTATTTAAGGACTCCTGAAATTAGTTCTTATCATATTTTTTATTATTGAATAAAAATATTTGTTATTTTATTGATTTTAATAAGTTTTCCACTGGATGGGCGAAATACATATGTGAATTGGGTTCACATATGAAAGTTCACAAAACATACGATGAATTTCTAAAACGATTATCACCATAAATCGAGAATTCCAAAACACTTCTACTTATTTTCTCTTATAGTTTTAATCCCACCACTTTTAAAATATTCTACTCAGTTCCAAAATATCTTCAATATGGGGTTTAAATGTTATTTCCATATTTTCTTAGCTCATTTGGAACCTTGGAATCCTAAATGGAATCTATATTACTTAAAGTATTATTTGGAACTTTTCAAGTATGTAGCATGAATTAATATTAGTTTTTAGAATGGTTTCTAAATGTAATATTGAATTCAGAATTCAAAGGCTATGTTGGTATGTATATTTTTTTAAAATCTGTTATTGAATATATTGTGGAATATTGTCCTAGTCGCTACTTTGGTTGACTCTATGTGTGATTGGGACCATATTAGTGTTCTTCTATTAAGAGGGAATTCCCATATAGTTTTTCTTAGTTTTAAAAAGGTGGCAATGATGATGCCTATGGGTTATTATTTTATTCAATGAGATTGATGACCTCCCTAATATCATTTATACTATTATCATTAGAATCCTAGAAGTCATCTATTGAATTGAATAATTGTTTATTACGTGTCATGATTTGATGGACTGCTTCCCTTAGATATTTTGAGAGTCATTGTAGGCTTTTCCACTGCTAAAGATAGTCTAGATCATTTATGTGGGTAATTATTATGGATATTCACCATAAACCAATATGTGAGTTCGGACTAAGTATGCTTAGTTAATTATTCTAGATATGTTTTTTTATTTTCCATGATTAACTATATATATATGCATTCATTGTCTGGTATCATAATAGTTATTTGTTAATTTATAATTTTCTTCATTCACCAGTGTTGTTTCCAATATTTATAGTTATTCTGATATACATAGTTTCTCTTATGGGATTTGATTTTCCAATCTATACACACTATTTGGTTTCTTTTTCCTTTTTTATTTTTCTTTTTAGAATTTGTTAAAAAATGAACTATGTTATTGTTACATTAAAATGATAAAAATGTTACTTTTGTTCCCATATTTCAATAATTATGTTGTGTACTATTTCATGAATATATATTTTGGATTATATGGTTCTTAACTATATATTTTTTATTCTCACACTATATTTGTGCCACTCGGTATAAGGAACCCGAGTTAATTTTTGGTTCATTTTTTGAATAATTTTTTCTAAGGAGTTGTCACTTTATATTTCATGGTGGTGACTAAACGGTCACATAGAGAGAGTGTTGGTCTTGGTTCAATTAGTATATTTTATTGTTTTTGGTTTCTTCTTTTTTTAGCAGCTATTTTTTGGACCTAATTATGTATTTGTTTTTTTCATTGGAATATTTATTTTGGTGATATGTATTTATTTATTTATTTATATTAATTTTTGATATATAATTCACTCTAGATTAAATTTTTTTCATGACATTAAATTTTATCCTATGAGGTTTAGTACGGCCTTTCATGGCTTTCCACTAGTGGGATCTATTGTTCGATCAGATGGAAGTCTAGCCAGGTTCATGAAAAAATAAATATCGTAGAAACACATATTATTTTTTCAATTGAGTATACAAGAAATAAGAGTGTAATAACTCAAGAGGATGGTAGTATATTTTTTCCAGGAACTGTTTCTCAAGACATTTCTCAATTAAACTAGGGTATTCATTGATATGGGTGTTTTTATATAGTATTTTTAAATTATTTGTATAGTGGTATTTAGTTTTCTCATATTGGGAGTGAAAATTAAAGTGAGTGGGTGTGGACTAGTGTAATTCTTTGTAGTATTTACCCATGTGGAGCATAAATTAGGGATTCATAACACTTCCTGTGGTAGGGTCAATATTAGGGATTGGTTTTCAAAACAATGTGGTCAGGAAATTATTTCCCACCATTTCCCATTTCTGATGTTTTATTATGACTTTTTCATTGGGCTGATTTCTAATATCATGGTTTATTTTAAAATATAAAATAGTTATTGGAAAAATAGTGTTCAAAATGAAAATGATTAATGAAATTGGATTGTTTTGTGAAATTGGGATTTGGTTTTCAAGTTGTATTTAAAAACATTTTGCTACTTTTAAAGATATGTTGAGTATTTAAATTTCAAATTAAATGTGAATTTAGAATTATTGAAAGTGGCATATAAAGAAAATTTGTTTGAGTTTTGAATGTAATTGATGGTTTTTGAAATAGATTATTATTCTTGTTGGTTGATATTTTGGTGTTGGTCTTTGGTTTTGATGTTTTTTGTGGAATATTGAATTAATAATGTTTTCGTTTAGTGGATTTATATTATTTAGATAATGCCTAAAAAACCAAAATCCTTCCAACAAGCCTTTTCCAGTTATCAGACCTATCCAGACTCAAAATGGGGTGGCAGAGTCATTTTTTTCTCTTCTGTTATCGATTTCCCATTGTGACTGTGGTCTGTTAAAGGGTATGGAATTGATTTTAAATTTAGATGTTGTTTTTAGATCCTTGGGAACTCTTGAATCCATTGCATTTTAATCTGAATAGGTGTTGTTTTATTGTATTTTTTTGGCTAAGTGGATGTTATATTTCCTACAATTTATTTATGTTAGGATTTTTTTGGATTTGGTTTTGATAACATTTACTTAATTATTCAATGATTTTTACGAGAATGTGAGGAATGTGGTAGAATCAACGGGTATTCATCATTTATAGTGGATAACGATTTCAAATGCCTATTATTTCACAGATATTTTTACCATCCTCTACATATATCATTATGGAGAATGGTGGTTGATCATCTGTTCATCTATGATATTCACCCATAGATAAAGGAATGAGTTCTCTAATCATTGGATGTTCAGTTTTAGAAATTGGAAAATTTGGTGTTCCTATCCAATTTGGTTCCTAATGTGTTGTATATAGATATGTTTAATCCAATTAATATTAGAATTAATAAATTTTTCCCATCTATATATAAACAAATTCAATAAGAACCTATTCATGAAAACTATCAAAGACCATATCAAGTATCTAATTCTGCAGACCATTCAGTCTTATGCTTCCTATGTAGAAAAATTGGGCATTTAAATCCATATTGTTCAAATAATATAAATTCCTTCTGTTGATGTGACGTTTGGTTTACATGGTCATTTTTTGTATGAATTATTTTCTAAAGGGTATTTCTAAGTCAGAAATCATTAGCTTCTAGTTGGGGGGTATAATATGCCTTATAGAACCAAGGACCCATCCACATACCCTAGAGTGAATTTTTTCACTAGCAGGGAATGTTTGGGCACGGGGAACCTAGGAGTGGTTTTTACTTCAGTTATGTAGTGGAATATGTATCATATTTTCTATTTTAGACATTATTTTTTATATATGTTCATTTGTTGAAATTGTATTGTGATATCCTTAATGTTTGGATTTTTAGTTTTTGTAACGCCCCATCCTTAGAAACCTGGAGCCAGTGCATTATTTAAATACATTGTCATGATTACAAGGAATCAGGTTCTGAAGGACTGATCAGTTTAGTAGTCATGGAAAATACATTACATATAAGAACATTATATTACATTAAAAATGAAAAACTACAATAATATTGTCTGCATTGACCACATTCATATCCCTTAAAATATCACTACAGGTCAGTCATAATATAGATATTCCAATCCTTGGAAAAATAAAACATAGACCGGGGAGAGCTCAGATGCTCAATAAAGAAAATAATATAGATGAAACATTCATAAATAAGCATAAACATATAAGGAAATGTATAAGACTAAAACGTAATCTTTTTAAATATAAAATTCATTATAATATGAAATATATAAATTAAATAATTCCAATTACTTATTCACAGGGATATTCTACAAGTCGAATAATCAGAAGCAGTTTCAAGAGACAATTTAATAATGATGGAATTCATAATGCCAGACATCATAAACACATAGTCAATGTCTCATGCCATGACTATAAATAAGATATTTTCATGGCCTTGTTCCAAGACACTAGTTTTTTTCATAACACCTACTGATTCATTTGGGAGCGATAGTGGGTTCCACCCATCATTTATTAAGTTCAATGCATTCTACATATAAAAAGGATTAATTCTAACATAGTTATTTGTATTAAAACTAGCATACGAAATGATTATACATTAACCGTAAATAATGAATGGTATAAAAATATCACATACAGAATAAAACATTTCATAACTCATTCAATATAACTTGAAAGATTTTATTATAATAAATCAACATCGATTAAGAATAATATCTAGTAAAGGATGTTGACATAGTTTAAAATGATCAGTAAAACACTTTAAAAGAAATATACCTTTTCCATGAAATCATTTTAAAAGTCACACAATTAATAAAGGATGTAATTAAGAAGGTAATTTTGAATCAATGTGTCCCATAAAACTTTGAATCCTTTGAATGTAATTAACATATTAAAAAATTTCATATCCATAAAAATAAATCTCCAAAATCATTTTGAGAACATGGATATTAATGAGAATGTTTTATAAAAATAATTCATTAAAAAATTTCAAAATGAGGTTTTAGTTAAATAGTACATTAAAAATAATCCTTTTGAAAAATATTGTTTCAATCATGGACATGGATAATAAATATTTCCCAGTAAAAAATACACATAAACAATCTCGGATAATAATTAGATCGGGAAATTATCCCTTAATTTGTATTTTTACTTGATTTAGGGTATGTTAACCTCATGAATAGTAGTTAAATCATTATTGTAAAATTAAATAATAAATATATTCAAAATTATGAAATCATATATGATCCTCTAATATTGCTTTAAAAATAAAATTTTAGTAGTATCATTGTTAAGTGTGTTAACTGCTCTGTTTTCCATTATATGGTTAGTTATGTAAGACATCGTTGTTATAGATAGGATTTATTTTATTCATATCCATAATGATATTAAGTTCTTAAAAATTATTTTTAATCATAAACTGAAAATTATTCTTTCATTATTTCAATGGAGAATGAATATAATCACGTTTGTGGAGACTGTAATCTATATGTATGCACGAGCTACAATATCATCATATTGATTGTGAAATCAAATGTAATTGGATTGTATATCATATATAAAGAATAATTAACATGTAATATTTATTATTTACATCACTTATACTCATTATAATACCCATTAAAATAATGAAGTGTATGAATAACAATGTACAACATGACATGGAGAAGGTAAGTCGTACGTTCACATGTATGTTGAATTTGTCATTTATAGGATAGATATAATAATGAATATAGATGTACCATATATATAATAACATTATAGTATGTGTAAGGTACTAGAGATATTATTTTGGTATGGATACAATAAATAAAGAGGAAGTGGAAGAAGAAAATAACATGAATGATGGTGTTGAAATTATTACCAATTCTTCTGGTGTTTCCTTTTGTGTTGATAAAACGTTATCCTTAAGTTGGATTTAAGTTCAAATTAATGACTCTATAATTAAGTAAGGGATGTTGGGAAGGTATTTTTTCTAGGTTTAGATTATCCAAATGGCTATTGAAGTGTGAAATTAATAAAAGGGGAAGTACCCTTTCAAAAGAGAGGTGAGGGTAACTTTGGAAAATCTTGATATATTATTTATAATAAAATCATTTTTGGATTATAATGAATCCAAAATGATTTATTTATAGGATAAGGTATTTATGCTTCAAAAACCACTCAAACAATAGGTTTTATATAGGTTTAGGTAACCATATTAACCTTATCTTTTAGATTAAACTCTTTTTTAAATATATTTACTTTTACAGTGTCTTCATGTATTCTTACATTATATGGTAAATAAACATACTTTAAACTTCCAATAGAACCTAAAGTGGTTAATTAATGTTATATATGATATTATTTATGCTCGTTTTCAGAGCCTTATATTTCATTGAGTAATATATAATTTAATAATATTATATCTGTTTTAGAACACATTTATGTCTATTTTGACACTATTTATTATTTGCTTTTTGTGAAAGTCATCACAACTTGATTACATAGAAAAAGATGCATTGAATCAACCCGAACATGTCATATTTACCTATATAATTCATGGATGTATAAAAAAATTAATTTTTTTTAATATTTATAATAACATTTATTTGATTCATTCATTAATAAGGTAATTACTACATCATCATTATGTCATAAATAAATTTATTTATTTAATTCCTAAATATTATAACTAAAATACCATGATGAATGAAATAATTTCATCTTTATAATGAATATTTATTGTAGAATTTTTATTATGTATAACCCTATATTAAAAATTTAGTAGTTATTAAACATTGAGTTTTACACTTTTAACTCTTATTTAACAAAAATGATAATAAATGTCCTAATCTAATCCAGGTTGAAAAAATAGGATCATATGTTATTCCTAAAGTTTTTACTGGCCAAATTACTCTTATCCAATATAACTAGGACATGTGTTAGGTTAATTATAATATCATTTTTACCGTTAATTACCCTATTTACTCTTTGTAGTGGTAAATAAAAGTGAACCATTACTATTCACCAAAAATTAGTTTCCTCCTATTGAACCAAATTTTACTTACTGATGCCAACCGTGTCTCTCGTATTTTTGAAAATCAACTTACAAAAGTGGTAAAATTATTTTTTATTCAAATTTTCAAATGCTCTTATAAGTTGGGTAAAATATGATAAAAAGTAAAATAAATATTAATACATATAATTTTGTTATATAATGACTCAAATGAATTAAATTAAATATATATAGGTATTATATATATCTAATTTCAATTAAAATAAATTTATTAAAAATAAAAAATAATTTAATTAACAAGTCGGTCTTAAAAAATAACCCAATGTTTTTAGCTATTAATTAAATATTGAAAATTTTCAGAAAAGTAACACTAATTCACCCTAAGGTAATATTGATATTCCAAATTCAAAAATTAATTCAATATTTCCAATTTCAAAACATATAATTTCATTTAAAATTAATTCTCATTGTCAAAACCAAAAAGAGGGTTTTTAAAAGAAGTAAAAACCATCAAAAGATTGGCATTATTTATGTCAAATTTAAATGTAAAATTAATAATAATGACATAAATTGTATTAAATGATAAAAATATAATATATTAATACTTATAAACCATTAAAATGCATAATTTGACAATATAAATTATTTCGATTAAAAAATATGTTTTCACATAAAATTTAGAATTTTTCACTATTCGTCAAAATATGAAATTAATTCGAAAAGTACCAAAAATTTATCCAATCTAAATTTTTATGTCCAAATTCTAAATAATAATTTAATTTCATTTAATTTAATTGAATATATAAAATTTTGAAATGTTTTTTTTAAAAAGATCTTCCATTGAATTGGGGGAAATTTCAATTTTTAAAAAATACTTATTTTATTTGAAAAATTGAATTTTTCCATATATTATTTCTAACAAACACAAAATATGAAAGTATAAAATATATAGGATATATATAAAATTCATAATTCAGTTAATAATATTCATAACCACTTTTTGAAATGCTAATTTGGAAAGTCATGGTGCGCTCGTACTCATTATTCCGTGTAGCGCAAGTTATTAAATTACATTCAAGGGATAAAATACTATGAAATCATGGGGTGTTATATTCTACCCTCCTTCAATAAATTATACCATGGCAATTGTAAATTGGTCATCGACAATAAATGATTAAAATAGAAAAATACCTTTGTGTAAAACCGACATCAGTAGTTGGTAAAATAAAACTTAGACTTAAAAATTTGTAAAGGGAAATGAAAAATTCACCACCAAATTATTATCTCTTTTAGGAGAACATTTGTTGAAATTAAAGACACATAATTAGAGGAAAAATGTAAATATTGAAAGAGATTTATTGAGGTCATAAATCACAATTAAGTGTATAATTGAGAGCCTCAAAACCATCAATCTATGAGGATTCAAAATATCATATGTTCAAAAAAACATAAGGTATTAGGAAAAAAATATTTTGGTTTTTTGATCCCTTCACTAAAATTTAAGAATTAGTTTATTCATAGAATAATAGGAAAAATATACTTGAAAAGTAGAGTTTCACCATTAACTGATTCCTACCACAAACTCATCTTTCATTCCCAAATATAATAGAATTCAAAAATATTATATTTATCCTAATCGTATAGGGTTCCAAAAAAAATTAATTTATAATTAATTTTCAGACTATTAAAAAAATAAATTATACAAACAAGGACATCAAGTAGGCCTGTGGTAGTGATTCACCCTTGTCACCCTTCGTTTGCATGTTAATGTCTGGCAGCCTTGTCAAACGCGACAGGTTGTCCCCCGACCTCTAGTTTTTCTTTTTTATGATAATACAAAAATAATCTCAATAAATAATATAACCTTAAAAATATTATCCAATGTAAAATATAATCAATTCTAACCTTTAAACATATCCAAAATACTTCTATCCAAACTCACAGTCCAAAAATTATAAGGAAGGTAATCACAAAGAAGAACATTTTTGCCACATAATAACTTGTGAATACCTTCATCATGAAATCTTTTAAAACACTATAACACCCTGAATTACAATAAAACATTATTGATTACTTTCATGCTCCCTTATAACTTATAGAATATTAGTCATAACTATTCTATCAAAAAAAATTGTAAACTCCAACAATGATGGAATATAAAATTCATTAATAATTTTCATGGTAGTCAAGAATAACCAATATAATTTATCCAAATTAATGATATATTATTCCAACATCACTACTGAAGTATTAGAACTATATTATGGTTTATCTTTCTCTCAACCATATACTTTCCAAAAAAAATAATCCTACTATTGAGCAACTTTTCATGGTTCAACACAATCTCAAGTCCTTAATAAAATTGTACTGCAGTACAATCTGCATATACTATATAATTTTTATTACATGTACATCATTAATATAAAACTCAAATGAAACAATACTATAATATCAACATAAGAACTCTAATCATTTCCCTATTTCATTGGTAGTATCATAACTGGATTATTATCCAATAGCTGTATTTTGTGTATACTCTGATGATTTGGACATTGATTCACGTACTGTCGCAACTCCTTGCTGATGTAGCATTGTAATTTTGAAAACATTTTCTTACCCTTGTAATCATGTACTTAGTGTCCTTTTTATCCACACTTATAACAAACTTCCATTCCCTTCAAACATTTACCAATGTAATTATTTCAACATTTATCACATATGGAAAAATCCTTCTTTCCCCTATTCCCTTTATCCATCTTTCTCTCTTTCATTGTTTTCTTCTCTTTCTTCATTTCAAAGCCATAAGACTCATTGAAATCATTAATTATCTTATTAACACATGATAGTATTTTTTTATATGATTAGAATATGTGGGAGACTATTTCTCTACTAAATTTTGTCATAATATCATGATTGATATGATCATTCTTAATAATTTGATCATGAATATTGCTAAAATTCTCATTACATATAATAGGTTTCATTTCTAAACAATGTCATACACTATTTTAGTTTATGAATTACAATGCATAATTCCAAACACGAAAAATAACTTACATAAATATAAATGATTATGCATAACATCTATAATCATAAAATGTTTTCCTTGAGGAAGTATTTACACATAAATCTTTTAAAATGGAATGTTATTAAAATGTAAATTATCCTAAAAATATCACCATAGAGTGTCATAACCAAAAGTTTAGAAGGGCCCATTGTCGTGTACCAGGATACCTCGGGTCAAGCACCAAACTCCTTATTAGAGATTTCCCTCCTAGGTACATCTGTTTAAGAGCCACCACTACCTGGTCGTATCGAGATAGAGATGTATTTATTTGAAAGTACCCAAAATCACTATATTATAAAAACTCTTGGAATTTATTCTATAATAATCCTCCAAGTCTATCTTAGGGTAATGTTCTTTAATCCTAGTTTTATAAATTTAGTTTCTAAGGATATTTCTAATCATCCTCTAATAGCAACTATAATGAACTAACTCCAGAATCCTAATGTCGGTGAATTATTTTAATACATTGCCATTATTAAAAGGAATCATGTCTGGAGGAACTAATCTCTTAGTAGTCTTCTAAAATATATTATATAGATGAACGTTACATTACATTATAAAATGATAAACAATAACATTATCTCTACTGAAATCATTCATATTTCTTATATTATCCCTACAGGTCAGTTATAATATACTACTTCACCACCTATGAAAAACAAAACCTAGAAAGAGGTGATCTCAGATGCTACATAAGTATTCCAATATAATGGAATCATTTAAAAATAAGGATAAAAATTTCCGTCAATGTTAGATGGGGAAAAATAGAGAGTTTAATCCATCGCTATCAGCAAAGAGATTTACATGTTGGTGTATTTTATTGTGAAGAATCCTGATCGGACTAGTGGTAAACATTCACTTCATTTTTCATTATTTTATACCCTGTTCGAAAGTCGAATATCATTATTAGTTTTTTTTCAAATTATTATTCTTCTATTTTTCGTCACCTTAGAGATTTTAATTATTCTTGTAAATAAAATTTGTTTTTTTAAATATTTCAGCAAGGGTCTTCTAAAATTCTAATTTTTGGGTTTTTAGTAAAGGAGAAGATTTCATAATATATATCTCTATCAATTTTAATTTCCATATATCATTCCAATTTTATATTAACTCATGTAATTATTTGGATAAAATGAAATCCATTTTCCTTTCTCAATAATATTGTAATAATCATGTAATGATTGGATTTATGGAATACATATTCATCATTATACAAACTCATTGAAATTTAAACAAAATATAATTTCATTAGATATCATATCAACACTATATTTTTCAAAATCATGTATGTAGAAAAATTTATAAATTATTGAATATTAATTATTTAAATAAACATATATTTATACTCTGATGTTGATTTTCTAAATAGGGAATCTTGTTCTAGAGTGGAAAGAAGCACTACCACTTTGATTCCTCCTTAATCGTCAATTATATTTAATGCATATGTCTGAGAGAATTTGAGATAGTTAGAGTGAGAGATGGATAATTGCTATAATATTTCAGTAGAAGAGAGATAGATATTAAGATTGAGAGTCTGTCTTTTTTTCTAATAGAAGAAAAAGGGAATCCTTATTCTTCCAAAATTCCATAAGGTAATTATTTCATTTTAAAAAATAATTATATTCATATTTCATGAGAATTATACATTTTATGGTACATAATTTAATAGAAAATTATTCTATTAATTTATATTTTATATAATTATTACTTTAATTGTGAGATTTATATTGTTTAATTTCTTTCAAAACTGATGTTGATATTTTTTCACTCTAACATTTATAGTATATTTTTTAAAAAATATTATGAAAATGAATATTATGTTTTCAAACTAGAAGTAATTATTATGTAAAAATTATATCAAAGATAAATAATAGTTTTCTTATTATTAATAATTACATAATAAAATAATCTAATGTTATTATATTTTTTATATTTATGGAATTATTATTTTAAACCACAATCATTGCTATTATATATAAACATGTATGTTCATTATGAAAATCATCTAAATATATTTATTTATATTAAACTATTTTATTTAATGTTAATAATATGACATGCCTTAGAATTTATTGTATTTTAGATTTATCTAATATCTATGTTGATTTATAAAAAAAATTTAAATGTATTCAGGATGTAAAATTATTTTCACCATTGAAATCAAATCATGTATATTTTAGAATATTTTATAAAAATTTTAATGGGATATTAATGAGAAACATGTATCTATAAAATTCATAATATTTGTCACTTGTATATCAAATGAGATAATGATGAATGAGTGATCCCATGACCTCAATAGGATGTAGTCATACAATTTATATAGCTATGTGGCTAGCTGGTTTTTTATAATATCTATTATGTATCATTTTAATAATATGGTAAATATTATATTAAAATTATTTTTAAGGACAAATATAAAAAAATCAAATATTATTAATTTTTCAATTGGATTTTTGAAAAGAAAAATAATTTTTGAAAACTAATATATATATATATATATATCAAATATATGTATTTTAAATATATATTTTTTTAATTGGAATATATATATATTTATGAAAGTGTTTTTAAATTTTATTAGAACACATTACTGGGAAATTTGGCACACAACCGATGTTTTATAACACTTTTTATTGTATTTAAAAAGTTTTAAGGTGGATATATTCAATTAAGTAACTATCACACATCTATCCGAGTATTTATGTTATATTTATCTATTAAAACACTGATTTTAGGCCATGCATATTCCAAATCATCTAGATACGAGAGAGGAAATGATCCTTTATTGTATATTGTACAATGTATTTTTCTGATAGATTTTTAATAAAAATAAAAAAATTGAAATGTTTTCAATACCTTATATAAAAATGCAATTTCAGGCTGTCACTATCAAAGTTAATGAAGAATTTATATTACCAATTGAAAATAAAATGAGTTATACAATTCCTTTCAACCTATATATTTTCAAGTGAAAATACATTGGGATAGAATTATTCCAATTTATAATTAATATATAATGAAAAAATATGTAATTATGATGTTACATGTAATATAGGAATTATAAAAAAATTTAAAGAAATTTATTTAATAATAATATATACTCCTTGATAATCTATAATTGAGATTAATTCTATTACCTTGAGTCTAACTCATCAACTACATTATTTTTATACCTGAACAATATACATATGATAAATATTTACATTCTTAGGAACCAATTTTGAGTTCATTGATATTTTTATTTCAATTATTACAATTTTTTATATAATTTATAAATCATTGATGTACAAGTCAGGTGTTTCGATGATCGTTTAATAATGTTTCAAAAATAACATCGTTTGGTTGACTAATGATCTATGATGATATTATTTCCCCATCTCTAGAATAATAATATTTAAATAATAATCATATTTATAAATCATTTATTGTTTTTAAAAAATTCATGAAAAATGGTTTTGTTAAATAAAGTATTTTACGATCAAGGAGATGTTAGGTCATACATACACAAGATTAACAAGTCCATTAATCAATGATTATTATAGAATGGAGGTAAAAAATTTATAATATTAATATAATGATAATAACATCATGAAAATAATATTATTTCTATTAATATGGTAATGTATATCATAAATGTGGTTTTGTTGAAAAAAATAGAGTCCAATTTCATTGGGATGGTGGTAGTCCAAACATACAAGAATGATGTTATCAATATTATGAATATGAAAATGTAATAATTAAAATGATATATTATTTTTTAATAAAGATAAATATTTAATAAATATCATAATAATGTAACATATTTAACATATATTCATCCACATTATCATTATTACCTTTGAGGTAAAAATTTAGTGAATATAGAATGACATCACATTGCTAAGGTGTAATATGTCACACACATAAGAAATATTATTATATCCAAAAATAAGGTAAATTAAAAAATAAATATATGTTAAAATAATTACATACATATAATTATGTTCTAAATAATATATATATATATATTCTTAATATTCATCATCACCCCGACCATGGGATTTATATTTGGAAAACATGCCACGTCATTTTAGAAGGTGGTATTCCACCAAATGCACGATTGATAAGAGATACACAATTGTAATTTTTGAATAAAATAATTAGTGCCCCTATTATTCACATGAAAACAATCAAAAGAAGTTTAAAATAAACACTTATTGGGTATAAGGTAATGATTTTGATATCAATTTTCTTCTAGAAAAGTTATTAGGTATTTTTAACCCATATATTTTTATTTTAACCACCAATAAATCAGTGTTAACCTTAACAGTTATAAGTAATTATGACTACATTTAATATTAATATACTTATCAAATTATGTAGAAATTATTATATAGTATTTTTTTTTATTTAAAATTGTTTATAAATTGTTCAAAATTAAATCAACATATTTTGATGATTACTATTACAAATCATTCTCAGGGAGGGAATGAAAAATTTATCATTTCAAAAAAAATCCTTTCATATGTATATGTGGTGTTAGAATAAAATAATAATATTAAATTGATACAAATGACCTAACTAGATAAATTTCAATAAAATTGAACAAATTTTACTATGACACGGAATTAAAATTCCATTAATAATTATCACTTACATAAATTTAAATTATGATATTAAAAAATCATCAATTTTAACTACTCATCGAAAATTGAATCATATTAAAAAAAATCCATGAAATCACCAACATATAATATTGTTATAATGATTTAATAAATAAAGTTAATTGTATCAAATTATTTTTCTAAATGTAGAAAAATGATTTTTAATAACCTGAATAAATCTTTACTAAATTATATTTGAAATGAAAAAAATAAATTATTTTAGAAAATAAATTTTTTTTTAAATAATTATTATATTATATCTATTAAATAGATAAACATAAATTTTCATATTTATATAGTATTATTCACACACAAAAATTTAATCGCTAGTTTAAAATGGCTTATTATATCATGTATTATTAAAACATCGGCTTCATGTTCAACACATTGTCAAAGAGAACAAATATAACTAAATATATCTAATGAGTTGTTTAAGATCAGTTGTTAATATCAAACAATCTATCAAACATTCTTTCTATATATTATAATTTTTTGGAATTAAAAATTTATCATCATATAGCATATAATTTTTAGTTGTTTCAAATAATTATGGATTTTCAATCATTTCAAAAAAGAGTGATGTTTCCCCTTCTTCGATATTTCTCATTTCCATATATATTAAATACATGATCATATCATCCGTTTAAATCTTTATTTTTGTCAAGGAATATATGGTATTTTTTATTAAATTCATTTGATAACTTATTTTCCTTCCATTGGTGCTAGTTTATTGAGAAATCATAATTTCTTATTAAATTGAGATATCATTCATTCATCATGGTGTACTATTTTTACGAAAACATGTATTTCATATTCATATGATCTATGTATATCACACATCATAATAAATATAGTTAATTTGACTATATCATAAAATCAAATATTATGTCATCCAATATATGATATTTTGACCAATTTATTGGTTCATTATTCATTAACAACATGGTAGAGTATGATGTAAAAAAAATCTACTTAAGGACACAATCATGACCCTTCTTTAACACTTCACTATATACCAAATGTCCATCATTTCAAGATAGTAATTTTAAAATAATAAAATTAACCAATTGTGAATCAATTATTAATATATATATATATGTACATTCAACTGTCCATTCTAGCTAAATCTCTTTGTGATCATGATTGGATAACGTTTTTTCCAATCATGAAATTTTTTGAACAAATCACTAATAAATATACAAAGAAATGAGACACTGTACATCTGTTATTCTAATCATTGTACGACATTAGATTACACCGAATTTCTTTTTTATGGATCAACTATGATTCCTAAAACGGATACAATATGTAAAATTAAATAATCTTTATGATTTCATAATTACCAATTGAATATTTTACCATATAACACTTTTCGCCCATGTTTCTCAAGAAAGACCCACATGAGAATACCATGGTGATGATAAATTTTATAATATTCCAACATACCACCAATAATAACCACAAAAAATTATCTTGATATTCATATAATACTATATTATCTATCAATAAAAAATAAGGGTTCATTGTTACTTATAAAATGAATTAATAAAAAATTGTAATGTCAAAACATTTTATAAAATATGGTCTATAGAATATTTTATTTCTTTACTCACAATTGATGGAACCCAAGAAAAGGAAGGTAATTGATAACTATTGTGTGATATATTGTTAATCGAATAAGTCATACATGTGTGGAATATAAAACATGTAATTTATCAAAAATATAATTTGTTTTTATATAATCAATTCACAACATCATAGATCAATCTTTATAGATATCGAAATTATTAGTTGACCACCAATGAGAAACAATTGTATGATTATCATACCTTAAAAATAAATAATCTATTTATTTTTTTGACTATACTAATTCCAAAGTGTCTATTATATATTTATTATTTGATATATGTCTTGCATCAAGGATTTAGTCACATGAAAACTGAGATTTAAGAACCATTATTTGTTCATGTAATTTCTAATAAATATTTTAATGTTTTACATAACAATATTTATATTATCAATTAGAGAATTTCGTTATTCATATGTTGGTTGACTGTACTCTAATTCCTTATGAATCTCACATAGAAGAGATACATTGGGTTGATGTTGACATGAATCAAATGAGGATGTGTCCCCTATAATGATAATGAATTTTTCATACTCAACAATTCAAAATATTCTTCTCTTTGAAATACATTTTTATTTTACAAAATGAATAAAATTACATACCAAGGATGAAATAAATATGAACCAAATGTAAAATAATCATGTCTAAAAATGGGAATATGTTATGTTTAAAAATGAGAACTAACTAATATATCCTTATTTCAGTATGATTTTCACAAGGAGTTTTATGTTACAACACCCTTATTAAGGTGTTATTTAAATATAACATTTTTGAGAAAAATAGAAAAGAAACATGAATACATGTAATCAAATAAATAATATTATAAATTTTGTTCAATAATTATATTACATACCACAAAAATATTTATATCAAAAACCTAAACTATTGTGATCAAAAAGTATTTCCATTTTCACCTTAGCCTCTTTTATACTAGTTTCCTTCAATTCAAAAAACATTGATTTCTGTATTTCCCCACATCATTATAGTTGATGATTTAGAGAGTAGAGGTATCTCTCTTCCACCTAATATAATTATTCATCTGATCTTCAAATCTATATTTTTATAATAATCTCATTCCCTATGAGAATTTTCAAGTATTTTTCTTTGAAATTTTTCAAATTTTGGATATTACTTCATTGGGTTCATGCGACCTCATATTTTCATGAATTACATTGAATAAATAAGATAAAAATTCATTTTCCTTATTAATGTAACTTTAATCTATGTTATCATACACTTCATTTTATGGTAAACTAGTTCTCGTTAGAGACCCAACATAAATGAATCAACAAAATAGTCAATAACTCAATCCAGATTACATATGTAATCAATATAATAAATATATATTCATAAAATTTTCTCTTCATAAATTAAAAATCTATTTAATTCCTTCTTAAAAAATGTGTGGTTCATATTCTTCATTTCCGCTCTCAATTCTAAATGGATATATTTATAAACAAATAAATGTTCTATATTCCATGATTTTTGTTCTTCTACCTATTTCATGTTTTAGATCAATAACCACAATTTGTCCATATACTATTTTTTACAACATACATTTAGAAAAATATTATAAAATTATTCACATAACAATGTGATTATTATCTTTTTGAGATACTTTATCTATTACTCCACTACCAATGGAATAATAGTTTTGTAAAAAAATAGAGGCTTTATTAAAATGAGGTAATCCAACATAAGAAAATAAAATTATGGAATAATATGTTACTACATTCATGAATTCCTAATCATTAAAATGAGAGTATGTTGTTGAGATGTGGATATGATCTACTCACCTCCAATACCATTTATATTAGCATTAACCATAGGTCAATCATTAAATTTTGTATTCATATTGGTTTGATGAAGTATATTTGGACATATCCTAGAATATTGGAACACATTATGTAAGCTAATAATTATTATCAGAATCATGCAATAAAATAAAAAATTATTGAATGGTACGAGTAATCAAGTATAATATTGTATTATCATTATTATTGTTTTTGATATGTTCATTTATAATCATGTTCCCATGGATTATACCAAACATACTTCAATATAAACTAAATCAACCCCAACTCTAATAAATCAGAGTTGGAATATAATTTTTTAAAATTTCCTAGATACATGGTACATAAACCTTATAAATAAACATTTTAGTTTTATATAATAAGAATATTTATATATTATTCCAATATTACATGAGAAATATATAATACATAACATAAATTCCATCATGAATCATTTTTATTATTCCAGCTATATTTATTTATATTCTAGGAAAAATAAAAACAATAAATGATCAGCTTATATTCTCATGAAGTGTAATATAACATGAGAGTATCAGTAATTAAAAAGGCATAGTTAATATAGAAAACTAAAATACTCAAAACTAATTAGATTGAATCAATAAATTTATCCTAAAATGCATATTTTAATAATATCAAATTATTAAACTTAATGATAACAATAACTAAATTCTTAAAAATTAGTCTCTTTAATATTAGATGTCATGTTTTAATAGGTCATTATATATATAATGAAAAATAAATGTGAAATGATTTTTTAATTAATGGGTTTTTATACAATAGAATAATATGTAATGATGTCTTTATGATTTCTATCCTAGGGAATGTGGATTCATCATTGAGATATCTATTATTGGGACCCACACATCACATCGTGTCTAATGAATTCTACATATATTAAATGATTAGTTCAATTAATTAGTAATATTTATTATTAATGAATATCTGTATCGAGTATAGAATAAATATCTACCATGTTCTCTACATTCAATAAAATAATATAAATTGTAAAAACTATGTGCAGAAATCATATACTTTATAAAAAATAATCATCTCCTTGAAAAAATTACGGAAATTAAAGGGAAATAAAATATATAATATTCATAAAAATGTGAATATTTTAAGGGTGAGAATATGTAAAAATATTAATCAAGAGATAATAGATAACCATCAAAAAATTAGATTTTATATTAATCTAATTTTTTATATCTAATGGAAAAAAGTATTAAAAAATTAATATGTTATATAATTTTAAAAATAAATGAAATATTATATAAGATTTTTTTGGTTATATATTTGTTATGGAGGAGGGAATTTCTATTAACATCATATTTATAAAAAAAGTAAACATTCTGTTTTGATTTTTAACAAAAAAGTGGACAATGAAAATTTTAGGTAAATCACTTGTTGGAATAATTTTAAACAATATAAAAAGTAATTGATTATTCAATATGAAGATATTGAATAATTTTATTAACAAGAATGTCATTTTTAAATTAATTATAAATGATATGACTAAAGAAGAAACGTATTTACAATCAAAAAGAGAAATACAATTGAATTATTTTTTAAACAATCTAATTGAAAGATAAATATGAATTTAATAATTAATCATAAGGATTAAATATATATTAATATTTAATAAATAAAAATATTTATATATATATATATACTACATTATAGTAAATATGTGAATAATACCAAAAATGTATCAATATAGTTGAAATTGAGATGAAATCCCTTACCTGACATCTTACTCATCCAATACAGTATTTATAGTCATGAATAATAATATAATATTAATTATACTATTTAATAATAACATGTTTGTGTTTGTTATTACATTATTATAAATTATTACTATTTTATGTTTATTTTTTTCCTATTCAGGTCTCGTTGATTGATTTATTGATATTAGATTCCTATATAAAACAAAAATTGGAAAGTCGACATTGGTAAAAGTGGTCATTGGTCAATCCTCGCCAAAATAATAATAATTAAATAATTATAATCTTTATACATAAATTATTATTTTAAAACATTATATGAATTGTGGTTTTGAGAAATTACCTACAATATTATAATGTAAATGATAAGTCATATGAATTTATGGGTATCAATTGGTGTTTTTAATTAAAATAATTGAATGAAGGTAAGTACAATTTTAACTATATATAATTATTATTATTATTTTATAATTATGACATTATTTCTTCAAATAATCTTATATATATCATCTATATGATTTCAGGATGAAAAATGAATCACATCGCATTGTGGAGGTAATAGTACTTGCATACACACAAACTATGTTATTATTTTAAATGGATAAAAAGATAAGAAAAATTAAGATATATTAATTTTATAGAATAAAATTTATCTAATTAATATCCTATATATTATTAAATCCACTATTATAACCAACTGTGAGAGAAGGTAATGAAAAGAAAATTACTTCTGTTCGTGACATCGTCGCCCTATAATCACATGAGAGACAGATTTGATTCTCATTGGATAGAATATTAGTAGGAAATAGGTTACATTAAAATTTAATTCTATTAATGATTAAAATTTTAATATTTTATAATGATTTAAAATATTTTATTACGGTTTATGGTGAAATAAAACAAATAAAATTTCTTAAAAACACTTTCTCTTCTTGAAGAATCCACTTTAGATTCATTAAAACATCCATCCTAGGATGTTTTCCTGGTCAATATAAGGATTAAAGTAAATGTTGATGGATTATTATAAATTATATTTTAGTTTATTTGAAGACCCATGGGAATTTTAATGCTTGGAGAGAAGATCAGGTGTTGTATCCTTTTATAATGGGGGGAGGACACACCTGAAACATTAAATATAATAAACTATGTTAATATCATAGCATATCCATGAAAAAGTAAAAGATGAAATTTAAATATATTAAATTATATAGAGTTTATATACAAAAAAATATAAATTAGAAATCTTTATAGGTCAAATAATCCATTACATCATTAGTTTAACCCCGATTATCCCTATTTTTACATTAACCATGTCAACAGATTTTTCTTGTTTTAAATAAATAGTATATCCAAAAATTATATTTAAATTCATATCAAATTTAAATTATGTTTATTCTAAATTTGGAATAATTTTTTTCAAAATAAATTCATGACATTAGAATTTACCCCAAATATCATAGTGAAAAACGATTATTTATGACAATTTTTATTTTATGTATAAAATTGTTTTTATAGAAATTTAAACTATAAAATTAAAAATAATAAGAAGAATTTTATTTTAAAAAATGTTATTAGAAATTTTTCTATGCACATAAAATTTTGTAAATTGGTATATTCTGGAAAAAATATAGCTTTCAATAAGGAGAATTAATTTTAATAAATCAATTTAAGAAAAAAAATAGGAAAATAATCAAATAATCCCAATGATTATTTTCATATTATGATTTAAAAAATTAACTTAAATATATCATTTATATTTTATTATAGTTTAACGAAATTAAAAATATTATTTTCTTATAATAGGGAAAAAATTATTTAAATAAAAACATATTTCTGAAGAATATAAACCTATCCAAAAAATTGATTTTATTTTTCTTAAGGATTAATAAATAATTTTCTATTTACTATTACCATCTCATATATTTCATAGTGTTGTTATTCCTATTCATACCTTCCATTTCATCCCCTAGTTTATAATGGCCATAGTTATATTAATATTTTTGTTATTTATTTATACTCCACACTGCATGATGTATATACTTTCGATCATGGTTTCAATTTTAAATATTATAACATTATATTTATTTCCTTTGTTATAAATTATTATCCTTATATTACTTATGTTGAAAAAAAAGGTTAATGAGTATATTTTTTTATACTAAATTGATATGTTGACTATTTCCAAAGGTATTATGAAATAGTTTTATCACTAAAATATTTTAACAAAATTATTTATTATATTTATTATTCATTATAAATAATATCAGAACCATCCTCATAATGTGGTCATAGAAAAAATGAAATACATCATTCATAGTGGAGATAGTCCAAATATAATCATGATGAAATTTATATATTCTCAATGTCGGGAAATGAAAAATTATCATAATGATTAAATATTGAAGGATAATAATTTCTTAATAAATAATATATGTCTATGTATACGTATTAATTAAATATATTCTAATTATTATCTATTTAGAGAAAAAATGAAAATTTAATATCATCACTTCATGGAGATAGTAGTTCACACATACGGATGATCGATATTATCATTTATTAGTGGATGGAATGGTAGAAATATTTATAGTTTTTAGCATTAAAAATCATAATTATATCACAAAAATCATATATATTTCTCAGACTAATCATTATAAATATGGATGTGAGTCCTTGATGAAATATTATAAACATCGCTTCGTGAAGATAGAAGTCTATATAAACGGGAGGGTGATTCTTTCATTTTTCAAAGACTGAATAGTTTATTTAAAATTGTTATGCAGTAAACATAAAAAAAATGTTCTAAAAATTCAAAATAATTATTATATTATATAATAATGTTATTGATTATTTTTAAATTTGTAGTATATGAAATAAACATGAATGATGTTGGTTAAGATATATGCTTCATCTTTTAGTAACATCAATTGGATAAAACCTTATGACTATTTTGTTTTGTATTTCACTGGTACAATGAAATACAATATGTGTTTGATAATGTTTGGAATGAGTTTTATCATGTTACAGATGATCAAGATAGTTACAAATTTGTGAATGTAAATGGATAGTAGGATCCTTTTTAAATGTGAGGTGAGAGGAAAAATTGGTGAATTCATGAAATATTTTTGTATAATAGTTGTCTTACTCATGTCAGGTGAATCAAAATTCTAATTTTTTAGGATATGATAAGGATATGGACAAATTGTACATACCAAATGATATAGAGGATTTTTTATTGGGATATATTGATTCCTAAACCCTTTTATTTTGAAATTTTAAACCCATACTTTGTGGGGAATATATTTAATTGTGGAATTTATAAATTATAAATAGAAATGAAATTAGAATAATTATAAAATTATTATTCCCATAAAAAAATATGGATCTATATTCTAATATTCAATTTTTACACAATCGTAGTATCAAATTCTACAAAAATAATCTTTTTTATTTTTTTACCTTCAAACCGTATTTTCCCAATTTATTTTCTATTTGTGTGAGGGATTATAACATAACTAAATAGTTTTGTGAAACTGTAAAACTATAAATATTTGTAATAATAATATTGGTGGTTTATACACTAGTCAGTGAGAACCACCATCTAGCTAATCGACTTAGTAGTAACTAAACAAATTCTTCTATAACCACAATCTGGACGCCGAAATAGGTAGTGGATAAGCCACATCTATATAAGAAATATGATCACCAATGGGTTAGAACTAAGAATATCGTGTTATCATCATATATAGTTATTATATTTAGAGTTTAAAAATTGTTCACTAAATCCTCTATTATATTTCCCCTTAATTATCCATAAATTCCACATAAATGAAAACAAAAAATGGGACCCCTCATAAAACATTTAACTCTCTCAATGTATATTCTTCATGGAACAAATTTTTACTCATTTATTGGATCCTGATCAATGTCCCATAAAACAGTTCACCATTCATATCTCATCTTCAAATTTATTTTTTCAAGCTAAAGGATATTACAATAAAAGGATTCCTTGAATATGATATTCATGATGTGTGCATTTTGTTTTATGATCCAATATTTATTCTCTAGATATCATTACCTCTTTGTTGTGTGCTATATAATGGTGGTGACACATAGCAATTCAGTTATGGATTGATCCTTAATAATCTATGTAAATGGTTTTTATTTCATTTCCATATATTTCACTTTATGTGTTGAATGATATCTATGAATTTTTTTTACAACCTATGTTACATAATAATGTACCCTTTTTGGCATCATTGACTTTCTTTTGGATTGTAAAACAGGGTTTAAATTTTTCAATGTTTTATTATATTTTTAAATAATTTATTATATTTTAAATTTAATTGTAAATAGATTAAATGCCTTCATAAAAATTAATTTCGGCTTTATAACCATTTTTATCCTATTTGAATTAGTTAATATGTTGTAAATGGATTTAATAACTTGAATAAATTTAAATTCTGGGTTTATAAAATTTATTACCCATATATTGGATTGATAATGAATTGGAAATAAATATTTAATTTTTTATGGACATTTTATGAAAAAGATATTATTTATAATTCAATCATGATTTTTCGTTCCAAAAATTATTCTCATTGGATATTTGGAAAATCATTTGTATGATTGATAATGTTTTTATTCATCAAGGGGATTTAACTAAACACACTTGTAAAATTTAATAATCATGGGATATCACAAAGATTATTTTTACATTTATTAGTTGTAACATTTAATGTATCATATCATAATGTTTTTGATTGGAATATATGTTTTCCCCTTAAAAATTTCTTCAAATATATTCTATGAACCTCAATAGAGGATTTGATTACTATTATCCATTGATTGATCTGGATGGGGGCTACATTATATGATTAACATAGAGGTCATGGTGAGATATTTAGTATGGATTTTATGAATTTTTTATTTTGAAAATATATGCTTGTGTTGATTCTAATTGTGATATGTAGTTATTATTTAGTAACCCTCTTTCGTAGATTTTTCCTAGGATCCTTGGTATCTAGATGACATACCTATATATATTTCTATTTAGCTAAATCCCTGACAAGTGTTCCCCGAGGGGATGAAATTCATGGTTATGTGATGATTCATTATGATGTTAAAGTGTGTGTGTAGAATCATTGGTTTCACTCTAAATAAACATTAAATATACTAGTAATAAATAATAATGGATTTTTAGTCTGTCATGATCCATCTCACCAATATACTGAAAATAATTAAAACGTCACTTAATACTTGGTCATTAACTATATGTTTTTTATATTTTATCCTTATTTCTCATTGTAATAAATTTAATCCCTTTTAAAACATTTTAATATACATCAATTTATCTTTAAAATGAGTTTTCAAATTATATTTCTCTTTTGATATAGAGTATTTGACATTAAAACCCATTTTAATATTCTTTTTTCTATCATCGATCTCTTATGTTATCATGCCACTCTTTAAACTATATGGGTTTTAAATTATGTAAATAATTTTGAGAATATGTAATGAATGAAGGTATTTTAGTTGAAAATTGTTTTTGTCATGTTTGAAAAAAAAACAATCATTTTATGTATTCAAATGAAAAAATGATCGTTAGAATGAAATTTCTTAATGAAACACAATTTTATATATTTTTACACTGAAACCTAATTAAATTTTTTTATTTACAACATTTAAATTAATTTTAATATAATGATTTCACTCTTATAAATTTCTTATTCCAACATATTTGAGTTTAAAAATTTATGAAAATGAATAAGTTCCTCATTGGGATCATATACAGATCATTCTTGTCAATACAAGAAAAATGTAATCTATTTATCATGTAAATCAGGTTTTATTTTATGACATAATTCATTATTTCACTTATTATTATGGGATAAATCTTATTTTGAATAATGGGTGGACTCGGGTTAACTAATGGGTGTTCATGGACCTCTAAAATAAGGGTTTATATAGTAAAGTTATTTTCATTTCTATTCATCGATATCGATGTTACTTTTATGTCTAGATAAATGAAAAATTATTATATTTTTGTTTTAGAAATTCCCATTAATTTTTTATATTTCTATACATCATAAAAATTTGTTTCATTTTATTTTTCATAATTTGATGTTAAATCATTCCAAATGAGTATTCCTATATGAATAAGATCTTGTTGTTAAACTATAGGAATCATGAATTTTCTTTGAGAATTTTTTATATCAATTTTTTCTTCCTATAGTGATAGGGCTTCCATGTTGTTTAAGAAATGTTCCATAATTACATGAAATGAAATTTTTCACATGTTCACAAAACACAATGAAACCGTTATTATAAAATTCAATTTTAAGCTTAAAAATTATTTTACACCATAATAAATTATAATGTGAATCACCATGTTTTTAATTGGACAATTTTATAATACTGGATATTTATATTTCTAACTAACAACATAAAAACATAGTGGCATATTTTGAATAGAGGAAAAAAATATTAGAACAAAATATATGATCATATGAATAAAAAAAATTCTTGACCTCAATTTTATAAAAAATTTATTTGAATGTTTGATAATATATATTAAATTAATAATATTACATAGTAAATATTTATTTGGATTATAATATGGTTTTCTTAATCATTTATGTCATTCCTATAACATTATAAGTTCATAAAAGTTTCATTATTTTTAAAATCGGGCGTGTTCACTATTATGCTATAAAATAATTTATGAAAAATCATAAAATTTCACCCCAATTTAGTTACTTTATTCTAAAATAAGGAGACCCATTTTATTAAAAACAATTTATAAAATTTATAAATAAATAATTTTAATTTAAAAAAAAATTAAAAAACTATTTTCCTAGAATAAATGACCTTCTAAAAATAAATGTTTCCCATCCTTTTGACATTATATTCTAATAATTCATAATTATGTAATAATATAAAATTAAGTAATAATTTTATTTTTAATATCCAATCCTCTCTATCAATATTTCATAATGTGCTTACTCATATTCATACATTACTATCTAATGTTGAGGTCAAGACGATCATATATATATATATATATATATAAATTTCAATTGTATATCATAGTTAATTAAAGGTCAGGGTTACTTTTATACATATTTATTCTTCCTAGAATTCATAAACACAAAAAAAATTTGGTGTTACATTAATAAATTATTGAATGATATAAAATTAAATCCCAAAATGTTTTCAATGAATATAAAAACAAATGTTGAATATTTCCAAAAAATAATAATTTGTGGGAGCATTACAACTTTTTTTCATCACATTGGGTAAATTATTTACCTTGGGAAATAAAATTCATATAAAATATCCACAAAAATAAATCCAATATGAGAATAAAATTAATGATGTTTTAGATAAAAAATCTCCACATTTTCACCCAAACAAAAATTCATTCATAACATTCTCGTCATGTTAATTTGATTAAAATGAATCTCTTAGAGATTTAATAAGGCATGAAATGAAATAACATAAAATAAAAATACAATAATTATTTTTATATCCCTTATATTTCATAAATTTTAGGATAAAATTAATCCATATGAGAGTATATTCTATATAATATTGAAAGAAATGGAAAATATTGAATATGTATCACATAAATAAATATAAGATGAGAAACCCTAAATTTTCCCAATATTTCAATATAGAAATTTAAGGTCATTAAAAATAATCATGACCATATTAATAAAAAAATTTAGACCATTATTAATATATATTACGTTTTATATTCTTTAATTATAGTTATTCTCTACATATCTATTAGTTTGTTAATATTTATTTTCATCATCATATGTTAATAATTATGATGTTTTATAAATATTTTGTAATAGGGACATTAGAACACATTATATGAATTAATTAAGTATAACAATAATTAAAAAATTGATTTATTTATTTAATATCTTGTTCTATTGATGTAAAATACATGAATTGTTTGTGAGAACATGATAGGTGATGAAGTGGTTTCGGGTAATTTTATGATATTATAATATTACTATATAATTACCATTAATTAATATTTATTTATTTCATAACCATATTAATAACATATATTAATAATTATTTTCATTTATATTCATCATATATGTTATATAGCTATCCATAGATTTGATTGAAAAAAATGTAACACGTCTCTCTATGGAGGTAGTAGTCTATAGGCACTAATAATTAATGATTTTGTTTTCCACAGAATGGAAAGAATGAAGAAATTTATTTATATTTTAATAATCTTTTTAATTTTATAAATATTTTGTTTATTAATTAAATTATTCCTTTTAATTATACATAATAATATGTTATAAAAAGGCAAAACGTCTATCATAGAGGCACTAGTCCGATTATATTACGAGTAACACATTTATTATTAAATTAGTTAGGATGGGGATATATAATGGGTGTTACATTAATATAATGAAATTTTAATATAATAATTATACTTAATTAATAATAATATAATGTCAAAAATTGGATTGGATGGTTGTATATTAGAAAGACAAGGAGGTGATTGTCATAAAGTTGGTAATACACACATTGAGAGTTTGATTCTTCTATTGAAATTTCATCACGCAATACCGCACATCTCGATAATTCGTGGAACATGGGTTTGTAATAAATATGGCATTACTATGTGTGAGGTAAAATTGGTTATTGTTATGTAAAATATTTTAATGTCAAGTCTAACATTAAATGGGTGGAAGTGATATTATTTTTTATGTTATAAAGATAGAATTTGACATTAAAAATAATGTATGGTAAGTAGTATAAATATAATTGTATGAGAGTTGGGTTCATTTTTTGAGGAATGGGACGTGAGAGATTTTGGAATGATTATACAACCAAAAAAATTATTCAATGTTTTCTTTGTTTGATATAATATTTAAAAAGAAATTATCCACTCTATTTTCTCATTTTTACAATTTTTAGCCATGTATAATAATTAAAATGTAAGAAATATTTGTAATGAAAATATAATATGGACCACAATACAAATATTTAAAATTTCCATTCATATTTGGAGTACGTATTATTCAATTAATTTTGAAAATATCTTAAATTTTAAATTCAAATTTAAAAAACATTACATATATAAAAATTTATAAAAACCTGTTTCAATTAATTAATTTTATTTTTTTCAAATTCTTTATCTACTAGTAGTTGAATTTTTTAATATAAAAAATATATAAAAAATATATTTATCATATTTTAATGATGATAAATTCAATTTCATAAAAAAAACAAAGAACATGATTTATTTTGAAATAAATTTCATTTTAGAATAAAAATAATCAATTAGTTATTAAGATTTTATAATTTTTTTCCTCTTAATTTTTACTAAAAACAACCTCAATTATTTTTGTCACAAATTTAGTATTATTGTTTCCATTTTTATATATGTCAATTTTATGGGTATTTTATAGCTGTTTTATCATGTTTTTGGTGTTTTGAGTTTTCTGTGAAACAAGTTCTCAAATGCTTGAAATTTATTTTGATGAAATATATTGTGAAATATATTTGTGTTACACTGTTGATTGGTTGGTTTCATGTTCACCTAGTAATAGAGGTATATCAAAATCATTACCCACCCCATGTTGGATTGTCATTATCAATTTAGTAACGTATTCTATTGATAGAAACATATTTATGAGGAGTTCATGAAAAAATAATATAATTTTGATATTAAATCATTTCCAATTATTACTTATTGGAATTATTGAGAGGATATACTTTTAATTTGATTTAATCATAAAATATAACATGTTTATTCACATGAATGAATAAGAATAAATTAGTTTTATGAGTATTATGAATGAGGATTCTATAAAAACAAAGAAGACATTGGAGAATATTATAAATGTTTAAGAAGATTAATGAATTTCTGGAGGATTGTAAATGAACAATTCATTGAGTTCAGGTTTACCATGGTTTAAGGGTTATCTCTATGATGGGATCTGTTGATCCACAAGAGAATATTATTTTTATAATGATTATGTATGCTCTGGTTTAATTTTATATGTTGAATGGTTTTTTTTGTTTCGATGAATTTATGAAAAGTTTTAATAAATCATCACGGGAATGATTATGACCTTAACGTAAAAAAATTGAGTTATTTAAAAATTATAATTATTTTATTATTATGGGAGAAGGATCCCACCGTATATATTTCAGTCTTTATATGATGATTACAATTGAGGGTTTTGTGATTCCAATGTAATATGGATGTTTATATTGGATTCTTATGTGATGGAATGATTTTATTATGATGTATGATGTATTTAATTATATCCATGTGTATTATATTTTATAGAAATTACATATATAATTTCTATGTGGTAAATATAATGTGAATACCTACCATGATAAGTTGATGTGGTTTACTTTTTCGATCCATGTTATCCTTCAATGAAACTAAATAGATTACAACTTAATGTGAAGTTAATAATATAAGTTAACATCATAACATAATAATAAGGTATTAAATGTGAATATATATTGGGGATATTCCGGTTTCTAGTTTTGTAATAATCATACCTATCATGAGGTGGCCTATGGATCCACTCCACAATACATTGTATATAATAAATTTATTAAAATTGTGATTTATTAATTTAATGAGCCACTATACTATAGAGGTTAATTTATTACATAAAATCATGTCACTAAATGAGGTTATATTTTTTCATTACTCAGTCAACATTATTGAACAAATTATAGAATTTAAAATTAGAAAATTGATTGATAGATATGATGGGAAATGTAATCCATGATTTTTTATCTAGTGTTTGACTAAAGCCTATATCTAGAAGGAATATATCATATTGCAATATCATGTATTCAACTGTGATTTGAAGTTACATGGTAATATTTTTATAAATAAAGAATATATTGGAACAATGTAACATTCTAGTTAAGGATGAACCATAAACATAAAATTGGAAAAATTAATATTCATATAGAAAACATTGATATGTTATTTATGAATGATATTTAATAGATAAATGTGATAATATCTATGTCTCCAAAATTGAATGGGATTAACAATGAACATATAAATATATGATATTTATTTCCAAAGTGATCATACACGCCTTTATAAAATATATTATGTGAATGATGCAGTAGTAAATTAGAAGATGTCTTGAGATGTACACTAATTAGGATCTGGCATGATGGAAGATCATGGCTGCATACAAGTCAGAAGATTAATGAGACCTGTGGATGATAGAGGAACGAATAAGAAATGCTATATATATATATATTATTTATAATCTATTTGAATTGTAATTTCCTTTATAATTAATCTTTTAGTTAATATCCATTCCATTATTCTTCCTATCATATCATTCATACATTATAATAGGAAAGTTTAGTGGATATAGAGAGAATAATTATGTATTCACCAAAAAAATGTTCACATGTTGAAATTGTATTTTGGAACCATTTAATCCACTATGAAATAGTTTTTCAATCTCCCTCCCCTCACAATTATCATCCTAATTGTTATTCAGATAATATTGACATCAATTCCCTTTTCACTAACATATTAAACCAACATATAAAGGAGAAAAGTGTAGATATGTAATTATTGGGATTGCATAATTGATTCCACCCACTGTTGACATATAAAAATCTATTTTTCCTTATTAATTAGTATTTGAGTAGGTGTACCCATGTGGATCACAAAAAATATTTTTATGATACATTTCAAAAGATAAAAGAGTTGGTATGATAATGTTTTCTTTGAACTCTATAGATATTATAGAATCATGTTCCCTAATAATTATACGTAGAGCCACAAATCATTAATTTTATAGATATTGAATTCATTACCATTTGATATATCCATTTAATACTTCCATTATAATATGGTTATACAAATAGAATTTAAAAACCAACATTATGTTTGTAGTAGAATTTAATCGACAACATTTTATTATATATCTATTTTATATATTCCTTTCTCTAAAAAACATGTTTTTTCTTCATGATGTGTTTATTTTTCCAAAAACATCGAATAAAAAATTAAAATTTTCTACAATTTTTTTAAATTTATTCTAATTGATAATCAGAGTCTATACAGAATAGGCCACTAAAAAATTAATGGAAAATGTAGTAAATGACGTTATTATATATATTTTTTTCACCTAAATATTTACATGTGGTTATATAGAATAAAATTTGTAGAATGCATAAAAATATTAATCATTAATATGATAAAGTACATTTTATAGAGGGTTATTATTTTAATATAGAGTTTTAAATTTCATGTGTATGTATTCCTTATCAATTGAAGATGAAGTAGATTACTATAAATAATAATTGATGTCTCAACACCATTATTAAAAGCTTATGATATGCACTCAATGAGGTTAGAATAACATTGTAATTCTCAATAATAAAATATATAGTTTAAAACACTAATTTAATATAATCCAAATGTATGAATTATAAAATTTTACATATGATGGTTCATGATTTTTCAATGTTTATTTTTTAGTAATATCATTTTAAGAAATCAAAAAACAAGAGTTATGTTATTTATTTAGTTTCTAAAACCAATATAATCTCTATAATAATAAAAAAAGTACTTCTAAAAGGAATTATCTAATAAAACGGTTTATAAATCACTATAGTGGAATACCTTTAGTGATAATATGAAGTGATTCCCAATTGAGAAACATTATTAAGAAGATATACATGGGTTAATGGTTTTAGAAATTAAATTATAACATCTATAAGAAGACATATATAACTCATTAGTAGTGGAAGAAAATGAATAATAGTTTAGAAAAAAACCTACCAATACAGAATGTGAATGATTAAATGAGGATACTCAACCATTCATATAAGAAGTTATTGGTATCCTTATTAAATGATATAGACATTAATGGTTATGGAAAACATAATCGAGTAAATAAACATATAAAATAAGAATAAAAAACTTGATTAGAACATGAATAAATTATTCAATTATCATTAATAAGGTGTGGACTCTGTGGAATTTGTTTTTTCAAAATGGTTCAATAAAATACCTATTATGATGTATATTAATAATAAGTATATATAGAAATATGTTGAAAAGAAAATATGGCTACCAAAAATGGTGTATCCATGGGGAATTTTTTATTATACAAACTATAAGTCACACCATAATAATTTTTTTCAAGTGGAAACTAGAGTAACTAGAATCACAGGAAAAATACAATTATTATGAGTAATGGATTTATAATGGTTTTATTGTAATGGAATGTGTTTAAATTAAACAGAATCAATTTAGAAAAGATAGATCAAAATTGTAGGATGTTTTCATATATGAAAGTCTTATTTAAACACGATTTATTGATTATTGATCCAAAATAACTATAAATAAGTTTTGGAGGACTATGTATATGTGGTTGTCTATCTATAAAATCTGAAAATTATTTCGATGAAATCTCAAACATGGAGAGACACATTTTATCATAAAAAAAATCAAAATGGATGAATAAAAAATTGATGTGGAAAGAATGGTAAAAAGAGGATAAAAACATGTTATTATGGTTTCTTAGAAATCATGGAATTATATAAAATGAGATGATGTAAAAAATATTGAGGCTTAGAGGTATAAATAGAAATAATATTTGATAATATTGTTCAATGGGTGATAATTCAATCTATTCATGTACTAAAATTTGAGTTGATAAAGTAATGTAAATTATTTATACCTGAATATATTGATGATAATATTTGTCTAAAAAAATTATTGTTATTTATAAAATAATAGGGGGTATGTAAAGACCTGTAAAATTAAAGGAAAATTTTTTTTTCTAAATTTTCTTTGGAATTTTACAAGAATGCAGTTTCTGACACCACCTGATTCCGAGGGCCAGTGTGCCCGGAATAATTTTCCGAAGTTTTGCTCGGGTACATTCAGTGAATGAACAAGCGGGTTTTTCTAACTTTTGAACTGGTGCTCAGAATCAAATTCTGAGGGCACTGATGGAATCACAGTGCTGGTATTTTCATAAAAACGCCTTTTTCTAGAGTTGTGTTTGCTCAGGTGTGGTTTTTAATTTTTGGGGTTTTGTTTAGAAAATAAAATAAAGTGGTACGACAACTTTATTTTATTTCACTTAAAGCCACTTAAGCCAAGTTAAGCAGATAAGGTGGAACCCACTATATCCTACCCACATGGTAGGATATTTGTGAGGTGGGGCCCGCAAGAGCCCCACCGTTTCTTCCCCTCTAAGTAACGCACCCGCGAAAACCCCCGTTTAAATGAAAGTCAACAGATACATTTTCTTAAATTCTAAACGCCCCTATTAATTGGGCAGTTAAGTCGTTACCATAAATTCATCGAATTAATGGTTCGTTTTTTACTTCGAATTTTCTAATCATTGGAATGGGAATAAAAAAAGGCCAACATTTTTTGTTGAGGGGGGGCTTGTTGAGAGGATTTGGAGAAACTCTAAAGCTTGAGGATCTTCATCTTTCTTCGAGAAGAACGAAAAGAACACAAAGAATTCCGGCCTTCGATGAAGGGTGAAGAAGAACTCCACACCCTCAGAGATCGACGGCGTGACGCCGTGTAACACGACACCGACAACTCTCCTTCCGCGGCGTTCCTTCCGGGACATTCCTTTCCCGCGACAACCTTCGATCAACAGCCGATTGAGGTAATTATTTGCGGTACTTTTTAATTATTTGTGAATTCTTTTATCCTCAACATGTTTTTAAAATGGTGCAATTAAATCTTTGTTTATTAAACCCTCGGAGATCGTCGATAGAAACGCCACTTCCATGATGCGACGATCCTCTTATTCCGCAACGGTTTAATCCGCAATGAACTCACGTTCGACGATAAGGTTGAGGTAGGGGTTGATTCTTTTAAATCATTGTGATTATTAGCCGCGACATATGCTTAAAATTGTTGTGAGACTTTTAAACCGCAAACGCGGTGGGTGCGGACTAACGAACAAGTCTGAACCCACCGCCCCTTTGGTTCTTGTTGTGTGAAATGGAGAACGTCAACAAAGCAGGCCGCACGGGCGATGCGAGGTCCTTACAGAGAAGGAAGGACCCCGGGAGGGCCTTTGGTGAAGACGGCGTGAAGTTCCGACCTCCGGAACTCATCCGGTGGTCCGCGGAGCAGCCCGCCGGCGCGCCTCGCCGGCATGGAGGTGCCGCCGCGACTTCAGCCGCGGCGGCAGAATGCTATCCCGCGGATGTGCGGGGCCGGAGGGGGGACATGATGTGGTGGCCCGGCTGCATCCGCTGGCAAGGTCGGCCCCACGCGGGGTCGCGGTTCCCTCATGTGGGGGCAGCACGCCCCCCGCTCGGCTCGGCCGTAACCGGCCGAGCTGACCGGCCTGGCGACCGGGCCGCACCCGCTCCGGCTGGGTCAGACCCGGACCCAGATCGGGTCGACCCGGTTCGGGCTGACCCAGGGGGTTGGGCCGGGTCGGTCCGGGCCTAGACCCCCCATTTTTGGACATTTTTGGTCTTTTGCACATAACATGAGCTACGAGCCTCCGATCGACACACCGTCACCGGCTATATGATCATTGGATAGAGACGGTCGTTTCGGTATATCACACTCAAGGATTCGGAGTACTTTGGGATCGGCCGGGTTGGTCCGTACACGAAACAAACTGGGCCCTCGGAGCGGAAACACTTATAACTTGAGTTCTGGACGTCCGATTGACGTGCCGTCGACTTTGATGGTTTCCTCTAAGTGAGATGGATCTTTTGGATTACTACGATCGAGGTTTGGACGCAGGTGGGGTGCGGTCAGGTTGGTTTGAATTAAAAACCAACCGGGGCCCTGGGACGAAAAAGCCAATAACTCTCAGACTGGGCGTTCGATTGACGCGCCATCTGCGATGTTGAGTTCCTATTGGCGATACAAAACTTTTGGATACATCAACTCTGGACTTTTTGTCAGTTGATGGATCAGCCTCTTGGCTCGTGGTGCGGACCCTGCAGAACGACATTGTTGTGTGCAAGAACCCTAGTTATGGCGGCGACTGCGATGACGATGACGACTGTTCAGAGATCCTCAGTGGATTCGACGGCGATGACTACATCACTCAGCGATCCTATGTGGATCAGTGCTTCAAATCCTGTGTGGGTCCGATCTTGTGTGGGTCAGCGCTCAGCGGTCTTGTGTGGGCCAGCACCTACAGATCCTGTGTGGGTCTGATCCCGTGTGGGTCATTGAGTGGGTTAGTTACCTATCGATCCTGTGTGGGTCAGATCCTTTGTGGGTTATTGTGGGGGTTAGTACCTATCGATTCTTTGTGGGTCCGACGACTTAGATAAATCAGTGGCAATATCTGATCATCTCTATCGTCATTCGAAGAAGTATACCTGTGTGAGCTTAATCATTTTTTGCTATCCTGTGTTGATTGCGTTGTGCTATCCTGTGTGGATTACATTTTTCTTTCCTGTGTGGACTAGGTTGAACTTGGTCTCGGGTGTTGGAGCTGAACTTGGAATTGATGACTTAGGTATATTTATGGGCATATACCTAAGTAGTGTCAGACGTTACTTCATGATTGTACCTTTCCATTGTGGTTTATCCATTGTGTATTCATGGAGGCCTTCAGGATTCTCGGGGTCCCTACTGAGTAGCTTATATTCACCCCTGCACGGGCTATGCCCGCACTACATTGTATTGGTTGCTGACGACGGACAACGCTGATCGTGGTGGTGGCTTGCGGAGCAGGACTGTACCTGGAGGTGGACCACTGGGCGGGACGTACTCGGAGCAGACGACTGGACCCTATGAGTTTTGGAGGCCATCTGTACTCACCCTTCAAGTGGGACCTCTAGTAGACGGCTCGACGTTGCGGCTTTACTTTCAGTTGTTGTTATCCTTTTCGAGTTTTACTTTAATTTATGTTTGGGTTTGTGTTCTGGCCCACTTACTTTTCTGCCCTTACAGTTGTACCCAGTTTTTACTTAGTATTTACTTCTATTTCTTTCTTGTTATGTGTTGTTTGTTTACATTACAAAGGCAATGCCTTCCCTTTTTACCAGGATATATGCCTTTGTGCTAGTCGCAAACCCTTGGCCTATGGAAGGCGGGCTTGGGGTAGTCACAGCATGGGCCCCGAGGATGTGTCGTGAAAAATTGGTATCAGAGGAGTTCAGTTCTACTATAGATCTTAGGACTCTTTTCTTTTATATGTGAAGCAATAGTGTTAAGAGTATTGAGTGTGGTTATCAGTCCAGGGAGTCCAGTGTTGGTGCGGTGGCCGACATATCCGTAAACGAGGACCCTGACTTCTGATTTCCGACTTAATGCATGAAAACATTGATTAAATTTGTGTTTCATGTTTTCATTTTGATTACTTTATGTTAGCTCACAAGGTATACTGTTCTGACCATGGCACACCTATTTCTTTTTAGGATGGCACCACCACAGTAGCCAGCTAGGGTTCAGAGAGTTATGCATGATGACAGCCCGCCGAGAGACGAGTCCTCGGTACAGGGCCCTTTTACAGCTGAGGCACTGGGGGTACATTTACCCGCTGATCCACTTATGCTGCCAGCCCCAGCCGCAGACGATGCACATCTCCTTAGTGCACTGCACGAGTTCCAGCACCAGCGATCGCCGAGGTTTCGCGTGGAGACGGACCCCCAGGCCGTCGAGGACTGGCTGGAGGCTGTGGTATGAGTTTTTCTGTTAGTGAGGACACCAGCAGACCTCATGGTGATCCTCGCAGCGAGCCTACTGCATGCGGCAGTGGGCCGATGGTGGAGCTTGATGCTCCAGGTGCACGATGTGGTATATCTCCTCTAGACATACATTGAAAGCCTCTTCTGCTCGGTGTTCGTCCCCACCACCCTCCGTGCGGTGCGCATCCAGGAGCTTCTTCAGCTGTGGCAGGGAAACTTGACGGTCGCCCAGTACTCGGCGAAATTTACCGATCTCTCGCGCTACTCAACAGACATGGTACGAGACCCATTCTTCTTGGCTCGGACCTTTGAGTAGGGATTGAGGCATGACATCCGGGCATCGCTGATCTCTCGCGCTACTCGACAGTGCTACACATGTGGCGGGCAGAGCCACATGGCTCATGACTGCCCAACCCACCATACTGAGGAGCAGCAGACGGTTGAGGGACCACCTAGGCAGAGGTAGAGGGTCGACCGTGGTGGTCCGTAGGGAGCAGGAGGACGAGGTAGAGGAGCTGGCCGAGTATCAGGTGGTGGGCGACGCTTTGAGGCTCTACCACCACCACCACCAGGAGGTCCACCCCGACCACAGGGAGCTGGCGGGCAGAGAATGGCACAACTCCAGGCAGCGGAGGCCTATGACCACGGCACGCCCGATATGATTCGAGGTACTATCTGTGTCCATTCCACCCTTGCTGCAGTTCTTATAGACATAGGAGCGATCATTCATTCATAGCCACTGCCCATGTTCGTAGCTCGGAGATTCTGACGGTGTCGTTGGCTTGATCCTTGCGGCTAGTGACTCTTATAGGAGCATACTCGACAATTACGCACCGGTGCCGGCAGTGTGAGCTTACTATAGGAGGAAAGAGATTCGGCTGGGATCTTCTTGTAGTGGTGTCGAGGCCTTATGACGTCATCTTGGGCATGGACTGGTTGTCTACAGTCCATGCTCAGATCGACTGTATTAGGCACATGGTGCGATGTGTAGGCACCGACGGTAGCAGGTTCACCTTCATCGGCGAGAAGGGAGCCTTCACAGCACTGGATGTACTTCTGAAGAGGAGAGGACATCCCATCACTCATCAGTTGGCTAACCTCATTTTAGGAGTAGTTGGCGTGCAGAGTCCTAGTTTTCCTACAGTGGTGGATCAGTATGCGGACGTCTTTCATGATGATGTTTCAAGACTACCTCCTTGTATAGAGGTAGATTTTATATTGACCTGTAACCTGGGACAACCCCGATATCCACTCTAGCATATCGTATGGCCCCCGCTGAGCATCGAGAGCTACGGGTGCAGCTGGAGGACTTGTAGTGAAAGGGGTTTATCAAACCTAGTGTTTCACCCTGGGATTCCCCGATTTTGTTCACCAAGAAGGCGGATGGGAGCTTGCGTCATCGTGTCGACTATCGTCGCCTGAACCAGGTGACAGTGAGGAACAAGTATCCGCTACCGAGGATTGATGACTTCTTCGATCATCTCAAAGGATCACAGTGGTTCTCTAAGATAGACCTCAGGTCAGGCTATTATCAGCTCAGAGTTCGGGACGAGGACGTGCAGAAGGCGGCCTTTAGATGTCGTTGTGGCCACTATTGAGAAGGGGCACGCCAACCACTTGCGGGTTGTACTGGATAAACTCCGAGAGAACCAGATTTATGGAAAGATCTCTAAGTGCCAGTTCTAGTTAGGCGAGGTCCACTTCATGGGACACGTCATTTCTATGGCGGGAGTTGCGGTGGATCCCGTGAAGATCAAGGAAGTGCTAGCTTGTGAGCCACCCAGGAGGGTGACAGAGGTGCGGAGTTTCTTGGGACTAGCTGGATACTATCGGAGATTTGTTCTTGAGTTTTCCAGAGTTGCGGCACCACTTTCCGCTTTGAAAAAGAAGGGGAAACCCTTTGTGTGTTCAGAAAGATGTCAGCTGAGCTTCTAGGAGCTAAGACAGATATTTACCAATGCACCTATCTTGAGGTTGCCGGAGGAGGGGATAGGGTATGTAGTCTACTGCGATGAATCATGGACCAGACACGGATGTGTCCTGATGTAGGAGCGGGTAGTGATCTCATATAAATCATGTCAGTTGAGGTCACATGAGCAGAACTACACCACCCATGACCTAGAGTTAGCAGCAGTGGTCTTCGCTCTGAAGACATGGAGACACTATCTGATGGGCGAGCGCTTTACAGTCTTTTCTGACCATCAGAGTCTCAGGTACATCTTCTCTCAGAAGGACCTGAACCTGAGACAGTGAAGATGGCTCGAGTTCCTCCAAGACTATGACATTGAGATAGTCTATACTCCTAGGAAGGTGAACGTAGTAGTCAATGCTCTCAGCAAGAATACAGGAATTCAGCTTCTTGAGTAGGTGACGGAGCAGCTAGCCGCTTTGTAGATATCCTTCATGGATAGAGATGGAGTAGCCTTCCTTCAGTCTCTCACAGTCACTCCTCCACTACTATAGCGGGTCAGAGAGGCACAGCATGGGGATGCCGACTGTGATATGCGATGTGCGCAGATATCCTCAGTACAGGTACCTAATGGATTCTCCGTGGGAGGAGAGCACAGCGCCCTTTTCAGAGGACGTACCTTGGTACCAGTTGCTTTATGGGAGGAAGTGCTTAGAGAGTTTCACACTTCTCCTTTGGCGGTACATCCTGGAGAGGCGAAGATGTACCAGGATCATAGACGAAAAAACTGGTGTCCGGGCATGAAGAAGGATGTGGCAGAGTTCGTTTTCCGATGCCTCAACTGCCAGTAGGTGAAGGCAAAGCACCAGGTACCAGTAGGCTTGGTACAGCCCTTGGAGGTCCCAGAGTGGAAGTGGGACGTCATATCTATGGACTTTGTGACTGGACTACCATGCACTTCCAGAGGTCACGACTCCATTTGGGTGATTGTCAACCGACTCACTATGTCGGCTCAATTCATACCCATCAGAGAGCAGGGCTCAGTGGAGAGCATGGGATGTCTCTACGTTCAGGAGATTGTACGGCTTCACGGTGTTCCATCATCTATCGTCTCCGATCGAGATTCTCGCTTTAATTCTTGGATTTGGAAGGGGTTTAAGGAGGCATTTGGGACGCAGCTACGTTTGAGCACTTCCTTTCACCCTCAAAAGGATGGTCAGATTGAGAGAACCATTCAGACTCTCGAGGACATGCTCGGCACATGTGTCCTCGACTTTGGTTGCATCTGGGAGGACCACCTACCCTTGATGGAGTATGCCTACCACAACAGCTACCACTCCACCATAGGGATGGCACCATACGAGGCATTGTACGACCAAACTTGCAGATCTCCTTTGTGATGGACATACCTTGGGGAGTCAGCACTTGTGGGACCAGAGATGGTCCAAGCAACGACAAAGAAGGTCCAGGACATCCAGGAGCAGATGAGGACAACTCAGAGCCGGTAGAAGTCTTATGGTGATAGGAGGAGGAGGCCACTAGAGATCGAGGATGGCGACCACGTCTTCTTGCATGTCTCACTTCGATGTGGATTACGGAGATTTGGCCGAGGCAGCAAGTTCTCTCCACGCTTCATCAGACCATTCCAGGTACTCAGCAGGATTGGTGAGGTGGATTATCGCCTGGTTCTACCACCTCAGTTGCACCGGGTGCATGACGCCTTCCACGTATCTCAGCTGAGGAGATACGCGCATGACTCGATGCATATCATTGACCATGGGGAGCCGGACATTGATGATGGGGCAACTTTTGCGGAGTTCCCAGTGGAGATTGAGGATAGACAGGAGTGTGACCTACGTGGATGGTTGATTCCTTTAGTGCGCATCAGGTGGCAGCATAGGAACCTCTAGGAGAGAACTTGGGAGCGGGAGGCTCAGATGCATGCTCATTACCCACATTTGTTTCCCTAGTTTATGATGTATCATTATGGGGACGTAAAGCCCTGAGGTGGGAGTGATGTAAAGACCTGTAAAATTAAAGGAATTTTTTTCCATAATTATCTTTGGAATTTTAAAAGAACATAGTTTCTGACGGCACCTGATTCTAATGCCCGGTGTGCCCAAAATCATTTTCCGAAGTTTGCCTCGGGTACGTTCAGTGAAGGAACGAGTGGGTTTTTCTAACTTTTGAACCGGTGCTCGGAATAAAATTCTGAGGGCACCGATGGAATTGAAGTGCCAGTATTTATTTAAAAACACCTTTTCCGGAGTTGCGTTTGCTTGGGTGTGGTTTTTAATTTTTGGGGTTAAGTTAAGAAAATAAAAAAAAGTGGTACGACAACTTTATTTTATTTCACATAAAGCCACTTAAAGCAACATAAGCCAAGTTAAGAGGATAAGGTGGAACAAACAACATCATACCCACATGGTAGGATATTTGTGAGGTGGGTCCCGCACAAGCCCCACTATTTATTTCCCTCTAAGTAACGCACCCGCGAAAACCCCCTTTTAAATGAAAGTCAACCGATGCGTTTTCTTAAATTCTAAACGCCCCTATTAATTGGGCAGTTAAGTCATTACCATTAATTCATCAAATTAATGGTTTGTTTATTAACATTGAATTTTCTAATCGTTGGCATGGGAATAATATAAGACTAATGCTTTTTTTTGAGGGGGATCTTGTTGAGAGGATTTGGAGAAACTCTAAAGTTTGAGATTCTTCATCTTTCTTCGCGAAGAATGCGAAGAACGTGAATTACGCCAGTCTTCGACGAAGGGTGACGAAGAACGATGAACCCTCAGAGATCGATGGCGCGACGCCGTGTACCGCGACACAGATGACTCTCCTTCCCCGGTGTTCCTTTCCCATGACAACCTTCGATCAGCAACCGATTGAGGTATGGATTTGCGGTCCTTTTTAATTCATTGTGAATTCTTTAATCCTCAACATGGGTTTGAAATGGTGCAATTAAATCTGTGTGTTTTAAACCCTCGAAGATCATTGACAGCGACACCCCTTCCACGACGCGACGATCCTCTTCTTCCGCGATGGTTAAATCCGCGACAAACTCACGTTCAACGATAAAGTTGAGTTAGGGGTTGATTCTTCTAAATCTTTGTGGTTTTTACCAACGAAGTATGCTTAAAATTGTTGTGAGACTTTTAAACCGCTAACACAGTGGGTGCGGACTAACAACCAAGTCCGAACCCACCACCCCTTTCGTTCTTGGTTTGTGAAACGACGGATGTTGACAAAGCAGGCCAAACGGGCGATGCGAGGTCCTCACAGTGAAGAACGGACCCCGGGAGGGCCTTTGGTGAAGACAACGTGAAGTTACGACCACCGGAACTCATCCGGTGGTCCGCGGAGTAGCCGGCCGGCGCGCCTCGCCGGCCCGGCGGCGCCGCTGCGGCCGAAGCCACAGTGGCGGAACGCAGTCCCGCGATCGCGCAGGACCGAAGGGGGGACGAGACGCGGTGGTCCTGCTGCGTCAGCTAGCAAGGGCGGCCCCACGCGGGGCCTCGATTCCCTCACGTGGTTCCATGCCCCCAATATTTTTTAAAAGAATTGAAATTAATATTCATGATAATTAAGTAAATTATTTTTAATAATAATATTTTTATTTTAGTATTAAAGGATAAATTACCTATGTTTAACAAATCATTACTGTTGGGAATGTAAAAATAGTAAAACATTTTAAAACACAAATGATATGGAATGAAATTTTTAATACATGTTTTATCATTGCTATGGTGTGGATCGAGCATATAATATATCCCTTCTATTATTTTCTAAATTTTGCATCACATCAGGGGAGAGTTATCTCCGATTATTGATTATTTTTGGGTATTTTCAAAATATTCCTCTCTATCTCAATTATAAAAGGAAACCCCTACTCTTATTTTATTCACATATTAATGAAATTTTTTATTAGAAAATCCCTATAAATAAAATTACCATAATCAATACACGGATCTTATAAGACCTGGTTTAGACATAAATCCCTCCTAATATGAATTTTTATGAAAGCTGAAGGAGGATACCTGAATAAGTGGAAACATTATTCAAAGAGTGATTCTTTTATATTTATTTGTCCACCACATCCATTCACATTATACAATTGTAATATAATATACTCTCTATATTCCATATAATATAATATTTTTTTCTTAAGGAATTACCTACAACAATCTCAAATTACATCAACCATTTCACATGGATGACTCATATAATAATTTTTAAATAAAAAATATGATATTTATGATATTTTTATCCTTATTTGAATATAATATATTACTTTCTTCATTTCTTATGTTATTTTCAATAAATATAATTTTTACTCATTCATACATATGACCTACCATATCCATGTTCGAAACAAACAAGATTTATCAAAACAACCCATTATGAGTAATTTTGAAATTATATTTAGTGAATATATCTGATAATTATGTTATGATTATTATTCAATATATTATGGAACCATTATCAAATTAATAGGAATAAAAAATCAAAATATATTCAAAAAAATGGAGTTATCACCCAAAACGTGATTTCAAAATGAAATTATTATTAATAAGTAAGAAAATATCAGAAATAAATCATATATGATATAATATATTAAAATGTTATATTTATTATATTTATAATAAAATAATTGTTATTTTATATTAGTTTTCAACATCTACAAAGGATTTCCCAACTTAATGTATGATATATCTCTCTCACATGTTCTCTATGAGACAAATACAGTATTCACCACATGTTTCTATTATGTGTGGAATATACATAAATTGATTTAATTTTTGATTATTTCGCATAAATTTTTTTTATATATATACCATTTTTATTATGTATCATTTATGGGATTTACAAATCAATTGTTACCAAATCTGTAATTAATTTTTCTCTCAATTTTACCAAATTGAGGCATATTATTATGTTATAATCCTATCTTATTATTGACGGGGTTCATAAATCCCCTCTCACATGTAACGTAATGTATATATTTATATTAATTAAATTTTAAGATTCGGGTAATGATATTCTTTTAGGAGTAACTTATTTCAAGTTATGTAAAGTGGTAAAAAATTTATGTTATAATTTCATCAATTACCAAAATTAAATATGATTTCATCAGTAATGATAAAATTATATGATCCATCTCTAAAAAATGTATTTTCTCAAATTATCTATTAATTTAAAAAGAATTAATTTTATTTATTAAATTTTTACCCTTCATGTACTCTATATTTGAAAAATAATTTTTTTACAAAAAATAAATATTTCAGTTGAAACCACTTTTTCTACCCAAACAATGTTTTTTAAAAATCATTCAATAATTTTCAAAATGCTTAAAATTATTTTTAAAGTAAATTATTATGGATATTAAATTATTATTTAGTATTTTTAAAGGAATCATCATGTAATTTTCAAATAGATGCACATTTAAATTTAACTTATAACGTGTATCAAATATTTGTTTGGACATACTTGTAATGATCAGAATTTCTCATTATCATGGTCGATAAATGAATTAATGTTACCTGAAAAAAATTCGGTTATTTTTTCATATATATTTATACATTATATTTCAAAAAATATATATATTAAATAAAAAATTTCAAATTGAATATTTATTTGAATAGATTTTATTTATTAAAAAACATTTTCAATCCAGAATGGATATTTTCCCCAATAAATGTTCAAAATGGTTTTTTAATATTATTTTATATGTTTTAATGGACATTTTAAAATTAATGGATTTAATATTTGGTTTTATTTTTAGAAAAATATTCTATATATATATATATATATCAAAATATATTTGAAAAGCATTTTTCTATATAAGATGAAATCCTTTCATGTAACATATGATTTTTTTGGGTTAAGAACCAAATATGGTATTATAATTTATTTTTTTAATGTTTAATTATGAAATCATGTTTAAAAATCCAAATTCACATTCATGAGAAATACATTTATAATAATTTTTATAAAACCAACTTTTTCCTATAACTTATGTTAAGATAAAATGATAAAATAACTATGAAACATTTATCTATTCCAGAGATTATGATATTATGAAATAATTATAAAACCCAATTAATTTCATGGTTTTTGATATGATAAATGTCTTATGATCATAAAAAACATATAAAAATGTCTTCCTTTATGAGTTGGTTGGTATCTATAACTCTCTCCAATGTTTTTATTAGAGATTTATATCTTGTGTGAATAGAAATGGTTGGAAGATAGAGAAACCCCAATTATGATAGTGGCATATTCCATCATGATGTACTCGGGAGTGAACCCTATCTAAAATGATAGTTTTGAGAGTGAATCCATTAAAAAATTATATACTTTTAAATGATCCTTGACTAGAATGGTAATTCTTTTCCCGAATTATATTTTCTGTACACCTCTTTATCTTATTATAATTATTTATTGTCATGGATTATGTTATTTGATTAAAAATGATTGATATCTTATGAACAACCAATATTTATTCCATTAATCATTTTTATGATCTTCAATATATAGGCTATAAATTTCAAATTTTATTATCATATTCTCATTCCATTTTGTATATGTTTTTATTAAATATATCACCTATTTAGCCTTATTGAGCATCTAAGATCAATCATTGTTATGATTTCTTTTCCCAGTTTATGAAGACTATTTTTATGTAGGATATTTTTATGAAAATTATTAAAGGAGAAGATCTTAGTGGGATATGTTTTATATCATTATAAATTTAAAAATATATTTTACCAAGAATCTATAGATATTATACTATTAGGCTGTATAAGTGTGTATCAGTGTAATGTATTAAATATTATTCCAAAAATTTAAAATAAATATATGAAAATAATGGGTCTATATAATAGGTATCAGTGGAATGATTTAATTATAATTTCAAATCTTGGACGAGAAAACAGTAGTGGGATATGTAGGTGTATTTCATAGAATATTTCTATGGATTTCTCTAAGGATAAGTATAAGTAAGAGTCATAAGTATATAAAAATTTATTTTAATTATGTTAATGGTAATAATTGGACAACCCAATATTTTATCTATATAATATCATGTATTAAAATTATTTTGTATGTTATAAAACAAATACATATCATATATTGAAAAAAATTATTATTATCGAAAATTAATAATGAAATAAGGTATATTTAAAGAAATTAAGGAACATATATTGAATGGATAACAAATTGACCCATTGAATAGCAACATGGCCATTAGGAATAGTAATTGGAAAAATATAATTGTTACCTTTTACATTAAATTATGAAAAATTTATTTTTTTTATAAATTAAAAAATAATATAATTTTTTATGAGAATTTGTAAATAAATATTTTTAAATTATAAATAATGGGTTTATATTTTTGGAAAACATATATGACTTAAATAAAATTTCATAATTAATTTAATAATTTAATAGGAAATTCCTTTTTTTAATTTTTTCCATAAATTATTATTTTTGTCTTATAATTATAAGACATCATTATGAGACCCTAACAAAATTTTCGAGGTGTCCTAAAATAAATTATAATTTTAAAATATTTTTTTTAAATGATGATTTTAATTTAAAATTATATTTATCATATTTATTCAATTATTTTCATAAAATTTAGTTCATTTTTGAATTCAAATTTTGAAAAATGTTTAGTTATTAATTTTTCCTTATTTAATAAATACATGACTTTTTGGTGATTATTAAAATACTATAATTTACAATATAAGATATGGACTTGAATTAGATATTCATTGATGATGTTTGGATGATATAATCTCATATTCTTGATCAATAATTAATTATTTGAATATATTTATTTCTAATTTTCAAACTACTCATATCCTTGTGCCAAAATAATAAATTAAGGAAAAAATAATGATAAAACACCACTTCCCTCTGTAATTAATACCACTCTCACCACCTCTTCTCCTCACACATTACAATCTTTGAGACATGTAAAAATTCTTCACAATACATGTTCAAATACAAACCCCCATGCATAGGATCCCTTGATCTTATCAAATGACCAAACCCTTCTCCCTATGAATGATATCAAGGAGGATAAATTCAATAGGTAAAAAAATCATTCATTTTCATTTAATTTCTTTTCAATTTCATTTCATTAATATCTTCTCATAAAGTAAAAATATACATGTTTCATGACAAATCCCATATGTTTTATAAACTGTAATGTTATTGTGTTAATTGAATAAATCATATTCATGTCTCTCCTTTTTTCCATTTATTCTATAATTCAAAATATAATTTGTTGTATATCTATTTACTAAAACATTAAAAAATGAATATTCATTTTTTATAGCTTCCATCAATACTGGTCATGAAACCATTAATGTGGTTAAAAAATAATTTTTTAAACATATTATAATTTAAATAATTTTTTGGAAGAAATATATAATCGTGATGTTAAATAAAATTATATAATATCATAATAGTCGTAAAGACACCAAAATAAATAAAATCATTCTCAATAACATTCTATTTAATAAATCATTATCATATAATATAAAAAATGTTATATATGATCAATTACACATATTTATTTTCATTAAAATCATATAATATCAATTCTGGAGTATCATTCTAATTATACATGAACTTCTATACTTATAAACAAGCGAACTTGTTAGGAAAACTATAAACCGATCACTCTAGAAAGATGAAATTAATCACTAAAACTCTTAAAAATGGATAAAAATGATCTCAATAATACTATAGTAAATAAAATAATATTATAAGGGGCTTTGGATTTGTTAATTATTTTTTTAATTTTTTCTATGATATTAATATCATTAAATATGTTGAACAATAGGTAACGTGATTCTCAAACTGAATTTTCATTCTTTGGGTTATTCGTATTTTATACAAAATTTCAGTATGAATATTCTATTAAAAATTTTCAAATATAATTTAAATATCATTAAATTTTATTTTATGGAATATAAAATTTTCCAATATGATTTTATGAAAATTGAAATTAATTTTTCATAAAGAAGTCTTCCTTATAAAGGAAGATAATTTACTCATATTGAGACTGTATATTCTTCAATCAAGATTGATGATCCTTATACCAAGGATGTAATTACTGCATTCGTTTTGGAAACCAAATTTTTATTCATCAATGTATTATTTAGGAAATGAATTCCATTCCATTCCATGAGATATTTTTTGTTCAATATTGATATATATTCTATGTGGTATGCATGATAATGTAAATGTTATTATGTGACTGGTGTGACGAGAATTATATTGCTCGTGAAAATGATATGATGTGACGGGTACATGTGGAATTATATAGAGCTCTAATGAATTGGGTAATGTGATAAATCTCATGAGATAAATTGAAATATGTTTGGTATTTTACCAAAAGTACATGATGTTATATTTTAACGTATAACAACATTTCATGCCTTTATAAAATGATTCCTTTCATGATTATAATAAAATTAATTTCATAAATAATGATTATTATTATTATGAACACCAATATATCATGCCTCTCAGTAATTATCATACTAATGTCTATGTCACCCATTCTTTTGATGTATATCCTCGAGTGATTACTTATACTAATGTGAACTGATAGTCAAATTGGAAGCTCGATAAGAAGGAATTAATCTAATGTAAATGTTTTATTTTTTAAATAGGGTTCTAATATTCCCAAAAAGATAGGCCTTTCAATCATAGTTGTGTAAAGATTTTCTATCTTTTATCATTAAATGATGTAATGATCATATAAGAAATGTACATTCCCTATTATTGGTATAAGAGAATGTTTTAGATATTATGGTAATTTGGAATAGAGAACCATTGAGAAAACACTTAGTGTGAGTCTAAGTATAGGTAAGATCTCAAAAATCATTTTTTTTAAATGATAATTATTGGGATCCCAAAAGTTAATATTTTAGAGTTAAATTCAAATGGGAATAAATAATATTTTCAAGAACTATTAACTTTTTCTTCAATCCTTTTCTATTTTTTAATATGGTGGGAACCATGAGAAAGTTTTCCGACAAACTTTATAATGGAAAATTTAGTGATTTATTGATTAACAACCCCAGTGTCTTGGAAGATAGAGTTAAAAATTTCATGAATATTCTACCATAGTTGTCTTTGGCTATGACCAACATATTTAATATTGAGAAACATTCACCTACTACAATGTGGGAGAAACAACCTATCAAATATTTTATAAGGAAATGACTATCTAAATTTAGTGGATATTCTAATACACTATATGGTGAACAGTGGGTCTACACAATGGAAGAGATCATTTTAATCCATTATTGTTTTTAGTAGGAGAAGGAGACTTTGGGAAATTATAATCTTGATAGTGAGGCCAATAATTGGTGGTACTAGATTTAGAACACCATGTTGAGGGCTTAAATTGTGGAAATAGATTGGGAGTAATTTAAGAATATTTTTATTAACTAGTATTTTGCTCAAACACTTCCTTGAATTATAGAGTTAAAAATCATGGATCTTAAGAAATAGTAATGTGAGTATAACCGAGCCAATAATAAAAATTCTATAAGGCATTAATTTTACTCATTAGGTATTTATATCATCAATGTTAGATAAATTGATAATTTTTGTAGTCCGGTTAAAATACACCATTGAAATGATCTAGAAATGTTATAATGTGCAAGTTATAAAAATTTTGTTTTTCATTCTCTCATAGTGGAGATGGTGTTTAGAGAAAGGTCCCAAGACTATCGAGTTATGTAAAGAATGGTGGAGATTCAAGCTTGGTGATCTAATGAGAAATGCGTAATGAAATGTTAACCACTCACATGATTAAAATGATGGAAAATGCATATTGGGAACTACCTCTATGGGACAAAGAAATACAATAGGGGTGGGATAAAATGCCAGAAATCTAATGAATGTTATAGAGATATAATGAATCCATACAATTTAATATATGAATGGAGATCACCACCCATGTTATGATTCATTAATTTTATTTGGAATGGGAACAATTTATGCTAGTGCACTAAACCATTAGTTCGATAGGGTTATCAGTCACCCAAGACAAAGGTGGAAGGGAAGGAAAATTCCATCACAACAGCAGAAGTGGATCGTTTAAATGAATTCATAAAAGATACACTTCCTATTATCACAATAATGGAAAAATTAAAAATTGATTTAGGATCTAAAAATTCCATTATATCAGGCTTAATTTCTTGAACTACTGAATCAAAGCACCAAAATATTAATGTTTATATATATAGGAAAACACCTAGTGGTGTAATCATTCATCCCAATTGATGGAATCTTATCTTATTAGGGTATGTGGGAATATTATTTTAGTGAATTTCTCAATACATCCATATGTAGAATTTTATTATATAATTTAAGTGGATTGGTTCTCATTATATTGAACACATATTAAATACTGGGAAAAGTAAATACCATTCTATATTACAAACCATTCCATTATCCTATAAAAAGGAAATCATTTTTATGAATCTCACATAGAGTATCTCTCAATAGGGTCGGTGTTGTTCTTCAATGAGGAATCATACTTCTCTCTAATGGTTGAGTAAATTAAAAGTATCATCATATTGAAAATCACCATCATTATGGAATAAAATTATGTTTTTCTAATATAGTTTTCTAAACTATTCCAAGATTAAGAGGTAGAGTTATCAATAGATATCATACCAGGAGTTACACTTATATCAAAATGGACATATATGATGTCCTCTATAGACAAAGATGATCAATATAAGTTACTACAATAGCATTATAAAAAGGATTTATTAAACCTAGTACATCACCTTGGTGTTCTCCATTTCAATTTTTAGTGAAAAATGATGTATCAATACATTTGAGAATCGATTATCGAAAACTGAAAAAAAAAATTAATGAACAAAAATCATCTTCCAAAGACCGATGACTTGTTTGATCATCTGTGAGGAGATCAACACTTTTCAAATAATATTATTTGTTTTGTATATTAATAGAAAAATGTAAAGACTAAATATATATTTATAAAATTTCCTTCTAAATATGGTTTGAGAATTATGAGTTTCTAGTGATGGTCTTTCACTTACAAATTCTCTTCCAATATTCATATATTTAATTAATATTGTTATTATAAATTATCTAAAAATTTATGGCGGTGTTTAATGAAGACATTTTTATATACTCCAAGAGCAAGGATGAACATGAAGAAAATATATAGATTGTTCTGGAGACATTGATGAATGAGAAATTTTATTCCATTTTAGAAATTTTGACATTTGGATTTATCTAGTCACATTCTTGGTACATTATATCAGACACGATGAAATATTTGTAGAACCTTAACAAAGGTGATTGAGAAATGGTCTAGACCCTCTAGTGTGACAAAAATCTGCACTTTTCTTGTATTTTCAGGGTACTAACATCATTTTATAAGAAATTTATCATGATTTTATTTCTCGGTAACTATAATAACAAGGGAATGGATGATGTATGTCTTGGTGGAAGAATGCGGGGAATGATTCAACCTACTAAAGAAGAGTATAATAATTTCACATTTACTCACATTACAAACAATTGGTGATTTTTTATATACATTTATTCTTAATAAAAAGTGTTTGGTTGTGTACTCACGTATAATTAAAAAGTTATATCATATGCCTCAAGTTATTTGAATATCCAAGAAAACAACTACCAGATGAATAATTGGAACTTATTAGCTATGATGTTTCATTTATAATCAGGAGGCACTATCATTACAGTTAGAAGTGTAAGAAATATACTAATCATCGAAGCATAAATTAAATATTATTAGAAAATAATATAAATATAAATCCTATGAGATTGTTATATAAAATTAAGGACTTTTACTGGTTAATTCACTACCATTCCGGGAAGGCAACAAGGCATCAGATTCTCTTAGAAGAAATGAAATGAAAACTCTATCCATGATGTTGATTGAGAAAGTCCATATTTATTAGATATAAGATGGATTTATATGGAAAGCATAATGTTATAGAATATATCATATCTAGCACAAACTTTTTACCAACCATCAATCGAAGATAATATTATGGAGGTAAAAAGGGATGATCTGGAGGTCCAAAAGAATGTTAAATAACTGTTAGAATTGATGCTACAAGAGATCTATATCGATGATTATTGTTTGAATATATTTGGAACGAGGATATTTGTGCCTTAATCACATATGATAAATAATGATCTATTTGATAATTCACATATATCATATTTATTGATCCATCAGGGGAGTTCCCATATGTACTGTGATCTTTGTGAACACTACTAGTGGGACAACATGATGAAGTAGATTCTAATGTATATATCACGGTGATAAATATGTCTTGAATTCAAATCATTGTTTTATAATTCTAAATATATGATGAATACATTACCTATACCAATTTGGAAGTTGGATAATATCACCATTATCTCCATCACTGGTATCCCACCAACATCTAAAAGGAAATAATTTGATATGGGTTGTAGTGTATTGAATCACCAAGAATTCCAACATTATCATTATTTTTGATGAAATAACACACGAAAGAAATATAAATGTGAGATACATGGTATGTATTTATGTATTTTTACATTAAATCATATCTAATTATGATCTATGGTTCCCATCTAAATAATTGAGGAGTCTTCAAGATTACTTCAGTGCTGAATAGAATTTCAGCATAGCATATCAACCTCAAACCTAATACCAATATAAATAATCTATTTATATGAATTAATACATTAAAAAATCCTGATCAATGTTATTTAAATGAGTTTGATATAATAATATTGTGTTGTTTTATTTTTTATAAAAGAAAAATTTACACTAGAGACTTTAATTAGCTCTACATGGAGATCTACATTAAAAAAGATATAGAACTACATCCAATTGGGATGAAGATGGTGAAAAAAATATGTGGACCTTCTATTATGAAATCAATGGAAGATAATGTTCAATAAATTAAGATTCATATCCAATATTATTATATTAATAAAAAGAGTTATACTGAAAATAGTCAAAGGCACATGTATATCGACAATGGATATAAATTATTTATTCAAATTTCTCCTTATAACAGAGTCTATATTTTTGGAATAAATGGGATTTTAAGACCAAGGTACATTAAAACATTTTTTATCCTTGGCCAATTAAGAGAATTGGTCGATCTGATAGAACATTTTCAAACTATGTATCAAATTTATGATGTGTTAACCATATCTATATTGAAAAAGTACATTCTAGTTCCCTCATGTGTACTGAACATAGAGGTGAAACAGCTGGAAGATGATCTCTCTTAAGAGAAGATTCTGATTAAGATTATTGAACAAGGAGATAGGGTTATACAAAATATGACATCCCACCTTATAAATGTGTTTTAGATGATCCATATGTATGAAGAATCGTGTTGGTAATCATAAGAATCAATGCTGGAAAAATACCCTCACCAATTTATGTGAAATTAAATTTTTAGTGATAAATTTTAATAGGGGTAAAATATAAGGACCCAAAAATTTATTCATATAAATTACCTTATTATAATTATGTTATATTGTATAAAACACATACATAGCATATAAATCCGAATAAATTATTTATTTTTATAAATGATGAATGAAAAAAGTGATATTTATGTAATTTAATGAACCTACATCGATGGAAAAGTAACTTGAGTCTAGAAATAGTATATTGACTCATATGAATAGTAATCTATCCATTAAAAAAGTTACCTCATCTCCAAAATTATAAATAAATTAAATGAATCTAGTAAATAAATATAATATAATATTATTAGAAAATAATTTGTTTTTAAATGATAAATTATGTGTTGTAATTTATTTGAAACATAAATGTTTATATTGAATTTGATAATTAATATAATAATTAAAAAGAAAACCTAATTTCAACAAAATTATTCATAAATTAATATTTTTATGTCTTATGATTATAGTATTTTTTTATGAGACCTTAAAACAATCCCACTGTGTCATAAAATAAGTTATTATTTTAAAATCCAATTTTTTCAAATACATGATAATTTTAATTAAAAATTAAATATATCATATTTAGAAATTTCTTTAGTAAAATGGATATCATTTTAATATTTAAATGTTTAAAATTTATCATGGTTAATTATTTTAATTTTTCTAATATAATTATTTTTCCTTTTATAATAAAATTTTATAATTTACAATATTTGAAAATAGATGAATTATTGATTCATGGACAACGTATTGATAATGTAATCCCCTAATATCGAAAATTACATTATTATTAAAATATATTTATTGATAATGATCATGAAATTCATGGTATTTAGCAAAATTAAAAAATAATGAATAAAATAGAGAGAAAACATCCCTATCCTCCATAATAAATACAAACCCTTTCAACCAATTCACCTCACACCTTCCAAGTCATTATCCATTACAAAATACATCCCAATACTCTTCCTAATACAATATAAAACATTTAATAACAATTTTCCACCCAAATATACCAACCCATTTTCCTATGTAGGATTAGATGGAGGAAAAATTATAGAGGTAAGAACCTCTTCATTTTTATTTAATTTATTTTCAATTTCAATTTTTTCTTATGTTATCTAGGCCTCAAATTATCCAACTAGAAAGATAACTGTAGTATCATTTATATAATTTAATTTTCATATGTTTATGTAATATTTGATCTTCATATATCTTTTCTCTTCCTTTTATTATAAAAATGTAATAATCATCTGTGGTGAGTCAATTTACCTCCACGGTGGAAAAAGGAGTTTTCATTTTCCACTACAGCCTTTGTGGAAGGAAATAAAATAATTAATATTGTTCAATTGTATTGTTTTATTCATATTATATGTTAATTAATTTTACATAATAAATAAATAAACATGATGTCCATGAAATTTATATTAGATCATAATGGTCATAAAACTGCCAAAATAAATTAAATCATGTTAATTAACAATCAATTTAATACTTCATCCTCATAAAATATAAACAAATTATTTAAAAAATAAATGAATAATTTTTATTCTAATTATTAAAATATATTTTTATGTATAGATAATCATTATCAAAATAAATGATCTTCCATTCTTATAAACTAGCGAACTGATCATGAAAACCTAGAAAATGAACACTCCTAACCGATGACATTTATCTCTCTAACTCCTCAAAAAGTATATAAATGAAATTAAAATTTTTATAATAAATCAAATAAATGTTCTAGTGGATATATATTTATTAATAAATAAATTTAATTTCTTTATTTATTTATTATTTAAAAATGAGAAAAAGTACATGGATATAATGCAAGGGGGTTCTCAAACAAAATTTATTTTAATTGGTCTATTCCTCATTCAAGTAAAATTATAGTTTGGATGTTCTTTTATTATTCTTATAATATCAAATAATTTTCTATTCCTTATATTTTATAGTATATACATTCTTCTAATATTTTGTTATGAATTATGCATTGAATATTTCTTATATAACTCTTCCTTTGAAACATACATCATTTAAATAACTTATGATTGTTTCTTCTTACCTAAAGATTAATAAATATATTAAAAATTATATAATTAAATAATTATTTTTGGAACCCAAATGTCTATTTATTAATTTATTCATTATGAAATTAAACCCATTCTTTTCTATGGGCTATTATATGTCCCAGATTAATATATGTTTTCTTTGGAATGCGTAATACTGTAAATGTTATGATGTGAACGGTGTACCCTGAAATATATAGAAATATAGATGTTATTTTGAGGTGGGTTATCGTGGATGTATATAGAACTCCAATTGTTATGGTAATTTTATGAATCCAATGAGATAAAATAATATATGAGTGGTAGTTGACCACTAAGACGTAATTTTTCATTTTTTTGCATTTCTTCATTTCATGCATTTATTTAATGGTTCATTTAATGATTCTAATAATGATATATTGATTATATTATATTTATGATGATTATTATCACTCATGTTTCATGTCTCTTATTCATCCTTTTTATGATATCTTAGATCACCCCTTATTTATAATCATATCCTTAGGTGAATACTTGTATTAAGGGTAACTCAAGGGTCACTATGAATCTATTGAATTTGGAAAAAATTAAATACTTATGCTTTAATTTTAAAATCTTATGAATGTTTTTAATTGACCCAATACATGAAGCATTTGGTTCATGGTTGTGTAAATCATTGTATGTTTTTTATCATTAAAATTATGTAATAATAAATTTGAAAATTACAGTCTCTATATAGACGGAGTAGATTTCATGATATTACAATGGAAGAAACAGTTGACTAGATATTTTTTGGTTCATTATGTATTCCAAGTATTCCATCTGATGAAGTACATACCAGATCCATTACATTTAGTGATATTAGAGGGAATGCCACAAGAGAAAGAAAATTATTAGTTTGAAGAATCCAAATATATTCTAAATCACAAATTGGAATTTCAATGAAATAAGAAAAGTCATATAGTAAATGTTTTTTGGTAAAACAGACCTTATGAGAAACCTATATGGGAACATTAGGATAAAATTATGCATAATTATCCTCATTTTTTGTAGTAGATTAATTATTATTATGGGTGAAATTAATTTTAATGTGTATAGAATGTGTCACCCTGAGTTATAATTAATTTTTTATTTAATAAAAAATAAATTTTTGTTCATGAGTTACAAAATAACAGTTTTAATCAAGTACAATATACTATACTGGAATACGATTTGTTTCACATTACACTATATTTTAACAAAGACACGATATATTATTTACATATTTATTTAAATGATACCATTACATCAAATTTGTTATATATAGTGATGTGAATAGTAATATTTATATTTATAAATTAATTATCATTCATTTATTTAAATTGAACATATTGATAAAATTTTCTTAATTATATAAAGTCATTATATGTTTTAAATATAATATTATCTCAATAAATGCTTCTTATTTAATTTAGTGAAAATTATTATTATTATTTTTTTCTACTGTGAGAAAATAAATTTTATATATTATAGTATAAATTTTATGTAATTCTATATATATTATATCCAGATTATTATTTTGGATTTTTCTAAATAGTTTTATTTTATTAAGAATAGTGAAAAATAATCGAATGTAACTGAAATTATACTTTTCATTTTATTTTTTTATAATGAAAAATTATATGTCAAATTATTTTAAATGTTAAATCAGTTCAATTATAAATAGATTAATCTGATTTATATCATTGGAATGAATTTAATTTTGAATTTCATATAAAATTTTATTAATATTTGGATATTTTCTCTTTAAAACATACTTTTTAACGTTTTTGGGATATTTTATAAATAAATATTATCCAATATTTTATCTATACTTTTTGAAATATATTTCGATATTTGGAATCATAATAATTTATATTATATAATTTTTTAACGAAAATTTTTTGATGTAATGAATAATAAAAACAGTTGAAAATTAACTACAATAATTAAAGTTAACACAATGTTTTGGGTGTTACATGTTCTTCTGTTAAAATTAACAATAAATATAAATAGAAATTTTATTTAATAAATTTTATTTAATAATTATAATAATTAGGTTTAAATTATATATCATCGATATTTTTATTTTATACTAAAATATAAATCACCAAGGATAAAAAACTAGTTACCATGGTGTTAGCTAAATTGTATAAGTGAGTAAAACAAAATGGCTAAGGAATGACATGATTAAAAATTGTTTTTTATATTTTGATGGTGGTGTGGATGTACCATGTCCTCCATCCCCTCCATTTTATTCAATTTTTTTGAATCTTTAGGTGATTGTCACTTCACATTATTTAAAAATTCTTGGTACATACAAAATTGATACACCTCAATTATAAATCCCACTGTAACAACCCTGACTCTAGAAGACTAGATCAAGTGCCTTAATGTAATAAATAATAATAGATAATATATAAAAATATAGATGGACAGGATAACATATAATATTTTTTAAAACTAGATCACATACATAATACCCCATTTATATTTATAATATAAAATAAATCATAATAAATAAAAAATATTAATAAACTGTATCCTTGAAATTTTATTCAATGTTATATTCTTTATAACCTTGGTAAAGGAAAAAATAATAATGGGGAACTCAAATGATAAGTAATGGATAATTACAATGGAATTTAACTTGAACTAATAATGAATAATCAATATGGAATGGTAAAAAAACTAACAGACATTCAACTTCGTAAATAAACTTTCTTATTTCTGAATCGAAATATAATAACATGTTGAAATTATAAAGGATAAAAATATATTATTTATTTTTAATATTCATAATTATTTAAATTCTTCTTTCCTTGGAATATAATACCTCTAATATTAAGATATATCACCAGGATGATTAATAATTTTGTGAAAAACCCCATTTAAATTTTATAATATATTCATCTCATGAGAATACCGATGCATCGAGTGTAATTTATATATACGGTCCCCAAACAATATTTTACTTCCAAATAATTCATTTTATGTCAAAAAAAATTATTTAATTTATGAATTAAAATTCATTATCAAAAAATATCTATATTTATTAAAAGATAAGAAATTAACATTATTTCTATAGTTAATCAAACCGTATTCAATGAAAAAATTGTATATAAAATCATATATGTACTAGAAAATAATCATATACAATGATACAAGAAATATTAAAAATTAATTGAAATGAAAATTTCAAAAAATAGGATCATAACTAAAATAAGGTGTAATTATATACACCAATGATATTAAATTTGGTTGTAAGTATTATAATATACATCCATGAAGTGAAATTGAGATGACGTCCTTTACAATGAAAATATCATTAATTAAATAATTCAAATATGTTTTTTTGTTATAAATCCACATAAATCATGTTTAATTATAATATTATATATTAAAAATTTAATCCAATCATAATATTATCACAACAAAATCAATATGTATATGTTTAACACAAATAATTTAAATTGGGTTATGAAATCCCATGTCAACATTGTAACCAATTGAATCATATTCCCCATAAAAGTAATAATTATCAATGTAAACATTTAATAACATATTTATAATTATATTAATGATATGTTAAACAAAATTCCTATATACACAACAAAAAAATAAATTATTGGTCTTTATAGAATATATCTCACATAAGTAAATGTGAGATGATAAAACATTACATAATACTTCCCATTAGTGTAGAATTATTTATCCTCTATTATAATGATATAAATAATTTTAATAATTAATTAACAAAAAATAATCATGATTATATTGTATTATATTATCCTTTTAAAACAAATTACCACCTTTAAATTAAGAATATTTTAATATTTTCATTGTTTTAGGTGCATTCAATTCACGGATTCATCATCAGTCCATTTTCATATAATTATAAATTTTATTGTACAATGGGTATAAAAATCTATATGTGAGTTTAAATGGTATTATTTGATGTCCACATATTCAAATGGGTCTATTTATCATTTTAATTCTTACAATAGGTTGATTCATTTGACAATATGTTAATGATTAATGTTTAATTTGTTTTTGTGTTTTTTTGGACCTCAAGAATTAATTTTGTTTGGTTAAAAATTATGAGTTTATTTGTTTGAAAAGATGATATAACATATATTATATTAATTATAATCTTATTTTTCAACAATAATAGTCTTATATCTATCATAAAATGATGTAATGGAAGATTAATAATCTTTATCCATAGGGATGATTAATCATCATAACTGGGGAACTACTTTATTTTCATTGAAGAGGAGGGGATAATGAAAGGGATAAATATAATATATTCCATCCTAAACAAGAAGTTCCAATATATATATTTATATATATTTATATATATATATGATTTTATAGTTATCATACTTGGATGGATGAAGGGGGTTGCGAGAATGCATGAGAAGAAAAAAATTTAGAATATATCATTTGGGACAATTACCTATTAATTATATCCTCTTTAAATTACCCCTTAATGGACATGGAATTGGAATATGGTTAATACCAATATAACTTTTCTGGTATCTCAGTGGGAAGAATATCATTTTTGAGATTTTTTAAAAGATTAAAGTCTGATTATGATACGTGGGGGGGCTGGGGCAGACCTCATATTTATACAAATGGAGGGGTAGTTTGAAATGAATAATTTTTTTTAATATTTTTAATGCCATTAAAAATTGGTTGAAATTAATTTCCATTAATTTGGTGATAATTAATATTTAAGTTTTTTGGTTAAGGTCGGTAAAAACATCAACCAACCTTTTTATATTGTATCTTATAGGTATTTTATTTTTTAACCATTTAATATTAACACATTATGTTTTTTTTGGTAGAATGAGGATATTCCCAAAATGAAAATCCACCTATATATAAATAAAAGAAGATTAATATTGTCTTACGTTTTTTATTTTTACAATAGTCATTTTTTCATAAGTAAAGGATTTAATTAGAAACAACTTATATAAAGTCAACTCATAAGTCGTCACACATTTTATTCCTTGTATGTAAGAAATAAAGATATCCTCATATTATACATGCCTAATAATATAAATCATGGATAGAAAGGAATCCAAGAAACTAATACACATAGAAATAAGATTAAATGTTAGGTTAAACCAACCCTCTCTGATTTCCTACACAATATTTGTAGAGTCATATTCAATATATAGGTTGGACCATCTTCATCTTCTAGAATCCTCAACCGCAGTAGTGGCCTTTATAATTTCAGAATCCAAAGTTATAATTACACCTAAGGAACATAAAGAAATATCCTTTTATTGGATGTGTGATCTCTGAAAATTTTACTTTATCCAGAAGATCTTGCGTTACCTCTAAATTAACCATTCGCATTTCATATTATTCAACATATAAAATGAGAGGCCCATAAAACGTCCATGGTACCACATGGATGATGATATTTACCAATAACTATAATATATTTATGAATTGTAATGTAATGTATAGAATTTTTAACGAAGAAAGATAGAGACAATTTCTCTCATTTCGTAGAAGTAAAAATTAATTCAAGGGAATTGTAGAGAAAAAATAGACCACCAATATGAAATAGATTATTGTGGATGCTCTTGTTAACATGAATTACATACAGGAAGGACATGAATAGTAGATTATTCAGTTGTTGTGAAATATGTATTTGTAATAATGATGCAAGGTAATTACATATAAAGGATCATTGAGGGAATAAAACATATAACATGTCATTTACAATGTTCCATAGTGAATATGCTACGATGAAACATAAAATTGGTGTTTTATTTCATCCGTATACTGGCTGTTTAGGACACACATAGTGTAAATGATGAGTCAATATTATTATATAAATTATTCAGTAATTATTTTTGAGTTAAATATTGTCCAATCTAATTTCAATTATGATGGTTGAATCCATGGATATTTAAGAGTTTTCCTAGATACTAGTGTCTTCCATAAATTTGGTTCCGTAGAAGTTTTATTATGATACCATATCATTGAAACCATGATCCTAGATACCAAATTCTTCCAAAAAAAATAATTTAAAATTCAATAAAATATCTATAATTTTATGTAGAAGCTTTTTGAGAGAAACAACCAATTTATCATTAATTGAGATATTATTATCGATAGTTATATAATTGTATACTATTTTGATGATAAGATATTATATAGTATAATTATCCTTTAAAAAAATAAGATAGTAGTTAGTGATGACAATCCAATCAGAATCAATCATTATAATAGAATAGGATTTTTTGGAGGTCAGCGTAGTGGATGATTCCATATAATTGACACATCTAGAATTTGGATACCTTACAAAATACATCCTCTATAAAAGGGATAACATTAGTTTTTTATGCATTATTATACACCTGAATATGGAATGAAAAAATTTATTGATTTTGTTTAGATTCTTATTTCACATCCCTCCATAATCAATTGGTTGATAACATTTGTTCCATAAAACGGTGGTAATAATTTTTTTGGAGGATACATCCACTCCAAAAAATTATTTAATAGAGGTGATAATTCTTCTCCAGAGTGAAACTGAAACTAATAAATTTTTTTAATAATTTTCAAGTATTTCAATCCTTAAAATTAATAAACTAACAATCCAATAAGAGTATTTTTCATTTATATGAGGAGATATTTTTCTTCATTTGTCACAAAACATATGAAATTTGACCAGTCTAAGGATATCCCTGAATGCTTAGAATTCCATGTTAAATGATGGGAATATAGTCTTTTATAAAACCTATGTTTTAAATGATTCTTACCCTCTAGTCCATGAGTATCCTATCACCAATGTAAATGTTTGATTTGTTCTAAATATTTTTCATATATATAATCATTTTCATAGTGAATGAGAGAACATTTCATGTAATGGATGTTTTTGTTATTCTCTTAGAATGAAATGAATGATGTCATACTCCTATAAGAGATGAGTGGGTGTTGGGTAAGACCTCTAAAAGCTCTAAAAAGAATGATATTATATTCATAAAACATTATAAGAAGAATTTTTCTGAATTATTCCTCTATAATTGAGTAGGGAATTGTTGAATGTAGGTTACTTTGTCTGTAAATAATTATCATGAAAAATAAACCTCATGATATCCATTTATCAAAAACCAAATATGTGATGAACTCAAGTTAATTTTCACACAATTAACAATGGTTTTACTAATTTCGAACCTGGTAAATACATCATAGATGAATCCCCAATAAATGGTGAGAAAATCCTTTATGACATCATGTTTAATGTTAAACATACCTCCCCTATTTGTTTTCTTAAGGATATTGAATCATTATGAAGATATCATATGCCAATATTGTATAGTTCAACCTTAAATGAAGCTAAATTGATTTGATGTCATACTTCTATTACAAAAACTTTAAATATAAGATTCATGAACATTTACAATAATTCTATAAGTGAATTTTACAAGATAAATTGATCTATAATGGATTATCTCATTTTCATTCTTGGCCAAAAGGATGGGATCCCTGAATTGATTATTGATTCCATGTGCAGGATGACCAAATTGGAAAAATAATATTCTACCAATATACACAAAAAAAATGAATAATATAACAAAAATAGGAAAATATGTAATTTATAAAACCATTGGGACTATGAGAGCTCCCAGAAATAATTCTAAAAATGGATTCTTTGATCAAAAAGGAATGTAAAATTTAATAGAGAGAGGGGTTTTCATCTTGAGTAAATGGTTTTAATATAATTTATTCCAATGAATAATTATGAGTATAAGGACCATCAAATAGACTCATATATTTGTAAACAACATGTTCTACATTGTCATCTCTCCTTTTAGATAATTTACTATTATAAATATGAATGTCCAAAGGTATTTTATTTTCTCTAACCCATCTATGAGTGTTGAAAAAATTGATGTTTATAAAATTATCCTTCTGAAATTTCAATATAATGTCTTCCATCTACACAATAAATTTAATATTTTATAAAATATTTAGGTCATGAGTGACCTTATTTTACTCTTCAAGGCTAGTAGAAACATAATTTCTGTTAATGGTTGTTTATAATTATACAATAATTCAAGTTTTCTACCAAATAACCCTTCATTTGTGGAAATCATCAATGAAAGATATGATGAAACAACACTGATTCTTTACAGTATGTTGAAATCTAAAAATTCTTATCTTCTTAAAGGATATGATGGATTGAAATCATTATATCTCATATTTATAAAATAATCAAATTCTCTTAGTGTCATTGCTACATAGATTCGTCTCAATAAGATGATTACTAAGTTTATGAATGGATGAAATATTGTCATTGAATATATTTTGTGGGTCATACATTCCAATAATATCTAGATTTTTCATATTTATAAAAAGATTAAGGAAAATAATTATAACAGTATTTTATATCCCTCGTCAATAAAAAATAGGATCTACATTTCAATTTATATTTGGATAATGATCCCCCATTTTTATTTCAAATAACTATATTGTTTATAGTTAATTTTCTTGTGGAAATGGGTGGTGAAAATGGTTATTTTATTTTTCAACATCAATTGATAAATTGATCTCTAGGATGGGGAAATTAATTCCAGTGATCAGATTGAGAGGTTTATCAGTATCCTTACAATATGATATAGATTTAGATCAATTATTCATCCATTGTAGAGAGTCGATTCTCTAGATATGGATAGATCATTTCTGTGATATGAATGGAATGTTTAATAGAATCCATGTCCATATAATCATCTATTGTATTGAAACCTATGTATTTTCTCATTGGTATAAATATAACTATTTTCTTGAGTGACCACCATAACTGAACATTTTGTGCTAATATTAATAAACCAATATTAGGATCCATTGTTTTAAAAGATGGAGTTCAATTGTGAGAATTACCATCCTATAAAAATACCAATATGGAGATATCAGGTTGAGGGGAGGATAGAATTACATCAATATTAGATACATTGTCATCAAGAGTAGGACTTTGATTAGATAAGATAGTAATCTCTAAAACCAACTATTTCATATGCTCGTAAAAAAAGTAGAAACCAAGGTTATCTATTAGGACATTAGAGGTCTATTTGGGTGAAACATAATTGTAGGTAACAAAATTTACTTCCCTTAACAATGATTTATGAGTGGATGGATCTAATGGATTAACATTAGGCTGAGAAAATGTTGTAACATTCTTCTCATATTATGAGTCTATAAGAGAATCCAGCATTGGCTTGAAAATGATTATAATTTATTATGATGTACACAGAAATTATTTTCATCTTTATCTAAACCATATATAAGGATTACAAGGACACGTCCTTAATCATTTTCATCATCAATAGATTGATTTTTCTTTCCTTTAACTTCTATAACATCAAAGGTTTAATCATTAAAAATCAATTTTCATGATTCATCCTTTATTGGTGGCTCATTATTTTCATGGAAGATTTACTCCCCCTTAATGTTTTTAATGAACTCATTCCATTCATGTGGATTAGTTTTGGGTATTAGTTTTTTTGATGGTTCTTGTATTTGGAGATAGAGTGTGCATCAATTCTAAAAAAATCACAAAATGGTTGAAAAAATTCATATTTTATTTTCATATCTATCATGAAGAAATTGGAAATAAAAAAATATCATTTGATTTTTTTATATCACAATCATCTTCAAAAAAACTAAGCTTCATATTCCCATCTCAACATCAATAGTATAGTGACCAATCATTAATGTAAATCCAATACATGCTAAAAGGTCATTCAAAATTTTTGGATGCCAGAAGACCAAGTTCTACCCTTGAAACCTAATCCATTTTTCGGATATTGAGTTATATTAATTTAATTATTATTAGCTAATAGTAAATTCTAATGTCCTATCAATTTAGAGCTTTACATGAATATTTTCAATTTCTCAAATGGACTCATGGATTTATATTCTTTTCAAAAGTTTGTGAAAAAACATATACATATTTGGAATATCCACTAGCTAGAAACTCCCCCACATCAAGAGATACATTATTTGAGATCACCATTTCCCCAAGGATTATACCATTATAATTTCATAATATGAACAACAATGGATTTTTTACAAAAATTTAGTCTTTATTGGAGAACATTCGAATCAGCCCCAACTGATAAGGCTCTATCATCAGATTTCTAGTGGAATGAAGGTATAGGGAATATAAATTTCTTCATCCAATCCATAGATAGCTTAATAAAAGGATATTTTATTTCTCTTTTTTGACAATAAGGGTCCTTTTATGTATAATTTTTCTCCCATGTGCTTCGTGAAATAATATTGTATATTATTTTCATGATTGAAAGACCTCACAGATTCCATCTAATACAGATAAAAGATACAAAGTGAAATCTGATTGAGGAGATATTATTCATCCCTTGGAAATGGAAACATACAGATCATATCCAAAGCTTCATGTCCCTATGAGCTAGATCTATCTTTTCCTGTTACAATATTTTACTTAAACTATGGTAAATATTTTTTTTACCATTATATATTTTAAATCCTAATAATGTAACTGATCAAAAAATATTGAAATTTTTTCATATTAAAATTCAATATGGAAATATCTTCAATGACCAAAATATAATCAATTGATTTATATTTTAACTATTATGAAATTAAAACAAATTTAGTATATTATATAACATTATATATTTCTTACATGAATAGTTAGTTTTTAAATAATTTTTTTTTCTTTTGACTTCTAAAAAAATGAATATTATCATAAAACTTACAATAAATCACCGTAAGATAATATTGATATTCTTATTGAAAAATTGATGATTAATTTTTCAAATAAAAATAATAATAATAATAATTTATATTTAAAATAGGATCACTATTGAAACCATTCAAATTTTTCTTTCAAAAAAAATATAGCACTTTAGGATTAAAATTTGATTTATTCCTTTCTTGTGCCAATCAAATAAATCTTTTGAATTTAAAAACATATTGTTGAATCTAAAACCTAAAAATTTCATATATATCATTCACTAAAATGGATTAATTTTATTTTATAGGACAAATTTCCATTGATGTAATAAAAAAATACGTTCTTCAATAAAAACATATCATTTATATTCAATTTGTTTTTGATAACATTTTTAAATAATTGTTAAAAAAATAATTCATTAAGAAAAAATATATAATCTGTATTTTCATAATTTAGTAAATCTAATTCATTGCATACATTACAATTACTAGGTGATATATATCACATAATATTATTTAGTCATTTTGTAATCTATATGAGGCATGTCATGTTTGATATTAAACCAAGTGATTCATTTTAATATATCTGAATGTTGCATTCTCCCACCATTGGTAAATTTCATACATGAAAATTTAAATTAAATCTCACTAACTATTTTATGACACTTCAACATTTCTTTATAGAATTTCCATATCTTAAATAGTATTAATGATACATCCACATAAAATTAATCAATGGAACATACAATCATTACTAAGGAATTTTCATGTAATTTTTCCATGATGGAGAACATGGACATGAAATATTAATCTAACTCCAATTGAATAATTGAGAGTTATAGAGAACATTATAATTGAAAAATAAATTATCGTAATATCATTAATATATGATCTGTTAAAAAATAGTAAAAAAATAATGTTAGGTTGGTTTTTTTATTTTTAACATCCCTTATTGAATAAATTATTTTGAACCAGACATAATAAATATGTTGTATAATGTAAATTTCAAAAACCAATGTTAAAAAAGTTTTTTTTTCTTATTTTCAGATTGTTTTCTTTAAAACTGACGTGAATGATAATCTGTTTTATATAAAATGACATTAAATGGATATTTTCATGTTGGTTATTTAAAAAATGACCAAAAATTAGGTTTTTACTATCAATTTTTTAATATATTATATGAAATATATTTACCAACATGTAAATAATTTTCTATGATTTTATTATAATGGTGTTAGATCTCAAAAATATTTATAAATAAACATTTATGACCATTCTAAATATATTTTTATAATGAAAAATTATAAATGATATTGTAAAATAAAGCACAATAACTCAAATAAGTGGTGTAAATAACAAAAAAATTATGTCTTGCTGTAAAAAAATTGAAATTCAACATTAGAAGGATATTAAAAGTATCATTCATGTTTAATTTAAGAAAAAATCATGAAAATATATCAAAATATTTATTTTCACATTGGTTATCATAAAAACAACATGAAAGACTAACTTCTCACATCCGCATTATAATTACTAATGTGGAAAACAAGTAGTTAACAATTTTTTTTCATGAACTGATAATAAATGGATTTTTTGACATCATTTTTTAATAAAACAATGTAATAAATTCACTAAAAACATGTATTTAATTTCCTAGGACATTATTTTTTAGTTTTGGAGGTCAAACTGAGTTACATGTCATTAGATATGGCCATTAGAAGTTGATCTTCTCTAAAATAGCATTTAGAGTTGATCAAATTCTGATGTACATAACTTTTGATCTATAATGTCATTTGTCCTCCAAGATAATAAAAAAATATTGTTAAATGAAATACATGTATTCAATCATTTTTCACATCTGTTTTCAAATAACTGACTAGAATAATTTGTAAATATTGATTTTTCACATCGGTTATTGAAAATAGACATGAAAAAGACATAAAAATTGATTTTTCAGGTTGGATCTTATAAAAAAGTAGAAAAAGAAGTGAATAATTTTCACTTTGGTTATACATGATCCAATGTGAAAAATAAATTTTCATACAAAATCAAATCAATTTTAAAAGAAGGATGTGAAAAAAGAAATGCAAAAAATATGATTTTTTTTGTATTGAAATACAATAAATAAATGTAAATAGATAATGCTTGTTTTAAAATATTTTCCCTATAGTCTAGATATTGTTTTACTATCTATATATTAACTTGATAGAATAAACATAATTGATTTATTTCTATGTAAAAATCATAATATCATGTTATAGTTGTTGTTCGATTTATATCCACATATTTTCATAATGTGTGATTTTGATATTAATGATGATACTTTTGTATGAATGATTTTTTTCAAAATAACCATCTATCATTATTTTGGACATTAAATATTTACCAAAAGAAATTTTCTTATAAAACGTCTTATATTAAACTAAAAGAGTGGTTTAAAAATTAAATATTTTTCCATTCTATAATTAGTTAACCATTAGACTAGTAAAAAATAATGCATTCTAAAGAGGTAACTAAATTATGAAAATCAACCATAAATTTATATTCTCTAAACTATATAACATACCTCTTATCATAACATGAAAAATATAGGAAAACCATGATTTAAATAAAATTTTATTAAAAACATCAATGGCTTGAAAATTAAAAAATAAGATTTTCAAATGTATTTCTTTAATAAAAAAAAGTTTTAAACATTACAAAGATTAAATATTCCTTTAAAAAAATAACCCATTTCATGGTAACTAATAATATATAATAAAAATTAAATTTAAATTATTATCGAAAAATTGGGCACATATTAAGGTAATTTTCTCCAAATGACATTTTATCAAAAATATCAAATTATTATATAATCAGTAAGAACCCAGTTCTAATTCGTGAGGTATGGGTTTCAAATTTTCCTTTTTCCTTAATTTTTTTTGAGAAAATAAGGAAAATGGAGAAAATCCCAAATTTTGTTGGGACACGCCGTGTACTTTTCCACATATCGTGTACTTTATTATTATGGGATGAGTACACAGGGCATGTAGCCCTGTTGGTGATTAAATGTGTAAATAACGACTACACGCCGTGTAGTGGGTATTTACATGTTGTTTAGTAAATCGTCAGGTGAATAGTAAGGTGGTGGGAGTTTCCACTAGCTGAACGACAATACATGCCATGTATTCAGAAATACACATCGTATACTCATGTCGATGGATAAATAGATCGGTGGTAGAAAAATTAGTTTCCAAAGGAAAAGTTAAATGAGAAAAGTACATGTCGGGTACTTGATAGTACACACTGCGACATTTTTTTGTTTTTGTTTAAAATGGGAAGTATCCACTAATGTTCACGGAGGAATCTTAGAACATTCTTGGAGCTACGGGAGGATGGCCAATGCTTCAGAGATCAGCTAACCACGCACCGAGAATCCATTTTCGCTTTTACCGATCACGTTGGAACCACACAGGTGAGTTCTCCCTTCTCCATGCATTGTTCTTTTTAATTATTCCCTTAAGGGATGTTATTTGTGTTTGAACGGGAATTCTTTTATCTGAGATCTATGTTGTTCTTGGATGATTCGGGAGGCATCGTTCACGTATACCGATCATAGCATATTGTGGTAGGTGGATTGGTGTTTAAATTCAAACTGTGTAGTGTTTTGTGTACCACTATGATACACTCTCATGTTGGGGGTGTCATGTGGCTATGGCTATGCGTAATTAAATACTTATAATTGCATAGGTAGATTAATGAATGTGTACAACTACTGTTTGAGATCACTTCTTTGATCCAAGACCACCCCTGGGGTGTGTTTCTCTGTTTGGCCATTTTTTCAGGTTACCCAAGGGTATACCCTAAAATTTAGCAGTCTTTAAATTTCATTAAGAGTAATTTTAGATAATTGTTTGCTTATCTGTTGGGCTCGACCTGGTTACATGGGCCTGAGGGTAGTATTCTTTTTATCTTGAGGGTGTTGTGATATTAGCCTAAGGGGATGGTGATATTTAGCCTGAGGTTATAGTGATATTTAGCCTGAGGGAGTGGTTATATTAGCCTGAGGGTGTGGTGATATTTAACCTGAGGGCCTGGTGATATTTAGCCTGAGGGCATGGTTTTATGATCCTGAGGGCATGCTGATATTTATCCTGAGGGTAAGGGTAAGGGTCCCAATATAGGTACCTTATTGTAATAGATGAGTAGGAGAGCAATGGACCAAGCTTTGGCTTGCGATGCTGCTGCATTTTATTTACTCTACTTTGTTTTGTTTAGTTGTACCTTGTACTTTGTATTGTATTTTACTGTATTTCAATGTATTCTGTTTTGGTTGTTTTCATAGAATCGGGGACATTCTTCATATTTATATGTATATGACTGCTGGTTCCCTTTGTTTCAGTTGTCCATTTTAGTTGTATATTTTCTACTACTTTTGATGTTTAATGTTATTTATCATTTCTGCTGCGCTACACTTTGAAAAATGATGGCATAGATTCCCCAATATCAGATCATGGCCCTCACTACTAGTCGACAACCTCAAGAGTTTGGGGAAATACCCTTGAGGGCTTTTGACCAACTGGGTTCGGGGAACCCGTTGAGTGGCACCTGGATCCAGGACATTACAAAGTGGTATCTGAGGGGTTCTCTTCTTTGAAATAATATTTGAAGCCTTAGTCAAGAATAGAAGGGAATTGGTATTTGGTAATAAGTTTTTCCTAGGAGTATCTAACCTGTTTACATGGAAAATCCAATTTACCTCGAATTTCAATTATTACTGGTTTTGCAATTTTATAGCAGATTTGATTTTCACAGTTGGGTGAAACACTTGTGTTGTGTTGTTAATATTTTTAAAATGTGTTATCTTTAGTTGAAACCCGATGAAATGATGGTATTCCATCTCATGCATCATTTAGGAAAATGCTTGAAATCACATGTCATGGATCCTTCTATGAAATATAGGTGGATTAGAAATTTCATTTGTTGTGATAGATGTTGTGCTAGAAAATCATGTTGTTTTGATACCTGTTTTGATAAATACCTTCTATTTGATCGGGTATTTTTGTGTGAGACTTTGATAGAATGATCACCAAACATAGGTTATTAAGGAGTATGGACCCTCATTGACCATAATTCGGTGGATCATTGGCTATTTACTATATTTATATCACACATAATATTCCATGCTTTGAATCGTGAGGAGATTGGGCCCTCACAGATCGGAATTTGGTACTTAGGTGTTGTTTCAGTGTTTTACTAGGTTCCGATGTAGTTTCGGAGGCCTATTGTGTAACATCCCAAGTATGTAAAGAATTATGGATTTCATATCTATGTCTATTTATGAATTAGATAGTGTTTTAGAGGCTTAAAATGAAAAATAAATCTATTCTCAAGCATTGAATACACTAATATTTTTAAAAGATTGTTTTTTCACCTTTTGAGGGTGAACCATTTTTAAATATATCTTTTGACAATTTTATAAGGATTATTTGTGGAAATAAAAATATTCATTATAATTTGTACATTTAAATTTTCTTTGGATATATTTCTGTTATTTTACTGACAATGTTTATTTTTTATGGAATAGCAGAAAATACTGCATTTTACTTCAAAATTTCATTTTCATCTAACTTAATTATATTGTTATATTGTTCATTTTAATTGGTTTTAATCTTTAATTAGAATATATTTTTACCATTTAATCCAATGGAGGTCATTGGGATTAATTTCACACTGAAATTGGACATCAACAATCATCAAACATTTGATAGATATAGTTTCATAAAACCCTCTATTTGTTTTGACAACGAGAAATATATTTAAATTAATTACTAAAATTTCTGTGTTTGTAATTTGTTAAAATAGATTCCATATTTGGAATCAGAAGGTCCAAATTATGTAATTAGGACTCTTTTGTTTTTGGACACTATGAATAGTAATGATGGTAATTATCTTCAATTTTTGTGATTAATTAGTAATCGGGTAGTTAAGGGTAATAAAATAATATCATAATAATAACAAATCACCCCAAACTGCGTCCTAATGCTATTTTATGTGTCATAGCCGACCATGGGATTTCTTCTGCCAATCTTTGGGACCCCATAGAGTTACTTTTTGGTGATAGTGAATGTTTATTATATTTTTTAAAGGGAATGTATAACCAAAGTATGTATCACCCTTGTAAAAAAAGTTTAGTTCTGTCTAAATTAATGATATATTCACCTATAAATAGTCAATGGAAATCTAAAATGATTTCCTAAATCATGATATTTTTTAATAACTTTTAGACATTAACGAAATTAAAGTTTTTATGACACCATGATGATGCATCGATTACCTCATTAATGAACGATTTAAATAAAATGAAAAGATAATGTAAAATCTAAGACATACTCATGTAAAAGGCCTATTGGATGGGTTTATTTTGGAAACCTTATCACCATATCCAAGAATTATATAATTCTGGGACCTTTAAAATCTGAAACTAATTATATAATAAAGTCACATTTCTTGGCTTTCCAAGAGTGCCCCTTCTCCCTCTTATAAAAGGCTCCCACATCTACCCACATTACACACACCTCTCAAGCCATTGGCCTGGACAAAATCTGCTCATTCTTTCTCTCCATGTCCCTCTCTTCATCCTAGAAGCCTTAACATAGGCAGAAAGAACTTCAAGAAACTCTTTTGGATCAAACTAAGAGAAGTTACCTGATTTAAACGTAATGTCTTCACTTGTGTTGTTCTTTTGTTTTATTTTTCTTCTACAACCCCCTAAACTATTTCTATTCCGTTCTTTTGTAAAAACACAAGTATCTTCAATATACTAGGATGTTTTTATGAGAATTATTCGAGCTACACTTACACAAACATCCATCTAATGGTGAAAGAACATACTCTTTCTGTGGATGGAGAATTTCGGCCTCACGAAATGATGATGGTTCAATATTATTCTAACACCTTTCATGGTGGAAAATAAGATGTCACTCTATTTATATATGATTTTTTTTATTTTTTTCATTATTCATCTATATTTTTTTCATTTATTGAATACCTTTATGGTTTCCATTATGGTTAAATGCGATATCATCATTTTAGGAAGTGTAGACTACCGGCCCCTCAAAGTGAATTGATTCGATAATTCCTTATGTGGGACATATAAATTTTTGGGTTTATGATGTTATATATGATATTATACTGAAAGTTTAATATACCTTTATATCATTATGATTTCATCCCATTAAATATGATATAGAAATGAAAGTAGCATTTATGCGTACGTATGACTTACTATCTTCCTAAACGGTGCATTTCATTTCTTGCATCTAAATGTTATGTAATATTATAAATGCATGAATATACTAGATATATATGATATATATGATAACTAAATAATGAATATAATTTTTTATATAATGGTTATTTTACCACATGAACAACATCTAATTATAAGAAGTTTATTTTTGCCTCACGTACCAAAGATTGACAAAACGACTGTTATTAACTTAAGGAATTACATAATGTTAATAACATGGTAATAAGTGATATAACAGGAATAATGAACTTGAACAAGGTTCTTAAGAAAGTATAAATTAACTCAAGTTTATTATTCATGAGATTAAAGAACGATCAAGTCAAGTCGGACATGAGGTAAGGGACTTCGTCTCAATCTCCTTTCATTGAGATATATTTTGTTTTATACACAAAATTATTTTATACGGTTTAAAAACCCCTTTGACCTATTCTTTTATTCAAAAAGAATATTTTTATACGAAGCATTTTTTTAAATGACAAAAGGGAATGTTTTTTTCTTACGTATGCAGTGAAAACGACTTCTCCACCGCCGTGACCATTATTTGAGTTTCTGCTTCCTGTAAAAGCCATAACTTTTTTTAAAATAAAAAATAAATACCATGTTTTAATTTTTCTTATTTTTTTATTGAAAATGGTTTTGATAATGTTTTGATTATATAAATATTTTATTGATATATTGTGATATCAATGTGGAAATATAATGTTTCCTTTATGCATGTTTTATGTGATACAATTATGTTATGGTTCCTGGGCATTAATTTTGAAGACGGGTGGTTCTGTGACAAACTAATGGTGGGTGAGCCCGTGATAGCTCTCCAATCCATTTGTAATGATAAGGAGTTATACTCTAAGGTTTCTCCGAAGAGTTATAGGGAATATATTGTGATGAGTATTCCAAACATAACCACGAGGGTTACTCCCTATGTAAGAATGTTATGAATGCCTCATGTTACCTTTATGTCTTATGTTTTTTATGAGTAATTATTAAATCTTATGATTTCGTGAGGTATGATGAAGTGCTTATGTTTTATGAGTAAATTATGATTTCATTGGTTCTTATGTATACATGGACTAATGTTTATATTCTTTACTTTTATATCCCTTACTGATCTTTTTTGCTCACCCAACATTTTTGAAATGATTATCATAGGTCAAGGGAATGGTACATGATGTTATGATAGTGTCGAGTAAGTGTCAAGAAAGAATCCATGTTTTATTTTAATTATGTCTCATTTGATGGGAAAAAAGAATAAAGTCTTTTATGTAACCACCTTGTTGAAATGTAGAATGTAATGCATGATTTATGATCTAATTCTATAAAAATATAAACATGAAAAGATCCTCAATGTGTATTCTTGAAATAACTCAAGATTAAGTGATGTTAAAGGTTGGGGCCTTATAGTTGGTATCAAAGGTTGGTTTAGATAAATTTAGGATTTATAATCCTATTAAATGATTTTCTGAAAATATTTATTATGGTCTAATTGAAATGATATAGAATTTGAAGATTACCATGTTTCTTCATCTAAGACATGTTTGTTCAGAATGGTTTTCCGCAGAGGAAACAGAGAAGTAGTGCTAGGAAAGCATAACGAAGGAAATGACCTTCCAAATCAGCATCCTGAGATGGGTCATTATACATACAAGTGTTCAACAAAGATCTCAAATGATGGGAAGTAGTCAGACTACAAGCAGAAAGGTGTGGTGAAATCCATTGCAACTACTTCAGGCGATGTTGGGCCTTCAAATGAAGTGGTATCATGTACATTGTTTTTTTTCAGATTATTTCAATGTGTTTTTTGGTTCGGGGTCTACACATTCTTTCATCTCTGAAAAATATTCTAGTAAATTAGGAATTCCATCTCAAAATATGACTCCTAAACATGTGGTAAAAACACCTTGGGGAAATATTTAGGCAAAAAGAATTATATGAATCTTCCTATACTTATCGATGGAAAGAACTTACATGGAAACCTTATTATTTTACCTCTAGTAGATTTTTATGTTATCTTTGGTATGGATTGGATCTCTGTTTACCATGATAAGATTGATTGTAGAGCTAAAGAAATTTCTCTTCAGAAAGACTTTCAGTTTGTGTACAAGAATGAACCCTTTCTGTTGATAACATATCAAGAGGCTGAGAAACATGTAAAAGATAGAAATGAATCTCACGTTGCACATATTGTTGAAAACAAAGAAATTGTTCAGATTAATGATGTGCCAGTGGTAAATGAGTATCCTGATGTTTTTCCTAATGAGTTTCCGGGAATAATACCAAATCGGGAAGTTCAATTTACTGTTGACATAGTTCCTGATGCTATGTCAATTTCAAAACCCCCTTATCGAATGGCTGAAATTGAACTTTTAGAGTTTAAGGAGAAATTGAAAAAATTATTGGTGAATGATGTAGTTTTGGAACTACCTTCCATGAATGGTGAGTTTGTTATCTACAATGATGCTTCATTGAAAGGACTTGGTTGCGTCCAAAAGAAGAATGATTAGGTAATTTCTTATGCTTCACGACAGTTGAAAACTCATGAGGTAAATTACCCAACACATAATTTGGAATTAACTAGTGTTGTTTTCTCATTATAAATTTGGAGGCATCATTTATATGGTGTAAAGTGTGAAATATATACTGATCAAAATTTTAAAATGTATATATTCACTCAGAATGAATTGAACATGAGATAGAAGAGATGACTAGAATTAGTCAAGGATTATTATTGTACAATTCATTACCATCCGGAAAACGAATATAAACTGGTTGATGCTTTGAATCGGAAAATTAATGCTTCATTAACCATCATAAATTTAGAACATGAACCTTTGGTTATGGATTTGATGAAATTTGGAATAGAAGTTGTTTTTTCATGATGTTCTTCTGTTTTGTTTCTCGTATTAGTGAAATATTCTCTACAAATAGAAGTAATCAAGCACAGAAGCAAGACCGTGAGTTCCAGAAAAAGGTAGAGCTGTTTCAAAAGGGTAAGTTTCTTGAATTCAACATTTTTATGATTGTGTTTCAAGATTTGAGAAGAGGTTGTGTGTGCCATATGATTCACAATCGAAGAGAGAGTTGTTATGTGAAGCTTATTGTTCTCCATTTTCAGTTCATCCAGGATGTACGTGATGTATAGAGATCATCGGGAGTATTACTGGTGGGATGGAAATAAAAAAGATATTACTGATTTTACTATGAAGTGTTTGAATTGTCAACAGCTTAAAGCAAATCCACAGTTACCGAAGGGGATGCATCAGCCTTTATCAGTGTCAGAGTGGAAGTGGGAGAATATATCCATGGACTTCATTGTGGGATTATCGAAGACACCTTGAGGTAATAATTCAATCTGGGTTATTGTTGATCACATGACTAAATCTACTCATTTCCTTTTATAAGAGATAATTTTTCCCTAGGTCAACTTTCTCGTTTATATATTAAAGATATAGTCAGGTTACATGGACTTCTTCTCTCCATTGTATTTGATATTGATCCCAGGTTTACTTCAATCATTTGCAATGGCCTTCAGAAGTCGTTGGGTACTGAATTAAATTTTAATACATCATTTAATCCTCAATCAGATGGGAAGTCAGAACAAAAAATTTAGACTTTGGAAGATATTCAATGTTCTTATTCGATGGAATATCAAGGATGTTGTACCAACATATTTCTTTGGTTGAGTTTTCTTATAATAATAGTTTTTATTCCAGTATATGGATGGCACCATTTGAGACATTATAAGGAAAGTGGTTTCGAACTCCAGCATTTAGAGATGTAGTGGGTGAAAGGAATTTGATGGAAACAAGATTAGTAGAATAGTTGGCAGAAAAATTTCAGCGGATACCGAAACACATGAGAATAACTCTGAGCAGGCAGAAAAGTTATGCGGACAATAAGAGGAAGGATCTCTTTTTTGAGGCATGTGATCATGTCTTCCTCAAAATTTCACCATGGAAAATTATGATGTGATTTAGTAAGAAAGGAAAGCTGAGTCCAAGGTTCATTGGACCATATGAAATTTTGGGGAGAGTTGGATCAGTTTCATACAGAGTGGCTTTACCTCTGAGCTTATCTCAGGTACATAATGTTTTCCATGTATCAATGTTAAGAAAGTAAATTCCAGATCCATCTCATGTTTTGAGTCCATAGGTAGTTCAGCTGGAGGAGAACCTATCTTTTGGGGAACAACCAGTCAAGATTCTTTATCACAGGGAGAAATTTTTTCTGAATAAGTTGATTAATCATGTAATGGTTTGGTGGAAAAACCACATGTTTGAAGAGGCAACATGGGAATCTAAAAATGCAAAGAGGGATAAATACCCCCATTTATTCGATAAGTAAATAATGTGTGGGGTCACAATTTTCAAAAGGGGGGAAGGATGTAACTTCCCAAGTAAGTAAAGAATTATTTTTTTTCATATCCATGTCTATTTATGAATTAGATAGTGTTTTAGAGGCATAAAATTAGAATAAATCTAATCTCAAGCATTGAATACACTAATATTTTAAAAAGATTGTTTTACTGCCTTTTGATGGAGAACCATTTTTAAATCAATATTTTGACAATTTTATATGCATTATTTGTCAAAATAAACTTATTATTTAGAATGGGGACATTTAAATTTACTTTGGATAAATTTTTGATATTTTTCTGACAATGATAATTTTTTTAATGAATAGTTAAAAATACGCTCTTTCACTTCAAAACTACTTTTTCATCTAATTTAATTATATGGTTATATTGTCCTTTTTTATAAGTTTTAATGTGTTATTAGAATATATTTTTACCATTTAATCAAATGGTGGTCATTGGGATTAATTTCACTTTGAAATTGGACATAAACAATTGTCAAACTTTTGATATATATTTTTTCAAAAAAACCCACTATTTTCTTTGAAAAGGGAAATTATTTTTAAATTAATTATTACAATTTATGTGTTTGAATGTTGGTAAAATGGATTCCATATTTGGAATCAGAAGGTTCAAATTATTTAATAAACACTCTTTTGTTTTTGGACATTATGAATATTAACGATAATAATTATCTTTATTTTTTAGGATTAATTAGTAATTCGGTAGTTAAGGGTAATAAAATAATATCATAATAATAACTAATGACCCCAAAATGTGTCCAAATGCTACTGGTTGTGTCACAGACGACCATGGGATACCTTGTACTAAGCTTTGGGACACCATTTAAACACTTTTGGGAGATAGTGACTTTTTATTATATTTTTTCAAAGGGAAAGTATAACCAAAGTATGTATCAACTAAGAAAAACAATTTCAGTTTTGGCTAAATAAAAGATATCTTAGACTATTAATATTCATTGGAAATATAATACTATTTCCTACATCATGATATTTTTCTATAATTTTTAAACATTAAATAAATTAAATTTTTTTTCGCACCATGATGATACAGCGATTACCTCATTAATGAACGATTTAAATAAAATGAAAAGATAATGTAAAATAGTAGATGTAAACATGTCAAATACCTATTGGATGTGTTTCTTTAGAACCCTTATCACCTTATCCTAGAAATATATCATTTTCAATCCTTTAAAATCCGAAACTCATTATATAATAAAGTATCATTTCTTGACATTCCAAGAGTTCCCCTTCTACCTCTTATAAAAGGCCCCCACATATACCCTCCTTACCCACACCTCACAAGCCATTGGCTCTGAAAAACACTACTCATTGTATCCCTCCACATACCACACTTCATCCTAGAATCCTTACCTTAGCAAAAAGCTCTTCAAAAAACCGTTTTAGTTCAAACCAATAGAGTTTACTCGATTTAATGGAAATGTCTTCACTTGTGTTCTTTTTTTTCATATTGCTTCTCCAACCCCCTAAAATCATTTTATTACTTTCTATTTTAAAACACCAGTATATAATATGATATTTTATGTGAATTATTCAAGCTACACAAACACACACTCCCATCTAATGGTTAAAGAACATATTGTTTCTGTGGATGGTGAATTTATGCCTCACAAAACGATGATTGTTCAATATTCTTCTAACACCTTTCATGGTGGCCATTAAGATGTCACTATATTTATATATGAAATATACTATGTTTAATGTTTCCTTATGATTCTGTATTTTTTTCATTTGTGGAATACATTTATGGTTTCCATTATGGGTAAATGCGATATCTTCATTTTAGGAAGTGCGAACTACCACCCCCTCAAAGTGATTTGATCCATTAATGCCATATGTGGGATGTATAAAGGATGGATATTATGATGTTATATATGATATTATACTGGAATTATAATATATCTTTTTATCATTAGGATTTCATCCTATTAAATATGAAATAGAAATGAAAATAGCGTTCATGCGTACGTACGACCTACCATCTCCTTGAACAGTGCATTTCATTTCTTACCTATAATTGTTTTGTAAAATAATAAATTCATGTATATAATGGATATATATGATATATATGATATCTAAATCATTAATATAATTCTGTATATAATGGATATTTTACCACATGAACAAATTGTAATTATAAGAAGATTATTTTTGGCTCACGTACCAATGATCGACAAAATGACCATGTAGACCCCAGAAAACGCGTCCCCAAAATTTTCCAAATGCTTCCATACATGATCCAAGATCGTATTCCATTTCGCAAGCTTCGATTTGGTAGGTCGTAGGGCCCGAACGGAATTACGGATTAGGAGTTATGGGCGTTTGATGTTGGGCTGGAAATCTGGTTCGCGAAGCCCATTCGCGAAGCCCCCCCTCCGTGATCGCGGAGCGCCGCCGCGAAGCAATGAGGAGAGAGGCTCCGCGAACCCGTTTGACATTTTCGATGCGCCACGAAGACCCCTCGAGAAGCACTAATGCGAAGCACCGATGTGAAGCACCCGTGCAGCGCGGTCCCGCGAAGCCCCGCCGTGAAGCACCCCGACCATCGCGGCCTCGCGAAGCTCCAGAGGCGGTGATGCTCCGCGAACGCATTTGACGTTCGCGAGCGCGCCGCGAAGCTCCTGAGGCGGTGCAGAATTTCTTCTTCGCGGCGCCCCTGCCTATAAATACCGAGCTCACCCCCCTTCTCAAAAAGCACGGCCACAGCCACTTAGCCCCTTGGGCGGCCGAGCGGAGCTCCGCATTGCGGCTCCGCGAAGCCATGCTCCGCGAGCAGAGTCCTTCGCGTTGCTGCTCCGCGAGCCGAGACTCCAGGAGTCCATGCTCCGCGAGCCTATGCTCCGCGATGCTGCTCTGCGAGACCAAGCTCCGCGAGAGCCCTTTTCTCCGCGAGCTCTTGCTCCGCGATGCTGCTCCGCGAGACCAAGCTCCGCGATGCTGCTCCGTGAGACCAAGCTCCGCGAGACCCCTTTGCTCCGCGATGTTGCTCCGCGAGACCAAGCTCCGCGAGACCCCTTTACTCCACGATGTTGCTCCGTGAGGCCAAGCTCCGCGAGACCCCTTTGCTCCGCGATATTGCTTCGTGAGGCCATGCTCCGCGAAGCTCCTTCGCGAAGACCTATCCTTCGCGAGGATTCCACCTTCGCGCCCACCGGTCCATACCGCGGGGGCTGCGCCCCCGCACCCCCGCTCTGGCTCACTACCGGCCTGCGGTCCCACCCCTCCGGGCCGGTCCCTTCGCTACCGTCACATCCCCCCATGACAAATGGAGAGTCGCACCGCAAACTTTTCGGGCCGGGATGCCGGGATTTTCCATTGCGCCCTCATGCGCTCCCACCTTCCACCTATAGAATACCATGATTTGATACACTCCTCCGCACACCGTGGAACACCTAGAGTCGACATATTCCTTTGGGTTTCATTCCATGTCGTGAGTCGAGATTCTCATCATCAATTCCCCGAGTACCTCGAGTCGAACCATCCCTCAGGCAACTCCTCCAAACCCGATCACTTGGCTCCTATGCCCGGTTGAACCAGAAAGGGCTGCTTTGCGTAAGTCCCAACACCAACCATTTCTAGGAACCTGCTGCCAATAGTCCTATCTACATGACTATAAACTGTAGTACTCCCTATCTAACAAATGATAGGATGCCTCTCACCCTATACGAGAGATTCCTTATGCTCCAAGCATGAGATGCCAATAGTCCTTTCTACATGACTATAAACTGTAGTAATCCCTATGTGCCAAACGTAGGATGCCTCTTGTTCCAAGAGAGAGATGCCTCATTCTCCAAGCATGAGATGCTAATAGTCTTATCTACATGACTATAAACTGTAGTACTCCCTATCTAACAAATGATAGGATGCCTCTCGCCCTATACGAGAGATGCCTTATGCTCCAAGTATGAGATCCCAATAGTCCTCTCTACATGACTATAAACTGTAGTACTCCCTATCTAACAAATGATAGGATGCCTCTCGCCCTATACGAAAGATGCCTTATGCTCCAAGCATGAGATGCTAATAGTCCTATCTACATGACTATAAACTGTAGTACTCCCTATCTAACAAATGATAGGATGCCTCTCGCCCTATACGAGAGATGCCTTATGCTCCAAGCATAAGATGCCAACAGTCCTACCTACACGACTCTAAACTGTAGTATTATCCCTATCTAACAAATGATAGGATGCCCCTTGCTCCAAGCAAGAGATTCCTTATGCTCCTAGCATGAGATGCTAACAGTCCTACCTATAGGACTATAATCTGTAGTATACACCCTATGTGCCAATCATAGGATGCCTCTTGCTCCGAATAAGAGATGCCTTATGCTCCTAGCATGAGATGCCAATAGTCCTATCTACATGACTATAAACTATAGTACTCCCTATCTAACAAATGATAGGATGCCTCTCTCCCTATACGAGAGATGCCTTATGCTCCAAGCATGAGATACTAATAGTCTTATCTACATGACTATAAACTGTAGTACTCCCTATCTAACAAATTATAGGATGCCTCTCGCCCTATACGAGAGATGCCTGATGCTCCAAGCATGAGATGCTAATAGTCTTATCTACATGACTATAAACTGTAGTACTCCCTATCTAACAAATGATAGGATGCCTCTCGCCCTATACGAGAGATGCCTTATGCTCCAAGCATGAGATGCCAACAGTCCTACCTACACGACTCTAAACTGTAGTATTATCCCTATCTAACAAATGATAGGATGCCCCTTGCTCCAAGCAAGAGATGCCTTATGCTCCTAGCATGAGATGCTAACCGTCCTACCTACAGGACTATAAACTGTAGTATACACCCTATGTGCCAATCATAGGATTCCTCTTGCTCCGAATAAGAGATGCCTTATGCTCCTAGCATGAGATGCCAATAGTCCTATCTACATGACTATAAACTGTAGTACTCCATATCTAACAAATGATAGGATGCCTCTCGCCCTATACGATAGATGCCTTATGCTCCTAGCATGAGATTCCAATAGTCCTATCTACATGACTATAAACTGTAGTACTCCCTATCTAACAAATGATAGGATGCCTCTCGCCCTATACGAGAGATGCCTTATTCTCCAAGCATTAGATGCCAATAGTCCTCTCTACATGACTATAAACTGTAGTACTCCCTATCTAACAAATGATAGGATGCCTCTTGTTCTAAGCGAGAGATGCCTCATGCTCCTAGCATGAGATGCCAATAGTCCAACCTACATGACTCTAAACTGTAGTATTATCCCTATCTAACAAATGATAGGATGCCCCTTGCTCCAAGCAAGAGATGCCTTATGCTCCTAGCATGAGATGCTAATAGTCCTACCTACAAGACTCTAAACTGTAGTAATCCCTATGTTCCAAACATAGGATGCCTCTTGCCCTATACGAGTGATGCCTTATTCTCCTAGCATGAGATGCCAACAGTCCATCCTACATGACTCTAAACTGTAGTAATCCCTATGTTCCAAACATAGGATGCCTCTTCCATTAAACAAGAGATGCCTTGTGCACCAAGCATAAGATGCCTAACGCCATGATCACAGTGGCGTAACATCAAGAGCGTTGGAACCCATTCAAACATTCCATCACTCCACCTCATGCTTTGTGTGTCCTTCATTTGTATCGTCATTCACTTCCATGTCTGGAGGGACCCCCTAATAGTATGGATGCTCGACCTATGGTCCGCCTGCTGTCCTGGGCCAACGCCCCGGAAGACTGATCACGTCTGGAGGGACCCCCTAACAGTATGGATGCTCGACCCATGGTCCGCCTGCTGTCCTGGGCCAACGTCCCGAAGGATCGATCGACAACACTTGTGACATGGTCCCGTGTTTCGAACATGGTCAACGGTTGACCCTCATTTGTTGTCCTCATTTCTGGCTGACGTGATATGGATGCTGCGTTGCGAACATGGTCAGCAGTAATCCTCCATCACTATGCCAATCTCACGACGTTCTGAATATTGGGCATGTGATTCACACTTTTCTTGTCCCTTTGTTTGGGACAGATTCCAACGCCCTTGGCGTTATCCCGCTTGTGCACCTGCGCATAGGCACATACCTCAACCCACTAGTGAGTTGGGATGCCCTCATGGCAGACATGAGGAAGACATTACAGGCAGCTTCCTAGCGTAAGCCCCATTCACCAGTGCCACTCCATAGTGGCACCCGGGCAGCTTCCTAGCGTAAGCCCCATTCACCAGTGCCCCTCCATAGCGGCACCTGGGCAGCTTCCTAGCGTAAGCCCCATTCACCATTGCCGCTCCACAGCGACACCCGGGCAGCTTCCTAGCGTAAGCCCCATTCACCAGTGCCACTCCATAGCGGCACCCGGGCAGCTTCCTAGCGTAAGCCCCATTCACCAGTGCCACTCCTTAGTGGCACCCGGGCTGCTTCCTAGCGTAAGCCCCATTCACCAGTGCCACTCCATAGCGGCACCCGGGCAGCTTCCTAGCGTAAGCCCCATTCACCAGTGCCACTCCATAGCGGCACCCGGGCAGCTTCCTAGCGTAAGCCCCATTCACCATTGTCGTTCCTTAGTGGCACCTGGGCAGCTTCTTGCGTAAGCCCCATTCACTGTTGTGATCCTATTCAGCGGTAAGTCGTTGACATCCTCATCCAGCGGTAAGCCGTTGTGACCCAATCCAGCGGTAAGCCGTTGTGACCCCATTCAGCGGTAAGCCGTTGACATCCCTATCCAGCGGTAAGCCGTTGTGACCCAATCCAGCGGTAAGCCGTTGTGACCCCATTCAGCGGTAAGCCGTTGACATCCCTATCCAGCGGTAAGCCGTTGTGACCCAATCCAGCGGTAAGCCGTTGTGATCCCATCCAGCGGTAAGCCGTTGTGACTCTCTCCAGCGGTAAGCCGTTGTGACCTCATCCAGAGGTAAGCCGTTGTGAGCCAATTCAGCGGTAAGCCGTTCTGGGCCTCCATCCTGGAGTAAGTCCCAACACCATGGGCCGCCCAACGCGTAAGCCCCTCTTCGCTTCTCACGGACGCACCCTTCGCGACGTGATCGTCAGGTCCTTGCAACCTCTTGTTTCTCACACCGAGCATGAATCACGTGGGATTAGAGTGAGCACCGACCCTGAAAAACCCATTCTGAACTACGAGGTCTTTGATCCATGTCAAGGCATGGTACGTAGGAAGCCTCCACGAGGTTCTAGCCCACCCGTCGCTCATTCACGTCGGGTCCCATTCCAGTCCGACGGTAAGCCGTTGTGACCATCTGAACTACGAGGTCATTGATCCATGTCAAGGCATGGTACATATGAAGCCTCCACGAGGTTCAAGCCCACCCGTCGCTCATTCACGTCGGGTCCCATTCCAGTCCGACGGTAAGCCGTTGTGACCACCTGAACTACGAGGTCTTTAATCCATGTCAAGGCATGGTACGTAGGAAGCCTCTACGAGGTTCAAGCCACATTGCTCGGTCGTTCATTCACGTCGAGTTTCACCCCCCGTCCAGCACGACGTTAAACTACACCCCGGTCCAGTGGTAAGCCATTGCGACCCATCCATCCTAATGAACTACGGGGACTCTGATCCGTGCCAAGGCATGGTACGTAGGAAGCCTCCACGAGGTTCAAGCCCACCAATAGTGGACCAAGGTCTACTTTCACGTCGGTTCACCGACACACCCACCCGTCGTTTCTTCACGGCGGGTCCCATCTTCGTCCGACATGAAGTTAAACTACATTCCCCTTTGAACTACGAGGTCTTTGATCCATGTCAAGGCATGGTACGTAGGAAGCCTCCACGAGGTTCAAGCCCACCCATCACCCAATTCACGTCGTGTTCTACCTACGTCCAGCATGACGTTAAACTGCACTCTGGTCTAGTGGTAAGCCATTGTGACCCAACCACCTGAACTACGAGGTCTTTGATCCATGTCAAGGCATGGTACGTAGGAAGCCTCCACGAGGTTCAAGCCCACCACTAGTGTACCAAGGTCTGTGACAAGGCTTATAATTTGCACATTTTTTTAATGCATTTATATTGTTTTAAACATCCCAAGATAACATTTTGAGCTTATATGTAACAATTTTGGATTTAAGAAGTATTTTAAGTTTAAATGCAAAAATGACCAAATTCTGCATTTTGGACAGATTTTCACTACAAGGGTATTTTGGTCATTTACAAAAAAATATAAATCCAAATTTTATGATTATAATTTCTTTAGAATCCTAATTTAATTTCCTTCAACTTTGTCTTCGGGACCAGGATCTGATTCTACCATCTTGAGGTCCAAACAATTCAATGAAGTTGAAGATTATTGAGGAACGCCAAGGAAGCTTCCAGGAAATTTCTTCCAGAAAAACGAAGGTTCAGTGAAATATCCATAACTCGCTCAAAACGACTTTAATGGAGCTTAAATTTTGTGGATAGACTATTAAGGAGATTTTAAACAAGTTTCATTAAGGAGTCCACGCCTGAAATAGCCGTGTTCAGGGACATTAATTCAGTAAAAAACGGTGTTTTTCGGTTTGATGATTCTGACTGGACAGAATAAATTGTCAGAGGAAATTGGCCATAACTCTCGGAATACCTATCCAAATCTGCTGAGATTTTGAGGTGACACGGACAAGACAATTATGAACAATATTTAAGAAGGCCTCAACGCGTGAAGAGGTCATTTATGGGGTCCAAAACGCGACAACTTTAGGGGGTCAAATTCTGCCTATAAAAGGAGGAGAGCTCCTCCCCCTCAAGACATCCATTCTCCACCCCATTCCTTCTGGGACACGAAGAAGGAGAATTTTTTAGCTTTCTCTTTTATTTATTTTCTTTTTCATTGTTTTGTAATGCCTTATTCTTCCCCATTCAACTCGATTACCCTTACCATGGTGGGGTAAACTTTTGGAGTGATTGGGGAAGGGTTGGTTTTCTACATTGTAATGCTTGAGTTCTTGAACGCAATTGAATAAATTTCATTCTTCTTCAAAGTTGTTTTCAATTTCTTATAGCGGATTTTATAATCAAGTGCGATCGTTCTTGAATATTAATTCCGTTATTTATTTTTGCCTTGGTAAAATAATCAATATCTCCCTCCACTAATTTCTGGTTTATATACGATGGAATAAACTAGGAATTAGTGGTGAAGTACTCGACGATCGTCAGTACGTGTAAAAGGTGTAGTGAATATTCTTGTTTGTTTGGGATAAACAAAACCCGATCGGGAATTGCCCATTTCAATTAAGGATATGCAATACAACTATTTTAAATATGGAAGGAGAGTTGACCAAACCAAGATCTTGGTAAGGTTTTCTCTCACAATAATAATTTCACCAAGAAAGTGAGAGGAAACGATTGTGGAAACTCACTTTAATCAACTAAGAAGAAGAGGTTTGAATTAAATTGAACAAGGATAGCATTATAATTAGGAAACCGACCCCGACCTAATCACCCTTTTAAATTTCATTGTTTTTCAATCATTTGAATTTCAAATTTCCGTTCACAACATTTTTACCCCCGTTTCAAAGTGACAACCCATTTTTTGTGCACTCCTCTTCGGGAGACATCCTAGGTCAACCACATTACTACATTTTAACTTAGGAAATAATTGTTTTGCCACACCCCACGACAGGCGTGCGTCAAACTTGGCGCCGTTGCCGGGGAGGCAGTGCCACAATCAAATTGTAAATATTTGACTTTTTACCAAATTAAAAAAAACACACTTTCCATGTTGTTTTCAAATGACTATTTCTTTAATTCATGGAACAATTACCCACCAATAAATGAACCAATTATTGAATCGACCTTTTCCGCAGAGGATGGTGTTTCTTCTATTGTTAGACAGGTGAGGTTATTTTGGAAAACAAATAATGATGAGAAAACATTCAAAGAATTCATAGATGGGCTAAGGGAGGACATGAACGAGGATGTTTTTGAAGCGATGGCACGAAAGCTAGATGAGTTCTCCCATTACTTTCCAGAATTTTATGAAGTATCCAAGGTCCAAGAAGATCCCCCATTAGTCATCTCTGATTTTTCAATGGAGATCCCAGATATAGTGGAGCCTGACTACCTGCCTATATCTTCTACTACTCAACTCCAAGATGTGATTTCAAATGAAGAAGAGATTGAACCAGACCCAACTCAGGGAGATGATCCTTCCATGAACTCTACCTTTTCTGATTTCATTCAATCTGATTTGAGCATCACTCCTTATAATTTTGAATTTTCAGATTTGGTCAATCCTTACATTTCCTTAGGAGATGATGAAAAAGAATATGCAACTGTTGAGGAACACCTGGAGCTCCCTGAAGATATTGATCATCTACTTGAGGAAGTCCGTGAAGAGATACAAGTGGCTATGCATGAAGAACCAAATCTAAAAGCTGCCTACCTTAAAAGGGAAGATTTTGAAATTAATATTTCAAATTTAAATGCTGAATCTCCCTTTGATTATTCTTTTCACGCAGCACATCTGAAGAAACCACTGGATTTTGAAGAACACTTTACACAAGTAGAAACCGAAGAGGAGGAGGATCCATACTTCATCCTACCCCCGCCATGCAATCTATACCACATTGTAAAGGGGGTGGATCTGGTGTACTCTATACAGGGAATCCTCCTCAACAAGGATAATGAAGCACAAGCTGGGAAAATCCACATGTGGTGGTTCAAATCAAAGAAGCTACATCCACCATCAGACTTTGGATAACAGCTGGTACTGCCCACTGGAGGCAGAAAAAATTCAGGGCCCACTTGGGGGATCGTACCAATACTTATCCCTTGCTTTCTAGGAATTTAGATTTCAATTTCATTTCTTATAAGTAGTTTAGCATTCATCCCTTTCCTCCTTATCATTTTGAGCTTTAATGACATGATACTTGTTCTTAATTTTGAAATTTTCTTTTGTAGGATCATGATGGAAGAAGGAAGCCCCAAAAATTTGTTAAAGCGGACTGAATCTTTATTTCAAAAGGGAGTTCATTTTTAAATTTTAAATTTTAAACTCCTTAAATTTTTTGTCCAAAACATGTTTTAAGATTTAATGATAAGAATTGCATACCCTCACTTGAATTAATGTTTTACTCAGCGTATCTAGGAGACATGAGTTTCTAAGGAATCTTGTGATGCCATGTTTTAAATTTCAATGTTAATGAGATTGAATGATTAAAATGGATAATTGGATGATTAATGTGAAGCAAGGATATTGAAATAAGGACTCATGATTTAAGGGAATTAATTGATTCATGTAAATGAAATTTCCCTTCCATTTTTCATTCTTTGAATTTCTGAAATTCATGTGAATTAATTTGTTATTATTAATCATGCCATAAGTGATTGTCCAATATCATATTCTCATTCCTGAGAGGATTTCTAGACCAAATATTTCCTATTTTATCTTGAGCATATTTCTTGAGTGATCTTGGGACGTGCCACCTGCTAGAACTTGTATTGAAACTTGTCAAAGCTATGACTGTACAAAACCACATTTAAAATGATTGAGGCATAACTTTGGCTAGCCACATTTTATCCTAAGACCCACCTTTACATTTATCCTTCGTAAGCCCTTAGATGCCATGAATTGCCTTATAGGTTTAAGCCACATTACAATCCAATTTTTCCTTACCTACCTGCACTTTTAGTATTTTTGCATGGTTATTTCAAGTTTGAGTGTGGGGGAAGGGCCTTTCGTGTGCGTTCCTTGGGATATGTATCATTTTTGGGTGGTGTAATGTGTGCGTCATCATTTTGGGCAATGTATTATTAGAAAATTGGGCATGAGTCGTCATTTCATTATGCTTCTATCATTTCATCCGGTTCTCCATAAAAAAAAGAAAAAAAAGAAAATAAAGTTGTGCCTTTCTGGAGCTTTACAAAAAAAACTGGGAGAACATGGATGATATCATTCTTTGTAATCATTTATTGACTCATGACCCATGACATTTAAAAGGGGAGTGGTGTTGTGATTCACATTTCAAGGGGATTTGAGTGAGGTTCATCTTGTGTTTTCACTTGATTAATCATGCATTGTACATAAGAGTCAAACCTCCTACTTCTGGCCTTAAATTATTTCAATCATTTACCCACCAACCCTAAGCCACAGAGTCATTTGAACCTTTATTGCAAGTCCTCATGATTTTATGTGTGTTTTGTCTTTACAAAGTGGAGAAAGTAGTTACTTTACAAGCCTATGGGTAAGGAGCATGTTCTCATGATATGAGCATAACTCCACTATTAATTGTATCATGAGTGATGATAGAAAAGATTCATAAGTGAGGTAGATCATGATTTGGCATGTTTAATAATAATAAATTGAGAAGCTTGAATGAATGAAAGGAGAAGCCTCATTATTTTTCAAAGGGGAAAAGTAAAATGCATGAATTGATTGTTTCTTTGAAAAATGGGAAATTAAATTGGTATTTTTGTGGAACTGGAAAATTTGATTGGACATTGATAATCATTTTATTTTATTCCATTTGAAATTTAAATATTGGTGACATTGGTGTCCTTTGAATTCCATGTTGAGATTTTATGCTTGAGGACAAGCATAGTTTAAGTGTGGGGGAATTGACAAGGCTTATAATTTGCACATTTTTTTAATGCATTTATATTGTTTTAAACATCCCAAGATAACATTTTGATCTTATATGTAACAATTTTGGATTTAAGAAGTATTTTAAGTTTAAATGCAAAAATGACCAAATTCTGCATTTTGGACAGATTTTCTCTACAAGGGTATTTTGGTCATTTACAAAAAAATATAAATCCAAATTTTATGATTATAATTTCTTTAGAATCCTAATTTAATTTCCTTCAACTTTGTCTTCGGGACCAGGATCTGATTCTACCATCTTGAGGTCCAAACAATTCAATGAAGTTGAAGATTATTGAGGAACGCCAAGGAAGCTTCCAGGAAATTTCTTCCAGAAAAACGAAGGTTCAGTGAAATATCCATAACTCGCTCAAAACGACTTTAATGGAGCTGAAATTTTGTGGATAGACTATTAAGGAGATTTTAAACAAGTTTCATTAAGGAGGCCACGCCTGAAATAGCCGTGTTCAGGGACATTAATTCAGTAAAAAACGGTGTTTTTCGGTTTGATGATTCTGACTGGACAGAATAAATTGTCAGAGGAAATTGGCCATAACTCTCGGAATACCTATCCAAATCTGCTGAGCTTTTGAGGTGACACGGCCAAGACTATTATGAACAACATTGAAGAAGGCCTAAACGCGTGAAGAGGTCATTTATGGGGTCCAAAACGCGACAACTTTCGGGGGTCAAATTCTGCCTATAAAAGGAGGAGAGCTCCTCCCCCTCAAGACATCCATTCTCCACCCCATTCCTTCTGGGACACCAAGAAGGAGAATTTTTTATCTTTCTCTTTTATTTATTTTCTTTTTCATTGTTTTGTAATGTCTTCTTCTTCCCCATTCAACTCGATTACCCTTACCATGGTGGGGTAAACTTTTGGAGTGATTGGGGAAGGGTTGATTTTCTACATTGTAATGCTTGAGTTCTTGAACGCAATTGAATAAATTTCATTCTTCTTCAAAGTTGTTTTCAATTTCTTATAGCGGATTTTATAATCAAGTGCGATCGTTCTTGAATATTAATTCCGTTATTTATTTTTGCCTTGGTAAAATAATCAATATCTCCCTCCACTAATTTCTGGTTTATATACGATGGAATAAACTAGGAATTAGTGGTGAAGTACTCGACGATCGTCAGTACGTGTAAAAGGTGTAGTGAATATTCTTGTTTGTTTGGGATAAACAAAACCCGATCGGGAATTGCCCACTTCAATTAAGGATATTCAATACAACTATTTTACATATGGAAGGAGAGTTGACCAAACCAAGATCTTGGTATGGTTTTCTCTCACAATAATAATTTCACCAAGGAAGTGAGAGGAAACGATTGTGGAAACTCACTTTAATCAACTAAGAAGAAGAGGTTTGAATTAAATTGAACAAGGATTGCATTATAATTAAGAAACCGACCCCGACCTAATCACCCTTTTAAATTTCATTGTTTTTCAATCATTTGAATTTCAAATTTCCGTTCACAACATTTTTACCCCCGTTTCAAAGTGACAACCCATTTTGTGTGCACTTCTCTTCGGGAGACATCCTAGGTCAACCACATTACTACATTTTAACTTAGGAAATAATTGTTTTGCCACGCCCCACGACAGGCGTGCGTCAGTCTGCTTTCACGTCGGTTCACCGGCGAAACCCCACCTGAACTACGAGGTCTTTGATCCATGTCAAGGCATGGTACGTAGGAAGCCTCCACGAGGTTCAAGCCCACCAACAGTGGACCAAGGTCTGCTTTCATGTCGGTTCACCGGCGAAACCCCACCTGAACTATGAGGTCTTTGATCCATGTCAAGGCATGGTACGTAGGAAGCCTCCATGAGGTTCAAGCCCACCAACAGTGTACCAAGGTCTTCTTTCACGTCGGTTCACCGGCGAAACCCCATTTGAACTACGAGGTCTTTGATCCATGTCAAGGCATGGTACGTAGGAAGCCTCTACGAGGTTCAAGCCCACCCGTCGCTCCTTCACGTCGGGTCCCATTCTGGTCCAGTGGTAATCCATTGCGACCCACCATTTGAACTACGAGGTCTTTGATCCATGTGAAGGCATGGTATGTAGGAAGCCTTTCTGAGGTTCAAGCCCACCAATAGTGGACCAAGGTCTACATTCACGTCGGTTCACCGACAGAGCCCCATTTGAACTACGAGGTCTTTGATCCATGTCACGGCATGGTACGTAGGAAGCCTTTCTGAGGTTCAAGCCCACCAATAGTGGACCACGGTCTACTTTCACGTCGGTTCACCGACAAAGCCCCATTTGAACTACGAGGTCTTTGATCCATGTCAAGGCATGGTACGTAGGAATCCTCCCAGAGGTTCAAGCCCAACTCCCATCGGACCAAGGTCCACCTTCACATCGGTACGCTGACGATTCTCATCGGACCAAGGTCCACCTTCACGTCGGTACGCTGACGATGTTCATTGGACCAAGGTCCACCCTCATGTCGGTACGCTGACGATGCCCATCGGACCAAGGTCCACCATCACGTCGGTTTACCGGCACCCACCCGAACTACGCAGACTTTGATTCCCTGCCACGGGGATACGTAGGAAGCCTCTTCAAGGCTCAAGCCCAACTTCACTGTCGCCCCCCCTGCGATGGACCCATTTCATTCCCCCTCCACTTCATTCATCCATCCACCACCCGTCCTGATTCTCACCCGGGCCGCCACATCCTGGTGGGATCATGCCATCCACATCCTCGCTGCTCCTAGCGGCACATGGGCCGCTTTCCACGTGTAAGCCCCATCATATCTCTAGGGCGTTGTCCTCTGTGTACACCCCGATTCATCACCCTTTTCTCCTCTAGGGAGTGCACCCCCTCGGATCCGTCCTCATTGGGCGTTCTGATCCATCTCCTTGGTAAACCTTCCAGGTGTTCCCTCCTAGGGATATACCAATCTGGGACGTTCTGATCACCCTCATTCCGTCTCCGCAAGACGTTAAACTCGCGGCATACCTCGTGATAAACATGAGATGCCTGAGGAAAACCTCGGATGGAACGTCGTTGGTTTAACCGTCTCTGCTAGACGTTAATCTTGCAACATACCCTGTGCTAAACACAGGAAGATGAGGAAAACCTCAGATGTACGCCTCGGGTTCTGCACCCTTGAGATGCCCTCTTATGAGGAAGAATACAGGTTCCCCAATGTCCACGCACCGAGAGATGCCCCGACATTCTTGATGTTTCCGTCTAATCCGACCGAAGGTCGCTACCATGTCAAGACCCTATGGAAAGTCTTGACGAAATTAGTGTAATTAACCGGCGTCCATGACAATATGGCACCGAGAATGAGATTCACGAACAACGTATTAAATCTATGAGGGAGACTCGGACTAGGTGACGAGTTCCGAGGAGGAATCCACGGAAGGAAGAACCGACATCCCATCATCCCGTTTCGATCAAGGAGCAGACATCCCTGAATAAGGAATGAATGCCGCACGCCTTTGGAAAGCGGGAATGCGGGGCCACAGCCGCGCGTCCCCCCCTCGCGGACGGATGCGTGCGCGCCCCGGCGAAAGCGTCGGAAACAGACCATTATTAACATAAGTAATTACATAATGTTCATAACATGTTAATAAGTGATATAAAAGGAATAATGAACTTGAAAAAGGTTCTTATGAATGTATAAATTAACTCATGTTTATTTTTCAAGAGATTAAAGAACGATCGAGTCAAGTCGGACATGAGGTAAGAGACTTCGTCTCAATTTCCTTTCATTGAGGAATATATTGTTTTATACACAACATTATATTATACGGTTTATAAACCCCTTTTACTTTTACTTTTATTAAAAAGGAATATTTTTATATGATGTGTTTTACTAAACGACAAAAGGGAATGTTTTTGTCATACGTATGTGGCGACAAAGACTTCTCCGCCGCCAATACCATTATTTGAGTTTCAGCTTCCTCTACAAGACATAAATTTTTTTAAATAAAAAATAAATACCATGTTTTAATTATCTTTTATTTTGTTATTGAAAATGGTTTTGATAATGTTTTGATTATATGAATGTGTTTTTGATATATTGTGATTGAAATGTTGAAATGTTATATTTTCTTTTATGCATGTTTTATGTGATACGATTATGTTATGGTTATTGGGAATTTTTTATGAAGTTGGGTGGTTCCGAGATAAAAAAGGGGTGGGTGAGCCTATTATAGCTCTCCAATGCATTGGGGAACGTGAAGGTGTTAAATTATAAGGTTTCTCCGAAGATATTTATGGAATATACTGTGATGGGTATTCCAAATGTAACCATTAGTGTTACCTCCTACGTAAGAATGTTATGAATGCCTCAACTTACCTTAATGTCTTATGTTTTCTTTGAGTTATTCATAAATCTTATGATTTCATGAGTGATGATGATGTTCTTATGTTTTATGAGTAATGTATGATTTTATTGGTTCTTATGTATACATGGACTAATGTTTTTATTCCGTACTCCTATATCTCGTACTGATCTTTTTAAACCCATCCAACGTTTTTGAAATGTTTTTCACAGGTCAGGGGAATGGTACATGATGTGATGATAGTGTCGAGGAAGTGTCAAGAATGAATCTATGTTTTAATTTAAATATGTCTCATTTGATTACAAAAAAGAATACTACCTTTTATGTAACCACATTATTGAAATGTGGAATGTAATGTATGATTTATGATCTAATTCCCTAAAACTGTAAACCTGAAAAGATCTTCAATGTGTATTCTTGAAATAACTCATGATTAAGTGATGTTTAAGGTTGGGGACTTATATACTGTCTTGAAAACCCAGGAAACATGCCATTTAGTCCTATGATTACATGCCGTTTAAACATCTATTTGGGATGAAATGAAAACTTTTTATGTACACTCCGTGTACCCTCAGTACAGACAGTTTAGTCTCTTCCTGTGTCACAGACCATGTGGGTGGGGGCATTGGGTAGGGAATGACATGGGGAAATTAGTTTGTGTATTGGTTGTACACACTGTGTAGTTTGGACCCGGTGTCTGCCCATGTAACTAACAAAGAGGACGATGAAACCATATGACATGCACACCTTGTTCACCGTGATCACACCATGTAATCGGACCTATTGTATCCGGTCATTTCACTAACAACACGGGATGGTGTTACCTATTTTTCAACACGACATGTACCTGTAGGACACGTCGTGTAGTCTTGACCAGGGGAAAGACCGTTTTGACATGGATGTGTGGCTGGGAAGACGGAGTGGTGTACATGCTAGGTGTGGGTGTAACATGTAGTGTAGTATTAGCTGAGTAGTCAGCCGCATCACAAATGACACAGGAAGTTGGAAATTAAAACACACATGTCGTGTATATGTTATACATGACGTGTAGTCTTGATCAGAAGGGTGCCATGTGGCTAAGCCATGTAGAATGACCTAGGCAATGGAAGAAGAGTCTAGAACATGCCATGTAGTTAATATACACACAGTGTAGTCTTGTTTTTCAAATCATCAATTCCTTCTTCCTCCTGTTCCTTTTTTGGACCCCTGGTTTTCATTCTTTCATAAACATAAATCATAGGCGTGTTTTTGACCTTGTAGAGTCATGCCACCGAGACGACCACCAGTTGTTTGCCAAGATAGCGATAATGATTATACACTAAAGATGGTAGGCCATGGGCTACAAGTTGATCCCCCAACAGTTCTAGGTCTGGTGCTAGCTGTGATACTGGGCGCAGGCGCGGAGGCCCAGTTTCGTGAAGGCTTCATGCGGTTCATGAAGACCTTCTAAAGAGCACCGTAGGCCACCACATCTATGGAAGAGTTGACGCATATATTCCAGTAGTAGCTTCCGCCTATTCTTTCAAGGGATGGTGGACAACATGCTACAGAGTTATGGATGGATATAGTGCATACTATTTTTGAGCATCTGGAGATTCCTCCAGGGCAGAGGTTCAAGCTTGCTATATATATGATGTGTAATTCCTCTAATAGGTGGTGGGATTTTACCACCCAATCAGAGCCTCACAGAGACGTGGAATGGGATGATTTTCAGGTAGTATTCTACGACTTTTTATTTCCAGATATGCATCAGGTAGATCGAGCTCGAGAGTTCATGGATCTGTAGCAGGGTGCCATGTCAGTGATGGACTATTCTTCCCACTTTAACGTGCTTTAGTGTCTTTCAGCTGTTCTGGTGGGTGATGAGATGTTGAGGGCCAGATGCTTTGAGGATGGTCTTTAATATGACATCTGAGCATTGGATAATGTTTTCAGGTTGCTGACAGTGCATGCTATTATGAACTGGGAACTGATTACTGAGCGGAACCTGTGGGATGCTAGTCGTGTGGCCCTAGGGGGTTTGACACTTGTATCTGGTACTATATCTATCAGGAAGAGGTAGGGAAAGATGTGTTTCTCTCCCAGTTGTAGTACTATACATGCGAATACATCAGGTGGCCCAGTCATTTGCAACCAGTGTGGTAGATAGGGGTACAAGATACCTTAGTGTCCTCGAGACCCAGTGGAGTGTCGAGATTATGGAAAGATGAGTCATCTACAGCGCTTTTGTAGGGTAGTTGTACTAGGGGCTAGTGAGAGAGGTTCAGTGCGGACTCCACGTGCAGGAGTAGGAACAATTATTTCTTACCAGTTGGGCAACTGGGATTTGTCAGGACATATAGGAAAGGATGGTGATCGGGGCCGTGGTAGCCAGACTCCAGGATCTCAGAGGCAGCAGGGCAGGACATCTCTGTGTAGCCAGGCTGTGTCGTAGGGCCGCGGCACTGGGCATGCATATGCAGTGCAACAGACCCAATATGAGCAAGATTCCAGACCTTCTACTGTCATTGGTACTATTCAATTAGCTTCTATTTTATCTTCTGCACTTTTCAATATGGGGGCTACACATACCTTTATATTTATGCTTATTATGGAGATCATTGAGCTCTCTGTTTCTTTTCATCCGATGTCATGACGCTAGATACTCCGTTGAGAAATAGAATTGCTGGTGTGTGTCAGTTCATGGAGTGCCCCCAAGAGGTTTATGGGTGTAAATTTATATGGGACCCTTATGTCATAGAGATGAAGAGATGTGATTTCATTCATGTGATGGACTGGTTGGTTCCCTTTCGAGTCAATGTGGATTTCTATTATCGCAGGGTGAGTTTCATGTCACCATAGGGTGGAGAGTTTCTATACAGAGGGGAATGGTATGTTTTTGAAAGCAGGGCTGGACCTGAGCATCTTGGTCGAGGTGCTCTGGTGGCCCATATTGTGAATTTATATCATGATGATCATGGGAATTGTCAGAAGGATTTCCCTCTAGTGGTTGATCATTATAGGGATGTCTTCCCGAACGACTTTTTGGGTCTAACTCTGAAGAGAGAGGTGGATTTCACTATTTATCATGTACCAAGAGCAGAACCAGTTTCTATTACTCCTTATAGGATGGCTACACCAGAGTTTAAATGGCTCAAGATACTGTTGGAGGAGTTATAGGCAAAGGGGTTCATCTGACCCAGTACTTCTCCTTGGGGTTCTGATGTCTATTTTGTGAAGAAGGTGGACGACACTGTCAGAAAATGTGTGGATTATTTAAAGATGAACAAGTTGACGGTTAAGAACATATATCCCTTGCTGAGGAATGATGATATTTTTGATCAACTTCGAGGTGCATGAGTGTAATCTAAGATTTCATTGAGATCCGGATATCATTAGATACCTGTTAGACCATCGGATATTCTTCATATATCTTTTCGTAGTAGATAAGATATATATGATAACTTGGTTATGCCGTTTGTACTCACGAACACACCAGTAGTATTCATGGCTATGTTGAATCGTGTGTTCCACCCTTATCTAGATTCTTTTTTGGTAGTATTCATGGATGACATCTTGGTGTACTCCCACACTCGACACGAGCATGCTACCCATCATTAGATCGTATTGAGTACACTAATAGAGCATCGACTATATACTAAGCTCTCAATGTGCCACTATTGGATGGACCATATACACTATCTGGGTTATATCATCTTAGAGGCAGGAGTTGCTGTGGACCCAGAGAATGTGAGAGCAGTAGTTTTCTAGAAGAAGCCTAAGAATGTGTTGGTGATATAGAGATTCTTGGTGCTGGATGGTTACAACATGCACTTTATACAGGACTTCTCCGCTTAGTAGAACCATTGGAGGGGTTAAAAAATAATGGTGTAATGGTCATTAGGTCAAAATCTTGTAAGACAACCATTTAGGAGATGAAAGGAATGTTTAGATCAGTACCAATCCTAAAACTTCCAAAGAAAGGGAAGAGTTATATAGATTATTATGATGCAGCAGGTATTGGGTTTAGAGCAGTGTTGATGCTAGTTGATCAAGTAGTTTGCATATGGGTCTCAACAACTGAGGCCACATGAGAGGAATTACCTGACACATGATCTCGAGTTGGCTGCAGTTGTTCATGCATTGTGTTGTTGGAGACATTATCTCTTGGGAGAGCATTTTGTAGTTTTCATCGACAAAAAAAGACTCAAATATATCTTTAACCCTCATGAATTGAACATGAGACAGTGAAGGTGGGTTGAATACCTTCAGTCCTTCAATATTGAGCTTGCCTATACACCGGGTAAGGGTAATGCAGTTACTGATGCACTGAGCAGGAAGACTCAGATACAGGCAGTGTAGGAGGCCAGTGATGAGTGGAAGCTTATGGCCTTGTTCTCTTAGATGTATTTGGAGGTGCAAGACAGTAAGGGGAAGACCTATCTTTCTTCATTATCTATGACCTCTACCCTCCTGGATAGATTGAGGATGAGACACCTATCTAATTCAGAAGGCCTCATTCTATGGGAGTTGGTAGAAAGTGATGACCCTCCTCCTGGATAGACGATATGCAATGATGAGGTATTGTGTTTCCATGGATGAGTATGGGTCCTAGGTGATATACATGAGGAGATGATGTGAGATTTATATGCTTCACCTTGGGATGTTCATCCCAGAGTTACCAAAATGTACCATGATTTGAAACGTCAGTTTTGGTGGCTAGGTATGAAATGGGAAGTAGCTGGTTTTGTTACTAGATGTTCCACCTATCAGTATGTGAATGCGGAGCATCCGAGGCCAGCTGGACTGTTATAGTAGTTACCCATTCTGGAGTGGGAATGGAATGATATCATGATGGATTTCATGACTAGGTTGCCGAGGTCACCTCGAGGTAGTAATGCTATGTGGGTTGTTGTAGACAGACTTACAAAGGTAGACAAATTTTTTCCAATCAATGAGACCTTCGGGATTGACGATCTTGATAAGTTATATATCCAAGAGATAGTGTGTCTTCATGGGTTCCCTCATTCTATCATTTTAGATAGGGAATAACATTTTATATCTCATTTCTAGCAAAGATTTCAGAGGGCACTGGGTACACAGGTGCTTCTTAGCACTACTTACATCCCTCAGACCGATGTCCATTCAGAGCGTACGATACAGGTGTTTGAGTATATATTGCGTGCATGCGTCCTAGACATCATGGGCTCTTGGGAGAAGCATATAACCCTAGTCGGGATTGTATATAATAATAGTTTTCATGAAACAACTGATATGGAACCTTACGAGGATTTATATGGTAGGCCATACTGATCACCTTTGTACTGGTTAGAGGTAGGTGAGGGAGTTTTGCTGGGACCACGTCTTGTGAAGAAGACATCAGAGTAGGTCCAGTTCATACAAAATCGGATTGATAATATGCAATATCGTGAGAAATCTTATGCTAATTTCTGTAGACGAACCATGGAGTACGTGTTCAGGGATCCTGTTTTCTTGTTTGCTTCACCGATGTTGGAACACAGGAGAACCAGGAGACATGGTAAACTATCACCGAGGTTTGTGGGGCCATTTGAGATTCTGAAGAGAGTTAGACCATTTGACTATCGGTTGAAGTTACCACAGAGGTATCTGTCCATTAAAGACGTATTCCACGTATCTCATCTTCGTCGTTTTCATTCAGAAACATTTCACACATTTCAGCTCAAAGATGTTGGGCTTTATATCGATGAGTTGTTTGAAGACCATCTGATTCGTATCGTTGATAGTAGCACGAAGGTTCTCTGAGGCTGGTCATTTCCTCTCGTACGGGTGCTATGGAAGCATGGATGAGTATTTGAAAAACATTGGAGCGGTAGCTCAACGTACGTGCTTAGTGGCTAAAGTTGTTCGGAGGTTTATCTTCACCATACATGGAAGGGAAACTTGGGGATGAATTGCTTTTAGGAGGGATGTTTGTATGAACCTGGTTCTTATTATTTAGGTATGAGTTTCTTCTTTTCCTTTTTCCTTAATTACTTTTGATAATATAATGAAAATGGGGAAAATCACAAATTTTTTGGGTACACGCAGTGTACTTTTACACAAGTAGTATACTTTGGCCGTGTGGGATTAGTACACTGGGCGTGTAGCACTGTTGGAGATGAAAGTTGTAAAAACTTACTACACGTCGTGTAGTTGGTATTTACACACCGTGTAGTCAATCATGAGGTGAAAAGTATGGTGGTGGGAGTTTCCGCCTGTTGAGAGACCGTACACACCATGTATTTAGAAATACATGTCGTGTACTCATGTCGATGGATAAACAGTTTGACAGTTGAAAAAATAGTCACCAAAGGAACAGTTAAATGAGAAATTTACCCACCGTGTACTTGAGAGTACATGACATGTAGATTTTTTTTCACATAAAATGGAATGTAGACTCCTCTGTTAACAGAGGAAGCTTAGAATGTCATTAGAGCTCAGCAGGATGGCTATAGATTCGGATATCAGCTATCTGAGAAATGGGAATCCATTTCGGCTTCTACCGATCACGTTGGAACCGCACAGGTGAGATCTCCCTTCTCGTTGCGTTGTTCTTTCCGATTATTCCATTAAGGGATTTTATTTTCATTTGAATAGGAATTAATTTATCCTAGATCTACATCGTTCATGGACAATTTTTGAGGTGTCGTTCACGTATACCGATCAGAGCAGTTCAAGGTAGGTGGTCTGGTGTTTAAATTCCAACTGTTGTGTGTTTTGTGTACCACTTTGATACGCGCCCATGTAGGGGGTGTCGTATGGCTAATGCCTTGAATAATTAAATACCTATAATTGCATAGTAATTTTAATGAATATGTATAGATAATTTTTGGGACCACTTATTGGATCCAGGACCACCCCTGGGGTGCGTTCTTCTATTTAACTATTTGTCCATCTTACCCAAGGGTATATCGTAAAATTTTCCAGGATTTAAATTTCCTTGAGAGTAGTTTTAGATAATTGATTTCTTATCGGTTGGGTTTTCCCGGGTTACTTGTCCTTTAGGTCAGTGTTCTTTTTAGCCTTAGGGTTTGGTTATATTAGCCTGAGGGTATGGTGATATTTATCCTGAGGGCGTGGTGATATTTAGCATGAGGGCGTGGTTATTTTATCCTGAGGGCGTTGTGATATTTAGCCTGAGGGCCTGGTGATATTTAGATTGAGGGTGTGGTTATATTCTCCTGAGGGCATAGTGATATTTAGCCTGAGGACATGATTGTATTAGCTTGAGGGCATGGTTACAACTAGCATGAGGGCGATGTTTTGTTTAGCCTAAGGGAACGGTTCTGTTTAGCTCAGAATTTAATTATATTGAATTTTGAAAATAATATTAAAATGGAAATGAAAAATGGCCTGGGTAATTACCTTGAATACTTAGTATTTTACTACAATTTAATGTTGCAGACTGTTGTGCCACATTTTCACTGAAAGTTAGGCACGAGACTTTGTTGGGTGTCAAGTAGGATTTATTTCTCACACCCTGTTTGGGGTCATGCCTTCATCCCCAAACAGATTACATTTCATCAGGTATGGATAAGGGAAAGGGTACCTATACTGGTACTTGAGTGTAGGAGAGGAGTAGGAGAGCATGTGACTGATCTAATGCTAGTCATACTTCTGCGTTTTGTTTTTTCTGTTTTGTTTTGTTTGGTTTCACCTTATACTTTTATTGTATTGTATTATATTTCAGTGTATCATGTTTTAAATGTTTTCATAGAATTAGTGACCTGCTGCATCATTATATATACATGACTTCTGGTTCCCTTTACTTCAGTTGTCCTTTTCAGTTGTATATTTTATACTACTTACGTTGTTGTATGTTATTTATCTTTTCTGCTGTGTTGCAATTTGAAAAGTGAAGGGCATAGTTTCCCCACTTGTTAACTGGGTCCTTGCTTCTAGTCGGCAGCCTCTAGTATTTGGGGAAATGTTCTTGAGGTCATGTGATGAACTAGGTTCAGGGCACCCGTTGAGTGGCCCCAGGATCCGGGAAGTTATATATTCAATTGTCATTGTTAGTGGGAATATTCATCACATACAGCAAAATATTAGAAGAATATATAATATTGTATAATACATATTTATTTTAAAATTCAGATAACCAAGAAATCATTGATAAAATACTCAAAAAAACATAACATTGGAACCCAAAAACATGTAAAGTTTTCATTCCTCATTATATGTGATAATAGAATAAGAAAGACCATGAAACATTAGATAATTTTTTTATCTTCCATTCAAGCATTGGTAATTAATTTATTATATTTCATCATATCTCTATAGATTAGGAATTATACACTAGAATATTTTTTTCCATGAAATCAAAATCATGGTATCCTTTCTCTCTATAGTTGTATCACTCTCCCAATAATTTTATGCATGTACAATGTTGTTTCATACAATAGTTATCACATGTGGGATGTTATTTATTTCCCTTCATAAAATTATCCATTAATTTCCTAGTTATACTCTTCATATATTTATTCCCATTGAATCCAAAATACATGGATAATAATTTCTCTATATTTATAGAACATGATATTATGTCCTTATATGATGAGAATGGATTGGAGACTACTTCCCTTCGTAATATTATCATAATACAATTACATGGGGTATAATTATAACACGTTGGATAATTTTCATTAGTGAGGTTCACATTATTTCAACTATGCATCATTTCTAAACTGTGAAATATATTATATTATATCATTTAATAATGAATAATATTTTTTTAATCCCGAAACTAGGGAGACACATAACATAAATTGATAATTATAAGTATTTCTAATATCATAATAATAAGCATGGTTTAGTTGGGATGTAATTCTACATAGATCCAAAAAATATATCTTATTTTTATATTATCTATTATATGATTTCCTTATTATAGTCCTCATAGTCTCTAATATACTTTCTTTGATATTAATTGTAATGAAACATGCCCCATCAGCATGCTGATCCTGCCTTTGGTTATTAAATTTGGCATAGAAATACGAATCAAATCTTAGAGTATAAAATAGATTAGTAGTTTTTGAATACTATAGTTGATATATTATACCCATTTTATATAGGGAATATAAAATAATACATAATACATAACAAAACATAACAAATAATGTTCTAGAAAAATCATTTAATTATCTCTTCTTTGTAACCTGGGGAAAGGGAACAAAAAAAGGAGGATCTAAATTGATTAGTAAGGGTTATTTACTATTGAAGATATATTTATTCAATAACACATAGTATATATGGGAAATTAAAATAACTATCCACAGACATTCAGTTTATTACAAAACCGTTTCAAAATATAAATCCACATATTAAATCATAGTGAAAATATCATTTATAATAATAAATAAATTCTTAATTAATTTATTAGTTATTGAGATTCATGACTCATATATAAAAAAATTTTATCGACATGAACATTTACAAGACATTTTATTCATTATAGATAAAACCCCAGTTAAAATTTCCAATTTATTTGTCATTGGAGGCTTTTGATGCATCGTGGATATTTTATACATATGTTCACCACCCATCCTTGAATGAAAACATAATTCAAAATATATATTGTTATCTATTTAAATTTATAAATAATATTATATATAAAAAAATTAATATTTAGTAAAAGATATGAATTTAGAATTGTATTCCCAGTTAATCAAATCACATTTAAAGTAAATAGCTTATATAAAATAGTATATGGATTATGTGGTAATAATATCCATTATACAAGAGATATTAATTTCTCAGGGAAATGAAATATTCAATTAATTTTCATAGTAAATAAAAAATGGGGATATATATACACCAATGTAAATAAATTATGTGAAAAATATTAAAATATTCCACGATGATGTGAAATTGAGATGATGTCCCTTACAAAGATCAAATCATTAATCAAATTAAATGATTATGTGTATTGATTTTCATTCTACCAAAAATAAGTGGTGATATAAATAAATATAATCCATATTAATTTCACACATAATCATACCACAAAATTATCAATAAGTATAAGTTCCACCCAATGATTGAATATTTGGTTATGAAATTCCCTTTGAACTTTTCAATTAGTCAAATCATATGCCCCATAAAATAGAAAATTTTCATATAGATCATTTAAAACCATTAATATATTGAGATTCATAATATTATATAAAAATGGTTGGTATACATGAAAAAAAGAATCATGTAGTGATAAAGGAATATATATCCTAGAAATAAAAGGGTGAAATGAAACCCTCACACCACGCTTACCTTTTGTGTAGAATTGTTTAAACTATTATAAAATGGTTTAAATAATGTTATTAATTCATTTTAATTATAGATTTATATTTGGAATAAATTATATGTTTATTTTTTAATATCTATCCAACCAATCATTAATACAATTTAACTATTATCATTTTTTGATGTTTCTGTTTCTTGGGTTCACATTTAATTTATTTTTCTTCAATTATAGTTTTTCTTGTCAGATGAAAATAAAACTCTACATGTAAAAATATATAATTTTCATTCACATAAATAGTTTAAATGGATGAATTTATCATTTATCATTTATTCATTAGGATGATTCATTTAAAAAAATATTAATGATTAATGTTGACTATATTTTGGTAGTTTTTACAAACAACATTAGCTAGTTTCATTTTTTTAATATTGTATTTATATATTAGTTAAAGAACCTGAAATAAGACATAATATTCTTATTAAAATATTATCCATCTAGAATAATATTTTTATGAATAGATTGGAAAGTTCTAATAGAAAACTAATTATCATTATCTACCGAGATTGTTAATCTTCGTAATATAGACAAGGTTTTCATTTCATTGAATAAGAGGGGATAATAAAAGGGATAGATATAAGATATTTCATTTGAAACATAACATTAAATTATATACATGATTTCAATGTTATGATATTTTTGTAGATGAAGGTTGTGAGGAGAATGTGAATGATGAAAATAAACTAATAATATTGTATTGATAAAATTAGGTTTTGAAAATCATATCATGGAGTGACACTTTAAAGACATTAAAAATTGTTCATTACTAATACCAAAAGATATTAGACATGCGGAAAGTGGGGAGTAGAGTATTTTGTAGCGATTTTCTGATATTCAATAAATTTTAGGAGAAATGGGGTGGTATTTATACTTTAGGATGAGTGGTTTAAATTATTAAATTATGACAATTTTATGTTTAAAGGAAACCAAATATTGGATGGCAGAATAATGGGGGCCACTTGTGGGCATGTAGACCATGAACCAGCTAGATTTGAGGGTGATTCATTCTGTAATGAATCATATCAGGTTGTGATTAAGACTGATATAATTGGTCATAATGATCTTATACATCTTTTCACAATGTAAATGAAATTACCATTGTCTGGTGCAATTCCCTTAGAAGCATTTGTCCTGATGTATAATTTTGTTGATGTTGTTCTTTCTATGAGGGGATTGTCTTTATATTAAATTAGTGTTCTGCCCCCACAATGAATAATAAAAAAACTCCAAGGATCACTTTTCTAATATAATAACTTTTCTATAAAGGAGAGGATTAACATATTCTAAAACCCCATTATCACAGGCATCTTGACATCAAAATGTGAGAATATGTAAAGATTCAAAAAGAATGTCATTATGATTTATGCGGATTAAAGCCTTGAAAAATGGAAGATTACATCCATGGTAAGGGGTTATTTTCCAATTTTACCTCTATAAATATCATAAGATTAGTGTGTGGTGAATTTTATCCCTCCACATGTATCCTTGAATTCATAGAGTTCATGAATGGGTACAAAATATCGATCCCTTCAATTTTTGAAATACACACATGCGTATACAGATTCATAAATGTTCTCTAAATTTGATGTATTATCATACCTAAATCCATTGGTATACATATTATTTAGTATGAAATATGATTAGATTGTATATGAGAACTGATAATATAATATTTATTCATTTTTTATAGTAATAGTTGATGTGGGTGTGGTTAGAAATATTGTTGATGAAGTGGTCCACATACCTTGGTATGTCATCATGATGTTATATATACTTTATTAAATGAAACAAAAATTTTATAGTGAGTGAAATTTAATTGGTAATCTTGCTTCCAAATGAATCTGGCTCTAATCTTCTAGAATTATCAAAGATAATGGGAATAACGATGCCTCCTATAGATGAATTTGTGATAATGTTAAATAAATGGAACTACCCTCCATCAATCCAAATGTCACTATAGAACTTATACATAATGTGATGGAATTTCAATGTAATAATGTTGCTACTATGGTACCGCATATTTTGATTTCTACTAGACGAAATAGAACACCCCCTTTTAAGGATAATATTGGACTATAGAATTATGTCAAATCCCTTGTTATAATGGTTAAACTAGAATTGGTTTTAAAATCCTTCATCATTCACATGTTAGCTCCCCTATTTTTATGGTGGACATTCGAGATGGCCTATTTTTGGATTATTTTGATCCTAACTATAATACTATAGATATTGAGTATTTTTTTAAGAAAGAGTCGTTTTTGACACTTTACCTCGCATAATTGGGAATGCACAACAATAGTCGGAGGATGATTTACCAAATGAACACAACCCTGATGAGGACCAGGGTCATATTTTTAAGGAAACCATGAGCCTAGTGTCATATAATTAAAATAGGTAGATGAAGTAGGGGATGAATGATCTGAATGAGGGGAATATTTCCTCTATGAAAGTATCTCCCCTTACTTATAGTAATGAAATTTGAGAACATTACGATATTGTGTGGCAGCATCAGGTGGGATGTTTTTCTTGTCAAATATATTTTGCTATAGTGGACTTGCTTGGGTTTGTCCTTTATAGTAATTTAAGTTATGGGAATGTTCCTCATGAAGGAGGTAATGTGGATGGTCAGGTGGACTTTTCACATGGGATTTCATGTAAGGAATCCCCTTTCATTAAGACTCCCTTGGATAACCCTTGTAGCTAACATGAAGAGGGTGTATTGTCATCCCAAAGGGTGCCTCTTTTCAATGATTCAATGGATGATGCATTGGATGTTTCTAGGTTATATCCCCTCAGACTCATTTCTTCTTAGATTGAAGACATATCTCACCAAAATGATGAGGGGATGCATTTAACTATAGCTTAATCTTGAAAATATTTTATATGGAATATCAATATGAATTTTTCTATAGGAACATTTAATTACAACAATACATTCACCCCACCAAGGAGCAGGTTTTGGGATGATAAAAATGGGGTTCTTCCCTCTTCTATTGTCTCCTCTGATCTCTCGGAAAAATAAAAAAAATTGGCAAAATTAATGAAAAGAATAATGGAAATGGAAATAGTAGGATGATAAAAGAGTTCTTATACTATATGATATGTCCTCAAAAAAGGAGAAAAAAATTATAATATAAAATAAATACCCAATATTGGAATGTGTTAAGGGATTAAGAACTCTCTACAACTATTAATGTCTTGATGCATTTCATCGTGACCAACAAACCTCTGATTATTAGCTTTTTTGATCTAATATTGATGTTTCAAAAATGTAATTTTTTCAATTAGGCTTCACTAGGTTAATCCTTTATCTCAAAAAATCTAATAAAATGATATTAATAATTTTTGTATTTAAAAACATGATAGTTTATGCCTTCACTCCTATATAAATAATCAACAATTTATCATAGTTGATATTATAATTCATGGAGTTGTTATTTCCTTTTACATTGTTTAGGCTTCTAAATCCTATATGAAAATATGTGATATTTAGAGAGATATTGAATATTTTTTTTTGTAGTTTCCCCATATTTGGGTCATCATTAGAGACATTAACTCTTTCTTATGACCAGATGAAAATATTAGTGCTCACATAAATTAGTTAGTTGCCTCTTAATATTCATCTTATATTTATGAACAATATTTTTTTTAGTCTCCAATTATAGAATTAGATTTCCCAGGGGGATGGTAAACAATAAATGGATGTAGGATAAAAAATATGATAGATCTATTATCCTATTTGATGATATAAATTATGTAGTTAATGCCTCTAGGATCATTCTACCAAAATGCCACTCTGATCATAACCCTCTTTTATTGTATATTTTTACTAGAATGTTAATATCGGCAACAATTAAAGTTATTTTAATTAATTAACATCCTATTTGGCTGGGTTGTATTGTATTCAACATATAAAATGAAATCTACAATTTTTTGGTCACCTATATTTATATCCATTAAGTAGAATAAGAGGAATATAAGTCATAAAAATTGGTTGATAATATTTCTCTCAGTGGTGGTATGATTCTGAATAGGATGTTAATTGATGCACCTTGTGATAGGGAAATCATGTTTGTCCTGTTTCTTTGATTATTGGTTGTGTGGTAAAAAAGATAGTTTTAACTACAAATTATATATGATTAATTAGCAGTTTGTACAACATTACCTCAATAATTCAGTTATATAATTTTCCAATCATAACTCAATGACCTATGTTGTTAATGGAAATATTATTTATCTGATTCTATAAAGATACAAAGAACATTAAATTAATGATTTTTCTCTACTTTCTAATGTAAAAATGATTCCGAATTTTTTTCAACGTAACCATTTCCTCAATATTAATAAATATTTCAAAAGGCCTAATAACATGAAATCAATTTTTATTTTTTCATAGAAGTTTTAAACATTTCAAATTTACATCAATGATATATGATAACATTGTGAAAATGTATTCAAATTATGTTATTTTCACCTAAAAATATATTTCTAGAAATAATAATATAATATGGTAGTGATTCATCTCTATAATGAGAAAAAATCATGGTTTCTCTAACATTTTCATCAATTTGGCCACTACCATCTCTCAGATATACATGATATCCATTCTCATTAATGGATCACCATGAGTTTTTTTTCAATTATCTAGAGGATTCAGGTAAGGGATTCCACTATCAAGGATTCTCATTTCATTAGTGAAATATTATCTTAGTATTTGTCTTAATTTTCTTGTACATGATTTCCTGTATTGGAAAATTGGTGTTGGAAGGGGTATGTTCACCCCCTCACCCCCAATTATGATGATGACATCCTTGTTTTTTGTCAATATGACAAAATCAATGTTTCATTTTTTTAAAACAATTATGATCATTATGATGAGATTTATGTAAAATAAATGAGTTTTTAAACTCACTTGTGCTGTTAGGTAATGGAAAGGTGGCCTCAAAATAGAACAACATTTTTAGGTTATATTGATTGAAAAAGGGAATCTTCTTTTTAATTCCATTGGGGGTTATCATTTCATGGGAATAAATAAATGATGATACCATGAAGATAACTATTACACAATCATTTACTAGATCGTATCCTAGAAATAGAAAACCATATCTCAAGTGGGGAGAATATGTAATGGGAATTCAGCGATTACGTCCAGTGATAGTTCATCAAGTTCCTCTCAAACAGATTCTAAAAAATGTTTTAGAATGTCCACTACAGATTTGTTCCATCAACTATTTGGTCCATCATTAGTGACACTTATAATGATATGATGATTTTCTCTAAATGAATGGTCTGAAAGAAGTCCATTCTCAACATATATACTACTCCATGGATGAAATAGAAAATCTAGGATGATATGTCTATGTCTATCCGCATTAAAAACAATTTATTAACTTAATTGAAATATAATAGGGAGCATAAATTATTTCTAGCTCCCAAATTAGAAATAAAATATATTCGTACCCATACATTTATGACGATATTCTTATCTAGAGTAAAAAAAGTACTATTATGTTAAATTAAATTGTGTGTTATAGGTTAAAATATAATGGAAACACCATTATTTCCCCATTACTCTATAATTTTTAAATCCTTTAATTTCTCCAGCCCATAGTTTTCTTCTCATTAATGTATAGAAATCATTATTACAAATTCATATCATTCTCCAACAAGTAGGGGTGTAACATTCGCATACCAGTTATCTCTGGTTGAGAGATGAGGTATCCATAAACCAAGTCTTTATTTCATATTCATTTTCAGTTGAATTATGGGATAACATTCATGAATTATTTGAAATAAATGTGACTCTAGATTGTTTTGAACAATTGATGAAATTAATCAATGAATTTTCCAATTGAGAAAAAATTCAATCAATTTTTACCACACTAGTGGATGATATAATTTCTTTTACCTAGAAAGTAAAAAATGGGTGTTCCTTTGAATACCAATACCCTCATTCATAGAAGGATTTAATTTCATGTATATGTATGTTAGGGTTACCTCATAGAGATAGACATGATACAAGAAAAATGATTTTTCTTCTCATCATGTTTAAAAACATTGTTCTGGTTCCCCTTACAAAATCACCATAAATCTAGCGGTAAAACATGTGGTTCACATTGAATTAAGCATGCCTCCCATTATTAAAGGGGATACTGACTAGTAGAGATAGTTTAATGAGTTGATTATGGGGAGAATATACTACCAAGATCAATGAATCACAATTGTATAACATATAATAAATAACATAGAGTATAGGAAGTAGTAATAAATGAATGGCGGAGTAGAAGAATTATATAAACTCAATATAAATTATGGAATATGCAAATATATGACATTTCAACCATTTCATGATGATGATACACAAACTAAATTTTTATACATTAATAATATTATATTATACACAACAATACAGAATAAAAAATGAATATAAAATGAATAAGGGAGATCTCTAAGAACATCATGATCTCTAGCTTAGCTTTCTGCTCCTAACTCTCTTCAACAAGAAAATTAGCATAAGAAATATTCCACCGTCCTACGAACATATGTTATAATTAGGTACCACAATGAAATTGATTCATCAGATTTTTTTGATAAATAAATCACTATATGTTATGACCTATGGTGTTTAAAAATAAATCATTCCAATTTATTATTAGTACCGAATTGTGCATACAATAAGAATAATAAATAAAAATGAATAAATAAACAATGGCTTGATCACGATTCTAAATGACAGCTAGCGTATCTACATGCTTCATCTCAAAGGAAAAAGTCATGTTTGATTAGTAAATATATATATTTATATATATTAATTATTATACATATTTTTTTATTATATAATGCATTGACTTATATGAACCATGTACGGGAAGACATATGTGGCCAAATAATAGGATTACTAGGTACTGTCTTGATCTAGGTTTAAACCTATCATCTATAATCAATCATAATGAGCATATAATCTCATGAAAAAGGGTTAATGATCCTTATCTCATAATGAGTGGGATATTTCATGCTCATCACATGATATTGTGAGTATTCTATTGCGTCAACACTCAACCAATAGTGAGTGTTTCATTCTGTCAACACTCAATAAAGGAAGTGGAACATAATTTATATAATCCAAAATAATGTTAACGGTGTTAGATACTATAACACAACTAACAATTTAAGTGACTGTAATACCACCATGCTAAAAGAACACTTAACATAGATCCAAATCATATATTATATTGTATTCATATTTATAACCAGAAAGCTATAGAACATTACCTCTAATGATTTACATGAACTAAGACTATTCATAACTAATGAAGTTTCATTTACAATTATTCATATATGGAATTTTTTCTTTATCTTTAAAATTGGTTGTGGTCATACCACCAAATTCTTATTTATTCTAATAAATTCATTTAATGCATTCTAATAAAGAAAAAAATAGGTAATTAAAAATATAATTAAAGTAAAACATTAAATATAAAATATCATGGTAGGGCATCCATCATTTCAATACATAAAATATATATAAACATAACCTCTATTTTGAAAATATTGCACTATTAATAACATGTCGTTGAATATATAAATACAAGAGTATTTATTTAACAAGGCACGATGATGTACTTTGTAGTTGCCAAGGTCAACTAGGAATTTTTTCAATTGGGAAAATACATTTATAATGAAATCCAAGAACCTATGATGTTCTTGGTTCATTAGGCAACCAAATAAGAGTGGCCATGCCATGCGCATAGAAGGGTCAATGGTTAATGAAAAAATTTATGTAAAAATAGGTCCAAAGTAATACAACTAATCACATAATAAACTAGCAATCATCATTTTGTAATTTTGATGACATTACAGCTGATCCTATGTGTTTTTATTAAAAATTATGACATTTTTAATCAATAAAATATTGTTACCCCAAAAAATCACATTCTAGATTTATATTTTATTTCATCAAAATTAATCAATGTAGAAATATATGATATATGGAAATTAAATTATATATAATTCATCATGGCCCATATAAAATTATATTACAATTTGTACTAATTCCTATAAGGGGAAATTTCATTATCAAAAAAATTATAAATTTTAAAAGAAATTTCAACCATTAAATCAATTAATTGGAAGGGGTCAATTAATTTCGGAACATCCCAAGGGTGTTTTTGATCGAGTTGACATCCTCAATATACTAAAGAATGTTCATTGGGATTCTATCTATGTGTATTTATCAATATTTTATGAATAAATATATTAAAAGTCATCTCTTAGAAAGGAAAAACACATGGAATAGTAGATCTATTGATATGTGATGAATTTATTTCCAAAAAAATTCATATACCATCAACCTCATTCTTATGAGATTCCACTCATCCTGTATTGATGTCTAATTCAGCATAGTTTTGATGAAATATATGAAATGTAAATCCTATAAAAAATATGGAAAATGGGATTTCACCATTATAAAACTATCTAGATATGATTAAATAATTAAAGATTCAGAATAAATTATGAGCTTACTAAGAGGAACCCATAGGTACCGAAAGTGCTCAAATTAGACAATAGATGATAGAGTTATCAAAAATTGTAGGTTTGGTTTGTAGGAGACCAATGACCCAAGAGGAGGAGGAGGAACCCATTATAGGTTGATGAAATGAAAAAAGAAGTGTCGATTAAATATATCATTAAGGTAAATAGGTTAGTTTCAACCATAAAACATGGCCATATTTTTTGGTTTCATAGTTTGGAAAAACTATCCACCAATTGTATGGATCCCACTACCATGGATACCCACCTCACACGGAATGACCGACTAATTTAGACAAATTGTGAACCAACCATGTAGTGAATAATGATTGTTTACTACCTAAGAGAAACTAACCATACAGTCTAGGTTCATGGTTTCAGTAAATAGTTCACAACTCATGCACGTCACATATGATCATGTGTCTTAGGTCGTAATGTATACTGATTGGGGCATCATGGTTATAGAAAAAAAAATCCACCTCTGTGAGACCACTGAACCATGTTTTTTGAATGGCCTGATTCTCTCGACAGTCATGGTGAAACCCTAGGAACCTCTCATCCTTTTACCCCTCTTTAAAAAAACATCATGATGTTTTCCAACTCTCAAAACCATATTCGAACCTTGGTTTAAGGAACTATGTATCCAACAAATGCTAAAAAAATTCCATACAATTTATACCTTCACTAAACAGATATCGTCAATAAAACCTCCCCTCGAGAGAATATATCATACATAAGTTGCCTTAGGGATCAAAAAAACATCAACTGACCTACAACAGTCATGCAAACCCATTCGGATGTTCGTGAAGTATTTACAAACTACCCATAGACATCCATGATTAATTTTAGCATACAGAACAAAAGGCTCAAAGAACCCGATCCAATGCACATTTTATGAATGAAACAATTTAACGAATCATATTGAAGACCATATATATAGAGACGATTCCAATCCATCTTCTAATTAATAATCTATCCAAAAGATCTCCCCACATTAATCCTTAACATAATAAGGTTCCAATTTCGAACTACAAAACCATTACCATTGGAATACTCTATAATAAATTCCCTGATAATACTTGTGACAGTCATGTAATTTTCACATTAAATGGGGATCTATATTACATCAACGGTGACATCAGATACTTCTCTGGAATGAAAATGTTGAATCCTGATCAACTAAACTGAAACTGGTCATTCATGCTTTCCCAAAAGACACTACAGATCATAAAACCAAATCTACAGTAACCAAAAAGCGTGATTAAAATGGTACCCATCTGACCATATATGTCGAAGAAGAACGATAACAAGACGAGCCACTTTAGATGACTTATGTCAAAATTTCCTGGCTTATATGACCAGTGAGTTTACAAATAGAACTGCAATGCCTCTAATAATGTAGCTTGTGTTTACCAAAAAAAACATTCACAATTGCCCAAAGATTAAATTTGGTGCCAATTACTAATCATACAATTACCCTGTAATTTATTCACTCATTCCATGGCCTGAAAAAAGATTAATCTAGAACTACAAAACATGGATTTTGACCCTTTAAACATGACCTTTATTCCGGAAATAATGTTCATGGTAACCAAATATTCATTATACTAAAGTCCAAGCAACTAACCCAAGATAGTACACACACTATTTTTACTATATATACAATAGAAAAACGACTTTATTTCAACATAACATTATTTATTATGCCACGAAAAGAATCCTTTTGATGGTTATGTCAATGTAAAATAACTATTGTTCAAGATTCAATCAATGGTTATCTTATTTAGGGTTCCATGTATTTTTCAGGAATAACAAATTTTTTTTCAAGTTCACAACTCTATTAGAGATCACTAATCAGGACTGACAGCTTTTAAAACATTAGCATTACATTAGACAAACACTTTCTAAGAGCATAAATGATGAAATCATGAAAAAAGACATGGTCATCTATTTCAAAATAGTACACTAAGAAAAAAATATGAAAAACAAAACACTGACATTCAAACCAATACAAGTCATATTCTTGAAAGAAACTCAGCTTCGCCTACCGAGGAGCTGTTACTGATAAATTAGAATCATTTACCACATGGGTTGTAATGACCTGAAATTTTGAATAAATCTTGTTTCTAATTTTGTGTGTTATTTTATTTTTATACTCAACAAAACTGTTTTATTTGATGACATGAGTATAATTAAAATTAGACTATTGGGTTTTGACTATTATATGACTATTGGTCAATATGACCATTGGAAACTAAACGTTTTGATTATCGTCTCGAAATATAAGTGATATTGGTTAATTAATATAGAAAGAAGATTTTATGGCCTCATCCAGTAGTCTCGGGCCAATCGAAGCCCATCTAACAAAACATGGGAAGGAGGTAGCACCACTGGGCTTTTTTCTGGACCAAGCCCAAGCCGAACTTCATCGTGTGAAGCTAGAATGGAATCGTCTTTGTGAGATGTGTAAACTGATAGAAATTACTAGTGGTGCAATGTTGGCTGAGCCACCCTCAGATTCTCTCACCTTAGCACACATTACACTTAGGTCCTATGATGGGGTTATAAGGTGCTTTGTTAGGAGATCGTAACTGCCTTGTGTAATCATTTGTTTTAAATAAAAAATTTGATTTCCTCTTATGATGATGTTTATGAATTTTCAAATGTCCGGATAAATATATTATGCATATTTTGGATGAATTTAGAGAAATGATATTTTAAAAATGATTATGTAAATCTTAAATAATTAATAAAGGGTAATGATTTTCAAAAAAATGGTCTTCTACAATTATGTTCTATACAAAATTTAGAGTCTAATATGTTCAAATTAATTTTTGATGAATAGTAAATTATGAATAGTGATTTTATGCTTAGGATTAGTAATGTGACCAAATGTATTAAAAATCTCACTTAAATAAATTATTAATATAATCTATGCACCTTGATTAAGTAATGAGATATAATAAAATAGGTAAATAACTATTTCAGAAATTATTAGTCAAGTATTAGTTTTTTTGGTTGAAAAGTGTTTTTTTAATTAAAAATTAAATTAAAATTATTTATAAAATTATTATTATAAAATGGATTTCATTTTTGAACTCAGAGCATCGATATTATGTTAAGGTAATTTTTGTGGATTTTTTGAAAAAAAATGAATTTTCAGTGAATAGTGTATTTATTTAAAAATTAAATTAAAAATATTTAGAAAATTATTTTTATAAAATGTAGTTCATTTTTGAAATCATAACACTGATATTTGGTAAAGGTAAAATTTGGGGAGTTTTCGGAAATAGTTGAATTTTCAGTGAATAGTAAAAATACAGTTTTAGTGTTTCTGTATGTTTAATGACATCATGACTGCATCATGATGATGTCATGAGATATTATAAGGGTTTTCCGACCAATGGTGATGAATTATTATATTTGGGTCCCCATGTGGCCTAACTCCTTGGGAAATACCAAGGGAGTACCCATGGTTTTGAGAAAACCACTTCTGAAAGAGGTAGGATCCCTTACCTTAAAACGCATCTCTTAAAACATAATGGTTGGGACCTTGAGGTCTTGTGGGAACCTTGAGAGGACTCCTTGGGAGGTAATGTTTAAGTGGCGCTATTAGGCTGTGAATTTTTATGGGATTCGTTCACCTTCTCATTTTTTCAAAGTTCTACTTTCATGTCAAGTCATTCATGTTCTTTTTTATTATGTTGGGGTGTGATCTCTATAACTATCATACTGATATTTTATGTTCATATGATGAGAGACCCTTTTTTATCTCGTTAATTCATTTTTTTTATGTTTAAGTGGCGCCGATAGGCTGCCGAATTTTTAAGGGATTCTTTTAGCTTTCTAATTTGTCAATGTTCTATATTCATGTCTAGTATTTCAAGTTCCTTTTTATTATTTTGTTGTATTATATCTATATCTATCATACTGATATTTTATGTTCATATGATGATAAACCCTATTTTATCTCATCAATTCATTTTTTTATGTTCAAGTGACGTCGTTAGGCTGCTGAATTTTCATAAGAGACATCTTATTTTTGTCTTCCCTTCATGTTCTTCATGTCATATGGTATATCATTCAAATTTCATTACCATGATCTTAAATACTTTATATTCTTCCCCCCTACTTTTTTATGGATCATTAATGAGTGGGTGAACCATGTACCCTCTCTTTTCAATGTTTTCTAAAACCCCGAAACATAGTCATTATGCTGCAGAATTTCTGTCTCAAAATCTCTCTCTATTATTCTCAAATTCATTTATTTTATTAAGTTAATACTCAAATATCATTCTTCTAAAGGTGTATTCACATATATACCAAAATTTTCTATTTGAATTCTGGGATTTACATACATGATACCCAGTTTCCTTTTTCCATGGGTTTAAAGTGACATAAGGATAACGTCTTTAAAGCAGTTTTTTTAAATGCGATAACTATGAAATGAAACCCATTTATTTTAAGCTATATGGGTTTTTTATGAAATTTTGGATGATGATATATGTGGCTCACATGATAATAAAGGCAAATTTAATGGTGCACCCTGATATCACTGCAATGCATTGGGTAAAGACATAATCTCTAGAGATGTCCATTTTGACTTCTACCTTGGTGAATAACCTTGGTAATTTTTAATGACACATTGGGGATGGACCTTGGTGAAACAGAAATGATTGTCTATGTTAATTGTTGTAGCCACATATTCAAGTTATGAAAAACAATATTTTTATTATGATATGCTTCATGATCTCTTTGTCATTCTGTAATGTTATTTTTCATGACTTTTCATGTTTCTCAAGTTCTCATGCAAAATGTTACCCTTATTTCCCTTACATGGACTTTTTCTCACCCTTTCCATTGATGTATGCTCCCATGTTATGAAATGCTGTAATGAACTTAGGAAGAAAAAATGAAGAATAATTTCATGTGTTTAAGAAGAATGTTTTTTTCTCTTGTAATATGTTCATGGTTTCCAAGACACTAAACCTTAAAGATCCTCATTTTCTGTATAATGTAATGAAATTTTATGTTATAAAAAGGCGGAACACCATAGTTGGTATCAAAATATGGGTTAGTAATTTTTAGAAATAGGGAAATGTAAACTCTAGGAAGAACCCTAGAGAAAAGTTTAAATATAGGAAATCTTCCTGGTGTTTTGGTGAGTTTTGAGTAAGGGGTTTCCAAGCAAATACATCCCTGTCTGGATACGAGCAGGTAGAGGGGGCTCTAGCACAGATGTACATAGGGGTAAAACACGAAAACACCACTTTGAGCTAGAATCGAATAGGAACTGGTACACAACAACGGGCCTTGCTGCACTCTTGGTTTTGACACTATCGGGGGATATGCTTTGGTAAATTCATAAGCTTAGTATAAACCATTATTAAAGGAACAATGATAAAATAAAATAAATATTCACATAAGAATATATGATCATGGATAACCTAGTTTGGATCATATGGGATCACAAGTTAGGGTATACTTTTCTTCTACAGTTATCCTTCTATTCTTTAACTCCCTTTTCATGATTATTGGATAATTATTTAAGCCCCTAATTGTACTTTCTTTTCTTAGTTAATGGCAGGAAATTGAAAAACATGTCCCAACAAACAATGTGATAGGAAATGTGATGATTTCTCTATTAATATGAAATAGATGATTAGGGTATTAAAAAATGATTATTATATTGGAAGACGTTCACTATTTTGGGTACCCTATTTGATCGAGGTAAATAGATTACTATGATATTTTCATTGAGGAGTAAAGGTTGACTTATATTTTGAAGAATCAATGAATTTAAAGAGGACATATACTAATTTAGGTTACTTATGGAAATGATTAAACTCTCTTGGGGAAAATATGTTTAGGTTACCTACTTTTGTTATAAGATGTTAGGAGTGGTTGATGTTGTTTGGAGATGAACGATGAAGTTTATTTTGGAAGACTCTGTTATAAAATCCATCATGTATTTCAGTTTCAATCTTAGTTTAGTTTATTTTGATGAATTTTTAAGACCAATATTTATGGAATGATCTATGATGAACTTTGTGTAGTACCGTCGAATTTTGAAGATTTAAATAAGTTTCCCTTCCTATGGGATTCTTTCTTTTTGAAGACTTGTTTTATCTTTCCCCTTCTATTTTCTGGATAATAGAAGAAATAGATAGTTAATCTTAAGATGATTATGTGATTATCTAGAAGATGATTCTTATGATTTGATGAGACCAAGTAGTTTTTAATTCTCATCATTTGGAGAAAAGATTAGTTTTGGTAGAAACTTATTAAGAGATGAAACTCTATATGAAGGTAGGTATATTTCCAGGTGTTTTATTCTATGTAGTAAATGATTTCCTCAAAACTATGAAAAGGAACGTACAACTAAAAAAATTGTCTATTAATGTTTCCTACTAGGAATTCAAATACCCTTTAACCCATCATATGTTTTTTGATTTTTAAGTTTTTAACTTTCTCCAAATCATGTTTTCTATCACTCTCCCTCAGAATGTGACCCTTTGTTTTCCCCTCCATGTCCATGTTTTCCTACATGGAATCCTAGTATGGGTTATCTCTAGTGACCTTTTTACTTCCCTTTATTTCTTTTAATGTAATTGAGTTACTGACTCCTTTTCCGATATGGTACATTCAATGAAATTTCAAACCCCAATTTTAAAAAATACGTGGATGCAATTACATAAGGGTGGAAGATTGTAACGGCCCGAAATTTTGAATAAATCTTGTTACCTAATTTTTTGTGTTATTTTATTATTATACTCAACAAAACAATTTTATTTGATATCATGAGTATAATTAAAATGAGACAGTTGGTTTTTGACTGTTATATGACCATTGGTCAATATGACCATTGGAAACTAAACGTTTCGATTATCATCTTGAAATACAAGTGATCTTGGTTAATTAATATAGAATGATGTTTTGATGCCTCATCCAGTAGTCTCAGGCCAATCGAAGCCCATCTAATGGAACTTGGGAAGGAGGTAGCACCACTGGGCTTTTCTCTAGACCAAACCCTAGCCGAACATCATCGTGTGAGGCTAGAATGAAATCGTCTTTGCGAGAAGATCAAACTGATAGAAATTACTACTCGTGGAATGTTGGTTGAGCCACACTCATATTATCTCACCATAGCACATCTTACAATTAGTTCCTATGCTGGGGTTATAAGGGGCTATGTAAGGAGTCCATAATTGCCTTGTGTAATCCTTTGTTTTAAATAATAATTTTGATTTCTTCTTATGATGACGTTTATGAATTTTTGAATGACCGGATAAATATAGCATGGATATTTTTGATGAATATGGATAAAGGATATTTTAAAATTTTTTATGTAAACCTTAAATAAATAAAAATGTGTAATTATTTTCCAAAAATGGTCTTCTACAATTATGTTCAGTACGAAATTTAGAGTCTAATAAGATCAACATAATTTTTTATGAATAGTAAATTATGAATAGTGATTTTATGCCTATGATTAGTAGTGTGACCAAATGGATTAGTAAACTCACATAATGAATTTTTTAATATAATCTGGGCACCATGATTAAGTAATGAGATTTAATAAAATAAGTAAATAACTGTTTCAGAAATTATTAGTCATGTATTAGTTTATTTTTGTTGAATAGTGGTTGTTTAATTAAAAATTAAATTAAAAATATTTTGAAAATTATTTTTATAAAATGGATTTCATTTTTGAACACAGAGCATTGATATTATGTTAACGAAATTTTTGGGGATTTTTCTGGAAAAAAAAATTCGTTGAATAGTGTATTTATTTAAAAATTAAATTAAAAATAATTAGAAAATTATTTTTATAAAATGGAGTTCATTTTTGAAATAAGAGGATTGATATTTCGTTGAGGTGAAATTTTGGGTGTTATCAGAAAAAGTTGTATTTTCAGTGAATAGTAAAAATACAGTTCAAGGTTTTTGGTATGTTTAATGACATCATGAATGCATCATGATGATGTCACGAGATATTTTAAGGGTTGGCCGACCAAAGGTGATGAATTATTTTATTGGGATCCCCATGTGGCCTAACTCCATGGGAAATACCATTGGAGAGCCCATGGTTTTGAGAAAACCACTTGTGATGTGTCCCTTGGCCATTAATGCCTTGTCCCCTCACTTTCCCTATAAATAAACACCCTTTCCTCCTTTAGTTTTCACTCCCAACACTCTCCCAAAAAATATATGGTCTCATTACCTCCAAAGGAGTCCTCTAAAGGTTCCCCCAATCCCTCAAGGTCCCAACCATTGAATTTTAAGAGATACGTTTCAAGGTAAGGGATCCTACCTATCTCTTTCTTTTCATGTAAACTCTTTTATATCTTTTCTATTATGCTCCATGATATTCTGTTGGAGGATGTTATTTTATATTCCTCTAACTACCCTTTCAATGTTCATATGATAAGATACCCCCTCTTTATCTGATCAAATCATTTTATGAATGATTAAGTGGAGCCGTTAGGCTGCCGAATTTTTAAGGGATTCGTTCACCTTTCTCATTTTTTCAAAGTTCTACTTTAATGTCAAGTATTTCAAGTTCCTTTTTATTATGTTTTTGTATGATCTCTATATATATAATACTGATCTTTTTTGTTCATATTATGAGAGACCCTTGTTTATCTCATCAAGTCAGGTTTTTTTGAATTTTAAGTGGCGCAGTTAGGCTGCCGTATTTTTAAGGAATTCTTTCACCATTCTCATTTTTCAAAGTTCTACTTTCATGTCAAGTATTTAAAGTTACTTTTAATTATGTAAGGGTATGATATTTATATATATCATAATGATCGTTTATGTTCATATTATGAGAGACCCTATTTGATCTCGTCAATTCATTTTTTAGTGACGTTTAATTGATGCCGTTAGACTGCAGAATTTTCACAAGAGAAATCCTATTTTTGACTTTCTTTCAAGTTCTTAATTTCATTTGGTATATCATTCAAATATCATTACCATTTTCTGAAATCCTTTATATTCTGGCCCCCTAAGGTTTTATGGATCATTTATGAGTGGTTGAACCATGTCCCTTTTCTTTTCAATGTTTTCTAAAACCCTAAAACATAGCCGTTATGCTGCAGAATTTCCCTCTCAAAATGTCTCTATCTTATTTTAAAATTCATTTATATTATTAAGTGAATACTCAAAGATCATTCTTATAAAATGGTATTAACATATATACCAAAATTTTCTATTTTAATTCTGGTATTTACATGCATGAGAAACACTTTGGTTTTCTGTGGGTTTAAAGTGACATAAGGATCACGTAATTAATGTATTTTTTTTAAAATGTGATGATTGTGAAATGAAACCCATTTATTTTATGATATATGGGTTGTTTATGAATTTTTTTATGAGGATATATGTGGATCACATGAAAATAATGAAAAATTTAAGGGTGTGCCCTGATAGCGTTCCAATGCATTGGGTTAAGACTTAATCTCTAGAGATGACCATTTTGACTGATACCTCGGTGAATAACCTTTGTAATTTTTAATGAAACCTTGGGGATGGACCTTGGTGAAACGGAAAATATTGTCTATGTTAAATGATTTAGCCACATATTCAAGTTATGAAACACGTTATTTTTATTATGATACTCCTCATGATCTCTTTCATATGCCTTAATGTTATTTTTCATGATTTTTAATGTATATCAAGTTATCATGTAAAATGTTTCCCTTGTTTCCCTTACTGGGCCTTTTTCTCACCCTTTCCTTTGATGTATGCTCCCAGGTTATGAGATGTTGTAATGAACTTAGGACGAACAAATGAATAATCCTTTCAAGTGTTTAAGAATAATGTTTTTTTCTCATGCAATAAGTTCCTGGTTTCTAATACACTAAACATTAAAGATCCTCGTTTTTTGTATAATGTAATGAATGTTTATGTGATAAAAAGGCGGGATGTGATATGATTCATCCCATGATCATTCAATATTAACCACTAAATTCCATAAATAACCAAAATAATTTCTCAATTATTGCATACACAACCAAACACATAGAAATCATAATTACATGAAAGTCTTGACTCTTACACTAGAACCAAAATGACTCTCCCTACCTTATTAGATTCAGAGAAATTGAGATAAGGGATAGAATAGCCACTCATATGTGTGATGGAACATTTTTACATTAAAATAATTAGTGAAACATCTCTAAGTCATGATCCAAAACATTATATAAATTTGAATAAAAATAATTCTGATCTGGTCAGCAACTCAAAACACCATATCAACAAGAATGAAATCCCGAGCATTGGGAAAAATTTATTTCCCTAAACTTGTAGGTCTTTCGACACTATATATCACACAGGAAAGTACTAAGAAGAACAGTACTCTAGGATTTCACCAAACACAACATATTTTTTATCATATTTAACAACTCGATGAGTGTCATGTATACCAGTGCACACTAACATTGGATTATTAGATAAAATGGAAGAACACAGATACTACACATATGCTTTTACGCTTTATGCATTCATGTATCTTATTACACATGTTGAAACTAGCTTAAATCACATCATCCTATATGACTTTAAAAATAGAATCATGGCCTCCTATGATTCCCATGAAATGACCTGGGTAACAAGTCAAAAAAAGAATCCTACAATGCACGTGGCATATATAAATAATTGAAATATAGCATTACAAGATGCTCTTTACCATAAAAATGTCATGAAAAATATTCCCAGCCCCCAAAACACGGTTTTAATTTAGAAATTAAGAGTCCTATGAGGGAAAAGTAAACTCAAAAGGAACCATAAAATCTTAATATCATGGAATTTTGAAGATAATTTACACTATAAGGTATTTACCAACTTAGGATATCCCCTTTATAAAGAAAAATCATTAACCCTATCACTAGTTCCAACAAAATTAGCTTTACTATGCCATATGCCTATCAATTAATCCACTGAACATATAGAATGGCCTATGAAAAATTCCCATATTTCTATTCCAATATAACTAAAAAAAGTTTAAACTACAATTACACAATGAGATTAAATGAAGGACCCCACTTATGGTTCCATTTTATGCCAACAAATTGATTTTGTTGGAATCATTAAACATTATTTGTTTTAAAATTGAGTACTAAGTACCATTTATAAAATTAAAAAACAGGGTAATTTATTTAAATTAAATGTAAAAGGAAATAATTTAAATTATATGAACTTCCTTCTTTAATAATTAACCATATATTGACATTCATTCATAAATACAAAATCTATCCAATAAATTTCTCTTTATCTTGAAAAATATATGGTCACCTGCAACATTCCCGCTATTCTATTATGGGATCATCACAATCAATAAAATAGTATTTACATAATTAATAATGTTTGAAAACACCCATTGGGGGTTATCTCATCAGAAAAATGCCCCAAATGGCCTAATATGGTCTAAGAATTCATATAGATAGTTATTCAACACATTTGATATCAAAAGTATATAAAATTTACATTTATTTCCATTTCATAATATATCACATAGTTATGTATATTAGGTTAATATATGGGTGTCAATCTAATAATCCATAATGAACTGACACACTTACCAGTTGAAATTTGGCTCCCATAAATATAAATCATTGCAATTTATAAATTTCACATTAGTGGACATGAAATTATAAAAATGACACCTTAATATATATAGAAATCACAAAATATGGTATGAGTATACATGTTACATTTAACTTATTATAAGGTTCTCATACACCTTACAATTGAAAAATGCATCCCTTGTAATTGAAACCAATAAATTTAGTATATGCAATCATTTACATATATCAATATCATGACATAACATGATATTATAAGAAGTAAAAACTAAATAGAATGGTAATAAACAAAGAATAAACGAATTTAATCACATAAACATGAAAATGGACTAACATTCTAAAAAAATCACCCAAGAACGTCAAATAATAATTAACACTAAAAAATTACCAAAACATGTAAAAACTAAGAATGAAATAACTCTCAGGTATCACAAAATTAATTAAAAATAATGCTACAAATGAAACTACATGTCATGGAATAATTGTGGAATATATATTTATATTAACCTATATCGATGCATGTAATGCTTCATCCATGCCCTAACAGGCCAAGTCGAAAATACTATAAGTTCCATAAACATAATTTATTGATAGTATTCATAAGGTACACCATTTACACTAGGGGAAATAATAATCAAATATATTAATAAATAGTGGGAACAATATTCCTAGCCATTTAAAAAAGATATTTTTCTTATACCTGGTTTGATCATTCCAAAGAAGAAATAATTACCATTGGCTTAAAAATTCATAGCCTTTTTCTTACAACCCCCAAATTCTAATACAATGGAAAAATAGGATCTTATAAAACAATTTAGTTTCCTAGCCTTACTCATGACTAAATTAGTGTAAAGAATTGTCGGTTATATAGCCTCATGTCACCCACCATATGCCAGAGGTTGACTACTAGTAGTGAGAATCTGTAGAAGTGATAGTTGGGAGACAATACCCATGTTATTAGAGTTTTGGAGTGATATAATATATAAAAAATTACAAAAATATGTGGAACCAGTAATAAATAAATAAATTATCAGTGTTAGAATAATATAAAAATAATATGAATGCTGGAAAATTCTAATAAACAATAGTTCATACATGTCCTGATAATGATACAAATATAGAAATAAAAAACATGGAGTATGTTATACGATACCGTACATTATTAAATAAGAAATAATATATAATACCCAAGGGATATCTCCATTAGAATCTCAAGATCCATCTCTGTTTTGTTCTTATAACTTTAAGGAACAAGAAAAAAACAGAATAATTCATCCATTGTCATGCAAACATATGGTCTACTCTGGTGCCCTAGTGAAACGGAACCCCAAAAAGTCAGTGAGATATATATCATATTAGGTTACAACCAACAATGTCTAAAACATGATGGATTCAATGTAATATGACTAATACAATGTGCATGTTATATGTACTATAAAAAACATCAATTAATAAAATATAGACCACACACATTCATAAAGGACACATGGAGGGTAAACCTATTTTTACCGATGGAATGATTGAGTGTATGATCAGTGACTATATATATTAATAATTATATATATTTCTTAATTATATATTTTATCCACTTATATGAAACAATTAAGTATAAATTTAATTTCCTAAATACATGGAATACAATGTGTTCACATGATTAAGACATAACTCATTCATCCATAACCATCTTGGACAAGTATATAAGCTCAAGACGAGGGTTACATGCCCTATATCTCATAATCGTTGGGATACGTCATGCTCGTCATGCATTATAATGAGTTTTATGTCATGTCAACCCTCGAGTAGTACATAGTACATTGTCATGAAAAAATTCAACAAAGGACATTTTGCATAATTCCCAATGTCCAAACTTATTTCAATGGTATGATAAGCCATGAATTAACAACCGATGTAAATGAGTGTGATAACTCCATGATAAATAGGACACTTACCATCAGTATATAACCTATATCAAGTTGCAATCATATTTATAATAAAATATCCAAGAGGTAGTACATCTCCTGCTTTACATTCATTAATCTTATTCATAATTCAGAGCATTTAATTTATAACAATGAATATATTTTCATTATATTTAATTACTAAAATAAATATAGTAATACCAACCAATTCATATGCATCCAAATTCATTTTATACAATCATGGTATGAGATTCATTCCTAAAAATGTTATTTAAATTAAAAAAATTTATTTAAAACACATATGGAAGATAATCCATCATGCAAATCTATTAAATTTATTTAATGGAAATGTCTATATTGAATAGACTAAGAAATCAATAGTATAACATTGAATCTATGAGAACATGAAAACTTATTTTACAATGATCAAGGAGGTACTTAGTAGGTCCCAAGGTCAATTGAGAATTTTCCAATTTTGTGAAATCTATTTATAAATCCTGCCAAAAACCTAGGAGGGTTTCTTTTAACTAGTCAACAAAATATTAGTGTCTATTCAATGAAATAAAAATGTAAATTATTTAATAAAAACATCAAGGTAAAAATAGGTCGTTAGAAATAAACCTAAAACCCCTATAAACTAATAATCATCACATGTTACATTTGATGATATTTAACCTCTTTGTATGGTTTTATTATTAAATCATTCAACTTTTTATCATACAAATAATTTTAAAAAAATAAAAAAACCATTAAAAATTCATAATGAAATAAATCATAATAAATCCATTTTGAAATCTACAATAAAAAGAAATTCAATTATATACAATTCAATATATATTTTATAAGGTTCCCTAACCATTTTTACCAATTCCAATATGTGGAAATTCCTTTTTTAATCCAATAAAAATGCATAGAATAAATTCCATGTATTTAGTGACTAAAAAATGAGTTGGAAATTAAAATATGCACATCCATCGAGTGTCTCAGATAATTTTTGAAATATATATATATATATAATATCATATGGTGTGTGTTTAAGTACATTTATCAATTGGATATCAAAAACTAAAATAAAATATTATTGTTAAAAAAGATAAGGTTACAAAAGATTTGTGATATTAAAAAAGGATGGATGTGTTTTGGTATAATACCACATACAAACATAATTATGATAGTACATTATACTCAGACGATATTGAGTTCTGATTCATCTTGATTTAGAATAAATCAATGAAATAGATATCCTCACAAAAATTAGGATAAATGAGATTTCACCATACTAACTCAGTCTTGATAATATTAAACAGAAAATATTCAATAGAAATTAGTAGGTTACTGAGTTGAATCCCTATTGACTGACAATGCTCGAATAAAACAACGTATAAGGAATATCTCAATATTCCAAAGGTAGGCTTGGAAGAGACCCAAAACACAAAATTAGGTGGTGGAACCAACTCAAGGATGAAAAATAAAATATAAAAGATTGTTAACGATTTCTTTAAGTGAAAAGGAGTAATTTCTTATTAAAACTACCTGATATGGTTTGGTTGTATGGTCTGGAAAAACTGTGTGCCAAACATATGACTCTATCTTATGAGGAAACCCACCACATGTAGTTTGTTCCACATTGTTTCAAAAATAGTGTTCCAACCATGAATTAAATAGTTAATTTTTACTTCTTTTGTGGAACTAATCATGCATTCTAGGAACATGGTTTTCAGAAACCATATTCAACCCATTTACATTATATTTAATCGTATAGTTTTGGCAAATTATTGTTTTACTAGGGCTACACAGTCTCATAAAATATGTGTTCTTCAGTATGAAAAAAATATTTTTCTCTTTGGTGACTGGTGCTCCAATAACACAATGAAAAACTAAGGAAAACTCTTGGGGAATTACCAATGACTAAAGAAATCTTCATTACATGCTCCAAATAAAAAAATTGCCTTTTGAATATCAATTTAATGAACAAATTATGCATCAAATATTAAAATTCATATTCCCTCTGAATATTACCTTTGCTCAAAATCATGGTTCATTATATTTGATGATATTTTTATAGTAAATAATCCTCATGTTTATTAGTACATTATATAGAACCCTAAAATTCCTTTTTTTCTGATAGTTAACATGGATGGAGTGGCTTCAACTGCAATTATAACTCCTAGATATGATGATTTCTTCCTTGCGCATTAGATCCCCATTAAAGGCTATTTCTATCATTACATTGGTAATATATTGTCCACTGAATCTAAATAATTTGTGATGATTAAGGCTATTATGTGGGTTATAAATCAGTATTGGAGATACCTTTGGGAGGAGTATGAATATTCTATTATAGTTATTTTCTTGAATAGAATGTCCATTGTTTTTATATAGATAATTCATTTTTCTTTTACTGAGTTGCATAATATTATTTTTCATATTTGGTTGGATGCTACCCAAGATTAATTAGTGTCCAATAAAGTTGGTGGTTCTCTTTCTGAAAGTTATATTTTGGAGGCCAACATGGGATGGTCCTTTATTATTCAATTGTTTCATTCAAATCATATAGATTTTTATCTTCGTTCTATTATGAATTCCCTCAATACTAAACCACCTAGACAATATACTTTAAATATTTTCTAAGTAACTTTCATCAGAACAGTCATTCTAGAATACACAACATATTTTTTTCCAACCATAACTTGGTGGAATTTATTCCCTTTAATTTTAATGTTAATTATTCTTTTAAATGCCTTTTAGGGTAAATAAACACTTCAATTAACCATTTAATGTATTGTTTTAAATTATTTAATGCTTTTCCATTTTAACATCAAAATATTTCATTATTTTACTTATACTATTGTAAATCCTTTTCTATGAGGGAAATTATTTTACAAAAAAATGAAATGGTCTGTAAAACCAATTTTTTCTCTTTTGTTTTTAAATATGAAATCTATTTTATCAAATTAAATTATAATAAAAGGTGAAATGAGATATAAAAATAATCTCATAAACAAGATGATATAATGGTTTTAAAGAGAAAATGTCCAAAAGATCATAATGTTTTCATATAGAAATTTTATATGAAAATAATTTAAATGACCCAAATTTTATTAATATATTAATAGTTTAACTATTTTGAATATAAAAAAACTTAAAATTTAATTTATCATTATAAAAGTTTGATATCCAAATTTAGATTTAAATTAAAAAACCTTATTTTACACTTTTCATTAAAAATATAACATTATAGAAAAATTAAAAAAATCACCCAAAGATAATTTTGATATTACACACTCTAAAATGATGTTTATTTTTTGAAATAAAATATAAAAATGATTAAAATATGTTTTCTAAATAATATTTTTTAGTTAAAATGTTGATAAATTTTATTTTCGAAAAATATAGTTTTTCATGCTTAAAATTGAGTTTTTTATTATCATAAGACAATCAATATTACTGGAAGAATTTTCAAAATTTTATTGGATATAAAAAATAAATATATCATTAATAAATGTCACTTATAGTGATTAATTTAAATTTTTAAGTAAAATTTCATTATGGGTATAAAATTGGTTAAAAAATATTTTCATCCAAGTGGTTTGTATTATCATTTTTAATTAATTGGTAACCTATGAATTTTATTCATTAACCAATGTAAATTTTATTTTTAAAATTTAGGTATACCTATTCATTCAATCAATTCAAATAACTAGGTGATAACTATAAAATAATAATACTTACCTGTTACTTTAAGTGTGATTCAATGTATATTGTATATTATTGAACATAGTGGTTCATTTTAAAATATTAATTTATTAAATTATCTAAATTTTGTAAATTTACACCCAACAATTTTAAATTCAGACTCAGTAACTGGGCTTTTACTCTTGAAATATTATTTTTTGGATTCCCCATTTTAAAAATTTATTAATTAAACATATTAATTAAAATATAAAGGGATTTAAGATGGTCATTGGATATAGCACATACTAGAATTCCATTTTAGAAAACTTAGAAATGGAAAAAAAATTAACTATCATTGATTAATAATGAGTTACATAGAGCATGATCATGAGAATGTTAACCATAAGAAACCCAAAATATGATATGGGATTAATGGTTATTGATAAAATTAAATGAGTTATCTTTTGTCATAATACATTCCCTAGAGTCAAGATATTATTTTACTCTCCTGATAAGAACTTGAGTAAATAAACAGACTAGATTTATTCCCTTTTCCGGCTACTAATGTCATCTACTAGTTGTGATTTTATCGATCTCCTATTAATTTCATAATCCATGATATGGATATTTAATATTAATTTTTTATTTATGATTCAATTTTATCAAAATAACCATAAGTCATTCCGTAAGATATTTACTAATTTAAAATAAAAAAATCCATAGAACGGGTCGTAATTTAACTAGAAAAAAGGATTTTGAAAGTTTTACATATTACATTACAGGGGTATATAACCTTAATTATCATTAAATTACTTGTATACAAAAATATCTCTAAATTAAAAATATCATTTTTAATGTTACATTATCCAAACAAAATAATGTTTCTGTTATTGTCCCAAACCAAATATACAAATTCATTGAACACCCAAATATTTTAATAAAAAAAGTTATTCTCCAAAAATTAAAATCTCACATCACCGAATGTATTACTTAAATAAAATGTTGTATTAATATATCCATAAATTACATAAATAAATAAATAAACAACCATATTCATGGTTAAAAATAATATCCCATAAAAATCTATTTTTCAATATTATTCTAACATTGTTCCCATATTATGGTTATCCTCACCAAATCACGTGTTTTCAAAAAGACCAACATAGTACATAGTCACTTATTATGGTTACAACTACTATTAATCAAATTATTCAATTTCCTCAAATAATATGTACTTTTAAAGATTCCTTGTATATTTTATAATTCAAATAACCAAGAATACATTGATAAAAACCTTGTATAAGAATATCATTGAGTCAATGAACTATTATATTAGTAATTATTCTTTTTCTATGTTAATAGATTAAGGTTGACAGTGATCCATTATATTTTTTCAGGTGTATTATGCTGATTATTGTATAATTAATTTGTGTGGTGGCCATATCTTTTTATTTAAACCATTGAACATTGGAATATTTTTTACCTAATGATCAGTATCATAGTAAAATTTCCCTTCACAGTTGAAGAATACTACCATCCATTTTAAAAATGTTCACTATTGATTATTTCTACTCTAATCAAATGTTGGAAAAAAATTATTACCCTTCATCCCCATTTAAATATTTTTCATCGATTCCCTCTTATTATCTTATTTCCCTTTGAATATATTATACATTAATAGTTATTCTTCATTCTTGTTATAACATGATGTTATATACTCATAATATTATAATTTTTGGGAGACTACATCCCATTGAATGATGCAATTAATCCCATATTTTGTGCTATCATTATTACTCTTCAAATCAAACGGAGTAGTTATGTCCACATTCATCATTCTATGTTCTATTTGTAAATAAAGTAATACCCTAGAATACATCACATCATTATGAAACATAATTTATTATCCCAAGACAAGTAAAATATATATCATAAATTGAAAAATTTATTCAAACACAATATCATAGTCATAACATTGTTTCATTGGTATTTTATTCTTTACTTATCATGAAATTTTATCTTTGAGATATGTTCAAAGATATATTATTTCTTATATATATTTTCCAAGGAATCTAATAAATATTTTATGAGACCAACTATAAGGACTAGAATCCTAGTATCCTATAGCCAATGCCCTAAATTGTTACATTATCATAGATAAAGGAAATTAATCCAAAATATTATATTGTATTAGATTTCTTTTCATAAATACATTAAATACATGATACCTATTTTAAATTTGGAATATAAAATAAAAAATATTTCATAAAAAATCTAATAAAGTGAATCCCTAAAAATTCATTTAAATATATCTTCTTCAAAACATGGGTAAAGATAAAAAATTAATGGGGAGCTAAAATTATTAGTATGGTTTACTTAAAAAGTAAGATATATTCAATCAATAATTCATAATCAATATGGATATGTAAAATGACTGAAAACACAAATTCCATTTAATCAAAAACCATTCCACAATTTAAATCCACAAATATTATCAGAGTAAAATTGTAATAGATAAAAAATTTAATTATTAATGAAATGATTAATTATTGGACCTTATGTTTCCTAAGAACGTAATAAATTTCTTATGAATACCATTCACATGTTATTTTAATACATTTTTATAAAAACTTATTTAATTCGGTTAATTTATTCTTCTCATGAGACTACTAATTTTTGGAGGTTATTTACTATATATAGTCCCCACCCATTCTCCCATTTTCAATGAATTAATTATGTTTTTAATTGGAAATATTTTTTTATAAATCAATATGTATTTTAAATAATTATTCATATTGAGTAAAATATATGGATTTAAATTTATTTTCCAAGTTAATCAAATCACATTCAATGTGAACAGCATATATAAAATGATTTATGAATTTTTCAATAACCATATTAGTGATAGAAGATATATAAATATTCAATATAAATGAATGTTTCAACGGACATTGATAATTAAAAAAACAAAAGGGATGTATATACAATAATGAAAAATAATTAGGAGTGTTATATTGAAATTTACCTCAATGTAGTGAAATATATAGGAAGTTAGATTAAATGATCATAACATTAATCAAAATAATATTTTATGTGTATTAAATGTATATCGCCCATAAATAAGCATAAAAAAATGAGTTATTCATAATTTATTTCAATAAAAATTATAGAAGAACATAATCATTATGTAGAAGTTTAGAACAATGAATATAAATTTGACTAAGATATCCACCTACCACATTGAAATAAGTCAAATCCTATTCCCTATAAAATTAATAATTAAAAATATTTATCATTTAATACCATGAATATAATTATATTAATGATATTATATACCATAGGAAACTATATATTCCACATAAATTAAATAGGATTAGATTAAGTAATATATTTCAGAGAAGTAACTTGGGGAAGAGAAAACCTTACTTTACGCTTCCCTTAAGATTAGCTTTTATTAAACCCATGAATACTATTATAAATAATGTTACTTAATTAAAAATATTTATAGCTATTTAAATTACCATATATGATATTTTTATGACATCATACAACCTGTATCAATAATATTATTAAATTATTTTAATTTTTTCGGGTGTGTTTGTTACATAGTTTCATAGTTAGTTCATTGTTGTAAAATTATGGGTTAACTTTTCAAATGAAAATAAAAACCTAGGAGTTAAAATATGTGGTAATATTAAACTTCTATAATCATAAATGGTCCAATTTACAATCATTATTTAATATGTGAGGATGAATCATTTGATAAATTGTGAAGGGTAAATGTATAAGTTTTTTTGTTTGTTTCAGTAGAACATCAATAAATAGACTCATTTTGTTTAATTTTATGTAAATATATTGGTTATAGAACATTAAATATGTCATAACATATTTAATAAAATCTTATATATCTAGTGTAAATGTTTTATAATGAGTATTTATGGGTGTAAATAAAATTGAATAATTATTATCCACATAGATGGATGATAATCATAATTTTGACAATTGTTTCATTTCATTGAATTATAGTGTATAATAAAAACGATGGATATAATATTATTAATTAGGAACAAATAATTCTATTGTATTAATGATTCTAGATTTATGATTCCTTGATGGATGAAGTATGTGAGGAGAAATTAGAATAATAAGATAAATTAAGGAAGGTATTTTGAGAGAATTATCTCTCTAATATCACCGCCATAAAAGACCCCATAACGATTTTGCAATTGGTTTTTTTGTAAGAAACGAATAATTTTGAGGTTTGGAGAGTGGTACCAGATGGTTTGGTAGATATATAAATATATATATGGCTTTCTTTTGATAAATTGGGTCATGAGGGATGGTATATATAAATAAAGATTCATGGTTTTATGTTTTTAAATAATTCTTATTATTTGATTAAATGTAACTAAATTAAAGAAGATTTAATTCCCATTAATTTTAATGATAATTTATATTTCAATTTCTAGTTATGTACACCATATATTTTTTTTATCAATTTTATTCTTTTACCTTTTTATATTAAACTATTTAACTAGTTTACCTATATTTTTGTAAATGTTTTTTAACCTCTATTAATAATTATGCCAAATAATGAAGACAGCCATAAAATAATAATATATTACTAATGACTAAATATATTTATTCCATTCACTCAAATCATATAAATATAAATATTTTAACTATATTTTAAAATAAAATCATAAATGAGATGACAATGCAAGATTAAATAGAAAATTTTCAAATCATTAAAATGTTTTCGTATAAAATTCAACATCAAAATGATTCAAATGAACCAAAATTTTATTAATATTCCTATAGTTGCAATATATTTAATTTAAAACCAATTTATTTTATAATTAAAAAAATTTAAATTATTTATATGAAAGTCATATTTTAATTAAAATTCATCATTTTTCATATATCATAAAAAATAATTCCTCTTAAAAAATAACCATTTATAAATTTTGATGTAAGAAAATGAAAAGAAAAATTTATATTTATAAAGAAATTAATAAATATGTAAAAATATATATTTATTTTATGTCTTCCATTAAATTTATGAAAAATTTTATTTTGTAAAAATATAACATTTTGTGATTAAAACTGGATTTATCCTAGTCATAATCCAATAGAGATTATTTGATGAATATGAAAATAATTTATTGGATATAAAAAATATAAATAGAATTATTATATTTGAATAAAATATATTAAATTAATGTTATTATGATAAATTTTCATGTTGGGAAAAATAGATCGTTAATAAAAAAATAATTTATAATAAAGTAGTCTGTTTTTCATTTATAATTAATTGGTAACTGATGAATGAATTTGATAATCATGTGTAACATAAATATTCATATATTATTTAATATTAAACATTATTAACATACAAAATTCATTTTTAGGGATAAGATAAAATTATTTAGTTTTTTATTTAATCTAAATATGGAAGTTCTTGTTTGATATTGAACATACTGCTTACTTTTATAATATCAGGTTACTATAGCCACCACATCTCAAATATTCTACACAACATCAATCCCTTTTAATTCAGAAAGTAACTACCCAAAACACTTTCTATGGTTACTTCTATCATCCTATAATAAAAATATTTATGGAAAATTTAGTCGTTTAATATTTTTGGTCTAACCCAATAGTGGATTCCCGATGAAGAGGTAATGTTCATCAATGAACTCTTTTATTATATTTCATACTCAACATAATTAAATTGTTATTATATTTAATAATATATAATAATCTTATTACATACTATATACAAATACATTATTATGTTAAAGGAATTACACACAACCATCTCCCCTTACATCAAATGGGTTATAAAATCATTACTCATGTGTATAGCGAACAATAGCCTTGTAAACTGATGTCCTTCTTTTATCCATTACCACCTCCCTCAGTTTGGTATGATTATGGATTTAAAGAATATACATGATAATTATTATATAATTATACATCCTCAGTAATTATATCATACATAACTATTTTACACTCCATTCTATAGTAAATACGATAATGTCATTCTTTTGTACAATGGACTACCCCTAAATAAAGTTATGTGATTCATTTTCACTAATGATTTACATGGATTATAATAAGGATATTGTTAACAATAATGTATTATATACATGTTATAATAATGTTATTAATGAAATTATTATAATTATGATAACATAAGATATCATTTTCATTCTTACCTCTTTACCCACTAAAGGATGATAATGTTATTTGTTTATCCATTAACACCTCACATAGTTTGGTATGTTGGTTCTCCCTTTATTGGGATTTACATTTCAAATGATACCAAAAAGGTAGTGGATTTTTGTCTCAATATGAATTCTTTATGACATATTATTATGCTCAAAACCAATGCATTTTTATGTGGTGTGTATAGAACTATGTTGAAATTTATTATCATAAGTTATTTATTCTTAGGAAATATTATGTTTTCATTAATTATATTCATTCACGAGGCCTATGTTTTAATATTACCAATGTGGATAAAAACCTCTATTACCATATCATCATTTGTCATGATTGATAATGATTATGTTTCAGAAGATAATAACATATGAAACATATCTTTATAATCTCAAAAAGTTTCTTATCCACTAGTTATGTCATGTGAAAAATTATCTACCTTCAATTTCCACTCTTAATTTACCAAATAATTCATCAAAAATGACTTTATGAAAATCCCAATTTATATAGAAACCTTTTTTCATCAAAAACCGTGTTTTGTAAGAAATTATCAATTATTCACCATTTTTTGAATGATTTTCTAATGTAATATTTACAAAGGATTGAATTTTCTAAACAATAAAAGAATATTCATGTATTTTTTCATCCAATTCCTGATTTCGTTTTAAAATTTGAAATAAGTATTTATTATTAATATTTTAAACATTAATATTATTTAACTTTTTCATTCCCTCTAAACGATTTAAATACATCTATTAACTTTTCAGTATTATTTTATAATAATTTTTTTCATTAATATTTAAGAAATATTCAATTTTAAAATAAAATATTTCAATTTAAAAATGATTTTCAAATAGTATTGTTTTTAAAAAAACATTTTTCAATAATTAATGGATATTTTAATAAATAAATGTATTAAATAATCTTAAATCTTCTTTTATATGTTTTTATTGTTATTTTAAAATAAAGGAATTATGAAAAAACATGATATAGAATGATATTTTCAATGTAATGTTATCATCCTGAAGAAATGATCCATTTTATATATATATTTAAAAATAATATTCCAATTCATGATTACATCCTTGGATGTAACTTATTATTTTATACATATATGATCCAAGGATACCATTCTTGTTCTTTATATGGTTTTTATTGATAAAAACGTATTTTCTATAATAAATTCACTTTCATGGATTATGTAATGATTAATGTTTTCATAAAACAAACTTTATTTTACACTTAATATGAAATGATGTGATATTGAAATGATAATGAATCCTCTTCCATTACATGGGTCATAATATGATTAAATGTATAAGAAACCCATTTCATTTTAGGGGTTTTGAATGTATGAATGTTACATGATATTATTTCCACATAAAAATGGATTTCATTAATAGGTAAGTGTAACCTATATATTACTCTAATGAATTGGGTAATTATTTTTATTACATGAATTAAAAAATATTGGAATAGGGTGTGAATCGTGTTCAGTAAAAAATCTTCTATTATAATGTTGGGAGTGATCCTTAATTAATTTCATAGTTTGGTGAGTTATCCCCTTCCACTAGGATAGTCATGGAAATAATCCTTTAATATGATGGAAATGATCTTGTTATGATAATTTTTATATAAATAATCAATGACTTATGAAAATATAATTCCCTGATTTACCATGTTCATTGTTTTACGTAATATTTGTATCTTATGAATTGTAAAATTTAGTCCATTAATTATGATTATAATCAGTGATCCATGAGGTCTATTTTAACAATGTTATTCTTGTGTTATAATAAACTTATTTTAATTTTATTCTTACATATCTCCCTTGATTACCATTATTGTAAATTTGAACTCACCCTTTCATATGTTTTCTTTTCACATGTTATGAATAATTATTTACGTAGGTAATGTTTGTGAAGAATTATAAAGGAAAATATCTTTATTGGATATGATTATGATCCTTTATGAATTAGGAATATTTTGTAAATAGTCTCTAAAGAAACTATTCTATAATGTTTGTCAGACATGTGTTTTTTAAATGTATTGAATAATCATCACAAAAAATGAAATATCAAAATATGAATATCCAGAGTCTCTATAGTCAGGATATCACAGAAAATATTTGTTTGGCAGGTAGATCTAAATCATTGGGAAAATAGACTACATGTTATAAGGAACGTGATCCCCATGGTAATCCAAAAGAATCACATGGTAGAGGTACATGTATTTTTATTGGAGTTTAGCCTACACTCATTAGTGGGAAGGCTGGACCAAAGACTATTTGGGGTATGATTATTTTAGCATATGCGATTACTAGTTCTATATTTAATATATACTATTGTTATTGAATTATATAAACTCTATTGGTAAATGGTTTATGTTTGGTGTAAGAATCATTTTCTATGACCATATTTATTGACACACTATTGGGGATATGATATAAAATCATCTTTTTAGAAGTGGTGTACCATTGAGTTTGGTGAGTATCATCTCATTTTTGATTTTTATATACATTAGATTATAAGTATTAAATTATAATGTGAATTTAATGGTAGGTATAAAAAATTACAAAATAATTATTTCTATAATTTGATTTTTACCTTCACATCTCTTAAGGTTACCACCTATGCATTCAGTGGAGAACAAAATATTCAGGTAAGCCATACCATGTTAGTTTTTCATTGACCAAGTTATAATACAACCCATGCCCTGAGTTTTTTGTTTTATAATGAGGGATATGGTCACGTAAATATCCCTCCCAATGTGTATTAGTTATAGGATAGACGTTACAAGAAATTATCAAGGCCACAACCCAATAGAGATTTTTAGTTCACAATTATGCTAATTATAAAAGATGAACAGTTTTTTATCTTAGCTATTTGAATGGATCTATTTGAATTTTGGAAACAAAAAACTCAATAGTTGGAGGTAGTTTATAATGGTTTAATTCATACATGTACCCCATTATAGGGGGTATCCAATTTTCATTACATGAAGTTTGATAAAATTTTATGATTCTAAGTTGATTATTGAATGAAAAATGGGGTAGCGATTAAAAACTGATATCCCCTTCAACATATTGATGATTTTTTTGACCCATTAAATGGTTCCTTCAAGTTCAATATTATTACATTTATATTAGTGTACAATCGTCTAAGAGTTATAACTTCTAATAAACAATACTTTTATTTTAAAAATTTTTTATGGATTTAATGAGTTCATGGTGATTTTGTTTGTCTTGAAGAATTCTCCTTTCATGTTAATAGATTTGATGAACATATGATACCACCCATTTGTGAATAGAATTATAGATTTACACTTTGATGATACGTTTTTTCATTCCCAAAACTCATTATGATCATTACCATAATCTTGATATCATATTGAGTATACTGATAGGTAATAATCATTACATCATGATATAAGTGTTTCAATTTTTTATAAATAAGAATCAATTCTATTGGAATAATGTTCTCAATGGAAGGTTATTAGTGTACCCAATATGCTTCAACCAGTGATTTCATAGGATAAGACTAATAAAATTTTGGATATTTGATTCTTTCTTGGCCTTGCGAGTTATTAGTGAAGGTTTAATAAATAAATTTCTTAACTACTAAAACTAAATCTTGATCATACTAAGAAGGTTGTTATATAATATTGGTTTAAAAAAATGTGATAATTCTTTTCAAGAGATTAAAAAGTTTACCACAACCCCAATTCTAAGCATACCCGAGTCGAGTATGTAGTAGACCTTATTTTTTAATTTTTATGGGATTTGTGTAACACCCCAGGTAAATAAAGAATATTACATTTTCATATTTAACCATATTTGTGAATAAAAAATTAATATGAATTTAAAGGGGACGCTATGATCGATGGCGTACCCAACACGCAACAATGAGTTTCTTGGGAATCTTACGTTGCACTCTAATAATAAAATAATATTATTTTAAATGGTAGTAAACATGTAGCCATTGTATTGGCGGAAATGGATAGAAATAACTAAAATATGATTATATATGTTTTTAAATGTTTTTACATTTATCCAATAGATGATAAAGGCCTAAAATACGGATAGAATTCAATTTTAGGCGTATATGCCCTAGTTTTCACTAAAGGTTCACTTATCGCCTTTTGATGGCGAACCGTCATTAAATATAGTTTTGATCACTCTTATACATTATATTGGCCAAATAATGCTCTTCTTATGAATTTGGACACTAAAATTTACTTTGTGTAAATTTTGGGTATCGTTCCGATAATGTTCATTTTTTAATGAATAGTTTAAAAGGTTGTATTTTAAATCAAAACCTCCTTTTAATCTTATTCATCTATATGATTAGATTCTCTTTTGAATTGGTTTTAAAGTGAAATTAGAATATATTTTTACCATTAAATCCAATAGTGGTCATTGGAATTAATTTCACTTTGAAATCAAACTTAAACTACTGTCAATCTTTTGATACTTCTTATTTCATAAAAACACGCTATTTGCTCTGACAGCAGGAATTAATTATTAAATTAATTAATGTGACTTATATGTTTTGAATTTTGTAAAATAGACTTCATTTTTGAATTCATAATATCAAATATAGATTAGGGTGAATTTTTGGGATTTTTCTGAAAAACATCAATTTTTGATGAATAGTGAAACCACTATGTGGTACTTATAAAAACTGATTTTTCCATTTAAATGAAATTTCGCCATCTTTGTGTTTTGAATTTCAAAAATCCGACATACATGGTTGTCATTAAGAAGTAAAATGTGGTTCAATGGGATAAAAATAATTTTTTGGTGAATAGTAACTTATTAAGTTTTTAATCGCGATTAGAGTTAATTAGTGTAGTTTATGGTAAGAATAATGTTTTAATAAAATGATATGACTTAGAATCATGTCCTACACTCATTGGATGTGTCATGTCCGACCATGACAATCCATGGGTCAACTTGGGGTCCCAATGGAGCCACTTTGGTTGGAAAATGACATAAATATCTTTTTATTTAATGTTAAAGTAACAATGACACAAACATTAGATGTTTTAATAAAACAATTTTTACATGGGGTTATACAAGTCATATGTTTGACTATAAATAGTCATTGGAAAGATAAAACGATTTCCTACATCATAGTAGTTTTTTTATAATTTTTAGAAAATAAATAAATTGAATTATTTATGAAGTCATGATGATGCAGCGATGACCTAATTATTTAACGATTTAAATAAAATTGAAAGATAATGTAATATATAATACCAAAACATGTCCAAAACCTATTGGATGAGTGGATTTAGAACTATTATCACCTTATCCTCGAAATACATGAATGTGGGACCTTTAAAATCTGAAAATCTTTTGAATATAATGTAACATTTTGTAACTTTACAAGAGTGCCCCTCCAATCCCCTTATAAAAGGCCCCCACCTCTACCTCCTTACCCACACTACCAAAGCCTTTGGCTCGGCCAAACCCTTCCCATTTTGTCTCTCCACTTCCCTATATTACTCCTTGAAGCCTCACATTGGGCAGAAGTCTTCCCAAGGAAGCCTTTGAGGTCATACCAATGAGAGTTACCCGATTTTAAGGTAATGTCTTCACTTGTGTCCTTTTGTTTTATTTTTCTTCTCCAACCCCCTAAACTCTTTTTATTCAGTTATTTTGTAACAAATATAGAAACTTAAATATACTAGGATGTTTGTATTAGAATTATTCTAGTTACACTTATACAACCCTACATCTAATGGTTAAGGAACATACTGTTTCTGTGGATGGAGAATTTCTGCCTCCTGAAACGATGATTGTTCAACATTATTCTAACACCTTCAAAGGTGGCCATTAATATGAAACTATATTTATATATGATATATTATATTTTATGTTTTACTTAATCTTCTGTATTTTTCATTTATAGCGTACCTTTATGGTTTCCATTATGGGTAAACACGATATCTTCATTTAAGGAAGTGTGGACTACCGCCCCCTTAAAGTGATTTGATTCGTTAACACCATATGTGGTACGTATAAAGGATATATTTAATGATATTATATATGATACCTTATTGGAATTAAAATACTATTATTTATCATTATGTTTTAATTCCATTAAATATGAAATAGAAATGGAAGTAGTGTTCATGCGTACGTACGGCTTACTGTCTCCATGAACAGTACATTTCATTTCTTATCTCAAAATGTTATGTAAAATTATAAGTACATATATATAATGGATATATATGTAATATATTACATATAAATTATGGATATAATTATTGAATTATAACATATATATATATATATATCTCATTTTGTTTTAATTCCATTTATATGACAAAAAATGAAAGTAGTGTTCATGCGTACGTACGGCCTACCGTCTCTATGAACGGTGCTTTTCGTTTTTTATCTCCAAATGATATGGAATAGTATAAAATGAATATTTACTGGATATATATGATATTTTAATCATTAATACTATTCTGGAAATTATTTACTTATAACTACATGGGCAATCTTTTTTCAAACAAGGTCATTTTTGACTCGTGTAACAAACATCAGCAAAAACGTCTCATATGAACTAACATTATTAAACAATTATTATAACATTATAATATGTGATATGAACTGAATAATAATTTATAAAGGAGGTACTTATTCAATTATTAATTGACCAATGATTATTATTCAGGAATATAAAGAAAAGAACAAGACAAGTTGGACTTGAGGTAAGGGATCCTACTCCACTCTTTCTTTTTAAGTACACTCTTTTATGACATTCCTTTTAAAGCTCATCTTTCTTGTTATGGGGATGTTCTTTTATATTAATCTTACTTTAATTTTTATGTTCATGTGATGAGATACCCTATTTGATCTTTTATATTCATAATTCTATAATCTTTAAGTTAATATGATGAGATACCCTATTTGATCTCATCAATCCATTTTTGTAAGTTTTATGTGGCGTCGTTAGGCTGCCGAGTTTTCGTAAGGGATTTTTCATCTCACTTTTATTCCCGTGAGATTTATGCTACATTTGCCATAATTTCCATTGAGTGGTGTATGTACTGCCAATTATTTTACTCATTGTGTAATATACTTTCATTTATGAGTATTTACATAAATGATGTATTTTCCTTCTTTCTTGAGGTGTATGTTTCGAAAGATACCCATGTCGGTAAGGGAACCTTTCCCCCTCCTCTTTTTAAAAGAATTATTTTTTTGTGTCTTTTAATTTACATATTTTTATGTTGGGATATGTTATCATATATCCTTATTGATGTAAATTTATGTCCAAGTGATGAGATACCCTTTTTTTATCTCTTATCAAATCATTTTGATGTGACGCCGTTAGGCTGTCAAGGGAACTTCTTAACCCAATTTCAATTTCATTAGGTTCAACATGTAGTTATTGAATATGTCATCCTTTGAATATGTGTGAATGAACTTTGACTATTTTACACTTAATATACACTTATATTTGGTGTATTCATTTATCACACATAATTATGTAATTGATTTATCCTTAAACCAAGGATACCATCTTTGTAAGGGACTTCGTCTCAATATCCTTTCATTGAGGCATATTTTGTTTTATACACAACCTTCTTTTATACAGTGTCTAAAACCCTTTGACTTTTATTTTTTTCAAAAGTAATATTTTTATACGAAGTGTTTATTAAACGACAAAAGGGAATGTTTTTGTCATACGTATGTGGCGACAACGACTTATCCACCGTCGTGACCATTATTTGAGTTTCAGATTCCTCTACAAGCCATACCTTCTTTTTAAAAGAAAAATAAATACCATTTTTTAATTTTATTTTATTTTGGTATTGAAAATGGTTTTCTTAATGTTTTTATATCAATGTGTTGTATTGATATCTGGTGATTGAAAGGTGGAAATGTTATGTTTCCTTTATGCATGTTTTATGTGATACAATTATGTTGAGGTTCTTGGGCATTATTATGAAGACTGGTGGTTCTGTGATTAACTAAGGGCGGGTGAGCCCGATATAGCTCCCCAATGCATTGGGTAACGCAAAGGAGTGAAACGTTATAGTTTCTCCGAAGAGATTTAGGGAATATACTGTGGTGGGTATTCCAAAATTAACCAAGAGGGGTACTCCCTACGTAAGAATGTTATGAATGCCTCAAGTTACCTTTTATCTCTACTGATTTCTATGATTTATTCATGATTTTATGAGGTATGTTAAAGTGCCTATGTTTTAAGGGTAAAGTATGATTTAATTCTTATGTATATATTAACTCATGTTTCCTTTCCATATTTTTATAACCCGTACTGATCTTTTTATGCTCATCCCAAGTTTTTTAAATGTTTTTCACAGGTCAAGTGAAAGGTACATGATGTGATGATAGTGTCAAGGATCTATCAAGAAAGAATCCATGTTTTATTTTAAATATGATTCCATTTATGGGAAGAATGAATATCGTCTTTTATGTAACCACTTTGTTTAAATGTGGAATGTAATGGAAGTTTCATGATCTAATTCTCTAAAACTCTAAACCTGAAAAGATCCTCAATGTGTAATCTTGTAATAACTCAAGATTAAGTAACATTTATAGATGGGGCCTTATAGTTGGTATCAAAGGTCGGTTTAGATAACTTTAGAGGTTACGGTATTCTTTAAGCATAAGTGGCATTACCATAATGGTTAGGATTTCAGAAAGAGTCCTAGTTTTAGATAAAGTGAATGAGTAAGTATATCTTAGTGTTTATCTTCCTCATTAGTACATGACGGTTTTTTTGATATACTCACACTGACCTTTTTGGTTAGAGTAAATGGCTGGATCTAGCTGGCACTAAAGTAACAGTTGATGTGAAGGAAAATGTGACAGTTTCTTGAGCAAGAAACTGAATGATATGGGAGATATAATGAGAACTCTTGTGATTATCCTCAACCAACTATCTAGAGTCATGATTGACAACCTAAACCTTGTTGATTTCTTTAAGGCATCATATATGTGAGAAACAAATCCCTACGGAAGTACATGTAATAATCATAAAGGTAAGTGTGTTCAAAAACCTATGTGTCAAAGATGTGCAAAGAAACACCTAGGAAAATGTTTCAACGGGACAGAAATATGGTATAGATGTGGAAATGAAGGTCATAAATCAAGAACCTGCCATGAAAAAAGGAAGCATCCAGTTGACTCGATGAAAGGGAAAGAAGTTCTTTTTGAGGGATCAATTAAATGTTTTAAATGTGGTGTGCATGGTCATTATGAAAACACATGTCCTTTGAAGAAGATTCGTGAATGGGATCACCAAGAGCATACAAATGTTCGTTTACCAATACCTAATGCCATTCCGATTGAGGATGAAGAAACTAACAATGACTAATCAAAGGTATGTATTATTTCATGACTATTTTTTTCCTATTATGGAATATTAGGATATGATTCATGATTTTGTTTGTAGGAAAGAGGTATTTCGGAATAAGATGGAAAGGAATGGTTAATGGATCATGAAGAATTTTGAATGAGTAAGACGTCAACATATAAGGGAATCAAGTGTTATGGTGAAATTCTTAAGAGTATTGTGTCTCTTTTGATGATGGGGATACATTAGAAGACTTTTTATATTATGTGTAACCCTGATGTTCAATATATGCAAATTTTATTCAAGGAATAGTTATCTTTTCTTTTGTGGACATCGTTATAAAGAACCATTAGGGTTTATATGATCCTTACATTTGAGGAAATAATGGGTTACTATATGTTATGATTGAAGTGAATGGAATGAGATAAAATTGAGGTTAAAATATGTTATTGTTATTTTTGATGATTTTATCCCTTTTTGGGGAATGATTTGAGAATTATATAGTTTTGGATAAAGGATAACACGCAGTTCGTGTGACTACCCGTCGCGTCGGACAAAGCTTTGAGAATCGAACCCACAACCAAAGTGCGACATGTATTTATTGCCTACCACTAGACTACGTGCAGTCCCTGGTTATTTTGACTGATTCTTTTTAGTTATATGATATTATGAATTAAGAGTAAGTTGATTTTGGGTTATTTTTTGAAAATGATTAACCTATCATGGAGGATATGTGATTAGGTTAATTACCTTTTAATACGAGACTTTAGGAGAAACTGATGTTGTTTGGAGATAAATGTTACGATTTAACTTGGAAGACAATGTGACTAAATCCATAAAATAAATGGGTTTCAATCTTAGATTGGTTTACTTTGAAGAATTTTATGGAAAAATTGTTTATCGGATGGTCCTCGTTGAACTTTCGGTTTTGTTGGACAAATATTGGAGATTAAGCATAGATTTTTTTTAAAGGGTTATCCTTTTCTGGATTATCTGACCTTGTACTAACCTTTTTGGTTTTGGTTTTGGTTAATGCCTAATGACATGGGAAGTATATAGTTCTCTTTGGTGGATTAGGTGATTCTCTAGACGTTGATTATAGTACTCTTAATTCGAACAATTCTCCCTAAATACTCGTCTTTTGGAAAAAAATATGAGTTTGATTAAGGAATCTAGTAAAAGTTTAAAGTCAACATGATAAATGATTATGTTTCCTTATGAATAAATTACTCAATAAAAAGTTACTTAAAACAAAAATGTTGTCTATTAACGTTTCCTACAGGGGAATCGAATACCGTTTAACCCATCACATGTTTGTGATTTTCTTATGGTTAACTTTCTCCTAGACATGTTTACTATCACTCTCCCTCAAGAACATGACCCTTTGATTTTTCATTCATGTACATGTTTTTCTACATGGAATCCTAGTAAGGGTTAACTCAGGTGACCTCTGTACTTATCTTCCTTTATTTTAAAGTGATTGTTTTACCGACTGTTGTTCCGATGTGGGACTTTCATGGATGTTTCCAAGCGCGATTTTAAAAATTGCGAGGATGCAATTCCTAAAAGGGGAGAAGGATGTAACACCCCAGGAAAATAAAAAATATGACATTTCATATTTATCCATATTTGTGAATAAAGTATTACTATGACTTTAATGGGGACACTATGCTCGATGGCGTACCCGACATGCAACAACGAGTTTCTTGGGAATCTTACGTTGCACTCTAATAATAAAATAATATTATTTTAAATGGTATAAACATGTAGTCTTTGTATTGGTGGGAATGGATAGAAATAACTAAAATATTATTATTTATGTTTTTAAATGTTTTTACATTTATCCAATAGAAGATAAAGGCTTAAAATACGGAAAGAATTCAATTTTAGGTGTATATGCCCTAGTTTTCACTAAAGGTTTACTTATCGCCTTTTGATGGCGAACCGTCATTAAATATAATTTTGTTCACTCTTATACATTATATTGGACCAAATAAAACTCTTCTTAAGAATTGGGACATCAAAATTTACTTTGTGTAAATTTTTGGTATCTTTCCGATAAAGTTCATTTTTTAATGAATAGTGTAAAATGTTGTATTTTAATACAAAACCTCCTTTTAATCTAATTAATTTATATGATTAGATTAAATTTTGAATTGGTTTTAAAGTGAAATTAGAATATATTTTTACCATCAAATCCAATAGTGGTCGTTGGAATTAATTTCACATTGAAATCAGACTTAAACTAGAGTCAATCTTTAGATACTTATTGTTTCATAAAAACACGCTATTTGCTCTGACAGCGGGAATTAATTATTAAATTAATTAATTTGTCTTATATGTTTTGAATTTTTTAAAATAGGCCTCATTTTGGAATTCTTAATATCAAATATAGCTTAGGGTGAATTTTTGGGATTTTTCTGAAAAACTTCAATTTTTGATGAATAGTGAAACCACTATGTGGTACTTATAAAAACTGATTTTTCCATTTAAATGAAATTTTGTCATCTTTGTGTTTTGAATTTCAAAAATCCGACATACATGGTTGTCATTAAGATGTAAAATTTGGTTCAATGGGATGAAAATAATTTTTTTGTGAATAGTAACTTATTATGTTTTTAATCGCGATTAGAGGTAATTAGTGTAGTTTATAGTAAGAATAATGTTTTAATAAAATGAAATGACCTAGACACATGTCCTACCTTCATTGGATGTGTCATGGCCGACCAATACAATCCATGAGTCAACTTAGGGACCCCATGGAGCCACTTTGGTTGGAAAATGACATAAATATCTTTTTATTTAATGTTAAAGTAAAAATGACACAAACATGAGATGTTTTACTAAAACAATTTTTATATGGGGTTATACAAGTCATATGTTTGACTATAAATAGTAATTATAAATCTAAAACGATTTCCTACATCATAGTAGTTTTTTTATAATTTTTAGACATTAAATAAATCAAATTATTTATGACATCATGATGATGCAACGATGACCTCATCATTTAACGATTTAAATAAAATTGAATGATAATGTAATATCTAAGACCTAAACATGTCCAAAACCTATTGGATGAGTGTATTTCGAACCCTTATCACCATATCCTAGAAATACATCAATCTGGGACCTATAAAATCCGAAAATCATTTGAAAATAAAGTTACATTTTGTAACATTACAAGAGTGCCCCTCCTCTCCTCTTATAAAAGGCCCCCACCTCTACCTCCTTAACCACACTCCCAAAGCCTTTGGATCGGCCAACCCCTGCCAATTTTGTCTCTAAACTTCCCTATATTACTCCTTGAAGCCTCACTTTGGGCAGAAGTCTTCCCAAGGAAGCCTTTGAGCTCAAACCAAAGGGAGTATCCCGATTTTAAGGTAATGTCTTCACTTGTGTCCTTTTGTTTTATTTTGCTTCTCCAACCCCCTAAACTCTATTTATTCCTTTATTTTGTAACTAATCAAGTATCTTCAATATACTAGGATGTTTTTATAAGAAGGATTCTAGCTACACTTACAGACACCTACATCTAATGGTTAAGGAACATACTGTTTCTGTGGATGGAGAATTTCTGCCTCCCGAAACGATTATTGTTCAACTTTCTTCTAACACCTTAAAAGGTGGCCATTAAGATGACACTATATTTATATATTATCTATAATATGTTTATTTTTTACTTAAGCTTCTGTATTTTTCATTTATGGCATACCTTTATGGATTCCATTATGGGTAAACGCGATATCTTCATTTAAAGAAGTGCAGACTACCGCCCCCTCAAAGTGATTTGATTCGTTAATACCATATGTGGTACGTATAAAGGATATATTTATTTATATTATATATGATACCATACTGGAATTAAAATACAATTATGTATCATTATGTTTTAATTCCATTAAATATGAAATAGAAATGAAGTAGCGTTCATGTGTACGTACGACTTACCGTCTCCACGAACGGTACATTTCATTTCTTATCTCAAAATGTTATGTAATATTATAAGTAAATATATATAATGGATATATATGTAATATATTACATCTAAATTATGGATATCATTCTGGAATTATAACATATATATCTCTCCCATTTTGTTTTAATTCCATTTATATGACAAAAAATGAAAGTAGCGTTCATGTGTACGTACGGCCTACCGTCTCCATGAACTGTGCTTTTCATTTTTTATCTCCAAATTATATGGAATAGTATAAAATGAATATTTACTGGATATATATGATATTTTAATCATTAATAATATTCTGGAAATTATTTACTTATAACTACATGGGCAATCTTTTTTCAAACAAGTTCATTTTTGACTCATGTACCAAACATCGGCAAAAACGTCTGATATGAACTAACATTATTAAATAATTATTATAACATTATAAAATTTGATATGAACTGAATAATAATCTATAAAGGAGGTAATTAGGCAATTATTAATTGAAAAAAGTTTATTATTCAGGAATATAAAGAAACGAACAAGACAAGTTGGACTTGAGGTAAGGGATCCTACTCCACTCATTCTTTTTAAGTACACTCTTTTATGTCATTCCTTTTAAAGCTAATATTTCTTGTTATTGGGATGTTCTTTTATATTAATCTTACTGTAATTTTTATTTTCATGTGATGAGAGACCCTATTCACTCTCATCAATCTATTTTTGAAGTTTTGAGTGGCGCCGTTAGGCTGCCAAATTTTCGTAAGAGATCTAACCTCTCTCTTTCTTTTTAAGTACTCTCCTTTATGTAACTTCTTTTAAGCTCCACTTTTTTATGTTGGGGGATAATCTTTTATATTCCTCTTTATATAAACTTTAAGTTAATATGATGAGATACACTATCTGATCTCATCAATCCATTTTATATGTTTTTTGTGGCGTTGTTAGGCTGCCGAGTTTTCGTAAGGGATTTTTCATCTCACTTTTATTCCCGTGAGATTTATGCAACATTTGCCATAATTTCCTTTGAGTGGTGTATGTACTGCAAATTATTTTACTCATTGTGTTATATACTTTCATTTATGAGTATTTACATCAATGTTTTATTTTCCTTCTTTCTCGAGGTGTATGTTTCGAAAGATACCCATGTCGGTAAGGGAACCTTTCCCCCTCCACTTTTTAAAAGACTTATTTTGTTGGGTCTTTTAATTTATATATTTTTATGTTGGGATATGTTATCATATATCCTTATTGATGAAAATTTTATGTCCAAGTGATGAGATACCCTTTTTTATCTCTCATCAACTCATTTTGATGTGAAACCGTTAGGCTGTCAAGGGAACTTCTTAACCCAATTTCGATTTCTTTGGGTTCAACATGTAGTTATTAAATATGTCATCCTTTGAATATGTGTGAATGACCATTGATTATTTTACACTTAACATCCACTTATATTTGGTGTATTCTCTTTTCACACATAATTATGTAATTGATTTATCCTTAAACTAAGGATACCATCTTTGTAAGGGATTTCGTCTCAATCTCCTTTCATTGAAGAATATTCTGTTTTATACACAACCTTCTTTTATAAGGTGTATAAACCCCGTTGACTTTTATGTTTATTCAAAAGGAATATTTAAAACAATGTGTTTATTAATCGACAAAAGGGAATGTTTTTGTCGTACGTATGCGGTGACAACGACTTCTCCGCCGTCATGACCATTATTTGAGTTTCGGCTTTCTCTACAAGCCATACCTTCTTTTTAAAAGAAAAATAAATACCATGTTTTACTTTTATTTTATTTTGGTATTGAAAATGGTTTTCATAATGTTTTTATATCAATGTGTTGTATTGATATCTTGTGATTGAAAGGTGGAAATGTTATGTTTCCTTTATGCATGTTTTATGTGATACGATTATGTTGAGGTTCTTGGGAATTATTATGAAGATGGGTGGTTCAGTGATAAACTAAGGGCGGGTGAGCCCGTTATAGCTCTCCAATGCATTGGTTAACGCAAAGGAGTGAAACATTATGGTTTCTCCGAAGATATATAGGGAATATACTGTGGTGGGTATTCCAAACGTAACCAAGAGGGGTACTCCCTATGTAAGAATGTTATGAATGCCTCAAGTTACCTTTTATGTCTTATGATTTCTATGATTTATTCATTATTTGATGATGTATGTTAATGTGCCTATGTTTTAAGGGTAAAGTATGATTTCATTCTTAGGTAACTATGAACTCAAGTTTCCTTTCCATATTTTTATAACCCTTACTTAGCTTTTTATACTCATCCCAAGTTTTTGAAATGTTTTTCAAAGGTCAAGGGAATGGTACATGATGTGATGATATTGTCAAGGATGTGTCAAGAAAGAATCCATATTTTATTTTAAATATGTTTCTATTGATGGTATGAATTAATACTGTCTTTTATGTAACCACTTTGTTTAAATGTGGAATGTAATGAAAGTTTCATGGTCTAATTCTCTAAAATTCTAAACCTGAAAAGATCCTCAATGTGTAATCTTGTAATATCTCATGATTAAGTTTGGTTTAAGGCTGGGGCCTTATAATTGGCTAAGGGATTTATTTATGAAGGAAATCATTTTATGGAGTATATATCAAGGAATTTGAGTATAATTTAATAGAATTATCCTATGCCTGAAATCATGTTGGATGTATTATTTTATGATTTGAAATTGTGTTGTAATTATCTCCTCTATGAGAAGTTTGTCATTTATACAGGTCATAATATCCTTAAGTACATATTTTCAATATATGATTTTCATAATTTATATTGTAGATGGGTTAAGTGTTTTTAGTTTTTTTACTAATATAGAATATAAACCATGTAAGGGTGAAAATATTTCATATGTGTTTATTTGTAATACATGGAATCATATAGTTTAGGTGTCTAGTTTTATGATTAATTTGATAAATTGATTTTATATAATGCATATAAGTACCTAATAAAATCTGATATGATTAGAATCAAGTCCTTGTATTTGGAACCCTCTGCATAATACAATATAATATTGTGGAAGGAAGAGTATTCAAAATGTTTATCTTTAAAAGAACGTTTTAATGTTGTGGAGCCACCATCCGATTGAACCATTGATGAGAATATACTTTTTAAAGATAATGGAATTGTTTTTCTACCTAAATTTAGGGTTGAATAACAGATATCTGAGTGTTATTCCTGTAAGAGAGTAGTACATCATTGCTGTAAAAAATATACTATGATCTTTGGAGGTAATATCGATACTTAGGAATGGGAAATATGATTACATGTTTTGATACACGATGGTAGAACTGTTTGTAGGTGAAATTTTATAATTAATGACTTATTATACTTTTAATGCCATATCCAATTCCATAATGGAATTGGGATGATGTTTGCATGGACTTTTATTAGGACCTCCAATAATTCCTTGAATTATTGACTCAATATGGGATATTACGGATTGGTTAAAAAAGTCTGATCATTTCATTCAAATTCAAGAAAATATCAACATGGACTAGTTGAGTTTTTTGTATGTTCATGATATATAGTGTTTTCATAATGTTCCATGGAATATAGTCTCAGATTGTGGTCTTTATTTTACACCATGCATCTAGAATGTGCTCTCGATGCTTCTTGAAACTCATGTGTATTTTAGTATAGATTATCATCAACTGAAGTATGTGAAATTAAAACATACTAGACCTACATTAAAAGGAATATCTATTAAATGTTTTTTAGATATTGGTTGATCTTCGTAGAAATACATTGTAATTTTGGATTTAACTTATTAAATCAATTATAAGGTTACTATTCATATGTCAACATATGAAGGGATCAATTCATGGAATTATATATCTTTCTAAAATTTGATCGAAGAGGGTGAATAAAATATGGTTAGACCGAGTCTTGTGAAGGTTGCATCAAAAGATGGTTAGTTAGTTTAGAATAGAGTAGAAGTAGCTTAGAGAACACATATATAATACGATAATTAGTGTCATTATATTGTTGAGTTTATAGTGCATATTTTTATGATCCTTATGGTGTTGCAAGTATTTTCTAACTATAAAATTTTTAAGGAGGTAATTTTCAATCCTAGGGGGGTTGGGTTTTTTGAGAATCTAGAGAGGATCAGACTAGTGGAATATTGATTTCCTATTTTATAATGATATAGTGCTAGTTACAACATTTTTAATTTTTCATATCATTGGTAGTATCACCCCAACACATATATTGTTTTATATGTATGTGATGTTGACATTAAAAATATTTTTTACTTTTAGGTGGATCTAGATCGTATTGTGTATTATAGTGAGTGTGGTTTTTTAGGGTATGAATATGCCTTTAGTACAAGAATTATGGTAGCATGGCTTGTTTTATTATGAAACATGGGAAAGGTAGGTTGATAGGAGACTATAGTGTCATGATACTTTTATTATAAATTTATTTCAATGCATGGGATTACAGATTGAGGAAGATATATCATAAGGTGGGGATGTTGTAAGGTTCCAACCATTTAAGGAGTTATTTTCATGTTTAAATTTTTTATTCTACTCTCTTTGGAAATTTTTATGAATTTTTTATTTAATATATTAGGGGTTTTTGTTGTGTCATGGGGGTCCTTTTCATGAATGTGGAAGAAAATAGCCCATAATAAGCACGAAGAACAATTGACTTATCGTTAGTACTAAATGTACGACCTACTGTGTGATAGTGTTTGGATGACAAATTATGCTAGTGTAACCTAGTAATAGTGTAGTGTTAGATAGATCTATACTCATGGAATCTACTTATTTTTATGAAGTGTGTGGGATCCCAATAAAATAATGCATTGTAGGCCACCTCTTGGATAAAGGGTTCCAAACAGTTGTTCTGTGGTTTTCTCAACAATTAATACAAATTATTTTTCCCATTTCACAAGAGGAATACCCATTTATCTCCCTTATGTTTAAATAAGCCTGTACTATTTTCCCACCATTTCCATGTTTAGTAGACAGGGTTATGAACATTACCTTTCAAGATTTTCAAGGATCAAAATCCTTTGATTCATAGTCATTTAAGGCATCATTGTTTGCGAACTAAAGCTCTGGTTTAGTATACAACTACCTTTCATTATATCTCTTATGAGATCATTAATATGTTTTTTCCTCCACCATTTTAATCTTCTAAACAATATTTTCCCATTAGATTCATATTTTTCCATTAACAATGGTTTGGACTTGAATTGAGATCCATTACTATTTGAGTGGTGGTATGTGGGATTGAATCATGTGGCATATGTGTTCAATCATGGAATATTGATGTTTCTTCATGTGTATTTTATTTTACCATCATGTCATTATGCATTAGAATTATTTTGTTGGAAATAAATGATATATAGGTTGTTTAAATGATGATTTTTACATTTCACAGACTTCATTGGAACTATTGATAATGTGTAGACCATATCTATGGTCAATAATGGTGTTTATCACTCATTAAAAATGGAATTGAAGTGTTAACGATGATTGGAAGGGTTTATGAGATTAATATATTATTTATTTTGTTTAACATGTTAACATTTTTTTTGATTGGATAAAATTGAATAATTTAAATGTTTGATTTATTATAAATGGGTAGATTTGAAAAAGTAGAAATATTCTTATATATCATGTTAAATGTAATTAAAGTGGTGAAAATTGATTAAAATGTGATTAAATATTGAAATCAGATAGCTTAAGGGTTGGATAACATGTTTAATACAATTAAACAAGGATTTTTATAAAATTAAATTGTGCACCCTTACATTAATTGTGAGATAATATGTTATATAAGTTTACTAATAGAAATGATAACAATGGATAGGTGGTGTTGGAATGATGTCCCTCTCCCTTGGGAGGGATATAATTATCTTCGATTCACCCGAGTGAACTATAGTTTTAATAGGATGGAGTGAGTCTACTGAATCCAAGGGTATGTACAAGATGTTCAACATCATATGTGGGATTATTGGATATGGTGTTTTGAATCTTGGTTGGATACATAGATTGATTGTTTTTTAAAACCTATAAAACCCAAAAACATGTGGTTAAAATGGCCAGATATAACATTTAGAATCCCAATTGGATACATGGAATTTTTGTCCTTTTATGTCGGCCTATGTACGTTGTGGTATATAGTTCATACGTAAATCCATTCCTCAATCAGGTTGCATGTGTATTGGTATAACATGGATCTATGAAAAAATATGTGTAAGGTATATATAATTAAATAATTAATAATGATTTATTTGTTATTTAATTTTTCTAGGTACATATTCATAAAATATTTTAGGAATGTTACTATTTAAGACATAGTTAGTAGTGGTCTAAGGAGTTTCACTCAAACCCTAAATAGGATTCTATTGGGTACCTAATAATACATCATGTATATATACCACGATAAAGAAAATTACCCAATATTAGATGACTGGTATGAGTTTTAGGATAGGGCATGAATGGGTGGACCAAATTATTTTTGGTGATCCTCTTTGAGGATTTATGATTTGGAATAATTTACATTTTACTTTGGCACATTCCAATCTCAAGACATTATATATTGATTATGTAGGATTATTTAACATACCAAGATATAGGTGATGATCATATCACTATTGGTTTTTTAATTATTATTATTATTTGATGTTGAGGTTTTTCATGACGCAACTTTTAGTTTACTCAGGAAAAGAGTGTATTGTCTCACCACATGTTCCATTAGACTCTCGTTATAAGTCAGTAGCCTCTCGAATACGTGTATGTGTATAGGAGGTCAAATTTCATACCACTATGGTGTACCGGTTCATTATAAGTCAATTCAAGATGATACAACCATTTATAATTCATCTTGATGAACTAAATTGTATTCAAATAACCTATGAGATAAGGAAGGAAAATGATACTGAGAAGAAGGGTAATTCTAATAATTAAATCTTTTTTGAAACCTCTTATAAAGAGAAATGTATGAATGAATTTGAATATGATAATGACAATTGTAACATGAAAGAATTTGTGAATCAAATGATTAGTAATAAGTGGATTATTTTTTCTAAAAATTTGAGACGAGGAACTAAAATTTACATTTTGAATAGTTTATTGTAAATTTTTAATTGTTGAGATGTTAGTCACACTTTAATAAACTATCCATGATTAAAATAAATATATGTTAGTTAGATAAATGATAGAGAAGAACTGTAAATAATATTTTTGATATGTGAAATCCAATTTTTAATTTAAATGATAGGATATTATTTGTATATAAAAAGAAAAATATTATTATATATTAGTATATGAAGTGATATCAATGAATATGAAGATAAAACTAAGATTTTATGTGATGATGCTGTTGAGAGAAATCCCATTGATATGGTGAATGAAAAAAGTTTCACTACGGATGTTTGTAGTGATATTGGGTGCAATGGAGAAGAAAAAAAATAGTTTATGTTGAAAAATGATTCTAAAGAGTGGAACTAAAAATTATTAAAACTAGATAAATGAATTATGAAATGTAAAAATTATTCCAAATATTTCAATAGGAAGGAATATGATAAGGAAGAACATAAATCTATTTCTCTAAAAAAATTTAATAATATAAAAATAAATTAATAGACTATAATATGAAATTAAAATTAAAAATGAATGTGGAAATGAAAAATTATTAAAAGGATATTGTCCTTGTAAAATAGAATCTACTAAAATTTGAATAATAAAATAACAATTATATATTAAAATCTAATGATTCAAAACAATATGTTTGGTATTGGTCATAGAATAATAACTTATATTCTGATAATAATCTTCCTAATATAGAGAAAATATTTTTTAAATTTTTGTAAAATGTATCAAATGAATAATAATATTTTGAATACTGAATTTAGGGATTAATCATGTGAATCACATAAAATTGTAATTTCTAGGAACCACAAATAATCAAATGAAATGGCTATAGGTATTTACATTGAAAAATTCAATAATATAAATACATTAATGATGATTATGCTGATATATGATTACAATTTTCTTAAAATAAATGATCTAAGATTTTTGTTCCAAACCCAAAATAAGGCCTTCTGTAGTATTTTTGGAAAATGGTCAATTATAGATGAAGGATGACATTTATGGACACTATTGGTTTCTCTTGATTCTTTAGGTGTGAAAATGATTAATTTTGACCAATAATAATAATTATTTGGAATATACAATATTTTTGAAAAAATATCTGAGTAGAATTTAGATAACTCAATAATTAAATCCTTATAGGGAAGTTCAAAATAATGTAAAAAGATTCATTATCTGTCTCAATAAATAGAAATATATTTTGGTAGATATGAAAATCATGGTCAATAGTTCAATTATTTCTCCACCATGCTACTATCGAAAAAATAGACTGAATATCAATAGATATGATTTTTGAGAGAAGAATGATAAAGGTAAATAACATCTCTGGTTGGAGATTATTAGCTTGAACTATACAAAGATGAATTTATATGGATAACTATTATTGGATTATCTATATATATTAAAATAGCCACAAAAAGAAATATTTAATTTTGAATATTTAAATGTGGTGTCATTGGCCTTTAGAAATGATGGTTCAGACAAGATAAAGGAGTTATTTTAGGTGTGTTTAGAAAGTATAAGATGAATTTCACGAATTGATTATATATTAATGGGTTAAATCATAAAAAATTAAGTGTTTCTAATCGTAATTAGTATATTAATGATGAAATATTCATTTGATATACAATTTTTCAAAGTCGAGAATTTTGAATATTTTTTTATAGATGAATGCGATTTAATAAAAATCTATTTCCTGTGAACAATTATCATAATTAATGTTAAGTGGTTATGAAATATGAAAATAGACTGTATCATGTACAACATGGAGATAATTTAAAACGGTTAACGAGTAATATCAACCAAAGGGAAATTTTTCATAACATTACATTATGAATAAATAATTGAACTAAGTATTATCTTCATTTTATGAGAAGGAAATTATAAATTCATTAAAAAATAATGTTTAAATCATATATAAAGTCTATTTAATATTAATAATTTTGAAATTTGTGGGACCTTGATAAAGATATCCAAAAAGGAGAAAATTAAATATTTTAATTTATCAACAACTTTTTTGATATTATCGCGATTATAATTATTCAATATAAATAAAATACTTTAATGTGATTATGTCTTTATGTAGAGAATCTATAAAAGTGTTTGGGTTCAATTTATAGAAGATCCAATCATGTAATTATACTGAGTAAAATAATTGAATTATTAAATTATAACAAGAGAGGAATAATATTTTCCAGGAATTCAATACACTATAGAAACCCCAAACAATTATGTCTAAAATAAACAATGGAATCATAGAGGAGTTAATGAGAACCTTATCAACTGATAATAATACTTCTTGATACTTTTGGTTGTAGAACATTAAAGTAATTGTTCAGATACGTAATCTCTAGTTATATAGGACAAATTCTAACATTTTCAAATATGTTACATTTTATTATAAGACACCTTGTTTGAAATAAAGAAATTATTATGAATCCCATATATTTTAAAAATAAATTTTTAAGATCATGGGAAATTTGATAAAAAAGTAGTTTATGGAATTCATCTACATTATCCCTAAAATAAAAGATGTTATCAACGATAAAACACATAAATAATGCAGAACATTGACAATATATATTTTATTGTAATAAAGCATGCAATAAAATTAGATAATTTTGAATTTTTTATTTTTAGAAGTGAAAAATAAGAATAAGATTTGCTAAAAAATTTTGGTGATGTTTTATTCATATGAACTAATTCAGTGGATATAAAATTGAAGTTGATTACTAAGATAACCCTTGATATTAGAAGAATTGTATTTTATCTAATAAATTGCTAAAAATATAGGTGGTGGTAAAAATAAATTACTATATATCATGGATAGAAAGTTAAATCCAAATAAAAATGAGTATAATAATCAATAAATCACTACATTATAACATATAGGTGATGGATATAAATGACGATTTAGTGAATAAATTGTGGACAAATATCATTGATTAAGAAATTTATTAGATGTAGAAGAATCAATCATTGGAGTCGGTATCCAAGATCAAATTTAATAATGTTATTGGAAATAAAATTGTATTTTACAATAAGTCAAATCAATAGGGTGGAGTTTCGAGAAATAAAAAATTTATTATTATTAAAGTGCATTAATAAAATATGTTAATGATTTTGATGATACATATTCATTTTTTGGAAGTCTATAATCCATTATAAATTTTTATTATATTTTAATAAAAAGAAATTTCATGACATTACTGTGGATTTAAAATCATCCATCTTTGATAATTAGTTGGAAAAGGATTATTATATTGAAAAACCTTCTAGATACCTTCATAGTGAATATGTGAAAAATGGGTGCATTTTAAATAACTATTTATATTGGTCATAAAAAGAACCAGGATCTTGGTATTCCAAGTTATTTTTTCATATATTGATTTTTAATAAGTGATGAGTGGACATTGAGCTCTACATCAAATATAGAAATTTGGTATGATTATTTGTTATTGTATATATAGATTACATTATAATTATTGGAATCAAAGAATGAGTTTGTGTATAGTTTCTATTATAAATAATGAATCTATTATAATTAACCATTATTAGTAAAATTAAATAATATCTAGGTCTAAAAATATCTTATGTGGAGTGCCATATTATTCATTCTGAGCAAATATATATTTTTATGAGATTAAAAATAATTTTTTAATGGAGGATTAAATAATTTTTTTTAACATTATATCATATAAAATATATTCTAAATGGATGTGGAAAAAATTAGGTTACTCCAAAATAGTTTAGATAGCTAAATGTATGTTTTTTATAGCAGAATACTTCCACAACATATACTTTCTGTGTTTTCACCCATTGTGTTAGGTATTAATGCGAACAAAAAATTGATCATCTGATGACTAGTAAAATAATTCTTTGATGCATGAAGGGAAATACTAATTATGGTTAGAAGTATGAATGTAACAGAAGGGTTGAGATGTTTTTTATAATGAAATTTTTTGGAAATACTTTATTGATGAATAATGATCTGCAAATATTGAAGTTATATTTCAAAGTGAAATATGGGTTTTTTCTAATAAAAAAAAGTAAATTTCAGTGACATTTCCTTCTAATATAGAATTTTTTCTAGATTTAAATAATTATTTGAATTATGTTATCTTTATAGAGTCTTGCCCAGAATTTCTCAAGGTAGTAATGAATATTACCATTATATTCATATTTAATTATCGAAATAATATAAATTTGTTGAAGAATAGTTTTACAATAATGTTCCAATAACACATATATTAATTATATCTTCACCAAAGAGATTGTGAAAATATAATACTTGACATTTGGATTCATTACTCTATAGAAAACATCCAAAATTTTCAAAATACATTTTTCACAGGATTCAATTATAATTTTGGGATTGAGGCATAGAGTTCAACACTATTTTTCACTAGGAAATGGCATAAATCTTCCCATCCCTTTGTAATTTTTTATTTTTTATTTTTTCTAAATACTGTATAACCTAAAAATATATATCATTTTATATTTAATCAGCAATATTATTCAATGTGTGATTGAAAAATTCTATACAGGGAGTATCAATGTTAATGTGTTTTTCATATTTTGGTAGATAATATATTGCAATGTAGGTTTTTAATTTGAAAAATTTTAAATTATCTTGTAGACAATAGAAGCTGTTATAAAACATTTTTGTATTATTTATTTGGATATATATAGGAATATATTTCTCATATTATCATTGTATATATTTTTTTATGTTGAAGAAGTTAGGTACTAGTTGATTCTTAATAATGTAATCTATCAATATATGAAATTAAATAAATACTTTTGGGGATAATAAGATATTTTTATTTTTGTTTTATTCCAATAATAATTTATCTCATGTATTTGTATAATTATTGGATGATGATAAATTTTCAATCATTATTTTTTTTAGGGTAATTTATTTTCCTTATGTAATAAAAAATCCAAATAGGGGAGATTGTTGAGTCGGAGATTTTGTCAAATGATTTTGACGACACAGGATGATTATTAAGTATATGAAGAATAATGATTGATGTGATGAAGTATTGAATTGAATCTTTTAAGTGAGATTTTATTTAGGTCAAATAAATCATATTCAAACTCACAATATACAATTTTTTGTGAGGTAATTATTTTGGATATTTGATTGAATAACTTTATAGGAATGTCAGTGAAATAGTAAGATTATTATATTGGGTATATAATTTTTTTTGATGAAAAATATGGAAAGGAAATGATGTACCTCTATCCAAAATAGAAATTCAAAAGACTGAATTTTATCATTTATGAATTTCAGTAAATACGTATGACTCTCTATCAGTCATAAAACTCGGTGACATTCATTTAAGACGCATTACGATGATAAATTTAAAGAACTCAGAAGACATTGAATCTATCATAAGACATTGGGTTTGGTAACAATTTTCCCCATAACAATTAAATTACACACATTTATTTGACTCTTAAATATTGTAATTTATATTTGACATATTAATAATTTATAATTCATTATTTCAATATATAACTGGGAAAAATTCTATATATCATTTCACCAAAATATATTTAAATAATTATTTTTTAGTTCACATAATACAATCAATTTTCAATGAAAATTATGAATTTTGTGAATATTTATTCTGATGAAAAAATAAAATAAAATTTTCCTAGGGATTTGTCATTAATTAAATGTATATATAAAATTTATGGAAATTTATTATTTCTTGTATTTGAATATTTTATTTCATAAGGTAATAGTTCCCCTCCTGAATGATTATATTTTTTCATAAAAAAGTAGAGGAAAAATCAAATAAATAACTCCTTTATATTTCATGATGTATTATGAAGAGAGTAATTTTACAATAATATGGTATCTATTAAAAGAAATGATTATGTTACAATAATTTAGTAAATTTAATAACAAATATTTAATAAATAAATATTATTATGAATCTTGAGAATAATTTTTGAGTGCTTCACCCTAGTTCTAGATATAGATGGATATCATCGGAATTTCCATAAATTATATGATGATATAATGAAAAAAATATATTAAATATAAATGAATAAAGGCTATCAAATATTTGGCTAGTAAAATAATGGGAAAATATAATAAAAATTGGTTATTGAAACATATTGTATCATAGAGAGATAGATGTTTTTAGAAAGATGAAGAAGAAGGAGTTCATTTTTGATGTTTTGGATGCAGAGTATGTGGAAAATGAAAATAACTGTAATTGGGAATGTTATAGTGAATAAAATATAAAAATGATGATATTTTGGAAGTAAAAATTGGTTAAATATTTTTACAAATACTATAATATATCATTATAACATCGTTGAATGAAAATAAACTATTTTGAGAATATTTTGTGACACGTGATCATGTATAATTCAACCTTTCTAAAATCCGTTGTTTATTACCAGAGGAATATGTGGTGTATATTTTTTCAAGATCATTCTAGGGATTATGTGTTCACATTTTCTAGTGGACAATGTAAATTATATGTGTCCCTTTTTTCTCTATACATATAACTCTCATCTTATACTTTTAAAAAACAATTGAAATTTAATTATGAAAGAAGAAAATTACATTTTATAGAACAGCCCATCCATTGTAAAAAATTATTTTAATATATTGATAAATTAATTTTTATAATCTCATAAATTGAATATAATTAATTACTCAGGGATTCCAAAGTTCTTCTTCAAGTTAATAAAATCATTTTGAAACTTCATTTGAAAATATTGAACCTTATGAATTATTTTAATAAATTCTAAACTTATTTCTGCAATGAATTGTGGAAAAATAATTTTGGCATGTTGTTTATAGCTTATACTATGGGGAAAACAATACCAGTGAGTAAAATATCAATATTAAATAATTAATTTTAGTTAGGAAAAATTATCATGTTTTATTATACATAACATTGCGATAAATTCATCACAATGGTGAAGTGAGGATGGAAGAACGTTAATTTAATGTGATGAAAATTTTTTTACAATAAAGAGTTTGAATTATCCACAAATATTTCATATTAGGTATTTATGATATAAAAACCAATGTTTTTAATTTTAAAATGTATATAATACAAACATTATGTTTTCTAGTGGTTACAAATAGAAAAAAAATAAAAAAATAGGAAATAATTTATTGTTCTTCTAGTTTATATTTGAGGGAGGAACAAATGGTTATTTGTTAAAAATGATTAATACTAATAAATATATCAAGATTTTATATAAATACAAGATATTTGTTCTCATATCACTTATTTTACTTAATATGATAATATTTTTATTAGCAATTAGTTTATGTGAAATTTTTTAGGTATTGTTATAAATGTTTTGGAATTATCTGATTCAATAACATATTTTAAGTTTAAGAAAAAGATAAAAACATTTTAACTAGAATTAAATGTATATAAAGATATTAATAAAAATATGATGTTTTGTTATTCCACTATTAGTTGTTTATTTTATGTAATATTTTTCTTTTCAAGAAAATTATTCAATAACATATAAAAACATTTATTACAATAATAAATTCATCTGTTAAAAACATACACATAGATAATTAAGATATATTTTAGGTAATAGAAAATGATTCTTTATCTTTTAATTATATCACATGGTTATATAGTGCCTAAGAGTAATGTGGGGATATGAATCAATTAATGAATGTTCATTGTTAAAAAAATAATTTTTTTTGGAAACATATGTGAATGTAAATTAAATTTTTGAAAAGGATTATGTAATTTAAGGAAAATATAAATATAAGTAGATATATTAGTTCCCATGTTTTTTCACATAATTGATGGATGTAATTTTTGTTGGATGATTACGATAAAGAAAATATATAGCGTTCTATGTAGATAACAATATTTAATTATGTAACATTTGATGTCATGATGTAAATGTGTTTTAATACATTGTTTGAAAAATATAATATTATGTATAAGATTTTAAATTCTAAACATTAATTAAAAAAGATTTATTTTTAGATTTTAGACACTATAGAGTTTGGTGGGCGTGTTTTATCAAAGGGTCACATAGATATGTCACAAGATTTACATAGTTATGTAATGATTTTAATAAAATCCATGATGTTTGAAAACAGTAAGGATTATTTTCGAGTTTATCAAATACTATGTGATTAGATATTCACTTATTCATAGTGTGTTTTGTATTATTAATAATTATTAAAACTTCATATGAATTTTGTTATTAAAAATTGAATACACAATTTATTATAATTTCATATTACCTATATATATATATCATGAAGTGATGTGATTATTGTCCACTAAATTTTTGACTTTCATTTATTTCTAACTTATGTTTTTAATGTATTATAATAGTTTTTTTAAAAATTTATCGTTGTTTTGATAAAAAGTTTATGTATTGGGATACAAAATATTCACAAAACATAATAAATAGATATTTTCACTAGATAACCCATGAAGTATACCATATATGATTTTATACACTTTGTATTTGGTTGTAAAATTAGTCAATGGAACATATATGGACTTCGTTGATTCATTTGGCTTGTGAATTTTTTATTTGGAGTGAATTAATACTTTCATACCATTATTCTACAAGACATACATATCTAGTTACCATAAGTTAGTTTGTGTATGAATTATATCATGTCAATATTTTCAGTTTATCCAATATTTAATTTTTCTACTGATATGTGTAGTATGAAATATGATCACAGGATGGAGATAGAATGTGGGAGGGTATACTCTTTTATATATTTTACATATGATTTAGTTATATATCGAGTGAGTGGAATGTGATTTTTTCATCCATAATGTTGAATTACATGTGATTTGTTCATCAAAATTGTTAATATATACTCCTAGAAACAAAAATTCAAGAGTATATATAAGGGATTCACATACTGTATTTCATATTACTACTCAATGTCATATAAAAAAAGTATAATATCAAAACGAAATAAATTTTATGATGTAACTGGTGGGCATGAGTACAATTATAAATGGTATTGATGGACGTCAAGAGAATAACATTATCGATTAAGTTGTATTGATACACTTCAAAAGGAAATAATGTTATTACTATTATGTAATTATGAATTTATATTTATTATCAATTCAAAAAAAAAGACTATAGAGTGAAACATCATGGTTGAATAAAGGATTATTTAATTTTACTTAGAGAGATACATTATGTTTTTTCTAGAGTATACCCAATGATCATGATGTATCGTCATGATGTATTGCATATTATATGATAACTAGAAAATTTAATATCATTTTTCCAAAATTTTATTAAAATATTTCCATTATTTCTATATTTAGGGCATACGATACGGTAGAAGGTGAAATTGAACAATAAATTTGAGGTGCATATAAAATAGAGAGATTAAAGTAGATATTCACTAATGATATTACATATTTCATGTTTTCAGAAATATAAGAATAGAAAATACGGGTATATATCATGAAAATATATGAGAAAACATTCCAATTCCTTAAAAAATTGTATTATATATATTGAAATATCATATTAGGTCTTATTATATGGTCTTATATACACCACCATCATTTTATTCTTTTCTAGTTGGACCATGATTAATATAATTCAAAAAAATTCCATATGGATATCATTATTATAAGGGTTTCATATTATTGAATTCATGGTAGGATCATTTGATTTATGAAAATAATTATTAGTTATCCAATGAATAAAGTAATTTATTATTAACAATAGAGTAAATTAATATGATTGTCTTATGGTCTATATATAGAGGAAAATAGTTTTGAGATTTATGATTTTTTGCTGTCTTTAATTATATAAATTATATCAGATTGATTGATCAATTTTTCTTCATTGTTTACCATAAGAGGAACCAAAAATTCATGTAGGTTAGTAGATTTATATCCTTGAGATGAGTGATTCTTTCATCGTTTCTATACACTATTGAGGAGGGTGTTCTTTAGTAGTCTTTTAGAGATCATTGTCATGTCAATGTGGATGATGATTACAATATAAGATTAGTTGTGAAAGGGATTCAAAGTTTATTATTCAAATAACATATAAAATGTTATTGGATTCATCTATTTCCATAGTTTGGAAAGATATATATAATTATTTTCTCAAATTTTATTATGTGTTAATAGATCCTTTGATTTCCATCACAAAAACCATATTCCCAACCTTACTAAGTGTTGTTGTTTTATCTAACCCAAGACAAATTACCCATATCTAAACTCTAGGGGGGATATTACGTAAATCTGAACCATCATGGCCACATCAAATCAACATATAGAACATTATCAAGCTAAATCACACACCTATATAAAATTTATACCATAAAAACAAATATATCATTAAATATTTATGATGACTTTTTACCTTGAGAACACGGGATCACACTTTCTAATTTGCAATCATTGTTTTGATCTAAAAAAACTAAAAGCCTCAAAACAACCCCCACCCCATAAAATACGGTATTCTCCCATGATAATCTACTAAAATATATATAAAAAATACAATTGTTAATGCATGGAAATATATATACAATGTCTGAGATCCCACAATGAATATTACTACAACTATAGGGGGAAGATGTGGGAGGTTTGTAAAATACCTAGGAAGAGCATAAAATATATCTGATTCTAATTGGGGATAACAAGAAATGGTAAAATGGGGTTCATGTGATATTAATATATTACTCATAAAAACTAACCCCACTCTTAATAGGTAAAGGATCTATCAGAATATAGTACCCAATGCTCCCCAATGTCTAGCCCGTGGTGCATCATTCCCTATCATCCCACTTTTTTAGGACACTATACCCCTGATTCCACAATATGTAAATTTAATTTTTTTTAGATAGGTATCCCCAACCCTTATAAATCATTTTCTACCAGTTATCCCACTATCAGTTAATAATGAATCAATAGATGATCATGAAAATGTTAAAAACGATCCACTACTTCGTACCAGATATTTATGGTACGTTAAAAAGTCCCCTTTTAAGATACTGTTATAATGCAGAATCATCACTATTTATGATCACAAAATACTAGAGTATATAGGTCATACACATTTAAATCTTGATCTAATGTATCTCGGTGGGTAATCAAGTGATACAACAAAACTTGGACAAGGGGTAATATCAACCCTAGAATCACTTTCTTTCTCCAATCCACAAAATACATTTACTACCCCTAAAATAACACATCATATTGAAAATAAACATCATTACTATACATCATGAATGTGGGGTTAAGAAAGTACATTTACAATTATGAAATGGAAAAAACATCATACATAACTATTTATCATGGTTGAAGCTCCAAAATATAATCCATTTCTATCTTCCACTCCATGACCATGAATGAACCAACTAACAATATTGATATATTTTATAAGATTCATAGATATAAGTTCCATAATATTTGTGGTATCAATAGGATTCCTTATTAAAAATCATAATACACTAAGTTTAATATATTATAGTCATCATATTAGTAATTTATTATTCTAGTGATAATCCTAAACTTCTGGATTAATTTTTCTCCTTTAGTTGTCTTCTACACCATGCTAAACTTTTCACTACTCACATTACCACATTTCACTAGGATTGTATAATTTAAAATATCCTTCCACAAATATCCTCAATGGTTTATAGATGAGTAGTAGCCTAAAATAACTATTATACAAAAAATCGAAAAGGGATTTATAGAAATAACATACACCACCACAAAAAAGAAAGAATGGAATAATAATGTCCCCTATTGACAAAAACATTCCCACGAACATCCAATATTAATTAAAGTGCAATTTTTTAATCATATTCAACTACTATCCCATGGAATTATATATGACCTCTAGGAATCATGACATAAAATAATCATCATTATCAAATACTATGAATAAATTCTCCCTATGCTTCGATATTACACCCTATATATAGCCAACCCAGACCATCATCGTATTGAGTTTCCATAATAGTAATGAGTTGATTAATCTTCTAACCCACATCACAAACACCCAAGAACATTACAACCCATAAATTTATTGTGTTTTAATTTTTTTAGTCTTGTGGTCTCCTTAACCAACATTAATGCTGGCATTAGAAGGGTGTGATGTAAACAAATTTTTCCCTGATAATATTACATTATCTATTAGTATAAATGATATCAATAAGAAAAACATGTTATATTCATTTGTAATAACCTATAACAATAAATGACTCCCAATGTCATGATACGTCTTGTTCAATCCTAGATGAATCATCCCACATAATCCATGTGATTCTTATTTCAAATCATACCTCATGGAATAAGAAACCACTAAAATATAAATGTGGTATAGATCCTATTATTAACTAAAAACCACCCCAAGATATGTTTATTTCACATAATCCATTCATTCATCAAATGAAATTTTTTACCTTGCTTATATCTTGCCTTCACCACATCCACAAATTAAGAGGCTACAAAAAATGGGATATGGTTCATAGCCACTCAACCCCTAATCCATCCCAATGAATTCCTTCTATATATAAAATATGAACAATATCATCCATTACTAACTAGATTTTTACTATTCATACTCTTGGGACATTTAACTATAAGAACATTCATCAATGTTCTTTTTTCTATGGTCATACATTGACTAAAAATTAATGATCTACATATAATATAAAAAATTATTCTACTACAGGATCATATTTCACTATGATAATAGTTATTGAATTATATTATTATCCATGTAGGTGAATAATAACTCTCTAAATAGATAATGATTTCAAAAAACATTGTTTGAACCTCAACTAATGACTCTGCATTGTGGTTAAGGTTGTTTTTCTCTTACTGGGGTATCAGAAAAACCCCATAAGAAACCACCCTATCCTCATATAAAATAATAATCCCAAACATAACCCTAGAATAATCACCATAATTTATAATACCATTAATTAATCTATATAAATCATAGTGAATATATCTCAATATATTTTACACTAGAATGTAATCATCATAATAGTTATTCCAATGTAACTTCATTATCATCTTGGATAGACTTTTCGTGGGCATTACCATCCTATATGAATAATAAAATACTCACTTGTAATACCATTCCAAGATAAGATAACTCTTGATCTATAAAAATATATGGTCCATTTCCATGGAATAACTACCAACATTTTGTTCTAGGTCAACCAATATCCATTCTTTTGAATTCACATTCGCATGAAAGAACTCTTTTTAAATCCCAAAAGTACAATTTGAGTACCAGATTTATAGAAAATAACCACTAATAATATTCAATATTAGCCCCTAACACTTTTCATTAAACTCGTAGTTACATGGGTGTATCATTTTGTTAGGAAAAAACACCATGATAAAGGTTTCCATATAATTGTTAAAAATATGAAATCCATGAACATATACTGAAGAATCATCAAACCATATGATATATGAAAGTTATCCTACAATCCATACATACTCCTTTGATCAATCATATGAATATATTCTAATATGACCATGAATTTTTATTCATCAAAATACATGTCAATCATAGATAACTAAAAACCTCCCCTTAACAAATTAATGAAGAAACATTTCCTTGGTATTATTTGCATGCTCTTCAATATGAATTGATTTAGATTTTTTTAGTCCATGAAAAATGTAAGGCTACCATCATTATTCTTTTAAAATAAATGTATATCACATCAAAGAGAGGTAGGTTGATGAATATAGCCTTCCCCTCATGGACTTCACGATGCACTTTCAACATTCCAAAATCGCTAGTGTCATATAATTGAAGCTATCAATATGGAATATACACACAATGAAATTCATATCAGTAAATTGATATCCTTGATATTATGTAACAATGATAAAAAAAATTACAAATTTTTTTACAAAAATTCATTTACTAGAGGAAAATATCTAGAAGCATCTATTAATAAACTATGAGGACCATACCCACAACCTACACATTAATGGTTTTAATAAGATTGAGATCTAATCATAAATTAACTACTGACACAACAATATAAACCAATGATATTTTACTCCCATATGATACATTATTATATAGAAACTGACTTTTTGTAGTAATCAATGTGGTCTAGGAGGTTTTTCAACTAATCAATTATGAAGATTACGTCAAATCTAATTATATCTAGAACAATAAAAACCCACAATTTTATATACCCCAAACCATAGTGGTATGAGTTTAGAATTTATTAATTCCATATAAAATATTTTCTTGAATATTATCATGGTGTAACATCTTCTCGGATAATTAAATGGCCTACCCAAAACTCGATTCAACCATAGAAGAAGTTATATGTGTTAAAAATGTGGTGTCAATGAAATCATTCTCCATCGATATTCGTGGTTCATTTGAGGTTCATTTTAGTTTTAATAGAATGTTTTCATCTTGAATGGTGGGATCTTATATAGGGGAATTAATAGTGTTTCATCATCGATGAAGGTGAATATTTAAATGATGATGGTTGTGGTAAGCTCTTTCTGAGTTCTACTTTTCACGATACCAAATCCATCATTCAGCTCTAGTGGTTGTTGGGTGATGATGATGATAGGTGGTAATCATGACTGCTTGAAACATGACTCTCAAACATTCTCATCAAGTTCTCAATGGATTTCTGTATATGATTTTATGGGTATTAAATTATAAATTTTGTAACATGATTTTTTATCGTCTTTGTTTTTATGTTGATGTTCGAATTTTGGATTGGGAAATTTTTTCTTTATTTAAATTTTTTTGCTTTTAAAACTAATCAAAAATGTTTTTTATTTGAAAAATGACAAAATGATATCTAGGATAAGATAATGAAAATTATCAATGTTCCATGGAAACTGATCAAATTTGATTAATATACCTATATTAAATTTTTGTCCATGTCCATTAATCCCTTGATCGTTTTAGGAATAGACCACTATGTAATCGACAGTTATTGGTGAAATTGAGACCATACAATAGGTACATAGACCAAAATCCTAGATTAATCATAATAATTATTATGATTCACCCTGACCATTCCCAAAAATTATTCCTCTACAATAAACATTACAATGAACATAATTAATATAATATCAACATAACCATTTTAATTCATCAATCATCACATGTGTTACCAACCGTTGGGGGACTTGTACAAGTACTATAGAAAATACCTCTGAAAAAATATTTACGGTAATAAGGTTATAATTAATACAAACATCAATAAAATATATTCATTATAAAAAATTCTATATGAATACTCATTATATCTTATTAAAAACCAATTACCCAAACCAATAAATTTTTGGTATTTATATATTAGATACATAAAAAAATTATTTCAAACACAATATTCAACATTTACAAGAAATATTTATCATATATGATAATGTTTGATGCATTTCAGGGAAACGAAAATTTTTTCCAAGCATATGGAATGGAAACATAACATATTTTGAGCAGAGATACTCTATAATGTGTGAAAAATATAGAATTCAACTCATGATCAAAATTGAAATTGACATAAATAGGTGTCTATAAGAACATAATCAATGTAAATTAACATATCATAAGGTATATATTTCGAATAATATATGAATACTAAATCATCGGTGATGAAATATATCTTTTATAATAATCATTATAAATGAAATACAGGAGGGTGGAAATTGTGATATATAACTCCAGAACATGATACTGTATCATAAAATTTGGTTTCAATATAATAATATGGAAAATAAATAATATTTTAAATTAGTTTTTAATTTTAATAATCACTAAAATGATAATAATCATATTTTTTAATTATTTTCTTGCTGGATTAGGTACATTCCATATACCCATAATATTGGTGGATTAGGTATAATAGACTATTTGTTTTACATCCCAATCTCATACATCTATTATCTTGAGATATATATCATAATATAATTCATTGGATTCCCATATAACATCATTCTTACTAATACCTCAACATTAGAGGACTAACATTGGTTTCTTATAATTCATAATAACTACTATTGGTGTGGTGAGTAGGGTGTTGAAGAAACAAGGATGGGTATATTTTTGTGATGACTGGTAATCAACAACATTACACAAAGTGAAAACCATAGCTTTTGAAAACATGAAAAATTAAGTTGTTTGAATACATTGATGAAAAATGGGGTTAAATCGGTGAAATTATTAGATCAATATACAATCCGTGTAAAATATGGGGATAAATTACTGTATAACAAAAATATTAATATATTTTTATATAAATAATAATTTTTAGAGAGTCATACCTCATCATATTTAATCTACATACTCTCTCATGTTATGGTATAATCAAATGCCACAATTTTTTAATTTTTAATTCAATAGATATAATTTATTAATTATAAACCAAAATATAAAATATAATTTTTTTTATAAATGGGTTCACAATGGCTCATTACATCAACGTAAATTCCTTTGAAATACAATAAAAAAGGAACAATTTTATAAATTATTTAACCATTTAATAGAGAAAAAATCTCAACATATTTATCATTTCCAAAACCACTAAAGTGATCGACTAATAAATTCATTCATGTAATAAAAAATTTTCAAAAAATTTTAAAAATGATTAAAAATTATAAAATATAGTGGGAAGGAATAATTATTACATTTGAGAATGGGTAAAAATGAGGGCTTCCAAACTCCCCTTCTTCTTCCCATTTTCTAAATAACACCTAAATGATCTCAGATGTATTTATATGAATATGATACCCTAAATGTCCCATTTTTCTCATATATTGAAATTTTTATTTATTTTTTTACTACTATATAATATTCTCATTACAACAACTAGGATAAATGATTTCTTATTCACCAAACATGGGCCAATGGTCATTTATTTAGTCACTATAACATCATATAAATATTCTACTTCAAAAAATTATTGATGTACAATATTCATTTAGTTATATTGTTTGTACAATGATGTTGCTGGAAATCCTAACTCAATTAATTTTTTATATTCATAAGTATAATTTAATAGAAACTCCATTGAAGTAAAATTTATCTCTTATGATCCTCAAATAATGTAAAATTATTATATATTAGATAGACTTTATATAACCTAGTCGCTTAAATCATCGATCATGAAATTCATAAAATAATTCAATATTTTATCTATAGGTATAACTATTTCGTGATAAAGAACTACAATATACAATATTCCAAAACCATCCCTATGTCATCCATGAATTTTAAATAATTGACATCTATAAAGAATTTATTCAATCAGTTGACAATAATGAATCAACAACCTCTCACCCTCAAAATTTTCGAACTATGGAACCCCATTGTATTTAATATTTTGATCATAAAGGGGATAAACACCAATTGAACATATTATAATAATCATTAGAATTTACATAAACTACAATCAATCTTATAAATTGATGATTCATTTTTATAAACATCATGAAGAAAATTCTATTTCCTTTAAACGCTACACTTCCTCAAATTTAGTGGCCTTAAAAAGGGATAAAATAACATTTATTGTTTTGGTCAATGAAATAATTAACAATCTCATCCTTATAGTTAAAAAAATATGGACCTCTATATTTCATTATTTTTTAGTCTATATCCCTTCATCATGGATATATAAAGTATGAAAATTGGTAGAGTAGGCTCAAATCAAATTGGTAATAGTCACTTCAATTTTGAAAATTCCCATATTCAGATCTGGTATAGAATTAATATTTTAAATAGTCACACATGGCTTAGAATATAACATGGATTCTTTCTACCATCCTAATTATACACCATCTCATCATAATATTTATCATAAAATATTTCTTCCATGGAACACGCATTCCATAATCAATTTAGAAATGGTACCAAAAATCTTTTTTCATTTGAAAACATGATTCAATGGACATTAAAATGATTAGTTCATTTTTTCCTAGAGTGGAGGACCACCAATCCATGCCATATACATTGAATGTGTCATATTTAGTTAGAATATCTTACATCATCATTTTTAATCACTTAGTCTAGGTAAATAGTCATCAACAAGACAAGGTGGTACAAGATATCAAAAATCATTTATATACATATTGAAGTCATCCAGGGGTTGATAACACATATTTTAAAGTCGGGAAAATAAATGTTCTTTCTAGAAGCCTCAGCCATTTCCATCTAAACATTTACTATTTATTTAATCTAGAAGAAGATTCATATTTGGTTGAATAAAAATTTACCACCATGAAATTTTGAATTTATGAGAAATAAAATATTCTCAACTTCTTCAACTATGTTTTTCAATCATTATATCATTAATTTGGGTTTAGTTATATTTTTTTTGTTATAATCCCTTTAGTTTCCATTTTTTTTATTCATAAAAACATTATTATCATAGGGATTAGTTTCCCTTTTTATTTTGATTTTCATATTGTCGTTTTTGTTAACACATAACATCGATCTTATTTACTCTTTTAATTAAGGAGTTATTAGTCCATTACACATAGAATATCTTAGAAATTTTAAATTTTCAGTCCTTAATGTTGTCATAATCACATCAATTTAGGCATACTATTTATTGTAGAAGCATGTTGGGTTGATTATTTTTCCATTATTTTAGTCGAATATACAATCTTACTCATGGGGCAATCACTCTTAGAAAATAAGAAAAAAAATTCCACATAACCATAAATGAAAACTAAAATTCAATGACATGAGAATAAAAATTTACAAAAAAAGGGACCAAATTTGAAAACACTATTAATTAATTAGTATTATATTAAAAATACTCAATAATAAAATGAATTTTCCAAAATTATATTACAAAATTCCCAATATAATTTTTCTACCAATTGGGACCAATTATAACTCCAATAATGATTAAAAATATACTATCATTGAACAATAACCATTTAACAAAAATATATGAACTCTACAATGGTAAAACTGAAATAATATAATTTGAATATTCAACCATATAACACATATTTAAAGAAAATTAATAATTATTTATTATAGAGTAAATTAACTCACAAAAATAACTATATTCATATTAAATAATATTTAATTAGTTAAATTATTATATTATAATGTAATGATGTGAAAATTATACAGTAAAATATAGGCTCAGAGAAGACCCTCACACCAACATTTTTAACCTCACTTTTAATAATTCAATAACATAAAATAATTCATTTGATTACAAATTGAGATTCTACTAAGAATATTTTTGAAATGAATAATCTTTCCCATCTATCAAGGAAGAAAAATTATATTATTTTCATAAAATAATATGATTAGTAAAAAATTTCCATTAATTAAAAAAATCATTTTAATTGATGATTTTCAAAGATATTAAATAAGAATCACTTTGTATTTAATTCTCACATCCAAAAATATATTTACCACCAAGATTATAGAAGTAGATACGTATATTGAAAGATAATTATACTATCTATTTGGATGATTAAATTAAAAAATTATAGTGTAGCATAAATAAACCATCCAACATCTTAAAGAATAATATAATGAATGAATGAAATAATGTTATAATTTAGACTCAAAATAGGCTTTGATTTATATTTCAAAGCTATTTTAATTTCATAAATTAAATGACAATACACATTCAAAATATTATAAACTAGTGATTATTGTAATTGAAACTCTATATTATTGAAAAAAATAAATAAAATTTTGGTGGAGTAAAAAATTGTTAATTTTTAGAAAATATATGGGAAAAGAAAATTTATCATCATTACAGTGAAAAATAAAATCTCAAATATTAAAATCATTATCCACTGAATTAGAAATTTAAATAATTAATGTTAATGAATTTCTAAAAACATTTTCTGTATTTTCGTGGTTAATACATTAAAATATTATTTATTAAAAATTATGACCCATTCCCCACAATATAAATATTATAATTTTCCTATTTCTAAACAATAAACTAAATTAAAAATTTTAAAATGTAAAATTTAAAAAATATTTCTAATTGAGTATATTTAAAAACTTGTTTAGGTGTGACATGATCATTCAAAGAATATTTTTTAAAAACATTATGATGAAATAATAATATATAATTTATACTTGTCATGAATTTTTTCAATGTAGACACATGACATATCAAATTTGTTAATTAATTATCATAAATAACATTTATGGAAATATAAATAGCAGGTATATCCCCTACAGTTAGTAATACTCAATAAAAGATATGAAAACATTGATGAACAATAATTACTTTGAATGAAAGAACAATCAAATACAATTATAATAAATATTATAATTTTATTAATTAAAAAAATATAACAAGAACTGCAAAGATATATAAATATTTATCATTTTTTTCAATAAAACAAAAAATATTCCCAATTAATAATTTTTGAAATCCTATCTTTTTATTTATCTTTTATTACCTGCTTGTTAACATGATAAGGATGAAATTCCATCAGTTTTTCTTAAAATAATATTTAACTCTATATAGATTTTATGGGATTATTTAAAACCAAAATATCATAACATCAACTTATCATTTATTGGAAATCAATTGGGACTCGACCCAATTTTTTAGAACTCCCTCACCCATATTTTTTGAAATGAATGAAAAAATATAATTAAATACAATGATAAAATATATTGTAACAAATAAGTCCCAAAATCAATTTATTTACTAAAAATATAAGTTAAAACAAAAGAATATCCAAGGGATAACTCATTTGTTTAATCAAATTCATAGTCTTAATTAAACATTGAATGAAAATAAGTTTGACAAAAATAACTTAACAACCCATGTTCACCTCAATTAAATATTGTGCTTAATCTTATGACCATTAACCAATTATGTTAACTTAACATATCGTTCCAGCTATACATTTCCACTAAAAATGGTTTAAATGATGAAAAATGCTCTATACTATTTTTTATTAATAATACATAGAAAATTTATAAATATTGAATTGGATAGGTGAACCCTTTATCATAATATTAATTTCTAATTATAGACAATGGGGGAATGAAAAAAATTTCACCTCTCTTTATAAATCCTTTCATTAACAAAAGAAACTTATCTTATCACATACAACTCACTTAGGTCCCTCTCCAACTATATTAAAATCATTTATCAATGAGTTTGAAAATCATAATGACTAGTGTTGTAACTTTACATGAAGATAATAATATATTCTTAAATATGACCTATATGGAGTCATACCAATTTTGGTTTTTTACAAATCGATGTATGCCAATAATTATTTTCTATTTTTCAAGGGCCAATCTCTCCTAGAGTTATATATATTTTTCCCTAATATCTATTTACACTACACAAATATGTAATATATACCTCACTAGATGATTTTGGATGGAATGTAGTTCATGGTATATGTTAATACACATTCTTATAGATCAGAGATTTGAATTTGTAATTCATAAAATAGTTTTATTTATTAGTGGTGAAGTCGGGAGTCACACCAAATATAATGAAAATATTTATTACTATATATAATGTCACTATCTGCATGATTGTTGGGTACTGACACAACTTCAACACATTTAGAATAATATTCAATAGATACTAAATTGAAATCGTTCGCATTCAGTTTTTGAAATTCCTAAATGATGTTTAACCCCAAAACATAATAAACCTGACTAATAAAATAACTTTCTATGTAATCACTTAATTGATTTCTCAGAATTCCTTTTATTTGTTACTTATCATAGCCCAAAACATAACTTCTATAATCTTTAGAAATAGTATCCCAAAAAATTGATTCATGATGGACACTTTAGACAATTATATCTCTAACATGATGACCCCTCTATGGCGAGGAGTGAAATCCCTCTATAATGGGAAAAAATTCATCCTCAAACATATAACTCTTCAAAATCCCACTAGCACAAATCAAAAATAGAAAAGGATTATTACACATACATCACATCATTTTATAAATGAACTTCTTCAATTTATTATATAATAGGAACATGGAAATAACACATGCTTCAAAAAAATTATAAATACATTCATAACAATAATATTCTTTAACTATAATAGTGAGAAAATTTTCATAAGGAAAGGTAGTATTATTTTACCTAGAATCATTTAAATGATTAAAGTAAAATCTAGATAATGGATTAGCAAAAAAATTATCATCAATTTGTTTCCAGATAATACACACATTGCTCTCCTGTAAGAAAAGTATCAAGCAAATGAGTTTATGATATTCCTTATTCTTATATAGAATATTCATAGGGGTTCTGTTGCCGACGGGAGAGGGAGCTAGGGAACTGCCTGGTGCGAGTGATGGTGAAGCTAACCCTAGGGGAGGGTTCCGCAATGCAAGATCCTTTGCAGAAGTTATCGTGGGTGCCGATTCATCCACTGAATTAAGGAAGGAAGGGTTTTTCGCTCTGAAAACTTACAGACACCGAGGATTAAATGCCATATCATTCTTAAAGGAGGAGGTAAACAATCTTGCCCCAGATTTACATTTCGCCTTAATAGGTAAATTCTCAAAACAACGCCCTTCACTCCTGTTCCTAAGAAATACCTTTGAATATATCGATTTCTCTGATTTCAAAATCGGTTTCTTAAACTATAGGAATGTGATTATTTGATTCTCATCAGATTCGGATTATTATATATTTTGGGTACATGGTTTTTGGAACTTTGGGAGATCCAACATGAAAGTGCATAAATGGTCGCTTGATTATCTTGCTGGTTTTGAATCCCCCATCGCTCTAATTTGGATTGCTTTCCCGGATTTTCCGATCCATTTGATTAAAAAGAAAGATTTTTTTTTATTTCTAATCTCTTTGGTACCCCAATCAAGCTAGATCATGCTACTAAAAATCTATGAAGACCCTCAGTTGCAAGGGTATGCACCAAGATTGATCTGTCCAAGGTCCTTCTGAGCTGCTTCTGGATCCAAAATGGTGATAAGGGATTTGTGTAGAATTTGGTTTTGGAAAACCTACCAGAATTCTGAAATATATGCTTCAAAACTGGTCATGTTTCCAACAACTGTGGAAAACAGGATGCTCCCCCTCCAAAACAGATAATGTCATTATGGGTGGAAAAAACTCCCAAGGAAACTGTTAATTCTCAGAACCTTCTAACTGTTGATGGAAAGATCACAACCCCTTCTATAATTCCTAATTCTTCTAGTATTCCAAGTACTTATAAAGACCCTATTCAGGGGGTGGAATAGATTAGTGTACCTAGTCTAGATGTTAGGGTTGCTACTGTTGATTCTCGTAATTATGAGAATCAAATTGGAGATATATTCAAGGCTGTTCTTGATGCTACAGAACAAACTAATGTGGAAAATAGGGTCACTCAAAATGAACCTGTAAATGACAAGGATTATGTCCAAAATACCATTGAAGATCATAACTTGCATCTTGATGTTAATCCTACAAATGATGCAAGTAAAGACTATCCTGCTTTATCTGTTAATGTAAATCGTGAAGTAGGAGAAAGGGACCAAAAAGTTGACTCTGATTTTTTTGGATCATCGGATGAGACGAATGATATTCATGGACAACTAGAAGAAGATTATTTGAAATCCATGGATAAAAAAGGGAAAAAATGGTAGATGATGATGGTTTCATTACCCCAAATCCAATGAAAACTAGAAGACGTAAGGACTACTCACATGTAGAGAGAACCATCTCTACTAGGTCAACAGATGTCAATAAAAAAGGTTTCCCCTGAAAAAGAGCTTGGAAAACCAGCATTTGAGGAATCCAGCATTCTCTTATATTATTTCTCACCACTTTTAATAGAAGAAGATATTCATGAGTGGATTTCTCATATGGGAAAGCAACATGAAATTGCTTATCAGGAGCTAGAATGGGGGATTATCAATGCTGACCAATATCTAGAAGTTGAGAGATTTATTTTCAATGAGAAACTAAAAATGAATCTAAAATATTCTGGATGATTCTGTTTGTAGATATTCTTTGTTGTCTCTATTTCATACTATCTAGAGTTTTATCAGTTTTTTATTTCTGAAGTATTGAGGTTGTGTGTCCGGATCTGCACTGTTCTGTTTGATTATATTTTTTGAGAATCTTGATGCTCGATGGAAAATCTTTTGTGAATTCTAAGCTTCTGGATCTGTTTGAAATGCTCTGATATTTGGATGATCTTATTTGGTGGATGATGGAATATCTATGTCGTCTACTCATGGAAATGGTTTGTCTTCTGGAATTTTCATTCTGGAGTTGATATTTCTGCATATTATTTGAATTTTGAGAGATATTTCATTTCTGTTGGATCCCTGTAAGGTTGGATCGTCTTTTTGCTGCTTTTTTATGCTCTAAACGTTTGGATGCGGCCCTGAGCAGCTTTGAAACACTTAATGTTTGGACATGTTGTGCTATTATCCTGCTTTGGAATATGTGGTTGTACCTGCTATATGTTAGTTTGCATCTGTCTGAATTTCGTTTATTCTGAAGAGCTAGTAAAAGGCTGCCTCTTGTTGGTGGATTGATTATGATGGGGTTTCTAATGCTAGCAACCGGGGTGGATCATTTTCTTCTTTGCCTTGTACATGAGGGGTATCTTGCTTCTGGCCGAATCTGGTTTGTATGGGAATGCATGCTACTGCTATTTTTTTATGTCTCTGCTTCCACAATCGAGGTGTTGGTCTCTTGCTGATAATTTTTTTTCATCCTATTAGATGATGTTTTGAAACTACTGGATTGTATGCTTTAGAGGTCTGATGATCTTGAACTATGTTCTGTATTTCCTAGAGACTTTGAGAGAATCTGTTTTTGGAGGAGAACATGCCTGGGTAATCCAGATTTCTTTAGCATCATTCTCCTTTTTCTTCAGTTCTGGATTTCCTCTTGCATATGACTTACAGGAATAATTGGTAGGCTGTTATATTCTTTTGTTTGTTCTCTAATGGCTTGCAGATATCATTTTCTCTTCTCCAAGCTGATTGAAGACTGTAGTTTTTCTACACAGTGATGATTACCATGATTTTGTGCTTATATTCTGGTTCTGGTTTATCTGGGAATATAGTGGATCTAATGTAGTTGGTGTTGGGCACTCGTTTGAGCAGACAACCCAGTTTGGATGCTTTACATTTTGAACTCACTTTAATGTTTCATTTGTATCACTGATTTTTCTTTCTAACGGTGTAAATTCATTACACCTTGAGATGTCATTGTAAAACTTTGATTTAATAAATTTCTTCAGCATGAATTGGGAAACCAATTCATGTCACCTTCTTCAAAAAAAAATATAGAAAATTATTCAATGTAGTTTGATCCATAAATAAAATGTATTTGGAACCTAATATGTATTTTCTGGCCTTTTATATGCCAATAATGACACAAAAAAATACTTCTCAATATTAGTGTAATTACTTTAACAATATTCATAAAATATATAAAAAACACACTACATTTAATGATAAATATTTCCATTTGAAAAAAATGGTTCCAATGACTATATCACTGGAATCACACATTATTTTAAATGGTAATTTAAAATAAGGTGTATTTATGATTTGTGATATATTGAGTTTTAAACAATTAAATGGAATCATTTTAAACACTTTTCATTAATGAAAAGTGTTGTATTTATAAAAAATAGTGAATACATAGGCTTTTATACAAATTATTAATATTTAATTAAACTCATGTAAAAATCTACATGACATAAATTTCATATAACATGCATGACATTTGCTATGGGGGAATTTTTTTATTATATATATCTTGGGATTTTCCATGTCAATATCCATCATAAACCGTATATTTACTAAAATAATTCTTTTTAAGACCATAAACATCAATTTATCAAAATTATAAAATATGTTTGTTCCATGAGAAATCTCTAAAACTAGTTTTGTTTCTCTAAAAAATTACCAAATATGAACCCTAAAATATATAAATAATCTAAAAACACCTCAATGATCATCCCTAGTATGTTTGAAACGATATCCATAATTCACATTTGGTGGGTGCCAAGGGAACCACAAATGAAAATGTGCATTATTTCGTAGGAACATGTACATATAGGAACTATGAAAATTGTTTTCCCTTATATTTTGGGGATACTTAGATTCTTTTGTAACCATAATACCCTTCTAAAAAAATAAAAGTACGCATTCACCGCTAGCCCCGGAATATTGTCATCTCAAAATGACATTGATAAATTATGAGTAATGTTTTTTTAAATTTTAATTTATATAATGATTATAAAATTTCCATTTGGATTATCTCCAAATATGAATTATAGCATTCTTTTCACTTATTACAATATTTAATAATTATTTATTTGGAAGTAGTTGGACTACAATAACACATTCTCTTTCCAAAATGGGATATAAAATTCCTAAACAAATTAACATGATAACTGCATATCTCATAAGCTACAACATGGTTAGATTCAATTCCTTTAAAAATTTACACTTGTTTCATAGAATTTTTTCATATGACCACTGTGATACAATAATTATGGGTTAATCCTTTTAATGTTATCCATGGTGCAACCTATAGTATATTATAGGATCATCAAAATACTATAAATATTCAACATGAACATAATTTGTATCAAAAGAAACAATAACACCCAGTGTTGAATTTCAACCTATTATTTGTTATTTTACATGTTTATAAATGTTTTAACAGTCAAATTTGGTTCTATTTCAATAGTAAGATTTCTATACACACACCACCAAATATTTTTTAAAAAAAAATTCTCTTTGTTTATAAGTGTGAAACCATAGTCAACATATTCGAAGAAGTACGTTCGGAAAGATCTCAGAAATCGATTAAAAACAAGATTATGATTGTTTGACCATGAAACATTATATTAATCCCAATTAAGGGAAATAACCTAAAGATATGGCTTGTATAATGTATATATGGAATGGTATGCCTAATGATTTAAATATGATTCTAATGTTTATATTGATAACTCAATAGAATTTTGATTTTTGAATAATTTTTTTCATTTTTCTTTACTATTATTAAATGTATAAAACTATATCTCAAGATTTTCCATATTAGATTATATATTGTTTAATAAATGAATATCATTTATACTTACTTACAATTCTCCTATTGCATTAAATAAGATTAAAAACTATTAATGATGAGTAATTTTACTCAATCCTTAATATATTTATTTCTTTTCATAAACATAAAATTCATAATCAACACAACACTTCACATAAAAAATGAATTTTATTTCAAATATGGATGTTTTCCATAATAATGTTTTATATTAATTGTTTAAAAAACATCATTTTCTACTTCCATATTTTTTTTCAATCAATTGATTTTTTATAACTCATCTAAAAAATATATAATGTTTAGAGATTATAAAAAACATTCTTGTTGACTATTTCTCACCAAATATATTTTCATTCACATTTTTTCATCAAACGAATCAGTTTTTCCTACACTCAGAAAATTATGATTATACATCCATTTCAATAATTGATAACATAACCTCCTTTCGATTTGAAATTCCAACAATTAATGATTGTAACTTATGTTCACACTTTATTTCTAATAATGGAAATTCATAAAATGAAAATATCCTTCATTCTCTATCAAAAAGTCATTAATTAACCTTATTTTTTTGTGAATTATCTAACTACCAAAATATAAATATATTTTTGTATTGAACATCACCCAAAATAAATGATTAAAATTGATAAGAAGGGATCAGTTTAATACTAGAACCATTATGAAAAATATAGTTGAGTTTTCAGCTATTCCCTAAGGTACAGTTTATAGGGAATCTTTATGTATATTTATGTATTAGTTTAATTTTCTATTGATGGAAATGAAAACACTCTTAAAAGATCCTATATGATTCATATAACTCTAAATATTCTTTATTGTAGTCAATATTACTTATACATTTCACGTATTATGGATTATGAAACAAGGATATGAGGAATGAAAAATTCACATGGGAATTTGTGAAAATCTCATGGAACCAAATCTGTTTTGTATTTTTGGTTTTCAATGTTTCGTGAAAGGGAAGAGTGGGAAGTTTTTTATTTAATCATGTGAAATTTTCCATATTTTTATATTATTCTTATCTTTCCATATGTTTTTATTTTTCTTGTATTTTAAAAAAAATTATTTAGAACTGCTATATTTACATCATATTGAAAGATTTTTCCTCATTTCCAATTTCAATATTGTACATTTATTGTAATTTATATTCACATAGAAATACAGTTTTAGTTATCTTATGTTCAATTTAATGATTATTTTGATTTAAAAAAATAATATTATACCAACAATAAGGACATTTTCACTTGGATTGAATATTATTGTACGTGGAATCTTCCCCTATCTATTGTGTTTAAGTATCTATCCAATTGACCTATTATAAATTTCATATTATGTTTTATAATTTAATAATTAACGTTATCATATTCATTTGGATCCATTTATTAGTCAATCATATACTTTTAGAGTCAAATCACATTACCATATTTTGCATCTAAGTAAGAATTTGAACCCAAAAATTCACTTGGAAATTGGATGACTTATCCCATTCTTGATTTCTGATTTGTTTAGTATGTTTATTTTTGTATCTGATATATATAATATGTCTAATCATCTATTATTCCATTAAAGAGACATTTATGTTTCTCATATTTAATCTTTTTTAGTTGTTGGAAAATAGATCGTCTAAAAGATTCATCTTAGAACCATATCCTAAAAAAGTTATCATTTTATTCTTATTTTTTGGTATATAAATATTTGTGAATGTATTATGTGTAACCAATCATAACTTGTTACGGTATTTTTTCTCAATGGTATATTTTCTCATTTTAACAACCTCATTATTAACACTGTTTTAGGAATTTTGGACTATTATATACTGTTATGGATCCCTTATTTCATCCAATTTATAATTTTTATGTATCCCAAAACTAGAAATGTTTCCACCACTTTTCAATATTATTATTTTGAAGATCATGTGTTTTGATTTCAAGGTAAGGTTATTAAAAAACAATTATAAGTCATTAAAATTTTAAATATTTTAATTTACACAAGTAAACTTGTCAACTACATTTTGTACTGAAGAGGGAAAACCCTCATAAAATATATCTACAAGGAAACAGATGAATTTTTTTGATGACATAATAGCTTTAAAATATATATAAACATTTCTTAATAATAATGATAAAATTCTACAACATTTTGATAAAAAATTAATACCTAGATATTTATTAATCTTTTTAATATACTTGGGTGAAAGTTCATGAAAAATGACTTCTGGATCTATAAAGTGGTTTTAATCATGTTTCCGTTGAATAAAAATCCATTTTTTACCCTTCCACATCAAAAAAGTGAAACATCCTGAACCCCAGTTAATGTTTATATACCCCCTAAATTAATAACTAGTTCACTGTATGTTAGAATTATATAATGAAATCAAATGAATAATGATTTAATAAACATTAAAAAGATTGAAACAATGGAATAAAAAAATGTAAATATCATAGATTCATACTCTTAATGAAATCATAATTGGTGATTGATTTATAAACACTTTTAGGAGTTGATACTCACTCAATCTAGGCCATTAATTATCTTCTATAGTGAGTTTATGTTTATGATTTTACTCATTATTTATAGGAACAATCTCGCAAGATTTAACATTTCAGTTTTCTTTCTATGGGAAAAGATATCTGTTTATTTCATTTATAAAAATTTATATCCTTTTAGAAAATAACATTGTGAAAATTAATATATGTATTAATATATAATATTCAAAGAAAAATTTTACCAATAAGAAAATATAAAACATTATTATGTTTCCCATGAATGAAAAAATTTTAAAAAGTGAAAATAGATAGAGATAAAAAATTTAACATGAATATAATTACAATTTATAACTGTAACACCCCAAGATTTCATAGTGTGTTATTTCTTCAAAATAATTTAATAACTTGCACTATATGCAACATCGAGTTCAAGCGCACCATGAATTACCAAACATGCTGTCCAAAAGAGGTTATGAATATTATTAACTAAATTTAAAACATTATATAATCCATATAATTTTAGAATCCATATTATGAGTTTCTTAGACATTATGTAAGAACAAATTCATTTTCAGTATTGCACTTTTACCAACTTTTAATAGTGAACCCTTTTTAAATACAAAATTTTAAACTTTTTGACTAAATGAGGACATCAAAAATTTAGAATAAAACATCCCAAGCTACCATAGTACACATTCCTTTGAATAATACAGTAGCGTGTGTTGTATGCAACTTCGAGTTCTAACACATACCACAACCAATCAAACTAGCCGTTATGAATAGTAATACCAACTTTTTGAAATTATATATATTTTATATTCCAAAAGGGGCATCATTTTTGGATTCGGAATATCAAAATTAGCCTAGGGTAAAATTTTTGTACTTTTTGGATTACTTTAAGATTTTAATGAATAGTGAATATTATTAAATTTTAATTAAAAACAACATTTTTAATAAAAATAATTAATACTGATAAATTATGAATTTGAGTGGTTTTAAAGTATAATTAGAATATATTTTTACCATTTTATCCAATGGTGTTCATTATAATTAATTTCACTTCGTAATTGGATCTAAACAATTGTCAATCTTTTGATATATATTGTTTCTTAAAAACACACTATTTGTTGTGATAGTGGAAATTAATTATAAAATTAATTAATGCAACTTATATGTATGGAATTTTTTAAAATAGACATCATTTTTGAATTCGGAATATCAATTATTTCTTAGGGTGAAATTTTGGCGTTGTGCTGAAAAACTTCAATTTATGATGAATAGTGAAACTACTACGTGGTAGATAAAAAAACTGAATTTTTCATAAAACTTAATTTTACTGCTTCTGTGAATAGAATTTCGAAAATTCGAGACACACGGTTAATATCAAGAAGTGAAATGTGGTTCAATGAGATGAAAATAATTTTTTGGTGGATAGTAACTTTTTACTTTTATTTACCACGGTTAAAAGTAAATAGGGTAATTAAGGGTAAAAATGATATTAATATTACCCTAACACATGTCCTAATTCTATTGTACAAGTGTATTTAGACTAAAAACAACCTTAGGAATAAAATATTGTCATTTAGGTCCTCTTGGAAAAGATTATGACATTTATTATTATTTAATTAAAAGAAGAGTTAAAAGAGTTAAAATCAATGTTTATTTACAAAAACATTTTTAATATCGGGTTAGACATAAGAGAAATTCGATTGTAAATATTCAACAGAAATATAAAAAGCTTTCCTAGGTAAGTATATTTTATTTATAATTTTTAGACATTAAATAATTTAATTTATTTATTACACAATGATGATTTTGTAATTACCTAATTAATGAAAAATTAAAATAATTGATATTATAAATAGCCAAATAAATATAATTTGAGACTTTTTATAAATTACACTAATTTTATAGATTAATATGACATGTTATAATTGCTTCAATTAACTTTTTTCAACGTAATAATTCTGTTATGAGTTTTAAAAAAATCAATTATTGAATAGTGTCAAAATTGACATAAAAGTGTTTTTAAAAAAAAATATTATATTATTAATTGATATTAAATTCCTAAAAATCTAATGATCGGCCAAGAGACTTATATCATTATATTTGTATCATTAATGGACCACTTGGGGGTCTTTTGGATGTATATAGTATGTTTATTAACTATATAATATAAAAATACAAAGTGACATGGTAAATGTCAAACTAATTAACTAATAGTTAAAACTAAAAGATAAGGTTAATATAGAAACACAAACCTGTATAGATTCTATTGGTTGAATGGTTTTAGACCTATCCCCACCTTAAAATATTAATAATCAACTTTGGAGCCATTAAAAATCGAATATAAATTTATTATAAATTAATATTTCTAGCTTTTCCAAAGGTTCCCCTAACCCCTCTTATAAAAATGGAACTCCTCCTTCTCATTAATTCACACCTTCAAAGCCGTTTGGGTCTGCAAAAATCTGCCCAAATACTATCCCAACTTCCCTCACTACAACATAGAGGTCTTAGTTTGATCATAAAGCCAACCTAAGGATCCCTTTTGATCAAATCAAAAGGAAGAACCCGAAGAAGTGGTAATTATTTCACCACCCTTTTTCAAGTTCTTTTCTTCTTCCACTTCTTCATTCTTTATTGTTTACAATATAAAATAATAACTCCTGTATCTTATATATACTCTTATGTTAGTATAATTATGGTACAACCATATTCTCTATTCTATCCACCCGTTGAATAACATGTCACCATACGTGCGTACGTACGGCTTACCGTCTCCACGTCATGGTGTAATTGTTATTCAATATAATATTATTTGAATAGGTATATTAATGATATTTAATTAATGTCAATAATAAATATAACATGATAATGATTCTTTAAATATTATATACCATCCATGTAACGCCCTGACCCCAGTTGCCCAGAGTCGGTGCATTAATTACATAACATTGGCATGATCACAAGAAAGATCAAATCCCGAAAGACCGATTGGTTTAGCAGCCTTGGAAACACTAGATATAATCATAAAGTTTTACATTACATTTCAAAGTGAAAAACTACAACAACAACAAAGTCTTCATATCCACACTATTAACCCCTCATAATATCCCTGCAAGTCATTCATAAATTACTTCTTCACTACCTGGGAAAAATAAAACATAGAAAAGGGGTGAGCTCAAATGCCCAGTAAGGATAACAATATAGCGGAACATTCAAAATAAGCATAAACATTTAAGGCAATGAATTACTAAAACAAAATCCTTTTAAAATTGAACTTCAACATAGTATGGAAAAAGTAAAATGAAATAATTCCATTTACTTGTTCACATGGATATTCTACTAATCGAATAATCACATGCAATATCAATAACCACTTTCATAATGTTGGAATGCATAATGCCAGACTATCATAACCACATAGCCAAGGCCTCGTGCCAAGACTACAAATAAGATTTTGTCAAGGCCTTGTGCCAAGACACTAGTTTGTCTCATGAGACCTACCGATGCATCGAGGAGCTATAGCGGGCTCCACCCGTCACTTATTAAGTCCAATGCATTCCCATATGAAAAGGTTTATAACATAAATATTCGTATTAAAACTAGCATACGAAATGTCAATAATTTCACCATAAACCATGAATGGTATAAAAATAGCACATCCACAGTCAAACATATCACAAAATCTTCAATACAATATAGAAGTTTTGTATCATAATAAATCAACTTCAAATAATCTTAAAATCCATCAAAGGATGTTGACATAGATGAAATCAAAATTCTTTTTAAAGAAGTATCTCCTTTTATTTTGAAATAATTTAAGATCCATATAAAATAAAACATTTTCTTTGAAAATATTCTTATAAGCTTGTATGGAAAGCTTCGACGATTTTATAACGGCGGAAAATAACCGCACCCGCCGTATAAGTTAAAAAAAACATTCTTACCTCAATTCTGTCGAAAAGGTTAAAAAGGACCTTGTTTTGAAAACGACGGAAAGATTCCTTTATAAACCTCTTATAAAAAGTCAAACAAGGGTATAAATGACTTTAACCCATATTCTTGTAAATAGTAAAAATGTTTTGAAATACATTTCGAAGAAACATGGATGTGGATGATAAAGAGGTCCCAGTAGATTATTACGTATAATACAACCTCGGATAATGAAGAGATTGTGAAATAACCCTTACCTTGTACTTTTCCTTGGTTGGGGTAGGTTAACCTCCTGTATAATAGTGAAATAATTCTTACTAAATTATACAAGAATCATATACATTAATATGATATCATATATGATCTTTTAATATTGATTTGATAATAATATCTTAGTATTATCGCCGTTTCGGGTGTTAACTTACTCATTTTCTTTATATGTTTTGTTACATAAGTCATGCTTGTTGTATCTTATTCATATCCAGAATGATATCAAGTCCTTAAACATCATTTTTAAATAATTAAATGATAATTATACTTGAATGGATATGATGGAGAATGAATCTCATCGCGTTCGTGGAGACGGTAGTCCGTACGTACGCACGAACGCTACTTCCATTTAATTTTTATTTTAAAAGAATCGAATACAAATGATACATAGGTATATTACTATTCCAGTATAATATAATATTTTATATATGTTACTTAAGTTCATTAACACCATCCTTTATACGTTCCATGTGTGGTATGAACGAGTCATATCATTTTAAGGGGGCGGTAGTCCGCACTTCCTCAAATGAAATTATCGTATGTATATACAACATGAAACGAATAATGGTATGAAATAAAATGGAATTACAGAAGCTTATATATAAAATATATATCATTAATATCATATTTAATTACAGTTCCATAATAATGGCCACCATGAGAGGCGGTAAGATGTATTTGAACAATCATCGTTTCGTGAGGCGTTAGTTTGCCATCCACAGAAACAGTATGTTCATCATCCCTTAGATGGAGTTGTGTGTATGTGTAGTTTGAATCCTTATTATAACAACATACTAGTATATTGAGGATACTGGTGTTGTTACAAAATAAAGGAAATAAAAAGAGTTTGGGGGTTGAAGAAGCAAAATAAATGAAAATAATTTAAGAGAAATCGTTACCTTTAATTTAGGTAACTCACTTTGGTTAGAACCAAAGGACTTGTTGAAATGCTTTCTGCCTAAGGGGAAGCTTCAAGGAGGAGGAGAGGGATGTGGGGAGCTTAGTTGGGCAGAGTTTGGACGAGCCAAGTGGCTTGAGAGGTGTGAGGAATGAGTAGAAGTGGTCTCCTTTTATAAGGGGGAGGAGGGGCTCTTTAGGAAAGAGTGAAAGTATTACTTTATAATATAATTATATTCGGTTTATAATGGTCCAAAAATCATTGAGGTCGAAGATAAGATGACTCATATTCTAAATAACATCAACCAATAAGAATTGGACAGATTTTAGATAATATTTTTATCATTATAATCTTATTTGTTTAAATGATTTATTAATGAGGTAAACATTGAATCATTATTGTGTCATTAATAATTTAAATTATTTGATGTCTAAAAATTATAAATAAAATATCATTATGTAGGAAATATTTTTATCTTTCTAATGAATATTTATAATCGAAAATCCAACATGTATAACCCTATGTAAAAATTGTTCTTCTAAAAGATGTAAGCTTATGCCATTTTTTATTTTTATTTTAACTTTATTAATATAATGTGTCATTATCAATTACAAGTGGCTCCAAGGGGTCCCCAAATTGACCCAAGGATGCCCATGGTCGGGTATGTGTCCACCAATAAGGTTAGGACACGTTTTAGGGTAATTTTGTATTATTATAATATTATTTTTTTAACCCTTATTTACCGGATTTACCCTTTAACCATGGTAAATAAAATATTTACCACAGTAACTATTCAAAATGTCTAAAAATAAAAGTTACCTATTTATACAATTTGAACATCCTGATTCCAAATATGGAATCCATTTTCCTAAATTCAAAACACAGAAGTGGCAGAAATTAATTTAAAATTAATTCCCGCTGTCAAAACAAAAAGCGTGTTTTAAGAGGTAATAACTATCAAAAGATTGACACTTGTTTATGTTTGGTTTAATTGTAAAATTATGTCCAATGACCAACATTATATTAAATGGTAAAAATATATTCTAAATATACTTTAAAACCACTCAAATTCACAATTTATCACTATTAATTATTTTGATTAAAAAAGTTGTTTTTAATTAAAATTTAGTAATTTTCACTATTCATCAAAATATGACAGTTATCCGAAAAGTACCAAAATTTCACCCTAGGATAATTTCAATATTCCGAATCCAAAAATGAAGTCCATTTTGAAATATAAAATATATATGATTTCAAAAAGTAGGTATTACTATTCACATCGGCTAGTTTAATTAGTTGTGGTGTGTGTTAGAACTCGAGGTTGCGTACAACACACGCTATCGATTATTCGAAGGGAAACGTACCGTGGAAGTTTGGGGTGTTACATTCTCCCCTCCTTCAAATAATTGCGTCCTCGCAATTTCTAGGGTATTACTGCATAAAAAGACTCGGGTGGTTCTTCATCATAAGTTCCTCGGGTTCCCACGTTGCCACTTCCATCTTATGATTTCTCCACAAAACTTTTACCAGACGCGTCGTCCGGTTTCTCAGTACTTGTTCTCTCGTATCAAGAATCTTGACGGGCTCTTCGCAATAAGACAGATCAGGTTCCAGTTCTAATTCCTCATAGGTGAGTACATGCGTCGGATCAGGCATGTATTTCCTCAACAGAGATACGTGGAACACATCGTGAACTTTGGAGAGACTTGGCGGCATTGCCAATCGGTAAGCTACAACCCCAATTCATTCTAGAATTTCGAAAGGTCCGATGTACCTGGGACTCAATTTACCTTTCTTTCCAAAACGTATGACTCCCTTCCATGGAGATACCTTTAGGAAAACATGATTACCGACTTGAAATTCCAAATCCTTCCTTCGATTATCGGCATAGCTCTTCTGCCTACTTTGAGCTGCTTTGATGTGATTTTGGATTACCTTCACCTTTTCCACCGTTTCCTCCACCAGTTCTGGGCCTACAAGTTTTCTTTCACCAACATCATCCCAACAGGTTGGTGTACGACATCTCTTTCCGTATAACGCTTCATATGGTGCCATTTTTATACTCGAATGGAAGCTATTGTTATAGGAAAATTCTACCAGTGGTAAATATTGATCCCACATACCCTGAAAGTCAAGTGAGCAAGATCTCAACATGTCTTCTAAGGTTTGAATAGTCCGTTCTGATTGTCCGTCTGTCTGAGGGTGGTAAGCAGTGCTCAAATGAAGTTCAGTATCCAGGGATTTCTGAAGACTTTTCCAAAATCTTGAAGTAAAACGGGGATCACGATCAGAAACAATCGATAGGGGTACACCATGAAGTCTCACAACTTCATTAATGTATAGTCTTGCTAGACGTTCCAGGGGTAGATCTTCTCTTATAGCAAGAAAATGTGATGACTTGGTTAGACGATCAACAATAACCCATATTGCATCGTTCCTTCTAGGAGTCTTTGGTATCCCCATGACAATGTCCATCGTAATATTGTCCCATTTCCACTCCGGTATGGGAAGAGGTTGCATGACTCCTCCAGGCTTTTGCCTTCTAGCTTTCACTTGTTGACAAACCATACATCTTGACACAAAATCAGCAATCTCCCTCTTCATATTGTCCCACCAAAAATGTTCTTTCAAATCTCTATACATTTTGGTGCTCCCAGGGTGTATAGAGAAATTGGAACTATGAGAATCATCCAACAATTCCCTTTTTAGATCAGGTATATTGGGAACACAAAGTCTCTTCCCGAATTTCAAAATTCCATCTTCATACACAAAGTCTCTCAATCTCCCATCATTCACAGCTTTCATCTTCTTCTGAAATTCTTCATCATCGGTCTGAGAACTCTTAATCCTTTCTAGTAAAGATGGTTTGGCAACCATTTTAAAAAGCATTGATGTTTCACCTTCCCTGGTTATTCCCATGTCCATCTTCACTAGATCCATGAAAATTGGATACCTTTCAATTCTCATCATGTTCAGAACTCCATGGTCTTTTCTGCTCAAAGCATCTGCTACTTTGTTTGCTTTCCCCGGGTGGTAGTGTATCGTGCAATCATAATCCTTGAGTAATTCAAGCCATCTCCTTTGCCTCATGTTGAGTTCTTTTTTTGAGAAAATATACTTCAAACTCTTGTGATCAGTATAAATCTCACATTTTTCACCATAGAGGTAGTGCCTCCATATCTTCAAAGCAAATATTACAGCTGCTAACTCGAGATCATGAGTAGGATAGTTTTGTTCATGAATTTTCAACTGTCGTGATGCATAGGCAATAACTCTATCATTCTGCATAAGGACACAACCAAGTCCTTTCTTCGATGCATCACTATAAATAACGAACCCATCATTCCCCGATGGTAGAGTCAATATAGGAGCATTGACTAATCTTTTCTTCAGTTCTTCAAAACATTCTTCACACTCTTTTGTCCAAACAAATTTAACCCCTTTACGTGTGAGCTTCGTTAATGGGTTAGCCAATCGGGCAAAATTCTGGACGAAACGTCGATAATAACCTGCCAAACCAATAAAACTACGTACCTCAGTTATACTCGTAGGTGCTGGCCATTCTTGCATTGCTTTGGTCTTAGAAGGATCAACAGAGATTCCATCTTTAGAGACAATATGGACAAGAAAAGAAATCTCCTGAAGCCAGAATTCACACTTGCTTAACTTCCCATATAATTCATGCCTCCTCAGAGTCTTCAAGATAATGCGCAAGTGATTTTCATGATCTTCGTAGGTTTTGGAGTATACCAAGATATCATCAATAAATACCACCACAAATTCATCGAGATACTCCTTGAAAACTCTATTCATCAGATCCATGAATACAGAGGGTGCATTAGTCAATCCAAACGGCATTACAGTAAACTCGTAATGCCCGTACCTGGTTCGAAATGCTGTCTTCGGAATGTCTTCCTTCTTTACACACAACTGATGGTATCCAGATCGAAGGTCAATCTTTGAAAAGTATTGAGCTCCACGCAGTTGGTCAAATAAATCATCAATACGAGGTAGGGGATACTTGTTCTTTATCGTTATAGCATTGATCTCCCTATAGTCGATACATAACCTCATAGACCCATCTTTCTTTTTAACAAAAAGAACAGGGGCTCCCCATGGAGAAACACTAGGGTGAATAAATCCCTTATTACTCAGTTCCTCTAGTTGTTTCTTTAGTTCGACTAACTCTACAGTGGCCATTCTATAAGGGGTCTTCGATATAGGCCTTGATCCAGGAATCAAATCAATAGAAAACTCAACTTCTCGTTCTGGAGGATGTCCAGGTAAATCTTCCGGAAATACATCCACAAATTCTTTCACAACAGGTACATCCTCTATTTTAACATTCCTTTCCTCACCGATAGTTACTTCATTCTCTTCCTCCCCAATAATTGAATTTAGTTGAGCTACTGGGGGTGGATCTAAATAAGAATTAGGTGGTGACGATTCTGCTCTAAAAATAAGGTGCTCCTTATCATTATCATCAAGAATCGTAACCTCTTTCTTCTTACAATAAATCTTCGCATCATAGTCCGAAAGCCAGTCCATACCGAGGATTATATCAAACTCAATCATAGGTATGACGATGAGATCAGCAGATAAAGAAAATTTATGTGCTCTAATGGGGACTGATTCACAAAACTTTGTTGCAATGATACTTCCCTTAAGAGTTTTAACTGACAACTCCCTTATTAAATCAAATTGGAAATATCTAATTTTCTTAGCAAACTGGGAAGATATGAAACAATGCGATGATCCAGAATCAAATAATGCATTTTCTAAACTTGAGGAAACCATTAAATTACCTGCCACCACGTCTTTTGGAGCTTCTACCTCTGCAGTAGTGATAGCATAAGCCTGGCCTTGATCCCTTGGCCTTTTCTGAGGTAAGTTCTCCTGACGCTTAGGGAATGCATTTGCATAATTCCCCATCTCCCTGCAATTGTAGCACTGAACGTTGGTAGCTTCCTTCTTCCCCTTGAAATCATGAGCTTGGTGGCCTTTTTCACCACACTTGTAACAGACTCCCATTCCCTTCAGGAAAGCACCGGGGTGTTTCTTCCCACACTTACCACAAGATGGATATTCAACCTTTCCCTTCTTCCCCTTTTTTCCATTCCCAGATTGATCAGTAGGTCTCTTCTTCTCTTGCTTTGCTTTAAAGTCATAAGACTTAGAAAATTCCTTTTCGGTCTTGATAGCACATGAGGCAATGTCTTCGTACGATGAAAAGGATTGTGAGACTAATGCTCGACGGAGAAATGGTTTTAACCCATCAAAGAAACGATCAATCTTACTTCTTGGGTTGCGAATATAATCGCCAGTGTACCTCGCTAACCTTGTAAAGTTAGCCTCATACTTTGTGACATTCTCATCCTCCTTTTGTCTCAGACTCAGAAATTGTCTTTCCATATCTGCTCGATGGTCGCGAGGAAAGTATTTTTGTAAAAACAGATCTTTGAACTCCCTCCATTCCATATTTGACACTTCATCATCTTCTTTCGTATTTTGAATCAATGACCACAATTGATCAGCATCTCCAGTGAGGCGGTAAACTTCCATGATAACTTTTTCCCTTTCACTGCTCCCCAAAGCCTGAAATATTTTCTCTAGGGAAAATATCCATTGCTCAGCTACTAAGGGATTTGTATTCCCATTGAACGTTGGTGGTTGTTGCCTCATGAATCGATCTAACATTGATCCTCCACGCTGCGGATCAGGGTGCTCCATACGGGTAAGGTTATTATTCATAACCTGAGTAAGTTGTCCCAGTATGGTGATTAGCTGATCAGCACCAGTTGCATCACCAGCCCCACTATAATTATCTTGAGCAGGAGGGCAATCCCTACATGGAGTGCGTGCATTGATACGGTTTCCATTTCTTCCACTAGGCGCCATTTCTTAACAATGGCATAAACTAGATCAGTTTATGAATCAAAATACATAATCCCATACTTATAAAACACTTAGCATAAATTGAACTATTTATGGATATAATCCATAATCATAAAAATGTTTTCTTTGAGGAAGTATATACTCATAAACCCTTCATAATGATTTGTAAAGATAGTGAGAGTTATCCTAAGCATATCCCCCGGGAGTGTCGTAACCAAGAGTGCAGCAAGGCCCGTTGTCATGCACTAGTTCCCGTTCGAGTCTAGCTCAAAGCGGTGTTTTCGGGTTTTACCCCTAGGTACATCTGTGCCAGAGCCGCCTCTACCTGCTCGTATCCAGACAGGGATGTATTGCTCGGAAAACTCACAAAATCTCTACAATACCAAAATTCTAGGAAGTTCTTCTACACTAATCCTCAAAGCTCATCTTAGGTCTACGTGCTCTAATCAGAGTTTATCTAAATCTAGCTTCCAAGGTTTGTACTAAACTTCCTCTGATACCAACTGTAACGCCCCGACCCCAGTTGCCCAGAGTCGGTGCATTAATTACATAACATTGGCATGATCACAAGAAAGATCAAATCCCGAAAGACCGATTGGTTTAGCAGCCTTGGAAACACTAGATATAATCATAAAGTTTTACATTACATTTCAAAGTGAAAAACTACTACAACAACAAAGTCTTCATATCCACACTATTAACCCCTCATAATATCCCTGCAAGTCATTCATAAATTACTTCTTCACTACCTGGGAAAAATAAAACATAGAAAAGGGGTGAGCTCAAATGCCCAGTAAGGATAACAATATAGTGGAACATTCAAAATAAGCATAAACATTTAAGGCAATGAATTACTAAAACAAAAGCCTTTTAAAATTGAACTTCAACATAGTATGGCAAAAGTAAAATGAAATAATGCCATTTACTTGTTCACATGGATATTCTACTAATCGAATAATCACATGCAATATCAATAACCACATTCATAATGATGGAATGCATAATGCCAGACTATCATAACCACATAGCCAAGGTCTCGTGCCAAGACTACAAATAAGATTTTGTCAAGGCCTTGTGCCAAGACACTAGTTTGTCTCATGAGACCTACCGATGCATCGAGGAGCTATAGCGGGCTCCACCCGTCACTTATTAAGTCCAATGCATTCCCATATGAAAAGGTTAATAACATAAATATTCGTATTAAAACTAGCATACGAAATGTCAATAATTTCACCATAAACCATGAATGGTATAAAAATAGAACATCCACAGTCAAACATATCACAAAACCTTCAATACAATATAGAAGTTTTGTATCATAATAAATCAACTTCAAATAATCTTAAAATCCATCAAAGGATGTTGACATAGATGAAATCAAAATTCTTTTTAAAGAAGTATCTCCTTTTATTTTGAAATCATTTAAGATCCATATAAAATAAAACATTTTCTTTGAAAATATTCTTATAAGCTTGTATGGAAAGCTTCGACGATTTTATAACGGCGGAAAATAACCGCACCCGCCGTATAAGTTAAAAAAAACATTCTTACCTCAATTCTGTCGAAAACGTTAAAAAGGACCTTGTTTTGAAAACGACGGAAAGATTCCTTTATAAACCTCTTATAAAAAGTCAAACAAGGGTATAAATGACTTTAACCCATATTCTTGTAAATAGTAAAAATTTTTTGAAATACATTTCGAAGAAACATGGATGTGGATGATAAAGAGGTCCCAGTAGATTATTATGTATAATACAACCTCGGATAATGAAGAGATTGTGAAATAACCCTTACCTTGTACTTTTCCTTGGTTGGGGTAGGTTAACCTCCGGTATAATAGTGAAATAATTGTTACTAAATTATACAAGAATCATATACATTAATATGATATCATATATGATCTTTTAATATTGATTTGATAATAATATCTTAGTATTATCGCCGTTTCGGGTGTTAACTTACTCATTTTCTTTATATGTTTTGTTACATAAGTCATGTTTGTTGTATCTTATTCATATCCAGAATGATATCAAGTCCTTAAACATCATTTTTAAATAATTAAATGATAATTATACTTGAATGGATATGATGGAGAATGAATCTCATCGCGTTCGTGGAGACGGTAGTCCGTACGTACGCACGAACGCTACTTCCATTTAATTTTTATTTTAAAAGAATCGAATACAAATGATACATAGGTATATTACTATTCCAGTATAATATAATATTTTATATATGTTACTTATGTTCATTAACACCATCCTTTATACGTTCCATGTGTGGTATGAACGAGTCATATCATTTTAAGGGGGCGGTAGTCCGCACTTCCTCAAATGAAATTATCGTATGTATATACAACATGAAACGAATAATGGTATGAAATAAAATGGAATTACAGAAGCTTATATATAAAATATATATCATTAATATCATATTTAATTACAGTTCCATCATAATGGCCACCATGAGAGGCGGTAAGATGTATTTGAACAATCATCGTTTCGTGAGGCGTTAGTTTGCCATCCACAGAAACATTATGTTCATCATCCATTAGATGGAGTTGTGTGTATGTGTAGTTTGAATCCTTCTTATAACAACATCCTAGTATATTGAGGATACTGTTGTTGTTACAAAAGAAAGGAAATAAAAAGAGTTTGGGGGTTGAAGAAGCAAAATAAATGAAAATAATTTAAGAGAAATCGTTACCTTTAATTTAGGTAACTCACTTTGGTTAGAACCAAAGGACTTGTTGAAATGCTTTCGGCCTAAGGGGAAGCTTCAAGGAGGAGGAGAGGGATGTGGGGAGCTTAGTTGGGCAGAGTTTGGACGAGCCAAGTGGCTTGAGTGGTGTGAGGAATGAGTAGAAGTGGTCTCCTTTTATAAGGGGGAGGAGGGGCTCTTTAGGAAAGAGTGAAAGTATTACTTTATAATATAATTATATTCGGTTTATAATGGTCCAAAAATCATTGAGGTCGAAGATAAGATGACTCATATTCTAAATAACATCAACCAATAAGAATTGGACAGGTTTTAGATAATATTTTAATCATTATAATCTTATTTGTTTAAATGATTTATTAATGAGGTAAACATTGCATCATTATTGTGTCATTAATAATTTAAATTATTTGATGTCTAAAAATTATAAATAAAATATCATTATGTAGGAAATATTTTTATCTTTCTAATGAATATTTATAATCGAAAATCCAACATGTATAACGCTATGTAAAAATTGTTCTTCTAAAAGATGTAAGCTTATGCCATTTTTTATTTTTATTTTAACTTTATTAATATAATGTGTCATTATCACTTACAAGTGGCTCCAAGGGGTCCCCAAATTGACCCAAGGATGCCCATGGTCGGGTATGTGTCCACCAATAAGGTTAGGACACGTTTTAGGGTAATTTTGTATTATTATAATATTATTTTTTTAACCCTTATTTACCGGATTTACCCTTTAACCATGGTAAATAAAATATTTACCACAGTAACTATTCAAAATGTCTAAAAATAAAAGTTACCTATTTACACAATTTGAACATCCTGATTCCAAATATGGAATCCATTTTCCTAAATTCAAAACACAGAAGTGGCAGAAATTAATTTAAAATTAATTCCCGCTGTCAAAACAAAAAACGTGTTTTAAGAGGTAATAACTATCAAAAGATTGACACTTGTTTATGTTTGGTTTAATTGTAAAATTATGTCCAATGACCAACATTATATTAAATGGTAAAAATATATTCTAAATATACTTTAAAACCACTCAAATTCACAATTTATCACTATTAATTATTTTGATTAAAAAAGTTGTTTTTAATTAAAATTTAGTAATTTTCACTATTCATCAAAATATGAAAGTTATCCGAAAAGTACCAAAATTTCACCCTAGGCTAATTTCAATATTCCGAATCCAAAAATGAAGTCCATTTTGAAATATAAAATATATATTATTTCAAAAAGTAGGAATTACTATTCACAACGGCTAGTTTAATTAGTTGTGGTGTGTGTTAGAACTCGAGGTTGCGTACAACACACGCTATCGATTATTCGAAGGGAAACGTACCGTGGAAGTTTGGGGTGTTACAATCCAATTATATATTATTTTAATATCAAAGAATGATATTTTCGCTCGTGCGTACGTACGGACTACCGTCTCCGTGAACGCGATGAGATTCATTCTCCATCATATCCATTCAAGTATAATTATCATTTGATGATTTAAAAATAATATTTAAGGACTTGATATCATTCTGGATATGAAAAAGATACAACCTAACCATTAAAAACATGGTTTACGTAACAAAACATAAAAAAATGAGTATGTTAACACCCGAAACGACGATAATACTAAGATATTATTAACCAAAAAATGTTAAAAGATCATATATGATATCATATTAATATAAATGATTCATTTATAATTTAATAACAATTATTTCACCATTATACAGTAGGTTAACCTACCCTCAACCAAGGAAAAGTACAAGGTAATGGTTTATTTCACAATCTCTTCATTATCTGAGGTTATTTATACGCAATTATCTACTGGGATCTCTTTAACATCCACATCCATGTTCTTTAAAAATGTATTTGAAAACAACTTTACTATTTACTAGGCAATGGGTTAAATTCATTTATACCCTTATGTGTATTGAAAGGAATCTTTCTGTCTTTTTTCAAACAAGGCACTTTTATCCTTTTCGAAAAATTTAAGGTAAGAATGTTTTTTTAACTGATACGGCGGGTGCGGCTATTTACCGCCGTTATAAAATCATCAAATCATCCCTTAGAAGTTTATAAGAATATTTTCAATGTAAATGTTTTATTTTATAATTATGTGAATTTTAAATGATTTAAAAATCAATATTTTAAGAATTTGTGAAAGGTACTCTTTATCATGATCATAATTTTAAATGTTTTAAAGATTTATCTTTCTAAATCTTTTTAATTAATGTTCATGTTTTCAAAATGATTTTAAGGATTTATTTATATGGAAATGAATATTTTGAAATGATATTTCTTTTCAAAAGATTCAAAGTGGTATGGTACACTTTGAGTCAAAAACCTCTTTTAAATTAGTTCCTTTATAAATGTGTGACATTTCAATGATTTCGAGAAAAGAAATATTTCTCTCAAATAGTTTGGATTGTCATCTATGTCAACATCCTTTGATGGATTTTAAGCTTATTTGAAGTTGATTTATTATGATACAAACTTTTTTATTGTATGGAAGGTTTTGTGATATTTTTTACTGTGGATGTGTTATTTTTATACCATTCATGGTTTATGGATAATGTATTGACATTCGGTATGCTAGTTTTAATATGAATGTTTATGTTATAACCTTTTCATATGGGAATGCATTGGAATTATTAAGTGACGGCTGGAGCCCGCTATAGCTCCTTGATGCATCAGTAGGTCTCATGAGACAAATTACTGTCTTGGCACAAGGCCTCGGAAAAATCGTATTTGTAGTCTTGGAATGAGGACATGGCTATGTGGTTATGATAGTTTGGCATTATGCATTCCATCGTTATGAAAGTGGTTATTGATATTTCATGTAATTATTAGATTAATAGAATATCCATGTGAATAAGTAAATGGAATTATTTCATTTTTTTTTTCCATACTATGTTGAAGATCAAGTTTAAAAGGCTTTTTTTTAGTTATACATTGCCTTAAATGTTTATTTTTATTTATTAAAGTTTCTGCTATATTGTTATCCTTACTAGGCAATTGAGCTCACCTCTTTTCAATGTTTTATTTTTACTAGGATGTGAAGAAGTAATTTATGAATGACCTGCAGGGATAGTATGTGGGGATATGAGTGTGGTCTATGAATAAAATATGTTGTGTAGTAGTTTTCCACATTATGATGTAATGTAAAACTATACGAATATATCTAGTGTTTCCAAGTCTACTAAACCAATCGGTCATTCGAGATTTGATCTTTCTTGTGATCATTCCAATGTTATGAAGTAATACACCGACTCTGGATAACTGGGGTCGGGGCGTTACAGTTGGTATCAGAGGAAGTTTAGTACAAACCTTGGAAGCTAGATTTTGATAAACTCTGATTGGAGCATGTAGACCTAAGATGAACTTTGAGGGTTTGTATTGAAGAACTTCCTAGAATTTTGGTATTGTAGAGATTTTTTGAGTTTTCTGAGCAATAATTCCCTGTCTAGATACGAGCAGGTAGAGGCGTCTCTGGAACATATGTAACTAGGGGTAAAACCCGAAAACACTGCTTTGAGCTAGACTCGAATGGGAAGTGGTGCACAAAAACAGGCCTTGTTTTAATCTTGGTAACGACACTCCCGGTGGATATTCTTAGGATAATTCTTATTTTCTTTACAAACCATTATGAAGGGTTTATGAGTATATACTTCCTCAAAGGAGACATTTTTATGATTAAGGATTATATACATAAACATTTTAATTAATGTTATGTGTCTTAAAAGTTTGGGATTAGGTATTGTTATTCATAAACTAATCTAGTGTATGCCATTGTTCAGAAATGGCGCCCAGTAGAAGGAATGTGAACTCCAGCAATGCACATGATCCAAAGAAAAAGAAGGATCATATCTTTCATTGTCTTAAGCTAGAATTTATAAGAGAAATAGTCTCCCATGTATTATCATCATACGAAGAAATAATATCATGTGTCGATAAGATAAGTAAATATTTTGCTGAGTCCTATGGCTTTGAAGGGAAGGAAGAGAAGAAAAGGATGGATGAGAGAAATATGGATAAAGGGCAGAGGGAAAAGTAGAATTTTCCCATATGTGATAATAGTGGGAAGAAACACCCTGGAACATGCTTGAAAGGAATGGGAGTTTTTTTATAAGTGTGGATGAAAATGGCACAAAGTATGTGACTACAAGGGTAAAAAATGGTTTCAAATGTACAAAGCTTCATTTGCAAGTAGTTTGGACAAAACGCGAACATATGTCCCAGTCATCAGACTATGCCGCAAATGATGCTATTGGATAATAATCAATTTATGATACTACCTCAGATGAAGAGGAATGATTAGAGTTCTTATGTTGATTATGTCAATTGAGTGTTGTATCAACAATGTACTTGTTATAATAATTATGGATTATATAAGGATTGTACTGCAGTACTATTTCATTAAGGACTTGAGATTGTGTGGAAGAAACAAAAGTGACACAATGGTACGATAAATTTTTGGAAAATATATGGTTGAGAGAATGATAAACCATAATATAGTTCTGGTACTGATGTAGTGATTTTGGAATACTACATGATTGATTGGGATAAATTATATCGAATATTCTTGACTACCTTGAAACTAATTAATGATTTTTATATTCCATCATTGTTGGGGTTTAAAACATTTTTCGATTGAAGGAGTATATGTATTATTCTTTAAGGAATAAGGGATCATGAATGTAACTAATATGGTTTTATGGAAATTCAGGATGTTGTAGTATTTTAAAAGAATACATGATGAAGGTGTTCACATGTTATTACGCGGGAAAAAGGATATGTATTGTGTTTACCTTCCTTATAAATTTTGGACTGAAGTATTTTGGATAGTTCTAGTTTGGATTATTTTGGATTTCCATAAAAGGACAACCCAGAGGTCAGGCGGAAACCCGTCGCGTCTGGAAAGGCTGGGAGACTTGAACCCACAACCGAAGGGAGACAAGGGTGTATCACCTACCACTGACCCAAGCGATGTCCTGGATTGAATAATGTCGTTTTTTAACGGTTCTGCTAGATGAATTAAAAATTCATTTTTAACCCTATATGAATAGGATAAATAGAATATCATTTTTAAGTTTTATTATCATTTAGAGTGAAAGATGAGTCTTTGGTAGAAATTAGTTAAAGGATGGAACTCTACTTGTCAAGAATATATTTTTCTTCTTCTCTTATTCTATGAAGAAATTATTTCTTATACTTTATTTAAGGAATCCTAAAACAAAAAATGTGTTATCCTATTACCCTATGTTTTGTTGAACCAATGGTATTTCAAATCATCATAGATTGATGAATTTAAGGACCTCAATTTTAAACTTGTTTGTGATTCATGACCTCAATCACTACCTCTAAATATTTACGTTTTCCCTCCAATTATATGTCTATAATTTCCACCAATGTTCTCCTAATCGAGATCATAATTTGGTGGTGACCCTTTCATTTCTCTTTTCCTCCTATTAAGACTAAATTTTAGTAACCCAATTTCCTATGTGGGTTTTCCCACAACAATATTTTTTATTTTCATCTTTTTATTTTATAAGAAAAATTTGAAATTGGGAGGACGCAATTTACTTAAGGAGGGGAGAATGTAAAACCCCAAGATTTCATAGTGTGTTATTTATTTAAAATAATTCAATAACTTGCACTAAACGAAACACCGAGTTCAAGCGCACCATGACTTACCAAACGAGCCGTTCAAAAGAGGTAATGAATAGTATTAACTAAATTTTAAACTTTATATAATCCTTATAATTTTAGAATCCATATTATGAGATTCTTAGACATAATGTAAGAACAGATTCATTTTCAGTATTGCACTTTTAACAACTTTTAATAGTGAACCCTTTTTAAATACAATATTTTAAACTTTTTGACTAAATGAGTTCATCAAAAATTTAAAATGAAACATCCCAAGCTTCCATAGTATGCTTTCATTTGAATAATACAGTAGTGTGTGTGGTACGCAACTTCGAGTTCTAACACACACCACAACCAATCAAACTAGCCGTTATGAATAGTAATAGCGAATTTTTGAAATTATATATATTTTATATTTCAAAATGGACGTAATTTTTGCATTCAGATTATCAAAATTAGCCTAGGGTGAACTTTTGGTACTTTTCGGATAACTTTAATATTTTGATAAATAGTGAAAATTACTAAATTTTATTTAAAAACAACTTTTTTAATCAAAAAAAATAATAGTTATAAATTATGCATTTGAGTTGTTTTAAAGTATAATTAGAATATATTTTTACCATTTTATCCAATGGTGTTCATTATAATTAATTTCACTTTGAAATTGGACCTAAACAATTGTCAATCTTTTAATATATATTGTTTCTTAAAAACACGCTATTTGTTGTGAAAGTGGGAATTAATTATAAAATTAATAAATGCAACTTATATGTTTGGAATTTTTTAAAATAGACATCATTTTTTAATTCAGAATATCAATTATTTCTTAGGGTGAAATTTTGGCATTGTTCTGAAAACATCAATTTTTTATGAATAGTGAAACTACTAAGTGGTAGTTAAAAAAATGAATTTTTCATAAAAAATAATTTTACCACTTCTGTGATTTGAATTTCAAAAATCCTAGAGACACAGTTAATATCAAGAAGTGAAATGTGGTTCAATGAGATGAAAATAATTTTTGGTGAAGAGTAACTTTTTACTTTTATTTACCACGTTTAAAAGTAGATAGGGTAATTAAGGGTAAAAATTATATTAATATTACCCTAACTCATGTCCTAATTCTATTGTAATAGTGTATCTCGACCAAGAACAACCTTAGGAATAATATATTATCATTTAGGTCCAGTTGGATTAGATTAGGTCATTTATTATTATTTAATTCAATGAAGAGTTAAAAGAGATATAATCAAAGATTATTTACTAAAGAAATTTTAATATAATGTAATACATAAGATAAATTCAATTGTAAATATTCATTAGAAAGATAAAAATATTTCCTACATAAGGATAGTTTATTTATAATTTTTAGACATTATATAATTTAATTTATTTATGACACAATGATGATGTAGTAATTACCTAATTAATGAAAAATTAGAATAATTGATATTATAAATACCCAAATAAATATAATTTGAGATTGTTTATGAGTTACAATTATTTTCTAGGTTAATATGACATTTTATGATTTCTTCAAGTAACTTTTTTCGAAGTAATAATTCTTTTATGAATTTTAAAAAAATCAATTATTGAATAGTGTCAAAATTGACATAAAAGAGTTTTTAAATCAAATATTATATTATTAATTGATATTAAATTCTTAAAAATATAAGGTTTGGAAAAGAGACTTATATCATGATAGGTGTATCATTAATGGACCACTTGGGGGGTCTCTAGGATTTATATAGTATGTTTATTAACTATATAATATAAAAATACAAAGTGACATAGTAAATGTCAAACTAATTAACTAAGAGTTAAAACTAAATGATAAGGTTAATATAGTAACCAAAACCTGTCTAAATTCTATTGGTTGAATGTTTTCGACCTATTCCCACCTTAAAATTTTAATAATAAACATTGGAGCAATTATAAACCGAATATGAATTTATTATAAATTAATATTTCTAGATTTTCCAAAGGTGCCCCTCACCCCTCTTATAAAAAGGGCACTCCTCGTTCTCATTACTTCACACCATCAATGCCATTTGATTCTGCCAAAGTCTACCCAAATACTCTCCCCACATCCCTCAAAACATCCTAGAGGTCTTATATTGATCATAAATTCAACTTATGGGGCCCTTTTGATCAAATCAAAAGGAAGAACCCGAAGAAGAGGTAATGATTTCACCACCCTTTTTCAAGTTCTTTTCTTCTGCTACTTCTTCATTATTTCTTGTTAGCATTATAAAATAATAACTCCAGTATCTTATATATACTGTGATGTTATTATAATTATGGTACAACCATATTCAGTATTCTATCCACCCTTTGAATAACATGTCACCATACATGCGTACGTACGACTTACCGTCTCCACGTCGTGGTGTAATTGTTATTCAATATATTATTATTTGATAGGTATAATAATGATTATTAATTCATTTAAATAATAAATATAACATTTGATGATTTAAAAATAATGTTTATGGACTTGATATCATTATGGATATGAAAAAGATACATTCTACCCATTACAAACATGGCTTACGTAACAAAACATATAAAAGAAAATGAGTAAGTTAACACCCGAAACGACGATAATACTAAGATATTATTAACAATGAAATGTTAAAAGATCATATATGATAACATATTAATATTTATGATTATTGTATAATTTAATAACAATTATTTCACCATTATACAGGAGGTTAACCTACCCTCAACCAAGGAAAAGTACAAGGTAAGGGTTTATTTCACAATATCTTCATTATCCGAGGTTGTTTATACGCAATTATCTACTGGGATCTCTTTATCATCCACATCCATGTTCCTTAAAAATGTATTTAAAACATATTTACTATTTAATAGACAATGGTTTAATGTCATTTATACCCTTATTTGTTTTGAAAATAATCTTTCCGTCGTTTTCCAAACAAGGCACTTTTAACCTTTTCGACAAATTTAAGGTAAGAATGTTTTTTTAACTTATACGGCGGGTGTGGCTATTTACCGCCATTATAAAATTGTCAAAGCTTCCCTTAGAAGCTTATAAGAATATTTTAAATGTAAATGTTTTATTTTGTAATTATGTGACTTTTAAATTATTTCAAAATGAATATTTTAAGAATTTGTGAAAGGTACTCTTTATCAAGATCATAATTTTAAATGTTTTAAAGATTTATCTTTCTAAATCATTTTATTTAATGTCCATATTTTCAAAATGATTTTATGGATTTATTTATATGGAAATGAATGTTTTGAAATGATATTTCTTTTAAAAAGTTTCAAAGTGGTATGAGATAATTTGATTCAAAAACCTCTTTTAAATTACTTCCGTTATAAATGTGTGACTTTTCAATAATTTCGAGAAAAGAGATATTTCTCTCAAATAGTTTTTATTTTCATTTATGTCAACATCATTTAATGGATTTTACGCTTATTTGAAGTTGATTTATTATGATACAAACTTTTGTATTGTATTGAAGGTTTTGTGATATGTTTTACTATGGATGTGTTATTTTTATACCATTCATGGTTTATGGAGAAAGCATTGAAATTTCATATTCTTGTTTTAATATGAATGTTTATGTTACAACCTTTTCATATGGGAATGAATTGGACTTATTAAGTGACAGGTGGAGCCCGCTATAGTTCCTCGATGCATCGGTAGGTCTCATGAGACAAATTAGTGTCTTGGCACAAGGCCATGGGAAAATCTTATTTGTAGTCATGGAACGAGGCCTTGGCTATGTGGTTATGATAGTCTGGCATTGTGCATTCCATTATTATGAAAGTGGTTATTGATATTTCATGTGATTATTCAATTAGTAGAATATCCATGTGAATAAGTAAATGGCATTATTTCATTTTATTTTTTCCATACTATGTTGAAGTTCAAGTTTAAAAGGCTTTTGTTTTAGTTATACATTGCCTTAAATGTTTTTTCTTTTTTATGAATGTTTCCTCTATATTTTTATCCTTACTGGGCATTTGAGCTCACCCCTTTTCTATGTCTTATTTTTCCCATGATGTGAAGAAGTAATTTATGAATGACATGTTGTACCTCTCGTATCCCCTCGTGGTTTAATTTTCATGATCACAATCACTTTCATGTTTATCTAACATTGTTTGAAGTGTTTTTGATTGAAAGGCACAAGGTTGCCAAGAAGTTGGCCCAAGAATGGACATCAAATGGACTGAAATTCAGTCCACCGGCCAACCGGTGTGATAGCACCGGCCAGCCGGTGGAACTGGCAGAGGCATTGCCCACTGCCAGGTTCCACCGGTCGACCGGTGGCTCTGTCACCGGTCGACCTGTGGCACCCAGCCCAAATAGTATTTGCTACTGTCTTGCCACCGGCCAGCCGGTGGCTCCTCCACCGGTCGACCGGTAGAGCCTGGATCAAGACTCTTCTTCTCTACCAAGGCACCGGCCAGCCGGTGGCTCTGGCACCGGTCAGCCGGTGGACCCTGGACAAGAATCCTATGCCTTTTTGCACACACCGGCCAGCCGGTGGGACTGTACCGGCCAGCCGGTGGACACAGTCAAACTAGCCGTTGGGCTGTTGACCAGCCTGCCCACTTGGCTCCCAACGGCTCTTTTAGCCTCTCCAACGGCTCCGAAGCCTCCCCAAGGGTTCCATGCCTATAAATAAAGGCCAAGGAAGCCCCGGACATCTACCGGAACTATTGTGAAGCCCACGGACATATTTTGCATCAATTGGCCAACCTCCGGCGACTTCCTCCAAGGGAACCCCAAGTGCTCCAACAACTTCCACATCCAAGGAGCTCCTTCAAAGAAGCTTGGAAGCAGCCTTCAACATCTCCAATCATCAAAGGCGCCCAAGGCTTCTCCCAATTACGGTTTTTATTGTTTTATCTATTTTGAGCTTTAAAATTGGGTTTGTGCCTACAAACCCCAAACCCTTTTCTCATCCCCCTTTCTTTTGGGTTTCACACCACCACTAAGGTGTGAAGAGGTTCACAAGCTTTTCCTTTAAAAAGCTTGAGAAAAAGGTGAGCTATCCTTCACCTGTAAGAAGGATAGTGGGTTCTTGCTAAACCATCAAAAGCATGTGGGTTCTTGCTAAACCACAAAAGCAAGCTGTAATAGGTCCTAGTGCTACCTCAAATCCTAGTGGGTTTCTTGCTAAAACCATTGAAAAGCAAGCGGTAGGAATCTCTCAACGGTTGAGTTGGGAGCGGAGACGTAGGCCGGGTTTTGGCCGAACTCCGTTATCAATTTCTTGTGTCTTGCCTCATTTATTTCCGCTGCATCTTAACTTTGATTTTTAAATTGTTAATAATTTTTTAAAAGGCAATTCACCCCCCCTCTTGCTATTTTTCCTCGCGTTTGTTCCGACCCAACAATTGGTATCAGAGGGAAATTTGAGTAATACCCTAACCCGGTTTCAAATTTAAGATCCATTAAGATGGCATCAACCTCTTTCGCCCCCGAGGGCCTCTCATTGGGTCGGGCTCCATTTTTTGATGGGACCGACTATAATTATTGGAAAACCCGCATGACCACTTTCCTTAGAAGCATAGGTTATCCCATATATAAAATTGTCATGCATGGTTACACTCTTTCTACTCCCGACGAATCCGAATGGACCCCTGCCGATATAAAGAATTTTGAGCTTGATGGCAAAGCCATGAACGCTCTTCATTGCAGGTTAGATAGAAATGAATTCAATCGAGTGTCTACTTGCACCTCCTCACATGAAATTTGGAAACTTTTAGAAGTAACTCATGAGGGAACTAACAAAGTCAAAGACACTAGATTGGATATGTATAGGCAAGATTTTGAGTCATTTTCAATGCATCCAAATGAGTCTATTTCTGAAATGTTTACTCGCTTTACTGACGTGTGCAATGGAAGGAAATCTCTTGGTGATGATGTTTCAGCCGAGACGATGGTCAAGAAGATCTTATGGGTCCTTCCGAGCTCATGGGCACCTAAAGTGACGGCGATCCAAGAAGCTAAGGACGTCAAAAATATGCCGGTAGAGGAGCTCATCGGATCCCTAATGACGTACGAGATCACGATGAGGAGGCAAGCTCAAAAGGAGGGCACACCAATCAAGACACCAAAGAACATTGCCCTCAAGGTACAAAAGGAAGTAAGCTCCTCCTCATCTTCTTCCTCATCTCCTTCCTCATCTTCCTCATCATCAAGAGGCGACTCGGAAATGGAGAATCTCGCCCGCCAAATGCATAAATTTATAAAGAAGCATAAGAAGAAGAAGAAATCTCGCAAGGCGCGAAAGCAAGAACCCACCGCAAGATCCGAGCCGAAGGTAAAATGCTACGGGTGCGGTAAAAAGGTCCATTACAAGCCCGATTGCCCACTCAACAAAAAACGGGCCACGCCCAAGGAGAAAGGAAAGAAAAAAGTCCTCAAGGCGACATGGAGTGACACCTCCTCATCATCCTCCTCCTCCTCCTCCTCGAGCGACCAAGGTACAAAATGCCTAATGGCATTTCATGAGGTAACTTCTTCCGATTCCTCATCCTCCTGCTCTTCAAATTCAAATTCTTTAAATCATCTTTCTTATGAGGATCTCCAATATGCTAGAGATCAATTAGAAAATGGTTTTCATGAGCTTTCTTCAAAATTTGTTGCTTTAAAAAAGTCTTTCAAAAAACTCTCCTCCGAAAAAGAACAACTTCTCAAAGAGAAGGAGGAGATGTCCCTCAAAATCCAAAATTTCCCAAATGTTGATTCCATGGAATCAACCATCAAAGACCTAAGGGAGACCCTAGCTAAGTTCACCCAAGGGGAACAAAATTTGAACAATATCCTAGGTTCCCAACGAATTTCTAGAACCACTCAAGGACTTGGCTACACCAACCAAGCTTCCTCCTCCCATGCTCCCACTGTTTTTGTAAGGGGGAGCTCTAGTTTTAAATTTTGTAACTATTGCAAAAAACCCGGGCACCTTATTTATGAATGTAATTGTAAAAACGCCCAGTACGGTCAACCCAAAAGTTTTTTCTTTTCCGACGAATTTTATAGGAGAAGACCCGCTATGAGACAAGTATGGATTGAAAAATCCCTTCTTGCGAGTCTCTCCGGGCCAAAAATTGTTTCCTCTCCCCGGTGATTTATTGTTTTTATTTAGGGGGAGTTAGGTTTGTTTAAGAATTTTTGTTTTATTCAAACTTTCAATTTCAACTTTTGGTTTCAATTTTCAAATTTTCAATTGGTTTTTGATTCAAATCTTTCAATTCAAACTGTTATTCAATTTTTGTTTCAAATCATTCAATTTCCAAAATTTCAATTGATTTTCAAATCCCATCCCTTATTTTTCAAAATTTCCCTCAATCAAGTTTTATGCCCCATTCTATTTTGATAATCACAAAGGGGGAGAAATTCCTTGATTGATTGGGGGAGAGTCTTCTCTATCATGCTTTGATTCATTTTCAAATTATCCTTTAAGAATGTCTTTAATTTCAGTATTTTACTTTGATTGTTTCGGTGATTGTGATCATCAAAATAGGGGGAGATTGTTGTACCTCTCGTATCCCCTCGTGGTTTAATTTTCATGATCACAATCACTTTCATGTTTATCTAACATTGTTTGAAGTGTTTTTGATTGAAAGGCACAAGGTTGCCAAGAAGTTGGCCCAAGAATGGACATCAAATGGACTGAAATTCAGTCCACCGGCCAACCGGTGTGATAGCACCGGCCAGCCGGTGGAACTGGCAGAGGCATTGCCCACTGCCAGGTTCCACCGGTCGACCGGTGGCTCTGTCACCGGTCGACCGGTGGCACCCAGCCCAAATAGTATTTGCTACTGTCTTGCCACCGGCCAGCCAGTGGCTCCTCCACCGGTCGACCGGTAGAGCCTGGATCAAGACTCTTCTTCTCTACCAAGGCACCGGCCAGCCGGTGGCTCTGGCACCGGTCAGCCGGTGGACCCTGGACAAGAATCCTATGCCTTTTTGCACACACCGGCCAGCCGGTGGGACTGTACCGGCCAGCCGGTGGACACAGTCAAACTAGCCGTTGGGCTGTTGACCAGCCTGCCCACTTGGCTCCCAACGGCTCTTTTAGCCTCTCCAACGGCTCCGAAGCCTCCCCAAGGGTTCCATGCCTATAAATAAAGGCCAAGGAAGCCCCGGACATCTACCGGAACTATTGTGAAGCCCACGGACATATTTTGCATCAATTGGCCAACCTCCGGCGACTTCCTCCAAGGGAACCCCAAGTGCTCCAACAACTTCCACATCCAAGGAGCTCCTTCAAAGAAGCTTGGAAGCAGCCTTCAACATCTCCAATCATCAAAGGCGCCCAAGGCTTCTCCCAATTACGGTTTTTATTGTTTTATCTATTTTGAGCTTTAAAATTGGGTTTGTGCCTACAAACCCCAAACCCTTTTCTCATCCCCCTTTCTTTTGGGTTTCACACCACCACTAAGGTGTGAAGAGGTTCACAAGCTTTTCCTTTAAAAAGCTTGAGAAAAAGGTGAGCTATCCTTCACCTGTAAGAAGGATAGTGGGTTCTTGCTAAACCATCAAAAGCAAGTGGGTTCTTGCTAAACCACAAAAGCAAGCTGTAATAGGTCCTAGTGCTACCTCAAAGCCTAGTGGGTTTCTTGCTAAAACCATTGAAAAGCAAGCGGTAGGAATCTCTCAATGGTTGAGTTGGGAGCGGAGACGTAGGCCGGGTTTTGGCCGAACTCCGTTATCAATTTCTTGTGTCTTGCCTCATTTATTTCCGCTGCATCTTAACTTTGATTTTTAAATTGTTAATAATTTTTTAAAAGGCAATTCACCCCCCCTCTTGCTATTTTTCCTCGCGTTTGTTCCGACCCAACATGACATGCATGGATAGTATGTGGGGATATGAGTGTGGTCTATGAAGAAAATATGTTGTTGTAGTAGTTTTACACTTTATGATGTAATGTAAAACTTTATTAATATATCTAGTGTTTCCAAGGCTACTAAACCAATCGGTCTTTCGAGATTTGATCTTTCTTGTGATCATTTCTAGGTTACGAAGTAATGTACCTACTCTGGGTAACTGGGGTCAGGGCATTACAATAATTGAAACCAATTCAGAAATATAGAAGAAGTATATAACGAAACATAATAAACAAACTGGTATTGAAAATATTTTATTTCAATATTAAATTATTTCACACAATTCATTTAAATAATAAATTTCCTTGTCATCACCAATCTACAAAATTTAAATATAATGTTTCTCGAATTATTGAAAACTATAATCCAATGATTCTTAATTTTTTGAGTACAATAGAGAAAATGAATGAATATTGATCATAAATTGACATTTGAATGAATTATTCCATTAATTAATAATCTTTTACATATTTCATTCAAAATTAAGAAATTTTGTTGAATTAAATTAGAATAATGATCATGTTTTGAAACTATTTAATAAATTAAGATAGAAATATATTATTCAAATTCATTATCAACCCAACCAAAAAAAAATAAAATTGAATAATTATATTCCTGTTCATAAAAAGATTCAACTCCTATTCAAATGGATATTAATGAATAAATGGAAGAGGTAATGAAAATATCCTCTCATTGATTTTCTCTGTAAATGAGAATTTATAATCTATTTATCTACATTATATGGTATTTAGATTGCCCAAATTTTATCATTTAAATGTATGTGGCTCCTAAATAAAATAAATTCCTTAATTTTATCCTCTATAGTTATATTTTTTAGTTGATTTACAGTTGATTAAATAAGATTTCTGTATGAATTTTTCATTCTTTTATGTTTTGAAAATCACAAACACACTATCCTAAGGAAAATTTCATTTTCCATACGTTTCATCTCGATATGGAATATTTTCCTTCCCCAAGGAATTTTATCCTTACCTAGTTTTTATTGTTCATTTTTTTGTCTCCATAAATCTAAATTTTTTTATTTCTAAGTGTAAAATACGGTCTCAAAATAGAAACATCAGAATTATATAAATACTTTGATATAGAGTATTCTAAATTTCAGATAATTCAACTTCTGAATTTTAGAGAATTTGGAGTCTGAATTTCAGAGAATTCAGATTTTGAATTTCAGAGAATTCAGAGTATGAATTTCAAAGAATTAAAATACATAATTAGAATCCTAAAAACAAAATACTCCACATATAAGTACTTATAGAATTACAAGGTTTTATATGTGAAACTGTATTTTACACTTAGAAATAAAAGGTGTTATATTTAGGGAGACTAAAAAAAGTACAATGAAAACAAGCTAAGGATAAATTTCCTTGGGGAAGGGAAATTTTATTTATCGATATAAAACTTATGGAAAATGAAATTTTCCTTACGATAGAGTGTTTGTGATTTTCAAAACATATAGGAATGAAAGATTCAAAATTATTCCTTATTGACTCAACAATCTGCCCCTTTTTGGAACGAACAATCATCCTTATGAAAAAGAATATAAGGACTTAGAAATTGTATGGACTTGTAAATAAATATTATCTCCCTATACTTATGGATCAAAGTGAATACAACTAACTCCCACTTAGGCCTTGGAAACCCTATGTATAGTATTCTGAATTTCCTAAATGAGATTTTTCATTTTCTTCCATACGAAAATCTTCATAATGAAAACACCCCCTTAATTAGGGAAATTTATTTTTTTCTTCATATTATTATTGAAATTACTTTCTCCTCCTTAGTGATTTTCATAAATGATTAAAGGGAATTGAAAAATAAATATGGTACCTGATATATTAGTACTACACAAAAAAAATAAGGAACATCCAAAAATTTCATTAAATTGGAAGAATATGTACAATAAATAATATACAACAAAAGATTGGGTTTAGAATGAAATTATCGCTCCTACTCCTTCGACATCAATTTATTTACTATGGTTTTGAGATTCTTGAGTTACTCTCGATCCCCCTCTATATATTTTAGAATCTGATCCTGATCTTCTATTTTTTTCTATAATGATTTGATTTTTTCTTCGTGAGAGTTAATAGATTCTGCCCGACCCTTCAAGTTTTCATCCTGATTGACAAGATTCTCATCAATCTCAATTCATAGATACCTTTCTCTCTTCTAACACTGAGAAACTGAATTCAATTTCCAATTCATATATTTCACTTAATTTTTTCAAGAAGACTATTCCAGAGTTATCTTTTTCACAAAACTATTAGTGAGATCCATGATCTTCACATCTTTAGTGTCAAAAGAATCCTCGAAACATTCATGGAATTCATTAAGGATTAAATATCTTCAATTATCTTCCTTGGTAATATTGTCATCTTTTATCATTATATTTTATGTTCTTCATAGCTAATAAGAATAGTCCTGATGTCTTCCTTGATTTTGACAAACTTATCCATCACCATGGATACTGAATCTAATTTTTTATTCACTGAATATGGAAGCATCTGACTTCTCAAGTCTATACTGGGGAATAATGGAATAGTTCCAATAAGCTTTTTCAAAGACTGAACAACAAATTCATGTCCGAGAGAGGACTGTTCTGAATTAGAGACTCTGGTTGGTGAGGATTATTTTTCTAAATCAACAATTTTCCACTTTGATGAAGTACCAACATCATTCTTCTTCACTACAGATTTTCTAGGGGTATCAACTACCACCTATTTTACCTTATCATCTTTCAAAATGAATTCCCCCTAATCCAGAGATTTGTGTTGACTATCAGAGTGCTGAACTATTCTGTCATCATTAATTTCTTCCTTTTTAGCTCATGCCTCATCATCCTCTGGGTGAATGAAATCATTATTGAACCATTATTCCCCAAATAATTTATTTACATCATCTTCACCCATTTTTTCATCCTTCCCAGGTGTATCAATCTTTGATGATTCATCTTGAGGGGATTGGAATGATAATTTCTCAGAAGGGATTTCCTTCTCATGATATTCCTCTACCTGCTTTAAAACATATTCAGAGACACTGCTTACTTATTATTCCTCTACTACTACTACTTCTTCTTCCACTAATACTTCTTGATGTTTTTTCAGAATTACCAACTTCTTAACTAGGGTGTCAAGAAGTGGTTGTTGAAGAAATGTCCATGGAAACTGAATATTCTCTGAGTCTTTATCAACAACATTCAGAAGGTATTTTACAATATCAAATTCAGAAAACTTATTCCTGTGTATCTTTTATTTTTCTTCCTTTTCTATATTCCCATAATTTTTTTTCCTTCAACGCCTTTTCCTCATTAGGTTTGAGGCCAAAAATAGGATCCCCTTTATTCCTGTTCATCTCCTCTTCCCACCACATTTCCACTACCTCATCAGCATATGGTTTTTTATACTTTTTCATTAGAGGTGCAGATTGAGTTTCCTTAGTCTCTGGGGATTTACTTTTGTCTTCAACTTCCTTAAAATTTTCCTTCCTTCCACAATTTTTGAAAGACTCAGCCACTTTCTGTTTCATTGATATGGTATCTACCTTCTCTTCTGGAAAATCATAAATTTTTTTGGATTCATTAGAAAATCCAACATTCATCCCTCTTAAGTTTTCATCATTCAGCAACAGGACATTTCCATTTCATGACTTAAATGTGCAATGAATTTTTAAGGATTCTAAACACCGAACAATAATCATTGACAGAATGGATGGAAAAATTATAATTTGAGAAATCAAATTCACATTTTTAATATTATAATTCATAACAAGAATGTACTTAACGAAATTTATCTTTCTTAAATTCACCATGAAATCCAAAATTCCATGAACATCAGGAAGCTTGTGAGTAAGGAACTAAACTTCCACTTCATAAGGAATTCTAATCAAATGAGAAGGCTTAGTGTATAAAAGAGAATATTCCATTCCATAACACTTGAACGGGAACTTTTTTTTCTTATTCCTTGAAGAAAGATATTGTCTCATAGAACACTACAAACAACCCCAGATAGACCAATTCTTGTTCTTTTGGTTTTGAAAACATGCACTCTCCCAACCATTGATCATTATATTCTTGGATATAATGGAACATTCATAGCGAAGATATTTGGATGAACTAACCATTCTTTATAAATCTGACATTCAGAGATTTCTTTATAGGAGAAATTTATTTTTTTAATGAAGCTTCTACAGAAATTTGGAACTGAGGAAACCTAGATGTTCCAGAACAGAACTATGTAGAAGGGGAAGAGCATCAGCATGCGATGGCTTTAGTTTGATGTGGGAAAATCATTGGGGGATCCATTATATTGGAAATTGAAGCGAGGTTTCGGTTTTCTCGATCGATCCAATGGATGAAAGCATCTATTGAAGATATAATAGTTGAGATGATAGCCATAGAAGAATATTTCATCCTATCCAATCATTTGAGGTTTTTAGAGATAATTTTATTTTAGAAAAAATAAAATGAATACAAAAGATTTTGCCTAAAATAGAATAAAATACCTACATGAAAAAGGATTATTACAAAAATTAGGGAAAGAAATAATACCTTTGGGATCACTTAGAGAAAATATTCGAAATGTGAAAAAAAATCATTGAAGAACATTAGATTCCGAAATTGGATTTTGGTAAACATTATACTATTAAAAATTTGACTAAAACAGATTTTACTATGAAAATTTTATTCGAACAATTTTAAAAATGAAAAAATCCATTATGAAATTATTTAGTATGAAAATCATCATTATGAAAATCTTAAGTACGAAAATCATCATTAAGTAAAATTTATGTAATAAAATTATCGTTATGAAAATTTTTACAATGAAAATTTCTAGATTAACTTACAAGGAAATGTACTCCCCCAATGAAAATAAGTTTCTTATTGTAAGGAGATAGGTTTCAACAAGAAGTTAATAAGGATGATTACATTATGTTTATCATTAATAACTTCTGTTTAATGTATTCAAATATATAAGAGGGTGAATATTTTGTAAAATTCTCAACAATTTGATATTACATTCTGATTAAAAGAAGAATGATATCTTGTTTTTGATTGTGATCCCTATGAATGTGATTCCTAATATCTATTTGTTTTGCATGAGTGTAATGTGTTGGATTTTTACTTAATACAATGGCACTAATATTATCACACAATATTATTGTTTGGGTAAAACTCATAACATAATATTTGAGTCTGTGATGCATCCACAACACATGAGCACAACAATGTCAAGATGCTATATATTCAGCTTCAGAAGTGGAAAGTGCTACCGAGTGATGATTTTTCCATAACCATAAAACTAATGAATCTCATAAGGAATGAAAAGTCTCATATGTATATTTCCTATCCATTCAACATCTAGCAATGTCCTCATCTGAAAAAAAAATTTAAATCAAAATCATTTCGAAATGTATAGAAGAGTCTTAGATCCATGGTTCCCTTTAAGTATCAAAAAATCCTTTTCACTGAATTTAATTTAGATTCCATAGGATTGTATTGATATCATTCTCATTATCATACAAAAATCATTAATTTTGGATGAATAACTATTAAGTAAAGTAGACTACCTATCATACCACTAAAATATTTTTTATCTACAGGATTCCCAGTTTCATCAGGATCAAGTAAATTTTAGGTACCAATGGGAGTACTCATACTCTTAGTGTTGACATATCAATACTTTTAAAGAATATATTTAATATACTAATGTTGGGATATATATATTCCTTCTATTTTTGGAGAAATTTGAAAACCAAGGAAAAATGTTAACACACCCATCATACTCATTTCAATTTCATATTTCACTAGATCCATAGAAGAATCAGTTAAATATTGATGTGTTCAACAAGATATAATTTCAACAACATAAATTTGGACAATCAAATCATTTTTCATATCGCTCCTTATAAAATGTGGTGGATCAACGTTTCCCTTAACATAATTATTTTGAAACAAAAACCTTGTATGTCTATCATAACAGGCTTGAGGGGATTACCTGAGTCCATATAAAGATTTGGAATTTGTGAAAACATATTCATGATTTTTTTTATTTCAAAAAAAGGAGGTTGTTCAACAAAAACTTCTTCTTTAACAAAACCATTAAGGAAATCACATTTTTCATCAATTTGAAAAAAAATTTAAATCAAATAATTATTCAAAGGTATGTAGAATATGAATATATTCATGTCTATATACTGGAGAATAGGTTTCAACATAGTCTATTCATTCTTTTTTATTATTGTTTGTAGCCACCAATCTTTCTTCATTTCATACAATGATCATATTTTCATCACATTTATTTCTGAAGACCTAGTTTAATCCATTAAAAGATGTTTCCTTAGGTCTTTCATCCATGGTCCTGAATTTCATCCTTTCGAATTCATTTAGCTCATATTGTGTAGCTTTTATCTAATCCTCATCACCTAAAGCTTCATTAGTGATTTTTTGTTTCAATTGGAAAAGGAATTCTAGATGTTCTAAATTATTTCTTTTGGTACTTCTAGTTTTTATGATTTTATTTGCATCACCAATGATAGTATCACATGAATTATTCTTATGAAAATACTGATTTGGGTTTTGTAAAACCTGTTCATCAATGTAGGGTAGGAAATATTTTGTGGTAAATGTTGCAGAAATACCTTCTTGAACATTTTTCTTATCAGAAAGATCTTCTAACAAGTGTTGATAATCATTTTTTGAAAACACATCCAAAGATATAGGATGAGGTTGTTTAAGAATAAAATAATTATTTTCATCAAATATTACATGTATTATTTCTTCAACAATAGATGTATTTTTATTGTAAACTCTATAATCCTTAGAAGTTATGGAGTTTCCTAAGAAAATTCCATCATCATATTTTGGATCAAATTTGTGTATATTATATTTAGTATTTAGAATGAATACCATACAAGCAAAAACCATGAAGTAGGAAAGTCTAGGTTATCTATCCTTCCAAAACTCATAAGGTGTTTTATTAAGAAAAGGTCTAATAAAACCCCGATTTATAGTATAACAAGAATAACATACTGCTTCATCCCAAAAAATGGTTGGCTACTGAATATTCACTCAACATGGATCTTGTTATCTCTTGAATTAATCCATTTCTTCTTTCAACAACACCATTATGTTAAGTTGTTCTAGGTGATGAGAAGTTATGATTAATTCCTTTTATACTATAAGCGGATTCAGAATAAGAATTTTGAAATTCACCTTAATGATCACTATGAATAGATATCTGAGAAAGGTTTTTCTCATTTTTCAGTTGGGCTCTAAAACATTTTAAATATGAAAAATCTTCAGATTTCTTTTTTAGAAAATCGCCCACATAAATCTAGTGTAATAATCAACTAAAAGAAATTCATAATATTTGCCACTAATGCTTCCAGTTTGTGTTGGACCAAAATGGCACATATGAACTAATTGTAATGCATCACTTGTTGAGACTCCACCAACTAATTTAAAACTTGATTTTTGTATTTTCCATATTGATAGCGATCACAAAATTTTGAGGTATCATATCTATGCTCCGGTAGATTTGTAAATAGTCTTTTCATATAATGATTCTATAGGTTCTTAATATTACAGTGTCTAACCTTCTATGACACAATGAAGATTTATCCACCAATTCACTATGACATGGTAGGTCTTGGCTCCTAAGGTTTTCTTTGTTAGTGTGTATACATTCTCTTGCATGTGGGTTGAATGAATAAACTCTTTCTCATAACTGTGAACTAAGCAATTATTATTTCTAAAATCATGAGGTAACCTTAATCACATAATTTAATTATGCTAACGAGTTTGTGATTAAGACCCCTGACCAATAATACATGTGAAATCAATGTTTTTTCATGAAAATAATTGTTACCTATACCAATAATATCTCCATTAGCATTATCTTCGAATGTTACTTTTCCCCTTTCATCTTGATAATAATTTCAAAGAAGTTTTTGTTACCAATTATATATTGGGATCATCCACTATACATGTACCAAGTATTACTGTAGGTACTATCTTTATTTTCCTAAAAATAAGAGTTTTATACTTTCTAAACCAAAACATTCTTGGATTCGAAAACCTTGGAAAGAAAAATTTTAGGATTCCACATTTTCTATGAAAAATATGCTTTATGAAAACCTAATGACTATGTTTTGTTTAAGGAACAATTCTTTTCCCATTTCCCACCCCGCTGATATTTATCAGTCAAGTGTAGTGGTTTCAATACACACAATGATAATGGTATGGGTTTTAACCAAATACATATATTTTGTGATAATACTAGTGAAATTTCCTTAAGTAAAAACCCTAAACATCACTCTCGAGCAAAACATATAGGTTTTAGGCATCACTTTCTTATGGATCACACACAAAAAAGAGATATAATTCTATAATTTATCAGAACACAAGATCAAATTGGTGATAGTTTTACAAAATCATCACCCTCCCATTGATTTGAATTCATTAAACAGATGTTAGGAATGATAACTATAAGATAATATTCCTTATTAACTTATTTTTGAAACCTATCACCTTACAATAATTATCTCCTTTTCATATAGGGAGTACATTTCCAAGTCAGTTAAACTAAAACAATTTCGTAGTAAAATCTTCGGTAGTCAAAAATTTTCAAAGTCTGATGTTTTTCCATAATCAAATTTCAAAATCTAATGTTACCCAAGAATATTTTTTCTCATTATGAATATTTTCCCTAAAAAATCTGAAAGGTATGATTTCTTTCTTTATGTTTTCATAATCATGCTTTTTTACTAGTTGGTATTTTATTCTTCTTGAAGAAAAATATTTCGTATTCATTTTAATTTTTCATAAAAGTGATTATTTTATAAAAACCTCAAATGTTTGGATTGGACCAATTCTCTTTCTATAGCTATCATCTCAATCGTCAGATCTTCTCAAGATGCATTTAAAAAATGGATCAATCAAGGAAGCTGACCTGTGACTTCGATTTCCTATATAATGGAGCCCCAATGATTTTCCTATACCGTACTCAAACCTACGCAAGCTGAAGCTCTGTCCCTCCTACATAATCCCATTCATGATCGTCATGGTTTCCTCAGTTTTGAATGTCTGAGGAAGCATCATCTCAAAAAAATGTCATCTATGAAGTAAATCACTGAGTAGAATATTTACAGAGAAAGGTTTGTTCATCCCAATTTCATTGTTATATATGATTCCATTATATCAAAGAATATCAAGCTCAATGGCTGGGAGATTGTATGCATTTCAAAACCAAAATCATAGGATTTGTTCTATCTAGATTTGTTAGAGGAGTTCTATGAGACAATATCTTTCTTCAAGGAATAAGACAAACACACATTCTCGTTCAAGTGTTATTGAATGAAATATTACATTTCATACACTAAGGCTGCTAGTTTCATTAGAATTCCTTATAAAGTGGAAGTTGTGTTCTGTACTCACAAGTTACCTGATGTTCATGGATGTTTGGAAAAGTGAAGGTTATGTCTTGACATGGTTTTTCAGAAGTAAAGACTCCAAAGATTATTCATCTATATATACACATAAGTTTCATGAACTATGGGTTCAAGGATTTATAATTCTGTGAAAAAGAGACAATGATAAATAAAATAAATTTGATATGTATATTTTGGATTTCTTGGGGAATTTAAGAATGACAAATTTGGTTAATTACATTTTGGTAAAGATTGAGAATATTAAACACGAGAATTTGAAATCTCAAATTATAATTTATCCAGCCATTTTGTCAATTATAATTGTTCGATGGTTAGAATCCTTCATAATTCCACACAGATCTATGTCAAGAATATAAAAAGTCATCTAGCTAAGTTATGACACCTTCAGAAGGATGAAAGTTGGATTTTCTAAATAATTTTATGAATTTTATGATTTTCCAGTAGAGGAGGTAGAAGCCATATCAAAGAAACAAGAAGTGAATGAGACATCCAAAATGGGTGTATGGAATAAAAAGTTGAGGGATGTTGAAGAGTATGGAAAAACCCCAAAGGCAATGGAAACTCAATCAGCACCTTCAAAGCCAAAGATGAAAAAAGTATATCCTGATGAGGTAGTTGCAAAGTGGAGGGAAGATAAGAAGAACAAGAAGGAAGGGGAACCTGTGTTTGGATCGACCCTGCTTAGGAAAAAGCGTTTAAGGGAAATAATGCTAAGAATATGGAAAAGTAAGAAAAAGAAAATATGAAAAGGGAGAATTTTTCTGAAGCAAATATAGTATAATCCCTTATGTAGGCTACTGAGAATGACTCTAAGAATATTTATGTTCCAGAGTCGTTCCATCAAGAACCACTTCTTAAATTTCTAAGAAAGAAGTTTGTAATTCTAGAAAAACATCATGAACATGTAGTTTAAGTGGAAGAAGAAGAAGAAGAAGAAGAAGAAGAAGGAAATGATGACTCCGACGATTTTTTAGAGTAGGTAGAGGAATATTATGAGAAGGAAATCCCTTCTGAGAAATTATCTTTTTGAACCTCCCAAGTCAAATGGTCAAAGATTGCTACTCCTTGTAAGGATGAATAAATGGGTGAATATGATGTAAATAAACTATTTGGGGAAGAAAGCATCAATAAAGATTTCATTCATGCAGAGGATGATGTGGTAGGAGCTGAAAAGGAAGAAATTGATGAAGAAAAAATTGTTCAGCTCTATGATAGTGATCATGAATGTACTAATCTAGAGGAAGTCATTTCGAAAGACGATAAGGGGAAATAAGTGTTATTTGATACACTTTGAAAATCCATAGTGAAGAGGAAAGATGTTGGTACTTAATCAAAGAGGAAACATGGTGAGTTAGAAAAACAATCTTCACCATCCAATGATTCATATTCGGAATCATTCACTCTTGGACATGAATTTGTAGTTCAGTCATTGAAAAATCTTGTTGGGACTATTCCATTATTCCCCAGTATAGACTCATGATTTTAGATTCTTTAGAATTCATTAAATCTAAAATAGGATTCAGTATCCATGGTGATGGAGAAGTGTCTCAAACTCGAGGTAAAATTCATGGCATTTCTTATAATCTATGAATCTCATAAAATATCATGAAAAATTATGACGAGCTGGTCACGTAAAACAGTTTAATAGATGATAATCCTTGTTGAATTCCAAGAAAGTGTCAAAGATGCTTTTTACACTGAATATGTGAAGATCAAAGATCTCAATAATATTTTTGAGGAAATATTATCTCTGGAACAGACATCTCGGAAGAAAAATGTGAAACATCTGAATGGTAAATTGAATTATGTTTCTCTAAGATGGAATAGAGAAAGGGATCACAGTATTGTGATAGAAGAGAAGATTTCCAAACAGGAATATGTCTTGAAGGGTCATGTAGAATCTCACAAGTCTCAGGAATAAAAAATCAATGCCTTAGAGATGAAAACCGAAGATCCGGACCAGCTTCTCAAACATGCATAGGAGGGTCACAAGGAACTCAAGAAGCTCAAAACCAAACTGAAGAAATATATGGCTATGGAGAAGTAAGGATTATTTCATTCTAAATATGATATTTTGTTGTATTATCCTTGTTTTACATATTCTTCTAATTTTAATGAAAATTTTGGATGTTCTTTATTTTTGGTTTCCTAGTACTAATATTTTAGGTACCGTATTTATATTTCCATTCCATTTAATCATTTTTTTAATCACAAAGGGGGAGAAACGAATTTCAACTAGAATATTAAAAAAAGAATAAATTTTCCTATGTAATGGGGAGTACATCTATGGGGGAGTATTCATCATCAAATTTTTTTTATGCAAGAAAATGAAAAATCTCAGTCAGGAAATTCAGTATATAATCCATAGGGATTCCAATGCCTAAGGGGGAGTTAGTCATATTAATTTTTATCCACATGTAAAGGGAGATATATTTTATTTACATGTCCATAAAATTTCTATGTCCATATATTCTTTCTCAAAACGATGTTTGTGCTTTCCAAAAATGGGGATACTGTTGATTCAATAAGGTTTCCTTTCGGATTTTCTATTACATTATATATTTATTATAATAAACAATCTAACTTAAGGAAAATTTCATTTTCCATAATTTACATCTTGATAAGTAAAATTTTCTTTCACCGTGGAAATTTATCATTACATTGTTTTCATTGTTCATTTTTCAGCCTCCCAAAATCAAACTCTATTTATTTGTAAGTGTAAAATATTTTATAAAATTTAAAACCTCAGAAATATATAAATACATAGATATGGAGTATTCTGTTTTCATGATCTAAATTCTGTGAAATTAAAATTCTGAATTCTTTGAAATTCAGAATCCGAATTTTCTGAAATTCAGACTATGAATTGTCAAAAATTCAGAATCCAAATTTTATGAATTTCAGTTTCCGAATTCCTTTGAGTTCAGATTTTGAATTCCTTAGAATTTAGACTCCGAAATTACATGGAATTTGGGCTCCGAATTCCATAGAATTCAGACTCCGAATTCCTCATAATTCAGACACTAGATTCTTTAGAATTATGACTCAGAAAACTATTGAATTCTGATTCCAAATTCACTAACAAATAGAATCTGAATATCCTTGTAATATTGAAACTGAATGTTAACATGCATAGAATCTAAATTCTATTTTTTACTTATTCACAAAAAAAATTGAATTTGGTTGAGCAACCATATTTTACTTACTCATTTTTGAGTTATATTATGATATCCTTCATTCTATTTCTATATAACCATTGTTTGAGTGACATGTGTACATGTCTCTACAAAATTAAATGAAAAATATGACCATTGGAGGAGGGCTCCTACCGTTGGAAATGTGCCTATAAATAGGAACTCATTTGAACGAGCTCACAACTGTTCTATAACTCTAGAGATTACAAGCTAAAGTGATTTCTAGAGACAGACTCTCATGCTTTGTGCATACTGAACATCTTGTCCAGAATTGCATCGTGTGACTCTAAATGTTGCTGAGTACATTTGAGGGCTTCTAGGGATAGGAAGATAGAGGTTTCCACTACCTTGAAGTTTGAGAACTTGCAGGGACAGTATGACATTCTCCAATATTCATATCAAGGGCTTACCCTGGTGTTGGTAAGGCACACATTCTTGAATGTATAAATCAAGGGACCTTTATCCAAGGTTGTTGAATACCCATCTCTTTATGTTAAAATATTTCTTACTTGTTACTTGTATTGTTTCACGTTTCTTTTCCACTGCATTTTGAATGATAAGTAAAGTATAAATATCTTATGTGTTCTTATACTTCTACTCTGATTAGTAATATTATATACGTTTTACGGTAGAATCATTATCATTGTAATTTTTTCTTATGTTTCATTTCCAAAACTACATTTCTTGAATCAAGAATGTTTGTAGAACTAAGAGTTTATGTGAATTTACTTCGTTTATCATTGTTAATCATTACCATCATTAATATTTTCAACGGAATTTTTTACTGTGTACAGTTAACCCCCCACCTGTATGTTGAGCATCTACATTAATCATTTAAATCCTTAAAATCTGAATTCCATGTTGTTAATAATCTAAATTCTCTGAAATTCAGAATCTGAATTCCTTGAAATTCAGAATCTGAATTCCATAAAATTCATACTCTTATTTTTTTGAAATTTAGAATCTGAATTCTCTGAAATGCAGGTTCAAAATAGCTCTGAATTTTGACTCCAAATTCATTAGAATTAAGACTTAGAAAAATATATAACTTAGATTCCAAATTCCTTTAGAAACAGAATCTGAATATCCTTGTAATATAGACTCTGACGGTTACTTTTATTAGAATCTAAATTCTATTTTTTTCCTTACACTCCCAATAATTGTTTTTTTTTAGCAACCATATTTTACTTACTCTTGTTTGAGTTATAAAATTATGGCATTCATTCTATTTCTAGCCAACTGTTTTTTGAGTGACTCGTGTATAGATCCCTCCAAAATTCCAAGAAATATATGATTGTTGGGAGAGGGAGCTGACTATTTGAAATGCACCTATAAATAGGAGCTTATTTGAACAATCATAACACTTTTCTATAATTCTATAAATTATATGCTGAAGGGATTTCTAGAGTTAGACTCTCATGCTTTTTGGGTATTGAATATCTTCATCAGAATTACTTCGTGCGACTATGAATTTTATTGAGTACATTCGAGGGCTACCAGGGATAAAAAGACAGAGCTGCTGACAGCCTTGATGTTTGATGAATTTTAGGGATAGAAAGATAGACTCTGATATTCGTATCGAGGGATTACCCCGGTGTGGGTAAGGCATAAGTTTTTTGAAATTAAAATCACATGACCTTTATACAAGGTATTTGGATACCCTTCTCTTTTGGGTTAAAAAATTTCTTATGTGTCACTTGTATTGTATCATGTTTTTTTTCTACAACATTTTGATTGATATGGAAAGTATAACTATCTTATACTTTTTTATTCTTGTACACTAATTTGTATGATTCTATACGCGTTAAGGGAGAATATTTATCTTTGTAATCTTTTCAGATGTTTCATTTTTGGAACCACATTTCTAGAATGAAGTATGTTCGTTGAACTAAGAGGACTTGTGATTTTACCATGTACAACATTGTTATACATTACCATCATTAAAAGATCAAAAGGAATTTTTTAAAGTATTCAATTCACCACCTATTGTATATTGAGCATCTACATTCATCATTTAGATCCTACAATTACTACAACAACATAGACATCTTTTAGTAAAATATATCATTATTTACCCAATCAACCAACACATGGATAAATTCATTATATTAAGTCCCTATCATGTGATATAACAATACATATTCAATAAACTATAGATAAAATTTTATTCTCTTAACACATTATGATCAATGATCATGATTGAATACTGGACTCAATTCATGTTATTTTGACTATAGTTTAATTTTAAATAACGCCTTATAAGTATCCATAGATGAATATTAATTACCATTTCGTAGAAGGCACTTTTATAAATGTGGATTCATACTTATTTTTCTTTAAACACTGCACAATATTCAATATTAATTCAAAACATTCCATTGGTTCAAGAGAAAACATTAGCTTCGTTACATATGTAAACCTACCCCAATGTTTTCGAGGATTTTAAGCCTTTTGTTCTCTCCATGATAGTTATTCAATAATTTTTTCATTAATAAATAACGTAACAACCATAATATTTGTGAACTAGAAAACCCTTTTGTCTTCAAGATTTTGATCATGCAAATAAAATCGAGCTACTGAACATATATTGTTTTTTATTAACCATTTCTTAAAATAAAATCATTTTTTGGATTCAATAATACATTTTTTAAAACATTTCACATAAAAAATTCTAAATTATTTCATTACTCATATTCAGGAATTGGTTTCATAAAATAGAAATAAAAATAATCATTATTTATTTGTACTATTCTGAAACATGATCTACCTTTGAATTTGTATATCATTTTATCATGATTTTTTATGGTCTACACATATATCCCTTCATCAGGAACTATTCATTGTTTTATAAATGGAATTTTAAACACAATTAGATTTTATAAATGTCACAGGAAATTATTAAAATACTATCCTATGAACTAGAATGTCATAAAGATTCCCATGAATGATTATTTTCTTCCAAAATAGAGTAGATTCATCCCATCAAATAATGAAACCCTTATCTCAGAGTTTTCTTTATTGAAAAATAATAGATATTCTCTGAACACACACCCAAACGTTGATTTACCAATGGTTCCCAAAATCCATATTCCTTTTCCATCATCAATCAATTGCCATGAAACTGATAACATTGATTTTACTCTATAATTGATATATCAACATCAATGGATCATTCAATGAAAGATTATGTGATGATGGAAAGATGAAAAATCATCATATTTTATCTCTTAGTCGGGTTTTATCATATTCAAAAAGACCAATTCAGACACTTTATCTCTATTTAATGACAATTGCATTACAATTTTTCATGGTTATATAAAACCTATCCAAAATTTGAGAATCTTCTTCCTGAATTCCCCCATAATATATCAGTTCATTTCAAAATCATCATCTCACCTTGTGTTCTTAATGAATGTGTCATTTTAGCTTTTCAAGGATCCCAAAATTGTTAAATGAAAAATGGGACTTCCTAAAATATATTAATATTGCGAAATTTAAAAGTATAATATTCTTCAACAATGATTTTCAGTCAATGAATATTATCATTAAGAGTATTAATAGTCATTGATTTTAAATCCCATAGACCTCCATTATTTTTGATTCATTAACACATCACCAACATAGGGATCACTTCGAGTTATTATGATGATTTTTTTATGGATTGTTTATATCATACATATGGATTATTGTATTTCCCATCTTCATTCTAGAATAGTCTATCATCTCCTCATGGAAAATACAGTAATTTTCCAGTTTTTCAATCATTTTCCAGACATGATAACATATTATTCTGCACACGGTCGACTATATAAGGTTTGAGAAAATATAATTCCATTCAAAAATTTCATTTTACTATTCAATATGACTCCGATAATGTTTGTCCTATACATTGAAAAAAAATCAAACAAAAATATTTTAACATAAAATATAATTCACACAATAATAAAAAATTCAGTATATAATTTAATGACAAATGAATATTAAATATGAAAAAATTATTTATAGTATTTATATTTTAATAAAAACATGAAATAATGAAAAAAATTCCTCAATGTCCAAAAAATTAAATTCCCAAAATTATTTCACCTTCATATTGAACATAAATGTGTTTCCATAAGTGATTACTAAAATAATTCCATATAATATTTATATATGAACCCAGATATTCTTTTTAGGTATGGATTATGATTTCTAGTGTTTTTGAGAAAAAGAGGTGTTTTGGATATTTAATGAGTACACGATGTGTACCAGGTTGCCACAAGTAGCCATGTACTAGTCGTGTAGCATCCGAGTATAAGGTCATATGGGGTTACCTGAAGACCACCTAAAGTATGTCTCGATAAAGTTATATACATAGTGCGTTCTAATAAATAACAGGCTGTGTATTTTTTATTATTTAATTAATTTGATTGAGGTCACATCTCGTTTACATGAAACACTTCATTTTTGCTTTGTCTTGTCCAAGAGTGACTGAAGCAAATGATTCTTCTACAAGCCCCCAACCCACCATCTGTTCTCTGAATCTAATCCTTCGGTTGCATTGTAATCATATCAGTGAGTTATTCTTTTATCTAGAGAATCCTCTATTGATTTCTTCTATTTCATAACATATCTGTGGAGGATTTCTTCGATATTTTCATATATCTATGGCATTCTATGACATTTTAGATGTAGATATTCAACTATACCGATTGTTCAACATTGAGGTAGGTGTTTTTTTCTATTCCGTAGATTGTCGTTTAATTATATATGTAAAATTTCTCAATACCCTAGTTATGTGTGTTGCATGATTGGGGAATTTTACCATTTAATGAATGTTATGACTTTATTTCCCCAGTTAGGTATCTTTTTTCAGAATATAGTTTAATTACCTTGTTATGGATGTGTTTTCCCATGTTTGAACTGATATTGGATATTTAGTCTAGATTTTCAAGTTAGGATGCTCTGTTTTCCTTGCCTAGTGTTATTAGGAAGTAGTGATATTTACTTACTTGTTCCATGCTTTGTAGTTAGTTAGCCAATGATTATATTGTAATTTACATTGGAAACTAGACATCATTTGTGTATGATTTACTAAAACAGTTCTATGGGATCCTGGTGTAGTTAGACTATATAGTAAATGGGGGATGAGGGAATTCCCAAAGTGTTAGTTATAAATTCACGTTGTTAGACCATAGGGGGGGTGGACGTGAGTGCTCCCTTAGAGTGTCTTTACTTCCACGTTGCAAAAACCACAGGGAGTATTGGACGTTGAGCACTTCTCCAGAGTGTCTAAAGTTTACTATTACCAGACCATATGGGGAACTTATGGTGAGTGCTTCCTAAAAGAGTCTTTTTTTAATCTGAAATAGAGGTGTTGGACTATAATAACATATTATAGGGTTTTATGATTTTATTTTGTTGATTATTTAATAAATGAAAATGAATGTAGTTGAAACTTTTGGAATGTTTACTTTTAAGTACATACTTTTTTATTAATACTTTTTTTCTTATTTACATCCATATATATATTCACTAATAGTTAGAAATAGGTATTTGGGTATTTTTTTACAGGGATTTGTCACCCAACCTATTTGGGTCATGCTTTTTAAGTCAAAAAATATTATATCTTTGCAGGTATAGATAAGGGAATGTGTCATTCTTCTTCGGGTATGTTATTGATATGGATCTTGAGAGAATTGGACCAATATGAGGCTTGCGATGATGTTGGAGTTATTTACATGATTTACATTGGACCATGGTTTAGTACAGGATTTCAAAATTGTGACTTGTTTGGCATCTTTCATGGACATATGTGACATGCACCATTTATATATGTGATCCAGTTATTTATCTACATACAGTATTTCGATGATTTTTGCTGCATCTTATTGTCATTTCTTTCGCTACTGTTATCTGTTCATTTATGTTCTGTTAATCTTCCAATGAGGGAATAGTTTTCCCACTCTCACACCCAAGGAACTCACTTCTAGTCAACAACCTCTAGCATTTGTTGAAAAGTTCTTGAGCCAATGTGACCAACTGTGTTCGAGGCACCATCGGGCGACACCAAAATCGCGACATACAAAGTGGTATTAGTGGGATTCTTTTCTTCTTTGACTTATGTTTGGATCCTATATCCAATGACTTGAAGAAATATGTAATTGGTAATAAGCTATACATTGGATTAGCTAACCCATTTACATGGAAAGCTAATTTACCTCAATTATTACAATTTTTCTGGTTTAACAATTTTTAAAGTTAATTTGATTTCACCGTTGGGTGATTCACATGTTTTTTTTCGTTATCTTTTTATAATTGAGGTATTTTTTTCAACCCAATAAGATGAGGTTCCTCCATCTCTTGCATCATATATGCATCTGTTGGAGATCATTTTTCATGCATTCTTGTCATGCCAATTAGGTTACATTATTAATTGCATGTTGCTGTGACAAATGATGTGCAAGATGTGCATGTTTTTATGATATGTTCCTTGATATAATACCTGTTATTTGATAGGGTACTGGTTTTGGAAAGGATTCATTTTAATGGGAACCAATATTTTGTCCCTAAGGTGTTATGGGACCTTAAGGATAAGAATTTGGTGGATCATGTGTTTCATGAAATGTAATACTAGTTATGTGACATGAAAATGTTTCCAATATTTGATTCTTGAAGAGTATTGGCCGTGACGAATCTAAATATGGCACTTTAATGATTGTTTTATCATTTTTATGGGTTCTAGTGTAGTCTATGAGGCTTATTGTACGAAAAAATATAGAATACATGGTTTGTATTGATAAATACATTCCATGTATCCTTGTGTTCAGGAACAAACTTATTTTCATAGGTACATGCCGTGTACTATATGTACACACTATTTAATGTTTGACCATGTGACTACCTATGTGGGTAGGGACATGAGGTTAGGAAATATTTAGTGGAATACACCTTGTATTGGAAGTACCCACCATGTTTTAGAGGCATTTTGTCTAACCATGTGACTAATGACACGGGTGGATTAAATCCTTCACGCACACACCATGTATTGCACATACTCTTCTTATAGAGTTAGTTGTGTCTCCAACCTTGTGACTAACGACACGAGCAGTTGAAACCAATGAAATGCACGCCGTGTCAGGAACCAACACATAGTTTAGTTTTTATCTAGGAGAGAACCATGTAGTTTAGCTATGTAATGGAACTAGGTTACGGGGAAGGATTCATGTACACGCCATGTATATGGATAACACGCGGTGTGTATGGGATGTTACAAGACCTATTTTTTAGGAAATACATGCCCACATAAAGATATAATAGAACACAATGTGTAGGGGTTATACATGTCGTGTAACAATGTTTTGATGAACATTAATTATTTCATTCTCTTCTTCAGTTCTTGCACTTATATGTGTAAATCCATGAGATTATTGAACTAAGATGCGTGCTTGACATTGCAAGGACATGTCACCCCTACGTCCTTCAGTTGTATTCTAGATACAGGGCAGTGAACATATCCCAGAGGTTGTAGATCAGAGACTACATGTTGATACTCCTGTCGTGCATGAATTGGAACAAACCATTATTCCATATACATGTGCCGATTCACAATTTAGAGAAGACTTCGTGAGGTTTATGAAGGCCTAATATGGAGCGTCGCATCCAGCCTCATCTATGGCAGAACTGATGCGGGTCTTTTAGTTGCAACATCCACCAACTCTCTCATGGGATGGGGGACCTTTGGCTATAGAGACAAGGTTATATGCCTTGTTTTGGAACTTTGTGCATCTAAAGACACCTCTGTAGAGTATGGTGAATCTTAATACATATATTCTTCAGGATTCCACCAATAGATGGTGGGATGTGGTCTCATAGGTGGTATTCCAGCAGGTTATGACTTGGAATGAGTTCTAGCATGCCTTCTACAATTACATCTAAATAGATATTATGAGTGTCGTCTGTGCCTAATAATTCCTGAGTTTTGAGAAGGGTACTCTCTTAGTCATGGAGTATTCTTTGCATTTCACAGAGCTTCAGTACTTCACACCCATTCTAGGGGTGATGGGTTGTTTTTGGAAAGGATTTTTTAGGATATCTCAATCATAAAATCTATTTTCTGGTGAACATATTTAGGTTTAATTCCATATCCTATATTGTAAACTAGGCATTGATCATAGTGCACAATCTGAGGGATTCTGGTGTTGTGATCCAGGGCAGCTCGACATCCATAGTTAGTACCCATCTGACTGACAGTAGGAAGCATCGTATGGAGACTAAATTTGTAGATCTTAGTAGGTGGAGTACATCCTCTGGTGACCAGGTGGTGTACAAATAGTGTGGGACGCATGAGCATAGGAAGCTACATTGACTAAGAGACCTAGTGGAGTGCTGATCTTACGACACAATGGGTCATCTTCAGCATTATTTTCATATTTTCTCACCAGTAGTATGTGATTGGGTTTCTATTTCGACTCATCATACTAGAGCAGGACAACTGATCCCACATCATATTGGGGGCTAGGGGTTTTCAGGCCATTTAGGCCAAGCTAGAGGTTGTGTCTACTATCATCTGGAGCCTGGATTTTGATAGTTGTAGGGTGGATCAGCTCAACGATCTCAGTCTGCTTCATAGGGTTGTGGTGTAGGTCAGGATTTTGTGATAGATAATATTTAGCTAAATCAGGATATCGAACCCTCTATAGTTATAGGTAAGATAATAGTTTCCTCGGTTTTGGCTTTGGCACTTTTCGATACAGGGTATTCCCACTGTTTCATATATTTCATTGTTGTGGAGATCAATGGGCTTTGTCTCTTTTTTTCTACTGATGTCGTGATGCTAGAAAATCTATTGGGAACTCTAACTACTGCTGTATGTCAGTGAGAGGAGGGTCCTACTGAGGTTTGTGGGTGTCACTTCTTATGGAACCCCAATGTATTAAAAATGAAATTCTATGATTTCATTCTGGGAATGGATTGGATAGATCCCTTTTAGGCTATTGTTGAATCCTATTATCATATAGTGAGTTTCATATCAACATATAGTGGTATTTTCTATATGAAGGTGAATTGAATGTCTAGGAGAGTAAATTGGGACTCGATCACCATGGGTTGTGAGGAGTTACATCCCATATTGCAATTTTGTATTTGAATGACTAGGGAACTTCATAGATGTAATTCCTCTAGTGGTGGATCATTTCAAGGATGTCTTTATAGATGACTTTTCAGGTTTTCCACTAGACATATAGGTATAATTTTATATTGAACATGTGACAGTTGAAGCACTTCTGTCAATTCCACCTTATTGGATGGCTACACCAGAGGTACTTGAGGTCATGAAGAAGTTCGAGGAGTTACATGCAAAGGGTTTCATCTAGTCTAGTACTTCTCCTTAGAGTTTTCCTGTCTTGTTTTTGAATATTGTAGATGGAAACCTCAAACATTTTTTGTATTATTAGAATCTAAACTTGTTGATGGTCATGAACTGATACCCCTTACCGAGTATTTAAGATCACTCTGATTTTCTTCGAGAATCATGATTGTCCTCAAAGTTCAACATGAGATCCATTTATAATCATTTTTTGTAAGACCATATGTTATTCTTCTTACAGCCTTTCGAAGTAGGTATTATCTATATGAGAACATGGTTCTGTTGTTCAGACTCACGAACATAAATATAGATTTAATGGGACTAATGAACCGAGTTTTCCATCCATACAACGATTCTTTCATTGTAGATTTGGAGGATGATATATTTGTGTACTCTCACACTCAGCACACCAACACTATTCATATTGAGATTGTTTTGAGTAAATTGAGAGATCATCGGTAATATGATTTTCATTCAAAATGACACTTTTGATGGACTACATTCACATCATTGGTCATGATATCTCATATACATGAGTATCAGTTGACACATAGAAATTGAGAGTGGTACTTTCCTGGGGCTATCCCAAGAACGTCTTTGAGGAAAAGTGTTTTATAAGACTTTCTAGATACTATAGACTCTTCATACAAGACTATTCATCATTATCAGCACCACCTATGGGCCAGATGATGAAGGGGGCGAAGTAACTGTGGACAGATTCTTGTAACTCAGCATTTCAAGTGCTAAAAAGGGAGGTTTACGTCCACACCGAAAGAATTTTTCCTAGAGCCAAGCATGAGCTATATTTTTTAATGTGATGCTTTGGGTGTCGGGAAGCGATATGTACATCTATAGGGGGAAAATAATCGTTTCCTACATGTCTCGGTAGATGAGGCCACAAGATTGGAATTACTCGACGCATGATCATAATTTGGATCAAGTTGTTCATGATTTAGATGTCGTAGAAATTATCTTATGGGAGAGAATATTGTGGTTTTCACTGACCAAAAAAATATCACGTACATATCTACATAGAATGATCTTAATTTGAGATAGCGATGGTTGGTTTAATACCTTCGATACTTTGAGTTTGAGATTTCATATACACTTGGGAAAGGGAATGTACTGGCTAATGCATTGTGCAAGAAGAATTAGATACATGCAGTTTAGTAGGCCAACATTTAGTGGAATCTTATGGCTCTGTTCTCTGAGATCCATTAAGAGGTGCACAATAGATAGGGTTATACGTTTATTTCTTCTGTAGATGTTACCTCCAATCTTCTTGAGCGAGTGTGAATGAGGCAGCTATCAGTTGTTGACGGCCTAGTCCTGTGGGATATTTTTTCAGGAGAGGACCATATTCATGGATATACCTTTGATGAGGAAGAGATCTTTTGATTCCATGGACACATATGGGTGTTGGGAGACGTACGTAATGAGATGATGTGGGATTTTCATTATATAGTTTGGGTTGTTCATCCTAGTGTCACCAAGTTGTATAGAGATCTACACCATTAGTATTAGTGGACTATTATGAAGAGATATGTTTCATGTTTTATGATGAGGTTTTCCACCAATCAGTAGGTGAGTGTACAGCATCATGGACCAAAAGGGCTTCTCCAGTAGTTACCCATTTCTGTGTCGATGTGGAATGATGTCATGATGGACACCATGATAGGTTTTACAAGCTTTCCTCGTGGTAATGATGTGGTTTGGGTTTTCATTTAAAGACTCGTGGAGGTTTCACACTTCTTATTGATCAATAAAACCATAGGTGTTGAGGAGTTTGGAAGGTTGTACGTCAAGGAAATCGTACATTTACATGTGGTTATTTACTCCATCATTTCATATAGGGGTTCCCATTTTACTTATATGTTCTGGTAGGGACTACAGAGGGAGATGGGTATACAGTTACTTCTGAGTACATCCTACCATCCCTTGAAAAATGGCCAGTATAAGAAAACTATTCAGGTACTGGATGAAATGATTTGAGAATGCATCCAATACTTTATAGGTTCTTTGGAGAAGTATATTCCTCTGGATGAGTTTGTATACAGTAATAGTTTTCAATAAATTATTTAGATGGAACCATTTGAGGCTATGTACGGTAGGCCATGTTGACCACCCCCTTTTTTGGCTGGAGGTAGTAGGGGAAGCTATGCTGGGACGTTGTCTTGTTCAGGAGACCACGAGGTATGGGGAATTGATTCTGAAGAGGATGGATACTGCACAATCATAGAATAAGTATTATGTTGATAGAAGGGGAGGACCATTGGAGTTTGTGGTTGGAGATCATGTTTTCTTACATGTCACACAAATTTTGGGACACATGAGTATTAAGAGACATGGAATGCTTCACCGATATATGTCGGGGCGTTTATGGTGTTGTAGATAGTAAAACTGGTTTCCAATCAGTTGTAGATATCTCATATGTATCGGTACATGCACGACATATTCAACGTTTCTCATCTACGATGTTACATCTTAGACCCTTATCATGTTTTTCAACCTGAGGAGGTTTAGTTGGAGCAAGATGCCTCATTCAAATAACATCCTATCTAGGTTGTTGATCACAGTGCAAAGGTTCTCTATGGCTAGACTTTTCATGTGGCACAGGTGATATGGAAGCACGAGGGAGTATAGAATAACACTTGGGAGAGTGTGACTGATGTGTTAACATAGTGGCCGGAGTTGTTTGAGGATTATTCTTCACCACCTCCTTAGGGAAATTAAGGAATTAATTTATTTTAGGGGAATGTTTGTAAGAACCTGGAACTTCTTTCCATGTATGGATCTTGATTTTTGGTTTTTTAGAAAAAGTTGAGTTTATGGAAATTTAAGGAGTACACACCGTGTACATTGGAGTACAAGTTGTGTACTTGGTTATCAGAGGTAGTCGTGTACTGTATGTGTAACGGCTGAGTATTGGGCTATGTAGGGTGACCTGGAGGCCGCCTAATGCGAGTCTTGGTAAAAGCATATACACATTGTTTACTTTTAATGAACACACGGTGTATTTTTTTAATATGAATAATTGGACTGGGGACGCGTATCATTCACTGAAAACACATTATTTTGATTTTTCTCATCCAGGAGTGACCGAAGCCAATGATTTTTCTCCAAGCCGCTGACCCGCAGTCTGTTCTACGAATTAAACTCCATCGGCTGCTTTGGAATCATATCAGTGAGTTCTTCCTTCTTCAAAATCTTCTTCCCTAGATTTCTCATCTTTCATGAGATATATGATATTGATCTTTTTAGACATTTTCACAGATCTATGATGTTATAGGTCGTTTCAGAGTTTGAGGACCAACTATATTGATCGCTCAACGTGGATGTATATGGTTTGTGCTTTCTGGTAGATTGTATTTGAATTTTATTTGTAAATTTACCGAATAACCTAGTTTGGGGTATTGAATGTTTTGGTAATTTATCCCTTTAATGACTTTTATTCATTGATTTCTTGAGTTAGTTATTTTTTTTGAGAATAGGGTTTAATTACCTTTCTATGGACATGTTTTCTCATGTTTGAACTGATATTAGTCGTTAGGTCTAGTTTTTCCTATTAGGGGGCTCTTTTTTCCATGCATAGTGCTCTTAAGGTGGAATTATATTATCTTAATTACTTTTCTAATGATTTTTAGAAACTTAGACATGTAGTATATTGTTATATACTTTGGATGCGGAATATCATTTTTACATGATTGAATTACACAAGGCTATGGGAGCCTAGGGTACTTAGACAATAGGGAAATGGTCGCTGTGGTTTTTACCATATTGTTTTTTATAATTTCACGTTGAGAGACAATAGGAGAGATGGACATGAGTGGTCCATAAGAGTGTCTATAGTTCCACAATGCTAGACCATAAGGAGAATTGTACATTGAGTGCTTCCCCAGAGTTTTGTTAGTATAAAATTATGAGCCCACAAGGGGAATTGATGGTGAGTGAATCCTTAGAATGTTATTGTTAAGAGAAACCTGACATGATAGATTGTGAGAAATTCCTAGAGGATTGCTTTAGTTTTTAGGTTTCTTATTCAATAATTGTGTATGAATGTATTTGAAACTCAAGGAACTTTTACTTTTGAGTACTTATTTTTTTATCGTTTATTTTTTCTTATTTTCTGCAATATATATTCACTTTTAATTATATATAGATCTTTGGGTGGTTGCCTATTGAGATTCGTCTCACACCCTGGTTCGGTAATTCTATGGATCCCAAATAGAATTTATTGTTGCAGGTATATATAAGGGAAAGCACACATATACATAAGTTACATGATTAATATGGAGATGGAGATAATGAGACCAAGTTGAGTCTTGTGATGTTGCTGGAGTTATTTAAATGTTCTCCTATGTACTGTGGTTTGATACTGAATTCCATCATTGTGACATGGTTGGCTTCTTTCCTAGACATATGTGACATGAATTATTTATATATTTGCTCCAGTTGTTTATCTACTTGGAGTCTTCTGATGTTTACTATTGCATGTTATTGATTTTCTTCTACTACTATTATCTGTTTATTTCCACTATGTTACTTTTCCAATGGGGGCATAATTTCCCCACTATAACACCCATGGACCTCATTGCTATCTGGCATGCTTTTGCATTCATGGAAATGTGCTAAAGGCCATGTGACCAACTTGGTGAGGGGACCCTCTGGGAGGCACCTGGTATAGTGAAATTAAAAGTGAATATTCAAAAACATAAATATAAGATATTCCATTTTGAACAACAAAATAATTTAAAATAATGTTAAAAAATTTATCCAAATTTGAACCGAATTTTTTTCAATATTAAATATGAAATATATTAAATGAATAATCACCCATTTATCAATTAAACCAATGTTTTTATTTAAATCATAATATTATTTATAAAATAATGTCAAAATAAACATTGAAGTAGTTCAACATAACCCACCCATCACATAATAAGTACCATAATTATGTGTTCCATAGGAGCATGAAATGTTCTATAATTTATTCATAGTTTAATTAGACTACATGTAAGAAATATGTTTCTTGATAACATTCACAACATGTCATAATAGTCCATCAAAGGAAAGATGTTGGATAATATAATTATAGTATATCCCCAAAAAAGTATAATACACGAAAAAGTGTATTTTCAATGATGAAAAAATTTATAAGATAAATATGAAATTACATTGATAAATAGGGAAAAATAAACTTTATTTTTTCAATCAAATTTTTAAAGAAAAATTTTTATATAATAATGTGGATAAATGTACCATAGATACCCATGAAATAAAAATTAATGATTCTTAATTACAATGAAATAATATGAATGGAAACATGAATTTTAAAAGGCATTACTTTTTCATTAATTACTATTACATAACATTAAAAAAAATATAATTCAATTACATATATTTGAAAAAATAGTTTAACATATCAGGAAAATTGATATTATATAAATATTTTTATATTATGGAACGTAAAAAATATTTATTTATTTCTTATTATACCTTCTAATTGACCAACACATACTCAATTGAACATGTAATAACCTATGGATATACATAAATGAATGGGGTTAGGTAAAGGCCCAATAATATGATAAATAATAACATGAATATATATAACATGGGTGAACATAATCACTATAAAAATAACATAATCATAGGTTCATCATTATAATCATGATTGAAATCATTATATAAATGTTGGGAATGTGGCACCAAAAAAAATGAAATGTCATGTTTTTATAGTTAAAATCATAGATAGTTACGAATTAAAATATAATCATGTTCACACATAACATATGCACATAATCCTAAAATCGTAATTATGAGCATATATATAGTCATTTTTTTCATAATACGTATTATCCTATGATAAAAATCACATTATACTATACATTGGAGAACTATATAATTCTGGGTATAACCTTCAAAACATAAAATTTTTATTATCATTAATCCCACAGACAACCTATATTAATCAATTTCATTTAGAAACCCAATGTAATAGAATGGGTTTCATAATTATTTCATAAATCAAAAATTAATGATTAATGTTTAGGGTTAAAAAATTAAAATTGGGAAAACATACATGGATAATAATTTTTAAAAGAAAATTATATATAATTGAAATTTAATTTTAAGAAAATTACTTGAATATATACTCTAATAATATTGATAATGTTGGAGTACCAATGGAAATGGATTTAGGTTCGAGAATATCTTTACCATAATTTCAACTTAATTTCATCTCTATTACACCTCCTAAATAATAAATTGTTTTTTATTAAATCACTATTACATATTTTAACAATAGTATTTTATAAAAATATATACAAATAATAATCATTGGATTATTTATATTTTTCATATGATCGTATTAAATTGTCTTGCTATCATGTTTTTCGTCAAAACTTACAGATATACCTCAATAACTCATTAATGTTAAATATAAATAATATAATAACTTATAAAATTTGTTAATAATATAATAAATAAAATTATATATTTATATAATATATATATTTCATAATATCAATCCATTAATCTTGATAGAATAATTATCATAGTTATGTCTTTATATGTGGTTATTCAATGTTTAACGAGACATTGAAAAAAGAGTGAGAATAGAATGTATGAAATATATATTTGTTAGAAATATTATCATTATAGTAGGTTAACATCATTAATATAATACTAAATTAATAAGAAATTATATTTTTACTACATGGATTTTAATTGAATTTGGAAAAATAATAATGAGAGGAAGGAAAGATGAAAAAATTAATAGAGACATACCCTCTCATTAGTGTAGCTCTTGTTGTACAACACTAAAAATCCTTTCTGATTAGAGTTGGATTCCTTTAGAACGTCCATTTGGATTATAATAGTGTTAATATATAGCATTTGGTAAGTTATTGGGATTTGGAACTATAGGAAGAAGTGGTTTCTCATGGGAAATAAGAGGGGTAATTTATACATGATGAGTGAGAAATTATTTTTATAAAATATTGAATAAAATAATATAACAATTGTAAAACAAGTATTGTAGAATATTTGACCTTATTAATAATATTTTAATATAATATAACGTTTTTAATACTTAAATAATATTATAATTCAAATTCAATAATTTCATAAAATTTAAAATGGAACGAAATAAATAATGTAATTTAAATAATCATTTTTTACTTTCGGTTATGGAATGTTCTTTTTAGGCCGTGAAATTGGTTTTATTTTATTTTAATGAAAACATTTTAAATTAAATATAACACATTTGAATCTAATTTACTATTAATTATTATTTCAATGAAGTATTATTTAATTATTGCAGCATGAGTGATGTATTTCGAGTTATAATGAATATGTCAAAACTGAGATTTTTACTATTAATCAGAAATTTGAAGTATTTAAAAAAATTACAAATAAAACACACTCAGATACATATTATGTGATACATTCAAAAATTAGGTTCATTTCATGAAAATATATTTATAAAATAGATATTGGTTTATTTTATTTTAGAAATAATGATTTTTATAAAATACATTAAAATTTATATTTTTAAATTGTTTTATATTTTCTTTTTGTTTCTAATCATGATATTTATTTTTTGGAATTGTAAAATAAATATTTAGACAAATAAATCATGATTAATATTATTTATATCATAATTTATTATATTAAGTTGAAACTAATATTCCAACGGCTATGTCATTATTCCCAACAATCAAATTACAATTCAATGATCACATTACTATTCTAAGAATCACATTGCCTCTTATAAAAACATCTACATTCAATCCATAATCATTATAAACTTTTAAATTAAATTTTATACAATTAAATTTTCAATAATATTAATTTGTTTTCTAATATTGTTTTCATTTCTATAGTGTTTATTATGGGGTTTATTATTCTGGTAGAATGGGGTGTTCGGTATTTTCGCATTGTAGAATTTCTATATTTTTTTATAAAAATTTGTATGGTTTCTAATTTTATTTTTTTTTTCATTCTATTTTAATGTAATTTTTTTTATTAATGAAATGATATCATTGTTTCTACCTCTATACATTAAATGTGAATAATATAGTTTAACACACGTTTATTGGGGAAACAAATTATACTATAAACATTGTGTCGTTACATCCTCCATCATTAGAAATTTCATCCCTAAAATTTCAACTCATATTCCATAGTTGAAAATAGATGAGGGGAAATATATATCTTTGTTTCTTATGCTTCCCAAGTCACTTATTTATACCAATTGTCACCCCTCCACAATTTGACTAGGTTTTTTGTCCTCTTCCGTATTACATTTTATCAACAGTCCAAGTTTTTCATCGACTTTTCTTCATATGAGATAAAATTCTCTAGTTGTGTCACCTTTAATTATATTATATGTGATGGATCATGTTTTTAGTTCCTCAAGAGTGGTATTGGGAACACATCGTGAACCTGTTCCATACAAGAAAGATGTTCAAGATGAAAGGCCATTTCATAATTGTGGTAAAGGATCTCAAAGTGGCCAATGTTCCTTGAGATAATATTCCCATTCTTTCCAAACAACATGGATTTCATTCATGGTGATATTTGAATGAAAATATTTTCTTCTACATCTATCTAAAAGTCCCATCATTTATTTTTTCTATAGATATTTTGTTGACTTTGATCTACGTTTATATGTTGATGGGTGATTCGAACTGTCTCTATCATCTCTTGTACAAGATCAGGTCCAAGAATTTTTTCCCATATTCATCCAAATATGATGATGTTCTATATTCCATTCCATATAGAGCTTTATATGGGTCCTTTTGAATACTCATGATGATGTATTAATTGTATGATAACGTAATCAATGATAAACAAGGATCCTATCATATATTAAATTCATTTGAGGAGGATCTTTTTATGTCCTCAAGAATTTTAAAATTAATTTTAGATTGGCCTTCTATTTACGTGTGATAGGCCATGCTGAAATTAAATTTTTTTCTCAAATAATTTTGCAAAATTATCCATAATTAAGATATTATAATCATATCTGGATTAATGAATATCGAATATGGTTCACCAAGCAGCCACACCACTACATTCACATATATCATGGTGGGTTATTCAATAATAAAATCTTCCGTAATAGTTATAAATTGTGATGTTTTGGGGATTAAGTCTATCAAAGCCCATATAGGATTTTTTATCCATTTGATGTTATCAAGAGACCGATGATAAAATCTATAGTAACATTGCCCAATTTACACATGGGTATAGGCAATGGTTGCATCATACCATCAAACATCGGTCACATTATTTTAAATTAATGAAATACAAAAAGAACTGAGTTATAATCCTTAATTTCAATGATCATGATGCCCCATAAGATTTTTTATCGATGATCATGATACATCATGGTACTTATAGGATGCATTGAGAAAGATGATCTTTGTGCATTATATAATAGATCCTTCTTATCTTATTTTACAATGGCACAAAACACTTTTTCGGAAAAATGAATTGAATTATCTTAATTACTATAAAATCTCTAATAGATTCATTTACTTTAATTTTTTTCCCACATTTTGTTTCTCATGATCATCACATTGTACCTCCATGATCTCCACTTGGATGGATGGTTTGGAAATCATTCGAGCAAGGTTAGTGGTATTTCTTAACATCACAAATTCTAAATATATCCTTCACATATGCATAAGGATAGAGAATTTGTGAATCCACATCATAGATTGATTAGTATGTTATTTTATGTTTTGATCATTTGTTACTTTGATTACCATTCCTATATGGTAATGAATAGGTAAATTATTGTACTTCATTATCTCTAACCATCTCATTTGACACATGTCGAGCCAGTTCTATCTAAATATATACTATAGAAATTTATGATCAATATATATATATCACATTTATGACTATATACAAAGTCTCAACAAATAGTTAGAGAAAATATTTTAGATCCTAAAACTAGATCATGTGTCGTGTAGGTCTTATCGTTGGTATTATACTATCATGAGGATGAGTATATGAATTTAACAATTTAAATGAATAGACAACCCAATACATTTTTTAAATCCTCAATTTAAATCTTAACACCTTCTACACTTATTGGTAGTGTGAGTATAGGTGTAGTGATCAACCTCTTCTTGTGCTCCATAAAAATTTCTTTTCATTCATCCATTCAGACATAAATTTCCCCTTTACTTTTCAGCATAGTTACAGGGATATATAATTATGATAAATGTCTCAAAACAAAATTTTAATAACCATATAATATTGGAAATAACCATAATTTCATTGAAATTGTGGTTCTATGACATTCCCCAATTTTCTTCTTCTTTGATGGGTTCAAAAAAGTTCCCTCAATTTTTATTACAATCCCAAATTATATAAATTTCATCATCCCAAGTCACACTTTTTGAACATTGCATAAATTTTTTCCTTACATAATATTTTAATTACGATTGTCATATTCACTTCATTTTCCACAATTATCATTGAAAAAATTATAATATCATCGAGAGATACTACAAAAAAATTGTCATGGTAGTATCTAATGACTTTATTAACAAAATATTAATGATTGTAGGGGAATTATTATGTCTGAAGGGAATCACAATGATCCCATATTTCCCATGTCATATAAGGAATGAATTATTCATTATATCATCCTTCATCTCCTTAGGTTGACGATATCCAGAATGATGATCCACCATTGAGAATTATTTTCTTCTACTTAGTTTATCAAAATATATATCAATATTTGGTTGATAAAATTTTTTTATGGTGATTATATTATTATACTTATAATCAATGAACAACCATATTAATCTGTAATTTTTTCCAAAACAATTTCACTGGAACACCGTAAGTTGATTCACTATAACATATAAACCCCTTTTCCATATTCTTTTTCAACAACTTCTTTAACTCATCCAGTTCGATTTGGGTCATCATTTAGGGGAATATTGAGATACGATTTTCTTTGGGTTTGAGCTCTATTTAGAACTTTACATTATGTTATGGTGGATGTTAGAGTAACTATATTGGAAATAAATTACGATATTCCATTAAATTTTAAATTTCATCATAGTTAATACCTTCCATTTACTAAACCAATTAGGCATTGTATTCTTCTTCATAGGGTATCGACACCCACACTCTTGAGAGATTTAATGAATGATATTTGTGATCTCCATTTCATTTGTATAGTAGAAATAGAAGGTTTATACATTGAATGGTGACTATGATATCCCAAAAATTATTGTTTCTCTATATAATGATATCCAATATATTCCCAATATAGTGTCCTATTCTTATAAGGGATGCTCTATGATATCCTCTAGAAGATTGGTCCCACATAAAATAATAGGAGAAGTGTCTAACACATTGGTTGCAATGATATTACTCAATAATTTTTGTATTAATATCACTACTTAAATGTATCAAGTATTTAATTAAATAGTTTTTTTAAAAATTTAGGGATTTAATAAATCCATTTAACTAGAATAAATTAACATTTATCCATTCTTATGTGAATTCTAAGTCTTCCTTTTAAGACTTCATTTTATTGATCGATTTTAGTTGTAATTATGGAAGAAGAATTACCATTCTCTTTTGGATTTGACAGCTGGTGAAGATGATTACCCATGAACACTTTAGGGTTAGGGTACTGGCTTGTGTAGTTCTATTTCACGATATAGTTGAAGCCTAGAACAATTGGTGGTGCATTAGAAGGTACTCATCTTTCCAGCATCATATTGGTCAGCTTATTCATGTCAGTTTTACATTAATAATCTTCATGTCTTTCTCTCCCACACATGAATCACCTCCCTATCTCTTTCATATAATTTAAATTATGATTCTTCCATCTTTTATGACATGTGGGTAGTTGGATCATATTTCCTCCACTGTCATTTGACCTACCTGCAAGAAACTAGATCCTCAAATTCTAATCTATATAACCATGGGACCATTATAATAAATCCTTAAATACATTGAGATAACATCAAAAAACTTCTTTAGAACTCCCAATTTATCAAAATGAATGATCCCTTAAAATTTTTCATTTTAAAAGACTGAATAATATATCTATTTTTCTATAATTTTTGATAAAAAAAATAAGGACAATCGTTAATTCCTTGTGTTGTTTTTCTAATAAAACATTGTAGATAGGACTCCATTTTCTTCACCTCTATAATTATCACTACATATTTGATAAAAGAGTTCAAGGAAAAAAACATTTTAAAAAATATTTTCATAATGTATTCCCACTCCAACTCTCCTATTAGATCTGTTTTATAGTTGTTCTTAGCTAACACCTGCCATTGATAAAATTCTACATCTAAATGATAAACCTATAGAGACGTATTCTCTTTCACATAAGGATATATTTTAAAATATATATTATTTATTCATTTATCCTACTATTCCATGACAAGTTTATATTATATTTCACCAAAATTTTGTGGCCATTACCATAGAAAGGATTCTTGGGCTAGTTGATAATTCTTGTGTCAAATGAAGACATTAAACATGATTAGGTTTGTTATTCATTGTATTTGATATATGGGTATGTATCTCTATAATTTTTTGAACTCTAACACCCATGGAATTGGGATTCCATTTGGAAAAATGTTACATTGTCCCTCACATGTATTTTTTCCTAGTTTCTCCTAGTACTAATTATTTCATAAAATAGAAAAGGTTTAAAAAAATATTATCAACAGATCATGAAAAAAATTGATTATTTTATGAAATTAACTCTAATGACTATTTCATGGGATACCCATGTTAATCATTATTTTATAACAAATATTCATGGTTGTTTACATATTCTATGTCTAATAATATTATTATTACTAGTGTTATCTATGAGTAACTACCTAATTAACCAATCCCATTTATGATACTAATAATGGTGACTATACTTTTTCTTATATGACAATACCATAAAATTAATGATATATAATATAATAGCGATAAAAATACTTGATCATATAGATTAGTATGTAAAATTAAATATTGATTATACAAAAAAATTATATAATAGAACATAAAAATAATATAATTTATTATTCTCTAGCCACATAGTGGCCCTGAGGATCTCATTTGTACATGTAATCAGCTAAGGATTTACATTAATAAAAGGGGTGTCCTAAAATACCAATAAGAGGATAAATAATAACATGATTCAATATAATGTGGGTGTGAATAATCATCATCATAATAAAATAAATCTAGAATTATGATCATAATAGTGATAGGATGCAGTAGATATACGCATGGAATGCGGCAACTCCATAAAATGAAACATCATGTTTTACTAGTCAAGACCATAGATAGTTTTGAAAAAAGCTAGCATCATGGTCATTCCTAACATATGTGAGTATTCAAAAAATAATAATTGTGAACAAGTATAGCATCATGTCCATGAAAATTCCATATTTACTCATGATATACATCACATTACCCAATTTCTTAGAGTGTTATATAATATCAGGCTCACCCATCACTTTATAATATTTACATAATCATTCACGCCACATAGAGATTGGGTTATTCCATGTCATGATGTAAACCCAAGGAATACAATGTTTTTCTTATGGATTTCATTAATAGCACATTAACGAATAAACATTGGGGTTCCAAACTGAGAAAAAGACAAAACTAATTGGTAAAATAATCATTAATCTTGAGTGAATAAAAAATAACCTCAATAGAGTTGAGATGCGTTTTCAAAAGAATAGTTATTTGGGAAAAATAATTAAATTTTGTAATAAAATCAAGCTTGATACATGTATATCCTAGAAAAAAATTTACAAATTGAAAAAATATATTAATGTAAAATTAAATAAATATCCATACTAGAACTATTCATTAGGTGGGAAAACCCAAGGAAATTGAGTTGGGGTTGAGAATCTCATTTTTTCAATTCTCGATTCATTTAATCACTTTTGTGACATTAGAATAATAAAATTATGTTAATTAAACCACTAAACCAGAAGTGAGATATAGAAATTCATACATATATTTAACAATTATTACTACCAAATTAAACATTTTTAATTTTAGATGATGAAATTGAATTGTTTGTTACCACGTCTTTTTAAACAATTTATTATTTTCCATGGATTTATTTATTTTGTTATATTTAAATGTTTCATTACTTTTGTAGAGACCCAAAATTGATGTCCATGGAAATTAAATTTCTTTTTTAGAATACATAATAAATGAAACAAACTTATTCCCAATTACTATATTAGTTTAGTGTCTTTGGAAAAATAGAACATAATCTTCTAATCATGGTGAAAGATCTTCAACATCTCCCATTAAGTTATTACCCAATTATTTTTCTACAAAAAATATTTTGTTACATCCTAGGGAAAAGAAAACATAGAAAGCATGAGATCAAATAATCAGTAATGGTAAACATAGAGAACATAAAACAAACCACGATCATTTGATCATAAACAAATTAACATAATATTTATACATCAAAATATTTTTTCATGAAAAAAATCATGGAATTGTGTAAGTCATAGATCATAATGAAACATTAAAAAAGATATATAATATTTGTAAAAACACATGTAATTTTTGAAAAATAATAATGACATATTATTATTTCTATAGTAGCCAAAGCATTGCAGCCAACACCGTTATATTTGACAAAGTTCATTACTGAATCAGGTTTACTTTTCATTCAAGCCATGTATTACTGAACCAGATTTAAATTCCATTCTAGTCATTTCAATATCATAAGATATAAATATTTCGATCATTAATTTGACAGAGATATATGGCTCATCCCTCTCATAATGAAATAATTTTTACATGTTCCACCAAAATCATAAATTATTCATCATAGAAAAACACATGAAATAAAATGGGTTTTTTAAACATCATACCATCATAACATAATTGATATAAAACACCATTTCACAATTAACACAATAAAATAATAGTAATAATTGGGTTATAAGCATATCACATTTTAAAGAGTTCTCTCATAGATGGAAAAAACTTTTGATAAGCCACTTGTACTAATTTCTTGAAAAAAATATCCTATATTCTTCAAAAATGATTTCTTCTCTCATAATGTATTGTAATTTTAAAAGAAAATAAGATATTTGAAAATATACATGTAAAAATTTAGAAGAAGAGTCATCGTAAAAAGGTGTTATTAATATTTAAAAACTCGTTCATGGTGTATAAGTTATTAGAAAATCTCCTTTCACTTATGATGGAAAATTCGAACAGTACCTCGTACGGTAAACAAAAGGAAGATTACATCAAAACCATGTAGTAAAATTAAAAATGGGTAAAAGTGAATTTAAAAATAAATAGAATAATAGTAAAAATTTTATGGGTTTATTTGTATAAAACATGGAAATATATGATAAATATATCTTTAATAGATACATAAGAAATAACAATCTCTGATAAAATGTGATTGGAAATGTTATCCCTTTCCTTAGGTCAAATTTCTTTCGTACATGTCCAAAAATCATGTATAGTGGGTTTAAAAATAAATTAACTTGTAATAGGACCATAATAATATTTATGATATAATATATGATTCACTTACGACTTTATTTTACTTGTTCTTTTGTCAATTCCATGTTAATGCATCCTTTTGGGAAATAATCATATTATTTATGGTACGTGTTTTAATTTGTTATTATTCTTATTATTACATAGTTAATGATTTACATACATATAGAATGTAAAACATTATTTATATATCCTTTATATTCAGTATATAATTATATATAATAGATAGATAAATGGAATGGACTACACGGTTCTTTGAGACGTTTGGTCGTATATATGAATGAATCTTGTTTTAATTTCCCTATTAAATTGAATGTAAGTAAGTAAATGACATATATATATATAAACATAAATATAGTAGAATAATTATTTCATATATTTCTTTATTATTTATTATATATTCTTTATAATAATTCCTGAAGATTAATTTGGAGAATGAATCTCATCATGTCATTGAGATGGTAGGTTGTACGTACGCACGATCGATTATATCATTCCCATAATTGTTGAGTTTTATTTAAGTGGATGGTGTATAATATCTCAGAATTAGTATAATGTTATTATAATCATATATAGTTATTATTTCCACATTACACCCATCCATGTATGATGGTTGGGAAAGACAGATTACACCACGAAGTGGAGATGGTAAGTAGTACATACGCACAAGCGGTGATTTCAATTTTCGTAGGATGGAAAAAAGGTGAGATATTGTTTTTTCAAAATTATAATAACATATTATTATATGAGTGATACTGATGTTACTAATCTATACTTACATTATTAATGAAAATTATGTAGAAGAAGTAATAAATTTGAAATAATCGGTAAAAGATATGACATCTTCCTTGATATGCCTCCATTATGATTCCTCATAGAGAAATAGAGTTGGTCTTCTGAGAATACAATCACCTCTATAATGTAACTAGGAATGTTTATAAGCGAATTGGTATTATTTTGGTAGAGAATGAATGCTCAAAATGGAGTGATGTGTAGATGGAGGAGGTGACCTTTTATAAGAGAGGAGTGGGGTCCTTTAGGAATGCTTCAAACTATTAATTTCGTTTAAATTAAATTTAGAATTAAAATAGACAAAAACATATTTAATTATAATATAAGATGAAATTTTTCAAATACACATCATCCCATAATATTTTCACATGTTTTAAATATTTTTTTATCCTTGTATTTTTGGTTTTACCCTTATTTTACTCTTTTTAATCATACAGTGATATCATGTTATTTACACATTGTGCGTTAATTTAATTACCATATCTTGTAAAACAACCCAAAAAATCTATTTATGACTCATTTTGACATATATTAACCATTTGGATTAATATTAGATATTTATTATTTTAAAATCATTTAATAAACATTTTCATGTTTTAAGTTATGAATTGTGTCAATTTGGGACACTATTCAAATATTTGTTTTAAAAAACATAAAAATCATATTTAATTGAAAAAAATTAATTTACTCATATATAATATTTCAATATTATCCATAAAATTATTATATGAAATCATAATAATCTAATTGAATTTATATAAATATTTATACATTCACTTATTTGAATCTTTAATGAATAAGGTAATCACTACATCATAATTTTGTCACAAATAAAAATATTTTCCTAAAGTCTATGAAAGTGTAAATAAAATACAATTATTTAGGAAATATGTTTAAATTTCTAATAAATATTTATATGAAATGATATCTATTTTTTAATCTCATATTAAAATGGTTTTTGTAAAAGATATATTTTTAGGTTATATTAACCTTAACATTAAATGGAAAGTAATTTAAAGTCATTTTAACATAAAAGTGGCTCCATGGGGTCCCAAAATAGAACCAAGGAAAAATATGGTAATAAATGTATACGAAAATTTTTTTGGACACCTTTTATTGTAATTTATTAATTTTATAATATTTTATTTTTCCCTTATTTATCAGATTTACCCTTTAACCATGGTAAATAAAATATATACTAAAGTAACTATTCATATTGTAAAAAACTAAAAGGTAACTATTTATGAAATTTTTAACACCTAATTAAATATATGGAATCCATTGTATCAAATTAAAAACATATGAATGGATAGAAAATAATTTAATATTAATCCATTTTGTCAAAACCAAAAACAGTGTTTTTAAGAAGTAAAAGAATACCAAAATATTAACATGTGTTTATGTACATTTTAAGAGTGAAATTACATTTAATGAAAATATTTGTATTAAATTGTAAAAAAATCATCCAATTAAACTTTAAAACAAATTAAAAGTACAATATTACTAAATAAATAAATCTGATGAAAATAAATTTTTGACTTAAAATGCATAATTCTTCTTTATTCATCAAAAACATAACTTTATCTGAAAAATGCCAAAAAAACTTCCAAAGAAAATTTTGATATCCCACATATAAATAATAATATTTAATTGAAATATTTAACTTATTTAAGTGTAAAATGAATATATTTAATATGAGTGTGCCATTAAAAATTCATAAAACTGCATTTTTTTAAAAATACATATTCTATAGGACAAATTCATTTTGTTCACATACCATTTCATTTAATATGTATGATAATGTTTTAAAACTAAAAATTTGGTTATTAATATTCATAAAATCTTGTTTATATCCCATTGAATATGAATATTTTAATAATATATCATTGTTTAGTGAAACTCTGTGTCACGTACAATGCATGGTATCGAGGAAAGTCACTCTTTCATGTAACGCAAGCCATGACAATGTTGAGTGTATTGAAAGAATAATTGTTTGTTGAGTATAACATAACCCAAACATAGTTCGTTTATTCAATGAACATAATCTATACTCAGTGTTGTGTGAAATGAATTCTATCAAAGGAACTTGGTATTGCGTGCAACACAAGCCAAAAATAGTGTTGTGTATACCACCAGCTAATATAGTGTTTCATATAGCATAAGAAAATAATGGTGTAGTGTACTTAATGGAACATCCAATAAATTAAATATAATCTATCTCATAAAATCTTGGGGTGTTAAGTTCTACCCCCTTAAAATTATTTTCCCCCTCAAAATACATTAGGGTTATAAATGGTTTACTACATGATTGTTTCCTTCATAGAAACCCACATTATAAAAAAATACTAAAACATAAATTTAAAATTGTAATGTTAAAAAATAATGGTTACCTAAATTAACTATTCACAGGGTTTCCACATAGGACAACATAGGTAGGAAGGTAAAACATGGATATAGAAGTGAAATTTAACCATCAATTTCTATAGGATAGTGATTGAGAATAAGGTTTTGAGAAAATTAACAACATGAATGCCATAAATATGTGATGATTTAAGGAATCGTATGATTCTTCAGATAAGAAGGTACATAGATAAAAAAAATTAGTTTTCCATTTCATTTTCCTAATGTCGAATAATTTTTCATGAGAATAAATACTTACTTGACATTGGATAAAACATACCATTGTTCGTGCCTTGAAAAATTTCCACATTATCTCTTAATGAAATTAAGTTTAATTTTTCATCAGTGAAGTGTTAACAAACCATGCGATAGAATGATAGGTCATTCCCTATGTCTCAAGAAAAAGGTTATAACTTGTTATCAAATAAAAAAATGTCCACCAGTAGTGAGATTATACAGTAATATAACAAATCTAAAATGTAAAATAACTTATAATATCCATAAATGGATTACCTTACAATCTATTAAAAATATAAAATGTAGAACGAGGTGAACAAAATTGATATAACATTTATCTGCCATATCTTTTAAGGTAGATCATGTATGTCACATTCCAAACATGTTAATTCCGAAGAAATTTATTCTCTTGAAATATGAATTACCATAGAACCATAGTGAAAACATGAATGATTTCAAAAGATAACTCTATCAACATACCAAAATCATAAAAATTATATATACTCAAACCATGATATCACTTTGTTCTTATATCAGTCATGAGATCATTAATACTATAAAACATATTTTTATCTTCTCATCCATTCATTATGAGCATATGATTTGCCTTCAAAAAATAACTAAATAACCTTTAATGGTTACTGTTACCATTCAACAAATACGTCTAAATACATAAGTGAAAACAATAGTCTAACAATCCTTAGATGATTTTTATTCCATAGTGAAGTGCCCAGATCAGTGTGATCACTATGAGGGGGAGGGGGTGAATCAATGATCCTTTTAAACTTTTTACTAATTGATTCTTCATCAATTAAACCTCTATGGCTTGTTAAGGCCTCAATCCTATTTTCGTGTATCTCTCAGCCTTTCCTCGAGTGATGCAGTAAATGTAAAGGCACAGGAAACAAGGATTTAGAAGGTTTGGATCCAAAGGCCTAGGTCCTTGCCATGTTGGTTAAACACCCAAACATGGTTTCTCCACCATAATTCAGTTAGTAATTACAATGGTCGATACAGAGTCACACTGTATCTCTCCTCAGTCCCACATGAGTTTCTTTATACTACATCCCATAGTGTTACCAGAGTCCCACTGGCCTTCTTCAGCTTCCACCAAAGACTTCTCCACCCTGAGTCTCACAGGGGGTCTTCTCCTAGCTCCTCGAGTCACATGAGTAGCTCTTCTTCTTTTGATGATCTCCAAGAGTCTTCAACAGCCATGGAAAAGGTCTGATGGCCTTGCTCAATTCTTATGATCACTTGTGGTGATCAGGACTCCTCTTCTTTGCTCAGGCTTTATCTCCTTCTTTTAAGGATGACCCGACCTCTGTCTTCAAGAATCTTGATGGACAAATCTGTTCTGGCACTAAGTATGCCCACTCAATCTTCTTGGTCTTCTCAACTACTGAAAACGTAGATGAATGATGTCTTTAACTTCAGTCTGGCTTCAGTCTCTCTTTAATTCAACTTCATGCACTGAGTGCATGGCATCTCTGAATCATCATGATCTGATTGCATGGCTTCTCAATCTTCATGCATGACTTTCATGGAATCTTAAATATCTTTAAGAACCATTGTTCTTGGAATTCTCAAATGCACACACACTTATTTAAGATTTGTTTACGTGTGTATGTTCATGCGTGAATGCATGCACTCCCCTTTTCTTCTTGGTGTGATAAAACCCCCAGTGGGTGTAAACACTTTTTTCACACACACCTTCTTATTTTCCTTTGTTCTTTCCTTCTTCATCAAATTGTGCACACTCCACTTGTGCACACACTAAGGCTTCAACCTTCTTGTTTCTATTCACACACACACACTCAAAGATGGTGTGTCATTCCTCTCCTTTTGTACACACACCTCAAGGAGTGTGATCTTCTTCTTCAATGTGTACACACTCCTTCTTCAACCAGTGCACACACACACACCCAAGTGGGTGTGGCCTTCCACTTCAGCACCACTTCAAAAGAGGACGCGTAGGAATTCTCCTCTATTATACTGCGCTGGTATTACTCTTTCTTCGTGTGTGTCTAAAGACTACATGGTTTTCCTCAATGCCTCATCCAAACTTTCTATGTGGTCGAGGACCGCTTCTCCTTCACGAAAGGTTGGAAAGAGGAGGTATTCATCTCTTCGCACAAGAATACAGAACACCTACTGCGGCATAAGTTCCGTGGGCTGAGGGTGTGGAGGTGCGTGGCTCGGTCTCTTCCAGTCACGCAAGGGCATGCGCATGGTGCAGCCACTTGCTATAGCACAAGTATGTGGGCAGCAGGCACGCAAGGCTCGAATTCTTCCCGGTCACACAGGGGAGTACACAGGGTGGCCTCCTCCTATACTTCTTTCACGTAGGGGTAGCATGAATGGAACCCTCGAAGCCTCGGGTTTCATTGGGCTATTCTACCATGCAGGTTGTGCACGAGGCTTTGAACTTCGCTAGGCTAGAAGCTTCACGGGACTACTGTTTTCTCAAGTGATTAGCAGTAGCATTCATTGGCCTCAGACGGCTTCTTTTATAGGAAAGGATATTGATCAAAGACGCGGGGTTAAAATATTTAATGGCCTGAGATCTGCGGAGTTTTGAGATCTTCAAACATGGATTAAGATATGGCCAAGAATCACGGTATCATTCATTCACCAAGGACTCCTTTTGACGTAGATACTTTGTGTGCATGTGTCCTCGAACGCACGCATGGCTTCTTCCTATTCGGTCCATGCACGAACACTCTACCTCACAACTCCGTTTTCTTCGGCCTCATTCAAAATCATTATCTTGTTGCATGCATGAGACTTTTTAACACATGCATGTGTTCGTAAAGGGGAGATGAACACAACGGTGTCCTTCACGTCATCAGAGGTGTCCAGGAGCTCCATCTACATTTCCCGGGTGCCTCTGGTTCGCAAGAGGCGTCGCGGGATGACCCTCAGCCTATGGGAGGTTGAAGACAACCCCAACACCGTTGGATCTTTGTTAAATTATCTCGGGCAGTAGAGATTATAATGAAGCGCTGTGAATGCATCGGACGGTTCAGATCAGAGCGCGATCAGATGAGCGGCCAGGATTTCCTCTGCGTTTTAAAAACTTGTCCTATATCGAAATGCGCGGCGGTTTTTCTGCAGTTTAACAACCAGCTCCTCACATCCTCGGTTCAAGAATTTTGCTCTCCCGCCTCTGGTGCCGCCCGGCACCGGTTCTCCTCCGAGCTCGCTCTAGCACCCACTCTGCTCCTCCAGGAGCGCTCTAGGGCCCATGTTGCACGGGTTCATCACCGTGTGGCACCTTCGGTCTTACACATCGCCAACACCATGCCTCGAGAAAGCCTTGGCCTTGAGGACTTCCCTTGAGTGCAATTGACCCTCGCGTCCCGCAAGTGCTTGAGGTGAGGGACCTCGGCTGGCCTCTTTGGTTGGCTTATTTTTTGTTAAAGTACATATTTGGTACACTGTATAAAAGAAAATTAACCATGTTCAAAAATTCCATACCATACTTCTTATCCTCTTCATCTTCTTAAGAACTCCATATATCTTCTTCAACATCTCTCCTAATTCTTCTATTAAAGAATGGAATTCCCAAGGATCTCTCAACTATCATCATCAACAATTAATCATAAATCACTTGATCTTCAGTGTTCTTCTTTGATCCAATCATAGATGAGTTTGGATCATATTCAAATCCTCATACACTAAGAGATAGTGCATGGTCTTCTTCAAATCACTTCATCCACATAGTAGCTGTGGATGGTTCATTTTCACTTCATCTAATTAGTAATATGGATGGATCTCATTCACTTCATCCCTCATCCACTAGGTAGATATGGATGGAACTTCTTCAGTTCATCCAAATATTGATGTGTATGGTTCTCCTTTCTCTCCTCATGCACATAGTGATTGTGGATGTAACCCTTCTTCCTTCCTCATCCACTTAGTAATTGTGGATGGCACTTCTTTATCTCCTCAAGCATTGTGAAGACAATGCATGGACTTCTAACAATGTTGTGACATTGTATCTCCTTGATACTTGTCTTGGTAGTTTAGGATCAGCTATACAATCGACTGATTTTATATGGAGAATGTTTCAACCATTACCTCCTATGCCACTTAGTTATTCTCCTAAGTGACATGCTTCTCAGTACCATGGCTATTCTCCAATCACCACCAAAACCATTACTTCCTTTGTCATTCACATATCCATTCAATCCTTGACATCTTATTGAAAACATCACCATCACCATCACATCCTCTGTCATTCAAATATGGTTACTCCTTGTCATTCATTGAATCCTTGACACCTTATTGACAACAAATGCAACACAGTGCACAAAAATCTCCCCCTTTGTATTTGTTGTCAATATCACTAGAGCACATAAGAATGGGTCAATATGTGTTCCATGCTTTTCTCCCCCTTATTGGAAACCAAATGAAAAGGTGTCGTGTGGTTCTCTTTTAAATATTTCTTCCTCCCTTTGAATAGAATATTCTTGAAAATCACTAAGAGAGTGATGATGTCACATGTAAACTATAGCAAAGAGCCTTTAGTAAATCAACTATAAGTCTACTTGGGCTCACCCAGTGTAGAAAAACAAGAGTGATGTAACCAAGGAATTCAATGTTGTCCATAATTCACTATACATGTGAGATCATTCTTAGGCATAAAGGGGTTGAAATTTTTCCGATATATCAATGAATTGCTAAATCCTGCACATACTTCACCAAACTCATTAGAATGTTCAGGTGCAAAGATAAAGCGCCCCCTTTCATCCATTTGTCTTCAATAAAACACTCCCCATTAATTTACATGTTAAATACAATTAAGAAACAAGGTATGAATGTGTGATTGGAATACCTTCATTCTTCACAAGATGATATGAATCTCAAAATATAATCTTCTTCAGATTAGCACCCCCTCAAGGGGTGATCTCCATTATTTACATACCATTCTCAATTTGAGATTGATCATTATCTTCAATTCCTTGAAATGTAAGCACATGTATATACCAGTGATTAGGGAATAAGACGGAACATCCTTTGTTCATCAGTTTTAACAACAAGGTTGAGAAGATTGTCTCAACGGAGATATTCCACTTTCTCCATTCTTCATACTTGCACATTTGATATTCAATGATTTTTTTCCTGGTGTGGATCTTAACACCTATTCAACTTCTATGTGTGTAACTCCTCTCTTTCTAAGTGCCTTCTGAGCACTAGAATCTCCTAGTATCGTCATTCTTTTGAAGAATTCTTTTTGATCTGGAATGAGTGTTATGCATTTATTACTGATATGACCAGCTTTATTGCACCTCACATACAGAACATCATCTTCATGTGAATTATTTTGTTTTCCTTTTGTACTAGCTTTGGAATGGGAATTTTCTTCCTTTATCATTCTATGAAAATCTTCTGGCCAGATGATTAATATGTCATTTTGAAGTGAGGTTTCAGATTTGGATGTTCCAAAGGGTTCCTCTGATGATTTTAAGATACCTTTCTTAGGCAGCTTATTTTCAATCAATCCCTTATTCTTCATCTGGATTGATTGTCTAGTTGAGTGTGGTTTTGTTCTATTTAGTTCTGTGGCTTCTTTACAGAGATCCATGGTATGACCTGTCTTTCCACAGTAAAAGAATTTTTTCTTAGTGGTCCTTCTGGATGCATCACCTTTTTTGGATTTGAAATCCAAGGACTTCTCTTTCATTTTCAAGATCTTCTTGGGAGCAGTTTCAAATTTCATTTGCTGGATTCCCAAGGATACTTCTTCATTTTTCGCCAGGTTATGTGATCTTCTCTTCTTTTTAGCTTTGGAAACATTTGGAGATTGGTATGAATCATTCTTGTGAAAACATTTGCATTCATCTTAGATGTTATCAAACATTCAATATCTATTCGTAGTAAACAGATGTTTCTGGACCTGTGGATTTTGCTTCCTCTTCTCTGGCTTGCTCCCCATTGGCATGGGTTTCCTTTGTGCTTTAATATTTATCGGATTGTACTATCAATCCATTGCACAATGTCCATACCTATTGCAACACCAACATTGACCCACAAATCTTGTCTTCTTGACTTCTTTTAATTGTTGGGTCTTTCTCTTGAATTGATGTGTTTTTTAAGAGATCTTTATTTCATCATCTTCTATATCCATACTTGTTTAGAGTTATTCTTCCATCATGCACTTTTTGTGGAAACACATTTAGAATCATTTGAACAAGATAGAATGGATGGTACCTTCTTCTAAGAAGATGTTGCCCTTTCATTAGAGGATGTCCTCCTATTGGAATCATCCTTCTCAATGGACACTTGAGTGGAAACATTTCTTCTTTCATATGATTGGGAGGATTCAGTTTTGGGTGATTTCTGATTTTTCAATATCACCTATAGCTCTAAGAATTTCATGTTGAGGGAGTTATTCTAATCCTCAACAAATATTATCCTTCCTTCCAAATTCTCTTTTAGTTGTTTCATCTGGTCATCATTCACCTTATTCATTTCTTGCAATGAATTTTCAAGCTACATTACCCTTTATACTTTGTATTCTAGTTGAGCATCTTTGACAACCATTGACACTCTATGCCCCTTTTCCTGTGCATGGAAAAATTCTTTAATCACAATCTCATAGAATTCTTTCTCACAAATGCTTCTTTGTAGTTCTTCAGTGAAATCATCAATTTATTCACTGCAAAGGGAAATGGTTTCATATTTAGCCTTCACTAGCTTTGTGAGAGTGTTGGTTATGCCAACCCTTCTTGCCAATTGATCTTCCATAGAATTGGCTTCTTCTTCTAGCTGTAATTTTTCTTCTTGAAGATCATGGATACATGTAGCTATACACATTGCCACATCCCTGGGGACTGTGTTTTGAATATATTTGAGTGAATTTAGAAGATCATTGATTGTTCCATCATCATCACAGCTAGAGCAGGCTTCATCAGAAGAGTGATAAAAGGAATTGTCATCTGTTGTGACTTTCACATTACCTTTAGTGGAAGGTGTTTCTCTATTAGTAGCAACAATCTTCTTCATCTTCTTGGTTTGTTTCTTCTTTATATTTTTATGATTCTTGCAAGATATCTTCATTTGAGGGTGTTAACTCATTTCCTCAAATCTACACTTCATAAAGACTCCCTTGGATCTTTTAGAGTAACCTCCCTCAGATACCAATTGAAGTGCCTGGATCATTGTCATCACTGAGAGGGGGAGGGGTGAATCAGGGATACTTTTAAACTTTTTAGGAATTGAGTCTTTATCAATTAAACCTCTATTTCATGTTATGGCCTCAATCCTCTCTTCTTGTATCTCTCAGCCTTTCCTCGAGTGATGAAATAAATGTAATGGCACAGGACACAAGAATTTACAAGGTTCGGCTCCAAAGGCCTACGTCTTTGCCATGTTGGTTAAACACCCCAACATGGTTTCTCTGCTATAATTCAGTTAGTAATTACAATAGTCGATACAGAGTCACACTGTATCTATCCTGAGTCCCACAGGAGGTTCTTTATACTGCATCTGACAGTGTTACCAGTGTCCCACTGGCCAGCTTCAGCTTCCACAGAAGACTTCTCCACCCTAAGTCTCACAGGGGGTCTTCTCCTGCCTCCTCTAGTCACACGAGTAGCTCTTCTTCTTTTGATGATCTTCAAGAGTCTTCAATAGCCTTGGATAAGGTCTGCTGGCCATTATCACTTCTTCTAATCACTTGTGGTGATCAGGACTCCTCTTCATTGCTCGGGCTTTATCTCTTTCTTCTAAGGATGACCCGACCTCTGTCTTCAAGAATCTTTATGGACAAATATGTTCTTGCACTGAGTATGCCCACTCAATCTTCTTGGTGTTCTCGACTACTGAAAACTCAGATGAATGATGTCTTTAACTTCAGTCTGGCTTCAGTCTCTCTTTAATTCAACTTCATGTACTGAGTGCATGTCATCTCTGAATCTTCATGCAATGATTTCATGGCTTCTCAATCTTCATGCATGACTTTAATGGAATCTCAAATATCATCAAGATCCTTTGTTCTTGGGCTTCTCAAATGCACACACACTGATTTAAGCTTTGTTTACATGTGCATGTGCCTGCATGAATACATGCACTCCCCTTTTATTCATGGTGTGATAAAACCCCCAATTGGTGTAAACTCTTTTTGCACACTCACCTTCTTCTTTTCCTTTGTTCTTTCCTTCTTCTTCAATGTTTTCACACTCAACTTGTGCACACACTAAGGCTTCGGACATCTTGTTTCTATGCACACAAACACTCAAACATGGTGTGGCCTTCCTCTCCTTTTGCACACACACCTCAAAGCGTGTGATCTTATTCTTCAATGTGTACACACTCCACTTGTGCACACACTCCTTCTTCAACCCGTGAACACACACACACCCAAGTGGGTGTGGCCTTCCACTTCAACACCACCTCAAAGGAGGGAGCGCATGCCTTCTCCTCTCTTCTACCACGTATGTATTACTCCTTCGTGTGTGTCTAAAGACTACACAGTTTTCCTCAATGCCTAGGCCAAACTGTCTACGTCGTCGAGGACCGCTTCTCCTTCATGCAAGGTTGTCAAGAGGAGGTCTTAAACAATTCACGAAAGTATACAGAACACCTACTTCCGCATAGGTTCGGCGTGTATAAGGCACGCAGGTGTGCAGCTCGGTCTCTTCCTATCGCGCAAAGGGATGTGCAGGGTGCAGCCACTTGCTACCGCGCAAGTATGCGGGCAGCGGGTACGCAAGTTCTGGCTTCTTCTCTGTCACATAGGGGAGTGCACATGGAGGCCTCCTCTTATACTTCTTTCACGTAGGGGTAGTGCGAAAGGAACCCTCGATGCCTTGGATGGCTTTGGGCTATTCTGCCCCGCCGGTTGTGCGTGAGGCTTTGAACTTCTCTAGGCTAGATGCTTCGAGGGACTTCTATTTTCTCAAGTGACCAGCAACATAATTCTTTGGCCTCATACGAATTCTTTTATAGGCAAGGAGATTGATCAAATCCGTGGGGTTAAAATATTTAAAGGCCCAAGATCTGCTGCGTTTTGATATCTTCAAACACGGATTAAGCAATGGTCGAGAATCACGGTATCTTTCATTCACTACGGACTCCTTTTGACGTAGATACTTCGTGTGTATGTGTCCTCAAACGGACGCATGGCTTCTTCCTATTCTGTCCATGCATGAACACTCTACCTCGCAACTCCATTTTCTTCAGCCTCATTCGAAATCTTCATCTCATTGCATGAATGCGACTTTTTAACGCATGCATGTGTTCGTAAAGGGGAGACGAACACAACGGTGTCCTTCACATCATCATAGGCGGCCTTGAGCTCCGTCTACGTTGCTCAGATGCCTCTGGTTCGCAAGAGGCATCGCGGGATGATCCTCAGCCAGTGGGAGGTGGAATACAACCCCAGCGCCGTTGGATCTGTGTTAAATGATCTCAGATGGTCGATATTATAATGCAGCGCCGTGAATGCATTGGACGGTTCAGATCAGTGCGCGATCAGATGATCATCCATGATTTCCTCCCCGTTTTAAAAACTTGTCCCACATCGAATCACGCCGCGGTTTTTCCGCGGTTTAACAACCATCTCCTCGAATCCTCGGTTCAGAATTCTCCTCTCCCCCCTCTGGTGCCGCCCCGCACCGGTTCTCCTGCGGGCGCGCTCTAGCACCCACTCTGCTCCTCCGGGCATGCTCTAGCTCCCATACTACACAGGTTCATCACAGTGTGGCACCTGCAGGCATACACACAGCCCACACCATGCCTCGGGAATGCCTTGGCCTTGAGGACTTCCCTTGAGCATGGATGACCCTCCGGTCCCACAAGTGCTTGAGGTGAGGGACCTCGGCTAGCCTCCTTGGTTGGCATATTTTTTGTAATGTACATAGTTGGTACTTTGTATAAATCAAAGTAACCATGTACAAAAATGTCAAACCAAACTTCTTCTCCTCTTCATCTTCTTAAGAACTCCATATATCTTCTTAAACATCTCTCTTTCTTCTTCTATTAAAGAATGGAATTCACAAGGATCTCTCAACTTTATTCATCAACAATTAATCATAAATCACTTGATCTTCAATGTTGTTATTCGATCCAATCATAGATGAGGTTGGATCGTCTTCAAATACTCATGCACTAAGAGATAGTGCATGGTCTTCTTCAAATCACTTCATCCACTTAATAACAATGAATGGTTCATTTTCACTTCATCCATTTAGTAAGATGGATGGATCTCATTCACTTCATCCCTCATCCACTTGGTAGATATGGATGGAACTTCTTCCCATCATCCACTTATTGATGTGGATGGTTCTCCTTTCACTCCTAATCGACATAGTGATTGTGTATGGAACCCTTCATCATTCATCATCCACTTAGTAATTGTGGATGGCACTTCTTTATCTCCTCAAGCATTGTGAAGACAATGCATGTACTTCTAACAATGTTGTGACATTGTATCTCCATGATACAAGTCTTGGAAAATTAAGATCAGCTCTACAATCATCTGATTTTATATGGAGAATGGTTCAAACATTACCTCATATGCCACATAGTTATTCTCCTAAGCGACATGCTTCTTAGTACCATGGCCATTCTCCAATCCCCAGCAAAACCATTACTTCCTTTGTCATTAGCATGTCCATTCAATCATTGACCTCTTATTGACAACATCACCATCATCATCACAACCTCTGTAATTCACATATTGAAACTCCTTGTCATTCATTCAATCCTTGACACCTTATTGACAACAAATGCAACACAGTGCACAACACATAGTTACATTTAATTACATATAAAAAATTACTCCTTATAAACATGAAATCATTCCACTACCGTCTTACACCATTGACTGAGCTTCATTATTTATATCTCAACACATATTTCATCTCATATACGACTTGTAATCTCCTTATCATCATCAACATAAATTGTACCCATAAGACCATGTTGATACCCTTCATGAGATTTTCCCATAGGGAATCGATTCTGAGAAGGCCCATACATTCCACATTTAAAACATTTATATGTTGTTTAATTCTTAGTAATACTATTATAATTTTAAGTTATATTAATAAAACCTTTTCCTTTGTAATTACTGGCTTCATATCCTTCTTTTTCACACCCAAAATATCATTCCATTCATTTGAAACATATTCCTTCATGTCTATTCCCACATGACTTACATGATGAAAATTTAACTTTTGTTTCTCTCTAATCACCATGAAACTCCATATTTCATTTATTATCTACTTCATGAAACTCATCAATGATTACATTATTAGTCATATTATGAGATTGTTTATTAGGAATAATAACAATTTCTTACCTTCCAAATCCCATCTCATTTTGTTTCTCATGAAGAATATCATTCCATTATCCATCATATTCTCCATTAACATTAATCCTCATTTTTCCATATATTTTATAAAACCCAAAATGAATAGTGTGAGAAGAAAAATCATACTAGGAAAACAGCATAATCAAGGGGGATTACATTATATCTCTAACATAATAGGTTTAATCCTAGGTTAATCATGATCGTTAGAACAATTCAAGGTCTGTAATCTATAGTTATAGACAACCATAGGGACATCCCTAGACATACCATTGAAATTTCTCTGTGATGTCAATAATATTTTTTCATCCTAGTTTCCAATGGTTGACTAAACCATCGCTCTAATACCAACTTTAGAGAACCAAGATTGATATAAATGTACATTATTTTTCTTTTGCGGAATACATAATACATGAAATAAAAAAATCCCAAAGTCCATATTAGTTTAGTGTATTTGGAAACATGGATCATAATCATCAAATCATGGTGGAAGATCATAAACATATCCCATTAATATCTCCCCCTTTTGTTTTTTGACCTAAAACCATTCTTTACATACTATGGAAAACATCATAGAAAGGGTGAGCTCAAATTATTCGTAATTTTAAACATGTATAACATAAAAAACCATAAAATTTGAACATAAAGGCATGAACATAATGTTTAATGATTAAACTCACCAGTAATGAAATAAATCTTGGAATTACATAAGGCATTGATCAGAAAGAATCATTAACCATGATAGTATATACTTGGTATAAAACTAGAAATTGTGGAAAACTAATAAGTAATATTAGTATTTCCAAAGTATCCATTTAATTACTTCCAAGACGGTTAGAGTGGAAAAAAGTCCATTACTAAACCGGGTTTATTAGTTGTTCTGTCCATGTATTACTGGACAAGATTTACCAGAACGTTAAATAATGTCTATCTCATGAGATATAAGTCATTACCCAATGAATTAGAGGTAGATAAAGGCCCCAACCATCAGTTCATTAACTCATTCATATACGTGCAACAAAAAAAATAAAAATCATTCATCATAGCATAACCTACGAAATAAAATGGGTTTCATAAAAATCATTCCATCACAACATAATCCAAATTAAATACCATTTCATCATTAACACAATCAAATCAAATCATTAATAGGGAATGAAACATAACAATATTTAAATTGTGTCATGTTATATGGAAAATAATTTTGGTAAACCACTTGATCTTAGTTCATGGTGAATATATCCTTTCTCCTTCCAAATCGTTTTCATTTCTCAAAATGTTAAGAAATTTTATAAGAAAATAATTTAGTTGAAAATACACATGACACCTTTTATAGGAAGGTTCATAGAAATAACGTGTTATGCTGATGTAAAAACCCATTCATTCTGTATAATTTAAAATACATTCTCCTTGTACTTTTTTTGGAAATGTTATAAAATACCCCATATGGTAATCAAAAGATAGATTTCTTCAAAACCATGTAGTTAAAGATAATTTTTAAAAAAAAATTACAATAAGAAAAAATATAAGAATAGTAAACACATTATGGGAATATTTTTAAAAATCATCAACATTGATGATTAATATATCCTGAGTAGATACTTCTGAAAAAACAATCTAAGATAAAACGTGATTTGAAATGTTATCCCTTACATTTGGACCAATTTCATTTTTATGTGACCAAAACTGTTGTATAATGGGTTTAAACATATTATTATGCTATGACAGAACCATAATGATATTTATTATATCATATATTATTCACTTAAGACTTTATATTACCCAATCATTTGTTAATACCATGTTAACGTAATGTTTTAGGTAATACGATGAAAATATTCTATTGAATGATGAATTATTTTGCTGCTCTACAATCTCAACTGGATGATTATATTTTCATGATATGTTATTGAATATAAATGGATTCATTTAACCCTAATTGGTAATGATCGTCCCAACTTCATCATTAATACCCTATCAATGGTTCGGGCATCTCCTGTTCTTCTAACAAAGTGATGTCTTTTGCGGAAGCACTTTCAAGAGTTTCGTCGTGGGATGTGAATCAGTTCCAACATCCCATCATCAAGAATTCGTGTGGAGGATCTATTATGGTGGTGGCTATTCTGGAGGTATTTAAATAGTTGATGTAATATTAAAATATTCTTGGTGATGGGTCTAATTTTATATGAACGAGGGAAAAAACCATGGTACTATGCTAACCTAATCGATTGAATTTCACATTGATAGAACCTAACGAGTTGGCGGCTTATCCCAATAGGTAATGTATATTTTCAGATTATCTTGCGTATTCTGGATGACCAAATGGAATCTATCATTTGGGAACTCTTAATTTGAAACCAAGGATAATTTGTTTCCTAGAATGGGATTTGAACTTTAATAATTTTATACAAAACATTCTATTTATCAGGTCTGGGTAAGGATTCAAAGACTCCCATGGGTCTATTGGAACCCCAGAATTCATAATGATCTTTCCACTAGTACATGTAATCCTTTATGGATGGATCAACGCTTAATTAATGGTGACCTTGTCCAATATTCTAGAGTCCAGATCGATATAGACATGGAACTATATCCTCCATAACGGTTGTCACTTGACGTCAATAATCAACTTATTGAGCTATGTTTTGAAATTGAAAAAATACCCAAATATTGAAAGCACTACAGAATGGTTGGCCATTCCATAAACACATGAATATTTGGGCAAAAATTTTCCAATCTAGTTTCCAAGAGCATCTTAGTTAAGGATACATCCCTGAGAAAAAATGTAAATTTCTTACACTATGTGAGAATGGACTCCAAGGAAATCTCAAAAGAATTCACTTGGTTAAATAAGGCACATACGAGTACGTCCTGGGGTGACTTGGTTGAAAAGAATGAAATACAAGTAAGAGCTTCAAATCAAATAGATGATGGGGTCGATTTGATGATAAAATGTGGGCAAGAATCTGTATTTCACCAGATGCTAGAAGATGATAATTTTTCAATTTATTTTAGTATGAAATATGAATCTCTTACTTTTGATATTATAACAATAGACTTGCTAAAAACTAATCCTCTGTATGACAGTTCTGAGGCTGATGAGACCTTAGAATCTCTCCAAATGTAGGAGTCTGATCCCACTCATGATGTCTGTATAGAGACTGAAATAAAAAACTCATCCTCTACTAAGACAGCCTCTATGCCCATGGAATAGATAAGTATAGAAAATACACAAAAACAGAAAAAAAATCAAACATGTTCTAAAAAAGTGAACTGAGGAGCTCTCATAAAAACAAAGAGGCTGTGAAAAAGCAGAAAGGGGGTATCTTCCCCATTCAGAATTAATGATGAATATCCTCTACTAGAACTGTCAGGGAATGGCCAACCCTAGAACTTTAGGTTCCCATGGGCTTATTGTTATTAAACATCATCCTGCCCTCATTGGCATATCTATGCCTAAAACTAATAGCATTTATTCTAGTTCCCCTCTTACACAAATTTGTTATTCTTTTCTTAGTTCGGTTCAAGATTCCTTGGGACTTGACAGAAATTTTTTTCTTGTTCATCAAAAAGTTTCAAATCCTCTTATTGTGCGAGTGGATAAAAAAGTAATTACCCGTAGCTTCCTCGATGCTGGTCAGATCTCCTTATATTCTATGGTTTATGCCTCCAATTTCTATATCAGAAGAAGATCTCTTTGGCATCATATCAATGAATTATCCAACTCACTCTCAGGTTTATGGGTACTCATGGGTGAATTTAATGCCATTTTACATGAAGATGAGAGGATTGGACATGATTCCAATGTTACTTCAATGGGTAATTTCAAAAACTCTATTGATAATCAAACCATTATTGAAATTAATCTGATTGGTGAAAAATATACTTGGTACAGGTGGCATGTAACTGGGATCCGTGGAGGTAGAATTGAGAATGCCTTTGGAAATGACTCTCTTCTTGAATGTTGGAAAACCATCTCATGTGTTACCATTGTGAGACATAACTCAGACCAACATCTAATTCTTACTACATACACTTTCAAGTGTGGTAAGCTTCTTATCCCTTTTCAGTTGGATAATGCTCGGACCACTCACCCTGAGTGCTTCCATCTGGTGAATGATAACTAGCAAATGGCAGATTGGAATGGTATCCATCATTCTTGTATATACAATATGAAATCTCCCAAGGTCATTATGGAGAAGAGGAGAAAATAGATATTCAAGCTCATGGATCATCAAATTGATGAGATGGAATGATCTCTTCATGAATATCATGAAAACAGCACTAAAACCAATTTATCTGATGATAAAGAGCATGTAGTCACCATGTCATCTAAACATAATGATCGTCTATGACTTTGAGACAACATTAAAATGGAGCTACTTGAAGTCAAGTGGGTCAATGATAGGGATCAAAATACTAAATATTTAAATGCCCTACAGAGAGTTAAAAATGATCAAATCTCCTTTCTTAACTAATGTATGGTGATTCATTTATGGATGATCGCAACTGTCTCGCTAACTATATTGTCACCTACTACACTCGTCTCTTTAATGGTACACAATTCAGTGAGGATATTAAGAATGAAATTATTCCCATGATTTTCACTGAAAATGATAATCTCTTTCTAACAGCTACCCCCCTTGACAAAGAAATCCACGATATAGTTTTTGTCCAAAATAAAGTGAGTTCTATGGGACCAGATGTATTCAATAAACATTTATTTAATGTTTATCGGGAAATCATTAACGTAGATGTTTGTAAAAATTTTCATAATTAATTTTTTGAAGGTTCCCTCTCTCAATGTTGCAATACTCAGTTTATGGTTTTAATCCCGAAGGTGGAAAATGCAAGTTATATTGCTCAATTTAGACCAGTTTCTCTTTTCAACACTATCTACAAGATCATCACCAAAATTATTGCAAATCAACTTTCCCATGTCACTAGTAAAATCATTTCCCCTAATATATTTGGTAATGTCAAAGGGAAGAACATTCAGGATTTCCTTCTCACTGCTTCTGAATGTGTCAACCTTCTACACAGGTCTACCAGAGGGGACTATATTACTCTCAAATTATACATTATAAATTCTATTGAAACAATATAAAGGAATTTTATTGGTCTCATTTTACATGAGTTTTGTATTAATGAAAGGCTAATTCAATTGATCAAGGATCTTATCAGCTCTGAAAACATATCAATTCTCATTAATGGATCCATGTAGGGTTACATCAAATGCCCAAGAGGATTGAGGAAGGGTGACCCATTCTCTACAATAATCATTACTATTGCGGAAGACTACCATAGAATAATTCTCATTCATATGAAATTTCTGGTGAACATAAGACAATAATTTCATCAAGAGGTATCTTTTCCCCCTCTCACATGCTCTTTTCTTATTATCTCAATATATTCACCCAAGGTGATGGAAAAAAATTAAAAACCCTCACTATGTTTTTAATCTATTATGAGCAATTCTGTAACACCCTAAGATTTTATGAGAAAATTTCTTTATGTCTTACGTTATACACAACACCAATGTAATCTTTCACAGCACACAATACGGACTTGGCATGCATTACACACAATCATGGCCATCCTTAATAGCGTGTGTAGTATGCAATACCGGGTTTCACTAAACAACGATATATTATTATGGACTAGCCATTCTGAATAACTACATTTTGAATTTTATAACATTATTATTTATCTTAAACATTTTCTAGAACATGGTAATAGAACAAAATAAAATTTTCAGGTAAAATAAGTTTATTTCAAAAAATGCAGTTTTGCCGACTTTTGATGGCACACCCACATTAAATCTATTTTTGACTTGTTTATATGTTCAATATGACAAAATAAAATTCTTATTTTAAATCGGGATATAAAAATTTACTTTGGATAAATTTTTGATATTTTTATGATAACTTTCATCTTTTGATGAATAGTAAAAATACACTAATTTTTAATTACAAACAACTTTTTTCATTGAGATAATTTATATGGTTAAATTATAATATTGAAGGGTTTTAAAGTATAAATAGAATATATTTTTAACATTTAATATAATGTATGTCCTTAACATTAATTTCAGATTGAATTCATAGGTAAAAACATTTCAATCTTTGTAAATCTTTTAACTTCTAAAACCCGTTTTCTTAACAACAAGATTTATTTTAAATTAATTACTGCAACTTATATGTTTTGAATTTTTAAAAATGGATTCCATATTTGGAATCAGTGGGTCCAAATTTTGTTAATAGGCTATTTTTTATTTTTGGGGATTATAAATAGTAACTACGGTAATTTTTATTTACCATAGTTAAAGGTAAATTGGGTAATTATGGGTAAATATAAGATTATAAAATTATCCTAACACCTGCCAAAATCTAATTGGATGAAAAAAAGTTGACCCATATCACCTAAGGGTCTGATTAGATTCATTTAATGGACTTTTTTCCATGAAAATAATTTAATTATTATTAAAACCAAAGAATGTGACAACATGTCACTTTCTTAAATATTATAAGTATAATAATATTAAATTAGTGATAATCATAATAGAACATCGAACATGAATAGTATCCAGAAATATAATATAATTATCTACGACATAGGAATTTATTTTTTATTTTTAGGGTTTAAATAATTATCATTAATTATGACACAATAGTGACGTTGAAATTATTTTATTAATTAAAATATCAAATAAATGGTTTTACATATATTAAAATAAATATTATATGAACTATTTAAGGAGGTCCATTATTTTTATAGATACATATAACATTTTATTAATCTATTAACGATTTTATTTAGAACATATCTTCTGTATATATTTTATTTAAATTCAAATAATTGAATAGTGTCAAAATTAACACTATTGTTTTTTTATAAAAATAACATATTATAAAATTACTTAAAAATTACAAAAATATTTAAAAATTATAAATTAAAATTTATATTGTTGAAAACTTTATAAAGTGTCAAATTATTTAAAATTCACAACACATATGTAATTATTTATAATAATTTAAAATTTAGGATATTATTACCACAAATAAAATTAAATTGATAAATAAGGATAAATCAAGTTGATAATGTTTAAAATAAATTCATAACATGTCTAAATTTTATTGGTTGATGATATTACAACCCTATCTCAACTAATCTTCGGATATGAGTCATTTTGGAAGTTTTTATGTGGGGTTGGGATTTAATATAAACTAATATTTCTTATATTTCCAAAGATGCCCCTCTCCTCCATTATAAAAGGGCACCTCCTCCCTATATTCCTCACACCAATTTGAGCCTTCATGTTCGGACAATCCTGGCCCATTTCACTTCCCCACTTCCATAGAAACATCCTAGGGATCTTGGTCTTCTTCAAAGAACAATTTTAGTGCCTTAAGAGGATGTCTCAAAGAGGCGCTTCAAAGAAGAGGTAATGTCCGTTAATGATTCTTTCAAATTTATTTCTTCTTCCACATATTCTTCTTTAGTTATTTCATTATGAATTAATAACATCAGTATCACTAATATAATTATATGTTATTATATGTATGAAACAACCCTATTTCACCATTTATCCATCCTATGGAAAACGAACTCACCATGCATGTGTATGTATGGAATATCGTCTCCACATCGTGGTTGAATCTATTATCAATCATCACCATACATGGATGGTTATTATTATATAAATAAATAACTATATATGATTGTTGTAAAGTTTTATTTATTCTGAAATAGTATACATACACTCCAATACAATTCCACGATCATGGGAATGATATCATCGCTTGTGCGTACGTACGGAATACCGTCTCCACGATGTGATTTGAATCGTTCTACATGATCTTCTTTGAAAAATGATTATATAAATTAATTTAATGAATAAATATGATATATAGTACACTAATACCATTCTGGAAATGAGGTATCTATATCTTAAAGGAAGAATAAGAATTTATTCGACAAAACACGCATAAGAACAAAAAGTAATAAACACTAGAATAACAAGTAGTAATGAAATATTACTAATAAGAAGCTAATAATATGACCATATATGATATCATAAAAATGATTATGATTATTTAATATGTCAATAACATTATTTAAATCATTATACAAGAGGTTCAGAAACATACAAAGAAAATTAGATCTAAGGTAAGGGACAATCTCGCAATCTCAATTTTTATCCGAGATTGTTTTTACTTCAGAATTTACTAGGGAATATTATCATCCACATCCATGTTTATTCAAAATGTAACAATATTTATATCCTCCTACAATTTTTGAAATCCAATTTTACCCTTCGGTGAGTTTTTATTAAAATATATCAAAGGAATCTTTTGTTGTTTTTTGTACGACGTACATTTTGACTTTTCCGACAAAAGTATGAGAATAATGTTTTTTTAACTTATATGGCATGAATAGATTTTTAAAAAATTATTTCCAAGAATCTTCCATTACAAGTTTTCAATTTTATTTTTAATCAACTTCTTTTAGTTTAAAATTGTATGACATTTTAAGAAAGGAAAAATGTTTTTGATGTAGAAAGGTTATTTTTTTCAAGAATGGAGTTCATGAGTTTTATCAAAATTATTTTCCATCTAAGATAATATAGGGTTCAGTTTCTATCCCTATTACTACATTGATTTGATTATGTTTTGATGGAAATATTTTTATGAATTCCTTTACTTATATGAATTGTTTTATGATGTCACGATGTTTAAAAATCCCATTTTATTACATGGGTTATGCAATGATGTATGATTTTTGATTTTGTGGCACACATAAGAATGGTATCATTATGAGATGTGTGAGACCTATATCCACCTCTAATGCATTGGGTAAATATTTTATATCTCATGTGATAGACATGGATCGAACGACAGGTTAAACTGGTTCAGTGAAACAGGACTAAAACGAGGAGTGAACTCTGTTCAGAAATGGACTTTGTCTACTAAGATAGTCTTGGTAATGAGTCATGACTATTAAGAAATGATTCTCAATGATTATGTTTGTATTCCTAAAAGTTTCATGTTTTATGTTATGATTATTGAGATTACATTTTAATACCATTATTTATCTTATGTTATGAAATAACGATCTCTTTTTTAGGGTAATATTTCCAAAATGTTATGTGCTTATGAATATGATGTGATTGATATTTCTTTTGTTTACCCTTACTGAGCATTTGAGCTCACCCTTTTGTATGGTTACTTTCCCCAGGTCAGGAAAAATGTTATTATGTAATACATGCCAAAAGGGACTATATATATGATGAAATAAATGGGAGATAGTGTAGATTCATTATGAACCAGTTGTTTATGTTTCCCAGTTTCTAAAGACACTATACCTATACGGTCCATTCATAGTTTTGTTATATATTGTAATAAGTATGCTTCAATTTTTATGTACTAACCATGTATGTAATGTATGGGTCTCTATAGTGGTTATAAGAGGAATGGTATAGTCATCCTTTGGAAACTAGGATGTGAAAGCCTTAGTAAGAATCCTAAGGATATGTCTAAGCATAGAACACAATCTTAGTGTTTTAGAAACGGCCATGAAAAACCTATGATAAGACCTTAAGTGTGAAATTTTATTCATGATTATGTGGTTTTCGTATTATAATTACTGTTGCTCACAGTATTCTTCTTGATTTTAGTAAGTGGCTGGAACCCGAAGGAATCATGTTAATGCGGAATGTGACGAGTAATGCAATGATTGTCCCCATGAGTAACCAAACGTTATGGGAGCTGGAATGAAAAATCAGGTAGCCTTGCTCACACAAATTTCTCATGCTAGGAAACATGCAAGACTTCCAAATTATCAAAGGAAGGAGAAACATTCTGTTGAATCCTTCATGAAGTAGAATCCACCATCATTCAGCGGGTCTTCTGATCCATTAGTGGCTAAACAATGGATCAATACCACTGAAAAGATATTTTTAGTTCTTCAATGTTCTGAACATGATAAATTCATATTAGCAGTGTATCGTTTTGAAGGTGATGATGATCAATGGTGGAATCTTATTAAGAATATGAGGCAAAGGGATGAAATTGAGTCTATGGAATGGGACGAGTTCAAGAACATATTTTTCAATAAGTATTTCCCCCATATTCTTCGAACAATGATAGAGAATGGGTTTTATGAACTAAAGCAAAAGGATTATGAATCCATTGGTACCTAGGAAGCAAATTTCACAAGACTTGCAAGGTACGCTTCCAGAATTATTAACCATCCTGAGAGTAAGATTTATCGATACTTTAGTGGCTTAAAACCAAGTCTTCGAAGGGCGTTATCCATCAGGGACTTCAATAGCTATGAGGAAATTGTTCGATGTGCTCTCATGGTTGAGATGGAGATTGGTGTAACCCATCAGTCACATGGGTTTGATAAGAAGAGTAAAATGGAATTCAAAGGAAAATATAAAGACCACACTGGAAAGAAGATGAGTGTTACCTTATTCTCAAAGTGTGGAATGAAACATGGAGGAAATTTTCTTAAGGGGACAAGCAAATTTTATAAGTATGGAAAAGAAGGTCATCGGGAAATTGAATGTCGAAATAATAGGAAGAAGATGTTTAATGATGAAAAAATGGAATGGATACACAAAATGAACCTACTACACATCAATGTTTCAAGTGCAAGGAGATGTGTAATTATGCCAATCAATGCCAAAAACCAAGGGTTGATGAGGATGATCGATGTCAACAAACTCTTAAGGCCAATGGAAAATGAATGTCACATGGAATTACTATCGGCGATGTGGAGTACGACAATGAAGTGTTGAGGGGTACACAAACCATCCACTCTAAAGTATCAAATGTTTTTTTGGTTATGGATCCAACCACTCTTTTATTTATAAAGAATTTTCTATGGGTATCTCCGTATTACCTCAACAATTAGATGTTGAGTTGGCTGTGACAACTCCTAATGGCACAATAGTCGTATCAAAAGTTTACAATTCGTCTCCGATTGAAGCTTCTGGGAAAGTGATTCCTGCAAATCTTGTGATCCTTACTATTGTGGAATTTTATGTGATTCTTGGCATGGATTGTCTTTCATTATATGGAGCTCATATCAATTTCCACTGAAGGGAAGTCACGTTTCACATTCCAGATAAATCTATGATTGTCTATCGATGCAAGGATGAACATAACCGTCCAGTGGAAATTTCTTCTATCTTATGGGTCTTTATTCCACTAAATGAAGGATATTTATCTCAAATGGTTTGAGAGAAACTCATGATTAATAATATTCCCATTGTATGGGAATTTGATGATGTCTTTCCAGAGGAATTTCTAGGTCTTCCACCAAATCTTGAAGTTGAGTTTTCAATAGAACTCGTACCAGGTGCTTTTCCTATTTCAAATACACCATATAGAATGGCCCCAATTGAGATTCAGGAATTGAAGAAGAAACTACAAGAGAATATTAATAAAAGATTCATAAACCATAGTGCGTCACCTTGGGGAGCACCTGTTATATTTGATAAGAAGAAAGATGGATCAATGAGACTCTGCATTGATTATCGAGAACATAAAAAGATCTCTATCAAGAACAAATAACTCTCCCACAAATTGATGACCTATTTTAACAAATACGTGGAGCTCAATACCTTTTCAAGATTGATCAACGTTCAGGGTATCATCAATTGAGGGTCAAAATGGAGGATATACCAAAGACGTCTTTCCGTACAAGGTATAGACACTATGAATTTATAGTGATGCCATTTTGTCTTACTAATGCCCCTGCTATCTTCATGGATGTGATGAATAGAGTCTTTAGAGAGTATCTTTATCAGTTTGTGGTGGTCTTTATAGATGATATTCTTGTCTATTCAAAAAATAAGGAAGAACATGAAGATCACTTGAGAATTATATTAGAGACCCTATGAAAGGAGAAGATTTATGCCAAATTTACCAAGTGTTAATTTTGGCTTCAAAAAGATTCATTTTTAGGTAACATAATCTCAAAAGAGGGGATATCTATAGATCCAGCAAAAACAAAGGTTATCGAAAGATGGACGAGACCAAAAACAGTAACCTAGATCCGATGTTTTATTGGTTTGGCTGGCTATTATCGACGTTTTGTGAATGATTTTTCACTATTATCTAATCCACTCCCCATGTTGACTCAAAAAGGAGTTAGGTTTGTTTGGAAAGAGGAATGTGAAGTGAATTTCAAGTAGTTGAAAAGAAGGTTATCCAGTTCACCTGTGCTCACACTGCCTTGTAGTAGATAACGGTTTGTGATCTATAGTGATGCATCCAAGAAGGGACTAGGGTGTGTTCTCATGCAAAATTATATGGTGATAGCTTATGCCTCACGACAGTTGAAAATCCATGAGCAAAATTACCCAACTCATGAGTTGGAGTTAGCTGCGGTAATATTTGCATTATAGATTTGGAGAATTATATTTATGGAGAATGGTGTGACATTTATACTGATCACAAAAGTTTAATGTATATTTTTACACAAAAGGAGCTAAATATGCGCCAAAGAAGATGGTTGGAGCTGATTAAGGATTACGACTGATCAATTAATTACCACCCTAGGAAAGAAAACAAGGTGGTAGATGCATTAATTCAACAAGACCATGCTAGATTATCCATGATGAGGATTACAAAAGATCCAATATTTATGGATTTACAAAGGATGGATCTTGGAATTATAATGAAAGGGGAAAAATTGTATCTTTCTCAAATGAATGGTCAACCATCTATACATGTGAAGATTAAAGAGGCACATAAAGAAGACTTAGAGTTACAAAAGATGGAGGGAAATGTTCTTGAATTCAACCTTGATTGTGTTGGGATAATAATGTTCAGGAATTGGGTTTGTGTTACTTCCATCCCAGAATTAAATAAGTAGCCGCTGGATGAGGCTCATAGTTCTACTTTCTATATTAATCCTGGATGCATGAAGATGTATAGGGACCTAAAAGAGTACATATGGTGGGATGGCATGAAAAGAGATGTTGCTGAATATGTCTCTCGATGATTGGTTTGTCAGCAAGTTAAAGTAGAGAGACAGAAGTCTAAGGGGATGTCACAACAATTACCCATACCAGAATGGAAATGGGAAAACATCACTATGGACTTTGTCACTAGACTTCCTAAAGAATCCAAAGGTAATAATGCTATCTGGGTCATAGTTGATCGACTTACAAATTATGCACACTTCATTTCTATTAGAGAGGATTTATCTTTAGATCAGCTTGCCAGGATATATGTAAAGGAAGTGTTAAGATTTCATGGAGTACCACTTTACATTATATCTGATCGGGATCAGAGGTTTACCTCAATGTTCTGGCGAAGTCTTCAACATTCTCTGGATACAGAGTTGAGTTTCAGCACTGCTTATCATCCCCAAATAGAAGGTTACTCCGAGAGGACAATTCAAACTCTAGATGATATGTTGAGAGCATGATCTATAGATTTCAAAGCTGGATGGGATCAACACCTACCTCTGGTGGAATTTTCTTATAATAATAGCTTTCACTCCAGTATTCAGATGGCTCCTTATGAAGCTCTCTATAGAATGAAATGGAGGACTCCATCTTAATGGGATGAAGTTCGGGAATGAACGATATTAGGACCTAATATTGTTGATGAAATAGATAAAAAGGTCACATCTATTCAACACCACATTAGAGCAGCTCAGAGTCGACAAAAAATATATGCCAACAACCGAAGAAAAGACTTAGAGTTTGAAGTGGGTGATAATGTGTTCTTATGAATATCTCCCTCAAAGAGGGTCATGAGATTTGGAAAGAAGGAAAAGTTGAGCCCTAGATATATCGATCCTTTTGAAATTCTGGATCATGTTGGGAAGGTAGCTTACCTATTGGCACTTCCACCGAATCTCTCTCAAATTCACGATGTGTTCCATGTATCTCTCATGAGAAAGTACATACCTGATCCTCCATATGTACTCAGCTCAGATGTTGTACCACTAGAGCAAGATCTTTCTTATGAAGAACAACCGATAGAGATTATGGATCATAGAAAAAAGTCCTACAAAACAAGACCACTCGCTAGGTGAATGTTTTATGGAGGGCCCACAAATTAGAAGAAGCTACATGTGAACTTGAGGATATGATGAGGGAGAGGTATCCTCATCTATTTGTAATGAAGTGACGAATTTCGAGGGAGAAATTCATTTTAAGGGGGGTAGAATGTAACACCCTGAGATTTTATGAGAAATATTTTTTATGTCTTATGTTATACGCAACACCAAAGGAATCTTTCACAACACACAATACGGACTTGCCTTGCATTACACACAATCACGACCTTCCTCGATAGCGTGTGTAGTACGCAATACCGGGATCCAATAAAGAATGATATATTATTATGGACAATCCATTATGAATAACTATATTTTAAATTTTATAACATTATTATTCATCATACACATTTTCTAGAACATGGTAACAGAACAAAATAAAATTTTCGGGTAAAATAAGTATATTTCAAAAAATGCAGTTTTGCAGCCTTTTGATGGTGCACCCACATTAAATCTAGTTTTTGACATGTTTGTAAGTTAAATTTGAAAAAATAAAATTCTTCTTTTGAATCAGGATATAAAAATTTACTTTGGGTAAATTTTTGATATTTTTTTGATAACTTTCATATTTTGATGAATAGTAAAAATACAATAATTTTTAAATAAAAACATCTTTTTTCATTGAGATAATTTATATGGATAAATATTAATATTTAATGGTTTTAAAGTATAAATAGAATATATTTTTATCATTTAATATAATGTATTTCATTAGCATTAATTTAACATTGAATTCATAGGTAAAAATATTTCAATCTTTGGCAATGTTTTAACTTCTAAGACCGGTTTTCTTAATAACGGGATTTATTTTAAATTAATTACTGAAAATTATTTTTATTGAATTTATGAAAATGGATTAAAAATTTGGAATCAGTGGGTCCAAATGTTGTTAATAGGCAACTTTATATTTTTGGGCATTATGAATAGTAACTATGGTAAATTTTATTTACCATAGTTAAAGGTAAATTAGGTAATTAAGGGTAAATATATGATTATAAAATTACACTAACACATGCCAAAATCCTATTGGATGACTAAAAGTCGACCAATATCACCTAACGGTTGGATTAGATTCATTTAATGGACATTTTTCTATGAAAATAATTTAATTATTATTAAAACCAAAGAATGTGACAACATGTCACTTTCTTAAATCCTATATGTATAATAACATTAATTTAGTGATAAACATAATGAAACATAGAAAATAAATTTTCTCCAGAAATAGAATACAATTATCTACATAATATGAATTTATTTTAAATTTTTAGGGATTAAATAATTATCATTAATTATGACACAATAGGGATGTTGAAATTATTTTGTTAATTAAACTATCAAATTAATGGTTTTATAAATATGAAAATAAATATTATATGAACTATTTAATGTGCTCCACTAATTTAATAGATACATATGCCATTTTATGAATCTAGTAATGATTTTAGTTAGAACATATCCCCTGAATATATTTTATTTGAATTCAAATAAATGAATAGTGTAAAAATTGACACTATTGTTATTTTATAAAAATAACATATTATAAAATTGTTTAAAAATCAAAAGAAAATTTAAAAATTATAAATTAAAAATTATATGTTCTAAAATTTCATAAAGTGTCAAATTATTGAAAATTCACAACATATATGTAATTATATATAAAAATTTAAAATTTAGAATATTATTACCACAAATAAAATAAAATTGATAAATAAGGATAAATCAAGTTGATAATGTTTAAAATAAATTCCTAACATGTCAAAATTTTATTGGTTGTTGTGATTACAACACTATCTCATCTAATATTTATATATGAGTCATTTTGGAAGTTTTTATGTGGGGATGGGATTTAATATAAACAAATATTTTTTATATTTCCAATGGTGCCCCTCTCCTCCCTTACAAAAGGGAACCTCCTCCCTCTCTTCCTCACAACAATTTGAGCCTTAACGCTCGGCCAATACCTTCCCATTTCACATCCCCACTTCCCTAGAAACATCTTAGAGATCCTGGTCTTCTTAAAAGACCATTTTTAGTGCCCTAAGAGGAGGTATCAAAGAGGCGCTTCAAAGAAGAGGTAGTGTTCCTTACTGATTCTTTCAACTTTATTTCTTCTTCCACATCTTATTCTTGAGTTGTTTCATTATGAATTAATAACATCAGTATCAATAATTTAATTATATGTTATTATATGTAAAAAAAACCCTATTTCACCATCTATCCATCCTACGGAAAACGAAATCACCATGCATGTGTACGTACGGAATACCGTCTCCAAGTCGTGGTGTAATCTATTTTCCATCACCACCATACTTGGATGTGTGTAATGGTACAAATAAATAAATAAATATGATTATTGTAAAGTGTTATTTATTCTGAAATAGTATACATACACTCCAATACAATTCCATGATCATGGGAACGATATCATCGCTCGTGCGTACGTACGGAATACCGTCTCCACGATGTGATGTGATTCGTTCTACATGATATTCATTGCATAAAGATTATAAAAATGAATTGATAGAATAAATATGATATATATTACACTAATACCATTCTGGAAATGAGTTATCTATAACCTAAATAGAAGAAAAATAATTTATTCAACAAAACATGAATAACAACAAAAAGTAATTAACACCCGAATAACAAGTAGTAATGAAATATTACTAATAAGAAGCTATGAATATGACCATATATTATATCATAACAATAAGTATGATTCTGGAATAAGTCAATAACATTATTTAAATCATTATAAAAGATTTTTGGAAACTTATGAAGCAAATTGGACCTAAGGTAAGGGACAATCACACAATCTCAATTTTTATCCGAGATTGTTTATACATCAGAATTTACATGGGAATATTATCATCCAAATCCATGTTTCCTCAATATGTAATATTATTTTTTTCCTAATAAAATTGTTTAAATCCAATTTTACATTTCGGTGAGTTTTTAGTAAAAGATATGAAAGGAATCTTTTTTCGTTTTTCGTACGAGTTACTTTTTGACTTTTCCGACAAAAGTACGAGAGGAATGTTTTTTTAACATATACTACATGAATGGATTTTTAAAACATTATTTCCAAGAATCATCCTTTACAAGTTTTCAATTTTATTTTTGATCAACTTCATTTAGTTTAAAATTGTATGACATGTTAAGAATGGAAAAATGTTTTTGAAGTAGAAAGGATATTTTCCCTAAGAATGGAGTTCAAGAGTTTTATCAAAAAAAACTTCCCATCTAAGATAATATAGGGTTTTGTTTCCATCCCTATTACTACGTTGATTTGATTATGTTGTGATGGAAATATTTTTATGAATTACTTTATCTTATATGAATTGTTTTATGATGTCATGAAGTTCATGAATCCCATTTAATTACATGGGTTATGCAATGATGTATGATTTTTGATTTTGTGGCACACATATGAATGGTATCATTATGAGATGGGTTGGACCTATATCTCCCTCCAATTCATTGGGTAAAGATTTTATATCTCATGAGATAAACATGGCTTGAACAGCAGGTTAAACTGGTTAAGTGAAATATGACTGAAACGAGGAGTGAACTCGGTTCAGAAATGTACATTGTCCACTAAGAAAGTCATGGAAATGAGTCTTGACTAATAATAAGTGATTCTCTATGATTGTGTGTTTATGTGAAAAAGTTTCATGTTTTATGCTATGATTATTGGGATTACATTTTACTACCATGATTTATCCCATGTTATGAAATTATGATCACTTTTTTAAGGTAATATTTCCAAAATATTTCGTTCTTATGAATATGAATTGATTGATATTTCTTTTGTTTACCCTTACTGAGAATTTGAGCTCACCCTTTTGTATGTTTTCTTTCCCCATGTCAGGAAGAAGGTTATTAAGTAAGATATTCCAAAAGTGACTATAGATATGATGAAATGAATGGGAGACAATGTAGATGCTTTATGAACCAGTTGATTATGTTTCCCAATTTCTAAAGACACTATTCCTATATGGTCATTTCATGGTTTTTTTATATGTTGTAATAAGTATGCTTCAATTTTTAAGTATTAACCATGTATGTAAAGTATGGTACATTATAAATTCTTATGACAGGAGGTAAATTGGAGCAAGTCAATTATTTATTTTGGAAAAGGTATCTTTGCCTCAATGAAATCCTATATAATAAATGATCTGGGAATATGTGAGGGGTCACTCCCAATCACCTACCATAGAGTCCCCATGTTTGTTAGTAGTCCATGACCATCTCACTTTTTTGAAATTGTGATCCATGTTAAAAAGACTCTCTCATCCCAGAAAGGAAAATCTCTCTCTAAGGAGGACATGCATTGCTTAGTTAAACATGTTGCCACATCTAAACTGGTCTACCCTTTTATGGTTTAATCCTGGACCACCTCGGTAATAAAAATCTTAAAATCCATGATGTGGAATTTTCTGTGGATACATAGTACACTAGAATGAATGATGATTACTGCTCCTTGGAAGAGTTTCTGTAAACCTTATGCTAAGGGAGGGATTGGACTTAAGAAGCTTTAAATCTTTAATCATGCCTTGAAAGCACAGTTCTTATGGGGGATAAATAACGACTAGTCACAGCCCTTGGACATCCTCATATCCATGCTTCTTAAAATACTTATTTATTGTAACATTTCCTATGTTAAATCATGAATTTGGACTTGGAAGAAAAATATATTTCATAATATCAACTCCCAATATCGCTAGATAGTGAGTGCTCAGTCCTCCCTCAAATTCTAGAAACCCAACTAGACATTCTCTACTCTTACTGAAAGTGTTGGTATAACCAATAATGACACTAATTTATATTGATACATTAGAAATCAACTTGAGAATATTTATGATCTTCATACCAATATTGCTAATATGGTTAAAAAATGACTTCCTAGAGGGTGATGACTTACTTCTGCGGGAACCTAGTACAAACAGGATCCTTTATTCTAAGGGCTTATACAATCATCTTATTCATTGGAATATAAATCAGATTTAATCATTCGATAAAAAATGGCTGATTCCTTCTAGCTTTTCATTTTTGTGGTACCTTTATCATAACAAATTACTTTTTTATGAGAACCTATAATGAGTCAGAATCAACTTGTCTTCATGATATAATTTATGAAACTAGCACTGAGAAGACCTAAACATTCTTTTCCTCTCAGGAAACACATCTACTGCACTCTTGATATATGTATTTTAACATTATGAAGTGTTTCCTCCAAATAAAAATGACATTTTTATTTTTCATCTGGCCATAGCTACTGTGAAACTCTCGAAACAATTAAGAATTCTCTTCCATGTTACATGTGGAGAGGTAATTCATACAATCTGGACATGCAGAAATAAATGCGTACATGACGAATCTGTCCCCAACCGAAATGATGATATATATCCTATATTTTTCATGATACACAAGGACAATGACTTGCATGAATAATGCTGCATCAAATCAGTTTATGATATAGCAGTCTTGAGAAGGCACAATATTGCAGGTGACATTAGAAAACCCTTAGGAACCATGGAAGTATTCTAGTTTCCTCAATTAATTGGTTGTGTCAAATGAAACACGGATGGCTCTTCAAAGGGTAATCCAAGACCTGATGTCTATGATATTGTCTTCTGATATCAAAAAATGAATTTTCTTGAGGGGGAGCATGGTACATGTGGATATACTACAGCTCCTGGGGCACAGATGTTTGGCCTCGTCAAGGCAGTTGAAATTGCATAACAAAGAAATTGGAGCTCGGTCTGGTTTGAAAGTGACTTAGATGAATTTGTGATATCAATTTGGATGAGACAAATAAATATTTCTTAGAATCTCACAATCAAATGGAACAAATTTCTGAGCATTCCAGATTCAATGAACTTCATCATCACACATATATATTGTGAGGAAAATCAACTTACTGACTGGATTGCTAACAAAGGGGCCTCTGGAGGGAACTACAAGCACTACTAAGAAATTCCTTTTTATGTGATGACCAAACTTCGACGTGATAAATATAAGCTTCCATATTTTTTACTAATGTAATCCTAGTTTTCTCTTAACATTTATCCTTATTGCTTGCTTTTAAAAAATGTTATATATAATAATCATTTGGTCTATCATACATGTTTTGACTTGTTATTATTGATATTGTAACATATATCAGGATTTAAAAACATAAAGAATGTAAAACATGATTTATATATCATGTATATTTAGTATATAAATATATAAAATAGATATATAAATAGAATGGACTACACCGTTCATGGATATGGTAGGTCGTACATATACATGAAAATTAGTTTATGGTTCCTTATTAAATTTAATAGAAGTATGGAAATGAAATATATATATATATATACAATAGATTAATTATGTCATATATTTAATTATTATTTATTGTATAAAATTTATAATCATTCTTGAATGGTTAACATGGTGAATGAAGCTCATTGTGTCGTGGACATGGGAGGTCACACGTATGCACGAACGATAATATCATTCCATTAATCGATGAATGGTATTGAAGTGGATGGTATATAATATCATAGAATAATTGACATGTTATAATAATCATATATAGTTATTATTTCCACCATTATACCCATCCATATTAGGTTGTTGTTAAAAACAAATTACACCACGGTGTGGAGATGGTAAGTCATACATACGCACACATGGTGATTTCTTTTTTCGTAGAATGGATATAAGGGGAAATAAAGTTTTTTTATATTTATAATAAAATATAAATATACAATTGATAGTGATTTTATTAAATTATAATGAAACAAAAAAGGAAGATTATGTACATGTTTAAAAAATATGAATGAAATTGTAGAAGAGATTACCTCTTCCTCGACATGCCTCCCGTAAATTTCCTCGTAGGCCACTAGAGATGGTCTTTTGAGAATACCAGCAGCTAGAGAATTTTATTAGGGATGTTTATAATAGAAATGGGATGGATATGGAAAATGGTGAAAGCTCAAAATAGAGTTAATAGGAGAGGTAGGAGATTCCCATTTATAAGAGATGAGAGAGGCACTTTAGGAAAATACCAAAATATTAATTTATTATAAATTAAATTTTGATTTAAAATGGTCTAAAACTTATTTAATTATAATATTAAAAGATTTTGGTTTGAATAACAATATTCCTATACTTTTTTGACATGTTTTGAATATTATTTATCCTTATCATTTTGACCCTTATTTTACAATGTTTAATCTTACCATGATATCATGTTATTTGCACATTGTGGGTTAATGTAATTACTATATCATATAAAATGACCCAAAAAAAGTTATGTCTGTCATATTTTCAATTATATTAACTATTTGGATAAATCATATATTTTTAAGAATTTAATATCATTTAATAAACTATTTTTTATTTTATGCTATGAATTGTGTCAATTTTGCACCCTATTCATACTTGGTTTTTGAAAAATGTTCATCAAAACCATATTACATAGGACATAATGAATTAAATAATATCAAAAATGTCATGTTCGTCTATAAAATTCATATATGACCGCAAAATATTAACATTAAATTAATATTAATATTTATAAATTAACTTATAATGACTCTTTATAGTCATATTGATATATTAAATAATCCCATATTAAAATTGTTTTAGTAAAAGATATATTTTTATGTTATATTTTCCTAAAAATTAAATTAAATGTAATTTTCACTTAAAAGTTGCTCCATGGGGTCCCCAAATCCACGCAATGATGACCATGGTCATAGATTATCATCCTATAGGGTTTGTTCAAGTATTAGGGTAATTTAATATTATTATAATATTATTTTTTACCATTATTTATAGATTTATCCTTTAACTATGATAAATAAAATATTTACTAATGTTACTATTCAGAAAGTATAAAAATGAACATTTCCTATTTACAAAATTTTCAATTCCTGATTCCAAATATGGTATTCATTTTTCCAAATTCAAAACATATAATTAGATGGAAATAATTTAAAATTAATTTCCATTGTCAAAACCAAAAAGTGTGCTTCAAAAAAGTAAAAAACTACCAGAAGATTTATATGTGTTTATGTCCAATTAAATAGTGAAAATACATTAAATGGACAAAATTTTATTAAATGGTAATAATATAATCCAATTACACTTTTAAAAAATTAAAATCTAATTATATAGATAAATTAGAATAAAAGGGTGTTTGGACTTAAAATTGAGTATTTTTCACTATTCATTTAAAAAATAATCTCTTTAAAAAAATTACAACAAAATTACCCCATGTAGATTATTATTTTTTTATTATTGAGAAGATGTTTATTTTTTCAAATTTAACTTCTATATGTGTCAAAACATGATTTATAATGGGTGCATCCTCAAAAGGTTGTAAAATTTCATTATTTTGAAAAATAATTCTTTTTTCTGAAAAATTCATTTTGTACTCATGCCATGTTCTGTTAGATGAAAGATAATGTTATAAAATAAAAAATCCAGTTAATAAAATTCATAATATCTATTTTATATCCCATTTAAAAATAATAATTTAATAATATACTATTGTTTTGTGAAACTCGGTATCGCGTACAATGCAAGCTATTGTGGAAGGTCACTCTTACAGGCAACACAAGATAAGACAATGTTGCATGTAGTAAAAGCTTCCATTGGTGTTACATATATCATATTCCAAACATAGTTCATTTATACATTGAAGAAAATCTATTCACAGTGTTGCGTGAAATAAATTCTATCAATAGAACGTGAAATTTTGTGAACCGAAGCCATGAATACTGTTGAGTATACTACAAGCTAATACGGTGTTGTGTATAGCTCAATATAATCATTGTGTAGCTTACAACACAAGATATTAGTGAAATTAAAAAGAATCTATCTCATAAAATCATGGGGTGTTACATGTTTAATTAATTCCCCAATAATTTAAAAGTTGTATATATATTATTCAATATTATAAAAAATCCATTCTTCGCATCCATGAATTTGGTTATAAGTATTTTATTAATAATGTCTCCATATGTGGTTAATCATCCATTAACTGGAAGTTGTCGACAGGGGTGGAAAGGAATGTGTGAAAAATATAATTCTCACAAAATTATGTTAACATATTTAATATAATGTGTCATTATTTTATAAATAAATTTTATTATATTGTTTTGAATTGATGATAGTAAAATCAGAAAGACAATAATAAAAGGGAGAATAATTAATAAAGACAAACTCTCTCCACAGTGTTTCTTCAATTGTATGAAACAAAATCTCCATGGTGATTGAAGCTGGATAACTCTAAAACACCCCAATAAATTCTAAGAGGCATTATAAAAAGTATTTGGGTTAATATTGGAATTTTTAATTGTTGGTATGACTGTTTATTTTTTAGATGTTAATGGGTTATTAACCAATGAGTATACATGTATTTCTAAAAAAAATATTGAATAACATAATATAGGTAAGGTAAACAATATAATAGGGAATTGTTGAAATTATAAGTCATAAATTAGTATAATATATTAATTATAGGAAATTAAATATCCTTTATTATTCGAATTCATTAATTTATTAAAATTGAATTTTAAATGAAAGATAAATTATTATATTAAGGAATGACTTTTGACATTAGGTTTTGGAGTGATCTTTTTAGGTTTGGATACTGATTCGATTGATTTTTATGAGACATTTATAAAATTAAAAAAACAATGGTGGAACCTAATGTTCTATAAATTATTATTTCATTATTAGATAATCAATGGTTTATTTTTATTTCACCAGTTATGTCAAAAAGTAAATATTTACTATTCACTCAAAAGTCAAAAAACATCACACAATTACCAAAAAGTATCATTTGGATAATTTTTATATCATGATATCAAAAAAGAACTTTATTTTAGAAAAATAAATTTCTATAATAGATAATTTTATTTTTCAATATTTAAATAATGATTTTCCAAAAATACATTAAAATAATGTGTATTAAAAATGTATTCAATTTTTAATCTAGTTTTAAATGATGATATATATTTTATGAATTACATTATTTATAATAAATTAAACTAAAAAATTATAAATATAATTTATATCATAATTTATTATTTTTTGGTGAAAATACTATTCCAATGGCTATATCACTATTTCTAATAGTCAAGTTACTATTCTAACAGTTAAACTAGTATTCCAATGATCTCATTCATCCTAAAAATACCTCTCTATATTTTCATTCATTATTCATATCAATTATTCTTAAGGTTCTATATTTCAAATTTTTATAATGCTTTCCAATTTAATAATATCTTTGTTCTTTTATGTATTTTTTTAACCAGGGGAGATTATTGTAGTATATTAGAAATATCCATATTTTCCCCTTAAGCATTTTCAATTTTATATATTATTAGTTGCTGTAATCATAGGAATTTTACAACGTTTTCTAGATTATAAATGTAACAATATTCAATAATGAAATATCACATTGTTAGGTCTCCCTAAATTTTAAATTTGATTAATATAATATAATAATGATTTTTTAAGGAATGTATTTTTTCTAAAAATAGTAGGTTATTAAAAAATATTGGATAAAATTTAAAAAAATTAATTTTTTAATTTTAGAAATAATGCCTTATACAATAGAAGATTACCATCACAAATAAAAACAGATTATTTTAAATTATTTCTTAAATGAAATTCTACTGACAAATAAATTAATCTTATCTAATAATTATATACGGGGTGCTGTGTTTATGGAGTAAAATTATTAATATTAACATGGACAATAATTATTCTTAACAAAAAATATGAAATAATGATGACAAGACACCATTCAATTTAATTATGATCCAATAGATTGTGAAATGGTAGGAAGATATATAATTCCCATAAATAAAAATTGTATATTATATGATATGAGTTTTAATTAATAAATTCAATATAATTTTCCTTAATTGAATCTCAACCATTATTATTCTAAATTTCCATGTATGATTTCTAGAGAAACTCTTGTAGCTTTTATGAATTTTTAATTAGCAAACAATTTTTTATAGAACATATGAGAGAGTTTTAAATATATTTATTTTAATTTAAGTATTATAAAACATTACTATTTTACTGTATCTATGCTATAAAAAAGTGTCGAAGTTTTAAATATGATACATATATGATTGAATATAAATTAATATTAGAAATCATTTAAATTTACCATCTCTTGGTTATACATGATATTATTTATTTTATAATAAATATTTGTTTACTATTCATATGTAAATGATATTTATTAATTTCTATTTTACTAAATATATTTAATTTATAATTCATTATGAAAATATATTAATTTTTTATTTATAAAATTAATAATAGTATGTAAACTATATTCTTTTTCCCAGCATGCTTTGGTTTATTGGTTCAATTTTGTGTTCCTTGTTCACTATTTTATCACATTAATAATGATCATTAATGAATATTATATGTTTTTAATATAATTTTTGATTACAATGATCATTTCATAAAATTTATAGTCATATTTTTAATTGAATGATTAAAATTATTCCTTTTATGTATTTTAATTCAATTTAAATAATTATTTCTATTAAAATCAAAATTATATATATTGACAATATTGTATTTTTAAAATAGGTCAAATTAATCAGGATTATATAATATTAATATTATTTATGTTTCCATTTCCTTTTATGATGTAAATGCTATAACATAATTCTTGTTTGTGGTAAAACTAACACTAATAAGAATGCCTAATAACAATTGAATGAGAAAGAATATATTATAGTATATTTCTAATAACACTTTTAGACAACAAATATGATTTTAAAAATGATTTATTAAATAAGTATATCCAATTTAACTATGTATAGATGATGAAGAAAAAAGAAGAATTACTATGGAGTGGATAACACTAATGTGGAAGACATGAATCTTTTCTTTGAGATTATCTTAGAAATGATGGAATTTGGACTTATTCATGTGATCAAAATCTCTCACAATAACAATATGGATATCATATAGTGTATTTTATAAATTATTATAAAGATTACTAAATTAATAGTGTTTTATTACGGAGATATATAATGATCTTTTTAAGTGAGTTTCCAATGAAATTTATGTAAATTATTATATAGAATGATTAAAATTTTACATTTTTATAAGAAAATATTCTAATTAATTATTATCTTTTTATTTAACTCTAGAAATATTTTGTATATTTTTATTTTATAATTTTTTATATGTTACATATATTTATACAACATAAATTTTATAATTCGATCCAAGTATACTTAATTAGCATCTATCCAATGAAGCTATATCCAACAGCCTTATATATAATTGTTATATTACATCTCTAAATATAGAATTACATATATATATATATATATAAAATTATCTATTCTGTTATATAATTTCATATTTATAATGTTTATAAATTTTTAAATATGTTGTAGTATTTTTATAGTTATCTATTGCTGTAGGATTTTCATGAAATATCATGATGTTTTTAATTTCATTATTATAGTACTTTTTTCTTATGGTTTAATTCCTTTAAAAAGATTAGTAATTATGTTTAATTTAGTAGTATCATTGTGAATTTAATTATATATTGTAATATTATTCTATAATTATATATAGAATTATTCATATTGTTTATTAGAATTACAATTTATCAAGAAAAATAGATTTATTTAATGGGAAATACAAACTAAAATCTTGAGTTGTTATATTCTACCCCCTTTATATTAATTTCTCCATCAAAATATCATTACTCTGATAATCTACATAGGGTCAGTTTGGGCACGTTGAATAATTATATTTTTGAATTTCATCCCCGAACATCATATTTTTTATGGAAATTTAACTATATAAGGATGTCAGTTTATATTACATAATCCCTATAATCCAAGGAATATATTTTTTATTACCCATTATAATGGATAACATTCAATTTTAGTAAATTTTAATTTAGTACATGTGGGGGTCAATCATATACTTCTGTATAGGTGATATATATAACACATAGATAAAATTAATGTGGATTGGTTGACGTAAAAGAAAATAATTTTTTATCCTAACATGATAGGGGATTTTTAAGGGGAAAACATATCAAATGCCCAATCCATTCTTATATATCCTTATAAATATCTTCCATTATAATCTTTGGAGTAATACCTCTTCATAGGCATCAATCAAATAATATCGCCTATAATTATGGACTAATATATTCAAAAAAAATATTTAGTTTTAATGTTTTTCTAAATATTTTTAATCACCTATAACATTTCATGAGAATTATCTAGTCCCTGACAATTAGACTTTCCAAAATCATCCGTACATGTTCAATTTTTCAACCTATATTCATATAGAGCCTCATATGGTTTCGTTTCAATGTAAGAATCATAGATATCATCATATTAGAACTATAATAATGATGGTGTTAATAAAAAACTACATTGAAATAAATTTAATATTAAATAAATATATGTTACAAATATTGAATGGAAATTTTATATTGACCATCTGTCTAAGGATTCTTTGTTGAATAAAAATTGACATTGTATTCAATGATTTTTATTAATTTTAGAGAAAATTAATGTAATCCTTTGATATTGATTTAAAATAATAGAAACCTGTACATCATAAATCATTTCCTACTATATTTATTCCATGTAATTATTATTATGTGGTAAATATTTTCAAATAGAGAAGAAATATTCATAATTCCATAGTTGATCAATTTCAACCTAAATTCCACTATGAATTTTAGAATTCTTATGGAATCCTATGATGAAATAAATGGTGATGTTATCTCATTTCCATTAAATTATTTTTAATGGTTTAATAATTCACATAGACATGTGGTGTTCAAAAATTCCTTTTTTCATGAAAAATCAATGATATATAGAGTTTATAATTTCAATCCTCATATTGTCCGACCATACATGATATTTAAGGACTCTTTAAATCATTTTGACTCTAGGATGTATATAGACTAATGATCTTGGATAAGTATTAAAAACACTCATTTGAATTATGTTGTTATGGGGAATCATATTCACTTCCAAAATATTATAAATACAAAAATATCATGCTTGAAATATATATTATTCTATACATTCTTCAAAATCTCTATATCCTCTTTATGTGATTATTTAATCATTACATTGATGAATGATTGAGCATTAATTTGGGTAATAAAAACTTTCACCAATTCAATTTTTATTCCAATAACTTTTCTAAATTAATATATTTAAATTCATTGGATGTTTTTCTTTATCATGGATCAGGTAGCATGAAGCTTCATAATCATAGCATCAGTAAAAAAATTTCATTCCCAAGGTGGTAATGTATTAAATAGTAAATGTCCATGAGAAACTATAACCATCTCTTTTGGATTATTTTTATCTTTTTATTAATATATACATTAAAATCATATAATTAGTATATATATTAAATTTTATAATTGTAAATATTATACCTCACAATATTAATGGAATATATTATAACATGTATATCCAAATTCTGAATCATATAAATTTTCTCATGTCCGATTAATTGAAATTTGGAATACAAAACTACCATTTCATTATTCATGAGGATGAATCATAATCCATTCTTTGATGTATCACTGTTTATCAAAGATCATTTCCCAGTATTGGGTACCATGATTATAATTTAAGTGATCTGCAGTATTTAATTATATTTTAAATTTTCCTTTATTTTATCATTCGAGAGGAACATGATTCCCTAATGACCTAAATTTGTTAGGTGATTTGAGAATCATGAGAAATTTAATCTAACGAAAGATAGTATCCATACATTAAAATAAATAAATAAAAATTAATTAAATTTTTTGACCATATACATTATTAAATTACCACATTCATATATGAATCCGTAGATATACCACAACATTGGATTATATAACATGACATATTTGAAACCATAATTACCATTTTCTAAATTTTAATTAAAATTTATCATATCTCAGGATCATCAATAATATACTTAAATAATATTCACGATTTTTATTTATCATGGAATAATTTATAATATAATTTTAGATTCCCACAACATTCCAAAAGAATTATATAGATATGAGGCCTTGTAATGATGACTAGATACACCATCTATAGATGTCATGTTTTCATACTAGATCCAAGATTATGAGATAGAGAATTATTAAGGCCACCAATCAATAATGATATGTTCAAAAAACAAAAATTCCACCTACCAGCTAGGAAATTAAAATACACTATCACAGCATGAATACTGATCAAATCCCCCAAAGATACTATTCATAACAACTACATGGTACATATTATAATAACCCTCAAACATGGATGATATGTAGATCGTCCTTGTGGATGTATACCACTATATATTTTTGACCTATATCTTGATTTAGTTTACAAAAAAACATTTCTATAAATAATTAATATTTTATTCTAATAGATTAAAATAATGTCGAGTAAAAAAACATAAAGATGACTCAGTGGAAAATGTGAAGAATAAATCATATCACGAATGTCCCTAGATAACCAACCACTCTAGGTACCCCATATTTTCCATTAATTTGTATATGGGTGGTCCAATTCCTCATAAGTTATAAAAAATATCATGTAAATACATGAATGAACATTCGAAATGGTTACTCAATAAAAAAGGTAGAAATAACGAATCAAAGTTATGGATGGTATATTTTATAATCAAGGTATTGACGATTGGAAATTTTAAATACTAAAAGTAAATAATTAATCATCACTCCATATATATATATGTAATCTAGAAGAAACCCCGATTAATGGAATGATAAATAGATATCCATGAATAGTAATGAAAATGATCGTATAGTCAGATCCAAACTCTAGGATGTCTATGACCACCCACAGTATCCCTTGTCTTATTATCATAGATAAACAAATAAACAACCCAAAATATGTTGTTATGGGATGGACTAGAATGAGAAATAAACCATGGATACCCCATACACTGATTAGTGCAAGAAGGTCATGACAAAAATATCCCACTAGGATCACTTCATGTAAAATAATCATTTTATTCCATATCGAATCTCAAGTACATAAAATAGAAATATAATTAAATGTAAATGTATGAGTTTAAAAACATTTTAAAGTAAAATATATAAAAATTAATTAAGGTTTTTGATGATTAGAGCACTAAAATATGGTTTCATGATAAAATTTTATTAACACCTTCATTTTTCGTATCAAAAATAGCACAAGATTATTTGGATGATGAACATAAAAAACCATTTTTGTCAAATATTTTTTTATATTAATAATCGTTGAAAAAATTGAAAATATGAAAACAACTGAATGAAAATACAGATGAGATAATAAAATGTATCAAAATTAGTATTATAAAAATTATCAAGGGTACATTAAGGTAATGAAAAATATATAACAGTAGTAAGGTATATTGACCCCACATTACAAGGAATATAGGTAGTTTATAACTATGGGATGTCAAGGGAATAATCAAATGTATTTATAATATGAGATAACATATCAAAAATATTGTTCAGTTGCTGACCAAGTAGTAAGATTCATTAGAATGTTATTGAGTTATTCAATGGGATGACCCATGATACAATACCCATCCATCATGGATAAGTAATTGTATATGTCATGTATAACTATATTATGTATAATAATTTCATTTACACCCACCTCCTCCTAGAGAATCCTTTAGATTGGAACCTCCTCCTATTAGGGAAAACATGTGTGAGTGAAAACCAAATATAAAAGTTTAAATCATGGTCAATCACCAAGATAACTAGATACCGATGTCCATTGATTGAGAAAGAGTGAGAGAATAATCATATTAGATAAAACATGGGATCTCTTAAAGAATCAACCAGAATAATCAGCAATTCCCAAACTCACTATGAAACATCTCATACCCCCCTCCAACTTCCACACATAAAGCATTGCAGTCTGGATCATTTAAGTGATATTAATAATAAAATCACCATTTGGGGATAATTGATTATATCATAATTTATGTTATAAGGGGTTAATAGTGTTCCTAATTAAACCCATTATAATATGATACATTTAATGTTCCAACTAGTCCTTAAAAAATCATGATCATAGATTCCAAGACATCATTCAATTGTTAAAGAGTATTTAATAAACACATTTAATGAATCAAAACCCATTTTCTTACATTAAAAAAGTCCCCATAAAAATGTTTGAACAAATATCATGGATATTTATTTTAAATCCTCTGATAAACCATTTGTCATTCATTAAAATATAAATAATAAACCAAAATCCCTTTCCAATTCATTATCCCAGCCAAATGTGGCATTAATAATTATAAAACTCTAATTTTGTTCAAAATATAACATTGAAACCATTTCCAACACATCACTCTGCCCAATAATAATAAAAATGTTTGATAAAATATAAAATAATTTGGAATAAATCATTTAAACAATTACTAATTAAATTGGAACTATATTTCATTCTTTGGAAACATTAAAAAAATAAAAAAAATTATACCAAATTATATTTTCCAGTGAAATGATGTCAATGGATCCAAGTATCATTTTACATGAAATATTAAATATATATTAAATTCATTAAGTTAAGAAACACATGTATAATTAAAGGTGGAAAATAAAAAAGAATATATACCAATGAATACTAAATATAAATATGAAACCTAATAAGAACATGTATTGTCTAATGACGAGCACCCAATCAAGAGAGATAAAGATCTTGATAGAGTTATTAAATAACCCTTAAACATGAACATTCGTTTGCAATTTAGGGTCAAATAACAACTAATGATATCACAGCCTTTTGGAAGAACGAATCAAGTTGAATATGAGAGACTGAAATCCATAGTTAGTAAAAATTACTAATTGATAGTCAATATAATGAACAAGACTACAATATATAATATTTGGAGATCCAAAAGCACTGAAAATGACCCCCATGGTTCATATGTTCATATGTTCTATGATATGTTCACAAGAAATATCTTTTATGTTCAACAACCATCTACCTAAAAGAATATAATATAAAACATTATTTAATAATCATAATATATAATAATGAGAGATATCATATCCCCGCAACATTTAATGTTTATTTATCATATTGGTATATAAAGATAGTTATCCCAGAAGGAAACATCATTAAACCCATGAGGTGACTATAGATAACAGACCATCAATTCGATCAAATAACAGAAAAATAATTCTAAAGTAATGTAATTAACATGACCATATATATGATGCTCTTAAATATAAAACCCCCAGGATAAAACAAAAGTCTATAAGTTATTTACAACCTCAAAAAATTTTTTGATTCTAACAAAAAAAGATATAGTATGATGGAAATGGACTACAATAATTACAAAGAAACCAATACTGAGCCCATGAAACCATAAAATGATACAAAATCATTTATGTGCTAGAAAATTACACTCTATGTCCTAATTATTTGAATAAAAACCTCATTCTATATCCCATTTAAATTATATAGGGAGAATGGAAAAATTGGGGATAAGAATAAGTCAACTATTAAAAACTCAAGAGAGATGTCTGATAATAATGGAAAACTCTTATAAATTGTTTCCGCACCATCCAAAATTGGGAAACAAAAATTCATTAAATTAAAAACCATCCATCATTGAATATAAAAAAATGATAAATTGTGTATCCAAATTATTAAAACTAATTAGTTCACAAGAAAACTATCCCACTATTAAAAAAATCAGTAAAATGACACTAACCATTATTCATATGATAAAAATCAAAATTATACAAAAAAATAATCCATAAAAGATACCCTAAACTAAAAGGAATACCAAAAAATTAACAAGTCATGAGACTTCCCCAATAAATAATCTATTATATATAAAAACCAAAGGATGACACCAGAATCAACTCCAAAAACAAGACCCTTGTGATATCATTTAATGAATATATGAATGTAGAGGTTCCAAACTATCAATGGTCAATAGAAAAATATTATTTTTTTTTTAAGGATAAAAATGTTTATCCATATCATGCTCCTTATTATGAAAAACATCGTCACCGATAATAGGCACAATAGACTCATCAACCATTCTAGGTTTTTTCATTAATTTATTTTCTACTAGTAATGAACATTAAATAACCATTGGATAAGATGTTGGAAAAATCCCTAATAAAAAAAAATACCAAGGACCTAATAAAGACCAACTATTAAACCGATATACCTAAGAGATTCATCCACAACTAGATCATATGATTAACATAACAAACATAAAAGCATCATGATAGTTTCCTCAAATAGTAACTCGACTTGATTGAGACCTATGATCACAATGATATTACACTCCTTCAATTATTTAGGATATTTATGTCCAATAAATAAAAATATAAATAATTCATAAGTCATGCTTTCATATAGTCTATAAGGGACTAAAAATTCCAACCACTCACAACTATGTACCAAAAATAGGGAAAAAATAGACATCCCTTTTAGTGATTCATGTGTTTTGAGAAAATTAATAAATACTTATATTTAATATAGCCACCAAATTACCTCAACTGAACCCAAATAACACCAATACTCTTGTGGAAAATGATCTAGGATGTTATGAAAAAGATACAAAAATTTGGAAGACTCTAGCTACACTACATAGTTCAGATTATGGGTAGGGTCATCAATAAAAGTGGTATCATCTAAATGAAAAAATGTTTAATCAAGACGATTAGACCAATGAATTTACATTCCACTCATTGTGGATTAATTTCTAGGATTAATTCATAATATTCAATATAAATTTATGTTGTAATTAAATATAATATTTAAAAATAACTAATACAACACAAAAAAATAACTAAAGAAAACAAATTAAAATCATTTTTCATTAATAATTTTTTTAATTATTAATAAAATGTTTCAAAATTTATCCACAAAAAACCAATACATTTAAATAAATTTTTATAATTTTTTTCTGATGAATATCCCAAATTAAATTTTAAAATAACATTCAAAAAAACCATCTACTTTCATTAAAAAATTATATTATATGTTTCTTCATAAATTTTTATTTTTTCATAAAAAAATCAATAACACAGAACATACGATATGTAAATATTATTTCAATGATATTTATAACAAAATGGATCTTATTTCTCATTTTTTGATTTGAAAAGATAAAAAAATTGTAAAATAAATCAATTACATTCAACATGCTAGTAATAAATCTTCTAGTCATTAATTATCTATTGAATCAATTTAAAAAATCACCACATGGATTATACATGGATTACCAAAATATGTGGGCTAACAACGTTGTCTTTCCTAAGAGTCTATTAAAAACCAAAAATAATGGAATACATGGTAATTTGTAAAAAAATATATTAATGAACAACAATATCATTAGAAATATACTAGTTCAATTACATCTGCCCATATCGAACACAACACAAGGAAGAAAACTACAGTAAATCACTGGCTCACATACCTTGCCATTCGACCTACCCCTCCTCCCACCAAAACCCTTACCACCCCACCACCACAAATATAATTATAAATATTAAAATATTTAACTAAGGGGGAAGTTAAAGACCACACATTACCAAGAAACTCAAATTTTATTATGAATGGAAGTGACCATGAACCAATCTATAATTTACCACTTGATATCCAATGTGATCCTAATATAATTTAAACCATGAAACCCCCATATTATATAATATTATTCAAGAATGGAAACAATAATAGTGGTTTTAATGAACCAAACACAAAATCTAAACAACAAAACCTATAATCACTTTTGATACAAACTTTTAATGAAAATGACCTTTCTAGACCATCACAGTAGTACCTATCCCAGTCTAATAAATGTCATAAAGTGTATTATTGATTCCCATGTGTTGGTGAAATTATCCAGGGTATATAACAAAAAAATTGCAAATAATTTCTCAAAAAATAATGATAAATAAAATAAATCAATCTAAAAAAGCTGATGAATACAAACATGTTTATAAATTCTATAAACCTAAAAACTGAACTAAAATGAATAATAATCACTCCATATATAAAATTAATCTAAATTAGAACAAAATAAATGGAACGATACATATTCATCCATTAAAAGAAAATAATATAAATAGAATGTCGCAACTTCTCTACTTGAGGTCCATGACCATCCACTTTATCTGAGGTATTATGCACTTTAACTGACAAAGAATTAACACATAAAAAATATGGTAAGAGACAAATGATCATATGATGTAAATTATGAATTTATTCATACAATGATTGGTGTATAAATTGTGTGAGAAAAAACATCTTATTCGGATTAACTCTTAAAGTATATATCTTTTTAAAAATTATAAAAATATAATATTCTAGAATAAAAATATAACTAGAATTGGATTCCTAAACATTATATACATTTATATTGAATTAATATAACTATAATAAATTTTTATTTCAATGTCAGAATCATTAAAACCAGGTTCCATGAAAATAATTAATTAAAACCATCATTTTCCCTTTGGAAAACACCGTAAAAGACTTCATTCAGTAAAAGAGCTTAAAACCCTTTTTATCTAAATACTATTTACCCCTATTAGTTCCTTTTAATATTTTTCACTATATGATTCTATAAGAAATAAAATAATGATCGGATAAAACTATGCATCAAATATAACTGTAAAAAATGATAATGGTGCATCAATATACTGATAATATATATTTAGTGTTTGATAACTGGCAACAATATTTCATGGATCAAACATAGAATTTAATATTTTCATCTAATGGAAATAAGAAAATATAGTAAGTGTGAAGGACTATATAACAGTACCGATGTACAGTTAGTGCTCACATAAAAAGTATATTGGGAGTGTTCAAGGGTATGGTATTGATACTTCCATAGAAAGGCTACCAATCTATCATGACTAACCACTACCATATATCATGCCAAAAACTAACATTCCAAATAATTCTATACACACTTTACTCCTTATCAAACTTACCTTATCCCAAATCCTCATCCCCCATAGGTACTCTAGTTAGGGTTTAATCCAACTAGTGTATCAAAAATATTGGTCACTCATCAATATTACTAGTTTTTTATAACAAATGTGGGTCATATAGTGGGAAAATAATTATTATATATCACACATGATATTAAAATAAGAATTAATATAAATAATTAGTAATTCACTACATCACTATTCCACATCTCTCCAATAGCTCGAAATTTCCGAGATGAAGCATCACAAAAAATCATCAAAAAACGGCATTAATAATTAACCCCCCACCCCCTTATAGTTCATGATAGATATCAAATGAAATAACAACAGACCTTTTGAGTGCTTATAATAATGGAAATTATGAGATGATGATTTAAAATTTTCTAACTTCATTTTAACAATTGATATAAGAGATAATGAGATCATCTTAATTTTTTAATCATCTTTCTTTAATACCATTTTTAATACTCAAAACTGATTTACATTATTGAAAAAACATTTCTAAATTTGAATTTCATGAAATTTGAAGGAAACATAGTTTAAATTGGCATATGACCCATTATTTGTTCACTAAAAATTATATAAATACAATGATTAAATTTTGGAATGATTTATCCAAACGAAATGATGTAAAAAGTGTCTACATACTGGGAATATAATTTTATTTAATTATTTATAATTATATAAATGAAACTAGCAAACCCCAATGAGTTCAAATGGTTTATGAACAATAAGTTCATTTGGATCAAATCGTTGAATCAATTTTTATTTCAATTGGGACTATAAATCATGATACTAATATAATAAAATGTTTTACAACATTCTCTTCCAAATTATATCTTCATTATCAAGAATATTGATTTCTCAATGGGACTATTATTAATAAAACATTCATTATAAAATAAAATTCATATATTTCCTTGAACAAATGAATAAAAAATTAAGTAAACGGATAAAAAATTAACTCAACATATTAAGAATTAAACAATAACTCATTAGAAACATGTTCCAGCTAATTAGAAGCAACCAAAAAAGTGAGGGAGGTATTAAGATAAGATTTATAATACTAAAACATGAAACCATATCATTAATTTTACATCAAAAGAATCTAAACCCTTTCATAGAATATATGATGATATTGACACGAGGATTAAGATAGATATAAGGATAGAAATACATAGAGTAACCCACCATGAGTAACCTTAAAAAATAACACATCTATCTTCAAATAATTGATATTATGGTATGAAAAATTCTTGAAGAGGACTTAAAATGTTCAAATGGGTTGATTTAGGGTTAAGAGTGAATAAAAGAGAAATAAAACATTGTTTTTATAGAAAAAATGGGAAATTTTACTTAAAATAATTTGTCTATTGATTCCATTAGTGAGCCTATTATAGACAACAAATCTCTTGTGGTAACTGAATAATAATCCATTATCTACTGAATAAGTGTTGTATGTACTACCTTTCCCACGAATTATCAAATTCCAACCTCTCAATTTATGTATCCACATACATGAAAATTGGTTGGTCGGTAGATCAGACCTGATATCTGGTGGACCATCGACAGTTTCTTTAGTACCTTGTTCGATTCCAAAAACTACTTCTAATATAGATATAAACATATGACAAATGAAATTAATATAAAATGATGATTAATGAAAATACGAAATGTAAAATAAAATTAAATAGATTCCCATAACAAAAGCAGATATAAGGTTCTTCCAAATCCATTATATGGTGATTCTTATACGAGTCATGTGATATTCTATATAAGGAATATTACGAGAGGGTTTAGTTTCTGTCTTGATGTATGGGTTCTTTTGTACTTCAATGAAACAAATAATTTCCCATTATACATATAACATTTGGGCTGGCCCATCCCTATACAACTCTTATGGGGATGAACCTTCTCCTGGAGGTTACACCATGACTATTCTATCCAATCTCTTTTGGGTCACATTGGATAAATAATTCCTTAATCTGTCAGGTGGTATGCCTCCTTCATAGGGACTCATGGAGGATCAACGATCATTGATCCAATTTACTATGAATATTAGATTATACTGTTCACATACCATGTGATCTAGATCCACAATGTTTTGGTTGAGTTGTTCAACTCATTGTTTCTTAGTTATATAGTATATGGTCCACCTATGTCCCTTTTTCACCACAGGAAAATGATAAGAGAAACTTAATTCCACCTCTAAAACCAACATGTAATGTAGGTTTATAACATTAGGTTGACTAGATTATACCTTTTTTAATAAAACATTCCATGGATTGACCATTTGTTGTGGTATAAATCGTTCTAATAAAATTTATAACAATAATTAATAACCATGGATATATATGATTTCATGAATATGATTAGCATTGACAGTTAACATAGTGTTTGAGTCTTAGAAATTTTTATTTCTGATATATATTAGCTGGGACATGGTCAGTGCACGATTAGTTAAACCTGTCTACAAGGTTAAATAAGGTCTCATCTTTATTAAAATCATGTTTGTATCTCTACATAATTGTGAAAAAACATTTATATAATTGAAAATACGTATCAAAAAATTAATGATTTTTATATCAAATAATGATGAAAAAATGTTTTCAGTGGTATATTTTAGATAATTTCATTAATCCATTTATTTCATAGTTTACCAAATACTCTTTCCAAACTATGAAACTATATTTATTGAAATCTAAAACATTGATTTGAAACATAGAACTCACTCAAAGAAACCAAAATTTTCCTTCATTATATTAAGATCATGATTCTTATTTATCCCTTATCCTGTACCATTTATTCGTTACCTTTCATATTTTGATGTCATTAAATAAAATATCATTGGAAATTAGAGATAAAACATTAGAATTCAACTTTGGTTTCTTATTCAAATTATTATCAACTCATTATGAAGAACCATAGTCCATGGAACCCATGCATGAGAGTATAGTTTTTTCCATTTTTTTATAAACAATTATTTGAATTCATTTAAAGAATATAAATGAGAACCAAGATCCATTATATCTAGGATCATTGGTATGTATAAGAATGATGTAACTTTTATTTTAGCTTCATTGTTCTCTTGTTGGGTGGCTTTGACCTATTCCTTTATGTCTTGATTATTTTCCATGTGTAAATGTTGTGTGGAAACTGTAAAATTATTATAAATGTGTATTTTAATAATTAATAAATTAAATAAAAATAAATTAATTTTATAAGGATCTTTCATATACCCAATGTGTTCTTCTTAAATGTAGAGATCTCGACATTATCCACTCAGTATGGTGAATCTACCATTGAAAATTTTAATAGATGGAATGAATTCTCACTAATCACGTCGTGGTCTCAAATACTGATTAATGGGTTCTGAAATATTCTTATGGAACACCGTGTATATAAGATACATGGACAAAATTATAATTTTCAGACACAGAATAACAATTTAATTTGTTACCTCTTTGTAAATGAAATATAGTGGATAATGTGTCAATAAAAAAACGAACATGTTCTTGTGAAATTTTTAATGTGTGATTATGATATTGAATATAATAAATTAATAATACATAGTTTTGGGACAATTGGGGTATTCTTTAGATCTGCTGCATCCATTATTAACATTTTGTTTGGGGAACCATGGAAATATTTCAAGGATCTGGTGTGCCTGTTATAATAATTATATTCAGTTGGGGGACAATGTACATGTTTTCTTGGATTTGGTGTTTTGAAATATTAATATATATATTTGTAGGAAAATTTATGTATTCCAGGTATTTTCTATGTGTTATTATTATTATAAATTTTTAAGGGACATTGGACATGTTTCCTTGGATATATGATTTCTATCATTAATATATATATGTTAGAGACCTTGGATAATTATACGGATATGGGGTTCCATTTATTAGAGGTATATAAAGTTAGTGGACCATGAAAATTATTTATTGGATCTATAATTATCAATTATTATTATATTTAGCTAGGGGGATGGTTTTGATAACTATTCTAATTAATTTTAATTAATTATTATAAATACACAACATGTTGGGAGAATTTGGACATGGTTCCCTCGAATTTTCAATCCCATTATAAATATATATATATATATCATTGGGGAATATGAATTAGATTGATTTTTGTGCCTATATATTTTTAATAAATTATTTTGGATCTATGGGTGAGGATATTTGACACTGGTCCAATTATTTATTATTAACTCGGGGTTCCACCATGTGTTTGACCATTAATTGGAAATTATTATAAGATTATAATTTCATTTTTTATTTATTTTCATTAAAATAATTATATACTATTTTTTATATTTTCTTTTCTCTATACATTATTTATAGTGGAATACTTATTTTTATGCAAACACTTCTTAATCTTCCATGGGTACATGAGAAGTGTTCCTTTTTGGAGTCCATGATCTGGGAAATCCCCCTTTGATAGATAGTAGAATTGGTATGATAAGAATGGAACATGGATTAGGGGACCGATCATGCATTGAAAACCATTTTGGGTATACATTCCTATTTGACATTACTTATGGTTGAGTTATCTATATCATATGAAGTATCTCCTATTTAATATTCTTATATTAATTGGATTATTATAAAATTTCTATGATTTCTCTTTATGATTTTATGTGATGTAATATGATGCAATTATTTTTATATTATTACTACTCATATCGATGGGTACAATCTCCCGATGATATTGTTATTTAGTGTCACTACTAATCTATAGTCTCTTGTATACGGGGAGATGACTTTTAAATCATGTAGTTGAATAAATTTGTTACATATGAGTAAATAATAAAATGGACATTATAAAGTGGAATCATAGTGTATTTTTCAATAATTTATACTGTAGGTAAGTTAAACATGAAATAGGATGTTTTGAAGAATTTTTTAGAAACCCATGCCTTAGAGTAGCTAACCCACTAATATGAAAAATATATGTTATGATGAAAGAGAATATTTATTACTCTTATCACTTTTACAGATGACAAATTTTTAGCTCAAGTGATGCACTTCATGTTCAATTTAAAAATGTTATGGGCATTTACTGTTGGGATTGTATGGAGTGAGGCTAAATAGATAATCATAATGGTATTAATATAAGGACTAAGAATCATTGTCTTGATAGGTATGATTAGAAAATGGGTAAAATTTGATCCCCTTGAAGTGTGAAAAATGTATGATATAATTAGGATGATGTAATCCTTTATGTTATTATAATTAATGGGTATGTTATTTATTTATAATAATTTTTAATGGTGAATGTTTTACATATTAGATCAATTCATCCATTAATACATATGGTATTGTGATAGGAGGGTGAAAATGAACATTTCGCTATGATTGTTAGACCAAATCCTCCAATGGATCTATGAATTTTTTATATGACCAGCTTCATATGAAATTATTGTGAGCCAAAAAATAAATTGAGATAGCTCCTACATGACAAGAGATAATGATGTCAACCTATACTAAATAGTATTTGTTGTAACAAAAATGACCATTAAGGAGTATGTTGCAAAAATCATAATGTATATAAGGAATATTTTTAGATGTTTTTATTTATGGATTCAATAAAATATGTTAATTTCTTCTAATATCCTAGAAAAGTGATTTAATGGAATTGTTACATTAAGGTAATGTAATCATTAACATGTTATTGTGGAAGAGAATTTTTTTTAATATAGATAAATAAATGAGGATATTGAAAAAGAAAATTAGATATTATTTTTTTACTTTATAACCAATAATGGTTTTGTTAAAAATGTTTTAAATACTGTTATTGATGAAGATCCCAAAATTATTGGACTTAATGAATATATCCAATATATTTGGAATAATAAAGAATGCACATTTTCAATATGGATTTATGCTAATTTAGTTTATTACCTTTTTTCATGTGAGTGCATGATGAAGGTATTCACATGTTTGGTATATGAAAAATAAGAGAAACATCAATATATATGTTGGATCAATATTTTGATGATTGTGGGAAATTTAGATACCTTATTTCTATATTTTTGTATTTTCATATTTTGAATGGTTTATAAGGTTACAAATTTATATAATTGATAAATTTAACCTTTAGATATAGTTTCTGAGAATATATTATTATATCACTATATGAGTATTTATGCATATTGGATAACCTGTGATAATCATTTTTTAGTGATTTTTTCTAATGATATATGGAATGGCTTATAGTTTTATGTATGGATCCCGTATTCTATGTGTTATTAAGAATGAGAAATCAGAATAATTACATAGAGTGACAGATAAAGTATGAATTAAACAAGAAATAAAAAGGGTTATATTTTTCATATGGAATGATATGAAATCAGTTATGTACATATTCTTATGTTAAATTCATCAACTTTGGTAACAATATCTTGAAAAAAATTTGTTCTCCTAGTACAATAATGTTTTATTAATCTATTTTCCCTAAAATCATCATATATTTTTGGATTTTTATTAATATTATATTTCTCTATATCACATACATATGTTGATAAACGTTCTATATCACTCTTCATCAGTATTACAATGTTTCATTCCTTATTTATGTCCATTTATTTACTTTGGATCTATATTCACCTATATGCTACCATGGTTAAGATAAACTCTATGTAGAAATTTTTTTAAATATTCTGTTGGTTAAGGTTGTTTTAGAATTCATTTTTATGATATGGGTTTCAATGAAAGGAACATTCAAGTATTAATTTTTTAATGACCATGATGAGTTTTGTTTGAGAAATTCAATTTCAAGGGATGGAATGTAACGACCCCAGTTTTTATGAATTAATTTTTTTGAATAAATTAAATTTCATTGATGGATTTAATTTCATGATGCACCATGTTATTCTTTATATATACACTAATGTTATGATTTCACTAATTGAAAATCTTATATTAACCTATGTTAAATGAACAACAATGTTTTCAGAATGTTACACATAAGGTAGAGTTCATTCAATTTCTTGTATTGAATGAGAGGTACTTTTTTTTATTGAACTTCAACTTACTATTAACAAGATTTTTAAAATAAAATTATATTTATCATCTATCTGTTGAAGTGGATTTTATGAATAATTATTATTAAATTAGGAGAATATGGTTTACACATGATTGAAAAATAAATTCTTTTTTTACCTAATAAATAGAAATGGGAGAAAGTGCAATTTGAAAATAAAGATATTCCTTTTCTTCAAAACAATTTTACTATTCACAATCACATTTTATCTTTACAAATTAAAAAAACAAATTTTAATTAATGATTTTATTTAAAATAATATAGTATAAATTCAATAAACTATTTATCATTCACCTGATAGGTTTTCTAGATTAGATAATATAAGAAGCCACATTTTAGTCATTAAATGATATATTTTACAAAATGAACGTGTTTTTATATTTTAATGGGGAAGCTAGATTAAAAATAAAATTTTTCATATATACAGTTATATTTGAAAAAAAAATTATTTTCAAAATAATGACATCAAAATTATCTTTGTATTAGTTTTTTATATTTGTATGAGAATATTATTTTTTGATGATCAGTGAAAAATATTTAATTTTATTTAAAAAATAACCTTTCATATAATGTAATTATATAGATAAGTTAATTTTTTAAAAAAAATATATATTTATATCAATTTAAAGGATTTCAATATAGGTTTTTTAATTGGAATCAAATCCACATTGAAATTCTTTATAACAACATTTCAATGTTTTGTACATTTTCTTATTAGAAACTGTTGTTTTAACCTCTCTATGGGATTAATCCAAAATTAAATTATTCCACTTATTTGATTTAAATTTAAAAAAAATGATTCCCTATTTGGAATTATATTAAAATATAATATATATTTAGTTAGACATTATTTTAGTTAAAATATATCTATGAAAATGTATAAATGTAATTACTTTGACTAAGGTGAAAATCAGTACAATTAGTGGTTAATATTTATTATTATGTTTCCAAATTACTTAGAAAAGTCTAAAAAACCCATTTTTTAAATATTTATACCATTTAAAATATATTTACAAAAATTGAAAATTATTTGTGGCATCATATATAAGGTAAACAACTCAACACTACTTACGTTTTTATATTTACCAAAATGACACTCACTTTCTACTATATGTGCTCACTCACCCCTCACTTATTCACAAATCTCAACACATTTGTTTCTCCAAAAAAAATAACAAAAATAGATCCCAACTTACCTAACCTAAAATTATAATCCCAAAATTTATTATAAATCTGTCCAAGGTTGTTCTTGGTGAAAACCAAAAGGAGTTACCTGATAAAAATGTAACGTTCTTGAACATACACATTCATTTTATTTCATTATTCACCTGTTCAATTATTTATATTTCATGATTGTAAAACAACATAAATATCTATTATATAATGATTTTTTTGATAATGTTACGTAATTCTCCTTCACACACCTACAAAAAATGGGATTCCAAATTATTTGTTTCAATGTACACTGGACTACCATCTTGTGAACTAATCCTTCATTCTTCCAATACTACCTCTATTCTATGTGAATATATAAGGGAAATAAATTTTTATACGATATATATTATATTATAGATATTTTATTCTTCATGAATTATTATATAATGCATTCATTCATTCTTTATATTTTGGGAAAATATGATAACATCATTTGTAGACGTGTGGACTACCGCCTCCACAAGGTGATTTGATTCTTTCACTCTTTACAGGAAAAGTATTAAGGTTGGGTTTAACATAAATATTTGTTATATATTATATATTTATTTAATTCAATTATAATATATATATATACATCATTCAAAATATTTATCTCTCAATATGATAAGAATACTGGAACAATGTTCCCGCATACATACGACCTACCATCTCTATAAACAATGTATTTCCTTTCATATTTATATAGTTTGTAAATTATTAATAACACATATATAATTAATATATATGATATTAATATCATTTTTTTCAATCCATAAATATTGATATCTTGATCTACATAATATGATCAGGAACAAAAAGTTAAATATTAATAGGTTGGTTATCACATGGAACATAATATTAACATAGAATTGTTAATAAATACGTAATATAAAGACATAAGTATATTATAAAAACCATTATCTTTATTTCACACCAAATGATATTTAATTACATAAAAACATCACTTTATGGAACATAGATGATCAGGTGGTCTAGTTTAATTGGGGATTAGGAACTTTACACAACAATGTAAAACATGAAATAGACATCTTTATTGAAAACTTCTTTTACCTAACTACACACATTTCATTGTACATATCATTGAATAGGATAAACTAAGGATATGAATAAGAAAAGGGTGACCGATAAATCACAGTAATAGAGTAAAAAAGTAATAACATGAATAATATAGTAGATTTTAGGAAATAATAATATCAATGGAGCATAAGAGAAACATCAACATAGAGTATAACAAGATTATTATAACATTGAAATATGGAAATAACATTTTACATGATTTTGGAATGATCCAAGGAAAATTGGACATTGAAAATGAGTAAACCCTCATTGTACATTAATTACCATTAGTAATCCCTCATTACACTTGATGTATAATTTTACTAGTCATTATCCAATCCATTGGTGCGCTATTAGTGCACACCCTTCTTAATCATTTCATTTCATTCATATGTTTACTACATAGACCGTATAACATTAATTCATTAAACATCATAATTTATTACATGATAAAATAATGTGTAGTTCATACATGAAAATATATAATCAATAATTAAATGTTCATAATGATGAATACCCTTGATCGAGAAATGAGAATGGTTTTCATTACATAATGACTTTGTCTTGGAAAAACATTGTCCAATTTCTATAGGATAACGACGTGACATAAGAATTCCTGAAAATGGTTGATGTGATATAAAGTGTAATATCATCATATATACATGAAATGGAATGTAAGGGATTTATATAGATAAATTTCCTAAAATATTTAATGGAATTTAGATTCTATAATTCAAAATAATTTCATGAATGTAAATGAGAAAAATTAAATTCCATATATAATTTTGGCATGGTAACTCATGTACATGGGGGAGGTAAAGAGAGATAAAGAGAAATATCATAATTAAAACATGAGTAGTGATGTATGGGGTAGTTATTAAATCAGATCCCATCATTTCTAATTGAAAACGATATGTTATAACAATATATTGGATTTGGACAAAAAAGTGAAATTAAGAAATCCCTAACATGGAATTGTGATCCCAAAGGCTAGGGAGGGGATTTGGAGAGGATTATCTAGAGCTTGGTGTTCATTTGGAGAATTCAAGAGAAATTATAAAAAATATTGGTCTTGATCAAAAATCATTGAGTGAAGAGAAGGGGGGGTCTTGGGTGGGTTTATATAAGAAAGGGGACTGAATTATTTATTATTTTTGATTTGGACACCACAAATTAAACTAATCAAAACCACAAACAATCTAATGGTTTTTCCCTTGGTATTTTCCAAAGGGGAGGAAAAAATAATATTTTATATGTCCAATGGCCTATCATTTTAATATATTAAGCATTATTATGTGGAGGTGAGCCACACTCTCATGGAAAACATTTAAATAAATAAAAACTTTATAATCCTAGGAAGGTCAACTAATGTATTGAAAAAAATCCAAATACCTAAAAAATAATTTTTTTAATGGAACACCATTTATTATACGAAAAAAATTTATATTAATTTATTACATCACTATCAGGGCATTATGTTGTCATAAAAACATTTTATAATTAAACGGTATTTCATTTTTACCCAAAAATTCACCTGTCTAAAAAAATAATGAAAAAATTACCATTGGATAATTTCACCATCATTATTCCAAAAATAATATTAATTTTATCTAAATAACTTCAAAAATATTTGAATATTTACTTTTAAAATAAAAACAAATATTTAAAAATTTTAATGGGGTCTGACAAAATCATCATTCAAACCTTAATAAATATCACAATTGTATTCAAAAAAATTATATGATCATAAATATTTAAAAAATTAATTTTGTAATAATATTTTATTAAAATGTTTTTTAATTCAAAATACTATTAATTCATCAAAATAAATTTCTTAATTTATTAATAACTTATTGTATTATTAGTGATTTAAAAACAATATATAAAGTAACTCAATTAAAATAAATATATATTAATTATTCTCTACAAATATAATACACATAATCATAGTTCTAGTGTCTTGTTACATAACCCCTTATAACACAAGCATTAGATCGAAGGGTAAGGTATGTAATGGTGAAGGAATCTTGTGGTGTCCTGGATAATATCACTCGGGTGGCACTCTCTATCAACTTCCACATCTCTTGTAGGTAGTTTGATTCATGATTAACGTGTTGAAGATCTTCATCAGAATGTTCAAGTGAGAATCCCAATGACTCCACCTCCTTTTTGAGCTCGGACAAAAGGGCTCCGTATGGATCAATTCTACTGCGTGATGTCATCACTTCCTTTTTTGGAGTAAATTGGATTTGTTAAAATCCTATGTTTATAATAATCGATTGATCTTTGATAAACTACTATATTAGCAATGGTAATGATTCATATCTATATTTAGACATCCAAAATAAAAAAAAAGAATTGTATCTTTTTTATATAACCATTTTACTATAAGGTATTGAAATAGAACCACAGATATTTTCATAAATAAATTTTTGGGTTGTTACGATCATCCCCCCATAATAAATTTATCTTATGAAAAAAAAATTCCCACACTAAAAGATATTGGGGAAACTCTACTTCATCACTTTCTCTGATTCCCATGTTTCTTCTTCAAACATGTGGTCTCTCTACAACACCCTGAAGAGGGGGATTGTTATTTTTCAATGAACTTGTCCCAACAATATAAGATCATCATTGGTTTATCTTTATAGAAGAGGTCATTATCTAATGGTAGAACATCTAAATTGAGTACAAGTGATGGATCAGGTATGTACATCCTTGAGAGTTGTATATGGAATACATCATGTACTTGAGATAGGTTCGGCGGGAGTGTTAGTCGATAGGCCACTACTCCAATGCGATCAAGGATCTAAAAGTTTCCAATGTATCATGGAAAAATAATTCCCTTATTCCTAAATCTGATAACTATCATCCAAGGTGATATGAAGGGGAATAAAATGTCTCTGACATCAAACTCTAGGTTTTGTTGATGATTATAAGAAAATATCTTTTGTTGATTACGAATAGATTTAATTTTCTACTAGATGGTCTTACCAGTCTCTACCACTTCTTCCACCATTTATGGACCATCGTGTTATTTCTCCCTAACATCATCTCAACATGTTAGTGTTTTTCACCTCTTCCCATTTAGGGGTTCATATGGATGAATTTGGATTTTTTTAGTGTAAATGTTTATTATAAGAGAACTCAAAATGATAAAAATGTTGATCTAGTCCTCATTTGTTGTACATTGAGTATGCTCTAAACATATCCACCAGTGTTTGGAATTTCCACTCAGATTTTACATCTATTTGAGGATGATAAGTTTTATAGATTTTCATCTCAGTATTCAGAGCATGTTGAAGACTCATCCAGAACATAGAGGTGAATATTGGATCTCGATCGGATAAAATAGCTAGTGGTTCTCCATACATGCTGAAAACTTCTCGGAAATATATCATTTCCAGTTGATCCAATGAGAAATCTGCTCAAATTAAAATGATGTGTGTAGTATTTGTATGACGATCCACATCAACCATTATAGAATTTTTTCCTTTCAACGTATTCAGATGTCTGGTGATAAAATATATAGTTATGTTCTCACATTTCCATGTTTTTATAGTTAATGGTTTCATAATCACTTTATACTTCCTCCTCTTAGCCTTCACATACTGACATTCAAGGAACATTGATTTATACTCATTGATCTCTTTATTCATGTTATCCCACCAATAATTCTCTTGGAGATCTCGATATCTTTGTGTTTATTGGGTGAACAACAAAATTAGAATTGTGTGAATCATCCAAAATTTCATTATTTATCTCTGGATTAGATGGAAAAAATTATCCTGACCAAAACATCAAAATTCATTCTTCATTAATGTTAAACACCAATGAATTCCTTTTTTTAATAGCTTCCACTTTCTAATGAATTCCCACGTCATCCTTTTAATCATCCTTTATCCTTTTCAAAATAGATGGCTGATAAAACATCTCGGAAATGATTGATGATGTTCCATTCTTATAATTCTTATTCCCATCTTCATCAAATTTAAGAAGAATGAATCCTTTACAATTATCATCAATGGTAGAATCATATGATCCTTTCTACATAGAGCATTTGTCACTATGTTCTTTTTCTCAGGATGGTAATGGATTAATTAGTCATATTCTTTGATCATATCTAATCATCATTATTGATTCTTGTTCAACTCCATCTATGTGACTATATTCTTGAGGATTTTTTGTTTCGTATATATTTCACACATCTCCCTAAAAAGTTAATGTCAGAAAAATTTTAAGAGAAATTTACTACATCCAACTGCAAACCATATGTTGGATATCATTTCTCATGAACATTAAATTCCCTTGAAACATAGGAAATGACTTTTTCTTTATCATCAACACATAGCCTATGCCATTCATCGAAACATCACTAAATACACCAAAAAGTTCTCCAATTGTGGGTATTATCAGAATGGTTGAAATGATAAACCTCCTTTTTAACTCTTTGAAGCTATCTTCACATTCATCACTCCATGAAATCTTTACTCACTTTTATGTTCTCGTGGTAAGAGTATCCTAAAATTGGGAGAAATTTCTCAAAAATTGGAAATAATATACAGGTAACCCACGTAAGCTATGGATATCATTTACCGATGTTGGTCTCAGTCATCCCTCAATTATAGCTGTCATAGAGGGATCATTAGATAACTTATTTTTTTGATGATATGACCCAATAATGATACCTCCTTCATCTAGTACTCAGATTTGTTATACATTTCATAGATCTTCTCATTTCGCAATGTATCTTGTATAGTGCTTAAATTCATCTTAGGGTACTACATGGTTTTTGAGTATATTATAATATAGTCTATAAAGACTACCCCAAATTTGTCGAGGTAATCTCTAAAGACTCTATTCATCTTTTCCATGATGATTTTTGGAGCATTAGTGAGTCCGAAAGGCATTACTATGAATTCATAGTTCCCATATCTTTTTCGAAAAGCAACCTTATAGATTTCCTCCTACATCACCCTTCCATGGTAATATCCTAACCAAAAATCCACCATAGAAAAGTATTATTCTCTACATAGCTAATTGTAAAAGTCATCTATTCATGGAAGATGATACTTGTTCATTATCATGACTTTTTTAACTCATGATAATCAATATAAAGGTGCATTGACCCATAAATCGTACTAAATAAGAGAACTGGGGAAACCCATGATGATTTACATGGGCACATAAAACCTTTATAAATATTATATTGTAGATGTCTCTTTAGCACCTCGATCTCTACAACAACCATTTTATATAGAGTCTTTAACAATGGAAGCAATCCACATATAATATCAATTGATAATTGGATATATTTTCTATGAGAAAGACAAAACACTTCTTCCGGAAACACTTCTGCGAATTCCCTCAAAATATGCATGTATTCAAGTATGGATGCTTCCTTATACTCAATCATCTGAGCTAGATATGTTTGATCATAGGGCAATAATATCCATGCATGAGATGATGGTGGAAAAGAAGATTCATCTTCCTCTTTTCACTTGTACAGAATTGTGAGTTAATTTCCATATTGAGAGTGATTTTTCTCTCATGGAAATTTATGTTGGCTCTATATAAGGAAACAAATACATGAAAATAATTGTATCACATTCCAAAAATTATTGAATGATGAATTTTATCTGGAAGTTGAATCAAAAAATTATGACAGGAGAGGAGTTATATTCTTGGAATGAAATTATTTTCCCATTTTTCATTCTTACCAATATCATTACTTCAATGATTTTTTGTGGTGTTGGGATTGTTTTACTAAACATTCAGGAAATAAAATAATTCGATGAAATAGAATCATAAAGTATATTTGCTATTATTTAATAAATAACTAGAGTACCTACAACAACGTCATTCTCAGGGTTCACTTAAGTGGTAATGATGGAAAAATTTATCCCTTTCTTCCCAATAGGATGTTGGTTGCCTAAAAAACCATGGATTATGAAACTGGGTTGAAATGATCATGGGTTCATTCTATTTGAAGCAATGAACAACATGTTGAGGGTCAAATAGATTGTTCTTCACCTCTGTCCTAGTGGCGAGATTTTCTTGTCGGCATTTAATGTATTGGTTCCCTTCTGTTCCACACAAAAATAATTTTCTAATCCGCTTCAAGAAGTTTTTGGGGTGCTTTTATCCACACCATTGGTATGTGGGAGGCTATATTTTCTTAGCACCATTGGATTTATCCATTGGACCGCCAGAATTAATTTACAAATTAAAATTCTTATTCCATCATACCCCTGATATTTTTAATCATAATTTTGACTTTGATGGCACATTAGACTATTAAATTTTTTGGTTTTATGACAATTTATGTCTTTACACCCTTGATTTACCAAATTTACCATTTTCTCTATTATAATGACAACAAATTTTATCCTCGGTAATATATATGTTTGACTAAAAAGAAATCAAACATTTTATTTATTTTTAATATTATGATTCTAGAAATGAAATGCATTTTATTAGATTCATTTTCCACATGTTAAAAAAACATTTTTATTATAATAATTTTAATGTTTACCCATATGGTTTGTAGAAAAATAAATATATATGTAATCCCTTATAAATAATAATAATTACATTAATGAGATTAAATATCTTATATTTCAAAAAATATATATGATTAAAAAAAATTCAATAGTGATCAATTTAATTCATTAATAGAACAATTATCAAAATAGTGAACATAATTCTTAAAAAAATTTCAATTTTTACATGGATTTAAAAATATATTGTTTTTTAACTTCTAAATATTTAATTTCAAAAGTGTATTTGTAGTCAAATATGTTAACAAAATTTGATACAAATCAGTTCATTAATTAATAGTATTGATTAATAATGCATAAAATAAAAATTTATCTAATAAATATTATAGTTGATTATGTAAATTTTTTCATTCATGAATTATTTAGTAAATGTGAATTTTAGAATTTTTAATTTGTGACAAAAATTAAAAAAAATATCAATTTTATATTTTTATATATACTTATACAATATACATTTATTTGACGTCCATATCCCTATAGGCGAGATGGAAAATAGTCATATATATATACATATAATGGTCATATTACGCCCTTTTATATAGCCTTACATATATCTCCAAATAATTCGTATTATTATCTAATTTCATTATGAAGATGTTTATTATATTCTTAATAGGTTTTAGACAATATATAATAATCAAAATTGTTTTTATATTCATAGTATATCATGATGATAAAAATCTCATCCTTGTAGTATTTTTAGCCACATGTGTATAAATCATTTAATGTTTTGTTAATTATTTTTCCTTTAGTTATATAGTATTTTATTTTAATTCATATTATAATATTATATTTTAATTAAATTTTTTGTTTTTCTGTTTCAATACATTGATTATTAGAAGCTATCCAACACAAAATGATTATTTATTAAAAAATGAACACTGAAACCATAGATTGTTGTAGATCTCCACCAAAGGGAGGGTTAAAATATCATGTACCCTACCTTGAATATCTATCGTATACCTAAATAATCTCACATAACATTATCTTAATGCCACTGTAGGTGGTAGAAACTACCCCACCAATGTGGATTCAACCTGACCCATTGAAAATAATAAGTTGGTCCACTATAATATTCATCACCATGCCCCAATCACTGGTGCAAGTGTTATGAACAACATCTGAGTAATACTTTAGGTTAAACAATTGGACATGGAACCTCACCTCTATAATAAATCATTTCTCAATAGTTTTTAATTTAGGTTTTTCCTACATTTAGTGCATCATAAATGATATATTTGACATATAGTTCACTAAATATTTTCCATAAAAGGATAACATACCTCAAATAATGACACCCCAACCTATAACATCTCATAAATGTCATTCCCATCACACTAAAAGACCTCATGTTCACCTCCCCATCTACCAATAGTTATAAACTAGTTTGACGGGAATAACGTTTACCATAAAAGGAATACTCCATAGAAATTATAACAAAAAATTACCATAAAAAATCCCTAACATAGTATGTGGTAAATAATCAAATAACACATAATAAATATAAAACATCAAGGGTGTAATAATATTTATCATAGTAAACCAAGCATACAATCCATTTCAACTATCACTAGGGTAATCAAATATAAAACATAAATAAGCGAATATAATATATGTTGAGCCTCAACTACCATCCTTCATCCTTGCATCATCGTAAAACCCAATATTCATCGGGCTACCCCATCCTAGTCCACTAAAGAATCACTCACCCACTTGTAAAATATGAATTTGCTCTAAAATCACCCCTAATTTTCTATATATGGTGTGAGAAATATATATTATAAGGGTCTCAAAAATTTCACATAATATGTAACATTATAATAATTTATATTCATGAGTTAAATGTGTAATATAAATAAACATTCATGTTGGGTAATTGTGTTATAGTCATACTAACATGATAGGTAACCATTCCTTTTAGGACCTCTACCAGAATTGTATAACATCCTGTTAAATATATTGAAATCTTCTTACACTACGTTTTTAGGGTTCCATCTCAAGCCTTATCCTCAAACCTCATCCGCAAGTTAATTCCTATTAAGGATTCCCAATCTATCCCCTCTAAGTGGAGGTTACAATAATTTATCCAAGAGAACCCCACTCTTTTGTGGACACATAAAAATTACCCCATCCAACCCCTTAAAAGGGAGTCATCCCATAATGTACCCAGCCAAACCCCTCTTAGGTTTTCATTGAAAAAAATTAAATATTAGAAATGTCTCTCTATAAAGATACCCATTCAATAAAAAAACCTACGTCATTGATAATGGATGTAACATTACATGTACCTAGTCATTATTAGCCAGTGTAAGGATGGTCAAAAATTAAGTACCATATCCAACCCATATATGATAATTTCACAGATAAATTATCATTTCATACCTCTTTAACTGGGGATGCTATACACCAATTACAACCCCAAGACCATATCATGGGATGAAAGACATCAAAATCCACATTAAACAAAGACAATAATGGGATGTGAAACATGGATTACCTATCCAACCCTTATCACATAGTGGAATAGTGATATAAGATCCCTAATAAAACATTTTTCTACATAGAGGAGGAATATTAAATCTCATTACAGCCCCAGATCTCATAGGTGTAGTGTCATAATAAGTACCCAGCAACCCCCTCCCCCTTCAGGGAAGGGAACATATCAGGATGACCCATGCCTTCCCCCTTAGGGTAGGTACCATAAATTTATACTTATCATCCAACATAAAAAAGGTTCATAATCATGGAATTTTAAGGACAAAAGAAATATCATCCCATAAGTTATATAAATCGTCACTAGGGTGTTAGTCACATAAGATCTAGACCCACATCTCAAACAGATCCCATTATAAACTATCTATGTACAATAATATTTTGGGGGTTCACCTGGTCATGAAAAATATTATTTTCATCCCATTTTCACCATATCATCTAACATATTGGAATCACTAGTTGCTTAAATTTTTTTTATCATCCTCAGGTTATTCTACATCACAACCTAGTCTAACAAAACATGTACTATCCAATGGTAAAATTTGTTAATCCCCTATGAATCACAATAAAAAGTCATCAAAAATAACTAAGAATCATGATTTGGTCTTATATGTTTTCTCCCTTAGTTGATTTCATAGACTTAATATCCAAATTCAACCCTCTATAATAATCCCTATTAAGACCTTATAGAGATATCATGTTGTAAAACATTCTAATGATCTCATATTCTCTTAGAATATTTTTAAGTATGTTTTCTGAGATGTGTTACTCTCTCACTAAACATAAGTAGCTCTAGGCCTCTCATACTATCCACTACATGACCTAGAAAATTAACCTTTGAAATACATTACTCATTTCATGAATAAAGTCCTATGTCAACCCTTTCATTACCTCAGCAGTCTCTCCTATTGTGACATAGTTATTGTTAACATCCAAAATACCCAATGATATAATGAGAAATTACTGTAGTTCTAGGAATCTAAATTCCATCAATTCACATTATTTAGGTTACTCTGAGCATTTATCCATTTACCTAGTCCCATAATTACTCTAAAACATGCATAATCTTCCATAAAAAATCATATAATTTTTATTATAGTTACTCCCTACCATGGTCAAAGTGTTAGTGTCCATTTGATGCTATGATCACCCAAATACAATACCATCATTTCTAAATCATGATCATAAAAAACCATGTAATTATAAATCAGACCAATATAATAAAAATAATTAGTTGTAACAATTTATACTAAATTATTATACTAAAAATATTTATAAATGCATAAAAATCAATAAATAGTATAGATCCATCGATTTCATAATGAAATATCAATGTTCTTCCTATGAGGATATACTATCACTAATCTGTGAACAATTCACTTGATTTTTAGTTTGTTTTTTAAATTATCCTTTAGAATAATAACTAATACCCCATTTGAGGACACTAATATCAATAGACAATAATGATTAATAAGAAATAATTTTAATAATTGGAATATCATACTTAAAATGTATCACATATCAACACTTCTTACATGAATATAAAATCATTTCGAAAATAGGAAAATATAATAGTGTTACAAATCTTGGATCCTGAGGTTTTGTATCATGGGATAATTATTAACATACATCAGTCATGCATAATAATACTAAAAAATTACATGAATTTTTTTTTCTTTATCATCATAAGTCGCATTATATCCTTAATAAATATAATCTTTTAAGGATATTCATCAAAGAAACAGGTCATATAAATGCCCAGTATGTTGGAATATAAAGAAATAAATCAAAATCACATGTTTGAGAGTAATTATATTCATCATATCATAGGCATATCATCATCATCATCATCATAATCTTTAGAGGAAGCATTTTTTAACTTAATGGTGTGTGGGAATGCATAAAAATTAAACATCCTATCGTAGTGTTAAAATAACGAATATAGTTGTGAACAAAACTAGAATCTGGTCAATGAATTTACAATGTTCATAATCATAACATTATTTTTGGGAAAAAATAAATTCATGTTTCTATGAGATATATCACTTTTACCAGGTCATTTTTTGACTATATAATTCTGGGTGCACTCTTTACATCATAACATTTATATAATCATGCATGAAACAAGGAACATTTATAAAGAAATTTCATGATGTAACACATGTAATGGAATAATTTTCTTAATTATTTAATTAATCATGAATAAACTTGGGGTTCCCAAATGAAAATGTTAAAACATATTTGGTATAATATATATAATTTTTGATAGAAATGATATAATTCAAGAGATATCAAAATATGTATTGGAACAGAGAGTCTATTTGGAAAATTATTGAATTTTCCATAAATTCATATTAGAAACATTTATATTATAAAAAATAAATTATGAGAGGTGAAATTGTATTTTATTAATATAAATAGAACATCCACACTGTAATTTGGCATGAAATATGATGAACCCAAATAAAGGAAATAGTGTTGTAGAATTTCCATACCTCATGTCAAAAATATTTCATCACATTAATATCCTAGATAATAATATTAGATCATTAAATAATTTAATCCATATCCTGTTCCACATATATTTTATTTATTATGGTTTTATTAGGATAATTAATTCCCTTTTCATTGATGTATTATGTTCAATTATTTCATTTAGGGATCATTTGTTTCATGTATTTCATGTTTTGTTCACATATGTTCAAGTACAAATGTAAATAATAAAAGAGAGTAATTCTAAAATTTCTATATTATATGTTATTTATTAAAAAAAATAATTCTAAATTTTCATATATATCATTTTTATGGTCATATGATAACCCAATTTATAAACGGTAAGGAAAATAATATAATTTCTTTTTGGATGTTTTTACAACCATCACGAACATATATAATTTAATTTATATCACATTTATATATTTGTTAATGAAAATTATATAACATATAATATAGGTTATAAAATTTAACATAACAATAATAATGGTTTTCGTCTAGGCTTGAAGGATGTATTGGAAAATGAAATCACATTATCATTGATGGTGGGAAATTGTCACATCACAAATGATGGATCTATTTTTAGAGAAAAATGATGTTGATAATGGGTTTGATTATAGATAATAAAAAAATAATGAAATTACAAAATATATAAGATAATGGAGTAATCTGGAATCTTGGATAGGGGGATGTGATGTAGGGATATGAAATGAATATAAATTGAAAATAAAAATAAATAAAAGGATTAAGCATTTATATTCATGAACATCCACTCCATGAGATCCTCTTTATGATAACTGTGTTAAGACATTTGTTGAGTAAAAAAGATCCTAGATGTGAATAATTGGATTATGATGTGCATTTTGATGAATTTTGAAAATATTCTAGGATTTTGGGGTTTGAGGAGAATAGGTGGCGAGGGGTCATATTTAGAGGGGAGGGGAGAGGTGGGTTTTTATTATAGAATACAATGGTTTATAATTGTGTCTAAATAATATCAATAGATAGGATTCACAAGGCTAAAAATTTAAATTAGAATTATATTTCAATGTTATGGTTCATACATTATCAATGATGTACAAATTCTTGTGTTTTGTTTAAAATTATAAATTCTGTAAATTAACAAATTTAATTATTCACAGAAAAATAGCTATTTTAAGAAAATCCAAAACAATTATGCTCATTAAATATGAAATGTAGATTTCAATGAATATAATACATGTTATGAATCTAATTTTCTAAATATGAGAAATTTCATTTTTATATAAAATGATCTTTTATTTAAAAAAATACCAATTTTAAAATTATATAAAATTTATGAAAATTTATAAAATTGATCATGTTATCATAAAATTGTATTATAATAATTAGGGAAAAAATATTATTTTATCAATATATTTTATGAATACATATTTTATTTTAAATTATTATATAAACTTTAATTTTTAAATAAAAAATTATTTTTTAAAAAATATAAACACTTATTTTATCATTTTTAATACATTTATTTACTAAAAATATCAAATAACTATAACATAATTTCATTTATAGAGTGCATAAATTTTATTTATATACTCATATGTGATGGTATTATTCTATTGTCCATTTTACTATTCTTAATGGAAAAATGGTTGTTCTAAAGTTCATGTTACTATTCTATCAGTATATGCTCATGAATTTCTATAAATTACTGTTATGTAATTCAATGTTTTTTAGAATAGTGTTTTTGTTTTTAAAACTATTCTATGTATGTTTTTTATAACATATAACATAATTATAAGAAAGGAAAAATTAAATTGATAAAATTTTGGGTTGTTAAAATCTTCCCCACATTAGAAATTTCACCATAGAAATTTCAATTAAGATAAACACGTGAGTGAATTTCTCTTTCATTTCTTCCACACGTTCTCAATCCACTTAATCATACTTTTGATTCATCAAAAACACTTCGACAGGGTGTGTTTTCTTGTTGCGTATGAATTTTTTTACTTTGGTACTAGATCATTACCCACTTCTCCTCAAATGAGAGCTCATTCTCTTGTTATACTAGCTTCAGATTTAGTACATGTTGCGTTAAAACATGTATTTAATCCCTAGTGACATGAGAAACAAATCATGAGTAGATTATTTTTTTGAATTCCATGTTCATAGGTCAAAGTTATCATGTGATAAAGGATCTCAATAATCCCAATGTACCTAGGGAAAATCATTGTTTTGTGTCAAAAATGATTGACTCATTTCTAGGGTGATATTCAAAGTAAGAAATTATCACTAATTTTCAACTCCATGTCCATTGAATTGGTGTTAGAATATCTCTTTTTCCAACTGCGGGAATATTTTATATTTTTCTGATGGCCTAATCCTTTTTATTCATTAATTGCAAAAAAAATATGTTCAAAGTATCCTATTTTCACCAATTTCATTCCAACATGTTTGAGTAATACATCTCATTCATAAAGACATTCATATGTAGGCATATGAATAATCAAGAGGAATCTATTTTTTATGATAACTGAACTAGTGGGTGATTTTTATCCAAAAAACCATTGAGTTATATTAATCAGTCCCTGAGACTATCTTCAAGCATCTATGTAGTCCTTTTGTATTGGCCATCAATTGTAGGTTATAGGTTGTGCTGAAAAATTAGTACTCAATGAATTTGGAAAACTTGTATATAATTTAGTAGTGATCGTTGGATCATGGTTAGAGATGATGAAATGTGGAACGTCATGAATCCTTACCACTGCCTTCACATATATCATGGAAGTATATTCATGTGATCAATATTAATGAAGAGAGGTAAAGTGGGAATTATTGGTGGCTCATTCCACTACAACCAATATCAAATTTATTCCTTTAGATGTCTTTTGGATATTAGTGAAAAATTTCATTGTGAAATTTTAGATTTTTTATATGGGTATATGTAATGGTTTCATAATCCATTTGGAATTTTTTTATAATTTTAAATGAAGAGATATCAATAACCAGGATATATACTCCACAATCTCCATATTTATTTTATCACACAAGAAGTATTCTCAAAGGTCACGGTACATCTTCAGGATCCTTGGATATATATATAAATAATATCTACGCGAATAATCTAATATATTCTTCTTTATACTGGGTGATGATGGATCATAAATCCTAATTCCAAAATAAATCATTCAATTATCATTGATATTGAAAACATGTAGCTTACCATCCTTTATAACATTAAAATTCTTTCGTATCTCAACATCATCCCTTTAGGCTCACTTAATCATCTATTGGATATATATTTGGTCAATTATTTGGGATGTTTAGAATGTATAACCTATTGTTATGATTTACAAATCAATTCATGGATTATCAATATGGATTTGGTCTTTCTCAATCAACATCATGGATAAAGTAGTAGGTTCTTTTCTGATATAAGATTCAACAACCATGGATGCCATTCTCGAATGTTACTGAATAGAGAAATCATATTCATTTATTAGAACTAAAAAAAAAATTTGATTCATTTTATTTTAATTTTTTGTGAAAATATAATTTAGACTATTGATATCTATCATTATTTAACAGATATCACTATAAATATAGTACTACTAAATATTTTGAGTAATGAAAACACCTGATAACAAAGGATCATGAGACAGGTTGTTAGTCTCGAGGATCTTCATCTACCTTAAGTAATATGCTATCACATTATCATACTATTTGAGTATTCAATCACATAATTTCATTGATGCAGCATTGTATATCCCTAAAAGTTCTCCACTTCATAGTAGTTAATGTAAAATTGTATTTATTATCCTTTTCATCAGATCCTTGAAAATATTTCCTCATATTCATATATCCATAAATACTTTACACATTTTTCTTTTTAACATGGTTATTCAGAGAGGTAATTGTGAGAAATTTCTCAAAAAACTTTAGTATTACATAGTTAATACATGAAAAATATTGATTATTGAGTCTCTAGAGGGTCTGGGATATTCTATAATTTCTTTTGTTTTGGAAGGGTGTATATAATTTCCCATACATTTGACCACGTGTCCAATGAGTTTGACCGTATGTATCCAAAATATACACTTTAGGAACATGGTGTACAATTCCTCCTTCCATAATATTTCCAAAACAATCCATATCTATTATTAATGATCCCCATTTATATTAGAATAGATTAAAATATCATCCAAAATAAAGACCAAATATATTTCAAGATAGTGTTTGAAGGCTATATTCATCAAATCCATGATGATTTCGGGGAAATTATTTAGTATGAATGGAATAACTAAAAATTCATAGTTTCTATTCCTTATATAAAAATAATTCTTCGTAGTATCTTCTATCTTCAAATTCAGTTGATTATATGAAAAATAAAGATCCCCTTTTGAGATATATTTATTTCATCATTGTTGATCAATAAATTCACCAATACATGGAAGTGGATATTTATTCTTTATGGGTTTTTTGTTGAGTTAACAATACTTGATACATTATGGGATTAATAAAATATTTATCTTTTAAAATATAATTATATCACCCAAGGTGAATAACTTCATAATATTAACACTTTTCATAAATTCCCAAATAGTTTCTTCTTTAACATGTCAAGTTTCATCGGGGAAATCTAACTATGGCACGGTGAGATAATATTAGCTATGAGAATGAGTTCTATTAGTAACTTTAGCTCTCAATATAGGTATATTCTAGTTTCTCTTCCAGATATACATCCCATTATTCCATCACAATGTGAATTTCTTGTAGTTTGAGACCCTACATTAACTCAACCACTTAATAGTGGAATGATAATTATTGTGGAATCAACACCCATGACATTGGATGATTTTACAAAAGTGATTAATGATCGTTCTTATATTTTTAGAGGTTCATGGGATGGTTCAAAATATACAAATATATTTATTTTTTGTAATATATGATGTATGCTTATTATAACATGATATAATCCAACCTAGTATATAGTTTAATTACACCAGGAAATGTATCAATAGAATATATGTGATAATATTACCACATACACCAACTAGACAATAGTCCAACACAGGGGTTACAATGATTTCACGACCATGTTTATTTATATGAATATATACTTTAATCATTTAGGGCATCAATTCAATAGATCTTAAGAATTCCCAAGGGGTTATGTAATGCATATAACCATAATAAAAGAATACTTCTTCCATTATTGAGTTAGGAGGTAGTGTACCTTTTTCAACATTTTTTTTCATTCTCTACTTCAATAGTATGGATGGAATAATCATTTCCATTATCCTTTGGTTTTGGTGACTACTGGCACTGATTACCCTCTAAGAGAAGAGGTTTAGTGAACTACTTTGTATAGTGCCCCTACATCCTATAGTTGAAATATTGAACCATGGATGGTGCTCTAAATTCCATTATTGTATTGGCTGGGTTCCCCATGTGTCTCTAAAATTCCAGAGCATGGTTTTCATCTCTACCAAACATTATGCATTTCCTAGTCCCGTTAACGCATATATAATGATTCTTATTCCCACATCTTGACATGTGGATGGTTGATCTTTATTTCTTCATTTTTCATTAGATATTTATTCTTGAACCTAAATCTTCTCATTCTTATCATTATATCTATCGGATTATAGTAAAAACATCTTTTATTCATTGATAACACATCAAAGGAATTTTTAAAAACATCCATTGTCTAGAATTGTGTGATACTTTGGAGGGTGTGGTTTTAAACCAATAAAGAATCTATAAATTTTTATACTAGTTTTGACACAAAAATAAAGAATACCTTGCAAGACCTACTGAATTTTTATCATAATCTTGGATAAATTCACTTTCAATTTACTTCATCTCTATAAATTATCATTTAATCATTGTATGAAGAGTTTGAAGGAAATATTTATGATGAAACATTTTATTAAAGTCATCTCACTCCATCCCATTTATTATTTTCATTGGATTGGTGTTGTTAGTCAAAAACCACCAATGATTTGATTCTACATCTAAATAATAATTAGGTAGTTTCAACATCTACATATGAGAAAAGTGAAGAATAGAAATATCTTCTCCTTTTAGTTGATCTACTATTTCATGGATAATAGATGAGAAGATCCTCTAAATGTCAATTTCTCTTATATCATAATTGAATAGATTACTCATTTCCCCTTCATAGGGAATGGATGATGTTTCATATTATTCACAATATTATTCATATCTTGAGATTCTTGGGTAGCCATAACCATGAAATTACAAACTCCACCAACCATTGTAATGGGGGTGTCATTCAAAAAATCATTTCATTGTACCTAACATGGGGTTCTTACTTCATTATTTGGGTTTCCACTATTTTGTAAATTCGAAATGGTTTAAATAAAACATAATTGAAATGGTCAAGAATAAATAATTTATTCATTTTTGAAATTAACTGTAAAGGTATACCATATGGGATCCATATGTTTTTAATTTTTATAAAACAATGACTCTTGGTTGATTACTTATTCATAGTCTTTATATAAGGGTGTTAACTAATGATATATTATCCTAATTCCCAACATTAATAAATTGTACTCTAATACCAAATATAGTGACCCTACATTTCTTACATGACTATTAAAACATTTTAAAGACACAAAATAAAATAGAATTAAAAATCATGAATCCAAATGTCTAATATATTGAGAAAACAATGTCCACACCTCACTTATTCATAATAAAACATTAAAATTTATTTACAATCTCATTTTTATCCTTATAAAGCTAAAAATATCCTTAGTATATGTATTATCATAAGGATATAAGTCAATAAAATGGGTGAGAAAAATGTTCAGTAAGTGGGTAAATAAGGACATGAATAAATATAATATTTTTGAGAATAATAAAAATCCTCATAAAATAATCATATGAATATAATTGTATTTATGATGGGAAACATTAGATAAAGTCAGGGAATCTAGGAAATGCTTAAAAATGAAACATAATGTCTCATCAGTTAAATACCAAATATATTTGTGACTAAATATGTAATCATGTCCATGAATAAAATATTTTCATTATCATTACTTAATCAATGAAAAAAATATAGAGTAATTTTTATTATTGTTTCACTAACTTTCATGTAATACATCACTTCATAAAATTCATTGGAGTGCTAGATTATTTAGTCTTCACATGTCACATATTAAAATATAGATAATCATGCCTAACATGTTTAACATATATCAGTAAAATATTGAAGTAACTATTGTAATAAAATGGTTTCCATAAGGATTTCATCATTTATGAATAAACATGAGGTTCCTAAATTAAATGGTAAAAAATATATTTGTTATAATTATCATCATTCTTGAGAGAAATAAACTCTTGAGAGTGAAAATGTGTTTTGGGTAGTAGAGTTCCTTTGGAAAATAATTTTATATTTCATAAAATTAGATTGGAAACATTTATATACAAGAAATAAAATTGTAAAAACAATGAAATTATAATTTAAGAATATTAAAATATATTCCAGAATGAAATTTTCCATGAAATATGAGTAACCTAATTAAAGTAAATTGGGTTCGTAAATCCCTTACCTTATATCCAAATTTTTTTTCATTTTAATATCATATATAATTAAAATATATACTTTAATAGTTAAATTAATAAAATTTTACACATATATAAGATTTATTATAATTTTATTATGGTCATTTTTGTTCATTTCATTGAGTAATAGTGTTTAGTTTTTTAATTCTGGTATCCTTCATTTTATAGATTTCATAATAAGTTCTCTTTTGTTCAAGTAAAGAAGTAAATGTTAAACCTGAATTTTTATCTAGAATTTAAATTATAAGTTATTAATGAACCATCAGACTTCTAAATTACCTTATATGTCATTTGTATATATTTTATTTGTTGGATTAATTAGATTAAATGTTAATGAATATTATTTAATTTATTTGGGTTGCTTTTATAACCATCATGATATAATAACATTTTACTTAGTAAAATGTATATATATTGCTTTCAAAACATTATATAACATATATAATATATAAAAAATTTTGGTTTAAAAATAATAATGGTTTTAGGACCATCCTTGTTATAGGTAATGGAAAATGCAAACGCATAATCTATGATGGTTGTAAATCAACACATCACATATGATGGTTTCACTTTTTCAATAAATTGAAGGGGGAAAGGGTTATATATGGGATCATCGATTGAAAAAAAACTATTACAATATATATAATATTTTGGAGTAATCATGCCACATGGAAAAGATAATTTGATTATTGGATAAAAAACACAATAAATTGAAATGAAAATAAAATAAACTGATATAGAATTTTACCTCATTAACTTATTCACATTAAGATCCACCTTTGAGAAAATTGGTTTTCTCTATTATTGAAAAATGCTCCTGGACAGGATGATGAGGCTTGTTAAGAGTATTGGATATAATATTGACAATAATAATGGTTTTGGGGGTTTGTGGTGAAGAGGTGGTGAATGGATTTTTTAATACTAGTGTAGCGGGGTGTTTTCTGATTATTTTATTAATTATATTATTATTTTTGATCAAGAAATTAAATATTAATAATTTATATGAAAATATTCATTAAATAGGGAAATAAATTTAGTTATTATGTTTCTTAGATCATAAATGACTAACAATGCTTGTACCTTCCCAAAAAAGTTAAATATCAAAAATTAATGTATTTCACTATTAACAAAAGAAATTATTTTTTTTTTTGAAAAATTCAATAAATCCACCATTACAATATTTTTATATTCTAAAATTTTAAAATGGAATACTTTTTTTGAGAATAGTTTTCTACATATGATAAATTTAATGTTTAGTAAAATCATTATTTAATGAAAAATTACAGATTTTAAAATTATAACATATTTTTTGAAAAATTGAAAAATTAATTAAGGTGTCATAAATTATTTTATAATAATTATAAAAAATAATATTTTATTAATATGTTTTATTAAAACAAATTTTCTTTAAAATCATTAAATTAATTATAAAATTATTAAGAAAAAATTATGTTTTAAACAAAATTCCACACTTAATTTATCATTTTTAAAACATTTAATTCCTTATAATATGATATTATTATATCATAGTTTAATTTATAAAATGCATAATTTTTATTTAGAATTTCGTAGTTGAGGATATTATTATATTGGCTACATTATTATTCCTAATAGTGATGTTAATATACCCCAAATATAGGATCATTAATTTCTATGAATATCATTTCTTCTGGTTACTATTTTGAAGAATAATTTTTTTCGGTTCTATATGTTATTTATCATTTTTATACCATATAACATAAAAATAAGATGAGAAAAAAATACTTTGACAAAATATTGGGTTGTTCCAAATATATTGTTGAATTTTTTTAATAATAATCCCCCACTAATTGGGATTAAAATTATTAAGAGAAGAGATATGGATCACAAATATATCCCATTATCAATTCCTATATCAGAATAAATTAAGATGGGTTTGAGCTCAAAATGAAAGTCTGATTAATGTTTTTGAAAAAAAAGTGTGTGGAGCATGTCTTGCTGTAAAATGTATGCATCATAGAATGAAGGGCTCCAGAAGTCAACCAACATGGTATATCCCATTTGGGAATGTGGTAATTTTGATCCCTCAGTCAAAATAAAAATACATACACATTTTTTCATGTTGTAGTTTCCAACCATCAAATCATGATTCACTACAACAAGATCTAATTAAAACCATCATGTAATGGCCTCTACAATGTTTCAATTTTCACTTTGTGTGGCCATCCCCATCATGGTTGCAGCCTTAACACTCAAAATGTTATTACTCATTAAAATAAAAAGTTACTCACGAGATATTATTCATTATGTGACCAACTATTCTTCGTGAAGGATCATAAATAAATAAATAAAAGAATAATCATACCCATGACCTAAGGGTTACAATTCCAATTATTTAATGGTAATAATCATGATATAATGAACTCCTCCAATAGTAAAAACCATGTCTATGGTTTTTACCACAGTTGTAAACCCAAAAATATTTGCAGTACACCGTGAAACCCACTAGCCATTGTGAAACCTCTGCCATGACACTTCAAGCATTACATGACACCAATATTTACTTTTGTGGAATCCAAACATCATGTTATAATTCCTTCTTCTTCCTGAAATTATACATTGAGCACCCACAAATCATGGTGTAGCACTACCTTGTCATAGAGTGAGATGTACTAATTATTTCGACTATTGTCCTTCCAGCAAATCCCAAATACCATAAACATGAATTCATTCTTAGATTCAAAACCATTAATGATATTTTTCATTACAATCTAAACTCAATAACTCTATATATATAAGAGAAGTCACGTTTGTCCTTAATCCATCACTCTTGAATTACCTGAGTGGTCAATTCTCCATGAGACCCATTAGGATCTATCCTAGAATGTTGCATGTGCTACCACCACAATATTCCAAATACAGGGTATAATATGAACCACAACCTGATATATACACATGGAAACATCACTAAATACCTAGAGGTTGGACAATCAATAATGTTTATTTTGAGATACTAAAGATACATTATCCAATTAACACCCTAGCTTATGGAACACTCAATCATAAAATTCTTCTAATAATTTCCATTTATTTAAAATGGTGCTTTGTAAAGATAAATCAGTAACCACTAATAAACTTCTAGTTTTCAATCCATATTCTTAATATCACTTCCACCACACTGAATCATGTGATTCCTAAAAAAAGAACCAGTACACAACCGGTTGACCACTACTAAAACATCTCTGCCTTACTCATTGATGCATTTTCCAATTAGAAAATCATAGTGCCTTAACATCAAAATGAATCATGGAATCATATCAATCCCCACATCAATATTTAAACTAGAAACTCATTGTGACCCTTTAGTTGGGTTTTTATCAACCATAAACATCCATTATACACTCTATAAGAAATGGTGTAGATCCAATCTAAATATCCCTAAAATCACAAAAAATTGAACCTCAATCTTATTCCATTATCAAGAATTAATATCATACCACAAATCAGCCCTAAATATAGTATCCATTATGAATCATGATATTTCCTATTTATTATCCCACTGGAACCATAGTTCCATCTCAGACAACCATCAACTAGTGTCACAACACATATGAAACATCTGATGTGAGGGTCATACACATTGATCTGACTCAATGCTCTAAACCATTTGAGTATTCATCACATCACCTAGATGCATTATTAACCATGATTTATTTTTTCAATCATGAATTAAAACAAAAACCTGACTTTCATAGAAAGTCAAACATGAGGTTTTTCCAAAATAACCTTCAATTAGATACTAACCCTCCAAGACTATTTTATCCTCACACTATTGAATGCCTTTGAATACTCCTTGAAATTAAGTCCTAACAAGTTTCATCACCATTCATGTTTTGAGTATCCTATGGTGCACTCATCCCATACAAATAGAAAATGATCATCGATCATTATTCAATCAGTAATACCATGGTAATCTAACACATATTAAATATATTTTCAAAACATAATTATACACATTCCATATTAATCTAAATCATATGCCACCTTATGCTTAATAGCCTCACCAAATCAATTGGTCCTCTACCCTCACACAACCTGTCACGGATCTATATCTCAGTTGACACTACACGCATCCAACATTCATTTTTCCAATGAATTTATCAATTTTACATGAATCCATATAACACCCACACTCCTTGACTAATGTCAAGGTGAGCCTCCTTGGTATCCTTCTCATGTATTCTCACTATTTTTCATCTAGATCTAATTTGAACCAAAATTGGGTACAAAATTGTTATTCCTAAAATCACTCAACATCTCTCATATAAAAGTGTATTTAATCCCATTTTATATAGTGTCACATGGATAATAACTGAACATACCTTCCAAACATTCTAATATCATTTATATTTTGTATTTGTAATGAGACTTTTCAAGATATCTAAATGAATTTTACTCATACCACAACCCTCACTCAAATTGCAAAACCTAGGAATCATTCCAATCCCATGTCAATCATCCTATTATATGTTGATCCTATACCTAACCATATAGGATCAAAATCCAATAACTCATTGTGAATTGAACTCAAAATAAATAGGTCATGTCATTATCCCAATCCAACCCTTTAATCTGATCTCAATAACAAAATCCAGTAACAACAATTTTCATGATAGGGTTGTAGGACATCGGGAGACCCTGAGAGGGGAGGGGTGAATTAGGGTGACAACATTTTCATTGAAAGTATAGGATCTTGTTCCCACATTGGTAGGAACTTGTAAAACCTGTATGATGGATAAAATTAGAAAGCAGACATTCACATGCAGAGAGAAGATACACCACTTTTTACTTGGTTCAGCACTAAGGGCTACGTCCAAGGAGCATACACCGATAAGTTTTTGGTCATACCAAATTCCACTAATCTTCACTAGTTGTGGATTACAATGGTTCGGGAAAAGTCACTATTCCCTAGGCACACTGCCTTTACAAAAGTTCAGGGATAGCTCACTGCTTCCCTTGGGTCACTCCCATTGACTCCCCCTAGCTCATTGCCCTTGGTAAAGTCCCACTCAGTTCATAGACGTGAAGGTCTCTTCAATAGATTTGCATTGAAGTCTTTGCCTCTGCTCAGAACGAGACTCTTCTTGCATCGAAGTCCGGAATAGATGCACTAGAATGCACAGAACCACTAAACCGAATAATCAGAACGTGCAGACAAACATCACTGACAATTGCGCGCAAAATTTACTTTTTGCGCGGAAAAATATTTCGTGCAAAAATCCCCTTTTTCACGCAACTGGATCTTTTATGTTCGAACCCAATTTTTATGCACAACTCTTCATTTTTGGTGCATCCATAAATTTTCTGAACAACATAGAATATTTTGTGCATGCCCCTTTACGCGATCCTTTTTCGCGCATCAGACCTCGAATCTTCTCTATGGCTTCAACTGTGCCGAATGAGACGACTGACCTCTTATTTATAGGCGTCAAATACCCTTGCGCGCAAAACACTATCTGGCATGTAAAACCTCTCATTTGGTGCATAATATTTCATCCAAGTATGGTTTTTCACACAAAACACCATATTTTTCGTGAGGCCCATTCCTTTTCCATTTATCACCGATCTGATTTCAAAACACTATTTCCACGAAAAACCTCGATCCACTATTTCGTGCATCCCGCTGTTTTCGTTGCCCAACTCAAATTATTCACGCAAGGCTCTTATTTTTCATGCACCACTTCCTCTTTGGGCGAACCTCCTTTTGCAGACAATCGATGTATTCATTTTCTGATTTTGAGGCCCAAAAATTTGGCAAACACTTGGAAACAGCGCCACCTCCAATACTGTTGTCTGCTTGAACTGTATGATCACTTTGTTGGCACACCTTCAGAACGTCCACTGAGGATTGACAACAAACACAAACCAAACTCCAATTCTTGCATAGAACAACCATGGTTCTAACAATATCCCCCTTTGGGTTTGTTGGAAATCACCAAATAAATTCAATATATCACCATCCACATGCATACCAAAAATGCAAGGATCAACTCAGCCAACACTCTAAGTCTATGTGAGAAATGCTTGGTGTAGAAAACAAGATAGGAAGCTTGAATTGGGTTCCCGTGTTTTGGAATGCTCAATGACGCTCAAAAAACTTTCTTACACAAAATTCTCATCATGTCACAGAATCATTACATGTCCACAGAAAATCAAGAATTCCTGAATTTATTCCTTTCCTTTCTCCCCCATTGACTATAAACCCAGAGATTGGTAAATGGTCATTGTTCAGCTCAAAAAGCAATCTCCTTGGATAGTATCTCACCCAATAACCTACATCTCTTCCAAAAACAGACTAAAAACAATCAACATAATAGGGGAGAGGGGAGTTTCAGAACCTCCTTATGCAGTAGGAGGTTGTTGAACACCGAGGTTCAACCGATGCCTTTCAAAAACAGGTTCTGATAGTGGTTTTGTCAGGATATCAGCTACTTTCTCATTAGATCCCATGTGATCCATTCTAATCATCCCTTGCTCATGTTTTTCTTTGATAATGTGATACCATATTTCAATATGTTTTGTACAAGAATGCTGAATACGATTCTTCGTAAGATATATTGCATCCTGTTATTACAGTAAATTACCATTGGTTGTATTACCTCATCACCAGTATCTGTTAATTGTTGCTTCATCCATAGCAATTGAGTGCATGCCTTTGTGGCGGATATATACTCAGTTTCGGCAGTACTAAGAGAAGTACATTCTTATTTCTTGCTCAACCAGCCGACACAGTTATTACCAATAATGAATGCTCCACCACTAGTGGACTTTCTGTCCACAACATCGCCAGCCCAGTCAGCATATGAAAATGTTGATAATTCACATTCCCTTCCTGCAGCAATGTATAAGACATAATTGTGAGTACCTTGAATATACCTCGTGATTCTTTTTATTGCTGCCAAATGTTTCTCCTTTGGATTACTCTGAAAGTGGGCTGCAAGACATGTGGCAAAGACAATATCTAGTCGTGTCACTATCAGGTAATGTAGGATCCCAATGATCCTCTTGTACATGGTGGGATCTACAGATTTCTCATTCTCATGCTTTCCAAGTTTGGTTCCAACTACAATCAGAGTTGACATTGGTTTGGATTCTTCCATATTAAACTTATTCAGCAGCTCTCTTGCATTATTTTACTGAGAGATAAAAGTGTAGTCTTTCCTTTGAGTCACCTGCAGTCCCAAGAAATATGTGAGCTCCCCAATCCTTGACATTTCAAATTCTGATTTCATATGATTGGAAAAATCATCCACTGATTTCTGCCTTTTGCCACCAAATATAATGTTATCGACGTAAATTAGAACCATGAACTGATCTTTTTGAGAATTCTTCACATAGAGATTGTGATCTAATCCTCCTCTTTTTAATTCCAGCTTCTTGCGATAAGAATCTAGTCTGGTGTACAACGCCCATGGTGCCTTTTTCAATCCATCATGTTCTTTCATTAGCTTGTAGACCATTGATTCATCAGCACCAAGAAGAAAACCCACTGGTTTTTCGATGTAGACTTCTTCTTCAAGTACACCATTTAAAAAAGCTGTCTTGATATCCATTTTATATACATTATATCCTCTCTGGAGAGCCATGGAAAGGAACATGCTGATTGACTCCAGTCTAGCCACTAGAGCAATGGTTTCTTCAACATCAACACCTTCAATCTGAGAATACCCTTTACATACCAGTCGAGCATTTGTTCTGATAACAATTCCATGCTCATCAAATTTGTTCTGGATTAACCATTTTCCTCCAATCACATTGTGACTTTTGGGTCGCTGGACAAGATCCCATGTTTGATTCTTGTCAATCTGATCTAACTCTTCATTCATGGCTTTCACCCAGGATTCATCCTTTATAGCTTCTTCAAATGAGGATGGCTCCACAAATGACAGAAATGTAGAAGGTGTGTTATTGCTCATCCTCCTTGTCTGTGAGGGTGCATTAATATATCCAATTATGTTAGATGGATCAATTTCTGCTCTTCAATTTCTCCTGTGAGGTTCAGTCACATTCTCACCATCCAAGATTTCCTCTTCAGATTCGTCGTCTCAGTCAACATTATGATGTGACCCCTGAGTGTTTTGTACACCTTCCTTTATTTCTGTATTTGTATTTATTCCATTTTCATATTCATTCTCATCTTCTATCACAATAGCCTAGGTACTATTTGAAGCATTTGGGGTTTTTCCTTCAATGATTTTAACATCGTTGATTTCCACAATCCTGCCAAAGCGTTTATTGAATCACTTGTAAGCTTTTTTGTTCATTGGATACCTATGAAAAATTCATTCATTAGCATTGTCACCAAACTTTCCTTGGTATCCTTCTTTATTCTGAATGAAACATTTTCTTCCGAAAACACGAAAGTATTTCAATGAAGGCTTCCTTCCATGCCACAATTCATATGGTGTCTTCGTTTCCCCCATAAAGAGCCCTGTTCGATTTTGAATGTGCACTACAGCTTCAACAGCCTCCTTCCAGTAATGGAGAGAGATACCACTCTCAATCAACATAGTCCTGGCCATATTGTTAACTTGTCGATTCTGATGCTCAACAACTCCATTTTGATGTGGTGTTCTCACAGAAGCTACCTCATGCTGTATTCCATGTATTTCTAGGTAATTTTCAAAATCTATGGACATGTATTCACCTCCATTGTAAGATCACATGACTTTTATTGACCGTCCAGTATCATTCTCGGCATCCAGCGATAAGTTTTAATGCAATAAAGTACTTGTCACTTCCTGTCAATCACCATTACACTAGCCGTTCATCTATAATCATCATTGAAAAGGATGAAGTACCTTTCTCCATAGGTTCCAGAAACATTTATTGGGCTACATATGTCAGTATGAATGAGATCAAGAAGATGTGATGCCCTTTTCTTCTTTGGCCGATATGAATTAAAACCAGCTTCCAACGAATAAAATAATCACAAGACTTTTCCCGTTAATATTTTAGAATGGGAATATCCATGACTATATTCAGCTTAGATATCTCTTCCATTTCATGTTGGTTAATGTGACCCTTCCTTCGATGCCACAAATTATATTCTTATTCAACAGACAAATAGTAAGATTCACTTTGCTGTCAAACTGATATAAGTTTCCATCTGTTCTACAGCCTTTCATAAGATAATTCCCTATTTTTCCTTTTATAGTGCAGCCTTTTTGATTGAAGGTTACTATGAACCCTGAGTCAATGAGTTGACTTACACTGAGGGGATTGTGGCATAGACCATCCACATAAAGAACTTCAGTTTTCATCAGCTCCCCGTTGGCGAGAGTAGTATTCCCACTGCCATTAATCTTCAATGAACCATTATTACCAAACTGTAGTGTTCCATAAAACTTCTTTTCATTGTTATTCAAATGGTAAGAATTTCCCGTCATATGGGAAGAGCATCCACTATCAAGGATCCAGGTGATGCCTCTCTTTGTAGCGTTGAGGGCTACTTCTACAAGATTGGATTTCTCAATCTTCTTCTTCTCTTTCCATGAGATATTGGATTGAGCATAGGATATTGGTGGAATTTTAATAATTTATTCCACATAATCAGATTCTTTATACCCATAATCTTCTTCCAGAGGTGAAAAACTGTTTGTGAGAACAACATCATCAGGAGGATGAAAACTGGCCCGTCTTTGAGTGTTGAATGAATTTCTCCTCTCGTACTGATGCCTGCAATACATAGCTTTATGGCCAAAGTTAGAACAATTAAAATAGTAACCATAGAAGTTATTTCTTCAATAATATAGAGGAGATGATATAAGCCTCCTTTGTTGGCTTCCCAGATCTTCCCCATTCAAGTAGCTCCTTGCCTCTTCGTATTACGACAAGGTATGGCCCAGATAACCACAAAACTGACACTTCATGAGAGGAAATGTCTTTTCACTTGAATTTCTCCTCATGCCATCTTCCTAGGGAGAATAGTTGAACAGCCTGTCATTTCTGAATGTTTGAGGATAATTTTCATTTCTTCTTTTAGTTTGGGTTGAGCGTTTCTTTTTCAGCATTTCAGGTAATGTTTCAGCATGTCCAACTTTCATCTTGTTGTTATTTTGGATATCTTTAATTCCAGTAGTTGATGTCTCAGCTTCATAACCAATTCCACTCTTTCACATGTAAGTGGGTCTTTGATCACATACGCTTTTTACAACCCCATCTGAACCACACTTGTCTATTTCTAGTAATTCTTCATTTGAGAATCTTCCGAAATGAATTTTCTTCATTCCCTCATTTGTCCTTGATTGACATTCAGTTTTACATCTAAGAGTAACAACTTCTTCCTCATATACCTCAACAGTCTTGGACTTATCTTCTAGTCTGGATGAAAGGTCATTTATGACCTTTTCTTCTTATTCAATTTAAGGCTTTAGTTCCACTACATCATCTGTGCTTTCAAGGGTTTATGACAGAACTCTCAATAGTTATTCTAGTAGTTCAATCTCTACTTCAAGCTCATCAACATATTTTGATGACTCTTCCACCATTTCCTTCCACTTATTACATCTATTACATTTATTCTGAGGCTTGAAAAAAGAATACTTAATTTGAGTCATTGAATCACCATTAGAAAAATTCTGATTATCACAATCTTTATTGATCAATGGTTCTGACTTTTCAATGGTAGCCATCATGGAAGCATGGTTTCCTGCTTTGAATTCTGGTTCTTCTTCTTCACACCATTCAGAATCATCATTTTTCTCTTCACAGAAAAAACTATTCCTTTGTATTTTCATTCCAGATTTGAAGTCTCCCTTTCTAAGAAAACCTTCACTGAGGCTTCTCGAATTATTCTTCTTCGCTTTCATCATCATCAAACTTTCTTTGGCACTGAGAGGAAATGTTCCCAACTCTTCCACAACAAAAACATGCTAGAGGTAGCTTGCCTTTAAATTTACCTTTTACCCTCTTCAGCTTCATGGCAATGAGAGAAGGAATTTCCTTTTCTTACTCATCTTTACCACCACTATCTTCTAAAATTTTCCGTTTTTCCATGGCATTGAATGCCATTTACTTTCTTACACGAGTTTTGGCATCTTCGGGTTTGACTCTCATCACATATGCCACTAGACTACTAAAAAGATCATCCAGAAAATGTTTGGAAAGATCTATTTCTTCAAGGGATGACACCTTTGCATTGTACATAGGAGGAAGTCTTCTCAGTATATTCTTAAAGATATCAATGTCATTTATTTCTTCTCCAAGACCTCTAATTGCTCCTACTACTTCAGTAATTCGATTGAGGAATTAATATGCATTCTCATTAGGATGCATCATTAAATCGTCAAAACTGTTGTGTAAGACTTGAAGCTTCACCTCCTTCACTTTGATGTCTCCGTCATAGATGTTTTCAAGTTTATCCCACATACACTTTTCTGAGGTGCAACTCATCACCTTTAGATACATCTGATCTGAAAGATCTACAGTGAGAGCATTCTGTGCTTTACCATCAGAATCATAAATTTTTCTATCGGCATCTGTCATAGCCATCCCTATTGGATCAGTAACATGTATACCTTGGACAGTAGAAAATAGGACTTCCATTCCATTGGATCATAGATGATATGTCATTCTATTCTTACAAATATGGAAATTACTTCCATCGAAGAGAGGGACTCCCCTGACATTGAGTGCATTCTCCATGACGACAGTGGACATATTTAACACAAGAAACCTCGCTCTGATACCACTTGTAGGACCCTGGGACACCCTGAGAGGGGAGGGTGAATCGGGGAGACAACCTTTTATTTTAATGTATAGGATCTTGGTCCCACATTGGTAGGAACTTGTAAAACCTATATGATGGATAAGATTAGAAAGCAGACATTCACATGCAGATAGAAGACACACCAATTTTTACTTGGTTCACCACTAAGGGCTATTTACATGGGGCATATGCTGACAGGATTTCATTCGTACCAAATTCCACTAATCTTCACTAGTTGTGGATTACAATGGTTCGGGAACAATCATTATGCCCCTGGCACACTGCCTTTACAAAGGTTCAGGAATAGCTCACTACTCCCCTCGGGTCAATCCCGTTGACTCCCTCTGGCTCACTACCCTTGGTCAAGTCCCACTCAGTTTATAGATGTGAAGGTCTCTTCAATATATTTTCATTGAAGTCTTTCCCTCTGCTCATCATGTGACTCTTCTTGCATCAAAGTCCGGAATAGATTCACTAGAATGCACAGAACCACTGAACCGGATAACCAGAACATGCAGAAAAACATCACTGACAATTGCGCGCAACACCAACCCTTTTCATGCAAAACCTTCCTATTTTGCGTAAAATTCACTTTTTACGCGGAAAAATATTTCGTGCAAAAATCCCCTTTTTTGCACAACTGGATCTTTTATGTGCGAACCCAATTTCTATGCGCAACCCTTCATTTTTCGCGCATCTCGAAATTTTCTACACAACTCAGAATATTTTGCGCAAGCCCCTTTACGCAATAATTTTTCACGCATCAGACCTCGGATCGTCTCTAAGTCTTCAACTATGCTGATTGAGGGGGTTGACCTCTTATTTGTAGGTGTCAAATAATCCCATGTGCAAAACCCTATCTAGCGTGTAAAACCTCTCATTTGGCGCATAATCTTTCACGCAAGTATTTTTTTTCACGCACAAGACAATATTTTTCATGCAGCCCATGCCTTTTCCATTGTTCACCGATCTGATTTTGAAACACTATTTGGTCGAAAAAACTCGATCCACTATTTCGCGCATCCCGCTGTTTTCCGGGCCCAACTCAAATTTTTTGCGCAAGGCTCTTATTTTTCACACACCACTTCATCATTGTGAGAACCTCCTTTTGTAGACAATCCATGTCTTCATTTTACAATATTGTTGTATGCTTGAACTATATGATCACTTTGCTGGCACACATTCGGAACTTCCACTGAGGATTGCAACAAACACAAACCAAACTCCAATTCCTGCATAGAACAGCCACGGTTCTAACAAGGGTCCCAAATATTTTAACATGCATTTCCTCTCTATTATATCAACAGTATCTACATCACTAAGGAACTATATTCATCCTCTAATATGATAATTAAATCAATCCTCTCCACCAATAAAAGACACCAATTATAACTATGAATCCCTTACAGAAATATAATCCATAACCATGATCAGTGAACATCACATGATGGTATGAACATGAATATCAATTAAAATATATTTTTTCATATTTTACTGGTTATTATTCTTCAATATATTTAATATTAAAACACTACATCAATTATTGATGACACATTAAATAACTATTCCCATAACCAGTTATAAAATTAATCAAAGCCATGAAAAAAAATATCATCTGATCCCAACAAGTTATAATTGAGTCATTTGTGGAGGATCCTTTTCATTATGATCAATGATGCAAAATTAAAATCAATAAATTTTCAACATCTTAATTAGAACAAATAACCGTTCCTCTATAATAGAAAAAATAAAACTAGTAATACAATAGTTTTACTAATCAATACATCCTAAAAGAAGGTCCTAATGAAACCCCACTCTTAGGTCCTTCACAATATCTAAATCATCCAAATTCCATGTAAAATATATATCAACTTGTTAGAAAATAAAAAAAAATCACCAATACAACTCTTCAATGAATGAATTTAAGACCACTCATTAGTGTCCCAAATGGTTTTGTATAAAAAACCAGAATTCATTTTCATATACTTGTGGATGTCGACTATAGGATAAGGCATAAAATATTAATTGTTAAAACAATACGATTGATATCATAACAATATATTATAAAAAAAATCCTAAAATAACACTTAGGATATAATCATTGTATGAATAAAAAATAAAATTCATCTATGTTATAAAAAAAATGTATTTAGTTATATAAGAATACATCAATTCTGATTTCTGACTTGGTTTGTCTATTACACCAGAAAAACAACGGAATCCAAAATACATATAGGCATTAATACTATCACTGATACTCGCCTCATCTAATTTTTTATTCACCATCATGAAATACAAACATATAAAAATTCATAACTTATTTTCAATATATTAAATATAAATAAGGTTTGAGTGATCTCATGTAGTGTCCTCATGGAAACCTCAAGTGGGCCACCTTACACTCATTAGGTGATTAGCTAGATGAGTGGACCAGAATCATTCATTAAGGAGACTATTCCCCCAAAATTGAAACCATTGATAATAATAAAAATAACCATCATCAACCATGAGAAATAGTAAATACACATAAAATAAATAAAACACAACCACAATGTAAAATATTATAATGTTCTCATACATGAATACATAAAAACTATTTTCTCTCATGACCAATCATATCTAAATTATATTAGGGGTAAATAATAAAAAGAGGCGATGCTACCATCGCGGAGCCAGACCTCACCGTAGCATTCAATCCTTATAGAGCTTCCCCAACCTGATAATAAATCAACATGTACTCAATCGGTAGAAAATTCATAAAGATGACATTTTATACAAATTTGGAATTCATGGTGTGATAAATACATCTCACCAGGTTCACACAAGGTAACCATAAAATAAACCTTCATATAATTTTATATTAATAAGAAAAATAAGTTGTACAAAAATACATTAATATATTTTCATCATGTTCTAATAGTTCCAAAAAAATCAATAACTATAGTTTTAGTTGGAATTTACTGTAATAAAAGAAAATCATTCAAAATATCCTAACCCGTAACCAAAATAGTTGGGTATGGTTCAACCATGTTCCATGGATTGTAACCTCTTCGTTAATGTAGGGCATACACATGGTTCTGAATTTTCCCCTGTTGGGTGGGGGTGATATAATGTCCCTATGAGAATACCTCCCAAGGGATCCAACATGTAATGTATCCCATTCAACCCCTCACAGGTGATTCCAAATAATTGTTTTTAATCCAATTTATTATTAAATATGGGTAAAAGCATGTGCCCACACCAATCCTCTCTCTGGGATGTAGTGTATCATGTACCCAACCAGGACCCTTCTCATTGGAGTTTGTATTTTAGGTACCCGACCACTACCAATACATAAGTGATATGGAGAACACCATATACCCAAAACAACCCCAATCTTGAAAGGTCATACATCTCATCTAATTTTAACCAATAATCCATTAACGGGACCATCAATCATACACTCAAAATACCCCTTATATGGTGAAGGAATACATAAAATTCTATAACCAATTCCTCTAACTTAGAAAAGGATATTCTTTGGATGATTTTGTTGATTTACATCACCATATATTAATCTTTATAGTTACTTTTATAGTAGGAAGACAACTATTTGAATCATAGTCCTCTTATTAACCATTCTCATAATTTTTTCATTTATAAAAAAGATGTCTAAGAACCATATAGACCATATTGATACATCATCCACCACTAGATATATTAAACTAACAATATTCCATCGAATGGTTGATAAACTGATCATGAACATGTTATTTATACACATGAAAGTAAAAATTAAAATCATTGTTCACATGAGGATTTTATGTTTCGATAATTATTTTTTACATCCACCAGATAATGAAGGAATCCGATTTCATTCCAATAGAAAAAGAAACGATTACAGTTATAAGAGAAATCATCATCTAATAGTCCTACTCAGACTTTCAAAAGAGTTCTCAATAGTGCATTCATTTTTGAATAATCTTTTACTCCTCCTCTAGGTATTTAAGCTTCAGTATTTCTTTCTCTGACTCCTAGATACACATAGGGGTACTCTTTTGGGATACACCTTATCCATTGATAGAGTCTATCCACACTATATCAGTCGTCAGAATATTAATTATCACATGATAACTATTTAAAATTATATAATAGGCCCAAACTATTATCCAGTGAGCACAAACATCATAATTTCATGGGAAACCCACTCTTTACTAGATCATCATATAATTCCACATACACAACTTTTACTGACTTCCAACTCCTAGTAAATATTGGATTTCATATCTTATTTACTATAGTGACTAATAATATTCACCCTCTGATGAAACAACTATGATATTTATCTATATATCATTATTTTTGTTCATGAAATTCATGAATTTGTCTATAAGAATCATCACCATTACAAACTCATTCAACATCATATAGTTTCCCATTATTTTTTCATTTATCATTCATCCAGAGCATAAATAACATATGTCATTATACATCATATAGTACTTCTCAGCATTTCGTTACTTAAAATCTAATGGGATCTATCTATGGGGTTGCATCTATCCAACTAATTAGGATATACTTGATTTTTAAAAATATCATCATTCCATATCCTTCTACTAAATTGTAAACTTAAGGCTATAGTCGATATTTCATTCAACATATAACAAAAACTTTTTTGAACCAAATATTATATGTCTAATGAACTCAAATTATATATTATTATTTGGATATCTGATTATGCAGATGTATCGTCTCAATCTAGATCACCATGTAAAACATCTGGTGAATAAAAATTCATTGAACCCAATATAAGGCCCCATCCTTAAACATTACTTAATCTGGAGATATTTCAAGAAAACACATTGAGTATCCTTTCGGGTTTAGAGTTTTAGAGAATTAGATCATAAATCATGCATTAAATTCCACATTTAAACTAGATGGTTACATGAAAGGAAGTATTCTTTTTTCCCATAAAAGTATACATATTTAAAATAAAACATGGATTCTTTCTTGACACTTCCTCAACACTATCATCTCATCATGTAGCTTTCCCTTGACCTGTGAAAATCATTTTGAAAACATGGGATGAGCATTAAAATCTCAGTAAGGGATATTAAAATACGGAATGAAAACATTAGTGTATGTATACATAAGAATCAATGAAATCATACTTTACTCATAAAACATAATCACTTTAACATACCTCATGAAATCATAATATTAATGAATAACTCATAGAAAACATAAGATATAATTGTAACTTGAGGCATTCATATCATTCTTACACAGGGAGTAACCCTCATGGTTCTGTTTGAAATACCCATCATAGTATATTCCCCAAATCTCTTCGGAGAAACCTTACCATTTATCTCCTTTGCGATACCTAATGCATTGGTGAGCCATCACGAGCTCACCCGCACTTAGTTAATCACAGAACCACCTGTCTTCATAAAAAATTCCCAAGAACCATAGCATAATAGTATCGCATAAAACATGTTTCCTTTATATCCAGAATTATATTCATGATTTAGATATAATATATATCATATATATCTATTATATACATGAATTTATAATATTAATAACATTTAGAGGAAATAAATGAAATACAGCTTTCCTGGAGACGGTAAACCGTACGTATGCATGAATGCTACTTTCATTTCTATTTCACATTTAATGGGATGAAGTCATAATGATATAAAGGTATATTATAATTACATTATAATATAATATATAACATCATAAAATCAAACCTTTATTCATCCCACATATGGAATTAACGAATCAAATAACTTTGAGGGCATGGTAGTCCGCACATCCTAAAATGAATATATCGCATTTACCCATAATGGACACCATAATGGTATGCCATAAATGAAAAAATAAAGAAGAATAAGGAAACAATAAACATAATATATATCATACATAAATAGAGTGACCTCTTAATGGCCACCATTAATGGTTTTAGTAGAATATTGAACAATCATCGTTTCCTGAGGCCGAAATTCGCCATCTAGTGAAACAGTATGTTCTTTAACCATTAGACGGAGGTGTGTGTATGTGTATATCGAATCCTTCAAATAAAAACATACTAGTATATTTAATATACTGTTTTTGTTATAATATAATGGAATAAAAAGATCTTAGGGGGGTGGAGAAGAAAAATAAAACAAAAGAACAGAAGTGAAGACATTACCTTTAAATCATGTAACTTCTCTTGGTTTGAATCAAAAGGGTTTCTTGAAAAGCTTTCTGCCTATGTTAAGGCTTCTCGGATGAATAAAGGGATGTGGATATATATAATGAATATAGTTTATCCGAGCCAATGGCTTGAGAGGTGTGGGTAAGGAGGGTATAGGTGGGGGCCTTTTATATGAGGGAGAAGGGGCATTCTTGGAGAGTCAAGAAATGTTACTCTATTATATAATGCGTTTCGGATATTAAATATCCCACAATGATATATTTCTTGGAAAATGTCATAAGGGTTTTAAATACACCCATACAATAGGTCTTTTACATGTTTATGTCTTAGATTTTACATTATCATTTCATTTTATTTAAATCATTCATTAATGAGGTAATCGTTGCATCATCATGGTGTCATAAAAAAATTTATTTATTTATTGTCTAAAAATTATAAAAAAAATTATCATGATATAGGAAATATTTTTATCTTTCCAATTAATATTTATATTCTAAGTGATCATTTATTTATACAAAACTAAAATTGTTTTACATGATTGATACATACTTTGGTTATACATTCCCTTTAAAAAAATTATAATAAAAAGTCACTATCACCCAAATGTGATTCCATGGGGTCTCAAAGCTTGGAAAAAAGAATCACATGGTCGACCATGACACAACCAGTATCATTAGAAAACATTTTTGTCACATTAGTTATTATTATGATATTATTTTATTACCCTTAACTACCCGATTACTAATTAATCACGATAATTAAAGATAATTATTGTCGCTACTATTCAAAATGTCCAAAAAAAAAGAGTCTTAATTAAATAAATTGTACCCTATGATTCCAAATATGGAAACTATTTTAACAAATTCAAGACACAAAAATTTTATTAATTAATTTAAAAATAATTCTCGTTGTCAAAAATAATAACAGGTTTTTTTGAAATAATATCTATCAAAAGTTTGTCAATTGTTTATGTCCAATTTCAAAGTGAAATTAATCCCAATAACCACCATTGGATTAAACGGTAAAAATATATTCTAATTACACTTTAAAGCCAAATAAAAAAGACAATATTACCATATAAATAAATTAGATTAAAAAGCAGTTTTGAAGTAAAATTCAGTATTTTTCATTATTCATTAAAAAATGAACATTGTCAGAAAAATACAAAAAATTTATCCAAATTAAATTTCAATGTCCTAATTCTAAATAATAATTGTATTTTAACAATAAACCTTATAAAATTTTCAAAAGTTAGATTTAAAAATGGTTCTCCATCAAAAGGTAGTAAAACAATCTTTTAGAAACATTAGTGTGTTCAATGCTTGAGATTAGATTTATTTTCATTTTAAGCCTCTAAAACACTATCTAATTCATAAATAGACATTGAAATGAAAATCCATAATTCTTTACTTGGGATTTTACATCCTTCCCCCCTTTTGAAAATTGTGGCCCCGTAATTTATTTACTTATCGACTATGTGGGGGTATTTATCCCTCATTGAATTTTCATATTCCCATGTTTCCTCTTAAATCATGTGGTTTTTTCACAATACCATTAAATGATTAATCACCTTATTCCGTAACACTTTCTCCATGTGATCATGAATCTGGACATGTTGTTCCTCATAAGATAGGTTCTCTTCCAACTGAACTACCTCTGAACTCAAAACATGAGATGGATCTAGCATGTACATCCTTAAAATTGAAACATGGAAAACATTGTGTACCTAAGATAAGATCGGAGGTAAAGCCACTCGGTATGCAAATGATCCTACTCTCCCCAGAATTTCATATGGTTCAGTGAACCTTGGACTCAGCTTTCTTTTCCTACAAAATCACATCACACTTTTCCATAGTGAAACTTTGAGAAAAATAGGATCACCTACCTCAAAAGAGAGATCCTTCCCCCTGTTGTCTGCATAACATTTCTGCCTGCTCTAAGCTGTTCTCATGTGTTTCTGTATTAGATGAATTTTTTCTGCCAACTTTTCTACCAATTTTGTTCACATCAACTTCCTTTCACCCAATTTATCCCAAAAAGCTGGAGATCATCAATGCTTCCCATATAATGCCTCAAATGGTGTCATCTACATACTAGAATGAAAACTGTTATTATAAGAAAACTCATCCAAAGAAAGTTGTTGGTCATAAATTCCCACATAATCCATCAAACAAGCATGTAGAAAATCCTCCAATTTATGAATTGTTCGTTCGGACTGCCCATCTAATTGAGGATGAAAAGCTGTATTAAAATTTAATTCAGTACCTATTGACTTCTGAAGGCCTTTCCAAAAGTTAGAAGTAGACCTAGGATAATGATCAGATACAATTGAGAGGGGAAATCTATGTAAATTGACTATCTCTTTAAGATACAAAGGAGAAAGTTGATCTAGGGAAAAAGTATCTTGTATAGAAAGGAAATGAGAAGATTTAGTTAAGAGATCAACAATTACCTGTATTGCATTATTATCTCCAGGTGTTTTCGGTAATCCAAAAATGAAGTCCATGAATATATATTCTACCACTTTCACTTTGGCAGTGGTAGCGGATGAAGCATCCACTTGGGTAACTGCTTCTCTACATTAACATATTGACAAGTCAAACACTTCACAGTAAAATCAGAAAATATATTTTTTCATTCCATCACAATAGTAATACTCTTGAAGTTCTCTATACATCATAGTACTGCCTAGATGAACTGAAAACAGAGAACTATGAGCATTAAATAATAACTCTCTCTTCAACTGTGAATAACATGGCACACACAACCTCTTCCCAAATCTCAAAACACAATAATTATCAACGTTGAATTCAAAAAACTTACCCTTCTGAACCATCTCTACATTTTTCTGCATCTCGCTGTCTTGCTTTTGTTTCTGCATAATTCTGTCTGATAGAGAATACACATTGAGGATCTTTTCAGGTTTAGAGTTTTAGAGAATTAGATCATAAATCATGCATTACATTCCACATTCAGAAATTGTGGTTACATTAAATATAGTATTCTTTTTTCCCATAAAAGGATACATATTTATAATAAAACATGGATTCTTTCTTGCACATCCTTGACACTATCATCACATCATGTACCTTTCCCTTGACCTAGGAAAAACATTTCAAGAACATGTTTTTATCACAAAAAGCTCAGTAAGGGATATAAAAATATGGAATGAAAACATTAGTCCATGTATACATAAGAATCAATAAAATCATATATTTCTCAAAAATCATAAGCACTTTAACATACCTCATGAAATCATAAGATTCATGAATAACTCATAGAAAACATAAGACATAAAGGTAACATAAGGCATTCATAACATTCTTACGTAGGGAGTAACCCTCATGATTACGTTTGGAATACCCATCACAGTATATTCCATAAATCTCTTCAAAAAAAACATAGAGTTTAACTCCTTCCTGTTACCCAATGCATTGTAGAGCTGCCACATGCTCACCTACCTTAATTTATCACAGAAACACCTGTCTTCATAAACAATTCCCATGAACCATAACATAATTGTATCACATAAAACACACATAAAGGAAACATTACATTTCCACATTTCAATCATAATATATCAAAAACACATTGATATAATCAAAACATTATAAAAATCATTTTCAATAAGAAAATTAAAGAATATTAAAACATGTTATTTATTTTTCATTTAAAAAATGTTATGTCTTGTAGGGGAAGCTGAAACTCAAATAATGGTCATGGCTGCGGAGAAGTCATTTTCACCGCATACGTACGACAAAAACATTCCCTTTTTCCGTTTAGTAAAATTTTTCATATAAAAAAAGATTCCATTTGAAAAAAAGTAAAAGTCAATGGGGTTTATACACCATATAAAATAATGTTGTGTATAAAACAAAATATGAATCAATGAAACGAGATTGAGATGATGTCACATTCCTCATGTCCAACATTACTCGATCATTCTTTAATCACCGGAATAATAAACTCAAGATAATTTATAATTTTTTAATAACCTTTTTCAAGTTCTTTCTTCCTTTTATATCACTTATTACCATGTTATAAAAATTATGTAATTACTGATGTTAATAACGGTCGTTTTGTTGATCTTTGGTACAAGAGACAAAAATAACCTTCTTATAATTACAAGTTGTTCATGTTGTAAAATATCCATTATATCAAGAATTATATTCATGATTTAGATATCATATATATAATATATATCTAGTACATACAAGCATTTATAATATTACATAACATTTGGAGGTATGAAATGAAATGCACCATTAATGGAGACGGTAAGCCGTACGTACGCATGAATGATACTTTCATTTCTATTTCATATTTAATTTGAAGAAATTATAATGATATAATGGTATATTATAATTCCAGTATAATATAATATATAGAATAATAAACTCCTACCTTTATACGTCCCACATATGGCATTAACGAATCAAATCACATTGAGGGGGCGGTAGTCTGCACTTCCAGAAATGAAGATATCGCATTTACCCACAATGGTAACCATACAGGTCTTCCATAAAAGAAAAAAATACATAAGCATAAGGAAAACATTAAAATAATATATATCACATATAAATATAGTGACATATTTGTGGACACCATGAAAGGTGATAGAAGAATATTGAATAATCATCGTTTCATGAGGCAGAAATTCGCCATCCACAGAAACAGTATGTTCTTTATCCATTATACGGAGGTGTTTGTAAGTTTAGCTATAGTAATTATCATAAAATTATCTTAGTGTATATAATATACTGATTTTTTTACAAAAGAAATTAATAAATAGAGTTTATGGGGTTGGAGAATCAAAATAAAACAAATGAACACAAGTGAATACATTACCTTTAAATCAGGTAACTTCTATTGGTTTGAACCAAAAGGGTTTCTTGAAGAGCATTCTGCCTATAGTATGGCTTCTAGGATTAAGAGATGGATGTGGAGAGATAAAAAGAGAAGATTTTGGCTGAGCCAATGGCTTGATAAGTGTGGGTATGGAGGGTAGAGGATGAGGGCTTTTATAAGTGGGAGAAGGGGCACTCATGGAAAGTCAAGAAATGTTACTTTATTATATACTGAGTTTCAGATTTTAAAGGTATTAAAATGATATATTTCTAGGATAAGGTGTTAAGGGTTCTAAATACACTGATCCAATATGACTTTGACAAGCATAAGTCTTATATTTTACATTATCTTTTCATTTTATTTAAATCGTTCATTAATGAGTTAATCATTGCATCATCATGGTGTCATAAAAAAATTAATTTAGTTAATGTTTAAAAATAATAAAACAAATATCGCAATGTAGGAAATATTTTTAGCTTCACAATGACTATTTATATTCTAAGAGATCATTTATGTAGACAAAACTAAAATTTTTTTACTTGGGTGATACATAATTTGGTTATACTTTCCCTTTAAAAAATTATAATAAAAAGTCACTATCACACAAAAGTGATTCCATGGTGTCCCCACGTTTGGCACAAGGAATCCCATGGTCGGCCATGACACAACCAGTAGAATTAGGACACATGTTGGCAAAATTTATAATTATTATGATATTATTTTATTACCCTTAACTACCAGATTACTAATTAATCACGATAATTAGAGATAATTAACTTCGTTACTATTCATAATGTCCAAAAACAAAATTGTCTTAATTACATAATTTGGACCGTATGATTCCAAATATGGAATCCATTTTACCAAATTCAAAACACAGAAACATTAGTAATTAATTTATAAATAATTCCTCTTGTCCAAACAAATAGCTGGTTTTTTTGAAACAATGTCTATCAAAAGTTTGACAATTGTTTATGTCTAATTTCAAAGTGAAATTAATTCAAATGACCACCATTGGATTAAATGGTATAAATATATTATTAATAAACTTTCAAACCAATTAATAAGGGTTGTATAAAAATATAATTAATTTATATGAAAAAGAAGTTTTGAAGTAAAATGCAGTATTTTTCACTATTCATTAAAAAATGAACATTATCAGAAAAATACCAAAACTTTATCCAAAGTAAATTTCAATGTCAAAATTCTAAATAATAAGTTTATTTTTACAAATAAAGCTTAGAAATGTGTCAAAATATAGATTTAAAAATGGTTCTCCATCAAAAGGTGGTAAAACAATCTTTTAAAAATATTAGTGTATTCAATGATTGATATTAGATTTATTCTCATGTTAAGTCTGTAAAACACTATCTAATTCATATATAAACAGAGATATGAATAACCATAATTCTCTACTTACTTGGGATGTTACACCCAACACCTAGCATATAAAAAATTACACACAACTATCCCAAAAATTTCTTATAGGATTTTTTTTTCATTAGATGAGACTAATAATTTCCCACAGTGAGATTATTATTATACTATCACCAAATTCCCTTTAGTAAAATTATATTGACCCTCCTTCAGTAGTGCATGCATGGTTCACCACCACGGTCACTCAAACATTCGAATATCATAATTAATAAAAAACTTGTTAGATATTCAAAAAAATTATCTAAATTCCCATTGGGTATATAAAAATCAAATAAATACAACTCTATACAATATAAAAGTATATTTTTAATTGGTCTTACATCCCCCTTATTTCATTGATTTTTTATTAGCTAGCTTATCAAGGCACCATGTTTATGCCCTTGATATTTTAATGACTTCATACAAACTCTATTATCTAATATTTTCTAATACAATATACAAAATGTAAAACTAACTCCATTAAAAATATTAAAAGCCACATATATTTGTATTTAATAAACATTATTGATCTTTATATCAAGATGAAAACCCGATGAAGCATCTTTTAGTAAGTCCAAGGCAAGAGTTTGATTATTCACCCAATATACCTAGCATCAATTTCAACCTTATATGGATTCGACCTCAAATAGATCGGTCCTTCCAATAACACGAGGATATTTAAATTATCATATTATAGATTAATAATCCCTTGTTATAAAATTTACTAAATATATCAGGGTTATCCCCCCATATTATTTATAATAAAATTCGAAAACTTTTATATACATTGATTTCATGATATCAATGCCTATCAAAATTACAAGGACGCGACCTTAATACATATATAATTTTTTATTTAGTCAATAAAAAATATACTTTTAAATTTAGGATCTACTAATGTTTAGAGATTCAGAGAATTGGGAAAATAAATTCAAACATTAAACATTATTACAAAGTGGATACCCTAAAAATAATTTCCATTGTTTCAAAATATAAAACACTAAATATTAAACATGACTCCTTAACAATTAGTATACATTTAACATGGATTCCTTATTTTTCACACACATACATTAACCTGTGAAAATCATTTAAAAAAATGGTATGAGCACAAAATCTTAGTAAGGGATGGAAATGAAGGAATGAGCACATTAGTCAATGAATACTTGTAACGTATGAAACCATTTACAGAATAAATGTTTTTCACTGATATATACTTACATGATGTAAGATGATATTTACACAAGATCCCCAAAAAACATTAGAACATAAATATTATCATAAAGTTATCTTGGGGCATTACATACATAATCATATAACCATCCTGGATACCATATAATTTTTGTAACCATCACGGCTACCTTAAAATTTGTGTAACTATCACAATTACACTAGGAGTAACTATACGACCAACCTCCAACATACACATTACCAATGTATTGGAGGGAAATATATGTCCCAAAATATATCATAAAAAATTCCCAAGAACAAAAACATAACCATAAAACTTGAATAATATCATAAATACATTACTTTTTAATTTTGAAAATAGAATCTCAGAATAGGATTTTTAAAGAAAATCCCCTTATAAATAACAAATAATTGAAAAGAGAAATAATTGAGTTGTTTTAGTATGTATAAATACTGTAAATAAACATAATAAAACATAATATAAACATAACACATCACAAAAACAATTTAAATTGCACCTATATATTGAAGATGAAGGTTACCCCAATGAATGGAAATCAGTTGAAGAATTCACATACCTCAGGTTTGTCCTATTTCATACTTGTTTAAAATTCCTCTATAATGTTTTAATGAGTGTTATTAGTATTTTAATGAAACATTTTTATGTTTATAACATCTTATATTATCATTTCATAACATCATTTCACAATTTAGTTGTTAGTGTTTTTCTTCTTGAACTGTTTTTTGGTGAGTTCTTTACATGATTTCCATGATTGGTTCATGGTCTATGTTCTTGTCTATTGGAATTAAAAATATAGAATTGGAATTGATTAGTATTTAAATATATACATTAACATAAATTATACCTTTTTTCATTTTGAATTCTTACATGAGGATGATTCATAAGTTAAAACATTAATAATGTTCATTTTGATCATTTTAGTTCTTCTTTGATAATAACGACATCATTTCATTTTATAAATTTAAACCATGTGTTAAAAATAATTATAGAACCATGTATGAGATATAATACATATATTATAACATGTTTCAACCGTAAAAATGGTTTCATAACTATAATTCAAATAGTGGATGAAAATTGAAGTCACATCATCCATGATGTTTGTAGTTCGACACAGCTCGAACAATGTTTTTATTCCTTGAATAAGTGGGAGAGGAGAAAAATAATGATGATGAATTTTATATGAACATTACAAAATCCCAAATATACATCATTTTTGTAGATTTCATGCCTCTTGTGTTATAATATATGTATAAACAATGAGAAAAATATATACTCAAAATAAAATAATTATTGAGAAATCACTTACAAAAATTCAGTAGCCTAACGACTACACAACAAGGTTTTATAAAATATTAAAATGGGAGGGGAAAAGGGTCGATCATACCGAAATCAATCATAATATAGAGTAGATCATGAATCTTATGGAAATAAGAACAAGGTATAGAAACTATATAGTCATACCATATAAAATAGAAATTGAATGGAAAAAGAATGAAATTGAGAATTTTCCTACAATGTAGAGTAACCGTTAAAACATGAAGGATGGGACCATAGAGGCTTGAGAAAACTATGGGAGGACTTGTAAGAAGTTATGGAGGCCATAGAAGCATTGAGGAATATTTTTTAGTGATGTTAATGAATAAATAAGTTGGTATTTATTGTAAAAGTAACGGAATATTTTAATAATTTCGAAGGGACACCTCATTGGTGGTATTTTCAAATCCATCGGCTTTCCTATTGTATTTTACCATGGTATAAGCCACTTGGGAAACCTCATATATTATTTAATAATACATAAGTCTATATGATTTATGACATCATTATTACATCATTATTGATGTCATTAACAAACCAAAACTAATAACTGTATTTTTTACTATTCACTGAAAAATGAAATGCGTCAGAATAATTCCCAAAATACACCCTAAATATTTATCAATGTGTAGAATTAGAAAATGATGTCCATTTTTGAATATAATTGTCTAAATTTTTTAATTTAATTTTTCAATAAAATCATACTTAATTAAAAAAATTTATCATTTAAAACTATAACTGCTTTTATATAATGATGAAAATTTAACAAAGTTTTTATTATCATAATGAACTAAGAAAATAAAATAATAATAAAATTTACTATTCATTAGGGTCAATTTACTATTCATATTACTACTCATAAATTTGTGTTATTATTCAGCAAAAAAAATGTTGGTTCCAATAGACTCTAAATAACATACTGAACACAATTTAAGAGGGCAGTTTTTCAAAATTCAAAACATATAAGAATAAAAATAATGTTTATATTATATTTATAAATATATACTTTTAAATAAATTTCAATGAATTTATTTTTATTTTTAGAAAACATTGTCCTGTTATATAATCCACAGCTTCTGGAAATTGCATCCTCAAAATTTTATTTAATTATTAAACAACTGAGGGTACTTTTCCCTCGTAGCATATACAGACTCCCATGTATCTTATTCAACCACGTGGTTTCTCCCCCAAACAATTACCTAGTTGATTTCCTTATTCTGCAATACATGTTCCCATAGATCAAGAATATGAACTGGTTTCTCTTCAAAAGAAATGTTCTCTTCCAATTGAATTACTTTTGAGCTTAAGACATGTGATGAATTTGAAACATACATTCTCAGTATCAAAATATGAAAATCATTGTGTACCTAAGATAAACATAGAGGCAAAGCTATGCGGTATTCCACTATTCCAACTCTCTCCAAGATTTCATAAGCACTTATGAACCGTGGACATAACTTCACTTTCTTACCAAAACACATCATACTTTTCCAAGGAAATATTTTAAAGAAAACATTGTAACCTACCTTGAAATAGAAGTCTTTCCTTCAGTTATCTACATAACTTTTCTTCCTACACTGAGTTGTCCTCATGTGCTACTGAATCATCCTCGCATTCTCATCCACTTTTTCTACTAATTATAGCTCCATCAACATTCTTTCACCAAAATCATCCCAAAAAGCTGGAGTCTGACACCACTTCCCATAAAAGGCCTCAAAAAGTGCCATTTGAATACTGGAATGAAAACTGTTTTTATAAGAAAACACAACTAATGAATGTTGTTGATCCCAACATCCCTAATAGTCTATTGAACTATCTCGAAGAATATTCTCTAATGTCTGAATCATTCATTCTGACTGACCATCTGATTAAGGATGAAAGATGTACTAAAATTTAACTTTTTTCCCAATGACTTCTAACGTCCCTTCCAAAAGTTAGAAGTGAACCTGGGATCTCATTAAGATACAATGGAGAGTGGAACTCCATGTAACCTAACAATCATATCAAGGTACAATCGATAAATCAGATCCAAAGACATTTTATCTCGTATAAAAAGAAAATGTGCAGATATTGCTAGCTAATAACTAATAATCCAAATTGCATTGTTACCTCAAGATGTCTTTGGTAGTCCCACCACAAAGTCCATGGATACAATATCCTATTTTTATTCTAGAACTTGGAAAGGCTGAAGCATCCCCTTTTATAATTTTCCCACTTCTTTAACCTGTTTACATGTCATGCATCTCATGGTAAAATGAGAAATATCTCTTTTCATTCCATCCCACCAATAATACTTTTGAAGTTCCATATACATCTTAGTACTTCCAGAATGAACTGAAAATGGAGAAGTATTAGCTTTACACAACAAATCATTCTTAAAATGGGAATCAGTAGGTGCACACAACCTTTTTCCAAATCTTACGTAACAATCATTATCAAGGTTAAATTCTGGAAACTTACCCATTTTAACAAATTCTACCTTTATTTGTAGCTCAAGGTCATCCTTCGGTGCTCTCTTAATTCTATCTGACAATGAAGAATACACTGAAACCTAAAACAAAGCATATGTATTCCTTGTACCAACAAATTCTAAGCCAAAATTCATGAAATCAATAATAAATGGATCATGTTCCAAATGTAGCATGGTTAATGATGCAAGATGTTTCCGACATTAGGCATCTGCCACATTATTTTCTTTTCCAAGATGGTAATTGATCATCCAGTCATAATCCATTATAAGTTCTAGAAATCTTCCTAGCCTCATGTTTAATTTCTTCTAAGTGAATATATACTTTATAATTTTATGGTCAGTATATATTTTGAGTTTGGTTCTATATAAATGACGCCTGCAATTTTTCAATGAAAAACCCACAGTGACCAATTCCAAATCATGTGGTGGATAATTTAGCTCATGAGATTTATGTTGTATTTAAGCATAAGCAATTACTGATCATTTTGCATCAAAACAGGACCAAGTCCCTTCAAAGATTCATAACCTTAGATGAAAATCTCACCATTCCCAGAAGGTAATGGCAAATCTAGATCATTCACCAGTCTCTTCCTCAGTTCCTAAAAACAAACATCACATTCTTATTTCCAAACATATTTAACCCCTTTCCGTGTTAACATAGTTATTGGGAAAGATAACTGGTAAAAGTTCTTAAGAAACCATCAATAATAACATTCAAACCAAAGGAAACTATGAATCTCTGTATCATTTGTGGGTCTTGGCCATTAAACAACAAATTTTGTTTTGGTAGGATCAATAGTTATTCAATCCTTATTTACAATGTTCTATAAAAAAAATCTATTACTACTAGAAATTACACTTGCTGAATTTTCCATACAGTTTCTTTTTTTAATGTTTTCAAAACAACAATTAAATGTTTTTCGCGAACCTATTTATTTTAAGAAAATTCCTAAATGTCCCCAATAAATACAACCACAAACTTATAGAAGAACTCATGGAATACTCTATTCATAAGATTCATTAATATAGCAGGTGAATTAGTTAATAAAAACGGCATAAACACTAATTCATAATGCCCATATCTAGTACGAAATGTTGTTTTCAGGATGCCATCCTCTTTCTCCTTTAGTTTATGATTTTCGGATATCTAGTCAACCTTGGAAAAATACTAAGCTCCCTGGAGCTGATCAAACCAGTCCTCGATATGAGGAAAATGATACTAATTTTTAATAGTGATGTTATTTAAAGATGTATAATCAATGAAAGGTCTCATGTTACCATATTTATTTTTAACAAACTCAATATGGGCTCCCCATGGTGATGATCTAGGACAAATGAAGCCTTTTTCAAGAAAATCCTACAATTGATTTTTCAATTCAATATCTTCTATTGGAGCCATATGATATGGGGGTTTTGTAATTGACTTATCATTCTGAACATAGTAAATTTTGAATTTGACTTATCGATCGGGTATGACACGGGGTATCTCATCAAGAAAAACAACAAGGTATTCATTAAACAATAGCACATCATTAATCTAAATAGTTCCCTTATTTTCAATAATATTATAAAGATAAATTTCATTTCCATATTTCAATAGTTTCTTATATTTCTAACATTTTATCAATTGTATGGGTACATTCTTGTATAAAAACTGAAACTATTTCCGAAAAAACAACATCTTTAGCTCTACAATCAGTCTTAGAATGATAATGAAGAAGACAATCCATTCCAAGAATAGCATCAAACTCGAGTAAGTGAAAAATAATATGGTTTAAAGGTAATGTCTTTCCACATACCACAATATAAGGATTATTATAATTCATTTTTCCATAGTATTTTAACAACATGTTCTCATTTCTTTTGTTGAGGTTATATTACCAATTTTCTAGAAAATTCATCAGAGATAAAGGAATGTGTAGACCCTGTATCAATCAAAACTTCAGAAAAATATGAGTGAACAAACAATGTACCTGATTCAACTTCATTGGATAGACAGACAGCTATTGACATAGTGGCAAAGGATCTCACTACCCCTTTCTTCTTGTAGTCTAGCTTCTTTGAATCATTCAGATATCGCTTTGGGCAGGCATTTGCATAATGAACCATTTGAACTCATTTAAAACACATTACAGTCTTTATATTTATATTAGTCTTAGGGTCATTTTCATTGCTATCTCAGGCCATATGTCCAAACTTACAACATTTAAAACTCTTCCCTATTTTTTAAGACATTTCCTATGGTGATACTTGACTCACTTTTCCCAAACTGTAAATTGGATTTTCATGCCATCAGATTTATTTGGATGATTCTTACCCAATGTTTTCCATCTAGACCTCTTCTTCTCTTTGTTTCCAAAATTCATGTGATCATCAACAAACTCCATCTCCACCCTCTCAGCACATTGGAAAAAATTTTCATTATGTTTGAATTCATGGGAGGCCAAAGCCCTTTAATACATTGGCTTCAATCCTGATTAAAAGTGGTTGAATTTTCTATCAAGATCTAAAATAACTTTTGGAGTATTCCTCGCCAGTCGATTGTAGTTATCATCATACACACTCACTAAATCGTCCTTCATCTATATCAATTCAAGGGATTTCTACTCAATTCTATGTCACACCACCTTAGGAAAAAAATTTAAAGGAAAGACTTTTACATTCATCCCACTCTAAGGCATTAAAATCCTCTCTACCCATAATATTCCTTACCATTGACCACCACTGTCCAGTTCCACCTTCAAAACGATAAATGGAAAGACTTACCATTTGATTTTCTGAAAATCCCATAACATCAAGTATCTTTTCAAGAGCTTTGATCCATCCTTCAGCTGCTATAGGGTCAGAAGATCCATTGAAAGTAGGAGGGTGTTGTCTCCTAAATTTTTCCACTACTGTCATGTTTTGTGGTGGTAACTCAATTTGTTCTCATGAATGGATGCCACAAAAATTTATTTAATTCATTAGCTAAGCCATTAATCTCACAAACTACTCAGTTCCAATCCCTACCATTTCAGGCTGTAGATCCAGAAGGATGTCATTCTGTCGGTTCCTCTCCTCTTCAGCATCAATAATCTTTATGTGGACATCCATTTTGAAAAAACATATCATAAATGAAGAAACATGGTAATATCTAAATTCTATAACATTTCAAATTAAACATATAGTAAAAATCATTTATGGATCTCTATTAACATCAACCTAACCATTAATGTAATCTAAGCCATCCTCTGATACCCACTATAAGGACCCGACCTTATTACATACATTGTCATGAATTTATTCAAGACGACACTTCCTTTTACATTGAGTATCATTTCATGATTAGAGATTTAGAGAATTGGGACAATACAATCAAACATGACACATTATTATAGAGTGGATACCATAAAAACAGTTTACATTCTTTTTAAATTAAAAAATATTTAAACTTAAACATGAATCTGTGAAAATTCTTCAAAATTTAACATGGCTTCATTCTTAGTAATACACATCAATTAAACTATGAAAATTATTTAAAAAAATTGGATGAGCACAAAATCTCAGTAAGGGATATAAATGATTGAATGAGCACAATAGTCCATGAATACCCTTAATGTATGAAATCATTTAAAAAAGACATGGTTGTCACCCATATATACTTAGTTTGTGTAACAAGATATTTTCACAAGATTCACACAAAATATGAGAACATATATATAATAATAAAGGTATCTTGTGGCTTTAAATATATAATCTTGTTACCCTCTTGACATCCTTATAATTTGTAACCCTCACAGCTACCTTACAATTTGTGTAACCATCACAGTTACACTTGGAGTAACCATACGACCAACCTCCAACTTACACATACGCAATGAATTGGAGGGAAATATAGGAACCAACCTAATCATTAACAATTTATAAGAAATAAAAAATAACCTTAAAACCTATATAATAACATAAAGTAATTACATTTAAATTTTGTAAAACAGAATTTAAAAAGATGATATTTAATGAAAAGTCACCTTATAAATATCATACAATTGAAGAGAAACATAATAGAGTGTATGGATTATGTATATATTATAAAAATACACTTTATAAAAAATAATATAAATAGAAACCATCACAGAAAAATTTAAATAACACATAAATAATGAAGTAGTGGGTTAACCCACAGAATGGAAATTGGGATAAGAATTCCCTTACCTCAGGTTTGTCTTTCTAAAATAATTTTCAAAATTCATGTATAATGGTTAAAAGAGTTTTATTTGTATTTTTCAGAAACATTTTCATGTTTATAAAATCTCATATTATCATTTCAAAACATTATTTCACCCTTTAATTGTTAGTATTTTTCACCTTGCACTATTTTTGGGTGAATTCTTTACAAGATTTCCATGATTGGTTCATGGGGGATGTTATTGTCGATTGGAAGTGAAAATCCATAACTGGAATAGAGTAGTAATTAAATATATATAGTTACAGAAATTCTATTATTTTTAATTTTTAATTCGTTCATGAGGATGATTCATAAGTTAAAACATTAATGATGTTTGTTTACATCATTTTAGTGGTTCATTGATAATTACGACCTCATTTCATTTTATAAATTAAAACCATGTGTTAAAACAAATTTTAGAACCATGGATGAGATATAATACATATATTATAGCATTAATATAAAATAAAAACTGTTTCATAACCATACTTTAAAGAGTTAATGATTATTGAAATCACATCATCCACGATGTCGGTTGTTCGACACATCAGAGACAATGTTTATTCATTGAATATGTGGGAGAGGGGGAAAATAATGATGTAGAATTTCCCATGAACAAGATAAAATCCATAATATACATTATTTATGTAGATTTTATGCCACTTGTTTAAGAATAGGTGAATAAATAATAAAAAAATAAAGGAAATAAAAATAAAATAATAATTGAGAAATCTCATACAAAAATTCTGCAGCCTGACGACTACTCAACATGGTTTTATAAAATATTAAAATGAGAGGGGAAAAGGAAAACCCATACATAAATGAATTATAATATATATTATATCATAAATAATTAGGAAATAATAACATTCTATGTAAAATTGAATTTTATACCACATAAAAGAGAAATTGAATGGAAAAAGAAATAAATTGAGAATTCTATTACATTGTAGAGTAACCCTTAGAACATGAAGGTTGGGACCTTTTGGTATTGAAGAAACCTTGGAAGGACTACTAGGAAGGTAATGAGGCTAGGGATTCGTTTAGGAGGAATTTTTTATGATGTTATTGAAGGAATGGGATGGTATTTATTGGAAAAGTAAGGTAATATTTTAATAATTTTGAAGGGACTCTTCATGAGTGGTATTTGCAAAAACATGCACTTTCCCATGGTATTTTCACATGTTATAACCCACTTGTGACACCTCACTATTTATTTGTCTATAAAAATCTCTACCAGATTTATGAAATCATTATTAAATCACTATTTATGTCATTAACACACCAAAACTTAAAACTGCATTTTTTACTATTTTCTGAAAAATCAATTGTTTCAGAAAAATTACCATAATTCTCCCCAGTCATTTATCGACGTGTAGAATTCAAAAATGATGAAAATTTTATGTAAATAATTTTATTAATATTTTTAATTTATTTTTTAAATACAATCATACTTAATTCAAAAACTAATCATTTAAAAACTATAACTGATTTTATATCCCGAAGAAAAATTAACAAAGATGTTATTATCTTTATTCCATAAGAAAATGAAATAATAATAAAATTCTTATTTCATTAGTGTTATATTACTATTCATATTAAAATTCATAATGGTATGATACTATTCACCAAAAAACAAGTTGGTTCCATTTGACACTAAATAACATACTCAACACAATTTTAGAAGAAAATTTTTGGAAATTCAAAACATATAAGAAATAAAATTATGTTTAAAGGATATTTATAAATATCTAATTTTAAACAATTTTCCATACATTTATAATTATTTTTATAAAAACATGGGGTGTTACAACAATTTTGGATAATTAGAGTATCCTACAGATGATAATTCTAAAAATATATATTCTTTCCATGACACCATTCTTATGGTGTTCTAGGTTAATCTTCTTAAAGATAAGAAAACATAGCTTCATGTCTTTTATAACTCCCACATGCCCCCATCTATCACCGTCAGGACCATTTTCTAGTCCAACAACGACATGGTTTTTATTAGTCCATTAACTGTGTTGAATTTAAATATAATTTATTTTTAAGATATAAACCACTTCTAGTTGAACACCATCTACTTCCTCTAAATATATCACTCGATTCTATTGAGTTTCTACAAATATCGGTACAACTCATCATTCCCTTGTTCCTTCCACTCCAAAGCTCATGATGTTGTAACAAACATGACTCGAAATACAAATTATGATAATTATGATCACTACCTTACTATAAATACCTTCATAGCTTGAATCATGCCCACTAATTCCATGAAAATAATGAATCCCTCACTAAACATGATAATTTTTAAATATTCCACAATTAAAATTGATTTATATAAAAGTATCATATGATTTTCAAATAGTATGGTTCAATGCAACTACTTAAGCTTGTATTTTTTCATATCAGTCTAATATTTCAACATCCTTGAGGCTTATGGAATAATCTACTACACTTAATATTGTAAATTTAATTTAATAAATACCATATTCATATGTCCACACAAAATATGGGATTTTTTGAATACAGGGAATCATATTCCATTCACCTCTACCAAGATATATGACTGTAAATCCTCCAGAATATGATTTTTAGGAATAAACCTTCCGATCACATCCATTTTTTTTCTAAAATAGTTGAATTACCCATCCCCTAGAAAATATTTTTGATAATATGAATCATTTACCCTAAATTATAGTACTATAATAATCAAATTTCTGTTTTTCATGACCTTCATGTATGATTTCCTTATCTTCTAATTACCATTACCATCTAGTGGAACTATGAAACTATTATGTGAAATAAACTCATCATACTTCGGGACTATTAACATCAACCACTAGATTTTCAAACTAGTGTCTAACACATTTTAATTATCTAATTTTTAATCCATTTATCACACTAAATATGGAACTTTTAATAGATAGTAAACACGATTTATAATTTTTGTATATTTATAAATATTTCCAAATGATATCATAATGAATAAGAAACACAACATGAATCATGTGGTGACCTTTTTCTCATATCCAGGTCGACCACCAAATTATGAAAAAAGAAAAACAATTATCAACTACTTTGCAAATTACTCTCTAATTGTAATATGATACTAGATTTATGAGTATGATTGAAAAAATCCTTCCAGGGATAAATAAGTATAGTTTGACAACTAAAATAACCTTCACTGTGTGATATAGTATATCATGATAACAACCTTATGAAGAATTATCTTTCAATGAACCATACAACATGAGTTTTATTTGAAGAATTGTGATATTTAAGTATCCAAAAAATAATATCATTTCATACTCAACCAATATTTATAGTAACATTATGATCATATATCATTTGATTGACCAAGATTCGATATAAAAGAAAAACATTCCAATGGAACAAATAACATAAAATAAATTGTAGAAAATGATTTCATGTATTGAATATAAAATTCTATATCTATTATTGAATGAAATAATTTATTTTCATTACATCCTATATGAGTGAATCAGATTTACATGGATTATAAAATATTGATAATCCTAATCAAACTACAAAAAATGTCTCACTAGTTACTTAGTTGTTATATCTTTTGATGCTCTACACATTCTCATAAAAATATTGTATATGAAACTATGAAACTAATATGGGAACTGATGTGGTTCTTCTAAATCCATATCAACCACTAACAAGATCCGTTGGCACTTTTTTAGTGGTATTACAATTTTGTGAGACACATGGACCCATCAAATATATATAATGGAATTGTCTATTCTACCATTCATAATATACATCAAACATGTAATGGTGATCGACCATTGGGTTTATCATAAAAAATTTCCTTATCACACTTGTTGAATCAACAACCAACTCTGAGAAAAAATTGCATGCCAACTATGCCTCACTCTAAACACTTTGAAAAATCTACCTTTTTTGAAACCCTAATGAATGACTTGTATATATTATCAATATAGTTCATGCATCTCATGAAATTTCTCATTATAATAACCACCTCTAGAAATTATATCTACGATTGGTAGTATTAAATTTCTATACTTCAATCCTCCCTCTAGAGAATGACCATATCTTAATTATGTTAAATGATATATTCAAATGGAATTAAAACTTTGAGTTAACCAATTTTCATAGTTCTGGTTGATGCAAATAACCTTCCTAAATATAGATGTATCATGTTTTTAGTATTTTTCTCCCTATGGGTCACCATGTATAACTTCTTATAAATCTAGTTCCCAATATTACAATACTTATAAAATAATTTAGTTCCCTCCTCAAAGATAATAAAATGTGCATAAAATCCCATAAAACCCACATTCACTCAATGGATGTGGAAAATCTAATCACATAAAAATTCCCCACATGAAATATAGTTCATATCATAAGTACCCAATGAATCCCCCATAAGGGACGGAACAAATTTTGTTGACAAAGAAACTCTCAATAAAGGTTAGGGCTATATTAGTGTAATTATAATCCTGTATATGAATGCCAAGGCACAATCATGCAATAACATCCAGGCCTTGTGTCCTATCTAATCGGAACTCTATCATTTAATTATGAATGAAAATCCACACTCATTGAATAACATCTAGGTCATATTTCCCATCTCATATGAACTCTATATTTTAATTATAGAACTAGTGGCTCACGAACCATCCCCATACCTCAAACATGCTTGATTATATATCTACCCATTTTGAGTACTCTACTTCAGGCCATCTTGGACAAACATAAAATTTTTTCAAACTCATCCAAATATTCACTAATCTCGTAAGGTAATATCCAATGTCAGTAAAACTCTACCAAGTATCTGTTCAAGTATTTATAAGTGAACCTAACACAAAACGTTTTTATCTAAATTCATAGCCTCTAACCGAACATATTCTTAAGAGCCTGGTACTATCCACATTGATTCTGAATCTCCAAAAAGTAGGTAAAACCAAGATTTTCTAAGTCTAACTCATTCTTATACCATTATTTGTATAATTTTAAATCATCATAAAATCCACATTATCTAGTTCTTGGTCCTAACTATCATCTAAATTAAGAGATATCACATATTTCACCTTCAAAGGAAACCCTCCATGAAATATTTCATTAAAACCTACATAAATTATCTAAATCGTTGCAAATAACATGGGTCTCATCAATATTTATGAGGGTGTCCTTGATCACAAGTGAGACATATATCTTTCACACCAAAAACCAAAATTCCTAAGCCTCTAATTCATAGAATTGTTGCCTTATTAATCTATCCCCAGTTATACGCACATCATTTCATGAACATGAACCAATCCCATCAATTTCATAACCTCTCCCAACAGATTTTCTCAATGGAAAATTAGTCTTCTAGTGATACAAAATTACCTAATGTAAAAAAGGAACACTTATTCGTAGTTTATAAAGATAAATTATATCCTATATATATTTATAGACAACTATAATTTCCTATCTATTCTTCTAGTCCCTTGATTTCATGGCTGTATGAACAGTCACTTATAATCAATAATATATGTATATAATAAATAGACCAGCTACATAATCTATGAAGTTACTACCGACACAATACTCTACTCACACATTATCCACATCGTCATGTACCATTAAAGAATTTTTTATGATATTGGTCTCATATATCACTCAAATAAATTGAAAATAAATAATTATATATAATTATAACGATTTATTTGAAAAAATATGAACAAGAAAAAATTATTAAAACTATATTTTGAAATGAAACACCACGTAAATGAAGAAAACACAATGTTTTCTTCATAGTTGTTTTTTATCCTTCCAAAACCATAAAATTACCAATCATTTCAGACAGTTTCCAAATAAAATTATTGAAATCATCACCAGAACCTAACATTGGAGAGAAACATTAATGCCTATTAATAGGGAAGAATAATTATGTGATTTAGTGGAATTTATTAACTAAAATAAACCATAGAATAATCCAAAAAACATCCCTCCATAGGGGTGATAAAAGGGATGATGATAAGGGGGAGTGTCAACTAAAATGACCCTCTCCCAATGACCTACTCTTCCAAAATCATGATGGGGGCAAAACAGAAATTTTATGTATAGAAATAAAACATATTCTAGTAACAAAGATATTGTGATTACATTATCAAATTTCTATAATGTTAAATGGATTTCAACATGACGGATCTACAATTTTAGTAGTATTGTGATATTAAATACATACATGACATCCATATTACAAAAAATAAAAAAAATCAATATCATCCTTATTGAATCCTTTAATATAATTATAAAATATTATATTTATATCTAGAAGAAAGTAAACCTAATGAAATGGTTACCTAAAATATTATGTAATGGAAAGAATACAATACAATATATCATGAATAAATTATGATTAAATATAATTTAAATGTGTTTAATTATTACCTGTTGCACTTAATCAGTACCAAGAGAATACAAATATATAAATGTAAAATATTTATTAATAAATCACATTGATAATAATAACTAAAATTTTATCAATGAAATGAATTACAATAAAAATAATTATCTTACAATTTTGTCTTATTTCATTGAAATCATGAATGACATTTTATATTTTGAGATTAAAATGGAAGTGATAATTTAAGATAATTTCCCTATATTTTTTATAAATTTTTGACAATATTTATTTTCTAAATCATTTCAAAATTTCTTTCATTCTTTTAGATAATAATTCTGTTTTATTTTTATATAAAATTTAAAATTGTTTAGAATAATAAAAAAAAATTCCTTTTAAAACCCTATGAACATGTATCTGCATATAAAGAATAATGATATTGGTGGTGGTAAAATTTATTCAGATCATATTATTTGATAAGAAGATTCCTTTTATACTTTTTTTAAAATTAAAAAAATTAAATTTTAGAAAAACATAAAATTATTCACATAAATAATTTATAAACAAAGTAATACATAATATTAAATAAAATTTTAATAAATAAAAATTATATTAAAAATTCCATACAAATATTATCAATTTGGATATGGATGAGAAATATTACAAACCAAAAAATATAAAAAATTAGGATTTTTATTATAACAATTTTTCTGTTCATTCAAGGGTCAAACTGAGAAATTATTTATATATAAAAATCAAAATCCTATAACTTAAAATACATAATGATAAAAAATAATGTTTATATATATTATGATCATATAATTACTTCAATAATAATTTTCAAAACTAGAATCCACCATAAGAGTGATATTTTAAAACAAATTTGTACATCATTTATATATTTTGAATAAATCCCAATTAAAATAAAAAATATTAATATAAATATTTAATATTATTATTTAATATGATGTAATTATATAATATGTAATATTTATAATAACAACAAACAATTAATGAAATAATGATCATAATATATCATATACCTTATTTGGAGTGGTATTTAGATGAAAAACTCTTACGTGAGATTCATTCTAAGTTAGACATCTGATATATTAAAAAAAATTCAATTAAAAATTATCAAATACATTTCCCAGAAACATTTTCATTAATATTTAATATTTTAAGAGAATTGAATAATTATTTAACATAACTCCATGATGTACTTCTTTCTTGCATTGACCACTTACAATTTTTTACATAATTTAACAAAAAAATAATTCATTATATTGATCATGGATATAGGTGTTATGAAATGGTTACATCATATCTAAAATTATAATAATATCCTGAAAATAATATTTATTTATTATAAACATTTTTTTAATCAACCATTTATGTTGTTAATAGAAAAAATAATCAAATCTTATCATGTAGGTGGTAACACACATATAGACCTGAGTGACATCATCATTTTCCAATGGAAATAAAGGCAATAATGTAGACAATATATAAAATTTTTTGAATCATAATTATATCATTAATATCATATATTTCCACTAATTTCATATTTTTAACAATCCATGTGAATCGTTGGCCGAATATGAATTACACTGCCACGTGGAGACAATAGTCCACACATACACATGATTGATGTTTTCATTTTCAATTGGATATAATAGAGATAAGAAAAAGATTTACTATTAACATAAAAGATGTAATAATATTATATTTGCTAATATAATTATTTTAATATTTTAATTGATATTTTTATGGGGGTTTTACATGAATGATACAAAAAAATCTATGAAACAATATATATATATATTTCATGGTAATCTGCATTATATGACACATTATCCCTTCTTGAATGGGTATGTTTAGAGAATATGTCCTCTAGCGTGTGTGGATTTATATTTTGAAGGTATTTTTTTGGTGTTTTTTTAGACTTGTTTCTCATAATTTGTTTATAAGATAAGAGTGCATGTTTTATTTTGTAAGTAAAGTTGGTGGAAAACATTTAAATATTAGGAAAATTAAATTTTAATAAAGTCACCCTCATGTGAATGTGGCAAAAAAGGGGATGAATATAAAATATGGATTTATATAGGGTAGAATTGAAATCAAATAATTTTACTAATATATTTATTTAGGTCATTTTAATCAATATATATTTAGTTTAATCCCCTCTTTAATCATATATAACCCTTAGTGTTTTGGTAAGCTTCTAAAATGGTTACGATTCATTAACACACACAAATTTGGACTAACGCATTATGTAATATTACATATAATAATTAAAAATATGGAACATAATGTATAGGATTCAATTAAAAGAGGTGGAAAAAATTTCTATTAACATATGTTCAAATAATGCAACCAAATGCCTTTTTTAGAAGAATTGATTTTTTAAGCATAAATAATTTTAAACCAAAATATTATATAATGTAGATTACCTTGAAATTAATTTCAAGAGACATATTTTTGGATGAAATTCATTTTATTCAAAAAATCTTATATAAAATTGAATTATTTTACATTATAATAAAAAACAAAAAATAAATGATATAATTTGAATTAAGGAAAAAAATAGAAGAATAATAAATTTTTCGTATAGGAACATTACATATAATTTCAAAATGACTAAAAATTATTTTTTAATATAAAAATTATATATTATAATTAATTATGCTACTTCAGACACATATATTTTTTCTATAAAGATGATTCATAATATTTCACGCCGTTATTCAATCATTATAATTATATAAAAGTGAGGGTGTTGGAAAATTGGCAATTTTAACTATTCATGTAAAATTTATCTAATTTATAAAATATCAAAAAATTTACCAATGTGAATTTTAACATGATGATTGAAAATGTTATATTAATTTCATTAAATTAAAATTATTTAATTTATGAGTATGTTAATCATGTTCTAGAATAATTATATATGTGTTGTGATATAGGTTCTTAAAAATAAAATATTCACATACCATAATTAATGATCTTGTGTTTCATTCGTCCCTCCAAAAATTTCATCTTCAAATATTCAAAAATCCCACCTCATAATAAAATTCTAGTAGTTCCATATCATAACATCCTCATCCTCATGTTTTCATCCTTTATCATATGATTTATCAGTGTCCATTTACTAGAAGAGTCATTGAATTCTAAAATATGTGGTCTCTAGTATCATCAATTTTTTTCTCTCCATAGTACGATAGATAGTTCTCATGTTAAATTTATTAATATATGGGTACAGATGTTTATTATGGAATAAATATCAATAATAAATAGATATGAACATTTTTATTTATTTTAGAGAGTTAGGGTGGAATTTATTAATGATAATCCATAGTTCCATTTCGATACGAAATTTGAAATGTTTTGATTTATCTCTAACATAGTTTCGCATTGCTTCTAGACCTTATATAACACATCCATGGTAATTATAGTTATATGGAAAATATTTTCCTTTATTGTACAAAATTTCTATTTTCCATACATTACATCTAAAAAATAAACACACAATCAAAACAACAATTGAATTAATATTATTTAAGAATAGTTATATTTGAAGCTTATTTTATAACTGTTGTGAACATGTTTCTTTAATTATACCACACATGACACAATACTAAGATTATTATATGTCATAAAAATATTCATAACCAGGGAAAGTGGAATCATTAGAAATGGATGTGTTGAAATTCTCAATATGTTAAAACATGTGTGGTAAAAAAAGAAAATGAAAGGTGAAAATAAGATGAGAATAACCATATAAAAATCATAAAATAAAAAATGTGAACCCCTAAAATACTAGATCATAAATCTTTTGATATGACATAGTATATCATAGGACATTAATCAATGATTTTGGAAACATTAAACAACAATGATGATCTATGAGAGTTTAACACAGTCTTTAGAATTTGAAGAAAAATGGGAAACATCTTTCAACATTGAAAAATTATTTAAAGTAGGTAAAATTGCTTTTTGATAAAAACTATCAATTCCCACTCTTATGAGGAACTACAATGTACTTTTGAATACTTTTCAAAATAAATAAAACATTTAATACATTGTATTTTAAAAAAAATTAAGAGCATAAAGTTTTTCATCTATTTTAAGGAGTGCGACATGAATTTAGTTACATATCACATTATAATGAAAATATTGAAATAAGAAAAATTATACAAAATGCTTAAATAAAAATTATTCCATTGATGTAGCATAAATAACCCTTGTAAGGAACATGGTATTCATTAGAGTAATCTTAAATAACAAATATAATTAATATGTGTTCCATATAGATTTATATATAGAAGTAATTAACAATTCCATCAATAATCATAACATAAAAAATGAAAATAAATTAGTATATAAATATATAGTGTATCATTTTAATAAATTCAATTCAATAATCATAATAATATATGTGGGATATAAACTATATAAATAAAGTTTTTATGGTTATGTCAATAAATTCACCCAATCAATTTCATTTGAAATAAGAAATATCGATTATATTTTTAAAATATTATATATATAAATGTTTTATAAATGAATGATAAAATGTTTTTAATTTTATAGAACCATAAAATCATATAATCGATGTACCATAAATATTGAATCAGATTGTTGAAACACCCCACCCTAAGGGCCACACTTGTCATTACCCGAACCTACTGGTCTCGAGCCACAATTACCCCAAGCCCGCCTCCATAGGCCAGGGGCTGGCGACAAGCACCGAATGAATACCAATCTTGGGGAGGCCTTTGCCTATGTATCTGTACACACACACACACACACACAACCCACTCAATACATATGTTCAAACTGAAAAAGGAAACCATGTACAAAAAGTATAACTCTACCACAGTCATGTGTTAACTTCTATAAAACAGAACATGTAAACAGCTGAAAAGTGGACTGACATGTAGACTGAACAGTAAAGGGAAAAACATGCACCCAAATAGAATGGTGCCACAACCCAGCAATAGGTAAATGAAAGTAAACAGCTTGTGATTGTCACACCTAAATGTCCTAATACGACTATAAAATGCAGCACAATCTCTTGTGTCCTCTACACTCTTCTGTAGTCTTGATCGAACTTTTCGTCATCTGCAAGGGAACTCCAAGTGCAGGAAAAGACCAAGTAGGGGTGAGTATAAAGATAGTCAGTATGATTCCCCAAAATCTCAAGGGAGCTACAAAGGAGGTACAAATATAGTAGGCAAATGACAGAATAATGAATTGTGTAAGATTATAATAAAGATAGTGGATCGCAACCCAACCAAATAAAGGAAGTAGGCATGTCCCAACCAAGAGGAGCTAGACACGGAAAGCATGTGGCATACCCTGAGTGTATCTTCTCCTCCTAGAAGGAGAGTAACCGAAACCATGGTGTGGGATCAAAAGTAGGGTGTATATTTATATATATATGTATTATCAACAAGAAACTAGAACGAGTATGTAAGGGGATCTCTATCTCTATGCTCAGCCCATGAAAAATTTCCAATAGTTCTAAGGATATCCATCACTGATGCCCATCAGTCCTGCCCGTCAAAGCTATCTCATCGCTAAACTGTATAACCAATGGTCCCGCCTAGGTAATCATGTATAGAAGTCACTGACTTGCCACATAGAAATGGATGAGTCTGAAAGATGTCGTCTCGTAACCCACTGCCCAGCCCAGCTGGAGGGTAAACACTAAGAGGTCGTCGGGTAACCCAATTCCCAGCCCTACTAGAGGGAAGAACCTAATTTCAATAGGTAACCCATTGCCTAGCCAAGTTGGAGGGTAAACTCTAAGTGGTAGCTGGGTAACCCATAGCCCATCCTCGTTGGAGGGTAAACCCTAATGTCAATGGGTAACCCACTGCCTAGCCCCACTGGAGGGTAAACACTAAGGTAAATGGGTAACCCACAGCCCAGCCCCGCTGGAGGGTATACCCAAATATGCCAGTGGGTAGCCTCCTCCCTAGCCCTGTTGGAGGGTAAACCGGGAACTGGTCCAATAACTCTGCATTGCCCAAACCATCTCTGGGTGTCACTGACATCACTAATGTGCCTTGGGTTGGAGTGCGTCAAAGTAACCTCCAACCAATTCTCTTTCATGTTTCCACTTTTAATGAAATCTCAAAAGAGGCTATGTATTCCCAAACAGATTACACCATTGTAATCCTTATGGGAAAACACGCGAGATAGACTACTTTCTCACTGAAAACAGACACCCGATGAAAACGTTATTCAACCGTACTTGGTGCCCATACGGCATCTCGTGGGTCCCTCACCTCAGTCAAGAAAAAGGTCAGGAGAACCGTGCCATCATGATTCTCTCAGGAAAACACACCAAAACGTTTTTTTATTAACCCTGAACAGACGTCTTAAGAAAAAATCCCAGTACACTACACGCAACTTCAAAGACAGCCGGTGGGGCCCACACCTCAACTCCAGCTTCAATGCCTAAAACCACATAGGATAATATTTTTTCGATTCCAGGATCACAACTCCAATGATGGCTCCTTAAACGTACTCAGGATGCTTTCACACCATCTGAAATAAGAATCCCAGTGACGTGATGAACAATACTCAACGGTGTGTCCCGCCACCGAGCCCCCCCCCCGTCTCAAGAATTAAAAATCTATGAAACCAACTAAAAATATCCATCTCGAGCTGATGATTGTGTCACCTTATACATCGCATGAATCCAACACCTGTAGTGAATGTTACGGGTATCCAAAGACAATGGGGATGACCCCATAGGGATTGACCGGCCCGGTCCAGCCGGTCTACTAATCCTAGGCCGGCCCGCGCTGGCCGGTCCAGCCCGCAACCCTTCCATGTGGCCTGGCCACTGCCCTGCGGTCCACCTTCACCGACCGGCCCTTGTGTCCAGTCGCTGTCCCATGCAGAGACCCACCGGAGGTGGGTCTAGGTCTCCTGCTCGGGGTCGTGCGCCACCACCCCCATCACACCCCGCACCGGTGACCTTTATCTCGGATCGCTTGGGAGCCGTGTGTCACCGACATGGGGCCACGTCACACTGCCGCCCGGGAACCACTGTGTCACTAGCTGGGATCTACCACACTATTGTCGTCTCTTGCCAGAGCACTGTACGGATCCGCCGGAAACACTAGAATCGCTGGAAAACCCAAATTTTGGTCGGAAAAATTCCTGGGGTCCCCCCAGAGACCTCAGGACTCAAAATTTGATCTGAAAAGATTTTTGTGAAGATAAAATCGATTGCTATGCAAATATGGGCTTCTATTGACCGTATCGGATCATTTAGAAGAAAAAAAAACATTGAGTTCGAAGTAGATGTGGATTTTAATAACAAAAACGCAAACTCCTACCTCGCTGGGCGTAGCCCCGTAGCTTCAAGAACGGTCCACTAGAGCCACCACCACCTTGACGGAGAGGTGGGGAAGCATGGAGGAGGTTGATCACATTGTTGAGAGAGATACCTCTAGGGATAAAAACAAAGGGTGAAAGAATGGTGGGGGAGAAGGGTTTAAGTAGATAAACACTTAAATAGCCACCAGTAGGCCATGTACCCGAACATTCAGCGGGGGCAGGGTTTATCCACCTCTCGGATAAAATCCACATTATGAGTGAAATGGTGGTCTCTTAATTTTAATCTGAACCACTATTCAGATGAGGTAAAGTTCACACCAGAGTCCGCTAAATTACGAAAATGCCCCTGGTGGCATTTTCCACATAAGGGTCGTGCCAGCGAACGTTACCCCCTGCCTAGGGTAAACGGAATGCTCCAGACTCAATGGTTCCCTCGGTTTTCCCATCTGAGCATTGGTTTTGGACTTATTTTGTTTATGTGGAATGTCTAGTGTGAACTCTCTTAAAATTTAATTACAGCCACACTAAGGCTTGGGATAACATTCCTTCTGAACGCCCTGCTCTGGAATAACTTCCAGAAAATTTTGATTCCTTACAGGATCAAAACCCGAGTTCATAAATCATTTCATTATTCATGTTTTTCATCACTGAAAATCAATAATATAAAAACAACTCGGGATACTTAGACCACATCAAGCTCTCCCTCTCCCAGGTGCTCTCCTACACTCTCCCATACTGCCATAACACACGAACCAGAGGAATGGTCCGTCCTTGCAGTGAATACTCTTTCCGGTCGTCAATCACCACCAGGAGATCCTTAAAGGTATCTCCATATTCAATGTTAAGATCTCCCTAGTCGATGACATGCATAGGGTGGTGCAAGTATTTCCTCAACTATGACACGTGGAAGATGTCACACACCCACTTCATCTGTGGGGGTAGAGCAAGACGGTAGGTAAACTCACCAACCCTGCGCACGATCTCAAAGGGCCAAATGAACCCCGATGATAGATTTCCTATCTATCCTATCATCCGTGTTCCATGCCACATGGAGACCATCAGAAAGACATGGTCCCCCTGGTCAAACTCTAAAGGCCTGCGGCGAAGATTTGTGTATGACTTCTATCTTCCTTGAGTCATCCTCATCTGCTCACGAATGACCTGCATGTTCTCTGTCATCACATGCACCAACTCTGGGCCCATGAGGGAGGTCTCCCCAACCACCGTCCAACACAACAATAACCTTCAGGTCTCCCTTAGAGGGCCTCAAAAGGTACCAAGCCGATAGTATAGTGGTAACTATTGTTGTATGTGAACTCCACCAAGGGTAGGTGATCCAACCAGATTTGGACAAATTCTAACATGCAAGGCCTGAGCATATCCTCCAGCAACTGGATAGTGTGATCGGTCTGCCCATTCTTCTTGGTGTGAAATGTTATACTCATCTGCAGCCGAGTCCCGAATTCCTCCTATAGGCCTTGCCACAAAGGCAACATAAACTATGCGTCGTGGTCAGAAATGGTCGTCGAAGATACATCATGAAGGTGGATGTTCTCCTGAATGTACAGCTGCACTAGACACTCCACTGAACTCTTCTCCCTATTGTCATGGAAGTGTGCCGACTTGGTGAGTCGGTCCATAATTACCCAAATGGAATCATGGAATTTCGATGTGCATGGAAGCCCTCTGATAAAGCCCATTGATATGGCATCCCACTTCTAATACTGGATATCAAGGGGATGCAACAACTCTATCGGAACCTGATGCTCTGCATTCACCAGCTAATAGGTAAGACAACGAGAAACGAACTCAGCTATGCTCTAATTCATTCCAGACCACCAATATTTCCACTGACAGTCTTTGTACATCTTCCCCACACTGATATGTATGGCCAAGGATTATTTTTGGATCTATTGCATCACCTGCTCTCACATATCCACTAGTACTATAGCTCTCCCATGCAACAAGGTCTCTGGATTACATCCTTCAGAATACCCATCAGGTGTGTTTCTCGTGGATATCTGATCATGCAGTGCCTTGCAGTCGACATCGCCTAGATATGACTCTCTCACCTGCTCACGGAGCAAAAGAGTCAACACCATCGACTGTAGGAATGTCATACCCTCCTTTTCTACCAAGGTCAGCCATAGGTAATCCAACTGCTCTGATGATTCATGCACTAGAAGAGCCTGGTACTTCTTGGTAATGGCATCTGGTACTACATTTCCCTTCCCTTGAGTGTTGACGATCACAAAATCAAAGTTCTACAGAAACTACATCCAGCACCTCAACATCAGATTCAAATCCCTATGAGTGATGATGTACTTGAGGCTCTGGTGGTCGGAGTATACCACAAAACGCTCACCCAAAAGTTAGTGTCATCATAACCTCAAGGAAAAGACCACCGCTTCTAGATCCAAATCATGTTTTCTTCTTATGTTGCCTCAACTGCCTCAACCCATATGCAATCACAGCCAGTTGTTGCATCAGCATGCTCTCGAGCCCATATCCTGAAGTGTCATTGTACATAATGAACCTAATGTCTTTCTATAGCAGTCTCAGCACTGGAGCACTAGTCCACCTCTATCTCAACTCCTCGATGTCCTCCTAGCAGTGATCAATCCTTGTGAACGGTCATTCCCGCCATTTCAATGTGATCAAAGGGGAAAAATTCATGGAGATATCTCTCTCAAACATCTTGTAGTACCTTACGAAACCAAGGAAGCTCCTCACCTATGAAACATTCTTGGGTGGACCCCCAATCAGTCAATGCCTATATCATTGCGAGATATATGGCCAATCCCTGCTCCGTAATGACATGCCCCAGTAACTGAACCTCATGAATCCATAACTGACACTTTGAGAGCTTCTCATGGAACTGGTGCTCCTAGAGTATGTCTAGGACCATCCTCAAATGCTTCCCGTGATCCTCCACCAATGCAGAGTATATGAGAATTTCGTCAACAAGGAAAACCACAAACCGAACCAAGTATGGCTGGAAGATCTGGTTCATTAAAGACATGAAAACGGTGTGGGAATTCATTACGCCAAAGGTCATCACCAGAAACTCGTAATACCCATAACAAAAATAGAAAGCAATCTTCAGGATGTCAGCCTCACCAACCCACAACTGGTTGTAGCCGGATCAAATATAAATATTCGAGAACCACTTCACACCACTCAATAGGTTGAAGATGTTGTCGATCCTTGGAAAAGGTTACTTGTTCTTTATCCTGACTTAATTCAGGCGATGATAATCCACACAAATTCCTAGACTCCAATATACCTTTTTCACAAAAAAACCAGAGCTGCCTAGGTGGACACCCTAGGCCTGATGAATTCCTTCTCAAAAATGTCATTCAGCTAAGTTTTTATCTCCCGAAGCATTGTGGGTGGCATCTGATATGCTGCACATGATATCGGGGAGGTCCTCAGCAACAAGTCAATGCGGAACTCCATATATCGCCTTAGAGGTAGTCCATGGACATCCTTAGGAAAGACGTTCGTGTAGTCCTCTACAATGGTACGGATCCATGCGCCTATAAAATCTACTGCTCTGAGAGCTTTACTCATCAACAAGTGAGAAAAAGGTCATGGTATCCTTCTCAGAGTACTCATCTGCTCTGCCACGAGGTCTCGTTCACCAAAGATGGTGAACCTCATCCCATCAGAGTGGAAACATTTGACTTGTTTGCGCCGAAAATCAATATGTATTTAAACCAGGGAAAGACAATCCATTCCCAAGATGACGTCATAAGATTCCATCGTGATGATGAGTAGGTCCCACATGAAACTCTCTCCTCCGAATAATAGTTTTCACCGTCTGTAGATAAAGATCACCAATAAGGAACTTCGCGTAAGAACCTTGAGGCTATGTGCAGGTTTCAGCACCTCTATTGGAAACTCCAAATCTTGTAACAAAATAAGAAATATAAATGAGTTGCTGGAGCATGTGTCTACTAGTAATGAAGCAAAAGATGAGTAAACACAAAGAGTACCTCTGACCATATTGTGTGTTGGGGGGTAAAGAACACTCATACCCTGATGCTTCCCATGGCCCCTTCAAAAGATCTCTGATCCAGGCATGGGACACTTAGAAGTGGCAGTGGATAGACCTCAAAACGTCGTCCGCCATGTCCATGTCATGCGGCTCTGCCTGCACCACCACCCTGAGGACCACCCTGTACTCACCTGGGGATTCCCTGGTCATGGCACTGCCTCTGCTGCTGTCGGGCACCCACTGCCTACCACAACTGCTCAGTATGCCTAGTTGGACAGTGTCGTCCTAGGTTACCATATCTATCACAAGCATAGAGCCAACTCTCTAATGACTTCCCTAGTGCTCGATGGCGCCATTGCGGTGTAAGACCCTACCCCTGAGTCTGCTCACGGAAGGGTCTCCTCGACTAAGGCTCTACTCTCTGCCACCTACCTACTACTGAAGACTCTTCTCTAAAGCAGCCACTTCTAGGACATGCCATCTGGCATCCATAATCCAAGAATCTTTTTATCACGAGCGACCACTCCAGAACCCCGACATAAGTAGGGATGCACACAAGTGCTACACTAGCATGGATCTCTCTGTGAAGACCCTGATCAATCTTCTGCGCCCGGAAGTAACTATAGTGGACCATAGCCTCTGACTAGCATGTCAGATTGGTAAACTGTGCCATTTACTATATCATAGTAATCCCCCCTACTTCAGCTCTAGAATCTCATGAATATGAATGGAGTGTCAACCAGAGGGGGTGTACTCCTCTTGGAAGAGCTGATGAAATATATACCACTTGAGAGACGACTCCTCATGAGTATGTGTAAACAAACCCCACCAACGCCCAGCCACCATGAGAAAATGGATGGAAGCTAGGGCTACCATCTAGTCATCTAGTGTCCTTACTAGCCTAAAAAGTCATTCCACGGACTCTAGCCAGTCTTTCGCTACCTTGGGATCCGGGACCCCATGGAACTTCTGCGGCCGCTGAGGAACTTCTACGACTGCTGACGCTTGAAGTCCCAGAGTGCACTCAACCTACACTCAATGTCAGCATGTGCTTCCGGTACAAAATGTCTCTCTCCAGGTGGAGGGTCTAATGCTAAGGCAATGGGTGGAAGGGGATCACATGAGGCACCATGAATTGATTCCTTGTTTCTCACTAGGTCGTCGTCACAAACTAGAGAGGGTATCCTTCCTCGCAACTATCATGGGGGAATCCTGAAAATTATTGAGGATTATCGTGATCTGATCAGCATATATATATATATATATATATATTAGTAATAAAAAAAGGAGATATGACTCAAAAAGGATAGTCAAAGACTCAATCCTATCGAATTCATGTTCCAATGTTCCCTGAACAAATTCCTCAGTATGTCAAGTCGACAAGCGAGTTATCAGGGTTCTGGTGAATGGATAAGTCTGCCGCCCGAACCATCACTGTACTCCCTAGCTAGAGAGATATTCTAGAGACACGTCAACACTATTTCCCTAAATCCTGACCAATTATTTTTTATGGATGTTCAGAAAATTCCCCAGGAAACAAACCTGCCTTTGATACCACTTTGTCACGACTCGAACCTACTGATCTCGAGCTGCACCTACCCCAAACCCGCCTCCATTGGCCTGGGGCTGGCAACAACCACCGAAAGAGTAACAATCTCGTAGAGACCTTTTCCTAAGTACATGTACACACACAAATCCCACTCTATGCAGAAGTAATGAGTAGAAAAGTAAACTAAGTAGAAACACTATAACTCAACCACAATCATGCATCCTCTTCTAAAAAAATAGAATGAGTAAAGTGATGAAAAGTATACTGACATGTAGACTGAATACAAAAGGAAAAAACTCGCACACAACCAGAATGGTGCCACAACCCAGCAATAGGTAAACAAAGGTAAACAGTTGGTGAGTCTCACACCTAAAAGTCCTACTATAACCACCGAACACAGACCAAACTCCAATGTCCTCTACGCTCCTCTGTAGTCTCGATCGACCGATCCATCATCTAAAAGGGAACACTAACTATGGGTAAATCCCAAATAGGGTGAGTATAAAGTTACTCAGTAGGATGGCCCGATATATTTAGTGAGCAACAATGGTTTTACTAATACAATGAGCAGTAGAGAGAACAAAGAACAATGTAAGAATACAATAGAGAGAGTGAAGCTCAACCCAACCAAATAAAGGAAGTAGACTCATCCCATCCAAGAGGATCTAAACACATAAATCACGTGGCATACCCCACATGTCTTCACCCATCCTAGAAGGAGAGTAAATGAACCAAAGGAGTAGGAAAAAAGTAGGGTGTATATATATATATTCTCAACAAGAAACCCAAACGAGTGTGTAAGGGGATCTCTATCTCCATGATGAGCCCAGGAAAAGTCGCCAAAGGTTATAAGGATATCCATCACTGATACCCATCAGTCCCGCACTTCAATGTTGTCTCACGCTAAACCATATAACCAAGGGTACCACTCCGATAATCACGGTGGGAAGTCACTGACTAGCCACATAGAATGGGTTGAGTCTAAAAGAAGTCATCGAATAACCCACTGGCCCAGCCCAACTAGAGTGTAAACTCTAAGAGATCATCGGGTAACCCACTATCCAGCCCCACTGGATGGAAAACCATAATGTCAATAGGTATCCCACTACCCAGCCCATATAGACGGTAAAATCTAAGAGGTATTTGGTTAACCCACTACCCATCCTCTCTAGAAGGTAAACCCTAAAGTCAACGAGTAACCCACTACCAAGCCTAGCTAGAGGGTAAACCGAAAGGTCAATGGGTAACCCACTGCCACGCCGCGCTGGAGGGTTATCCTTGATACGATCGTGGGTAACCCACTGCCCAACCCCACTGGAGGGTAAACCCTAAACTAGTCCGATAACTCCACACTTCCCGAAGCATCTCTGGGTGTCACTATCATCGCTACCGTGTGTTTGTTCGGAGTGTGTCAAAAGAACATCTCACCAATGCCCTTTAATGTTTCCACATTTAATGAGATCTCTAAAGAGGCTACACACACTCAAAAATATTACAACGTTGTTATCCTTGTGAAAAAAGAAGCTAGATAGACTACATACTCACTAGAAACAGACTCTCGACAATAAAGTTATTCAACCCGACTTTGTGCCCATACGACGTCTCGTGGGGCCCACACCTCAGTCCTGAAAAAGATCAGGCGAACTGCTCCATCATGATTCTTTTGTAAAAACATCCCAAAATAACTACTTATTTTCCACAAATGGACGTCTGAGGAAAAAGACGCAGTACGCTGCACACAGCTTCCAAGAGGGCCCATGGGGTCCAGCCTCAACTCTAACATCAATGCCTGAATCCACCATGGACAACATCATCTCGACTCTAGGGTCACAACGGCACTAACGACACCTCAAAAGAAATATATATGTGTTTGCTTCATCCTAATGATGAATCCTAGTTTGGTTCTAAACAATACTAAATGATGTGTCGCACCACTGAGCCCCCCCCCATCTTGGGAATTAAAAATCCCCAACACCATCTCAAAATCTATTTCTCGAGCTAAGGATCGTGTTGCCTTAGATGGAATGAGAATCTGAAACCCATAGTGAATTTTATGGGTGTCCGAAGACAAGGGGATAACCACTTAGGGTTGGACCGACCCGGTCCAGTCAGTCCACCCGACTGGGGCCGGTACGCACCAGCCAACAATGCCGGCCTGCGACCCTTTCATGTAGTCTAGCTACTCCCCAGCGGTCCACCTGTGACGACCAGACCTCATGGGCGGTCGCAATCCTAGTTGGAATCACGGCGAAGCTGGGTCTCTGTCTCCTTCTTGGGGTCGCGTGCTGCGACCCTTGTCATGCCCCGCACCGGCGACCTCCATCCAAGACCGACTGCACTGATGGTTTGGGAGATGTGTGCCGCTCCCTAAGAGCTGTGCCATACTACAGCCTAGGAACTACCACATCACCGCCAGAGAGCCACTGTTCCACTGTCATCGCCTACAGGACCACCACACGGAGCCTCTGAAAACCATGGAACTGCAACAAAACCCAAAATTTTGTCGGAAATCTTCCTAGGGCCACCCCGGACACCTGATGACTCAACAATTTGATCCGAACTAATCGTTGAGAAGCTCGAATCGATCCCTACCCTAATTTGGGTATCTATCAATAGGAAAACATCATTTTTACACAAAAATTGGATTTCAAAGTATATTGGGAATTTAAAAACGAAAATGAAAACTCCCACCTCGTTGGGTTTATCCCGTAGCATAACGAAAGTCCCTCCGGAGCCGCCACTGCCTTGCTAGAGAGGATAGAAAGCCTGATAGATGTTTCTCCCTTGTTTGAGAGAGGATACTCCAGGGAGATAATCCAAGGGTGAAATAATGGGGGGAGTAGTGTTTATGTGGAGAAACACTTAAAACCCACTAGTTGGCCCTGTACCAGATCTTTTGGAGGGGTCAGTGTTAAGCTGCCCATAGGTTAAAATCCACATTTTGAGCACAATGGCAGTCTTGGAATTTTAATCCGAGCCTCTGTTCAGAATTTTTAACGTTCCCACCCTAGGCCACTAAATTATGAAAATTCCACTAGTTGTGTTTTACACAGAAGGGTCGCGCCCGTGAAAGTTTCACCACTCTTAGGGTAAACAACACACTGTGGACTCGACGGTTCCCTCGGTTTTCCCATATGAGAAACTATTTAGGAGTTATTTTTGTATTTGGTATGTCCAGTGAGAAAGTAATTCAAAATTTATTTTGGCCACTCTGGGGATCGAAATCACATGCCGTCTAAACACCCTGCTCTGGAATAACATCAATTAAATTTCAAAGTCTTATATGCTCAAAACCTGGGTTCTTAAAACACATCAGTAACCCGAGATAGTCAGTCACATGACCTAAATCGTGCCTCCCAATATGACAGTTGCTTCTGAAAAATACCGAGGGTCTAATATATCAACATGCGTAGACTGTACACTATTTTCCAGAGTAATACAATAGAGAAAATGGGACAACAATAACACATATCATACCCTAATCAATTATAGAACAGTATCACATGGTAAACCAGAACAACAAAATATATCCAAATTGAAGTAGTTGATTTTTCATTCTATAGTACATGTCATGTGTCCATTAGAAAACCCAAAAACAAAGACACATATAACTCCAAGATTGTCCCCACACCATGTCTGACTACCTCATCCATTAATATTCTAAATTCATTTATCTAACAAAAGGAAATTTTCTATATCATGTCCAAATAAAATAAAGTATATTATGGTTTGATTAGGTATCCTTAGTAGGGTGTGAGTACATGCCAGTATGACACAACCAATGGTGTCTAAAATAATATCCAATTAATATCCTTGTAAGGATTTGAATAAATAATAATGTACAATTCATAAATTTAAAACATATCACATATCATTTTAATTAATTGACCACATAAATCCTTATTTTCATTATGAAACGTATGCTATGGATTCCTACTTCTACACGTGCAGAAGTATGAATTATACCCAAGGATATAACATATCACAATACAAAAGTTAATATTTATCATTTAATTTCAGTTAATATCACAATAAATTATAACAATGTTTTAATTCCAATATCAATGGCATGTATAATATTTTCTAATATCTTGTGTGTATTCGGAGCTTCTATCTATATCCCACACTTCAATGTCACATTGGTATTTGGAGCATCAATCCTTGTCCCATACAATATATTACATATAGTTATTTGGAACCATACTTCCTATTCTACCCCTCAATGTAAAAAATTTGTATGTGTATCGTTAGTCACAATCCCATGACTCAATGTCACATATGTCTATTTGGAACATTAGTCCCTATCCCATACATACTAACTCATATTCATAATTGGTGCTTCAGTCCCTCTTTAACACATCAATTTAACATATATAAAAAATATCGTAATCTCAGAAAAATCACAATTACATGAACAAAAAGATCATGCATAATTATCCTTTTTAATGAAATTCCAATAAAAGTGTTCCATTTCAATTTATCCCAATAATCACATTTAATTATTTCAATAATAAGTTATAATATGAAATATTTTATATTTTTCCAAATATCAACAATTAATCAAATAATTCATTAACCCTTCAACGTTAATCAAATATCATTTTATTATCATTAGTTAAAATATTACACATAAAAATAATAATAAAATTCTAAAATATGATCAATTTTCTAATACTATAACCCCATTATTCAATTAATTTAATAATCATGATTCAACCAGATTCAATTTCCCCAATTCATCCATATTCATTATCACATGGAAATAAATTTATCAAATTCAATTTCAAATGTAATTGAACAATAGTTGGTGTTGAATTTTAAAATTAGATGTACATAAATAAAATCCAATACTATAAGAATTTACATTTATACCACCTAACTCAATGTTGTTGATGAATGCTCACCAATGGAAATCCCGAAATAGAAGCGGAACATTTATTTCCCCAATGAGGATCGAGATATAGATCCAAAACCTATAACCAGGATCAAATAAAGAATAACTATGAAAATATATAGTTAAATTACAAAAAATGGATGAAATTAGACCATAAAATATCAGAGATAGGTGAGGGTGGGGAGAAAACCATTCATCATGAAAATCAATTATTAGGAGAGGTAAAGATTCGTCAATTCAGACTATGAGTCGTCTACTACAACATTTGAGATACCTATGAATCAAACTAGGATCCTCAAAGGTTGAAATAGAATGTGTTAGGATGATCTAGGTCATATTTTGGTTAATGAAGGGTGATCATGAATTTTTAAAAAATATTTTCATTGAAAAAAATCATGTACTTGAACAACCTTCATACAAATATGATAATAAACTTTAATCTTAATTTCCCACTTCTAAGTTTTCAATTTGTAAAAATGGAAATCTACAATTGTGATTAGTTTTTTATTTAATTATTATAAGACCGAGTTCTTTTTTAAAAAATTAACATACCCTTATGAATAGTAACATACCCGTATGAATAGTAATATACCTTCAGAAATAGTAATGGACCTTTATGAATAGTAATGTACCCTAGTTAGATGTAACATGAACCTAATGAATATTAATGTACCATTATGAATAGTAATGTTACCCTTATGATCATTACACATACTTATAAATAGTATCCTAACCAATCATAGTATATATATAAAATTTAATGGAATGTATGGTACACCCATATCTATAAATAAGTAATTAAATGCTTTAAACATTTATCTTTTTGAATAATGTATAATATTATTTAAAAATATATTTTTCTCATATTTAGAAAATTATTTTGACAAAATGGAGTTCATTTTTGGAGTCTTACAGTTCGAGAAATGAATGGGGTGAATATTTGGATATTTTATAAAATACTTCATTTTTTGGCGATTAATGAATTATTCGTATTTTAAAAATAAATGAATTTCTAAATCATGGAGGTTTCATCGATGATGTAGTGCTGATGTGGGCCCATTATCTCAATCCCACATTACATTATTACTATTTTTAGTCATGGGAGACTCACTATTTTTTTTCTAGAGGAATAATAATAATATAATATTTCAAATAATGTGAAATATCAACCCTCCTCCACCTTAAATAGAAGCTATTTTCCTTATTCCTCTGACACCTCTCATGCCTTTAGCATTGTCTAATTTCTACCAAACTCCCTCCTAAATCACCTTCCCCATGTCCAAAACCTGCTGGTCTCACCCAAAGGCCAAAATCAATGGCCTTAAGGATGATCTCAAGGAGAAGATATCAAAAGGTAAGAAATATTCTTCATTTTAATTAGTTTTTCATTCCTTTTATTTTATTTTATTATAGCCTCTTCCCCTTCTCTTATATAAGAGTCATGAAATCTATATAAATCATATATATTCTAGATGTCATCATGATCATGGAAAATTCATCATCACTCTTCTTCTCCTATCTCACTTGTTCAATGAATAAAAACATTGTCTATGATGTGTCGAATTAATAAAATCATTGATGATGTGATTTAAATTTTCGTTAATTCCTTCAAGTCCTGTCATGAAACCATTTTTATGGTTTATCTAGGTTATAATATTTGTGTTATGTCTCTTCCATGGTTCTTTATTTCTTTTATACACATGGTTTTATTTTATAAAACAAAATGAGGTCGTTATTATCAAAGAACCACTAAAGTGATTTAAATGAACATCAATACTGTTTTGTCTTATGAATCATCCATCATGAGCTGATCAAGGGAAACATTTAAAGAATGATCTCAAACTATTGCAAGGTCCAAAATATTAACAATTAACTAGTGAAATGATGTAATTAAATGATCATATAATGTATTATAAAGATAGATATTTTTCGTTACAATATTAATAAAATTGTTTAATAAATTATACAGGAGGTTTAAATTTGTTGGATTTAAGATAAACCTAAGGGGTGGGAATTCATAACTCGATTTCCATTCGTTGGTTTAAAATTCTTCTTCATTATTAATGTGGTATTTAAATTTTTAATAATATGGTTTTTGTAAATAATATGCTGAATTATGTGTATTTATAGTGTGCATTCATATCCCATCCACTCTACTATTTCTAACATCAATAATATGATATTTATAACATACATTACTTTTGAAATACTCTTTTAATATACTTATTTACAGAATTCAAAAGAAATGATTTTATGTAATTATTTATGTTGTATGATTATGTTTTGGTCCTTGGTAATTGTTTATGATGAATGTTGGGACTTATATCTCCTTCCAATTCATTGGGTATGTGTATGTTGGAGTTCGGACGTATGGTTATTCAAACTATAACTGTGATAGTTACCCAAATTATAATTCAGTTTTGAGGGTTACATATTATATGGTAGACGAGAGGGTTACAAAATTGGGTAAGTAATTCCCCAATTTACATTTATGGTTATATTTATGTTCGTGTATATTTTGGGAATCTTGTGGAAACATCATGTTTCACAGAGTAATTATGTATTGGTGATAAGTTTTTCATTTTGAAAATGATATTTTATGTTTCAAGTATTGATGGACTAAAATTTTCTATCCATATCTTAATATCCCTTACTAAAATTATGTTTTCATCATAGGTTTTTAATTATTTTCAAAAGATAAAAGTATGTGTATGAAAAATAAGAAGCCATATTAAATGATTAAAGATTTGTCAAATAAAATCATGTTATATTTGAAGAGTTTTATATTTTGAGAGAAATAGGTACTTTTTTATGGTATCCACTCTTCAATAATGTGTAATGTTCTGAATTTATATTGTCCCAATTCTCTAATGATCCAAACTTGAAAAGATCCTCAATTTGAAATGAACTGATTTCATGAATATATTCTAGATTATGTAACATAATAAGGTTGGGTCCTTATAGTTGGTATCATAGGATGGATTAGATAACATTAGGGATTAAGATTATGTTAATATAATACTATTAATGTTTTTTAATCTATGTTTAATTTTAAATGATATAGCATTTCATAATTACCATGTTTCTTCGACTATGATATGTTTGTTTAGAATGTTTTTTCGCAAAAGAAAGTGGGAATCTGAAGAAGAGAGACACCGATGGAACTATATCCTTACAAATATGCAGCCTGTAATAGTAGGTATTGTAACCGACCAATTTTTGATAGTAGTGGTCCAAATAACAGATGCAATAAATGGTGGTGGAATCCATGAAAGAGAACAATGAGACTTCTCACAATGAAACATGACAATAGTAGATAATTTTCTGTGAAAACACCGTCCTACCATACCGGGATCTTTTATCCCAGTAGTTACAGAAGGATAGATTATATCAAAATAAAATATATCCATGTAATGTGATGTTGTAATAATCAATAGTTATGTCAAGACATTTATCATTTTTATGATGAAACTAATAAATGGAGGTCAATTGTATGTTTATCGGGGATAGAGAGGATATTGATGCCCCAGAGTGGGATGAATTTAAAATTCTTTTCCTTGAAAAACATCTTATAAAGGTTTTGATATATAGGATATAGAAGAAACTCAATGAATTATCGAAAAATATGGATGATTCGGTTGTTGTGTATGAAAATAACTTCACCCGACTTGTGAGGTATGATCCAAATCGTATTCTAGATCATGATAGAAAAATCCACTACTTTTACTTAGGATTGATGCCAATGTATTGAAGGGAGTTAGCCAACCTTGAATTCAAATGTTATGAGAAACTGGTATGATGTGTAGAGAGGGTATAGATAAGTTTTTTTGATGATCACATTCATTTTGTAAACAAGGAGAATAAGAGGTCCAGATTAAAATCGATGGGTAAGAATCATACAATGAAATCCTCTGGTAAGAAAGTACCATTTCTAGATTTCAAAGACTATATAAAGAAAAACCATGTGGAATGCCTTACCAAAACATGGATGTTTTTTCTATGTGGATTGTTTGGACATATGGCCATAGATTGTAATGATAATGATCCTAAAACTAATCCCTATTAGCCAACTATTAAGAGTTTTAAATGCAATGAGATTGGTCATTATGCAAATGCCTACCCAAATAAAGATACTAATGATGAAAAGAATCCAGTCTATAATTAGAAAAGTGTTGTGAGATTCTATTCAACAGCTTCAGTAGATGCCAAGATATATCAGGTAGTTTTTTAACTCATATTTTTCTAAATTTTTGTTTGATATGGTTATTACACATTCCTTCATTTTAGTGGAATGTCTGTCTAAATTGGAAATTCCACCTCATAAATGAGAACAGAAGTTTTTTTTAAAACAAAAGGGGGAAATATTATCAAAAATAGGAATAATAAGAATCTTTCTATTATGGACTGTGGAAATACATTACCTTCAAAAATTATTGTTCCTTTTCTTTCATTGAGTTTTATGTTATTCTAGGACTGGATTGTATTTCTGTTTATCATTCTATGATGAATTTAGTGTTAAATAAATTTTTTTTGATAACAAATTTCCCATTGTATACATGAACGAACCCATAAAATTCATTAGATATTAGTAATATGAGAAAATATTGATATATGGAAATGAATGTTATCTTTCTCATATAGTTGATAAGAAGGTAACTGTTCATATTAATGATGTTACAGTGGTAAATGAAAATCTTGAGGTTTTTCATGATGAGATACCCAGTGGGTTACCTAATCAAGAAGTCAAATTCATTATTGAATTAGTTCCTGATGCTATGACAATTTCAAAACCCTCATATTGTGTGGCACAAATAGAACATCTCGTATTGAGAAATTAGTTGCAGGATTTTCATGATAAATTACTCATTCGTCCAAGAACATCCCCATAGGGTGCTCCTATTTTTTGTCAAAACAAAATGATGGTTCCATGAGAATATGAATTTATTATAGAGATTTTAATAACATAACAATTAAAAAAATTATACATTTCAACATATCTAGGACTTGTTTGATCCTCTCCAGGGTGCTCAGTACACTTCCAAGATTGACATGAGATATGGATACCATCAGCTGAACGTGAATGAGGATGGCATCCCAAAAACTACAATTCATACTATATATGGGAATTACTAATTTTTTGATATGATTTTTTGTTTAACTAATGCTCCGGATACATTCATGAATCTAATGAATAGAATATTTATTGTGTTCTTGGATACTTTGTGGGTGTGTTTATTGATCAAATTATGGCATATTCTATGAATAAAGACGAGCATGAAAAAAAATATATCGATTATTTTACAAACATTAAAGGAAAAGAAAATGTATGGAAAATTCTGCAAGTCTGATTTTTGGATAAAATAGATTTCTTTTCCAGGGAACATTTTAAATAAGGTGGAACAATAGTTGATCCTACCAACACTAGAGTGGCTGATTAATGGCCAAGCCTGACAAATATTACAGAGATTCTTAGTTTTCTGGGATTATAAGGTTATTATAAAAAGTTTGTTAATAACATTTCACAGTTATCTAGCTTAATAAATATGTTAACAAAAATATAGTTTATGTTTATTTGTATAGAATAATGTGTTATATTTTTTAGGAACTTATGAAGAGATTGGTGAATGCTCAAGTTTTGGCCTTACCTTCCCAAAATGTTGACTTTGTCAACTACCGTGATGCTTCATTTAAGGTACATGGCTGTGTATTGATGTATAATTATCAATTAATTTATTATGCTTCAAGAAAACTAAATCCTCATGAGTTAAATTATCTCACACAAGATTTTGAATTGATATTTTTGACTTTTTCTTTGAGAATTTGGAGGCATCGTTTAAATGGATCCAAATGTAAAATATATACTTACCATAATTGTCTGGGTTATATATTCCATCAGAAATAATTAAACCTGATGTAGAGAAGATGTCTTGAAATGATAAATGATTATGACTTCATGATCAATTATCATAATGGAAAAGAAAAAATTGGTCGATTCCTTCAGTCGAAAACTTAATGCATCATTAACCATGATACAATTAGAACACGATCCCTTGAGTAATGGTTTGATGAAATCATTTATTGAAGATGTTGGTGCAAGAAATACCTCTATATTGTTTCTTGTTTTAGAGAAACCATCATTATAAGATAATATTAATAAAGAATATAAGGAAGACCATGAGGTATAGAAATAGATATAATTGGTTAAAATGTGTAAATTTTAAGAATTTTTCCCTGATTGTGATTTTGTTTTAAGATTCAGAAAAATGTTTTGTATTCCTTGTGACTCTTAGTTGAAGAAATATTTTTTTAAAGTTTGAAGTTCTCAATTTCCAGTTCATCAGGGAATTACTATGATTTATAGAAACCATCAAGTGTATTTATAGAGTTATTGAATGAAAAGAGATATTGCACAATTTACTGTGAAGTGCTTCACATGTCAACAGGTCAATGTAGAGTGACTGTTACCCAAGGGGATACTCCACCCTTTTCTAGTGACAGAGTAAAAATGAGTGAATTTATAAATGGACTTTTTGGTGGGACTACGAAATAATTTTAAAGGTAACTATGTGATTTGGCTTGTTGTTGATCGGTTGAAAAAATGTACACATTTTTTTTCAATTCATGATACTTTTTCTTTGGATCAGATTTCTTCATTGTACCTCAAAGACATTGTCTGGTTACGTGTATTTCATCTTTCCATTGTATTTGAATAGTATTTGAGGGTCACTAGTAATTTCTAAATGGAACTTCATATGTCGTTGGGAATAGAATTGAATATCAGTATACCTTTTCATCCTCAATCAAGTAGCCAATCAGAAAAAATGATTTAGACATTGGAGGATATTTTTCAAGCTTGTTCAAGGGATTACTATGGATTTGGGGATAATGATCTTTCTTTAGTTTAGATTTCTTATATTAATAGATTCCATTCATGTGTAGTGAAGGTACCTTTTGAGGCATTGTATGGTAGGTTGTGTTGGGATCCTACAGTTTGGGATGAATTTGGTAAAAGAAAGTTGATGCAGCTATAATTTGTAGAGGAAGTGGCTATGACATTGAAAATGATCCTGAAACACCTGAGGAAAACTCATAGCAGGTAGAAAATTTATTTTGATTATCGATGGAAATTATTCTCTTTCAAGATAGGTGACCATGTTTTACTTAATATATCTCCTTTGAAAAGTGTTATGTGTTTTGGTAAGAAAGGAAATCTATGTTCGTGGATCATTTGTAAATTCGAAATCAGAAAGAAAGATAGACCAGTCACATACTGAGTAGCATTACCTTCATGTTTTCCTCTTATACATAATGTTTTTTACGTTTCAATATTGAGAATGTATGTGCCAAATTGAACTCATTTCATGAGCCTAGAAGCAGTTTAGAAGGAAGAGAACCTTTATTATGAAAATAAACTAGTTCATATTCCTGATTGAAGGGAATGTGTATTGTAGAATAAGGTAATCGACCAGGTAATGGTTTTGTAGAGCAAACACATTGGTGATGAAGCTACATGGGAATTTGAAAATTCTTTGAGTGAAAATTACCCTAAATTATTTGGTTATGTAAATAAAAATTATGACGATTCAGTTTCTAGATGGTGAGGAGAATGTAACAACCCATGTACTTATAAGATAATTAACATTAAAATTAATTTCTCATTTCTATGTTTAAAATTTTGAAGAATGTTCATCTACAATTGTGATCAGTATGTTATTTACATATTTATAAGAACAAATTATTTTTTCTCAATAGTAGCATAACCTTATGAAAAGTAACATACCCTTATGAATTGTAACATGCCCTTAAGAATAGTGATGTGCCCTTATGAATAGAAATGTACCCTTGTGAGTATTAACAAGACTGTAATGAATAGAAATATAACCTAATGAATAGTAATGATACCCTTATGAATAGTATCATACACTTATGAAAAGTGTCCTATCCTATGATAGTGTATATATAATATTTAATTAAATATATGGTACAACCACATCTTTGACTAAGTAAAAAAATGCTTTAAAGTTATTAATTTTCATATAATGTATTATATTAATTAAAAACTAATTTCCTCATATTTATAAAATTGTTTTCATAATATAGAGTTCATTTTTGGATTTTACACATCGAAAAATTGTTGGGGTGAAATCTTTGTAATTTTATGAAAATACATGATTTTTTGGTGAATAGTGATTTTTTAGTACTTGACAAATAAATGAATTTCTGCATCAAGGAGGTGTCATCGATGATGTGGGGCTGATGTTTGCCCATTAACTCAAAATCACATGCCATTATTTTTAGTTTTAGTCATGTAAGTCCCATTATTATTATTCTTGAGTAAAAATAATAAAATAATAATTAAAATAATGTGAAATATATCCCCTCCTCCAATATAAATACCACCCATTTCCCCCTCTTCCTCCCAAACCTCTCAAGCCTTGAGAATTTTCTAGTTTTTTCCATATTCCCTCCCCAATATCCTTCCCCACGTCTAAGACCTTCTGGACTACCCTGAAGGAAAAAATAAAAGGCATTAGGGAGTATCTCATGGAGAAGAGATCAATATGTAATAAGTCATCTTCATTTTCATGAGTTTTTCCAATACTTTACATTTCATTTATTATAGTCTCTTCCCCTCCTCGTATACAAGAGAAATTACAGCTCCAGAATCATGTATATTCTAGATGTTCCCATTTTTATGGAAAATTCGTCATTTTTCTTCTTCTCCTCTCCCACTTTTACAAGGAATAAAAAAAATTTCTGTGATGTGTCGAATTACTGACATCAAGGACAAAGTGATATAAATTTTTTTAATTCCTTCATGTATGGTCATTAATTTTTTTTATTTTAACAATGTTATATAATGTGCACTATATCTCATTCATGGGTATGGAATTATTTTGTACCCATGGATTTAATTTATAAAACCAAATGAGGTTGTTATTATTATAGAGCCTCTAAAATGATATAAACTAATATCATTAATGTTTTTACTTATGAATGATCCATCATGAACTCATCATAGATAACATGTAATGAACGCTCCCAAAATGGTGCATGGAAGAAAATAATAACAATTAATGGTTGAAACTATGTAATGAAATGATAATATTAGGTATTTAAAAGATAGATATGGTTTTGAAATATATTTATAACACTCTTTTAACAATTATATAGGAGGTTTAAATGAGTTGGAAGTATGATAAAACAGAGGTAATTAAATTATTAACTTGAATTAAATTCATTTTTGAAACACCCTGATATTTTATGAAAAATATTCTTTCAATTTCATTGATGTCTTGTGTTGTATGCTACACCAAGATTATCTTGAGATATACGCAACACTGTATTAGCCTGCAGTATGCGCAACACTGTTCTTGGATTATGTTATACACAATTTCAAGTTTATTTGATAGTAGTTATTCTACCCAACATTGAGTGTATATATAAATATATATTCAATGTATAAATGAAATATGGTTGGATTTTTTTATACTCAACAACAAGGGAGTCTTGCACAACATGCAACCCTGACTTGGCTTGCATTACATGCAATCACGACCTTCCTCGATAGCATGTGTAGTATGCAATACTGGGTTTTCACTAAACAATGATATAATGTTATAATATTATTATGGACTAGCCTTTATGAATAGTATTTACCACATTTTGACTTTTATAACAATATTATTCATCTTACATATTTTCTAGACCATGGTTTGAGAACAAAATAAATTTTTCGGGTAAAATAAGTATTTTAAAAAAATGATGTTATTTCACCTTTTGATGGTGCGCCCACTTTAAATTTAGTTTTTTACATGTTTATAAGTTCAATTTGAAAAAATAAAATTCTTCCTTGGAATCAGGGTATAAAAATTTATTTTGGATAAATTTTTCATATTATTCTGATAACTTTCATATTTTGATGAATAGTAAAAACATGCTCTATTTTAATTACAAACAAAAATTTTCATCGAAATAATTTATATGGATAGATTATATTTTTAATTGGTTGTAATGTGTAACTAGAATATTGTTTTACCATTTAATCCAATGATGGTCATTGGAATTAATTTCATTTTGAAATTGGACATAAACAAGTGAGGATCTTTTGATACGTTTTGTTTCTTAAAAACACGCTATTTGTTTTGATTATCGGAATTAATTTTAAAATTAAATAATTCCACTTATATATTTTGAATTTGGAGAAATAGAAATCATTTTTGAGTTTGGAATATCAAATATATCTTTGGCTGAAGTTTTGGTATATTTCTGAAAAATATCAAATTTTGATGAATAGGGAAAACAATGAGTTTTTCGTTAAAACTGACTTTTTATTTAAATAATAATTTATTTGATTTAAATTTATTTTTGGTCCAAATAGATACATAATAATTATATAAGTTCAATGAAATTCATTGGAATCATTTTATAATAATTTTCGATTTATAAAAATTGTATTGAACTTTTCACCGTCTTTTACCAACCTCCTAGGAGCTTTTGCAATTGTTCATAAAACATAATTTTAACGCTTCTGTGAGTTGAATTTCAAAAATCCGAGAGACACGTTTAATATCAATGAGTAAAATGTGGTTCAATTTGATAATTTTCATTGGTTTATAGTAACTTTTTACTTTTATTTACCACGGTTAAAAGTAAATAGGGTAATTCAAAGTTAAAAAAATATTATAATAATTCGAAATTACCTTAACACTTGTCCAAACCTTATTGGATGAGTAATGGCCGACCATGGGAATCCTTGGGTCGATTTTGGGACCAAATGAATCCACTTATGATAAACAATGACTCATTAGATTAATTAATTTAATGTAATGACATAATTGGCATCAACAAAAATCCTTTAGTAATTAATTTTTATAAGGGGCTATATAAACTATATTTTCAACTATAAATATTAATTACAAATATAAAAATATTTCTTACATGATGGAATTTTGTTTATAATTTTTAGACATCCGATAAATTGAATTATTCATGACACAATAATGATGCAGTATTTACCTCATTAATAAATGATTTAAATAAATAAGATTATAATGATTAAAATATCATCCAAAACCTGTCCAATTCCTATTGGATGGTTTTATTTCGAATATTAGTCATCATATATTCTACATTAATGTGTTTTGGACCTCATTAAATATAAGATAACTTTATAATAAAATAATGTTTTCACACATTCCTAAACAGCCCCTCCACTCCCTTATAAAAGGAGACCACTTCTATGTAATTAATCACACATCTCAAGAATTTTGGATCATACAAACTCTATATAACTAAGAAACCTACATCCATATATTCCCCCATTAAGCCTTACATTAGGCATAAGACACTCCAAGAAGTCTGTTTTGTTCAAACCAAAGGAAGTTACCCAAATTAAAGGTAATAGTTTCTCTTAAGTTGTTTTCTTTTATTCTACTTCTCCAACCCCTAAACTCTTTTTAATGCTTTCTTTTGTGAGAAAAACTGTATCCTAAAAATACTAGGATATTGGTATGAGAAGTATTAGAACTACACTTACACACACCTCCATCTAATTGATGAAGAACATAATGTTTCTTTGATGGAAAACAAACGCCTCACAAAATGATGATTGTTCTATTTTCTCCTACCGCCTCTCATGGTGGCCATTATGATGGAACTGTATTTATATATGATATATATTATGTTTATGAAATCATTATGATTCATTACATCCCAATTATATCCAGCCTTTATTTTTTCCATAGTTGCTAAATACGATAATCTCATTTGAGGAAGTGCGGACTGCTGCCCCCTCAAAGTGATGTGATTCCTTAATGTCTTATGTGGGATGTATAAAGTATGGATTTAATGATATTATATATGATATTATAATGGAATTATAATATACCTATGTATCATTATGTTTTAATTCCATTAATATAATAAATAGAAATGAAAGTAGCGTTCATGCGTACGTACGGTTTACCGTCTCCATGAACGGTTCATTTCATTTCATACCTCCATATGTTATATACTATTATAAATAAATATATATGATAGATATATAATGAATATATATGATATATAATGAATATATATGATATATAAATCATGATTTACATTCTATAAGTATGTAAGTCATTATATAAGTAATAATAACATCAAGAACAAGAAGTCCAAACACGTACGATAAATAAGATGATTTTAACCAAAACGTTGCTTTAACATGGAATTTACAAAAGAATTGGTAATATAATTCCATAAGTGAACCATATATGATATCATAACAATGAATATGATTCTTTAATAAGTCAATGACATTATTTAAATCATTATACTGGAGGTTCGGATATGTATGATGCATATCGGACCTAAGTAAAGGGATAACCTTTCCAATCTTGTTCTTATATGATATTGTTTATTAGTAAGTATTTATTGGGGTTATTATTATCATTTAATTCCCTGTATTCTAAAAGTGATTTTATAAATGATTAATTTCATTTTTACCCATTTTTTCTTTTAATACATGGTATGTAAGGAATCTTTTTTTGTTTATGTTACGAGGTACTTTTTGTCTTTTCCGAAAAATGTACGAGGAGAATGTTTTATTAACATATCCGAAAAGAATATATTTTTACTGTTTCATAACACTTTATTTTCATGAAATGTACTCAACAACATTTCATTTTTATTTTCAATAAAATCCTTTTATTTAAAAATTTAATGGTATTTTGTGAAAAGAAAATTATTTTTAAGAGGAAAGGATATTTTCCTCAAGAATTATTTTTCATGTGTTTCATCCAAACCATTTTCCATCTAAGATGACATTTTTTCATATGTGTATGTTTCAAGTATAATTTCTCTATGGATTAAATGGTCTAACTTTTTTTATGATGAAATGATATCCATTTTTTTATATGGATTATGTTATGATGAGATGATGTTTAATAATCCCATTTAATTCTTTGGGTTATGATTAATGATTTATGTTTAGGTTGTGGAACAAGTAAGAATGATTTCATTATGAGATGGGTGGGACCTATATCTCCCTCCAATGCAATGGGTAATGATTTATATCTCATGATATAGTCATGGCTGGACCAACAAGTAAATATGGTTCAGTAATATAGGGTTAGAACGGCAAGTAAACCCAGTTCAGTTAGGGACATTGTCCACTAAGATGGTCTTGGCAGCAATGCCTTGGCTACTATGGAAATCATTACATGTGATTAATGTATGCCACAATTACATGTTTTATTCCCATTTTATTTTATCATGACTAATGTTCCTTTATGATCTAGGCCTTATGTACTTCAATGATTTATGTCATTGCTCATGGTTTGGATGTTTAGATATTATGTTCAAGTTTTTTCATTCAAATGTTTATGGATTGATTTATGTTCTCTATTTTTACACTTAATAAGAATTTTTTCACACCCTTTATATGTTTTCTTTTCCCCAGGACATAAATATGGGTTTTAGGTAAGAAAACAACAAGGGAAAGATCTTTATGGGAGATGTTGAAGATCTTTCACCGTTATTAGAAGATTATTTTTTCTGAGTTTCCAAAGACACTAAACTATTACCGTCCTTTTGTGTATATTATTCTTATGTATTAAGTATTCCTAAAAAGTAATGTAAGGTCCATGTACATCAATCTTTGGGTCTCTACAGTTGGTATTAGAGGAGAGTTTTAGTCAACCTTTGGAAACTAAAAAGCGATAACTTTAGTGAGATCCCTAGAGATATTTATATGGTATGTCTAGGGATGTCCCTAAGGTCATGTATAAGTATAGTTGATAGTACTATATTTATGGTAATGATCGTGGAATTAAACATAAGATGTTAAATATTGAAGTTACTCCCCATTTATTATGTTGTTTTACATATCATGATTTTTGCTTCTCACTGAATTCGTTTTGTGTTTTAATTAATGGAGGGAACAAGAAGGAATTCAGTTAACATTGAATTGAATGGAAAAATTGGTGACTATGAGCAATGAAATTGCGTAATGCCTAGAGATAATGATATTGTGATTATTCCGAATCAGTCATCGTGATATATGATTAACAAGGTGAAATTTAGTGGTATTCCTAATTCATCAAATAAGAGGAGGATAGACTTTAATGTATGTTCGCATGTTGAGGAGCATAAGGAATGGAAGATTGAGGTTTCTAAGGAAGGGAAGAACAACCTTGAGGAATACCTCAAATTGAGGGGACGATGTTATCTGTGTGGAGAGAAGGGTCATAGAGTGGCAGACTGTTAGGGGATTTAATATCTTATCTATAGAGAACATGGGCATTACCCAACTCAATGCCCTGACCTAAGAGGTTACTTCTAAATCAAGGAAGGACTTATTCCATGACAATTATTGAAGATGATGGTTTGAAGATTTTATGTATTGGTATTCAATAATAATGTTATTGAGGTAAATTTATGGTATATTGGAATTTCTATGTATTGGTCCATTGTAGTTTTCCATAAGAATATGGAATCGGTAACCATGAAAAGTTATTGGAATATTTATTGAAAGTATATGATATGGGAATAATGAAGGTATAAAGAGAAACTAATATGTTTGATAGTATTCATGATCTCATGATTGATATAAGGACTAAGTGGTATCATGATTTTAGTATATAGAATTTATTGGATTTTGGAATGTTGAAAGAGACAACTTTTGACAGCATTCACATTTTCAACTAAGGATCTATGGTAATTCATGTTGAGATAGATTAAATGATTAATAAATTCACATGTTTGTAATGTGACCAACAAGACATATTGTATAATAAATGATGTTATTCGAGTTCTTGTTATGTGACCTTTCCAGTAATTTTTTTCTTTATACTATGAGCTTTGACAGATGTATTTTGGATAAGTCTAAAGATTATAAAGTGTAATGTTAGACATCATATAGTATTGTTTAAGGCTAGAACATTTTTCGAAATTATTTCTGTAATGTTATAATAGTGTAGTTTTACAAAAAGGACAACCTTCAGGATAGGCGACAACCCATCGTGTCGGACAGGGCTGTGGGAATAGAACCCACAACCGATGTGCGATAGGCCTTTATCACCTACCACTGGCCTATATGAAGTCCCTGGTTAGTAGAAATTAGTTTTATTTTATAAATCAATATGATAGTAGAAGTATAAGTCAATTTTTGGAATCATATACAATTAACCTCACCATAGATTAATTTATGTATATTTGAAAACTTTTTCTAACCTTTTGTTTGAAATATATGGAATGACCACTCATTCTATCACATGATCTACTAACACTTCACGAATAACAAATTCAACTTCATTTAATTAAGTGATGATGTTAAAATTGTTCAAGGCATGAACAACATTGAGATGGTGCCAAAATCATATAAGTATTTCATTTAATTCATAAAATTTAGGGAAATGATATTGAAAACCAAAAAAATGTTGTCCTAGTGCCCTCATATCCTATGAATCAGATGGTACCATAGATCATCACAAATTTATGGCTTTGTGATTGTTGGATTTTTCATAGCCATGTTCTCTACAACTCTCCATCAGAACAAGATGGTTATATTTTTCTTCCATATATATATTTTCACCTATGTTCTTCTATATGGAAACCCAGTGATGAGTTACTTTGGGTAATAGTTATGTTTCATACATTATTTTTTAAAATCATGTTTTAGTATTCCTTTTTACGATGTGGGTTTCTATGAATAGTAAATGATTTCAAACCCTGATGAATTTCGAGGGAGAAATTCATTTTAAGGGGGGTAGAATGTAACACCCCGAGATTTAATCAAAAATATTCTTTCAATTTCATTGATGTCTTGTGTTTTAAGCTACACCAAGATTATCTTGTGCTATACGCAACATCGTATTAGCTTGTAGTATGCGCAACACAATTCTTGGATCGTGTTACACACAATTTGAAGTATGTTCGATAGTAGTTATTCTATGAAACATTGAGTGTATATATATATATATATTCAACGAATAATTGAAATATGGTTAGATTTTGTTATATGAAACAACACAGGAGTCATTCACAACATGCAACCCTAACTTGGCTTGTATTACACGCAATCACGACCTTCCTCGATAGCGTGTGTAGTACACAATATCGGGATTCACTAAACAACGATATATTGTTATAATATTATTATGGAAAAGCTGTTATAAATATTATTTACTACATATTGTATTTTATAACATTATTATTTATCTTACATATTTTCTAGAACATGGTATGAGAAAAAAATAAATTTTTCGGGTAAAATAAGTATTTTTCAAGAAATGCAGTTTTACACCCTTTTGATGGCACACCTACATTAAACGTAGTTTTTGACAAGTTTATAAGTTCAATTTGACAAAATAATATTCTTCCTTGGAATGAGGATATAAAGATTTATTTTGGATAATTGTTTCATATTATTCTTATAACATTCATATTTTGATGAACAGTAAAAACACACTATATATTAATTAGAAACAACTTTTTTCATTGAAATAAATTATATGGATAGATTATCTTTTTTACTTGGATTTAAAGTGTAACTAGAATATATTTTTACCTTTTAATCCAATTATGGTCATTGGAATAAATTTCACTTTGAAATTGCACATAAACAAGTGATGAACTTTAGATAGTTATTGTATCTTAAAAACACACTATTTGTTTTGATAATGGGAATTACTTTTAAAATTAATTAATTCCACTTCTATGTTTTGAATTTTAAAAAATAGACATCATTTTTGAATTTGGAATATAAAATATAACAAAGGCTGAATTTTTGTTATTTTTATGAAAAACATCAATTTTTGATGAATAGTGAAAACACTAAGTTTTAGTTTAAAACTGACTTTTTATTTAAATAATAATTTATTTGATTTAAATTTATTTTCTGTCAAAATAGATACATAATACTAATTATGTTCAATGAAATTCATTGGAATCATTTTATAATAATATTGGATTTATAAAAATTGTATTGAACTTTTCACCGTCTTTTACCCACCTCTCAAGTGCTTTTGCAATTCTTCATAAAAATTAATTTTACCGCTTCTATGAGTTGAATTTAGAAAATTCGAGAGACACGGTTAATATCATGAAGTAAAATTTCATTCAATTAGATAAAAATAATTTTGGTGAATAGTAACTTTTTACTTTTATTTACCACGGTTAGAATTTAATAGGGTAATTCAAAGTTAAAAGAATATTATTATAATTCAAAATTACATTAACACTTGTCCAATCCTTATTGTATGAGTAATAGCCGAACACGGACATCGTTGGGTCGATTTTGAGACCACATGGTGCCACTTACAAATGAAAATGACACATTAGATTTATTAATTTAATGTAAAGACTAAATTGGCATTAACAAAAATCCTTTAGTGATTAATTTTTATAAACGGATATATAAATTATCTTTTCGACTATAAATATTCATTGGAAATCTAAAAATATTTCCTACATGTTCGTATTTTTTTTATAAATTTTAGACCTCAAATAAATTATATTATTTGTGACACAATAATGATGCAGTATTTACCTCATTAATAAATGATTTAAATAAATAAGATTATAATGATTAAAATATCATCCAAAACCTGTCCAATTACTATTGGATGATTTTATTTCGAATATGAATAATCTTATCTTCGACATTAATGTGTTTTTTACCAATTGAAACCGACGATATGTTTATAATAAAATAATTTTTTCACACTTTCCTAAAGAGCCCCTCCACTCCCTTATAAAAGGGGAAAAATTCTCTTCAATTCCACACACCTCTCATAACTATTGTCTCGTCTAAACTCTGCCAAACTAAGATCCCTACATCCCACTCCTCCCCCTAGAAGAATAACATTAGGCAGAAGAAACTCCAAGAAGTCCTTTTGGTTCAAACCAATTGAAGTTACCCAAATTAAAGGTAACTGTTTCTCTTAAGTTGTTTTATTTTATTCTACTTCTTCAACCCGTAAAATATTTTTAATCCTTTAATTTCATAAAATAACAGTATAATAAATATTATAGGATGTTTTTATGAGAAGTATTATAACTACATGTACACACACCTCCACTTAATGGATGAAGACCATAATGTTTCTATTATGGAAAACTAATGCCTCACAAAACAATGATTGTTCTATTTTATCATACTGCCTCTCATGGTAGCCATTATGATGGAAATGTATTTATATATGATATATATTATGTTTATGATTTCATTATGCTTCTTTACATCACAATTATATCAAGCCTTTATGGTTTCCATAGTTTGTAAATACAATAATCTCATTTGAGGAAGTGCGGATTACCGCCCCCTCAAAGTGATGTGATTCATTAATGCCTTATATGGGATGTATAAGGGATGGAGTTAATGATATTATATATGATATTATAATTGAATTATAATATACCTGTATATCATTATGTTTTAATTCCATTAAAATAATTAATAGAAATGAAAGTAGTGTTTATTCGTACATATGGTTTACCGTCTCTATGAATGGTGCATTTCATTTGGTACCTCCAAATGTTATGTACTATTATAAATACAAGTATATGATGGATATATAATGAATATATATGATATATAAATCATGATTTACATTTTGGAAGTAAGTAAATCCTAATATAAGTAATAATACCATCAAGAACAACAAGTCCAAACACGTATGATAAATAAGATGATTTTACCCAAAACATTGCTTTAACATGGGATTTAAAAAAGAACGGGTAATATAAAGTCTTAAGTGAACCATATATGATATCATAATAATGAATATGATTCTTTAATATGTCAATTACAATATTTAAATCATTATATAGAACGTTCCGATACGTATGAACCATATCGGACCTAAGGTAAGGGATAACCTTTCCAATCTATTTCTTATCTGAGATTGTTTATTTGTAAGACCTTTCTGGGGTTATTTTTATCATCCAAGTCCATATTTTATAAAATATTTTTTATATATGTTTAATGTTATTTTTACCCATTTTTTCATTTACTACATGGTATGTAAGGAATCTTTCCTTTGTTTACGTTAAGAGGTACTTTTTGAATTTTCTGACAAAAGTATGAGGAGAATGTTTTTTTATCTTATACGGCATGAACGGATTTTTACAGTTTCATAAAAACTTATTTTCATGAAGTTTAATCAACAATATTTCATGGTTATTTTCAATAAAATCCTTTTATTTTAAAATTGAATGGCATTTTTTAAAAAGAAAATGATTTTTAAGTAGAAAGGATATTTTCCTAAAGAATTATTTTCAAGTGTTTTACCAAACCCATTTTCCGTCTAAGATGACATTATTTTCATATGTGTATGTTTCAAGTATAATGTCTCTATGGTTTACATGGTTTCACTTTTATTATGATGAAATGATATGCATTTGTTTTATATGGATTATGTTATGATGGGATGATGTTTGTGAAACCCATTTTATTCTTTGAGTTATGATGAATGATTTCTGTTTATGTTGTGTCACAAGTAAGAATGATTTCATTATGATATGGGTGGGCCCTATATCTCCCTCAAATGCATTGGGTAAATATTTATATCTCATGAGATAGACATGGCCGAATGAAAAGTAAATCACATTCAGTAATACAGGGCTGGAACGACAAATAAACCCGGTTCAGTAAGGGAATTTGTCCACTAAGATGGTCTTGGAAACAATGCCTTGGATACTATAGAAATCATTACATATGATTAATGGATGCCACTATTACATGTTTTATTTCCATTTTAGTTTATTAGGGTTAATGTTACTTTATGATCTATGCCTTATGTACTTCCTTGATTTATGTCATTGCTCATGATTTTGATGTTTAGATTTTATGATCATGTTTTTGCATTCAAATGTTTATGTATTTTTTTTATGTTCACTATGTTTAACCATACTGATCATTTGAGCTCACCATTTATATGTTTTAATTTCCCTAAGATGTAAATAAAGGTTTTAGGTAAGAAAACAAAAGGGGAAGAACTTTATGGGAGATTTTGGAGATCTTTCACCGCGATTAGAATATTATTTTTTCCGATATTCAAAAGACACTAAACTATTTTGGTCCTTGTGTGTCTATTTTTGTTATGTATTATGTATTCCTCAAAAATAATGTAATGTCCATGTACTTCAAGATTTGGGTCTCTACAATTGGGGTAACATTCTAATACATTATTTATGTGGTATTAAATTTTTTTGTGTAAAGTGTTTTATATTTAATATGTTGAATTATGTTTATTTACATTATGTATACATATTATATCTACTCTATTAAGTCTCGCATAAATTTTATTATGTTTATAACACACATTACATTTAAAATCCACATTTAAAATAATGTTTTACAATATTAAGATGCAATGTTTCTATGCTATTATTCATGTTGTATGATTATGTTCGGGGTTTTGGGAATTTCTTATGATGAAGGGTCAGAACAATGTCTCCCTCCAATGAATTGGGTATGTTTATGGTGGAGGTCATCCATATTGTTTCTCCAAGTGTAACTACGATGATTACATAAATTGTATTATAGTCATGAGGGTTATAAATTTATAACCTAGTTTAGAGGGTCACATGATTTTTTTGTAATTCCCCATGATACCATTATAGTTATATTTATGTTCTAGTATTTTGTGGAAATCATGTGGAAATATCATGTTTCATAGAGTAAGTATATATGGGTGACAAGTATGACTTTTGGAAAATGATTTCATATGTTACCAGTAATTGAGGACTAATATGTTCTTTCCTTATTTTCAAATCCCTAACAAAGATGTTGTGATCATCACATTTTTTTAAATTATTTTCACTGGTTATAAGTATGTGTAGGGTGAAGAAGACTCTATGTTCAATGAGTGATAATTTGGAAATGAAAATCATGTTATATTCTAATAGTTTTATATTTTGAGGGAAATGTGTACAGTTTTTATGGAATCCACTCTATATGTGTAATGTTATGAATTTATAATGTCCCCATTATATAAATCTCTAAATATGAAAAGATCTCTAATGTGAAAGGAAGTAAATTGTGACTAATTTTTAAATTATGTAATGTAATATGTTTGGGTCATTATATGTACACACGGTTTCCATGGTAATGGTGGATGACTTTCCAAATCATGATCCCTAACTGAAAACCTCTCATATGGGGGGTTCATGATTACTCCAAAGAGGAAAAATGGTAAGAAAAATAATCAAAAAACATTAAAATAATGATATGCCTAGGGTTTCTTGATTTTATAGCACAAGGCACATTGCTTGAGAAACCCGTGCTAGAACTATGCACTACCAAAAAAACTCCAAAAACATCCAAATTTCACCCAAATTCCCACAAGACATGCCGTAACAAATGTATTACTAAAAAAGGTAATAGAATAAATGAAAAAGTTATTGATACATGTCATGACCCCCTCCCCACAAATTGAAACCCACCTGGTTTGGCATTGTGAGATGAGATATTACCCTGAGTCCAACCTATTACAGGACTCAGGTAGGATACAAGTACCAAGGGTTTATAAAACACACATATGGTAGGAATTACCCTATAAGAGAACACATGCGAAATATAGTGTTAAGACAGACACCAACACATTCTAGCTCAAACTGCAATATAAAAAGAAACCAAAGTAGACGTATGTAATTTCATTAAAGAACATATACAAATTATATGGAAAACAGAATGTACCAAAAGAAAGTAAAATAGTAGCTACCATGATGCCTGAATAGATTCTATAAACCCCAAGCTCATATTAACTAGGAAGATCTATAACCTACCAAATGTTACCTAAAATATAGTTTTTATAACATAGGGTGATTATAAAAGTATACTAAGTAGGACACACCCTAGATCTTCTCATACAAAACTAAAGGAAGTACGATAAATCATAGTGAATCTGAAAGTGAAACTAACTCATCACCTAAGTAGGTATACTAAGTTCCCAACATCACTTTGTCTACACTCACCAAGTATCTCATTCAATATTATATAATAAAGAAATTAATTTTTAGGGTAACCTAATACCATTACCCCACTAGTTAGGTGTTTTTTCCCCAATATTTCACGTCATAATAATCTCTCTTCCAAAAGGATATCCCGATTACACCGAGGTGATAACCACAACATTTATCTCATGAAACAAAAAGGTATTCCCATAAAATCCATGGAAACTCACCACACCATCTTCACTACCAAAAGTATCCATGTCGTTTCTAGGATCCATCACATGTTGCATAACGTGTATCATACGTCGGGTGTTATACCTCATCCAATTAGAGCCCATACACAGAGTAAGGACACTCTAGACATCACAAGCTATACTAGTCACACCTATAGTAGTCCATAGAAAAAAATGTTTATGATATATGTGTGTCAATAATCAAAATCCATTACATCCTTATAGACACATAAATGTGGAAAACTAACCACCATTCCTACTACAAAATCTATCTACCAAGAGGAGAGAGTGAGGATAAAGGGGTTAATCAGTCATCCATCCTCCCACCAGGATGTTGGGGAAAACACCCTCGAGGCTTAGAATCAATGGGTTGTCAGTCTCTTTAATAGATAAGGTGGGTATAGTATAGAAACAAAAATGTATAGGATATAATATATATCACAACCACACTATGGGAATAAGCTAGTATTATATTTTGATATATCTAACATCTCCTGGACTCCCGGTATCCACTATTATGACTAGATATCCAATAAACAAACAACCCATTAATGGTATTTAGTAAACAAACTTGTCACCTTTAATCAGTGTCAATTTATGTTAATTAATTCTTTAACCATTAATCTACCATTAACTTTCCCCAATACATTCCTTTTGCATTCCTACAAAGTTGCATGCCCTCAAGGCATAACCACATCGAGTCTATGAACCCTCATAAGTAACAAAAACATTTCAGCATAGCAATCCCCAACCCCATGGCTTCACTATCAGTTTTTCAATCATTTATTAATAGAATTAAAAAAAATTATAGTTACAAGAATTTTAAAAAAACAATAATAAGATACCAAACACAAGGGCCTCAACCCGGTGAGTTGATGAACTATATTTCTACTCTTTTCAACTTATAACAGGAGTGTATACACATATACCCTCTAGAAACTAAACAATGAAATCACATGGAATACGCAACACATCTTCACCACTTTTGTAATGACAGTAAGCATGACCAGCTACCTCAAGGAGTGGGGAATTTAAATTAGATAAAAAATAAGAATCACAGCACTCAAATCTATATGTAATCTCAGATTTAACCCACTACATCATCCCTCAGTGTCCACCCTAACATCGATATGCATAAAACACCATATCTCACTTCTCTTGGCATCAAATGTTGCCATAACCTCTGGGCCTCCCAGCCACATTTACCAAAACATTCTTCTAAGATCACATCACATCACATGTAGTAGGAAACCACAAGGAACTGGGCTCTTGGCCCCAATCAAGACATTCAGCTTTCACACATAATGAGCACTCACAACTCTAAAGCCTATGGTTCCTGGCCTTTAATGTAAGAGGATAACTCATAACCCTACCAAGAATTATCTATTTTCCACAACCAGTTTATTAATCCATCCTGAATTAAATGATTCATTATTAGTATGTTAAAACTATGGGATGACATACCAACATGCCACCAAAGCTATGAAAAATTAATTAAACATTCATACTACATCAATTTGATTATCATAAAATTACAACCACTACATTCATTTACATTTCACATTATATTTAAACAATTATTTTATAGTTATTCCCATATTTACATTTCATTCAAATTTTCAACAAAAATTATTTGCTAAACAAGAAATTAATAGATATTAACCAATCTAAAAAACATGAGACAATAATATATGATCATTATTAATTCATTTAATCCAATTTTAATATTTATTTTTTCATTTTTATTATAACGGAGTGGGATTACACGTGATCACTCTACTACTTCATGTTAATAGAATATAGAATCCAGAAATCCCCTACCTCATAATGCTTCCTACATTATTTTCATGAGAAAATGACTACAAAATAGATCACGATCAACTCTCCCGTAATAACTACATATTCCCAAGGATTCCATGGAACAACAACCTCCTTCAACATCCATGAAAGATCCATTAGAAACATGGTGATCACAAGACATCACATTATAAAGAGAAACTTGAGATAAAAATCCAGGAACATCAAGGAATGATGGTAGAACATAAATTATCGAAGACTAACATACACTTCCTGGTTTCACCGAAATAGGGGGTGCACATAAGAAGTATGAAAAACCACATGATGGAAAAAAAATCCAAGGATAAAAGTCTGATTTCATGACTCTTATAGGATAGAATGGTTAGGGAATATTATGCTAGATGAAAACAAAGAAAGGATAAAAAGTTTAATGGTATCTCATCCTCATAATGATCTAAATAGAGTAATTGTTTAGATATGTTGTAGACTTTCCTTTAAAATCGATCACATAAACCACATAGTTTGACCAATTATAATCCTACAAACTTTTAGAAAATCAATCATACAATTTATAGTCTTTCAAAAGGCTTCAAACCCACAAAAATATGGAATATTACTCATTTTATATCAAAGAATGTTGTAGAAAGTAAAAAATTAGGAAATCTAGGAATTATTTGTATTTTGAAAAACTATTGGAATTATCTCAATATAAGGGAAACACTATTCCTGACACCTTTTTGGAAATTTGGCAGTAGAAATGACTCACTATTCTAGAAAAACTGTTCATGAAACTATTTTTTGAAATTTGGCATAGGAAATGACTCACCATTCTAAAAACACTATTCATGTAACCATTTTAGAAATTTGGAAAATGAAATGACTCACCATTTTGAATTCCATATTATTATAAATAAAATTTTTGAAATGTGTTAGGGATAAGTCACCTTGACTTCCAAAAACATCTCAAACTCCAGATTTCAATATAGGAATAGACGAGAGAGGTCTAGTCCATTAACTTAGATACCTCTCAAAATATTATCATCATTAAGAATTCAATACTAATTCAGATATGAAAATGAAGAAAGAGGTCTGATGAACAATCATTTAAGATACATCACAAGGCTATTTTCACCAAAAGAGATTCACCTCCTCAAAAAAGAATATCCAAAACCTCCTAAAAATGACAACCAGCACCTAAATACAATTCCCCGTCAGATACCTCTCAAAAGGGAGAAAATTATCAAAAAGAAACAAAACAAATCCATCTCATAACAATGAATGGTCTACAACCACAAAAAAACATCATTACAAGAAAAATATAAACATCAAACTACATGTGTTTTGGAGTGCATATATGTGAATCAAATTCTCAGGTACCATCCTCCATAATACAATGATGCCCTAAGAGTCCACCCAAGGGGATAAAACACTCACACAACAACTTCTTCTTGCAGTCTGAGATCTCAAGAGGCCACACCTAAAATGTCACATAATCATTAAAATTGATATATCCCTACTTGATGACATGAGTGTCATCATGAAGATAATGACTAAGCTATGAAAGATGAAAAAAATCATTTATTCATATCATCTATGGAGGATGTGGTACTAGATAATCCAAAACCCCACAATGAGCCGAACCCGTGAAAAGACCAACAAAATGTGGAGAATTCTTACCCCCATATCCAATTTTTCTCTTCCCACGATGGAGAGTCACCTTCAGAAACATGTGATCCCCAATGTCAAACTCTAGAGGTCTCCTCTTATGAAAAATATAGGACATGTGAAAATATTGTGCAGCCTTTATCCTCTCACAAATCACCAGACCACTATTTGTGGATGAAGTCACCTATAAATGGAAAAAATTTAGAAATTTGGAAAATTCTGGATATTTGAAGAACTGTGGGAAATCTCTCACCATTATGGAAAATTCACCATTAAATTTGGAAATGTGTCGGGGATAACTCACCCTGACATCCCAGAACATATGAGACACCATATTTCAATAAAGAAATGTAATAAAGAGGTCTGGGACATTATAATACAACTCTATAAATTTTCTAGATTATACAATCTCCCCAATTTTTATCAACTCATCCTCAATATGTACTCTTACAAATCTATAAAATTTCAAAATAAAATATTCAGGCCACTAAGACCACATATCTAATTCTCTAACCAATGTTTCCTCTTAATCATGGATATTTTTCCATTATACATGAATTATATCCATAAATACTCCCCAAATCACATTATCACAGTGATCAAACACACATATATGATTTTCTTCCAAAGATGCATCAGTCTCAAGCTCAAATTCATTGATATCGATCACATGAGAAGGATCATGGTCATATATCCAAATTATTTATGCATGAAAAAGGTCATTCGTAGTAATATAACTCTATGGAAGATATAATTTCTATTCCACTGACTACATTCTCTCAACAACATCAAAAGTTCTAACAACCTGGGGCCCCAATATGCACCGTTTTAAAATTCTATGGTGACCCTATCTTGGTAACATCCAAATGAAAAAACAATCACCCATTGAAAACTCTATGGTCCATCAACATCTATGAACAATTGATTTATTTTTACCCTGTGTTGTATTCATACACTTCCAAATTACTTAATCCTACTCTGATGTCTCCTACATGAGAGAAGGTCAATTTATCTCTAACCCACCAGCCACCATGTAACTGATATTTGATCTTCATGTAAAACAATAATGTTCCCCAAATAGTTCCATATAAATAATTATCTGATATATATTTTTATATGAAAAATAAACCATTTCAATTTTTTTTCCCTAGACCGACCATATTCTATAACACACACTTATAAATAATCCTCAAGCACATAAATATTATGTTCTTTCTTCCTATATCATTATGTGCGGAATTTCATGCTCAGAAAAAACTATATACCAAGAAACATCAAGAATACCTTATAGAAGTAGAATGTAAAACATGAATAATAATCTTAAAATATACTCCATGGAACCTTGTGAGGATGAAATCTCTCATGAATATTCAAATCACCCATCTGGTCCACTATGAAATTCTCCCGTATATTAATGGAATGCACTACATTCATCATTCATTCCGAAAACTTCCAAAATAGTGTCATTCATCTGTGGAATGCTCAACATACCCACTGAAAAGTGAATAATATTTTCATTGATCTACTATTTTTGAATGTAAAACTATTGTAACAATCTACCTTTTTAATAATACACACCCTTAACCTTTTGATAGAATTATAATCATTCCATGAACCCAGAAATACTATTTTGGATGCCTGACCACCAACACTTTCATCATAGTTTGTGGAAATTTTGGTTGAAATAATGACGCACCACCCAATTTGAGAAATTTAATTCATAAATCAGATCCTCCTTCAAACTCATAAGAATAATATGTTGATTCATAAAATATATGATATTGCATTCATATATAACCCAATCAGTAGTTAACTCCCAAACATTATGTATTTCCATCATGGAAAAACACTCCGATTCATTATAATTCCTCTCCCTAATTTGCCTTTAATGTTTAAAATATATTAAAATTGATATTATGTTCATATGTTCATGACCCTCCTAAATCAAAACACAGATCTCATCCATCAAATTCTTCAAATTTCACTCATAACTAGATTCAAAAACTAACTGAGTACAAGTTTTCCTTCTCAGGTCATCAGCAACATTGTTTCCTATCCCACACGTATACTTTTTCTCAAAATCAAATGACTTAATATGACCAACTCATCTATACTACCAATATTCAAATATCATTGATAAAAGTTATAGTTTATGCTATTGTGATAATTATAACATGTTATCTTTTTTCCAAAGGTATTGTGGCAAACATTTCACTAAATTGAAAAATATATAGATCTTGAAGTTGTTCATAATTTAACTTCCATTGGATAAATTCGACTATACTGATCCATTTTCTATATCTATATCGCCTTATATTAATATTATTCAATGACCAATACCAAAATCATCACAAAACATAGTATACCACTCATCGTTTTGGAGTAGGATGAATATTGAATTTATTTTAAAGTGGTTATTAGATTCCTAGATTATTATCTCATATATTGAGGAATATATAAATTCAACACCCATCTTTTTAATGAATGAAAATTGTTATTACAAGTTGTAATAGTCTTGGATGATCCTCAAATAATATATTTCTATCCTTGGAAGTATATGAATATAAAAAATTTCATAGGTTTCTCCCAATAAACAACTACTTGTAACTCATCTAGTTACTATGACATGCCTTCTTATGATATGATTTTACCCATGAAATTTTAGAGATCACACAATAATTGGTATGAAGATATATTGAAATATATTCCATTGTATCTTAGTGTACTCAGGATGATGGAAATATGTTGGGAATGATCCACATGAGTCATATAGTGCACCGATATTTCATCCTGAAATACGAACACAAACTGGTATTTGTATGGGGGAATATTAGGTTAATCAATGACATAAACCCTATCAGATCATTCTTGAATATTAACTACATAAAAATGAACTCATAAAGGAAATAAATTATTATGAAATTATAATTATTTAAGTCAGATGTTTGAAATCTCATCTAATGAAATCCTAATATAAAGTCTACTTTTTATAAAAAATCATTCTCCCAAATACATTACAAATACTTTATAAATGCATGAAAGAGGATACATATTCCTCAATGTTATCTGGTTCTATTTCTGAGAGTCAACACACATGTGTGATTTCCAATTACCATTCTTTGTAAACAAGTCATGATATACCCAATGTGACATACCTAGATGGTTAAAAACCAATTCCATAAACTCGTCCAGCAGAGCCTTGATCTCTTGAAACTCTATTAGTTCCATTGTATGGGTTAATAGAAACTAGTAAAACCCTATACATTTGATTAATAATAAAATCAGTATCTCTCTCTAGTGTAAGTGTTATGAATTACATTGAAAAAATGTCATGGAAAATGTCCACTACTTCTGAAGGGACAACATTTGTTACACCCCAATCATCGATTAGTAGTCCAGCAACTAGAGTTTTGAGCTCCCATAGTTTCTGATGAACTGGTCCTCCATGACCCCCCTTGATAACCCATTCTTTATGGTGTACATAATAATTACCCTCAATATACTAAATGGTCACTCTTATGTGTTAAAAATCAATATGTTCTTGGTATACTACTAACTAGTCGATACCACAGATTCAGTCAATGCCTAACATATCTAGCATTTAAATATGTCATATAATATGATACTCCCCATCATCAATTGAATACCACATGCTTAAATAGGTATCCTTCTACTTCAGTTCCAATTTTTTATCAATGTTCATCACCCCACTCGTAAACACAACTATAAGAGTCATCCTTTTCACCGGTTATGTATTAAAAACTAATGAGAGACACTAGTGTCAAATAAGTCACTATCACAAATAGAAGATACATAAATGGAAACTATAACTATAAATGGTCCCACCCCACAATCCACTACTGTAGGATGAACTGCATGGAAATATCAATTCCCCCATCCATATTACAAAGTATGATTCCCATGATCTGCACCACTCAATTGATATGAGAGCTCTTTCCAAGAGGCATTGTGCCTACTACATCTACTACTGACGCAACCAAAACTCCAACTTCCATACTGATATAGTGTACAAGACCCCCTTTCATCACTCTGATTCTTCCAAGCTACCCCAACATTTCCCATATACCATGGGTTCCAAAATAACCTATGTAGATGTATCATATCTCCGCATTCTTGGAACTCAATTAGTGGTTACGAACACCCCCTCTTAAAGTGGGCTAGCTTACTAAACTAGTGTAATGGAACATGGGTAATTTCTTCAGTAACTAATCCACCCACTAGACACTCTTATTTTGAATTATTTGGTCATCATTTCCATAACAAAGATTCCTACAATTAGATGTCATACCTTATATTTTTCCGCTTTATACCACTTATCCAAATTGGAATCCTTTTTTAGGTTCACCTCAGATATGAGTGCCTAATCTACCACATTAGAAAACTTAATTAACTTAAAGATGTTATCCTAGGATATAATTATAGATTTATGTCCATCCTATAAGTTATTTTTTATAGTTGTACCATACCATGCCTTCACTAGAGATATGAAATTCATTTTTGTAGAATTTCAAGCATAGTTCACAACGAACATACTCACTAGGTTCAACCACACGAACAATTTTATCCTCTCCTGCCTCAATGTATTTCAATAAATTTGATCCCGGAACATCTCTAAAAGGTCTATCAATAGCATACTATCATCCTTCTCAGTTGAGGAATGACAATACCAGCAGAGCTTCAATGATCATAAAAACATATAGGCATCCAACATGACCCTCTTCATAGAAAGAGTCTCTACATGGTCATGTATAGTCTATAACGACTCAATCCAGAAAATAGCTACCTCAGGTCCTCCCTCTTTGTTGAATGTTAGTGGGAGTTATAATTGAAACTCTCTTGTTAGTTCAAACATATTCATAACTAGTTGATCTATTTCTCTCTCCATAAAATCCCTAAAGCGATAAATGATCTATTGGCAGTTCAATCAATCTCTATTACCCAACACTATTAGTTCCTCAAGTTCTATTTCATGATAATCATTTCCACCCACGTCCTTCTTTTTTCATATAAAAATAATTCATCATGGGGGTAATACCTCTATAATTACAAAAAAACATCCTTGTACATGTAACATAACATTAAAACTATTAAAATGATGGATTAACATAAATCCATAACAATTCGTCCCTCATATTTCTACCAAACAGTCAAAACTGAGTCACTATCATATATTGGTATTTATATCCTCAGTCATTGTCCCACAATTACTAATAAAAATTTTTATTTGGTGCCTCAATCACTATCCCACTCATCAATTTCTAATATAACACAAATATCGTAATATCACACAAATCACAATGACTTAAACATTAACATTATGAATCATTAACTTTTTAAAAAATATTCTAATCAAGATTTATCTATTCTATTTATCCGAAAAACCATCTTTCATTATTTAAATCAAAAAGATGAATATGAAAAATTCACTATTAAACCAATTATCAAAAATTAATAAAATAATCCATTAACTCTTTATGGTTGATAATTATTCCATTTGTTACAATTAGTAAATTAATTAATCATTTAATTAATAAAAAAATCTACAATTAAATCAATTGAAAAATTACATAACCCCATTATTGCATCAATTTCATAATCACAAGTCAAGAAATTCAATTTCCCCAATTTAAAATAATTCATTATAAAAAGTCAATTAATTTAATCAATAAAATTTCAAATTAAATTAAAAAATCCTAAAAACTTCAATATCATAATTACCCTAAGAAAATTGAAATTAATCACCATGGTAATTAAAATTTATAAAACATTCTTCAATATTGATAATGATACAATGGAAATCCCAAAATCAAAGAAGAATTATCAATTATACAATGAGGAACGAGATATAGATACAAAACCTAGGTACAAGATCATATGTATTATATCAATGAAAAAATAGATATAAATCAACACCAATGCGTGAAATCATCCATTAAAATGATGATATAATTATGTTTGAGAGGGAGAAAATCAATTGGGTTTATGAATGAATTACATGAAGATGTGAAAATTATTCAATTCGGACATCAATTCATAAATAACGGTGTTCGATAGATAATGGAAATAGTTAAAAAGAACTTATGGTTAAATGAGAATGTATTAGGCTGAGATGCATTATATTGTGGTTAATTATGGATAGATCTTGAAATTCAAAAACTATTTTTGAAGAAAAAAATGTGTATGCATGGTCTCTTTTGAGAGGGTGCATGGATTTCCAAACCATTCACCCTAACCACGTACATCGTTAGTGAGGGTAAATGGTTACTCCAATTAGGGCACATGGTTGGAAAAATATATGAAAATAATATCATCCCCTACAATCAGGGGTTACACGTTCTTATGCAATAGGTCACATGGTTTCGGTAAACCATGCGCCAACCGCTTACTACCAAAAACCCATGAATAAACATCCAAATTTCACACACAAAAACCCAATACATGAATCAAATCAATTATAACAAAAATAATGAAACATAATTCCTAAAAAAATGATTCACATGTCTCGTAAAGGGGTCGATATTTTACAATCTATGAATGAATTGTTCAGATGGAAAATATTGAAAAGATATTCTTTAACATGGAATAAAATTATTCATTTCTAAAAAATAACGAATTTCCTTATAACTTTTTGAATAAAAAATATTATTAAAAAATTGAAATAAATCAATTATTGATGTATATAATGGGACATTTTCAAAAGAATTAAACTATTTAGTATGTGGAAAATAGGAGAATTCAAACTAAAAAAAAGAGATGGGTTGGTTTTACATTTAAGAAATACATTAGTTATAAAAAGTTTCATGGGGAAATGAAATATCAAGGGACATATAAAATCTAATTAATATACAATGAAAATTATGAGGCGTTTTATAATGAATAAAAATTCCATATATAACATATCAATGAATCCCAATCCTGATATGAGAATAATATTCATAATCAAATCCATAAAGTTTGACAAAATTTTAGATCGAATTCACTATCTATTCTGGTATCATTTGAATTGATGAACATTTAATAGAAATCGCATGTTATGGATCTGCATGCCCCATGAATATGGTAAAAAAAACTCAATAAGAAACAATCAGATCATTTTATATGTATCGTGGTGCTAATTAAAAAATAAATATAATGAATTTAAATTAGACATAGAAAACCGCCCACCTTGATTCTCATCTTAGTGAAATGGACTATAATTTCATGTTAAAAAAAATTATTAATAACATATTTCTAATCAATTTACAGATATATATTATTTTTAAAATTCATTTATAATTATTGTATATATTTATATTTTTTATTGTTTACTTTTAATTAATATCGGATGCAGGTAATCTTGATAATTATAATCTAGTTTTATAATAGATGTGTTTTTATTTACCCATATTCCTAATTTCATCAATTAAATTTATTATATTGTCAATATTTTATTTCATAAAATGATTTTTTATATTAAAATTTCCTTACATTATTACATTATTCTTCATCAGAGAGGATCAAATCATCAATTATCATCCTTGGGTGATTTTTAACATATGAAAGTTGTTTTCAAAATTAATGAGTTAAATATTGATTTATAATTTAAATAAAAAATAAAAAACCATTATTGATATATTTATATCATATAATACTTGTAATTAAATTTTAATAAACACTCATGATCCAATATCATAGCATTTTTTAAGTATGTGTTTAATCCAATCCAAATAAGAACATACCATTATTATTGATGATTATTACATGATTTATAAGAAATATCATTATAGTGGTAGAATAATATTATTATTTTGTGTTAAATAGTTGGATATATCATAATTATAAAGGATTAAGGATAAGAAGTAATGGATGTGAATATATTAATTAATTTGAATTAAATATTTTCCTCAAAGTATAAATTTTTTCAATGATTGAATTAATGAAAATTGTATGTTGATCATTTCAAAAGTAGGTTATCAAATTTGTTATAACATAGTATTAACGATATAATTAATATAATATTTATCCCCTAAACCCATTTTCATTATTATCCATGTATTTATTTTACAAAAAAAATACATAAATCAATCAACTAATGAAGATGGTAGTTTAAAAGTACTCATGGTTGACATTATCATTTTCCATATAGTGTGAGATATTAAAAAAACTTTTTTTATAATCATATATTACAAAATATGTTATATAAATTATATATATTTATTAAATAAAAATTATTATCTTTTTATGGGTTTAAATGGAAACAAAAAATTTCATTTTCTATGTCAATAGTCCGTGCACACACAAATGTTGTTTTTCACTTTTCATTGGGAAAAAGTGAAGTGTAGATAAATAATATACCATAATTACAATAATAAAAATATAGTATGTATACTTTTTTATGATTATTAGTTGGTTAAAAACATTTATAAAGAATAAATTAACATTATAGAAAAATAAAAGATGAAAATATAGTGAAAAATATATGCCTCACAACATGGGGTAGATCCTTTTTGATGTGGGATAAACCATTAAAGGATGTTATTCCTAAAATATATGAAACTATATAATGTTAATATGAGTGTCTAAAATATTTCTTCTTGATTTTGGGCACAACTAGGGGGGATTTATTTCTCAGGTGACCTAAGGAGTGGAGTACCCATTTATAAGTTAAAAAGTGTGGCATTTTTCATAAATACCCAAATCATTTCAATAATGTGAATTCACTGTTAGGGAAGATCACATAAAAATTGATAATAAATATAGTGGATAAAATATAAAGATTATATTTACCTAAATCTCTCAATAAATTTTTGTTTTTATCATATTTCCCCCACTACATATTAGTTTAATCATTTCTGCTATTTTTTTTCGCACATCATGTAGTTTATACCTTGGTAATTTATCTATTATGAATTAAAATTATATATATATTATTACATAATCTTAAACTAATGTTTTAATATTTTAATTTTATTTCATTTGATACAATTTTTATAAATAATTAAAATTTAATTTTAAAACACTAAATATATAATGAATTAGAAACACTATTGAAAAAAATATAAAATAAATACTCTAATTACAAATATAGGTTTAAGAGTTAAAAAACCTTTTTTAAATACTTAATTAATATTTAAATTATATATTTAGTCTAATATATAAATTCCTGAATATATAATTCTTAAATATATACTAATAATTTCAAAAAAGACAATATATCGGTTTAATTCATTAACGATCTAAAAATAAATTTCTTAGAAAAAAGTTCAAAATTCATGTTAATAATATTTTTTCATAATAATTATTTAAATTATGACAAATTTTTCTAATTTAGATTATAAAATTTAGAATTTTTTAATGAAAGTTAAAAATTATAAGAAAACGCTTTTATTGAAAAAGTATGTTTTTAAACATTATATGTTATTAATATTACATCATATCAATTTCATATTTTGAAGATGTTACTATGTTAGTTCAAATATATTGATAATTTTAATTTGTTAAATTTAATCTATCATGATGAAATATTAAAATCATAACAAAAATAGAAATATTATTTTTTTAATTAATATTCTTTAGCACATAGAATTAAAATTAAATGTTTATATTTCTACATTTATTTTTACTACACTATTGATATAGAATTATTTATATGAATTTTATATACACATCATATCATACATAAATTTAATTAATGTTAATATTTATTATTCTTGAATATATATATATATATATATTTAATATTTTAATAAAATAGTTTTATTTAATTTTTAATTATATTATTATAAATTTCCTACATATCAATACAAGAATTTATTAAACATATTTCTCATATAAGAAACTAACATATTTGTAATGACCATTTTTCCAATGACCAAATTAATGATATCTACATCTTATTCCTATATATAGACTTACTAAATAATTTATTCACTCCACACTCACATTGAAAGGAAAATGTTGGCATATCATATTATAGATTTTATTTATTCATTCTCATTACATATTGATCTTCCTCATTATATGTTGTTGATAATTAAGGATGATGATAAAGTTGGATGTTTTCTTTTCATTAAAATTTTACTCTTTTATATCTATTACACTTATTTATTTATTACTTTTAATGGATATATTTCATCTGGGTTTTCTAGAAATCCAATGTGTGGTGAACTTATTTATGTTATTTTTGATAGTGGAGATTTATGAAAAAAAATAAAGTTTCTTTGGTTTGGTATGTATCTTATAATGCACATTTTCTTATCATATTTCAATCCTTATTAAAAAAATGAAAAACACTCCATAAAATTTTATACATGAAATATTTATAATAATAATGCCTCAGGAAGCCAAATGTGTTACATTCAACACATATATAAACGATATCCTTATGATTTTAATTATCACATTCTGACAAAAATAAATAATGGAAAAAATAATATTCCCAAAACAAGATATAGTTTGGAGACTTATATTAACCATAAAAACTATGGAAACACATCTCTTTCCTCATAATATTATTCTCACTAATATTTAGTTTTCCTGTAACTATTTAGTCCAAGTGTCTATCATTTTTTTTGTATTGTGATCAACCTTATATAATTTTATTTTACATGAATTTTATTATTATACATACATAAAATATTAATGGATAATATAGAATCTGTTTTCCAAAAATTATATAATTATTCATCTAAACATATGGAACCCATCCACCACTTAAATCACATTAAAATTACCTTGGCAATGAATAAAAAGATTCTATCAAGGAAAACTATAATAATCATCAACTTTGAATATAACAAGTAAACAACTAAGTGTTCTGTAACAATAAAATCATAAGGGTGGTGATTTAATGAACTTCATAAACATCATATAACAGAATTCCTCAAGTGAATTTTGATAAAGTCATCAAAAACTACGAATTGGAGTGTACATTTATCCTTAATATAATGACCCAAATTTGGCATAGTAATTGTATTGGTATTACGTTTTATTCTTAGTCTTGTTGGTTGATGATTCTCATCAGCTTATTTTCATTGTTTGAGGCCTTAGTTTAGGTAATTATCATGTTTCCCATACATAGTAAATTTAATTATTAAAGGAATCATGGGCCGAACTCTATTTATTTCTATCATTTTAGTGGACTATATATTTTCCTCTGTAATTTGGATTCCCGATAATGACCTCTCCAATATGTAAATCATCATCCAGTCTCCTTGAGTGTATTATCTTATTATGTCATTCACATTTTTTAATATATTGGGATTTGAACACTAATTCTTTCATCATCTTGCTCAGTTCATACTTTTTTTTAATACTTATCTTATTTGTTATGTTCGGGATATTGAATTCATCCACATTGATAATATTATCTCATGATAAGTGGTTTGAAATAGTCACATGGTTTATCACTTCGGATCATATCATGTTAGAATTGTTTTGCAGAAAATCTCTGAAATATCCCTCAAACACATGATTCATTCTTGTTGTATTCATTAATAAGACCAAAAATTTTAAAATGAGTGACAAATATTTAAAAATACTGGAGAACTATCATATTAATAAAATTTATTTCAACCTAATAATGTTTTATCCATTATATTTTCAAGACCCTACATTTTTTCATTACATCACCTATATCAATATTAGCTTTACCTAGGTAACTTTATGTAGGTTTATCCTACAATAGTCATCATGATAACTAAACATGACAATAAAATCAATCCTTTATAGTGGTTCTTAATGAAATTGTTGTCTTCTAATGCCTATCCCTCAGGAGTGTCTAAACTAGTGTGAAATCAGAGGCACACTCATCATGCATCATGGTGATGATGAAGGAAATGCTTAACGAACCCTTCTCAGAGTTAATACCACTTGGTGTATCTATTATAAAAACACATAAACATGATACTATCTTGAATTGGATGTTATTCTAGGAAAACAACTTAATTAATTAATTTTTAATATTTTTAATATATCATCATTTAGTTAAAAACATCTATAGTGATTCAGAAAGGATATGTAACTCTAAAAAGATTACTAAACTAATCCTAAAAAATAACTCAAACCTGCAATGATAGAATCTATAGTTTCCCAGTCTATAAAATAACTTATTTTAAATAATTTAAATACTATAATCATTATATCTCATAAATAATCTCACAGTCCAATGAATTGATGGTTTAGAGTCTTTGAGGAATAACTAAACAATTATAATATAATTTAATTCTTTTGAAAATTTCAATACAATTTAGTCATAGTAAACCACATATTATACTTATTATACATTATAATGAACTTAATAACATAGGGAAATGAAAAAATAAGAACGAGATGAGTTGAGATTATTAGTTTGGGTAAATATAACATCCCATGATTCGATACACTTTTACATTGACAAAATAGGTTGGTTATAAGACCTCATGTGTGCCACACCATACACCAGTGTATTCCAACTAGTAGTAGGGGTGTATTACATATATTGACAAGACTATACACCATATATTCAGAGTTTAAAATCAAATAGGAAAATATCCAATAACAATAAACAGTTATGAGTGTGTAGAAATAATGAAAACAATATTATATAGTGGAATAACAATAAAATAATCCATATAAATAAACCAATAAATAATAAAAGAATAATGTAATGATGTTATGTAATATCACTAAATATCATTATATTCATAAAAAAATAAAAAAAAAGTAGAATGAAATAAATATAGAAAAGCCTCAGACATATAACCCCATGTTGGTCTTCTCCCCAAATATCATCTTATCCAACAATTGAACATTAAAAAAGGGTCCTTTTCCATTATTTAGAGATAAATCTATATAATCTTCTTGGGTACCAAATGGTGGTCCAAATTGGGTTTGAGAATAAATCAATAAGTTGACACCACTATGTATAAATATAACTATTCTAATAACACATGTTTGAAATATTTCCATAAAAAAGTATATTAGTTAATTAAATAGTTACATTAATACATCCTCAACCTGCTTTAGGACCTTGTTGGAATTTCTCTAAGTGTGTATCACATTCATTCCAATAATAACTATATAATGATAGACAATATATAACATTCATCTATGACATGCTGAAATTATCTGACAATGTCTTACAATCATGCCAACCAAAATCTTATAACAAATGTATAAATCACACATTTGTAGGTAAAAATTATATATAATCATTCAACCATTGAATCATGACTATGGATAGTATATCAACATTTTAGCTTGTGTCACTTGGCCTAGCCCAATATAAAATAAATTCATTTTGTTAATTGTGTGAAGCCTGGTATATCATAATTTAATCACGTTTATGTTTTATAATACATATCTCAACTAGAAAATTTTTATACCACCATCATTTCTATTCCCACTATTTTGAAAACTGTCATCGTAGGAATCATATATCCCTGGTTTCTGAAAAACCCTTTCATTATGACAAATAAATATTATGGGAATGGGACACATCCATGGTTTTGTAAATTGTGAAAATATGTGGCTATCTCTATGGTTTAAAATGTGGCTATATCATCCTATAACAATGTTTGAAACCCTGTTTATAAGAGACTATTTCTAGGGTTTGAAAATATTTCTATATAAGCATATGGCCTTGGTTTAAGCCATGGAAATAGGTTTCCTTACTTTTTCATTGATTCTATACTATAATTATATATTATTATTTATATATTTATATATATATATGTGTATATATATATAGAATAGTAATTAGTTTAGTGGTATAGTCATTATAGACTATAGCAGAGGTCACAAGATCCATCCTGTATGGGTGAAATTTTTTTAAGGTTATACCCATGGTTTCAGACGGTGGCCATAAGCACCTACTAAATTTTTTAAAAACTGTGGAAAAAGTAAAAATCCTATTTTTATGTCCTCAGTACCCATGATTTAAATAAATCATGGTCATATGCTGAGGCCATAGTATTGGTTCATATTTCAATAGGTTCAACCATGGTAAAAGGTTGATTTTGTACTTGTTTTTTTATAATCATTTTACCATGTCAACTAGTAAAAGCCAGCTATATAAGCATTTCAGCATGTATCAATAATCAAATGTAAATATAAAATCATTACAACATGTATCACTGGCCTATTTCCTATACAATCATTAAATAATGTAGATCACAACACAAGTTAGAGAGACAAGGATTTCACAATATCACATGATATGGATCACTTGTTAATTATAATAATCACCATTTATCATTCAATTAATCATTTAATATATTCATTGGTCATAGCGAATAATATTCTAATTATTTCAATAAAAAATCCAAATAAATGACATTTTATCAAGAAATCATCCATAATTCATGTTATTCTAAACAAAGAATAATCCATTGAAAAACTTATTTTTATTCAAGGGTTCACTCAACCAAACTATATCAACAATCAATGGCAAAACCAATTAGATCTAATTGGAATATGATGAGTTGTTAAATTAATTATTTCAATTTTTTCAACGCATCATATTTTGGAACAATTTCAATATTCCACATAATTGAAATTTATCAAACTATATCCTTATGGTTTAGAACCATACCATTATCTAATGGTCAACCAACACATCCAATGAAATAAAACCTTGGAGAAGATGGGCCAGATGATCAAAATAAGGATCATACATCGAAACCGAGAAAGATAAAAAAATGATAGTAGACATCATGAAGTGATTACCATTCAATTGTGGGAGATCAAATGGACAAAAGAGGTAACCAATGTATAATCACTTTCATAGGGATTGATTTCACAAATCGGATGTTCATATGGGAGGTTAGCACTATAAAATCTCATGCAGGTTCTCCCCAGTTCGAGATAAGAGAAACTGTTTGTGGTTTAATAATAGAATCTTCCACATATCATACATTAAATAAAATGTTGGGTAATTAAGTGGTTTGTAATATAGATAATTTTCATGTAATTATTTTTATTGGGATGCAGTGATAAATCCATCAACACTGATTATTATTTATAATGAATAGAACTTTACATGGTGTGTAATCTATTTGGATGACATGTAAATTTTAAATACGTGGTATTTCATCCCACTTCCCTTATAAAACATTTCAAACCCCTTATAAATCTTCTCAACATACAATGGATCTATGGTGATTCTTGACTCATTTATATCTTAATTCAAATAATATAAACAAGCATACATCTTAGGACATGATGTCATTTTACCCAATTTTGTTATCTATGTGGATCCACTCTAATTTTATAAGGTCTCCTAGAATCCAATGATAACATTTATTCAAAAAAATATTCAACCATTACAAAAACACAGCTAACATTGTCTAGAGACATGGAAATACTCAACAATGAGATATTAAACAAAAAAACATATAGAGAGGCATAACAGAAAAAAGACAGAATCTTATAAACTCCCCACTATGTAACAAATCATCCAAGAGAGGACATAAGAATCACACGGTGGTCTTAGTGAACAAGTCCAGTCAAAAAGATCACATATCGGACCCCCTCTCTTTGGAATCCTCTTGAAATCACCCATACTGCCACTAATCCTGAACTAAAGGAATCTCCTTACACCGACAATAATTCTAACTACAGTTCACAATCATTGTTGCACACTTTTAAATGGTCCAATCCACACTAATTATAAATTTATACTATTTAAATCACAGAATAAGGGTATAAATAATATCTTTGATGTTGGTAGACATGCAACACATCATTCATGGAAAATTTCTATTGTGTAAGGGATAAATGGTACTCCACTGGACCAACACTATCTACTATTTTAAAAAACATGACAGACATGGAGGTCACCAACAACAGACTGATAAACTGATCATGCATAGACATGTCCTACACAAGTCTAGGGCCAATAAACATTTAATCACATTCCTCTAACAAAAAAAATGTAAATAGAATTTCATTCCATAAAATCCCATGAATGGTGATATTAGGATAGATTCATAGGAGCCGTTATTATATAAAAACTCAATGAGTGTTTTATGATGCTTCCACAAACCACCAAAATGAAAAACAAAGTCTTAAAACATATCATCTAGTACCAGAAAGTTCCTCATAGACAGAATATCAGTATGAGGATGATAGGCCATAGTAAAAAAACCTACGATGCTAGAGCCTTCTAAATAGCCTTCAAGAAACACAATGTGAAACAAGGATCTATATCGGAAATTATTCTACATAGAACACTTTGGAGCCAAACTACTTCAAACTTGAATGTAATTCTCATAGCATCAACAATGAAGGTATCCCTAATAGGTAATAAGATAAATACCTTCTTCATTTGATCTAGAATTATCCTTAAGAATCCATTCATAGGGAGTTCCCTTGGTATTTTTGTCACTAAATCTATAGTAACATCATCAAATATTAACTAATACATGTGGAATGTTGAAAAATAAAATCTAGCTTCTAATATATATATTTAACATAAAACATGTGTGACATATTTCTCCTAATACAGAGAAATCATTATTTTTTCTTGGCTACCAGTATTATCTATAGAGATCACGATACATATTTATCAAACTATAATGTAATAGTAATCTTGAATCATGAAACTCATTCATTAGCTCCTTTTGCAAGCTCATAATAACACATACGCATCCCTGGTAAAGACAACCTAGTAAACTAGAAATAGACCACAGTAATGTTTTCTCCTAGCCATATAATTCATCTCACAAATCATATCCATCCAGATCATAAAACTACTCATTCTTATTTTAGTTCAATGACATAACAATTAAATATGTGGAAGTCATATCTTATCATACATGAGAATCCTGAATATCTAGATTACTATCTCCAAAGAGATACGTTATCTTACACTCCACATAAAATTTTCATACATCATTTATATCTTCCATTCATTTCTGTGCATCGAAAATGATGTTTCCCTTGAACGATTTATTGAAAAAATAAAATTCAATAGACATAAACTACATGACCCACATTATTTCAAAAGGATATGATATTACTAAAAAAATATGTATATTCACCAATTTTAGTCTATGTAAATCACCAACCTATCATCCATGTGATAATGTCTCCAGCATATTTAGTCTTGTACCATTATTTATAACTCCAATTTTTATTAAGATAATTCCTTTCATCCAACCTCGGATGTCTGGATCCTTAAGAAACACCTCAATACTCTTGCATCCTAACCTACATGAGTCCAACTATGAATACCTCAATGAACATGATATAGTCTTCACCCAAAATGTGTTAAGTAATTATAGGTGTTGTGGTCATACTACCTTTAAACTCATGAATATCATTCTCACATTGGTCTAACCAAAAAATCATCACTGACTGGATCACTCATGATATTGGTGATATAAAATATGAAAAATCATAGTTTAAATTATAAAAATGACCTTCTAAAACCAAAATTCTAAATTTTTTAATACATTCGTGAGATAATTATTGATCCCCCAGTTTTAGTTTTTTGATCTTTCATTATTCTTTATTATGTTTTTAATGACTTTGGGTAATGTTTGGGAGAGTTCCAATGGTTTCTGGGATGGTTTTGGGCCTTTTATAATTGTTTATGGTTTGAGCACAATTAGTTAAATCCATGAAGAATCTACAGGAAACAGTTCACACTGAGGTAGTGGACTATGGGTTGGCACACAATTAAGGTGAAATGTTTTCAAACTATGTGTCCATCCCAGGTAAATAATTCATATTTAGAAAGTGGGTTTCATCATGGTTGGTGCATGATTTTCCGAACCATTTGAGACAACCATTTGGGGCACCCAATGGGACAGAATCAGGTGCACGATTAGCGCACGGTTTTCTTAATTGTGTGGCTAAACAATACGTGACTTAAGAAGAGTTTTTTAAAAAATGGGGTATGACTGTTATATTCCCTAGACACCCAATTATTCCTCCAATGATGTAGTTACTTAGGATTACTTCTACTACCTAGTTAGGCAGGAAATCCAACTATTTTTGGAAGTAATTCGAAGGGTTTTTATGTTCTTTGATTGTGATTCTCCCTCAATAAATCCCCTCTCTTTGATGTTTAGTGGTTTTAAATTGATCTAATTCTATTTATCTCCCAATTTTATAGATATAATTGTCTTTCATATATATATATTTTTTTGATACAAATTATTGTGACATTAGGGTTTTTTGAAGTTCGGTATAGGGATCTAAGGATATTTTTTTGAAGTTTCACTAAGACTAAGTGTGTGGTTGTGTGGTGGGTCGATTTCAACAATCTCTAAAGGTAGGTGGATTCACTCACAAATCAATTTTTTAGAACAATAAGACTTAATATCATATTGTTTTATTTTATCTTGAAATGTATTTTTATTGTGAGGTTTGAGGTTTGGTGGTTACCTATTTTTTTATGGTTAGTGGATTTTTGGGAAAATTGGTTATTATTGGGTAGTGGGATTTGTTTTTTTATTACAATATGACGATTATAAAATAATTATCTTGGTATATTAATAGATATTTATATTTGAAAAATTATTTTCGATAAAAATTTTATTTTACTAATTGGTTAGGCCTGATGTTGAAATTTTTTATTTTTTTATTGTGTAATTTGGATTGGATATTGTTGGGCATTAAATCTGGGAGTGTGTGGGTTGATATGTTTTTTTTTAAATTTTTTATTGTCTCTTTGTCATTATTCTAGGGAGAATTATTTTTTATCATTTGTGATTTATGTCACATAATCATGGGTTGTAGGGATGGACAGTGGGTGTCAAGGACAACCATCCAGGATTGGAAAACATGCATGATGTACGACAATAAAAAGGGTTGGGGTTGGAAATGATGTTCCACCATCAATGGAAACACCAATATCAAGTTGTGGAATTCTATGAATGGATGTGATGGGCATGAAACCACACAAAATGAGTTTGGGTATACCAGTATAAATGGGAAACTGGGTAATAAATTTTTTTGTTTCATTCCATGGGATATTGTTTCTGGGGTGAATTGCTTTGCTAAAGATGTGTTTTCCTTATTGGAACTTCATGAAATATTTTATTGTATTTTATATAAATTTCTCCTATAATTGTGCTAACATTTTTATCATATTTTTGTGATTAGTGAATTCAGTTAGGGATTCCCTACTGATTGTTATTATGGACCCTTTTCTTTGGCACTTGGTTGATTTTGCAGATGTTGTATTTTCAGACATTTGTAATAGTAATGCTCCTTATTTCTTGTGTGGTTCATCATTATTCATGGGATACTTTTTATATGTGTGAATTATATATTGGTGTGGTAGTGTGGAGATATGGATTGGGGTCTTTGAGTTCTGTCATTGTAGTCTTCATCATATAAATCCAATTTTTTAATGTTATGGGATTGGTTTGGTAGTAATTTTTTTCAGATCGTAATGTGATGAATTGGCTTACATTGTTTCTATGCTTCATGTAGTTGTGTTTTTCTATTTCATGTTTGGTTGGTGTATTTATTTTAAATATAAAATCATCACCCACTAATTCTTCAATCCATTGGCCTTTATTTCCTTTCTTTTGAACATTGGGAATGTCTCCTAAGTCCATGTAGCGCTTCCAAATCTTCTCAAACCAATGAGGAGGGGAAGAAAATTAGAAGTGTATTCAGATTGTTTAGTCCAGGACATACAATTGAAATCAGTCTTGTTCGTACATTGGAATTCCATTTCACTCTGGTACTTTGTAATGATTCATAGTTTATTCCCTCATATCGGATTAAATAGAGGAGTAGGATTGTCAAAAAAGGTAATATACAACATAAAAATATTTTTCTATTATTTTTAGGAAAATCATGATATTACCAAGGATTTGGGTACGTAATTGTTTTGGGGATACTTATAAGAGCATGATCCAATTAGAATGGGTGTAGCCGATGATATGATCATGGAATGCATGGTAGAAATGAGAACCTAATAGGATAGAATACATCATTGGTAATAAGAATTTATATTACATAATGATTGTGTAAATTTATGAAAATTATATAAATTTTTTTCAAATATCTGATATTGTAAAAAATGGATGGTGTATTTTAAAAATGGTTCTATTTTCAAAACATTGTGTAATTTAAAAAAAAGGATTATCATAGAAAAATGGAAAATTTGGAAGGAATGGTTGTGATAGCCAGAATGATAGTTTTTTTAAAATTGAAATCCTTTATTTTATAGGGATTGATACTCATGGTTATTCTGTTGTGTTGATAGAATGGCAATGGGTATGCTTTGTATAATCTAATTGGAGGATGCTACTGAATATGTGGTTTCTCCTGAATACCTGGTGAACCGGTATCATGTTCATTGAATAGTGCAATATTTTTTTTCAATATATGGCTAACTTGATAAAAAGGATAACATGAAACATGTAGACCATTCATTTTTGTTCCAGAAGTTGAATCCACCTATTATTCGGAATGATTTAAAACCATTAAAGGAAGATGTCTATCTAAATAGAATGAAAAAAATATATTATATCCCTGTATAACTAGTTACATGAAATTAAATTTAGTGAAATACATGTTGTATTATGTTCCATGTTAGTTCTATGAGTTAGTGGTCCATTATTAATGGGACCATGGATAGGTATGATAGGACCGAGAGGATTTTTTCAACAAACAATTCTATCCTCAAACATTTATAATTTAGAAAATAGTTTAATTTTTTAGTTTGAAGTAGGAGAACCCTTAAATTATGTATTATGAGGAAAAATTCATGAATTTAGTCTGGGATTAACCTAATTTTGAGGCTAGTACATCTTTGAAGGTAATATTTTTTGAATTGGGGATAAGACATGAAATCATTTTGAAAATTGTAGTGCATTGTGTAACAGATTATACAGGGATGGAAAATATATAATTTTTTTGATTAAAGTGATATTTATGGTGCTACAGGTGGAAGAGTTATTGTGATAACCATTGAAAATAGTGAAACTATTATTTAGGGAACATGAAGATGAAGGAAACTAATTTCCAGGATGGGAGTATTCCTCAGAATCGAATGGCATGATTGTGGAATATTCCACCAAAGGATTTGAATAATTCCTAATTCTTCTAGTGTTGTTATAAAAGTAAGAAGAATTGGGATTGCATGGAACAACATCAATAATTTTATAATTGTAAGAAGATGGTAGAATTTCACCATTATTTCCCCAATTCTCAGAGGTTGTGTGTTTATGACACTCCTCAGGGGTTGCAGGCATCGTATTCCTCAACAGGATGGTGGAAGTAGATCACACATTATCTACATATTAGAGTAATCCAATGAGATTCTAGGAACACCATGACTCCTCCACAAAGGAACCAAGAGAATAACATGGCAAGTAAGAAGGTGTTTGGATCAAAGAATGTTATGATGGATGATCAGTTAGGACTATCCACAATGAGTGGTACCATTCATTGAAATTATAACTTGATGAATTTTCATTTGTATGGGTGAATCTAATTCTATCATTTCATATCATATTTTTGACTTTTTTGGTATAAATGTTGAAATTATGCCTTCTGTTTTGAAATATCAGACTCCTCTAGGTCAATGATAGTGCTTATCCATTCTATGTAGAGATGGTGTAATACTATTTCTAGGTTTGAGTTAATATGGGGCTCAAAAGTGCTTGATATTGTTGTTTTTTATATGATTTTTGGTATGGATTTGTTTTGATGTTTAATTACCATATCCATATTTATGTTTTAATAGTCTGTTTCATGATTGATGATGGTTCTAAGCATCTCTTTGTGGATATAACCAGTAAAAGGTGGATGAAAAGAGTTTTTTGGAATAAAATACTGGTTGAACACATATAATTTGGTATATCTATCTTGGGAATCAATGATAGAGGTTGTGAGAAATAGTTTTTTTGTAGTTGGTGACTATCTTTGAGTTGCCTTTCCAAAATATTTATTAGGTTTTCCACCCATTGTGAAGTGGTGTTTATGATTGGTCTCATTTTGGGGAATATTCATATCTCACTTCTTCCTTACCGGATAAAACCTCAATCATTAATGTAATTGAATGTGTAGTTGGAAATAAAATAAAATAAATTATCATTCGGCCTAACAAAACACTGTGGGCAGCTCTAGTATTCTTTATTACAATGGATGATCGAACCCTTTGGGTATCTGTTGATTATCATATACATTAGTGTGATACGATAAATAATTTTTATCCAATCCCATTCATTGATGATATGTGTGATTAGTAGAGGGTATCTCACAAGTTCTCCAAATTTGACATGTGATCAGGATGTCATTAATTGTGGGTGTGGAATAGAGATATTCTAAAAAATCATTCACTAATATATTTAGTCATTATGAGTATGTGGTTTTTCCCTTTGATCATACAGATTCATTGACGGCCTCTATTGAGTTTATGAATAAGATTTTTGAAAGATTTGTGGATTCTTTTTTGGTGCTTTTTGTTGATTATATATTGTTGTATTCTACGTCAAAGGATGTTTCTGTGAAACACATGGAAAAAATGTTGGGTATTTTGAGAGATCAACGTTTGTATTCAAATTTATCAATGTGTAATTATTGGATACAATAGTAATTTTTACTTGGCCATGTTATGTAAAAGAAATATTTATCAATGGATTCAATTAAGATAGACATCGTTATATCGTGGATGATACAGAAGACATTTTTGTGATATGAACATTTCTTGGCCTAGCTGGGTATTGTAGATAGTTTTTTTCATGAATTATCAAAATTAGAATCATCGATGAGATCATTGAAAATAAATAATCTTACATTAAAATGGAATGTGAAATATTAGAAATATTTTGATGATATTAAGGTTCTCTTTACATCATCACTGATCTAATATTTTCCAGAACCAGTGGAATGGTATGAGGTTTATTGTCATGCATCAGGACTACAGTTTGGGTGTGTTCTCATGAAATGAGACCATTTTCATTCATACATCTCAAGGATGTTGAGGTTTCATGAGAATAAATACAGAACAGATTATTTGTAGTTAGAAGGTATGGTACATGCATTGAAAACATGGTATCATTAGTTATATAGTGAGAATTTAATAGTGTCTACCAATCATAAGAGTATGAAAAATATTTTCTCTTAGAGAATTTTGAATCTCAAAAAATTGATATCGATGAAGTATCCTAATATATTTTACAATAATGTGATGTATATAATAGGTAATAGAAATTTTTTGGTAGATGTTGTAAGTAGAAATTCCTTTGTTCTAGTGGAAACAAAAGCCTTAGATCAGTGGTAGATTATATTGGTCATAAATGATATACAGTTGGAATGTGAATATAGGGGTGATGTAGTGTTATTCATTCCAGTATCATTGGTTATTGAATTTTTAGGATAGTGAAAGAGGCCGAGAAGTATAATTTAAAGGGTTTGGCTATGAGGTCAAAACACTTTGGTTGTGAGATGATTAAGGAATTTAAACTATATAAGAATACAATGTTGTTGGTTTATAATCACATTGATGTACCAATGGATTGTTAGGAACAAATTTTTAGTGAATAACATCATTCGAGATGGTCTTTTAACTATTTAAAACAGAAAATTTATACGCAGTTGAAGGAAAAGTTCAGGATGGAGGGAATGAATATAAAATTGGTTGTGGTGGTATTGATATGCATGACTTATTATCAAGTTTTGATGTGGAATTATTAGATGACGCGTATTTTGTAGTATCTATGCATACCTATATGGAAATGAGAGTATAAAGATTTTTATTTTGTTACATAAATCCTAATAATTGTTTGGAAACGTGATTCCACATGTGGGACGGTGGATCAACTGACAATGTCAACTCATTTCATCACTATTCTCAAATCTTTTATTGTAGAGGGTCTTCCCAGAATCTATATATGTGAGGATGTATAGAATAATGGTGTTCCATATTCGATTGTATCAGATAGAGGAAAAAGGTTCAAATCCCATTTTTAGAAATTATTTCATCAAGTCCTTCAGACTCAACTGATGATGACTATGACATATCATCCTCGGATGGATTGTAAATATGAGAGGATGATACAGACATTGAATGTAATGTTGTAGGATAGTGTGATAGAATTTTTGTTGCTCATGGGATGCTCACTTACCTTTGGCAGTGTTTTGGTATAATAATAGTAATCTGGTTGCCATATATATTGATCATTTTGAAGTAATGTGTGGGTGACTGTGTCATTCTTTACATTGTTGGGAGGAAATTTGCGAGACTTTGATAGTGGGGCAGAGAATTTTGAAGAGAGAATAGAGAAGATTAATTTGATTATGAAGTGAATAGAGACAACTAATAGTTTTTAAAATTCATTTGTGTACCATCATCAAAGGTTATTTTTATTCATGGTGGACAATGATATGTTCTTGAGAATATCTACGAGGATGGGATGTCACCATTTTGGGAAATATGGAAAATTCTCCTTGAGTTATATTGGGTCATTATTGATAATTTTTCAGGATGTAGAGCTGGAATATCATATGGATTTTACATTATGTTTTAGTGGGATGAAAAATTTGACTCATGTATCCCTGTTGAAGATATAAAAGTTGTATCCGGACCATGTTATCTGATGCAATCATGTTGAACTAGATATAAATGGTTTTTTGGATCACATTATAGTGCATATTTTTTATAGTAATGATAAATCAATTTGTGGTAAAATCATTGGGTTAGTGCTAGTATTATGGAACCATGCTCGTATCGAGGAGGACACATGAGACCATGAAAACAAATGGTCGATAAATGGCCTGATCACTTATGGAATACATATTTTTTCTACATTGGTGATGACTTAAAGTCTAATGGTGGGAAGAATGTATTTCCTCCAATTTGAAAAATATAACACTTACTTATTTCTTTTTTATTTTTCTAATGTGTCTTGGTAATGTTTTGGAGAGTTTTGATAGGTTTTCAAATGGATTTTTAGATTTTATAAGGGTGCACGGTTTGAGAAAGATTAGTGAGAACCAAGATGAATCTATAAAAAATTGTGCACAATGTTGTAGGGGACTATGGGATGGTGCATAGATATGGCACATAATTTATAAACCATGGAAACACCCTAGTTAATGCATGAATCATGAGACATGTGGGCTTCTACATGGTTAGTGCACAATTTTTCTAATCGTGTGGGCCAACTGTATAGGGCACCATTTGGGATAGTATCATGTGCATGGTTACCACATGGTTAGCAAAACTGTGTGGAAAAAAGATTCATGGTATAAAAAGATGTCTTGAAAAATGGGGCTTGATCATAGTTTTTACTAAACACCTAATTCTTCATTGTATGCAGACCTGTCATTGGATCACATCTTTTAAAAGGTTTTGGAGGATCTTCCACTCTTTTTGGATGATATTTTATGGGGTTTCTAGGTGATTTGAATTTTATTCTCTTCACTAAGACTCCTCTCATGGTGGTATAATGGTTTTCTCTTTATCTACTTATAATTTTCTTTAATTTACTTAGATGTGATTCCATTTCTGGTAGATCTAGGGATGTTGTTGAAAATAATGGTGATATTTGGGATTTTTGTTGTATGGGAATGGGATATATAGTAATTTTGTGAACATTTCCTCCAGATTTGGTGTACAGTTGTGCAGTTGGTTGATTTCAACACACCCCAATGGTATGTGGCTTCACTCTCAAATCCATTTTGTTAGAACAAGAAGGATTAATTTCAAATTGATTGATTATTGTTATAATTAGTTATGAATGAGATGTATGGATCATGGAGGAAACTAATTTTTTTTACAATTAGTGGATTTTCAGGAAAATGGGTATTTGTTTTTAAGTGGGATTTATTGTTGGATTCTAAAATATGATTTTAAAATTATTGACTAGGTAGATTTATAGAAAACAGTTTGATCAAAATGATTTTTTTAAATATGTAGTTTTATTATGGGCGTTTCTAATGATGGGGGAATTGTTTATTTGATTAAAGATTTTTTGGAATAGGAATTTTTGGGTTGTATGGCTTGGTGTGTGTTGGTTGATATGATATTTTTAATTTCTTATTGTCATGTTGTTGTTGTTTTTGGGAAATTTTGTTTTTATGATTTGTCAATTTTGTAGTATAGGAATGGGATGGATGGGAAGAATAATTGGTGTGTAATACTACTTTCAAGTATTGGAATTTGGGAGTGAAGTACCACAATAATAAGTCGATGGGGATGAACATAATTTCCCACCACTAATGGAAACAACAATCACGTATAGTAAATTATTATGTATGTCTGTGATGGGAATGTGACCACATAGATTGAAATTGTGTATTAAAATATGAATGGGGAACTAGGGAATGAAATGTTTTGTTTCTTTCCATATGATTATGATTCTTGAGTGAATTTTTATTTAGGATGTGTTTGAAATGTTGGAAATTTTAGAACTATTTTCATGGATTTTAGATAATTTTTTAATCTACTTGGGAAAACATATTCAATCATATTAGTGTGAGTAGTGATGTTATTTGGGGAAATCACATAATGTATTGTGACTCACCCTCTCCTTAACCACATTGGTTATTTTTTAGAATTTTTGTTTTAGGAGAAGTAAAAATGTAAACCATTTTATTTTTTGTGGTTCATCGATATTCTTGGGATTTTGTGGTGTTTGGGAGTATAGAGTATAGTGTGGAGTTTTGGATATATAGCTTGGGGTCATTGAGTATTTTCATTGTAGATTTTCACTTAGTACTTTGATTTGGTATTGTTATTGGATTGGTTTTGTTTTATTTATTTTATTTGGTAATCTGTTTAATTTTTTTACATTGTTTCAATACATCATGTAGTTGTGTTTGGTTATGTCATATTTGTTTAGTGGTTTTATTTTCTAGGGAAAATAATCTCCACATGTTCATTAATCCATAAGTATTTATTTAAATCCTCTAGGTCCTTTGGGATGTCTCTTAAGACCATGTAGTACTTATATCTCATCTTAAGAAAATGAGGAAGGGTGGGATATTACATGTTGCATTAGATTCTTCATTACTTGACTTATAAGTGAAATTTGGCTTGCTCGGCCTTTGGCATTCATTGTCAGTCTTGGCCCTGGTACTCATTATTTGATTATTCCATGATTTGGTATGGTAGAAAGGAGTAGGATTATTATAAAATAAAATGTATTTCAAAAAGAAATAGATAACCTTTTTATACAAAAAATAATGTTACTAGTGATTTGGGTACATATGTGTTTTGGAGAAACTGATAGGAATGTAGTCTCATTGTTATGAGTGTATCCAGTGTGATGGGTATGGAATGTATGGTTGAAATGACTTACCAATTTGATTTCATACTTAATTAGGAATAATTATTTATGTTATGGAAGGAATGTGTAAATATTTTAAATAACTACATTTCTTCGAATGGTGATTTAAAAAAAATGGTTGTGTTATTTTGGAAATTCTCCGATATTCAAAACACAGTGGATTTTTTTTTCAAAAACTGTTAAACCTTGAAAAATTGAAATTTTCTAAAGAATGGTCATGATAGCTAGAATTGTATAAAATTTGAATGTGTAATACTTTAATTTTTAGGGAGTTAGACTCGTGGTTCTTATGTTGTGTGGATAGAATGACACAAGGTTGGGTCATAGTGATCATCATGAGGAAGCTAGTGAAAATTTTGTTTCACCTAAATCCTTGCTGAACCAGCTTCTAGTTTAGTGAATAGTGAATAATTTTCAAGATATGGAAAATGGGAGAAAAAATCATCATATGACAAATGTCGATCATTTTTATTAGTTTGAGAAGAAAAATCCACCCTTATTTCGGGGTGATTTATAACCAGAAATGGAAAAGTTGTGTCTGAATAAGATGAATCATGTCATTGTTTTCGATGTACACTGGAGGACGTTAAATCCATGTTTCTGGCATACATATTTGATGATCGTGCATGTTATATATTGTAGTTTGTGGTCCATGAAAATGGGGGGAAAATATTGACATGAGTGGATTTTTAGTAAATTTTTAACTAATTTTTCTCACATCATCATGATTTGAGATAATTTGTCATTGGGTACACTAGAGAATATATAAATTACAAAAGACGTAAGGATTCAATGAGTTCGACTATCAATTGTTTCTGGTAGAGATCTGTGATTCAACTCTATATTTTAAAAATGACCTTAGATTGCTCAAAATAATGAGATGAACTTCTGTACGGCTTATCTCCCCCAAACTGATGTCCCATCTAAACAAACTATCCAAAAATATGAGGACATGTAGAGATCTTTTTCAATGGAATTTAAAGGAGTTTGGGACCAAAATATTCCTTCGGTGGAGTTCTCTTTGAACAATAGTTTCCACTTGAGAATCCCACATGACCCCTATGATGACCTATATTGGAAGAGGTGCATAACATCTGAATTTTGGGATAATGTTGGTGATCAAAATATTCATGGTCCTAAAATGGTCATAGAAATGGTGGATAAAATAAGACCATCCTAGAGCACATCTAATCTTCTCAGAGTCTACAAAATGACTATACTGACAATCATCTAAGAGACCTCTATTTTGATGTTGGAGGCCTGGTATTCCTCGACATATCTCTATAGAAGAGAGTGATGATAGTTTGGAAGAATGGGATGCATAATCCAAGAAACATCAACCCATTTCAGATCCTTGATCACATTATTGTAGTGACCAATCAACTAGAACTCCCACAAAACCTATCTCAAGGAAATGATGTATTCGAGGTATCCCTCTAAAAAATTTACTTACCATACCAATTATATGTACTCAATCTAGAGGAGGTAACATTGAGGAATGAAATGTACTATAAAGATAATCCAGTGATGATCTTAGATCATATAGAAAATTTTATACAAAATAAAAATATTCCCCTCCACAATGAGTTATGGATAACACACATGTTTGATTAAGCAATACGGTAACTATAGGATGAGACGAAACAGAGTTACCCACATCTATTTTAGTTCTCAAAAAGTAAATTTTGAGGGATATAATTATAAATGGGGAAGATTGTAATGAACAAGAATATTATGAAAAAATGATCGTTTTATTATTTAATTAAATGTCTTCCATATATAGAAAATACATGAATTTATTTTTTATTATATCCAATTGGGTTTAAATTACCATTATGTATCTTTAATGGGGATAATATAACTTCTGAATAGTGTTCACATGGCTAATATAAATATAAGTTTTTAATAAATTCTTTTGGAACAGAAAAGGTTAGTGTTAGCCTCAACCAATATGATTGTACCATATGAATCCCATTTATCGAAGATTCCATGGGAGATTCAATTTTAGGAATTTTCCCTAGACAATGTCCAATATTACATCAAAAAACTTATGCATGGGATAACCTGTTTATGGAAAATGTTCCAGCTTAATGAGATCATGGCCCAAACCATTTTTACCAAATAACGCAATAAATGCCCCACCATTGAAATCCTTACTCTTTATGTATATGAAAGTTTAATAATGGGGTTTGTATCAAGAACCTAGAATTAGTAATAAGTGATTTATTTTTCATTGAATATTGAATATAATGTCTTCCTATTGTTGTTTCATTTGAAATGTTTTTTAAAGAAAAAATTGTTCTTTTGCTGAATAATCTAATTCAATTAGGAAATCTATATTGATGAATAAATGTGACATTAAAATAATATATATTTCAATCAAATATTATTATCAAATTACTTTCTTATATATAAATAATCAATTAATTTTTTTATGAAGTCAAATGTAATTCTAATTACGGATTGAAAATTGTTATTCAATAAAACCCCTAATTTTCAATAAATTAAAAATTTTATTTTGAAAATGATGACTCGCATATTTATGAAATTTTTTCGAGAAAAAGAATATAGATTTTGGAATTGTGACATTGAAATTATCTAACCGTGAATGCATCATTAATTATTAAGATTGTCAGTTTTTTGCGAAAAAAATAAAGACCTTCTAAATATATATTTTGTTTTTTACACCATAATAGCTCAATAGTGATGTCATAATTATTATATGTCATATACTAATCCAATATAGGTTTTCAGTTTAAAATATAATTTTTCATATATTTTATTTATTTTATAATGCCTTTAGGGATCCTCCAAGACTTATAAAATAATTTAAGATATTAAAATCATTTTTTGATATTGTGACTCACATCCACATAAGAAAGGGATATATTTTATTTTCATATAAACTTTCCCATGTAATCTAATAAATTGAACTCCCATTTGTCAGTAACAAAGGGAAAAACAAGTTATGGTTTGTGGTTTTAAATATTTTATTATGTCGTATCCAAAACAAATATAATAAATAAATCCCCCTACACTCTAATATAATCCCACCCGATATCCAATTTTTCTTCACTAAAACTCCTTAATGATCATAATTATTAATTTTTATACTACCCAGAGACCTCAAAAGTCACCCCAATCTCTAAAGGTGAATATACTAAACCTTTAGAGTGAGACATTAATGTAAGGGATTTATCTCTTCTCATTTCAGTTGAAGCATTGATTTTTATATTATACATCTTAAATTCCATTCTCAAATTTTTTGATATAATGTTACAAGATCCCCTTACATTCCATTTGATGTGTAAATGAAGAGGTATTTCATTAAATCTCATTAATCCTCCTATAATCCTTTATTCACACCCATTACTATGTTGAAATTCATTGAGGGATACTCTCTGTCATAATTTTATCTAGCACTTCATTTATGATATTACATTTTGAATTAAATTTACATAAGTTGGGATATGTTGATACTTACCCCTTACATTAAATTTAATTTATAAATAATTATATCCCCCTTTCTCCCTTATCAACCCATTTTTTTGGAAATAATAAATATCCTTGTTATTCTGCTGATATTGCACCATGATATTCCACACCAAAATAATTATGTAGTGACTACCATTAAAATTTCTCTATAACGAGAATTAACCAATATGGCCATTTACTGATTTATTGGTGACTTATTTTTATTTATTCCATTCACTCTGATTGTGTAATCAAATATTATGATGTATGAATCTATGTTTTATGTTCAATGTGGAACACTTAAGCATGGGGATAAAATAATTATGAAGGGAGAACCATGATAGTGCTCCAATGCATTAGGTAATGGTTAGTATCATGATAAATCATGTTGGAATAAGGTATTTACCATATTTCTTTATGGGACTTATTAAACCATGCATTCATGATGGATTTAGCCTTGATCTCCCAATAAAAAAATGTTTATTTAACATCACTGGAATTTATTAATGCAATAAATAAACATTTAAAAATAGAATATTTATCAATGTTAAGTGAAGAGCTGATAAATTTAACCTTTTATAGGGGGGTGAAGAGAAACTTCATTCATGCATTAGTTTTAGCATTTATAATGGGTATCCTATATTGGTTCTTTATTTTAAGTTCAGATAAAGGGTACCCTTTATCTGAGAATTATTTTTATCACTTATAAATATTTCATCCATCAATGTTTTTTTAGTGTTGATAATGGTCTGAATAACAAATAAAAATAATGCAATAAATAAAAAATAATAAAATTATGAAAAAAATATACCAAATTTTATAAATTAGATAATTATTTATAGAAATGAATAACTTTAATATGAAATACTAAATATTAATAATTTTATTAATTAGAATATTATGGTTATTAAAGTTATTAAATTTAATATATTAAATATATATATATATATATATATGTATGATTTATATATTATCAAATAGTTATGTGCATAACATTTAATAGTCTTATATTTATTTAATAGTGATTTATAAGTAAAAATTAATTCGAATTAATAATATTGACTAATTATATAGTACTCAACATATTAAAATAGTTCGGAGAGGCGATTACAAAGAAGAAAAGAAATTATTGCACCTTGATGTACTCGGGGAGACTCTATCCAGAGGCCTCCCAGAAGACCCCTCAAAAATATAACCACTAGGCTACACCCCTGGGGGGGACATAATAGTTGACATATATTTGAATGTTATATAATTTTCCAATTTAACAAATATATATCAAATACGATTTATAAATATTTCACATTTACCATATTAATTCATTTTCACATACAATGCACAAACATAAAACATATCCATTTTTCCAATGTTATAAAGGTGTACTTATATTTATTTTAATAATTTTACCATTTTTATCATATATGCATGCACATAAAATTATATATCCATTAATAATGTTAAAAAATTTGTAAAATTATATTTATAAGTAAATATATTTATAACTGTACAATTAATATTTGTTTAAAATTATATATTTGTAAATATAAATAAATAATATTTTTCAAAATTATTTATATATTTATTAATAAATAATTATATATATTTAAATTATTATTAAATTTATAATAAATTTACTTAATTAATGTATATATGAAATATATATATATATATATATTATCAATATAATTAAATAAATATATATATATATGTTGACATAAATATTTTTTTTAAAGATATTTCTATAATTAGAATTGAATAATTATAAAATAAAAATAAATATTTTGAGAAAGGAATATATTTACTATATTTATAATTTTATATATTTGTAATGTATATGTAAATATTTAGTATTTTTCTATTTATAATTAAAATTATAAATTCTTTATCAGTGCTTATTGATTAAGCCCTTATAAAAGGGTAATTATCAGTGCTTTTTTCTCATTGATAATGATGATTCATTACCAATAATAAAAAGATTACTAATAAAATCAACATTTATCATCACTATAATTTTAAACATAATAAACAGTGGTTTGTTTCAAACTTTTTTGTCCCTTATAAACACCAACCATAATAAGTGATAAAGTGTGGTCATAAATAGTCCATTACACAATGCTTAAATAATAAGCGGTGATAAAAGGAGACTTTATCAGTATTTATTTTTTTGTTCTCATACAATTTTACCAATCTAATAAAAAATCTAAACCATCTGTAAACCCATCATTATATCATAATAATTCTATAGAAGCCACCTGCTGACGGTGCTCCTCCTCAGTGAATTGAATTTGGAATCACACTACTCGACTACAACTCAAATATCTCTTCTGAAATTAGGTGTTTGGTTCAATTTACCATTTAGGTAGAGGGTTTCAGATTTTCATCAACCTAGAGAGGTATCCCTTCTGTTTTTCATTTTTCATTTTTGGTTTGTTTTTAATTCCCTATTCGATGATGTAATTATTATTTGTATGTTGATTGTATACTAGTGTGGTAGGCCATATGAGTTGCCCAGTTTCCAATTTTTATTCAAATCATGATCGCTTATTTAGAGTTTATGGATTCAAGACTTTATGGTGACACATAGAGTAACATTTTGTTTAGTTAGTAGTTTAAATTTTTTATGTTTCTAAAATATATAGCCTAAAGCTATCTTACCTGTTTTTCTTTCACTATTTTATCAAAATAATTCCATATATTTGAAATTTGAGAAATTAAATATTGGGGTTTTTTGTGTGAAGGACTCTATGGTATGTTTTGGGATTCATTTTATATTATACTAATTGATATGTTTTTTTATACTTACTAATGGTGGTGTGGGAATCCAAAGTATGGATAAATTAAGGAATCTTTGACTAAAATCAAAATTATAATAGTTTTATTTATTTTTTGGGCCAAATAATTCCCAATAATATGTTTTCTATTACTGAATTCTTGTTTCAAGACCTTAAGTGGTCTATAATGTCCCTTAGACACTATTATAGACTAGATTAGGTGTTTGATATATAGTTTTAATTGGTTTTTTTGAACTCCATCTATTTTTAAATTGGTTGTACCATTTCTAAATAATACAACTTCTTATGTATCTACTCATTTAAAAATATTTCATTTTATTGTATCCCTCTTTATTTTATTCCAATATGATTCATATATCCTTTAAATAATAATATATGAAATATTATACCTTGATGCTATGTACAATTTCCCAATACATTATAATTTTTCATCATCATCCTACTCCACCAATTTCAATAATTAATATAAAAAATATCCCTTGGAGATTACACCTTTCTAGTTATAAAACTTCTTTGAGACATATATATCACTATAATACATTATAATTTCGTTCTTAAAAATGTATATTTTCAATAATTTTTCACCATTTTTTCATATTTTTTTAACTAATAACAAGTTTATTTCCATTGAATCACATTGATACCTAATAATATGAGATGTAGAAAAATTATATTTCAACGATTGTTTCTATCATAAAATTTGGCATATTATGATTATCCCACACACCATGATATATATTGAAATCCAATTCACAACATTAGAAAAGTTTATTCAGTTCTCAATGGGTGTAAACATTGGTTTTCAATCTTCATTATAAAATCTATAAAATACATCCCTCACATACATGGATTGGTGAATAAATGTCCCCTAAATTCAATGAGTCACCTATAAACTAAGGAAAATGACAACTTACTAGTCATAATAATTTAAACATAAGTCATTGTTAATGTATAAATTTCTTATCATCATTAATCTATTATAACTCAATATATTATGTCATTCGAATTGATAACACTTTCAATATATCCATAAAAATATTAATCACATTATGATTCTTATCAATTCCTCATTTTTTAAATTAAAGTTTCATTAATAATTCATCTAACCATTAATACCAAGATCATAGTTCTTATATCAATTCATACATCACCGATGTCAATTTACAAACATAATTCTTATTTATTTTTTATATAAAAATCATATTTGTGTAATCCATTATTAAATTAAAATTTTACATCTAGTTGGAGTACCTTTTATTTCTGTAATATGGGTTAGTGCATTGATATGACTTCCCAGGAGTGTTGATATGATTACAAATATTTATATACCATTAATTTTATATGTAATAATTCATTAGGTTTCTATATCACGTATACCAATATAGTTTTATATCTTATAGCTGATTAAATCAGTGTTTATTATTCTTGATTATAATATTGGAGTTTATTATTTCACTTTAATTTACAATATTTTTTTTGTTTAGGGGATTTAAGAATGATTCGAAGTGGAAAAATTCTTTTCTTAAATTCAATAACTCATTTCCTTCAACATACTGAAATTCATTGAAATAATCAAATGATGAGTTTACCTTATTAGAATTATCTATAACATTCACTTTGGATAATGAATGTCTTATGTGTATTTATTAATAAAATATATATAATTAATATTTTTTGAAACCAATTGGATGGATATGAAAAAAAAATTGATTCATGATAATATTTTGACCAATAAATATGTTGATGGAGTTAAGTATTTTATCGTGTTTTGAAGAGAGAATGATGATGGGCAATCTAAAATCCTTTGTTTGTGTTTACATTTTTGTTATTAAAGAAAAATTATAATTAATGTGTTATAGGAATATTTTATTTTTCACGAAATAGATCAAATCTATAAATTTTTGAATAAACATGGGGAAAACTAAATGTGGACATCGATTGTGATGATACAATGGTGTATGAATAAATTGATATCAATACTATTGTAAATGATGATGGGGATCACATGGAAGAATCATAATGATAATTGAATACGGACATTGGGGTTGTAAAATTCTATTTTAGGAATTAAAAAGTTTTTCCAAGAAACCATTGTATACTGGTTTTACTAAATAGACCACATTTATAGATATATTGATGTTTTATAATTTGAAAGCAGGTTGCGGGTGGTGTGACACCAGATTTATAGAACTACATTCTCTTCTAAATGATATGGTACCAGAAGAAAATGAACAAACATGGTGAATATATGATTCTACACTAATATTATGTTCAATGGGTATGATCCCTAAAAAATAGAATCTTTTCCAAATGATTTCATTTTTTAAGGACCATGACTCACTCATAAAATGCCTATAGTGTGGAAAAAATTGATACAAGAAAAATCAATCAATTCCTTAAAAATATACAATGTAATTTCTTATCATTCAATGGTTTAGAAGTATATATATATATCAAGAAATTGTGAGATAGTTAATATGGAATGCAGACACAAGAATTAAATATTTGAATCCAAAATATTCTCCTCAGTGAAAGAAAATTGATTATGAGTTTCCTAAATTTGGAGATATGCCAAGAAGAATTCATCTTGATTTATTTTCACCTAGAATAAAACCTTTTGGTGTATAATGTAGTAATCATAGTACATATCCCATCATGTGGATAAATTATATGTTTCCTCCATGGATATACATGATGAGAAAATACAATATCTTGTCTCTACTTATATCTAGACCAAACAAACCCGATAATGATTTTGATGTCTTTTGGGATCTATTGATCAAATATCTGAAACTGTTGTGGGATATTGGTATTATTATTTATGATTCTTATCTAAATGAAAAAAACACATTGAGGGCCATGCTGTATGGAATGATAAATAAATTCACTGATTATAGAAATTAATCATGATATAGAATTAAAGGAATGTTAGGGTGTCCCATTTGGAAAAAATATACTTACTCATTTATATTGAAATATTCTTTAAATATTATGTTTTTAGGATATCATAATTTTTTCAACTATGACATAACTAAAGATCTAGGAAAAAAATATTTTATCACAAAATAGAACAAGGTACAAAACCGTCCCAAGCCATGGGAAATCAACTGTATAATATATTAAAAAAGGATAAGATTATTTTTTATAAAACTTTTTCTAAAAACCATACCCTATCAAGTTAGAATAATAGATTAATATTATTAGAATTAATATATTAGAATAATTTTTGTATCTGAAATTTTCTTGATGTCATGCATAAAGAAAAATGGATTTTATATTAATATTTGCATGATGTGATATCATCAAACAAAATTGAAATATAGCATCAAGGCTAGGTCGGATATTATTGAAAATGGGATAAGGGAATAGTTGGAATCTGTGAGGGGTAAAAGGTAGTCATTTATTCCTCTAACATCTTCCACTCTCTCCAGCTACAAAATTGCAAATTTTTTTCATTATAAGTGTAAATGATCTAGATGGGTTTTTATCAAATATCAATATTGTAATTTCTATGACTAATTTAATGTCACAAGTACCAAAATCACCTGGTTGTCTGGTTTTAATGAATGATTTAATGCATGTTTCTTCCATTTTATTTTTCCACAAAAAACATGATATACATCAACAAGATTCTTTTTCTTTTCCAAAGCTATAATTTAAATATAGATGAAGGTCCAATAGAATATTTTCACCATGGAATGAACTCTACGATTACTTTATTATTGAATGATTTTATTCTAGATAACCAATATTCGATATAAAGGTGGATCTTATAAAGTAGATATTGATTTAAGATAATGAAAATAATAAATCGGACACAAAACATGGGAGGAGTGGTGACAGAGCATAATGTGGTGACCAAGAATATGTTTTAGTGGGATCAAAGAGGATTATATTTCCTTAATACTAAGATATATTATGGTAGTATTTTTCCAATTAAATTTTATCATGACTGGAATGATATTATGTGGACGTAACAATTGTATTCAAATATAGCCATCATTTCATGTTTTCATATATTTTATTACAATATTGTGAGTCTTTAAAAAATATAAAACATTGAAAAGAATTCATTTGATTATTTTTTATTATTCTATCACATTTTAAATCAAAATTCATTATTCTAATATTTGAACATTTCCAATTGGACTATGTCTATATCATAATGTTTTCTATATTCATGATGAGTAAGAGTTTCAAGTAAATCATTTTTTTAATTTAATAATACACACATGAGGGTTGTACATATTGAAGGAGATGACTTTTTTATAATACACATAAATAATTTATTTTAATGTATGTCTCCAACTAAAAATAATCAAAAATTTATATCATTTTTGTTTCCAAAAATATAATTAATTGAAATAAATTGATTATTTGAGATTAAAATATTTTGGTTGATAGAGTTTTAATTAATATGTATATAAAATAAATGAATACATAATTAACCATTTTAATTTCTAGTTATAGTCATTATTTCTTCATATTTTTACTTAGATTGTGTCATGTATACATCCATTTTTACTTTCATTGGTTTTAAATATTAGTTTTTTTTATAATTTAGTAAAAAAAATTCCATAAATATGTTATCAAAAAATAATATACTCATAGGGGATAACTTGTGGTTCTATAGTCGAACAATAATTTATGTAAAATGTCATGTAATGTTTAGGTGATTGTATAAATCATTTGTTAGTCAAATGGAAAAATTACAATTGAGTATAATAATATTTTTTTAAAAAAAATTACCATTTTGAAAATAAAATAATTTTAATAAACTAGGTGTCAAATGATGTATTTTTATGTCAGATATGAACCATGGAAGTTTTTAAATATAAAATTCTAATAATGTGAAATCAAGAACTAAAAATACTAATTGAAATTTAAAACATCAAAAAATATTAATACACAACCATATAATCCTAAAAAAAGATTCACAAAAAGAATAAAAATTGGAAAACATAAAAACATTGTACATGATAAGAAATCTATTGAATATTTATACTAATGACTATGAGAATCAATAAAAAAATTCTTATGAAACCCTATGATAGAACATGGATTTGAACATTGATCTGCAATGATTAACCAAGAGACTAAATTCTTTTTGATATTAGTTGAGGATCCCCAAAATATTTTGTATTATTTTCTCATGGTTTTCATCACCATTAAATCAAGAGTAGATACTGACAAATATATATAAATGTAGATATTCCCATTTAATATAAACGGGTTTGGTAAGAATTAGTTTTAATACTCCCAATATTCTTCTATATGGTTTAGTCTTCAAATAAAAACTATTTTTAATGAAAAATAAATCACATCCTCTAGGGTTACCACACTGAGAAATGATATATGTTGTATTACTCAGTTGCAAGGGGAGACAGTTCTTGAGTATTGAGTTGGGTTTATGAATTTTTAGACCTCTCCTCATCACAAGATTTTAGATAATATATAAGCTCAATATTTAAAGTATTGATGGTATTTATGTATTTGATATTGTTATATAATGTTATTAGAGGTGATTTAGTGGTTAAAACCTCTCCTCATTCTATTAATCTTATGTAAAATAGGGGAAAAATGTCACTGCATTTTGGTTATAGTGGTTCATTCCCTATTAATCCTTCTATGGAAGTATCTACATCAATTATAAGAATCTTCATATTTAACTTAAATCTAATTACCTCACCAACATGATGATTTATATTTCATCTTACTATTTCCCTTCATAAATTCGAAAACTTTTATTTTCTCTCATCAATTTGAACTATGAAATATTCCTATCATTGGAATATTTTAATTATTGATTTATAAAATTTCAAGAAGAACAAAAAACCTTTAATGGGATCTTCAATTGATATTCTTTCTTTAATATCACTAATAGTATATTTAATAACATGAATAGTCAATTTTGACATTTCCAATCCAAATTGTGTTTCAAACAATGTTTAAATTAAAGACAAAATAATAGGTTTAGGAATATAGATAAACCAAATTGATATTTTATACAGTGAAAATTTAATCAACAGCCTGGGCATAGTCAAAATAATTTAGGAATTAGTTGTTTTGAAAGAATGGATTCATTTGATAATAAAGTTAACCAATCAAACAAATTTTTTATATCATGAAGACTTTATTAAGAAAAAATTTGAAATTTAAAAAAAAAACTAGTGTCAAAATAGTTTATGGTATATTAAAAGGGTCAAATTGAAACAAATATTAGTGGTTTAAAAAATAAATAGTGTAGTATTTGTCCATCATATGATGAATTGAACCTAAGTAGATGATATAATATATGTTCAATAATTCTTATATATGAAACATAAATTAAAATACCACATGGTGAGATAAATAAAAAAGTATCTACAATGGAATGTCCCATTTTTTCAACAACTAGAACACCGAATCAAAAAATCACAACCCTGTATGATCAATATATTCATGATTTTTCTATCCACATGCTTATATAGAAATAAAAAAATATTTCAATCTTAAATGAACTTATAGGGATTTTGAAAAAATTATTAGACCTTAAAAAGTGATGTTCATGTATAATATTTATTAATATTTAATAGAGCTTAGCTATCTTACCCTTTAATTAGTCCTCCTCTTTGGAATAATGGAAAAAATAAAATAGAAAATGTTGTGCATGATTCTTCCTAGAAATTATAGGTTATTATTCCCTTGATAGATGCTAGGAAATAGTTGAATAAATATGAAAACTTTCTTAACTAACTATGAATACATAAGGGATGTACAAGGGTTGATATAAAGTAAATTTTGGTGTAATTTTTTTTATATGATTCAAAACACTCTCCTTGATAAATGAAAGGATCATGATACATTTATTTCAACTATTAATAGAAATAATCATTTCAATATAGAAACACTATATTTAAGATCCTCTGTTATGTTATTTTTTATTTTTTAATTTCATCTGTCATATTTGGAGATCTCATAGTGTAAAAAATAATAAAAATGTGTATAATATAAGTTAATATAACCTAGATGGAGTCATTTAAGTTGTTTTGGTACGCGTAAAAGATCTTGTTTCCACTGGTGATGCTTATTTTTTAGATATAGAGGATTCATTTTTTAGAATAAATTACCCATTTATATTGGGGATAATTTATATAAACTACATTTTTAAGAATATATATTTATAATGGGACATTTTTATTTGATATTAGATGAAAAATGGTTAATTTTTTATAATTTAATTAATGAATCCAAATATAGAATATCAATGTTCACAATAATTAAATATGAATTATGGGTTTTCTACATAGTTTGTTTTCAATATTTTGTTCAGAATAACAATCATTTAAATTCAATATAATATTATATTGTTACTAACTACAAAAATCTAGAACTGATCATTCTAAAATATGATGTACAAATTTTGAAAAAAAATTAATTTTGATGAAAATTGAGTTCTATTATAACATTTCATAACATAAAAAAATTATAACATATGATGTTTTTACATAAAATGTGTTTTAAATGGATTGAAATTTTTTTTAATTTTTTTGAACATGTATTGGTGCTAATAATTGTGAGTAAAATTGTGAAATTTTACCATTAAGGAACAGAACTAGTTTTAGTTCTTCTCAACAAGAAAAACATGAAATTTTTTAATTATTTGATAATGATTTATATGATACCCCTATTTTAAAAATAAAATATTATAATATATCATTGAAGAGTCACCACATTATTTTAACATATATCTAAATATTTATTTGATATGGAAATGTTTACTTTGAAAACAAATTATATAATTATTTAGTGTTTAATGAATCATCTATGATGATGACTAATAGAATGGTATAAAGTGAATCTATTTAACATCTAAAACCTATTTTTCAAAATGATTAAATCACAAAAACCCATGTATTAAATAAATATCATGAATCATTTATTTATTCCTACTTTTAGTATAAGTAAAATATCAAATCATGGATTCATATATGGTGTCCACTAAACAAGAGAAACCATATTAAATGGTTTTAATTGATATGAGGAGTTCCATAGGCTGGACTTTAACTAGATTGATTTACATTTTTACATTGGTGTGTATGCATAGGGTACCTTTTAAGGATAATTCAAAACATATTATACAGTTTGATAAGAGAATGAATCACACCCTTAAGAAGGTCTTCAAAAATTAATATACTACCTTATTGTGTAATGTATAATTTAATATTTTTTTTGATATGTGATGGTTAATAGTAGTGAATAACTTTCATAAAATTTTGTTGTTCCCATTTATAGATAATTAATTTAATGAATTTATATATTCCTCATTTCCCCATATTTTGTATGTATTATGTAATTAAATGATGTTGATCTAAAGGAATATAAATTATTCCATTACCATTTTTTGATCAAGTCCTTGAAAATGTAGATTTATAATCCCATAAATAATTCCTTGATAGATTTTCATGAATGTTTGTAAACAACATTTTTTATGTCAACCATGGTAAAAACCATTCACTTCTATTTTGGGTCCACATTCATATAGGATAATTCCATTCTTAATATTTAATTACCCCACTAACATCAAAATATGTATTATTTCCATTTTTAATATGTTTCTAGCAGAATCTATAGAAGTGTTATGGTTGATTTTAAATTTCATGGTAAATATTTTAATATTTATATGATGCTTTAGGGGCTCATCATATAGTTTTTATTGAAAACCTCATTATTTGAACTATGATAGATTCCATTTTTCGTTTGATAGTTGAATTATATTTTGTCATGAAGAGTAATGAAATGTAAGTTTAGTAGATTATTACAAGGATAAAATATCTCTTCATTTCATTTTAAAATTAATATGATGGAAATCCTATCATTTGAAGTCCATTCTAGTTTCTACATGATTTTCAAAAAATATTTCTCTCATATTGTGATGTTGTTGACCAAACTTATACAAAATTTATTCCATTTTTCATGGATGGAATGTGTAAGAAAGAAATTAATGACTTAAAATATATGATACTATCTCCACCAACAGTTTATCTATCTAATTGTAACATTCCATTGGTTTAATGACTAATGAAACAAAATTATATTTACCAGAATTTCATGGATATAGTATAAAAATGAAAATCACATTTCATTTCTTTTTCTTCTCAAAGTCTTGATACTACATATTTAAATTAAGAAATCCTAGAGAAAGAATGTTTCTCTTTATTTTATCATTAATATGTTTCTGTTTTATCATTTTTGGTATGAGGTAGTGCTTTTCACTCACCATTTTGCTACTAGATATCTCCTTGAGAATATAGACTAAAATTCATGGCTGGTGACATTGATTTTTTAGTTATTTCATACAGTAATCCTAGAAAATTAATTGTAAACATTTTAGCTCATTATCTGAGTAGTATACCTATTAATTTATATCATGAAATATCATCTTTCAAAACTATTAACTTGTTTTTACTTAATTATAAATTATACTATAATTTTTAAAACTATATACCATCATATTCATATATATAGAGTTACGTAGAGAGAAATTATACTCCCCATAGGTTTTTCAAGATGTAGTTTTCTGAATTGTTAAGAGACTAAAATAAATATGTTTGGGATGATAATTACATGTTTTTTTATATATAATCATATTAAAATGATACGTACCCCAAATTAAAAATTACATCAGTATTAAAATTCATTCATTATTGTAAATATAGAGGTATCCTTGGTTAATATAAAAAATATAGAAAAGTGTTTGATTTAGGATATTTTTTTCAAGGGTCCTATAGGACATACATATATAAATAATTCCAATTCATCATATATCATTAACATTATATTCCATTAAAATGATTATTATTTTGTTATTTCATTGATGTTTGGAGAATGGATTTTACATCACCCTTTCCAAATTCTTTTTGATATTCATAAAACCTTAATATTATAGTCAATCATTCTATGTTTATTGAATTTATACCAACTAAGACTAGTGAAATTTGACTTCTATCCCAGAATTTATAGACTGGTATTTTTTATATTTGGGATTCCGAGGTTCATTATAATTAGTTATGGGACTCTATTCTATAAAAAGACAATAGATAATATGTTGGGAAGATATTGGGTTAGTTATATTGTGTCTATACCCTATAATATTTTTTAAAAATGGGATTGATGAAGTTTCAAATATATGAATTAATATTATTATTATTAAAAAGTATATCCCATCATGAAGGATTGGACTTTAGGGCTTCAATATTATATTTGTGAATATATGATTTCATATATTACTCTAATATGGATGTCACCCTATGTGATAATTATAAAAAAATTAATCATTTAACTAAAAAGTAAATGATTAAATAATATTTCATTTTTAATTCATGAAATATCAATCTATTTGATGACAGAAGAGAGAGTAGGTTGTTTTTCGGTGTTATAAGAAATAAAGAACAATTCTTATAAAAAATCATGTATATTTATATTAAAAAAATTTCCATGTGAAATGATTTTGAAAAAATATTTCAAGTTTTGAGATAAATTTAAATTTTATAAATTCATAAGAAATTTTTTAGTAAGTAAATTTAATTCTAGATTTTATAGTCCTTTTATTGTTACTCATGTTTTCACTATTGGTGTTGTGAATATTATAGAACCATAGAAGTATGTTCTAAAAATTGTAAATGGATGTATACCTAAATTATTTACATATAAAATTATCGAACCTCTAGGGCGGATTCATTTTAGTTATAAGATTAATTAGAGTGAATAATACAGATTTTGTATTCAATTTATGTTATTTTTACTTAGAGTATGTATAAGTTGAGGTAATAACAATATATAGTGTTTGGTTTCTCATTTAAATTTTTTTAAAAGACAAAAGTGAGTCTGTAAGCAATTGATGTTATTATAGTTAAACATGATGAATCCAAAAAAACTAATATTTTTTTAAATATGCGGTTTCATTTTACCTATTTAATCTAATTGGATGAAAATAAAATACATATTAAATAACATGGATCAAAACCCTTAAATTCAAAACTATGTTTTTATTTCACTAGAATTGATATTTCTATAATTTCTCATTTACCAGATTTCAAATTTAATTTCGCAATTCTATAAAGAGAGAAGATTTACATAAATTCAAATAAATTAGGAATTTATGTGTATGAAAATTAAAATAAAACATCTAAATCAAGGGAGTTATTAGTTTAATTCAAATCCTTTAGAAGAAGTTGAAAAAATAATATACATATGTATTTATCTAAATTTACTTGAGATTTTAATTTATTATTTTTCTATAGTCACTAATAAACATAATATATTATATGATCTTGCTTTCATATATGGTTAAATTATAGTTGATTAAAATAGTGTACCATTGGGGAATTTTTTATATCATTTTTAGTGAATTTTTGTAAAATTGGTAGTGACTATTGATCATTACATTTAGCTTCTATGTTAAAGATTTTCCTAAAAAAATATATTTAGTAAGTATTAATTAAACCATTAATTATATATTGGGGAAATCATTGACCATTATGATTGAGAAGGTTTCTAAAATGCACATATATGCGATTATGTACAAACTCATCAAGACATAATGAAAGTTTTTGAAATAATGATATTTTAAAGATCACGTAGGAATTTACTATGGGTGAATTTTTTATAATAAAAATTAGAGAAGAAATATTAAAGATAATAATCATTATTTCCTTTTAAAACTATTGGGGTTATTATTTTTTCTTCCCCTCTGAATAAATTTTTATTTTTGAAAAAATTGCAAAAGGTGTTATACAATAATTATTTTCATAGAACTTTTAAATTTAGATTTAACAATTAATATCTGATTTGATGTGGGTCTCAAAATCCAAATTTTCATAAACAATGATCTCCTTAATACATTTCTATATATTTTTTATTAATTATTTTTTCCTTTCATTATTTATTACACCAATAAATTATCTCTTCCCCCTATTCAAGAGTGTCTCAATTTATTATGCCTCCTTAAATTATGCTAGTTTATTCTGTTGGAGGTAATGGGATGTTTTTAGATACAATTAGTTGCAAATATATCTTTGTTAAATTTGTATTAAAATTTTCTATTTATAGTAATTATATTAAATATAGATATAAATTTCACTCTTATATACTTCTTTTTTGTGGAATCAATATTTTTTTAGATGTTCCATAAGGGAATGTCCTAAGGATTTTTTTTCTTTATGGTATTTTTATGTCACAGTTTTAAGATTCATTTTCTTCCATTAAATTTGAATGATTTCCATCATGAATAAAATATAAATAAAAGTGTCTGTGATATTATGCACCAATTTTTTCAATAATTATTTTATATAAATTTCATTTTTTCATATGATTATAATTTTTATATTTTTATTAAAAGTTTAGTTATAGTTTTTTTTTATTTATTGTTAGTTTATAATATTAATCCAAATTATTAATGTTTACTTATTTTATGTAAATATGCTAGTTTTTTATTTTATTTTCAATTATATCCATGTACTAAAAATTTAATTCAATAGTTTATAATTTTTATCTTTTTATTACAATTTCATTAAAAATATATTGTATATAATTTTTTTTATTTCATGTTCAATAAATAAATAGAGGAAATTTATATCAAACTCATGTTAGGTTATTTTATTGATGGTAGTTTGACAAAGGATCCTAGTGAACATTAACTATATGAAAATGTAATGTAACATAAATTCCCACTATTATGTTGAATGTTATTTTTAACTCATTGATTTATGTTCAATTCGTTGGTCACTCCCTCAATATTTCTCCATCATTCTAAGAATGTATCACAATACCCTAGAGTGTGTAAATATCTTAATAAGTATTGTATGTTCAACCCATGTTATATTCTAATGTGGATCTTATTTATTTATATTTTAAAATACATGATTCAGGATTATGAGTAGAAAAGGAGTTGGATTTGTTATTATACTCATACATCATTGATTGTGATGATCGAGTCAAACATAAAAGAGATCATTATCTGAAATCTAAGTTGTTGACCTGATTTTAATTAATTTAATTAAATAAATTACTTTAGATTAAAATATATTCAATTAGTGAGTTATAATTGTGAATTCCTTTAATAAAATTTAATAATGACAGAACCATGATAATTTCTCAGATTATCCATTATTATTCTATCTATAAATTTCAATAGTTAATTTTTATATTTATTTTTTTATTATAAAAAATGATTTTTATTTTATTTTATTATATAATTCAATTATTGAATCAAAAAATTAAAAAATATCAGGAATTTTGATAGTAAGATTATCCTATGGAGAATATATATTGGATATTGCCTTGGGAACTATTATACTATAATATTTTAGGGTCAAAAATCATGTAGTATTCAGTTGACTTTTTAAATTTTCATCACATCAATGTTCTATGAGACCCTAATGAATTATCCAGTTTGAATGACCAATCCTTCCCAGAAACTTACACTATCTTATAAAAACCTTATTTAATTTCATAGTTCAAAATTTCATCCTTTGCACTTGTATCTGGTTGACTGATGCTTCCAAATCTATCTGGAAACCCATATCTATCTACTAAATAAATTAAATTACAATTCATGAAATGTGTTTAATTGTCTTTAATGAATTTCTTGGGAACTCTAATACATAGAAATATGATTTTCTTAATGAATTAGAGAACATTGGTGGAAATATTTTTTAGAAGACAAATAACTTCAACCCACTTGAACAAAAATTACATATTGAAATGTATGTATTCATCACCACAAGAATATAGAAAAGTTATATCTAATTACTAACCCCATACACAAAAACATAAAACTCAGGAATTTATATTTGTGGGAACTGGGGTATTCTTAAAATATTTCATATCCTATGAAACATGTCATGGGATATCATAAATCTCATATCAGATTATAATAGAGTGGGACAATATAATCCTTTTTGGGGGACCTATTGGTTGTTTCAACCCCCCCCCCCCCCCCCCCGCCCCAATTATTTTGTCTCCATGGGGATGAAAAATATATCCTAATAATGGGATTAATGTCCACATAAACCACAAATCATCTTAAATTACCATTAACACTACTGTTAAAAATTAAGTGATAATATTAGAAGTATTATTTTAATTCAGGAATTAATTTACTCCAATAGTTCGATTAATATTCATTGATCTTTACTACATTGGCTAGAAAATATTCTATGTTTTTAGATACCTATTTCATTCCTTCAATCACATCGAAATATTTCTACATACAATCTAGGACCCATGAACTAAGGTTCAGTATGATTCTAATGCTCGGTGAGACCAAATTTAAATTTTAAAAAATATTTTATATATTTTATATTTTGATTATATAGATTTTTAAAAGTAAAAGGGTAATTATTAAATGAAATATAATAATATACATCCGATATAATGGATGAGTTTGGAATGTGATTTTTACACACAACAAAACCTATAATAGGTTCGAATGTGGAATTCGAAAATATGGTCCCTTCATGGTTCCCTTAGTAGAATAATTAATTTCTTAAATTAATTAATTAACACATTTAACCTTGTAAATTGGATATAAATTTATCATGATAGGGAATTACCTAGTTTTAGCATCACAATCTCGGGACCGTCCAGTGTTTCTTCATCCTCCCTTTCGGCTGGTGAATTTCATTTGATGATGATGAAACTCTGGTTCAGAGGATAACAAGACCCATCAAATGCAAAAAATTCCTTCAATAATTTGAGAGTTAATTCATCAAGAATAAATGATCCATTCTTAAGGTAGAACTTGTCGAACTATGTACTACACCCTTTTAATTCAAAAGATTAGACAAGACAACCTCCTCCTCTGATCTGCATCGATTGTTGCCTAGGTATATGCCTATCTACTTATTAAATGTATTATTAAATGTTTTATAAATCTAGATATCTTTATTATGGATCATTATCATAGAAATATTTTAAAAAATTTATAAAATTTTAATTTTGTGCCATTTTTTGACAAATTTCATTATATTATTTAGCATTTAGACCCCATAGTCTCGGTTCAACATTATTCGGTAGTACTGTTCCATATCAGATACCCAAAATCAGAAAAAAAAACATGTTTTAGGGATGGATTATATCTAGGTTATTTGCGGTCTATGGGAGATCATTAATATGATCAGAAACCACATTATCAATGACCTAAACCCCCAAGAATTATGCCTTGAGTGACAACCCATCTTTGTAATTGATTTTCATCTTCATCCACTTGATGTCAAAAAACGATTGATGGAAACTAGTTACACATTTTACGAGAGAATAAGAAACTGGATCTGAAGGTGGAAGACCACATATTGTAAAAGGATAGAGGATCTGTATTTGTGATAAAATCCTTGACTACACACCTTATAGTTCGAAGAAAACATGATGTATTGGGTCATGGAATTGACATCTAGTATTTCCACAAATTTTAAGTATCAGACGCCACATGAGATCCCAACACGCCATGTGGCCTCATTCTAGTGGGCTAGGCATGTACACCAGGAGTATACGAGCATGTGAACGACAAGGCTTTCCATGGACCAAGGTACCCAGACACAAGTTGAAGTACATATATATGAAGTGTGTATACAGACATTGGATAAAGTTCATAGACATAACTATTTTACATGTTCATGGGGAAATGTACATAGACATCAAGGGATATATAGACGTGACTAAGAAAATGGGTGTTACACCGAGTGTCATGGGAACACAAGGTATATCCTCAAAACATAATATATTCTATATCAGTTTGTGATACTTGTACCTTTAGGGACATGGGAAGGTGCTAGAGCTGGAAGACATGTCTAGTTGGACCCCTCACACACTATGTACCCCTTGGTTCATTTTGAGAAGGCAACAAACACCCATATCTTCTTTTTTTGTGCTCATACGTTGTCATGCATGTACCCTATCATGAGTATTTTTCCACATAGAACATGATGGTTCAATAATTTTTGTATTTTAGGATATTATTTGAGATACATTAGTTCATGGATCTTTTTAGGTGATTATCAATGCTTTCTGTAATCACAATGGATCACTAGATGCATTTTGTGTGGAACCCACCATCTAGGATGTCCATGGGTATTATACCAAGATAGAGGGGCCCTCCTATTAGAACGTGGAATGGTTCCTCTTTAGAATCCTAGTGCGGAACCCTAAATCTTATATGGGAATTGGTCCTCTACCACTAGTGTGGAAACCTCCTATATGAATAGGGTTGGGGTACTTTATCGACTCGTAGAGTGAAACCCTCTAGATGGCCGAGCAAGGATCCCCTACCGCCAAAATAATACCCTCTTCTTGAAATAGGGAATGGATCCTCTATGGACTCATAGATAGGAACCCTCCAACTGGATTCATATTGAGTCATATAACATTATAGTGGAACCCTCCACTTGGAATCGGTTATAGGCCCTCTCTCAACTCATAGAGTGGATCCGTCCAACTTAGACGGCCATGGGTCCTATACTACTAGAGAGGAACCCTCCAATTAGATCAAATTATAAGTCTTTTATCTATCCACTAAGGGGAACCCTCCTATTTCACCACATTTTGGGTCCTATATCTAGTTATTAGGGCACCTAGAATTTGAGACATAGTGATGAGGCAGGGCATACCATGGATAGTTAATTCGGGGAAGACTCATGAAATACTAGACATTATTATTTCACATTTCGAACTCATGAAGAAACTTTTTCATAGGATGAAATATTTGATTGAGATTCCCCTTCTCTCTCATTTGGGATTATTTTGAAGACCATTAAAAATATATATACTTTTGTATCCATAACACTAGACATGGTAACTCACTTTCCATGGGTTAAATGGATATTTGGAGTATTTCACATTCTTTACATTTTTATCTTCTTAGGGTTTGAAGAGTTTTATCTATATATATTGATGGAAAAGACTCCATGTGTAGTTCATCTAATCACCATATTGATCCCCTGTACTTTAATGATGTTACTCTTTATCTTGCTTCGGTTTGAGCACTATTAGGTTATTTTCTACTATCTTTATATTACTACTATATATTTTACTACCCCCCCTTAGATTTTGGGTTGTCTTATTGGATATGTAGATACTCAACACTACAATAGATTTTCACACACATGTATCATATTATGCATACAAAAGACATGAAATAAGTGAATTCAGATGAGTTTGGAGATACTAATTACTTTGGACCAAGTATGGTGGTCATTTATTTGAGATCAAGTGCTTTGATATTCCAGTAGATTACATTCCTGTTCTTTGTCAGGTTGGACATATTTCTGGTTTGGATGTATTTTCCCATTTATGTATCAATTTGTATTTTCTTATGCTTTTACACCCCAAAAACATCCATTCTTGGTTTAATTCTATGATGTTGAATATTTTTATTATCATTCCTCTGAACTTATATATTTATATATTCATATATGTGAATACATTTAGATTATTAATAGATATACAATTTATGATATTATTTTTAGAACTAGTTTCCACCTCCTAGCCTATGGAGGTGGGATCTAGGTAATTGTGTCTCAATTCGGGGTTAGTTTTAGGTCTCGAAATATTGGTATTAGATAAGTTACTTAGTTGGAATATTTTTAATAGTATTTCCTAAAAGATGATTTGGTTGTGATTTGTGAAACTATATTAAAGTGTCTTGAGTGCAGCTCTCAGGCTAGGGAATTTAATGACATTATGGGAGATGATTTTTCAATTTCACAAGGACCTTGACTTCCTACTTATTTAAAAGGAATACTAAGACATTGGTTGTAGGTATTAATGGTACATACATCATATAGGATTGAGGATTTGAATTACTTTTTTTGAGTCATCTCTGCCTTTTATTTTAATATATTCCCATATGATTGTGGCACATCTGGATTAAATTTTTGGATTACACTATGATGACCTCAAGATAGGATACTATTTTGATATCATGATGACAATCTGTTGAGAAACTATTCCTTATATTAAATTCCATCTGATGCAATTCTTCCTCTTTGTGGGAAGGCAGAAGTACCAACAATGATCGAGAAGCATAATATCCCATCCGAGTTGGCTAAGGATTCATATGGGCTGATTTCACTCTGTGAGTTCTTGCTCCTGAGGATACAAAGGTTCTACTATGGGCCATATCCATATATAGAATTGTAATGTCTAGAGTTAGTGGTCCATATCATTGGGATTATTCAAAACCCGATAGATCATGTGGTTTCATGGGTTTCTAACCATTTCCATGGAGTAGTTGGGTCACGGTGGACCCTGGTTACTCAGATGATTGATGAGTCAATACTCTTGTCTCTTGAATTCAAGAATCACATCAATGATGTGTACTACCAATCATTTTTTTGCTTAATTATGTTTTAAGAGATTTTGGAGCCGCATTAGGTATGGATTACGATAGATGAGTACATGACAGCACTTACAGACATTATCTGGTACTCTAGTGAGATTATATGAGATGGCTATATCTGACCACTATTGTTTGAGAAGGGAATCCATAGAATTTTATGTGAAACTTTGGTACTCTAGTGTATCCCCGGATATGTTGGGGTGTTTGAGAAGACACAAGTTATAGAGATAATTGAGATAGTCGGTCACTAGGATGCGGGAGATGGTAGTGGACGTCATAGTGTGGAGTCTTCTACCATAGTATGGCAGTTTGTGTTAGTAGAATCTCAATGTATGAGATCCTATCGTGATAGGAAATAGAGACATGGACATATAGGATAGGGACAACATTGTACATGCTGGAATCCAAGTGAAGGGATGTGCTTTTCATATGATTGGTGGTGTCACCTGACACATTACTGTCTGAACATACGTGCTTAGGTGTACTGATAGATAACTGACATACCTCCATGGCATAAAAAACACTGTGATCAGAGATCTATGAATAGATAACATAGATGATCCTAGGGAGGTGGTGTTGGATGTTGAGGAGTAGTATTTTTGGATAGTGGATGAAGCTATATGATCCAACCACCACCACCTGGTATCCCATTTCAGGATCAGGGAGAAGGTGTTCGGGGCTACAGAAAGCTATATGCAACTGAGGATTACGACCCCAAAATACCTGAAATGATCAGAGGTTTGATATATGTGTTTTTATTCATACATTAGAACTATTAGAAATAAGCTCCATCCATTCAATCATCTTTATAACCATAGTGGAATATTTGGAGCTCCCGATTGAGGGGCTTTCCCAATAGCTTCATCATAATGTTTTTATTGGGACAAGATCTCAGAAACATTTATCATCTAGTAGTTCTAGATATCTCTGGGAGAAGATTGGCTCTTGTTGGAAAAAATTTCTTTCATGATATAACCATGTGATGTCATATTGGGTATATAATAGTTTACTATTGTATATTCCCATATTGTCTATCACTGCATATTTTTGAGATTCCTTCTATCTAATGGGACGAAATTCACAATTATGGGTGAGAGAGGTCTCATGGAAGGATGATAGCATTCTATGATCTTGAGGTTTCATCCCATCTCTCATATATTGTTGAGTGTTTCCCTTAGTTCAGAATGCCCTTCAGGTATCTGTATTCATTCAATTGTGGAGAATTATATAGATGCTTTCCACGAGGAAATTCATGGACTACTTCCATGTTGGAGATGGGGGTTTTCATAATTTTTCATTCTGTGATGGATCTGATATATTCTATGGAATAACATATTTCCCTTACTGAGATCCAAGACTCTTATGTGTAGTTAGAGGACCCTTGAGAGAAGGTTTTAATCCAGAATAATGTGTTCACCTTGACAACATAATTTTTCTTTAATGTTTGGATGAGATATTGACGATTTACATTGATTATCATCACTTGAACAAGACCAAAATAATGAAAAAGTATCCCTACTCAAATATTGATTACCTCTGTGACAGATTTCAAAGTGAATGATGGATCCCGAAGATCAGTCTCTGGTCCGGCAACCACCATCTACAATTTTGTGAAATTGATATTTCAAATATGACATCATTATGTGAATACATACACTATGAGGTATTAATGACACCATTTGGTGTTATTAATTACATTAAGATATTTATTTCATTGTAAAAATAGATCTTCTAGATATACTTATAACTATTTTTGGTCATATTCATCAATAAAATACTCAACTAACCAAAATAAAAAATCAAGAATGCAGAAAACATGAGGATAATTACAAATTTTCTACGAGTTCAAATGATTTATGGGAATATCTCAAAGTGATAATTCTAGATTCATGAGAATAAATTTTAGGGTAATTTCACTTCTATCAATGGTTTAGAAAAGTACCTATTAATGATTAATATAATTATTTAATGGGATACAACAATGATTATATTAGAAGTGGGGAGATTCTGTAGCATGGTGGGGTACTACAAGAGATTTTTGGTAGAATATTCCATGATTTCATGCCCTATGACTACCATGCTACTGAAAGGGAATCCATTTACTAGGACTATGAATTTATACAGATAAATTTATTATCTGAAGATAATATTGTAGTGTGATATTTTGTTGATCCAACATAAGAGGTCATGGAGTAAATATTGTATTTTGATGCCTTAAGAGCCAAAATTTTTATTTTTTGATGAAATGAAAAATAGTGACCTCCTAAGTATTAATGAATTTGAGAACCCATGAGAAGTAATATGTCATTAATGATCTGAACTGAACTGAAAACTATCATTTTTATTCCATTTGAATGAAAAAAATGATACAAGAAAATCATGGAGAATGAAAAAAGTGAAATCCCAAAGCATCAATACTGACAAGATTCATACCCTAACTAGGAAAAGAAACTATATTAAGGAAAAAATTCATACTATGATTAGGTGAACCTATGGACGATAATAAATCTTTTACCTGGTTCCCTTCCTTCCATGTGTGAGTGATATCAATAAGATTACCCAAAATCTTCTTGCACTTTCTGATCATACAAATGCTATTCCATGGAACCGTGTCTGTACTTGCTATTGTTTTGAAGAGCATTAAATAATTCTTTCCCACAGCTTTAAGAGTGATATTCCACTTTTGTCACATCTCCAAACCCATCAGCATAGCATGCGCTTCAGCCTGGAAAATGTCACCCCAGCCATAGAAAGCATAAAATGAGGTAACAACAGACCCTTTCCAATTCTGAATGACCCCACCACCTCTTACCTCCCCCTGCATGGCATCCATCCGTGTTGAGTTTTAGTCTGAAGTGGAGGGGATGCCAGCATGCCTAGTGCCTATAACCCAACTCCCTACTTCAGCTGGACAGAAAACAACTAGGTATCATGGCATTCACTGATGGCGCATCCTGATTGATGATACTAAGCGATTTAATATATCAATCCAAGCATCATGTATTACTTCTTGCAGTGATACTGGAACATGATATAATGATGAATGATGGATTTTCTAAAGGACTATAACTTTTGAGATTTTTCATAATCTATGTAGTGGAATTATTATAGATGAATTATTTAATAGGAAGTTCCATTCTCACTTGGTATAGGTTGATTGTAAGCAGCTAGCATCCTTGTAACGGTCCATGGTTTATTAGGAGGTTAGATATTTTCATCATTCGATGGTGCTGGCCTATCCACTCATATGGTGTGTTAGAGATTCCCAACTGGGATACATCAACATTAAGGTCATGCATGCCTAGATATCCATATGGTATTCACAAGATAGATATTTTTTAGGAGTAAATTATATAATATTTTCTAGGGAAGCATGATGGATCCCATCTCAATGTGGGAGGAGGTGACAGAAGGCTCCCTATATTCTCCATATTTTGTACATCACAATGTAGGGAAGATTTATAAAGTTATATAGAATTTTTTTGGTGTTCTAATTTGACATGTAGTGTTCCTAGGTTTATCTATTGGTGCCTCACCTATTAGGAGGTTAATGATGAGAACTATGTTCTAGTAGGATTGTTTCATTTTATTGAGATCTTAGAATCGAATTGGGATAGATTGTCTAAGGAATTTGTAACAGGTATTCTTTAGAAATTGAATGGGGCATGATTTCATGGGATTGACAGTTGACTGAATAGTGACGTAAGCACACTTCCTTCCTATCACGGAGTAGAGTGCAGTGTAGTGTCAAGGGAATGTGTACAAATAAGAGATTTTTTACCTATATTGGTTTATGTAAATGAATATCTACGATCATGATGCACGGTTTAGGACAAGGTTGCTTAGAGTCATACAAGATTCATTCTAGACCCAGATGAGGATGCGTACAACCTTTCACCCCAAGAATTATGGTTAAATTCAAGGTACTATCCTTATGTTGGAGTATTATCCATTTTCGTGCATGTTATACTTTATCTAGAGTATGGAGGATGACTTGAACTTGTTATAGTTTTCATACAATAACTTTTATCACTCTATCATCGACATAACACAATTTGAGGACTTGTATGGGTGATCCTACTAGTCTATCATGTTCTTAAAGGAGATAAATGAGAAATATCACGAGGGCCCATATATGGTAAGGGTGATAATTGACAATTTATATTTTATCTATGATCATATGAAAATAATCGATAGTAGACAGAAATCAAACCCAGATTATTCTTGTAGGCCCTTGTATTTATTTTAGTGTGACCATTATTTCTTGAGAGTCTCTCCATGATGAAGATTATGGAGTTTTTTTTGGGAGGTATGCTATCTCTAAGGTTTATTTGGTTGTTAAATATCTTATAAATGGTTGGTGATGTTGATTACCAATTCACCCTACCACTGTAGTTAGAGCGGTATCATGGCATGTTCCATAAGCTTTGTTGAGTAGATACATGTATGAACCCACATAGGTCCTTAAATGGGGGGATATAAACATTGAGGGTAAATACAAATATATATATATATATCCTAGTAGATATCATGGATAAACTGTAGATAATCCTTTGGGGATGGACCACAATGTTGGTTCATGGGTTGTGGCCGAATGGGAACTTGGAGGAATTTTCATCAGACTAGTACTACCTGATACAGGCTTAGTGTCCCATGTTTTTATTTATTTTTAATTTTCAAATTTGAAAATAAAGAATTATGGAATAATGTATATACATTTTTCCATTGTAATAAATTGTTAATTTTCTATATATATTTCAAGTGTCAGGTGCTGAGATGGCCTGAAATTCTGAGGCTCGGTGTGCCATGAATTAATTTTACATAATTTTTTATATATTTTATATTGCATGCTTGTGGTTTCATAAATTAAATTGGTTAAATTTCTTGAATTATACCCTATTAGAAAATTTCTACCATGATTGAGTCTATAATGTGATTTTAACCCTAGTAATTGCCGAAAATAGTTATCCACATGGCATTAGGATATCTCGCCTATTAGAGGTGCAATCAATGGGTTAGTTAAATATCTAAATTATGTAATTAAATTAACCTACTATATTTCTATTAAGTATATCATTATTATAAAATAAATAGGGTATGACCTGAAATCCATGGAAAATTGATAGATTCTTCCTCCTATCATTTCATTTGTGAAACACATCTGATGACGATGAAACAATGGACATGATAATATCAAGACACAATGAACACATAAACAAACATTAATCATTGGTGACTGAATTATTCAATGGACAATGATCAAATATCATGTTAGGAATATTTAAACCATGTATTAGGCCCTTTCGGAGTAAAATAATTAATTATATCAATCCCATCATTTTATCGGCCACAATTGTGGCCATTATCTGCACCTATGTAAGGTAATAATTTATTATTATGACCATGTTCCTCACAAAAAGGAACCAATGGTCCCAATTCAACATCATATGGTTGTATCGGGCTCGATCAGGCCACCAAAATCATGATGAAATCACGATTGAGGGATAAATCAATGAATAAAGGATATATCCATGGATCTTTTGGTAATTGGTAGACCATAAAAATGATTTGAATTTGAATCATCAGTGGTGGAAGACCCTTAGGCATACAGTTCACGAAACAAAAAAATGTGGTGATGGATTTTGATATATAGCCATCAGATGGTCGAAAATGACCAACGATGACTAAATAAACCCACTACAATTGAATAAAAATATAGATCTATATATGGATTTCTATATCTGTTATACAGAGGGTGGGCCTAGATTACATGGTTAATCCTGAATACACATTGTTTCATTCAATGAACACATGACATATTAGGTCCAGGATATAGCGACTAGGGTTTTAGTGGATTATAAGTATCAGACATAATGCGGCATCCCCACATATAGTATGATCTCATGATGGTGGACTCATTATTTGGTTTGGGAGTAGACAAGCATTAGCACAAATAGTCATGCCATGTACTAATGTACATGGACATTGGGTAAATTATGATAGGCACAACATTTAAGAACCCATGTTTTTCCAAACAGTTGTTTTTAGCAGAAATTTGAATTTTTTGCTATTGGATGCTCGTGAGGGGTAAAATTGTCATTTAACCCTACCATCAAATATCAGATAATTTTTTTGAGAACTCTGTTTGTCCAAAAATTGGGATTTTACCCTAGGAAAGGAGTTTGGAGGAAATTTGAGCTGTTCGAATTTGGGCCGAATATTTAATATTTAATATTATTAAATTAAATATTAAATTATTCATGTAGGTTTGTTTGGCAATAAATTTTCAACGGAGCATCAGATGGAGATTCTGTCAGCACCGTTGAGTCCGAAATGGGGATTTTAGCCTAGGGAAGGCAGAAACTCATGTCGGGCACCGGGGACGGCTCGAGCCCCTTTTTCATCTTTTCCTTTTTTCCTTTATTTTTTCTTTGTCCTCTCTTCTTTCCTCCTCCTCCTTGCGAAATTATCCTACTCTACTCCTCCTTGACCTATGGGAGAATTTGGAGATTGAGAAAACTGGAGATAAGGAAGGCGAGAGTGGTGCCGATTCGAATCCCTTGACGCGCTGAGTCGGCGTGCGACATCCGTGGGTCATGAAATCAACCAAAGCTTTGACGGTTTCCAACGGAATGTAGGGCCATTTTTGTTTTTGGAATACATCATATTAAAACACGTTGTTTTATGTTTTTAATGACTTATATTTCTTGATTGTATGCCCATGGGTCTCAACCTTTAGTTTCAGAGGCGAAAATGGGCGAATCAGGTGTTTTTAGGGTTTCCCTGTCAGAAAAACCAGTATACACATCATGTATTCTAGGGGTACAAGCCATGTGTTCATTTCGTTCAGGGAATAAGAAGTTTTCTTAAGTACACACCATGTAGTGGGTGGACATGTGGCTGGCCGTGTGGAGTAGAACAAAGAAATAGTGGTTTTTAAGGACTACACATCATATACATTTTGTACATGGTGTGTAGTGGTACATGGGAATGTGTTCAGGTGAAAACGGACACGGCGTAACTTTTTGTGAATAGTACACTCCATGTACAGTAATGTACACACCTGGTACTGTTACACAGGCAACCCCTTTGTGCTCTGATCATGTACTGCTTCAGTTTAGAAATTTTCAGATATTTTGGGCTCTGGAAGTCAGAATTGGGCTTGTTAGTAGTGGATTATGAGCATTTTTCCATGTAGATCACACTGGTCAAATCCTTTTGAATTTTATAGGTCATATAAATGGGTTTTGGGGGGGGGGGTTATCTAAATTGATGGGTTCTTCCTCCACATATTGAGTTCAGTTGTCACCTAGGAGTGAGGCATGGTGTGGATGATAGGTCGGGTGTTCAGACCATATTAGTTGAGACCCTTATTAAGAGATGAGCTATGATAAATCTCCCTTAAACCATGCTTTAGTGTATTTTTCCCTTGTGAGACGTTCCCTTCTGGCCTACGAGGCTTTGAGACCAGGTACCTCTAAGGATCCCCTAAGGGATGCCTTTCCTTGTGTGCTGACCTAGGGAGTCCCTTGTAGGATCTCTCTCTTGTTCTTACTCTAAAAGAAACCGTGTTATGGAATTCCTATGTTGTCCTTCCTTTGAGGATCCTGTGTATGATTCCTCCCTTACTCTATATTAAGGATCCCGCATAGGTTTCCTTCACTCGTGTTTACCTGGAGGATCCCGAGTATGATGCCTCCTCTATGTTTGACCTGAGGGACCCAGTGGGTGCCCGTTGTTTGACTGACCCTGAGTTGTTGTGTCGGGTTTTGGTAGATTTAGTGATCAGGCGTCACCTATAACCCATTCCAAACTATTGATTCCATTTAGCTTTGGGTGTTTGTTGGGTTTGGTGTTCGGGCCACCCTCATTATTTTTTTATATCTAACTTGGTTTTGCTGATGCTGTAGTGTTTACCAGAGGAGCTTTTTGGTTGGTGGCTAGTGAGCCTGATGCGAGACATCTTTCTTGATTCTTTTTTTCCTAACATTCATGAATTCTTGTGTAGAGATAATTTGATCATGTGTGAAGATAATTTGGTGTAATTGGATGTTTTTCCCATTACATGTTCAGTTTATGACCCTTTGGATGTTGTTTCGATTTTAGACATTATGCATGTTTTCTATGACTTGTGACCGTAGGATGGAATGATATTCATAACATGCTTGTTATGTTGTAGACTGGATAGCTATGTAGCTCTGTCGGTGTACTTTGGCCTTACAAAATTATTTTTCACTAACTGGCATAGGACCATGAGAACCTGGTGCTATAGAATATAAGGGATAGACCCAGTGAGCTTCCCAGAGAGTCTTGGATATTATAGTCTACAGGAGGGTAGAACGAGTGTGCTTCCTCAGAGAGTATTGGACATTATAGACTATAGGGGATAGACTGAGGGAGCTTCCTAGAGAGTTTTGGATATTATAAACTACAGATGGGTAGACTGAGTGAGCTTCCACAGAGAGTCTTTACTTTGTTTGAATTTCGTTAAAACCTTTCTAGACAAGAGAAGGAATTGACTGAGTGAGATTCCTTAGAGAGTCTATGATAGACTTGAGGATATAGTAGGAATTGACTGAGTGAGCTTCTTCAGAGAGTCTCTAGACCTTGGGGCTATAAGAGGGTTAGTCTACGTGATCATCCTCATAGTGTCCTTGACTATCCTGTATTATAAGTGGAATTGACCACGCGAGCATGCCAAGAGATTCTTATAATTTCGTATGAACAAACCATTGGGGTTAGGCTGAGTGCACTACCTAGAGTGTTGTTGGTACTACATGGATAAGACCAGAGGGGTTGTCTATGATTACATTCTAGAGGGTTACCTGTTTTGTTATCCACGTGCTTGTGATTGGTTAGTTGAACTAGAGGATAGCTTGTATTTGTATAGCTTGTTCAAAGGCATATTTCCGGCATTGGCCGAAGAAGGTACATGTCGATGGGATTACAGACCAAGGGATTGACATAATGATACATGTCTGGAGTGGCACGACATACAGGTCAATTCCCTTGCACAGGATGGCCATGATATTGGGCTTATGATCCCAATGATCGATTGTTGATGTTGTTTCTTGTTATTTGAATCACTTAATCATGAATATAAATATTTAGGTATATGTGTATAGGTATGGGACTATAAATGTGTAGGAATATTGATATGGACATACATGGTGGCACTTGCCCAGTTGACATGGATCACATACCATGACTTCAACTATTGTTGCATGTTTTGTTTACTTTCTTTTGTCGTGTTCCGGCTAGGCTGAGCACATTGCTGTTGCATACACTTTTAGCAGCATAGTTGTAGGTTTCTTTTAGGGGTGCCCTAGTGAGATTATTTTTCCCCCTGCATGTGCACCTCAGTGTATGTGTAGACCTTATGTCTGATTTTCAGGTTGATCATGAGTTTCATGGTTGATAGGGCTGAGGCCCAGTGTTGTATGATCGAACAGAGCTGCTCGAGTGGTTTTACTGATTGGGCTACAGCAGCCCGATATTATACGGAGATCGGGTATGTGGATTTTCTACGAGTTAGTAGAATTGCCCGGTACTTTTACTTTCAGTTTCTTTGTGCTTGTATCATTATGGTCGGCACAGTGGGTGACCAGTGTTTTATTGTATTGCATAGATGTTTAGGATTTTATAGCATTTTACTATTATAGCTTGTTCTATTTTAGATTTTTACTACTTCCGCACTCTATTTACTTTCTGCTGTGTATGATACTTAGTTATTTCCTCTGTTTTCTTTCTCTGGCAAGAGGGAATAGTCTCACCACTATCACACCCTAGGATCTCACTTCTAGTCAGTAGCCTCTGGCGTACGGGGAGGCATGCTTGAGGCCTTGTGGAAAAATGGCTCGGAGCACCTTTTAGTGGCTTCCGGGTCAGGACGATAGAAAGTGATATCAAAGGAGTTTTCCATATTGGTCTTTACAATTTGGGATATGGTAGACGCGATTATTAGGAATGTGTCGGAACCAGTGATGGATTTCGGGTTGGTGCGTCGCAAACCCTTGTCTTGGTAAGATTTCCTTGTTTCCAGGGATTTGGATTGTTGTTATGATTTTGTGATGTTACATTTGTATTTTATTTATGCCTTGAGCAACTCACATGTTGTGTGGTGTTTTGACTCAATATTGATCTATGGCTCGTGGCCATTGGTTAGATTCCAGGGAATGATTTTGACTCTTGGCTGGAAAAAGTCAAGAGGTGTCACATGCATCATACTAGGGACGTAGGATTCCCATCATATATGCATGCTAGTGTGTTTTTTAATGATTAATGAGACCGTTGGGTCTTATTACACATACTTTTTAATATAATGGAAGGTTACATGGATCTACGTTAAGGCATTTTTGATGGGGATGATGACTCAGTCCTTTTTCACAAGTAGTGTAGTGATCCTATTTGGTCTATGTGGCACTTGATGCCTTTTTGTTTAACCCCTTATTAGGTGTTGTTTCTCAGAATTTTTGGTTATCTAGTCAGATCGTTGAGAACGATGTCGATAGATACCAATGCTTTCCTTCTGAACTGGACCTCCTTGTGGTTTTTCTGTATACAGATACCAAATGGATGTTAGCACAACTTGTCTCTTCTATTTTGTTTATGACCTCTAAAGAGTCATTACTTCTGAGGATACACGGAGGGGATCAGGGCCCTTGTAGGTTGTGTTTTGTTTTTGAACTTCTTGGGTCATTGGGATCTTTACAATATTCTAATTGGTTTTGGATATTTTGGGCTAGTTGTTTAGACCTTGTGACCCAGTTGTTTGGATTTTTCTGTAGGGCTAGGTGGAAGACCTAGAGACCCTGGGTTTTGATTCGAACCCTTATCGATAGATGTCTTTTTCATTTTAGGGAAACTTGGGTGAGATGTTTGGCCAGTGTTTTCTAATGCCTTTTTGGCGGTGTTATTTTCGCGACTAGTTTCGGCGAACTGTCCTGTTCTGGTGCCTGGACTGGTAAACCGGTGTTTCTGATGTTGCTTTTGTAGAGGTGACATTGTGAAATTTTGGGTTACGGTGAAATGGTTGACCCATGCTGGAATCCTGTTTGGGTTTTGTCAGGATGTTAGCGTGGCTCAGAGGGACCTAGACATGCCTTTGGTTAAATCATAGTATACTCCTATAAGAGTCGATCATGCGATATCTTGATTCGTCTTGAGTTTGCTGAGAGATCTTCGACCCTACATCGAGCACTTTTTCTCTCTTAATGTTCATCCATGTGGAGGATGGAACCTGTTCTGCTTGGGCTCTCAGAATAGTGTAAGGAAATCCATATGGTGGGGAGTGAAACTTTTTCCTTTTTAGGGTGGTTTCCCTTGTTGAGGTTAGACATCGATTTTTTCCAGGATATTTTGATTTAGATTATTCTTTTAAGATGACAACAAGGGTATTCTTATTGTGGGGAGTACCAGTTTGGTCGTAGTTGAATTTTTTCTATGTAGAAGGTGGAGGTTAATGCTATAAGGTAGGTCGTTGGACAGTCTAGATAGCTTGGTTGTGATGATGCTCAGGTTATGAGCACAGTTGTTGTTTCCTTTACAGGCTTCTCTGGGACGAGAAGGTTTATGGTGGGGAGTTTATAAGAACTGGTGTTTTTCCAGACAGTCGTTTTGAGAAGAAATTTGAATTTTTTGCTGTTGGATGCTCGTGAGGGGTAAAATTGTCATTTTATCCTACCATCAAATCTCGGATAATTTTTCTAACAACTTCGTTGGTCCTGCAATAGGGATTTTACCCTAGGACAAGAGTTTGGAGGAAATCTGAGCTATTAAAATTTTGGTCGAATATTTAATATTTAATATTATTAAATTAAATATATAATTATTCATAGAGGTTCGTTTGGTAATAACTTATAAATGGAGCATTGGATTGAGATTCCATCTTTTCTGTTGAGTATGAAATTGGGAGTTTAGCCTAGGGAAGGAATAAACTCATGTCGGGCACTGGGGCTGGCCCAGGCCCCTTTATCTTCCTTTCTTTTTCTCCTTTCTTTTTTCATTCATCTCTCTTCTTTCATACTTCTGCTTGCGCCCGTATCCCACACCGCTCCTCATTGACCTATGGGAGAATTTTTTGATCGAGAAAACTAGTTAGATGTAAGGCGATAGTGGTACCGATTCGAAGCCCTCGACGCGCTCAGTCAGCGTGCGACATCCGTGGATTGTGTAATCAACCGAGGATTAGATGGTTTCCGCCTGAAGGTAGGGTCATTTATGTTTTCACCATAGATCCTATTAAAACATATTTTTTTTGGTTTTTAAATCCATAAATTTATTTCTTGTATACCCATGGGGCTCGATATGTTGTTTTGGTGGTGAAAACAGGCGAATCGAGTGTTTTTAGGGTTTTCCCGTCGGAAAACACAGTATACACGGCGTGTATTCCAGGTGTACACTCATTGTGTTCTTCCCATTTAGGGAAGACAATGTTTTCATAAGTACACGCCGTGTACTTTGAGTACACGCTATGTAGTGGGTGGCCATGTTGCTGGCAGTGTGGAGTAGAACATAGAAATAGTCGTTTCTAAGGACTACATGTCCTATACTTTAAGTACACGTTGTGTAGTGGTACATGGGCATGTGTTTGGGTGAAAACGGACATGGCATAACATTTTGTGAACAGTAAACACCGTGTTCTGTAATGTACATGCCGTGTACTATTACACAGGCATGCCCTTTGTGCAATGGCCATGTACTCTGGCCATGTACTACTTCAGTTTAGAAATTTTGAGATATCATTGGCTCTAGAAGTCAATATTAGGTGTGGGAGTAGTCGATTCTGAGCGTTTTTTCACATAGATCATAATGATGGAATCCTTTGGACTTTTAGATGTCATATAAAGGGGTTTTTGGGGCTTCTATATAAATGGACAGGTTCTTCCTCCACTTATTGAGTTCAGTTATCACCTGAGAGTGAGACATAGTGTGGATGATTGGTTAGGTGTTCAGACCAAATTAGTTGAGACCTTTATTAGTAGATGAGCTATGTGTTATATCATGTAACCGATGACTTATAGTACTTTTCCCTTGTGAGATGTTCCCTTTTGGCCAAAGAATCTTTTAGACCAAGTACTTCTAAGGATCCCTTGAGGGTTGCTTTTGCTTGTGTCCTGACCGAGGGAGTCCCTTGTAGGATCTATCTCTTCTTCTTCCTCTAACAGGAACCATGTTATGGAATTTCTATATTTTCCTTCCTTTGAGTATCATGTGTAGGATTCCTCCCTTACTCTTTACTAAGGATCTCGCGTAGGATGACTTCACTTGTGTTTACCTGGAGGATCCCGAGTATGATGCCACTTCTGTGTTTTACCTGAGAGACCAAGTGGGTGCCCATTGTTTGATAGACCCTGAGATGTTATGTCAGGTTTGGGTAGAGATAGTTATTGGTTGTCAACTATAACCCATGCTAAAATGGAGATTCCTTTCATCATTGGATGTCTGTTGGGTTGGGTGTTCGAGACACCCTCGCTATTTGATTATATCTAAGTTGGTTTTTCTAATGCTGTAGTGTTTACCAGAGGTGCTTTCTGGTTGGTGGCTTGTGAGCCTCACGCAAGATGTATTTCTTGATTGTTGTATTCCTACGTTCCTTTTATGCTTGTGTATAGGTAATTTGATCATGTGTGAGGATAATTTGTGGTGCTTGGATATTTTTCCCATGCCTTGTTCTGTTTATCATCCTTTGGGTCTTGTTTAGCTATTGGTCATTAATCCTATTTTCCACGCCTTTTGACCGTTGGATGGAATGATATTCTTAACAAGCTTGTTATGTTGTAGACTGGTTATCCATGTAGCTCTGTAGGTGTACATTTGCCTTATAGAATTATTATGCACTGACTGGTACGGGACCATGAAAACCTGGTGATATAGACTATAAGGGATAGACCGAGTGAGCTTCCCAGGGAGTCTTTGATATTATAGACTATAGGAGGGTAGACCGAGTGTGCTTCTTCAGAGTGTCTTGGACATTATAGACTACAGGGGATAGACCGAGTGACATTACCAAAGAGTCTTGGATATTATAGACTATAAGAGTGTAGACCGAGTGAGCTTCCTCAGAGAGTATTTACATTGTTTGAATATCTTTAAAACCATTCCAGAATAGAGAAATAATTCACTGAGTGAGCATCCTTAGAAAGCCTTTGATAGAACTTAGGCTATAGAAGGAATTGAACGAGTGATATTCCTCATTAAATCTATAGACCTTGGGGCTATAAGAGAGTTAGACCGCGTGATCTTCCTCAGAGAGTCCCTCACTATACTAGACTATAAGGGGAATTGACCGAGCGAGATTTCCCAGAGAGTATTTTAATTTCGTATGAACAAACTAGAGGGGTTAGGCTGAGTGCATTGCACAGAGGGTTGTTTGTATTATTGGATAGAACCAGAGGGGTTGGCTGTGAGTACTTCTCAGAGAGTTACATATTGTGTTATCAGCTTTCATGTGAATGGTTGATTGAACTAGAGGATAGCCTGTCTTTTTTTAGCTGGTTCATAGGAATATTTTCGGCATTGGCTGAAGTAGGTACATGTCGATGGGATTACAGACCTATAGATCGACTAAATGATACACGGCTTGAGTGGCATGACGTCTAGCTCAATTCCCTTGCACAGGATGTCCAGGAGATCAGGATTATGGTCTCAAAGATTGATTATTGATGTTGTTTCATGTTATTTGAATCTCTTAATCATGAATATACATATTCATTTATTTGGGAATATGTATGGGACTATAAATGTGTATGTATATAGATATGGAAATCCATGGTGACACTTGCATAGTTGATAGGGATCACATACCCTGAGTTCAACTGTGGTTGCACGCTTGGTTTACTTTCTTTTGTGGTGTTCCAGCTACGCTGAGAACATTGTTGTTGCATACACTTTTAGTAGAACAGTTGTAGGTTGCTTTTTGGGGTGCCCTACTAAGATTTTTTCTCAATCTGACACATGCACCTCGGTTGGCGTGTAGACCATATGTCCGCTTTTCAGGTTAAGCACGACTTGCATGGTGGGTAGTGCTGAGGCCCATTATTGCATGATTGATCAGAGCTATTCGAGTGGTTTTACTAATTGAGATGCTGCAATTCGATATTGTCTGGAGATCGATTATGTGGATTGTCTTGGAGTTAGTAGCAGAGCCTTGTACTTTGACTTTCAGTTTCCAAGTACTTGTATCTATATGGTCACCCCAGTGGGTGACCAGTGTTGTATTGTATTACCTAGCTGTTCGGGCTTTTACAGCATTTTATTATTACTGATTGTTATATTTCAGTTTTTTACTACTTCCACACTCTGTTTACTTCCCGCTGTGTATGATACATAGTTATTTCCGTTGTTTTCTTACTCTGTTAAGAGGGCATAGTCTCCCCAATATGAAACCCTAGGCCCTTGCTGGTAGTTGGATGCCTCTGGCGTATGGGGAGGCGCATTTGAGGCCTTGTGGAGAACTAGCTCAGAGCACATTTTAGTGGTATCTAGGTCAATACTTTACACAACATGTGTATATGTACGTGTGGTAAAGTTCATAGAAACGGATTCTAAACATGGACATGAGGTAAAGTACCCAGACACAACCAAGAACGTATGATGGACCCTGAGTGGAATGGTAACAATTTTTATATCATCTAAATATTTTATATTAAAATATGGTTCATGAATGATGCATCTATAGGGACACCACCAGGTGATGTTGCAGGGCCACATGTTGTGTGGGTCCTCTCACAGAGCATTTACCCGTTGGTCCTTTTAAAGGAATCTTCTAACTATCATATCTCCTTTGTTAAGATTTAAAATTTTTATAATGAGTATCCCATCCATTGTGTTTATCAGTATATAATGTGATTGTTTTATCAGATGGGGAATTTGGGGTATGATGTGTTTTATTTCAAGGCATGGTTATTTTTTATGTGATGCTCGATGATGTTAGTGATCACGCATGATCAGGGAAGACATTCCAAGTGAAACACTTCTACTGGGATGGGAATGGGTCATATACCACCAAAGTGGAACTGTTCTATTAGCACATGGAATGGTTTCTCCATATAATTTTAGAGTGGATTCATCCATCTAGTCTATGAATGGGTCCTTTACCACCAATTTTGAACCCACATGTCTGAATAGGGAATGGGACCAATTTCGACTCCTAGAGTGAAATCCTCCAACTAGCATGGGCATGGGTCCTCTATAACCAGAGTGGAATCCTAAAATTAGAAGAAGGAATGTTTCCACTATAAAATAATATAGTGGAACCCTCCATATGTTTTAATCAATTTTCTAGACCACCAATGTGGGATCATCCAAATGGAAGAGTGACAGGGTACTCAATCGACTCATAGAGTAGAACCCTCCAGATCGGTTTGGCAGGGGACCTCTACTAATATTATGGAACCCTACTTCTTGAATGTTGTATGAGTCCTCTATATATCCACTTAGTGTAAACTTCATATATTATTAGTGGATGATCCCACTATCTGGATATTTTTTTCCCTCAACTGTGTGGCACAGTGATGTGGTGTTAATTGACTTGGATAGTTTCTTCTAAGAAAACACACTAGTAGTTTAGCATCATTGATAGACTTAATGAATTTTGGGTGACTCATTAACAATAATGATATATTTGATAGAGATCCCCACTCTTTCTCCGGTATGTAAATCTTTTTTATGATAATATATATACAATTCTGTATCCCTTCAGTAGATTTGGTTACTCTCATAAAATCGGTTTCAAAAATACACATGTTAGGACCAGTTCTTCCATTGATTAGCTTCTTCATGTTGGAAATGTTTATTCCTCTACAAGGGGTGGAAAGGAATAGATGTGTAGTTTATCTACATACTTCTTTTAGCGTGATTTTATTGGATGTGGTTATATTATCCTTATTTGGTATGAGTTTATTCCTATTACTATCATCTATATTTCTATTACAATTGTATTTATCACTTCTCCATTACATATTTTTTGGAAACCTACTAGGTATGTACATATCCATCCATCTATAGGATTTTCCTTCACATTTTGGTTCCTAATAAGTCGAAGGATAGGTCGATGGTGACTTTAGAGGAGCCTACAGATATTGGATTCTTCTGACAGTTTATAGTGGTCATAGCATGGAGAACAGAAGCTTGGATATCTTATAGTTTACATTTTTGTTTTTATTAGGTGGTAACATTTTTTATAGTTTTTTAGGGATTTTACCCTTTACCATTAATTTCTAAATATTATACTCTTGTACACCCTATAGGTTTTACATGATTTTTTATTAATATTCGTCTAAACATATGCACTATGGTGGATCAGTGTGTATGTATAGGTATGCTAGGAATAGGATTCCAATTTAGGATTTTCCATCTGTCACAAGTCACCACCCCATAGCCTATTTATGTAGGATGGGGAATGTTGCAGAACAATAACCAAATTGGATAAAGTCATGACAATCTTTCCAAAAAAAGAAAAATTATTTATTGAAGAAACAAGAAAATTTTATTTAAGAAATTGATTTTTAATGTTTTGGTTTCACATAATTGGATAAGAATAACCAATAAAAGTGGTATATTCCAAAATTAAATCACTTTTATTATCATTGACTTCCATATCAAAATCATTAAATTTAATTATTCATCTTAGAATCATAGTTTGGATTCATTCATAAATTGTAGATACTTGAGATTATAATGGTATGATAAAATAAAAAACATGAAAATAATTAGATATTACCTAAAATTATACATAAAAAAATTAAATACTACCAACTCATAGTCCTTATAATATTAGCTATTAAATCTATTATCACAAATCAAATTTTCCCAAAAAATCACATAAGTATTATTTTCTTTTATTTTCCCCAAAACAACACCTACTACCACATCATTAGTATAAATAATCACATCATTTGATGTTTGAAGACTAGAGAAGTGATAATGGGTGAGGATTTTATCTTCTATTTTATAATATTAAATTATTCTAAACACTCCTCCTCAAATAAGGTTGTTTTTCATAAATAAGATGTTAACACAATATCAATGTTATTTGAATAATTTCATTGATGAATATCTAATAAAAACAAATATGGACTAAATAAATAAAATTCCATTTACACTATCATATGGTGGTAACTATTAAAACTCTTCAATTTTATTATCACTGACTTAAATTCCAATCATTTGAATATTTTTTACATAAAACAATTCCTATAGTTATGATGAACGATGATTTTTCCAAATTTAAACTAATTTTTTTTCTTCAATCAAAAATAATTTCGACGATTTCTATAGTGTTATTAAAAATGTAAAACTATCTATAAATCATACATTAAAACATAAATTATTTCCTCAAACATATCATTTAAAATAAACAACATGCATATCTACTGTGTGTGTGAAGATCCAGAAAAGCCAAATAGAATTCACATGTTTGAAAATATCCCAAATATACAAGCCAAATTCATGTTCACCTAGTCCTTATAATGTATAGAAATAAGGTTTTTTCTATAATATCTATTAGTAAAAAATAAATTATCAGGAATACATTACCTATAATCAATTTTATCATGAAAAAGAAGTCGTAAATTACCTTTCATGGTATAGCCATTTTTTTCCTATAATCTAAATTGACCATTCACATGTTCACTATACAAGTTTTAATTCATATAATTATTTCATTTAAACAAATATTGAATCAACTATTTTTAGAGAATCATAATTTTGACTCGCCCTTGGGATCTTTTAAATAGGTTTGTTTTTACAAACATCATGCACCCTAATAATATTATCATTGACCACTTCATTCCAGTTGGGGCACAATCTTCTCTATCCCTTGACTCTTTCATTGTCATCTTCTTCCATGGGGATTTTCGGCATATAATTTTAAGTACTAATTTTTTTTATATCAATTAGGGTCTAACTAATGAAACATTTCAACTTAATCAATAAATTCAATGGTTTTACATCTTAGAGTTCTTCTAGAATAGTTAATATTGTGACCAAAATTGTTGTATCCATATGGTGGAATGAATATTAAAGGTGTGATGGCAGTTGAATGATATTAAAATGTGGTTCTTATTACCTAGATGGTTGACCACTAGTTCAAGATTCCATAAGGACATAACACTATTTCATAATGTGAGTGTGAAAACTACTAAATTCTTGATTATGATAACAATAATATTAATTTCCCACAACATTATTCAATGTGGAAGGAAAAAATATATGAGTGACATAATCTTTTTTACAAAAAACATTCATAAAGAAATGTTTTTATATTCTACGTTTTCTTATACACAATTAATGTGAGGATAAAATTATCATAAATAATTAACAAAATATCTTAGAAGCTCATAACATAATTGATATTTTTGTATATTTCAATCAAAATATCCATATTATTATCTCTAACATCCTCACTATGTTAAAAAATCATTTTTTCATTAAGATTGGAAGTCTCAACAATGTTTTTCATATCATCTTATTCTTGACATATAAATTAGTTCACAAGCTCCAACATTTCAGATCATGAATAATTTTATCCATTTTTTGTTCCTTTGTATTTTGAAAAAGATCACATTTTTCTTTCCCCCTTATGATTTAAAATCACATTTCCTTTAGAAACATAAATTAAAATGACCCAAGTATCAAGAAAGGTCAAAGAATGTTATTCATATAATCTAATCACAATCCATACACAAAATGAGAAATTGTTATGGAAAAAATTGATGTAAAACAATAATTGTAGGTTTTCCACCCCCTCGATTGGTTGTGTAGTGGAACGTCTAGATAATTAAAGGATAAATATAGTGTCCTAAAATTTTTATACATAGATGTAAAATCAGTTGTGATTAATATTGTTTTCATTACTCAAACACATTCATACTAATCATAATGGTATAGTTCCTTTGTAATCCGAGAAACATAAAAAAAATTATTTATAAAATATTTATATCATATCTCACTTATTCCTACACAATTAGAACCCATTTTCATATATCATACTTAATATTCTTTTTCCTATCTTGGGGATAGGAAACATAAGAAAATGGTGAGAATTGATGACCAATATATGAAAACTGTAGAGAAATCAATAAAAAAATGTAAGAGAATAAGAACATGAAGATGAAGTTTTAAAAATTATTCTAGAATATCAATGATCATAATATAGGGTTCGGTAACAAATCTGGGTAGTTCAAAATACAAATATCATTAAAAAACATGATCTATGATAGAATAACATTGGTGTAAAACATGGAATCATGGAATTTATATAGGAATAAAAATTAATTCTTTATTAGTAATGTAAAATTGATTAGACTATCCTAATGGAATGAGCTTACTCGCCTAACCCGAATAGTATTGAATGCTCACTACCACGACTATCATGGGGGACAAGTTCCTTCTCTAAACTTGGATTATATCAAATTACAGTACAATTTATCTCACATGATATCATTCTATACCCAATTAATTTGATGGAGATATTGGTGACACCCTTCATAAAATGAAAATAATATGTTTTTGTTATAGAAGATCATAATTATTTCATTATATAAGAATCCATAAAAAGAAATTGGATTCATAAACATTTAGTTATAACTCATAGAAAATAAATGGAATTCATAAACATTTTTCTATAATAAGCATAAACCATCCATAAAGTGAATAAATATGGTATCTATAGATCATATCCCCAAAAAAGCATATGTATAAGCAATAAATGTTATCTTATATTAAAAATTATTTTGAATAATCTGTTGGAATAATTCTTGATCAAAATAACCATTCCATTTTAAAATCATTTTATGTATCCGTGAAGTTGCAAATAAAAATATATTCCTTGAAAATAACTATGTTAATATGTAGATGGAATAAAAAACTATTGAGTAATCACAATGGATAGAAAAATCGACCATTACTTATATGTTAATAAAGAAATTACATAATTTTTTTTTGTTATAAAAATCATAAAGCACCATGTTTCTTAAATTTCAAAGTATAATCCATTCAAAAAAATTTAAAAAAATTCATCGTTGGGTAAAAATTATATTAAATAATAATAAGATAATTGATAAAATAGTTTTTAAATTTTTCATGAAAAAATGGTAATGGTGGAGAAATATTCTCCAATCAGAGCATAAAGAGTCTCAAATATTTTCCATATATTGAAATATAACTCTTTTCTTATGTCAAACCATTCATCATTCATGTTCAAACCTCCTATATAATAAAAATAGATTTATTATAAAAGTATTAAACATCCATATTCCAATATATTATTCCATATATTATTTATTTATAACAAATTATCACCCTTTTATTATTTTTTCTATTAAAATCATTTTTCTGTTTGATAACAACTCTATTCTCTAGCATGTTTTAGATCAAATGTCTCGAACTTGTTACATTGATAATTATCCCATAGTTTCAAGAATAATATTCATTTTATAAATATAAACTATGTTTATTTTAAATAGTTTATTAATCATTTATATAATGTAAATATTGATAAATTAAATATACTATTCATAGAAATGATAAGATGTGCGTATGTGTTACCACAATTTATATTTTTTGACTAATGGAATGAGATAATTGTAAATAAAAATTTATCCATTATATAATTATTATTGTATCATATATATTAATATTATTTAATATTTTTTCAATCCAAGTGAATTATAAATGAAACATTAGTCATATCTCATCGTAGAGATGATAGTCTATACATACACATATAATATCATACGTATGCAAAAAAATATTTCATGAGAAGAAGGTAGACAATATAATATCATTTTAGGATATTAATATTAATGGATATATAACATATAAACAATAATCCCATCATAATTCTCATCCAAAATAATATTTTGATGAAAAATTACTTGTATTTCAATATGCAATGTTATGTCGTACGTATGCACGAAAGATACATTCACTTCATATTTGATTGGAAAGTGGGTGTTTAATGGGTTAACACTAAATGACAATAAAATTACAGAATATTGTGGATATAAAGTTTTTTATTTTATTATTATTAAAATATCATTATGAGAAGTAAATATGTGTAGAGAAATAAAGTGATTATTTATAACGACTACCCCTCTTTCCGAAAACTCCTTTAGATCTACTATATAGGGCCCTAGAGATAGTCTATTGGGAAGAAAAGAATGTATTTAATATGGATGGGGATGTGCAGAATAAATTATTTTTTTAGTATTAATATATAAGGCTTAATGTTTTTAATGATGTGAAATAATTATTTCCATTTTATAATTGATGTGATGGATACTTTGGGAATTTCTCAAAATATTAAAATTCAAGTAGACTATTAAAGAAATAAATGATTCTAAAAGCTTAATAAATTATTTGGGAATTTGAATTCATAATATATGTCATCCAGTTTCTTCAGATTAAATATTTATTATAATAATTAAATAGGTTAATAAATTATTCATCCCCTAAAATATCATTATTTTCAATCTGGATACTATTCATTACATTGAATTTAAAAACATTAACAAAAATAAAATAAATAGAGCAAAACTATTTTATAATCTCGTGAAAACATGATGTGAATATAAGGAATTCTTTTATTACCTCTTATATCTAAAAAAATGTTACTTTTAGTTTTTTATTCATTTATTTTTTTTCCATTAATTTAATAATTACAAAATCATCGTTGTGTATGTATTAATGTTAGTTATTTTATCCCAAAAAAAAACAAAAAAACACATGAATATAAATTAATAGGTGAAAATATTATATTAATATTCTCTCACAATTATTTTTTCTTCCAATGAGAAGACTTAAATATTTTTTAAAACTAAGAGAGAGACATTTTTTTCAGTTCCTTTGGATTAAATAATATATACGTAATTTTCATGGACATGATTCCATTGAATAACTAAACTCATAAAGTTAGGTTTTGATGGTCTATAAGCATCTTATAATAATAAATAAACTGAATAATTATGACCTTTTCACTTATTTTTAATAATTATTAACCTGATTTAACATTTACCATACTGATAAATTTTACCATGGTTTATATTCATGTTTAAAAGGGGGCATAATTACAGAATTTTCAACTACTAATTTAACATATATAATTTGTTTTATCTAATTGAATTATTAAAAATAATAGAATCTAATATTAAATGATAAATATAAAAGGTGATGAAAATATTATTATTTTTAAATTACATTTTAGGCATAAAATCAAATTTATATGCTAAGAAAAATATTTATGACTATTTAAAATATTTTATCATGTAAATAATATGTAAATATTAATTAAACTTGTGTGATCAATTCATCTATCACACATACCTCCATATAGATAATTCTTCCATATAATTGATGTAAATTTTTCCACAGATAAATCCAAATCAAGAATGGTAAAATTTTACTCATAGACCATCAATTTTCATGAGGAGAAAGCTACTTCTAGGTAATATTTCATGCGAACACATAGAAGTCCCTTAATATATGCAATACTATCAAGGACTAACCATTATCCACTAGAAGATAGTTTGATAATAGGTGCATGGGGAAATCATTTTTCATCTCTTTTAAATAAAATTAAATTTTTCTAGGTATATGAATATAACAACATTCCGAGTTAACTAGGTGAGAGGATTATTAAACCATCAGAAGTTTTTCACAAAACAATGATGATATCAAGACAACCCAATAAAACATTCGATATTTTCATCTTGGTTTTCCTAGGATAAGAATTAATATCTTGTGTAATTGAATGATAAACTAATATATCCTCCCATGAGATTATTTTATGTAAAAATGAAACTTTTTGAAGGCAAAATTCAGTCATGGTAAATTTTTAAAAGTTATTCTCCATCCTTAGGTTATTTAGTATCAACTGGTCAACATACTATCTAGATACTCTATTAATTTATCCCATAATGATAGTTGTGGAATAATTAAGTGAAAAAGAATCACTATAAATTCAAAGTGTTAAAAACATATACGGAATGTTTTCTATGGAATATACTCTTTATTGAACCTCAATTGATGATATAAGAAATAGAGATTAGTCATTGGAAAAAATTTCATCTCTATATTGTTTTTCATATAAGTCATAACTATAAGAAAGACAATTATTTTGGGTTGTTTTAATTTTGATAAGCTCTCTACAATCAATAAAAAGATGCATTAGACAATATTTTATCATAGATAATAGAATATGTACACCCCAATGTGCAACACTAGTGCATATGAATCACTTATCATGATTATCATGGAGTTCGTTGTTTAATGCCTTAAATTAAAAAAGGTACATTCTATAATGTTCATTTGAAATATTCATAACACGAGTTATTATTTATATTGATACCCCAAGTATATAATTGATATATGACATGAAAATTATTTGCGAAAAACATCATAAAACCTGATCAAATTATGTGTATCATTAATTTTGAGTTTCTAAATAACAATATGTTATAGATGAAATTCACTTATAGGAATTAATACCCATGGTATGGAATCAGTTTCCATTAAAATTCCATTTTCATACATACTTAAAAAAATGTTTATCGGTTCACATGGAATATGAAATGTGACTTAACATCCTTTGAAATCAACATAGGATACATATATATTATTAAAATATGTTCCTTGAATCAAAATTTATTCCACTAAAGGATGAATAATATGTTCTCTAGGAATGATTACCCCAAAAAAACATCAATTAGTTAACAAATAAAAACATGAGATATGACTCTTATCACATTAATATTTCTCACAGCTAACCCAACATCAAGTTGTTGTGGTGATTTGATGATACTATTAGATAATTCTATATAAATAAATCTTTAGTTGGATATTGAGTAAAATAAGATAATACCTTTTCTAAAGTGGATGATAAGTGTACCTTTCACCATGCCATTCTAAAAACCCCCATCAGATGTTATCATATCAAGTGATTCCCCATTTTTATTAGACTTAATAGTTTGTTCAAACTAATTATCAAATCCCATTTCATTCTTTCATTTATCTTCATAATTCCCATAATACCTACATTTATAGCACTATAGTGTGGTTGGTTAACTATATGGAGATTTTTATCTGTTCTATTCATTAGCTAACTTAATCCCATCACTTAAAAATTTGATTTTATGATGAAATATTTACTGGCCCCTTGATAAAATTTATCCCACGATTCCCTCCACACATAGATTTCAAATTAAATCCCATCATATATTCTCCATAGTTTAAAAAGTTTCATTTAAATTCATTTTTTTAATCAATACAATGGGATTGAAGTCTAAATCAGATCTCCATATCATTCTTTAGAAAATATCAAACACTTTCTTTTTATGTATTGAAATATATTATATTCAACATCTTTTGAAGAATTGGATTTAGGGCACCAAATAATATATCAATTTTAATTTTACTATTGATAATTGAATTAGAGGCACACATTTCAGTCCTCATAAAATTTCGATAATAGTAAACAAATAATTATTTATCCTCTTGTATTTGATCAAAATATTATATCTCTAACTATGAATGTATAATATCATGTCTATAATTTCTGAATAATATCCAATTAAACTTATCACACTCCATGGATTCAATTAAATATTCTTTCTATGTAATATTCATAAGATTTTACCATTTATTTTTTATGCCTTCTAGAAAATAAATATCTAGGAAACATTATTCATGTCCAAAACATTAAATATTAGAAAAATAAATTATCAATGGTTTTAATCCATAAATGGTTCACTATTGTATTATAAGTCCAAATTAATTGAGGCAGATAATTCCCCATGAATGATTTAGTAGTATATTGTTTCTTAAATTGATCATTTCAAAACTCTACTTGATTTTTATCCAATTAATGTTCAAGGAACATTAAATCATGATTATAAACCGAATATCCCATAATATTTGTTTTTTAAGTAGGGAAATCATTTTATTTTTCCCAACATTAAGCATTCACATAATTTCCTCATGTTAAACCACCGACTGAAACAAACAATCATATTATGAGAAAAAGTAATCATAGTTTAATTCCAAATTTTCATTAAAAATAATCATTTTATAAAATAATATGAATTAATTATATAAATATTTTTTATATCTCATTAATATTGATATTTAAAAATGAATATCACCATTCATGGAGATGGTATTCCATAAAAACTCATGAACGTTGTTTACATTTTTTATAGATGGAATGAGTGAAAGTTAAATTCCAATGAACATTAACCCAATATTAATTATGTCATAAATATCATATATATATATATATTCATAAAATTCATCATTAATAAAATCTAAGTGAAATATAAATGACAATGTAATGACATCTCATAATGAAGATAGTAGTCCATACGTACACATGCAGGACATTATTGTTTCCCAAATGATTGGATGATAATAAGGTAGTCATTATATTATTATTAATAGATTATATTAATTTTATGTATATCTTACCTAAACATTAATCCCAGCCTGATTAATATCCATAAAATATTGAGATGAATGATTAATTGTATCACTACATGGAGAAAGTATTCCACATGTAAACACAAACAATACTAAAAATTATAATTTGATACAAACCATGGGGTATAGTGGGTTTTCTATAATAATATTAACATATATTAATATTTATGGTACATTTTCTATCATTTTATTATTATTATAATATATTTAGTGGAATTAAAGAATAGTGTAAAATCAAAGTGATTGGTTGGAGCAATTACTTCCTCATCAATACAACCCCTTTAGATCTCCTCTAAAAGACTCTAGGGCTGATATTTTTTGATGAGCATAACCTATAGAATTTGGATAAGATAGTGGATAATATAATATTCTATGTTATGGTCATTCTATAATGAATAATTTTGTGTAATGAAGTAAATCATAAAGCTCCCTTCTATAATTGAGGTTAGGGGCACTTTTTAAATTTCTCATAAGTTTAAAATATAATAATACTATAATAGATCCAAATGCATAAAAATATCCAATAATTTAATATAATATGAACTTTTAGACAATATATTATCCACTTTTATATTATTTTTTATATTTATTACTTTTAAAAAAAAATTAAAATATTAATCCCAGTAAATATTAATATTGCTAATTTTTATTGTAATCCTTACATTGAAAATAATATATATATAATAAGGATATTTAGAACCTAATATTTTATGATATCATAAACATGTCATGAAAATTTTTATAATTCATGTATCACCGTAAATTTTAACAATTAGGTTAATTATAATATTTTTTAATATCAATTATTTGATTATTCTATTAAATTAATAATTACAATATCAATGCAATGTAAGTATTTAATATAATTATTTGATTCCAAAATATTATAAATATATTCCCATAAGGAATTTAAATTCTTTATTTACAAAATTACTGTTATTATTAATTCATAACTATTTATCCACTATTTGGTCACATAGATGATGTTTATAACTAAGAGAGTGAGATTTATTCACTTATATTAGTTTAAACAATAGTAAAGACATTTTCCTAAAAAATTACTCATCAAATATCTAAATTTATAATTTTTGATATAAAGGATTTATTTTCATTTACATAATAATAATTAGGATGAATAATTATTTCTTATCACTTTGTTTTAACCTATATCATCATGATTTATCCCTAACCATGGAGATAAATTTGACCCTGATTATTATTCATATTGACCAATAATAAAAGGGGAGTAATAACCAAATTTGAAACTCCTAATTATAAATAAGTTATTAATTTTATCAAATTTAATACATACAAATAGAATAAGTTATCTTTAATGTAACTATGAAAATTTTGATGAAAACTTCTTTTCAGAACAAATATACTTTTATTCATAAAAATGGATTTATTATTATCCTATTCTTAGAAAAGTACTATATCAATGTTTAAAAAAGTTTATCAAGATAATAATATTTAAATTTAACTAAAATCATTCACCAATAGGTATTAATTTAATATATTCATATAATATTCAATGAATTCAAAAATAATTACAATCCAAAAAAATAACTTGTATTTTTAAAAAAATGTTTTTAATTATAATAAATAATTTTTATAAATTTATATTTACTTTATTTTTCATAATTTAGTTATTACTATTCATTCCCACCAATATAATGACATGGTGTAAATTGATAAATAGTTTTTTAATAATATTAAGTGGTTTCTATGAAGTCCTTATTGTATAAAAAACCAGCTATTGAATAAATCAAATTATTCTTAGAGAAATCGTTTACAAAGATCATAGGGTGTTTCAATAACTATGGTGGTTCATTGCTCTTATAAATTGAAATATTGAAATAGTGATAGAAGAAATAAAGTAATGATAGAACCAATATAACAAATATTGTTGTATACTCCCGAACCTCCTAAGGAACATTGGAATAAAGAGCTTCTAGGATCTTGAAGTATATAAGGTTTCCTATTTTACAATATATAACTGCACTCATATGTTAAATTTGATGTGGAAATTTCATATATGGTTTTTGTAACACTGTTACAATAGTTTCACATAAAATGGATGAATATTACATCCCATGTCATCAAGGTGAACCAATTTTTATGATCCTTCCTAATCTAAACTACATAGTTATGTGTGATTTTCCTAGAGTAGTGATAACCTTATGGGATGTTTTCCATGGTGTGTGTGAGTGACGAAAAATAACACTGGATAGAAAAAGTGTTTTCATGTAGGGATAGTCATTAGTCTGATGATATGTTTAGACATGTGTGTTGTCCCCATTGGGGGGAACACGTGTCTGTGGGGAAACCGGTGGTACACGGTAGGCTAGGACCCAACGAACATGTTACAACAAGGTGTGTGTGCTATCATTGGGGCCTAGTTGTTACATTTTTATTAGATCCAATACACATTCGAATGTTAGAGACACTTACATGGCATTATTATTGGGGACCAAAATGAGGGTATTTTGATTTGAAGGGGTGGATAATGTAACACCCTTGGAAAAGTGAAACTCAAAAAAATAAGAATGACACTAACCATGTAAATATGGTGAACTGTTCTTTTCATGAGCCTAAATTACTATAACACTATTGTTTTCCATGCTTGGAAGGTAGTAGTGATTAGTATGGGAGATCTTCTGGGATATTTTCAAGCGTTTTTGTAATTAAGGACAAGACTCACAAAATGCAGATGTGTTAGACTATAGGAGAAGTTATTATGAAGATAAATGAAACTAGTGGGTAGTAGTATATAGTGTGGTGGGATGGAAACCATGTTATAACAAGGGACCCATGGGGTTACACTACTACGATAATAGTTTTATTATTATTTGGTCATTAAAAACTTTAATGAAGTTAATAATTTTTTCATGTTTATAAGAACTACCTAGGTTTGTTGCTTAGGATCCATAATGAGGGCAATGTTATTTAAATGGGTGGAGAGTGTGACACCACAAAAAAATTTATCCTTAAAATGATAAATAGTAGTACCCATTTCAAGTATGTGTACCTTTCCATACTGGGTCATAATTTATTTTAAATATGAAGTTAAGAATTAATATCCTAGAGTAGTTATCAGGATTGATGACCTTTAGTGTTGTTTTCCAGGGTGTTTGTGAGTGTGGGAAAAACACACTCCAAGAGAATGTGTTGGCCAATGTGGAAAGTAATTAGTTAGATAAGAAAACAAAGTGAGTAATATCATGTGGTTTGTTGTGAAGTAAACTAATGAATTATAGGATACTAGTTGGTTGAAATGACTAGAATAAAATCTTTGGGACGAAAGGGTTATGAAACATGTTATCTGATCTAATAACCAGCCCGAAGTGTTGAGGAACTATATTGGATTGAGGCATAGGTTCCACAAGAATGAAATTATCTTTAATGGGTTGTGAGTGTAACCCCCCAATAAAAGTGATATATAAAATTGCTAAAATTTATTACGCATGTAAAAAAGGTGCACATTTATTTTTAGGATCCTGTAAAATTAGAACTCCAATGTTAAGTGTCATTGGCCTAAAATAGTGATCAGAATTGGTGAGATCCTATGAACTTTCCTATCATGTTGGTGATTGAAGAAAATCACACTCAAAATAAAAAGTGTTTACCTATGGGTACCAGAATTATTCCTGTGGCATTTTAGGACACCAGGGTGGCCTTAGAGGGGGTAGCACATGTATGTGGGGAAACTAGTGGTACCTGGAGGACCCTGACCTGGTGACCATGTTAAGGCGGGATTTTGTTTTTTCAAAAGGGACTAATTGTTACATTTGTATCAGATCTAACATCCTTCTATATGTGTATAGATACTAGATGAGTTTGAGGCATAAGTTTTATAACAATGGCTTTCTTCTATAAAGGGGTGGAGAGTATAACAGTCCAGGAAAAGAGAGGCTTAAAAGAATAATTTTTACTAACCATGTCATCAAGGTGTGCATTTCCTATTAAAATTCTACTAGATTATAACACTATAGTTAATCACTCATTTCCTTATGTAGTTACTTGAATGGTGGAATTTATAGGATCTTTCTTAGGGAGTGTGTGGGTGAGGAAAAAGCATACTAAAAACCATGTGTTAGACTATGGGTAAAGTAATCAGTCAAATAAATTACCCTTGTGAGTATTATCATGTGTTGTGCTGAAATAGAAACCATGGAATCATTATAGGTAGATGGTGTAATAGTTTGAGGATGGTCAGGTCATGAAAAATGGTATCAAATAAAATATCCAACTGGAATGGTGGAGGCAATTCTTGGGTTTGAGGCATATGGTCCAAAATGAGTTTTTTATATAAAGGGGTGGATAGTGTAACACCCATATTAAAGAGATAAATTGTAAGATAAATTTATGTAACCATTTCAACATGGTCCACATTTATTTTCAAGAGCCTATATAATTACAAATATACGGTTAATAATGCTTTTCCTGGAGTAGTGATCTGGATTGGTGATCTCTAGGAAAGCTTCCCAAGGTCTGTGTGAGTGAGTAAAATTATCACTAGGATGTACACTTGTTTCAATTTGTTTATAATCATCAGTCAGATTACATGATCAGGCATGTGTGTGGGCTCCAGAAAGGGGGATTCCTATCTATGGTGAAATCGATGGTTTCGGGTGTTCAATGACCCAATGACCACGTTAAGGTTGGTTGTCTTCACTGCCAGAGGGGACAAGTTGTTACAATTCTCTTGTATGAATTTTTTTGTTAATATTAAATAAGGTTGAAATTTAATTACAGGAATTTGTATGTTATCATTAAATATCAGTGAATTAAAAATTCTACAAAATTTGTGTGGGTTTTATTCAATATTCTAATCCATTAATATTTTAGGAAAAATATTTTTTTTTAAAAAAATCATCATAATTATTGTCATTACTAATGTTCTTCATCAAGATTATTATTCTCATTAATAATTATTTTTGAGGATTTTTCATGAGGTTTTTTTTCTAATAGGGTTTCATTAAAAAGGATTACGATGGGGAAGTCTAGATTTATCATAGATTTATTAATCATTGTAATCAATTTCTTCCTCATTTTCATCTTAATGATGTTTGATGTTTATCTCTAGCTTTCATGTAGTTTTATATTAATCATATAGTTGTACTATCTATTACATTTTTTCTAGCATTATATTTAGTATTTCATCGATACTTTCCTTTTTCCCTTGAGTATGAACCCCTTTCTTCATATCTCATATATGATTTAGGGTTTTACATCCACACATTTGTATATACTCTGTTTGTAATATATTTTAAATTCATTTATCAAATTGGGCCTTATATTCATTTATAGGATTTAAATATTCATAAAATTTGGTCTATCATATTATAAACTTCTCAATCTGACATCCATTTTGAATATTTATATTCTTCTCTATATTGAGTTTTAAATTGTATCCTTGTCTGTTGCTCAATTACAAAGGAGGAAGAGAATTAAGTACTAAATTTTTCCACTAAGTTGGTTTTTTTGGTTTCAATTTCCCTTATAGTATGTTCTATAGAATTTTTATCCCTAAGGTTTCATCTTAGTCTTATAATCATCAAAATTTGTATTTTAGTGGGACTGAGTTGGAACATCAAAATTATGATAGTATGATTGTAAATATAAAGACATAACATAGTGCTAACAATACTTCTTAAGTGTGTTTTATGTATTCTCATCGTAAAAACTAGTACCACGATGCCAATATTATAGAAGGAGGTTAGGTTCCTTTATCATAACAAATCCTATTATTGAGAAATAATTCTTTTAGTTTTATGTAATTTTTTTAAAATCATTTTATCTACATGGATGTTTTATCACTATAATCCATGAAATAAGTGTTATAAACTTATGTCTAGAGCTATGTATTGAAATATTATAATTATTTTTCATGAGAATTATTCTTTACACTTGTGGTTGGGTCACTGCCCAAATAATTCTCAAAATCAATCTCAATATTGATAAAACTACTAACAAAAATCATTAAAAAAATCTAGGGATTTTTTTAAAATTATAGTAGTCATCCACCTAGTATATAAATTTATGGATAAATCATTATATACAAGTTCCCAAATTTCGAAAATATCATCATATAGCCTATAAAACTAGATTATGCAATATATTTTTAAAAAAAAATGTGAATAATAATTGTTTATATTATCCCACACTAAGAACTATTAACATAAAATAGTATACTATATAGTATAATAACATAATAAATTCCATTGATTATTTATTGGCAATTCCACTAACTGACTAAAGTGCTGAAAACTATCAAAGTATAATCTCACAGATTCTTGTGTGGGGATTAAACTAATTACATAATGTGTTTCATGAAACAATTGGTATCTAAAATTATCTAATACCCATTATATCTAGCCTGTGATATCTATTTTGAGGTTTGTTGACATTTACATATTATTGGTTATTCTGATACTCAACTTCTTTGTTATTATTCATTTTGATTTTTTATTTTTTATTTTATAAAGAAAACATTTTAAGGTCTATCTCAATTATGATGGACACTGATTTTTCAATTTTTGAACTTGTCTTTTGATCCTTAATGATTCACGATGTTGTTTATATATATATATATATATATGAGAGTTCTTTTACACTGTTCACATGTGTATTCCCAGGAAACCGTGCCAATATATTACCACGAATTTCCTTACATCTCTGCCAAATTAGTTGTTTATATCCCCATATTAACATGTTAGTGTTTAACAGTGGTTGATCCATAGGTAAGTACATTCAATATGATTTTGTGACCAAGAAAACTATTAAAAACACTCATCAATTGGAAAATAATAAAATATAACATGTGAGATAAAAATAATTTATTAAATGAATATGGTTATGTAAAAAACATTAAATAAATAAGAAAATACTGTTTGATAGATCATACTGATCAATATATGATATAGAATTACTAAGATATGAGATATGAGAAATTTATTTACTAGATTTTATTTATTTTGTCATAACTTTTTTGTTTTCATTCTTGTATCATGCATTATTATTTCTTGATATGGATTTTATGTTATTTTTTAATTCATTTGAATCACTAACCTTTGGGTTATTGGATTATTTATTTCATCACCTTCAATAACTACACATCAAATAATTAAAAAAAAATAGTTTACATCAAGTTCATCTACTTGATTAATCATGTTATTCTACCCTAAATTTGTTGACCACTTCAGAGATAGTTTCCAAAATGAATATATAGTTATAAAAATAATATTAATCCAGAATAGTTCTAACTAATTCTTGATGTATAATAAAAAATAAAATATTTAAAAAAATTAAAATGATTGTAGATTCTAGAAATACATTTATGATTAACGATGTTAAAATATTAACAAAAAACATCCTTTCCCTGATTCAGTTTCTCTAAAAAAGTTATATCAATAGAATATTTGAATTACATGATGAAAAACATCATAATATAAAAAATAAGTATATAGTGTGAGTTCATGGTTCTTTATCAATATCCCTAATACTCCTCCCAATGATCCAAGAGTGAATAGTCTCTAGTTCCACTACCTGATTACAATAATAATGATTCATAGACATAAGATATTATACATATCTATTCTCATCATGTAATGACCCTCCTCTTCCTATCTTAGTCATTATCATGATATCTAACAGGTAATATTCCATGTTATCCCCAACGTCATGCTTAATGTGAGGGATCCAAAAATTCTACTATAGTCACAAAATGGAACATTCACATCTCATTTTCCTCATCCCTGGTGACATAACAAATAGCCACTCTAATCTAATATACCTATATACAAAAAAATCTCAATAGTGACCATGATAACAATTAAGTGTGTTCTCCGTAGAGTGAGTTAATGGGTCATTATTAATAAGTGGAAATCAAATGAATCTTCTATTTTTTCATGTTAAATCCTTTCTCTTGGATTGTAGACATTTTTTCCTTACTCAATAAGATAAATAATAATAATGTGATGTTGTCCTTGAGATAAGTCAATATAATTATAAAACATCATTAATCAATTTATAGGCCTTCTTGATGAATTATAAGGGTCATGCATAATTATAATTTGTTTTATTTGGATTATACATAGCCTTTTGGATGAAAAAAATTACTAATTTGATTGTTAACTATACGAGAAACTATTATAATTGTGAACTCAAAAACATTTTCATTAACACCACAATGATATTATTTCCATAGTTTTCATGCTTCCAAATATGAACATATTTATAAAAATAATTCCAATGTGTCTCCCTTGTTGTATTATCATAAGAATGAAACATGTATACAAGAGTAATTAAAAAAATTGTATTACCTAACAGACAGAATAGGCTATTGTTTATTTTACACATTAATTCAAACACATATGTTGCACCCAATTTTTTCCTTTTATCACTAGATCTAATGATCAGTGAGGCCTCATCATCGTTTCTAGTGACATGCACGAGGAAAAACCAGTTTAAATGATTCTTCCTTTTTATTCTATCTAAAACCCCAAAAACATTGATTCTATTAAAATTAATTGAATAATCTATATTTTAGACTACAAATTCACTGGTTGATATTCATCTAATCAATTGGAGATATAGTTGGCAGTGATCTCCCTTAATTAATATTCAGAATGATGATTCCTTGGATTTAATTTATTTACCAATTTATAGAAGAATCATTCAAAATATTTCATAAAATATCCTCTATCCTTGCTAATCTTGAATCCTCTGAATAGTTACTTTGAAATTCTGAATTGTGAAGGTACATAGATCACCTTGAAATCATGGATAGTCTTCATCTTGAGTTGATATTCATTGTAATCTACTATATAAATTTATTGTTCTTGGACTGTGATCATCATCCTAAGGATGTTTCAATATCATTCATCACACCTAGTATGAATATAAAATATTGTTCTATGTTCATATAATGTATAGTGTTCCGTCAACTATTTATAGTGATGTATGATCTTCTTAATCAATGTCATCATTCTCCAGTCAATCATCTCATATTCTCTCATATTTTTATCCAAAACTCATAAAATTTTATAGAATTCTCTAACATTTATCAATAATTACATCATCTGAGAATTAAAGTGATTAAAATTTTCACATATTTGGTATCAACATATTATTTTGGGTTCATGTCATATTTATCATTATTCCTTAGTTAATACTTCCACATTTAAGGATCAACGATTATGTTTGGTGGTCTCATGATTCTATTTTAATTGTCCCTTAACATATCCCTTTCCATCATTGATCTCAAAAAATTAAAACTAATTAAATCTATTATGGAATATCATGGAAGAAAATTTGGTTTCAAATCCTTCGTTATCTCGATATAATAATTTTAGAATCAATGCAAAGCACTAGAATACACATATGTGAGATCATCCTTGTCAAATATTGCTTTCAATATCATAGGAGGGGTGACACAATCGACATATGACCCCTATAATGATAGAAGATGTACTCATATGTGGTATATTAGCATATGTAATGAACAATCAAAGGAGGGTATATGGTCAGAGGAGAATCCATGGACTTATATCATAGATGAACAAATTCAAACAAGAACAGATTTAAGTTCTCATGGAGGCATCAACATTGTGAACTGTTGTATTGGAATTGTCAAAATAAAAAAAAGATATTTTTTCCCAAATAGTGAATTTTTTCTTCCCATGGTAGCATCCATCAACATTACATAATTCATGGTCCCTTAAAAATTTAAAATAATTCACATTACAATATTTATGGAGTCATATTACATAGTTGATATTTATTGTTAATTATATAGACAGTTTAAAATACATTTTGTTTGAACTTCCACACAATGCATGGTTTCACATATTTTTTTCGATTGGTCACATATTCAACAATCACACATGAGTTTTATTCTCACAGATGATCATAAAACATAAAAATAATATTCATAGTGATTATGAAAAAAACAATTATTGAAAATATTTATTAAAATATTTCTCCAATTATAATTAAAAATTAAATTCCAAAATAACAATTAAATGGAAATCCATTACACAATTTAATATAGAAATATTAAATTAATAAAATTATGTATTTATAAATTTAAAAGTCATCCAAATTAAACATATATTAATTTTTCATTAGGGTAATTTTACTATTAACATTGAGAACATTTGAGAAATTTAGACTATAGATACACACATATTTAATAAAGCTTTCAATTAACGTGGATTACCAACTTGGAATCATATATTAATCTATAATTATCAAATATAAGAAAATTGCATCCTAAAAATCAATTATTTCACCAAAAGATATTTGGAAAATAAATAAAACATAGTACACAACATGGGGCTTCCACAACTACCAGACCACTACCTAGGCCACTGTATACTGGTTACACCTCTAAAGTAAACTCTACACGGGGTGACTCTGATACCCCTATCTGAACTCCTATGAGGAAATTATAACCCCTATTAATATCATTATAAATCCAAGACTGATTACACATATGATTAAAATTGTCATCAGATTAATACTTGGAATTTGAGTTTCAATACAGAGATTTATGATATTATTCAATCTATCATTATGAGTTCAATTATTATAATCCATGTAATTATTTTTTTATATTTTTATTTAATTAATGTAAATATTATTATTATATATTCATTTATATTTTATTATTAATTAATTTATGCTCATTAAATCTTTATGCCATGACTATATCATTTTTTATTATATTGCACACAATAATTTACATAGAATTTTAAGAAAAACTATTTAACAATGTTGTTATTTTACCCAAATCAATTTATTTAAATATAATATACAGTAATATCATTAGATTTTGTTAATGTAAAATATTTATTTTATTGATGTTATATTTAATATTTATAAAATAAGGTAATGTTTATGTATCTAGTGTCCATAGGCCTATTAATCATCGAATGTTGGGTAAGAAATTTCCTATAATTTGATGCCCATATAGTAAATAACAAGCATGACAAGGGTAACTATGTTCAATGGTGTTACAATGGTATTATAGTAGGATTTTTAAAAACTATTGGAATTAGATTTATAATGAAAAATATAGATATCATAGAATTTACTATGAAACATTTGGAAATACTAAAAAAAATCAACTATTTAAAACATTTATTTTACTTATATAAATCACATATATCATTTATATAATAATTTACTCATAATATTTTCTAGTAGTGTTTCTCTACATCTAAATAAGATATTTTATTTATTTAAAAATGAGATATGTTAAAATAAATGAAATCCAGTATGGATTTTCATGATATCTAAATTAATGATGTGGAACAGTAGCTATTTTTGGGAGTTATAATACTTTTTTTTGAAACTAGTGGATTAAACTATAAGATGTAGACCCCTTAATTAAAGAAAATTACTTCACATATAATGATTATATACTAATTATATTAAACCTTCATGTCAATTTTTAAAAATTCATAATATTACAGATCATAATTTTTTATGGATTTTTATATAGGCATATAAACATAGCCTAAATATATAATTTAAAATCATAAGATGATTTCAACACTTTATGACATTTAAAAGTATTAATTTTAATAATTTAATTAATATTGATAGGAAACAGTTTATTTATGTTTCAATGAATATAATATCTTCATTTTATATGTGTTTGTCTATTATGAATTACAATTATTTCATTACATATCTCATTAATGTAAATAATCCTATATAAGTTCACATAATAAATAAATTCGTATGTCATAATTAACAAGAATGTTATTCTTTAAAAATTTATGGTTAAATAAATCAAAATCATTATACATAAATAGTGGAAGTACAATTAGTTAATAAAAATAATTATAACTCTAAAATTATCAAAATAATATGAAATATGATATATATAAAGAATATAATAAAATAAAAAATTACTATTGGCCTAATGATGTTAGATTTAGAATAGAAAGGATAAAGATAATGTTATATATAGAATATTTTTATTCATGAATATTATGTATACAGAAATTTTTTAATATAATTATAAATATTATTTATACTTTTTAAATACTAATTATATTAAAATACAAATTTATTAAAACTATTATAATAATAAATTTTATATAAATATTAAATCATTATTTTAATAATAGAGAAATATCTCCTAATTAGAATTAATTATTATTTAATGAACTATAATCTCTATTTTTTATATATCTATAACATTATAATGTATTAACTGGTAAAGGTTTATTTTCAAATAATCCTTATTCAGCAAAGAAACAAAAATGGATTTTATACATATATAATCTAATAAATGATATTTTTTACATTATTTACTAATTTTTTAATCCATTAATATCTAAATTATTAGAATATTTGGTTTTATTTAAATTATTAATTATAAATATTCTTTTTTTATTCGCTTATAATTATTTTCATAATATATAATCATAGCATTTAGCTATTGAAAAAAATATTATAATCAATCATATAGTATTTCAGCTAAATCATATGAGAAAATAAAATACTCCTTAAAGAAAAAATGTATCTATATTAAACTAATAAAATATTTTATGAGGATAGTATAATTTTTATTCATTTTTTATCAGGGACTAAATATTCGAAAATAGAAAAATTGATCAATGTGAATTTAATGCCATAGAAAATGTTCCAATCAACACATAAGAAACATTTTAATATTTTTTATAATAATTTTTGATGAATTTAGTATTTTAATTTGAAATTTAAAATTATTATATTTAAATTTTTTTATAATTTGGAAAAATGTTTAAAAGATTAATGTGTAAATTACGAATATCATAAATGAAAAAAAAATATTAAAAATAATCAGTTCATTGATAGTGTAATACAGATATTTGAAAAGTTCCCATAGCTCATCGTGTTACAAAATTTAATTGAGACATGAATATGCCAATTAATATTAAATAATAATTTATATGGATTAGTATTAGTAATATCTAGTGATTTTGAATGTGTAATTCAACTATTGTAATTAATATATGTCACAACATAACTACTTCCAAATGGATTTCTTTAATGTAAAATTTTTCATTATTAATTAATGTGTTTTATAAATGGATTATATATTTCGAATCAATGTATTAAAATGTTTTAAGAGAAGAAATTTTTTATTTCTTATTAAACGTTTTAATTACTTTTAAAATAGTTAAATATAAGAAAATATAAAAAATATGACATCATATATATTTAATCATAAACAAATAAAGCCATTTTATTTCTCCTGGCCAATTTTTTTAACTATCCATAAAAATGGGGCATTAAGCGATGTAATAGGGAACTATGGGAGTTGTGGATCCCTTGAGATAATGGTCAAATAAAAAATTTATTATTTTATTCCATGTGATTCAACTTTCCACTCTTATATAGGATTTGATGGCATGGATTCATGTCAGTTTATTTGGTTTTGTTTTGATATTAATATATTACTCCCATATTTAATAAATCCTTATTTTATTACCTATAGGATGGGTAAACAACAATTGATGGTTCTTATGTATATATTTTAATAAATTCATTGTTTTTTGAAGTATTATAAAAAATGATAATGTAAATTCAATTTTTAAAAATTTTCAGTGAAGCCTCATGTGTTTTCAATTGGAATATGAGATTTTTAATGTTCTACAAAAAAATTTATTTTTTTGGAGAATTTCTCCATACAAGAGACCTCATGTATAATGGGAATTTACATTCTTATGAAAACAAATTCCTAGGGAACTCATAATTTTCATGATATTTTGAATTTATTGATTTTCTAGTATTAAAATAAATATTATGGATTTATAAGTAAAAATTGATCATATTCATTGTATTAATTAATAACATGATTTTGATAAATAAAATCATTAATATAAAGTGAGTTATTGTTCTTATTGATGAAGTTCTATATTTTCAAAATTATAATTTCACCATACATCATTCAAATATTTTGTAATATTTTAATTTTATGTTATTATTGTTCACTATAATTTATGTGTTTTAGAAATCTATTTTTAAAATTTTCATAATTGTAAAATCATATATACAAAAATTTAAATTTATTTTATTGTTGTAAAAAAATTAAGCCTGTGAAGGTCCATTCCATTTTTTGGATTTTTTATTAAAAAAGGAACCATCCTTATGTAGTTTCATCATGAATATAAAAATATTTTCATGATGAATAATGTTTATATATAATATAATGATATATATAAACATTTATTTTTACATGATTTATAATCATCAATAAAAAAAATTTAAATTATTCATTACAAATATTTGTTTGATCTTATTGTAAATGATTTTATACTTATGAAATTATTTCATTCAAATTAAAATTTGTGTTATACAAAAATTAATACTATATTATGAAAAATTTTATCATATGGTGACTTACATGTTTTTTATATTATTTGTAATTTACAATTACAATTTAAATGAGATTCATGATTGATTATATTCATGTATCTTCAAGCGTATTTTATGAATGATATTAAATATAAAATTATTTAAAAAGGAAACATTAATATAATATTCATTTAAATATTAAAATTTATTTAAATACATATTAAGAATGGTTTATTATTGAATTTTTATAAAATCAATTAAAACAATGTAGTTGTTTTTTTATTTGGAGGTTTATATTTTGGAAATCATAACTAAGAAATCATAGTTTGTGAACAATGATTATAATTATAGAAATATTTATATTATATTTATTATCAATTTAAAATATACTAACCAATATTTAATATGTATAAACTAAAATATTCATATATAATTGGAATTAATGCTACTTGAAATGGAAAATTATTCTGGGATTCATATAAGTGAGAAAACATAAAAAATAAATTTTACATTTAAATGTGATCATATGAAAAAAAATTCAAATTCATACAAGACTATAAAGGATGAACTAAACCAATCATGAAAATTACTTCCTAGAAGATAAATACTACTCTACATATCTAGAACTAGTTGATCTATATCAACTATTTACATCAATTTCTATTGAATTTTTTTCATTGATTATACACTAAATTATTTATATCATCTTCACCTATGCCTAAACATTGTCGGTTTACACTTTTACCTTATAAAAGATTTCTTATTTTTATATTGTGACACCTAATATTAAAAAATTTGGGTTTTTCAATATACTATTCAATAAATGATTTTTAGTTATTACATAGTGTGAAAAAGTCATTTTTAATAGGCTTATTACTAGCAAAGAAAAGACAGGTTATATTTGTTTTATCCCCACTATAAATGGTACCTTATAATATTGTTGTAAATCCCCCTCAAAAATATTTTTCCTTACAGTGCACACAATTTCAATTTCTAAGTAGCTTGAGTGAATAGTATAAATTTATACATTTTAGTTCAAACTAATATACAAATATAGATATTATTATTTTAATTATTAATCAAATCTGAAAATAAAAATGGAAGAAGACAAAAAATTTATTAAATATTTTTATCCAGGATTATTATCCCACCCCATCTACATCACCGGTCATATTGGTTGGGACTTAAAAAATTGTAATATATCATTTTTTTATAGATTTATGATATTTTAATTTATTTTGGATGATATTAATTATCATTTAATTTATTTTCTAAGAAAATGATTTAAAATATGGTAAATTTTTCATCAAATGATGGATAGGATAAACAAAAACCACATCAACTTTTATGGTAAAAAAATGTAAATTGAAAGAAATGAAATCATATATTATGAAAATTGTCATTATTCATCAGAAAAATTTTATAAAAAACAATCAATTGTCTAATTATACCCTAAAAATCATAGAAAAATTTATGTAGGGACATATGTTTTAAATTATACGGTTATAAATATTTTATATTATTCTATAAATATAATTCTACTCAGTCAAGTTCCTTCTTATAATCCATCTTATTAAATTTTAATAAAATTTTTCATCACTCGTCACAGAGTTGATAATTCTACAATGATAGAAAATTTAATTATTTAGGTGAAATATATCTATTTAAATTTGGGAGATAATTAAAATTTTTGATAATATGTAAAATAGATAATCTATATTTATTAATGTAATGATTTATCATAGATAATTCTTGGAAAATATTATTCTTATTGATTTAATAATGAGAAATAAACCCAATATTTTGATTAAAATAATATCATCATTGATGAATGATCAAATTTTAAGTAATAAACTATTGATGAACTGATTAGTTCACTAATTCAATATAAATTCTATCGAAAAATATAGAAAAAGATGAAACTAAAAAAAGGTTAATTTTCTGTTTCAGATCTTTGAATATTTTTTAATTTGAAATTTCTGACATTAGAAATCATGAAAGTGAAAAATAATATATTCTCAAATATTTTATTGTTGTTTAAAAAATAATTAAAAATAATGGTTATAAATGATTTAGAAATAACTTTATAAAGGATAATCAAATTGTAAAAAATGAATAAAATACATACATTAATTAAATATATAAAATTTTATATGATTTTATTGTATAATAGAATATTATATCATTATATATTATTCATGATTTGAAAATGAAATAATGGATATGGAAGAAAAAATAATGGTAAATAAATAATTTTTAAATTAAATAAACATGTTTAAATATTAATAAAGGTAATTTTAGATATTATGAATTAAAAATGATCTCTAAGGAATTAATATAAAACCATTTTAGAATAAAAACCCTTTTGAGAGAAAATAAAACACATAGAAATATTTAATCTATATTTAATGGTAAACTCTATACACATATTTAATATATTTATAAGTTGAATGAATAATTATGTAATGAAATATAATGTTAAAATATAATCATATATATTATCTCGAATGATGAAATAATTATGATAAAATATTTTCCATACTTAATATGACAAATCATAAAAATGGTATTGGAAATGATTTGAAATTAAAGACTATTTTCCAGAATAATTTTTTTAAAAATATCATATGGAATTTCTTCTATTGATTTTATTACACATATGATAAATTAAAATTACATAATAGTTTTTCACTAAAATATCATCAATATTTTGGTCACATTAAAAATCATATCTATGAATTTTTATCATTCATGACAACTATAAATAATTTTTAACTTATGAATTTGAGTTTAAAACTAGTTTATCTAACAATATTTGAATCATTTTTATATGAGTTCTTAAATTATATAATTATAAATTTTTTAAATTGTTTTAATGTATCAGAGACAATATATGGTACATAAAATGTGAATTTTCTAGTAATTTGAAAAGATTCACAATTTTTTTTCATATAATATATATGATTTTAGAAAAAAAATAATTTCTATTTTATCCTAATTGAAATTTAAATGTTCGTTGAAATTCCCTAAGAATAGATCCACCACTAGTTGGAGGGGGTACTAATCTGTGGTGGTTGTCTTTTAATATTTTATTCAAATATGAACCAAACTCCACTTGTATTTATAACATGATCCACTCATGATTTCACACAACCTTTCCTGTGTGAATGAATATGTAAATAAGATAAGAAAAATAGATTTTTTACAAGAATCAAACCCATTATTGTTCCTACAACATTGAATACATTAGTCCTAAAGGTAATTTACTCTACATGAAATATGATAATTAAATTAATGTGTTTTTTAGATGAATATTCATAAATCCCTACTATTTAGCACCTCGTAATCGTTTACACAGGATCATTCTAGATAAATAATAATTTGACCCAGATGATAGTGATGTAATAAAAATATGGTTGATCAAAAAATATTTTTGATATACCCCTTTTTCATTTTATAGTATATATAATAATCAATACACTTGGTAAAATATTATATGATGAACTCCCTCTAGAATAAATATATTATAATAATGTATTTTCAACCCTAGGCTCTGAAGACGCATTTTATTTTATTAATTTTTTAATGATATTGTCTTCTCTATTATATGTGATAAAAATTTCTTACACAGACATATACTCATAATCTATATTTTTTATTATCCCAATATTTATATATTTCATGAAAAATAAATTCCACATCAGAATTTGTAAAACACATTTTAATTGAATGAATTTTTTTAACAGTTTTTAAAATCCATTAAATTCTAGGTCACATCGTATGATTTCGTAACATTCAATCTATTATTAAGTATATATTTACATAACATTTCCACTTGTAAACATACTATAATTCATTTTCCAATTCAAATTAATTATATACTATTTTCTAAAAATAAATCATCTATATTCTATTTTAAATAATATAATTTCATTCCATTATATAGTAAACATATAATAGGTTGTGATGTCAGCATCAATGTTTTCAACATCCATCATTTCAAAAAGGTTATCTGTAATGGAATAAGAAATGGTATTCTCCATTTTTCCTATTATAAAGTAACCAAATACTTTACTATGACATGATCTTAGTTTAATAACAATATTTTGTTTCCCTATTTTTATATATCCATAATAATATCCACATCATAAATCTTACATGATGAAAAAAATACCTACTAACATTTCACTATACTATTTTGGGGTTATCATTTCACAGAACTCTATAATGTGGTCTCTATCACTTCATCATAAGGAAAATCATTCTCCATTATCCAATAACAAATAATTTCCTCTAGTTTAATTTATTGAATCTCTACTGATTAGATCCCAATACATTTGATAAATCATGTGACATAAATGTATGTAAAATATCTTAAGTGAATAAAACTTTTACATGGATAATGTATAAGGTATATAAAATAAATGAATAATGCATACATGGAGAATTTATGCTGTTAACAATGAAATTTTATGATTTTTATTATAATACACCTATAAAAGTGAGATGTAAAATGGAGAAATGATACTAAAAATTTCAATAAGGTGAACCTTTCATTTCCAGTGCATACCTGATTATAACTCCATAGTTCAGCAGTCTTTTACTATAGCAGTTATCATGATGGGAGTCCTCCTAGGATGTTTCTTATGGTTTGTGTGAGTGAGTACATGTGTTGGTATGTAGAGAAAATTATTAGTCTGATTACACGTTCAAGTATGTGGGTGGGACCTGAAGTGGTCAAAAGATGTATTTGGGGAAACAGGTGGTACCTAGTAGGCCATGACCCTAGTGATCTGTTAACGTAGGGTGTCTGTGTTGTTTCGGGGGAAAAGTTGTTTCATTGGAATCAAAGCCAATACCTAGATGGATGTGAAGAGGCACTTCCCGTGTTTTAGGATTAGGTCCCATAATATGGGTGTTATGCTTTAATGGGGCAGTGAGTGTAACACCATTGAATAAGGGATAATAGAAATGGATAATGTTACTACCCATGTCAACAAGTTAAAACTGTCATTTCAAGATCTTGCCTTATTTTTACCCATTGTTAAACATGTGTGGCCTAGGGTAGAGATTAATATGTATGACATTTTGGGATGTTTTTCAGCATGTGTTTGAGTGTGGAAAAAACCCAATGTCAAACCACATGTTGGCGTTTGTGGATATTAATTATTCACATAAGTGACCTTAGTGAGTAATACATGTGGTGTCTTGTGAAGGAAAAATATTAATATCTGAGACCCAGGATTGAGGCTATTGGTCCAAAATGAAGGTGTTCTGAATTAATGTGTTGGTGATTGTAACAACCCTGTAAAAATGGGACATAAAATGATGAATTTTACTACCCATATCAGTATGGTTCACCTTTCATTTTGGGTTCCATCAGGATTATAACCCTACAATCAGCTACACTTTGCATGGATAAGTGATCTGGATGAGTGACATCCTAAGATGTTTCTCGAGGTGTATGTGTGTGTAGAAAAAAATAAAATGATATAACATTTGTTTTGCTATGTGGATAGTTCTTATTCGGATAAAATACCCTAGTGAGTAATTGAATATGGTGTGCAAGGATATAAACCAAGGTATTATAGGACACCTATAGGGTTATATGACTTGTTTTATAGCTTGGGGAAGGCTGGGAAACGAAAAATATTGTAATAAATACTCATGAATTACAATCTAGTTTATTATATTACATTTTTTTGGAAAATTTGAGAGAAAATATAAAATGGTTGGGTCTATGGAAGTGACATTATGTTAATTACTGGACCACACATTATAGTGGTCCTCCATATTTCCATAAAATGGGTAACTAGGTTTTGTGGTTACCATTGATTAAATCCACCTTTGGTTATTAATATAAAATTTATATGTAACTTTTTGATGTGTTGAAGTGTCCATGAATCATGAATATCCACATAGTTTCACATTCCAGATATATACCTATTATGGTATTGTGTAATTATTCATAAATTAAATTATTTTTTCATTTTTTCTAATTTTGTTTCCTTGTGTGTTATATTTATGTTTCATTCAATTGTGATATATCTTTAATGAAATTAATTAGTACAACTGGGCATGTAGTTGTGTAACTATATATATTATAATTGTAACAAAAAATGTAGAGATGAATACTAGGGGTAATGAAATAGGGGTTATACATTGGGTTATGGGTAGACTTCTAGGGAATCCATTGTGGGATCCCAAATATTGAATAGGATATGTTTGTGTTCTTAATATTCTGTAAGGTTATAGAAGATATCCCCTTAATATATTTTCAGAGAACTACATGTGTAGTATAGATGGAATGTTATTGTAAAGGATGATATTTCTACATTACCAAAACATGTGTAAGAGAATTTAGTTTAGATTTCCTCCATATATTCTATGTGGTTAAGGTAGTGAGTCTACTTCAATTGTAGGTCTTTCACATAGTTCTTGTCCCATGCATTGAGTTCTAAACTATGGTCATGTATGCCTTATTTTAAAATCCAACATCTTCAATCCATATAGATAATTTGTTTCCCTTAGGAAGCTAATTAATATGATTCCATCTTTTTGGAAATATTAGACCATTTGGTGACTATGATTCATTGACTAGTAAGGAAAATATTTCGAACGTGTTATGTTTTGAGCCCATTTCGATACCCTTGTATCATATGGATCCAATAGTGATGAATGACATAAAGGATAATTGGATGAATCTAAAAGGAATGTATTCATATGGTATTGTAATTATACATTTCAATGACCCCTTTTTTAAGCATAAATGAAGATAGTCATCTTTGGAAATACATTTATTTTCGAACTGTGAACTAGGAGATAGTGAAAAAATGATATCAATTTCCATAGATGAATTAACATTCCAATAAACATCAAGGATATCAAATTTTCTCCTTTTCTCTCACTCAATCGAGATACCATCAGTTGAGTGTTATGGAGGAAGGAATTCTAAATGCATTATTTCATCACAGATATGGTCGGTATGGGGATTTGAAGATGTCATTAAGGATATAGAATGAAATAATGGTGATCATGAACCTCATGAAAAATATAATTCTTCTATATGTGGACTCTTTTGTCATATTTTTCATCAATGATATCATTATATACTCATCAACATTATATCAACATTCATGGAACCTAGAGATAATTCATTATTCCTATCGAGGACACACGATATATGTTAAACTGTACAAATGATAAATATGGATTGAAGAGGTGATGTTCATTGAACATGTGGTGTCTAATACATGTATATGTATAAAAATAGAGAAGAACAAGGTTTTCATGTCTTAGACACATCCTAAAAAACTGTTTGAGATGAAGAAAATTTTGGGATTTGAAATATATTTCCATTGGTTTATACAGCACCAATCCCAACTGTCAGCAACCATGGCAACAATGATAATGAAGGGAGTGAAAACCTAGTGTTTCGAATAATGTGAAGATGGTTTCCTTGAGATAATGATACGATTGAAAACAGATGAAGTATTGAAACACCCTGAGATTTGTATTGGTTGTGTAGTGTATTATGTCGTATTATGAATCTAAGTGGGAGTGGTACTAGTTTAAAGAGAGTAGGTAGTAGCCTTGGGTGAGTATTACCTATTATCCCTGCTATGGAACTACCCTTATCCTGACTTGTAGTTGGAATTTGTGGTCTGTGATATGGAGTATTTGTACACTATCTCTATAGTGGTATATATTATATTTATATAAACCACAAGAGTCTTTTCAATATATTCATTAAAGGGGACCTAAACTTGAGATAGTGGCACTAGTGTTAGATGCACATTTTATGTCATGTTTTTTTCATGAATTATAGTGATTGCAAGGGACTCAATAATATTGATAATGACATACCATCATCAAAATAATGGATAGACCAAGCATACTATACACTTATTAGGGGATATTCAAAGAGATTTCAATCTAGACCTCATTGATTATGGAATAAAAACAATGTCCTTGATGAGATCACATTCAATAACAATTACCAGGATTTGATTTAGATGAAACCTTATGAGAAACTATTTGGGAGACCATATCGATCACCACTTGTTCACATGAGGCAGGTGAGTCCGCAATTGTGGGCCCAATCTGGTTCAAGTGGCCTCCCATAGAGTGTATCTGATTATGATGGTGTTGATCACATCTCAAAGAAAATATATGTTATATTCCTACCATAGGGGGATACACTGTGAGATTATAGTAGTATATTAGGTTTATGTGAGTGTTACACCTCAGTTAGTTCATAAATATTAGGGGATTCAGGATTATTTGGGACCTTATTTCTTTGGAACCTTATATATCACTGAGCAGATTGTGTGAGTAGTTTATCGTCAAAGTCTCCCTTATTGCTATCGAGGTATGCATGAAATATTTCTTGTTTCACCATTGTAGGTATATACCCAAAACTATGGATGATATAAATTCTGAGTATATTGAGATATATATAGACAAATCATGTGAGAAGATTTTGGGATTGATCGTAGATAAAAGCTAGAAGTTTCCTCTAGCAAGGATGCTACCACTCCTCCGGATTTGGTGGAATCATTTATCGATCCAAGACGAAATTTTGGAACATGAGTTGTATATTCGATATTAGTTTCCATAGATGTTTGAAAATATTTCAATAGTTATTTATCAAAGTTGAGATGTATATAGAGGGAGATAATTTTAATATTTTGGATTTTAAAAAGATAATAAAAACCCTCTTCATGATGTATTACATGTTTATTATGTGAAAAAACTATTTATCAATAAAATTAATTAATAAATGTTTTAATGGTTATATGTGAGAGTAATATCCTAGTCAAAAGTTCAGAATATTCAAAAAAAAATATTTTAGAGTGAGACACTGAGTTACTATGAGATTCTGAGGCCCCTAATGTTTTGATGAGAACAAAATAATAATATTTAATATATTATATTATACAAATGTGATTTATTCAAAATATTTGAATATAACCAAAACAGTTATAACTTTGAGAAAAATGAGTCGAGATTTAGGTCAATGACATAGTTTTTTCAAAAGGAGGTGTATAACAATTTTATGCATCAGATTTTTAGATGTCGCTATCATAGGAATATATTAGTTATGTTTCTTATAATAGAAATGTTGAAAAAAATTTATATCTGATGAATGGAATTTTGAATGAAAAATATAAGACCACCGTTAGGTCTGAAACATAGGGTTTAACGATGGCATGATATAAATTTTATACTGCTCGGGTGTTTGACGACATCACATGCGATGAAATCCTATTATTTATTTATTTTTAGTTATTTAATTTTTTAATCAATTAATTATTAATATCTCGAAATTTTTTATCATCTGAAAAATATGGGACATCCTTTTGGTCCTAAACGTGGGGTTTACCCTTGTATGGGTAGAATTTTTATATGTGTCGGGATTTTGGACATTATGCTATTGAAAATATGCTATTTAAAAATTTAATTATTAAATTAAATATAAAAATATTTTTTTAGGTATTATTCATTATATTCCTCCAACATCACAAGTTCCTCCATTATTAACACTAGATCAATATGAAACCATCATTTGAAATCATTTTAAAGAGAATATAAATTCAAAGACTTATTAAGTAGAAATAAATTACTCTCTAATAAATTTTTGGTGGAATATGGCGTTAAACAAGGTGTTATAAATGTGGGTTTAGATGTCATGTTTTGGAGATATTTATTAACTGAATCATCTCTCATTTGTTTCCGATTTATTCTTTTTGTCCATAGATACTACAAATAATCCTTAAATGTTATCAGACAATCATTTCTAAATTAATCTTCTCAACCATAGTTAGTACATTTTTTAAATCCTTCCTCTTAAGGTGTTATCCAATTTTGGGTTCTGATTTTTCTTTTTTTTAAATTATTTAAGAATTTATTTTATTTCATCCACTTTATTATTTCCCATGGTACATTTTGACAAACAAATTTGTTTAATTTTAAATATTTTGATAATGGCGAATTTATCTATAATGTTTAACAAATTAGAAATATGGGATTTTGAGAAATTACTTTAACATAATAATATTGATAACTATCGTGTGGTATTTCTATTAAATTATCATGGATAAGTTATAAAAAGGTCATTATAAAAAATATAATTATAGACTATTATCAAATTATAATTACAATAAATCATCATTAGATATTAATGAAAATTATCAAGGAAAATTTAAGGAAAATTTTGATGAAGAATATTTTTTATTGATATAATGATAATTAATGAAAATTAGCATGGAATTTTTTTGAAACGATTATTATTATAATTATATAATGATTATTATATCAAATTATAAATGATAATCCCCCTAAATTATCAAATTTAAATTTAGGGAATAATAAATTTATCAATCGTAATTACATTTATTTATAAATGTATAATTTTTGATAAATTATCAAAATATAATTATAATATGATAATTTAAAAATAATAAAAATACTTTTATAAATGGATTATTATGGAGAATTTATCAAAACATAATTATAATAGAATAAATGAATGAATTTTCTAAGAATATATTTAAAAATTATAATATAATAAAAATTATCAAAAGATAATTGTAAAATGATAATTTTGGAAATAATAAAAAAATAATTATAAATGGATTATCACAAAGAAATTAGCGAAATATAATTATAAAAGGAATAATAATTAGAAATTATTAAAATTTATTTATAAAATTATAACATATTATAAATTATAAAAATATAATTACAAAAGGATGATTTATGAGAAATTAATGAAATATAATTTTAAACGTGATAATTTATAATAAAATATGAAAATATAAATATATAAGGATATTTATTGAAAATATTTTCAAAAAATATATTATTTATATAGAGAATATAGTGATAGAAAGATTTGACATAATATATAATTCCAAAATTATTCAAGGGAGGGAATATATTAGTGCAAGTTATATTTTAATTTTAATTCAAAAAAAAATTTAAGAGAGAGAAAGTATTATCCCGTCTGATATTTTACTAATTTCTTAAAAAAATATCTATTTTTGGATCTAGGGGGCCCCAATGAATGTTGTGTGTGGATGTTTCTATAATAAGTTCAGAAAGTGGTAGTCTTGACTGGTTTACCCCTTCTTTTTTAGATCGATGACTTTTATGTTATGAATTTTCATAACCCCTGGGATCTATTACACTTCATAGAGTTAATATGGTTTTTTGTATACATATTTTTTTTTACCATGGTGGATTATGATTGCATGAGTTTTGTTTGTGTTACCATGGATCCCTTATGGTGCCCCTAATTTTAGGAGTACTTTGTATCATTTTATTCATTCTTGCTGGTGAAAAAATTTCAAATGTGTCACACTTTACTAATAATGATATCTTATGCTGACTGTATTATTCTTGGGGCCCAAATAGTTGCACCATCAAGAAATGTTAACACTTGGTGGAGATTGATCATGTTTTTTGACCAAGAAAATAAGGGACCAATGCATAAGGCATAAATGTGATGATACCACGAGGAAGTTGGGAAATTCCATAAATGAATATGGGATATTATCCCAACTAACAATATGAGAACCTCAATTATAGGCAGCGTCCTCTTTCATATGTGGATGTGAGAATGAGTTAAAGAAACCTTCCACCTACTACCTGATGGTTAGGGTCGAGATGATACATTTATCTATCATTACTCTATCTTAGCTTACTGATATGTGGGTATTCATTTCTTCATAGATCATTATTAATGACATCAATAATATTCCAAAACACTTAAAAGACATTTTATCACCCTTAAAATGTTTTGAATCATGGAAGAATACAATTTCAAACATTGAGGAACATCATCACAAGCTCCCATATAAATTCATTCTTCCCCTTTTTTATTTATGGTCTAAACCACACAAATATTACAAATAAACTATGTTATAATTCAAAACTCATTATAAACTAGAATAATCATCAAATAACATCCTACCTCTATAGAAAAAAATTATTTCACCACACCAATATATAAGTTCAGGTTTTTGAGAGAATTATATTCCATGGTGATAACAATGTTTGTCTAAGTACCATGAATTAAATCCCCTTAAATTCATTCATATAAACTATCATTCATGATAAAATTTTATTTATCATTATAAAAATCTATATATGACCATGAATGTACTGATATTCATTTAATATGAATTATCTCCCACAATTTTTGGTATTACTGTCACTTGTTGTGCCCTTTTTTACACAATACAATGCATATTTCATGTTAATCTTCACACATTATCATGTAAGGGAATAAGGATAAAAAACAACATTCACACTACACTCTTAGAATCTATTCCATGATATTTATTCGGTAATAATTTATTTAATATGATTCATGCCTAAAAAATAGTCGACCATTATATAATCACATTTCACTCTTTCTTTACAAAATTGTACCTAATATCATTTTTTCTAAATTAAGAGTGATGAATATGATTATTTTACAGAGATACACAATACAGTGGTTTAAAATATTTTAATGGTTTCCTAAAAATAACATTGAAATCAATATATTGTAATTGAATCTACTATTTTTGTATATATGAATGTGTATTTTTTATGTAAAAATAATCTCTAATATCACGATTCAATGAATATTTAGTTTTTTTATTAATTCTCGAACACATATCACTAATTGATAAATACTAAAAATATGTGGACATAAATAAGTGATATATCATTCCCACAATATATTTTTAAATTCTATATATCCCATAATATTATTTAATTTTACAGAAAAAGATATAGTGAAGTGTTCCCTGTATATATCTTGAATCTTAAATGCCACGGTCATATGATTTTATTTTGAGTCACTATGGAATATTATATACAAAGTCATTTAAAATATGATATTTGGCCTTTATTATTAAAGGAATATAAGGCTACCAACAATTCAGCTGAATTTTTTTAGCTGAAACTATTTATAGCCTCATAATTTTTTAACTTGGTACTATCATATTTTGGTGTAGAAACAACCTCTGAATCCTATACTATATGTATTAAAAAAATAATTTGGTATATATTTATTGATATTTAAAATAATAATAATCTCCATGAAAAACTTTTAATCCCAGGTAATTATTCATCTCATCAAATGAAGACATATCAAATTTCTGAATTATTTACATTAAAAATTCAACACATATATACGTATAGTCACCAGGAAATATGATTTCATGAACATATATTATAACAATGTGATTACTCATGGTTTCATGTTTTTCATAAAATTTTATTTCAAACATTCATTTTAAAAATATAATATTCTTCATGTTTCCATGTAGTTTTATGTACTATTAACTGAAATAATTTTTTAAGATATATATTTATTTTCTTAAATTTTCAAACCATTTTTCCCTCTTTATATATACTAATCACCTGTAGATTTTTATATTAAAATTATACTCCAAAAACATCATTAAGTATAATAAGTATAACATATAGTTATTAAACATTATATTATCTCTGATATTTTATTTATAAAAGGATATTTATAGACTCCATCCATTAATATTTGGAAAATTTTCATCAAATTCAATTCCTTCTATATGGTAATAACCATTGAAAAGAAGTTAGGATTTCCTCCTTAAAACTTCTCCTCTCACAGTGAGTTCTTATAAAACATTAAAATGGCACAAAAAAATATTTTTTCCAACACTAGGAATAATTTACCATGTACATTTCTTCTTGATTTTATCTGGATTATTATTCACAAAAAAAATTCCACACATCATGTTCAACATCCTCCAAAACTTATTCTATCCAATTTGTGGAATGCTGAAAAATTTATTGTTAACACTCATATTTCATATAGTCTAGACTAGATCCTTCTAGTTACAAATTTTTTTCACAATATTAAAACCCTTTTCAATCATTGAATCAAATTATCATCTTATCTGTAACACCCCAAGCTTCCACGGTACGTTACCCTTTGAATAATGCAATGGGTTGCATTGTACGCAACATCAAGATTCTAACACACCACAACCAATCAAACTGGCCGTCATGAATAGTAATACCTACTTTTTAAAATTTTATAAATTTTATCTTTCAAAATGGACTTCATTTGTGGATTCATAATATCGAAATTATCTTCAGGTGAAATTTTGGTACTTTTCGGATAACTTTCATATTTTGATGAATAGTGAAAATAACTAAATTTTAATTATAAACAAATTTTTTAATTGAAATAATTAATAGTGATAAATTATGAATTTGAGTGGTTTTAATGTATATTTAGAATATATTTTTACCATTTAATTCAATGTTGGTCATTTTACGTAATTTCACATTTAAACCAGACATACATAAGTGCCAATCATTTGATAGTTATTATTTCTTAAAAACATGCTATTTGTTTTGACAACGGGAATTAATTTTTAAATTTATTAAGAGAACTTATATGTTTTTAATTTGGTAAAATAGACATAATTTTTTAATTCATAATTTCAAATATAGCTTAGGCCTATTTTTTGGTATTTTTCTGAAAACATTCAATTTTTGATGAATAGTGAAAAATATTGAGTTATAATTTAAAACCAAATTTTTATTTAAATAATTATTTATTTTATTTAAATTTAATTAAGGTAAAAATTTATAGATAATACCTATATATTTCAAATGGAATTCACTGAAGTTAGTTTAGAATAATTTTAGATATATAAAAAAATTTGTACTTTTCACCGTCTTTTACCCACCCCCTATGAGAGTTTGGAAATTTACATAAAAATTAATTTTCCACTTATGTGAGTGTAATTTTAAAAATCTGGGAGACACAGTTAATATCAAGGAGTAAAATGTGGTTCAACAAGATAAAAATGATTTTTTGGTAAATAGTAACTTTTTACTTTTATTTACCACGGTTAAAAAGAAATTGGGTAATTAAGGGTAAAAATGATATTAATATTACCTTAACACATGTCACAATTCTATTGGATAAGTGTATCGAGACCAAAACAACCGTATGAATAAATTATTATAATTTAGGTCCACCTGGATTAGATTAGGAAATTTATTATTATTTAATTCAAAGACAAGTTAAAAGAGTTAAAATCAATTGTTAATTAATAAAACATTTTTAATATAGGGTTATACATAAGATAAATTCGATTGTAAATATTAATTAGAAATCCAACAAGATTTCCTACATAATTGAGTTTTATTTATAATTTTTAGACATTAAATAATTTAATTTATGTATGACATAATGATGATGCAGTAATTAATGAATTAATGAAATATTAACATAATTGAAAATATAAATATCCAAATAAATTTAGTTGGAGACTTTTATGAATTACACTAATTTTCAAGGATAATATGACATGTTAGTATTGATTTAATTAACATTTTTCTACGTAATCATGCTGTTTTTATTTTCACAAAAATCAAATTCCAAATAGTGTCAAAATAGACATAAAAAAGTTTTTAAAACAAAAATTAATTATTAATTCATATTATATTGCAAAAAATATAATGTTTGACCGAAAAACTTTTATCATGATATATTTATATTTAATGGACCACTTTGGGGTCCCTTGGAAGATTATAGTATGTTTATTAACCATATAATATAAAAATATAAAGAGACATTGTAAATGTCAAACTAATTAAGTAAGAGTTAGAACTAAATGATAAGGTTATTAATGTAATCCAAACCTTTCTAAAATCAATTGTATGAGTTTTTTTCTACCTATCCCCACATAAACATTAAATAATGTACTTCTGAGCCATTAGAAACCGAATATATATTTATTATAAAATAATATTTCAATCTTTTCCAAATGATCCCCTCACCCCTCTTATAAAAGGACACACCCCCTTCTCATTAATTCACAACTTCAAAGTCATTTGGTTTAGCCAACCTCTGCCAAAGTATCCTCCCAACTACCCTCAAATGAACCTAGAGGCCTTAGTTTGATCATAAATCCATCCTATGGAGCCCATTTGATCAAATCAAAAGGAAGAAGCCGAAGAAAAGGTAATGTTTCCACCACACTCTTTCAAGTTCATTTTTTCTTCAAATATTTCTTTATTTGATATTTCTATTCTAAAATAATAACTCCAGTATATTCTATATACAGTGATGTTATTATAAATATGGAACAAACAAATTCATTATTCTATACATCTCTTAAATGTCATGTCATTATACGTGCGTACGTACGACCTGCCATCTCCACGTTGTGGTGTAATTGTTATTCAATGTATTATTATTTATATGGGTATAATAATGATGTATAATTTATTTAAATAAAAAATATAACATGATAATGATTCTTTATATATGATATAACATCCAATTATATATTATTTTAATATAAAATGAATGATATTGTCGCTTGTGCATACGTACGGACTACCGTCTCCACGAACGCGATGAGATTCATTCCCCATCATATCCATTTGTGTCTAATTCTCATTTAATGATTAAAAATAATTCATAAGGGATAGATATAATTCTGTATATTAATAACATAAAACCTATCCATAACAAACATGGCTTATGTAACAATGAATATAAAGGAAAATGAGTAAGTTAACACCCGAAATGACGATAATACTAAGATATTATTAATAACTCAGTGTTAAAAAATCAATTATGATATCATATTAATCTAAATGATTCTCGTTTATTCTAGTAACAATTATTTCACCATTATACATGAGGTTAACTTACCATCGACCAAGGAAAAAGTACAACGTTAGGGGTTTCATATATCACTTTTAATTCCGTGAGATTTCAATTGTTCACCACTTATTTTTTGCTTGTGGTGTGTGTACTGCCCATGATTGTATTCATTGTGTAATATAATTTAATTTATGGATATTTACATCATAATTGTATGATCTTTCTTTCATGGGTATATGTTTCGTATTTTACCAAATCGATAAGGGAATTTGAAATTTTAATTTCCACTCATTCGGCTTTACGAATACTTTGTTGATTATTTTTCTCCAAGATTATGTATAGAATCACTATTTATTTGCTTATGTCATAATTTCCAATCCCCTTTCTATGGATATACTTTCGATATACATAATCACTCCATTGATAAATTCTAATGTCATTGTTAAGAACTTGATAAGGGTAATTTTAACTCAATCTCCTTTTATTGAGTTAAACATCTAATTCATTGGTGTTGTTTTTACAAGAATATGCGTGAATGTCCTTTGATTATTTTACACTAAATATCCAATCATATTAAGTGTATTTATATTTGTTACACATAATTATGTCATTGATTTATCCTTACCCTAAGGATACTGCCAATATGAGAGATTTCATCTCAATTTACATTCCATTTGATACTCCATTGTTATTATACACCAAATCACTTTTATATGGTCTATATAATGTACTTTGTCATAGTTATCATGAATCCCTTTATTCTCATGATATTAAAATGTTTTTATTACCTCAATTATTTGTATTCTAGTGTCTCTCTTTGGTTTAGGAACTCTAACTAAAATATTATATTAAAATGTTTTAATGATTTATTATTATAAATCTTTCTCATTAATGTCCATGTTTTAAAAATGTTTTTAAGGATTTATATATATGTATATTAATGCTTTGTAATTAAAATTCATTTTAAATGATTCGAAGTTGTATGGGAAAATTTTATCCAAAAATCTATTTTTAAATGGCTTCTTGACAAATAGTGTGACTTTTAAATGTTTTTAAGAAAAAGGGGAGTATTTCTCTCTTATAGTTTTGATGATTATGTTCATCTAACCATCATTATTCTCGATTGAGGTTAATTTGATATAATAAAATCCTCCATATTGTATCGAATGAGTTATGTTTGACTTTAGATGTTTTATTTTTATACCATTCATTATTTGTGGATAATGTATTTACATTTCGTATGCTTTTTTTAATATGAATTTTTATCTTATGTTTCAAAATTTTCATATGAGGAATGAATTAGACTAAGTAAGTGATGGGTGGAGCCCGCTATAGTTCCTCAATCCATCGGTGGGTCTCATGAGACAAAATGGTGTCTTGGCATGAGGCCTTGACAAAATCTTATTTGTAGTCTTGGCATGAGGCCTTGGATACGTGGTTATGATAGTCTGGATTATTCATTCTGTCATTATGAAAGTGGTTATTGATATTTTAATGTGATTTTTAGACTAGTAAAATATCCAAGTGAATAAGTAAATGGCATTATTTCATTTTATCCCTGCCATTGTTATCTTTAATTAGCATATGAGCTCACCCCTTTCAATGTTTTATTTTTTCCTGGATGTGAAGAAGTATTTCATGAATGACCTGCAGGGATAGTATGAGGGGATATGAAGACAATATGTTTTTGTAGTTTTTCACTAATTGATTTAATGTAAACATTATGAATATATCTTGTGTTTATAAGGATACTAAACTAATTGGTCTTTCGAGACTTGATATTTTGTAATCATGAAAAAGTTATGTAATAATGCACTATCTCTGGGTAACTAGGGTCGGGGCATTACAGTTGGTATCAGAGGAAGTTTTGTACAAACCTTTGGAGCTAGATTTTGATAAACTCTGATTAGAGCACATAGCCCTATGATATAATTTGAGGATTAGTATAGAAGAACTTCCTAGAATTTTGGTATTGTAGGGATTTTGTGAGCTTTCTGAGAAATGCATCCCTGTCTAGATATGAGTAGGTAGAGGCGGCTCTGGCACAAATGTACCTAGGTGTAAAACATGAAAACACCTATTTGATCTAGACTCGAACGGGAACTGGTGCATGACAACGGGCCTTTCTGCACTCTTGGTTATGACACTCCCAGGGGATATGCTTAGAAAAATTTACATTTTTGTTACAATCTGATTTAATGTATTATATATTAGATGAGAGTAAATGAACTTGGTTATTACTAATGTGTTTCAAATTGAGAATATGGTGACATGTTAATCTCTAAATGATTTTATGACTATTTTTACTCACACAATGATTTCTAGTTTTAGTCAATGGCTGGATTCCAAGGAAGTCATAGTGACTTTGAGAATCATGTACAAGTTTTGAACTGTGGTGGCAATGAGAAAAAAATGGAATGTTGATAGGTGTAAAAGATATCATCTTCATTCCAAATAAATTTTCCAAAAATATGATTAACAATATATATATGAACCAATTCCCGAACTCAAATAAGAATAGAAAGGTGATGAATAATAAGAGCTCCAGTAGTGGAGACCATGGAGAAATGAATCCTCAATTTCCATTATGCAGGAAATGTTGAAGGAGACACCAAATAAAGTGTCTCAATGGGACAATGAAATGCTTTACGTGCCGGAAGGAAGAACATAAAGTGAATAATTTCCAAAGGAAAATGAAGAGTACTATAGAAGAAGATAAAAATATTCCCAAGAATCAATATACAGTCATTTGCCATAAATGTAGGGGACCTGGCCATTACCCGAGTTAATGCCCTATTCTATAGGATATTTTGTTGGTCAAAGAAGAAGCTATGTGGAAATAAATGGTTGGATAAATGATTAAAAAGTAGTAGTGCTCCTTATTGATGAGTTTACATTGAAAGAATTTTCTCTTGTATTTGTAACCCTACAGTTTTCCATGTCAGAATGATATTTGAGGAAGAATTGTCTTTTCACTTGTGGATATAGTTATAAATAACCATTTTGTTTTATATGATAATTGGGTTTGAAGAAATTAAAAGTTATTATAATTTGGAATGAAAATGAAAGGTTTGAGATAAAATTTGTGGTTAAATTATGTTATGGTTATTTTCAGGAATTTATATCATTTTTTGTAATGTTATAAAATATAAATTTTGAATAAGGACAACACATAGACTGTGTGAAAAACCTTCGTGTAGGACAAAGCTGTGGGAATCGAACCCACAACCAAAGTGTGATAGGGATTTATCACCTACCACTGGACTACATGAAGTCCCTTGTTAGTGTGACTATTATTTTAGTTAAATGATTTTGTTGATCAATAATAAGTAGATTTTGGATCTTATGTCTTATCAAACTAATACCCTTAGTATAGGAAAATGATTTCGTGATTAAGTGATAAATGTCATTTTGGAAGATATTTGCACTGTTGGGAACACTATATGCCCATGGAAAATAGAATACAATGGTTATTCATTTGAAGATTAATGGTGTATTTTTATCTATTTTTTTATTGTGGATTTATAGTGATTTGTGTTATTTATGGTAATGATTAACCAATAATAATGAATATTTGATTAGGTTAATTAATTTTAAGTATGTGACTTTAAGAGTAGTTTATCTTATTGCGAGATACAATTTAACGTAGAAGACTACATTATTATAAGTATTTGGTTTCAATATTATTTTTGATTATATTGAATGATTTTAAGGACAATTTATTATTGAATGGCATTTATTTAACATTGAGGTATTGTTGGTTTAATTTTAGAAATTAAGATTTCTGTTTTTTTCTCTAATGGAATATCCATTTGGGGGATCATCAGATCTTATACTAACCGTTTTGGTTTTCATTAATCTCTAAAGAGAAGGTAAATATATATTTTATCCTACATGGATCATGTTATTCTATAGAAGTTTATAATATCTCTTCTAGTGTGACCAAGTCTTCTTGTATACTCATTGTTCAAAAAAATGAGTTAGTGGAACAAATTTATTAAAGAATGAAACTCTACTTAAAAAGTAAGTATATCTCTTTATGTTCTTATTCAATATCATAAATGAATTCCTATTCCATATTTAATGTAACTTAAAACAAAAAATGTTATCTGTTTACTTTTCCTACTGGGAGAATAATGACCGTTTGTCCCAACACAAGTTTGTGGTTTTCTTGTTGTTAACATTATTTTAATCATGTTTTCTATCCCTACCCATCAGAACATGACACTTACTTTATTATCCATATCCATGTTTTCTTACATGGAATCCTAGTATGGGTTATCTTGGGTGACCATTATACCTCTCTTTATTTCTTTTAAAGTGATAGTTTTATTGACTCTGTTTCGATGCGGGGCTTTTCATTATATTCTAATGACCAATTCTAAAAAATTGTGAGGACACAATTTATTGATGGAGGGGTGAATGTAACACCCCAATCTTCCACGGTACGTTTCCCTTTGAATAATTCAATGACTTGCATTGTACGCAACTTCGACATTCTAACACACCACAACCAATCAAACTGGACGTTATGAATAGTAAATCCTACTTTTTGAAATTTTATAAATTTTATCTTTCAAAATGGACTTTATTTTTGGATTTTTAATATCTAAATTAGCTTAGTGTGAAATTTGGGTACTTTTCGGATAACTTTCATATTTTGATGAATAGTGAATATTAGTAAATTTTATTTAAAAACAACTTTTTTAATAGAAATAATCAAAAGTGATAAATTATGAATTTGAGTGGTTATAATGTATATTTAGAATATATTATTACCATTTAATACAATTTTGGTCATTGGAGGTAATTTCACATTTAAACCAGACATAAACAAGTGTCAATATTTTGATAGTTATTATTTCTTAAAAACACACTATTTGTTTTGACAACAAAAATTTATTTTTAAATTAATAAATTTAACTTATATGATTTGAATTTGGTAAAATAGAAATCATTTTTGAATTCATAATATCAAATATATATTAGGACTAATTTTTTGTATTTTTCTAAAAACATTCAATTTTTTATGAATAGTGAAAAATAATAAGTTATAGTTTAAATCAAAATATTTATTTAAATAATTATTTATTTTATTTAAATTTAATTAAGGTCAAAATAGATACATAATACCTATATAAGTCAAATGTAATTCATTGATGTTAGTTTAGAATAATTATATATATATATAAATTTTATTGAACATTTCACCGTCTTTTACCCACCACCTAGGAGAATTTGTAAATTTACATAAAACATAATTTTACCACTTCTGTGAGTGGAATTTCAAAAATCCGAGAGACATAGTTAATATCAAAGAGTAAAATGTGGTTAAATAAGATAATTTTTTTTGGTAAATATTAACTTTTAATTTTTATTTACCACGGTTAAAAGTAAATAGGGTAATTAAGGATAAAAATGATATTAATATTACCCTAACACATATCCTAAGTATATAGGACAAGTGTATCTCGACCAAAAACAACCTTAGGAATAAAATATTATCATTTAGGTATACTTGGATTAGATTAGTACATTTATTATTATTTAATTCAAATAAGAGTTAAAAGACTTAAAATCAAAGTTTAATCACTAAATCATTTTTTATATATGGTTATACATAAGTTAAATTAGATTGTAAATATTAATTAGAAATATAAAAATATTTCCAACATAATTGTATTTTATTTATAATTTTTAGATATTAAATAATTTAATTTATGTATGACACAATGGTGATGCAGTAATTACTGAATCAATGAAATATTAAAATAATTGATATTTTAAATATCCAAATAAATGTAATTTTAAACTTTCATGAGTTAATCTGACTTTCTAGGATAATATGACATGCTAGGATTGATTTAATTAACTCTTTTCTAAGTAATCATGATGTTATGATTTTCACAAAAATCAAATTCCAAATAGTGTCAAAATTGACATAAAAGAGTTTTTAAAACAAATATTATATTATTAATTCATTTTCTATTCCTAAAAATATAATGTTCGGCCAAAGAACTTTTATCATGATAGGTGTATCATTAATGGACCACTTTGGGGTCTCTAGGAAGTTTATTGTATGTTTATTAACCGTATAATATAAAAATATAAAGAGACATGGTAAATGTCAAACTAATTAACTAAGAGTTCAAACTAAATGATATGGTTAATAATGTGACCCAAAACTGTCTAAAATATATTTGTTGAGTTGTTTCCGACCTATCCCACCTTTAACCTATGAATAATCTATGTTGAAACACTTATAAACCGAATATGGATTTATTATAAAATAATATTTCAAGCTTTTCCAAATGAGCCCCTCACCCCTCTTATAAAAGGGCACTCCCCCTTATCATTAATTCACACCATCAAAGCCATTTGGCTTGGCCAACCTCTACCAAGTATCCTCCAAACTTACCTCACTTCAACCTAGAGGCCTTAGTTTGATCAGAAAGCCTACATAAGTAGCCCTTTTGATCAAATCAAAAGGAAGAACCCGAAGAAGAGGTAATGTTTTCACCAACCTCTTTCTAGATCCTTTCTTCTTCAACTTCTTCTTTATTTGTTATTTCTATTCTAATGTAATAACTCCAGTATCTTCTATATATTGTGTTGTTATTATAAATATGGAACAAACAAATTCATTATTCTATCCATCCCTTAAATGACATTTCACTATACATGCATACGTATGGCCTATCGTCTCCACGTTGTGGTGTAATTGTTAGTAAATATATTATTATTTAGATGGGTATAATAATTATGTATAATTATGTAAATAAAAAATATAACATGATAATTATTCTTTCTATATGATATACCATCAAATTATATATTATTTTAATATCAAAAGAATGATATTGTCGCTCGTGCGTACGTACGGACTACCGTCTCCACGAACGTGATGTGATTCATTCCCCATCATATCCATTTGAGTCTAATTATCATTTAATGATTAAAATAATGTTTAAGGAATTGATATAATTCTGCATATAAATAAGATACTACCTATCCATAACAAACATGGCTTACATAACAAAGAATATAAATGAAAAATGAGTAAGTTAACACCCAAAATGATGATAATACTACGATATTATTAACAAATCAATGTTAAAATATCATATATGATATCCTATAAATATAAATGATTCTTTTATAATTCAAAAAAAATTATTTAACCATTATACAGGAGGTTAATTTACCGTCGACCAAGGAAAAATTACAATGTAAGGGGTTTCTAATCTCACTTTTAATTCCGTGAGATTTCCATTGTTCACCACTTATTTATTTCATGTGGTGTGTGTACTACCCATGATCGTATTCATTGTGTAATATACATTAATTTATGTATAATTAAATCATCATTGTATGATACTTCATTCATGGGAGTATGTTTCGTAAGTTACCAAATTGATAAGGGAATTTGAAATTTATATTTCTACTCATTCGGCTTTACGAATAGTTCGTTGATTATTTTACTCCATGAATATGTGTGGAATCACTATTTATTTTCTTATTTCATAATTTACACTCCCATTTCATTGTATATACTTTTGATACCCATAATCACTCAATTAAAAAATTCTTAAGTCATTAATATGAACTTGATAAGTGTAATTTTAACTCATTCTCCATTTATTGAGTTAAACATCTAATTCATTGGTGTTGTTTTTACAAGAATATGTGTGACTATCCTTTGATTGTTTTACACTAAATATCCAATCATATTGAGTGTATTTATATTTCTCAAGCATAATTACGTCGTTGATTTATCCAAAACCTAAGGATACTGCCTTTATGATAGATTTCATCTCAATTTCATTTCTATTTGAGACTGCTTTGTTGTTATACACCAAATCACTTTTATATGGTGTATATAATGTATTTTGACATAGTATATCATGAATCCCATTATTCTCATGATATTACAGAGTTTTTATTACCATAATTATATATAATAAAGTGTCTCTCTTTTGGTTAGGAACTCTAACTAAAATATCATTTTATAATGTTTTAATGATTTATTATTCTAAATCTTTCTCATTGATGTCCATGTTTTAAAAGTGATTTTAAGTATTTATATATAAGGACATTAATGTTTTAAAATTAAAATTCCTTTTAAAGGTTTCAATGTGTTAGTGGACACATTGATTCAAAAAATCTATTTTTAAATGGCTTCATGACCAATATTGTGACTTTTAAATGTTTTCAAGAAAATGGGGGATATTTCTCTATAATAATTATGACGATTCTGTTCACCTATCCTTCATTATTCTCCATTGAGGTTAATTTGATACAATAAAATCTTCCATATTGTATCGAATGAGTTATGTTTGACAGTGGATGTGATATTTTTATACCATTCATGGTTTGTGGGTAAATTATTGATATTTCGTATACCAGTTTTAATAAGAATGTTTATGTTATGTTTCAAACATTTTATATGGGGAATGCATTGGACATAATAAGTGATGGGTGGAGCCCGATATAGCTCATCGATGCATCGGTAGGTCTCATGAGACAAACTAGTTTCTTGGAACGAGGCCCTGACAAAATATTATTTGTAGTCTTGGCACGAGGCCTTGGCTATGTGGTAATGATAGTCTGAAATTATGGATTCTGTCATTATGAAAGTGGTTATTGATATTTTCATGTGATTATTTGACTAGTAGAATATCCTTGTGGATAAGTAAATGGAATTATTTCATTTTATCTTTTTCATATTATACCAAATTTCAAGTTTAAAAGGGTTTTGTTTTAGTTATACATTGCCTTAAATTTCTATGTTTATTAATGAATGTTTCCGCTATATTGTTATCCATAATAAGCATCTGATCTCACCCCTTTCAATGTTTTATTTTTCATAGAATGTGAAGAAGTATTTTATGAGCAACCTGTAGGGATAGTATGAGGGGATATGAAGACAATATATTGTTGTAGTTTTTCACTTATTGATGTAATGTAAACTTTGTGAATATATCTAGTGTTTCCAAGGCTACTAAACTAATCAGTCTTTCGAAAATTGATCTTTTTTGTTCATGGAAATGTAATGGAATAATGCACTGACTCTGGGTAACTGGGGTCGGGGCATTATATTATTGTTATTCTTATCATTTCCAAGATTCTAATATGATTTAATAACTTTATAATTCATTATATTTTATTCTTGTTTGATCAATAATATTTCTGAATTGTAAATATTTTTAAACTATTAAGATCCATATGATTTATCAATTAAACATATTATTTTAAAATTTTTCTCCATTATTTTGGCATCATATCCATCAATGAGTTTATGCATACATTAATATGGAAATTATATCTACTTCACTTAAAATTTCTTCCCATAAAAAGTACATCATTATCTTTTTTCATAAATTTTATTCATATTTCAACCCTTGATTTGTGTAAAACATCAGATTATAAAAATATGAATTTTTCATATTACGACTTCTATAGAACTATATCTCATACGGTTTTTCATTTATTTTAGGTCTCCTAAAAACTATCTTGTATATAAGAATTTTGGTGCATAATAATTCTCTATTGAATAACAATCAATTATTGCGCTCAGAAAACCTAGTTATTCCAATTTGAAGTTGATTTCTATTATTCATTTCCATCATTCCATTTTTTTGAGTTTATAAAGTACAAAATTATGGTTTAATTTTACTCTTTTCTACATAATTTTTAAAATACTCACATATAAACTACCAATAGTCATATACTCTCATGTTGTAGATATATGATCCCCGATTTTTTTCAACATGTATTGTGTTGACCTTGAACAAGTTAATAGATTCATAATTGTGTTTCAGTACTAATAATGTTTTTATATAAGTTAAATAATCAATGAATATAATGATAAAGACATTTACAATGGTTTATTGACACCTCATTGGACCAAAAGTATCTTAATGAACGAGTTTAATTATATTTTATAACTATATCTCCACTCATTTGTGTGTATATTGGAACATCTTCCATTTTTAGCATGTTTCAAAAATCACATCACATTAAATTTTAATTTTGGGATGACATGTTCCATATCATGCTTTGATATTTTACTTATACTAATTTATCCATGGTGTCCATATAACATATGCCATACTTCATTTTCATCATTTGATCACAAGTAGAGTGTGATTGATGAATCACAAATCTGGAAAAAGTCTCCATTATTCATTCTAATCTTATGAAAAAGATTCTATCTTTAGAATTATTTATTTAAAAACACTATTTTCTTGAATTACATATAATTTCACCTATCAAAAAACTACCCTGACAATAAGAGATTGTTCATAAAAACTTATATATAGTGAACATATTTTTATTGCAACTTATTTCATTCAATATTTATTGATCCAATGTTATTAATTCAAAGGTAACTTCTATATCTGAATGATAATAAACCTGTATCATGTTCTATAACATTCATTAGAATTTTTTTATCATATAAAATGAGTGGTGAATATCCATTGTCCATGACCTATGCCTTTTTCTCTAAAATCAAATCAAATATATTTCAACTCTAATGGATATGTATCCAATTTCTATCATTGACATTCCATTCTACATTTCATTTATATGGATGGTGTACAATGAAACTATCCCTAAAATCACCATCTCTATTATCATGTTGTCCACAAATTCTATATAGTTAATCTATGAATTCAAAGAATTACTTCCCGGCTAGATAAAATTTTCACCTATAATCTGCATTATTATTCTATGAATATCTCATTAAATTCATAGACCACAACCTCCAATATTTGTAAATTTTTCGTCTAAGAGACATATTTTCCAAGTAGTATTTTTCTTTGAGACTAAATATACGGAAACACCATCATCACCACTAAGTCTATGTCCTATATAATAATATGAGTTTTGCGTATATTTTTATGAAATTGGATAATAACAGATGTTATATGCTACTAAAATATAGAAATTGGTTGTCTAGATATTGGGTTCTCCCACATAGGTATACGAAATATTTTCTTTTCACACTTGTTGTCTCATACGTTACTATATTTTAACTTTTAACCCTTCTAGTGAGGTAAAATATACCTATAATGACACATAAGATAATAATTTAACATGATAATGTGAATTTATATCTTCTTTAGACACTGTTGATTAACCATTGATCTCCACACATTTATTATAATCATTTCTAAGAATCACAGATTTATTTTTTACTCTTTAAGTATTTAGATTAAGTACACCATGATATCCCCATAATTAAGCTTCATTTTCTCGTTATGATCAATCACTATCATCTTGCATTCATTATATTAGAGCTTGAGAATTTAAATATCATTAATATAGGATGATTAAGTTGAAATAAATCCATCATAAAGGTCATCTTTTTATTATATTCTCCATCTTTAACATTTAAATTTTTTCTTGTGTTAAGTATTATACTATATGCATTCATGTAGTTTAGTTTTTATTATATATTATATATAGTCTAATTTTATTCTTCACCCAAACTAATAGATGATTACACATGTATCACTAAATTAAAATTGATATTTTTTAATTTATTATCATTTTATTCAACTAATCTTTAACCATGTGTAACTCCATACTCTTCCTAAATGCTTAAAATCTTTCATATTTTTTTTCTTATAAGTTTATTCTTATTTATCATAGGATGTTTACTCATCTTTTATGTACATATCCAATAAATTATTTTGAGTATTCCCATACTCAACATTATAGTCTCCAATTTTATTCGATGTATAATTAATTAAATCTATTATAATATCACTACATTAGAAAAATTTAAGTGAGTGTTAAAATTTTTAAATTATTATTCCTTTTCTGATATTCCTTATGAAAAATGACTGGATTATTATATATTCATCATCATCACCACTATAAAACTCAATTATTTGTATTGATTTTTTATAATTTATCAACATGTTCCTCAAATATTTAAAACCAATTTCATCTTTTAATTTTATATAAATTTTTGGTGTATTTCTCATTTCATTTTAATTAATAATGTTAGTGTTTTAGGAGGAACAAGATCATAATAGTCATTTACAGTAGAAATCCATGATCTAAACCTATCCAAAATATTACACATCAATAATTTGAAAATAGTAATGTCTTATCAGATCTCCCCATATCATATTAATTTTCATACAATTTCATTGACTATTATAGTGACTTCCAAAAAAGTTATACACTCCCAAAATAATATTGTTAAAATTTTGTCTCTATAACTGTAGCATAACATTATTTACATTAAAATTTTAATTTTTTCTTATATAAATTATATTCCTTATTCTATTTTATATTTGAAATCCCGTCACATTATTGTATATTCTTTTGATATATATATTTTAACAACATTTTGTGCATTCATGTTAGTATCCTAATTTCTTTTTATAAAAAAATTATATAATTATTCCTATAAAAATTATTAGAAACCAAATATAACAATATAAATAACATTAATGAAAGGTGATAATAGAATTGGAAGCATTTTTTTCTTCCATGAAATTTTCTTTTTCAATTATAGGTCATCACATCTCTACTATTATCTAATGGGATATTATATATCAAAATAAATGAAGCATATGGTGAAAGGAACCTTAGTTCACATATACCACATATAATTCCCCATGAACTGATATCCCACAGATACAGGGGTAGTTAATATTGTTTCAAATTTTTAATTTTATTTTAATTAGAAATATACCTACACTATTATTTGAGATATGATCTACAATATATATTTACTCATCTATACATATTTGAAATGAAAATTAAAATAAAATATAGAAAAATTATTTTTTTCTAATGTTTATACTTAGGGTGGGTTTATCCTCTTGTCTATGTTAATCAAAAACTTATCCAATGGTTATTCCCAAAATATTATGATCATATATAATTGGTTAGGGTTGGAATCATCCTGAAGACTCATTCACAATCATACCGCTTGTATAAAAATTACATCTCAATTGACCGATAATGATTAGAATGAGGTGATAATTATATATTGAGAATCTAGTTACCTGGAAAATGATAATTATATTCCCCTAGACTTTCATTAATAAATAAAATAATCTTCTACTCAGTATAAAGTTATATTATTATACGATCTTATAAACTCAAACTCTATTAAAAATATCTTAAATTCTAATTATTAAACAATTTATATATGATTCTTAACATCATGGTCCTGACACTATTATTATTCCATAAACATTCTGATTGTATCATGATCGAACATATACATGAAAACCATCCTTACCTTCATATCGCCTCTTATTTACAATGTTCAAAAATCCAAGATTTATTATATTTAATCAGAAATCATTTAAAAAATTGCATTATTGAATGATAATTTTACATAGTAATACAAATTAATCACCCATGATTTTATGAAACTAATAAAATAAATTTCAAATCCAACAATATATATCTATTAATTTGTTCATTAAATGTCGTCCCACTTCACATTTACACACATTCCCATTTTCTCATTTGGTTATCCAATAAAAGGCATCCAATAATCATCCTCGTAGATATCACATCTTTAAAATAATATAAATAATATAGGTAAATGGAATTGTGTATATATACTGATTTAACATACACTATTCTCCACATATATTTGGAATTTTATCATTTAATAATTGTTATCAATAAATGACTACATCATGATCCATGTTTTTTTCTATCTTAGTTAGTCACCAGGAAATTTAATATGATATGTTTTTGTTTCTCTCAGTAGTATTAATTTATGTCTTAAGTAATTACTTGTATTTATCAAACATTTTATCTCTTAAATGATTAATAAAAACCCCACTAAAATTTCACTATGGTGTAGTGGCGTCATAATTTCCCGGAACCAATTGACGTCCTTGTCTCTTCACCATAGGGCACCATAATATCCATTTTCTTCAATATCAAAGTACAAAATTTATTTTTATTTCGTGATTATTATATTATAGCTTCATGATAAATTCTTTTAATCCTAAAAAAATAATATATAATTAAAATCATATCTATAAACTGATTTTATGATCATTTCTTTTGAAATTTTCTCATGACATTCGCAAAATGTTATTTCACAAATAAGTTCCCCATTTCACTACCCATATATATGTTGTCTATTAAATTTATGCAGCTTGATGCATATTAAATTGAAAGTCACATAGAAACTTATTCATTATTGTAAGTAAAAAGATTTTATATAGATTAAAAATATTTTTTATACAGGAGTGTATGATTCTTACACATTGATTTTTTAATGATTATGAAACATATTCTGGATGCTTATAGCACAATTTTATTAAGATTGTGCCACAATAATTTGATGTTTACACAAAAATAATATAGCATATCTAAAATTTATACATATTTAAATTTTATTTGTGATGCTTTACGAAAACAAAATAATATTCCAAAACACATTAGACATGTCTCAGTCAAATTCACATATTTTCAATTAGGGTTGAAAACAAAAACAAACCTTCAATTTTTTTTAAAAAAACTCTAGGGGCACTTAACATTTTGATATATTAGATTTTCAAACACTATTATTTTTTTTATATAATATATTTTAATGGATTATAACATTACGTAATAGTAAATTCATTGTTATTTAATGTTGTTTTGGATGTTAAATTTCAATTTTATATGTGATTAATTTTTATGGATAATTAGTTATTATTTTATATTATCTGAGTGGAATATTTCTATTTTTTCCATATTCCAGAGATAATAGTATCCAATGGAAAGTGTTTAAATCATGTACAAACAAATAGCATACATTAACATTATTGAAATCATCATTTTAATTTTAGAATTTTCGATAAACATTCTATAAATGATAATTTATAGCAATAACTATACCTATATAAATAAAAAAATTATGTTTTTTATGCATAAATTAAATTTATACAAAATAGTTTATTACATAGAGAAGATGATGAAGTGAAATCTAACGTACCACTACATTTATTTCATCATAACTATTTCATTTCTTCTCAAATTAAAATTCTTTTTGAAATGAGGTATATAATTTTAGTAGTTTCACATGGAAATAATTTCTCATTTGAATAAGTTAAATTTAATATAAATATACTAATTTCAATATTTTGGTAAAAATAGGTTTTTTATTATTTTTTCAATTAATAGTGATAATTTAGTTGAATTACAAAATATATAATTTTAAATATTCAATGAAATTAGTGGTTATTTACATAATATTAAACACATTGGGGATGACGAGAGTGGTGAGAGCGGTGAGAGCGGTGGAACTTTCCCTTCAACCTAGAAATGAAAGATTTACACACTTCTGGAGTCGTTCTTGATTCCCACCATGGGATCGTTCAATCCTGGTTGGGATTTTGCTTTCAAGGATGATTGACTCACAACTATGGGTCTTGGATCTTCATTGGATCATGAATATTTCTCTATGCTGAGAATGAAAGGCGTTTCTTTTTTTGAGGAACTTTTTGTTTATTCTAATCCAAGAAAAAGAATATGTCTCATTCCTTTAACATTACTAGACTTCATAATGGTGTTTTTTCTATAGTCCCGGATCTGGAGGCTTTGTAAAAACATATTGATCTTTATATGTTTTCAATTCTCGGTTCCGCTATATATTCCAAGGGTGAAAAACCCTGGGTTTACCTTGATCTTAAGAATATAATATCTCAGTGTTGAGGTTTTAGTAACATAAAATTGATTCCTATTGGGAGGGGTTTTTTTATTCCATTTTTCAATCAAGGGATGATTTAAATAGAGTATGAGATTTTGGAATCCTACAACTCAAACCTGGTACATTTAGATTATCTAATTGCGATGTTAATTTTAATCACTTTATCCTTAAGATAACCAATTCCCATATTTGGATCAGTCTTCATGAGTGGAATTGGATGTATTTGCATCCTATGATCCTTAATGACCTTGTCTCATGTGTTGGCACTCCAATTAGAATGGATCAAAAAACATTGGATGAGGATATTAGATATTTTTCTAGAATTTTGGTTGTTGTTAGTTTGGAAAATAAAATATCAAATAGCGTATCTTTGATTGCTAATGGTAATAATAATGATGTTATAGTAGAATATGAACGCGTTATTTATTTTTGGGAGGTTTGCACGATTTATGGACATTCTGTGGTGAATTGTAGGATACTTCAACAAAACTTTAATGAGGTTCCAAAAGAGAAGGATCAGAAGGAGGTTAATTGGAATAAAAAAATAAGAAGGTCTTTTTCGAAAAGAAGGGTCCCTCAAATGATACACCTGGTCCTTCCAGAATTGTAGTTACATCTAATAAATCTTGGGCAGATATCTTTGAATATGTTGAACAAGGTAAGATTCTTAATCTTCCTAGTAATCTTGCTATGATTGTTCAGGATATGGATAAATATGGACAATACACGTTCATATAAGATCACATTTTGTATCAGAATATCTTGTCTAATATTTATGACCTAGTTTTTTTAGAAAAATATATTGATGGTTGATTATTGAGGCATGACTTGGAGGATAATATTTGTGCCCTTGTGGTCTATTTTCACGATAGTGAGAATTCTGGGATTTCCCTAGTCTTTATTGATCATGTTATTCCCTCCATTGCACCAAACACACCCCCAATTTTTGTGGCTGGTGATACTGTTTCTCTTAATGCAGATTCTACTATAAAGGGAGTGGAAACTGTTTCTTTCAAGACATATTCTGCTTCCATGGATGGGGTTATTGGGGTCCCTTTTTCGTTTCATGGTACCACTGCACTGGTTGAGGAAATTGGGGCTCTCGTTTCATCCAGTGGTGATGTGACATTGGAGGATATTGGTGTTCCTGATTCATTCAGAGGTCCATCTGACATCCTCACCATTGGTGTTAAAAATATAAAAGGAAACACCAGAAATTTGGATATATGTGATCTTTTACAAGGGGCCCCCAGTCCTAAGCGAAAGGCTAGAAGGCCTCATAATTCTGGAAAATAGGTAACTTAGGGGGCCAAAAAAGTGGGAAATAATCCCTCTCTTAGATTTAATTGAACTTATGTTCTAGAATCGTCACTGATTGGCTAATCATGATACCAAGCGTTCCCTTAGGCTTTTCATTCTAAAATATATGCATCTTTTCATTGGTTTGTCCAAACCCAAAAGAGTATTTTCTCCCAATATATCCAATTTTGAAAATCATGGTTTTCATTTTGTGGAATCTAATAGATACTCATCATATATTAAACAGTTATGGGTCTTGGATCATTCTTCTTCATCTCATATTTCAATAATTTTTAATAGTGATCAGCATGTCACATGCTCCTTCAATTTTCAAGGGATCCAACATTTATGCTCTTCTGTTTTAGCCCATAACTGTTATCAGGGTCATAGGAATTTATGGATGGATATTGGATCTCTCAACTCTTTGATATCTGGTTTGTGGTCTATCCTTGAGTATTTTAATTCCATCATGAATTCTGATGAGATGATTGATGTTATGACTAATTTCATTTCTTCAAGTGAATTTAATGATTTTATTGCTGATAAGGGGTTGATTGAAGTAAATCTTGTTTGGGATAAGTATACATAAAAATGGAACATTTTGGATAGATTTGTTGGTAGTATAATTGATAGGGCTTTTGTCAATGAGGCTTGTCTTGATTTCCGGGGTTCTATTTCTTGTATGACACCTTCTAGAAAGATCATTGATCATCATCCTATTTTGGTTGACCTTGGGATTAAGGATCCAAATACTTTTTGGCCTTTTAGATTTAATAATTATTGGGTTAATCATCATGAATATAGAACTATTGTTGAACAAACATTGAGTTCTTGCAATGTTAGGGTCAATGATTATATTTGTTTCATCATGTTCAAGCTTCATAAAATAAATTTGAAATTCTTGAGTTAATTTCATTTCATTTCCCTTAATTAAAAAATTTCTTCTCTTGTGGAATCTCTCCAACAAACGCATGAGCATAATTCTTAAAATGTCCTCTCTAATGACGTATCATGTGAGACTCAGCTGGTTTCCATGATTAATAATTTTTTAAATCTCAAAGAATCTTTGATAGAGAAAATTTTAAGACTAATTAGTTGAGAGATAGGGATTTAAATTCTAAATTTCTCAATTATTTTCAGAGAATTAGTAAAGTCTCAAGGCCTTTTTCTTTAGTCAGAAATGGGAATAATGTCTTTGAAAATAGAAAGGATCTTTCTGAGCATGTGGTTACTTATTTTAAGGATATTTTTACTAGTCATGTCCTTCTAGCTGATCCAGTGTAGAGTATTATTACGACTCTTGTTAATCAATAGGATAATTCCAACATTAAAATGATCCCATTGGACATTTAAATTAAGGATGAAGCCTTTAGTCTAATGTCTGACAGCTCCCCTAGTCCAGATGGTTGTGGGAATTTTCTCTTTCAAACTTATTGGGATGTCATTCATGATGATGTTTGTAGGTTGGTTACTCATTTTTTAAAGGCAATTCTCTTACTTAGGTTTTGAATTCCCAATTTCTTTCCCTCAGTCCAAATATGGAGAATTATAATGAGATTCATTTGTTTAAACTAGTTTCCATGATTAATAATATTTTTAAAATTATTTTCAAAATCTTGGCCATGAGGTTGTCCTCTATAGCCAGTAAGATTGTTTCTCCTAATAATTTTTTCTTTATTAAGGTTATGTCTATTAAATATTGTTCTATTAATACCTCATAATGTGTTAACCTTATTAATAAATCCACAATGGATGGTAATATTGCTCTGAATTTAGATGTTAGGAATGATTTTGATATTATAAATTAGAATTTCACTTTTAGGGTTATGAGTTTTTTTGGTTTTGATGATGTTTTCATTAATTAGGTAAAAATAGTTTTTGAGTCATCTTGTATCTCTGTCCTTATTAATATTTCCCCTAATGGATAATTTTATTTCTCTAGAGGTGTCATACAAGGTGACCCTATTTCGACAATTTTTTCCATTGTGGGGGATTATCTATGTTGATTACTTTCTATTATGGTTAGTAATGGGAAACTAAAGTCCATTAGTACTAGTAGAGGTTTGGTTGCTCCCACTCACTTGTTGTATGCAGATGATATTATTCTATTCACTAAAATGGATAATAGAAATATTAAAAGTATTAACCATGCCCTTTTTCATAGTGAAAAAGAATCTAGGAAAGATACTAGTTTGAATAGGTCCTTTGCTTATTTTGGTAGGAATTTTCTTATTTCAAGGAATACAGGCATTAACATGGATTTGGGTATTCCTGAAGGAGTTCCTCCCATAACATATTTTGTTGTTTTTATGTTATGGGGGAGGCCTAAATCTGGTTATTTTTTGTGATATTCTTTGTAAAATTAAAAGGCATCTTGCTACTTGGAAGGGTATGTCCCTCTCCCTGGCGGTTTGTATTTTTTTGGTTAGGGCTGTGATCATTTCTAGGTTTGTTTATTCATTCTGTCTATCAGTGGTCGATCTCTCTCATCAAGAGCATTAAGGTTTCTATTAAAAATTTCATTTGGAGTTGTAAATTTTTGGAGAGGAAACTAGCTATGTTCTTTTTGAAATAATTCTTGTAAACCCTATGATGTTTGGGGTCTTGGTATTAAAAATCATGAGGTGTTTATTGATTCTTTACATGATTCATTCATTTGTAGGCTTGTCAATAGTAATTTTGGGTATTTGGAATTTCTCTGTAATAAATTCTGGGACAGGCTCAGGAATGGGGATTTTAATCATCTAGATTCTTCTGTTTGGCCTGCTTTTAAATCCATTTTTTCTTCCATTAACTCTCATGCCAGATGGCTGGTTTTGAGGAACTCATCTTTAAACTTTTCTAAGGCCAACTAGACTTATATTCCCCTAGTAGATTCATTGATGAATGATGATTTTAATGTTGATCTGGATTCTACGATTAATGATTAGCATTATAATATGGAGTCTCCCTAATCATATTGTTATAATTATGAATAGTTAATATTACTCTAACAGAGTGGATTTTTGGGCTTTATAAACTGCTATAAATGGCTTGATGACTTCTAAAAAAATTTATAGTCACACTCTATCTTGTAATATATGTTGTATGTGGCTAAGGGATATTTATATAAACTTTATTAGGCCTTCTTAGACAACATTTTCTTGGAAACGGGCTCATGGGAAGCTTCCTATTGACTGTTTCCTTAAAAAATGTGGCATTTCTCCCTATTCATCAAGTGTGATTTTTAATCCACATAGGGAATATATTGATCATTATTTTATTAGTTGTATTAACTACTCTACATGTTGGAAGGTTGTTTATAATATTTTTTAAATTTTATTCGTGGAATGTATTCAATTCATCATTTTCTTCAAGGGTGACATTCTATTTCATATTCTCTTCAGTTGATGGATCTTTTAAGGGTTTCTGCTACTAAAATTCTTCATTTTATTTGGTATTCTCCGAATAAGGTGATTCATGATAGATTTTACTTCTTGGTAATTGTTGTTTTATTAGGTAATCTTGCTGCTATGCGTAATGTTAATATTCCGAGGAAGAATTTTTGTTTCAACTCAGTTCGTGTTTTGTCCGTTCTGATCTAGATATGTGTTAAGGGAAACTTCAGGCCTCCACATGGTACTTTTGAAGTTATTTTGAAGGAAACACTTTTGGGTTGGTTAAAAGATAATTCAGATAGTGCTTTTAGAGGTAATCTGGGGCTTTCGAGTTATGGTTCTATTTTCATAAATCATAAAGGGGATGTCCTTGTTGATTTTCATGGTCCTTGTGTCTTTGCCTCTTCAGATGAGGCTGAAATTCTTGTTATTATCATTGTTGTGGATCAAGCTGTGATGTGTGGTTGGGGTAATTTATGGATCAAGATTGATTCTACTATTGTTGTCTCTGCCATAAGGATTTTCCTTTCTCACATTTCCTGGAAGCTTACTAATCTTTGGATTAATTGTTTGGAGACTCTATTTTCCATGAATCATATTATCACTCAAATTTATAGGGAATAAAAATCTATTTCCAATGTCCTCCCAAATAATTATGTTTATGGAGTTGATTTTTTTAGTATGATCATGTTCTCGATGATCTTATTCCTTTTCTTAAAAAGGCTTTTTAAAAGTCTCCCATTTTTAGATATTTGTAAGCTATCATTTATCTCTATTTGAGGTTGTTTTGTATGTTGTTTTCATCCTTCTATTCTGTTTTATTTCTTTGGGGTTTGTTTTCTTAGATTAATTTTTTTTCGTTGTAGTGGTTTGTTTCTTATTTTTCAATAGGAATGAAGTGGGAGGCACACAGTTCTTAGTTATTTCTTGCACTGGTTTTCAAGATGTACAATTTTATTTCATTTTGTGGCATGTTTTTGATCGCTGTGAATTTCTATAATTGTAATTCAACAAGATTATTCCTCAATGCATTCATATGATTTCATGGGATCTCCAAGAATTGTTTTTCATGGCATCTTTCATGGAGTTTCGTCCTAGAGCTGATTGAAATGCTACTGATATTTAGGAGCTTGATTTTCTAGTGGTAGTAGTGCATGATCTGAAGCTCAAGGTTTTCTTATTGGATCATCCCTTATTGATGAGGAATCTTCAAAGAGTTTTTCATCACTACCAGAAGTCATTGTGAATGATGCTTTTGGCACTGCACATAGAGCTCAAGCTTTTATAGAGTGTGTTTCTGAGTACCAGAACCCTTCTGCTGCAGGCTTCCTTATACAGAATCTTCTTGTTGACATCCAAATCCCTCCTCATTTCACTGGGTTTTTCGTATTGCTTCGGTTTTTATTACTTTCACCATAACCATACATTATGGTTTTTTGGTGTTTCTTCTTTGTATTTTTCAATGTATTTCTTTTTTATTTAAAAAATTTCCATTCTAATTAAACACTTTGGAATCATGAAAAATGACATTTATTGAATAAAATACTCAAACTGTTATTTAAATTGTGTTAAAAATATAATATATATATATATATATTAATTAAATATTTATGACATGAAACTAGTTTTTCTACTATTTAAATATAATAAAATTTTAACTATCCATATTTTACTTTAATCCCATTATAGGTTATGGGATAAAAATAATCCTCGAATGGGATACCAAACATTTTTTATCTAATGTTTTTTCATTTTATATGATATATATATTTTAGATAAATTTTATTATAAAATTGATGATTAATTTTCTTGGATATTCATATATTAACAATGAATATATATTTTTACTAAAATAACTAACACTATAAAATAACCATTTATTTTTATATTTGATGAATATTATGAGAACCCTTGTTTTTAATACACTTTATTTCTTGATTTATTGCTTAAAAAAGCATAGTATAACCTAACATATAAAAACATAGTTTATCTATGAAATTAGGAATATTATTCCTAAAAATCATACACAGATATGAGAATATTATTAAAAACATCCTTAACATTATTCTACAATTCTTTATTTTTTCAATCTTCATGAGATAACCGAGGACATGCATAAGAAAAGAGGGACTAATAATACCCACTAAGGGAATTAAAAAATTATATCATGAATAAAGTATTAAAATTTAGTCAATATAATTTCTACTATAAAAAAATGGGTTATTAATAATATACATGTACATCGAATAATGACATGTGATTATAAAATTCTGGAAACATATGAATTTCAAATCAACATAAAATATGGAATCATAAACATAGAAAAAATATAAATTCCAAGACATAATAACATGGATTAATTTTCATAAATTTGATTATTTATACTCTTAAATCCCATATATGAAATATAAAAAAACAAAACATTACACAATTTATTGGATCACCATATAATTCATACGGTACATGTAACATTCATTTCATCTTCAAGTATATGGGTTCCACACAAATCATTAAACATTAAATCATATTTCATAAAATATAGTCCCAGAATTAATGAGTTTGAAACAAATCCTTGATAGTAACAAATAAAATAATAGTAGGAATGTATTGGTCAATACGCATGAATAGAAATACTGATGGTATTTATAATATAATGGTTTGGCATTGAAAATTCATAAGAAAATTTCAGCATTATAACATGTTACATAATGAGTCATGAGAGAACACACTGATTATAAAATGTGTCTTTAATATCACGGATATAATGAGGCTATTAATATGGATATTATATAATATAACAGATTATAAAAAATGAAATTACATTCCATAAGAAAAAAAGGGTGTTTGAATAAATTTTTATTGAGGAAATCGTAGGGAATTTTAAGCATCATAGTCGGGGTAAATAATAAAACATATAGGTAATTAATGAATGTGAAATGGGATTCTGGACTCATTTATGTCATATATTCCATATGAGGTATATGGGAAAACATATCCCATCAATAGGAATTGAAGGACAAATGGGCTTACAAAAAGAAGGTTTTGAATAAATAGGATAAAGAGAGGATATCGTACATTGATATGGTGTTTCCAAAATATTTTTTGGAGATTCCTTAGATCCTAGGGGAACCATGGGAGGAAAATAAATAAGAATAACAATAATTATATCATTCTTATTTTTTTTGGGAAATTGGATGAGATTTTGGATTGTGTTATATACAAAAATACTGGGGGGTTTATTATTATTTTCCAAACACAGGTTTTGGAATCTATAGAATAATGTAATTAAATCTATATAAATTTTAATTATTATTTCTTTTATATTATAAAAAATATGATATAATTCAATTATTTTTATATGTCCTTATACCAATCACATTAAAATAAATCATTTTTTATGTCGAAGTTATTCTTTTTTTAAATGAATTGACAATAAATTATTAAAATATAATATAGGATTTAGAGTATTCCAAATGGAATTATAAAATAATTAAAATAATCACATAATACCATATTTTATAGGATATACTTGTACTGTGTTGTGGATTCATTTTATGTCAAATAATAAATCACATTTTGTTCCTTATGATATCATGATACACACTATTTATTTATATCGTGTTTAATTTTTCACCAGAAAATTGACTCTCTTAATGAATTTTGAAATATTATCCATTAGTTAATTATCAAAGGCTGATTATAATAGAATAAAAAAAATTTCAAAACAGTTGTTTAAAATTTTTAATTTACAATTTAAATTAAAAACAACATTTATTGAGAAATAATGATTTCCATAACAATAACATTTCTCTCGCCCTTATTAAAATTATATTTTTTACTTCATATAACGATATTATAAATTATATTTAATATATAATTTTTACTAATAATATTTTCTTAATATATAATTTAATTAATTATTTCCAAAAAAGGAAAAACCTAATTCAAATTTCATAGAACCTAAAAATATAATTCAAAATTTTCATATAAAAACATTTTTTAACTCATTACATAGTGATTTATATACTAAAAATAATAAGTAATAAATAAAATAATTATATTACTGAAAAATATGCATATTCATACTATTGGGGTTGATATACATATCTCATTATTACACTAGTTAAGGCTCTAATGGTATGGTAATCGATGATGATATTTTATTAGGCTGGATTAGAGAACATAGTTTTGGCCACGATCTCGATGTGCTTTAAATTCTCCCATAAATATATTCACACGTTTTTTTGTTATTATATCATATATATTCCTTGATCATTTGAAAATAAAATATATGATATGTCCCTTGTAAAATTCAATATATTGGATTCATATGATAAACTCTTACTGGCTGAGGCCATTGCTTATTTTTTCTTTGTCCAAAAGATCACATCATATCCCTTAATAGATATAATTCATATTAACACTGTTCAATGACTATATTATCAATGGTCATTAATCAAAATGATACTATAAATTATAAGGGATATAAAAAATTAATAACATTGGTTTTTTATAACCACAATACATACTATGGAATTTAATTCAATTAAAATGGGAATTTCAATTATAAAAGTCCATGTCATTACATTATTTCCCCATTTTATACATTCTACCATTAATGATTCCATTCAAATAATATAATATATGAGCGTAATTTTATTAAATTTTATCTTTATGTCACAATTATTCTAACACGGGATTGTTCTTCTACCATATTAATTTTACTAGGTAATTTTTCTTATTTTGTAGAAAATTGTATCAATGATCCAGGATCATCACAGGTTTCTTGTTATATGATCGTTCATTATAAAATTATACCCCCTATGGATTAAGATAATGTGGGGGTGTGGTATATAATTTTTGAATTTTGATACATGTAACACACCTGATTCATCAAATATGTTAAGTGGGATTACAAGTTGATTTGTTACAGCAGTGACACAACTGATGGCCATAAAAGTAGTTGATATATCTTGGACTAATCATTCAGTTTTTATCAAAACTCATGAATTTCATCCACATAGATATATGAAGGAGCACATTTTTACAAAATTCAAACTCTAGTTATCAGAGAATGTTGGATGTATATTATTGATTTCAACTTTTAATAGACATTATTTGATGTTGGGAGGATTGAATCATTTCTTCCTTATATCGGATAAGATCATGTCACATCAGATTCCACTCTCCAACATTATCATTGGTTTCTTACACCTCTTTTCATATAGATCCTTATAATGGACCATTTGGACCCTATAATCGGAACTATTGTAATATAAATACATCACTTTGAGAAAGTGTTGATAATAACTTCATTTTAATTCTATTGAACATGATCACATCATATCATCAATATTTTGAATGGTAATTTCTATCTGACCATCCATCTGATGTTGATAATAAATTCTACAGAACAATTTTGTATTCAATTCCTATTAAGGGATTTTCCAAAAAATTGTGGAAAACCTTGTATCAAAAATAAATATAATAGAGATATAAACTACATTCCATTATACTAGTTACCTTATTTATATCTATTGCGAGGTGATGAAGAGAGAAATCTTCCATGATAGCAATGAAATGTACTAACATGGTTTGGTGATAAACTAAAAATGAGATAATGTTATTTCCCATAGGTTTCCAATGGATTACTATGATGAATTCCATGGTTATTTTTTTAATTTCAATACTAGTATTTTTAATGGATTTACATACCCTTATACTACATTCATTCACCCTTGGGTTTCTAGCATTATAATAACTGAGATAAAAAACCCTCATTTTGAATCATCTTGTTATCCCACAATACACTTTCTAAAAAACGTTATACATATTAGTTCTTCCAATAAAAAAATAAAGTATGATCTATGTGCAATATCTAAAAATTACATCCTCATTTCATAGATTTATGGGATGTATATGTTAGTTCCAAAACCTATAACTCAATCTCCATAAAAGTGGATATCTATAATATTTTGAACCTTTTAATCTAAAAACACTTCAAATTTACGAGCCTCCTTGATTCACACAACCATATATGGATAAAAATTTATTTATGAATGTTAGTATGAAGATAAATTTTTTTATTTCCATATCCATCCTTTTTATGTCCTTGAAATTTAGATTCCTTCAAATCTTTATCATGGATAGCTTTGTGGGTTCATTTCTTCTCTGAGTATCTTCCTCTTTTTTGGATTCCTAGAATGGTACAAAATTTAATAATCATAATCCTTGATCATATCTCAATGCCTCAATTGGATAATATTATACTTATTTTGTTAGAATAAATACCTTCGGATTATAGAGTATGTATATATATATTTATATCACACTAATCTCTATAGATATAATTTCACCAATCACATCCTAAAAATAATATTGTATTTAAATATATAACATGATTTCATAGAATTCTATCCAGAGTTCATTATTAACAAGTATCATAGGCTATCACTTAGTCATTTTCATTACAATAGAACCATAGCCCTTTTTGATACATCAGTATAGATCCCCAATCCACCCCCTGGTTGGTAATGTGATCATCGTTAAAATGATTATCTACAACATAATCTCTTTAAAACATGCATCACAATCATCATTCCATGAAAAAATATCTCCCTTCACAGTTAGATATGTCTATGTGATCGAAAATCATGAGATGTTCCTCAATAATCTATGGCAGTACCTAGCTTATCTATGAATACAATATATATTCATCATTGATTTCGGTCTCATCCATCTTTATACCATCTCTATTTTTTAAGGATCTATATATAAATCATTTTATTAGTTATTAAATATAGTTTTAATGTTGCATGGTCCTTGTATATGTTTGATTTCAAACAAAACTGGTCATATTTTAGGGTAACTAGGTTCCTCTTTAGGAAACACATCCACCCATTTCCATACAATGTGATGTCATCATGGATGATATTTTCCTTAGTATGAAAAAATAGAGAAATATAATATTCCTCATATTGTTATAATATCCATTATTAATATTTCATTATTAAATGAAATTTATCTTCCTCCTTTAACGTTTATAAAGGTAGAGGTCAATTCGAAATATGGAGGGAAATTTTCTTCTCTTGGAAATTTATATTCGCATTAAAAAAGGAAAAAATTGCATTACTAGGATATCAATATAATACCCTGAATATTTATTGATAGTATTTTTGTGAATAAGATTCCTGGAAATTTTAACTCACGATATAACAGTCATATATTTTTTCCATGATGATATTAAATCATTTGGGGTGGCGACTCAATGTTTATAGAAAACCTACAAGATACAATAATATAGAATTAATTTAAATACAACAATGAATACTCAAGTTAGGAGTAGATAGTTTCTTCACATTATTCTTTATGATCCATCTATGTGTAAGAATTTTTTTATTCCCATGTTCTTTGAGATTTTTGGTTCCCATCATGCTTGTTATCATTTTTAATAGAGCATTGGTTTGGGTAAAACCAAATTTCCCCACATTTATTACATAGATGTACATATGGTAACATTGAATGGTATTTTTTCCATTCATCATTTTATTCATTTTTAATTAAAAATGCATAAATTATGCCTAATTTTTCACACTTAAAACATCTGTGAGCTCAATTATGATGTTTCTATTGGGTATTATCCCCATATTTTATCACAAATGAAATTCATAATTCCTTCTGTTATAACTTTTTTTGGATTAACATCCTTGAGATATATTCCCCCTCCTCTTTCAATTTTCTATAAAATAATCTATTTCTTAGTTTTTAATAATGATTTTTTATAGCTGCTTTCACATGATCACAGAATGTATTACATGACCTCCTATAATGTGAGTTGTCTCATTTGAGAAATTATCACATTTCTATTCAAAGTGGTTGATGAATCGATTCCTCATATTTTTAAACATTGAATAGAATAAATAAATAATTATTGATGATAAAATTAAAATTATTATACACAAAAAAGAGAGACTATGAATATTAGAATGGTAAATAATAAATTATATATATTACTGAAGCGATTAGTGTCTCAAATTTAATTTTTCTTATATATTTTATATTTCCTTATATACAATCTTATGGGTATATTTTCTCTCCTTGAATAATGGTTCATAATTAGTTCTATGAATATAAGAGGTCATGTCCCCTAGTATTGTCAAGATAGGTGGGTTTAATGTTCCATTTTCATGCACCGGTTCTTGATCAAGTCAAGCTCAATGTGATGTCTTCAGGGTTGTTAAACATAGGTAAATAATTTCTAGAGTTGCATCAACATGTAGTATCTATCTTGGGATTCATTTTAATTGAAAACACATACTATATACATTACAAAAATATAGGGATTTCATTATATATTTAGTAATATCAATAATGATTTCACTAGATATTTATTATCCAAATAAAAAACATATATTTCAATTTTTATGATTCCAAATATGATCATCCTTCTCAGTAATAAAATTTATTTTATGATTTATTACATAAAAATACACATAGTTGAACCCAAAAGATTGATAAGACTATTTTCATTAGAAATTAAGTACATATAAAAAATATATGATATATTGATACCATAAATTAATATAATATTTTCTTAACATGGCACTAAAATTCTATATCATTTAAAACTGAATGGGATAACCTAGGGGAATACTTAAGAAATGGATGAGTTATGAAGCACACCAAAGAGAATAATCTAGGAGTAACATTATGAGATTATTAAATGTTAGAAAATAGTAATTTAAATGTGACATAAAATGGGAATTAATCATAAACATTTACATTGCTTCATGAAATTCAATAATAATATAAAGGTAAAATGGGACTATGGCTACATCATAAAAAGAGACACTAGAAAAATCGGTCATGGATAACTCCGAATATATCATAACATGTTGTAAGTAATACCATAATTGAATATGTTTCCTCCTTAATCCCATTCATGAAGTCTCGTGAAATAATAACATTACCCAATGTGTTGAAGTGCTATATAATTTTTGGTGCACCCGTCACATTAATATCACGTACATTTATAATTATTCCCCCTAGATCATTCAACATATAATCATATCCAATCACATTAAATCCCATGTTTTAAGAGATTGGAAGAAATGAAATTCCCAATAATATAATTATAGTTATTTCTAGGTGGGAATCATTGAGTGGAAATTAAGATTGTATTCACAATATAATGTTTGGAAGGGAATCATTGCATGAATAAATTGGCAGAATAATGGGGGTATAGAATGAATCATGGGAAGGAATAATTAGACTAAGAGGGGTATAAAAACATGTGGAATTAATAAGGGAATTAATATGTATATTTAATAATGTAATACAACATTAAAATTTTGTAATTGAATGAAAAAGTAAAAAATTGTGTGTGAATAAAATTCTTCTATGAGAAACTCACATGATAAATTCTACTGCATAACAGGTGTTTATAATGAATAATGATAAGAATAAAGGAATATTACAGTGTTATATATTCCATTTTACATCATACTAAATGTAAATGGAATTTTTAAAATTATATCCCCTCAATAGGATTTATAATTAAAAAAACTACTTAAATAATGATCTTGAATAAAGAGGATTAGGAGAGGACACATAGCCTGAGTGGGTGTTTTTAAAAGTATGGGATACGTTTTTTGAGATATCGAGGAAACTTGGGAGGGATATACTGAAAAATGGGTAGATTAATTTCATGATAAACGTTCATTGATTGAATATTAATGGTATCATGGGTGGGTCTACATAAAATAGACTACGAGTTCTTTATTATTTTTAAAACATTGGTTTTAGACTCTGTACAATAAAATAATAAAAACCACAGACCTTCCCATGGTTTTTTACCATGATTTATACGAAATAAAACCTATATTAAATATTTTCTAATTAAATTAATAGATATCTTTGATATAATACCCATGATAATATGTAATTGAGTCATGTTTAAAAAGAGTTTATTTTAAAACCATAAACAAAATTTATGTTCTTGTGGATTTTTTGAGGGTGACTGGAATGAATTTAATATCCTCAAAAAACTCTTTTTTTAAATTAAAATATATATTATATCATTGATACATATTATGTAAGATATTACCTTAAATTTTGGTCATTTTTATTTTTAATACACTCTGTATATTTATACCACAATTATTTTTTACCCGAAAATTTGACTATCTTAGAAAATTATGAAAATCTCAAAATTAGATCATTTATTTTATCTAATTATATAAGAAAACATTTTATTTTATCAATATTATAAACTAAATATGAAAAATTATACTTTTAATTTAAAATCCACATTTATTTTAGATATATTTTATTACAAAATTGATTATTAATTTTTTTGGATATTAAAATATTTACAATGAATATATTTTTTTAATAAAACAACTAACACTATAAAAGAACCATTTATTTTTAAATTTGATGAATATTATGAGAACCCTTGTCTGTAATACAATTTATTTCTGGATTTATTTCTTAAAGAAGCATAGTATAACCTAACCAATAAAAACAATAGTTTATCTAGGAAACTTGGAACATTATATCTAAACATCAGACACAAATATAAGAATATTATTAATAAAAACCTTAACATTCTTCTATAATTCTTTATTTTTTCAATCATCATGGGATAACCTAGGATATGCATAAGAAAAGAGAGTCCAATAATACCCACTAAATGAATAAAAAGAATATATCATGAAAAAAGTGTTAAAATTATGTCAATATAATTTCTAATATAAAAAATTGGTTATTAATAATATACATGTACACCAAAGAATGAAATATGAGTATGAAATTATGGAAACATATGAATTTCAAATCAACATAAAATATGGAATTATAAACATAGAAAAAGTATAAATTCCAAGACATAAAAACATGGTTTAATTTTTTTTATTTGATTATTTATACTATCAAATCCCATATATGAAATATAAAAAACCAAAACATCACCCAATATATTGGAGCATCATATAATTCAAACTGCACATGTTACATTCATATAATCTAAATGTATATGTGTTCCACACAAATCATTAAACATTAAATCATATTTTATAAAATATAGTCCCAGAATTAATGAGTTTGAAATAAATCCATGATAGTAAAAAATAAAATAATATTATTCTTGTATTCGTCAATACTCCTTAATAGAAATAGTGATGGAATTCATAATATAATGGTTTGTAATGGAAAATTCACAAGATAATTTTAGCATTATAAAAGGTACATAATTAGTCACAAGAGAACACACTGATTATAAAATGGGTCTTTAATATCATGGATATAATAAGGATATTAATATGGATATTATATAATATAATAAATTATAAAAAAATGAAATTACATTCCATAAGTCTAAAAAGGGGGTTTGAATAACATTTTATTGTGAAAAATCATAGGGAAATTTCAGCATCATAGTCGGTGTACATAATGAATCATATGGGTTATTATTGAATGTGAAATGGGATTCTGGACTCATTGAAGTCATATATACCATATGAGGTATATGTAAAATCATAAAACATCATTAGTAATTTAACGACAAATGGGGTTACACAAAGAAGGTTTTTCAATAAATAGGATATAGAGAGGATCTCATACATTGAGATAGTGTTTCTAAAATATTTTGATGAGATACATGAGATACTAGGGGAACCATGGGAGAAAAATATATAGGAATAATAATAAATCAATGATTTTTTTATGGAATATGGATGAGATTTGGGATTGGGTAATATACAAACTGAGTTGGGGGTTAATTATTATTTTCCAAACATAGGTTTTTGAATCTATAGAAAAATGTAATTAAAACCATATACATTTAAAATATCATTTCTTTTACATTCTAAAAAATATTACATAATTCCATTATTGTTGTATGTATTTGTACCAATAACATGAAAATAAATTCTTTTTTATGTAGAAGTGATTCACGTTTTCAATGATTTGATAATAAAATATTAAAATATAATATAGGATTTAGATTATTCCAAATGAATTTATAAAAGAAACTAAATAATCAAAAAATACAATATTTTAAAGGATATACTTGTACTGGGTTGTGGATTCATTTTATCTCATATAATATATCACTTTTTGTTCATTATGATTTCATGATACACACTATTTATTTATATCATGTTTAATTTTTAACCAGAAATTCGTCTCTCTTAATGAATTATAAAATATTATCCATTAGTTAATTTTGAAATTCTAATTCTAATAGAATAAAAAAAATTCAAAATATTTGTGTAAAAATGTTAATTTACAATTTTAAATTAAAATCGTCAATTATTGGGAAATAATGTTTTTCATAAAAATAAATTTTCTCTGGCCCTTATTAAAATTAAATTTTTACTTCATATAACTATACTATAAAGTATATTTAATATATAATTTTTACTAATAATATTTTCTTAATATATAATTTAGTTATTAATTTCATCACAATGAAAAAAATAATTCTAATTTCATTGAACCTAAAAATACAATTCGAATTTTTCATATAATTTTTTTTAACTCATTACATATTGATTTATATACTAAAAATAATAAGTAATAACTATAATAATTATATTATTGAAAACGAAATATGAATATTAATGCTATTGGGGTTGATATACATATATCTTTATTACACTAGTTAAGGGTCTAATGGTATGGTAATCGATGGTGATATTTTATTAGGCTGGATTAAAGAACATAGTATTGGCCACGATCTAGATGTGCTTTAACTTCTCCCTTAAATAGATTCACATGTTATATTGTTATTATATCATACATATTCCTTGATCATGTGAAAATAAAATATATGATATCTGTCTTATAAAATTCAATAAATTGGATTCATATGGTACACTCTTATTGGATAAGGCATTGCTTCTTTTTTCTTTGTTAATAAGATCAAATCATATCCCTTAATAGATAAAATTCATATTAACACAGTTCAATGGATATATTATCAATGGTCATGAATCATAATGATATTTTAAATTATAAGGGATATAAAAAACTCATAACATTGGGTTTTTATAACCACAATACATACTATGGAATTTAATTAAATTAAAATGGGAATGTGAATTATAAAAGTTCTTGTCATTACATTATATCTCCATACTAAATGTTCAACAATTAATGATTCCATTCATATACTATAATAGATTAGGGAAATTATATTACATTTCCTCTTTAAGTCCCCATGATTCTTACACAATATTGTGCTTCTACCATATTAATTTTACCAGGTAATTTTTCTTATTTTGTAGAAAATTGTATCAATGATCCAGGATCATCACATGTATCTCATCATATGAACGTTAATTCCCTAATTATACGGCCTATGGATTAAGATAATGTGGGGGTGTGGTTTATAATTTTTGAATTTGGATACAAGGAACAAATCTTGTTCATTAGATATGTTAAGTGGGATAAAAAGTTGATTTGTTACAGAATGACACAACTAATGGTCATAAAAGTGGTCGACGTATCGAGGATTAAACTTTCAGTCTTTATCAAAACTCATGAATTTCTTCCACATTGATATATGAAAGAGAACATTTTATCAAATTTCAAACTCAAGTTATCATAGAATATTAGAGGAATATATTGTATATCAACTTTATAAAGACTTTATGTGATTTTGGGAGGTTTCAATCGTTTCTTCCTTATATCGGATAAGATCTTGTCACATCAGATTCCACTCTCCAATGTTATCATTGGATACTTACACCTCTTTTAATATAGATCCTTATAATGTACCATTTATACCCTATAATAGAAACTATTTTAATAAAAAACATCACCTTGAGAAAGTGTTGATAAGGACTTCCTTTGAATTCTAATGAACATGATCACATCATATCATCAAGAGTTTCAATGGTTATTTCTATATGAACATCCATATTATGCTCATAATAAATTCTCAAGAACAATTTTTTATTTAATTCTTATTGATGGATTTTCCAAAACATTGAGGAAAACCTTATATCTAAAATAAATATAATAGATATTGGAACTACATTTAATTATACTAGTTATCTTATTTATATCTTCTTCATGTTGGTGACATCAGAAATCTTCCATGATAGCAATGAAATGTACTAGCATGGTTAGGTGATCAACTACAATCTAGATAATGTTATTTCCTATAGTTTTCCTAGGGAGTCTTACGATGAAATCCATGGTTATATTATGCCATTTCCATACTAGTATTTGTAATGGATTTACATACACTTATACTATATTCATTCACCCTTGGGTTTAGACATAATAAGAACTGAGATAAAAAACCCTCAATCTGAATCTTCTTGTTATCCCACCAAACACTTTTCGTAAAAACAGTATAGATATTAGTTCTTCCAATAATAATAATAAATTTTGATCTTTGTGAATTATCCCAAAATTCCCTCCTCATTTAATAGTTTTATGGGATGTATATGTTAGATCCAAAACCTGTAACTCAATCACCATCAAAGTGGATATCTATAATATTTTCATCATTTGAATGTAAAAAAACATCAAATTTTCGAGCCTCCTTGATTAATAGAAGAATATATGGATAAAATTTTATTTATGAAAATTAGTATAAAGATAAATTTTTTTACTTCCATATCCAACCTTTTTATGTCCATGATATTTTTATCCCTTCAAATCCTAATCATGAATAGAGTTGTGGGATCCTTTCATCTCTATGTTTCTTCCTCTTTTTTGGATTCAAAGAATGGTAACAGATTTATTACTCATAATCCTTGATCATATCTAGAAACCTCTTTTGGATAATATTATGCTTCTTTTGTTTGAATAAATACCTTAGGAATATAGAGTATGTATATATATATATATCACACTACACTCTATCGATATAATTTCACCAATTAAATCCTCAAAATATCATTGTATTTAATTATATATCATAATTTTAGAAAATTATATCCATATTTCATTAATTTAGAGGTAGCAAAGGCTATCACTTCGTTATTTTAATTACAATAGAACCATAGCCCTTTTTTGATACATCACTATATATCACCAATCCACCCCCTAGTGGGTAATGTGATCATCATTAAAATAATTATCCACAACATAATCTCTTTAAAACATGCATCACAATCATCATTCTATGATAAAATATCTCCCCTCAGAGTTAAATATATTTATGTTATTGAAAATTATGATATGATCCTCAAAAATCGATGATAGTACCCACCTAATCTAAGAAAAAAAGTATATTCATAATTTATTTTTTTCACATCCAGCATTATACCATCTCTATTTTTAATGGATATATATACAAATCACATTATTAGTGATTATATATAGTTTTAATGTTACATGGTCCTAGTATATGTTTGATTTCTAACACAACTAGTTGTTTTTAGGGTAGATAGTTCCCTCTTCAAGAAACACATCAACACATTCCCATACAATGAAATGTCATCATGGATGATATTTTCCTTAGTATGAAAAATTTAAGAAATATATTCTTACTCATATTGTTATAATATCCATTATTATTATTTCATTATTAAATGAGATTCTCATTCCTCCTTTAACATGTATAGAGATAAAGGTCAATTCGAAACATGGATGGAAATTTTTGTCTAATTAAAAATTTATATTTTCATTAAAAAAGAAAAAATAGCATTAGTAGGATATCAATAGAATACTCTAAATATTTATTGATAATATTTTTTTGAATAAGATTACTAAAAATTTTAACTCATGGTATAACAATCATTGATGTTTTCGATGATGATATTAAATCATTTTGGGTGGCGACTCAGTGTTTATGGAAAACCTGCAAGATACACTAATATGGAATTAATTTAAATAGAAAAAGGAATACTCAAGTCAGTGGTACATAGTTTCATCACATTATTCTTTTTGATCGGTCTATGTGTAACAATTTCTTTTATTCCCATGATCTTTGTGAATTTTGGTTCCCATCATGCTTGTTATCATTTTGAATAGAGCATTGGTTAGGGTAAAATCCAATTTCCCCACATTTATTACATAGATGTTTATATGGTAAAATCGATTGGAATAATTTCCATTCATATTCTTATTCAATTTTAATGTAAATGGATAATTTATGCCTTATTTTTTAAACTTAAAACATCTGTGAGCTGAATTATGAAGTTTCCATTGGGTATTATCCCCATATTTTTTCACAATTTAAATTCATAATTCCTTTCCTTATAACTTTTTTCAGATAAAAAACCTTGAGAAATATTCCCTCTCATCTTGGACTTTTCGTTAAAATAATCTATTACCTAGTTATTAGTCATGATTTTTTATTACTGGTTTCACATGATAAAAGACTGTATTACATGACCTCCTATAATGTGAGTTGTCTCATTGGTGAAATTATCATATTTCTTTTCAGAGTGGTTTATTAATAGATTCCTCATATTTCCAAACATTGAATAGGATAGAGAAACAATTATAGATGATAATATCAATATTATTAAACATATAAAAGTCGGACTATGAATATTAGAAAGATAAATAATATATTATATATATTAATGAAGCTATTAGTGTCTCGAATTTAACTTTTGTTATATATTTTCTATTTCCTTATATAAAATCATATGGGTATATTTTTTCACCATGAATAATGGTTCATAATTAGTTCTATGAATATACCAGGTCGTGTCCCCTAGTAGTGTCCAACTAGGTGGGTTTAATTTAACATTTGTATGCACCAGTTTTCGATCAAGTCTAGCTCAATGCAATGTCTTCAGGGATGTTAAACATAGGTAAATAATTTATAGAGCCACATCAACATGTAGTATCCACCTTAGGATTTATTTTCATAGAAAAATCATACTCTATAAATTAAAAAAATCATGGATTTCATTATATATTTAGTAATATCAATCGTTATTTCACTAGATATTTATTATCCAAATTCAAAAATAAATTTCCATTTTTATGATTCCAACTATGATCAAGCTTCTCAATAATAAAATTTATGTCATGATTTATTACATAAAAATACACATTGCAGAATCCAAAATATTAAGAAGACTATTTTCATTAGAAATTAAGTACATATAAAAAATACATGATACATTGATACCATAAATTAATTTAAAAATTTCTTAATATGGCTTTAAAATTATATATCATTTAAAACTGAATGGGATAACCTAGGGTTATACTTATGAAATAGATGAGCTATAATTCACATAAAGAGAATAAACTAAAAGTAACATTATGATATTATTAAATGTTAGTCAATAGTAATTTAAATGTGACATAAAATGGGTAGTAATCATAAACATTGACTTTGCCACATGAAATTCAATAATAATATAAAGTCAAAATGGGATTGTTGCAACATAATAAAATAAGACACTAGAAACATACGTCATGGATAACTTTAAATATATTATAACATGGTGTTCGTAAGACCATAATTTAATATGTTTCCTCCCTAATCCCATGCATGATGTCTCATGAGATAATAACATTACCCAATGTGTTGAAGTGCTATATAATTTTGGGCGCAACCGTCACATTAATATCACGTGCATGCATAATTATGCCCCATAGATCATTCAAAATATGATTAGATTAAATCACATTTAATCCCAAGATTTAAGAGATTGGAATAAATGTAATTACCAGTAATATAATTTTAGTTATTTCTATGTGAGAAACATTGAGTGGAAATGTCGAGGGTATTCACAATACAATTTTTGGAAGGGAATCATTTCATGAAAAAAAATGGAAGAACAATGTGGATATAGAATTAATCATGGAATGGAATAATTAGACTAAGAGGGTTCTAAAACACATGGAAATAATAATGTAATTGATATTTATATTTAATAACGTACTATAACATTAAAATTTGGTAATTGAATGAATAAGTAAAAAATGGTGTGTGAATAAAATTCATATATGAGGAACTCGTAGGATAAATTATACTCCATAACAAAGGTATATAATGAATCATGATAAGGATAAATGAATATTATAGTGGTATATATTCCATTTTACATCATACTGAATGTATATGGAATTTTGAAAATTATATCCCCTCAATAGGATTTATAATTAAAAAACTACTAAAAGAATGTTCTTGAATAAAGAGGATAAGGAGAAGACCACATACCCTTTGTGGGTGTTTCTAAAATCATGGGATAAGATTTTTGAGATATCGAGGAATCATGGGATGGATATATAGAGTAATTGGTAGATAAATTTCATGATACACATTCATTTATTGAATATTAATGGGATCATGGGTCGGTTTATATAAAAAAGACTGTGGGTTTTTTATTATTTTTAAAACATAGGTTTAAGACTCTGTATAGTAAAAAAAACCACAGACCTTCCCATGTTTTTTTACCATTATTTATACTTAATAGAACCTAGATTAAATATTTTATAATTAAATTAATAGATAAAATTGAAATAATACCCATGAAAATATTTAATTGAGTCATGTTTAAAAATAGTTTATTTTAAAACCATAAAATTAAATTTATGTTTTTTTGGATTCTTTAAGGGTGTATGGAATGAATTCAATAACCTCAAAACACTCTATTTTAAATTTATAATATATATTATTTCATTGATACATATTATGTAACATATTACATCACATTTGGGTCCTTATTATTTTTAATACACTCTGTATATTTATACCACAATTAAATTTTACCCAAAAAAGTGACTATATTAGAAAATTTTGAAGATCTAAAAATTAGATCATTTATTTTTTCTAATTATAAAAAAATTATTTTATCCAAATTAAAAAGTAAATATGATAAATTATACTTTTAAATTAAAATCCACATTTATTCCTAAATACTAATTTTCATGATTATAAAACATTGTAATCCTTAAGAAATTTTAATTTTTAATTTGTAAAATTATACTGACATGTATATTTAGTATATAATATTTAATAATATAATATTAAAAAATATAATTTAATTCACTAATTTATCACCATGAATATTTTAATTTTAATTTAATATTACCCAAAATATAATTTTTGTTTTTTGTATAGAAATGTAATTTTTATCAAACTCATTAGTAAACATTTTTAAAGTAAAAATAATAAATAATAAATATAATAATTATTATATTGATTTGAGGATATAAATATTCCTACTATTAATATTTATATACATATCTCATTACTACACCAATGAATGATATATGTTGAATGTGTGTGATGGTGATATTTTCAAAGGGCGGTTCGATAAACATAGTTTGGGTCGTGATCGATATTATATTAAATATGATTTGAAAAAAGTTTAACTAATGCATTAGTATTCAAATATCATACTAGGGTTGATAAAGGTAAAATACTACTCATATTATATCCCTTGTAATTTCCCATAAATGTTCATCAATGTTAATTATCCATATCGTAGTGGTATTTAATTTTTTTCTATTTTAGTAGGACCTTATCCCAACACTTATTATAAAAAAAATATCTTTATAACTATTCAATGTCTATATTATCTAGGCTCATAATTATTAATGATATTTTTAATCTAATAGTATCTAACCAATTATGTTCATGTGTTTTATGAATCCATATAAAAAATTTTGGATTTAATTCAACCGAAAATGGAATTTAACTTATAAAATTATTCTTCATGAATAATGTAATGGGAAATAGAATTCACATTTTTCGAACATCGAATATGAATATTCTGAATTTAATGTTATGTATGACAAACATCAAACTACTGTATCTTTTAAGGGGTATCATATTCATTCTCATTGTGATTTTATATAATATAAAACTATTAAACATTTTCATATAGAAATATTTATTAGTAATATTTATCTAAAACAAGAACTATGTTCTCAATTTAAAATTTCTACAAGATTTTTATTTATCTCAAAATATGTAACTACTAATATCGATTATGTTTTAAGATTTTATAATTACTTCATTTATAATAATTATGAATGTAATAAATTATAGATATATAATGATTGTACATTAGTTATTCAGAATAAATATAAATATATTATTATAATTATAAAAATTACTAGAAACAAATTGGATGAATCTAGATAAATTTTAATCAATAAGTTAAGACATTAAACACAAAAAATGTTCATGAAGAATGATTCTTCAATGGTAATCCATTTTTCACATAATTTTGGGGTTTAATATATTATTATACTAATATATTATTTATATATCCATTCATCAAAATGAAATGAAATTGAATTTATTAATTTTTTCTTAAATGGTTTTATATTAGAATAATTTTATTTCAAAATTTTCCATGGTTTTGTAAATAAAATACTTCACTATAATTTTTTTGAATTATTAAATGTTGTACATGGACATTAGGATGATTCTAGGGATCAATATTAATGGTTTTATTATGTATTTCTATATAACTATCATAATAAATCTAATGTAGATCCTATATTATTTATTAATAATTTTTTTAATGACATGTAAATTTTTAGATTTTAGGATGATAGTATTTGTTTATCACATGTTAAATATTTAATAAGTAATTTTAAAATATTGTTATTGTTTAATTTGATATTTGTAGATATATTGAATTAATATCCCATTTAAGTCATCGGATTTATCAATGTAAATATGTAATAATTTACAATAAATCTATATATAGTGACCTATTCGTTAAAAAAATTTGGATTCCTTCTTGTAAAACGTTTAAATAACCTATTTGTTCTATTTGTGAATTATAATAATCTGTTAAATAAAAATATGTTGAAGTAAAATTAGTTAGATTAAGGATAATTATATTACTTTATTTAATTTCTTTTATAACAAATATTGTGTTTAATGTATATAATGTATCCTCTTTATTGGATAATACTAAATATTCTTACATAATGATCATTATAAGCATAATAAAATTTATTAGATGACCTAAAAATTATAGATTGTTTTATTCCAGATATGATTATTTGGATTTTATTAGTTATTGTCTTTTTAATATTAGTGGCTATTAAAATGGAAAAATAGTGTCTCAAGAATGTTTCATTTCCTAGAAAAAATATTATTCTCTTTGTGATAAATGAAATAATCATCTATTATATTATCAATTGCTAAAACTGAATATATATTTACAAATAATTTTTTTAAATGTTTATAGATTAAATAAATACATTCAATTTGAATGGTTTATTTTAAAAATATTAATATTTTTTTTGATAACTCATCTATTATTTTAATTTCTAAGAACCCTCTACATAATTATAGAACTAAGAATATTGTTTTTAGATTTCATTTTATAATAGATCGTGTAAAAATGATTAAATCAATTGAAATTTTTTTCCAATTGATAATAAATTTACCAACATCATTATTAAACCATTAGATATAGTGATATTGGAGAAAATTATGAATGGACATAGATTAATGGAATCCTCGTATTTTGTTTCTAACTTTTACGGACATTGATCATTGATAATTTATTTTATTATTATATTTGAATATACTCTAAATTTTAGTAACTTTTTTATTCAAACAAAAGAATATTTTGGTTCCTTATATATAATAAAGTGATTTATGGATCTCTTTACTTTTATAATTATTATACATTAGATATTATCAATATTTTATAAAATTAAAATTTCAAATATACTCAAAATTATTTTTTTAAAAGGGTAGATAATTTCAAGAGGGGTATTAATGTTTATTTTTAAAATTTATTTTAATGGATATATATTTTTATTATTCCTAAATTGATGTTTAATTATATTTATTAAATCTAATCTTCACTGAAAATTACAACACTCACGTTGAAATCTATATAATTATGCAGAAATATATATAAAATTGAAGTACATTTTATCATATATATCTAAATATAATTTTTTCAATTTTCTATATTACTTGTGAATGGATTGTTTTTTAATTTTTGAAAATTAAATAATCAAAATCTATAAAACTTATTATATTTAATTTAATGGAGATAATATTTTGTTTTTTTTAAATTTTGAAATATTAAATCAATTATAAAAAAGGGGGAGAATTTTTCATTCTTATGTTTGGTTTTTTAATTTTTTTAAAAGGGGATATTTATTGAGTGTGTCTGTCATACTATATTTTATTTTATTTTCATGTCAAAAATTGATTCATTTATAAAAAAATATTATTTTATTCAGTAACAATTTCATAGAGAAAAAATATAATCTTGAATTAATTGTTTTCAAATGTCTTATTTTATGAAGTGTTATAAAAAGTCAATTTAATTTCAGTGTTTTATTTTTTTAGTGATGTATTTCTATTTTTTAATCTCATTTTTGATTTTTATTTCCTTATTAAAATGAAAAACATATCAATATCTAATGTCATAAAAAATATAATTCTTATGGGAATATATTTCATTTCGATGTAGAGAGTATTATGAGGCTTATTATTTTCCAAATATTTTATTATTATTATTTAGTTAATTTTTATATTAATATCAAGGATTTATAATTCATAAATAATATCTATTCATTATTTTTCGTTTGAATTGCTATTATAGAAAAATCCACATCAATATAACCTAGGTTATAAATAATATACTGGCACTTCATAATTATACAGTCACGATTTCTCATTGAATTATACATTTCTTATTTAACCATCTATTTTATGGTTATTTATATTGATTTTTACTAAGTTGTTTATGAAATTTTTTATCCATGTTTTTCATAGGGTAAAATTTTCTTCACACCAAAATATATTATTACACATTATAAAAATATTTCTTATGTGGATAAATTATATATTTTTATGTAAATTTTTAATGAAGGAATTGTCCTCATACAATATATCCATTCATTAGAAAATATATTTATATATAATCTATTTTATGAATAATTGAATGATTTATAAAAAAACTATATTACTTATACTAGAATGATCCTAATAGTTCTTTAAAAATAAACTTATGAATATCTATTTGACATTTATAAAATTAAATTTGTTCTTATATAATATTTTTATTAATATAAACATTTATATCTTATAAAAAATGATGTTATATTATGAGGAAATGTATCATATAGTTTTTTAATATTTTTTCAATATTATATATGAAGAACAAAAAAATTTAATGCGATTTAGGTTATAAATTAAATAATATATTATTAAATATCCTTTTATGGTTTTATAAATAAATTTTAAATTAAAAAATTTCAAATGTAAATTAGAAAGTGTAATTTATGATATTATTCATATATGTTTAGTTGAGTATTCAAATATTATTATTTTTGGAATTCAATTTAAAATGATTTGAAAAACTATTTTGTTTTGTAATTTTTCATATATGGGGATAACAAATGACTGATTATATATTATCAATTAATTATCAATGATAATAATTATGCTGATAAATATAGATTTTTCATTATAATTTTGAATTATACAAACAATATTTGATTATGTAGTGGCTGAAATGTTATTATTTTAAGGGAATCAAAAATTTATGAAGTTTACCCTAATTCACGGATTTATATGATAAAATTATAGAAAATAATGAAATATAATATGGTTACATGTAATCCTATATTAATGGATTTCAACTAGTTGGTTCATTGTTAATGAATAACTAAACATATAATAAATGAAAACACAATGAATATACATATTATTTAATTGCTCAGGAACTAGTTTCTATGACTCAAATATTCAGAATTGACTTCTACATGATGGTTTCTTTGTTAATAATATTAATTATGAATGTATTTTCACATATTTTTTACCTTCTATAAGAATTCCTCATATTAGGTTCTGTGTCAAATTCCTAAAAATTCAGTGATGGATTATATTTATTTTCAAAAGATACACATTGGTAGTGACTCAGGTTAATAATTGATTGTTTTAATATATTTTCAAACCAATATAAATGTCATGATGTTTTGGTTTTCCATCTACTCTAAAAGGAATCATGTAAAAGTGTTTAGGACCCCTTTAAAATAATGGTCTTTATAGTGTATTCCATTACTCTCATATATTAAATGGATTGACAATTATACATAGGGTCATTAAGATATGAACTACTATAAAAAAGTGTGATCATATTTTCTTTCCAATACATTGTGACCCTAAAATAATTTTATTTTTTACGACATTTTTACATTATATTAAAATGGACAGTTTACCGCCCTTTAAATTATCAATAATATTTGTTAGGACCTTAAATAATCACACCACATTATCCTTACTACTCCTGATGTGTTGTATTTTCCTCTATAAATATCACTAAATTTGTCTCTCCCATATCCTTCTGTAAAATGCTGAATAGTTGTGGGGTTGTATTTTTTTATTTAAAAGCCATGAAGTTTAACTAGGGTAAAAGACACTATTCCCATCATTTTGCATTAAATTTGAATCCTTTTTTAATAGAACCTTTTTAAATTAAATTTAATAATACAGTATACCTATAATCCAATTTCACTATCATCTCTTTTAGGAGTTTTTATGGGTTATTATTCTTTCACTATGATTATACCAATTTCCAATGTCCATATTATACTAATGTAAGAGTTCAAAATCCTTTTCTTTTCTTCTCTAAATATAATCATTTATTTAAATATATTTTAAACTCTATATATAGAAGGTAAAATTATATCAATTATACCTTATTTTCATCTCTTTTACTTTTATCTATGAATACTATCAAATCCATCTAACAATAATCATTTTATAATCCATTACCATATCATGGTAAGGGTCCATATTTTACTCTTTTAATTTCAAATTTTGAAACATTTATTGTAATATATTTTCAATTTAGATTTCATATATTAATATTATTCCTCATCTATCATATTGTTACCCATTTGATTTATTTTACATGATATGTTATTAACTAACTCAAATTATACCCTATTCAAAATCCATTCCAATGTTAGTTTAAGGATTCTATTTATCTTTAATTTCAATAACTATTTATATATCTACTATTGATTCAATTTAAATGTATAATTATCTATTATAATATCGATTTGATATCATTTTATGTATTATACTTATGTCAACTTATCCATGTGGGAATCCATTTCACTCACATTATTACTTTCTATTATGTAATAACTTGTCAAAATTCATTCAAGTCACATGAAAATTTTTATTTTCCTATAGAAAATAATTAATATATATTTTTTGTAGTTTTTTTTATTATGGATTTATAATTTCATGTTAGTGATTTTTCCCAATCGAAAGATGAGGGTGATGTACCTCATAGAGTCTATATTAGATCATCAGTTGATTAAACATGATTTTAGAAATAAAAATTACCATTCCACTTAATTCATACTAGCTTGGAAATCTCTCATTATGAAAATTTCATATCCTTGATGTATATAAAAAAAGTGTGATTAAATTCACTTCGTTTTAGAGTTTATTTCTATATAATTATTTTTTTCTCCCACCATTTAAAAAAACCATTATATAAAGTTATAAATAGAAAATTTATAACAATCTTGTTAAGAACCAATAAAATAATTTCCATATTTTTCACATGGTAAGAATAATTATTTTAAAATAGTGAATCCTTAAATATTACTAATATTAATTATCATAATTCCCATAAACTTCTTCATTAAAATATTATATTTCAAAAGTATATTAACAGGATTATATATTGTTTTGTTATATATTCTGTGAATATCCTTTAATTCATTCTCAAGATTAAATATAATTCCCCTAGATAGTCATGCAATTCATATGAATGGAAAAAATTATTAACTTGACCATATATCAATGTATAATATAGGGTTTCAAGAACCAATACACTAATATATAAATTTAATGTTATTCACCTAGATAGGCATAATATTTTCATGACATTTGAAATATTGATTAATTATATATACATAAATTATAGATGTATAATTATTTATTTTTTATTCATGTTATTGTAAGATATTCCTTTGGGAACATTATTTCATGTATCATTTTTCCATTCCATGCTAATGAAGAATCAATTAGAATTATTATGTGATGGTTTGGGCCCGTAATTATATAGTCCCCTAATGTATATGTATATCGCATTGGACTTATTAACTTAAATATCTAGGATATAAATTCCAATTTCTATATGATTCATTGGAATGAAGTATTGAAATTATAGTTATGATGTCCAACATTATTCCTTCCATAATTAGGGGTTTAGTTAATATTAGACATGTTATTATTTATTATTATTTTTATATCATCCATTGATATGTTATAATTATTTTATTAACTTGTATGGAATCAATTATTTATTTATTATCATAATATTTTTTCATAACATTATCATGCAATTTTTATTCCAATTTACAATATCCATTACTGGGCTTCTAAGATCAAATATTTCCAATTTTTACATCATCCCATTTAAAGAAATGTAATATTATGTATAATAGTACACATGGACATAATTAAAGATTGAAAATATATATTTTCAATGATTTAATATTGCATTTTTTGTAACTTTATGTATATGTATCATCTCTCTGGGTGAATACTAATTCCTATGCATTTGGTATGAAATCTTATGTAATCCATGAACGATATATTAAAATATCAACTAGTTCAATGTGGTTATGTTTTGTGTTATTAAATTAGGTATCAAAACATGTTTAGTAAAAACATTCAGAAATAGTATTTCGAAAATATATTCATTGAACAAAATATTTAAAATGAAAACTCAATAAACTCTTTGAAAATATATCATATTTGTTTAAAAATTTATATATTAAATATTTTAAATTCATAAATAGTTTAGTTCCTAATTTATAATAATTTAAACTTATAAATTTATAGAATTGTTCCTCTATAATGATTTAAAGTGTTTCATTTTTTAGAAAGAACATAGTCTAAAAGAAAAGGAAATATTGAAGGATTGTCCTTATAACTAAATTAATAAACTTCCATTTTATTAAATTATATTTGGTAATTATATTGTTATTTATTATATTTCTAAGAAAACCTTATCTTTTTTAACCCTTAGTTTGAGAAAACATATCCTTGTATAACTTCTATTAAGATATTTTATAACGAATTTCACTTAATTTATGAAATTACATTTTATTAAATGTTTAAATTTAATTTAATTATGCATATATTGGAAAATGAATATATGTGGAAACAATAATAGAAAATATTAAAATGCATTACGCATGTCAAATGATTTGAAAGTACTTATTTTTTCTTTGTTCTATGAGAATATTATTGAAACAATTTATTTAATATGACAAGAATATAATATCATCAATTTTTATGTATATGATTATCAATTACATGAATTATTTTATTACTTTTCTAATTGAATTTAGTACACATATAAAACATTACATCGATAAAAAATGAATATGAACTGATAAAAATGATATGAATATTTTTTCTAAGTCACATATAAATAATAGATAGTAATTTTCCATAAATTGTAGAATTTAAATGAAATAATAGGATATTAAAATATCAGAAAATAATTATAATAATACGAATCATGGTAAAAATAATGAATATGATATGACATTAATCACTAATAAGTTACATGAATTTAGTTTCAAAATTAAATATATATATATATATATATATAATATTATATAAGCCATGTGAATATTATAGACTATTGATTATATAGATATTGGTTATGATTATAAAACATATTAATAGTCAACATTAAATATTATAATTTTTACAAATAAAGATTTATTAATCCCCATGTAATAATGAAATTTATTGAAATAATAAATAATTCAATATATAATAAAACATTTCTTTACTCGAAAAGCATGATTTTATAATAAACTATCAAAATTAAAACATAATTTTTATATCATAATAATATACGCATTTTAAAAATATTGTTTCTAAATAAGTATTATGATCCCATGAAACATAATATAATATTATACATATATTATATCATAATATATTTTATAGAGAATCTATTACTAAATTCCTGATTTTTTATAATTACATTTGTCATATTTGTAGTTTTATTTTCAAATAAATATTGTATCATTTGTTTTGTTAACAAAATGTGATTTTTGGAAGAATATATTATATTTAAATTTAGCCATCAAAAATAATGAAATAATGTTTCATGATATATTTCAAAGTAAACTATTGATAAAATTAAATATTTCATTAGATATCCCAATTAAATATTTTAAACTAATAAATATTTTATAAATTATTTACAATTCATATAATTATTAAATTATTATTTACATGTTTATAAACTATGATAACATTCTATGTGGATTTCATGATGTTGTAAAGGAATATATAAAAAGTTATGTTTGATGGTTTACAATGAAATAATATATCATGAATTATTTATTATTTAATTTCAAAATTTAATTTATTATATTTAAATATTTTTCGAATTTTATATACAGAAAATTTTGATAATTTATCCTTAATAAAAAAAGTCCATTAAAAAAGTATTTTTACAATTATAAATATAATTTTTTTCAATGAAACTATTTTTATATATAATAATTTCATAGGTACATATTTAATATTTTTATTTTGAATTTTACACAATGGATATCAAATATAGAATCAAAAAGTACAAAATTTGGTATGGGGTGATATTTGGAAATTATGGGGAAATTTATATATTTTCATAAAAACTACTGAAATATGGTATCCAATAGTAAATATGAAATCAAATGTTTATAAAATAACTAAATATGACTATTCTAGAAGACCTGGGCTAATGTGAGATCAATATGTTATATTGGATCAGTACGGGAGATAATATATAACTATATAAGTAGTGCATTAGTTGGGATAATGGGAATGTATTTTGAATAATTTTTATATAAGATTCAACTCACGACATAGATAAATACCCACCCACTCTTCTCATTTATCTTCACAAAAAAATTTGTCCTATATTCATATATCTTTCTTTGGGAGTCCATCCAACAACTCTATCATTGATAACATTTTTTTCTATATTATTCACTATATTCAATGAAGAATAAGTAGACTAATATTCTAGATTAATCATCAACCCATATCTTATTAACACAAGGAAAGAGATATATTCTAGAAAACCTATTTCATGTGATTATTATGATAAATCATAACAATCATGAACCATCCTGGATACCCAGATACACGAATACCTGAGACACATTAAAATATCCTAAAGTGTATTCTCAATTCCTACAGGTCAGAGACATGCACCATGAATCATGAAAGATAAAAGAGGTAATTGTATTTTAACTAGAACTGAAGAAGATAAAAAGATACAATTCATCATTAAGAACAATCTAAAGAGAAAAAGAACCATACATAAATTGTCAAAATATAATTTGATAGATACATAGACATCCAAAATTAAATAATAATTACAATAAGAAAAATCTCTCAAAAACTCCATCATGATAATTGGAAAATAGATCCCCCAGTCACCAACACCCCTCCAAGATCCTAGAAAATAAGAAAATCCACCACTTCCAATATGAAATTTCACATTTCTTTTTCTTGGCATAGGAAAATACAAAAACCCGTAATTGAAAAGGAAAGGTGTGAATTATAAATCCCAACAGGGTATAATCAAGTCATCCAAAATCAATTCAATAATTATTAAACAAGTTATTATTCATTTTAATTAAAAAAAGTAAAAAGTATATAAATTACAAAATAGAAGCCAAAAAATTATTTCATTACTCTAAATAATTTTTTGCATATACAAAATTGGAATATTTTGTGGATTATTACATGATCTAGGATGTATGTTTCCACATGACTATGGGTCTTGGGAAATGTCAGTGCAGTGGTATTTAAATTCATAAACATGTTTTATCACTCACATGTTGTTTTTAGTAAAATAATAATGAATCTTTCTTGGATGATCAAATCCAAAATTTTATGTTGTATTTGAAACCAAAACACCGTTTTTTCCCTAGGCATGACATTTCATTTTCTGCATCAATATCATTGTTGATAGACAGTTGGGTTACTGTTACTTGGAAAATTATTAATTTATTAAGATTCAACTAATACACATCCCTCATTTAGGGCTTATGAATTAGGTATGGGAGGATATCCCTTTATTGTTGGATGACACAAGGCTGAACTGGGGATATGAGGTGCCATCGATCCCCTTTTTTTACATTGATCAACCCTAGATCAATTTTCAGTGGCTCCAGAGTGTCACATTCATCCTAGAGGTTTGTTTTTTTCCATGTGGCCAAATTTTTTTATCATTACAAAAAAATCATCACATTTGAATCTTTTCAGTGTTATTATTCCCTATTTTGACTTATTGTGATATCCTTGTGTAAATCTGTGGGTATTGGAGGAATCCATGGTGTTTTTGTTGATCAGAGGGTATTCCCATTTTCAATTCTCTATCACACTGCATTTTGTGAATGGACACACATAGCGTATTATTTTCATTTTGATAATATGGTCATTGGGGTTTATGCCTAATGTATTGGGGGTATATTCAGTGTAGTGATCCAAGGTCATGTGGAAAAGGAATGTGGCAAGAAATGTCATGTCAAGGGATATGGACATGTATAATAAAACTGCCAGGTACAGAATCATGGGCATATAGATAGAGGAATGTGGTGAGGATGTGTAAAAGTGATTGGAAATACATGAAACACCAAGTACCGAGGTTACACACTGTGTGGGGATAAATGGCTAGTCGACAATGTATGTGAGTTAAAATTTCTAGGATATCATACAATATAACATGCCATGTGTTTTGTGGTACACCCTATTTATATACCTAAATACATATTGAATACCTAGAGTCAACACTCCCTTGGGATTGTTCTGAGATAAACACTATATACTAACAGGACACTCAGTATACTCCACATATAAATTTTTCCCATGCACATATCATTCTTTAGGACTCTGATGGAGGGCCTCGAGTAGCCCATCAAGAGTAGTTCTCCATGTTGTACACATTGCGGGTTGTGATTTTTTGTGAGCGATGAGATGTGAGGTAAGGTAAACAGTTTGTTTCATCATGACATATAGACCTATATCCGTCATGTTTTTTACGTTGGACTATCCCTAGGATGGTATAATGTGGCTATAACATCCTACCCCTTCCTCATTGGCTTGAGATGTTGGTTAAACGCTACCTGGCCTTAGGTGATTGGACCAAGGCACCGATGTTTGGAAATTAATTATGTGGTTTTCAAGAACAAATAGTGAACAATTTTCCATTATAATGATATCAACCATCCAAATGAGTCACAACGCACTAAACTACATGATGCATGTCAAGAAGTTTTAAAACTCAATAAACTAAAAGACCAATACCACCAATCCCAAGGAATCCATAGTTAATGTACCAAGTAGAAGACTATTGAACCAAAACCCAAATATCTATAAAAAAATTCAACAATTCCAACTATTACACAACATATTTTCTTATTTAATAAAATTAATAAATAAGGGGACCCTAACTATTAAACAACTTATTAATAGAATTTTATTTAGGTTACATATAGATCAACAAACCTAAAGCATATGATATCATATGAATATTACTGATTTTATATCCATATGATAGATTGTGGAAGGGGTTTCTACTTTACTATATAAAATTAATGTATGATATAATTTAAATTAATTTTCTACTATATATTGTCATAAGTTATATTTATTGACAATATAATGTAAATCATGTGGTTATTTTGATATTATTTATATAAATGATATGTCACATTTAAAATGGGTCATAATTTTAGTGGGATGCCCTATAATAATATTCCTTATTACATTTTGAAAAATCATAATTCTTATTTTATAAAAGAATATATTATATATAGTGTACTTCTCATCATGAAGCTTAGTTTTTGGAAAATTATTTATGAAGGATAAGAATAATGTATGTAACAACTAAGACTTGCAACAAAAAAATACTTCATAATAAAGGGAATAAATTATGTGTCGTATAAACAAAATCTTATGTAATCCATTATGGAATAAGTTATACAACTAAATCTAGATGATTACTAGAAGAATATAATAAACCAATAATTGATTCAAATTCCTTTGATACAAAATTAACTAATGAAATTTATTATCTACTCATATGATAAATCTGATAGAGTATGATAATGACTTTCGGATTCCAGAGGTTACGATTATTATGCCTTATAAATTCATCATATTTTCATTAATGAAAATGTTCAGACAATGAGAATGAGTTAAATACTAAATTTGTAAATATTATAAATATATTAGAATAGATGATGTATAAATGTGATGTATAGGTTTTGGTGTTGTGTCAAAAAAACAATTGGTTATACCATTATAAAAAATAAGTAATGTCTTTTTGATGAACCTAATAAAATTTCTTCACGTATCCGCTCAAAGTCGTTGAATTTTAATGGTATTATCAAGAATGGGTAAATAATTAATAAAAAACAAATAGTTACCAAATTTTTTCAAGAATGTTTTCTTCAAATGTTTTTTACTTTTCATTATTTAACTTTTTTATGGAGCAGTGATACAACTTCTTAGGTGATTTGTGTAATTTTAAATTAATACAACTTTTTAATTTTTATGTGTTTACAAAAAATCAAGGCTAATATATTTAGTCTCATTTTAGGACATTTATAATTCTCAATTAACCTAGATATACATACATTTAGAGCCAATCAGAAACAATAATAAATGTGTCTCTATTAAAAAAATTAATATTTATTTTTTGATATATATTACATAACATAAAAAAATATACACACCAACATTATAGATATTTTAATATATTTAAAATTTTAATGAATTTAAATTTAAATTTAAATATTAATTCGAATAGTTTATATTTGTGTATATATAATATATCATCTAAAAGTTCTGATTATTATATATATGTATATATAATACTGTTATATAACATTAAAAATATTATAAATGATATATATATATATATATATATATATATTATTATATTACAGAACACAACATTAAAAAAGCATTTAGACAGACCCGATCCTAATCATTTATATGTGAGAACATATAAAAATCACACATACCACCATACATACATACATGTGTGCTATTATACATACATTCTTATAAACGCACACACAAATATGTATATACTAATATATAATGATATGAATATATATATTTATATAATAATAATTCAAACTAATAATTAATTATCTATGTATGTATTTTTATAGTTTTATTAACATATTAACATATATATAATCATATGTAAATTAGTATATTATATATATATATATATATACATATATTTTTTGACACACCCATATATGTGTCTATAAATTTTTTAATTAATATATAATTATATATATAATTACAATATTATATATATACATTTTTACATATTAAATTATGTTAATATATATATATATATATCAACATATTAATTTACTTGTACAATTTTATGTTTTTTTAACTATAATATAAAAAATATATTGTTGTATATTTATATTAAAGAACATGGTTGGATGGGTCCTCTATGTTAAAATGTTTTACACACCTCTTTCATTATTTTGGAAGACATAATCAGCTTCATATAAAAATGTACCCAAAGAAGTTATTATTTGTGATATTCTTTTTTACAATGAACGTCCAATAAATAATTTTATAATTACTAATACCACAATTGTTTTATGAAAATATTTTGATATGATAATTCCATAAAAGACTACTCTCATCAGATTTAGAAGCAATATAATGCTTTTGACCAAACTCATTGGTAAAAATTATTATTATGTGTTCATATGAATATATTTTTATGAATTTCATTACAAATAATCATGAAATTTTAATAATATAATCCTTGGAGTTCTTTAGACTTTTTTAATTAAATAGAGTTTCACATCAAGCATTGAATAATATATTGATGATAGAGAATTTAAAATTTTGTTTTTCAAGTTGAAGACTTATTTTTTCTAGTTTCATTAACCTCTTCTGATCATTGAATTTTTAATTTTTTATTATTTCTGGAATGTGCAATTGATTTGGGAGGATATCTATATAATTTTGTTAGTTTATCTATTCTAATCATTCTATCTTTTGAACATTAATGATTGAGGGATTACGTGGATAAGAAGATAGAGCTCAGTTACATCTAATTCCTGGAAAATCAGTTGTGAGATACTACTGATAGCTATAGGTGACAGTTTCCAAGGATAAGAAGAAAAAAAATTCGATAAGTAGGAATTCATGTATACCTTATGATAGGATGAAATAAGTAAATAACATTGATCTCGAGTATAGACCGACCATTGAAATTGGATTTAATGTATGGTCTGTAATGTCCTATAAATTCCGTATATATTTATTTAAATTTTATAAAATTATTTCGAGACCGCAAAATCTGATGGCATGCAATCCCGAGGCTCGGTGTTCCCGAAATGGTCCGTAGAAGTTTAGTTATACTTTAAAAAGAGCGCATATGTAGTTTTCCTGAAAAAGAGGAATTCCTCTTAAATGGTAACTCGGATAAAAAATATGAGGTCACTGTTGCATTCATGGTGGTGGGTTTACACTAGGTGAAAATAACGTTTAGTCGGTGCGAGCCTCCTATGAGAAATCCAAAAATGCAACAACTGTATATAAAATAATTAGATAAATTGTTTTATTTTTCAAATTCTTATAACTCACAAATGGTATCTCAGATTAAAAATCTGAGACCACCACTGAACTCATGAGGGCATGATTTATTTAAGAAGATACTTGCTTTGGTCTGTGCGGGCCCCTAGTGAAAGTTATTTTTTGGCCCTAAATAAAATAATTAAGTGACAATTATTTTATTGTAAACTCCATAACGTTAACATGGTAACACATATTATAAATATGTTAGTACAATTGGGTTCGTTTTGGTGTGTTTCACTTGGACAGAGCCTAACCTCGACTGGTGCAGGTCGAGGGTGACTGTATTAATTTTCAGAAATTTTTCTTGGGTATGTTCAGTAAGCACGCGAGCATTGTTTTTATCTTTTAAACTGTTACTCAGAATTGAAATCTGGGGACACCGTTGAACTCACAGCGCTGATATTTTCTTAAGGAGACCTTCACCTCGACCAAAATAGGTTGAGGGTGGATGTTAGTCTTTTGGATTTTTGTGGGACAGTTAAATAAATAATAAAATAAAACAATCCAATTTTATTTTTTTATTTGAAACAACCCATTTTAATTATACTTGAGGGGACCACCCGAACATGAACTCATCTCTTAATTTTACATAACTCTTGAAATTACTCTAATTAACGAAGCCAAAATTAATTGATTATTTAATTAATTAAGCTTAAAGGAGAGGGTCTCCTCACATCTGATAGGGGGTTGGGGGACAGTTTTTGGAAAATCAATTTGGTGGAGAACTCATTAAGGAAGAGCTTTCTCCAATGAAGAAGATCCTCTAAGGAAGAACGACCTCCGAATGAGTATTGGGGAACTAACGTTCGAGAAGCACTGATGCATCATCTTCCTTCTCACTCTACCTCTGCATGATTAAGGTAGGGGGTTTATTTTGATGTTTGATAAATATCAATATTTTGATTCCCCACATTCATGATTCATAATGATGATGGCCAAAAAAACCTTGCCATCAATCCACACAAATACCATTATCTTTTTATTTCGTTCCTCGCATGTTCTTCATGTGTTCTTCATTTCCTAATTTTTATTGGTACTAGAAACAATATGTTTTACTAAGCGCGATATATGGAAGCAAATCCATCGACGTAAGGATCAAAAATTTGTGATCGTTTAATTTTTCGAGCATAAAATGAAGCCACAATGACTCGCAGAAGGAGGCGGCCAAATATTTATTGGGTCTGGAAACACAATATTCGGTTTAGCGTGACATTTGGATGGGGATAACTCGACCAATGGATCATGAATACGCGATAATTTTATTTTTTTTGTTTTATAACGAAGATGTAGTGGGCCGAGAAAGGGGAAATTTGATGGTGCGATTCCGGAAAGTCTTCAGGGTGTGGCTCCCGAGAGGTGCAGCGGCCAGGTGGACTGCAGGGTGCGGTGTTTCGGGTGTGCATACAGGGTCGTGGGAGCAGGGTTGTGTTCATTGCAGTAGATACGTGATCGACGACTGGGAGTTGGGAGTTTACATTGCTGGGAATGTGCAGCTGGGCATGAAGCTAGAAAGGAATAGTGAAATATATTAATTACAGAGAAAAGGTGTTATCAAAATATATGTTAAAAATTTATAGCATTTAAAGATGTAATCAATTTAATTAGGTGATGCCCAACAAATTGGAGATGTGTGGGATTGTGCATGGAATGTGAGAGTTAAAGTAAATGAATTGTAAATAATAATAATAACAATATAATATTGATATTATTATTTTTCATTTTAATACCATATTTCATCTGTAACTTATCATTGTGACCTCAGATTCATGAACCGTCAGCGTTAGTGTGACCCTGACATTGAGACAGAAATTATCAGTCAAATATTGGATGTATTTTTCGGTTTTTTGGATCGGGTACCTGAAACACTCAAATAATAATAATATATTTTTATTATTAAGTCATCGACCCTCCATAAATCCAGCATGTGACATCTGATTGACTTAATCTAAGAAGTAGAATCTTTGATTCATGTATGCTTTCCTTTTTATGATGTTTTCTAGAAAAAATAATGTTTCTAGAAATTTTTGATGTACATGTCATGTACATTCTGAGAACACATAGTGAACTCTTTTCCCAGTCGATGTTGTGTACTGGCCATGTCCGGGCCACACACACAGTGTGTAGGTGTGACGTGGAGGCTGTTTTTGGAGGAGTACGGAAAGACCTAGTACACGCCGTGTACTCTAAATGTAAACTCCATGTACATTTGATTTTCATTAAATGGACCGGGGTCACGCCTAATCGAAGAAATGGTCATCTTCTCCAGATTCTTCATCTGAGAGTGCCAGGAATCTGTGGATATTTGATGATCCACTGTTCCCCCATCTATTCTACTATTTGAGAATGATCGATTGCATTGTAATCGCAGTGGTGAGTTATTCCTTTTGCTCGAGACTTGTTTTCCAATTATTCCTATGATGGAGGTAGGTGGTTTGTGCCTAACCGTTCAAAGTCTTTGAGTTTTATGTGCAAATTCCACCGATACCTGTGAACGGGGTATTGTGGGTATAACTTTTTTCCCTTGTTGTTTTCATTTCTTGCTAGTATGCATGTGTATTGGTAAATTAATCATGTTAGAGAATATTTTGATGTTCTTGGATGTTTTTTCCATGCTTTTTTCTATTTACGACCATTGGGTTTTTATTTCCTTTGGCTGTTACACTTGTTTACATGCCTTGTGTCTATAGGATGGAGTGTTTTTGTATAACATGCTTGTTTCCCTATAGACTGTTAGGCAAGTATCTCTATATGTGTACACTGGCCTTATAGAATTATTATGCAATGACCAGCATGGGACTGAGAGAACCTAGTGCTATAGAATATAAGGGATAGGCCGAGTTAGCTTCCCAATGAGTCTTAGACATTATAGACTATAGGAGGGTAGACCGAGAGAGCTTCCTCAAAGAGTCTTAGACATTATAATAAATGGGATGGACTGAGTGAGCTCCTAGAGAGTCTTGTATTTTTATAGAATACAGGAGGGTAGACTGAGTGTGCCTCTACCGAGAGTCTTACCTTGTTTGTTTTCTCTTTAAGAACCTTCCCAGGTAGAGGAGGAATTGACCGAGTGAGTATGATCAAAAAGATTGTGATATACCTGAGGCTATAGGAGGAATTGACCGATATAGCATCCACAGAGAGTCTTTAGACCATGGGGCTAAGTGGGTAAGACCATGTGATATTCCATAGAGAGAACCTGACTACCCTAGACTATAAGTGGAATGGACCGAGTGAGCTTCTCTAGAGAGTATCATAGTTTCATATGACCAAACTAGAGGGGTTAGTCTAAGTGCACTTCCCATAGTGTTGTGGTACCTCTTGGAGAAGACCAGAGGGGATGACTATCATTACTTCCTAGAGGGTTTTCTTTCATGTTAGATGTTTGCTTCCCTACTGTTGTTGGTTATGGATTTGATTACTATTGTGTATCATCCTACTTTACTACTTACTGTTTACAGCCAACTGCTTTGCTTCTACTATTTGCTACTTAGTGTACTTTTACCTGCCATATACTCACTAACTGTTGGGCACATATCAATGGGTGGTTGCCTACTGATATTTTATCTCACACCCTATTTGGTCCATGCTTTTGGGCCCAAGAAGACCAAGTTGTTACAGGTATAGACAAGGGAAAGCACCCTTCTACTTTTGGTACTTGATTCCATGGAGCAGGAGAGCAAGGGACCAAGCTCTGGCTTGTGATGCTGAGGAGCTGTTTACTTTTCTTTTGTACTTTTTTTGGTACTGTGGTGTTTTTCAGCATTGGGACTTGTTTGTCTACTTTCCTAGATATGTATCTTGCATCATTCTATAAATATACATGTGTGCTCTAGTTTATTGATTTAGTCTTCTTCTGTTTATTACTGTTAGTTATTTACTACTTCTGCTATTTCATGTTTATTTATTTCCACTGCGTACTCTGCCAATGAGGGCATAGTTTTCCCACTATCACACCCAAGGCCCTCGCTACAATTCGGCAGCCTCTAGCGTTTGGGGAAATGTTCTTGAGGCCATGTGACCAACCGGGTATGGGGAACCTCTGGGTGGCTTCTAGAACCATGAAATTACACTTACCATCTACGGCATAGTGATCCTGTCATTAAGACTTTTGATTTAATTCTAATTTTGAATATTAAATTCTTGTTTGTGGCTCAGGTTCAAAAACACCCAATATTATTATTATTATTATTATTATTGTGGGGTCTCGTATTCAACATGTCTCCCACATATGGTGTTATAATGATGAAACATCTATGGAACTAGAAACCACGGATCGAGAAGGTTCTTTTTGGTATACCCCACATGTGTTTTGGATAAATTTGAGGTATGTCCAGTTTGGATCGAAAACTAATAAAATCGGGCCCTTGGGACAAAAAGGCCAATAACATATAGACCGGACGTCCATTTGACGCACTGTCTATTGCGTTGAGACCCCTTTTACATGGTGGTCCATTGGGATACTTCTTTTTTGGACTTTATGACAGTTGGAGTATCAACCAGTGCTTGAGTAGCAGACGCTCCCGTGGACGAGCATGCTATGTATGAAAACCCAATAGCTGGTTGTGATATGAAGAATGAGTAGTGATCTTGTGTGGTTTATCACAAAGCGATCCTATGTGGGTCAGCACTGTGCGATCCTATGTGGGTCAGCACCTATAAATCCTATGAGGGGCAGCACCGAGTGATCCTGTGTGGGTCAACACTAAGCGATCCTCTGTGGGTCAGCACTAAGTGATCTTATGAGGGTCAACACCGAGCGATTCTATGAGGGTGAGCTCTTAGAGATCCTATGTGGTTTTGATGGTAAAAATGTACTGGGATCATTCTTGGGTATTCCTCTTAATAGAGTAAGACGATTCCATAGTTACATATAATCATCTCTACCACTATACCTAATAAAAACATCATTTGAGCTGAGTCCTTACATTAATTGGTAATACCTTTGTAGTTTTCTTCGATGTGGCTTACATGTGTGGAAGATTCCTTTAAAAGGACTCTTTGTGATACTTACCTTCATGGGGATACATTTTTGGTATTCTTCTGTGTGAAATTCCTATGTCGTACTTTCTTTCTTGGTGATACCTTGGTGGTATTATTCTCTGTGGCATACTTGTGTGGTACTTTCCTTCATTGTGATACTTTGTGGTACATACATTTGGAGCATTACCATCATGGTACTCTTTCTTTTGTGGATTAGTAGCACTTTGGATAAGGAGTTGGGCCTTGTGTTTCCTCAAAAATGATATGTGTAATATTTGATAACATAGGTACATGTATGTGAATATACCTAAGTAGGGTTGTCACTGGTTTAGATGATTTGTGATTTATCTAGTGGGTATTTTTTGGGACCTTGAGGGTATAGGGGTCCCTTCTGAGAATCATTATATTCACCCCAGAACAGACTTTGCCTGCACCTTGTTTTGTTTGGTGAAGACGATAAATAACGTTGATAGAGGGTGAAAGTACCAGGACTAGACGATTCTAGAAGGTTGTCAATTCGGTGTGTTGGTACACAGATGATATGGGCGGATGTGGAGTGATGAGGAAGAAATCTGTACCAACCCTTCGGGTATGAACCTCGGAGGATGACCTAGTTGTAGTATTCCTCTTTCTCCAGTTATATTGTGTTTGTAGTTGTGCTTGTACCTTTAATGTTGGGCTTTTATTCGAGCCCCTTTTACTTTTACCACTCTTTATGCTATACAGTTTACTTGTGTTTGTATCTTGTTATGTTATTGGTTGAGTGTGTTTGAGGATATAAAGGCAATGCCTTACCGGTTTTATGTAATACTCCTTTCGGTGCTAGTCTCCAGCCCTTGGCCAATGGAAGGTGGCCTTGTGGTAGTCATTACATAGTCCCCGGGGGACGGATCATGACAAATTGGTATCAGAGGAGTTGTTTCTACTATAGAATATTAGAATTTGATATTTTTAACAGAAATAGTGTTAAGTGTAGTGAGTGTGGTTATCAGTTTATGGAATCATCTGTTGCTACAGCGGCTGACGTATCCATACATCGGGTCCCTAATTTCTTATTTCTGACTCAGTGCATGAAAACACTAATTCTGTGTGTGTTTTTAAAGGTTTTCTTCTTTTATCTTTGAGTCAACTCACAAGGTATAACATAATTACCGTGACTCACCTGTTCCTTATCAGGATGTCACTGCATAGGCAGCCAACTAGGATTCTTGAAAGAGTACCCGATGATGGCCCACCGAGTGATGAGGCTCTGGTGCCAGGACATATTACTATGATTTTACCTTCTGGTGGTATAGCGGCAACACCACCACCTGTTGGGAAGCAGTTACCACCAAACGCACTGGCAGATGGTGCACAACTACTGAGAGCATTTCATGAGATCATGTGGCAGAGGCCTCCAATGTTTTGAAGTGAGACAGATTCCCATGCAGGTGGGGGATGGCAGGAGGAGGCTGCTAGAGTTTTCCGCCGTGTTTTGACACCAGTAGAGAAGATGGTGATCTTAGCTACTAGTCTTTTTCAGTGAGTAACCATGAGCTTTTTCCACATAGTGATGACGGTTTGATTGGTGGAACGTTTCCCTGGGCAGTACCTTCTTGTAGTGTGTCACATATATCACTGCATGTTGGTCAGAAGTTACAACCGGTGGTACTGGTAAAGGACACATATAGGCTTAGTGCCTTATGTGTGATTCATCATCAGATACCCCTCAGGTATCGTGGCGAGCTCGACTCGCAGGCGGATGAGGGATGGATAGCGGAGTTGTCTTAGAGTTCTCTAGAGCTTCTACAGCTTAGGTAGGATGACATGTTGGTAGTAGAGTATTTATCAAGATGTAACGATAATTACAGGTAATCGATGAATAAAAAACGATCAGTGCTTCGGGGCTCGGACATTCATGTGCATTGTGTTTAAGGACGTATGAGCCAACACTATTCCTCTATGTGTTCCTACTTATGTTGGAGTGCTAGAGAGTACCTTTTGGGTTGAATGTTCTTTGGCTATGAGGATACATCCAGTGAATGTTTGTTGTGGGAAACATGAAACTGGTACCAATCATAGAGACTTGGGTATGAAAAATGTTTTGGGAAGAATAGGTGTTAGGTATATATGAATCTATAGGGCAGAAAACAAGGAATCAGATCTAGGATAGAAGCATGTGGAGGTTTACTTTTCGACATGTTACAACCACCACAATTTTAGTGGACCCCAAAAGGCTCAGGGACTTGTAGGAAAGAGGAAGGTAGTAGATGCATGCGGTCAAAGAGTGTGACCCAGGGGCCCTAGGAATGATTTGAGGTACAGTCTGTGTCTACTACAAGTTGTCGTTTAAATAGACATAAGTACAAATCATTCCTTATTTCAATGAATCATGTTCAAGACCAAAAGTATCTACTTAATCCGTCGACATGACCCTAATGTCTAGATATACCGTTGGGAGGAGACTCGATAATATCACTTACGCTGATGATGTTATCTTACCCTTGAGGAAAGAGTTTTTGTAGGAACCTATGGGTGGCAGCATTGAGGCCTTACGACGTTAGTTTGGGTGTGGATTGGACATCCACAGTTCATACTCAGATTGACTGTATTAGGAAAATAGGTTGTTGTCTCTCTACAACTTTGGGATGGGGTTATCCTTGGTCAGATAAAAAGGGAACCCCAGAAGAATAGTATAAACTCATACATAGGAGGGTGCAGTCGATCACTCTTGAGTTGGCCACCCCTACCCTCATGATTGTAGGAGTTTTGATTTTTCATTTCCCAATGGATTGGCTAGAGTTCCTCCCAGAATATGACTTTGAGGTAATCTATTATCCTGGGTAGGGGAACAAGGTAGAAGATGCACTAAGTAGGAGGTTTGGTCTGTAGTTGCTGAGTGAGGCATCAGAGCAGCTAGCCGCTTTGCAGATATCCTATGTGGATCAAGATGGAGCAGCTTATCTACAGTCTCTGACCGTCACTCCCCCACATCATCAGCATGTCATGGAGGCACAGTGTGGGAACACTCACTATGAGTCTCGACATGTTTAGATATCTTCAGGGAAGCCACCTGATGGAATTTCTAAAGGTGGTGACCATGTCGTCCTCTTTAGAGGACATACCCTAGTACCAATAGTTCTATAAAAAGAGCTTTTTAGGGATTTATATACGTCCCCTCTGGCGGTACATCCTGGGGTGGTAAAGATGTATCGGGACCTTTAGTGTCAGTACTCGTGGACTGGGATGAATAAAGTAGTGGCAGATTTTCTATCACGATGCCTCACTTGTGAGAAAGTGAAATCTATTCAGAGCCGGTATAGGTCGTATGCCGACAGGAGGAGGGAGATCATGTCTTTCTAGGAGTATAACTGTGATGAGTTTTGTGGTTATTTTTCCAAGGTGGCATGTTATCACTGAGGTTTATCATTTCTTTTCTAATTTTTTAGAGGATAGGTGATGTAGAATACCACTTGACACTTCCACCGTAGTTGGAGATGGTGCATGATATCTTCCTCGTATTCTTACTTACGAGATACGTGCCCGACCCACCCCACATCATCGACCAAGTCATTCTGGACATCGATGATGGGGTGATGTTTACAGAGGTTCCTGTAGAGATTGATGATCGACCGAAGTATGTCCTTCAGGGGCGGTCGATACCTCTGCTGCTCTTTTATTGTTAGCACGAGAACCACTAGGAGGTAACATGGGAGATGGTTGCTCAAATTCATTCTCAGTAGCGTCTTTTTGTTGTTTTTCCTTGGTTTCGGATTTTGGGAACATAAATCCATATGATGGAGAGAATGAAATGTCCTAGAAAATCCATATATTGTTTCAAAAATTTTGTGGAATTATTTCAAGACCGATAAATATGACGGCATGCAATTCTGAGGCCCAGAGTGCCCATAATGATCCGTCTATGTTTTGTTAAACTTTATATACGGCGCATAAGTATTTTTATTGAAAAATTGGAATAACACTTAAATGGTAACTCAGATCAGAAATCGTAGGGCACTGTTACGTTCATAATGGAGGGATTACCCTAGGTGCGTCTTAAGATTAGTCGATGCGGGCCTCCTGTGAGTAAACTAAAAAATGGTATAATTGTAAATAAATTAATTAATTAAATTATTATTTTTTCAAAACCATATAACTCAAAAACGGTAGCTCAGGTTGAGAAACTGAGACCACCGCTGAACTCATGAGTGCATGCTTTATTTATGAAGATATTGTATTTGGTAGGAACATGCCACCAAAGAAATTTAGTTTTTGGACGTAAATAAAATAATTAAGTGACAATAATTTTATTGTAAAATCCATAACTTTTACTCATTAACTCAGATTTGAAATATGAGAATACCATTGAGTTAGTTGGAGCATGATTCAATTGGGAAGAGCCTAACCTCAACTTGCGTGGGTCATGGGTGACTATTATTAATTTTACGAACTTTCTTTCGGGTACGTTCAGCAAACAAGTGAGCGGCGGCTTGTATCTTTTCAATCGGTAATCAGAATTCAATTATGAGGACACCATTGAACTCAAAGTACTGATATTCGCCTAAAGAGATCCTCACCTCAACCGCAGTACGTTGAGGGTGGAAATTAGTTTTTCAAATTTTTTTGGGAGAGTTAAAATAATAATAAAATAAAACAATAAACATTTATTTTATTTATTTGAAACCACCCATTCAAATTTTGGTGGAGGAGTCCACCCAAACATGAAATCATCTCTTAATGTGAGATAACTCTTGAAATTACTCCAATTAATGGAGCCAAGATTAATTGTTTAATTAATTAAGTAAGAATAAAAGAGAGGGGATCCACACCTCTCATTGGGGGTTGGGGGAAACTTGATGGAAAATCAATTTGGTGGATAACTCTCGAAGGAAGATCATTCTACAATGAATAAGATCTTCCAATGAAGAATGAACTCTGAAAAAGGAACGGGGAACCAACGTTCTCGAAGTGTTGATGCATCATCTTCCTCCTCACACTACCTCCTGACGATTGGGGTAGGGGGTTTATTTTAAAGTATGAAAAATATATATTTTTCGATTCCCCTTATTCTTGATTCTTAATGATGATGGCCAAAAAAACACGCCCATCGATCCGCACATATAAAGTGATCATTTTATTTCTTTCTTCTTGCATTCTTCGTGTGTTCTTCAAAGCCTAATATTTATTGTTGCTAGAAACATGATGTTTTTCAGAGTGCTATATATAGATGTGAAGCCCTCAATTCAAGGATTTCCATGTTACGATCGTTTAATTTTTTGGGCGTGGAACAAAGCTGCATTGGCTCACGACAGGAGGCGGCCAAATATTTATTGGTTATGGAAACACAATATTCTATTTAGCACGACATAAGGATGCGAAGCCATCATCCTGAGAATCATGAATATGCAATCATTTTATTTTTTGGGTATAGAATGCAGATGTCGTGGGCCACAGAAGGGGAAATGTGATGGTGTGATTCCGGAAAGTTGTCAGGGCATGGCTACTGAGTGATGCAGCGGCCAGGAAAACAGAGGAGTGCATTTTTTCTGGTGCTCATATAGGGTGGTGCAAGCAGGGCCGTGTTCATTGTAGCGGAAGCGTGATCGATGAATGGGAGTTGAGAGTTTATGTTGATGCGCGTGAGCAGCAGGGCTTGAATCTAGAATGAAATATTGAAAGAGGTTAATTGAATAGAGAATGTGTTGACAAAAGATAAGTAAAAAATTTAAAGCAATTAAAGATGAAATCCATTGAATAAGGGGATGTGCACCAAATTGGAGAGGAGTGAGTTTGTACATTGAATGTGAGAATTGAAGTAAATAAATTGTAAATAATAACAATAATATAATAATTATATTATTATTTTTTGTTGTAAAACCATATTTCATTCGTAACTTATCTGTGTGACCTTGGTTTCACAAACCATCAGTGGCAGTGTGACCCTAACTTCAAGATAGAGATTATGAGTCCAATATTAGATGTTGTTTTTGGGTTTTTGGATTGGGTACCTAAAAATCTCAAATAATAATAATATAATATTTTTATTTATTCTTTGACCCTCCATAACTCCTACGTGTGATGTCTGATTGACTTAATGTCTGTGGAAATGTGGTCCTTTCATTAAGATGATCGATTTAAGTCTAATGTTTAATATTAAATTCTGGTACGTGGCCCGAGTACATGAAACACACAATAATATTATTATTATTATTTCAAGATCTTGTATTTGATATATCTCCCTCTTTTGGTTTCAAAATGCCGAACCGTCTACAGCAATGGAAAACATTTATTGAGATGGTCCTTTTGGTATACCCCACTTGAGTTTTGGATAAATTTGGGTTACGGCTGGGATAGATCGAACACGAATCCAACTGAGCCCTTAGGACTAAAAGGCCTATAACATACAGATCAGACGTCTATTTGACGCGCTGTCTATTGCATTGAGATCCCTTTTATGCCGTGGTCCATTAGGATACATATTCATAGGACTTCAAGACAGTTGGTTTATTTACCAGGGCATGAGGAGCAGACCATCCCTGAGATGAGCAAGCTTAGTGCGGGAACCTGGTAGCTGTCTATGATGGAAGAATGAGTAGTGATCCTGTGTGGCTCATCACCGAGAAGTCCTATGTCGGTCAGCACCGAGAGATCCTGTGTGGCTCAGTACCTAGCGATCCTGTGTGGCCTAGCACCGAGCGATCCTGTGTGGGTCAACACTGAGAAATCCTCTATGGGTTAGCACCGAGAGATCTTCTGTGGGTCCGCAACCAAAGATCCACTGTGGGTCAGCATCGAGCGATTCTGTGTTAGTGAGAACCTATATATCCTATGTGGGTCTTATGACATACTGGGGATGTAGTTGGATCCTTTGTGGGTCCACCTCTTAATAGAGTAAGATGATTCAGTAGTTACATCTAATCATCTCTACTACTATAACTATGAAATAACTAGTTTGAGTTGAGTCCTTACTTTCGTGGTAATACCTTGGTGGTATTCTTCTGTGTGGCATAACTGTGTGGTACTTTCCTTCGTATTCCTACTTAGTGGTACATACCTTCGTGGTGATACCTTTGTGAAATCATTCTATGTGGTGTACAAGTGTGGTACTTCACTTTATGGGGTTACCTTGGTGGTAATCTTATGTGTGGAGTACCTATGTTGTACTTACCTTCATGATGATACTTTTTTGTACATTCCATTAGGGTGATACCATCATGGTATTCGTTCCTATGTGGAATAGTTTATTTTCAGCTAAGGTGTTGTGCCTTGTGTTTCCTCATGAATGATATGGGTAATATTTAATAACATAGGTATATTTATGGGAATATACCTATGTAGAGTTCTCACTAGTTTACATGATTTATTGTTTATCCTTTGTTGATTTTGTGAGACCTTGAGGGTCTCGGGGTCCCTACTCAGTATCATTACACTCACCCCTACATGGGAATCGCCCGCACCTTGATGTGTTTGGTGTAGATGATGGATAGCGCTGATCGAGGTTGATGGTACCCGGACCAGATGGTGCCCGGAGGTGGACCATTTGGCATGTCGGTACGCAGAGGAGACGGGCAGAAGTTTAGTGCAGAGGAAGTGATCTATACCTACCCTTTAGGTAAGAATCTCGAAGGATGACTCAGTAGCTGTCTTCCAATCTCTCCAGGTGTATTCTGTTCCCAGTTGTACATTTACCTTTTCTATTGGGCTTGTATTCCAGCCCCTTTTACTTTGAGCACTATTTTTCCTATACATTTTAATTTTGTTCATATCTTCTTGTGTGCTTGGTTGAGTGTATTATAGGATATAAAGGCAATGTCTTACCAGTTTTAGGAAATACACCTTTCGGTGCTAGTCACCATCTTCTAGCGTATGGAAGGTGGGCTTGAGGTTGTCGTGACACGAGCCCTGGGTGATGGGTTGTGACAAGGTTTTTAATAAATACCATGGATTGGATTTTTTTTTCTAACCATTATTTAGTGTTTCATTTTAAATATATATTGTATTTTTTTTTATAAATGTCAGTTTCTATACTTCAGTTATTTTCTTATTTTTGTACATTTACTATTTAAATTTTAGTTTATATTATTGATTGTTTTTTTATGTTTCTCAAACAATATTTCTATATATTACATACATTAGTTACTCTTATTGTGGATCTAAATGGAAATTAAAAAAAACATCTCTTAATATAATGTTTTTAGTAATATGAAAATTTAATTTTATTCCTACCTAAAGAGGATGAAAAATTATATGTTTTTTAAAATTTTAATTAACCCATACCCCTCCTCTAGTATTTTATTCACCATAAATCACAAAAAATGTTTATCAAATTTATCTTCACCCAAATTTTTAAATTTTCTTATGGAAAACTATATTTTTCTATTTTTGTTAGTTTATTAAAATTTCATTTTATTTTCCACACACAAAGTGTTTATAAAGAGGAAATATAGTTTTTCAATTAAATGTTTATCAGTTGGAACATTGGAACATAAATATTCAACCAATCAATATATTTTTATAGAGATGACTGTGATTACTAGTGAAATAATATATGATATTGTATAATTTATACTAATGTTGGAAACATTACCATGATTTTAGGAAACTACAATGTTCTATAGAATAATGTCATTTAATTTTCTCATAATGAAAAATAGGAATATAATGTAAACCATAAGTTTTATTACAATTTAATTTTTTATATATCTAGAAACATTTAGGAAAAGATATATTCATGTGAAATGAAAAAAGTAATTTTAAATTATCTAGAGTTAACAGGTTTTGGAAAATCTAATGTATTTAAAATAAATAGTGTTATACATATATATGACTACCATGATATTTATGTATTACCTAGAAAAACAGAAACATGGATACATCACTGGTTTATGATAATAATAGAAAATATACAACCCTTTGGTTATAAAGAGTTATCTAAAGATCAAATCATTTCAAATATTTTCAATATTTTGAGTGATGACTATGAGACTACTATTAAATCTATTGATGATACAAAAAATATAGCAAAGTTAAATATAGATGAATTAATCAGAAAATTTATACAGTATGAGAGAATACTTAAAATAGATATAGAAAATATGGAAAGTAAGAATTGGGTTTCTTTTTAATCAAAATTAGGTAATAAAAATTCTAATATTGTTGAGGTTTTTACTAACAATTCCAAATTCGTTATTTCAATGATAAAATTTACTCATTTACAAAAAAGAGATTCAAAATAATATAATAATAATCTTTTTCCAATGGGAAGGATAATGACTAATAATTTTGAAACTTAAAACATATGAAATACCCAATTAAAATGATGAAATGAATGAATGATAGGTTTGATAATGGTTATTCATAAGGTATATGTTATTAATGCAATATAGAAGCCCATATAAGAAGATATATTCATAAACTGGAAAAGAAAAATGGAAAGATGGGAAGGTATACTAAATAAAAATGGATGAAGATCTTGAAATCCATAAATACCTAGAGTTCTAGTGAAAGTGGCACATATTTAGAATTTGTTTGTTAAAAATAAATATGAGTTTTATTTATGAAATAAATTCTTATCTAATTTGACATCTGTTGAATGAAGTTTTGATAAAATATAAAACAAATAAGACCATTTATAACATAAAAAGGAATAATATTTGCCACTTATAACACTATTCAATCAAATTATTATATACCAAAATGTTAATATATTTTAATTGAATATCATCGAGGAGGATTATTTGGTAAAATTTTTTAATTAAATAAATTTTAATCTTTGTGATATCAAATAGAATTCATTTCTGAATAATAAGAAATTGTAAAACATAAACAAGAGGGAAAGATGTGGGGTTGTACAATTTATGTTTAAAAATTTATTAAACCTTATTAAATGTGGGTAAATTTAACATAATTTTATATATTTTAGGATAATATTTTGATTACTATCAATAGATTGAAATGATACATGGAAAATGGTTGTTATCTTTACATGGTAAGAGAAAAGTAAGTCTTATGAATTTTTAATAATTCATAAAGAGGATGAGATTCTGTTGAATAAAATGATCATGGTGAAATAATATGAATTAATGCCATTTTTTTCTTAAGAAATAACATATTTCAAAGTTTTTATATGCTTTAGGTCTTAATAAAAGCCTTTTCATCCCAATCTATAAATCTGATAAGAAATATCTATTTAACACTGGGAATTAAAAAAGATCTATTCAATGTATAGATGTTATTTTAATTTTATCAATTGATGGGATTGAAAATAATTATAAACTCGACAAAAAAGAACTACGTAATTCTAATTATCCATTATTATGTGATATCAATGACAACTCAATGTTATGAAACAAGGGAATAAGACATTGTTTCAGTACAATGATAATATATTATAGGATAGAACATGTTATGTACCTACCAAATAAAATGTTCAACTTAACTACAGAATTTGTTACTTCCCATCATGAAATGAAGCAGAAGTAATGTTTAAAATATAAATTGAAGTTGGAATTATCAAGCCTTTATAGTTCATTTACGTGGACATTTTTGTTCATATTCGAACTAGATTTATTATAGGTAAATACTATATATATTTTTTCATGCTTATTAAAAAATATTTAAAAGGATTTATTTTATAACTCAATAAATATAATGATATTAATAATATTATTTTTTATTTGGGATTTATTAAAAAAAGAAAAAAATAACATTAAATAAAATTAGGTATCATTATGATGGTTGGTTTTTTAATCTGGAATCTAATTTTTTTAGTTGTATTGGTAGTAATCATAAGTTTTATATATCATGAACATTAAAAAAATATGTAATTAAAAGAATAAATATTATTAATAATAGAATAACTTAAAAAATTATAGATGTATATTCCGTTACAAGAAATTTTTAGGCATAGGCTATGAGTACTAAAGTTTATATAAAAAAATGTTTCAATTAGACTATTTCATAGTAAAAATAATTATGATTTTAGAATGTGATGGATTACAAAACATGTTTTCTTGAATGTTTTGGTATGTGATGTGTTCATCCTAAATAATAAAAATTATTTTCATAAATTTGATTCCGAACTAGTTAATGGATTTTTTATAGTTTTTTACCAAAATAGTATAGATTATATATATTTTTAATAAAAGAACTAATGTTTTTGAGGAAATAGTTCATATAATTTTTTTGAAAACAAATTCATTAGTATTTCTAAAACCATTATAATTTCAAAATACCATTGATTTTGTTAAAATTTCAATTGCTTCATAATTGTAAGATAATATATAACTACTACTTATAAATCCCCAATATGATTTCCAATTAAATTTTAATATTTCTAAGATATTTCCGTGAATGATATAAATCACCTAATTTTGGTAATCAGAAAACCTCAACAATAAATAAATTTATTATAATGAATAAACATTATGATTACAAAATAATAAATGATTCTCAACAAGATAATATTAGATGTTCCTTGGGAATGCAATATGAGCATCATGGATTTATTTAAACAATCTAACTTAGAAGAAAATTGGATGCTTTAGGTGATGCTTGTTGGATAAGGGACTTATAAAAAGATATAAATTAGGTCTAAGAATAATGTAGTATTTCATATTGAATTCACATCAAATATAATGAATTTTATAGAAAAATGGGTTATCATAAACTACTTTCATTAAAATGGAATAATTATTATAAATAAATTTTGACATGTTTCTTATGGTTGTTGCCTAGAAAAATGAATGGTTCAAAAGGAAACATTTAATTTGGTATCTTTATTAGATGTAAGATCCCAACCTTATATAGAGGTATATATTTCTTATTCGCAGGTTAATTTTTACCCTTATTTTTTTATAACATGGCTGGGTTTTTTTCAGGTTTTTTTGGATGAAAGTTAAAAAAATATAGAGGAAGAATAGTCTTTGAATGATTTTCATATGGTATTTCCATACCATGTGACTAAAACTAGAAAATTATGAATCCCCAGGAATAGGGGGATTTCATGGTAAGTTCATGGTTTGTTAAACAACATACACCCATCAGAGAAATCATGTTCCCCAAAGGTGAGTAAAATAACATGGAGGACACTAAACATTTTTTAGGAAACAATGCATGGAAAATTAATCCGCCTAATTTTTTTTTTAAATTCTTAACCTCCCCCTCCCCCTGTACATCACCCTTATTCAACTTAACTTGGTGCAATTGGGTTTTCATTGATTCTGCAGGATCCTGGACAATTTATATGGAATTAGGAACTCCGTTATTGACTAATCAAATATTATTTTTATATATATTACCAGTTTATATAAGTGGGATCATCAAAATTAGTTTTCTCTAAATCTCTTATATTTCTATAAACTCTTTAATTGATCACTTCCTTCATTAATGAGGGGTTATATGTAGTTTTTCTTCCATCTATTATTTTGGATCTTGGATATTGGTTTTGGATATGAATCATGTTCATTTTTTTATCATTGATCATTCCAATTTATTTTATTTATTTCTATATTTTAAAATGATCATCCACAATCAAGAACTAGGAGGTCTATATTTCAATTCAAAATGTCTTGAATTATATTGTATTGTTTATAAATGAGGAATTAAAATTACCAATATTCACAATTGAATCTTGACTTGAAATAATTAATTTTTTAATTATTTAATAGGGTTATGAAATTGTTCAACTACTGGGATTATAGAATTGTTCAATTAACGTGATTTTCATTTGGTTGATTAATGTGATTATGGAATTGATTAAATAATGGTATTTATGGAATATTTGTATTAACAAATAAGGATTTATTTTTTACATGAGTAAAATATTGATCAATGTTTTAATGGTGATTTTTTCATATTATTTTCTATGAGTTTAGGTGATGAACATTATATAAATTGAAATGCTATTCCATGACCTGAAATAATGATAATAGGGTCTATGATGACTAAACCTGATAAATTTGATAGATTTAAATGTTTTTTTGATTTAGAAATGGTTTATGGGTTGATGGTGATACAACAAATACCCACATGGTGATAGACATGAAATTGTAGACCAAAAGTCATGAATGTGATATATGATTGGGGATATGAACTGAAGCATCAAATGGATGTATTTTATTGATTTATAAACGAGTTATTGGACATAGACTAATGCTTTAAGTACCCCTAGGGTGTTATTCATGGAATTCTAGGCCCAAAATATAATCATTGGCCTACGGTTCCATGTAGGCAAGATAAGAATTATAATTAAATTATATATTTATTCCCATGTTATACCAAATTGTGATCCACTTTGTCTTATGGTTAATATTGAAGAACATTCTGATAAATTTATTTATGGTTTTTAGGTCACCCCGAACCATGTTAAATTATGTGGTCAAATAGTGAATAAATTATTTTTTAAACTACTTATTTTACAACTTGTTATTCTATCATTATATAACTAAAAACACTTTTATTGACTGTATATTTTCTTATATTTGCATTGGTGGTGTCCAAACCTATTGTACTGACACCATAATCAAGATGCATGGTTAGTAAAAGAATATACATCATGTTTTCAAGATAGAATAATGGAAGATTCCCTATAATAGATGGATGATTTGGGATGGTGCATTGATAAGGGAACTAAACATGATGTCACGACCCGAATGGGGAGTATTGATGGTGTCATTATTTTTGGGTTTTATTTTGTCTCTTAGTAAATATATTCAATAAACTATATATTATTTTGGATGGGTTCTTTTATTTCATGTTTTTTTCATCATGTGATACTGGTATTCATATTGCTTTTGTTTATTTTATTTCATTGATGTGTAAATATTTTTGATATTGTCATTATTTGATAAAGAGGTTATAGTATCCCCATGTTATATATTTGGCCCTCAACAATAGTAGGATGCCTATTGAATATTGGAAATTCTTCTGTGGTCACAAAGGAAACTATCTTAGTCATCGACATGTGGAAAATGGGTCAAGATGTTAAAAAGTGCAATCAAATGTTATTTTATATTATTTTGTTATATTTTTTATAACTATTGTGGAAGGGTTGAAATTAGACTTGGAATATTCAATACTTTGTCATGAGATCAAGCTTGTGAGTAGCTATCCCATGTATAGGGGAAAACTCAAGTACCTAGTGTGGAATTATTATTAATGATTTATGTTGATAAATATGAATGATATTTCTCCTGGTTTGAGGCACTGGTTGTGTGGTGTTATTAAAGTATTTTCAATTTTTTTACATGATCAGTATGAGGAAATTGTTATGTATATAAGCACCATTTTTGGCACTCAAGAATAATTGTAAAAAGATTCATTTTTTGAATGTATGGAAAATAATGTGTTTGGGTGAGTGGTTAAAGGGAATTTTGATTCATACTTATCCAAAATTGAGTGAAGATAATTTCTAATAAGAAATTGACAAATTGTGAAATGATTTTGAATATGGAAAATTAATTGGATAAATGGTTCTATAATTAGATATTTTAATTTTACAAAAATGTGTCCACCCTATGTGATGAATGAACAAGAAGAGTAATGATTGAGGGTTGAGATAGTGAATTAGTTTTGACTATGTGGATTGGTATGGGGATGAATTGTTTTATATTCATGTGAATTAAATTTTTTAATGTGTAAATGTTTTGTAATTTTTCTTGAGACATGTGTTTTGATTAATAGAGATATTAATCAATGATTATTCTTGTGGATAGGATGAAATAAGTACATGTCTAGGAATGTACTTCTACTGGTGGAATCCTTGGTAACAATAGTTCCAGATGAAAGAGATGGATAGAAGGTCCTTGATAACTTTTATCGCTCCATGTAGATTACGAAAAGAGACATAGTACGAACTATGAAATGTATGTATTACATGGAACTTGTGTTTTAGTTGTAGAACCATATGAATATTAACATAGAGGATGGAATTGAGGATTCTATATTAAGTTTATCATTATGAATCTTTCCCCTTTGAGACACCTACATAGAAGTGAGTCAAACTAGGTGTTTATATATATTTTGGTAAAGATAATAATTGGTGGGGAAAACATATTTGGGATGATCTATTGGATATTTTGGATTGGAATGACTTTAAATAGAATCCCATGGAGCACTTTTAATTATAGATGCACAGGTAGTATAGGGAAGATGAGTTCATAAGTATGAACATGGAGAGCATGTCTCTCATATATTATATAGGGAACTTTAACGATTTTTAGTGCTTTGGTACAATATTTTAAGGAGTTGAGTAAAATGTGGGGAAAATTGTATCATGATGGGATTATATTTGATATTAAGCCCCATGTTAATAACATTATACTGAATAATATTTCAGAAGTGGTGAATTAGTTTCTCTTATATATGGGGAACTTGAACGTGGCTTACATAAGAGGAAAGGGGGTTTCTATTGAATTATGGGGTGGAACATATTTTGAGATTAGAAATCATCATTATGATAATGATAACAATATATATATATAGAATTGTGGTAAGTGGGAGGGTTTATTAATTACAGATCTTACCTGAGTGACCAAGAAAACGTTTGGTAGGACAAGACACGTTCGTAGATAGTTCCCCCATCCACTAGTTGATTTCCTATCAAGATGAAGGATGGGTAATATAACAACTTATGGGTAATGATGGAGAGTCAAGGGAGAACCTCGGTATGGGATGATGAAGTTCAACCCTGTATGAGTCTGGTAGTAACAGTTCTACTGGCAGTGGCGGTAGAGGCCATGTACGTGGTCTTTTTGGGAAAGAGTGTTTATATCACTAGTGTGGATTATCTTAAGGGAATCAGACAATATCAAAAATTAGAGGGGATGTATGTGTTAAGGTAGTTCATACTACATTAGTGTATATTAAGGAAAGACCATTGATGGTTAGTGGTTCTATTCATGTACAATCTAAACTTTTTAGTTTCTAATATGATAAAAGAGACACTAGTTCCATTGTATGATCACACCCTTTGAAAATATCAGGTATTTTAGTAGAGTTTTTTTATTGGATTATGAAAATAGATACATAATTTAGAGTACAGTCGTGACACACCTGCTTATGGAAGGGGTGTTTTTTTGGGGTTGGGGAGTAAGGTTTTTTTCGCAATCTCTACATCCCAAATATATAAAGACTTGAATTGTTTTATATATATAGGATTGTAAAATATCAATCCCCCAATAATTCATACCCAATGAGAGCGAGTTTTACACCTCTTGAGGGTGACCACTATATACATTATGGATAGAGGGATATCTGTGTATGATGTTCAATGTTAGTTCTTCAGCTATCGGGGAGCTCACCACCAATGTTACAAGTTTTTTGTCTCCTGATGGATGTGTGAATCATTATGTATTTACATCAATTGAGTATTGGTTATGGATATGTTTCCTAATTTCATCTCATGGCTTCCACCTAATATCTATATAGAGTTTAATATTGATCCCTTGGATAGATTTGAGTCAGTTTTCATACCCCCATATCAAATGGCGCTAATAGAGCTTCATAAGTTGACAGTAAGTGATGATAGACAAGGTATTTTTTCCTCCATGTTCTTCACCATAGGGTTATAAATTTTTGTTTTTAATGAAGGCTAGAGATATATTGTTCTTATGTGGAATCTATCAGATGTTGAATCAGAAGAAATTAAAGTACAAATATTTGTTTCCTTCTATCGATGGTCTCTTTGACTAGTTGAGGGCTGATTGTGTGTTATAAAATATTTATTTCTGGTCATGCTATCACTAACATGGTTTTTAGCCATCTGGTATTCCTTGAACTGCATTCATATATTTGTATGATCATTATGGGTTCATGGTTATTCCCTTTGGGATGATGAAATCACTGAATGTGTTTATCAATTTGATGAATAGAATCATCCACCAATACTGAGATCAATTTCTGGCATTGCTTGAGGATTAAATCATTGTGTACTCCATCACTCATAATGATCACGCTCAACATATATTCATTATCCTGACTAAAATGAGAGGACATTAGGTACATGAAAAACTATATAAGTCTTAATTTTGGATCGATCAATTACATTTCATTTGTTACATAATCCCAGATGATGGTGTTTTAGTTAACCTAGATCTTGTGTAGGTAGTTTTTTATTAGGATTTAACCAATAATGACTTTCATATCTGTAGTTTTGTGGGTATATTGAGATATTATCATTGGTTAATCCAACAATTATCTCACATGGACAAACCATATTGATTCTTGAAAAAATAGAAATAAATATGAATGGTCTGCATCATATGAGAGTGCCTTCCCAGAGTTGAATAATCATCTAATGCATTACTAATTTTTACCCTTCAAAACCTATGTAAAGAGTATAAAATGTTTTTTATGAATATGTGGTCGGAATTATAGACATTTTGATGAAAGGGGATCATGTTTTGTCATATGGGTCACAACAGTTGAGGCTAGAAGACCTGAATTATCATATGCATGACATCGAGTATGATGTAGTGGTTTATGCTTTGATGTGTTGATAATATTATTTATTGGGAGAATAGATTACTGGGTATATTGATCAAAATATCTTAGTGTAACTATATTTGTACTAATATTTGAATTTCCTATAGTGGAGAGTGGTTGCATATAAGTAGATTTTCATGATTGATATTTCTTATACACATGAAAAGATAAACATTGTTTCTTATGTTTGGATTGAGAAAAAATAGACACAGGTAATTCAAGAGTCTAGCTCTGAATGTAAATTGATGAAATTACTAGTATATATACATATTTTTGTTCATAGGAATGAAATAAAATGACCAACATATTATTATTAGTACAATCCATGATTTTTAACTTGATAAGATAGAGGAACTATGGTGATATCTTGTGTTTGTACTAATTGGGAAGCCTACAAGGTAGGAGGTAACATTCAAATTAGACTATAGATGAGAGTGTGATCATCTTTGTATGGGGATGTGTTTTTGAATGAAAAGTGTATGTTAGATGAGATGATTCATGAATTTCATACCTCAATGTGGAAGGTTCATCTGGATGTGACCACATTATATCATGGCCTTCATCTTTAGTGTTGTTCACTGGATATGAAAAAGGAGATTCGAGCCTTCCTGACCTGATTCTACACTATTAAACAGGTGATGGCCAAGCATCAAGAACCTTGTGGTTTACTGAATCACATTCTCATTATATATTGGAAGAGGGATGATGTAACCATGGATTTTGAGGTGGGTCAACCATGAACACCTCATAAAAATGACGTTATACTGGTGATTGGGGGAACTTTGATTAAGGTAGATAATTTCATTCCTATATAAAAAACATTCGTAGTTGATCTATTGGGAGAATTTTATATTTGATAGATAGTCCATATTTTTTTGGATGTACGATGTATAGTTCTATACTATGACTTGGAATTTGCGTTTTTCTTCTAATAAGACGTATAAAAGGAACTTGTAACACAGTTTTTACTGAGTACGTCATTACACCCAGAGATAGAAGGGTTGCTATATCATATGATACATGTTATACATGAGATTATATGAATATGGATTATATTATTTGGTGGGTATTGGGAGAAGATCCCATCACTCATTGTGATTTCATATAACAATAGATATTAGGATGGAATTCCAATTTAACCATTTGATGTTCATTATGGTAGGAAATGAAGAACACCTATATGTTGGATGGAGACAGGTGAGTCATAAATATTTCGATAAATTCTCATACGAGAGAAATTTTTTAACATTTAATTGTGTCAAAAATTTAATTTTATAGCCCAGAGTATACAAAAGTTATATGATGATTGATGATTAAAAGCCCCTTGAGTTTATAATGGGTGACCATGGGGTCTATTGAGAGATATTATTTCATCGATGTTTGATTTAGAGGAAGGTAAAAAGAGTACCCATGGGGTTTTGGACCTTTTGCGGTTGTATAGATAATCAGGATAATGGAATACTGATTGTAACTTCCATATAGGTATCGTGTTATGAATCATTTTTTTAATGTATCAAAACTTTTTTGTTCTCACATGACCTTTCACATGTGATCGATGTTGATGTAATTGAGCTTGAAAAGGAAGTGTACATCGAGTAGAATCTAATAGGTGATTTGGGTCATAATGAAAAATTGTTTTTGGGAAATACCAAGAAAATTTTTTATGTATTATTGAATCATGGCCATGTCAAGGATGAGATATGGGAGATATAATATGATATGCAGGTTTTGTGGCCTAGTCTTTTTCTCTTGGAACCATAATGATGCTTGGGAGTACATCCCAAGGGTGATTTATAATACTGTGGGTAGATTGTAAGATCCCTTCCATTTCTAGAGATGTCTTGTCCAAGTTATTAGGTTTGATGTCACCCTTTTTATGGAATATCAAGGTTGGATTTATTTTTTGGACTCATTAAGTTGAAATTCAGAAAAATTAGAGGAATAAGGGGTAGTGCATAGTTGGCACAATGTTTTCCCAAACTATGCAACTTCCCCAATGGAAATCCTAAAAACCTAGGAAGATGAGATTTCATTGTAGGAAAATTGTTTATAAATTTCTTCTCCACCTTCGGAAAAACATTTCACCCCTATGAAGAGGCACAATGTTAGGACTCACGATTTGGAAAACTGTGTGCCCCTACCAAGAAAAAGGTGTGTAGAGAATTAATTATCCTAATTTTTTAAAATTCCTATACCAATCATAATTCACCTTCATTTATCCATAATAGGTTGTAAATTTTCTCTTTTGATTATGGAGGATCCCATATGGATTACAATGCCTTTAAAACTCCATTCATGATGAATCAAATATCCATTTGATAGATTTATAACACTCCTAGTATGTAATCTCATCCAGATTATTTGCTTCAATTTATATCATTATTAGAAAATCTATTTGGGTAATTATTTACTCCATTAGTGATGGTTTAGATCTATGTTTTAATGGATATCATCTCTATGTTCTTGGATATTGATTCATTTTTTCATTGTGAAATTGAATGTTCCACTTCTATTTGATGAATTAAATCATGGTGAATTACCATAAATGATCTTAAAGTAGGTGGTGTATATTTATATTCACACAGTCTTGAATTCTAATTTCATTTACGAAATTTTGGAGTTTCAATTTCAATGATTATATATAAATTCATAAATTGAATTAGTATGTTGGTAAATAAATTAAGAGGATTAAGAAATTTCAAAATAAATAAGATTTTTGTATTAAAAAATTTATATAATTCGGATTTGGTTGATTAATTTTATTATAGAAATTATTGACTAATAGTATTTATGAGATGGTTATATTAACATAAAATGGTTAATAGTTTATATGAAAAATTATTTTATAATGGTTTAATGGTGAATTGTTCAGATCACACCATTTGAATTAAGGTGATGAACCCTATATCAATTCATGTGGTATACAATGTTTTGAAATGATGATAAGAGGGTTAATCATGTTTATCTTTCATAAATGAGATATATATGAAATATGTGATTGATTTATAAATGGGTTGTGGGACATAGAATGATGCTTAAAATACCCATGGGGTTCTAGACATAAATTTCTAGACCCAAATGAATTAATGAAATATATGGCTATGCGACACCAAATGATGCTTCAAAAACCCATATGTGATTAATTGAAAAAAGGGTTGTCGGAAAAATCTAATGCTTCAAATACTCATGGGGGGATAAATATGGTTTTCTAGGAAATTTTTTTTAGCATTGGACTATGGTCCTTAGTAGTAATGAAATGCATTGAAATGAAAATGATAATTTAAGAACATGTAATAATAAAATGGGATCCACTTTGAGATATTGTTCAGACTGAACCATGTTCTGAAGAAGGTTTTGGTGGTTTTGGTGTCATCCTAAACCTGTGTAAATTATGTAGATAATTAGAGAACAATTGAAATTTAAAAAAAAAATTTCCATCAAATTTGTATTATTCTTTATACAACAATATACACTATTATAGAATTGTTATTCTCTTATATGTCATTGGTGGTGGCCTATTGAGATGTACTCACACCCTTCTCAGGATGCCTAATCAGTGACCAAATAGACATTATGGTGGTTAGACATGATACGATCAAGATCTCCATATTGGAGTGATTATTGAACAAAGGTTCCTGATGTAACGTTGGGATCCATATGTGGATTTTATAGTGTGTATTAATTTTCAGTTTTATGTAGTCAATTAAAACATGTAGGGCCAATCATATATATTCTGTTTTGGGGTTTTGAATTTACTATTTTGGCCATCATGGGATTCTGGAACAATTATGGTTATTGGTTAAGTCATTTTTAATTGTTCTTAAATTTTTCTGTTGGGAATCCCTGATAAAGAGGGTATAGTCTACACATGTAACATTTATGACCCTCACTACTATTCCACAAACTCTGATTTATGGGGAGGCATCCCTGAGGTCATGTAGTTAACCTATTAGGTGCGTCAGCATCTGGAACCAAGAATAAGACATTACCCTAAACTCTATCTTATTTTTATTATCCTTCTAATCACACTAGAATTTCACATTATATTGAAATTGATGTAAAAAGTAATTTCATTAATGTGCCTCATCAAGATGATATTTATTTTCTAAAACAAATTGGTTTTAAACATATAAATTTTATGTCTAAAGTATTTGGACTTACTAAATAACTATATTGAATTAATAAATACCTAATAGCATTTCATGAATTATTATCTATATTTTAAGGAAAAAAAATCTTTTAAATAAAAATATGATCGTATGATGTTGAGAAAGAAAATTTTCTATAACCCCATTTCTGAACACTTTTTGGATTATGAAGGCTTCATTTTTTCAAAAAAGAAAGAAATTTCAAAAATGTTTTTTGAACTTATGAAAAAATATTTTGAAATGATAATTGTGGGATAACTGGACATATTCTTTATATTTTGAATTCATCAAAAATGAAATTAAATAATTAAAATGAACATAGATATAGTTATTATATTATAAAATGTTTTCATTTTATACCTAAACTATATATTAGTAGTCCCATTGAAACATTTATCAAACGTGGTCCTGATGAACCTAGAAAATTGGAAAACAAAAAATATTAAAGAAGCATTATCAGAATTTTATTATATTTTTTTAAGTCAAAAAACATTATATCATCAACATTTTAATGATAAATATTTCATGATAATCCAAAATAATATCAACTACATGAATTATTATATATTTTTAAAAACATCACATACACTTTTAATAAAAAAATTAATTATTGAGGAAATAATTTTTTTAAAAAGTTACTCATACATTGAATTTAGAGTTTTTATATTAGAAATAAAATTACATTAATAATATTATATTTCTTAAGAGTAGAATTAGTATCATGTTCCATCATAAAAAAATACTCTATACAACATTACCTATATATAAATGAATATATATCATCCCAAAGATGTCGTGCTTCAGTATTGTGGATACAATAAAAACTAATTTATTTTTTATTTAGTTTTACTCCAAATCTAATTATTTGTGATAATTGTGGTGTCATTTACTTGTCTAGAATCTAGAAAAAAACACAAGATTTCAATGAAAATAAATGATATATCTTATTTCCAATGATATTTTTAATTAAAGGAGATATATTTTTATAATTTATCAAACCATAAAATCAACTTTTTGATATTATTACAAAATCAATTATTTCCAAAAATGTTTAAAATAAATTAAAAATAAATTTTAAATTATCCAATTCAAGTGATTTTAAATTTACTTCTATTTTTATCTAACTACATAAAATCAAAATACCTTCTTCTAAAAATTGATAATTTTTTAAATCCATCTAATTTTTTTTAATTTCAGGACATTCTTGAATTTATAATTATTTATTAATTTTAAAACTATTTATGATTTCAAAAATATTATTAAAATTTGAAAATAATTCTAATTTAAAAACACATCTTTTTTAAAATATTAATATTTATGATTTTTTTTATAAAATTTTTAAATTAATTTTTTAACAAATTCTTAAACCAACCTTGATTGTGAATTATCATCAATCATATAGAGAAAATAACACCTAGATGGTTTAATATCTTTATGTATATCATTAATTGATTAATTACAATTTTTTTAAATTTATGGCACATATTTTTTAATGTTTTGTGATTTTTTTTATAGAGTGTATTTTTACATTTAAAATAGATAAATTTTTATTTTCTATAAAAATAATATGTAATACGATTCTAATTATAATATATATAAAATTTGTTTTTTGGAAATTCATTTTCTGAGAAACACATGTGAAATAATCATACCAAAAAACTATTTTCATGTCAAAAATATCAAATACCTATATAAAGATTTCATAATCATGCGTTTTATCTAAAAAATGTTCTAGATTTTTAAAAATTCACATCAGAAAAAATCATTTTGAAGAAGTTCCAAATATCTTATATTAACATTATAGACATCCTTGATGTAGTGAATGAATCATAAAAACTAACGTAGATTTTCAACATATTTATAGAGATCTAAATGTCAAATTTTGATAATTAATATTCATAATATTCGTTATGTGTAGATATTGGTTATGATTTATGCGGTTCAGGGAGAAATTTATACTCAAAATGAACTTACTTTATAAGAAACTATTATCAGATATGAAATCATTTTGAAAAATAAAACTCCTTCAAAACATTTGATTACATCAGTAATGTTAAAATGACTATTCATAAATATTTCAATAACTATAAAAATGTCAAATTAATCTAAAACATATGATCATTCAAATACTCGAATAGTACACAACTTCTAATTTCTTATTTTATTTATGTTCATCCATTAATCTTTTTTTAATTTTTTAAATCAAACAGAGGGAGATTATATGAAAAATTTTAACAATATTAATTTTATATGATTTTCTTGTTATTTTTTTTTATTATATGATTTTTTACCATGTTTAATATTGAACGTTAGTGAAAAATATTCCAATGGGAATAATATTTTAAACATTCTTTTACTGTATTCTAGTTATGAATAATTGTTTTTATCATTTAACTCAATACCTATTTTTTTATGATTTTAAAAAACAACTATTAAATTATTTTTAATATCTCAATACACTTCTTGAAAATATATTAAACCTTTTGTTTCTATCAAATTTCATATGTTTTTGTATAATTATCATCAATTAAATAATTTATAATATATTGGTACATTAACTGATTTATAATAATATGGATATCATAATTCAAAATGATAGACTGCATTCATTTCATATAGAATCACTATATCAATGAGTACTAACTCCCAGGTAGTTGATATAAATGATGATTCAATCACATGATATTGATATCTACATTTCTAGAACATGTCTTTTGTTTTCTAAAATATTAAAATTCGAGTTTGATAAAAGTTTCCTTATAAATAGTGTTATACCATATACTTCATCTGAATTTACAAATGAATGTGCACATTGAAAATTGTTTTTTCATTTTGATGCTCAGATACTTTTTTTTATTTGAGTATATTTAATAATTGTATTTTATATGATTGTTTCATATAATATCTACCATTGAGAGATGTTTCTGTGGTATATCTCTCAAAATATTCGTTATAACTATTTTATCTTTTGATCCTATGTGTTTGATAGCTTTGGGGGCTTACAAGATAGATATCAAGAACATATAGTGCATATAAGTATAACTGAGATCTACTTCCAGTTGGAATAGTCAACGAATTATATTGAAAAAATAATAATCCTTATTATAAGTTTTAAATTAGGGAAACCATGAAATATGTTGAAATTCATCGATATTTCAGATTGAGTTTGCATATTTATAAATAAATTTGATTTAGAAGATTTATTTTTAATAAATATACATTAGAAGAGTATTTATTTTGTTTACCTATATTACGTGATATATTTTAATAAATTTTATATTTTTTTTAGAATTTAATTTTAAAAAAATCATATGGATGTTTGTTTTATTTTGTTGAAACATTCATTGGTTTATTCTAAAACAAATATTTTTAATTTACTCTATATAAAATGTATTTCAAAAAATTATTTACAATAGTTACTATGATATTTAATGTCATTTTTTATTTGATTAATTGATGAGTCTTTGATTTAATATGTAATCTGAATATTTGATTTTATTGACACATTAAGAGGATGAAAATTCTAATGTTTTGTCTTAAACTACAATCCCCTCAGCACAAAATTATTTTTTTCACCATCACACCCACTACTGTCCAGTAACTTCTTTGATATATTCACAACATTGTCTTATGTTACATAATATTTTAATATATTTTATAAATGGGAATGATTTTGGTTAATATTAATAAAGAAAATGTATTCACGTGAATCATATGTGTTTCATTATACGAATTCACATAGACACCTGTCAATGTTAGTGAAGTCTCTACGATCAACACATGTTATAATGGGGATTTATGTGGAAGTTAATTTTTGGAGAGACAGAAATTTTGTGGGAAAATAATCTGGTAAAAAAATATTTAAATGTTGGAGTTGAAAAGTAATGGTATGCGGACAGTTGGAAGGAAATTGGTGTGATGGGAATCATTTTTGGGAGAAGAACAACGAGATGGAAAAATAAAAGGTAAATGATTAATCATAAATTAAATAGATTACAATGAGGAATAAAATATAAAAAATATGGTTAATATAAATGTGGGAATGTGTTCACAATTTACCCATGTCCCATTAAATATATATTTAATAATTTTTATTTGAATCATGGGTAAATACGTTTTATGAATTTGTAAACACCATAAATTTAAATAGGAAATGTTGACAAATAAATATTTTCATATACTATAATGATTTCATAATATGAAATTAATTTTTATACCAAAATGGTTTTTCAAACACCATGGAATGTAAAAATTAGGTGTTAGGGTTTTATAAATAAATATATTAATTGTTAACTGTTTGTAATATCAAGTGTATAATTTTTAATCATTATAAACAAGCATGAGTTTTATGTCATAATAATATTTGATAGACAATTCATTTTCCATTAAAGGAATGAAGAAAATTGTATTTTCATCAATGGTATGATCATATTGTATTTTAATATAATATAAATTAACAAATCAAATTGTTTGTATATTCAAATCATTTATCTTAATGTTGAAGTAAATTTATTTAATAACAATTACTTGTTACAAACAATATTTGTTGATTAAATAGAATTACATGGTTTATGATTCTTTGGAATATATACATATTTTTGAAAAGGATATGATGGAAAAAATATTTTATCCATAATAAATAGTTTCACAAGTTCTTTGAAAAATTACGTGGGAATATGTTCCTTCCAACCATCATCAGAATTTTTTTTATAAATTGTCTTCTTTTCGAATAAATATTTCTATAAACACCTATTATATATTATATGAGAGAGGAGAAACAAATTTATTAGTTACATATTTTTAAAAAAATAAGAAGTAATTTTTATTTACTAAATATATATTATTATTGTATCATAGAAAAATATTATGAGAATAGTATAGTATCTATGTGTCTTATTAGAAAATATTATAGATTGAATGAGATATATACACATAATGTTATATAGTATGTTTCTTAGGATATATTTAATCATTGGATAAGAATATTTCATAAATAAAACACAATAAATTATATACTATAACTTCATAAAACATATTTTAGGATTGAAAAAAATATTTGAATGAAATACATGAATTCCAAGCCTCTGCCCTCTTAATCGTAAAGTACAACTAATAGGATTTCATAAGGTTTCATTTAATATGTAATTAAATTGTATTATATGATTTAAGTGATATCATGTTGAATAATAATATTTTACATCACAGATAATCATTGGATATTAGAGTGTAGCACCCCCGAATTGTGGTATGTAACCCTTGTTAATTCTTTTTTATATTGTTGATGTTGTTGTGTATTATTTGGGATAGATTGGGAGGGATTTAGAAAGGATTGAAGTATTTTCTAGGGGATAAACGTTTGAGCATGGTTAAGGGACACCATGAAAGATCTCCATGAAACCTTGCACAAGGAGACAATGGGTGTCAGATGGTTTTTTCACCATTATCTACCCGTGTGGAGAATCCTTACAAGATCCCTATTGAGGTAGTACCATGCTCACTGTTAGTGTAGGGTTTTCTTGGCCGTGTGAGATAACTATGAGAATCAATAAAAAAATGATTTTAATATGGGGTTGGTCAATATTGTTCCTAAACCCTCAATTATTCCTCCCACTCGAGTCACACTTGGTATTTTGGGTTATTAATGGTTATTCATGCTCTCCCACCATTTTTAGAAGCGATATGATGGGTTTTCAAGGTGCGGTGAAGGTGATTCTTTTCGATATGTCTTATATATTAGATAATTTATTTTTTTTCTTCAAATATAGTACTCCATATCAATAGTTTTTATAGATCTAAACATTTTTCATGTAGATCAAGGGTTTTTGTTTTCTAAAATAATGACATTGAGGCTTTTGATGCCAGGTAAAGATATCTAAGGATGTTTTGGTGGAGATTTCACCAGGATTTGTGGTGTCGTTATGAGTTGGTCAATTTCACCAAAACCCTAATATAATTGGATTCTCTATCAACACCATTTTGATAGAACAAAAATCCTCATTTTTAATTAATTCCTTTTTTTTAATAATTTTGTTTATGATGTTATAAGTTAGGTGGAAATTTTTCTTGTGATGATTTTTTGAATTTTGGGGAAAATGGGATATTTCGGTTATATGTTTTGGTTGTCAGATTTTAAAATAATGATTTTAAAATTGGTTCAGGAGTTGATTTATGGAAATTTATTTTAAAAATAGTTTTAAATAAAAAGGGATTGTTTTATTGATGTCAATGTGTCATGTCTATTGTCCTAAGGGGGTTTTGGGTTTTGAATTGGTTGTTGCATCTTGTTGTAGCCTTAGTGTGTCATATTATCATTTTTGGACAAGTGTTTGTGAATGATAATGACATAGATGTGAAGTGGGAGGAAACCCTCACTATAAAAAGAGGACATATAGTGATTTAAAGAGGTACCATCAAGGGTATGTTGTCAGGAGTTACCAATAAATTTTTCTAAGTGGTAAATGGTCTTGGATGGGAATTTCAACCATGATTTTTACTCTTGGATGTGTTTGTTACACCTTATGGATATTTTTTCATCATTTTTTTGTCTGTGAAAGATATAATTATTGTTCTAATGTGTCATGGAAAATGGATTATGGATTTCTTGTTGGATATCCCTTATGTTGTATGGATTTGGGTGGATATGGACTAGTAAGGGTGTGTTTGGATTGTTAGAAAATGTTTCACTATTTAATTTTTTAAATAAACTATTTTATATAAATGTGATAAAGGATCTGTCAATGTTTCATATGTAGGGAATTCATTTTGGGAAAACCTACTAACTATTTTTTCTCACCCCAGGCATTGGCACTTTGGTAATTTGGTAGAAGTAATTTTTCTGAGAAACATATTTGTGTAAAGAATCTGATTTTTCATGTGGCTCATCATGATTCATGGGTGGTATTATGGTGTTTGGTACATGGATCATGGTGGGGATCCTTAGAGAATATCCTGGTTATATTTGGGTATTTTTGTTGATTCTTCACCTTTGTTCTCTTGTTTTTTAATCAATGTGGTTGAGAGGTATTGGTTTGTTGGAATTGTAATGGATATGGTTGGGTTGCGTTTTAGTTCCTTGGTAAAGTGTTCCATTGGTTTACACTAGTTGCAAGTATCATGTAGATGTGGTTGGTTATACCTTGTTTTGTTGGTTTTTTTTCATGTAAGGTGAAATCATTGCCAAACTTTTCTTGATGCCCTAAACATTAATTTCCATCCATTGATTCCATGGGAACGTTAGCTAATTCCAAGTAGCATCTCACCTATAGCATCCCATCTTCTAATAATATAAACCTTCATTTCATTACACGGAACTGAGAATCTTTAAGGTTTAGTGTCTTGGAAACAAGGAACATAATACATGAAAAGAACAAAAAACATTCTTCTTAAACACTTGAAAGGCTTCTCCTTAAGTTCATCCTAGGTTCATTACTGCATCTCATAACCTGGGGACATAAATCAAAAGAAAGGGTGAGCTGAAGGCCCAGTAAGGGAAACAAGAGAAACATTTTACATGTGAACTTGAGATACTTCAGTAAGGACATGAAAAGAACTTTAAGGCATGAGAAAGAAATCATGAGATACATCATAATAAAAATAACATTTTTCATAACTTAAAGATGTGGCTGAAACATTCAATATTGACAATCATTTCGTTTCACCAAGGTCCATCCCCAAGGTGTCATTAAAATTACCAAGGTTATTCACCAAGGTATCAGTCTAAAAAGTCATCTCTAGAGATTAAGTCTTTACCCAATGCATTATAGTGCTATCTGGGCACACCCTTAAACTGTAATCTCTTGTGGTTACATCATTATCCAATGCAATGGGGCGCTATCAGGGTGCACCCTTAAATTTGCCTTTACTATCATGTTACCCACATATATCATCATTAAAAATTTCATAAATAACCCATATAGCATAAAATAAATGGGTTTCATTTCACAATCATAATGTTTTAAAAAAACTGCTTTAAAGACTTGATCTTTATATCACTTTAAACCCACAGAAAAGGAAAGTGGGTTTCATGTATGTAAATCCCAGAATTTAAAATAGAAAATTTTGATATATATGTGAATACCCATATAGAAATAAGATCTTTGAGTATTCACTTAATAACATAAAATAATTTTGAGAAAAAGAGAGAGGCATTTTGAGACGAAAATTCTGCAGCATAACGGCTATGTTTCGGGGTTTTAGAAAGCATTGAAAAGAGAGGGGAAATGGGTCACCCACTCATAATGATCCATAAAACAGTAGGGGGACAGAATATAAGGGATTTAAGAACATGGTAATGAAATTTGAAAGATATACCATATGAAATGAAAAAAATGGAAGTGAGACAAAAATAAGATTTCTTTTATGAAAATTCGGCAGCCTAACGGTGTCACTTAAACTTTAATAAAAAAAAGATTAGACAAGATCAAATAGGGTCTATCATCATATGATCTTAAGAGATCAGTATTATAGATATAGAGATCATACCTCAACATAATAAAAAGGAACTTGAAAGACTTGACATGAAAATAGAACTTTAAAAAAAGAGAAGGGTGAAAGAATCCCTTAAAAATTCGGCAGCCTAACGGCGTCACTTAAACTTCCATAAAACGAAATGATGAGAGTAAGAGGGGATCTCTCATCATGTAAAGATGAAAAGGAAAGTAAGTGTAATGTAAAAGAATGTCCTCCAACATAAGAACATGGAGTATTGAATAAATGACATAAAAGAGATTACTTGAAAAGAAGAGAGGGGTCGAATCCCTTACCTTAAAACGTGACTCTTGAAACTCAAAGGTTTGGACCTTGAGGGCTTGGGGGAACCTTGGGAGGACTCCTTGGGAGGTAAGGAGACCAGAACATCGTTGGGGGAGAGTTGGGATTGAAAACTAAAGGAGGAATGGGTGGGTATTTATAGGGAAAGTGAGGGGACAAGGCATTAATGGCCAAGGGACACCTCACAAGTGCTTTTCTCAAACCCATGTGCTCTATCATGATATTTTCCATAAAGTTAGGCCACATAGGGCCCCCAAAACAATAATTCATTACCCTTGGCCGGCCAACCCTTAAAATATCTCATGACATCATCATGACACAGCTATGATGTAATTAAACACACCGAAACCCTAAAACTGCATTTTTACTATTCACTGAAAAATTCAACTTTCTCAGAAAAATACCAAAATTTCACCTTAACCAAAAATCGATGCTCTAAGTACATTTATGAACTCCATTTCATAAAATTAATTTTCTAAATATTTTTAATTTAATTTTTAAATAAAATCACTATTCATCGAAAATTCATTTTTTTCCAGAAAAATCCCCTAAAATTACCATACCACAATATCGATGCTCTGAGTTCAAAAATAAAGTCCTTTTTATAAAAATAATTATCTAATTATTTTTAATTAAATTTTTAATTAAAAAAAATTATTCACCTGAAAAAACTAATACTTGATTAATCATTTATGAAACCATTATTTACCCATTTTATTGAATCACATTACTTAATCTAGGTGTCTAAATTATCTTAAAACATTCTTTGAGTGAAATTACTAATCCATTTGGTCACATTACTAATCCTAAGTGTAAAATCACTATTCATAATTTACTATTCATCAAAAATTATGTTGATCTTATTAGACTCCAAATTCCTTACTGAACACTTTTGTAGAAGACCATTTTTTGAAAATCATTACACGTCATTAGTTATTTTGGGTTTTCATAAATATTTTAAAATATCCTTTTTTCCAAAATTCATCAATAAAATACATTCTAAAATTATCTGGACATTTGAAATTTCAGAAATATCACTAAAGGAAGAAATCTCAATTCATTCATCCCAATGGATTACACAAAGATGCTAGGGTCTCGTCACATTGCCCCTTATAACACCGGCATATGACCTAAGTGTAAGGTGTGCTATGGTGAGAGAATCTGAGGGAGGCTCAGATAACATTGCCCTAGTAGTAATATCTACTAACTTGATCTTCTCCCGTAGGCATTTCCTTTCAATCTTGACACGCTGGAGCTTGGCTTGGGCTTCGTCCAAAGATAATCCCAGAGATGCTACCTCCTTCCCAAGCTCTGATAAGTGGGCTTCATAAGGTTCGAGTCTACTGGATGAAGCCATCAACTCCTCTTTCTGAATTAACCATTAACATCTTATTAAATCATTAAGAGTAAGTTAATATAATATTTAAAAAGTTTGGGTCGTTACATTCTACCCCCCTTAAGAAATTTCATCCCTGAAATTTATACATGAGGCCTAGTCCAAAAGGTGAAAGTACTTTTGCTTCACCGTTTCCTCTGGCTCCCAAGTTGCTTCTTCATACTTATGATTCCTCCACAACACTTTCACAAGGTGGGTAGTTTTGTTTTGTAGAACCTTGTCTCTACGGTCCAAGATCTCCACTGGCTTCTCCTCATAAGAGAGGTCATGTTCCAGTTGTACCACCTCTGGGTTTAGTACATGCGAAGGGTCGGGTATGTACTTCCTCAAGAGAGATACATGGAAGACATTGTGAAATGGAGCTAGGTTTGGTGGAAGTGCTAGATGATAGGCCACTGCTCCTATGCGATCAAGGATTTCATAGGGGCCAATGTACCTAGGGCTGAGCTTCCCTTTCTTCCCAAACCGCATAACTCTCTTCCATGGAGAGATTTTAAGGAAGACTTTGCCACCAACACCAAACTCCAAGTCCCTTCGACGATTGTCAACATAACTCTTCTGCCGACTCTGAGCTGCATTTATGTGTTTTTGGATGGCATGAACCTGTTCCGTCATCTCTTTCACGAGATCAGGCCCCAGAAGCTTCCCCTAACCAGTTTCAACCCAACAAGTAGGAGTTCTACACCGCTTTCCATACAGAGCTTCATAGGGTGCCATCTGAATACTCGCATGGAAGCTGTTGTTATAGGAGAACACCACTAATGGGAGGTGTTGATCCCATGCACCTTTAAATTCCATTGAGCATAATCTCAACATGTCTTCGAGTGTCTGAATAGTCCTTTCAGATTGTCCATCAGTTTGAGGATGATAGGCCGTACTAAAATTCAATTCTGTATTCAGAGCATGTTGAAGACTTCTCCAGAATTTTGATGTGAATCTTGGGTCACGATCAGATACGATGGATAGTGGTACCCCATGCAGCCTTACCACTTCCTTCATGTATATCTTGGCAAGCTGATCCAGAGAGAAATCTTCCCAAATAGAGATAAAATGGGCTGTCTTGGTGAGACGGTCCACAATAACCCATATCGCATTGTTTCCTTTGGATGTTTTCGGGAGACCAATTACAAAGTCCATAGTGATATTATCCCACTTCCATACTGGTATGGGTAGTGGTTGTAATACCCCCTTAGGAAGTTGTCGTTCTGCCTTTACTTGCTGACACACCAGGCACCTTGTAGTGTAATCAGTAATCTCCCTCTTCATGTTATCCCACCAATAATGATCATGAAGGTCTCTATACATCTTAGTGCTTCCCAGATGTATAGAGAAAGTAGAGCTATGAGCTTAATCCATCAGTTCTTTCTTTATCTCTGGAATAGATGGAACACATAGTCCTGTATGAAATTTCAATACATCTTCTTGATCAATATTGAAATCAGGTAACTTCCCATCCTTTACATCCTCAAACTTCTCCTACAGCAATGGATCTTCTTTTTGAGCCATCTTGATCTTCTCTAGTAATGAAGGTTGAGAAATCATTTGGGATAGGGTTGATGATGTCCCTTTCCTTATAATTCCCATGTCCACTTTTACTAGATCTTCAATCAAGGGATCTCCTAAGATCCTCATTTTTGCCAAAACAACAGGATATGTCCTGCTTTACGCATCCGCAACATTGTTTGCTCTTCCAGCGTGATAATGTATTGAACAATCATAGTCTTTAATAAGCTCCAACCATCTCCTTTGTCTCATGTTCAATTCTTTCTGTCTGAAAATATACTTTAGACTTTGGTGGTCAGTGTATATATCACCTTTCTCCCCATAAAGATTGTGCCTCTATATCTTTAGAGAAAAAACAACTGCCGCCAGCTCTAGATCATGCGTAGGATAATTCTGCTCATGAATCTTCAAATGTTGAGATGCATAAGCAATTACCTGGTCATTTTGCATGAGGACGCACCCAAGCCCTTTCAGAGATGCATCGCTAAAAATAATGAATCCTTCTCCGATAGAGGGTAGTGTTAACACAGGTGCAGAAACCAATCTCTTCTTCAGCTCTTGGAAACTTTCCTCGCATTCCTTTATCCAGATGAACTTAACCCCTTTTCGAGTCAACTTGGTTAGTGGATTAGAAAGTCATGAAAAGTTTTTCACAAACCTTCTATAATATCCCGCTAAACCAAGGAAACTTCTAATCTCAGTTAATGTTGTAGGTTGAGGCCACTCATCCACAACCATTGTCTTTGCAGGGTCAACCGAGATTCCTTCATTGGTTACGATGTGCCCCAAGAAATCCACTTGTTGTAACCAAAACTCACACTTGCTGAACTTCCCAAAGAGCCTCTCCATCTATAGAGTTTTCAAAATAACCCTCAGATGATCTTCATGCTCCTCAAGACTTTTTGAATATATCAGAATGTCATCAATAAAAACTACCAAAAAGTTATCAAGGTAGTCCTTAAAGACTCTATTCATCGAATCCATGAAAATAGTAGGAGCATTAGTCAAGCTAAAAGGCGTAACAGTAAACTCATAATGCCCATATCTTGATCAGAAGTCAGTCTTTGGAATATCTTCCGTCTTCACCCTCAGTTGATGATAACCAGATCGAAGTTCAATCTTAGATAAGAATTGAGCCCCACGAAGTTGGTCAAATAAATCATCAAATCTTGGAAGAGGGTATCTGTTCTTCACTGCGATTCCGTTCAGTTCTCTATAATCAATGCATAGCCGCATTGATCCATCCTTCTTCTTCACAAAGAGAACTGGTTCCCCCTAAGGATACACACTCGGTCGGATAAACCCCTTCTCTAATAAGTCTTGGAGTTGTTTCTTTAACTCTTATAGCTCCACATTTTCCATTCTATACAGAGTCTTTGATATCGGTTGAGACCCAGGTACGAGTTCAATGGACAACTCTACCTCTCTTTTTGGGGGAGGTCCAGGTAACTCCTCAGGAAATACATCCATGTCTTCTTGAACAATCAGAACATCTTCAATTTTTATGTTCCCTTTCCCTTCTTCATTATCGCTGATTAACTCCATAAAGAAAGATATGGGCGGTGCTTCTAGATAGGGATTAGTTCGGGATATATCTCCTTGGAAGATAACTGTAGGTCGTTTATTCAAGACTACTGAGATTTCCTTACTTCTACATTTGATCTTAGCATTATACTTTGAGAGCCAGTCCATCCCTAGTATAACGTCGAATTCCAACATGGGAATGACTACTAGATTTGCGATAATATTGTGCTCACTAAAGTAAACACTAGAGTCTCTAAACACTATTTATGCATGGATAATCCCACTTGGAGTCTTTACTGACAACTCTACCTCAAGAAATTCGGGGATTGATTCTATATTCTTTGCAATCTTTGAAGAAATAAAGGAATGTGTAGAATCAGAATCAAATAAAGTGCTTTCTAGTTTTGAGAGGACAACAAGAGTACCTACTACCACATCATTTGGAACTTCAACTTCAGTTGTTGTGATAGAGAAAGCACGACCTTAGTCCCTTGGCCTTTGCTGAGGTTGATGTTGATTCCCGTCCACCGCCCTCAGATTTGGACATTGATTAGAAAAGTGCCCAAGCTGTCCACACTTGAAGCATGTGACTTCGAGTAGGGCCAGAACCATCTTTCCTCTGTCGTTAGTGTTGGGAAGCTGAGGCTTCATCTCACTATGACATTTCCGAGCAATATGGCCTCCTCTTCCACACTTATAGCACTTTCCACTTCCATTCAAGCAGTTCCCCGGATTCTTCTTCCCACATTTATTGCATATGGTAAGTTGCACTTTCTTTCCACCTCTTCCCTGCTCAAAATTCTTCCCCAAACTGGGGTCCAATGATCTCTTCCTTTCATTGGATTTATGAGACCACTGTGTCTCACCAAACTCTAGCTCGTCTTTCATAGCACTTCGAACCATTTATTCATAGCTATCATAGTCCCTGTTGGCTAGATTATTCCGTAGATGAGGTCGTAGTCTACCATAGAATCTATCAACCTTCCCATTAGTGTCCATGACAAAGCTTGAGGTATAACGGGAAAGCCTTGTGAAGTTCATCTCATAGCTTCCGACAGATTCGTTCTCCTTCTGCTTTAGCTCGAGAATCTCTTTCTCCATTCTCGTTCTCATGGAACGAGGGAAATACTTGTTAAAGAATATTCCCTAGAATTCATCCAACTCCATAGCTTCCATATCTCCTCGTGGCTTCATGTTTGTGATCAGTGACCACCACTGATCAGCTTCTCCCTCTAGGCGGTAAATAGAAAGGGTGACATTTTCTTGTTCCGAACAATTAAGTACAGAAAACAGCTTTTCAATAGAGCTTATCCATTGTTCCACAACCAATGGGTCAGTAGGTCCACTGAATTTTGGCGGTCGTTGATGCATAAAGGACGCAATAGAAAGTTGCTCCCTTCGTGGTGAGATCGGCTTCTCAGCTTGATTCAAGTTATTACTCATAACTTGAGTCTGTTGGTTCATCATTCGCATAAATGTTTCCATTCCGGCTTCCATCGGAGGGCCACCAGCACATGGTGCATTGCGGTTACCATCGGCACAGTTTCTCATATTGCCTGCCATTTTCTAAAAGAATAAAACCTTAGTGAGAAACTTATTTCATTTTTGAATCTTTTAACTAAGACTTTATTCTTAGACAATTACACTTTTCTATAATTCCTTCATAATGATTCATAAAAAGCTTGTGATTAACCAAACATATCCCCTGGGAGTGTCGTAACCAAGAGTGCAGTAAGGTCCATTATCGTGCACCAGTTCCCGTTCGAGTCTAGCTCAAAGCGGTGTTTTCGAGTTTTACCCCTATGTACAACTGTGCCAGAGCTGCCTCTACCTGATCGTATCCAGACAGGGGTGTATCTGTTTGATAAACCACTTACTCAATACTTACCAAAATACCAGGAAGTTTTCCTATATTTAAACATTTCTATAGGGCTTTTCCTAAAGTTTTTATATCCTAATTTCCACAAATAACTAAACCATCCTTTGATACCAACTATAGAATCATGTATTCTTATAACATAAACATTAATTTCATTACACGGAATTGAGGATCATTAAGGTTTAGTGTCTTGGAAACAAGGAACATAATACACGAAGAGAACATAAAACATTCTTCTTAAACACTTGAAAGGCTTATCCTTAAGATCATCCTAGGTTCATTACTGCATCTCATAACCTGGGGACATACATCAAAAGAAAGGGTGAGCAGAAGGCCCAGTAAGGGAAAAAAGAGAAATATTTTACATGTGAACATGACATACTTCAATAAGGACATGAAAACAACTTTAAGGTATGAGAAAGAAATCATGAGATACATCATAATAAAAATAACATTTTTCATAACTTGAAGATGTGCCTACAACATTCAATATTGACAATCATTTCGTTTCACCAAGGTCCATCCCCAAGGTGTCATTAAAATTACCAAGGTTATTCACCAAGGTATCAGTCTAAAAAGTCATCTCTAAAGATTAAGTCTTTACCCAATGCATTAGAGCGCTATCTGGGCGCACCCTTAAACTGTAATCTCTTGTGGTTACATCATTATCCAATGCAATGGGGCTCTATCAGGGCGCACCCTTAAATTTTCCTTTATTATCATTTGATCCACATATATCATCATCAAACATTTCATAAATAACCCTTATAGCATAAAATAAATTGGTATCATTTCATAATCAAAATGTATTAAAAAACTGCTTTAAAGACATGATCTTTATATCACTTTAAACCCACAGAAAGTGAATGCGGGTTTCATGTATGTAAATCCCAGAATTTAAAATAGAACATTTTGATATATAGGTGAATACCCATATATAAATAAGAGCTTTGAGTATTTACTTAATAACATAAAATAATTTTGAGAAAAAGAGAGAGGCATTTTGAGACCAAAATTATGTAGCATAACGGCTATGTTTCGGGGTTTTAGAAAACATTGAAAAGAGAGGGGACATGGGTCACCCACTCATAATGATTAATAAAATAGTAGGGGGACATAATATAAGGGATTTAAGAACATGGTAATGAAATTTGAAAGATATACCATATGAAATGAAAAAAATGGAAGTGAGACAAAAATAAGGTTTCTTTTATGAAAATTCGGCAGCCTAACGGCATCACTTAAACATTAATAAAAAAAGATTAGACAAGATCAAATAGGGTCTCTCATCATATGATCATAAGAGATCAGTATGATAGATATAGAGATCATACCCCAACATAATAAAAAAAGAAATTGAAAGACTTGACATGAGAATAGAACTTAAAAAAAGAGAAGGGTGAAAGACTCCCTTAAAAATTCGGCAGCCTAACGGCGTCACTTAAACATTCATAAAAAGAAATGATGAGAGTAAGAGGGGATCTCTCATCATGTAAACATGAAAAGGACAGTAAAAGGAATATAAAATAACATCCTCCAACATAAGAACATGGAGTATAGTAGAAATGACATAAAAGAGATTACTTGAAAAGAAGAGAGGGGTCAGATCCCTTACCTTAAAACGTGACTCTTGAAACTCAAAGGTTTGGACCTTGAGGGCTTGGGTGAGCCTTGGGATGAATCCTTGGGAGGTAAAGAGACCAGAAAATCGTTGGGGGAGAGTTGGGAGTGAAAACTAAAGGAGGAAAGGTTGGGTAATTATAGGGAAAGTGATGGGACAAGGCATTAATGGCCAAGGGACACCTCACAAGTGCTTTTCTCAAACCCATGTGCTCTCTCATGATGTTTTCCATAATGTTAGGCCACATGGGGCCCCCAAAACAATAATTTATAAACCTTGGCTGGAAAACCCTTAAAATATCTCATGACATCATCATGACACAGCTATGATGTCATTAAACACACAGAAACCCTAAAACTGCATTTTTACTATTCACTGAAAAATTCAACTTTCTCAGAAATATACCAAAATTTCACCTTAACCAAATATAGATGCTCTAAGTAAATTTATGAACTACATTTCATAAAAATAATTTTCTAAATATTTTTAATTTAATTTTTAAATAAAAGAACTATTCATCGAATCTTCATTTTTTTCAGAAAAATCCCCAAAAATTACCATACCACAATATCGATGCTCTGAGTTCAAAAATAAAGTCCTTTTTATATAATTAATTATCTAATTATTTTTAATTAAATTTATAATTAAAAAACACTATTCACCTGAAAAAACTAATACTTGATTAATCATTTATGAAACCGTTATTTACCCATTTTATTGAATCACATTACTTAATCTAGGTGTCTAAATTATATTAAAACTTTCTTCGAGTGAAATTACTAATCCATTTGGTCACATTACTAATCCTAAGCATAAAATCACTATTCATAATTTACTATTCACCAAAAATTAATTTGATCTTATTAGACTCCAAATTCCTTACTGAACACTTTTGTAGAAGACCATTTTTTGAAAATCCTTACACATCATTAGTTATTTAGGGTTTTCATAAATATTTTAAAATATCTTTTTTTCCAAAATTCATCAATAAAATACATTCTAATATTATCTGGACATTTGAAATTTCACAAACATCACTAAAGGAAGAAATCTCAATTCATTCATCCCAATGGATTACACAAAAAAGCTAGGGTCTCATCACATAGCTCCTTATAACACTGGCATATGACCTAAGTGTAAGGTGTGCTATGGTGAGAGAATCTGAGGGAGGCTCAGATAAAATTTACCTAGTAGTAATCTCTACTAACTTGAACTTCTCACATAGGTGTTTCCATTCAAGCTTGACACGCTGGAGTTCGGCTTGGGCTTGGTCCAAAGCGAAGCCCACAGATACTACCTCCTTCCCAAGCTCTGATAAGTGGGCTTCATAAGGTTCGAGTCTACTGGATGAAGCCATCGACTCCTCTTTCTACATTAACCATTAACATCTTATTAAATCATTAAGAGTAAGTTAATATACTATTTAAATAGTTTGGGTCATTACATCACCTATTTCTCAATCCAATGAAGAAGGGGTAGGATGTTACAAGTGCTACAATATTGTTCATTCCAAGACATTCTAGTTCAGTCAGTTGTTTATTCCTTTGACATCAGTTGTTTGTAATGGCATTGAAATTCATTCTAGTTATATTCCTTGATTTTGGATGGTATCATGTATTTTGATTTTTGAAACATGAAATGTATATAATAAGAGGATGTAACTATCCCTTTTATACCAAAAGTCATGTTACTAGGGAGTTGGGTACATAATTGTCTTGGTGACACTTATACCCATTGTATATCTCATTTTCCTGCTTATATCCAATGAGATAAGTATGAAATTCATTATATAAATGATTACCCACTAGGATTTCATATTTCATTTGGAATAATGATTTACATTATGGTATGAATATATGCAATTGTGAAAATCTAGAAAATATTTTTAAATTTGAGAATTTGAGATATCATAAGTTATAGTATTTTGAAAATGGGGAATTTATCAAAATATTGTGGATTTGGAAAAATGGTGAAAAATTAAAAATAAGAACCTATGGAAAGCCAGGTTTTGGTTTTTGCAAACCAGACAACCTACAAGGCCTTTGGGCCACCTTATGTCCAGATGCATTCCCGAAAACCTAGAAGGAACAAACATCAGAAGGAGGAGGATCAAGCGCTTTCACCAGTGAGGAAGCTAATCACATTGATAGAATGAGAGAGTATGGCACCTGCCATCTGGACAAGCCTATGCATGCATGAGAATTCCAACCCGAACAACAATGCGAAGGTGGAGTGCTGATTTCACGATGAGGATGCTGGGGAGGCGCAGTTCCATGTAGTTAGTCTGGGATGTATGTAATGTTTGAATCCTACATACAATGACATCCTCTAAGGCCTATGGGCCATGTAATACTCACGCCTGAGGGCCTTGTAAGGGTTCCACCACACCCCTTGAAATGTGGATTATCAAAATAAATAAATAAAAATGAAGGCATTCAGGCCATTGGAGGATAGCTGTTCCTCTATTGGTAAAAATGTCCCCTTTTAGGCCACATAGATACTAACAGGATGATGTTTCTAAAAATGTTGTTTCACCTGAGCCCCATGTGAACATGTAGTTAGGGCAGAGTATAGTGTAAGAATTCTATGTTGTGGAATGTGGGAAAAACCATATGATCTGAATCATGTGGATCATTTGATTCAGTTATAAAAGCATAACCAAACCATCATTTGGGGTTATTGGAAGTCGAAAATGGTAGAATCTTGGATGAATAGAAAAAATAGGATACATAATTTAATGGGAACACTGGACGAGCAGAATGTAATTCCAATAACATCCATGTTGGCAGATCTTTCCCTTTAGTGGTGGGGGTGGGTGGTCCATGTTGGAATGGGCCAAGGTATGACAAGGGAGGGGTTTTAAGATTAGTTTAATTATAAAATCGACCCTCATATGTTCTCAATTAAATGCACATAATATTTCATTAGGTAGAATCAATATAACCTCTTTGTAACAGAATTTGCAGCTATGTAAATGAAATTTGTGTGGTTTTCACCCGAGGTGGATGGAAGTATATCATTGAAGGAACAAGTTTTTAAAGCTAGAAAAAGGCATTCTATTTCCACTAAATAAAAGTTTTGTTTGATAGTGATTAAACATAAATGGTGAATAGAGATATAGTAACTGAAGGAGACATATTTAGGGAAACTAGAGATGGATGTATGTTGGTACCCACGATGAATAGTGAAAACTATATCATTGTGGTCAAGAGAAATATGGACACTTATTTCAAGGGTGGAAGTACGGCTCAAAATCCCACATCATGATTGTTGAATCTTTATATGAAGACTCAGATTAATCCATTATGCTTTTAGTGTGGTTCTAAGAGACATATTATGAGGGATTTTATGGAACAACCATGAGAATTACATAACAATAAGAATATAGGTAATCTTCAATGTTATTGTCATAATTATCCATGATCGGGTGTTCCTGAAAATCTTTAGGGGTCTCATGCATATTATTACTTGACATGATGGTGGTAGAAGCATACCATGCGTTATTAAAACAATGATTGTCATGTTGATTCTATGAATACCAAGACTACTCAATATGGAAATAATGAATATAGTGTGGCCAGAAAACAATTGTTTGGAGATAAGAAGGTTGTGATGGATGATCAGTCATGACCATACACTGTGTGAGGTATCGTTCTTTAAAATTCTACCTTGATGAAAGAGTTGTTGGATACATGTTATTCACAATATTTTATTTTCTATAATGTTATTAGTTTGATGGAAATAACTATAAAAATGTTTACTTCTATTTAAATACATTAGACTCCCCTGGGATAAAGAGAGTGTCAAGACTTCCTGTGTAGAACATGTTTTATAATTGTGGATTGGGATGAGTTAATGTGGGATTTTTCAGTTCATGAAAAGGATGGTTATGATATAATATTGTGAAATATTTATTTGGTAATGTTTATGTCTCAAATCAACTTTTATGGATGAACGAATAGTTTCAAGATGGTTGATGGTGTCAAACACCTATTTATAGGATATAAGAATGAAAATCTGGGTGCAACAGGCTTACTAGAACCAACTATTGGCACGATCTCGTTTTAGTTAGAGACATTATCTTTTTAATCAATGGAAAGAGTGGAACATAGTGTTTTTTAAGGTTTTTAATTAGATCCTATATTTTTCCCCCATGATTTATTAGTGTTTACAATAGTAAGAGAAGTGAATTTTAATATTTATCACCACCTAGGGACCAGTCTTGTCTAACATCCATATTATCAGATGACACCTATTGTATAGAAGGAATATAATGTGATGTTGGTGGAGTTATAAAAAAGGATCTTCTTGAGTTGCATGTCTCCTTGGGTTGCACACATTTGTTTGTTAATAAGTCATATGTAAACATTTGGATGTGTATTGATTATCGTAGGTTTAATCTTGTTACTGTATACAAATAATATCAACTTACCTACATTTATTATTAGTTTGATATGTTGAGTGGATATCAATGGTTCTCCACGACTGACTTGTGCTCTGGATGTCATCAATTATCGAGGAGGAAGGGGGATATTTTGAAAAAATCCATCAGAATTATATATGACCATTATTAGTATGTAGTTTTACCCTTTGGACTTATCAATTCACTAGAGGTGGTCAAGGAGTTGTTGAATAATATATTTTATAGATATCTAGATTCTATTGTAGTGGAATTTTTCGATGTTATATTGTTGTATTCTATGAAAATGGTGGAGCATGAACTTCACATGGATATAGTGTTGGGGATCTTGATAGATCATTTTTCATATTCTAGAGTATCTTACTGTTATTTTTGGATATATGATGTTCATTTTTATGGCCATGTTATTTCCAAGAAGGGTGTTTTGTTTGTCTAGAAAAGATAGAGGTTGTTATTTCTGGGTAACAACCAAATAATGTTATTGACATACAAATATATCTTGGTATAGCTGGTTATAAAAGACAATTGCTTCATTATTTATCAGGATATGACTCATTGATGGAAGGTTTGACCAGGAAAATTGATCAATTTGAATGGAATGATATGTGTCAAAACTATTTTTAAAGGCTTTAGGACAGCCTTATATCTTCACCAGTATTGGTTTTTCTAGAACCATGAAAGGGGAATGTGGTGTATTATGATGAATCGGGGTCAAGTGTGGGGTGTGTTCACATTCAAGGGTATCATGTGGTTTCATATTGGTCATAGTAATTGAGGTTACATGAGAAAAAATACCCAATGCATGATTTGGAGTTGGGGGTAGTTGTTCATGTGATGAAAATGTGGCTTCAATATATATTAGGAGGAAAATTTAGGGAGTTTACCCATCATAAGAGTTTACATTATATTTTCTCACAGTTATATTTTAACTTGATGAAAAGTTGATGTATAGAGTATCTAAATTTGTTTGAATTTTTCCTAGATATAAATAGTGGGAATGGGAAATTCAATGGAAGATACATTGAGTAAGACGTTATCTTCTCAGGTGGTGAAACATAAATCAGATTAGTGGATGTTTATTTTGGGCACAGCTAACATGAAATTGAAATTTGAGGACTGGGGTGATAGAGAGGCTTTCTTTCTAGTGATGTTGTTTCTTGAATTTTTCGGTTTGGTTAAAGAGGATCAATTGTCTGCTTCCAATTTTAAGTAGATTTGTTCAAAACTAAATTTCAAGGATAACATTGAGGAATGGAAACTAAATGTGCAATCAAATATTTTTTTTTAAATTATATTGTTGTACTGGTGGATTTTTGGGGGGAAATTCTTTGGTCTGATAATAATTCAAGATGGGTAGTGTATCTAGGAATTCAGAAAATGTATAAGGCATTGAAATTACAATTTTGGTGGGCTAGTATTAAATAGAAGTTGTATGAGTTTATATCGAGTTGTTTTACAGTTCAGAAATTCAAGGTAGAGCATCAATGGCCAACAAACATGTTACGATCATAACATATCCATGTATGGAAGTGGGAACATATTGCGATGGATTTTTTGCAGGTCTCCAAATAATGGTTAGAAAGAATGACGCTATATGGGTGATAGTGGATTAGCACAAAATGTCAGCCCATTTCATCCAAATTTGTAAATCTCACATGGTGGAGGATATGTCCAAAATCTATATCCAGGAAGTGGTAAAAAGGCATGGTGTTCTAGTTTCGATTGTATCATATAGAGATTTGAGGTTCACATCATTTTTCTGAAAATCCTTGCAACAAGCCCTTATGACTCAGTTGATAATTAGCGCAACATATCATCCAAAGATATGGGAAATCTTATACAATGATACAAACATTAGATAATATGTTATGGGATGGTTTCATTAATTTTGGAGGCTCTTGGAAGGAGCACTTGTCATTGGTGGAGTTCTCATATAATTACAGTTGTCAGGCCGTCAAACAAATGGCCCTATTTAAAGCATTGTATGGGTGTCTGTGTGGATCTACACATTATTTAGTGTAGTTAAGTGAGACTTCTTTGGTTTATCTGATCATTTCCAAGAGACATCATTGATGTTTTTTTATTAGGAAAAGGATAGAGATGATGCAAAGTCATCAGGAATTATATACAGACCATTGTCGATGACCATTTTCATTCTAGGTGGCCAATCATTGGTTCCTGAGAATCTCTTTGAGGATGGGACATCATCGGTTTGGATTTCATGGAATGTGATCACCATGGTATGTTGGTCCATTTGACATACATAAGGGTGATGGAGAGGTGGCTCATCGATTGGCTTTTCCACCACGATTATATGTAGTGCATAATTAAATTCATGTTTCTCAGATGAAGATGTATCAACCTCATCCCGACCATGTGATTAGATGAGATCACGTTGGGATATATCTAGATGCTTCCTTAGTTCATGTTCGAGTGTAGATTGTGGATAATAAAGAGAATGTATTTGATGGTCAAAACATACATATAGTTCTTCTTTTGTGGAAGCATGTTTAGAATCTGGAGGTGTCATGGGAGGTGTATAATGATATGGTCAAGCAATGGACCAATGTATTTTGGAAAAGAGATGTTTCTCTACATTATTAGAATAAAAATTTTAATTTTGGGGAGAATGTAGCACCCTGGGTTGTGGTATGTAACCCTTTTTATTCCATCTTATGAGTTTAATGTTGTTGGGTAATGTAGGGGAGAGTTTTGGATGGATTTGGAATTGTTTTGAGGCTTCTCTAGGGGAGTATAGTTTGAGCACGGTTAGGGGATACAGTGCAAGTGGATGTAGTGGTATTTGAAACGTTTTCACTCTTATTGTCACTCTAGATTTGGAAGCAATGTGATATGTCTATTGGGGTAGTATAATTAATACAATTAGCGCATGATTTTCATAACTGTGCGAGCTAACCCTACACTTCATTAAAAATAGGTATTTTTTCTATCTGGGATTGTTCATGATTTTCCCTAAACCCAACACTTCATACTCCGACTAGTGCCTCACTTATGATTTTGGGTTCTCAATGGTTATAGGATCTCTCCCACTCCTTTTGGAAGTGATTCGAAGAGTTTCCATGGTGCGGTGAATGTGATTATTCTCCTGTAAGTCTTCTCCCTTGTGGCATTCATTGTTTTCCATAGATCTAGGTCTCTCCCTCTGTTAGTTTTCTATATCTACACTCGTTTCATGTAGATTTATTTTATATGTATCCAAAAAATATGATATTATTTCTTGATGAAGTTTAGAAAATGGATCTAAGATGGATTTAGTAGGGATTTCACCCGGATTTTTGGAGTAGTTGTGTGTTGTTAAATTTAATTAAAAACCCTATGGTAGATGGATCTCTCTCTAATTCATTGTGATAGAATGAGAAAGCTTGTTTTCAATTAATTGATTTTTATTAAAATTAATTGTTATCATGAAGTGTGATGTTTGTTGGAAATTTATTTTTTGATGATTTGTGGAACATTGGTGAAAATGAGATATTGCAGTTGTATTTTTTTTGGAGGATTCTAAAATAATGATTTTAAATTTCATTACATTATATGATTTATGAATATGTTTTTCAAAAATAGTTTTCAACTTAAAGGGATTGTTTTATTGATACTAATATGGAATTTATAATGTCCAAATTGATGTTTTGGTTTGGAATTTTTTATTTTAATCTTATTAAGGCCTTGGTGTATTATATGATTATTGTTGGTAAAGTGTTTGTGCACGTGATTGATATGAATATGAAGTGGGAAGGAAGTATCACAATAAAAAGTGTATGGATATTGGATGGAAGAGCCACTATAATGTGTATGTGGTATAGAAGTAACACTAAATTTGGGAAGTTGTAAAGGGTCTTGGAAATGATTTTTCATCATGATCGATACCACAGTTTGTGTCTATGAAACATTATGTCTATGTTTTATCATGTTTTGGGCTATAAAAGATGGAATTATTATGAAAACATGTGATAATAATATGGATTATTGAATTATTTTTGGTCTTCCATTGTGTTGTAGGGATTTGGGTGTATATGGATTTGTAAGGTTGTGTCTGTCATGTTAGAAATTGTTGAAATATTTTATCATTTATATAAACTTTTTATATGTGTGTGTCAAAAATTATACACTAGTGGAATATATAGGGATTCCATTTTTGGGAAACCAACATAGTTTTTGTACTCATCACTACTTTGGCACTTTGTTTATTTTCTAGATGCCATTTTTCAGAACACATGTATGTGTACTTCTACTCATTATACAAGATGTTCATTGTGACACTTTGGAGGTATTGTGGTTCTTGGAGCATGAATCTTGTTGTGGAGCCATGGAGCGCATCAGGGTTTCCTTTGGGTCTTATTATTGAGTAATCTATGTTGTAAATTAATTTTTAAACCATTTTTTTCTGTCATATTGGTCTATGGTAATTGTTATTGATTTGTTGGGTTTCATAGTTTTTCTTTCGTAATGTATAATATTGTTTTTCATTGTTGACATACATTATGTAGAAGTGTTTGTTCAATGATTTCTTTCTTGGTTTCGTTCATTTATGTGAAAATTATTACCCAATGGTTCTTGATAACCCTTACATTTATTTCTATACACTAGATCCATGGGAATGTCACCTAAGGAAATGTAGCATATCACCTCCTTCTCAAGCTAATCAGGAAGGGGTAGGACCTTATAAATAGTTTGTGTCATTGGGAATGATTTTATTAATTTTATCTTATAGTATGTCATGAAATATCATATTTCATATATGATTCCACTACTTTCTATATATCTGGAGATAAAAAATTTAAATTTAACATTAATTCACATGTTATCTACCATCAAAGGAAAGTTATGTTAGTTGTAACATAAGGGATTTCGTAACATCCTCATCTCTTAATTGGAATGAGAAGGTAATAGAAAGAAACCTTCCCTTAAGTGACGTCCCCAAGATGAAAAATGTTGGCAATAAATTCCCATGGACATCAGTAAATTTTGGAGATGAATTCCCCATTATGAATATAGAAATTATTCTGGAATACTACTATATGATGCATGATAAGAATGAAAGATTACTCAAAAATTATTTTATCAAAATCAAACTAAAATCCGGTACCACATTTGAATACTAAAACATCAATGTAAATAGTAGAAGTCAAAACTCAAGGACTCCAAGAACAACTCCACGCTCTAAACATGCTTCATCTACCATCACCAAAAGTACTCATGTATCATGATGTACTACTAAATATGTGTGATAATTTTCCATTTCCCATGTATCAATAAACAATATATGAAAAAGAACCAAAGTACCAATCCAGGGGAGTGTAATGAATCTCACTTGATTTTTCCCCAATGACATCAATACTCAAGTGACTATTACAGAACAGGTTAGATAATTTATTTAAAATAGTTTATATAATATATTTTATAAAACAACTTATATGAATATATAAAAAAGATCCAATGTAGAAGAGTTTTCTCAAACAAAACCAATTTTCAAGTAATGCAACCAAACAATGTTTCAAAACAATTTGATTAAATTCCACATTGTTGTACTTGATTCCAAGCCCAACACACACTCATCTACACATGAATTCTTCTTTATTGAGGTTCTATACTAATGTGTGACACAGTCGGGTACCTGGGTCAGACTACAAGGCATGTTCAATCCTGACACAGCATGTGTAGCTTGAATTTTATCCATCCATAGAGTTAGTTATATGGGTGGAGACATGGTCAACACTACACGGTGTGTTCAACTAGCACATGATGTGATCCCACCAGACCTTCCCCATCCCATGTCTTTGCGCACATGGCCTATGAAATTGATAGAGATTACACGGAATGTACATAAAGTACATGGTGTGTACTTAAGAAAAACATTTTCTTCCCAAACAAAATAACACATGGCATTTACTTAACATTATACAGCCTGTATTCTATGTTTTTTCAAATAGTAAGCCTCAAAACACCTCTGGAACACAGAAAAACACTGATACGAACATTGAATGTTCCAAATTCAGACCCGTGGGGGACCATACTCCCTACGTATCAAATTTTGACATCTTATACAAGTTATAACAAGGTAAAAAAGTCAATGATCCATCAAGTTCTGGTCCATGAGGGCCCATAACACATCAAGATACAATGATTGGCATTCATTTAGACATAATTATACACAAACAATACACTATCAAACAACATGTATTTTATCAGGGAATCTATCACAATATCATGCATATTCTACACAACATCTATCACAACAACATGAAATTTATAATTCACCCTAGATGGCATGGTATGAATGAATGACATGTGATTTCTTGCATGTGCCTATATGATACATGATATGGAATACCCCCATCTCTTTTGGTTTAAATAGAAATAGAACCTCATTAACATCAATGGTAACAACACAAATCATGTGAATCACCCAACGGTGGAATCAAATCAACATTAAAATTGAAAAACCAAAAAATTTTAATAAACATGATAGATTGGTTTTTCCCTGTACACGGGTTAGCAACTCCTGGGCACAACTTATTAACAAGTACCTATTCCATCATGCCCATGCCTATAGGCTCCAAATAATAAGTCAATGTGAAAAGAACCCCTCTGATACCACTTTGTAATGTCCCGGTTCCAGAATCCACCTTAAGGCCCCCCATACCCGGCTGGTCACATGGCCTCAAGCACATTTCTGAGAACGCTAGAGGATTTCGACAAGCAGCGAGGGCCTTGGGTTTTATAGTGGAGAAACTATGCCCCCATTGGAAAATAACATAGTAGAAGTAAAAAAAATACATACAAAAGTAGAAACAGTAATAATACCATACCAAAATAAACAGCGAAGGACTGATAGAATAAACTGGAGCACATATATAAAATGATGCAAGATACATATGTCTTGGAAAGTAGAGAAACAAATACAATGATGAAATTTAGTACCAAACCAAGTACAAAAGAAAATCAATAATCAAATTCACATGACTGCAAACCTTAGCTTGGTCCCATGCTCTCTAGATCCACATCATGTCAAGAACCTGAAGTAAAAGGGTGCTTTCCCTTGTCAATACCTGCAATAAATATAATTGGTTTGGGCCCAAAGCATGGCCCAAATAGGGTGTGAGACTAAATCCAAGTAGGAAACCACCACGAGATCTCTGCCTAACTGTCAATGAATATATGCTAGGTAATATTACAGAAAATAGTAAACAATAATGTAATCAACAGTAAAAAAATCCACAATATCCATATCAAACCACAACTAAACAATAAGATAAAAACAAACAGGTAACCCTTTGGTATGTACACACATCTTATCCCATCTGGTCGTACATAGATAATATAGTGAAGTAGCTAACATAAAGGTAACTCTATGGTAAGTACCTGCAGCCTATCCCCTCTGTTCCTCCCTAATAAGTACATGCAACCCTATGGGTAGTACACTCAGTCTAACCCCTCTGGTTCAGCTTAAGCAAATACTCTTTGAGGAAGCACTCACTGTCAATTCCCCCTATAGTCTCATATCGTAACAAAAGGTGCTCTAGGGAAGAACATACATCACATTCCCTCTATGGCCCACATCGAGGAACTTTAGACACTCTGAGGAAGCACTATACGTCAATTCACCAACTGGTCTCACATCGTAAGTAAAACAGACACTCTAGGGAAGCCCTCAATGTCCAATCTCCCAATAGTCTATACACCAGGTTCCCACGGCCATGTGTAAGTCAAGAAAGTGTATTAGTGAATATCGGCCAAGGTAAACCTCCAGAACTACTTGGATAGCATTCTACATAATTACATTATAACAAAACAACGGTCACAAAATCCTACAATACTGGTCAAGGGAAAGTAAATAGCCGCATAACAGGATAACTAGACCCAAAGGTAAAAATAGGAAAAAAATGCATGGGAAACCCATCCAAAACACAAAAATTCACCAGATTCCCAATCAATTATCATCTACACAAGAATACAAGCATAAAAGGAAAACAATAGGGCAAAAATGGTAAATCTGCAATACCCTGTTCATGGTTATTAGTCTAATTTCCACATAAAACTCAAATACATTCAACATAAATGAACAAACCACCTCCCTCGGGGTTGGGAGATCACTTTATGTGAACCTCGAGGCTTGAGTCTACTAAGAATGTCGAAGATCTATAAAAAAATCTAAAAAGTTCAATAGAGGATAACATGAGGAAGATGAAAAAACATTAAACGAGGCTCAAGAAGAAGAGATAGATTATCAAGGTGGTCCCAAAGCAATCGACGATGGCCGAATCGGAGATCAAATGGATACTCGAGTTCTTGGAGAAGGATCATAGTCGTACGGGTTCTCTCGGATGAAGAAAAACTAGAAGAAGATTGTTCTGGAGAATTGATGTGATAGTAGTATGTTTTATGAAAAAATGAAAGTACACAGCATATACTTTTGAAGTACATGGAGTGTACTCACCATATCCATACTCCACTATAGGCGGCCTCCAATTCATCCCACACAACCATGTGCATGGCCAATACATGTCCATCAATCCACTACATGCCTTAACTATGTACACGGTGTGTACTTCAAAATTTTACAGAAATTTATCTTTTTCTAAAAAAATGACCAGAAAAGGAAAAACATACCTGAATTGAAGATTGGGGTTCTTAAAAATCTCAAAACTAAAAAATGTCTACAAAAAGAAAACAAAAATTTTATAATTGATGTGATAAAAATCAAATATCTCGTGGGGTACTACACACAAATCAGTGACTCACATTCCTAGAAAATATCTTCCTTTCCACCGTGACACCATTTGAAAAGAAATAAATGGGATATCATTCTCCTAAAACACATTTTATTTGTTGTCCTGGATCTCTACAGGCTTCTCCCCAAATGTAAAAAAATCATCAACATCAATCTCACCCCAGTCGATGATGTGATATTCTCCATGAAGATAACGATCGAGGTATGAAACATGAAAAACATCGTGTGTCTGGATCATATGTGGTGGAATGTTTTATCTAATACACCATGGCTCCAAGATGGTCCAGCACCTCGAAAGGCCCATGATATTTGGTAGAATTATTTCTTTCATGTCCAACTCTTCATCAACCTCGATAGGGATTCACGATAAAAAATATATAATTCCAAACGAAAAACTCTCTATGTATCATCCTATGATCAATATAAAATTTATAATGATATTACACTTCTTTTACCATCTCAAGAATCACCTGAACCATCTCCATTATATTTTGTACCAGTTCCAGATAGAAAATTTATGACTCTTCTACCCCATTCAATTACAACGGAGAATGTAATGGTCAGCCATACAAGGCATTAAATGGAATTGTTTTAATATTAGAGTGAAAACTGTGGTTGTAATCGAACTCTCCCAAGGAAAAGTGTCTTATCCATGAAACATCACAATCATAGACACAAAAGTGATACAAGCCTTTACAAGTCTAGATAGTCTTTTCTGTATGACCGTCGATTTTTTGATGAAAAGTTTTGTTACGGCATAACATAGAACCAAAATCATGTTAGAGACCTCTCCGCATTCTAGAGGTAAAACACGGATCTTAGATGGAAATGATCATTTATGGGACCCCGTGGAGTCTCAAAAACTCCAATATATACTTTCATGATAAAACCTCCACTATGAATGACTCCTTGATCACTATAAAGTGGGACGATATGGTAAAACCGTCCATTACCACCCATATAGTTTCATATACACCCTAAGCCTGATGTAAACCGATAAAAATGTCTATTAATATGTCCTCCCAATTAAATTGAGAACCATATAGTGGCTGGAGAAAAGCACTAGGTACATAGTGTTCAGTCTTCACGTTCAGGAATACCAAACATTGGGACATAAGCATGCAACTACATAAATAAACCTACACCACCAAAACTAACATATAAAAGATTGGAACATCCTTGTCATGATAGGATGTACCTCCAAAGGAGAACAATTAAACTCTATGATAACAATCCCACATATCTCCAAAGGAAAAAAAAATCATTCCTTGTAACATCAAATGGTGTTTTACATCTTCAAACCAACCATTAGGGTCTTTTCAACAAACAACATGGTCTCTCTAGACATCTATCTCAAGATAACCCACCAGGGATTCCTCATCTTGCAAAACCAAATATAAAAACACCATTATTTAAAAAATAACATATATTCCTCCTATCTTGTACCATATCTTGATGTAATGGTGAAATTATTTTCATAACACTCCAAAAATCACCAGATTCAGGAATTGAATCACTACGTGACTTCCTCATTAGCACATAAAATACAAAATTCCACTTTAAGGGTGTATATAAAATATCAATGTTGTAATCATTCCAAATCTCCATCCACCGATACTAGCGCACGTTCAAGTCACATTGAGAAAAACATATTTTAGACACTTATCATTAGTGAAGACCAAAAGCACTCTCCAATGAAGTAATATCTCCAAAATATTATGGAAAACACCACTTATACCAACCTGAAATCATGGGTTTCATAGTTATTCTCATGGGGACATAACAAACAAGACCCAAAAGAATCTATTGATATCTACTACATCAGAACACATCCCAACCCTAGATGATTATCATCAAAAACAAATAATCTAACTGAACTCCTTATGTTGGATGAAAATGGACTGGAGCACTGAAAAACTTCTCCTTTAGATACATATATGGTTTTGGACACTGATCTTTTCACATGAAAACTTGATCCCTTCTAGTCAATGTTTTCAGAGGAGTCACAAACTCTGGAAAAATCATTTTGGAAAATCATGTAATACCATATTAGAAAAATGATAATTCACATCAATGATACTGTCTTTGGAATTCCCAAGACAGATATTCTTCTATATTTGATGGATCCATATCTACTCCCGGTTGGGATACAACATGCCCCATGAAATAGTCTTCTTGAGGCCAAAACTCTCATGTTGGAGACATCCCAAAAAATTATCATGCCGATGAACTCCAAAGATGACATGCATATTCTCTGAATGATACTCCATAGAAATAGAGTGCACACGGATTTATTCAATGAAAACCTCCTTGAACGTATCTATAAAGTCATTGAAAATTAATTATTGAACCTTGTGTACATAGTTGGAGCATTCATCATAATGAATGACATTTCAAAAACCTGGAAATAAATATGATATCAGTGGAAATAATTCATTGATATATCTCCATTAATTACACATATTTAATTATATCATGACTGAAAATAAAACAATGATAAACCACATTCACCCTTTATTGGCTTAAATAAATCATCAATATGTGTAAGTGGATAGTCGTTATTCACTTTCACTTGGTTCATGTGAAGATAATTGATACAAAACTAAAAACAATCATCACCTTTATTAATGAAATAAAATGGTATGCCCATGGTTACACAATTGGATGAACAAAACCACACTAAAATAGACCATACAAATTTATATAAAACATATGCAACTCAGAATGTTCCATCATCTGTGTAGAATTTTAGATAGGCTCCTTGACTTACAATATTTCAATCTCGAGATCGATCTCTCATTGAGGGGGTAACACTACAAACTCATCTAGAAAGACATCCAGGTACACATATACATCCCTATGAAATGTTGACATCTAAACCACCAAAATAATTTTTATCAGCTCATCAATCAAAGATGTCATGGACAAAACATATGTTTGACACATCAGAGTGTCTCACTCACCAAAAAACACTGATGTCTCTCCATCAACATCAATGAACACAATGTACCTCCTGAAGGATTCCATAATTTCCTTCACCAAGTAAAACCAATCCTAGTTAAATATTAATCCATATGGATTTATCCATATACATAGGAAATATACCCAAGAGCTATCTGCCACCACACTAGGTGAACAATTCTAAGTTATTCAAATAGGTCATCTCAACCACCTACTAGTGTAGTCCACACAAAGGGCACTAGAAGCCACTCTACATCATGTCCTAGAGAATGGACTAGGGTTGGTTATATGATTTAGTGGGTTCCTCTTAGATAAAACAAAACATTAATTAATGTAAAAAATAATCATAGGGTACCAAGAATGATGTTTGGCTTGCCTGGCACTGGCAATGCTAAATCATGAAGCTGGGCACAACCATCTCCAACAGCTATATAACCATAAATATGACCACATCTATAGTAGCACTTTGATATTCCAGTATGGGGAGAATCACAAGGCTATCCTATATCTTCACCATATACTATCTTTTGATCCTAAACTAGAGAATCCTACTGCAAATGGATTGGATATAGCTACCTCAATGGAGTAACCTGAAGTAGAAAAACTGGAAAAAGTTGACTTCCCAGAATGATCGGGCACTATCATCGTTGATGACATTATAATCCACTAGAATAACATGTGTCTAATTCATTGGAATAAGGAAATGAGCCTCCGCCCCGTTGAAATGAGACATTAATGTTCGGGACCTACCCATTTTTAATCTAAAAATCATCTATTCGGACAACCGGTAATCCTGAACTATATATCTGCTTCATGGGGAATTTGTGTGACTCCACTCTCATAATGATCTACTTTTAGTAAATTCCCTATCAATGGCCTCTTCTCTCACCCACACCTCCAGATATGTCTTCAGTGTAAATAAAGTGACTAGTCACTGGATCCTTGGATGCAAGGCCTCCTTGAAATTCCTCATCTTGACCTGCTTATCTAGAAATATTTCTTAAGAATACCATAAAAGGTTCATGAAATAGATCCCAAACACTCACACATTATAGCTCCCCTACCGAAGGTTATGAGGTTCTTGGAGATAATCTACTTTCGCTATCAAAGGAATAAAATTAGCTCCGAACAAGTCTCAGAGCACCTCTCATAAGACTAATGACTTCTCACAATACTCAATGAATAAGAAACAAAGCGGCCTCACGTCCCCATATAACATCATCAATGCCAACAATACCTAGTGAAATTTTTGATCATAGATCAAAATAAAGGCAATCTCATCCTCCACTGACTAGACTATTGTGGTTGTATATAAAGTGGATCCCTTATACCATTGTAGACTCTAGTACTGAACCTCTAAGTGTGTCCTCCTCTAAGTGTCATTGTCATCAACCTCTACTATATGGAAATATGTTGGTGCAACCTACTGAACATATTCTAGGCTATCTAGATGATGACATCAACTAGGATTTTCACCTAAAAATGAATAAATATTTTTAGATCATTAACATGGAATGTTGAAGACATTACCATTAATTCTCTTTTTCTTTTATTCGTTTTAGGTTAACATATCCCATTTTCTACACATTCAAACACATTCACAAAGAATAATGATGCTTGATACTTTCCTATGTCTCTACCCTACTACTTTCTTCACCTCATTTAGTAGCCACTACATGCATAGAGTTCCATGAATTAGATCACTTTGGACCATAAATACCCATGTCTCAGTCAGTCTCCCTTGTTTTGAAAATGATAAAAAATTTCTAACAACATTTCCATACCATCCCTTGACACCTCACATGTTCCTAACTCCTATATCCATCTTATCTCTCATTGTACCATTGATATCCCTCTGTCACGACACCCTCACAACAATGTGTACACCTCCTTGTTTAGAAATGTGAGAATATAGATAGTAACCCCTGAGTCCTTACACCAGAAGGCCATGGGTTGGTGAATAGCACCAAGGGTATAACAAACATGTAGATGGGATGTATTACCCTCTAAGAGAAAAACATGAATAAGATAGAGATAAGGAATAAATGTAACACCCCAAGCTTCTACAGTATGCTTCTTTTTGAATAATGTGATAGCGCATGTTGTACGCAATATCGAGTTCTAACACACCACAACCAATCAAACTAGCAGTTATGAATAGTAATCCCTAATTTTTGAAATTATATATATTTTATATTTCAAAATGGACTTCATTTTTGGTTTCGGAATATCGAAATTATCCTAAGATGATTTTTTGGTATTTTTCTGAGAACTTCCAATTTTTTTGAATAGTGAAAAATACTTAAAAACAAATTTTTTAATCAAAATAATTTATAGTGATAAATTATATTATTGAGTGGTTTTAAAGTATAATTAGAATATATTTTTACCATTTTATCCAATGGGGTTCATAAGAATTAATTTCACTTTGAAATTGGACCTAAACAATTGTCAATCTTTTGGTATATATTGTTTCTTAAAAACATGCTATTTGTTGTGACACCAAGAAATAATTATAAAATTAATGAATGAAACTTATATGTTTGTAATTTTGTAAAAATGCATCATTTTTGAATTTGGAATATCAATTATAGCTTAGGGTGAAATTTTGGCATTGTTCTGAAAAACATCAATTTTTGATGAATAGTGAAACTACTAAGTGGTAGTTAAAAAAACTGATTTTTTCATAAAACATAATTTTACCGCTTCTGTGATTGGAATTTCGAAAATCTGAGAGACACGATTAATATGAAGAAGTAAAATGTGGTTCAATGAGATGAAAATAATTTTTGGTGAATAGTAACTTTTTACTTTTATTTACCACTATTAAAAGTAAATAGAGTAATTAAGGGTAAAAATGATATTAATATTACCCTAACAAATGTCCTAATTATATTGGACAAGTGTATCTCGACCAAAAACAACCTTAAGAATAAAATATTATCATTTAGGTCCACATGGATTAGATTAGGACATTTATTATTATTTAATTCAAAGAAGATTTAAAAGTGTTAAAATCAAAGTTTATTTACTAATAAATTTTTAATATAGGGTTATACATAAGATAAATTATATTGTAAATATTCATTACAAAGATAAAACGATTTCCTACATGAGAATATTTTATTTATAATTGTTAGGCAATAAGTAATTTAAATTATTTATGACACAATGATGATGTAGTAATTAACTAATTAATGAAAAATTATAATAATTGATATTATAAATACCCAAATAAATATAATTTCAGAGTTTTTAGGAATTAAACTAATTTTCTAGTTTAATATGACATGTTATAATTTCTTAAATTAACTTTTTTTGAAGTAATAATTATGTTATAAGTTTTACAAAAATCAATTATTGAATAGTGTCAAAATTGACAAAAAAGAGTCTTTAAAACAAATATTATATAATTAATTGATATTAAATTCCTAAAAATCTAAGATTCATCCAAGAGACTTATATCATTATTGTTTCATCATTGACGGACCACATGGGGGTCGCTTCAATGTATATAGTATTTTTATTAACCATATAATATAAAAATTCAAAGAGACATTGTAAAAGTGAAACTAATTAACTTAGGGTTAATACTTAAAGATAAGGTTAATATAATGATCCAAACCTATCTAAATTCTATTGATTGAGTGTTTTTAGACCTATCCCCACATTAAAATTTAAATAATAAACTTTGGAGCCATTAGAAACCGAATATGAATTTAGTATAAATTAATATTTCTAGCTTTTCCAAAGGTGCCCCTCACCCCTCTTATAAAAGTGCACTCCACCTTCTCATTAAATCACACCTTAAAAGCCTTTTGGATCTACCAAAATCTGCCCAAATACTCTCCCAACTTCCCTCACTACATCCTAGAGTCCTTATTTTGATCAGAAAGCCAACCTAAGGAGCCCTTTTGATCAAATCAAAAGGAAGAACCCGAAGAAGAGGTAATGATTTCACCACCCCTTTCCAGGTTCCATTCTTCTTCCACTTCTTCTTCCTTTGTTGTTACCATTATAAAATAATAAGTCCAGTATCATATATATACTGTGATGTTATTATAAATATGGTACAACCGTATTCATTATTCAATCCATCCTTTGAATAACATGTCACCATACGTGCATACGTACAGCTTACCGTCTCCACGTCGTGGTGTAACTGTTATTCAATAAATTATTATTTGGATGGGTATAATAATGATGTGTAATTCATGTAAATAATAAATTTAACATGATAATGATTCTTTATATATGATATACCATCCATTTATATATTATTTTAATATCAAAAGAATGATATTTTCCCTCGTGCGTACGTACGGACTGCCGTCTCCACGAACGCGATGAGATTCATTCGCCATCGTATCCATTCAAGTATAATTATCATTTTATGATTTAAAAATAATGTTTAAGGACTTGATATCATTCTATATATGAATAATCTACAACCTTTCCATGACAAACATGGCTTATGTAACAAAACATATAAAATATAATGAGTAAGTTAACACCCGAAACGACGATAATACTAAGATATTATTAACAAAGCAATGTTAAAAGATCATATATGATATCATATGAATGTATATGATTCTTGTATAATTTAATAAAAACAATTTCACTATTATACAGGTTGTTAACCTACCCCAACCAAGGAAAAGGACAAGGTAAGGTTTATTTCACAATCTCTTCATTATCCGAGGTTGTTTATACGTAATAATCTACTGGGATCTCTTTATCATCCACATCCATGTTTCTTAAAAATGTATTTCAAAACATTTTTAATATTTAAAGGAATATGGTTTAAGGTCATTTATACCCTTGTTTGACTTTTTATAAGAGTTTTATAAAGGAATCATTCCATCGTTTTCCAAACAAGGTACTTTTTAACCTTTTTGACAAAATTAAGGCAAGAATGTCTTTTTTTAACTTATACGGTGGGTGCGGCTATTTTCCGCCGTTATAAAATAGTCAAATCATCCCTTACAATAATATAAGAATATTTTCAAATAAAATTTTTTATTTCATATATATAAGACTCTTAAATGATTTCAAAATAGAAAGAGATATTTCTCTAAAAAGAGTTTTGATTTCATCTATGTCAACATCCTTTGATGTATTTTACCGTTATTTGAAGTTGATTTATCATGATACAAAACTTCTATATTGTATTGAAGGTTTTGTGATATGTTTGACTGTAGATGTGCTATTTTTATACCATTCATAGTTTATGGTGAAAGTATTGACATTTTGTATGCTAGTTTTAATACAAATTTTTTTGTTATGTTTAAACCTTTTCATATGGGAATGCATTGGACTTAATATGTGGCGGGTGGAGCCCGCTATATCTCCTCGATGAATCGGTACGTCTCGTGAGACAAACTAGTGTCATGGCAGAAGGCCTTGGCAAAATCTTATTTGTAGTCTTGGCACGAGGCCTTGGCTATGTGGTTTTGATAGTCTGGCATTATACATTCCATCATTATGAAAGTGGTTATTGATATTGCATGTGATTATTCGATTAGTAGAATATCCATGTGAATAAGTAAATTGAATTATATAATTTTATTTTTTCCATTCTATGTTGAAGTTCATGTTTAAAAGGCTTTTGTTTTAGATATACATTGCCTTAAATGTTTATTCTTATTTATTAATGTTTCCGCTATATTGTTATCCTTACTAGGCATTTGAGATCACCCCTTTTCTATGTTTTATTTTTCCCAGGATGTGAAGAAGTAATTTATGAATGACTTGCAGGGATTGTATGTGGGGATATGAGTGTGTTCTATGAATAAAATATTTTGTTGTTGAAGTTTTCCACTTTATGATGTAATATAAAACATTATGAATATATCTAGTGTTTCCAAGGCTACTAAACCAATCAGTCTTTTGAGATTTGATCTTTCTTGTGATCACGCCACTGTTATGTAATAATGCACCGAATCTAGGTAACTAGGGCTGGGGCGTTACAGTTGGTATCAGAGGAAGTTTAGTACAAACCTTGGAAGCTAGATTTAGATAAACTCTGATTAGAGCACATAGATTTAAGATGGACTTTGAGGATTAGTATTGAAGAACTTCCTAGAATTTTGGTATTGTAGAGATTTTTTGAGTTTTACGAGAAATACATCCCTGTCTAGATACGAGCAGGTAGAGGCAGCTCTGGCAGAGATGTACATAGGGGTAAAACCTGAAAACACCGCTTTGAGCTAGACTCAAACGGGAACTGGTGCACGACAACGGGCCTTGCTGCACTCTTGGTTATGACAGTCCCGGGGGATATGATTAAGATAACTCTCATTTTCATTACAAATCATTATGAAGGGTTTATGAGTATATACTTCCTCAAAGAAAACATTCTTATGATTATGGATTATATCCATAAATAGTTAAATTTATGTTAAGTGTTTTATAAGTATGGGATTATGTATTTTGATTCATAAACTGATCTAGTTTATGCCATTGTTTATAAATGGTGCCTAGTGGAAGAAATGGAAACCATATCAATGCACAAACTCCATGTAGGGATTTCCCTCATGCTCAAGATAATTATAGTGGAGCTGGTGATTCAACTGGTGCTGATTACCTAATCACCATACTATGACAACTCACTCAGGTTATGAATAATAACCTTACCCTTATGGAGCACCCTGATCCGCAGCGTGGAGGATCAATGTTAGATCAATTCATGAGGAAACAACCACCAACGTTCAATGGGAGTACAAATCTCTTAGTAGCTGAGCAATGGATATTTTCCCTAGAGAATATATTTCAGGCTTTGGGGAGTAGTGAAAGGGAAAAAGTTATCATGGAAGTTTACAGACTCACTGGGGATGCTGATCAATGGTGGTCATTGATTCAAAATAATAAGGAAGATGATGAAGTATCAAATATGTAATGGAGGGAGTTCAAATATCTGTTTTTAGAAAAATACTTTCCTCCCAACCACCGAGCAGATATGGAAAGGCAGTTTCTGAGTCTGAGACAAAAGGAGGATGAGAATGTCGCAAAGTATGAGGATAAATTTACAAGGTCAACAAGGTATGCTGGAGATTATATATGTAACGCAAGAAGTAATATTGATCATTTCTTTGATGGTTTAAAACCATTTCTCCATCGAGCATTAGTCTCACAATCCGTTTCATTGTAAGAAGACATTGTCTCATGTGCTATCAAGACCGAAAAGGAATTCTCAAAGTCTTATGACTTTAAAGAAAAGCAAGAGAAGAAGAGACCTGCTGATCAATCTGGGAATGGAAATAAGGGGAAGAAGGGAAAGGTTGAATATACATCCTGTGGTAAATGTGGTAAGAAACACCCCGGTACTTACTTGAAGGGAACATGAGTCTGTTATAAGTGTGGTGAAAAGGGCACCAAGCTCGTGATTGAAAAGGGAAGAAGGAAGATACCAATGTTCAGTGCTACAATTGTAGGGAGATGGGGCATTATGAAAATGAATGTCATAAGTGTCAGGGGAACTTACCTCAGAAAATGCCAAGTGATCAAGGCCAAGCTTATGATATCACTACTGCTAAGGTAGAAGCTCCGAAAGACGTGGTGGCAGGTAATTTAATGGTTTCATCAAGTTTAGAAAATGCATTATTTGATTCTGGATCATCACATTGTTTCATATCTTCCCAGTTTTCTAAGAAAATTAGATATTTCCAATTTGATTTAACAAGGGAGTTGTCAGTTAATACTCCTAAGAGAAGTGTCATTGCAACAAAGTTTTGTGAATCAGTCCCCATTAGAGCACATAAATGTTCTTTATCTGTTGATCTCATCATCATACCTATGATTGAGTTTGATATAATCCTTGGTATGGACTGGCTTTCAGACTATGATGTGAAGATTTATTGTAAGAATAAAGAGGTTACGATTCTTGATGATGATGATAAGGAAAACCTTATCTTTAGAGCTGAATCGTAACCACCTATTTCTTATCTCGATCCACCCCCAGTAGCTCAACTAAATTCAATTATTGGGGATGAAGAGAATGAAATAACTATGGGTGTGGAAATTAATGTTCAAATAGAGGATGTACCTGTTGTGAATGAATTTTAGATGTACTTCCGGAAGATTTACCTGGACATCCCCCAGAACGAGAAGTTGAGTTTTCCATTGATTTAATTCCTGGATCAAGGCCTATATCGAAGACCCCTTATAGAATGGCCACTGTAGAATTATTAGAACTAATGAAACAACTAGAAAAATTGAGTAATAAAGGATTTATTCGCCCTAGTGTTTCTCCATGAGGATCCCCTGTTCTTTTTGTTAAAAAGAAATATGGATCTATGAGGTTATGTATTGACTACAGGGAGATCAATGTTATAATGATAAAGAAAAAGTATCCCATACCTCGTATTGATGATTTATTTGACCAACTGCATGGAGATCAATACTTTTCAAATATTGACCTTCGATCTGGATACCATCAGATGTCTGTGAAGAAGGAAGACATTCCGAAAACTACATTTTGAACCAGGTACGGGCATTATGAGTTTACAGTAATGCCTTTTGAATTGACTAATGCACCCTCTGTATTCATGGATCTGATGAATAGAGTTTTCAAGGAATATCTCTATGAATTTGTGGTGGTATTTATTGATGATATCATGGTATACTAAAAAAGCTACAAAGATCATTAAAATTACTTGCGCATTATCTTGAAGACTCTGAGAAGACATGAATTATATGGGAAGTTTAGAATGTGTGAATTCTGGCTTCAGGAGATTTCTATTCTTGGCCATATTGTCTCTAAAGATGGAATCTCTGTTGATCCTTCTAAGACTAATGCAATCCATGAATGGCCAGCACCGACGAGTATAACTGAGGTATGTAGTTTTATTTGTTTAGCAAGTTATTATCGACGTTTCGTCCAGAATTTTTCCCGATTGGCTAACCAATTAATGAAGCTCACACGTAAAATGGTTATATTTGATTGGAAAAAAGAGTGTGAAGAATGATTCAAATAACTGAAGAGAAGATTAGTCAATGATCTTATATTGACTCTACCATCGGGGAATGGTATGTTCGTTATTTATAGTGATGCATCGAAAAAGGACTTGGTTGTGTCCTTATGCAAAATGAAAGGGTTATTGCCTATGCATCACGACAGTTGTAAATTCATGAACAAAACTATCCTACTCATGATCTCAAGTTAGCAACTATGATCTTTGCTTTGAAGATATGGAGGCACTACCTCTATGGTGAAAAATGTTAGATTTATACTGATCACAAGAGTTTGAAGTATATTTTCTCACAAAAATAACTCAACATGAGGCAAAAGAGATGGATTGAATTACTCAAGTATTATTATTGCACGATAAACTACCACCCAGGGAAGCCAAACAAGGTGGCAAATGCTTTGAGTAGAAAAGATCATGGTGTTTTGAACAATTTAAGAATTGAAAGGGATCTAATTTTCATGGATCTAGTGAAGATGGACATGGGAATAACCAGGGAAGGAGAAACATAAATTCTTTTTCAAATGGTTGCCAAACCATCTTTACTAGAAAGGATTAAGAGTTCTCAGTCTAATGATAGAGAATTTCAAAAGATGATTAAAGCTGTAAATGATGGGAGATTGAGAGATTTTGTGTATGAAAAGGGAATTTTTAAATTCTGGAAGAGGCTTTGTGTTCCTGATATACCTGATATAAAAAGGGAATTGTTGGATGATGCTTATAGTTCCAATTTCTCTATACACCCTCGGAGCACCAAAATTTAAAGAGATTTCAAGGAACATTTTTGGTGGGACAATATGAAGAAGGATATTGCTGATTTTGTGTCAAGATGTATGGTTTGTCAACAAGTTAAAGCTGGAAGGCAACACCCTGGAGGATTCATGCAACCTCTTCCCTTACCGAAGTGGAAATAAGACAATATTACGATGGAATTTGTCATGGGGAAATCAAAGACTCCTAGAAGGAACGATGGAATATGGGTTATTGTTGATCGTCTTACCAAGTCAGCACATTTTCTTGCTATAAGAGAAGATCTACCACTGGAACGTCTAGCAAGACTATATATTAATGAAGTTGTGAGACTTCATAGAGTACCCCTATCGATTGTTTCTGATCATGATCCCCTTTTTACATTAAGATTCTAGAAGAGTCTTCAGAAATCCCTGGATACTGAACTTCATTTGAGCACTGCTTACCACCCTCAGAAATATGGAAAATTAGAAAGAACTATTCAAACCATAGAAGACTTGTTGAGATCCTACTCACTTTACTTTTAGGGTATGTGGAATCAATATTTACCTCTGGTAGAATTTTCCTATAACAATAGTTTCCATTCGAGTATTCAGATTGTACCATATGAAGCGTTATATGGAAAGAGATGTCGTACACCAAACATTTGGGATGACTTTGGTGAACGAAAACTAGTAGTCCCAGAACTGGTGGAGGAAACGATGGAAAAGGTGAAGGTAATCCAAAGTCACATTAAAGCAGATCAAAGTAGGCAGAAGAGCTATGCCGATAATCGAAGGAAGGATTTGGAATTTCAAGTCGGTGATCATGTTTTCTTAAAGGTATCTCCTTGGAAAGGAGTCAAACTTTTTGGTAAGAAAGGTAAATTGAGTCCTAGGTACATCAGACATTTCAAAATTCTAGAACGAATTGGGGTTGTAGCTTACCGATTGGCAATGCCGCCAAGTCTCTCCAAAGTTCACGATGTGTTCCACGTATCTCTGTTGAAGAAATACATGTCTGACCCAACGCATGTACTCGCCTATGAGGAGTTAGAACTGGAACCCGATCTGTCTTATTGTGAAGAGCCCATCAGGATTCTTGATACGAGAGAACAAGTACTGAGAAACCGGAAAATGCGTCTGGTAAAAGTTTTGTGGAGAAACCATAATATGGAAGAGGCAACGTGGGAACCCGAGGAACATATGATGAAGAAACACCCGTGTCTTTTCATGCGGTAGTATTTTGGATATTTCGAGGATGAAATTAGTTGAATGAGGGGAGAATGTAACACCCCAAGCTTCTACGGTACGCTTCCCTTTGAATAATGTGATAGCGTGTGTTGTACGCAACATCGAGTTCTAACACACCACAACCAATCAAACTAGCTGTTATGAATATTAATACATACTTTTTGAAATTATATATATTTTATATTTCAAAATGGACTTCATTTTTGGTTTCAGAATATCAAAATTATCCAAAAATGATTTTTTTGTATTTTTCTGAGAACTTCCAATTTTTATGAATAGTGAAAAATACTTAAAAACAAATTTTTTAATCATAATATTTTATAGTGATAAATTATTTTATTGAGTGGTTATAAAGTATAATTATAATATATTTTTACCATTTTATCCAATGGTGTTCATTAGAATTAATTTCACTTTGAAATTGGACCTAAACAATTGTCAATCTTTTGGTATATATTGTTTCATAAAAACAAGGTATTTGTTGTGAAAGTGGGATTTAATTATAAAATTAATTAATGCAACTTATATGTTTGGAATTTTGTAAAATATACATCATTTTTGAATTCGGAATATCAATTATAGCTTAGGCTGAAATTTTGGCATTGTTCTGAAAAACTTCAATTTTTTATGAATAGTGAAACTACTAAGTGGTAGTTAAAAAAACTGAATTTTTCATAAATCATAATTCTACCACTTCTGTTAATGGAATTTCAAAAATCTGAGAGACATGGTTAATATCAAGAAGTTAAATTTGGTTCAATGAGATGAAAATAATTTTTGGTGAATAGTAACGTTTTACTTTTATTTACCACGGTTAAAATTAAATAGGGTAATTAATGGTAAAAATGATATTAATATTACCCTAACACATGTCCTAATTGTATTGTAAAGGTGTATATAGACAAAAAACAACCTTAGGAATAAAATATTATCATTTAGGTCCACTTGGATTAGATTAGGACATTTATTATTATTTAATTCTAAGAAGAGTTAAAAGCGTTAAAATCAATGTTTATTTACTAAAACATTTTTCATATTGGGTTATACGTAAGAGAAATTCGATTTTAAATTTTAATTAGAAATCTAAAACAATTTCCTACATAAGGATATTTTATTTATAATTTTTAGACATTAAATAATTTAATTTATTTATGACACAATGATGATGTAGTAATTACCTAATTAATGAAACATTAGAATAATTGATATTATAAATACCCAAATAAATAAAATTTGAGACTTTTGATGAATTAAACTAATTTTCTAGGTTAATATGACATGTTAGGATTTCTTCAATAAACATTTTTCTAAGTAATCATTCTGTTATTATTTTTACAAAAAATCAATTATTGAACAGTGTCAAAATTGACATAAAAGAGTTTTTAAAACAAATATTATATTATTAATTGATATTAAATTACTAAAAATATAAGGCTTGGCCAAGAGACTTATATCATGATATTTCCATCATTAATGGAACACTTGTGGGTTGATTGGATGTATATGGTATGTTTATTAACCATATAATATAAAAATACAAAGAGACATTGTAAAACTGAAACTAATTAACTTAGAGTTAATACTTAAAGATAAGGTCAATATAATGATCCAAACCTATATAAATTCTATTGGATGAGTGCTTTTAGACCTATCCACACCTTAAAATTTAAATAATCAACTTTTGAGCCATTATTAACCGAATATGAATTTATTATAAATTAATATTTATAGCTTTTCCAAAGGTGCCCATCACCCCTCTTATAAAAGGTCACTCCCCCTTCTCATTACTTCACACCATCAAAACGTTTTGGTTCATCCAAACACTGCCCAAATACTCTCCCAACTTCCCTCAATACAACCTAGAAGCCTTATTTTGATCAGAAATCCAGCCTAAAGATCCCTTTTGATCAAATCAAAAGGAAGAACCCGTAGAAGAGGTAATAATTTCACCACGCTTTTCCAAGTTCCTTTCTTCTTGCACTTCTTCTTCCATTGTTGTTACCATTCTAAAATAATAACTCCAGTATCATATATATACTGTGATGTTATTATAAATATGGTACAACCATATTCAGTAATCTATCCATCCTTTTAATAACATGTCACCATACGTGCATACGTACAGTTTACTGTCTCCACGTCGTGGTGTAATTGTTATTCAATAAATTATTATTTTGATGGGTATAATAATGATGTGTAATTCAGGTAAATAATAAATGTAACATGATAATGATTCTGTATATATGATGTACCATCCATTTATATATTATTTTAATATCAAAATAATGATATTGTCGCTCGTGCATACGTACGGACTACCGTCTCCACGAACGCGATGAGATTTATTCTCCATCGTATCCATTCAAGTATAATTATCATTTGATGATTTAAAAATAATGTTTAAGGACTTTATATCATTCTGTATATTAATAATATAATACCTACCCATGACGAACATGGCTTATGTAACCAAACATATAAAAGAAAACGAGTATGTTAACACCCAAAACGACGATAATACTAAGTTATTATTAACAAAGCAATGTTAAAAGATCATATATGATATCCTATGAATGTATATGATTCTTGTATAATTTAATAACAATTATTTCACTATTATACAGGAGGTTAACCTACCAAAACCAAGTAAAAGTACAAGGTAAGGGTTATTTCACAATATCTTCATTATCCGAGGTTGTTTATACGTAATAATCTACTAGGATCTCATTATCATCCACATCCATGTTTCTTAAAAAATAATTTCAAAACATTTTTACAATTTAAAAGAATATGTTTTAATGTCATTTATACCCTTTTTTGACTTTTTATAAGAGCTTTATAAAGGAATCTTTCCGTTGTTTTCCAAAGAAGGTGCTTTTTAACCTTTTCGACAAAATTAAGATAAGAATGTTTTTTTAACTTATACGGTGGGTGCGGCTATTTTCCGCCATTATAAAATCGTCGAAGCTTATGTTACAATCTTATAGGAATATTTTCAAATAAAATGTTTTATTTCTTAAATATAAGACTCATAAATGATTTCAAAATAGAAAGATATATTTCTCTAAAAAGAGTTTTCATTTCATCTATGTCAATATCCTTTGATGGATTTTATGCTTATTTGAAGTTGATTTATCATGATACAAAACTACTATATTATATTGAAGGTTTTGTGATATGTTTGACTGTAGATGTGCTATTTTTATACCGTTCATTGTTTATAGTGAAATTATTGACATTTCGTATACTATTTTTAATACAAATGTTTATGTTACGTTTAAACCATTTCATATGGGAATGCATTGGACTTAATATTGGACGGGTGGAGCCTGCTATAGGTCCTCGATGCCTTGGTAGGTATAATGAGACAAACTAGTGTCTTGGCACAAGGCCTTGGAAAAATCTTATTTGTATCTTGGCACGAGGCCTTGGCAATGTGGTGATGATTGTCTGGCATTATGTATTCCATCATTATGAAAGTGGTTATTGATATTTCATGTGATTATTCAATTAGTATAATATCCATGTGAATAAGTAAATGGAATTATTTCATTTTATTTTTTCCATACTATGTTGATGTGCATGTTTAAAAGGCTTTTGTTTTATTTATACACTGCCTTAAATGTTTATTCTTATTTATTAATGTTTCTGCTATATTGTTATCCTTACTGTGCTTTTGAGCTCACCCCATTTCTATGTTTTATTTCTCCCAGGATGTGAAGAAGTAATTTATGAATGACCTGCAGGGATAGTATGTGGGGATATGAGTGTGTTCTATGAAGAAAATATGTTGTTGTAGTAGTTTTCCACTTTATGATGTAATGTAAAACATTATGAATATATCTAGTGTTTCCAAGGCTACTAAACCAATCGGTCTTTCGAGATTTGATCTTTCTTGTGATCATGCCAATGTTATGTAATATTGCACCGACTCTAGGTAACTGGGGTCAGGGCGTTACAATAAACCAACTAATTATTTCTTATACTATAGTACAATAGAAAACCCTAGTACACAAATTTAATTTCATGTATGAACTAATAATACTGAAAGGTGAAACTATATGTACCAAAAAAAGTAAAGATGACAATGACCTCGAAGCCCAATAGATCCCGCAAAACCCCAAGCTAGTAGTAACTATCCCAATATCCAACCTACACCAAATGACCTAAAAATTGTATATATATACATTGGGTGATTATAAATGTATTCCCAATAATATCATCCCTGAAACCACTCATTCAAAAGGTAAATAAATAATGTTAAAGCTTAGTGAAAAATAAGTTAAACTAACGCGTGACGTAAATAATTATACTATGTTTCTGGTTTCCCCACTATTACTCTCACAAAGTATCACATACAATAAAATATAATATAATAATGAATATTAACGATACTACACTAATACCTCCCCATTGGTTTTCTTCTCTTCCCCAACGTCACACATCCTAAGCATTTCTCTCCCAAAACGCTAGTCTGAAGAAACATGAGACAAGAACCACAAAATGAAACTCCTAAAACACACCACCACATCAATATAACCATAAGTAAATAGTTAGTTTCCAATAGGAAAAAAATCATGGATAATGTATATCATACGTTAGGTATTATACCTCATACCATCACAACCAATATACTGAATAAATATACCTAAGCTATCCCAGCTGATAAACATTACCCCAATAGTATTCCTTAGGAATCTCTATCCTGAATACATGTGTGTGAAATAATCAAAATCCATTACATCCCTCTACACACATATGTTGGGAAAACTAAAAACATGAATATTAATAAAGATAACTTCCATGTGAAGAGAGATGGACCAAAGGGTGTTGTAAGCCATCCATCCTCCCACTGGAATGTTGTGGAAAACACCACTAGTTCTTAGAATCACTAGGGTGCAGTTTACCTAATCGATAGAGGAGAGTAGCATATAGAAATAAAAAACATATATGATATAATATGGTTCAAAACCACTCTATTGGAATAAAATAGTCTTGGAATCAACACTTTATATTGTCTCTTAGACTGCCGGCTGTAACTCCAAAGACAAGATATCAATTAATCACACAACTATGTAAAGAGATACCTTAAATTACATTATCCCTATTTACTAGTTCCCATTAACACCAATTAGTCATTTACCATTAAATAAAAAATATCATTTCAATATCACATCATATTATCATTTCGACAAAGATCCATTCCTTACAGTCATAAGAAATATGATTCCCTAGTTTCTCATAATTTCATCATTAACATTACGTCAAAATATTATCCACACACATGGGTTAAACATTAATTAATTTATTTATCCCCAATACATTCTATATCACCTGGTTCTATAAAAAAACAATCTAATCACCCCAAATACAAGGGGATCATTGTGATGACTATATGAACTACCTGTTCTGACTTCCCCACCTATAGTAGTAGAGTAAACTCCAATAACCATGAGGAACTAAACATAGAAAGAATGTAGCATAACCTGCTTGTCATATCCAACCATGTATAGAGAGTAATGAAAAACATATGACCAACATAAGTGGTAGGAAAATGTAATTAAATAAACTATAACAAGGACATCATCCATGTACTTCATTCAAATAAGATATCAACATTCATAACCATGAGTAACACCAACTTCAAACCATTCCATCATCTTTGAGGTCCTCCCCATCACCCATAGGCATATATCGATGTAACACCACTCCATGTGTCAAAAACTACCTCAACAATTGGGACATTCCACCCCTCATCCCACATCTTCTTTGTAGGATCTCCTATCCTAGGCTCATATCACATCCGAGACTCTCTTCCCCATATACCACAATAGCCCTCTCGACTCGGCCATTATTACCTTTGATCACATCACAAGTAGTACGAAACTAACAAAGAAATAATGTCTCATCCCCAATGAATGTAATTCAGTCTTTACACAAAATGATCTCTCACTACTCCAAAACACAAGGCATGTGGCATTAACAAGCAAACAAACAACTAGGGCCATACAAAATAATTATCTTTTTACAACACATTTGGTTTATTATTACATCATTAATTAACTAATTCATTAAACACAGGTTCCAACTATGGTAAACCTAAGATAAAATCAATCTTAAGCTATAAAAAATAAATTAAAACAATTATTTTTACATTCCTTTTATTCATTTATCAACAAGCTTCATCAAGCTATAGGATCATTAACCAATTCAATTAAATACTGTCACTTGAATAAATTTTATTATCATTAAATTATAAAAACCAATACCAGATTCATTAAACATTCTTATTTATATTTTTTCTTATTAATTATCATTTTGTTATAGATTTGAATTCATTACCATGTTCCATAAATAACAACATCTTATACAATAAAAGGAATAGATATTATAGAATCTAGAAAATTACAAGGCTAATCATTATCATATTACAACGAACCAACATGTTTATGTGACCAACGCCAATTATTAGATCTATTTCAAGTAATTATTAGTAGAATTTAATTGTGGTCCAATTGGATATATAATGCTAACTCTAAAATGACATGTAAATAAATATAGAATCAACAAATCCCCTAGCACAAAATGTTGTATATGTTCTTCACACAATAATAGACTATATAATGGATCTTTTATCACCTCTCTAACAAGAATAACATCCAATTAAGGATGCCGCTGTAGCACCACTCCAACAACAACAAAGTGAAATTCCACTTAAATCATGGGTAAGAAACCTAAATAACCTGGACAGAATATATGAGAGGAAACATGATCAATATTGGGAGAAAACACTAGAAAAACATAGTAAAACACACCATGGATCATGTTGGGTCACCCCAGATTAACGATGGGACCCAAGATCGATTCTTGTCAAAGGGGTCTCCAAAACACCCAAGAGGTGAATGTCGGATCACCTGGGATGAGAAGGGGGAGGCAATATTCATAGGGTTAGGTAACCCGAGTGATAAGAAAAATACAAAGAACATTAAATTTTCAACGGATTACATGCATTTTATTCACCTTTCACATCATGATATTATTTTTGGATGTTTTCATGATGATAACCCATTAACCATCATCATATTTTTCAAAACTAGAAATAATAAATGACTTGGATCTCACATTAGTGTTATGAAATTCTTCTACATAGCATGAAACCCACATTCATGTCGTGAATGTTCTCTACTCATAGATCTCAAAACCAAAGACCAACTAAAATTCCTCTAAGCCTCATATGATTTCAATAAGTCTCGAAAACTTGCAAAGGTTCTATCCACAAATATCTTGCACGTTATAGAAAAATTCATTTCCTTTAAAACGCATATTTGAAAATAAATATTCATGTAACATAAGGAAAGGGGGATCATATTTGAATAAAACATGTATAATCATAAAATAAAACAATAATAAAAAATTTGTTGTCTTAGTGGGAACATCCGTGGAAATTGAATACATTAAAATAGTACATTCCTTTTTCCCTTTAAATACAAATTCATGGTTGTATGTATAAAATAAATCTAAATATTCTTTTTGAAAGATTTATGAATGAAATAAAAAAACTAATATAAAATTTTATATATAAGTTTTTTGTATCCTTAGAAATATATGCATAATACATTCTTATGAATATAGACATCGAAGATAACGATTTAGAAAATATATATTTAGTACAATTAAAATTCAGTATTATATTATTGTGTCGATTATGTAAAATTGAATAAATAAACCCTTTTTAAAAATGTGTATAATATAAAAGGTGGTAAAATTTTAATCATTTCTTCAATTTAAATGTATATAAAAAAATAATGATTATTTTCGCATAATTTTGGATATGGTGAAATGGGGTCCGGAGGGAGACAATAAAGATGAATTTTTTAAAATAATGTCCCTTAAATCGATTATAAATTATCATGCAAATTATTTATTATATTGAATAATAAAATAATGATAATTATTTATTATCCTGTGAACATATTTTATCTTCATTCTTTATTTTATTTCAACTAATACCTTTTTATATACAATTACTCTATCAATAATGTTTACATAAAATGTTTTGATGACATTCAACTCATATTTAATAAAATGAATTCTATGGGATTACTATGGCCCAAGAGGATATTATTTAATCATATAAAAAATAATTCTGATGAAATTATATCATTTTTATAAATAAGTAATAATTTTAAAACAAATCATGAATGGTGATATTGAGAAATGAAATACATTACAATCATAGAGGTTGTAGGTCATACGTATGGATGAGTAACGTTTTCATTTTCAAAATGTAGTTTCAAAAATATGTAAGTATTATTTAATCATCAAATACTGATAATAATATCATAAATAAATTATTATTTCTTAAAATATAATCATTCATGTAATGGGGTGATGAAAAATCAATCTCATTTTATAATGGGGGCGGTAGTCCAAACAGACACACGTATGCCGTTAGAATTATTTAGTGAATGAAAATTGAAGAAAATATATTAAATATTAAATTTATAAAATCATAAATAAATTATTAATATATATATATATATATTACTTTAATAGTACATGATAATCTTTTATGGGAAACGAATAATGTCATTCGGAGAAGTAATAATCTTTCATACATATGAACGATGGGCTCGATTCATATTTGATGGGGTACTGGATGGATACAGTAAATTAAATTAGAATAATAGTATATAATTATATGTTCTATATTGACCATATATTATAATTTTCTATAAATAAAATTTAAATGATGTAGAATAAGAAATAAAATGAAATTGCTTGGTTATGTATTATTCCTCTTGTTCAGAGAACCTCTTAATGTTTACACTAAAATCATTATTGGGATTGATTAATAATCAAACCATGGACACTAGGATGCTCTTATAGATATATGTATATAATTTTGTTATAGATTGGGTGAACAGAAATAATATATATATATATATGTGTGTGATGAAAAGTTGTTGTGATGAACACTTTTATAAGAGAGGGGAGGGGAACTCTTCAAATCTCATAATGTGTTAAATTAATATAAATTGATTCAATTGTTTAAATAGATTTGAAATGATAATATTTAAATATAAAAATAATATTTTTCAAAATTATCTCATTCAAAAAAATATGACATTTATAGTTGATGTTTTGATCCCTATCTTTTTGTTTTAGCCTTTGATATCAATTTTAATCAATTATAGTAGTAACAATGTTTTTTCTGATTCGAGGTCCCTATAGTCACTATAAAAGGAAACATGTTCCATTAATGTACCTTAGTTTATATTTTTAATCATTTAAAAAAATATTGGGTGAGAATAATCTTTTTCAATTTTTTAATCATTTAAGATAATATTATTCACTATAAAATTTCATTAACGTCATTTTTGGAATTGTTCCTTTAATATGACTTTGAAAATGACATTATAGAAAAAAAAATAGAATTTAGTCCATTAAACCATGTATAAAAAGTAATATATATCATAAAAAATTCATGTAACATAAACATTCATTCAATTTAGATTAATTTCAATATTCATTAAATCCTTTATTTTTTTACATTAATTTATTAAATATTGTTTCATTTTTTGATAAGTAATTAAGGAAATTATATAAACTATAAAAATTATAAATATATTATCATAATATAAGTAATTTAAATATTATAAAAATAACCATTAATATTGTTTCACATATTTCAATTTCTACGTTTTAAACATATAAGATATTTTTTTTAATATAATAGAGTTACATTTGGACTTTTTATTTAAGTGAAGTATTTTATCGGTCACATTAATTTAAAAGTTTACCATATTGAAATAAATATAAATAATAAGGTTTTAATGTCAAAATTCATTCATCTATTAAAAATTAATATGAATTATAATGGCATTGTCACCTAGTTTTAGAATAAGTTAACTAGATTTTCCTTTTTACAATGGGGTTGAATTTTTTCTGATTTTATTTATAATTATGAAAAAAATTATGTGTATGTTATTAAATAATATTAATTTATTGATTCAAAATATTGAATTTATTTTACCTAATTTATTCTTAACAAGAGATACAGATTAATTTTATAATGATCTCACAAAGAGAATATAAAATTGTTCTATTAGAAAAATACTTTTTTATGTCTAAAAGTATTTTTATTCCAAGTTCATTTATACTAATAATTAATATGTGATTATTTATAATATATATCACTAAATGATACATATATTAATTTTGTGAAAAATACAAAAAAAAATTTATTTTTCATTGAAAATAAAGTACATTTCAAAAAACTCATATGGTTTATTATTCACAAAAAAATAAAAAATTTCAAAAAAAAATAAATATAAAGTTTTTTTATCTAAGGATTTCAAAAATAATATCCTTTTTATCAAAATAATTTTTATAAATTCTATTAAAATTAATTATTGTATTTAAAAAAAATAAATTATTACCATTTTTAATGAAAACCTATTTTTGAAAAATGAAATGACTTAACCAAAATTATATTCATTATATAATAATAATTTATCAATATACTAAAAAATTTTATGACTATTATAGATATTTCACAATGCATTGAATCCTATTAATAACTAAAAAATTAACAGATTTGTTAAACTATTTATATTTCAAAAATATTATTTTATACATTATTTAATATTGATGTTAGTGTGTTATATATGCTATTGAACATATATTAAATTTTAAAATATAAGGGTGTTAAATATGTCTTTATAATTCAACTATAACATCCCAATTTATTGGATACATGACTAGATCTATGACATGATTCACCATGTGTCCTCAATTGTGCCTCTTCATATGTCAAATGATGACCACTCGAAGTAGTTGTCTAATGTGGTACTATAAGGTGTCTGTACCCACAATATTAGAGTAAATAACATGTAGTAGAAATAACTAGATGACATAAAAATACATCATTTTAGAGTAAAATTAGAAATAAATATGTTCAAACATGAAACAAAAATATCAAATTCCCTCATGTAGGCTTGGATGGTCATGGTATCATAAATGAGTGACCTCCCACTAGGAAAATCATATATAAAAATAATAATAAATTTAAATAAAATACACTTTGGATCAAATACCAATATGATCCATACTAAATCCTTACCCTTATCATCATATGATATGTCTCACCTGATCAGAACAATATCCGGCGTCATCCCAACCTATTCTTTCATGAATTATATATAAGATCTGGTACCCAATATAAATTAATCCTTATAACAGTATGATAAAAATAGTGGCAGTGAATATTTAATGTGTTTCTATAAATAAGTAGATATATATGTTTATTTTAATGGGAAATGATCAAATTTAAATAACTATGGAACCAAAAATGAAACAAACAACCACTGATACCTACTTCAGGATGTTTCGAGGTGTCTTTAATAATTTTTTGATAACTATGTCTACAAATATAATAGACCTATGTATCCCTAAAATACAAAACCATGGGAATTATATTATAATCCTCCATCCCTATATATCTGATCATCTAGAGATCCATATCCCTAAAATATGCACTAATTTTAACATAGAACTCCCATTCATGAGTTTCTCAACTACAAATTATAGACCAAACATGTGGGAGTTTTAATAACCATGTAATCAAGATGACACAACTAGTGTTTCCTATATATAATAAGATATTTATCATATGGGATTTTTTCCACAGAAAACCAAAACACCACCCTAAGGATTTAAATAAATTCCAATAATATTAAAACTGACCCAATGATATTTTTGAAATCATTTAAAAATATACGGGAATGTGAGGGGATTATTAATGTCCTAAAAGATCAATCACCATCAGTACACATGAACAACCCCTCACAAGGTTTTAAAATAATAGGGTAAACAACTGGTGTCCCCTAGGTCACCCAAAAATAGCTCCTCTACAACAGCTCACGTTTTTAGAGGACATTTTTTTTTCAAATTTCATACATTTTTTGGGGAGATTGTCTTATACAAAATAATATGTTTAATTGAATGGTGATATATTATTAATATATTTGTGTGTGTGTGTGTTAATGTTATAACTTATATGTTAAATTAGTGGTTTTGAAGACCATTAACTAATTTTTGATGTATATTAATAAAACGTATACTCTAAATAAATTTATAGATTAATTCTTTGAAACTACGCATTTTATTTCTATCTATGTTAAATTAGGCTAAAAAAATATATTTCATCAAAATGATTTTAATTTTCGACTGTGAGTTAAATTAAATTTCATTTTTTCAAAATATGAAATATTTATTTCATAAAAATATCTAAATTGTTGAAATCATCATATCCAAATGAACTGAGGGTGAATTTATAGAGTTTTTTAAAAATGATTTATCTTCCATTGAATAGAATAAAAAATTTATTGAAAATTTTATATTTGTTTTAGGAATTTATAAGTTCCATTTTATATTAAAATGGATTAAAAATAATATCAGTTCTATTATATTATATATAATCCCATTATATTAATTGGAAAAAAATTTATGTTTGAATTTATTATAAAACCATATTTCTTAGTAAAAAACAAATTTTTCCGAAGCGAGAAATTTTTTTCTAATGAATGTTTTTTATATTAATAAATTATATTAATCACTATTGGAGAATTATTTTAATGAAACTATTATATTATATATTAAATAAAATATTTAACATTTCAATAATAATTTTCTAGTCATGGGATCATAATAAACCATGTTTTATGAATAGAAATGTATTTTCCTAAAACATAAATTCAATCACGTGTTGGATACATATTTTAAAAATAATTTTTTCTCTTTTATAAATTAAATTAGATTAAATTTATTCTAAATTTGGAAACAACAATTTTATTTTTTTATATAGGTCCCTTTTTATTTTGTTCTGTATGATAAAGACAATCAAAAAATTTATCGCATTTTTTAAGGGTAATTCATTTTAATCTTGGTTAAAAGTAAGGGACAAGGAGATAATTTTTCATCTTCAATATTATTTGGTGAATATAATTAAACCCTTTCCATTATTACTCATAATTAATATTGGTAAATAGTTACATATGCATGATTATCACCTATATAAATTTGAATTAAATAATTTTATCAAATTTTAGTCTCTTTATTTTATGAATCTTTTATGTCTCTACATTGGGATAAAATAATGTTATGAGTCTATATAATAATTTAATTTGAGATTATAGAAATTAATTTCATGATATAAAATTATTTCACTTTTTATGGAAATTAGATAATAACATTAAATTATAATGAAAAACCGATCAATTATTTCCCCAATTAAAAAAAATTAAAAAATATATTTTTTTAAAATATTATAGTTAATACAATTTTTGTGATTTAATATGTTCAATGAATATTTTAGGATAAAATTAAATTTTAGTATTGTGTTAAATAATTAATTTTTAATTAAAAATTTTACTTTGTAAGAACCAATTTCAATCATGAGGTACGAATCCTTCACATTTCATTAATTTTTAGTTTAAATTCTTATTAACACACAAATATGATTGTTTGGTGAGGTCATGAAGGTATTGAGGGTCCCTTGGTATTTTTATGAGCATGAAACCATCTTTGGGGTAAAATGGGATTGGCACATGTTTAGTAGAAATTGTGCAGGGCAGGCCACACAGATACTTCTAACAGTGTAAAGATGGATAGTGTCCTACAAGATGCCTCACAGTTTGACACATTTTTTGGGGTTTTGGTCACCAAAATTTGTCGCCATATAATCCATTTGGATAGAGGAATAAGACACGCTATGTGCTTGGTTAGTCAAATTGTTCAACAAATCGTGCGATTCTCCACCTTCCTACAACAAATGGTTAGAGGTTGGCCTATGGTTCGACCAACTGTGCGGTCAAACTATGTGGCCCCATTAATTGAATTTATGAAACTACCCTTAATGAGTCTTATAACATGAAAAATATTTCCCTATTATCCTCCAAAAAAGATAATCTACCTCATTTATTTACTCTTTGACGACTATACAATGAAGTGATAAATCTCTTCTATATGTACTAAGATTCAAGGGTTCTCATTCATTACTCATTTTTCTCCAAATCATTATTGAATCAGGATCAGAAAATAGGAGTGAAATACACTATAGACCTATGATTGGTAGTCACATGATTTTTGATTAAATTTGAAGTTGTTATATATATTACATTCTTCTATGCATCCAATATTTGGTGTGTTCCCCTGATATGGAATTAAATCCATGAATTGGAATGAAGGGTATAGCCTATGCAATTTGTGTGGCCCATTGGTAAATGTTAAATGGTTAAGAAACATAAATAATAACCACCCCTCGGGTATGCTATGTTTTTAATTAGACCTCCATGGATTCAAATTAAATTTGGATATATTTTAGGTATTACCTTTACCTATTTCCATGGGCTATTTAACATTGAATTGTCAATTGTGAATGGAATTGTAATTATATTGTTCAACCAAATTGTGAAATGTTATGTAATTTTAATTGAAATATCACTTTTTATTCTAATTGATAAAGAAAATTGAACAGAATGCATCTCCATAGAATGTTTCCATGTATATATATTTATTAAATTATTTGATTGTTAAAATGAAATTCAAATGTGAGTTAAATAGAGGCAGCCCATCTAATATTAAATCGTATCATGAGCCAAATGTTTATCTGAAAATGAATTGAAATGAATTAAGAGATTACCATGAAATAATAAAATGTTATAGTTTGAATAGTTATGACTATGCCTTGGGTTAAAGATGGGTTTTATGAGAATGAACTGGATAGGCTAATTTGGATTACACATTGAATATACCATTGTGACACTTGTAATCCTTATATGGATTTCAAATGAAAGACTAAAGTGGGCAGGTTTTCATATTACCGTGTGATATTTGGACTCCGTGTAGACTACCAATGATAAAATCAGATGTCAGTTGATCATCAATGAGGTGGGTGATACTTAGGATCCCTTAGTGGATCATCAATGGAAAACTTGAGTAGCTATGATGTTAAAGCACACTTAGAGAGATACATGGTTTTTTAGAGGATCACCATTGACAGGATTATAGGGTGTTGGTTTTTTTATAATTGGTGATTATACATACTTCGTAATGAGGAATTCCATTTATGAGATTAGCTTTTGAATTAAATAACAAATTTAATGGTTTATATGTTGTTTCTTCAAAACCTAAACACTATATTGGATTCTATCTTTGGATTAAAATTTATGGATGGCCTATATAGGAATCTTTTGAATATATCACTATAGAGGATGTTAGGATACACAAAAGCTCTAGAAATCTTTTAACTAAATGTTTTTGGATAATAATATGAACATTTTTTTGAAGGAAGAAACCCTGGATATTAATTCAGAGACATATGTTATAAAAAATTTATGATAATAGTTTTTTATTAAATGAGAAACAATAATTTATAGGACATTTATTTTCAGAACTTCTTATCTTTTTCAATTACTCTATACACAATTTTAATATCATTTATCCATAGATAGATGTATCTAGTACATTGGTGTTTGGGTACTAGAATTATGACTCACATCTTATTTGGGAAGACTTTTGGTACCCTAACAATCTATATGATCACAAGTATGAATAAGGGTAGTTGTGATGCTATTGGTTATTGATTGCTGCTTAGGGGTAGGAGTTGATAGGGTCGAGCTAAGGCTCGTGATGCATGTTGTCATGTAGTTGGAATTTTTTTAGTTTTTTATATTTATTATACTGATTAAATGTGTACATGAATTGAATGTTTTGTAGAGTCATATTAAATCTATCATCATCATCATTTTTTTCTGATATTCCTTCATGTTTTTATATTATATCTATGTTTGAAAATTATTGTTTTCTGAATGTCATACTACTTCCTCTACATATCAATTATTGTAACTCTATTTTCTCTACACTATGGTGGTGAGTGAATAGTATCCCCATTGACACACCTATGACCTCACTGTTTGTTGTTATCCTATGGAATTTCTGTAGATGTGCTTGAGGTTATGTGGCCAACTGAGCTCAGGGCACAACTTAGTGGCATCGAGGACCGGGAAATTACAAGTAGTGTAATGGAAATCTTTTAATTTTTTTACATTATTATTTATAGAATACTTATGAGGATATTAATGAAAATGAATTTTTTAATGAACTATGCCTCGGCATAGCTGACCCATGTACATGAAAATCCAAATTTCGTTGAATTGATTTTTTATTTTTATGGATGTTAACTATTATATTTTATTTGAGTCCACCTTTTGGAAATGAACGAATTATTTTGGTATTATATATATTATCACGAGTTCTGTTTTCTTGAAACCAAATTCGGATGATGTTATTCCATCTCATGAATCATTTTAGGCACTTTACATAAATCACATGGAAGGAACTATTCCATGACATTTCATATGAATTACTTGTGTCTTGATGTTTTTATTTTTTTTGTGATAGATATACATAATGTTGTGATTGGTATTATGAAATGCGATATGGTTTGGATTAAATGGGGAAAAAAATTTACTCATGATGTTTATGTGTGATTATGTATTTGAATTTGGTGAACTATTGATTCATCCTTTTAAAATTAATTATGATCAATGTGAAATAAATTATATTAAAATTGAATGTAAAAATGAAATTGAAACTAAAACTATTTATAGTATAGATATTAATGTAGAGTCATATTTAGTAATTATAAATATGTAGTTTCTCTTTCTTATATATGATCTATACTTCACCGAGACTGGACTCAAGGAGTAGGTAGAGGGGTGTTTTTCTTATATGGGTCGTCTTATACTAATCCTAACTCAACTAATTTCACATCCAATTTTGAACTCTGGTAAATATAATGATACGAGCTCGTTGTTTTTCATTGTAGATGCATTCCACCGTAGAGACCTCTAGTAATTTCCATGAGTGTGGTGAGGAAAACACTACGAAGGCCGTAGGCCATGGGATATTAGTAGATACTGTAGTTGGGCCAGCTTTGGAACCAGTACATGTACATGAAACATGTACAGTGGTACAGTTCAATGAATGATTTATGTGTTTTATAATTACGATTTAGGGTGAACCCTGACCATCCATGGATATGGTATAGTTGACACATGAGTTCTAGGAGTAGCATAATGCAACTAAATCAAGGAATGGTAGACCACAATGGGTAGATTCATGGAAATAGGGAATGATATCTATTTTCATGAATTTAGATATTCCTCCCAAGATGAGGGTAAATCATGATACCTAACTATTGTGTGATTTCACCCTGATATTTTGGTATAATATATATATGGAAATTCATTAGTTATTTGAAAAATAGAACTATCATATAGTTCATATTGTTACTTTATTACTTTTTTTAAAATAATTATACAATAATGTTTTTAAAATTTTCAAAAATAACATTATCATTAAATAAAGATTTATTTTTATTTTGAAAATATATTAGTATTTAAATATCATCTCATTTAAATAAGGTTCTTTATATAATAAATCAAATATATGAGTCCTTGACATCATGGTTCATGGGATTATTAACATAGTAATATATGAGTGTAAATGTATAAATTTCCAATTTTTTGTAAAACCATATTTATTTTGACCTTTTTCAAAAGGATTATAAGAGGATCAAGATAAAAAATATATGTCACAAACCATGTGGTAAAATCTTCCTAAACAAATTATTTTCCATTAGATTCCCAATGAGAGGCAACTTAACATATAGTGTCCATGACTAGGGATAGGGTATGTCCTCCACCCCACTAGAGTTTTAATTGGGCTCAACAGATGTCATGAGAGGCCCTAAACACAAAAATGAGAGGATTTTAGTTTACTCTATTTACCTTGATCCATTTCATTTAATACCACTATTTCCCTCCCTCTTATCCAAAAATAAACTTCATGACCCCCCCCCCCCGCCTTGTGTTTCATGATATTTTACTTATCTTTTTAATACATGTAAATTGATATATGTTTCAATTATTAATATTGGTATATTAAGGTATGTATTATTCTAGTTTGGAATATTCCATGTATTTTCTCATTTTTATCTCATGTTCCATCCCAAAACCCAAAATTGGATGAATTTTCTATATTGTCTAATTTATATATAATGTGTATAATTGAAATAAACTGAGGATTCATTTTATTTTATAATTAAAATAATTATATATTGAATACATTTCTACACATACTATACCTACTATTTTATTACATATTTTGAATATTAAATAAAGTAATTAAAATAATTCCCCTAAATTAACTTGTATAAATTGAAGTAATCATATCAAAAAATCAATAAAGAATTTAATGAGAAATGGAATCCTAATGAGGAATACATACTTATAATTCCAATTTTTCTAAACTCTGAATGGTGATCACTTCTCTTTTATTTTATATAGACCTCTCCTAAGCTAAACTCTTGAAATTATTTTATTAGAAATACCATGAAGAAGATAAGTTCATGCTTGTCGATGTTGTCACCAAATCCATGCTAGCTAAACAACCCCTAAAAATGAAAAAAAGCTTATATATGTCTTAGGTATTATATAGATATCCTAAGGGGTTGTACAATAATAAATTATTATTATATAAAAATGTAATAAATTATTTATATATATCGATATTTCATTAATTTGTAAACATCTTGAATGATAATTTTTATTCAATTCACTTTATAGATAAAAATGTATTTTCTAGAAATTGGAATTTTATTTCACAGAAAATTATTTATTATTATTGAGAAATAATAGATTAAATTTATTTTTTGAATAATAAGTTAAAATTACATTAATTTTTAAATTTTCGGAAAAATATTAGTTAATATAAGAAAACACTTTTTACTATTAAACATATATTTTCTATTTTTGTATTTTTTTATTAAATAATTATAATTATTAGAATAATTAATTGAAAAAATTAAAATAATTTTTAATTTATAATATAACTATTTACTAAATGTTATTTTTTGGGTTATTTCTAAAGATATTTATTTTTATGTGAATAGTGAAAAATATTGTTTTCACTAATAACATGACTTTTAAAGAATTATTTGTACACATGTATGAATTTTAAATTAATGAAAAAATTTATTGGGATAAATATGTATTTAATATGTGGTTTTATAATATTGAAAATATTTTTTCAAAATTATATTTCCTTATTTGACCGTTTTAAACCAATGTTATAATTTGAAAATAATTTTTTTGTATATTTTACAGTTTTTATTTTAAAAGTGAATTCTACCTATTAATAAAGATTAATATAATAATTTTTTAATAAATTTAGAAAATTTAAATCGAAATTTTTTAATGGCTGCTATTTTATTTTCAATCATAAAGGATACAACACATGGATAAAAACTTATTACCTCATTAAAAATAAAAAGGGTTAAAACTAACAATGGTAGGAAAATGACATATATGTTTTAAAAAATTTGTTAGAATGTGTGTCTAATGAATTTATATAACATATCCACTCAAAAATCCATCAATTTACACTTTTTGTGCTAATTTTCTCATGAGTGACTTTTAATTATCAAATCAATTTGGGTATTTAGAAAACTATAATAAAATTTCACATATAAAATGAGAACTCCTTTCATCACATCCCCTAAAAATCACTAATTTTACCCTAAACTCTTCCAAAACCATTCCAATACATTATAGATACCTATTAAATGTTAATCTATTATCAAAGGTCTATCCCTATAAGGATTATTTCCATTTGAAAACGAGTTAATCCAGGAAGTTTTGTATAAATTTCTCATCACTAGTTTGGCATTTATATTTATCTATGTAAACTTCTTAATTATAAAATCATATTACACCATATTTAAATGATAATATTTTTATAATTACTATATTTTTTCATAATAATCACTATATAATTATTAAATACATTTACCATTTACTTTTAAGAGAAATGAAAACGTTAATCATGTGGACATTGGATTTCATGAAGAATTGTTTTATTTAACATCAACACTAAAAACGATGGTGAAAATAGGAAATAAAATAAATATTTATTACATAAATATATATAATAAAAATAATTTATATATTCCTAAAATTATAGTCAATGTTTCTTCTTTCTTCTCCTATGTGAAAATTGAAATCATCAATCATGCATATGTGAGAACTACCTCCACCAATGAATGATGGATTTATTTTACCACTACTGATATAATGGATGATTTTTGTTTGTACATGATGATTTTATATGGTATAGATCATTGATATACATCATTAATATTGTTTATTATTGATAACATGAAAATTAAAGATTATTGTATTGTATTTCATTGATACCATGGAATAAAACAAAGCCAATTCATCACTTGTATTCCCAAAACATGACTAAAAATCCCCTATTATGAAATTAAAACATTATAGGTATTTAAACGAAATATTTTATAAAATATAATGGTTTTGAATGATTATGTTTTGGGAAATAAGGAACATAGAAAACAAAATTATGATCATATTTTTTTTGCACAATATTTTTAACTAATGATATTGAAAATTTAATATAAAAATAAAACATATGAAGATGATTTTTAATAATGAAAAAGTATGAATGTAAATTTAAATATATATTTATATTAAATTAGTGATTAATATTTTAACCGTTGTGAAATAATATTTTCACTCACTTCCATTAAATAATGGGCAAATGAAAAATACATGGTAACTCAACCTCATTTATTTTAGTTATAAAGATTCTTATTGAACATAATTCTCACAGGACTTTCAATATTTAAGGATAACGTCAATTTTTTCATGGTGAAAATGGTTTTCTATCCAAATCAATTTTTATGAAAGGTTATATTTTCAATTATTTTTTTAAAATATAATTTTTTAAATGAGGCATCGAAAAATGAATTTTATTGTGATGAATACTAAATATTTTCAATAAATACATTTTAATGAATTTATTTTAATTATATTAAAATGATATATTACCAATGGAGTTATTTTTGATGTTTCAAAATTTATTTTTATTATATTATATTATTTATTTTTGTTATAAAGTTTTCCATATTTTTGTATTTAAATCATGAATTTATTTTTTACCATTTGGATGTTTTAGAAAAAATATGTTTTTAAATGGTTTATAATAAAAAAAAATGAATGATTTTAATTTAAAAATTTTATGAAACCTATTTTATTTCCTTAGGTTTCAAATGTTTTAAACTTTATATTGTTTTTAAGAATATTAATGTATCGATTAATGAATTATGGTGTCCTCTATATCCCTCTAATATTTTGTTTAAGATATTATATCTCATGTGATATATATATTAGAGTATATTTTAGTTTAACATTAACATGTCCACTAATGTTATGGATCATTAATGTAATGTTTAACTGTTATAATTTTTTTTCTATATTTAAATGATGTTAATCATTATGATATTATGTAATCATGATTCATTGTTTTGGTTAAATTATTCAAATACAATATATATATATATATATCTGTGTGTGTGTGTATTAATTTCCTATTTATATTTTCTGTCATTATTTCCATGTACTAGGTAAATTGAATCTCACTTATATATAATGATTATAACTCATTACATTATTATATTTCCCTTATGCTTATTTTTTTCAATTATCCTATGAACTTACCCTTGATGAAATTTTTATTCATAACTTAATGAGCATTTAAAATATCTCTATTCATATGATTTATTTTATTTTGTTTTGTGGAAGATACTTATTGATGAGATGTATAGAAGATGATATAGTATGGTGCTTTGGAGAGAAATGATTTGGTGTATTGACAAATATTCATATAGTGTAGCTTGTAACAAAAGATATTAAAATTTTATATACATGGGATATTATTCATTATGGTATTAAATGTTCAAATCATGTAAAATATATAAAATAAATTTCTTATTATCATGGGTTTATATATTTGTTATCATAGAATGTATGAAAAGTACGTGATTATATAACCATTCTAATGATTGCTATTCTAGGCTTCCTTTGTTCATATCAATGTAAATGTTCAGTTATTTTTGTAGATTAGAGATGATTTTTGGAGAATTAAACATAGTTAAAAATATTTGAATCCTTAAATATGAGTCCTTTAATAGGGTGATATCCTAATATTTTAGAAAATTAATGAATAACTAGTTTTACAATAAATAAATCAATGACAGGATATGATTAGAATACACATTCTCTAAAAAGTTTGTACCTATTGTAGTGACACATAAAAGGTCTTTTGGGGTAGTAACTCAATTATCACTGGTTAAACAAATGTGAGGGCTAACCACATCACTTGTTTGAAACTATTTATAAATATTCTTTGGTTCATAATATGATATTTATGATCCCCAATTATTTATTTATTTCCCTGTTAATTTTGGTGATTAGTTTCATAAGTATAAGATAACCCAACATAAAGATTTCATGGTTGGACCAAGATGGTTATAAGATTACCCTATGATGACATAATTGAAAATAAATTATCCTAGATTGTAATCAAGGATACATTTTTGAAGTGATATTTGGAACTAGATTTCATATTTATATGACCATTACATAAATTATATTTTAAATTATCAAATTATTTTTTTAGTATTTATTTTGGAATCTTGACCATGAAAATGATTCTTTGAATGGTATGCCCATAATAAATCCCAAGAGGCATATTTTCATAAATAGTTTCCAACTCATAACGAGGATAATGAGGTTGATATTTTAATAAAAGATAGATATTGATTATCTCTTGAATCCGTTATATTTTTTCCATTATTAAGTGATAATTAGTGTGGTAAGTACACAATAAATTGAATGGGTAGAATGTAAAGACCAAAACGTTCACTATATATTCTCTTTAAATGAATAATATATTAAATATAATATTTCAAAAGAGGAAAAAAATTTAATGAAAAACTATGATATATTTGGAATATCATATATGGCCATTAAATCATAGTTGTTAAATTATCATATGTAAATTAAGGTAATAATTTCATAAATTAAATTAAGAATGTATTAAAAAATATCATGCAGAAGAGGATGCCTTTCTTATGAAATTCGTTTTATATATTGTAAGAGAGGTTTCACCTATATGTTATTCCCTAGACAAATCCAAATAGTCACTTCAGTAATTATGGGTTGTGAGAAATAAAAAATGCATGGATTTCAAAATTGTGGAGATTTTTATAAGATCCATCAAAGATGATCCACCCCAAAAACTATATCCTGAGCTTATATAAGGAATGGATCATGTACAGATATCATAATGGTTTATGTATGAGGTAATTCGTTTTATGTCAACAGGTAATTAAATGTATATATATGATGAATTTTTATAATTTTTGAATAGTTTTTTTTTCAATTCACTTTTTTTAAATACTATATTCTAAATATAATAATTTTTTATAATTGGAAAATTTTATAGATGAATTAATTAGGAAAATATATTATTTTTATGAATAAATATTTTATATTGGATTAATTAGTAATTTTTACGATAAATGAATAGTTAATACATCAAAAATCATTTTTCTATGAAAACTACTTTTAGATATATTTTATATTTCAAATTATATTTTTTATTTTATTATGTTAAATTAAAAACAATATCTTTTTTCAATTTCATAGACATATTAACTAAATATTACCTTTGTGATATTTATAAAAAAGTGGAATAGTTTGAGGTTCTGTTTTTTCAAATGAATTGATTTTTATGATGTTAATATTATATAAGTAAGACATAGAGTTTTTTTAATCATTTTATAGTACCAAATATGTATTTTATATGTTTCTATATAATTATAATTTTTTTTGAATTACAAATACAAATTTTACATTTAATAATTTTAATTATGTTTCTCAAAAAAATTGTAATACATTGTACATTTAGTATTTTAAAACTTATCTTTACAACAAGTAAAAAATTAATAAAATAAAATAAATAGAAAAAATTATTATTTTATAATTAATTATAATATATTTTTCGATTTATTTTTAATATTATAAAACAAATTAATTCTTTAAAAACATATTTCAATATTAAAAACCAAATGTTAAAAAATAGATTCAACCAGGAGGGAGAGATCCCAAACGTGTTTAAAACATGTTTGGGTATGTTTTTGTGAGGACTTTCTCTACCATAGTACTTCAAAACAAATTTTTTTCCTGATTTTAATGGTATGTTCCTTGAATTTGGATTCCCATTATTTATCCTTTTTTGGGTATTTTAAAATATTTCATCCCTTTTCACTTATAAAAATGTAACGCCTATACCCACATCCCCTCACACCACAACTGACATAGTTTAACCCATAATCTTCTTGAACATCTCTTAAAATTTCCTATACACCATAAATATGTTTTTTCCTAGAACCCCCATCCCTTAAAGAATGAAAACCCATTAAAATGAAGATAATAAAAAAAGTGATGTTAAAATTTCTACCCACCGTGTTCTTATTTCAATTTCATTATGCACACCTCTTATACCAAAAATTATATTACACCAATCAAGAACCGATTCTGGTTTCCATCAAAACCGGCATTTGAAATGGTCCGTGACATGGCCCTAAGGGTATTCTCGATCACCACGGGCTGTCACAAGTTCCCAGGTATCATTAATTGAAATTTAGGAATTATTTACCCATTTTTATAAACATACAATGTCAAACTAATCCAATACTACAAATCTGGATTTTTCAATCAAAAACATATTTTACTAAATTTTAGAACTAAATTACACCATTCAAATCAATGTTCAAAGACCAATACAATGGTACAAAACCCTAATTTGCAGCACAAGGACATCCTATGGGAAAGGGTCACCACCCTCACGATATCGCCACAACATGTCATCATGAAGAGCCGCTAGAAACCGGAACCATTTTAACAAAATGTTGTACCCAAATCTGTGACAAAGATAACCATGCCTATATACCCTCAAAGGTGTAATTCGAGTGTGGTTCAAATCCTATTAGGATACTACCACTAAGATATTCCATGTGATAAAAATTCAGTGTAAAAAATAATTCATGTTTTCATAGCATGAAAGGCCAGTAACAATTTTCTAAATGATGGAACTTTAAATAAAACAGTTTTCTAGTATGCTATTTTAAATATTCAACAATTATAAATAAAATACCCAAGATACTTAATTTACCATCAAATTATACAATATTCAGACTGTAATCATAAATCATCCATAGAGAAAAAGCATCGAGAAATAACCACTAGGCACTAGTTTATTGTGGGCCCCAAGTACCTCATACCCCAGTGAAAGTAACCATCCCAATATTTGTTCTCATGCACGAGACAATAGACTGGAACATTCCTATTAAATAGTGCTCACCAATCATCATCATCATCATCGTTGTGTTTTTAGTTTTGTCTTCGTGAATCTTGTTATGTATAACTGAGGCCAAACCCCGCAGGATTAGGAGCATACTAGTACATGTCTACTCACCAATATACCCGTGCTTCCCAGCAATTCTCAAACAAGTACAATACGCCATGAAATATAATTTTCACATGGAAATATTAAATCCACATCACACATTCAAAAAATAGACCACATGTATATCACACGAGTCCCATAATCCTTCTTTTAATTCAAATACATTTTTAAATCATACTCACAACAAAATATCCCACAACACTTTTTACATTTCAATAACGGTTCCAAAAATCATTTAAAAAATTTATAAAACCTTTACATGATTGTCCAACTCACATTACATCTCATAGATATATCACATAATACTTCTTTCATCAACAAAATTCATTTTTTCACATCACACTCACACAAAACTGCCTACAAACTTGTTTTCACCTTTCATTCCATTTGATAATACACAACTATAATTTATAGAATATTCAAAAAAATATTTCGCATCATAAATCACCACTTTACATTTAAAAACCCCTTATTAGGTGAACACACAAACTAAAATAATACATACACGTCATTTTCTCACTTTGTTTATCCTAATAAAACTTGTACATTTTTCATAAAACAATCCTAAAGTGTATAACTATGTCTTGCACACAAAATCCATTTCCAAACCCTCATTTATGGCCCAAATCATACCAATACCAATCCAAAACAGAATTCTAAGCCCTAGAAAAATTTATTAAACCAATCTCATGTGTTATAAAATTTCTTCCAATAATACCACAAAAGAAACACACGAAATTCACACATTTCAATAAAACACATTCAAGATGTATAACAATGTTTTACACATAAAACCCATTCTAAACACCATATCAAGGCCCACATGACACTAAATCCTTGGAAAACAAGAATTTTCATCCACTTTCAATGACTAAAAAACCAATTTCATAATTTATAACAATATCACAAAAGATATCACATGAGTTATATTTGACAAACACACAACTACAAAAACAATGTAACTTTAATGCTAAATGCATTACTAATGCTACTAAAAATGGTTTATCACCACTTAAAATAGATTACGAACATGATAAAGTAATAAAACAAGAAATATAACTCATAAATAATTTCTTTCACCATGAATAAACTACCTAAAGTGTCAAAACCCTCAAACCATGGTGTGAAACATCAACTGCACCACCGCTGCACCTCAAGGAAGAGAAATTCAACCTAAAACCCCAATATTTCCCCCAAAATTCAGGCTGCTAAACCATATGTTATAACAATATATTATAAAAGATTTAGAACTCATGAAAGGGTGAAATAAGACCTAATGAATGGGAATAAATCAAAGAGGGAATGACTTACATGACTGAATTTGATGCTTTCCCCTTCAATTATCCCTTAAAAGATGAGTACCAAGGGAGGTTGAGAGACCTAGGAGGATGTCTATGGAGGTAGGTCATGAAATAGAGAAGATAGGTGAGGATTTAATTTTTCTAGAATGGAAAACATAGAATTTCAAAACACTTTTTATGATATGGACACCCATTCATGGTTTTCCTGCATGGTTTAGTAAACCATGCTACCAAAATCTGCGGCATATTCTGGCCACCTAAAATGAAGTAATTCAACTAAACTATCAGGGTGTCACATGGATGAAACGAATGAGGAAATATAGTCCAAGTATAGTGGAGAAAACCCACAAAATAAACCATCCCTTTAACAACAAAAATCATCCAACAGATGGGTATAAACCACCTCAACAACATACCCCACATCTTGTGCCACTACGAGTGCCACAAAACACACTACAAAACACCACAACCTAACACCATTCCATTGAAAAAACAGGAGGACAATTACCATCTAATACCCCAAAGACTAAGGTCATAGATCAAGAACAACTGAGATATCAAAATTTCAAACCTGGATCATCTGAAAACCAATAGATAACTAAAAACCAAAAAAGGATTTGAGTCAAAGCATGGAATTGAAAATCCATGTGTGAAAATTCTCCCCACCAAAAATATTTCCTCCCCAAGAAATCCACAGTAAGGTTAAATTAAAAAACAAAACCCAAATGAGATTCCAAGATGGAATCCCTTTCCATGTTTCACCCCCATTTGAGAAAACACATCCAATGTTCAATTAAGGAAGGAATACTCTCAGAAACCAAAACATACACCACTTACATAAAATGATAAAGCACATTCAATAATTGTCCAAAGAAAAAACTCCTCAAAAACAATATGAACAATGCTCAAGCACTTCAACAAAAGGAACATCAACATCGAACAATATTACATTTACATTGCATTGACAAAACCATTGGGAACCCATCAATCCCAATACTTAACCAAGGAATATGTTGGTAGTTAGATAACTCAGAATTAGACTACCTACTACCAAGCCAATACCAAATTTGAATCTGTGTTACTAGTACATGGAGACACAAATGGGATCCCCACCATAAAAATAACCTTATTGAATGACTAGCATGGGTTGACAAAGAAAGACCCCAAAATTTAAAAAGATGGGATGGCCACATGATTTGTCCGCACAGTTTGGGAAATTGTGCTCTAACTGTGGGGATCATTCTATCTGTATGGATTTATTGCAAACAGATATTACTAATCGTGCACAAAATATGTGATTAACCTATCTAGAAAAATTCCCAATCATAATCCAAAAACTCAATGAAAACAAAAGTAGAAAATAATTGTATTGGGTGATAACATGAGCACGAGGCCCTCCAACTCTTTCCACCGAAGGGGAACAACAGATGCAATATAACAACCCCATATGTTTAAAATAATCTTATATTTCATAGTGAGGAAATTAATTTGTACTAGTTTTTGAACGACCTAAGTATTTCCCTTGTATACACCATAGATTCTCTCTGGGGCCTTTGTATGGTTCTCAAATGATTAAATCATCTTCGACTTCACAGTTAGGCTTTAGAAACCCCTTGAACGGAACTACTCCTAATGATGATACAAACAACTACACCACAATCCCATATGGGTTCCCCAAGACATAACACATTGCAACATCACATTACCATAATGCGGCATATCACTGAAACAAAGACTTAGTGTATGCACACACATCACACCTTATTTCATCAGGTGTGAAATAACTGATGGAAAGGGAACATTTAAACACCTTCCACTAAAATAGATGATTTTATTATTCTTACAAGGGATACATACTCATAACATAATAGAGACTCTCCAAGGATTAAAAAAACTACACCTTTACTGTCAAATGAGCACATGATATCCCGAGGCATCACTGAACATGACCATTATAACTAATAGAAATGATACATGGTAGGAGATTTTATACAGCGTCCCTATACAACACATAATTATAGAAAGTGGTCATAATAGCCTCTCATGACCCGATTTCCCACACTGGTGGTTTAGCGTGAACTCTGTTCGATGATACTATGAAGGACCCAGAGGCCCTCTTAGAGAACATCCAGTAGTGAAAAAACAAGACCAATTTCAGTTTCAGTGAACTTGGTAACTAAAGAAACTATGGTCTCTTCCAACCATACAAGAGAACACTCCCACTACAAGAGGATTCAGAAAACAAAGAAAGGAAAAGGGTGTAGAATCAATCTCCAAATATTCAGAAAAAGATTCTTCATATTGATCTACGGGAGGGTCCTCTAACTGTGAAATAATCTGGGTTTCACATCAGTCATGAACTAACCCATAATGGGAGCGTACCTTATCCAATGTGAGAACCCATGGACCCAACCAATCTGATCCGTTGGTCAAAAAATTCCTACAAATAGATCCATGCACATGAATGGAAGCACCATTAAGTCATCCTGAAACATTTCGTAGAGGAGACCAATAACCAACCCTTCAACCCAACTATCCAACCAAACACAAACCTAAAACTCTGTTCAAACAAGAGGGGTTCATGGAATCAAAATATCCCTCAACAACATTTCAAAAAACACATAAGACACATCATATCAAACAAGCCATCATGATATCATGTTTTCTTTTAAAAATATTTCTTTGAAAACAAACTGTTCATTGGTTAGCATATCCACCAATGGAACCCCATGGGCCTCACATGTGAATGTTTTCATGCCACACTAGGCACCATCCTCATTCACATCTTGTAACTCATCATTCCATAGAACCAACCATTCTTCATCCCATATAACCCCATGCATGTGGTTTCACACATAAATACCAAATGTTTAAAAAATTCATCCACTTTTCAAAACCAAAAAAATCAACCAATACTTCCTTTTGTGATGACCTAAAACCATGAGATAAAATTCCATGTTTATAGAAAAACAAAAATTTCATAATGGCACAAACATTCATATAAGAAATCAATTCCAATTAATTCACATAAATTTCAAAACATCTCATCCCATTAAATCAAGTCACAATAGTATAGAAAACCCTATTGTGAACACTTTTTCAAAACCTACATTAACATGTTTTCCTACACTCTAAAGAAGTGTAAACACACCATTTTCCATTTCAAAACAATTAAAAAAACTTATTTCCACCATATCAAAAATCAATCACTTCCCCCTTTATTAGAAAACAATTTCACTAAAAAATTAAGCTTCTTAAAACCATTTCATTTTTTTAAATAAAACAGAACATCAAAGATTTAAAAAAGAATGAACCCAAGACAATGATAGAGGAAATATTTTTTGGCGAGAAATGTGGTAATATGATTGGCGGACAAACAACAATAACTTCACTATGATATATAGTGTTCTCAAGAAATATCTCTGGATCCATAAGGCTTACCGGGCCTTTCAATCATAGTAGGACCATTAACACTACTCTCTATTTATTTATCCTAATCATCATAAAACCTATTAAAACAAATGACTCGGATTAATTCTAACATCCCTTAGAGACTCAAATCCCGTCAGGAGGTGTGATGACCTAGAAAACTACCCATAATTTGAATTTCATGTCCTCACAATCCTAGCTTCGTACTACACTTATTGTTCCCAAACAAAAATGACACAAATAGTTAACATGAACCCCCTTTGATACCATTTTGTCATGAACCATATTTTGTTTCCATAAAAACCGCCACTTGACAAAGTTTGCGATAAGGCCCAAATGGCGTTCCTACTTCCAAAGGGCTGGAATAAGTACTTGGGTATTAGAAAATGAAAATTGGTAATGATTTACCTGAGTTTATAAATATAGAATGACAAACTAATCTAAAAAAAACAAATCATCATTTTTCAATGAAAACATATTTTACTAATATTCAGAACCGAATTACACCATTTAAGTAAACTATCATAGACCAATAAAAGGTAGAAACCCAATAAAGGTAGCCCAATAACCACTTCATGAAAAGGGGTACCACCCTTAATTCATCCTGGAAACAGGGTGTCATGAAGCACCGCTAGAAACCTGAACCATATGCAAAAAATTATGAAACCAAACCTGTGAAAAAGATATACAAGTCTACTTACACATGAAGGTGTAAGTATTGTGTGATCCAAAGCCCATTATAATTCCACCACTATGATATTTTATGTGATAAACATTAAGTGAAAAAAATAAAGTAATTTTTGATAACAAGAAATGATAGTAAGAATTTTAAAAAAATATGCAACATTAAATAAAACATTTTTTAATAGGGATATTTTTAAGAATCAACACTTTTAAATAAAATAACCAAGTTATATAATTTTCTATCCAATCGTACCATATTCAAATGGTAAGCATAAAACCTCCAATGGGAATAATAAATGAGATATTACCACTAGGCTCTAGCTCGTTGTGGGTCTCAAGTACCTCATATCTTGGTGAATGTACACATTAAAATATATGTTCTTGTGTATCTGGAACTAGTAGAGAAAATAACCATAACCTAGTGTTCCCCAATCATCATCATCATTGTCATCATCATATTTTAGTTAGTGTTGTCATCATTAATATTTATACGTGATACTGAGGCCAAACCTCAAGGGATCACTAGCATTCTAGTACACGTCTACCCACCTAAATGCACGAGTTTCCCTCTTTTTCTCAAGCATGATTAAAAAGCAATGAAATATATTTTTAAAATGAAAATAACACTACCACATCACACATTTAACAAAAATACCACATTTATATCACACATGTCACATAACCCTCTTTCATTGAAATCTATTTTCAAATTATACTCACACCAAAATAGCCCTGAAAACATTTCACATTTCTTTTAAACTTACACAAATCCTTTAAAAAAATTTATAAAACATTTCCAAGATAGTCCAACTCACAAAACAACCCACACACAAATCTCATAATATTACTTTCATCAACAAAATTCACTTTGCATGTCACACTGACACCAAACATCCCACAGACATGCTTCACACCTTTCTTCCCAATTGATAAAACATTTTTGCAATTTATAAAATATTATAAAAATGTTTGACATATTCATTAACAACATTACCTATAAAATCTCCATATTAGGTTAGCACAATCACCAAAACAGTTCATATACATGCTACGCCCACTTTTTTTTAACCCAATAACACATTTAAAATATTCATTAAACAAACCCAAGGGGTATAGCTATGTCTTGCACACAATCCCCTTTTCATAACCGTCATTCAAGGCCAAAATCATACCAATACCGATTCAAAAAATAATTTAAAGCCCTTGTAACATTTATTGAACCACTCTCATGTGTCATAAAATTATCTCAAATAATACCACAAAAGATACACACAGAGAGAACACGTTTCCATAAAAAACATTCAAGTATGAAAATGTTTTACACATAACACCGATTCAAAAACCCACTTTTGTGGACCACATGACCTTAAATTAGTACCATAAAAATATAATTGGAAGACCATTCAAAAAACTAAAAAATCACTTTCATATTTTATAAAACTGTCACAAAAGATATCACATGAGTTTCTTTTGAAAACACACAAGTTCAATGAAAAATGTAACATTAATACTAATTGATTTAAAAATGCTACCAAAAATGGTTTTCGTACGAAACACAATAGATTAGTAACATTCTAAAATTATAGACTAATATATCTAATGCAACAATAATTTATTACACATGGAATCACATTCTGAAAGTGTCGAAACCCACAAATCTTGGTGTGAAACATCAACTGCACCACCGTCGCACCACGAGGAAGTGAAATGAAACCTAAAACCTCAATATTTCACCAAAAATACCAGAAGTTAAACCCTAGGTACGATTACTAACATCATGAAAATTTAAAACTCAAGAATGGGTGAATGAAACAATAAAGAATTGGAAGAAATCAAAGATACAAAGACTTACCTGCATGATTTTGATGTTTTCCCCATCAAATCTCCCAAAAAAATAAGTTTCACGGGATGGTGAGAACCCTTAGAGGCTGAACATAGAGGTATGTCACGAAATGGAGAAGATAGGGGTGGATTTGTTTTATTTATGGAAGGTCAAACATGGAATTTCAAAACATTTTTTAATGAGCTTGTCACCCTTACACGGTTTTCCTACACGGTTTTGTATATTGTGCGGCATAATTATCTGGCCTGTTCTGGACACCCAAAACCAATAAATTATCCACCAATTTCATGAGGGTCCAAAGGCGAAAAATGTGGGTGGAATATAGGCTAAGGATAAGGGAGAAAAATTAGAAAAATGAACCATCAATTTTACACCAAACCTCATCCATCTCATGGGTACAAACCACCTCAACAACTAACCACACATGTGGTTACATAATGAGTGTCACAAAACCAACTCCAAAACACCACTACATAAAACAATACCATTGAAAAATGAGGAGGCAAATTACCATCCATGACCCCAAAACTATGGTTATATATTCAGAACACATGTGGCACCAAATTTTCAAACCCCGAATACCTGGAAACCAAGAGAAAGCTAAGAACTGAAATATGATTTAAATCAAACCATGGAATAGAAACCCTGGGTTTGACAACAACAACATAAAATTATAACATAAATATTATTAATATAATTTTTTATATAATTATTTTAAAACCAGTAACCAAAATTCCCTTATCCTCTAAGAAAAAATTAAAATGCAAATCATTCATACGAGCAGACTGTTACGCCCATGATGAAACATTTTTTCCCTTTATCATCTAACATTTCTTTTCATAAAGAGTAATTAACTAAATAATTTGGATATATATCTATATAATATTTATATTCTATAAATAATATACCACATTACTTATTTCTCACATCCATCAAAAAAAATGAAATCATCATCCTTGCATATGTGTGGAATACCGCCTCTATGGATCAATTCGTTGTGTTTTTCACTATAGAAACATATGTTTTTAAAATAATAAAATTATATTTTATATAAAAATTAAAAAAAACAATATTTTTATAATTATTTACATGATAGACTCATTTTATCTTTAATTACAAGAAAGCTTAATATTTTTATGTTCAATAACATTATCAACATGCAACGCCGAATTGAAAAGACCCCTGATATATTTTATCATTATGACCAGTACATTAGAATTTAAAGAAAGAATAGGATTAAATAACACATGGAAATATATATTTTTATCCTATTTATTATTTATATATTTATTATTCATGATAATATAATAATTTAATACAAATAATTACTTATTTCGGGAAAAATAGAGTTTTTATAAAAAGAAGATTTGTTATGCTTACCACACATAATTTAAATTTCACTACTAAATAACTAAAAAAATTTAATAAATAACTTTATTATATAAATATCAATTATTAAATTATATTAGGGTCAAATTTTGATATTATTATGTAATTTTTCATTTTTAATGAATAGTGAAAATTACATAATTTTATTCAAAAATAGTATTTTCTATAAAATAATTTTTATGAATAAGGTGTATTTTTTATTTTTTTTAGAATGAAATTAGTTAAATTTTAAATAAATTAATTAAATATATTTTTTTTATCCACATCAATATTAATTATAGATATAGAATCATAGTAATATTTTCAACATTCTCACTTTGAAAACATGATTTCTCATCACGTCTGAGGGATTGATTTCAAATTAGATTTAACAAATTTTATGAGTCAACATTAAGAAAATTGAATCCAAATTTTGAATACCGAAAATTTATATTATATAATTTGTTCAAAATAATTTTTTACCAGCTTCGTTAGTGAAAACAATTAAAATTAATCATAGTGACAATGGTAATGATTAGTCCCCAAAGAGACTAAACATTAATCATAAGGGGGAAAATAACCTATAAAATTTTCAATAACCATTTATTAAGAGATATTTATACCGTATAATTTCTATTATATAGTTTTCTAATTTATGGGAATAGATTTACATGATGAAAACATGGTTGTAAATCTCTCATTAAAAAATTAACATGTTTTCCACTCACCCACTTATAAAAGACCTCCACCCATCCTCTTCTATCCATACCTCTCAAGACCTTTGGATCATGAAATACCTTACTTAATAACCCTCAAATTTCCTTTAATTATACTAGAATAATTATTTTGGGTATAAATATATACACATAAACCCATTGGTATAAACCAAATGGAGATACCCAGACTAGAGGTAACACCCTCCAATGAGTGTTTCTATTTTATTTCATTATTCACCCCATTAAATTAAACATATAAATTATTATATAGTTACCTAATTATAATAAATATAATTATATATTATTATTTTATGGTTATGACCTATAATCACACAGACACACACTACATAAATGGGTTATGAAATCATCATTCGGGTGTACGGTGGACTACCATCTTGAGAAATGTCATCTTTATTTTTTTAATAACCATCATTCATGGATTGGAATATTAATGGAAATATATTATATATATAATATTAAATATATTTAGACCATTTTTATACCTTTATTTTTGTTATATCATATTCAATCTTTTTAGATTTCAAATTGTGTGGGATACGATAATGTCACTTGTGTGTATGAAAGACTACAATCTCACATTGCGATGTGAAGCATTTTTCACTAACATGTTACATGAAAGGAAATAAGGGTAACTATAATGAATATATAAGATATTAATGAAGTAATTATTATATTCATATCATAATTATATTTATTAAATATAATATATAATTTTCTTTCTTACACTTTCTGATAAAATAAAAGTGATAATGTCATCTGAGGTTGTGTGAACTATCACGTCCTCAAAAAAAACGTGATTCCATTTTTTCATAAATTAATCATAATATTGATATAAATAATTTTATATTATAAAATAAAATAGGATTATGATTAAATTGTTATTATTTAAATATTAAATATTGCATACCTTCATTCTATATAAACTATTGGATAATGGAAACGTTACTCACATGTATGTACGTCCTATATGTTACATGATCATGTCGTCAGACCATTTTCTAAAAAAATATTTCATTATAGGTTTTAAATTTATAATTTATCAATAAATATTGTATTTAGTTCATAATTTTTATTCTGTATATGTTTAAATAATGGTCTTTTGACCATGGTTGACCTACCAAATTCAATTTTTAAACATAATCTGAATATATTTAAAAAATGACTTAAACATAATTAATTACTTATAAAAATATAAAATGTAAATAATTGAAATAAAATTATTAATAAATATGGTAAATTTTAGAAATAAATTAAACTGGTAACATATGTTTTTTTCAGGAATATAAAGATCAAATGTGATCAATCAGACTCAATATAAGGGTTTATCTCATCTTTTATTTATTTATATGTGATGTGTGCTATATTAACCAAATTTTTTCATGGTATGAACATAATATGAATTTATTTTGTGATTAATATATTTAAATTCAATGTAAATTAATATATAAATTTTAGGATCTCTGATTCATTTGTATTACAATTTCAAATTTACCAAACCATTTAGTTGATATTCTCTCTATTTACATTCTTTGAGATGTAAGTAATGATTACACCTAAAATGTTTTATAAGGGGTACATTATTTTCATTTGAAATTTTATTACATTAATATAATTATATTCATGATATTATATTTTTCATTTAATCATATTCTTCCATGGGTATTATGATTCATGTTTACCAATATGGTAATGTTCTTATATTAAAATTTCATATTTTATCAGGATTATTTTTTATGGTATGGATGGCGTTTTGTTTTCCCCATATATGTATGTAGATAACTAAAATGAATTGTTGTTATTTCACACACATGTATTCTAGATATAGTTTCCTAAGGACGTCTATAGGTACAATGTATGGATGGTGGTTTATTTAATTTTTATTACAAGATTGAACACATGAATAATAGATTAATAGATGATAAAAATAATGAAATATTTCTAATTTCTAAATAAATGCTAATCAGTTTAAATCTTCATCATTTACTTATAATTTGTGCAATAAGGGGTGAAACATTAGACGGGAATGAGACAACTAAAAAATGATGTTGAATAATAAAATAAATGTCATAATCCTCTTAATGACATAAAATACATCTCTAGTAAAGACTCTATAGACTCACCCTTTTCATCTGGCACATGAATTAAATGACTCGTGGCCTATATTAATGTAGGTGATGAAGTTTTTTTCTTTTATTTATAACCCTCCTTATCATTCTTCCTCTTCATATCATTCATCATAATCTCATTTACCTAGTAAATTATATGAATTTTTTGATTTTTTTATTAATAAATTCTAAATATAAAAATATATTATAATGAATCACAAAAAAATGTAAATGGGAATAAATGTTTTCTAAAGAATATTTTTATTTGGTTTTCAAATTAAAATTCAAACAAATCATTGAGAATTTAAAATCCAAAATCAGTGGTCTTAGAAATTATCAAGCTTAATTCACACATGGAGACCAACATAATGATATAATCTGAGGTTCTCGACATCTAATAAAAAATAATAATTTTTCTTTGTTTCAAAAATAATGTTATTTATTATAAAAATATTACTTTTTTAAAACAATATTTTCAAAATAAATTTTGTAATTATTTTCATAAACACAGAATTTAATATTTGACTATTAATGAAAGAAGTCAATATATAGAAGGCCTAAAAAATTTATCATTTATATCATATACCTTATAAAAATATCATATAAAACATTTACAGTTTCCAAAAATAGTATTAGCTAATATTATTGAAAGTATGAATGATACAGCTCCAATATCACTTTGGGGTGAAATTACAAGACATAAATTTGGCTACGAAAAAACATCTTAATAATTTTCTAGAATAAATTAGTAGACATAACAAATCTATTATAAGGTATAATCATAAATAATGATCTATGAACTCGTGAAATAATTTATCTATTGATACAATTTGAGCACATTTTTATATTCTATAGTTGAGGAGTTTTCTTATTTAGTAATGTTAAGGGATTATATTTATTGGGATATTTATTTTGATATCTTTAATTTTAATTTCCATATTTAACGTCATTTTAGGATAACTCTTCACTATATGACACATCTATACAATTTATTATTAAAAGGGTACTAGTTATAGTTTATTAAAATTGTTATTCCTAATTTCTTCTAATTAATTTTCCATTTTTTAAAATTATTTCCTAAAATATTTTAAAATAATGATAATTACTATTAAAACATTAATTTTGAAATTTATTAAATTATTTTAAAAAAATTCACTAAATGACTATTTATTTAGAGATTATCGGTTTTTGAATCCTCAATTTCATTCCATTAATCCTACTCATATACTTTGTATCATTTGACATTATGTATTGTCCAAGCAATATATGCCTTATTGAATTTTTTGAGTAATATGTAGAAATTAAATTAGATAAAGTGGTTCTTTTAACTATTTCATTATGTTATATGAAATAACATATTTTTTTTAATTTCTTCTCATTTACATTATTTTTTTCTTCTTGAAGTCACAAAAGATGGGATTTTTGGATTATTTGAGAAAAAGTCTTAGGGGGTTTGTTTGGGTTAATTTGGGGTAAATTTTGTGGTGATGTCTTTTCTATTAAAAATGGATGAATTTGGTTTAAGTTTTTTATGTTTATCACATGAGTATATTAAATATTTTTTAGTATACATTTTTGAATATTGGATATCTTAATCTCTAATATCTTGAATTTATTCATTAATTATTTTACTCCTGTGTTACAAATGATATGTTGTTTTATGTTAATTTTCTATGATCATAAAAATGGGGGATATTATTTTATCTTCATCCCTCTCATGGTTATTTTATTTACATAAACACTAGACTTTATATTGAATGTTTTCATTTATGTGAGTTTTGATGTATATGTCGAATTTTAGTTAACGTTCCTAATAGAAGGAAATATAGAATTAAATGGAATTGGAGAAAATTTATTCGAGTTCATTTAATATATTTCTGATGTATTTTTCTATGTATTAATAATTTGGAATGAATTTTTATGGAAAATAACATATAATTAATAGAAGTTTAAGGGGTAAAATACATGTTTAATGTTTAGAAGGAAGCACTAGCTATCCATCATAGAGCCACTAGCCAACTCGGGATGAAGAAAGTAGCATTCTTCCCCTCTAAAAGCCTACCAACTAGCTAGTTTTACTGTATATACTATCTTGTTAGAGCAGTAAGTGCCCAATGATATTCATTATGAATACTGGTTACCTAATTTTATCATTTATCTAGTCGGTTGCACTGATTCTGTTTGTAATTTTTTTCATGGGTCCTAATCATCTAAATTAATTGATAACTATAATATATAATAATTATATATTCCATAATTTTTTCATTGGTTTTGTAGGAAAAATATATATATCATGGGTTCTTTTATCTCAGCAATGATATTTTTCAATAACTCTATAATCAAATCATTGAATAATTTCATACAATCTCAAGTATCGTATCATGTATCCAATTATCATTTCCCTTTTCTCACATACTCCCTTTTACCTTTGTCTCTGAATCTCTCTCTCATTTTATGTCCAATTTGATATATTTTATTTTTTATTTTTAAGGGATCTATAGAAAGAACAATTTTCTTTCCTCAACCTACCTTATATTGATGATTTCTTTTTACAAGTGTGAAAATTAGGGAGATGGATGTTTATTAACATTTTGGTATGGGAGGAATGGATTCATAATATTTCCACCAAATAATTGAGGATGGGTTTCTTAATGTCCATTAAAATTAATGGAATTAGTAAACAATCTCAACTCGAAGTTAGGAGTTGTCAATCCTAACACCATTCAATTGGTAAACTACTTTTTCAAATTGTGTTTATTCTCACTTTCATTTTTTTCAATTTTTGACCTGATATAGATGCATGATAATTCCATATTTTCCATTTTTCTAATTTTCATTATGAATTCAAATATTTTAAAATTTAATATTTACTTTATAATAAAATTTTAATTTAACACTTTTTCAATTTTTCATATAGAAGTCCTTTTATTTAAATGTAATCAATGGTTTTATAATTTGAATTTTTAAAAGAAAATTATCCTCCCTATCACATTTATCTGACCTAAAAATTGTTATTCAATGGATAATATCATGGGAATACATCATACAGGTCTATAATATCATTATGTTCCTTTTTATACATGGAAGAAAAACTATACAAAAAATTTATAGTTTATTTTGGTTGTCACATCGGCACCTAAGGATAAAATAGGATCTTTTTATTAATTTTTTTATAGGAATTTTTCTTCAGTATGTAATTATATATTATATATTTAGTGAGATATTCCATTTTGGGGGAATTTTTATTTACTCACACATATGTGATTTCTTAGTTCTGGATATAGGTAAGGGAATAAACCATCATTGAATGGATACTGTGCAGTAACATTGTCATATTATGGACACATGAACTGGTATGGACTCGGGTACAATTATTTGTATTTCCCTATATTATTTTATATATTTTGAACCAAAATATATATAATCAACCCAAAATTGATTTCATTTATTTATGAATTAATCTTGTCATATTATATAGAATTATTTAATACATCATATCTTATGTTATTTTCATATGTTTTCATATTAAATATAGTTTATATTTTCTTTTTGATATATTTTAGTGATGGTTTATAATTATTTGTTCGATTATTTAAGGATATTTGATCTAGATTTTGTTGAATCCGTACGTTTATTATAGACCAAAACCACTACTCAAAAACCTCTAGTATATTTGGATTCATGTGTGAGGTTATTCGAAGGATTAGTTTGACCACAGATTGAGTGTACCTTCCTAAGAACATTTTATCCAATTCATTATGTTGTAATAATTTGAATTACATGGTTGTAGATTCTAGTATAGGGTGATCTTTTATGAGCCTATTTGATGATATTTACTTCTATGTCTAGGTGTATAACGGAACAGAGACCCTTAAAAACATGAACATTACTTCCTTAATCATTAATATTTTGAGTTAGAGTCATCTATCAAACTCAAATTATTATGTAATGAAATATTATAGATATAAGGTTTAATAATAAAATTCTATTGGTTATAGGATAAGGAAGAGATCATATCTGTTCAATGATTGGTGATATAGTATATGATAATGCATTATGAGTTAATCCAGGATTCAATTGTCATTAGAAGATTTTTCAACATTGGACTTACCCACATTAATCATGATATATATTGATATAATTAGCTCCCCATGATGTATAATTACATTATGAGTACGATCTCATGATACTTCTTCTATTAGTGAGTGATGTTTGTGCATCAACAACCCATAGTAATTATTGAAACCATACCGATTTTCAAAAATAATTCGTATGATATTGAAATTGATTTTGTGATGGGTTTGATGAGATCAACATAAGTTATTGAAGATGTATGCATAATTCATGATGATTTTACAATATTTTATAATTTACTAAGGGTTAGGGAAACCAATTAATTGATAATGTTAGAATGATATAAATTTATGACATAATATATCTTCAAGTAATTCTAGGGATTTTCATGTTTCGACATGTTAGTCAATTAAATTCACATGAATAAAAGTAATTCTATATTTCATCCGATAAATAGGTCCATTTAAGAAAGACATACCATCCTCATAATAATGGGTAATTAGTGAATACTATATAGGTTCCAGAGTAAATTATCCAAGCATGTTTCCAGAAAAATTGATTATTTCAGATTCATTTATCACTTACTATGTTTATATATAATTGTATTTATAATGAACTGGTCTCTATGGAACCTTTTAGTATTTTTTAGGAAGGAAATGTCGATCACTACAATTTTTGTTGGATGCCATGGTTACATTAAATGATTGGCTATGTCTTATACAACAGAAATCATAGAATATTTAGAATATTAGAATGTAGATACTGACCACTAATAGTAATTAATAATAATATTGTTAATGGTGATTAAATATTCTTTATATTAATTTTAGTGATTGAATAATATATAGAGTATTATGTTTACTACGATACATGAGGCTATAAATGCTTGGTAATATGGTATCCATGTATGTGGTACTATTTGTAATATTTTAGAGGATTGGTGTAGATGAATAACAATTAATTCTTAGAGTTTTCATTTAATTCTTAGTATATTCCACATATATTAGTTTTAAAGGTATCATATGTATCCTCATCATGTGATCATCTTCAAGGATCTCTAACAAGAGTTAGATAAATCATACATGGAATGAACTATTCAAATATTGGAACCAATCTAATGGATCCATTAATGGATTTTAGTTCCCTTATTATGTGTACAAAAAAACATTGGGTATATATATGAAGTTAAATGGGAGAGATAAAAGGATATTGAGACATAGTGGTCAAAGATCTTCATCGATGACTCTTAGTGATATATATCATGTAAGTGATATTATATTGTGGGGAATTTATAATGATCAATGAATATATAGGCATTAATTCAGGTTTATTAGGTAAAACACTTTCAATTTCAACCTAGTTCTCTTATGTAATTAAATTAGGGATCTCATGATCTAAGATCATTAAAAAATATCAAATGAAGAAATTTTCCAAACTAGGAGAGTATCCATTTAATTCCTGATGAGATGCCCCTGAACATTTTGTTATCATGGTAGGAGGAAGATACTACAATCCAGCCCATTAGACTTTTAGTTAGGGTCCAATAATGTTATGGTAGGGCTTGATCCCCCATTTTAAATGGGGATATATTTTTCTTTCATACTTACCTAATATATTTATTACAATATTTTCCCTCCATATTCTCTAAATAGAAACCCAATGGACCCCCATGGATCCATTTATGGTTTTCTTCCCATTTCATCATTTCATCTCTAATTTAGGAGGTGTTAATTTATATTTCAATGTATCTGTAAGTAAAATACCATATGGGTTATATTTCATGGAATTTCTCATTATTATTTCATGTTCCATCTGAAATCCCTAAATTGGATGAATTTTATTGGTTTCACATTTTTTAACAAATAAGTCAAATTTTTTATGCAATCATTGATGAGTGAGATAATAATCAGATGATATAAGAATCCCCTAATGTATCTACTCGGTTTATGTAGAGTTTCATGACTATTGTGGTGTTTAAATTCTATTAGTCTTGACCGAATACTATATTATGAAACAACATAATGTTTTTTGGGATTTAATAATTAAAATATATATATATATATATATATATATGAGAATTAAAATACATCAATTTATTGTTCATTACGTCACGACCAATGATTTCCTCGTTGTTTACTAAAGAGTAATGAATGTAGAAATGGGAAAATATATGGTGTTTTATTTGATGTTTTATATTAAAGTGGACATTAATAAGTTACATAGATTACATTTTTATGATTTTATGAATATTAATATGGTTATAGATTATGGGTATCCTTGTATAATATTAGAGAGTGGGAAAAAATTAACCATGAATAACCAATCTAATGTATAGTATAAAATTATGTTGGATGAAATATTAACTCTTATAGATCACTATGAGGAATATGTTTTTATATTTATTTTATCAAATTACATCATATATTTTAATTGTGGATTAATATGATATGGTTTTTTATTCAATATTTTTATATAATCAGCAGACATGGTACTTGATTTCAAGTCATTGAATCCTTGTAATACTGGATGGGATATAATTATATGTAATAACAACATGAATTCATTATTGGTATGGGGTTCAGTATAATTCCAACCATAGATAATAATTGGTATGCAGTTTGGTGTAATGATAATGTGGGTTATTTTCTGTCATGTGATTGAGTGTAATAACAAATAGTAAAATGTGGTGAATTGACATGAAATGTAATTTCGTGTAATTCCAACCCATGTTTTTGTCGAGTATATGGTAGGGTGTAATACCATATGGTGGTGTTTTTTCATTCATTTGTTATATAATTAAATATTGGGGTGTTGATTGGAATGGGTTTTGATGAAATGAAAACATTGGTTATTAATTGTTGTGTGGGTAGGTGTAATGCCAATATAGATAATATTGATAATGTGATTTGGGTGTGCACACAATAATGGAATCTCTAGTTACATTTGTTAGGAATAATTCCCTCAATTTATGTGTGCGGGGAATTTGATGTATGGATAAACAACCATTGTTGTATGTTGTTGTTGGAAGATGTCATGTCGACCTATTAATGTATTTATGTCACATTTTTTGTTTCTCTTTCTGAAATGGTAGAATTAGGATTTGTCAAGTCTTCAGTATCTTGTTAGAGTGTGACGATAATAATGGTTTTTATTATTTACATTTTTATAACCTTGTCACATCACATCATCCAGTGTCATATTTTTATTCAAGAAAAATTGGTAAAAATAAACATCTAGTAAACAAAGGCTTATGGTGGCATAATGTATTGCAAACTATGGGCATCCAATTCGATCAATTTAACCCCCTCATGCTTCAAGTAATTGATATTAGTGATGCGTATGTTAGATCCCTGATACTCCAAATAATCTAAGTGGTTATTTAATGTATTACCCTCTCTCCAAGTGTGGTCCATGTTAAAATTGTTGTTGAAGAGGGATATACATTTTTAAAAAATGTAAGATATAGACCAAGTGGTGGAGCCTTCTCCATGAATGGAGTCATGTATGATAAAAGAGTTAGTCTCAACATGATTAATATCAAGGTTCTCCTTGCTACATAAAAATAACCTAGTGATAATTCTATAGGCCTCGTCCTGTAGGAAGTTTTCATTAACATAAAACATTATGAAGGATAGAATGACACTCCCACATGTTTCAGGTACCACTCTCCTATCTCACATGTTTCCTTGTATACAGGACCCATCCGTATTGATATTGTAGCATGTGTGGAGAGGGTTCCACCGTACCCATTTTCCCTATGGTCTATTGATGTAGGGTTGAACCAGAGAGGTGGTAACCTACAACAATCATAGTGAAGGAGATTCCCTTGATTTATTAATGAGAGTGACCATTTCCACTAGTAAGTTCTATGTTCTCATAATGATAGAACTCGTTGTTGGAAGGGATCCTTTCTACCTTACATGGTTTCTATCCTGCTACAGGCACAAGGATCCAGCACAGAGAACCATTGACCTATCCATTATTCCATACTTGAATCATTTGTCCCTTGGAATAATATTTCAAAAAACATAGAATCACATTGATCATGAGAGGATAAATCTATAATACCATCAAATATTTTCCAGACAACATGAGACGATTCACCTTCAATGAAGTGATGTTTCGTGCTTTCCTCAAGCTGGTTTCTACATTAATAGAATTTGGATATCATTTTTATTCAAACCATATTTTTGTTATCACCAATAAGTAATTCCTAATTTTTTTATTATCCAGCTGTGAATGTTATATTGTGATTGTATTATTTTGCACCAAACATTACAATGCCAGCTCGGATGATGATCCTATGAGGATGATATCCTTCTAGAGTTCCTTGAATTGAATTTACCTAAGGTGGAAGGAATGAACACATGCTAATTTTGTTCTGAGTTGATGAAAATTGAATCAATGATAACTATTTTCTCATCCAATACTAGCTTGAAAACATTAGATAGAGGTTCACTTTCTGAAAAGTTATTCTTGGGGCATGGAATCCTGGGAATCCAATAGTAAAGCCTATAATGTTGTGGTACTAGAAGAGGATATCACCTACACATACAATCCACTATGTTTTATATTAGGGTATTGGGATGTGTGGGTAAATCATGGACCATAGGGGAGAGGCATGGCCACTAACAACATCTTATTTTCTAGTATACTAGTTGGAAATGTTATTTTCCAAAAGTGTTTGTTCTTCAATAAGTCCCCATGTGATATTAGATTGACTGTAGTGGAGTATGTTGTTGTGACTCCTCCCAGTAATTCCCCCATCATGGATGGGCCTCTCTATTCTATCAAATTTGACTGAGTTCCACTTACCTTACGAGAGAGAATTCCAAATGAAACTATCAAGAATGATGTTGTTGGTGTTAATGACTCTTTACATCATGTTGGTGGATGCTAGAGCATGGATAGGTATGGCTGACATGACGATGTAGACCAAAGTGATTTGGTCCCAAAATGATAATTACAGTTTCCTATAGTTAATAATGTCGACCATGAACCCTCTCACAATATGATAAAAGACTATAATTAGATGTCTTTTATAAGATACTAGAGTGTAAAGGTAATTCATTTAGAAGGGGCCTTGATGCATATCCATTCTGTTGTATAGAGAATAGACCTAACTAGAAGCATATATGTTGGATATATAGATGTTTCATTTGAATGTTTTGATATCCTATCCACTCCAGTAAAAATAATTCTCATGTATATTAGTGATTCCTCGAATAGATCTCTTTCCACCATTAGATAAGATGATGTTTTCATCCACAAACATCAAGTAGGGTATAGGTGGGAGGTTCATTTTACATTGAAAAGGGAGTTCTTCTCAATTAGAAAAACATCTACAGATTTGGAGACTAAGTGTATCCATCACAAGATTAAATATTTGTGGTGATATTGGGTCTCATATACATAGTACATGAGTCGCCTTGAAGAAACTGTGAGACATACCTTAGAAGGAAAATATCCATCAATGAGGAGATGAAACATCTTAATATGACGTCTAAGGCCCTAGGGGAGATCACCAAAGCTTAAATTACTCTGTTGATGAAACCTCATCTAATCCTATCATATTACAAATTCATATAAAATTTAATTTCCCTATTAGATCCATAATTCTTAATGTTGATGTATCCCAATATTTCATATGATAGGGTTATAGATACTTTAATAGAGTGACCCTTCATTAAGCCATACTATTCAATGAAGATCCATTGGGGGATATACATCAGTAGAATGAAATTAACGACTCCCAACATAATAATATTGGGTAACTTTCATATGCTCACAGTTCTATAGCGCATGAGAGTGGAGGGGTCCTTACTCATTGAGATGAGCACCAGTTTCATAGCACATGCGACCTGGGGGAGGTTATCTCCCCAAAATAACTCTTGAGTATCAAAAATAATATTTCCCATAAAGACATCCAAATAACCCATATAAAATGATCCTTTATAAGCTATCATTTCATGGAGCACTCTCAAGGATGTGATTTATCATGCACGTATAGATTTCTTCCTCATTTGTGATCAACTAAAAAATGTTATTGTCTTTGTCAGATACAAGGGTGTGAATATCACCACGTCACTTCATGATTCACTTAAGAAACTTAATATGATTATGGATACTACTATTGTTGTCCTACTGAGTTATAAAAAAACTCTACACCAAAATTAATATTTCATATTTTATAAAATAGCTATCTCCATGGGCCTTGATTTGGAAAGATGACGTATAGTTACATGGATGAAGTCAACCGGCGAAAATTTATTTAAACTCAGGTCATGTTTTTATTGTTATCTACATTATTTTGAATATTTTGAAGCATAATATATAGTAATATACCAAGGTGAGCACATTTTAAGTATTTATGGATCATATTACATTGTATAATTTCAACTAATGTAGTTTCTTTTATGTTATTTCATTATCACTGGATTTTAATTATAATGTATATATTTATGATTTTATATTTTGATAATATTTTTCATGTATTGATTATTCTATTATTTTGGTTATATGATTTACAGGGTACAGTCATATATTTTTTAATGTGAAACCATCCCACCACTGTGTATATTTTTTTGTATGGGTTGGTGAGCCTATGGTCATGTGAAACACTAATTTTAAAATGTTTTAGGAAATCCATTCTAGATACATTACAATTATTTCATAGTATAGGTCACTATAAATTAAAAAACAGATGAAATATTCTAATAAATAAACATGTATTGTTAATTACAATAAAATGACTCGCACACACACACACATATATTAATTATAACTATAATAAAAAATATATATTCATCCAAAAAACCTATAATATCCCTAAATGTTGAATATTGGTAATATATATTAAATCATGTATATTTTAAAAAAATTCATTCTTTCATGAAATAAAAATAAATATATTTATGAAAAGTATAATTACCTGATAAAAATATAAAATTAATTAATATTTAATAAATAACAGAAAGAGTTAATATACAAAATAAATACCATTAGGATTTTTTAGGCTTCTATAATGATATGACCCACGGATCTATAACAAACCATTAATGAATATACCATATAAAATTACAAATTATATGTGAATATGATTTAATTTTATTGAATGATAGAATTTAGTATAAAATCTATATAGGTTCATAACATTTTTTAATAAAAAATTGGTGAATATAGTCATAACCATCATCTTCATCATCATCATTAAATCCACCATCATATATAAAAAAATTACATCAACAGGAGTAACAAAACAATCATTGCCACTATAATATAATACATTAATAAAGTGTTTTTAATATCAATTTTTTCCCATTATAATTTTATTTGGAACATAACTTGACACAATAATTTGAATTTATTTTTTTCCAAATTAATATAAAAAATAACTTATACCCATTGATATTTATTTATTTTCACTCAAATACAATATTATTAAAAAATGGAATTTCTCTAATTTTTGGAGGTATTAGGTTATGAAGTAAGCTTTGAAATGAACATATATAACATTTTCATTATTATTAAATATTTCTTACTATAAAATAAATAATTTTGATAATTTTAAAAATGTATGTAAGATTCAGACCAGCTATGAAACTATAAACTTCATAATATTCTTATCATTCTATGTTTTAATTAACTATGTGATTTATATATAGCAACCCTAATATTTCTATAAAAATAATATATATTACAATAATAATAATATTTTTAAAATTTATTACTATTAATATTTAATTATTGATATTTCTTTATCAGTTTATCCATTGCCTCAGAATTCAATACTAAAATATGCGGTTTCATATGCCATTTTTATGACACAAACTAGTTAATGAATGTGATCCTAAAACAACTATTAGGTACAAAATTTTTGAAAAATAATTCTAACTTGGATAAAATATATTATATTGATTTATTATTAGTTAATTATATCTCTAACCATCATTTTTTAAATGTCTAAAAAAATTCAATCCCCCCTATTAAAAATAATATTTTATAATGGATTGATGAATGTTTTTATTATTTTTTATATAATATTTATTATATATATATATATAATTTTAGTTGAATTTATTTGATGATAATAAAATGGGCCAACATGTATAAATTTTGTGGGAAGGTACATGGTAAGATGCACTATACACGTAAAGACATTTGGTAGAAATAGTTATTATAATTCAAAAAGAAGGATCAATTAATATTATCATATTTTATTCACAATGATTGTGGTTTATATTTTGAAATAATTTTTTATATACTTTTTTAATTTAATAACGCCATCCTTACATTATTCGTAAACATTGGTGAAATTTTATTTGTAATGAATTAATTAACTATTTTTTATGATCATTTAATTTTAAGGAATTCATCTCTACCATTCTAGTATATACTCAATTTGATATATTGCATGATTAATTATCTAGAACCTCGAGGCCCTATGATATATGAAAAACAATTTTCTATTTGTAATCTCCATTATGTTTAAACTTTTAATGAGTATAACACTTATCAAACTAATTTCCATTGGATGATTCTATTTATTAATAAACTAAAAAATCATGCATCGATGTTCTCTTAAGAAATACACTACTAGAAATGGGGTCATTAACCGTGTTAAAATATTGAATTTTCGGTGATAAAAAATTATTCACTACTGCAATTTGGTTTAATGGACTAGGTTTTTATCATCCTTAGAAAATAACTGAAAAAGATACCATTTATCCGTGAATTTATTTAGTGACTAATTTCATATTTTTTAAATAAAAACCACCTTAAGGGATCTTGGAGGAATCAAAAAGCTCCATGGGAGTTTTCTAAGTGGACTGATTTTGAGTGGGTTGTCCAAGGGTAGAAACCCCACTGAAATTAGGATAAAACTTGAAAATACCCTTTCATGAGTAGGTTGTACAGTTAGCACACATTGTTTAAAAAACGGAGTGAAAACTGCGAAATTAATCATTGTCTAGTTCATGATGGGTTGCAAACATTTGATACATGGTTAGTTAACCATGCACAAACCGTGTGACCCCTTCACACATACTATATATTTAAACAAACCCTGAACCTTAACCATGCAACATAGAAAGGTCCCCAAAAATCACTATTCTCAATCCAACTCATCTTCCTCAAGCGGATCAACCACCCAATAAATATATTCTATAAAAGTGTTACACTATGAGTGTAAAAAACTTATTTTACTATCCAACACATCATCATTCCGTCCCTTTAACAATGGAATAAGAAAAATACCACCCAAAACATTCATGATTGAAAATTTTAATCAAGAACACACAAGAAAATAAATTTAAACCTGGGAGACTTGGAACCTAAGATTAAAGCATTTAATTAAAAAATTTGAAATAAAGGACAGAATTGAAAATATATGTGTGAAAATTCTTCCACCCATGATAATTTCTTCCCCTATGATTCCACTACATTTTCCAGTGATCAATCAATGACTAAGGATTATAAAATCCACAAGATCATGCCCTTCAATAAAAAAACATCCCAAAACAGTTAATCACAACAACAACCTCCTTCCTGAAATAGAATAAAAATTGAATCCACTTCCCATGAATCAATGAGAAATTAGAGTTATAACCATACATCCATAATTCAAATAGTACTGTTGGGCACACTTCATAAAACCAAACATTTTCCCTCTTAAAAAAGTAAACTCATAAATTAAGAAAGTTCAAAAGAAGTATGATTAAATAAGACTAAAAAAACAAAAAATATAGATATCTTAAAGGGGTATCCCCGAATGGAATCCCCAACATTTTTAGCAACCTAGTACAAGAATGTATACGGAACATGAATAAACACACAACACAGTATAAATAACAACAACTATAACAGACAGAAACAGTACAACAAGAAGGCACTTTAGGTCAACCCCTAACATCTCTCAACTTCATCCAATAGGATGGGGTATCATTCAGGTATGTTGATTTATCATTTGAAACTAGAGAACGAAATCCTTAGGTTGATCAGTAAGAAATATTTATTGTGGGGAAACACCATTGGACACACCAATAACATTCATAAAATCATTATGGGGTGAACACTAAGCAACAATAAAACCAGGAGCATTATAAAACCCATATCATAAAAAAACTCACAATGAATAAACATCAATCCCCACACAGGAAACAAGACTATTCTTCCAAAAAATATTTTCTATAAATCCACCAAATATCACCTAAAACCCTAAATAGCAACATGAATATAAAATCCAAACACCTCTTAATTAATGTATCCCATGTAATTTGAAAAAAACCCCAACTTCTTGTTTTTTAGAACATCACAACGTTCATCGTAACGAAATTTTTAAATAAAAATACAAGGTGGGTTTCACTATCACCAATGGTATTCTATGTATTCTCAGACATGCACATTCCATGACACCTCGGGCATCAAACTACCCATTTTAATCTAGGTGCATTCAAACCACATTCCACATATATTTATGCTTGTGAGCACCCATGGGAACATCAATGGTCAAAAAGAAAATTCACATTTCACAAGTCAAAACACATTTAAAAATCCCATGAACCATCAATTCAACCCATTTTTCAAACTAAACATATCAATCCATTTCTTCATTTAATTAAAATAAATACCATGGATTCATTTCAAATTCCCCTTTTTTATTCATTTTACTGAAAACATTTTTCATAAAATCACAGTTCCCATTTCATCAAAATAATTTGATTATAACCCACTCTATTTAATTTAAAAAAAATTCAAAACAAACATCATCATTCAAAAAACTATTATCCATAGACCCAAAGTTATGATTATAATCTTCTAATATGGTTAAATCCATCCCATTTTAGCCAAATAAGTCATTTAATAATAATTTAATTTTATAAATCCTTTCATAACGTTAATTTTAATGATCAATTTTCCAATTTTATACAATCAAACCACTAATAAAAAACATATTTTACAATTCTAACAGTATGTTTTCAAAAAATATTCAGAATCAATATAGGCTCAAATAAACTCAAAAGGGAAACAAATGACGATGGGTGACTTGGTCATTTGGTTGGTGAACATATTCCAAACACACCACCAGCACAGAGAGACATCTAGTTCTATGTCCCAAGATCCTGATGGCTTCCCAAGATCGAAGATCTCGTGGATACCCCTAGCCCAACTCACTTTTCATATCCCAAACATAAAACAATCCAAAAAGGCGAAATAATCTAACCAGGCCATAATTCCCAAGGAAACTAGATGTTCAAAACCAGCAAGAGATCATAAGATCCATCTCGTTCCTACCTCTTCAATCCTAACAATCCTACTCCATATAACACAAAATCACCACGTAGGAATGGGTGCATTTAATATAATGGTCTTATAAAGATCCAACCTCCATTTATACAAATTTTCATGACCATCACAGGTCATCCTTGAACCGGTCACCCAAGGCGATTTGTGGCAAGGCCTGAAGGGAATTTCAGATCCCCACATGCTTGAAACTAGAATCGTGCATCAACAAAATACAAAAAGGGAATTATTTCACTAATAAATAATAAATTAATTAAATAGTGAAAATATGAAAAAAAAATTCCAATATATAATGAAAAATCAAGTGAATATATTTTGTACAAGAATATAAAAATAAAACCATGAATGATGAATACATGATCTACATGTAACCCCATGGGACACTCTACAACATAATGATTAACCATACCCCAATGAAATTTAACACAAAATGAAACCACCCCCAAGGATAAAAACATGATGAAATAAAATACATGAGTATTAAAACATATTAGTTAATCCCAGATTAATCTATTACTAAGGAATATCCTTTAAAATAATAGAAACATCAACAACAAGTTTGAAATACAAAATATATAATTAGGGTTTCTTTGAATTTTAAATGTAAACACATTACGGTCCATTTCCAAACTACATTTCAAAACCATGACTATTTCTAATAGCGAGACATTAACATTTCTAGGGGAATGTGGTTTTTTAATTTTCTAATAGAAGAAGAGATTGTAAAACATTTTTACATAAAAAAACAATATAATCCTTTGGAATCTGACACATCACATACAATGATAATAAAAACATATGAGGGGAATAAAATAATCACATAGAAATGGAAATGGTTATAGACAATTAAGTGACCAAGTATCACAACCATCACTACTAGCCGTTAATTTCCTTTAGACATGGTTGAACCAATTAGATCATGAATAATCCTAATAATACTGACTCATGATACCCATCTTTGGATGTATTTCTCCAATGATAATGATTACACCACCTTAAATACTCCTACCACTCTAACTCATGACAGACCGAGAGGATGATCACATAACAATAATCCAAATATATCCACTGACTATGGGCCACCAGCAAGGGCATAATCTATCCAGTACAAAATTCATTCTTTGAAAATTATCTCACTATGCTAGGTTCCTATGTACCATATATAATGGGGGGATCCAACTGATTCCAACCGATCATCAAATCACATGCATATATAATAATATTTCGATAATAATCCTCACCCTAATTCACCATATGGAGTGATCCACATTCAGAAAAATGAATAGAACTGATGAAATTCATTACAAGGAATAATAATTATCATAATGTATTATAAGGAATCCATAGTGATGAAATCATATCCATTAAACCTAAATAAGGCATGAGAAATACCCAATGGTGATTTTCATAATAAACTCATTCTCTATTATCATAAAAGTTCCAAACATGCCTTTAATAATTCTCTAGAAAACCATAACCGCAAATAAACCAAATTATATTTTTTCAAAAAGGGGATAAAATCCTTTTTTCCATTTCATAACCATTTAGAAGATAATTCCTTCAATGATCTCAAATTATAATTTCAGTATAGAACCATTTTAATCAATGATCCAAATGGTTCACTAATCGATAACACATTCCAAACCACAATTTAAAACCAATAAAAAATATTTTTAACACAAAAAATTCATTGATATATCATTCAACGAACTAAAATAATCATTTTTATATCAAAAATATATTTGAAATGTCCAACCAGGCATTATATGTCACAAAACAAATGAAAACTCCCAATAGATATTTAATCAAACACTTATTGTGAAACACATCACAAAAAAATATATTTAAAATTTAATAATATAAGTATCCACTTTTCACAAAAAATAATCATTTCCAGGATAAAATATAACTAATTATTAATAAATGTGGGTTAAAAATACCTAAAACTAATGAATCATAAATTAAAATTGGAATGTACATGTGAAACCTTCAACCAATCCATGGCGTATCGATGACACATAGCCAAAAACGCACCACTATGTTTATAAGAGTCAAGATATATCTAGTGGAACCCTAGATGAACAAACCCCCAATTAATAACCACCCTAGATATCCAAATAATCAAAAAAAATAAACTAGGATTAAATTAGAAACAAAAAATGAAATAAAATCAAATGGGAATGACATAAGACCACAAACCATTAATCCAGTTGAAGAATTTCCATGAAACCACATAAAACACACTTTTGAGGAGCTTGGAGGATAAAACATACTCTATAGGAGTCATCCAAGGTTCTGTGATATCATGTGGGGAGTTAAAGGGAAGAAACCCCACTTGAAAAGAAAAAGAAAATCTGAAAATACCCTTTCCTGATTGGCTTACAGGGTTAGCTCGCCTTATATAAAAAACTGTGATCAAAATGAGTAATTAGCCAATGTAGAGATTTGTGTGGGTAGGATAATTCGAATTAATGGTTATTTAAACCATTAAGAAACATTTTAATTCCCTTCACACATACAGTATGGTTAAAATATTGTGTGCATTAACCGTGAAACCTAGATAAAGTCCCCAAAACCGCTATTTCACCCACAAACTCATCTAAATCAAGGGGATATATCATCTATCAAACATAAACCATAAAAATGTGCCACTGTGAATGTAAAAAAAATCATTCCGAAGCCACATCCTCTTAATACCTACCCTTAAAATACAGAAAAAACCAAATACTACCCAAAACATCCATGACTGAAAATTTATGCCAACAACACCCGAGACACCAAATTTAAACCCAAAACACCCTTAACCCAACATAAAAACTAATAAATAGAATAAAAATAAAAAAACATTCAATTGAAAATATAGGTTCTACAATGATTCATTTCTCATGATTATATATTGTTTTCCAAATATTTGGAAAATATATTCCCTTATTTCTCTCCTTAAGTATCACTTTATAAGTAATAAAGTCATATATAGTCTATATAAAATTATAAAACATCTAATATTACTAATTTATATAAGATATATATGTATGAACAACCCCATTATATAATTAATTAATCTATAATAACATTTTTTGATGGTAAACATATATTTGTAATTACTGGAATCATTTGAAAAATAAATTAATATATTGATGAATAGAAACAGATTATTCATGCACATCCAGGTATAATGATTATATATAAAAATTATGATAATCCTTCTATTTTTTGAAAAAATATATTTTCTAATAATATTATTTCCATCACAATATTTTTCTTATCATATGTCAATAATCACATACGGAAAATTAAAATGTTTTTTATAAAACTCCTTCAATAATAAATCATCTAACAGATGCACCAATTCACACTTTATACAACAATTTTTTTAATCTTTAATCTATTTCCTTTTTCATATAAACAATAATTGATGTACCTGCATTAGACTAATTATCCACATAACCATTTCCAAAAAACTATACAATGATCCATTAATTTTAGGCTTCTATCTATATGTTTTTTTACATTTATTTAATGAGTGTTTCACATTAATTCGAATATATTATTAAATATTTATATCTGGAATTTTATTTTCTTTTATAATAAACCATTGATGATGAAATAATATTGATTGTTCATAATAATTTATAGGATTTCTTCCCTCAAGAAGTAATAACCTATATATTTTAATAAAAAACCAATGTCACTAAAACTAATGTTACAAATCGGTTTCCATGAAATAAATTCCTCATAAATTTTAGTTCTTTCATAATATCATAACTAGGATACATAAATTTCTCATTATCATTTATTAACATAAATTATTTTTTTACATATTACATTTATATCTATAATCTCCACACATTAATGATGACAAATAAAATATTTAAAAATATCATATCATTCAGAACACTCATATTATGTCTCTCTATATTTTATAATTATTGAATTAATTAACCATTATGAGTTGAATCCTAATTATTTGTCTGAAACAAAAATATAATGATACGAAAACAAAATTATTTTTTTAACACTTGTATCCAAATGTAATTAGATTTAGATGTATAAAAAAATTTATCCCTCTGAAGCATCATGGATGTAAAAAACCCAAAATATTTCATGTTGACTCATAAACTCATTTTACATTGGATGAGAAAAATATATAAATGTTATATGCATTATGAAATAAAAAATAAAATTTTGTATTTTCTAGTCAAATAATATTCTTAACCCTTTTCAATCAGTCGGTGTTAGATAAAAAATATTAAATAGTTATAAAATTATAATATTCACAAATCATTAATTATTTACAAAACAAGGTAATCTCCCTGAAAAAAATATTTTCATTAATTGAATATAGATTTTTTAACAACAATATTTTTAAATATTAATATTTTATTACTATTATTATTTCAAATTATTTCAAATTTATATTTTAATATTATATGTGTAATAACATATACAATCAATGTTCCAAAAATAAAATTTAGACTAAAATTAAAATCATTATTAATGTCTTCCATTAAATTATTTTATGATTCAATTTTTATTAGATAATTTAATAAAAAAAATATTATCAATAACTCACTCACCAATTGTTTATTTTTTCACAACATGTATTACAGATCCTTTTTGATGCATTTTAACAATGTATTTGTTTTTTTTGAACAACTAATTTTTTTTTAAATAATTTTATTTTAATTAAGGATGATACAAAGTCCATAATAATGTATTTTTATAATAAATTATAATGTTAAGAAATTCTTCAAAATACACACCTGAATGTTGATAATATTTTTACCATTAAGAAATATGTTTTTTAGACATAAGTTATAGGACTATGATTTTTGGATCGAGAAACACCTGACACAGAATTTATTATAAAAATAATGTTTTTGATAGTACCTACAATAATTCTCAGTTCCATCGATATGAATTTCTAAATCTATTAGATGTTGTGTTTGTTAGAGAGTCATAAATGGCTGGGTGAGGGACTTTTATAGTTTCTTGATTGTTTTTGAAAGAAGACCATGATTTCAAAATATATGAATTTTTATAAATTCTAACCTTAAATTAGATGGTTCAATTCTAGACTTGATGTTCTCAAAAATAATGAAAACTATCATGATAAAATATTTTTAATAAAGGATGTAATCATAATGATTATATCGGTCCTAGGAACCTTGAAACATAATATTTCTTCCCAATGTGTGAGACACAGATGTTTTCAGAAGGCATAAAGTGTATAGATGATGAAGTTTGATGTTTTTCAGAGTTGTTGAGTATTGTAATCATTGTATATAGAACATCATAATGATAAATATATTGTAATGATAATTCCATCATTATAGTATTTTTATCCATAATAACTCCTAGAATGAAATATAATCGTTATGACTTTTAGAAGGAATGGGAATCAAATTGACTATGAGGAGGAATGTCAACCAGACAAGCACTGATGTGGATAGTCAAATCATACTAAATCATATAAATATAATAAAGGTAAAGAAAATAATGATAAATATACTATATAATTCTTGAATTTCTAATAAGTAAGAATATGGAGAAAAATTTAGAAGGCTTAAATAATTCAAAGATGTATTTTAAATGATAGAGATTTTAGGTGTTTTGAAATTTTAATAATCGGGGAATTTTTTTTAGTTTCCTATATTTTATTTTTTGATTCTCATATAAATTGAATAAATTTTCATTATATCTTCTCATGAAAGTGAAAAAGACATATCACTAAATAATTCAATTGAACGTTCCTTGCGGATAGATATCTAATTTGATGGTAAAACATCTCTTGTTTCAATTATCTGATAGAGAGACATAATATAGAGAAGATTGTATGGAGTCAATCAGACAGAGGAAGATCAGAATAAGTGTTTGAGAATAGTTTGGGATGTCAATATTTAGAAATTCACTCTCATATTGATTATATCATGTTGATTTATTTGGACTATGCTCTTTAGAATGAATTCGATTTAATTCTTGGTCATTAGACCCAAGAACATTGTTGGAGAAAATTCAAAAATACATTTTTTACTTTTATTTGGCACAATAGTTTTATAAGAAAACATTATAAACTGATTTTAGTAATTACAACATTTTTATCATGGAATAGATAGATTCTAATATGAGTTCTTAAGAGTTTTGTTCACTTATTCATAATAGTAAATTTCCAAATACCCGCATGAGTGGCCATGGAAAGGATGTAGATTCTCACAATAAGACTAAACACTTTAAATATCACCTTCTTTACATGATCTCCTATGTTTTAAATAATTATTACTTAAAAAATGATAATGATATGGACATTAACATGTAACTGTTGTAATGTTCTTAAAATTATTGAATATTATAAAAGGTGAAAAAGTGATTTAATCCCCCCCCCCTTGTATTTAACATTCTATCATTTCCAAATTCATTTGGTAGTAGAGAGATGGTTCTCTTATTGAACACTTATCGTGGATAATATCATTAAAGTAAATATTAGTGTAATTCTTATATTTAATATATTAATTTATTATGGATGAAAAATAGAGCGATTTATTTTCACATATCTCTTGTACTTCAAGTTGTCTATGATGTCACAATTGTTTTCTCGCCTATTGAGATGGATTTTCACATTACTTCTACAGATAAGATAAATATTTAATTTGATGTAAAATCTATAAATTCTAGCATTATGTTCTTACCATAAATTATTTATATGTTGGTGATGGGTCTCAAAGCTACAATATGTATGTGGGACAATTTGGAATGTATTTTCGAAGTGATTAATAATTTCTTGGAAAAAATATACAAATATTGAGTAATAATTACGAAGACATCAAAAAGAGAGATGAAGAAACTATTAAAGAAAACTTATCCATAATAAATGTATTTTTATGTAACATGAGATGATTCAGAGTTGACTAGGATGATTCAGCAATTGTAATGAATCTTATGAGAAACTCTCTAGACAAGATTGAATCAAAAAATTTCTCTTTATAAGATAAGGATAATTTATATCTTGATGAATTGCATAACATTATTGTTTATTAGGAACTAAGGAAATCACCATTGATCAAAATATTGATGAAAAATGATAATTCATTTGATTCAATGAGAAAAATGATAATATAATATATTTTTGATATTTATCATTACATCTCCTATAATAAAGATGATGATGAGTTGAATAAAACACTTATCACTTATTTCTAATTACTAATTTAGAGGATGATGAAATTATGGTAGTAAAATTTCACTAAAATGTTTTGAGTGTGATGGATTTGAAGACATTGATATGAATTAGACCAAGAAGGAATTTAGAGAATATCGATATGATTCAGATGAAAAACCTTAATGGAAGAATTGGAGGAAATGTTTTAATGAAGAAAAATCATCTAATAAATAAAAAAAGTTGTTTTAATAGAACAATAGAATAATTTTTAGAATGAATGAGTAATAAGACTCAACTAACAACAATTATTCAGAAGATTTATGTTTAAAAAAATATATAACATTCATTGATAATTTTTAGAAAACAATGGATTTCATCGATAGTGAAGAAGGTGGTGAAGAATCATATAGAGAGTATCAACTAAGAATATATCTTGATGGATATCATTAGAAAAATAAGACACGATAGTATGAAATCATAGTACTGAAGAAATAGTATGGAAAATTTATTAATGGAATAAAATATATCATCAATCAGGGGGATGAATAAATCCAAAATATATTATGTTACAAAAAAATAATTGATTAATATAGAAAGATGGATGGATAACTCAGAAGGAAGATAGATTCAAGGAATAAAGAAGTTGGTATGTTTCTATCGAAACTGCTTGAGTCTAAATTGACATTTAGTTAAATGAATGAAAACATAAAAAAATATTTGGAAGTAAAATTTGAGACTTATAAAGATGATGAGAAGGATTAAAACAACAATCATGTGAAATCCCCATTCATCTAAAATAATATTTCATGATATTCTTATTACATATAATGTTCTAGAAAATGTGTTAGGAAATATTGGGTAGAGAAATAATTTGAGAATCTTGTCACATATACACATTTTGAAAATAAACCCAAAATGATTGATGGTCCACATCATTAGTATTATAGAGAAGAAGGAATTTGACAACCTCAATAATGTTTCTATAGAGAAAGATCATTATTCAATATAAAATCAATAACTAATGGCTATTATTGGTGTTTTGAAATCTATTGGAATAGAAATTATAATTTTTCTCATAATAATCACTTCCCAAATGAATGTTTTAACAAATGGAAATTTTTTTTGAAGAATGTTGAGTTTGTTTTCTAACCCACAATAAGTTATAAAAGAATGAATTCAATTTTTTAGAAACCATCAAACAAAAATTCAATTTAAAAGTCTTGAAGATGTTTTTTGAAGAATTTATGAGTCTATTCATCATGCAGAATGTTTTATGAAATGAATTCAGCAACATGTTTCTTTTGGTAGATAATAAAAAGATGTTTCAAAAAACAAAATTGTTGAGAGATCCATTGTTATTGAGAAATGATTGAAATTAAATAAAGGGAACAAACCATGGATACTGGATATGGGTTCTTCTACACATATGATGGTTGATATAAAAATATTGATTCAGGTCGAAATTCATAGAGGAGGAGAAGTTAACTTTGGTAATCGTAGTTTGTTAAAAATAAGAGGAATTCAAACCTCTATGATTGAAAAATAAACATTGAAATATATGGACTTTTATTTCCTAATTAGATAAAACCTATCATACATAGTGTGAGTTTGATTTATGATATTTGAAAAGAAGTTATCTTCATATAAGAGTCTTCTATAAAGAAAATTATTAAATATGATATTTTTAAAAAAGGAGATATAACCATTGTTAATATCTTCAAAATAATAGAATTTTCAATCTCTTATCACATAAATATTTATGATGAAAATATGTTGTGGTACGAAAGACATGGACACTTTGGGAGGAATATAATTAAAAAACTACCCAAAGTAGATTTTTTTGAAACATGCTAGAATTGAATGATGAGAAAAATATTTTTTTGGTATCTTTTTGGAGTGGTAATATGACTAATAAAATTAATATGAATGTTTATATTCAATGTAAGAGACCTCTAGAACTTATTCATACCAATTTTAGTGGTCTAATGAGACACGAATCATCCAAAAATTATTTTTTCTTCATTTCAATTATTGATTATTTCAATCAGATAATAAACATTGTGTTTATTAAACATTAGTTAGTGTATGTGGAAATTTTTTGGATTTTAATAAAAGATGTTGTGAATGAAATGGAGGATTACATAATAATGTTGAGAATAGATAATGTTACAAGATTAACATGAAATAATTTTGAATCATATCTAAGAAAACATGTTATTAGACAACAGTATAGTAGTCTCTATAATCTATAAAAATAGAGTACCATAAATAATTAATTGAAGTTTGGTTGTATTGGAATTATGTTTGTTAACTAAATTCAAACATTCAATGTTACATGTGAAAAATATATTTTTATTATTGTATGTTTTCAAAATAGATTCCCATTGAGATCGAAAACCAACATGGCTTCCTTTGAAATGTGGTAAAATAAAAATTCTTCATTGAATTACATCAATGGTTTTCTAATTACCTGCTTAATAAAAATAAAAAATCTATAACTCAGAAAGATGGATGGGAAAGATATCAAAGAAATTTTTATGGGCTATTCACCCAATGGAAGAAATTACCTGTTTTTGAAATAATTCAAACAATTATTGGTGGAATCATATGGTGTGAGATTAATTGGAAATAAAAATTTCGTAAAAAAAATATGTTGTGAATTATGTGGTGGATTAACTGAAGATATCAAAAGATAGTGAGTAATTAAAACATCCCTACCAAGAATCAGGGGCATCATGTGAGGTGTATAGTATTATTGGAAGAGACACTATTATATATCATCCCTTATAAATACATGTTGTGTCCAAAAAAATTATTTTAAATAACAAGTCACTATTTTATATCTGAATAATGTTGATATTAAAAATCATACATTAGATATCTCAAAAGTTGAACCAAAATCAATTTAAAATGTTATTCAACACAAAGGATGGTAGGATGCTATGCATGTGGAATTAGAACACATAAAGGAAACTGAAACATGGGTACTATATCTATAATCATATGATAATATTTATTCAGTGAAAAAGATGATGTGTAGAAACAAATTTTATGAGCATATAGAGGATTGAAAATATAAAGAATGTCTTGTTTATAAAGGATATGATGAGTTGGAATGAAAGGATTATGAATATTTTTTTCCTCAATTGTAAGATCCGAAACTGTTAGAAAGATTCCATTAGTTAATGAATGTCACAATTAGAATGTTTATCATATTGATGTATAGTTATAATTATTAATTGGTGAGATTGGGGAGGAAGTTTACATTGAATAACCTTGTTTGTTTGTACTTGATTTGGATAAAATAAATTTATGTAAACTGATGAACGATTTTTATGAGATGAAATAAGATCTAATTTCATTGTATTCAAAAAAAAATTTAGAATGTTGAACATTTCAATATGAAAATATGGTAGTAACGTGTATGAGATTATAGTTAAAATAGGCACAATAACTGTACTTCTTTATGTCGATGATATATTTTCTGGTGGTGAAGAAGATATTTTTTTAATGAATTTTTTTGAGGAAATGAATAATAATTTTTAAATGACAATATTTAGAGAATTAACATTCACACATGGTTTCTGAGATTAATAAAAAAATACATTTTCTCAACTGAGTAAATTTTTATCAGGGAATTGATGCAAATGTTTTGCATGGACGAATCGAAAGGATATTCTAATCCTATCTCTATAAGAACAATGTTGAGTAAAGGTAATTCAATAAGTACTATGAATCTGAAAGACATTTAGATGATAAAAGGAAGTCACCTTTTCCATATTGCACAGTTACCTAATATTTTTAAGTTTTTACTTTTTTCCTTGTTTCAATATAATAAAAATTAATCACTTATTTCGGAAGGAAAAAGAATTCTGAGATATTTTTAAGGGCCAAATTCACATTCATTAGTATGCAATAAAAATATTGAGATGTAATTTCATAGTAACTTTGATGCTGATTGGGATGTAGATGGTAATGATAGAAAATAAACAAGGGGATAATTTTTCATGGGTGGATGTTTGGTGAGTTGCCATAGTAAGAATCAATGTTCAATAACTTTAAGCACAACTAAATCTGGCTATGTTGCAGATACTCAGGATTATACTCAAATGTAGTGGATTATAGTTTATCTAGAGGATGTGAATTATATGTTACTAAACCATTGAAGATAATTTATGATAATCCAATTGAAATTTATATTTCTAAAAATTATTTCCACAATTCAAAATCAAAACACATTAATATAATGATTCCCTTTATAAAATAAATTGTTAATGTTGCAGTTGTTTTGATGGAATATATATCTATGATGTATAAATTTTTTTATATCTTATCTAATAGAATATCAGCATAATGGTTTTCTATATTGTGGCTAGAACTACATGTTATCCCTACTCTATTGACTTCCTAATCCTTATAAGTAATACCTCCACTATGCTTTGGAATATTTTAACATATGGGATAGAAGGTAATAAATTTGTTAAAAGTTTTTAATTTTATTTGTAAATGAATTTGATGTTATGGTTATCATGAAATAGGGGAAATGAAAAATAAAAATGAGAGAGTACAATATATAATTTAAGGGGATTTTATCTATACATGGATGATTATTTTTACAAAGGGATGGAAGTCATTCAAACACAATAATTTAATCAGTTTTGTAGAGTTATGATACTTTTTTTAGAAAGGTTATATTTTGGTAAGACACAAAAAAAATTACTTGTGAAAAAATTAGTATCGTATGAAAAGTTATTAATGAGGGTTTTCATAAAATCCAAAGAGTGATATTAAATAACCATTGTGATGTTTTTGTTTATAAAATTTATTCTAATTGTTGAAAACTAAACTTTTTTAAAATTTGTTCTTATTTATCATGGATCAGAACTAGTCCCTCGTAATGATTTTCTATAACAAATATGATTTTTATGAATGTTACTGAATCCAAAAATAAAAGAAGGAAAAAGTTTGATCCTTATGAATGTTTATTACATACATATCTTTATGGACTCAGCTTATCAAACTGATCAACACTAGATACAGAAGTGGTAAGAATGATGATGTTGTAGATCATATAAACCTTCGGTCTCATGTACATTGGTATAATGTTCATGATCCACAAGAAATTGTGTTTGTATGGAATTCCAAAAAAATAGTGAAGGATTTGTATTGTTCTTGACGAATATTCAAATAATATAGTGAATTTAGGATTTAATATGATTTATCACTTTTTGAACATAAATCAGATGATCCTTTAGAGGCCATTAAGTTCTAAAAAATCCAGAAAATTGTCATTATAAGATCTTTATTAGTAATGGATGAATAATATTGATTATATCAGTTTTGAAAACAATGAAAATGATGTTTGGATATAGATTTATTGAAATATTATGTTATCCAAAAGTAGAATTTGTAAAGATGATGATATTTCTTTTATTATTATTATTCTTGAGAGGGTCAACATTGGATAATGAACATCATAATGATAATTCTATTGTAATGTTAATTCCATAAATATTAGAATTTTAATGATACTGACAATAAGAATGAAATATAATTGGACTCACTATCAGAAGGATAATGAATCACACTATCTTTGAGAAAGAGAGTCAACCAGACAAACATTAAAAAGGATAGTTAGATCGTACATATGATAATAAATATAATCAAACTGAATCTTATAAATATAATCAGACTAAAAATTTTATTATGTTTGAGAAGTCTGATTCAAGATAATTATTGTAAAGGTTTGAAAATTCAAATTTGGATTTGAAATGTGAGCGTTTTCTATAGTTTTAAAATTTTAGTAATCAGGAAATGTTATTCAATATCCTAACATTTATTTTATAAGTCCTATATAAATAAAATCAAAGTTCATTTTCATCTTTTATATTCTCCTCAAATCAAAAAAGGTGGAGCACTAAAGATTTGAGTGAAAGTTCCTTCTAGGGAGGGATTCCCTTATAAGATTATACATTTTCATTTTTTTTAATCGATCTAATGAACATCATATCCAGAATTTAGTATTGATTCAATCAGATTAAGGATGGTAAAATTGAGTATTTGATCATATTTTGAGAAGTAAATTTTTAGAAAGGGAATATTGTATTTATTTGATCGTATTGAGTCAATCTATTTGAGTTCATCAAAATAAATGTCACTGGATTCATAGTTATCAAACCAATAATCTTTTGTGGAGAAAATTGAAAACCTTATTTTTACTTTTGTTTTGGAAAAACTGATTCATAATAAAATATCATTAACTGAGGATAGATAGTATAATAGTTTCAATAGGGAGACAGAAGGTGTCTCATGGGTGTTGACATAAGTTGTATTCACTTCTTCATAATAGTGAATTTCCATTGAACCATGTGAGTGGCTTTGGAAAGGATGTAAGATCTCACATTGATTTTGATCATTGTAAATATCGTGTTCTTTAATATCTATCCTAATTTTTCATGAAGGATTAATTGAAAAAATTTGATAAGGATATTTACATTAACAAGTTTCATGGGTTATGTTTTGAAAATAATTGATTCTTATAAAAAGTGAAAAAATCATTTACCCCCCACCCCTATAAGTTTTTATTCAATACTTTGTACCACTATATATAAAATACATAATATAAGTATAACAATAAGATATAACAAACATATAAGAATTACGAAGACATAAAAAAATCATAAATAATACATGCTAACAAAAATTTCAATAAATTAAATTAACATCATATATAAACATTGAAAAAACAATTCACTAATTTAAAATTAGGAAAAAAAATGGATTAGTGAGATTGTACAACTTTGAGGAATTTGGATTTCATTATTATTTTATAAATTGTTATGAATAAGGTGGTTTCGATGTATGATACCATATATTATGGGATTGGATGCAACATAGGTGGTAATTGGATAGTGAGATAGTCAAAATAATATTTTTAGATATTATGATCAATAAAGGTGTCAGTTAGAGATAACATTGGTGGGGGAGATTTGGGATTTAGATTATGTCAAATAATAGTGGATGTAATTAAAGCGAGATGAAAGAGGGTCTGGGATAGGGATATGAGTGAATTGAGTGTAGTTGGTTGTAAGAAGATGAAGGTATAGTTTATAAAATTCATATTTTATAAGAAACTAATATCCATGGACCCAAATTTAAAAAATTAATTAAAAAATTTAAATTACTCTACTTCCATTCTGTAAATAATGCTTCCAATAAAAAAATATTATTATAGTACCATATATTCGTCGCCAACATGTAAGAAAATTAAACATATAGACATATATTATGATAAAAGTTTTAATATTCCGACATATATTAAATTTTATAAATATCCATGGGGATAACACCTATATGTGGTTATGGTTTTATTAATTGATATCATATCTCTCTATTTATATAGTTTATAAAATAATTGTCATTAAATCATAAATACCAACAGAAATTCAGTTACTATTAATATAAATATTTTTTTTACTATTATGATTGTATAGTGTTAGTGAATAGTGATATATTTTATGATTGGTGTTTAATATCATTTTATTATTAGTAATAAAATATTTCTTATTTGTTATGTTAGAGAATAATATATTAGATTTTTTGGATAAATTTTAATAGTTTTTTATTATTATTATAAACATATATTTTTGACGTAAAAAAGTAGTTTTTTTTATTTTTAATAGTTTTATTAAAATATATTATTAATAAAGATATATTTTGAAATAGGTTTTGTTTAATCTATCACTTTATTTTAATAATATATTCATATCATAAATTTTTTTTAGTGGAATTATTAAAAATATATATACATTATTTAAAATGAATATAATTGAATTACTTAAAAAAAATTTAACGCATAAATTAAAATACACAATGAAAACATGTTTACATATAATTGTGTGTGTGTGTATGATTTTGTGTGTGTTTTTAATTTTAATTAAAAAATGGTTTTTCTTTGAGAAAAATTTATTTTTTACATGGATGGATATTTTATATTTTAATTTCAAAATTTTAAGGATATTTGTTTTAAAAAATATATTTTTTCCAATTAAACATCAATATCAGATGGGATTTACGAAATTTTATTTTTATTAGTCAGTTTACATTACAGTTTTATAGATTATGTGGCTTAAATTAAATGTTATATTTTTTTTATTTCATATTAATAGGGGGTATGGAATTTTTTTATTGAAATGGATTTTAAAATTGAAAGCTGGTGTCATAGTGATTTTTCTATTTTTCAGTGTTTTTTTTATAACATGAATAATATTTTTCTCAAGATGTGTTTCAAAATTATTATTTACATTTTATATGATAGGTTTCATTCCATTTATGGTAGAGGTTGGTTTATTGTTGTATTTTTAATAGAGTCTCATTTGGATGATGTGTTATCTATTAAAGGATTTTTAAGTACTAGTATGTTTTTCATAGAGTTCATTAATGTAATTTATTAATAGACTAGATAAGTATAATGTTAAATGATTGATATAAACATGTTCTTGAGTTTAATTTCTTACATTGATGTGGGTTTTACCTTTAATTTGTAATTAATTAAGATCTTGGGTTTTTTCTAAAAAGATATTACTTATCAAATGAACGTAAATATTGAGTTTGGTTGGGTAAGACATGAAATTATTTGATGGGAACAATTATGAGAAATAATTTAATTTTAATTTTTAATGTGGCATATTTATAGCATATATTATGCCTTTTGTAATATTAGTTATCCTCATAGTAAGGAATATAATATCTATAAAATGATTTATTTTGATATTTTTAGTTATGTGAAAACATGGAATGAGTGGTGATCACTACTGAGTGACGTGGTTCTTGGATAATAATAATCTTAAAAACAATATCTCCTATAGAGTTCCCTAATTTATGTCCATGTAAATGGATTAATTTTATTTATTTTGGTGGTGTGGGTGAGATCTCCAACATATAGTAAGATAACAAAATGTATATATTTTCATATCATATGGGTTAAATATTTATTTCCCTAGGAGAGTGTTGTCAATTTTTAAGGATATATTTCAAGTTATAAGTGGGGTTTCATGTGATAGTGAAGGGAAATCACATGTCACATGTTTTGATATTTGGTCCCTCATTAACTACATATTTTCTATTTTTATATAAGCATTCAGTTTTTTTATTCTATTATTTATATTCCCTCTTAGATTTTCCAAATTTAATTTTTTATAGAATAAATGGTTCCATTATGATTTATGGAAACCCTTTAATTCAATATTTTGACAAACTTATTGAAATTATTATTTTTTATTATATGATGTGATTGAAAATTAGTTGGTATTTATATGAAATATATGACATAATGAATTATAATGAGTTATTGTAGGATATGTTTATTGTTTAGGATATGAATCCCCTCGATAGAAACTAGTGTGATGGGATTATTGTTCTATGATATTAAATAATCTAGAGGTATGATTGTGTTCATCATCTATATTACAAATATAAGTGTGATATAGATTATATGGGATGGGGGTGTGAGTTTTTAGGATTTTACAGTCATATAAGTATTTTACCATCTTAATTATATTTATGAATTATTTGAATCTAATGGGTTGGTTGAGTTCAATTAAACTTATTATAAGACTTTAGTCCACATTAATGGCTTTCAAATTTAGGAATAGAGGATAGTTGGAGAATCCTTCCATGTAGGTCGAGTTACCCTCAACCTATGTGCATCCTATTATTTATTGTCTACACAGGTAATACTTTTTATTATACTATATTTATAGGTTTAAATTATACATGGTTAAATATGATTTCTTATGATGATTATTTTTATTAAAATTTAATTTTTTAAAGAGGTGTGATAAATTTATTATAAGTACTTGTACTTGATACTTCTTATTTTTTCAACTAATACTTCTTTTCTTATGAATTTCCATCTGTTAAATTTCATTCAAAATAGGATTTCTCATCTATTAGAAACAATTTTATATAAATTCATGGTTTTTATAAATTTTTAATCTTCTCCTAAAAAACATTATGAGTGTAAAAACCCATAAATATAAATTTTGGTGATGTTTAATAAGAAATATTTGATGGAACAAATTCTTATTTTCAGAATTTATGAATTTTATTTGAGAATAAGAGTATTTGATTGTTCCTAAATGATTAAAATGGAGATTCATGAGGTGAAATTTTGTGTGGGAATAACCCCAAATGAATTTTTGTGTTTGTTTAGTAGTTTAAAATGGAATGAATGTGGATATTATTAGACAATGGGTACATAATTAAATAGAAATATATTCTTTATTGAGAAATCTGGAGGTGGGTTCCCCTATTTTTTCATTAGGTTTTTAATGTACCTTTTACAAGTATCTAGTAATCCATTATGTGTCTAATTTAGGTGCATTGAGTACTGGATAAGCCAAACTTATGTTTTTAAAAAGTGGGAGAATAAGGATATTTTCATAGTCACCCCCCTATGATATCATGTAATTTGATGGTTTTTTTGACTCTCATTCATCTAAATTCAACTCTTGGATCTCTCCTTCAGTTTCCCTATGATGGAGATTAATTTTTTGGTGTTTCTCATAATTATTAGAGGATTTATTTCCCTTAACTATTTATTATAATTTTATTCTTTATTCTATATAATTTTTGTGATAATGATATTAATTATTCCACATATAACTATTCATGTCATTATTAGTGATGTTATTGATGATTTAACTATGAGATAATGGTTGAAATTAATTATAAAATTCATAATATTTTTTCATGGTCACGTTTAATTGATATGGGAGCAAACGTATTTGAATTAATAATGCATGATAGTAATATATGGATGAAATTGTTATAGAGGGGGTAACTCTATGTTTTCAGAAGGTGGTCCTAATGTTTTTATAGTCATTTAAATTATATTTATATTTTGTTTGATATACATGTCTGGAAAGGCATGTGTTATTGTGTAAATGTTATCCCGAATTGGATTTCATTATTTTTTCATAATGGAATTAGATGTGTAAAGGCCAAAATTCCTCATCCATTTGATTTTTTTATTTTATATCCATCGATAACCACGAATAAATTTTTTACTATTATATAACATTTTTATTGCAAACTATGAGTGATTTCCAATGATATTTAATTACTTATTTCATATTGATGTGTTCCCTTGAAATATCAATTACTAAAATAAAACTCATGTATGTATGAGGTCAGCAAAAAGATCACATTATGGTTAAATATTCATGTTTTTGTAGCTTATACTCTTGTTTTATTTATATAAAGGTTGTGGAGAGTTAACTAGAAAATAAAATGATTTTGGGTATGTATCACCTTTGAATATGGAAATATGAAAAGGGTTCTTATGTGAGAATAAAGCTTTTTTTAGAAGGTTTTTAATTATAATATTTCCCATTCATAATTTAAATATATTATTTCATAGGATTTGATAACATAGGATGATATTTATTATGTGATTGTAAAGTGGTATTAGACACAATTCCAATCCATATCCTTGTATTGTGTGTGTGATTATACATCATACAACTCTATAATATTACATGTAATTATATGTGATTTAATATGATATGAATATATATCTGATTTTTATTTGTTATGTGATGTGGATTTGTATGAGACAAATACTCATTAATTGTATGTTAAAGGGATTTGGATTCTAGGACACTCCAAATATTCATGGAAGTGCGGTGGGACACTATTTCAACCCATTATATATCCAAATAATTGAATTTTATGCTATTATAATTAATGGTCATTCATGGAATCAATTTATATTTTTTCATACATTATTTGGTAAATTTTATTTCTCTATTCCCTTATACAACATGTGGGGTTTGATGTTATGCATATTTTCGTCTATGATGGTTCTGGGGATTTGATGTTGTACCAATCCATTATAACCTAAAAGTAGGATATGATTCCATAAACAATAATTAATTATAAATATTATATAATAAAACACTATTACAATCCAATAATAATATTATTAATGTTATATATGTTATTTAATCCAAAAGATGGAACATTATTCATATTTTTTTGTTGAATATACTGTAAGAAAATAGTTTGAATTTATGGATTGTAATGTTTTATCATTTAGATATCAAGAATCTATTTTTATTTTTTTTTCATATATTTGTGGGTGAACTCTATGTATGCCATCATAGTTTGGGTTAACATGTTCATACCTCTATTATCACTGACTTCAGAAGGTATGGTAACTCATCTAGTGTTGAATTATTAATTTAGTATGTAATGATTATTGCTTATAATGGATATTGATTGTTGAAATATCACAACGTAGGTATGAATTCCTAGTAAGGCTAAAGGTGGTTTCTATAACCATTATATTGACATGATTAAAATTAATAAAATCCCAATGAACAAATGGGATTAGTAACCATATAAAAAATTAGACTTGTATATCAAGTGAATATAACAATTTCAACATATTTTTTTTTTAATATAAACTTCATTCCCACATATAATATCCTTACATAACTTTCTTATTACACATCTTAGATACATAGGGAAAGGAAAAAATAAGGGTGATAAAAAATTCTAAGTACGGGTTATGTATAGTTGAATAATTAATGAACTATTGGGATTGATTAGTATGAAAAGGTAATATCTGAACACACAGTACATGAAATCAAAAAACTCTGAAGGAAGTGAATAAACAACATATAATGGTAAATAACATTAAACACAGTCCATTAAAAAATATATATATGGAATAATCATTCATATTTGGGTTTATTTTAGAGTCTTCTAGAAATATTTCTGATTTTATTTGCACCAATAATTTTTTATTTTGGTGAAATTATAGATTTTATTGAATGAAATTTGAGAAAAAGAATTCTTGAATCATGAACTATAGTGATATTTTGTTTTGTGAATGGGATATGGAATAAAAGTATTTTGGATTTATTAATGGAGTCACATTACCATTTTTGTGTCCTCATGTTTTTAGTGAATCTGATTTTTAATTTATTTTTTTAGAATATTAGAATGAAATATTTTTTAAGATAGTTGGTGAGTTAGAATGAGATTCCAGGGTTTGTGGAGGCCCAATATTGAAGTAATAATATTTTTAATATATTATATTATATATTTGTTATTTCATATAAATAATGGAATAAATACAAAATTCAGAATTGTATTATAAATCTAGGATATCTATTAAATACATATTGTGGGTTTTACCGAAGTTATGACATAATCCTTGTCAGTGTCAATGGTTTGGTTAAAAGTTTGTCATTGGAGGATTAGTAAAATAATTATCTAGTTAGATTATTTATTTTATCCATGAATCAGATCCCTCTTATTTAAACATAGTTATTAGAAACTAATTGGGTTACCTAAATTACCATAGTTATTTGAGTAGAATCTATGGAGAAGATATTTGTTGTGTTGACATATTGTAGGCCAATGTATCAGAACCACTGGGATTGTCTATGAAAAATGATTTTTTGCATCACACCAACGAAAAAATTAAATCTATCCCCATCAGTTACTAATCTAAAATCAAGGTAGGATTTTTTTATATTTACCCAACCTTTTATTATCCTTCATCTAATTTTAATCAATTAAAAAAATATTTTTATTCAAGGGTCAATAGATGATTTATGGATGATATTATTATTTACATAGATTCAGGCATTGAAAATATTTTTTTCATGGTTCTTATTTATTTTTTAGGAGTTAGGTCAAGGGAACCCCAATAAATGGATGAGTATCATTGGTCTCATTTTTTTATATCTACTCATGTTATTATTGTGATCATTGTATGTGTTTCTTGGTCTTTGGATCGATGATTACCAATGATTGGATCATTTTAAAATCAGAATTTCTCATTATGGTTTCTTTCAATAGGCCAAAGTAATAGTTGGAGAGCATGCTTGAGATTTGATATCGTGTGATGTGAGAGAATTGATGGATCACAGGTATATCTGAATTTCTTATTCAAGGTTTCCAATGTATGGAATAGTGGAATGGAATATATCATTTCTATTAGATTTGGGGGGGTTGGAGTCCAGCCCCCTGATAATTAAATGTTTTTCTTAACCCCAGATTCATATTATTCGGGACCATGATAGAGGATTTGGTAGTTGAAAATGATCAATAATATGAATCATGATGGCTTTGGATTTGAAGGCATATATTGACTATGAAACATGTAGTTCTAGAACACAAGTCATTCATTCCCATTTATATGAAAGATAGGGTTTCTACATGATCATAAATCTCAAACAAGTTGTTGTGGACCTACATGCCTCTTACCCATAGCTCACTAGAAAATTGTTTATAGAGAGGACAACCCCAAGTATCCATGTGTTTATACAACCTATGTTTATTATATCACATGCCTTGTATACCATGGAAAATGGCTCTGTGTGTATAGGTAGTACACGAATAGGATCATATGTGACCCAACATTTCGTGTGTGGTGGGAATTATTCCATGTAATTTTTATGGTACATGAGTATGGGAAGGTTAAAGGCACTATCTTCCAACATGAACAGTGCACACCGTGTGATGTAGGTAACATGTCATGAACATCTAAATATGAATTGGCATAGAACCGTACATGAATAGTGTATGTGGAAATGGACATAGTATATATGTATTTAAAAATCACCATGGATTGACTAGAAGTTGTGCTATGTTCTAGGATGACCAATATATGTCGTTTACCACCAGTGCTCATTAAAGATATTAGGAGGAAGGAATTCAGTGAGAGCATGATATCTGGGTAGTTCAAGACTAGTAGAGACATTTAATGTACCCCATGATACATGTCATGTACTCTTTCTGGAATTATTGGATCCCGTGATCTTCCACCTTGGGTATCTCCATCTTTGAAACTTGGGTTTTGGATCATGGTTATCATATCCTATGTAGTTTTCTATATATGATGAGGTGGTGGACATCATTTTAGTAATAGATATAGAAATTATGGTACTTCATTCGGGATGTTTATCTCGACGATGCTTAGTGTGTGTTGGTTATCACAGATTATCATTGGAGTGTTATCATGGTTGGAATCCCATCAATTTCACAAGGGAATGGGTTCCCACTAATTTTCACATAGATAGGTTTGGAAACCCCCACATCCATTCTACACTGGGTGTGGTTTAACAATCTATTGAGTTCCACCATATGTCTTTCAGTTTCAGTGGGCATGAGTCTTTTCCTAAAGATTATACAACCTGAATTAGTGAGTGTAGTGGATATGTTTTGGTCCTCCACATGGATTAATGACATGTTACATGAGTTGGATGAAAATATCTTGTACCCTATTTGTCATGGAAAATAAAAGAGAGGTGTTGGACTATTGTATGGATTCTTGTATGGGTTTTCATGATGATGAGTACTGGAGATTGACATTTTGATGTATAGGCTGACTCATTATTATTATCTAAGATATAGATATAGATATACCCTTCCATTATTTTTTGGGATTCTTATTGATTATATCATATTTTTATGTGTTTTTTATTATTGTTGATGCCTAATATACCGATTGACATAAAATTATAGTGATGAGTAGACTTATCTCTCCCAATGATTCATGCATGGTGATTTCACGGTGTCCTATTGGGAATGAATATAGTCACCCCTCCATGGGATTTTCCCATTAAAGTCTTCTGTTACATAGAAAAAGATATGTTAATTGGTGAATTTATTGATGTGTAGTGGTAATTGGTTGTATTTACCACATTCACTGGTTAAACATGGAGACCAGGAGTATAGATCTCTTATTTCTCTAGTTTCTAGTTTTTTTAGGTAATCCCTTCATTTTGGGTGGGGTGTGTATTTTCTCCCTTTATTCATTGGTTTTATATTTACATGTCATAACCATTTCCCTAGAGGTTTGAATACATTTTAATAATCGAGATTTGGTTTAATTTTATAATTCCTCTAAACTTTTAAATAGAGATGGTTTGGTGAATTTTTATTGGTACATAAGGCTAGGTCCTCCCATTTCAGTTTATGCCTTCGGGGTGATTGTCCCTAGCCCCCAGAATATTGGATGTAGGATTAAGCTGTCACGCATGGGTTGTTGTCTACTTGGTGAGACATAGTGGGTCAGGTCAAGACATAGTGGGGTTAGAGTAGTTCATACAAGGGACAGAGTTTGGAGATGGTCCTGATATATGGTTTTGTATTGGTACATGGGAAATAATTTTAAAGTGTCTCAGGTTCATCTTTGTGGCTCAAGAACCCACTATTGGTTAATATGATGACATCCATTCAATAACTCTTTGATAAGATTCTTGTTGGATCCATACATATACACACTAGTTGTATGGAAAACATTAGTACATGTATCATGTAGATATGTATGTGAATTATGTATCCTTCATGATAAAGATCACCATATATTCTCTTTGACTATGTTACGTATATAAAATTTGGAATATGAATCCATGATAATATCCAGCTTTGATATTGAGGTAGTTTCAAGATGATTACTATTTGAGAAATGAAGATTCTATTTCGGGACCCACCAAATTAGATTTTTCTCTTCGTAGGCACAATGTAGTGATGTCTTCATTTGACATCTTAATGGACATGACTCATGTATTCTCGATGGATTATCATTTTCAAGTTGAGTAGTTGATGGATCTTATAGGATTTGATGATAGTGCATGTATTATTATCACATTTCCTTAGTTTTAGTGATAGAAACCACATTGGTTTTATATTAGTTCAATCCCTCATGATATGTAGGACATGCTCAAGTAATTGGTCAATGTTTTCTAGATTTTATTAACCTTGGCCAATCTGATTGTGTTGCTCTCAACCATTCTTCTTCATGATGAAAAATTTTGTTCTATTAGTATAAAAATTTGATTCATCAATGATGGTTGTGGTTCATAGGTATCACATATAGATATCGACTATTTTTTGGGTGATTAAGACAACATCCTCCAATAGTAGAGGATTGGCATCATCTTGTGGTGTGAAAGTAAAACCTTGGTAAGACACCACTTGATTGTGGTCCCAATGGTGATAATTATCCCGCATGATGTGGAAAAAAATTAGATCCTATTCAATGTGGTTCATGAAAATTTTTCTATAACACAAGGAGGATTTACACATCCCCAACCAAAACATTTTTTTATGAATCCTAAAAACAATCAGTTGAGTCAGTGTCACCCAAAGAGGCTAGTTTTAAGGTGTGGTGGAAAATTTCATTCATCATGTTTGTTTGAAATCATCTTAATGTGACAATATTTTGTAGAGATCCTTAATTTATGATAGTATGGAAAGGGTAAATATGGATTTATTTACTAGAGTCTTGTGACTCATAGGCTCATGGTGTGCCTGAGTTATGACCTATGTCTTCTCCGATCAAGTTACAGTTTTAGCACATAGTGACAAGCCCCAATTAAATAGATGTAGCCGATTTATAAGACCTAGAAATACATGTAAATAATTTTAATTTAATCCATTTATAAGAGTATTCTACTGATAAGATCCACGATCCCACACTTTTATAGATTGTGAGACTTTACTCTATGAGGATAGAGTGTCTTTTGTGGACCGTTTAATAGTCACAGGGGGACCCTTTGACGATTTACATTGTATGGAATGGTTTCTTAATATAAATTTTTTTAATTCTTCTATTATGGGTTATAGTGTACCTGATTTAGTGGGATGTGATTTACCCTTCTACAGAGAGAATGATTCTATTGTAGATTAGGATAATCTAGTGATTAAGAGGATTTGGTTTATTCCTTATTAGATGGCTAGTGTGACCCTTACATTAGAAAATGCAATGGGATTTCCATTCTTACGATGTTCAAATGGTATGAGGGGGATCTCTAAGAGGATTAGTAATGTTTACCTCCCCTTAAAGAGGACTTTACATATGGACTTATGACAGGTTCATCCTGATATATGCGCTGGAATATCGTTTGACCTTGTGTATCTACTGAAATTCAAGATGCGATTGGGGAGTCTATAGATAATGGTAGTGTAATAACCAATGTTCTCACTTAGTAAGTCCTATGTTTTAATCCTAATATTTGAATGAGATCAAGAGTTTATGTTTGGATTAATGTCACATGAATCATTTTCTTGTCAGGAAGGACTATCCAACCATGATATCTATTTACATTTTGGACTAGAAGTTTAGATCAAATATGTTCTCAATGTTTAACATCATGATGGGTGATCACAAGATCAATCTTTGAGATGAGGATTTACCAATAATGGATTCTTAAACCTTTATAGAATCAATTATTTATTAGTAATAAACTATTGGGTATTGTGAACCATAATAAAGTGTGTGGGAATCATGAATTTGATCAATATCCCTTCATAGAAGGTGTTTTGTTTGTATTATTTGGTGACATCCCTGTGTAATTAGTGTTATGGGTGTAGTATCGGATAAACATGATGATGGTTGAAGACATGATATTAGAGTAACTATTTTATGAGTAGATATCTCAAATATAGTATCAAATTTATATGGTTTTATTTGGCTGATATGTATTACCAGACATTAGATTGACATTGTACCAAAAAAAGATGAGATAGCGAAACATTGTGATACGCCCAAAGGAATTTTCATAGAAGGAGAAGCTCATTGTGATGCTTTCGAACCATTTTCATTGTGTGATGTAATAGATCCATTAACCCCTTTGTAGTTTTCCCTTCATGATGAGGATGGCGAATATTCCCTCATTTTGATGGTCATTACCCCACCACATCATTAGCGTTTTAGGGAGGCTCATCATGGAGACACCGACTGTGATATCTTCCATGAACACATGTCTATTGGACCTGATCTTGTTGTATTTTATGAAGTTGGGGATCACATTAACCTTGATTTATGACGAACTAGGACAACATTAATTCTATTATAGGAGGTTCTATAATGTTTTATTATCGTATTAGTAAAACTAGGAATGGTGAGAATGTACAAAGATCCTTTGTTATTGGGAAGGGTACCGAAGTATGTTTCAGCATGTTGTAAAGAATATCTCTTATCCCATCACCTATCAGTAGTTTTATTAAACAATTCATAGATAGAAGTGAAAATGGAAAGTATTTATTAGTGTGTTCATCATGGATTTCCAAGATTAGTGAGAGGAAACAAATCTATATTAGTGATCATAGACCAACTCCCTATATAGACCAATTTCATAACCATCTTACAAAAGATATTAATAGCTATTTTTTGTATTATTATGTGTTCATGGTGTAGTATGTCCTTATGTAATACCCTCAATGGGAATTAATAGCATGATGATTTCTACACATCATAATATTTTATTGGATGAATGAGGAATTAGGGACTCATTATCAGTTTAGAACAATGTTTCTACCTTAGAAAAATGGCAATGTATATCGAACTGCATAGGGTATAGAGAACTTTCATTCGGATTAGATTTATTTTCTGTTTCATAGAATGGAGGACCCCCTCAAATCAGTGGGGTTTTCATACCCCAAAACAATTATTAAATCATAGGTGTAAACCATTAGTGTCCATATATGAGAGACCATATAGGTCACCATATTTCATGTTAGAGAAATTGTGATACAATACTTATGTGCCTAGATTTTTGGTTAACGATGGTTGTGAAAGTTATAGTTTTTTTAGGGTACGATGAGAACTTACAATAACAATCTAGGGACATTTTGGACTAATTATGGAATACATCGAAGGTTGATGTGGAGATAAATAATTCTAATAGATGTCAACTCATCAAGGATTATAGATATTTGGTCTGGACGATAGTAACCAAAACATTTCATACATATATTTCACATCTTATTTGATAAATTTTCATTACATAAATTATCAATCCATTCCAAAATAATTTAATTCATGTTCCTTTACAAGCATGAAAAAATTAAAAAAAATGTTTATAAGTGGACTACATCATCTCTCAATATATTATTCATAACATTCAACCTTCATATAAATTTCATACATACTACCATTCTCTATTACTAAGGGAAATAAAACATATGAATGGGTGATCTCAAAAGATCACTAAGGGAAAACAAGGGAGATATCAACATAACATGGACAAAAGGGTTTGAAAACATGAGAATATCCATTGAAAATAATACCTAGAATATCATAGATCATAAAATTTATTAATTGAATAAATCATATAATTTTATATACTTGAATCATAATGTAATTAAATAGCACGATCAGTGGGAGAATAAAATTGGCATAAGACATAGATTTTGGGCATATGCATAATCATAGAAAATCATTTCATTAGCAGTCAATGATCATTTACAAATCTATCATATTTAATTGTGTTACTACCAAAACATTCATAGGGTTCATGGTTCACTTCCCATATAATAATAGTGTATTGGGATCCCATCACAAACCATAATATTAGATATGGTTCACTCTAGTGATAATCATAGAGGATAAAGTCCATTACCAAACTAATTTAAATCCTCATTCCATTTTAGTTTTTATGGTTAACTCCCAATATAAAAATATTGGATTTTTTTCAATCATAAAACTATTATATTAATCATGTTTTACTCCCATTATTATCATAGTGGACACACTCGCATAAACAATTGGGTTCACTTCGCATTCCAGTCCAGTTTATCACACGAGAAAACAGTCTCTACCCAATTCATTGTAGAGAGATATAGGTCACATATTTAACATAAATAATGTTAATAATACATGGGTAAAAATATTATAAAATATTCATCATATCATAACACTTCGAAATAAAACTAGTTTCATAAACATTTCTTCTTAAAATATATTGTAGAAAAGAAACATGTTTCATAAACATCTCATCATTCCATAATATAATAACCTATAGAGTGAATGTTTTTCATAAAAATATTTCTCTCATAAACAAATAAAATCCAATGAAATAAATAATACTATTTTTTTTTGAAATAATTATCTTTGACGAAAATATAAAAAATTTTGATATAAGATTATAAAAATTAACTGGTAATGGTTGCATAAAATATAATTCATGTCATATGTTAAAACAATGATTTCTTTCGCATTTTTGGTAAAAAGAAAAAAGAACCTCATTCATCAAAAGGTAAATAAATATCCCTGAAAAAGAATTTGGGAAAAATAAAATTTGTTGAATAATGACTATAAGAAAATTAACATATAAAAACATTCATTAAAACATTTTTTGAAAACAGGGATCTGGTTGAAAAGACATTTTTGAATAAGGAGAAAAATAAAGTTGATTTTTCCTTATAACATATTTTTCATATCTTGTGTAATTAAAGAAAATAAAATGAAATGAAAATAATCTATTCTCAAGATATATTAATAGGTTCATAAAATTATTTAGTTTTTTAGATCTAAATCCTTTTATATTATCATTACAATGAAAATTATAAAAAATCCCGATAAAAATGAGATTTTAAAATAAAATGATTACCACATTATATATTGTGAATCATAATCCCCAGGAATAAATAAATTTAAATAATATATTAAATAACATTAGAATAAGTATATTAATTGAATAATTTTTCAAATGGTATATATATTCACCATTTAGAAGTTGATAGCTACGTAATATAAAATAATTCCTAGAGAAGCCAATTTTAGATAAGATTATCATACCTCAAGTTGCAAACCCATTCATACACATAAAAACTAATAGTATAATAAATATATATATTAATATATATTATAAATATATTAAAAAGCTATACTTATACATATCATACCATATATGATTTACTTATGTGATTTTATTACTATTTTATTAATAATTCCTTATTTAAATAATGTTTCGGTTAATTACTGCATCATTTTTTAATGTATGTTTTGGTTTCATTTTTTCAGCCCTTTATGTAGATCAAGGTTACATAATATCAATTTCTTTCACCAAGATTTCAAAATTATATATATTAAATATATATGTAATTATATTAATCCATAAATGATTGAGATAGAAACTGAACTACACCATTCATGGAAATTTTAGGCCATATCTACAAATAAATGTTGGTTTAATTTTATTGAAGGAATGAACAAAGGTAAGGTAAATAATATATCATGTTTTGAAAGTAATCATGATTTAATATGTATATATATAACATATTAATTACATATATTATCATTACCTCTCATGTAATGTGTAGGTGAAAAAAATCAGTTCGCTTCACGAGGAAGTAGTGTAAAGACCTGAAAATTCCATTGGAAATTTTTTCTTAAAGACATGGGATTTTTACAAGTCCTTAAAAATTTACAGTTCTTGATTCTGAGGCCTAGTGGGCCTCGAATATATTTCTGAAATTTTGTTCAGGTACGTTTAGTAAATGTACAAGCATGATTTTATAACTATTGAACCGGAGCTCGGAATTGAAATCTAAGGGAACGATTGAACATACAACATTGGTTTTCAATTAAGAGGACGTTCACCTCAACGACAATTGGTTGAGAATTAAAGTTAGTTTTGGGGTTTTAAAGAATAAATTAAATAAAAATAATGTTTGTAGATTATTTTTATTTGGTTGTTAAAACCTCTAAGTGGAGGTTCGGGGTGGGGGTCCCCACACCTTAACCTCCCATGAGAGGTTATAGTGGTGGGCCCACCCAAAAATAACCTCCATTGGGAGGATAAATTTTGGTGGGGACCACCTAAGATTTCTAACCCCTTTAACTCCAATTAAAGTGTAGAAAACAATTGACCTTCCCCACTAATTAATTGAGCCAACTCCACCCCATTAATTAAGTGAGTTATCTAATTTAATTAAACACCACATTTTGAATTCATAACAATAATTTAATATAATATATAATCTATTATATCATTTGGTTGGCATCATTCTTTTATTGAATTGGAGAATTGAGGATCTCTTGGAGATAAAATACCAAGGAAGAATGAACTCTCCAACAAGGAACAACTAGTGATGATTGATAGAAACCTTCTTACTTCGTCAACCGGAAAAATGCTGGGAGAACCGTCCTTGAAGAACTCTGACAACACCATCCTCGAATTCTTCATTTTTTCAACGTCGATGAATCGATTTCCACCTTTCCACTTCATCATCAATGAACAATTATCCATGGTAGGGGTGAGTTTTAATTTGAGCAACATTGAATCTTCCTTCCATGATTTTTTCTCTTGACCCGCTTGCTACCAAACTAACACGGAAGGACTAGGAAAAACGAACACGACCCAATTCCTCCATCGTTCTGGTAAATAATTGGTGTGTTCTTTTCATTCTTTAATAGTGAAAAAGAACAGATTATTGCGAGTCTGTTGTTCTATGTAACGATCCCAAATTGAAGACCCAACATCATGATGACCTAGTAGAGGTGCGAAGACGATAGCGGGTGACGGATCAAAACGGACTGGGAAGGGTCGTGCCTTTAACATTCTTCGATTAGGTGAATCAAATAATGTTTTGAGAGACAACCAGAGGCCCAAAAACACCAGAGATGACTACAGGTCATCAGGATGACCTAGTGACCAATGTTTCACGGAGAACAGAAAATCAGAATGAAGATTGGGCTGCACGGGTGGTGCACTGGCTGGAGGCTCCATTTCGGGAAAATTCCAGAAGACACAGTGTATACTTCTGAGAAACATGTTGTGTAGTACGGGTGTTCTACGGCTTGAGAAATGGACGTTGGAAAAGTAACACACGTCGTGTGATCCTTGTAATATGGTGTGTACAATCTACGTAGATTGGTAGAAGCGGCTTTGTAGGACTCGATGTGTATTCTGGGGATACACAGACATGGGGTGGAGTACACGGGCATGAACACCACCACACGACCATACATGGACAGTGGCACGGGCTACCCTATTTTCCAGTTACACAGGTTGGTGAACACAGTTTAAGGCTATGTATGGGAACACGACCAGCGTATATGGAGGCAAACATAATTTCTTGGATGCGGCGTGTAACCATACCACACTCCATGTACATTCTTTTTTACAAAACTAGTTTATATGGACATAGGCCGTTGTACATGGGCACTACCCGAAGTCTGTAGACACGGCATGTAACCATACCACCCATTGTGTACTCACTTTCTACATGACCAGCCTTACGATAAGGGCTCTTTTACACGGGTAGAACCCAAGGATAGAAGAAATGGTGTGTAACCATACCAACACGCCGTGTACCTTTTTGGAAAATGGATTTTTTTTATCTAGTCTTTGTGTCTTGGACACATATCTCTTGGATTTTCCCACTAAGACATAGCATACCTTTGAAATACATCTACCTGGGATGACGTGGTCATTGATGTTTCGACTCTGTGCTTGAGGAGTGAACCCTCTAATAATCAAGTGTACATTGTAGAATCCCTTCGGTGGGATGGGTTCTGGGGAATATTCCTGGATCCTGTGTGGGTCCAAATGTTATAACGACTGTTCTTGGATCCTGTGTGGGTCTGATAGTTCTGACTTCTCTTCTTTGATCCTGTGTGGGTCTGACAGCTCCAACTACTATTCATGGATCCTCTATGGGTCTGACAGTTTGAATTGTTGGTCCTGGATCCTTTGTGGGTCCACCCGCTTAGATAAATTAGTGACTACGTCTAATCTTCTCTATCACCCTAAAAACGTTTTATACCTATGTGATCTGAGTTAGCAACTCTTGTGTTTCCTTGTGAACAATACGGATTACATGATAATATAAAAATATGTCTTGGCATATACCTAAGTGGGTTTATCTGTCTATTTAATATTTCTGTGGATTATCCTTCTACGATTGTGTGAGACCTTGAGAGTCTTTGGTTCCCTTCTGAGAATCGTTATACTCACCCCTGCATGATCTATTCCCACACCTCGTTGTATTGGATGCAGATGACGAAAAACACTGAAGGGGATAAGAGAGCTAGGATAGGATGGTACACGGAGGTAGACCTTATGACGAGATGGTACACGGAGGAGTCTGACAGATTTGGAGTTCTAAGGAGTATATTTGTACCTACCCTTCAGGTAGGATTTGTGGTGGACGATCCAAGAGCTGCTTTCTCAATTCAAATGTTTTGTCCCTTTTTTAGTTGCATTCATTCATTACATTTGAGATTCTATTTTTGACCCCTTTTACTTTCCATCACATCTTCTTTATAAAGAATTACTTAGTATTTACTTACAGCTCATACTCTTTTGTGTGTAATTTCAGTTTATAAAGGCAATGTCTACCCAGATTTAGGGATTTTCGCCTTTGGTGGTAGTCTACATCCCCAGGCCTATGGATGGAAGGCTTGGGATAGTCACAGCATGGGCCCAGTGGGATGGGTCGTGAAAAATTGTTATCAAAGAGAGTTTCTACTGCAGAACATTAGACTCTGATAATTATTTTCTGTGAATCAATAGTGTTAAGGGTACTGAGTGTGGTTTTCAATTATGGGAGTCCAGTGTTGGTGCGGTAGCCAACGTATCCATACAATAGGACCCTAACATCTAATTTCCGACTCAGAACACAAAAACCCTGATTGTGTGTGTGTTTCAAGAGTTTTCACTGTGATCTCTTTGAGTCAGCTCACCAGGTATAACGTATTGACCATGGTGCACCTATTTCTTTTTAGGATGCCTCCACACAGACATCCGGTAAGGTTTTAGAGAGTTGTACGAGATGGCATCCCACCATGTGATGAGTCCTCGGTGCGGGGCCCCATCACAGCGGAGGCTCCAGCAGTAGCACTACCCGTTGGGCCACTGTACCACCGGCCCCATCAGCTGATGATGCACGCTGCTTGAGCGTGGTGCCTAAGTTCCAGTGCCAAAGGCCACCCAGGTTTAGGGGTGAGATGGACCTAGAGGCAGCTGAGGATTTTCTAGAGGTTGTGGTGAGAGTCTTCAGTCTTGTAGGGACACTAGAAGACATCATGGTGATCCTTGTTGTGAGTCTCCTTCAGGCAGAAGCTAGTATATGGTGGAGCCTGATTCTTTAGGGGCATGACGAGGTTACACTACTCTGGGTAGACTGCGAGTGCCTATTTCAAGCTGAGATTGTCACAACCACCCTATGTGCAGTGTAGATCCAGGAGCTACTGCATCTACTGCAGGGTAGCATTACAGTGGAAAAGTACTCAGCGAGGTTCAACGACCTCTAGCGTTACTCCATAGATATGGTGTAAGACCCATTTTTCAAGGCCCAAACCATTGGGCAGGGGCTCAGAAGAGAGATCAAACATTGATGATATCACTCAGCATCACGATGCCAGTAGGGATGTTTGAGAGATCCATCATAGTGGAGAGTTTCATTGTTGAGAAGTGACCAGCAGCGAGACCCCCCACCGGGCATAACGTATCAGAGACTTCTACATCAGGCAATAGATAGATGTTGTAGAGGTCCTAGCAAACCAGTCCACGTAGTGGGTGTCCTCAGGACACAGGTTCAGTTGTGTGGGGAAAACGAGATAGAGACAGTCATGTGAGGAAAAAGCAGTGTTTAACATGCGGTGGGGAGGGTCACATGGCACGTGACTGTCCGACCCACCATACTGATGATCAGAAAATAGTTGAGGGATCTCCCAGGAAGAGTTAGTGATTCTATTGCGGCGGTCTAAAGGAAGTAGGCAGATTTGGTAGAGGAGATGGTCGAGCAGCTAGTGGTGGGAGACATTTCGAGGTGTTACCGCCACCACCACCAGGATTTCCACCCCCGACCACAGGGAGCAGGTGGACAGGGGGGAGATCAGCTTCAGGAAACTGAGAAATATAACCATGGTGCTCTATAGATTATTCAAGGTACAATCTATGTCTACCCCACCTTAGTGGCAGTTCTTATAGACACAGGTGGCAGCCACTCTTTCATTTTCATTTCCCTTTTTCAGAGCATGGAGGTTCCAATGGAGCTGTTGGCTCGATCCTTACGGCTAGTGAATCCTATGGTATCAAACTAGACATTTACACACTGGTGTTGGCAGTGTATGATTACTCTTGGAGGCAATAATTTTGACTGGGATCTCTTCATAGCGGCATCGAGGCCATACGACATTATCTTGTGTATGAACTGGTTATCTACAACCCATGCACAGATTGAAAGTATAAGGCGCAAAGTGCTTTATTTTTGCAAGGATGGGTCTGATTTCACCATCACCGGCAATAAGGGAGCCTTTTCAGCATAGGACAGACTCGCCCATAGGAGGGTGCAACCGATAACTCATCAGTTGGCCTGTCATACCCTTTGAGAAGTTGATGTGGACAGTCCGAGCTATCCTACAGTAGAGGACTAGTAGGCGGATGTTTTCTCTGACGATGTTCCAGGATTACCTCCTCGTGGAGAGGTGGACTCTATATTGACTTGTACACTGGGACAACACCGATATCTACACCGGCATACCGAATGGCACCCACTGAGCTTCGTGAGCTACGGTTATAGCTAGAGGACTTACAGGGGAAGGGATTCATCTGGCCCAGTGTTTCTCCCTGGGCAGCCCTGATTCTATTCACCATGAAGATGGATAAGATCTTGAGGATTTGTGTCAACTACTGTCACCTAACCAACGCTCCAGTAGTGTTCACGAGTCTCATGAATAGTATCTTTTAGCCTTACCTCAATCACTTTGTCGTAGTCTTCATCAATGATTTTATGATTTACTCAACATCTAAGGAGGAGCTTGCCTACCATTTATAGGTAGTACTAGACACACTCTGACAGCACCATCTCTATGATACGCTCTCGAAGTGCCAGTTCTAGATTCAAGAGGTTCACTTCATGGGGCATGTCATCTCAGAGGTTGGAGTTTTAGTATATCCAGTGATGATTGAGGTGGTACATTCTTGGGAGCCACCCAGGATAGTGATAGAGATACAAAGTTTCTTGAGTTTGGTTGGATACTACCGACGATTCATTCCATAATTCTCTAGAGTTTCCGCACCACTATCTACTTTTACGAAGTAGAGGAAACCCTTCGTATGGTCGGAGAGAAGCCAATAGAGATTTCAGGAGCTGAGGCAGCGGCTGACTAGTGCCTCCATCTAGAGGTTTCCAGAAGAATGCATTGGATACGTAGTTTAGTATGACTCATAAGGGACCAGACATGGGTGTGTCCAGATGCAGGAGCAAGTTGTGATCGCATATAGTTCTCAGAAGCTGAGACAACATGAGTAGAACTACACTACCCATGACCTGGAGTTATCACCAATGGTCCTCACCTTGATGATGTGGCAGCAAAATCTGATGGGAGAGCATTTAACTGTGTACACTAATCACAAGAGTCTTAGGTATATCTTTTCTCAGAAGGACCTGAACCTGAGACAATGACATTGCCTTGAGTTCCTCCAGGACTATGACTTTGAGATAGTCTATACTCTTGGGAAGGTGAACATTGTTGTAGATGAACAGAGAAGGAGATCTGGTATACTTATACATGGAGAGGCGACAGAGCAACTGGATGCCTTTCAACTATCATTTGTGGATAGCGATGGAGCAGCCCATCTACAGTCTCGTACAGTCACACCTCCACTTCTTTAGAGAGTTATGGAGAATAGGCGTGGGGATGCTGACTGCGATACACGATATGTTCATTTATCCACAATTTAGGTACATGATGGACATTTTGAAGGTGGGGATCACATCATTTTCTATAGAGGATGTACTATGGTGCTAGTGTCACTTTAGGAGGAACTTTTGAGGGATTTTCAAATATCCAAACTAGTGGTACACCCAGGAGTAGTGACGATGTACCAGGACCTTCGATGGTACCTATGGTTGCTAGGTATGATGAAGCCTGTAGCAGAGTTTGTCTCTTGGTGCCTTACTTGTCATCAGTTGAAGGAAAAGCACATGGTACCAGCAGACATGGTTCAACTTTTGAAGGTCCCAGAGTAGATGTGGGATGGGATATCCAGGGACTTCGTGAAAGGTCTTCCACGTACATCCAGGAGTCACATCTCGATTTGGGTGATCGTCAACTGACTCACCAACTCATCCCACTTGCCATCGATCATAGATTAGGGTTCTGTAGAAAGATTCAGACGACTCTATGTGTAATAGATTGTGCAACTACATGGATTACCTTATTCTATTGTCTCCGACCGTGACGCACGGTTTACTTCCCAGCTACAGAAGGGGTTTCAGGAGGCTTTAGAAGATAAGCTATGTCTAAGCACCACCTTCCATCCTCAGAAGGATGGCCAGAATGAGAGGACCATTCAGACCCTTGAGGAAATGATGTGTGCTTGTGTCCTCTACTTCAGCCGTAGTTGGGAGGATAACTTACCTTTTGTGGAGTTTTCCTTTAACAACAGTTATCACTCCACCATTGAGATGACACCGTGGGAGGCCTTGTATGGTCCACCATGTAGATCACCATTGTGATGGACCTACCCTGGGAAGTCAGCACTAGTGGGACCAAAGATTGTATGAGATACCACAGAGAAGGTGCAGATCATCCAGTAGCAAATGAAGACTGCATAGAGCATGCATAAGTCGTATGCTGACAGGAGATGAAGACCTCTATAGTTTGAGGATGGAGACCACATATTTCTATGGCTCTCACCTCGACGAGGTCTATGGAGATCAGTTGAGGCTACAAGTTGTCTCTATGGTTCATTGGACCTTTCTAGGTCCTCAGTAGAGTAAGTGATGTGGCTTACCACCTGGCTCTTCCTCCTAAGTTTCACCGGGTGCACGACATCTTCCATGTATCCCAGCTAAGGAGATATGTGCATGAACCTTCAGAAATCATCGACCATGGGGAGTTGGACATTGATGAGGGGGAAACTTTTACAGAGGATTTAGTGGAGATTGAGGATCGATAGGAGTGGGTCCTACATGGATGGTAGATACCAATATTGTGCATTCACAGGAAGCACAAGAACCTCTAGGAGAGCACATGGGAGTGGAAGGATAAGATCTGTGCTCAGTACCCCCTTTTTTCCCCATAGATCGAGTTCTATCTTATGGGGACATAAATCCATGAGGTGGGGAGAATATTATGTCCCAAAAATTCATTGGAATTTTTTTTCATAAATACATGGGATTTTTATGAGTCCGTGAAAATTACAGCACTTGATTCTGAGGCCTGGTGTGCTCGGAATCAATTTCTGATGTTTTGTTTGGGTACGATCATTAAACGTACGAGCGAGATTTTATAACTATTGAACCGAAGCTCATAATTGAAATCTGAGGGTGCCTTTGAAATGGCAGCACCAGTTTTTGCATAAGAGGACTTTCACCTCGATGGCTGTTGGTCGAGAATCAATGCTAGTTTTGCGGGTTTAAAAAATAAATTAAATAAAAATAATGTGTGTACATTTTTTTTATTTGGTGGTTAAAACCTCCAAGTGGAGGTTGGGGGAGGGGGCCACCACACCTTAACCTTCCATGAGTGGTTATGGTGGTGTGGCCCGCCTGAACATAACCTCCCTTGTGGGGATAAATTTTGGTGGGGACCACCCGAGCATTCCAACCCCTTTAACTCCCATGAATGTGGAGAAAACTCATGACCTTAACCACGAATTAATTGAGCCAACTCCATCCCATTTATTAATTGAGTTATCTCATTTAATTAAAAACCACATTTTGAATTCATACAAACAATTTAAAATAATAGACAATCTATTATTTCATCTGGTAGGCATCATTGTTTTGTTGAAAGGGAGAATTGGGGAACTCTTGGCGATAGAATGCAATGGAAGAAAGAACTCTCCAACGAGGAAAGACCACCAAATAATGATAGAATCCTTCGTCCATCATCAACTAGAACAAAAGAGGGAGCACCATCCCTGAAGAATGCTGACAACACCATCAGCAGATTCTTAAATTTCGATGCCAACGATTCAATGCCCGCCTTTCCTCATCATCCTCAATGAACAATGAATCCGAGGTAGGTTTATTTTTTGATTTGATAAACATTTAATCCTTCTTCCATGATTGTTTCTCTTGAACTTCTTGCTACCAAACAATCATGGAAGGACCATGCCAAATGAACATGGCCTGATTCCTCCACCGTTCTGGTAAATGATTGGTGTGTTCTTCATATTATTGAAGGGTGATGAACAACAGATCATTGCGAGTACGTTGTATGACGCAACGATCCCAAATTAAAGACCCAACATCATGACGACCTACTAGATGTGCGATGATGATAGCGGGTGATAGATTGAACAAGAACGAGAAGGGTTGTCCCTCTACAATTCTTCGAGCGGGTGAATCAAATCATGTTTTTGGAGCCGATCGGAGGCCCGAAAACACCAGAGATGACTACGGGTCTTCAAGATGACCTAGTGACCAAGGTTTCATGGAGAACAGACTTTTAAAAAGAATATTGGACATCATGGGAGGTGCACTGGCTAGAAGCACCATTTCTGGAAAATTCTAGAATACATGGCGTGTACTTCTAAAAAACAAGTCGTGTAGTACGGGCGTTCTGTGGCTTGAGAAATGGATGTTGGACAAGTTACTCATAAAGTGGGATCCTGGTCACACAATGTGTACTATCTAATCTGATTGGAAGAAGTTTCTTCATGGGACTCGGTGTGTATTCTAGGGATACCCAAACACAGGGTGGAGTACACGGGCATGTACTTGACCACACGACCAGACATGGCCAGTAGCACGGCTACCCCGTGTACGAGTAACATGGGTTTGTGAACACAGGTTAAGGTTGTGTATGTTTACATGGCTAGTGTACCTGGAGTTGACCCCAATTTCATGGACACTACGTGTAACCATACCACATGCTGTGTACATTCTATTCTACACAACCAATTTCTATTGACATGGGTCATTGTACACAGTTAGCCCCTGAGGTCTGTAGACATAGCGTGTAACCATACCACAAGCCGTGTACTCACTGTCTTCATGACCAGCCTTATGGCACATGTCGTTGTACATGAGAATTAATCGAGGATAGAAGACACAACATGTAACCATACACACATGCCTTGTACCTTTTTTGAAAATGGCTTGGATATCTCATCTTTGTGTCTTGGACACGTATTGCTTGGTTTTCCCCCTAAGACATTGCAGACCATTGAGATACTTCTACATGGGATGACATGCTAGTTGATGAATCGTCTATTGGTTTGAGGAGAGAGCACTCCTAGAATCATGCGTACTTTGTGAGAATGTTGCGGCTAGCTGTGCTTTGACGACTGTTCTTGGATCCTGTGTGGGTCTAACGGTTCTAATGACTATTCCTTGATCTTGTGTGGGTCTGAATGTTCTGACTTCTTTTCTGTGATCATGTGTTGGTCTGACAGAATAGTTTTTCCTAGATATTGTGTGGGTCTAACATCTTTTCTAGTCCTGGATCCTGTATGGGTCCGACAGATCCAACTAATGTTCCTAGATCCAATGTGGGTCTGGAAGTTCCAACTGTAGGAACTGGATCCTATTTGGTCTGATAGCATAGATGAATCAGTGACTACATTTTATCATCTCTATCACTCTATAATAGTTGTATACCTGTGTGAGATATTTCAGCAACTCTTGTGTTTCCTCGTGAAGGAGACAGATTACTTGATAACTTAGGTATATTTATGGTCATATACCTAAGAGGGGTTATCTATCCTTTTCATATTTCTGTGGAATATCCTGGTTGGATTTTATGAGACCTCGAGAGTCTCAGGGTTCTTAATGAGTATTGTTATATTCACCCCTACAAAGGCTATGCCCAAACCTCATTGTGTTGGATGCAGACGACGAATAACGCTGACGGGGCTGAGACCGCCAAGACTGGATGGTACCCAGAGGTAGACCTTATGACGAGACAGTACATGGAGGAGTCTGGTGGACATGGATTGTAGAGACCCAATGCTTGACGTACATGGACATTACATTACTTTTGCATAATACTTAGTACATAACAAAAACACATACACAAGGATCGTAATAGTTTAGTGTCTTTGGAAACTCGGAATATAATCTTCAAATCGTGGTGAAAGATCTTCATCATCTCCCATAAAGATCTTCATTTTTTTACCTAAAACCTTTCTTTATATCCTGGGGAAAAGAAAACATAAAAGGGTGAGCTCAAATGCTCAGTAAAGGTAAACAAAAGAAATATCAATCACATCATATTCATAAGAACATAACATTTTTGAAACCTTAACCTGCAAAAAAGAGCATAATTTCATAACATGGGATAAATAATAGTAGTGAAATGAAATCCCAATAATCATAACTTAAAACATAATACTTTGTGTAATACACAAAATATCATAGAGAATCAAATCTTATTAGTCAAGACTCATTTCCAAGACTATCTTAGTGGACAAAGTCCATTTCTGAACCGAGTCACCCTCGTTTCAGTCCTATTTCACTGAACATGTATAACCTACAGTTCCAGCCATGTCTATCTCATGAGATATAAAATATTTACCCAATTCATTGGATGTAGATATAGGTCCCACCCATCTCATAATGATACCATTCTTATGTGTGCCACAAAATCATAAATCATACATCATTGCATAACCCATGTAATAAAAATGGGAATCTTAAACATCGTGACATCATAAAACAATTCATATAAGATAAAGGAATTCATAAAAATAATTCCACCACAACATAATCAAATCAATGTAATAATAGGGATAAAAACAGAACCCTTTTATTATCTTAGATGGAAATAATTTTGATAAAACACTTGAACTCCATTCTTGAGGAAAATATCCTTTCTACTTCAAAAAAACTTTTCCTTTCTTAACATGTCATAAAATTCTAAATTAAAGGAAGTTGATTAAAAATAAACATGAAAAATAATAAAGGAAGATTCTTGGAAATAATGTTTTAAAAATCCATTCATGCCGTATATGCTAAAAAACATTCTTATCGTACTTTTTTCGGTAATGTCAAAAAGCACCTCGTATGAAAAACGACAAAATATTCCTTTCATATCTTTTGCTAAATACTCACCGAAGGGTAAAATTAGATTTAAAAAATTGTAGCTGGATGGAAATAATGTTACATATTGAGGAAACAATTATGTGGATGATAAAATAAACACCAGTAAATACCAAAGTATAAACAATCTCGGATAAAAAATGAGATTGTGAGATTTTTCCTTACCTTAGGTCCAATTTCCTTCGTAAGTGTCTGAACCTCCTGTATAATGATTTAAATAATGTCATTGACTTATTAAAGATTCATATTCATTGTTATGATATCACATATATGGTTCACTTTTGACTTTATATTACCCATTCTTATGTAAATTAATGTTAAAGTAGGGTTTTGGGTAAAATAATCTTATTTATCGTACGTGTTTGGACTTGTTGTTCTTGATGTTATTATTACTTATATCATGATTTAATTACCTCAAAAATGTATATAATGATTTATATATCAAATACATTCATTATATATCCATAATATACAATAATTTATAATAGTAGATATCATATGGAGGTAAGAAATGAAACGCACCGTTCATGGAGAGGGTAATCCGTACGTACACTTGAACGCTACTTCCATTTCTATTTCTTATTTTAATGGAATTAAAACATAATGATACATAGGTATATTATAATTCCAGTATAATATCATATATAATATCATTAACCACACCCTTTATACATCCCATATAAGGTATTAACGAATCACATCACTTTGAGGGGGCGGTAGTCCGCACTTCCTCAAATGAGATTATCGTATTTACCGACTATGGAAACTGTAAAGGCTTGATATAATTAGGTAGTAAATAAGAATAAGTAAATCATAAACATAATATATATTATATATAAATACAGTTCCATCATAATCGCCACCATGAGAGGCGGTAGGAGAAAATCGAACAATCATCGTTTCGTGAGGCGTTATTTTTCCATCACAGAAACATTATGTTCTTCATCCATTTGATGGAGGTGTGTGTAATAGTAGTTTGAATACTTCTCATAAAAACATCCTAGTATATTTAGGATATTGTTGTTTTTACAAAAGGAAGGATTAAAAAGAGTTTAGGGGTTGGAGAAGTAGAATAAAAGAAAAAAGCTTAAGAGAAACTGTTACCTTTAATTTTGGTAACTTCCTTTGGTTTGAACCAACAGGACTTCTTGGAGAGACTTTTTCCTAATGTAAGGCTACAAGGGGGAGGAGATAGATGTAGGGAGATTATTTGTTCAGAGTATTGACGAGCGAAAAGGCTTGAGAGGTGTGAGGAATTGCATAGAAGTGGTCTCCTTTTATAAGGGAGTGGAGGGGCTCTTTAGGAAAGTGTGAAAACATTATTTTATTATAAACTTATATTCGGTTTCAAGAGGTCCAAAACACATTAATGCCAAAGATAAGATAACTCATATTCTAAATAAAATCATCCAACAGAAATTGGACAGGTTTTGGATGATATTTTAATCATTTTAATCTTATTTATTTAAATCATTTATTAATGAGTTAAACACTACATCATTACTGTGTAATAAATAATTTAATTCATTTGATGTCTAAAAATTATGAAAAAAATACCCTGATGTAGGGAATATTTTTATCTTTCCAGATAATATTTATTGCCGAAAATATAACTTATATAACCCCCTATAAAAATTAAATACTAAAAGAGTTTTGTTAAAGTCAATTTTGTCTTTACATTAAATTAATTAATCTAATGTGTCATTGTCCTTCATAAGTGGCTCCATGGGGTCCCAAAATCGATCCAAGGATGCCCATGGTCGGCCAATACTCATCCAATAGGGTTAGAACAAGTTTCAAGGTAATTTTTGAATTATTATAATATTCTTTTAAACTTGAATTACCCTATTTACCTTTAACTGTAGTAAATAAAAACAATTATCGTATTTACTATTCATAATATCAAAAAAAAAGTAAACTATTAATATAATTTGGACCCACTTATTTCAAATATGGAATCCATTTTTCAAAATTCAAAACACAGAAGTTGCAGTAATTAATTTAAAATTAATCTCGTTGTTTTAGCAAACAGGTTTTAAAAGTTAAAACATTGCCAAAGATTGAATTTATTTAACCTACGAATTCAATGTAAAATCATGGCTAATAACATACATTATATTAAATTGTTAAAATATATTATATTTATACTTTTAAACCATTCAATATTATTATTTGACCACATTATTTATTACGATGAAAAATGTTGTTTTTAATTAAAATATGGCGTGTTTTTACTATTCATTAAAATATGAAAGTTATCAGATTAATATGAAAAAAAATTCCAAAGTAAATTTTTATATATTTATTCTAAAGAAAAATTTTATTTTGTCAAATTGAACTTATAAACATTTCAAAAACAAGATTTAATGTGGGTGTGCCATCAAAAGGCGGCAAAACTGCATTTTTTGAAAAATATTTATTTTACCCGAAAAATTTATTTTGTTCTTATACCATGTTTTAGAAAATGTGTAAGACGAATAATAATGTTATAAGATTAAAAATTTAGTTAATACTATTCATAACGGCTAGTTCATAATAATATTATAATAATATATCGTTGTTTAGTAAAACCCGGTATTGCATACAACACACGCTATCGAGGAAGGTCGTGCTTGCATGTAATGCAAGAAAAGTCAGGGTTGCGTGCTATGCAAGAATCCTTCATTGTTTCGTATATCATAATCCAACCATATTTCATTTATACATTGAATATATATATATATATATACTCAATGTTGCGTAGAATAACTATTATCAGAATTGTGTGTAACACGATCCAAGAATAGTGTTGCGTATACTGCAAGCTAATACGGTGTTGCGTATAGAGCAAGGTAATATTGGTGTTGCATACAACACAAGACATTAATTAAATTAAAAGAATATTTTTCATAAAAACTCAGGGTGTTACATTCTACCCCCCTTAAAATGAATTTTGCCCTCGAAATTCATCGGGGTTATAAATGGTTTACTATTGGAAAGTTTCTTTAATAGAAACACACATCGTAAAAAGGAATACCAAAACCAATCTTTAAAAACAAAAGTATGAAATGTAACGGTTACCAAAATAAACTAATAAATGGGTTTCCACATAGGTGAAAATATGGATATGGAAGAGAAATCTAACCATCATGTTCTGATGGAGAGTGGTAGAGAACATGGCTTTGGAAAAGCCAGCAATCGCAGAGCCATTAATTTTTTATGATCTAAGGTACCATCTGATTCATCAGATATAAGAGCACTAGGACAACATTTTTGGTTTTCAAGATCATTTCTCTAAAGTTGATGAAATTGGAATTAGAAGAAATACTTTCGTGATTTTGGTATAGTCTCACCGTTAGTCGTTCTTGGGACAATTTCCACTTCATGTATTAAAGAAATGAAGTTGAATTTGTCATTCATGATATGTTAGCAGATCATGTGATAGAATAGTGGGTCATTCCATCTGTATCAAACAAAAGGTTTGAAAAGTTATCAAAAAAATTCATAAGTCCATATATAGTTATATTAATCATATATGGTTCCTAAAATGAACTTATACTTCATATATCATACCTCTTAATAAAATAAAACTAGTTTCCACTTACCAGGGACTTCTTGTAGGCTAGTGTTAGGCGATAAAGGCCAGTCGCACTTCGGTTGTGGGTTCGATTCCTACGACCTTGTCCGACGTGATGGGCGGTCACCCGTCCTGTAGGTTGTCCTTTTTCTAAAACTATATTACAATAACATCCCATCAATAATATCAAAAAAAACTTCTATCCTTAAACTATAATATCTTATGTCTAACATAATCCATTCCAATCTTTAGTCTTATCCATAATACTACAGTCCATTCTCATTATATAGTGAAAACGATTTCCAGAGATTTAATAACATCATTGATCCCCATATATCATAAGATATGTCTTTTTGGTCCCATTCCAAAAATTCAAAGTCCTTAATCATGTATTCTCCTGAATACCCATTTAACCTTAGTGAAAACATGAATGTAGTTAAAAGTTAACACTTTACACATACCAAAATCCTCAAAATTATATATACTCAAACCATGATATCAGGTAGTCATTATATCAATCATGAGCTCATGAATACTATCAAACATATTAGATTCTCTTTATCCCTTCATTATGTGCATATCATCTTCTTTCCAAACATATTTCAATCACATTTCATGGTTACCGATGCCATAAAATTATTGAAAACTACAATAGACCAAAACATAAATATTCCAATATTCCACGATAATATATACATCATTATTTTGGAATCACATTACATAAACACTTAATCATTCCACCACATCGTTGTCATATTCAACATCGCCAATGGTGATCACATATGAATTCCCATTGTCCTTTTCCATATGTGGTTTCTCATGTCGATCATCCCTAACCCTTGGATTAGGGCATTTATTAGCATAATGCCCCATTTCCTTGCACTTGAAGCATTGAAGTGTAGTAGGTTCATTCTGTGTATCCCTTCCATTGTCATTAGACATCTTCTTCCCATCATTATGGCATTCAAATTCCCGATGACCTTCCCTTCAACATTTGAAACATTTACTTGTCCCTTTAAGACAATCTCCACCATGCTTCTTTCCACACTTTGAGCATAAGGAAACATTCATATTCTTTTCACCATTATTCTGAAATTTTTCCTTGAACTCCATATTTTGTTTCTTGTCAAAACTATGAGATGTATAAGTAACACCAACTTCCATTTCTACCTTGATAGCACAACACACTATTTCTTCATAGCTAATGAAGTCTCTTATAGCTAATGACCTTCGAAGATTTGGTTTTAATCCACTGAAGAATTGATCAACTTTACTTTCTGGTTGGATGATAAATCGAGATGCATACCTTGCAAGCCTTGTAAAATTCACTTCGTATATACCAACAGATTCATCATCCTTTTTCTTTAGTTCAAGAAACTCCTTCTCCATCTTTGTTCTAAGAATACGAGGGAAGTACTTATTTAAAAATAGGTTCTTGAACTCGTCCCATTCCATGGACTCAATTTCATCTCTTTGCCTCATATTATTGATCATATTCCACCATTGATCAGCTTCACCTTCCAAACGATATACTGCTAAGATGAATTTATCATGTTCAGATCATTGAAGAACTGAAAATATCTTTTCAGTGGTACTGATCCATTGTTCAGCAACAAGTGGATCAGAAGACCCACTGAAAGAAGGTGTACATTTCCTAATGAAGGACTCAATAGAATATTGTTCCCTTCTCTGCTCATTTGGAAGTCCAGAATGATTCATAGCTTGTGTAAGTATAGCAATAAGAATTTTCACTCATCTCCCATAACATTTGTTTGTCCAGGAGGACAATCATTGAATTGTCCATTCCATTGATCAACATGGTTCCTTCGTGTTCCAGCCATCGTCTAAAACCCAAAAAGAATAGTGTGAGAGTCAAAATTCATGATAGGGAAAACAACATAATAAAGGGAGAGTACCTTCAATATCTAACATCTTAGGTTTAATTCTATGATCGTTAGCGTAATTCTAGTACTATAACCTATACATATACTTAACCTTAGGGACATCCCTAGACATACCTTAGAAATATCTCTAGGGATCTCACTAACGTGTTCGCATCCTAGTTTCCAAAGGTTGACTAAACCTTTACTCTGATACCAACTATAGATACCGGAAGCTTGACGTAAATGGACATTACATTACTTATTTGGAATACTTAGTACATAACAAAAACACACACACAAGGATCGTAATAGTTTAGTGTCTTTGGAAACTCGGAATATAATCTTCAAATCGTGGTGAAAGATCTTCAACATATCCCATAAAGATCTTCCTTTTTTTTAACTAAAACCATTCATTAAATCCTGGGGAAAAGAAAACATAAAAGGGTGAGCTCAAATTCTCTGTAAGGGTAAACAAAAGAAATATGAATCACATCATATTCATAACAACATAACATTTTGGAAACCGTAACTTGCAAAAGAGAGCATAATTTCATAACATGGGATAAATCATAGTAGTGAAATGAAATCCCAATAATCATAACTTAAATCATGAAACATTGTTTCATACACACATAATCATATAAAATCATATCTTATTAGTCAAGACTCATTTCCAAGACTATCTTAGTGGACAAAGTCCATTTCTGAACCGAGTCACCCTCGTTTCAGTCCTGTTTCACTGAACCGGTATAACCTACCGTTCCAGCCATGTCTATCTCATGAGATATAAAATCATTACCCAATGCATTGGAGGGAGATATAGGTCCCACCCATCTCATAATTATACCATAATTATGTGTGCCACAAAATCATAAATCATACATCACTGCATAACCCCTGTAATAAAAATAGGAATCTTAAACATCGTGACATCATAAAACAATTCATATAAGATAAAGGAATTCATAAAAATAATTCCATCACAGAATAATCAATTAAATGTAATAATAGGGATAAAAATAGAACCCTTTTATTATCTTATATGGAAAATAATTTTGATAAAACACTTGAACTCCATTCTTGAGGAAAATATCTTTTCTACTTCAAAAACACTTTTCCTTTCTTAACATGTCACACATTTCTATATTAAAAGAAGTTGATTAAAAATAAACTTGAAAACTTGTAAAGTAAGATTCTTGGAAATAATTTTTTAAAAATCCATTCATGCCATATAAGTTAAAAAAACATTCTTCTCGTACTTTTGTCAATAAAGTCAAAAAGTACCTCATACGAAAAACGACAAAAGATTCCTTTCATATCTTTTACTAAAAACTCACCAAAGGGTAAAATTGGATTTAAACAATTGTAGGTGGATGGAAATAATATTACATATTGAGGAAACATTGATGTGGATGATAAAATACACCCCAGTAAATACCAAAGTATAAACAATCTCGGATAAAAAAAATGAGATTGTGAGATTTTCCCTTACCTTAGGTCCAATTTTCTTCGTAAGTGTCCGAACCTCCTATATAATGATTTAAATAATGTCATTTACTTTTTAAAGAATCATATTAATTGTTATCATATAACATATATGATTTACTTATGACTTTATATTACCCATTCTTATGTAAATTAATGTTAAAGTAGGGTTTTGGGTAAAATAATCTTATTTATCGTACGTGTTTGGACTTGTTGTTCTTGATGTTATTATTAATTATATCATGATTTAATTACCTAAAATATGTAAATCATGATTTATATATCAAATACATTCATTATATATCTATAATATACAAACATTTATAATAGTACATATCATATGGAGGTAAGAAATGAAACGCACCGTTCATGGAGACGGTAAGCCGTACGTACACATGAACGCTACTTCCATTTCTATTTCTTATTTTAATGGAATTAAAACATAATTATACATAGGTATATTATAATTCCAGTATAATATCATATATAATATCATTAATCACATCCTTTATACATCCCACATAAGGTATTAATGAATCACATCACTTTGAGAGGGCGGTAGTCCGCACTTCCTCAAATGAGATTATCGTATTTACGGACTATGGAAACTCTAAAGGCTTGATATAAGTAGGTAGTAAATAATAATAAGTAAATAATAAACATATTATATATTATATATAAATACAGTGTCATCATAATGGCCACCATGAAAGGTGTTAGGATAAAATCGAACAATCATCATTTCGTGAGGCGTTAGTTTGCCATCACAGAAACATTATGTTCTTCATCCATTGGATGGAGGTGTGTGTGAGTGTAGTTTTAATCCTTCTCATAAAAACATACTAGTATATTTAGGATATTGTTTTTGTTACAAAATGAAGGATTATAAAGATTTTAGGGGTTGGAGAAGTAGAATAAAAGAAAACAACTTAAGAGAAACTGTTACCTTTAATTTTGGTAACTTCCTTTGGTTTGAACCAAAATGACTTCTTGGAGAGTCTTCTACCTAATATAAGGCTTCAAGGGGGAGGATAGGGATGTAGGGAGCTTAGTTGGGCAGAGTTTGGATGAGCCAAACGGCTTGAGAGGTGTGAGTAATTTCATAAAAGTGGTCTCCTTTTATAAGGGAGTGGAGGGGCTCTTTAGGAATGTGGGAAAACATTATTTTATTATAAACTTATCTTCAGTTTCAAGAGGTCCAAAACACATTAATGCCGAAGATAAGATGACTCATATTCTAAATAAAATCATCCAATAGGAATTGGACAGGTTTTGGATGATATTTTAATCATTTTAATCTTATTTATTTAAATCATTTATTAATGAGGTAAACACTACATCATTATTGTGTCATAAATAATTTAATGCATTTGATGTCTAAAAATTATGAAAAAAATACCATGATGTAGGGAATCGTTTTATCTTTCCATATAATATTTATAGCCGAAAATATATCTTATATAACCCCGTATAAAAATTAATTACTAAAAGCGTTTTGTTAAAGTCAATTTTGTCATTACATTAAATTAATTAATCTAATGTGTCATTGTCTTTCATAAGTGGCTCCATGGGGTCCCAAAATCGACCCAAGGATGCCCATGGTTGGCCACTACTCATCCAATACAGTTAGGACAAGTGTAATGGTAATTTTTGAATTATTATAATATTCTTTTAACCTTGAATTACCCTATTTACCTTTAACCGTAGTAAATAAAAAAAAATTCCGTAGTTACTATTCATAATATCAAAAAAAATAAAAGTAACATATTAACATAATTTGGACCAACTGATTCCAAATATGGAATCCATTTTTCAATATTCAAAACACAGAAGTTGAAGTAATTAATTTAAAATTAATCCCGTTGTTTCAGAAAACATGTTTTAAAAGTTAAAACATTGCCAAAGAATGAATTTATTTAACCTACGAATTCAATGTAAAATCAATTCTAATAACATACATTATATTAAATGGTAAAAATATATTCTATTTATACATTGAAACCATTCAATATTATTATTTAACTACATAATTTATTATCATGAAAAATGTTGTTTTTAATTAAAATATAGCGTGTTTTTACAATTCATTAAAATATGAAAGTTATCATATTAATATGAAAAAATTATCCAAAGTAAATTTTTATATCATGATTCTAAAGAAGAATTTTATTTTGTCAAATTTTACTTATAAACATGTCAAAAACTAGATTTAATGTGGGTGTGCCATCAAAAGGCGGCAAAACTGCATTTTTTTTTAAAATACTTATTTTACCCGAAAAATTTATTTTGTTCTTATACCATGTTTTAGAAAATGTGTAAGAAGAATAATAATGTTATAAGATTCAAAATTTAGTTAATACTATTTATAACGGCTAGTTCATAATAATATTATAATAATATATCGTTGTTTAGTAAAACCCGGTATTGCATACAACACACGCTATCGAGGAAAGTCGTGATTGCCTGTAATGCAAGCCAAGTCAGGGTTGCGTGCTGTGCAAGAATCCTTCATTGTTTTGTATATCATAATCCAACCATATTTCATTTATACATTGAATATATATATATACTCAATGTTGCGTAGAATAACTATTATCAAAATTGTGTGTAACACGATCCAAGAATAGTGTTGCGTATACTGCAAGCTAATACGGTGTTGCATATAGCGCAAGGTAATCGTGGTGTAACATACAACACAAGACATTAATGAAATTAAAAGAATATTTTTCATAAAATCTCAGGGTGTTACATGGATTTTTGGGGAGGTTATCTATACCTATCCTTTTGGCAGGATCTGTGGTGGGAGATCTAGGAGCTTCTTTCTCCATTCAGCTGTTTTGTCCTTTTTTAGTTGTATTCATACATTATAGTTTATCTTGTATTTTCAGCCCCTTTTACTTTCCAGAAATTCTTTTGTATACAGAATTACATAGTATTTACTTCCATCTCATACTCTATTGTTTGTTTTTTTAGTTTTTAAAGGCAATTCCATCCAAATATTAGGTATTTTCAACTTTGGTGCTAGTCGTCAGCCCCTGGCCTATGGAATGTGGGCTTGGGGTAGTCATAGCACCGGCCCTGGGGGACGGGTCATGATAAGTATTTTGTCATACACATGAGAAAGGTTATCATATTCCCAAAGAATGAAATACAAGAATTTATATCTTATATCATAATTAGAAATTAATAATCATTTAAAACATATCATTTAAATATTTTGAATCAATCATTATAACCATCCTTTGATTGTGGTGATGGAAAATGAATTTCATCAGTTTCGGAGGTGGTAGTTCACTGCACACATGATCAATGGTTTTGTTCCTCATTTTATATGAGTTGATATGGATACCTAATATTAAATTAAAATAATATGATCTTATTATATGAAATATTTTATTGATATTATAACCTCCGAGATGGAGAATATATGAATGGGGATGATTAAAAAGTAAAAAAACGCAGGTTTAATATTTTTACATCTTATTCAGAGAACCTCTTTAGGTTTATATCTAATGTCATGTTCGGTGGATATAATAATATAAATAAGGAATCTAGGAAGTTGGTAATGAATTAATTTTGATATTTTTGTATTTGTGGTCAGATCTAAATGTTTTTTGATATTTTTTTTGGAGAGGAGGGGGGGATCCCTTTTGTATGTGGGGGAGAGAACACAATTGGAATACATGAAAGGGGAAAATATAACCAATGTTTTAAAGATAAAAAATTATCCAAGATGGTTCAATCGAGAACCTTAGGGGTCATATGGTCAATATATTTCCACAAAATAGTATTTGGAGTGGTTTTCTATCATTTACCACATATATTTTATGTTCGACCCTCAGTAAAATCATTCGAACCATAAGAATTGTAATATATTTATTTTTTGTTATCAATATTTATAATAACCAACATAATGTTTACACTATATATAAAATCAATTAGAAATATTCAAAATATGGAATAATTTTTTCAAACATACACTAATTAAGTAGAAAATATTTAATTTAAAATTACACATGATAACAATATGAAATAATGTTTTCCAAAGATAATATTTTCATAAGTATATAATGATATTATATAAAAATTCAACATATATTTAATTATAATATAATGTATTGGTTAAATAATAAAATAATTTAACTAATTATATTTTTCCAAAAAATATAAATAATTAAATTTAAAATTAAATAGATGAAAAGAGTTTAAAAAAGGTATTTTCACTATCCACTAAAGTGTTGATCTTTCCAAAACATTCCAAAATATTAAAACTTTGATAATTATTTATCTTTGATTAAAAAAAATAAGTAAATTATTTCATATATATTTTTAAAAAAATTACATAATTTTTTTAAGTAACAAAAAGAAATACAAATAATTTTTTTAGAAAAAATGAATCATTAAATAATATAATGACTTTAATAAATATTTAGTACATACCTGTAATTGTTTTTCATTATCTATATCCATTATAATTTTTTTAAATTTGTTTATTCCTATTCATACCACCATGTCTAATTTCAAGGTAATAGTGCTTATGTTTAAATAATACTATAAATTTTATAATGATGTTTGGTAAAACTCATTATTGTGTGTAGAAAAATCTATCAGAGAAATTAAATTTATTTTAAAAATATAGTTTACAAAATATGATCTTCTAAAATTATACATTATTAAATTAATTTCTCCCTATATATTTGAAACATTTATAAAAACAAATTTGTATAATTGTTCCTCTTTACATCCTAATGTTCCCACATAGCTATCTCAATCGACAAGTTTGCACACCAAATATTTGACTGGATAAATGGTCTCATTTCATATAACATTCACTCTAATATATAAAATATCCATCCATTTTATGTCATATTAAACATCCCTCTATAGTGGTATGACCTTTGATATCAATATAAGTGTTGGATCAAGTATTATCTTCAATCATAAAGATATATGGAACACATCCTGAACTTATGATATGATTTATGGGAGGGCAAATGGATAATTTACCATCTCAAAAAAGAAAAAGGATTTCAAATAGGAAAATATAACTAGGGTTTAATTTTCAATTAATTCATAATAATATTACCTTCTTCTAGGGAGATATTTTTCAAAAATGATTATCACTGACTACAAATTCAATATCACATTAGTGATTATCAGCTAAAATTTTCTTCCAACATTATGTTTCCCTTATATTCTATTAAATGTATATAATCTGTATTGATATTTCAGTATCTTCCTTATTCCCAATATCTTAATCTCACCAACATCATCTTTTTATATGGGAGTTTTAAATTTATTTTCATTATAGGCCTTTGTTGGGAGCTAAATTATTTCCTGAGTGAAATATATTGATTTAAGAAAACTCAACTACACGAATGTGATAAACCCAACAACATTTGAAATCCATATAGAAAATATAATAGCATATCTTCTAGAATATTAATGGTTCTCTTAGACCGACCATATAAATTTGGATTTTACGAAGAGCTAAAACTCAACTATATATCAAGGTCATGATAATGAATTCACCATAACATAAAAGAGAACTGTGGATCCTGATCAGATACCGTGAAATGTGGAACCCCATGAAACCTTACCACATAATTAATTTATATCCTTGCAAGATGATCCAGAAAAAAATGATCCCTAATTGAAATTAAGTTCATTAATGTTGTAATTACATTGAATACAACCCCTATAAAAATATTCCCTTTAAATGTTTAGTGATGTCCAATAACAAAATCCCTAGTGATGTTCTCCAATTTAAATTTGGATATAGATAATGGTTTTAACATCCAATTAGAATTTTTTTCTATTATTCTTAAATGTATGACATATAATACACTAAGATAAAAATTATAAAATAACTATCTATTTCCATCCAAAAATAAAATACTCCTTCAAATCTCTACACATGTTTCTATATCTAGGATGTTTGGAAATTTAAGAACTATGAGATTTTATAAAATATCTTTATTAAAATATGGTATTGAAGAAACACAAACAAGGTTCTTAAACCATAACATTCCTTCATAATCATCTATAAAATTAATAACACTTATTACCTTATTTGATAACTCCATGTCATCCTACTATGCATCCATCATCATAACATGGATAGATGACTAAAAAATTATTTGAAAGAGGAGGGATTTATAACCTTATTTCAAAATTTCAAGCCCCATTTTTTAAAAATCCATTAATGTTGATGATCTTTTGATCCCTAACATAGATAATCTATTAGGACCCATTTTATTCAATGAATCTCCCTCTTTGATCACTTTCCTAGGGTGGAAAGGTTTTGAGAAGTCGTAATATTTAATAATCTCTAACCATCTTCTATATTTCATATTCAATTCCTTCTATGTGAATATATACTTTAACAATTTGATTTTGGTATATATATCACATATTTCTCCATAATTTTAATACCTCAATATCATTAACTCAAAAATTTCTATAGATAACTCAAAATATTGATGTGGGTTATTTTTCCCACCAACCATCAATTATCATGAGGCATAAGATGTAAATATCTCATTATACAAGAGATACTATTCCTTTATCAAATTGATCACTATAGATTACATACACTTATATATTATAGGGTAACGAATGAAATGGTGTGTCGAATAATGTTATCATCATTTCCTTGAAAATTTCACCATATTCGTCAAACCAGATGAACATGGATCCAATCCATGTCAATTTAGTTATTAAATTTGATATTAATGAGAAATTATCAATAAACCATCAATAATTACTAGCTAAACCAAGATGTCATATTATATATTCTACTATGTTTTTTGTAGGATAAGGTTTAAATTCCCTTTGTTTGATGGATCCACTAATATACCATCTATTTGGATTATATGACACAATATTATAACCTTTTTCAGTCAAAATTATCACTTTGTAATTTCTTCATACAACTTATACTTACTCATAATCTTGATAACAATCCTGAAATTATCGTCATGCTTCTCCTTAATCATTGAACAGATAAGATTATCTTCTAAAAGGACTATGAAAAACTGATCTACGTAATATCTAAAGACTCTATGCATTAAATCCATATAGATAGTTGGGGAATTTTTATGAAATAATGTCATCATTGTATACTCATAGTGACTATATCTTGTATGGAATTATGTCATGGGAATATCGACTTTCCTAACCCCTAAATAATGATATCCGGAATTAAGGTCAGCCTTTTAAGATTATTGATCACTATTAATTTGACCAAAAAATTCATCAATAATGGTTATGGGATACATGTTCGGAATTATTATATTACTCATTTCATGGTAAATATTTATAATTCACATCCCTCCACAACTCTTTTAAACAAAAAGAACATGTGTACCCCAAGGGGACACACATTGATGAATGAGTCCATTATCAAGGTTCTCCAAGATTATCATCTCCAATTATCATTAATAAATGAGGTTCGTCCTATAGGGATTATTTTAAATTAGTGTGTCAATAATTATGTGTTCTATTAATTAATCTATAACTTGTCTTAGTTTAAAAAAGAAAACCCTTCTTGAAATACATCAATAAATTCCCACATTGTCAACATATCATCGAGGATGAGTTACTCTCCATCCTTCAAAGAAAAATTACAATTTTTTAAGTAAATACCTATAGAAAGTATGTGATCTCAATAAAATGATCATATCTAAAGATACATGGAAATTAAGTCATATTTCTTTCTGGAATATCACATGTTAATTCCCTTCTGTGAAATATTATTTTGAATTTATATAGAAAAATATCATCCATGATTAAGATATGATAAAATTAAATCATAAGGAGAATAACATGGTTTTCTGAAGAACATTCCCACAAAAAATATTTGTAGAATAATAATTGAATTGATAGTGATCATCATATCAATATGGGTTTTCATATATAATTCAACATCTAATCGTTTAGGTGGAATTTTGATAACCTTAGAAGAGAAATCTCGATAAAAATGAGTTTGTTTTATTATTTTAATAGTAATCATTATTCTATAAGTTGAAATATATTGATACCCACACGTTATATATATGAATATTATATCTTATAAAATGAATATTAAAGTCCTATAATTACAATTCATTACAGAACCATAAATTTCAATTGTCTTTAGAAACATGGTTACTTGAAATGAAAACAAATAAAAAATATACATTATCTCTCACAAGGTTATTTACAATTAGTACGATTATTAGACACAAAATAAATAATACATTACCTCATATCTACAAGAAAACGATACATATTAAAGGGTTATCTCATATTCTTAAGGGTAAATATAGGTTATATTAATTTATGATCATATGTGATAATATGATAAGCATAGAGTTATGAGAATAAGATCATGAAAAAAATAATCATACAAGAATTTTTAAAGATTAATAATCACAAATTATGGAAATATTTATTGTCAATCAAAATTAATTTGAAAAATGAGTGTGGAGTTATCAATAATTTATCTTGGCTATGGAGGAAATATCATATGAATACAACATATGTTTTTGTTATATATGTAAGAATCAAATATCATATCCTTAGGAAAGGATCACTATCAAAAAAATCATAGTGGATTTGGTTCACTCCCTATTTTATACTTTCCTTGGACAATATTTAGACCCAAGACTATCATATGTCCTAGATTTCCTTACTCAGATTCATAAACATCTCAATTTTGTTCTTATCATCTCTTGAGATATCCATCATTACCCAATTCGTTAGGGGGGTATATTATTGTGGTCCAACCCATTCCATAATAAAATCCGTACATATTTGATCCATAAGATCATAAATCATTGTGGAGTAATCATATCCCAACCTCTTTAAGGGAAATTTTTTTAAAATCAATTAATGTTTTCATAAAAGTATAATAAGGAAGAGAAATGAGTTCCATTAATGAATGATCATTACATAATTACCTTGTGGGAATGAAATGATTTATATAAAATCATCCTTAAATCAATATTATCGTATGCATATAGAGGGAATTGTGTGTTGTATCATAATACCATATACAATTTTAGAATAACAGTCCATAGAGGATGTTTATATAGGTGAAATAATCCATTAAAGTATCATTTGATCCATTATTCGTAAACCTGATAAAATATCTATACCTTTTGATAAAATTTTAAATAAAAATTCCTTGATTATTTAATAAAACTTCTTCTAAAATAAACATATAAACATATAATGGATGATTCAAATATTATTATATCCTTAATGGTTGGAAATCCAATTCATGTAGTATATGTTATAGGATACATTCCATTTACATGTTTAGAAAAATTAATAAATTATGTTTTTAGAAAACAAGTATATATATTGTATTCTAAAAAATTACAAAAAAATTTAAAAAAAATTTGACATTAATTTTCTAAAAACATTTAATTTATTGTTAAGAAATATGATTAAATAGTTTTTAATACTATATTCATGGAAGAAGATGATCATTGAAAAATGTGGAACTAAATTTAGATTCCCATTTTTAAAAATTCTCCATCATTTTATGTACTGAAGTGTGGAAAATGGTAGAATAAAAATGACATCAATAAAATCCTAGGAATAAAAAATTAATGTTTAATATCCATATATTTTCCATCAATTGAATTTTATCATAAAAAATCCCAAAATAAAATGTTATTGTAACATAAACCATTACTGATTTGGTATATTTTGAATCACAACCTCCAAAATAGAAATAAAATCAAATAAAAAATTAAAAATACATGAATATAAATATATTCATGAAATAAATTATCCAAGGTACATCATATACAGATCATGAATTAAACAAGTGGTGACTATTTAATATGTCTCTTAGAAACTAAAGTGAGCTATAATTTCATCACACAATTACTGGAAAAGAGGGTGGATAATAGTGTTTCCATAATCATAATAACATTTAGGTATTTTTATGATTCTGAAGATATTATATTCTATTTAGTAACACATAATTATGGTATGTATAAAAATAAATAAATTGAAATATTTTGGGTAAGATTAATACATATTATTCAACATACCTCCTTTTGGTTCCTTATTAACAACACCTAGAGTGGTCTTTTAAGAATACAAGAACCTATAATTGTTGTCGATGGAAGTTAATAAGATAAATGGGTATTTTTAGGTTAATCTTGGTGGCTCAAATAGTTAATAAATAAAATAGGAGAAGAGTTTCCATTTTATATGTTTGATGAGGGACCCAAAATTAATATTTTAATGGATTAAAATATTAGTATTCATTTTCTTGGAACAATATTCCATAATATATTTAATTTTGAGGCTATGGTCATAATGGTATAAATAAATTCACCTATATAAATTAAGATGATTTTTTTGTTTATCACTTAGTTTTAACCTTGGTTTACCATATATACACTTTCACCATGGTGAAAGTTTTTTATGGATTTTATTATTCTTTATATGAAAAAATTTATGTTGACCATATTATATAATATTAATCATTATTATTAAAAACATAGAATTTATTTTAATGGAATAATATTTTATATGTGTTTGAAATCCTATTTAAAATATAACCACAAAATGCAACAAAAATGTATTTCCCTAAAACACATTTTTTATTATCAAAATGTTTTTATAAGAAAAAATAACACTGTTTTCCCTTAAAATTAAATTAATCATATTATTTTAAATCAAATATAATAATTAGATTTGGAAATAAATTTCAAAAAAAAATTGGATTTTTAAATTCATGAATATAAAGGATAATTTTTTATAAAAATATGTTTTCACTATTTACTGAAAATTTTATCATTTCCCAAAACGTATCCAATTTCATACATTAGATAATATGGATATAATGTTTCCAAAAATGATATATTTTATATAAAATAATTTTATTTATGTTGGTAAAAATTAATTATAATATACGCACATAAAATAAAACAAAATATATTTTTTGAATATAATATATTTTGAAAACATAATATATCTTTATTAAAATTGGATATTTATTTATCATAAATTAATATATAAATTATAAATATACAAATTTTATAGTTGTTTTTTATAATTTGATTATTCATATCATGATACTAATTTTTCAACTCGGTTATAATTGTCACATTTGACAATTGTTATTCCAATGTATATCCTATTTTATTTAAACACATAGTTTCATGTTAATAATGTTGTCAAAAATATTTGATGTTTATTTAGAAGGAAATACATGTAAAATATTTTGGAATTATAGGATCTATTTATTTTGTGGAATTATTTTCCCTTGAAAATAAATGTTGTGTGAGATTTAGGTTTAGGATTCAATGATTCTTGGTCAAGATTTGGGTTATATCACCACATAAATGATGCTGGTGATTCATGAGTAGTCGAAGATAACATGATATTGTTATTAGCCATATGTTTTTCATAGGAGGATACCTCAATTGTAATAGGTTTTATATTATATATTTCTAATTTTTTTTAATATCATGGGGTGTAGATTTGTTTTCATGGGAGTAATCATTATCCTAAATTTATTAAAAATGATCTATTGTTGTAGATTGTCAACAATGTAGCATATTGATTTGATCCACATTCATTGAAGGATCACAATCACGAAATAATCTAAATTTCAAAACATTTTTATTATTATCATGATAACCCCAATGAAATTGATTAGCGTGATTTGGTTTTTTACAATGATTCTTTGTTTATGAAATGAATTATTAGGATTTAGGATAATCAGGGAAATAGTATTTTTAAGCTTGTCATTCCCATATTTTTTCATTTTAAGTGGCATTAATTTCCATAGTTAAAATAAGAAACTTGTTCTATAGGGAAGATAATAGGCTATTTGAACTATTAAAATTGTAGTAAAATTAGAGTATGTTATTTCAAGTAGTAATTGTGTATAGATATTTAGTGATCCAAAAGAAAAACATGTGAAAAAAAATTGATTTATTCACATTACTTTTCTAGAATTTTGGATTGAAATATCAAATTTATACTCTCCACCATCCTCTAACTCAATGATATGAATTATACTCAATAGGTCGAAGTCTCAATTTTTAATGTTAGTGATAACCTTGTAAAAAAAAATTATCTTTCTAGACCCCTAAAGTCACACCCAAACATATTTAACATACCCTTGTAAATAATATTTCACAACAAGGAATATTGTATTATGTTTATGATTATGAAATCTTGGATGTACTATTTTTAGGGTGTATAATATAAAAAATCCCTTACATTGGATATAAAAATAATAAAATCATGACAAAAAATAGAAAAAATATATATAATGATAATGACTATAAAAAATACAAGATCGAATCAGATGATGCAGCTTGATGTTGAATTATTCATTTCAGAAAAAGATCAAATTTTAGAGTTCATTTGTGGTCACATTTTAATGTCATGGTCATTAGAGAAATGATTCAGAACATTATAATTCATATATGAATGTTATGTGAATTCTCCCTAAAATGATCAATTATTAAATTTTATCAAACTTGTGAAATCACATTCCAAATGGTAAAATTAGTAAAATTCATGCTCATATTCACGTCGTAATTTCATGAAAAATAATCATAGGTAGCTATAATTAAAAAACCAAGAAATAACATATTTTACTTTTTACATAAATATCCAATAATTAATTTTCACTACATAATTTAAAATCATATATAATAACATCATTTTTAATTATATGGACTTTGAAAATTAGAAAAAAATTCAATGAAAATCATATAAGTTTAAATTAATTCCAAATATCAAAATTTTATGAAACTAATCTATCTAAATTATCTTAGAATTGTATTGTATGTTTTGTGTAACTATTATTTCAATTCTTCATAACCATATTTATTCACTGCTATATGACTATCATATTTCACTAAAGTTTTTCATATATATAAGTAAGAATTAAAATCTATGAAAACAACAACATAGTATGAATAACCATGAAACTTTTTTGTTTTAGAATAGCATGGGCATCTGTATAAGTGAAAAATAATCTCGGTGCTAAAACATGCATCAACAACAATTCATCATACATTTGAAAAAAACCATTGATTCTTTATGAAATAAACATATACAATAAAACAAAATAATAAATAGAAAAAATTTGGTTAAAAATTTTGTGATAAATTATAATTATCACGATTTAAAATGTGAGCTATTTTTTCTTAATGTGAGGTATTGTAAATAAAAAAATGAAAATCTAAAAAATAATCTCCCGAATCACAATACATTTCTATATAAATCAAAAGTAACTTTGAAAAACTGCACTATTTAGAAAATTCCAAAAAATAACTTAATGTTAAAAAATTTATTAAAATTTTTCTATTTTTTAAATATATCTAAATTTTATAAAAATTATCCCATATTTGACAATTAAATTTATCATGGTTAAATTTGGATTTTAAAATTATGAAATGATATTGTTCTCCCCTTAAGTAAATGAATATAAAAACCTTGAAATTAAGTCAACCATATTCCCAAAAACATTAAACAACTCATTTTTTTTCCAAAAGACATTATTTTAAAATATACAAACATTTTGAAATAATAAAACATGTAGTATTTTAATGTCAAAATCTTTGTAATTATATATATAACATTTAAAACACCTTAAAATTTTATTTGAATCAATGTATAAGCATTTGATACTTAAATATTTTCTTTAAAAAATAATGAATTTTTTACAAAATGTCTATTAGAATTATTAATAAAAAAATAATATCTAAAATTGTATTTCTATCATGTAAATGGAAAATTTTATTTTTAGAAACATCATTATAGAAATTGGTTGGATAAAAATATGAGAAAGTTGATTTTCAATTGAAATAAATTCCAAAGTGATGTTTACATTAATACACAATCTCTTAGAAAATGAGATCAAACATCAATATGATTTTCATTTAATATTTTTTTTTAAATATGGAAATATTATAAAATTATATATGTAAGTCGTCAAAATAAATAAGGAATTTTAATAAAGTTTATTTTATCTAAAAAAATTGTTAAAAACAATTGTACTAGAAATATAATCATTCTCAAATTTGGATAATGTATGTAATAATTTATTTTTATACCTCCATGAAATTACATTTTACCATGTAAATTACATTAAAATGACATTCTTTTTATATCATGCATGCATCTTTTAAAATCAAATCATGAATAAGATAAAGTGAAAAAAAGTATTATTAGAATAAAAAAATTAGTATTTATAATTCTATTAACATACCTAATTATTATTCTAATTTCTTTCAAGTGAATTTGGGTAGTATGAGATTGAAAATTTTTTAAATATAAAACATAAGTAATTATATCACGTCTATGTGTTTCAAAAAATAGTAGACTTAAAATTATTTCTATGAACAGTTTATTGTCTATGGGTTTTAAAAATTCATCTACTTCTTGTATAGAAATATTACTCAATGGGGTTATTAAAAATTTATAAGAATCAATATTAATCTTTTTAAAATGTTTTTTATTAAATATATATGTTGGTTTACTATTATTTTATATTTTACTTGAATAATTTTAAGACATAAAAAGAATTTATATTCACCCATTAAACTCATATCTAACTTAAAACATATTAACATAGATAATTAATTAATAAGATAATAATTTATACAACTGAACACAATATCATCAATATATATTTTCGAAATTAATAAATCAATTGAAACATTCTTAATAATAAAATTTTATCAACATTTACATTTTAAAGACATTTTTTAAAAAAAATCATTCAATAATAACAAGATCTTTGAATATGTAATTTATCATAATAAAATTTTGAGTTTTTAAAAACATGATTAAACCATTTTATTTTTATAACCTTTGTTGTATTTAAAAATATACTTATTCATAAATTTAACCATTTAAAATTCACTTATACCAACCATTTGAATAAATTTTAAAAAATTGAATACCATTAAAAGATTTTAAAAATAGAAACACATTAATCTAATAAAATTATGAAAAATATTCATCCCATTCATTTCATTTTTCTTAAGAATATTCTTGAGAAACAAGACAATACTTTTTTTATTAAAACAAGGTACATTAATGACTAAAATCAACAGAAGTACATGTTCAAAGCCATGAAGGGAAATTGTCCATCCAGTGCCGGTTGGAGTAGAATTGGCCTGAGGCCGCTAGCTGATTGGAAACATTGTTACCTTCCCTTTTGGTAAAGGATAAGGTTCATAAAGAGAAGCGTTGGGAAAGTGAGAGAATTCTCCTGATAATGATGCCAAATGACTGGATCCCACCATCGTTGTGGTTAATATCATCGATAATGATGGGGCAGTAGGACTGAACAATGATATGACTCCTTACACATTCCAAGGTGAGAAACATACCGTCATGGATATCCATGACCTCAGAAACTGCATGTTCCCAGAAATCCTGATGTGGTTCGTATTTTGCAGAAATGATTTTCCCCAGATGATTTTGGGCCAGGAGGCCGAGGGAAAAAAACCATCCTTTGGGAGTGAAACATCCACGTTTATCTTAAGAGTCCCTTCCATTGGGGGATTACAATGAGTGGGGATAGAGGAGGTTACACCTAGCATAAAATTTCCATTGTTGTATTTCCATCCTTCAATCCAAGAGGTGCCTGTTCAATCTAGAATTCGGGGGGTTTGTGAGCTTGATGAAAAACAACATCGTTGCTCTGGACCCAAATAATCCATTCTGGAGTATGAAGTGAACATGATAAAGATGGTGAAACAGAGGAGCACCGATGTGTTGGAAGATCGGGAAGATCACAGGACAATTTTGTTGAAGAGGTAGAAACCATGCTCCATTTATTCATAATTTTCATGGCTCCCGGGCAGTGAATGTTGGCATGCAAAGGATTTTATGGAATGTTCGGTCAGAAGGGGAAAGAGGTAGTAATGGCCATATGTTGGTAAGTGAGAAGTATCATGGTTGGGAGAGTAACTATGCAGACCTTCCACCATAATTGGTGCACCTTAGGGGGGAACGTTGAGCTTCCAAATCAAATTCCATGGTCCTTCATCCTGGCCGACTGAGTGGCTTCCAAGAGCCAGTCTGTAACCAGACCTAACCATGTATTCGCCCGAGATATCATTGATCCAGAAAAGATTGTTGGGGCATACATCAACGTCCCAAGAAAATCTATGGATAATTCATTGATCCCTTTCATTAAACCAATCATAGATTTTTTCCAGTCACCACCCCTGTCCCTAGTTTGAAAGGAGGCAGCTGATAGTGTCATTTTCAAGTCTTGGTTGGACAGGGGATGTAGCATGCATCCCATAAATATCGATAAGCCATGGAAAAGTATAGATATTGACTGATGAGCCAGACCCAATCCTCCAGCCTAGTCCTTTTTCTAGGTGCTTTTCAGCCCCCAAAATGCTTCTCTAGAGGATGCTAGGATGGGGACCCAGAGAGGAAGCATGAATTTCCTTATGGGGAAAGTACTTATCCAAGAGAACCCATGCACAAATACATGATCAGTGGTTAAAAAGGCTCCATATTTTCTTGGAAAATAGTGAATCATTGAAGATATGTAGATTTCGGAATCCCATCCCTCCCTCTTATTTTGATTTCAGTGTTTCTCCCAGGCCATCCAGTGGGGTCAATTCCTTCCATAATTCTTCACCCACCAGAAATTGGTTGTGCATGTGTGGATTTGGTCGATGATGAATGTCAGGAGCTTAAACAGGGACATAAATTAGCTGGGGATGGACTGGATGACAAAATTAATGAGGGTCACTTTTCCAGCTTTAGAAATTCCTTTATGCGACTAACCTTGAACTTTTTTCACGATCCTGTCCACAGGAGATGCTAAGATTTATTTTTTGGATTGGCCAATCACCATGGGAATCCCAAGGTACTTATGATGTTTCACAACCATATAGATTCCTGTTGATGCGCATAGCTCATCCCTCTTAGACAGAGGGACCCCAGAAGTGAAGAAAATTTTAGATTTTCCATGATTGATAGATTTTATTGACGCCCTCTCATTCTGTTAGATCGCATGGATGATCACCCGACATTCATTAATTATTGATCTGGAAAATAGGAGGCAGTCAACGGTGAATAAAAGATGCAACACATGTGGGCTGACATGGCAGACCTTTTCCACATGAACAGATTTAGAGGATGCAGCCCGAGAAATAAGAATAGAAATTACATTAGTAACCAGTATGAATAGAAAAGGGGAGAGGGGATCTCCCTGACCAAGGCCTAGATATGGGGAGAAACCTCTCGCGAGCTCCCCATTGACCTTGATTTTTATGTAGACAGTCGAGATGCATTCCATGAACAAATCTATCCATTTGGCGCAAAAACCCATTTTCAACATGACTACATGAAAGAAGTGTCATTCCACAATATCGTAGGCCTTGGTCATATCCAGTTTCTGGGCCATGGTTCCTCTTATCACAGTGTAGCATGATTTTATATAATGGAACACTTCATGGGTTACATTCTCATTGTCAATTATCAGTCTCTTGGCCATAAAGGCGCTCTGATTCTCAGATATAATATCATGTAACCAAGGTCGCTTCGGATTGACAAGGATATTTGAGAAGATCTTGTAAGAGACTTTTCAAAGGCTAATAGGTCAAAAATCAGGGATCACCAGAGGTTTCATGATTTTGGGGATGAGGAAAAGGACAATTTCATTGATGGAAGCAATGCTAGTATTCCCATGCAAGATATTTTTTATCATGTAGAAGATGTCTGGACCGATAATGTGTCAGTATTATTTAATGAAAAGCTCTCCCGCCTGAGAGATTCTCTCTCCTAGGGCTTTTTAAATCTTGAGTCTCCTTGTCTGCTCGGTTTACGACGGCTCCCCTACCCTTGTGCTCCCTGATTCTGTCCTGCACTTCACCACCCTTCTTCAGTTTCAGTGCCAGTGGTTCGCCTTTACTTTTATGTCCCTCTCCTCGACCCTCCAGGGTGGGAAACTTTGTTCCTTATGCCCCTATTTATCCCTGCCTCATCTCAGACCCTGAGTTCTATGTTTCAAAGCGAGTTGAGATTCATCTTCCTTTGCTCGAAACCGCTTTGAGTCGCAGATCCAGCTTGTAACACACAGATATTTTATGAGAAGTATATATTTTTTTATGTCATATGTTATACGCAACATCAAAGGAATCTTTCATTACACACAACAGTAGCTTGGCATGATTTACAGACAATCATGACCTTCCACGATAGCGTGTGTTGTACGCAATACCGAGTTTCACTAAACAATGATATGCTATTAAAATATTATATAAACAAGCCATTATGAATAGTAATACCCAATTTTTGAAATTTTATAAATTTTATATTTAAAAATGGATTTTATTTTTTGGATTCGGAATATCGAATTAGTCTAGTGTGAATTTTTTGTATTTTTCTGAAAACATTCAATTTTGGATGAATAGTGAAAACACTGGGTTACTATTTAAAACCATCTTTTTATTTAAATAATTATTTATTTTATTTAAATTTATTTTAGGTCAAAATTGATACATAATACCTATATAAGTTCAAACTAATTCATTTGAGTCATTTTATAGTAATTTTAGATATATAAACATTTTATTGAACTTTTCACCGGCTTTTACCCACCTCCTATGAGAGTTTGAAAATTTACATAAAACATAATTTTACAGCTTCTATGAGTGGAATTTCAGAAATCCGAGAGACACGGTTAATATCAAGGAGTAAAATGTGGTTCAATAAGAAAAAATAATTTTTGGTGAATATTAACTTTTTACTTTTATTTACCACAATTAAAAGTAAATAGTCAATTAAGGGTAAAACTGGTATTATTATTACCCTAACAAATATCCTAATTCTATTGGATAAGTTTAATTTGACCAAAAACTACCTCAGGAATAAAATATTACCATTTAGCTCCACTTGGATTAGATTAGGACATTTAATATTATTTTATTTAGAGAAGAGTTAAAATAGTTAAATCAAAGATTAATAACAAACACATTTTTTATATAGGGTTATAAATAAGATAAATTCAACTGTAAATATTCATTAGAAATTTAAAAAGATTTCCTATATAATGGTATTTTATTTCTAATTTTTAGACTTTAAATAATTTAATTTATCTATGACACAATGATGATGCAGTAATTACCTTATTAAGGAAATATTAACATAATTGATATTATAAATAACAAAAATAAATGTAATTTGAGACTTTTTAAGAATTAAAATAGTTTTATAGGTTAATATGACATATTATAATTGATTTAATTAACTTTCTTTGAACTACTAATGCTGTTATGATTTTCACAAAAATCAATTACCAAATAGTGTCAAAATTGACATAAAATTGTTTTTAAAACAAATATTATATTATTAATTAATAGTTTATTCCTAGAAATATAAGGATCATTCAAATTACTTAGATAAGTTTATATATGTTAATAATGAACCACATGAGGTTTTTTTGGCTTTTAATAGTATTTTTATTAAACATATTGTTTAAGAAAACAAGAAGACACGGTAAAAGTTAAATTATTTAACATAGAGTTAAATTATTTAACATAGAGTTAAATCTGAATGATAAGGTTAAAATAGTAACCTAAACATGTTTAAAATCTATTTCTTGAGAGAATTTCGACCCATCCCCACCTTATCATTGAAATAAAACAATTTGGGGCTATTAAAAATCGAATATGACTTTATAATAAAATAATATTTTATGTTTTTCCTAAGGTGCCCCTCTCCTCCCTTATAAAAGGGCACCTCCTCCCTCTCTCCCTCACACCACATTGAGCCGTCATTCAAAGCCAAACCCTACCAATTTATTTTCTCCACTTCCCTAGAAACATCCTAGAGGTCCTGGTATTCTTTAAATACCATCTTTAGTGCCCTAAGTGGAGGTTAAGACGAGGCACTTCAAAGAAGAAGTAATGTCCATTACCGATTCATTCAACTTTATTTCTTATTATAATTCTTCTTCTTTAGTTTTTTCATTATGAATTAATAACATTTGTATCACTCATATACTGATATGTTATTATAAATAAGAAACAAACCTATTTCACCTTCAATCCATCCTACGGAAAACGAAATCACGACGCGTACGTATGTACAGAATACCATCTCCATGTCATGGTGTAAACTGTTTTCCACCACCACCTTACATTGATGGGTATAATGGTGTAATGAATAACTATATATGGTTATTGTAATGTGATATTGATTCTGAAATAGTATACATACACTTAAATACAATTCCACGATCATGGGAACGATATCATCGCTCGTGCGTACGTACGGCCTAGCGTCTCCACGATGTGATGCGACCCATTCTACATGATCTTCGTTGAATAATGATTATATAAATTGATTGAATGAATAAATATGATATATGTTACACAAATAAAATTATGTAAATGAGGTATCTGTAACCGAAAAAGAATAATAAGAATTTATTCGACAAGACATGCATAAGAACATAAAGCAATGAACACCCGAATAACAAGTAGAAATAAAATATTAGTAATAAGAAGATATAAATATGACCATATATGATATCATAACAATAAATATGATTTTTTTAATAATTCAATGACTTTATTTAAATCATTATACAGGAGGTTCGGACACATACAAAGAATATCTGACCTAAGGTAAGGGAAAATTTTGCAATCTCATTTTTATCCGAGATTATTTTACTTCAGAATTTACTGGGGAATATTTATCATCCACATCCATGTTTCCTCAATATGTAATATTATTTACACCCTCCTACAATTTTTTAAATCCAATTATACCCATTGGTTAGTTATTAGTAAAATATGTGAAGGGAAGCTTTTTTTGTTTTTAGTACAAGGTGCTTTTTGACTTTTCCGGCCAAAGTATGAGAAGAATGTTCTTTTTTATCTTATACGGCATGAATGGATTTTGATGATTTCATATAAAATTATTTCCTTGAAGCTTCATTTAATGTTTTCAAGCTTATTTTTAATCATAATTTATTTTTAAAATATTATGACACGTTATGAAAGGAAAAATGTTTTTTTGATATAGAAAGGATATTTTCCTCAAGAATGATGTTCTAGTGTTTTATCAAAATTATTTTACATATAAGATAATATAGGGTTATGTTTCTATATCTATTTTTACATATATTTGATTATGATATGATCGAATTATTTTTATTATTTCCTTTTATCTTATATGGTTAATGTTATGATTGCATGATGTTTAAGAATCCCATTTTTATTACATGGGTTATGTTATGACATATGATTTATGATATTGTGGAACACATAAGAATGGTATCATTATGAGATGGGTGGGACCAATATCTCCCTCCACTTCATTGTTTAATGATTTATATCTCATGAGATAGACCTGGCTGGAATGGCATGTTAATCCAGTTCAGTGATACATGACTGAAACGAGGAGTGAACTTGGTTTAGAAATTGTCTTTTTCCGCTAGGATAATTTAGAAATGTGTATTGACTACTAAGAAATGATTCTCTATGATTATGTGTGTATGCCACAAAGTTTCATGTTTTATGTTATGATTAATGGGATTACATTTCACTACTATGATTTATCCCACGTTATGAAATTACGATCACTTTTTCATGTTATGATTTCCAAAATGTTATGTACTTATGAATATGATATGATTAATATATCTTTTGTTTACCCTTACTGAGCATTTGAGCCCACCCATTTGTATGTTTTCTTTTCCCTTGGTAAGGAAGAAGGGTATTATGTATGATATTCCAAAAGGGACTCAAGATATGATAAAATAAAAGGGAGACAGTGTAGATGATTTATGACCCAGTTGTTTATGTTTCCCAGTTTCTAAAGACCCTATAACTATATGGTTCATTCATGGTTTTGTTATAAGTTGTAATAACTGTGCATCAATTTTGAAGTATTAAAAATGTATGTAAAGTATGGGTCGTTATAGTTGGTATTAGATGGAGGTTATAGTCATCCTTTGGAAACTAGGATGTGAAAGTATTAGTAAGAATGCTAAGGATATGCCTAAGAATAGGAAAAAATATTAGTGTTTTAGAAATGGCCATGAATAACCTATGATAAGGCCTAAAGCGTGAAATTTTATTCTTGATTTTGTGGTTTTACTATTATGATTATTTTTTCTCACACTATTCTTATTTTTTTAGTCAATGGCTAGAACTCGAAGGAACCGTGTTAATGCGGAATGTGATGGGAAATTCAATGATTGTCCCCCTTAGCAACCAAATGTTATGGAGCTGGAATAAAAAATCTTGTAGCCATGCTCACACAACTTTATCAAGGTATTAATCATGCAGGACTTCCAAACAAGAAAAGTAAAGAGAAACATTCTGTTGAATCATTCATGAACAATGCCCACCCTCATTCAGTGGGTCTACTGATCCATTATAGGGTGAACAATGGATCAATATCACTGAAAAGATATTTTCAGTTCTTCAATGTTCTGAACATGATAAAGTTATCTTAGAATTTTATCATTTGGAAGGTGAATCTAATCAATGGTGGAATCTGATCAATAATATTTGGCCAAGAGATGAAATTGAGTCCATGGAATGGGATGAGTTAAATAAATTATTTTTAAATAAGTACTTCCCTCGTATTCTTCGAAAAAATATGGAGAAGGAGTTTCTTGAACTGAAGCAAATGGATGATGAATCTATTGGTACCTACAAAGAAAATTTTACAAGACTTTCAAGGTACGATTTTGGGATTATTATCCAACCTAAGAGTAATATCAATCGATTCTTTAGTGGCTTAAAACAATTTCTTCTAAGGGCGTTATCCATAAAGGACTTCAATAGCTACGAGGAAATCATTCGATGTGATCTCAAGGTTGAGATGGAGATTGGAGTAACCCATCAGTCATATGTGTTTTATAAGAAGAGGAAAATGGAATTCAATGGGAAATCTAAAGACCAAACTGAAAAGAAGATGAGTTTTCCTTTATGCTCAATGTGTTGAAAGAAACATAGAGGGAGTTTTCTTAAAGGGTGAAGTAAATGATTCAAATGCGGAATGGAAGGTCATCGGGAATTTGAGTGATGCAATGATGGGAAGAAGATGTCTAGTGATGCGAACAAAGAAATGGATACACAGAGTGCACCACATACACTTCAATGTTACAACTACAAGGAAATTGGGAATTATGCCAATCAATTCCATAATCCAATGGTTTTTGACGATGATAAACGTCAATAAACTCTTAAAGCCAATGACAAAGTAAAGTCACATGCAATTTCTATCAACTATGTGGAGTATGATAACGAAGTGGTGAAAGGTACACTTACCATCCACTCTAAAGTTGCTGATGTTTTATTTGATTCTGGATCCACCCACTCTTTTATTTATGAATAATATTCTAAGGGTATCTTCGTATTACCTCAGAAGTTAGATATTGCGTTAACTGTGACAACCCTAATGGAAAAACAGTCGCATCAAAAGTTTACAATTCATCTCCGATTGAAGTTTGTGGGAAAGTGTTTCCTTCAAATATTGTGATCCTTCCTATAGTGGAATTTTATATGATTCTTGGCATTGATTGTTTTCTTTATATGGAGCTCATATAAATTTCCAAAGAAGGGAAGTCACATTTCATATTCCAGATAAATCTATGATCTTCTATCGATACAAGGATGAACATTACTTTCCAGTGGAAATTTCATCCATCTTATGGGTCTTGATTCCACTAAATGAAGGTTATTTATCTAAAATGGTTGGAGAGAAAGATACGATTAAGAATATTCCCATTGTACGAGAGTTTAATGATGTCTTTCCAAAGATATTTCCTGGTCTTCCACCAAATAGTGAAGTTGAGTTTTCAATATAACTCATAACAGGTTCTTTACCTATTTCAAAGAAACCTTATAGAATAGCCCCAATTGAGTTGCAGTAATTGAAGAACAAACTCCAAGAAAATATTGATAAGGGATTCATAAGCCATAGTTCATCACCTTGGGGAGAACCTGTTCTATTTGTTAGGAATAAATATGGATCAATGAGACTCTGCATTGATTATCGAGAACTTAACAATATCACTATCAAGAAGAAATATCATCTCCCACACATTTATGACTTATTTGACCAACTACGCGGAGCTCAATATTTTTCCAAGATTGATCTTCGTTCAGGGGATCATCAATTAATGGTCAAAAGGGAGGATATACCAAAGATGTATTTCCATACATGGTATGGACACTATGAATTTATAGTGATTCCATTTGGTCTTACTAATGCCCCTACTATCTACATGGATCTAATGAATAGAGTATTTAGAGACTATCATTATCAGTTTTGTGAAGTCATTGTAGACGATTTTTTTCTGTTCTAAGGTAAAGGAAGAACATGAAGATAAATTGAGAATTATATTGAAGGCCCTGAGAAAGGAGGAGATTTTTTCAAATTTTACCAAGTGTGAATTTTGGCTTCAAAAAGATGCATTTTTGGGAGACATAATCTCAAATGAGGTGATATCTATTGATCCAGAAAAAATAGAGGTTATCGAAAGATGGTGGAGACCAACAAAAGTAACTAAGACCTGATGTTTTCTTTTTTTGGATGGATATTATCGATGTTTTGTGAATGATTTTTCACGATTATCTAATCCACTCACCAGGGTGACTCGAGAAGGAGTTAATTTCATTTGGACAGAGTAATGTGAAGAGAATTTCAAGGAGTTAAAAACAAGTTTATCTAGTGCACCTGTGCTCACACTGCCTTGTTGTGGAGAATGGTTTGTGATTTATAGTGATGCATCCAAGAAGGGACTGGGGTGTGTTCTCATGCAAAATGATATGGTGATAGCTTATGCCACACGACAGTTGAAAATCCCTGAGCAAAATTACCCAACTCATGATTTGGAGTTAGCTTCTGTAATCTTTGAATTTAATATTTGGTGTCATTATCTTTATGGAGAAACGTGTGATATTTATATGGATAATAAAATTTTAAAGTATATTTTCACACAAAATGATCTAAATATGCATCAAAGAAGATGGTTGGAGCTGATTAAGGATTACTACTGCTCAATTCATTACCACCCTTGGAAAGAAGACAAGGTGGAAGATACATTATGTTGACAAGACCATGCTAGCTTATCCATGATGAGGATCACAAAAGATCCAATATTTATGGATTTACAAAGGATGGATCTTGGAATTATAATATAAGGGGAAAATATTATCTTTTTCAAATGAAAGTTCAACCAACAATACATGTGAAGATTAAAGAGGCACAAAAAGAATATGTAGAGTGACAAAAGAAGGTGAGAATTGTTCCTGAATTAAAACTTGATTATGTTGGAATAATAATGTTTAGGAATCAGTTTTTCGTTCCTCCCATCCCTTAATTAAAGAAGGATCTGCTGGATGAAGCTCATAGGTCTTCATTCTCTATTCATCCTGGAAGCGTGAAGATAAATAGGGACCTGAAAGAGTACATTTGGTGGGATGGCATGAAAAGAGATGTTGTTGAATATGTCTCTGGATTCTTGGTTTGTTAGAACGTTAAAGCTGAGAGAGAGAAGACTAAGGGGATGTTACAACCATTACCCATATCTGAATGGAAATGGAAAACATAACTATGGTCATTGTCACTGGACTTACTAAAACTTCCAATGACAATAATGATATATGGGTCCTAGTTGATCGTATTACGATGTTAGCACACTTCATTGCTATTAGAGAATATTTCTCTCTTAATCAGATTGCCAGGATATATGTAAAGGAAGTGGTAAGATTGCATGGAGTACATCTTCCATTATATATGATTGGGATCCGAGGATTACCTCAATGTTTTGGTGAAGTCTTCAGCATACTCTGGATACAGAGTTGAGTTTCGGCACTGCATATCATCCTCAGACAGACGGTGAGTATAAGAGGACAATTCCAACTATAGAAGATATGTTGAGATCTTGCTCTATGGATTTCAAAGACGGTTGGGATCAACACCAACCATTGGTGGAATTTTCTTATAATTATATCTTTCACTCCAGTATTAAGATGGCTCCTCATGAAGCTCCCTTTGGAAAGAAATGTCGAACTCCAACTTGCTGGGATGAAGTTGGGGAAAGAAAGCTATTAGGACCTGATCATGTTAATGAGATGGTAGAAAAGGTCTGATCTACTCAAAAACACATAAGAGAATCTCAGAGTCGACCAAAAAGTTATGCAGATAACCGATTATAAGAACTAGAGTTCTAAGTGGGTGATAAAGTGTTCCTACGAATATCTCCATGGATGAGAGTAATGATATTTGGAAAGAAGGCAAAGCTGAGCCCAAGGTATATCGGTCCATTTGAAATGCTGAATCATGTTGGGAATGTAGCTTACCGATTGGCACTTCCACCGAAACTCTCTCAAGTTCAAAATGTGTTCCATGTATCTCTCATGAGAAAGTACATACCCGATCCTTCACATGTACTAAGCTCAGATGTTTTACCGCTGGAGCAAGATATTTCTTATCAAGAAAAACAGATAGAGATTCCGGATCGAAGAAAAAAAGTTCTACGGAACAAGACCACTCTCTTGGTGAAAGTTTTATCGAGGAACCACCAATTAGAAGAAGCTACATGGGATCTTGAGGAAATGATGAGAGAGAGGTATCCTCATTAGTATATTAGGAAGTGACAAATTTGGAGGGAGAAATTCTTTTTAAGTGGGGTAGAATGTAAAACCATGATATTTTATGAGATGTATATTTTTTTTAATGTCTTATGTTATACGCAACATCAAAGGAATCTTTCATTACACACAACACTATCTTCTCTTTCTTTACACGCAATCGCGACCTTCCACGATAGCGTGTGTTGTACGCAATACTGAGTTTAACTAAACAATGATATGCTATTAAAATATTATATAAACTAGCTGTTATGAATAGTAATAACCACATTTTGAAATTTTATCTTTCAAAATGGACTTCATTTTTGAATTCGGAATATGGAAATTATCCTAGGATGAATTTTTGGTATTTTTCTGAAAACTTTCAATTTTTGATGAATAGTGAAAAGACTGGGTTACTATTTAAAAACTGACTTTTTATTTAAATAATTATTTATTTTATTAAAATTTATTTTAGGTAAAAGTTGATACATAATAACTATATAATTTCAAATTAATACATTGGAGTCATTTTATAATAATTTTAGATATATAAAAATTTTATTGAACTTTTCACTATCTTTAACCCACCTCCTAGAAGAGTTTGAAAATTTACCTAAAACCTAATTTTACCTCTCCAATTAGTGGAATTTCAAAAATCCGAGAGACATGGTTAATATCAAGGAGTAAAATGTGGTTCAATATGATAAAAATTATTTTTGATGAATAGTAACTCTTTACTTTTATTTACCACGGTTAAAAGTAAATAGGGTAATTAAGGGTAAAAATGGTATTATTATTACCCTATCACAGGTCCTAATTCAATTGGATAAGTTTAATTAGAGAAAAAACAACCTTATGAATAAAATATGAAAATTTGGGTCCACTTGGATAAGATTTGGACATTTAATATTATTTTATTTAAAGAAGTGTTACAATAGTTAAATCAAAGTTTAATAACTAAACCATTTTTAATATAGGGATATAAATAAGATAAATTAGACTATAAATATTAATTATAATTCTTAAAATATTTCCTACATAATGGAATTTTATTTATAATCTTTAGACTTTAAATAATATAATTTATTTTTGAAACAATGAGGATGCAGTAATTACCTTATTAAGAAAATATTAACATAATTGACATTATAAATACACAAATAAATGTAATTTGATACTTTTTAAGAATTAAACTAGTTTTATAGGTTAATATGACATATTATTAATGATTTAATTAAATTTTCTCGAACTAATAATTCTGTTATGATTTTCACATAAATCAATTACCAAATAATGTCAAAATTGACATAAAATAGTTTTTAAAATAAATATTATATTATTAATTGTTATTTTATTCTTAAAAATATAAGGTTCGGCCAAATGTCTTATATATGGATATAGTTATTAATAATTAACCACTTGGGGTTCGTCTGGCTTGTTATAAGAAGTTTATTTACCATATTGTGAAAGAAAACAAGAAGACATTGTAAAAGATGAATTATTTAACTTAGAGTTAAATCTAAATTATAAGGTTAAAATAGTAACCTAAACTTGTCTAAAATATATTTTTTGAGAGGATTTAGACCCATACCCACCTTATCTTTAAAATAAGTCAATTTGTAGATATTAAAAACTGAATATGACATTATAATAAAATAATATTTTAAGGTTTTTCTAAGGTCCCCCTCTCCTCCCTTATAAAAGGTCACCTCCTCCCTCTCCTCCTCACACCACTTTGTACCTTAAAGATCCACCCACCCCATTCTAATTCCTATTATCCACTTCCATAGAAACATCCTAGCGGTCCTGGTCCTCTTCAAATACCATCTTTAGTGCCCTAAGAGGAGGTTAGGAAGAGGCTCTTCAATGAAAAGTTAATGTCTGTTACTGATTCTTTCAACTTTATTTCATCTTCTACTTCATATTCTTTAGTTGTTTCATTATGAAGTAATAACATAAGTATCAATAATATACTGATATGTTATTATATATATATAAAAACCCTATTTGACCTTCTATCCATCCTACGGAAAATTATATCAATGTGCATGCGGACGTACGGAATACCGTCTCCACGTCGCGGTGTAATCTGTTTTCCACCACCACCTTACTTGGATGGGTATAATGGTGTAAAGAATAACTATATATAATTACTACAAAGTGATATTTATTCTTAAATAGTATACATACAGTTCAATACAATTACATGATCATGGGAATGATATCATCGCACGTGGGTACGTACGACCTGCCGTCTCCACGATGTGATGCGACCCGTTCTACATGATCTTCATTGAATAATGATTATATAAATTTATTGAATGAACAATTATGATATATTTTACATTAATACCATTCTGTAAATGTGGTATCTATAACCTAAAAAAATGAATAAAAATTTATTCGACAAGGCTCGCATAAGAACATAAATCAATGAACACCCGAATAACAAGTAGCAATCAAATATTACTTATATGAAGATAATAATATGACCATATATGATATCATAACTATGAATATGATTCTGTAATAAGTAAATGAAATTATTTAAATCATTATATAGGTGGTTCGGACACATACAAAGCATATCGACCCTAAGGTAATGGAAAATCTCACAATCTCATTTTTATCTGAGATTGTTTATACTTCATAATTTACTGAGAAATATTTATCATCCAAATCCATGTTTCCTCAATATGTAATATTATTTCTATCCTCCAAAAATTGTTAAAATCCAATTTTACCCAATGGTGATTTTTTAGTAAAATATGTGAAAGGTATCTTTTGTCATATTTAGTACGAGGAAATTATTTGACTTTTCCATCCAAAGTATGAGAAGAATGTTATTTTTTAACTTATACGGAAAGAATGGATTTTTATGATTTCAAAGACAATTATTTCCAAGAATCATCCTTTTCATGTTTTCAAGTTTATTTTTAATCAACTTATTTTTAAAATTTTATGACATATTAACAATGGAAAAATGTTTTTTTGAAGTAGAAATGATATTTTCCTCAAGAATGAAGTTCATGTGATTTATCAAAATTATTTTCCAACTATGATAATATAGGGTTCTGTTTCTATCAATATTTTTAAATTGATTTGATTATTTTATGATGGAATTATTTTTATGATTTCATTTTATCTTAAATGGATTATGTTATGATGGCATGTTGTTTAAGAATCCCATTTCTATTACATGGGTTATGATATTATGTTTGATTTATGATCTTGTGGCACACATAAAAATGTTATTATTATTAGATGGGTGAGACCTATATTTTCCTCCAATGCATTGGATAATGATTTATATCTCATGAGATAGACATGGCTAGAATGACAGGTTAATCTGGTTTAGTGATACAGGACTGAAATGAGGAGTGAAATCGGTATAGAAATGGACTTTTTCTGTTAGGATAGGCTTGGAAATGAGTCTTGACTACTAAGAAATGATTCTCTATGATTATGTGTGTATGCCAAAAAGTTTCATTTTTATGTTATGATTGTTGGGATTGCATTTCACTACTATGATTTATCCCTTGTTATGAAATTATGATCTCTTTTGCAGGTTAAGATTTCCAAAATTTTTTGTTCTTATGAATATGATGTGATTGATATTTCTTTTGATTACCCTTACATGGAATTTGAGCTCAAACTTTTGTATGTTTTCATTTCCCCAGGTCAGGGAGAAGGGTATTAAGTAAGATATTCCAAAAGGGACTCTAGATATGATAAAATAAAAGGGAGACATTGTAGATGATTTATGAACCAGTTGTTTATGTTTCCCAGTTTTTAAAGACACTATACATGTACGGTCCTTTCATGGTTTTGTTATATGTTGCAATAAGTGTGATTCAATATTAATGTATTAAAAATGTATGTAATGAATGGGTCATTATACAGCCTAGCCATGGGTCTTGGAATCCATTCCATTGCTATCAAACTACGTCGGTGCCTGATCCGGAAGAGGGCGGGCGGTCACATATGCCAAATCTCATACTCCATATGCATTACAGATCCGAGCGATCTTGTCTCGTGAAAAATACCATATGTCCAGGAACACATAACCCTAATCACCTTTCCCCTTTCAGATTTCAATTTCAGGTTCTCAGAGTTTCGAGGCATTTTTGAGTGCTTGAGGATATCTTTTAACTTTTCGTTTTCTTAACAGCTTCTGTGATGATAGGTGGTGACTTGTGGGCAGTCAACCGGTCCCTCATCTTCACGAAGTTTCCACCGCGATGTGTTTGCTTGCGAAGCACCTTCTGTGATGATTCACCATGTTGAGGAAGTGAAAAGTGGATGCCGAGAAGTTCCTTCTGTGGGGCGTTTATCCGCGTAGTGGTATGATTCTCCAAGCTCGTACTGCGATGCTTCATTGCATTGTGTGATCAAGTTGGGGACACCAGGATGTTCCTGCAATGGGGTGTTGATTTGCAAATTCTTTGTGTGCGCAGTGAATAAGGTGGTGTCCTATGGGCAGGGTCGTCGCGACAAGTCAGTTCCATGACATGCCCTCGCGAAGCATCAGTTGTGTTGTGAAGCCACGAAGATTCTCTTGGGAGGTGTTTCTCCACGACGAATAGTGTGTGCCATAGTGTAGGTTTCTTGGGTGCGACCTCTCAAGTTGAAGGGTAATTCACAAAGGCCCGAGGCCTATCTAAGTGGATCTAGTAGGGTGGTCATGAATGAGTGTTCGTTCTAGTGTCTTCATTGTTTGACCGATCCTTTATTTTTGTGTGGCTGGACTGGGTCGGCATTGCGTACAAGGCATTTTTCCAGAGCATTAACCAAGTTCCAATGCAACGGTTCTAGGGATGTGGGGTCCACCAGGGAACCGCTCTTTAATAAGAATTGTGAAATCAACATTATGATATGATCTGTGTATGCAGAACTTGTGAATCAATAGAATAGGTTGTCCCTAACGGACAAGGAAAAGGCGATGATCGAGGCACAATGAAATAAAGACACACTCTTGGGAAAGAGCATGTCTCAGCTCGTGGTTTCAATGTTCGTGGAAAAGATATCGGTAAATCAAGGGGCTCTCAAAAACACACTACAAAACATCTGGAAACTCAAAGCAGGAGTGGCTATCTGGGAATCGGGGATCTATCGCTTCATCTTTGAGTTCTTCAATGAGAGAGATAAATCAAAAATCATGCGGGGAAGACCATGGTCCTTAGATAACCAACTCCTCCTCAGGGAAGAATTCAAATGGGGGGACGATATCCAGTGAGTGAATTTAACCTGCTCCCCCTTTTGGATACGAATTAATGGAATTCCATTCCATGCCCGAATGGAACGAATAATGAGAGAAATCGAGGACAATTGAGGTCATTTTCTTGACTGGGATAGCTCAGACCCAATAAAATGGGGCCCCGAGGTTCGAATTAAGGTCGAAATCAAAGTTTCAGTGCCTCTAATGAGGGGAATGTTCTTGAAAATCAAAGACACCAACATTTAGATATCATTCAAGTTCCTGAAACTCCCAATCTTATGCTTTTCATGTGGTCACCTTGGCCATCTTGAAACAAAAGTGCACCACAAGACATAAGTGTGGATCAGGTAACATTATCCACCAATATGGCCTTTGGCTCCGTGACAAAATGAATAAAAATTTTGTCATCCCATAGATGAAAAAACAGAAGGACCGTGACCATCTCATGTTGGCACATACCAGTCAGGTGGAACCCATACCTGAAAAATCCCAAATGCATGGACCATTGGATTTCTTTTATACGGGCCCTCACACTCATAGAGATGTTGGAGTTCATCCTAACCCTATAATGGACTCGTCTCAAACATCAATAGAGTTAGAGATGAAGCACAAATAACCACCAATACACTACTCAAAGGCAATGCTGATTCACATCGAACCACCAGATCCAAACCTTAACCCACAATCAACTGCATAAGGTTCTATAACAATAGAGGCCTATGGAATGACGAGGACACTATTACTTGGACCAATTACCAATCGAACATGGAAATGGGTTCACTGAGGAGAGATTGACTGACTATGGATGACACTAAACCCGGGGCCAGGAAAAGACCTTATGGAATAGTCCACCCAGGGAGGAATCCCACCATAAGGTGGAAGACGACATGAGGAAAACCATGTTCAGAGGAATCAAAGGCGGCGGCAGGCGAGACACAGCCCCACCTAGAGAAAGGATTAATTTTTTCTTGAAATGTTGTGGGCTTGGTAACCCACGAACGGTTTACATGCTTCAGTGAAATTGTCTCAATGTTGTCCCGATATGGTTTTCCTGTCCGAAACCATACTATAAAAAAGGACACCAGTTGTATTGATATGAAGTGCAGCTTCCGTGGATGCTTCCTGGTGCCCTAAAAAGGCCATTCTAGGGGGACTATATCTCCTTTGGAAAGACAATATCGATGTCAAAATATTGTATTTATCCTCGCACCATGTGGCAGTGACTATTCAAACAAACTCTCACCCACCCTGGACATTTTTGGGATTCTATGGCAGGCCATCCCATAAGGATAAGGAAAAGTCATGGGATCTTCTGTGCAAGCTGTGACATGAATTACCGAGACCTATCCTCTTGGGATGTGATTTCAATGAGACTATGTTCCATAAGCAAAAGAGGGTTGGAATCATTTGACCCTCATATTTGATGTCAAACATCAAGGACGTAGTCTCTTGGGAGGATATAGTCAATCTGGTGTACACAGGTTATCCTTTTACTTGGTTTCACAACAATACTTAAGTAACCCGCGTCCCTGAGCATCTTGATAGATTTATAGGCTCTGCTAATTGGATTAATATGTTTATCTTATTTTATATCAGCCACATGTCGCTTAACTTCTCAGACCACTGTCCAATTCTCATTGATTGCACACAAGGTGGAAAAATAGATAACATAGCGGACCCTTCAGATTTTAGAGCTTTTGGTCAAAAGATCAGGAATGAGAATAGGTGATCTGATCAAGCTGGATAATCACTCAGGTGGATGTTTGCCTCAATCTCCAACAGGTCGCCTCTGATTTCATGTCTTGCAGCAATAAGAAATTCTGCCACCCTGACCGTCATTGTGGTGTCCTTGAAAAGAAACTGAACAAACTCCTCAATCAACCCACATCAAATTGCATTCTCTCTAATATTGGATCCACACAAAGAGAGATGGACATGGCCCTGCATGTCAAGGAGAGCATCTGGGCTATGCGGGCGTGGGATAACCACATTAATGAGGGGGACACTAGTACCCGGTTTTTTCACCAAAAGGCTTAAGGTAGGCGTAGGAAAAACGCTATTACTTGAATATTACAACCCGATGGAAGAAATGTTTTTAACACATGGTATCCATGAAGCCTTGACATACTATTTCCCGAAAATTGTCACCGTAGGAACTCCTTTCATACCTGTTGAGGTGGATGATTGTATTATAGTAGCCTTTTTTAATTATACTATTAGATTCATATAGTTTTTTCTGGATGATATTTTTTGTTCTTATAAACACATAATCTTTTTGTTGTATAAATAGACTCCAAAAATTATTTTGTATATATTGATATTGTTTATAATTAATAAAAATAAGAAAATTTGAAAAATTCTAGGAATCAGATACATTGTAAAAAAATCTTTCCCTATAGAATAATTAGAAAAATATATTAAATGATGTTTTCTTATTTGAATGTAGGATTCAAAATTACTAATTACAATTTCATGAAGATGATATTTATGATTAATATTGTATTTTTTGACTGGATTGAGAATATATTATATCCACCTCATTTATAACATTATAATTTTTGTTATCTTTTCACCAAAGATAAAATATCTAAATTCCCCATTAATGTTATCAAAAGATTTTTTTTGACATTAGTCTCATTAAAAAAAAATTATTTATTCATAAATATCTAAAATTATATTATTAAACACAATAAATTCCTTTGAATCATTTTAATATCGCTTATATATTCATTCATAATATTTAAAATAAGACTTATCCTAACATTATTGGGTATTTAAGATAAAAAAATATAGAACAAAATTAATAGAAAAATCACACTTTCGGTTTTGTTCCGATAAAACATTCATAAGGTGTCTTATATAAAATTAATTTAACTAGAAAATATTCAAAATAAGACAAATTTAATTAAAATTATGTCCTATAAATATTTTTGACTCTTGTATTTATTGATAATTTTTGTACCTATATCTTGAATGGATTTATTTTTTTATTCTATAATACTATTTTTGGTGGTGTTCTTGGAGAAGATAATTTTTATAAATATCCATTATCTTTATAGAATTTTAAAATATATTTATTAAAATACTATCCTTTTGTATCACATAAAATATGGATTATGAAATTACCTCTATGATTTTGAACTAATTTATAAAAACTAACAGTCATAGTTAAAGTCTCACTTATTTGATTTATGAAATAAGTAAAATTAATACACTATAACCATGCTTAATTGAAAATTCATACTTCTTCAAACCTAAACTAGAAATGTTCCTAGGTCAAAATAAACCTTGATTTAGTATCTATGAATTCTATTAGTCCTAACATCATTAAGTGATTTAAATCTATCATTATGTTTATTTCTTTTTAAACATGAATCAAAAACAATAATTTTATTTATTTTCATATTGGAAAAATCCAAACCCTATATATTCATTTACAATTCATACAACAACTGAATTTTTCCATTTAAAGGCCTTCTATGCTATAATAGTTCATCAATTTCTTCCATGTTCAATAAAATTACATTCCTATGAATTAGATATGAAAAATAAATATAATAAAAATTTATGTTTTGAATATAATAAATATAATTTGAATTTTAAAAAACAATACATATGTTATTCTTAAATATAGTGTTCATTTCATTATCATAAAGATTTGACATTCTAACTAAATATACTTTTAGACCTGCTATAAATACTACTGTTGAAATGATATTAGTTTTAGTGAAATATAATACACCATGTTATTTAATATCAAATTTAAATATCTCCAAATGTGACTGATCTTTCCTCACATTAATTTATAGATGAATGGTTTGAAACATCACCAAATGTGCTATTGGAATAGTTTGTAAGAATGCAGTTCTTGATTGAGGTATAGATTCTTTTATTTTGAACAATTCCAAGATTAAATATCTAAATATTAATTTTTATGAGTTCACTTGGAGGTAATGTACGTTTTAATAGAGTCTAAGTCTTGTTTGAAGCCTAAAATTATATTTCAGTGTAATTTAATCTTAGTGAACTGTTAGTAAAAAAAAGTGAGGGCAGGTTTCAAAGTTTGACCAAACCATGCATGGGTGAATTAAAAGCAGGGATAGGATACACGGTTTATCAAACCCAGTGATTTGGATATGATAGTCATATGGGAATCTCTATAGCTTTTAAATAAGATATTTTCATGGTTTGTTCACGATTAATAAATCATGCGAGGAAATTGTGTTGGTGCCACTTCTCCTAAATATAAATGTGAAATTTGAATAATGGTTCTCTAAACCTTGTGACCCCGTTAAATTTTAGAAATTATAATATTTCAATTAAATTAAAAATCATTTTTAATTATAATTTTGATTTTGTTCTCCTCAAGTAGTGTATTAGACCCCTTTGAAGATATCCTTAGTGACTAAAGTAGTAATTGAGAAAATTATTTGATATATTATTATAATATTCAGTATTCCTTCTCATTGGATATGTATCAATAACAAATTAATTCATTTATATCAATTCATTGTTCTTATGTATATTATTTTACTTATTTAGGTTCAAGATGATTTTCCTTATAATTTGGTTCTTCTTATGTTCGTCAAAATTTCTCCAATTTGGAGTCGAATCAGGTTTTGAGACTAGATGATCTATCATCTATGGACCTATGGTAAGTTGTATCATGAAAATAAGTTAAATTCATGCTATTTATATTTTATTTAATGTCATGCTCCCAATATGTAAGCATTGCATTAAATTAAAATTTAATCCCAGAATTATTTGGAATCAGCTGTACAATTAATGATTATTTTTATTATTGATTTCTAGGTTTAGAACTGTGATTTATATGGAAACCACTTTGTTGTTATGTTTCGTTATTAAATGGACCCTTTTTTTCTTTTTATCCTTGGATGCCTATGAGGATTTCTTTCTTCCCCATGTTATGGGATGTCAGTTTTGATATCTTTTTTAGTCAAATTGATGAATTTATTTATCATTTGAATTTTATGTGAATTGTATTAGTGGTAATGGATGAATGACTTGATAGTTGGCCCTTTTTATTCTACTTATCATTTGAGCTTGTTTTACCTATGTTGAATTTCTAATGTATTTTATATAGAGACCATGCATGGTATTTTCTTGAGTATGCATGAATTTTTATCTTAATTTATTTTCCAATGAAAGTTAAATGATGATAGTGGTATTAAATAGATTGTTATACGTGTGATTCTATATATATTTAAAATTCCCATATGACAAATTGTGAGCCAAGCCCTCTAATAATGGAATTGCTTGTGTCACCTCTCGAGGTCAGTTTGAAAAAGAATGTTCATGGTATTGACATTTCCATGTATAAATAGAAATTTTAAAATTCATATTTAATGTTATAAAAGATTATGTGCCTTAGGTGATATGGGGATTTATATTAAAATTCAATAGTCAGAAAATTTTGGCTTGAACCTTTTTATGATATGTATGATACATGGATCCAAATGGTGGATTCCATGGGTAGATTCACTGAGTCTAGAATTATATATTGAGTGATACATGGATTTTTATGGGAATTCCAGGGAAGAAGAAAAACTCCATTGAATAATTCTGAAAAGGTTTATAATTAGGCTCTCATAGGGGACCAATGGGGATGGAATCATTTTCGAGTGACGTTATATCACACGGAGAGTGATACCAGGTTATAGAGACGTTCGTTAGGGGTGATCATGTAGGGTGTTGGTTGATTATACACCTACATATATAGTTGAATTAAAACATTCTAATTTCAATAATGGGATCTAGTTATAAAGAGAATAATTAATTAAATGACTAATGGTACGTCTTCTAATCCAAATCACCAGCTTGGATTCGACATCGATTTATACATTTTAGATGGATTTATTAATAATAAGTTGTGTTGTTGATTACATAGTGAATTATAGGCATGATCTAGATCTATAAACATTTAATTTTAATGATATTGTATTTCTAAATATGTTTAGTTGAACAACACAAAAAATATTATCAAATCATATAATTATTATTTGATTGAATGTTCTTAAATAAAATTATTAATAATTTAGAACTTGGTTATATATGATAGTTTCTTTTGAGTACTTCATTTTTCTATTATTATATTTTCATCTTATTGTACTATTATATAATTATAATTATTAAATCCTCTACTTGTATATGTTGACTATGTTTTGTAACACTCTAGTATTGAGGGCATAAACTCCCCAATGACACACCTAGTCCCTCATTTCTAGTATATAGCCTCAATAATTTAGGGAGATGTACTTGAGTCTATATGACCCAACGGGCTCGGGGGAACCGTAGAGAGGAACGCAAGAACGAGATGCCACAATGTGGTATTAGAGGATTGTCTTATAGTTTTCATTATAATTTTGAGATAATAAATTGGGACAAGAAGAGAATATATTTTCATAAAATGTTGAGCCTAAGAGTAGAAACCCCATGTATAATAAAATCCAAATTTCCTAAAATTCATTTGATGTTTTCTTGATTTGACTCCAACAGTTGATTTATTTCCACAATTGGTGTGATGAACTTCTATTATGATATTTTTATTATTATGATTTTAGGGGTATTATGTTGCAACCTAATGATATGAGGGTATATCGTCTCATTCTTTATATAAGAACCTTTAGGATTTCATGTTACATTAATTATGTCATTCCATTTAGGATGCATTACTTATTTCATGCTATTTTGACAAGTGTCATGATAGTTATGTCTACTATTGTGATAAGTATTCTGACATGTTTTATGGTGGGGATTAGATGGATGAGATGATTTCATCTCTATGGAGTATGGGCCCTCATGAATTATAATTCGGTGAACTATTAGTTCAACATTTTCCTCTTATTTGTTATATATTGTTAAATCTATAAGAATAAAAATGTAAACAGGAATGAAAATGTGAATTCAAGTAAAATTAAATGGGAACATGGGTTACTTATGATCTAGAACCTTACCGAACATGACCAGAATAGTGGTAAATTTTTAGTGAATCTTTTGTATTCCTAATTAGTTAGACATCCAACTAGACTGATGGAGTAGGAAGTGGGGTGTGTTATTATATATGAAAGCTTATATGTAAACAATTTCTTTTCCATTCACTTTTGAGCTCCTAACCATGAAAATAATATTTATCTGAGGATTTATCTTGGCATTATTAAGGTATTTCTCCATGAATTCCTCTAGTAATACATCAGGAGGGTGGGGAAGACATACCCTATAGGTGATGGGTGATTGGCTACCAGTGGATCCACCAGTCATTCCAATTGCAGAACCAAGAGGTGTACCAGTCACAGGTGTTGACGCACAGTTCCACAATGGGTTCTTTTGATTCACATAGATCACAAAATGAGAGATGTGACCTTCACTGACTATGGAAATGATGACACATAATTTTCAGTTACATCATTCACCCCCATTCAACGGTGATGGTGGACCACAGGTTGTGGAGTCATGGCTAGAGTCCATTTTATCTATCTTTGAGCACGTAGAGACACCATCTGGGAGGTGCGTGATTCATTCTATGTATATAATACTTGATTATATAAAGATATGGTGGAATGTTACCCCAGAGATGGAACATCATCAGGATATGTCTTGGAGGTAATTTTAAATCTCCTTCAATGAATACTTCTATCCTGATTTGTTGAGGGATAATAAAGACTTGGAATTTAAAAATATAGGGCAGAGAACACTTTCGCATATGTATTAATCAGCCCATTTAACTATGAAACAGTGCTTCAACCTTATTCTAATTTGTTACAATGTATCAAAATCTAGTTTATTTATGAATGGTATGAGGTATGACATCTTATCCTATGTTAATGTTTTCAGGTTTAATACTATTTTTGGGATAGAGAATCTTTTTCTTATCACATATAATAACCAAATGTAGGATAGAGTTGTTAGAAAGGATGGTTCAACACCGAGATCTGGCAATGCATTGAACGTTAGTTGGAAGCATTATTGGTAGAATCCACATCGTGATACAATTTGACAAATCACACACTCATGTAGCTAGGTGAGGTGTTACCAGTGTGGTAGGTTGATACATATGAGGATACAATATATGAGATACCTAGTAGAGTGATGAACACATGATTAGATGGGGTATCTATATTCTTATGAATAGAATTTACACTTGAAACCAATTAGAGATGGTCTACACTAACTCCACATCTAGAATTGAGGTCAGTGGCTTCTCATACATCATAGATTTGGAATATTGGTGGCCTATCATACAGAAGTGGTGGTTGAGGTTGTGGTAGTTACATCCTTGGTTTATTGAGAAAACTGGGTGAATCTGCTCAGGGTAGCTACATAGTGTCATATGGCCATGGTATAGACCAAGAATACATAGTGAAACAGACCGATCCAGGGAAGGATCCCAGATCCTCTACTGTCATAATTACTATTCTAGTAGCCTTTACCTTATATTATGTACTTATAGATATAAAGTTCATCTCATATCATTATTTTTTTATTGTTGTGGAAAATCTAGGGCCATGTTTTTATACAAATGATGGATTCATGATGCCAGAAACTATATTAGGGATTACAATGGAGAATGTTCTTTGGTGCTGGTAGTTCCCCCTTATGGTTGGTTGGTGTCACGTTGTATTGGATATTTATGTCATCGAGATGATTGCAATTCATGTTTTACACAGGATGGACTATCCAGTAGCTTATCAAGATTAAATTGACTTTTATAACTAGATGATGAATTTCACATCACCCTAGGGAGTAGTTATACTTGTAAGGGTGAGTGGGATGTTTAGGTGAGCAATTCCAAACTAGAGTATTTTGGGTCAGGCTGAATCATAGCACATATCTCTTGTTTTTATCTGAATGACTATGGAACATATCAGATAGGTTTCCCTCTAGTTTATTATCTTTTTAGGGATGTCTTCATAGATTTATTCTAAACATTACCTCTAGATAGAGAGATTGATTTATTTATCAAGATAGTGTCTGAATTTTCACTAGTATCCATTCCTCCTTATAGGATGGATAATACTGAGATGAAAGAGCTTAAGATGTAGCTCGAGGATTTAGAGGTAAATGGTTTCATCTGACCTAGTACTTTTTCCATGGGGTTTACTTATCCTTTTGGGAAAATGGTGGAATGTCCCCTCATAATATGTGTGTATTATCGAAATCTGAAACAATTTGAGGTCAGAAATAAGTATCATTTTCCATTGATAGATAATCTCTTTAACTAGCTCTAAGGAGATCTGTCCTTCTCAAATTTTTATTTGAGATCCATTAATCATCATGTGTGTGTTCGACCATCATACATACCTCTCATATTATTTGGGTATAGGACACATCTATTTCAGTATTTGCTTATTTTTCAGTTATAAAAATGCAATAGTGGTATTCCTGAAGCTAAAAGAGATAGTGTGCCGTCCTTATCCAGATTCATTTTTTGGGGGTTTTTTTAAGGGATATCAGGGTGTATTCTCAAAATTATCTTGATCATTCCAAACATCTTGAAAACATTTTGAATACACTTATAGAGCATTAGTTAAATGCTAACCTTAACAAGTTCCCATATTGGATGGATTTGATTCACTTCCTATGTCACATTTTCTCAGAGATAGGAGTGTCAGTAGACAGACAGAATGTGAGAGATTTAGATTCCTAGAAGAAACTGAATAAAAAATGTGATTTTTGGGGGTTTTGAGGGATGGGTGTTTACTACATGAATTCCATATAGGGCATCTCATTTTTAGTTGCACCACTGATGGGGTTGACTAAAAATGGTGTGAAACTTCTTTGGTCAGATTTATCTGAGATGGCCATTCATGAGCTGAATTGGAGATTGAAATTAGCGTTGATTATAATTTTTCTAGAGAAATGATGGTGTTACACTATATATTGTGATATATTATGTATCTTGATAGGAGTAGTTCTTATGACCAAAGACAGAGTCATGACATACTGGTCTTAGAAGTTGAAGGCATATGAGATAAATTTCACATTGCATGATCTCAAGTTAGTTGTTATTTATTTTGAATTGAACTATTGGAGACATTATCTTCTGTAATATTTTTTAGAATGGAAAAAAATACTCAACGCCATAATCAGACAGTGTGATCTGAATCTGAGGTAGTGGAGATGGGTGTAATACCTTCAGTATTTTGATTTTCAGTTGTAAAACATTTTTGTTAAAGGAAACGTAGTGGCTGATGCAGACATTAAGAGAAATTAGATATAGGGTTTCCAGTATGCATGTATTAAGTGGAATCTCCAGTCCTTATTCTCATAAATTCACATAGAAGAGTATGGTAGTCAGGGCTAAACATTTATATCATCCTTACTTATTATATCTACCCTTATGGATAGAATTAGAATGATGAAGCTATCAGACTCATAAGTCTATGTTATATGGGAGAGTGTGGTAGGTGGGGAACCTAATCCTAGTTTAAACATAAGAAATTATGAAATTTCTTGAGTGAATATCTTTCTATGGGACAATTTTGACATGTGCGAGGAGCTAATATGGTATTTTGATTATTCAACATGGGTAGCACATACTGGGGTCACCAAGATGTATTGATATTTACATCATCAGTACTAGTGGTAGGGTATGAAATGATATATATTTGGTTTTATAATGTGGTGTTCGTACTGTAAGTATTTGAATTTGGAATAGTAGTGACCTACCAGGATTTTATAGTTTCTACCCATTCTTTACTCGTAATGGAAAGGCATTAGAATGAAATTTATGGCTAGTTTACTGAGGTCTCTAAGAGGTAATTATGTCATTTGGGTTATTATTTACAGGAACACAAATGTTTCACATTTATTGCCGATTTAGGTAACCTTGAGTGTGTTGAGATTGAAAGGATGTATATCCAGGGGAATGTATGACTACACAGGGTCCCATATGATATTATTTCATATAGGGACACCTGTTTTACTTCATGATTCTGGAAAGGGCTACAAAATAAGTTGTGTGTATAGGTTCGTCTGGGAAAAAAATAAAAACCCTATACTAATGGCCACCCAAAGTTCCCAATTCATAATCTTGAGGATATGATACAGGCATGCGACTTAGACATAAGGGGTTCTTGGGAGAGTCACATACCCCTAGTTTAATTCCATTATAAAAATAGTTTTAATGATACCATTAATATGGTTACACATGAAGATATGTAAGGTAGTCCATATTGATCACCCCTATGATGGTTAGAGGTAGATGAGGACACAATGTTGGAAAATTTCTTGTTCAAGAGACCACAGGTCAAGTGTAGTTGATTCAGAAGAAGATGGATACTACACAGTCTTGTTATAAATCTTATGATGATTTTTATAGATGACCTAGAGATTAAGAGGCTATGGATCAGATTTTTCTACATGTTTTACAATGTTTTGACACAATATGAATAAAAAATAATGTAGAATTTCACTAAGATAATTTTGGTCATTCGAGATTCATGATACATTCTGGATGTTATCCTATTGGTTAAAGTAACCTCATAAGTACAAGTCCATGCATGATGTCTTCTATGTTTTTCAACTGTGATGTCATTATTCAGATCTAGCTCATGCCTTTTAGCACAAAGAGGATGATTTATATGAGGATACATCCTTTGAGAATAATCCTATTCATTTTTTGATTTGTATAATGAAGGTCCTCTAGGTCCATTAATTCCCTTTATTATAGGTGTTATGGAAACATGAATGAGTACATGATGAAACATGGGTGTGTCTGGCCGATGAAAAATGGAAGTGGATGGAGTAATTTTCATTTCAGGATTCCACACCCTTAGATATAAATTCAGGGGGAATTACTTTGAGTGGCGATTTTTTAGGAACTGATTTCTTCATTGAGGTAATGTTTCTTTTATTTCCATAAATTCATGGTTTAAATGTAAACTATAACCATTGATGAATTCCCTTTGAGTCATTGGTGGTTTTGGAGGTGTTTTGTTGCTCTTTTCATGTCTGGAACCAGCTTTTGGGATGATTTAAAACTAGAACATGGTTAGTGAAAACCGTATGGCACATCCTGCATGGTTTGAATGAATAGGGAAATGTTGGGTTGAGATCAGGGATAGGCTGCACAATTTCATCAAGCCATGCGATTTGGACATCATGGATATGTAGCTAGCTCTATTGTTTTTACATTGGAAAATTTCATGGTTTTCACATGGCTAGTAAATAGTTTGAGGAAACTATGTAGGGGAACCTTCTCCTAAAGACAACCTTTCCTTTTGGCACGTGGTTTTCATAACTGCGCACCTAAACCCTAAGTCTTAAATTTTACAAATTTTAATAATTTTAAAAGAATTAAAAATCATTTTTAAACATAATTAAAGTTTCATTTTCCTCCAACAGAAAATGATCTCCCCTTTAAATTTCTCTTTTGTATCTAAAGCTATAATTGTGATAAATCCATCGTCCAAGAACATATTCGATGGATTTTTGTTTCATTAGATCTGTATCTATAAGATCATAATTAATTTTTCTTCATTATTCATTATTCAAGATATAGATTGTTCTCTTTATGTGCAATATTATTTTCCCTCATATTAGTTTCTTTATTTTTTCTTCATATTTATCCCAAATAGAGTTGATTCAAGAGATTCATATGGTTGAGTTATTCATTATAGATCTATTGTCAGTGGTCTCATTCCTTTCAAATAATGTCAATCTATTTATATATGATGTCGTGTCAGGCGCCCAACTTCCAGTCATCCCATTAATTTGAAATTCAACCATTGAATTTTTTTGGCATGACCTATAACATTAAAGATGAATTTTTTTATTGATTTGTATTCTTAGAAACTTGATTTATTTGGAAACCTTCCCTTGGTGTTTTTATTTATTAAATAGACCATATGATGGATTTTATCCTTGTATGCCTCTAAGGTGTGACTTTGTACATGTGTCATGGTATGTCACATGTGAAATGTGGTTTACTTCAAATTGATGAATTGATTTATAAATTGAATTGAAAGTGAATTGGATTAAAGTTATGGGATAAATTATTTGACCATTGGACCATGTTATTCTATTTTTCATTTGAGCTTGTCTACCCTATGGTGAATTTCCCATGTAATTTATAAAGAAATCATTCAATGTATTTTCTTGACTAAGAATGACTCTATCTCTTTATTAATTTTCTCATACATGTTAAATGATGTTAGATCAATGTAATAGCTTCTTAAACATTTAATACATTCATTTTTGAAAATTCCCATGTGAGTAATTGTGATCCAAGCCTTATATGCTTGGCCTTTCTTATGTCACCTCTTCAGGTGAGTTTGAAATTGAATGCTCGTGGTTTTGACCTTGACCTATATAAATATAATGGTTAAAATGATATTGAATTTAATAAAATTTTATATTCCCTGGGTGATATGTCGATTAATAATTGAATTTCTTGTATGAAATCTTTTTGATGGATCATTTTTATGAAATGGGTGATACATGGATCTAAATGGTGGATTTCATGGATAGACTCATCAAGGCTTGACTTGTGAGTGGAGAAATTCATGATTTTTTTTGGGAATGCCACAGAATGACTGAAATTTCATTTATTACTTTTTTCATGGGTGATACTCAGGCTCCCTTAGTGGACCTCTGGGGATGGACTCATTTTTTAGTGATGTTATAATAGACCAAGAGAAATTTCGAGTTCCTAAGAGGTTCTCAAGGGATGAGATCGTATGGTGTTTCTTGATTTTACAATAGGAGTGTTACTTGAAATCAAACATAAGTTTATCAATGATGGTATTTTTTTAATATGTTGAATTACTAATGAAATGAATTATGACAAATCTGGCAAGACAAAGAAGAATCTTGGATTCAGTCCTAACATATACCATTTAGATGCCATGCATTGGCATCTGTTGTGTTATTGATTTTACGAAGATATCAGGCTTCAGCTGGATCTCCAGAATTATAAATTCAATGATATTGAATTGTTTTATGAATTTAATTGAATACCTCTAGCCTATATATAATTAATCATTGAATTAACATTTTAATGAAATTGATTAAATGTAATGGTTATTAAATGAGAACCTGGTTACATAAGATGTTTACGTTTGAGAACACACATTGTTTATTGTGATTTATTACTATAATTGATCTATTTTACGGTAGTTCATACTAATTATAATACTATTATATTTTTATTCTATTGTGCTACAATATGGTTATTATGCAATAGTGTCTCCACTAACTCTCCAATGCCCCCATTATGAGTCAAAAAACACATTCATTTGGGGAGACGTTCTTCACGCTAAGTGACCCACCAAGATTGGGGAACTATTGAGTGGAGTCAAAATCCATGAAATTTGATAGTTGTTGTCCATTTACAATAAATCAGTGTGATATATGGATATATTTATGGAAATCAATCATATAAAGTATTTTTTTGATAACCATGCAATCATGGGTCCATCTAAATTAGTTATTGGTTTTTTTAGAACCCAAATAGACTTCAAACATATATTTATAGGTATTATAGAAAATGATTTTTTAGAAATATAGAGTTTTTATGTGACCAAGTTATTTAGTAAGTCTTAAATATCATTCATTGTAATATTTCCCATGCATTATGTAGTTAAAGCATTTAACACTCGAAATAATTCTATTTGAACTGTTAAAAAATAAAAAATTATTCATACCTCATGGTTTACTATTTAAAATCCAATTTGAACTATTTTTATTCAGTATTATAATAGATATCATTTTATCAAAACTTTACATAATATTCAAATATGTAAGTACATTTTCATTTAGACTAACTATATTATCTATTCATTTCTCATTTTATTATTTATCATGTTTAAAAAATCTCTTACATTTTCATTCCACTATGTTGATGTATTTCATTGAATTTTACATTCCAAATAATGAATCTAAAATCGTTTTAAATTTTTTTCGTCTCATCCAACAATTTATTTAATTTAATTTATTTAATTTTATTATTTATATAATAAATTAATATTATTTTAACGGTCTCATCATTATGATTGTAATTATGTAATATAAGTTTTATTAAATCTCTTACTCAATATTTAAATAAGTAATTTTTTTAATTTTAATTTTTCAATTACTTATTATCTTTACAAAGTGTATTATATGTTAATTAAAATTATTTATATAAATAAAAAAATCTGATATCATTGTTCTACATTTTCTTGTTTTCATTAAAAATTATTTTACCATCTGAATTTTCATAATATGAATTATATAATAAAAATGAAATATAATTGTTGTTACTTTAATTTTCAATGGAAAAAGTATAATAAACATTATCATTTTTAATAAATTATGTTAAATGTGAATCAATTAACTTAGAGAATGATGCCAATAAATCAAGGATTCCAATATCCTTTTCACTTTCTAACTCAATACACAATTCAGAATCATCAGTGTATGTCCATGTGGCAAAAAGATATTCTTTTTCCTTTTTGATTTTGTAATTATATTTTCAATGTTGTTTTTTAATCAAATTGTTATAATATTTTTATTTTCCTTGCACTAAAAACATGTTAGATCTAAATAATAATTATTTTTACTAAAGTTACCTTTCTATCATATCTTTTGATTCATTTTTAGAACCACTTCTTGAATACCTAATATTATTTCATAAACATGTAAAAGCATGCGGTAAAGTGTGATATATCATATTGATTTATTAATGACACATAATCAGATAATTTAGAATACACATTTATGTTATGTTTTAAAATAATAAATTTTCTATTGGATTTATTTTTATTTTGAAATATTCATTAACTCAAGTTCATTATATAGTAGAGAAATGAAATTTTCATCTAATTTTTACTATTAATATTTCCTATTCACATTGATTGAATATTTTAAGTAGTGACATTTTTAGGAATATTCCACAAAACAAATTCCATAAAACTATATTTTCAAGTGCTTCACTAATTTTACACTTCTTATTATTGATACTTATGTATCTATGGAACATATAGTAGACAGATTCAACTTACAAAATTATAAACTCCCAGTACTCCACACATATATTTACTATATTTTTTATTTAAAAATATTTTAGGTTGTAGGGATCCACTTAATGTAAATTCACAATATCATCACCTATCTTAGAATCTCAGACATGGATAAACCCATTTCAACTAATAACACAGTATAATATATTATTTATATTGTAATTTAAAGCATAATTTATTGAATCATTAACTATATAGTTAGCTAGTTCTATATTTGGTAACTTATAGGTTTTTACAATGATCATTCAATGATTAATGATTATTTTTTTGGCTATATCTCCATTAAATATAATTAATAACAATTTTAATTCAACTCAAAATATTTTGGTTTCTGTACATACCATCAATAATTGTTGTTCATTTCTAATAAATAAAAAAATATTTTATTTTAGACAATTAGTCCTAGAAAAATGTATGAATATTTAAAAATATATACTATAGAACCTATATCAAAAAGTAATAAGACGTTATAAAGATTTTTGTCCTTGATAAGATGAATAAAGTGTCTTAGAGATGGTGAAAGGACTATTTGACCATTATATCTTATTATAAACCCATTGTATATTGTATAATGTAATAACATTGTAATTCACTATAATGTTCAAAAATAAAATGTTGTGGAAAATAAAAACCAATAACAATTATTTTTTTTAGAATCAATACCCTTGGATGTACCATTTCCATAGGAGGTGTAACTGTATCCAAAATTGATTTTGTTTACATAAATATTAAACTGATAAATAAAAAATAATCATAAAATTAAATTCTACACAGATAATATCTACTAATAAATAATAGCATAAGATCAAAATTAATTATTTTTCATGATTTATATTCAATATCTTCAAAAAAGATCAAATGATACATTTCCATTAGGATTATACAATTTCACAGTTGTCATAGAACTGGATATTCATTGATATGAAATTATAGTAAAAATTTTATTAGTATTCCGATTGAATGATCTATGTCACGATTTTACCATGTTTATTTGATCACAATCCATGTTAACTCAATCACTTCCATGATCATATTCACATGGCAATTTTTTGATAACTAATCACCTTTATCCGTGTATTATAACAATATTAACATGAAAAACGTTTATGTAACTTTTATGGAAATATCTCATCCTTAAACCTTTACTAAATAATTCATAATTTATTTTTTATCATCCTTAGAAATATATGTATATTAATAAATAATAAAAAAGTAAAATAATAGTACATAATCTTATGAAAATTATAAATAAGAAAATTTTATAAAAATATTATATTTAAATGCACATAAAATGAAAATGTATGTTTTGGGTAAGAAAAATTTCAATTCTCCATGAATGTAATTTTTTATAGTTATGTAGTCAACATTTTACACTTTTCGTAATAGTAATAATAAGTTAATAATTGAAAATATAATGTGTTATATTTATCATAAATATAAGTTATTATTTTTTATCATGAAATATAAGGAATCATGATTTTAATTAATAAATATTACCTCTTTTTAGATGACAATTCAATAAATTTCATAAACACATGCTAGTCAACCATACTAGTTTAGAATAATTAGAGGATTGTAATACAATAATTTTATTTCATGACTGATCATAAAATTATTCCCCAAATATCCTCTCACATAGTACTCCTATTAGAAAAAACCTACCAAACCCTTTCTTCATAACCTTGTTACGGAATCCTTAGAAATTTTGACACAGATGTTCAGTATGGAAAATTATATGAGATATCATTATATTATCATGTAAAAATTAAGATAATCATAAATATATATTATAATGAAAATAAAATAAATATTTCATATCTATTATTTCATAGATCATGAACATGATTCAAGGGATAATACTTTGTAATTTAAAAAGTACATGGTCCTTAAGTGTGGGAAATAATCATAAATCTATCATGAATCATATGACCATGTAAGTAAAATGATTTCAAATATAAATATATAAAACCATTTCATAATACAAAGTTATATGAAAAGAACATCAATATATTGAGTCATGATTTTTTACATGTTTCCCTTTTTGGAACATGATGCACCTATTTCCCAAAGGATATCTAGCCCATCATCTTTTTCCCCATTGTTATCTGAAGATATTTAATGCTTTAACCTATGCATTGGTGATATATGTAGGTCCCACCTATCTCATGATGAAAAATACATATAAATATAAAAAAATATCAAAAAACATTAATATTATCTTCACATAAATATATTCAAAAATAAAATATTTTTCATACACATTTCATTAATTCACCACAACATAAACCATGAAAATTAAATGGTTTTCATTACTATTTCATCAATAAAAATAGTAACCATCTTGAGAAAAAATAAGGATGGTATCATTAATTTTTATCCCCATAGAACATAAGTAACATTTATTTTTGTAATCTTATTTGGATAATAATTTTTGACATATCATATAGAACATTTCTTGAGGAAAATTTAATTTCCACTTTGAAATAAAATTTTCAAAACAATAAACATTAACAAAATCCATTTATTTGAAAATAACCATGAAAACATATATATGTATATCTAAAAACCATTTAGAACATTTTGAGAGGAATACTTCCCTTACATTTAAAAAATTTCTAAAAATTGGTTAAATATCATTTAATCGCATTTGATTGAAAATAAACATAGATTATTATAAAGGGAATATTTAAACATAATTTAATACATTTATTTAGGATTATATAAATTCTATTATTAAAAAAATTAAAAAAAATATATAATTAAAAATATATTTCTTTCAAAACATCCTTATTAAAATTATAATGGAAGGTGTAAAATATTGGGTGGTCATGGTGGTGGTAAATTTCATAAATATTAAATCAAAAATTCCTTTCACATTTTTTGTAAAATCCAAACGGTCCTTCATTTGGTAATGAAATAAATATTCATTTAAAAATTTTCAATGAGTAATAACAGGTAATAGAATCATTAAAAATAACATGGTAAAATTAAAATACTTTTTTAAACATTTTTAGAATACATAGATATAGATGAAAAATGATTTTCGACTAATGAGAAAAATAAATTCAGATTTCCTCATAAACATTACTTTTAAATTATGATTACATAAATTGAGTAAATGAAGGTAAAAATGTTTTTATCATAGACAAACTCTAGGAAAAATAATTCATTTTTTTGTTGAGAAATGTATTATTAGATTCCATCATTTAAAGTATAATCATAAATTATATTTTTAAACAATAACATCAAAACATTATACCCATACAACTTAAGTAAATTATGAATTTTAATCAAAATTAAATCATAAAATAAAAATCAATAATAAATAAAATTAATAAACTAATTCATGATAAAAAAGTAAAATTAGTTTTATATTCACTTCATAAAATAATATATTCTCAAAAAAACATATTTACTAAAGAGGAAAAATTGAGACAGAATTTCCATATCAATTTAGATAATTTTGAGTCTTAAACTATATCAAATATATATACTAATATTGGTATTTATATACCATTAATTTTTTTCTAAATCGTCATAAAATATTTCTTGGGACGTATTTGCACCACATGAATGAAATGGATAGTGAATATGGCATGTGTCTCAAAGAAGTAAAAAAGTGAGGAAGAAATCCCTTACCTTATGTCTCAACATTTTCCATAAACATTGAAACGTTTTTTATAAAAAATATATTTTTATTATAAAACAATTTGAGAACAATAATTATAAATATCATACCATATATTACATACTTATTTCCTTTTATTAACCACTAATTAACAATTTTTTGATAAAATCACAATTCTGGTAATATCTTTTTTTATTTTCACATGTTTTATGATATAAATTTGTTTATCATTTTTCTATAATAATTTCTACATTATATACCAAATTTTATCCTTGATGTAAATAGAATTTATATTTCATCATATATTTACATATAATTATCCATTAATTATAGATATAGAAGAATAAACATATCATTTTTGGAGATGGAAAGTTATACGTACATGTGAACATTGAATCCATTTTTAAAACTAATTGATCAAAATAAAGTTAAATAAAAATTCAACTTTAAAGAATCATTTTAATTTTTTTTATATCACATATATTAATTAAATTAACTATATTTACATTTGATGTGAAGTCTTAGTGGAAAATGAATCGCATCGCTTCTTTATGAGGTAGTTCACTGTACACATGAATTATGTTATTATATCCCACATGAAAGAAAATGTAAGAAGTTATATGTTATATAATAATTAGATATTTACAATAAGGATAAGAATATTATTTATATTAATTTAATATATCCTTATTACTATTAATCTAAAATAGAAATGGATAAAACATCATCTCTGTTCGCGAGGGGGTTTTCCTCCATACATAAGATCGACGGTTTTGTTTTCAACTATATATAGAAGGATATAGATATATTTTATTTCATTAAAATTATAATATATCGGTATATGGGAGATATTGTTTTAATATATCATCATTATTGAATACAAATTTTTTTTTCACAAGTATAAATAAAACTAAAGCATGTAGTTTAATACATTACCTCTTTATTATAAAATCTCTTTAGGTTTAACATAAAAAACTCAAAGATTGGATTTATAATCCCAAAAAGTCATATGGTTTGTATTTATATAACTATTGAAAACATTTAGGTTGGTATTTAACCAAAAAAAGTGTTTTGTAGGTTTGAAGAGGGTAGGATATGGGTTTCCTTTTATAAGTGAAGTGAGTGGCACACTTCAAATTGGTGAAAAGAAAATGGTGTAATCTCATTTTTCACATTTCACATGGATCCAAAATGGTCCATTATCAAGAATGAAAGATATGAGTACTAAATATGTCCAAAAATTTCAAGGATCAAAATTTTATATGTCATTTTACTATTTATCATTTTATTCTAACCCTTGATATACCAATTTTCACCAAAATTGCAATAATAAATTTTTACTTCTCTCATTATTAACAATGGTAAAATTATGTTAAAATTATTATTAAAAATAAAAAATTCTTTTTAAAATTATCTGATTGAATTTTATGTTTTCAATTTATCTAATTAGTTAAATTTAATATAAATTTAATCCCACAGACATGATGAAATGTAGTATTATAATGTGAATAGATTAAAAATATAATTCATTTTTAAAACAAGATTCAATATGAAATTTATTCCAATGAAATAAATTGAATTATATGATATATAATTTAACCACATTTAATTTTAAAACCATATTAAAAAAATTTGGATGTTATTAAATGCATTAAAATAAATTATAAATAATAATAAAACCTTTAATATTTAAATATTCATATAAATATTTTCTTTTATGAGAATTATAAAAAATAAATCCAAGATAATTTTGGGATACTGATTTCAAAAATTAATTTTTTTTAAAATAAATTTTATAATGCGGGAAAAAAATTAATTTTAATATAATTTTGAAGATGAGGACAAAACTACTCTTTAGAAAAATACAGTTTCTATGTGTTACATTCAATTTATTCTTTTATATTGTCTACAAAACACATAAGATAAATGTTGAAAGAATTATTGAATATATAATATATATAAATTTCATTAATTTCAACAATTTCATTAATTTTATTCATGAAACGTGATTTTGTAACTTTATTAAGTTAAAATACATTTGTGTCCATAAAAATAGTTTTTTAGAAAACATATTTCCATTATATTCAAGTGGTTTTTAATTTCGTTTACAATTTATTCCACACTAGAGAATTGATTTTTTATAAATCTTTGAAAATTGTATGTTAATAATTTAGTAATTATTATTCATACACTCCATTCTGATGGTATGGAAATACCTATCATATTAACTAATTTTTTCAGTTCTATGTCATGTTTCATTTCACCTAGGTGTTCTATTTTACACTAGATAGAAAAAATCTTGTGTGTAATACAAGCTGAACATGGTGTTATGTGTAATGATAGTTAATCATATTTTTGTATGTAATGTAAAATATTAAATAAATTATATTCATTTGTGAAATATATACATTGAAAAATATTTGGGGGTTATATTCGACCCCCTCTGAAATCATATTTTTCCATATAATTCACCAATTTGGTACCAAAAAAACATAGGATAATTCAACTTCAATAGATACTCATATTCCCATATAGATTCCCCATTCTAGTGTTTATTCCACAAAACATTGACCAGTTGAGTGGTCTAATTTTTTTGAACTTTCTATCTATGTTATAGAATATAAAATTATTCATCCTTATAAGAAAGATCATTGACTAGTGGTATGACCTCTATGTTCTATACATGTGAAGATTCAATTATTTAATTAAACTAGAAAGATACATGGAACAGATTATGGACTTTATAGAGGTTATGTGAGAGAAACAATTTTCCTTCCACTTTTAACACCCCTCGATTTCATAGTGTGTTATCTCTTCAAAGTATTTCAATATCTTGCGCTACACTCAACACCGAGTTTGAATGCACCATAACTTACCAAACCAGTCGTTCAAAAAGTGGGTTTGAATATTATTAACTGAATTTTGAATCTTATATACTAAATATAATTTTAACACCATATTATGTGTTTCATAGATATAATAAAAGAATAAATTCAAATTTTCAGATAAAGAAAGTATTCTTCAAAAATGTAATTTTACTGCCTATTAATGGTGAATTTTTAAATGAAATACATGACACTTTTTTATAAATTTTGACTACATAAACTTATTATTTAGAAGTGAGAAATAAAAACTTCGTGTGGACAAATTTTTGGTACTTTTTAGATAACTTTAATATTTTGATGAATAGTGAAAAATAATAATTTTTAATTGAAAACAAATTTTTTAATCGAAATAACATACATTGATAAATTTTTCATTTTAATGGTTCTGAATTAAATTAAATTATATATTTATCATTTAACAAAATTTTGGTCATGATAAGTTATTTTACATTTATGTTAGACATAAACACTTGTCAATCATTTCATAGTTTTTACTATTTAAAAAACCCCATTTTTGGTTTAGACAAAGGGAATTTAATTTTAATTAATAAATGAAACTTCTATGTATATAATTTTGTAAAATGGACTTCATTTTTGAATTCAGAATATCAGAATTATCTAAGGGTAAATTTTTTTGTATTTATCTGAAAGCATTCAATTTTTGATGAATAGTGAAAAACACTACGTTATTATTTAAAACCGAATATTTATTTAAATAATTATTTATTTTATTTAAATTTATTTGAAGTCAAAATAGATATATAATACCAAAATAATTTAAATATAATTCATTACTGTCATGTTAAAATAAATGCAGATGAATAAAATTTTATTGAATGTTGTAACGTTTTTTTACCCACCTTGTTGGAGCATTTGCAAATTTACATAAAACAATATTTTACTGCTTCAGTGAGCTGAATTTCAAATCTCTGTGATACATGGTTGACATCAGTAGGTAAAATTTGGTTCAATAAGATGAAAATAACATTTGGGGAATAGTATCTTTTGACTTTTATTTACCATGGTAAAAAAGTAAATAAGGTAATTTACATTAAAAATGATATTATAACTACACTAACACATGTCTTGATTCTATTAGATAAGTTTAATTCGGCCAAAAAACAACCTTAGTAATAAAATATGATCCACTTTGGACCACCTGGATTACATTAAGACATTATTTGTAATTTTTTTAAAGAAGAGTTAAAAGTGTTAAATTCAATGTATAATAACTAAACCATTTTTTATATAGGGTTACACACAATATACACTCGACTTTAAAAATTTATTATAAAGAAAAAAATATTTCCGACATAATTTAATTTTATTTATTATTTTTAGAAATTAATTAATTTAATTTATTTATGACAAAATGATGATTTAGTAATTACCATATTAAAGAAATATTAAAATAAATGATATTATAAATATCCAAATAAATGTAAATTGAGACTTATGATTAATTCCATTAGTTTTATAGGTTAATATGACATGTTAGGGTAGATTAGATAAAAATATTTCGACGTTATAAGGTTTTTTTGACTTTCACAAAAACATAATACCAAATAGTGTCGAAATTTACATGAATTGATTTTTAAAACAAATACAATATTATTTATTGATATAATATTCCTAAAAATATATGATTTTGTAAAAGTTATTAAATAATATTATATATTCCATTAATGAACCACTTTAGGTTCTATTGTATGTTTATAGTATGTTTACTATAAATATAGTGTAAGAATACAAGAATACACCGTAAAAGTTAAACAATTAAACTAGGAGTTAAGTCTAAACGATAAGTTGAAAATCGTAATCTAGACTTGTCTAAAACCTATTTTATGAGATTATCTTGACCCATACCCACATTTTCCAAGATATAAATAATTTTGGAGCCATTATGAACCGAAAATTAATTTTTTATAAAATAATATTTGAAAAATTTCCTAAAGTGACCCTCACCTCTCTTATAAAAGGGTACTTCCCCTTCTAACAAATTTACACCTCCAAAGCCATTTGGATTGGATGATCCCTACCCAAATCTCCTACCAACATAACTAAATTATACCTAGAGGCCTTACATTGATCATAAATCCAACCAAAGTGTCCCTTTTGATCAACACAAAAGGAAACACCTCATGAACAGGTAATAATTTCACTACCATCATTCATATTCTTTTCTTCATCCACATCCTCTTTCTTTGCTGTTTCCATAATAAAATAGTAAATCCATTTCATTATATATACTGTGATGTTATTATAAAAATGGTAAAACTATATTCCTTATTCTATCCATCCTATAATGAAAAAGTCATGATACGTGTGTACGTATGACTTACCATCTCCACGTCGTGTTGTAGTTTCTTATTCATACACTTCATTATTTGGATGGGTATAGTAATGAGTATAACTTATTTAAATAATAAATATAACTTGATAATTATTTTTTATATATGACATACCATCCATTTAGATAAGATTTTACCGTTAATATAATTATATTGTGGCTCGTGCGTACATACAGATCACCGTCTCCACAACGTGATGAGATTCATTTCCACATTCATCATTCAACGATGATTATAAAAATATATATTAGTAATAAGTATTTATAAAATTAAATAATAATTCTACTTGATATATATGTATATATGAATATACTTATATATATCTTATTCACTTACATCCGTTCAACACGATATGAAAACAGAAACAAGGTTTATACGTACGTACAGCCTACCGTCTCAACACATGGTGCCTCCCATTTCATATATCTATTTGTTATATATATTTATATTCTAAATATATATTATATATAAATCAAATTTTATATTATATAAGTAAATAAATCAATACATAAATGATACGATCTAGAATAACAAGTTAAAACAATTACAATAAAGAAAGCGATTATTACCCGAAATGTTAATTTGACATGGAAATAATTATTAAATGGGTAGTATAAAGTCATTAATGGATCATGTATGATATAATAAATATAAATATGTTTCGGGTATAATTTAATAACATACTTTTGTCATTATAAAAGAGGATAAATGTACCCTAAAACAGAGGAAAGTGCAAGGCAAGTGATAATTCTATAATCTCTTCATTATCTGAGGTTGTTTTTATGTGAGTATCCACTGAGACCTATTTATCATCAGCATATGTGTTTTATAAAAATATTTTGAAAAATAATATTTTATGTTTTTATGGAAGAGAATCTTTAACTAGATCCTCATTTTAAATTGTTTAAATATTTATCCTTCTAAATCCTTCTCATTAATGTCCATGTTTTCAAAATGAGTTTTAAGGATTTATTTATATAGACATGAAGGTTTTTAAAATGTTAATTCCAATCAAAAGTATCAATGTGGTATGGAAAACTTTAATTCAAAAATTTATTTAAATGTCTTACATTCTAAATTTTTTTACTTTTAAATTTTACTATGAAAATGGGATTGTTCTCTAAAATAGTTTTACAAATCATTTTCATCTATGTCAACATCCCTTGATGGATTTTTAACCTCTTTGAAGTTTAATTATTATGATGCAAATATTAAATATTGTATTAAAGATATTATGATATGTTTGACTGTGGATGTGTTATTTTTATACCATTCATGGTTTATGGATAGATTATTGACATTTTTCATGCTAGTTTTAATACAAATGCTTATGTTATGCTTAAACCTTTTCATATGAGAAATGTGTTGGACAAATTAAGTGATGGGAGGAGCTCGTTATAGCTCATTGATGCTTCGGTATGTCACATGAGACAAACTAGTGTATTGGGACAAGGGCATGAAAAAATCTTATTTGTAGTCTTGGCACAAGGCCTTGACTATGTGGTTATAAAGTCTGGCATTATGCATCCAAACATTATGAAATTGGATATTGATATTACATGTGATTATTCAACTATTAGAATATACATGTGAATAATTAATTAGGACTATTTTATTTATCATTGCCATATTATTCTGAAGTTTAAGATTAAAATTCTTTTGTTTTAGTCTTATACAATGCCTTAAATGGTTATGTTTATTTATGAATGTGTCCTCTATATTGTTATCCTTACTGAGCATCTAAGCTCACCCCTTTCTATGTTTTATATTTTCTAGGATTCCAGCAGTGTATTATGATTGATAAGAAGGGTTAATCTATGAGATTAATGGAATTTTAAAATGATCATTTATGTTGAGTTTTATTTTTTAATATGTAATGTAACATTCATGTTTGTAATCTATACTCCAAGATACCTAAACTGATTGGTCTTTTAGGACATGATTCCTTATAATCTTGACAATGTATTAAAATAATGCACCGACTCTAGGATTCTGGGGTCGGGGTGTTACAGTTGGTATCAGTGAAAGTTCAGCAACAACCTCAGAAATAGATTTAGATAAACTCTGATTAGATAACATTTTTGTAAGATATACTTTGAGTATTTGTATAGAATAACTTCCTAGACATTAAGTAATGTAGAGATTTTGAGTATTTTCCATGCAATAAATCCCTGTCTACATATAATCATGTAGAGGCATCTCTGGCACAGATTTACTTAAGAGTTAAAACACTTCCAAGGAGTTTCGGGATTGATCTGGGCTATCCTAGTACACAACAATAGTCCTAGCTACACATTTGGTTATGAAACTCCTTGGGGTATATTCTTAAGATAAATCAAATTTTCATTAGAATACATTAACATGGATTTAAGAGAAATACTTACTAAAAGAAAACATTTTATTATTATATATTATATGCATAATATTTTAAATTTATATTAGGTATTTTACATGTTTTGAATTATGCATTGCGATTCATAAACTAACCTAGTGTATTCCATTGTTTAGAAATGGAACCTTGTAGAAGGAATGAGAATTCCAGCAATACAAATGATCAAAAGATTAATAGAGATCATATATTTCATGGTATTAAGCCATCATTTAAAAAGGAAATAGTCTCCAATATATTCTCATAATATGAAGAAATAGTTCTATGTGTTAATAAGATAAGTAAAAAATTCTCTGATTCATATGTCTTTGAATGGATGAAAGAGATGAAAAGGATGGAATAGAGAAAGATGGATATAGGGAATATAGGAAAGAAGGATTTTCCCATATATGATAATTGGGGAAAGAGAAACCTTGGTAAATTCATGAAAGGAATTGGATTTTGTTATAAGTCTATAGAAAAAGGTCATCGACTACATGATTTCAAGGGTAAGAAAAATGTTTCAAATTTACAATGCATTATCTTCTATGAGTTGGGACACTCTTCAAATAAAAGTCTAAATCACCATAGTATACCCCAAATGCTATTATTGGATAATAATCAAGTTATAATACTATATAAGATGAAGGGGAATAATTAGAGTTCATATATTGTTATTAAATTGTTGTGTCATTTGAGTATTTTATTAATGATGTACATAATATAAGAATTATAGAGTATAAAAGGATTATACTACAGTACTATTTCATTAAGGACTTGAGATTGTATGGAACCAAGAAAAGTGACTCAATAGCAAGTTAATTTTTTTTTGGAAAATATACAGTTGAGAGAAAGATAAATTATAATATGGTTCTGATATTGAGGTCATGATTTTGGAATAATATATGATTAATTTCTATAAATTATGTTGGATATTCTTGACTACCTATAAATTGATTAATGATTTGTATATTCCATTATTGTTGGTGTTTACATCATTTTTGGATATAAGGAGTGTATCTAGTATTCAATAATGAATAAAGCAGCATTAATATAATCAATATGTTTTATGGTAATTCTGGGTGTTATTGTATTTTAAAATAATACATGATGAAGTTATCCACATGTTATTACATGTCAAAAAGAATCAACATTGTGTTTACCTTACATCTAAATTTAAGACTGTGAATTTGGACATAAGAATTTGGGTTAAGTGTAAATATTGGAATGGATTAAGTTTGACATTGGATACTATTAATAAGGTTAAATCATTCCTTAATATTATATTTCAATTGTTATGAAAAGGAAATCCCCGAGGTCATGCGACAACATGCCACATCCTGCAAGGCCGTGAGACTTGAACGCACATCCAAAGGGAGACAAAGGTGGATCACCTACCACTGGAATACGTGATATCCTGGTTTGTATAATGTAATTTTTTTAAATAGTCAAACAAGTTAAATATAAATTCATTATTTTTGGAACCCTATACAATTAGGATAAATAGAATATTTTTGAATTCTATTATCTTTTGGAGTGAAAGCTGAGTTTGTGGTAGTAATTAGTTGAAGGAAGAAACTCTACTTGTCAAGTATATTTTTTCCCCTAATTCTATGAATAAATTAATTCTTAAACTTTAGTAAAGGGATCTTATACCCAAAAATGTGTTATCCTAATACCTTATGTTTTTTTGATGCAATAATATTTTAAATCATCATAGATTAATGGATTGAAGTCCCTCAAATATACACTTGTAAGTTATTGGTGACCTCAATCACTCCCTATAAATATTTACATTCTACCTACAATTATGTGTCTCCAATTTCCTCAAATGTTCTCATAATAGAGATCCTAATTTGGTGGTGACTTTTTCACTTCCCTTTCCCTCTTATGAAGACTAAATTTTATTAACCCAATTTTATATGTGGGATTTTTACAAAGGTATTTTTCTATTTTAAGCTTTTAATTTCAAGAAATAATTTCAAATTAAAAGAACGCAATTTATTGAATTAGGGGAGAATATAACATCACAATATTTCTTAGTATGTTATATCATCAAAATAATTCAATAGCATGCACTACACGCAACACCGAGTTCGAATGCATCACATAATAGCAAACTAGATGTTCAAAAAGAGGTTATGAATAGTATTAATTGTATTTTAAATCTTATATACTCTTTATAATTTTAACACCCTTATTATGTGTTTCTTAGACATAATATAATAACAAATTCATTTTTTTCAAATAAAGGAATTATTTTTCAAAAATTCAATTTTACCGCCTACTAATGGTGATTTTTCTAGATGAAATACCTAAAATTATGATATTAAATTTCAGAAAATATACTTCTTATTTAGAATAGGGACATAAAAATTTTGTTTGGAAAAATATTTGGAACTTTTCAATTATCTTTCATATTTTGATGAATAATGAAAAATGCTATATTTTAATTGAAAGAAACTTTTTTAATCGAAATAATTTGTAGTTTTGAATTTAGATTGTGAATGGTTTTGAAATATAATTATATTATATTTTTATAATTTCATACAATTTAGGACATTATAAGTAATTTCAAATTTAAATTTGACATAAACACATGTCAATCTTTTGATTGCTTTTACATGTTTAAAGACCCGCTTTTTGGTTTTGACAATGGGAATTAATTTTAAATTAATAAATGAAACTAATATGTTTTGAATTTGGTATAATGGACTTTATTTTGGAATTTTTTATATCAAAATCAGGATAGGGTAATTTTTTGGTATGCTTCTGAAGACACTCAATTTTTGATGAATAGTGAAAAATACCGCGTTATTATTTAAAACTGACTTTTTATTTAAATAATTGTTTATTTTATTTAATTTTATTTTAAGTAAAAATATATTTATAATACCAATATACATTCAATTTAAATCATTGGAGTCATTTTATAATAAAATTAGATGTATAAAATTTTATTTAACTTTTTAACATTTTTTTACCCACCTTCTTGGAGAATTTGGAAATTTACATAAGACATTACTTTAAAACTTCTATGAATTGAATTGAAAAAATATGAGAGACATGGTTTTAATTAGTATGTAAAATGTGGTTCAATATGATGAAATTCATTTTTGGTGAATAGTATCTTTTGACTTTTATTTATCACTGTTAAAAGTAAATATGAAAATTAAGGGTAAAAATGAAAATATAATTACCATAACACATATCCTAATTCTATTGGATAAGTGAAATTTGACCAAAAAAAACCATAGGAAAAAAATATGATCCTCATTGGACCACTTGAATTATAATAGGCCATATATTTGTATTTTATTTAAAGATGAGTTAAAAGTGTTTAATTCAAATTTTAGTAACTAAACCATTTATTATATAAGTATACACATAATATAAATTCAACTATAAATATTCATTAGAAATATAAAACTATTTCATATATAAATTTATTTTATTTATAATTTTTAGACATTAAACAATTTAGTTTATTAATGATACATTAATGATGTAGTAATTACCTCATTAATGCAATATTAAAATAATTGATATTATAAATATCCAAATAAATGTATATTGAGACTTCTGATGAATTAAAAAAAATTAATAGGTTAATATGACATGTTAGGATATATTAGAATAAAAAATTCTAAGTTATAATTGTTTTCTGACTTTCAAAAAAACAAAATACCAAACAGTTTCAAAACTGACATAAATTAATTTGTAAAATAGATACTATATTATTGGTTGATATTATATTCCTAAAAATATAAGATTCATCCAAAGGGATTAAATAATATTATATATGTCATTAATGATCCACTAGAGGTTCTCTTGGGAGTTTAGAGTATGTTTTTAACCATATGGTGTAATTATACATGAAGACGTGGTAAAACATAAAATATTTAACTAAGAGTTAAATCTCAAAGATAAGGTTAAAATGGACACCAAGACTATTCTAAAACATATTGTTTTATATTTTTTCAATATATCCCCACCTTATCCTATAAATAAATAATTTTGGAGCCATTTGAAACCGAAAATAGTTTTATTAAAAAATAATATTTCAATCTTTTTCTAAAGTGACCCTCACCTCTCTTATAAAAGCTTACTTTCCCTTCTGTCAAAATCATACCTCCAAACCCATTTATCTGGGCCAAACCCTGCCAACATATCATCCCAATGTTTCTCCCATCGACCAAGAGGCCAAACATTGATCATAAATCCATCTTACAGAGCCCTTTTTATCAACTCAAAAGGAAACACCCGAATAAGATGTAGTAATTTCACCACCCACTTTCATGTTCTTTTCTTCTTCCACTTCCTATTTCTATGTTCTTTCTATAATAAAATAATAAATCCAATTCCTTATACATACTGTGATGTTATTATAAATATGGTACTACAATATTCATTACCCTATCTATCATATAATGACAATGTCACCATACATGCGTACGTATGGCTTACCGTCTCAACGTCGTAGTGTTGTTTGCTATTCAAACACTTCATTATTTGTATGGGTATAATAATGAGTATAAATTATATAAATAATAAATTTAACATGTTAATTATTATTTTTATAGTATATAACATCCCATTAGATATGATTTCACCATCAATATAATGATATTTTCACTCGCACATTCGTACGGATTACCGTCTCCCCGACGTGATAAGATTCGTTTCCACGTTCACCATACAACAATGATTATAAAAATATATATATTATTAATAATTATGTAATATATGACATAATAATTATATTGTAAATATATATATATATTTATATACTTACATATATCTTATTCACTTACTTCCATTCAATACGATATGAAAACAGAAACAGTGTTTATGCATACGTACGACATTCCGTCTCCTTAAACGGTGCCTCCCATTTCATTTATCTATCAATTATAAATATTTATATTCTAAATATATATGATATTTATATCAAATTTTATATTCTATAAGAATTAAAATCATGATCTAAATGATACGATCATGAAGATCAAGTTAAAACACATACGATAAAGAATGCGATTATTACCAGAAATGTTAATTTAACATGGAAATCATTATTAAATGGGTAATATAAAGTCATAAATGAATCATGTACGACATAGAAAATATAAATATGGTTTTTTAATTTTTTAATAACATACTTTGGTCATTATACATGATTATAAACTTACACTCGACCATAGGAAAGTGTAACGTAAGGGTTAATTGAACAATCTTTTTATTATCCGAGGGTGTTTTTGCATGAGCATCTACTGGGACCTCTTTATCATTCAAATCCGTGTTTCAAAAAAATATATTCAAAAGGAATATTTTATGGTTTTTGGGTATGGACTCTTTAACTAGATCATCATTTTAAATGGTTTAAATATTTATTCATCTAAATCATTCTCATTAATGTCGACGTTTTCAAAATGGGTTTTAAGGATTTATTTATATGAACATGAATTTATTTAAAATGTTAATTCCTTTCAAAAGTTTCAAAGAGGTATGGGACACTTTGATTCAAAAATTTCAATAAATTTGTTCTTTTCAAAATTGTGTGAATTTTAAATGTTTTTAGGAAAAAAGGATATTTCTTTCAAATAGTTTTACAAATCATTTTCATCTATGTCAATATCCTTTGATGGATTTTAAACTTGTTTGAAGTTGATTTATTATGATACAAATATTCCATATTTTATCAAAGGTTTTGTGATATTTTTGACTTTTGATGTGATTTTTTTACCCTAGTCATGGTTTATGTAGAAAGTATTCACATTTCGTTTTCTTGTTTTAATATGAATGTTAATGTTATGTTTAAACATTTTCATATGAGGAATTATTTGGACATAGTAAGTTATGGGTGGAGCCCGCTATAGCTCATCGATGCATCTGTAGGTCTCATGGGACAAACTAGTGTCTTGGAACAAGACCTTGACAAAATCTTTTTGGTATTCCTCACACAAGGCCTTGACTACGTGGTTATGAAGTCTGGCATTATGCTTTCCAAAATTATGAAATTGGATATTGATATTACATGTGATTATTCAACTAGTACAATATCCATGTGAATAAGTAAATGCAATTATTTGATTTATGTTTTCCATATTATGCTAAATTTTATGTTTAAAAGGATTTTTTTAGTCTTATACATTACCTTAAATGTTTATGATTAATTATGAATGTTTCTACTACATTGTTATCCTTACTGATCATCTGATCTCACCACTTTCTATGACTTTTTCTAGGATTCCAAAAAGTGTATTATGATTGATACGGAGGGTTAAGCTATGTGATTAATGGCGTTCTCAAAGGATCATTTATGATGTGTTTTATTTTCTAATGTTTAATGTAATGTTCATGTATGTAATCTATTTTCCATGACTACTAAACTAATCTGTCTTTCTGGACATGATTCCTTGAAATCATGATAATGTATTAAAATAATTCACTGACTCTAGGCTTCTAGTGTCAGGGGGTTACACCAGTACCATAATATGATCAGGAATTTCAAAGAGTCTTATATACCTATGTCATAATATTCATTTATATCATAATAAAAAATTTATCCGTTGGTTGTACTTCAATCTATTTATAATTCATTTCTTACTCCATGAAATTATGATGAATTTTTTATTTTTATAGAACTAACGAATCACTACTTCCATAAAATAATGATATATAATTTCTTCTGTCCGTAATCACGATTAAAAAATTATCATCATAACTTATCTAGTATTCATAAATCTATAAATAATGAAGTGAAATATTAGTCCCCAAAACCTCATCCAATGTTCAACATAATCCATTCTAAAAATATGTAACAATATGGCCCATGGAAAAATAAAACATTATAATAAAGGTGACTAAATTTCAAAAAATCAACTTTACATTAATCCACCAAGTACCATTAAGTAACTATCAATTGAATAAGGCCAATGTTTTGAATAAAATAGTCAATCATTATCCTGAATCTTGTTAATAACTATAATAAACATAAAAAATTAATGAAAACAAAGAAACATTATCATTACTTAAATAAAAACTCATATTATTGAATATATTACATAAATAAAAAACTAATCTAAACCTTATTAATGATACCATATACTACTTTTTCAAAAACTTATTAACTATTTCTAAGGTAATACATACTAAGATATTTACATTATCTATATTAATCATCTCTTTATCGAAATTAAACAAAAGTTTCTTAGCATTAGGGTTATATTAAGGGTTATCATCCCTTATTGTTGGGAATTTACATTAAATATGATATTTCTATTAAATTAAATTTCTAGTTCATAATTACCATTCAATATATTCTCCCAAATACATAATGAGAAAATTTATATTGAAAAATCCAGATATATTTCATGATTTCTATAATATAATTCATGAATTCCCATACAAAAACACATAAATCATTCATCTTTTTTACAACCTTTAAATGGGAATCATTCTCCTCATGAGCATTAACCATATGGAATTTATGTATATAATAATAATAAATTCTATTATTATAATATTAAACTATTGATTATTCTTATGGGAAACCATAATTATCATTCATTTCATTAACCAAAATTTTCATTTTTTCTCATAAATTACTTTCATTTTGTCATTTTCCACACTAAAACATATTAACATTCGATTGAGACACATAATTTAGAAAATCTTCCCTCATTAATTACATTTAGAAAACTAATTATTCATTCCCCCATGGTCCCCATCACCTTATCATTCATAAAACCCTATATATAACTTCTTTGGTGGGTGTGTTTGTTTGTTATTATACATATTTTTAATAATATTTTGTGATAAATAATTTATAATAATCACAATATCTTTTACTCTAGTGATCATCCTATTTGTTTTATCCTCAATAGAGTACCGATTAGATTCAATGTCCTCCCATTTCTTTCATGTTCCCTCCATTAACAAAAATCAGAAAGCATCGTGTGAGAAACAATAATCATTGTGGTGACCCAAATAATCATGAAAAATCACTTATATGATGTTTGAATAATGAAACATTCTTTTCAATCAATTACACTTTTTTATTATCATTGGTCATTCATTTTTCATTATTTAAATTATTTATAATGTTTCAAAAAAATGTTAATTAGAAAAATAATATCCCCCAATAGTTTCAACTCAGATATACAGAAAGGATATATATTATCCACATGGTCACAATAAAGTCCATATCACTGTAATATTTCATGTTTTATTAACACTGAGTCACTCTATGATAGATCCATATCCACTTGTAGTGTCTAAACAGAGATGTATTGATAAGAAAACAACATAATATTTTTCTTACCAATATGTTTTGATGATATCTATTACATGGAATTATCCATAGGGCCTTGATTAATTATTTTCATATACTAATTTTCAATGACTTAGAAAAACAAAATCTATAATACTGAAGATATTGACCAGCTCTTTTCAATCAGAAATATCATATCTTTTTATTTTAATATTCAATATATTTCATAACAACAAACCTGGTGACAATAATATATTATTTTCATTAGGGGATAGAAACAAAATAATATTATTTAATGAATTTTATTTAACACCTCCCAAAAATATCACCTCACATAGTAGTCATCATAAAAATAAACTACCCGAAAATCTCTCCATAAACTAGAAAAAGAAACATAATAAAGGGTGAGCTCAGACAATTAGTAAGGGTATCAAAATAAGAAATTAGTATATGATCATATAAAATAATAATATAATCATAAGGGGTTTTGATCCTGAAAATTACTTATGATGTTCATGGAAAACCTATCATAGATCATAAACACGATATATGATTAAAACATTATCATTTTAGAAACACATGACCCAAATGTGTGAGATGTCGTCTAAAATAAATCATGAATCCCAATATCCGGTCATTAAAATGTGTACCATAAAAAATAAATAAAAATATTAATTCAAGGATAAAAACCCAGACTATAAACATAGTGTATCATAACTTTTCACATTATTCCCATTGTGGAATAGGATTCATATGTTTTTCAGAGTGTATTTTGATCCACCCATTCCACAAAGTGGATCAAGACCATTATAGTGTTTCTTATTGTAATCACTTGATATATAATGTCGTAACCAATTCTTTGTAGAAATATGTAGGTCCCACACACCTCATAATTGAATCTATAATTTTGTGTTTCACAATATAATATGACATTGAATATATCATCACATCATAACTATTCTAAATAAAAAAATTTCATAAAAATTTAATAAATCATTATAGCATAGCCCATAAATAAAAATTTTTTTTATAAACTTTTCATTTACTATAAAATTAAACATCCAAGAAATAAAACAGTTCGAATCATTAAATTATATCGCAGTAAAAGAATAATTAACATCAAATGATTTCAAATTTGATGAAAAATAAATTTATAATTATCACATAGAACATTTCTTAGTGAATATATCCATTACACTTTGAGATACACTTCATTAAACAAAATAAAATGCAATGAAATTTTCGTTCAAAATAATATACAATTATTATAAATTAATATATAAGAATCATTTAAAAAATTTATTTAAGAAAATATCCTCCACATTTTAATAATAATTAAAAAATATAAAATATTTTTCAAATATGTTTATTTAAATATATAAATTTATTCATATAAAAAATTTCTATAAATAATTGAAAAAACTTCTTAAAGAAAATAATTGTTTCATTTTAAAAAACAACATTTTAAAAAAAAAATATATTTTTCAATCAAAATATTGAACTTATAATGTAATCTATAAATCATTGAGCATCCATCATTGTGTGAAATTCCATGAATGTTAAAATAATGATTCCTTTCACATTATCGGTATAAATACAAAGGTGACTTGTTTTGAAAATAAAATGAATATTCCATTTTAAAAACATGTAAAAAAGTTATATAAAGAGTAAGAATTACTTTAATTATACAAATAGAGACATTAAAATATTTTTTAAAACAATTTTATAGGATACTAATGTGAAATAAATATTGTTTTTGACCAAAGAGAGAAAAAATATCAGTTTTTATTAAAAATATTAATTTTATATAATTAATACATAAATAGTGTAAAATGAATGAGAAACATATATTATAATAACATAAATATAGGAGAATAAAATTTATGAGATTATTGAGAAATGGATAATATGATTTCCTCATCAAAAGTTTAATCATAAACAATATCAACGGCTAATGAGATCATAACAACAAACCCTTACAACATTGGTAACTTTGGAATGAAAGACTTATTAAATAATAACATCCGGAAAAATATTAAATATAATTAATATAGGATGTTTCATGACATAAATTATCAAATTTGATATATATAATCCTCATAAAATAATACTGATGCATAATATAATGTGTTTCTGAAAAAAAAGACAAATTGAGACAAAAGCTCCATACCATTTTAGTAACTTTTGAACTCTTAACCCCATGAAAGAGATATATTAAATTTTATTTTTAATTCAAAATAATATTATATATATTTATCATAAAATAGATTCATGGAAATTATGTGGAAAACATAAAACAAATTAATGGTCAATATGGAATGTGTCTCAATGAAATAAAAAGTGAGATAAAAATCCCTTACCTTAAGTCTCTACTTCCATAATACATGTTTTAAAATCCTAGATGATAAATATAGGTTTATTATAATTCAGTTATTGAACCACAAATTAACATATCATATGATATACTGTTTAATTTTTACTTTTTATTAAACATTTTTTAAAAAATTATTTATGAACAATCATGATCTGGTAGTGGATACATTGTTTTTAATTTATTTTCTAATATGGTATTTTTTATCATTTTATGTTAATAATGGTTCCATAATATCAAAAATAAAAACCATTATATAAATACAATATTTATTTAGTATCAATATATTTAAAATAATCCATAAAAATATAAAGATAGAATATGAAATACATCATTCATGGATATAATTTTTTCTACATATGCATGAACGTTGTTTCAATTGTTTTAGCGGATATGAAAAAAAGAAGGTAAAAATGAATTAAAATTTTACAAATAATTATTTCACATTAAGCACATACATTCATTAAATTTACCCATACAACCTTTTATAAAAACTATTATTGAAAAACATTTCACATCGCTTCGCTATGTGGTAGTCTAAAATACACACGAACGATGATATCATATCCCCCACATAATGGAAAGATACAAGCTATATGTGATATCATAATTCCAATAGTATAATTATTTTATAGATATAAAATATATCCATTTAATATATCTTAATAACTATCTTGGTAAAATATAAATGGGAAATATATCACATCTGTTTGTGAGGTGGTAGTCCACCGTACACCTGACTGATAGTCACTTTCCCATTTGATGGATAAAGAAATTGATATAAGTTATGAAATTAAAATAAAAAACATATTATTATATGTTATATTACTTTTTTATTACATTTTAATAATTTCAGAATATTTTATGGACTTATAAAGAATAAGTATCAAAAAACCACAATATTTACAACATTACATCCTCTTCATACAAACAGATTAGCACAAAACTATATAATTTGTTCATAGGATTTAGGATCACCAAAATCATGTATAATATATGGAGGTTCTTATGGAATAAATTTGTGTAGTTATTGGACAAGTAATGGTTTCTTATGTTTGAGTAAAAGAGGAGAGAGGTGGCCCTCTATAAGTAAGATGAGTGGCATAGTCGGAATTTTTGAAAATAAAATAGTGTATTCACATTTTACTAGTTAAAAACGATAAAAAATTAACCATTATATATAATATAAGAGATATGGTTTAAATATTTCCAAAAAAATCTTTTTTGAAAATTTTCAATGTCATTTTACCCCATATGATTATTGTTTAACCCCGATAAATTTATTTTCACTTTAATCGCTATAATTAATTTTTACTTATTTTACTATTCAAAATCTAAAATAATAAATTTAACTTTATTATAAAATATAATTTAATATCATTCAAAATATTGTATCTTTTTTTCCAATTTTAATTCACATAAGTAGAAAATTATAAATTAAATTTAATCCATCAAATAAGACATAAAAGAGGTTTTCTAAAGAGAAATGTATAAGATGTTTAAAAAAATTGATAACAAAATTTAACTGGAAATTTATTAAAATGACATAAATTGGATTAATATACATATATAATTGAACTCATTTATATTTTTACAAACAAGATAAAACAATTGAAAATTTTCATATTTTTTAAAAGAAATGATAATTTTTAATAAAATCATGTATCTTTCACAATTCATTAAATAAATTATCATGTCAGATAAATATCAAAATAGTAACTCAAATATATTTTTAACATTATTATTTTAAAAAAATAAATAAATTTTATAAATTTTTAAAGAATTAATTTTAAAATAAGTGTTAAAAAGGTAGGGAAACTACTTTATAGAAAAATATAGTTTTTAAATGTAAATTATATTTTATTATTATTTCTTGACTAAAAAACTATTAATATGGATTTTATAATTTTTATTGAATATATAATATAAAAATATCATTAAAATAATTCCAAAAAAGTTATTTGTTTAATTTATTTTGGAAAAATTAATTTTTGGCCATAAATTGTTTTTTTGAAAGACAATTCCTTTATTTTTAAATAGTTTTAATATTTATTTCTTGTGAATTGGTTATAAAATAATTAATCTCATATAAATTTGTAAACCATATAATTTTTTAATGAATAAAATTTTATTAATATATTTCATTCCAATGGTTAGGCGATAACGATCATATGAAATAGTAATTTTTAATATTATTTCTTGTTTCATTGAAACTTGGTGTTGCATGTAATTAAATATAAACTAAGTGTTTCATATAGAAAAAACTATGCTTATTGTTGCATGAAATCCAAAACAACATCATTGTTCTTTTTAATGAAAACTTTGAAAAAATAAGTAACATTTTTTAAAAAAAAATCCAAATATATTATGGTGTTAAATAAAACATGTACACTTAAGCATGGAACTAGATTTTTTGAAAGTATGAGTAAATGAAAAAAAATTATACATAATAATGTTTCAAACATGTTTAAACAAAACTATATCATAATTTTTTAAAAATAGAAAAACTATAGATTCATTATAAAAACACATTAAATTATAAAACTACTAAAATAACTAAAAAATTCATTTTATCAATTCAATTAGAAACTATTATAAACAAATTCAAACATGTTAGATATCTATAAATATTGTAACATATTTTTAATATGTAACACTACGCACATAAAATGAACAATATCACCAATCACAAATAATATCCATATCAATATAAATTTTCTCTAAAATCATTGTATCTATGTAGAATTTATATCATGGTGTAAAGAATATATGTGTACTTAGAATCATGAGTTATTTTGAATCGTTTTTATATAATAAAATTATTTATTTTATAATTGTATTATTTAACTTATTTTGTTTTTTCTATTGTGTATATAATTTATAATGGTGAGAATGTTGTTTAATATGTATCTTATAAAGTTTTTGGGCTTATAAACATTCCGTAAATTATTATGGGATTGGTTTTGATTATAAAGGGTGAATATAATTTGAGAGCTATATAATGTGGAGTGTTGGATTTCTTATTATACTTTATTATGTGTGTTTGATGATTTATAAGTTTCTGGTGAAGTGTTATAGGTGAATAGTGGAGGTAAAGGTAGATTTTGAATATACATTATTTTTAAAGTAGAAATCACATCATGAAAGTATGAATTCCATTATTTTTTGTTGATTTATAGAGTTATAGAGGGGATTTTAATATTGTTTAGTCATGGTATGAGGTTTTTCTAGGTGGTGTATTGTGTTTCACTACTATAGTTGATGAGTGATATTTTAATATTCCTCTATTGAATTGTAAGAGTCATATTTTCTTATTATTAAATAAATTATGTCATGGAGTGTTATGTTTCACCATATATTTATTTATGGGGACTTATCTATGTTAATGTGTTTTAAGTTGTGCCATTATGGATTTCATTGTGTTATTTTTTTCTTTGGATGTATTTTGATAAAGAAAGTAATGTGAGGTTTATGTCATGATTTATGGGTGGTTAAACATAATGTAATGTTGGATCCTATTACACAATGATCATAGTTGGTTTTATTGATCATATATTTTCATTAAATCTAGTAATTAAAGGATATCTCATCATGATGTATGGATTTATCCATCAATTCACTACAATTCTTTTCATCACATAGTGTTCTTATTTCTCGAGGTTCTTAATATAAATCCACATATCTTATAAGAATTTGAAAAATTCCCTAAGTCCTCTTTAATCCCTATGAATTTTATTTCTCACATTTTATTCACTTCGGTCATCTATATGTATACCATAATCCCAATCCATGTATATGACACATAGATTTTTTGATATATTATTTTTGAATTAATTAAATTTCATTTATCAATTCCATTACACATTGCTCAATTTTAATATTGATTTATATACAACAAAAAGATAATATTATGCTACCTAGAACATTGATATTATATTATTGTACACAAAATAATGTATTTTGATTGAGTATAATTTATTCCATATATAGTTTTTGTTGCATGAAACCCCAAGATTTATTTGTGTTACATGAAACATTTAGTTTAAATGTAACAAGACATATTGTTATAGTGTTATAGTTATAAAATTTAATTTTTAACATAGGGTATGGATGTGATTAAATAAATTTTAAAAATATGGTTTATAAATATTTTCAAATTAAATATAAATGAGAGTAAGAACTGTTTCAAAATTATGAAATTCATTTTTTTTAAACTATTTTTCAATGCACATACACATTTTATATAAATATATTGTAAATAAAAAAATTGAGGAATTATTTTAATGACATTTATATATTATATGTTCAATAAACTATTTAACATTAATATTATGTCATAAGATATAATTAAAAAACTAGGTTTATGTATAAAAAGAAGCATTTTTCTTAAGTGAAGTTTTAACACCTTTAAATGGAACATTTGTAATAGAAATAAATTTTTTAAATTTTATAAATAATAATTTTAAAATTACTATTCAATATTTAATTTTTAAATTCAAATTTATCATAGAATGAATTTTTGGTTTTTTCTAAGGAGATTCATTTTTTAGATAAATAGTGAAAACACATAATTTTAATTGGAAACTATTTTTTCCACAATTTATTTATACAATTAAATTGCTTTATTATTTTTTATTAAACTATATCTATAAAATTTATAAATATATTAATCCATTTTAATTCATTTAAATCAATTTTGCATTGAAATTGGTTATAAAAACACTTAAAACATTTCAAACTTTTCGCATTAAAAGAATAATGTTTCAACATGTCTCTAGCACAAATTTTAAATTAATTTTTTACACTTATATTATTAAAATTTTAGAAAATTGTTTCAATATTTTTAATCTAAATAATTTAAATATTCTAATAATTATGATATAATTATTAATCCAAATGATTAGTGAAAAAAGATAAAATCAAACACAATAATTATTAGAAAGATTAGTTTATCAAGGGACTAACCATTAATCTTAAGAGAGGAAATGGCCTAGAAACATCTCCAAAACCCATTGGGTGGAAATATTTTGACCAAAAAATTCATTTATAGAATATGGTGCACTATTTAAACCTTTTTGGTGGTAATATATTGGATACACCTAACTTTCCTTTCAAAAATGTCAACTGTTTCATCTCCCCCACTTAAAAAAGCCAACAACATCATCTCCTCTCTTTAAACCTTAAATATGATTTTTTCTGCCATTATCAGACCAAATAAATTTCATCATTTCATCATATTCATCTTAAAATACAAACATTATCCACAAATCTGACCATGGAAATCCTTTGGTTGAAACTAAAAAAAGATGCCAAAATAATAGGTAACATTCAACAATAAACGTTTTAATTTTAATTATTCCTAAAACCCATAATTTTTTAATTTAATTATTATATAATAACTAAATAATCATCAATATAATTATAATGTTTTATATTAATGGTAAGACATGAAATTTCACACAATCTCATCAATTGGTATACGCAATATTTATTTTTGTGTACAGTGGAGTACTGCCTCATGAACCGATGTTGTTGATTCTTAAATTACAACCATTAATGGATTATAATAATGATGTATTTATAGATTATATATTATTTTTATGAATTTTTATGTTTATTATAATTTTTTAATTGTTATATCACGTATACCTTTACGATTTCTATTTTGCACGAATATGATAATTTCATCTGTGTGTTTGGTGAACTACCATCTCGTGAAGCGATATCATTCATTCAATCATTAAATGGAATGAATTATGTATGGTTATAATAAAAATATGTGATATATATTAAATTAAAATTATTTGATACTAATATAAACTTAGATAAATTCATTTCATTCAATCTGACAAGAAAATATAAATAATGTTCTTATGGACATTTGTCCCAACATCTCTTGAACAGTGTCTTTAATTTCCTACTTAAAACTTTTATTAATAACTAAAAAACATATATAATGAATATATATTATTTTTATGTCATTTATATAATTATTTATATGACTAAATCCTGATCATGTTAAGAGGAAGAAAAATATAAAAATTCAAAACAAATATGAAAATGAAAGCAGTTATTAGTTAGAAGGTAACGTTAACAAGGATTTGTTGATAAAAGGTGAAAAATGTTAATAATTAAATAATTTATGATATGATATATATGAATATGTTCTTATTATATATTTATAACAAATTAATATTTATTATACATTATCACTTATTGAGTATAATGGAAGTCAATACTTATGGTAAGGGGATTGCAAGTTTAAAATTCATTTCTGAGAGACCAATTTAATATTCACTATTTTTTCTTTATTGTGGTGTATATAATTAAATATTAAATTATATATAAGTAATTTAAAACATTTCATGATAATTAATGTTTCTATTTATTTAATTCATTCATGGGGATTACTATTCAAATTTCAATCAGGCAATAACACATTTGTTTCTCTATTTTTCTTTCATTGAGATGTATGTTATGTAATGAACCAATATTATTTTATGAAATATTTATACATCCCCTTTTCCATTTAATTTCATTATTATTTATAAATATATTATTATTTTAATTTTAATTTTATGTGGTGCCTTCTTGGGGTTTATGGTTTAATGTTATCAAAGTTGTAAGAGATTATTGCTACAATCTCATTGTTTGTAATGATTTATTATGATTATTGTATCCCCCTCAGTTACCAGTAAGTAACCCTTATTTTATACTTTTCTATGTACATAATATATTTGGGTGAGGATTTTGAGGGTTGGAATGAAGTTTGGATTGTTTTTTGGGCTTTTATAAGGGTGGATAGTTGGTCCACAGTTTGGTAAAACTATGAAACACTTATGGAAAACCATGAACAATGAGGAAGGGGCTAATGAAAATGAGAACAGGAATATGCACAGGTTTTCCCGACTATTTTTCCACATAGTAGAAACCCTAAAACATGAGACAATTTTCATTGGTTCTATTTTCATATGGTTTTGATGCTGGGCAAACTGACCGTGTGAGGTTCCAACTTAAGATAGAAGCTGGAACACAGTTAGTGCACATTTTTCCTAATAGTGTGACAAACCATGCATAGTTTAAAAACATGATTCATAAAATGTATATCTTGGTCATTTTTATGTGTTAACCCATCATTTGTGCTCAAAAATGATAGAAACATGGAATTTCTTCCTCTTTAAAGCTAATGATGCTTTTCCCATCAATCATGATGCAATTCAAAGCCTCGTCATGGTTATTATAGCTAGATTATCAAGATAAGTCATCGTTATTGGTTGTTCATGGTGGTTTTCCATATATTTACTTCTTTACCTCTATCATTTTTTAGATATTTTCTTGATGTGGATAGATCTATGGTATTTGATACCAAATATGATAATATATGGATCTGTTAATGATGGAGGAAGATATCTAAAGTGGGGTAGTTGAATTTTGACCCGGTTTTGTGGATGTTTTTCATGTTGTTTATCATATTTTCCAAATTCTCCAGGTAGGCGGATTCACTCACAAATCATTGAAATAGATTGTAAAGGATTTATTTAAAATTAGTTTTTTTGTGAAATTGGTTGTGAATTTGATGTGAATTTTTTTTGAAACCTTTTTCAGTGACATTTTATAGAATCGTGAAAATTGGGAATTTATGTGGAAAGTGAAATTGCTAATTTTATTTTAAAATGATACTTTTAAAATATATTTTTTGGGTTTATTACATGGATTTTTTTTCATTAATGGGTTGATTTTATTGAACTGGTTGTTTTTCATAGATTTTGTAATTACAGTAGTGTGGGTTCATGTCTATTTGGGATGGATAAGGCTAATAAGTCTCCCCCATAATTAGTGGGATGGATAAGGGTTGGGGAAATCCACAATCAAATGGTTAATTAACGGATGGATTATAAAATGGATGACTCATCTCCAATGAGTATAGGCATGTCATGTTTTCATGCATTGATAGATGTTTTGATATATAGAATGGAATAAATTTTTGTAAAATAGAGTTCATGAAATGGTTTCAAATCATTTTTTTTCTTCTTTCCATTAATCTCGATATTGTATTTTCAAAACATCATTATTATGGAACATTTTAATATTAAGATATAAAATTTCATAGAATTTTTTATATAACCTATTATATATGAATGCGTTAACATGATTTATCCATGTGGTGTGAGTAGGGAAGTCATTTGGGAAAAGCATACTGGGATTCATTACTCACCCATACTATGGAACATCAGTGATTTTATAGATGTCATTTATTAGGGCATGGGAAAAAGGTAATTTATCAAATTTATCTAGTGGTTCTTAGTGATACATGTGTTGTTTTTAGATTTATATCATAGAGCTTATCGGAGCCTTTGAGTTTACGGGTTTCATTGAGTTTTGTTGGTCCTTCTCTTACCATGTTCACTTGGTAATTTTGTAGTCTTCGGATGTGGTACTGTTTGTCGAGGTTTTTATATAAATGAAATTTTTGAGATTTATTTCATTTGATACATTCATCATGTATTGTTTTTTTTTGTATTTTCTTGTTCGGTTTGTTCTTTAATTTTTAAAAAAAAAATCATCCCCCAATTGTAAATGAATCTATTGGAATTTATTTCCATCCACTGGCATATTGGTGATGTCTCTTAAGGCAACGTAATTTTCTTCCTCCTTCTCAATCCAATGAGGAGGAGAAGTATGATTCAAGTGTTGTCTCTCATGGTAATTCCAAATACTCTTTTTAAATATGTTTTCATAGCTTCTTTCATTCATGGATTTTATATCCATTTTTGTCTATCCCTTGTTCCGAGTTGGTAAAAATGAGTTGGATTTTCCGGACATGAAATATATATAATAAAAAGATTCCGATAAAGATATTTTGTTGAACCTAAAGTTTGCCAGGAGTTTTCAACATAAGTGTTTTTCAGACACTTATAGAAATTTGAATCTCATTGTCATGGGTTAAACCAACAAGACACGAATGACATGAAATTTTGAAAATACTTCCCACTAAGAGTTAAAATTTCATATTGAGGAATTATTTAGTTTAATGCATTTATTTTTTGTAAAATGTAGAAATTGATTTCAAATGTGATGTTTTCAAAGGAGTATGATTATGATATTTTGAAAATTGTTTGACTATCAAGATAAAGTGAATTTTTTCAAAAAAAATGTTGAATTTAGAAAAGTATTATTTTTTAAAGAATCATTGTTATATTATGATGTGGTAGAAATTTTAATGTTAATCAATTAATTTATATAGAGTTATAATTATGTAGTTTAATCTTTTTATAGAAAATGGAACTTGGTTGGTGTTGTAGAAACTAGCTAGTGGAAGTAGCTGAAATTGTGGTTGCACCTGAGCCAAAGGTGAACCAACAGGTAATTTGGAGTATTGTTGAAGAATTTCAGGCTGTGGGAAGAGATAATATAAGGAATTATCCAAGGAAAGTGGATCATTTTATCCAATAAGAGAAGTAAAATCCACCCAATCCTTTATGATTCATCTGAACTATTAAAATATGAGGTGTGTCTAAATAGTGTGAATCTTATTAATGATTTAATCAGAACACTATTAGAATTAAAAGATATACTGGAGACATATATAATAGATGGTCAAGCACACTAGAGGTGGGATGTAGCTTTTCAGGCTAAATTAGACCATGTAATAACATTGGAAGATTTAAATGATTTTTTCAACAAACAATTCTATTTTTATATGTTTAGAATTTTAAATAATACTATATTTTTTATCTTTAAGTTGGAAATTATTTATATCATGTAGTACATAGATAATTTCATAAACATAATAAACCTTACTCCCAAAGTTGTTATGAGTTCATCCTTAATGGGATGCATCTTTCAATCATGGATCAGGTAAGAGATTGACTCGATGATTTTTTACTCTATATTTTGGATTATACATAGATTTTCACTATAATGATAATGGATAAACATTATATCATTGGAGATATGGGTGGTGGGAGCATGTTTATTGCTATCAAAAATGGTATGAAGTCTAATGCTAGGAGAAAGCAGAAGAGGGAAACCAGTGTCCTTGGTTGGATCATGAATCAAAACAATATGACTGGATCACATAACCTTCATTCAAAACAAAATATAAATCCTAAATATTTTCAATGTGTTTATTTCAACAACATGAGGTGATAGTGTATAAAACCACATAGAGAATGCCACTACTATAATAATATGGTGAATCTCCAACACTATTTTCATAGTGCTCCGAGTTCTGATGTTCAGTCCACTTTTCTGGGGTTTCATTCCTTGTATGTTTTAACAGATCGTGGGAAACAAAATAAATATCATTAGTAGAGGAAATATAGCCATGGTGATTCTAGGAATATTGTGACTCTCAAGAAGTGAAATCTAAATAGGTCAATATAGAACAAAGTGCAGTGAGAAAGAAATTATTTAGAGATGAGCAGGTTATTATGGATGAATAGTCTATAATTTCAATTATGGGATGAAAAATTATTTTGAATTCGATTGTTATGAAAATTTTATTTGATATGGGTGAATATAATTTCTTTATTTCTTCCTATGTTGTTGATTTTCTGAGTTTAAAAGTAGAGATGACTCCTTCTTTATTAAAACATCAAACTCCTCTTTATCAAAGAGTGTGTTGTAACTTTGGGTGTAGAATATGTACAAATCTTTTGATGAAGCAGAGATGTAATGGTATTTCCATGTGCCTTATATGGGCTATTTTTATATAATTTTTTGTTTGGATTGGTTGACTACTTTCAAACATCACATCGATTTTTATACACAATGATTCAGTTTTGCAATTGAGGATAGAGTCGACCACCTATTTCAAGGAAACCAGAGTGTAATGATTAGTGAAAAATGCTTGTTGGGGCCAATAGTTGGAAAAATATCAAACCAGTTGGCAGTTTTGTCTTTAGGATCAGTTGAAATGATCGAGAAAAATGGTGTTTATGTAGTTTATGATCAGTTTTTTGATGTCATTCCTTATAATTTCTTATAGATTTCATCTGTAATGATTGTGGAGTTTATGATTGATCTCTTCAATTTAATAGTACTATTTCAATTATATCATATCATATGAAACTAACAAAATTAAGGGACATGAATGTGGATTCATAACAATTAGAAACAAAATCATTCATAAGGTCATGCATGTCTTCATGGGTAGCACATGTCTTTTACGTTAAGAATAAATATGGAACTCTTCGACTATGTTTGTATTATCATATTCTTAACTAAATTGTGATAAAATACTAGTTATCCAATTCAAAAAATTCATGATCTATTTTATCAATGGAGGGTATCTCATTAGTTCCCTAACATTGACTTGTAGTGAAGATATCCCTAATTCTTGTTTCATAGGATGATATTCTGAAAAAAATTCCATCGATGATTATATATGGAAATTATGAATATTTGGTAATGACTTTAGCTATTAAAAATGAACCTGAAGTCATTATGTAATTGATGAAACAAATATTTCAAAAATTTCAGAATTCTTTTATGGTAGTGTTTGTAACATCCCTAGTAAATATAGAATATGATGTTTACATATTTACTAATATTTTTTGGAATTAAATATTACTTTTTCTTAAAATTAGATGCTATGTTAGAGGGGTTAGCTGATAGGAAACAATGAGCGTCTCTAAAATCTCATGTTGCACAAATGGCTGAGACATACTAAAAAATTATAAAATAATATTATTTTAAATGGTAAATAAAGATTAGTCGTTGTGTTTTTGGAAATGAATAGAAGTAGCTAAAATATGAATATACATGTTTTATAAATGTTTTTACATTTATCTAAAATTATTTATAGTCATAACATTTGAATGAGTCCAGTTTTAAGCACAAATACTCTAATATTCTTTAAAAATATGATTTACCGCTTCATGATGGTGAACCATTTTTAAAATTAGTTTCATTTCAATTTTATATGTTCTATTTGACAAAATGAAATACTTATTTAAAATGGGACTTGAAAAATTTAATTATGGTTAAATTTTGGAATTTTTTCTTGTAAAGATCATTTTTTTAAAGAATAGTGAAAACTACTGCATTTTAATTCAAAACTGCATTTTAATATTATTTATTTATATTCTTATATTACCATTTTAATTGGTTTTAAAGTGTAATTAGATTATATTTTTACTATTTAATACAATTATTTTCATTGGAAGTAATTTTGATTTGATATTGAACTTAAACAATTATTAATCTTTTGATTGATATTATTTCTTAAAAACACAGATTTTGGTTTTGATAATGGGAATTAATTTTGAATTATTTTCATCTAATTATGTATTTTGAATTTGAAAAAATGGATTCCATATTTTTAATCATGAGGTCCAAATTTTTTCAATATGTAACTTTTTCTAGACATTATTATTATTTACTTTAGTAAATATTTTATTTACCTTGGTTAAAGGGTAAATCAGGTAAATAAAAGTGAAAAATAATATAATAAATTTGTTAAATTACCCTTAAACTGGTCCAAACTTTATTTATAGAGATATTTTTGACAATGGGAATCCTTGGGGGTCAATTTTAGGACCCCATAGATCCAAATGATAGTGACAATAACAATTTATATTAATTAATTTGATCTAAGGACAAAAATAACATATACATGAATCGTTTTACTAAAACAAATTTTATATGGAATTATATAAGTTATATCTTTAACTATAAATATTTTTTGGAAACATAAAAAATTTTCTGCATCATGTTAGTTTATTTATAATTTTTTTACATTAAATAAATTAATTTCTATATGACACAACGGTGATGCAGTAATTGCATCATTAATAAAGGATTCAAATAAATGATATTATAAATATTAAAATAAATTTAATTTGAACATTTTTATTCTATCCATGAATTTTATAGATTAGGGTGACTTTTTATCTTTGAATTAATGAAGTTTTCTCGAAATAATCAAGTTGGTTTGGATTTTTAAAAAATTCATGATATGAATAGTATTAAAATTGACATAAAAAGAGTATTTAAATCAATCAATATTTTATTAAATGATACAATAGTCCTAAAAATATAAAAATTGGAAAAATTACATATATGATGTAAATAATGTATTTATGATCCATTTTGGGTCAATTTTAAATTTATAGAAAATATATTAACCATATTGTATGAATATATAAGAGGACATGGTCAACATTAAATAAGTTAACAAGGAGATAAATAGACTATATAAGGATGAAAAATATCCAAAACCTATCCAATTATTATTGGATGATTTCATTCAGACTTATATGCATCTAATATTGGAATAAAATATGTTTTGGACATTTTGAAACCGAAAATAAATTAATAATAAAATAATACTTTCAATTATTACTAAAGAGCCCCTCCTCCCTCTTATAAAAGACCACCACATAAAACCCATTAAACACATCTCTTAAACCCCTCAGATCCTACATCACCATCCCAAATAAGCCCCCAAAATTCCTCTCTTACTCATAGAATTCTTCCTCTTGGAAGAAGGCAATTCATGAAAGCCTTTTGGTTCAATCCAAAGGGAGTTACCAGATTTAAAGTTAATGTCTTCTCTCATGTTCTTTTCTTTTATTTTCCTTATGAAACCCCCTATACTATCTATATAAGCCTATTATATATAAAAACCAGTATAAAAATATACATGGATATTTTTATGGTAATTATTTGGAATAATTTTCTTTAAAAATCTGTCTAATGGATACGAACATACTGTTTCTGTGGACGACGAACTACTACCTCACGAATCGATGATTGTTCAATTATATCATACCTCCTCTCAAGGTGGAAATTATGATGTAAATGTATTTATATGTGATATATAATATATGTTTATTGGCTCTATGCTTTTATATTTTTCATGTACAACATACCCTTATGCTTCCCAAAAGTGTAAATACAATAATATCATTTGGGGAAGTGCAGATTGCCACCTCCTCATAGTGATATGACTCGTTCATACTATACACAGAATGTATAAAGGATATAATTTATGAAATTAGGTAACATATATAACTTATATATTATACAAGAATTATAATATAATTATTTATCATTTAGTTTTCATTCCATTAAATATGAAAATGAAATGGAAGAAGCGTTAATGCGTACATACTGCTTATCATCTCCATGAAGAGTGCATTTCATTGATTATGTAAAAATGTTATGAACTATTATAAATACATATATACTGGATATATATTATAAATATGATATCTAAATCGTGAATATCATTATGGAGATAATGTACTTTTGACCATATGGACAATTTGTAATTATAACCAGTTCATTTTTTTCTCATGTTCTGAAGATTGACTAAATGTCCAATGTGATCTTAAATAATTAATAATGGATATATAAAGTTAATAAGTGATATAAAAGGATTAATAAACATGAATATTTTTCTGAATCAAATTCAAATTAACATAGGTTTATTATTCAGGAAGAACAAGGAACCAATAAGTCACGTTGGACATGAGGTAAGGGGTTTTAAGTCCAATTTTTATTCCATTGAGATTGATGTCATATTTTCAACTATTACCATTTGTGTGGTGTATGTACTTCCCATTATTGTATTAATTGTGTAATATAATTTAATTTATGTTTTTATAAATCATCATTTTATGATCATTTTTTCTTGTGGTGTATGTTTCTAAATTTACCAAATTGGTAAGGGCACCATTCCCCGTCCTATATTAGTCAAAGAATTATTTTATATTATGTCTTTTTAAATTCACATTTTCTTATGTTGGGATTTGTTATTATATATACATATTAGTTCACATTTTATTCCAATTTGACGAGAGACCCTTTTGTCTCTTATCAACTCATTTTTTATATTTTTATTTGACTATATTAGGTATCTGAATCATTGTAAGGGAATTTCTGAACCCAAATTCCACTCTTTGGGTTAAAATTCAACCTCTTGATTGTGTCATGCTATTTATATTTGTGAATAAAATCTAATTTTTTAACACATAATATCCACTTATATTGGGTGAATTATTATTTTTCCCACATAATTATGTCATTGATGTTCCCTTAATCTAAGGATATGATCTTTGCAAGGAACATTGTCTCAATTTACATTCCATTTGAGTCTTTTTTTTTATACACCAATAGACATTTATATGATATATATAATTCACTTCGACATATTATATCATGAATTTCTTTATTCTCATGATATTATAAGATTTTATTAATTTTAGTCATCAATTATTTGTATTCAATGATGTCTGATTTGTTTAGAAACTCTTTATCTAGAATATCATTTTAAATGTTATAATGATTTATTCTTCTAAATCGTTCTCATTAATTTCCTTGTTATAAAAATAATTTTATTTATTTATTTATATGCACATGAATGTTTTTAAATTTAAATTTCTTGAAAAATATTTTATGTAGTCTGGGACACTTTGATTTAAAAATATTTTTTTTGAATTTTTTTAAATGGGTTTGAATACAGTTTGATAAATCATTGATTATGTGAATACCTTGAAATGATATATTGTGATTGCAATGTGGAAATGTATTCTTTACTTTATACTTTTTATTGCTTAATGAATATGTTATGTTTATTGGGTATTTTTTACAAATATGGGTTGTTTTGTGATAAACCTACTGTGGGTGAGTACGATATATCTTTCTGATGCATTGGGTAATGTGACAGAGGTAAACGTAAAATTTTTCTCCTAAGAGATTTGGGGAATATGCTGTGATGTGTATTATAACATAATTCCCGATGTAGTTGTGATAGCTACATTGTAATTATGATATGGACGACAAATGTTACCTTTATGATTTATGATTTCTATGTGTTATTAAAAAATCATATGATATTGGGAGGTATGTTAAATATATTCTGTTTTATGATTGAAAAGAATGGTTACTTTGATTTGTATATATTCTTGGACTAATGTTTTATTTCTTTATTTTATAACCCTTACTAATATTTTTATGCTCATCTCATGTTTTGAAATGTTTTCCACAACACATAAAGATTAATAGGGTTAAGTATGGGATCAAGGAAAAGTCATGATTTATAGAACATGGAACTAGACATGTTTATTTGTTAATAGTTTTTTTTATTAAAAAATAAAAACTGTGTAGAAGTTTCTGCATTATAATTTTTGAAATTTAATGTAATATTTATGGCCTAATTCTCTAAAACTCTAAACCTGAGAAGATCCTCAATGTCAATTCATGACTTAACTCATGATTTTGAATTGTTTAAGGCTGGGGCCTTACCGTTGGTATCAATGTTTGGTTTAGAAAACTTTAGGGATTAAGATTTTTGGTTAGATGAATGGTTAGTCTCTATGTCTACTCTTTATGTTAAATACTTATTTAATAACATTTTCAAATTGGAGAATTTATGTTACCAATGGAAGGAGGAGGATCTCAAACGAAATTTCTATCTCTTCCAGATGACTTACTTGAAATAATTATTACAAAGTACTGTCTAGATAACTCTAATTCTTTTTCTAACATACAACTCACATGAAAGAAATTTTTTGAGATATCAAACACCTCCATTTTACATTTATACCTCTTTGGATCATGGGTTGTATTTAATCAAATACAATTTTCTCAATATTCTAAAATATTCAAGAAAGGTAAATATTATCAAGGAATTTTAAATTATTTTACTTTATGACTATATTTTGAATAATATTTTGATTTTGAAAATGGTAATAAAGAAAGAGACCCTTACACAACATATTTATATTTGATTTGAAATTTTTGTCTTTCAACACATACTTATGGTATTTTAAATGGGCCATTTAATTTAATGTTTTATCTCAAACTCTTTTTTATAGTTCTATAGAAATCATATTTTATCAGATGTTTTGAAATTATATGTAATAGATGATTATTTTCTGAAACTATTTTACTATGAACAACCATATGACCGAAGTTGTACTAGGTGTATTTGGATAAATGAAGCAGATGAATTTGAAGAATCTATAAATCATTATTGAAATGCATGGACCATCTATTTATGTGAACAAGATGATGATGAATCCATGTGGACACCAGGATCAAGGTACTATGATCTTTAATTAAGGTAAAAAATATCAATAAGACTTCATGAATTAAGATATTTTGGTAATTATGAGTTGGGATGAAAATGAGAATTACAACACAACCATTGAGGTTTAATCATTTTAGGGTTATTGTTGAGTATCATCAAAATGGACAAAAAATAATATGGGTGACAACTCATCACATCTGTAAAGGACATAGGAATCGAACCCACAACCAAAGTGCGATTGGAATCAAGATCCTTCCACTGGCCTATGTAAAGTCCCTGGTTATTATGACTTATTATTTTTAGTTAAATAAATTTATGGATCAAGAATAATATGATTTTTGGATATTATGTATTATTAAATGGATATACATGGTATATGAAAATGATTCAGGGATTAAGTGATAAAGGTTATTTTGAAAGATTTTTTCTCTTTTTTGAAATTATATTCTTAAGGGAAATATAATACTATGGGATTTAATTTTCTGAATAATGGTTTAAATTTTATTTTGGAGGAATCCATATTTTTATTATTGAAATATGGAGATTTAGGTTATTTATGTAAATGATTAACCTATCATAGAGAATATGTGATTAGGTTATTTACACTTTATTAGGATACTTTTTTTGTAGTCCATGTTATGTAGATATAAATGTTAAGATTTATCGTGGAAGACTATGTGATATAATTATTATGTGTTTTGGTTTTCAATCATAGTTTGTATTATATTAAAGGATTTAATGGAAAATTCATTATTGATTATTCTTTGTTGATAATTTGGTATTGTTTGTTCAATTTTAGAGATTAAATGTATTATTTATTTTTATAAAATATTTTCCTTTTATGGATTATCTGGTCTTTTACGAACCATTTTGTTTTTGGTTGATGTCTAAATTCAAGGGAAACATATAGTCAATATTTTTTGGATTATGTGACACTCTAGAAGTTGATTTTGACACTTTTAATGTGACCAAATCTGTTTGAATAATCATCATTTGGAGAAAAGATGAGTTTGGGGTAGGAATTTAGTAAAGGATGAATGTCTACTGGACATGTATGTATGTTTCATATTGTTTTTAGTTATGTTCATAAATAAATTCCCCCAAATTATGAAAATTAAATGAAAATAAAACATTTTATATTATCTTATCCTTGTAGGGAATCAAAGACTATTTAACCCATCACATGTTTGTGATTTTCTAGTGGTTAACTTTCACCTAATAATATTTCTATCACTCTCCATTAGAACATAACCCTTAGTTTCTCCTCATATCTATGTTTTTTAACATGGAATCCTAGTATGGGTGATCTCGGGTGACCTATGTACTTCTATATATTTCTTTTTAATTGATAGTTTTTTTGAATCTTTTTTCGATGTTGGACTTTTAATGAAGTTTCCGAGCCCAATTTTGAAATTACGAGAACATAATTCCAAAAAGGTGGGATGTATTTAATATCATAGGTAAATAAAGAATAAGAAATTTTCATATTTATTAATATTTTTGTAATTATATATTAATTTTTCCTTAAAAGTTATTCAATGTTCGATGGCATACCCAACATGAAAAAATGGGTTTCTCTGAAATCTCATGTTACACAAAAGGATGAGTCATACTGAAAAATAATATTATTATATTATTTTAAATGGTAGTTACTGCCTTTCCATTTTATTGGAGGGAATTAACAGAACTAACTACAATATTATTATACATGTTGTTTAAATGTTATTATATTTATCCAATAAAATTTAGAGACTTGAAATGATAATAATGAGTCTAATTTTAAGCACAAGTACTCTAATATTCTCTAAATGGTCAATTTACTCATTTTGATGATGAACCCTTTTTAAATATTTTTTTTTCACTTTTATATGATCTAGTTTAGAAAAATAATATTATTATTTAGAATCAGAACATCAAAATTTACTTTCGATGAAATTGTGGATTTTTTCTCATAATGGTTATTTTTTAATGAATACTGAAAAATACTGCATTTTACTTCAAAACCGCCTTTTAATATAATTTATTTATATTGATATATTAACATTTAAATTGGTTTTGAAATTTAATTGGATTATATTTTTGAAAATTAAACCAATTTCTCCATAAGAATTAATTTTACTTTCAAATTGAACATAAAAATTTTCAATCTTGTTTATAGATATCATTTCATAAAAACACACTTTTTTGTTTTGACAATGGGATTTAAATTTAAATTAATTTCTTCCACTTATGTGTTTCTAATTTGGAAATATGGATTCCATATTTGGAATTATGAGGTCAAAATATTGTAAATAATTATCTTTTATTTTTATACCTTATGAATATTTACTTGAGTAAATATTTTATTTACTTTGGTTAAAGGGTAAATCGGGTAAATAAGGGTGAAAAATAAGATTATAATAATATTTAATTACCCTTAAACTTATACTAAACCTATTTAATGAGATAATTTATGGCCATGGTCATTCATGTTTCTATTGAGGGATCCCATGGAACCACTTGAGAATGATAATGACAAATTATATTAATTAATTTAAAGTAATGACACAAATAACATAAAATTGAATATTATTAATAAATTAATTTATATATGGGGTTATATAAGTGATATATTCAACTATAAATATTATTTGAGAAGCTAATAAAATTTATTACATCATGGTATTATATTTAGAAATTTTTGATATTAAATAAATAAATATATGTATGACACAGTAGTGATGCAGTAATTTCATCATTAATAATGGATTCAAATAAATGATATTATAAATATTAAATTTAATTTAATTTCTTCCTTTTTATTACATAGAAGAATTTTTTAGATTATAATAACATGTTATATATGAATTAATGAAGTTTTTTTTGAAATTCTCATGTTGGTTTGTATTTTTAAAAAAGTTGTGTTTTGAATAGTATTAAAATTGACATAATAGAGTTTTTAAATCAATCAATATTTTATTAAATATTATAATAGTTGTAAAAATATATGATCCATAGAAATGAAAGATATGATGTTAAAAATGACATTAATGATCCACTATCAGTTTCTGTCCATTTTAGTAAATAAATTAACCACACAGTACGAATATATAAGAGGACATAGTAAAAGTTAAATATGTTTACAAAGGGTTAAATAAAAAATGATTAAAAATATAAATAACATTACAATTATTATTTTATGATTTTATTTACACATATAGGTACCTTATTTGTGTATAATATATGTTTTGGACATTTGAAAACCGAAAATCCTTTTATAATAAAATAATGCATTCATATATTCCTAAAGAGAATCTCCTCCCTCTTATAAAATTAAAACATCTCTAACCCATTATACACACCTCTCAAGCCCCTTGGATTGTCCAAAAACTGACCAAATAAGCCTCTAAAATCCCTCTATTCCTCCTATAATCCTTCATCTTGGAAGAATTAAATTTATGAAAGAATATTGGTTCAAACGAATGTGAGTTACCCCATTTAATGGTATCGTCTTCTCTCATGTTATTTTATTTTATTTACCTTCTCCAACAACCTTAACTCTCTTTATTCCATTATTTCATAACAACACCAGTATACTAAATATAATAGGATGGTTTTTAGAGGTATTATAACTACATTTCTAAACACCATCATCTAATGGATGCAAACATACTGTTTCTGTTGAGGGAGAACTACTACCTCATGAAATGATGGTTGTTCAATTATCTCCTACCGACTCTCATGGTGGCCATTATGATGACACTGTATTTATATGTGCTATATACTATATTTATACTGTCTATATTATTATTTATTTTTCATATACATCATACCTTTATTACTTCCATAACATTTAAGTACATTAATTTCATTTGAGAAATTGTGGACTACCGCCCCCTCAATGTGATATGAGTTGTTCATTCTGTACATGGAAAATATAAAGGATGCAATTCAAGAAATTATGTAAAATATTTCAATTATATATTACACTTTAATTATATTATACCTATGTATCATTTCTTTTTCATTCTTTTAAAAATGAAAAATAAATGAAAGTAGTGTTCATTCGTAAGTACGGCTTACCGTGTCCATGAACGGTGCATTTCATTTCTTATGTCCAAATGTTATGGACTATTCTAAATAAATATATAATGGAAATATATGATATCTAAATAATTAATATAATTATGGAGATCATTTAATATTTACTATATGGACAATTTATTATTATAACAAGTTCTTTTTTTTAACTCAAGTTCAAAACATTGACTAAATGTCCCATATGAACTCAAATTTTTAATAATTTTTATAGCTGGGTAATAAGTGATATAAAACGAATAATAAATGTGAAAACATTCTCGAATAAAGTATAAAATAACTTTATTTTATTAATCAAGAATAACGAGGAATATACGAGTCAAGCTGTACATGAGGTAAGGGGTTTTTATCTCACTTTTTATTCCAGTGAGATTCATGCTATATTTGCCCCTATTTTCTTTTTGGGTGGTGTATGAACTATTAATTATTGTATTAATTGTGTAATATATATTAATTTATGTGTATTTAAATCTTCATTTTATGATACTTTTTTCATGTGGTGTACATTTCTTATGTTACCAAATTGGGCAGGGAACCTTTAACCATCCTTGTTTTGTCAAAGGCGTATTTTATGTTATGTTTTTTCAATTTACATTGTATTAGGAGTGGATATGATATTTTATATCCTTATTACTTTAAAATTTATTTCCACATGATGAGGGGCCATTTTCTATCTCATCAACTCATTTTATGAATTTTTATGTGATTCCATTTGGCTTCCAAATCATTGTAAGGGAACTCCTTAACCCAATTTCCATTTTATGGGTTAAACTTATACCTCTTGATTATTTCGTTCAATTATTATGTTTGAAAGGCCTACGATTGGTTTACACATAATATCCACTTATATTGGATGTATTCTTATTAGTCTCACATAATTATGTCATTTATTTTTTCATTAATCTAAGGATATGATATTTGCAAAGGTCTTAGACTAATGTTACATTACATATTATAAATTTTTTTGTTGTTATACATAAATTCACTTTTACATGTTGTATATACTTCCCTTTGACATATTATAACATGAATATCCTTATTCTCATTATATTATAATCATTGATTAATGTTATTACAATATTATTTGTATTTAAGCATCTCTCATTTGGTTAAGAACTTTTTAATTAAAATATAATTTTAATTGCTTTGAAGATTTAATCTTCTAAATAATTCACATTAATTTCCATGATATAAAAATGGTTTTATGGATTTATTTATATGGACGTGAATGTTTTTAAATTAAAATTTCATACAAAATATTCAATTTGATGTAATACATATTAATTTAAAATTCTCTTAAATAAATGTTTTAAATGGTTTTGAAAATGATTTGATAAATCATGGATTATGTCAATATCCTGAAATGATATATTGTGATGGAAATGTGGAAATATTATCTTTCCCTTATAATTGTTTTATGTTATATGAATATGTTATGGTTATTGGGATGTTTTTACATATACGGGTGTTTTTGAGATAAACCTAGGGTGGGTGATCCTGAGATAGCTCTTCAATGCATTGGGTAACATGATGGAGGTAAAAGAAAATGTTTCTCCTAAGAGATTTAGGGAATATTCTATGATGTGTAATCCAAATACAACTCCCTATGTATTTGTGAGAGATACTATGTTTATTTTATATGAATTCCACAATGTACATTTATGATTTATGATTTCTATGTTTTATTCATAAATCTTATTATTTTTTGAGATATGTTAAATATATTGTGTTTTGTGATTATTTTGATTTGAATTTATTCATGGACTAATATTTTTTTTCTTTATTTTATATCCCTTACATATATTTTTTTTCTCATCCCATGCTTTGAAATTATTTTTACAAGACATAATTATGAATTGGGTCCATCATGGTATCAAGAAAAAGTCATGTTGTCTAAAACATAGAATTAGACTTTTGTATCTTAAATGTTTTTATTTGATTAAAAAATTGAAACTCAATAGAGGTTTCTAATTCATAATTTTTGAAATGTAATTTAATATTTATAGCCTAATTCTCTTAAACTCTAAACATGGAAAGATCATTAATGTAAATTCCTAACATAACACAAGATTATGTAATTTTTAAGGCTGGGGCCTGAAAGTGTTTGTGGATGAAATATTGGATTATTCAAGGAAAACCGTTGAACATGAGAGACACATTTCCAAAATGATGGGAATATTAGGGGATCATCATATGCATGGAAAACTATCAAAGTGGGATTTTTTTAAAAAAAGTTGTACATTTCCTTGTCTATTTAATTTTTGAAAGACGCTTTTTTAGTGATATAGAAAAGATAAGAGCTATTGTCTCATGGAAATAACAAGTTTTTATCTTTAAGATAAATATTTACCTTGGTCTAGATAGTTATTAATGATGCTTTGATCATGATTTGTCAGTACTAGCTTCTCTTGTAAATGATGCTTTGAATAATAATGTTCCTTTCTAATTTTGTGAAGAATTCCAGAAGACTTTTCAAGATCTTAAATTTCCCCATACATCAGAACCAAGATTGATTTTCCAAAAATAGGACAAGGGTACATGGTCTATTGTTATGCTTTGGGATCTAGGTTGGGATTTGTTCTCATATTTGGAGATCATATTGTTGTTTATAGTTCAAGATAGCAGAGAGTGCAAGATAATAAGTAGCCAAAACAAAACATAGAGTTAAATGTTTTAGTCTATGAATTTCAGAACATATAGTCATTATCTATTTGGTGATACATTCTCCTTGTTTATGGATCATGAGTTCATTAAACAAGATTTCTTAACAAAGGATTTGATCCTAATACAAATAAGTTTAATATCGTATCTACAAATTTTTGACTTTAACATGATGTATATAATAGGAAAATGAAATTCATTGGATTATTGATTATGTAAAATGTAATACTCTCATTTGGAAAAAGAAACTTCAGATGAGTGGAAGTTTATGTTAGTCCTAGATGACATGTTATTGGAATATAAAAACTGAGGTGATGTTTAGCGTTTCATTCAAATTTCATTTTTTCTGGATTTGGTGGATATGGTTAAATAAAAAAAGACATCTGGTGATTAATTTGTCTCTATAAATTGAAAACACATTAGTGGGGTGACCATTAATGGATAGATGATGGATGAGATTTCCGTGTTGCGGTTCAGAAATAAAATGGTCCTACCTATCGACTATCAGGAAAAACTTCTTCATGCTTACAACCATTCAATATGGGGTTTTCATCCTCGAATATCGAAGATGTCTAAGGTGTTGAAATCCTATTTTTCATGGTTGGCATGAAAATAAAGGTGAGTGATTTTTTACAAGATGTCTAACCTATCAGCAAGTTAAGGTAGATTATTAGAGATAAGTAGGTATGTTGTAGTCCTTACATATACAAATTTTTAAATGGGAGTATATGGATAATTATTTGGTTATATCTCTCCCAATAATAGTTTATAAACACAATTCTATATGGGTTATAGGTTACTATCTCACAAAGGTGTATAATTTTATCCCTTTTCATAAATCTCTAATGGAAGATGAATTGTCAAAAATCTATATCTGATAAATTGTAGAGTGGTGTGGAATACTAGTTTCAATCATATAAGATAGAGATATGGTGATTACATCTCATTTTTGAGATCCATACATAAATCCTGTGGGACTCAGTTTACTATGAGCAAGGTGTATAATCCTAAAAAGGATGGGAAATCCAGAAGGATAAAAGAAACATTGGATGACATGTTTTGTGTATTGTAATGGATTTTGGTGGATCATTGTAATAGAATTGGACATTAGTAATATTATCATATAACAATTTTTATCAGACCTAAATAAATATGGATCCCAATGAAGCATTATATGAGAGTCATATTCATTCTCTACATTGTTTTGTGGATGTATGTGATATATCACTTGTTGGAAAAATCTCATCGAAGAAATATTGGAGAAGATTCAGTTTAGATGAAAATGGATGTAGATTCTCAAAGTCACCATAAATTTTTTTGGATCATCATCAACAACCTCTTCCAATCTATGGGAGGGATCATGTGTTCCTGAAGATCTCTCAAAGTATTGGATATTGTACTTTTGGCATGAAAGAGATACAGGAATGGGTTTTAGAGGATGAATATTAGTTGGAAAATCCACCATGCTTTAATGTGATGAAAAATCTAATACATGTATATCTGTTGAAAAATTATTAGCCTGATCCTGACCATGTGATTCGATGGGATCAGGTTAACCTGGAGTTGGCTCTTCATTGGTACACCTGAATGTGTGAATATTGGATATGTAAGAGAAGGTCTTGTGTAAAAAAGTCATCAATCTAGTCCAGGTTTTATGGAATAATGGTTGATTCAGAAAGAAAATTGGTGATAGGATAAGGAAATAAAAGATATATAACTCTTTTAAGGAAATGATGGGTTTCTACCAACCATGGATAGAAATTAGAATGGAGGGGGGAATGTATCACCCTCAGTTTCAAATAAGTAACCCTTATTTTAAGAATTTTATGGACATAATGTGTTTCGATGATGTTTGGGTGGATTTTTAAGTGGTTTTTATTATTTTGGGGAATTTATATGGGTGAACTATTATTGCATGGTTCGGGAAAACCTTACAACACATGTAGGGTAACTTACACAATGAGGCAGTTGATAAGTAGAAAGCAAATGAGAAAGCACACAGGTTTTCCATACCATGTAGTTGCATAGGAAAAAATATTCCACTTTATATAGTGGGATTTCTCATAGTTGGTACATGGTTTAGAAACCATTAAAATCAACTATGTGAGGTTCCTACTTGAGACCAAAGCTAGCATGCAGTTAGCAATAGTTTTCCTTAATGTCGGAGTGACCATGCAAGTTTTAAAAAATAGATCCAAAAATGTTGATCTAGGTATTTTATATGTATTTTGTCATTATATTTCCCCCAAACTAGACCTATCTCATTATTTCCTCATCTCTAAGTCAAATGAGGCCTCTCCCATTTTTCTAGAGGCTTTCTAAAGTATTCCCTTAGTGCTTTGAAGCCATATTCTCACTATAAGTCATTTTTCTTTATTTTTCATTGAAGTTTTCCTTAGATCTATTTCTCTATCTCTCTTGGATTTATATATCTACACATCATGTGGATATATCAATGATATTTGATCTAAAATATGATGATTTTTTACTTTTTTATGATATGGGAAGACTTTTACGATGGATTTTTAAAATTTCAACCAAGATTCAAGGATTTATTTATGTCATTTATTATTTTTCAAAACACATTTGTGGTCATTGGATTCACCATCAAATCATCTTTTTAGAATGTGAATAATTGTTTTCAAATTATTTTTTTTCTTGAAATTTGTTTTTAAATTTAATGAGAGTTTCTTATTGAAAACTGACATTAGTGATGCTGTATAGAATTATGATAATTACTCATTTTTGTGGAATGTGAAATTGATAACTTGATTTTAATATAAAATTTCAAAATAACTTTTTCTGGTATTTTGCATGATTTTTCTTCAATAAAGGTTTGATTTTATATAAATGGGTATTTTAATTGTTTTCAATAAAATTAGTTTTTAATTTAAATGATTGAAATGGTTGTTTTGGAATTTAATTTGGTATAATGGTTGTGTGTGTTCATGTGCATTTGATGGGTGTGTGGGTAAGGAGTCCCCCAATCATTAGTGGGGTGGAAAAGGGTTTGGGATCTACCTCGTGAAATGTTAAATTAAGTGAAATATTCTTAAAAAGGATGACTCACTACTCATGAGTATAGGGTGGTCCCGGTTGCATGCAAGGTTGTATGTGAGGATATATAGAATGGAATGAATTATGCCAAAATGGAGTTAAAGAATTTTTTTTTAAAGAATAGTTTTTCTACCTTCCAAGAAACGTGATATTTTTTTCTGAAAATTAATTTGATATGGATCCTTTCTATATTCCGATTTATACTATTTTGGAAATTGTTTTATATAAACTATTTTATAGAAATTCACTAACATGTTCTATATTAGTGGTGTGAGTTTGGAAGTCAAGTGTCGGAAGACTACTAAGTTTCATTACTCACCCCATCACTGTAACTGTGCTGCTTTTGAACACATAATTTATTGGGAAATGGTCAAAGTTAAAGTATCAACTTCACTCTTTGTACATTGTGATACTTGGGATGTTTGTAGAGTTAGTGAATGGATCTTATCGGAGCTTTGTAGTTTATAGTCGTCTCTATGTTTTATTGGTATTTTTATTCCATTATGAACTTGGTTATTTTTTATTCTTCATAATCCGTATTATATTTTTTGGTTTTGATATAAATGTGATGTTTGAGTTTACATTCATTGTTAACAATAATTCAATAGTGTTTTATCCGGATTTTTCTTATTTAGATGGATGTTTTATTTTGAAATGAAAATTCATCACCAAAATCTAAATGAATCCCTTGGAATTTTTATCAGATTTGTGTGTCTTGGAGATGTTTTTTATGTCCACATAATATCCTCCCCCCATATCAAGCCCATAAGAAGGGGTTGGGTGCTAAAATTATTCATCAATTAATGAAATATTATGATCCATCTCTGAATAATTATAATTAATACCCTTATCATCCAATTATTCATGATACCTTCAATTATTGTTTCTATTTTTTTTAGTATTTTCTACTTAATATAATTAAGAAATTGTTTTTTAAAAATCATAATATATTTATCTCATCAATTTGTTTTCTATTTATTCAAAAACAATTTTTTTTGTAAAAATGTTTTCAATATTTCTTGAAAATGATCATTTAGGATCATATTCATGGAATATTATTTGGAAAATAATTTATTTTTTAAAAAGTGATTAAAATTGGTTACAATTTTTTCATTATAAGTTGTCAAGGTTTTTTTATAAAATTTATTTCTAAAATATTTAATGATTTAAAACATAATTTACAATGTTGAAAGAATATTTTCATCAAGAAATTATTTAAGTTGTTAATAAATATTACTTTATATTTTTTTAGAGTCGTTTTTAAAGAAAATGAATTTTTAATGTTTTAAGTATTAACAAATGGTTTTCTGTGAATGTTTATTTTCCATAAAAAATTATCTAGGTAATCATTTGAAATCCCTCTCCATATAGAATGAAATAATTTGACATAGTTTATTCCTCACTAGGTATACGATCCAAGGAAAAAATTACTTTTAATTCTTCGAATGGTTTGTGTTTAACACGACATGTTGTTTATGAAACATGTTTCTATTCCTTGAGTTAAAGCATGATAAAATGCTTATGTACATCACCACCTTTTAAGGTTTATTCTATGATGAAATTATTATGAAAACAATTTTCTTTCCATATGTTGTTATATGATGAAAATTAGGTAAAACCAATTTCATTTAATTGGTTATGAAATGATGATTATAAAACCCATCTATTTTTCTGGGTCATGATATGATTAATGATTTATTATATTGTGCAACATGTTGGTATGATTTCCTTATGTGATTTATGGGATATATATCTCCCTCTAATTCCTTGGGTAATGATAAAGGTTTTAGGAGCTCAAGTGATACATGGGTTTTAAGACCATGCTCACAATAAGAAGATACTTGGGTGGCTATTCGAAGACCATAACAAGAGGGTACATGGTAGGTAATCCCATTCCTATAATAAGAGGGTATAGAATAAGTCATCCAGACTGCAGAAAAAGATTGTACATGGTATTTCAACACGTTCTTGAAGTAGGTACACCAGTGATAATCCCTCTCCAAACATGTTATGAATGCCTTGGTTTGTATCCTTGAGAAAATAGTTTATAACCATATGTGTATGTTACAAATTGAATGTAATATTCTCTCATTCATCATATTATTTTATTACCCAATGATTCATGTTTTCCAAACATCCAATTATTATTCCATTACACTCGATTATGATCTTTGATATTTAGGGTGTGGTCTTCTAATATTATGATCATGTTCCTGTACACTTATTCTCCTCATTTTTCTAACTCATCTCCCTTGTTTACCATTATTGAGTAATTAATCTCACACATTTGTATGTTTCATTTCCCCATGTTATGAAGATATTTACTATGTTATATGTCTATAAGAATGGTTATAGTCTGGGAGAAGCTAGTGGGGGATAATATAGCTCAATTATTTTTCCATTTTTATGTTTCAATGTTTCCAGAAGCACTAAACTAATATAGTATATGGACCTTTCTTTTAATAATTTAATGAATATTCCACAGAAATGATATTGTGACTCTATATGATAATATTTTTTATATATTGTTAGTTTAATATAAATGTTTTATTAAACCATTGGTAAATAAGATGATAAAACCCTAATGAGATCCCTAAATTCATGTCTTAGTTTGAGTCTAAGGATGAGTCAATGTTTAAAAAAATGTATAAGAATTTTGATAATAGATAACACAAGTGGATTCCTAGCAATACATATTTATCAAGATACTACAAGTGGATGTGGTTCTGACATAGATATTCAAAGGGGTGAAAACCCCAAAAAAAATCTGTATTGATCTAGACTTAATTGGGAACTGGTTCATGACAATGGGCCATATTGCACACTGGGTTTGACACTCATGGGGGATATGTTTTGTTAGATTCATAAAGTAATTGTGAACAAAAATGAAAGATTTAAATATATTTTAACAATGAATGACATATAATGAATCTATGGTGTCATAGATTAAAACGAACATGTTTTGATTTAGACAGCGTATATGATATTTTTCACCGTTATGTGGTTTTCCACTATGATAAGTGTTTCTCACACTAATTTTTCCTTCTAGACAATAGAGGTAACAAAAATAAACTGGGATGAAATAGAAAGTGACATATGATTTACTAATCAATATCTAATAAAGATAATTACTGGAGAATTTTTTTTCCATTATGCCTAATCCGTTTTCTTGGAACATTATTAAAATGTGTACCTTAACCAACTATTAGACACACCAAGTAAAATGAGGAAAGAGTTCACTGATAGTTCTGGTAGTGGATGCCATGGGGGAATCTATATTTAGATTTCTATATGCTATGAAGGTGGGGAGAAGGAATATAATAAATTTCTCAAATTAATTAAATGGTGTTTTGTCTATGGATAATATGGAAACATTCAAATAACTACAAAAGAAAAATGAAAACTTTTAGTGGAGGTAATTGATGGGAGTATCAGACTCCCTAATATATTATTGATTATTGAATGATTTAAATGTCAAATTTATCGAGATTATAAAAATAAATTTAATTAAATTAATGACTTTGAAGAGGAATAAATAGGGGTAAAATTAATGGTTATATTTTTTATGATAAAATTACTATTAATGATGTGTGAAAAGAAATACATGTTAAGGATTAAGAGAAAAAACGTAGTTAATTTTATGATAATTGATTTTTTAGAATGATGTATTTATTTATTTTAATTCAAAGTTTATTATTTATGCATCATAAAATATGTACATATTTCTCATTATAACTTTTTTATTATGGATTTGAAAGGATATGTTAAAGGATGATGATGAACTAGAAAATAAAATTAATAGAACAATAATATTTTTTGGAAGACACATGATTAAGGGAAGGTAACCCTTAATGTGTTCCTAATATAGATAAATTATCATTTAATTTGAATAAAGAGATGTTGGATAAGAATAGAGTAAATTTGATAGTACTGGTTACTTTGGAAATTGATTAATCGATTTTTAAAAATTGGTGTATATTATCATGATTAGTCTTTAAGAGATTTTTTTATTTATGTAATATATATAATAATCCTTGGAATAATAAAGCATTTATTTTTTCAATAAGAATTATTGGTAATTCTTGTTATTACCATGATTCATGAGATAACATTATAATGTTATGCACAGGTTTTGTATGTGAAAACTAATAGATGCATTTTGATATATAGGGGGTCATTGTTCAGCTTATTTTGAGAAATTTATTGACCTTCTTTCTACTGTTTTGGATTTTCATATTTCTGAAGGGTTTCTAGTTTAGATATTAATTGAATGGTTTATGATAAACATAAAATTTGGTTTTAGGGATTAAATTATTATCTCACTATTCAATGATATATGTCTATTTGATAACTTGTTATAAAAATTTTGTTCTGGTGATATCTAAAGAAATATGTAATGATGCATCATTGTATTTATGGATATCATGATCTATTAGTGCTTTAGGAATGATGATTTCACCTTCATTTATTAGAGTATGAGATGAAGTGAAAATTAATCATGACATACCAAAAGGGTGATATTTTGCATATGTAATGGAATTAAATCAATGAATTATTAACTATTGTGAAAACTATTTATCTTTAGGAAAATGTATTCAAATAACATTTCATTCCATTCTTATCTTTTATTATGATATCAATGACCATTTTCATTCTTTTTTCATCTATGGTGTTATGATCATAACAATATATGGATCAACACATTTTTTTATTAGTGATATCCATATGTATTTATAATTACATGAACATTTCTTCTATGTACAAATATTCAATCACCACTTATGTTCTCTTATTCGTAAACCTATATTGGAGTTTCTTTGTGTAATTGTTATGATTCCAACCATCCCTTTTCAAAGGATAATTCAGTATTGAATTTTATAATGTGGGTTTTAATGAAAGTAACATCCATTTATTAAACCATTAATGACCATGAAAATTTTTTAGGGTGAAATTCATTTTAAGTGGAGTAAAATATAACACACTGATTATTTTTTCTCAATTATAAATTTAGAATAAATTAAAATTATATGATTGATAGTGTTTCACACTACACCAAGTTAATATTGATTTATATTTAACTCCAGATTATTATTTTACTACATGAAACATAGTGGGTTGTTTATGTTACTTGAGACATAGATTTCGGTCTGTTTTGCCTGTAAGACCATGATTATGTTTTGTTACAAGAAAGGTTGATCTTAGCTATCTTTACACACAAAACTTATTTTAAATGAAACGTGACATATTATTAAAATTTAATAATTATAACCTAGTATTTATAATATTAGCAATGTTTAATATTAACATAATTATGTAAATTTAGTTCATAATTGGTTTTTAATTATTTATAAATGAGTGTAATAAATAATTTAAATTAAACAAGTTCCCCTTCTAAAAAATATTATTATGTGGAAAATATGTATACCAATAAATAAATAACATCATTTTTATGAATGATTTAATTGAAATGTATATATTATAAATTCAATAAAATATTTAACATTCATCTTAAGTGATAAGAGGTAACAATAAATCGAATTTTCTACAAAATAAATAAGTACTTCTCTAGAAGGCAATTTTATCGCCATTTAATGGTGAATTTATTTAAAAAATAATATTTGGAAAATTTATCACATATATTTGAAAAAAATATATTTATATTTTTAATTTTAACAAAATAATTTTTCTTATTATTTGTTTTAATTTTCTTATGTAGTTTCATTATTTTGATTAATAGTGACAAATACTAAATTTTAATTGAAAAATGATTTTATGAAAAATTAATTTAAGAAGAAATATTATATATATATATATATATTAAGATTAGTTTTCTCAATTATACATATATTAATCCAAATTATTTGGTTTTAATCATTTTTTCATTGAAATGGAGTATTAAATCAATTCAAACCTCTCAACGTTTTCACTTTAAAAACTCGTTGTTCTGGCTAGTATTTGGAATAATTTTAAACTAATTTATTCCAATTGTGGGAAAAAAATTAAAAAGTTCATTCCATAATCTTAATTATAATATTTTACAATTTCTAAAATTTACAATTTAATTTTTTACTAAAATTAATCCTTAAATATTTTAAAATTAATCACTATGATAAAGAGAAAGACGAGTTTACAAAAGGACTAAACATTAAAATTATTAAAAATATCCAAAAAAAACATTTAAAAATCCCATTTCGTGGACATGTACTGACCATAAACATGACATTATCTAATTTTTTCATTATAGAATCATTATATTAGGTAATAATGTCAGTAAACCTGACATTTTTTCTCAAAAACACAAATTGTGTCCTCTCCCCCACATAAAAAATGTGACCACCTCTCCCCCTTTCTCCACACCTTAAAACAGAATTTTTTTAGACAATTCACTCCTAAAATACATCCTTTTATCCCTAAATTAATTTTTTAATCCTTTTTGGATAGAGATCACACCAAAAAATATTGGTGAAAACCGAATGGAGATACCTAAAGAAGAGGTAACATTCATCAATGAATGTTTTTGTTTTAATACTTCCTAAATCCCCTTGAATTATTTTTATGTCATTAATATATAATGAAATATGTATCTAAAATATAATAATATGTTCTTATGATTATCTTATTACTTGTAACATGACAAATTTCCATTGAATGGCATAAATAATCATCATTTGTGATTACAACGAAATGCTTCCTCACAATGTGATGTGATTCATTCATGATTTACATAGAATTAATTAATTTTCTTTTTAAAAATATATTTCATATGATTTAAATTAAATTTATTATGGATTTATAATATCTCATATAATATTATTTATTTCAATCTGATAAGAAAATAAAAACATCATCTCTATGTACGTAAGACATAATATCTCCATTCACGGTGTATTTTATTTTTGGCCTGTGAATATTATGAATCATAATAAATAAATATATAAATAATATATAAAATTTTTATATCTATATTATAAGTATATATATTATGAAATCATGAACATAATAAGAAGAAAAAATATGCTAAATGAAAACATATGCGGAAAACAAAGTAGTTGTTAACCAAAACGTAACATTCACATGGAATTGTTAATAAATATATAATAAAAGGTCATAATAAATTCATTTTTATATGATATATATTAATATCTCATTTTTTCATAATTATAATAAATATGTTATTATTTTATGTCATTTTTAATGAGTATGATTGAAATACAACTTAAGGTTAGAGTATTTCTAGTCACACTTTTATTTCTATGAAACATATTTAATATTCTCCACACATTTAATTTATTTTCCATGTAAAATTCCCTATGGAATGATATATCATGGTTATACCTCATTTCAGGATAATAAATATTTCCATTTATGTTGTTGCTTTAGGGTGATTTTAATCAAATATTACTCAATTAGTAACTGATTTTTGTCTCAATTTTCCTTCTTCAAGATATATGTTATATTATATAATAATATTATTTTATGAGGTTTATATAAATATAATTTGACAAGTAATTTCATGAATCATATCATACTAGTGACATTTGAGGTTTCATTTCATGTTATTACTTCTGGGAAATTATAATTCAATGTTAACAATGTGCATGGAGATTATTACTACAATCTAATCTTTGAGCAGCATTATTTATGATTAAGATTGCATTATTGAAATATTATGATCCATATCTCTATAATTATCTGGAATATTTATCTCCTGTGGTTAATCATGATACTTTTATATAGAGTAACAGTTCCTTTAACCCATTTCTACTAATGCCAATTAAGAACATTGTTTTCAACAAAATATGCCTTTATTTTTCTCTTTGGTTAGAAATGTATTTTTGTTAAAATACATTAGTTTCTATAAAAAATCAAAAATTTATTTAAATGATATTGTAATATAATTTTTAGGGAAATAGATTTATTTTTTTTATGATTTAAAATGTAGTTAAATTATTTTTCCAATCATTATTTATATGTTTTCAATGGTATTTTTATTTAACAAAATTTAACCTGTTTTATTATTTAAAAAAAAATCAGGATATTTTCTTTAATAAGTATTTCGTGTGAATTTAAAATCATATTTCATAATTTTACAAATAATTTTTCAAAGAAAATTAATTTGAAAAGATTTTATGACTTATAAAATTGTTTTCCAAGGGAGGTTATTTTCCTTCATAAATTCTCCCAGTGATTTTTTCAAATCCCTCTCCATATAAGATTCCATCCATTGATATAGTTTATGATTTATTGAAGAGATTATCCCAAAAATTCATTATTATTCTTCCTTTAAATGGATTATATTTTATATGACATGTTTTTTATGAAACCAATTTGTTTTACTTAGTTTATACCATGAAACAACACTTATGAGACCAACATCCTTTCATGGATAATTCTATGTTGAAATTACTATGAAACCTATAAATTTTCAATACGATATTATATGATGAAATTCTTAAGATACCCATTTCATTTGAGGGACAATGATATAATTTTTTTGAAAATCATCTATTTTATTGGTCATGAGATGAAGAATATTTTATTATCTTGTTGAGAAAGTTTTTATTACTTCAATATGTGATGAGTAGGATCTATATCTCCCTCCAGTACATTAGGTAATGATAAATTTCATATTATCATAATGTATATAGGGGTATTCGTCCCAATACTACAAAAATGGTACATTGGAGGTCATCCTACTACTTAAAGAAGAGGGTATATGGGAGGTCGCCCCATGCCCATAAATAGAGGGCACAAAATAGGTAATCTAAATCCAAAGAAATGATTGTTCATGAGAAGTCATACCAAGACTTAAGTAGGTTAATGGGTGATTATTCCAAGCCTAAAATGTTATTAATATCTTGGTTGGTATCCTTGACACAATATTTTCTATTTTTATCCATCCAATATCCTAAAGGCCTTCATTATTTTATTGATTTTTTATAATCCACCTTTCAAGGGGTGAGGTGGAACCCTATTTTCTATGCTTATTTGTATGCCATAATTTCTATGTCTTATGATCACATGGATAACGTTCATTTCTTCCCTTATGATTAATGTCTTGTGAACTTAGAATATTTATTCCAGGAATCTCGATTATAATCATTTATAAGCATGTTATCTTAAATTCTTATGATCATGTTCTTATAGCATTATCCTCATTATTATTTGTGTATATATTCATAACTTAGCCTCTATGATAATCTAATATCACCCATTATAATTTTTGCATTCCTTGGGTTACATAAATATGTATTATTTTTGATGTAGTTAAAAAAATTCCTTGTCCTGGATATCCAAGTGGGAGATAATACAGTTCACTTTTATACCCTTTGTAATGTTTTGAAGATTCTAACGGCATTAAAATAACATGGAATTGGGGTTCTTGATTTATTTGATTAAATTATTATTAAAAAATTATTTTATGAATATATATGACAATCCAAGGTTTCTATATTACATGATCAGTCTTTCTAGATCAAATTGTACCCTTCTCTCACACATTTTTTATATTTTATCTTGTTCTATCTTTTATAGGTCACTATGAAAAAGGTTTTTTTTGTTTTTTAATTTATGTATGGATGAATTATTTACATTTATAATCATTTTATGGAAACATTTTTAGTATAGTAGATGTTTGTAATATTTTTATTCAATTTTTTATGTTACAGTTATGTAAGACGAAGTTGAGGTATGATATTTGAATTGTCCAAATTTTATTTACAATATAGTTAGATAATTATCATGATTGGGTCATATTTTGGTAAATATTTGAGATATTAATAATTAAATTAATGACATTAAAATGAATAAACTATTTTAATATTATAACAAGACTGATTTACATCTTTTCATTATTATTTCCATTGTTTTATTGGATGATCTGGTTTATTGTTTTGTAAAGAGAATGATAGTTCGATTCACGTTTATAATGATGTGTTTCATATTTCAAAAATTATATAAATAGTATAATAATAGTAACATGATATCTTGATGGTTGGAGTTATTATTTTTTATTTACTGCATTATTTTATATACAAATAAGAAAATAGATAAGATAATAAGAAATTCTTATAGATATTGTGTGACTTATACTATTTTGATTTCAATGTTATTGTAGTGTTATTACGTTATCGTGTTATTTCTGGTATATTTGTTATGATAGTGGCGGAATACCTACATTTATGAGTTGATTTGGTACAGTTTAAAGAGATGAATGTGTGGTTATTCTTATAGTGGTGTGGAGAGGATGATGTGGTATTTTGTGAGTTAGTGGCCTGTGAATATAAAATGGTGGTAGAATAATTAATTAAAATATGGGATATAAAAAATATTTCAAGTGGTAGAAATTTTTTTTGTGGAAATTGAAACAGAAATGTTTAAGTGGAATTATATGGGTAAAATTATTTTGGATGGAAACGCAATTTGGTTAATAAATGTGATGTGATTGGTAATGGACAAAAACAAATCTATTTGTTTTATGTGGGATTTTTTTATTGTTGATTATTATATCTTGAATTAAAAGTATATTTTCATAATCATATGAGATTTTGTTCCAATTTTGGTGGTCATAGAGGTGATGTAAAAATAATTTTATCTTTTGGTACCTTATGAGATCTATTATATTCATTTTATTTAATGATATTTTTTACATGCCCCCATTGGAGTCAGGTAATGCAACCAATGCCTATATAAATATTTGGATCTAGGTGTACACCATTTATAAGATATAGAAGACATATATTTATTAATACTCTCCTTAACCCTCCTTATTTTCTATGTGTATCATATGATTTTTAACTAATTCTAAGATACATAATGATGATGTTAGGATTATGTAAATGTGGTATGTATTATGTGGTAGTTATGTGGTTATGGTTCTGATAGGTATAGTGTTGTGGTTATTATAGTGATGAATTTTTGGTTATGGTATATAGCACATTGTTTTGGTATGTGGTTTTGGGGATGATTTGGTTTAGTGGTATGTGGTAATATATATTTATATGCAATAGGAAACAAACTTATGACATATACTGTTTGGGAGTGGGGGTGACTAGTTCTGTGGGAAAGTGGATGTGGGGCACATTTCATGATATGTATTGTTGATTATTATGTCAATATATTGTGATAAAATTTTATGATCAGTACATATTTATGTTGGGTTATATATGATCTATTTTTAAGGTATGAGTTGGTTTCAATATTTATTCACTGAGGCTTGGGTATCATTCATATAATTTTAAATGATAAATCCCTGAGAGGATCCTACTATGAATACTTATTTTCTCAGCAATGTCGTTAATATCATATTTTTATATATTTTTAGGACAGGATTGATGATTGTATTATACATTAAAAGTTTGGTTCATAGAGATAACTGGTGTATATAGTTTTCAAACCATAGATTTCTCTATTTTGTTATTTTCTTCAGTTTTCACATGAATTATTGGTAATTAATTTTATTAATTATAATTCAAATTCCGTTGATATGTTGTACTTTTTTATTTTTCTTAGGTTTTATATTGGAAATACCTCTCATCTCAATGTTTCTTACCCTCTATACTTGTCTCCAACCCCTAGAATATTTAAGATATTCTTTGGGGGTCACTCTTGTCATCATTATTATCCCATTGGTAATTTTAGAGATGATAGGTAATTATTCTTAAAGTTGTTGTGTTATATTTGTTATTGATATATATTTTGATATTTGAATGATATTCTTCAAATTTGACTATAATTTAAAATTATGATATAACCCCACATAAACACATTGAATTAAATTCTCAATGACCTTTAGCTGAGTTGGGTGGAAACTCCATAGACTATATATATTAGAGTGAGATAGTGATAGAGATTATTGTAATATGTACTCAGATACAATATATAAACATTATTTTCAATATTGTGTGACATTCAATATATTAATTATTTGAGAATGATATCAAATAAAACCATTTTACTCAATGGTATATGATTTGTAGAAAATTATTACCTTTAGGATCAGATACCAATGCTGCCTGCACCTTTTCATTATTCTCAAATATCTCATTTCTAAGGTTATGGATAATTTTCTATCTTTTTATTTTAATATTAATTATACTATTAAACTAATTTTTCAGTTTGAATCTATCATTGTTATTGATGAGACTAATTTGGTTATATATGAGTTTCACATGATGCTTTTTTTATAAAACAACTAATAAATTTTTTATTACATAATTCACTAGAAGAACGTTATATAATAAAATACATAATCTAGTAAATGTGAAATCCATATTATATATTTTGTAAAGCCCTAACCCCAGTTACTCTGAATCAGTGCATTATTAAATAACATTGGCATGATAAAAGAAATCATGTCCCGAAATACTGATCAGTTTAGTAGAGTTGGAATTTCTAGATACATATAAAAGTTTTATATTACATCATGAAATAAAAAAACAACATTGTGTCCCATTTGAACACTCTTATATCCATAAGACTGTTCATGTAGGTTAATCATAATATACATCTATTCATCCTAGGAAAAATAAAACAGAAGAAAGGGGTGAGATCAAATGCACAGTAAGGATATCAATGTAGAGGATAATGTCATAAATTTGAACAAACATTTTAAAAAATGTATAAGAATAGAACACAAGACAATTTAAAATAAACCTCAACATAATATGGAAAAGATAAATCTAATAATGGAATTAACTTATTCACATGGATACTCTACTGGTCGAATAATCACATGTAGTATCTATATCCAATTTTATAATGATGGAATGAATAATGCAAGACTTCATAACCACATAGTCAAGTCCTTGTCCCAATACTATAAATATGTGTTTTGTCAAGGCCTTTTGCCAAGACCCTAGTTTGTCTCATGATACCTACTGATGCATCGAGGAGCTATATCATGCTCCACCTATAACTTACTAAGTCCAGTGAATTTCTTCATATCAAATGGTTTAAACATAACATAAACATTCGTATTAAAACTAGAAAAGAAAATGTCAATAATTAATCCATAAACAATGAATTGTTTAAAAATAACACATCCACAGTCAAACATATCTCAAAACTATAAATACATTATAAAATATTTTTTTCAACATAAATCAACCTCAATCAAGAATAGTATCCCATAAAGGATGTTGACATAATTGAAAATTATCAGTAAAAATCATTGAGATAAATATGCCTTTTTCATGAAAAAATTTAATATTCTTACTATTTATCAAGAAGATATTTAAAATAGATTTCTTTGAATCAAAGTGTCCTATACCACTTTGAATCTTTTAAATGAATTTCAATTTTAAAAAAATAAGGTCTACATAAATAAAACATTAAAACCATTTTTAAAACATGGACATTAATGAGAAAGATTTAGAAGAATAAATTTTTAAAACATTTAAAATGATATTCTAGTTAGAGATCCTAACCAAATGAGAGGTGATTGAATAAAAATAATTGATGTCATAAAAACATTATAATATCATGATAATAAATGAAATCATGATATACTATTTTATCGTACCGTATATACAACAAGTAAAAGTGAATTGGTGCATAACTACAAATAAGCCTCAATGGAATGTATGTTGGGATGAATTCCATTATAAAGACTATATCCATAGGTTATGGAAAAATAAATGACATAATTATGTGTGAAAAATTTAAATACACTTAATATGATTTTATTTTCAGTTTAAATCAATTATAGGAATTCACACATATTCATGAAAAAACAACATCAATGACTTGGAGGTTTAACTCAATCATTATAAATTGAGATAAAATTACTCTTATCAAGTTTATATAGATGAATTGAGAATTTATACATGGAGTGATAATGTGTATCAAAAGTATATCCACACAAAGGGTAGTGAAAATTACTATAAAAGTAAATAAATATTTATTTCACACATAATCTTTATTTAAGGTAATTAATGAAGTTTGCGTTAAACCGAATGAGTGGAAGTTGAAATTTATAATTCCCTTACCGATTTGGTAACATAGGAAACATACACCCCATTAAAGACAGATCATCCAATTATGATGTAAATTACCCTAAATTAAACTATATTACCCAAACAATACAATCATATGTAGTATATGCACCACAAAAAAGTAATAGTGGAAAATATAGCATGAATCTCATGGGAATAAAAGTGAGATGAAAACGCCTTACCATGTTGTAATTAATAGAGTTGAATAAAAAAAGATAGCAACCACTTAATTAATCTCATTATACCATGATTATAATGATAATCATGATAATATATTTCAAATGGCAGTACACAATACACCACATGCAATAAATAAGTGAAGAACAATGGAAATCTCAAGAAATAAAAGTGACACAAGAGACCCCTTAACTTGTACTTTTCCTCAGTATAGGGTAGTTTAACCTCCATTATAGTGGTGAAATAATTATTATTACATTATAAAAGAACCATATACATAAATATGATTTCATATATGATCTTTTAACATTGCTTTTCTAATAATATTTCAATTGCATCATCATTTCGTGTGTTAACTGATTCGTTTTCCGTTATATGCTTGGTTACGTTAAACCTATTTGTTATGGATATTATGTATTTGATTCCTAGACATATTGATATTATGTTCATAAAAATTATATTTATTCATAAAAAATTATTCTAGAATGGTTACAATCGGGAATGAATCTCAACACGTTTGTAGAGATGGTAATCCGTACGTACGTACGAGCTGCAATATCATTATACTGATGGTGAAATAGTATGTAATTGGATGTTATATCATACATACAGAATAATTGTCATGTTATATTTATTATTTACATTATTTATACTAATTATTATGCCCATCCATATAACGATGTGTTTGAATAACAATCTACACCTCAACGTGGAGAAGGTAAGCCGTATGTATGCACGTATGGTGACTTTTTCATATATAGGATTGATTGAATAACGAATATGGTTATACCATATTTTTTATAACATAAAAGTACATATAAGGTACTTGATTAATTATTTTTTTATGGAAAAAAATAAGAAAGAGTAAGTGGAAAAAGAAAAGAACTTGATAGAGGGTGGTGAGATTATTATCTCTTCTTCGGGTGCTTCCTTTTGGTTGATAAAAATGGATCCATAAGATGGATTTATGATAAAAGTAAGTACTCTAAGTTGAGTTGAGGGAATTTTATAGGATATTTTGGTTGGGCTTGGCTGATCCAAATGGCTTTTGAGGTGTGAAATTAAGAGAAGGGTATGTACCCTTTTATAAGAGAGGTGAGGGTCACTTTAGGAAAACCTTGAAGTATTATTTTATAATAAAATAATTTTTGGTTTGTAAAGATTCCAAAATGATTTATTTAGATTCTATGGTGGGGATGGGTCGATATCCTCTCAACCAATAGTTTTATAAAAATTTAGGTAACCATTTTAATATTATATTTTATATTTAACTCTTAGTTAAATAGTTTAACTTATATCGTGTCTTCTTGTATTCTAAGAATATATGGTTAATAAACATATTCTAAACATTGAAGAGAACCTCAATTTGTTCATTAATGAAATATATCATATTATTTAATCCCATTGGATGATCCTCATATTTTTACGAATATTATATCAACCAATAATATTTTATTTGTTTTGAAAACTAATTTATCTCAGTTTTGACACTATTTGGTATTTTTCTTTTGTGAAAGTCATAAAAACCTTATCACTTCAAAAAAAATTATTTAATCAACATTAAAATATTATATTGACCTAAAAAATTCTTTAATGGTATCAAAACCTTTATATTATATTTATTTTTATATTTATAATATAAACTATTTTAATATTTTATTAAGAAGGAAATTAATGCATCATCATTGTGTCATAAATTAATTTAATTATTTAATGTCTAAAAATTATAAATAAAATATAATATTTTAGGAAGTCATTTTATATTACAAATTAATATTTATTGTCAGAAATATAACTTTTATATCCCCATGAAAAAATTGTTATACTAAAATCTCTATGTTTATATCATTTTTGTCATTACTTTAAATTGATTAATATAATGTGTCACTATCACTCTCAAATGGCTCCATGGGGTCCCATAATCTACCAAAAAATGACCATGGTTGGGCATGTATCCACCAATAGTAATAAGACCCATGTTAGTGTAATTTAATATTATTATAATATTATTTTGTTACTCTTATTTAACGGAATTATCTTTTAACCAGCCGAAGAAATTATTCATTATTTCTAAAAATAAAAGTTTCCTATTTACACAATTTGGACCTTCTAATTCCAAATATGGAATCCATGTTTCCAAACTCAAAAAATAGAAGTGGCTGAAAATAATTTAAAATTAATTTCTGTTTTCAAAACAAAACGCATATTTTTATGAAATAATAACTATCAAAAGATTGACACTTGTTTATGTCTAGTATAAATTTTAAATTACATAAAATTATATACATTGTATTAAATGACAAAAATAAAAACTAATTATAATTAAAATACATTAATATTCATAATTTAACATAATAAATTATTTAGATTAAAAAAGTATTTTTCAATTAAAATTTATTATTTTTCAGTATTAATCAATATATGATAGTTATCATAAAAGTACCAAAAATTTATCCAATTTTTTTTATGATCCGATTATAAAGAAGAATTTAATTAAATTAAATATATTATATAATAGTGTTAAAAATTGGTTTTATAATAGTTTTCCAATAAAAGGTTGTAAAATTTCATTTTTTTTAAAATAATTCTTTTATCTGAAAAATGAATTTGTTCATATATTTTGTCTAAGAAACACATATTAAGGATTATAAAATTTTATAGAGTATATTAAATTCAAAATTCAGTTAATATTATTTATAAATAATTTTTGAACATCTAGTTTGGTAAGTTGTGGTCAGCTCGAACTTGGTGTTTCATGTAGCGCAAGCTATTGAATTTCTTTAAAAAACATAACATACTATTAAATATTGTGGTGTTACACAGTTCCACATTGATCTTAATGAAAATAAGTGCAATTGGATACTTATAATAATGAAAATATTCTTATAGAATCCATTTTTTATTTTATTAATTGAATATACATTAATATTCTTTAATGTAGATATTTAATTGTAGGTTTGAGTTTTAGTATTCTCAGTAACTGCATTATAGGTATCATTTCATTTTTATTTTGGTTGATTATAATTTTTAGTATTTTATTTTTTATTTCATGAATTTTATTTTATCATATATGATGATTTAAATAATAATTTTTTTTTGATTTATCACTGATTAATTTTTTTTGTTTTAATAGTATTATGGATGCACAGCTTTCGGTAAAAATATTTTATCCTTTTTTATTACCCTTTTAATCATTTTCCTTAGTATTAAATCAATTAGATTTGGGTATGAGGGATTGAGTCTCCATTAGGTAGGAATGTGTCAAATAGGTTGACTTTAATAATGTTAAAATATTTATTTCTATATCATTGTTATTATAAATAATAGTTATGTTGATTAATGCCACAATACCTATATAAATTCATAAATTTTGACTCAACTATTTATAGTTTAAAGTATTGAAAATAATATTAAATACTCAGGTAAATGTGGCCTAACATATGTCTTTATTCCTATATAATAGTTTTTCACCTAGATCAATATGAATAAGTAATTAAAATAATTAATGTGGTGTAATCCTTGTGATTTTAACTAGAAAAACAAATTCCTCTCACTACTATATTTTATAATACATTGACGATATGAATTCTTAGAATGATAAAGAATGAATTATAATCGAGTTTGTATTAATGAGTAAGAGTAAATTTGGATGATTAAAACTGATATGTTTTGCTTCCCCCATATTAACTTATTTATTCCGTTGTGACATGGATTTTGGAAGAAAATTCAATAAATTAATAAATATAATTCAATATTTCCACATAAGTTTATGCAAAAATATTCCTATATCATCAATTATTGATGAGAAATCATGAAAGCATACCTTGTTAATTGATTCCATTCCATTACAAGAATATTATTTTTATTGATATTGATCTAAAATTATGCATGGTATTAGTCATAGAAAATATTATAATGGAGGTAGTCATTCATTGAATGAGATTAGAAATGTAAACCATAGATGTTCTCAAATGTTGAATAATAAAATTTAAAAATATATTTCTTTTATAATTAAACACTTTATTCATGTTACGAAATGAAAATTTCATGGACACATAATACCCAAAAAATAAATCATTATTAATGGAAAATAAATTTGATTTAGAAAATTAATGAATCATATTTTATTGATCTGCGCTTGCATCATGATGGTGATATATTGAATTTTAACATTTTTCATTTCATGGAAAAATAAAAATATTTTTAGAAAATTAGTAAAATTATAATTCTAAAAAGTGGATAATCAAATATTTTTTTTGTTGATTTAATAATTATTCTTCTAATTGGCCATTTTTTCTATTTGTACATTATTATATTTACTCGTTTTAAAAAATATTAAAAAATGGTATAAAAATATATTTTCCATTTTAATATATCAATTGAAAAATGTGTTGGGAAATAAAAATTAACAGAAATTAATTAAATTATTATTTAAATACTATTATTTCCTATTTTTATATACTCCAAAATCGAAAATTAATTATTATTTTCATGATCATATCATTGAAAATAAGATATTACACTTGTAAAAAATTATAACTTCCTATTATTTCAATCATATAAATGACAGTTTGAAAAACAATAAACTCTTATTTCAAAATAACATTTTTCTAATATATAGTATTATTTTTACATTATATTTATTGAATATAAATATTTAATTTAAATGAATATATGGGAGAATGTAATTTTTTATAATGATAATAAAATTTATTAAAATGAATATAAATTAGTGAGCCATGGTTTGTACTAATAGCAAACCAAAATATTGTTAGGGTGTTTATTTAAAATAATGAAATATATTTTCCCACTAAGAGAATATTTAAATAAATTTTTATGATAATATTATTTTTTATTGAAAATAATAATAAATCACATCTATATCTCTAATCATCGCTCCGAAATACGGATAAAAAATTTTACGGTACTTTATATATGACATAATAGACTCATATAAGTTTCTAAAGAAAAAATATATTTTATGGTTTTATATCATTAATCAATGAAAATTAAATAACTTGATCTAATAATATATGGGTTTGGAAGAACATAATTTGTGATTATATATTATATTAATAATTTCATACATTATAGATGATTTATTAGAATCTAGTAATTTTCAAGAATAAATACATATCACAATATATATAAAATATTTTTCTAATAATATAATTATATAAAATTCATACCAAAATATATGTATTATTTAATATATTTATCCATTAAAAATTTAATGGGAATCTATGAAAATATTGTATATATAATTATTGATTATAATAATTAAATCATGTAACGAACCGGCTTAGGCTACCATCGAACTAGTACCTGAATCATCCCACCACTAGGCTAATATTCATTCTCAATCTCCATGAGATGTGACCTTGGGCATATGTACTAAGAATATATGATTGGTAATGATTTTATTCACTTATATAAATTAAATAAGTTACAGAAACTACCCATATTTTTTTATAACCCATATAGATGATGGACATCCATTCGTATAAAAAACAAAAACAAAAAATAATGGGATATCCAAACATGGAATAATAAATTAATAATATATAAATAGACATCTAATAGATAGGAAAATAAAGTTACACCAAAAGAAGCTGAAATGGAAAGAATATATGAAATAAAATAGGCCAAAATTGTCTATAACACATATTAAAAATGATAAAGATACACAACCACTCCAATAAAATGAATTATGAGCCAAGATCACTCAGCATATCCCAACTCTCATAGACTAGGACCAACTTGTAATCAAAAGAATAGAAACAAAAAATGGTCACATGAGAGTATCCATAAGATCTATATATATACACAATGGTCTACATGTGGAGTGTGATCCAATCACCCCCATGGGATTTCACAAAAGATACTATGAAGTTACTTTCATAATAAATTCCATTAATGTGAGTTTTAATATAATTTAATAAATTGGGATTCACATGAGAAAAAAATAAATGTTACACGATTTATCAAATTCTTTCCAAAACCAATGTAATACATTTTAAAAATCAATGGTGCTCATCAATTCAAAAACCATAGTTTTAACTCAGAATAATTATTAAAATAATCCTATTAAAAGCACATTAAGAAGAAGAAAAATATAACTTTTAAATTCCTAAATAATGAACCCCTTTCATAATGATTTCCAAAAAATATCTCACATTCCAATTTAAATTCACTTTTGTATAGATAAAACACTTCACAAATCATTTATAAATCAATTAGAATGTAAATCAAATCAATAATGAAAATAATTGAATAAACACAAGAGGAACAAAGAGACTAGTACAAATAAATTATACAAGACACAACCAATCAATGGTTTCATGTAAGTGAATCAAAATCTACAGGATATATAGAAGATAAGTGTATCATAATTCCCTAACCATCCCCAAAAGTATCAAATAAATATATTAAAAACACTAGTCTCTAACATGAATGATATTGGGATTGTTTCATTAGATCACCCCTCTCTGTGGGCCTTGAATATGAATCTGAAACATCTATCTCTTCACCGCTTGGGGTTACTAGGATCATAATAAACCTTTTGGATGGTTAATCTTTCTTTAAGTTCTATGAATTCTACACACACTATTCTTGCATAACATGCATTAATCTATTCTATATCATTACAAAGGGTTCCCATGATGTCAATAAATGTTTATAATAAAAAAATAGTTCAATATATCATCACAAAAAAAATTTGACACATCATGATAAACCCCATCTCATCTCTAACACCCTCACTTAAAAAAAATTAAAATAATCATAATCATCTATAATAAGCATCCCTTGTAAGATGAAGATCCAAAATAAACATATCATAAACAATGGATTTACAATGCAATTAAACACCATACATAATTACATATTTTCAAAAAGAATATAATATTCCTTTAAAACATTTTGGAATTCCATTCCACCACATTATTTTATAAAATAAAATTTTGAAACATACATTATAAATCAACCCATTAAAACATTCTTGAAATAATTGACTTACAAGAACCTATTTTAAATCACTAATTTCTTATAAAAACACTTTAATAAATTCAATGACTAAATATGATGTTAACCCCCACTTTAAAATGCTTAAATTCCTTTGAAAGATATAGTCTAGAAATTTCACGAACATGTGGCATATGAAATCTTCGTGAAAGGAATAAAAATATTTGGAAACCTCTTTAAACCACCCACAGTTATAGTATATAGTAATAAAATAGAATTGAAATATTTTTAAACTCATCAATAATATCTAGATATGCAGCATAAAGTGATTTAATAAAAGAACCTACCATTATACTAGTGAAAATTGTTCAAAACAAGTCATATGTGATGGACAATAGTATCCCAGTGAAGGAACCTGGATCTAAAATCTCTATGTAATCAAAGAAACATCCTTAGACTCATCGAAAACTCGATTCGCATCCTACAATATGGCTAGGGTTCATGGAAGAATGAAAATAAAATTGAGGTAGTGGATAGAGATGAGTATAATAGTAATGGGGTGGATTACCATGTGAAAATAACTTGAAATCAATGCAAGGATGAAAAAAATATGAAGGGAGGAAGGAACTCTGATGAATGTGATAAAGGCCTCGATGGGTGAAAATGGTGGATACATAGGATAAAAATAAAGTTATGAAAACAAATGTAAAAATGTAAAATCATGTTTCAATAAAATTCGGTGGTTCAAATACGCAAGTCTCACCATTTTTTATATTTTGTACCAACTATAAGGATGGAACTGGAAAACATCAACATAGTATCATGGTTTATGTTCATGATTTTCTAAACCATGCACCAAATAAGAAAATTTCCCAATCCAAAATTACAGCACTAGAACATGGTCACCCACATGGTTTCCCCTAACTGTGAATATGCCATTCACAAAAACCCCATGAAAAATTAAACCACATGGTTTTCTCTATATTATTCATGGTTTGAAAAAAAAACAAAGAACTACACAAGTACAGAGACCGTGTGCTAAAAAATGTACTAAATATGCACCTAAAAAAATCTCATGAGGATTCTCTTTAACTGTGTTCAATAACCTTGAAATGTAATATATATTTATAAATTTCATTATTTCAACCCTTAGAAATACATAAATTTAAATTACCAAAAAATAGCTCAAAATAAAATAAAATAACTTACTATAGTGAAATGTTTGTGTCACAATTATCCCCAATATGCCTCTTTCTTACCTTGAAAGTCTTTCATAAGTGAAAAATTCAACGAAACACTAAAATCAATACAACCTAATGATTGTTGTGGGAGCGGTCAGATAAAACATGAAAATATCAAAAAAACAAAGGCAACACTTCACATAAATAATTCTCCCAAATTAATTCTTCAAAACAATAGGAAGAATCCTCAAGAATAATTATACAACATTATGGAAAACAATGACCATAAGAATGCAACTTGAATCTCTAAAGAGTTGGAGACCTAGAATATTTATCCCCATCGTTTATAATTTATATAAAATAGTGAAGCAATGGACCAACCTTAATAAAAACATATTCCTCTAAAGAACCCTGATTCTACAAACCATCAAGATAAAATACAAAACATAACTATATGCAATCAAAAAATATAGAGATGGCACAAACACTAAAACGTTTTCACACCTCAAAATATCATCCCAAAACATGATAATCATATTTTAAAAACAATTACATACTAAAAAAACAAAAAATCATAATCAATCCGAAATATAACTCTACAAGAAACAAAAAATCAATAACCTTGGGTTACGTTTCTATAACAGTTTTAATATGGAACCATGTTCTTGGATAACTATCTCACGGTGGTCTCAATAGAGAGTTTCAATCTAATAGAACAAAATTTTGCAACTGATAATAAAATCTATATACCATTTTCCCTTTCACATTTTCTAGGCTTCCCCATTCCCAAAATTGATTTTCATAAGTTTGGGACAATGCACAACCAATATAAAATTAACAATAATGAGAGGCATGAGAATATTAAGAAATGAAAAATCACACAAGAAAAATCATTATAGGTTCCAATGTGAAAAAAAAGTTCACCTAAATACTAATACTTTTCTATGATCCTCAAAAACATATCAATAAATAAACCATCACCCAAAATGAGATCACATTGAAAAACTTATCCCACATCTTATCCATTTGGAACTACTAACCATTGCCTAAATAGTCACCCTCAAAAAGTTCCATGATATAACGTGCACTAGGTATTGTATTTTTGTGGTCCCATAGTATATCAAAAACTGAAACTAAGGTTTGAATGAAGGCCTCATTTATAGAAATTTGATACAACCATCGCAGGCCATCATAGCTCATGCATGCCAAAATATGGCTCAAGAACATAATGTATTGTTCCCTATATAGTCTTATGATAATTCCACTAAACTATCACAATTTTGAATTATACTCCAAAAACACTGCCCCAAGATAATACCTAATAGTAGCGTCATCCACGAATTTTAGATTTTGGGATCTTTGAACAACTAAGAGGACAATAACTATGTAATACGAAATTTTACCCTTTGTATCATCCTAATGAAACAATCTTCCTAGATTTTATTGAGACCTTTTAAAGAGTCGTAGTTTAATAAATATATAAAATGAGTACAAGAATTTTATTCTTTAAAATTCACTACATTTTATATGGAATAAAAAATTTATTCCAAAAAACACATATTCCTTTAAAAACACCTAATCATTTGAAAAAAATTGACTCTAAATTCAAAAACCACTAACCCCATTTAAAATAAATGACACACCATAACTTCAAAAAAATCACAAGAAAAACCACATTCAATATCAAAAGATTTAACTTTTTTGAAAAATAATTATCATACATCATTTATAAACCCATGATGATATAAAAACTGACAACCTCTCTCAAATTTAATAATTCACTCATTAAATTATATTATTGACTTAGATACCCAAAAAAATTATTTTAAAAAAATATTTTATGTTTTCAAACCTTCCATACATTTCAAATGACCAATAGATTCCATGTAATTTACCATCACCTTCAATAATTTTTATATATTATTATTTAATGAACATGTCTTGAAACAACCTTACTAGAGTGTCACAATTATTTTCACTTACCACCAAAAATCTTTTAAATCAAACACACTATCAAAACATCATGATAAATATACTACTTCCAAAAAATGTCATGAAAATATTATTTATTTACTAACTTGATTCGATAAAAAATTGATTATAAAAAAATTATTTCAACGAAATTATCTTTTTATAAAAAAACGGATTTCACCACAGTCCCAAAAGGGTGGAACACAAAATTTCCAATCATATATTCAATCTAATAATTTCATCATATCATAATACTATCATTAATTCCATTCCCAATGAAATACACTCAGGGAAATTTTGGAATCATGTGGATTAATAATAATAAATCAAAAAAGATACAAAACAATGAATGATATGGTTTCATGGATTTAATGCTCAAGAACTAATTATTAAAATGTTTTTATAATATGTCCCAAATCATGATATTAGTCACTCCAAGGTTTGTTAAGACATAAAAACTCAACATATATTTATTTATATTTTAAACTCAGAATCTAAAAATATTATAAGGAAACTAAAGTAATGCAAAGATAACAAAAATAAGTAGTATAAAACCATTATACAACATGATTAATTTGATAAATTTTATTCCCAAAAAACCAATGTAAACTCAAAAATCATCAGAAAATGGCGTGTTTAGTATCATACTCTTGAGAACTATCTGAATTCTCAATTATAATCACAGTCTTCTTTCTACCATGATACACCCAAGTAAAAAAGTGTTTTTCAAAAACATAAACCCTCTATAAGAATATAGGCTTTGATATTATTTTTAATCAATCATCACAGGATACCATTGAATCAGAACATGACCCAACCCTCTACTAGACCTAAATGGAATTCATGATCCCCACAAGATGGAAATTAGTTCTTGGATAAGATGAATTTACTCATGGGATTTATTTCACGCTTATAAAACAAAATAAGACATAGTGGAAACTATTAATTATTTTTAATGACCTATTAAGATAGTGAAAATCCATGAATAAAAAAATAAAAGTTACAAATAAAGTTGCAGGAACCCGTGGAAAAATACCGTAAAAAAACAGGGAAATATATCTATATTTCCAAATAAAATTATTCTGGATCTAGCTATCAAGTTAAAAAAACAAAAAATAAAACATCCCAAATTAGCAGATACAACATCATTAACATATTACAAAACTTGATTAGCTCAAAAAAGAAAATGTGTCCCACCATCAGTCATTATATACAATCTCCCCCAATCCGAAAATAAATCTTCAACCATTTAATAGAATAAAACACTATGAACATAAGACAAAACATATTACCTATATATACCCACACAATTGTATATTCAAGGTGTATATGAAATATTCAAAGTAGGGTTTCACCAAATAGTCCATACAGTTTCATTAATAATAAATTCCATAAATATTGTTTTGAATATAAATTAGAAATTAGTTATCCATATGAGATGGTATAATAAAATAAATATAGTAATTTAGCCTATTATTTTTTAATAAAGTGTAAAACCTTTTTATGATTGATGTGGGTGATTTGAAAAAAAACCCGTGTTCTCATAACAAGTAGTGAATCAAAACATTCCATTAAAATCTCACTCAAAACAACATAAAGAGGTGTCATAAATTCATTAATAAAATTATTTCTTTATTCCCCTTTTCCTATAATTTTTTCTAAATTTTTATTCCAAAACAAAGTAAACTTTTAAAAGAACACACCCCTTCCAAAACATTTATTAATCATTTAGAAATTAAATCAAAACTATAATCAAAATCAATGAAAATAATAATAACTATCGTATCAATGGAATTAAATTAATGAAACCAAAACTATGTAGAGGGGCCTTGTAAAAAAAAATATAATGTAAGGGTATAAAAATAGGGTAGGTATATTTGAATCCCCTTGATCATCCCCATTTTATAATCATGGTAAACTCATGGGCTCGAACATTAACAATACTGGACTGGGTGTATCATATCTCCCTATCTATGGGCCACTATATGAATATAGAACATCCCTCTTAGCACCATTTAGGTTCACTTTGTATGAAATAAACACCTAGTAGTGTGTCATTGAATTAAAAAAACTAGCCACCAAACAAACACTAAGCAGTCCTAAACAAATTATAGTTATTCTACATAGTAACATTGTGTTCTTATAATATCAACAAAAGGAGGGGAGATAACAAATCGATCATGATATCACAGCATAAATAAATATTTTATAAAATATAAATAATCCTTATCGCACCACCAACATCATCCCAAGTAATAGAATCATTTCAAAGATAAGAATAAGAATAAATAATAAACATCCCACATTATGTCACAATTCATAATGAACATAGCATAAACAATGTGGCTCAATAATTTAGGTAATCACAATATCAAATCAACTATGTATAACTTTATTCAAAAAGGACATTGAAAAAACACATAGAATTCCAATAAATACCATAATCTAGTAAAACAATGTTTACAAACATCATTTACAAACCATTCAATGAAAACATTCTTCCAATAATCATCTATTAAAAATCTGTCAATTATTTTATAATCAATTTAGTTCACCACATCACAAAAAAATATTAAAATAATTTTATATTATCTAACACACAACTATTTATATAATTCTTCCCATTAAAAACCAAAATATTCCTTTCAATACAAAACCATTTTCAAAAATCACTTTAAATTGTTAAATCTCTTTTAAAAATACACTGTAGATTTTTTTTAGAACCTTGGCATGATATTATTTCATTAGAATTATAAATACCATAGAAAAAAAAATTCAACCACACAAAATTATATAATATTAACAAAATTTTGATGGAAAATCATTATAAAACATTAAAACGTCTCATTGCATAATATATAATTGAAAATCATAAAAATTACAACCTCATTCCTAGTAGATATCAATAATAGTGTATTTCTTCTAATGGAGAATTTTCAAACAAGGAAGGAACTTTCCTTTACACTCCCTAGAGACATGAAATATCAATCATTATAGTAATCCCCAAACCTAGTCTCATCCCACACTAGGGTTATAGCTCATGAGAGAATGATAATATAGTGGGTAATGTAATGGGATATGAGTATAAATGGAATAGAGTAGATTTCCTTGTTAAATATATGATAATTTTCTATTTGATCAATACAAAGGGCGGAAGGAACTTCCTTCAATGCTCTATATGGTCATTCAAATAAACATGGGGGATATGGAGGCTCTAAATGGAGTTATACATGCACGATTAAAGGCGTAAATTCAAATTTTAATAAAATTTTATAGGAGACATGGTTTGTCTTATTTTCACCAAGAATGTGATTGGAACTCGATAGGATCAAAACATTGATATGGATTCTACCCATGGTTTACTAAACCATGCAAAACATTGCTTTCAAAAACTGTATCACTAGTGCATTTCAGCCACATGATTTTACATATTTTTGCACAAGTTATGAACCAACACTGATGCAAAAAATATATTTTTTTTCTTATAAATTTCACATGATTTCGAATGAAACAAATGTTACACAAGAATATTGGTTGTGAACTAATTGTTGAACTAAAAAAACTTATAAAAAACATCAAAATAGTTTCACATTAACCGTGATCATAAACCATGATACATAAATATTCATGATCCCAAGATTGAAACATTAAAAAATATAAATAACATCAAAATCAATAACAATAATAAAAATAACCCACTATAGTGACATGAGGGTGTCAAAAATCACATGATATTTAAATTTTATAGGTTACATAATCCTATTTTTTCATTGTAAATAAACTTTTTCACTCATATAAAATAATGCTTGGGAAGTGATAGTTAATTATTTTCAGTCACACATGAAGAATGGATGGTTTATTGAACATAAGAAATGAAAAATAATAAAGTATCAACCCAAGGCCTTCAGGCCACATGAATGCAGGCCCCAGACACATGACAAAAAAGGAGCAGCCTCAGAAGAGGAATCAGAGCAGGTGCACTCACTAGAGCAGAGCGAAATGGATTTTCAGAATGAGAGGGTATGGTTATGCCATCGGTACCAGCCATTGATTGCATGGGAAACCTAGCCAGAAAGACATACAATGGTGGAGAGCTACTATCTGGATGCAGATGTTGGGGAGGGGCTATTCCTTGTAGTTATTTTGGTTGAATTCCCTAAGTCCTTTAGGTCATGTAATCTTCTAAGCCTATGGGTTGTGTAATTTCTAAGCCTATGGGCCTTGTAAGGGTTCCCCCTCATCCCTTGAAAGGGAGGTTATCAAAAATCAATAAAAATGAATGGCTTCATGCCATTCAATAAATAAACTAGATTGCATTAAAAATTAAATAATTATTATTTTTAAATGAAAATAGTTTTTATTTATTCACAGACTATATTAAATTGGTCGATAATGCCCCAAAACATTCATCCATACAACATGATAATTAAATTTTATTAATATTTTAAAGGTTTATTGATAATATATATTATTAATAAAAGAGTTGTAATATTATTTAAGATTATAATTTAGAGAAAATAATTATTTAAATCCTTGATATTGTAATAATTTTCATAACATGAAAACATACTCAAATATACTTATTGTTCCTTGTAAGGACTGCTAATCAATGAAGAAGTATTCCCTAAAAAAATTATAAAATATGGTGTTTTGGGTTATATCATAGTGTGAAATATATATAATTATATATTATTCTAGGAAATATTTAATAGTAAGGAATATTTTATATCGTTATTTTCGGTATATTATAAGGCCTGATATATTGATATCACGTCAATGCCTAAATTTGACAAACCATATCTTCAATATACCTAAATTAAAGCATTATTACATAAAGGTACACATAATACAATAATATAAGTTCATGAGTCTTGTTTTGATTAGTTATTTTAATACTTAAAAAATAACATGAAATCGGAATAAAAATATGTAAACTAAAAATCCCTAACATGACCGTAGGATTTTGTGATCTTCTAAAATTGATTGGGGTAACCTGGTGGTGTACATATGAATGGGGTTATCTATGAAGCCTAGTAAGGGATAAATAAAAGCCTAACTAAAGTTAATTTTTTTATATGTAATTCAATTGGATTACCTTGCTAACAGAATAGGGGTGATAACAATATTCATTAACATTAAACCATGATATAATCGGATATCATAAAGGAGACATATTAAAGTTTAAACAACACAAAACATCACATAAAAATAATAGGTCAAGGGTAACCTCTAAGAAACCATAAAATAATGTGATTAGTATAACCTCATGTTCACCATATATTTCACATCCTGAGATAAAAATCATTACCAAATTCATTAAAGGGATGTATAGTTTAGGGCCCACCATTCACAATCATATCATGTGCATGCATAAGTGTGCCAAAAATATCATACAACATATGGGTTTATTTCATGATTTATAATCCAATAAAGAATGATTTTGAGTTACTTATGTGTAACTCCCTAATCAATGATGTATATTTACATCTATTTGAACACACGTGAGTGGAAATGGGGATGAAAATTCACTATACAAATGATTGGCATGGAAAATCTAGGATAATACTGAAAGGAAAATGAGTATACATAAAGAATAATTGAAGTGTTTAGTGATACTGAATGGAGTGTCACATAATTTGTAAATAATAAGGATATAGTGAGGGTTGGGTAAAAAAATTCTTAAGTATTAACATTTTTAAATTAAAAGGTATAATATAATGAATATTCTTGAATAATGATGAGGAGAGGACCTCTTACCTTGATAGGATTCCACTAAAAGAATTATAAGAGATTATTAAGTGTATAGGGAACCTTGGAAGTGATATAGGGAAGGAAATGATATGTAAGGACATGATCAAAGGGTTCCTAGTGAATTGAAAAGTAGTATGGATGGGTTTTTATAATAAGACATTGGATAATTCATTATTAATTTCTAAACATATGTTTTGGAATCTGTATGATAAATAAATATAAAATAAAAACCATGTCATAATTTTTTCTGATAGATTCTAATAAATTAGATTATATTTCATTATTTTAAAATTCTACAAACCGAACTCATTAAAATTATTACTATGGTGATGTGCAAGTGTGTCATGTTCATAATAATTAATTTAATAAAATTATAATATAACATTGGTTTTGGAGGATTCATTTTCGTTCTATAAATTTAAAAAAACATAAAGATGAATTATTTTAATGGGTAACCATCATTAGGGTCATGAATACACTTTATATTATTTATTACATCACTTTTTTTAATGTCAAAAAGAAAACTGTATATTTATATAATATTTTATTTTCACCCCAAAATTTGAATGCCTCATTAGAATATGATAAACACTCTTTTTGGTATTTTTATATTTTTATTCTAATAAAATCTCTATTTGATCAATAAAATTTTCTGTATATAGTAATTGATTATTTTAAATCAGATTCTCCATTTATTGAAAAATGCCAATTTTTAAAATAATATATTTACAACCCTTATAAAAATTACATTCGACTATAGAAAGATATTTTATCTACTATATTTAAAAAAAATATTATTTTAAAATAATATTTTATAATAATATTTTATAAAAATATTATTTATTTCAAATAATTATCATTTCATAGAAACAATGTATTGATTGAAACTATATATTTTAAAAAAATATAATTTTCATTTCAATGAAGGAAATATAATTTATATCAAACAAATTATTTAATCATTATAATGTAATATAAAATATAAATATAACCAATTATTTATAAAATAATAAAAATTCATAAAATATGGTTCTAGATACATGACCCATTATTACAACAATGAGTTCCATAAGGGCATGGTATGCAGTTCTGATATTTTCTAAGGGTCGTTCGGAAAACAAGGTTTGGTCGGTGACCTCGATAGAATTGAACTTCTCCCACAAATGTTTTCATTATATCATTATTTTTTAAATCTCATATTTGGAATTGTAAATGGAATAGAAAAGTGATTTTATCACCCTGGGAATCTCTTATAAATGGGCTACATAGGGTCTCATACAACCGGTCGAGGTCATCACTTCATTTTTCAATGCAAAAGGGATAAAGCATAACCCTATATATATTAATCCTAAGATCGCTATATAAAGTTTTTACTATCCATGGTTATGATTAAAAATGGTGTTTGAAATATGATAATATATAAATCATAATAGTCTAAAATATCCTAATTATTGTGTTTGTTTTCAATAATTATATTTCATAATAATTAATTTTCACAATTAAAATTGTAATTTAATTTATAAATACCCAAGAAATTACATGATACCTCTTCAAAAATTTCACTAATGAAATTTCATTCATACAGTGAAATACATGAGTGTGCTTCTATTTCATCACCTTTTATAGTTCCCAGATCATTTATTAAAACATGTTGTTCCAATAATGTACACTGACCCAGTGTGTTTTCTTTTTTCATAGATCCTACTCGATATTATCTAATTCTTCCTCGGATACTCCTCTTGTGAATGATCATTCTCTAATTGTAACACCTATATATTCATTATATATAATCAGTCTGGTATGTACATCCTCATGATGGGTGTATAGAGAAAATCATGTACATTATATTGGTTTGGTCGGAGTGCAAGTCGATATGTCGCCTCTCAGATGTGTTCAAGGATATTGAAGGAGTCATCATATATTGTAAAAATCATCCCCTTCTTCCCAAAATATCTATGATTTATTCCATGGTGATATATAAAGGGGAACTCTACTTTCAAGATCAATATCGATGTATCACGAAGGATTTTCTATATACATTTTATCTCACATTTATTAGATATTTTATATTACAAGGGGTTTTTTGGACCTTATATGTTATTTTTGGGATTATATAATCTCTCATAAACTTATTCTCTTTAACTACATCCCATCATGATGGTTTCTGACACTTTTTCCCATACAAATCCTAATAATGGTCCATTTGTTAGGGAGAACAGAAACTACTGTTATATGATAACTCCACTAGGGGAAGGTGATGAACCTAACCTCCTTTGAAATCCATTGAACAAGATCATGGTATATCTTATAGAGTTCATATGGTCCTTCTAGACTGACTATCCATATATGTGTGATAAGAATTGTTGAAGAAAAATTCAATATCTAACACATTTTGAACGATTCTTAACAACCTCAAGTGAAAACCTAAATCTCACTATGATAAAATAGATATTGTAACACTGTGATTTCCTACCACTTCCCATATTTATATCTGGGATAATTTCTCAATAAATAAATCTTCCTTGATAGAAATGAAATGTGTTAATTAAGAAAGGTGAGTGATTCCCATCCCAATTGTGTTATTACCTTCAGGGGTATTAGTTAGTTCAATTAAGATATCCATGGTTATTATTTCTCATTCAAATACATTTACAGGAAATGGTTTCATTATGAACTCAAAATTCTCTCATTCAACCATGACTTGATAGCTTACTAAGAATCTATATATGAATTTTTCAATCTCTCCCTTCTTATTCCCTAACACAATATTTTTTATTGTATATCTATACATATTATATATTAATATATTAGTATTGAATTATAAGATATGCACTTCATCTATATGATACCTCTTCAGCTTTGTTTTTTATGTGACACATACCCAAGTTCCATTGTTTATAACTCCATCATGACAAATGTCAAACTATATAATATAAACTGTGTTTTTAAGCTACTAATTATATTTATAAGCCTCTTTATTCATCTCAATAATTTATGGGGACCTGTTATATTCACAATGTAATATGGATATCCTTTTATTATTCTCAAATATGACCTTTTGATGTCCAAGAAGATTGAATCCCTTTCAATCCTCATCATGGATAGTGTTGTGGGATCATTTTATCATAGATCATCACCAATTTTTTCCCATTAGGGTAATGGATTAAATAATCATATAACTTGATTAACTCTAACCACCTCATTTTCTACATATTGATCTCATTTTGTTTGAATTTATACTTTATTATTTTATTGTCCATATATATGTCATATTTCTCTTCATAGAGATAATGTATCCCAATAATCGTCATGAAAACCATATAATCAAATTATAGATCATTTATTGGTTATATTTACTCAAATTTCATTAATTGTAATGAATCATGGCTATAACATTTAATTTTTTCTAGATTAAACAACTTAATATCTTTTTGGATGCATCGTGGTAGACCCAAAATCCTTCCCAATTTATTGGTAATGTGAGCACATGTGTAGTGGTCAGCCTCTTCTTAAACTCATTTAAACTCTTTTTCAATTCTTTATTATAGAAAAATGAGTCACCCTTATATGTTATCATGGTTATTAGGCATAAAATGGTGAATGTTTTCTCAAAAATAGATGATAGTACATAGTTAATCTAAGGAAACTAAATTTTTTGTCAATGATATTGGTTATGGATATCGTTTAATTTAAAATATTTTTAAGGATCAAAATATTTAACTTTTATTGTGATTACATTCCAGACGAATGTTAATTTATGCATCCAAAACTCTAATATACTATACATTGTAATTAAAATTTACTTTCTCAAATTCTTTATTACAGTATTCAGGCTCCGAATGATTCTCATTTATTTTCCATTAGATAAGAATATCGTCAATAAATACTACCAAAAATATGATGAGGTAATCCCTAAGGTTTCCATTAGTTGTGTAAAAAGGGTTTTTTGGGGATTAGTGTGTCTAAATGTAATCACTATGAACTCTTAGTTAATGTTCATTGTCCAAAAGTATTCTTGGGTACATAATTCTTCATCAAAATTACATGTTCATACCTTGAATAAATATCTACCTTGGATAAGTATTGGGATCCATGTAGCTGATATAACACTTCGTAAATCCATGGTACGGGGTACATATTCTTTATAAACATCTTATTTATCTCATTATAATTAATTCATTGGCACATTGACTCACAAATCTCATTGATAAAACAATCATTTCACCCCATGGTGAAGAAATTGGACATATAATCACTTTTATAGATTATACATTAATTTTTGCATCATATCATCATGTTAAACTATGGCCATTCTGTATGGAGTCGTGAATATTAAAAAATCTCATAGAGAAATATTAATTGAGAAATAAAATTATTCATTGTGAGGTAGACCATAATATTATATAGTAAACACACCATTTAATTCCCTTACAATAGGCAAGTCATTAAGGATGATCTTTTTTTAGTGTCCATAATTTTGGAAAGATACACTTTCTAATTAGCTATGATATACATGATTTAGATGATACTGATACTAGAATAGATTCATCCTCTTCCTAGAAATAATATAGAATCAAAGGGTGATTTAAAATTTGGGAAGTTATTTCCTTCTCTCTACAATTTTTGTTTCTATCTACAATAAAATTTAATCCATGCCCAGAGAAGCTTGAAATTTAGTTAAGGGAGAATCACAACATTTTCATAGAAATTAATCCCCCAAATTTGGATAGGGGATGATTTATATGTTTGGGATGGAATAATTTTTCCATTTTCTATGTTATCTGAGAACATGAATTCTAAGTTTTCATGTGGTTTTTGAAGAGTATAACTAAACAGGCATAGTTTGAATGAATGCGTAGATACACAGTGACATAGGATATTTGAGAGAATGAATGGATGATATTCCTTATTTTGACTATTATACTATAGTTATTAACATTAACATAATCCGAAATAGTAATAGGGTTGTCAATTTTAAAACTATTACACACATAATGGGGAAACTATGGATATTGAGGGGATTACTCATAAATGTAATGAGACATTTACCCTTTGAATTAATAGGATTCAATATAATTTATTCATTGTATATTTTTTTAATATAAATTTTTTTGCTCATTTACATTCCCGTCATAATGGTTTGTAATGAACTTGTTAATTTACCGAACCATATCCACCAGGAATATAAAACTAGGTGTGTAGTAAGGCCCATTATTGTGCACTATGTGATAATTGAGTAGATAGACAATGATCTCTTGTCGGTTTTATTACACCTAAGTACATTTAGGTTAGAGCCACATCCAATTCTATTATTTTGAGTGGGATTTATTTTATTGAAAATATCTAACACTCTAAGTTAACAAAATGTTGGTATGTTCTCATATATTCAGTCATATCCCTAAATATTTGACTAGGGTTTTCTAATACTAATCCAGAAAATCAAATAAACTTTCCTTTGATAATAACAATGAAAAAAATTATCTTGACCTCACCATAACTCATTTTATATTACATAAAGTTACACATAATAAAATCCAAGATGATCATGAGGCTTGTATTCTTTTATTAGTTACTTATATATTATAAAAAATTGAAACGGGAATAAAAATATGTAAACTGAATCTACAAAACATCCATTAAATTTCTTTTGACTTCGAAAACTACATGGGGAAACCTGGGGATGTACATAAGATTGGGGTGACATATAAATCCTTCTATGATAATAATCAAATAACAATAAAAGTTCAATTATTATGTGTGAGTCAATATGGATATAAATGTTACATAATATTGGTAAGAATCATAAACTTGATCATATATTCATGGTTTTTGATGATATCCTAAAGGAAGCATGGTAATGTCACAAAAATATAAAGAATTAAATCATAACAAATATGTCAAGGATAAATGATGAGAAATCGTAACAATGTTTTATTAAAATAACATCCCATTCCCCATACATGGATCTAGATTAGATAAAATCATTAACCAATGCGTTAGAGGGGAACATAATTTTCAGTCCACATGTCCTAGTCATGTTAGGTACATTCACAAGTGTGACACCAAGATCATACGACATAAGAATTTATTTAATAACTTTCAATTCAATAATAAATGATTGTGTGTTATATACATGGAATATATGAATAAATTTATGATGTGTACATATAATTTATTAGACTTAAGTGGAGATAGTGATGAAAATTCACTACACAAATGCTAGGCATGGAAAATAGCACGACAATTTTCGAAATATAACTTGGGTACCTAAATATTCATTGTGGGGTACATGGATAGTTAAAGGGTCTCAAATTACTAGTTAATAATAGTAATGGTAATATATATTTTTAAAAAACACAACCCCACAAGAACAATTGGATGTAAAAAAATATAGTGTAACAAAGGTACTCAAATAAATAGTGGAATGACAGGGTCCCTTACTTTGAGAGGGTGCTTCTAAAAACTTATGATAAGCTTTTTATGAGATTTGAGGAACCTTGGGATTCATAAAAAGAGAATATGTAATAGTATATTCGTGCTCCAAATTTTTTAATGAAAAGAAATCTGGGATTCTTTGTGTTTTTATAGAAAAAGAGCATACATTTCTTCATAGCATTATAAATATAGATTTTGGAATCTATCTGATAAAATAATTCAATCCTCAAACCATATTATGGTTTTCCCATTGTTTCTACCAAATAAGATTGGATTTCTTTTTTTTATAAATGGAACTCACTATGATAAATCTCTTGGTGATATGGATTCGAGTCGTGTTCATAATGAATTAATATTAAACTCCTAAAATATAATATAGTTTTAGGAGGATTCATTGGGGGTTTATAAAATTAATAAAATAACTTCAAAAAAACATTATTTTAAAGGGGAATTATGATTTTTGTAATATATAATCTTTACTATATTTTTTTCATCCCATTTTGGCATTATGATGTCATAATACATACTATATATTTTTTTATTAAATTTGTACCAAAAAATTATGAAGAATTATCCCCCAGATATTTTTTATGACATTGTTTCAAAAAATATTTTTTTTATAAAAAAAATTATTGAATTTAAAAATTGAGAATTTTCTATTAAATTACATATTTATTATAAAATACTGGTTTTGGTGATGTTAATAGTTTTCTATCCCTTATAAAAATAAAATTTATCATCTAAAGGTTATATTATCATTTATATTTAATAAATTGTATTTAATAATAATATTTTATTAACAAATAATTTCCTTCAAAAATTATTTAATTCATCAAAATAGATACTTTAATGAAATTATATATTTTCCAAATATAAATTTTCTACTTAGTCGTATCAAAATCTATTTTTTACCCCAAATATCATTTAATCATAATTTGTTAAAAATACATGATATATATATCTATTATATTATAAAAACATATAAAAATCACACTGTTAGGGTCTACAAACATAGAATTTAATTACACTAGTGAATTTTCAAAGGATAAGGTGTGCGATGTTGATATTTTAAATAGGTGGTTCGATGAATGTGGTTTGTGTCATGATCTTGATAACCATTAAATTCTCCCATAAATGGATTTCTTATAGATATTTTTATTTAATTTTATCTTGGGATTGGTCAAGAAAAAATCCCTGTGATGTTATCTCCCTCAAAGACTTTGATAAATGTGCTTCATTGGGTATGATCCTACAAGTCAAGGTCATAATTTCCATTGTCTGTGAATTTTGGATTTATCGTAACCCTATATATATTCTTATCATATGATCATTGTATAATGGATATTCTATCAATGGTTATAATGGATAATTGTTTAATAAAAACTTTATCATATAATTAATGGTGTCCCAAAATAACAATAATGCATGTATTTTCTATAATTTAATTTCATAATAAGGAATTTACCAAATTTAAAAATAGAATTTCATTTAAAAATTTTCGGATAATTAATCCAAGGTTGAAATGTTGTATTATTATGTTTTATCATAAAACCATATAAAAATATAATTATATAATATGTCATATTATATATTTCTCATAATGATTTTTCATTCATTATATTAGTCAAACATTATGTGTTGACATTCAAAAATCTTCCACATATGGAATTGATTGATGACTAACATTTCATATAATAAAACATATAGTAGAATAAATATTGATATATTAAAGTAATAGTTAGTAAATATTTTATAACACCATTATAATTTTTGTATTACTTAATCATTATGAATCCTTTGAGTAAATGTATAAATGGAATGGGAGTATCCTTAAGGACACTATTAATTGGATGAGAATTTTGAGGTGATCGTATTGCAATTATTTTTATTCTTCCTACCAATAACAACTCTTCCCCTTCTTCTTTTTCTTTTATAGGCACTACCATACCATAGTAGTTTTGGAGGATCCCACTAAATTTTTTGGTGATACTGGTTTTCTTGTTAATAATCAATGAATGAAGTGGATTATTGGATGCTTCTCAAGGATCACCACAAAATATGTATTCAAATATATGTTTCTTAGAATTCTTTTCTATAAATAATATTCTTGTTTTTCATTTTAGGTATGAAATATTTTTTGTATCTTTCATGGAGTATTTAAATTTTAGGTTTTTTATTATTTTCCACTACTATGAGATGTGTTTTTAAATCCCAAGAAACCAAATAGTGGTATATGAGTATTTTCATGTGTTTTGATTCTTGAAGTTATGTTCAAAATGAAGAAGGAATCGGTATAATTTTTTATATCATATATTGATTCATTAAATAAAATTTAGAAATTAAAATATGGAATCCATTATGGTAATAAAAATTATAACTTCTTATACAAAAAATCAATATGATATTGGGTATTATAACATAAAATTTAGTATAATTATATTGATTTCATTATATCATAGAATATGATATAGAACAATCATATTAAGCAGTATTTTTTATCAAAATATTTACACACTTCAAAATAAAATGTCATATCATCAAGGGGATACATATTACAATCATAATGTTTGATTTTCTACACAAAATGATACTCTACTATCCATTTAGAAAATATCATTAACTATGTTAGGGTCAGAACATTTGATTTATTATCTAGTCATTACATATGATTGATATTGTTGAAGTCCTTACCATGTCTTGTAGTTTACAAATTGTAAAAAAATATATATCTTGTAACATGAATCATATAATGTGATATCATTATATCACTAAATACAATATGATGTAGATTTTTTCTATGATTTAAATTATAAATTGATTTAGATAAATAATAGAAGTTATATAAATTATAACAATATTTTATTGGGTTTTTTATATAATTATTAAGTGTTAATTAATTAATTAATTAATTATGTTTTTATAATTTATTTGTAAATTTCTGTATAACATATATTCAATAAATATTATTAATAATAACTAATAAAATTAATATTCCTCGGATTTTAAATGAAATGATATAATTTTTTTTAAAAACGTTTATAAATAAATTATATGGTAGATTATAATGTTTATATTAAAATCCAAATAATATAAAATATATTGTAGTTTATATTTAAATTATGAAATAATTATAACATTTAATTTCAAAAATGATCATATTAATGTCCTCATTTGAAAAATTACATGAACTATTGAATAATTATACGTGAAAATTTGACATGATCAAGGTTTAAATGATAATAAATATGAGATATTTTGATTATATAAAATGAATAAATTATAGATTTGGAATATAAAGTGTTCGTATTTAATTTAATATCATATATTTATTTAAATTCTATAAAAATTTTAATCTTATGAAGTTCATAATTAAAATAAATATAATGTTTCTTTATTTATTTTATTATGGAATGTCTGAAATTAATGGATAAATTATAATGTGTTCATATTTTTGTGGTTTAAAAATTGATTATAAATGTGTATCTCAAGTAAAAATTTCGGAAATGTTTTTTTATTTAGTGAAATTTCTATATATGTATTAATTATACTATGAATGGATGTATGATTTATTTTAAATTGTTCTTTATCTTCTAGAAATTATCATATATCAATTAATGTGTAACATTTCATGTATCATAATTTATTTATTATTCTTATATATCTTTATAATGTCTTGCAATATGTTGTAAGATTTAATTAAATATATTATTATATATTATATATATTCAGTGTTAGAATTGTGGGGAAATTGAATTTTCATTGGAGTAACAAACAATGGGTAGTGGTACATTAGGTGGGATTGGTCACTGGCCAAAAAAATAAACTCTACCGTGAAAATTTGTGGTAGGCTAACTTTCCATCCATGTTACCTCATATAGAGAATATTGATTTTAAATGATTCAAAGAATTCATATGATAGTTTTTATGTAATTTATTCAAGGGATCTTTATTGAAATTTTTAAATATAAGTTTTATATTAATTCAGTTTAGGAACATAAGTTATGAGTTATTTAAATAGTTACACATAACTTTGGTTTGAAAATTATTATTTATTGGTAGTAATATGGTTCGAAATTAAATAATTATATTAATTAATACATGTAATAGTAATTCTTTTTAAAAAATTGTGTGGTATTTAAAACACCTTAATAATATAAGGTTTTACATTCCTTCCTAGTAAAGCACCTGTTCAGACCTCAATAATGTATTTCCATAGAATTTTATAAATAAGGGTGCCTATGGATAATCTTTTGTAAGAGAAGATTTAAATTTCTAAGCATAAAAGTTATATAACCAAATCATTTAGAAAACATGGAGTTACACATATCAGGGAAACCATAAAATGTAAACTAACATGACATAAATCCCTGAGACTCTGCCTAGGCTAGTGGTGTGATAAGGGTACCAGTGCATGCTCACATGTAAAAGGACAAGGGATGCATACTATAATAAATATTGAATAAACCTATGTGGGAGTCCATTTAAAATATAAAACTACAACATATATATTTCAATCACATGATATCTCCAATAAAAAATTCAAATGTATATAAATAACTAAACTATATAAAAATGCATGAATAGTAAAACAATTAACAAGTTCAAATAAATATAACTATAAATAAAGGGTAATATAAAAATAGATATTATCTCCAGAAATGGTTGATGTAAGACAATTAAAAAAGCTACACACTATAAGAACTCCTTAGAATAGAAAATGTCGAATGACCATATCTGATAAATACTATTATATTATGACATGCAATAACCCGACTAAATCCACCAGTTTCACACCCACTATCATTACCTCTGTTTGATACCCTCTAAATGGGAATCGAAAAATTATCATAGGATTAAATTCGTGGATATGGGTGTTATCTTCCACATAAAATAAATGGAAGAATAAGTATTTCAAATAACCATAGATCACATGGTCATCCAAGGGAGTTGGGATTTCATGACAATCATTAGATCACATGAAGGCACTATGCACAATACATAGCCTGTAGAATATCCCACAACGTACATTCAAAAATTCCTTCCACTCTTTTGATGGTTCCCCAAACAACCAATGATCCTATGGTGACTACCAGATAATCTCTCCTAGTCTAGGCAGCTCATTAACCAACATATTATTTAAACCCCATTCAAAATTATTCTCAAATAGGATGAAGATATCCAAATGGTAGAGGCATATTGAGGTCCTGAAACACATGTGAGGAATCACTAATGAGAAGAGTGGTTTTCCATGATAATATTCAAGCATACTCGAGTAACCCCTAATCATTTGTAAGATAAAAAATGAAAATAAAAGGGAAGGATGCATGATGCACTTTGGGTTGTAAACGTGACACGACATGCCACTAATGATAAGAACGATCCTACAAGACAATAGATGCATGTGAAAATCCTCCAATGAACGGTCAGCGGCACATCATCACCATTTCACGAATTTCCCCGGGTATGTCAAGATACATCACACTTTCCCTTTGGCTCCCTGAGGAAAAAAATATGGTATTTTTGAGGAAATGGCCATGCATATCTATTAGACATTATTGGTCACACAATGCATCACCGATAGGTACTGTGATTTTCTTTGACATTACTCATTCAATCTCGCATGACTACCGACCATTTAAATATAAACAATGTAAATAAAAATAAGAGGAGGTGAGAGCATACCATAGTTATAAAACTATTCTGACATAATAAGGACATCTATTGCATTGTCACGTGAGACCCCATGACAAGCCACCTTTATCTAATAAAGATCCCCTAAAAATCCATCCTTTTCTCACTAAATGTTGAAAAAGTCAGCCTAAGATGACGTGAAAGCCTCTCAACAAGAACCCTAATCTCATGAAGGATCTTGGACATGTTAATATGACAATATATAAGTCTTTCATCTACCCACATGAATCATTGATTCCATATTAATTGGAAATAATACAATAAAGGTGTAATTGATAGGATGGTCTCACTATCGATAAAAATCATGCAACGACCCCAGAGTTATCCCTAGTATAGAATCCCAAATATGTGTGATGTTGAATCCCTTCATAGAATCTATCCATGACTTGTGTGATATGCACTTCACATAAAAAGAGAACAATCAGGGTAGTAATTCCTATAAATCCTCCACCCAAGCATGAAAAATTCATTATGATCACCACCACCATGGAGATCACCACATTACAGAGATGACTACAAGGACCGCACCTCTCCCACCAACTAGTAGAGTATATTTCATTGAGTGGTGTATATCTTTACTAGAATGTTTTTCATTAGGTAATATACTATAAATTAGTTGTATAAAACATGAAACAGTCATGGGAGATTTTATTTATCACCGGTAGATCTTGTAAAGTCCCTCTGGAAGGTAAAATAAATAATATATCACCTAGCTGTTGGATCAATCGAGACAAAATACAAGATAACAATGATGATAATCCAAGGAATTCACAATAGAACAGCTTTAAAAAACAATAAATATGGGAGTCTTAAGAAAAGATTAAATATGTTCATCCTCATATTCATAGTGTGTATAAGAAAATACACTCTAATGTACTATGCCATGTCACACAGATCTCATGACATTACTTCATTATGATATTTGGGTCATGAAAATTCCTCTAGACTTGCCAAATAACATAACATGGAACCCCTCGAATAAGTGTCCCATGTCTCATAAAACCCTCTGGGATCACCATTCATGCATCATGATGTACTCCAAACATGTCAGCATACTCTTATGGAGGCACAAATTCATGTCAGATAAGTCTTTTTGTAGCACCTGGGCCTGTCCAACTAGCTCTTGTGATGCCCTTCGAACATTCCATCCATGTCTTATGAATATCTCAGGATATAACATCCATGGAATGTGACATCTTATATAAAATGTCACAATAATTATTGTGACTCGCTCATTGTATATCATCCAACACTTATGATGATACCTGGTAAGGTCCCATGGGCCATGCCAAACCCTCTCCAAAAGTCAATTATTTCATGATTTTGCTTCATGGACAATACATACAAATCATGTGGTGTCCTCTAGACAAGAAATCCATGATCATGAAACAATATTTTGATATTACATCAAGATTATGGGAATCCCCCCTAAAAAGTCCACATATTCATTTGAATTTTTTTGGATATGTCAGTAATATTCACTCCTATATTTTAAGAGATCAATCTTGAATGATAAGCGGAAAATCATCGTTTATGAGAAAATAGTGTTTTTAAAAATCAGTGTGTAATTCACGAACATAAGGAAAACTACATTGGGTATTCCCCGATCAATGGAATAATATTATATGTCCCAAAAAGGTAAACTTCATAGTGTAATCCTAGATTGGCAGCATAATATGATATGTCTTGAACATAAGGGAAACCTCACAATGTAATCCATGATCATATCCATAATATGATTTTTCCCAAATATAAGTGAATCCTCACAGTGTAATCTATGAATAGTGGAATAATACAATATGTAACAATCATAATGGAAACCCGATATTTAACACTTGATCAATGGAATAATACAATATGTCCCAAAAAAACAGGATCCTTAGAGTGTAAGCCCCAATCTGTATTAGAATACAATATGTTCCAATCATAATGGTAGTTTCACATTGTAAACATCAATCGAGGGAACTATGGGGACACTTATTCCTTCCACAGAAAAGATATGTATGAAACCTCCTAGATTATTGAGAAATATATAAATCATCCAATGGTTTTCCCATCGCATAAGTTCCCCATAAACAAGAAATTAAATTTTTTACTTTCCGTCCCTTGTTTCTCACAAAGAGAATGGGTCACATGAACATGTAGAGATACAATAATCATATCTTATACCCCATAAATTCCTAAAAAATACATGCGTAATGTTATTGTGTAATCATAAATGAGTTGAAATTTGATGACTATGATTGTTTCTATAACCAGTATACATAGGATTCCTCCATAACACTCATTCTTTGTATTAAAAATACTAATTCCTTTCCCAGTACATAATCCATGCTTCTGTATGTAGTGAGACACATTATATTTTAACCCTTGTTTCTTACACTAATCATAGGTCGTGTGGTATTAGGGAGATGATATAGTCATATCATTTGCATCACGACCCCCTCCACCAGCTGGGGAAATATGTAATCCCCAATAAGTGGCATGAAAAATATATCCCCTATACGATGGAATCTAAAATGGGTATAGTCCCAAAGGAATTAATGAAAAATGATAATATTGATTACTATAATAATAATTCTAAATTGGATACCCTTCTTAGTTCTGAGCTCAAGTAAGAATCAACCTTAGTTTGGGCCCTACCATGCCTATCACATTTCAACCATCGAGACCCAATAATTCCCATTGGATGATCAGTCAACCTCATCCTCTAATGTACTGAGAAACCAAATGAACATTAAAAACACTATTTATCACCATAATAAGGATATATAGGACATCACCTGGGATTTGTGCATTAGTATCTAGTGCCTCAAAACACTCATACACATCCTTTCATTATGATGTTAAAGATCATGGGTTTAGTAAACTAGGTGTGTTTTTATTCGTGTAATAATCAGGATATATAGGATGACTCATAACGGTTCAATCCCTTCCTTGGAATTTCAATCTCTACTTTATGTGGAAAAAACTCCCAATCCCCTTATTACATGGATTTAACCGACAAGTATTTTCTCATTAATGGGAAATGGATGAGACCCATGAATATATAAATATAGATTCAAAAATGAAATCCACATCTTATGTATAAGGAGAGATTTAAACATGGTCATTTAATTAGGGTAAAAGGTTATGTATCATAATTATGAAGAGATCAATAAAAAAATATTATCTCTATAAGAGAGTCTTGAAGTAGGAAAAAATACCCCTAAATAGGTTTTGATGATACCAACCTCACATCCTCTCAAAAAATTTAATCCCTTAGTCGTCATTGGGTCTGAAACTCAAATTGTACACCTAACATTCGAAAGCTGGTCTGTACCCAGTTATGAATGAGAGAAACATTGGGAGTTTCCATTAAAAATGAAAATTGTGACCTACTGTTAATTACGATGTAGAAAATGAAAACCCAACTATCAGTCGGTAGGTCCAACCAAATGCACCAAATGGTCATCTATCCTTCCATTGAAACAAAGATGGTGAATGCAATGTGAATCTTTTTAGTAAAAAAACGATTGTGTTATTATCCATAAGGACATTTTGTTTTACACTATTTGAAAAAAAATGTGAAACCTATGTGAATCTATCTAATATCAAAATGATTGTATTATTATATGTCGATCTATTTTGTTTTCACACTATTCACAAACAAATATTTAAAATATGGATTAAAACTCACAAATAATAGAAGATTGATTATACTTAATCCCACATTAGTTCTCATATTCTAAAATAGGCAAAGGTGATAGGTCTAAAAAATCATACAGTTGATCCTATGTGATTTGGGTTCCCATAAATATGTTCATCCTCTCATTGAAAATTCCAAGTGAGCAGAATGGTCGGGTCAAGAAAAAACTTGAAATTTTGGTAAACATGCATATCTGATTGATCATATTATTCATACAATATTTCACTAATCATTGAGCTTGTTCCTTATTTTTTGAATGACTATATATTATGGTCTCATTAGAAGCATCCTTCTCTGATAAAATGCCTTCTTCATATAATGATATCATTGGTTTTTCCCATACGGCTCCAACCCACATGGGTCACAAAATGATCCCCCCTACTCGACAACTCTAACATCAGGTAGAGAACATGACAGTTCAAGAGATACACTGATGTTGTAAAATCCTGACCTTGGATTCTTCCCATGAAAGAATCCATGTATGAATACATGATATTTGGAGTCACCCATGAAAAGTGCCAACAAAGCTAGTGGCTCTGGTCACCATAACCAATCGATTTTGGAGCTTAACCCTGCTCTGTGAATTCTGCGACATTCATTCTCTAATGAAGGAGGACCAGGGTGTCAAATATGGCCCCCTCCCAATTCAGTTTCCAATAAAGAGGGAATATGTCAACCATTTTTGGTGGAATTTTCCCACTAATACCCACTACTGGCCTACTGAGGATACCACCTAACACACTACCACCTATGACACCCATTCGAAGGTAACAAGGAAGACATGTTGGGTGAGGATGGTGTTGGATATCCATCAATGGTCCCATATCCTCACTAACACTGAAAGATTCTATCAAAATATTCTAATAGAATGAAGTGACCTGCTTCATATTCATGCTCACTCTGAGCAACTTTGTGGGCATATTCCCAAAACAGGCATGGGGGAGGAGCACATCCCTACTCTCATGCAAGAATTCCAATGACGTACTCAGGTGGCACATGGAGGATAGAAGTGGGCACATATTCCCTATTTAAGCAATGATATATGCAATTATATAGTACATATGCAAAATTTTTAGGATTATATAAATGCACAGAAATTTATAAAATGCCATTATATTATAGAAACAGCCAAGTAACTCCTGCATCATATTTTGTAACTGGTTCAGATACAGGGACAGGAGGATACCCTTATCCCTATAACTATGACTCCTCAACAATCTCATCATGATGAATAAGTTGATTCTCCATAGATATCAGAAACACATACTCCCATCCCGGATGATTATTAGTATATTAGAATAAAGTAAGAGGCATCAGACAAAGATCATACTCCCATTATAACTATGGATTTCCAGGTGAGAGTGGACATATGCCTTAGGATAGGGGAACATACCTATCATATCATTCTGGAAACATATTCCAAAACCCAAGAATCATCCTTGTATCTCTGTTCTAGGTGGTTTTAACAATCTTAGAGGTCCATAATCCTTGGCACATGCTCATATTCACGTTGAAGGATTCCATCAACAAACTCAAAATATCTAGGATCGAGCATATATGTCTGTTATGGTCTTAGATAACCAAGTGAGAATGGAAGAATCCTCAAGAGTGTTTCAAATCACTATTATTTAATCTATTTTCCATATTCTAGCATATCATAAAATACAGGTATATACTCCCACTTCTGTAGATGAACAACTGCACCAATATCATTTCTAAGCAATAAATGAGGATGGTCAAATCTGTTCTCCAATTCTAGAGGTCTATTATCATATTCTATTGGGAAATTCATTTTTATTCTAGGAATATATTATAATTCCAACTATGATGTACTTGGTGAATGTTGAACATGCCTTTGGGTATGCTTATATCTCAGCAACTAAAGTCCAACTATATATTCAAAAGGCTTATGATTGGGCTCATACTCTCATCCAGATTGAGGTTCATCGACTAGTAATGTAACAAGACTTACGATAACCTCATACTTCTATAAATAATTCTATAGATCAATGGAATATTACTAATGTTTCCCATTAGTAATTGTATATTTATTCTTTTACAAATTTTTATAATATGTTCCGTAAAATATCATATAGTAGGATCATATCCCAACATAATTCCAAATTATTTGTCATCATATCCTATCCATGATGTAGATGGAGACCCATATTCATAATTATGTCATTGGAAGTTCCCTTGAGGTTGTTCAAGACTCATTCCAAACACCATAAGGTCCCACAAACTCTTCGTCTGAAGTAGAATATTTTAATTATAGTGATAGTATTCCTTGTCAAAGTGTAGAGATGGATTATAGGGACTCTATTCCTAAAATCCATCATTTTCAACCTCCCTTTGGTTATGTCTCCAAGAAAAAATTAAATCATCCCCTTCAATAGACACATATGTATAAAGAGGTTGTATAAACTCTGATGGCTTCATATAGAGAGGTGCTTGAAACATCCAGGGTAAACTTCATATGTTCCCCATCAACTACAAGTAGCACTCCACACCAGTCAACTTGCATCCCTCATAAGAATTTTCTACGGTATGACATTTTAGAGGCATGTATTGTAGATGAATAGGAGTTCCGTACTGAAATATAGAGAGTGTTAACTGAAAAAAACCTCTCAATCATGTTCTAAACATTTCCCACTTCAGACCATGAGATCCCATATGAGATATAAAATTAGCACATGCCTTATCTATTCCAAAATATGAGGGCTAATCATTCTTCATTGATGTCTCGACATCCCCCTTATCAACATTATGAGAATAACCTTCAATATAGTAAATATAATATGTTATTAACTATTCCTATCTACTATATCCATGGCTCAAGATCTGATACTAGGAAATAAAAAACAAATTTGTAACCTTCCTACTGCAATTACATCATAACCACTCAAAATCTTATCTTCGAGGACACATCATGTATCCACATTTGAGGATTTGGAGATTATGGAGAATTAATCTTTTTTTAAACCTTGGAACAACAGAACCCCTCAAACTCAGTGTCCTATAACATTATATCCTCTAAAAATGTGCGGGGACAATGTAAATCATTCACTAGTTTGTCACTAGAAAGGAATTCCTCATATCCAATGATGCAAATACATTACAAATATGGGAGAGGATAGTCATAAATCATTTGAAGTGACCCCCTCAAAGAAATTTTACTTCATTTCAAATGCAGAGACTGATGTTGTGATCATCTGGACAACTTCCCTTATAAAATGATTCTTATCAAAGACTTCCTTTGCACCCATATCCTATGTGAGAAAATCGACACACATCAAAAGATCCATAGTATTAGATTACATATATACCATCTTGAATAAAACTCATTCCAAAAGTATGGTGTAATATATACTACCACCTCCACCCCTCGGCTCATTAAATATCGAGATGATTTTGTACATATCCTCAGTAGCTTCAAAAAACCAAGCCTAGAGGGCTAGGGGAAACAGTTTCTCAAAAACCGTCACTAGGTTATTGATCCCATTAGAGGGTCCTTGGGAAATCACCAATATTTCTAGATCACCCCTTCCTATTGGGTTTGGGGTATTTATATATCGGCCCTGTGATTATCCAATCCTTGACTAGAATCATTGGATCCTCAACAAGGAGTTTAATTAATGCAAATTGTGACCCCTAATAAAGCTCCAAACCAAATGTCTATGGGTAGTTTCCCCATTATCAAAACCATATCTGTGATATGAATTCTCTAGGTTTTTAGAAAAAGATTACTGGTTTTCATCCTACTAGTTCCTCCCACAATAAGACAACCTTATTTTATTTGGGGTTCGTTGAAAACCAATACTAGAATCTCCTCCAGGATCACTATTTATGGACCTCATTGAGATTATAGTATGATGAAGGTTCTTAGAACCACAATTTTTTCAAGCCAAAATATCCCAATATGTCTAAGGGATTAAATGATGACCCTTATGAAGGTAGTGTAGTGTCATCATGTTGCATTGAAAGTAATGGAATGACAACCATTTCTCGATATGCTTATATTGATTTCATTATTATAATTTCTATAGATATTGATAACCAATGAAAAATCATAGGGCTACAAAAAAGAAATCATACTCTAAGAGGAGGGTGATCTAGAAGAACCAATTGAGGCCGCATGCACCCAGAACCAGAGAAGGCCACAAAATACTTCCCCACTGAATAATGAGTTGCAACGTTCATGGAATAATATTTCCAATGAAAAGAGGAAAAAGTGTGGCCATATCCTAATGAAAACCCTAACGATTTGAGATTCCTCCCTTTGAATAATAGTTATCATAATATAAGAGATAAATAAAAACTCTGAAAAATAAATGAGGAGATACTTTGAGGAAACATCACTACTGGGTATCATCTTTATGATGAGGAGAATATCCCTCCTCCCGTAAGAGTCAATCCATAATCAAATTCCTCATCTAAGCATCATACTACCTCTGGATCTAAAAAGATAATATAAATATATGTATATGAGGAAGTAAAATATGATAATTAATTCCCTCCATTATGGTAAAATCATGTCCCTCACTTAGGAAATCAATTATTCTTATGAAGAATTGAGAATCAGTAAGAGAAAGTTGTGGGGCTTGCTTATCAACCCATTCCCACTCCCAATAGATAGTTGGTAGATAAAATAATTATACTCACACAGATAAAAAATTTCATTGATTCCCTTTATTGACAAATTGAAATCATGGATGGGAGATGTCCACATGTGTAGCACGAAGGGAATCGTCATCCTGGGTGGGTTTCTGATACATTTACTCTACCCATTTTTGGTAATCCGTCATTATTTACCATTGATGTTGTAGAAGATCCTAAACAGTATCTCACACACATGCATCCTGATTTTGTCCATGATTGGCCCTAGATATCAATAGGATGAAAAAAAATATGGGGTGTTTTTTGCAAACACTGATAGGTCCAGCCATTTTTTGGTATAACAACATTCCATCATGATCGGTTGTAAAGATGGGAAGACATTTTTCATCAATTCCATTATTACATTAGCTCCATAATGAATAAAATGTAAATCATCGACTTGTAGAGCTATTAAAAAAATAAAATGATAGGGAATTTGAATTAATATCCTAAATTAGATGTTTCACCTATTCACTCAGCATCCCACTCTTGAAAGAACAATTGAAGTAGATATGTGTTGAATATATCTAAGATGAGCTATAGATTCCTATGATAGTAATTATATATCTAGGTGGGGTCCTTGAGTTCACATAAATTGAACAATGTATCGAAGGCAACTATCAATAAACCTGGTCCAAATATGGGGTGATTCCCTCAACATAAGTTAAAATTCTAGGAAAACTAGAAACTACAGATGTCACTCTCAAGCTAGTAGTGATCCCATCATGGCACCCATTCAGGTCCCGAACATCCCAGAACCTCCTTTTGAGTTGAAACCCACAATTAATTACCCTCGATTAGATGTGAAAATATATTAGGGTCTCCATGGATTTAAGGAATGGGATAATAAATATTACTCCTCCAAATGAACAAGTCTTTGATTATTTTGTGGATTACCTAGAAAATAACTTTTTCTATCTATAATAGCCTCATAAGCCAGATTTGGTCATCCTAATCGAACGTCCTGACTACTTCTTTTTCTATATATGGTTGGGTAATAATATTTAATATGAACTAACTTAAAAATAAATCATTAAAGGCGTGTTAAATTATAGACATGTTGTGTTAGAAAACTCTTATGGGATGGTGGTATGCATAACCATTTCCTAGTCAGAAGAATAGGATAGTTGGTAGAAATTATTGGAACAGTGTGTGACGATGTTTGACAATTGGATGAACTAGAAAATAGTTAACCAATCTCACACTACCTTGAGATAATAGTTTAAAAAATTCATATTAGATCCACCACCTATGAAGGTATAATTAAATAAACCATCCAAGGGTGGTCATGGACACCAAATTAAGGTAGATAAAAACGAGAAAAGTAAAATGTTTCTCCAAAACAAGAAATAAATTTGGTAGATTTCATACCTACAACATCTTAATCATGGTAACTTCCCCACAAAATTGGATCCTCATCAAATAAAAAGATTATGTATGGTTATTTCAATATGATACCCCTAGAGGACGCCATATATGATGATGTATTTTCCTCAGATTACCAGTTCCCCACATATAACCAGAGAATAGGAGGCTCATGTGTTGGAACTGCAGATACTGGGGAAAACATGGGCATGGTTTGACCCAATATTATGGTCATGTCCTCACATAAGAAATATATGGATTATAGACCTATGAAAACGTTCTTCGTGGGCCCAGAAAATACATGGACTTGTCTATTAATATTCTAGTAGTATCCCACAACCAATTGTATTACATGGAAACCTAGAGATGGTTTGGTAATCTAATCATCCCAAATAATAAGGAATTCCAACATGGTTAGTGCTAATGGTTGTAGATGCTCCTAAAACCTCTACAAAACTATCAGAACCATCTACCTCAAATACATTATTCCTTGTTCGATATGTCCTAGAGCATACCCATATCAGGTAGAATCAACCTCTGGCACAAAAGTCTTACATTAAGAATTAACTTGAGATTGTCCTAGCCAAACCCCCATTTTTGGATGAACAATTTCATTTTAAAATACCTCTGTGAGGCACTCGTTATAACCATCCATAGTGCCTAGGAATTCAAAAATAAGGTCATTGAAGATGAGTTCTATAAAATGTAAGCCATGTTAGTATAATTTCATGTTATCATCTCTTTCATAGAGAATTATTATTACGTCGTCATTTAGGGGAACATAATTACCCTATATTTTTCATGTAGACTTGATAATGTCTACACATGAAGAGCTCTGATTGAAAATATATCCATGATCAATCTTATCCTTTTATAAACCCCCTGAGGATTGTTATATAGGGAAGGGGATGTTTCCCCCACAAGGGATAGCATTCAAAGGTACCATTAGTGTCATCAAAGTCCTCCCAGGAAGACCAAACTCAAAACTAAATTTAGGGATCTCACATATGAAACTGAGATTATGGTTATCTAGAAAGGAACTATGCAAAATTTCTTTCTTAAAATTCCCTAGCTCCATAGCCACAAGGAGGTTCCATCCACATTCCATCAATGTCTGAAATATACTATCAATGGAATATTTGGCATACTACATGGTGATAGTTTTCCCTTTAAACATGAAAATACACATATAATAAAAGAAATATTTGAAAAAGAATGGAAGAAAAAACCAAAAAGAGATGATGGTACATGGTTTTCATCATTTAATTTATTAGGTAAATCCCCTTAAAACCTTGATAGTATGTTCAACATTGACTATGTGCTCTGCATAAATATGGATCGGATTTGGTGATAGACATTGTCCTAAAGATCTATTCTCCCACTATCCCTAGTAAAAATGTAAAAAAAAACCTATGACATCACTCAAAAACGACTAAGACAACAATAGATGATAATGTCTCTTTTCATGGCCTCTCTCACCATAAGACAGACAAAGAATCCACCAGAGTTCCAGCATCATCTGAAAGTGCCTCTATAGACTCAGAACTATAAGGGGGTGATGATTCTATTAGGAACACCCCTCCCACATTCATGAAATGAGTATCTACCACCATAGATGACCTCATAAAAATATGGGAATAGAATAATAGTTTTACCCTAATATGATTAGTTCCACCGTTCTCCTCAAAGAAAAAGATTTGAACATCATATTTTTCATGAATTTTCAATATGTGTTCAGGTGGAATTATAAAAAAAAATCCTAGACTAAATCCATCATGGATGTGCACCATATCAGGCTACTTGTTGATCTCTAAGGCTTCAAGCAGGCATCCAGGAGGATGCACCCCTCCTATTGCACCGATTTCGAGGTGCTTGTTCATAAATTGATCAAATCCAACGTTTTCCATTATGTGAAATACACACGGTGGATTTTCAACATCATTCAATTCCAAAAAAAATAATGGGAATATTAGGGTATATAATGATTTAAAAAATAATCATCATTTCTGAAAGGAAAGTTCACCATTATCATTTATAGAACTCTTAATTGACGTGACTACTAAAATCCAAGGATTTTCTTATGTCAATGGGTATTCGGGGTACAATAAAATAAATCTAGAACATAAAGATGAGGGAACCTCTAACTTTAGAGATCCTTATGGGATCTTCTGCTATCAGGTAATTTACATTAGGTTAATCAACAATGGAGCCACATTCCAATGTTCCATGCATCATACCGTTAATCTATTATAAGGAAAGATAACTGAATTTTATGGAAATGACCTTTGTAAAATAAATAGGGTGATTTTATCACTTCATGGATAATCAAATAGCCTTCAACAATGTATGAAAATATCATATGAAGATGAATATATTAATTTGAAATTTCTATGTAACATCAGGAATACTCCTCAGATTATTATTATCTCTCCACAAAATCATGGTCGAATCAAGGAATACATGTCTTATTTTAGCAATGTAACCTCTGAAATATCAATAAACTAATGGTATCTAATAGAACCTCACATTCACTAAATGATTCATAGCCAACCTGGATGGAAAATATCTCCTTGTAATAATGACAATATAGGGAATCACATATCTATGGTACAATGAATGCCATGAATCAATAAAAAGTCTCAAACTGTATCTACTGCTCCCACTAGTTCTGATCCCTATAGTAGAATGGATGCAACACATCATGTATTTGGACATAATGAAACAATTTTTGGGATACATCACTCTCTGAAAATATGATGTGTGGAGTGAGAATAGTCTCTACTACCTCAGGAGGATAATGATAGCTACTGAGACCAGATAATATATTGTTGAAAACAACTTCCTTTGTCTCATCTTCATAGTGAAAAACAGATGCATTTCATGAAGCACCCAGAATTCCATCTTGTCTCTCATGTAGACCCTCAAAATTAAATCCTTGGATACCCAATGATGACTAGGTTCTTGGAATAATGGGTGGTCATTCTGCAGCAATGAAAAATTCATCTGGTATTGCCAAAATCTATATAATTTAAACCATTGGTTGATTTCCTTTCATCAATTCCTTCCTTGATAAATAAACCAGTGAACATTGTGCTCCCATATTATGATGTTATCTATCACAACAAAACTCTCAATATATGGGAGATGTATTTTTATGGTTCCTCCAAAATTCCAATCAGAAAAAATATAGGAAACCTAGTGCTCAATCTGGTTGGTTTTGGGATTTTATTTGTATATCTAGAAAAAGTATATTTTTCTTACACTTTCTCACTATCTGATGACTGGACAAAAAATGATGGAAAATACCATGCCCTCATCATTGGGTTATAACTAGAACTACAAATACACATAGCCTACCTGAATAATAAATGGTATTTAGAACAAGTTATAATGAATAACAATGGAGAATATTCCTTTAAAAAGGCAGAATTTTACCCTCTCACTGCTTATAAAAGGGTAATTATTGAAAAGATCCCTTTTTATGAAAAATTGCATCAAGTTCCCTAATCACAGAATGCTTTCACTGACACATTTTATAATCCCTCGACTATCATATTTGAACCTAGTCCATAGGATGTGATATTTTAAATCCCACAATAAATAATGGTCTCATTGATCATATTATGTGATATGGAAGAAATAGACCTATTCAAACCCTCCATAGATAATGACAAACCAATAACCATACCAAATTTGATGGATCCAATAGTTAGTTATATAAAAAACATTAATATTCAGCAATATGAGCTAGGTTGGAACATATTTAGTGTCGTGTGTAAGTAATCACCATATAGGATGGTCTAAACGATCAAAATGATAGCTAAACATGAGGCTTTTATGGATTCATCTTTAGCTGATTCACAGAAGGAGAGATTATCTCTACCATTTAAGAAGTTCTTGTAGGATTTTCGATTCCCATCAATCTGGGACCAAGATCTCTCAAAAAATCAATAGGTTGGGATATTATTGGAAGACCGTGATATTGGACTATGTGTAATAAAACAAGAAATTTCTTGTGTTCCAGATCTAAGAAAACATCATATATTAATCTTAGGAATTGTTAGATAAATCTAAATATTCAAGGCTAATTTCTGTTTCAGGAATGGATGTTCTTGGGATATATCCCTCTATGGTAACTATGTAGTTTAATTATATACTTATTCCTACCATCTTCTTCTCTAAATGGGCTGAGAAAATACCCCACAAGTAATTCCAGATAAATAAAATTATCATCTTCATAAACTCTCATATAATCACCAGGTTCGGGGCCCCATTTACAAAATTGATGGAAAAAAGCACAAGCTTCTATTCTATAGAAATGATGAAATTGTATCATGGGTAAAATTTTGAATCTAATCACTCATATTAATATTAAGAGGTGTAAAACGGACAGATAGAAGACTCTAACAAGAATATGTCAATCATACATTATTAGATAGTGAAAAATGATAAAAATTACAAGCTAGAAAATATCTTCCCTTCTCTATGGTCATATCGTACCACCATGCATACTACTATACAACAACAATATACTCATTGGTGTAAGGGACTAAGTAATTGTTACCCAAAGAGGTCCAATTTCATTCACTATAAATCACCATTTGTAGACACCTCTCCGATGGTGAGTAATCAAAAAATGGGCTAGATTAATTGGAGTGAATCAATGAGATATGTTTGGGAATATTATAATACTTTTAGGACTATCATAATCGAATCATAAAAGCCATTAATAAAAAGTTTCACCATTATTCATTCATCCAATGAGAAATGTTGTTGTCTCTCAGAACCCGTATGGTACTAGGGATGACACCTCGAAATCTAGAACCCATGTGAGAAGAGCCTTATGTCATACATATTATATATCATAATGGAGCCTACTCACTATAACACAAGGATGGGAAGCATGGAACACCTCCCAAAAATGTAACATTTCTCAAGAAATACTTTTCATATATATAATCAACTATAAAAGGACTAACAACTAGACTTTAAGTTGCATGGTATCCTTCATCCTAATCACATGATAGTAAACTGTATCAATATCATCCTGAACATATACCAATAAATTATACAAATATTATCCAAGAAACATGATGTTAAATATCATGGTTCCCCAAGAAATATGTGTGGTTGGATTCCTTCCATTTAAAGATATATAGTGATACTCGAACCTCATGTTTTGGGAACATCCATAATGTGTATTTTCCATGACATTAGTTGATCCTTGTCCTTACTGAAAGAGGTTGGATTTTATTCCTAGTATAACATAACAATATTAAAGTACCTAAAAAATATATAATTTTTTCATCATATAGAAAAAAATTCATAAATAGACCCTAAAATACCACATTATTTTAGTTCCTTTGGAATCATGGAAATGTAAAGTCTTGTACATGAGTGGACTAAATTAAATCCCTCTTCGTTCACTTGTACATTCAACCCTCTTGGACATATATTTCATAAAATATATCATCATAACATGTAGAAGGAAACATAAAAAGGTTGTGATGTCAGAAAAATAATTAAGGTAAACAATGTAGATATGTAACCATAAATATGATCATAATTGTATGATAACACCATCATAAAATTGAAATATAATACCATTAATATTGATGATCATAAACCTAAAACATGGAATAATGATTCACATATCATAAGGCATGAATCGTAATAGAATTTGAAACAGAATCTAATAAAGCATAATATTTAAGTAAACAGGGTACTATTGTATACACATAAACAAGTAATATCATCCACTATAATGAAGATGAGTTTTTAAAACATTTAATGGAATATCATGGGGATTACACCTACTATTAGGGACACAACATAGACCCCTGTCCTAGTCCTTTACTTGTACGGTATCATGTTTCCCCATCTTACCATGATAGATTAGGTGTCCCCATCATCCCATAGTGGATTTTATTTCCCCATATTCTCAAAGTAGATTGGGTTTCTCTATATTCCATATTGATAGTGACTACACCTACTCGAAGAGACACACCACCATCCCCAATATTAGTCCTTTCCTTGTAAGGGAATAGGATTCCCCATCTTCCTATAGTTGACCAGGTTTCCCCATATTCCCATATTAGATCAGGTTTCCCCATCATCCCATAGTTGATCAATCATGTAAACATTATTCCATTTATTATCTCATCAGAAATTAATATTTACCAATTATGTTTAGGGAGATAGACGTCACACCATTAACATTATAAAAATCTATACATTTTCTACTAGATAATAAAACATTCATCATATCATGACCCATAAAAAGTGATCATTTTTATAAACATCAAATCATAAACAATGAAATGAAATCGGTATAAAAAATTTATCACATTACGACCTGTCAAAATAGATAAGTTTCTTAATCATTTCATAAAATCATATCCCATGATATTTTGTTGGATTCAAAATCATATAACTCATGGTAGTGAAATGGGTGTCATAAAAATCATCATATTAAAACTGAAACCATTTAATAAATATATAAATTATATTTTTAGATCATGTCCCCAGTAAATCATTATTGATGCTCCTTTTTCATCACATTGTCTAAACAAATGGAAAGAAAAATGACTTAGCACAAATTGATTCAACCTTTGAAGAAAACATCAAAAATCGACAAAGGCATGAACAAGGCATCAAATCCACAAGTGACGCGCAACATTTATCACTGTCGAGCAAGTCCACTTGCACGACGCCTCATGGTCACGCATGTGACTTGCTCTCTATAAAGGATTACCACCCGGGGACTTCTCCAGCCTATAAATACCCCCAGTGGGCCCCCATTTGGAGTGGAATATTTCCAAAAACTCAAATTTGAGCTCCCGGCTCCCTAGCCTCTTCTCAAAGCTTATGAAACACTTCTAATGTAATTTCATTCCTAGAACGGGAGATATAAAGAGGGGGAGGAAGGCCTAAGTGTTTAAATTCATCAACACTTGCGCGCTAGAGTGGCAGCCCTTAAGGGATATGGCCACACTTGCGCGCCACCTAACTCCTTCAATAGAACTTTTGCGACACTCTTCTGGAAGAACCTCCAGATGATTCTAAAGGCTTTATCCAAGAATCGCCCAAGTATTACCATGCTGGCTTACAGACGCACAAGTACCCATGTGTCACGCAGGTATACCTATGAGACCAAGACTTGCGCACCCACGCAGTACCTGCGCACCTACCAGGACTTGTGCACCCCTGCCTTTTTGGCTTCCCTTCTTGCCCATTTCACCCCTCTTATGCCATTCCACCTCTCCTATTCAAGATTCAGTCTTCAAGACATTCTTCAAATCCATTTATTGCATGATTTCTTGATTTTACATCATTATCTGAAAGGAATTTTTTAGAATATCTCTCAAAACCTAGTGATTTACACATCTTTATGTCACTAAAGATTGAGATTTCATTCATTCAATCTCATCCTTTAATGATGAGAGTATCTCATTAACCTGGGCATCCTTTTCAAGAATATGCCTCAGTCTCAAATATGGGCATCCTCTTTAGGAGTAAGCCCCAAGTCCCTAAATTTTTCAAATCTATTAACCTGGGCCTCCTTTTCAGGAATAAGACCTAGTCTAAAATATGGGAATCCTCTTCAGGAGTAAGCCCCAAGTCCCTAAATTTTTCAAATCTCTTAGCATGGGCCTCCTTTTCCGGAATAGGCCCCAGTATCAAATATGGGCATCCACTTCAGTAGTAATCCCCAAGTCCCTTAATTTTTCAAATCTCTTAACCAAGGCCTCCTTTTCAAGAGTAATCCCCATTCTTAATTTCTCTTAACCAGTCCTAATTTACCTTTGATCTGGGATTCCTTCTCAGGAGTAAAACCCAATCCTAAGTCCTCTCCTAATTTGGGCCTCCTTTTCAGGAGTTATCCCCAAGATATAGTATTCAAATATCCATAAAGAACATATACCTTTATGGACCATGTTCCTGGATTTCATCACAGAAGAAAATCCTAATCTTCATTTATATGGGCAGTCATACATTCATAAGTCCAACATTATTTCCTATGATTGCATCTTTCATGGGACAATTTTATGATTTTTACCAATACCTCTTGTTTCTCACACCGAGCATGACTCGTGTGAGCTTATAGTGTAAAAGGTGTTATGAAATCCCTCTTTGAGCTGTAAATCATAAACATCATACTCCCTTATTCGAACTACGTGGGTTCTGATTCCTTTTCATAAACAAAGGACACATAGGTAGCCCATCAACCGGTACGATCCAAATTTTTATAATAATTCTTGTCCTCCTAAATGATAATAAATGTCAAATGCCCCAATGAGTGGCTTTATAACCAGTATGGTCATCATAATGACCAAGAGACTTTTGTGTATTTTAAGGATATCATCATCTAAGAATATCTAACAAATACAGATGATTCTTCATCGATGAAGATCCTTGAATACATATTAAAGATACTCTGAATTTCTTATATATGAATCATTGATTGTCAAACTAAAGGAAACCTCATTTTATACTTGGTAATGTAATAAGGATTCACGAACATAACATAAATCTATTAAGAGAGTCCCAGAGTAGACAATAATTACCCTAAAAAAGGTGTGATGAGTCCGACCTCCCATCCTCTCAACCAATGTAAAATTTCTAAGCCTCATCACTCCACAGACTAATGACCGCCTGCCTTTGGAATGTAGGTCCAAATGGATGTGTAATCATTGGATGTTTCTAGTTCTATGAAAAAACCTGTTAGAAACCGATTGGAATGTTTGAAACTTCAATAAAGGAGGTCTTCCCCAAATTCCGAGGGAAACAAAAATGGTGAACCCGAAGTGAATCCTTAACTATGTTTAAATGATGTTTTACCTATTTGTTAGGCCCCTATTTAAAACTCAATGAGAGGGACAACAAAAAAAACAATCATTGACATATGTGCTCATCCAAAAGTTGTAGTGGCTGAATTTATCTTGATTACGTCTGTTATATCAAACAGGAACCCTTTTACAAGATCTTATACATTACTAAGAATGGATTTTCTTAAGTTCACATCTATGTAAACATATGTTGTGAAAACCTCTACTATGAATGCTACGGCTGCTACTCCCGCTGGATCGCCATCCACTCTAAGGATGACATCCCCTACTCAGCATCATCGACACTGGGTATCAAATACGCTGGTTAAGGAGTACCATCAAAATGGTACAATTCCAACTCTGGAGGCTTCCCGACAGGCCCTCCAAGTGAATAATTCACCTTGGTCGTCCGGACACCGACGATCATTGATCAAGAAGAAGGCGGTTCTAACAACTGTCTACAACCATTTCGGGTCGTTATACCTAGAACGCAATCACCATTCACTCCCATATTCTGGGAAGGTGAATGAGCAGGTCCCTCAGGGATTTAATTCAAAGAAGAAGGAGTCCTTCCTGAAGTCTCCTATCAACAATCGCTGCCAGACTCGTGCGGCAGAATGCCCTCAACATGATGAGGGTACCGACTCCAGGTGTTCGGCTTAGGTTCCTCGAACCCGAGCAGGCAGACGAATCACCAGAGGCGAAATCCGGTAAACAGTGAGCAGGTTCTCATCTCTTCCATCTCCGGAAAATTCCACCAACCTAACTTGGTGGCAAGCAACAAGCAGGCACACACACCTGTCCATTTTAATTCTGTTGCCCAGCAGACTTGTCTGGCAGCATCGTGCCAATCCCTCCAGGAAATTCCGACATAGTACTATCGGCTGGAACATACACCTGTTTATAAATCATCAGCTAGTCAGGAGGCTCATCTGACTGCATATAATGGAGCTCATGAACCATGTTCGGCGAAGTGCAATCAGCAGGCACATACACCTGCTAATACTAATCAATCCTCCCAACAGTCTCTCTTGGTAGAACACGGAGAATTCAGTCGGAAAGCTCCAGTGAAAAATTGAAGTTAGACTCAACTCTCTGCCCCCACACGTGAGTACTTTCAAGATTCACTGACAAGAAAAGAAGGACAAGAGCAGGCACATGCACCTACTCCAGGCATGGAATGGACTTATATCCCCGTTCTGGTAGCTGAATTCACCAAGTATATTTTATCAATGGTTAAAGAGTAGAAGCAAATTCCTACTCATATTCTAGATGCTTGCCAGGATATTATAACAGCTTTCGTAGCATCTCAGGGAAAGACACATAAATCTATCCCTACCAATGGAGTAACACATCAACAGTTCACTCAGAAACATACACACACATCTATTCCAATCCAAGAGGTTTGTGGGGCATACTCCCCCATATCATACGAACAACCATGTTAGGAACATACACCTGATTTTTGTCGATATCGTCAGCCTAACCTGGCTATCTTTCCTGATCAAGCACATACACCTACTCAGAGCAGCCACTTTCTTCAACAAGTGGTTTCCAAGGTGATTAAGAAGGAGTCTAAGAAGAAGACCCTCCCTGCATAGTTAGGAGATCAAGATCCAATATATAATAAGGCTTTGCTCGATGCTGGAGTTCCTGAGGCCCTCAGACAGTTATCTTTTGGAATTCAAGATTCTACTCCCTCATTTCCCAATAGTGGGAACATTAATTACGAAGGTCTTCCACAGACACTTACTCATAATGTCTTGCTTCATGACAATTCGGTCGATCTCGTAGTTTCATCTTCAGATGAGAGCCACAGGAACCATCTGTGTGGTCAGAAGACCAAGGAGCAAGAGATCTCATATTTTGCTGTAACCCATTATGGTGGTCCACCCCATGATGATGAATTTCACTGTGAAAGTCCTCTCCACAGTATTGATGCACATTTCCCGGAAAATTCTTTAGTGGACAATGTAGTACCATGAAAGCCCTCTTATCGTGAGGCACTAGCAAATGTGAAACCAGTCATGTCTAATGCTTCATCGCTAGCAGGTGAAATACTTTCTCAACCAGACGGTAGCCCAGGGTATAGGTCATTCTCTGAACAACCCCTAAGTCATGCATCTTCTAGTTTAATTAGTGATCTCTCTACCAGTCTTGTTGAATCCAATGAAGTAACAAGGAAGCACCAACTCTGGTCAAATCAGGTAGAATAATCTTCATTGAATGATAAGGAGGAAATGATGAACATGAGAAAACAACTGGAAAAAGGTGAAGTACCAGTCATGTTTTGGCCTCTGTCTGACTCTCAGTATGTCTTTCCAAAGATGTTGATGGAAGATGAAATTCATGATATTTGTCTCAACATATGGAAAACTCTTTGTCAGTTGAATAATAATGTATTATCTTATGATGAATATGAAAATAATCTTATGATAATAGATGGGTTACAACGTCAGATTTATTTGGCATCTCTATCAGTCTCTCGATATACGAAGGATGAAAAGCAGTAGAGAGCCCTTCAACATTCATTCCTTGGCGCACTAGGAAGATTACATCAGTTAATTTCCAATGCCCCATCTGGTATTCATATTAATGGATGGGGTGTTCATGGAGCACTACATTTCAATGTTCTCTCCAGTCAGCAAAGCCCACCGAAAATGGTCTCATGCAATGTTATTTCCCATGGTCGGCCAAAGTCAATGGGCTTTGTTTGTAATCAAAAGCTTTCCCAATAACAGGCTTCAACTAGTTCCTCTCAAAATCAATCATATAGAAGACAATTTGTTGAATTAATCCTACATCAAGAAAATGAGATTATTGAACAGGCTTCTCATATGGAGAAAGCACATAATCAAGTGATAGAAGTGTTGGAAATTATCCAATAGTTTTCCGAAACAGGTGATAAAAGTGGATATAGGTTAATACATCCAGCTAATTTCCGAACTAAGGTTCGCAAGATCAGGAGAGCTTTTAAGAAAGTCTCAGACATTACATGTCTAGAGCCACCCCAGCTTACCAGACTGGGGACTCTTTTAAACCAACCCTCGTAATCATCAAATTGGATTCGAGGAGTTGAGTGGGAACAGCAGGAACAACCCTAGTCCACCGGACTGGGGTCTTTTTCAAATCATCAATCCCCTCCTCAGAGAAAGTTGGTCTTTTCACGATTGGGTAAGAATCCTCAAGAGGAATGAAGATCCAAATTATAAGGAGGTTCCCTCCAAATTACGGTTTGTCAAGAAGTTCCTGATGGATCGAATCAACAAAAGGCAATGTCTCATCAAAGACACGGAGGAAGACAATATCACAGAAATGCTGATAGAAGGGATGAAATGCGTTTTGCATCAATCAATGTCATCAATGTCGTTGTTTCTAATCCACCATATGAGGCTCACTCAGGGGACACAGATGAAGATGTTCTTGCTCAAGAAGACATATTCACCAACACAAATGAAGAAGGTATGCGTACATGAAATAAAAGGGTTACTCAGAACCTAGGTAATACTTCAAGTAACCCACTTCCCCCTCTCCAAAAAGGATCCAACAAAGGGAGGGGAAAGAATCAGGTTACATATCCTTCATCTGGAGAAGGACAATCGCTCTCACTAGAGCAAAGGTTTACACAATAGGAGGAAGAAATGAAGGAATTAAGGAGGTTGAATGCAGAACTACTTCATGGTAGACTTCTTCTTAAGTGTGCTGGAGTCAGTCAGCCAAGGGAATTTGTGGCAGCTACAGAGAGGGGTCAATAATATCCTCCTCTATCAGTACACCCTCATAGGACTAATCCTACGGGTCATGTGAAACAATAGTTGGTAGTGCTACCATCAGTTGCAGCACCAACCACCACATCTGTCCAAGCTCCAGTCATTGCACCTACCAAAGTCCAAGTTCAACCGGATGTTTCTCAAAAGTTAATAACAACCATTGAGACATTAATAGCTCAGTTATAAACAATGGAAGGGAAACATGCGCAGGTTCAACCAGAAAATAAAGTTTACCCTGAATGGGTAGATTCAGGCTCTACTCTATCTAGTTTTAGAAACCCTGTATTCCATATTTTCAATAGATCAGGAGACCCTGAACAGCATTTGACACATTATGTGTCTTGTTGTGATCCAATGATGGGAACTCCAGAGCAGCAAGAAGCAGTAAAACTCAGATTCTTCGTATGGACCATTCAAGGACCAGCCATTGTATGGTATACAAGCTTGCAATCCCGGTCAATTACCAGATGGGATGATCTTCACCAAAAATTCCTTCTTCAGTTCATCTCAACATTGCCAAAGGAAACAATTTTTGATTTTACAAACTATAAGAAAAGAGAGAATTAAAGGGTCTCAGATTTCACATCTCGCTAGAAGGGATTAACATATTCCCTATGTTTATCACTTCCTCAAGAGAAATTGTTGCCAATCTGTGTGGAAAATCTGCGTGACGAATTACGCACGCCATTGATCACTGTGAAATTTATGATTACCTTATATAGGCTAAGGCTAAATATCGTGTAATTCCATCAGCTCCAGGAAGGATAATGGGTAAAGCAGAAACTACTACAGTTATTCTTAAACAATAACATGTACTTGTTTTTACTTCAAAACCATCATCTTCCTGAAGGTCTCCACCTCTTGTGTGCCAAAAACAAAGGCCATTTCTTCGAGATGATCAAAGAGATCAAAGACGAAATCAATTTGAGGATCTGAAGAGAAAAACATACTCAATCCAAACTGAACAAGTTCTTGGTTACTTCATTTTATCTATGGAAAATAATCTGGTTCAATTGGCACAACCTAAGAGGCCAAACAAGGAAGGAGATGAAGACCATCCCAATTATTGCCCTTTTCATCAAATGTTGGGGCATCCCATCCAGGAGTGTTTTGTCTTCAAAGAACTCATGCAAAAGTTGGTCGACTCGGGACAAGTAATCTAAAAGGTTCTTCATCTCAGGTAGCATGTGTTACTGCTACAGTTCCAAAGGAAGAAGGCGAATGACAAGAAGTCAAAAGATAAAATGTATAGAAGTATGATGATTGGATGGTCAGAAATACAATCAACCGAAATCATGCTATTTTCAAACATAATTAAAAAAACAGATTGTGTATTCTGCCATGAATATTTTGGCAAAATCCTCTTCATCAGAGATAAAAGCCTCAAAGAAATGACATGATTAAACAAAAGAAAAAGAATCAGAAGAAGACTAGTATGTGTCAATGCCTAAGTTGTCTTTGACTCTGGCAGACTTCATTCCATCTACATTGAAGCCACGGGAACCGCCCCACCAAACGGCAAAGCCTAAACATGCTAATCAGGTGGAGTCTTCATCAGACGAAGAGTTAATCTTCAGTTCTGTTAATATGATTCAATTAATAGATCTATATGCCAGATGCAATTTCGATTTCGATGAGCCTGAATTACATGTATCAAACAAGGGAATCAAAGGAAGTTCCAGAGGCTCAGGATACAGGGAATACGTGGATCTTTTAGAAGCCACTATTCCAATTCTACCCCTGCTAGAACTGTGAACGTAGCAGAAACTCATGTTAGAGACCTTTAGCGAGCTCATCAAGAACAAGCAAGTTCTTCTACCAATAGCAAATTCAGTCCGAGCACAGTTATTTTGGAAGACCGGTTGATGGTTCCATGTTCTTCCTCTCAGCAGGTAAATGAATCCAATCGATCTAATCTTCCAAAACCAAGAATATTTCCAACTCCTATCCCAACACAAGATGCATCAACTTCCAAAGAATCTACTTCCAAGGTACCTGCTAAACAACATATTCATGTTAGGAAACGTAGACCTCTAGATGAAAAGTATGATATATTGAAACACATGGCCCAAGTACCATCCATGTTATCAATTCTGGATACTTTGAATTTGTCAAAAGATATTCGGGAAGCACTCATCGAGGCTTTTTCAGGTCCTCTGGAGATTGAAACTGAAATTGTTGCAGCTAAAGTCTATCACATAGAGAATAATCCAACAGAATTCCATGCAGTAATAACTTTTTCTGATGAAGATGAAGATGATGTTGTGCATGGGCATATTAGACCTTTGTACTTATCTGGAAATCTCATGGTGTAGACATCCGAAGATCTTTCATTGACAATGGTTCAGGAGTCAACCCCATGTCCATTCGTACACTTCAACGATTGGGCCTCACAGAATCTAATTTATCTCCTTCTACCATGATGTTACAAGGATATCCTAAAAATGAACAAGAACCACTGGGTGAAGTTACACTCAAAACTCAGTTTGGAGATCTTGTATCCAATTCAAATTTCATGGTTGTTGATCAAGACTCAGCTTTCAACATCTTGCTTGGAAGACCCTTTCTACATCAATATACGGTTATCCCTTCATCATACCATCAATGTCTCAAATATTGTTTTGATGGTCATGTTGGGACATTGTATGGTGATATGGCTGCGTTCAAGACATGTGAGTCTCAATACATTGAGGTGGAATTCTATCACAATAATGGAAGGTAGAAATCTGCAACAAAGGAGATTACCAAATATAATGCTCCATATGGTTTGTATAAGATTCTAGTAAATCCATTTACACATGTGAGTACAAATTATGTGTTGCCTATCAGTCAAATTGACAAGATAGACCCAAATCAGAATACTCTTATGGAAAGATCCATAATGTCAATTACAGCAATCGAGTTTGGCCACATGGGAGAAATTGGTAACCCACCAAGTAGTGATGAAAGCACAAATGGTGACGTGTTCATTTAATCTGCTAAAATCCAGAAAGCCTATACTTCTCCAATTAGGCTAGAAGAAGTTATAGTATTATCGGAGGTGAACAATGATGTCGATTCTCAATACATCATCTCCTCTTTATTACCCAAAGAAGACACTTCATCATCAGTTGGGTTAGGAATGGAAGCTTCTTCTTCAAGATGTGAAACTTTTGACATCTCTTCTGATCATGAAAATTCGGCTTCATCATCTGATATGCATGTAGAAACATAAGAAATAATACATGATGAAGAAGAAGAGGAAGATCTCAGAGATTCTCCTCCAGCATTTGAAGAGTGTATCTCTCCCACTGTGGATGAACTCAGAGAAATAAATATGTGTACAAAAGAAGATCCACGCCCCACTTTAATCAGTACGGCCATGACTCTTGAAGAACAAGAGATGTATATTTCCTTTTTACAGAAAAATCGAGACATATTTTCTTGTAACTCTACAGAGATGCCTGGGCTTGATCCTGATGTTGCTACCCATCAATTGGGTTTACCAGATGAACATTGAGGATTTAAGCAATCCGTGAGATGAACACACCCAACTTATGCATCCAAAATTGAAGCTGAATTGGATAAGCTTATCAAATCTAACTTCATCAGAGAAGTTCAGTATCCCAAGTGGTTGGATAATATTGTCCCTGTAAAGAAAGAAGAATGGAAAAATTAGAGTTTGCATTGATTTCAGAGATCTTAATCGGCATTGTCCTAAGGATGATTTCCTAGTTCTGATTACTGAACTTTTAATTGATGCAAGAGCTGGCTGTAAAGCACATCCCTTCATGGATGGATATTCCAAATATAATTAGATCTGAATGGCCCCAGAAGACGAGGAATCCACAGCCTTCAGATCCCCTCAGGGTGTGTTTTGCTACCGGGTAATGCCCTTTGGCTTAAAGAATGCAGGTGTAACATATCAGCGTGCCATGCATCATATCTTCAAACCGTTCTTAGGGAAGTTTGTTTAATGCTATGCAGACAATTTGGTGGTTAAATCCAAACAACTTTCTAATCACTTGGCTGATTTGGAAGTCATATTCCACATGCTTCGACAACATAATTTGAAGATGAACCCCTTAAAATGTGCTTTTGTGGTAACCTCAGGAAAAGTTCTCGGATTTGTTGTACGCCATCGTGGTATTGAAGTCGATCCTGAGAAGACCAAGTCAATCCATGGTATATAACCTCCTCAAAATTTGATATAATTTAGAGGACTTCAAGGACACTTAGCCTATATTCGGTGTTTCATTGCCAATTTGGCAGGAAAAAGTTTACGCTTCACCAAATTGATGAAGAAGGGAGTCACTTACCAGTGGACTGAAGAATATAAAAAAGAATTTGATATTCTCAAGAAATACCTCTTGAGTCCACCGGTACTCATGCCACATATTGAAGGAAGACCACTTATTATCTACGTGACAGCTCTAGAGTGTTATTTGGGTGCCTTTCTTGATCAAAAGAATGATGCTGGGAATGAAAACAGCCTCTACTATCTCAGTTTAACTGTGCATGAAGCAGAAACCCAGTATTCAAGTATTGAGAATTGATGCTTGGAAATAATCTTTGCAGTTCAGAATTTGAGACACTACCAGCAACATCACGAAGTCCAATTGGTATCTCGCAATAACCCACTCAAATTCATCCTTAGTCGTCCAATGCGTACAGGACATCTGGCAAGGAGGGAAGTTATTTTTCTGTAATTCGACAATCAATATGTGTCTCAAAAGGCAATAAACAGTCAAGCTCTGGCTGATTTCCTGGCTGAACACCATTCAGTGGAAGGCACATCTTTAGATATTGAACTCCCTGATGAGGAATCTTCTCTACTCAAGAAAGTCCTCAGGCATGGGAAATGTATTTTGATGGTTCTTCTAGAAGTCTAACAGGGAGGAAAATTGAAAATACTAAATTCAACAAAGTTTGCATTGGAATTGTGATCATTTCTCTATAAAAGGAAGTCTTACCTTATTCCTTCTTATTGTGGGAAGGTTGTACCAATAATGAAGCAGAATACCAAGCTCTCATCGCAGGCTTGGAATTAGTGATTCAAGCACAAGTGAATCACTTAAAGGTGAAAGGTGATTCAGACCTAGTAATAAAACAAGTCAATGGGGATTATGCCATCAGAAAAGAATAACTAATCCTTTTGTATGATTACGTCAGAGAGTTAATGGAGGAATTCTCTTCGGAACCGACATTTTCTTATGTCCCAAGGTCATAAAATGCTTATGTTGATGCACTAGATAATATAGACACAGCTCTGGAAGATCCAAATCGGGACGAGACAACCATAAGTATTGCCTACCATCATGCAAGTTTTACTTATGTTTGAATCAGAATAGAGGAAATTAATGAAATTAGTCCTATTCCTGAACTGTATGGTCATACTACAGGATGGATGTCACCTATTAGGGAGTACCTTTGAAATGGAACACTTCCACCTAATAAATCCGAGAAAGAACACATTCGGCGACATGTGCTCAATTTTACTCTTATGATAGCCTAGATCACCTAGAGAAAATTCTCTACAAAGGTGGTTTTGATGGAGTTCTCTTCAGATGCGTTGATGGTGAAGAGACAATGGCTGTCATGAAATATGTGCATGTAAGAGTCTATGGAGCCCAGCAGTTTGGACATAGACTGTCTGATCAAATTCGAAGGATTGGATACTTTTTGCCATCAATGATAAAAGATTGTGTTGATTTCATATAGAAATTTCATTCATTCCATGTACATTCCAACTTCATTCATCAACCTCTATAGTTTCTTCATACAGCTAAATACTCATGGCTATTTGCCACATGGGGAATGGATGTGGTGTGACCCTACCCTTCGGCTACGGCCAGGCAGTTTAAGTACATTCTTACTCTTACTGACTTCTTTTCCAATTGGGCAGAGGCAATACCTCTCAAGGAAGTCAGTTCTAAATGCATTGTTAGCTTCATCAAGTCTAACATCATTACCAGATTTGGTGTCCCTCATACCATATTGACGGACAATGGCACCAACTTCTGTTCATCTGAGGTAAAGAAGTTGTATCAAGAATACAACAGAAAATCCAACCATTCATCTTAGTATCATGTAGCGGCCAATAACCAGATAGAAGCCTTTAACAAGACTCGTTCAAATATACTACAAAATATGGTGGATAAAGATAAGAAGTAATGGCCTGATAAACTCTTTCATGTTTTATGGCCTTATCGGACTACCAGCCGCACTACAACGCAGTCAACTCCATATTCATTGGTATATGGAACGAATGAAGCCTTTCCAATTGAAGTTCAACAACCCTCACTCAAATTTTCCATTTGTGATCAATCATCTATAGATGAACAATCTCAAAAGCGATTGAATGAATTGGAACGGTTAGATGAGAAAATATTCTGCACTTTAAACCACTTATAGGTCTATCAGAATCGAATAACACAAGATTTCAACAAAAAAGTTCATCTTTGTTCATTCACTCAGAGAGAAATGTTATTAGTTATCAGAACTCCAATGATACCAGGAAAGAAATCTCCCAAGATTGAGCCAAAATAGGAAGGACCTTACTCAATACATAGGGTCTACTCCAATGGAGCTTATTCTTTATACTCAACGGATGTAGAACTCATCACTACTCTAAACAATGCCAGATTTTTTAAGAAGTATATTGTATAAACACAAAATGTATCATCCATATGGTCCGGTATGATCTTAAACTGCACCACCATCCATCAAGACGTTAAACTGCATCATCAACAGTCCATGCATATGACCCTAAACTATTTGCAAGTCCCTTACATCCAACAAGACATTAAACTGCATCATCTAGGGCCCATACATATGACCTTAAACTATTTGTATTAATTTTGTCCCACATGGCGTTAAACTGTAGGCAAAAAATATTCCCTAATTTGTCCTCACAGCATGACATTAAAATGCATAGTCCACCTTCTGTCTAGCATGACGTTAAATTGCACCATCCACGGTCCATGCATATGACATTAAACTATTCGCGCTTTCGTCCAACATGATGTTAAACTATGAAAAAGTCCCTAATACGTCCAACATGATGTTAAACTATGTCCCCCTTCATCGTCCATGCTATATGATGTTAAACTATATAGAAGTCCCTTTTTTCCAACATGACATTAAACTGTATTGTCCCCATCGTGCTATCTACATGAAGCTAAATTGTACAAAAAATACTTTAGTACGTCCTACATGACATTAAACTGTACTTTGTCCCTGCTACATGACATTAAACTGTGCAGCAACAATAGTCCTAACTATAAGACCGTAAAACTGCATAGTCCCTCCATATGTCCTACATGACATTAAATTGTGCATCGTTAGGATTGTTGTTACCTCTTGTTTCTCACACTGAGTATGAATCACCTGAGATTAGAGAAAACATCAACTATAATACCCTATCTGGGCCACTAACCATGCATAAGTCCCAATATCATTTTTTTTATTATTTAGGCCATTGTCCCCAAGAACAACTTGATCATTAATTAATCATTTAATTGAACTATGGGGACTTTGATCCTTACCTTCCAGGACGGGTATGTAGGAAACCTCCCATGGTTCATGCCCAAAAATAATCTCTTCACATCGGTTCACCTCCATCTCATACGATGTTGATTCGTGGAACCGCCCCTAGAATCAATATCTTTACATTGGTTCACCTTTGTCCTTGTTATACGACATTAGACTATACAGCACTTCTGTCCAGTATGAAAATAAACTACAATATTCTTTGATACCCTCACCTGATAGGGAACCATTATTTACATTGATTTTTCAATCGTGTTTCATTTCAAAGACTACGTGCATACATGGCAATGCTCAAACCTCTTATCTTGGGTTAAACCATCATTGTACTAAAGTCCCCTTTCACACTTCACATGTACGAACCAAATCTGTACAACGGATATTTCTAGAACTATGTGGGCTTGATTCCCATCCTTATGGGATATGTAGGAACTTTTGAGTGTCCCTCGAATCGAGCCCCAAGTCTTTTGGGCCTAACCCCAAAATTCCTCTTCCATTCCCTTGGCTGAAAAGCCCCCATGATAACACACACTGTGTATTTCTTACAATGGTCCAAGCTCTATGGCCCTAAACTAAGACCTCTAATCCTTTTGTCCCACACGACGTTAAACTGTAGTTCAAGAACTATGTATGGCTTGATTCCCATTCCTAAGGGATACGTAGTGAATTCCAACACTTCCATTCATAGCCCAACCACAACATGATTTTGGTTAGAATTGTCTATGTATCTTTGTATACGTTGGAAAATACCCATCTTTATGTGTCATAATCCTAACCTTAAATATTTTCAGAGCGTCATAACCCTTTTTCTTGACTTTTAGTCACAAAAATGTAAAATTTCTAAGAGTTGTTTTTCCTGACCATGCAGCACGTGCCCTTAGGCGACCTTGCATAAATATTCTACATAACAAACTTGTCAGCCAAAATATACTATTATTTGACTATGCAGCCAATGCCCTTAGGTGGCCCTACATAATTCAACCCCCTAACGGTTTTGTTAAATAATGGTAACTTCATTCTTCGGAAGAAAGCCTATTTTGTCTTTATTGGTCTTAAATGATAGTATGTAAGGATCCACAAAAATAACCATCCTTAACTAATTTGTCCCATATCCTTTTTCATGATCTGAAAGTATTCATGTCTATGGTTTATATTCTCTCCATCCCTATGTTTGGGTCAGACCTTTGTAGAAGTGATATCCATCCAGTTTTTCGATAATCTTGTTCAGAACTATCTTCTCCATATTCATGTACCTCTATCCATACAGAAAACTCTATACTTTGGAAATTTTGAATCTCCTTAAACATTCACTAGATTTTAGTAATAAAACGGTAAAATTCTGAGAGTTTTTTGCCTGACTATACAGCACATTCCCTTAGGTGGCCTTGCATAAATAGTCCACATAATAGACTTGTCAGCCAAAAGATACTATTATTTGACTTTGCATCCAATTCCCTTAGGTGGCCCTACATAATTAAACCACCTAACGGGTTTGTTAAATAATAGTAACTTTATTCTTGGAAACTACTTCTTCTGATGCCTTTTAGCTCTTTTTCATATCATTCCTCAGATTCAAATATTCTTAATCCATAGATTACATATTTTCCCTTATACTTGAGTTTGGTAATATGTTTTCAGATTAATTGTCAAGGGATTGAGTCATTTCTTATTTATTCGGTCAAATCTATTTCGACCTCAAACATTAGCGTCTTTATGTCCGCCGTGCATGACTTTAAACTTCCCACAAAAGACAATGGAACTTTGAATAAAAGTCTAGTTCCAGCTCACTAAACATACATTTTGTATGATTTAGGTAATATTGAGCAATTAAAAGATTAAATGTTTGTAGGATTATTTACATTAATCCTAGTAAAAATCAAACTATTCTTACTAGGCTCATTGGATTCGGTAAAATTTAATGCAGGTAGTAGGAAAATATGTGCACAAATGATTGAAGACGAAATTTTTTTTCATTGATACACATGAGATAGAAGGGAATCCACAGACTGGAGTCTCTTCCCTTTTTCAGGAATTACAAAATGCTTTCAACATAACTCTTCATTTGATTTACGGCATCCCGAGCATCATCGGCAACCACTTTGAATTCAATCATTCAACTGGATACAATAAGAGATGTAGTGATACCAGCTCTTCTTGGAACAATTGTAAAAGGATGTTCTTGTGTGCGGTTTGAGAAAATTTTCTGATGATCAAACAGTGACTTTGTTTCTGTCCAAGAGACTTGGAAGATGGATACATGGATTTGAGAATGCAGCCTTGGAAGTAACGATCCATTTGGAGAGAGTACTCTTTTCAGATATTTCTCTAATGCCATGTTTGTCTTCTCTCCACCAACTGGCAGCTGAAAACATTTCAGCCCATGGGTTTTCCATTTTTATATCTGCAAGGAAATGGCATGGAAGGAAAATTTGAATGTTCACACCATTTTTGTTGCTCTTAATGCACAACATAACTGTAATAGAGGAATAGTAGTGAAGGTGAATCTCAGGAGTATAGTTCTTTGCATTTGGAACATTGACTCCTTGTAGATGACAATGACAATACAGAGACAGGTAGACTCTCTGTGGGAAATTAATATTATATTTCTTCAATTACTAATCCAAATTTGGGAGAGTTTTGTCCCAGATATCATAGTAATAATGGCCAACAATGTTCATCATGTCATCAATTCTCTTTCTTTCTAGTTCATTAGCCATTCCAATTCCCTTGGGAGCCATTGAATCTGCACAAAAGTTGAATAAACTAACTCTTAAATGGGTTTATTTTTCAAAAAAATTGTGAATGAATTCAGAAAAATTGGGAAAGGCATTAAGGCGTGCAAGTATAAACTTGGCGCGCAAGTGTTAGTGTGACGTGCTAGTTTTTAACGTGCATGTATAAACCGCACAAGTATAAACACCTCTACAGCTGCGCGACAGCAAAGAAATAGCGGAAAAAAGAGCAACCTGCGCAGTAAAGGCCACTTCTGCGGAGAGAGCTAGGATGATTGAAATCCATATGCTTTGTATGGAAATGGGGCCACATATTTATTGGCCTCATCCGTAACCTGTACGCCGAAGTATGTCCAGCCAGAATTTGCGCACCTTACCTTGCACGCCGCATCCTACGCGCCAAGTGTTGCGCCCTGCACACTTTCACGCCGCCTTTCCTTTCGTTTTCTGCTTTTCCTCAGAGTTACATCCTCATTTCTTTAGGATCCAAATCTGAGGGGGGACATTTGATGATGCTCCTTTTTCGTCACATTGTCTAAACGAATGGAAAGGGAAATTACTTAGCACAAATTGATTCATCGTTTGAAGAAAACATCAAAAATAGACAAAGGCATGAACAAGGCTTCAAATGCACAAGTGTCGTGCAAGTTTCATCACTGTCGCGCAAGTCCACTTGCGTGACACCTCATGGTCACGCAAGTGACTTGAGCGCCCTAAAGGATAACCACCCGGGGTCTTCTCCAGCCAATAAATACCCCCGGTGGGCCCCCCATTTGGGGAGGAATTTTTCCAGAAACGTAGATTTGAGCTCTCGGTGCCCTAGTCTCTTCTCAAAACATCTGAAACACTTCTAAGGTAATTTATTACCTAGAACGAAAGATCTAAAGAGGGCGAGGAAGGCCTAAGTGTTGAAATTCATCAACACTTGCACGCCTGAGTGGCCTGCCCTTAAGGGAAATGGCCACACTTGCACGCCACCTAACTCCATCAATTGAACTTGCGCGCCACTCTTCTGGAAGAACCTCTAGATGCTTCTAAAGGCTTTAGCCAAGAATAGCCCAAGTATTATCATGCAGGATTACAAATGTGCAAGTACCCATGTGTCATGCAGGTATACCTGTGCGACCAGGACTTGCGCGCCCAAGCAGTACATGCGCGCCTGCCAGGACTTGCACACCCCTGCCTTTTTGGGTGACCTTCTTGCCCATTTCACCCCTCTTAGGCCATTCCACCTCTCCTATTCAAGATTCAATCTTCAAGACACTCTTCAATTCCATTTATTGCATGATTTCTTGATTTGACTTCCTTATCTGAAAGGAATTTTGTGGAATATATCTCAAAACCTAATGATTAACAGATCTTTATGTCACTAAAGATTGAGATTTCATTCTTTCAATCTCATCTGTTAAAGATGATAGAATATCATTAACCTGTGCCTCTTTTTAGAGAATAATCCCCAGTCTCAAATATGGGCATCCCCTTAAGGAGTAAGCCCCAAGTCCCTTAATTTTTCAAATCTCTTAACCTGGGCCTCCTTTTCCGGAATAAGCCCCAGTCTCAAATATGGGCATCCTCTTTAGGAGTAAGCCCCAAGTCCCTTAATTTTTCAAATCTCTTAACCTGGGCCTCCTTTTCAGGAATAAGCTCCAGTCTCAAATATGGTCATCCTATTCAAGAGTAAGCCCCAAGTCCGTTAATTATTCAAATCTCTTAAATTGGGCCTCCTTTTTAGGAGTAAGCCCCAGTCTTAATTTCTCTTAACTAGTCCTAATTTACCTTTGATCAAGGATTCCTTCTCAGGAGTAAAACCCAATCCTATGTCCTCTCTTAATTTGGGCCTCCTTTTCAGGAGTAACCCCATGTTAGAGTATTCAAATCTCAATAAAGCACATATAACTTTATGGACCCTGTTCCTGGATTTCATCCCTAAAGTAAATCCTAATCATCATTTATCTGGGTAGTCATAAATACATAAGTCCCACATTATTTCTTATGATTGCATCTTTTATGGCACAATTATCTGATTTTTACCAATACCTCTTACTTATCACACCGAGCATGAATCATGTGATCTTAGAGTGTAAAGGTAATTATGACATCCTTCTTTGAGCCATCAATCATAAACATCATACTCTCTTATTCGAACAATGTGGGTTCTGATTCCTTTTGCAAAACAAAGGATACGTAGGTATCCCATCAACAGGTACGATCCCAATTTTGAAATAACTCATGTCCTCCTGAATGAAAATAAACTTCAAATTCCCCACTGAGTGTCTTTAAAACTAGTATGGTCATCATAATGACCAAGAGACTTTTATGTATTTTAAGGATACCATCAACTAAAAATCTCTAACAAATACAGATGATTCTTCATCGATGAAGAACCTCGAATAAAAATAAATAATCCCTGAATTTCTTATATATGTATCATTGAATGTCAAACTAAAGGACAGCTCATTTTATTCTTGGTAATGTAATAAGGATTCATGAACATAACTTAAATCTATAAAGACAGTCCCGGAGTAGACAATACTTCCCCTCAAAAAGGTGTAATGAGTCTGACCTCCCATCCTCTCGACCAATGCAAAATACCTAAGCCTCATAAGTCCACAAACTAATGAGCACCTGCCTTTGGAATGTAGGTCCAAATGGATATGGAATTATTGGATGTTTCTGGTTCTACGAACACACCCGTTAGAAACCGATTGGAATGTTTGATCCTTCAATCAAGGAGGTCATCCCCAAATTCTGAGGGAAAAAATCATAAACTATAAAGAGGATGAAATATTATATGGATAATGATTTTGAAAGATTACATGAATAATTACATAAGGAAAATATATTTTTTATGGAAATAATTTTTGAAAACCCATTCTGAAAATCCTATTCTTATAAAGAATGATTAACAATTTTATTTACAATATTTCTTGAGGAAAATGTTGTTGCCCCTAGTAAAGTCTTTTTAAACCATGAATAATTTTAAAATCATTTTTATTTTAAAATATATTTTAAAAAAATAATGTAATTATGAAAATATTTTAAAATCATTTTTCTTTGAAAAAACCTTAAAAATTCATAATGAAATATTGAAAATACATTAAAAAAATTTATATGAAAATAACTTGAAAATATTAATATCAAGTCCTGAAATAATTTTCAATACAATTTTCCTACATAAATTATAAAAGATACTTGAATAAATTTTAAAAACCATTTTCCATGAAAATATACAAATGAATCATGAAACCATTTCAAACACATTTTAAACATAAAATTATTTTAATCCATTTTACAAGGAAAGGAAATCTATAATAAAAAATAATATAGTATATTCAAAAAATCATTAAAAATAAAATCATTGTAAAATGATAAAATAAGTATCATGTAAATGATGGTCATAACATGTGGTAATTATATACATGAGTAACATTCATTTTTCATTTTATTTGTTTTAAAAAGTTCCTTTATCAGATAATGACATGAGTGTTGCATTTAAACCCATTTTGGGAAAAAGATAAAACATGGGTAAACATTTCATTTAAAAATAATTGGATAAGAGTAAAACATTTTGAAATCCTTGTTAGAAGTCATGGTTTTGAAATGACAAATATTTCCAACTGAATGGAAAAATAATGTCGAGATTTCTTAATAACATTTTCTTAATTATCTTAAGTACCAAATAGGGGGAAATGGTACCATTACATGGATATTACATGAATGACCATATGGTAAGAAAATTCATGAGTGTTCTTGATATATGGATCATATGATTCATCAATGTATGAATAATCATAAAAACTCATGATAAATAATGAGATTATACTAGAATCTATTACAACCATTGTAACATTTAATGATAATAAAATAGAGAGAATAACATTAAATGAATATTTAAATATCACCAAAAATAGTATATTAATGATATTACAAGGAAAAGGAAATATAAAAACCTAATAGAAAAATATTGGAACATAACATGGAATGTGTATCAATAATGGAAAATTTACACAAAATTACCTTACCGATTTGGATGCTTTTTAACCATATACACAATGGTATAAATTTTATAAATTGGTTATGGAAATACCCACAAATTTATGTATATTAATAATATGATAAATACATCATATTTATACACACCAAACAAAATAAATGAGTGGTGAATATGTAAGTATCTCACATAAATAAAAGGTTAGGTGAAATTTCCTTAACATAAGACTTGAATTTATTTTTACATGTTCAAACATACTATATAATAAATATAAATATATTATCAATCCAACACCAAACCATATTATTATATATAATATCATATGGGAGTGTGTGTTAGTGCATGTAGAACCAATAAAATTATAACATATGAATATATTAAGGATAATTTTCTTATTATATTCTAATTTAATAATAATATTTTAGGTGGTTATTAATGAAAATGAAGGAAATCAACTTGAAAATTTTGTTTCCTATTATTTGGGTGAATCATTTAGGTTTGCACAAAAGGGTATCCAAGGATGAAATTATTCCTAAATAGAGCCTTAAAAAAAGTTATGGATATTGGTATGTTAATTGGGAATTTATTTTCATTAAAAAATTGGTTTTAGAGTTGTGAAGGAGGTGAGAGCTGGTGTCCTATTATAAGTATGGAAATTACACACTTTGTATTTTTTAATAGAATTATCAGTTCCCCAAGTATTATTTATTTCCCATGTCTTACAATAGACCATTATGAAACCTTATAGGTGTAGTGGATGAAATATTGCAGCAAAATAGGTTTTTATAATTTTATACATGAATTTACCCTTAAGATTAATGTTTAGTCCCTTGTTACGACTACTTTTACCATAATCGTTGTTATTAATTTTTCAAACAATTACTAATAATTTTTTCAAAAAATATGATGACTGTATTATAAATTAAAAACATTGATTACTAAAAATATTTAATCCATTTCTCTATATTCAACACATATAGGTGTCAAAAGAAATTTTAATTTAATCTTGTAAATTGAAGGACAATTATTGTTTTAGTAAATAAAATACATAAACTTTTTCTTTGTTTTTCTAGGAAAAATTAAATTCAAATTTATTCTATTGAATTAAATTTAATTAATTGATAAAAAATTAATCTAAATAGACATTAAACTCAGATAAAAATATAATTTATCCTTATAAATAAGTAATACAAAAAATAGTTGTGAATTATAATCCATTATTTTCAATAATAATTCAAAATGAAACATCATAGAAAATACCAAAAAATCCCCAAATTATAATTTTTATGTTCCTATTTTTTTTTAAAAAAAGTCATATAAAATATATAAATGTTCCAAAATTTATATTTTATATTGTTTCTCAGTTAAATTATGATAACATTTCCTTTCGAAAAGTATAGGTTTTTTTGTTCAATACTGGGGTCAATATTACCTTATGGGAATAAAATCTATTTGATGAATGTCAAAAATAATTTATTCAATAAAAAACATATACATTAAAACATTTTCCCTTAGTAATTATTATTAATTTAATTTATCAGGATAAAACATCTTTTTGAGAATAAGAATATTTTTTTATAAAAACATTCCCTTTATATTCAATTTGTTATTATATTTATTTATAAATAATTTGTGTCAAATAAATTCAACAATATATTTTCATTTTCTAATTAATAAAAATAATATTATTCAATTTAATGTCTAGGTAGTATTTAATTATATTAAATAATATTACTTTTAATAATATATTAATATTTCATAAAACATGGTCTTTAATGTTATGCAAGCCATCGAGGAAAGTTGGTCATGAGTGTAACCTAAGAAAAGCTTAGTGTTCCATATAGAGAGAGAAAAAAGTAATGTTGTGTTTCCAATAATATTAAATTGGTATAGATTATAAAGAAGGTTTTAATTAGTGTATCATGCAACACAAAAAAGAAATGAAAATTAATTTATTTGAAAGAAAAGGTTCACAACAACTGAAGTTGTTAAATTTTATACCCTTAAGATGAATTTCACCCTATAAGTTAATCTCGGTTTTTAAAGGTTTAATATTTAGTATTCCATCCATAGAAACCAACATAATAAAAATTAACACTAAAACATCCTTTATAAGGGGAATGTAAGAAACTTTGTGGTTACCCAAAGTAACACATAACTTGTTTTCCACATTGGAGAACATTAGTGGGAAGTGATAACATATACATGAAGGAAAATCATAAATAATCATAGATATTGATAAATATTGCTGATCAAAAGTATGTTGGTGATGTAGATAAATTTAACTATTAAAAAACCATAATGTAAAGAATCATCATAGTGATCCTTGGTGTCATAAAAATTGATTATAATAGTATAATATTTAATTTCATGACAATTTTCCTAAGGTTAAAAAAATCACAAAAATATATACTTACTTTATTTCATTCCATTCCATTTAATAAGTAAAATCTCTCCCTTTGTTCATGTGTTGACCAAATTCTACTTCACCACTTTCTCCAAAAAATGGTTAAATTTTCATTAAGAAAGCACTAACATATAACGGGATCCATGATATGTCATATCATATTAATTTAGTTATCATCAATACAATGTTGTTATAAAAAGTTATCAAATGTTAATAAATTATCATCTAGTTGTCACATCTGAAAAAATTTAATACCCTCATCATATATTCTTTTGAAACATGGTAATAACCTAAATTACCATAATTAATTTTGGAAAACAAGAATGCTTCCATATTCCATATAGTAATGGATATATCACATAAATCTAGTATGTTGTAAAAATATTTCATGATAACATAAAATATGTGGTCAAAAAATACTTCATCAATTTAGAGGTAATAAATACCATCAAATTTAATTATCACTATGAAACATATATTAATATATGAATTATTATCTGGAAATGTGGAATAAATTATGGGTTACATTCGCTTAATAGAAATATCACCTTTACATGAAATCTCCTATCTATATCACCATCACCATTCCAATTATCATTTTAAATAATTAATGAAAACCTTATTCTGAAAATACTAATATATTTCATGATTTATATAACATAATCATTCAATTACAAAAGATATACTCTTCAATAAAACATCTTTATTCTCAAACCATTACCCGATATTCATCATCTAATCCTATAATATCCCTTTCCAAGAATATGAAAAACTTTTTATGACATAAGGTTATAGAACATTAATTTAATCATGACTATTACATTTCATTTAAATAATATTATAAGAACCTTGCATAACATTCACATTCCAATTACGGTCACTGAATATTTAGTAGTATAACGAATACTTGTTGACCATCCTGATTCTCTTCATGATATTTCCACTTAAAAAATTGATTTTATATGGTCCTTTATTTCCCCATCTGTGAAATTAAATGTTCACACATATCCTTCTAATTCCCACTATTGATTTAAACCAGAAATCATAGGATGGGAAACACTTATCATATAAGAAAACCACATAATCATGAAAAAATACTTATATGATATCTAAATAAAAAACATATTTTTATTTAATATATGACACCATTAGTTTATCAGAGGTTATTTATGGTAATATTAATAATGAATCATTCATTATATTTCAGAAATAGTTATTTGATTCTCAAATCATATCCCCTTGGAGTTTCAAACATGTTGTGTTGTATGGTCCATTGTCGTGTACTAGGTTACAGTCGACTCAGGCCCAACAGACCTTGTCAAACTTATTACTCCTAGTCACATCTATTTTATAACCACATCGACTTGTATCATGTAGGAATGGATGTATTTCTTCGAAAACACATTCCATGTCATTTACCTAAAGTATATTTTCCTTTACTTTTCCTAATCCTTATCATATCCATATATGTGTCCTTATGGTTCCCATTAAGGAGTTCTCATCCTAGTTTCTAAACATTTACTAATCCTTCCCTCTTATACTAACTATAACAACCATGTCCAAATATACATATAAATTACACAATTATTCAATAATCGATAAAACATTAAACTAGCAGGCACCCAAATACCCTATTAGTTTAGTGCCTTTGGAAATATGGAAACATAAATTCTTGTACAAGAGTGAGATACATTATCTCCCACTAGTTTCTATATGACTTTATACCCTATTAAACACATATTACACAAAATATATCTTTATAATAGAAGGAAGTAAACATAAAAATAGGGTGAGATCAAATACTCAGGAAGGGTAAATAAGAGATAATTGTAAGAATAAATATGAAAATAAGGGTATGAGAATGTTATAATCACATTATAAGATCATACATGAATTGTGGAATAAAAATTAGCAATTCATAAAAACTGAATCATAATGGAATCTATAGTATAATCCATGAATACATAGCATAAGAGTAAGATAGGAAATTTTTCAATAGAGATAATCATGTAATAGGATTCCCTGTAAGTCAATATGAATTTCTATAACTTATCATGGAACTCTATGTAGACTACACCTACATGGTAGGACACAAAACCATCCACATTCATATTCCTTTCATTATAAGAAATTATGATTCCCCATTTTCCTATTGTGGATTGGGTTTCCCCATATTCTTATATTAGATCATATTTCCCTATCACCCCATAGTAGATTGAGTTTCCTCATCTTCCATATGCTTGGTGACTACACCTACTATCTGGGATACTCCACCATCCCAAGTTGTAGTGATTTCCTTTGGAGGTATCAATTTTCCACATATTCCCATAGTAGATTTGGTTTCCCCATCATCCCATAGTTGATCAGATTTCCCCATTATCCCCTAGTGGATCAATACCATTGATTTGAATATCATCACTATCTCATGATGTATAAACATTTAACCAATGAATTGGAGGGAGATATAGGTCCAACTATCATATAGTAAAATTTTCAATATTTTCCACAAGATAATAAAACTGTCATCGTATCATGACCCATAAAAATATATATTTTTCATAAACATCATATCATAACTCATGAAACCAAATGGCTGTTAAAATAATATTATCATATAATAATCTATAGAACTGATGTAGTTTTCATTATCATTTCATCAAGTGATATCCCGTTAAAAGAAGTGGGTTTCAAAATCATATAACCTCTGGAAGATAACTAGGGTTATAAAAATCATGCTATTAAAACATATACCATTTAAGAGAGAATATGACTGGTATTATTGGATTGTAACCCCAATAAATATTATACTATAAAAAATTATGGCATCATAGATAGATAATGACATTGAATGAACACATGAAACATTTCATAAAAAAATAGCATTTCGTTGAAAATAATTTTCATAAAACCATTTTGAAGACCTTTTTCTAATAAATAATGATTTAATGTTTCATTTAAAACATTTCTTGATTAAATTATATTTTCCATTTTGGAAAAATATATTTAAAAAATAAATTATTTTGAAAATATTTTCATTTTAAAATAATTTTTAAAACATGTAAAGGATTATTTAAAATACTTTTAAAACCTTATTATTTGAATACACCTTGAAAAATCAAAATGAAACATTTAAAAACAATTACAACATTTTAATTTGAATTTGATTTGAAAAAATTTACAAATATGTCTTAAAATCATTTCAAAAATAATTTTCCTTCAAAACATATAAATATGTTTAAAAACATTTTGACAACCACATTCCATGAAATATCACAAAATTTTTTTTAACATATTTGAAACATTTTGTAAATATAAAAAAATTTGAAAACAATTTTTCTTTGAATTCCGTTTTATAATAAAAAAACTCCACAATATTAGGAAAACCATTTTCATTAAAAAATAAAAATGCAGTAAACCTATAAATGAAGCATTAAAGAAATGATGGTCATGATGGTGGGTAAATCCATGCATATTTAATATTCCATTTCCACCTAAAAACATTATAAAAACTCCTTTATTGTAAAATGATAATAGTATTCATTTAAAAAAAATTGAAATGATAAAACCTGGGTAAAAATTTCATTTATTCATCATAGGAATACAATATATAATTTTTTAAACCTTCTTAGAAAACATGTTTTTGGAAGAACGTGGATTTATGACCAAAAAGAATAATGTTAAAATTACATGGATATAAAATTAATTAACATAGTGTAATAAAATTATTTATATTTACTGAGAGAGAGATCATCATATTTTTTCAACAGAAGCTTAATCATAAACAATCAAGAAAAACAATGAGATTGTTGTGATACACTTATACAACATTGGTAACATTAAATCATAATAAATTAGAAATAATTAAATTACACGATGCTCTAAATATCATTAAAATAATGATATTCATGATATTACATGGTAAAATAATTATATGCACCTCATAGAAAAATATAGGTTGATAATAAGACATGTGTCTCAAAGAAGTTAAATTGAGACAAAATTAGTTTATCAATTTGGTATCTTTCAAATCGAAAACCTGATGAAAGAAATATAATAAAATAAATCTGTAAATAAATCAAAATTTATGTATAAGATTCATATAATATTTACATGTTCATTATATGAACCACACAAATGTAGTGTGTGTTGAATAAATCATGTATCTCACAGAAATAAAATGTGACATGAGATTCCATAACCTTAATTCTTAAAATTATTTATACACATTAAATCCTTATTTATAATAAATATTCATTCATAATTAATATACCACTCAAACATATTATTTTATAAAATAAGATATATGATTTACATTTGACATTAAATTACCCATTTATTAACAATTCCTAGTTAAAGTAATGTTTGGTGTAATAACTGCTTTGGTAATCATACTTATTTTGAGTATTTATTCTTTATCAACTTACTAAAATCATGATTTAATTATTTAAATAATGTAAAAAATAAATTTATATATATCATATATATTCATTATACACATATTTTTCATAATCCAAAAAATACATAAATATTAAATGAAAGACACCATTCATGGAGATGGTAGGTCGAACATAAGGATGAAAATTGTACCGTTTTATTGTAATATTGTTGAAAATAATGAAAATTAAATATCATTAATGAATAATTATTTTTTCATAATTATCAAATAATTTTACTAAACCCATCACTAATACATTCCATGTACAGAGTGAAGAAATCACATCTCTTTAATGATGTGGTAGTCCACACTTCCAAAAACATAGTCATTACATTTACAGAAAATTGGAATCATGAATGTAGGATTAAGATAATAACTATATAATTATAAATATATTATAAATAAAATATATATCTTATAAAATCATAGTTTTGATCATAATTCCAAACCATGATATGTGGTAAAGGTAAAATGAACAACATCATTTCGTGAGGCAGCAGTTCATCGCACACAAGAATGGTATGTTCATTGTGCATTAGATGGACATGAGAGTATGTGTTGGTATAAACCATTAAATTAAATAATATCATTATATTGAGGATACTGTGGTTATTATATGATCATGTAACAATAATAATTTGGGTGGTGGTGAAGGAAGATGAAGTAAATGATCTTGAGGAAGGATGTTACCTCTTCTTTGAGTGAATCCTTTGTGTTCGCATCAAAGATATTCCATGGATAGATTTATAAAAAAAGGTAGGATTAATGAATAATTTTATGAATTTTGGGAAGTTAATTTTATATATTTTATCTGAACATAAGTGTGTCGAGAGGTGTGAATAAGGGAGAGAGGTAATGGCCTTTTAAAAGAGAGGTAAAGGACAGAGTTGGTATTTTTTAAATGAATTGTGTGTTCCCCATGAATTGTGTATTATCAAATTATCCAAAAATACCATTATGAAACCTCAATGGTCTATTAAACAAAATATTTCCATCCAATGGGGTTTTTACATGTTTATAGGTCATTTATCACAATAAGATAATTGTTTAGTACCTTACAAAGAATAATTTTATCATAATTGATGAAATTAATTTAAATTGCATTCGCTAATATTATTTTGTCAAAAACCAAGTTGACCTTATTATAAGTTTCCAATTATACTAAATAAAAATTTATCCATTTATCAAAATTAAATTCAGATAATTTTGATAAAAAAGTTTCAATATATTCTCACATATGGGATGATAATGTAGGTATTTAATGTAAAAACATTCTAAAGTTTGATATTTTTTGATATTGAATTTTAAAGTTAAAGTGATTCAAAAAACATAAATTTAATTAATATAATAAAATTTAATCAAATTAAACACTAATACCACTTATGAATTTTATTTAACCATATAAATAAATTATACAATAAAGAAGTTTTGAATTAAAAATCATTATTTATCTATATTCATTAATAGTGAAACAGAATATAAAAATTAATAAAAACTACGCTATGAAAATTTATATGTTCTTATTTAAAATATTTTTTTTATTTTAATATATAAAATATATAAAATTTTCAAAATTTTCATTTAAAATATGATCTCCTTTAAAATGCAGTAAAATTACCTTTAGAAAAATAGAGTATTTTTATGTGTAATATTAGTTTTGTTGTTATCTTATGATTATCGAACCAATTGGATGAATGTAAAAATATAAGATTTAATATAAAACATATATATCACATTAATATAACTCACTAATTATAATTAATTAAATTTATTAGGTTAAAACAAAAGTTTGAACATAAATGTTTTTTATTAAAACATTCCCTTTATAATAAATTAGTTCTTATATTCATATATAATTAATTTGTATCCTATGAATTCAAACATATATTTTCATAATATAGTTAATAATACTAATAATAATACATTTATTGGATATTTTGTATCTTATTATATTAAATAATATTTTTTAATAATATATTATTGTTCAAAAAAACACGATCTTTAGTGTTACACAGTACCTCAAGGAAATTTAGTCTTGCATGTAACGCAATATAACTTCAGAGTTCTGTGTGGAGAAATATAATCATTATTTTACATGTAATGTAATATTGAATTGTAATAGAAAATAAATAATGTCTCACTGTGTGTAGTATGGAAATCTTGACAAAAAAAATAATTTTTATAAAAATAGGATCACAAAAACTCGGGGTGTTACATTCCACCTCCCTTAAAATGGATTTCACCATCCAAATGTGTCTTGGATATTAATGGTTTAATACATGAATGTTCTATTCATATAAAAACACTTAGTAAAAATTAATACCAAAACATTCATTAAAAATGGAAACATGGAAACTAAATGGTTACCAAAAGTAACACATAACTAGGGTTCCACATAGGAGAACGTATGTTGGAAGTGAAAAAATTTAAATGGAATAATTTCATAAATAATCATAGATATCGATAAAGATCACTGATCATAAGAATTTTTGTGATCTATATAATGTTGTGTTTCATCAAACCATAATGTGAATAATCATTAAAGAGGTCATTGATATCATAAAAAATGAGGATAACAAGAAAAAAAACTCATAACCCATTTACTATATTTGAATAATTGTATTCATATGAAGATATAATTACTTTTTTTATTCCCATTCATAAGTATAATCTCACCCTTTTCTAGTGTCTTGAAAAATTTCCACTTCACCTCATTCTCCAAAAATGAATGTGTAAATTTTATTCCTGGAGAACTAACATATCATGGTGTCCAATATATGTCATAACATATATGTTCAGTTTCCACAAAAACAAAGTGGTTTCAATAGGTTATCCAATATTAACAAATCCTACTGTGGTGGGATAATACTTTAAAATCCCCAATATCATATTATGTTTAACATAAACATTCGAAAAATGGTTATCCTAATAAATAATACATGATATGAGGATCTGAAACATTATAATGAAATCCATGAAGTCATATTAACATCGACCCCCCCCCCCACTATATCATAATGTAGATATTCATTATCACATTCCATACATGTGAATACCCTCATCATATATTCTATTGAAACATGGTAAGAACCCATAGTAAAATATATAATTCTAGAAAACATCCATTATACCTTATTCCAAAGATCACTGGAAGGATTCAATAAATCCAAGAAGTTGTATACATTATCCATGGTAATATGGACTACTCTATCAAAAACTCATTGTTAGTTCTAATTTAATCATTACTAACCAATAAACATTTTCATATACAATATATCATTATCGAAACATCATTATCATAACATCCAAAATAAATTAAGGGTTTCCTTCCCTTAATCAAAATACAACCCTTCAAGAAAATCACATTCTTACCTCACAAGAACCATAAAAAAATATTTTCGATTCTTCAATAGAAACCCCTTATTGAATGTACTTATATATTTCATAATTCATATAAAATAATCTTTGTATTAAAAAAATGAACTTCAATAATCCAACTTCATTCCTAAACAATTAATCACGAATAATCATGTTATCCCTTAGTACCCCATTAATATAATAGGAAACATGAATCATGTCATATGGTTTCTCAACCTCATTCATATCATGATTTTTATGTTTAAAGTAAATAATACAAGAAAATCATATCATACCTTTTACATGTCACTTGCGGTCTCTTTATCTACAACAGTATAACCAATACACATGGACCTTTCTGATTGTCAACATGATATTTCTACTTAGAAAATGTATTTCCATTATGCATATACTTTTAAAATCTTAAATAATTAATGTTCACCTAGGTCCTTATGGTTACCACTATTAATGTAACCCAAAAATAATATGATGGGATAAACATATCTTAACAAAACACCACATGATAATGAAAAATTACATATAGGATGCCTAAATAATGATGCCTACTTCTTTAATTCATGAGACCGTATATTTATCCTAGGTTATTCACACTCAAATTCAATTTAAATCCTTCATGATAGTTCACAATGAGTTTTTTAATTCCAATATCATATACCCTGGTGGTGTCATACATGGTGCGTAGTAGGGCATGTTGTCATGGACCATGTTAGACTCAATTAAGGCTCAACTCACCATGTTTAAGTTATTACTCCTAGGTACATATACACTAGAACTATGACTACCTTCAGTGTCTAGAAAAATATCGATTGTTAGAAACCCATAGTCTCTATCTTATTCCAAAATTTCAATAAAATTTCCTATACATTTCAACATCCTTAGATATGCACAAAGACTTGTGGTTAGGTTTCTTACAAAGTTTTTTTCATCCTAGATTCCAATGGTTAACTAAACCTTCACCCTTACCCAAAATATAACTTCACAATCATAAGATACATATATATTACAAAAAATTTTGTGTGGCACATAATGCATTACACCAACAGATGCACAAATACCAAATTAGTTTAGTTCCTTTGGAACAAATAAAATGAAAGTGTTGGTATAAAATTATGCTGAATTATGTCCCATTAGTTTATCTAAGAAAATCACCCCTCTTAGAAACATATTACGTAATACATATCTTCATAACCTGGATAAGGGAGCATAAAAGTTGGTGATATCAGATGTTATGTAAGGGTAAACAAGGGAGATATGTAAGCATAAACATGAGCATAGGGGTATGAGAACATGATCATAGCATAATAAGATCAAACCCTACATATTAAAGAACATAAAATTGAATCATGGTATGAAGAATAACAGTTCATAAGGTATGAATCACAAGGAAATCAAGAGTATAATCCTTGAAATTATAACATATGAGAATGATAGGGAAGTGTTGAATACATATAAAAATATAATATCATTCCCTATAAGTCATGAAGTATTTAAAGAACACAACAGGGAAACTCCTTGGTAAAACACCTGCTATTCAGAACAATCCACCATCCCTAGTAAATGTCATTTTCGTATAAGGGATTAGGTTTCCACATCTTCCCATAGTGGTTCAGTTTTCCCCATATTCTCATAGTGGATTGAATTTCTCTATATACTCATAGTGGGTTTGGTTTCCCCATCTTCCATCATAAAGGAGTCAACACTTACTCGGTGGGAAACACTACTATATCAAGTCACAGTCCTTTCCTTCGGGTGGGTTAGTTTTCCTCATCATCCCATGGTGGATTAGGTTTACCCATCTTCCCATAGTTCATAGGATTTCCCCATCTTACCATAATGGATCCAGATCATCAATATATTGACCCATCCCATAGGGGACCACTTTATGAATAACCTTGGACTGTCTTCAATATTCAAGATGTTGGTGACACAAACTGAGTTGGCATTTCCCACAATGGGAGGAATTATCCTAAATTACATGTACACACACGCATATTGAAGCCATATAATTATGAAATGTAAAATAACTAAAATAATACATGAATATATATATGATCCCACAACAAATTATGATAGAATGTAATAGAAAAGTAAATAGATCCCAATACTTTCCCACCACAAAGAGAGTATATACACAAGTCTAACTAAAATAGTAAATAGTCGAACCTACTCCAAGGGTGAGGACAATGTTAATGCTATTCTCCTAGTAAACACCATGGTCTTCCCAAATCCAAATATTATCCACCCACTCCCTGTTCTCCTAGGATATCATAAAAAGGGCCACCATTTACCAAAGACATGACACGTGTGGGAAAATCCAGTGCAAGGGGTGAGTATAAAAATACTTAGTAGGAATCCCTAAAAATAATAAAATTGAAGAACCACATTTAGTAATCACAATAAAATATGTAATACTGTACCACAAATACAATAAGTACACAATCCTAGAAATACTAAATAATGAATTACCACCATCAAGCTACTATAACCAACTGCTAGCCACATGTTTTGGCTCGAAGTATTTCTTGTTTCGAGAGAAGTCACACCGAGATACATATTATCATTAGAGACACTAGAGGAAGAGATATATATCCATTGGGCCTCACCCAATGAGATTATATTGGGCTGAGAATACTTGATTCATAGATACGGTCCATGACTAAAACTACTAGGGGACACCTAGAACCCAATCTAAATCCACCATTATACCTATATAGGGGGTCGTACCCATAAATATTGGGGGACTCCACATACCCAATCTAGATCTTCCTGCTACATAAGGGATCATATTCAAGATGACGACACACCCAATTGATGTGACCCAGTAGAGAGAGGTTCACCGTCCTACTCGTGGAGGTCACGCTGATTCCAAAAACAGCACTAGGGATAACAGAGGATCTCACTCCAACATTGTGGATGGACACCACAACTCTATCTAAGTCAAGACCTCTAGAGGGGATTATAATCCAGTGATTTGGATTCAATTTAGCACTGTACCCTTGAGAAAAATGACCATGGGTATGAATAGAGACTATATTAGTCCAGACTAGGAAAACGAAGAGCCTCAAGCACTCTTGATGGGGGTACGCGGCATGTCCCAGGGGGTATATGGCATGTTCTGTTATCCCATGTCTTTCTCGTGTAAAAACCATCACCAAGAATGTAGTCTTAAAATATAAGAAATGTAGGATGAGTACATGGAATGTATAGACACACAGTTCCCTCTCTCGGTCACCTGATCATGTTTATGTACAAAAGCTATATCTGTAAACTAGTTTGTGTAATCCAAGCCATGTATGTCGTTATGTACAAGGAATGCCATATTGATGTGTATTCTTATTCCATATTATGTAATATACACAGTACGCTATGAGTTTTCTTTAAAGATCCACATCATGTGATAGGGGTTATACATCATGTGATAGTGGTCATAAGACATGTTATCATCATTTATTTCCAAAAACTCAAGCCACTGTTGAAGGGGCCCCACCCGGTGTGTAGTGCCGAGTAACAAATCACCTTCCCTTGTATTTAATATATCCCATTTTTTCTCCCTTAGTCATTATTTTCTTTTTCCTCCTTTATTTACAAGTAAAATAACTCTATAGATCCCATATCTAGATCGTCCAAGCCTCGTTTTTGGTATCTCACCAGAATCTAACATTGAATCAAACCAGAAAACATGGTGTTGATGGTTGTCTACTGCGCCCCTCCTTGGAAGGGTATGGTACACTAGAGACATTCTTGATCATCGCTGATCTACCCATATCCACCATATAATTTCTATCTATATCCATATGAATGTGATGTACCTGTGGTTTGGAACTGTTGCATTGAATAATGATACCCCAATAATCTAAATCTGGGTATTTGTCGAACCGTTTTCCAAGGTATTACCAATGATGATCACATGAAGAAATTTGGGGACAAATTGATAAAAAATACAAGTGAAAAATGATTCATAGAATGTGTTAATTTGGTCTTGATTCATTTACATAGAAAATATGAATGAAGAAGGATAATCAACGAACAAAAATTTAACAATTCTATCAAATTAATTCCATTGAAATTAAGATGATCAATTCTTATTCATTGAATCAAACCACAGTCTTCAGTGAATAAGAACAGAATGAAATTCTCAATTAAAACAGCTTATATGTAGTTCAGATCAATTGTGGACAAAATTCTGTTATGTTGTTGTCATTACTGAGATCTTCCCACACCATTGGCGTGACGATCAATGATCAATTTTGGATCATTTCCCTTGCACCATAAATGATATCCCCCAATGGAATATAGATATATATATTTTACCAACTAACCTTGGGACAATTTCTTAAGTTCCAAACATATATATTGAAAATGTCAATTCACTAATGTAAATTAAATAAATTTTTATGTTCAACTTATCTTATTAATTTCCTAACTTTGACAACCATGTCATAAAAAACCTATTTCAAACAATGTTAGGGCACATATAAGGTAATTCCACAATTCTGGATTCAATGGAGGCCCCATATTTCTGATAAAAGAAAAATTTTTAGGTGTTATTATCTTTTTGAACAAAACCACGTGTGTGTGAAATTAATATATTAATATTTTTTAATAATTTTTCAGCACACGGGGCCTCATAATCACATGCCGTCTCAGTTCCTATTCATAAAACGTAATCTTTATAAAATATAAAAATAATACTAGGAATATCTATGACATTACATTCTCCCCACCTTGACTCTTTACGTCCCTGAGAAAGCCAAAATAATGGCTACTGAAACAGATAATTGTATTGAGCACATATCTGAGCCTCCGGCTCCCATGTGATCTCCTAGAGATTCTTATGCTTCCATCAAACACGCACTAACATAATTGATCTATTATAATGGATCCTCTCTTTAAAATCCAAGATCTCTACCAGGTACTCAGCAAAAGATGATCAATCCTCGATGTACATCATTCCCCAGTAGATGATGTGAGATGGGTGATGCATGTACCTTCTTATCTTTGACACATGGAAGATGTCATGCACCTGATCTAATAGCGGTGGTAAGGCCAATAAGAATACCTCCTCCCAAATACTAAATAATATCTAAAAATATCCTATAAACCTTAGAGATGGAATTTTTTTCCGTGGCCAAATACCCATATTCCCCATCAAGGTAATACCAAAAGGAAAACAAGGCTTCCATCCTCAAACTATGTAGGCCTCTATCAACTATTAGAATACAACATTAGATAGCTTATTGCAGTCTTCACCTACTCTGGGATGATTTGAACCTTCTCTATTGTAGCTCACAACATCTCTAGTCCCATGAGTGTCGACACACCTAGGTTACTTCATAAAATTAGTTACATGTAGGGTCGACTATAAAAAGTATTGAATGGTGTCATACTGATGGTGGAATGGTAGTTTTTATTGTATGAAAACTCGTCTAGTGGTAGTTTATCCTATAAATTTTGTCCAACGTCTAAAATTCTAGCTCATTGAACTTCCTCAAGAACTAGAATATTTTTCTAATTCTAGACATCTGTCTATGGATGAAATGATGTGATCATGCGTAACTGATTCATGAAAACATCCTATAATCCCTTCCAAAACTAGGATGTTAATGAAGCATCATGATCAGAAATAATAATTGACAGAACTCCATGGAAACAAACTATCTCATGAACATAATGTTGCATCAAGATCTTTATTATACTCTACTATTTGAAAGATAATATTTTTTCTGACTTGGTGAGTTGGTCAAATATCACCCAGATGGAATTGATTCCCTTAGTTTAACATCATATGTTAATCCCAAAGACCATAGATATCCCATCGTACATTCATTTTGGAACCCCAAGGGGTTGAGTTAAATAAGCTGGGACTCAGTGCCCATGCATCACTTAATCAAATATAAGGCATCATGAAACAAACTATGTAACTACGTTCTTCATCTCTGGCCACCAAACTAACATTGGAAGTCCATATATATATTATCCACACCTATATGTACCCCCAAAAGGACATATGAAACTCCCTTAGTACTTCCTCCCACAACATCACTGGTGATATCATGGGTCCTCAAAAGAGACAGACATGCTCCCCACCTTTTGAATATCCATATTGATTATACCCTTTTGAAATTTGAGTATGTAGGGTCTCACAAGAAGAATTCCCACGTTGTTCCACCCTGAATAGTTGTAAGAGTGGAGGAGTGAAAACCGTTAACTATAGGTAAGATGCTCCATCTCCATTCAGAAATGATAACTACACTAAGCAAAATTGCTACAATTTCTTGTTTAGCAACCACGAACTAGATCCTCTAATGATAACATCTACCACCGTGTTCACCTTCCATGTATTATAGAGAATCTCAAATTCATAGTCCTGGAGGAACTCCAGCCATCACCTCTATCTCAAGATTAGATCCTTCATATAAAAAATTTAGTTGAGACTATTTTGGTCAAAGTAGATGAAAAACCTTTCTCGCATTAGGTTGCGTCACCGCATATTTAAATCTATGACTACCACATATAACTCAATATCATGGGTTGCCTAAATTCTTCTCCTATGGTCTCAATTACTAAGAACCATATGAAATCACTTCTTGCTTCTAAATCATGAAATAACCAATCCTGGTTCATGATGCATCACAAAATTCCACGTACTTGATGTCTTCCTCTGGTGACCTCAAGATTGGAATTCTTATAAAACTTTGCCTTAGCTCCAGAAATCAATGAACAATTTTGAACATTCAAGAACCATGGTTCCACTCTCAAGTGATCTAAATGGTAATCAATCATTGGTATTGGAATCTTTTCTTCACAATCTTCATGTTTATGCACCAGAAATACACACACAACCTTAGGCTCCTATCATGCTTTTTGGGGGAAAAACTAGGGAAACCTAGGCAAATTCTCTAGATGTCTTGAATCCCTTACTCAACAAGTCCTTGAACTATACTTTAAACTAAAAAATCTCTACAAAATCCCTTTGATATGAAGGTGTCGATATTGATATCATACTAGGGAGTAGATCATTACATAATCATATTTAACGGAAGGGAGGTAAACCTGGAACATCTTCTTGGAATATATCCTCATATTATTCCACCATTTTAAGAAACTGAAGATTCAGAACATCCACTATATCAAGTTTAAATCTAGAAAAATGTGGATTAATCATCTATACCATCCAATGCATGTGTTTTTCAATTGCTACATAGATTTCCTTATCACAAAAAAATGAAAATGTGGTCTTGTCACTACGGGCAAACCACACTCTTTTCATTTAACAACCAATATGAGCATGAATTGTTGATAAAAATTCCATAAAAATATTGAGGTTGTAATACCTTGAAGATGGTAATAGGGGATCTCAACTGAGTGTATCACATCAAAGAGTCATGTAACATTTTTGGAAACCATTTCTGAGCTTGGAGTATCCTCTATAGGAGTCTCCAAAAATAATGGTTAAATCAACGGTTAAACAAGAATCATCATGTCAGGACCATGATCCATGTAACGAATTGAATGATTAGTAGTTGTGTCTATAAAAACTATATATAAATTGGAAAATACATATATAATACATTCTAGCATCCTTGTAGCCTTGGGGTGCTTGGCCTCTATAGCTAACAACTGACATCGTCCCTACCCAGAAACTCCCTAAGCCCCCTGTGGACCACCAGGGGGTGGTGGTAGAAATAGGTAGAACCCCTGACCACCTACTATTAATATGTCGTCCCCTTTACCATGTATTCCACCCTATGAACAACCATTCTCATGCCTTTGTCTCTTTCTAGCTAGTCTCTCATTTTTTTGAGCAACCAAAGGTCCCAACTTTATTTTCCCTTAGTCATGGGATCACCTCCTAAAGCACCTAACCTTATTGTCTCTCTTTTACAGTCATCATCTACCTATTGTTGAGGTCCTAAATAAATGGTTCCTACTTCTAGAAACCACTATTAGTGTCTTATCTTCCGGAAAACATTATACTAATTGGTTTTTCTCATGTACTCCATCATATGTAGAAATGCTATGGGGTACCACTAATGCCCTGATATCATGGAACAATCCACGTTCGAAGGTTAGATCCATAAATAAATTTTATTATATCATATCCAAAGAGAAGTATAATAAATATATAACCATAGCTTAATACTCTCCCATGTTCATAATGCCATATAGTAGATGTAGGAGCTCCTATATGTGTACCAACCGCAACCTGGTAAGATAGAACTCATCTCTGAAGAGACACTCAAATTCTGACTAGGATAGGGATGTATCGTCTTGTTAATGAGCCAAAAATCTCCACCATCCCTATATAGGGCTTTGAATAAGGCTAGTGGAAAATAATTCCACCTTTTTGGAAGGTACCCTCAAAAGGTAGAAATCATGGGTGATTTCATATATCCAATCCTACGCCATCTAAGGGTCTGGCTCACCCCGAAAAATGGGAGTTCGGTGCCTCTAAAACAATTGCAACCCACATATCCTATTTACTTCCTCTTATAATAATGTGGGTAGTACCTGCTACTCGACATGTGGTGGTATAGTTATCAAACCACCTAGAGGTTCTATCTCTAGTACATGCCCATGTACAGAGGGTATGTCCTCGAGCATATCATCCTCATTATCATATGGGGGAATCATGGATTTATGTCTACATAGAGGCATCTTGAAATAATTAATGACACCCCACAGTCAAAAGATTTTATCTTGGAATCTTACTCAAGAAGGACATTGAAAAAAAACCATTCTTATATGATGCATGTACCATTTTTTCACATAAATAATTGTTCCCATATAACATGCGAAAAAAATTGATCATAGTCATGGTGTATGGTTACGTCATCTGCCACACCAACACTGGTGTCCCTAGCCTGAAATCTAAACTCGAAACACTTAACATTGTTTCCCCAAACCAATCTCATAGACTCCTAATAAAAAATTAGAACTGGACTCACTCTGTTACCACTCTTTCATGACCCATCCAAATGTTTCCCATGCCATTACTACCCCAAACATTCCTCTGATAGGCCAAGGGCTAGTGAATAGCACTAAGTATGCATTTCTGAGAAATAGGAGTCATTATCCAAAAGTGACTATACACAAGCACACATCTACAATACCAAAAAAAGAAGGGAATATAAAACATCTAAAATAATACATGTATAAATATATGATCACACAATGTAGTACAATATGATTTAATATAAAATTACATAGGGCTAAATAAAATCCCACCTCAAAGAAAGTCTGTACACAAGTCCAATTGAAACTGTAATGATTCAAGCCTACCCCAAGGAAGAGGACTATGTCAAATTTCTTCTTCTACTAAATACTTCTTCCTTCTAAGCTCCATCTATGTTCCACCCTCTCCCTATCCTCCTAAGAACCCATGAAGAGTATTGTCATTTACCCAAGACATGACATGTGCACACAAACCCTATGTAGGGTGAGTGTAACAATACTCTGTAAGACACCCTGAAAACACTGAACACAAAGAACCAATTAAAGTCATCTCAATTCAAGATATAATAATGTATCACATATAAAAAATAGTATAAAAACTCATATATACTTAGTAAAGACACCATGCCATCATGCAGGAATAAACAACTTCCAGCCATTGGATTCTACTTGATGAAATGCTCGTTTTGGTAGAAATCACTCCACAATATAAGTTATCATCGAAGACACTCAACGAAGAGGTATAGATCATTCAGGACCAACCAAAGAGAATTTACTTGTCTAAGAATACTATGAAACAAAGATATGGGGTTATTCCCAAGATAGCCGGTGGACACCAAAAACCCAATCTAAATCAACCATTATACAGTGATATGGGGTTATGCCCAGAAACATTGGGGGACACCACGAACCTAATATAGATCATTTTGATCTATAGGGGTTCATATGCTAACAATTACAAAAACCTTATTATTGAGACCCACTAGATAGAGGATCAACTTCCTACTTAGATAGGTCACACTGATTCCACAAACTCCACTAGGGATGATAGAGGATCACACTCCACTCTCATAGAGGGACACCATAATGCTATTTGAGACTCAGCCTCTATAGAGTGTTATAGCGCAGTGATGTAGATGTAATTCCACACTATTCCCTTGAAGAAAACGACCCAAGGAACACACTAAACCTATATTGGTCCAAAAAAGTCAAATCAAGATCCTCAAGCACTTTTTATGGGACCACAAAACATGTTCCAGGGGGTACATAGTGTATTCGGCTATCCAAATTCATTCCCATGTGTAAAACAACCAACAACATTTAGTCTCAAAATCCATGAGTGTTGGAAGTGTACATGATGTGTAGAGACACACGGTTCCCTGCCTGTATTGACTGACACAGATAGTGTACCAATGTTATGTTTGTGTACCAGTCTATGTACGTCAAGCAATGTAAGTGTCTATGTACATGGCATGACATATAGCCATGTAATGTTACATTGTTGGTGTACTCTTTATATTACACGATGATTCATCTAGGAAGGGTCACACACCGTGTGGTAGGGGTTACACATTGTGTGATCGTCATCACTTTCATGAAACCCTAACAACCACTAAAGGGGCCCAAATGGCCTATAGTACCGAGTTACACACCATTTTTCTCAAGATTTTATAGATTGGGAGTTCTTCTCCATTATTTATAATGCTCCTCTTCCATCGTAATTTCTTCATAAATTCCATCCATTGATCCTAGATCTACATCAACCATGCCTCTCCACTGGTAACTCACTGAATTTTGGCCTCAAAACGCACTGGAAAACTTGATGTTGATTTATGTCTTCAATGTGTTTCCCTATAAGATTATAGAACCCTCTATATATTCTCATTCATCGCTAATGCACCCATATCCAATGTTTTATCCTTTATCTAAAGCGATATTCAAATTCTATGCCCATTTTTGGATTTTTTTCACCAAATAAAAATTGTGAAATGATCTGGAAGTAATTATTATTCAAACCATTGGCTATGGGATTAACCATGATGATCACAAAAATAAACATGAAGTTAAATCCATAAAAAATAATAGTGAGGAATGGACCTCATATGTTGTTCTTTTGGACTCAAATTGGTTATCATAAAATAGATAAAAACTGGATAACAATGAACAAAAATTTATCATTTCATTCCCATTAAATCTACTGACAATGCGCATATCAGTTATTTATCATTGAAGTGAACCATGTTCATCTGGTATTAAAAAAAGGATAAAATTAATACAAAAAAACACCCTACCTAGAATGTGGATTGATCATTGATGAAGAATGGTGTGTTATCATCATTGGCAAGATCCCTCAACTCCATCGGTGTGATTATACACGATCTGATACAGATTTATTGTCGTCCCACAAGAACACTCTTTCCCAACGAGGTCTAGGTCTCTAGGATTAAGTCGAGAACTCTTTGAAAATTTCTTTATCCATAATATTATTGAGGGAGTATGTCATTGTAAAGAAGAATATAAAATAAATTTTTATATTCAATTTAATTTATTAATTTTCCACCCATGACAACATTTTCACAAATGACCTATACTAACCAATGTTAGGTAACATCTAAGGTAATGCTATTATTTTGGGTTCAACGGCGCCCTTGGATTTATGATATGTGAACTTCTCTCTTATTTATTATATTTTTTCATCAAAATTGGGCTCTCACGGTATTAATATTTTATTATTTTTCAAATATTTGATCCTGTCACACTAGGCCTCTAAATCTCAAGTCATCTCAATTCCTGTCCCCAAAAATAATTTTTATAATATCTAAAAATAATAAACAAAAAAATGAGGCATTACAGTTGACTTTATTCCAATAATTATCTAATAAGACATTAATATTTACCCAATTCATTTGAGGTAGATATTGGTCCCACTGGTCACATAATAAAATACGCATACATGTTCCTAATGATAATAAAACTTTTATCGTATCCTGACATATAAAAAAGAAATAGGTTTCACAAACATCATATCATGGACCATGAAATAAAATTGGTTTCATAAAAATTTCATCATATGATAACCTATGGAAAAGAGATATCTTTCATAATTATTTAATCAAGTCCTAACCAATAAATGAAGTGGGAATAAAAATCATATAACACTTTTAATTGAATTTGGTGTAAAAAACATCATGAAATTAAAACACAAACCATTTAATAATTAATATGAATCGTACTTAGGGACAATTTCCCAATAAAAATTTAAATATAACAAATGATAAAATCTTATATGGAGAAGAGTTTTATTATATCATTATAAACTTTCTTATAGAAAATTTCCTTTTTTTAAAAATACTTTTAAGGAAACCATTTTGAAAACCAATTTATTATAATGAAATATTTTAAATTTCACATTTATGCTTTGTGAAGGAAAATATATTTTCCCCTTTTGATATTTATTTTTAAAAAATAATTCATTTTTTTGGAGTTTTAATTATAAAATATATTTTAAAACAAATAGAATAATCTTGAAAATACTTTCAAACCATGTTTCATTGAAATCACCTTGAGAAAACATAATGAAATATTAAAAAAATATTTTTAAATTTTAAAATACATTTTAACATTTAAAATAAGGTATGAAATCATTTTTTAAATACTTTTCCTTCATAAATTATAAAATAATCTTGATAACATTTTAAAAATCACATCCCATGAACATTTGTAAAATATGTTGGAAAACATTGAAATGATTTTTAAAAATAAATATTTTTCTAAATAAAAATTTTCCTTGAATAAAATATTATAATCAAAAAGTTTCAAGAATATTAGAAAAAAAATTATATATAAATAATAACCTTGAAAACTTATTAATGAATAATTAATGAAATTATGTTCATAGTGTTAGGAAAGTCCATATTTGCAGAACATTCTTTTTTTCCCATAATAGTTTGGAAAAGTTCCTTGATCAGAAAATGACAATAAGTTTAATTTTAAAACCATTTTTTAAAAGGTGAAAATTGGGTGAAAATTTCCTTTAAACATCATAGTATTATAGAAAAACATTTTTTAAACCCTTATTAGAAAAAATGGTTTGGAAAGAACACATATTTTCTAATGAAAGGAAAAATAATTCCGGGTTTCCATAAAACATTTATAATTTATCATAGGTACCAATGAGTGAAAAAATGGGATCATTACATGTATATGACATGAATAGCCATAGGATTATAAAATTCATGGGATTTGTTGAGATATATATAATATGATTTCATCAATGGACGTATAATCATAAAAAACATGATAAATGGTGAGATGGTAACTAGAATCCCTTTCTGGTATGGTAACATTGAGTCATAATAAAATGAAAGGAATAAAGTTACATGTAGCTTGAAATATCATTAATATAAGGATGTTCTAAATATAAAATTTCAATGGATTTATGTAAAACTCATAGAAAAATATCAGTTCATAACCTGGAATTAGCCTCAGTAAAGGAAAATTCATACAAAACTACTTTACTAATATGGTAACTTTTGAAACATAAATCCCATGAAATAAAAATAATTAAATATATTTGAATATAACAATAATGTTATTTATAATACTCATAGGATACATACATGGTTACTATACATACCACAGAAAATATATATGTGGTGAAGATGGCATGTATGGCACAGAAATAAAATGTGAGAATAATTTCTCTTACAATATGTCTTGAATTTCATTATACACCTTAAAACCTCATGTAAAATAAATATATTTTCATTAATAATATACCAAGAAACTATAATATTATATGTATTATCATATATTATTCACTTGTGACTTTATATTTCTTATTCATTAACAATTCCATATTAAAGTAATTTTTTGGATACGAACCACTTTGTTTATCATATGTTTTTTGGCTTGACATTGTTGATCCTCTAACATAAATAATGATTTACATATTTAAAAAAGATGAAAAGAAGATTTATTTTTATCATATATATTAATTATATTAATATTTATAATAATCCATAAAATATAGAAATATTAAACGAAATAAACCATTCATTAGGACGGTAGGTCATACGTACACATGAACGCGAATTCCATTTTATTATCATATTGAAAGAAGAAGATAAATGATATATATATATAATATAATTATATTATAATTATTATTTTATATATATCATATAATTTTACTAAACCTATTTAATTCATTCCATTTATAGTGTGAAATAATCACATCTCTTTGAGAGGGTGGTACTCAACACTTTCAAAAACTATGTTATTGAATTTATACAAACCAAAATGAATTTTGGTTTGATTTATATAACAAATAAATAAGTATAATTACAACATAAATAAAATATATATATTTTAAAAATATACTTTCATCATAATTCCAAACCATGGGAGGTGGTAAAAGTAAAACGAACTACATCTTTTTGAGTTGGTAGTTCATTGTACATAAGAACAATATGTTCATTACCCATTAGATGGAAGTGTGTGTAAGAGTATGTATTTCCATAATAATACCATAATATATTTATATTTATTAAAATTTTGTTTATATATTATCATTTAATAAGAATAATTTAGGGGGTTGATAAAGAATATGATGGAAGGGAGCATTAGGAAGGATGTTACATCTTCTTTGGGTGAATCCTTTTGGTTTTATCCAATGGGATTCCTTTTTTAGATTTATAAAAATCAGAGGAGTCATTTAGGAATGGAGGTATTTTTTTAGGATAATTTGGAAGATATTTGTTGAACATATGTGGTTTTATTGGTGTGGAGAATGGGGACATGTGGTGGCTTTTTATAAGGGACGAAAATGCCATACAAGGTATTTTCGAAAAGGATTATGTGTTCCCCAAGTATTAATTATTCTACAATTATAAAAAATAGACCATTATGAATGATTATAGTTTTAGTTGAATAAATATTTACATAAAATAGTTTTTTTAATATTTATAGGTCACAATTTTCCTTAATATCTTTTCATACTTCATTGTTTAGCATAATTTTACTTTATCAATGTAATTAATTTTATTTACACTCTGATTTTTTTGGTCAAAAACTATGTTGAACTTATCTGAAATTATAAATTATTATGATTCCAAAAATTGAACAAAATTTTCTGAATTTAAATCATATAAGTGGCATAATTTTATTTAAATTTAATCCCACATATGGGATAACAATAAAGGTTTTTAAAGTAAAAACGATCAAAATTTTCCATTTTATTTTATCCAATTTTAAATTAAAATTTATTCTAGTGACCTATATTGAATTAATTTATAAAAACATAATATTATTAAAATTTATCTTCATTTAATAATATTACTTACAAATAAATTACAGTAAAATTATGCTTTGAATTAAAATTCATTATTGTTCATTATTCATTAAAAATGAAACCTCACCGAAAAATACCAAAAATTAACACTTAAATAAATTTATTTTTATTATTTCAAACATGAATTTTTTCCACCTATAAAATATATACATGTTCCAAAATTTATATTTAATATATGTTCTCATGTAAAGTGTTGTAAAATTAACATGAGGAAAATATAGGGGTTTTATGCATAATATTGGGTTTTTTCTTATCATCTGACTATCTAATGTATGGGATAAATATAAGAAATATTTGAAAATATATATGACATATATATTTCAATAATATCACTATCTAATTGAAATTAATTAAATTTCATAGGATAAAATTACTTTTGAGAATAACTGCTTTTATGAACACATTCCATTTTTATTCAATTAGATCTTATATCCACTTTTAATTCTTATGTATTTAATGATTTCAATAAAATATTTTAATAAAATAGTTAATAAAATTCATAAAATGAAAATTAATTTCTAGTTTTTATCTTATTATATTAAATAATACTATTTTTATAATATATTATTGTTCAGTAAAACTTTGTCTTACGTGTTACACAAGCCATCCATGAAAGTCATTCATGCTTATCACAAAAAAAACCTTGGTGTTACGTGTAGAGAAATATAAAATTTATATTTCATGTAATGTCTGATTAACTAGTTATATATTAAAAAAATTATTTATTTTATTATGAAACATTTGACATTAGACAAAATTAATTTAATCAAAAAAATTTCAAAAAACATATGGTTTTGTAGCAAATGTTCATTTTTCATGGCATTAAAATGCTTGGATTATCTAGAATTATGTACCTGTTGATTCTAATTTAAATTAGAATCAATGGTATTCCATGATCCTATATTGGTCCAGCCAACACATGATGAAAAATTTTAGTGTACAATCCTTAATTGCCTCTGCATAGTAAGGGGTACCCATGTCATTCCTTTTTTCACACACAAGAATAGGTCAAGTAAGATTAGAAATTATAGTAAGGTATTCCCCAAATAATCTGGGAATGAATGATTATGATAGGTTCATCATGGACCTGAATTCAAGACCACAAAATCCATACCATGAGTCCTCATTACATTACATTAAACGACATGGTTAATGATTATTACGTGATATAAAACGATACATTCTTGTGGACCTCTCCTGAGAGGACCACCATTTATGGTATTTGTATCCGACCACGCCTTTATTAAAAAACTATATATGACTTTATTCATGACATCACATGATATGTTTCGACTATCAGATCTTCAATCATGGGCCGAGTCATGACAATTATAAAAATCCTCCAATATATATATCCCAAAAATGCATAGTAAGGTAATTCCTCAAGAACTATATGTGGATTGAATACTATTATCACATGATACATAGTGAAATCTAGGTCTCAATCCCCGAGTATATCTATAACAATAAATGGAAACAATTCCCACCTCAATGCATGGGCTAGACCTATAGAGTATTTCTCATTCAAAAATTATCTAATAATTTATTCCTATCATCACAGGATAAATAGTGACATCCAAACCAATGATCATGGGTCCAGCTATAAAAACCCAACGAAAATTCACCCCAACTACATAGAATTCAATTCACACATGCTCATTTTTACAATATATGAGGAAAAGTTATATATGGATTTATTTTTACATCATATGGCAAGAATAATTTAGCATAATGGTTCCCTTTTCCTAACCATGTTATGATAAAATACAATGAAAACATCTTTCTCACATGTCATTTAAACGGTATAGTGAATTTCTTAATTGCATGACATTAAACTACATAGAAAACATCACCACTACATGATACGAAATTATGCAAGTCATCACCCATTTTTTGATCCTCATCAATGGACCACAAGATCCCTATCTGATTTAGCCAAACAATGGGTTTCATCCATCTTATTTTAAAAGAAAATTGATCTATAAACCACCATTCATGATTTTATTTCATCAAATCAATAATACCTTCCAAATACACTAGAAAAATACCCCACTTCATGGGACCATTAATCGACTATGCATGTACGTATATGGCTCATGCAAATGAACGCATAGTCATCAACCAAATTATTCACTCGATAAATGTTCTTTCTAATCCTTATGATTCTTGACATCAATGTGGAAGAACTCCACACCTTAACTTGATATGAAATACTTTTGATATGATTTAACCATATCATTACTCATGATCGGGGGACTTCTATCAATGATTTAAAACAATTTCATCTCCAACATTAAAGGATATTGGGGTACTCTTAATCTTTTTTATCCTAAGGAGTATCTTGTGCATCCTCCACCATATTAGGGTTTCAAACGTCATCACCATAACCTTCTTGATCTTTGTTACTAAATATATTAATTAAACACTATACTATAATGATCCAATTCACAATACCTTAATCTTATATAAAAAGAGTCATAAAACATTTCAGATCAAAAACCCACAAAGGCAATCCTCATAAAAACGGATGACTTCAATCACTAAACTCTTCATTTTCAATGTTTAGGAAAAACTTAGGCTGAAAATTAATAAGGAATGAATTTTATATAGACTATTTTGTATACCTAGTTATATGAAATATATTCTCTCTAGACCCACTAGTTTAGGTAAAAGTTAGAGTATTGATTTTCCACATTTCCATTCTATGAGAATATGTTTGTTTGGTGGTGAAATAAATATTAGGGTGCTCAATTCCTTCTTAAATATTACACTTTTTATGAGTCACACTTCACAATTTGAGTGTCTCAGATCACTATAATCTCCCTAGTCCCCTGAAAAGGATATATTGATTCATTGTGTGATTATTCATGTATACATGTGTCCCATTAAGATGCTCCTATAGATGTCAACCAAATTCATCAATATGAATAAATTATTTATGGTCCTTGTGATCCCTGACATCACTATGTTAGAACTCAGCATCCCAACATTTTTTTGGAAATTCTAGATACAGTTTCCCCAAATCATCTTCCTAAATAGAGCACATTGTACCATGATTTATAATATCTATGTCAAACTATCTGAGTAGATTTCATATCCTTGTTGTTACATCACCATGTTTTCCCATTCTCAAAGAAGAAATAAGACACTACATTCCTAATCCATTTATGGACCACACCTCATGTCTCAAAACCATATTGTTTAGGGATTGATCTTTACAATAAAAAATAAAAACTATCCCATGGGTACCATAATACTTCCTAGATATCTTTCCTATCATAAAAACCTCATCATAGGAAAATTGTTTCCTTTATAAATCATTCATGGCCCTAGAAAATGATTGCAGATAATCTTTCTCCTGACCATGATACCAATTCATAAGGTCCTTGACCAACCAAATAAAAAAATATCCTCTTTTCAAGAAAGGATCTTCAATCCTTGTGGGCCCTAGAAACAATATGGAGAAAACCAGATCCCCAGAGTTTTGATCTTCATCACTGGTATTTCTTCTGCATCACCAATTCATGTACTCTAAAAAATTTAGGTATAAGAATTACATCATCCATCCTCCAACTATCTAGGTGAAATTCATATCCATTTTATTTCACCCTAAACCAATATTACCTCTATATTTCTTACATATCTTCTAGAAAATATACTCCGATTCTAGAGAACCTTTTCATGACTATGAATTTATACCTATACCTCTTACATATGCACCTACAGTAAAAAAATGTGTGACCCAACAATAATAGATTTTTTGACCCCAATCATCCATTGTAACAACACATCAAAACCCAACTACTTGGTCAGTTATGGGGAATTCGTGGAATATCTAAACTATATTCTACAATTATTGATCTGGTCATAACATAAATACCCAAAACTAATTAAAATAGAATATGTGAACTAAAATAAATAAAAACTAAAGTGATAAAATGCCAAATCAAAAACACCATAAACTAAATAAATAGAATTCTTGATCAAAAATACCTTAAACTAATTTGATATATGTTCTTAGATAAAATACCCTAAATTTCGATGATAAAAGGACCAATATAAAAGAACCTAAACTAAAAATATAGAGGGTACAATATAAAAGTACCTAAACTAAAGTAATAGATAGACCTATCTAAAAGATCATAAACTACATCAAAAAAAATTAAATTTTATTTCCTTAGAACTAAACTCTTTTCCTTGTGGACGTTTCTCCTAAGGGGGTAATTTTTTGATTCCCTCTAAATGAGCGTCAATAAATTCAAAAAGGAAGTAATAAATGGATATGGGTATTAACATCACCTAAAAATTAAAATGAAGAATTAGGTAGCCAAATATGCATAGATCACATTATCCATCAAGGTATATATGATTGTGTGACCTTTATGAGATCACATGAAGTCATTTTTCACAATGATTAGCCTATACAATATCCCATGAAGTACCTTCCAAAAGTCCTTCCACTCTTGTAAAGGAACCCCAGACAACCAATAATCACATGGAAGAACCTAGATAATATATCCAAGGTAATTTTACTCATCAACTAGAAGATTATGACAAACCTATTCAAAATAATTTGAAAATAAGTGGAAAATATTTAAATGTGGGTGCCCATTATGGTTGTATAACTCAAATGATGAATCATGAAGGAGGAGAATTGTTTTACTCAGAAAAATTCAAGAATTTTCACAAGACCCATATGCATTTGTAAAATAATTCAATGGAAATAAAAGGGAAGAAGGTCTGATACACCCACAATCATAAGTGTCAGGAAACGCTCCACATGTGATCTAAAAGAAATTGTGATAACATAGTGACATATCTACCTTGTCTCACAAAATCCCATTGGCATGTCATCTTCATTACAAAAAGAGCCTCATGTATGTATAGGTGAAATTGCACTTCCCCCTTCACTCCATTAGGGAAAAAGATTCTATTGTGGATGAAATGATCACATATCGACATGGGACCTTATTGGTCATGTGATGCATCACTGAGAGGTGGATTTTTTGTATTTGAAATTACTCATGCAATATCACATGACTACTAAAATTATGAAAATGAATAATGGAAATAAGAATAAGTGGATGCAGGAGCCTCTTGTAGTTTTAAAACCCGTAGATACACTAATAATGTAAATAGTAATGTCTCATGAGACTCAATGACAATTCAACATGTTCTTGGAAAGGCCCCATGACAAGCCATCATTATCTCTCTAAAAGTACCAAACAACAGATCATGAGATCATGGGAATACTTTTTGATAGGTTCCCTGATCTGGTGAAGGCCCTTGGACAATTTAATATAAAAAATTATAATTTTTTCAACATTCCTTCTTGATTCATAATGTCCCCATTAATTGAAAATAATCCAATAAAGGAGGAATTAATAGGACAGACTCCTAGTCAAGAAAAATCAAGCAACGACCCTAAACTGATCTATGATAGAGACTCTCGAATATAATTGGTGTTGAATCCCTTCACCAACTCCATCCTAGACTCGAGCAGTTTATTCTGCACAAAGTGGAATAAAACTAGGGTATAGAGGCCTATAGATACACCACTCAGCATGAAAAATACATCATGATCCCCACTAATAGGGAAATCACCACAACACGAAGATGGCTACCAAGACCATACCTCTCTATCCATGTACCTGAGAAAATTCATTGTAGAGATGGATCTCAAAAATGGATTGTTTTTTATTAGGTAAGATAGTGAAGAGAAAACAAAAAAATCATGCAACATGCATAGGTACTACATGTGATCACTCATTGGTCATGTGAAGACCATCTCACAGGGCACGTGCGGAACATCCCTCACACCCACTTGATCACATTAGACTTAATATAATATTACACTACTGTATATAAGGTAATCACAATATAAATTCTATACCAGAAGGAAAAAAGAGTGGATATATAAGAAATGAAAATATATGATTACCCTTATAGGCTTCGCATTAACCACACAAGACACATGACACTACTAAAACATTATCTAAGATCTCATGATGTTACTTTTATATTTTATTTGGTTGAGAAAATTTCTTATTGAAATTTCAATGAAAATAACATATAACACCTTAAGAATTCCACCGAAGTCTCAAAGGACCCTCCTGACTCTCCATTCCATCCTCAAAACGTCTATCACACAAGGCAAATGAATCATATTGAGAAACCAATTCATGTTTGTTATGTCTCCCAATACCACATGAGCATGTCAAAATGGATCTTGAAATTCCCTCCAGACATACCGTTTGGGTCTCTTAATTCCCTCCATAAATGTTGATCATGGAATGCAACATCCTCTAATACTTGTCAAACGATTCTCAGGATTCCCCCCATGTGGGTTAGTTAGCTCTTGCGATGACATGTGGACAATTAGGCTGGGTCATGTGAACCATATAGACAAGTTAGCCAGGTCATGATATATCTTCAAAGACCATACATTTAGTTCTTAATATGTCCTCTAGAAAAGTGATCTTTATCATGTGGCAACCTTCAGATATTCCATCCAAATTATGTGATGTCCTCTAGAAAGGTCAACTGAATCATACAATTATACATGGATATGCCAGGAAGATACTCTCATACAAGTAAATTATGAAATCTAGGCTTATCTAGAACAAAATAATAGTATGTTGGGTTGTAATGTAGGGAAACATCATTGTGTAAGTCTTTAACATAAGGGAATCCTTAGAGTGTAAGCCCTGATTAGAGACATAATATGATATGTCTTGAATATATAGTAAACCATGGAGTATAAGCCCTAATCAAAGGAATAATATGATATTCCAAAAACATAATGGAAGCCTAGAAGTGTAATCTCTAATCAGTGGAATAATAGGATATGTCCCGAACATAATGGGAACCTCAAAGTGCAAGCCTCAGTTAGTGGAATAATGTGATAAGTCCTGAATAAAAAGGAATACATGGAATGTAATCCCCGATCAATATTATAATACAATATATCCAAAACATAAATTAAACCTCATTGTGTAAATTTTTATCAGTGGTTTAATAAGATATGTGCCAACCATAAGTAAAAAAATTAATGTGTTATCCTCGATCGAGGGAACTATGATGGATATGATTCCTACCATAACCAAGATATGTAGCACACCTCCAAGTGGATAGATAACCATATTAACCATTCAAGGGAAATCTGAGCCCACATATCCCACATCCATAATCAATGTAATTGATTATGTTCCATCCCTTATTTTTCATAATGAACATGGAACACGTGATCTTAGCGAGATAAAATAATCATATCATCTACACCACAAAACCCTACAAGGACCATGACAACATTAGTGTGTAATCCCTAGTCAAATGACATAATGTGACTCAGATTACTACCATAACTAGGATATGTATGTCACCTCCCTAAGGCCTAATCTCCATATTAAAAATCCCAAGGATTGTCCTAATAAATACACCCTACATCTATACCTAGTGATTCCAATTACATGGTATCCATTATTTCTCATACTGGTAAAATCTCACATGGGGTAATAGATTTTCAATAGTCAAATCATTCACATCATGAACCCATAGTTAATTAAATTTGTAATACCTAGTAAGGGGTATGATAATGACCTCCCCTATAGATGTTAATTTAACATGAGGACATTTTTAAGGGCGTAAATGATACTCAATAACTCTGATTCGTGCAATAATGAGGATACATAGGACAATTATCTAAGGACTATGCTCAAATTGAAGTCCACCATAGTGTGGTCATCACCATTTCTATGACATTTCAAACATCATGACCCAATCAATCCCATGGGATGATCATTCTACCGTATCCCCTATTGGACAGAGAAACCAAATGAACTATGATAAATATAATTCTCACCATTATTCAGATACATAGCACATCCCCTGAGATTCGATCATGAATATATGGTTCCTGAAATCACTTATATTTATCCTTTATATATTTTTATAAATAATATGGGTCTAAAACAATACATGAGCTTTGGTTAATATAATAATTAATATGCATTGGATGCTTCATTATGGTTTATTCCCCTACTCGGAATATTAACCGCCTCCCTATGCGAAGCGAAATTCTGAAGCTCCTGGTTATATGGAATCATCACATAAGTAGATTTCATTGTAGGTAAATGGATGAAGAACCACAGATACATATAAATTGATTTACAGATGTGATCCTAATCTTCTATACAAAGAGAGACTTAACCCATGATCATTTTATTAGGGTAACCGGTCTCGTATAGAGATTAGGATGTGATTCATGAACATATCTTAAATCTATAAGAATGTTCTAGAGTAGATAAAATTCCGCCCAATAGGTTTTGACTATCCTAACCTTCCATTTTCTCAACCAATGTATGTCCATAAGTGTAATTGGTAATGAAACCCCAACTAGTAACTAGCCTTTGGAAATCAGGTATTTATAAATTTATGCTTGAACGATCCATTAGGAGTTTTTATTCAGAATGAAAATTGTTACCTAGTGTTGATGATTGTTAAATAAATGATCCCCCTATAATAAGATGAAAGGTCCAGAAAAATCCACATAGTGGTCATCTCTCCTTCCGTTTAAACACCTCTAATGTTAGAAACATTGTTACACCAGCAACATGTTCTAGAAGATGGTTCATGAATGGGTGATTATAAAAATTCCGTAAAAAAATTCTGAAAAAATATAATGAAATTCCAAAATAATATTTCATCCCAAAAACCCATGTATTACTTATATATGAAATGAAATCCATAAATAACCTGATATTCTCAAACATCAATGCAACCTCTGGAAGATGAAGATATAATTCTTCATTACACTGCATATCAAAGGGACATAACTCATGTGAATCTATAAATATCTAGAATATTGGAAGCCTAAAAAAATTAATTCAATATCCTAGATATAAATTATATGTCAAAGAAAACCATACATTCTTGATGGATCGTAAGATCCTCAAAATCCATAAAACTCATCATCACAACATTAAAACCCTCCGAACTCCCATGCTACCACATTGAAACCGTAGTGGATGAATCATTCCTCACTAAAGTGTAAAGGTCTATCGTGGTGGTATTGAACACTAATATAAGAAGAATACATAATATTACCAATAAAAAAACTAAACTCCTATGGTGGAACAATTAATCCCCATAACATTGGGGGATACCAACCTCACCTATCGTATTGGGGTCCCATTCCTCATCTATATCAAGGTGTGATTGAATCATGATTTATTAGAGGACCAAAACCCCATAAATTGTAGATCTACACCCCTATATTCTATATTTTTACATTAACACTATTATAAATATAGATAAACTGGTACCCTATTTACAACAAATCACTATAGGTGTTACTGATCCTATTATTTCAATCACATATCCACTCCATATAGTTTATTATCATTCTATAATACTAATACTCAATGTTATTATGTCACTAATAAATATAAGTGACTCCGTCGATAAACATTAATACGAGAGTGTGGGAGGTATTTCTCATATATTTCTCAGAGGATGAATTATTTTATATCCTTGGACTCTACTATAAATTTAAAACATATTCTAGTATTTAACCTTGTTATGTTAATAATTCTACAGATTACCATCCTTAATGATTTTAATTTAATTATGTGTTTAAATTAACGAGTAAAAAAATTTATGTATTAAAGAAACTATATCTCCTCCCATATTGATTGAAGGGTAAATATTTTAATTTAATGACTCATTATTAGGAACACTATAATTTAATGTCATCCAGAGAGATAGTTGGTACATGAATATTGAGGATGGACCCATTAAATAAAATTCATACATATCCTTATAAATAATATCTTAACCAAATTAATTTATCTCAATTTAATGGGACATCTCATACCTTTTAATATCATGTGATGATGAACAATTCCAATCTATTTAATGAAATTCAAAAATAAAATTTCTAGGGAAATGTATTTACCCATCATTGGTCTGGGAAATATATATGTGTGGCCCTTTTAAGATGATCTTGGATGGAATATATCCTAGATAGTAAGGGTGGGGTTGGTTTTGAGAATTGTGGCCTACCAAGAAAATGAATTATTTCATTTGGGATATAGGCTACTAAAGGAGATATAATGATACCAGGATGGAATATCGACCTCCCGAATGGGCCACTTCTTTATTTGAAATATGTTTTGATGAGGGAAATTCCAATGGAATGTATCCCTATAGAAAATTTGGAAATTATTAATAGTAATGTGGATGTTAGAGTGGGGCATTATGTAATTAGGGATACAACCTATTGAAAAAATATGATTTCTTCTTGGAGTATAGAACAATGGGTCACATATTAGAAAAGGACATATGGTCACATTCTTTTTGATAATCAAAGAGGAAACCCATATATATTTTGGGATACACTAACCATGTCCCAATAAATTAAAGTTACATTGTTTAATGTTATATATTGGGATCATAAAATGTAGTTTAACATCATGTGGTTTAGATGTTATTGTGTTGTTTAACACCATGTAATGAATATGCATGTTATAAATACTAAAGGAATTATTTAGATGATGATAAAATAAGTATTTAATCAACTAATTTATTATAGTGGTGGATGAACATATGTGTATTGTAATATCTATAAATCATGTTGGATATGTTGAGAATATCATTGTCTAAAACACTTGATTTAGGATGATAGATTTGGTGAAGTGCTTCTTGGGATATTATTTGATCTTAATGGTGATAGAAAAGTTGTGTCTCCCATGAAAATATTAATGGATTAATTAAATTTTATGAATAGGTAATTATTTTTCAAAAAGATAGAGTCCATTGGAAAAATGGAAGTTGATAACAATTATTTTAATTGAAAAAAATAAAACATGGGAACACCAATAAAGTCGAGCCCATGGTAGTGGTAATGTTAGATAATAAAAGAAAATCCACACCCATGGTAGAGGTTATGTTGGATTTGATAACTCAAAATAGGGAAATCGATCGGTGACCATGTGGTAGTAATCGACATGGTGTCATTTCTCTACACATATCCAAAAAATGTAAGTGAAAGGAGAGCACAGCCATAGTGGAAAATATTATGGTTGATAGGTAGAGGGTAAAACCAATGTAGTTTTCATGAATTGGTTTATTTCATTGTGTTTTATATTTTATCTGAAAAACATCCAACATATTTACACCATGACATATTCAATAATTTTTTCTCTACGTATATCTCTACATCAATGTTCTTCAGTTCAAAGGATGCTAATGCAGGATGGAACACACTATATATGAAGTCATGGAAGATTCAGAATCTGACATTGTTAAAATAGGATTCCCAAAATAGGAATAACAATGCATGAAGTAGTCCATGGGTGAATGGTGGAGTAATAATACAAAACAAGAAATAGAATTGGAACATGCATGTTGTGTTCAAAATTTTACAGGAAAAATAACGAAAAATATTTCACTAGGTGATAATACAAGGAATGCTGATGGATGGAGTGGATATTTATAAGACTTCAAATTATGAAATGCTTGAAAAATCATCAATTCTTCATATATCATGGGTCTAAATTTTATATAATAAAATTTTCCATTGATGAATGATATTTTTTACATTGATATTGGGGGTAAAATTGTATATTAATGTCATGGTTTAAGAGGATAAATACACCCATGAAATGGTTATTATTTTACATAATTTTCTAGATCATGTAGTTTATTTATAAGGAAATTGTAGGTGGTTTTATTTACCCATATTTCTACCAATAGATTCCCTATTGATGGAAACATTACTGCCATATTTTAAGGATGGAGATCTAATATAAGTAATAAGGGTTTAAACATTAAAATTATTTCCATATAAGATTTGTAGATGTAAGGAGGATAGAATAGTTTTAGGCTAAGGGATATAATCTTGAATAATCAGAACCATTGATTATATTTCCATGTTAAATGGAGTTTCCAATACTATGCTATGAAGGATGAATCCAAGAAATACATTGTAATGTGAAGAAAACATGTTTCGTCAAGAAGGAATTCACATATTATGATGATGAATCCCAATTGGACTTCAACAGAGAATTTATCTATAGTCAAGGATTCATTCTATGCATGTGATTTTAGAGAAAGAACATACATGTCCATAAAATTCAAGAATATAACTATTTTAGTCATTAATGAGTGAATAAATGAATGTCCTAGGGAGTGTACCTAAGGAAGTGTTGAGTTATCCCAAGACTATTGAAAAGCGAGTGAAATTGTTTTACAGAATTGATATAAGTAGTGATTTTTCTTTATGTATCATTTCCAATGCATACTCCATTTATGAATCCATTTTAGAGTAAACCATGTAAACTCTCATGTCCCTATATAGTTATTTCATGCAGACTAAAATGGGTCTTGAAATTTTAGAATTTATAGTAAATAAATTTTCAAGGGAAGTTGGAATCATATCTATGTATATACGAATAGAAATCCAAGAGACTCTAAAGGATGAGTGGTCAATATCCTTATGTAAATTGATACTTTAAAAGAAAACTATTTTTAATTGTTTTTTCACTTTTCATACCCAAATATACCTCCCTTCTTCGAGGGTAATATCACTTTAATCTTATCATAAAATATAATAATTCATATCAAAGTGATTGGTTCATTTTTCTTGAATGTTTTTATTTCTCAAAATTTATCTTTTTTTTGGAAAATTTAAATCCTTAATGATTAATTATATATTTTATTGAAATTATTTCAAGGAATTTAATGGTGATTTTATCCATTTCATGGAAATTTCTCTTAGATATCCTTGAGAAGTGGTTGAAAATGTAATTGTTATATGAAGCTGATATAGATTTATCTTTGAGAATGTACAAATAGTCATCGCAATTGATTAATTCATTAAAGAGGTATTAAAATAGACTCTCAAGTAATAAAATTATAGATTTATAACCCATTTTAATTTCTCCAAAGACATGTGGATGAATTTGTAAGATGTTTTCGATAAGGAAAAATATACATGGTATAATTTCATTATGTCCAAAAGAAAATTGAAGAAGAAGAAATAGGATTTCAGCCTAGAATTTTTGTTCTCCATCAAAGGTAAAATTTATACGTAATATTAATTCTGACTCTAGACCACATGTTTAAAAAAAAATTCAATACCAGTCTCTCTTTTGAGATTTAAATGAGATTTGGTTTTGGTTTTCAATTTCCATAAATTTCAATTTTTTATTCCAGTGAATTCTCATGCATTGATAATGAAAATCAACGATGTGTCATGGATAAAATATACTATTCAATGATTGAAGATTTTTCCATGAAAACAAAATGGGAAGATAAGATGTGGGGATGAATATTGGAATAAAATATGCGAGAAAAAATTAAATAATAATGAAATATGATTAAATAACATTATCAAATTTCAAAAAATGGAAACAGATAAGGAATTAATGGAATGTGTTATTTCAATAAGGATGCAATTTTTTGAAATAAAATTTGATTGAGAGATATCATCTCATAGATCATAAATTTTTCAGAAACATTATAATAAAAATATGATAAGATAAGAGACCTAAATGACATGATGATACTATAAAAAGATATTATGGAGATCCCTCTAAAATATACATCATATGCTGATACAATGAACATAAATACAAATATAAAATCGAGAAGAATTTTTTTTCATTTAAAATTTTGAATCTTTTTTCCATGAAAAAATAATGACCAAGTTGATTATATTGTCTATGATTTTTTCACATCATGAATAAAAGTTTTGAATCCAACAAGACGAAACATTTCAAAAAAAAATCAAGAAATCTCTATATATCAATATAGGATAAAAAAATAAGTTATTAATTAAATGATAAATGATTTCTTTTGTCTAACCTTAGTCACAAGGAATGGTATTTTTATTATTGTAATGCATATAAAGGTAAAGAGGCCATATAAAAACACTCTACTCTTAGGACATACAAAAATAATTCATATCCCTAAAATAATTGTTACATTGAAAAATATGTTTAGTTCTTGGGAGAATGAAACTAAGAATCAATAGAGGGTGTATCAAGAACAAAAATATATATTTTCACAACAAATATATTGTATAGATAAAATAAAAAATATATAATTACATTTTTTGGATATTCCAACTCTAAATAAATTTAGAGAGAATGTGAAGTTGACTTCCACAGGAAATAATTATTTTATGAGGGTTTTCATAGAAATAAATGAAATAGTTTTCCAAATTGTTTTCACATAAGAATCCCTAAGGGAAAATATGAATATATACTTGAGAATAAATTTGAAGTGGATATCCACTTATAATGAAAAACAATATGTTACTTTCTTAAGTGTTATATATTCCATAAGAATATGTATTTTAAAAATTTATTGAATAATAAGATAAAATAATATAATTCTTAAAAAAATAAAATTTCAAAATTTTAGAATAATATAATAATGAAATGATCTAATATTGAAATATTATGTTTTGGGTAGCCTTATTTTTAGTTTTGCGTAACCATGATTTTTTTATAGTTTTGTAGCCATCATTTTACAATTTTTGTAACCATAGTATTATGTTTGACATCTAAATAATCAGGAAATATATTTATTGGAAACATTATCTTAGTATTTTTTTATCATTAAATATAAGGACTCATTATTTTCATATATAAATATAAAATATTTTAAGAAGACTATTGAATATATTTATAAAAATCTCACCTGATGACTGTAAATGATTAGTTACATTGAAGGGTTGAAAAAAGTTTTCTAATATAGATGATCTTCAAAATATCCCACAAAGATATTGTCAGAAATCCCTTCTCTTCGGAATACCCTACCAAAACATTTCTTCATAACCTGTGGAAGTAAACATTATAGTGGTTATGAAAAGATGCTTAGTAATGTTAAACATATGCGATATCAATATATGATCATATAATATAATAAGATAATAATAATTGTATTTTATCATGAAAAATACTTATGATGTTCAAGTACAACATTTCATAGATCATAAACATGATTCATGATATAAAACGTCATCATTTAAAAAAAACATGGCCTATAAGAGTGAGAAATCATCATAAATCAATCATGAATCATATAATCATTTTATTAAAAACATTTCCCAAACTGTAAATATAGAAATAATTTTAATATTTCAAGGTTACCTACTAAGACCATAACTATTGTAGATAAGGACTTATCAGATGTTTCAAATTGTTGATCAAGATACACCTATTTCACAAAGTTGATCTGAACTCACAGGATTCCCATATGAGATCAACCCCATCGACTTGTTCCCCATTATTATCACATGAGATATAATGATTTACCTAATACATTATAGAGAGATATAGGTCAGAAACATATAAAAATGAAAAATATATTTATTTTTTTATTATATCATAAATCATTCATACTATAATCATGTCATAACCTATAGAAAGAAGACATGTTTCATAAAATATTTCCACAATCCACCATTGCATAACCTAGAAGATTAAATGGTTTTCCAAAATATTGTTCCAACACAATAATTAATAATATAGAGAAATAATAATTATGGAATCATTAACTCTTATCCCCATTAAAACATAAGTAATAACATAGTATTCTATCATAGATTTAGAATGATTTTCTAAGTATCACTTAAAACATTTCTTGGTGAATATTACATTTCCAGTCTGAAAAACACTTTTCTAAACCATAAAAAAGTTTAATATATCATTCTTTTGAAATATATTTTTAAACATATAACTAATTATTTCAAAAAACTTGTTATAATTATGCTGAGAAATTTCATACATGTTAAAATAAAGTATCCTTTCAAATTTTTGGTAAAATACAAATAGTACTTGTTTGGAAACTTACCTAAATACTCCATTAAAAATTTAAAGTACAAATAAGGGTAAAAAATGACATTAAAAGTATTATATATATTAAAAATTGTATAAAAATATTTTGGAGGATATTTATTTGGAATAAGAAGTGTTTTCATCCAAATAAAAAATAAATTCGATTTTCATTAAAATGTTATTTTGGAATAATGGGTGTTTAACGTTAAGAAAATGAAGGGAAAAAAAGTATTATCATAATACCGAAATAATAGAATAAAATTATTGAGTTTATTAATATATAAATTATAATATTTCAACATTAAAAATATAATCTTAAATAATTTCAATAAACACTTAGAACGTAACATCAAACCCTTACCACATCTGTAAATTTGGAATTTTAATTGACATTAAAGAATAAAATAAAAACACACCTCAGATAACATAAATATATTCATTTACAAGATATAACATGTAAGTTGTGTTTTATATAAACCTTATAAAATAATGTAGGTGAAAAATATAATCTGTTTCATAAAGAAGTCAAATTGAGACAAATATCCCATTCTAGTTTTGTAACTTTTAATCCATAGAGACCATGTAATATATATCATCAAAAATTTATTAAAATTACATTAATATTAAAGATAATAATATTAAAATATATTCATGGGTCATATATTCAGCACATAATAAAATTTGTGGTGCATATGGAATGTGTCGCATAAAAGTAAAAAAGTGAGACCGAAATCACTGTCTATTTGTCTCACCATCCTCCATACATGTTAGAAACACATGTGTAACAAATATAGGTTTATTAAAAATATATTATAGAACCATATTTATACTTATAATATCCTATATGATATACTTATGACCTTATATTTTCCTATTATTAACAACTAGTACTCCGCCTATGAAAATGCACGAGAATATTCAATTTTCATTCAAATCATATTGTTCTGTGTCATTCAAAAAATTGTAATATCAATGTACTCAATATAATGTTTAGAATAAAATTATGATAGTGAAGTGAATGGGGTTCCTGTGACACAAGTAAATGAATTAAAGACTAATTGTGATGGAGATGAAAAAGGATAGAATGGAAGAGTTAGAGATAAGAGACATAGATGAAACAAAAGATAGAGGTGATGGTGAAATTGGAGGAAAGAGGCGATATTGTGATAAAGGTGGAGGTTAAGGTGAATTTGTGATGCCTTCTTGAGAAATAAATGTAGAAGAAATAGGAATTCCAATACTAATATAATGGATTCATTATTTTATAATTTTTAATTGAATGAAGAAATGTCTGTGAAATGATAATGGCACTCTGTGCATGGATTCTCCTAGTGAGAATCCATAGGTTTTAAATCATAAAAATATCAACATTATAAAAAATACTCAATGGATAATAGTCAAGAACCTCATTCCATAGAAAAATATCATTTGTTAAAAAAAACTCTAGAGACCTTCTTTTCATACTTTATATGTTGGATTGAATTTCATTTATTATCTAAATCTAATAAACATATTCTTTCCTAATCATATTTTTCATGCCCTAAAGTTGATCTATTTATTTTTCCTATTGAAAAACATCATTCAAGTAAAACCAACTGTTTACAACACTTCCAAAAAATGAGTATAGTCATTATTTTTATTATGATTAGAATTTTTACAAATCTGAATAGTTGCCATGGAGTAACCTTAATGTTCAAACAATGTACTAATTAAAAGTGGTTAAACATACCAATTGACAATGAAGGCATTGAGGAACTTGTGTCACTGAAAATTTTTATATCTAATTGAAAATTGGCTATACCAATTGCATTGAATTTCATATTAGGAATGTGGGTAATTTGAAAATTCAATTGATGTATTACAAAAAGGAAACTTAATTTAACACCTTAATGCATTTTCTAACAACAAAAATAGTTTTTCCCTCACTCGAGAGTTTATTCAATTCCCATAATATGAGCTACAGTAAAATACTTCATGTGTCGGGGGTCTCAAACCAAATCATGAATGAAGCATCATTGGTGAAAAACTACTCCATGATATTGTTGGAGTGAAACCCGTTTTAGTAACATAATATATCAATGAAATGAGACACTGCATAAAAAATCATGAAGATCCACATAAAATAATTCATCAAATTAACATTGTTAAAAAAATATCGGTGAAAAACATTGAAGTAATTAACTGATATAAGTTATTTCGAACTATAAGGAAACACATGTTTCATGTAAATATATAAGGACTCAACCTTATTACATACTTAATCATGAATTTAGTCAATAAAACACTTCCTTTTACATTCGATATCTTTTAATGTTTAGAGCTTTAGAGAATTACAATAGTACATTCATGAAATTACACATTATTACAGAGTGGATACCATAAAAACATTTTCTATTTTTTTCAAAATATAAAACATTAAAACATAAAAAGAAACTTCTTAATAATTATTTAACATTTACCATATCATCCTTCCTTGTACTAAACATCCATTAACCTGTGAAAAATCATTTGAAAACTTTGTATGAGCACAAAATCTCAGTAAGGGATGGAAAAGAAGGAAAGATCACATTAGTCCATGAATACTAATAACATATGAAAGCATTTTCAAAAGAAATTCTTGTCACCCATATATACTTACTTTGTGTAACATGAGATTTACACAGGATCTACACAAATAATGAGAACATAAATATAATCATAAAGGTGTCTTGGGCCATTACTTGCGTAATCTTGTAACCATTCTTGGATACCTTATAATTTGTAACCCTCATGGCTACCTTCCTTTGTGTAACAATCATAGTTACACTTCGAGTAACCATACAACCGACCTCCAACTTACTCATACTTATGCATTGGAGGGAAATATAGTTCCCACCCTTCATAATAAATTATTCCCAAGAACCAAAACCTAATCATACAACATGAATAATTCCATAAAAACATTACATTGGAATTTCATAAAACCAAATTTAAAAAAGATGATTTTTAAATAAAATCCCCTTATAAATATCATACAATTGAAGAGAGACTTTATAGAATGGATGGAGTATGTATATGTACTGTAAATACATATAATTAAACATAAAATAAAAATAACCCCTCACAAAAAGATATTTATATATCACATAAATAATGAAGTAGAAGGTTAACCCAAAGAATGGAAATCGGGTTAAGAATTCCCTTACCTCGGGTTTGTCTTATTTAAAACTTGTTTAAGCCTCTTGTATAATGGATAAAAGAGTGTTATTAATATTTTATAGAAAAATTTCCATATTCATAACATCTTATTTGATCATTTAATAACATCATTTCACCCTTAATTGTTAGTATTTTTACCTTTGCACTGTTTTTGGGTGACTTCTAAACATGATTTCCATGATTGGTGCATGATGGACACTCTTGTAGAATGGAAGTGAAAATATAGAATTGGAATAGAGTATTATTTACATATATAAATTAAAATAAATTATTCCATTCATCATTTTTAATTCTTAAATGAGGATGATTCATAAGTTAGCACATTAATGATGTTTGTTTAGATCATTTTAGTGGTTATTTGATAATAACAACCTTATTTTGTCTTATAAATTAGAACAATGAGTACAAAAGAGTTCAAGAACTATTTTTGGGTCATAAAATACTTATTATAACCTGTTTCATCCATATAAATGGTTTCATGACAAGACATGAATGAATTAATGGAAATTGAAATCACATCGTCCATGATGTCGATAATTCGACAGAAATGGACAATGTTTTTATTCTTTAAATAATTGGGAGAGAAGAAGAATAATGATGAGTATCATTCCATTTACATGATAAACTATATAATATACATGATTTTTGGAGATTTCATTCTACTGGGGTAAGGAGATATGACGAAATAATAAGGAAAGAACTCAAAATAAAAGAATAATTGTGAAAATCGTTTACAAAAATTCGGCAGCCTTACGGCTACGCAACATGGATTTAGAAAACATTAAAAAATAGAGGGGAAAAGGGTTTCCCATATAGAAATGAATAATAATATATAGAAGATCAATAATAAGAAATAAATAATAACATGGTAGGGAAACCTGAAAATTATACCACATAAAAGAAAACTTGAAAGGAAAAAGAAAGAAATTCATAATTTTCTTACCTTGTAGTGTAACCCTTAGAAGATAATGGTTGGGACCATGGGGGCCTGAGGAAACCTTGGGAGGACTAATATGAAGTTATGTAGGCCAGATCATCGTTGATGGAGAATTGGGAATGAATTAAATGAAGGGAATAGTTGGCATTTATAGGAAAAGTGAGGGATTATTTTAAAAAATTGAAAGGGACACCTCATGAGTGGTATTTACAAAACCATGGGCTTGTCCATGGTATTTTCCCATGGTATAATCCACATGGGACACCTCACATATTATTTAACTATACAAAAGTATACCAGAATTATTAAATCATTATTATATCATTAATGATGGCATTATTACACTGAAACTAAAAACTGTATTTTTTACTATTCACCGAAAAATCAACAGTTTCAGAAAAATTCTCAAAATTAACCCTGACCATTAATCAACGTGTAGATTTCAAAAATGAAGCCCATTTTTTGAAAATAATTTTCTAAATATTATTAATTTAATTTTTAAATAAAAGCATACAAAATTCAGAAATTAACACTTCTAATTCTACAACTACATATTTATCAAAATCAAAAATTAACCTAGATTTTATTGTCCAATAGCCGTAAGAAAATAAAATAAAAATAATATTTAAAATTAATTAGGGTCATATTACTATTCATATTACTATGCATTCGTTTATTTAACTATTAACCAAAAAACAAGTTGGTTTTAATAGACTGCAAGTAATATACTAAACACAATTGTAGATGACAGTTTCTTGAAATTCAAAACATAGAAGTGGAAAAAATTATGTTAAAAGGATAGTTATAAATATATACATAAAACAAAGATCCATGCATTTCTAATTATTTTTAGAAAAACATGGGGTGTTACATTATCCCCACCTTCTTGAAATTGCATCCTCTAAATTTTATTTACTTATTAAACAACTGAGGGTATTTTTCTCTCATAGCATTTTCAGACTCCCATGTTACATCTTCATCCATGTGGTTTCTCCACAAAACCCTTACCTTGTAGATTACCTTATTCATCAATACATGTTCTCTTCGATCATGTATCTGAACTGTTATCTCTTCATAAGAAAGATTCTCTTCCAACTGAACTGCTTCTGAGCTGAAGAATTGTGATGAATCTGGCACATACATTCTTAACATCGAAAAATGAAAAACATTGTGAACATGAAACAAACTCGGATGCAAAGCTATGCGTTATTCAATTGTTCCAACTTTCTCCAAGATTTCAAAGGGACCGATGAACCATGGATATAGCTTCCCTTTCTCACCGAAAGGCATCACACTTTTCCAAGGAGAGATTTTAAGGAATAAATAGTCACATACCTCGAAAGAGATGTCTTTCATTCTGTTATCGACATAACTTTTCTACCTACTCTGAGCTTCCCTCATGTGCCTCTGGATCATCCTCACTTTATCAACCAGTTCTTCTACTAATTCTGGCCCCATCAACTTTCTTTCACCAACATCATCTCAAAACACAAGAGTCTGACACTGTTTCCCATACAAGGACTGAAATGGTGCCATCAGAATACTGGAATGAAAACATTTATTATAATATAAAACAACTAAAGAAAGATTCTAATCCCAACATCCCTGATAGTCCATTGAACAAGTTCAAAGCATATCCTCTAATGTTTGAATCATTTGTTCTGACTACCCATCTGATTGAGGATGAAAAGTTGTATTGAAATTTAACTATATTCCCAATGACATCTAATGTCCCTTTCAAAAGTTAGAAGTGAACATTGGATCTCGGTCAGACACTATGGAAAGAGGGACACCATGTAACCTAACAATCTCGTTGAGGAACAATCGAGAAAGCTGATCTAAAGACATTGTATCTTGAATATAAAGAAAATGTGTAGATTTTTTCATCAGATCAACAATAACCCAAATTTCATTGTTACCTCAATAAGTCATTGATAGTCCCACCATGAAGTCCATGGATACATTTTCCAATTTCCCCTCAAGCACTAGAAAAGGCTGAAGCATCCCCTTCAGTAACTTCCACTCTACATTAACCTGTTGACACATCAAACATTTCATGGTAAAATCAACAATATCTCTTTTCATTCAAACCCACAAATAATACTCCTGAAGGTCTCTGTACATCTTATTTTTTCCAAGATAAACAGAAAATGGAGAACTATGAGCTTAACACAATAATTATTTCTTCAACAGGGATTCACAAGGCACACACAACCTTTTTCCAAATCGTAAAACACAACGTTTATCAAGATTAAATTATGAAAACTTACCCCTTTTAACCAATTCTACCTTTTTCTGTATCTCATGATCAACCTTATGCACTTTCATAACTCTGCTCACAATGATGACATCACTGAAACCAGAAACAAAACAGATGTATTCCTTATACTAACAATGTCTAAGCCAAAATTCATTAATTAATTTATCAAGGGATCATATTCCGAATGTAGCATAGTTAATGATGCATGATGTTTTTGACATAAGGCTTCTTTCACATTGTTTGCTATCCCAGGATGGTAATTGATCATGTAGTCATAATCCTTTATCAGTTCTATCCATCTTCTCTACCTCATGTATAATTCCTTCTGAGTAAATATATGCTTTATACTTTTAGGGCCAGTATATATTTGGAATTTGGTTCCATATAGATTATGCCTATAAATTTTCAAAGAAAAAAAACATAGCTACCAATTCCAAATCATGTGTGGGATAATTTTGCTCATGAGGTTTAGGTTGTTTCAAAGCAATGGAAATTACCTGATCATTCTGCATCAAAACACAACCAAGTCACTTCAAAGAAGAATCACTGTAGATGAAAAACTCACCATTTCTGGAAGGTAAGGCCAAAACTACAGCATTCACCAATCTCTTCATCAGTTCCTAAAAACAAACATCACATTCCTATGTCCAAACAAATTTAACTCCTTTCCTTTTTAACATAGTTGTCGGTTAGATAACAGTGAAAATTTCATAACAAACCTTCAGTAGTAACTTGCTAATCCCAGAAAACTATGAATCTCTGTATCATTTGTGGGTCTTGGTCATTTATCAACTACATTTGTTTTGGCTGGATCAACTATTATTCCATCCTTCTTTACATTGTGCCCAAGAAAAGAAATCTATTGCAACCGAAAAACAGACTTGTAGAATTTTCCATATTGTTTCTTTGCTTTTAAATTTTTTAAAACAACCCTTAGATGTTTTTCACGCTCCTATTTATTTTTAGAAAATACTAGAATTTCATCAATAAATTCAACCACAAATTTTATAAGAACTCATGATTTACTCTTTTTATAAGATTCATGAATACAGTAGGTGCATTAGTTAATCCAAATGGCATAAAAACAAATTCATAATTCCCATATCTAGTACAAAAGGCTGTTTTTGGGATGTCATCCTCCTTCACCTTCAGCTGATGGTATCCAGATCTCAAGTCAATCTTGGAAAAGTACTGAGCTCCCTGGAGCTGATCAAACAAGTCAAAAATATTAGTCAAAGGATACTTTTTTTTAAAAGTGATGTTATTCAAATCTCTATAATCAATGAAAAGTCTCATGGGACCATCTTTATGTTTAACAAACAAAACCGGGGCTCCCCATGGTGAAGTTCTAGGATGAATGAAGCCTTTGACAAGCAAATCCTGCAACTGATTTTTCAATTGAAGAAGTTCTATTGTAGCCATACAATATGGGGGTTTTCAAATTGGCTTAGCATCAGGAACTACTTCAATTGTGAACTCAACTTCTCGATCAGGTATGACACTAGGTAACTCATCAGAAAAAACCTCATGGAATTAATTGACCACTAGAACAACATTAATTTGAATAGTTCCCTTATTTTAAACTATATGACCAAGATAACATTGATTCTCATCTTTCAATAGTTTCTAAGATTCCTGATATGTTACCAATTGTATGGGTTCATTCTTGTATTCAAACAGAAACTCTTTCTGAAAAACGACATCTTTATCTCTACAGACAATCTTAGCATGATAATCAGAAAGCTAGTTCATCCCCATAATAACATCAAACTAGAATAAGGATAAAACAAAAAGGTTTTTAGGTAATGTCTTTCCACAGAACACAATCAAATGATTATTATAATTCCTCTTTACTATAACATTTCCCCTGGTGTTTTAACAACAAGTTCAGGTCTCATTTGTTGAGGTGATATTTCCAATTTACTAGAAAATTTCTCCGAGATGAAGGAATGTGTAGACACTATATCAAACAAAGCTTTAGCACAATATGAGTGAAAAACAAAGTATTTAATACAACTTCATTGAGTGGGCCAACATCTACTAACGTAGTCGTAAAGGATCTCACTACACCTTTCTGCTTGTAGTCTGGATTCATTGCATCATTCAGATCTCTCTTTAGGTAGATATTTGCATAATGACCAATTTTACCATATTTTAAACACTTTAATGTTTTCTTATCTGGATTATTCTTAATATCATTTTCATTACAATCCCGGACCATATGTTCAATCTTTCCACATTTAAAACACTTCCCAGTTTTTCTAAGACATTCCCCATGGTGTTTCTTTCCACACTTTTCACAAACTAGAAATTGGATTTTCTTTCCATTAGATATCTTTGGTTGATTCTTACCCATTTCATTCCAACTAGACCTCTTCTTCTCATTGTTTCCAAAATGCACATGATCATCAGAAAACTCCATCACTACCCTCTCAACATATCAGACAAGTTTATCATAACTTTTGAATTCACATGAGGCCAACGCCATTCGATACCTTGGCTTCAGTCCTGTGTAAGAGTGGTTGATTTTTCTATCATGATCTTGAATAAGATTTGGTCCATACCATTCTAGTCGATTGAAGTTCACTTCATACATAGCCATTGAATCTTCCTCCTGTTTCAATTTAAGGAATTTCTTCTATATTCTAAGTCGCACCACCTTAGGAGAATATTTTTCAAGGAAATTATTTTTAAATTCATCCCACTCTAAGGAATCAATATCCTCTCTACCCTTGATATTCCTTACCATTGACCACCACTGATCATCTTCCCTTTCAAAATGATAAATGGAAAGACTTACCTTTTTATTGTCTGAACAACCCATAACATCAAATATCTTTTCAAGGGCTTTGATACATCATTCAGCTACTACTGGGTCAGAAGATCCATTGAATGCAAAAGGAGGTTGTCTTATAAAATGTTCCACTACTAACATGTTCCATTGTCGAACCTCTATTGGTTCTCTTGCATTGATGCCACCACCATTTATTGCCTGTGTAAGCTAAGACATTACTGTCACAAACTACCCAGTACCAATCCCTAACATTTTGGGTTGTAGTTCTGGAAGGATGTCATTCTGTCAGTGCCTCTCATCTTCTGCATCCATGTTCCTTCTGCAGATAACCATTTCGATCAAACATATCTTATATAAAGAAACATGGTAATCGTTAAATACTATAACATTTCAAATTAATCATAGAGTGAAAATCATTAATATTATTCTATTAACATCGCCCTAACCCCTAATGTTATCTAAACCATCATTTGATACCAACTATAAAGACTTGACCTTATCACATACATAATCTTGTGTTTTTTCAAAAAAAAAACATCCATTTACATTGAATATATTTTCAATTTAAGAGCTTTAGATAATTAGGAGAGTACATTCATGACATTACACATTATTATAGAGTGTATACCTTAAAAATAGTTTCCATTTTTTTCAAAATATAAAACATTAAAACATAAAACAAGACTTCTTGATAATTATTCAACATTTAACATGTCTTACTTCCTTGTATTAAAAATCCATTAACTTGTGAAAAATCATTTAAAAACATGGGATGAGCACAAAATCTCAATAAGGTATGGAAAATAAGTAAATATCACATTAGACCATGAATACTCATAACGTATGAAAGATTTTTCAAAAGACATTCATGTCACCCATATATACTGAATTTGTGTAACATAAGATTTACACAAGATCCACAGAAAACATGAGAACATAAATATAATCATAAAAGTATCATGGGTAATTACTTGCATAACCTTGTAACCATTTTTGGCTACCTTATAATTAGTAACCCTCACGACTACCTAACTTTGTATAACCATCACAGTTACACTTCTAGTAACGATATGGTCGGCCTGAATCATACTTATACTCAATGAATTGGAGGGAAATATAGGTCCCACCCTTCATCATAAGTAATTACCAAGAACCAAAACATAATCATTCAACATGAATAATTCCATTAAATCATTACATTGTAATTTCGTAAAACCAAATTTAAAAAGAGGTTTTTTAAAGAAAATCCCCTTATAAATATCATACAATTGAATAGAGACTTAATAGAGAGGATAGAGTATGTATATGTACCGTAAATACACTTAATGAAACATAAAATAAACAGAACCCATAACACAAATAAATTTAAATAGCACATAAATAATGAAGTAGAAGGTTAACCTAAAGAATCGAATTCGGGTTAAGAATTCGCTTACCTCGAGTTTGTCTTATTTCAAACTTGCTTAAAACTCATATATAATGGTTAAAAAAGATTTATTAATATTTTAAAGAATGATTTCCATGTTTATAACATCTTATATGATCATTTCATTACATCATTTCACCCTTAATTGTTAGTATTTTTCCTTCGCACTGTTTTTCTGTGAGTTCTTAACCTGATTTCCATGATTAGTTCATGATGGACATTCTTGTCGATTGGAAGTGAAACTCCCAAAATAGAATGGAATAGTATTTACATTTATCTAGTAAAATAAATTTTTCCATTCATCAATTTTAATTATTAAATGGGTATATTCATAATTTAGAACATTAATTATGTTTGTTTACATCATTTTAGTATTTATTTGATAATAATAACCAAATTTTGTCTTATAAATTAGAACGAAGAGTAAAAAATTGTTTCTGAACCATGGGTGAGTCATCAAACAATTAATATAACTGGGTTCAACCATATAAATGGTTTCATGACCAAACTTGAAATAATTAATGGAAATTGAAATCACATCTTCAATGATGTCGATAATTCGACACAAACAATGTATCTATTCTTTAAAAATGTGGGAGAGGAGATGAATAATGATGAGTAATTTCCCATAAACATGATAAAATATAGAATATACATGATTTCTGGAGATTTAATGCCTCTTGGGTATGGAGATATGATGAATGAATAAGGAAAGAACTCAATATAAAATAATAATTGTGAAAATCTCTTACAAATATTCGGTAGCCTAACGGCTACGCAACATGGTTTTGGAAAAAAATAAAAATGAGAGGGGACAAGGGTCACCCATCTAGATATGAATCATAATATAGATAATATCAATATTAATAATTAAATATAAACTTGGTATGGAATCTTGAAAATTATACCACATAAAAGTGAACTTGAAAGGAAAAATAAAGAAATTGAGAATTTTCATACCTTGTAGAGTAACCCTTACAAAATGATGGTTGGGACCTTGGAGGCTTGAGAAAACCTTGGGTGTACTAATATGAAGGTAATTAGGCCAGAGAATCATTAAGGGAGAATTGGGAATGAATTAAATGAAGGTAAGAGTATGTATTTAAAGGACAAGTGAGGGATTTTTTTAATAAATTTCAAAGGACACCTCATGAGTGGTATTTACAAAACCATGGGCATGCCCATGGTATTCTCCCTGGTTATAAGCCACATGGGACACCTCAAATACTATTTAACATACACAAGTCGACCTGAATATTGACATCATTATTATATCATTAATGATGTCATTAATACACCAAAACTAAAAACTATATTTTATACTATTCACTGAAAAATTAACTGTTTCAGAAAAATTCACAAAATTCACCATAACCATTTATCGACATGTAGATTTCAAAAAAGAGCTCCATTTTTTTGAAAATAATTTTATAAATATTATTAATTTAATTTTTAAATAAAATCATACTTAATTCAAAAACTAACAGTTCTAATTCTACAACTACTTCTTTATCACAATGAAAAATAAACCCATATGTTATTATCCTCTAGCCTTAAGAAAATAAAGAAATAATAATATTTACTATTCATTATGGTCATATTATTATTCGTATTGCTGTTCATTAGGGTATGGTACTATTCCCCAAAAAACAATTTTTTTTAATAGAATCTAAATAATATACTGAACACAATTGTTGATGACACATTCATGAAATTGAAAACATAGAAGTGGAAATAATTATGTCAAAAGAATAGTTATAAATATCTACTTAAAACATCGTTCAATGAATTTATATTTATTTTTAGAAAAATCATGGGTTGTTACAAAATAACCATACCATGGGTTGTGCTACATTGACATGGTTTCTTGATTGTAAAATAAAACCAATGGAAGAAACTGTATATATTGAAGAAAAATATTAATCACTGGAAATACAGAAATAAAGAGTACCTGCCAAAATCACATATGAGAATGCATGATAATTCATTCTTGAATAAGGAAATTGTATTCTTCATAAAGAAACAACTTGCATGATAATATAATCTACAAGGAAAACTCAATCACAGTATATTATAATGAAATATAAACCTCAATAAGAACTGGAATATGAAGATATATTGAAACAGCTATAAAAACAGGAATGTAAACTGTAACATCAGTACAACATGAACTAATATAAAGTGCAATATAAAGTGAAATATAAATTCAATATAAATGGTAGTTTAATGGAATATAAATTGCAGATCTAGTTCATGTTAGAATCAATTAAAAACTATGAAAGTCATGGTATTCAAGAAAAACCACATTCTTAAGTACCATAGGTATTTCCATGTTCCTGAATTTGACCAGAATGGCTTTGAGATAATCATGCATGAATTATAATCAAAATGGCTTATCAAAGGTGAATAACATAACCTATTAATGTCATGGAGATTTGTACACTTTCATTTTACCTTGATTTCTTGTAGTAATACCATAGTCAAGTGTATAGGAGTACAAGATTTCAACAAAACATGTTGATGAAAAAGGGAGAACAATCCCCTTTTTTCTATCATGTCCATGTCTTTCATGGACAGATCAATCTGATACTGAAAAGTTAGATCCATATCAGGGAGTGCTTCAGACAAACACTATATTTCAAAAAAACATGTTGATGAAAATGGGAGAACAATCACCTGTTTTTCTATCATGTCCATGTCTTTCAAGGCCTGATCAATCTGATACAAAAAAGTTAGATCCATACCAGGGAGTGTTCCATATATTTTCTCATTGACGTTTGTGACAACACAAATCATTAGTGATCAAATAGATATATATTTATAGACCAGATACATATAAGTTACAAAAAAATATGCAAACCTTCATATTTAAAAACATGCGCATTCTATGAAATTACTGTTAAAAAATCAAATATTTTTAAAAATATTATTCTAAATTTTTCGGTTCCTGGTACGTGTAAGTTATTTGAAATATTCAAACCAGAATATTTACAAACCTATACAAGAGAAAAAATTACTATTAAGAATGAATATATACTGTTAACAAATATAAACTTATATATTCCAGTTCACAAATTCTAATAGAGATGAATAGAGAAGTAGAATATGATTTTTTATATTAAATAAATATGAACAAATAGATCCATGAAACAAATTCAATAACATTATAAAATTATGCAACAATAACCATATCATTACTGCTCATATATGTAAACTAAAGAGTACATAAATGGCATGAGTAGATCATACCATAATTCTAATGACCAACAATTCACCACCTATGAATCAACAAGTATATGGATAAATTGACATTAGTGATGAATAAAACATTGAATGAATTATAATCCAAAAAACTATGAAATTCAAGAAAATACCTCTATGTATTGTAGTGATACATCATTCACCAATTAACCTAGTATGAATAAGCATGATGTTCAATATAGGGTACTAAAATAACATTCTAGAACAAACCTAAGAGGTATTGAATATTTCATAAAAACTGTAATGATTTTGGGGATATAAGGCAATCCTGAGTGAATATTTGGATAAAATGCAACTGAAAAATGTCACTACAATGAAGGGGGAGGAAAGAGTGTGGAGATTTCCTAAATGAATCATTTTATGTGGTCCATATAAATAAATTTATTGAATTCAAGGAAGAATGGTGTGATTTGGTAACAAAGATATTGTGTGCATGGACACATAATACCAATGGTAGCAACTATATATATGGAAGAAAGAATAATAATGACTGGAAATAAATAGATCAAGAGTATCATCTAAACTCACTATGAACATGCATGATAAATCCTGGTTGAAGGCATGAAAATATAATCTACAAGGTAAATTCAATCTTAGTACATGATAATGCAATATGAACTTCAATATATATTGAAATATGATGTTATGTTGAAACAAATATGAAAACAAGAATGTAAACTAAAATTTTGTACAATATGAACTAATATAAAGTGGAATATAAAGTGAAATATAAAATGCAATATATTTGGTAGTATAATGTAATATAACATTCTGTTCTAGTTAAAGTTATAATCACTAAAAAACTATGACAGTCATGGTATTCAAGAACAACTATGATATAACATACCATAAGTACTGATTTTCTCCATAATATGACCAGAAAGCCTTTGAGATAATTATGCAGGTATTCTTACCAGAATGGCTTTGAAATGGTGAATATACTTTTAAAACAACTTCAATAAGTTTATTGAATTATGCAAAAAAAATTCATTATTCCTCAAATATGTCAATTAAATAGAACATAAATTGCACGAGGAGAACATACCATAATGCAAATGACCACCACATCAGCATCTATGAATCAACAAACAGATGGGTAAATTGACATTATTGATGAATAAAACATTGAATGAATTCTATTCCAAAAAAATATTAAATTAAACTACATACCTCTCTTTATAGTAGAGAGACCTCATCTACCAATAAACCAAGTATTAATAACCATGAAGTTCAATACAGGGTGCTGAAATAACATTCTAGAACAAACCTAAGAGGTATTGATAATTTCATAAAAACTGTAATGATTTCAGGGACAGAAGGAAAACCAGAGTGAGTATTTGGAAAAAATTGCAATACAAAAATGTCAATAGAACTAGGGGAAAGAAAAGAGTGTGTAGTTGTCATAAATGAATCCTTTCATGTGGTCCATGTGAATAGATTGAGTGAACAAAAGGGAGAATGGTGGGAGAGGGTAACAATGATACTTTGTCCAAGGAATAATCGAGGCCCCATCTTCTTTAATCAAACACCAGAAAACAAAGACTAACTGACATGATCTTCCATTCCCATATTATAAGCATCAGGTACCTTCAAAATCTTCCGATTCAATGGGAGTTAATCAGAGGCTTTTATTTCCTTCTTCTACTCAAAGGCCACCATATTTGGTGTTAAAACACGAATGAACCCACCTTCGATCAAGCTCAGTCATATTGATCGACCCACTTCAAAGGAATTTGGATGATTTTCAACCTTGGTTGTCTTCAATATGAACACCATGTTCCAGTCAGCTTAGGTTAAAGTTAGTGGTTTGAAGAATTTTTGGAAGTAGAAGTGGAGTAGTCAGAGGCAGAGTAGGTTAAGGCGAAGAAAATGGAGGTAGAGTTGGTGGAGAAGGAAGCAAAGAGAGAATGAGGATAGGGTTTTGTGGAAACAGACGAATGGAATATGAGGGGTTTAGTTGGTGTGGAGAGATGTTTGGTGACAAAGAGAAGGAGAACGGGGAGAGGATAATGGGAGACAGGGGAAATTAGGGAGGGGTGTGGGAACCCTGGTGTTAGGAGAGGGGAATCTGGGAGGGGAGTGAGTAGTTTCTATGCTATCAAACCACATTGTACTCCTTATGTCCCCTGCCTAGAGATGTCCATTAACATTACCAAGAACTGAGTAACAGCATAAGAGAAGGTATTCAGTTACCTGTTTCCCTTAAATTAATTTTTATGAATTCCATCATCAAATCCAGAAAGATAGTTAGGTTTTTTCAGTTCCAAAATACATTAATATGAATTCATAGTTCTAATTATTAATATAAAATTATCATTTAACAAAGGTTAAATATCTTTTAGTTTCATTTAATAATTGATATTAATATGGAAAACAATAGTATTTTGGTTTTAACATTTGTTATATAATAATATATGAAGATGTATTCAAACATTGGTTCTTATAATATTTATGGTTCAAATCTCAGTCCAAATCGGGTTTTTTCTATCTCCAGAAAACTAGAGGTGGTGAAAAATAAACCTAAATTAAATAAGGCATGTAAGCACATTGGGTACTATTAAAATTATCATGCAATGTACAAACAATGTAAAAATCATGTATAATAACAAATTTTGTAGAACATGAATTAGAATAAAATGACCACTACTCTAAAATATTATATGAAAATAAGCACATAAATTTCCCAATATTCTTTATTTGGAAAATCTCTTCAATGAAAGTTTTGTAGCTATAAACTCATGGTGGGTATTCAATAACAATTACTTTCTTCAAACACAATAAAAGCATGAGAAAGTTCATTTATGAGAAATACCATAAATAACTACATCAAAATATAGTTATCGTTAAATGGAATAATAAATTACAAGAAACAGATAATAAATAGTGCAGAGATATGTATAAAATTCATAATTTTTTAAGCATAGACTTGTATGGAATATCAAATTAGTGTTTGTGGAATGACCCGTCCCAATTTCTTCAAAAAAAAGTAAAAGCCTTAGGTAGTTCATCTGTGAGACACATACCATAAATAACTACTTCAAAATGTAGTAGTTTTTGAATAGAATATTTATTTACTAGATACAGATAAAAAATATTGCGGAAATATGTATAAAATTCATAGAGTTTAATGAATAGAGACATATAGAAGAACAAATTACTATATGTGGAACGACCCATCCGAATTTCTTCCAAAACCATAAAAGAATTTGACAGTTAATCTCTGAGACACATACCATAAATAACTACTTCAAAATGTAATTTCTATTGAATAGAATAATAAATTACTAGAGGAAATCTATATAAACCATGGGAGAAACATTAGATGAAGAAATATTGACTATGAAAAAGAAATACAAGAAGTAATTGGTGTAAAAGAGTGCTGTAAAATCTGGTATTGAATGCAATTGTATAAAATGTTTTATATTATTTAACCATTGTTCATGGAGTAACTATACTTGAAATACAGTCTCTAATTTCTAGAAATTCAGTAGAGACAATGAGTCAAAAACAAAAGAGTAAAATGTTACAAATCTATGAACTCTCAATTAATATGTAGACCACATCAATGTAAAAGGAGTTACAAGTTGCAATCCATTTGGAAGGGATAGTGCAACATGATTTCCAAAAAAAATTATGTCCCATAGATTTATAGGATATTATGTATATAGATTTTGTTTGAGGAGCTACCTGAATCTTGATTTTGTAGAGATAGATCTGAATTTCACCTTCAAACACTGTCGTGACTTAAATAGAATATGTTTATCTTCAATATCTTCTATAAAATCAAGGATTATACATTTGAAATTGTTCTTATACCTGGACTTACTTTATGCATGGTCGAGGGCATGGGAACCCTAGGTGTAGCAGAGGAATCAGACGTGGAAGAGCCAAAGGAGGAGTCACCCGTTGGGGAGAAGGCGTAGGTGGAGGAGCCGAAGCCGGAATCGCCGGTTGGGGAGAAGGCATAGGAAGAGGAGGCAAAGGCGGTGGAGGCGAAGGCAGAGGAGGCGAAGGCGTAGGAGGTGAATGTGGAGGAGGAAAAGGTGGAGGTGGGGAAGGAGGAGGAGGTGTAGGTGGAGGAGGTGAAGTCGGAGGAGGCAAAGACGGAGGAGGTCAAGGAGGAGGAGGTGAAGGCGGAGGAGGCGAATGCGGAAGAGATGAAGGAGGAGCACCTGAAGGTGGATCACCTAGAGGCAGACTCATAGCTATAGATGGGATTAAGGGAGGGGAGTGAGAGTGGGGAATCAGGGAGGGGTGTGGTAACCCTAGATATTGGAGAGGGGAATCAGTGAGGGGATTCAAGGAGGGGAGTGAGAAGCTATCGTGGTAAATCATGATTGGGTTCAAGATTTCTAGACGTGTTTTCGGGTTTTGGAGGGAGGCCGACGGAATTTGGGTGATGTGAATCAATATTTTTGAGACACATTAGCAGAAAAAATCCTTCTTTAGTATGTATATATACTCTTTCTTTAAATCACTTCTATGGTAACGATTGCTTCGTTTTTCATGTGTGTTTCTATTCGGTATTTTTTATCCTTTTACATTAATCATGGTTGTATGATCTTTATAAATCTTTCCAATATATAATTTCATATATATTTTTTATATATTTTTTATGATAATCTGTATATGTTATATATAGAAACAGAAATTTAGCATCCATGGGGATGGTAAACCGTACGTACTCATGCATGTTGCTCCCAGTTTTTAATTTATGGGAAAAATGTAAAATATAATTGAACATTATAGAATAATTTTTAGGCCATATATATGAAATATATTGCATAAATTTACCCTGATTACTGTCAATCTAAATTTTTAATGAAAAATGAATTTTATCTCTTCATGATGAAGTAGTTCATCGTACACACGAACGACCTTATAATATCACCCATAAAAAGGAAATTAAGAAGTAATATGTGATATAATAATTAAATATGATTAATTGTGTTGAAAATATAATATATAATCCCATAGAATACACCTATTACCATCCATGTAAAAATAAAATGGAAAACCACATCAAGTTGTTTTGTAAGGGGGTAGTATGACGTACACACAAGCAATGGACTCGTTCCCCATTTGATGGAAGAGGTCATATATATAAGTTATTACATATATATAATAAAACATCAATATATGTATGATATTTTCATTATTATATTTTCATAATTGATGAATATTTTATGTATTTATAAGAATAGGTAAAACAAAAATGCATCGATTAAAACATTACACCTTCTTCAAAAAAACTATAAATGTATAACCTAAAACCTTCCTATATTGGAATTATGATCCCAAAAATTCTTATATTATTTTATTAGAGAATTAATTAACACATTTTGGTGGTTGGTTGTCCAAAAAATGGTTTTGGAGGAGTGAAAAGGATATGATATGGGGTGGCCGATTATTACATTGGTGAGTGTCACACTTGTAATTTTTGAAATGAAAAAACTATACTAACATTTTTATGATCCCAAAAGGCTCTAGATGGACTATTGAAGACCCTACAATATATAAGATCTAAAAATGGCCAGGAAATGTAGTTGTAAATATTTCCTGATCATTTTACCCCAAATAATTTTAATTTAACCCCCTATAATCTCATTTCTACATTAACTATGATAATTAATTTTTAATAATTTTACTATTCCTAATTGTAAAAATTAAATTAAAATTATTATGAATTATGAATTATTTTTATTATAAATATGTGATAAAAGTATCTGAATTCAATTCTTACATGATGGGAAAATTAATATAAATTTAATCTTGCGGACACAATGAATTACAGTCTTACAAAGAGAAAGATTTAAAAATATTTTAAAAAATTATAAGAGAAAATATATAAAATTGACTCCAATAAACTAAATTGAATTAATAGATACATAATATAATTAATTTTACTTTTAAAACAATCTATCAAATTATTTTGATTTTATAATCCTTTTAAACTAGTGTTTTCTCTAGTAATGGGAGAAAATTTATTTTAAAAACACAAAATAATTTACTCTTAAAACTATTTGACATCCTATCTTGAAAAATCGGTAATAAATAATTTCTTAATAAGTTATAAAATGGAAAGGAAACTTCTTGTTAGATGAAAACAATTTTTAAGAATATGACTGAGTTTATACTTATTTCATTTATATTAAACACTTAAGATGAATGTTAACATTTTTATTAAATTTATATAATATATGTTTCATTGATTTCATTTTCATAAATGTGATTTGTTTAATTTATTGAGTTAAAAAATAGCTCTTTGGAAAAAAAATCAGAAAAAATACTTCTTTTGTTTTAAAATATATTTTATTTCTATATTAAAATTATTTTATACAAAAATAATTACTATTATTTACTTTTTTACTCCAAATATTTTCAATTTTCATCCTCCTTGAAACATCTATTCTAACGGTAATGGGACGAATATTATATTAAATAATAATTCCCTAATTGAATTATACATTTTCTTTAATGTTGTTGTTCCAGGAAACCAAAGATAAACATAGTGATTTGTATATCATAAGATAAACAGAATATTATGTGTAATGGGAGAAAAACAAAATCTTTTGTGATGGTTAAGGTACTAAAAAAATTATTTTTATTTTAAAAAATATAAATTTCACAAAATAATGAGGTGTTACATTCTCTCCCCCAATGTATTTCTCTATATAAATTCATCACATTAGTATAAAAAACTAAAGATACTTATGTCTTATTACATCTATTTATTCCCACATAGCTTCCTCACGATAGTGGTTTTCTCAGAAATCATTAACTGGTAAATGTTCATATTTCATAACACATTCTCTAAATAATCCAGAATCTCAACAAATTGTTCCTTACAAGAATTATCATTCACCTGATGTACGACATCTATGTTCAGTAAATATGAAGGTTCATGTCTGTACTTCAATAAGACAGATACATGGAACACATCATTGACTTGATAATGTTTATGTGAAATAATCAATTGATTTCATACTATTCTGATATGACGATAATTTTTAACTATTCAAATATACTTAGGTATTATATTTACTTAATATCATAAGCACAAAAAATATTATTTGGTTGTAATTTGATTAATTTCTAATTCATATCATACTCCATGAAGTTAATATGATTTTTTTTCTAAAGAACTAATGAATAAAAATATCCATAATATAATGATATTTCATTCCTTTTATCTCAAGTTATAATCATTAAAAGTGGTCAGCACAAGTTATCAAATATAAAAAATATATTAATTTGGAATTGTTGGGACCGTGTTGGATAGAGAAGCATATTTTTGCCTTTTGTTGTCCAAAAGAGGATAAATCAAATCACTTTGTAAAAGAATTGAAAAAATAGTTGATGGTTTGATGATTTATAATTCCCAAAAATCATATGTTTTGAGAACTACTGATTCCAGCCTTATGAAGTAATGCGGGATAAAAGGTGTGGCCAATCATATTAAGTTTTGATTGGAAAGAATTATGTTTCTGGAAGACAAGGAAGTTACAGTACATTCCATTGAAAATCAAATAATCCAAAAGGAGTTCCATCAGAGACTATATATCATTACAAATATTTATTTTGAAGAAATTCTTTGTTTGTGGTATAATCCAAATTATAGTGAAGCGTCATTGGGGTTCTTTCCAGAGCATATTTTAATGTGGGGTCATTTCCCAGTGTTTGCCAATTTCTGGGGATGAAAATCTGGAAATGGATAATTGTGATTTTGGAAAATGATGTGGCATGGAATATTCATCCTTGACTGGGATGTTTCACACAATTTTACTACCATGATCCAAACATCAAAATCTAGAAAAGAAAAGTATCGCATGATAGATTGGTTTTTTCTTGCAATATTGAAGGGAGTTTGGAATGTTTCATACAATCTATGTTTCAAGGTAAGAATATTGAAAAATGTAAAAAGCATGAAGTGTAAAAAATATTCAATAAGTGAGAAAAAGATGAATTTGGTGAGAAAGAGACATATGTTCCCAATATGACATCAAATGGGGGTTTTCACGGCCTATCAGTATCATTCACAATGTATCAGGGTTTTTGCGCGCATGGGTCGATAATGCCTTTAAATAAGAGGTGACCTCCTCTCATTTGAGAAGCTCAACTCCTAGAGAAGTACATAGATCTGAAGCACGGAAGAAGATTAGGTAAAGGGAATTGTGTGAAATAAATTTAGTTTCATGTAAAATTGATAAGAATCGTGCAAAAATTGAGTTGTTTGAATGATTGAAGTTGTGTGAAAGAGGTTTTTCATTACAAATGTTAAATCTTGTGCATGAGGAATAAGTGTTGTGCATAGGAAACCAAAAATGGTGCTTGGAATATTTAATTTCAGCATAAGCAATACATTGCGTACAAGGTAGTTCTTACCAGCTTTTGGAAGGAAAGTGATGAATTTTATTGTATGGTGAAACTGAGAAAGATGATTAATACGCACTGAAACTTTGTATTTCTATATTTGTGCCATGAGGGTGAGCAAGCACATGTGGATTTTATTCCAAGTGCAACAAGAGTGTAAGGGTATATTCTACTGGATTTATTCCACATAAAAGGATTTTTTTCTAGTTGATTGTGTGGTACTAGATTATTTTTGTACCATACCAATAACGTAGCTACTCTAGTTGAGTAGTTAACCTTCTAAATCTTATGTTCTTGTAGATGTGTGATTTCATTGTATTCATCATGGAAATAAATCTTTAATAGGATGTGAAGAATGTTTAGAAAGAATGAAATCTAAAAGAAAAATATATCATTGATTCAACCCTCCCCCTCTCAGGGATACTTGGATCCGAACATGGAAACATTATGAAGTAACATATTAATCTATACAATATCATGTAAAGTTCAGCGCAAACCATTCGATAAATAGTTATCCTTTTGACCCTTCCAAAATTAAAATTTTATAATGATGTTTACTAAATTTATTAAAATCAACAACGAATTAATCCACGAAATAAAATTAGGAAAATATGAATTGTCACATATCAAATATGTGAATACCTTATACATGCATTATTCTAAATAATGGTAACAACTAGAGTTACCATAAAACTATAAGAAATAGATATAATTCCTCACTCCATAAATGAAACCACCAATTACATTATATATTCATTGTATAAAAAAAGTACACTCCATTAGGGATATAATATACTACATTTTCATAAAATAATTTACAATTTCTAAGGTAAGTCATACTGTCTGATTTACTATATACATATCAATCATCTATTTATCAAAACTAAAAAACATTTCCTCAACATGGGGATCAAAATAAGTACTTTGTTTCCTTAATCCTATATTTTATACAATAAATAAACATTCCATTAAATCACATTTCTAGGTTATCAGTACCATTAAACCTATTCTAGAAAATCCTTAATGAAAAAAATCAACATAACAATCCTTATAAATATTCAAATTTATATAACATATCTCTTAAATTCCCATGTAGAAACACATATATCACTCTAATTCATTCATAAACCATTAAATATGCTTCATCATCCTATTCATTTATACTTAGTTCATAGAATATGAAATATGATTCATGTATTATCCTTCTTCGACAAGGATTTATTCATGTTTCTCATTTTTAACTTTAAAAACATTGTTAGAATAGCTTATACCATTCATGTGTTAATTTTGGTCTCTTTGTTATTAGTATTATATCATGCAATCTAATATCCTTTCTGATTATATTAATAATCATTAACCCTTTGAAATAAATTCATATAATTCCTATAATTTCAGTATTTATAATATTAAACTACTATTGATTCCATAGGGAAACGATTTTTATCATCCATTTTTTTAAAGACAATTTTAAATTATTTTCAAAAAATACATGCTTTGAATCATTTTCCATAGTCAAAACATCTTCTAATTTATTTGAGACATTTAAAATAGTTCTTCACCCCAAATTATTGACATATAAAAAATTGTGTCTTTTTTCCTCCTTGGTATCCACCACACTAGCTCTCAAAAAACACTATCCTTCTCTTATTTTTGAGTTTGAGAGTCCGTTAAGGTGACTGTAGTTATTTCAATATTGTGAAAATTGAGTGGAAAATTACAATATCCTTCATGCTAGTAATGACTCCTTTTAGTTTCTCATCAAAATAGATTCTATCATAATCAATGCTAACCCAGTTTCTTTAAGTTCCATATATTAACTAAAATCTAAAATAATAGTGTGAGCAATAATAATCATAGTGGAAAAGCACATAATCAAGAAAGATAAATTTTAGGATATATAAATCAAGAAACCTTATTTTCAATATATGAAACCATAGGACTAACCAAGGTCATTATGTTTCATTATTCAAATCCTTCATGATTGTTCATAAAGAGATATTGAATTAACCAATTCATATCCCCAAGAATTTTCAAATTAAGAGTGATGCAAGGCTTATTATGACGCACTACGTGATGATTAAGCCCATATTAATGCAAAATTTTATATGTTTTTCAACAGGGTACCTCTGTGATAAATCTACATCTACATGAAGTATCAAAATAGGGATATATTACTATGAAAACCAAATAATCTATTTCATATAAAAACATTAGGTTGATTTCTTATTTTATAATTATCCATAAGGTTTTCACAAATGAATTTATATAGAAAATCACCAAATATTTAGTAGATATTTTTCTCCAATACCAACAATAAGGACCTAGGATTTTTTATAAATAAATTTAATATCTTTTTAGATGACTATTAATGTCATTTCATAAACACACACCAGAGAACCACATTTTTTTAGTGTCTTTAAGGGGTGGAAATATAATCTTCTTATTTAATTAATTATACCAATATCTCTCATTAATATATACTTAAATAGTAATCATATTATCAATACCCTACTAAAACATCTCTTCATAACGTATGGAAATAATACAATAAATGGCGATCACATATTATCAGTAAAGGTAAAAAATTATCAATCTATGATCATATGAAATCATAAAATAAATATATGGGTTGTTAATCATAAAAATAAATTATGAAGTTCATACATAACCTATCATTGATCCAAAAAATTATTCAAGGCATAAAGATTTATCATATTACAATAACATGCAATATAAGAGTGAGAAATTATTATAAATCATTCAAGAGAAATAATATCATGTCATTAAAATGTTGCATCATAATAAATATATAAAAACATGTCATCTATCAATGGAAACTATTATGACCATCGACACATCAGATTATGGAGCATCATATATTTTCTATTGTGGATTTGTACACACATGTTTCCCATTTTGGAGTGAGACTCTCTTATTTCCAATATTAAATCATTGAAAAAAATATGTTTTTCATTTTCATCATAGGAAATATAAATATTTACCCAATGAATTACAGGGATACATAGTTCTAACAATATTATAAAAGGATGTATACTTATTTGTTCCACAATATTATAAAATACTCATCATATAATCACATTATATCCATTTAAAAAAATGGGTTTCATAAAAATTTAATAAATTCATCATTGAATATCCCATGAAAATTTGACGTGTTTCGTACACATTTCATCAAAAAAACATTAAACTTCAAGATAATGAATAACATATAAATTTTGTTATTGTTGGTTCCCAATAAACATTATCTATGTACATTATGATAATATATATTCATTGTTTTTTAATATTAAAAAACTTCTTATCACATCCCGATTATTCTTCTGTGCAACGTTGCATGTGATAATGTCCCAAGAGTAGTTGTCACACTAAATGGTCATCGTAGTTCCCCACTAAGATGAGAACCTGAAAGTGTAATGAAAATATCTTATATATATTTTATATTATTAGAATATATCATTTAGGGGAGACAAATGATATTGGAAATCAGGGGTGGAGACTCATAGGACATTGAGGAACCTTCCAATGGTGTACACCCTTAGTTATATGTAGTTTGATATTGTATGAATGAGACTCAATAGTAAGAAATCCACATTTTAATGTGCCACTGGATGTTCTTATCCACATATATATGTACTTGTACTAATACTATAATATGTTTTTCAATAAATATTATTAGTCGTACACTTAATGGTATTGAAGAAAACCATGATGATAGATGTTCATAATGAGGTAGGGTCTGGTGGGCGCATCATGAGTAATATTGTATAAATGAAAAATGCGAAAAAGGATTTGTCCGTTCTATTCCATAATGGATTTTTATATCGTTGGACCTTTTAAGGAAATTATATAGCGTAATTAAATCCATGGACATGGTGTTCTATAGGAAATATAAAATTCTAAGAAGTCAGAGAATGAGAAATTGAGCACATGTGTTGATGTAACTTTTATAAACCTCACATGATGGGAGATATCAATAAAAAGGGTTTTTATTTCAGATTATCATTTTGTATGAGGTCACATGTTGTTGCGGCATTAACAACTTTTTGAATGGGTGTCTAGGCATGATGATAGACACAAAACTTATATATTAGTCTACTCTACCTAATGCCACTGAGAAAGGGGATTAGAGGGTCACACAATAACTGTAACAAGTTTCTCAGTTAAATAATATATTATTTGTTATTTAACAAGTTGAAGAAAGTTTATTCCTTGTTTTCTTCTAAAAAATATTGATGGATGCTTGATTTCTTTTATTTCGACACTAGTTATTTGAAAGAATATATTATTGGTGGAATAATTAATAAATATTTATTTTTTATTTAGTTAATATAATATTTACATATTTATTGGTGAATAATGCAGTGATATTTATTTAACAAATAAATTGTCATTATTAACTATTCAAAAAATATAGTGGGGGACTACAATACTGAGTTAAGCATCTCCTGAGAAATAATAATAATGAATATTATTTGATTAAACAATACTTAATTATAACTGTCATGTTAAGCACATGTTAGTAAATAATAATGTTGTAGCTATTATTTGACAAGGGGTTTTGCTAATATTAATGAAATACATAAATTCTTTTGTGGAAATTATTTATTATCACCCTAGAAGGATAAATGCACAATTATATAATTCTCTCTTTAGCCAGGGGCAATCCAAGAAACACATATTATATTGTGCACATTCAATTGGATAAAATTTTGAAAGCCTAGAGATTTTATCCCACTCCAGGAACACTCTCAAGAACAAGATAGATCCTCTTCCACTGGATCAAGGAAAATTCATTGGAAGCGGTTCTCAAGGTATTCAATAGTGGACATCACATGTGCAAGGATCATCTATTCTAGCACCTGAAGACACCTTAGGTGATGTCTACAGATATGTAGAACACGTGTGGGTCACTGTTAGTGGAAGAATTCCTAATATTTCAACAATGCAAAGAAGGAACACCTACAGACATGTGGCTTAATGCATCAATGAAGAACAAATCTCCTTAGATGAAATTATTATTTTATTAAGTTAATTGTAAAGAAAATATGTTGATCCTCTCTCTTAGTTCTGGGTTTCTATTCCTTTTCCCGCTTTCATTGATTCAATTCCATGTATCACAGATTTTTTAGTCATATATATTATGGATTGTTCATTGAATATAGAAAACATTATAGTTGGGAACCAAACTTCCCAAACAACCATTTATCCCAAAACCTAATAAGTGGTTTGAGAGATGGAATAATATTGTTTATAAATATTTTATAATCATTAGTTATTTATGAATTTATAATTTAGTTTTTCAATTAATATTTAATCATTTATTTTTAATATGAAAAATTATATATTTTTCATCCCCTGTCATTTATCACAGATCTTTTAGAAATGAATAATCTTTTTATTAAAATTATATCGAGGATCTCGTCCAGATGTGCTAAGAATTCTATCTAGGTAACATAAAATTACACATTTTATAGTTGGAATTACACATTGTGTAGTTATATTTAATGCATTATTAGTTGTTAAAAAATACTTTACCTATTTTCATTAATGAAACATGGTGTAGTTAATTATTACATTGTGTGTTGACCAAGACAGACTACCACACTTTCAGCCAAACTAGACGGCATGTGGACCACTGGACATAGTGTGTAGTCCCTTGTAGGTCAGGGTTGGGTTGTGTATCACATACATATCTTAACTAACTTGTGACTATGTTACACTGAGTTAACACAGTGTGTGACCCACTAAACACACCATATAATACAAAATATCTGAAGTATGTCTCATGTGCTGAGTAAGTATGCCGGTAATTTCGATAGATGGTGATGGTACTACACACAATGTAGTTCAGATCTACACACCATATACATTAAGAAATTATATAGAATTAAAACATTATCATTTTCTTAATTTTCAAATCTTCATATCATGGATAACCTGTATTAAAGGTTGTTACTCTAAGTGCATTGAAGAATAGCATGTGTCCAAAAAGTCATTCAATACATGCAACAATTCGTGAATTAAACGTCATGAATGTATGTGATATGAAAAATATTCCATTTTTCATAAGATTAAAATATTATACAACCATAATACGTGTTGGGTAGGTTTGGACGGGTATTCATCGGGTTACCTACAAGGTACAAGTTATTTACAAGGTTATTTTTAAATAAATTCTAAATTCTATAAAACTATAATGGATGAGAATATCAAGGAAATTCAGAAAGAGATTATGATAAAAGTAATGAAACATTAACGATAATAATTAATAGATTCAAGAATTATTTCTCTAAAATAATAAAGATTAAATAATTGAATTATAGTTTTATTAAATGGATAAATTTGTTCCATGCATGTGTATGATTATGAGCTAAACTAGACATTTTGTAGGTGATTAATTTCCTTTTAATTTGTTAAATTAAATTATTGGCAGCATGCCTTCTCTCCTCATTAATATATAGGGCATGTGTGCCCATGGTTTCATTTATGTAAACCCCCTTTTAACCCTCACTCATGTGTGATTAAAATCATATGTAATGGATGGATCTCCCAATCTAGTGGAGGTCATTCTAGTTAGGAGCTGAATTGAAACCAATCCAAGGAGATATAATAGTGGACGGGTAGAAAGCTATAAACACGAACCTAATTGGTCGAAGGTGTTTCTCCACTTGTTCAGTGATTATTTTATCAACCACTAGATAAAATAACAATTAGAATATGTTCATGATAATACCATTTATTTTATTTTTGCCAACTCTATAGTTATTTATTATGGATTTTTTCACAATAACATAATTAATTAATTAACAACATGAATGATGGAACTAAAATAAAAGAAAATAAATATTAATATAATATAATATATGGTTAGTAACTTATGATTATCCCACTTAATATTAACATGAATTTGAAAAGATAACAAATTGAAATAAATGATAGAATTCCCCAATAAAATATTATGTCGGGATAGCCTTCTATTACATCAAATAGAGTATAACCCTATTTCAAAGTTCCTTACCAACCAATTTTGGCATGCTTTAAATTATCATGGAATTGTAATTTGATGTCTTGGGTTTGCTTAACATTGTTGAAATCATGGGTTGACAGCCAAAGTAGGAAATGGTGTAACTAAGAGGCAAAGGTTAAGGATATATATATTAATGAATTAAGGATTGGGGAGTCCACTCAGAATATCAAGGAAGTATGAGTTAATGTATTTGGAATTTGGAATAACTACCTAAAACCATTAGGATTTATTAACCAACCAATGTTGGGATAATGTGATGGCTAATATGGATATATGCCACTAGAATGTCAATGAAATAGGATATTCAGAAGCCAATGGTTAGGGCTATAGTGTTTCGATAAAATAGTGGGAAACTAATGAATATTTATTTGTTTTTTTCATTATGTTATTAGAGAAATTACTAAAAATATGTTAATATTATCTATAGAAATGAAATCAAACATATCGTTGTGATCTATACTCGAGAAGGAAAACTATCTCACTAGTACTAATTTCATTGTGTTCTAAACGTGCCTTTGGATCATCCTTCTCCATGAAAGGAAACAATGTGTGTCGGAAGAACCTCTATAAGTAGTGCCTAGAAATAATGTGAGTGATGAGGACCTCTCTATGTATGAGAAACATTTGAATGATGTGACAAGTGTTTAGTTCCTCATGTTATCACCAATGAACAATGAGAAATTAAATCAACATGATGAAATGGATGCATATATAATGATGTCTCACCATTGGGATATCTATCATGATAAAGTGAAACAAGGGAGTTGTTAGATCTCCTATTCTTTTTTCACCACTTTGTTTTTAGAGTCTGTGCCAGTTGGGCATCATGTAGTCAACAGTGTCTACAACATTGAGCATCTGGACATCAGATGGGGTAAATTCTCAAATAATTTATGTATAGATATCATACTATCATCACTACCAATGGACTTCTCCAGTTATATTTTTAATTATAATATGAGAAATGTTAAGAAGTGCATATTGGATCTTCTATCCATGATTCTCCAAGTAGATAAGGACATGGGGTGTGAAAACCCCACATTACATAAGGTGAATAAGAAGTGGAAAGACAAGGAAATGTTCCCTAATATTTATTAATAGTCTAATTCCCCCGAGCATCATCGGATGGTGAAGAAGAAGATCAAGAGGTAGGATAAAAATGAGGTAGTGTTTTTTTCATGAGCAATATCTGACCACTGGATGAGTAAATGCACCCAAAGGCACGGGGAAGACAAATGTGCATTCATTATCAAATGAAATATTTATATTTCTACAAATTGGGTATTATATATAGCTTTTGGTTCACACACCTATATTCAAATGCAAGAACAAAGTAGATTTTGAAATATTTCTAGAGGGGAGGTTGATACACGAGTTTCCAATGCTTCTAGGATGGCTGTTATTTCCACGGATGAGTACAACCTTTTTTTGTTAATCAGATTGATTTTGGTATTTCATGATTATTATTTATTACCTACTATTACCAGAAAAAAAATTGTATAACATTTGGAAATATATGGGTTTATTTTCTGTTTCAGAATTATATGTTTTTTATATTTTAAGGAAAACATATGTTATGGTATGGGACATTTAAATAACTATAAATATTTATTAAATTATGAAAACTATGTGTTTGAAATCGATAAAGAATCCAGCTCACAAGACATATATAACACCTTGTTGTGGAATCACTATCTATTTCATGTAAATGAGAATCTCTTGACAAAGCTCTGCATAACCATCATTTTTTATAGTTTTCTAACCATCATTTTACAATTTCTGTAACCATTATTTTATGTTCAACATCTGAAAAAACAGGAATTATATTTCTTATAAAAATTGTCTTATTATTTTTTATCATGAAATTTAAGGAATCATTATTTTTATATATAAATATCAAATATTTTTAGATGAATATAAAATATATATCATAAAAACTCAACTAATGATTGTAATATTTTATTGTCTTTGAAGTGTAGAAAAAGGTACTCTTATTTAAAGGATGATCTTAAAAATATCCCATAAAGACACCCTTATAATGTACTCCTCTCAGGAATACCCAACCAAAAGATTTATTCATATCTTGAGGAAGAAAACTTTCGAGAAGTTATGATAAGATGCTTAGTATTGTTAATCATATGAGATATCTATATATGATCTTATAAAATAATAAGATAATCATAATTGTATTTGATCATGAAAAAACCATAAAATGTTCAAATACAACATTTTATAGATCATAAACAAGATTCAATAAATAAAATGTTATCATTTCAAAAAAAACATGGCCCATAAGAGTGAGAAATCATCATAAATCAATCATGAATCATATGCTCATTTTATTAAAAAAATTCACAAACCTTAAATATAGAAATCCATATAATATTTCAAAGTTACCTACTAAGGCCATAACTATAGAATATTAAGAATTATCACAAGTTTTCAATTTTTAATCAAGATAAACCTATTTCACAAAGTGGATCCAAACTCACCTGTTTCCCATATGAGATCAATCCCATCAACTTGTATCCCATTATTATCACATGAGATATAAAGACTTTCCTAGTACATTTTAGGGAGATATAGGACACAAAATTATCATGATGAAAAATATATTTATGTATTTTATAATTTCATAGAACATTCGTTATATAATCTTGTCATTAACATTATAATGAAAATAGGTTTCATAAAAATTTTCCACAATCCACCCTTGCATAACACGGAAGATTAAATGGGTTTCATGAAAATTCCACCAACACACCCATTAATAATCTAGAGAAATAACAATTATGGTATCATTCACTATTATTCCCATTCAAAAATAAGTAACATCATAGGATTATACCATATATTGAAAACAATTTTCATAATATTACAAAGAACATTTCTTGGTGAAAATTATATTTCCACTATGAAAAAAGCTTTTTTAAAACATAAAAAATTTCAAAATCACATTCATTTAAAATTAATTTTTAATATTATAAATTATTCTTTAAAAACATCAGTGGTAATGATGCTGGGAAATTTCATTCATGTTAAAATAATTTTTCGTTTCATATTTTTGGAAATATACAAACATGACATATATGGAAACATACCTGAATATTCTATTATAAAATTTAATGAAAAATAATGGTAAAAATTAAAAATTAAAATATTATATAGATATTAAAAAAAATTTAATTCCTTTTTTTAAAAATATTTATGTGGAATAAGAAGTGTTTTCATCCAAATAAAAAAAAATTGATTTTCATTAAAAATGTTATTTTGGAATAATGGGTGCATAACGTTAGGAAAATTAAGGTAAAATAAGTATAATAATAACATAAACATAATAGAATAAAATTAAAGAATTTGATAATATATTAATTATAATAATTCACCATTAAAAATATAATCAGAATTAATTTCAATAAATAAATAGATCATAACATGGAACCCTTACCGCTCCGGTAAATTTAGAATTTCAATTTATTTTAATGAATAAAATGAAAAACACATAAATTATCATGAATATATTAATTTTCATGTTATATCATGTAAATGGGGTTTTATATACACCTTGTAAACTAATGTAAGTGAAAAATAAATTGTATGCAACCAAGAAGTCAAATTGAGTCAAAAAATCATTTCTGGTATTTTATCATTTAATGCATAAAGACCATGTAATATAAATCAACAAATGTTTATGAAAATTTCATTAATATTGAATATAATAAGACGAAAATATTTTCATGGGTCATATATTCACCACATAAATGAACATTTTGGTGCATATGGCGTGTGTCCCATAAAAGTAAAAAAATTAGACAGAAATCCCTTTCTAAATGTCTCACCATCATCAAAACATGTTAGAATCTCATGTATAATAAATATAGGATTATTAAATATATATTCCATAACAATATATATACATATAATTCCATTTATGATTTACTTATGACCTTATATTATCCTTTTAATAACAATTATTTGTTAAAATCACTTTTCTGGTAAAAATTGCTCCGTTTGGCATGTATGTTTCTCTTTGTTAATTTAGATTCTTTTACATTAATATGGTTACATGATGTTCATTACTTTATAAATTATATAAATTTCAAACAAATTTGTTATACATTAATATGGTTACCTTCCATTTATGATTTACTTATGACCTTATATATGATATTTTTTTATTATATTATCATAATAGATAAATATTTTATGGATTTATAAGAATAGGAAAAAAAATTCATAGATTAAAACATTACATCTTTTTAGGGAAAACAAAATAGGTTTGACGTTAAACCTCCCTATATTGAAATTATGACCCCAGAAATGATTATATTATATTATTAGAGAATTAATTAACACATTTAGGTGTTTATTAGTCCAAAAATGGTTTTTGAGGAGTAGAAAAGAGTGGATATGGGTGCACCTATTATAATATTGGTGACTGTCACATGAGTAATTTTTGAAAATAAAAATATATACTCACATTTTTCTCATCACACAAGGCTCTAAAATGGACCATTTTAGACTCTACAATATATAATATCTATATATGGCCAAAACATGGTACTTCAAATATTTCCTGATCATTTTACCTCTAATAATTTTATTTTAAACACCTGTAATCCCATTTCCCCCTTAACTGTGATAATATATTTTTTGATATTTTACTATTCATAATTATAAAGGTAAATTAAAATTATTCTAAATTATAAATTATTTTGATTATAAAATTGCGATCAAAGTATCTGAATTGAATTCATAAATGTGGGAAAATTTAATTTAAATATAATCATGTGCACGTGATGATTTGCAGTTTTCCAAAGAGAAAGATTTAAAAAGATTTAGAAAAAATTATAACTAACTACAATAATAAATTTACTCCAATAAACTAAATTGAATTAATATATACATAATTTAATTAATTTTACTTTTTTAACAATCATAAAACATTTTTTATTTTTTAATTCTTAAAAAATAGTGTTCTTATTAGTATTGGGAAAACATTTCTTGTATGAACACTAAAAAATTCACTGTGACAAAATTTTGACATCCAAACATAAAAATTTACTTTTTAAAAATATTATTTTATAAAATTGGTAATATATAATTTTAAAATATGCTTATATATGTAAAAAACATATTGTTAGATAAAAAAATATTTATTTATATGACTGAGTTTATACTTATTTATTTTTTAGAAAACACATAAGATGAATGTTAAAAATTTTATTAAATATATATAATTATTATTTTACTGATTTAATTCACATAAAAGTGATTTTCTTAATTTATTGAGATAAAAAATTACCTTTTATAAAAATAGATTTTTCAGAAAAATAGCTTCTTTCTTTTCAAAAATATTTTATTTTCATAGAAAATTTATTGGTCCTGAAGTAAATAATTTTATTTACATTTTTAGTCCAAATATTTTCATTTTTTTGTCCTACATATAACCTCTATTCCAATGTTCATGAGATAACTATTATATTATATAATAATTCCTTAATGGAATTCCATGTTTTCTTTAATGTTGGTGTCACGTGTAACAGAAGCTAAACTTAGTGTTGTGTGGAACATAAGAGAAACAAAAAATTTTGTGTAAGGGAAGAAAAAAATTGTATTTTGTGAAAGGTAAGGTATTGAAAAAATTATATTTATTGGAAAAAATATATATTTCACAAAATAATGAAGTGTTTCATCCCCCCCCCCCCCCCACAATGTATTTATCTCTATAAATTCATCACATTAGTACCAAAAACTAAAGATACTTCTCTCTCATTACATCCTTCTATTCCCACAAATCTTCCTCAAGATGGTTGTTTTTTCACATATCATTGAGTGGTGACATGACATATTTCATAGCACATTCTCTTAACAATCCAGAATCTCAATAGGTTGTTCCTTATACAATGATCATTCACCTGATTTATGACCTCTATGTTCAGTACATATGCAGATTCAAATGTGTACATCAATAAGAGAGATACATGGAACACTTCGTTGACATGATAATATTTATGTAAATGAACCAACTGATTTCCTATTAATATGATATGATGATGAATTTAGATGGTTCAAATATTCTTAGGTGTTATATTTCCTTTATATTATTAGCACAGAAATATCATTTGCTTGTACTTCAATTGATTTCTTATTCAAATCATACTCAATAAATTAAGATGAATTTTTCCCCTAAACCACTAATTAATTAAAATATCTATAATAGAATGATATTTCATTCCATTTATCTCTATTTATCTTATAAAAACATTGTTATCATAGGTTATCAAATATTAATAAATCTCTTAATTTGGAAGTGTAGAAACCACGTTAGATGGAGAAGTGGATTATTTCCTTTTGATGTCCAAAAGGGGATAAATCAATTGACATTGTAAAAGACTTTAAAAAATAGATGATGATTTTATGATTTATAATTCCAAAATAAAATATGTTTTGAGAACTTATGATTCTAGACATATAAATGAAAGTGGGAGAAAATTTGAGGCCAATCATATACTGTTTTTATTGAAAATAATGATATTGATAGAAGATAAGAAAATTGATGTACTTTCCATTAAACATTTGATGATGCTAAAGGTGTCCCATCAATGAATATATAACGTGACATATAATGATTTGCATGGAATTATTTTTTTGAATAATCCAAATGAATGTTAAGAATCATTGGTGTTCTGGTCGAAGCATATTTTAAGGTGGGGTCATTTCCCAGTGTTTGGCAAATTTTTGTGGATTAAAATCAATAAATGGAGAAATGTGATATCGGAAAATGATGTTGCATGTAAGATTGATTGTTGACTGGTATATTTCACACAATTTTTGTTCCATGATCAAAACCTCAAAATCTGGAAAAGGAAAGTCTCATACGAAAGATTTCTTTTATCGTGAATCATTGAAGGGAGTTTGGAATGTTTTTTGCAAGCCATGTTTCAAGTTCAGAACATTGAAATTTTTTAAAATGCATAAAGTGCACAAAAGATTCAATAATTTCACAAAATATTGATTTGGTGAGAAAGAGATTTATGCACCCAATCTAATATCAAATGGTGTTTTTCACGACCTATTGGTATCATCAATGATGTATCATGGTTTTTGTGCACGGGGGTCGGAAATGACTATAAATAAGAGGTGACCTCCTCTCATTTGAGAAACTCAACACCTAGATAAATAAAAATATTTGAAACATGGAATAATGTTAAGTATAGAGTGTTACATGAAATAAGTAGAGTTGCATGTACGATGGTGAAGTAGTGTGAAAAAAAAAGAGTTGTGTGAATCATTGATGTTGAGAGCAAGAGGTGTTTCCTAACACAAGATAAATCTTCTGCATGAGTCATGAGTGTTGTGAACAAGACAAAAAAATGGTGTATGGAATATTTGAGTTCTTTATAGGCATTATGTAGTGTGCAAGGTAGTTCTTACCAGCTTTTGGTAGGAATGTGATGAATTATTTTGAATGATGAAACTGAGAAAGATGATTAAAAAGCACTGAAACGTTGTTTTCCCCTATTTGGGCAAAGAGTTTGCACACACACATGTGGATATTTATCCATGTGCTACAAGAGTGTAAGGGTATATCCTACTCAATTTATTCCACACGAACAAATTATTTTCTTGTATATTTTGTTACTAGATTGTTTTTGTACCATACCAACGACGTATCTACTCTTTAAGTAGTGAACCATGTAAAATTTGTGTTCTTGTGGTTGTGTTCATTGATTGTGTTCATCAGGGAAATGAATCATTAATATGATGAAAATGATGTTTTAGAAGAAGGAAAGAAATCACTAATTCACCCCTCCCCCTCTCAGTGATACTTGGATCCAGATATGGAAACTTTATGAAGTAATATATTAATATAAATAGTATCATCCAATGTTCCTCGTAAACCATTTGATAAATAGTTAATTTTATGACCCTTCCAAAATTAAAATTTTATAATGATTTTAATTAAATTTATAAAAATCAACATACAATTAAGCCACAAAATATAATTAGGTAAATCTCAATTGCCACATACCTAATATGTGAATACCTTATATTTACATTATCTGGAATCATGGTAACAACTAGATTTACAATAAAACTATAAAAAATTAGACATACTTCCTCATTTCGTAAATAAAGCCACATATTATTGAATATATACCATATATCCAAAGAAAATTAAACACTCCATTAGAGATAACGTATATTACATTTTCATAAAATCCTTAGCATGTTCCAAGATAATTCATACATTCCAATTTAATATATATATATCAATCATCTAAATATCAAAAAAAAATTTCCTCATCATGGGGATCAAATTATAGGTTATGTTCCAATAATCTTATATTTTATATAATATATAAGCTTTCCATTAAATCAATTCTTTTGGGTTATTAGTACAATTTAACATATTCTAGAAAATCCAAAATGGAAACAATCTACATAAGTATCCTTATAAATTTTATAACTCATGTAACATATCTCCAAAATTCCTATATAAAAACACCTAAATCACTCTACTTTATTAATAAACCATTAACTAGGATTCACCATCCTATTCCTTAATACCAATTTCTTATAATATTCTATATGAATCATGTATTAACATTATTATACCATGATTTATTCATGTTTCTCATTTTTAATATAAAACATATAGTTAGAATAATCCATACTCTTTATATGTTATTTTTTTGTCTCTTCTCCAATAGTAGAATAACATTTAATCCAACATTCATTTTTTTATCATTATAATATTTCCCCCTTGGAAATAAATTAATATAATTCCCATACATTTTGTATTTATAATATTAAACCACTAATGATTCCTTAGGGAAACCATTCTTATCATCTATTGTGTTAACCGTAATTTTTAATTCTTTCCTAAAATTAAGTTCTTTTCATCATTTTCCATACTCAAAACATTTTTTCATTTCTTTGAGACATTTACATTAGTGATTCTTTACAAATTATTGACATATAAGAAACTGATTCTTCCTTACTCCTTGGTCTCCACCACATGAGCTCTCAAAAAAACTCTATCATTCACTTATTTTTGAGTTTGAGAGTTGGTTAAGGTGAAAATTATTATTCCTATATCATGAAAACGGATTGGAAAACATAAAATATCATTCACGCCATTAATATTTTCATTTGGTTTCTCATCAACATAGTTTATATCTGAGTTAATGTTAACCCCATTTCTTCTAGTTCCATATACTGACTAAAATCTAAAATAATACACGAGAATGAATAATCATAGTTGAAAACCACAGAATCGAGAAAGATAAATTTTAGGATATATAAATCATGAAACTTTATTTTCAATTAACTAAACCATAGGTTTAACCTGGGTAATTATTTTTCATTATATAAATTCATCATGATGGTTAATAAACAGACATTGAATTAACCAAAGCATATCTCCAAGGTGTTTTAAAGAAGGAGTGATGGGAGGCTTATTATGATGTGCCTTGTGATGATTGAACCCATATTAATGCAACATTTTAGATGTTTTTTCTACTAGGTACCTCTGTGATAGATCCACATCAATATATATTATCCAAATATATATATATTACAATGAAAGCCAAATAATCTATTTCTTACAAAAACATTAGGTTGATTTCTAATATTTGTACTTATCCACATGGTTTTCACTAATGAATTTATATTACAAATATTTTAATATTGACTCCATATTTTTCTTTAAGACCAAATATTAAGACCTAGGCTTTTTTATACAGAAATATAACGACTTTTTTATTTGACAATTAATTTAATTTCATAAACACGCACCAGAGAACCATATTTGTTTGGTGTCTTTTAATGATAGAAATATAATCTTATTATTTAATTCATGATTCCAATATCTCCCCTAAATATATTCTAATATAGTAATCATATTATCAATACCCAACCTAAACATATCTTCATAACATGGGGAATGAAACACAATAAATGGTGAGCTCATATTATTAGTAAGGGTAAATAAAAGAAATACCAATATATGATCATATCAAATCATAATATTGGAATATGGGTTGTTAAAAATTATTATAACTTATGAAGTTCATACACAGCCTACCATAGATCAAAAAAATTATTCATGGCATAACAATTTATCACATCATAAAAACATGGAATGTAAGAGTAATGATTTTTTATTAATTAATCAAGAGAAATAATATCATGTAATTATAATGTGGCTTAACAATAATTATAGAAAAGATTATCATATGTCAAAGGTAACTACTATGACCATTAACATAGTAGATCACGGATCATCACATGTTTTCTATTATGGATTTGTACACACTGTTTCTCATTGTGGATCCAAACTCGCCTATTTACTATGTTAGATCAATCCTAAAAACCTGTTTTTCATTGTTATCTCAAGAGAAATAAATATTTACCCAATGAATTGGGGTAGAAATAGTTTAAACCATCTTATAATTTGATCTATACTTATGTGTTCTGAAATATTATAAAACACTCGTTATATAATCACTTCATATCCCTTGAAAAGAAAATGGGTTTCATAAAAATTTAATAAATTCCACATAAAATATCCCATAAAAAATAAATGGGGTTCAAAAACTTTTCATCGACATGAACATTAAACTACAAGATAAATAATAAGGTCTATATCCTTTTAGTGTTGGTTTCCGATAACAAACAACTATATACATTATGATAACTTATATTCATGGTTTCTGAATATTAATAAACTTCATATCACATCTTGATTGTTCTTCTGTTTAAAATTGAATGTTATAATGTCCCAAGAGTAGTTGTCACACTAAAAGGTCATAGATGATCCCACTTTTATGAGAACTTGAAAGTGTTGTGAAACTATAAATAGATATATGTTGTATTTTGAGATGATTCAATTAAGGGACACAAATTATATAGTCTATCAGGGGTGGAGACTCACAGGACACTGAGAAACCTTCCCATGGTGTACTCCCTTAGTGGTATGTAGTAGGATCTTATTAGAATAAGACTCAACAGTAGGAAATCCACATTTATATGTCTCACTGGATGTTCAAATCCACATATTTTTTAAATATTCCAAAGACTATAAGAATATTATCAATGGATATTATTAGTCTCACACTTAGAGTTATTGTCGAAAACAATGACAATATAAGTTCAAGGTTTTGTAGGATGTGGTGGGTGCATCATGAGTGATATTGTATTAATGAATAATGCGGGAAAGGATTTGTCCCTTTTGTTAAATAATAGAGCATTATATATTAGGACCTTTTAGGGAAATGATATAGCTTTAATAAATCCATGGACATGGTGTTCTATAGGCACATTCAATTTTTGGGAAGTCAAAGAATGAGAAATTGAGCACATGGGTTAATGGCACTTTTATGAAACTCACATGATTAGAGATATCAATACAAAGGGATTGTATTTAGAGATAATCTTACATATGAGGTCACAAGTCATTGAGGCATTAACATCTTTCTTAATGGGTGCCTTGGTATGTTTCTAGGCACTAAGCATGGAAATTAGGCTACTCCACCTAATACCACTGATAAAGGGACCTAGAGGGTCACATGATAAGTGTGTCTAGTATCTCAGTTAAATAATATATTATTTATTATTTAACATGTTGAATAAATTTTATTCCTAGTTTTGATCAAATAATTATTGATGGATGCTTGATTTTATTTAATTCTACACTGGTTATTTCAATGAATATATTATGTGTTGAATAATTAATAAATATTTATTTTTTATTTAGTGAATATAAAATTTATATATTTATTAGTTAATAATGTAGTGTTATTTATTTAAAAAAATAAATAGTCATTTTTATTGGTTCAATAAATATGGTTGAGGATTGGAATACCGAGTTAAGCGTCTCGTTAGAAATAATAATATTAAATTTTATTTAATTAAACAATACTTAATTATAACGTGCATGTTAAGCGCATGTTAGGAAATAATAATGTTCCAGTTATTATTTTACATGGGGTTTGTATAGAATTATTGAAATAATTAAGGAAACTTGTGAAAATTATTTACTATTACCCAAGTAGGATAAATGAAGGATAATATAATTCTCTCATTAGCTAGGTGAAATCCAAGAAACACCTATTATGTTCTGCGCAATGAATTGCATAAAATAATACAATCCTAGAGAGTTCTTTCTTCTCTAGGAATTCTCTCATGAAAGAGATAGATTCTCCTCCACTTGATCATGGAGAATGATTTAGAAGCGGTTATCAAGGAGTGCTAAGGTGGACATCTTAAGTTTAAGGATCATTTGTGGTAGCACCTAAGACTCCTTTGGTGATATCTAGATATAAGTGGAACATGTGTGGATCACTACTAGAGACAATTTTCCATAGATCTTTACAATGCAATGATGGGACACCTATAGATTATTAGCTGAATGTGTAAATGAATAAAGAATCTCATTAGAGGTAATTATTATTTAATTAAAATAATTATAAACGAAATATGTTGATCTTATATCTTTGTTCTGGGATTCTATTCATTTTCCTTATTTCATTGATTCAGTTCCATGGATCACGGAGTTCATTGTCACTTTGATCCTAGAATCTTCATTGAATATGGAAAAAATTAAAGTTGGGAACAAACCTTCCCATGCTTACATTACTCCCAAACCATAAAACGTGGTATTAGAGACGGAATAATATTGTTTATAATTATTTAATAATCATTGGTGATTTGTGTATTTATAATTTAGATTTTGAATTCAAGTTTAATCATTCATTTTTTACATGAATGTTGATATATTTTTCTTCCTCTATAATTAGACACAGATCTATAATAAATGATTAATATTGTGATTATATTGAGGATCTCATCCATAGGTGAAAAGGATTCTGTCCTGGTAGCACAATAGTATGCTCCATGTAATATGAATTACATGTTGTGTAGTTGTATTCAATGCATTAGTACTAGTTAGGAAAATAATTAACCTATGTGAATTAATGAAACATGGTGTAGTTAATTATTACATTGCGTGTTGACCATGATAGATTGGGACACGTTCAGTCAGACTAGTCATTGTGTGGCCTACTAAACACAGTGTGTAGTCCCTTGCGGGTCAGGGTTGGGATGTGTATCCCATCCATATCTTAGAAGACTAGTGACTATGTAACACAGATTTAACACAGTGTGCGGCTCACAGGACATGCCATGTACTCCAAAATCTCTGATGTACATATCACATTCTGAGTACATGTGCATGTAATTTCGATAGATGGTGAAGGTAGTACACACCGTGTATATCATATCTACACACCTTTTACATTACCAAATTATGGTGAATTTAAACATTAATATTTTCATAATGTTTAAATATTCATATCATGTATAATTTTTATTACAGTTTGTTAATATAAGTGCACTGAAGCATTACTTATTTCCAAAAAGTCATGAAATACGTGCATCCATTTGTGAATTACACATCATGAAAGTATGTGATAAGACATGATTTCCATATGTCACAAAAGTAAAATAGTATACAAGTATAATTCAAGTTGTGTAGGTTTGGATGGGTATTCACCAGGTTACCTACAAAGTACATGTTATGTGCAAGGATAATTTTAAATGAATTATAATTATCTTAAAATTATAATGGATGATAATCTCAAGGAAATTCAGAAAAATATTTTTATTAAAGTATTAATATATTAATGATAATAATTAATTGATTTAATCATGATTTATCATAATTAATAACGATTTAATAATTGAATGATTGTTTTATTAAATGGTAAAATTGTTTACATGCATGTGGATGATCATGAGCTAAACCAGATCTTTTTTAAGTGACTCATTTCCTTTTAATTTATTCAATTTAATTATTGGATTCCATGCCTTCTCTCCTCATTAATATGTAGGGAATGCATGTCCATGGTTTAATTTATGTAAACACGCTTTTAACCCTCACCTCTGTGTGAGTAAAAGCATATGTAATGGAGGAATCTCCCAATCAAGTGTAGGCAGTTTTGGTTAGGAACTGAAGTGAAACCAATCAATGGAGGTCTAATCGTGGATTGGTTCAAATCTGTAAACATGAATATAATTGGTCTATGGTGTTTCTCCCCTAGGTCAGTGATTATTTTATCAACCACTAGATAAACTAATCATTAGAAGAAGGTTGTGATCATACCCTTTATTTTATATTTTTTGAAATATAGGGTTATTCATTATGGTTGTTTTTTCGAGATCACATAATTAATTAATTAACAAGAATGCAAGATGAAACTAAAATAAACTGGCTTATATCTAAATATTATCTAATACATGGTTAATCACATAATATTGTCCAACATAATATTAAATTCCATGTGAAAAGATAATAAATTGAAATAATGAAAAAAATTCTCTCTATAAAATATTATGTCGGTATAACCATCCATTAAATCAATTAGAGTCGAACCCTATTTCAATGTTCTTGACCAACCAATGTTAGGGTGATTTAAATTACTGCAAAATTTTAATTTGAAGTTTTGGGTTGACATAAAAATTTTTACATCAAGGGTTGACTTCCAATGTAGGACATGGTTTAACTAAGATGCTAATGTAAAGGAAATAAAAATGAAAGTTTGTTGGATTGAGGAATCTACTCTGGTGGTCAAGGAATTGTGAGTTAATATAGTTGGAATTTGGATTGCCTACCTAAAACCTTTAAAATTTCTTGACCAACCAAATATGGGTTAATGCGATGGGAAATATGGATCGTTTCCACTTGAATATCCAGGAAATAGGATATTCAGAAGCCAATAGTGAGGGATATAGTGTTCGATAAAATAGTTGGGGACTAGTAAATTCTTATTTGATTATTTTACTTAATATTATTAGATAATTTACTAAAACTATGTTTATATTATCCATAGAAAGGACATCAAACATATCGTTGTGATCCACACATGAGAAGCAAAACCATCTCACTAGTACAAATTTAATCGAGTGCCAAATGTTCCTTTAGTCCATCCTTCTCCATGAAAGGAAACTATATGTACTGGAAGAACCTTTACAAGTTGATCCTAGAAATAAGGAGAGTGATAAGGTGTTGTCTATGTATTTGAACCTTCTAAATGATTCTACAGATGTTTAGCTTCTCATGTTATCATCCCGGAACAATGATATATTAAATCAACATGAGAAAATGGATGCATATATCATGATGTCTCACCTTTGGGATATCTATCAAGAGAAGGCGAGACAAGGGAGTTATTAGAACTCATATTCTTTTTTACCACTAATCTTTCAGAGTCTCTGCCAATTAGGCCTCATGTATTTAACATTATCAACTGCATTGAGAATATGAACATCTTATGGTTTAAATTCCAAGATTATTTGTGTACAGATATCATATTATTATCACTACTAATAGACATCTCTAGATTTATTTTGAATTATAATATGTTAAATATGAAGATGAGAATAATGCTTCTTCTGACCCAAATTCTCCTTGTAGATAAGGACATAAGGCATGACAAACCCACATTTCATTTGGTGAATAAGAAGAATAAGGAAATGGGAAAGTGGAAAAAGATTTATAATTTGTATAAAGCACCCGAGCATCATCTAATGTTGAAGTAGAAGATCTAAATGTAGGGAAAGAATAGGGAGGTCGTGTGTTTTTCATGTGGAACATCTGGCTATTGGTAGTGGAAATGCACCCAATGGAAAGGGGAAGCCAAAGGTGCATTAATTCTCAAATGAAATGTTTCTTTTTCTACAAATTTTGTATTAGGTATAGCTTATTTTTCTCAAACCTATATTCAAATGCAAAAACCAATTAGATTTTAGAAATTTTCTAGAGGGGAGGTGGATCCACGGGTTTCTAATGGTTTTAGGATGGATGTTATTTCCATTAGTGACAATGACATTTCATTGATGACTGGTATGATTTTGGTATTGCATGACTATTATTATTTACATATTGTTACCAAAAACATATTTTTTTATCATGTTTATATATATATATATGGTTTTATTTTCAATTTCAAAAAAAAAATTAATTTTATAATGACAACATATATTATCATATATAAAATTTAAATAAATGTCTATATTAATTAAATTATTAATACTATGTGTTGGAAATCGATTAAGAAGCAAGTTCACATGTCATAGATAACACAATATTGTGGAATAACTGTCAAGGTCATGTAAATGAGAAGTTCTTGAAAAATCCCTGTTATGTAGGATATTTAGACTCTTCTAAGAAAAAACCACTTGATAGATTACATGATTATTTACAATGAAAAATGGTCAAACAACCATTTTTTGATTGGGTGAAAGGGCCCTAGTGCTTCTATGATGGGTACACACTGATGTGTGTGGACCATTTTTAGTAGAGGATTTATGTGTATATTCTTACATCGCAAATTTTACTGATGACTTGAATAGAAATAGATATATTAACTTTATGAGTTCTTGGTTGGTTTCCTTTTAGAAATTCATTTAATTCAAGAATGATGAATAGAATTAGCTGGAATAATTATAGTGACGCTTCGATCGAATAAGGGTGGAGAAAATTTTAATTGAAAGTTAATAGACATTATGTGGGAGTTTGTGATTATATATCAACTAATTCCACCATATACACCACAGTGTAATTGTGAAAGTAAAAGAATAAACCATACCTAATTGGATATGGTAAGGTCAATAATGAATCATGAAGATATTCTTTCATCCTTTTGGGGATATTATTTACACACCGTAGTATACACATTAAACTAGGTACCAAATGAGGAATAAAATGGAATATAATTTAGGTTTTGGAGTGGAAAGAAACCCATTTTATCACATACATGTGTATGAGGATATAAGGCATTTATTAAGGATTTCTCCAATAACAAACAAGCACCACCGGGCACGAGGTGTATCTTTATAAGGTGTCACAAGGAATCAATGTAATAATACCTATAAATCCCCTCAGAAAATAATGTATCTATCTCCAGAAATGCCATCATTCTTAAGAGGAAGCACATATTCTAAAGGGATAGTTTAATAATGATTGACATCAATGAAGTTGATGCTCAAGATACATAGGATTCTGTACAGGAACAAGTTCCCTAGGTGCATGTGGAAGAATTAGTTCCTAAAACACAAGTACGACATTGGATCTAAAGAGAGGTGAGGGAACCAGAGAGATATGTTTTTATTTTCACTATGGATGGTGACTCATTGTTGTTTGAAAATGAGGAAACTATCTCCTAGAAAAGACAATAGATAGATCATAGGCTGTAATATGTCTATAAGCTATGAATTCTGAGATAGATTCCATGTATTAGAGCCATGTTTGGGTTCCGGTCGTTGTGCTAGTTTATGTAATTCATGTTTGATGTAAATGTTTATTCAAGAATAAAATATCATTATAAGGTAAATTGAGAACCTATAAATCATGGTTAGTAGCTAAAGGGTGTAAAAAGCATCAAGGAATTGACTAAAATTAATCATTTCCTTCATTTTCCATGTTTAAATCCATTATAATCATATATTCCATAGTAGCTTACTAGGACTCTAATATTTTTCATATATATTTTAAAACATAATTCTTTAATATAAAGCTTTAGGAATATGTATATAAGATACAACAAGATGTTTTTGTGATATAGGTGATTGCCAAAGGATTTGCAAGTTGCAGAGATCCATTTATGGATTGAAGTAAGCATCTTGTCATGTAACATTCTATTTGATGAATTGGTAATATAATTTGGTTTCAATAGAAATGGATGTGAGACATGTGTTTATAAAAGGTTTAGTGGTAATATAGTTTTTATCCAAGTAGTATATGTTGACGATATATTACTTATTTGAAATGACATACTAGTCTTACAATCTATTAAAGACTGGTTGAGAAAGTGATCCTCTATAAAGGGCATAGGCAAAGCAGCCTATAATTTAGGGATCAAGATCATTCATGATAGATCCAGGTGGCTTCTTGGGAAAATCCAAAGTACGTAAATTAACCAGATACTTATGATATTTAGTATCAAACAATCCATGATTGGATTGGTTTTAGTGTCCCTTTGTTTACATCTTTCTAGGAAAATGTCTTCCCAAAAACAATATGAGAAAGACTGAATGAGTAAGATCTCATACACATCAATGATCGGATCAATCATGTATTATATGTCATGTATGAGACTTTATGTTGACTGTTCAATGAGAATGGTAAAAATATATCAAGTACATCCAAGAGAACAACATTATACAGTAGTTAATACTATCCACAAGTATCTGAGAAAAACTATGGATATGTTCCTAGAGTATGTAGGATATGAGTAGCTTATCATCAGAGGGTATGTTGATGGTATTTTTTAGATTTATTAAAATGATCTGAAGTTGGAATAGAGATATATATCCTATCATAACATAGGAGATGTGAGCTTGAATTGTTCCAATGAGTCATTATTTTCTGATTCTATAATGGAGTCCAAGTATATAGAGTCTTATGAAGCATCCAAGGAAGACATATATATTTTGTTCATTGTAGGGTATATAAATTTGGTATCGAGAAGTAGATCCCATATCATATTGGATTGTGATAAAACCGTAATAGTGGATTCTGCATAAGAGCCAAGATCATATAAATAGAGAAAGAACATACTCCAAAACTATATCCTCATGAGGTATTTCTGTCATAGGGCTGAAGTTGTAGTGGTAAAATTATCCATGTAAGAGCAATAAGTAGACCCCTTAACCAAATTCATATCTCAGAAAAAGCATGAATATCTTGTGAGGGATAGCGGACTGAAGATTATTAGTAGTTGGATATAGTGCATGTGGGATTTTGTTTGAGTTACTTCCCTAGAACCAACTTCTATATACATTATGATAACATGTTTTCATAGTATTTGAATATTAATATACTTTATATCAAATCATGATTGAACTTTTACATAGCATTGCATGTGATAATGTCCTAAGAGTAGTTGATTCAAAAATTGGTCATAGAATTTCCCCACTATGATGAGAACCCATAAGTGATATGGAACAAATCATAGATATATCTTTTATGGACGACTGATATAATTAATGAAAAATAAATTATATAGGCTATCATGGGTGGAGACTCATAAGTCTTTTATTTACCATCTCATGTTGTGTTACATAGGTGATATCATGTTATGTATTATGAGAACGAGACCCCAAATTTGGAAATACACAATTATAAGTATTATTGGATGTTCCTATTTGTGTACATGTGTATTGGTCCTTACACATTAAGATTATTATTAATGGATATTTTGGATCACCCACTTAGATGAATTGATGAAAACTGTGATGAAATATTTTCATGGAAAGGTAGGATATATTGGGTGTGTCATGAGTAATATTTCATTATTGAATAATGAGAGAAATCATTTGTCACTTATGTTCCATAACAGAAATTGATATCTCTAAACTTTTGATGGAAATTATATAGCCTAAATAAATCCATGACCATGGTGTTCTATAGGAAATTTCATATTCTGGGATGTGAAAGAATGAGATGTCAGGAAAATGGGTTTATGGCATTTGCATACAAGATTCATGATTGTAGATATCGAGTAAAAGGGATTATATTATACTATAAGAGTTTTTATGAGTTTACATGCCATTGTAGCATTATCTTATTTCTCTATGGCTACTTTGACGTGTTTCTAGATATTAACCATTGAATGTAGGCTACTCCATCTAATTCCACTAAGAAAAAGGCCCAGTGGGTTAAACACTATGTGTATCTAGTATCTTAGAAAAATAATATATTATTTATTGTTTGACAAATTAAATATATATTATTCTTTATTGTGGTTTAATAATTATCCATGATGTGTGTTCAAAAAAAATTTTACTACTTATTTGAGAAAATATTTTCTTTTCAATAATTACAAAATATTTATTGGCTATATAATGTGTATAATATTTATATATTTTTTCCAAATAATGTAGTGATATTTATTTAATAAATAAATAGTCATTATTCCAGGTGCAATAAATATAGTGGGGGATTGGCGGACCGAGTTAAGTGTTTGGTGATATGTAATAATATTGAATATTATTTGATTAAATAATATATAATTATAACTCTTAAGATAAGAATATGTTAAGAAATAATAATGTTTTTGATATTATTTGACATGGGGTTTCACTAGGATTAATGAAATAAATAATGTTAATTGTGAAAATTATTTATTACTACCCAAGTAATATAAATAACGGATTGAATTATTTTATCATAATCCAATGAAATATCAACAGGCTCCTTTTTGGGTTGTGAACAAAGAATTCGAGAAAATCCCTTAATCATATATAGTTATGTCCTCTCTAATAATGTTCCAAGAATAAGTGAGATCCTCCTCCATCGGATCAAGGAGAATGTTTTGGATGTGGTACTTAAGGCGATCGAAGGTGGACACTTATAGCTTAAGGATCATTTGTAATATAACCAAATTACTCCTTTGTAGACATCCATATATACATGGAACACATTTGGATCACCACTAGAAGATATCTACCCTTAATCTCTATGAGACAGTGATATAACACCTACAGATCTTTAATTGAACACATCGATGAAGAAATAATCACATTGGAGGTAATTATTATTTTATTAAATTAATTATTAACAAAATATGTTGATACTATCTCTTGGTTCAGAGTTTCAACTCCTTTTTTTCTATTTCATTTATTCAATTCCATGGATATTGGTATTCTTCATAACATAAATCCAAGATTATTCATTGAATATGGAAAAAATGAAATTTGGGCACCAACCCTCCCGCACTATATTAGCTCCCAGAACATAACATACCATTCAATCATATAATCCAAAAAGTGTAATTAATATCTAATGATGTCATATAATATGAAAAATGATTTTTGAATGATCACTTAGAACATTCCATATGTAAACTATCCATTCAACATTCAAAAACATTTCTTAAAATATAAAACATTTTAAAAGTCCATTTCTTTGGTAAAAAACCTTGAAACTTTTGAAAGGATATTAAAAAATAATTTCACACAGTTATTGAAGAAAATGTCTTTTATACTTAAAAAAACTAAAAATCATAATATATTTAAAAAATAAATTTCTTTTAATATAACATTTGAAACATACATGTGAATATTTGAAAATAATTTAAAACATTATTTGAGTAAAATATCTTTTAAATGTTGAAAAAAATATTTTCAAAAACATAAAAAAATATTCATAATTAATTTTATTTTAATCTAAACGTAAAAAATTATAAATAAATCTTTAAAACATTGAGTTTTCATGATGATATGAAATTTCAAACATGGTAAAACAAACATTCCATTGGTATTATCAATAAAATCCAAATGGGTATGTTTTGAAAACAAAATGATGATTTGCCTTAAAAAAATTGTAAAAAAATTAAAAAAAATAGATAAAAAATGATTCTAAACATTTTCATAGTAACACTAAAATAATTCAAAAATATTTTTATAAATAAACCTTATTGAAGAAAATGGGTTTCTGACTGAATAGTGTAATTAAGTTAATTTTAATTTAAAACATTAATTGAAAATTATGATTACATAAGGAATGTAAAATAAATGGGAAAAATTATTCTCAACAATACAATATAAGATAAAAATATTAATTAATTTAATGATACATTAATCATAATATTGTATCATCAAAAGAAAACACATAAAAAATCCCTACATACAATAAGATCATAACAACAAACCCTTACCACTATGGTGAATTTTGAATAATAAGACCTATTAAATAATAAAATAAAAATACACATTAAATACCATGGATAAAATGAGTTTCATGAAATAACATATAAATTTCGATGTTTTTAATCCCCATAAAAAATCAGTGCATAAAATAAAATATCTCCCAATGAAGGAAAATTTTGACAAAAATCACATACAACATTGGTAATTTTTAAACCATGAACCCCATGAAATAGATGTCCTAAATTTTATATAAAACTAAATTTTAATTTTTTTACAATTATCATAAAATAAATTCATGGTAATTATATTCACCCCATATAAGAAATATGTGGTGAATTTTGAATGTGTCTCTCTTAAATGAAAAAGTGAAATAGAAATCGCATACCTTAAATATCTAATTCCTTCATAAATATTTGAACATTTTCTATAATTAATATAAGTTTATTTTATATATAATAAATTACCATAATTATACATATCATACAATATATTATTTATTTATTTTCTTTTATTACTCATTTATTAAAAATTTATTGTTAAAATCATGTTTCAGGTAATAACTACAATGATTTACATTTTTATTTGGATTTTGTATTTTTGATCCTTTTTCAATAGAAAAAATTCATTATTGTCAAAAAATAAACCATTACCTAAATACTATATATATTCAGTATTTATATTTATAATAAACCTTAAATGATAAATTTATAAAATGAAATAAATCATTCATGGAGGTGATGGGTAAATACTATATAATTCATTATTAAAATAATGTTTGAGTTAAGTATGAATGTTGTATCCATTTTTCAAATGATAAAAAAATGAATGTCAAATAATAATTCACCAAAAAAAATAATTTTTATTTCATATATTTAACATATATTCATTATATTTACCTCAATTATCTTCCATACAAACTATAAGTGGAAAATAAATCACATAACATTGCTAGGTGGTAGTTCGTCATTCATATAACCTATGTAATCGTATACCCCAAAAAGGGAAAGAAAGAAGGAATATGTCGTATAATAATTCAATAATTATAAATATGATTTAAATATAATATATATTCATTTAATCTGTCTTTACTTCCATCCAAATAAAATATAAATAGAAAAACATAACACATCACCTCTTGAGGTGGTAGTCCACCACACACAAAAGTGATGGTTTCATTTCCCATTAGATGGATGATGAATGAATATATGTTATTCTATTAAAATAAAATAAAATAATTATGTTTTATATAATATTTTTAAAATTTTATCCTAATTTTATAATATTTTATGATGTTTTAATTAATAACTAATACAAAAAACACATAGTTTAAAGCAATAATCTTTTTCAAACTACCTCATTAGGTTAAACTAAAATCATTTCTTGATGGGATTTGGGTTCTAGAAAATAAATATAGGATATATGGAAGGAATTAACTAACTAATTGGGAATGGTATTGGACAAACAAAAGGTTTTTGGACATGTGAAGTTGAGAGGAGAGGGGTAGCCTTTTTTAAGTAAGATGAGTTGAACCCTTTTATTTTTTTGGAAGGATATAGGTGTACTCATGTAAAAGTTCTGAAAAATGGACCAATATATATAATAGAATATATAAGGTATAAATAATTACATAAAATGGATGTTTTAAACTTTTATAGTTCAATTTACTAGTTATAATTATTTTATAAACCACGGTAAACCAATTTTCTACAGAACTAATGTAATTAATTATTATTGTTATTAATTTTGATAGTGCTAAAAAATTTTGTAGACAATTTTATAAAATAAAATTATATTTTTTACAAATATGGAATCTTTTTTAAACAAATTCAATTATTATTATTGTAAAATATTAATCTAAATTGTTTCATGTGCATGAGATGAAAAATGGGTTTTCGAAAGTGAAATGTACCAATTGATTAAAAAGATTTTATATCCAAATTCAATTTGAAATTTATTTAAGTGAAATCAATTTGATTAATAGATAAATTTTTTAAATTTTTTAATTTTAAAAAAATATTCTAATAATCATTAATTTATTTAATACTCTAAATAAAATTAAAATTCTTAATAAAAACTTGTAATTTTTTACTATTCATCAAAAAATTATCATTTTTGAATATTATAAATATATACCATAACATGCAAATTTTGGAAATAATCTGCAATTTCATTAATAGTTTATGTAAATTATATTAAATTATCATTAATTGATTTAAATATATGTTCTCAAAATGTGAAAAAACTATATTTTTTAAAAAATATAGTTTTTTAGATTAAATTTTCATTTATTATTATCTCTTGTCTTGAAAATGAAGATGAATTCGAAACAGCTGATTGAATATATAATAAAAAATCCATTAAAATAATTCAATGAAATTTATTTTCCAATTTTATTCAGGTAGAACACATTTGAGTTCATAAAAATATTTTTTTAGAAAAATATTATCTCTATTTTTAAATAGATTTTATTTTAATTTTTTATTAATTGGTCACAAAATAATTAATTTTATATAAATTTATAAATAATATATTTTCATAATGTCATTAGTCCTATTTATAAGCTTTATTCCAATGTCTAGGTGATAACAATCATATAAAATAATAATTTTAAAATAGTATGTCATGATTCATTTGAACTTGGTGTTGCATATAATGCAATCTAAACAGATTGTTTCTTGAAATTTATGGTAAACTCAAATTTTTTTGTAAGGAAATATAAACGTGGCATTTATTTTAATTAAAGGTATAAAAAAAATTAAATTTATTTAAAAATATTTATCACAATATCTTATAGTTTTAAATGGAACATGACCATGTAAACATTGTACAAGATTTTGTGTAAGTATAAGTCAGAGACTCAATATTCTACATAATCATGATTAAAACAAGTGTAGACAACATTCTATAATAATTTTATAAAATTTAAAATACTATATATTCTTTATAAAAAATTTTAAAAAGTAAAACTACTTAAATAATTGACAAAATCCATTTTAACAATGTTGTGAGAAATTATAATAAATAATTTTAATCATGTAAGGAATTTATAAATAATGTTAGGTATTTATAATATTAAAAATAACAATTGTAAAACTAAAAATATCCTAAATCACTAATAATATCTATATCAATCATAATTAACATTAACATCATTGTATGTAGCTTGAATGTATGTGGTAGTGTCTATAATATAAGTTCATTTAGTAGTGTATGTTATTTTGATGCTTTTTCCTATATTAAGGAGATTTATTTTTTATATATGTTATTAATGTAATTTTTTCTTTTCTTTTGTGTTTCTCTATTAAGATGGTCAGAATACTGATAAATATGTATCATATGGGGTGTTTGGGTTCAAAAATTTCCTTTCTTTATGTTATGATATGTTTATATTCTCAATGGTGAGAATAATTTGATAGGTATATGATGTGGAGTATTTTATTTCTTATAATGACTTTTTTTTGGAGTTATAAGTGTTCACGGGTGAGTTAGAGTTTAATAGTGGATGCAACGAGAGAGTTTGGGTAAAATTTCATTTTAAATTAAAAAATATCATTATGAATGAATATATCTCACAATTATATGTAGTTTGTCCGAGTTATAGAGTATTATTTCACTTTTGTTCATGTTATGGGGTGTTTCTCTGTGGGGTATTTTGATTCACTATTATAGTTGATTTGTGAGTTTTTTATATTCCTCAAGAAAAGTGTAAGAGTTTTATTGTGCTATAATTAATTTAATTATTGAATTAATTGTAATATTTCATGTTGGATTTATTTTTTGTTATATCTTTTTGTCACTTTATTTTAGGTGTTTTCATTATGGATTTGATTGTGTTTTATTTTTTTTTTATTGTGATGTGTTTGAGTGAGTAGTGTGAGGTTTATGTCATGATTTTTGGGTGTTTTAACATTTCAATATGGAAGATCCAATTACATTTGGATCTTACCAAGTTTTGTTGATTTTATGTATTCATTACATATGGAATTTATGTAGATCGCAACATGATTCTTGGATATATCCATCATTTCACTATGATTAATTTCATCACATAGTGATTTTTACTAGAGTTTTTTTATAAACCTATGGGTGATCCCAAATTATCATCAATTCAATCATATATCTTCAAATAGAAGAAATATTATTTCTCACCTTTTGATCACTTTTTTCAACTATTGTTATACGATGACCCTAATCCATTCATGAAAAACTTAGCATGATCCTGGTTATTCTTCTTTCTCACTTATTTCTATCCTTATCTTCTTCTACATTCGATAGGAAATTGAGGAAAAGGTTTCAGTTTGGGTTTTTTGGGTTTTATTTGAATTATGGATTAGTAATTTCAATGTAAATTAATTTTAAAGAATCCATGTGAGTATAGTAGTATTTATTAATCATTTTATTCAATTTGTTATGTTACGGTTATATATGATCAAGTTTAGGAAGACTATTTGATCTTTCTACATTGTATATATAATGTAGTTGAGGAAGTACAATTATTTGGTCATAATTGGGTAAATATATGATATTGAAATAATGAAAAAAATCCCAAGGACATTAATAAATTATTAAAATAGTATATAAATCATGATTTACATGATTTCATTATTATTTCCATTCTTTTGTTGGCAGATATGGTTTGTTTTTTTAAAAAGAGAGTGATGGTTCGATTTAATTTTGAATGACATGTTGTAACATTTTGAAAATATATAAATTGTATACTGACCATAATATGGTATGTCGATGATTGGATTTAATATTATTTACTTATTTTATGATTGTTTAAATCTGTATAAAATAGAAAAGAAAATAAGATGTTGTTATAGAGATGGTGCGACTTTTACATTGTTGATTTCTTTTATGTTATATGAATATTATGTTGTCGTTATATTTCTTGTATTATTGTTATGATAGTGTTGGTATCCATAATATTTTGGATTGATATGGTAATGGATGAGGAAACATTTGTGTTGTTATTATTATAGTGGTGCGGAGAGGATGATGTGGTCTATTGTGGGTTAGTGTCATGGGGATATTGAATGTTCTACACTATTAAAAAAAGTTATAGGTTATAAATAATAATTGATGTGGTGGATAATTGATATGTGATTATTAAAACATTAATTTTTATATGGGATTATATGTATAAAAATCTTGTGGAAGGAAATTCAATGTGTCTATTAAACTTAATGTGATTGGTAAAGGATAAATGGGAAGTAATGTGGTTATTGTAAGAGTTTTCTATATGGTTGGTTGGTTAATTTTGAAGTAACAATATATTTCTATTTTAAGTGGTGATTTTGTGAAGTTTTTTATTGTTATAGAGGTGATATAATAGTAATTTTATATTTGGGTCAGCTTTTGGGATAGTCTATATTCATTTATGTTCATGATACATCATACACCCCAGCACCAGAGTAAGGTAACACTATCAATGCATTAATGATCTTTTGGGTTTTAGTTTTCTCCAATTTTTTGGATATCTTATATATATATTACTATTCCTTCAAACCTCGCTATATTTTATTTTTAGAATATCATTTGATTACTTAAGGATACTATATAGGATGATGAGGTTATGCTGATGTGAAAGTTGTATGTAGTTTGTGGTAATGATGCAGTCATGATGTGGTCGTGGTTGTGACAGTGATGTGGTTGCAGATGTCATAGTGATGTGTTTATGGATGTGGTATATAGTATGTGTTTGTTTAATATTGTTTTGGATATTATTTGGGTAGGTGGTATGGGGTTATATACTTGTATAATGGATTGAAGCAATAATACATATGTTGCTGGGTAGTGGGGGTGATTAGTTCAATGGGAAAGTGGATGTGGAGTACCTTTCTTCCTAAATTTTGTTGATTATTATGACACTATATTGTATTTATATTTTAAGAGGGATCCTTTTTGATTTTTTGTGGTATACGAACACTTTTAGGTAATTATTTTGTTTCAATGTTTAATCATTATGGCTTTAGTTCCATTATTACAATTTTACATTATAGAGGACAGAGATGATCCATCTAGGTATACATGTTTACTCACCCATACCTTCAATAAACAATGTTTATATATTTTTTGTGTGGCAATGTTTATTGGTTTGACATTACTAATTATTGGAAAAGAGGTAAATATTTATCATAGAGTTTCAAACATATTAATATTTTTTATTTGTTATTTCCTTAGTTGACATATAAAATCACACACATTATTGGATATTAGATTTATTTTTATATTGGTCAATTGGGGTTTAGTTTTTGTTCTTCCTTAGTTTACCTAGGATTTATGGTGGAAATTCCTATGATATCAATGTTTTATACACTATATTCTCATATCTACCCCATTAACTATTTAGTGTAGGCTTCTGTGGTCACTCTTGTCTTCATTACTATCTAATAAAGAATTTTAGAGGGGACGGGTCATGATACTTAATTTTTTTTGTGTTATTTGTGTACATAATATATATATTTATTTATTATAATGATATTTTTCACTTATCACTATAATTTAAAATTAGGCTAAAACAAAACATAAACCATAGGAATTAAATTCCTGATGACCTTTATCTTATTTTGGTGTAAATTACATAAAAATATAGTGATTAGAGTACTATAGTGATAGAGTATAGTAATATTTACTAGGATACATTATCTACAATTGATTTCTGATAATGTGTGAGCTTCAAATTTTTAATGAGTCAATAATGATATCAAATCAGATAATTTTACTCAATTGTATTTGATTGGTAGTGTATGATTCCTTTTAGTTTTGGATCTCAATGATTCAAGATCCTTTACATTTAGTTGAAATATATCTTTTATAAGGTTATTGATTTTTTATATATTTTTAATATTTATGAATTATACTACTGTTTTTTATTGTGTTTCTTTATTATAGTTAGTTATGAGGGTAATTTGATTAGATATGAGTTTTATACCTTGATTTGTAATTAAGAAAAAATTTAAAAAATTATTCATCACATAACTGAAAAGAAGAACCTAATATATTACAAGACATATTTTCGTACTTCTGACAACCTATTAGATAATTGTGTTAATATCTTAATGGACCAAGGTGCACCTAAATAATTGAAAAAATGAAAATATTCTTATAGAATATATTACTTATGTTAGTAATGGAAAATATATCAATATTCATTAAATGTTGATGTTTATTTGGTTGTTTGGGGACTCTTATTTTTTGGTGTTTCACAATAACTCTTATTTAATTTTATTAAAAATATTTTTTATTTTTATATGATTTTTTATTCACATTATAGCATAAATATATTTCATTAAGTGTGAAAAAACTTTTCAACATTTTCACTCAGTACATAACCAATTAGATATGTGTACGAGGATTAGGGTCTCTATATGGTGGTAAGGTTTCAAATAGGTTGAGTTTACAAAAGTTATAATATTTATTCCAATATAATTTATTTTTTAAAATAATTATTATATAGATAAATGTCACAATTACTATAGAAATATAAAAATTATCACACATCCATTTATATTTTAGAGTATTAACTTGCTAATTAAACACTCAGGTAAATATTACTTGACATATGGCCGGAAACTATATAATTTGTGTTCACCTAGATCGATATTCCCAACTAATGAAAATAATTAATCTAATAAAATCATTATAATTCTAACATGAACAAAATATCATGGTAATTTCATTGTTTTAAAATTCATTTACAGTATTAATGCTTCAAATTATAAAGAAGGAGTTCTACTTAGGTCTATATTAACAAGTAAGATTCCATTTCCATGATTAATATTTACAGGTTTTTACCCAATAGTATCTTTTGTGTGTTTTTGTGTGTGTGTCATGAATTTTAGTTGAAAATGGAATAAATAATACAATAAAATTAAAAAAAATCACATATGTCTCTAAAAAATCTTCTTCTATCATCAATAATTTAAGAGTATTCATGAAACTTTACCTATTTAATTTAATCCATTCCCATTATTGAATGTTATTATTTTTTAGATTAGGTTAAAATTTTCATGGTTAAGGTGAATTTTTTTTTATTATTTTGGATAGTCATTGTAACACCCCAGGTAAATAAAGAGAATGAAATTTTCACATTTATCCATATTTGTGAATAAAATATTAATATTACTTTAAAGGGAATGCTATGCTCGATGGCGTACCCAATATAAAACAACAAGTTCCTTTGAAACCATATGTTGCACTCTAATAATAAAATAATATTCTTTTAAATAGTAGTTAACACATAGCCATTGTATTGACATGAATGAATATAAATAACTAATTTACTATTAAATATGTTTGTTAAATGTTTTTACTTTTATCCAATAAATTTTATAGGTTTAAAATACAAATGAATCCAATCTTCGGCATTGAATACACTAGTATTTTTAAAAGATTGTTTTACTGCCTTTTGATGGACAACCATTTTTTTAAATAAAACTTTTGACAATTTTATAAGCTCTATTTTTCAAAATAAACATATTATTTATGATTGAGACATTTAAATTTACCTTGGGTTAATTTTTGGTATTTTTCTGACAATGTTCATTTTTCAATGAATAGTGAAAAATACTGCATTTTACATCAAAACTGCTTTTTCATATAATTTAATTATATGGTTATATTATCTTTTTAATTTGTTTTAATGTGTAATTATAATATATTTTTACCATGTAATTCAATTATGGTCATTGGGATTAATTTCACTTTGGAATTAGGCATAAACAGGTGCCAATCTTTTCTTAAATATTGTTTCTTAAAAACCAGCTATTTGTTTTGACAATGGGAAGTTTTTTTAAATTAATTATTGCTATTTATGTGTTTGGAATTTGGTAAAATGAATTACATATTTGGAATCTGAAGGTCCAAATTATGTAATTAAGACTCTTTTGTTTTTGGACATTATGAATAGTAACGACGGTAATTATCTTTAATTATCATGATTAATGAGTAATCGGGTAGTTAAAGAAAATAAAATAATATCATAATAATAAAAAATTACCCCAAAATGTGTCCTAAGGCTACTGGTTGTCTCATTCCAGACCATGGGATGCCTTGTGCCAAACTTGGGGGCCCCATGGAATCACTTTTGTGAGAAAATGACTTTTTATCTTTTTATTTTTAAAGAATGTTAAATGTAACAAAGAATGTATCACCTAAGTAAAATATTTTCAATTTTGTCCAAATAAATGATCTATTGGACTATAAATATTTATTATAAAGCTAAAACTATTTCCTACATCATGATATTTTTTTTTAATTTTTATACATTAATTTTATTAAATAATTTATGACATCATGATGATGCAAGGATTACCTCATTATTAAAGGATTTAAATAAAATGGAAATATAATGTAAAATCTAAGACCTACACATGTCCAAAACCAATTGGATTGGTGGATTTCGAACCCTTATCACCTTATCCTCGAAACACATCAATGTGGGACCATTAAAATCCGAAACTCATTTGAAAATAAAGCTACATTTTATACCTTTCCAAGAGTGTCCCTCCTCTCCTCTTATAAAAGGCCCCCACCTCTACCTCCTTACCCACACATCAAAAGCCATTGGTTCGGCCAAACCCTGACCATTTTGTCTCTCCACATCCCTCTCTAACTCCTTGAAGCCTCACTTTGGGTAGACGTCTTCCCAAGTAAGCCTTTGAGCTCAAACCAAAGGGAGTTACCCGATTTTAAGGTAATGTCTTCACTTGAGTCCTTTTGTTTTATTTTGCTTCTCCAACCCCCTAAACACTTTTTATTCATTTATTTTGTAAAAATTCCAGTATCTTAAATATACTAAGATTTTTTTATATTAAGTATTCGAGCTACACTTATACACACCTTCATCTAATGGTTAAAGAACATACTGTTTCTGTGGATGGCGAATTTCTACCTCACGAAACGATGATTGTTCAGCACTCATATAACATCTTAAAAGATGGGCATTAAGATGTAACTATATATATATATGATATATAATATGTTTAGGTTTCTTTAATTTTCTTTTGGGGAATACTATTATTGTTTCCATTGTGGGTAAACACGATAATTGCATTTTAGGAAGTGCGGACTACTGCCCCCTCAAAGTGATTTGATTCGTTAATTCCATATGTGGGATGTATAAAGGATGGATTTAAAGTTATAATATATGATTTATGTTACATATAAATGATGAATATAATTCTGGAATTAATATATACATACCTCTCATTGGGTTTTAATTCCATTTATATGACATAGGAATGAAAGTAGCGTTCATGCGTACGTACGGCTTACCGTCTCCATGAACAGTGCATTTCATTTCTTACCTCTAAATGATTATTTAATATTATAAATACATGTATATTATGGATATATATGATATATATGATATCCAAATCATTAATATAATTCTGGATATAATGAAAATTTGACCACACGAACAACATGTAATTGTAAGAAGTCCACTTTCGACTTAAGAACAAAATACCGACAAAACAAACATTATTAACATAAATGATTACATAATGCTTATAACATGGAATTAAGTGATATAAAAGGAATAATGAACTATAAAAAGGTTCTTAATAATTTTTAAATTAACTCAAGTTTATTATTTAGGACGTTAAAGAACGATCGAGTCAAGTCGGACCCGAGGTAAGGGATCTGACTCCTCTCTTTCTTTTAAAGTACACTCTTTTATGTCATTCCTTTTAAAGCTCATCTTACTTGTTATTGTGATATTATTTTATATTAATAATACTTTAATTTTTATGTTCATATGATGAGAGGCCCTATTCTCTCTCATCAATCCATTTTGGAAGTTTTAAGTGGCGCTGTTAGGCTGCCGAGTTTTCGTAAGGGATTTTTTTTCATCTCACTTTTATTCCCATGAGATTTATGCTACATTTTCCACAATTTACTTTGAGTGTTGTATGTACTGCCCATTATTATACACTTTATGTAGTATAATTTCATTTATGTGTATTCACATCTTCATTGTATGACCCTTCTTCCATGGGGTGTACGTTTCGAAAGTTACCCAACTCGGTAAGGGGACCTTTCACACTCCAGTTTTTAAAAGACTTCTATTTATATGTCTTTTAATTCACATACTATTATGTTGGGATATGTTCTTTTATATCCTTATTGATGTAAATTTTATGTCCAAGTGATGAGATTACCTTTTTATCTCTCATCTACTCATTTGCTGAATTTTGAAGTGATGCCGTTAGGCTGTCGAATTTTACCATGGGATCTTTTTAACCCAATTTCGATTTCTTTGGGTTCAACATGTAGTTATTGAATATGTCATCCTTTGAATATTTTTTTATTAAATTTTATTGTTTTACACTTAATATCCACCTATATTGGGTTTATTTATATTTTTCAAAAATAATTTTGAGATTGATTTATCCTTAAATTAAGGATACCATCTTTATAAGGGATTTCATCACATTTGACATTTCTATTGAGACTTCATTGTTGTTATGCACCAATTCACTCTTATATGGTGTATCTAATGTCCTTTGGAATATTATATCAGGAATACATTTATTATCATCATATTATAAAGTTCTGACAAAATGTTATTCCTCAAATATTGTATTCAAGTGTCTCTAATTTTGGTAAAACCCCTTTAACAAAAATATCGCTTTAAATATTTTAATTATTTGTTCTTATTAATATCCATGTTTTCAAAATGGTTTTAAGGATTTATTTATATGGATATTAATGGTTTAAAATTTTAAAAGCTTCAAGGTGGTATGGGACATTTTGATTCAAAAATATTTTTATTAAATGTTTTAAATGGTTTTGGAAATGGTTTCTTTTTAAATGGATTCATTATTTCAATATACTAAAATGTTATATTGTGACTGAAATGTGGAAATGTTATGTTTCCTTTATGCATGTTTTATGTGATACGTTTATGTTATGGTTCTTGTGCATTGTTATGAAAATGGGTGGTTCCGTGATAAACTAAGGGCGGGTGAGCCCGATATAGATCTCCAATGCATTGGGAAACATGAAGGAGTGAAACGTTAAGGTTTCTCTGAAGTGATTTTGGGAATATATTGTGGTGGGTATTCCAAACGTAATCAAGAGGGTTACTCCCTACGTATGAATGTTATGAATGCCTCAAGTTATTTTTTATGTCTTATGATTTCTATGATTTATTCATGATTTTATGAGGTATGTTAAAGTGCTTATGTTTTATGGGTAAAGTATGATTTCATTCTTATGTATACATGTACTCATGTTTCCTTTCCATATTTTTATATCCCTTACTGATCTTTTTATGCTCATCCCAAGTTTTTGAAATGTTTTTCATAGGTCAAGGTAAGGGTACATGATATGAGGATAGTGTCAAGGAAGTGTCATGAAAGAATCCATGTTTTATTTTAAATATGTTTCCATTGATGGGAAAAATGAATACTATCTTTTATGTAACCACTTTGTTTAAATGTGGAATGTAATGAAATTTTTATGATCTAATTCTATAAAACTCAAAACCTAAAAAGATCCTCAATGTGTAATCTTTTAGTAACTCGAGATTAAGTAAGTTTCAAGGCTGGGGCCTTATAGTTGGTATCAATGGTCGGTTTAGATAACTTTAGAGGTTAGGGTACTCTTTAAGCATACATGACATTACCATATTGTCTAGGATTTTAGAAAGTGTCATAGTTTTTAGATAAAGTGAATGAGTAAGTATATCTTAGTGTTTATCTTACTCATTTTTACAAGATGGTCATGTTGATATACTCACACTAACCTTTTTGGTTTTAGTAAATGGCTGGATCTAGTAGGCACCAAAGTGACAATTGGTTTGAAGGAAACTGTGGTGGTTCCCTGATTAAGAGACTAGATGAAATGGGGTATTCAATGAGGAAACTCGTGGTTGTTCTAAACCAACTATCAAGGAGTCATGATCAACCACTTCAACCTTTGTATGTTCTATGATGAATCATGTAAGAGATGACCAATCAATTTGTATTTTCAGGTAATAATTGTAAAGGTAACCATTAGGGTTTATATGATCCTTACTTTTGAGGTAATTATGGGTTATTATATGTTATGATGGAAAATGAATGGCATGAGATAAAATTGAGGTTAAAATATTTTATGTTTATTTTTGAAGATTTTATCTCGTTTTGGGAAATGTTTTGAGAATTATATAGTTTTGGAAAAAGGACAACACACAGACCGTGTGACAACCCATCGCATCGGACAAAGCTGTAGGAATCGAACCCACAACCAAAGTGCAACTAGTATTTATCACCTACCACTGGACTACGTGAAGTCCCTGGTTAGTTTGACTGATTCTTTTTAGTTAGATGATTTTATGAATTAAGAGTATGTTGATTTTGGTTTATCGATGGATATTTATTAACCTATCATAGAGGATATGTGATTAGGTTAATTACTTTTCAATACGAGACATTAAGAGCAAATGATGTTGTTTGGAGATAAATGTTACGATTTAACTTGGAAGACTATGTGACTAAATACTTCAAATATTTGGGTTTTAATCTTAGTTTGGTTTACTTTGAAGAATTTAATGGACAATTTTTTTATCGAATGGTCCTCGTTGAACTTTGGGTTTTGTTGGACAAATTTTGAAGATTAAGAATAGATTTTCTTTTTATAAATGGTTATCCTTTTCTGGATTATCTGATCTTGTACTAACCTTTTTGGTTTGGTTTTGTTTAATGTCTAAAGACATGGGAAGCGTATAGTTCTCTTTCTTGTATTAGGTTATTCTCTAGAAGTTGATTATAGTACTCTAAATGTGAACAATTCTTCCTAAATACTCGTCTTTTGGAGAAAATATGAGTTTGTGTAAAGAATCTAATAAAAGTTGAAAGTCAACATGATAAGTAATTATGTTTCCTTATGAATAAATTATTCAATAAAATGTAACATAAAACAAAAATGTTTTCTATTAACTTTTCCTACTGGGGAATCGAATACCGTTTAACCCATCATAATTTTGTGATTTTCTTGAGGTTAACTTTCTCCTAAACATGTTTTCTATCACTCTCCATCAGAACATGACCCTATGTATTCTACTCCATGTCCATGTTTTCCTACATGGAATCCTAGTATGGGTTAACTCAGGTGACCTCTATACTTCTCTTTCTCTCTTTCTTTATTTTAAAGTGATTGTTTTACCGACTCTTGTTCCGATGTGGGATTTTCAATGATGTTTCCAAGTCCGGTTTTATAATTGTGAGGACGCAATTCCCAAAAGGGGGGAAAGATGTAACACCCCAGGTAAATAAAGAGTATGACATTTTCACATTTATCCATATTTGTGAATAAAATATTAATATTACTTTAAAGGAAACGCTATGCTCGATGGCGTACCCAATATACAACAACAAGTTCCTTTGAAATCATACGTTGCACTCTAATAATAATAAAATATTATTTTAAATGGTAGTTAACACATAGCCGTTGTATGGACAGGAATGAATATAAATAACTAATTTATGATTAAATATGTTTGTTAAATGTTTTTACTTTTATCCAATAAATTTTATAGGCTTAAAATACAAATGAATCCAATTTTAAGCATTGAATACACTATTATTTTTAAAAGATTGTTTTACTACCTTTTGATGGGAAACCATTGTTTTAAATCAAACTTTTGACAATTTTATAAGCTCTATTTTTCAAAATAAACATATTATTTATGATTGGGACATTTAAATTTACCTTGGGTTAATTTTTGGTATTTTTCTGACAATGTTCATTTTTCAATAAATAGTGAAAAATACTGCATTTTACATCAAAACTATTTTTTCATATAATTTAATTATATGGTTATATTATCTTCTTAATTTGTTTTAAAGTTTAATTATAATATATTTTTACCATGTAATTCAATTATGGTCATTGGGATTAATTTCACTTTGGAATTAGGCATAAACAGGTGTCAAACTTTTCATAAATATTGTTTCTTAAAAACCAGCTATTTGTTTTGACAATGGGAAGTTTTTTTAAATTAATTATTGCAATTTATGTGTTTGTAATTTGGTAAAATGAATTACATATTTGGAATCAGAAGGCCCAAATTATGTAATTAAGACTCTTTTGTTTTTGGACATTATGAATAGTAACGACGGTAATTATCTTTAATTATCTTGATTAATGAGTAATCGGGTAGTTAAAGAAAATATGCTAATATCATAAAAATACAAAATTACCCCAAAATGTGTCCTAAGGCTACTGGTTGTCTCATGACATACCATGGGATTCCTTTTTCCAAACTTGGGGGCCCCATGGAATCACTTTTGTGAGAAACTGACTTTTTATCTTTTTATTTTTAAAGAATGTTAAATGTAACAAAGAATGTATCACCTAAGTAAAATATTTTTAATTTTGTCCACATAAATTATCTAATGGACTATAAATATTCATTATAAATCTAAAACGATTTCCTATATCATTAGATTTTTTTTAATAAATTTTATACATTAAATTTATTAAATTATTTACCGCATCATGATGATGCAGCGATTACCTCATTAATAAAGGATTTAAAAAAATTGTAAATATAATGTAAAATATAAGACCTACACATGTCCAAAACATATTTTATGTGTGGATTTCGAACCCTTATCACCTTATCCTCGAAACACATCAATGTGGGACCATTAAAATCCGAAACTCATTTGAAAATAAAGCTACATTTTATACCTTTCCAAGAGTGCCCCTCCTCTCCTCCTATAAAAGGCCCACCTCTACCTCCTTTCCCACAAATCCAAATCCATTGGTTCGGCCAAACCCTGCCCATTTTTTCTCTCCACATCCCTCTATAACTCCTTGAAGCCTCACTTTGGGCAGAAGTCTTCCCAAGGAAGCCTTTGAGCTCAAACCAAAGGGAGTGACCCGATTTTAAGGTAATGTCTTCACTTGAGTCCTTTTTTTTATTTTGCTTCTCCAACCCCCTAAAATCTGTTTATTCATTTATTTTGTAACAAATCCAGTATCTTAAATAAACTAGGATTTTTTGTATAATAAGGATTCGAGCTACACTTACACACACCTACATCTAATGGTTAAAGAACATACTGTTTCTGTGGATGGCGAATTTCTGCCTCACGAAACGATGATTGTTCAACACTCATATAACACTTTAAAAGATGGCCATTAAGATTTAACTATATATATATGATATATAATATGTTTATGTTTCTGTATTTTTCTTTTGGGGCATACTTTTATGGTTTCCATTGTGGGTAAACACGATAATTTCATTTTAGGAAGTGCGGACTACCGCCCCCTCAAAGTGATTTGATTCGTTAATGCCATATGAGGGATGTATAAAGGATGGATTTAAATTTATTATATATTACGTATGTTACATATAAATGATGAATATAATTCTGGAATTAATATATACATACCTCTCATTTGGTTTTAATTCCATTAATATGACACAGAAATGAAAGTAGCGTTCATGCGTACGTACGACTTACCGTCTCCATGAACAATGCATTTCATTTCTTACCTCTAAATGATTATGTAATATTATAAATACATGTATATTATGGATATATATGATATATATGATATCCAAATCATTAATATAATTCTGGATATAATGAACATTTGACCACACGAACAACATGTAATTGTAAGAAGTCCACTTTCGACTTAAGAACCAAATATCGACAAAATAAACATTATTAACTTAAATGATTACATAATGTTTATAACATGGCATTAAGTAATATAAAAGAAAAAATGAACTATAATAAGGTTATTAATAAAGTGTAAATTAACTTAAGTTTATTATTCAGGATGTTAAAGAACGATCGAGTCAAGTCGGACCCGAGGTAAGGGTTTTGACTCCCCTCTTTCTTTTAAAGTGCACTCTTTTATGTCATCACTTTTAAAGCTCATCTTACTTGTTATTGTGATATTATATTATATTAATAATACTGTAATTTTTATGTTCATATGATGAGAGACCCTATTCTCTCTCATCAATCCATTTTGGAAGTTTTAAGTTCCGCTGTTAGGCTGCTGAGTTTTCGTAAGGGATTTTTTCATCTCACTTTTATTCCTGTGAGATTTATGCTACATTTTCCACAATTTACTTTGAGTGTTGTATGTAATGCCCATTATTATACAATTTAGTTAGTATAATTTCATTTATGTGTATTCACATCTTCATTGTATGACCCTTCTTCCATGGGGTGTACGTTTCGAAAGTTACCCAACTCGGTAAGGGGACCTTTCACCCTCAACTTTTTAAAAGACTTCTTTTCTTATGTATTTTAATTCACATACAATTATGTTGGGATATGTTCTTTTATATCCTTATTTATGTAAATTTTATGTCCAAGTGATGAGATTCCCTTTTTTATCTCTCATCAACTCATTTGCTGAATTTTGAAGTGATGCCGTTAGGCTGTCGAATTTTACCAAGGGAACTTTTAAACACAATTTCGATTTCTTTGGGTTCAACATGTAGTTATTGAATATGTCATCCTCTGAATATTTTTTAATGACATTTTATTGTTTTACACTTAATATCCACTTATATTGGGTATATTTATATTTGTCACAGATAATTTTGAGATTGATTTATCCTTAATTTAAGGATACCATCTTTATAAGTGATTTCATCACATTTGACATTTCTATTGAGACTTCATTGTTTTTATGCACCAATTCACTGTTATATGGTGTATATACTGTCCTTTGGAATATTATATCATGAATCCATTTATTTTCATGATATTATAAAGTTCTGACAAAATGTTATTCATCAATTATTGTATTCAAGTGTCTCTAATTTTGGTAAAACCCCTTTAACAAAAATATCGCTTTAAATGTTTTAATTATTTGTTCTTATTAATATCCATGTTTTCAAAAAGGTTTTAAGGATTTATTTATATGGATATTAATGGTTTAAAATTTTAAAAGCTTCAAGGTGGTATGAGACATTTTGATTCAAAAATATATTTATTAAATGTTTTAAATGGTTTTGGAAATGGATTATTTTTGAATGGATTCATTATTTCAATATACTAAAATGTTATATTTGACTGAAATGTGGAAATGTTATGTTTCCTTTATTCATGTTTTATGTGATACGTTTATGTTATGGTTCTTGGGAATTGTTATGAAAACGGGTGGTTCCCTGATAAACTAAGGGCGGGTGAGCCCGATATAGCTCTCCAATGCATTGGGTAATGTGAAGGAGTGAAACGTTACAGTTTCTCTGAAGTGATTTAGGGAATATACTTTGGTCGGTATTCCAAACGTAACCAAGAGGGTTACTCCCTATGTAAGAATGTTATGAATGCCTCAAGTTACCTTTTATGTCTTATGATTTCTATGATTTATTCATGATTTTATGAGGTATGTTAAAGTGCTTATGTTTTATGGGTAAAGTATGTTCTTATGTATACATGTACTCATGTTTCCTTTCCATATTTTTATATCCCTTATTGAGATTTTTATGATCATCCCAAGTTTTTGAAATGTTTCTCACAGGTCAAGGGAAGGGTACATGATATGATGATAGTGTCAAGGAAGTGTCAAGAAAGAATCCATGTTTTATTTTAAATATGTTTCCATTGATGGGAAAAATGAATACTATCTTTTATGTAACCACTTTGTTTAAATGTGGAATGTAATGAAAGTTTTATGATCTAATTCTCTAAAAATCTAAACCTAAAAAGATCCTCAATGTGTAATCTTGTTGTAACTCAATCTTAAGTAACTTTTAAGGCTGGGGCCTTATAGTTGGTATCAAAGGTCGGTTTAGATAACTTTAGAGGTTAGGGTATTCTTTAAGCATAAGTGACATTACCATATTTGCTAGGATTTTAGAAAGTGTCATAGTTTTTAGATACAGTGAATGAGTATGTATATCTTAGTGTTTATCTTACTCATTTGTACATGATGGTTATGTTGATATACTCAAACTGACCTTTTTGGTTTTAGTAAATGGATGGATCTACCAGGAACCAAAGTGACAATTGGTTTAAAGGAAATTGTGGTGGTTCTTTGATTAAGAGACTGGATGAAATGGGGTATTCAATGAGGAAACTCGTGGTTGTTCTAAACCAACTATCAAGGATTCATGATCAACCACTTCAACCTTGGTATGTTCTATAATGCATCATGTACGAGATGACCAATCAATTTGGAAGTCCATGTAATAATTATAAAGGTAACCATTAGGGTTTATATGATCCTTACATTTGATGTAATTATGGGTTATTATATGTTATGATGGAAAATGAATGGAATGAGATAAACTTGAGGTTAAAATATGTTATGTTTATTTTTGAAGATTTTATCTCATTTTGGGAAATGTATTGAGAATTATATAGTTTTGGAAAAAGGACAACACGCAGACCATGTGACAACCCATCGCGTCGGACAAAGCTGTAGGAATCGAACCCAAAACCAAAGTGCAACTAGTATTTATCACCTATCACTGGACTACGTGAAGTCCCTAGATAGTATGACTGATTCTTTTTAGTTAGACGATTTTATGAATTAAGAGTAAGTTGATTTTGGGTTATCTATGGATATTTATTAACCTACCATGGAGGATATGTGATTAGGTTAATTACTTTTCAATACGAGACATTAAGAGCAACTGATGTTGTTTGGAGATAAATGATACAACATAACATGGAAGACTATGTGACTAAATCCTTCAAATATTTGGGTTTCAATATTAGTTTGGTTTACATTGAAGAATTTTATAGACAAATTGTTTATCGAATGGTCCTCGTTGAACATTGGGTTTTGTTGGACAAATTTTGAAGATTAAGCATAGATTTTCTTTTTATAAATGGTTATACTTTTCTGGATTATCTGATCTTGTACTAACCTTTTTGGTTTGGTTTTGGTTAATATCTAAAGACATGGGAAGAATATAGTTCTCTTTGTTGTATTAGGTGATTCTCTAGAAGTTGATTATAGTACTCTAAATGTGAACAAGTCTTCCTAAATACTCGTCTTTTGGAGAATATATGAGTTTGTGTAAAGAATCTAATAAAAGTTGAAAGTCAACATGATAAGTGATTATGTTTCCTTATGAATAAATTCCTCAATAAAAATTAACTTAAATAAAAAATGTTGTCCATTAACTTTTCCTACTGGGGAATCGAATACCGTTTAACCCATCATAATTTTGAGATTTTCTTGTTTTTAACTTTCTCCTAAACATGTTTTCTATCACTCTCCATCAGAACATGACCCTATGTTTTCTCCTCCATGTCCATGTTTTCCTACATGGAATCCTAGTATGGGTTAACTCGGGTGACCTCTATACTTCTCTTTCTTTATTTTAAAGTGATTGTTTTACCGACTCTTGTTCCGATGTGGGATTTTCAAGGATGTTTCCAAGCCCATTTTTATAATTGCGAGGACGCAATTCCCAAAAGGGGGGAAGGATGTAACACCCCATTTAAATAAAGAGTATGACATTTTCACATTTATCCATATTTGTGAATAAAATATTAATATTACTTTAAAGGAAACGGTATGCTTGATGGCGTACCCAATATACAACAACATGTTCCTTTGAAATCATATGTTGCACTCTAATAATAAAATAATATTATTTTAAATGGTAGTTGACACATAGCCATTGTATTGACAGTAATGAATATAAATAACTAATTTATGATTAAATATGTTTGTTAAATGTTTTTACTTTTATCCAATAAATTTTATAGGCTTAAAATACAAATGAATCCAATCTTAAGCATTGAATACACTAGTATTTTTAAAATATTGTTTTAATACCTTTTGATGGCAAACCATTGTTTTAAATCACAATTTAGACAATATTATAAGCTATATTTTTCAAAATAAACATATTATTTATTATTTGGACATTTAAATTTACCTTGGGTTAATTTATGGAATTTTTCTGACAATGTTCATTTTTCAATGAATAGTGAAAAATACTGCATTTTACATCAAAACTATTTTTTCATATAATTTAATTATATGGTTATATTATCTTATTAATTTGTTTTAAAGTGTAATTATAATATATTTTTACCATGTAATTCAATTATGCTCATTGGGATTAATTTCACTTTGGAATTAGGCATAAACAGGTGCCAATCATTTCCTAAATATTGTTTCTTAAAAACCCGCTATTTGTTTTGACAACGGGAAGTTTTTTTAAATTATTTTTTGCAATTTATGTGTTCGGAATTTGGTAAAATTAATTAAATATTTATAATTAGAAGGTCCAAATTATTTAATTAATATTCTTTTGATTTTGGACATTATGAATAGTAATGACGGTAATTATCTTTAATTAACTTGATTAATGAGTAATCGGGTAGTTAAAGAAAATAAGATAATATCATAATAATAAAAAATGACCACAAAATGTGTCCTAAAACTAATGGTTGTCTCATGTCCGACCATGGGATGCCTTGTGCCAAATTTGGGAGCCCCATGGAATCACTTTTGTGAGAAAGTGACTTTTTATCTTTTTATTTTTAAAGAATGTTAAATGTAACAAAGAATGTATCACCTAAGTAAAAAAAAATTAATTGTGTCCACATAAATGATATTTTGGACTATAAATAATCATTAGAAAGATAAAAATATTTCCTACATCATGATATTTGTTTTATAATTTTTAGACATTAAATTTATTAAATTATTTATGACATCATGATGATGCAGTGATTACCTCATTAATAATGGATTTAAATAAAATGGAAAGATAATGTAAAATATAAGACCTACACATGTCCAAAACCTATTGGATGGGTGGATGTAGAACCCTTATCACCTTATCCTCGAAACACATCAATGTTGGAGCATTAAAATACGAAACTCATTTGAAAATAAAGCTACTTTTTATACCTTTCCAGGAGTGCCCCTCCTCTCCTCTTATAAAAGGCCCCCACCTCTACCTTCTTATCCACACATCCAAAGCCTTTGGTTAGGACACCCATGCCCATTTTGTCTCTAAAAATCCCTCTCTAACTCCTTGAAGCCTCACTATGGGCAGATGTCTTCCCAACGAAGCCTTTGAGCTCAAACCAAAGGGAGTTACCCGATTTTAAGGTAATGTCTTCACTTGTGTCCTTTTGTTTTATTTTGCTTCTCCAACCACCTAAACTCTTTTTATTCATTTACTTTGTAACAAATACAGTATCTTCAATATACTAGGATGTTTTTATAAGAAGGATTCGAGCTACACTTACACACACCTACATCTAAGGGTTAAAGAACATATTGTTTCCGTGGATGGTGAATTTCTGCCTCACGAAATGATGATTATTCAACACTCATATAACACCTTAAAAGGTGGTCATTAAGATGTCACTATATTTATATATGATATATAATATGTTTATGTTTCTGTATTTTTCTTTTGGGGCATATCTTTATGGTTTCCATTGTGGTTAAACACGGTAATTTGATTTTAGGAAGTGCGGACTACCGCCCCCTCAAAGTGATTCGATTCGTTAATGCCATATGTGGGATGTATAAAGGATGTATTTAAAGTTATTATATATGATTTATGTTACATATAAATGGTGAATATAATTCTAGAATTAAAATATACATACCTCTCATTTGGTTTTAATTCCATTAATATGACATAGAAATGAAAGTAGCGTTCATGCGTACGTACGGCTTACCGTCTCCATGAACGGTGCATTTCATTTCTTACCTCTAAATGATTATGTAATATTATAAATACATGTATATTATGGATATATATGATATATATGATATCCAAATCATGAATATAATTCTGGATATAATGAACATTTGACCACACGAACAACATGTAATTGTAAGAACTCCACTTTCGACTTAAGAACCAAATATCGACAAAACAATCATTATTAACATAAATTATTACATAATGTTTATAAAATGGCAATAAGTGATATAAAATGAATAATGAACTAGAAAAAGGTTCTTAATAAATTGTAAATTAACTCATGTTTATTATTCAGGACGTTAAAGAATGATCGAGTCAAGTCGGACCCGAGGTAAGGGATCTGACTCCTCTCTTTCTTTTAAAGTACACTCTTTTATGTCGTTCCTTTTAAAGCTCATCTTTCTTGTAATTAGGATAATATTTTATATTAATAATACTGTAATTTTTATGTTCATATGATGAGAGACCCTATTCTCTCTCATCAATCCATTTTAGAAGTTTTAAGTGGCGTCGTTAGGCTGCCGAGTTTTCGTAAGGGATTTGTTTCATCTCACTTTTATTCCCGTGAGATTTATGCTACATTTTCCACAATTTCCTTTTAGTGGTGTATGTACTTCCCATTATTATACACATTTTGTAGTATAATTTAATTTATGGGTATTCACATCTTCATTTTATGACCCTTCTTCCATGGGGTGTACATTTCGAAAGTTACCAAACTCGGTAAGGGGACCTTTCACCCTCCACTTTTTAAAAGACATCTTTTGTTATGTATTTTAATTCACATACTATGATGTTGGTATATGTTCTTTTAAATCCTTAATGATGTAAATTCTATGTCCAAGTGATGAGATTCCCTTTTTATCTCTCATAAACTCATTTGCTGAATTTTGAAGTGACGTCGTTAGGCCGTCGACTTTTACCAAGGGAACTTTTAAACCCAATTTCGATTTCTTTGGGTTCAACATGTAGTTATTGAATATGTCATCCTTTGAATATGTGTGAATGAAATTTTATTGTTTTAAACTTAATATCCACTTATATTGGGTGTATTTATATTTGTCACACATAATTTTGAGATTGATTTATCCTTAATTTAAGGATACCTTCATTATAAGGGATTTCTTCACATTTGACATTTCTGTTAAGACTTCATTGTTGTTATGAACCAATTCACTCTTATATGGTGTATATACTATCCTTTGGAATATTATATCATGAATCCATTTATTCTCATGATATTATAAAGTTCTGACTAAATGTTATTCCTCAATTATTGTATTCAAGTGTCTCTAATTTTGGTAAAACCCCTTTAACCAAAATATCACATTAAATGTTTTAATTATTTGTTCTTATTAATATCCATGTTTTCAAAATGGTTTTAAGGATTTATTTATGTGGATATTAATGGTTTAAAATTTTAAATGCTTCAAGGTGGTATGGGACATTTTGATTCAAAAATCACTTTATTAAATGTTTTAAATGGTTTTGGAAATGGTTTCTTTTTGAATGGATTAATTATTTCAATATACTAAAATGTTATATTGTGATTGAAATGTGGAAATTTTATGTTTCCTTTATGCATGTTTTATGTGATAAGTTTATGTTATGGTTCTTGGGCGTTGTTATGAAAACGGGTGGTTCTGTGATAAACTAAGGGTGGGTGAGCCCGATATAGCTCTCCAATGCATTGGGTAACGTGAAGGAGTGAAACGTTAAGGTTTCTCCGAAGAGATTTAGGGAATATACTGTGGTGGGTGTTCCAAACGTAACCACGTGGGTTACTCCCTACATAAGAATGTTATGAATGCCTCAAGTTACCTTTTATGTCTTATGATTTCTATGATTTATTCATGATTTTATGAGGCATGTTAATGTGCTTATGTTTTATGGGTAAAGTATGATTTCATTCTTATGTATACATGTACTCATGTTTCCTTTCCATATTTTTATATCCCTTACTGAGCTTTTTATTCTCATCCCATGTTTTTGAAATGTTTTTCACATGTTAAGGGAAGGGTACATGATATGATGATAGTGTCAAGGAACTGTCAAGAAAGAATCCATATTTTATTTTAAATATATTTCCATTGATGAGAAAAATGAATACTATATTTTATGTAACCACTTTGTTTAAATATGGAATGTAATGAACATTTTATGATTTAATTCTCTAAAACTCTAAACCTGAAAAGATCCTCAATGTGTAATCTTGTAGTAACTCAAGACTAAGTAAGGATTAAGGCTGGGGCCTTATAGTCTTGCATTAAAAGATATGATAAATTTCCACCCCCAAATGTGGTCGATGGATGAAAATTAAAAATAAAAAAAATAAAAAAAACAATCATTTTTTGATGTTATGAATGAAATTGGTCAAAGCCCCATCATAATCTAAAAAAAATTCATCTTTATAAATGGTCATTAAATACGATTTAGAACTTTATAGAACATGTTTTCTTAATTTGGCTACGAATAATTGTTGTTATTTAATCAATTTTAACATTTTTCATTTCATTGAAAACTCAATAGGTTTTGAAAAAATTCTTAAAATGTTATTGCTCAAAAAAGAGATACTCTATGGTTTTTATGTATATTTAATGATCATTATTTAAATTGATAAATATATTTATTCTCATTTTACAATAATAATACCCTTGAAAAAAAATTAATAATATAACATGCTAAAAAATCTATTTTCGTCATAAAATACTCTACTGAAAAAATGATTTTCTTATAAACATTTATAATGTTTTCTTATTTTATTATTTAAATTATATTATTACATTTTTATAAATACCTTGACATAGAACATTAATTTTAATGATCATGATAATTTCTTGGGAAATAAAATAGTATATTTGTACATAATTATAAATTTATATTATCTTAATCACCAAGATCATATTTGAAAAATAATAAGCTCTAATTTTTAAATATTAATTTTCTACAATATAATATTATTGTTACATTCATGGAAGGTAATATAAAAATTAAATTGAAATGAACATATAGGAGAACATGATGTTTTATAATGATAATAAAATCTATTAAATAATTATTAATGAAATAGCCATATATTGTATTAATAGTACCCCAAAAAATTTTATTGTTATTTATTTAAATGAATCAAATATAAGTTCTTACTGGTAAAATATTTATATAATTTATTTATCAAATCATATTTTTTATTGAAAATAATAATAAATCACATCCATTTGTCTCAACATCATTCCCTATAGTGGATGTTATTTTTTTATTTGATTTTATAGATGAGATAAGATAAAAATATAATTTTCTACAGGGGAAAATATATTCTTTTTTATTTATTTTTTATGATAATTAATTGTATTTATCAATTAATTTATGGTTTTAGAAGAACCTAATTTCTGATTATATTTTATATTAATAATGTGACACATTTTGGTAGATTTAATGGAATAAATTATTTTTAATGTGTCGATATATATCACAATAAATATCATATATTTTTAGAAAAGTATAAATTTATAAAATTAAAAATAAAATAATGATATTTTTTAATATATTAAATCATTAAAAAGTATTGTAATCAATGTTTAAATGAGAATATATTTATTGTTCATAAAAACTAAATCATTGTAACGAACCGGCTCGGACTACCACTAAGCTGGTAACTAAATTCTCTCACCACTATACTCCAAAAGTGTTCCTAATACCCATGGGATGGATACTAGATCATTTTTATTATGAAGTTAATCTTGGGAATGATTTCATCCTCCTATAACCAAATAAACAGTTAGACCAAAATTTGGAGATTTTGGTATGACCTTTCTATATAGTAGATATCTATGCATATAAATTTGGAAAATCACAATAAAGAGGAAATATAAAAATTTAATTATAAAATAAACATCAATACATATAAATATATTTATATAAATAAATAATATTACATCGGGAGAAGATACTAGGTAAAAAAATGAAATACCCCAAGCAATATTGGTCTATAAAACTTCATAAAAATAATGAAGGACCTGAATAACATAAAAAAACAACTAAGTGTACCAAAGTCACTCTCCATATCAAAATCTCTCAATATTAGACCAAATGGTCAACCATTATGTGGAATCATACACCAGGCACCTAAGATAAATCATATGAGTTAAATAAACACACATTTGTCAACATACATGCTGTGAACCAAATATTCCCCCTAAGATTTGGCAAAAGATATTATGTAGTTACATTAATTATATATTTCTTAAATTCAAGTTTGTATATATTTTAATATATAGTTTTTCACCTCAGGAAAAAAATTACATGATTTATCTCGTTCATTTGAAATCCATGGCGATCCCATTTAAATATATTGAGCCACATCTGTCCTAAAACCATAGTTTTTACTCCAATCGATGAATAAAATATTTCCATTCAAAACTCATTAAAAACTACAATAACAAAACTTTTAAATTAATAAACAAGGAAACCCATTCTTATTAATTTCACAAAAATATATCTCATATTCCCTTTTAAAATAAAAATCACATTTTTAATGAAAATAATGTTTCTAATGCATTTAAAAATCTATTTTTAGGTAAATCAAAACAATAATAAAAAGTAATGAATAAACACAAGAGGCACTACGATATCAATGGAATTAAATGAAAAATCACACAACCAATCATTCGTGAAATGTAACCAAATAAATATCTAGAGGATACAATGAATATGGGATTATTTGAATTTTTATTTCAACTAAAAAAGTATTAAATAATCATTTGAAACTCATTATGAACTAAACATAATGACACTAGACATGGTACATCATATCACCCTATCTCGGTACCCCTTATGTGAAACTAAAACATCCATCTATGCACCCATATGGGTCAATAAGTACAAAATAATCCCCCAGAAGGCTGAAAACTTCCTTGGGAACTATCCAACCTACACACACTATTTTATTATAACATGCATCAACATATTCTACATAGTTACCTATAGATCTGATGGTATCATTGTAAGGTCTTAAGAAAACAAATGGATCATGGGATCATCACAAAAATTTATATATAAGACAAAACAAGATAAACTCATCTCACTTCCAATACACTCACATGAAACAACCAATTTGTACAAAAATGAATAATCTTATATAATAATCATCCCCCGTGGAATCACAATCCATAATGAATATATCATAGACAATTGTCACAATATTATGAGTAAACACAAATTTAAAATAAACTATTTTCAATAAATGACAAAAAATCCTTTAATACACCATTTCAATGCTACCATCCCATCATCACATAAAATTTTATTTTGAAACATTATTTATAAACCATTCCATGAAAAAATTGAAATAATATAATTCCCAGAAAAACATTGAAGTCCCTCTTTTCTCTTAAAATCACATTAAAAAACATGACTATAAAATAACACAATCATTAAATTTGGTCCATCAAACTCTGTTTTAAATAAATTGTCCCTATAAACACCATTTATTCCATTTTAATATAAATATAATCTCAAAATGCAGATATAAATGCTTAGATTATTTTATAAGTTCCAAATATGCATTCGTAAAAATATTCGGCATACAAAAATTACATGACCAGTATATAAAGATTTTTAAACCACTTAAACCCCCACCAAAGGTAATTTATATTGTAATAATTTTTAATGAAATTAATTTTAAACCGATATTGAATAATGTGATAATAAATTAAAAGAAATAGTATCAAAACACCTAACTTTATCCTAGTGAAAATTGATCCTAATGTGTCACATATGATTGAAAACTCTTAAACATATAAGGAACAAGAATCTTCACTCACTAAGAAACCAATGACCTATCATTAGACTCATTTCAAATATAAATCCTAACCAATATTTTGATGTGCCTCGTGAGGGAATGGAAATCATGGGGAGATAGTATAGATACATGGGGATAAAAGTTATAGGGTATAATACCATGTGAAAGACACGTGAAATAAATGAATGGGGGGTAAAAAAAGTGCAAGGGTGGAAAGAACTCCATCATATGTTATATAGGGTTGTATGGGTGAAAATTATGGATAAAGATGCTAAAATTTGAGTTATTCATAAAAGTGAAAAAAGTTTAATTCATGTTTCAATAAAAATTAGTAGCTAAAATTTCTAAGTCATAGATAATTTTTTAACATTGTACCAAATGTTTGGTTGGAAATAGAAAAACTAAACCTAGTCAAATGGTTTATCTACATGATTTACTAAACTGTGAACCGACGATGAAAAAATTAATGTAAAAAATTTATTGCCCTGGTGCATGGTCACCCACGTGGGTTCCCCTTACTGCGCACAATCCATTCACTAACACCATAATCCAAAATGAACCACATGGTTTCTATAATACTTTTCAAGGATTGGACCCAACCATGAAATACCCAAGTACATAGGTGGTGTGATAAATAAAATGAACTACAAATCCCCCTGATAACAAATTCTCATGAGAATTCTCTTTAACCATGTTGACTAACCATGGAGTAGAATAATATTTTATAAAACTCTGGATTTCAATCCTAAAACTTTCCTTAATTTAAATTATCTCAAAATCACTCAAAATAATGTTCAATAACTCACTATACTGACACAAGGGTTCTCCAATTCTCCCCACCCTCACACTTTCAAACCATGAAAGTCCTCAGTAAAAAAACGTCAGTTAAACATCAAAATATCCTCCCACTAATTAATGAAATGGGAGGGGTTTGATAAAAACATGAAAAATCATAAAATGAAGAAAACTATTTACAAAACTAATTATCTGAAAAGATATTATCAATACAATATGATGAATTGTAAAACATAATTAAATAACCATAAGATAAATTCACACCATAAGAACGTAAAATGGAGGTCTAAGTAGATAGGGACCTAACATTTGTCTCTCCACCATTTATAGTGTATATAAAATGGTGAGTTAATGTGATGAAATTCCCATAAAAAAGAGTGAAAAAATAAATCGGATTCTAGATGTATTCAAGAGAAAATATGAAACTTCACAATCTTAAATCAACCACTAGTAAGATGGATCAAAAACAAAAAATGGAGTCAAACTCATAACAGTATGACAAACCCACAAAATCATATCCTTAAAATCATTACATCCTAAAACATCAAAAAAATGATTCCACCGTAAAACATACCTCTAAATTAAATTGAAAATATATACCTTGTGCTATGTACCAACAATGGTGTTAACATAGATCATATTTCTTCGAAAACCATTTCATGGTGGTAACATTTGAAATTCTCAGTCCAATGCAACCCAATTTCCTACCGATAATAAAATCAATATCCCTTCTACCCATATGCATACCCTAGGCTTCTTTATTCCCAAAAAAATTGTTCCCATGTCTTTCATTATTCTCCAAAAATATAAAATTTCACAAAATAAGTTTCATGAACATCACATGAAACCAAAACTAATAAAAGATAAATATATATAAACACCAAAAAGTAAAAAAATGAGGGCCACCTAAAGACCAAAACCTCTCTAAGATCCTCAAAAACACATCCTAGAATAATCTAAAAACCAAAATTATATCATATCCAAAAACATTTCAATAATTATATTTATAAGTAACTACTAATAATGGACTAAACAGTCACCCTTAATAAGATACAATATAGGGTCCCATTATGTTACACAAAATGAATATAAGGTCTGAAAGAAGAAATAATTTAAAGAACTGTATAAAAAGAATCATAGACCCTCATCTCTTTCTCTTGCCTAAAGTGTGATTAGGTATATAGTTTATTCCTCCGTACATATTTTTTGGATAATTTTAATGAACAATCACTATCTCGAATAATACTCCATGAAATAGTGGAGCATGATGAGACAACCTAATTAGAGTTTCCACTCTATTCGATGTTTGAGAATTGTCAACTATTAAGAGGAATACTGCTAGGAAATGAGAAAGTTCACCCTAAGTGACATTCTAAAAAACAATAGTACAAGATTTCATTAATACCATGTAATGGGGAATAATTTAGGAAACAAAAAATGAATGTATACCCTGGATTTTTTCAAAATGAAATTAATATGTCCAAACACACCAAGGGTCATAACTCAAAATCACACATCAATACCGGAAAACCCATACCGTAAATTTCCTCAATTAAAATACACCACATTATATAAAGAATCAAAACACATATACTAAATAAACATATTACATTTAAAAAATGAATGAATTTGAAAACAATTAACCTGTACTTCAAAAACCAATAACCTTTTTTAGAACAATGATCCCACTAGTGATTCAAAAAATGTTCGCATGAAAAAAATTTAATCTATAATTATTTTACATTAAAAAAATTTAATATAATCCATCATTTATAAACCTAAAAACATATAAAACCCACCAACACTTTAAATATAATAAATTCACTCAATAAATTTTCACTTAGACTCAATTACACACCAAGAGTTTTTTTAAAACGATTATTTGATATTCAAAAACATTACATGCATTTAATAAGACCAGGACCCTCAATAAAAGTCACCATAAATTGAAATAATTTTTATATTTAATTAGAAAACTATACCTTCTTCAGAGAACCATTACAGAGAGTAAATATCTATTACATAAAACTCTAAATTTATTTTAAAACAAAAAAACACTAACTTCTCATCAGGATTAAAAAACAATTATCAAAAGACTTCATGAAATAAATCTTTAATGTAACTAACATGAATAAATAAATTACAAAAAATAAAAAAAAATCCATTAAATCCTTCTTTTTCTACACAAAACCAATTTCACTAGTGTCCCAAAATGGTTGAATGCCACATTTCTAACCAAATATTTAATCCAATAATTGCCAAATATCATAATAATATCCTTGATTCTCTTCACATTACCAAAATCACTTATATATATCAAAGAACCATGGGGAATAAAAAACTAAATTGGATACAAAGCCATGAATTACTTGGATTTATGGATTTAAAGTTCATGCATGGATCATTCAAAATAATTTTAAACATGACCAAAATCCGGATCATAGTCATTGTATGTCTTGTAAGACCATAAAATCCAAACTCATGCAATATATTTCTATATATTTTCATCCCTAGTTTTTAAGAAAAAAAAATAAAACTAATATAATGAAACTAATGTAATGAAACAAAGGATAAAATACCAAAATAGGGATCCTTAATCAAATTTTATAAATTTAATAAAATCTAATTCCAAACTATACATGGAAACTCATGAATCGTCACAAATGGTGGTAATCCGAAACCACCTCATGACCAAACTCCTAATTCCAAAACATAATCCCAATCACCATTCTACTATGAAATACCCAAATAATAAGAGTGGGTTTCAAGAACCTATAACCTCTTTATGAATATAGGCTTTGATTCCATTGTGTAAAAAATCAACCAAGGAAACCATTGAACTAGTTCTCAACTCTTCCTTCCACTAGACATAAGGAAAATTATTGATCCCCAAATTCCATAAAGTTGATCTTGGGTATACTAAATGAAGACTTTGGAATGATTTCTCACTCATAATATCAGAATAAAAATTTAGTATAGACTATTATAATTTATAATGTCATCTCTATATTGTGGACATCCATGATTATGAAATTATAAGATACAATTAAATAGGTAATAATATATGTAATAATACAAAAACATCTATACAGTGACATATAACTAGATAAAAAAATAAAATTACAGTGGAATTAGATATAAGGGGAACAAAAGATAAAATCTAACATGTCAAAATAGCTGATATAACATCAAAAATAATATTGCATAACCTTAATAGATCAAATAAATCTACATATCCCACCATTACTCACCGAATCTCAACTCTCCTAATTTCAAAAATGAATAAAAAGTAATATAATCAAACATTAGGTACCAGATAGTAAAAATAATAGTTAAATATAGCCACCTTATTGTATATGAAGAGTGTAATCCAAACATGACTAGTTGGGTTTCACAAAAAATTCATTGATGTTCATTCCATTGTACATTAAACTATTAAATGTTTCAATATAAATTAGTGAATTAGATTCAATATGATCAAAAATAAAAAAAAATATGTATCATGATTTATCACATTATTTAAAAAAAATGATAAAACAATTTTATGAACTATAAGACTCATCTGATCTAAAACCATAGTTTTAACCCCTATAATTTAATATAAACATTCCATTAAAATAGCATTAAAAAAATTAAAACATAACTATAAAATTCATAAATAAAGGATCAATTTTATCATATTTTCTGGAAAATTATCCTCAAATTATTTTTTTGAAAACAACATAAATTTTTTTTAAGAACGCATACTGTCCAAAATATTCATAAATATATTTAAACTAAATCAATAGCATAATATAAATTATTTAATAAACACAATGGGAACCATGAAATCAATTAAATCAAATGAGACAAGATAAAATCAACCTATTGGTCCATATAAAAAATAGAATGTAGGTGGATAAAAATTGGGTACATGTATTTTAATCCCCTAAATCACCACTATTTAAGAATAATAGAAAAATAATTAGGCTCTAAAATGAAAAATACTAGACTGGGTTCATCATATCACCATATAAGGCATAGTATATGAACCTACAACACCCCTCTTAGCTCCCTTTAGGGTCACCAAGTATAAAATAAAATCATAACAGTGTGTAGCTATTTTAGGGAGAAAGCTAGCATAAAACAACTAAGATATCACTACACACATCCAGTCATTAGACATAGTAACCTAGGGTTTCTATGATACCAACAATGTAAGGTGTAAAAAAATGGATCACGAGATCACGATATAAATAAAAACATAATTAAAAAATAAATAAACCTTATCTCACCTCAAACACCATCATATGAATTATAATTTTTTGAAATCTAAGAATAAGAATCAATAATAAACATATCCCATGGGGTCAGAATTCACAGTAAACATTTCCTAAACCGACATTATCAATAGTGAGGGTAAAAAAAATTAAATCAAATCTTATTAACTAGTGTTAAAAGTTCCTATGAGAAAACACTTAGTTTTAAAATTCGTCCCATCATCTTAAAAAACTCAATATTGAATCATCCTTTACCAACCATTCCATGAAAAATTATTGAAATAAGAAATTATTAGAAATCACTCATTCCATTTAAAATCACATTAATGAGCCTCATGAAAAAAAAAATATAAATAACTTTATTTATTATCCAAAACAGATATTTTTGAATAAATCTATCCATTTAAAACAAAAAATTTCATTTGATAACATAATTTCATTCAAAACCCACTTTAAAATATTTATATCCCACTCGAATTCCACTATGTCATTTTTAAAGACTCTTGGGATGCAGTAAGTTCCTGAAAACCTTAAATAGAATTTAAAACCACATACAACCACTCTTGGGTGTATAATACAAGTATAATTTTTAAAGGAAACTAGTTTACACATATCAATCATCTCATTATATAAAATATAGTGGATCCTCAAAAAAACCAACTATAATCCAAGAATAAATCAATCACATCTCATCACCTCTAATGGATAAAGGTGAACCAAGGAATAACCTACTTCTAAAATACCTATGTTATAAAATTTACAACATTCTAGTCATCATAAACACTAATATCATCCCACATAGGTGCTATAGTTCAAGATAAAATAAATATATTGGCATGAATGAAATGGGGGATGAGGATGTGTGGAATAGAGGAGATTAACATGTTAATCCTAATTTAAATCATTGAAAATATTCCTCAAAGTCATGATTAAAGGAGGAAGAATATCCCTTGAAACATCCATATGGTCAGTCAGAAAAAATTGGAGAAAGGGTCTATAAATAAATTAATATATACAAGTGTATATATGTAAATTCATGCTTCAATAAAACTAGGTAGGAAAAATAGATTGGAAATCCATGCTCTAGCCACATGGTTGGAGCTGGACAAGATCAAAACACCTATATGGATTGGCCATAAGATTTACTAAACCATGGAAAACATTTTTGTCAAAAACTATAGCATTGGTGCTTGGTCACCCACGTTGTTTCACCTATCTGAGCATAAGTCATACGCTAAAACCCCCTGCCAAAAATTCTTGTAATACTTATAATGATTTTCATGTGTTTTAAAACCAAATGTGTTTTAGAAACAACTGTGTTCTACCCATGCAGATAGGATATGAACTAACTAAATGATCTAAAATATCCTCATAAAAATCACACCCCATATTTTACCTTTAACAATGCCCTTTAAATATGAAACAAAAAAAATTATACAGTTCATGATTTATTGTCTGAAATAATAAAAAATTTAAATAAAACCAAAATAATTCAATATATTATAAAATAACTCTCAATAGTGATTTGAGGGTGTGAAAAATCACTTGATATTTCAAAATTATGGGTTATTAAATAATATTTTTATTGTTTTAATTAAATTTATTATTATTTTAAAATAATTTACTATAAATAAAAATTAATGAATTTGAATCACACATGAAACATGGGTATCCAATTTCTATGAAGAAATGTACAACAACAAAAAAATTATATTGATGATGAAATTATGTATATTTTAAAATGGAATTTTCATTATTTAAATACACCATTGAAGTGGTGAAGAATTCCCCAAAAGTGGAGTCGTTACATAATGATAAATAGAATTCATCAAAATATGAAAATTTTATTTGATAATATATTGGATTAAAAAAATTATTAAATGCATTAATAAGGTAATAATTAGCTTAACAAGATAACTTGCTCAGAACTACACTATGTTCTAGGTGAGGACTAGTAATCTATGATAAAGTTACTCTATAAAACCTATATGAAATAAGATTTTTCGGCGTATATCTTTGTGTATGATATACATAAATATATATTATTGAATGAAATACATGAAAACCTGGAATTTATCATTCCATTATTATTTCTATACAGTTGGACATGATATATAGATATCATTCCACTATATATGTTTGAAAACCCTAATCATGAATGTACATCAATACATGATTATTTACATAAATATACCCATAATACTTACCCATAATATCATTTGGAATGCTATTAATATTTAATTAGGTACATATCATAACAGCATGAAATAGGATTTCCAAGATGATACCTGAGACTCACTAACATGCCCTTAAATTTCCTTGATCTTCTTGAACTGTATAGGGTATCCTAAGGTTGTATATTAGAAAGGGATGGTCAAGAAATAAAATTAATGGAAAAGTAAAAAAACTAAAATATGGTAAATTAGTACATGTGATTCAATAGTATTGTCATGGTAACATTAGAGTGGTGAGAATCATAAACATGAACATTAAACCATGATATAATCAGATTTCATAAAGGCAACATGGTAAAGTTGCAATAATATAAAACCTGAAATAAAAAGAATAATTCAAGGATAATCAATTATAAATCATAAAATAGTGTATGATTATTACCATCAATTAACCATACATAGTATCCTGTGAGATAAAAAACAATTCCAAATTCATTGGAGTGAAATATAATTTTGTCCCACAAGTTATAGTCATAACATGTATATAAATAATTGTTCCACAAGAATCATAAAAGAAGGATATCTTCCATGAAATTAAATACCATGATAATTGTGTTTGATTTAAATTTATTGATTTCCAAAATCAATGAGTTATATCTACATCAAGGTGAATTCCCTTGAATGGAAACATGTATGAGTATTCCCTGGAAAATTGTTTGGCATAGAAAATAATTGGATAATTTTGGCAGCATAACGATGGTACATAAAGATTCATTTATGGCCATAATTATAGATAAATGATTATGTCATCACTTTTAAATAATAGTTATTGTAATATATAAGATTAAAAACACGCCTAAAAATGAAAAAACGTAATGGAAAATGTATAATATAAAGATGGTTCTTGAATAAATTGGTACAGAAGAACCTTTATGTTCATTATCATATGCTAAAAGCTTTAGAAAAATTATTTAAGTTGTTTTAGGGACCATGGGATGTATCAATATAGGTAATATAAGTGTAACTTCATGATATGAAGGCTTTGAGTGAAGAGGAGTTAGATATTTTTTGGGTAATTATAGTAAGATAGAAGATAATTATTTTTTAATTTCTAAACATATGGTCGGGACTCTATACCATAAATTAATTTCAATGAAAAACCATGCCATGCTATTTACATATGGATTAAAAAAAATAGGATTAAATTTCATAATTTTAAATTTCTGGGAGATTGAATCATAAAAATAATTCACTATATTTGTAAAGGTGATTCAAGTTTATATAGAATTAATTTTAAAACATTAAAATATAATATAGGATATTGAGGATTCATCAAGGGTATATAAAATTAAACAAATATTGTTAAAAAGCATTAATTTAAAGGGTAAACATAATTAGGTGCATGGATACTCTTTATGGTATTCACTATATCACCTACTTTATTTTATGATATCATGTTTCATACTATATATTCATACCATATTTAATTTTTACAAAAAATTAAACTATCTCTAAAAAATAAATAAAATTATATTTTTTATTTTATGATTCCAAAAAACATCTTTTTGGTCACAATTATATTTATATATATAAATTTTAACATTTAAATCAAAATCCACATTTTCAAAAAATGCATGTTTTTTTAAAATTATATATTTATGACCCTTATAAAAATTTCATTTGACTTCAAAAAATTAAATTACCATGTATATATAAAAAATACTATTTTATAGTAAAATTGTATTGACATATAATTTACTTCAGAAAATATAGAATTCAACCAATGTGTGTCTTGATTGAAACAATATATTTCCCAAAAATTCAATTTTTGTTTCCTCGTATAAAAATATTATATTTTACAAATTACTATTAATCATTATAAATTAGTAATAAATCATAAATATACTACATAAATCATAAAATAAACAATTACTACTAGTGTCTAGATATGAGGCCATTTATTACACGAATGAATTCTCTAATGGTAAGGTGTGTTGTGGTGAGAAGTTTATTGTAGTGGTTCAATAAACTTAGTTTGGTATGTGATCTTGATTATCCTGAACTCCTCCCATAAATAGTTAATGTAAACTTTATTTTTTGAATCTAATATTGTTCTCGGTGTAGTGAAAGGAATAGTGATGTTATCTCAATTATATTCTTTGGTAAATTGGATTTATTGGTTATCATCCATGCGGTAGAGTTCATCACCTCATTTGTTTGATTCAATTGGATTTATCATAATTGAATATATATATATATATATATTAACCATAAGAAAACTGTATAATATTTTTACAATTAATGGATGTCATGAAAAACGGTATTTCAAGTCTAACAGAATATAACATATAATAGTCGAAAAAACCAATGTATTGCATTTTTTTCTATAATTTCATTTCTTAATAAAGAATTTACTCTTTGAAAAATAGAATTGAATTTATAAATTTATAGTTCATTATGTAACATCCCAGGTAAATAAATAATATTACATTCTAATGTTTATCAATATTTTTGAATAAAATGTTAATATTACATTAAAGGTAATTCTATGCTCTATGGCGTACCCAATACCCAACAATGAGTTTCATTGAAATCTTACGTTGCACACTAATAATATAATAATATTATAATAGTTAACGCCTAGTCGTTGTAATGGCGGGAATGAACAGAAATAACTACAAAATTATTACATATGATTGTTAAATATGTTTACATTTATCCAATAAATTTTAGAGGCTTAATATTCAAATAAATCTAGTTTTAAGAATAAATACTCTATTCTTTTTAAAAGATTATTTTACCGCCTTTTGATGGAAAAACTTTTTAAATCTAACTTTTGAAAATGTTAAGCTCTATTTTTAATAATAAACTTATTATTTATTATTGGGACATTGAAATTTATTTTTGATAATTTTTTGGTATTTTTTTTGACAATGTACTTTTTTAAAATGAATAGTGAAAAATATTGCATTTTACATCAAATCTAATGTTTCATCTAATTTAATTATATGGTTGGATTATCTTTTTAATTGGTTTTAAAGTGTAATTAGAATATATTTTTACCATTTAATCCAATTTTAGTAATTATATTTAATTTCACTTTGGAATTGGTCATAAACAAGTGCCAAACTTTTCATAGATATTGTTTCAAAAAACCCTTTATTTGTTTTGACAATGGGAATTATTTTTAAATTAATTATTTCAATTTATATGTTTTTAATTTGGTAAAATTTATTCCATATTTGGAATCAGAAGTTCCAAATTATGTAATTAATACTCTTTTGTTTTTGGACATTATGAATAGTAATTACTGTAATTATCTTTAATTATCTTGATTATTTAGTAATCTGGTATTTAGGGATAATAAAATAATATCATACTAATAAAAAATGACCCCAAAATGTGTCCTAATACTACTGGTTGTGTCATGGCGGACCATGGGATGCCTTTTTCCAAACTTTGGGACCCCATGGAATCACTTTTGGGTGAAAGTGAAACTTTATCATTTTATTTCTTAAAGGAGTATATCACTAAAGAATGTATCACCCGAGTAAAGAATTTTTAATTTTGTCTAAATAATGGATATATTGAACTATAGATATTAATTATAAAGATAAAAATATTTCCTCCATCATAGTATTTTTTTATAATTTTTAGGCACTAAATAAATTAAATTATTTATGACATCATGATGATGCAGCGATTACCTCATTAATGAACGATTTAAATAAAATGAAAAGATAATGTAAAATATAAGACATAAACTAGCCAAAGACCTATTGGATGAGTATATTTCGAACCCTTATCACCTTATCCTAGAAATATATCAATTGTGGGACCTTTAAAATCCGTAACTCATTTTAATATAAAGTAACATTTTATAACTTTCCAAAAGTGCCCCTCCTCTCCTCTTATAAAAGGCCCCCACCTCTACCTATTTACACATACCTCCCAAGACATTGGCTCAGAAAATCTCTGCTCATTTTATCTCTCATCATCCCTATATTCATCCTAGAAGCCTTACATTAGGCATAAATCTCTTCAGGAAACCCTTTTGGTTCAAACCAAGAAGAGTTACACGATTTAAAGGTAAAGACTTCTCTAATGTTCTTTGGTTTTATTTTTCTTCTCCAACCCCCTGAACACTTTTTATTAATTTATTTTGTAACAAAACAATTATCTTCAATATACTAGTATGTTTTTATAAGGAGGATTAGAGCTACACATACACACACCTCCATCTAATGCTTAATGAACATACTGTTTCTGTGGATGGCGAATTACTGCCTCACGAAACGATGATTGTTCAATATTCTTTTAACACCTTAAAAGATGGCCATTAATATGTCACTATATTTATATATGATATATAATATGTTTATGTTTTCCTTAAGCTTCTGTATTTTTCATTTATGGAATACCTTTATGGTTTCCATTATGGGTAAACGCGATATCTTCATTTTAGGAAGTGCGGACTACCGCCCCCTCAAAGTGATTTGATTCGTTAATGCCATATGTGGGACGTGTAAAGGATGGAGTTAATAATATTATATATGATATTATACTGTAATTATAATTTACCCTTATATAATTATGATTTCATTCCATTAAATATGAAATAGAAGTGAATGTAGCATTCATTCATATGTACGACTTACCTTCTCCATGAACGGTGCATTTCATTTCTTACTGCTAAATGTTATGTAATATTATAAATGCATGTATATACTGGATATATATGATATATATGATATCTACATCATTAATATAATTCTGTATATAATGTATATTTTAACAAATGAACAACCTGTAATTATAAGGAGTTTATTTTTGACTCAAGTACAAATGATCGACAAAACGACCATTATTAACTTAAATATTTACATAGTTTTCATAACATGGTAATTAGTGATATAAATGCAATAATGAACTTTAAAAAGGTTCTTAAGAAAGTAGAAATTAACACAAGTTTATTATTCGGGAGATTAAAGAATGATCGAGTCAAGTCAGACACGAGGTAAGGGATCTGACCTCTCTAATTCTTTCAAGTACTCTCTTTTATGTCATTTCTTTTATTCTCCATGTTCTTATGTTGGAGAATGTTATTTTTTATTCACCATACTGTAATTTATATTTTAATATGATGAGATACCCCCTATTACTCTAATCAATTCATTTTAGGAATTTTTAAGTGGCGTCGTTAGGCTGCTGAGTTTTCATAAGGGATTTTTCATCTCCCTTTTTTCCCATGAGATTTATGCAACATTTGCCACTATTTCCATTGAGTGGTGTATTTAATGCCCATTATTCAACACTTTGTGTAATATAATTTCGTTTATGAGTATTTACATCAATTTTTTATAGTCCTTCTTTCATGGGGTGTACGTTTTGAAAGTTACCCAAGTCAGTAAGGGAACCTTTTCACCCTCCTATTTTTAAAAGACTTCTTTTTGTTTTTTCTTTTAAATTACATCTTCTTATGTTGGGGTATGTTCTTATATATCCCTATTACTGTAAATTTTATGCCCAAGTGATGATATACCCTTTTCTCTCTCATCAACTCTTCTACTAAAATTTGATGTGACACCGTTAGTCTATCAAATTTTACCAAGGGAACTTCTTAACCAAAATTTGATTTCCTTGGGTTCAACATGTATTTATTGAATATGTCATCCTTTGAATATGTTTGAATGAACTTTGATTGTTTTAAACTTAATATCCACTTATATTGGGTGTATTTATATTTTTCACACATAATTATGAGAATGATTTATCCTTAATTTAAGGATACCTTCTTTATAAGGGATTTCATCTCATTTTACATTTCTATTGAGTCTTCATTGTTGTTATGCACGAATTCACTCTTATATGGTGTATATACTATCCTTTGGAATATTATATCATGAATCACTTTTTTCTCATGTTATTATAAAGTTCTGATAAAATGTTACTTCTCAATTATTGTATTCAAGTGTCTCTCATTTTGTTAAAAACCCTTTAACTAAAATATCATGTTAAATGTTTTAATGATTTATTCTTATAAATATTTCTCATTAATATCCATGTTTTAAAAATGGTTTTAAGGATTTATCTATATGGATATTAATGGTATAAAATGTTAAAAGCTTCAAAGTGGTGTGGGATACTTTGATTCAAAAATCTCTTTATTAAATGTTTTAAATGGTTTTGAGAATGGTTTTTAGAATGTATTCATTATTTAAATATCTTAAAATGTTATATTGTTATTGAAAAGTGGGAATGTTATCTTTCCTTTATGCTTAATTTATGTGCTAAGATTATGTTATGGTTCTTGTGCATTTTTTTTAAAGACGGGTGGTTCCGTGATAAAATAAGGGTAGGTGAGCCCAATATAGATCTTTAATGCATTGGGTAACGCGAAGGGGTTAAACATTAAGGTTTATCCGAAGAGATTTAGGTAATATACTATAATGGGTATTCCAAATGTAACCATGAGGGTTACTCCCTACGTAAGAACGTTATGAATGGATCAAGTTACCTTTATGTCTTATGATTTCTATGATTTATTTATGATTTGATGAGGTATGATAAAATGCTTATGTTTTATGAGTAAAGTATGATTTCATACATGGATTAATGTTTTCATTTCATACTTTTATATCCCTAATTGAGATTTTAATTCTCATCCCATGTTTTTGAAATGCTTTTCATTGGTCAAGGTAAAGGTACATGATGTGATGATAATGTCAAGGAAGTGTCAAGAAAGAATCCATGTTTTATTTTAAATATGATTCCTTTAATGGTAAAAATGAGTACTATCTTTTATGTAACCACTTAGTTTAAATGTGGAATGTAATGCAAGATTTATGATCCAATTCACTAAAACTATAAAACTGAACAGATCCTCAACGTGTATTCTTGAAATAACATCATGATTAGGGAACGTTTAATGCTGGGCCATATAGTTGGTATCAGAGGTCGGTTTAGACAACTTTAGGGATTATGAGTTTTTGTTAAACTCATGGTTAGTCCCTAGGTATATTATTTTAGTTATATCCTTGTTTTTTATCTTTTTCAGATCAAGGAAAGTCAGTTAAAAATGGTAGGAGGAGGATCTCAAACAACATTCCTATCTCTTCTTGATGACATGCTTGCAATAATTATTTCAAAGGCATGTTCGGATAATTGTGAAACTTTTCCCAGCATACAACTCACTTGCTAGCAGTTGTGTGAGATATCAAACACCTCCACTATACCTCGTTATCATCATTGATCATAGGTTGTATTTAACCAAATCCTATTTTCACAATATTCTCAAATTTTCAATAAAGGTAAATATTATCAAGGCATTTTCAGATATTTTACCTTATCACAAGATTTGGAGGCATATTATGATTTTAAAAATGGTGGTGAAGAAGGAGACCCATGTGCAACCTATTTATATTTGCTTTTAAAATATAATCACTCAGCACATACCTATGGTATTTTAAGAGGATCATTAATTGAATTTTTCAAATCAATTTCGGTCCAACTATTTTATAGAAATCATGTTTTATCAGATGTTTTGAAATTATATGTCATACATGATTATGTTCCACAACTATTTTTCTATGAACACCCGTATGACCCATGTTGTACAAGGTGTATTTGGATGGAGTATGAAAACAATTTTGAAGGATCTCTAAATCATTGTTGTGATGCATGGACGTTCTACCTACGTGAACAAGATGATGATGAAACCCAATGGACAACATGATAATGGTATGATGTTATTCATTTTGACAATAGATTTATTTTATCTTATGATGGTGAAGTAATACATTAAGAAATAAGATGTTGATATCATAAGAAATTTGGATGAAAATGAGTGGTATAAGGAAACAATTCAGGTTAAAACATGTTAGGGTTATTTTTTGGATTTATAAAAAAACCCGTAAGATGGGTGACAACCTGTCATGTTCGGCAATACCACATGAATTGAACCCACAACCAAAGTGCGAAAAGGGTGCATAGCCTACCACTAGCCTGTGTGAAGTCCCTGGTTAGTATGACTTATTCATTTTGGTTAAATGATTTTATGTATCAAGAAGAAGTTGATTTTGGGAACTTATGTTTTATCAAATGGATATCCTTACTGTTGGAAAATGATTTGATGATCAAGTAATAACTATTATTTTTGAAGATGTTCCCTATTTCATGGAAAAATTATATGCCTACAGAAAATAGAATGATTTGAGATTTTTATTGAGGTGAAATGGTGGAATTCTATTTTTGAAGAATCCATGTTTCTACTATGGACTTATATGATTTTGGGTTATCTATGAAAATGATTAACCTATCATGGAGGATATTTGATTACGTTAATTACTCTTCAATATGATACTTTAAGAGTAACTGATGTTATTTGGAGATAAATGTTAAGATTTACCATGGAAGATTATGTGATTAAATCCTTCAGAGATTTGGGTTTCAATATTAGTTTGGATTACTTTGAGGAATTTTATGGGTAGATGTTTATTGAATAGTGTTTGTTGAACTTTGGGTATTGTCTGACAAATTTTGGAGATTAAGAGTAGTTTTTATTTTTATAAAGGATTATCCTTTTTGGTTATTATCTGATCTCATACTAAACATTGTGGTTTGGTATTTGCTAAGGTCTAAAGACATGGGAAATATATTGTTATCTTTTTTAGATTAGGTGATTCTCAAGATGTTTATTGTAGTACTCTTATTATGAACAAGTCTTCTTAAATACTCTTCCTTTGGAAAAAATATGAGTTTGAGTAAGGAATCTACTAAAAATTGAAAGACTACATGACTTGTAAGTATGTTTACTTCTGATTTAGTTAAGTTAAAAAATGAATACCTCAATGAAAATTAACTTAAAACAAAAATGATGTATGTTATCTTTTCCTACTGGAGAATCGAATACCATTTAACCCATCACATGTTTGTGATTTTCTTGTGGTTAACTTTCTCCTAGACATGTTTACTATCACTCTCCATTAGAACATGACCCTTACTTTTCTCCTCCATATCCATGTTTTCATGGAATCCTATTATGGGTTAAATCAGTTGACCTTTGTTCTTCTCTTTCTTTCTTTTAAAGTGATAGTTTTACAGACTCTTTTTCCGATGTGGGACTTTCAATGAAGTTTCCAAGAAAAATTTTGAAATTGCGAGGACATAATTCCCAAAATGGTTGGAGGATGTAAAATCCCAGGTAAATAAATAATATTACATTCTACTGTTTAACAATATTTGTGAATAAAATGTTAATATTACTTTAAAGGGAATGCTATGCTCGATGGCGTACCCAATACGCAACAATGAGTTTCTTTAAAATCTTATGTTTCACACTAATAATATAATAATATTATAATAGTTAACACCTAGCCGTTGTAATGGAAGGAATAAATAAAAATAACTAAAAAATTGTTACATGTTTTTGTTATATATTTTTACATTTATCCAATAAATATTAAAGGCTTAAAATTCCAATGAATCTAGAATTAAGAATAAATAATCTAATATTTTTAGAAGTTTGTTTTATCGCCTTTTGATAAAGAACCTTTTTAAATCAATCTATGGAAAATTTTAAGCCCTATTTTTCAAAATAAACTTATTCATTATGATTGGGATATTGAAATTTACTTTGGATAATTTTTTGGTATTTTTCTAACAATGTTCATTTTTTAATGAATAGTGAAAAATACTGCATTTTACATCAAAGCTGCTTTTTCATCTAATTTAATTATATGGTAATATTATATTTTTAATTGGTTTTAAAGAGTAATTAGAATATATTTTTACCATTTTATCCAATGGTTGTAATTATAATTAATTTAAATTTGTAATTGGTTATAAACAAGTGTCAAACATTTCATAGATATTGTTTCAAAAAACCCACAATTTGTTTTTACAATGAAAATTATTATTAAATTAATTATTTAAATTTCGGTGTTTTTAATTTGGTAAAATGGATTCCATATTTGGAATCAGAAGGTCCAAATTATGTAATTATGACTCTTTTGTTTCTTGGGCATTATGAATAGTAATGACAATAATTATCTTTCATTATCGTGATTACTTAGTAATCGGGTAGTTAAGGATAATAAAATAATATCATAATAATAACAAATGAAACCAAAATGTGTCCTAATACTACTTTTTGGGTCATTTAATACCATCGGATGCCTTGTGCCAAACTTAGGGGCCCCATGGAATCACTTTTGGGTGAAAGTGACACTTTATCATATTATTTTTTAACGGAAGGAGAATATCACTAAAGATTGTATCACCCCAGAAAAACATTTTTAATTTTGTCTAAATAAATGATATATTGGACTATAAATAGTCATTATAAATCTAATAATATTTCCTACATCATAGTATTTGATTTATAATTTTTAGGAATGAAATAAATTAAATTATTTACGACATCATGATGATGCAGCGATTACCTCATTAATGAACGATTTAAATAAAATGAAAATATAATGTAAAATATAATACTTACACTTTTAAAAGACCTATTTTATGAGAATATTTCTAACCCTTATCACCTTATCCTCTAAATATATCAATTTGGGACCTTTAAAATCTGAAACACATTTTTATATAAAGTAACATTTTATAACTTTCCAAGAGTGCCCCTCCTCTCCTCTTATAAAATGCCCACACCTCTACCTATTTACAAACTGCTCCCAAGCCATTTTCTTAGCCATTATCTTCAAATTTTATCTCTACTTATCCCTCTCTTAATCATAAAATCCTTACCATAGGCAGAAAGCACTTCAAGAAACCATTTTGGTTCAAACCAAGAGGAGTTACCTGATTTAAAAGTAAAGACTTCTCTAATGTTCTTTTGTTTTATTTTTCTTCTCCATCCCCCTAAACTCTTTCTATTCATTAATTTTGTAACAACACTAGAATCTTAAATATACTAGGATGTTTTTATAATTATGATTCGAGCTACACATACAAACACCTCCGTTTAATGCTTAAAGAACATATTGTTTCTGTGGATGGCGAATTACTGCCTCACGAAATAATGATTGTTCAATATTCTTTTAACACATTAAAAGGTGGAAATTAATATGTTACTATATTTTTATATGATATATAATATGTTTATTTTTTCCTTAATCTTCTGTATTTTTCATTCATGCCATACCTTTATGGTTTCCATTATGGGTAAACGCGATATCTTCATTTTAAGAAGTGTGGACTACCGCCCCGTCAAAGTGATTTGATTCGTTAATGCCATATGTGAGACATGTAAAGGATGGAGATAATAATATTATATATGATATTATACTAGAATTATAATTTACCCTTATATGATTATGATTTCATTCTATTAAATACGAAATAGAAATGAAAGTAGCGTTCATGCGTACGTACGGCTTACCATCTCCATGAATGGTGCATTTCATTTCTTACCTCTAAATGTTAGGTAAAATTATAAATGAATTTATATACTGGATATATATGATATATATGATATCTAAATCATGAATATAATTCTGGCTATAATGGATATTTTACCACATCAACAACTTGTAATTATAAGGAGTTTATTTTTGACTCAAGTACCAAAGATCGACAAAACGACCATTATTAACTTAAATAATTACATAGTGTTCATAACATGGTAATAAGTGATATAAAAGGAATAATGAACTTGAGAAAGGTTCTTAAGAAAGTATAAATTAACTCAATTTTATTATTCAGGAGATTAAAGAATGATCGAATCAAGTCAGACATGAGGTAAGGGATCTAACCTCTCTCTTTCTTTCAAGTACTCTCTTTTATGTAATTTCTTTTATTCTCCATGTTCTTAGGTTGGAGGATGTTATTTTATTTTCACCATTCAGTAATTTAAATTTTAATATGATGAGATACCCCCTATTACTCTCCTCAATTCATTTTATGAATTTTTAAGTGGCGTCGTTAGGCTGCTAAGTTTTCATAAGGGACTTTTTCATCTCACTTTTATTCCAATGATATTTATGCAACATTTTCCACTATTTCCTTTGATTGGTGTATATACTGCCCATTATTCTAATATTTGTGTAATATACACTCATTTATGACTATTTAAATAAATGTTTTATAGTTTTTCTTTCATGGGGTGTACGTTTTTAGTGTTACCCAAGTTGGTAAGGGAACCATTCACCCTCCTATTTTTAAAAGACTTCTTTTTTCTTTTGTCTTTTAAATTTCATCTTTTTATGTTGGGATATGTTCTTATATATCCTTTTTGCTATAAATTTTATATTCAAGTGAGGATATACCCTTTCTCTCTCTCATCAACTCTTTTTCTAAAATTTTATGTGACGTCGTTAGGCTATCGAATTTTACCAAGGGAACTTCTTAACGAAATTTTGATTTCATTGCGTTCAACATGTAGTTATTGAATATGTCATCCTTTAAATATGTGTGAATGAACTTTGATTGTTTTACACATAATATCCACTTATATTGGGTGTATTTATATTTTTCACACATAATTATGAGAATGATTTATCCTTAATTTAAGGATACCTTCTTTATAAGGGATTTCATCTCATTTTACATTTTTATTGAGACTTCATTGTTGTTGTGCACTAATTCACTCTTATATGGTGTATATACTGTCCTTTGGAATATTATATCATGATTCCATTTATTCTCATTATATTATAATGTTCTGATTAAATGATACTCCTCAATTATTGTATTCAAGTGTCACTCATTTTGTTAAAAACCCTTTAAATAAAATATCATTTTTAATGTTTTAAGGATTTATTCTTATAAATATTTCTTATTAATATCCAAGTTTTCAAAATGGCTTTAAGGATTTATTTATATAGATATTAATGTTTTAAAATGTTCAAAGCTTTAATGTGGTGTGGGACACTTTGATTCAAAAATCTCTTTATTAAATGTTTTAAATGGATTTGAAAATGGTTTTTAGAATGGATTCATTATTTCAATATCTTAAAATGTTATATTGTTATTGAAATGTGGGAATGTTATCTTTACTTTATGATTAATTTATATGCTATGATTATATTTTGGTTCATGGGCATTATTTATGAATATCGGTGGTTATGTTATAAACTAAGGGCAGGTGGGCCCGATATAGCTCTCCAATGCATTGGGTAACGTGAAGGAGTTAAACATTAAGGTTTCTCCGAAGAGATTTAGGGAATATACTGCGACGGGTATTTCAAATGTGCCCAGGATGGTTACTCCCTACGTATGAATGTTATGAATGCCTCATGTAACCTTTATGTCTTATGATTTCTATGATTTATTCATGATTTTATGGGGTATGTTAAAATGCTTATGTTTTATGAGTAAAGTATTATTTCATACATGGACTAATGTTTTCATTTCATACTTTTACATCCCTTACTAAGCTTTTTATGCTCATCCCATGTTTTTGAAATGTTTTTCACAGGTCAAGGAAAAGGTACATGATGCCATGATAGTGTAAAAGAAGTGTCAAGAAAGAATCTATGTTTTATTTTAAATATGTTTCCGTTAATGGGAAAAATGAGTACTATCATTTATGTAACCAATTTGTTTAAATGTGGAATGTAATGCATGATTTATGATCTATTTCTCTAAAAATTTAAACCTAAAATGATCCCCAACGTGTATTCTTGAAATAATTTCAATATTAGGCAATGTTTAAGGCTGGGCCTTATATATTACATTATTACCCATTCAAAAATTTATCCCTTTAAAATTAATTTTTTTACTAAATTATATGACCTTACAACTATTTCATCACCTCATCTACTTCCCATGTTTCCTCTAGAAAATATTAGTTTCACGACCGCACCTTTTTGTAGGTGAGTTTTCTTGTATCATGGAACCTTTTCTCTAATATCGAATATCATAAAAATAAAATCATCATATAAATATTCATTATCGAATGGATCCATCTCTATATTAATTAATTCTGAGGGGTATAGTTTGTACATCCTCAAGATAGATGTAAAAAAACATCATTTACTATAGATAGGTTAGTTGGTAGCACTGGTTGATAAACCACCTCTCTAATATACTTTAGGATATTGAATGATTCGATGCATCTTGGACTAAAATTCCCATTCAGCCCAAGACTCCTGGATTTCTTCCATAGTGATATACAAAGGAATTAATTTTTTCTCACCTCAAACTTAATTTCTCACCAATAATCATGTACATATAATTTTTTTCACTTTTGTACTAATTTCATATGAAATTGAATGTTTTAGTCATTTTTTATTAATTTTTATATGAGATTAGATCCCATCAACTTCCACATTCTAAAATGATCCTACCATGTTGGAGTATAACACCTATTACCATAAATATCCTCATAATGCTTGATTTAGATGATATAATTGAAAGTATTGTTATATGATAACTCTACAGCAGAAGGTGATGATCCCAACATCCTTGGAATTCCATTAAATAATATCTCATCAAATCTTATGTAGTTTTAATAGTCATTTTAGACTAACCGTCCATCTGAGTGTGATATGCTATGATGAAGCCCAATATTATATCAAATTCTAGTCAAAGGCTTCTCCAAAAACTCACGGAAAACCTCATATATCAATTTGATAAAATATATAATGTAACCCCATGAGGTATTAACAATTCCATTATATATATACTAGAATGTTGGAAAAAAAATAAATATTCCATAATAGAAATGAAATTCACTAAATTGTTAAGGCAATCAACTACCATCCATATAGGGATATTGCCTTTTGGGGTCCCATAGATTCTTACTATAATAAACATTGTAATGTTTTCTCATTTACATATATATTTGTGAAATGTCATCAACATACCCATAGACTTCAGTCATTCATCATTTACTTTTTAAAGTACTATGGATTATTATATGGATTCCAAAATCTCCCCCTTTATGTTTCGCATTATAATATGTTTCTTCATAGCTTTATACATCATGGTGCTTCTTGTATGAATAGAGATGGATGAGTTTCGCACAACAACAAAGATTTCCCTCTATAGCTTTATTTTATAAGACATCGATCCCCAATCCAAACATTATAACCCCTTATTTTTTGTATTTAAATTTAAAATATTCACTACCTTTTTGTAGAACTTCATCATCATTATAATCCTCGATAATCATCTCATGAATGGATTTTTGATCAATTATTTGTTGAAGGTAATATGAATGTCCTTTAATTATTTAAAAATACATCCCCTTAACATCAAATAAGATTAGATCCATTTCAACCTACATTGTTGATTGTGTTTTTGGGCCCTTTTTACTGTTAGAATTTGCAACATTGTTTGATTTCCCAAGATGGTATTCAATTAAACAATCATATTACATGTTCTGCTCTAAAAACCTATATCGGGAAAAAATAAAATCCTTTTGAGTGAATATGTTCTTGATAATTTTATTGTCTATATGTAGGTAACATTTATCCTCATACATACAATGTCTCTATGTTTTCATAGTGAAGATCATTATAACAAATTATACAAAGATTGAAACTCCAATATGAGATTTTTTTCCTAAATGGGCCCATTGCAACAAATTATAGATTATGATTTAGGTAGTTTTATCATGTATATTTATTTTTCATGAGGCTTATTTTCTTAATTTATATTATTCCAAGAGTAAAAAACCTTGTACCATTTTGGATTCATCATTGCAGATCATAAGTCATTTCCCACTAGTGGGTAATGTGAGAACATATCTATTGATTGTCCTCTTCTAAAATACTTTTGATCTCTTTTTTCATTATTTAATCTTGAAAAACATGATAGTCGTCTAATCCATCTTTGGTAGTGAGGATTTAAATTATGATATTTTTCTTATAAATCAATAACAGTAACAAGATAATCCCAAGAAATTGTAGACATTCATAATAGATGTCGGTGTGGACTATCCATCAATGGACTCTTTTTTTGAATGATCCAAATATATATATTTTTGTGATTACATTCCTCAGTAATGTTAGTTTATCTATCCAAAACTCACATTTTCTTTACTTTTCATGTAATTTATTCCATTCCAAATTTTTTTAGTGCATCATTCAAATGGACCCCATGTTTCTCTTTTCATTTGGATTGGATATGAATAAAATATATAAATACTACCAAATATTTTCCTAGGTAACCACTAAATACTTTATTCATCCATTACATGATGATTTGTGTGGAATTGTTGTGTCCAAAAGACCTCATTATGAAGACATTGTTCATATACCTAGTACCAAAAATAGAAATTGGGACATCACCATTCATCACCTTTACTCAGTAATATCAGGACCCAAGATCCACCTTGGTGAACTATTGGGATATGTTTAGCTGATCTAAAAAGTCATCAATCCATGATAGAGGATACCTATTCAATATCATGATCCTATTGATCTCATTATGATCAATTCATAGGCACATTGATCAGTAAGTATATGTGAGAAAAAAGGACCGGTGCACCCCATGGTGAAGCATTTGGATGTATATACCCTAATCATATATTCTCCTATAATTGTTTCTTAAGAACATAATATTAAAATATGGTCATTCTATATAGATTATTGTATATTGGTGAAGCTCTTGTTATAATTCTGATTGATAACTCAACCTCTTTTATGGGTAGAAGACTATAAATTATTCAAGAAACCCATTAGTGATTTTCCATAAAAATTGTATGTCATCAAGGATGGTATTTTCTTTAGTATAAATCATTCAATCAATTTATACATTATCAAAAGACAATAATATCCATTATTGAAGTGAGGACACAAAAATATATTCATCTTATTCTTATAACTTATATATAATTAAATGTTGATTTACGATATGGAGGGTTATTTTATTATCTCCACAATTTTTGTTGGGGCTATAGGTGAAATTCAATCCATGCCCATAAAAACCTCAAATTGTTCTAAATAGATTATCACAAGGTATTATAGGAAACTAATTCGACAAATTTGGATATTGGGAGAGTTATATTATTGGGATACAATAATTTGCCCATTTTCCATCTCTACTATAACATGACTTCTATCTTTGGATGTGATTCTTGACTAGTTGTACAAAACTTTCATGATATGAAAGAATGGATATAACAAAAGTCATACAAGAAATTTGTGATCATGAATGTATGAAATTCTTTCCATTGAATACTTTAATCTAGTTCCAAACATTTAAATCATCCAAAATAGGAATGATACTGATAATTATCAAACTATTATACACCCAAAAGATACATTATGAATATTAAGGGGATAACAGATAAAGGCCATCAATTAATTAATATATATATTAATAGGTTTAAATATATGTTTTACATTATCTATTTAATAACATAAAATATAGTTGACATTTATATTCCATTAATAATGGTTCCTAAATATCCTGTGAATTTAAAAAATCATATCCATCATGATTTTCAAACAGGGTGTTCCATAAGGCACATTATATTGCACCAGGTGGAGATCGAGTCAAATCCCAATTAACCATTTCTAGAGTTCTACCCCTAGGTGCATCCATGTTAGATGTTAATAAACATCTAGAATCTAGAGAGGAATTTATTTTTGTGGAAACCACTTGCTTTATACAATAAAAAAATATTGGTATGTTTTCATATCTTTGGTTTTATCCCAAAATCATTCACTGGGGTTTTATAATACTAATTCAAAAATTTAACTACACTTTCCTCTAATAATATCAATTAAGAAACAAGTATTTAGTTAATATTAATTATTTAATTATTAAATAGTTTTAAAAATAATACAACCCTATAATATTTTGATATATAGTGTCCTTTAGTAATTTGATAGATATCATAACAACATAAAATGGTAATACATAAATGAAAACTAAAACTCCCTTACAACCCTTAAATTTAATTCATCTCCTAAAACTACATGGGGTAACTAGGTGACATACATAAGAATAGATTCATTTATATTTCCTACTAAGAGAATAATGAAATCATAATAAATTTTATTGTAGTAAATTTGAGTGAATAATCATATCATGGTTATATAGGATGGGTGAGTATCATAAACCTAGATATTAAAGAATGCTATAAGATACTATCATCAAGCAACCATGGAAATGTGGAGACAACATAAATCAAGAAATCATTAGAATTATTCAAGGCTAAATTTTGATGCTTAATGATATATTATGATTAAGATAACCTTTAATACCACATACATAACATATCAATAGATATAAAACATTACCCTATGCATTATGGGGTTATATAATTCTAGGCCCACCTATCATAGTCATATCATGTACATGCATATGTTTTCCATAAAGATACTACAACACAATGACATGTTTCAAGAATGTAAATACCACATTAAAGGATCTTGGGTTATATACCTAGATTTCCCCCAATTAATAATGGATAAGAACATCTAGTAGAATACCATTGTGTAGAAAAGGGGATGAATATTCACTACACAAATGTTTGGTATTGAAAATCACAACATAATTCCAGCAAAAAATGGGGTTCATAAAGATTCATAGAAGGATTTATTGAGTTTTATAGGGGTCTCAAATCACATTGAAATAATATTAACAACAATATGGATGTTTATAATCATACCACAACTTGAAAAAATAGAAATCAAAAGGTATAGTAAAAAAATGTTCTTGAATAAATAAAAGGACGACATGATCCATTACCATGGGATGGTGCTTCTAACATCATCAAAGAATATTCCTAATATCATAGAGGCACATTTGGAGGGATATTGTTTTATAAGGGAAGATAACATTAATGCAAAGAATTTAGTTAATAGAAATGGGAGATTTGGTGCACATTATAGAAAAAGAGGGAAGTATTATTTTTTTATTTAAGAACAAGTATTTTGAACTCTACTTGATAAATTAATCCAAAACACAAACCACCATAATGTTTTACACATTTCATATACCAAATAAAAGTATATTTCATTATTTTATAAATATAATAACCAAATTCATTAATATAATTCCTTAGGGGGTGTTGAAGTGGGACTTGTTCATAATGATTTAATATTAAAACCATAAACTATTATATTGGTTTGGGAGGATTAATTATGGGTTTATAAAATTAATAAAACAACTTACAAAACAAATTTAGTTTAAGGGGAATTGGTTTTAAGGTCATGGATAATCTATATAGTATTTATTATATCAATTTTGTTCTTTTTTGATGCCATAATACACACCAAATATTTATATCGTGTCTATTTTTTACCCAAATCATCTTCAATCTTTAAAATGATGAAAAACTCTCCATTGGATTGTTAAGATTTTATGATTTTAAAAATAATATATATTTTATCAAATATAGTTTTATAAATATATGAACTTATAATCTTTTATTAAAATTACATATTATTTAAAAATAATGGTTTTTATAACATTAACAATTTTATGAAACTTATAAATATAACATTTAACCATATAAAATATTATTATAATTTATATTTAAAACATATTACTCAAAAATAATATTTTATTAAAATATAATTTATTTCAAAAATAATTGAATAGATCAAAAGAGAGTCATGATTGAAACTGTATATTTTCCAAAAATATAATTTTTTTTTCATTGTATTAATATCTTATTTTTATATAACTTGTTTTTTAATCATCAAAATTTATTAATAAATGATGTATACAATTATTATTTTTTTAAAAAAGATAAAAATACTTATTGTTAGGGTCTACAAACATATAACTTCATTACACGAGTGGATTCCCTAAGGATGTGTAGTCCCATGATGGGTTTTCATTTGGGTGGTTTGGAAAACTTTATTTGGGTCATGATCTCGATGATATTAAATTAATACAATAAATTATTTTGATAGAGATCTAGCTTTGGAATCATACTAGTGATTGGTCAATTGAAAATACTCGTGATGATATCTCCCTTAGAGGCTTTGATAAAAGGGCTTCGTAAGGTATCATCCTACTGGTCGAGGTTATTACTTCCTCTATTTGTGTCAATTGGATTTATCAAAACCCAATATATATATAATAAAATAATCATTGTATAATTTCAATACTATAAAATTTTATAAATCTCCATGTTCCTTTAAATCCAAAAGGATATAACTAATGTTGTAAAAAAGATCAATAGTCTATGAATTTTCTATAATTTCATTTCTTTGTAAGAAATTAACTCAATTAAAATTGGCCTTTCATTTATAAATTTATGGGTTATTAAACTAATATTGTCCTATTATACAATTAGTTTGTATCATAAGAGCATATAATAAATTTTATGAAACAAGTTGTAATATTACATAATCCACATAAGGATTTTTTATTCATTATATACATGGGTCATTAAGTGTAAACATTAAAAAAGATTCCACATCTAGGTATGATTGATGACTAACATTTCATATAATATAACGTATAGGATAATCGGCTTAAAAATTATAGATACATGGCTAGCCACGATTTTATTACATGCTTGTAATTGTTTTATTACATGAAAATTATGAACCATTTGAGTAAATCCATAAAAGGATTTAGAGTGACTCTAAGTCCATTATAATGTTAATGAAATTGTTGATATGGTTGTACTAAAATTATATTGATTATTCCTAATTACATGATATATTCACCTTCTTTTATTTCTTATAGATGAACTAGCATAAACTGGAAGATGAGTATGATCTGACTCAATTTTTGGTTGATTCTGGGCTACTTGTGAATACATTAGGAATAAAGTATATTTTTTGATGCTTCTCAAGGATCTCCATCAAACATGTATTTTGAGATATGAGATTTAGAAATCTATATTGTAAGTGTAATTCTTGAATCTTATTTTATATATAACAAGTTTATTGTTTATTTTACGTACTATTTTGGTTTTGGTTTTTTTATTCTTTTCCACTTCTAGAATAAGTGTTATTTGATCCCATGAAATAAGAAAGTGGCATCATAGTAGTTGTAACACCCATACCCTAGTTCCCTATAGTGGGTGCATTATTACATAACATTGTCATGATCATAATAGATCAAGTCTCAAAAGATCGATTAGTTTAGTAGCTTTGGAAGTACTAGATACATACATAAGTTTTACATTACATAATTATATAATAATAAAAAATAACATTATGTCCCCTTTCAACACACTCTTAACCATTAGCCTATCCTTATAGGTCAATCATAATATACATCATCACATACTGGGAATAAGAAAATATAAGAAATGGGTGAGCTCAGATGCTCAGTAAAGATAACAATATAACAGAAACTATCATAAATAATCATAAACAATTAAGGAAAGTTATAAGACTAAAACATGAGCTTTTTTAAATTAATCTTCATAGTAATATGTTAGATATAAATCAAATAATTCGATTTACATATTCACATGGATATTCTACTTGTCAAATAATCACATGTAATATCAATAGTTAGCTTTATAAAGATGGAATGCATAATGCCGAACATAATTACCACATATTCATGGCCTCGTGCCAATACTACAAATAAATATTTTGTAAACGTCTTGTGTAAAGGAACTAGTTTGTCTCCTGAGACCTAACTATTCATCTAATAACTATAGAGGGCTCCACTAATAACTTAATAAGTCCAATGCATTGCACAAATGAAAAGTTTGAAACGTAACATAAACATTTATATTAAAACTAACATACGAAATGTTAATAATTAAAACATAAATCATGAATTGTATAAAAATATAACATCTACAATAAAACATATCACAATACATTCAAAAAAATAGGGGATATTCTATCATAATGAATCAACTTCAAACAAGCGTAAAATCCAACAAAGGATGTTGACATAGATATAATCAAAACTATTTGAGAGAAATATCTCTTTCAATTTTGAAATGATTTAAAAATAACACTTTTATAAAAGAAAATATTTATTTTTAAAATGTTATTATAATCACCTAAGGGAATATTTGAAGGATTATAATGGAATCAAATAGCCACACCTTCATTATAAGTTTAAAAAACATTCTTTCTTTAATTTGATGGAATGGTTTTAAAATAACTTATTTCGAAAGTGACAGAAATCTTCCTTTAATAAAATTTTATAAAAATTAAAACAGGTGTACTAATGACTTTAAAGCATAGTCTAGTAAATAGTAAAAACCTTTTGAAATACATTTTTACGAAGCACAGATGTAGATGATAAAGAGGTCCCAGTATATACTTACTTATAAATAACCTTGGAAAATAAAGAGATTGTAAAATTAACCAATAACTTTTACTTTTCCTTGTTCAATGGTATGTTATCCTATTTTATAATAGTTAAATATTTTTTATTAAATTATATAAGAACCACATACATACATATTATACCATATATGATCTTCTTATACTGCTTTGTCAATAATATTTCAATAGTATCATTGTTTTGGGTGTTAACTGATTTGTTTTCCTTTAAAAGTATTTTATTGAAGTCATGTTTGTTATGGATAAGATGTATTTGATTCATATCCAGAATTATATTATGTTATTAAACATTATTTTTAATCATAAAATGAAAATTATTCTTTGATGGTTACGATGGGGAATGAATCTCATCGCATTCATAGAGACGGTAAAATGTACGTACGCACGAGCGACAATATCATTCTATTGATGGATAAATCATATTTAATTGGATGGTATATCATATATAAAGAATAACTAAAATGATATATTTTTTATTTACATCAATTATACCCATTATTATACCCATATAAATAGTGAAGTGGTTAATAATAGACTACACTGCGATGTGGAGATGGTAAGCCGTACGTACGTACGTATGGTGGAATTTTCATTCATAAGATAGATATAATAATGAATATGGTTGAACCATATTTATAAAAACATCTCAGTATGTAGATGGAACTAGATTTATTATTTTGGTATGTACAAAAAAATGAAATAGGAAGTTGAAGAAGAAAATAACATTGAAAGAGATGATGAAATAATTACCACTTCTTCGAGTGCTTCCTTTTGATTTGACCAAAAGAGATCCATAGGTTGGCTAACTGATCAATGTAAGACCTTTAGGTTGATGTGAGTGTATATGAGAGGATATTTGAGTAGGTTTTGGCCGAGCCAAATGGATTTGGAGTTGGTAAATTAATATAAGTGGAAGTACCATTTTATATGAGAGGTGAGGGTCACTTTAGGAAAAGATTGAAATATTAATTTATTATAAAATCATCTTCAGTTTATAATGGATCCAAATGGATTTATTTCTCGGATAATTTGGGGAAGGGTATAAATATTTTAAAACAATAGGTTTTATTCAAGTTTAGGTCACCATATTAACCTTAGCTTTTAGATTTAATTCTTAGTTAAATAGTATAAATATTTCCATGTCTTTTTGTATTTTTATATTACATGGTTAACAAATTAACTATAAAATGGAAATAGAACCTAATGTGGTTCATTAAGAACATATATATCATTATATATGTCATTTTTCTTAGCTTTATATTTTTAGGAATATTATATCATTTAATAAAATAGAATTTGTTTTAAAAACTCTTTTATGTGTATTTGAGACTATTTAGTATTTGGTATTTTTGAAAGTCAAAAAAACATTATTACTTTGAAAACAATATATTAAATCATCCCTAAAATGTTATATTTACCAAGATAATTATTTTAATGCATAAAAAGTATCTATTTACATTGATTTTGATATTTATAATATCAATTAATTTAATCATTCATTAATAAGGTAATTACTACATCAATATTGTGTCATAAATAAATTTAATTATTTAATGTCTATAAATTATAAATAAAATACTATGACATATTAAATTTCATAATCGATGTAATGAATACTTATAGTCAAATTAATCTTTTTTATAACCCTATATTAAAAATGGTTTAGTAATTAGACATTGAATTATACACTTTTAACTCTTCTATAAATAAAATAATAATAAATGTCCTAATCTAATACTAGTAGATCAAAGAGGATCATAATTTATTAATTAGTTTTATTTAGGTCTAAATACACCCATCCAATAGAATTATTACATGTTTTAAGGTAATTACAATACCATTTTTACCTTTAATTACTCTATTTACTTTTAACCGTGGTAAATAAAATTCAAAAGTTACTATTCACAAATAATTATTTTCGTACCATTTAATCAAATTTTAATAACTGATTTCAACCGTGTCTCTTGTATTTTTTTTAATTTAATTCATAGAAGTGGTAAAATTACATTTTATGCAAATTTTCTAATGTTCCTAAAATGTGGGTAAAATAAGTAAAAATGTTCAATAAAATTTTATACATCTAATCTTTTTATAAAGTGACTCAGATGTCTTAAATTGGAGTAATATATTTATTATCTATTTATTTTTACATTTAGATAATTTTTAATTAAAATTAATTATTTAAATGAAAAATTTTGTTTTTATGTACTATGATGTTTTTTTCAGTATTCATCGAAAATTGAATGTTTTCATAAAATTACCTAAAATTCACCAAAAGATAATTATGATATTAAAAATTAAAAAATGATTTATATTTTAAAAAACACAAAACATATAAGTTGCATTAATTAATTTAAAATTAATTTCCATTGTCAAAACCTAAAAGTGGATTTTTAAGAAGTAAAAATTATCACAAGATTAACATGTGTTTATGAGAAATTTAAATTAGAAATTACATCCAATGACCTAAATTATATTAATTGATATAAATATAATCTAATGATACATTAAAATGACTCATGTTTATAATTTAATACGCTAAATTATTTCAATTAAAAAGGTGGTTTTTAATTAAACTTTTTTATTTTTCATTAGACATAAAAAATGAAAGTTATCTGAAAAGTACCAAAAATTTATCCAAACTAAATTTTTATGTCCCAAATCTAAATATGAATTTAATTTCATTAAATTGAATTTATGAAAGTTTCAAATATTGGATTTAAAAAGGTTTCTCCTTTAAAAGATGGAAAAACTGCATTTTTTGAAAAATACATCTTCTTTCTAAAAAATTAAATTTGTCTCTATATTATGTCTAAGAAAAAAAAAATATGAATGTTAAAATTATATAAGATATATATATATATATAAAATATTTGTCTAATACTCTTCATAACAACTTTTAAAATTGCTAGTTTGATAGGTCTTGATGCGCTTAAATTCGGTGTTGCTTGTAGCGCAGGATATTGAATTCCTTTAAAGAGATAACATAATATGAAATCTTGGGGTGTTAAATTATCCCCTCCTTTAATAAATATTGTCCTCTCAATTTTAAATTTATCTTTGAAAATAAAAAGTTTAAAATAGAAAATACATTTGTAGAAATCCCAAATCTAAAATAGGGTTATTAAAATACAGTCTTAATAAGAGGAAAGTGAAATGAAAAATTCACCACTAATTCGGATTTAGAATTTGAGAAAAATGGTGGAAATTTGAGACACATAAATGTAGGGAAGACATAAATATTTATTGGGAGTGATTGAGCTCATCATTCACAAACAAGTGAATAATAAATAGGAAATTGAGGGCTTCGAAGCCATAAATCTATGATGACTTAAAATATCATTGGTTCATCAAAACATAATGTATTATGATATCAAATTTTTGGTTTGAATATCCTTTCTATAAAGTTTAAGAATTAATTTTTTCATAGAATAAGAAAATAAATACTTGAAAAGTAGAGTTCCATCCTTTAACTAATTCCTACTACAAACTCATCTTTTACTCCAAAAGATAATAGAACTAAAAAATATTCTATTGATCCTAATTGTATAGGTTCCCATAAAAATGAATTTATAATTCATCTCTTGGACCATTAAAAAACTACAATATAAAAACTAAGACATCACGTAGGATAGTGTTAGGTGATTCACCCTTTTCTCCCTTTGGTTGTGGGTTCACGTCTCGTGGCCTTTTCCAACATAATCCATTCCAACCATTCAACATATCCATATTAATTTTTTCCAAACTCACAGTCAAAAATTAATAAGGATGGTCACATAACATACATGTGAATAAATTCATCATGTATTCTCATAAGACATGGTAATAAACAGAATTACTAGAAAACCATATTTAAATAGTTATATTCTTCCTTATTCCTTTTTTAAAACATAGAATACTGGATATACTCCTTATATCCAAAAATTTTGTAATCTTCCACAATGATGGAATAAACAAAACATTAATTAGTTAATAGGTAGTCAGTAATATACAATATACTTCATCTACCTCAATTATCTTTTATTTTAAAATAATTACTTCATCCTTGTGTCTATTTTAAGGTTAATCTTTCTCTCAGCCATATATTTTACAAAAAATTTAACCTTTTATGGATTCACTTTTCATGGTTCCACAAAATCTCAAATCCTTAATGAAATAGTACTATAGTACAATCCTAATATACTCTATAATTCTTATATCTTTTACATCATTAATACAATACTCAAATGACGCAATTGTATAATAACAACATAAGAACACTTATCATTCCACTTCATTTGTGGTAGTATCATAACATGATTATTATCTAATAGAAGCATTTTTTGTATACTTTGATGATTGGGACATTGATTCACATAGTGTCCCAAATCCTTTCAGATGAATCATTGTACATTTGAAACATTTTTCATTCCGATGCAATCCTGAACATGGTGTCCTTTTTCTCCAAACATATAACAATCTCTTATTCCCTTCATGAATTTACCAAGGTGATTCTTTCCATAGTTATCACATATGGGAAAATCCTTCTCTCTGTTCTTCCCTTTATCCACCTTTCTCTCTAACATCCTTTTCTTCTCTTTCACCACATAAAAGCCATAGGACTCATATAATTCTTTACTTATCTTATTAACACATGATATTATTTCCTCATGTGATGAAAATACGTGTGAGACTATTTCCCTTCTAAATATTGGCATAAAACCATGAAAGATATTATCTTTCTTATTCTTTGGATCATGCGTATTGCTGGAGTTCTCATTCCTTCTATTGGGCACCGTTTCTAAAAAATGGCATACACTAGGTTAGTTTATGAACCACCATGGATAATTCCAAACTTGTAAAATACCTAACATAAAATGAATAGTCTATGAATATAATCCATAATCATAAAAATGTTTACTTTGGGGAAGTATTACTCATGAATCCTTCCTAATGGTTTGTAATGAATATGTGAATTATCCTAAGAATATCCCCTTGGAGTTTCAATACAAATAGTGAAGCAAGGCTCGGTGTCATGTACCAGAATACCCCATGTCAAACATGAAACTCATTGTCGGAGTTTTCACTCTAAGGTACATTTGTGCTAGATCCACCTCTACCTATTTATATCTAGACAGAGATATATTTTCTTTGAAAACCCACATAATATTTTCACAACCAAAGTTATTGGATTTTATTCTACACTAATCCTCAATGTCTATATTAGGGTAATATTCTATAATTAATGTTTTTTAAAATATAGTTTCGAAGGTTTTTACTAAACTTCTTCTGATACAAGTTGTAACACCCTGACCCCTGTTACCCAGATTTGGTGCATTATTACATAACATTGGAATGATCACATGAGATCAAGTCTCAAAAGACCGATTATTTTAGTAGTCTTGAATGTACTAGATACATACATTTGTTTTACATTACATTATTAAATAATAAAAAACAAAAAAATTGGGGCCCCTTTAAACACACTCATATCCCTTAGCCTATACTTATAGGTTAATTATACTATACTTCTTCATATGATGAGTAAATGAAAACATAAGAAAGGGGTGAGCTCAGATACTCAATAAGTATAAAAATATATAGGAAATAATCCTAAATAAGCATAAACATTTAAGGAAATGTATAAGACTAAAACACAAGCCTTTTAAACATAAGATTATATATAATATGAAAAAGTTAAATCAAATAATTTCATTTACTTATTCACATTGATATTATACTCTTGAATAATCACATGTAATATCAATAACTAATTTCATAATTATGAAATACATAATGTCGTACGTCATAACCATATAGTCAATGCCTCGTTCCAAGACTAAAAATAAATATATTATCAATGACTTGTGTGAAGACACTAGATTGTCTCATGAGACCTACCAATGCATCGAGGATATATACTGGGCTTCACCCGTCACTTTCTAAGTTGAATTCATTCCTCATATGAAAAGGTTGAAACATAACATAAATATTCGTATTAAAACTAGAATATGTAATGTTAATAATTTAACCATAAACCATTAATGGTATAAAAATAGCACATCTATAGTAAAACTTATCACAAAACATTTAATACAACATGGAATATTTTATCATAATAAATCTACTTCAAACAAGCGTAAAATCCAACAAAGGATGTTGACATAGATGAAATCAAAACTATTTTTGAGAAAAATATCTCTTTATATTTTGAAATTACATAAAAGTCATGTAATTATAAAATAAATAACTTATTTTGAAAATATTATTATATGAATGTAAGGTATGCTTTGAATGATTATAACGGTGGAAAATAGTTGCACACTCTTTACATGTTAAAAAACATTGTTTCATTAATTTGTCGAAAAGGTCATAAAGTACCTTATTTGGAAGGCGACAGAATGAGTCATTTGATAATGATTTATAAAAAATTTAAAAATGGTATAAATGAATTTAACCCATAGTCTATAAAATAGAAAGAAGTTTTTTAAATACATTTTTATGAACCATGTCTGTGAATGATAAAGAGTTCATACAAGATACTTACATATAAACAACCTCAGATAATAATGTGATTGTAAAATTAACCCCTACCGTATACTTTTCCTTGGTCGGGGGTACGTTAACCTACTGTATAATAGTTATATCATTTTTATTAATTTATAAAAGAACCACAGACATAAATATGATATCATATATTATATTATATTATTTATTTATTAATAATATTTCGGTAGTATCAATGTTTTGGGGGGGTAACTGATTTGTTTTCCATTATGTGTTTTGTTATGTAAGTCAATATTTTTATTAATATGATGTATTTGATTCTTATACAGAATGATTTTAAGTTTCTAGAAATTATTTTTAATCATAAAATGAAAATTTTTCTTTAAGGGTTACGATGGGGAATGAATCTCATCATGTTCATGGAGACGGTAATCCGTACGTACGCACGAGCGACAATATCATTCTATTGACGGTAAAATCATATGTAATATGATGGTATATCATATATAAAGAATAATTAAATTTTTTATTTATTATTTATATAAATTTTACCCATTATTATACTCATCCAAAAAATGAATTTTTTAATAATAAACTACAATACGACGTGGAGACAGTAAGTCGTACTTACGCACCTATAGTGACTTTTCATTCATAGGATGGATAGAATAACGAATATGTTTGTACAATATTTATAATAACATAAAAGTATGTAGAAGGTACTATAGATATTATTTTTGTTTGGAAACAACAAAGAAAGTGTAAGTGGCAGAAGAATAGAAATTTGAAATAGCTAATAAAATTATTAACTCTTCTTCGGGTGCTTCCTTTGAATTTGATCAAAAGGGATACTAAGGTTGTCTTTCTGATCACAGTAAGGCCTCTAGGATGAAGTGAGGGAAGTTGGGAGGATATTTGATCAGTGTTTGGTTGAGCCAAATGACTTGGGAGGTGTAAGAATAAGAGAATGGGAATTAACCTTCTATAATAAAAGAGATGGTCGCTATAGGAAAAGCATGAAATATTATTTTATTTTAAAATCATTTTTTTCTAATGGATCCAAATGAATTTATTTAGAGAATAAGGTGGGGATGGGTATAAATATTCTCAAACAATATATTTTAGACATATTTATGTCATCATATTAACAAATCATTTATATTTAATAATTATTTAAATAGTTTAACTTTTACCATGTCTTTTGGTATTATTATATTACACGGTTAATAAATAAACATTAAAATTACAAAACAAATATCAAGTGGTTCATTAATGACATATATATCATTATATAAGTTTTTTTGCCATTACATATATTTTTATAAATATTATATCATTTAATACTATATTGTTTTTAAAAAAACTCATTTATGTAAATTTTGACTCTATTTAGTATTTGGTTTCTGTGAATGTCAAAAAAAACATGATTACTTTGGACAAAATATATTACATAAAACCCAGAATTTAATATTGACCTATAAAATTAGTGTAACGCATCAAAAGAATATATTTACATTTATTTTGTTATTGATTGTATCAATTATTTTAATTATTTATTAATAAGGTAATTACTGCATCATCATTGTGTCATATATAAATTTAATTATTTAATGAATGAAAAATTTTATATAAAATTACCTGATGTTGTAAATATTTTTATATTTATAATTAATATTTATAGTCGAATTTATCATATGTACAACCCCATATGAAAAATGGTTTAGTTATTAAACGTTAAAATTTACACTTTTAACTCTTCTTTAAATAAAATAATAATAATTATCGTAATCTAATCCAAATGGATCAAAAGAGGATCATAATTTATTACAATGGTTTATCTAGGTATAAATTCAATTATCCAATATAATTTTGACATGGTTTAGTGTAATTATAATACCATTTTTTCCTTTAATTACACAATTTTCTTTAAATCATGTTAAATAAAATTCAAAAGATACAATTCACCGATAATTATTTTCATCCCATTTAATCACATTTTACATACTGATGTCTATCTTGTCTCTTTTATTTTTTAAATTTAATTCATACTAGTGGTAAAATTACGTTTTATACAATTTTTCAAATGTTCCTAGAATATGGGTAACAGGCGTAAAAAAGTTCAATAAATTTTATACATTTAATCTTATTATAAAGTGACTCAAATGAATTAAATTGGACTTATATATGTATTATGTATCTATTTTTACATTCAGAAAACTTTTTAACTAAAAATAGTTATTTAAATGAAAATTGTGGTTTTCATGTACTATGTAGTGTTTTTCACTATTCATCAAAAATTGAATGTTTTTAGTAAATTACCAAAAATTCTCCCAAAGATAAGTTTGATATTCAAAATTCAAAAATGATTTTTATTTTACCAAATTAAAAAAAATAATTTTTATTAATTAATTTAAAATTAATTCCTGTTGTCAAAACCAAATAACGGATTTTTAAGAAGTAAACCTATCAAAAAATTGACCTATGTTTATGTACAATTTAAATGTAAAATTAAATCCAATGACCAAAATTAAATTAAATGAAAAAATATAATATAATGATACCTTAAAACCATAAAAATATATATTTTAACACTATAAATTATTTCTATAAAAATGTTGTTTTTAATTAAAATTTAGTATTTTTCACTATTCATCAAAATATGAAAGTCATCAGAGAAGTACAAAAAATTTATCCAAACTAAAATTTTGTGTCATGATTCTATTGAAGATTTTAATTTCATTAAATTGAGTTTATAAAATTATCAAATATTGGATTTAAAAATGGTTTTCCATTTAAAGGTGGAAAACTGCATTTTTTAAATATACTTCTTTTATTTGAAAGAATTGATTATTTCCTTATATTAGGTCTAAAAAATAAAAAATATGAATGATAAATTTTATTATATATATATATAATTCAAAATTTGGTTAATACTCTTCATAACCACTTTTAAAATGGCTAGTTTGATAGGTTGTGATACTCTGGAAATCGGTGTTGCATGTAGGGAATGATATTGAATTACTTCAAAGAGATAACGTACTATGAAATATTGGGGTGTTATAGTTGAGACAGGGGTTTTTATTAAAGAAATTATGTTCAAAATTAAGAATCCATCAATAAATGTTTTAAAAAAATATATTGAGTCATTAATTACAATATATAATTTTAATGAAGGCTTCTTTTATGATAATAAATTTCTTAAGTAGTGATTCCATCACATCATATGATATAGGTTATTAATAAATATAATTCAATGTAATTTTGTATGTGTTATTATATCATAGAATATGGAATAGAACAATCCTATTAAACCATATTGTTGATAGCACTATTTAAACATTGAAAAATAAAGCATCATATTATCAAGGTGATTCTAATTCTTATCATAATGAATGATTGGATACGAAAAAGGAGAAATCACTATCCATTTAGAACTTATCATCAAATATGATGGGTTTGATGCTTTTGATTGATTTTCTAGCTATTAAATATGTGTGATACTGTTTAATTAAGTATGATGTCCTACTGTTCACCAATTTTAAAATAAGATATTTCTGTTAACATGAATCATAAAATGTGGTATCATCATATCATTAAATACAATTTTTTTGTAATTGTATCCATGATTTAAATTTTTATTTGATATAGATAAGATACAAACTATTTATAAATTGTAAAAATATATTTTGGGATGTTCAATTATTTATTAGTTGTCTACAAATTATTTATTTACAAAGTGTTTTGAAATTACTAATGAATTTTTATAGAAAATTTTGAAAATAAATATTCCGAATATTTAATATTAATATTAAAATAAATTTTATTTTATAGTTCATTCCATATAATTTTAAAATAAAATGTTTATATCAAAATTATACGGCCATTTATAATGTTTATATAAATATCAATTCAAAGAAAAATATGGGATTTTATATTTTAATTATGAATTATTCAAAAATATTAATTTGGAAAATGTTAAAGGTAAAGACATCATTTGAGTAATTATTTGAACCATATCAAAAGTACATTTCAGACATTTATATGAGAAAAGATGAAATAATAATAAATATGAAATATTTGGATTTTTTTTAATGTTTACATTATAAATGTTTAATATAATGTGTTTATATTTAACTTAATAACTTATATTTCTGTAAATTTCCAATAATAGATAATATAATTAAGACCATATTGAAAATAAAAATGGAATTTTTTTATATTTATTTTAATTTGGAATGTCTATAATTAATTTCTAAATAATATAGTGTATAATATTTTGGATTATGAGTGGTTTATAAATGTTTGTCTCATGTCTAAATTTATGAAATTTTTAATATTTATTATTATTCATAGAAAAAAATTATTTATATAATTAATGGATGTGTGATTTTGTATGAGGAGTTAATTTGCTTCTATATATTATCGTACATGAAATTATGTAGTTACCTGTCAAGTATTATAATTTATTTATTATCCATATATATATACATTGTCATTCATTGTGATATGAGCTTATATTACGAAGATTATAATAGTTTATATATATTAGGTTTTTTAATTGTCAGGTAATGGAAGTCACTATTGATTAAATAACTACAGATATTGGTACTTTAGGAGTGACTAGTCCTAGGAGCATATGCTTTATCTAGAAAATTAGTGGTTTGTTACCTATCACTCCATACAGACATGTATATGGAATATTGATTTTGTACGACTCTAAAACAGTACATGAAAGTATATCATTTACCATATTCAAGGGATGAATATGGATATTTGTAAATATAATTTTTTCTTTTGGATTAAAAACACACATTATGAGTCATCTAAACTATTACACATCAATCTGGATTGAACATTTTGATTTGGTGGAAGGAATAAGATTCTAAACAAATCATTAGGGGAATGAAAACCTATAAGGGGAATTCATGTGATAAAATGGTGTGGTGTTTAAAACCCCTTAAAATACACTTATTTATATTCCTTCCTAAATAATACATTTTATGACCTTAATAATTAAACAGGGTATGTTTTTATAAATAATGGAGCTTATATATTATCTTGAGTAATGGATGATTAAAATGGATAAAAATAAATGTTTTAACCAAATAATATTGTAGAATTTAGGTTATACATGTGAGTGAAACCATAAAATTAGAAATAATATAACATGAATCACTGAGACCCCACCTAGGATAGTGATAAATTTAGGGTACCACACTAAGATATCATCCAATGGGTTTGTAGAGTGTTACAACCATCATGAAAGAATAATCATATTTGGGATGCCTTAGACTATATAAACAGAAAATTGATATATAATTTATATATACAATATATATCTAATAAAAAATATCAATGTATATAAATAAATGAACTATATAAAAATTTCTTGAATGGGAAAAAATACCTTGTACAATTCCATATAAGAAAAATAAGAGGTTAATATACAGTTGGATATTATCTCCAAATAGAGATGATGTAAGATAAGTAAAACTACCTACAAACTATAAGAACTCATAAGAATACCACATTTGTAATAAAAACCATTGATAAAAACTACTATAAAAAAAATTCTATAACTCAACTAGATCCACTAATTCCTCACCCATAATCATTAACACTTATGTTAGAAATATTTCCATAACCAGAATGTGATTGGGAACATGGGAACTGAAAGTGTGAGTTTGAAAATGGCCAAAACAAGTCGCAAAAAATATGAAGTATTGGTAAAATAATAGTTTATCTTAAATTACCTAGTCTAGGAGAAAATGGAAAGAAAATCACAAAGTAACTATATATTCTATAGCATCATGTCTACCTCAGGAAAATGAAGATCAAATTTTTCATAGCTCTGCTTCACCATGGGATTTATCTCATAAGCATCAATGAATATATTGAATATTTAAATCCAAAAAATACATAAATTCAATTTCCTAGATATATATTATATCTTAAATAAAACATGACATTCATGATGTATCTTAAGACTCTCAGCATCCATATAACTCATTTTCACACCTACACAACCCCCCAAACTCCAATGATACCTCATTGTATGTGTAGTGGGGGACTCATGACTCATTTTGGTGTTCATTTATATCATGTGGGTTCTAAATATTAATATTTATAGAATCTATAATCTATCCATTATAAAAACTATAAACACTTAAGGTAGAGGATATGTGCCCCATCACCTGGGGAGATTCTAGCCTCAGTTATAGTATAAGGGACCCATTCCCCAATGAGAATGATTGGCTACTTAGCTAATTCCTTTATATGGGACTAACACCCCATTAAATTTAGATTTACACTCCTAGATTCAAGAATGTAAACTTAAAATAATAATAAATATTGATGAACGGACCCCATGTCCTCAACACATAACCATATGTGTTATTGAACCTATTATTTTGTTCACAATACAACTCCATAGGGTTTATTATCATTCTAAAATTCATCATTAAAATGGTATGTGGTCCCTAAGACATAGCTGTGACTCCATGAATGCACATATAATCTGGAGGATGGGAGGTATGGATCATCTACACTATTTGAGATGAATTATTTATTATAATATGACTCTATTATAAATTTAAGACATGATCATGAATATGACCAAGTTATGTTAATAATTATTTTGTTTAACATCATGAATGATTTCCATTTTATCATGGGTGTTAATGGACAATAACACATCTATATTTGTTAAAGTTTCTCTATTTTTTCCCCTATTATTAAAAGGGTAATATTTTAGTATAAACACACATTATTGGGAACTCTATAATTTAATGTCATCAAAGGATCTAGTTGGAACTTGACTATTTAGATTAGGATTACTATATAGCTTTCCTATATATCTCTATGAAGGGTCTCAAAACATAAGTAGTGATGTTCTACATAATAGTTTATATTGTAACCTTTTAAGATCATTTGACATGAATAAATTCCAATTAGTTTTAATCCATGAAACATAGACTTTCAAGGGAAAATGTGTTTATTCATGGTTGGGGTAGCACATATATTTCATTTTAATTTTTTGGTTGATGATGTGGGGAATATAACTCAATGGGGATGGGTGGGGTTGGAATATTTTATTGTGGTATACTATGAAAAAGTATGATTTCATTATGGATATTGGCTAATGAAAGAGATACAATGATACCCAAAGGGAATATGGACCTCCAAGTAGGGTTATTGATTTATTAGGGATATTTCTCAAATGAGGATAATTCATAAGGAATATATCCCTCTATAAATGGTTAAATTGATTAAATGGAATATTTCTATTCAGGTTGGGCATGATTTCATTGGTGATATAGCTTAATGAAGGAATATGATTGCACTTGGAGTATATACCACTAGGTCACTTATAAAACAGCTTATATAAAGTAATATTAGTTTTGAGACTCAGGAACACATCCTATAGATCATGTTTGAGAAAATAATAATATCCCATGAAATTCAAGTGACATAGTTTAAGGTCATAAACAGGGATCGTACCAAAAGGTTTAATTTCATGTGGTAAGTATATTTTTGTATTATTTAACATCGTTCAACCACGATTTATAGTAAAAAACATAATGGATTTATTTGGAATTTTTTATAGTAATCTATTAATCAATGTTCTTAAACATGACTTTTTATGACCATATATATGTTTTAATCTCAATAATGAAATTACGATCTATTGAAAATATCATTTTTCACAACAGATGATTAAATATGGCCAAATTGGTGAAGTGGTTCTTGGTATATATTTTTATCCTAATTATGATAGAAATGTGTGTTTTTTATATCATTTCTAATTTATTATCTATATTTTCTAGACAATGTAATTATTGTTTAAGATGATACAATTTGGAGGATTATTGAATGTTGAGCCCCATTATTTGATTTCCAAAAATTTCAACATGGGAACAATAGAAGATTTATCCCTATAGAGAAGGTAATTATAGAGAATCCAAGAAATTTAAATACCATGGTTAAGGGTGTGTAGAATAAGAGAATTCCAAAAATGGGAAATTTACCAGGTATTAGGTCATAGTGGTCTTTATGGTGGAAATTATTTGTACCTTTACAAAACATGTAGAGGTAAGAGACCACATCCATAGTGAAATTGATTGTGGTCTATAGTAATAGGTTTAAGCCATAATTTTCAATTTCACATGGTGTATTTCATGGTGATATACATTTTAAGTGAATAATAGAAAACCTATTTTCACCATTCTGTATTTAGGATTATGGGATAGATCCATTTTTCTACATCAACATTCATATGTTTAGAGAAGAATGACACAGGATGGAACACACCTTAGATGAAGGCATGGAAGATTGAGAATATCCCTTCGTAAAATGGGGAATGCTAAAATGGTAATTCTAGTGCACAATGTATGGTGTGGTTGATAGGTAATGTAATAAAAATTACGAAATAAAAGAGGACCATACATATAGTGTCTGACATTTTTAAGGAAAATGGCCTGATGTTTTTCACCATGTCATGGTGCAAGGTGTATTGATGGATAGAATAGATAATCATGATTGTTTACACTCATGAAATGTAGAAAAACACCATCAATGCTTAATATGTCAGGGGTCTCTATTTTAGGCCACGATGTCATCCAATATCAAAGGTGATTTATTGCACTGATTATGGTGGTAATTTTACAATGAATTCATGTTTTAAGAGTATAGATAAACCCATTAAGTAGTTATTATATCAAATTAATTTGAAAGATCATGGGGTGGTTTATGATAATTTTATGGGTGGGTTTTTTTCCTATAATTATATTTCCATATGTCCAATTGTTGGGAAGATTTCATCCATAAATCAATGAGGGAGATCACCCTGATGTAATAAGGGTTTGAATATTGCACACATTCCCATATCTCAATTTCATAGGTAATGTAGGTAAATGTTTCTAAGGTAAATGGTTATAAGAATGAATAATTGATACTATTTAATGAATTTTCATGTAAATGGATTTATCACTAATATGAAGTGAATGATGTGATTTTTACCTACTTTGTAATGTGAAGAAAAGGTGCTTCATCAAGAAGGAATTAAACGATTATAAAGAAAAAGACCAATGGACTTCAACAAAGAATATATCTAAAATATAGGAGTCATTAAATGAAATTGATATTAGAGAAGGAACCTATATGTCCATATATTATTTAAATATGATTATATCCACCATTTTTGATCGAAAACATGAATGTTTAAGGTAGTAATCCTTGGGATGTAGTGGAAAACCCCAAAACTATTATAAAAGGGAGTGACCTATTTTTAATGGTAGTCATTTGAATAGTGATTCTATTATATGGAACATTTAAAATTAATAATCTAGGGATGTATCATAGTGAGTATGACCCAAATAAATTATCATGTACCTATTTAGTTTATGTATATAGAATAAAACGGGTAAATAAATCAAATAATATTTATTAAATAAATGGTCAACGGAAATTGGGATCATATCTATGTATGGGTAAAGAGAAATATAAGTGACCCTAAAGGGTTAGTGGTCAAAATACTTAGAGAAAATAATAATATCAAGGATTAATATTTTTAATTATCTTTCACTTTTCTTACACTATTCACCCCTCTCAACTTAGGGTAATCTCAATTTAATCCTCCAGTAATCCATAATAAGTTGTATCAACAGAGTAGGTTAATTTTTCTTGTTATTTTTATTTATCTTATTTATTTCAATTTTTAAAAAAATTTCCTCCTTATTTAAATTTAATATATCAAATGGATAAAAAATTCAAGACATGGAAATAGAATTTTATCCATTTCATGGAAGGTTATCTTGATATTCCATAAGTAGTGGTTGAAAAATAAATTTTTATGATAAGATGAAATAGAGTTATAATTTAGATAGATCAAATATCCATGGAAATTCATGAAACCATCTGAGAAGAATTAAAAAAAGATCTCAGGGAATGTATGTGTAAAAATATTAACAATTGCATGTTCTCCCAATACATGTGGATGCATTTGGAATATTTTGTGGGAAAAGTTGAAATGGTAAGTGAGAATTTTCTTATGTAAAAAGTGAAAAAAAGGAAATAATATGAAGTCATCCTAGAAATTGTCTAATCTTCATCACATAGGGTGATTCTATATTTTAAAATCATTTTATGAGGAAATTGTTTTCTTATCTCATATTTTTCATATAATGCATCATATTCCCATCACATAGGGTAAGGATTTAGTTTAAGATAATATTATAAATATTTTATTCTTCGTTCATATCAATTTTTTCATAATATACATCCCTTGTTTATAAGGGGTATGGGTACCATTTAACAACATTTGTTGAAGATGTTTTTTTGTCTTGTACTTGTTATATGAGGAATCCTATGTTCATCCCATAGGGTAAGGCTATAATTTAATATTTTATGCTAATGGTGTTTCTTTTTTTTCATGTCACATTTTCATGTGAGGAATACCAAATTTATCACGTGGGGTATGGCTATAGTTTAACATCTTATACTAAAGGAGTTGGACTACATAGTTTAGATATCTACAGTTTGGACTAAATCATCTACTAGTTGAAGGCTATGGTGGTTATACCAAAGGGTGTGGGTGTTTTAAATAGGCTACATTAGCATGAAAGAGTGACAAACCAAGTTGAATAATGTGTGTCAATGACATATTTTCCAACCTAAACTTCTAATAAAAACATCACATAAGTTGATTTTATGATGTTGAGGCAGGAAGTACCTCGTGATGAGTTGATGGTGGGGGAAATTGTTTGATATGAGGTCAACGAGTCAAAATGTATCCCAAGTGAATGGTAATCTGGTCATATATGGAATTGTAATTATGCATGGTAGAAGACGAACATTGTAAGTGTGGCATACTTTTTATTGAGAATTTGATGAAAAACATACAAGGAATTTATTTCATAAAGCCCCAGGAATGATGAAAACGATGCGAATGAGGGGTGATAATGGGTTAGATACACAAATTTTAGGGTTATTATTATTGAAACTAAATGTGATAAGACATTTCATTTTTTTGTGGTGATAATGATTTAAAACCCAATGTTGAGAAGGATCCAAGGAGTCCCTACACCACATAAAGAAATCCAAAAACTAGTTTCATGTTGTTAATTTTCATGAGGATTGGATGAGGTGGGGGACCCAAAAATAGGTTGGTACGGAGGATGGACTTGAGATGTTTGATCCAGGCATCCCTATAAATCCCATTAAGAATGGGAATTAAGACACACGTAGTAATAGAACATATCCTCATAGAATACTGACATTGGAAGGGTAGAATCCTTTCTCATAAGGGTACTGAATTGGCTCATACTTATCATATGAGGCATCCTTTCTTCATCAAATATGTTAAGGTTGAAATTTAACATAATATAATATGGTTTATTGTTTTGGTTCATCTCATAATTTCAATATGTGGAATTTTGTATTTTTCTTTTTGGGAAAATCTATAATTTAATATAAAGTGATGACAATGTTATTTTTTGTTCATATCATACATATTGTACGCGGTATACAATATTAATCCCGAATGTTAAGGATCTAGTTTAATGTCATTTGATTTGGATGTTTTCATTGGTTCATCTCAGAATATTCATATGTGGCCTCAAGTATTTGTAATACAGGGTCAGTATATAGTTTAATACTATATACATAGGATGTCAGTTTTTGTCATCCCGTATTTACAATATGAAGAAAACTTGGTTTATAGAGGATAAGGTTACCTTTTAATTTATTATTCTAAGGATGTTAGACTGTGTAGTTTTATTCAAATAGTTCTGATTAATACAACTTCTAGTTTATGGTCATAGAGATTGGGCCAAAGGGGAAACAACAAGTCTAATATTAAAGATCATTGAGCATGGTTGAATTTATATTAATATCATAATGCCGATTTTTTGTTTGTATATTATCACATATCATTGGCCAAGGGTTTATATGAATTACTCCATGAGAAACATTGAATTAGTGGGAGTTGTTAAACCCTCATCTTTAATAGTAATTAATGAATATATCCTATTGGAAAAGACCTTATGGATAATATATAGTCCACCCCAATAGGGTTCCAGGTTTAGGGACATATTTGTTTCTATCATTGGTTCTGTTTCATAAAATACCATGACACACAAAATGAATGATCAAAGGTTAACCTTCTCATTGATCACCCTCAACATCTAGTTATAGTGGCTCTATATATAGTATAAATATTATAGATTATTTTTTTCGAGATATTACAACATAATTATATATGTCACTACTGTTATTTTTGGTATCTTTGGGTCATGAATAGTTTTTTGGAGTGATGGAAACTGATCCTCAATAGGTAAAACTAATTTTGTTCCATAAAATAGGGAGTATGGGATCGTCTGGGTGGAATTTAAAGTTTTTTTATAATAAGAGCAGATGAAATTTGTGATATTATTTGATCATATGTTCTATGAAATTATTATAAAAATAGAAAGGGTTGTGTTGATGGCCTGAATCTATACATTTTCCAACACATGATAGCAATATGTGGGGTTGGATGAGATGATATACTTAGAGTAACATTTTATAATCGTGGAATCCTAGAAATTTTTTTAATTGTAAATGGTAATGGTATGAGGAACTGCAAAATGATGTATGATTTGATGGTTCATGAAATTCATCATAGATTGGTTGTTATCCTAATTAAGGGGAACTACATCATCCCACTTTGATAAGATGTTTCATTATGTCACGATGAAGCTGTACAATCGAGTCATTGTCAGATGGTAGGGATCCAAATTTTCATGTCCCCAAATAGTGAATAGATTAATATAGTTATTGATTTGTAGAATCTATGGTTTTTGGTAAAAAAATATTGGAATGGATATAGAATGCATGAACACACTTTGAGAACTCAATGGGGTGATGAAGCATGGTGGGACAAAATTCTTCCAACCATTGAATTTAGTGGTACAACTTCAATTCTACCTGATGGGATCCATAGGACTCATCAAACACCTATTTTAAGTCCTAAGGTATCTCTTATCCATGAATGAAATATATAATATTTAAATTGAACATGTCCCTGTAGATATACTTCTCTAGTTTACGCCCCCTCTATAGGGTAATCTATGCTTCACAACGATGGTTTCACTCATGGTCGGCTTGTCCTAGATAGAGGATACTATATTAGAGATAACATAAAAATGTAATAATTTAATCATGCATCTCCTTGATCATTAAGTAATTTTAGGTCCCAAGCATAGATGTACTAGAAGCCCTCTGAAATACCTATTAGTTTCCCTTATTTTAAGTGATAGAGGAGATGACCCTCTGGTGTTCTATAAGAATAATCATATTGTCTTGATCAATTTCTATGAGGAATGCATCTAATCTTCTCAATTCATCATCTCATCCATTACGTGATCTTGGAACATGTTTTACCTTTTTTTGGAAATGTAACTGGAGAATTAACTAATGATTCCATTCTAATTGGGAAAAAAATCCATTTCCATCAACTAAAGTACTCACCCTTGATATACATGTTGAAAAAATTTGATTATCCCTTCACATGTATATAAGGTAAATCAATACCAAGTTCCAATTTGAGTCTAGTGATGAGGGCTTAGTAATATAAATTTTTGTTAGAACAACATTCTAATAGCATGAAGGATTACTGCTGGAAGACCTGTACTGGAATTATAAAGATAATTCCCAGGAAAACACTTTATATCATGATGTTATTGAGACTTATATGAATTAAAATTCAAAAGGAACCTGAAAATGCATCATCTAACTAGTAGTATCCTAATACACTCATTGAATTTCTTCATATTTGAAATTGACATCCATGGGAAGTTCTTCGAGGGTTGGGTGTGTAGCCAGAAAGTCTTCCAGTGCATTTCGATTGATCGATTTCTATGACACTAATCTTATATAAAACTATTTTAGGTTTACCACCTAGCGCACCAATCAACAACTCATGATTGGGTGATTGAGGATGTTGTATATTAGGTCAACATGTGACACCCTTTGTATCTCATTGTGTTACAAATAATGTTGTAACTTCTACACTACAACGAGCAGTTCTTGGAAACTCTTATCAATTGGAGATTATATGGACTCCATGTTGAGGAGAATGTGTTCGTGATAGGATTGGCCATTTTCTTTAAACCTATTTTTTTTTTGCGCAATAAGGGAAAAAGGTATTATTGTAGTGTGATCACATTTAGGTTCAAAGGATTTCATAAGATAGGTGGCATCAAAACTGGTGGATATTGTAGATACCACTTAATATCCACAACGGTAATCTGGAATCTATCATCCCACTAGTAAATGATTCATTTTTTCATTATCCAAAAAATGAATTACAATATCCATCCAAATTCCTTATAAATCAATGAATATTTTACAAGTGTCCATGGAGGCCTCACAACTCTAAAAGGTTTCATGGAGGTGGAATTTATTTGATAATAGTAATTTACACATGGTGCAATTCAATATCTTTGTATCTAGAAAGGACATGAAATGTTCCATAGGAATGCTAAAATTTACACTTTAGAGGGTTCATTTGTTAGTGGTGGGAATGGAGGAAGCTCAATGATTGTTCAATATCTTTTAGATGCTCCCAGAACTAGAAATATTTTACTACCATGTCATCCATGTTACACTCCACCAATTTCCTAAATAGCAGTTTCATGATATAGAGAATTTCAAAATGGTAAGTGTCTCAAGAATTCTTCAAGACAAATGAATCACTCTATAGAATATATTTCATTAGGGTTCCCTGAAGGATGTGAACTCCTTATCCTAAGGGGTCATCATGATCTTATTGAACCAAAAATATCATTCTATGAAAGATAGGTCTTAGAATGAATCCATATTATAAATCAATAGCTATGTCACAAAAATGGGAAAGTTATCCATCGAACTATGGTGTTTGAGGTCATTAATGTCAATATAGACACTTACATTCCCATTATTCTTTCAGACTAGGATAATTTGTTTCATCCATCTTGCGTACTAGAACTCTATGACAATGTTGTGTTTAATAATCTTTTTATCCTCAGTGTCGACCATGGAACTATGAGAGGGATACATCATTTTGGGAGGTTATTTGAACCAGTGGTGACCCACAGGGAGTCCAAGGTGATGAACAAGAACCTAACGGTGATGAACTAGAATCTCATCAATTCATTAGGAGTAAATGTCATGTAGCTATTTAAAAAATCCACATACAGCTATTGTTCATCGAATGAAATAGTTGCACTGATCAATGCTAGACTTATATATTCCTTAGTCCCAATATTCACCTAGACTTTTTATCAATAGTGGGAGAGACACCCACTTCAAATGTAATATGGGTATATTCAAGATCCTCTACATTGAACTATATTTGATATTTATTGGGATGAAAGATGTATCTTGACATTGTAGGGCTAGGGATGGCACCAGAACATGATATGTGGGATGAAAAAACATTAATTATAGAATATTTTTCTTTATATAATATTATGAATAATGTTTATGGTCCGATATCATGTGTTTTTAGACCTTTATGTACACTTCAAATATCAATGTAATGATGATGGATTGACTTTAACTAAGATAGAACTTCCCTATGGAACATAAGGGAGTGATTCATATCAATTTATATGGGGAAAGATTCATTGTACATTACAGGGTAAGGTTCATCTAGTATTATTTTTGTATATACATTGTATGATTTTCAGGTAATATATGAGCACTCCTTATTTGTGATGATAAAAAATTTCCCATATTTGTTTTTTTAGGTTCCAATCAATGGATTAGAATTATGAATTTATCCTTCATGTATGGATAGAGATCTATTATAGGGATGACCGAGCATTAGAGAATTAATATGCTTACAATTATTAATAAAGGTATATATTCATTCACTTTTATAGTACCCACTATCTAGATAATGGAACTCCCAAGATTCTAAGAGGTATGTCTCACCCTAGAGTACACTAAATCATTCATCAATGGAATATTTGATTCACTATGGGTAAAAAGAGTAGATCACATCATGTAGATAGATCTAGGGCCGTCGCAACATGGATTTGTAAAATATTACTTGAGATAATACAATAAATTTATTAGTTCCTACTAGGCCATTGAATTTAGTATTTAGATGTATCATTCCATGTATCTTCATCTCACACTTATCATATCACTGAAGTTTTTGGTTAGAGGGAACAGATCTTCTTTTGTGATCCCCACCATATAGGGTGTTCAGTTTGGGATGAGATTTATACAATAGATATTATCCACTAGCTAGTGATGTTATTTCATTAATTTGAACTTTTTGGTGATATAAAGAGGTTGTATTAACCCCTCAATTGTGGAACATTCATCCTCTTCATAAAATGAAATTATTACTCGAAATTTTTTTACTAGGATTCCTCTACTTAGTACGTCTTGATGGTTGCTACCTAATTCTCAAACTGAAGGGGGTCTTAAAATCATTGATGAGGTTTTTGTGCATTTCCTTTTACAAATGTATGTCCATGTGGATTAAAAACCTTGGAAGTGATTTAGTGAGTTCCTTCTACACATCATATTTCAATGTGATGGGCATGGTTTTTCCTATAAAATATCATACCTTAATATGAAGAATTGTGGGAAAAATTGGTTGAGGAATTGTGGTCTTGATAGTGATCACTATGCAAGGCCTTATTCCTAGATTTAGTATCATGAACATCCAATCTCATAGTCCTAGCATGGATTTTTTTCCTGCAACACTAGCTTGAACATTTTTTTAGTTGGTGTTCCCTCTACCTATTCTTAGGTGGTGTAAACTAGATGTGATTAAGGGGTTCACATATCATTCATCACCCTTAAGAATTTGATACTGATCCACTATTTCTAGTTCATTCATAGCGGTTCATTAATGATCTTCACCATTGGAATAGTCATGGGCTAACTATTCCTTTAGTGCATATCCCAATTCAAGAGGCATGAAGTCACCAAAATTTCAAGTAGGTTTAGATAATGATGGTGGAATATTATTTCTATTATTCCATTTATGTATTCACATTCTAGACATAGAATTCTATATAATAGAAATGGATTTAGTGGTTGAAGGAGTCATGGTGACTATAGGAGGTTCTATTTTTCTCCAGTGAGCACATATAAATCCATAGTTGTGAGAGAATTTATTTTGAGCCAAAAAATAATTGTACTTCTATTTCCCTCATCCAAAAACCTACTTCCGCTTAATGGAGTCTGCCCTGTCACTGTGAGGGTCAGCAGAGACATGTGACACCTATACCAATACAATTACCCATTTTACTAATCCACTATCTTCATGTTCATTGATACAATAATTAAAATAGAGTATTATTTTATTGTGTGTAAATGGATCATTTGATACAAGTAGTGTTTGGTGTGATCATTAATTTTATACTCTTGGGGTCTCTTACATTATTCACAGTTTAGAATGCATTTTTCTATGGAATAGATGTAATTACCTTGTACTTGTTCATCCTTCGAGGAGTAAGTCTTATTTATTCATTTTTTTCAAAGGGACCCTATGATCATAGAGCTAACATGGGGTTGAGGCTATGCTCTAATGATGATTTTGTGGTTGAAGAGTTTGCACAAGGAGATGCTATATCTTGTGGGGTCTTACTTGGTGGGGTCCCTCAATTAATGGGACAAATATTTGAATAAGATCTGGATCCGTCCCATATATAGATACATCTACCTATACAATTATGGCCATTATCATGGGAGATGGAAGGGGTAATGGGTGTAACTGTTTTTCACAACTGTAAGGCTTATTCACATCCCAGAACATTTATAGATAACTATAGAAATCTAGATGAAAAATTCATGAAGATGTGGCCAAATACCAGCACATAGTTTTTGTGCTTTACACATATTATCTGCTCTTATTGCAGATAAAGTGTCATGTTGATAGAGTACATCATTCCCTTCCATAGAGAAATAATGTATGAAATACTCTCATCAATCCTCTATTTCCATTTGGAGAGGTCACTGATCTTGGTCTTGCTTGAGGTGGATAAAAACTAATAGAGGAACTACCTACATAGAACCTCCCAATGAAAAAATGATCATATAGCCAATTAGTTATTCCACATGAATGTCTGTCCTTCTAGGTTTTAGAAAAAATTATATCTTAGCAGATTGCTTAGGTTCATGAGTCCGAAAAATTGGGTTATATCTTGAGGTGTAGTGAGATAGATGTTGCATTAGATCACCAGTACCCTTAATAGGGTGAAAATATTATTAATTAATTCTCATGGAAAGTGAATTTGGAAAATATATGTTAGATATAGCTTTCACTCTAGATGAATTTACCATATATATTTTAAAGATCCTCTAGGTGATGAGTGAGAGTATCTATCACATCATCTCCGTGAGTATTATTTGGTCTGTGGTGATACGACAGGCTCATTCGTCCAGGAGTTTGTGTGTCAATGACCTCTAGTATGGTATGTGCACTGTTAAGATGGAGTGGGTGAATCATATCTCCCTTATTTGATTTATCCCCCAACATCTACCCAAATTAGATATGTGTTTCCCCATGGTTCAAATCTAATTTTCTAACTAAGAAGAACGAGGTTCCCAATAGGATGAGAGATGATTTCCTTTTTTACATTTTCATGGACCATGTTCTTAATGGACATAATCTCAATAATAATGATCTAGTATCCCTTTTACTCTTAGAAGATGTTGGAAGTTTTGGACTCTGAATCACTCTCTAGCATTATCTTGGAGGTACTAATAATATTTTCGGTCTAATTTAATTTTTTGATATATCATCAAGAAGGAAGAAATGTCTCATTGTGGGGGACTACCAAGGCCCAGTTCTAGTCTCTTTTAGAGAGTCTGGGAACCTGTCGTGGGATCATCCCAATATTCAGTCTCCCCTACTTGTGGGTTCTCCACATCATTTATTCTGTCGGTTTCCAAATTATGATTATAATCAGGAGGGTCAATAATGATGAAATTCACGGGGTATGTTGCTTGAGGGGAATTTTCTCCATCATTGGATATGTTGAATTGATTTTCATATTATTTCCATGGGATTGGGTTGATATGGAGGGAATAATACCACTATAAGCCTTTGATCTAAATGTGCTGAGCTAATTCTTCCCTAAATTATTGGACCATTGTTAGGTTCTTCATGTAGGTCTACTTGAGAATCGAGTGGTAACCATATGATTTAGGGTGTTGAGTTAATATTAACGTTATGATCTCAATCATATTACACAATGGCTGAATGTAATAGAAGATTTTGTGTATTTCTAGGTGGGATAGCTAGTGGTCCTAAAGATGGTTGAATTTCTCCAAATATTCTGGTGGAAGATAATTACTTTATCCTCATTAAAGAACACCATGATGAAAAAAATCACATATTTTGGGGTGTGGAATGAAATTGGTAAACTTTTGGGGGAAAAGAGTCTCCACTAGTTCTCGTGTTCATTACCAAGAGGATGAACATGCTTCTGGTGGGTCTGATCCCCAATTAGTGCACACCAAGATATAGGTGGCGATGATAAAGTTGATATGCACTGATGCTAATTTACTAGGATACAGGGATTCATGTGAAAAAAACCCCACTATATGTAAGAATATATTTTGGAGGTGGATCCAACATCATGATCATGTCTATGTTTGACATGGTGTTGAATTCCTCCACTTGTGTGATGGAAGTGGAATTTCTTTGGGGCTTAGTGGAGTGCTCGCCATCATCTAAAGTTGTCATCTAAAACCTTGAAATCTCTCTAACATTCATTGTTGAGTTAAAGATGATGGAAATTGATGTTGATATAGATGGTTTTTCTATAGTTGAATGCAATAAGTTAATAACCACATCGATATAAATGTTCCTATGGAGGTATTTAGGGATTTTTTGGATCTCATTTTCAGGGATCGCATGCCTTAATAGATAGGATTCTACCCTCAACACTTGTAGTGTGTGTGAATATTCCCTCATTGAGTTGTCATTCCTCTTGGAATGTGAAAGGTCAGTGGTGAAATGATACTTTCTAGGTACATGCCTCTGATGTAGTAGGATTTCAATAAGAGCATGTTTTTGAGATTCACTTGGGTTTCCTTCACACATGTTTTGACATGCGCCAAAAGCATGGCACCCACAGTTGTTTCTTTCCCACCTACTCCAGACATTTTATCCATAGTAGGGAATATATTATGGACTAAGATGGCCTATACACTAGTTTATGGTATTGTGGGGAGGACTCAAAATTGAAATTATTCATCATAGGATGGCCATTAATAGTTTTCAAAGGATCCAAGGGCTGAGATAGTCAAACTGACTTACCTATGAGGTTGATAGGGTCTCAATCCCAAGCGAGAGAAAATGGGTCTCCACCTAGAAGTTGAGTGAACATTATGTGATGAATTGGTGATAAAGGGATAAATTGGAGTCATTAAAAAATATCCACCCTTCCATGAAATGCTTTGGGACTTCCCCTAGTGTTCATACCAGGTGATCTTGATTGGGTCCAGTATAGTGAGAAAGGGATTGGTCATGTCATTACCTTGTGCCAATTCTTAGTAGTGCCAATGATGTGGATGGATGGGAAGCCTCCTGATTAGCTCCCAATTAGTGGTTATTATGGGTATAGATCTAACATCCCCTTATTTCATAAAATATGTGTATGAGTTATCTAAATTATTTATGGAGAGGATTCTGAAGTGATGTTTCATTGAAATGGAGGGTTGTTTCCCATTGTACGACCTTTGTCGGTGGCAGTTTTGGCAAAGAAATTATTCTTTGAGATCCTTATAGGCCGTATAATTAGTGGTAATGACTGGTTGTTGTACAATTCTATGATCCAAGTTATAGATCACCCACTTTTGGATGAGCTCGTAGGGTGAGATGGTGCATGGTCGCCCAGTAGCTGAACACACGGTAGTTGTCCTGGAAGAAATGTTGTTGTTCAGGATTATCATGCAAAAAATCAACCTACCCCTAGTTTTATTGTCATTGTGTCATCAATATCATGTATTTGGAGTCCATTAATGTAAATTTAATCATTCAGAAGTACATATAAGATAATTTAAATTCCAAATTCACCAATGTAGCCTATTCATTCTGATGTAGTGAAACTATCTGCATTGGTGATGTCTCATACTCGGGATTCCCTGTGTTCTCTACCCCAAGTCGCAAAAGAGTTGTATTCTAGTATCACCATTTTTTTGTGGGACCTACTTCCAAATATCTACATCTAATGGAATGAAAATATTATGGTTCCAAAATGTTACTAGTTCTCTTAGTTTAAGGATAAGATCTTGATGTTAGGTTCTGCTTTTTTGTTTCTAATGATTTTTGTTGGGGTTATGTGTTTGGATTTCTTTTTCCCACATTCAAACATTAAAATGGTGAACAACATCCATAACCATCGTTGGTAATATTATCTCCTTCATTGAAATAGTATTAGAGTTTGTTGGTTTCTACTTCCACGAATTCCTCCTTGGAGCACATCACATAGTTCAAGTTTCCGTCAAATATTGAAGTCATAATCCCAAAACTCATTCCAAGAACTATTATGATGTGGAATCTGATTAATTAAAATATTCTATCACTATTAGTAAAAACAATTCTTATAGTAGATATTAACTTTCAGAATTTTAGGAAATCTCTTGATGTTTGGCCTGTTAGGCATCGATAAAGTCTTTCACTTTTGAAGACGAAGGCATCTCATGTGTGAGGGATATTGGGCATAGAACCCATTGTACTCCTTGTTAGCCACAGGTTATTTGACAACGGGGTATAAGTAATCTAATGTTTTTTACCATAGTTATCACATCTTTATTATATCGGGTAAATATTCTGGATTTGGATATTGGTTTAATGTATTGGGATAAAAGAAAGATCATGGGTTTCATAACATTTTGAGATAGGTTGATCAAAATTTAAACATCTTGTGGGGAGATGGTGGATGTTGGGGTTCTAATTTATTCTCATGGGAAGATGATCACAAATCTAGGGCTTTATAGTAACGATAGAGTGTTCCCTCATGGGGGAAATGGGTACACTCTTGTTTTTTGTAGTATTATCATTGGGAAGATGATTGCACTTTTTTATTTTATTCTGTTCTTGAGATAATAAGATTAAGGAATAGGGTGGTGTCCCATATTTTTTGAGAAATTGGGGTCAAACCTCATTGATGTGTCCTTCATACCCTGCTAGTATAGATGGATCAAAACCCACATATATCTATGTTTCAATTTAAGGTTTTGTGATATGATTGGTCCACAGAATTTAGTGCCTTACTGCTAGAAATATCATTTCATGGAAGTGTGTTCAATGAGCGGTGGATTGGGTCTTATGCATGCAAAAATTATAAAGAAGGAGGACCGTAACATTGTGGTGAGAAGGTGGAATCCGAGGTTGATCAAACATGAATAATTCAGTGTTAATCACCTTAAGTAATGCAAAATTTTAATGGCATTTACTAATTTGGTATTCAAGCATTTTAACATCAAATGACATGGATATCAGACCATGAAGTTGTACTTCATGATGATTAGACATTGTTGGGATTTACATCAGGGAGATAAATTAGAATGAGGATAGTTATATAGGATTAATGTAACCCTACCATTAAATGTAAGCAGTTTCCCTTAATGACTCCATTGTTGGAGATTATGTGTCTACTACTCATGCACCTCTGGGTGTCACATGGTGTTATTACATTCCTAGAGGAGGGGAAATAACGTTACCTAATATTTGAGTGTCTATACATAGGATCAAGAGGAATTAGGGAGCCTATTCATAGGAGAAAACTAATAGTAAATATTCCAATGAATTCTTATAACCTAGAGGGAGGACATTAGTGTTTTAGATACCAATCGTATAGGGTTTTGGTGTGAAGATGAAATGATTTGGAATCAGTATTGGGTCCCAACTCACTCAACTTTTATAAAAGGGTGTTGAATGAATAGGTTTTCCATGGAGACTCCTTCTGGAAGGATTTCATGAAGGCTGGGATTCATGAATGTTTAGGTCCTCTCAAAGGATATGGTCCACATAAAAGTTAACGGTGTCCATGCCTCGGAGTGATGTTTTGGATCCCAAGGGGCTGGATTTGTGAAGGATTGTTATCTCATGAAATTCTATGCTCTGAAAAGTGCCTACTTCTTATATGAAGGATATCAAAATTCAAAAAAGGAAGCTCCAGCATGGGATGATGTTCTCAAAAAACCATGTCAGATGGTTTCTAGAAATATGGATTCCTTGAGAAATTCATTTTCTATTTCCCTCGTAAATATTATAGTTCTACAAATTCAATGATTTGGAAGTAATTTCAAAGGAAATGTCACCTCAAAAGTCACATGTGGGAAGTATTAATAGGCCTAGAAGTAGAGGGGGTCTCATTAATGAATGATAGGGACCTGTATGAAAGATTTTGTTATTCATGAAATTATAGTTCTTCCCTGAATAGACAAACACCGCGTGGAGGTTAATGTCTCAACCTTCATAGTGATCATAGACCTATGTGAATTTCTTTTAAATTTAGTTGAGGTTCTGACATCAAACTCTTTGTGGACCAAAGACCTCCGTGAATTTCATATACATTCTTTGAAGGTTACAACTTGAAGCTCTGTGTGGACTAGATAACTTCATGAATCAGTGATATTTTGTGTGGAGGTTACTACCTCTACCTTAACACTGATTGTACACCTTCGTGAGGAGATGCACATTCTAAATTGTTTTAACCTTCATTAACACATCCCCATAGGTTAGTTTAAAATATGCTTTGTACCATATTTTCAATGAACTAGTTTTTCATTCCTTGCATGTCTATTTAGGAATCATTATGGTTATATTACATTCCAAGAGTCAATAAAAATATGTGATGATCTCCTTGAATCTATAAATGCCACCAACTATTCAAATATTCCCAAAATTGTAGATTAATAATCATTATAGACTAATAATGAAGTGACATATAACCTTAATCAATTAATTATTCATGAAAAAACTAATTAGTATTTAGGACTACCTAAATTCGTATCCTATGAGTTTCTTATCAACGACATTTACTACCTATAGAAACTCAATCAACATGTGGTGGGAACTATTACCATAGATTATAGTCTTGGATTTTTGAGTACTATATTTATGATAGTGAATTTAAACACTCCATTTGTAACTATAGGTGATGTTTTAATAGTTATTGGAACTCCTTTCATCCCCAATGGGGAGACACATGTTGGGGTACTGCTCTGGTTGTTTTGTTAATTATGGTGGAAGTAGCCACATGAGCTACCTTGATAATGGAAATAGGTGAATATTTGTGTCACCTACTTATATCCATGTAATTTAAAGACTAAAATGAATCATTTCATTTATTTTTCAGAATTTTGATAAAAAGTTACTATTTTTTCTTGGGAGGTTCTCATTTTTAACTCTCAAAAAGTAGAGAGTGTAGAGGTCGGGTCTATCATAGTATAAATATTCTTATAAGGAATTGACATATAACATTTCCTCTAGTAAATCCCCCTTGGTTATTTCAAACTAGAATATGGCTATCACTCTTAAAATTATACTATGTTAGATGATGGTTCAACAAAAAATCATAACATTTTTCCTTTATTTTCTTGGGAACACATAAGGAAATAAATTTATGAGATAGAAATTTCTAATGTTATTGGAATGTTTCATCAGTTTAACAATCAATTTTTCAATCTAGGAAGTGTTGGATTTTAATATTATCCATTTAAAAAAATCAAGGAAATAAATTACTATGAAAAGGGGGATTGGGTGTCACGTCTGGGGAAAATACATGTTTTTTCTAAAACCATGTAGTGGAACTTCAATGGGAATATCATTGTGTGGGATTAATCTTTGTTAAATAACATATGGATTTTGTATGGGGAACCAATATAATCCACCTTGTCCAAGATATATAATCCACCCTGAGAGAGATGGAAGAACTCTAACTACTCATAGAAGAAACTACGTTAAAGGGAGAAAGATGCCTGTCATGGTTGAATTTGTTTTTCTTGATGAGGTGACTGAAAATACAATGATGAAAAAAATTCACCAAAAAATCTAAAGAGATGATATATAAATTCACATACCTTATTTTTCCTTGGAGTATCTTTTATTACGTATCCTTGTCGTGATGATATACTAAAATATGTCACTACTCCTCTCGTTTTTTGGATCACCAAATAAAAATATTTTATTCTTAACTTTGATTTTCATTATCCAACTTTTTCTTCACCCTAATAATCCAATATTAAATCTTAGAGGAAACAACATTATGATAAATTTAAATAATTTGAAAATTGAATTTCATATGGATGAAATAAATAATAGTCCCTAAATACTTGAGTCGTAATTAATTCATCTTATCTATGAATCATGAACTCATGTAGGCATATATATCATCGATGTAACACTATAGTTAGTCATTTTTTATCAATGAACTGAGTATTAATCAGGGATTTGAATAAGAATAGATAAAACAAATGTAATATTATATTTTCTCTATTGGTATGTATTACATGACTCGACATGATGAGAACCATAGAGGGGGATGTTGAATTAGGATTCTAGTGTTCAAAAGGGTTTAAATTCCCTAGACTGATGCATTTATGAATTTATCATGGATACCATTTGATGATATTATAGGGAGGAAGGAATTGATGAATTTTCATTGTTTTTTATGAAAAGAATCCTAGTGGACACTACATGATGTCTAAAGGAATCAAATTGTATACCCCACAAGTTTTGTGTCTTTTTATTTTATAATAGCATTAATTTTTTTAATATTCCTCATATGAGGGAAGACTAATATGTAAGAATATTTATCTTATTTAGGTATCCCTTTATGAATTTTAAATTTAATAAGTTCTTTGGAATTTAAATTTTGAATACTCAATTTTTTAAAAATAATGTGTAGCACGAGCCAAGAAGGTGGGAACTTGATTTTACCCAAGTCTCCATTTATTGGTATTTATCCTAGTCTATTTTGTCTCATTATATGTATAGTTTTAGGTCATTTATGTTAGGACAATAAAGGAAGGAGCATAATGAAAAACTAATTTATCCCATGGTGAGGTAGATTTCATAGTAACATGGGGAAATTAAACCAGATGTAAATGATAGCCTAATGTAATAGATGATGGAAAACACAATGAATAGTGTATGAAGTTTAGATTAAATGTTTTTTAACCCATGTGTTGTGTGGTTTACAATCATGTGATGATGGCCAAAGGATCATGGATGAAATGTCATATTTTTTCCCTGGGAATGAGTACGGTGCATGGAAGTGTAAAATAAATGATACTAAACACATTAAAATTGTTTTATTATGGGTTTTTGAAATAATTTCTCATGGATTTTGAACCATGTATGATTAAATGGGATAGGTAAAAAAATTATGATCCTTATATATATATTAAGTATAGGTTACACTATGATGTTTCCAGGATATATAGATATTATAGGTCCCCCCCCCTATAGATGAGAAGCCAATGGTTTATAAACCAAAATTTGGTTGCATATGCATAACCATGTTGAGGTATATATGCATAGGCAATATAAGATTCCTTTGGATTCATGTACACTCAATAATGATAAACATGAAAGGATTTTGAGGATTCAAATAAATGGGAAATAAAAAAACATTATGTAATAAGTATATTCAAGGAGGATTCTGGTACACTAAGGGTTATGTCTCCATTTACAGCACATGTTATCAAGGCCTAGGGTTATGATAGATCATTCTTGTAACTTATTCTTAGGCTAGTGGATTTAGTGATCACAATTCATGTTTTTCATTTGTAAAATGGTGGCTCTATGATCATTGTAACGCCCCGACCCTAGTTACCCAGAGTCAGTGCATTATTACATAACATTGGCATGATCACAAAAGATCAAGTCTCAAAAGTCTGATTAGATTAGTAGCCTTGGAATCACTAAATATATTCATAATGTTTTACAATACATCATAAAGTAAAAAAACTACAACAACATCTTGCCTTCATATCCCGACATACTATTCTTGTAGGTTATTCATAAATTACTTCTTTACATCCTATGATAAATAAATCATTGAAAGGGGTGAGCTCAGATGCTCAGCAAAGATAACAATATAGCAGAAAATTTCATAAATAAGCATAAACAATTAAGGCAATGTATAACTAAAACAAAACCATTTTAAACTTGAACATTAGCATAATGTGGCAAAAATAAAATGAAATAATTCCATTTACATATTTACATGGATAATCTACTAGTCTAATAATCTCATGCAATATCAAAAACCTCTTTCATAATGATGGAGTGCATAATGCCAGACTATCATAACCACATAGCCAAGACCTCGTGCCAGACTACAAATAAGATTTTGTCAAGGCCTGATGCCAAGACACTAGTTTGTCTCATGTGACCAACCATTGCATCGAGGAGCTATAGCAGTCTCCACCCGTCACATATTAAGCCCAATGTATTCCTCATATGAACAGGTTTAAACATAACATAAACATTCATATTAAAAAAAGAATATGAAATGTGAATACTTTATCCATAAACCATGAATGGTATAAAAATAACACATCCACAGTCAAACATATCACAAAAAACTTCAATACAATATGGAAGTTTTTTTTCATAATAAATAAACTTCAAATAAGCTTAAAATCCACGAAATCAAAACTATTAGAGAGAAATATCTTTTTTTAAAATAATTTAAAAGTCACATAATTATAAAATAAAACATTTACTTTGAAAATATTCTTATAAGCTTGTAAGGGAAGTTTCGATGATTTTATAATGGCAGAAAATAGGCGCACCCGTTGTATAAGTTAAAATGACATTCTTACCATAATTCTGTCAAAAAGGTTAAAAAGGACCATGTTTGGAAAACTACTGAAATATTCCATTATAAACTTCTTATAAACTTCAACAGGGTATTAATGAATTTATCCCATAGTCTTCAAAATATTAATAATGTTTTGAAATACATTTTTATGAAACATGGATGTGGATGATAAATGGGTCCCAATAGATAATTACGTATAAACAACCTCGGATAATGTAGAGATTGTGAAATAAATCTTTACCTTATACGTTTCCTTGGTTGAGCGTAGGATAAACTCCTGTATAATGGTGAAATAATTTTTATTAAATTTTACCAGAATCATATACATTAATATGATATCATATATGTAAAGCCCCGACCCCAACTACCCAGAGTCGGTGCATTAATTACATAACTTTGGCATGATCACAAGAAAGATCAAATCCCGAAAGACCGATTGGTTTAGTAGCCTTGGAAACACTAGATATAATCATAAAGTTTTACATTACATTTCAAAGTGAAAAACTACTACAACAACAAAGTCTTCATATCCACACTATTAACCCCTCATAATATCCCTGCAAGTCCTTCATAATGTACTTCTTCACTACCTGGGAAAAATAGAACATAGAAAAGGGGTGAGCTCAAATGCCCAGTAAGGATAACAATATAGTGGAACATTCAAAATAAGCATAAACATTTAAGGTAATGAATTTCTAAAACAAAAGCCTTTTAAAATTTAACTTCAACATAGTATGGAAAAAGTAAAATGAAATAATGCCATTTACTTGTTCACATGGATATTCTATTAATCGAATAATCACATGCAATATCAATCACCACTTTCATAATTATGGAATGCATAATGCCAGACTATCATAACCACATAGCCAAGGCCTCGTGCCAAGACTACAAATAAGATTTTGTCAAGGCCTTGTGCCAAGACACTAGTTTGCCTCATGAGACCTACCAATGCATCGAGGAGCTATAGCGGGCTCCACCCGTCACTTATTAAGTCCAATGCATTCCCATATGAAAAGGTTTAAACATAACATAAACATTCGTATTAAAACTAGCATACGAAATGTCAATAATTTCACCATAAACTAAAAATAGCACATCCACAGTCAAACATATCACAAAACCTTCAATACAATATAGAAGTTTTGTATCATAATAAATCAACTTCAAATAATCTTAAAATCCATCAAAGGATGTTGACATAGATGAAATCAAAATTCTTTGTAAAGAAGTATCTCCTTTTATTTTGAAATCATTTAAGATCCATATAAAATAAAACATTTTCTTTGAAAATATTCTTATAAGCTTGTATGGAAAGCTTCGACGATTTTATAACGGCGGAAAATAACCGCACCCGCCGTATAAGTTAAAAAAAACATTCTTACCTCAATTCTGTCGAAAAGGTTAAAAAGGACATTGTTTTGAAAACGACGGAAAGATTCCTTTATAAACCACTTATAAAAAAATCAAACAAGGGTATAAATGACTTTAACCCATATTCTTGTAAATAGTAAAAATGTTTTGAAATACATTTTTAAGAAAACATGGATGTGGATGATAAAGAGATCCCAGTAGATTATTACGTATAATACAACCTCGGATAATGAAGAGATTGTGAAATAACCCTTACCATGTACTTTTCCTTGGTTGGGGTAGGTTAACCTCCTGTATAATGGTGAAATAATTGTTATTAAATTATACAAGAATCATATATATTAATATGATATCATATATGATCTTTTAACATTGATTTGTTAATAATATCTTAGAATTATCGTCGTTTCGGGTGTTAACTTACTCATTTTCTTTTATATGTTTTGTTACATAAGTCATGTTTGTTGTATCTTATTCATATCCAGAATGATATCAAGTCCTGAAACATCATTTTTAAATCATTAAATTATAATTATACTTGAATGGATACGATGGAGAATGAATCTCATCGCGTTCGTGGAGACGGTAGTCCGTACGTACGCACGAACGCTACTTCCATTTAATTTTTATTTTAAATGAATCGAATCCAAATGACACATAGGTATATTACTATTCCAGTATAATATAATATTTTATATATGTTACTTAAGTTCATTAACACCATCCTTTATACGTTCCATGTGTGGTATGAACGAGTCATATCATTTTAAGGGGGCGGTAGTCCGTACTTCCTCAAATGAAATTATCGTATGTATATACAACATGAAACGAATAATGGTATGAAATAAAATGGAATTACAGAAGCTTATATATAAAATATATATCATTAATATCATATTTAATTACAGTGCCATCATAATGGCCACCATGAGAGGTGGTAAGATGTATTTGAACAATCATCGTTTCGTGAGGCGTTAGTTTGCCATCCACCGAAACATTATGTTCATCATCCATTAGATGGAGTTGTGTGTATGTGTAGTTTGAATCCTTCTTATAACAACATCCTAGTATATTGAGGATACTGGTGTTGTTACAAAAGAAAGGAAATAAAAAGAGTTTGGGAGTTGAAGAAGCAAAATAAATGAAAATAATTTAAGAGAAATCCTTACCTTTAATTTAGGTAACTCACTTTGGTTGGAACCAAAGGACTTCTTGAAATGCTTTATGCCTAAGGGGAAGCTTCAAGGAGGAGGAGAGGGATGTGGGGAGCTTAGTTGGTCAGAGTTTGGACGAGCCAAGTGGCTTGAGAGGTGTGAGGAATGAGTAGAAGTGGTCTCCTTTTATAAGGGAGAGGAGGGGCTCTTTAAGAAAGTGTGAAAGTCTTACTTTATAATATATTTGTATTCGGTTTATAATGGTCCAAAAATCATTGAGGTCGAAGATAAGATGACTCATATTCTAAATAACATCAACCAATAAGAATTGGACAGGTTTTAGATAATATTTTAATCATTATAATCTTATTTATTTAAATGATTTATTAATGAGGTAAACATTGCATCATTATTGTGTCATTAATAATTTAACTTATATGATGTCTAAAAATTATAAATAAAATATCATCATGTAGGAAATCTTTTTATCTTTCTAATTAATATTTATAATCGAAAATCCAACATGTATAACCCTATGTAAAAATTGTTCTTCTAAAAGATGTAAGCTTATCCCATTTTTATTTTTATTTTAACTTTATTAATATAATGTGTCATTATCACTTACAAGTGGATCCATGGGGTCCCAAAATAGACCCAAAGATGCCCATGGTCGACCATGTATCAACCAATAGGGTTAAGACACGTTTTAGGGTAATTTAGTATTATTATAATATTATTTTTTTAACCCTTATTTACCGGATTTACCCTTTAACCATGGTAAATAAAATATTTACCACAGTAACTATTCAAAATGTCTAAAAATAAAAGTTACCTATTTACACAATTTGAACATCCTGATTCCAAATATGGAATCCATTTTCCTAAATTCAAAGCACAGAAGTGGAAGAAATTAATTTAAAATTAATTCCCGCTGTCAAAACAAAAAGCGTGTTTTTAAGAGATAATAACTATCAAAAGATTGACACTTGTTTATGTTCGGTTTAATTGTAAAATTATGTCCAATGACCAACATTACATTAAATGGTAAAAATATATTCTAAATATACTTTAAAACCACTCAAATTAAAAATTTATCACTATTAATTATTTTGATTAAAAAAGTTGTTTTTAATTAAAATTTAGTAATTTTCACTATTCATTAAAATATGAAAGTTATCCGAAAAGTACCAAAATTTCACCCTAGACTAATTTCGATATTCCGAATCTAAAAATGAAGTCCATTTTGAAATATAAAATATATATGATTTCAAAAAGTAGGTATTACTATTTACAACGGCTAGTTTAATTAGTTGTGGTGTGTGTTAGAACTCGAGGTTGCGTACAACACACGTTATCGCATTATTCGAAGGGAAACGTACCGTAGAAGCTTGGGGTGTTACATTCTCCCCTCCTTCAAATAATTGCATCCTCGAAATTTCTAGGGTATTACTGCATAAAAAGACTCGGGTGGTTCTTCATCATAAGTTCCTCGGGTTCCCACGTTGCCTCTTCCATCTTATGATTTCTCCACAAAACTTTTACCAGACGCGTCGTCCGGTTTCTCAGTACTTGTTCTCTTGTATCAAGAATCTTGACGGGCTCTTCGCAATAAGACAGATCGGGTTCCAGTTCTAATTCCTCATAGGTGAGTACATGCGTCGGATCAGGCATGTATTTTCTCAACAGAGATACGTGGAACACATCGTGAACTTTGGAGAGACTTGGCAGCATTGCCAATCGGTAAGCTACAGCCCCAATTCGTTCTAGAATTTCGAAAGGTTCGATGTACCTGGGACTCAATTTACCTTTCTTACCAAAACGTATGACTCCCTTCCACGGAGATACCTTCAGGAAAACATGATCACCGACTTGAAATTACAAATCCTTCCTTCGATTATCGGCATAGCTCTTCTGCCTACTTTGAGCTGCTTTAATGTGATTTTGGATTACCTTCACCTTTTCCACCGTTTCCTCCACCAGTTCTGGGCCTACAAGTTTTCTTTCACCAACGTCATCCCAACAGGTTGGTGTACGACATCTCTTTCTGTATAACGCTTCATATGGTGCCATCTGTATACTCGAATGGAATCTATTGTTATAGGAAAATTCTACCAATGGTAAATATTGATCCCACATACCCTGAAAGTCAAGTGAGAAAGATCTCAACATGTCTTCTAAGGTTTGAATAGTCCGTTCTGATTGTCCGTCTATCTGAGGGTGGTAAGCAGTGCTCAAATGAAGTTCAGTATCCAGGGATTTCTGAAGACTTTTCCAAAATCTTGAAGTAAAACGGGGATCACGATCAGAAACAATCGATAGGGGTACTCGATGAAGTCTCACAACTTCATTAATGTATAGTCTTGCTAGACGTTCCAGGGGTAGATCTTCTCTTATAGCAAGAAAATGTGCTGTCTTGGTAATACGATCAACAATAACCCATATTGAATCGTTCCTTCTAGGAGTCTTTGGTAGCCCCATGACAAAGTCCATCGTAACATTGTCCCATTTCCACTCCGGTATGGGAAGAGGTTGCATGACTCCTCCAGGCTGTTGCCTTCCAGCTTTCACTTGTTGACAAACCATACATCTTGACACAAAATCAGCAATCTCCCTCTTCATGTTGTCCCACCAAAAATGTTCCTTCAAATCTATATACATTTTGGTGCTCCCAGGGTGTATAGAGAAATTGGAACTATGAGCATCATCCAGCAATTCCCTTTTTAGATCAGGTATATTGGGAACACAAAGTCTCTTCCCGAATTTCAGAATTCCATCTTCATACACAAAGTCTCTCAATCTCCCATCATTCACAGCTTTAATCTTCTTTTGGAATTCATCATCATCGGTCTGAGAACTCTTAATCCTTTCTAGTAAAGATGGTTTGGCAACCATTTGAAAAAGCATTGATGTTTCACCTTCCCTGGTTATTCCCATGTCCATCTTCACTAGATCCATAAAAATTAGATCCCTTTCAATTCTCATATTGTTCAAAACTCCATGGTCTTTTCTACTCAAAGCATCTGCCACCTTGTTTGCCTTCCCTGGGTGGTAGTGTATCGTACAATCATAATCCTTGAGTAATTCAAGCCATCTCCTTTGCCTCATGTTGAGTTCTTTTTGTGAGAAAATATACTTCAAACACTTGTGATCAGTATAAATCTCACATTTTTCACCATAGAGGTAGTGCCTCCATATCTTCAAAGCAAAGATCACTGCTGCTAACTCGAGATCATAAGTAGGATAGTTTTTTTCATGAATTTTCAACTGTCGTGATGCATAGGCAATAACTCTATCATTCTGCATAAGGACACAGCCAAGTCCTTTCTTCGATGCATCACTATAAATAACGAACCCATCATTCCCTGATGGTAGAGTCAATATAGGAGCATTGACTAATCTTCTCTTCAGTTCTTCAAAACATTCTTCACACTCTTTTTTCCAAACAAATTTAACCCCTTTACGTGTGAGCTTCGTTAATGGGTTAGCCAATCGGGCAAAATTCTGGACGAAACGTCGATAATAACCTGCCAAACCAATAAAACTACGTACCTCAGTTATACTCGTAGGTGCTGGCCATTCCTGGATTGCCTTGGTCTTAGAAGGATCAACAGAGATTCCATCTTTAGAGACAATATGTCCAAGAAAAGAAATCTTCTGAAGCCAGAATTCACACTTGCTAAACTTCCCATATAATTCATGCCTCCTCAGAGTCTTCAAGATAATGCGCAAGTGATTTTCATGATCTTCATAGGTTTTGGAGTATACCAAGATATCATCAATAAATACCACCACAAATTCATCGAGATACTCCTTGAAAACTCTATTCATCATATCCATGAATACAGAGGGTGCATTAGTCAATCCAAACGGCATTACAGTAAACTCGTAATGCCCGTACCTGGTTCGAAATGCTGTCTTCGGAATGTCTTCCTTCTTCACACACAACTGATGGTATCCAGATCGAAGTTCAATCTTTGAAAAGTATTGAGCTCCATGCAGTTGGTCAAATAAATCATCAATACGAGGTAGGGGATACTTGTTCTTTATCGTTATAGCATTGATCTCCCTGTAGTCGATACATAACCTCATAGATCCATCTTTCTTTTTAACAAAAAGAACAGGGGATCCCCATGGAGAAACACTAGGGCGAATAAATCCCTTATTACTCAATTCCTCTAGTTGTTTCTTTAGTTAGACTAACTCTACAGTGGCCATTCTATAAGGGGTCTTCGATATAGGCCTTGATCCAGGAATCAAATCAATAGAAAACTCAACTTCTCGTTCTGGAGGATGTCCAGGTAAATCTTCTGGAAATACATCTACAAATTCTTTCACAACAGGTACATCCTCTATTTGAACATTCCTTTCCTCACCCGCAGTTATTTCATTCTCTTCCTCCCCAATAATTGAATTTAGTTGAGCTATTGAGGGTGGATCTAAATAAGAATTAGGTGGTGACGATTCTGCTCTAAAAATAAGGTGTTCCTTATCATTATCATCAAGAATCGTAACCTCTTTCTTCTTACAATAAATCTTCGCATCATAGTCCGAAAGCCAGTCCATACTGAGGATTATATCAAACTCAATCATAGGTATGACGATGAGATCAGCAGATAAAGAAAATTTATGTGCTCTAATGGGGACTGATTCACAAAACTTTGTTACAATGATACTTCCCTTAGGAGTTTTAACTGACAACTCCCTTATTAAATCAAATTGGAAATATCTAATTTTATTAGCAAACTGGGAAGATATGAAACAATGCGATGATCCAGAATCAAATAATGCATTTGCTAAACTTGAGGAAACCATTAAATTACCTGCCACCACGTCTTTCAGAGCTTCTACCTCAGCAGTAGTGATAGCATAAGCCTGGCCTTGATCCCTTGGCCTTTTCTGAGGTAAGTTCTCCTGACGCTTCGGACATGCATTTGCATAATGCCCCATCTCCCTGCAATTGTAGCACGGAACGTTGGTAGCTTCCTTCTTCCCCTTGCAATCTTGAGCTTGGTGGCCTTTTTCACCCCACTTGTAACAGACTCCCATTCCCTTCAAGCAAGTACCGGGATGTTTCATCCCGCATTTACCACAAGATGGATATTCAACCTTTCCCTTCTTCCCCTTATTTCCATTCCCAGATTGATCAGCAGGTCTCTTCTTCTCTTTATTTGCTTTAAAGTCATAAGACTTAGAGAATTCCTTTTCGGTCTTTATAGCACATGAGACAATGTCTTCGTACGATGAAAAGGATTGTGAGACTAATGCTCGACGGAGAAATGGTTTTAACCCATCAAAGAAACGATCAATCTTACTTCTTGGGTTGCGAATATAATCTCCAGCATACCTCGCTAACCTTGTAAAGTTAGCCTCATACTTTGTGACATTCTCATCCTCCTTTTGTCTCAGACTCAGAAATTGTCTTTCCATATCTGCTTGATGGTCGCGAGGAAAGTATTTTTCTAAAAACAGATCTTTGAACTCACTCCATTCCATATTTGATACTTCATCATCTTCCTTCATGTTTTGAATCAATGACCACCATTGATCAGCATCTCCAGTGAGGCGGTAAACTGCCATGATAACTTTTTCCCTTTCACTGCTCCCCAAAGCCTGAAATATTTTCTCTAGGGAATTTATCAATTGCTCAGCTACTAAGGGATTTGTACTCCCATTGAACGTTGGTGGTTGTTGCCTCATGAATCGATCTAACATTGATCCTCCACGCTGCGGATCAGGGTGCTCCATACGGGTAAGGTTATTATTCATAACCTGAGTAAGTTGTCCCAGTATGGTGATTAGCTGATCGGCACCAGTTGCATCACCAGCCCCACTATAATTATCTTGAGCAGGAGGGCAATCCCTACATGGAGTGCGTGCATTGATACGGTTTCCATTTCTTCCACTAGGCGCCATTTCTAAACAATGGCATAAACTAGATCAGTTTATGAATCAAAATACATAATCCCATACTTATAAAACACTTAACATAAATTGAACTATTTATGGATATAATCCATAATCATAAAAATGTTTTCTTTGAGGATGTATATACTCATAATCCCTTCAAAATTATTTGTAAAGAAAATGAGAGTTATCCTAAGCATATCCCCCGGGAGTGTCGTAACCAAGAGTGCAGCAAGGCCCGTTGTCGTGCACCAGTTCCCGTTCGAGTCTAGCTCAAAGCGGTGTTTTCGGGTTTTACCCCTAGGTACATCTGTGCCAGATCCGCCTCTACCTGCTCGTATCCAGACAGGGATGTATTGCTCGGAAAACTCACAAAATCTCTACAATACCAAAATTCTAGGAAGTTCTTCTATACTAATCCTCAAAGTTCATCTTAGGTCTACGTTCTCTAATCAGAGTTTATCTAAATCTAGCTTCCAAGGTTTGTACTAAACTTCCTCTGATACCAACTGTAACGCCCCGACCCCAGCTACCCAGAGTCGGTGCATTAATTACATAACTTTGGCATGATCACAAGAAAGATCAAATCTCGAAAGACCGATTGGTTTAGTAGCCTTGGAAACACTAGATATAATCATAAAGTTTTACATTACATTTCAAAGTGAAAAACTACTACAACAACAAAGTCTTCATATCCACACTATTAACCCCTCATAATATCCCTGCAAGTCATTCATAATTTACTTCTTCACTACCTGGGAAAAATAGAACATAGAAAAGGGGTGAGCTCAAATGCCCAGTAAGGATAACAATATAGCGGAACATTCAAAATAAGCATAAACATTTAAGGCAATGAATTTCTAAAACAAAAGCCTTTTAAAATTTAACTTCAACATAGTATGGAAAAAGTAAAATGAAATAATGCCATTTACTTGTTCACATGGATATTCTACTAATCGAATAATCACATGCAATATCAATCACCACTTTCATAATTATGGAATGCATAATTCCAGAACATCATAACCACATAGCCAAGGCCTCGTGCCAAGACTACAAATAAGATTTTGTCAAGGCCTTGTGCCAAGACACTAGTTTGCCTCATGAGACCTACCGATGCATCGAGGAGCTATAGCGGGCTCCACCCGTCACTTATTAAGTCCAATGCATTCCCATATGAAAAGGTTTAAACATAACATAAACATTCGTATTAAAACTAGCATACGAAATGTCAATAATTTCACCATAAACTAAAAATAGCACATCCACAGTCAAACATATCACAAAACCTTCAATACAATATAGAAGTTTTGTATCATAATAAATCAACTTCAAATAATCTTAAAATCCATCAAAGGATGTTGACATAGATGAAATCAAAATTCTTTTTAAAGAAGTATCTCCTTTTATTTTGAAATCATTTAAGATCCATATAAAATAAAACATTTTCTTTGAAAATATTCTTATAAGCTTGTATGGAAAGCTTCGACGATTTTATAACGGCGGAAAATAACCGCACCCGCCGTATAAGTTAAAAAAAACATTCTTACCTCAATTCTGTCGAAAAGGTTAAAAAGGACATTGTTTTGAAAACGACGGAAAGATTCCTTTATAAACCTCTTATAAAAAAATCAAACAAGGGTATAAATGACTTTAACCCATATTCTTGTAAATAGTAAAAATGTTTTGAAATACATTTTTAAGAAAACATGGATGTGGATGATAAAGAGATCCCAGTAGATTATTACGTATAATACAACCTCGGATAATGAAGAGATTGTGAAATAACCCTTACCTTGTACTTTTCCTTGGTTGGGGTAGGTTAACCTCCTGTATAATGGTGAAATAATTGTTATTAAATTATACAAGAATCATATATATTAATATGATATCATATATGATCTTTTAACATTGATTTGTTAATAATATCTTAGAATTATCGTCGTTTCGGGTGTTAACTTACTCATTTTCTTTTATATGTTTTGTTACATAAGTCATGTTTGTTGTATCTTATTCATATCCAGAATGATATCAAGTCCTGAAACATCATTTTTAAATCATTAAATTATAATTATACTTGAATGGATACAATGGAGAATGAATCTCATCGCGTTCGTGGAGACGGTAGTCCGTACGTACGCACGAACGCTACTTCCATTTAATTTTTATTTTAAAAGAATCGAATCCAAATGATACATAGGTATATTACTATTCCAGTATAATATAATATTTTATATATGTTACTTAAGTTCATTAACACCATCCTTTATATGTTCCATGTGTGGTATGAACGAGTCATATCATTTTAAGGGGGCGGTAGTCCGCACTTCCTCAAATGAAATTATCGTATGTATATACAACATGAAACGAATAATGGTATGAAATAAAATGGAATTACAGAAGCTTATATATAAAATATATATCATTAATATCATATTTAATTACAGTTCCATCATAATGGCCACCATGAGAGGTGGTAAGATGTATTTGAACAATCATCGTTTCGTGAGGCGTTAGTTTGCCATCCACAGAAACATTATGTTCATCATCCATTAGATGGAGTTGTGTGTATGTGTAGTTTGAATCCTTCTTATAAAAACATCCTAGTATATTGAGAATACTGGTTTTGTTACAAAAGAAAGGAAATAAAAAGAATTTGGGAGTTGAAGAAGCAAAATAAATGAAAATAATTTAAGAGAAATCATTACCTTTAATTTAGGTAACTCACTTTGGTTGGAACCAAAGGACTTCTTGAAATGCTTTCTGCCTAAGGGGAAGCTTCAAGGAGGAGGATAGGGATGTGGGGAGCTTAGTTGGGCCGAGTTTGGACGAGCCAAGTGGCTTGAGAGGTGTGAGGAATGAGTAGAAGTGGTCTCCTTTTATAAGGGAGAGGAGGGGCTCTTTAGGAAAGTGTGAAAGTATTACTTTATAATATATTTGTATTTGGTTTATAATGGTCCAAAAATCATTGAGGTCGAAGATAAGATGACTCATATTCTAAATAACATCAACAAATAAGAATTGGACAGGTTTTAGATAATATTTTAATCATTATAATCTTATTTATTTAAATGATTTATTAATGAGGTAAACATTGCATCATTATTGTGTCATTAATAATTTAACTTATTTTATGTCTAAAAATTATAAATAAAATATCCTCATGTAGGAAATCTTTTTATCTTTCTAATGAATATTTATAATCGAAAATCCAACATGTATAACCCTATGTAAAAATTGTTCTTCTAAAAGATGTAAGCTTATGCCATTTTTATTTTTATTTTAACTTTATTAATATAATGTGTCATTATCACTTACAAGTGGATCCATGGGGTCCCAAAATAGACCCAAAGATTCCCATGGTCGACCATGTATCAACCAATAGGGTTAAGACATGTTTTAGGGTAATTTAGTATTATTATAATATTATTTTTTTAACCCTTATTTACCGGATTTACCCTTTAACCATGATAAATAAAATATTTACCACAGTAACTATTCAAAATGTCTAAAAATAAAAGTTACCTATTTACACAATTTGAACATCCTGATTCCAAATATGGAATCCATTTTCCTAAATTCAAAACACATAAGTGACAGAAATTAATTTAAAATTAATTCCCGCTGTCAAAACAAAAAGCGTGTTTTTAAGAGATAATAACTATCAAAAGATTGACACTTGTTTATGTTCGGTTTAATTGTATAATTATGTACAATGACCAACATTATATTAAATGGTAAAAATATATTCTAAATATACTTTAAAACCACTCAAATTAATAATTTATCACTATTAATTATTTTGATTAAAAAAGTTGTTTTTAATAAAAATTTAGTAATTTTCACTATTCATTAAAATATGAAAGTTATCCGAAAAGTACCAAAATTTCACCCTAGACTAATTTCGATATTCCGAATCCAAAAATGAAGTCCATTTTGAAATATAAAATATATATGATTTCAAAAAGTAGGTATTACTATTTACAACGGCTAGTTTAATTAGTTGTGGTGTGTGTTAGAACTTGAGGTTGCGTACAACACACGCTATCGCATTATTCGAAGGGAAACGTACCGTAGAAGCTTGGGGTGTTACAATATATGATCTTTTATCATTTATTTTTAATAATATCTTAGTATTATCATTGTTTCCGGTGTTAACATACTCGTTTTCTTTTATATGTTTTGTTACATAAGTTGTGTCTGTTATGGATATTTTTTATCATATTCATATACAGAATGATATCAAGTCCTTAAACATTATTTTTAATCATTAAACAAGAATTAGTCTTGAATGGATACGATGAGGAATGAATCTCATCGCGTTCGTGGAGATAGTAGTCTGTACGTACGCACGAGTGACAATATCATTCTTTTGATATTAAAATAATATATAATTGGATGTTATATAATATATAAAGATTCATTATCATGTTTTATTTATTATTTACATGAATTACACATCATTATATACCCATCCAAATAATAATTTATTGAATAAGAATTACACAACGACGTGGAGACAGTAAGCCGTACGTACGCACGGATGGTGACATGTCATTCAAAGGATGGATGGAATACGGAATATGTTTGTACCATATTTAAAATAAAATCACAGTATATATAAGGTACTGGAGTTATTATTTTATAATGGGAATAAAAAAGAAAGAAGAAGTTGAAGAAAAAAGGAACATGAAAGAGGGGGGTGAAAACATTACCTCTTAATCGGGTTCTTCCTTTTGATTTGATCAAAAGGGATCCTTAGGTTGGCTTTCTGATCAACCTATGGCCTCTAGGTCGAAATGAGGGAAGATAAGAGAGTATTTGAGTAGGTTTTGGCTGAGCCAAAAGGCTTTTAATGTTTCAATTAGGGAGAGGGGGGAGTGCCCTTTTATAAGAGGTGTGAGGGGCACCTTTGGAAAAGCTTGAAATATAATTTTATAATAAATTAATATTCAGTTTCTAATGGCTCCAAAGGGGATTAATTAATTTTTATGGTGGTTATGGGTCGAAAACCACTCAACCAATAGGTTTTAGACTGGTTTGGGTCACTAAATTAACCTTATCTTTTAGTTTTAACTCTTAGTTAATTAGTTTGACATTTACCATGTCACTTTGTATTTTTATATTATATAGTTAATAAACTTATTATATATATCCAAGCGACCCCCAAGTGGTCCATTAAAGATTCAAATATCATGATACATGTACATTGGCCAAACCTTATATTTTTAAGAATAGAATATAAATTAATAATATAATATTTGTTTTAAAAACTATTTTGTGTCAATTTTGACACTATTGGGTTTTTTGTTTTTGATAGTTTCATAACAGCATTATTACATCAAAGAAAATTTATATAATCAATCTTAATATGTCATATAAATGTAGAAAATTACTGTAATTCATAAAAAGTCGCAAATTATATTTATTTTGATGTTTATTATATCAATTATTATAATATTTTGTTAATTATGTAATTACTACATCACCATTGTGTCATAAATAAATTAAATTATTTAATGTCTCAAAATTATAAATAAAATACCATATTGTAGGAAATCATTCCAGATTTCTAATGAATATTTAAAATTGAATTTATCTTATTTATACCCCTATATGAAAAAAATTTAGTTATTAATCTATGATTTTAACTCTTTTAACTCTTTTAACTCTTCATTGAATTAAATAATAATTAATATCCTAATATAATCCAAGTGGACCTAAATGATAATATTTTTTCATAAGGTAGTTTTTGGTCATGATACACTTGTCCAATAGAATTAGTACATGTGTTAAGGTAATATTAATATCGTATTTACCCTTAATTGCCCTATTTACTTTTAAGCGTGGTAAATAAAAGTAAAAAGTTACTATTCACAAAAAATTATTTTCATCTCATTGAACAACATTTTACTCCTTAATATTAACCGTTTCTATCGGATTTTATAAATTTCACTCACAGAAGCGGTAAAATTATGTTTTATGTGAATTTCCAAATTCTCCTATTAGGTGGCTAAAAGACGGTGAAAAGTTCAATAAAATTTTTATATATATAAAATTATTCTAATATAACTCCCATGAATTACATTGAACATATATAGGTATTATGTATCTATTTTGAACTAAATTAAATTTAAATAAAATAAATAGTTATTTAAAAAAAATTCGGTTTGAAACTCTAACTTAGTGTTTTTTCACTATTCATCAAAAATAGAAAGTTTTCAGAAAAATAGAAAAATTTCACCCAAGGATAATTTCAATATTCTGAATCCAAAAATAAAGTCCATTTTGATAGATATAATTTATTAAATTTCAATAAGTGGGTATTACTATTCATAACGGCTATTTTGATTGGTTGTGGTGTGTGTGTTAGAACTCAAAGTTTCATACAACACACACTACTATATTATTCAAAGGGAAGTGTATCGTGGAAGCTTGGTGTGTTACATTCTCCCCTCCTTCAAATAATTTTTTCCTTGAAATTTCTCGAATACTACCACATGAAAAGACTCGGGTGGTTCTTCATTATAAGTTCCTTAGGTTCCCACGTTGCCTCTTCCATCTTATGGTTTCTCCACAAAACGTTTACCAGGCGAGTCCTCTGGTTTCTCAGTACTTGTTCTCTCGTATCATGAATCCTGATGGGCTCTTCACAATATGACTGATCGGGTTCCAGTTATAATTCTTCATAGGTGAGTAAATGCATTGGGTTAGGCATTTATTTCCTCAACAGTGATATGTGTAACACATCGTGAACTTTGGAGAGACTTGGCGGCATTTCCAAATGGTAAGCTACAGCCCCAATTCATTCTAGAATTTCGAAATGTCCGATATACCTTGGACTCACATTACCCTTCTTACTGAAACATATATATAAGTCCCCAACCTTAAACCTTACTTAATCTCGAGTTATTACAATATTACACATTGAGGATCTTTTCAGGTTTAGAGTTTTAGAGAATTAGATCATGAAACATGCATTACATTCCACATTTAAACAAAGTGGTTACATAAAAGACAGTATTCATTCTTCCAATCAACGGAAACATATATAAAATAAAACATGGATTCTTTCTTGACACATCCTTGACACTATCATCCCATCATGAACCTTTCCCTTGACCTATGAAAAATATTTCAAAAACATGGGATGAGTATAAAAAGCTCAGTAAGGGTTATAAAAATATGGAAAGGAAACATGAGTTCATATTTTGTGTATTAAACAAAATATGCCTCAATGAAAGGATATTGAGATGAAGTCCCATACAAAGATGGTATCCTTGGTTTAAGGATAAATCAATTACATAATTATGTGTGACAAAAGAATACACCAAATATAAGTGGATATTAAGTGTAAAATAATCAAAGGTAATTCACACATATTCAAATGATGACATATTCAATAACTACATGTTGAACCCAAAGAAATCAAAATTGGGTTAAGAAGTTCCCTTGACAGCCTAACGGTGTCACATCAAAATGCATTGATGAGAGATAAAAAAAGGGTATCTCATCACTTGGACATAAACTTTACATCAATAAGGATATATGAGAACATATCCCAACATAAAAATATGTAAATTAAAATACCCAACAAAAGAAGTTTTTTAAAAAGAGGAGGGTGAAAGGTTCCCTTACCGACATGGGTATCATTCGAAACATACACCTTATGAAAGAAGGACAATACAACATTGATGGAAATACTCATAAAAGAAAGTATATTACACAATGAGTAAAATAATGGGAAGTAAATACACCACTCAAAGGAAATTGTGGAAAATGTATCATAAATATCATGGGAATAAAAGTGAGATGAAAAATCCCTTACGAAAACTCGGCAGCCTAACGGCACAACATAAAACGTACAAAAATGGATTGATGAGATCAAATAGGGTATATCATCATATTAACATAAATATTATATAAATAGTAATGTAAAATAACATCCCCCAACATAAAAAATAGGAGCTCAAAAGAAGTGACATAAAGGAGAGTACTTAAAAAGAAAGAGAGAGGTTAGATCTCTTACGAAAATTCAGCAGCCTAACGACGCTACTCAAAACTTCCAAAATGGATTGATGGGAGAGAATAGGGTCTATCATCACATGAACATAAAAATTACAGTAAGATTAATATAAAATAACATCCCAATAACAAGAAATATGAGCTTTAAAAGGAATGACATAAAAGAGTGTACTTAAAAAGAAAGAGTAGGGTCCCTTACCTCAAGTCCAACTTGTCTTGTTTGTTTCTTTATATTCCTGGATAATAAAATTTTGTCAATTAATAATTTCCTAAGTACCTACTTTAGAGATTATTAATTAGTTAATATCACATATTATAATGTTATAATAATTATTTAATAATGTTTGTTCATATCAGACGTTTTTGCCGATGTTTGGTACATGAGTCAAAAATGAACTTGTTTGAAAAAAGATTGCCCATGTAGCTATAAGTAAATAATTTACAGAATTGTATTAATGATTAAAATATCATATATATCCATTAAATATTCATTTTATACTATTCCATATCATTTGGAGATAAAAAACGAAAAGCACCGTTTATGGAGACGGTAGGTCATACGTACGCATGAACAATACTTTCATTTTTTTGTCATATTAATGGAATTAAAACAAAATGAGAGAGATATATATATGTTATAATTCCAGAATGATATCCATAATTTAGATGTAATATATTACATATATATCCATTATATATATGTACTTATAATATTACATAACATTTTGAGATATGAAATGAAATGTACCGTTCATGGAGACGGTAAGCCGTACGTACGCATGAACGCTACTTCCATTTCTATTTCATATTTAATGGAATTAAAACATAATGATACATAATAGTATTTTAATTCAAGTATGGTATCATATATAATATAATTAAATATATCCTTTATACGTACCACATATGGTATTAACAAATCAAATCACTTTGAGGGGGCGGTAGTCCGCACTTCCTTAAATGAAGATATGGTGTTTACCTATAATGGAAACCATAAAGGTAAGCCATAAATGAAAAATACTGAAGCTTAACTAAAACATAAACATATTAGATATCATATATTAATATTGTGTCATCTTAATGGCCACCTTTTAAGGATTTAGAATAATGTTGAACAATCATCGTTTCGGGAGGCAGAAATTCGCCATCCACGGAAACAGTATGTTCTTTAACCATTAGATGTAGGTGTGTGTAAGTGTAGCTCGAATAATTATTAAAACAGAATCATATTATATTTAAGATACTGTATTTGTTACAAAATAATTTAATAAAAAGAGTTTAGGGGGTTGGAGAAGCAAAATAAAATAAAAGAACACAAGTGAAGACATTACCTTAAAATCGGGTAACTCCCTTTGGTTTGAGCTCAAAGGCTTCCTTGGGAAGACTTCTGCCCAAAGTGATGCTTCAAGGAGTAAGAGAGGGAAGTGGAGAGACAAAACGAGAAGGGTTTGGCCGAGCCAAAGGCTTTGGGAGTGTGGGTATGGAGGTAGAGGTGGGGGCCTTCTATAAGAGGAGAGGAGGGGCACTCTTGTAAAGTTACAAAATGTTACTTTATTTTCAAAATATTTTCGGATTTTAATGGTCCCAAATTGATTTATTTCGAGGATAAGGTGATAAGGGTTCGAAATCCACTCATCCAATAGGTTTTTGACATGTTTAGGTTTTAGATATTACATTATCTTTCCATTTTATTTAAATCGTTAAATAATGAGGTCATCGTTGCATCATCATGATGTCATAAATAATTTAATTTATTTAATGCATAAAAATTATAAAAAAATTACTATGATTTGGTAAATCATTTTATCTTTCCAATGACTATTTATAGTCAAAAATATTACTTCTCATAACCCCATGTAAAAGTTGTTTTAGTAAAACATTTCATGTTTGTGTCATTTTTACTTTAACATTAAATAAAAAGATATTTATGTCATTTTCCAACCTAAGTGGCTCCATGGGGTCCCCAAGTTTACCCATGGATTGTCTTGGTCGGCCATGACACATCAAATGAGGGTAGGACATGTGTCTAGGTCATTTCATTTTATTAAAACATTATTCTTACCATAGACGACACTAATTACCTCTAATCGCGATTAAAAACTTAATAAGATACTATTCAACAAAAAATTATTTTTATCCCAATTGAACCACATTTTACTTCCTAATGACAACGATGTATGTCGGATTTTTGAAATTCCAAACCCAAAGATGGAAAATTTTCATTTAAATGGAAAAATTAGTTTTTATAAGTACCACTTAGTGGTTTCACTATTCATCAAAAAATTGATGTTTGGCAGAAAAATCCCAAAAATTCACCCTAATCTATATTTGATATTCAGAATTCAAAAATGAAGTCTATTTTAAAAAATTCAAAACATATATGTCACATTAATTAATATAATAATTAATTCCCTCTGTCAGAGCAAATAGCGTATTTTTACGAAACAATCAGTATCAAAAGATTGACACTAGTTTAAGTCTGATTTCAAAGTGAAATAAATTCCAACGACCACTATTGGATTTAATGGTAAAAATATATTCTAATTTAACTTTAAAAAAAATTTGAAAGATAATCTAATCATATAAATAAATTAGATTAAAAAGATGTTTTGAATTAAAATACAACATTTTACACTATTCATTAAAAAATGAATTTATCGGAAAGATACCAAAAATTTACACAAAGTAAATTTTGATTTCCCAATTCTTAAGAAGAGTTTTATTTGGTCCAATAGAATGTATAAGAGTGAAAAAAATTATATTTAATGAAGTTTCTCCATCAAAAGGCGATAAGTGAACCTTTAGTAAAAACTAGGGCATATACGCCTAAAATTGAATTCTTTCCGTATTTTAAGCCTTTATTTTTTATTGGATAAATGTAAAAACATTTAAAAACATATATAATCATATTTTAGTTATTTCTATCCATTCCTTCCAATACAACGGCTTCATGTTAACTACCATTTAAAATAATATTATTTTATTATTAGAGTGCAACGTAAGATTCCCAAGAAACTCATTGTTGCGTGTTGGGTACGCCATCGAGCATAGCGTCCCCTTTAAAGTCATATTAATATTTTATTAAAAAATATGGATAAATATGAAAATTTCATATTCTTTATTTACCTTGGGTGTTACATCCTTCCCCCCTTTTGGGAATTGCGTCCTCGCAATTTTTAAAATTGAGCCTGGAAACATCCTTGAAAGTCCCACATCGGAAAAAGAGTCGGTAAAACAATCACTTTAAAATAAAGGAAGATAAGTATAGAGGTCACCCGAGTTAACCCATACTAGGATTCCATGTAGAAAAACATGGACATGGAAGAAAAAGCAAAGGGTCATGTTCTTGAGGTAGAGTGATAATAAACATATCTTGGAGAAAGCTAACCATAAGAAAATCACAAATTTGTGATGGGTTAAACGGTATTCGATTCCCCAGCAGGAAAAGTTAATAGACAACATTTTTGTTTTAAGTAATATTTTAGTGAGGAATTTATTCATAAGGAAACATAATCACTTATCATGTTGACTTTCAACTTTTACTAGATTCTTTAATCAAACTCATATTTTTTCCAAAATATGAGTATTTAGGGACACTTGTTCGCATTAAGAGTACTATAATCAACTTCTAGAGAATCACCTAATCCACCAAAGAGAACTATATACTGCCCATTCCTTTAGGCTTTAACCAAAACCAAATCCAAAAAAGTTAGTACAAGGTCAGATAATCCAGAAAAGGATAACCCTTTAAAAAAAATCTATGCTTAAACTCCAAAATTTGTCCAACAAAACCAAAAGATCAACAAGGACCATCCAATAAACAATTTCTCCATAAAATTATTCATAGTAAACCAATCTAGGATTGAAACCCAAATATTTGAAGGATTTAGTCACATAGTCTTCCAAGTTAAATCATAACATTTATCTCCAAACAACATCAGTTGCTCCTAAAGTCTCGTATTGAAAAGTGATTAACCTAATCACATATCCTCCATGATAGGTTAATCATTTTCATAAATAACCCAAAATCAACTTACTTTTAATTCATAAAATCATATAACTAAAAATAATCAGTCAAACTAACCAGGGGATTCACGTAGTCCAGTGGTAGGCGATAAATACCAGTCGCACTTTGGTTGTGTGTTCGATTCTCGTAGCTTTGTCCGACGCGACGGGTAGTCACACGGTCTGCGTGTTGTACTTTTTCCAAAACTATATAAATCTCAAATCATTCCCCAAAAAGGGATAAAATCATCAAAAATAACCATAACATAATTTAACATCAATTTTATCTCATGCCTTTCACTTCCATCATAACATATAATAACCCATGATTACCTCAAAAGTAAGGATCATATAAACTCTAATGGTTACTTTTATAATTGTTACCTGAACTTCCACATCGATTGGTCATCTAGTACATGATGAATTAAAGATCATAACAAGGTTCATGTGGTTGATCGTGACTTCTTGATAGTTGGTTTAGAACAACCACGAGTTTCCTCATTGAATCCCCCATTTTATCTAGTATCTTAATCATAGAACCACCACAGTTTCCTTCAAACCTGTTGTCTCTTTGGTCCCTTCTAGATCCATCCATTCACTAAAAACAGAAATGTCAGTGTGAGTATATCAACAAAACCATCATGTACTAAAGATGAATGTAAACACTAAGATACACTTAATCATTCACATTATATAAAACTAGGACTCTTTCTGAATTTCTAACCATTATGGTAATGCCACTTATGCTTAAAGAATACCCTAACCTCTAAATTTATCTAAACCGACCTTTGATACCAACTATAAGGCCCCAGCCTTAAACCTTACTTAATCATGAGTTATTACAAGATTACACATTTAGGATCTTTTTAGGTTTAGAGTTTTAGATAATTAGGTCATGAAACTTGCATTACATTCCACATTTAGACAAAGTGGTTACATAAAAGATAGTATTCATTCTTCCCATCAACGGAAACATATTTAAAATACAACTTGGATTCTTTCTTGACACATCCTTGACACTATCATCCCATCATGTACCTTTCCCTTGACCTGTGAAAAACAATTCAAAAACATGGGATGAGCATAAAAAGCTCAGTAAGGGTTATAAAAATATGGAAAGGAAACATGAGTTCATATATATATAAGAATGAAATCATACATTACCCATAAAACATAGGCACATTTACATACCTCATAAAATCATGAATAAATCATAGAAATCATAAGACATAAAGGTAACTTGAGGCATTAATAACATTCTTACATTGGGAGTAACCCTCTTGGTTACATTTGGAATACCCATCACAGTATATTCCCTAAATATCTTCAGAGAAACCTTAACGTTTCACTCCTTCGCGTTACCCAAGGCATTGGAGAGCTATATCGGGCTCACCCGCCCTTAGTTTATCACAGAACCACCCGTCTTCATTATAATTCCCAAGAACCTCAACATAATCGTATCACATAAAACATGCATAAAGGATACATAACATTCCCACATTTCAATCACAAGATATCAATACAACACATTGATATAAAAACATTATGAAAACCATTTTCAATACCAAAATAAAAGAAAAGTAAAACATGGTATTTATTTTTCTTTTAAAAAGAAGGTATGGCTTGTAGAGGAAGCCGAAACTCAAATAATGGTCACAGCAGCGGAGAAGTCATTGTCGCTGCATACGTACGACAAAAACATTCCCTTTTTTCATTTAGTAGACGCTTCGTATAAAAAATATTCCATTTGAATAAACTTAAAAGTCAAAGGGGTTTATACACCATATAAAAGAAGGTTGTGTATTAAACAAAATATTCCTCAATGAAAGCAGATTGAGACGAATTCCCCTACAAAGATGGTATCCTTGGTTTAAGGAAAAATCAATTACATAATTATGTGTGACAAATGAATACACAAAATATAAGTGGATATTAAGTGTAAAATAATCAAAGGTCATTGAAACATATTCAAAGGATGACATATTCAATAACTACATGTTGAACCCAAAGAAATCGAAACTGGGTTAAGAAGTTCCCTTGACAGCCTAACGACGTCACATCAAATTGAGTTGATGAGAGATAAAAAAAGGGTATCTCATCACTTGGACATAAAATTTAAATCAATAAGGATATATGGGAAAATATCCCAACATAAAAATATGTAAATTAAAAGACCCAACAAAATAAGTTTTTTAAAAAGAGGATGGTGAAAGGTTCCCTTACCGACATGGGTATCATTCGAAACATACACCTCGTGAAAGAAGGAAAATACAACATTGATGGAAATACTCATAAAAGAAATTATATTACACAATGAGTAAAATAATGGGAAGTAAATACACCACTCAAAGGAAATTGTTGCAAATTTTGCATAATTCTCATGGGAATAAAAGTGAGATGAAAAATCCCTTACGAAAACTCGGCAGCCTAACGACACCACATAAAACGTACAAAAATGGATTGATGAGATCAAATAGGGTATCTCATAATATTAACATAAAGATTATATAAATAGTAATTTAAAATAACATCCCCCAACATAACAAAGAGGAGCTTAAAATAAGTGACATAAAGGAGAGTACTTAAAAAGAAAGAGAGAGGTTAGATCTCTTACGAAAATTCGGCAGCCTAACGACGCCACTCAAAACTTCCAAAATAGATTGATGAGAGACAATAGGGTCTCTCATCACATGAAAATAAAAATTACAGTAAGATTAATATAAAATAACATCCCAATAACAAGAAATATGAGCTTTAAAAGGAATGACATAAAAGAGTGTACTTAAAAAGAAAGAGTAGGGTCCCTTACCTCAAGTCCAACTTGTCTTGTTCGTTTCTTTATATTCCTGAATAATAAACTTTGGTCAATTAATAATTTCATAAGTAACTCCTTTAGAGATTATTATTCATTTCATATCACATATTATAATGTTATAATAATTTTTTAATAATGTTAGTTCATATCAGACATTTTTGCCGATGTTTGGTACATGAGTCAAAAATGAACTTGTTTGAAAAAAGATTTCCCATGTAGCTATAAGTAAATAATTTCCAGAATATTATTAATGATTAAAATATTATATATATCCAGTAAATATTCATTTTATACTCTTAAATATCATTTGGAGATAAAAAATGAAAAGCACCGTTCATGGAGACGGTAGGCCGTACGTACACGTGAACGCTACTTTCATTTTATTGTCATATTAATGGAGTTAAAAAAAATGAGAGAGATATATATATGTTATAATTCCAGAATGATATCCTTAATTTAGATGTAATATATTACATATATATCCATTATATATATGTACATATAATATTACATAACATTTTGAGATAAGAAATGAAATGTACAGTTCATGGAGACGGTAAGTCGTACGTACACATGAACGCTACTTCCAATTCAATTTCATATTTAATGGAATTAAAACATAATGATACATAATAGTATTTTAATTCCATTATGGTATAATATATAATATCATTAAATATATCCTTTATACGTACCACATATGGTATTAACGAATCAAATCACTTTGAGGGGGCGGTAGTCCGCACTTCCTTAAATGAGGATATCGTGTTTACCCATAATGGAAACCATAAAGGTACATCATAAATGAAAAATACATAAGATTAAGTAAAACATAAACATATTAGATATCATATATAAATATAGTATCATCTTAATGGCCACCTTTGAAGGTGTTAGAAGAATATTGAACAATCATCGTTTCGGGAGGCAGAAATTCGCCATCCACAGAAATAGTATGTTCTTTAACCATTAAATGTAGGTGTGTGTAAGTATAGCTCGAATCCTTCTTATAAAAACATCCTAGTATATTTAGGATACTGTATTTGTTACAAAATAAATGAATAAATAGATTTTAGGGGGTGGAGAAGCAAAATAAAACAAAAGAACACAAGTGAATACATTACCTTAAAATCGGGTAACTCTCTTTGGTTTGAGATCAAAGGCTTCCTTGGGAAGACTTCTGTCCAAAGTGAGGCTTCAAGGAGTAAGAGAGGGAAGTGGAGAGACATAATGGGTAGGGGTTTCCCTAGAGAAAGGCATTGGGAATGTGGGTAAGGAGGTAGAGGTGGGGGCCTTTTATAAGAGGAGAGGAGGGGCACTCTTGTAAAGTTACAAAATGTTACTTTATTTTCAAAGAGTTTCAGATTTTAAAGGTCCCACATTGATGTATTTCGAGGATAAGGTGATAAGGGTTCGAAATACACTCATAAAATAGGTTTTAAACATGTGTAGGTCTTAGATATTACAGTATCATTCCATTTTATTTAAATCGTTAAATAATGAGGCCATCATTGCATCATCATGATGTCATAAATAATTAAATTTATTTAATGTCTAAAAATTATAAAAAAATACTATGATGTAGGAAATCTTTTTATCTTTCCAATAACTATTTATAGTCAAAAATATGACTTGTATAGCCCCATGTAAAAGTTGTTTTAGTAAAACATGTCATGTTTGTGACATTTTTACTTTAACATTAAATAAAAAGATATTTATGTCATTTTCCAACCTAAGTGGCTCCATGGGGTCCCCAAGTTGACCCATGGATTGTCATGGTCGGCCATGACATATCCAATGAGGTTAGGACATGTGTCTAGGTCATTTCATTTTATTAAAACATTATTCTTACCATAGACTACACTAATTACATCTAATCGCGATTAAAAACTTAATAAGTTACTATTCACCAAAAAATTATTTTTATCCCATTGAACCACATTTTACATCCTAATGACAACCATGTATGTCAGATTTTTGAAATTAAAAACACAAATATGGAAAATTGTCATTTAAATGGAAAAATCAGTTTTTATAAGTACCACTTAGTGGTTTCACTATTCATCAAAAATTGATGTTTTTCAGAAAAATCCCAAAAATTCACCCTAAGCTATATTTGATATTCCGAATTCAAAAATGAAGTCTATTTTAAAAAATTCAAAACATATAAGTCTCATTAATTAATTTAATAATTAATTCCCGATGTCAGAGCAAATAGCGTGTTTTTATGAAACAATAAGTATCAAAAGATTGACAGTAGTTTAAGTCTGATTTCAAAGTGAAATTAATTCCAACAACCACTATTGGATTTAATGGTAAAAATATATGCTAATTTCACTTTAAAACCAATTCAAAAGATAATCTAATCATATAAATAAATTATATTAAAACGAGGTTTTGAATTAAAATACAACATTTTACACTATTCATTAAAAAAAATGAACTTTATCGGAAAGATACCAAAAATTTACACAAAGTAAATTTTGATGTCCCAATTCTTAAGAAGAGTTTTATTTGGTCCAATAGAATATATAAGAGTGAACAAAACTATATTTAATGACGGTTTTCCATCAAAAGGCGATAAGTGAACCTCTAGTAAAAAACCAGGGCATATACGCCTAAAATTGAATTCTTTCCGTATTTTAAGCCTTTATATTTTATTGGATAAATGTAAAAGCTTTTAAAAAAATATATAATCACATTTTAGTTATTTATATCCATTCCTTCCAATACAACGGCTACATGTTAACTACCATTTAAAATAATATTATTTTATTATTAGAGTGCAACGTAAGATTCCCAAGAAACTCGTTGTTGCATGTTGGGTACGCCATCGAGAATAGTGTCCCCTTTAAAGTCATATTAATATTTTATTCAAAAATATGGATAAATATAAAAATGTCATATTCTTTATTTACCTGGGTTGTTACAATATAACTCCCTTCCATGGAGATACCATCAAGAAAACATGATCTCCTAACTGATATTCCAAATCCTTCCTTCGTTTATCAGTATAGCTCTTCTGCCTACATTGAGCTGATTTGATGTGGTTTTGGATTACCTTTACATTTTCCATTGTTTCTGCCACCAGTTCTGGGCCTACAAGTTTTCTTTCACCAATGTCATCCCAACAGGTTGGTGTGCAACATCTCTTTCCATATAACATTTCATATGGTGCCATTTGAATACTTGAATGGAAGCTATTGTTATAGGAAAATTCTACCAGAGGTAAATATTGATCCCACACCCCCTGAAAGTCAAGTGATAAAGATATCAACATGTCTTCTATGTTTTGAATAGATCATTCTGATTATCCATCAGTTTGGGGGTGGTAGGTAGTGCATAAACGATAGTCAGTATCCAGGGCTTTCTGAATACTTTTCTAGAATCTTTAAGTAAAACGGTGACCATGATTAGAAACAATCAATAGGGCTACTCCATAAAGTCTCAAAACTACATTAATATATAGTCTTTCTAGGCTTTCTAGTGATATATCTTCTCTTATTGTAAGAAAATGTGCTGACTTGGTAAGACGATCAACAATAACCCATTTTGCATCGTTCCTTCTAGGAGTATTTGGTATCCCAATGACAATGTCCATCGTAATATTGTCCCATTTCCACTCCGGTGTGGGAAGAGGTTGCATGACTCCTCAAGGTTGTTTCCTTCCAGCTTTCACTTGTTGACAGTCCATACATCTTGACACAAAGTCAGTAATATCCCTCTTCATGTTATCCCACTAAAAATTTTCCTTCAAATCTCTATACATTTTGGTGCTCCCAGGGTGTATAGAAAAATTAGAGCTATGAACATCGTCTAACAATTCCCTTTTAAGATCAGTTATATAGGGAACACAAAGTCTCTTCCCAAATTTCAAAATTCCATATTCATACACAAAGTATTTCAATCTCCCATCATTCACAGCTTTAATCTTCTTTTGAAACTCTTCATCACCGATTTGAGAAGTCTTTATCCCTTCTAGTAAAGATGGTTTGGAAACCATTTGAAAAACTATCGATGGTTCACTTTCCATAGTAATTCCCATATCCATCTTCACTAGATCCATGAAAATAGGATCCCTTTCAATTATCCTCATGTTCAAAACTCCATGATCATTTCTGCTAAAAGAATATTCCACCTTATTTGCCTTCCCCGGGTGGAAGTGTATCGTGCAATCAAAATTCTTAAGTATTTCAATCCATTTCCTTTGCCTCATGTTGAGTTCTTTCTATGAGAAAATATACTTCAAAATCTAGTGATCAGTATAAATATCACATTTTCAACATAGAGATAATGTCTCCATATATTCAATGCAAAGATTACATCAGCTAACACAAGATCATGAGTAGGGTATTTTTGCCCATGAATTTTTAGCTATCATGATGCATAGGCAATAACCCTATCATTATGCATAAGGACACAACCAAGTACTTTCATTGATGCATCACTATAAATAACGAACCCATCATTCCCCGATGGTAGAGTCAATATAGGAGCATTTACTAATCTTCTCTTCAGTTCTTCGAAACATTCTTCACACTTTTTTTACAAACAAATTTAACCCCTTTACGTGTGAGCTTTGTTAATGGGTTAGCCAATTGGGCAATGTTCTGGATGAAACGTCGATAATAACCTGATAAACCAATAGAACGACATACCTCGGTTATACTCGTTGGTTCTGGACATTCTTGGATTGATATTGTCTTTGAAGGATCAACAAAGATTACATCCTTAGAGACAATATAGCCAAGAAAAGAGATCTCCTGATGCCAGAATTCACACTTGCTAAACTTCCCATATAATTCAAGCCTTCAATGATTCTTAAGGATAATGCACAAGTGATTTTCATGATCTTCGTAGATTTTGGAGTATACCAAGATATCATCAATAAATACCACCACACAATCATCGAGATGTTCTTTGAAAACTCTATTCATTAGATCCATGAATACTGAGGGTGCATTAGTCAATCCAAAAGGCACTACTATTATTCATGTCTTCTAGATCGAATGTCAGTCTGTGAAAATTATTAATCTCCATGCAGTTGGTCAAATAAATCATCAATGTGAGGTACGAGATACTTGTTCTTTATTGTTATAGAATTGATTTCCATGTAGTCGATACATAACCTCATATATCCATCTTTCTTTTTAACAAAAAGAAAAGGAGATCCCCAGGGAGAAACACTAGGGAGAATAAATCATGTATTACTCAATTCCTCTAGTTGTTTCTTTAGTTCAACTAACTCCACAGTGGCCATTCTAAAAGGGGTCTTTGATATAGGCCTTGATCCAGGAATTAAATCAATGGAAAACTCAACTTCTTATTCTAGAGGATGTCTAGGTAAATCTTCCGAAAACACATCTACATATTCATTCACAATATGTACATCATCTATTTGAACATTCCTTTCCTCACCCAGAGTCATTTCATTCTATTCTTCCCCACAAATTGAATTCATTTGAGCTACTGGTGGTGGGTCTATGTAAGAATTATTTGGTGATGATTTAGCTCTAAAGATAAGGTGTTCCTTATCATCATCATAAATAACAGTAACCTCCTTCTTCTTACAATAAATTTTTTCATCATGGCCCGAAAACCAATCCATACCAAGGATTATATCAAATTCAATCATAGGTTTGACGATGAGATTAGGGGATAAAGAACATTTATGTGCTCTAATGGGGACTGATTCACAAAACTTGGTTGCAATGATACATCCCATGGGAGTCTTAACTAACAACTCCCATGTTAAATATAATTGGGAATATCTAATTTTCATAGAAAACATGGAAGATATGAAGCAATGCGATGATCCAGAATCAAATAATGTATTTTCTAAACTTGAGGAAACTATTAAATTACCTGCCACCACATCTTTCAGAGCTTCTACCTCAACTGTAGTGATAGAATATGCTTGGACTTGATCCATTGGCCTTTTCTAAGGTATGTTCCCCTAACGCATAGGACATTCATTTGCATAATGTCCCATCTCTCTCCAGTTGTATCATTGAACTTCGGTAGCTTCTTTCTTCCCCTTCAAATCACGAGCTTGGTGGCCTTTTTCACCACACTTGTAACAGACTCTCATTCCCTTCAAGCAAGTACCAGGGTGTTTCTTCCCACATTTACTATAGGATGGATATTCAAATTTTCCCTTATCCCCCTTATTTCCATTCCCATAGTGATCAACAATTCTCTTCTTCTCTTGCATTGCATTAATGTCATAGGACTTATAGAATTCTTTTTCTATCTTGATAGCACATGAGACAATGTCTTCATACAATGATAAGGATTGCGACACTAATTCTTGATGAAGAAATTGTTTTAAACCATTGAAGAAATGAACCATCTTACTTCTTGGGTTACATGTATAATCTCCAGCATACCTTGCTATCCTTGTAAATTTAGCCTCATACTTTGCGACATTCTCATCCTCCTTTGGTCTCAGACTCAGAAATTGCCTTTCCATATCTGCTCGATGGTCATGAGAAAAGTACTTTTCTATGAAAAGTTATTTGAACTCCCTCCATTCCATATTTGATACTTCCTCATCATCCTTTTTGTTTTTATTCAAGGACCATCATTGATCAGCATCTCCTATGAGGCGATAAACTACCATGACATCTTTTTCCTTTTCACTACTCCCCAAAGCCTGAAATATTTTTTCCAGGGAACTTATCCACTTCTCAGCTACCAATGGATTTGTACTCCCATTTAATTTTGGTTTTTGTTGCCTCATGAAGCGATCTAACATTGATCCTCCATGATGTAGATCACGTGGCTCCATACGGGGAAGGTTATTATTCATAACCTGAGTGTGTTGTCCCATTATGGTGATCAGCTAATCAGCACTAGTTGAATCACCATCTCCTCTACAATTATCTTAAGCAGGAGGGAAATCCCTACATGGAGTGCATGTATTGATATGGTTTCCATTTCATCCACTAGGTGCCATTTCTAAATAATGGTATAAACTAGATCAGTTTATGAATCAAAATACATAATTCCATACTTGTAAAACACTTAACATAAATTGAAGTATTTATGGATATAATCCATAATCATAAAAAATGTTTTCTTTAAGGAAGTATATACTCATAAACCCTTCATAATGGGTTTTAATGAAATTGATAATTATCCTAAGAATATCCCCCGGGATTGTCGTAACCAAGAGTGCAGCAAGGCCTGTTGTCGTGCACTAGTTCCCGTTCAAGTGTAGCTCAAAGTTATTTTTTCGGGTTTTTCCCCTAGGTACATCTGTTCCAGAGCCGCCTCTACCTACATGTATCCAGACAGGGATGTATTTCTCAGAAAACTCTCAAAATTTCTACAATACCAAAATTTTAGGAAGTTTTTCTATACTAATCCTCAAATTCTATCTTTTGTCTATGTGCTCATATCAGAGTTTACCTAAATCTAGCTTTCAAGGTTTGTACTAAACATCCTCTGATACCAACTGTAACGTCCCAACCCTAGTTACCTAGATTCAGTGCATTATTACATAACATTTTCATGATGACAAAAGATCATGTCTCAAAAGACCAATTAGTTTAGTAGCCCTGAAATCACTATATATATTCATAATTTTTTACATTACATCATAAATTAAAAAAACTACAACAATATATTGTCTTTATATCCCCTCATATTATTCCTGCAGGTCATTCATAAATTAATTCTTCACATTTTGGGAATAATAAAACATTGAAAGGGGTGAGCTAATATGCTCAGTAAGGATAAAAATATAGTAGAAACTTTCATAAATAATCATAAACATTTAAAGCAATGTATAACTAAAACAAAAGCCTTTTAAACTTGAATTTCAGCATAATATGGAAAAAATAAAATGAAATAATTCCATTTACATATTCACATGGATATTCTACTAGTCGAATGATCACATGAAATATCAAAAACCACTTTCATAATGATGGAATCCATAATGCCAGACTATCATAACCACGTATCCAAGACCTCGTGCCAATAATACAAATAAATTTTTCTCAAGGCCTTGTGCCAAGACACTAGTTTGTCTCATGAGACCTACTGATGCATCGAGGAGCTATAGCGGGCTCCACCCGTCACATATTAAGTCCAATGCATTCCTCATATGAACAGGTTTAAACATAACATTAACATTTATATTAAAACTAGCATACAAAATGTCAAAATATTCTCCATAAACCATGAATGGTATAAAAATAACACATCTACAGTCAAAAATTTCACAAAACCTTCAATACAATATGGATGTTTTGTTTCATAATAAATAAACATCGAATAAGATTACAATCCATGAAATCAAAACTATTTTAGAGAAATATCTTTTTTATAGAAATCATTTAAAAGTCACATAATTATAAAATAAGACATCGAATTTGAAAATATTCTTATAATCTTATAAGGTATGCTTCGAGAATTTATCGGTGGAAAATAGCCACACCCGCCGTATATGTTAAAAAGACATTCTTACCTTAATTTTGTCGAAAAGGTTAAAAAGGACATTGATGGGAAAATGACTGAATGATTCCTTCATAAAATTCTTATAAAAGTCAACAAGGGTATTAATGACTTTATCCCAGAGACATTAAAATAGTAATAATGATTTGAAATACATTTTTAAGTAACATGGATGTGGATGATAATGAGGTCCCAGTAGATAATTACATATAAACAACCTGGGATAATGAAGAGATTGTGAAATAAATACTTACCTTGTACATTTCCTTGGTTGAGGGTCGGTTAACCTACTATATAATGGTGAAATAATTGTTATTAAATTATACAATAATTATATAAATTAATATGATATCATATATTTTTTTTAAACATTGATTTGTTAATAATATCTTAGTATTATAGTTGTTTCAGGTGTTAACATACTAGTTTTATTTTATATGTTTTGTTATATAAGCCATGTTTGTTGAGGATATTTTGTATCTTATTCATATCAAAAATTATATCAAGTCCTTAAACATTATTTTTAATCATTAAATGAGAATTATTCTTGAATGGATACGATGGAGAATGAATCTCATCGCGTGCGTTGAGACGGTAGTCTGTACGTACGCACGAGCGACAATATCATTCTTTTTGTATTAAAATAATATATAATTGGGTGTTATATCATATATACAGAATCATTATCATGTTATATTTATTATTTAGATGAATTACACATCATTATAATACCCATCCAAATAGTAATTTATGAATAACAATTACACCACGACGTGGAGACGGTAAGCCATACGTACGCACGTATGGTGACATGTCACTCAAAGGATGGATAGAATACTAAATATGGGTGTACCATATTTATAATAACATCATAGTATATATAAGATACTTGAGTTATTATTTTATAATGTAAATTACAAATAAAGAAGATGTTGAATAAGAAAGGAACTTGAAAGAGGGTGGTGAAAACATTACCTTTTAATCGGGTTCTTCCTTTTGATTTGATCAAAAGGGGTCCTTAGGATGACGTTCTGATCAAAAAATGGCCTCAAAGTCTAAGTGAAGGAAGTTTAGAGTGTACTTGGGCATGTTTTGGCCGAGCCAAAAGGCTTGGAATGTGTGAATTAGTGAGAAGGGGGAGTTCCCTTTTTTAAGAGGGTTGAGGGGAACCTTTGGAAAAGCTATAAATATTATTTTATAATAAATTCATATTGGATTTCAAATGGCTCCAAAGTGTTTTATTTAAAGTTTAAGGTGGGGATGGGTAGAAAACCACTCAACCAATAGGTTTTAGAAAGGTTTGGGTCACTAAATTAACCTTATCTATTAGTTTTAACTCTTAGTTAATTAGTTTGATATTTACCATGTCACATTGTATTTTTATATTATATAGTTAATAAACAAACTATATACATCCAAATGACCCTAAAGTGGTCCATTAATGATACACCTATCATTATATAAGTCGTTTTACCAAACCTTATATTTTTTTGAATAGAATATAAATTATTAATATAATATTTGTTTTAAAAACACTTTTATGTCAATTTTGACATTACTGGGTATTTTGATTTTGATAATTTCATAAAAACATTATTACTTTAAAAAAATTATATAACCATTCCTAATATTTCATATTAATCTATAAAATTTGTTTAATTCATAAAAAGTCTCAAATTACATTTATTTTGATATTTATAATATTAATTATTTTATTATTTTATTATTTAGGTAATTACTTCATCACAATTGTGTCATAAATAAATTAAATTATTTAATTTCTAAAAATTATAAATAAAATACCATTATGTAAGAAATATTTTTAGCTTTCTAAGGAATATTTACAATTGAATTTATCTTATGTATAACCCTATATTAACATTTTTTTAGTTATTAAACATTGATTTTTACTCTTTTAACTCTTCTTTGAATTAAATAATAATTAATGTCCTAATCTAATCCAAGTGGAACTAAATGATAATATTTTATTCCTAAGGTTATTTTTGGTCGAGATAATCTTGTCCAATTGAATTAGGACATGTGTTAGTGTAATATTAATATCATTTCTACCCTTAATTACCCTATTTACTTTTAACTGTGGTAAATAAAAGTTAAAAGTTACTATTCACCAAAAATTATTTTCATCTCATTGAACTACATTTTACTCCTTGATATTAACCGTGTATCTAGGATTTTTGAAATTACACTCATAGAAGCGGTAAAATTATGTTTTATGTGAATTTCCAAATTCTCCTAGGAGGTGGGTAAAAGACGGTGAAAAGTTCAATAAAATTTTTATATATCTAAAATTATTCCAAACTAATTCCAATGAATTACATTAAAAATATATAGGTATTATGTATCTATTTTTCCCTTAATTAAATTTAAATAAAATAAATAATTATTAAAATAAAAATTCGGTTTCAAACTATAACTTGGTGTTTTTACACTATTCATCAAAAATTGAAAGTTTTCAGAAAAATATCAAAATTTCACCCTAGGCTAATTTCAATATTCCGAATCCAAAAATGAAGTCCATTTTTAATGATTTAATGTATAAATTTCAAAACGTGGGTATTAATATTCATAACGGCTAGTTTGATTAGTTGTGGTGTGTGTTAGAACTCGAAGTTCCGTACAACACACACTACTGTATTTTTCAAAGAGGAGCATACTGTGGAAGCTTGGGGTGTTACAATCATTGTTCCTTTTTCGATTAAATCTCTAACATTTTCATATGCTTTGAAAGTGATACTCTTATTTATTGTAAACATGAATTTTTCCAAACCACCCTTTTTTTGGATTTAACCCGAAATGTTTTTGTTTCTATTTCAATACTAGTTTTAGGTTATATGACTCGGTACACTGGGGGATATTGAATTTTTCAAAATAATATTGAATAAAAGTTATAATCTTAAATTTATATATATTTTCCCAAAATTGAGGGTAAGGGAAATGGAAATGTGAGGCCATATGTGAATTAGTTTCCATTACAATGATGGAAAACCTAAGGGGTACTTACATTATTTAGTATTATGATTCATTGTTCTTTTGTGAGAGGGAATAAAAAAATAAAAACGGGGAAAAGGAAATAATTAAATCCCAAGAAATCTTAAATAGTTAATTATGATTATGATTCAAATCCCAAACCAATATTCTTAGATTAAAATTATTGTTATAGTAGAGGAACACAAATGATGAACAGTGGAAATATTCAGATGATGGGTTTTTCTATGATGCTTCTATGGAATATAGAGATTATAGTTACCTTACTTTTGGTTGATATTCTTCTATTTTATAGGCCAAAATGTGGCCCTTATATAGATCTATATTGGGTTATGTATACATAGTCAATAAAAATGTTCTTTTTATTTTAGTTTGCTCATAACTAATAACCATGAAAGTATTGTGGAAATAAAATGTACATAAAAATTGATATTTGGTTTTTAGAAGAATGGATATTTGGAAGAGGTTGTGGAATTATTTTTGACTTGATATTACCATATCTAGGCTATCATTATTCACTGGAAATGGGTAAATATAGACTATGTTTTGTGGTTGGTTCTAAATTATATATTCTATAAATCAATAAATATATTTAATTAATTTAGAATCAATCAACATGTAGTTATCATATGTCATTTAGTTTAATGTTTTGAGACATGGACTCAAGCATGATACATTTTAAAATTTTACATGGGGACCTAAACTAATAATTTTAAATTCAATTGGGATGAAATTCCATAAACCTTATAGAAACTCCCAATCTGTGTGAGAAGAACACACATTGGAATGGTGTATTTTGGACTATAGAAACGTTTAATTGGGCATAAGATAAGGTATCAATGAATCACTATGTAGCCGAATATAATGGGAGTCAATCCACACATAGTTATTTTATTTAAAGACAATATAGTTGAGGATCCTATGTAGGGAAAACGGGATATTTTTTATTGTGGGTTCATTGATAAGGGAAGCCATTTCATAGACTCCTATACAAATATAGTTTACACACATAAGGGATCATTTTTAAATTTCTTGTTTTAATGTGGATATGATTCACATAATAACTAAAGGAAACATGTCTTATTAATAAAAATGGACAACACAATGTGAATAAATTGTGATTTTATAAGGAACCAACTTGAGGTGGGGAATTTTAATATTTCTATGGATGGACCTATTTCATGGATTCTAGGAATCATTGTGTATCCTGTAAAAATAATAATCAAGACACACAATGTTCTAATGAGGGTAACTCCCTATAAAAATAAATATCATACATCGGGGGAGGGATTTCTATGTGCATGAAATATATGATTGGGCCTAAGAAAAGGGATCCTGGCATTGTGTCTAATATTATTATAATAGTAAAAATTCTACATGTAGACCTTATGAGGGTAACTCCCTGTGAAAATTAATCTCCTACATAGGGGTCGGGGAATTTTTCATTGATTAAATATATTGATACACCTAGTTTCAGCGATCTTGGAAAAACTACATATCATATTAGAAAAATATTCAAGCCACTTGTAGTTATTTTAATGAAATTAATCACAGATACTGAGATCGTATACAAGGAAAAGGGAATTTTTCTTCACATTGTATAGGAGGCCCATGTTTTAGGTCATTCAATGTGGTTTTGACCATAAAATCTTAAAGATATGGAAAATGTATCCTTTTTAGATCGATATCTTATTAAAGGGGAGGAAAATTTCTCTAATTTTCATTATAGGGCTTAGAAAAAAAGTACATATGCATCACTTCATATCTTTTGTGTATAGAGATCGAGCCCAATATAGTACTTTTTAGAGGAATGATTTGCATAGATCCAAATATAATTAAAGGATATAGGAATCATTGATGCTTTGAGGCACTACAATATTGTGTTCCAAAACTACTATATGGATTTCTCCCCTATATAGATAAAAATGATTCTATAGGGACTGGGCCACTCAATGAAATTTAGAGTGATGCATGAAGAAGTTTTGTGGAATATACATAAAGTAGTAATTATTTTACCAATGTGTGTTGTGTTTTATGGTAATATGATGAGGAATCCCACAACAAATCCTAACATCAAGTCGGAACAAAATTCTTGCATAACGTTTAATATTACATGATAATAACAAAGACTATACATTTTAACATTATGTATTTAAGATATTTTAGTGTAGTTTAATTTCATGCGACCAAGACAAACATCAATGATATATTATAAAGTGTACTTTCCGATAATCCTTATATTATTATGATTTTTTATTTCCACACCTTCTATAATGATCATTTAATAAGTCTTATTGAGGTAAAACTCATTTATGATGTATGTTCCCTCCCACTTTAGCTGAATTTTAAATTTTTCATCTCTTGTGTCATTTGAGTTCTGAGAGATAACACAGGCTCTCCCTAGAATAATTGACATATGTGAAATTTTTTTAAGGATCATGAAAACTAATTATCATATATTTCTATGTTATTTAGTGTTTGAAACCTCATTTCATTGAGTTATTCCAATTTTTCCGGCCAATTTTTTTGATTTTTTATTCTATTGTAGATAGATATAGAAATTGACATGGAGTCAGGTAAGTGGAAATTTGATAAGTAAAACTATATCCACTTTAAACTAAATTAAGTATGTTTTCAATTCCACGGAACCGTTGGTTGAGGTTATGTAAGCCAATAATTCATACAAGAGAATTCAAGACCATTATTTTTTATTTCTTCCATGCATATTTTGAAGGATATTATAAATAGGCTTATTAAATTTTGTATATAACCAATTTACATTATAGTGTAGCCGGTGGATATCTCGGATTTGGTGTTTCTTTATTTATATAGTCCCTTAAATAAAGAATAATAGAAATTGGTTCCACTTCAAGTCAGTATTTTCTATGGGACACCTAATATGAAGATGATATTTTACTTCATAAATTTGATGATATCCTTTTTTCTAACCTTCTTGGTGGTATTTACATGACCCATTTAGATACTAAATCAGTGGAATCAATGATGTACATTGACTAACTATATGTGTCTTGATTATATGGAACTATAACTGTAACATACCTGGTAAATAATGAATAAAACATTTTCATATTTATTAGTATTTACGAATTAAATATTAATTTTACATTAAAAGGGTTGCTATGTTCGATAGCGTACCCGATACACAACAAAGAGTTTCATTGAAATCTTTTGTTTCACACTAGTAATAAAATAATATTATTTTAAATGGTAGTTAACACATAGTCGTTGTATTGGCGGGAATGGATAGAAGTAACTAAAATATGATTATATATGTTTTTTAAATGTTTTTACTTTTATCTAATAAAAGATAAAGGCTTAAAATACGGAAAGAATTCAATTTTAGGCGTATATGCCCTAATTTTCACTAAAGATTCACTTATCACCTTTTGATGTAGAACCATCATTAAATATAGTTTTTTTCACTCTTATACATTCTATTGGACCAAATAAAACTCTTCTTTATAATCGGGACATCAAAATTTACATTGTGTAATTTTTTGGTATTTTTCCGATAAAGTTCATTTTTTAATGAATATTGTAAAATGTTGTATTTTAATTCAAAACCACTTTTTAATCTAATTTATTTATATGTTTATATTATCTTTTGAATTGTTTTTAAAGTGAAATTATAATATATTTTTACCATTAAATCAAATAGTGGTCGTTGGAATTAATTTCACTTTGAAATCGGACTTAAACTAGTGTCAATCTTTTGATACTTATTGTTTCATAAAAACACGCTATTTGCTCTGACAGTGGGAATTAATTATTAAATTAATTAATTCAACTTATATGTTTTGAATTTTGTAAAGTGGACTTCATTTTTGAATTCGGAATATCAAATATATCTTAGGGTGAAGTTTTGGTATTTTTCTGAAAAACTTCAATTTTTGATGAATAGTGAAACCACTAAGTGGTACTTAAAAAAATTGATTTTTCGTTTAAATGAAATTTTACCACCTCTGTGTTTTGAATTTAAAACATCCGACATAAATGGTTGTCATTAATAATTAAAAGGTGGTTCAATGGGATTAAAATAATTTTTTGGTGAATAGTATCTTATTAAGTTTTAAATCGCGATTAGAGGTGATTAGTGTAATTTAAGGTAAAAATAATGTGTTAATAATATGAAATGATCTTGACACATGTACTAACCTCATTAGATGTGTCATGGCCTACCAAGACAATCCATGGGTCAACTTGGGGACCCCATGATGCCACTTTGGTTGGAAAATGACATTAATAACTTTTTATTTAAAGTTAACATAAAAATGTCACAAACATGAGTTGTTTTACTAAAACAATTTTTACATGGGGTTATACAAATCATATTTTTGACTATAAATATTCATTAGAAAGGTACAAATATTTCCTAAATACTAGTAGTTTTTTTATAATTTTTAGACATTAAATAAATTAAATTATTTATGACACCATGATGATGCAGCGATTACCTCATTATTTAACGATTTAAATAGAATGGAAAGATAATGTAAAATCTAAGACCTAAACATGTCAAGAACATATTGCCTGGGTGGATTTAGAACCCTTATCACCATATCCTAGAAAAACATCAATTTGGGATCATTAAAATCTGAAACGCATTCTAAAATAAAGTAACATTTCCTTACTTTCCAAAAGTATCCCTCCTCTCCTCTTATAAAAGGCCCCAACCTCTACCACCTTACCCACACATACAAAGCCTTTGGCTCGGCCTAAACCTGCCCATTTTGTCTCTCTACATCCCTCTTTTACTCCTTGAAGCCTCACATTGGGCATAAGTCTTCCCAAGGAAGCCTTTTAGCTCAAATATAACAGAGTTACCTGATTTTAAGGTGATGTCTTCACTTGTGTTCTATTGTTTTATTTGGCTTCTACAACCCCCTAAACTCTTTTTATTCATTTTGTTTGTAAAAATTACAGTATAGTAAATATACTAGGATGTTTTTATAAGAATATTTCGAGCTACACTTACACACATCTACATCTAATGGTTAAAGAACATACCGTTTTTGTGGTTGGTGAATTTCTGCATCATGAAACGATGATTGTTCAATCTTCTTTTAAACACATTAAATGGTGGCCATTAATATGTCACTCTATTTATATATGATTTATATTATGTTTATGTTTTCAAAATTCTTCTTTATTATTCATTTGTGGTATATCTTTATGGTTTCCATTGTGGGAAAACACGATAATTTCATTTTAGGAAGGGCGGACTACCGCCCCCTCAAAGTGATGTGATTCGTTAATGCCATGTGTGGGACGTTTAAAGGATGGATTTAAATTTATTATATATGATTTTATACTGGAATTATAATATACCTCTATATCATTATTATTTCTTTCCATTAATGTATGAGATTGAAATGAAAGTAGCGTTCATGCGTACGTACAGCTTACCGTCTCCATGAATGGGGCATTTCATTTCTTATCCCCAAATGTAATGTACTATTATAAGTACATATATATAATGGATATATATGATTTATGTTACATATAAATGATTAATATAATTTTGGAATTAAAATATACATACCTCTCATTTAGTTTTAATTTCATTAATATGAAATAGAAATGAAAGTGGCGTTCATGCGTACGTACGGATTACCGTCTCCGTGAACGGTGAATTTAATTTCTTATCTCTAAATGATTATGTAATATTATAAATACATGTATATGCTGGATATATATGATACATATGATATCCAAGTCAGGAATTTCATTCTGGATATAAAGAACCTTTGACCACACGAACAACATGTAATTGTAAGAAGTCCACTTTCGACTTAAGAACCAAATATCAACAAAACAAACATTATTAACTTAAATGATTACATAATGTTTATGACATGGAAATAAGTGATATAAAAGGAATGATTAACTTGAAAAAGGATCTTATGAAAATTAAAATTAACTCAAGTTTATTATTCAGGACGTTAAAAAACCATCGAGTCAAGTCGGACCCGAGGTAAGGGACTTCGTCTCAATCTCCTTTCATTGAGACATATTTCGTTTTATACACAACATTCTTTTATACAGTGTATAAACCCCTTTGACTTTTACTTTTATACAAAAGGAATCTTTTTCTACGAAGCATTTTAAAAAATGACAAAAAGGAATGTTTCTTTTAACGTACGCGGTGACAATGACCTTTTCCGCCGCCGCGAGTATTATTTGGTCTTTGGCTTCCTGAACAAGCCGTAATGTTTTTTTAAATGAAATAAATACCATATACACTTTTATGTATTTTGGTATTGAAAATGTTTTTTTATAATGGATTTGTTATGTCAATATATTTAAGTGATATATTGTGATCCAAGTGTGGAAATATTTTCTTTCCATTATATTTGTTTTATGTCTTATGATTTTTATAATTCTACTTGGACATTTGACGGGTGGTTACGTGATAAACCATATGAAGGGTGGTGCCGTGAATACTAGGATGGGTGGATACGTTATAACCTCTAATGCATTGTGTATGGAAGTCGGTCGTACGGCTATTCCGTTAAGTATGTATGGATGTTGGCTGTATGGATATTCCATTAAGTGATATGTGTGGAAGTCGACTGTATGGTTATTCCACTTAAGTATGTTTATGTCCCACGTTACCTTTATATGTTATGTGTTATTTATATGGGTTTTATGGTAATATTTGGTTACAAAAGGGTAAGTAATGATATTTTATTCAGTGAAGAGTTCTTACTACTTCAGGAAGGTGAAGGTATTACGTTGATAAAGTATACATGGTTTACTTGATGTTTGAAAAACTAATAGTTTTCATTCTTTGTGTATCCCTTACTGAGCTTTTTATGCTCACCCCAAGTTTTTTTGAAATGTTTTTCATAGGACATAATGTGTAATAGGGTCAAGGATGGGATCAAGGGAAAGTCATGCTATATAAAACATGGAACTAGACATGTTTCTATTTAAGAGTTTTTTTTAATTCTATGGAAACTTAGTAGAAGTGTCTACTTTGTAACCTTTTGAGATGTAACCGTTATGTCCTAATTCTCTTAAACTCCAAACCTGAAGAGACCATCAATTTGAATTATTAATTTAATTCAATATTAAGAAATGTTTAAGTCTGGGGCCTTATAGTTGGTATCGGAGGTTGGTTTAGATAACTTTAGGAGTTATAAATCTATTATATGATTATCCAAAAATATTTTTTTTATGGTCAAATTTAAGTGATATAGCATTTACAGATTACCTTGTTGCTTCACCTAAGGTATTTCAGTGTTAAGAATGGTTTTTCGTAGAGGAAACAAAGAAACTTTTCTGGGAAGGCATACAGAGGGAAATGACCTTTCAAATCTGTATCCTAAGATGATCAGATTCAGAACTAAACAGTTTGTTGTAGTGATGGCTCAGTTGACTCAGGTTGTTGAAGAATGGCCAAGACCCACAAATGTAACCGAGATCCGTAGTTTTCTTGGTTTAGCAGGTTACTACTGAAGGATTGTTGAAAATATTTCACGGTTATCTAGTCAAATGACTAAGCTAACTCGGAAGGGTGTTAAGTTTATCTGGAAAAAAGAATGTGATGATTGTTTTCAGGAGTTGAAAAGAAGATTGGTGAATGATCCAGTTTTAGCACTTCCTTCCAGGAATGGTGAGTTTGTTATCTACAGTGATGCTTCATTGAAAGGACTTGGTTGTGTCCTTATGCAGAATGATCAGGTAATTGCTTATGCTTCACGTCAGTTGAAAACTCATGAGGTAAATTACCCTACACATGATTTGGAATTAGCTACTGTTGTTTTTGCTTTAAAAATTTGGAGGCATCATTTTTATAGATTAAAGTGTGAAATCTATACTGATCAAAAAAGTTTAAAGTATATATTCACTCAGAAAGAATTGAACATGAGACAGAGGAGATGGATATAATTAATCAAGGATTATGACTGTACAATTCATTACCATCAGGGAAAAGCAAACAAAGTGGCCGATGCTTTGAGTCGAAAAAGTAATGATTTATTAACCATGCTACATTTGGAATGAGATCCTTTTGTTTTTGATTTGATGAAATTTGGCATAGAAGTTTTTGGTGCAGGATGTTCTTCTGTTTTGTTTCTGGTATCAGTGAAATCATCTCTATCGGACAGAATCAAGAAAGCACAGAAGCAAGACAATGAGTTGCAGAAAAAGGTAGAGCTGGTTCAGAAGGGTATGTTTCCTGAATTCAACATTGATAATGATTGTGTTTTGAGGTTTGGGAAGAGAATACGTGTGCCTTGTGATTCACAGTTGAAGAATGATTTGTTATGTGAGGCTCATAGTTCCCCGTTTTCAGTTCATCCTGGAAGTACTAAGACGTACAAAGATATGCGAGAGTATTACTGGTGGGATGGAATGAAAAGAGATATTGCTAATTTTACTGTGAACTATTTGACTTGTTAGCAGGTTAAAATAGAGCGACAGTTACCGAAAGGGATGCTTCAGCCTTTACCAGTGCAAGAGTGGAAATGGGAGAATATATCCATGGACTTCGTTGTGGGGTTGTTGAAGACATCTCGAGGTAATAATGCAATCTGGGTTATTGTTGATCGATTGACTAAATCTGCTCATTTCCTTGCCATACGAGATAATTTTTCCCCAGATCAACTTTCCCATTTGTATCTTAAAGAGATAGTCAGGTTACATGGATTTCCTCTCTCCATTGTATCTGACCGTGATCCCAGGTTTACTTCTAACTTTTGGAAAGGCCTTCAGAAGTCGTTGGGTACTGAATTAAATTTTAGTACAACTTTTCATCTGCAATTAGATGGGCAGTCAGAACGAAAAATTCAGACCTTGGAGGATAGGCTACGAGCTTGTTTGATGGATTATCAGGGATGTTGGGACCAACATCTTTCTTTGGTTGAGTTTTCTTATAATAACAGTATTCATTCCAGTATACAGATGGCACTATTTGAGGCATTATATGGGAAGCAGTGTCGAACTCCAGAATTCTGGGATGAAGTGGGTGAAAGGAAGCTGATGGGACCAGAATTGGTAGAAGAGATGGCAGAAAAATTTCAGTTGCTTCAGAAACACATGAGAATAGCTCAGAGCAGGCAGAAGAGTTACGCAGATAACCAGAGGAAGGATCTATCTTTCGAGGTAGGTGATCATGTTTTTCTCAAGGTTTCTCCATGGAAAAGTGTGATGAGATTTGGTAAGAAAGGAAAGCTGAGTCCATGGTTCATTGGACCATATGAAATTCTGGATAAAGTTGGATCAGTTGCTTACCGAGTGGCTTTACCTCCATGTTTATCTCAGGTACACAATGTTTTCATGTTTTGATTTTGAGGAAGTATATGCCAGATCCATCTAATGTTTTGAGTCCAGAGTTAGTTCAGCTGGAGGAGAACATATCATATGAAGAACAACCAGTCCAGATTCTTGACCTAAGAGAGAAAGTGTTGTAAAATAAGGTAATTCACCAGGTAATGGTTTTGTGGAAAAACCATATTTTTGAAGAGGCAATGGGGGAATCTGAAAATGCTGTGAGGGATAAATACCCCAACTTATTTTGATATGTGAATAAAATTGCGAGGAAGCAATTCCCAAAAGGGGGGAAAGGATGTAACATCCCAGGTAAATAATGAATAAAACATTTTCATATTTATTAATATTTACGAATTAAATATTAAATTTACTTTAAAAGGGTTTCTATGTTCGATAGCGTACCCGATACGCAACATAGAGTTTCATTGAAATCTTTTGTTGCACACTAGTAATAAAATAATATTATTTTAAATGGTAGTTAACACATAGCCGTTGTATTGGTGGGAATGGATAGAAATAACTAAAATATGATTATATATGTTTTTTAAATGTTTTTACTTTTATCTAATAAAAGATAAAGGCTTTAAATATGGAAAGAATTCAATTTTAGGCGTATATGCCCTAGTTTTCACTAAAGGTTCAATTATCGCCATTTGATGGAGAACTGTCATTAAATATAGTTTTGTTCAATATTATACATTATATTGGACCAAATAAAACTCTTCTTTATAATCGGGACATCAAAATTTACTTTGTGTAAATTTTTGGTATTTTTCCGATAAATTTCATTTTTTAATGAATAGTGTAAAATGTTGTATTTTAATTCAAAACCACTTTTTAATATAATTTATTTATATTATTAGATTATCTTTTTAATTGGTTTTAAAGTGAAATTTTAATATATTTTTACCATTAAATCCAATAGTGGTCATTGGAATTAATTTCACTTTGAAATCGAACTTAAACTAGTGTCAATCTTTTGATACTTATTGTTTCATAAAAACACGCTATTTTCTCTGACAGTGGGAATTAATTATTAAATTAATTAATTCAACATATATGTTTTTAATTTTTTAAAATATACTTCATTTTTTAATTTGGAATATCAAATATAGCTTAGGGTGAAGTTTTGGTATTTTTCTGAAAAACTTCATTATTTGATGAATAGTGAAACCACTAAGTGGTACTTAAAAAAACAAATTTTTCGTTTAAATGAAATTTTACCACCTCTATGTTTTGAATTTCAAAAATCCGACATACATGGTTGTCATTAAGAAGTAAAATTTGGTTCAGTGGGATTAAAATAATTTTCTGGTGAATAGTAACTTATTAAGTTTTTAATCGCGATTAGAGGTGATTAGTGTAATTTATGGTAAAACTAATGTTGTAATAATATGAAATTATCATGACACATGTCCTAAACTAATTGGATGTGTCATGGACGACCAATAAAATCCATGGGTCAACTTGGGGACCCCATGAAGCCACTTTGGTTGGAAAATGACATTAATAACTTTTTATTTAAAGTTAAAATAAAAATGTCACAAACATGAGTTGTTTTACTAAAACACTTTTTACATGGGGTTATACAAATCAGATTTTTGACTATAACCTTAATTGGAAATGTAAAAATATTTCCTAAATCCTAGTATTTTCTTTATAATTTTTAGACATTAAATAAATTAAATTATTTATGACACTATGATGATGCAGTAATTAAGTAATTATTTAATGATTTAAATAAAATGGAAATATAATGTAAAATCTAAGACCTAAACATGTCAAAAACCTATTGTATGTGTCGATTTAGAACCCTTATCACCTTATCCTTGAAACACATCAATGTGTGACCATTAAAATCCGAAATTCATTCTAAAATAAAGTAACATTTCCTTATATTCCAAGAGAACCCCTCCTCTCCTCTTATAAAAGGCCCCCACCTCTACCACCTTACCCACAGATCCAAAGCCTTTGGATCGGACAACCCCTTCCCATTTTGTCTGTCCACATCCCTATATTACTCCTTGAAGCCTCACTTTGGGCAGAAGTCATCCCAAGGAAGCCTTTGAGCTCAAATCTAAGAGAGTTCCCCGATTTTAAGGTGATGTCTTCACTTGTGTTCTTTTGTTTTATTTTGCTTCTCCAACCCCCTAAACTCTTTTTATTCATTTCTTTTGTAACAGCTCCAGTATCTTCAATATACTAGGATGTTGTTATAAGATTATTTTGAGCTACAATTACACACATCTACATCTAATGGTTAAAGAACATACTGTTTCTGTGGTTGGCAAATTTCTGCCTCACAAAACAATGATTCATCAATCTTCTTTTAAACACCTTTATTGGTGGCCATTAATATGTAACTCTATTTATATGTGATATATATTATATTTAGGTTTTCCTTATGCTTCTTTATTTTTCATTTGTGGTATACCTTTATGGTTTCCATTGTGGGTAAACACGATAATTTCATTTTAGGAAGTGCGGACTACCGCCCCCTCAAAGTGATGTGATTCTTTAATGCCATATGTTGGACGTATAAAGGATGGATTTAAAGTTATTATATATGATTTTATACTGGAATTACAATATACCTATATATCATTATTATTTCTTTCCATTAATGTATGAGATAGAAATGAAAGTAGCGTTCATGCGTACGTACGGCTTACCGTCTCCATGAAAGGTGCATTTCATTTCTTATCCCCAAATGTAATGTACTATTATAAGTAGATATATATAATGGATATATATGATGTATGTTACAATTAAATGATTAATATAATTCTGGAATTAAAATATACATACCTCTCATTTAGTTTTAATTCCATTAATATAACATAAAAATGAAAGTAGCGTTCATGCGTATGTACGGCTTACCATCTCCATGAACGGTGCATTTGATTTCTTACCTCTAAATGATTTTGTAATATTATAAATAGATGTATATGATGGATATATATGATATATATGATATCAAAATCAGGAATTTCATTTTGGATATAAAGAACCTCTGACCACATGAACAACATTTAATTGTAAGAAGTCCACTTTCGACTTAAGTACCAAATATCCAAAAAACAATCATTATTAACATAAATGATTACATAATGTTTATAACATGGAAATAAGTGATATAAAAGGAATAATGAACTTGAAAAAGGTTCTTAAGAAAATAGAAATTTACTCAAGTTTATTATTCAGGACGTTAATGAATGATCAAGTCAAGTCGGACCCAAGGTAAGGGACTTCGCCTCAATCTCCTTTCATTGAGGCATATTTCATTTTAAACAAAACATTCTTTTATACGGTGTATAAACCCCTTTTAATTTTACTTTTATACAAAAGGAATATTTTTCTACGAATCATTTTACAAAACGACAAAAAGGAATGTTTCTTTTAACATACGCGATGAGAAAGACCTTTTCCGCCGCTGCGAGTATTATTTGGTCTTTGGCTTCCTGAACAAGCCATAATGTTTTTTTTAAAATGAAATAAATACCATATACTCTTTTATTTATTTTGGTATTGAAAATGGTTTTTTATAATGGATTTGTTATGGCAATATATTTAAGTGATATATTTTGATCAATGTGTGGAAATGTTTTCTTTCCATTATATTTGTTTTATGTCTTACGATTTTTATAATGGTACTTGGACATTTGACGGATGGTTATGTGATAAACCATATGACGGGTGGTTCCGTGAATACTAGGACGAGTGGTTATGTTATAACCTCCAATGCATTGGGTATGGAATTCGGTCGTATGGGTTTTCCATTATGTATGTATGGAAGTTGTCCGTATGTCTATTCTATTAAGTGATATGGGTGGAAGTCAACCGTATGGTTATTCCACTTAAGTATGTTTATGTCCCAGGATACCTTTATATGTTATGTGTTCTTTATATGGGTTTTATGGTAATCCTTTGGTTACAAAAGGGTATGTAATGATATTTTATTCAGTGAAGAGTTCTTACTACTTCATGAAGGTGAAGGTATTACTTTGATAAAGTATACATGGTTTACTTGATGTTTGAAAAACAAACAGTTTTCATTCTTTGTGTATCCCTTACAGAGCTTTTTATGCTCACCCCAAGTTTTTTTGAAATGTTTTTCACAGGACATAATGTGGAATAGGGTCAAGGATGGGATCAAGGGATAGTCATGCTATATAAAACATGTAACTAGACATGTTTCTTTTTAAGAGTTTTTTTATTCAATGGAATCTTAGTAGAAGTGTCTACTTTGTATCCTTTTGAGATGTAACAGTTATGTCCTAATTCTCTAAAACTCTATACCTGAAGAGATCCTCAATGTGAATTATTCATTTAATTAAATATTAAGAAATGTTTAAGGCTGGGGCCTTATAATAGCATACTTTCCCCACATTAGAAATTACCATTACTACCTACTGATAAGAAAAGAATCAGTATGAAAATTGTTCAAATTTTGAAGTATTAAAAAATAAATTTATTTCATAGTAAATTCAACATAATATTTTCTCGTTTTTGGATAGAAATGACCACTTCACTCGGTATAATGGGAGGTATTTTTTTGAATTGTTCATACTACAAACCCCACTGTGAAACTGTTACTTAATAATGATGATCTTTTATCATTAAATGCATCTGAGGAGTATTCCATTGAAGCCTCATTTATAGAGGACCTTTAGTGTATTTGGACCATCACGAAAAATGAGATTTACTAGATTACACTAACATTGTTCGTTCATGGATTTATCTGATGAGAATATACCACTTTAGTGATAGTATATGATAGTGGATATCCATCTATTATAAAAATCAATTGATAATGATATTTCATCATCATGCTTTACAATGGCGTTAATCTATTTAATCTCATCCATAGTCTATCTAACTATTGATGATATATTCTACTGATGTGGGATATGAAAAATCTATTCTTCTTAGTCTAGATCGTCTAAGACTATAGTCGTGACAACTAATTCTTTAACAAAATTGTTTTCTAATCAGGGGATATGGGTTAGTGTAAGATCCTAGAGAAATTCCTCAATTAGTTTATAGATAAGATCAATAAAATGGACAAGTTCCTCTTTTTATGGAATTTTCTCCAGTGATATTATTAATAACTATCTCTAAATCACTTTTAATATAATGGAATGTCACTAAAAATTGAAATGAATAATCCTAGCTAAGGATGAGGTCTTGATACTATTATTCATTATTAATGAAACCCTCAGAAATAAAAATAATGTGTATTAAAGAACTTCCCTAACATTTGAATTGATAAAAATACCTAGATTGGCTCATTTTTTCAAAAGGTCATCCATTATTTTTTTATGGGACACCATAGAATCTCTATTAAATAAAAATTAACAATTTTTTGGGTTTTCAATTGAAAATAATTTTTAATGGGGATATCTATATATATTGGTGTTTTTTCAAGACTAGATGTGTTGAAATAAAGTCTTCCAATTCTTTCCCCTTCACAAAATTCTAAGCTATGAGCTATATATATAACTATTTTAGTATGAACACTTATATTTCCAATCACATTGTTAGAATTAAATGTCTAAGGATATACTTGAATGAGTCAAACATATACCCTAAAAACATCATGGTTTTATAAATAATTTATGAGTTTCTATACTTAAAACATAAAAACTAAAAAATTATTCTCAATATTATAATAATAGGTCATGGAAATGAGCATTTACCTACTAATATAGTACAATAAATTTTATCTTCAAGTATCATTATTCTAGTCACATAATGGACAAAGTTATCTCTACTGATCCTCCATATAAATATTGATTTTTTCCCTTTAATACGAATAATCATTATTTGAGGTAATATAAGATAATGTTTAAGGATTTATGTGTCTTGTTTGAAACCATTATCCCACTCATAGAGGATTACCTTAAACATATATCTATTATAATTTTCTGTCCAAATTGGATGTAGAGAATATTATAATAGTATCATTTTCCTATAATAACCTTATATTTAAGGTTTTATAGTGGTTAAGTATTAATTATTTCTACAATTTTCTCCACATCGAACATGATTCCATGATGGATCAATAATAAATTGTGGAAGATTCTCATTGTCATCTTAAATGCACACTTTGAGGGTTTATTTTCAAAATATGTTGTCAAAATTACTAAATAACATTCCATGATCATTATGATGATTAGGTAAATGATTTGATTTTACCACCAGATTATCAACACAATACTACATGATCTTTCATATGAGGGTGTTGAATATATAGAGATTTTTATATTGGTATGTGGGGATAATATTATTTAAACTAAAAGGCATTACACAATAGTATTAAACCCCTTATTGAGCTCTAAAACTGCTATAATATTTATCTTCATGGTTCATCTAAATTTGATTATAAACCGAGTATCCATCAATAATGGAATGTTTTTATAATTCATCGGTCACATCGATCAACATCTCTGTGATTGGGATAGAGAAATCGTCTTCTAGAAAATACTAATTGAGATCTTTAATCTAAATAAAGACATTAATTTTTACATTAATTTCATTAACTAGGATAATACTATCCATATAATATGGATATTTTATTTTCTTATTAATGTTTGAATTGACGAGCTTATGAACCTTAGACTCTAATATATAATTGAAGGCTTCATTCATTCATCTCACCACCAATATATAAAAAAAGTTCTCCTTAAGCCTTCCCTGGTGATGGTTGTCTACTTTAGGGTCTAACTCAGGTGTATTGGTATAATTTTGTGTGAAAATATTCATATTCCATTTCAAAGAGGATGAATATTTCTCTTTAATTTCAAGATTTATGGTGAAACTATGAAATTTATGTTTCAAAAATTTATATGCATTGAAGATTATTATTTTGAGATCATCTACCATGGTTGACACACCATCCTCAAATTTTTTAGGAGAATCTCTAAGATCCACCTCCTCTTCTTCTTCCTCCCCCATATCATTAATAGAAATAAAAAATTTGGAATCATTAACCCATGTAGTGTCATTTTTGGAGAAAAGGAATTTATTTCCCACAATTCAAATGTTGTATTTTTTATTTTGGTATATGAAAAACAAACCTATTGAGATCATGATGAATGAATAATCTCCAAATTATTTTGGGAACATTCTTTTCATAGATTGAAATAGGAACATGAAAATGATGTCAAAAGTTTCATCTACATTAGTAACATGGTTTATCTTATCCTATTGTTATCCTATAAAGGATGACAGCATGAATACATTGGGGAATTATCATCACTATGGAGGTAATGTTAGTTGTTATATATATATTTAGGAAATTATATAAAGGTGTTACTAGTAGTATATCTATTTTATGTGGGGATATATCCAGATGTTGACACCAATACTCCAATTAATGGATGGGTATGATCATTCTTAATGGAATTACCATGAACTTAAGTGCCACCTCGACTTATTTTTGATATAGCTGATATCATGAAAATCAAGGAGTTAGTACCATAGTCATGTGGGGATTGACTATCTTGATAGCATTCCTGGTTCAACTTTAGTGCCTTAATTTGGATAAGGGGAATGAAATAGTCATTAAAATGAGTACTCTATAGATTTAGGGGAATTACTTTCACTAAATTTAGGGAATCGAGATAGTAATTTTAATCTATTTATAGTTGTTTCCCTTTCCATTTTTATTAGGATTATTCCATATAAAATTACTATTAAAAATTGAATACGAATTTATCATTACATAAGACTCTAAACTACATATTAACTATTTATTTCAAGCATGTATTAAATGATAAGGGAAAAATAGTATGCATGCACCGCCATGGTCATCCTAACATATAATTTAATGACATATTGTAATGATCGATCAAGAACTCATGGTTAAAGATATGGTCCCTAAACATGGATTACATGTTTATCCTTCAAAGGGGTTTTTGTTTGATGTTATCATACTCTTAGATGGTCAATTTAGATGTTGTTAAATCCTTATTTTATAAATCTCAAGTGTTGAATGGTTTGGGTTGATATATTTTTAATTATAAATACATTGTGCATGAGTTCTTGGTGAAAATAGTTGTAATTAATCTTTCTAATAAATTAATGTGGTCTGATGTTCCCATGTATATAATCTTTTAGTTTATACTATATGAATGATACGACAATGTGAAAATTTTCTTGTTTGGTCTCTACATGTTACACCCATGTTATGGAAACATTATATTGTAATTCCTGATGGATTCAAATGGATTCAATCAATTCTTATCGAATGAATATAAATAGATAATGTGTATTCGTGATCAAAATCATGGTCATGGTACAACTCCCTAGCCATAAACATTATATATTCTTGATATTTGTAAATAATTTGACATTAATTCACCTAGAGGATATTTTAAAGTTTAGATATTTACAGAATTAATTCATAACATATACATAAAATCATGAATATTATAAGTAGAACCATCTACTCACTATCCATTTTTTCATAAATCAAAAACTCTTTAAAAAGAAACATGGCATCGTTTCCTATTTTAATAGAATAATGTTTCCATGATCCCATCCTTGACTATATTCTTCATAATGTCCTGTGAAAAAAATTTCAAAAGAAGGGATGAGCATAAAAAGCTCAGTAAGGGATACCTAATGAAATAAATCTTTTAGTATTGGGATAACATGAAAATCATGAATACTTCATAACAAAGTAATACTTTTCACCTTTAAGATGTGGTAATATACTCCACTGAATATAAGATCATTTGTTACCAATTTTGTAACAAAAATATTACCATAATCTCATAGAAAGAATCATATAACATATAAAGGTAACTTGGGGCATAAACATACATTAATGGAATAACCATATGGTCGAAATTACACACATATGACTAAATGGAATAGCCATACGACAAACTTCCATACCCAATTCATTGAATGTTATAACGTAACGACCCATCCATTGTTTATCATGGAACCACCCATCATTTGTTTTATCATGTATCCATCCATCATTTGGTTAATCATGTAACCACCTGTTAAATTTCCAAGTACCACTATATAATCCTAACACATAAAGTATTTTAAATATCAATATGTCACTAAAAACATTTCATTTGGAGTCACAAGAAATAATTTTAAGATATTGAAATAAAAAATCCATTTCAAATTCCATTTTCAATACCAAAACACCAAAAATGGTATAAGGGATTTACTTTCCTTTTAAAAAAAGTAAGTCAGATAGAGGAGTCAAATAACGATTACAGAGGCGGAGAGGCTATTGTGACTTTATACGTTAAAAGCATTCCTTTAATCATTGAGGAAAATGCATGGAACAAAAAGTTTTATTTTGAAAATAATTGAAATAAATTGAAATATTTTTTTAATTATAAACATTATAGAAGAATGTTATGTATAAAAAAAATATGCCTCAAAAAAATGAGATTGAGACAAAGTCCATTATGATAATTCAGCAGACTAACAACATCACATTAAAATTTAGAAAATGAGTTAATGGTAGATAAAAGGGGCTTTCATCACTTGGACATAGAATGGACCGAAATAATAATATATAAGAACATATACCAATATAATAAAAAATAAATTTAAAGACATAACATAAAAGTAGTCTTTGACTAAATGATTTGGTTGAAAGGTTCCCCTACCTTGAGTCTGATTCATCGTGTATATTCGTTATTCATCCTGAATAATAAACATAAGTAAATTTATAATTTCTTAAGAACATTTTTTTCAAGTTCATTATTCCTTTTATATCACTTATTTTCATGTTATTGAAATTAAATAATTATTTTATTTAATATTGATCATTTTTTCGATGTAGGGTACTTGAGTCAAAAATGAACTTTTTATAATTTCAAATTGGCCAGGTGGCCAAATTTCCATTATCTACATAATTGTATTATTGATTTAAATATGAAATATATCTAGTATATATGTATTTATATCCATTATATATGTATTATAATATTTTGTAATATTTGGAGATGAGAAATGAAATTCACCAATCATAGAGACGGTAAGTCTTACATACGCATGAACTCTATATTCACTTCTTTCTCATATTTAAAGGAATTATAACTAAATGATACATAAGTATTTTAAAATTATAGTACAATATAATATTTTATATATGTTACATAATTTCATTAATTCCATCCTTTATATATTCCATGTATGGAATGAACGAGTCATATCACTTTGAGGGGGAGGTAGTCCGCAATTCCTAAAATGAAATTATCATGTTCACACATCATGAAAATCATAAATGTATGTTGTAAATAAAAATTACAGAATAATAGAGACAATATAAATATAATATATATCATATTTGAATATATTTCGTCCATATTTTCCACTAAGAGAGGTGGTAGGGGAAATTGAACAATCATCGTTTCGTGAGGTAGCACTTTTCCATACATTGAAATAGTTTTTTCATATCCTTTAAATGGGGGTGTTTGTAAGTTTAGTTATGATAAATTTCATAAAAATATCCAATTTTATTTAGTATACTTGTGTTTTCATTTGGACAATTAATAAGAATGGAATATGATGTTAATATGTAAAATAATGGAAAAACATTAGAGAAGACACTTCCTCTTAAAACATGCAACTCCCTTTGATTTGATCCAAAAAGTTTTCTTGATTTACCTTCAGCCTAAGGTAACGATTCTAGGAAGTAGGGAGGGATGTTGGTAGATTATTTGGGCATAGTCTGGATGAGACAATGGGATCTATAGGAGTTATTAAATGGGTAGAGGTGATACCCTTTTATAAGAGGGTGGAGGTGCACTTTAGGAAGGCATTGAAATATTATTTTATTATAAAATGATATTCTCTTTTAAATGGTACCAATGTAATTTATTATTAAATTAGATTTTGTTGGGTCGAAAAACATTCAACCAATAGGATTTAGATAGTTCTAGGTAACAAATCTAACCTTATATTTTAGCTTTAACCCTTAGTTAACAAATTTGTCTCTTACCATGTCTTCTTATATATTCAAAAAATATTTATAAATATAGTTTCTATACAATTAAAATAGAATGTAAAGTTGTTTATTAATGAAATTTTCAATATTATCTTAGTAAATTTTTAAAATAATATATTTTTAGTACAATTATATCATTTAATAAAATATTATTTGTTTTAAAAAAACATTTATGTCAATTTGTATACTATTCATATCATGACTTTTTTAAAAAATTCATAACAAATTTATTCTTTAAAAAAGTCATTAATTTAAATATAAAAAGTCATACTCATCCCAAAAATTTTTGTATGGCATAAAATGTTTCCAAATAAATTTATTTTAATATTTCTAATCTCATATATAAAAATCATTATTTAATAAGGTAATAACTACATCATCATTGTGTCAAAAATATATTTATATATTTGAGGTCTAAAAATTTTAAATAAAATACCATTATGTATAAAAAAATATATTTCTAATTAAACTTTATATTCAAATATATAGCTTATATAATTCCATATATAAATTATTTTAAGAAAATAAACATGTTTATGGAACAATTATCGTTACTTTAAATTAATTCTTATAAATTGTCATTTTCACATCCATGTGGCTTCATGGGGTCCCAAAATCGACTCAAGGATGCCCATGGTCAGAGATATCCTATCCAGTAGGATTAGAACATGTGTTTGGTTAGTTTAATATTAATATAATATTATTTCATTACCTTTATTTTCCTGATTTACCTTTTATCAATGTTAAATAAAATAATTACTAAAGTTACTATTTATAATGTCTAAAAATAAAATGTACATATTTAAACAATTTTTACCTCCGGATTCAAAATATGGAATCCATATTTCCAAATTCATAACTCATAAATAGGAGAAATTATTTTAAAATTATTTCCTGTTGTCAAAACCCAAAAGCGGGTTTTTAAGGAATATTAACTATCAAAAGATTAACAGTGTTTATGTCCAATTTAAAAGAGAAATTAAATTCAATGACCTCTATTGGATTAAATGATAAAAACATAATAAATTAAAATTTAAAAACAATAAAAAAATAATCTATCTATATAAATAAATTATATTAAGAGGAATGTTTGAATTAAAATGCAGTATTTTTCACTATTCATAAAAATATGTATGTTACCCTAAAAATACCAAAATTTCATCCTAAGTAAAATTTGATGTCCCCATTTTAAAGAATAATTTAATTTGTCAAATAGAACATATAAAAGTGAATAAAAAGATTTAAAAATTGTACTCCTTCAAAATATGGTAAAACAACCTTTTAAAATATTAGAGTGTTTCAATCTAAAAATAAGATTCATTATTATTAGAAGCATTTAAATTTTATTTAATAAATATAAAAACATATAGAAACATGTGTAATCATAATGTAGTTATTTTTTTAATTCCTGACAATATAAAGATTAGTTATTTGGTGGGGAGAGGAGACATAAATTTCTGGCATCAAGATTTGGGGCAGGAAGGTTGTTCTTCCCAGGATGCCCCATCCAAACTCTTTCATTTATAGAGGATAACAGTCATCTAGGTTTTCGTTAGTTCATTCTTTATTAGAATCAACATGATATTTTCAATAACGTGGTTACCAATGACAACCCTGATAACCTCATATTTACATACTGCATGTCAGGTGAGTTTTCATTAACGGATTTTACCCGGTTGAGGGGGGATGCTACCAATGTTGATTTTTGGGGTTGTGTTATGGTGTAAGGAGGACCCCTATAAATTTTATTCTATACTATGGTGGTGATGAGTTGTTCTCTTCCCAATTATGATAACATAAAATGAATGGTAATTGAATTTTCTTCTCGGTGTTAGTGCTACCGCGGCCCTATGCAAGAATCGGTGGGGCATTTATTCTTTGATAGTGAGTCAGACATGTTGATTTGGAAGGAATTTAGTGTTTTGATATGTTGGAACAGGAAAATAGGGATGAATTTGTTCTTCCATAGTGCATAATATCTGGGAGAGGGGGATCATGGTCCCGAGCAGAAGGCGAGGTTGGTTTCTTTTTTTGTAGGGTGTTGGACTATCTGGATGGAGAAGAATGTTGTGTTCCACAAAAAAACATGAGGTTCACATATTATAATTCTATTCAAAGTGAATAATCTATTTTAGGACCTGGTCTGGTAATTCGTGGACTTCCATGTTGCTCCGCCGTCTTGAGTCCTTGTCTTGAATCAATTTCTTTCCATATAGGCTAGTGGACAGGGACTGGGGCATTGGGTTCGCTGGCATCCTCTCCAATTTGGGATTAATCTTAACACAGATGGATCTTTGATCGGGGGGAGATGCGAGGTCGTGGCATCATCAGGAACCAGGAGTGATCAGTTATTACAGCTTTCACAACCTTTTATGGTAGGGTTGATGCCTTACAGTCTAAGGCGCATGTGATGTTCACGAGGCTAGAGGTATGATAGTACAGACACATCATGCTCAATGTGGTGGAAATGGATCTTATAATCCTCCTCAAATAATTATCAGGTACTGGCCACATTCCTTGGAATGTTTCTTATATCATTAGAAGGTGGAAATAGCTCCTCAAAAATCACATTGAGATTAACCACACATGGCGAGAGGGGAACCATGTTGCTGATTTATTAGCATCTTCAGTGTCCCCAAATAAAATTATATCTTCCTTGAATAGAATCGGATCTTTTCCTTGGCAGGGGTTGGATTTTTTTTATTAATGATGCTTTGGGACTACTTTATTATAGCCCCCCTGATTACTCATGTTCCCTATTTCCCTACATCCTTATCTTTTATTCTCCTTAAAATCAATAATAATTGTAGTTGTCAGTTTGGAATAGAAAATATGATCATGAGAATGATAACTACTAGATAACCACAGTTTTGTGATAAGTTAAATGGTATTGGATTCCCCGGTAGGAAAACTCAATGGGAAATGTTTTGTTTAAGTTTTTTTTCATATTTTTGAGGAACTTATTTATGAGATAGAATAAGAAAAAAAAATATATACATTCCTTTCAAGTGGAGTTCCATCCTTTAATAAATTTCTTCCACAAACTAATCTTCTCTCCAAATAAATATTATTCATTATGACATGGTCACACCTAAAGCTCTAGAATAATCTTCTATAGAATCACATAGAAAACAAAATATGTACTATACATTTTCCCTAACTTTATACATTAACCGAAACGAAAATGGTTTGTATGAGGTCATAAAATCCCCAAAAAGGATAGTCCTTTATAAAAATAAATACTACTTTTAATCTCAAAAATTCAACAAACAGTACCCAAAGTTCAATAAAGACTATTCAATACACAATTGTACTTAAAATTCTACAATATAATCAAAACTAAGATTGAAACCCAAAATTCATAAAAATTTGATCACATAGTCTTCCGTGATAAATATAAACATGTATCTCCAAATAAAATCTAATACACATAAATTATCATTCTTAAAAGAAATTAACACAATCACATATTCCCAAATATAGCATAATCATTTCCATAACTAACCCAATTCGATATAAATACAAAATAAAATCACTAATTCTTCCAACAAAGTCCAACCATTACTCCTCAAATGTAATCTCATGTTATTCTATTCTCCATAGGCATATTATTTTCCAAAATAGAAAACCTCTTCCCAAAATAAAATTTATCACTTGATCACGAAATCATTTTCCTACACTAAGGATATCTATTTGATAAAACATAAGTTCCCAAAATCAACTTATTCTTGATTCATAAAATCATTTATCTAAAAATAATAAGTCATACTAACTAGGGACATCACATTGGATAGTAGTAGGTGATGCGCCCTTGTCACCCTTCAGTTGTGGGTTTGATTTTTGTGGCCTATATGGACATAACAGATTGTCACCCATCTTACGGTTTTCCATTCTATAAAACTCAAATATAATCCTGACATATTTTAACCTCAATGTTTGTCATATAACTATCAATTTCATCCCAACTCATTAAGACCTCAAGATCATAATTCGTGAATTCTTATACATATTGTAATTTTTTATTTCACCTCTATATGAAGAAATGAAACTATTCCCAATAGAAAGAACATAATTCCTTTATCATGGTGTCCACATGGATTCATCATCCTCTTTTTCAAGTTGTTAGAAGGTCCTTTTATTGTAAAAATTATTTAGTGATCCTTCAAAATAATTTTATTCCTTCATCAAAATACTCCTTGTATAACTTGGGTCATATGGGTGTTCATAAAAATATAGTTTTTTAAATTAATCATCTATGACATATACTTTCAAAACATATGATAAAACATGATTTTTATTAAACATTTAGGCTGAGTTTGAGTTGAAACAATCAATCAATGGTCCTTTTAAAATACTATAAGTATGTTCTAAGAGACTATATTTAGAAATAAAATATAAATCGGTAGCGCAAGGTTCTTCTTCTTCATCACCTTTTTCAAATTCATAATATGCTTCAAAATCCTCTGATAAGGGAAAATATTTGAAAATGCCTTCATAATATTTACCTTTCTTGAAAATATAATAATATTTAGAGAATATTATTGGATTAAATACAACCCATGATCCACGTTGGTATCAAGGTATAGTGGAGGTGTTTGATATCTCAAACAACTGCCTGCAATAGAGTTTCATGCTAGAAAAAGTTTCACAACAATTCACACATGACTTTGCAATAATTATTGCAAGCATGTTATTAGGAAGAGATAAGAATTTTGTTTTATATCCTTCTCCTTTGATTTGTAACCTACATTCCTTGATCTAAAAAAATTTTAAAACATATCTTTAACATAAATAATAGATATAGGGACTAACCATGTGTTTAATGAAAACACATAATCCCTAAATTTGAATAAACCTTTCTTCGGATACCAACTATAAGCCCATAGCCATAAAAAGTACATATTCTTTAGATAATTCAATAATTTGACTTTAACTCACATGGAGGATATTTTCAGGTTTAGAGATTTAGAGAATTAGGTCATAACTTATACATAAAATCATGAATATTATAAATAGACACTTCTAATCACTGTCAATTTTTTCATAAAACAAATACTATTTAAAAATAAACATGACATTGTTTCATGTTTTAAAATCATAACATTTCCATCATCCAATCATTGAATATATTATTCATTATGGGCTATGAAAAACATTATAGAACATGGGATAGGAATAAAAATCTCAGTAAGGTATACATAATGAAAGAAAACTATTATTCTTTAGATAACATGAAAACCATGAATACTTTATTATAATGTAATAATTTCACCTTTAATAAGTGGTAATATATTCAACTGAATATAAGCTCATTTCTTATAGATTTTATAGCCAAAATATTTCAAAAATCCAATAGAAAGAAACATATAACATATAAAGGTATCATTGGACATAAAAATACATTAACGGAATAACCATACGGTCGACATCCACACATATCACTAAAAGGAATATGCATGTGGAAAACTTCCAAACAAAAGGTACTAGTGGTTATAACGTAACCACCCATCATTGGTTTATCATAGAACCACCGATCATTTTACTTATCACGTACCCACACATCATTTGTTTTATCACATAACCTCCTGTAAAATGTCCGAGTACCATTATATAATCATAACACATAAAATATTTCAAATATAAACATTTCACTAACAACATTTCATTTTCAATCAAAAGAAATAATTTTAAGTAATTGAAATACTCAATCCATTTAAAAAATCATTTTCAATATGAAAACACCCAAAATGGAATAAGGTATTTCTTTTACTTTTGAAAACATTAAAGCGTATAGAGGAGGCCAAAAAACAATTATGGTGTCGGAGAGGTAATTCCCACCGAATAAGTTAATAAAATTACTTTTTTTCATTTAGTAAATTGCTTTGTAAAAAAATATTACTTTTGAAAATAACTGAATTTAAATAAAATAAAAAAGTTTTAATTAAACATTTAATAAAACTGTTCTGCATAGACCATAATATTCCTCAATGAAAGGATATTCAGAAGAAGTCTCTTATGAATATTTGGCAGCCTAACAGTGTCACATTAAAATTTATAAAATGAGTTGATGGGAGAGAAAATGGTCTCTCATCACTGGGAAATAAAATGGATTGAAATAATAATATTGAAGAAATTATCCCAACATAATAAAATGAAAATTAGAAACACAATATAAAATATTCCTTTGACTAAAAGAGGATGGTGAAAGGTTCCCTTACCATGAGTTTGAATAGACATGTATATTCCTTGTTTTTCTGAATAATAAAAATAATTTAATTTCTAATTTCTTAAGAAAATTTTTAAAGTTTATTATTCCATTCATATCCCTTATTAACACATTATAAAAATTACATAATTATTTAAGTTAATATCAGTCATTTTGTCGATATTGTGTACTTGAGTCGATAATGAACTTGTTATAATTAAAAATTTTCTTTATGGTCAAAAGTCCATTATCTCCAGAATCATATAAATGATTTAAATATCATTAATATATATTATGCATATATTTATATCCAGTATATATTTATTTTTAATAGTCCATAACATTTGGAGAATGTAAATGAAATGCACCGTTCATGGAGACTGTAATTCTTTTGTACGCATTAATGCTACTTTCATTTCTTTTTTATATTTAAATGAATTAAAAATATCTAGTACATAATTATATTACAATTAAATTATTATATAATATTTTATATATGTTACATAAGTTCATTAATTCCATCCATTATATGTTCCATGTATTTCATGAACAAGTCATATAGCTTTGTTGGGTGGTTGTCCGCACTTTCTCAAATAAAATTCTCGTGTTTACACATCATGAAAAGAATAATGGTATGTTGTAATTAAAAATAACATAATCACAGTGACAATATAAATATAATATATATCATATTTGAATATATTTCAATCATAATTTCCACCACGAGAGGTGGAAGGGGAGAATCGAACAATCATTGTTTTGTGAGACAGCAGTTCACCGTACCCTGAAATAGTGTTTTCATATCCATTAGATTGAGGTGTGTGTAAGTTTAGTAAGAATCCTTATCCTAAAAATATAATATTATAATTAGGATACTTTTTTATGTAATCATAGAATAAGAATATAATAAGGAGTTAAGAAGAAAAATAATGGAAAGGATCTTTAGAGAAGACGTTGCCTCTTAAAACGTGTAACTTCCATTGATTTGATCCAAAACAAAATTATTTAATTGCCTTATGCATACAGTAAGGATTCTAGGAAGAACAGAGGGATGTTGGTAGCTTATTTAGGTAGAGGTTTTATGATCAAATGGTCTTGAAATTTTTGATTAAATGGGTAGATGTGATGCCCTTTTATAAGATGGAGGAGGGGAACTTTAGGAAGGAATTGAAATATTATTTTATTATAAAATAATTTTCAGTTTGAATTGGTCACAAAGTAATTTATATAAAAAATAAATTTTTTGTGGGTAGAAAAACTCCCCGCCAAAATGGTTTTTTACAAGTCTAGGTCACATATTTAACCTTTTATTTTATCTTTATCCGTTAGTTAACTCATTTGACTCTTTCCATGTCTCCTTGCATATTATTACTTTATGGTTAATATAGTTACTATAAAATTTAAATTGAACCCCAAGTGGTTCATAAATAACATTTTCAAAATCATCTATGTAATTTTGCCTAATATTAAATTTTTAGGACTATTATATCCTTTTATAAAATATTATTTGTTTTAAATAATCATTTTGTCAATATTTATACTATTCAAATCATACTTTTTAAAAATCCCATAACAACATTATTATTTATAAAAACTTCATTAATTAAAATAAAACATATTTTAATAATCCCTAAAATTCGTGGATGGACTAAAATGTTTCAAAATAAATTTATTTTAATATTTATAATCTCATATATTTCAATAATTAAGTAATAAGACAATCACTACATCATCATTGTGTCATGAATAAATTAATTTATTTGATGTATAAAAATAATAAATAAAATACCATGATGTATAAAATATTTTTTGATTTCTAATGGAAATTTATATTCGAATATAACACTTATATAACCCCATATAAAAATAGATTTAATAAAAGATACATGTTTATGTTACAATTTTTCTTTACTTAAAACCAATTCTTATAAAGTGTCATTTTCATATCCATGGGGATCCATGCAGTCCCAAAATCAACCCAAGGATGACCATGGTCAGACATATCTCATCCAATTTAGTATATGTGTTAAGATAGATTAATATTCTAATAATAATATTGTTTTACCCTTATTTACCATATTTACCCTCTAACCATGATAAATAAAATAATTATTGAAGTCACTATTCAAAATTTTTAAAAATAAAAGGCACATATATAAAAAATTTGGACTTCCTGATTCCAAATATGGAATCCATGTTCCAAAATTCAAAACTTATAATTTGCAGAAATTAATTTAAAATTAATTCCCATCATCAAAACCAAAAAGTGGGTTTTGAATAAGTAATAACTATCAAATGATTGACATGTGTTTATGTCTAATTTAAAAGAAAAATTACATATAATGACAATAAATTGGTTAAATTATAAAAACATAATCCAATTAAAATTTAATCCCAATAAAAAATTAATATATTTATATAAATAAATTAGATGAAAAGAGAGTTTGTAATTAAAATGTAGACTTTTTTATTATTCATAAAAATATAAATTTTATCAGAAAATTTTAGAAATTTAATCCAAAGTAAATTTTGATGAACCAATTATAATGAAGAATTTTATTTTGTTGAATATAACATATAAAAGTAAAAAAAACTATATATAAAAAGTCTACTCCTTCAAAAGGTGGTAAAATAACCATTTAAAAATATTAGATTATTTTATGCTTAAAATATGATTCCTTCTTATTTTAGGCCTTTAAATTTTATTGGATAAATATAAAACCATATAAAAATCATGTGTAATAGTAATGTTGATAGTTCTGTTCATTCCCACTAACATAACGACTATACATTAACTTCCATTTAAAATAATAATAATATTATTGTATTGTTTTTCAGTATAACTCTAGATTGTGTGCAATGTAAGATTTAAATGAAAACTATTGTTGCATGTTGACTAATTTAAATGAAAAAGTGATATCTTTAACATAAAATTATTATCTTATTCATAAATATTAATTGATATAAAAATTTATTATTCTATAAATATTTGGGTTGTTACATACGGAAACATCAAATTACATCATGATGTCTTATTTTTGAGCTATAGGCCTTTATTCCACAACTAGGGTTTACTATATGATTTAATTCTTAAAAAATTAAAGAATATTTTACTATTTAATTTTTGCCAATATTCATAGATATCTCCCTTAAAATATCTTTTTGAGAAAAAATTTATATAATTTGATGATGGTGATTGGTTGGAGGTTGATCTGACTAATGGTCAACTAATAAAATAGGATAAGAAAATGATATAGATGATCTAGGGGTTGATTAATTCTCATTTTTATCCCACTACAGTTCATGTCTATGAGACTTGGCTACATATATATCCTCTATTGAGACTCTAACTATATGATATGATTTTCTATATATTCTTCTTCTATTCCCCTCTTGGCTTCTTAAGCCTCTGGTCATTCAACCTCCAGCCTGATTAAGAGTAGGTAATCGAGGTTCATATTCATTTTTTCTCTTGATCAAGATAGAGTCCAGTTAGATAAATGATGTTGACAGAGCCATATAATGATTCTCCATCTGATGAGTATTATATTTATTAATATGATGCATGTTCTCCCAATTTCAAGCATAAAAAGCCATATAGAGTTTGAATTGTCTAATGGACTAGTAGAGATTCATCATATTCATATTGTGGCTTATTTATTTGTTATTTAGTTTGCCTTATTTTGGTTGAAAATGATATTGAAATGGAAATTCTAGATGTTATCAAGGGAATTACGATCAAAATGACATTATTCAATTGATCTGGGAGTATGGAATACACTAGATCGTCTATTTTCTATGTCTTCTAATCATTAAAATTTTGTGCAAGTTTCTTGGGACTTCATTCCATATTCTTCATTACTCTTATGGAATGGAAGATACAAAATCCATATATTTTTCAAGTTTACCTAATATGAATTATCCAGATTCAATCATATTTTATTTTATGCCCTTATATAAAAAATCATTATTGTATATTATGTCCATGTGACTAGATATAAGAACAATAATTTGGGTCTTCATAAATATTAACCTAAATTGTTTTCTTGATTTCTAGTCACTTTAATAGATATTTTTCTAGGGACATGATTAAATATATTGAAACCTTCTCCATTATAAAATAATAATTTTTATTCTTTCTATGTTTATAACTCAGACATCCCTACTCCTTTCACCCTTCCATCAATGTATTAACTAATTTTTTTGGTATTTTAGGGAGAGGTTTAGTGAAATATTTGGCATACATTGGACCTGGATCTTGCACTAATGTTGTATTAAAAACAAAAAACTATTTTTATACCCTATATGTTTTCATTTCATTATTTTACAACATTGGATGATCACTCGACATACTAAATTGGAGATTTTCTTAATAATTTGGGATGTTGAAGATACCTCTATGTACATATCAGTAAATTTAAGTAGGATAATAGGTGTTTTTATCTCATCAGGAATATTATTTACACATAACGCTACATGATATTTTGGAAGAATTTTTATATCTAAGGAATGTTTGAGTCTCTTCCATATGATAATAAAATATAATAATATTTTATTCTCATGTGTTTTTACATTTTAATTATCGGTGATTATTTTCCTCCTCGATGTCGATATGAACTGATAAAGTAACTCATCATTAAAATATTCCAATTTGTTAACTGATATAGCAGGGATGTTATTATACCCGTTGAAATTTGGAAATTTAATTTTCTTGTATGAACCATCAAAGGTTATTAACTTCTCTATACACTAGTATTCCCATCATGGGGTCATAAAGAGACATGAAACGTATCTGATTTTATTTAATATCACCATCATCATTGAAGTCCATAAAAGTGGGTCTCATAAAGATTAGTGGAGGGTGGGTTATTAATACACAATCATTATATGTTTTATTTTGGTTATACTCAAGATTGATTTCCCTCTCTATCCTCCATCCAAGTGATGATGTATTGGATAAGGAAAAATAAATCTAAAAGTATCACATATTGAAGAGAATTTTGATTATTTATATCAGATAATGGATAATATGGCATAGTTTCCTTTTTTCTTATTTCAACCTATTTTTCACGTGTTTAAGATAATTGACATCATGTGATGAAATTTGAGGTACCAATGGATGGAAATACGATTGTCTATCAAAATTGGAGTTAGTTATACTAGGGGTCTAGGTCCAAAATTGTTAGGATGATAGGACCCTTCCCAAGTTAGTAGAGTGTCTATTAATGGCCATGTAACTCCCATATAAGGAGGTACATTAGTACCCACCTTGGTATTATATTCAGTTGGAATACTTCTCCAGAGTAGTTTGACATTGATCTAGTTTAGTTTTTATATATTTTCTTTGTATCAGGGAAACTTCTCCTAAATGAAATGTGCATTAGTTTCATCACGGACTGCCTGAGACAATTCCCAAATATTCCCATTATTTGTTTTGTTAGAACATGATGTGGGAGTTAAATGATAGTTCGTTAGGGTGCCAATTTCTTATTCTCTCTATTTTGTTGAGTATGGACAGCCTCCTCTAATAACTTAATAAAATCCTTTTATTAGACTGATATGTGTCCATCTTGTTCTTATGGAATGATATTATCATGTCTCAAATTAATATTAATTCCACTAACTAAATCCCACCAGGAACCCAAAATCATTTCACCACCAAGCTCTATATTTTAGGAAGTTATATTATCCTCTATATATTCATCGAGATATTGTTTAAATTCCTCTCTAGAAGTCTCTTTATATGAAGATAATATAGGATTATGTCCCATTTTGGGATCAAGGTTTCCTCCAACCTATTTCTTCAAGATCTACTTATTGAATGTAACATGTAAGGTTCCACATAATTATTTCATCAAGTGAATCCATAGTAGAGTGGATACATAATAAATAGACAACAATAGACGAGATACTTCATATGATACCCCCCCCCATGTTAGTGAAAATTTACTCCCTTGGTGCTGGTGGGGTTAATGATATTAACGTCCTATTACTTATTGGTGAGAGTTTTTTGGTTGTTTCCACTATCACATTCTAATTTTATTGTGTATTTGATGATCCCAAAGTAGAGGAAAGTGATTATGATTATATAAATTCCATTTTCCATATATTTTGGTGTTGTGTTTTATCAACCATCACTATATCAAAAATTAATTAAGATTTAATGATCCCAAATTTATTGGGAAAGTTAGATATGATGAAAATCCCTCCATCCCTAGATGATATGATTATTCCATGATTATCTCTAAAGCTATTGGTATTGAGGTATTTAAAAAAAATACATCCACACATGTATGGACTCAGAAAAATGTAATTTTTGATCCAGAGTAACTTTATTGAAGAGATTTCCCTATAGCATGGAACATGTTTTTCACATCCTGAAGGCATTTTCATCTTTCTTATACGCCTAACATATAGGCATATTGAAGGATAATTCTCATAGAGTACACATTTTCTGGCATTATAAATTCCAATATTTCTCTATATTGACCATTCATTATATGCAACTTAGAGTCCAAGGACTTGGCATGTGTAAATAATATTTTTGAATGTATTACTTTGATGGATCTACTAGCTCAGGAGTGGAGTAAAATAAAGTGTTTCATACTCACCCCACCCTCTAATATTCACATAAAAATAATCATTCACAATAATATATTATATTTTCAACAATATATTCAGGTAATTTTGGTGAATATTATCATTCATTTTTTCAAACATTGGGTATCTTCCCACCACAAAACTATTATAAAAAAGCTGGTGGTTAATAATTTATTTCACATTAAAATTATTTGTGAATTACTAATAGTTAATATGTTTCACCTTGTGGTGGAACTAATTTTACCATAGGTTGAGGCACATATATAGTATAAATTCTTCTTTTATTTCCCTAGAAACCTCAAATTGGGAATTATTTTTAGGCTAAAACATGGTTAGAATATCACTTTTGGCTAGCCCTTTCCCTATTTCCGTGGTATTTACCTCATTCTCATAGGAATATCCCCCTATCATATTTAACCACAATGGATTTTTTTCAAAAATGATGCCACATAACCTATGGGAGGTTGATATTATGGTTGATTCAACCAACTATGCATTAACTACAGTGATGGATTATTAGTTGTTAATGAGGTACATTATAGAGTTGAAAATGATTTTACATGTACCTCTCTATATGATGGCATAATGATAAGGGTAATATATACTTATTTGGTATTGATATCATAGTGTTAATTATTTCCACATTCAACATTAAGGGAAGAGTTCCCATGATCCATTACTATACTACCGCATGGAAGAATTTCATGGTAAATATCTCATCATCATTGTGATGAGGACTCAGCATATGCATGGGCTATTATTGTTAATCATTGTATGGCCTCAATAACACTATAGATTATTTAGGATGTAATATCTACCTTCTTCTGATATATATATATATGATACCGGATGATGTTTTTCTCCATATGCTTCTCATCATGCTTCTTGGACTATGTGTGTTTGGTAGGAAGCTTCATGAATTGGAACCCTCTTAGATGGGACATGTTTCACCATCAGAATATATTGGTGACTCTCTTTATAAATCATGAGTGTATACATAAACTATGGGAAAACAACCAAAATATTTCAGGATGATTCAAATGTATTTGTAAGGATATGATCCATACTCAAAATAGATTCTAGAATATGTTGAAGATGTTTAGTTAAAAATGGTAATTTTTTCCGAATCCTGATTTTCATTTTTCAGAAAAATATGCTGATGATCCTCTATAATGGGAGGGAGATTATATTCCCCCTATTATATTTCCTCAAAGGTGTGCTGATGTTCTCATTCATCAATGAGAATATAAATGTATACTAGACTACTCCCAGCCTCAAGAATATGCTGATAAAACTCGGTTAGAATGGGAAAATACTTCTAGTTTGATTTTTCATTCTCAATCAAAATATGCCAAGATCTTTACGAAGGGGAGAATAAATTGAATACACCTATTTTATTTCTTCTAAGGTGTGCTGATGTGATACTTCGTAAGTATGATTAGGAATATGGGCCTAAATCCTATTGGTCTTTGGAATATGCTAACGATTTTTTTCAACTTCTATAGACAAAGTAGATTACAAAAATTGTGGAATACATGTAGGGATATAATCATATCCTTGATTCTCCATTTGAATTTATTTATATCTCTCTTCTATATTTCTGATAGAGGTAAAGTCTTATAATGAGGTCATTTTTAGATTATATTTATGAACCCTAGTAATAATGAGGATGTTACAATGATGTTTTTTCACATACTTCCCAAGAATATGCTTATGATCTACATAAATTGAAGAATAAATATGTGATTTCTACTATATAGCTATATGAATTTGTGGATAAGCTACTCATTTGATGGACCCAAGAATATATTCTTGTACATTTATAATTGTTTGAATTTTTTTATAGATCCCCTATATGGATAACATAATATGTTGACTATTATGATGATTTGGATTAGGGATATAGGGCTTTTCTTTTAATTTTTCTAGGATTTTTTCACATATGTATTTGAACACAATGGGGGTATATTCCAACATCTTCCCTCCTTCTATTTTTAGATAATTCTTAGAGGATTAATATTTGGGAGTAAGAATATGTGCCTTTACAAAAATTATAGCTATATATGGTTGAGTTCAATCAATAGGAATCAGAATATGAGCTGTATAATGGTGTAACAACATGATATATAGGTATGATTCACTTTTGGGAATTGGAATATTCCATGTTTCTTTTCTAATAGTGGTAATATTCCAACAGTATTTATTAGATAGAATATGGGTATAGACCCATCTCGTTGGTGTTTTTTCACAATTCAAATGATGACACATATAGGACACCATAGCTAGTGTAATTAGGTTATTGTTTTAGTGAATATCCTCATCATCATGATAATAAATAGTAGTAGTTGTGTAGTATTGTTATTGTTGGATGGATGGGGGATCCCTCCATTCCATCTCTATTTGTTGGTTTCATTGATGGGTTTTGTAATGACCCTAAATTTTATAAATGGAATTTTACTTCATATAATTTTGTCTTGTAGTATAAAGAACATAAATAAAATATAGAAATCAAAAAAATAATATTCTCATAAATTAAGAATGAAATATTTTCTAGAAGCTAAAAAAATAATAATTCCAAATATTACAATAGGATAAAAAAGAAATAAGATTAGAAATATATATTAAAATTAGGATCTAATCAATCCACGAGAATGGCCACAATAATGAAAAATACTATAAAAATAGAAATAATTTTAATTATACAATATTAATTTTTAATTTAAATTTCTATATAACATTGTCGTAAAATATAATTAGATACATAATGAATGGAATAAGATGTATTTATATGAATTTGGGAACCCATAAGATAGTTAAAAATCTAACCATTGGAATTGTAAAATGACCATTAGAATAGTTATCTATCCATTAATAATAATAATAAATTTTTATTAATAGTTACCTCATATATGGAAGTGTAATATAATATTTTGGTATCTTATCAAGGTAGAATATGAATACATGTTATAAGAATGTATAAAATAAGTGTTTGTGTTTTTCTAAAAAATATATTTTTTTATTATATTTATTATTTAAAAGGATGTTTAATTTTATAAAATAGATTTATAAACTAATATTATGTTTTATTATAATTATGATATAATTTGATGAGAACATAAGTAATTTTTCAATGGTTCATAGAATCAATTATAATATAAAAATTCATATTTTTTGAATAAATGATTATTTTATATAAAAATTAAATTTATCATATTTAGAAAATTATTTTTCATAAATTTGATTCCATTTTTAAAATTTTCACATTGAAATATGGTTAAGGATATTTTTTGGTATTTTTTTAAAATATATGATTTTTTTAATGAGTAGTAAAATAGGGTAATTTTCAATATTTTACATTATATGTCTAATAAAAAAAATTTGAGCCATGGATGATGTAAGAACCTAGGATATTTAACTCAAATTATTCATTTACTATATATAGTCACTATAATAAATACTATTGATAGTGTCTGCCCAAAATAATGAAATAATTAAAATAATATTCAAAAGCACCCCCTCATCCCCTTAAAAGTACCTCCCATAACCACACCTTCTCATCATATTATAATCCTATATGCTTGAATGATAACTAAATAATTAACCTCACCACTCTCCCCATGTCCTAGTGTGGTTTGTCTCACCAAAAGACCAATTCCATGTTCCTTAAGGGGTTCATCAGGGAGGCGATATTCAATAGGTTACACTCTCAAACAACCTCCTTTAAATTCTTTTCTTCTCACACATTCTCCATGAATCCCACTTAAAAAAGGGAGTAATAGGACAAGAATAATATATATACTATATGTTTTTATTGATAATATAATATATATCATCCATCCTTTTTTATCCTCTTAGTCAAAGAAACAAAACTAGTTTCAATATTATGTCGGTTCCCCACCAATGTGGTTGATGAGTTTTTTTTTCCTTACCACCATAAAATATGGTCAATAAAATAAAATTATGGATAAATAAATGAATAATAAGTATATTATAAAATATATCTTGTTTTTTAATTAATATATATCATTAATACTAAATAAATCTATACTTGTACATGAAGGTTAGTAAAACTGCCTAAATAAACTAACCACTTTACATTAACGTCATTACTCAAAGAAATGTCCCTATATCAGAACACATATAGATATTTCAGTCAATTATATTTTTGGGAAGGTAATTAACACCATTTAATTTCACTTCTATAGTTGTAATTCCATTTTACAAGAACATCAACAAATAACACCGAGTGAAATGAAAATGGAACTAGGAAATGAACGCTCTTTGAACAACATAATTGAACATTATAACTCATAAAAATAGTAATAACAGAACCAAATAAAATTAAAATAATAAAATATATATTTAATTGGATATTCATTAATTAAATAATTAATTTAATTGGGTTATTCATGAAATTAATTCCAAGTGCATAATGTTTCTCAAACAAAAGGGGTTCTCATTGTGCCTCCCTATTTTTCTGGGTTACACTTTCAATCTATTTACCTCAATTTATATCTTCATTATTCATTTATAAAACATAAATATTTTTTATATATATCCCAAACATATAAAAAATAATTCTTTATTGTTAAATATATGTTTTAAAAGGTTTAATTCTTTATTCCTACAGATAATCATGACCGATTAAAGGGAACATATTAGCTTCTTTCCCCTTTTCAAGTACATTCATTAAAATATTTTATGCCACACATATTTTATAAAATAAATAATTTTATAATGGAAACTAGTTTAAATAATTTTCTTCATTGTGGAAATTATAATTCATTTACCATTTTTAATGAACTGTTACCTATTTTCCTAAATACTTGTTCAGGATGAACTTTTACGAATGGATTTTTCTACAATTTTACGTATATTAAGTTCAGTTAAACATAATTTATCATGATATAAGGTAGTTTTTTATTTATTGATTTCCAATAATGACAAAATAACTTATTTTATGGACACTGTTATGATATTACATTTTGTTTTTCATTATGACATTATTGTGAAACCCATTTTTTCTTATGGTTAATCCTTATAATTATGCCTTATGATTGATTTCTTTATGTGGAATAGATACCTAGGTACACGATTCGATGGGTGTGACCAAATAACACTACAATGAATTGGGTAATGATTTTTTCTCACGTAGTGTAGCGTATTTGATTAGAGGGTAAACATAATTCACATAGAGACTCCTTCTGCCATGAGATATTGTCTTTGAAGTTAGATTTGAATCATGTTTCTGTCAAGTTATTTATTTCCACCACAATTCTTTATTTACATTGTCTTCTGATTCCATGCACTTTGTGTTATGACTCCATGTGATTATTTATAATTCATAACTTTTTTATCATGCTATTATTTATGTCTCATATGTTATGCTTCATTTCTATGTTTTTTCCCTTACACAACCATTGAACTCACTTATTTTTTCTATGCATTTTCCCTAGGATATCTTATTCATTTTTATGATTCTTAAGGATGATAAGAGCTCATTATTGAGGATTGGATGAAATAAATATTTTAGTTTCATGTTAAATATTTATGTACCCAATATTCCAAAAACACTACACTTCTCAATCCTTGGATTGTAATTTATAGATATTTATGTTTAAAGTCACGTAGTAATATTTGTACAAGGATTGGATTTCAATAGTTGGTATCAGATAAGGATCTATTTATTTTATGGAATTAGGATAACAAATCATCAGTTAGAACCCTAGGGATAACTGTATGATTAATAATACTTATAGTGTATTACATATATTTAATCTTAGGGACAAATAAGATTACATATAGTTTTCATTTATAAGGTATTCCATCTAATTTTATGGTTTCATTTTTATGTGCCCATTAGCTATGTATTCAAAACACAGATTTTTTTTCCCCTTTTTAGTTAATGGATAGTTATTGGAGAAACCATTACAATAAATAATGTTTTAGGAAATGTGATTAATTATATAATGATGTGTATATCCCTATCCGAGAGGGTGATCAGAAAATCATCATAGTAATAGATCAGCTAGATGAAAAATAACTTTTATAATGTATAATACCCTCTATATTTCAATAAAGTGAAATTTGTGGTTGAATAATTTAAATGAAAATTACCTCATACCATTATTGGATATTTGGATCCCCCCATCATGGAAAACTGGATTAACTCAACTAAAATATATATTTTATGTCTTTTAATTCTCATAAAAAGAGAATTTCATATTGGAAGTCTATCATTTTGATGCTGAAGATGATCAGTGGTGGACACTGATCAAGATCATGAATTCTAAAGAGGAAATTAACCCAATTGTATGGGAAGTATTCAAGAGAAAATGATTCAACAATTATTTTCCACTAACTCTCTGTCCTAAAAAGGATAGGGACTTTCACAAACTAAAGAAAATGGAACATGATTTAATTATAGTGATTGAGGAAAAAATTACAAGTCTTGTGCAATATAGAATTGGACTTTTCCTGAACACCTAAATCAATGTGAAGTGATTTTTAGAGGATTAAATGTGATTCTAAAAAAATTCTTCAGATTCATGCCTTTTACAGTTATGAATATATTTTCTATTATGCCCTTAAGGATGAAATATATATTGGTGACTCTTGGTGGTCTTCTCATCAAAGAGATAGAAATAGAAAATAGAGATTATTGTGGGTGGATAAATATATAAATCAAATGTAAGAAAGAAAACCCAATATCCCAGGTGTAAAAAAAATTTGAAGAAGCAACATGGAGACTATCTCGAGGGAACCAATAGATGCTTCAAATGTGGAAAAGGGGACCATTAGGATAATAATTTTCAAACGTTTATGAAGAAACCTACTAATATAAACGAATATTGTAAGGTTAAGATCAACAGTCATCCTATTGTAAAATGTTTAAATTTCATGTAATAGGGGAATTGTGAAAGAAATTCTTTAATGGAAGGGATGTTAGAGATAATCAATGAAAACAACTTCTAAGGCCTATAGAGTAAGGACTGGTACATGATATCACTCTAGTTAAGGTGGATCCACAAAATGATTTGTGGATAAGTATAAAAATTATTCATAAAATAATTGTGAACATTCTTTTTTATTATGGTTCTACATATTCATTCAAATCCATTGTGTTTTGAAGAATAATTCAAACACCACCTCCAAATCAGGGGTTTTTCTTGTTTATGTGAATATGAAATGGATAAATTATTGTATATAATGTATATGACACCTCTATGATCAATTTTTGTGGTCTAAGACAACCATTCAATCTCATGGTACTTCCTTTAGTATTGTTTTATGTTATATTGTGAACATATTGACTATATTTATATAAATCCTACATCAACTATTAGGAGTGGGATATCACTATTCACATCCCAGGTTATCTCATAATTTTTTATAAGTGTAAATAATTGGATTAATATCCTTTTTTATCTTCATATCAACTATTTATATTACTACCTTATGAGAAATAACATAATAATTATGTGATTTAGATAAAAGAGGGGATTATATATAATAAATTCCAATTATGAGGGACTATATTAATGTGTTCCCTAACGAATTTCATTACATACCTCCTGGATGAGAGGATGAGTTAAAAATATAATGTATACCAAGATATCTTCCCATATCAAATACTCCCTATAGAAAGGCCACCATTGAGTTAGAAGAAATGAACAATTAGTTACAAGAGAATATGAAAAAATGATTTATATGCTCAAGTGCTTCAGTGTAGTAATTTTTGGTCCTATTTTAAAAGAATAATGATTGGTCAATGAATCTTCACATTTATTATCATGATCTAAACAAAATGATGATAAAAAACATGTATCCACTTCCATGGATAGATGAATTTTTCGATCATCTATGTGGGTCCCAGTATTTCTTTAATGTGGACCTTCAATCAGGATATCACTAAATAATGTTTAAGAAGGAATATATCCTCAAAAATAACTTTTGAATAAGGTATTTAAACTAGGACTTCATATTTTTTCCATTGATACTCACTAATGCTAAGTAAATATTTATAATCATAATGGATATATTCTTTATATATTTCCTCAAAAAACAAATTGGGGTGGTATTTATATAAGATCTTATAATATACTATACTAGAAAGGAGGAAAATGAGGATATTTTGAGAATTTTTCAAATAAAATTTTCAAAGGATAATATATATTTCATGAAGAGTAAATGAGCATTCTTTATGGACGAGGTACCATTATTCGGTCATTTTATTACTAAAAAAGGATTGTTGTGGGTCCTTATATGAATAAATAGGAGTGGTCTAACAAAGAATCTACAATGATGGCCTATAGTTCCCTTCGACTAGATGGAAATTATTGATGATTTTTATGAAATGTATCATGATTTTCAAAACTAATAACCATTATGTCTCAAAAGGGACTGAATATTTTCTAGACTTGTGAAGGAGAGGAGTATTACAAGTAGTTGTAAAAGAAAATTATCGCTATATAAGTACATTCACTACCCACATGTGGGTAAATATTCAGGGTATAAATGATGTTTCAAATAATGGCTTAGGTTTTGTACAGATGAAAAACTATAATGTCTTTACCTACAAATAAAGGCAGTGGAATGTTCGTGATAAAAATTATCCAAAGAATGATCTTCAGTCAATTATGGTAATATTAATGTTGAAAATATGGTGGTATTATTTATATGGGGAAAAGAGTAAGATATATATGGACCACAATAAACAAAAATATATTTTTAAATAAGAGGATGTTAATATATTTCAATGAATATTGTTAGAGTTTTCCATGGACTATGACTTCTTCTTCCACTATCATCATGGGATAGAAAATAATGAATAAGTTTCTCTATTAATAAATGATCATTTGACCTCATCAAAAATGAGAATTGATATTGATTGAATATTATTATAATTATAAAGTATGAACATAAGAATTATAAATAACAGAACACTAACTATTATTTCTCAATTTATTTCTCAACAATCCCATTTGTAAATGATAAATATTTCTCAAAGAGATAATGGGGAAATTCATAAGAGTTTAGAACCAGTAAGAAATGAGAAATCCATAATGTTATAAAATGATGTGGAAGGAGTTATAATATCTAGTTCAAGACTTTGAGTACCATCATATATAGAGATAAAGACGGATATTTTTAATGATACACATAGCTCCACATTCCACATCCACCCAAGGATCACAAAGATGTATTGAGCTCCTCAAGAGCACTATTGGTGGGACAATATGTAGATAGAAATCATAGAATATACATCATGGTTATAGATATTCCAATAAGTTATGGATGAAAGGTAAAATTATAATGGTATTATACAATTATTACCTATACCTATATAGAAAAGGGAAAACAACCTCATGCGCTTCATCAATGGTCTTATGAATACATCAAGAGAAAATAATCATATATTGGTTATTTTGGATTTTCTAACAAAGTCTTGTGACTTCATTAAAACTCAAGAGGAACTATCACTTGATAAAAATTCTTGGATATATATTAGTAGTGCTATGATGCTTCATTGAGTACCGTTATTAATTTTACCTGATTGTAATTTTATATTTAGCTACAATTTCAGGAAGAGTCTCTAAAATGATATGACCCCATAGATGAACTTCAGTAAGGTTTGTCACACCTAAACTAATGGAAAATATAATAAAACTATTTAGACACTAGGAGACATGTTTTGGACATTCTTTATAGACATAAAAGGATGATAGGACTGGAAAATTCTTCTAGTTGAGTTTTATTACAATAATAGTTTCCCATAAATCTTACAAGTGGATCCATTTGAATATCATTATGGCAAGATATGTAAAACAATTTCATGCTGGGATGATATTGGGGAACACAAGATTCTAGGACCTGGAATGGTAAAGGAAATTATAGAAAAAGGTCAAAACCATTTAGTAGAACATCAGGGATACTCAAAGTTGACAAAAGAGCTATATTGATAATTATCAATAGGACATAGAGATTGAGTTTTGATATAAGGTATTCATCCACATATTATCATAGAATATTTTCATGAGATTTGGTAGGAAGTCAATGCTATGTCCTAGGTACATTGACCCATTTTGAGATTCTTTATAACATGGTAGATGTGCATCTTTACTAGTACTTCCGCCAATAATGTTTCAAGTACATGATGTCATCCACATCATCCTTTTGAGTAAGTACATAACAAATCCCCAACTTGTACCAAATTCAGAGGTGGTATAGCAGGAAAATGAACTCTCTTCTGAATAGAATTTATAGAAGATCTTGGATATATGAGGTAAATATCCATGCAACTAGAAATATCACCTAGTAAAATTACTATAGAGAAAAAGAAATTATTACAAAGTTACATAGAAACTAGAGGAATGCATTAAATAAAATTACTCTCACCTATATTAATCATTATATATATAAAAATCAAGGGTGACATTTCTTAAGGGGGATAATGTAATGATGTGAAATTTTATAAATGGAGTTTCCCTTCTTATAATTATGTCATGGAGTATAAAGAACTTATATCACATAAGGAAACAAAAAAATATTATTCACATAAATTAATAATGATATATAAGCTAGAAACTAAACCAATAATAAATCAAATTTTTATAATGGTATATAAATAGAAAATAATATATGTTATATATGAAATTTTGATCATTGTGATCCACTATATTGATTGCACTCATGAACAATGATATAGAAATAAACAATCATGTTAATAATAAAATTTTATTTTATAACATAAAAGTATATATATCATTGAGATAAAATTGAAGTGAATTAAGAATTAATGTAATAATATATATTTATAATATTTAGGGAACCCGTATGACTATTACAAGTCAAATAGTCGGAATTGTAATCTTACCATTGAAATTGTAATATAAATTTTAGTAACGGTAATCTGACTGTGAGAATTGTAACCACACCTATGGATGTAAATATTAATAGTTATTTATCTTAAATAAGTTGAATATGACTTATTTTTATCATAATTTATGTAATTGCATGTTTGAAAAGGTATAAAATAAGGGCTTTTATTTTTGGTAAAACATATGTGTTGTATTTTCGTTTTTATAAAAAATAAAATATTTTAAAATATTTTTATTTTAATAAAATAGATTTATATATTTATGTTAATTTATTATTATAATGATAACAAAATTTTATGATTCCATTAGAAATTTACAAAGGGTAACAAAATTGATTATAATACTAAAATTCGTATAAATGTAGATTTTATTCAAAAATAAAATTGCTCATAATTAGAAAGATATTATCATAAGATGGAATGTATTATTGAAATCTACACATTGAGAAATGGTTAGGGTGACTTTTTAATATTCATATTAGATGTTTGAATTTTTGGGGAATATTGAAATACAATATTTTGTGGTATTTACATTATAAGTCAAATACATGAATTTTTGAGTAATGGATGATTTAATAACCCATTATATCGAATTAAAAGGCATAATTTACTATATAGAGACAAAGGAATAAATTATATTGACAATCCCATGCCAAAATAATAAACTAATGAATATAATATTAAAAAACAGCCATATTCTTCCCTTATAAATACCACCCCTCACCACATATTCTCCACACACAATATAAGTCTTAAATATGTGAGAATATCTATCAAAAATTATCCTAACTACACTATTACATTTTATAGTGCTATTATTTTTACCAAAATACCAATTCCATGTTCCTTAAGGGACCCTTCAAGGGGGTTATGTTTAAGAGGTAACATTCACAAAAAGTCTCTTTTAAATTATTTTTTTCTCATACCTACTCCTCACATCCATCATAGAAAATTGAATAATAATTTTAGTATCATATATGTATGATCTAATTTTTATTGTTATAATGGAATATCTTCTATCAAACCTTTTCTATTCTCCTCTTACTTAATAAATTAAAATTGTTTTTCATATTATGTTAGTTCACCACCTCTGTGGATAATGGGTTTTTGTTTTCCATTTATTCCTTGAAGGATGGTTAAAAACTATAATTTTGGTAAAATAAAATTATAATAATTATATTATAACATACTTAATTTTATATAATTAATGTATATACATAAAAAACATATAATTAAACTTGTTCGTGATGGTTTGTAAAACCATCTTAATGAACTAACCACATGGAGTTAATGTTTTTACTCCAAGAGCCATAATAATTCTTGAATAAATAGGGGTATTCAAGTCAATTTAAATTTATGTATGGTCATTAATACATGTTAATTTAACTTCTATATTTTTACCCCCATTTAATAATAACATCATTAAATAACCCCAAGTGATCTAACTTTGGAACCTTGAAACGCATGCCCTCAAAACAACAAAATTAAACTTTATAACTCATTAAAATTTCCATTAATGAAAATAATAAAATTATAATAAAACAAATATTTCATTAATAATTTCTGATTTAATTAATTGATTGATCTGAATTTTTTATTTTGGGCATTAAGGTAAATTGTAGAATAGTTCTGGAATATATGGTATGGGATCTCTCTGAACATCTATATTTTCTTTAGACTACATTCTCTCTCTCTCTACATCAATTTAACTCATTCTTAGTCTTATATTAACTATTTATATTATTTATATATGTCTTAAAGATATATAAAATGGTCATTTAATCTTTAGTTAATGTGAAAATACATCTTTTAAAAGGTTCCCTTCTTAATTCATCACGATAAGTAAACCTGATTAAAATGTACTTCTCTATTTATCACCAATTTTCAGGTATACTCATTAAAATGTTTTAAGGATTCCATATCATCCTAAATGACTCATTATATCCTCGAAAACAATTTATGATAATTTTCTCAATTTATGTGAATTATTATTTTATTACCATTTTTAAAGACATGTTACATATTTTCATAAATCCTTGCCGAATAGGCACATTTCCAAGTGGATTTTTTTTCTCTTTTTTATACATTCACATTTGTTGGACTTCATTAGTAATTATCTATGATTTTTTTCCATTATTTATATCCAATAATTATTTAATTCCTTATATCATTGACACCATTAGGATATTCCCTTTAGTTATGGCTTATGGCATGACTATAAAACCTATTTATTTCTACAAGAAATCCTTATGATTATGCCTTATATTCTGATTTATCTAAGTAAAACACACAGTGTATAAAGTTTTCTACATGACCAGCCTCATGACACGGGCCTTTGTTCATGGGAAGTACCTGGGGTCGGACAACACGGCGTGTATAATTTCTACACGTCGTGTACTTTTTAGAAAACGGCTTGGTCCTTTTGTTCACCATGCCTTGAACACCTTTCGTTTGGGTTAGTGCCCCTTATTCTTGTTCCCCTAAAGGTCAGGCATCATTCCCTCATGCAGGATTATGATCCTTTCAGCATGACTTTTCTGGGATAGAGTCAGGCATCCATCCGAGAGGCCCAGATCGAGATCCTCTATCCATTCCAAAACCTAGGTAGAGTCATGCATCGGTGTGACCAACATTACCAGGAATTGATCATCTACCAAGAAAGTGAATTCCGGATGAGTCGCGGTATCCGCCAGGGCCCTGGAAGTGATCCTTTTCTGTGTATCGAGATATTTCCCACTCAGGAGTGTGTCTCCCATAATGTGTGCTTCTATCTATCATAAACCTTCCACTCATGAGTGTGTCTCCTATAATGAGTGTAGCCATATCTCGTTACGGTTCCCGACGAACAGATCTTCCCAGACGAACGTCATCAGAGCTATAAGACTCATGGAGTGTGTTCTCCCAGAACGAGTGCATCACAGAATCTTCAAACAGAATCCCTTACAGGGGTATGTGGTTGCGTGACTTGTCTCTAGACCATAGGTATGGGATTTAAGTATATCTAGTTTGTTTTATATGTTCTATACACATATACTGTGTATAGATGACTGTACTTTTACATTGTATTGCTTTGTGGTTCTCGGGGTCCTCTACTGAGTATTGTTATACTCACCCCTGCATGGGCTTTGCCCATACGTCTAGTGTCTTCTGCAGATGAGCAGCCTTTTGACAGAGTCCAGGGCGGACCAGGACAGGACTGAGCTTTCTGAGTTCCCTACAGGCCGAGGCTTTCATATGGCTATGAGCGGAAGTCCCAGTACCATTATGCTTATAGGTTGGACTTTGCAGTTTTTCAGACTCTTGCTTTTGGTGGGATTGTATTCTGGCCCAGTTTACTTTTACAATACTCTACCTTTCGTCGTACTCTGTTGGTTGGGGTTTAGTTGTATGCATGCATTTTTTTCCTTAGTGTTTTACATTTCACCATTTTTGGGCTTGGAGATGTGTGTGTGTGTGTACAGGGACTTAGGAAATATCTCCAATGTTAGTGATATGCCTACTCGGTGCTTGTCACCAGCCCCTGGCCTATTGGAGGTGGGCTTGGGGAGTCACGTCACGGGCCCCACTGGTATGGGTCGTGACACAATATCTATAATCATGTTATTTTTCATAGTATATGCATCCATGTAATATCAATTTCACAATATTATTATTTAATTTAAACTGATATATTTTGAATCATAAGAGGAACCCAAAATCCATCCAAGGTGATACGTATTGTTTCCATAGTATAACTCTAGGGGATATACATATACCCAATGTTGTTGGGGCCTTCCAAGGTATCCCATAATTAACCCCATACTATCAATCTTAGAATGTTTTGGAAACACAAAACACCTCTTACTCAATACCTGGAATCTTTTATATGTGTCTGAGTCTCGCGTGTGGAATGGTACAACCATCTCTACACTAATAATGTCGATGGGGTCTCCCTTAAAGAACATATATCACTCATATAGAGGTAGAGGAAATGTGTGAATATCTCATCAAAAGAAAAACTAGTATCTCCCTGAGTGTATTTAAAATTCTTTGTAACATTCTATTTAGGCTTGAGGAGCCACTCTAATCAGTCCTTTTGTTAGGACCCCTGAATCTCCCTTAGGTTGTGGTGAGTGTATGATTTGATATTAATATTAAACCCTTCAATAAGAAAACATATATAACTTGATTAAAAAAATAAAAACACTTAAACAAGAGATTCATTTATGGCATGGTGTAACGGGGCCAAACAAAAGTCATACCATTCCACTAAACTCAACTCGTTAACTAACTAAATTTTTCACAAGGAGGGAACCCTCAGTGGGTTTTTAAAAAATTTATGAAAGTTGGTAAAAAATACTCTAATGTGAAGTATACCCATTTGGGATGGGTTCAATAATAGAGATCAACCAAATGGTTGATTCTAAACTCACTTGGGTCATATCGGGAATGGTAAAGTATTAAATATATTACATTTAAAAAACTAGACATGTACTGGGAATGGTTTGTAGTGAGACACAATTATTCACATTATAAAAGAGGAAAAACATAAGGGGAATAAGATAGAACACCTTCCTTAGGTTTATAGTTCTCTCATAGTCTAGTTTTGTCCCTTGAATCAAGCTATAATGAGATATGTTCAGACAATCATTAAATTACCTAAAATGGGTCAACTGAGGTAACACCAAAATAGCACAATAAAGGAGTAGTGAAACTTGTAAATGAAGGATGAAAAGTTTAGAACACACTAAGTGGGATCTAGAACATCTGATGGTGATCTATGTGGGGATCAAATGGTGGGGGGATCTAAATTCCTATGGAATATCTTCATGCAGCTGCTTCAAGAGAAAGATAAAGTGGGAAAAATAATTAGGCAAGTTATAGAATAAAATAGGGAATTGGTCATTTCACCATTAAAACTGAGGTCACATAGTTTGTCTGCATAGTTAGAAAAATTGTTCACCAATAGTGTCGTATCTTCTGGTCTTAGAACCCCCACACATGGGATGCATGCATGGTTTGACTAACCATTCATATCCCATGAGAAATGGACCCATGAATTCTCAATGAAAATTCATATAATAATCAATCCTGACTTTCATGGTTTTAGTTGAACTGTGTGGCCTTCCCCAGTCCACAGAGTGCCCACATGGTAATGTTACACAGTTAGCACTAACCATGCAGTGATTGTGATCCTCGTATTTTCCTTCCCAATCCTAGTTGTTGGAGCTCTAACTAAGCTCTTGACTCTCCAGAATCAAACTATAACAATTTAAAAAAATTATTAGTGAAAAGGGAGGTTTTGAATAGTAACTAAAAATTTCATACCTCTTCAAAAATTAGAGAAATTAAACCAACCCCTCCTTAAATCAAAATTTTCTCGTTTTTTCCTATTTGAGGGTGGTAAACATCATCTTAGAAAATTTCTCACCAACATGCCTATACATTGGCTTCCAATTACATGGTCTTGTCTTAAACATAGTTATACTACTATAGCACTAGAATGAGTGGAACTGACTTACCTCGGATAACCTTTATGATCTGTTCAATGATATGTATCAAATTATTCTTAAAGGATGCATCCTCCCATATAATTTTCCTCAAAGTCAAACAAATGAGTTTATTTTCCATGATAATGGAGATTTTGTTATATGTAGAAGACCTCATGGATGGTGTGGTACTACTGAGGTAACTATATCCAATAAGATTCTAGACTAACTCTCTCCATGATATCAAAATTCTTGACATAATAAGGAAATAGCTTCATCTATCTTCAAATCCAACTATGTCCCAATTTTTACGATACTCAAAGATAGACGCGATAAGCCAACTACAATTATAGTGGTTCTCAACAATGATTGATATAAGGATTTTTCCTTGTTTGAGCTATATCCATATGTTTTAGAATCAGCTTTACCTTTAGTAATGTCTCTTGAATGTGGAAATGACCCAAAATTGATGCCTTACCTGAACCTAAATAGAATAGTGATGAATGGAATGAACAATTGTAAAGGGAATCACATGGATCCATATAAATTGTCTCCTGAAAGCCTTCATTATAGGGAAACTCAAAAAAATGTGTTTTCCCTATGAACCTCCAAAATTAAAGACTCATGCCTGAAGAATCACCTTTAGCACCCATATCCTATTTTCAAAATTCCCATCAGTCTGAGGGTGAAAAGTTATAATCAAGAGAGAATATAAAAACAGTTCCATCTGTTTCCCATGTTAGAATGGTGATATAATTTGAGCATCTTGGTTTGATATGATAGAATAATAATCAATATGAAGGATCATAATCATCCAGATATATAGTCTTCTTATCTTTTTAATAGAGAATGTTTCACTGATTAGTAGGAAGTGTGCAAACTTAGTAAACCTATCAATGATCACCCAAACTACATCTCTTCCCCAAGGGGATCTCAGAAATCCCATCACAAAATCTATATTGATAGTATAAACATTCTACTTAGGAATGGATAGATGATGTAGAATTCTGGTAGGTTTCTAGTGGTATGCCTTCACTAGATGATAGGGGGAGCACTGAGGGACGAAACCTGCATTATACATCTTCTTACCAATCCACAAATATTGATGATGTATGTCTTGATACATCATGTTATTCCCAAGGTGAACATCCCAAAAACGGCATGATAAGATTATATAAACTATTCTTGTGTGTCAAAAAGCACCCAAAAAGTCCAACTAAATAGTAGGAACTCATTATCAACATTAACCAATCTAGGTGGTGGGTTATCACCAAAAAACCTCTCCCTCATTATGAGGCCTTCAAGATCTGAAATTTATATCATCCACACCCGCTCTAGAAGAATGTATTTCACTAGTAGAGCTCTTAATACAGGCTACATGTGCTTTCCAAAACCTCTAGGGGCATCTTAGATAACATATCCATCAATTTCCATGAAATGTGGACCTCCTATATTTCTTATGTCAATGTTTTCCAACATAAGGAATCAGCCACAAAATTTCCCTTTCTAGGTATATAATAAATATCAATATCAAATTAATGCTGGTACCCAACCCATATGTGATGCCTCTGGTTCAATTATCATAGTGTGGAGATGTGTTTGAGAATTTTTTATCCATGTAAACAACAAAATACTCACCCGAAAAGTAATGACTTTAACAAAATAGAGGATGAACCATTACTGATTGATCGAGGTCATGCATAGAGTAATTATTCTCATGTGTTCGCAGCTACAAGGACTCGTAAATTATAGCTCAATATCCCTACATCAGAACTGATCCCAGCTAAATTCATAAAGAATCATAGTAAACATTTTCACCTCTAACCGGCTCAAGAATAATTAGTATCTTAACTGCATTCAATCTCCCCTTCGACTCTTAAAATGTTGTCTCATAATATCATCACTATATGAACTCCACACCATTCTTAGTTAGGACCGTAAGAGCCACATATTGGAATGATAAATCCTAGATATATTTCTTGTAATATCCAGATATTCCTAATAAAATTCACATTACAAATTCATTCATAGGATACTCCCAAGAGACCACAATTCACACACTATCTTGGTTAATAGATATGATTTCCTCTAAAATGATTTGACATAGGAAGTGAACCGTTCAGGTCTAAAATTATAATTTACTATGTTTTTCGTATAGTTGGTTCTCTCTTAGTATATTTATCACAATCACAGGATGGATGGAATGGGTTTTTCTAGTGTGATAATACACTAATTTTTCATTCTACAAAGATATCCCCAAATGAATCCATGTAATATGGGAAGCTCAATTCATGAAGCCCATAAATACTACAAGTGAGTTTGTAATTCCAAATGGAATAACTAGAATGTTTTATAGGTCATACCTAATTTTTAATGACATAAATGGTATGTTTTATTTTCTCACACACACTTGATGGTAGTAGGACCATAAATCCACCATAGATAAATTTCTTTCTCCATATAGCTGGTCAAGGAGATCGTCAATAAATAGAAATAGATTACAGTTGTTCACCATAAGCTTATTCAACAATCTATAATCCACAAACAACCTATGGTATCATCATTCATCTTAGAAAAATAGGATTGGTAAACCCCATGAAAATGTGTTGGGTCAGATAAAACATGTTTCTTCTAGATATTCAAACTGCTTCTTATGTTCATGGTACTCTATTGACTCCATTTTATAGGTAGGAATGTTCACAAGTGTCACAATAATAACTACCTTTATGGTGAACTCCATATCTCTCCTAAGAGGTAATCTAGAGTGTTTTCGAGGGAATATATCTCTTATATGATCCGCCACATGAGGGAATTCAACAAACATAGTTACATATTATCTCATGAAGATACAATCCTTATAAGATCTCACCCTATCTATCCCTCTACACATACTTCCATCTAAAATTTCATAGATTTCCCCTTTACATGTATAAATATACATGAACCCCTTAAGTGAGGTAAATGACACCAACCGGTAATAGAGATCCAAAAGTAAAGGATAAGGCACTACCTAGTCCGTACCGAAAATTTCGATAAAACTAGTCATTTCAAGGATGAAGAAGTATCACTAGAATTTTTATGTAGATATCTTAAGGGGAACTCCTTAAATTGGCTCAAATATTCTGATAAAAACCCAAAAGGTGTGTCATGAGTCATGAAGTCACTATAGTACTCTATCATTAGGCCTACACATTAAATAGTTATAGTAGATTTAATGGTGTGTGATGCACTTATATCAAAAATGTATGAAATATAAGTGGGGGAAAAATATTACCTCATATAATAAAAGTTCCTAGACTCTACAACATTGGTATAGGCTTCACGGCATAGATATGGCCCAATCCACAAACATGAGATACAACCAGACTGACCTAGGTTGATCCACTCTGCCAACGCAGATCCACAGATGCCTGCCTATCTCTTCCTTGTCCACCTCCACAGCCTGATCAGTTAGTGGTATCACTACTCTTAGACTGATGTGGACACACTAATCTTTTACTTAAGAGTGGTCCCATCACAGATCACCTCTAACTCATGGCGGGATAAATATTTCAACATAAGAATTAAAGGTGATCCATCCTTATTCAAGGTTAGAACCAAATCAGTTTCCTCAAGCATTATGTATTTTTATACCCTAGATATACACAATCATGACCCACCATATAGATATTGATATGTGGCATATATCTTGTTCTACCCTCCTGTTCACCCTAAAAATTAAACTTATTGCCATTGGAAATCCCATATCTTTATTAGGAAGCTAAAATTCCCTATCTCACATTTCTAGACACCACATGTTCAATTAAGTGATAAAAAAACAGTTCCCTATCTTAGGAACTTTGGTCAACCATAATACATTCACCTTTAACTAGATATAGTTTTCAAGACAATCCTAGAACCATCTCACAATTGTTAGCTCGTCATCAGTCATGGCCAATCCAAAATTTTATAATACAGTGAGTGTGTAGAATAATCCATCATTAACATGTCACTTTTCCATAGGTTTAAAAACTCTCAAGCATAGTCAGTTCTAAGAATATGTAGAAATAATTAGTCAAAAAATTCTATCTAGAAGTCTGCACAATATATACCCTAAAGTCAACCAGCTGGTCTAAGGACATCCCACCAATGTTGGGCCAAGTCATAAAGCATATTGGTAGAGATATTGACCCTCAAAATGGAGGAATCTTAATATTCTCTAAGACATAGTACATGGCATCTATCAATGACCCTACAATGTGAGGAGCTCCAATAACTATGAAGGTGGGGGGATTATTTTACTAGAATTCATTAGTGAACGTTTCCACATTAGGGGAAGGTCAAGGATAATCCTATAAAAAAACATTAACTAGATGAATGTATCTCCAAACTGAACATTGTATATAATATAATAAAGAAATGATAGTTAGACTAATAAAACACAAAAATTATAGGTACATAGACTTCCTATAATGCATAAAACCTCTATTCCGACTTCTAATCCCATATTTAGGTGATGGAATATTCATACAAGAAACAAAGGAGACAAAGCCTTCTTCCCATTACTATGGTTGGGTCAAGGATGTGTTTCGTATAACATAGATAATGTTTCATCATGTAGGCTATCAATTGATATGTATAGTAAAAAATGCCTGCTAAATTACAATTGGAATCCTTATTTGGAAATAACCATTTCATTTTAAAGAATTAATTATTAAATACCAATCTTTTTTATCATATAATAGTTATATCAATAAATTAAATTTTCTCACAAATTCCAAATTTATAAAGCCCCGTACATTTTATAAACTAAAATTGGTATGTCAAGTAACTACGACAATACCTTTACATTCAATTTGAGTATGTAACAGTTCATGGATAGTGATTTGACTATATGATCCACCATTCTCAATTTATATGAATACTTTTTCATAAATTTATGATTGAATTCATAAATTAAATCACAAATATTTCATCTAATAAAACTAGTGGTTCATGGAACAAATATGAAATAATTGGTTAATTACTGTTTTATCTTCAATATATGCGATAAAATGACATTTAGATTGATGTAGAAACATTAATTAATCTAATTATAGAATTCTTGTAAGAAACTATCGCACATTTCAATATATAATGAAAAAGTAACACTCGTAAAACACATACAATATAGGCAATTCATGCTAGAATATAGATATAGAATTGAATAATTTATGATATTTAAGCCATGTTTTTTCTAGAATGTTGGGTGTATTTTTATAAACACCCTCATATCATCAGACCAAAGTAGAAGAAATCCAATAATAAAAAATACCATCAATAGTATCATCACAAAACAAGTGCATTCCCAATAGATAAATTTCTAAAAATATACCAGGCATAAAACAAAACATAAAAAACCCATCCCAAGTAATTTGGGTTTCTCATATATGTGTGTTAGGTACACTTAGTCATATCATTGTTAATAAATTCTATTTGTCCATATTTTTCTTTCTAAACAGAAATAGTAAGAGAAATGGAAAAAGAGGCTCTAACAACACTTTGTAGCATCCTTCCTCGGATTCCACATTAGCAGTGCCCCAATACGGTTAGCCACAGTGCCTTAAACAATCTTTAATTTATATTAGAGTTTTCCAACTAAGAGTGAGGACCTAGGGTTTTTCCATGGGAAGACAGTACCCTTACAAAATAACATATAGCACATCAATAAAATAAATTTGATAAGCAACAAAAAAAATAATCATTATTTGAATAATAATAATAAAACATCCAAATAAATAACATGTAGGAGATGAATAATAATATATACAAAATATTGTGATGATCAAGTATTTATACCGAATATATACAAGGGATATGAGGAATATAGAATTTACCACATGACAAATGGACACAAAAGGGGGGACTTCTACCACAAGAATCCTGAGGATAAGATTTCTATGATCCCGTATTTTCTAGGTATTTCTCTCTCGTATAGTATTTCTGTTGAGCATTGGTGGAAAAGTCTAGTTTGGAGATGGAGAAACATTGTTGGTGAAAATAATATAATGTTTGTGGGTGCATGTTTTTTTAAACTAATGGATTCTAGTTTTGAATGGGTTAAGTGTTTCATGGGTTCTTCATATGTTGAGAAGATTTCAAGGCGGTTCAGGGTGACTAATAGGATAATGTGATGAAAAAAATAAACTGCAAAACATTTACACATCATTTAAATGGATTACACATCATGTAATTGTTTGTGGGTGTCAATAAAATAAATATAAGGAGATGGGTTCTCTGTATAATTCAATTAGAACATTTACACGGTTTGTAACCACATTGCTGGAAGTTTAAATTCCATACATGTTGTATTAAACATGTTGTCCAACTGAACTCAGATATTTTTTTGGCTATTGCTTCTCTCCTCAAGATCCTTGGTCATTCTCCAGACAATTTAGGAGTACCAAACAACCATTTAGATGTTCATTTTTCATCTTTAATCCCTGGTAAGTTCCTCTAGTTAGGATTCTTTCATCTTCGCTTTAGTTCTCTAACCATTTTTATGATATACTTCGTCCAATTGCATTATTGGTTTTCATCATGAACATTTTTATCTACACTACTACAAAACACACCTTTAACAACATTTCCATTTTTCAGTGCTAGAAACATTTTTGAATATATTTGTCCTTTATTAGTGAATTATTTTTAGCACTGATATATGATTCCCTTTATCATCGCTTTTTTAGCGATCATAAAGGTCATGAATAAAATTTAAAACTAAAAAAATAAAATTAAAATTACTAAATAAAGAAAAATATGAAGCATTTTATTCATTAAATAATTATTGATATAATAGATTAAATTTAATATACATATATATATTAAATTTTTAATAAATAGTATATATTAAATATAGATATATAAAATGAATAAGTATAATATCTACAAAATGTTAACTAAAAACATATTAAAGTCCAATTGATTTTAATGTTGTTTTATTTATCAATTTAACCTATATCAAACATCATGTGATACATTTATTTCACATGCATGTGTGTGTGTTATTGCATTTTCATACACAAACACACACACACAAATATATTTACACAATATATAGAAACACAAACACCTAACATATATGCAATTTATTCAAATTTTGTTATATTTTAGAATTTCATTATAACATGATATATTTAATATATATTACATTTTTAATCAGTCAATTTTATTTATTAGTTTTTTAGACTATCGTTAGGCTAGTCATTTATAATATTTTTCTATTGATTTTTTTTAATTTAATCATTTGCTGTTATTTATTTATAGTTATTTATTTACTATGTTTGAGTATTTTAAACATGAATTCATGGACTTAAATATATATATATAAATATATATATATATATATGTATGTATATCAATATTTTTTGGATAAATTATATTTAATTAATAAAACATATCAATTTTTTTAATATTTTAAATGAGTACACATTTTGAATTATTTAATTTTAGTCATTTTTAAAATTTATATATTTTAGATTATATATTCACTGGTAATGTTAAAAATATATTTATAAATAAATATTTTAAAATAATTATATCTATAAATATATATTTACTATATTAATAATTATTATAAATAAATAATTATTATAGGTAAATAATTATTATTTTTAAAATCATTATTTATATAATTATATATAAAATAATTATATATATTAACATAAATATAAAATTATAAAAAATTTATTTAAATAATTAAAAAAATTAATTTATTTATTTAAACAATTATAATTATAAAAACTTATCTTTTCTTTTTTCGCCCTGATAAAGATCAATATTTTTGAGTGATATAAAATCTTTGTTAAAAGTGATATTTATCAGCGCTAAAACATTAGATCTGATAAATAAGTCTTTTATCAATGCTTTTTTAGTGATGATAAAGCTCGATATTTATCACCACTAAAAAACAGCAGATATATATTCCTTTTATCAACAATTTTAAATTTATCACTTATAGAAGGGATATTTTTTAGTGCTTTTCCCAAAGCAGTGTTAAAATTGTACTTGATTTATTTACAAAACACTAACCACGACTCTCTCACTGATGATTCTCAAGCTCTCACATAACTCCTCTACTACCGGAAAGAATCCTCTACATTGCATTAAATTAATCTAGGCTAGAAACCATTGTATTTTTTTACATTTCCTCTATCGTTGTTTGATTTTGTGAGGTCTATGATTTTTTATTTTTTCAATTTTCTAAACCATTATGAACCCTACATCTCTTCTCCTCACTACTAAAATACTATGAGTGGTCCTATTTCATGTTTTTCCACCATAGAGTATTGTTTTGAAGAAAGAGAAGGATGTTTTCATATTGAACATTTAGTTAACATATGTGTATGGGCCTGTATGGATAAATAAAATCTATTTTCCACCACACACTGATGAAATGTTAATGATAGATTTATAGAATGCTCAAATTGATGTTATTGAAACATTAAAGAGATCAAAACCATAATACGTAGCTACTATTTAATGGTAAATAATGATCAATTAGAATTTCTATCCTGGGACTCTTTTTTCAATGGAGGATGTTGAAAGTGTTTTTTTGGATTCAATGAACCATTGGTTATTCCTTAAACATAGGCAATAATCCATTATATACAGAGTTTTCGTCTGAGAACAAGAATATTTCTATGCCACAACACAGAAGGTTGTGTCATAAATATATGCAAAATATCTCCTATCAGTCTTTAGATTTTTAGTATCCATGTCATAGTAAATGAAAATACAATTTTCATAATGAATAATAATTAAGTTTTTTCAATGAAAGAGATTTTGTTGTAGTGTTTCTATATTTGAGAGTGAGTCGAGTATGGTTCTCACAAAAGCTATTCGAAGGTTCATCATGGTGGACCTCTATGCTGGGACAAGTCATTTGAAATCATTTCTACACTACAATAGATCATGATAAACTGTAAATTAATATTAATATAGGTTTAATAATTGTATAAAATTAACCCCCATCACACCACAATACACAGTATACGCCGCAAGGATTTAAGAAATTGATAGTTAACTCTACATCATGCTGTAAAGTAGTATACTAGATCTTATATCTGGGAATTTTGATATCTCCAAAAAATTGAATAACAATTTCTCTTGAGAGTTTTGTACTTATTATAACATATAAAAACTACAATTTTGAATTTGAATGGATTTTATTTGATGGAATATAATAAAAAGATTGAATCTAAATATAAATAATTTGGATTTAAATTATAGTTTGAATTTAAAATTTGAAATTTAAACTACTCTCATGATATACAGAGATCTACTATATATATTTTAAAATTGAAGATAGAAAAAAGTAAATAATAATGATAGAAGTGGAACTTTGTGTTATAGGTGAATAATAGGAACTATGGGCTCCAATTGTAAGAGGTTAATAATAGACAGATAATAACAAGAGAATCCATTAAAGATCATAACTAATAATTGATAGTTTTTTTACTGGTTTACATCATATAGAAGATGAATTTTTGACGAGGGAGAATATTTTGTGCATGTATGATAGTTCAGGTTTGAAAGGGATAAAGTGTTTTATTCATACATAAAAAATAGGTTTAATGATTTCTAAGGATTTATCTTCTCTATTGAAGTAATGAATACATAATGCATTGAATAATATTTCCATGCCGACGAATATTATCATGAGTATTTTTTATTATATAAAGTATGATTCAAGAATAAATGACTCAAATATTGTTACAAATATTTTTTTGCATAACATGAATTGAATTGGTAGTAACATTTATAATTCACTAGAGCATCATAAATAGGAGAATAAGATAGTGTTTTCAGTTACCATTCAGAAAGGGAGCATAAAATCCATAAACTAATAAGAGATATAAAATTATATAAACTCGTACCTCCACCAAAGTAGTGTGAAGATGAGATGATTAGGGAGGGACCCTTGTAAATTAGTATGAGGAATCTTTAAGTAGACAGAAGTGATTTCCAATATAGGTGGGGTGAGATTAATTTCTTCAAGACCATTAGAGTGGTGATATTCCAATCCCCCTTCAATTGAGGAGTATTTTTGAGTGATTCCATTGGGGTAGGATTCTAGGACTCTTTAATCTTTATATGCCTGGTTTTCTTCCATCTCTTGATGATGGATGGGACTCCCTCTTTCAAACTGTCCTTCCTCCCATTGTTTTGGTTCCAAAGTTTATTTCTGGCATACCTCTAAAATAGTGATGGGAGGAAGTCTAGTTTAAAATAGGGAATGAGTAGCCTCAAATCTATTATCAATAAATATTAGGTAATCAAGAATATGAGGAAGAATTAAATAATGTTAGTAAAGGGTAGTTTTACTATTGTATTCAGGTATTATATCTCTATTCAATAAAATAACAATTTTCAAGAAAGATGCATGAAATTGTAGACTTTTATCCATGGAGTGAACTATATTGTTGTTATTCAAGTCAAATTAAATGACTGACTACTCATTCAGACAATGTCTTTTGAACATTTTGATGTTACCAATCCTAAGGAAGAGAAAAATGTTGATGATAAAATTGTAGAAATTATTTTTCCATCATATTGAGGAAAAAACAACGATGTTGCATCATAGTATTGAATAAAATTATCAAGGTAATAATTTAGTGTATAAAATTTGGGATTGGTTGGAATCAACACATCCAACCTATTGACCCCAAAAAATAAAAATTCATTAGTTATCTGTGTTTCACAATGATGATGAATCCGCCAATTGATATTGACTCAGGGCACCATATCCAACTTATAATGAAGGAAATCCTTTTGAATGATATAAAAGTAATGTTGCTATATAAATTCACTATTTTTCTGAAAAAATATATAATGAAATGTTGATTTAGTTATCATTATTCCTTCTAGACATTGTTTAATTTAGAATATATACATATGAAATTTTTCATTATGGTCCCTGGAAAAGTATATATTGGCTTTCAGACTGTTCTGATGAAGTTACATCTTCGGGATTTTGATTGGAGAATAAATCCCCACACGAAACATAGTTATGTATACATTATAAAGAAGGAAACATGAACTACTTTCAGTAATCATTGAAATGATAATCCATTTTAGGTGAATTGAAATCGATAATATTTTTTTTGATATTATTTATTTTATACAGAATGATTTGAAATTATTAATTTATTAAACACCAAAAGTGTTCTGAAAATAAAGAATATGCGTCAAAACCAATGTACCCATATCGCAAAGTAAATATGGGGTATGCTTCATTAGAGCATAAATTGGTATATATTTTAAGTCTAAAATAAATGTTTAATTTTCTGATATGAAACAATATATGTTATTTTTTTATACTCTAATTGATGAATCAAAATATGATGAAAATTCCATCCTACATCTTCTGCTATGGAAGGGAGGATCGTGTAAATAAGGAGGGTATGTTAGTTGATGAAAACAAAAAAGAAGAATGGTACAAATTTTTAAGTATGAAATAACTATAATTTGTTATTATTTTTAACAATATTACATAAAAATAAATATGTTCAAATTTTTATATATGTTATATACACAATAATAGGCAATAGTCATAGCAGAAGAAAAGAGACTTTCAGTAGCTTTAAAGTGGATAGAACAACATGGTCACATTAGAGGATTAGGTTTTAGAGTCTATCCTCAAAAATATTTCAAGAAGATTAAACCAAAAAACGATACATATGACATTCTGAGACGATTACAGACACAAATTGACTCACTATAAGATATTATTTTGCAGTCTAGTTTGGTATACCAATGTATATGAAAGGATTAATGAAAATAAGAAGTGAAGAAAAGATCCACACATAAACTAAATGATCCCAAAAGCATTGAGGATGTTCATTACCCTTAACCACATACCTTACCTAGGTTTATCAATTTTCCATTACTCTTTCTCTTAAATGTGGATTAAATAACTTCTGATAACTTTATATTTCAAAAATTCTTCTCGGAATAGTTGTATGTGATTTTTATCTATCAACACCCTCAAACTGCTGTGTTAGGATGGGCACAGTATATAATATCATGAGATACCATCTACATAATAAATACATCCCAAAAATTCATATGACAATGGAGATTAAGGTTGCTTATGATCTGAATTTTTAGTTTCATGTTCCACTTGAAGGTTCTGATGTTACAATGGTCGAAGATGTTATTGAAGCTTTTATAACACGGACGTTTAATATTATAACGATACATGAGGTACGTCTTTAAAAAAAGTTTAATATGAAAAACATGTAACTTTTGATCATATAATGTCTAATGTGAGGTAATATATTATAGATGAATAAGGTTGTGGAGAAAAAAAAAGTCATATCATGAAAATCTCGTGAATCGACGAAGAAAACAAAATGACCTTCTAAGAGTACCTTCTCATCACTAGTTATTTAGAAACATTTATTATCATTACATAATCTTTAAGAGACCCCATTTCAAGATAAAATTTTGTCTAACATTGAATATGAAGAATACATATACAATGATTCGTTCACAAATGTGATTTTTCTTTTGACTCTAATTCAGATTCTCAAGCATGAATGGTTGGGTGACTCAATTGTGAATACATATATAAGGTGCATTTTCATAATACATATTTCTAAATAGTGAGCTAAATATATTTATTAATGTCAATAAATATTCATATTTTTTATAGGGATTTATATTTCACCAATATAAATGGAATATCATGTGAAGCACAATTTGGATTTATTAATCCATGTATCATTAATTCACTAGAATTTAAATTTAGTGAAGAATCAATAAGAAGAAGAAAACAAATTATAGAATGAGTTTAATAAAAAAGAATGCAAATATAGACTCTTTTTTATACCTATATTTCAAGATTAAAATTATATTATCTAATCACATAAAATATATTTTTTATTTTTTCATTACATAATTATTTTTCTTTTTTAGGACGCACTAGATAGTGATAGCAGTCAATATAGACACCCTGAATGTTTTCTGGATTAAATGAATGGATATGCAACCAAACAACCAAACATGATTATTATTGTGAATATGTAATACATTAGAATCAAATTTTAAAAGATAAACATTGAATTAAATGTCTAGTCATTTTTAATGGGGATTTTGTTATGATAGGGAGTCTTTCAATATAAGATGGATCATGGCGTGAAGTTAGTGTTTAAAATGATAAAGAATGTTTATTACTACAAATATAAACAAATTAAGGTATATATATTTATTTATTTAACTATAAAAGCATTTCAAAACAATTGACTTATTTTTTTATATTTTATATAGTGTCTCAAACAAGAAAACTAAATGGTTGTTGATATTATGTATTAATATTTACGTGAGAAACCATAATGTATGAAAATACCAGCATCCCCCAACAAGTAACATTGAAGGTAATTACAATTTCATTAAATATATTTCACAATCCTTTTTTTCAAATATTTTATAAGAAATATCAAGATTTTGGACAATAGAGTTACTCAAAACAAGAAATCAATTTGTTTAGAGATGTGTGGGCATCATACTTTTTGTCACAATTTATAACGACAACACATTTAGGTTACTACCAACAATTGTTTTATTCTAGAATGAGTTATGACCTATTGATAATATTTGGGGTGAAAATAATTTCAATCAGTATTATTTTATATCATTTTTGATCTCTTTATCAATGAGAAGAATAATATAGGAAAGGAATTTGTTTAAAATCACTCACCCAAAAACAATACAATTTTTGGGAAATCACATAGGAGGAGTTGGAGTTATAGGTATATGTAGAGGCATATATGGAGGTTGAAGTGATGGAATAGGTATATCCAAAGTTAGAGACTGGTGTGGACGAGGAGGCAGAGGTGAAGACCGAGGTGGAGACCGAGGCAGAGGAGGATAAGAAGCACTCGCTTGTAAACATTAAAATTATTTGGAATTAAAGAAGAATAAGAAAAACACCACGATTTTTTTTGAGATTAATTTTTAAAATTTTCACAAAAACGCTTTTTACATAAGATAAGATCAATTTTTCATGTTTCCAGTTTAAAATGAAATTTAGTAAAAAAACACGTGTTGTACTAAAAACCAAAGAAACGCATTTTTATTGTTTTGATACATTAGGAAAATGATCCATGAGTCATTTGGGACATTTAGGGATCAGTCAACCTCAATATGACACACAATGTGACTGGTATGACTCTATGTGCATCTTTTTATTGAAAATTGACATTAATTATAGGGAAAAATAAAGGACATAATCGAAACTGAGAAAACACAATCATATTGTTTTTTATATTTTAACAAAACATTACATAAGAACATTGGGATGTTTAAGAATCTACCTCACCTCAATTCGACACATTGGGTGACTGGTTTGACTCCATGTTTGTATTTTTATTCAAAATTGACTTTTTTTAGTGAAACAAACAATTTATTTACTGAAAACTAAGGGAACACATTCAGATTGTTTAGTTACATTAGTAAACAAATAAATATTTTGTTTTGGATGTGTAAGTATCATCCTAAAGTCAATCCCCTTCATGGTGTGATCTGTATGACTCAAAATACGTCTTTTTATTCAAAATTGACATTAATTTTTTTGAAAAAAACACGGATATACTCCAAACATAGAAAATGAATTCTTATTGTTTTGGTACATTAGGAAAATGGTCCATATGTCATTCAATTTCACGTCAATTCAATGCATAGTGTGACCGATATTACTCCAATTGTTAGTTATCAGTTTATAATTGTTATTTCATTACAAAAAACTATCACTCCCTGAAAACGAATAAAACATGCTCATTTTGTCTTCATAATTTTGTAAAATGATCAATGATTCATTTTTTTGTGTAAGAATTAGTCTCCTATAAAACCCACACTTAATGCCATCTGTATGGCTCAAACTACGTGTTTCATGTTTAAGAATGAAATTTTACCAAAAAACATATTTGTAATACACGAAACAATGGAAATGCATTATTATTTTTTTGATACCTTATTAAAATTTTAAATTATTCATTTGGGATATTTATAGATCATCCATGCCTCAATATAATGCATGGTGTAACCATTATGACTCCAAGTGATTTTCTCTGTACAAACATGACATTAATTTTTGTGAAAAAATTTATTAGCATACTAAAACTGAGAAAATGTATTAAGATTTTTTTTAACATTATAAAAAAAATAAGAAAATTATTTGGGGTGTGCAGGGATCAGTCTCACCCTATCAGACATGTGGTGTGACCCTTAGGACTCCAAATGCATCTTTCTATTCAAAATCAACATTATTTTTAGTAAAAAAAACTGCTGACATATTCAAAACTAATAAAACACATTATTATTGTTTTGGTATTTTTGGAAAATGATCCATATAACATTTTAAAACTCTAGGTGCCAACCACACCTCAATCCAACACATGGTGTGACCGGTATGAGTCCATGATTATGCTATCAGTTTAAATTTCACATTTTAGTACAAAAAGAGTGACTCACTGAAAACTGAAAAAACATGGTCAGATTATCTTGATAATTATTTAAAGCAATCAATACATAATTTTTTATTTGTATGAATTAGCCTCATGTCAAACCCACAAATGATGTCATAGGTATGGCTCAATGTGTGTGTTTCGAGTTTAAAATGACATTTTAGTAAAAAACACACATGGCATATTCAAAACCAAGGAAATGCATTATGATTATTTTGATACATTGTTACAAAGATACCTGAGTAATTTGGGACATTTATGGAACATTTTTTCCTCAATTAAATAAATGGTGTGACCGGTATGACTCCATGATTGTCTTTTTATTTAAAATTGACATTAACTTTAATGAATAAAAGTTGACATACTTAAAACTGGGTAAATACATCTGGATTGTTTCGATACTTTAAAAAAATGATCCATAAGTAATTTTTATGTATATAAATGAATCACACCCCAATTAGACTCACGGTGTGATCAATATGACTCCAAAGTGTTCCATTTTATTCAAAGATTACATTAATTTTATTAAAAACAACCTATCAACTCTATAATAATTTTTTATTTTTATTTTTTTTTGTGTCATAAATTTTATTTCATTTAAATTCAGAATTTTTATCTTATATTGGTATTTTTTTTCTAATGATGTAGTGTACTATTACAGCACACCACACCTGTTTATGGTAATGTAGTGTGCTACAACATCACACTGCATTTTTCTCCTTTATTGTCTCTACTAAATGCGTAGATAAAAGTATGATTTATCATCACTTTTAAAGGTGCTTATAAATCTACCCTATATTAGTAATTTCATAGGAACTGATAATGTCTCTCTTTATCATCACATTTAAATGCACTGATAAATCATACTTTTATCCGTGCAAATCAAAGCATCGATCAATCATACTTTTATCAGTGCAAATAAAAGTGATGATAAATCATGATTTTATCAGAAATTTTAAATGATCGAATAAAAGTATGATTTATCAATGCTCTTATTTTAACTGATAAAGCTACCCTTTATCTGCTCTTTTTTAGCGCTAATAAAATCCATGTACTTTTAACTGCGCTAAAGTATTTAACACTTTTCTAGTGCTAATAAAGGTAGATTGGAGCATTGTTAAAGGTGTTTTTGGTTGTAGTGCAATGAAACTATATGTAATCATCCAAACTATCTTCCTCAAGGGTGTTGGATTGAAATCATTATTAGATTTTCAGTTAATGTTTGGGGGGTCTAAATCATAACCCATCATTTTGATAATTATTAAGGTTATTCAATATTATCATATAACCAATGTAGTTTGAACCCAGATTAATTGAATATAAATGAATTGGAAAATTTATGAAAGTATGTTTATCATGACATGTGATCTAGGGTAATTTCATATTATAGAATCCCTTAATTGTTGTTTACTTCTTATTGATATAGTTCTCAATCAATTTTTAATGGAATTGCAAAGTGTAATATGAAATAATAATGGTAATTCTCATAATTAACTATTAATATATATATGATGTGATATTGTGATATCAATACTGTTATGAAAGGGATTTTTTTCGGTGATGTGATTCTTATAAAATGGGCTAGTCTAAGGAACTTTCACACATATATGCTCTAATACTTATTGAGAGTGGTCGCATCCAAACCACATGTTATAAAGATTATAGAGAATGGACCCAGAAATGTTGTAATGCTTATAGGGATTCGATCTATAAATTTTGTAATGCTTATAGATATTGCACCATGAAATGTTGTAATTATTATTGAGCTCTGACCTAGATTGATTGTTATGACTATACCATGATTATATTGTGGTGGTTGTCTTGGTTTTACTGAATACTAAATGATATTCCAGCATGGTGCGGAAGATGGTTTTTTACATGGTTATATGGTTGTGGTTTTTGTGTTCATATGACTTGAGAATAACTAATCTGGAACATGGATGGATAAATTGGTTGCTGTATTTTATTAAAAAAAATTATTAATAAATATACCTTTTTATAAATTTATTGCATGCACTTCTTATCATTCTTTTTTTAGACATGGATGTGTCGACGAACTGAGTTATACTTGTGCCCTATTTGGGCCGTCGGTTGGTACCTGAGAATATTTAACGGATTCAGTTTTGGACAAAGGAAAAGGGTCGTGATGTTGATTGGTAGTTTGATACTGTGATGAAGATTAGAGATGGGATATGCATGGGGCTCAAGTCTTGGGACATGATTCTTTTATTTGATTCTTGTAGTATTTTTCTTTTATTTTTATAGAATAAAATTTAGATAAATTCCATCACGTCATTTAATTATTCCTTAATTAATTATTGGACTATTTATTTTCCTTTTATTATTGTCTTCACCATTAATTTTACTCTAATTCTATTATGTTTTAATATATTTTTTTAACTACAATGTCAATTTATACCTTGTGTTATAATATCCAACGATACTATTAAAACACTCTTAACAAGTTTGTAGCCTCATGCGTATTGGGAGGTGTTCCTGAGGTCCCATAACCAACACTTTCTGGCCATGTGAGAGAGTTCCAGAATAGGGGATGCTACAACTTATTATCAGAGAATCTAGTTTTCTTTTATTTTTTTTTACTATTTTGACATAGTTAAAAAATACTATGATGTGTCAGGACTTGGTAATGATCTTGAGAATTGGAGAAGTTAACCCATGTATGAGGAAAAATATGAGAATCTGGTGAAGGGATTATTGTTTGGGTTCTGTTCTGGTTACAGCTGATGTTATTTAACCATGGTTGATTCACATGTTTTGTGAAGATATTGTTTTATGATGGTTATTGTTTCTTGAACTTTGTACTTGTGTCCTGGTATGGTGTGATTTGGGAATACACACATCATAATAGGCACATTTGGATATATTTACATGCATTGTTCATAATATGGGAATATCTATTTTATCATGTGATATACACTTTCATTTTCAAATATGATATGCCATAACTATTTCACTAAATAAATGAATTGACTTGTAATGTATTTCTAAAATACTTATAAGTTGTGTCTAGAGAGAACAAGAGTTAGTGGTTCTCAATTATAGTTACTGGTTGGGTTTCCATTATTGTAAGTCATTCTATAAGGTGTGTGTATTTATTATTGAGAAGATTCTTCCAATTAATCATAGGCTTGAGTGTTAGGAGAGTGGAAATTAGCATGATCTTAACACAACTGAATCAGAATATCTTGTTGTCCCTAAGGAGCAGATGGATTTTCATCTTCATGATAGATTCATAAGAGTCAAGTGATCCATGAAATTGATAATGTTCATATCGTTTCTTCATTTTCTGAGCCAGTAATATATATTCAAATTCAAAATCTACTAGTGTTCACTACCAAAGGGGGCTCTAGGTAGTCTAGTTTTGGATTGAGTCCATGCAGACAATCTTCAAACATAATGAGACACCCACATAGTAGAAGGTGGATTTGGTTGTGTATATACTTCATCGACCAGACAATCATTACTGTGATAGTCTAGAATAATATGGGAATATAATGAGCTATCTTGTTAGGTATTCAATAGGATTTTACTGATCCAAATCTATCCCAAAACCCTAAGCGGATAAAAATCATTTTATTTTTTATGTTCGAAGTAGGTGGATTTGTTAGTGTAAGACTATACTAGACATTTTACTAACCTACAGTGTTTTGTGCCATCTTTGGATACTAATGAGATCTCAATAGAGAGATGTTTCCAGGATGGTGTTCATTATGAGATCAAGTCATAGGTAAATGTTCTCGAATTAATAATCTTTTAATACTTGATGTGTTCGTCTCTCAATGTGGAAGGGAATCTGAGAGAGGCCCTGAGTAGAAACCATTCTAATTTAGAAGGTAAATATATAAATTCATCTTCAAGTTGTAATAAGAATAAATATGAAATTTTCAACCAATGTAGTAGTGGTAAGAGCTGTTCGAGAAGTGGACAACCATATCAAGATCATGTTTTCTTCTTGTGCTATCAGTGTTGCATGATTGGTGCCATGTGCCTATAGTTTCTTTAACCCATAGTAGTGTCATATCTGTAAAAGACAGGGTCACATTTAGAAGTTCTTTGTGAACGTTCCCCAATAAACTATTTCTATATTATCATGAAAATAACTATAATTAGGTAGGATCTTAGCTACTCTTCAGAAAGATGGTACATAATGGTCTATAGGTAGGTCATGATGAGTTAGGGGATGTGGTAACCTAGTGCATGAGAAAATGTAACAAGAAAGGGAAATGGATCAGGGTTGTTAGACCAGATCCTATGTTAGAGGGATAAGTTTGTATCACTTTATTTATACTACTCTGACTACTGTGGATGCAAGACTGTCTACCTTCAGAGGTACAATTCATGTAACATCTACCTTAGCTTGAGTTTTACTTGATACAAGAGATTTTCATTATTTTCTATCTACTATATTTGAAAATGGTTTGGAATTCAATTTTGATGTCTTAGATGATTTTTTAAACATAGATACACCATTGGGAGTGTATTCTGAAAATATAAAATGTTTCAGGGTGTATTCTCTAGAGATTGGAAGTTACCATTTCTTTTGGGATCCATTTGTGCTAGAAATGGTAAGATTCAACATGATTCTTGATATGGATTGTATAGTAATATACCATGATCCTAATTACTATTATAGGTGTAGATTTACCTTCTTATCTCCAGAAGTAAGTAGCTCTTCTCACTAGGGTGACTGGGAAATTCAGACTGGTCGTGCTGGACCAATTCAATACAGATTGGATTTTCTGATTGCCCAAATCATGGGTATTGCACTAGATAATTGTGGAATGAAGAAATATTCTTTTATTAAATGTTATAATTTATTTTCATGTTTTCCTTAATGATTTTTATGTCTTAATTCCCAATAGAGAGATTGAGTTCATGATCAAGTTGGTGTTAGGAGTAGAGAGAGTTTCTATCTCTCTTTACAAAATGAATCCAAAAGAGCAGTTTTAGTTGAAATTTAAGATGGATGTTCTATAATATAACATATTAATATGTATTATTACATCTCCTTAGGGTAATTTAGTTCACTAAAAATAATTATGGATATTTTCACTTATGTGTGAATTATAGGAGTTTGAACTAGATGATGGTCAAGAAATGATATCCTCTTCCACACATTGATGATCTTTTATCAGTTAAGAGGTGATATGATCATATACAAACATGAATTGAGGTAAAAAGGTTCATTAGTTAAATGTGTTACTATTTTAAATACATCATACTTATTTTGGGATCATGTATATCTTGAAAGAATTCATGTTGAAGTCATTTCAGTTGACTAATGCACCTAAGACATTCATGGACTTAGTGAATGTGATCTTTCATCTGTTTTTTGTCTAGTTTGTGGGTTTTTTTGATTAAATATTAGTTTACTCTCAATTAATAGATGGACGTTCCAAAAATCTTGATATCAGCCTCTATATATTTATAGATCATCAGCTTTGTTCCAAGTTAACCAAATGATGTTTATAGATAAATTATGTGCACTTCTGGGCCTTGTCATATCATAAACATGAGATATAGTTGACCGAGAGAAATTAAAATCCATAATATCTTTGGGAAATCCCAATAACATCTTCAAAATATGGATCTCTTTGGGTTTAGAAGATCATTACCAGAGTTTTATCCAATATTTCTCCTATTTGGAAGCACTAATGTCTGGGATGACCAAGAAAGGAGTGAAGTACGTTTAGTTTGATGCTTGCGAAGGATATTTTCAAGACCTGAATGGATGTATTTTTTCATGACATATCCTCACATTAACTATGTCAGGTAATGTATATCTCATGTACTATGACAGATCTAGAGTTGGAATTAGAGGAGTTCTAATGAAAGAAGATCATGTGTCTATTTACATCTCTAGGTAGATGAGAGTTCATGATAGTAATTTCCCAAATAATGATTTAGAGTAAGCAGTAATGGTACATGACCTAAGATGTTGGAGACACTATATCACTGCTGAGAGGTTTGTCGTTTATACGGATCACAAGATCCTCATGTACATATTTTCTCATTGGGACCTAAACCTTTAGCAGGGGAGGTGGGACAAGTGTCTATAGTATTTTGAGGTTTAATTGGATTATACATCAGGAATGGTAAAAGTTATTTATAATGATTAAAGATGAAGGACACAGATATAGGTAGTATGGCAGTCTTGTGATGAGTGTTGTATAATGTCTCTCTTTGCAGACATTCATCTAGATTTCCAGGAATCTCATGGGAAAGTATTTGTGGCCCCAATATCTTTTAAACCTATGATTTTTCAAAAGAATAATAATGAGTAGTTTTTTTATCTTGAGGGATCAATTCTAAGAGATGAAATTAATCATGCGGAGGCACCATCATAATGGACTCTTGGTACTGGAAATTTTATTATTTTTAGTGGCATAGTATGGGTTCTTATGGGCTTGCACGAGGAGTTGATGGGGAGGTTTCAATCTTCTTGATGGGAGGTACATCAGGGAATATAAAATATGTGTCGTGATATCTATAGATAGTATTGGTTGTTGAGAATGAAGAAGGATATGTAAAGGATCATGACTAGCTGATTCACTTGTTAGTAGGTGAAAGTCGAGCATCAAATCCAGTTTGTCTTTGGCACCTTTTACGCATCCAATAGTGGAAATGGGATGATGTCACGATGGATTTTGTAATGGGATTACCCAGGATCACCCATAAGAATGATTTTTTATGGTTTTTTGTTGATCAACTGACTATGGAAGACCACTTCATCCCTGTTTGGGAAACCTTCATCATAAATGATCAATGAAAAATTTATTTGTTTTATGTAGTTTAGTTACATAGTGTTTTGAGGAGTATTGTTTCAGATAGAGATCCTTGTTTCACAATGGATTTCTTTTAGGGTCATCATAAACCCCTAGGATCATGTTTATTTTAAGCACATCCTATCATCTACAGCCTGATGAAAAATCTAAGTGGACTGTTCAGGTTAGGGAGGATATGATATGAGCCTATGTTATGGAATTTTGTGGTTAAAGAGAGAAACATATTGAACTCAAGAAGTTTTCATATAATAATAGAATACAATAAATGATTCATTTGGTTCTTTTTAAGGATTTGTATATAATTTCATGTCATGCACCACTTTGTTTGTGGGAGGTAGATGTGTCAGCACTTTCCAGGCCTAGTCTCATGCAAGAGACATCTAAACAGATCCAATTGATTAGGTAATGATTGGTGACCATGAAGAGAAGGAAGAATTCATATATTCATCATCATAGATGACCAATAGAATTTGTGGTTGGTCATTATTTTTTCCATTAGGTGTCACCTAGAATAAAGAAATGACGAATTAGGAAATAGGGAAAGCTAGAACCCAGGTTTGTTAGGCGGTTTGAAATAGTGGAAAGGGTCAGGCAAGTGGCATACCATTCAGAACTTTCATAGTGCTATAGTGTCATGCATGAGGTCTTCCCCATATTGAAACTTCAATGATATCCTCTAGACCATTCCCCCATGATAGATATATTAGACTTCAATATTTTTTTATGCGTCCTTTGTGGATAATCTAAAATAGGTTGTGGATCATTGTGATAAATATATTTGGTTTAGAACTATATTGTCGGTTCAAGTGTAATGGTAGTATGAATGTGTTTAGGATGAGTCCTAGATATGGGAGTCTAAGAGGTGAACACAGTGTCTAGAAATTTTTGTGGAAACCTCATAGTTTCACTTGGAGTTGCTCGGTTCTTAGTTATTATTAGGTGGGGAGGTTGTCAGATATCGTATTTTTTCATGTATGTCTCTTTCTATGAGATTTTTTTGAGACATGGTGGTTGATTCTTGTTCGAAGATAGAGAACCTTTGATGTAAAAAATGATCTATTGTTAGGGATGTATGTTTTTTTTGAGCTAATGGAGTTTAGTTTTGAATAGATTAAGTGTTTCACAGGTTCTTGGTAAGTTGAGAAGCTTTAAAGGGGTTTAATGTAGTTTAATGTGAGATTGGGATGAAATCATCAATAGAAAAACATTTACAGGTCATGTAAAGGGAATACAAATTGTGTAATTTTTCATGGATTTCAATAAAATAAAGTTGAGTAAATGGTTTCTTTTGATAATTACCTTAAGAATATTTACATGACATGTAACCGCATTGCACTCCATCTAAATTTCCATCTTTTTTTAAACATGTTTTTTGGATGAATTATAATAATCATTGGTTATAGATCCTCTCCTATCAAGCATAGGGAACTATATGGGCTATTTTGATGTACCAACCTCACACTAGTACTTTCCTTTTTTAGATTCAATCCCTGGTAAGTTCCTTTGGTTATTTTTCTTCCTTCTTCCCTTCAGTTCTTCGGCCATTGCGGGGAAATCATTTGGCTAGTTACATTGTTATTTTTTATCTTGAATAGTTTTGACCTAGGGACCTCTTTCCATTCATCTACACATTCTTCCTCTTGGGTATTGTCCACTGGATGTGTTTTTGGATCATCGTTTAAATATAAGGGGTCAAAATTTTAACCCTAAGGTTGCATAACCATTAAGGTTGTGCAATATTATGATATCACCAACATTGTTTACACCCAAATTAATTGAGTATAAATTAATTGGTTAATGGATTAAAGTGTGTTTATCATGGAATGTGATATAGGGAGATTTCATGTTAGTAAATCTATAAATTTTGTCATATTATTATTGATATAATTGTTAATCAATAGTGAATTGAATTGAATAGATGAATATGAAAAAATAATGGTAATTCACATAATTGACAATTGAGATTTGTGGTGCGATATTATGATATCCAGGATGTTATAACAAGGACTCTGATTTATGCTAAGATGCTTATATAAAGGGCTTTGACCAAGAAATGTCCCACATATATGTTGTCATTATTATAGAGAGAAGGCTCGACCTTGTCCCATGTTGTAATGAATAAAGGGATTTGACTCAGAAATGTTGTAATGATTTTTGGGATTTTACCTAGATAATGTTGTAATGATTATAGTAATTTGACAAGAAAACATTGTAATTCTTATATAGATTTTACATGGATTGATTTTTGAGACTATACCATGGTTATATGGTGGTGGTTGGCATAGTTTTAATGAATTCACAGATATATTCATGAATTTATTAATAGCTATTTGTTTTACCATAGTTATATGGTTGTGGTTGTAATGATTGAAATACATGGTCAGAGATACCCTAGAATGGGGATGAAGAAGGCATTTGTTTTATTTTATTAACTGTTGAATAAATTAACATACCTGTTTTTTCCTCAATGCATACAATTCTTATTAGAATTGTTTTGTTTAGACATTGTGGTCTTGAAAAACTGAGTTATACTCACACCCTATTCAGTACACTATTTTGAACTTGAGCATATCCCATGGATATATGTTTGGAAAAATGAAAAGTACTTTGGAATTGATTACTTTTTTATTTGTGGGATGGACTTTGAACACAGTACCAACATGGGTCACGTGAAATAAGAAATGAGCCCTTTATTTTGTTATGCTAGTATGTTTCCCATATTTTTCTAGAATGACATTTTGTTACATTCCAACATGTCATTGTGTTATTCATTAATTATTTTTTGGATTATTTAGTTGGCTTTTATTGTTTCCTTCCACATTTTTTTACTCAGATATTATTCCTTTTTTTTATGATTTTTTTATATGACTGTGACACATCATAACAGATGGTATAGTCTCCCTATTATAATATTCACACCACTAATGCTATTCGGAAGCCTCTCATGTACATGGAGGCATGCTCAAGGTCATGTAACCAACCCTTTCTAGCCACATTAGAGAGTTCCATATTTTGTGGTGTAACAAGCATGGTATTCTTCACCCATACTCTATCCTTAAACTTCGAATCAAGCATCAAAAGTTGTTCACTTCCCATTATCTATACCTAAAGCGTTGAATTATACTCTGGTAGCAAGGGAAACCAATGTATGGTGTGAGATAAACTATGTAATTCACCACCAACTATGTCTATATCAACCAATTTTTTCATAAATAATAATTAGTGTTACAATAATAATAAATGAAAGGAAGTAAATAAAAAAATACATCAGTCTGAGTTCCTCATGGGTTAGATGATCGATACTACTTTTTTCATCCTAAGATAGATATCTCTAAAATATGGTAACCTTTTTATGTAATGTATATAGAAAATTGGAAAATATAAACGGAGTTTCAACAGTTGGAACATCACCAAGAATGTATTTTTTTTCTTGGCTAACACATCTTTGGAATTTCATTTTCACATTCGTATTCTTTAATTTAAATCAGCCTATTTGGAATCATAAAAGGCACCCTAATCCCATTCATCGTAGTCCTATAGGTGTCCCAATTATTTCTATAGAGTTATTGTATATACACAACGTCTTTGGAGTCTATTCAAGGAAACCCATAATGAAATTACACGTATCAATCACAGTATGGTGTAAAAACAAAAAAATAATAATCCATGTCCATCCCTAGTATCTCTCATAAGTGCACATGTCTCACTCGTTCCATACTACAACCATGTTTCCACCAATCTTGTCCACTGGTCTCCCCTAGGGAACCGAAATCACTCTTTTTGAGGTAAATTAATGGCATAGTGAGCCAACCAACCCATACCTAATATCTCCCACAACATAATTACAATTCTTTGACAAATTCCACCTAAGGCATAAGGAACCCACCCAAGACTACCATTAGTAGGGACACTTTTATCACCCATGGAATATGGTCTTTGTATGATTGGATATCAATTTCATACAATTTAATGAGGAAACATTTATAATGTGATTAAGATGTTGGACAAAAGACAAAATCAAGCAATTAATTTATGGCATGAGGTGGAGGGGTTTAACTTTAGAACAAATATTAAATTTAACTCAACTCTTTATCTCAAGCCAATTATTAAAATAAAACACCTCTAAATGGTTATTTATAAACTCTATTAAATAAAGGGAAAAGGACCTATAAGATTATGTTCACCCATTTGAGGTAGATTAAGACATGGGGATCAACTAAAGTGTTGATTTTCCACTCATTGAAGGTTGAATTGGGCATAGAAAATAATTTAATTTAATTCATTAAAAATTTAGTGGCATAGGTGGAAATGTTTGGAGAAAAAAAACTCATGTTATAAAAGTGATGAAATGTGAGGGAAAAAAACTATACCACTAACTATAGGCTCTTAGATCTCTTCCAATATAATGTCTTCCCTTGAATTGATCTAGGATGGGAGATGTCATATGAATCATAAAATTCTCTAAAATTGAGGAAATTGAAGTCACAAAAAAATAGTGAATTAGAGGATAATAGAAATTTGGAAAATATGGATGAGAATTATAGAGCTCACTAAGACGGATCAAACTCATCTGATGGACATGAAAACTAAGATAAGATAGAGTAGGGATCAAAATTCCTCATAAATATGAAAGGATGAGCTTCATGAGGATATTATTGGAGAAACATTATTGAGGAAGAATAATTAGGGGTTATAAACATAATATGTTAAAAATGTCCATTTCCCCTTTAAAATTGCGGTCACACGGCTTGACTCACAATTAGAAAATATGTGTTCCATCTATGTGGAATCTACTTCCTTGGGAACCCCCTCACATTGGTGGCATACATGGTTTAACTATCCATGAAAAAACCCATGTGAAATGGCTCCATGAATTGTATGAGACAAATTACATGTTCGGTAAACCTTTCTCATATGCTCCGGACTCTGAGTTAGCTTCGAATTTTCATGTAGCTCAAGACTCTACTAGATCACACCAATCCATTAAAGCATATCATAAGCATAAATCCAGATTTCATAAAAAGTGACCTAAATTTTTTTACCTCCATGAGAATTTAGGACATTTAACATGTAGTATATATAAGTTTGACTTGGGATGTAACACCTCGTGATTTTAAAAGAACACACTGTTCAATATTTTATATGACACACAACATTGAGTCTAAACAAACCATGATTATTTATCACAACTATAAACTACTCAATAAAATGGAGGTTATTAGAAGTGTTAAATAGTTTATGAAATATATATATTACTTAATCAATATATAAATGTATTTGTAAATTCTCAAGAAACAAGGACTCAATTTTTAATGAAGATATTTCATTCTAGAAAAATATGTATCCTTCATAAATGATTTTTATTTTTTTTTATATTATATTATGACTTATTTGATATATTTATGGAAATTATATTTTATAAAACTAACATCAATTTTTAAATAACAATATCAAAAATTACATAGGGTGGAAATTTGGGGTTTTTTCAAATGTTTGATTTTTTAGTAAATAGTTAAAATTACTTATTTTTCAAATATTAGCATTTATATTCTTTAGATGATGTAATTTAAGAGATAAATTTTATATTATATCTATTTTAATGTACAACTTTTAAAATTTAATTTATAATAGTCTATTTAATTTATTATGAATCATCAATTTTCATGTTCTGTTATAAGTTTATTTTTATTCTTAAAACAAAATTTACTACATTCTTTTCTAGGTGCATAAAATTTATCCATTTTAAATAAAAAAATAACCCCAAGATAGGAAATACCTAAATGAAATTTATATATTATATATCAATTTATATGAACATAAATTAATATTATGACTAATTCTAGTGATATAGTTAATATAAGATCATTTATTTCTTGAACAAATCATTTTATGAAAAATCATTCTCGACTCATTTTACAGGTTGAATTTTAAATTCAATTACACATATTCTATGACTCTTATTTGATAAAAAATTGATTCCCCATTTTAAATTAGGATAATAAAAATTAATTAATTAGGAAAATATAGTGTTGGTCATAATTTATATTAGAAACATTATAAAAACTAATTACCACGGTAAAAAAATAATATTATAAAAGTGAGTAACCATAGAGGTAAATATAATAACATTTTTATAAAGTATTTTTTTTAAAATTTTATATATTTTGTTAAACTATATCACCATTTCACTCTATTAGTTATCAATTTTTGAGGTACATGACTGATATTAATATCCCATTTTGAACAGTGTTTCTTATTTACAAAATTGAAACTCTCTCTCACATAAAAATGGAGGATCCAATCTTATTCATTACAAACACAAAGATCTATTTGGTTTATAAAAAACATTCATAATTACCCTCCTAAATTCACTCCCCATGTCTTAGAGATATTGTTTTATTAGAAATCCAATATAGGGAGGCATTATAGTTAACACTAAAGAGGTTGTTCGAAGAAGATGTATCGTTATTAATAGTACATATTTATTTTATTTATTATTCCACCACCATAAAATATTAATCATTCATGATTAAATGATAGAGTTAATATCTCTCATAAATGGATATTTTATTATTTTAATTCCTTAACCAACTTCTATATCAACTTCCGTCAAATTGGAAATGAAATCCACATTTGTGTGTATGGCGGACTATCGACATGCAGACCAATGTAATTTAGTTTTATCATCACCTATCATGGATATTAATGATGTTTTATTTAATTTATATAAATTATGTTCATTAAATATTAATAATTTTGTAAATTTATATATCACTTACCATCATACCATTCCTTCCAATGAAAAATGATAATGTTGTTCGTCTGTATGGAAGACGACTTCCTTGGGAAGTGATGTGATTCATTTTTTACCACACTAGAAGGATAGTATATGTAAGAGTATTAAAATATTTAATATAATATTTATTATATAAATATAAATATTTAATTATAAAATAACACTTACCTTCTTTCCAATATGACCATTCTAAAAAAGAAATGTTACTTATGTGTATGTTTTCCATGTCATCTCCATGATTGTAATATAATTAATTTTTATTATCCTTCATTTTTTGTGGGGATTAAAAATATAATTTATATATAAAAATGATAACTTTTTTATTATTAATATTGATAATTTTTTTGAATAATCATCCTTTTTACCAGGTTCACCACACTGATTCCATTTTGAAATTATCAATTGAACATCCTCAAAACACCTGACAGGGACATAACTGGTTAAGAAATTACATATGTCATTTAAATAAATTAAATAAATGTTTTATATATAATCTATTAAAAATGAGAAATTTTATTATGAAAAAATTAATTATTATGGGTTTACCATACATGAGATAAATTATATGTGCAACAATTCTGGCCTGGAGATAAGGGATTTTATAACTCAATTTCTTTCATAGGGTAAAATTACTTCTTTTTTTTAATTGATAGGAAAATATTATTTGTGTAATGAACAGTAATTTTTATTATGTTGGGTTTAAATTTGTTTCATTTGGATTTAAATTTTACACACATAATAACTTCATTGATAAATTATTACTTAAATAACATGATCTGGGTAAGGGATTTTCAACTCACCTTTATTTTCACGAGACATATTCCATATCAAACATTTATTTATTTATTATGGTGTATATACTGAACATTGGATATATTAAATAATTAATATATTTATATTAATTAAATTTATAGTTTCATTTGAATTTATTTCATTAATGCGGGTTATGATTCAAATGATACAAAACTTATAAGGGTTTATTTCATAGTTTCGTCATTATTCGAGATGGTTTGTGCTCTAATATCAATTAATTGAAATTATTAAAATAATTTTTAACGATGAAATTTTATTTTCTTCTACCTAGTTATTTATGTATTTCTCAAGTAATAGCACCATTTTCTTCCCTTTATTACATAAATTTTTTTAAATTGTTTTTATGAAAATACATTTTTACATCACTTTTCAGTCAAAAATTATTTTTCTTTACAAAATATATTTCTTTGAAATGTTAGAAATTATATTTTTATTGTGATCTGGTGATTTATTAATTAAATTTTTACCTCATTTTTACTTCTTCCAAAATGTATTGATTAAATATTATTCTGCCTTTTTGAACAGGGTACATTTTGACTTTTTATAGAAAATGTAAAAAATAATATTTGTTTTGACATAGTTAACATGAACAAAATATTTCCAATATTATGACCAATAAATTCATTAAACATCCTTTATAATTTTCCATGGTTATTTTAAACAAATTTATTTCTATAATCTTTATTAAAATTTTAAATTTTGATGAATTGATTTAAATGTGAAATGGTATTTTCTTCAACAAATATTCCACTTAATATCATTTGTACAATTTCATTAATGATGAAAATATTTTTCATTATTGAATTCTTATAAATTATTTATTTATGTCTCTCAAATATATACCGAGTTATTATACATTACTTTGATGGGTAAAACATTCCTTATGTTTATCTATCAAATTCCTTCATTATGAAATATCATTTGATTATGATATAAGACAAGATTATGCAACCCATTACCTTCTATGGTTAACCCTTATTTTTATTCTTTATGAATTACTTTCCTTATATAGAACTCATAATCATGAACATTTTATTTTGGGTATGCCCATATAGTGCTAAAAGGCATTGGGTTATTCCTTTGTCTAAAAAGGCATAAAATATGGGATTAGGTACTCAACCTAATACATTATGGGACTATTCCACCATTTGATATTACATTGTAAGTTATCCTTGACTTATGTTTATTTCATGTTATATGTTGCTCCAACAATTCATATATTGACATGATAAAATATTATCATATTTATTATGTTTTTATCTCATGTGATTACTCCTGAGACATCTCTTTTATTATATCATGATATATTTTTGATTCAAGATATATGCTTCTTCATCATATTTTTTGACTTACTGGGGTTTTTGGATCAACCATTTTCTCTATGTATTCATTTGGTTATTTAATGTAGGTTTAAGATCTCTAAAGAATTTAGTAATATATTATGGATAAGAAAATAGAGATCTTTTATTTTAGTCTAACATTGGTACATTATGAACACAATCTTTAAAACACACTAGGCATCATGATATTTAGGTTGAAATTATTCTATGTTTATATTACAAATGATTGAATAATATGTGTAAAATACATGTCTCTCTATAGTGAGTATTAGATAAATTTATAGTTATTTTTTGGGATAAAGATTAAAATAATTTACTGACAAACCTATGTAATATATTAGTATAAGTTTATATATAGAAAAATGTGTTGGAATTTTGGTGATATTTAGACTGTGTTATTTAAACTAATTTTAATGCATATTTATATGGTACAAGAGGATGTGGATATATAATAGTTTTCATATGGGTAATAACATTTATAACAGAACATTTGATTCTGACTCAATCCTATCCTGGTGCCCAACAAAGGGACTTGGTACTAGCTGGTTTGACACTTCTGGGGGATATGATTTAGAAATTCAAAAACTCTTTATGAATAATTTTGAAATGAATGAATGAATTGTTAGTTTAGAAACCCAAATAAGATATATTACCATGTATAAAATTGATAGATATCTAAAGACTCGCAATTAAGGATATACATTCAATTTATAAGTTATTCTTTTTAGGTTTATAATTTTCCCTTTCGTATTTTATTTCATTCCAATTTTGTTTCATTTATTCATTTTTAGTTAAAAAAGGAAATAGGTGAAACAATTCCTATAAAAAATTAGAAAGCAATGAAATTATTTCCCCAATAATATTTTTATCTTAATGGGAATGGAAGTTATAAATATTATTATCACGCCAAATGAGATATCACAAATTATAAATTTGAAATGGTGCATACTTGAATTTCCAAAAACATCAAAGAAGATAAGTATGGTATCATATGGATGTTAAATTGTTAAAGATGATAAAGAAAATAATATTCAATTTTATAAATTTAAAAAATGTGAGAAGAGGGACTTTGTAAAATTATTTAATGTAAATTTAATGTTATTTTAATGTGGATAATGAGGAAACAAAGTAGATAATTGGAAATGAAAAATGAAGGGCCTTGTTAGCATGATGTAGGGAAATAAATTATAGTCTAAGGCGCCACTGGCAATTCAATATCATAGATGTGGTGATCATGGTCATTATCCATGTCATTACCCTAATCCAAGGATTTATTCCTAGGGTAATATGTTATAAAAATCATTAATGTTGTTTTATTAAAGAGTTTTGGTGTTGGAACTCAAGAATAGTTTTGATGAATAATTTTTATTGATGGAAATGTAGTTATAAAAATCATGAAACTTTTAAGTATTGTTCAAAAGTAGTTATTCATTAATGATTTTGAAGAGTATTTTCAATTATACTAATTACCTAGAGAGTTGATTTAATTGTATGTTTATATTTTTGGAAAACAAGTTATTGAACAAAATATAATCTTTGATATGTAATTGATGTTAAGGTGTTTATAGATAATTAAAATTATTTGATTTTGTAGAAAACAATGACCTAGATAGAACACTATATAGGTTAGAAAAATTATTTGATGACTAATGTTATTTTTTATTATGTTAACCATATTCAATAGTATATTATATGATCAAGTTGAATTATTATTATGACTATCATATTTTTTCCATATTGTAATATTTCAACCCACAAGCTGAGAAAAACCTCATCACATTTGACAAGGTTGTAGGGATGAAACCCACAACCGATGGGTGGTAAGGGTGCAGCACCAAACTCTTTCATATGTGATTTACTAGTTATAATGGTTTTATTTGATATAAATTATTTGAAGAATAAATAGTAATTTACTTTTGTAAAAAATATTTTAAGATCAAATATTTTTTAAAATTTTAGTGTTTTTATATGATTAATGATATTTTTGGAAATGTTATATTTTGGTAGGAAATATATATCCTTTAGGTATAATATGTGATATAACATGAAAAATTGGTTGGGAAGAAGACAATTAATTTTTTTTAATGTTGAGGATATTCAGTTAGTAGGGTTATTCTTCTATAGAATGATTTAAGTTGAACTTTGCCTTTGAAAATTAATATAAAGGATTGTATATTTTGGATTTATTATTATCATGTGGTAATAATTTCAATTTTGATTTATATTTAAATACATGAGGAATAAATTGTTCACCAATTTTGGATTATGATATCCGTAAAATGTAAATTTTAATGTTTTAGGAATGAAAAAATCCTCTTTGATACCCATTATTTTAAGTAAAAGATTATATTTTGGTGTAAATTTATTAAGATGTGTAATTATACTTCTTAGGTAAGTTTATTTCATTAAGTTCTTAGTATGGATGGAAAATTAATTAATTAACTCTGTGAAAGGGTCATAAAAAATTTCTCTCTTAGTACCTTCTTTTATGATGAAATGATAAACTTTTCACATCTATTAGATTACTATATTATGGTAATTATCTATATTATGATCATTCTCATTCTTGTGATAAATGATCTCTATTACCCTCTTTTAGTCCACGGGAGAGAGTTTTCCAACAATTTTCCATATGTTCATTTCCCATTAATGTTCTCGTATGTGGAATCATAGTTTTTAATTCTCGGTGACCATAATATTTCCATTTCCCTCTTTTTAAGAGGAATTTTTATTATCATTTTTATGATTAGGGTTTTTCAATAAACATATTTTAAAAAGAATAAAAATTTATCACCGAGTTCCTTTTCAAATTGTAAGTATTCCATTTATTTAGTGGTGAGAAAGTAACAAGTCTAACCCCGGAAATCTTGTAGGCATTGTCATGATACCATTAAATTGGCTTAAGTTATAAGAAAATTGTGTCCCAATGGACCGAAGAGTATATTATTCATCGTAACCAAATATATATATGAGTCTTGTTTTATATATGAATACAATTATTATATAAAAATTTATTTATTGAGGATATTAACTCAATTCCATCTACAGTATCCTTACATAAATTTCTCAATAAACATTAGTGAAATTTAGGAAAATTAAACAAAATAAGGCTGAGATCAAATTCTTAGAAATGGTAAATATTGTGGAATAAATAATGAATCAATGAGACTAATCAATATAGAAATAAAATAACCGAATACAAGTGATAGAAAATCAAAAAACTGAGATGAAAGTGCATAAACAATATGGAATAGTAAATAACCAGAAACAAATGTTATTCAAATAACAATATATGGCCAAATCAATTTCGAAAGGTAACAAACTAAAAACACATTCCACATAATCAATAGAATGAAAATGAAATGTATCTATATACTTTTTTGTAGATAAAATATCATTGATAATAAATACAAAATAAAAATGAAGGAAATTTTTAATTATCAGATTCATGTCTTTGGCACAAGAAATCTCATACCATTAAGTTATTTTATAGTACGGTTTAAAACTATTGGGAAAAATTTATTTAATATGTGAACTAATTTTTCTTTTCATAAAATTTCTATTAATTGAAGGTCTATATAGAGTTTAAATACCACTTTTCATTACCAATCCAAATAATTTTTCATATCGAATTAGTGAATTACAAAACATGCCATATCAAATATCCATACTAAATAAAGAATACAGATTTTTCAATATTTCCCCAGTTAATCAAATTACAATAAAATAAAATATAGTATGTAGAAATGGTATATGATTTTTGAAATATATATATCCATGATAAATGATATTTCTAATTAGGGGAAATTCAATGTCTAATGATTATTAACAACATAATATATCAATGGGACTAGTAATGTAATGACAGAAGTGAATATAAAAATTATCATTTTTCCAAATATATCATAAACTATCCATGGGAATAATAATTATGGAATTAAAATATCATCTCCCATGTACAGTAAAAATAAAGGGTTTTTCTATTAATGAATAGAAATACAATAAAAATATTTTTTAAAACCCATCTTGAGGGAAATATATTTTTAGTTTGAAAAAAAAATTTAAAAATACTTTTCATTGAAAATTACATTTAGAGGAAAATAATATTTAATGATTATCCTTATTAACATATCATGGACTATTCAAAGAGATAATATCACAAAAATCCATACATTCCATACAAAGTAAATGACAATTTTTTTTGCATCGTAAAAAGGATTGAAAAATTCTTTGTTTAGAAGGTGACTGTAAGACTCCTTTGGAAACATTTGTAAAATAAAAAAGGGTAAAATTTTCATTATTAATTCATTTTTTAATTTTAAAAAATAAATTAAAATCTTCCAAGAAAATAAAATTTTTTAGGTGAAAATAGTTTCTCTAACTAAAGAGTGAAATGGAGTCTGGTTTTCACTAAAAGATTTTCTAAAAACATTTATGTACCAATGAATATGAAAATAATAATATTACAAGGAAAATATCATGAATAAATTGGAGGGGAATAAAATCAATTGCATTATAATTAAATTATAAAATAATTTCCTCTATTATAAATTCAAGTGTAAACGATCCAGAATAAGATGAGACTACGATGTAAACACTTGAAAAGACCGTAATGTTCATGTAAGAAAACATTTATGAATAGATTATGGGCCTTAAATTTAAATCCAAATAAAAAATTTTAAATTTAATAATAGATTGTAGAAGTTTTTCATAAACCTAATCTTACAATAATAATGATAACATGGAAATAATATAACATAATTAATATAAATTTGGTTATGAAGTTCTATACCACTTTGTAACTTTTAACATAAATCTAATTTGAAGAAATTGTAAGAAATGAAACTAGAAATTCCATGAATATAAAATAATTAAAGATTTAATATATCCAAATTGGTTTTAGATACACCAAAAATAATAATTAAGTGGTGAATATGAAATTTATCTCACAGATATAAAAGCTGATGAAAATATGCTTACCTTGCATTTCCTATCGAGTGAACATATAGTAAATTATAATATAATGGTGTTAAACATTATAATACCATATTAAATAACAATATTAATATTTATTATCTCATATATGATCTTTTAATAATATCATATTACCCATTTGTTAGGAATATTACTCCATTTTCACTATTTTGGGTGTTAATTGCCTAGTTTTTCGAGTATGTTTAGACTTTTTATTTGTTGTTAATATTACATGCATATTGATTTAATCATCTAAAAATGTAAAAAATTTATTTATTATATATATATAATATATTTATTTATTTAGTTTAATCCATAATATTTTTATACAGGAAATGAAATGCATCATTCTATGATATAATAGGTTGTACATACTCATTAACGCTACTTTAATTTGGATTCCATATTATAAGAATGAAAATTTATTGATATATATATATATATATATGTAAATTAAAAATATATTATCATATATATATCATATATATGTCAAAATTATATTAAAACCATCCTTTATTAATTCCATGTATATTATGAACGAGTCACATCACTTTGAGGAGGTGGTAGCCCAAAATTCAACAAACTGTGTTATCGTATTCACATAAAATGGAGTGCATTATGTTATTTTTTATATAAAAATTAAGTAATATAAATACATTATTTATATAATAAATATAGTATATAAACATCATGTCCATCATAATTACTAACAATGAGATGTGGTAAAGTAAAAATGAACTACATCATTTTTTGAGGTGGTGGTTCGCCGTATACCTAAATGGTGAGTTCATTAGCCAATAAATAAAAGTGTGTGTAAGGGTTGGTTTAACCATTATAAGAAAAAAAAATATAATTTAATTTATTAAATATTTTTTATTATATTATCATGTAATAATAGTATTTTAGGGGGTGAAAGAAGAAAAATAAAACAATTAATCTTTATGAAGGATATTACTTCTTCTTCAGGTTACTCATTTTGGTTTCACTAAAAATATTTATTGGTTTGCATTATTCCAATTTTTAGGATTTCAGGATGAGGTAATTGATTTTTAAGATCAATTTGGGTAGATAATGGTTGATAAAAAGTGCTTTTAGAGGTTTGAGGAAGTGGGAGGTTTGAGTATCTTTTTGTAGTGGAGGAGGAGTGGAATTTATATAAGTTTTATAAAAGGAAATTCCACCAAGGTTTTTTATAAGAAATGTTTTTATAATAAAGGAAACAATTATATTAAATTGATGTTAGTTTCTAAATATGTCTATAAAATGTATTTGATACTAGTTTCTATGTCATTTTCACCCTTATGTTTAGTGTTTCGTCCCACGTTAAGATAAATTTTCTCTTAAATGTCGTAATTAATATTAATCAATTTCACTAATATTATTTTTCAAAAACTAAGTTTAGATTATTATAAATTATAAATTATTTTTATTACAAATATGTAATCCATTTTTCCAAATTCTAATCACATAATTGGACGAAATTAATTTAAATTTAATCATACCGATGGGAAGACAAATAGGGTTTTAAAATAAAAACTTTCAAACATTTGTTATGTTTTATATACAATTTCATAGTGAAATTGATTAAAATTACATAAATTATATTAATTTATATATTATTGATATAATTTTTATATAAAACCAATTTAAAATATAATTTATCTATATTAAAAAATTAGATGAAAAATATGTTTTGAACAAAAAATAAATATTTTTCACTGTTTATCAAAAAATGGAACTTCTCAAAAAAATTCCGAAAAATCTCCCAAAGAAAATTTTAATCATACATTATCAAAAATTATGTTTATTTTTAAATATTAAATTTATAAAAATTATAAAAATAGTATTTAAAATTGGTTTTCCATTAAAAGGTTACAAAAGTGCCTTCATAAAAATATAGGTTTTTGTGCATAATATTGGGTTTGTTCTTATCTTATGACTATAAAATATATTGGATGAATGCAAAAATATTTTTTTAGATATTTAAAAATATATATATTCTAATAAGTTAGTTAATAATATTCATAATCACCGATTTTAGGCTAGATTATATCTTATTATATTAAATAATGACATTATAACAATATATCATTGTTTAGTAAAACTATGTCATATATGTAACCCAAGACATTGAAGAAACTCATTGTTTCATAAAAAACAAGATAACTAACTGTTATATGAAATCAAAGATATATTATATATTATGTTTATTTAAAATATCAATTTTATTATAAAGACTTGGGATATTATATTCCCTTACAAGCTTGGTGTTGCATGTCATACATGATATTGAATAAAAAATTCTTAATTTTTAATTTTTAGGTGTTACATTATCCCCAAAAAAAGTAATTGGAATATTCATAATTTATACATGATATTGGTAATATATTTCTTGATATTTCCAATGATAAAATACTACACTACGAGAAGGGTTTCTAAAACTACCTATATAAAATAAATAATGGGAAGTAAAAAAGGTCAGACAGAATAACATATAAATAGGTCTCTAAGTTAGACAAAATTCGTGGAAAGTATAGATATTTTCAAACAATAATACATTTAATATTTATTAATGTGTATTTAATCCATTGATCACAAAAAGTTAATCATAAATGAAATGTTGAGGGCCTCAAATAAATAAATCGTTGATGATTCAGAAGGCCTTCGGTTCAACAAAATTGATGTATTAGGACAAAATTTTATTTCTAAATAATGTTCCTAATTTTGTGTAAATCCTTAACTACATTATAATATAAAAAAATATAATTACTTAACATATTTATATAAACATAATTTTCATCCTTTTTTGTGATTTTAGCAATTTATAGTTCATCCATTACATTAATAAATGTATGCCTATAAATTAACATTGATTCCCAAAGAACTAAAATAAACTTTTAACATATCATAAGGCCAATAAAGGAGAAAAATGTTTTTACATTTTCCTCTAGATAATACCCAAATCTAGAATGCTTAATATATTAGTATCTATACCTAAAAAGTAACACTACTAGTTTATTATTAATATTTATTCATCAAAATTTCAATCTAAAAAAGATTACATTTTTACTAGGAAATTTAATAGCCAGGTAGTAGACATTAAACACTTATTGTCCATCGGTAATGGGGTCAAGTCCCGCGGCCATGCCATACATGATGGGTTGTCACCTAAAATACATTTTTTCCTTTTTTAAAAGAAAATTTATATAATTTAAAAAAATAAATATGATGTATATCCTTGATATTTAGTCAATACAAATCCATTTAACTAAGGTTTTCAAAGTAAACCCAAATAATAAATACTTCATCTATTTATTTCCACATTTGTTCCTCCTTGGCCTAGGTTTTATCGTTTTAGAGAGTGAATTAACTCAGGTAATTCCTATGATACCTATATTTATATCAATAACCCATAAATGGATATGTGGTATGATATTTTTTCCTTTAATCCCAATATTTATTTTTACTCGTCAATTATTTACATTATATAATTACATCCCACAAATAATACATTTTTATGTTCCATGAGGACACTTTTATGGGTGTCTCATACCACATTTCTTGCATGATGGAAATCAAACCTTCTTTTTTTTATGCTCTCCACCACTCAAGCTCTTAGAAACCTTTGTGATTCTCTTCTCAAGTGAGTCGTGGATTTGGTAATGTTATATTTTTTCAATATTTTTTTGGAATAAAATATTTAATCATAAACAAAATGTCTTTCAATCCTATCAACACATCATTAGGTTTCTCAATATCACTGTATATTCATTCTTTCTCAATGTTAACATGAATCATTCAGGTTCCATACATTGAATAAGACAAGAAAGCATAGTGTGAGTAATAGTAGTCATTTTGAGAAAATCTTATTATCATTTATAGTGTATATAAATCATGACACATTATTTTAAATCTAAAACACCATAGGATTAACCTAGGATATTCATTTTTATCACATACTCAAATCTTTCATAATGGATTGTAAAGATTACGTAAATTATCTTAAGTTTATCCCCCTAGAGTGTCAATATAAGGCCCCAGCCTTAAACCTTACTTAATCTTGAGTTATTACAAGATTACACATTGAGGATCTTTTCAGGTTTAGAGTTTTAGAGAATTAGATCATGAAACTTGCATTACATTCCACATTTAAACAAAGTGGTTACATAAAAGACAGTATTCATTCTTCCTGTCAACGGAAACATATTTAAAATAAAACATGGATTCTTTCTTGACACATCCTTGACACTATCATCCCATCATGTACCTTTCCCTTGACCTGTGAAAATCATTTCAAAAACATGGGATGAGCATAAAAATCTCTGTAAGGGTTATAAAAATATGGAAAGGAAACATGAGTTCATATATATATAAGAATGAAATCATTATTTACCCATAAAACATAGGCACATTAACATACCTCATCAAATCATGAATAAATCATAGAAATCATAAGACATAAAGGTAACTTGAGGCATTCATAACATTCCTACGTAGGGAGTAACCCTCTTAGTTACGTTTGGAATACCCATCATAGTATATTACCTAAATCTCTTCAGAGAAACCTTAACTTTTCACTCCTTCACATTACCCAATGCATTGGATAGCTATATCGGACTCACCCGCCCTTAGTTTATCACGGAACCACTCGTCTTCATAATAACGCCCAAGAACCTCAACAGAAACGTATCACATAAAACATGCATAAAGGAAACATAACATTCCCACCTTTCAATCAAAAAATATCAATACAACACATTGATATAAAAACATTATGAAAACCATTTTCAATACCAAAATAAAAGAAAAGTAAAACATGGTATTTATTTTTCTTTTAAAAAGAAGGTATGGCTTATAGAGGTAGCTGAAACTCAAATAATGGTCACGGCGGTGGAGAAGTCGTTGTCGCCACATACGTACTACAAAAACATTCCCTTTTGTCATTTAGTAAACGATTCGTATAAAAATGATTCCTTTTCAATAAACGTAAATGTCAAAGGGGTTTATACAACATATAAAAGAAGGTTATGTATTAAACAAAATATGCCTCAATGAAAGGAGATTGAGACGAAGTCCCATACAAAGACGATATCCTTGGTTTAAGGATAAATCAATTACATAATTATGTGTGACAAACAAATACACAAAATATAAGTGGATATTAAGTGTAAAATAATCAAAGTTAATTCACACATATTCAAAGGATGACATATTCAATAACTACCTGTTGAACCCAAAGAAATCGAAATTGGGTTATGAAGTTCCCTTGACAGCCTAACGGTGTCACATCAAAATGAGTTGATGAGAGATAAAAAAAGGGTATCTCATCACTTGGACATAAAATTTACATCAATAAGGATATATAATAACATATCCGAAAATAATATTATGTGAATTAAAAGACATAACAAAATAAGTCTTTTAAAAAGAGGAGGGTGAAAGGTTCCCTTACCGACATGGGTATCTTTCGAAACATACGCCCCGTGAAAGAAGGACAATACAACATTGATGTAAATAATCATAAATGAAATAATATTACACAATTATTAAAATAATGTTTAGTAAATACGCCACTCAAATGAAATTGTGGAAAATGTAGCATAAATTTCACGGGAATAAAAGTGAGATGAAAAATCCCTTACGAAAACTCGGCAGCCTAACGGCGCCACATAAAACATACAAAAATGGATTGATGAGATCAAATAGGGTATCTCATCATATTAACATAAAGTTTATATAAATAGGAATGTAAAATAACATCCCCCAACCTAACAAAGAGGAGCTTAAAAGAAGTGACATAAAGGAGAGTACTTAAAAAGAAAGAGAGAGGTTAGATCTCTTACGAAAATTCGGCAGCCTAACGGCGCCACTCAAAACTTCCAAAATGGATTGAGGAGAGAGAATAGGGTCTCTCATCACATGAACATAAAAATTACAGTAAGATTAATATAAAATAACATCCCAATAACAAGAAATATGTGATTTAAAAGGAATGACATAAAAGAGTGTACTTAAAAAGAAAGAGTATGGTCCCTTACCTCAAGTCCAACATGCCTTGTTCGTTTCATTATATTCCTGAATAATAAACATTGGTCAATTAATAATTGCCTATGTACCTCCTTTAGAGATTATTATTCAGTTCATATCACATATTATAATGTCATATTAATTGTTTAATAATGTTAGTTCATATCAGACGTTTTTGCTGATGTTTGGTACATGAGTCAAAAATGAACTTGTTTGAAAAAAGATTTCCCATGTAGCTATAAGTAAATAATTTCCAGAATAGTATTAATGATTAAAATATCATATATATCCAGTAAATATTAATTTTATACTATTCCATATCATTTGGAGATAAAAAACAAAAATCACCGTTCATGGAGACGGTTGGTCGTACTTACGCATGAATGCTACTTTCATTTTTTTGTCATATTAATGGAATTAAAAAATGAGAGAGATATATATATGTTATAATTCCAGAATTATATCCATAATTTAGATGTAATATATTACATATATATCCATTATATATATGTACATATAATATTACATAACATTTTGAGATAAGAAATGAAATGTACCGTTCATGGAGACGGTAAGCCGTACGTACGCATGAATGCTACTTCCATTTCTATTTCATATTTAATGGAATTAAAACATAATGATACATAATAGTATTTTAATTCCAGTATGGTATCATATATAATATCATTAAATATAGCCTTTATATGTACCACATATGGTATTAACGAATCCAATCACATTGAGGGGGCGGTAGTCCGCACTTCCTTAAATGATGATATCGCGTTTACCCATAATGGAAACCATAAAGGTATGCCATAAATGAACAATAAAAAAGCGTTAGTAAAACATAAACATTTTAGATATCATATATAAATTTAGTGTCATATTAATGGCCACCTTTGAAGGTGTTAGAAGTATGTTGAATAATCATCGTTTCGGGAGGCAGAAATGTGTCATCCATAGAAATAGTATGTTTTTCAACCATTAGATGTAGGTGTGTGTAAGTGTAGCTCGAATAATTCTTATAAAAACATCCTAATATATTTAAGATACTAGATTTGTTACAAAAAAATGAATAAAAACAGTTTAGGGGGTTGGAGAAGCAAAATAAAACAAAAGAACACAAGTGAAGACATTACCTTAAAATCAGGTAACTCCATTTGGTTTGAGCTCAAAGGCTTCTTTGGAAAGAATTATGCCCAAAGTGAGGCTTCAAGGAGTAAGATAGGGAAGTATAGAGACAAAATGGGCAGGGTTTGGCCGAGCCAAAGGCTTTGGGAGTGTGGTTAAGGAGGTAGAGGTGGGGGCCTTTTATAAGAGGAGAGGAGGGGCACTCTTGTAAAGTTACAAAATGTTACTTTATTTTCAAAAGAGTTTCGGATTTTAAAGGTCCCACATTGATGTCTTTCGATGATAATGTGATAAGGTTTGGAAATAAACTCATCCAATAGGTTTTTTACATGTTTATCTCGTAGATGTTTCATTATCTTTCCATTTTATTTAAATCGTTAAATAATGAGGTCATCATTGCATCATCACGATATCATAAATAATTTAATTTATTTAATGTCTAAAAATTATAAAAAAAATACAATGATGTAGGAAAGAATTTTATCTTTCCAATGACAATTTATAGTCAAAAATATGACTTGTATAACCCCATGTAAAAGTTGTTTTAGTAAAATATTTCATGTTTGTGTCATTTTTACTTTAACATTAAATAAAAAGATATTTATGTCATTTTCCAACCTAAGTGGCTCCATGGGGTCCCCAAGTTGACCCATGGATTTTATTGATCGGACATGACACATCCAATGAGGGTAGGACATGTGTCTTGGTCATTTCATTTTATTAAAACATTATTCTTACCATAGACTACACTAATTACCTCTAATCGCGATTAAAAACATAATAAGTTACTATTCACCAAAAAAATTATTTTTATCCCATTGAACCACATTTTACATCCTAATAACAACCATGTATGTCAGATTTTTGAAATTCAAAACACAAAGATGGAAAAATTTCATTTAAACGGAAAAATCAGTTTTTATAAGTACCACTTAGTGGTTTCACTATTCATCAAAAATTGATGTTTTTCAAAAAAATCCCAAAAATTAACCCTAAGATATATTTGATATTCCGAATTCAAAAATGAAGTCTATTTTAAAAAATTAAATACATATAAGTAACATTAATTAATTTAATAATTAATTCCCGCTGTCAGAGCAAATAACGTGTTTTTATGAAACAATAAGTATCAAAAGATTGACACTAGTTTAAGTCTGATTTCAAAGTGAAATTAATTCCAACGACCACTATTAGATTTAATGGTAAAATTATATTCTAATTTCACTTTAAAACAAATTCAGAAGATAATATAATAATGTAAATATATTAGATTAAAAAGAGGTTTTGAATTAAAATATATCATTTTACACTATTCATTAAAAAAATGAACTTTATCGGAAAGATACCAAAAATTTACACAAAGTAAATTTTGATGTCCCAATTATTTAGTAGAGTTTTATTTGGTCCAATAGAATGTATGAGAGTGAAATAAACTATATTTAATGACGGTTCGCCATCAAAAGGCGATAAGTGAACCTTTAGTGAAAACTGGGGCATATACGCCTAAAATTGAATTCTTTCCGTATTTTAAGCATTTATCTTTTATTTGATAAATGTAAAAACTTTTAAAAACATATATAATCATATTTAAGTTATTTATATCCATTCCAACCAATACAACAGCGACATGTTAACTACAATTTAAAATAATATTATTTTATTATTAGAGTGCAACGTAAGATTCCCAAGAAACTCGTTGTTGCGTGTTGGGTACGCCATCGAGCATAGCTTCCCATTTAAAGTAATATTAATATTTTATTCAAAAATATGGATAAATATGAAAATGTCATATTCTTTAATTACCTGGATTGTTACATTCTTCCCCCCTTTTGGAAATTGCGTCCTCGCAATTTTTAAAATTGTGCTTGGAAACATCCTTGAAAGTCCCACATCGAAACAAGAGTCGGTAAAACAATCACTTCAAAATAAAGGAAGATAAGTACCGAGGTCACCCGAGTTAACCCATACTAGGATTCCATGTAGAAAAACATGGACATAGAAGAAAAAGCAAAGGGTCATGTTCTTGAGGGAGAGTGATACTAAACATGTCTAAGAGAAAGTTAACCATAAGAAAATCACAAAATTGTGATGGGTTAAACGGTATTCGATTCCCTAGTAGGAAAAGTTAATATACAACATTTTTGTTTTAAGTTACATTTTATTGATGAATTTATTCATAAGGAAACATAATCACTTATCATGTTGACTTTCAACTTTTACTAGATTCCTTAATCAAACTCATATTTTTTCAAAAAGACGAGTATTTAGGGAGACTTGTTCGCATTAAGAGTACTATAATCAACTTCTATAGAATCACCTAATCCACAAAAGAGAACAATATATTTCCCATGTCTTTAGGCTTTAACCAAAACCAAAACCAAAAAGGTTAGTACAAGGTCAGATAATCAAGAAAAGGATAACCCTTTAAAAAGAAAATCTATGCTTAATCTCCAAAATTTGTCCAACAAAACCCAAAGTTCAACGAGGACCATCTGATAAACAATTTGTCCATAAAATTCCTCAATGTAAACCAATCTAGGATTGAAACCCAAATATTTGAAAGATTTAGTCACATAGTCTTCCAAGTTAAATCGTAACATTTATCTCCAAACAACATCAGTTGCTCCTAAAGTCTCGTATTGAAAATTAATTAACCTAATCACATATCCTCTATGATAGGTTAATCATTTTCATAAATAACCCAAAATAAACTTACTTTTAATTCATAAAATCATATAACTACAAAGAATCAGTCAAACTAACCAGGGACTTCACGTAGTCCAGGGGTAGGCAATAAATACCAGTCACACTTTGGTTGTGGGTTCGATTCCTGCAGCTTTGTCCGACGCGACGAGTAGTCACACGGTCTGTGTGTTGTCCTTTTTCCAAAACTATATAATTCTAAAATAATTCCCCAGAAAGGGATAAAATCATCAAAAATAACCATAACATAATTTAACCTCAATTTTATCTCATGCCTTTCACTTCCATCATAACATATAGTAACCCATAATTACCTCAAAAGTAAGGATCATATAAACTCTAATGGTTACTTTTTTTATTATTACCTAAACTTCCACATAGATTGGTCATCTCGTACATGATGCATTAAATATCAAACCAAGGTTCAAGTGGTTGATCCTGACTTCTTGATAGTTGGTTTAGAACAACCATGAGTTTCCTCATTGAATCCCCCATTTTATCTAGTATCTTATTCATAGAACAACCACAGTTTCCTTCAAACATGTTGTCTCTTTGTTGTCTTCTAGATCCATCCATTCACTAAAATCAGAAATTTCAGTGTGAGTATATCAACAAAACCATCATGTACTAATGAGGAATGTAAACACTAAGATACACTTACTCATTCACTTTATCTAAAACTAGGACTCTTTCTGAAATCCAAACCATTATAGTAATGCCACTTATGCTTAAAAAATACCCTAACCTCTAAAGTTATCTAAACCGACCTTTGATACCAACTATAAGGCCCCAACCTTAAACCTTACTTAATCTTGAGTTATTACAAGATTACACATTGAGGATCTTTTCAGGTTTATGGTTTTAGAGAATTAGATCATGAAACTTGCATTACATTCCACATTTAAACAAAGTGGTTACATAAAAGACAGTATTCATTCTTCCCATCAACGAAAACATATTAAAAATAAAACATGGATTCTTTCTTGACACATCCTTGACACTATCATCCCATCATGTACCTTTCCCTTGACCTGTGAAAAACATTTCAAAAACTTGGGATGAGCATAAAAAGCTCAGTAAGGGTTATAAAAATATGGAAAGGAAACATGAATTCATATATATATAAGAATGAAATCATACTTTACCCATAAAACATAGGCACATTAACATACCTCATCAAATCATGAATAAATCATAGAAATCATAAGACATAAAGGTAACTTGAGGCATTCATAACATTCTTACGTAGGGAGTAACCCTCTTGGTTACGTTTGGAATATCCATCACAGTATATTCCCTAAATCTCTTCGGAGAAACCTTAACTTTTCACTCTTTCACATTACCCAATGCATTGTAGAGCTATATCGGGCTCACCCGCCCTTATTTTATCACGGAACCACCCATCATCATAATAATTCCCAAGAACCTCAACATAATCGTATCACATAAAACATGCATAAAGGAAACATAACATTCCCACCTTTCAATCACAAGATATCAATACAACACATTGATATAAAAACATTATGAAAACCATTTTCAATACCAAAATAAAAGAAAATTAAAACATGGGATTTATTTTTCTTTTAAAAAGAAGGTATGGCTTGTAGAGGAAGCCGACACTCAAATAATGGTCACGGCGGCGGAGAAGTCGTTGTCGCCGCATACGTATGACAAAAACTTTCCCTTCAGATGTTTAGTAAACGCTTCGTATAAAAAAGTTTCCTTTTGAATAAATGTAAAAGTCAAAGTGGTTTATACACCATATAAAAGAAGTTTGTGTATTAAACAAAATATGCCTCAATGAAAGGAGATTGAGACGAGGTCCCATACAAAGACGGTATCCTTGGTTTAAGGGTATATCAATTACATAATTATGTGTGACAAACGAATACACCAAATATAAGTGGATATTAAGTATAAAATAATCAAAGGTCATTCACACATATTCAAAGGATGACATATTCAATAACTACATGTTGAACCCAAAGAAATCGAAATTGGGTTAAGAAGTTCCCTTGACAGCCTAACGGTGTCACATCAAAATGAGTTGATGAGAGATAAAAAAGGGTATCTCATCACTTGGACATAAAATTTACATCAATAAGTATATATGAGAACATATCCCAACATAACAATATGTAAATTAAAAGACCCAAAAAATGAATTCTTTTAAACAGAGGAGGGTGAAAGGTTCCCTTACCGACATGGGTATCTTTCGAAACATACACCTCGTGAAAGAAGGACAATAAAACATTGATGTAAATACACGTAAAAGAAATTATATTACACAATGAGTAAAATAATAGGCATTACATAAACCACTCAAAGGAAATTGTGGAAAATGTAACATAAATCTCACGGGAATAAAAGTGAGATGAAAAATCCCATACAAAAACTCGACAGCCTAACGGCGCCACATAAAACTTACAAAAATGGATTGATGAGATCAAATAGGGTATCTCATCATATTAACATAAAGTTAATATAAATAGGAATGTAAAAGAACTTCCCCCAACATAACAAAGAAGAGCATAAAAGAATTGACATAAAGGAGAGTACTTAAAAAGAAAGAGAGAGGTTAGATCTCTTACGAAAATTCAGAAGCCTAACGGCACCACTCAAAACATCCAAAATAGATTTATGAGATAGAATAGGGTCTCTCATCACATGAACATAAAAATTACAGTGAGATTAATATAAAAGAGCATCCCAATAACAAGAAATATGATCTTTAAAAAGAATGACATAAAAGAGTTTACTTAAAAGGAAAGAGTAGGGTCCCTTACCTCATGTCCAATTTGTCTTGTTCGTTTCATTATATTCCTGAATAATAAACAATGGTCAATTAATAATTTCCTAAGTACCTCCTTTAGAGATTATTATTCAGTTCATATCACATATTATAATGTTATAATAATTGTTTAATAATGTTAGTTCATATCAGACTTTTTTGCTGATGTTTGGTACATGAGTCAAAAATAAACTTGTTTGAAAAAAGATTGCCCATGTAGCTATAAGTAAATAATTTCCAGAATAGTATTAATTATTAAAATATGATATTTATCCAGTAAATATTCATTTTATACTATTCCATATCATTTGGAGATAAAAAACGAAAAGCAACGTTCATGGAGACAGTAGGTCGTACGTACGCATGAATGCTACTTTCATTTTTTTGCCATATTAATGGAATTAAAACAAAATGAGAGAGATATATATATGTTTTAATTCCATAATGATATCCACATTTTAGATGTAATATATTACATATATATCCATTATATATATGTACTGATAATATTACATAACATTTTGAGATAAGAAATGAAATGTACCGTTCATGGAGACGGTAAGCCGTACATACGCATGAACGCTACTTCCATTTCTATTTTATATTTAATTGAATTAAAACATAATTATACATAATAGTATTTTAATTCCAGTTTGGTATCATATATAATATCATTAAATATATCCTTTATACGTACCACATATGGTATTAACGAATCAAATCACTTTGAGGGGGCGGTAGTCCGCACTTCCTTAAATAAAGATATCGGGTTTACCCATAATGGAAACCATAAAGGTACGCCATAAATGAAAAATACAGAAGCTTAAGTAAAACATAAAAATATTAGATATCATATATAAATATAGTTTCATCTTAATGGCCACCTTTGAAGGTGTTAGAAGAATGTTGAACAATCATCGTTTCGGGAGGCAGAAATTCGCCATCCACGGAAATAGTATGTTCATTAAACATTAGATGTAGGTGTGTGTAAGTGTAGCTCGAATCCTTCTTATAAATAAATCCTATTATATGTAACATACTGTATTTGTTACATAATAAATGAATAAAAATAGTTTAGGGGGTTGGAGAAGCAAAATAAAACAAAAGAACACAAGTGAAGACATTACCTTAAAATCGGGTAACTCCCTTTGGTTTGAGCTCAATGGCTTCCTTGGGAATACTTCTACCCAAATTGAGGCTTCAAGGAGTAATATAGGGAAGTGTAGAGACAAAATGGGCAGGGGTTGGCCGAGCCAAAGGCTTTGGGAGTGTGGGTAAGGAGGTAGAGGTGGGGGCCTTTTATAAGAGGAGAGGAGGGGCACTCTTGTAAAGTTACAAAAGGTTACTTTATTTTCAAATGATTTTCGGATTTTAAAGGTCCCACATTGATGTATTTCGAGGATAAGGTGATAAGGGTTCTAAATCCACTCATCCAATAGGTTTTGGACATGTGTAGGTCTTAGATATTACATTATCATTCCATTTTATTTAAATCGTTAAATAATGAGGTCATCGTTGTATCATCATGATGTCATAAATAATTTAATTTATTTAATGTCTAAAAATTATAAAAAAAATACTATGATGTAGGAAATATTTTTATATTTCCAATTACTATTTATAGTCAAAAAGTTGACTTGTATAACCCCATGTAAAAGTTGTTTTAGTAAAACATCTCACGTTTGTGTCATTTTTACTTTAACATTAAATAAAAAGATATTTATGTCATTTTCCAACCTAAGTGGCTCCATGGGGTCTCCAAGTTGACCCATGGATTGTCTTGGTCGGCCATGACACATCCAATGAGGGTAGGACATGTGTCTAGGTCATTTCATTTTATTAAAACATTATTATTACCATAGACTACACTAATTACCTCTAATCGCGATTAAAAACATAATATGTTACTATTCACCAAAAAATTATTTTTATCCCATTGAACCACATTTTACTTCCTAATGACAACCATGTATGTCGAATTTTTGAAATTAAAAACACAAAGATTGCAAAATTTCATTTAAATGGAAAAATTAGTATTTATAAGTACCACTTAGTGGTTTCACTATTCATCAAAAATTGAAGTTTTTCAGAAAAATCCCAAAAATTCACCCTAAGCTATATTTGATATTCCAAATTTAAAAATGAAGTCTATTTTAAAAAATTCAAAACATATAAGTCACATTAATTAATTTAATAATTAATTCCCGTTGTCAGAGCAAATAGCGTGTTCTTTTTAAACAATATGTATCAAAAGATTGACACTAGTTTAAGTCTGATTTCAAAGTGAAATTAATTCCAACTACCACTATTGGATTTAATGGTAAAAATATATTCTAATTTAACTTTAAAACTAATTCAAAAGATAATCTAATCATATAAATAAATTAGATTCAAAAGAGGTTTTGAATTAAAATACAACATTTTACACTATTCATTAAAAAAATGAACTTTATCGGAAAGATACCAAAAATTTACACAATGTAAATTTTGATGTCCCAATTCTTAAGAAGAGTTTTTTTTGGTCCAATAGAATGTATAAGAGTGAACAAACCAATATTTAATGACCGTTCGCCATCAAATGGAGATAAGTGAACCTTTAGTGAAAACTGGGGCATATACGCCTAAAATTGAATTCATTCCGTATTTTAATCCTTTATCTTTTATTGGATAAATGTAAAAACATTTAAAAACATATATAATCATATTTTAGTTATTTCTATCCATTCCTTCCAATACTATGGCTACATGTTAACTACCATTTAAAATAATATTATTTTATTATTAGAGTGCAATGTAAGATTCCCAAGAAACTCGTTGTTGCATGTTGGGTACGCCATCGAGCATAGCATCCCCTTTAAAGTCATATTAATATTTTATTCACAAATATGGATAAATATAAAAATTTCATATTCTTTATTTACCTGGGGTGTTATAGTCAAACCAGGTGTGCAGTAAGGAATGTTGTTGTGTACCTGGTTATGCTAGAGTTAGACTCAATGATTCTTGTACAAGATGTTACACATAGGTACTTCTATACTAGATCCATGTCCACCTATAGTATCAAGACAAATATGTATTTCTAGGAAGATACCAATAATCTCTATTATACCCAAATTCTAAGATTTTCTTCTATACTTATCCTAAAAGTATACAATTTTCCAAGGTTTTCTAATATTTTTTTTATAATTCTAGTTTTCAAAGACTCTACTAAACATTCTCTAATACTAACTATAGTGACTCAACTTCTGAAATTCGGGTGTTTGTGTCATGTTATCTTTATATTGGTATACGATACATGTAAATCATGTCCTATAGGACCAAATAGTTTAGTATTCTTGGTTAACCAAATACATTCATGATTCTTTTTTATAAATGAATACAGAAATTACCACAAAATTTTACATTAAGGATATTAACAATATTCCATATAGTGTATCCTTGAATAACATTCCTATTATTCTTTAGTGAATCCTAGGGAAATGAAACATAATAAGGGTGAGATCAAGTGATCAGTAAGGGTAAATACAATGTAATTAATAATTACTCAATAATAATAATCAATAAAAATAATTAATAACTGAATACACATGCCTTGAGATCACTAAAGTGAGCAGTGAGTATTTAAAAAATATTGTAAGGTATATAACATTAAACACATTAAATTCAAATAACTAGATAATTAAAAATAAATATGGAATGGAATGAAACTGAAAACACATTCCACTTAATCAATAGACTTAAAATTAATTTAATCCATATTCTTTTCCATGGTAAAAATATGGTGGATAATAAATATATAATCAAAATAAAGGTAATTCTTAATTATTGGACATCATGCTTGAGGCGCATAAAAACTTATATCACTAAGAACATTCATACGGTGGTTTAAAACTATATTTAGAAACATGATTAATTTCCACAACTAATTTTTCTCTTGGGAACCTATCGATGCATTGAGGGTCTATGTAATTTCAATGCTACACCCATCATTTCTAGTCCAAAACATTACTCATATCATATAATCTAATTAAATAGTATGCCTTATCAAATATCTGAATTGAATAAAGAATACAAATTTAACAATAATTCCACAATTAATCAAATCAATTTCAAACTAAATACATTATGTATTGATCATATATGTATTCTGAAATAATAATATCCATGATAAATGATATGGATAATTAGAAGAAATTAAATATCTATTGATCATTTGAAACTGATTAATTGAAGGGGACTAAAAAATGAATCATGGATGTGAATTTCAATACTACCCTTATAAAATAATTAATAAAGCATATGTATGAATGATAAGGATGGTAACAATAAAATGTCCCCCCAAGTGCATAAAAAATAAAGGGTTGTTGTCCTTGATGAATAAAAATACTATAAAAAGTATTTTAATAAAACTTTTTGAGTAAAATATATTATTTATTTTAAAAAAAACATTTCCTAAATCCATTTCATTGAAAATCACTTTAGAAACATTTTCTTTAAAAAGGAACATTATGAAATTGCAAAGAAATATTCAAAGAGATTATAGTGGGTAAATCTCTACATGTCATACAAAGTAAAAATAACATTCCATTTTCATGAAAATAAAGGATAGAAAAATGTTTTATTAGGAAATAAATAAAAATATTCCTTTGAAAAGATTTGTAAAAGAATTAAAAGGGAAAAAATTTCATTAATAAATAAATTTTTAAAGGGTAAAACTTTTTTGAAAACCATTTTAAAAAAAATTAGGAGAAAATAGGTTCTCCGACTAAAGAGAGAGATGATGTTGGGTTTTCTAGAAAATATTTTTAAATAAATTTTAAGTGAAAAATAATGTGAGAATGGTATTAATACATGGAAAAGTTAATAGAGAACCAGAGTAGAATAAAATTAAATGGGTTATTGGAAAATGATCAAATAGTTTCATCTAATATAAATTCTTCTGTTTAAATCATGAAGAAGATGAGATTGTAATGTAAACCCTTGATATGAAAATAATGTTCTTGTGAGAATCTGTCAATGAATATATTATGTTTGTCAAATAGAAATAAAAAAATATAATATTTTAAATAAAACAATATATAGTAAAATTTTATATGAAATATAATAAAAATATGTTAATCATATTTAGGAATTAACATAACCTAATGAAATGGAATTAGGTTATGATGTTCTTTACCAATTTACAATATTTAACTCAAATCCCATTTGAAGAAATAGGTCAAATTAAAATTAAAAATACCTTTAAGATAAAATAATTCATGATATATTATATCAAAATGGTTATTATATATTCCACAAAAAAATAATTAATTGTTCAATATGACATTAATCTCATAGATGAAAAACGTGAAATGAAAATCTCTTACCTTATGTTTCTTGTTAGGTAAACATATTATATATTATTTTATTCTAGTTGTAAAAATTTTAATGACATATTAATTAACCATATTAAAATTTATGATATCATATATTATCTTCTTATAATATCTTATTACCTATTTGTTAACAATCGTTCACTATTTTCAATATTTTGGGTGTTTGTTGCCTAATTTGTCATGTATGTTTTGACATGCTATTTTATGTTCCTATTACCTGGAGAATTATTTAATCATCTGAACAATTAAAATATTGATTTTATTATCATATATATCAAATATATATGTATTTTTATTAATCCATAATATTTGGATATATTAAATGTAATGCACCATTACTGGAGATGGTAGGTCGTACGTACACATGAACACTACTTTCATTTCATTTTTTTATTGAATGAATGAATGTAAAATGTTATATATATATATATATATATTAAATTCCATCATCATATATATTTAATATATTTCACATATATTTTTTTAAACCATAATTTATACCCTCTATTTATAATAAGATTGTGTCACATTTCTCTAAGGAGCTGGTAGTCCACACTTCCACAAATGATGTTATCATATACCCAAAAAATAGAAATCATTAAGGTATGTGTTATATAAAATTTCAATTAGAATAAATAAATTATGCATTTCATATATATCATATATAAGTAACAAGTTAATCATAATTCCAGAACATGATATGTGTTAAATGAAAAATGAAAATCATTATTTTTTTAGGAGGTAGTTCGTTATATACATATACGATTTGTTTGTTACCCATTACACGGAAGTGTGTGTATTTTTAGGTTTTAACCTAAGAATAAATATATATATTATACTTAATTTATTATATAATCATTTAATAATATGATTTTAGTGGTAAAGAATTAAAATAACATAATAGAGCTTGAAAAAGGATGTTACCTCTTTTTCTTGTAACTCCTTTTAGTTTGCACCAAAGGGATTACTTGGTTTTATTTGTACAAAATTTTATTCTTCTAGGATGATGTGGTTTATTTATTGAATATATTTAAGATTATTTTTGGTTGATCCAGAGCTTCTTGAGAGGTTTGAGCATGTGGGAGGGATTAGTTCCCTTTTATAATAGAGGAGGAGTGGCATTCTTGTAAATTTTTGAAAAGGGAATTCCACCCTCATTTTCTCTAACAAAAGTTGCACCAATAAAAGAACTAATTATCTATTAGGATGATAGGTTATAAATATGTCCATTAAATGGGTTTTATATATTTTTATTTGTTACTTTTCCCTTAAGATTGTATTTTAGTACCATGTCAATGAAATTTATTTCCAAATCACAGTAATTAATTTTAATCACCTTCACAAGTATTTTTATGGAAAATAAGGTGAGCCTATTATATAGTATAAATTATTATTATTCCCAATAATAAATCTATATTTTCAAATTCTGATCCCATAAGTGGTAGAAATTGATTTAAATCTAATCCTGCATATGGGATGACAAAACGTGTTTTTAATGTAAAAACGATAAAAATTTTGCTTTGTTTTTATACTAAACATAAATTTAAATTGATTCAAATGACCTAAATTGGATTAATTTATATATAATTAATATAATGGGACTTTTAAAAAATTTAAAATATAATTTATCCTTACTAATAAAATTGATGCAAAAGAAGTTTTTAATTTAAATTCAGAATTTTTCATTATTCATCAACAAATGAAACTTTCCAAAAATATAACAAAAAATAACCCTATGATATTTATAAAGTTTTTTTTTAAAAAAATTAGTTTATTTTTACATATAAAATTTATAAAAATTCTAAAAATTCGATTAAAAATGCGTTCTATATGAAAAGGAAGCAAAAGTGACTTTATAAAAATAAATATTTTTTTACATAACATTGGGTTAATTCATATATTTTGATAATAAAATATAAGGTATTAATATGAAAATATTTTTTTGAAAATAATATATATATTCTCATAATTTAGTTAATACTATTCATAATATCCAATTTAACAGTTATGTTGTATCATATTATATTAAATAATGATATTTTGATAATATACATTTGTTTGTTAAGACTCGGTATTTTGTGTAACACAAACCATTGAGGAAACTTGTGATTGTGTGTGACATAAGATAACTCAGTGGTGCTTTTATTGTAAGCTATGTAATATATAAAATTTATTTGAAATAATAATTATATTGAAATATCTTGGGATATTATATTCCCTTACATGCTTGGTGATTCATGTCATCCTAGATATTAAATAATATGTTGTTAATTTATAATTTGGGTGCATAACATAAAAACATTAGATTTTAAAAGAACTATATGTTTGATATCATATATAACATGCAACACGAAGCCAAAACTAACCATTGTTTTTTATTACCATTATAACCTAGCCATTTAATTTGACGGTATGAAAAACATTAACTACTTTATGAAATATATATAATTTTCATAATCTATAAAAATTTATATATAAATTTTAATGAAAGAAGAACTCTATTTTTAATAAATATATGTTATTCTACAGAAAATGTGTTTCTTTCAAAAAAAATTTATTTTTTATGGAAAATATTATAATTAAAATATTAAAATTTTAGAAATTTTATTTAATAAATTTATTGAAATATTTTATATAAACATATAAAAATTAAAATAGTGTTAAATTTTGGTATTTTTCTGAAAATGATTGAACCTTTAGTGAATAATGAAAAATAAAAAATTTCAAATGATGTCATTTCATTTAAAAAAATAATGTAATTCAAGATTTCCATTATATTACATATATTTTATTATATTTACATATAAAAAATTTTATTTAGAATAATCTAATTAATTTATATTCAATAATAAATTGTCATGATTTTGGTATAAGTTTGTTTTTATACTTGAAAACATAGTTTTTTGTAAAAAAAATTATGTGCATAATGTTTTTCGAATTTAATAAATTTAAATAACCCCAGGTTAAGCAATACGTAAATTAAACTAATAGATTATAAATATATTTATTTTAATTTAAATCCAAGAAATTGTTATTTCTTATCATATAGTTAATATAAGATCACTTATTTCTGGAAAAATACAGTTCTTGAAAAATATATTTTTTACTAGTTTTGTTGGTATAATTTCAAATTAATTTATTTGTCCTCTGGTTTTTGAATTGGATAAAATTTATTCCATATCATTAATAATATTAATTGATAATAGGTAGTTATATGAACATTAATTTAGTCATAATTAATAGTAAATACATTAAAACCCCTAGTTACATTGGTGAAAAACTAAAATGGTAAAACTAAGTAATCGTAAAGTTAAATATAATAAAATGTTTAATATATTATTAATGTTTAATGGTGGAGAATTTTTTTAATTATATAACAAATTAAATACATTATTTATCAATTTTTTAGGAACTTCTAATGAAAATCACTTCCCATTATTGAATAGTTTTTGGTATTTACCAAAAGTGCACTCCCTCTCACTTCTAAAAGGGTGAATCCACTTCTCTTCATTACACGGTTAAAATTACTTTTGATTCTGGAAATAAAACCCTAAATACCTCAATTATTCTCATAAACACATTCCAAAGTCCAGGGGTTGATCATAAGTCAAACCAATTGATTATTTAGTTATAATCCTAAAGAGGTTTTCTGAAGAAGATTTATCATTCTTAGAATATCATTTTTTATTTCTTCTTCCACTTCCATAAACATTTACTCAATCATGTTTATATGATAAAATAATTATATCCCATACACATGTATTCAATTATGTTAATTTAATGCTCTGGATCAATATCTGTTTCCATGAAATGTGAAACGAAACTGTTGTTTATGTGTACGACAGACTACCACCTCGGGAAATGATTTAATTAATTTTCTATCATCAATCCCATAAATATTCATTTTTATTTATTTAATATTTATATATGATAATCATGAAATTTTAATAATTTTTAAAAATTACTATATCGTATTCTTTTTTACCTTTCCATCTATTAATAAATAGTAACATCGTTCATGTGAAAGATGGACTACCGTCTCAAGATGCGATGAGATTTATTTTTTTATTAATTCACCACATGGATGGAATATATAATTTTATTTAAAGATATAATATGTTATTTATGATCTAATTATCACTCTATAATGACAAAATAACCCTTTATATTTTTTCATCTTTTTCTTTGAAAACTTGATATGTTACTCATGTGTACGTATGATCGACCATCTCTATGATTGTAATGTACTTAATTTCTCATAACCATCATTCATTGTTGGTTTTAAAAATATAATTATTTATTAAAATTATTATTATATCATGATTATTATGATTTAGATGATTTAATAAGGACCCCTTTTACTTTGGTTAACACACAGATGCTATTTTGAAATAATTAATTAAACGTCTAAAAAACACCAGACATGGACATAACAGATTAAGAAATTAAATATTTAATTAAAATAAATAAAGTACATGGTTTAAATAAAAGTTAATAATAGAAAAAAATATTAATAAGTCAAATAATTAATATAATTTTATCATATATGATATATATTACATACATTACAAGTCTAGAATCGAGGCATGGGATTGTATAACTCAATTTCATTAATTGGGTTAAATTACTTCTTCATTATAATTCATATTCTATGATAAAGTATGTAAGGAAGATGTCAGGGCACTCATAGTATGTTAGTGGGTTGAGTATTAAATTTTTTTATCACAATGGTGATGTTATTTTTTAATCTCTAGCGATCCAGTCCTAATACTCTCCAATGATCCCATTTGGTTTAATTAGAGACCAATAATTAAAATTAATGATTACATTGTTCTAATTTTATTTACTATCATACAAATCATTTTATCTCTATTTTAACTCAAATTAACTAATTTTGATCCCCTCTATATTATCTTTACAAGCTTATAAAATCAACATTTACATCATTCTTTGGATTCTGGGTTCAAGCATAGTCCTCTGACGTTCACTTCGATGAAAAAATGATCACTACATTCCTCTGCCTTCAATGTAACAAGATGGAAATGGATCATATGCTTGGATTAAGAAATTATATCTCTAAGAACTATGGAGAGAGATCGGATCTCAATTCCAATAAGTGAATAATAAAATTTTGTATGACTTTCTCTACACTCATATAGTGGATATTCATAATACTCAGTTACGGTTCCCCAACCCCCATGTATTGAACCACTAATAAATAATTGATATTAATAATTAATTATGACAAACCAACAATTGCATAATATTATTTTTATTTTTATCAAATACCAATAATCTATATTAAATATATTTAAAGATAAACCTGATCTATTAACTCGACTCATGAATCCTAATAATATTATATAAACCTTGAATATTAATATAATATTCACTCGTATAATATTAATCCTTGTATTTAAATAACTAAGTGTAAATAAATGTAATCATTTAATTCAATACAATTGTTATCTTTATGAGTAATGGTGAACATATTTATTTATCTATGATCGATAAAACTTTGAATACACTCTAACCATGTGGCGGACTCCTACATGTCCTATATTCCTATTCAACAGAATATAGAAGATTCTCAAATTCTCTATTGTGTGTGACCCTCTAGGACCTTATCTCAAAAGTATGGAATAATATTAATAGACTAATAATGGATTCTAGAAACCCATCAGGTCCCCTAAATAGATAAGTAAAATTCATAGAAACAACAAAAAACCTACAAACATACACTGTGTAATATAATCTCTTTGTCATACGATATCTCATAAACTAGGATGCAAACATATGTAGTCATCCCTTACTAATTTATTATTCACTAATCTCTCTGTATTGATTTACCTTTGACTAACATGTCTATGGATTTATGAAGGTTCTACCATCTTAATCAATCTAGCTTGAGATATCTCTTCATTAACTCAGAAGTGAAAAATAATATATTGTTCCTTCAACACATTACATGCCCCAAATGATACACCCAACACAAACTATGTGACAATGAATTCATTTAAATTGTTTTCACCTTTAATCGAAGTATATGATCAAGTTAAACACATTAATAATGATCTCATGTTAGGATACTAATACACAAGTCTGTATATAGGAACAACCAATGACACCTTAAACAATTAGTGTTTTTATTGGAGGGTATTTCTTATTAATCTCAACTACTAGAGACCACAATATTAGAACATCGTGAGAAAAAGTACATATGATTATGAGAACTGATCACCTAATTGTTGGACATCGTCTAAGTACTATTCGCATGATGTATCTAGACTATAGGATGTTACTTTACTATTAGTGTAATAACATCTGTAGGTTCTCAATATAGCCTTGGATCTAGTATAAGCCTCTAATATGACATGTAATCTAAGGAAATTACAATAATTATAGTGGAAGCAGAGGTATCACCAATACTATTTAATGATAAGAACATGTATATATATAGCTATATACATGTATTGGTAATCAAAGTAAATCACAATTTGGTTCTAGGGAATCCAGTTTCAACACTACCACTTTCACTAGAGCCAACTGCTAATAAGTCTCAATCCATTGGCTCTCACCTGAGTATCATGATTCTACTATGATATGGATTTAGTAAGGGGTATAACACATTCTCTTATATGTCTACTCTACTATCTGTGACTTCAACTCTCTGATTAAAATCCCTTAAATGAAAAAATGTCTGAAGTATATGTTTTGTCCTCTAGTGTGATAAGGGCTCCTTGGAAATCATCACTATTATAGTATTGTCAATGTAAACAATTGTTGGGTCTACACTACAAGGCACAACACAAATGTCTAAGAAATTTTTTTAATCCAAACTTCTTTCTTTTCTTCATCAGAAGCCTCTATATAATCATATTCTACCGTAGAATTGGCAACCACATTTTTCTTCTAGTATCTCTAGCTTACTACACAATCATTAAATAAATAGATGTAACCTACATGTGATTTCATATCATCATGGTACATCTATAAACTAGAATAATTTTATACACTTACTTCTAGTTCCTCATCTCCTCCATACACTAGGAACATATCCTTTGTTCTCTTTAATTACGTCAAGTTTATTTTGACAGTTTCATATCACATCTTTTCTTGATTATCATGATACCAACCCATCATGATTAAATAAAATGAAACATCAAAACTAGTACATAGCATAGAATACATGATAGATCCCACAATCAAGGAATAATTTATTCAACTCATTAATTGAATATTATCTTATTTCTATGGAAACATTTTCTTAAAGAGACTTATACCATGTGACATGGGAAAAAGCCACTCTTGGATTGTTCCACATTGTACATTTTGAGTACCTTGTCAATATATGTACTTTTACTTATCCCATGTAGCCTCTGAGATCTATCTCAATAGATCGTAATCCCTAGAGTGTTTTCTACTTCATCTATTTCTTCCATAGATAGGCATTAATTTAACCAACTCATATCTTAGTATAAGACTTTCACTTAGCTTCCCATATTTAATATGTCATCAATATACTATAGAAGGAAAATGATGACATTACCATTAATATTATTATAGAAAAAAGGTTCACGTTCATTTTTGAAAAAATAAAACTAACTTTTGGCCTCATCAAAATGAACATTACATGTTCATGATGTCTACTCAAACCCATTAATAGATCTCTACCTCTTTCACAGATTATTATAATTTTCTGACCTAACAAACCCATTGGGTTGAGGCATATAGACATCTTCCACCAAATTCCCATTTAGAAAAGTTTTTTTTGATATCCATTTCCCAAATCTCATAATCATATAATTATGCTATTATATGAAATAGTCTAATAGATTTCAGCATTTCTACTACATAAAAGGTTTTATCAAAGTCCATACCTTGAAATTTTCGGAAACCCTTCCCTACATGTCATTCTTTATAGCTATTGACCATACCATCCATGTCTAGATTTTTCATTAATACCAATTTTCACCCAATGGGATTTACATCCACTAGAAGGTATACTAAATCCAATCGCGATTTTGATACATAGACTCCATCTCAGACTACATGTCATAATTCCACTTAGTATCATTATTTTATTATACTACATACTTATAGGTTAGAGGTTCATCATCCTGAAGGAATAATGTGTCACCAAGCTGAGTGAACCAAAATCCATAATTCTCTTGTTCTTTAACCTCTCGAGTTGACATACATAAACTTGTGTCTCAAGAACCAAATCATCTCCCACTATCTTTTTGGAATATTTTTCATCTACCAAGTCTTTTTCATTTGGATCATTAACTTTATCAAAATCAATCTTTCTCCCTGTATTTCAATTAGAATTGTATTCCCTATCATGAAATGTGAATTTTATTTCCACAGCCACTTTTTTATGAAGGGTTATATAGGTAATATCATTTTGTTTCCATAGGACATCCAATAAAGATGCAAATTATGTTTTGAGATTCCAATATGTCACTAGGAAGCATCGCGTCCTCATATATGTATGTGTGATAGACCTTGTTACTAGGAAGGAGAACGTCCTCATACATGTATGTGGGATAAACTAGGATTCTTTCCATACCAAAAATCATCTGGAATCACATTTGTAGCTTTAGTTGTTACTCGGTTAATAGTATATGTTGATGTCTAAAAATATTATCCCCAAAAGGATAATAGAACAGTTTCATGACTCATAATTTATCTAATCATTCCATGAAATGTCTTATTCTTCCTTTCACTAACACCATTCCATTGTGGTGTATAAGGAGGAATAAGTTGGGATACTATAACACACTCCTTCAAGTGATCAATGAAATCATTGTTAACATACTGTATACCTCAGTCTAAGCTGATTACCTTAATCTTATTACCAATGTGATTTTCTAATTCATGTTGGTATTCGATAAACATCTGAATGCAATCTAACTTTTACAGCATTATGTAGATATAAATATACCTACTATAGTCATCAATAATGTTAATGAATTATAAAAACCCACCCCTTCCCTCTACATGAAATGGATATCATGTGTCGGTATGAATTCATTCCAATAATCCTTTGTCTCTTACTTCCTTCCAAGAGAAGGGTACTTTTTTCATTTTCCCTTATAAACAAGCTTAAAATACATCAAATAATTTTAAATCAACAAGGTCTAAATGACATGATTGAAGTAGTTTATATAATTTTTAATCATTTACATTAACTAGCCTAAATATCCATAAGTTAGTGTTATATAAGTCATGCTCTTTGGTTTTTTCATTTATTTCCATTACGGGGTTTTTGAGCTCAAGTATATATAAGGCATTATTAAGATGTTCCATATCGAAACACATGTTATACTTGTAAAGTAGAAAATATTAATTTTCAAACCTCAAATGAAATCTCATTTTATACATACTTGAGATAGAGATTGTGTTTGTTCTCATAGGGTATATAATAAATATTATTTAATTCAAGAACAAACGCACTAAGAAATGTTGGGTGATAATATCTAATGAACAAGGATAATAGATTCTCATCATTTGTAGCTAAGATATAAAATTATACATTGTGATTCATCATGAATCAACTTGGTTCTTGTATATGAATACATATATTTGAGCCAAATTCCATATCCAATACCAAGCCTATAGATATTTAAACATTGCATCCAATGAAAAAATACCTAATGTAGAAGGTTCGACTAGCTTCTTCATCCCAACTCTACAATTTTTTTAATTGTAATTTCTTGACTCATAAATTTTATACATCCTCATAATCATTTCCTTGCATATGTAACCTTATATTCTCAGAGGACGGTTCACAGGTGTATTCAGCTTTGACTTGGACCTATACCCCTTATCCTTGACCATCCTCCTCTTGTTCACCATGAGGACTGAAGAATTTTTGTTTTTGATATCCTTATCATCTTGGATAAGTAAAGAGAATAGATCTAATAGTAACATTTTTGTGTTATTATTATTGAAAATAGTAATAAAATTCGATTATATGGGTGGTAAGGAAGAAAGAATGAGATATGTTTCTAGATCATGATTTAGTTTGATCCCAAGGGCTTTAAGCCTCTTAATATACCCAATCAACTTAAGCACATGGGGTCCAACTTTATTCCCTTCCATTATCCAAATCCTATAAAGGGAACTGGAATATCATACCTTTCTTACAATTCTCTATCTTGATATAATTATTATAGATGATTTAGCATCTTGTAGGAATCCCAATCCTTATAAATTTTCTTCAATTTATTGGACAAGGATGACAACATGATGCACTGAAAAACTAGTGCATCATCTATATTATTTTTTGATTTTTCATTTTCTTTGTTACTTCCTCCCAAAGGAGGATCAGTTGGAACTGAGGATTCCAATATATAAATCATTTTTTCTTGGAATGGTATAATGTGAAAGTGATAGTACCACACCTAGAAGTTATGGCTGGTCAGAATAGTTTCATCATCCCAAACTGATCATAATGATAATTTACTAGTGGTGTTTGTGATTTCCATTTTAGATCTAAAATCAATAAATTGCAGTAGTCATTTCTTTATCTCGATTACCTTTTAGAGATTTTTTGTTAATTAATTATTAAATCATTCAAATGTGTCTCGCTATTTTATCAAATCTTAATACCCCTCACCATTTGATTTGGAGTACCATACCATGTATCTTGAGTATTTTAGTGGAAATAATCCTCAAAGCCACCCCTCGTGGTCTACATGCTATGGATACACCACTGTAAGGATTTTTTAAAGGTAGTATTTAGTCTGGCCAATGACTTTGACTAATGGTTCCTTGATCTATTGAGAAAAGTCTAAGTTTATTGGATTCGTAAAAATATTCCATAAAATCTTTTCCTCAAAAGTGATAACAAGTTATCTATGGATAATCCTTGATTACTGAATTTAGTTAATTAAATACAACACTCTCATGATAACACATCTATAGTAAGAGTAACTCTCACTATGGCTGACAAGCACCATGAACACCCGGTTTTGTTCACATGCGATCATTGGAAGGAATTAGTAATTAATATATCATTGGGGGATTTTATTATTTCATGAAGAATGTAATCCATTTCTTTTAAATATGGTCAATCTATCTTTTCATTATCATAACTAAATATTTAATTGAAAAGAATATGTCACATAATTCTACTTTTTATCTTTTTTATTATTTTATGTCATCACATAATAATCATGAACATTCATAAAATATAACAAAACATGCATAATGAAAATAAATCAGTCCTACTAGTCTTGAGCTTCTAATTAATACTGATGAATAAAATATGAATATTGTTCAATGGGGTCTCATACCTATTTTGAGTCCTTACTCGTAGTGCCGATTCACTCGATCAAATGTATTTTCTTTTCGTCTGGAGTACCACCTCGACTTGGAAGAGTCTTCATATTAAATTTTCATCATCTATATAAAAATATACTTTTTTCACATGTGAGGGGCCCCATGGGTGCAAAGAATAATAGGTGCATAGTGAGTACAATCCCTTATACATATTTGAATGAATGTAAGATGATGTACATACCCTAATCTAATTACTATATTATTACTGTCATCAAATGAAATAAATAAATAAATAAATAATCCAGATATACAAGGGTTAGTCTCTAGCTCAAGACATTTCAGTATAAATGAATAGACACACAATAATTATTAAATTGCAATAAATTTAAAATTATGAGGGTATTGAAATAAATTATATGTATTTTAATAAATTAAAATAATTTTTTTTATTTGGTTCCACGTTTAATATAATTTTAAATCCAAAATTAAGTTAAAAATGTATTTAATTTATTATTCAAATTAAATTAATATTTCATATTAATAAAATTTAAAACCAAAATTAATTTAATTAATTATATTTTAAACTAAAATTTTATTAATAAAATTAATTTTATTTGATTAAAAAACTAAATGGTCCCTAAAACACCACATAAGAAATTTGTAGACTAAGTTGTATCCCCCACTGACCAATTTGAGCCTAGAAAATCCTAGTACAAGGGTATTCTAGCCCAACCAAACCTGACCAGACCTGTTCCAAGTCAGGAAGACCTTCCCCATCTCATGGAAGGGAAAATATGTTCTGGAAAGACTCGTGTTTGGAGATACATGGGTTACTTCTAACAATGGTCATGAGAAGTGAGGAGAACTAGTGGGCTAGTGTGGTATTCAATCATTCAACATGTTTGATGCGAGTAAGTTGGAAGGGTGGTCGACTCTTTATGTTGTGGTGGACTGAAAATGAGTAGGCAGATAGGTATAGGACAATGACGTCTATTGTACCCTCAGGTCAACTGCAGAAGTTGGTAGTGTAAAGATTTGGCGGCAGAGATCGGCCAGATCGTGGTGAGATCTAGTTTTAGTGAAGGTAAGGTGGCTATCGCACATAGATATGGGTGGCATCAGCAGCCCACGGAGACATTATGGTGGTGGAAACTTGTTCAATCAGATTGGCACATTGTGGGTGGACCTTAAGTTAGCTACAACAGTGTTCTATGATTTTCAAATGGGAGGAGAGGGAGGGAATGACACAACATGCGTTAACTGAGAAGTAGGGGCCTTTGGTGTGTGGTGAATGGGAGTAGTTGCTTATCATTCCTGAGATAGGATGATTCAATGGATATAAGGAAGACTAGATTTTGGATGTGGGTTCCACCTAGTGAGAGTAGGAACTAGAGGAGGATGAATGTTTGTAGAGAAATTTTTTTTCTTATATGTGTGGTCTACTGGGGAATAAAGTCTCGTAATGGAAGATTTTAATTTATTTTTATTGCTTTTTCATCAAGCTAGAATGCCATTTATTTCATAATATTAATTGAAGATCCTTTAAACTTTTCACATGCTTGTTAATGATACTTTTAAAATAATAATTATTATTATAATAATAATAAAATAATAATGATTATTAATATTGTATAATATCCAAAAAACTGGTGGAAACATCGAAAACTAGAACCCATTAATAATTTTTTAGTGTATTCATCAAAAACATAAAAATACCTTAACACGTAAATCTGAAAAACACAGTTTTGATCAATAAATTTGTTTGAGATGTCCTTAACATGGACATCCTAAATTAAATCAATGTTTAGTTGGATTCATTAATACATTTTTAATACCCTCCATTTAAAATTAAAGGAAAAATAATTTTGTTTGGTTCATTAAAACCAAATGATTTTTATAATACCAATTTAAGGTATCAGGGACCTCATTAGAAGTTAGTGGGTGAGGTATTAAAAAAAATTTATCATCATATCAACGTTAATTCATCATCTTGAAGAATCCATCTCCAGTAAAGTCCAAGGATCTCACATGGTTTAATCAGAGGATAGTAATTAAAACAAAGAATTGCCTCATTATGATTTTATGTGTGCTTGTCTGTTGCATGTTCTAAATTTTCATTACTCTGTATTTATGGCATTGAACTCCTTTAGATCATTCACACATGCTTCATGAATCTACACGTATGTGGTTCATTATATTTCTTGTTCTATTGTGGAGATTCGATGATCACTTTGACATTGTGATGATCACCACAATACTTTTCCATTGTTGAGAGAAGATGAACATGGATTGTCTACTGAGGTATAGGACTTCTCTCTCTAGAAATAAAAAGGAGAGAGAGGTTCTCAATTACAAAAAGTGAATAATAATATTTTGGATGATCTTCTCTCCACTTATTTCATGGATATTCCTAATACTCAGTTAGCGTTCCATGGACACTTTTTATTGAACACCCACTAAATAAAAGATATAAATAATAAATAGTGAAAATTCATCTACACCATTATATTATTTATATTTTTATCACATACCTCAAAATATATATTAAATATATTACATGATATACCTAAGACATTAAACTGATTCATAACTCGTAATAATATTAATCAAACCTATAATATTAAATTAATATTAATTCCTATAAATTAATCATTATATTAATTTAATCACTTGTAAATATGTGTAATAAGTAAATTCAATATTATTATTCTTTATATGAATAATAATTTATTTTTTTATTTGTCATTGATTGATAAAACATGGACATCCCTTAGACCCCATTGTGGGGACAACCATGTTATATATTCTTATTCAATAGAATATAGAAGATTCATGAATATGATATTGTGTGTTACCCTATAGGACATTATCTCAATAGTAGTGAATAATATTCACATACATATAGAGGAGTCTAGAAACTCATCAAGGCCCCTAAATAAGTAAAGAAAAGTCATAGAAATGATAACCAACCTACAAACATGCACTCTGTAATATAATCTATTTTTTATACGATATCTCATAAAGATGGATGTAGACTTGTGTCATCATCCTTTCATACATTATTATTTATTGATATCTCTATATAGATTCCCCTTATCCAACCATGGACATGGATTTATGGGGGTACTACCATCCCAATCAATCATGCTAGATATATATATTCTTCAACTCAATAGATACAAATCCTATCTTGATCATTCAACCAATGTCATTCCACCAATGATGCACCCATCAAAAACTACCTCTCCACAAATTTATTTTCATGGTTTTCATGTTGTGTCATTGTATTCAATCATGTTTCACATATTGATAATTATCTAATGTCAAGAGACCAAGACACATATTCGTAGATAGGAAAACCAATGACACCTAACAAATGTGGTCCCCCTATTGTTGGTTATGTCCTCATAATCTAAAATACATGAGATCACCATGTTAAAACTTCATGAGAAGAAGTATCAAAGATTATAATCCCCCAGCACCTGATAGTCACACATCATCAATGTACTATTTATATAATGTATTTGGATCAGAAGACATTACCTTAAAATTATTTTCATAATATCTCTTTGTTTTCATTATATCATGGTATCTACTATAACTCTTTGACATTACATGTAATCTATGTAAATTACAATAATTATAGTGGAATTAGAAGTATCAATACTATTATTGATAGATTAGAACATGTCTATATAAGAAACTTTACACTTTTAATTGTAATAAAAGTACATCACATGTTGGGTCTTGATAACCCACTATCGACATGTAATTATTCCTGATTTTTATGTTTTATCTCAACTTTTTTAATTGGACGTAACTTTTTCATAGATAATAACATCATTGATTAATTATCAATTCAATTACACAATATTTTTAAGGGGTTTATTTCTTACTAAAATTGATTCCGGAAACATATTTCATATTCATCGCTTATTTCATTCATTTGGTTTATATATTTCCTCTTTGATATTTTATATCATGAATATCTTTATCATTATTTAATTTAAAGTTTCATTTGAAGTTTTATTTCATGGGGGTTTTGATTCAAATGTTACCAAACTGGTAAGAGTTTATTTCACAATCTCATTATTGATTAGGATTGTTTTTGAATGAATTAACCTTAAAGGAAATTATTTGATTATTATAATATAAATCCATATTATCTTATTCTCCCATTTTTATTTATTATGTTTTCAGGAAATTCTACCATTTTTATTTCATTGTTACTTTAATTTATTGAGAAAATGTATTTTAGAAAAAACCAACTATATTTCTCTTTTAGGAAGATAATTCTTTTCTCTATATATTTATATTACATAAAATGTTAAAAATAATATTTTTAATATTCTCTAATTATTTATTAAATACATTTTTTCTTTCTTTGAATTGTTACAAAATATTTTAAATGGAATCTTCCAATCACTTTATGATCTAGGTATTTTTTGAATTTTTATAGAAAATTTGAATATTGTCGTTATTTTAACATACTCAAGATCAACAGATTATTCCAAATATCATAACCACTTAATTACATGACGATTACATCATAAGATTCCATGGTTATTTTAAAAAGAAATCATTTTTTAATATCTTGTAAATTTTTTATATTTTTTAAAAATCTATTTCATAGATACATGTGTATTTGTTTTATGAAATATTCATTGTAATCTCTTATAAACATTTTTGTCGAGGAATATAACCTTTAATGTTGTGTTTTACTTCTAAATTATTTATATATATATCCCAAATATATATATAAATATATATATATATATATATCATATAATACCTTTATATTATGGGGGTAATAATTTTCTTATGTTAATCTCTCAGATGACTTCATTATGAAATTTCTTTCGATTCTGTTATGAGAAAATAATATGAAATCCATTTCATTCGATGGTAAATCCTTATATTTATGCCTTATGATTGATTTCCTTTTTTTCAAACACATAATCTTATAGATTCTATGATCAGTGCACCTAGATAATACTCCAATGCATTGGGTAAATAATTAGTCACATGATGTTTCATGTATTGGAATAAAGTGTAAACCATATCTGTTATGGAACATTGTCACCTAATTGATATTGTCAATGTAGTATTTCATGACTCATGTTTATGTCACGTTATATATTACATCCAAAAAAATTATGTTTTTTGATATTAAGATATAGTGTTATTTATGTTATTATCCATGTGGTTACTCTTGAGCCTTCTCGTTTATGATATCATGTTATACCTTTGACAAACAAGTTATGTTTCACTATCTTTTTTATCCCCATAGTAGGATGTTTAGATCTCCCCTTTTTTTATTTATTCCCCAGGTTATCCCATACAGTTTTAGGATCTTCAAAAGATTTTGGTTCTCATAACGGATAATAATATAAGGATGTTTTATTTGATTATTAATCCTATGTATTATAATTCTTGTCATCCAAATACATTGGGCCTTCTGATCTTTGGGTAGTAATTATTTTATTTTTTATTTGAAATCATTGAATAATATGTGTGAAAGGATCTGGTCACTATGTGGTAACACTTATTTGGAGAGTTTTTGGGGTATTCAGAAAATGTAGAGTTTCTTTCCATTGGGAATATCCCTTCTTCATTTATATTATTCCTTCTTCAAATTATTCATTATTTTTCAAAAAGAGAACATTAAATCTTGGGTAATCATTTATTTCATTATATGTATTCCAATTTCATTTCCTTATATCCATGTACAAACGTCTATATTAATAGACTTATAAATTTACTATAATATTTATAACGGATACACCAACATTATTTACACTGAAAATATATCATATACTACTACTAATTTTCTCTATTTTGACACTCTTGTAATTAAATATGACAAACATCATAAATTTTCTATAACATGACATGTACTTCGTTGTAAATGACATATAAGTCATAGAATTAGTCATGTGTAGGATTTTTTAGTTCATGTCATGTGAATTCAACCTATATAGTATTTCCCATTATGGTGAATTATTCAATTATCTTGTGTCTTAGCTAAGAGAATATCCAAAATACATGGAATTATATTTATTTTTACATACATGTAATTTTATTATATTATATATGAGATTGAAATTTTTGAAGGTAAATCAGTGTATACTACCAAGAACTAACTCATTTCTATGTTTTATACATGTCAAATACTTTGTAACAACCTATGTAGGTTAAATAAATTTTACTCTTAGTGAAAACCAATATGTCATATCTGATATACACGGCATGTATCTAGGTCTATATAGAATATGAGAATAGATGGTAAGCTATCATGTTAAACTAGTACACATTCAATCTTAGGGACTAAAAACCCTATTGTTTGACATGGATTCACACCTCTTAAAAAATTTATAATAATATAAAACCTAAACCAAAATTACTATTTAAGTACATTTTATGTTTCCTTAATGACCACAATATTTATTGTCAAACATTTCATATTATATATAGTTTCTAAAATAGATTCACTTATTTGTCTTACTATGTTATTTACATTGTAATAGAATGCCTGAAACATATCATCACTAATTTAAACCTCCAGCAAACATCATTTCTTCCTATGTCACCTATATTACATCCCATGATGTCCATTGTGTCTGTATCAACATTTTAGGGTTTGATCAACTTAATTCTCCATTTCCACATTGTGACCAAGAATTCCTAATAGATTTATTCAAATTTTAAAAAAATTGTGGTGTCACGACACGTCCCAGTGGGGCCCGAGCTGCAACTCCACAAGCCCGCCTCCAACAGGCCAGGGGCTGGTGACTAGCACCGAGTAGGCATATCACTAACATGGGAGGAATTTCCTATAAACCATTACACAAAAACACACATCTCCAAGCCCACAAAGCTAAAATGTTAAAACTACTATAAAAGGGAAATACCTGCATACACTAAAATCCCAACCAAAAGAGTATGTCAGGAATGTAAAGTACCGTAAGTGTAAAACCATGGGCCAAAAGTACAAGCCCACCAAAAGAAAGTCTGTAACAAAGTCCAACCTATAAAGAAAGGTATTGGGACTGCAATTTATAGTCGTAGGAACACACCTCGGTCCACCTGATCTCCCTGAGCACCGTCCGGTCCTGGTCCACCTAGAATCCTGTCAAAGGATCACTTGTCTCCATAGGACACGACACAAGTGGGAAAATCCCGTGCAGGAGTGAGTATAAAAATACCTAGTAGGACACCCTAAAACCACAATGGAAATACAACAAGGGAAATACCACAATGGAGAGATACAGTCAGCTCCACACAGTATATGTCTATAGAACATATAACAAGAATATCTGGATATACTCATACACGATTGACTATTTCGAAACCACCACTATGATCAAGCTAGAAGATTCCTCTATGCACGTAACAAGGAGAAAACGATCCTAGGTCAGAAGAGAGAGAAACAAAGTACTCATTTCGGGAGAACACACTACACAGGTACTTGAGAACATGATGCTCAGATGAGGATCACAACCATAGCGATGGGGTGATTCCAACAACTCAGTCTGAACTAATCCTCTATGTAGAGGATCGGCGCCTGGGTAAAGTTGGTCATGCTGATACCAAAAACTCTACCTAGGGTACCAAGAAGGAATAAAGGATCCTACTCCAAGTCTAACAGAGGGGATTCCAACAACTCTATTCATGAAGTCGTACCGAAGGGATCATAATCATGTATGTAGGAAATGATATTGGAAACCATCAGGAGAAAGACCAAGGGGACAAACACTAAGGAACCTAGTCGAAGTCACCGAAGGAAACTGGCTCAAGCCATGTAAAATAGGTTACATGGCGTGTAGTATGGTTACATGGCCTGTAGTATGGTTACACTTCTTGTTCCTTAACCTGAGGTACTGCCCGTGTAACGGCTCGTGTCATCCGTCTAGGTTGGGTAAAACTCAACTACACAGCGTGTAGAAGTATCACATGCCGTGTTCACTGACTCCCGGTACTGCCCATGTAAATGGCTTGTGTCTGGAATCAAAGTCATGTAGGAAATAATATATGTAGCATGTAATTCAAAGCACATGTCGTGTCCTATCAACTGGGAAACACCTAGGTACCCTGGCCGTATGCCCGTACATAGTGTCCATCTTTGTCGCCTACCCCGGTACCAGGACACAGTGTATCCCGTGAATCAATCTGGGTCTAGCCGGGGAAGTTTATTCACGTTGTGTCCTTGGCCGTGTACCCAACCCATGTCTGTGTACTCCCAGAGTACACGCCAGGTGGTCTGCCGATGAACACACACCGTGTAGCCCATACTACACTCCGTCTATTGGGAAATTTCCTGAACGCCATCTTGTTCACCTACGCCTCAGCCGATCTTCTGGTTTCTGATTCTTGTATCCGTTTTCCACGAAACTCAAGATGTTGGGTCACCTCGTCATTGTGATGCCAAATCCGTGGGTTTAGGGCCATCGATCTACTCCGAAATCCGATTCTGGATACGCTTGCAGAAATCATTTGAAGAACGATATCTTCTGATCTGCTTTGATCTATACACTGAAACCTTCATCACACCAACGCATGATCACTACGGTGTCGATTCTTCAATTTGGGATCATGGCATCACAGAATGAATGTGCAACGACCCTTTGTTCATCACCCCACAAAGAACACGAAGAATGCATTAAATGAAAAGGGAATAAAATCCAATTGAATCAAATTTGAGGAATGAACCTCCGCCGTCTTTCATCACAGTATTGATATGCTCCTGTTAATAGGCTTAAACGGAGCAGAAATCAACAATAATAAATCAACATGGATCAATTTCCCAAAATCCCCGCAAAATTCCATCCCACAATTACGATCGATCCACGGGCTAATATGTTTGTGGATTAGTCCATGTTCATCATAAGAATCAAGAATGGGTAAAAGTAATCACAAAGAGATCAAACGCCCTACCTAGATCGGCGATGTTCATCGGTGAAGATCTGGTCATCGCGTCATCGTCGCTGCGTCGGGAGGTTTTCTCCAGAGCATCTAGAGCCTCCAAGGGTTTTAGGGTTATGAGGTTTGTAACCCTGGACCCCTGCATAAACCATTATTTAAAAGGAAAAAAGATAAAGATTATGCTGCAGAAAATATTTATAATAAAATATGTTTCATAAATATTTTATTATGGTTACGTCCAAAAACCAGATTTCACCACCAGTCTGCGCCAGCCGATGTTAGGTATCTTATAGGGTAAACCCTCTACTCCAGACATAATAGTTCCCTCAGATTTCCGATCTGAGCACCCAATCAGGAGTTATTCCTCTTTTTTAAGAAAACCCCATGTGCGCGTAAATTAAATTATTTAATTTAATTCAAACATTTTTTCTAGGCTCACCGGGCCTCGGAACTTCACGCCTTCTTGAAGACTGGTCTCGAAATAATTCCCACTTAACATTAAAAATAAAAGATGGAAAAATCTAAGACATTACATCACACCCACCTTAAGAATTTTATGTCCCCGAAAATCCAAAACAAAGGCTACTCAAAAATATGTGGTTACTGCTCACGAATCTAAGCCTCCTGCTCCCACGTGCTCTCCTGGAGATTCCTGTGCTGCCACCAGACACGCACCATGGGAATAGATCACCCACAAAGGATATTCTCCTACCGATCCTCGATCTCCACTGGATACACAACAAAAGTCACTTTATCATTGATTTCCAGCTCGCCCCAGTCGATAACGTGTGATGGACCATGCACGTACTTCCACAGCTGCGACATAAGGAAGACGTTGTGTACACGGTCCATTTGAGGAGGTAGATACAAGTGGTACGCCACCTCACCCACACTACTCAGAATCTAAAAAGGTTCGATGAACCTCGAAGATAGCTTGTCGCCTCCGCCAAATCTCCACAATCCCCGTCGAGGCGAGACCTGAAAGAACACATGGTCTCCCTCCTCGAACTCTTAGGGCCTTCTTCTCCTGTTGGCATAATACTTCTGCCAACTCTGCACAGTCTTCATCCACTTCTATATGACCTGAACCTTCTCTATATTAGCTCACACCATCTCTGGGCCCATTAGTGTTGACTCTCCAACATCAGTACAGTAAAGTAGTGACCTGAAAGGTCGCCCGTACAAAGCCTCGAATTGTGCCATACCAATAGTGGAGTGATAACTGTTGTTATAATCAAGTTCCACCAGTGGTAGGTGATCCTCCCAGCTATGACCGAAGTAAAGTATGCAAGCTCAGAGCATATCCTCTAGAACTTGGATGGTCCGCTCCATCTGACCATCAGTCTGAGTATGAAACGCTGTGCTCAATCGTAACTGAGTTCCAAAATCTTCATGTAATCCCTTCCATAGCCGGGATGTGAGATGAGCACGACAGTCTAAGATGATCATCTATGTCACTACATGATGTCAAACTATCTAATGCATGTAGAGGCGTCCTAAGCTCTCTAACGAACTCTTCTCCAGAATGGTAAGGACATGGGCTAGCATGGTGAGTCGATCAACGATCACCCAGATGGAATCGTGTCCCCGGGATGTACGTGGTAAACCTGTCACGAAGTCCATGGTTATCCCTTCCCACTTCCACTCAAGCACCTCAAGGGGCTGAGTCAATCCTGCTGGCACCTGGTGCTCAGCCTTTACATGCTGACAAGTAAGGCAGTGATAAACAAACTCAACCACACTCTTCTTCATTCCTAGCCACCAAAACTGACATCGGAGGTCCTGGTACATCATTTCCATGCCTGCATGCACCACCAAAGGAGATGTATGGAACTCCCTTAGAACCTACTCCCTCAACGTCATTGGTACTACTGTGCACCCTCTGATAAGAACAAGGTGCTCCCTACCTTTTGAATATCCATCAGCAGCATCACCTGCGGATATCTGATCACGTAGAGTCTCAGAGCTAGCATCCTCATGCTGCGCTTCTCTGACTCGCTGTAAGAGTGGAGGGGTAACAACCATCAACTAAAGGTAGGATCCATCATCTCTATCCACAAAGGATAACTATAAAGAGTCCAACTGTCTCATCACCTCATCCAAAAATTGTGAACATGATTTCCTTCTGAGAGCATTTGCAACAACATTCCCCTTCCCAGGAGTATAAACAATCTCAAAGTCGTACTCGTGGAGGAACTCAAGCCATAGCCTCTATCTCAAATTCAGATCCTTCTGAGAAAAGATATATCTGAGACTCTTGTGATCAGAGTAGATGGTAAACCGCTCATCCATCAAGTAGTGCTGACACATCTTCAATACAAAGACTACCACTGCCAACTCAAGATCAAGGGTTGTGTAGTTCTACCCGTGTGGCCTCAACTTTCATCAGTCATAGGCAATCACTTCTTTCCTTTGCATCATGACACAACCAATCCCAATTCCTGATGCGTCTCAGAACACCACATACATAACACCCTCCTCCGATAATCTCACGATCGGGGCACTCATCCAACTCAGTCTCAACTGCTGAAAAGCCTACTGGAATCTCTCAATCCACATGAAATGCTTCCCCTTTCGGGTCAAATATGTCATGGGTGCTGAAATCCTAGTGAAATCAAGAATGAATCACGGATAGTTGCCTTCCAACCCAAGGAAACTATGCACCTCTATCACGCTCCGGGGTGGCTCCCATGCTAACACTGCCTCTACCTTGGCTGGGTCCACTGCTACACCATCTGCTGAGATAACGTGTCATAGAAAGTGGACCTCCTATATCCAGAACTGATACTTCAAGATTTTCACTTACAACTGATGCTCTCGAAGTGTTTCCAGAACCATCCTTAGGTGCCTCGCGTGCTCCTCCTTGGATGCAGTGTACACAAGGATATTGAGATGAAGACCACTATGAACTGATATAGATAGGGCTAGAAGATCCGGTTCATGAGTCCCATAAACACTGTCGGTGCATTCGTCACGTCGAAGGGAATCACCAAGTATTCATAGTGACTGTAGTGACATCTGAAAACCATATTCAGTATATCCTCATCCTGTACTGACAACTGGTGATAGCCTGATCATAGATCAACCTTCGAGAACCACTGTTCCCCTCGTAAAAGTCGAAGAGGTCATCGATTCTCAGTAGTGGAAATTGGTACTTCATGGTCACCTGATTCAAGCACTGGTAATCCACACACAGCCTCAAGTTCTCGTCATCCATTTTGGAAAACAACACTAGTGCCACCTAGGGTGAAACACTGGGTCTCACAAAGCCCTTCCTTTACATGTCTTTCAGCTGCACCCTCAACTCACGAAGCATTGCAGGAGCCATCTGATATGATGATGCTGATATCGATGTCATCTCAGGTTGCAACTCAATGCAAAAATCTATCTCCCGACGAAGTGGTAGTCTGGGGACATCCTATGGAAAGACGTCCTCATACTCAACCACTACTACTGGATACAAGAAACTAGTAACATCTGATGTTCCAAGGGATAGGGTAGCCTACTGATATGAAATCAGTTGTACCTTCCTACGCACGAGTCCATCCTGCACTGCCTGGGTCTCCTTTTCACCGACGAAGGAGAACCACGTTCCATCCCTGCGGACACACCGCACCCTTCACCTAAAATAGTCAAACTGGGCATGAAATTTGGATATCCAATCCATACTAATAATGACATCGTAAGGCCTCGACGCTTCCACCAAGAGGTTCCAACCGAAAATCTGGCCTCCAAGGGTCAGGTCACACTGTCTGCAAAGGTGTGTGATCTCTGAATCATCTCCAGTCAATGTTTTTAAGCGTAAGGGTCGAGTAAATGGTTCAACATGAATCTCAAGGTCTAGAACAAGGTAAAAATCCATAAAACAATGACTAGAACCTATTTCTATCATTATGGAATCCAAAGTATAAATGACACAGATTGTACCTCTAATCATTATGGGAGTACTTGGGTCATAAGCCTCTACTGCCTACAGCTATCCCTGCCTCTACCCAACAGTTCTATGAGCATGTGGTGGACCTCCTGTGGGTGGTGGTGGAAAAAGGTCAAAATGGTGACCACCTCAAGCTGCTCTCCCAGCTCCCCTACCATGTCTGCTTCCCCGCAGATCTATTTTCTCAACACGTATCCTCTGCCTCTGTGGTCCATCAACTGCTCCTGTGTCAGTAGTACGGCGGGTCATACAATCTCGAGTGAGTTATCCCCTGCCCTCACATGAGTAGCATCGCCTCTGTCGAGGCTGGATGGAGGTGCCCTGTGAACCCTGTATGACAAATCCCCTATCTTGGGATCTCCTTTGAATATGTCTCCCATGCCTGGGTCCCTGACATCGGCTCCCTGCTGTAGAGGTCTCTGCGCTAGCTCGCTCACTACTAGAAACATTAGATTGTCTCTACTCTTTCAAGAAGCTATCAACCACCAAAGCATGATCGAGAACCCCAACATAAGTAGGAATGCTCATAGGGATGACGCTCGCTCGGATGTCTCTGCACAATCCCCACTCAAAAGTCTAAGCTCTGAAGTACTGATCCCTAACCATATCCATCGAGTACCATGAGAGGTTGGTAAACCTTGATGAATAGTCATCCACTGTCATGGTTTCCTAATGAATCTAAAGAAGCTCTTGTGTATGTACTACTCTTAGGGTAGCTGGTGAAAACTCCTCTCTGAAGAGACGCTCAAACTCTGACCATGCAAGAGTCACCGCATCGTGAGTCTGGATAACCAAACTCTACCATCGCCTTGCTGATCCCTGCAGAAGCCTCACTGCCAGGATCACCATCTGGTCTGCTGGTGTCCTAACCAAATGGAAGACTATGGTCACTACCTCAAGCCAGTCCTCTGCTGCTTGAAGGTTTGGTTAACCTCGAAACCTGAGGGGTCTCTCTCTCTGAAACTCGTGGAGTTCACTCAGCCTGTACTCCTCCTCCATTGGTACAACATGCACTCATCACTGCTCCACAAGTGGTGGAATAACTGGCACACCACCTGATGATAAAACTGGTGGATCTGGTCCCTGAATCGAAGCTTCATCACTAAGGGGGTCATCCTTGTGATCAATCTACTGTATCCTAGCGGGTTCGTGTCGCGGAGGCATCCTGTAACGAAACAAGATGTATCTCAGTTAGTGAGTATATCTGGAGAGCTGACTCAAGAAGGACATGGAAACCAGACCCCATTTTTATATGATGCATGCACCATTAATTTCCCCTGCAACTAGTGTTATCATGTTCTGAGTCAAAAAATCAAGTTATCAGAGTCCTGGTCTATGGATACGTCGGTCGACCGCACCAACACTGGGGTCCCTCGCCTAAAATCTAAACTCGAAAAACATAACCCTGTTGCCCCAAAATGACTCAAAAACTCTCGGTCCTAAGGTAGAACTGACCACCTCTGATACCACTCTTCCATGATCCGTCCTAGTGGGGCCCGATCCACAACTCCCCAAGCCCGCCTCCAATAGGCCAAGGGCTCTACACAAGCACCGAGTAGGCATATCGCAAAAATTGGAGGCATTTCCTATAAACCTGTACACATGCACACACATCTCCAAGCCCAAAAAGCTGAAAATTAAAAACTACTAAAAAAGAGAAATGCATGCATACACTAAAATCCCAACCAACAGAGTAGGACAGGAATGTAATGTTCAGTACGTGTAAAACCCTGGTCCAAAATTACAAGCCCACCAAAATAAAGTCTATAACAAAGTCCAACCAGTAAGGAAAGGTTCTGGGACTGTAATCTATAGCTCTATGAACACACCTCGGACCGCCTAATCACACTGAGCACCATTCGGTCCTGATCCAGCTAGAATCCTATCAAATGCTCGCTTGTCTGCACAAGACAGGACACGTGCGGGAAAAGCCCATATAGGGGTCAGTATAACAATATCTAGTAGGACACCCCAAAACCACAAATGAAATACAACAAGGGAAATACCAAAAAGGAAAGATACAGTCGTCAACACACAGTATATGTCTATAGAACATATCACAAGAATGTCTAGTTATACTCATACATGATGGACTATTGCAAAACCACCAATAAGATCTAGCATGAAGATTCCACTAAGAACGTAACAAAGAGAACACACTCCTAGGTATGAAGATAGATACATGAAGTAATCTTTCTAGGTGAACACACTCCACAAGTACTTGAGAACATGATGCTCAGATTAGGATCACAACCAATAGCCATGGGGTGATTCCAACAACTCGTTCTGAACTAATCCACCATGCAGAGGATCAGCTGCTGGGTAAAGTTGGTCACGTCGATACCAAGAACTCTACCAAGGGTACCAGGAAGGAATAAAGGATCCGGCTCCAAGTATCATAGAGGGGATTCCAACAACTCTATTCAGGAAGTCGTACTGAAGGGATCATACTCATATATGTAGGAAATGATACCAGAAACCTTTAAAAGAATGACCAAGGGGATGAACCATAAGGAAACTAGTCCAAGTCACAGAAGGAAACTATCTCAAGCCATGTAAAACAGGTTACACAGCATGTAGTATGGTTACACGCCATGTTCCTTGACCCCAGGTAATACCTGTGTAATGTCCCATGTCATACGTCGATGTTGTGTAAAACTAAACTACACATTGTGTAGATGTATCACATGCCAAGTTCACTAACCCCAGTTATTTTCTGTGTAAACAGTCTGTGTCTGGTATCAAAGTCGTGTAGGAAATCATCTACAGGACGTGTAAGTCAAAGAACACGTCGTGTCCTATCAACAGGGAAACACCAGTGTACCCTGGTCGTATGCCCGTACATGGTGTTCGTCCATGTCACCAGCATGTGTACCAGGACACAGGGTATCGCATGTATCTGGATGGGTCTAGCTGGGGAAGGGTACACACATTTTGTCCTTGGATGTGTACCCAACCCATGTTCATGTACTCCCGGAGTACACGCCAGGTGCTCCGCCGATGATCACATGTCGTGTAGACTATACTACACACCATGTAGTCAGGAAATTTCCATGACACTGTCTTCTTCCTCCGCGCCTCGGCTGATCTTCTGGTTTCTGATTCTTCTTTTCATTTGCCGCGAAACTTGAGACACTGGGTCGCATCATCATCATGATACTGAATCCGTGGGTATCAGGCCTTTGATTGACTCCGAAATCCGTTTCCAGCCACTCGGGAAAAAATTGTTTGAAGAAAGATATCTTCTAATCTGCTTTGATCCGTCTGCTGAAACCGTCGTCACACCTCTGCAAGATCACTACGGTGTCAATTCTTCCATCTGGGATCGATGCATTGTAGAACATATGCACAATGATCCATTGTTCATCTCCCCATGAAGAACGCGAAGAACACATGAAAGAAAAGGGGAAGAAAATCCAATCAAAACAAATTTTAGGAATGAACCTCCACCATTGTTCATCAGGGCATTGATCTTCTCTCGTTGATAGGCTTAAACGAAGAAAAAATAAAAGATAATAAAGAAACATGGATCAATTTCCCAAAATTCCCTCAAAAGCCTATCCCGCAATTATGATCGATCTGTGGACTAATCTTTTTGTGGATTATTCCACGTTCGTCATAGGAATCAAGAACGGGGAAAAGGAATCACAAAGAGATCAAACACCCCACCTAGATCTGCGGCGTTCGTTGGTGAAGATCTGGTCGTCGTGTCGTCGTCGCTGCGTCGGGAGGTTTTCTCCAGAGCCTCCAAGGGTTCCATGGTTATGAGGATTGTAACCCTAGACTCAAATCCCTTTTTTTACTTCCATTTTCTGAGTAATCCGCTTTAAGTGTGAGTGGGAACCTCACAATAGGACAAATTTCAAACAGCAACAAAACAAGAACCGATTCAACATAATCAACAGCACAAAATCAGTTGCATCTCCTCCATCCATATTACAAAATCTTCACAAAATGGATCAAACATCCATCACGCTCCACTATTGTAGGAATCACAAAAACCAAATGAAATCAACAGTCATACTTGGTACCACGTCGTAGCTGTAACGTCGTAGTAGATCAATCTAAAAATAGGTATCCAGATCTAAACCACAAACCAAAGACCAATCCAAATCACAGAACATGAAACCGAAAACGTAGATAGGAATGAAGGAAACCCACCATAAACCTAAACCACAAACCTGCCACTGCCATCAAGCCCAAAAACTGCAACCAGATCTGCCCAACGCAACCAGAAAAGGTGAAATCGTGACGGCATCAACACCAAATCAGCGGAAAACATTCCACGAACCCACTGCTCCAAAGTGTCGACGGGAATCCGAGCCGCAAAGGGGAAGAGGAAGACATTGACGGGGGGGAGGGAAACCCTAGCGAGGATCCCCTTATGGGTGAATTATCATTTTTTTTGTAACCTTGGACCCCCGCGTAAACCTTTATTTGAAAGGACTAAAGGAAAATATTTCGTTGCAGTAATGATTTTTAATAAAATATTTTTAATAAATATTTTATTAAGGTTACAGCCAAAAATGAGATTTCACCACCGGTCTGTGCCAGCCAATGTTAGGTATCTTTTAGGGTAAGCTCGCAACTTCGGATGCAACAGTGCCCTCAGATTTTTGATCCAAGCACCCGATCAAGATTTATTCCAATTTTTCCAAAAAACCCCACACACACTTAAATTAAATTATTTAATTTAATTCAAACATTTTTTCCGGGCACACCGTGCCTCAGAACTGCACGCCGTCTTGAAGAATTGTCTCAAAATAATTCCCACATAACATTAAAAATAAAACATGGAAAAATATGAGACACTACATGTGGAAACATTGGATGATCCTCCATCCACTCCATAGGCTGATAGTGGATATTTCACCACAAATGTGAAGAAAGAGATTCAAATAGAAATGTGAGGTGGGAAATGTCCAATAATGGTCAAGGGAATGAATCCAAAAAAATTATCTTGTTTAAATAATGTGTTTTTAGTAGTACATAATGAAGATTAAACTTTCACACATCATAGTGAATAAAAAAATATCACAATTTACAAATGATTATTCATTTATAAAACAAAATAATTTCTAATAACATGATAACCCCAACAAAATATTCATCTTCAAAAAATTTTGAAATGTGTTTCAAAACAACAAAAATATTATTTAAAGGAAAAATCATATTTATGATAATACTATCAAAAAATAGCAAAAATTAAGGTCACACATTCCTGAATATTCAATGTATGAAATTCAAAATTTATAACATCATGCAAAAAATATGTGATTAAAACAATGCTGAATATATATTTTTCAACTATTTATCCTATTAATTTTATAGATCTTATTTTTTTCAATAATTTTTATTAGGGATCCAGAATACCAAACACATAAAAAAAGTTGAAAATTATTATCCAAAATTCCTACCTTATGATGTAAACATCATAACATCAATTCATCCATCTACATTACCCAAAATATTCATTGATTCATTTTGAATCCACACATAATGTTCATTAATAATCGCATCTAAATAAACCATCACACAACCCCTCGTTAGGGTTAATCGCATGGGAATGTGGTCAACTGAAGTGGTAGAGCATTATATGTAAATTTATATCCCCACACATGGTTAATCATGATAATTATTAAAAAACCTGAAAAAGATCAATTAAAAACATGATACCCAAGATCATAAAAAATACATCACATAGAATAAACACTCCATTATAACAATAACTATTGTGTTATAATTTTCATTCCTTATTTGGTTTTAGATATATCTATATTTTCTATCACGAGACAAATATTTATATATTTAAAAAATATTAGATAACAATAAAAATAAAAAATATTCAGAACTCAACAAAAAATAATCCTGAGTGTAAAGATAATCTTTTTTAGATAAAATAATCTAATGAAAATTTTTCATTTTACTCTATTATGGGACATATTTCCTCACCACTCAAAAATGAATTATGTTTCTATAAATAAACAAATTTTCCACTTTCTCCTCCCCATATTTAAATATTTTCATCCAAAAAATAAAAATAAATGAAATTAGTAAAACTAAAATTAGTAACCAACCCTATGTCGAAACCCATTCCATCCTCACTTGCACTTAATTTACCTATAGAGGTCCAATTTCTAGGTGAGCATGAGAAAAAACCACATAGGTATATCTTTTCTTCTTTTTCCACCTTCATCCTGATTACCTTAGAAATATTTTCATTCATTTGGAATTTTTTATTAGTTAAATTTCAATACTATAAACTCCTTATGAAAATAATAAGATTTAATTACATTAATTCAACTATCATCTTTAGAAATGACCTTTCTAACTTTAGGTCACCCATCCTCATAGCTCAAAACAAAACCCATGAATCATTGACATCAATCTTAGAATGGTTCATTAACTAGGGAATAGTATAATGGCCCATAATTTACATATAGATTTTAATTAAAAATTGGTGAATATTTATTACATAACATAACAAAATCCATGACTGAACTGTATAGGTTTAGTGTATTTAGAAACTAGGAAACATAAACAACTGGTTCATACAAACATATAAATTTTCTCCTACTTATTTCTTCATAACTAGACTCCATTTTGACATATCTTATGTAATACCCTTCTTCACAGCCAAGATAAAAGTTACATATGAAAGGGTGACCTCAAATTCTCAGTAATGGTAAAAAAGGTAAATATCAATCATATCATAATCATAAGAACCTAACATTTGAATGTCTTATCCTGTATATAAAAAATCATAACAACATGTCCTTTGATAAATCATAAATGTGAAATCCAATCCCAATAGTCATAACATAAGACATGATATTTAATGGAATACAACCATAATCATAGAAAAATCATTTTATATTAGTCATATCTCATTTCCAAGACCATCAAAGTAGACAAAATTTATTACTGAACCGGGTTCACTCCTCGTTCCAGCCATGAATTACTGAACCCAATTTTCTTACCATTATAGTCATGTATATATCATGAGACATATATATTAAATCAATGCATTGTTGGGATATATATCTCCTACCCAAATCATAATGAAACCATTCTTATGATTTCCACAAAAACATAATAACATTCACTATAGCATAACCCATGAAATAATATGGGTTTCTAAAACATTATTTCATCGTAATTAGTATAAAACAAATGGATTTACTATATATCATTCCATCATAAACACAAAAAAATAATAGTAATAACAAGGATAGAAATATAACCCTATTTAAATAGTTTCATCTTAGATGGAAAATAATTTTAATAAAACACATGAAATTAATTCTTGAGGAAAATAACCTTTCTTCTTCCAAAACATTTTCCTTCCTCAGAATGCCACACAATTTTAGAAGAAATAATTTTATGTGAAAATAACCTTGTAATATTTTAGGATTTGATTCAAAAAATAAGCCACTATGAAAGCTTAATATTATGTTATGTCGTACAAGTTAAAAAAACATTCTCCCCATACTTTTTCCAGAAAAGTCCAAAAAATACCTCGTACTGAAAACGACAAAAGATTAAATTCAAACCATTAATTAAAAATTCTCCAATGGGAAAAATTAACGTTAAAAAATTTTATAAGGATATAAAAAATATTACAAATTTACAAAACAAGGACATGGATTATAAATATACCCTAGTAAATACATACTTATAAACCATCTCGGATAAAAATGAGATTGTTAGATTATCCCGTACCATGGGTCAAATAGGTTTAACAGTTATCTGAAAAGTCTATTTCATGATTAAAATAATGTTATTGATTTATTCCATAATCATAATAAATCTTATGATCATATTTATGATCATATATTCATATTTTTGTTAGAAACATTTCATTGTTACTCGTTATTCGGGTATTAATGACTTATTTTCTTTGGCATGTTTTGTCAGATAAGTTCTTATAAATATTTTTAATATCTATTTATATCACTTAAAACATTATATTATTATAATATATATCATATTTGTTCATTAAATTCATTTATACAATCATTCATCAATTAAGATTATGTAGAATGAATCCCAACGCCTCATTGAGACGGTAAGTCGTATGTACGCACGAGCGACAATATCATTCCCATAGTTTATGAATTTTATTGAATTTGATAGAGTATATTATCTATGAATAAATATAATTTTATATTAATAATATATATATATTAATTCCATCAATATATACAACCATTTAAGGTGGTGGTGAAAAATAGATTACACCACGGCGTAGAGACGGTAAGGTGTACGTATGCACGTGTGGTGATTTCATTATTCATATGATGGGTAGAAGGTGGAATATGGTCATTTAATAGTCATAATATCCTATCATTATATATTTACTACTGGATTTATTACTTTATAATGAAACATCTCATGTGGTGGAAGTAGAAGAAGAGAGAAGTTTGAAAGAATCGGTAAATGATATTACCTCTTTTTCGACATGCCTCCTCTCAATCTCCTCTTAGATCACTAGAGTTGGTATTTCATGAAGACGAAGACCTCTAAAATGTTTTTGGAGAAGTTCAGAAGGAAAATGGTAAGGGTATAATTGATCTTCAAGTCTTTATATTAATTGAAGAGTTGAGGGAGGAAGTTCCCTTTTATAATTGATCTGAGGGGAACTTTTGGAAACCTAGAAAATATTAAATTATAATAAATTTAAAACCCACATAAAAACCACAAAAATGTACCAATTTAAAATATTTGATGATATAGGGTTTTAATAACATCATCCAAAAAAATTAGGCACGGTTTTAGGTGAATTTATGAAATATCATTTTAATTAACACTTAGTTATTCTATTTAATTTTTAACTAGGGTAACAAATATTTCAACATTAAATGGGTGAAATAATTACTTAGATGAAATAAATTAGACCATAAATGAATAAAATATAGAATTTTATAGGATAAAATAATTATTAAATATTTTTAAAATTGTTTCATTATTTTTAAATAATTGAAGAAAACATTATTTTGATAAAATATATATAGTGTCAATTTTGAAACTATTAATTTCATGGATTTTTTAAAATATAAAAATACAAAGTGAACCTAGATAAAAATATTTTATTATTTCCCTAATGGGGTATGGTAATATATAAAATTAATTTGACATAATAATTACCCCAAATAATATTTATGAAAATATATTTAATAATATTTAGTTGATATCTTCATTAATAAAATAATTACTACCTCAATTTTTTATAATTATTTAATAAACTTATTCAGTGAATAAAAACACAAAATAAAATAATATGATGAAGAAAAATCTATTATATTTGTAATAATACTAGTAGTCTAATTTATCATCTAAAAACACCAACATTATAAATGATATACTCTTTTAAAACATGAAAGTGTAGAATTTATCGTCACTTTTTATAAAATAAAATATGTGTCATAATCTCTTCTATAAGCCTTAAAATGGTCGTTAAGTCAAACCTTGGATACTTATGAGAGATATATACTCTACCAATAAGGTTAGGTAATGTTTTGGGAACTATATAATTATTAATATTTTAAAAAACCAATTTTATTTATTTATCATCAATTAATAAATTTTTTCACCAACAAAGTATAAGTCTTTAAGGTAATTAGTTATTACCTAAAAACTACACATAAATATTCATTATATAGAAAAACATTTTAGATTTCAAATTATTATTTATAATGTAATTTATATTTTGTATAACCATATATTAAAAATAATTTAATTACTAAATTTTCAGTGAGACATATTTCACTTTTCTTTAAATAAAATAAATTAAATATTCTAATCTCATCGAAGTGAGTTCCAATAGATACCATTTCAACCCAAGTATTTTTAAGGGAAAATTATAATCATCCAATTATATTAATATGATTGTTTTTCTAACTTTATAATAATATTTTTATCCTTATTTACCTGATTTACAGTTTTACTTTGTTAATAAAATTTACCGATGTAACTAATCATATTTTCCAAAAATAAAATAAAGATAATTAAATAATTTGGACCTAATAATTAAAAATATGTAATCCCTTTTTCAAAATTAAAAACACATAAGTTGCGGTAATTGATTTAAAATTAATCTCGTTGTTGAAATGAGAAAATGGGTTATAAACGTTAAACTTTTGCAAAATATTGAAAGGTTTTTACATTCAAATTTAATTTAAAACTAATTACAATGACCAAAATTATATTAAATGGTAAAAATATATTCTATTTATACATTGAAAAAATTAAATAATATAATTTAACCATATAAATTATTTCAATAAATGAAAGTTAGTTTGAATTAAAATTTAGCATATTTTTACTATTCATCAAAACATGAAAGTTATCAAAAAAATAACAAAAACTCATCCATTGAAAATTCTTATATCCCATATCAAAATAAAACGTTTCTGTTTTCATATAAAAATTATTAATGTGTCAAAATTGTAATTTAAAATGGGTTCTTCATTCAAAGGTGTAGAATTAACTTTATAAAAATGGTTTTATATATCAAATAGGGTTTTATCCAAACCCAATGACTAAAATATCCATTGGATGAATATAAAATGTCTTTTATTAAGAATATAACACATATATATCTCATTAATTACATTACCAAAATTAATTCACTCAAATATACAAACATCTAACTGATTTATATTTTTCATAAATAATTGATAGTTAATGAATTAACAACGCATTTTCATAAGTTAGTTATAATTATTCCCGCTACCCTAACTGCAAGGATTTAATAGTAATTTTATAATAAGGGTGTCTTCGGTTTCATTAAAACTCATGATTGCGTGAAATGAAATCTACTGGAGAATAAAAATCATTTAAAGAAAATATTTCATAAAAAAATATTGTTGTTACATTATACCCCCCCCCCACTTAAACTAAATTTCACCATAGAAATTAGTCACATAGTGAAAAAATAGATGAGGATACCTCCCCCTCATCATATCCTCAAGTTCCTATGTAACATCTTCAAATTTTTGGATCTTTCATTAAACATTAACCAAGTGAGGGGTTTTTGTTTTATAACTTTTTCGCTATAATCAAGAATCTCTATTAGTTGTTCTTCATAAGAAAGATCTTGCATCAGCGGTACAACTTCTGAACATAATACATGTGAAAGATATAGTATTTACATTCTTAAGAGATATAAATGGAACATATCTTGAACATTATAGGGATATGGTGGAAGTTCCCACTGGTAAGATACCTTCCCAAAATGATCTATAATTTCAAAATGGCTGACATAAATAGGGCTTGGTTTTCCCTTCATTTAAAATCTCATTAATCTATTCCACGGAGATATTCATAGAAACACCATATCACCCACTTCAACATCTATATCTTTTCTTTGGATTTCATCATAACATTTTTGTCTACTCTAAGCATATCTTTTGTGTTGTTAAATAGATCTATCCTTTTTTACCATTTCATTAAAAAGGTCAGATCATAATAGAATTATTTCCCCAACTTCATCCCAACAATTTGGAGTTGTGCACTTAGTTCCCTAGAGGGATTAATAATGAGATATCTGAATACTATATTGAAAGCTAATATTGTACATAAATTCCACCAAATGTATCGGTTGATCGCAACCACCTTTTAAATACAAAGAGAAAGCTCTCAACATGTCTTCTAGAGTTTGAATTGTCCAGTCAGACTGACCATCTGTCTGAGGATGATAAGTTGTGATGATACATAACTCTATAACTAGAGCATGCAGAAGAATTTTCTAGAACATTGAGGTAAGCCTTGGATCCTGATTAGATATAATGAAAATTAGGACTCCATAAAATCTTACCACTTCCATTACATATATCCTAGAAATATAATAATGTGATAAATCATCTCTAATAGCAATGAAGTGTGCCAACTTCATAAGGCAGTCAACTATAACTCATATAGAATTGTTTCCTTTAGATGTTTTGGGAGGTATGACAATAAGGTCTATAGTGAAGTTTTCCGATTTCCATTCTTGTATGGGAAATGATTGTATCATCCACTTATACTTCTATCTCTCAGCCTTAACTCAGTGAGAATCCTAGAATCGAGAGACATATTCGACGACATCTCTTTTCATACCATCCCACTAGAAATACTCTTTCAGGTCCCTATACATCTTTGTTCTTCTTGTGTGAATATAGAATGAATAACTACGAGCCTCATCCAATAAGTCCTTCTTTAATTCTAGTATGGGAGGTATACAAACCATATTCTTGAACCATATTGTTTCATCACAATCAAGGTATAATTGATGAACATTTCTCCCCTTATTTTATATCTCTATATCTTTATTTTATTCCTCCTTAATCTTCACTTGTATATATGGTTGATCATTCATTTGAGAAAGGTAAGATTTCTCCCCTTCCATTAAAATTTCATGATCCATCGTTTTAAAATCCATAAATATTGGATATTTTTTATCCTCATCATGGATAGGCTATCATGGTCTGGTTGAATCAAAGCATCTTACAACTTGTTCACATTACCAGGGTTGTATTTTTTTGAGAAGTTGTAATATTTAATCAAATCCAACCAACTTCTTGGTTGAATATTCATCTCCATTTTTCTAAAAATATACATTAAACATTTGTGATCAGAATAAATATCACATGTATCACCATAAAGATAATTCATCCATTTATTTAATTCAAATGTTATTGCAGCAAACTCCAAATCATGATTTGGGTAATTTTTCTCATGGATTATCAACTACCATGAGTCATAATATATCACTATATGATTTTTCATGATAACTCATCCTATCCCCTTCCTAGAGGCATCATTGTAGATCATAAACCTTTCTCCACTACAAGGTAGTGTGAGCATCGGTGTACTGGCTAACCTTCATTTTAGCACATTGAAATTATTTTCACATCCCTCCATCCAGAGGAACTTAACTCCTTTCTGAATCAACTTGATGAGTGGATTAGATAATTGGGAAAAATATCACAAAATTTTGATAATATCCACTAAACCAAGAAAACTATGGATCTCAGTTACCATTTTCGTCTTCATGTTCTTCCTTTACCTATGAATTGATACAAATATCATCTATAAATACTACTATAAATTGATTAAGATAATCTCTAAAGACTTTATTAATTTTATCCTTGAAGATAGTGGGGGAATTAGTAAGACCAAAAGGCATATTTGTAAATTCATAGTGTCTATACCATGTATGGAATGTTGTCTTTGATATATCCTCCTTTTTTACCCTTAATTGTGGATATCATGAATGAATATCTACCATGGAAAAGTATTGAGCTCCTATTAGTTGGTAAAATAATTCAATAATGCAGGGAAGAAGATATTTTCCTTGATATTGATCTTGTTAAGTTCTTTATAATCAATTCAGAGTCCAATTGATCCATATTTATTCTTAACAAACATATTAGGTTCTCCCTAAGGTGACGCACTGGGGTGTATAAATCCCTTATCATGATTATCCTATAGTTTTTTTTCAATTACTATAACTCAATTGGGGACATTCTGTAAGTTGTCTTTGAAATAGGCATACCACCCGGTATGATTTATATTGGAAACTCAAATATATTATTTGGTGGAAGACCTAGAAATTTCTCTGGAAAGGAATCATCAAACACTCATATAGTGGGTGTATTCTAAATCGTGAGTTTCTCCCCAACAATTTGAGATAAATAACCTTCATTTATATGAATCAAGACCCATAAGATGGAATAAATTTCTACTGCAAGGTTATATTCATCCACACATCTATAGATGATCATATATTGATCTCAAATATGAAATGTGACTTCACTTCCATGGAAATTGATATGATCCCCATATAGAGAATGAAAATCCATTCCAAGAAACACATAAAATTCCACTATAGGAAGGATCGCACGATTTGTAGAAAGAACTTCCCCACAAACTTCATGTAATGCCTCAGCCCCAGTTACCAAGAGTTAGGGAATTATTACATAACATTATACTGATTAAGAGAGATCATGTCTTGAATGACCTATTAGTTTAGTAGCCTTGTAAATCCTAGATACATACATAAGTTTTACATAACATCATGAAATAAAAAAACCACATTTTTACCCTTTGAACATACTCATAACCCTTATCCTATCCCTATAAGTCAATTATAATATACTTTTTAACATCCTATAAAAAAGAAGACATAATAAAGGGGTGATCTCAGATGCTCAGTATGGATAACAATATAGTAGAACTATCAAAAAAGCATAAACATTTATGGCAATGTCTAAGACTAAAAAAAATCTATTTAAACTTACACTCCAGAATAATATGGAAAATATAAATCAAATAATTCCATTTACTTATTCACATTGATATTTTACTAGTCGAATAATCACATGTAATATAAATATCTAATTTTATAATGATGGAATCCATAATGCCTGGCATCATAACCACATAATCAAGGACTCATGCCCAGACTAAAAATAAAATTTTTTCAAGGAATTGATCCAAGACACTAGTTTGTCTCATGATACCTACCGATGCATCAAGGAGCTATAGAGGTCACCACCCTTCACTTACTAATTCCAATGCATTCCTCATATAAAAAGGATGAACCATAACAGAAACATTTGTATTAAAACTATCATACAAAATGTTAATACATTAACCATAAACAATGAATGGTATAAAAATAATACATCTATAATCAAACATATGACAAAACCATAAATACAATATGAAAGATTCTATCATAATAAATCAACTTCAATCTAGTATAAAATCCATCAAAGGATGTTGACATATATGAAATCAAAACTATTTGAGAGAAATATCTCTTTCTTCATTGAAATCATTTAAAAGTCACGTAATTATAAAAGAAAACATTATTTTTGAAAATATTCTTATAATCTTGTAAGGTATAATTCGAAGGTGTTATAATGGCAGAAAATAGTAGCACCCGCCGTATATGTTAAAAACATTCTTACCTTAATTTGTCGAAAAGGTCATAAAGTACCTTTTTTGGAAAATTATGGAAAGATTCCTTTAAAAACATTTTATAAAAAGAAAATCATGGGTATAAATTACTTTAATACATATTCTACTAAATAGTAAAAATGTTTCAAAGTACACTATTAAGAAACACAGAGGTGGATGATAAGGAATTCCCAATAGATACTTACGTAAAAACAACAACGGATAATAAAGAGATTTAAAAATTAAAACATAGATAGTAATTTTCGTTTTTCAAGTGTATGTTAACCACCAATATAATTGTTAAATAATTTTTATTAAATTATACAAGAATCACATACATAAATATGATATCATATATGATCTTCAAATATTTCTTTGTTAATAATATTTTTGTAGTATAATTGTTTCAGGTGTTAACTGATTCGTTTTCCATTATATTTTTTGTTACATAAGTCATGTTTGTTATAGATTGGATTCATTTAATTAATATAAATAATTATATTAAGTTCTTAAAAATTATTTTTAATCATAAAAATGAAAATTATTCTTGAATGGTGATAGTGGGGAATGAATATCATTGCGTTCCTAGAGACGGTAATCTATAGTACGCAAGAGAAACAATATCATTCTATTTATGCTAAAAACATATGTAATTGGATGGTATATTATATATTAAAATAATGAATAAGTTATATTTATTATTTACTTCAATTATATTAATTATTATACCCATCTAAATAATGAAGTGTTGAATAACAAGCTACACCATGATGTGGAGACTATAAGTCATATGTACCCACGTTTGGTGACATTGTCATTAATAGGATGGGTAGAATAATGAATATGGTTGTACCATATTTATAATAAAATAATTTTATATAGAAGTTACTAGATTTTTTATTTTGGTGTGGAAACTACAAAGAAAGTGGAAGTGGAAGAAGAAAATAACTTTGAAAGAGGTGATGAAATTATAACCTCTTCTTCGGGTACCTCCTTTTTATTTCATCAAAATGGCTCTATAGATTGGATTTATTATCAAAGGAAGGCAAATAGAGTTAATTGAGGGTATTTTGGAGGATATTTTAATAGGTTTTGGCCAAGTAAAATGGCCATGGAGGTGTGAAATTAAGAGAAGGTAAAGTACCCATTTATAAGAGTGGTGAGGAGCACTTTAGGAAAAGATTGAAATATTATTTTTCTATAAATTAATTTTCATTTTCTAATGGCTCCAAATGGATTTATTTCTAGGATAAGGTGGGTATGATTTTAAATATTTTCAACCAACAGGTTTTAGAGAAGTATAGATCACCATATTAAACTTATCTTTTGGATTTGACTCTCAGTTAAATAGTTTAACTTTTTCTTTGTTTTCTTGTATTTTTTTATTACAAGATTAATAAACATACTATAAAATTATAAGAAACCCTCTAGTGGTTCATTAATTACATATATATAATTACAATATTCCTTTGTATGAACATTATATTTTCAGTAATACTATATCATTTAATAATATTGTATTTGATTTAAAAACTCATTTATGTCACTTTTGATACTATTTAGTGTTTGGTTTTTGTGAATGTTGGAAAAAGCATGATTACTTAGAAAAAATACATTATATCAACCCTAACATGTCATATTATCTTTTAAAATTATTGTAATGCTTAAAAAGTCTCAATTTAAATTTATTTTTATATAATTAATATAATTTATTTTAATTTTTCATAAATAAGGTAATTATTGCATCATCATTGTGTCATAAATAAATTTATTTATTTACGGTATAATAATTATAAATAAAATTCCATGATATATGAAATTGTTTTATATTTATAATTAATTTTAGTAGTTGAAATTATCTTATGTATACCACTATAGGAAAAAAATTAGTTATTAAAATTTTAATTTTACAGTTTTAACTCTTTTAATAAAATAATAAAAAATGTCCTGATCTAATCCAAGTGGATCAAATAGGATCATATTTTATTCCTAATATTTATTTTTTTTTGAAAAACACTTATCCAATAAAATTACGACATATGTTAGGGTAATTATAATATCCTTTTACCATTAATTACCATGTTTACTTTTAACCATGGTAAATAAAAATCAAAAGTTACTTTTTACCAAAAAAAATTCCATCCTATTGAACCACATTTTACTTACTAATGTTAATCATGTCTCTCTGATTTTTAAATTTCAATTCATAGAAGGGGTAAAATTATGTTTTTTTTTCAAATTTGCAAATGTGCCTAGAAGGTGGGTGATAGACGTTAAAAAGGTTCAATGAATTTTATTTGTCTAATCTTATTAAAAATGTATCCAAATAATTTAATTAAATTAATATATTTATTATGTATATATTTTTATTTTAAGATAATTTTTTAATTAATAATAATTTTTTCAAATGAAAATTTTTTTTTATCTACAACGCAGTGTTTTTCACTATTCATAAAAAATTGAATGTTTTCAAAATAATACCAAATATTTACCTGAAGATAATTTTGGCATTAAAAATTAAAAAATGATGTATATTTTACCTATTTATAAACATAGAAGTTTTATTAATTAATTTAAAATTACTTCCTATTGTCAAAACTAGAAAGCAGGTTTTTAAGAATTAAAAACTATCAAAAGATTGACATGTGTTTATGTCAAATTTAAATGTGAAATTACTTAAAATAACCTTAATTGTATTAAATTATATGAATATAATCTAATTATACTCTAAAACCACTCATGTTCGTAATCTAGCACTATAAATTATTTTGATTAAAAAAGTGATTTTCAATTAAAATTTAGTTTTTCTTCACTATTAATCAAAATATAAATGTTATTAAAAAGTACCAAAACATTTTCCAAACTAAAATTTTAAGTCGTTCTTCTAAAGTAGAATTTTATTTCATTAAAATTAATATATAAAAGTTTCAAATATTGTATTTAAAAATGTTTCACCATTAAAAGGCGGAAAAACTGCATTTTTTAAAATACATCTTTTATCTGAAAAATTGAATTTTCCTTATATTATGTCTCTGAAAAAAAATATGAATGTTAAAATTAAATATCATATATATATAATTAAAAATGTGGTTTATACGCTTCGTAATCACTTTTAAAACAGGTAGTTTGATAGGTTGTGATACGCTTCAACTCGGTGTTGCATGTAGCGCAATATATTGAATTACTATAAAGAGATAACTTAATATGTAATATTGGGGTTTTATATTCTTCCCTACTTCAATAAATTGAGTCCTCTCAATTTGGAATTTTTCTTCAAAAATAAATTACTGAAAATTGAAAATACCTTGGGGGAAAACCTTCATCAGAAATAGAGTTAATAAAATTTAGTCTTAATAAGAGGGAATGGAAAAATAAACAATTCACCACCAAATTAGGATTTAGATTAGGAGAACATTAGTGTCAATTTGAGACACATAATTGGAGGGAAGACGTAAATATTTATAGGGAATGATTGAGGTTTTCAATCACAAACTAGTGAACTATAAATAGAAAATTAAGAGCCTCAAAGCCATAAATCTATGATGAATTAAAATAGCATTGATTCATCAAAACATAATGTATTATGATAACAAATGTTTGGTTTTATGATCCTTTACCTAAATTTTAATAATTAATTTCTTCATTGAATAAGAATAAAAAAATACTTGACCATTATAGTTCCATCCTTTAAGTAATTTCTACCAAAAACACATCTTTTACTCCAAAAGATAATTTAACTCAAAAAATATTCTATTTATCCGAATCTTATAGTGTTTTTATAATTCATATATCATATCATTTTAAAAAATACATTTTAAAAACCATGTCATCACATAGGCTAGTGGTTGGTGATGCACCCTTTTTGCCCTTCGGTTGCAGGTTCAAGTCTCGCGGCCTTGTCGGACGTGACGGGTTGTCACCAGACCTTCGGGGTGTCCTTTTTATAAAAAAAATCCAAAAAAATATGATTAAATGTTTAAACATTAAACCATAGAATCAAATGTCAAACTAAATCCATTCCTACCTTTAGACTTATCTGAAATACTTGTTTCCAAAATCATAATCCAAAAATTTATAAGGATGGTCAACATAACATAATGAAGATCTCTTTTTTCCACATAATAACATACGAGTACCTTCATCATGTATTCTCTTAAAACATTGTAACACATTGAATTACTATGAAACCTTATTGATTACATTGATTCTCCTTTATTCCTTATTAAATAATAGATATATATCTTATATCCAAAAAATTTGAATACTCCAACAATGATGAACTAAAATAACCATTAATCTATTCCAATGTAGTCAAGAATATCCAATATAATTTATCCAAATCAATCATCTCTTATTCCAAAATCACCACCTTGGTATCAGGAAAATATTAAGGTTTATCATTCCTTCAAACATGTATTTTCCAAAAGGGTTAACTTGTTGTTGAGTCTCTTTTCTTAGTACCATATAATCTCAAATCCTCAATGAAATAGTAATGTAGTACAGTTCTTATTTATTTCCATAATTAATATAACCAGTAAATCAATGATACAACACTCAAAAGACATAATTAATTAATAATAAAAATAAGAACAAAAATTATTCCCCTTTATATGCAGTAGTATCATCACCTGATTATTATCCAATATCATCATTTGGGGTATACTCTGATGATAGGGACATTGATTCATGGAGTGTCCCAACTCAATGCAGTTGAAGCATTGTACATATGAAACCTTTTTCTTAACATTGTAATCACGTACTTGGTTTCATTTTTCTCTACACTTATACCAAACTTTCATTCCCTTAAATCATTTACCAAGGTGATTCTTTCCACAGTTATCACATATCGTAAAATCCTTCTTTTCCCTTCTTCCATTTATTCATCATTCTCTCTGCCATTCTTTTCTTCTATGGATTCCCTTCAAAGTCATAAGAGTAGGAGAATTATTTAATTATATTATTAACATATGATATTATTTCATCATACTATTAGAATACTTGGGAGACTATTTCCCTTCTAAATTTTGGCTTAATACAATGATAGATATTATCCTTTTTACTCTTTGGATCATGTGTATTGTTGGAGTTCTCATTCCTTCTACTAGGAACCATTTCCAAACTATGGAATACACTATGATAGTTTATGAATCTCAATTCATAATTCCAAACTTCAAAAATACCAAAAATAAATTGAAAAATTAATGTATATAATCCATAAACATAAAAATGTTTTCTTTGAAGAAGTATTTACTCATAAATCCTTCATGACTTTTTATAAAGAAAATGTGAATTATCTAAAGAATATCCCCTAGGAGTGTCAATACCAAGACTGCAGCAAGGCACGTTGTCATGTACCAGGATACCCCAAGTCATGCTTGAAACTCTTTGTCAGAGTTTTCACTCCTAGGTACATTTGTGATAGAGCCAACTCTACCTATTTGAATCTAGACATAGATGTATTTTCTTGGAAAACACACATAATATTTACACTAACAAAATTTTTGGATGTTATTATATACTAATCCTCAAATTCTATCTTATGGAAATGTTCTCTAATAAATGTTTATATAAATGTAGTTTCCTGTGACTGTACTAAACTTCCTCTAATACCAAATATAACGCCCTGACCATAGTTACCGAGAGTCGGTGCATTATTACATAACATTAGCATGATCACAAGAGAACATGCCTTGAAAGACTGATTAGTTTAGTATCCATGGATGTACTAGATAAATACATAAGTTTTACATTACATCCTGAAATAAAAAACAACAACATTATGTCCCATTTGAACACATGCACATCCCTTAGTTGATCCCTATTGTAAAATCATAGCATACTTCTTCACATCCTGATAAAAAGAAAATATAATAAATGGGTGAGCTCAGATTCTCCGTAAGGATAACAATATAGAAGAAACTATTATAAATAATCACAAACATTTATAGAAATGTATAAGACTAAAACACAAGCCTTTTAAATGTAAACTTCAGAATAATATGGGATAGAAAAATCCAATAATTCCATTTACTTATTCGTATGGATATTCTACTAGTCGAATAATCACATGTAATATCAATAAATAATTTTATAATTATTGAATGCATAATGTCGGACATTAAAACCACATTTTCAAGGCCTCTTTCCAAGAATTCGAAAAAATATTTTGTCAAGGCCTTATGCCAAGACACTAGATTTTCTCATGAGACCTATTGATGCATCGAGGAGCTATAGCGGCCTCCACCCGTCACATAGTTAGTCCAATGCATTCCTTATATGAGAAGTTTGAAACATAACATAAACGTTTGTACTAAAAATAGAAACTGAAATGTTAATACAATAACCATAAACCATGAATGGTATAAAAATATTACATCCACAGTCCTACATTAACAAAACCTTCAATGCATAATAGAATATTGTTTCAAAATAAATCATCTTCAAACAAGTGTAAAATCCATCAAATGATGTTGACATAGATGAAATCGAAACAATATGAGAGAAATATTTCTTTCTTTTTTGAAATCATTTAAAAGTCACGTAATTATAAAATAAAACATTTATTTTGAATATATTTTTTTAATCTTTTAAGGGAAGATTTTAATGTTTTATAATGGTGTAAAATAGCTGCACTTGTCGTATATTTTAAAAAATAGTCTTACCTTAATTGTTCAAAAAGGTCATAAAGTACATTGATTGGAAAACGATGGAAAGATTCATTTAAAAACAATTTATAAAAATCAAAACAAGGGTATAAATGAATTTAACTCATATACTAGGAAATATTAAAAATGTTTTGAAATTCATCTTTAATAATCATGGAGGTGGATGTTAAAAAATTCCCCTTAGATACTTACGTAAAAACAACCTCGGATAATAAAGAGATTGTAAAATTAACCATTTCCATGTACATTTCCATAGTCAAGGGTAAGTTAAACTCTTGTATAATTGTTAAATAACTGTTATTAAAATATAAAATAATCAAATACATAAATATGATATCATATTTTATCTTCTAATATTGCTTTTTAATAATATTTCAGTAGTATCATTGTTTCGGGTGTTATCTGATTTGTTTTCCTTTATATGTTTTGTTACATAAGTAATGTTTTTCATGGATAGGATGTATTTGATTCATATAAAGAATGATATTAAGTTCTTAAACAGTATTTCTAATTATAAAAATTAAAATTATTCTTGAATGGTTACGATGGGGAATGAATCACATTGCGTTCATGGAGACAGAAATCTGTACGTTTGCACGAGCGACAATATCATTCTATTTCTTTTGAAGTCATATATAATTGGATGGTATATTATATATAATAAATAATTTAAATTTTATATTTATTATTTACATCAATTATACTCATTATTATACCCATCCAAATAATTATGTGTTGAATAACAAAATACACCAGGACTTGGAGACAATAAGCCGTACGTACACACGTATGGTGACTTTGTCATTCATTGGATGGATAGAATAATGAATATGGTTGTACCAAATTTATAATAACATCAAAGTACATATAAGTTACTATATTTGTTATTTTTTTTATGGAAACTACAAATAAATGGGAAGTGTAAGAAGAAAAGAACTATGAAAGAGTTAATGAAATTATTAACTCTTCTTCAGGTGTTTCTTTTTGATTTGATAAAAATGAATCATTAGGTTTTCTTTCTAATCAATGTAAGGCTACTCATTTGAATTGAGGGTAGTTGGGAGGATATTTTTTCAGGGTTTGGGTGAGCCAAATGGCCTTGGAGGTGTGAAATTAAGAGAAGGGAAAGTACCCTTTTATAAGAGAGGTTAGAGGTACTTTATGAAAAGATTGAAATATTATTTTATTATAAAATCATTTTCAGTTTATAATGCCTCCAAATGGATTTATTTCTAGGATAAGGTGAGTATGTGTCGAAATAATCTCAAACAATAGGTTTTCAAAATGTTTGGGTCACCATATTATCCTTATCATTTATATTTAACTCTTAGTTAAATTGTATAACTTTTATTATGTCTTCTTGTATTTTGATATTACATGGTTAATAAACATACTGTAAAATTCCAAAAGAACCTCAAGAGGTTCATTAATGACATATCTATCATTATATAAGTCCTTTTACCGATCTATATATTTTTAGGAATATTATATCATTTAGTAATATATTATTTGTTTTTAAAACTCATTTATGTCAATTTTGACACTATTTAGTATTTGGTTTTTCTAAAGGTCATAAAAACCTCATTACTTCTAAAAAAATACATTAATTCAACCCAAAAATGTCATATTAAAGCAAAAAATTAGAGTAATTTTACAAAAGACTCAATTTACATTTAATTTGATATTTATGATATCAATTATTTCAATCATTCATCAATAAGGAAATTACTAAAACTCACTATGTCATAAATAAATTTAATTATTTAATTTATAAAAATTATAAAATTAAATAACATGTTTTAGGAAATCGTTTTATATTTCTAATGAATATTTTAGTCTAAATTATATTATGTATAACCCAATATGATAATTTTTTTAGTTATTAAAATTTGAATTTTACACTTTTAACTCTTCTTCAAATAAAATAATAATAAGTGTCTTAATATAATCGAAGTGGATCAATGAAGATAATTTTATTATTCCTAAGGTTGATTTTGGTTTACAAACACCTATCCAATATAATAATGACATTTGTTAAGGTAATTATAATATCATTTTTACCTTTAATTACCAAATTTACTTTAAACCGTGGTAAATAAAATTCAAAAGTTACAATTCACCAAAAATTATTTTCATCCTATTGAACCAAATTTTACTTACTGATGTCAACTGTGTCTCTTGGATTTTATAAATTCAATTAACATAAGTAGTAAAATCATGTTTTATACAAATTTTCAAATGTGCCTAGATGGTGGGTAATAGATGTTAAAAAATATCAATAAAATTTTATATGTCTAATCTAATTATAAAATGACTCCAAAGAATTATATTGAAAAATTATATGTATCATGTATATATTTTGACTTTAAGATAAAATATTAAATAAAAATAGTTATTTAAAAGAAAATTTTTGTTTTTATCTACAACATAGTGTCTTTCACTATTCATCAAAAATTGAATATTTTCCGAAAAATAACAAAAATTCACCCAAAGATAATTTTTATTTTCCAATTTCAAAAATGACTTCAATTTTACAAAATTGAAAACATATAAGTTTCATTGATTAATTCAAAATTAATTCTTATTGTCAAAACCAGCAATCGAGTTTTTAAGAAATAAAAACTATCAAAAGATTATCATGTGTTTATGTCACATTAAATGTGAAATTACTTACAATAACCTAAATTTTATTAAATGATAAAAATATAATATAATTATACTTTAGAACCACAAAAAATTAATAATTTAACGTGATAAATTATTTGGATTAAAAAAGTTGTCTCCAATTAAAATTTAATATTTTTCACTATTCATCTAAATATGAATGTTATTGGAAAAGTACCAAAAATTTATCCAAACTAAATTTTTATATCCCACTTATAAAGAAGAATTTTATTTCATTAAATTTAATATCTAAAAGTTTCAAATATTTTATTTAAAAAGGGTCCACCATTAAAAGGCTGAAAAACTCCATTATTTGAAAAATACTACTTTTATCTGAAAAATTTAATCTATCCTTATATTATGAATAAGAAACATAAAATAAGAATGTTAAAATTATATAAGATATATATAAAATTCAAAAGAAATTAATAATCTTTATAACCACATTTAAAACATCTAGTTTGATAGGTCATGATGTGCTTGAACTTAGTGTTGTGTGTAGTGCAAGATATTGAATTGCATTAAAGTACAAACATACTATGAAATCTTAGGGTGTTACACTTCAACAGGAGGAGAATTATAATATTTTGATGTGACTATTGTTCCCTTAGGAGTAGTAACAGCTAACACAAAATCTAATTATTTATGTAATACTGTGATACCCTTAGATAATTCTTCAGAAATAAAAGAGTGGGTGGATCTAGAATCAAATAAAACATTTCTACATTAGAGTGGATGGTAAGTGTACCTTTCATCACTTAATTATCATACTCCATGTCACTGATAGTGATTGCATCTAAAATTCCTTTTTCTTTTTCCTTAAGAGTTTTCTGACTTTGATCATCATCAATAACCCTTGTATTAGGACTTTAATTATCATAATTCCCATTTTTCGTGCACTTGTAGCATTGAAGTGTTAGAGGTGCATTCTAAGTATCATTTTAATTGTTCACATCATTTGAAATTTTTTTCTAATTACATTGGTATTCAACTACCTGATGACCTTTTTTTCCAAACATAAAATAGTTATTATTCCCATTAAGGCAATTCCCTCTAGGTTTTATTCCACACATTGATTTTGAGGGAAAATTATCTTCTTTTCAGTGTGGTATTTTGATTTTCCATTGAATTCCATTTTTATATTCTTATCAAAACCATATGACTTATGGGTTACTCCAATATCCATCTCATCCTTGAGAGCACATTAGAAAATTTTCTCATAGCTATTGAAGTCCCTTATAGCTAATGCCTTTTAGAGGCTTGGTTTTAAGCCACTAAAGTATCTATCAATTTTACTCTCAGGTTGGGTAATGATTATTGAAGTGTACCTTGAAAATATATTAAATTTTTTTTTATAGGTACCAACAGATTCATCATCCCTTTTCATAAGTTCATGGAACTTCTTCTCCATATTTGTTCTAAGAATATGAGGAAAGTACATATTGGAAAATAAGAACATGAACTCATCCCATTCCATGGAATAAATTTCATCTCTTTATCTCATATTCTTGATAAGATACAACAATTTATTTGCTTCAACTTCCAAATGATATACTGCTAAGATGACTTTATCTTTTTCAGATCTTTGTAGAACTAAAAATAAGTTTTCTATGGTACCGGTCCATTGTTTAGCCACTAATGGATCTGAAGACCCACAGAATGAAGGTGGATCCTACCTCATGAAGGATTCAACAGAATGATTCTCCCTCCTTTGCTCATTTTAAAGTCCAGCATGATTCCTTGCATGAGAAATTTGTGTGAGGAGGGATACAAGATTTTTCATTCCATCTCCCATAATATTTGGTTGCCCTGGGGGGAAATTATTGAATTACTTGTCGCATTCATCATTAGTGTGGTTCCATCAGGTGAAATCCATTGACTAAAACTAAGAATAATAGTGTGAGATACATTAATCATAACGAGAAAACCACATAATTTAAGAATTATTTTTCAATTTTAGACACTTTAGGTTTTATCATAGGTTATTTATGACCATATCTAAAACACTAGGATATGATTGTATCCTATACTTAGACATATCTTTTTGGTTTTTACTAAGGTTCTTTCATCCTAGTTTCAAAAGGATCCATATACCATTGCTCTGATACCAACAATAACGGCACATACATTACATAGAGGTTTTACTTCCACAATAATTAATATTTATTACATAACATAACAATAACCAATCCATGACGGTATATGTTTAGTGTCTTTTGAAACTGGGAAACATAAAAAACTGGTTCATAAAAACATCTTCACTATTTCCGACATATTACTTCATAACTAGACTCTTTTTTGGAATATATTACATAATACCCTTTTTCATGACCTGGGGAAAAGAAACATATTAAAAGTTGAGCTCAAATTCTTATTAAGGGTAAATAATTTAAATATCAATCATATCATAATAATAATAACATAACATTTGAAATTTTAGTCCTACATATAAAGGATCATAATATCATGTCAGGGGAAAAATCATAAAAGTGAAATGTAATTCCAATAGTAATAACCTATGACATGAAATTTAATTTCATATGGACATAATCATATAAAATCATTTATAAATAGTCAAGTCTCATTCCCAAGACCATCATACCAGACAAAGTTTTTAACCAAATTGAATTCACTCATCATCTCGGCCCTATATTACGGAACTAGATTTTCTTTCTATTCTAGTTGTGTAAATCTCATGAGATATTAATATATTATCCAATGCATTATATGGAGATATAGTTCCCACCCATATAATAATGAAACAATTCTATTGTGTTCTAGAAAAACATAAAAACATTCCCCATAGCACAACCCTTGAAATAAAATGGTTTTCATAAACATCATTCCATCAAATTTGATGTAAAAAAATTTGATTTCCTAAATAAAATTTCATCATAGACACAATAAAATCATAGTAATAACAGGTATATAAATATAACCCTATTTAAATTGTATTACGTTATATGGAATATAATTTTTAGAAAACACTTAAAATTAATTCTTGAGGTAAATATCGTTTCTTCTTCAAAAGTGTTTCCCTTCCTCAAAATGCCACAAAATTTGAGAATAAATAATTTAATTAAAAATATATTAATTATATTTTAGGATAATTTTCAATGAAATAATGATTTATGAACATGTAAAAAAATTCATTTCCTACAAGTTAAAAATCATTCTCCCTATAATTTTGATAGAAAATTCAAAAAAGAACCTCATAATAGAAATGAAAAAAGATTTCATACATATAATTTAATAACAAAATTCCAATGGGTAAAATTAACTTTAAAAAAAAATTTGGGATATAAATAATATTTCATATTAACAAAACATGGGTGTGGATGATAAATATACCCTAGTAAATACTTACGTATAAACAATCTCAGATAAAAATGAGATTGTGAGATTATCCTTTACCTTGTATGATGTGACTTATATGTATCCAAAACACCTATGTAATGATTTAAATAATGTTACTCATTTATTCTAGAATAATAATCATTTTTATGATTTCATTTATGATCATACTTTCATCTGTTTGTTAGTAAAAGTTTATTGGTACTCGTTATTCGGGTATTAACTATATTATGATCTTATGCATTTTTTGTCGGATAAGTTATTATTAATATTTTTAGCTTATAGTTATATCATTTAAAAATGTTATTATTATAATTTATATCATATGTATTCATTCAATTAAATTATATAGTCATTATTTAATTAATATTATGTAGAACAAATCACATCGCACTGTCGAGATGGTAAGCCATACGTACGCATGAGCAATGATATCATTCCCATAATATTGGAATTGTATTGAAGTGGATGGTGTATAGTATCTCAGAATAAATATCATTTTATATTAACCATATAAAAATTTGTTAATACATCATTATACCCAACAATGAAAGGTGGTGGTGAAAAATGGATTACTCCATAGCATAGAGATTGTCAGTTGTACGTACGCATGCGTGGTGATTTCAATTTTCATAGGATGGGTATAAGGTGGACAATGGTTGCTTCAAAATAATAATATCCTCTTATTTTATTAGTACTGCTGGAGTTATTAATTTATAATGAAACAACTCATGAGGAGAATTTATAAGAAGAAAGATGTTTGGAAGAATCGATATATGATATTACCTCTAATTAGATTTTCCTCCTTTAAATCTCCTCTTAGACCACTAGAGTTGGTCTTTGAAGAAGACTAGAACCTCTATAATTTTTCTAGATAATATTTTAGGGGTCATTCTTAGGGTATTTTCTATAATTAAGGATCAAAATTAAGTGACTTGTTGAGGAATGAACTACCCTTTTATAATTGAGGTGAGGGGCACTTTTGGAAACCTTTAAAATATTAATTTATATTAAAATCAAACCCCACATAAAAACATCCAAAACGTCCCAATTTAAAATATTATATGATATATAAATGTAATATCGTCAACAAATAAATTTTTGACACGTTTTTATGTCAATTTAATCATTATCATTTTAATTAACACTTAGTTATTCTATTTAATTTTTAACTATGGTAACAAATATTTCAATATTAAAAGGGTAAAATATTTACTTATTTGAAGTCAATTAGACCATAAATGAATACTATAGATCATTTTAGACCATATAATAATTATTATATACTTTTAAAAATGTTTTATGAAATTTAAATAATTTAAGAAAACCTTATTTTTACAATATATGAATAGTTTTAATTTTGACATAATTTTTTCTTGGAATTTTTAAAATATAAAAATAATAAGTAAACCTAGATCCAAGAAATATATTATTTCCCTAAGGGTTAAATGTAATCTATAAAATTCATTCGAAATAATAATTATCAAAAATTATATTTATCAAAAACAATTTAATAAAATTTATTTGATCTCTTCATTAATTAAATAATTAGTACCTAAATTTTTTGAAATTTTATAATATACATTTTTATTGAATAAAAACTCAAAATAAAATAATATAATGAATATAAATCCATTATATTTAATAATAATACTTTTAGTCTAATTTATATTTTGAGAAATGAAACATTAAAAATACTATTCTCTTCTAAAACATGAATATGACAAATTTATCATCACTTTAAATAAAATAATATAATTATCGTTATCTCTTTAATTATAAGGCCCCAGCCTTAAACCTTACTTAATCTTGAGTTATTATAATATTTCACATTGAGGATCTTTTCGGGTTCAGAGTTTTAGAGAATTAGATCATAAAAATTGCATTTCATTCCACATATAAACAAAGTGGTTACATAAAGATAGTATTCTTCTTTCCCATAAATGGAAACATATATAAAATAAACATGGATTATTTCTTGACACTTCCTTGACACTATCATTATATCATGTTCCTTTCCCTTGACCTGTGAAAAACATTTTCAAAAAAATCTTGGGATGAGCATAAAAAGCTCAGTAAGGGATATAAAAAATATATGGAAGGGAAACATGGGTACATATATACATAAGAATGAAATCATACGTTACCCATAAATCATAAGCACATTAACATACCTCATCAAATCATGAATAAATCATAGAAATCATAAGACATAAACGCAACTTGAGGCATTCATAACATTCTTACGTAGGGAGTAACCCTCTTGGTTACGTTTGGAATACCCATCATAGTATATTCCCTAAATCTCTTCGGAAAAACCTTAACATTTCACTCCTTCGCATTAACCAATGCATTGGAGAGATATATCAGGCTCACTCGCCCTTAGTTTATCACGGAACCACCCGTCTTCATAATAATGCCCAAGAACCTCAACATAATCGTATCACATAAAACATGCATAAAGAAAACATAACACTTCCACCTTTCAATAACAAGATATCAATACAACACATTGATATAAAATCAATATGAAAACCATTTTCAATACCAAAATAAAATAAAATTAAAACATGGTATTTATTTTTCTTTTAAAAAAAGGTATGGCTTGTAGAGGAAGCAGAAACTCAAATAATAGTCACGGCGGCGGAGAAGTCGTTGTCACTGCATACGTACGACAAAAACATTCCCGTTTTTCATTTAGTAAAATGCTTCATATAAAGATGATTCCTTTTGGATGAACATAAAAGTCAAAGGGGTTTATACACCGTATAAAAGAAGGTTGTTTATAAAACAAAATATGCCTCAATGAAAGGAGATTGAGATGAAGTCCCATACCTCGGGTCCGACATGACTCGGTCGTTCATTAATGTCATGAATAATAAACTTGTGTTAATTTCTACTTTCTTACGAACCTTTTTAAGTTAATTATTCCTTTTATATCACTTATTTTCATGTCATGAACACTATGTAATTATTTAAGTTAATAACGGTCGTTTTAACGATCATTGGTACATGAGTCAAAAATTAACCCATTATAATTACAAGTTGTTCATGTATCCATTATATCCAGAATTATAAACATGTTGAATATATCATATATATCCAGTATATACATGCATTTATAATATTACATAATCATTTAGAGGTAAGAAATGAAATGCACCGTTCATGGAGACGGTAAGCCGTACGTACGCATGAACGCTGCTTCCATTTCTATTTCGTATTTTATAGAATGGAATCATAATTATATAAAGGTATATTATAATTCCAGTATAATATCATATATAATATCATAGTTACATCCTTTATACATCCCACATATGGTATTTAACGAATCAAATCACTTTGAGGGGGCGGTAGTCCGCACTTCCTTAAATGAAGATATCATGTTTACCCATAATGGGAACCATAAAGGTATGCCCAAAATGAAAAATACATAAACTTAAGGAAAACATAAACATATTATATATCATATATAAATATAGTGTCATCTTAATGGCCACCTTTAAAGGTGTTAAAAGAATGTTGAACAATCATCGTTTTGAGAGGCAGAAATTCGCCATCCACAGAAACAGTATGTTCTTTAACCATTAGATGTTGGTGTGTGTAAGTGTAGCCCGAATACTTCATATAACAACATCCTAGTATATTTAAGATACTGTATTTGTTACAAAATAAATGAATAAAAAGAGTTTAGGGGGTTGGAGAAGCAAAATAAAACAATAGGACTCAAGTGAATACATTACCTTAAAATCGGGTAACTCCTTTTGGTTTGAGCTCAAAGGCTTCCTTAGGAAGACTTCATCCCAAAGTGAGGCTTCAAAGATTAAGAGAGGGAAGTGGATAGACAAAATTGGCAGGGGTTGGCCGAGCCAAAGGCTTTGGAAGTGTGGGTAAGGAGGTAGAGGTGGGGTCCTTTTATAAGAGGAGAGGAGGGGAACTCTTGGAAAGTAAAGAAATGTTACTTTATTTGAAAATGATTTTCGGATTCAAAAGGTCCCACATTGATATAATTCGAGGGTAAGGTGATAAGGGTTCTAAATCCACCCATCCAATAGGTTTTTTACATGTGTAGGTCATAGATTTTACATTATCATTTCATTTTATTTAAATCCTTTATTAATGAGGTAATTACTGCATCATCATGATGTCATAAATAATTTAATTTATTTAAAGTATAAAAATTATGAAAAAAATACTATGATGTAGGAAATATATTTATCTTTCCAATGAATATTTATAGTCTAAAATATCATCTATTTAGACAAAATTAAAAATGTTTTAATCAGGTGATACATTCTTGTTATATTTACTTTCTTAAACAAATAAAAAGATAACAAGTCACTTTCCACAAAAGTGATTCCATGGGGTCCCCAAGTTTGTAACAAGACATCCCATGGTCGGCCATGATACAACCAATAGAATTAGGACACATGTTGGTGTCGTTTTTTATTATTATGATATTATTTTATTATCCTTAACTACCCGATTACTCATTAATCAAGATAATTAAAGATAATTACCGTTGTTACTATTCATAATGTCAGAAAACAAAAGAGTCTTGATTACATAATTTGGACCTTCTGATTCCAAATATGTAATCCATTTTACAAAATTCCAAACGCAGAAATTGCAATAATTTATTTAAAAATTATTCCCGTTGCCAAAACAAATAGTGGGTTTTTTGAAACAATATCTATGAAAAGTTTGGCATTAGTTTATGCCCAATTCCAAAGTGAAATTAATCCTAATGACCACCATTTGATTAAATGGTAAAAATATATTCTAATTTAACTTTAAAACCAATTCAAAAGATAATCTAATCATATAAATAAATTAGATTAAAAATCAGTTTTGATGTAAAATGCAGTATTTTTCACTATTCATTAAAAAATGAACATTGTCAGAAAAATACAAAAAATCCACACAAAGTAAATTTTGATGTCCCAATCATAAAGAATAAGTTTATTTTGACAAAAATATCTTATAAAATTTTCAAAAGATAGATTTAAAAATGGTTTTCCATCAAAAGGCAGTAAAACAATCTTTTAAAAAAATATTAGTGTATTCCATGCTTAAGATTGGATTTATTTTCATTTTAAGCCTCTAAAACACTATATAATTCATTAATAGACATAGATAAAAATATCTATTATTCATTACTTACTTGGGATGTTACATCCTTCCCCCCTTTAGAAAATTGTGTCCCCGCAATTTATTTACTTATCGAATAAATGGGGGTACTTATCCCTCATTGCATTTTCAGATTCCCATGTTGCCTCTTCCATCATGTGGTTTTTTCACAAAACCATTACCTAATTAATCACCTTATTTCGTAACACTTGCTCCCTGTGGTCAAGAATCTGGACCAGTTGTTCTTCATAAGATAGGTTCTCTTCCAGCTGAAATACCTCTGGACTCAAAACATGAGATGGATCTGGCATATACTTTCTCAACATCGAAACATGAAAAACATTGTGTACCTGGGATAAACTCGGAGGTAAAGCCCCCCGGTATGAAACTGATCCAACTCACTCCAGAATTTCATATGGTCTAATGAACCTTGGACACAGCTTTCCTTTCTTACCAAATTGCATCACACTTTTCCATGGTGAGACTTTGAGAAAAACATGATCACCTACCTCAAAAGTTAGATCCTTCCTCCTGTTGTATGCATAACTCTTCTGCCTACTCTGAGCTGTTCTCATGTGTTTCTGAATCAGCTGAACTTTTTCTGCCATCTCTTCTACCAATTCTGGTCCCATCAACTTCCTTTCACCCACTTCATCCAAGAAAGCTGGAGTTCGACACCGCTTCCCATATAACGCCTCAAATGGTGCCATCTGTATACTGGAATGAAAACTGTTATTATATGAAAATTCAACCAAAGAAAGATGTTGGTCCCAACTTCCCTGATAATCTATCGAACAATCTCGTAGCATATCCTCCAAGGTCTGAATTGTTCGTTCTGACTGCCCATCTGATTGAGGATGAAAAGATGTACTAAAATTTAATTCAGTACCCAACGACTTCTGAAGGCCGTTCCAAAAGTTAGAAGTGAACCTCGGATCACGATCAGATACAATGGAGAGAGGAACTCCATGTAACCTGACTATCTCTTTAAGATACAAACGGGAAAGTTGATCTAGGGAAAAAGTATCTCGTATAGCAATGAAATGAGTAGATTTAGTCAAGCGATCAACAATAACCCTGATTGCATTATTACCTCGAGATGTCTTCGGTAATCCCACAACAAAGTCCATGGATATATTCTCCCATTTTCACTCTAAACTGGTAAAGGATGAAGCATCCCTTTCGGTAACTGCCGCTCTGCTTTAACCTGCTGACAAGTCAAACACTTCACAGTAAAATCAGCAATATCTCTTTTCATTTCATCCCACCAGTAATACTCCCGCAGATCTCTGTACATCTTCGTACTGCCAGGATGAACTGAAAACGGAGAACTATGAGCTTCACATAACAACTCTCTCTTCAACTGTGAATCACAAGGCACACACAATCTCTTCCCAAATCTCAAAACGCAATCATTATCAATGTTGAATTCAGGCAACTTACCTTTCTGAACCAGCTCTACCTTTTTCTGCAACTCACTATCTTGCTTATATACTTGCTTGATTCTATCTGATAGAGATGATCTCACTGATACCTGAAACAAAATAGAATAACTTCCTGCACCAATAACTTCTATGCCAAAGTTCATCAAATCCTTAACCAAAGGATCACGTTCCAAATGCAACATTGCTAATAAAGCATTACTTTTTCTACTCAAAGCATCAGCCACTTTATTTGCTTTTCCTGGATGGTAATGAATTGTACAATCATAATCCTTGATTAATTCCAACCATCTCCTCTGTCTCATGTTTAACTCTTTCTGAGTGAAAATATACTTTAAACTTTTTTGATCAGTATATATTTCACACTTTACTCCATACAAATGATGCCTCCAAATTTTTAAAGCGAAAACAACAGCAGCTAATTCCAAATCATGTGTAGAGTAATTTACCTCATGAGTTTTCAACTGTCGTGAAGCATAAGCAATTACTTGATCATTCTGCATTAGGACATAACCAAGTCCTTTCAATAAAGCATCACTGTATATAACAAACTCACCATTTCTGGAAGTTAGTGCCAAAACTGGAGCATTCACCAATCTTCTTTTCAATTCTTGAAAACAATCATCACATTGTTTTTTCCAGATAAACTTAACACCCTTCCGAGTTAGCTTAGTCATTGGACTAGATAACCGTGAAAAATTTCTAACATACCTTTGGTAATAGCATGTCAAACCAAGGAATCTATGAATCTCAGTTACATTTGTGGGTCTTGGCCAGTCTTCCACAACTTTTGTTTTTCCAGGATCAACAGTTATCCCATCTTTAGAAACAATGTGACCATGGAAAGAAATTTTTTGCAACCAAAAATCACACTTGCTGAATTTTCCATACTGTTTCTTTTCTTTTAAGGTATGAAAGATAACCCTTAAATGTCTTTCATGCTCCTCTTTACTTTTAGAAAACACCAAAATATCATCAATGAAAACCACCACAAACTTATCCAAGAACTCATGGAAAATTCTATTCATTAAGTCCATGAATACAGCAGGTGCATTGGTTAGCCCAAAAGGCATTACTGAAAATTCATAATGGTCATATCTTGTACGAAACGCAGTCTTCAGAACATCTACTTCCATTACCTTCAACTGATGGTACCCCAATCTCAGGTCAATCTTTGAAAAATACTGAGCTCCCTGGAGCTGATCAATCAAATCATCGATATGAGGCAAAGGATATTTGTTCTTAACAGTGATGTTATTCAAGGCTCTATAAACAATGCAAAGTCTCATTGAACCATATTTCTTTTTAACAAATAAGACAGGAGCACCCCATGTTGATGTGCTAGGTTGAATGAAACCTTTCACTAATAAATCTTGCAATTTCTCCTGCAACTCTAAAATTTCAATTTGAACCATTCGATAAGGGGGTTTTGAAAGTGGCTTAGCATCGGGAACTAAGTCAAAAGTAATCTCAACTTCCCGATCTGGTATTATTCTAGGAAACTCATCAGGAAAAACATCAGGATACTCATTTACCACAGGCACATCATTAATCTGAACAGTTCCTTTATTTTCAACGATGTGAGCAAGGTAACATTCATTTCAATCTTTTACAAGTTTCTTGGCCTCTTGATAAGTTATCAACAGTAAGGGTTCATTCATGTACACAAACTGAAATTCATTCTGAAAAGAAACTTCATTAGCTCTACAGTCAATATTAGCATGGTAAATAGAGAGCCAATATATACCCAGGATAACATCAAACTCTACTAGAGGTAGAACAATAAGGTTTGCAAGTAGGTTCTTTCCACAGATAAGGATAGGAAGATTCTTATAAATTCTTTTTGCCTCAACATTTCCCCTAGGTGTTTTTACCAAAAGTTTAGGAGTCATTTCTTGAGATGGTATTCCCATTTTACTAGAAAAGTTTTCAGAGATGAAATAATGTGTAGACCTCAAATCAAACAACACACTGGCATAATCTGAAAAAACAAACAAAGTACCTGATACAACTTCATTTGATGGCCCGACATCTGCTGAAGTAGTTGCAAAGGATTTCACCACCTCTTTCTGCTTGTAGTCTAACTGCTTCTCATCACTCAAGCTCTTTGTCGGACACTCGTTATCATAGTGACCCATCTCATTGCACTTAAAACATTCCACTAACTGTAAATCAAATTTGGTCTTACCTTCACCTTGCTCTTTTTCTGTGCAATCACGAGCCTTATGTCCCATCTTACCACATCGGTAGCACTTTACAAAATTCATAAGACATTCCCCAGCATGCCTTTGGCCACATTTATCACAAACTAGAAACTTAGATTTCTTAGCATCAGACTTTTTTAAAAGAATTCTTCCCTTTCTCCTGCCATTGTGGTCTCTTCTTCTGCGGGTTGTTATAGAACACTTGATCATCGGCAAACTCCATTTCCACCTTCTCAGCACATCGAACAAGATTTTCATAACTTTTAAACTCACGAGAAGCTAATGCCCTTTGATTTTTTGGCTTTAATCCTGAGTAAAACGATTGATTTTACTATCAAGGTCTCGGATAAAATTTGGAACATACCTTGCCAATCAAGTGAACCTTTCTTCATAGGTAGCCACTGAGTCTTCCTCTTGCCTCAATTCCAAGAATTATTTTTCCATCCTAAGTCGAACAGCTTTAGGAAACTACTTTTCAAGAAACATACCTTTGAATTCATCCTAGTCGAGAGCATAAATCTTATCAGCGTCCCTGATATTTTTAACCATCGACCACCACTGATCGGCTTCACCCTCTAAACGGTAAATAGCAAGACTAACCTTTTGATTGTCTGAACACCCCATGACATCGAAAATCTTCTCCAGTGATTTAATCCACCCTTCAGCTAGAACATGGTCAGATGATCCTCTGAATGATGGGGGATGTTGCCTCATGAAATGTTCCACCATTGACATGTTCCTCTGTGGTTGATCTGGCTGATCTTGTGTATGGATACCACCGCCATTTATCACTTGAGTCAACTGCACCATTAATGCAACAAACTGTTCAGTTCCAATTCCGATAATCTTAGGATGCTGATTCGGAAGGTTATTTTCTTCTGCATGCCTTCCTAGCACTACTTCCATGTTTCCTCTGCAGAAATCCATTCTGAACAAACATGTATTAGATGAAGCAACATGTTAATCTTCAAATACTATATCACTTCAATTTGACCAAAAAAATATTTTTGGATAATCATTTAATAGAATTCTAACTCCTAAAGTTATCTAAACTGACCTTTGATACCAACTATAAGGCCCCAGCCTTAAACCTTACCTAATCTTGAGTTATTAAAGATTACACATTGAGGATATTTCAAGGTTTAGAGTTTTAGAGAATTAGATCATAAAACTTTCATTGCATTCCACATATAAACAGAGTGGTTACATAAAGATAGTATTCTTCATTCCCATAAATGGAAACATATTTAAAATAAACATGGATTCTTTCTTGACACTTCCTTGACACTATCATCATATCATGTACCTTTCCCTTGACCTGTGAAAACATTTTCATAAAAACTTGGGGTGAGCATAAAAATCTCAATAAGGGATATAAAAAATATATGGAAAGGAAATATGGATACATATATACATAAGAATGAAATCATACTTTACCAATAAAACATAATCACTTTAACATACCTCATCAAATAATGAATAAATCATAGAAATCATTAGACATAAACGTAACTTGAGGCATTCATAACATTCTTACGTAGGGAGTAACCCTCTTGGTTACATTTGGAATACCCATCACAGTATATTCCCGAAATCTCTTTAGATAAACCTTAACGTTTCACTCCTTCGCGTTACCCAATGCATTGGAGAGCTATATCGGGCTCACCCGCCCTTAGTTTATCACGGAACCACCTGTCTTCATAATAATGCCCAAGAACCTCAACATGATCGCATCACATAAAACATGCATAAAGGGAACCTAACATTTCCACCTTTCAATAACAAGATATCAATACAAAACATTGATATAAAAACTATATGAAAACCATTTTCAATACCAAAATAAAAGAAAATTAAAACATGGTATTTATTTTTCTTTTAAAAAAAGGTATGGCTTGTAGAGGAAGCCGAAACTCAAATAACGGTCACGGCGGCGGAGAAGTCGTTGTCGCTGCATACGTACGACAAAAACATTCCCATTTGTCGCTTTGTAAAACGATTCGTATAAAAAAGATTCCTTTTGGATAAACGTTAAAGTCAAAGAGGTTTATACACCGTATAAAAGAAGGTTGTGTATAAAACAAAATATGCCTCAATGAAAGGAGATTGAGACGAAGTCCCATACCTCGGATCCGACTTGATTCGATTGTTCTTTAATGACCTGAATAATAAACTTGAGTTAATTTCTACTTGCTTAAGAACCTATTTTAAGATCATTATTCCTTTTATATCACTTATTTCCATGTCATGAACACTATGTAATTATTTAAGTTAATAACGGTCGTTTTAATGATCATTGGTACTTGAGTCAAAAATAAACCCCTTATAATTACAAGTTGTTCATGTATCCATTATATCCAGATTTATAATCAGGATGTATATATCATATATATCAAGTATATACATGCATTTATAATATTACATAATCATTTATAGGTAAGAAATGAAATTCATCGTTCATGGAGACGGTAAGCCGTACGTACGCATGAACGCTACTTTCATTTCTATTTCGTATTTTATAGAATGGAATCATAATTATATAAAGGTATATTATAATTCCATTATAATATCATATATAATATCATAGTTCCATCCTTTATACGTCCCACATATGGTATTTAACTAATCAAATCACTTTGAGGGGGCGGTAGTCCGCACTTCCTTAAATGAAGATATCGTGTTTACCCATAATGGTAACCATAAAGGTATGCCCAAAATGAAAAATACAGAAGCTTAAGGAAAACATAAACATATTATATATCATATATAAATATAATTTCATCTTAATGGACACCTTTTAAGGTGTTAAAAGAATGTTGAACAATCATCGTTTCAAGAGGCAGAAATTCGCCATCCACGGAAACAGTATGTTCATTAACCATTAGATATAGTTGTGTGTAAGTGTAACTCGAATACTTCTTATAACAACATCCTAGTATATTGAAAATACTGTATTTGTTATAAAAGAAATGAATAAAAAGAGTTTAGGGGGTTGGAGAAGCAAAATAAAACAAAAGGACTCAAGTGAATACATTACCTTAAAATCAGGTAACTCCCTTTGGTTTGAGCTCAAAGGCTACCTTAGGAAGACTTCTGCCCAATGTGAGGCTTCAAAGAGTAATATAGGGGAGTGGAGAGACAAAATCAGCCGGGTTTGGCCGAGCCAAAGGCTTTGGAAGTTTGGGTAAGGAGGTAGAGGTGGGGGCCTTTTGTAAGAAGAGAGGAGGGGCACTCATGGAAGGTAAAGAAATGCTACATTATTTGAAAATGGTTTTCAGATTCAAAAGGTCCCACATTGATATAATTCGAGGGTAAGGTGATAAGGGTTCGAAATCCACCCATCCAATAGGTTTTGGACTTGTGTCGGTCATAGATTTTACATTATCATTTCATTTTATTTAAATCCTTTATTAATGAGGTAATCGTTGCATCATCATGATGTCATAAATAATTTAATTTATTTAAAGTCTAAAAATTATGAAAAAAATACTATGATGTAGGAAATATTTTTATCATTCCAATGAATATTTATAGTCTAAAATATCATCTATTTAGACAAAATTAAAAATGTTTTAATCAGGTGATACATTCTTGTTATATTTACTTTCTTAAAAAAAGATAACAAGTCACTTTCCACAAAAGTGATTCCATGGGGTCCCCAAGTTTGGCACAAGATATCCCATGGTTACCATTAGAATTAGGACACATTTTGGTGTCATTTTTTTATTATTATGATATTATTTTATTATCCTTAACTATCTGATTACTCATTAATCAAGATAATTAAAGATAATTATCGTCGTTACTATTCATAATGTCCAAAAACAGAAGAGACTTCATTTAATAATTTGGACCTTCTGATTCCAAATATTTAATCAATTTCACCAAATTCCAAACACAGAAATTGCAATAATTGATTTAAAAATAATTCATGTTGTCAAAACAAATAGCGGGTTTTTTGAAATAATATCTATGAAAAGTTTGGCATTAGTTTATGCCCAATTCCAAAGTGAAATTAATCCTAATGACCACCATTGGATTAAATGGTAAAAATATATTCTAATATAACTTTAATACCTATTCAAAAGATAATCTAATAATATAAATAAATTAGATTAAAAATCAGTTTTGATGTAAAATGTAGTCTTTTTCACTATTCATTAAAAATGAACATTGTCAGAAAAATACCAAAAATTCACACAAAGTAAATTTTGATGTCCCAATCATAACGAATAAGTTTATTTTGACAAACATAGCTTATAAAATTGTCAAAAGATATATTTAAAAATGGTTTGTCATCAAAAGGCAGTAAAACAATCTTTTAAAAAAATATTAGTGTATTTCATGCTTAAGATTGGACATATTTTCATTTTAAGCCTCTAAAACACTATCTAATTCATTAATAGACATAGATAAAAATATCTATTATTCATTAATTACTTGGGATTTTACATATATATGCCACCAAATGGTCAATAAGTCGACCATTGGAAGTTTATGGTCGAGATATACTTGAACAATAAGATTTTCTCAAGTACTTGAGCCTTTTATGGTTATTAATATTTTAATAAAACTTGTCCTATTGATTTCACATCAATTAATTAAATTTTTCATCATCCAAATATAAGTTTGTAATGTACGTATTTATTTCCTAAAAATTAAAAAAAATCATGATAAAGAAAAAAATTACAGATTTAAAATGAGTATTTATAAAATAATTTATCTTTGTCCTAACATTATATTAAATATAATTTAATTAATAATATTTGAGTGAGACATATTCACCTTTATTTAAATAAAATAAATTAAATATCAAAATCTAATCCAAGTGGGTTCTAATGGCACCATTTCAACCAAATTATATTTTAGGTAAAATTATAATAATCCAATTATATTAAGAAATTTGTTAGGAAAACTTTATAATATTATTTTTACCATTAATTACCCTATTTACCATTCTCCATGTTAATAAAATTTACCGAAGTTACTTTTCATATTTCCCCAAAAAAATAAATCTATTTACATAATTTGGACATAGTAATTACAAATATGGAATCCATTTTACAAAATTCAAAACTAAAAATTTGCTGTAATTAATTAAAAATTATTCTCTTTGTTGAAATGAGAAAACATGTTTTAAATGTTAAAATATTGCTAAACATTGATATGTTTTTACATCTATATTTAATGTAAAATTAATTATAGTGACATGCATTATATTAAATCGAAAAAAATATATTCTATCTTTACATTTAAACCATTCAAAAATATAATTTAAGAACCTAAATTACTTTATAGAAAAAAAGTTTTCCTCAATTAAAATTTAGCTTATTTTTACTATTCATCAAAATATTAAAGTTATTCGAAAAAAGATCATAAATTCATCCAATGTAAATTTTTATATCCTGCTTCAAAATAACATGTTTACGTTTTAATATAAAAATTATTAATGCATCTAAATCTTGTTTTAAAAGGGGATCTCCTTTCAAATTTGTAAAATTAACCTTTCAAAAATAGGTTTTTTACATCAAATAGGGATATATTCATACCCTATGACTAAAATATACATTGGCTGAATGTAAAAAATATTTTATTAATTATATAACACATAAATATCTCATTAATTTCATTAAAAAAATTAATTCAATCAAAAATAAAAATATATAATTGATTTATATTTTTCATAAATAATTGATATCCAATTAATTCACAAAGCATTTTCATAAGTTAGTTATAATTATTCCCACTAAATTAATGGCTAGGATATAACGGTAATTTTATAATAAGGTAATATCATGTTTCTTTGAAAATCATGATTGCGTGCAATGAAATCAACTAACGATTAATATTTATTTAAAGAAAATATTTCATAAAAACATCTAGGTGCTAAAAATAGAAAATAATATAATTATGCTTTCCATCTTGGAATAATAACCTGGAAGAAATTGCATGGAATCCATTTCTCTATGTGAAACGATGCTAGATGTTCGTCCAAATAAGGATTATATTGACCTTATATGATCTCATACATAAAATCTTCTTAAATTATACACTAAAAACCCACTTCCATTGAGAATGGATTAAATACCAAGGTCACTAACACTATTCTTGAATGAATCACCATATTCAAGCCTCAAAAAAATATTTACAATAATTTAAAATAATACATTTTTACATCAAACTCTAAACAATATTACATTAATTGTTTAACATCACTGGTTTTGGTTTTGTTATCTCTTCATGATAATGACTAACTAGAACACAAAGTTAAGTAATCAACCTTACCAAACCACTATTCAACAATCCATGATAACTTCATTGACCCATTCAACTAAAGTATAAATTTTGTAGTTCTATAAATTCAAATAAAAATTTTTGTTAAATTTAGACCTTAGTATGATACCTACCAATTCAATCAACTTAAACACAAACACTTTTAAAATTATCATTCACTAAGTATATAGAATTAATACATAGAAAACACCCATTAAAAAGTGGGTATACACCGCTATGGTTACATTTTCAATTGGCAACCTTATCAAATAATAAAAATTTATATAACCTAACATGGATCCTATTGGATCACCACTATCTAACCTCAATGCAGGTTGATGTACTCCATACCATTAGGAGAAACTATCAAGTGAACTACCTACAAACACCAGATAATGCATGATCCTAAAATGTAAAGCACCAAACATGACCCCCAAAACACATTTAGTTATAATTGTTACTATAACAAGTGAAATACATAGCACATATCTCTCTCAACTGTCAAAATTTACATTCCCAAGGCTAATTGGTCAGGCATCTCATCCACCTATTGAGGACATAATTATTACTAATATTGATAGCTTCCACACCACTATATCACCATTATGACTATGAAATCCATCTAATTTTCTATATTTGAATTATATAATTATATACCACTATCTTAATATCATACCCAAAATGATGGATCGCTCAAATCTATAAATCACACCTCAAGTGTTTTCCATACTATTAGTGCAGTAAAAGTAAGTCAAAAACAATCTAGAACCATGCTTGAATGTCAACCTATATTTCGAATAAAATGAGGGTAACAAAAAAAGATCACCAAAGTGATCTATGAGTCATATAATCACAAAATAAATGTTTGTTAATTCGAGTTATATTACTAGTATTTCAAGATATGTCTAGAAATCCGTGAATGATACATGAAGAATGTTTCCAAAAAAATATTGTCATTAATACAATATATAACAAATTTAATCCTCTATTAACCTATGCATTGAAAAACATATGTTAGACAAGTCATAATGATACAATCAAGAAAATTTAATCCAAATTTCTTCCAAAAACATAGTTAGAATCCCAAAGGTCAGTCAGGTTGTAAGGTATACTTTAGAAGATATCACTACTTCATGAAAATTATAACAACACTAAAGTTGAAGAAATGAATAGTTAGATACTAATATGTTCCCCAACATAATTTCCACTTATTCGTCAACCTATATGGGTATCTTCTCCACCATAGTGTACAACACATTCTAATCTATACTCTAAAAATAGAAGATGGTCATATGAAATTCCTAGAATCTTATCCCTACTTAGGTTCCCAAGACTTGAAATAAACACAAACCATCAAACCCACATCATGGGTGATAACATAGGGTCTCGCACCATCATATTTAAATTCCACAAAAACTCTTCCTCTCAAGAATAAAACTCAAAATTTCAACCATTATGAGAAGAAACGTTTACCATCACTTGTGAGTCTCTGATACTAGTCTTTCGTCTATGACATCCATTAGATCCACTAAATTTTGAAAAAAAAACTCATAATGAATGAATTTATCATCCCAACATTTATGATTATATGTTTTAATTATGCATGAAAATATTACCTCAAATACTATCAGGTGATTATTGATGATATTCATCCATCTTGTGCTACTCTTTCTAACCTGACTATTAAAAAAATATCTATAACATGGATTACTATAATTTTTTATAAATATGGTCCCATAGTTTAATTCATATCTAGCTCTTTTCCCCCACCAACAATTTTTCCAATAACACTACTTAAAAGGTGGTGTTTCCTATCGGGCACAATGTGTTGACATGTTGATGGTGGTTATTATAACATAGATTCATATGATATATCCAAAAACCACCATCAATATATATAAATATTTAAACTCTTTAAATAATTCATGAAATTGATAACAATTACCAATAACAATGAAACATAGGTAAAACTATAGATAAATATACTACAAGGTTTTATTACCAAACACAACTAATGTGTGAAAGGGAAAACACCTCCACAATATAAGAACTCTGGGGAAGGTAACATTTTCAATAAATATTTCCACCATAAATAATTGTATTCTCCATGAACTAACTCAAAAAGCTTGACCATCTCCACATCCAACATTGTTACCTCAATATTGAGAATTTTATTCACAAACACAACATTTAAGGGTGCATGGATCATGCTGGGGTGAGTATATTCATTCCCATTTGGACATCATGAAAACAAAATGTAAATATTAATAAAGTCATCGGAGAAACCCTCATCAGAGAGAAAAAGGAAAGATAATATTAATGTAACCATATATTATATAAGGTAAAGTCAATGGGAAAATGAATTATTCAATTATTCATAGATCGTATTCACAAAGATTCATATATCATAAATATTCTGAACTACCTTGAATATCAAAATTCTCACAAAACTCAATGTTTATAGCCCAGTTGTAGGCCTTATCTTGAAGGTAACCAGATATTCTTGATGTATCATAAGACCCACAATTTCCTTACACAATTTCCACAACTATACAAACTTGTGGCCTCTCATTCTATCATATTGTAGATATATTGTGGGACTCTCACTTTATGAGGTGTGATTATAAATAAAGGGGGTAATGAACCATAAATTAATAATAACTCTTTATATTTTTCATATTGAAACCCTAAACTAATAGTTGGATGACCCACACCCCACTATGTGAGGGATACCAACCCCGCCTATGGTATGAGGGACCAACACCTTATTGGGATAGTGGGAGAACTAACCTCATTCCCAAATAGAGTACCCAAAACCCATGAATGGTAGATTTGTTCCCTTATTTATGAGATGGGTTACTGAACTCCATACTAAATACCTATGACCCACACCTCATCCTTATAACATCAAAAAGGGGTTTTCAACCTTGTGTTAGCACTGAATACCTTTCCCTTATTTCAACAACATCACCCCATAGTTGAGGATCAGAATCAAAATTTAAAAAACATCAACCATTCTTGGTTATCAGTGAAATTTGAACCACTAAATTATAAATATAAATTCTCTTAGAATAGACATCTCATGATCCCATTTCTAATAAATGAGTAATAAGATAATAGAAACAACCTAAATTTTCTAGTCAGTGAAATTTACTTAGGTATATAGGATGTGTGTGCCTCAGCATTATTCAGAGAAAATCATCAACATATCAGCTCATGTAACGTATTCCTATAAGGAATATCCTAGAAGTGTACATGTTGTATAGGACTTTTTGAATTATCCTTGAATGTATCATAGATTCATGTAATTCTATCATTTTGATATACGTGGTGTATTGTTTGATGATGCCCAATGGTCCATGAATTGAGGGCCATTCATAGTTTACTCTTGAAACCTAATTCATTTTTTATGTCATAAACTTCATGTAATTTGTATCACATGGTCTTTGGAACCATTATTTGTTAGGAAACATGTTCTTTGAACATAGACCAAGGCATCATATCTGTCTTACATGACTTGTATTCTTATTACATGACATGTGGGTGTTTCTAGTCAGTTTGCATATCCAACTGGTACATGATTCACATTGAAAGCACTAACATATTTTATATATTATTATCTTAGTTTTAATTAATAAGTTTTACAACTATTAATTTTTTATTTTTTAGTTTCAAAGTGTTTTAGTTATTTTAAAAAATATTTATTTATATACTAATATTGGATATTTTTTATTTTTCTTATATAATATTAATTTTATAAATTTTTATAGTATATTATTTAACATAATATATTACTATCCGTATTATTATTATTGTTATTAAATTTTATTGAAATTTATGTTCAGTTTTATCATTATATAATTATTATTAGTATAATTTTAATATTATTGTAGATATTTTTAATTTATTTTTAAAATTTATCTAATTAAATATTCATATATATTTAAATAATTTTTTATTCTTTCTATTAAAAATATATATTACATACTACTAATACTATTATTTTAATTAACTTATTACTATTTTGATAGTGTAGAAAGTTAAAAAAATATTCAAAAATTAAATTCATTTGCATACAGGACTAGATGATAACTACCCTATCTTTTTTCCCTCTTTAGTTGGTAGTAAGTGTTAACACATCATCCTCCATGTGTCATAGACTTCACTAACCACCATCATTTATACTGCTCAAAACTCTGCTAAACCATACTCACAAGTGACATCAAATCCTTTTTTTATCTCCCCATATTAGTTCACTCAATAGTAACCATAATTGAGGGTCATATGACCTCATGTTAACCTGAACTTAAACTATAGGATTACAACTAGTTAAAAGGTACTAATGTGTAACTATGGGGAGACTATACCCTCATAAAGAGTAAAAATCAACACAAATAACTATAAAGAATTCATAATTCTAATTATAGCATGTACAAACAAATAAAAATACACATTCTGTATAAAAATGAATTGTTTTCATACAACCATATATACCACTTATGACTCATGGATATGATCACATAGAGAAAATAAAAACAAGATATAAAAATAAAATGAGGATTTAATACCATCTATGATACTCATCTCTGAACTCCATTCATGTTAACCAAATCAACTATTGAATATTGGGCCTCTTCCTGACCTGTACTTGCATACATGAATTTTTCTAAAGTACTAAAGTGGCAGGGATTTTTGAGTAGGGTGTTAGTAAAACATAGTAGGCCACCACCAATGGTATACACAACTTAACTTGTAAAAATAGTGTATTCTCATGGTCTATTGTTGGAAAAATATATATCATGGAAGAATAATAAAATAACCAATGTTGATCCAATGTTCTAAGATGACACCTGTAATCAACCATACCTACTTTGGTAAGTGTTTTAGCTTCTAAACAGGTCACAAAACCAATGTAAAGGGTGGATAATTCACTCACATTACAAATTAAACATTTATTTTATATAATATTTTAAGTAAACCATACCTAGAATCATAATTCATATCAAGGGAATGGTTCCCCACCTATAATACCATTCGGGGGAATGTTTCCCCCACCTTGAATCATATAACATATTAGAGGGAATATGTCCCCACTCATAATACCATCAAGGGGAATGGAACCCCACCCAAGAATCATATAACATATCAGGGGAATGTTTCCCCACCCACAATACAATCACTAATAGGGGTTCCCCACACAATAATTATATAACATTTTGGGTGGAATGGTGCCCAATCAAAACTATCATCAGGGGGAATAGCACCCCATCCTAGAATAATATCAATATTAGGGTGAATGGACCCCACCCCATTTAAAAACACTATACGGACATTGGGGTGAATAGTGCCCCACTATGATCTAACTCACCAATTAGTAATGTCATTGGGAATTAAACACCAAATATTCCATCTCACTAATCAATAAAATCATAAGGGCATGGATCCCCACATTTTTATAACTCACCAAACAATGATGTAATGGTGATGGCACCCCACTCTACTCCAAAGTGCATTATACTATCAGAATTTAATAGTGCCTAACCGTGGAATCACCTTTATAAATCATTGAGGGGAATATTTTCCAACATAGAATCACATATACCATCATGGGGAATAATTCCCCACCCTAGAATAAAATATTTTATATCATGTCAGAGGGGATGCAAAACCACCCCATAATACTATCAAATATAGCACATAATCTTCACATGTGTTAGAAACTCACCCAAACCCCTAAAAAATTCATAGGTTAGACTCTCAATCATAAAACCTACACCTTTCAGTACATCGATAGTATACAATCATCATACTACTCTACTTGCAATATCCCTCCCTAAAGTAAACATGATACTAAGGCACCCACATGGTTCTCTAAGGTCACACTAAAATCTGGACACCCATTATGGACTACTCTTAAATATAATTGAAACCATGCCCCATTCCCATCACTCATATGGAATAACTTCCCTCAACATCTCTAGGACCACATCATGGACTCATAAGCTATATAGTATAGGCCTCATACTGGAATGATGGAACAAGATCATCTAACCCCTAGGTTAGCTAGTTTAGCCACTTTCTCCCAAAATTTTTATAATCCTACCCAATGCACACCCAATATACATACTCATACATCTATAGTGGAGGAACTCTTAACTCACTCCCTAGTATAATATTATGGGATTTCCTGGTGCAATCGAGGCTACCCCAAGTTAAGCTAGAATGGGATTTTTTGGCGCTCCCAGGGTCACCCCATCATGTAATTATCAGGTAAAAATTCAATAATAAAACAATTTTCTCATAAAACCCTTTGAATTACTCCTTCAAACTCATAATAAGACACTTTCTCATACAAATACCATTTCGGTTTTAAACCCCATTTTTTGAAAAGAAAATACAACTTCTCTTTTGAAACCCATTTTAATATCAATATATCAAAAAAGATAAATAGGGTTTTTTAATTAATCATGAAATATTTAAATAAATCTGAAAATAAAATAATGTTAATGGCTTCAAAAAACTCATTTTCACCGTATATATAAAAAATATAACATTCTTTTTAATATTTTGAAAAATGTTTTGTAAGAAACATCAAAAAAATATTCCTTATTGAAAACCATTGAATGATATTCAAAATAGAACTAAAATTTAAATTATAATCCTTTATATAAATAGTAATATAAAATAATATCATGAATATTGACATGGAGGAAAATATTTTGAATTTAAATATTAAAACATTTTAAAGTGTATTTTTAAATCAAAGTATTTGATACCAATTTGAAATATTTGAATTTCTAAACTCATTAAATAAAAACATTAAAAACATTAAATATCATTATAATAGATAAAATTATTGATATATCCAGTAATATTGGTTGTATATACATCTTATAAAATAATAAATATTCATTAAATAAATATATGCTTCAATGAAATAAGATTGAGTTGAAGTCCCTTACCTTATGTCCAACATGTCATGTGTGTATTTATCCTCTTGAATAAAAAACATATTTTAATTATTTTATTTAATAGAAACATTTTTAATGTTTAAAATTAATTTTATTTGAATTATTATAATGTATTATAAAACTACATACAAAATTAAGTCTACATCAGATTTTATTGACAATATTCAGTTTATGTGTCAAAAACAACTTTGGTTGGTCAACTAATGTCGACAGGTACATTATTAAAACATATCCATAATAATAATCCTGATATAATGATAATATTTATAAAAAAAGTATTATTTTAAACAAATCATCAAATATGGTTATGAAAAATGAACCAACATTATAATCATGGGGTTGGCGGGCGGTACGTACACATGGGTAATATTCCTGTTTTTCAATGATCATTTTAAATAGATTTTATATTAAATTTGTATTCACAGAATGGTAATTGTATCATAAATACTATGTTATTTAATAATATATAATTATATCTCAAATTTATATGTTGTAAAATTAATCACATCGTGTCGAGTGGGTGGTAGTTCACCATCCACGAACAACATTATCACTTTTTTAGTGTATGGAAAGGTGCTAAATAAAATGATATATTATATTTTCTAAAATTTAAGCATGTCAATAATATCATATAGTTTTCATTTATTCCACATTTTTTAGTTAAAACCATCCTTAATAAATTCTATGTAATTTTTGAACATATCACAATGCTTTGAGTATGCGGTAGTCCACACATCCCTAAATGATGTTATTATAATCCCAAAAAAATGAAAATAATGAATGTATGTGTTATATATTAATTATGTAAGTATATAATAATCATAAATAATATATATCTATATACTATAAAAATAGGTATTATATAATTATTCTCAACGTTGAATGGTTATAATTGAAGAGCCAATGACATCGGTTCGTGATGTGATAGTATGTTGTACACATGAACGATGATTGTATATCCCATTTTATGGAGGTGTGTGAAGGATTAGGTATAAACCTTAACATAAAAACATATAATTATATTTTGGATACTTATTTTGTTATATAATCATGTAATAATAATAATTTAATTGGTTTTAGAAATAAATAAAACAAACTTGATGGTTGAAGAATGTTACCTATTTTTAGGTAACTCTTTCAGGTTTACACTAAAGAACATTCCTGGATTTCATTATTCCAAAATTTAGGCTTCTAGAATTATAGGATTTATTTTTTTTCTTATTTGGTCCAGTTATGGATGATAAAAAGGGCTTGATATGTTTGAAAATTATGGGAGGGTGAGTGCCTTTTGTAGTGGAGGAGAGGGCATTCTTGTAAATATAAAAATATAAAAAATATTGGGAGGTTTCCCAAACATCATGTGCCTCTAATAATGTTCATGATTATATTAAAGGGGATTTATGGTCAAATAATATCCATAATATTGGTTTTAACCAAGTTTCTTGGTCATTTGGACTCAAAATACTACAGTTTTCCACTGAGTAAACATGTTTTTACCTTAATTTCTATAATTAATTTTAATTGGATTTCCTAATATTTATTGTAAAAAAAACTAAATTGAACATAATTTTAATTATAAATTTTTGTGATTAAAAAAAATTATATCTTTATTTCCTAATTCCAATCACATAAGAGGCATTAATTAATTTAATATTAATCCCACAGACAGGACGAAAAAACAGGTTTTTAAAGTTGATATGTTCAAAAAAAAGGAAATTTTTTATTTATAAATTCAATATAAAAAATATACCATCGAGATAAATTGGATTAATGGATTTAATAATTTTGTGATTACAGTTTAAAACTGATTATAATATTATTTAACTATATACATAAATTAGATGAAAAATAAATTTTTAATTAAATTTCAGTATTATTCACTATTCCTCAAAATATAAAGCTTTTCAGAAAAATACCAATAATTCACCCAAAGTAAACATTCATATTACTATTTCAAAAATTAAGTTTATTTATTTTTATAAAAATTATTAAATTTTAAATTTTAAATTTAAATAAATTCTTCCGTTAAAATGCGTAAAAACTTGCATGTAATAATATTAATAGTATATTATTATTCTAAATAACTCTATCTTTCAGGAAATGACAGATTTTGGAGAAAATAATGTTTCATTTCACATATTATATTTAACATAGAATCTATTTTAAGTAAAAATTACTATCTAATTCATAAATATTAATAAATTTGAAATTGAATTATTCTATCATTACCTAGATTGTTACATCCTTTATATTCAAATATACATTGTTTTTATTTATAATTAAATTTCACCTTATAAACTTCTGTAACTATAATTTCATAATTCATTTTTTAAAAAAATAATCCCTTAAGGAATTATTGATGTGTTTTTGGGTTGGTTGTGGTTATTGACAATGTGAGTCTTCATGTTGTGTTTGTTCACAAAACAGATCATAGTGTTTAATTTTCTAAAAAAGTTGGTTTACATGGTGAGTTGTCGAGTTCATGATATTTTGTTGACAATCCATGATTGAAAAAAGATCCTTGAAAATGTAATGTATGATCTGGATGTGGTAAAAAATACCAGATTCAAGGTGGGGTCGTTTTCTAATAGTTGTAGAAAATTTGGGCCTGAAAATTGGAAAATGGAAAAGATGTGTTTTTGGAAAAGTAAGGTGTGTTAAAATTTGTAGTGGTGTGAAAAATAAAAGAATAGAGTTTTTCAAGCAAGAGGTGATTCGATATTATAAGATCAAAAATTGGAAAAGGCATGAGGTGTGCGAAATATTGGAGTAGTGCGCGAAATAAGGTGTTGTGTGACATATATGTATTTTATGCTCAAAGAGGATTACATGCTCAAGGAGTCTTTTTCGCATAGGGTTCAAGTTTGACTATAAATATGAGGTGACCACCTCATTCCATGGATCTCAAGACATGTATATGATCCAACCTCTGATGCGCATAAAAATTGCTTGAAAAGGAAGTTGCACAAAAACATGAAAGTTGCACGTAAAATTTGGTGTTGTGTAGAAAATATAGGTTGCACGGAATTTATTAGGATGTAAAAAAAATTGAGATTGGATTTTCCACAAAAATTGACATTTTTGTGCAGAAGGGTATATAATTATGTGCATGGTGCAGTAAGGCTGCATGTAAAATTTGATGTTTCCCAATTTAATTCTTTTTTCATGCAGTATTCATATGTGGATAAAATTAGAACTTCAATAGAAAATTTAAAAATAGTTGAGGATAAAGGTATACATTCAATTGAAGAGACTTATAGGTCAATAAATTATGTGTGGATATTATGAAGAATCAGTGAGCACACATCTATTGAAAGATTAGTGAGCTTTCATATTGTAATTGGTTATAAACCAGAATGGGAAAGTGAGTCTACTTCGAACATTGTAAACAGTAGTGCACTTATAGTGAATTGGGTACATCGGTGCTTCACCAGTTTATGATGCATGGATGTAGCCCAGTGAGGGTGAACCAAGTAGAAATGGAGGTTTCATGTGTATGATTTAATTTCTGTTTATATGTTTCTATGGGAAAGGGAGAGAAGATAGTTTTTCTTAACATTGAAACAAGATCAAAAGGGGAAGAGGTTTAAATCTACCATACCCTGATTCACCCACCCTCTCATGGTATTTGGTGGTGTGGGACTAACATAGTCAATATATTTCTCTCCCACCATTCCCATTTCTTAGTGAAAGATAAACTATTTTTTCATTTTATGCATGCTAAATTATTTATTATGTGTAATGAAATGTATTAAATTATTTAAATTATTTTTAAATATCCTATTTTATAAAATCATGAGATGTTACATCCTACCCCTTTAAAATGAATTTCATTCTTGAAAATCATCTTTTTTATCAATTGATTAACATTTATAGTGTTTCATTATTCAAACCCACATCATGAAAAGGGTAAACCAAACATCCTCTTAATAATAGAAAGTTGATAACATAATGACCATATGAATTTACACATAAATAGTATTCTACATAGGGGGAACAGTTTTGGTAAATTAATAGGTGGATTTGGAAGGGAAAATAACTCTTTTGGAATAATAGAGAGTGATGGAGAACATGATCAAGATGAATTAAATGAAGACACAACTACAAGACAAATAGGTGTGTAAATGGTCATTGGTATCATTAGAAAATATGTTAATTAGATGATATTATATTTCAAGATCCTTTTCTTACTATTGAAGGATTATTTCACCGTCTATTCAAATATCATAAGTAAATATAATTAATTGACGATCAAAATTCTATCCATTAAAAAGTTTTCACCACAATATAGCCTTTTATAAAAATTATGATTATTCAATATGACTTTTCATGCCTAAATAACTAGAATCAGATTCTAATGGATCTCATAATCTTAAAAAGGAAAACAATAATCCATCATACCATTAGATATTAACCAAAACCAAAATGGTTAGAACATAGTAAGATAATTATAACAACCATATAATGGGGTAAATAATTAATCTCTAATATTAAAAAGTAATGGCATACATCTCATTAAACTAAATCTTTACATAAACATAAAACCACCTAATGATATACCAAAAATGTTCTTAATCACTCTGTAATCACAAATCTTAAAACCTTAAATGGTCTGTCCAAAATCTTGAACATAGGTTTATTCATAAAAAAAATTACCAACTTCACTACATATTCTATCAGATCACCATAATGAAAAGCATTAATAGAATTAGTAGAAACTTATTTTCCCACATTTTTGTTTTTTACCATGATAATTACCATCCTTGGTAATCATATTTAGGAACAAATTAATAAAATAACAAAAATAATTTCAATTAAAACACTTCACTATTGAATGGATATTGGTTACCCTATCCTTTGGTTGTTTGGGGATCACTCCATTATATTCATGAATCATGTGACCAAACAAACCACATTGTAAACACCTCCATGATCCTGTAAAACTTTTTTTGAAATATGTTTTCCACACATGGAACATTTTAGGGACGTATCTAAAGTCTTATATATTGTTTTCTTCTACATTTCGAGATACATTGACTTTATAATACTCATTTTACCATATAGAACCTATGTGATTGAAAATCAATCTCAACTTTCTCACAAAAATTAACCACTTTCTCATAGATTTCCAATGCTCATGAGTGAAAAATATGTAAATTAAATGTGTTTCAATCCAAAGTAAAATCTAAAAATTTTACTATTAATTTCTCAAAAAAAATCAAGAACATACATATCCAATATTGTGATGTTTCATTCATACACAAAACCAAATAGTCATAAATTTCATTAATTCAAATAATTTTTTCACTATCATAATCCAAAAACCCATAGGAAAATATTTATTAAGAAGAATATCCTTGAATTTTTTACATTCCATGGAATCAATACCATCATTATCACTGGTATTCTCAGCCAAATACCACCATATTTCTGCTTCACCATAAAGATGATATATGGAAAGAGTTTCCTTTTGATGTTCTAAACATCACATGTCTTCAAATATCTTATCCAAGGCATTGATCCATCCTTCAGCTACTACTGGGTCAAATAATCCATTGAATGATGTCGAATGTTTCATAATTAAATGATCCACTATAGACTTGTTCCATCATGGTAGGTTGGGTTCCTCTTTATCATGGATACCACCACCATTTTTAGCATGTTTCAACTGATACATCTCTATAATAAACTATTTTGTTCCAATTCTAACCATCATAGGATACTAATTTGAAAGGATATTTTCCTCTTTATTCTTTCTCACAACAACATTATTGTTTCCTCTACAGACACCCATTTTGAACAAACATAATTTTGATGAATCTCCTTGTAAATCATAAAATTATCCATCATATCAACATAAAATAAAGTAAAATCTTCGTAGGTAATTCTATTAACACTATCTTATCCTTTAATGTTAGGTAAATTTTTTCTTTAATACCAACTATTAGGACCCATATTTAAACATTACCTAATATTTGGTTTTAGTCAAGATTATACTTTAATTCACATTGAGGATCTATTCATGTTTATATTTTAATAAAATTAGTTTATAACTTACACATCACAAAATCATAAAAGACCAAGTCGAAACCTCCTGTTAGTATCCATATTTTCCATAATGTAAAACTTTTAAAATAATGCGTGAATTATTTCCAGTGAAAATTTCAACACCTTTCAACATGAATTCTTCCTTTCTCTTACCCTTTCTTAAAACCTATGAAAAAACTTTAAAAACATGGGAAGAGCACAAAAACCTAGTATGTGATATAAAAATAAAGTAATCTGTATTTTGGTTAAAATAAGAAAAATCATATAAAGTTTACCATTATCTTCAAAAATATTTGAGAATATGAAATAAAAAAATCAAATGAATAAAAATAACAGATTTTTCTCAAATAAAATTATTAAGATCCATAAAAAGTAATCAAAACTCTATTAGGTGACTCCAATCATCATTATTATAAATCCCTTTTAATTGGAATAACCATACGATCGACATCCAATATTATCATTACCCAATGCATTAGAGTTATATAATGGGAACACGTAGTGTTATTTGGTTCAACCCACGTTATGTTTTAAGGGTATTTCATGATGCTATCTAGGTCATCCCATGTTAATATGTAATGAGATTTCCCAACGATATATGGGCCACCACAATTTAAGCTCTAATGGCCTTTCCCAGCGCTATATAGGCCACCACAAGTTAAGATGTAATGGGATTTCCTGATGTTATCTAGGCCACCCCCATCATGTAAATACAAAGTAACACTTTATCAATTAAAAACATTCCTCATAAAACAAATTGAATAAGCTCTTTTAAAATCATATGAAAACACTTTCCGATAAAAATGCCATTTTTCTTTTAAAAACCTATATTCAAAAACAAAAGAACCTTATTCTTTTCAAAACCATTTTCAACAAAAAAATACCCAAAAAGATAAATAGTAATTTTAAGGAAACATAAAATCATTTATAGGAATCCAAAAATAAAATAATATTCATGGTGGTAAAAAACTAATTGCCATCATCAACTTTAAAAATTGAATATTCCTTTGGACATTTGTCAAAAAAAGTATAATATAACACACAAAGATATTACATTTTAAAACCATGAATTGAAATTTAAAATTTACATAAACATTCCTTTATAATCCTTTTAAATAAATAAAAATATAGAATAATATCAATAATATAGACATGGATGTATATTATTAGAAATTATATCTTAAAACAATAAGAAGAAGATTTTTTGTTATAGTGTGCCATACGACATTGAGAAGTTTTAATTTTAAAACCCATTAAATAATAACAATAATAAGTTAAATATAATTATAATATATAAAATTAAGATATTTCTTGGTAAAGGGGCTGTATATAAAACATATAAAAGAATTAATATTCAGAACATCAATATACGCCCCAATGAAATGAGACTAAGATGAAAACACTTACATTAAGTCTGATTTTTCACGAGTGTATTGTTCTTCCGATATAAAATACATATGTAGATTATAACCTTATATAATAAAAAATTTCATGTTTTCATTACTTTTATTTCACTTTTTACATTGTTTTTACAACTACTTAAACAATTAAGGTTATGTCAGGTGTTTTGACCATATTCAGTTTATGTGTCAAAAATGACTTTGGTATGTCAACTAATGTCAATAGGGTCATTATTAAAAAATATAGAAAACAATAATCAGGAAATATTTATCATATTTATTCATAAATTATAATTTTAAAACCAATCATGAATGGTAGTTATGAAAAATGAAGCAACATTACTATCATGAAGATGTTATGTCATACGTACACATGAGTAACATTCTCATTTTTAAATTATCATTTGGAAAACAAGGTAAGTAGATTTTATCATTAAAAAATGAACATTATATAATATATACCATGTTATGTGATCATATATACTTATATACATAGTTCGTGTGATATGAAAGTAATAACATCATGTCGACCAGGCGGTAGTCCATATGTCCACATAAGACATTTCCACTTTTTCATTATATAGAAATATGTTATATAAAATATATATTATATTACTAGAACAATAATTATTTCATTAATATAGTATATATTTAATTTTTGTCAAATATTTTTATTTTAACCCATCTTTAATTAATTCGATTTAAAATATGAACGTATCGCATCGCTTTAAAGAGGTAGTAGTCCACACGTCCATAAACGATGTTACCATATTCCAACAAAAGGGAATGCATGAGGTTATATGTTCTATAATAATTACAGAAGTAATAATATATCATAAATATCATATATAATGTATAAAAAATAATTAAATCATTATTCTCTACCATGAATGTTGGTAACAGAAGAAGAAATGACATCGGTTTGTGTGGTAGTAGTTTGTTATACAAATGAATGATGATTTCATATCCCATTTGATGGAATTGTGTGAAGAAGTAGGTTAAAATAGAAAAATTAAAAAATATTAGTATATTAAGGATAATTTTGTTATTATATAACTCTATAATAAGAATAATTTATGTGGTTTGAGATCAAAATCCATCAAAAGTGATCCTTGAAAAATGTTAGCTCTCTTTCGGGTTACTCTTTTTTTATACCCCAAGACTTCCTTGTATTTTTATATTAAAAAATTTACAATTATAATATTATATTAGGAATGTTGGGAGATTATTTTTTATGTTTTTTAAGTGAAAATGGATTTAGAGTTGTGAAGAAGTTGGTGGGTTGAGTTCCATTTTATAGTGGAGGGGGAGTGGCATTGTTGTAAATATAAAACAAGAAACATTTTTGTGAGGTATACCTTACATCATGTGCCTCAAATAATGTTTCCAATTAGATACATGTTTATAGTTATTCTTGACACTTATGGTTAAATATTAACTAGTATGTAAACACATTTTTACCTTAATCGGTTTAATTAATATTAATTATCTATACTAATATTTTGTCAAAAACAAAGTTTTAATTTTGGTAAACTTTAAATTATTCTTAAAAAAAATATTAACTCGTTTTTTCAAATTCCAATTACATTATTAGTATAATTTAATTTATACTTATTCCCACAGGAAAACTAACAAAGAATGTTTTTAAGGTGAATATGTTTAGAAGTCTGCTATGTTTTTATATCTAAATTCAAAATAAAAATGACTGAAATTGGATTCATAAATTTTCAATTTAACTAATTATAATTAAAACTAATTTAAAATAAAATTTATCAGTAAAACATAATTGTAAAAAAGAGTTATTTGCAGTATAAATTTAGTATTATACATTATTTATCAAAATATGAATCTTCTCAAAAAAATACTAAAAATTCAACGAAAGTTAATTTTGATATTCCAATTACAAAAATGAGGTTTATTATAAAATAATAAAATTAAAAATAGTGTAAAAATATATTTTTAATGAAATTGTTCCATTAAAAGGCACCAAAACGTCCATATAATAATATTAATTGTATATTTCTTTTCAGTATATGTTTGTCTTGCATGAAACACAAGATCTTGAAGAAACTCATGTTTCATGGCATATATTCAATTATGTAGAGACTTGGGTTTTGGATTATAATTCCTTGTAATATTTTCAAGAATATTCCCGAAGCCATGTGCTGAGTGGGTATAGGTATCTAGGGCCTGGAGAGCCTTGGTTCGGTGACTTTTAAAATATCAAATATGTTTCGACATGCATGCGCAATTGCACAAGAAATGTAAATAACGCCCACTCAGAGTATTGGATATGATTTATAAGTATGTGGTTGATTCTAGAACATCATTTTCACCAAATTCATAATATAATTTTTTCCATGCCATATGTTTTTTTGGGTAATTAAATGGTGGTTTAATTAATTAAATGTGATTTTACATAATTAACTGAAACCTAACCTAATTACCCCTTTCCCTCATATTGGAATGACACAAGGGGAGGCCATATCTCTCCCTCTCATTCCCCATTATCCTCCCTTGGTGATTAAGGGTACCACTACTGAATTATAGAATTGATGTGTCGTTGATCCTTATTTTCGACACAGATCATCATTGGATAGAGAACCATAGCAATTTTTTCACTGTTCTTCAACTGAGTCTTTGGTGTTCCACCATTGCGGTATACAGTTTTGATTTCTAGTACCGATCCCAATCATTTATCTTTTTATTAATTTTCATGTTCCTAACCTTAATTGTATATGATCCCTTCTAGGTTTATCTATGGGTTTTGGGATGAATTGGGGCGAATCAGGCATTTTTTCAGGTTCTACCTTACTGGAATTATGGATTACCCAGCATGTAGTCCATTGACACACTCCTTGTATAACATCTTGTTTGGGGAAGATAATATTTGTAGACTAAATTCCATTTATAGGAGTTACACACCATACAGAACCCCAATCCATGTGACCATGGGGCATGGCATGGGAAGTCGTGTCAAGACATTATGGTCATGCACTAACACACGACCAAAGTATACTTGAGGTTCGGTACATAGAAATGGGTTCAACTATATGAACAGGGGATGGATGAAGATGGAAACATCATGTACATCATCTACATGTTATATACCCATACATGGGTTGGAAAGCGTGTAAGATAGTTACACGACCTAGTGCTCGGGTGGACTCACCCTCTTTGTGTGCTCTAGTGCATGTCATGTACAACTATGTGATCAATTTGAGATATTATTCCATTTGTATCTCCTTCTCTAAGACTAGGAGTTAATCTTGTTTGTATCCTATCTTGAGTGTTTTTTCATGTAGAATGTGATGGTGGTGTCATTATTTGCCTATGAGATATGAGGTGCTGCGACGCAAGGTAGACTTTTAAAATCTTGGGAAGTGATTAGGGTGAATCATAGGGTTGAATTTGGATTCAGTACCATTCCCATTAACTTTAGGATATGGTTCCCCTACTCATGGAAGGGTTACTACATCATGATTGATAATTAAATGTCTTTTTTAGTAGTTATTGATTCATGTTTTAGATCAGTATAGTTCTTACTGATAGAGACGTTGAGACTGGTACTCCCCTATGAAATGAGGGTGCGGGTTTCCCAACATTTTTTTAGTTGATACGGGACTCCCCAAATCATGGTCATGGGTACTTTTACCATTGGTTAGTTATTTGAGATGAGATGTGGTTTGTCATAGCCTTGGACTAACCAGGAATAAGAGCACTTTCCCTATAGAGATGTGTCCTTGTGATGCTACTTAAAATCATGTGAGCGAGTCTGTGTCGACCAAAGAGAATTATATTAAGGTGTGGAAATTGAGTCACATATACATGGGAATTAAAAAAAGACATGTGGGGTGATGATTATTGTTGAAGGTCTCCCAGAACATTTGGTACTGCATTAATGGTTTAATGTGTGGGTTCCAATATCGTAAATAAATATGGACAGTGCTCCCCTACTGTGTTAAGGCATGGTCCATCCATACTCATAGGTAGGTAGAGTAGGTACTCAAATGTTGGACCAGGTTGTAGGTTCTCTATATATGATGTATAGAGAGAGTAGTTAATCCCTTACTATGTCCGGTCATGGGTCCCATATCCTAGGATTCCATACACCCTTGTCATTCTAGGGATTGGGACCTCTATATTTGTTTTTCTGGAAAAGACGGTACTCCCTTGTCCTACCAGGGTACAGGTTATTTAACCATTGAGTTGTACTTCCCAACCAGGTTAGGGTGTAGTTCCCCACATAGTAGTACTCCCCTGCCATGTCAGGGATCTAGTCCTCTAGCCTGGGGTCTGTACTCCCCATCATTTTAGGGTGTGGGTCACCAATAATGAACTAACTAGTAGAGTCTGTACTCCCCTGCCAAACAAGGTTTAGGGTCCACTACTCATTCAGTAGTAATCCCCTATTAGGTAAAGGTTTGGGCCTCAATTTATGATCTGTTACTCACCTATCTTATCAGGGTGTGGGTCCTTTATGAATGGTACTCCACTGTTGGATCAGGGGTCGGGTCCTTTCTTTCAAATTTGTACTCCCCCATCTCTAAGTATCTTCCGAGAGTGGTTCCACCATTAGTGTTGGAGCTCCCTCTTCTATGGGATACAAATACAAGGATTAGTCCAATCCACTTGATGTGAATGGTACCTAGTGAGTAGTTAGTTATCCTTCTATGGAAGGAGGTGTGGGAAACACCCTATAAGAGTGATAGAGGTTTTTCGGTTTGGAAAGGAGCTATTACTCCCTCAATTATAGGGAAGTGGAGAGTTGCGGGTCCCTCAATATCCTATCATCGAAAAGATGCATGTGGTGAATGATGCAGAGTATTATTTACTCAATAGTAGTGAATTGGTGAGGAATGATCCTCTCATATTGGATTCTTTAGCCTTGCCTAGGGTGTAGGTTAGGGATTACAAAACCTCCATTATTGGGCAATAGTTATGGGTTGTATAGGTTATTATCGATTAGGCACATTCTCTTGGATGTACCATTCAGAATAGTAGAGTTTTTTCTGATAGAGTGTATCTCTGGGATGGGTGCCATCTGGGATGGAAGAGCTCATAGAGTGTGTATTCCTAGTTTTTTGTCTACATTTAGATCCTTGAATGTAATCCTCTTGTTGTCTATGAGGTTTCAACCCCATGATATAGGGTGTCTGCAATGATTATATCTAGATTATGATTCTGGGAGCCCTTGTGCTGTTGTTACATTCTAGATTGACACCCCTTAAGGACTGAGTATACTTTCTACTTCTATGCCCACATCATTCAATTTGTTACTCTTCTTCCAATAGAAGTGAAGACAGGTGTGGTATTCCATTTTATTTCCATGTTTAAATTCTTGGGGTTGGATGAGACAACTCTTCTATTATAGGCAGCAAAGACTTAATAAGATGTTCCTCTTCTCTCCATATTTAACTCCTTTTATTTGGACTAGTTTACATTCACTATCATGTTGGGTTTAGCTGTGGGAAAGATCCCATTCCTTGCACTCCTATTAAGGATTATTCTTTTTACTTAGATTAATAGTCAGTTATAGTTAAGGATTATTCGAGATGGAGTTTCTCTCTCAGTGGGGTTCCTTATATCTTGTTAGAGAAGACTATCACCTTTTAGTCACTCCTTTTTCTTTTGGGTTTTTGGGGTTCCTACTGGGTATTTTTAAACTCAACCCTGCATGTGATGTTCCCACACATTTCTTATGTCTTGTACAGACTACATGCATTTTAATGGAGTCCATAGAGGACATGAGGTCGGTGGAGATTAGTGTAGAGACCATACATGACGTATATATACATTACATTACTTTTTTGGAATACTTAATACATTACAAAACTAGACTCCCAAAGACCATATTAGTTTAGTGTCATTGGAAACTTGGAACCTAATTTTCTTATCATGGTGAAAGATCTTCAAAATATCCCATAAAGATATTCCCCTTTGGTTTTCTTACCTAAAACTATTCTTCATATACTAGGGAAAAGAAAACATAAAAAGGGTGAGCACAAATGCTCAGTAAGGATAAACCTGGAAACATAAAACAATACCTAAACATTTGAACATAAGAACATGAACATAAAACATAAAAATCATGAGTAATGACATAAATCTTGACAATGAATAAGGAATAGATCAAAAAGGAACATTAACCATGATACAATATAATGGTAATAAAACATTTAATTGTGGAAACCATTAAACACATGTTATTATTTAGATACTATCCAAGGCATTGCTTCCAAGACCATCATAGTGGACAAAGTCCCTTACTGAATCGAGTTCACTCCTCGTTTCAGTCCAGTATCACTAAACTAGATTAACTTGTTATTCTAGTCGTGTCTATATCATGAGATATAAATCTTAACCCAATGAATTGGAGGGAGATATAGGTCCCACCCATCTCATAATGAAATCATTCTTACGTGTGCCACAACATAAACATAAATCATTCATCATAACCCAATGAATAAAATGGGTTTCATAAACATCATCCCGTCATAACATAATCAATATAAAACAAATGGATATAATTTCATCATAAGAAAAGTTAAACCATTTAAATAATAGAGACATTATAATTGAAACATGCACATATCCAATAATTTCATCTTATATGGAAAATGGTTTTGATAAAACACTTGGAATTAATTCTTGATGAAACTATCCTTTCTTCATCAAAATTATTTTCATTTCAAAAAATTCCATTCTATTTTAAAAGAAAAGGATTTTGTTGAAAATAGTCATGAAATATTGTAGAGTATTCTTCATGAAAAAAAGGTGTTATAAAACCATAAAAATCTGTTCATGCCGTATATGTTAAAAAAACATTCTCCTCGTTTTTTGCCGAAAAAGTCAAAAATTACCTCGTATGGTAAACAAAGAATGATTCCTTCGATACAACATAGTAAAATTAAAAATGGGGTAAAAACAAATTTAATCATACATGGAAGAATATTAAACACTTTATGAACAACATTTTATGGACACGGATGAAAAATATACCCCAGTAAATACTTACATATAAGCAATCTTGGATAAAAAATGAGATTGAAAAATTATCCCTTACCTTATGTCCAATTTCTTCCGTACATGTCTGAAACTCCTGTATAGTGGGTTTAAACATATTATTAACTTGTAAAAAACATAATAGCATTTATTATATCATATATGATTCAATTATGACTTTATATTACCCATTCTTTTGACAATTCCATGTTAAAGAAGTGTTTTGGGTAAATTCGTTTCATTTATCATACGTCTTTGGACTTATTGTTCTTGATATTATTATTACTTATATCATGATTTACTTACATACATAATTTAAAACTAGATTTATATATCATATATATTCAGTATATATATATATATAATAGATAGATAAATGAAATTAAACACACAATTCATGGAGACGATAGGCCGTACGTACGCATGAATGTCGTTTTCCTTTCCTTATTCACATGAATGGAAGTAAGTAGATGAAATGTATATATACATAAATCCAGTAGCATTATTATGTCATATATATCATTATTATTCATTATATATACTATATAATCATTCTGGAATTGTTAACATGGAGAATTAATCTCATCACGTCGTGGAGATGGTAATTAGTACGTACACACGAGTGATGATATCATTCCCATTATTATTGAATGGAGTTGGAGTGGATGATATAATATCTCAGAATTAGAATCATATTATAATAACCATATATAGTTATTCTTTACACCATTATACCAATCCAAGTAAGGTGGTGGTGGAAAAACAGATTACACCACGGCGTGGAGTCGGTATTCCGTACGTACGCACATGCGGTGATTTCATTTTCCGTAGGATGGATAGAAGGTGAAATGGGGTTATTTAATATTTATAATAACATATCAGTATATTATTTATACTGATGTTATTAATTTATAATGAAACAACTAATGAAGAGGAAGTAGAAGAATAATAAAACTTGAAAGAATCGGTAGAAGAGATTACCTCTTCTTCGACATGCCTCCTCTTAACCTCCTCTTAGGGTACTAATTATGGTATTAGAAGAATAAAAAAACCTCTAGTAGGTTTCTATTGAATTGGATAAGTGAAATGGGTAGGTTTTGTCTGAGCATGAAGTCTCAAATTTGTGTGAAGAGGATAGGGAGGAGGTGCCCTTTTATAAGGGGGTGAGGGGCACCTTAGGAAAAACGTAAAATATTATTATATAATAAATTTATATTGAGATTATGATGGTTCCAAAGTGACTTATTTAGAGGCTAGGGTGGGTATGGGTCGAAAAACTCTCAACCAATAGGTTTTAGACAAGTTTAGGTTAAAATGTTAACCTTATCATTTAGATTTAACTCTATGTTAAATAATTTACCTTTTACCGTGTCTTCTTGTATTCTTACACTATATGGTTAATAAACTTACTATAAACAGCCAATCGATCAAAAATTGGTTCATTAATGTCATATATATTATTATATAAGTCTTTTGGCTTATCCTTATATTTTTAGGACTATTATATCAATTAAAAATATAATATTTGTTTTAAAAACTCTTTTATGTCAATTTTGACTCTATTTGGTATTTTGTTTTCTCTAAATTCATAACAACAATATTACTTCGAAAATAATTCATATAACTAACCATAATATGATATTGTAAATTATAAAAATGTTTCAATTCATAAAAATTCTCAAATTACATTTATTTGGGTATTTATAACATCAATTAGGGTAATATTTCATTAATAAGGCAATTATTGTATAGTCATTGTGTCATAAATAAATTAAATTATTTAATATCTAAAATTTATAAATAAAATATAATTATGTATTAAATATTTTTAGCTTTTTAATTAAAATTTATAGTCGAATTTATCTTATGTATGACCCTATATTAAATAAAATTAGTTGTTAAACTTTGATTTTAACTATTTTAACTCTTCTTTAAATAAAATAATAATAAATATCCTAATCTAATCCTAGTGGACATAAATGGTAATATTTTATTCCTAAGTATGTTTTTGGTCGAATTACACTTATGCAATAGAATTAGGGCATGTTTTAGTGTAATAATAATATCATCTTTACCTTTAATTAACCTATTTACTTTTAAATGTTGTAAATAAAAGTTAAAAGTTACTATTCAAAAAAAATATTTTTATATTATTGAACCGCATTTTACTCCTTGATATTAACCGTATCTCTCGGATTTTATAATTTCAACACACATAAGAGGTAAAATTATGTTTTATGTAAATGTTCAAATGCTCCAAGGAGGTGGGTAAAATACGGTAAAAGTTCAATAAAATATTTATATATCTAAAATTATTATAAAATGACTCCAATGAATTACATTGAACTTGTATAGTTATTGTGTATATATTTTGACCTAAAATAAATTTAAAAAAATAAATAATTATTTAAATAAAAAATCTGTTTTAAACTATAACTCAGTGTTTTTTACTATTTATCAAAAATTGAATGTTTTCAGAAAAATACCAAAAAACCACCCTAGGCTAATTTTGATATTCCGAACTCAAAAATGAAGTCCATTTTGAAAGATGAAATTTATAAAATTTCAAAAAGTGGGTATTACTATTCATAATGGCTAGCTTATATAATATTTTAACAACATGTCGTTGATTAGTGAAACCCGGTATTGCATACTACACACGCTATCGAGGAAGGTCACGGGTGCGTGTATTGCAAGCCAAGTCAGGGTTGTATGTATTGCAAGCTCCCTTTGGTGTTGCGTATATCATAATAAAAAATTATTTCATTTATACATTAAAAAAATCTATACACAATGTTGCGTAGAATAATTCCCACAAAATGAACTTGAAATTGTGTGTAACAAATGCCACGAATAGTGTTGTGTATACTGCAAGATAATACGGTGTTCCATATAGTAAAAGCTAATCTTGGTGTATTGTACAATAGAAGACATCAAATAAATTAAAAATAATATATCTCATTAAATCTCGGGGTGTTACATTCTACCCCCCTTAAAATGAATTTTTCCCTCGATATTCATCGGGGTTATAAATGGTTTACTACTTGAAATTTTCTTTCATAGAAACCCACATTGTAAAAAGTAATAATAAAACATCATTTTAAAAAATAATGTTAGAAACATAATGGATACCCAAAGTAACTCATCACTGGGTTTCCACATAGGAGAATATAGGTGAAAATATGTATATGGAAGAGAAATATAACCGTCATGTTATAATGGTGAGTGGTAGAGAAAAAGTTTATGAAAAGGGCAACAATCACAAAGCCATAAGTTTGTGATGATCTAAGGTACCATCTCGGATAATGTGTTTGGTTTTCAGGATCATTTCCTTAAATTTGAAAAAAATTTGAATTAGAAGAAATACTTAATTGATTTTGGTACAATCTCACAATTGGTCAAGCCTTGAACAATTTCCATTTCATCTCATAAAGAAATGAAGTTGAATTTGTCATTCATGAAGTGCTAGAAGATCATGCGATAGAATGATAGGTCATTCCATCTATCTCAAACAAAAGGTTATAAAAAGTTATCAAATATACATAACTCCATCTATGGTGATATTAATCATATATGGTTCCAAAAATGGACATATACTTCATATATCATACCACTTAATAAATTAAAACTAATTTATACTAACCAGGTACTTACTGTAGGATAGTGGTAGGCGATAAAGGCCTGTCGCACTTTGCTTGTGGGTTCTTTTTCTGTATCTTTGTCCAACACGACGGGTTGTCACCCATCTTATGGGTTTTCTGTTTTCTAAAACTATACTATTACAACATTCCAAAAATAATATCAAAAATTTCTATCCTTAAACAATACTATCTGATGTTCAACTACATCCATTCCAACCTTAAGACTTATCCAAACTACTTCTTTCCAAACTCATAGTATAAAGAGAATGATTACTAAAAAGTTCATATAACAAGAACGTGAATACCATCATTTATCCCTCATATATCACAAGATATATTTTGTTGGTCACATTGTGATTACCATAATCCTTTATTCTTTTGAAAAAATGTTTTACCTTAGAACCTTTGTGAAAACATGACTGCTATAAAAAGTTAACTCTTTCCACATACCAAAATCCCAAAAATTCTATACACTCAAACCATGATATAACTTTGTCCATATACCAATCATGCTCTCATGAATACTATCAAAAATATTATTTTCTCCTTATCTATTCATTATGCGTATATCATTTTCTTTCCAAAAATATTTCAATCACTTTTCATTGTTTCTTGTACAATAAAATTATCGAAAACCACAAAAAACCATTAAATAGATATTCCAATATTCCACGATACTATAGATGGTATTTCAGAACATTATTTTGGAATCCTGTTACATAAACACATAATCATTCCACCACATCATTTTCATACTCAACATCTCCAATAGTGATCACATGTGACTTCCCCATTTCCTTTTCCTTAAGAGGTTGTTGATGTTGATCATCATTAACCCTTGGATTAGGGAATTGGTTTTCATAATACCCCATTTCCTTGCACATGAAGCATTGAAGTGTTGGTGGTTCATTCTCTGTAGTCTTTTCATTATTCACATCATTAGCTACCTTTTCCCCATTACTTAGGCACTCAGCTACTTGATGATCTTATTTTCCACACTTGAAACATTTTCTAGTACCTTTTAGACAGTCTCTACCATGCTTATTTCCCCACTTTGAGCATAAAGAAGCATTAACTTTCTTTTCACCATTGTTCTGAGATTTTTCCTTAAACTCAATCTTTCAATTATTGTCAAAACCATGAGTTGGATATGTAACACCAGATTCCATTTCTACCTTGATAGCACAATGTAAAATTTCTTCATAGCTACTAAAGTCTCTTTTAGTTGATTCCCATTGAAGAATTGGTTTTAAGAAACTGAAGAATCGATCAACTTTACTTTCAGGTTGGATGATAAAGCCAGATGCATACCTTTGAAGCATTGTAAAATTCACCTCGTATATACCAACAGGTTCATCATCCCTTTTCTTAATCTTAGGGAACTCCTTTTCCATCATTGTTCAAAGAATATGAGGGAAGTACTTATTGAAAAACAAGTTCTTGAACTCATCCCATTCCATGGATTCAATTTCCTCATGGGGCCTTTTATTCTTAATTAGAGTCCACCACTGAACTGCTTCACCTTCTAAACGGTAAATAGCCAGAATGCAATTTTCATGTTCCGAACAATGAAGTATAGAAAATATCTTTTCAATGGCACCGATCCATTTTTCAGCAACAAGTTGATCAGAAGACCCATTGAAAGAAGGTTTTTTTTCCTCATGAAGGACTCTATAGAATATTGTTCCTTTATCTACTCATTAGGAAGTCCAAAATTATTCATATCTTGTGTAATTATCACAATAAAATTTTTCTCTCCATCTCCCATCACATTTGATTGTTCTGGAGAACAATAATTACATTGATCAACACAGTTCTTTTGGGTTCCATCCATCATTTAAAATCCAAAAAGAACAGTGTGAGAGACAAAATTCATGCTAGGAAAACAACATAACAAAGGGGGATTACCATCAACATATAACATCTCTGGTTTAATTCTAAGATCATTACCATAATTCTATGACTATAACCTGTACATATACTTAACCTTAGATACATCCCTAGAAATACCTTAGAAATATATCTTGTGAGTTCACTAAATTTTCGCATCCTAGTTTCCAAAGTTTAACTAATCCTTCACACTGATACCAATTGTATAGACCCATACCTGACGTACATAGACATTACATTACTTTTGTGGAATACTTAAAACATTACAAAAACAAATGCCCAATGACCGTTTTAGTTTAGTGTCTTTGTAATCTTAGAACATAATCTTCTAATCGTGGTGAAAGATCTCCAACATCTCCCATAAAGATCTTACCCTTTGGTTTCCTTACCTAAAAACATTATTTATGTCCTAGGGAAAGAAAAACCTAAAAAGGGTGAGCTCAAATTCTCAGTAAGGGTAAACATGGAAATATAAATCAATCCCTAAAAATTTTAACATAAGAACATGAATATAAAACATAAAAATCATGAGTAATGACATAAATCCTGACAATGCATAAGGAATAGATCAAAAAGGAACATTAACCATGATAAAATAGCATGGTAATAAAACATTTAATTTTGGAAACCCTTAAGAACATGTTATGATTCCATAGTAGCCAAGGCATTGCTTCCAACACCATCATAGTGGACAAAGCCCCTTACTGAATCGAGTTCACTCCTCGTTCCAGTCTTGTATCACTGAACCAGATTAACTTTTCATTCCAGCCATGTCTATCTCATGAGATATAAATCATTACCCAATGCATTGGAGGGATATATAGGTCCCATCCATTTTATAATGAAATCATTCTTACATGTACCATAACAAAAACATAAACCATTCATCATAACCCAAAGAATAAAATGGGTTTCATAAACATCATCCCATCATAACATAATCCATATAAAACAAATGGATATCATTTCATAATAAGAAAATTAAAACCATGTAAATAATAGAGAAATTATACTTGAAACATACACATATAAAACAATGTCATCTTATATGGAAAATGGTTTTGATAAAACACTTGAAATGAATTCTTGAAAAAAATATCCTTTCTTCTTCAAAATCATTTTCTTTTCACAAAATGCCATGAAATTTTAAAAGAAAAGTATTTTGTTGAAAATAGTCATGAAATATTGTAGTGTAAGCTTCATTAAAATAAGGCATTATAAAACCATAAAAATCCATTCATGTTGGATAAGTTAAAAACATTCTCCTCATATTTTTTCCAGAAAAGTCAAAAAGTACCTCATATGGTAAACAGAAGAAAGATTCCTTCCTTACAACATAGTAAAAGTAAAAAAGTGGTAAAAATGAATTTAAAAATACATTTATGAATATTAAACACTTTATTAAAAACATTTTATGGACATGGAAGAAAAATATACCCCCGTAAGTACTTACGTATAAGTAATCTCTAATAAAAAAAAAGTTTGAAAATTTGTCCCTTACCTTATGTCGAATTTCTTTCATACGTGTCTGAAACTCTAGTATAGTGGGTTTAAACATATTATTAACTTGTAATAGAACCATAATAATATTTATGATAACATATATGATTCACTTATGACTTTATATTACCCGTTCTTTTGTCAATTCGATGTTAAAGCTGTGTTTTGGGTAAAATCGTTTCATTTATCGTACGTGTTTGGACTTGTTGTTCTTGATATTATTATTACATATATCCTTATTTACTTACTTATAGAGTGTAAAACATGATTTATATATAATATATATTCATTATATATATATATAAATAATAGATAGATAAATGAAATGAAACACACCGTTCATGGAGACAGTAGGTCGTACGTATGCATGAACACTGTTTTCCTTTCCTTATTAACTTGAATATAAGTAAGTTGATGAAATATATATATACATAAATCTAGTAGAATTAGTATGTCATATATATCATTATTCTTCATTATATATTCTTTATAATCATTCTTTAATAGTTAACATGGAGAATGAATCTCATCGCGTTGTGGAGACGGTAATCCGTACGTATGCACGAGCGATGATATTGTTCCCATTATTATGGAATGGAATTGGAGTGGATGATATAATATCATAGAATTAGTATCATGTTATAATAACCATATATATTTATTCTTTACACCATTATACCCATCCAAGTAAGGTGGTGGTGGAAAAATAGATTGCACCATGGTGTGGAGATGGTATTTCATACGTATGGACGCGCAGTGATTTCATTTTCCGTAGGATGAATAGAAAGGGAAATGGGGGTGTTTAATATTTATAATAACATATACGTATATTATTTAAACTGATGTTATTACATTATATGGAAAAAACTAAATTATTGGAAGTAGAAGAATAAGGAAACATGAAAGAATTGGTAGAAGAGATTACCTCTTCTCTGATGCGCCTCCTCTAAAACTCCTCTTAGGGTATTAATGTTTATCTTGGAAGAAGAAAATAACCTCTAGTAGGTTTCTATAGAAGGGGAGAAGTGAAATGGGTAGGGTTTTTTTGAGCATGAAGTCTCAAATTTGTGTGTAGAGGAGAGGGAGGATGTTCCCTTTTATAAGGGGGTGAGGGGCACCTTATGAAAAACATAAAATATTATTTTATAATAAATTAATATTAGGTTTATAATGTCTCCAAAGTGACTTATTTCAAGGATAGGGTGGGCATTGGACGAAATATTCTCAACCAATAGATTTTAGACAAGTTTAGGTCACCATTTTAACCTTATCATTTAAAAAAAAATTGTACAACTGCGAAAGCAACACACGACGCAAGGAAGAAAATTACAATAAATTGCAATCCAGGAGACTTGACCCCACAACCTCCCCCTCACCCCCAAAACCTTAACACCCCACCACCAATAGTGGGGAAAACCATATCATTTAGATTTAACTCTAAGTTAAATAATTTAACTTTTACCGTGTCTTCTTATATTCTTACACTATATGGTTAATAAACGTACTATAAATAGCCAATCGAACCCCAATTGGTTCATTAATGTCATATATATTACAATATAAATATTTTGACCGAACCATAGTTTTATAGGACTATTATATCAATAAATAATATAATATTTGTTTTAAAAACACTTTTATTTCAATTTTGAGACTATTTAGTATTTTGATTTTTCTAAATTCATAACAACATTATTACTTCAAAAAGATCATATAACAAACCCTAATATTCTATATTAACCTAGAAAATTAGTTTAATTCATTAAAAGTCTCAAATTATATTTATTTGGGTATTTATAACATCAATTGTGTTAATATTTCAATAATAAGTTAATTATTGCATCATCATTGTGTCATAAATAAATTAAATTATTTTATGTATAAAAATTATACATAAAATTTAATTATATAAGAAATATTTTTATATTTATAATGAATATTTATAGTCAAATTTATCTAATGTATAACCCTATATCAAAATTTTTTTAGTTATTAAAATTTGATTTTAACTATTTTAACTCTTATTTAAATAAAATAATAATAAATATCCTAATCTCATCCAAGTGGACCTAATGGGTAATATTTAATTCCTACTCTTATTTTTGGTCGACATACTCTTATCTAATAGAATTAGGGAATGTGTTTGGGTAATAATAATATCATTTTTACCTTTAATTACCCTCTTTATTTTTAACTGTGGTAAATAAAAGTTAAAAGTTATTATTCACCGAAAATTATTTTTATCTTATTGAACCAAATTTTACTCCTTAATATTAGTTTTTTCTCTCATATTTTATAAATTCAACTCACAGAAGTGGTAAAATTATGTTTTATGTAAATTTTCAAATGCTCCTAGGAGGTGGGTAAAAGACGGTAAAAGATCAATAAAATTTTATATTTCTAAAATTATTATAAAATGACTCCAATGAATTACATTAAACATGAATTGGTATTGTGTATCTATTTGGACATAAAATACATTTAAATAAAATAAATAATTATTTAAATAAAAATTTAGATTTAAACTATAACGCAGTGTTTTTTACTAATCATCAAAAATTGAATGTTTTCAAAAAAAATACCAATAATTCACCCTAGGATAATTTTGGTATTCCGAATACAAAAATTAAGTCCATTTTGAAAGATAAAATTTAAAAAAATTCAAAAATTCGGTATTAATATTCATAACGACTAGTTTATATAATATTTTAATAACATATCGTTGTTTAGAAAATCCCGATATTGCGTACTACACATGTTATCGAGGAAGGTCGCGACGACGTGTAATGCAAGCCAAGTTAGGGCTGCGTGTAGTGAAATCTCCCTTTGGAGTTGTGTATTTCATAATCAAAACATATTTTATGTAAACATTTAACAAAATCTATACTTAATGTTGTGTAGAATAATTCCCACAAAATGAACTTGAAATTGTGTGTAACATAAGCCAAGAATAGTGTTGCGTATACTGCATGTTAATATGGTGTTGCATATAGTACAAGCTAAAGTTGGTGTATTGTATAATATAATACATCAAAGAAATTAAAAAGAATATATCTCATAAAATCTCGGTGTGTTACACTTAGTGAGCTAGGCAGAACAAGGTATTACTAGAGTTGGGTCAAGGAGAATTTTGGAAATTAATTTTGGTACTTATCCCCTCCTTCTAAGAAGTTCAAATGATTTTGTAGTTTTGTTTTACTGGGAACTTGTATTTCCATTTTTTTACTTCAGTACTTCTTTTGTAATCTTGTTTGTGATATATGTATGCAAGCATTTATGTTTCAAATTTTTAGAACTATGCACTATTCTATTGATGTATTTGTGTGTGTGTGAGTACAGGTACTTCTTAAAAAGGCCTGTCTATGTTTAGTTATGTTTCTGTGATTTTATCCAACCACTAGCCTATGTGGGCATTCTTGGTGTTGTTTCAAATAAATCCTTTTAATGGGTCGGGTCATGAAAGAGTTGTATCAAAATAAGTTCATTCCTTGGGAAGTTGTTCGGACTTTTCCCCAAAAAGGATTTTCATGGGTTTTATATCGACAGTGTTAAGATGATTTGATTTTCACACTCAGTCCAAATTTTCCAGGGTCAGTTAGATAGTATATTTATCCATTTACTAGGACTCTGACAACCTACTTTCTGACTCGGCACATTAGAGCACTACTGGAAGGGGGAAAATGGTACATGTGTCTTATAGGACTGATTTTTTTGTTTTTATTATCCTTGTTGAGTCAGCTCCCCAGATATACTCTTTGACCATGGTGTATCTTGATTCAATTTTAGGATACCTCTACAATGACATCCATACAGGATTCTATGGCATGATTGTGGTGACAATATTCCCCATGATGAGGCTTCAGCATAGGGTTCTGATTCTGTGTTTCTACCTCTAGGTGGTCCACTGGTAGAGCCACCACCTATTAAGTTGAAGGTTTTACCCATAGTGTCGGCCAAGGATGATCACGTGATAAGTGTGTTAAATTAATTACAGAGGTAGTGACCACTAAGGTACTGGGGTGTTCCATACCACCAAGTGGTAGATGAGTCAATCAAGTCAGTCATACAAGTTTTATGCTTAATGAGGAAACCTCCTGATCAGATAGGGGTTCTTATGAAGATCATTCTGCAGGGTTTGTCTTGGTGATGATGGATCATGTTGATGTAGAATCACGATGACGCAACACTAAAGGAGTTTGAGAAACTCTTAAGAGAAGAGTTATACCTCACCACTTTGATATCAGTGCGTATCCAGGAGATTCTGTATCTTCTACAAGGTATCATGACAGTGGAATATTTTTCAACAAGGTTTAGAGACCTATCATGATACTCCATTGATATAGTTCAAGTTATATTTTTTAGAGAACAGACCTTCATGTAGGGACTTTGTTGGGATATCAGGTCGTTCATGATTCGGATGTGCATTCCCAGGTACGATAGGGTGTTGGAGTGATCTCTAGTATTAGAGAGTTTCCTGTTAGAGGAACTAGTGGTTGTGGCCCAATGTGGTAGTCAAGAGTCTGAGGTTTCTTTATTAACTATAATATATCAGGTGATGGGATAACGACATATAAAGGATACCCATTTCTAGAATTAGACATGTGGACCTATAGTGTAGGAGCTATTCCAGGGAACAGGCCAGTGGTAGGAGTAGCGGTGTTATGCTGGCGATGGTTGGGACATCTTGGTAGATATTGTCTGGCCTGTCATGCTTCTAAGATGGTGTCCACTAATTGACCACCTTGGTAGAGACATCGTTTAGATAAGGGAGTTCCGTAATATTGAAAATGATAACGATAAGATGGGATAATAGCAAGAGGTGGACTATGCCAGGCCTAGGGTGCTAGAGGATGTGGGCGAGGACAGCTGGAATCCATAGAGTCCAGCAACCTAGAATCTACGAGGATGAATATATGTATTCCTTGTTTCCTTTATATTTTTTATAGTATTAATTCTTAAACACTACTTTGGGTACACATTTATTATCACATCTTGATCGAGTTTTAAAACAGTGTGACATGGGGTGTCGGTAGAACACAATGTTGGTGTGTTCATCATAGCTTCTAATTCATGAGAATGAGAGGTCCCTACCCCACCAAGACACATTTATGTGATCTAGATAAAACCATGCGGGTGATTCTGGGCTACCTAAAGTGGAATGTAAAAAGGTTCGGTGAATAAATCTCTATGAATTGTGTTTTTGGGGTGAGTTTGAGCAGTGGAGATCCTTTCTTAGAATTATTCCGTTGTGGAAAAGTTAGACCCTACGATGTTTCTATAGTGTGGATTGATTTCCTAAAATTTGTAGTTAGATTAGATTCCAATAGTGGGTGTGGAAATGTCTTTTATTTTAGGTTTCTCTCCTTCTAAGAGGGTCAAAGACACGGGGGGAATTCCACATGCTTTTCTTGTCCAGCTTCTCACGGTTGGATGAGTTTATGTCCTCCCTTATTTATTGGTACCCTCATGTGCTTGGCATCATCCATGAATGCGAGATGCTTGAGTAGGTCCTGAGACATCCCATCTATGGGTGGATTTTAACTATGGAGTTTCATCATAATCTATTCTAGGATAGCGAGGTGGTGTACCACTAGACCCCATGAATGAAAATGGACTATGGTGAATGGTTATTTTTCAACCCGTCGAAGTTGAGGATACATGTGTCAGTTTATTGTGTTATGTTACTCTGGTAGAATCTGGAAATAAGAGTGGTTTATCCTTGGTTTATTTCCACAGACTATAGGTTTGGAAGCATCATGATAACCTTTGGATATCTAATGGCATGAGGGCTCCAGTGTAGAGCTTAGTTACCCCTCTTTGTGCCTATACCTTTTCATTTCCAGGATGAAAATCATTGAAGGTGGTAGTGATGTAGATACCCAGGTTTTGGCCAAAATGAATTTGTAAAATTATCAATAATATTCTTGAATATAGGTTCTAATTCAGAATAGGTATTCGGAGATTGAACAACCTCACTATGGTGATTTTTAAAAATATTAAATATCTTTTTTCACGCATGCGCAATTTTGCTAGATATATAAATAACACCTGCTTAGAGTCTTGGATCGGATTTCTAAGGCCACCATTGAGTATATATAGTCATGTTCACCCTAGGAGAAACATAAAGTTTTCCATGCCATATGTTCTTTATGGTGTAATTAAATGGGGGTTTAAATAATTAAATTAGAAATTAATTAATTAATTAAAACATAACCTAATAACCCCCTGCCCTTCCCTCACATTGGATCAACACAAGGGGAGGCTGCATCTCTCCCTATCTTAATATATTCTCCTCTATGGGATACAATGGAAACTACCACTAAATCAAATAAGTGATTTTTCATTTATTTACATTTTCAACACATGTCATCAATGGATTCAGAACCAGAGTGATCCATGCATCATTCTTCAAATGAGGCTTCGGCGTTCTACCATTGAGGTAGGAGGTTTTTATTTCTTGTCATGATACCATCAAATTTCATTGTTTTTAAGGTTCAAGAACCAAATTTTAATTGTATATTATCCCTTCTTGGTTGATCTATGAGTATTGGGTTGAATCTAGGTGAATCGTGAATTTTTTTAGGTTGTTCAAGACTAGAATTATTGACTACATGGTGTGTAGTCCACTGGAACACACCGTGTATGGCTTCTTATTCTATTAAGATAATATTTGGAAATTATGTGATGTGTATAGGGTTTATAGGCCATGTAGTACAACAATTCATGTGTCCATGGGACATGGTTTGCAATTCCATGTGAAAATTACATGGTCATTCACTAACACATGACTGATGTACTTAGACACGGGTCTGACACAGGAACATGGGTTGAACTATAGGTCCATGGATATATTGAAGAGGAGAAAGTTGTGTACCTCTTATACAAACTATGTACCCATACATGGGTTGGAAACAATGTAAGACAGTTACACAACCAGGTTCTCGGGTGGACTCACACGTTGTGTGTCCCCCAGTGCAGGTCATGTACTACTAGGTAATCTATTGGAGATCTTCCGCCTTCTGTATCTCATTCTATAAGATATGAATTTAATCTTGTGATTATCCCATCCTGCGTATTTTTTCATATATTATGAGAAGTTGGACTCCATTTCAGCCTATGATATGTGAGATGGAATGACTCTTGGGTAGCGGTGAAAAATATTGGGTAGTGATCAGGGTGAATCACTGGGTTGACATTGGGGTCGGTACCCTTCCCCTAGACTTTTGGATGTGGGTCCCCTAACCATAGCAGGGTTACTATATGATTATTGAAAAGATCTATGGTCTTTTTAGTGTCACGTGACTGATGCTAGATATCGGTGTTTTTCATAGAGAGAAAAACACTGGAACTAGTACTCCCCTATGGCACCAGGGTGGGGGTTTCCGTGCCTTTTTTATTAGTAGATATAGGACTCCCCACATCGTGGGTGAAAGATCATTTACCATTGGTTAGTTATTTGATATGAGATGTGGTTTGTAATATCCTTGGACTCATGATGAAGATGATCTCTTTCCCATGGAGATGCATCCTAGGGATGTGACCTAAAACAGTGTGAGCGAGTCAATGTTGGACAAAGTGGATAGTGTCAACGTGTGGTGATTGAGTTCCTTAGAATTGGGCATTCAGGTCAGACGTGTGGGATGTTGTCCATAATTAATGAACTCTTGGAACTATTGTTGCTCCCTTAATGGTTTAAGGCGTTAGTTAACAAATAATTCATAAATATGGACAATGCTCCCCTATCTTATCAAGGTGTGGTCCCTCCATATTCATGGAAAGGTATAGTAGGTACTCCCTTGTGGGGCCAGGTTGAGGGTCCTCTATCTATGGAGTATATACTTCCCAGTTGTACTAGGGTGTGGGTCCTCCATATATGACATATAGAGGAGTGGGTACTCCCCTACCATGTTAGGGTTCGAGTCCTCTATCCTAGGAGTCGATACTTCCCTATTGTTCTTGGGTATAGGACCTCCACACATGTTATTTTGGAGGTGTTTTTACTTCCTTGTCCTACCAGGGTGCGGGTACTCTAGCCACTGAGTTGTATTCCCCTTACAGGTTAGGGTGTGGGTCTATATAGAGTAGTACTCCCTTGCCCTGTCAGGGAGTCGGTACTCCAATGTCCTACTGGGGTGCTAGTTCTCTAGACACTGAGTAGTACTCCCCTATCAAGTCAGGGTCCAGGTCCACAATTTAATAAGTGGTAATCTTGTGTCGTATTAGGGTATGGGTCCTTTATGAGTGGTACTCCCTTGTTGGATCAGGTCATGGGTCCTCACTTTTGAAGTAGTACTCATGTATCTCTGAGTAGCTATGAGGAGTCGGTCTTCCATTGTTGTTGGAGCTCCCTCAATTTTGGAATACATATATGAGGATTAGGCCCTCCACTTGATGTGAATAGTACCTAGTTGGGATTTAGTTCTCCCTCGATGGGTGGAGGTGTGGTCCACTCCCTACAGGAGTGACAGATGTTTTCGGTTTAGATAGGAGCAAGTACTTACTCATCTTTAGGGCATTTGCGAGGTGTGGGTCCCTCCTATTCCTCTCATAGAGACGATGCACATGGTGAATAGTGTAGTGTAGTACTTCCTCAATAGCAGTGCAGTGGTGGGGAGTAGGCCTCTCCTTTTGGTTTCTTTAGCCTTGCGCAGGGCATAGGTTGGAAATCGTAGAGCCTCTTGTGCAAGGCACTAGATTTGGACCGTAAAGGTCACTCTTGATGGTTCATGTTCTCTTGGATGTACAATTTAGAAAAACGATATTCTGAATGGAGTGTATCTCTCAAATGGGTTCCATCTAGGATGTTTGATCTTGTTGAGTGAGTATTCATGGTTTTTATGTCTACCTTTAGAGCCTTGAATATAATACTCATGTTGTCTATGAGGTTAGAACCTCAGGAGACTTAGAGTATAATATTAGTATATATGGGTAATGTTTCTGGGAACCCTTGTGGTGTTTTCACATTCTAGGTTGACACACCTTTAGGACTAAGAACACTTACCCTTTCTATTCCCATACCTTTCCCTTGGTTGCTCTCCTAAAAATAGAGGAAAAGATGCACCGGGTATGCCATGTTTTTTCCAAGTTTAACATCTCATGGTATTATTAGACAACTCTACTACTATAAGAATCAATTACTCAACAGTAAGTTCATCTTCTCACCATGTCAGACTCCTTATGTTTTGATGAGTTTACATTCACACTATTATTTGGATGATCTGTAGGACATAATCTTTTCCTTACTCTCATATTGAGGCTTCTTCTTTTGACTTAGCTGACTAGTCATGTACATTTAGTGATGATTCGTGATTGATTTTCTCCCTCTATGGGTTACCTATAGAACGGTCAAGTGGATGGTTGCCTTTCAGTGACTCCTTTTTATTTTGGATTTGTTGGGAACCGACTAAGTATTTTTATACTCACCACTGCACGGGCTATGCCTGCACATGTCTTGTGTCTTGTGTAGACCACCGTCCTTTCAACAGTGACCATAGAGTACCTAAGGTAGGTAGAACACAGTGAGTGAGACTAACTGACATGTTGCAAGATGTGGGATGAGGAGCTTTTCAAATTTTATTTTTTGCAGTGATCCCCTCCTTCTGAGTAGGTCATATTCATTGGTTGTTTTGTTTTGGATGGAGATTATTTTTACCTTTTTACTTCAATACTTCTATTGTACTCTAGTTTGGGATAGATGTATGCATGAATTACAGTTCATCTTTTTATATCTTTTCTCTATTTTGTTGAGGTGTTTGTAGGTTTGTGGGCACATGTACTTACTAAAAAAGCATCGCCGAGTTTAGTTATGCCTTCGACGTTTTTCCCCAACCCCTATCCTATGGGGAAGGTCTTGGGGTAGTCATGGATCGAGCCCTAACATGGTTCAGGTCATGACACTATTGAACATAGAATCCATTTTAATTTAAAAATTACTATCTATTTCATAAATATTAATAAATATTAAAAATTATTATTCGATAATTACTTAGGATATTATATAATTTATATAAAATTGGTCTTTATTTTCAATTATAATTAACTGGTAACCAATGAAATCATCTTATAAACATGTACCAAATATAATTTCATAATTTAGTTAATCTCTTTCATTCCTACCATTCCATCATCTAGGTGATAACTATCATAAAATATTACTAATATATTATTGTATGTTAAGTATCGAGCTTGTATGTAATATAAGTCATCAATGTAAATCAATGTTGTGTGAAAAAAAGACCAATATATTGTTTCATTTTATATAAGATAAACTATTTATTGTGGTTAAACAAATATATTAAATAATATAAATTAATTTGAAATAATTTATTTCCAAAAATATAAAGATGTTACATATTCAATATACTAAATAAAAAATTAATACACTTTATACTGAGGTGATTAACAAGCTTGGTTTTGAACACATAACTACCCTGGTACATATTTCTTTAAAAATCATGAAGAGTTTCTCACTTGTCTTGAAGAAATCGAAACATCAATAACTGTCATCAAGGGTAGAGTTTTCTGCCAGGATCATATGAAAAAAATGATTATGTCAAGATTGAAATAAACTAATGATACTAAGAGAGAGGTGAAATGACATTCCACTTTGAATTTATTTTTTCTTTTAATTTTACTATCAACATATTCAAACTCTTCTATTATAAGAAAGTTGAGTAATCAAATATTGAAACCATAAAATACATAGAATGAGGATGATTCTTGGAATGGATTCCCCTTCTGATGAAAAACATGAAGAAGAATGTTCTATTAATATTTTATAATATATTCAAGTAGTAAATCCCAATATTGATGGGGAATGTCTACCACAAACACCAATATTTTCACTTTTAAGGCTATTATCTCCATGGTAGACTACAAGGTGAAGGCTAGTGAAAATTTTTCCAATATGTATTCACCCATTAATAGAATGTGAGTATTATAACATCTCAATTACCTATTTGATTGTACGCAAAAAAAAATTCAAATGATTTTTTTAGATGTTGGTTGAAGTTTCACATGTTCATGGGTATCAAATATCTAAATGTGTGAAACTTCTATGCTTTGATAAATGATTCATACTTGTGTGTTCATGAGGGATATTCTAAGGAGTCTGGGTATAACTAAGGAACTATATACATCATTCATTCGTCCTATATACCCAAGTCTAGTAGTTGATACCATGGAGGTAATGGATTTTATAAAATTAGGTCCCCAAGGATCCAAAATACCTATCCTCCTATAAGGGAAATCAATGGGAGTGACAACAAGAGAATCTCAAACAAGGTCAAACATGGATATTCCAACCCTAATTAAAACTAATCTAATATTTTTTGATGATTCCAAGGGAGATTTAGATCTAGAATTTATCAAACTCTAAGAAGAGATGGCCCATTTCTTTTTAAAATGGGAACCCATGGAAGTGGTGATGATCAAAGAAGCATCCATGGTCAAATCTAAGAGAGGATCAATGTTAACCTGAATCCAAATGCCTTGATCATCTCTCCTTACTATCAAGGAATATTGGGTGATCTTATAGGGACCATGGACCTGTTTGAGTGATCAAAAATTTATCTTGATATGGTCAAATCATTTATAAAATAGTTTTTTTCCCTTGGAAACTTGATTTTTTTTCATTTATGATAACCTCTATTAATATTCATGTGTAGCTCTCGATGGTTGTGATTTAATAATTCTTAGGTCATAGTTTCCTTTTGGGACTCATCAAGAATCCCTTAATAATGTATGTGTATGTTCTACTGATGAAAATTAAGTCAAAATAGTGTATCTTGGTGATAGTTCTAGAACATAGGGACCTACATACTATTCCCACTAGTGGGGTGACATCAATTAAGGGGGATGAATTTCCAATTAATGAGGTTGAGTGATATCACAACTTATCATATACCCTCTACTCACATTAGATATTTAACCTAATTTGGGTATTATTTTCAATAAAAATGACAACAAAAATAAAAAATCAATGTTTATTTACCTCATCATCTCATCTAGAATGATCCATTAGGATGAAAATATATCAGATACTAGTATATCATGGTGGATTTGAAATTAACAAATGTATGAGTGATGTTGTTCTACAAAATGTGTTGATACCTATGAATATCTTTAATATTGAACTTGAGGATGTCATATACTAGTAGAGGATGCAGTGGTGCGTATATGAGAGGATCTCAAAACTAATCATTATGATTCCACTCAATGAACATGGTGCATAATGATATAATCTCCAATATATGTTCATCGCCTTGGGTTTTAGTGTGAATGACTACAATGATATTCATGAAAACTAAAAGAGGTAATTACTATTCAAGGAAAAGTTTCCACATCTAATTTGATTTATTCTGATGAAAATTTTTTATCCCAATCAAAAAATATATTAATCAGATCCATCCATATTTCTTCTAAACATACTATGATTTCTGCTCGATAACAAAAACACATTACCAATGATAGGCCCTTGGTGGAACATCTCTACTAAGTTATTTCTCATATTAATAAATATCTAGTAATTTTTTAAATGTAAATGGAAGAACATCTGTATTAATATGGGGAGAAAGAAAAGACACGGATGGACATTAATGCTAGGGTAGAATCACTACATACTGATGTAGAGGAGGAAATTAAAAGTATGAAGAAGTTATGCCAAATGGTTGTTAATTATATAAAACTAATGTCACAACATATGGAATACATTGAGAATGATAAATAATATTTAATATTTTCATTTTCTTCATTATATACAAGTAATTACAGTAGATTCATGTTATGGATGCTCATATCCTCGTTTTTATAAAACTAAATGAAATCATGTTCTGATCTCAATCATGACCAATTTATAAATTTCAGTTTTTCTTCAATTATAAACTCATAGTAATCTATAAAACTCTAAAAATTAACATCAAAATACCATAATTTTTTTTACATTAAATGATTCTTAAAAAAGTTTAATTTTGGTTCCAAAACACTTAATGGATAAGATATCATCTTAGACATGTCTCATGTATGGGTACAGCAATGAATACCATAATTGTACACTAGATTTAATCTATTTTTTGTATTATATCTACCTTTGTGTGGTTCACAAATGGAAATAGGAAAAAATACCATCACTTTGTGATAGATTTAGTCCATTTGTATAAATTATCTGATTTAATGTGATGAGGATCATGAAGGGGGAATTGGAATGAGGAAAGAAATTTTTAGAAGGGTTTGATTACCCTGGTGTTATATCTTAATTCATTTCTAAAAGATCCTCAAAACCGATATTTTGGGATGACGGAATGGATGAGTCTCATATGTTTTTTCTAGGATAGGGGCAATGTGTACCTTGAGTTCAATTGGGGTCATATTGTAAACTTCATAGTCATTGAGTCTTTAAATGTTTCTCCCAAACTTTTTCCTAATCCTCATATGTGGAAGCTTAATAGGAAAGGCTTCATCATTTTATTATATCCCCCTTTATGGGTTTAAAACCATATAATATTTGTGAATTTTCAATTTTAAAATGAAAAATATTTCCTGAATCACACAAGTTCCCTATCTAGTGGGAGAAGACTTGACGTTCTCCTGATATCCCTTTATGGATTTTTAACCAAGAGAGTTTCTTGTCTCTTTACTAAGTAAATTTGTTTCATGAAAATTAAACCATTATAGGTGACGTATAAGGTTAGATAAATTTTCCCAAAATAGGATTTGATATAACTAGAAACATGAGAAAGATATAACTAATGTGAATTGGTAAATCCCAGAACTATTGATCAACCCAATAAAAGTGACCATAACATTTTGTGATAGTGGAATTACAAAATCTAAGACTGTTCTATAGTTTGATTATTTAGTCATGAGAGGCTTATATGATCATGTAATTTTTTATATAGAATGTGATGAAGAGGATATCCCTTTTTTAGTACTTAAGATGATGTATTTAGATATTTTAGGTTAGAAAACATTGATCACAGGGGAAGATTGGTCTAAAAAGTAAGGGAAAGAAATTAGCTGACATGTAAGGGGTCAATTCCATAATATAATACCCCATAAACAGGATAATTCAGTTTTTGTTCATGAATATTTTCCCCTCACACCATATGGTTTAAGTTCATGTGATGCGGACTAAACAAAATTTCATAGTCTATATATAAAATATCTTATCCAAATATGATTAAGATGCAAATGTGTGTAACATTGACGATACTAAATCCACATGAAATTTTTGATTATCGGTTGTGTAGATAATAACTCAATAAATATGAATATGGTATTGTGAGATGTAACATGTATTTAGGTATGACCACATTCTATACATTAATGATGGTTTACACTATAAAAGTGTGTGGGAATACGGTGATTAGAGAACCGACCCATTAGAATGAAGATACAACTGGTTGATGGGTGACATTGTGGGTGCTTATACAGATCCATATCAAGGGTATGTATGCATAATCAAATAAAAATGTTCTTGAAATTCAAATATTCACCTTACTGATATCTATGAATAGTTGACAATGATTCAAAATCTGAGGGAATGATGTAGATTTATAAATGAATAGAATATTTAGAAAGTTATTCACCCCCCCCCCAAAGGTTTTCCGTAATGTATAAAATACAATCTTGTTGTGAATAGATATGATATACCATCACACTAATGTTTTTCTAAACTTGTTGGTTCAGTGTGAAAGGTATGGATATTTATAGGGCCATATAGTGAGACCCACGATCATTGTGACTTTTCTATTTTAACTATAATATTTTTTCTTATGACCTAAATGTGTGAGGCATAACAATTGGGGACTTGAATTTTTCTTAGGCTTCTATTTATGGGTTTTTATCCTGATATTGTTTATGTATATTTATCATATTGTTTAGAGACTTTAGGTCTATACTAATGAAGGATTGAATTTATGTTCATAATACTTTTACCAAGGCACATAGAGTATTTTTTCATTATGCTTGAATCAAAAAATAAGATATAATACCTAGAATGGGAAAGAAAAAACAGGAAATGAATTAGATCCCAATGATGATATAGACTATCTCAAAGGGAGATTAACATAGATTAAGGTCCTTATATTTGGATCAGATGGGTGAATATAATAACCCAATTAGGTAATAAAGACTAATAACATCCCAACATCATTCAAAAAGGTAGTGGTGGAATAATAAATTGAAAATCAAGATTCTTGGACCATAATAAGTGATTTGTAACAGGTTCACAAGGGATAACCAATGACCATAATTGATTGATGTGTTCCATTGGGATATTCTGAGGGATTGAAAATAGTATAGGATATTCCCATTATTATGTAGATAAATCTTGTTTATAGTCAATATTTTGGGTGATTATGTGGATCCATATTAGGGGTGTGTATGCATAGTCAAATGTAAGTGTCCTTCATAGTTCAATATGCCATTACCAACAACTATAAAAAATATTGGAAATAAAAGACACTCAAATAATAATGAGAAATTGATGAAAAAAATAGGAATGGTGATGAAGGAATTTTATAATTGATAACTCAATGATTAGGTTTTAATAATTTTCATGAAAGTCCTGGAAATGGATGATTACTCAATCATGGTTCCTGAATATGTGATTTTAATGTCACCACATATCCTGAGGTAATAAGAATAAATCCACTTGTAGTTTTTATATTTTAGGGTAATCTCTAATAATTATTATATAAAATTAATATATAGTCATGTTTTATTTATTCCCTTTTCAATAAAAACCTTACGTTGGGAACTCTTACAATCAATTGACTCTCATGTATGGAAATTGGATCATATGAATAGAACACTTTTAGAATTTTATGCTCATCTAGGGTTAATCAAAGGTTTTGTGGTTAAACTTCAGGTGATTAGGAATCAAGTTTCATATCGTTTATGGTCACATGAATAGGACCTTTATTTTGGGGATTTTTTATAATCTGGTTCATGTAAAAAAGGATGTGTTTGTATCTCTTTGATAAGCTCATGGGGGGGGAAACATGAACTAAATGAATATGTCCAAACACTAGGATAATGTGTGTATTTTATTGTAATCAATGTTTATACCTAGAATAAGATATCCTAAAATAATTATGTGTCCCATAAAAATAGGAATAATCCATGCATATATCATAGTAAATAGATTAGTTATAGATCAAGCTTCTATATAGGGTAAAAATTTATCATAAGTTTACAAATGAAATAATCCATGATGAAGTCCCATAAATATATCTAAATCATGAATATGATAAGGGTATTTTTGGAAAATATATTACAGGGATGAATCTAAATGGGTGTTTCTTTCTAAATATTTCTTATACATAGGGTAGAGCATATTTTTTATTCATACATAGTTCTTTTGGGGATTTTTTGGTACAAATCAAAATCATGTTTAAAATTGGACTCCACTTTAGTTTAGGTTCATAAATAAAAATAAATATTTTTATATATTTCTATACACTAAAATAAGAATGGAATTATCTTTTTTGGACTTTTCAACTGCACCTCAGATAAGAGATCTGAGCATCACTTGTATTATGTAAAAATAAGATTCAGTCTATGTTTAGTTCTTGAATTTTCCTCTATTATATAGACAGAGATATTTAATAGAAGTTGACGGGGTTTATATCCTCATTAATAGACAATTTTGGTGTAACACCTTGAGTTTTTATGAATTTATTTTTGCTATCTAATTTAATCTTTTTGACATTTTCCATTTGAGAAAACTCTAAATATAGATTGTGTTATATGAAATTACCAAGTTATTATATCTTTGTAAGTACAAACAAGTGGATCTTTCACTACATGAAACACTTATATTTTATTTTGGTACATGAAGTAGTATATTTTTATTATGTTACTCACAATGTAGAGTTCCTTTGCTAACTTACATGACACAAAATACCTAATTTTTTAAAATAACAATGACTAATAAATATAATAATTAAAATATTATTATAGTTGTCACCTAGTCATTTGAATGGTGGTTATCTAGAAGATTAGTAAAAAATTAAAAAAATTACACATGTATATAAGTAGAATTAGTTTGTAACCAATTAACGTGAAATTAATATAAATCCCTTCTGAATATATAGAAATTATTTTGCTAGAAGACTACATTTATGAAATCAAACATGTTTTACCTCGAAATAATTAAACCAATATTGATAAATTATTTTAATGAAATATATATATATATGTAATAAAAATTTTAATCATCAAATTATGTGTTTTTTAGAAATTTAATAAAAATAAAATCAATTTTATGCATAATAATATATTTTTTAAAAGGTTATTTTAACATATTTTAATTGAAAACATATTTTAAATATAATTTTATACACTTCTAAATTTTATTTGAAAAAATAAAATTAATTTTTTAAATATTATTTTCAAAATTATCTTAGGGTGAATTTTTTGTATTTTTCCAAGAAGATTCATTTTTTATGAATATTAAAAAATTATGAATTTTAATTAGAAACTTTTTTTTCATATAATATATGTATAAATATATATATTATTTTAATGTAGTTTTAAAGTATAATTATGTGAATTATATATCTATTAATCCAATTCAGGTCATTGAAACCAATTTCACATTGAAATTGGATATAAAAACATTCTAATCTTTTGAACCATTTCACTTTAAAAACACATCCTCTCATCCCATCTGCGAGATTACTTTTAAATTAATTTATACCATGTCTATGATTATAATTAAAAATTATGGATTAAATATTTTTAATCATAATAATATATAACTTATAATAATTTGAAAATATTTTTTTTACAAAAAATATTTGTGAAAGAAATTAAAATTAATTACAATGTTTAAGGTAAAAACAAGTATACATAGTGGTTAATCTTACAAAAAAATGTTTACAAATAGCCCTAAAGTTGTACAGAACCCATTTTATTTCCTTATAATTAACTTAACACATCTAGGATATTAATTTTTGTGTTTTTTAATATGATATTTAGGAACAAACTTCGGTAAACCTAACTTTCTTTTCAAAAATACCTTGTGTGTCCTCTCTCTCCCTTATTAAAAGCCACCACATCTTTCCCTATTTTAAAAACTCTAATGTATTTTGGATCCAACAAACCCAATCCCAATATCATCCATATTGTCCTCCCTTCATTCTAGAAGACACAATTTTTTTATAATATATCCAAGGAATCCATTTGGTGAAAACCAAAAGGAGTTCCCCAAAGAAGAGGTAACATCCTTCAACAAGCATTTTTATTTTATTTCTTTGTACACCCCTGAATTATTTTTATCACATTATTATATAATAAACACATTATCCTAAATATAATAATTTGTTTTAATTTTAATTTTAGTACCCACACCTTCACACACTTCCATCAAATGGGATACACAGTCATCATTCGTGTTTATGGTGAACTACCATCTCGTGAACTGATGGCATACGTTCTTCCATTACAACCTATAATGGTTGGTAAACATGAAGAAATTACTATTTTTATATTATATTATTATATTTATTATTTATTTATTATTATATATAAAACATACCTTCATGTTTTTTATTTTTTTGGATTATAATAACATAGTTTGTGGACGTGTGGACTTCTGCCTCCTCAAGGTGATGTGATTCATTCACACATTACATGTATTGTATTAAGGATTATTAAAATATGAAAATATATATATATGAATTATTAATTTTAATATAATTATAATATGAATATATTTTATTTAATTTATTTCTTTTAATACGATAAGAAAATAGAAATAACGTTCAGTTGTATGTATGGCCTACCGTCTCCAAGAGCAGTGTATCTCATTTTATGTTTCTATATTTTATATATTATTAGAAATACATATATATTAAATATATATGATATTTATATAATGCTTTCAATTTTGATTATAACTAAATCAAGATCAATGAAAAATTCCCAAAAATAAAATTCAAAACATATACAAAAAACGAAGTGGATATTACCCAAAACATAACTTTAACATAAAATTGTTAATAAATGGGTAATATAAAGTAATAATAAAATAATATAGGGTAATATGTATAATAATATGGTTCTTTTAAATATTTATAATTATATTATATTTGTTATAATGTTTTTTTGAATGTGTACAAAGAAATTTAAGACTTAATGTAAGAGTTTTCTCGTCTCACTTTTATTTATGTGAGATATATTTTGTATTCCCACTTATTCTTATTGTGTGGTGTATATACTGACATATTAAATGTTATATCACGAATTTAATTTATATAATTATATTTAAAGTTTAAATTTATTTCATTATTTCATGTATGTCATGATTCAAAAGTTACTCCAATAGTAAGGGGATTTCTAGTATCACGTTTATTTCTGCAGGATTTATGTCATATTCACCACTTATTTCTATTGTGTTGTTTATATACTACCTAGGAATGTATTCTATGATTATTATTCTTAAATTTATGGTTATTTAATTATCCAATATATTATCTCTCCTTCATGGGGTATATGCTTCAAAATTTTCTATATTGGTAAAGTAAATTTGTCTCGGTTTTCCTTCTTTGAGACACATTCTAGGTTATGCACATATATGCATCTAGGAGGTCTATATAAATCCCATTGAAATGTAATATCATGCACCTAAATATATTAATAACAATTTAATCTACAATTAATTTTATTATTTAATGGCTATTATGATTCAATGTTACCAAAGTGGTAATAGTTTCTTGATAAAATCTCATCATTTATTGAGATTGGTTACGGTTATGCTATCGTTTATGAAATATTATGATCATTCCCCCAAAAACTCTCATGAAATCTATTATCCTATTTTTCCTAATGATATATTCATTTATTTTTACCATTTTTTCCACTCATTGAAGATTAATATGATTACGAATGTTTTTTATGAAAATCTGATTTTTATCTCTCTTCAGTCAAAAGTATGCTTTATTCAAAAATCATGTGTTCTAAAAATGTTTTAAAAAAATATTTTTTAAATAATAGTTTAACATCCTTTTTTGAGGAAAATTATTTTAATTTTTTTTATGATTTAAATTTTTTAATTTTTTTCAATTCTTTCTTTATAATTTTTAAAGGTTTTTTCAAATAAAATGGTTTTGAAAATGTTTTCTGTTTTAAAAAGTTTTTTTTCTAAAAGGAAAGTATAATTTCATCAACAAATGTATAAAATGAATTTTTAAAGAATAATTTATACATTTTCAATGTTTTTTTTCAAAATAAAATATTAAAAAATATTATGTATTAAAAAAAATTAAATAAATGTTATTTCCCTTAATAATTTCTCCAACTAATCATTGAAAATACCCATCCATAGAAGATGGAGTACTTCATATAGTTTATGATTTATTGGGGATTTTATCTTTTAAAACCATCTTTATTCATTATTTTCTTGTTTTCCATTTATTATGAAAATTTTATTATGAAACTTGTTTCTCTTCTTTGGGTTATACCATGATAAAACTCTTATGAAACTCACTTCCTTTCATGGGTTATTCTAGGATTAAATGATTATAAAACCTTTCTATTTTACACATGTTATGATTTTATAATACCAATATAATTTCATGTTATATGATATTATGAATGTTTTATGATATTTTCGAACACATATGTATGATTTCATTATGTGATTGGTGGACATATATCTCCCTCTAATGCATTGGGTAATGATTGTTGGATCATGAGTATATATATTATGTGTGAACTGGATTACATGTTCACAATGTTACTAGTGAACCATATTATATTCTCAAAATTTTATGCTTGAACCTTATACCATGTTAAAAATATTATGTATGGACCTATTTTTATGTCCATATGTTTATGCATGAACCTAATTACATGTTAATAGTGTTATGCATAAACCTGATTATTCATTAACACTATTTTGTATGGACCTAGTTTCTTGTCCATTAGTATATTCAAAAACCCACTTACATGTTCATAATGTTATTCTTGTACCAAATTACATTTTCACAATGTTTTTTATGGACCTAGTTTCATGTCCATAATTTTATGGTTGAACAGTATTACACGTTCACAATGTAATGCATGAACCTGGTAACATGTTTACTATGTTATATGTGGACCTGGTTGCATGTCCATAAGTTTATGTGAGGCCCTAATTTCATGTCCTTAACATAATTATTTAACTCATTTATATTTACCCATGTTCATAATGTTATAATTTGACATTTATGCCATAAGTCAATATCTTATGCATTGTTATGCTCCCATGACCCATGTTCATTGATTTTCTTATGATTCATTTATTAAAAATTTCCAGTATTTTTTTAGTATTCATTTTTATAATCATTAATATGTATGTTATGATCTTATAATTGTATTCTTGTGTTCTCATACACTTATGTTCATGTTATTCATATGTATCTCCTTTATTTACCCTTACTGAGCATCTGATCTCACCATGTCCTATGTTTCCCTTCCCTATGCTTTCAAGAAATGTTCTACATAGGATTAATGAGTGGGAACATCTTCTTAGGTGGAATTGAAGATCTTTCACAATGTTATAATATTTTTTCCGGGATTCCAAAGACACTAAACTATTATAGTCCTCATACATGTATATTTATAATATGCTGAATATTATCTAAAATGATTTAGTGTCCAGGGATGTTAAGCCTGGGTCACTATATTGGGAGTCAAGAAATCCTATATGGATCAAGATCTTATATATGGGAATTGGGACACATTATTTTAGTCACTCTATCTAGTTTAAGGTCTTTTAGTATGGATCATACAATAATTAGTTTAATTTCATCTAACTATTATGTTATCATGGACTTTTATATCATGTGACTTTGATGATGACCATATAGTTTAACATCCTATGATCAGGATGTTTACGATGAAATTTAACTTCTTTTTATGAGGTAAATTCCACACATAGTTTAACATCATGAGAAAAGGAATAATGTCGAACTAATATAAAATTACATGAAGTATTTATTGAGTAATCACACATTTTTGACTGTCATGATGTGTTCTCCATCCATTTTGATAAATTAATATGCTTCATTACAGTAAACATTAATTTTAACATAAAATCCTTCACTTTTTTATTTGGGCATTAAAGTATTCTTCCCAAGAATCAAAAAGTTTTGATAACCAATACCAGATCTCCCTAGAGGAATGAATAGATTTTATTTTTTTATTGAAAGCTTTTAGGAAATATTTTGGATAGACTTCCAATTTTTAATGTGTGAAATATGTTTTTATGGAGTCATTCCAATTAATTTAGCAACTTATATGACTGATAATATTTGATGAACGGATTTTAGATGGTGACACGTAGAGAAGGAAACTATACATAAAAGGGAAATATTGATTTTTTATTGTATATAAAGGAATATAGAGTCTCATTCATAACAGTATGGGTTGTGGAGTGATAATAACAAAAATCATGAAGCAATTATTTAGGCCAGTACTTATTATATTTATCCACAAAAATGGATTATTTTAGATATTTTCTTGTCAAAATACTAAATATATCCTTCTTTCGTTTCATGGTGTCTGGATGAGTGATTGGATTGAATTCCATATTACTGATACAACCTTTTCAAATTGAAATAGTAGAAGTTAGTTTCATTGTCATTTAATGTTTTGTGAGGGACACTAAATCTTGTAATGATATTTAATATCACAATATTGATGATAACCTTCATCCTGAATTCTTTGAGGACTATAGCCTCATACCACAAATAGAATAAGTTTATTTTAGTAATTATGCTCTTTAACTTCATGGATATTTCTAGAAGATATGGCCCTAGGACATATATTCTTAAGATATAAAATAGACAAGAATACTTAGTTGTAAGAAAAACTCTGGCGGTTGATGGATGAAATTGAAATTTATTTGGTTAGTAGGATTTGTTTTGATGAATTCCATGAAATCTAGTATCATTAACAGACAAAATTATCAAACACTCTTTGTAATATGGGAGATTGTTGTTCTAGATTTATGATCACTGCTGGTTCCTATGTGGAATTCTTGTATGAAATTGAGGTACATTCCTCCTTTAATTATTATATGGAGGACTGCATTAAATCCTCACTCAAAAAAACAATCTATGAGATCGATCCATCGTAATATATGAAGTTCATAGCCCTCCATTGAATCTTCTATTTCTTTTCTTGGTTTGATGGAAGAATTTGGATCAATATGTTGTTTTGTATGGGGGTAATCCATCAAATTGGTATATCATTTGGAGAGTCTATTTTATTCCTTATATAGGAGTGGATTTAGCCTCATTTATCTCTTCCATTTCATTTTCAACAATTTGGGACACCATCATATGATGCGTGATCATGATGACTATCTCTTCCTGGTCTAGATATTCTAGGGTTTTGGTTGCAATAGACAATTCATCTAAAAGAGAATTTTATTAATTTGCGACATAATACAATGTTATATTAGAGGGGAATGATATTACATACTCATTAAATATATTAAATTTTTTCCATAATATAATTTTTAATTAATAATGATTAATTTCCATTCAATGTTCATGTTTTGATCTTAATCATCTATAAATATTTATGTTTTAATTTGTTTAATTTAACTGTAGTATAAAATTTTGATCATATATCCAAATAATGATCCAAATTTTTATTTATTTATTAGTGTTCCTTATTCCAATTCCAAAAAACTAATTAAATTGTAGTTTTGGAAAATTTATCCATTTGAAGTTTCATATGTAACACATAAGAATACCTAAGGAATCAGGAAATGAAACTATAACACCTTTGATATTATAATTTCTAGAATAAACCATAAGTCCAAATTCATAGAGACTCCCTATAAAGTCTAGGAACATTCCATAACATCTAGAATAAAAATTTGAATTCCCAAAATAACCAAAAAGGGGCTCAATTTATTCCTGAAATTCCATCACACAGTTCTATATGGATATGAAAGAATCCCACAATTCATAACTTTTATCTCAATATAGAATTTCAATTGAGCTATAATTTTGGGTAAGGAAATTAAATATAAAGGAACCCAACATTTTAGAATAAATTCACAGTATTTTAATTCATATTCACAACCATAAATCCATTCAATGTTATACTAAGGGAAAATTTGACACAAAACTAGACAACATCACATGGTTTACAGAAACAAACATAACTTTGGCCCCAAAAGTCTAATAGATGCCAAATTTTTTTGGTTAAATTTATACATACAAATCTAGTACCTTAAATTAGGATATTTTTTTATATTAATATATATGAATAGTCATATTTAAAATCTATATTTAGGGATTATTTTGGAATAAAAACACTCTACTTTCTTCGGTTATAAATTCAACCTCCTCTTTCCCTTGAAAGGGGTTATAATTTCAAAACATAATATCGATAATTGGAATTAAAATAAACTTTATGAGGGACCTATAGAACTTTAATTAATATTTTTTCAATAATATGTTTCTCTCCTCCACATTTATTTTCATGTTATTTTCTCATTTTTTTCATTTGTAATCATTTAATTATGTTTTCTTTTCAATTTAATATTAATGCATGCTTAGTCATTATCATCAATAATTTTCATATGCCATATAATTTGAAATATTAATGATATTAAAATATTTTATATCAATTTAATACCACTTTTCCACTTCTGATTTATTATTCAATAAAAAGTTTTGGTTTACTCCCTTCACCATTCATGTGTGTGTTCTACACACAACTTTTTTCTTGTCCCCTTTTTCATCAATTTTTAACTCATCGCCCTAAACCTCATAAAATATATTATTAACCAGAAAAATGGCTGAGTAAATCTCGCATTATAGTGTTTAATAATTTAGGTATGTTAAGTGATTGAGCATTTTTCTTATTTAACATTCTTGGAATTAATATTGTGTGTGTCACACAAATTTTGTTATTGATTAATGAAATGTTTTATTTGGACTTTTCATTCCATGTATTATTAGATCAAAAAATACACATGTTTTCATGAAATATTTAACCTTACATTAATGATATTTGATAATTATTAGAACCCCATTTATGTATTAGATTAAATCCAAAAAAATGTGAGCATCAATAAAAATCAACTCTTGAAGAGGATGATAGTTAAATTAAACGTTTTTCAAAGATCAAGTTTATCAAAACCTTAAATCCATAAAGTTAAAATTAACAAAATAATTATTAAATTTCTAAATCGATATTCATCAATCAACTATTTTACCTAATATTTTTAAATAACCCTCCCCCCATTAAAAATATAATAGAAAAATAGTCGACTACAAAAAAGAGTACCATCCCAAAGGATTCGACCCGAGTGCCTCTATACATATTAATGGAGCATCAGATCATTGAATGGATGATAAGAACCAATAATTTTCACTTCAAATGGAGTTTTTTCCATGGATGGTATAACTAGTAGTCAGTACCTTTTTATTTTGGTAATAAAATAAAAAAAATCTACAAAAACCCAAAAATAAAAAATCTAATAACAATAGAAAAATAAAAACTCACCTTCCTCATAATTCTAGATTTTCTATGAATACCTCATTGCCTTCAAAAAAATCCATCAATTTTTAGTAACCCAAAAATTGAGTGAAAACTTCACCAAATTATGATTAATATTAGGGACAATCAAATCAATAAAAGCCCATTAATTTCTCATCCAATTGTTCAATATATGGACATTCTTGGGGAGAAAACCTTAAAAGAAATCACATCCCCTAATATGAATTACCATACCATTAGTATTAAATATCCATATGTTAGGTATATTATCAAAATCATGTCTATTTTGATTCATATTATACCTCATTTCCATTTTCTAGTTGGTGAGGATTCGCATCTTCATCTTAAAGTGTTCCAAGTGTTTTGCTATGCCTTGAAGTCTAAAGGGGTTTATCAATATTAGATCAAACATTGAGCATTTAATTTCTTCCTAGATAACTCCCCCAATTCATGGCTATATTACCTCCACTATGGTTCCATACACACATGGAATAATATGAAGAGACTCTTATTAGATATATAATTCCCTTATTCTTGAACCACATATATCCAAAAAAGAATAATTTTTTATCTGTAGATTCCAAAAATAATCACTCAATGAGTAATGGGATAAGTTCAAAAAATATTTTGAAAACATTCCCTCACCACCAAATACATGACCAAATAATGATCCAATACATCTATTTGGGGTCATTTGATATGGATAGAACTCTCATCACTGTCGAATGTAGTGATGCCCTTGTTGTAAAAACTCATGCAGCTGCATGATATCTCATAAGCAACATGGATGAAAACACATAGAAATTACATACTCAAGTATATCATCAAGAAAAATAATTCCTAGAGAATAAATCCGTAGTACCTAAGAAGATAATTGAGTATATGAGTGAACTTATAGGTCTTGTGTGATAACTAGAAGTGGCTTCCAAAGCCTCAACCTCTCCTCCTATAAAATATATAATCCCTAAACCATTCAAAAATTGAGTAATATGTAGATCACCATCTCATCCAACCGAAGCATGTCCAAAACTTCAAGTTGAACCATCTATTTCTTCTAGTCCAATGCATCTCAATAGAACATATTCATAGCAGAACAACATCCCTCAACATTTATGTCAATTCCTTAAATCCCCAAATAGCCCCAACTTGATCCCTTATCTTCTACCTGTAATCTTGTCTTTAGTATGGTAATCCCATCTCTCATACCCCTCAGTCCCCTCCTCAAAATATAAAATAATTCAAATATGGTCAAGGTGGTGGTGTCTTACAAATACCTTATCCTTTTTTAACCTCAAAAACAAATGAGAAATTATCATCCTTCTCCTTTAGGCTTCCACTACCCTATTAATCCTTCATAATTCCCAAACCAATACTAGCACTTTCTTAATATCCAAAATCATGGTAAATCTAATGCAGGACATGACTTATATTTCCATAATCCCTTAGAAATTGGTGTCAAAGATATTTTTTCATTAACCCATTTTATCCTTAAATGTATTATAAACCAAATTTTCCTACTTTTTTATCTTCTAAGACAACAAGAACAATAAAATTAATCCCAAATAATATATCAAAAATTAATCTACCCCAAAGGTAATGTATCTTCAATTTCTCATTAAAATAGAATAAAAATTTTCATCCCTCATGATGTATCAATAAAATAACCTTTAAATATTGAGAAGTAAAATTAAAAGAAAAAAAAGGATAAAATAAACCGGAAGAAACTCCCTCGCCTCCTTTAATTCCTCTAATGAACCCTATTCCTTTTCCTAAAACAATGTCTAATCCTAACAAGCCCTCTGAGACTAGTTTTGAAATTGTTTACATGTTAAATTGGTTAAGGTAAACATTAAACTCTTATATTCCATAATGAAAATACATAAGTATGAAAATTTTATTAAGGAATTGTGCACCCATAAGAGACAACTTGGGACCGTTGAATATTTTTCAACACAGTAGTCCAGACACATGAAGTTTGATGATCTGGTGAACATTAATGTTCCAGGAAAAATAGGTAGTTAAATATTTGATTATTTGCTAAAAGAACTAGGTGCCTCAGTAAATATAATTCCCAAATCCAAATTCTCCCACCTTGGTCATGGAACCTTACACTCAACAACTATTTTTGTCCTATTATCCAATTGAATCAAATCTAGTCCTAAGGGAATAATTGGGGATGTCATTTTTTGGGTCAATAATATTATCTTCCCTGCTAGTTTTTATGTCTTTTACATGGAAGTAGAGATGAATTATTCTTAATATCTAATAATTCTATGAATACCATTCCTCATGACATCGAGAATAGAAATTGATGTCCATGAGGAAATGTATTCAAAAGAATTTGGTGACCAACTGGTCAAATTCAATATTATTCAACCCATGTGATGCCCATCTAAGGATCACTCTACATTCTCAATCCATGATTCTTTGGAAACATAGGAATGAAATTCACCTCAATTTCATCATTTTAATAAAATTTTATTGGTCGATGGGTCTGTCTAATTTTTACCATAATTAAACAATTCATGAATAGTGAATTTGATGTTGAGATTTCATTTATATACTCCATCAATCTAAAGGATCTTGAAAACTTTCTAGAATCCCACCTCATATCTGATATCCACTACTCTACCTTTCATTGTATGGAAGAACATGTATCAAAAATGATTAAAATCCATTCTATTGTTCTTATGTTTTTTAGACCATAAATGAAGGATGAAATTGAATTGAACCCCCATTTTGTGATCCTGAAATATTCATTCCTTTTCCATAATCACTCTTATACCATCATAATATTAGTTGAACATACTGAAACTATGGATTTCAAACTTGTTCAGGTATTAGAGGAAAATAAAAAGGCCTTAGTTTGGACTCAATATGACCTAGAAAGAATCAACCCCACCGTTTCCATTCATCACATCAATCTAGAAGAATCACCTAAACAAATCATACAACCTCAAACAAAACTCAATCCACTAATACTCAATGTATTTTAGTAAGAGATTACCATGATTATTCTAGTTGGTTTTATGTACCCAATTTCTAATAGAAAATTCTTTAGTCCTATTTTAGTGGTACCTAAGAATGGTGGGATAAATATTGTAACAAATGAACATAGATAGTTGGTCACAACTAGAGTGAAAATCAAATAGCATATGTGTACCGATTATTTTAAATTGAATGTTGAAGCATGAAAATATCACTACTCACTTCTTTTCCATGATCAAATGACATTAATATTAATTAGGAAGAAACATTGTTTTTGTCTTGATAGATACACCAGCTCATTCAAAATCTGAATATCACCACATGATTAATGATAGACTACATTCACATTTGTATTTGGAACCAATTAATATGAGAGAATGTATTTTGGCCTCTTCAATTCTCCTATAACATTATAGAGTTGTGTGATGAGAAAATTTTATAATTTATTTAGGCATTTCATGGAGGTCTTCATGGATGACTTTACCATTTATGGTGAGTTATTGGAATCATGTTTTCATCCACACTCTTTATTCCTAAAAAAGTGTGTCAAATGTAAAATTATACTGAATTATTTGAAATTTTATTCATAATTACTAGTGTTATCATTCTAGGGAAATTTATTTTAAAAGAAGGAATTCAAGTCATTCCTTCTAAAATGAAGGTTATATAATCCCTTCTTGAACTAACATCTTTTCAAGACATTCATTCCATCCTTGTTCATGTCGGGATCTATCTGTGGTTCATCCATAATATCAGTATGATTTCCCTCACACTCACTCTTCAACTCCAGAAGGATGCTACATTCCATTTTGATAAATATTTCGAGATATCATTCATTGAAATTAATGATTTTATTATATATTACCCAATAATTAAATCCCTAGATTCGTCATTACCCTTTAGATTGTTCTTTGATGCTTCTGACAGGGCCATTGGAGCAATTCTTGGTCAAAGAAGAGAAACAATTCTTCATGTCATCTATTATGACTCAAATTCACTATATAAACTCAATATCATTACACTATCACTAAATAGAAATTGTTTACTATGGTTTTTTACATGGATAAATCTCATCACAATATCTTAGGTTCGAAAATCATCATCTTTACATACCATTAGATTTTAATGTTCATTCACAACGAAAATGGTTCCAAACCAAGGATAATAATATTGATCATAATTATCTAAGAGTTTAACCTTGACATAAAATATATACCTAGAAAATAAAATCCTTTTTTTGATCACCTGAGTTGAATATACAATTAAACTAATTTTGAAATCAATGATTCTGAATTTCCTATTGAACACCTATCATGTCTCACTCCCTAGTGATCATGGTATTCCCCAATTGTAAATTACAAGGTTTCTAGTGTTCTCCCGGAAATTTTTTTAATAGAATAAAAATTGAAGCTAAAAATTGATTTAGAATATTGCTTTTGGGATGATAATAACTATTCGAAAACTGGGGCTGACATGGTTATTAAGAGATGTATTGATGATAATGAACATTACTCCAACTTATAATTCTTCTACTAAATTACTATTTGAGTCCACTTTAGGAGAAAAAGGACCCCCCTGAAAGTCCCTTGACTCTAGATTCTTCTAGACTTCACTCTTAAAGTACTCACATTAGTTCTATAAAATATGTCCTACCTACCTAAAATTTTTCTGAATTTCAAAAATAAATGCAATTCCCTAAAATCCATTAATATTTTGTGCCATATTTTATGTTTGGGGAATATATTTTATGGTAACATTCCCCACATAAAATGGATTATCTTTCATTATTATTGTGGTTGACTATGTCTCTAAGAGGGTCAAGTCCAAACCCACTTGGAAGGATGATGCACATACTATTAGTGATTTCATAAAAACCCACATTTTTCATCAATTTGGAACTCATCGTGCCTTTTTAAGACACTCAAGAACCCATTTCTATAATTAGACCATTGAATATATTTTTAATAATAATGGGGTTTTACATAAAACATAAATTATATATCACGCCCCAAAAAATGGCAAGGTTAAACTTTCTAATAGATATGTGATAAGAGTGATTGAGAAAATTTTTAATCCCTTAAGAAAATATTGGTCTGAAATACTTAGTGAAGTGATATCAGCCTATCAAACTACCTATAAAACACCCATCTGGATGTCAAAAATTTTTATTGATTTTTTAAATCATATAATTTAATAGTTTAAATCCAAAATATGTCTTTTTTGGGATGTCAAAACTTAAAAAAATTTGAAAAAACTTGTGAAGATTGATTGTTGTGTCAAAATGAACTAGAGGGGTATTGACATGATTCTTATGAGAATTAAAATATATAAAAAAATTATATGTTTCCCCATGACAAACATATCCTTTGAAATATGTTATATGAAGTGGAAAATGTAATTCTATTCAATTATTGATATTGTCTTCACTTATGTAAAATTAATTCTCATTAGGAATTTCATTTTATTATTACTAATGTTTTCTCATTTGGTGTAGTGAAATTATTATACCCTATCTTCAAAAAAGACATTAATGGTTAATGGGTACTGGTTAAAACCTCACCATGAGTGGGCACACACCTAAGGAACAATATTAACTTCCAAAATATCCCAAAAAATTGTAGTAGAATGACCCATGTATGGATATGGTGACACCCAAAATCAAAACCATAGGTAACCTTTTTTCCTTTAACTCCATCTCCCTTTCTTCCTCCTCTTTATCTTCCTCCAAATTTCTCTCTATTTTCTTCTTCATCTCTAACTTGCACACTCTCTCTAATTTTTTTTTACCAATTTCGACATACACTATTTAATTTTTATTTCATTTGTGGGGGTGTTTTTTCACATAAAATTCCAAACATTCAAAATAAATAAATAATAATATGAAAAATACAAAAATACTCATTATTATTGTTTGAAATTTTTTAAAACTATTTAACTAGTATAATGGATCATTTTCATCACATTTTTTTTATTTTCATTATAATTTTTTCGTAAATGTTTTATCAATAATAGTACTTTTTGAATTCCTAATTTTTGATTTGGAAAATGGTTCTTCCCCAACTATGTGGAATAATATTAACATTCATTCCATGGTTACCTATAAGAAAATTTTCATATAACGTGTTTATTCACCCCAATTATGACTCTTGATTTTGTGGACCATTGATATAAATTTCTCTTTTAGAAAATATTAATATGATTGAGGCATTTATTAAACCATATGAGAATAAAAATTTGAAAATATTCTACCATTAACCATAAAGTGGTCCCACTTTTGAAATCCCATTTGATCCTATGAAATCCCTTTTTAATGCCACATTTCAATCCCAAAACATTATCCCACCATATATCTACATATATTTCTATTAAATGGTTCATTTTAATTTATGTGTGGGGGTAGATTAAATTTTGGGTACCATTTCATTGATTATCAATGTTTCATCAAATGATTGAGGAAAATAATCCATTTAATTATAGGGGAGAGGTTGTCATTCTTTGATTTTTGGAAATGGATTCACATTTATGTAATTGTAAATATGTTGTTGAAAAGTTTTAAAAAAGAAAATTATGAAAAAAATAATGGATTGTGTCTTTGGAAGATTAAAATCACTCTTCCTCAACCATTAATCTTATTATAAATATTACAATTAGTGTCTTGAGAAGATAAAATTTGTTTTGGGACATGAGTGTGAGAGTTTTTCAATGTGAAACTTCTGAAAAAATATAGAGAAAAAAAAACACTTGCATAATCTTTTCATGTTTCATTGGGAGAAGTTTTGTTTTTTATGTATATTTCATCATTCAATACCCTTCCAATTTTCTCCAAATCTTGTATTCCTTCACACAATCATGACCTTGTAAATATATGTTTCCATTCCCTTTCATGCCTTATTTCAAATAAAATTATTCATTTCATTTTCTATATTAGTGTTTCCCTTATTTTATTATATTTTTTCCATTAAATTTATTTATACCATTTCCGCTGAAAGATTCCTAAAATGGACCTCATTATTACAATACACTTTAGGATAGATACTGTAAGTGGATGTCTCTTATAAAATTTATGATTTTACTTTTTTGGGGGATTGAGTGAACCTCCTTGAATAAATTTATATCATCTTAAGATGAGTGAGTTTTGTGTGACTAGATTTTTCATTTATAAATTGTTAACATGAGAAATGAATCATATTAACACATTATTAAAGTAAAAAAAAATTGGGTAGGAATTCATTATGGATGATTAAACTAATAAATATCTCCCATAATTGGTGAAAACAATATATAATTAATTTTTCTTAAGTGAAAATGATTTTTCAATATTTTTTTATGTATTCCTGGGGAAATTCACTATATTATTTGTGAGGAATTTTACATTACATATTAAATAAATATAATAAATTACTCTCATAACATAATTTTCATTTAAAAATGGTTAATTTCCATTCCATGTTCATGTTTTGATCATAAACATATATAAAACAATTATTCAAATTTGTTAATTAAACCGCTGTTAAATATTTTGACCATATATTTAAAATTAATGTTTCAAATTATTTGAATCTTATTTTTATGTTTTCATGATTCAAATTTCAACAAAACATTAATCTTGGATTATAGAAATTTTGGCCATTTGAAGGGCCATATGGAACACACAAGACTACCCAATGACTTTTCTAATGAAACAAGGAGAGTTGTGATTTCATATTTTCTAGATTAAATCTGGATGTCTAAATTTTTGGATACTCGATCAAAAGTTGAGGAAAATCTCATTATATGTTGGATAAAAATTTCAAGGAACATATAAATCAAAAAGAGAACCAATTGATGTCTGAAATTCTAGAATAAAATTATTTATGGGATTCGAAATCATTCCATAACTCATAAATATTTTCCCAATATAGAAGTCCTGGTGAGTTATAAATTTATGGAGATAAATATCATATAGATTCACTATATATTTTTAAAAAAATTGTATTTGGAGGTATATTTTTATCCATAAGTACATTTACATTTTGACCGAGGAAAAATTTCACACAAAAATAGATCGCATCACATGGTTTGTAAAAACATCCATATAATTTTTTCTAAATGTCCAATGGCCTCTAAATTTATAGGGTGAGATTTTAATGTCCATGTATCCGATATTTAATAATAGTACTTCTTGACATTTATATGTATAAATGGTCAAATTGGAAATCCGACTTGAGAGATAGTTTTGGAGTGAAAAATACCACCCACCTTTGGCTATAAATTCACACTCCCCCTCTTCTCTTTATAGTTTATTGTCATTTCATCACTTAAAGAGGATAATTTTCAGGAACATAGCCTTGAAAAGGGTCTAGGAGGAATTACCTTAATCTTGTATGAAAAAAATTCCTCTCCTCTACTTTTGTTTCATGTTTATTTTCCATTGTTTTCATTTGTAATTATATAATATTGTTTTCATTTCAATAGAATATTAATTCATGTTTCTTCATCACTTTCTATAATTATCATCCACCTTTTCTTCTGCAGTATTAATTACAAAAAAATAGTTTAAATCAAGTTATAACCACTTTCTTATTTTTCATTATTATTCAATAAAAATTATGTGTTTACTCCCTTTATTGTTCATGTGTGTGTTTGACACAAAAATATTTTCTTGTCCCTCTTATTTTTCTCATATTTTTAATTCATCACCCTACACATCATAAAAAATATTATTAACCAACCAAATGGATGAGTAAATATATCATTAGGGTGGGTCATAATTTTTCATGGGAAGTGATTGAGATATTTTTATCACTTAACATTGTTTTTATTAATATTTTGTCTGCCAATAAAATATGTTATTTATTAATGACATGTTTTTTCATATGGATTCTATGGATTTTTATAACCAAAAATAAAACTGGGTTCATGAAATATTTAACCGTCCATCATTGATATTTGGTAACAATTATAACCCTAGTTAAATCATTCAGTAAATAAATAAAATTAGGAGTTCCTATCAAAATAACCAAGTAAATTTGAAGTTAATTTAATTAAATGTTTTTCAAAATTCAAGGATATCACAAGCTTAATTTCCTAATGAATAACTCACCTTAATCATTATTTAAATGTTAAATAAATATTCATTAATCAATCATTTTATCTAATCTTTGTAAAAACCCTATAATGACTTGGATTTTCTATAGTTTTATTTTTATAAATTAATTGGAAAAATTTATAGACCATGTGCTAAGATAGAATGAGATTCTGAGGCCCGGTGTTCCTGGAATGGTACATTGAAAAATGATTATTTTTTAATAATGTGTACTGGATGATTTTATTTAAAAGTGGAATAACTTCTAAATGGGTTCCTAGGTCAGAAATCAAAAGGCACCATTGGGGTCAAATTAGTGACTTTGCCTTAATTGGGACCTAACATTTATTGGTGTGGGTCGAATGTGATGGTTCAAAAGTGGATGTAACATTAATAAAAATATTTATTTAGCACTGTGTTGTTTTCTTCTAATTGAGTCTTATTTTTTGAAATCCAGGGTCACCTCCATAACCCAAGAAATTCCTCAAAGTCACAGAGATGGAAACCTCACTGATGAATGATGACAAATGCTAGAGGATCGGGGATCGACAAAGAGACGGACCTTAATTCTTCGTCAATGACTGATCCAATCATGAGGTAGGATATTAATATCTTTGGGACTTCCGTTCCCCTCTTGGATTTAAATGATGAACATGGACCAACCCATGAACAAGAAAATACATGGTTCGCTTGTACTTGCGGGATGGATAACATCTTGTGGGATTTCGAATGAGGATGAGATCTTTGTGTTGAATGGTTCTTCAAAAACCTTATACATTGAATGGTTCAAGACTGACATGAATAAGTCCAAGATCCATACATTGGGAATTAATTATCTTTATCTATCCCACCTAAATCTATTTCATTTTTCTTCTATGGAACCCCTACATAAACGATCAATTGTTTCACCCCCTATCCCTATCACAATGGTTTGTGATCGAATGTTTGGCCCTTTGATGGCATAACAGAGGTGCAACAGGAGTGTGGTACATCTTGGGTGAGGTGGAAGCTAATGATGGCATAAGATTGATTGTTAGTGGGGTGGCAGGTGGTGACGGTTGGATGCGACCTGAGAGGCTGGACCAGGGGAGTGCATAGTGGGAATAGGCCACCTACAAGGCAGCCCGTAGGGGAGGCAACAGTAGCTCGGCAGGGGTCGGGCCAGAAAGAGCATGGATGTACCAGGTCGACAACATAGCAGCCATCGTTGGAGGCAGAATGTGGTCCGGAAGGGACCACATTGGAGCCTACTATAGTTGATTCTATGGGAGGTTACCAGGGGTCGTAGTAGTAAGTTGCGGTAGTGGAACATGTCATGTCGTGTTGGACCTTTGGTAGTGAGAACAAGCCATGGTAGAAGGCCACGAAGCTGACCAAGAAATGCAGCGAGGGGCACCACATTGACCAGCAGGGCATGTGGCCATGGTGGGCCACATGAATAAAGGAGGTTCTCCCATGTGCATGCGTGTCAGACCAGATATTCCAGGCCACTTCAACGGCCTTGTGGGCCGAAACCAGTGGCCCAATGCACTCGGTCCATCTAGGATAATAGGTCAAGCCTGGTGAGTCGTGCCCAATGAGCCGAACTAGTTCAGTCTAAGCCGAAATAGGTCAGATCAGATAGCCCGAGTCAGGTTGGGTTCGGCGGGTCTGATCAGACCCAGACCAAACCTAGGATAGTCCTTTTCCGAAAAATTGGTTGTAACATTAAAATAGTGTGTACGATTGAGTTTTTGGGACCCCTGTGATGAGAAAATTATTTTAAGATACACAATGTGAGGTTTTTTTCATGTTTTTTTACATCCTAATGGCTTGAGGAGTAGTTTCTCCAAGAACATGCGCACTTTGATCGAAATCCTACGGTTGGATGGGACATGGTGACTATGTGACTTGGGAATGCATGGCACATTAACACTTTGTGTGCCATCGACCCTCCATGCTCCATCAATGATCTATACGCCATTGAAACTTTGAGGACCATCAATGCTCCATATTCCATCAACGATCCATGTACCATCAATACTCTGGGATCCGTTGACATCACAGGCACCATCGATGCTCCTTTCATAATCGACACTTTGTGTGCCATCAATGCTCTATGCACCATCTTCATTCAATGTTCCATTGATGATCTGTGAGTCATTAACACTCTGTGCGTCATGGAAACTGGGAGCTTTGTGGAATACAACTAAAAACTCTTCTCTTCATTCCTTAGACAAATACATATTGGATATGAGAGTATTTATTGTACTTCATGTGCTCCATTTTTTGTTTACTTCATGTTATTCCTTTGTGATACACTTCATGTATTTCATAGTGGTATTTCTTTTTTTTTGTTTCATCGTTCCCTACTATGTATTTTTTTACTCACCCTTGTACAGAATTTTCTCGCACATATCGGGTCTTGTGTAGATTATCGATGCTTTTAAGGAGTTCTATGTGGACCAGGATCAGGAACATGTGGTTCTTAGAGGGAGAAAATAGACAGGTTACACCCTACAACTTGAGGAATCTATCCTACACATACTCTTCATGTAGGGCTATCTATGGATGAGTTTTCATAATTAGTGCATTCACATGATAGACTCCTTCGTTTGGTGGGCTTGTATTCTGGCCCTATTTACTTTCTATTTTTCTTACTATCATACTCTGTGGTTGGTATCTTAGTTTATGCGTGAATTCCTTACTTAGTGTTTTTATTTTTCATTATTATGGTCTTGGATATGTGTGTGTGTGTGTGTGTACAGATACATTTGAAAATCCCTCCCATTTGTGGGATATGCCTACATAGTGCTAGTCGATATCCCCTGGCCTATCGAAGGTGGGATTGGGGTAGTCAGAAAAAGGGCCCCACTAGGATGGTTCATTACAAAGTGGAACTAGATTAGGTCTGTTCTACCTAAAGAACCAAGAGCCATTGATATTGTTTTTGGGAAATAGTGTTAAGTGTTTTGATTTTTTCTTTCAAAATAGGGACTCCACTGTTGGTGTGGCAGCTGGTGTATCCATACACCTGGAATCTGAATTATTCTTTTCATCTTGGTACATGATAACCCTAGTTACAGGGAAAATAAATGGTACATGCATCATATAGGATTTTTAGTGTGTTCTCAAGTCCTTATTGAGTTAGCTCACCATATATACCATATTGATTGTGGAATGTCTTGATCTATTTTAGTATGCCTCTACATAGATATCCCACTATGATTCTAATGTGTGATCATGAGGTTAATCCTCATAGTGACGAGGTGTCAATACAGGGGCCAGTACCATAGATAGCACCTTCGGTTGGTGTAACAGTGATACCAGTACCCTGAGAGTAGTAGTTACTATCGGTGCTTCTGGTAGTGGATGTATGATGGATGAGTGTGTTTCATGAGTTACATAGGTAGAGACCTCCCAGGTTTAGGGTGATCTTGACCCCCATATAGCTTTGGATTAGATGGAGGTAGTTAGACATGTCTTCCTCCATGGGAGGATGCCTTCTGACCAAATGGAAGTTATAACCTTGAGTATAATTCAGGGCTCAGAGTGGTTGTGGAAGTGATTAGTGGTCCAGACACATGAGGATATGACTCTCTCTTATTTTGGCTTCAAGAACCTCTTCTAGGAGGAGTTATTTTCGGTGATGTTCTACCCACTATGCATATTATATCTCATAAATCTGTTGCAGGGCAGTCAGACAATAGCATAGTACTCAGAGAGAATTACAAGTATATCATACTAATCCAAGAATATGGTGTGGGGCCTGTTCTTCTAGGCCCAGACCATTGATTAGGGGATACTCAAGGAGATTAGGGTATCCATGATATCCCTTATCATCCTTACATATAATATATTACTAAAGTGATCCCTGCTAGTGGAGAGCATCCTGGTGGAGCAAACACCAGTAGTGGGAGAAACCAGTAGGCACCAGGTAGCAGAGTCATTGATGGAAGGTAGATAATTGCAGATATAGGGAACCAAGTTGGTTATGAAATATAGGGTATAACCCCAATATTTGAGGTCAGTGGTGTGGGGATCCCAGGGTATAGAAGATCAGTAGAAGGACATGTTGTGATACTCGTGTGGCGGTCATGGGCATCTGGAAAAAGATTTCATAAATCATTTTGAGGAAGATCCTCAAACATTTGGGGGGCCACCAATGTAGAGGATGAGATAGGATCTTAGTGCTCCACTGGGCAGCATACATGGAAGAGGAGTAGTTTGAGAAGGAGACAGTGGTAAGAGGATCAACATACCACCAGCACCACCCCCCAGGTGGTCCACCATGGGCTTAGGGAGATGGAGGATAGGGACTAGGCCAACTTCAGGTAATGGGGGATTATGACCCCAGTGCTTCAGAGATGATTAGGGGTATGATTGGTTTAATTTCCACCATATTTGCAGTATTTATTGACACAAGTTCCGGTCACTCTTTTCTCACCACGACCCTCATTTGAGACTCAGAGATTCAAGAGGAATCATTGAAATGATCCTTACACATCGAGACTCATATGGGGGTGATTTTATGATCACACACAGGTTTCAATAGTGATCCCTTACTCTAGGGATTAAAGTTTTGGTTGGGATATCTTGGTGGAAATTTCGAGGCCTCACGACATCATTCCTGGTTTGGACTAGTTATCTGCAGTTCATGCCCAGATATACTATTTTAGATGTAGAGTGTGGTGTGTCTTCAAATATGGGACCATTTTTTCATTTTTTGGTGAAAAGAAAACACATTCAGTGTAGGATGGACTTACTCATAGAAGGGTGCACCCTATTACTCAATATTTTTCTAGCCTCACACTCGATACGATGGATGATATGTGTCCTCAGTTTCATGTAGTAGTGGTGGAGTATGAAGAAGTCTTTCCAAAGGATTTCCCCAGAATACCTCCCTGTTGGTATGTGTACTTCTTCATTGACATGTACCCCAAGATGGCACTGATATATACACATTTATATCGGATGTCTCCCATAGAGAATCATGAGTAGAGGGTAAAACTGTAGAACCTGCATAGGAAGGACATCTTAAGACCCAGTATTTTACATTGGATGACCCCTGTTTTGTTTTTCATAATGTTATACGAGAGATTTATATTATTTGTGGAATTCAGGTTCCAGAAGCAGGTGACCGTGTAGATTAGGTATCCACTATCAATGATTGATGGCCTATTAGATTAGCTGAAGGGAGTTTGGTGGTTCTTAAATATATACCTCATATCTGGATATCACCGTCTTTATGTACGGGATGAGTAAATCCCTAAGACAACATTTAGATGTCAGTACGTCCACTAAGAGTACATAGTGATTCTATTTGGTGTTTCAAATTCCCCAATAGTGTTCATAGGACTCATGTACATAATATTCTGGCCTTACATAGACTAGTTCATTGTGGTGTTCACTGATGACATCCTAGTGTGCTTAGCAACTAAGGTGGAGTATGCGATACACTTGATAATGGTCCTAGATGCAATTCTAGATAACAATATTTATTGTAAGATCTCAAAGTGTCAGTTCTGGATTTGGGGGTCCACTTTCTAGGATATTTCATTTCAGAGGATGGAGTGGCAGTATATACAATGAAGATGGAAGCTGTGTTTTTTAATGATCCACCAAAGAGTGTCACTAAGGTGTGGAGTTTCTTAGGTTTGAATTTGTACTATTATAGGTTTGTAATTTATTTTTCTAGTGTAGAATCACCTTTTCTGTCCTTGAGATGTAAGGGGAATCCTTTAAAGTGGACAGAGAAGTGACATCAGTGCTTTTAGGAGCTAAGGTAGAGGTTGATGAGCACTCCAATTTTGAGATTACCAAAGGAGGGTGTTCAGAAAATTGTGTTTTGTGATGCATCAGATACTAGACATGGTTTTGTCATGATATAGGGGAAATAAGTGATTGCCTATGGTTCGAACAATTTGAGGCAGCATGAGAAGAACTACACAACCCCTGATCTTGAGCTTACATCAGTAGTATTCACATTAAATATATCATGACACTACCTGATGGGAGAGGGGTTTAGCATCTACTTTAACCACAAGAGTCTTAAGTATATATTCTCTTAGAGGGATCCAAACATGAGATAAATATGATGGATATAGTTCCTCCAACACTATGAAATTGAGATTGTCTATACTTCGTGGAAGGTTAATATAGTTGCGGGTGCTCTCAGTAGGAGATCCAACTTGTAGATCTTGAGTGAGGTGTCATAACAGTAGTATATGTTACAAATATCCTTTGTGGATGGATATGGATCAGATTACCTCCATTCAATGGTTTCTACCCATCCAATATTACATCATGTTTGGGAGGCGCATCTTAGAGACACTGATTGTGAGACTTTACATGCTCATATGTCCATAGTGCATTCCCCTGATGGATATTCGAAAGTTGGGGAGAATGGTGTTCCCTTCAGAGGACGCATAGAAGTACCAGTGACATTGAAGGAGGATGTATTGAGTTATTTCCTTACATACCCTTTAGTGGTACATCTAGAAGTAGAAAATATGTATTTGGACCTCTGAAATCAGTTCGGGTGGCCGAGGATGAAGAAGACGATTGCATAGTTGGTTTCTTGATTCCTCACTTGTCAACAAGTGAAGGATGAGCACCATGTTCTAGTAGGATTTACCCAACCACTTGAGGTACCAGAGTGGAAGTGGTATGGGATATCGATGGAATTTGTGATAGGTATACCATACATTTCTAAGGGACACAATAAAATTTGGGTGATCATTGACTGACACACCAAGTCAGCACACTTCCTACTGATATGTGAGTAGATTTTAGTAGAGATCTTATAATGCTTGTATGTGAAGAATATAGTTTGACTTCATGGACTACCATCAATGATCATTTTAGATCATGGTTTTCATTTCACAACCTAGTTTTGAAAGGGATTTCCGGAGGAATTTGGGACTCAATTTCTCTTAAAAACAGCATTATATACCTAGATGGATAGATAGACAGAGAGGACTATCCGGGTTCTTAAGGAAAAGCTACATGATTTAATCCTAGAATATGGATGTAGTTGGGAGGATCACCTAACACTCATGTAGTTTTCATAAAAAAACAGATGTCACTCCACCATTGGTATGTCACCATTCGAAGCCATGTACAGGCGACCCTTCAAGTTGCCACTATGTTGGACTAACCTATTACAGTCATCACTCATGGGTTTAGAGTAGTTATGTCCTACCACTGAGAAGGTGCAGATCATCTAGGAGTAGATGAGGAATTCATACAGTAGAAAGAATTCATATCTTGATAGGATATGGGGGCCCTTGGAATTCTAGGAGGGATACCATGTGTTCCTTCAGGTCTCACCTCGATGGAGATTGCAATGATTTTTCTAGGGCAGTAAGTTATCTCTAAGATACATCTGCCCTTTTCAGATTCTATTTAGAGTAGGAGAGGTAGAGTACCACCTAGATCTACCCCCCAGTTGCATCAAGTGCATGATTTCTACCATGTGTCATTGCTGAGGAGGTACATGCATGATCCATCACACATCATCAACTATGGAGAGTTGGCCATTGATGATTGGGTGAATTCTGTGGAGTAACTAGTGGAGATCGAGGATCGAAAGGAGCATATCCTTCATGGATGGTAAATTCTTTTAGTGTGAATTTAGTTGCATCACGGGAATCTCCAAAATAGAACTTGGGTTCAGAACGATTGGATTCAGGCTCAGTGCCCTCACATTTTTTTGAGTTGTCATTATTTTGGTTTTTAGGGAAATGAATCCCTAAGTTGGGTTGAATGTATAAAATCATATTTTCTTCAGTTTTATTTTTATAAATTAATGGGAAAATTTCGTGACCTGTCCCTGAGAGTTCATGATAATCCAAGGACCACTGTTCCTGGAATGGTATGATGAAAAATGATATGTTTTTAATAAAGCTTATGAGAGGTTTTTCATTAAAATGGGAATAACTTATATATCGGTTCCATGATCATAAATCTGAGGGCACTGTTTCATTTAGAGTAGTGATTTTACCTTAGGCGGGGCCTAACAATGACAGAACTGGGTCGACTGTGAATGCTATGAATTAAACAAAACCATTATTAAAGTATTTTAATAAAAATATTTTATTTTTCACTGGGTTGGTTTCTTATAATTCAGTCCATTTATCTGGAATACAGGGTTATCGCCATATCCCTAGGAATTCCTATAAGGCAAGGAGAAGAAAACCTCTAAAATGAATGATAATTAATGTTAGAAAAATTATGATTGATGATAACATAGACGTCCATTCATCGTCAAATATTTATCTAACCACGAGTTAGGATGTTAATATCTTTTTGATTTCCTTTCACCACATAGAGTCAAATGAATAACATGGACCTACCAATGAATAGGTTGATATGTGGTTCATTTGTACCTATGGAATGGATAACTACATGTGGGGTTTTGAATGGGGAATAGATTTGTTTGTTTAATGGTTATTTATAAACATTTTAGCATTAAAGGATCAAGATCAATAAAAACCAGGATAGGATTTGTTCATTTGGAATTAATGTACTTTATCTCTCCCCATCAATCTATTACTTTCATTATATGTTCTTCTCTCTTGAAACTCATATGCGAATGATTGATCGTTGCACCCCAGATCTATGATGCAATGGTCTAAGATCAATGTTTTGTCCCCGTGATTACATAGAAGAGACATTCTGGTAGTGTGGTATGGTTTGGGCAAGGTGGAGACTTACGACAGCGCCAGAAATAATGCCAGTGGGGCAACTGGCTGTGGGGGTAGGACCTGGCTTGTCACGAACCAAATCTGGTCGCCGCCCAAACCGGCACCAAACCTAGCTCGTGACATGACCCGAAGGGAGTTCCCGATCCCCACGGGCTGGCACAAGTGCCCGGGTATCATTTATTTAGGTTTGGGAACGATTTACCCGAATATGAAGTCATAAACCATTAAAAACAATCAATAAACTGAATCTGAAAATTTATACCAAATGATGTTTAAACAAAAACCAGAACGGAATACATAGGTTTAGATTCAATAAAAAAGGTCCAATGACACAATGGAACAGAAACAAAACAGCCCCATGGACTCCACATGACAAGGGGTCATCACCCCTAAGTCGTCTCCACTACTCCGCCCCAAGGATGAGGACTAACACCCTGAACCGCCATCACCCTTAGCTTTTCCTTTACCTGGGTCAAAAAAAAGGTCTACTTACACCCAAGGGGTGTAAGTAGGGTGTGAGCCTAATCCCAATAGGATACCACCCTATGATTCCAAGGTGCATGCAATACAAGGTGAAAAAGCAAGCAGTTTTAATATGCAATTAAAAGCGTTGAAAAATTCCACAAAATGAAACTTTAAATTGAAAACATTTTTCAAGATAAAACTTTCAGAATGTTAACACATTTAAATAGGAATATTAGATACTGCATTATAATTCCAAAGACACCCAAAAACAAGGGAAAATACCACAAATCCACTGAGCAACAAAACCGGGAACACCCCTAGGCACTAGATAGTCTCAGGCCCCATGTACGTCGTACCTCAGTGTAATGTAACCATAGTAAAATCCTTTCTCGTGCATGAGCCACTAGTAGGGAACATACCCATAACCTAGTGGTCCCCAATCATCATCCACAAATTTTAGTTAGAGTTGTCGTTATCCAAATGCTAAGTGAAACAGGGACAAAACCCATCCGGTCCACTAGCTGTACTAGTACAAATCCGCCCCACCTAGGTACCCGGGCTTCCCCCTTTGTGCTCAAACAATTTCAGGATTTAACACACATCCATTTTAAGGTAAAACACCACTAATGGTCACATACACCAAATACAGTATCTATCTCATTTTATACCACTTAAAACACACAACAAACTCTTTGAATTTGAATAAATCAATTTCACAAAATCTCGTGTAGTTTTGCACACAAAACCCCTTAAGAAACCCACTTGTACATGATGTTCACAATTGTAAGTTACCAAAACAGTAAAGTCAGCCCAATAAATATCAATTAAAACAACAAATCAATTTTTGGGCATCCTTATGTTAAACAAGAAGTGTTATCTTTGTAACACCTTCATTTTCACACAAAAGTGGAACCAAAACATCACTTTCTTTACAAACACAATTAAAACCCTTTTTTTGCTGCAATTACCAAAGGGGATAAACATTATAAACAGTATTTTATGCCGTATTACAGATCAATAAAAACAACTAAGTATTTATAGGGCATCCCCAAATAAACAAACAAAACACTTCTTTGGAAAACCCCCAATTTCACACCAAATTGGCATTTTAAATTCAATTGGAATGGAAACATCATTAGAACCAATTTTTGTAGCAATAATAAAATTATATAAATCTGAAAATATGATAAATACAGCATGCTAATACACAAATATTGCATCAACATTGGAATCACCTACCAAATCAAATGAAACCATTGAATCCTTTGTGCGAAAACACAAACGCACCACCGCCGCACCTCAAGAAGGGTAGATCAAACCTAAAAATAGAAAATTTGACCAAGAAAACCCAAGGTTAAACCTTAGGTTCGAACCCCTACCCACTGGTCATTGTTCACTTCAATAAAAAGGGAGGAAACCATAAAAAAAATAGAATGAAACCCTAATCAATTTGAAAGGGGAAAAGAAATGGACAAACTTACTTGAGAAATCTAGAATGAATCTCCCCAAAACACTAGTATCTGAAATTTAAAACGTCCAAAACTCAGGGGATGGTCTCACAAGAATTATTAGGTCATTTAGGAATTGTAATGGAGAGAAAAGATTAAGAATAGAAGGAGTTATGAAAGGATCAATTTACCTTTCCAAAATCTGGACGATTTCTGAAAGCCAGAACCTTTCGACTATTTTCGCGACTCTATCGAGCTCCAAATTGTGGGAGGAGGGCATGGGGTCGCGCCTGGGCTTCTTAGGGTCGATAGGGAGGTGGAATCACCGAAAAATACATTTTACTGAATAAGATATTAATAAATTAAAGAAACAATTTAAAACTGGAAAATGGGCCTTCGGGTTGGCCCAATTCTCAAATAAAAACAACAATACTCCATGCTTATGGATTTATAAAGGCCCCAAATTTACATATGGGGTTACTATATCAGGGGATAACAATTAGGAGTTGGACTGAGTCAAAAATATTAAAAATTGAAAAAGTTATAAATGAAATAAAATTTATTTTTAAATCTGGAATTGGGCTCGCAGTTTGGCCCAATTCATGAAAACTCACCTATTCTCAATAAAACCTTTGGAAACCACCAAAACAAATCATGAGTGGAAAATAAATTTAAAATAACCCTAGAATAGGTGACGTACGTTACAATTCTCCCCACCTTGAAAACTTTCTGCCCCGGAAAGTCACAGCAAGGTCAAAGCAACAACCAAACCCAACTGAGAAACCAATAGGTACACCCTTTCCAGGTTTCACCCCCAAAGGTCAAAACACCTCCAGTGATCAATGATGGAAGGAATACTGTCACAAACCAAACTTACAACACATTCTTGAAACAATAAAGTACATTCAGGATTTATCCCAAATGAAAACTCCTCAAATACAATCTGAACAATACTCAATCAATTTACCCAAAAAAACAACATTGAACAAGGTTACACTTCCCTACTATAACTAAACCATTGGAAACTCTCCAATATCAATGTTTACCCAATGAATATGTAGGTAGTTAGATATCTTCGAATGATAATACCTACTTCCCAGACAAGTCCAAATAAAAAAAATATGAGTTACTCGTATGAAGAGACACAAATGGGCTCCCCACCATAAGAGACAACTTAAATTGTTTTCCCGAGATAGAATCAAGACACTAATAGTGGGAGGCCCAAACATACTCTCTAGTAAAAGGGATATAATTCCATTAAATTTTTATGAAGGAATATTCATGAGAATCATAGTGGGTCTCCCCACCATAAGAACTGACCATCTTAACCGACCAGCATGGGCCGACACAGAAAGACCCAAAAAAATCAAAGATTTAGGAAGGGCGCAAGATTAGTCTGCATGGTTTGGGAAACTGTGCACTAACTATGAATATAATTCTTTCTACATGGCTTCCTAGCACACGACCACTACTAAACGTGCACAAACTATGTGCTCAACCATGACGAAACCATAGGTTTGAACTATTCCCATCTTTCATACTAAGGATAGGACTTTGTACAAGGGTTTAAATGGCCCTGGGATTTTCCCTGACTACGAGCCAGCTTCTCTCCGAGACCTATGGCTGGAGCTCAAATGATTGAAGCATCTTCGGCCTCGTAGTTAATATTTGGAAACCCACTGAATGAGAATTCTTCTTTTCAGTGCCACCAAAAACTACACCGCAGTCCCAAATAAGTTTTCTAGACATAACACATTCCAAACTCACTTTACCTTATCCCGATATTTCACTGAAACAAGGGCTGAGAAGATACACACACATCACAACTTGTTTCTTCAGGTGAGAAACAATATAAGTAAAGAACACCTACACTCACATTCCTCTAAAATAGATGATTTGGATGTTTTTCCAAGGGAGACATTTTCCCAACATAACAGGGACTCTCAGAGGATTTCACTACTTTCACCTATACAGTCAATCGAGTACATGACATCATAAGGCATCACCAAACATGACCATTTCAACTGATATAAACAATTCATAGAGAGGGACCTTATACAACATCCCCAAAAAACACACAATTCTAGAAAGTGGCCACAATATCCTATCGTGACCATATTTCCCACACCGGTGGTTTAACATGAATTAATGCATCAAAGAAACTTTGAAGAACCCAAAGGTCCTCTTAGACACCATAGAGACACTCATCCACACTTACAACCAAAGAACACTTCCACCTTCGATGAATCATGAAACATTAGAAACTAAGGTTTCATTCAACCTTCCACAATAACTTTACCACTACAAGAGGATCCAAAAATCAATGAAATGAATGGGTGTAGACTCAATCAACAATGATCGATAAAATATTACTTATATTGATCAACTGGAGTATTTTCCAATGGCGAAACAATATGGATTGCACTTCAGTTGTGCATTAACCCTTAATGGGGGCATACCTTATCCAATGAGAGAACCCAAGGACCCAACCAATCTGGTCCATTAGTCAAAACATGCCTCAAACCAGATCCAAACACAGGAAGGGAACCACCGTAGAGGCATCCCAAAACATTTTTCAAAAGAGACCACTAATCGTCCCTACAACACAGCTCACCGACCAAACACAAACCCAAAACACAGTTCAAACAGGAGGGGTTCTTGGACTAAAAACATCCCACAACATCAACATTATCAAAAACCCATAATAAAAACTATACCAAACTATTCATCAATACATCATGTTTTTCTTTAAAACTATTTCTTTGAAAACAAACGGTTTTGCAGTAAGAGTATCCACCATTGGTACCCCATGGGCCTCACACATGCATGTTTTTGTGTCACACCGGGAACCCTCCTCATAACCATCCCAGCACTCATCCAGTCATACCATCAACCATCCATCATCCCATATAACCCCATGCATGTGGTCACTCATGGAAATACCAAAGGTTAATACAAAAATTCTTTCCACTTTTCAAAACCAAAATGGTCAACCAACACATCCTTTTTCTCAAAACCGCTAACCACGAGATCAAATTCCAACTCACATCTTAAAAAACTTTTCAGAAATTCACAACTATTTAAAAAAAATAACTCACTTTCAATATATTCACATCAATTTCAAAACATCTCATCCCATTAAAACACTATATGATTGTTTAGAAAACTCTATTGTAAACACTTTTCAAAACCAACTTCAATATAGTTCTTGCTTTCAAAAGAGGTGTAAAAACACAATTTTCCATTTCAAAATGATTCTAAAAATTAAGTTCCACCATTTCATAAATCAATACATTCTTTATTTATTTGAAAATAATTTCAAAAAAAAAACTTTATACTTCTTAAAACCAAGTCCATTTAAAACCAAAGTTCCAAGATTGCAAAACTATAGTACAAAACAATCTGATAGGAAACTAGTTTCAGTGGGTGACTTGGACATATGGTTGGCGGCCATATTCCAATCACTTCACTATCACAAAGAGTGTTCTAGGGTATATACACAGCTCCACATGGCTTTCCAGGCCCTGCGAGCTTACGGAGACCATTAACCAAACCCTCTTTTCATTTCCCCTAACCATCATTAAAACAAGAAAACCAAAGGACTTAGATAAATCCTGACTTCCCTAGGAAACTTGAATCCTGTCATGAGGTGTGGTGATCAAGAACACTACCCATAACTATAATACCAAGTCCTTACAATCCTAACTCCATGATATCCTGACTCTTCCCGAAATAACATGACCCAAAGAGTTAACATGAACCTCCTCTGATACAATTTTGTCACGAACCAAATCAGGTCGCCGCCCAAACCGGCACCAAACCTAGCTCGTGACATGACCCGAAGGGCGTTCCCGATCCCCACGGGCTGGAACAAGTGCCCGGGTATCATTTATTTAGGTTTGGGAACGATTTACCCGAATATGAAGTCATAAACCATTAAAAACAATCAATAAACTGAATCTGAAAATTTATACCAAATGATGTTTAAACAAAAACCAGAATGGAATACATAGGTTTAGATTCAATACAAAAGTTCCAATGACACAATGGAACAGAAACAAAACAGCCCCATGGACTCCACATGACAAGGGGTCATCACCCCCAAGTCATCTCCACTACTTCGCCCCAAGGATGAGGACTAACACCCTGAACCGCCATCACCCTTAGCTTTTCCTTTACCTGGGTCAAAAAAAAGGTCTACTTACACCCAAGGGGTGTAAGTAGGGTGTGAGCCTAAGCCCAATACGATACCACCCTATGATTCCAAGGTGCATGCAATACAAGGTGAAAAAGCAAGCAGTTTTAATATGCAATTAAAAGCGGTGAAAAATTCCACAAAATGAAACTTTAAATTGAAAACATTTTTCAAGATAAAACTTTCAGAATGTTAACAAATTTAAATAGGAATATTAGATACTGCATTATAATTCCAAAGACATCCAAAAACAAGGAAAAATACCACAAATCCACTGAGCAACAAAACCGGGAACACCCCTAGGCACTAGATAGTCTCAGGCCCCATGTACCTCGTACCTCAGTGTAATGTAACCATAGTAAAATCCTTTCTCGTGCACGAGCCACTAGTAGGGAACATACCCATAACCTAGTGGTCCCCAATCATCATCCACAAATATTAGTTAGAGTTGTCGTTATCCAAATGCTAAGTGAAACAGGGACAAAACCCATCCGGTCCACTAGCCGTACTAGTACAAATCCGCCCCACCTAGGTACCCGGGCTTCCCCCTTTGTGCTCAAACAATTTCAGGATTTAACACACATCCATTTTAAGGTAAAACACCACTACTGGTCACATACACCAAATACAGTAGCTATCTCATTTTATACCACTTAAAACACACAACAAACTCTTTGAATTTGAATAAATCAATTTCACAAAATCTCGTGTAGTTTTGCACACAAACCCCCTTAAGAAACCCACTTGTACATGATGTTCACAATTGTAAGTTACCAAAACAGTAAAGTCAGCCCAATAAATATCAATTAAAACAACAAATCAATTTTTGGGCATCCTTATGTTAAACAAGAAGTGTTATCTTTGTAAAACCTTCATTTTCACTAAAAAGTGGAACCAAAACATCACTTTCTTTACAAACACAATTAAAACCCATTTTTTTGCAGCAATTACCAAAGGGGATAAACATTATAAATAGTATTTTATGCCGTATTACAGATCAATAAAAACAACTAAGTATTTATAGGGCATCCCCAAATAAACAAACAAAACACTTCTTTGGAAAACCCCCAATTTCACACCAAATTGGCATTTTAAATTCAATTGGAATGGAAACATCATTAGAACCAATTTTTGTAGCAATAATAAAATTATATAAATCTGAAAATATGATAAATATAGCATGCTAATACACAAAGATTGCATCAACATTGGAATCACCTACCAAATCAAATGAAACCATTGAATCCTTTGTGCGAAAACACAAACGCACCACCGCCGCACCTCAAGAAGGGTAGATCAACCCTAAAAATAGATAATTTGACCAAGAAAACCCAAGGTTAAACCTTAGGTTCGAACCCCTACCCACTGGTCATTGTTCACTTCAATAAAAAGGGAGGAAACCCTAAATAAAATAGAATGAAACCCTAATCAATTTGAAAGGGGAAAAGAAATGGACAAACTTACTTGAGAAATCTAGAATGAATCTCCCCAAAACACTAGTATCTGAAATTTAAAACGGCCAAAACTCAGGGGATGGTCTCACAAGAATTATTAGGTCATTTAGGAATTGTAATGGAGTGAAAAGATTAAGAATAGAAGGAGTTATGAAAGGATCAATTTACCTTTCCAAAATCTGGACGATTTCTGAAAGCCATAAACTTTCGACTATTTTCGCGACTCTATCGAGCTCCAAATTGTGGGAGGAGGACATGGGGTCGCTCCTGGGCTTCTTAGGGTCGATAGGGAGGTGGAATCACCGAAAAATACATTTTAATGAATATGATATTAATAAATTAATGAAACAATTTAAAACTGGAAAATGGGCCTTCGGGTTGGCCCAATTATCAAATAAAAACAAAAATACTCCATGATTATGGATTTATAAAGGCCCCAAATTTACATTTGGGGTTAATATATCAGGGGATAACAATTAGGAGTTTGAATGAGTCAAAAATATTAAAAATTGAAAATGTTATAAATGAAACAAAATTTATTTTTAAATCTGGAATTGGGCTCGCAGTTTGGCCCAATTCATGAAAACTCACCTATTCTCAATAAAACCTTTGGAAACCACCAAAACAAATCATGATTGGAAAATAAATTTAAAATAACCCTAGAATAGGTTACGTACGTGACATGGCTGGTTGGTATGGTCTAAGTGTAGTATGATGTGGCGAAAGGCCATCGTCAAGGTGGCCTGGGGTGGAGGTAGTAATGGTCAGGCGGGGACAAAGCTAGGTGGGTCATGTTATGATGGGTCCACCAATAGGGCGAGGCCCCTAGTAGGGAGGATAGTGGCAGAGGCAGAACATTTTTTGGTGGGGACCGTATTAGATCCTGAGGTAATGGAGTTCATGGGTGATGACCAACGGGCACAACAGCATGTGACGTACCATATTGGATCAATGGTGGCGGGAACAAACAGGGGAAAGAGGTTGTGGTCCTAACTAGGAAATGCAGAAAGGGGAGTCTCATTGACCAGTGGGACACCTGGTCGGGGTTGGTCGTGTGTGGCAATGAGGCCAACCTGAATGCATACAGGTCAGACCGGATAAACTGGGTTGCTCTGGTGGCCCCACAGGCTTGGCCCAACAGGATGCTCACAAATGGCTGACCCTAATGGGCCGAACCGATTTGGGCTGAACTAAATCGGGTTGGGTTGGCTAGACCGAGTCGGGTTGGCTGAATGGTCGGGTCGGGTCTGGTGGGTTGGATTTGACCCGATCGGACCTTTTCCCAAAAATAATCATACCTTTCAAATGGTTTGTCCATTTTATGAGCTATTTTCATAGTTGGGACCCTTGTGGTGAGAAGGTCCTTTTAAAATACTCTATGTATTTTTTCTTGAATTCTATTTTCATCCTAATAGATTTAGGAGTAGGTTCTCCCGAAACAAGCACCCTACGATCAGAATCCTATGGTAGGTTGTGTCTTGGTGACTACATGACTTGGGTGTTTCATGACCCATTGACGCTCCATGTGCCATCAATTCTCCATGTGCAATCAATGTTCCATGTTCCATCAATGCATCGTGCACAATCAACACTCTATGCAACATCAATTCTCCATGTGTCATCGATGCTCTTTGTTCCCTCGACACTTCATGTTCCGTTGATATTGTATGAGCCATCGGAGCTTCGGGTTCCGTCGATGTCTCAAATGCCATTGATGCTCCCTGCACTATTGACGTTCTGTGCTCCATCGATTCTTCATGTGCCATCAATGCACTGTCTTCCATCGATGTTCCATGAATCCACAACACCCTATGAGTCATGGAAATCAAAAGATATGTAGACTACAACTGAAAACCCATCTCTTTGTGCTTTATAATAATACATGTGTCTGCTGAATATATTGAATTTACATCAATTGTTTCCTTTTTGGTGTACTTCTTGGGTTTCCTTTGTGTTTTACTTTTTGTGTTTCCATTGTGGTGTACTTTATGTGTTTCCTTTGTGGTACAATTCATGTATTTCTTAGTAGAATTTCCCTTGTGTTTTTGGGGTGTCATACTTAGTATTGTTTTACTCTCCCCTAATACGGGTTTTACCTACATGTGTCATGTATTGGGTAGACGATCGATGCTTTGATGTCTTCCTAGGTGGACCAGGACCAGGTGGTTCTTAGAGGGATCATAATAATGTATTGTGCCCCAACACCTACCCTTCATGTCTATTTTTCTATGGATGAGTTTCAAGAACAAGTGCTTTCACATGAAAGACTCTTTCTTTTGATGGGCTTGTATTCTGGCCCAATATACTTTCTAGTTTTCCTACTAACATACTTTTTAGTTTGTATCTTAGAGTATTCGTGCATTTTTTACTTAGTGTATTTAATTTTCGGTATTTTGGGCTTCGAGTCATATGCGTGTGTACAGGTACTTAGGAAAATTTCTCTCATTTGACAGATATTCCTACTCAATGTCAGTTGCCAACCACTGGCCTATCAGATTAAGGGTTTGAGTAGTTATGGAATAGGTCCCTCTGGTACGAGTCATGAAACCCCCCATTAAAAATACAATCAAATAACAATCGACACAATAAATATAGTACCATTTCTAAGATTTTGACCCTATTGTCGATATACACAATAGCATAGCACCGTACCATTGAATGGCCAATAGTAGAAAATAAGACAAGATTTATGGAATTCTTCCTTTAACCCTTGTATATAATATAGTATGAAAATCAATTCTCCCCCCTTTAAATCATATTATACATTAATTCTCTCAATAAAAAACTCTGAATCGCCCTTTATATTAAACTATGAAACAAGTCCCTATAGATCCAATTTCAATACTAAAATGATACATTGGTATTCTTCTTAATTTTTGGTGAATATTTATAAAAAAAGAATAAATAATATAAATCTATCTTTTCTAGAGAGATAAGGTTAATTATCATTCCAACTTTGTGGATTTTTGGGTTTTCTAACATTATTCTTTTTGGAATTATAAAAGTTCTATTAAAATTCATGTACAATGTCTAAATAGTGTCAAGAAAAGAAAATAAATCATTATCAGGTATATATATATATCCACTAACATGATTTCTAATGTGTGATGCACCATAAAATATTCTTTCAATGTTTAACCATAGACTACCTTCTACAGCATGACTTTGATATCAAACTACTGCAAGATGACCACCCACTATGCAAGTCTTCCAATTAACCTCACATGATTGAAGATATATTTGAGTAGTTCAATATAAGAGAGAAAATAATCCTCTTGATGCTGGAGGTAGTGTCTTAATTTCTAAACCACTTAGGTCAGTGCTAGGAAATTCTTCTTGATATCAGTTTATTATTTTTCAATGTCTATAATGGTTTTATTGAGATATTAAAGACCTTTTTATTTTAACATATCATTCTATATACATGAAAAATTCATCAAATGATCATCTAAAATCTTCCACGTACAAAATGAGTCAATTAACATTAAATAATAGAATTAATAATTGTGGTAACGAGAGGTATTTCATGAGATTATTGAAATATTCTAGATAATCTCCATCCAAGAAATTTTTTAATCCCTTCTTTATGATCTTGGTGAATAGCAGTTACATTAAAAAAAATTCACTAATTAAATTATAATTTAAGAAAGTAATCCTTGAATCACTCTCAAAGATTTGCGATTTCATGTAGGTTTCATATTAAAACATATATTGGTCTTTTTGGGGCCAATGTTGACGGCATGATAGAATAATAAAAATCTAAGAAACATTCCTAATATTACCCAAAATCTATTAATGTACTTGTATTCAATTTGTGATACCATGGTTTGAAAAAAACTATTTCATAGTCGATAATATATTCAAAGTGATGAAAAAATTCAAAAACAATTTCATTCATGCACCACTTCAAGGTTCTCTCTATAAAGGGATTGATGATATGGTGTATGGAATGTTGATATATAGTTCCTTCCTTCTTCAGGATGTAGAGAATTACATGATAATAATACACACCTTTTGGTGCTCTGAATTTGGTAGAAACCTCATCATTATGAGCCACTAGATTTAGGTTATAGACATAATATCCATCCATGAAGAATAAGGCTAGGAAAATGGAAGTTTCATTAATCATGAGTACCATTATTCATACTGGGAAGTCATACTTTGTGAAATTATGATTAAGATCCTGAAATTTGATGAAAACATCGATCTACCCATTCTTATTATTGATAGAGATGATGTTGTAAAGATTTTTTGGTCACTTGACCTCAAACATAATGTTAGTAGTTATGATCTTCTCAACTTCTCCTTCCACCTTAGTATAATGAGTCAGAATCATTCTTTATGAAACATTTCTATAGACATTGTAATATTCAAGAAAATACAAATGATGGGTGGATTAATTATGAGCATGTGAAATAATTTATAGGTTATTATAGGTGAAGATATCTCTATTCTATTTTAGGAAATATATATATGTATATATATATATATCTTGCTCCTTAAAAGACATAGTGGAAATAATTAATGTTGGTCTAGGGATTCCCTCTTTGCCTATATTTTCCTAACTGATTTAAATTGTGTTACTCTTAGGACCTTCAATCCTGATATCCAGTGTTAATAAAAACCATCTTTGTATATAATCTTTGAAAATATCTACAGATATCTAAATTTAACAATCAATAACTAAAATATCATCAACAAATATTGTGTCACATACATTTCATGGACTTTTCGGTTCATAGTTCTTTGAGTGTCCGTAAAAACATTTAACTAAAAATCTATTTTATTTATTCTCATATGGATATCCTTGACAATATATAAGAAACTAATTTATCCATAATAATTCTTCAACATCTCCAAAAAATTGTATACACAAGATATTATATTATAAATATCATGTTTAATACATTTTTTTATAACATCAAGAAATATAAACAAAATAAGGGTGAGCTAAAACAACTAATTTGGGTAAATATAATAGATTGTAATCAATAATTATAGCTAAAAAAATTAATAAAAATAATATAGAAGGAATAGATAATCTAAATAATTACATAATAAAAAAACTATGATCATAACATATCCATGGTTGACATATAAAAAAAGTAAATACATTGATGACAACAAATAAATCCTTAAAAATAAAATTCATAATGTTTGAAAGCTAATTCTCTTACTTATGCCACGAAATAAAGATCCTATACATAAATATCTTATCATAAAGGCCTTATATTTAGGTATTATTTTGTTTTGGGTAGGCCTACATCAAAATACCCAATACAGTTTATCTCAAGAGACCTATCGATGAAATAAGGGGATATTGTGAGCCCCATACATCACTAATTAAGTCCAATGTATTCATCATATAAAGGAATGAATAATATATAAAATTCATAACAAATATTCCAAAATAATCCTTAAACACCCATATTGGAATAAGAAGTATAAGGATTTTCTATTTTTACAGGATCAATAAATGGAATAGATTTCTTTATAAGAATCCCTCAAAATAAAATTATATATAGAAAGAGGTATATGGTTATGTAAATAATTTCTCCAATATATTGTTGCGTGGAATCTATGGGAATATACTTCAATCAATAGAAAGAAATATACATTTTTAAGAAATGAAAATAAATGGAAGATAAATTATACGTGAAAAAATGTTGATTTGGAAATACAAAGTTTGTGATGGATTTCAATGAGGTTAATCCCCCAAAATAAAAGTGTATGAGTGGGTTTAAAAGTTCATCCATGACCAATATATAAAGCAATAAAATAATAGGTGAATATAAATAATATCACAATGAAACAATATTGAGATAAAAATACTTAAAATAATGGTAAAATAAGAATCCAAAGAACATGATATGGATACCATGAAATTAAAATATATTCATTTTACTGCAATTCAATAGGTTTTTGAATACACTATACTCTACAATTTCAAACATGTCTTATAGAAATTAAAATGGAGACAAATAATAATAATGACTTTAGAAACATTAGAATCAAAACCCCTTGAAGGATAGAATTTCAAATTTAACACTATGTACCATAACAATAAGAGAATGATAATATAAAATTTCAAATGGGTAGTTGGTAAACCATATAACAGAAAACAGGTTAGATAATATAGTCATGTATCAAGAAATTGAAATTTGATATAATGACTCTTTATGCATAACATAATAGTTGAGGTAAGAATAATTTGATAATGAGGTTATGAGGAAGAGTTCTAGAAACTAAAAATGGAAGGAGGAAATAAAATACAATGTATTAAATATATATAATAAATCATGAAATAAGAAATATAGTTAATATAAAAAAAATTAACTCAATGTAATGAAATTGAGTTAGAAAGAACCCAAGTGGCTTGGTAAACCCTTTAATCAAAATCCAAATGAATAATTTAATTTTATTTGGATTTATTCATCCCTGTAATTAAATTAAATAATATATTAAAATATATTCTTGGGGAAAATAAAAATATCACCATATGAAATGAAAAATTTCACACAAAATATAACATGTCTCAAAGAATCAAATTTGAGACCATTAATCCCTTATGATTTCAATAAAATTTTAATCAAAACCCCTGTTAACATTGGTATATTTTAAATTGAATTTCATTTAGAAGAGGCAAATTATATGTCTTTTTAAACCACTATAATTACTTGAATGTGTTAAAATACATTCATTAGGAAGTATTATCACTATACTAAAGTGGTAATTATGAAAAATAAGAAATATTTGTTAATAAATTAAATAAGATAAAAGAACCCTTTGCCGTAATTAATAAATTCAACTAAATAAATTTGGTATCCTGAATAAAAAATTATCTATATGAATCGTCTATTTTAGAACAATATTCATATCTATAATGTTACACCATGATATTTTAAATCAATATAATCATATTTGGTAGTGTGTGTGATAAGAAACACCAAGATTAGAATAAAATATAACACCCTAATATTGTATGATATACTTAATTCTAAATAAATTCAATTTCGTCATTAGATTGCGACACATGAAATGTCAGGTTTAAACAAAGTGTGATACTCTATAAAAAATATTTATATTTCAACATGACCGTTATCACTAATTTGTTAAGTTAGTATATATAAATATGAATAAAAAATTATGAAAATTATATGTTTTATAGATAGTTAAATTAAATTAAATAGTTAAATATTAGTTATAAATAAAATAAAAAAACATTTTAATGAAAAATTAATGTTTTCTGAAAAACTGTATTATTATAAAAGGCGGTTTCATCATTCATTTTGAACATATTTTAAAAGTTAATTTAATCAATTTTAGAAATTTTATTTTATAAAATTAACAAAATTCTGAAATTATCATATCAAAATTATCTTATATTTATTTTTGATATTTTTTAAAAAAGTTTCATTTTTCGATGACTGGGGAAAAAGTAGTTTTCATTGAAAACTACCCCTTCATTTGAATCATTTAAAAGAATATTTTTTATTTAAAATTTTTTTAATGTAAAATTAGATTAATTATATTATAATAAATTCAATTTACGTTATTTTAATCAATTTAATTAGTAATTATAATATTTAAAGGGTCTATACTTATATGAATATTTTCTTTGGAAAACCGCTTTGTAATCGCATCTATGGATTTAATTTTTTATTAAATATTTTTAATTATGTAAGTTTAACATGATAAAATAAATTAAATATTTTTAATTAGAATAATTAATATTATATAATAATTTAAACTTCGTTTTTTTACTTATGAATAGTAAAAATAGTAAAATTTAACTACAATGGTTAATGTTAAAAGAGTTTACTGTAGGGTTAAACTAAAAAGTTAAGGGTTAATATGACCTAAAAACTTGATAAATTACTATTTTCTAGCCATATGTAAACCCATATCAACATATTATCTATCTTTATGGATTTTTGATACACCTTTCGATGAATGTGACCTATATAAAAAATTAAGTAAATAAAAATTAAAAAATGCCACTCTCTTGCTTTTAAATATAAATTATATGTTCACATAGTCAAAAAAAGAAATAGTTGAATTAATATGGATTATATAATTTTGATAATAGTAAAATTAATTTCATGTGGGAAATTTATTTTTTATTTTTAGTAATCATATAAATACATTAAATTTTTAAACAATGCCAACACTATAATTATTTAATTAATAGAAAAAATAAATGATACTGAAAATGATAAAAGTAAAATAAATTGATGGAATTATTATGTTAAAATACTTTTATTGAAAAAATATATCCTGTTATACATATTTTAACACAATATATTTTAATTCCATAATTTTCTTCATATTTGTTTAATTCAAATTAATAGAATAATGATAAAACTGACATTAATGTTATTTTTTAATAAATTTTATTTTATTAAATGATTTCAAATTACTAAAACCCTATGATTTATTGATATTTAAAAATATTAACTAATATCCATTAATAGACTTTTTTTTCTTTTATTGTAGCTATATTTACCCCAGTATAGTAAAATCTTTATTACCATGGTTAAAGTTGAAGCGGTGTTTTTTCAATATAAATTACTCTTGTGTTAAAATTAATTTTCAAAAAATATAGGACTTTTATTTGATAAATCATTAATAATATTTAGAATAATTTAGTACAATTTATATAATAAGTTTAAATTTATTTTAGGCCAAATGGAAAAATTATTGTGGTTAAAAATACCACTTGCCCTAGTTTAAAATTAAAATGGTAAAAGGAATCCTTGAATATAATGAAAAAAATGTTTACAACATGTGTTTCTTAATATCATAGAGGTGTTTCGTAGACTATCATTACTCCACCCCTATAATTATAAATTTCTTAGTGACTTTGGGTGATAGTGACTTCCAATTATTTAATACTTTTGAGTATTTATAATAATGAAACTCCTCATCAATTATAAAAAGGCACTAACCCCCATCACGTATTCACATGTATCAAGACATTCGGCTCAATCAAACCATTCCAAAATCCTTACAAAACATATTTATACACATTATACATCTTTTTTATTTACCAAAATACCATCCCTAGTTTAGTTAAAAAGATATCCAATTGAGATTTCAGTAGAATAAGGTAATTGTCTTCTCTAAGCCCAATATTTTCTTTTGTCTTTTACAACCTTAGTTCATATCTTAATATATAAAATATAGTAAAAACAAAAAAGTAGTTCATCGATAAAATGAAAAAATTGACTTATAGATTATCTCACATATACTAAGATTTTATTATATTTATGAAATAATATTTATCAATATCCACTTCCATCAAATGGGAAAGAAAATCTTTAATCGTGTGTTCAGTGGACTACCGCCTTAAGAACTAATGTAACTTGTTTTCTCCGAAAACTTTTGATAGTTGGATTTAATGTTGGATTTAATGTTTATATATATATATATATATTATTTATATATTAATTATACTCCTATATTTATAATATCACATATACCATATCACTCTCTATTCTATTTGAAATATTATATTATCATTGGTCTCTAATGCAGACCATCGCCTCAAAAAGTGATCTTATTCGTTTTTCATTTACACTTTATAGGATATTAATAAGGATTAATAAAATTAATATATGTGATATATATTAAATTATATAAATAATTTAAAATTAATATATTAAAAACGGCCTTACCCTTCCACCCTTTAAGAGAATTATATAATCACTCAAGCGTATGTATGGCCTACAATCTCCATGAAGCGATTAGATTAATTTATTATGTCTATTTTTAAATAATGTTTATAAGTATGTATCTAATAAATAAAAAAATATATAAAAAATTAATATAAATCTGGTGATCATATAACTATATCGTATGTAAAAGAACAAAAACTTTCATGATAAAACATGCATGATAAAACAAGCCAATTAACCCTAGAAACAATGAAAATAATAAAATATTAACAACAAATGGGGTAAAATTTTATAATATGTTCATATATGTCATGATATATATGATATATTTTATTTAATATATTTATAATAAAGTTATATTTATTATACATGAGGTTTGGAAACATACCTATGGATTCAAACTTAAGGTATGGGTTTCTCATCTCTCTATTACTTTTGTGAGACATATGTCTTATTCACCACTTATTCCATTGTGTAGTTTATATAATTCCCTTACAGATATGTTATATATTGAATTTATTTCTATTCATGTTATTTATTGTTTAATTTTAATTAATTCCTTTCATACGGCTTATTATTCAAACATTACAAAAATGGTAAGGGTGTATTTCACAATCTCATCATTATTTATGATTGTTAATATTAGTGTTTCCCTCAAGGTAATTTTTTTATATTTATTAAAATAAATATATTTTATTCTAATATAATAATTCAAGAATATTTTAAAGTAATAATACCATTTTTCCTTTGTTTCATACTTAAAATGATTGATAAATTTTTTTTAAGAAAATTTTATTTAATTTCTCTGTCTTTCCGAAAATCCTTTTTTCCCAACCTTATTTTCAAAAATTATTTTCAATTTTTTTAAAAAAATTTCTAAAATGATTTACTAAATACATTCTTACCCATAATTTAATTTTCAAAAAAATAAAATTAATAATCATGTATTTTTTCAAACAATGCCCTATTCGATTTTACAAAAAATATAAAAGGATTATTTATTTTAATTTATACCGAATGAAATTAAATTCTACCATTATGACCACTCAATGATTTAAAGATAACTATAAAAGTTTTAAAAGGTCATTTTAAAAAAAAATCAAATTATTTTTTGGAATTTTCATTTAAAAAATATTTTCAATGTGAAAAGGTTATTTTACTTAAAAAAAATTTAATGAATTTATTTATGGTATTTCTATTAAACAATGAAATATACCATTTATTGTAATTATGATCCACTATGAATATTTTTTATTGATATAATCCTTATTTTTTTGATGTTTTATGATTTTTTTGACTAATGATGTACAATTTTATTATCATTTATCATATTACATTGGATGGGGAATGATTTTTTTTATTTTATATGGGAAAGTATTAAAAAAATTTGTTAGTTTTAAAAAATGAGTGTTAATTCTGATTATGTTTCACCCCTTTTAGTATAAAAAAATTATACTTATTAAGTTATGTGTGGGCATGATTTTATATAGCCCCTTGATGTATCAATCGGTCTAGTGAGACAAATCAGTGGGCCAAATTAGACCAGTTTCTAATGACATTTTAAAATGTCTTTTGAAAGATATTGATAATATGTTTCATATTTATGGAATTATTAATTCCCTCATTATTAGATCATTTTTTTATTTCCATGATATTATTTGATTATTTAGAATATTCATTTATAAATTTCAACCTCATGTAATTATTTATATGGGTTACTTTCTCCTAATTTATTACTGCCATATTATACTCATGTTATTATTTAAATGGAATCTATATCATTTATTGAAATTTCTTTATTTATTATGCTTATTTATTCATGATAAATTTATTTGTATACTTTCTCTTACTAATAATTTTATCTCACACATTTCATATGTTTTATTTTCCCAAAGGCTCTAGGAAGTGTTTTTTAATTGATATTCTGGGATATTCTAAGGGTAAATATGGCATTCTTAAAGAAAACACTATGTGTATTTTATATTTTCAATTATAATGGTATATTCGATTATGTGAACAGTTTAGAAAGACTACTAAAATATTCGGCCCTTTATTATTTTATTTATTGTGTCTAGTTCCAATGTAACACTGAAACCACTGACTCTGGGAAACTAGGTTTGGGGTCTTTATGGTTAGTATCAAAGGAAGTATATTAGGAACCATGATAACCATATTTAGAATGTATATATTAGGGAATTAAACACTATGACTTAATTTAAGTATTATTCTAATTAAAGGATTACATCCTAATGTTTTTTACGGTATAGACTAAGTGATTTTCCTATAAATACAGCCAGGTATGGATACTAAAAGTGGATGTGGTTCTGGGACAACTATACCTAGGGGTAATAAATCCAAAAAAAATCACACCGGGCTTGACCTGAGTGTTATCGAGTACATAAAAATGGGATTTATTGTTTACATAGTTATACAATCCTAGGGGATATTATTGGGTTAATTCACATATTATTTATAAACCATTATTAAGGATTTTAATAAAAAATTATTATTTGAAAACATTCCCAAAGAAACCATACTTATGATTTTTAGATTATCTATGAATAATTTTTTCAATTTATGCCAATTGTTTCACTTGTTTCGAGATTATAAATTATTTTTCACAATTTCATTATCTAATATAGTGTATTCCATTTTTTAGAAATATGGCCTATAATAAGATTTAGAACCATATCAGTGCAGGTAACGCATTAATTAAGAATGATCATTTCTTTGATGGGTATAATCCAATCCTTCGAAGGGAACTAGTGTCCCATCCATTCTCATTATATGGGGACATAGTATAATGTGCTTTCAAGATAGAGAAAAATCATCCATGTCATATGGATTCAAAGTGAAGAAATAGAAGAAGAGTTTGGAACAAAAAAATATAGATAAAGGGTAGAAGTGAAAGAAAGATTTCTCTCATGTGATAATTATTTAAATAAACCCCTTGGTGCTTACATTAAGGGAATGGTAAGTGTAGATAAAATTCCCACCATGCTCGTAAATAAATGGGTAATAATGAAAATTTTTATGTTTATTGTTCCAAATGTCAGGAGATAGGGAACTATTCAAATTCCATAAACATCAAAGTAATATACCTTATAAGAAAGTAAGGGATCAACATCAATCTTATGCTATTAATATATCAGTGGATTAGTTAATAAAGTAATTTTGTATTTGGATTCAAGAGCTATGTTATCGAATTATTTTATCAATAATATTCTCAAAAACATATAAGGATTGTACGTAGGTTGTTTTTATATATGTATTTCAAGGAACATTTTGAATGGTTCAAATATAAGTGATTCATTGGAAAATTGATATTTTAGAAAATTTGTGACTAAGGGAATAAAATCCATAATATGTGACTGAGGATGATATAATAATGATAAAGATGTTTTTATTTTCTATTATTGATTAATGGGAAATTTATTAGTGATTTGATGGTTTATTGTCTTTTTTTTGAGTTTATTTCATGTTGGGATCTATGGAATATATTCAAAATCCAGAGATTTTATTTTTTAAGAATTTATGTTTTTCATTATGTTTTTATAGTGAACAATGAATTTCAATATCTGAAAATTGAAATTAATAGTCACCTTATATTTTTTATAGTATATAATATTGATTTAATAACCTCCCTTAAAAAATTTTGGACTTTGAATTTGGTCTGATATATTTTGGATAATTCTTATGTTCAAATAATTATATAATTGATTAAGAATACTTTTCTGTGTTATTAGATAACTTGTGTTAAAAATTTTGGTTTTAGAAAATATCTAGAGATTGAGGGAATGATTTTTCAATATTTAATTGGTCTAATTCTATCATTAATGTTATTTTCATTTATTCATGGAAAATATTTTTTTAAAGGATATTCATTTCCTGGAGTAAGATATAAATTATGATTTTATAAAAGCAAGACCAAAGTGTGACATTGTAATTATATTTTCAAGTATTCTCTATTATAATGGTAACATAATTATTCAACTCTAGGAAAGTGGTCTTGAAAAAAAATTGTAATCCTAGTACCGTCATTTTTAATGAATCAAATGGTATTTAAACTAATTATAGATTTATGGTTTTGAGGATATTAACATTAAGGTAATAATTTATTTTATTATAATGAAAGATCTTTATTGATCTCTATTAATCCTTGGTTTTTAGTATTCTCTTTCATGTTCATGTCTCCATTTCTTAATAATGTTCTCCTATATGGAAACCTAGTAATGTGAACTTTTTATGGCCCTTTATTGCTTTTTAATATGATTTTTTGTTAACCCTTTTTATGATTGGGTTTCCAAAAAAGTTATCTTCAATTATCAAACCCCTAATTACCATGATCGTATTAAATTATTAGGAATAAATTTATTTGTGGCGGTTCAATGTTACACCTTTAGGAATTAAAACAATAACATAATGTTTGATATCAATTATAACATAAAAAAACAAGATTATAAGACAAAATAACACCTCAAGATTTTATGATATATTTCTTTTTAAATAAATCCAATCGCTTCAAAAGCTTGCAATGCACGTAATGCTAGTTTTAAAAAAAATGATATACTCTATTAAAATATTACATTTCCATTAAGTTGGCACATATGAGATGCAATAACTAAATTTAAAAAAATTATGGTTTACACTTTTATTAAATAAATTAAATGGTTTTATATTAATTATAAATAAAATAAAAATAATTTTAAAGAAAAAAATGATTTAAAAAATATTTATTTCTCTAAAACCTTGTTTCATCATGCCTTACATTCATATTTTAAAAAAAATTAAAATTTAATAAAAATTATTTTATGAAATTAAATCCAATTATAAAATTTTTATATAAAAATAATCTTAAGTATAATTTTTTGGATTTTTAGGGAACTTTTTAATTTTAAATTAATAGTTAAAAACTTGTTTTAAATTACGGCTATATTTTATTATAAAGGATTTAATGGATTCATTTTGATTCTAAAAAAATCAGTTTAAATTAGTTCAATTTTATTATAATAAAAAAATAGGTATGCGAAGTGAATTTCATATTGATTTTTGGTATTAAAACCTTTTATACTTTGACATTTTCCCTTTGAAATACATTTTTTCATCTTGTTAGCATATTTAATTTCAAATTAAATATTCCTACATCTATTATTTTAATTTGATAAAAGATATTAAATATTTTAAATAAACATAATTATTATTATATAATAATGCCAAATTAATAGTTTTTCTTAATTAATAATAAAAATAATTAAAATCAATTACGATATTTATGGATAAAATGAGTTTATTGAGGAATTAACCAAAAAAAATATTACAGTTACAATGACTTAAACACTTATCCAATGAGTGTTTTATAGATATATTTCAATCTTTATGACTTTAGGATCTATTTTTTTGAGTTTATGGGAAATATTTCCATAAAGGTGACCTATATAATAATTTATGAAATCAAAAAGAAAAAACATCACCCACTTTATTTTAAATAAAAAATTTGTTTCAGTGTATGAAAAGAAGATGGATTTGAAAGAATATCTATAGGAATTTTTATAATAATTAAATTAATTTCATGTGGGCATTTTATTATTAATTTTTAATAATCATATAATTACATTAATTTCTTAGGAAATGCCAATGTAGTAATTATTTAATTAATAGACCAATAAAATAAAGGAAACTAAAAATATTAAAAGTAAAATAAATTGAATAAATTATTTTTTTAAATTATTTTTTAGATAAATATATATTTTTATACTTGTATGAACAAAATATAATCAAATTACATCATCATCATGATATTTTTTAAATTAAAATATAATTAATAATATCGAAATTAGCCTTAATGTTGTTATATAATAAATGAAATTTTATTAAATGATATAAATTTACTAAAAATTATATATTCATCCAACTAATTTTTAAGTGCTTTATAATATCAACTATGGTCCATTTGTTGACCAATAATTCTTTTAATGTGACGATATTGACCCCTAAATAGTAACAACTTTGTTACCATAGTTAAGGTTAAAGCGGTGTTTTTCACATTACGTGAATGTGTTAGAATTAATTTTCCACACACATATGTTTTTTATTGGATAAATTGTATTTAATGTTCAGAATAATTGGGTATAAATTTTCCAGTACATGAAATTTTATTTTTGGATTAAATTATTAATTACCTAGGTTAATAAAGACTACTTACTATATTGAACAATAAAAATTATAACATTCAAGAAACATATAAGTTAAGGAAAATATTATTTAAAACATGTGTGTTTTTGGTGGTGTAGGTCTGGATCCAGCATATAATCCATCAACCACTTTAATTATAAATTTTGGAACCACATGGTGTGATTTTCGAATTCCCATTATAGAATAGTTTTGGGTATTTACAAAAAAGTCACTCATCATACATTATAAAAGGGCACTCACTACCCTCACTTATTCACTCATATAAGGTAATTTTTATCAACCAAAAAATACCAAAGTCCCTCCACAAAATCCTCATACACATTATAAATTTTTTTTCTAATTGAACAACCCTAGGGTCCTTAATAAGAGACCAAAAATAGGTTTCTCGTTGAGATGGAAATTGTCTTCACTAAATCCATTATTTTTATTTCATATTTTACATTGTTAAATTATGTCTTAAAACATCCAATATAATAAAATCAGTATCTACCATATATATAGATGTTATTTTGTTCATGAAATAATATTTATCTATCCCTAGTTCCATCAAATGTTAAATGAAATTGGAAATCATGTGCACATCAGTCTATAGTCTCACAAACTAATATAACTCATTTTCCAATCATTATTGGATATAATAATATATTTAATTTATATCAATAATATTTACAACATAAATACATTCCATGAGTTATAATATAACATATAAATTCTTACATTCCATTCTGTTTAAAATATGATAACATTGCTCGACTGTATGGGTGATTACTTCCTCCTTAAGCGATGTAATTTGTTTTTCAATTATGATTTATAATGAAAGTAATAAGGATATCTTGAATGAATTTGTGTTATATATATGAAATTTTATAAATTATGGAATTCAATATATCATACACATCTTTGTCCCTTCACCCTTTAAGGGAGTGATATCGCTGCTCATGTGCATGTACAACCTACCGGCTCCTTGATGATATTTGATTCATTTTCTATCTCCAATTATATATAATTTTCATAAGGATGTGTATAATTAATAAAAAAATATTTTTAAATTTAATATAATTATGTTTATTTTGTGACAATATCCTATATTAATGAACCATAACTTTCATAAAAAACATGAATGAGGAAACAAGGCAATTAACACTCTAAACAACGAAAATAAAGATATATTATTTATAAAAAAGGTGGTAAAATGATATAATAAAATCATATATGGTATGATTTATATGATAATTATTAAATGATTGATTTATAATAAACCTATATTTATTATATAGTAGGATCAGAAACAAATGAATGGAGTCAAACTAGAGGTATGGGTTTCTCGTCTCACTTTTACATTTACGGGACATATTCAATATTCACCAATTATTTCTTTATTTTCTATATATTCATCCCATTTGGTATGTTATATCATTAATGTATTTAGATTCATGTAATTTAATGTTTCATTTCAATTTACTCCTTTCATGTATCTTATTATTCAAGCACTAACAAAATAATAAGGGTGTATTTCCCAATATCATCATTATTTAGGATTGTTTATGTTTAAGTATCCCTAGAGGGAATTGATTATTATTTCTTAAGATCAATTTATTTTATTCAAATTTGGTTATTCGTGATCCTTTTCAAGTAATAGTACCATTTTGTCTCCATTTTTTCTTATAATAATTGAGAATTATTTATTTTAAGAAAATGTGATTATTTCTCTCTTCATTTGAAAATCCTTATTTCAAAATCCATGTTTTCTAAAAGAACCAAATTATTTTATAAAATTCTACAAAATATTTATTATAGAAAATTTTACCGATATATTAATTTTATAAAAAATGTTATAAAAGGAATATTTTTTTTGTTTTCCAAAAAAATGATTGTTCTGATTTTAATGAAAACATGAAAGGAATCTTTGATTTAACATGTACAACATAAATAGAATTTTCCCTATTCAAGATGACTAATTTTAATAAAGACTATTTTACATGATTTTAAATGTAATTTTTAAATAAATATTTTTTCAAAATATTTTTTTAACTAAGTGAAAAGGTTATTTTCTTAAAAAAAATTAATGACATTTTTATATTATTTCTATTCGCCAATGAGATCAACCATTTATCGTACCTATGATTCATTGGGGATATGTTGCATTAATATCATCCTTATTATTTATTTGGATGTTTAATGATCTTTTTTACTAGGGATGTACAATTTAATTCCCATTAGCCATATTAATGTAGATGGTTTGTAATTACGGTTATTTGATTTGGGTAAGTATTAACATTTTATAGGTTATTTTTTCAATATTGATGTTTATTTTGCTTATATTTCATCTCTTTTTAATGAGAAATGCATTAGACTTAGTGAATTATTGTTGGGGTCCTGTTATAGATAGACCCTCGATGCATCGATGGGTCACAAGTATAAATTTTTCATATTTCGAGGGCGTAAAACTATGCCTATTGGGGTCAAAATTGTGGTTATAACCTATAGTAATAGTTCCAGATATACATGTAACATATTTTTTTATTATATTGCATAAATCTATAACCACGTTTTTAAGAGTCTATTTCCACAGTTTTCAATATGGAAATAGCCCACACGGTTGTACACCATAGTTATAGGGTCTATTTTTATAGTGTAAAACTATGGTTATAGCCCATGTTAACCATAGATATAGATTAAAAATAAATAGCTTCCAATCGGATTTGATCTCCTTACCTCCTCTACCACAGATTAGATGACTTCTCAATATATTTCAGAGATCTTTTGGTGTGTGTGTGTTATATATATTGTTATATATATCGATATAAACTATAGAAATAGAATACAAAACTATGGTTGTAGATCTTCCTTCTATATTCCCACGTGAAACATTTTTCCCAACATTTACACATTAAACCTATAGCCATAGTTTAAAGAAATTATGGCTATAACATCTAGAAAAAATAATCTATAGCCATAGTTTAATGAAAATGTACAAATAACATGCTGAAAAATACTATATAACCACAGTTTTATAAAAAATGTGACTATAGCCACAAAAAATAGACAATACAGCCACATTATAACACAAAATGTGGCTATAGACGTCAAAAGAAAGACTTCATTCATGGTTTTACACAAACTATGGCTATGGATATCAAAAAACACTCTATAGCTACTATTTTGGAAGCATTGTGGATTTAGACCTCCAAAAAACACTATAGCCATGGTTTTACACAAACTGTGGCTATATGTACATGTTATAGCCACGGTTTCACTGAACCATAGCTATAGCCATCGAAATTATACTCAATACCCATAGTTTTATATAAAATGGTGTATATAGCCTTGATATAAATACATATAGCCAAAGTTTTGGAAAACTATGGATATAGGTTCGTGGATATTGCACAGTTTTTTAGTATTTGGTCTCACGAGACAAATTAGTTGGACAAATTAGACAATTTTCTACATACAAATTTAAAATATATTTTTTAAGGCCTTGAAAGTATGTTTTAGAATTCTAGCATTATGAATTCCCTCATTATGAAATAAAATATTTATTTCATGTGATTATTCAATTAGTTAGAATATCCATGGAAACTTTTAAAGCTCATGTGATTATTTATATGGATTTATTTATTCATAATTTATTCCTTCCATATTATATAAATTTTATTTTTTAAATTTCATGTGTTTTAGTTATTCGCCTTTCTATATTGATTATTATTATTTTATCATGATAATTTTTTAAGCTCACCCTGACTGAGTAATAGAGCACACCCATTTCATATGTTTTATTTTATAAATGATACTAAGAAGTATTTTTTAACTTATATTAAAGGATATGACAAGTAAAAACATGGTGTTTTCAAATAAAACACTTTTTGTATTTTATTTTTCAATTATAATGTGAATTTCAAGTTTAAATTTAGTTTACCAAGACTACTAAACTATTCAGTCCTTTGGAATGTGATTCTTGATATCTTGTGCCAATATAAAAAACTATCCACTAACTCTAGGCATCTGGGGTTAGGGTATTTAAATATAACCCTTTCTAAACATCAATTTTAATTATTCTCTACATGAAAATTAGTTTTTTATTATCTATTTTCCACATCAGGTGTGAGTAATATTGATTTCATGGACTATTTTATAATAAAGTTGTTTTATTAATTCTTATCACATATTTTTATCATTTATAGATCATACAAGGTACTATAATTTAATTTTTATAGTTATTTATAATGTTAAAATTTCATTCTATGGGAGTTTTTTTATGATCCTTCAAGAAAAAATCAGCAATGTGCATGTTTCATTGAGACTTCCGGAATGGATGATGGTTTATTAAATAAACATTTCAAAAATTAATTTTACAATTAAGTTTAGAAAATATTTGGGTTTTTATATCATATATTATCATTAATTTAGTTATCATAGTCATCCATGATATTCTTTTTTATTATTTCTTAAGTATGTGATTAGACAGACCCAAATAAAAACTTACTATAATTAATGGTTGAATATGAAATGATTTAGTAATAATAACATTACACTAGAATAATAATAATAATATTTACTATTTATTAATTTGATATATCAAATATTTAAATTATTATAATAATTATATAACTTTTACAAAATTAATATATAATATTAATAAATCAGTTTTTTCTCGCAGTATGCTCTTTTGGGATGGTTGAATTTACAATGGTTGTTTATTTCTCATATTATTAATAGTGTTTTCTAATTTGAATTACCAAAAACGTTTTAATTTTAGGAAAATACTGTTTTCCCTTAAACAAAATATTAAACCATCCATGAATGGAAATTATGGAAAAAAATGGAAGTCAACAGTTCCAATGAGGTGGTTTTCCACAAGTATACATGGATGAAGATTTTTGGTTCCATGGAATTAGAGAGATTTATAATAAGGTTTATTTTTTAGATACATAATAAATGTTATAAACATCATAGTTATATAATAAATTTATCATTAGTACCATCTATTTATGGTGGTATATGAAAAACATGTTTTTTCATGGAGACGGTAGTGTGCGCATATGCACAATAGCTGTTTTCTCTTTTATTAAGGGGAGAGTGGGAAATGGTGGATAATTTATTTACCCTAAAAATAGTAACATTTCACTATATATTAAACACTAATTTTATAATGTAATAATGGTTAATTTATGTTTAATAGAAAAATATAGAGAAGGAAAATGATTTGGAAATGATAAGTACCTTGTGATTTTGAAATCTCTTAAAATACTTCATATAACTTAAGGACTTCTGAAAATATATTTTTTCTATAATTTTAAGGATGTACAAAATAATTTAAATAGGATGCACAATTTTAAAGGTGGTATTGATGGTGTGGTAAGAGGCCCCATTTATAAGTTTTAAGAATTGAATTTTTGTAAATATTTCAACTTAATATAAAAAGATAAATCTATTCACATGTCAAGAAGGCACAAAAATAGACAATAAAGGAGTATAGGAAAAGAAAAGGACAATAATATCTCAAAACATTAACTATAAACATTTTTTTATCATTTTTAAATCCTTTTACCCCATTATCACTTTTACCATTTTCAATTTTTCTATGGTAATTAGTTTTTTAGTAAGAAATTTTCATTTAATACCCAAAAATAAAATATTCATATTAAATAAATTATAACTACTTACTAAAAATATGAAATTTATTTTATCTAGTAAAATTCATATTTCTAATAAAACTCAATTTTCATATTAGTGCATGTAACACATAAAAACACTTTTATAGAAAATGTGTATGTTTAAGATTAATATATATATATGATAAAATTATCAATTTCATTCATTTTATTCTTATAAATTAATTTATTATAATAAAATTAAAATTTATATGTATTTCAAATCCATCTAAAACCAAATTTTAAAAAAAATATCTATTTAAAAGAAATAATCAAAATCATTTCTTTCAATAGAAAATATTAATTAATTTCATAAAATGTTAAAAATGTGGTGTATAAATTTATAATAGTATTTAGAAACATTTAATTTTAGTCCTTAAACACGTATTTGATCAATTAAATATTTTATAAACTTTATGGCCTTTTTTATAGAATGATAAAGTCATAAAATTTATAGTTTAGATAAAAACTATAATTTTCACTATTCCCCGGGACATCAAAAATTTCATAAAGTACTCAAAACATTCATAGTACGATATTTTTATAAATAAAAAAATTGTTGTTAATTTTTTCAAATTAAAATATAAACTTGATGATTTATCTTTAAAAGAAAAATATAAATGCATAATGAATGTTGTTTTTATAGTAAAACAACCTTTTAAAATAATATCTATTCTTATTTTTATTTATTATCAATTATTAAAAAAAAATTGGTTTTAACATACTATGAATATAAATAATATCTTTCATCCATAATATATATAATATCTTCAAATAATGTTTGAAATGATAATTTTTGAAGTGTTACATTTTAAATAACAAATCTACCTTATTAATTAATTTGTTATACTAATTGAATTTTATCAATTTGTTAGTATTAATAAAGACCATTTTTTGTTAATAAATATATTTCCTAATTAGGTTACATGTATTATTAGTAATAAATTATATGGCTATGATTTAATTATTATATAAAGTTATGTGATTCATTTTTTTTTTGGTTTTGCATGTGATGTAATATATTGAATGCATTAGTTTTTAAAGGAAAGTATATAATTTAAAATCTTGTGGTGTAGCATTCTATCATATTATATAAATTATGTCTTTTCATTTTTCATTCTCACTCAAAAAATAAAATTATTCAAGTGTGTATAAATTAAATAAATAACTCATTATATAATTGAAATTGAGTTTTATACCTTAATAACATAGGAATGACTAAGAAAATCATATTTTCTCTTCATTGTTTTAACTCATTTCTTCATATTTCCATTGAAACTTATTTCTATAATCCATACTTTTGAACATATAAAACATATTCTTATTCCTTAAAGATATTACCCTTGGTGATTGTAACCAAATGTTTTACAGGAATGAAGTTTAATTTTCTTTCCTTTATCATATTAGTAACCCGAAAAATGTGAGACTCTACCTTTCTCTTCTTTGGTGTGTTTTAAGACTCAAATAAGTTCATGTTGTTAGTCATAATTCTTGGTTTTGGGAGTGACATAGACCCTTTCTCATTTTGTTTCTCTTTGGGAAAATCTCTTCATTCTCTATAGAATAAATTGTTAACAAGATTTCTTTGAGCATCATCCATTACTAAAATACAAATAAGTAAATAATTTTTGATGAATAATTATAACTATAAGAGAATTATTGTATACTAATTTCAAATTAAAAATGTATTACACTTTGAAATTATATCATTATATTTTAGTTCAACCTAAATCACTCTTGATTCGATATAGTTTTCATTTGGATGATTTCTCTCATGTTCCTTAACCGAATTCCATAACATAATAAATTTTTCATAATATCTTATAAGGATAATTATACTCTCCTTTAAATGTAACCTCTTAAATATGTAAAGGTTATAGATCAACTCACAAAACTCTAAATATTTCCTCATATTATGAGATAAAAAAGAGAGAACAACATATGATATTTACATGGTTTGGCTACCCATGCCTATCTGTGTTATATTGGTTAGTCCCCTCCCCCCACTAATATGGATTCCCCACTATATCATCAACATCTTATGACACAAATTCCACTATGTACACACCAGTTCAAGATTTCACAATATGAAAAAACTACACTATAATGAAGATCCAAACAAGAAAGACCATTACTTATTTCCTCTTCCACACTCATATGGACCAGTAGATTTACTTGGTTACTCATTTAGGAACATCAATTGAAAATGATTCACTCTTCCTAGAATTAGATTTACATATAGATCTAGTGTGGTCTAGATTCTCCTCAACATCAAAAATACTTAGGGTTTCATAATTTCTCTTCCTTTTAAATATATCTTGGATTTTCCTCACTCACTTCTCTCCTTGATAACAAATGTATAATGATATTTTATTTACTCTATTTACAAGAACTCCATCATGTTTATACCTCTCTATGTGTTACAATTACTAATCCTCTTATCTTAAAATAGAGTAAAATAAATTCTAATTATGTTTACCACCAATCATTTCATTATGGGTCCTTAGAGAAACCACCCATAACTCCTCACAAACTCTCATTTTCTCCATCATAGTAGACAAACCATAAGTTTTTTGTGGATCAATATTTTACCCTTATAGTGTGAAGTAAATAAAAATTTAATTTTCTAAAATATTCACTATATATCTCCACTGAATCATGCTAGAATAATGGCCTAAAGTCAAATCCATTAAATATAGAAACAATTAAAATCGGTCCAAGCTTAATCAAAATTTATTTTCTCTATTTATATGTTTCACCTTTATACATGCCCATACCTTTTTCATATTGAATAATATTTGGTATTTTTTTCCCCAATAAGAAAAAAACTATTGTGTTTCCCTCTTCTATTGCATGTTTTGGGTAGGCACTCCTCTACAAAACCATGATCACCACTATGACCATTTTAGACATCCATGTGTTATAGAGGAAGAAATATCAATCTTCTTTACAAAAAATATGGTGTGGGGATCATAATTTTTGGATTTAAATACTAAATACTTCAATGTATTTCTTTATTATTGAACCAAATTTGCTTTTATGCGCATGTTGTGCAGAAATATTTTTTATAGGTGAACTGGAGACTCACCATAGGTACATAAGGGTGCTATATCTTAAACTCATCTATAGATGAATTAGGATAATTTATAGGGACTCTTTTAACCTTATTTTGGTATATCATTGTTGGTTTTTTGTTTTAGTATACTTTAGGTGAAAATTGAGAAATTTGGAAGAAAAAGGCCTAGTGAAGATTTAGAGAATAGTTTTCCCAAACTGTGCACCCATGCCCATCAAACTATTCCACCCCAGACAGAGGGGGGTTGCATTGTTGGCACATGGGTTTTAAAACTATGTTCCATCTAAGTATAACATGTGAACTCTTAAGTAGTGTAATATAATTAATAGGAACTATTTGGAAAACTATGTGCCCAGGCCCAAGAAACCATACATAGGGTTATTAATCACCTGTAAATTTAAATTAAAATTTCCCACCCCCACACACCCAATATTCACCCTAATTCTACCCCTATTAACCTAAGAAGTTCTCCTTAATTTTTGGAGGTCCCAGATAGGGTTCCAAGTCTCTATAAATTTCATTCTTGATGAATCAATTATATCCAATGGCCCGAAGGCCTTCATTTTTTATTGATTTTGATAATCCACCTTTCAATGGGTGAGGTGGAACCCTGAAAAGGCTTATAAGCATAAGTAATACATGGCCCGTAGGCCTTAGAGGTATTCAATTTCTGTAGGATTCAAACATTACATACAACCCAGAAAAACTACAAGGAACTTCTCCTCCCTAGCATCTTTATTGTGAAATCAGCTCTCCACCTTTGCATAGTGGTTCAGCTAGTCTTTCCCATGCATGCACAGGCTTGTCCCGATGGTAGGTGTCATACCCTCTCATTCTTATAATCCATTTAGCTTCTGCAATGGTTAAATCTCCTTTCTCATCCTCCTTATGATGCTTGTTCCTTCTAGGTTGTCCGGTTTGAATCTGCACTTATGGTGGCCTGAAGGCCTTGAGGTGGCCCGAAGGCCTTACTGACCCAAAGGCCTAGGTCGACCAAAGACCTTAAAGGACTCGAGGACCAAATTGGTGGCCTGAAGGCCCAAACGGCGGAATATTCTTGCCTGCTATAGTGCCAAATAGTTCCTGATACATTTCCTACTACAGTACTGCACATTTGCTGCTACAGTACCTATAAATAAGCCTCCACCGGGTTTTGATCCTGGGTCTCTTGAATGCACTTAAGGAGTTCTCACCAACGGGGCCAAGGCTCATGGGCAATCAATTTTCTGATTAAAGGATATGTACCTATTCTAGTATATAATCTCTTCCTAAAATATTTCATCAATCTCTCTCATCTTTCTTCACATATGAATAGGAATGTCTTATTCTCAGTTGGAAAGGGTTAAATCTATTTTCAAGGATATTATTCCATTTAATCTGGGATCTAGGTTTCGGTTCTATATTTATTCTATTGTCATGAAATTGATTGTTCCGCATCAATTTAGGCACTTCCTTTGGTGAGTTTTCATCAATGATCTTGAGGTATGTGTTCTAAATGTCAAGTCCATTGTTCTTAATTTTATTATGGGTATGAAATTGTGAAATTTCAATTTTCATAGTTGGGAAATTACAACCATAATTGAATTGACTAAATTGAATTTCTATGTGATAAGAAAATGGGTTAAACTTGGGGAACCTGGAATCAGTTAAATGGTAATTATGAAATTGGTCGGTTATTGGTATAATAAAATTGGTTGATTGATGTGTTTATGAATTTATTGATAATGGGGATTAAGGGATGGTTGTCATAATATTTTCAGGTTGACGATTTATATGATTAAATTTTGTTAAATAGATTAATTATGAAATGTTCATATTATTTCCATGTGACTATATTGACGAATCGTGTTTGTTTGATTAATTACAATGGTACACAATGATTTAAATAATTGTTAAGAGGGTTAATGATGATAGAAATTTAAATATTTGATATGTTCGATATTGTGATATATGTGATAACAAGTGTGGGACATGAGCTAATGCATCCAAATCCCATATGTGATAAAAACAAGTGTGGGACACAAGTTGATGAATCAGAACACCATATGTCATAAAAACAAGTGTGGGAAAAGTATGGTTTCATAAAAGTCCCATACGTTATAAAACTTATGTGTGGTATTGGGACTGATGCTCCAAATAACCTCGAGGTTGTAGACATGAAATTCTAGGCCCAAGACTTTGGCATTGGACTCTAGTTCAAAGTAGCCTTGTCATGAAATTGGAATTAAATGATTGATAAAATCCTATGATGTAATGAATTTTGATTCCCTATGTGACATGTTTTAAAATCTAACACAATTCGAAGTAGGTATTGATGGTTATGGTTTTATCATGAGCCCAGGTAAGTATTTGGATATTAAAGAATAATGAATTGTGAAACTATTTAATTGTTATTGTATTCTATTTCTTATACAAATTTATACCCTATTATATAATGAATATTCATTAGGAACAATTGGAGGTAGCCTCCTAAGTTGTACTCACACCCTAATTAAGATGCCTGATTAGTACCCAAATAAACTTCATGCTTGTAGGGCAGTATAAGATAAATATCCCTATGTTAGATGGTTGAATTGGGATGGATCTTGGATGTGGGATCTCGACATCGTGTTGGGACCAGCTTGGGAGTTTTTAGTTTCTTTATTTTGTGTTTTTAATTTTACACTTGACACAAATATGGAACAACATATTTACAGATTTGGCTTAGATATTGTTTCATATTTTTGTTCATCCTTTATTACTGGTATACATTGGATATAATATAATTTTGTTTATTGGTTGTTTTGTTTGGGAAATTTTTTAATTATTCTCTAATGTTGTTATAATTTTATAATCAGGGTATAGTCTCCCCAAGTTATATATTTGACCGTCTATGAAATTCAGTTTCCTCTGGCATACAAGTAGGCGTACCTGGGGTCATGTGACGAACCAGATTGGGGAACCGATACATGGAAACCAAGTCGTGATGTTACAAAGTGTTAGAAAAGGTTGGTTTTATCTTCTTTTATTTTTTTTTATATTAGAGAAAGGTAGAAAAGATATTAGGCTGAGATGGTCTTTAATTAAGAGATCATGCATTGAATTCCAAACCCATGTATAGTGGAAAAATCTATGTACCGAGGGTGGGATTGTAGTTATTTAATTTTTTTATATATGGATATTATTTCTCCTTGAGTGATTCACCTGTTGTGTAATATTTATTTTTAAAAAATATTTTATTCATTTATAGGTATAGTATGAAGGTGGAGTATACATGGATCACTATATAAACTTATAAATATTATGCGACATGCATAATTTTAGGAATTCATAGAAAATAAAGTTTGGTTAAGTTGTTTAAATGAAAATGATTTCCTTTAATTGTGTATTTTAAATGAATGCAATTCCTACTAGGACACAAATAATTGATAATGATGATAAATATGGTAAATGGAAATGGAAATATGGCGTACTAATGGAACAAATTGTTATATAAAAATTCTTTACCCTTAATAAACCATGACCAGGATGAGGGATGGTTGAGGGTAGTGAAAGTGCTTTAGTTTTGACAGTTTGGTAGGTTATGTGGGATAACTTGTTATAAATTGATGTGAATCCCTATTAAATAAATGTAATAGTGTTGTTTAAAGTTTAATAAGATATTTTTGTGGAATTTTAGAAATATGCATCCACGATTATCCATGTCTATTGGAAAATAAGAAGACATGGATGAAAATGTTCCACTAGTACTAGAACTAGAGGTTCCAATAGTTATGGATGAGGAATCTTAGGAGCATTTTCATGAAAACATAACCCTTTATATGAAGTTTACAGAAATATACCCACGATATATTTTGAAGAGTATATTAGACCTGACATGGGAGTTCCTGTTTCAGCACCCTCCAACATTTATGGAAGTGAGTAGACCTGAGGCAGCTGAGTTCTTTATTGATTCTATTGAGATGGTCCTTGAACACTTAGAGACTCGTTCAGAGAAAAGAGTCAAAATATTTTCTTGTATGTTACATGGTGAATAAAAATATTTGTGGGACATCCAGACTCCGGATATAAAGATAAAGAATATGTAGTTTAAGTACTATCATGATAAGTTCTTTGAGCACTTTAACCCTAAGATTCTTAGGTAAAAGAGGGAAGATGATTTTATAAGGTTGAACTAGGTGGGTATGTCTCTGATGGAATATGTTGGTCACCTTTCTGATTCGCTTGGATTTTTTCTAGTGTTGGTAGGAGATTATGTGACTATAGATAAATAGTTTCAGGATGGTCTTAAAGGTGAAATTAATTCCTAGTTCAACATCTTCTGGCTGAAGAAGTTATTATAGGTGGGGAATCAGGTTTTCATTTTTGGAGGGGAACTTAAAGGAGGCTTCCAGTTTGATGTGTAAGTGGTTTATATTGAATGGCCATGAGGTATGTATTTTGAGAGTAGGAATTGTTGATATGATAATGTTAACTAGTGTACTGGAAAGTAGAGTCGTCAAGGGGGAAGGGCCAATTAATCAGGAAGTGACTATAGTCTCATCCATCAGTATAATATGTCCGGTCACTTATGTATATGATTCCCCTGACCGCCAATAGAGTGTTGAGATTGTAGAAGGATGAGACATCTATAGATTTTCTTTAGGAACCCATTATAGGTGGGTAATTATGGAGGATCTATAAATAATCAGACAGTTGTAAGGGGGTATTCTACTCAATATTAGTCTGGTAGTTGGATTTATACTATTTGTGGTATTCTAGGTAGAGGATGTGGTACTTATGGGAAAGAGTTCTTATATCAGCAAAGTGGTGAAGATTAGGGGACTCGGACTGAAAAACAAGGAATAGGGGAAGGGTAGTTTCTTTCAGTTCATCTTATACTTGATGATAGTAAGGTTGGACCATCAATGGTCATAGGTACTATTATCTTATCGTCTATTCTTGATAGTTCATTATTTGATATTGGTTCCTCTCATTAAATTATATTATCAAAAAAATTTAATGGGTTGATACTAACCATGGATTTTTTGAGTGGATTTATGATGATTGGTACACCGTTGGGAGTATGGTCTAGAGACATCTGTTTATGCAATGAGTGTTTTGTTGAGGTTGGGGAGTATCATTTCTACTAGTTTATTTACATAATTGACATTCTTGGTTTTTAATTCATTTTCGGTATGGAATAATTTTTTTAATATTGTTCTGAAATCTATTATTACATTATGAGAGTAACCTTTATGACTACAGAGGGTGAAAATTATGTTAGAGTGGGATTTCAAGGTGGGCCATGCAGTGTGAGTTCACCAGCAACTAGGGGGTCACTACCCAAGTTTCTAGCCTCTTTCTAGATGATAGGGTTGTAAATAGTGATGTATTTTCACCTAGAGTGGATTGGTTCCAAAATGTTTTTCTAGAGGATTTCTGTGGGATTCCACCTAAGAGGGATGTAGATTTTACTGTTGAGAAAATTCCTGGATCTTAGCAGGTTTTTATTCCACCTTAAAGGATGGAACGGGGATATATTTAGGTGTTCAAGAATCATCTAGAATAGTTGGTGGATATGGTATTTATCTTTACGAGTAAGTCTCCTTGTGGTTCTCTGGTCTCGTTTTCTAACCTCTTTGACCAGTTGAGAGGAGCTTATGTGTTCTCCAAGATTCACTTGGGGTGGGGGTATAATTAGCTTAGAGATCGACATTATGATATACCATGAATACCATTTTTCCACATTTATGATTATTATGAGTTTTTCATGATTCACTATAGGCTGATGAATTCTCTAGCAGTGTGTATTGCCTTGATATACCAAATCTTAAACCTGTATCTAAGATAATCTATAGTAATTTTTTGAGGATAGCATATTGGTGTACTCTAAGACCAATGAATATCATTTCCAATACATTGAAATCATATTGAGTACATATATAGGGCATAAATTATAATTCATGATATCTAAGTGTCAATTCTTGATCGACCAGGTACATTTCTTGGGTCACATTATCTTGATGTGAGGTGTGTTAGTGGAACTAAAGAAGGTGTAGGTATTTTTTATTAGGATAAACCTAATATTATTTATGATATTTATAGATTTATAGGTTTAGTGATCTATTATCAATTGTTAATCCATGATATTGACCATCTAGAAACACCACTTTCATGGTTGACTATGAAGGGAGTGATGTTTGAATGGTATGGATCATCAGGGAAGGATTACGAGGAGTTGAAGAACCATTTCAAAACCACCCCAATATTGATCATACATGATCCAGGTGAAGAGTATATAGTGTTTTCATGATGCAATTGGGATCTGTCTTGAAGCAGTGTTGATTAAAGGAGACTAATTTTTTGGAATATGGGTCACAGAATTTCATGCCACATGAATGGACTTACCCTATGCACAACATCGAGTTAGATGTAGTGGTTTATGACATGATGTGTTGGTTGTATTATCTGTTGTGAAAAACATTTACTATGTATATACCAGTTATAAAAGCCTAAATTTTATCGTTTCACAGTGCAATTTGAATCTATGGAAGGGGATATTGGTTATGTATATACATTCATTTGATTCTAAATTATCAAACAATCATGAGAAGTAAAACAATGTTGTTGATGCTTTGAGATGGAAAACATAGACTCAGGAAGTCCGATAGTCTATTTCAGTGTGGAAGATAATGAATTTTCTATTAGATATTAATTTTGTGGTTTAGGAGGGTTAGGACTATATGAATATCATGTTAGTATTAGTGGATTCTACACTTTTGAGCCAGATCATGGAGAGGAAATATGAGTCTCTAGGGTGTTTTTATTTGAGAAAAGTCCATGAAGGTGGGGATTCACCTTCTAATTATACTATATATGAGGATGGGATCATCTATTTTAGGAACCTCATTATTGTGTCTATGATTATGTGAGAGGATTTGATGCTTGAATTTAATGTCTCTATGTGGTTGGTGTATCTCGGTTTGATCAAAATATACTATGTTCTATGTCTTTAGTATTTCTTATTAGGGATGAAAAGGATATTCAATGGATTGTGACATTATGATACACCTATCAATAGGTGAACGCTAATCTTCAATGACCTAGTGTCTTAATATAGCAATTAGCTATTCTGGAATGGAAATGGTATGAAGTTACCATGGATTTTATTGTGGGTCTCTTGAGTATTCCTCAGGATAATGATGCTATTTTGGTTCTTGTGGACTGATTGATGAAACTAGAGCATTTCTTACTAGTACAAGAGATGTTCTTAGTGGATCAGTTGGGAGAATTATACGTTCGTGAGACATTATATCTATATGGGGTACTAAGGAGTATAGTTTGATATCATGACTCATGTTTCACTTCATGTTTTTGGAAAGGATTATAGAAATTTCTTGGTACATAGGTATTTCTTTGTGTGGATTTCGACCCCTTGATATATGGGAATTTGGAACATATTATAAAGGTTTTTGAGGATATTCAATAGGAACGAATCATAGAATTTGGTGGATATCGGGAAAAGTAATTATAAATAATTCAATTCACCTATAACAATAGTTATCAGGAAACTATTCAGATCGAATAATATGAGGCTATTTATGGTAGTTCACGTTGATCACTTGTATGTTGGATGGAGCTAGGTGAGTCAGAGTTGTTGGGATCGACACTCGTGTAGGAGATGTGGGAGTATGTTTTTCTCATTTTGAATTGTATGGTTGTGACTTAGAGTTGACATAATTCATGTGTTGATAGCCATCGATAAGCCATTTATTTTATAGTAGGAGATCATGTATTCCTTCATATGTCATCTATATTGGGTCACCATAGGATATGGAGGCCAGGAAAGTCGATGCCTTGGTTTGTTGGACCTTTTGAGATTGTGGATAGAATTGAACTATCATGTACCAAATGCCTCTTCCAATGAGGTATAGTTCTATGTATAATGTTCCTCATGGGTCACAACTTTGACAGTATCACCCCAAACCTTCTCATGTGATCAATTTTGATGATATTGATCTTGATACCAATGCATTCTTTATAGATAATTTGATACATGTTATTTATCATAGTGAGAATGATTCGTGGGGAAAGATGGTGAAGATAGTTCATGTATTGTGGAAACATGGTTGTGTTCAGGAGGGAACATGGGAGGTAGAAGTAGATACGTTGAATCAGTGGCCATGTATTTTTTCCACAAAATATTAATGATTCACGTGTGTACAAATCTATGACAAGAGATTATAAGGTGGGTAGATTGTAAGATCCTGACATTTTCTATTAACGTATCATACTCATTTAATGTTACTTCTTTACCATTTATTTTGGAATACCTTGGGTGGTTTGTTTAGGGTGTTTTAGGTAAAAATTCTGAAAATTTGATTCAAAATGTACAATACACAGTGGGTGCATAGTTTTCCCAAACTATGCACCCATTCCCAGCAAATCGTTCAACCCCAAACATAGGGGGATTGTATGGTTGGTGAATGGTTTTCAAACCAAGTTCCCTCTTAGGAGAAACTAATCATCTCTAAGGAGGGTTTCATGGTTTGGAAAACCATTTTCCCCAACCCATAAAACCATGAGTGTGGTTTTCAATCACCTTAAATTTTTAATTAGGATTCTTGAACCAAATGAATTTCACAATCATTCAACCCTCTTCATCCTAAGAAGTTATATTTTATTATTGGGGGTCCCAAAGAGTGTTTTAAAGATCTAAAAACATCATTCTAGATGAATCAAATATTTTATTGAAGTATATGAACCTATTTCATTATCTATTCTTAGTTAGTATCTTTCCTCTCTCTCATATCTCTTCATGGATGAAGAGGAATGTTTTATCATATTTTTCTAAGAGTTAGAGTTAGTTTTAGGGTTCTTAACTAGTCTAATATTAGATCTAGTTTTTGGTACTAAATATATTTCACCATCATGACATTGATCTCTCTATAGAAATTTATGGATTTATGGTGGTGAAGGTTTGTCAAAGATATCAAAGTATGCAGTCTAAATGTCAATTACCATATCCTTAGCTTTAATTATTTGTATGTAATTTTTAAATTTAAATTGTAATAGTTGGGAAATTGTAACCAAAATTGAATCGATTAAATTTAATTTCTATATGATAATGAAATGGGTTGATCTTCAGGCAGTTGTAATTGGTTAAATTGCGATTATAAAATTGGTGGGTTGTTAGGATTATGTAATTTTTTGATTTTTTTGTTTATGAATTGATTGGTAATGGGAATTGATGGATGATCATCTTAACCTAGAAGGATTAATGATTTATATGATTAAATGTATTTAAATGGATTAATGGTGAAGTTTTCAAACTATTTCCTTTTTATTAAAGTGATGAATAATGTTTCTTTGATAAATTCAAATGGTGCACTGTGATGTGAATAATTGGAAAAAAGTTTAATGATGATTTACATTGAACTATGTGATATATATGATATTTTGATATATGTGTTAATGAGTTTGGGACACAAACTGATGATTTAAAATTCTATATGTGATTACAACATGTTTGGAACATGAATGAATTCTTCAAAATCTTATATGTGATGATAATGAGCGTAGGAAAAGGACTGATGCTTCAAAAGCCCATATCTAATAACAATGAGTTGTGGGATTGGGACTAATGATCTAAATACCCATGGGGTGTAGTACATGTTGTTCTAGGACTAGGAATTTGGAATTGGAATATATTTTCAAGTGAAAATAATAGGAAATTGAAACTAAATGATTGATAAAAGACTATGTTATAAAGAATTCTAATTCCTTATGTGTTGTGATTTAAACTCCAACATGGGTTGATATAGGTATTGATGGTTTGGGTGTCATTGTGATCTCATGTAATTATGTGGTTAATTAAAGAATAATTAATTGTGAAAGTATATACATTTTATTGTACTTTATTTTTTATAAAACTATATACATTGTTATAAAAATGGTATTGTTTAGACAACATTGTTGGTGGACTAATAAGTAGTACTCACACCCTACTCAGGATTCCTGATCAGTGCTCGAATGGGCTTCCGTTTTTTAGGATATATTAAGAGAAAGATCCCTATGTTAGATCACTGATTTTGGATGTAGCATGGATGAGGGATCTAGAAACGGTTTTAGATTAGCTTGGGAGTTTCAAGTGTCTTTATTTAGTCTTTTTTCATTTGACACATGGAACTTATATGGCATAAAATATTTGAATATTTTTTTTATATATTGTTACATATTTTGGTTCATCATTTATTATTGCTCTTCATTGGTTATTATATTATTATGGTTACTGGTTATTTTTTTTGTCTATTGTTTATTTATTTTTCACTTTTTTGCTGCTTTAATAAAGAGGTAATAGTCACCCCATGTTATATATTTGACCCTTGCAAGTAGTTGGAAGCCTATCACATATAAGAATAAGGTTATAAGGTTATGTTACCAACTGGATTGGGCCACCAATATGTGACACCAAGGTTGGGATGTTACACATGGTGTGTTCTTAACCATTATGGACATTCTTTTAGAAACAATCCATGTGTTATAGGGTGTCTTGCACCCACCTTTCTCAAATATTAACTTTCTCCTTTCTTATTTCTTATAATCTCAAAGCTATATCATTTACAAAACACTTCTATATTATTAATAAAATACAATCAAATCCAATAGCATAAACAATCTCCCCCTTTGGATTTATTGTTAGTACAACCAAATTTTTTAAAGCCTCCAATTTTCTCATTCACTTATTCTAGTTTTTAATGATCTTCTCCCAGTTTATTTCTTCCCATATATATTGAATATAAATTAAAATTTTCAAGTAATGGAGAATAATCATCTTATATTTTCACAAAAATATTTTCCTCTATTTTATTTTCAAGACATTATTCTTCATCATCTAATTAAAATTTTTAAAACAACTTATTTAGTAAAAAATTTATAATATGTCCAATATCATTAAATTTAAAACATTTAAGAAATTTTTCAGATTTTCCCTTCTATTTACCCTTTAAAAATATATTTGACTACAAAGAAAAAATTTGACTGGTATCATCATTATCTTGATCAACAGAGTAACTACAATATTTGATCACTTTATATTTCCATTTTCTCATGGATTCAAAGTAAACCTCTACCTATTATTGATTCTTGAAATATAATTCATTACCTATTTCAAATACAATTGAAATATTTTTAATTTTTTCAAATTAAACATCTTATATATATTATAAAGTTGATACCCTAGGATCAAACCAATCTAGAAATTTCCTCATAATATTCTCACAATTATAGAGTCTATAAGTTTCTCACTAAATCCATGAATATTTATAACAATTTCTTTTAACAATTTGAAGTATATATTAATATCTTCAACATAATTAACCATTATATCCTTTAATTTTCTCTTTAAAACATTTATCTTTGATTCCATCAAATTGTTATTTAATTTATAGATTGTTATCAATTTTTCCCATGCCTTTTTTTCAGTTGCAAGACCCATTAACTTTGTGTATGAATTCTATGATAAAGACATCAATAAAAAATTTAATTTCATTCCATACATCTCAAAATTCATTTTAACAAGGTGTTTCAGATGAGAATTCATAGTAATGGGTTTAAATATAAGTGTTTTATTATATCTAACCACAATTCTAAGTGATATGAGTTGAGGAATCATCCTCTTCCTCAAACTATGGTATTTCATTCTATCAATGATTAAAAATCCTTAATTGTTTCAAAAATTGATATTCTCTATTTTTAAACATATTCTCTTAGATATTTAAAGGTAATTTTATATTGATACCACTTTTGTTTATCTGATTAGATCACTGAGAGGGAGAAAGGGTGAATTAGTAATCATCCTTTTATTTTTTAAGCTACTCCCTTTTAAACTCAACCACTAGTATCAATGAAGATTATCAATCCACTAAAAACCTCTCTCAACCTTGGACAATATATATAGAAAAAAATGGAATGATAAATCATATTCAAAGGGTTTTAATACCCATGTATACTTTTTTCCATGTTTGTTATTCCCACAAAAATAGATTCTCCATTATATCTTCAAAGGACTATAACAAAGATTCTATTATTTCTGCCACACTTTAGAGTAAACTAGAAGAGGTAACATCACTATAATGAAGAACCTAACAAGAAATACCTTAGGTTATATCCTCCTACATGAACATATGGATCTGCATGTCAACATATGCACTCCTTAATGATATTTAATAGTAGATGATACAAACATATTATTATTCAAAATAATTATAGGTTTGGTGAAATATGGATTTTACTCAACTTTAAAAGTTTTCAAGGTCTTAGAAATTATATTCCACTAGAATATCAAATTATTTTGTCTCACTATATTCTCTCCTTGATATAGAATGTATTAGGTTCTCTGAGTTCTTCAATTCACATTAACTCCATCATGATCTTCCCACTCTTTCTGTTGTGAGTTTTCATCCTTAAGTATTCAAATATAGAAACAAAAATTATGACTAAGTTGTCCTATTATCATATTTTTAGGGGTCATAAAAAACACTCATAACTTCTCAATAACTCCAAAAATATCTGTCATAATATGTAAACTGTAAATTCGATGTGGCTCAATATTTTCCCCTTAAAACATTAAATAAATTGATATTTCTTTAAAATAAAAACCCAATTCATACCTACTTTGAATCATTATATAATCATGTACGTAAACTAAATCCTAGTATTATGGATAAAATAATTCATTTTCATGTTTTTTTACAATTATTTCTCACAATTTCTGATTTGTGATATCCTGACACACCTGTTACTAGGGCATGGAAAATAATAATTGGTTGTTTCAATCACTACATTTTAAACACTATGTTGTGGTACTCTCCTATTTCATATTCTGCATGGTTTCTCATATAACATACCATGACCATCGCTATGTTTTTTATCCTTAAATGTGTTAGACATGATGATATATTGATCACCCTATCCACTTCTATGGTATATGACTGAATCTGGTAGGCATTAAAATTTCAATCCTTCAATATAGTTCTTCTTCCTCAAACCATGTTCACCATTATTAATATGTTGGGATGAACTATGTTTCATATGTTATCTATAGAATAACCATAGGGAAAACCAAGGTGTGGTCTTGACCATTTTGGACATTCTCTAAGTTGAATTCCTTGTGATATGGCATAGCCTTTACCTACATTAATCAATAATCTACTTACTTATTTTTTATTCATATAATATCAACAATCTCTCATTAAAATCACTTATATATTACTAACATCCAATAAAATCCAATACAATAGACATAACACAAAGCATATCCTCTTGGAGTTTCTTGCTACATCTGAAATATTAGGCCCATTCATCATGCATTGATTAAATATTGATTAGATACTCAACTATCATTTTTAAAGGTGATTTCCCCATGGTGAATCTATGACACATCTACTTCTAATTTATAGTATCTATAATGGTATTTTTTTTCTTGTATAACCACAAAATCTCAAGATATGTTCATTGTTTCCAACCAATAATGGATCTCCATATTCAGTGACAATAAAACCACTCCTCTCATGTTATCTTACCTATCTAGTTCTCTAATGTAGTAATTTTGTTTAAGGAACCACTTATTCAGTGGGAACCTATGGAATCTATTCCTTTACCAACTATTGTGTATCTTGAACATCAATTTCACCAATGTCAATCTTACTCTCACTTTCCTTTTCTATAATGTGCTCGATCTCCAAAAATATTTCATATCTGGTGATAATCATTTTCTTTTTTGATGGTTTGTATAGGTAGTATCGATTTATTTCCTTAGAAAACCCTATAATGATACAAATTATATCCTAGGGTGGATGTTTTTTTCTAAATAATGCCTTAACAAATTATTTTCTAACCCATAAATTTTATGTTACAAAATATGTTTCTTTCCACTCCATTAATCGAGCGGAATTTCATTTTATACTTTAGTTGGTACATGATTTTTTTTTAGTTTATAATGCATATCCTTAAAATAATAATAGATTATCTATATGGCCCATCATCGACCATGCCATGTCTAACAAAGATAAGTTCCACCTTTCACTAACATCATTACAATATGGTATTTAGGTTGGTGGAATCTCAAACACCCATATAAATTTGATGAACTCTTGGTTAAGATATTCATCGCCATAATCTAATCGAAGTTTATTTATCTTAATTCTATATTGATTCTCTACATAATTAATGAATCATTTGAATTTCTAAATTGAATCAGGCTTATACCTCATCAAGTATACATGTCTATGTCTACTCAATTCATTATTAAAAGTTTTGAAGTAAGAATACCCACCTCGGGATTCAACAGGAAATGGTCACAGACATTAGTTCGTACCAATCCTAATAGCTCGGTGGCCCTTTCACCCTATCTACAAAATGGTGGTTTATAAATTTAAACTTTTAAAAAATAATTATATCGTTAAAGTGGTGTTACCTCAAAAAAGTCTAAAAAGCATCTTGATTATGGATTTTCAAATTATTCTTGTTTACATGACCAAGATAGTGATTCCATAGTTGAGTGTTATATGAGTAATGTGAACATGATTCGTTAACAATTTCCGACATAAGGTTTTTGTAATCAAATAATCAACTAACATTATTTAAATGTTCCATACCATAACATATGTGTACTTATAAAATAAAATACTTTTATTTACAAATTTGAAAATAAAACATTTTGTTTTTAGGAATGATACATAAATTATGTTTTGGGTAAAAATTGGTATATAATAACAATCTTATAAAACCAATAACATTCATGTTGGAAATGAAAGGTGTTATTCACCAATGGATATGGTAGCCAGCCTCTCACCATTGGAAACTCAAAAATTCATCTCTCTATATCGATATTTTGGAATCTACTTGGTTCATGAATTTTGATAGAGATGTGACAACGACAAGATATATCTAATATTCAATGTGTAGATATTGAAATATTACACTTGATAGTGAGAACAACTTTAGCTTCCCCCTGCTTCTGGGTACAATTCTTCTTCAAGTGACCTTTCTTGCCACATTCAAAACACACTACTTTCTTTTCCTTACCCTGTATCTGGATCTTCCTTTTCTAGGAAGGACATTTAAAGGGAGATTTTTACTTATTATGAGTCTAGTGCCACTTATGCTTGTTCTTATATTTCTGATTCATCGTAAGGATCATGGGTTTTTTACGCCCCAAGTCCTTATCCGCATAGTGAATCAGACTAGGAAGTTTTGAAAGACTGTTCCCATTATTTCACATGTTATAATTTATAATAAAACTATAGTAGGTCTTGGGAGGTGAGGAAAGTATGAGATCTGTACACAACTTTTCTAGTAATTTAATCGACAATATCTCTAAGATTTAAACTTATCCAATAAGCTTGATTATATGAGGCCCAGTTGGCATAGAATATCCAAGATTAGTTATAAATAGAGCATTGGAGATCTCATATATATCCCATATTTCCTTCTCTTTATATATATCCTGAAGGTGACTCATCAGGTTATATGCATCCATGACAACATGTTTCTTCAAAAGCTCATTGGGCATGGATGATAGCATGAAACACTAAACATATTTATCATTATTCAAATGTTACTCCGAGATATTCAACTCTTTCTCACTAGTCTTATTACAAGCTGATTTGGGAATAGGTTTATCCAGTGCATAAAATTTTCTTTACCAGTATAGGATAACATGTGATAACCTTTTCCACTCTTGAGAATTTGTGCTGGTGAAAAGGTTATCCTTCTCAAGTATGGATCATAGTGATATGTTTTAATTCATTTTTATTTTTATTTTTATGAATAATATGATCATAGTTTTAGTACTTTATCAGATAAAACATAGAAAACAAAATAAATATTATATTATTTAATCTCCCAAAATTTTATCAAAATTAAATAACCCTCACCGTTGGCTTCAAAATGTCATATTCATTTGGAATTATAGTGGGAAGGATCCATATTCACATTCTTATTTCCCTGACATTGTCCGGTCAAAAAATTTGAAGGGTTATAGGTAGTAATTCCTAATTCCAACTACATTAATTCACAGTTCCTTAATCTATTGAGTGGACTCCCCAATACAAAATTTCTTAAATTGGATTTCCTAAAATAGTTCCTCTTAGTTACACTAATTCCTTCGTTGGATTTCAACCCTTGATGTGAACTATGTTAATTCAAGCCAAGACATCAAGTTATAATTCTCCAATAATTTAAATTACCTTAACATTGGTTGGAAAATCACTCTTAAATATGGTTCAATTTTAATTTAATTAGTGGATGATTATACTAACATAATATATATAATTGAGTGATTTTATAATTTATTCACAAATTTTAAATTATTTTTTTTATTAAATTCTTGTTAATATTAAGTGGATTTTAGTAAGTTATTAACCATTTATTAGAAAATATTTAAACATATGTAAATTTTTTTAGTTCTATTTTTCATGATTGTTAATTCAGTAATTCATGTATTCACGATAAACATCCGTAATGAAATAACTATGCAACATGATTGATATAAAATAATAAATTGGTATAATAATTATCTTTTACTCTTGTTTAATTTATCAAGTGGGTGATAAACTGACCATAGTCCTAGGGGGAAAACACCATGTACCATTTATGGTTCCTGTTTCATCTTTACACCTTTCCACATGTGTATCTCTCTTGGATTATTTTTGACTCAACTCCAAACTTGAACCGACCCCACTCTTTGGGGAGCTCCATCCATTACATATGGTTTTACTCTCATGCATATGTGGGAACCAAAGATTGGTTAAGAGGTTTACATAAAAGAAACCATGGGTACATAGGACCTTACATAATTAGATGAGATAAGACATGTAGTCCAAAAATTTAATATAATAATAAATTAAATTAAACCTATCACATACAAAGGCCTTTTCAAAGCTATGATCATCCATATGCATGCAATGAAATATACCTTTACTAAAATTAACATTAAATTATATAAATTATTATATAATATTAATTGTTCTCAAATAATTTAATTATATTTGTTAATTAATCAATTATTTTATCTTAATTATCAACCAAATTTTCTTGATATTCTCATTAAATATAATTTTAAAAAAATTAAATAAATTTATTCAAAATTAAGTATGTATAAAAATGTTTCTTGGTGGAAACATGATGAGTACTTATCTGAACTACCCAACATGTATTATACTCATATACTATTTACACTTGCAACATGTGGTGTAACACCTCAAGCTTCCATGGTACGCTTCTCTTTGAATAATACAATAGTGTGCGGTGTACGCAACATCGAGTTCAAGCACACCACGACCTATCAAAATATCCATTTAGAAAGTAGTTATGATTAGTAATAACCAAAATTTTAATTTTATATATATCCCATATAATTTTAACATTCAATTTTCTTGTTTCTTTTACATAATATAAGGACAAATTCAATTTTTCAGATAAAAGAAGTATTTTTCAAAAAAAATGCAGTTTTCTGCCTTTTAATGGAGAACCCTTTATAAATAAATTTTTTGAAACTTTATAAATTAAATTGAATAAAAAGATTTTTTTTAGAATCGGGACATAAAAATTTAGTCTGGATAAATTTTTAGTGTTTTTCTGATAACATTCATATTTTGATTAATAGTGAAAGATACTAAATTTTAATTGAAAAAAGTTTTTTTAATAAAAATAATTTATATTGTCAAATTACAGATTTTAATGGTTTTGAAGTATAATTAAATTATATTTTTATCATTAAATCCAATTTTGGTCATTGGAAGTAGTTTCACATTTAAATCAGAGATAAACATGTATCAATCTTTAGATAGTTTTTTCTTCCCAAAAACCTATTTTCTGGTTTTGACAATGAAAATTAATTTTAAATTAACTAATAAAATTTATATATTTGTAATTTATTAAAATAGATATCAATTTTGGATTGGGAATATCAAAATTCTCTTATGGTGAATTTTTGATTTTTTCTGAAAACATTCTATTTTTTGATGAATATTGAAAAACACAGCGTTATTTTTTAAAAACTAAATTCTTATTCAAATAATTATTTATTTTATTTAGATTTATTTTATGTAAAAATAGATACATAATACCTTTATTATTTACATATAATTCATTGGAGTCATTTTATAATAAAATTAGATGTATAAAATTTTATAGAATATTTTAACGTCTTTTACCCACATTCTAGCAATGTTAGAAAATTTGCATAAAACGGAATTTTACTACATTGGTGAATTCAATTTAAAAACTATTAGAGACATGGTTGAAATAAATATGTAAAATTTGGTTCAATAATATTAAAATAATTTTTATTGAATAGTAACTTTTGAATTTTATTTACCACGGTTAAAATAAATAGGGTAATTAGAGGTAAAAATGATACTATAATTACCCTAAAACATGTCATAAATATATTAGATAAGATTATTTAGACCAAAATCATCCTTAGGAATGAAATATGATCCTTTTGGTCCACAAGGTTTAGATATTGACATTTATTATTATTTTATTTAAAGAAGAGTTAGAGTGCTAAATCTAAATTTTAATAACTAAAACATTTTAATATGGGGTTATAGTTAAGATAATTTCGACTATAAATATTCATTAAAAAGATAAAAATATTTCATATATCTTGGTATTTTATTTATATTTTCTAGAAATTAAATAATTATATTTATTTATGATATAATGATGACACAGAAATTACCTTCTTAATAAAAGATTAAAATAATTGATATTATAAATATTAAAATAAATGTAACATGATAATTTTGATGAATTAAAAAAAATTATAGGTTAATATTACATATTATGGTTTATTAAATTTATTTTTTTGAAGAAATAAGATTTTTATGACTTCCGAAAGAACCAAATACTAAATAATGTCAAAACTGACATAAATGAGTTTTTAAAAAAAATACTATATTATTAAATGATATAATAGTTCTAAAAATATAAGTTTAGGCAAAAGGACTTGTATAATAATATATGTGTCATTAATGAACAACATGGGGTTCTCTTGGAATTTTATAGTATTTTTATTAACCATACAATATAAAAATACAAGGAGCCACTGTAAATGATAAACTATTTAACCATGAGTTAAATTTAAATGATAAGGTTAATATGGTGACCTAAACCTGTCTAAAACCAATTGGTTGAGATTTTTTAACTCATAACCACCTTTTCCTCAAAATAAATATTTTTGGAGCCATTATAAATGAAATATGATTTTATAATAAAATAATATTTCAAGGTTTTCCTAAAGTGACCCTCACCTCTCTTATAAAGGGGTACATCCTCTTCTCTCAAAATCGCACCTCCAAAGCCATTAAGATCGGCCAAAACCTTCACAAATATCCTACCAACTACTCCCAATAAAACCTATAGTCCTTAAATGGATCATAAATCAAACCTAAGGAGCCATTTTCATCAAATCATATGGAAACACCCGAAGAAGAGGTAATAATTTCATCAACTCTTTCAAAGTTATTTTCTTCTTCCACTTCCACTTTCTTTATAGTTTCCATATCAAAATAATAACTAAAGTACCTTATACATACATTGATGTTATTATAAATATGGTACAACCATATTCCTTATTTTATCCATCCTATGAATGACAAAGTCACCATACGTTCATACGTACGGCTTACTGTCTCCACCTCGTGGTGTAGTTTGTTATTCAACACTAAATTACTTGGATGGGTATAGAAATTTGTTTAATTGATGTAAATAATAAATATAACATGTTAATTATTCTTTATATATGAAATATCATCCAATTACTTATGATTTCACCTTCAATAGAATGGTATTTTCGCTCGGGCATACGTATAGATTACTGTCTCCATGAACGCGATGAGATTCATTCCCCATCATAATCATTCAAGAATAAATATCATTTTATGATTAAAAATATGGTTAAATAAAATAATATCATTTGGGATATGAATCAAATACCTCCTATCCATAACAAACATGACTTACGTAACAAAACATATAAATAAAAATGAATCAGTTAACACCTGAAACAATGATACTGCTGAAATATTATTAACAAATAAATATTAAAAGATCATATATGATATAATATTTATGTATATGGTTCTTGTATAATTTAATAACAACCATTTAACCATTATAAATAAGTTTAACATACCCTCAACTAAGGACAAGTACAGGGTAATGGGTTTTCATCTCACTAAAATCCCATTGTTATTTATGCTATATTTGCCACTATTTTCTTTTATGTGGTGTATGTACTACCCATGGTTTTATTATTTGTGTAATATAATTTAATTTATGGCCATTTATATCTTCATTTTGTGATCATTCTTTCCTGGGATGTATGTTTCGTAATTTACCAAATCGGTAAGGGAATTTCTAATTTCTATTTCCACTCATTGGGTTTTACACAAACATCATTGGTTATTTTACTCCTAGATTATGTGTGAAAAAACTATTTATTTATTTATGTTGTAATTTACACTACCCTTTGTGTGGATATACGTTCAATACACTTAATCACTCCATTGATAAATTTTCAATTCATCAATATGAACTTGATAATAGTAATCTTAACTCAATTTCCATTTATTGAGTTAAACATCCAAGTCATTGGTGTTGTTTTACAAGGATTTTTGTAAATGTCCTCTGATTGATTTACGGTGAATATCCAATCATATTGAGTGTATTTATATTCTTCACACATAATTATGTCATTGATTTATCCTTAAATTAATGATATGGTCTTTATAAGCGGTTTCATCTCAATTTACATTCCATTGGAACTTCTTTATTGTTATATGCCAATTCACTTTTATATGGTGTATATACAATACTTTTACATAATATATCATGAATCCCTTTATTCGCATGATATTATAAATTTTTTAATACCTCGATTATTTGTATTCAAGCGTCACTCATTTGGTTAGGAACTCTAACTAAAATATCATTTTAAATGTTTAAAATGTTTATTCTTCTAAACCATTATTATTAATGTCCATGTTTTCAAAATGGTATTAATGACTTATTTATATGGACATTAATGTTTTAAAATTAAAATTCCTTTTAAAAGTTTCAAAGTGGTATGGGACTACTTTGATTCAAAAATCTATTTTTAACAGCTTCTTGATAAATAGTGAGACTTTTAAATGTTTTCAAGAAAAAGGGGATATTTCTCTCAAATATTGTTACTGGTTATTTTCATCACTGTCAATATCCTTTATTATTCTTGATTGAGGTTGATTTATTATAACACAATCTTTCATGTTTTATTTAATGAGTTATGTTTGACTATGGGTGCTCCATTTTTATACCATTCATGGTTTTTTATTAAAATGTTAATATTTCGTATGCTAATTTTAATACAAATTTTTATGTTATGCTTCAACGTTTTCATGTGAGGAATGAATTGGACTTAGTAAGTGATATGTAGAGCCTGATATAGATCCTCTATGCATCGGTAAGTCTCATGATACAAACTAGTGTCTTGGCACAAGGCCTTGACAAAATCGTATTTTGTAGTCTTGGAACGAGGCCTTGACTATGTGGTTATGATGTCTGTCATTATGCAATCCATCATTATGGAATCAGATATTGATATTACATGTGATTATTCGACTAGTGGAATATCTATTTGAATATGAAAATTTCATTATTTGATTTATATTTTCTATATTATACTGATTTTTATGTTTAAAAGTCTTGTGTTTTAGTCTTATACATTTCTTTAAATGTTTATGCTTTTTTATGAAATTTTCTTCTATATTGTTACCCTTACTAAGAATCTTAGCTCCCCCCTTCCTATGTTTTATTTTTACTAGGATGTGAAGAAGTGTATCATGATTAACCTGCAGGAATGGGATAAGGGATATGAGTGTGTTCCAGGGGTACATAATGTTGTTTTTCTTTATTTCATGATGTAATGTAATACTTGTGTATGTATCTAGTACTTCCAATGCTACTAAACTAGTTGGGATTTTGGGACATGATATCTTGTTTTCATTCCAATTATATGTAATAATACACCAATACTAGGTAACTAGGTTCGGGGCATTATAGTTGGTATCAGAGGTTGTTCAGCACAAACCATGGAAACTAGATTTAGAACAAAAAATGCTGATTAGATAACATTACCCAAAGATAGACTTTGGGGATTTTTATTGAAGAACATCCAAAAAATTTGGTAATGTAAATATTATGTGGGATTTTCAAGAAATACATCCGTGTCTGGATACGAGTTGGTAGAGGTGGATCGGGCACTGATGTTCCTAGGGGTAAACCCCCAAAACACCACCTTGAGCTAGACTCAAACGGGAACTGGTGCACGACAATGGGCCTTACTGTACTCTTGGTTATGACAGTCCTGGGGGTTATTTTTAGGATAATTCACATTTTATTTACAAAATGATTTGATGTATTTTAATGTAAGATAAGAATAATTAGCCTTGGTTAATCCTAATGTGTTTTATATTGAAAATAAGGTCTCATGACATTCTTTAAATGATTTTATGTAAATTTTTACTCACACAATTATTTCTGGTTTTAGCCAATGGTTGTATTCCAAGGAAGTAATAGTAACATTGAACATTATGTACAAGGTTGGAATAGTGGGGGAAATGAGCAATGAAATGTAATGTTTAAAGGTGTAAAAGATATCGTGTTCATGCTTAATCAGTTTTCCAAAAATATGATCAACAACATATATATTTACCAACTCCTGGACTCAACAAAGAAGAGAAATTCAGTGAATGATAAGAGTTCCAGCAATTGATACCATGGAGAAAAGAAATCTCAATTTCCATTATGTAGTAAATTTGGAAGGAGACACCTAGGAAAGTGACACAATGGAACAAATAAATGCTTTACATGGGGAAAATAAGGACATAAAGTAATAAATTTCCAAGGAAAGATGAAGATTACTATGTAAGAAAATAAAAATGATCCCCAAGAATCCATTTATAGTCATTTTCCATAAATTTAGGGGACCCGGGCATTACCCGAGTCAATTCCCTTTTCTATAGGATAACCTCTTGGTCACGGATGAACCTATTTGGAAATAAATGGATGGATAAATGTTCAAAAGTATTAGTGCTCTTTTTTATGGGATTACATTGGTAGAATTTTCTCTTGTATGTGTAACCCTATAGTTTTTTATGTGAAAATGATATTCGGTAAAGAATTGTCTTTTCTTTTAGGGATATATTTATAAATAACCATTTGAGTTTATATGATCCTTGAATTTGTGTCAATTAAAGGTTATTAATTTTTGCAATGAAAATGCAATGTATTACATTACATTTGTGGTTAAATTATGTTATGGTTATTTTAAGAAATTTATCTCATTTTGGGAATTTTATAAAATATAGTTTTCAAAAGATGACAACACACAGACCATGTGATAACCCATCACGTCGAACAAAGCTGCGGGAATAGAACCCACAACCAAAGTGAGATTGGGATTTATCGCCTCCTACTAAACTATATGAAGACCCTAGTTAGTATGTCTAATTTTTTTTGAGAAATGATTTTATTGATCAATAATATGTTGATTTTAGATCTTATGTTTTATCAAATGGATATCCTTAGTGTAGGAAAATTATTTGGTGATTAAGTGATAAATGTTATTTTTAAAGACGTTCGCTCTATTGGGAACACTAAATGACTTAAAAATATATTAATATGGACTTTAATTTGGGGAGTAATGGTGGTTTTTTATCTATTTTTTTATTTATAATTTATATCAATTTGGGTTATCTATAGAAATGATTAACCAATCATAAAGAATAAGTTATTAGGTTAATTACTTTTAATTATGTGACTTTAAGAGTAGTTGATGTTATTTGGAGAAACAATTTAACATGGAAGACTACATAATCAAATTCTTCTGATTTTTGGATTTCCATCATAGTTTGGACTATATTGAAGGATTTTAAGGACAATTTTTTATTGACTGGTATTTATTTTCCTTTGGGTATTGTTGGTTTAATTTTATAAATTAACATTAGTATTTATTTCTCTAAAGTATTATCCATTTTGGAGATCATATGATCTTGTACTAACCATTTGGGTTTTGTTTAATCTCTAAATACAAGGGAAATATAAAGTTCATCTTTTTTGGATTATGTGATTCTCTATAATTTGATTCTAGATCTTCAGGTGTGACCAAGTCATCTTGAATACTCATCATTTGGAGTGAAATATAAGTTTGTGTTAGAAATTAGTTAAAGGATGGAACTCTACTTATCAAGTATTTTTTATCTCTTATTCTATTAAAAAATTAATTCTTAAACCTTAGGGAAATGATATTAAACCCAAAAATGTGTTATCCTAATACCTTATGTTATTTATTATAGATTTATGGCGTTAAGGCCCTAAATTTTCCATTCACTTGTTTTTTATTGATGACCTCAATCACTCCCTATAAATATTTACGTTTCACCTCCAATTATAATTTCCACCAATGTTATCCTATTTGAAATCCCAATTTGGTGGTGACTTTTTCATTTACATTTCCCTCTTATTAAGACTAAATTTTATTTACCCTATTTCAGATGTGGGTTCTCCAAAAATTTATTTTATATTTTTTTAACCTTTTATTTATGAAGAAAAATTTCAAATTGTGAGGACAAAATTTATTGGATAAGGTAAGAATTTAACACCCCAAGCTTCCACTATAACCTTCTCTTTAAATAATACAATAGAGTGTGATGTATGAAACACCGAGTTCAAGTGCACCACGTCCTATCGAACTGGCCATTAAGAATGTAGTTATGAATAGTAATAACCACATTTTGAATTTTATATATATCCCATATAATATTAACATTCATATTTTGTGTTTATTATACATAATATAAGGACAAATTCAATATTTTAGATAAAAGAATTATTTTTCAAAAAAATGAAGTTTTTCCACCTTTTAATGGAGAAACCGTTCTAAATCAAATATTAACCACTTATATATATTTAATTTGATTAAATTAGATTCTTATTTCTAAGAAGGACAAAAAAATTAGTTTGGATAAATTTTTGGTGTTTTTCTAATAACTTTCATATTTTAATGAAGAGTGAAAGATACTAAATTTTAATTGAAACCAAATTTTTTAATCAAAATAATTTATAGTGTTATATTATACATTTGAATGGTTTTGAAGTATAATTAGATTATATTTTTATCATTTAATCCAATGTTGGTCATTGGATGTAATTTCACTTTTAAACCGAACATAAACACATATATATCTTTTGATAGTTTTTATTTCTCAAAAATCTGCTTTCTAGTTTTGAAAATAGGAATTAATTATAAATTAATTAATGAAACTTCTATGTTTTTAATATGGTAAAATAGAAATCATTTTTGGATTCATAATATCAAAATTACCTTAGGGTGAATTTTTGGTATTTTTCTGAAAACATTCAATTTTCGATGAATAGTGAAATCACTACGTTGTTGTTTAAAAACTGACTTTTTATTTAAATAATTATTTATTTTATTTAAATTTATTTTAAGTCAAAATAGATACATAATACCATTATTAGTTCAATGTAATTCATTGGATTCATTCTATAATAAAATTAGATGTATAAAATTTTATTTAATATTTTCACGTCTTTTACCTGCCTTCTAGGCACGTTATCAAATTTGCATAAAACATAATTTTTCCACTTCAATGAATTGAATTTCAAAAATCCAATAGACACAGTTGACATAAGTAATAAAAATATGGTTCAATGAGAAGAAAATAATTTTTCGGTGAATAGTAACTATGGGATTTTATTTACCACAGTTAAAAGTAAATAGGGTAATTAAAGGTAAAATTGATATTATAATTACCCTAACACATGTCATAATTATATTAGATAAGTGTATTTTGACCAAAATAAACCTTAGGAATAAAATATTATTGTTTTGGTCCACATGGTTTCGATAGGAAATTTATTATTATTTTATTTAAAGAAGAGTTATAAAAGTGTTAAATTCAATTTTAAATAACTAAAACACATTAATATAGGGTTCTACATAATATAATTTAGACTATAAGTATTCATTATAAAGATAAAAATATTTCCTAAATCATGGTATTTTATTTTTAATTTTTAGAAATTATATAATTATATTTATTTATGACACAATGATGATGCAGTAATTACCTTCTTAATGAAAGATTAAAATAATTGATTTTATAAATATCAAACTAAAGGTAAATTGAGCATTTTGATGCATTAAACAAATATTCTAGGATATTATTAACTATTAAGGTGGATTAAATTGATTTTTTGCATATAAATCCTATTTTTATGACTTTTACAAAAACCAAATACTAAATAATGTCAAAATTAACATAAATGAGTTTTTAAAACAAATACTATATTATTAAATGATATAATAGTCCTAAAAATATAATGTTCAATCAAAGTACTTATATAATCATATATATTTCATTAATGAACCACTTTGGGTTTGCTTGGATTTTATAGTTCGTTTATTATCCATATAATATAAAAATACTAGGAGACATGGTAAATGTTAAAATATTTAACCATGATTTAAATCTAAAAGATAAGATTAATATAGTGACCTAAACATATCTAAAACCTATTGGTCAGGAGGTTTTCAACCCAAACCCACATTATCTTCAAAATAAATCCTTTTGGATACATTATAACCCGAATATGATTGTATAATAAAATAATATTGCAAGGTTTTCCTAAAGTGACCCTCAGCTCTCTTATAAAAGGGTACTTCCCCTTCTCTCAAAATCACACCTAAAAAGCCATTTTCTCTGCCAAACCCTACTCAAATATCCTCCCAAATACCATCAATTAAACCTTGAAGCTATACATTGATGAAAAATCAAACCTAAGGATCCCTTTTGATCAAATCAAAAGGAATAACCCAAAGAATAGGTAATTATTTCATCACCTCTTTCAATGTTCTTTTCTTCTTCCACTTCCTCTTTCTTTGTTGTTTCAATACCAAAATAATAACTCCAGTACCTTCTACATACTGTGCTATTATTATAAATATGGTACAACCATATTCATTATTCTATCCATCTTATGAATGGAAAATTCACCATATGTGCGTACGTATGGCTTACCGTCTCCATGGGGTGGTGTAGTATTTTCTTCTACAATTAATTATTTGGATGGGTATAACAATGAGTATAATTGATTTAAATAATAAATATAACATGTTAATGATTTGGTATATATGAAATTCCATCCAATTACATAAAAGTTTACCATCAATAGATTGGTATTTTCGCTCATGCGTACGTACGGATTACCGTCTCCACGAACATGATTAGATTCATTCCCCAACATAACCATTCAAAAATAAATATCATTTTATGATTAAAAAATAGGGTTTAAAAACATGATATAATTATGGATATGAATCAAATACATCATAATATTATTAATAATGAAATATTAAAATATCATATATGATATCATATTTATGTATATGGTTCTTGCATAATTTAATAACAATTATTTCACCATTATACTGGTGGTTAACGTACCCTCAACTAAGGAAAAGTAAAAGGAAAGGGGTTTTCATAAAACTTTTATTCCTGTGATATTCATGATATATTTTCCACTATTTACTTTTGTAAGCTTTATGTACTACCCATGGTTGTATTATTTGTGAAATATAATTTAATTTATGTGTATTTATGTCTTCATTGTATGACCCTTCATTCATGGGATGTATGTTTTATTAGTTACTAAATCGGTAAGGGAATTTCTAATTTCAATTTCAACTCATTGGGTTTTAAGCAAACATTGTTGATTATTTTACTCCAAGATTTTGTGTGAAATTACTATTTATTTATTTATGTAGTAATTTCCACTCCCCTTTGTGTGGATATAATTTTCATACACATAATCACTCCATTGATAAATTCTCATGTCATCAATATGAACTTGATAAGAGTAATATTAACTCAATATCCATTCATTGAGTTAAGCATTCAAGTTATTGGTGTTGTTTTTTACAATAATTTGTATGAATTTCCTCTGATTGATTTACCCTGAATATCGAATCATATTGAGTATATTTATATTCTTCACACATAACTATGTCATTGAATTATCTATAACTTAATGATACGGTCTTTATAAGGGATTTCATCTTAATTTAAATTCCAATGAGACTTTATTGTTGTTGTACTCCAATTCACTTTTATATGGTTTATATACCATAATTTGACAAAATATATCATTAATTCATTTATTCTCAGGATATTATATATTTTTTAATACCTCAATTATTTTTATTCAAGCATCTCTCATTTTTTAGGAACTCTAACAAAAATACCATTTAAAATGTGTTAAATATTTATTCTCCTAAATCATATTCATTAATGTCCATGTTTTAAAAATGGTTTAAAGGAATTATTTATATGGACATGAATTTTTTAAAATTAAAATTCTTTTTAAAAGTTTCATTGTGGTATGGGAAAATTTTATTCAAAAATATATTTTTAATAGATTCCTGATAAATAGTGTGACTTTTCAATGTTTTCAAGAAAAAGGGGATATTTCTCTCAAATAGTTTTACTGGTTATTTTTATCTATGTCAATATCCTTAATTATTCGTGATTGACATTGATTTATTATAATAAAATATTTCATATTGTATTGAATGAGTTTTTTTACTGTGGATGTGCAATTTTTATACCATTCATGGTTTTTGGTTAAAATAATATCATTTTATATTCTATTTTTATTACGAATGTTTATTTTATGTTTCAGCTTTTTCATATGAGGAATGAATTGGACTTAGTAAGTGACAAATGGGGCCCTCTATAGCTCCTCAAGGCATTGATAGGTCTCATGAGACAAAATAGTGTCTTAGATCAAGGCCTTGACAAAATATTATTTTGTAGTTTTGGCACAAGGCCTTGACTAAGTGGTTATGATGTCCGACATTATTTATTTCATCATTATGAAATTATCTATTGATATTACATGCGATTATTCAACTAGTATAATATCCATGTAAATATGTAAATGGAATTATTTAATTTTCATTTTCAATATTATGTTGAAGTTTAAGTTTAAAAGGCTTGTGTTTTAGTCTTATACATTACCTTAAATGTTTATGCTTATTTGTGAAAGTTTACGTTATACTGTTATCCTTATTGAGCATCTGATTGCATCCCTTTTGATGTTTTATTTTTCCCAGGATGTGAAGAATTATATCATGATTGACTTGGAGGAATAGTCTATGGGATATGAGTGTGTTCAAAGGTGATATAATGTTGTTTTTCTTTATTTCATTATGTAATGTAAAACTTGTGTATGTATCTAGTACATCCCTGTATACTAAACTATTCGGTCTTTTAGGACTTGATCTCGTGTTATCATGCCAATGATTTGAAATAATGCACCGACTTTGGGTAACTAGGGTCGGGGTGTTACATGTGGAATGCATGGCATATCATGTAATTTCACAACATTTACTATCATCTTAACGACCACCCATAAAAATGGTATTTATATAGAATGTAGTGCTTCAATGCGTGTATTGTGACAAAAGTAATATGACTTATACACAATATGTATATCTAAACATTATTTAGAAATAAATTAGTCATTTATATATATATATATATATACATATATATTACATATAAGATGGTGTTTACTATCAATTTAATGACCAAACAAAACACATGATGATATGGTTTTCATAGGATAATAAATTAATTATTTATTATAAATGATTTGATAAAAGTGAACTATGTGTATATTAAAGCTACATGGTGTTTATTATTCCCATTTTCTATCCATGGCACATTCCTAGGGACACAGAGTGTAAGCATTCCATGAATAGTATTGGAGTACACAGTGTGTACATGGGCCATATGGCGTGTGGTCTCTGATATAGATGGTCATCAGTCATGTAGGCCATGTTAGAGGATACATGAACTATTTGTGACTAAGAGACTATAGGTAGTGTGTGGAAGTCACATGGAGTTTTCTCTAGTAGACCATGTACAATGATGTCTCAGTCAACACATGGTGTATTATTAAATTCACAACTTACAATAAATGCACATGAATTGAATTAATTCATAATTACTTCTGCATACATTAAACACTAATATATGGCATTTACCAATGAGTTAGAAAGTTTTTACACCTATTTTAACTATCCAAACTCCTAGGAACCTCAAGATAAGAACTTATAATATATTTTATTCATTAAATTAATCTATGTTATTATATTTATTAGAAAATAAAAAACACATTAAATATATCATAATCCAGACTGAATAATGATTAAAATAGAATTTAAATATAAAGAAAAATGTGTAAATAAATAAATGGTCTTTAAGAATTTTTAAATAAGTATGTGACCACTCTGATTCCACTTTTAGGTTATGGGAACAATGAAAGAGTTTGATGGGTTGTGACCAACTTTTCCTTTCATAATAATCGATGATTAATCTAAGTTTTACACAAAGATAAGTATTATGATCAATGTAATTGAATAAAAGAATATAGAAAATAGATAAATGCTATAACTAAATAATAATATCATCATATATTATTTATAATTAATTTAAGAAAATAAAGAATTTCATTTTGACAAATTCTTTCTTTTTTGATGAATCTGAAAATTTCTCTATATTTTATCATCATTTTGTTGTCATAATCAATAGTAGATTACCTTTAGTGGTCATCCAAACATGTTCCAAAAACCTCTAAATTCCACAACAGTAATCTTTGGGTGCTATCATGGAAGATCTTAACTATTACACCATTCACCATTGATCTCCCTAAGAATCCCTTCCAAAGGATTATCCTTTATTTCTCTCTAGACTCAAGAGTGGAAGGTTGAGGATGATTTCTCTCTATTCTTGAGAGAATTCTAGGAGAGGTATCTCTCTAAGTCATGAGAGGATTATCTCTTGATTTCATTTTCCACAACAAAAAATGAGTTGGACACTTAATAAAATAATGTAATTAGGTTTATATAATGTCAGAGTAGGAAAATAATAATTTCACATGTGCCCTTATTATTTATATAATCCCTAAAAAACCCCACGTCTATAATTACAATAATATTATTATTATTTCTTGATATTATCTAAACTTATGAACTAAATGAAATATTATTTATTCAAATAATATTCAATATATATTATTTATCGCTAGACCATTTAACTCTATCCACCATTCCTCCACAACATTTATCTAATAATGAATAATGAAAATTTATTTAATAAATAAATATCACAGCATTATTCAAAAATAAATAAATATTATATTCACTGAATAGAAAATAACTATTTATTAAATATTCTTCTCACATTATATTCTCTAAAATAAATGGTGATGGAATATATGCGATCATGTAAACTTGGATAATTATTAAACCACATGTGGGAATTAATATTTATTTAACAAGTTAAATAATAAATAATAATATATTATTTAACTTATATTTTTCATACACATAGTGTGTAACCCTCTAGGCCTCATTCTTAGTGGCATTAGGAGAAGCAGCATAAATTCCTAGACTAGCATCTAGTAACATAGAAAGGAACCCATAAAGAAAGTAGATAATGTCTAAATGACATAATACCTCATACGGATGCTTACTGTTTAATATAATAATTTTATAATGATATCTCTAATCATGTATGTTTTTTTCTAGTGCCATCAACCTATGTGCTCGATATATTTTTCTATGACTTTCCAAAAATCAACCTTTTTTATAGGATACCAAGGACATTTATTTATTTAGGATATATAATTTCCATCAAAGAGGATGAGATATTAACTTTTTTTAATGATAGAAGGGAAAAATACTTCCTCACATTACTCAATAATGAAATATTACTCATGATGCACCAAACGTATCCTAGATCACCACGAACATCTATTGTCACGATTTTCATCAGTATGTCAAAGTACTTGACAAATACACTCATTAATAATAATAATAAATTTTAGTGATAGATACACCCATCTACATATATGAACATCTAGTGACACATATAATTGTTGATTTCTTACAAGTAGGTCTCATTCTCATAATATCCTACACTAGATATTACTAAGGGAATACACAATGAGAAGGTTCCTCAAATTCCTATGAGCCTCCACCCAGGATATCTTGTATCATTTGGGTCCCTAAAATTATTTCTTATGGATGTAGAACATATATTTAGGATTAATGTTGATGGAATTTTGGGTTCTCATCATAGGAGGGAATTACTATATGTTTTCAGTGAGAAATCTACTCTTAGGTCATTATAACATAATTTTTTATGAAAAATAATAATCATGTTGTGATAAAGAGTTATTAATACTAAAAATACTTAATATAGGATATTATAAAGTACACATAAGTTGATTATATGGATCCAACTAAAATAAAAACTATAGGGGTATTTGTTATAATGTTCAGCCTATCTAAATAAGACAAATTTTGTAGGGGAGGATGAGGTTGTGATATAAATACCCCCATCCCTATAGGTTTGGAGACCAAAATTCTTCAGATATAGAATATTAGACTCATCAGGTATTTTATGATCCCATGGGTAGTGGTGGTAATAAGAATTATCCCATACTGTTGGGTTAGAATTTTTTCAATATTGTTCTTGTGGCAGCCACTGATGTCACGCTCTTGATTATGAGATATTTTTTATGAGCATGGGATGGATTTAGTTTATGTACCATCTATGATTTTATCACTTTTGAGTACATCACATAATTTTAAGTTTTCGATTTTCTCAAACAAGAAGAAAACATGATATTTTAGGACTCTTGATTTAGGAGCATATAAATGATTTCCTACCATTGAGTTAATCATTTTTGAACTTAGATATAATGAGACCCTACTCAACATGTTCAGTAGCATGTGAAGATATTGGTCTTGGGACCTAGCCAAAGGAAATGATATTTCATAATATCTTTCTTTACAGACTCTTATATCTATGGGGTAGGGTGAAATATAGTTATCCATGTACACACCATCCATTGAAATGTATATTAGATTGAGAGTGGGTGATCCAATGACAGCAATTCCATAGAAAATTTGAACATGCATGTTGTTCATCTCCATGTTTCCTTCTGACTTCAAGTGAACAACCTATAGGGAAGACAAGCTGATTTAACGATAGAGCATTTCTTCTATCTTAATGTGGTTTTTATATTCCATATAAGGTTGAATTTTTTCCTTTATAACAATACAGTTTTCCCATATATTTATATGATGATAATTTATATATTTCTTTGTTAAATTATTTAGAATTTTTATTGTGAAGGTAAAATGGGAAATAACATGATCAGTAAATTGTCTTCAGTTAATTCCTTTCTCATAATCATGGTATTCTCTTCATCTTAGATGAATGATTTCTCTACATGATTTGACAAGAGTGCTCACTTCTCAATTTCGTCATTATAAATATTGGGATGAATTAGAATCTTTTGTTTAATATTGAATGGGAGGTGAACTAAAGGTGTTATATATGTTGGAAACTCTATAAGGTGATCTTCCACTTGAGAAAGGATATCACATATCAGATATGAGGAACTTGGTGTAGTCGACCTAAGTATTTTTTATTCCTCTCAATATGAGGGTATTATAAGAGAAGCATTAGTAAGTGGATAACCTTTTTATCAAAATGTTATGACTCAATGGGGAGGACCTATTTAGAGAATTACAATATGAGGAGGACTACCATCACAGCTCAATGTCTGACTATAGGGTGGATTATTTTAATAAGTTCCTTGGAGAGACCATCAGGACGGATAGTGATTGATATGTTTTTAATGGGATTACCTTCTTACTATTTGATCATCCATACTTGAGGAGTGTTTTTTCCTCCTTCACATGAGAATAGTTCACTGATTGATATTGATATTTCCACATGGAATAAATTCATTGCAACACTCTAGGGAAGACACCCAAGATGCATATAACAAAATAGTGTGGAGGACCTCTATAATTATTTTTTCATCCTAATTTTTATTTAGGGTAATTATATTCTTGGTCTCATTATAAAATATATATTAAGGCATCAAGAACACCATCACTGATAATAGTAGGTATATCCGCTTTCTCATAAACTTTGGTCTTCCCTGATGATATTTTCTCTTGGATGCTATTGGTTGGATGGCTAGGTTCGTGTGTTGTGAACAATAAAATTCAAATCAGGGATACCTCCTATGAAACTCTAGTTTTATCAATATAATATTTTAATTATCTTTTGTAAGGTTATTGGTAATATGGGCCTACCCTGAAGTGATTGTTGAAAAGAGTTAATGATCTATAGTTGGAACAAATATAATATCCTAATCCTAATTATCATTCATCACCAAAACATGATATGAATTATCCTAAATATGATAATTCATGGGTTTATTTCCACTATTTAAAATTTATATATGTCAATTCTAGCCTTCCGCTATTGCTTCTAGAATATTCTAATAATCTTACACTACGTGAGCAAGGATATGAGATTGCCCTCCAATTGTAGCTGGGATATTCTAACAATACACACTGATGGGAGTAGGATCATGGGCCGGTTTTTCAATTGGAATGGGTATATAAGATTGATCTCTATGATTGTTGGCTCTCCACCCCTTTCAATGCCTCCTAAATTATCATGTTTGAGCAATCTAAGTAAAGACCTCCTAGTGGTATCATTAGCATTTTGTTGAGGGGTTGATACTACATGGTGCTAGTGATAGTGGTGTTTGATGGGAGTTATCCTAGAAAACCCCAAAATAATATTGAGGCCATTTTAGTCCTCCTAAAAAACCATCCAAAGATAAATTAGGTACTTTTTGTTTCATTCTAGGGAAAGGCTCCCAAAACAGTTTGATTTGGCGATAGGCTCTTCATCCTTCTTCACCACCCATCATTGAATCGATCATTGTTGAGGCCTTATTTCTAGAATGGAATCATGTGTGAAATCAAAATTTTTAGATAATAAAATTTAAATGGTAATCACAACCTAGAATGATTGTTACCTATCATTTGAGACATTGTGGTAAAACAACATCTTCTGGTTCGACGATGCCATATTATTTTCTGTTGCTGCAGAATATTTCTATTGATGAGGTAATTCTAATAGTTTTTATTAAACGGGGCTCTTGTTCTAAATATTATATAGAGGACTATAAAAATGAACAAGGGAACTCGTCATTGTGGAATCATAAGTAACCTTATGTCTAACTAATCACATTCAAAGTTAATGGTTTCACATCGAGTTTACCAACTTTTTCTACAATGAAAATATTCAATACATGATCCATGCCATGGAGAGATTTGGGTTTTGAATTAGGGTGGACCTACATTATAAAGGCAATATAATACCCCATAATTTTACCAATTGAATTTTCCTTCTAATTCTATAAAATAAATACATCAGATAGAGTACCCAACTAAAAAATTATTCTCATAAATAAAGAATGATAAATTAGTTAGAAAAATAACCAATAATCATGCCAAATAATATAGTGGGAAAATAAATAGAAAATAAGATTGGAATAATGAAAAAATATGGATTTGATCGATCTAATAGGATGAAGGCACTCATGAAAAAAGATTGTGAAATAAAACATAATGTTAATAAATAATATTCTTTTTGAATATGAAAATATATAACCTGGAGAAAATTATAATTTTATGAAGAATGAATGAAATTAGTGGTAGTTATTGAAATTAAGGAACCTATGTGATCATTATAAATCTAATCATTAGTCTAGTAATCTGGATGTTAGGAATAGTAATATATCCATTAGATTATTTTCCCCACCTATGAAAGTATAAAACAAAATTTAGGTTTGTCATAAATAAAAAATGATTTATTTATATCATGGTATAAGTAAATAATTTTTTAAAAAATGATAAATTACGTGTTGGTATTTTTTTCAAACATAAATGTTTATTTGCCACTTTATAATGAAAATAATGATTTAAAAAATATGTCTATTTATAAAATTAATTCATAAATTAATATTATATTTTATTATATATATATAATAAATTTTTATGTGACCTTTATTAGTTTTCTGAAGGGTCAAAAACATTTATCATATTTAAATTGGTATTTTTCAAATAAATGATACTTTTTTTGAAAATTAAATTTATCATATTTAAAATTTTATTTTCCTAAAATAGAGTCCATTTTTTAAATCTACACATTGAAAATGGTTAGGGTGATGTTTTTGGATTTTTCTAATGTAGTGTAATTTTTTGAGAATTGTGATATAACGTCTCTGGCCTAGGAACCACTGATATGGTGCTTTGAGCCTGGTTGTCCACATGACCTCAAGCACAACTCCTCGAATGCCATAGGATTCTGGATAGCAGTGATGCAGTTTTTAACATATCTGTGTGGGGGACTATGCCTTCATAGAAAAAAGGTAATACACAAGAAGAATAAAATCTATTTATAAACAGTAGTGGAAGAATGAAAATACAAAAACTGCAAGAAAAGAAAATAAATAATCCCAACTAAATAACTGATAAGTACAGAAGCTGAAAAATAAACCCAGATACAAAATGATGTCATACTATGATGTCTGTACTAAAGTAAAAGTACTAAAATTAAGAATTCAAGCATGGTATCAAAACTAAAATGAAAACAACACAAAGTGAAACAACTACATCTCGAGAAAATTCTTGGTCCTTTTCCCCCAATCTTCATACTAAGAATCAAGAAACACTCAAGAATCATAATTATCATACTTCCCTTTATCCATTCATGTGATCATATAATCTACTCGGGTACCAAAAGACACTAGAGTAGGATGTGAGATGTATTCTAAGTAGGCAGGAACACATGTTTTGAGACCATACAATTTTGTGTTGTAGACAAAAATCAGTGTGCTATATTTATAATAAATGATAGAAACTTAAATAAATAAAAATAATTGTAACCTGGTCTGGGTTCCCAAGAGAACACAAGTTCAGACCACATGCTTCCGCCTAAGCTGGGAATCTAAATGAAATACCTTAATAAAGCAGGATGTGTATATATATATATAATCCTAGAAAATAGAAGGTGGACTGAAAAGGAGTATACCCCCAAGCTCGTGATATTGCTTGGGGTTTAATTTGTATGTCAAACAGAGTCTACATCAAGGCACTAGAGTTGTATCAAGAATAACAAGGAACTCAAAGAGACATTAATAAAAACCTTCCATGAATTAACATTATTATTACATTAAATTTTAGAGTTGGAGTCTGAGACTTTCCTAAAGGTATTGCTATGGTACATCCTTCAATATATCAAATACCACCGAGCCCAACCATATTAATCTTCTAAAATAAGAATTATCGATCGAGCCATGATTTTATCATGAATCGGTCATGTGTATCACATATAAGGGGTCGAGTATCGCCCAAGGATGGGCATAACCACTTTTACAATGGGTACATCCTCGATATTCCCATAGGGAACCAATATCACTCATGAATATATATAAAACCCAGGGAACCCCTTATCTAGAAAATCCTAAGACAACGCATCATGGGAACATAGTGTGGTAACCAATCAGGAACGGAGATTCCATGTATGGGTCCTTAATATGAAACCCATCCCACATCTTGCCCTGAATTTAATTAAATTTCAATGAATAAGATATCACAGAGTACTTATTTATAATTGAGAAAAAAAAAATTTAAGCTACTAAAATCCACACACTTCCTAATAATTCAATCCCAATAGTCACAGAAAAATATAAGTAGCACAATCAATATATCAACACCTAAACATTCCAAGAGAAACAAACTCATCATATTTTGGGTTGAAAGTTTCATACCTATATTAAAAGAGTTTTATTTCAAAACATGACATTAATCTTACAGTAAATAAATTCACCCATCAATTTATTATCAATGTACAAGGTTTGTCCTAGAAATAAACATTATTAGATAAAGTAGAATAAAAATACATTTTTCCTATTATAATTTCATAGCACGATAACAATTATAACAATGAAATAATTAGTCATATGTAAACTCGAAAAATCCTAAATTTCAGGGCTCACATTTATCCTAAATAATTTATTATATTTAAAACTATGCCAAATAGGGTCACACAAACACATGCATTTAATAAATAAATCATTCAGGGATAATGGAATTTAGATTGATTATGTCACACTCATAAATCGGTATCCAATGATGTTGCAACAATTTAAACAAGTAGGTTCACCTAAAACAAGGTCACAATTGTCAAGAAAATCAGTTTAATATAATTAGGATGAGTAAAATTGAATATCACTGGTAGGAATCGACAAGTAGTAGAAATGTGTGATATGAAAGATGCAATGAAATGATTTGAAATATAGTAAACCTCTTATAAAGACCTGATTTTTTCCATGTAATTTTTTTTATTTATATGGAAATATTACGAGTCTGTGAAAATTAAAAGCACATCATTCCAAGGCCCAGTGTGCCCGAAATTAATTTCGGAACTTTTATTGGGTATGTTCAGTTAATATGCAAGTGGGAATTTGTAACTTTTTAACTGTTGCTCGGAATTGAAATCTGAGGACACCGTTGAACTCACAACACCGATATTCACTTATGTAAACGATCACTTCAACCACGGTAGGCCAAGGGGAAGATCTTGTTTTACAAGTTTTTCTAGAGGATTAAAATAATACAAATATTTTATTTTTATTAAACCCCAATATTTATTTTGAAATTATTTACAGGTGGAGACCACACGAGGGTGGTCGGGCATTTAATACTGGGCATTAAATTCCCGATTACACAAAGTTTGTAACCATAAACCCACCATTTAATGAAATATCATTAATGACAAGTAAAACATTAACATAACATAAATGAGAGGGCCTCCTCACGACTCATGGTTGAGGGATTTTTTGGCCAACTATTTTGGTGGAGAACTCTTTGTGGAAGAACATCCTTCAACAAAGAACGAACCTCTGGATCAAGAATGAGGAATCAACGCTCGATCCCAGATCAGAAGCGTTTTGTTGGAGCGACGAAGTCTGACATCTCCTTCAACGTCTTCATCCTCTTCCTTATGCCATCTCTAATGAACAATCAAGGTAGAGAAATTGTTCTTATCGTTCTTCGTGATAAATCATTGTCTTCAATCTATGAACCGCCTGTTATCGATCTAACGTGGAGGGTACGGGCTAAACAAACATTGCCTGATCCCTCTACATATTCATTGTTTGACATGTTCTTTTCAAGAGGATCGTCGGGTTGAGCGGAACCCGACCATGTTGCTGGAAACTGGTGTCGGCAGGGTGCAAGGTGGCGGCCATCATACCGTCCATCCAAGATGGTGGCGGCGGTGCAACTGCGCCGGCGAAGGAGTCTGCGGCAGAAGAGGGTAGTGGTAGGCGCGCCGACCAGCCACGTGGAAGAAGGGTGGCCTGGGTCCACGCCACTCGTAGATGAGGAGATCGTGGTTGTCGAGTCAGGGTGGCTCAATAGGGCAGTCGGCACCCAGTCGGCTGTGGGAGGAGCAGTGCCACCATCATGTTGCTGGATGGGGAGCCAGCTGGAAACCCAGCTTACCGTGTCTCACCGAGCAGAACCCGCTCTGGCGGGTCCCGCATGCCAGCAAGCAGCGCCACGTGGGGCCGCTGGGGTGGCCAAAACCAAACGGCCCTTGGGCTGTTCAATAATTCTAGGGGGCCTCCCCTCAGGTATCGGTTAGGTTGGGCCCCGCCACAGCGGACCGCACTCGGCCGCTGGTCGAGCCCCGTGGGTCGGGCTGGCCACTTTGTGGGTTGGGCCGAACCGCAGCCCAGTGGTCCAGGCATGCAATGGCCTGCCCCATCTGGGCCAGACCCGAACAGGGTCAGGTCGGCCCAGGCAGGGTCGGGCCAGACTCAAGCCCATCTGGACCCAAATAGGCCTTTTTAGCCATATCTTGAGAATCGGGTGTTCGTTTGACGAACTGTCTACGGCTCTAGAATCCTTGTATCGAGATGGTCCTTTTGGTACAATCTATATGATTTTTGGATAAAATTGAAGTATGGTTAGGTTGGATCGAACCAGAATACAACCAGGCCCTTAGAATGGAAACGTTAATAACATACAGACAAGGTGTCCAATTGACACGTCGTCAGTCGCGTTGGGTCCCTATTGACATGATGGACATTCATGATACTTCTTCATGGGACTTTGTGTATGCTGATGTATCGTCTAATGGATCTAGGAGAGGATCCTCCTGGAATCAAGCATTCTTAGTGCGGGAACCATGTGGCTCACTGTACTTGATGAATCTACAGATCCTGTGTGGGCCATCTTCAGATCCTATATGGGTCATCATCAGATCCTATGTGGGTCATCTTCAGATCCTGTGTGGGCCAGCATCTTCAGATCATATGTGGTTCATCTTTAGATCCTGTGGGGGTAATATACAATCTTGTGTGGGTCAACAATAGAGCTTCTCAACAAAGTAAGATGATCTAGCAATACAACTAATCATCTATACTTTTGTACTTAATTATTTCCTGGTGTGATTTGAGTCTTTACATTTGTGGTACACTTCTATGTGGTGATACCTTCGTGTTATTCTTCTCTGTGGTGTTACCTTTGTGGTAATTACCTTTGTGGTGTTACCTTCATGGTATTATTTCCTTTGTGGAACAGTTGTGCTTTTTTCTAAAGATTTGGGCCTTGTGTTTCCTCATGAACGAGATTGATATAATTGATAACTTAGGTATATGTATGGGCATATACATAAGTAGGGTTGACTATTGTTTTTCATGCTTGTTAACATGGTGCTACTTTGTGTTTTATCCTTTGTGGATTTGGAGAGACCTTTGGGGACTCGGGGTCCCTACTGAGTATTGTTATACTCACCCCTGGATGGGATATGCCCGCACCTTGTTGTGCCTTATGTAGATGATGGACAACATTGATCGAGACTAAAGGTGTCAGGACTGGAGGCTGCTCGGAGGTGGACCATTAGACAAGATGTACCATCGAGATGACCATTCAAGAGTTGTACCTACCCTTCAGGTAGGATTACTGGTAGGTTTTCATAGGAGATGTTTTCAGTTTTACTTGTACTTTCCAATTGGGCTTGTATTCTGGCCTAGTTTACTAATTGTAATCACCCTATTTAGTATATAGTTTACTTTGTGCATGTATCCTATTGTGTGCTTGGATTGTGTGAGTTTTCAAGTTAAAAAGGAAATTCCTTGCTGGTTTTAGGGATATACCTTTTCGGTGCTAGTTTTCATCCCATGACCTATAGAAGTCAGGCTTGGGGTAGTCACGTTAGGGGCCTCGAGGGACGAGACGTGACAAATTGGTACCAGAGGAGTCGGTTCTACCAAAGAACTTTGACTCTGATATTTTAATTGACAATAGTGTTAAGTGTTGTGAGTGTGATAATCAGTTTTGGGAATCTGGTTTTGGTGTGGTGGCCAACATATCCATACACCACGACCCTGAATTCTGATTTCTGACTCAGTGAACAAAAACACTAATTGCATGTGTGTTTTTGAAAACATTTCTTTATGATCTCTTTGAGACAGCTCACCAGGTATAAATTATTGTCCATGGCACACTTGTTTTTTTCCAGGATGCCTACATGAAGATATTCATGTAGGGTTTAGGGTAGAGTATGCAATGAGAGCCCACTGAGCGATGAGGCTTCGCTGCAGGGCCCCCTTTTGGCAGTTGTACCGTTGGGTGGTGTACCAGCAGCACCACTACCCATTGAGCAGCTGATTCCACTAGCTCCAGAAGTAGAGGGTGCATGCCGATTGAGCATGTTACCCAAGTTCTAACACCAGAGTCCATCGAGGTTCTGGGGAGAGATGGATCCATTGGTGGCTGAGGACTGGCTGAAGGTCGTGGTTAGAGTTTTCTGACATGTAGGGACAATAGCTGATCTCATGGTTATCCATGTTGCCATTCTTCTTCAAGAAGTAGTGGGGAGATGGTGGATCATGATTCTCTAGGTTCACAATGAGGTGACTCAAATCTGGGTGGACTTCGAGAGGATTTTTAGGGTAGATTTCATCCTAGCAACCTTACACTATGTGCATATACAGGAGCTTCTCCACTTACAGCAGGGCAGCATGACCGTAGCTCAATATTCTGAGAGGTTCATGGACCTCTTGTGCTACACCAATTATAAGTTGTGGGGAACTTTATTTAGGGCCCAGACCTTTGAGCAGGGGCTCTGATGGAAGATTAGATCTTTGATGATTTCTTTCAGCATACTGACGTAGGAATGGGTGTTAGGACAAGCACTCTTAGTGGAAATATTCCATACTGAGCAGTCACAGGTAGCGAGACCCACCACCGGGTGACACATAGCAGATTCATCTAATTCTGGTAGCATACAGATGATGTAGAGGTCCAAGATGACTAGACCTATAGGTGGACGACCATAGGATATTGGGGCAATTGTGCGGGGCTCTCAAGACAGAGCAGGACAGGCGAGGAGCAGGCAGTGTTACTCGTGTGGCGAGCAGGGTCAAATGGATCACGACTGACCGACCCACCATATGGATGACCAGTAGATGGTAGAAGGACCTCCTAGGTAGAGGCAAATATTTGATCAAGGAGGTCCATAGGCAGCAGGAAGATGTGGTAGAGGAGCTAGTCATGCAGTAGGTTGTGGGCGGCGATTTGAAGTTCTACCGCCACCACCTCTAGGTGGTCCACCCCGACCACAGGGAGCAAGTGTACAGTGATGGGATGAGCTCCAGGATGCTAAGGCCTATGACCACGTTTCTCTAGAGAAGATTCAACATATGATCTATCTCTCCTCCACCTTAGCTTCAGTACTTATAGACACATGTGTCAGTCACTGTTTTATTGCCACGACCCTCTTTCAGGGCTCATAGATTTTGGTGGAGTCGTTGGCTCGATCCTTACTTCTATAGACTTTTATAGGATAGGATTTGATTATTAAACACTGGTTCCAGTAGTGTGAGATTACTCAAGGAGGATAGATCTTCGGCTGGGATCTTCTAGTATCATCGTCGAGGCCTTATGACATCATCTTGGGTATGGATTTGTTATTTATAGTCCATTCTCATATACACTCTATTAATCACAAAGTGTGGTGTTTCCTCAAGGATGGGACCAGTTTTTCCTTCACCAGTGAGAAGGGAACCTTTGAAGCACATGATGGGCTTACCTGGAGGAGGGTGCATCTGATCATACACCAGTTGGCTAGCCTTACCCTGAGAGCGGTCGATGTTGAGATTCTGAGTTATCCTGTAGTGGTGGACTAGTATGATGATGTTTTCCCTGATGATGTTCTGGGTCTACCCCCTCATAGATAGATGGACTTTTACATCGACTTGTACCCCGAGACTGTACCAAAATCTACACAAGCATATCAGATGGCTCCCACAGAGCTTTGTGAGCTATGGGTATAGCTGGAGGACTTCCAGAGCAAGGGATTCATTAGGCCCAGTGTTTCTCCTTGGGAAGCCCTGATTTTGTTCACCAAGAAAGCGAATAGAAGTTTGAGATCTGTGCTAGATTGACCCAGGGGAGTCATCACTCAAGGGATAGGAGATGGTATATGATACCACAGAGAATGTGAAAATCATCCAACACCGGATGAAGACTCCACAGAGAAAGCAGTAGTCTTTTCCTGAAAGGAGATGGAGACCTATCAAGTTCGAGGATGGTTACCATGTCTTCCAATGGGTCTCACCTCAACGAGGTCTATAGAGATTTGGAAGGGGAAAAAAGTTATCTACGATTTTCATAGTACCCTTTCAGGTCCTTAGAAGAGTTGGTGAGGTGGCCTACCACCTTTCCCTTCCCACTCGGTTTCACCGGGTGCACGATGTTTCCCATATATCCTAGCTGAGTAGATACGTATATGATGTTTTGCACACCATTGACTAGGGCGAGATGGACATCGAGGATTGTGTGAAATATTTAGATATTCCAGTAAAGATTGAGGATCGACGGGAGAGAGTCCTTCGTGGATGATTTTTACCTCTAGTGTGCATTCGATGGAAGCACGAGAACCTCCAGAAGATCACACGGGAGAAGAAGGCTCAGATTCATGCTCAGTACCCCCCACTTATTTCCCTATTTTGAATTATGGATTTTGAGGACGCAAATCCCAGAGGTGTGGAGAATGTAAAGACCAGTGTTTTTCTATGTAATTTTTTTATTATATGGAAATATTATGAGTCTGTTAAAATTAACAGTGCGTGATTATAAGGCACGGTGTGCCCATAATGAATTTCTAGACTTTTTTGTGAACGTCCAGTTAAAATGTGAGTGAGAATTTTTAACTTTTGAACTGGTGTTCAGAATTGAAATCTGAGGACACCATTGAACTTGCAACGCTGATATTTTCATAAGGATACCTTCATTTCAACCACAGTAGGCTGAGGGGAAGATTGGGTTTTACAGGTTTTCATGATAGATTAAAATAAAAAAAATGTTTTATTTTTATTAATCACCATCCATTATTTTTAATTTATTTGGATGTGGGGACCACACAGGGGTGGTCGGGCATGAAATTCCCAATTACACAATGTGTGTAACCATAAAACCCACCATTTAAAGAAATATCATTAATGATGAGATAACCATTAACTTAACTTAAATGAGAGGGGATCCTCATCTCTCATGGTTGGGGGAATTGTTGGAAAACCGTTTTGGTGGAGAAATATTAGAGGAAGAACATCCTCCAATGAAGAACGAACCTCCGGATCAAGAACGAGGAACTGACCCTCGAGCCTGGATCCGAAGTGTTTTGCAGGAGCGACGAACGTCGGCGTCTCCTTCAACATCTTCATCCTATTCCTCATGACATCTCCAACGAATTATTAAGGTAGGGAAATTTTACATATCATTCATTGTGATAAATCGTTGTCTTAAATCTATGAACCACCTACTATCGATCTAACGTGGAGGATGTGGGCTAAACAAATATGGCCAGATCCTTCGGCTGCTTCATTTTTTGATGTGTTCTTCATGGGCGGATTGTTGGGATGATTGGAACCTACCCACATTTCCAGAAAATGGTGTCGGTAGGGAGCAAGGTGGTGGCAGTGCAACCGTGCCACCGAAGGAGGCCCTGGCCCTTCAGCCGTGGAAGAAGTGGGTGGCGGCTGGCATGTTGGTCGGCCTCGTGGAAGAAAGGAGGCACATGTCTGCACTGCCAGTAGAGGAGGAGGACATAACTATCTAGTTGTGGGGGCACACCAGGGCATTCGGTACCCAGCCTTCCATGTGAGGAGCAGTGGTGTCGTTGTTCCTCTTGATGGGGAGCCGGCCAGAATCCCGACCGGCCATGTCATGCTAAGCAGGACCCAATCTGGTGGGTCTTGTGTGCCAGGTGGCGGTGCCACATGGTACACCAGGTTGCCCAGAACAGAATGGCCCTTGGGCCGTTTGGGAATTCTGGGCTGAGCCTCCCCCCAGAGTAGCAGCTAGGGTAGGCCCAACCACGGCAGATCGCACCTAGCCACTGGCTGAGTCCTGTGGGTCGTGCCTAGTGGGTTGCTCCAAGTGGGTCGTACCCAGCGGGCCGCTCCATGCGGACCGCGCCACCTCCTTTGCGGGCTAGGACGAACCGTGGCCCAGCAGGCTGGGCCCACCATAGTCCAGCCCATCTAGGTTAGGTCAGCCTAGGCTGGGTTAGTCTGGGTCGGTCCGACCAGGTCAGACCGGACCTAGGCTCATCTGGACCCAGATACACCTTTTTGGCCATATCTTTAGAACTTGGTGTCCATTTTACAAACAGTCTATGGAGCTATAATCCTTGGATCGAGATGGTCCTTTTGGTATACTGCACATGAGTTTTGGATAATTTTGGAGTATGTCCCGGTTGGATCAAACCTGAATCCAATCAGGCCCTTGGAATGGAAACGCTAATAACATACAGGTCGGGCATTTGATTGACAGGTCGTAAGTTGTGTTGGTTCCCTATTGACATGACAGACCTTCATGATACTTCTTCTTGGGAATTCATGGTAGTTGAAGTATCGTTCGATAGCTTGAGGAGCAGATCCTCCCATAATCAAGTGTGCTTAGTGCGGGAACCATGTGGCTCAATGTACTTGAGGAATCTATAGATCATGTGTGGGTCATCTTTAGATATTGTGTGGGTCATATTCAGATCTTGTGTGGGTCATCTTCAGATCCTTTGTGGTTCAGCATATTTAGATCCTATGTGGGTCATCTTCACATCCTGTGTCAACCATCTATGATCTTGTGTGGATCTACAAAAGATCTTCTTGATGAAGTAAGATGATCAAGCAATACATCAAATCATCTATACTTTCATACATAATTTATACCTAGTGTGAGATGAGTCTTTACCTTTTTGGTACACTTTGGTGTGGTGATTCATGGTATTATTTTGGGTGGCGTTACCTTTGTGGTACTTTACTTCATGGTGTTGCCTTCATGGTATTTTTCCCTTCTTGGAACAGTTGTGGTTTTTTCTAGAGAGTTGGGACTTGTGTTTCCTCATGAATGAGATGGGTATAATTGATAACATAGGTATATGTATGTTCATATACCTATGTAGGGTTGAATGTTGTTTTTTGTGCTTGTAAACAAGGTTTTTATTTGTGGTTTATCCTTTGGGGATTCTGAGAGAACTTTGGGGTCTCGGGGTCCCTACTGAGTATTGTTATACTCACTCCTACACAGGCTATGCCCGTACCTTATTGTGTCTTGTGCAGATGCTGAACAACATTGATCGAGACTAAAGGTGTACGGACTGGAGGCTCCTCAGAGGTGGACCATTGGATGATACATACTATAGAGATGACTGTTTGAGAGCTGTACCTACCATTCAGGTAGGATCCTTGGCGGGTGTTCACTGGAGCTCGTTTTAGTTTTACTTGTACTTTTCAGTTGGGCTAGTATTTCGGACCCCCTTACTTACTGTACTCACCCTATTTACTATATATTTTACATTGTTTTTTATTCTTATTGTGTGCTTGGATGGTATGAGTTTGTAGGTTAAAAAGGAAATGCCTTCTCGGTTTTAGGGATATTCCTTTCCGGTGCTAGTCGCCAGCCCCAAGCCTATGGAAGACGGGCTTGGGGTAGTCACTGCATGGGCTCTGGGGGACGAGTCGTGACACCTCCCACCTTATAGTCAATTTATATCCAACACCAAGTAGCATCCATTGATTTTAACTAAAATGAGAGAAATCAGAGGATTTAAGAAAGACCCTAATTTCTGGTAAAAAACATCCATGGCAGATTTCACGACAGAGACAGGATGAAACTCAAAGATTCTTGGTGTGCAATGTTATCCTTACTGAGAGCTTCACTAAGATTTAGATAGCATTGAAAATAGAAAAGAATCAAAGGTTAATATGGATTCTAAAGAGTCAATGGGGTTGCCTCCCTACTTAAAGAGGAGGGGACGTGATGCACATGAGAGGAGATGGAGAGAAGAGAAAAAAAAGTGAAATGAAATAAATAACGAAATAAAAATAAAAATAAGAAATGAAAAAGGAAATGAATAAAATAAATGGGTTGGTAAGAGAAAAGATGAAAAAAAAAATTTATAAACTTATTTTTAATTATTTTTACTCTTCTCACACCACTTTTTATTTTATTATTTATTTTCATTCCTTTTTTATCTATTTTTATTTTTTAAAATTTATTTTTATTCCTTTTAAGATTTTTTAATTATTATTACTCGAACTATCCACAAGGGAGCAATTTATTGTTTTACATAAATCTCGTGAAACAATTTAAATAATTTAATAGTTACTCGGGGCTCATAACAGGCTGCCATGTAAAGAAGAAATATATTTATTTACTTATGTATTTAAATCTATGCACACACACACATAAATATATATATATATATATATATATTTCATATATATACACACACCAATATTATTTTCACCAATTAATAATAATAATAACACCAATATTTTATTATTATTATTAAATATATGTCATAATTATCATCATGAGTAGTTCAATCAAAACTTTCAATAAAACTTTGAAGTTAATAAATTTACCATGCAATAGAATTTATGTGGGACAATTATTAATGTTTTATCTCAACCAAAAATAATTATTCACCCATATATATACACATTATATATATACACACTTTTGTATAAACATATATACACCCTCGTATATGTATGTATATAAATATATATTTAAACCATATATATATATTATATATATACACCAAAGTTTTTGTCAAAATCTAATAATAATAAAAATTATTATTATTATTATTATTTAATACAGCCTACCAATGATACCGTTAAAAATTTAAAAAAAACCATTAAAAATGGAATAGTGGTTATTAAATTAATATTGATTTCACATTTGTATTTAATTGTAACAATTATTAATATCATAATTATTTCATTTCCCACTTATTATTTAGACCACAACACAATTTATTAATTACGGATATATATTTTCATTCTTTTTTTTCAACACAAATAATAATATTAATAATAAAAATTGTTATTATTATGCATAAAGGCCAAAAATATATTTATAGACCAATGAAATTATCTTCAGGTGTGATCTATTCGAACGTCTGATGCTCTACCTAGGGTAAACCCCACATTTTGGAGCTAACGGTGGTTTCGGATTTTTTATATGACACACCGTTTGTTAGAAAATAATAATTTATTATATAAAAATGGAATAATAAATTCATTAAAAATAAGGAGGTTATTATCACGTGTGAGGTTGCAAAAAACCTGACGTGCATCAAAGTTATACCCTTCCTAGGGTAAACCAAGAATTTTGGACCTAACAGTAGTTTCAAAAATCTCATAAAACAAAATTTTTGAGAGTTATTTCTTTTTTTAAGGGTAAAATGTGCACATGTATAAATAAATGTATTTTATATTTTTATTCTATCAATGTCGAGGGTCTAAAAATCTTGTAATCCATCACTGACTCAGGTTTTAACTCAAAAAATATTTTATAGAATATTTCAATGTGATAAATAAGGCGTTTACCCTTCATTTAATTTATTTCCATTTTAATTTTAATCATTAAATTTATTTAAAAAACACATCACTGTGTCAACTATAGAAAATAAAAAGTTATGACACTTAGATTTAAAACCAGCATGCCCAGCTAAAAAATAAATTTAATTTCCTTTAATTTTTTGTTCACTTCAAAACACGGGACATTACAGCCTTCCCACCATAGAACTTCTCATTCCTGAGAAGCCTTCGGGAATAACATAACCATCACTAGACCTAAAAGGGTCATGAATTATTGCCCAAAAGGTCGCATTGGGTCTCCAAAAACCCAACGTACGTTCTAGAATTGGTTAGGCAAGTGGTACATAAGTAATTAAGATTTGAACCAATTCTCATTTTCCAATCAAAACACTGTTGTAGAACTTACCTGAGCCCATTTAGCTAGAGACATGACCACATCATCATCTTGTTAAACATACTACAAAATGTACTTCCCACCTTAGGCTTTAACTTTAGAAAGGGAAAATTTTCAATCCACATCACCTTACACCTTCATAATTTTCTACAAGACAATCCCTTAATAATTATGGTACTTCTTCTTGACTGATTTCCAAAATGGATAAAATGGTTGATTCCTCATAAACCTATAAGCCAGTGTTAAGCCTTATTTTCATGAAAAGCCTTGCCTGATACAAAATGAACTTGATTCATCTAAGTAAATTTCAAATATGGCCCTTTACAGATTGATCCATTGAATAAGAGAGGCAACTATTCAAGACACTCTGACTGACTATTGAAGAAGGTGCTCGGCATAGATGGTCGGTATTTTACAAACTGGATTATGATGCCTTCTTCTAAGGTATCTTGTATTCACCACAATCTCCTCTACCAAAATCCATACCTAACTTTTGATGATGTTCCTTGATTTAGGAATCACCGAGCCCGACAAAAATTCCAAGATTACATCATATTGGAAAGATAGGAGTATAAGGAACCAACCTAAGGTAGTTTATACTCTATTTTTACGAGTTATATGTTGGTAAAGAGACAATACATCAACATTAGAGAACTGACTAAGCCCAAAACAGCATCGGTATAACGCTCAAGTTAGAAGAAATATCTAGTGTTCAAGAGTTTTTCCGAGGCATTTTTACATAAGAATCCAAGGGTCGCTCAAGATTAACATGATTTGATATGAACCACATGCTAAGCATGAAACTGGATGAATATTAACCAACAGATTTTAAAATTTAGCACATTATAAGACTGACACTCTCTTAGTGCATCATGGATGATATAAATATAGGGGAGATGCTAATCACTAAACCAAAGTACACTAAGAGGGTTTTAATGATTATAAGAATTAAAACAGCCAAACCACTACTGGTGGACACCTTAGAAGAAACTTGGATTCACCTATCAATGCAATACAATTAACTAATCACTGATCCATTACCACATGAGGTATCCCATGATCATTCAATTTTAACCATCGTAGTCCACCCACGACCAACAGCATTACTCAAAGGTTGCATGCACGACCAACCACACCAACTTCGTGTTATCAAGAAAGCACTGACATGATTTAAATTTCAAAGCGCCTCATGAAATTTGATACAGACCAATAATTCTATAATTTTACTCTTTGGTTTTGTTCCTTAAACTTTGAAGGACACGTATTTAATAGAACCTACATGATACTTCCAACATTAGGAGTATCCTAGTCATTAAAAAGAAGATAAATAGTAGTCACTCAAAAGGCTGCTAGGTCTGAACTACCATATATAAAAACATTTAAACAATAGGCATGAAAACAAAATCCCACCCAACTACTGTTTCAAAACACTTGATTATCTAGAATTAATCTTGATCATTTTTGAGAACATGATTACTTTAACACACAAGTCACTCTACTATGGAGATGACCAGAGATATATTTAACAGCATATGGATAATGATTACACTAAACTTGTCCAGTTTATAACAACATTATGCACTTTATGACACCTTCTACATGAACACATAATACCCTAAGTTGATATAGAAGAAATATGACTTTTAACTCAGTTAAAAATATACTGAGACATCCATTACTATAGGGAATATAGGTTTGAATGACCTATGAAGTAGCTGACCATGCTTAAGTCATGTCCAACCTGCTGAAAATGAGAATTACTTGATGATTTGAATCGAAACAAAAGGCAAGGATACTGTTATCACCCATCCAAAAAGGGATTTTATTTAGAAATTAAGAGTCCTACTAGGTAAAATAGCACCCAAACTGCAACAAATGTCATAAAAATCATTTCATTATCAATGCATTTAAACTCAAATGGTACTACCTACAACGGGCTAGCCTCTTATGAAAGAAGAAAGCATCGACCCATAATGGGTCCATGACAACAAAAATTACTAGGCTCAGGATCTAATCATTATGTCCATTGTTAAAGAGAAGAAATCCTATGAAATACATTTATGGTTCTGTTCTAAGGAAACTCAATGAGAAACTCAAACTACCCTTACATGAGGGTCTTAAACAGAGAAAACCACTACAAGTTCCATTTCCAAGCCCTTTACATTTAAAAACATTTGATAAAACAACATGAACATGTTCAAAAATCCAATCATATGGGAATCCATCTACCAATCCATAAAGAACCCATACGCATTACAGGTGTCATTTGGCTCGCATTTAATTACAACGAATAAATTTTAGAAAAAGAAACCAATTACATATCAAACAATCTAGCATGTCACTACAAGAAGATAATAGAGAGAAACATGTAGAAATCATATAAGCCTGACATTTTAATCATATAGACATGCTAATAAGAACAGAATTGTGATATAAGGAAAACATGCTTGTAAACAGGCAGCCTGGGCATAGGCTAGCAAGCTAAACATATCACTAAAACATGGTATCTAATATGCATGATAAATAAATACTAGAGATGGAATACATTAAAGGAACAATATTTTCATTAACAAGGAAACTAAAATGCTCTTGGATGGAATGAAACTATTCATAGCATGTGAATTTATATGTGCCTAATATGATGCATTCTATGTTTCATCCACGGTGAACCAGACCAAGTGTAAATTTCTATAAATTCCAAAAATCCATAAGCAGTGGAAATTAAACCAATCACTCGAGTTGAAATCATATCAACTATAATATCAAAAGTCATGTACATCAATTCCCAGCCCTTACCACTTAGTCATTTCTCATACATGGGGTGATCAGTCCCAAGCATGACTATTAACCAAGTGCTGATACCTTACATGTCTCATGTATACCATCCAAAAATAGTAAGTAAATGGAAAATAAACCACCTATATTACCAAGTTTTAAGATCCCTAACCCATGATCCATTGAAATGGTGCTCTAAGCTAGGTTGTCCAAATGTCCTCTAGCACATCTCCCCAAATTTTGGACGGTTTTTACTAGCAGTAATGGATTTTTTAACTTGTTTTTAGGAGATACTAAGCCCTCATAAGATAAAGGTAATACAAAAAGGAAGAGAATAAATTTATAACATGTAGAATAAGAATATATATAAAAAAACTACAACATAAGATAATAAATAGTCACAAATGAATAAATGACATGTGGGGAAGCTAATAAATAAAACCATATACAAAATGATGTCATTCTATGATGACTTTACTAATGTAAAACTATGGAAAGTTGGAATACAAGAATGATTTAAAATGTGTAATAAAAATGACACAGAGTGAAACAACTACATCTCGAGAAAATGATTGGCCCAATGCCCCCAATCTCTGTCCTAAAAAACAAGGAACACTCAAGCATCATAAGAAGAACACCTCCCTTTATCCATACTTATGAACATATAATCTATTCAGGTACCAAATGATGCATGAGCTGTGTGTGAGATATAATCTCAATAGGCTGGCACCCACGGTGTCTAGATCATCTAATTTGATTCTATAGACAACAATTAGTGTTCTATATTTATAATAAATGAATGAAACTTAAATAAATAAATAAAAATTAACTTAGTCCGAGTTCCCAAGTAGGAACCCTTCCGTACCACCTACCTCATCCTATGATGGGAATCTGAATTAAGTACCTCTATATTGTCAGATGTGTTTATTTATAGTCCTAGAAAAAAATCCAAACAAAAAAGGAGAATACCCCTCCCCCCCCCCCCATGATTTTGTTATATCTTGGTGTCTAATTTATTTATCAAACAATGTGTGCTTCAAGGCACCAGAGTGGTATGAAAATTCCCAAGGAACTAAAAATGGATTCAATAAAAACCTTCCATGAATTAAAATTAATATTATATTAATGTTTAGAGTTGGATACCGAGCCAATCCTGAAGTCCTCGCTATGGTAAATCCTTCAATTTATCCAATACCACTGAGCCCGACAATGGAAATCTTCTAAAAGATCAAATATCGCTCGAGGAATGGCTTTATCATGAATTTATCCTAGGTATCGCACATAAGGGGTTGAGTATCACCTGAGGCTTAGTGTAGACACATTCCCAATGGGTTCATCCTCGATTGTCCCTTAAGAAAATGGTATCACTCATGAGTATATAGAAAACCAATGGAAACCCTCTTTTGGTGAAGCCTAAGACATTGCCTCCCCAACGCGTCATGTGGTAACCAATCTGGAACAGAGAGTCCATGTGTGGGTCCTTAATATTGAAACAACATTCTCCATCCCCACCCTAAATTTAATTAGATTTAAAATATTCATATATCATAGAGTATGCATTTATAATTTCAATAAATAAATTTAATCAACTAAAAGCCACGCACTTCCTGATTATCAAAACCCAATAATCACAACCAAATATAAGTATGAAATCAATATATCAACACCCAAACATGCCTAAAGAAACCAACTCATCCAGTTTGGGTTCAAAGTATCACACCTCTATTAAATGAGTTTTATTACAAAACCAGACATCAATCTTGTAGAAAATAAATTAACCAATCAATTTAATATCATAGTCCAAGATTTATCAAGTCAAAACAATTTATTAACCAAAGAAGATTAAATATGAATTTTTCTATTATAATTTCATAGAATGGTAAAAATTAAGAAAAGGAAATTATTAGGAATAAAAAAACCAATAAAACCCCAAATTTCAAGGTTCACATTTATCCTAAATAATTTATTTGATTTAAAACTAAACCAAAGAGGGTCGTGAGAACACATCCATTTAATAAATTAATTATTTGAAGATAACAGAATTTAGACTGATTACGTCGACACACCCAAAGGGGTATCCAACAATGTTATAAAAATTTAAATAGGTTGGTTCACCTCAAATAGGACCAAAATAGTCAAGCAAAGAAGTTTAATTAAATTAGGTTGAGTAAAATTGTGTATCGACATAAGGCACTGATGAGCAGCACAAACATGTGATGTAAAAGATGAAAAAAAAAATATGGTAAAGATAGTAGAAACCCAACCTCATTGTCATAGTATATCTCATACCCCACAATAACCTTTTATTTGACCTAAAATGGGAGAAATCATAGGAAATATAAAAGACTCCAATTTCAGGTACAAAAACCCAGGGCAAATCACGCGACAGAGCTTGGATGAAACTCAAAGATTATTAGTGTGGAAGATTAGAGTTATCGAGATATTAAAAAGGCTTCCAACGACATTGAAAATAGATAATAATTGGAGGTGTAGTATGCTTTCAATGCGGTGATGGGGGTGGAACACCACTTAGAGAGGAGGTGGAATGGCACATAGGAGAGGAGAAGGAGAGAAGCGAAAAGAAAAAAAAGAAAGGAATGAAATAAAGAAATAAATAAATAAAATAAAATAATAAATAATAAAATAAAAGGGAAGGGAAGGGAAGAGAAAATAAGAAAAAAAAATAAAAAAATTTAAACACATTCTTAATTATTTTTACTCCCCTCATGTCCGCATTTTGTTTTATTATTTTTTCATTATTTTTCATCACTTTTGATTTTGATAAATTACTTTTTATTCCTTTTGATAATTTTTAATTATTATTTCATAAACCTTACAATAGGGTGTGATGTATTATTTTATATAAATGTCATGCAACTATTTAAATAATTTAATAGCTGCTCGGGACTCGTAACATGCTGCTAAGAAAAGAAGAAATATATTTATTTATTTATTTATTTATTTATTTATTTATTTATTTATTTATTTATTTATTTATTTATTTATTTATTTACACCTATGAACCCACACACACACACACATATATATGTATATTCCATATATATATACACCAATATTATTTACCCAAATTAATAATAATAATAATAAAAACACCAATATTTTTTTTATTAAATCTATGTCATAATTATCGCCTTGAATAATTCAATATAAAAATTTATTAAAACTATGAAGTTAATAAATTAACCAAACAATATCATTTTTGTGGGAAAAATAAAAATATTTTATCTAACCCAACAATAATTATCCACCCATATATATATATACATTATATATATACATATGTATATACATATATATACACTAACATATGTTTATGTATATATATACATTTGATCAACATATATATATATATACACACCAAAATTTTTGTCCCAATATAATAATAACAATAATTATTATTATTATTATTTAAAACAACCCATCAATGAAACCATTAACAATTTAAAACAACAACCATTAAAAATGGGATAACGGTTACTAAACTAATATTGATTATGCATATGTATTTAATTGGAACAATTAACAATATCACAATTATTACATTATTTACTTATTATTTACACCACAACACAATTTCAAAACTGTAAAAGTATGATTTTATTATTTTTTGGAAGGAAAATAATAATATTAATAATAAAAAGTATTATTGTTTCTAACCGCCAATAAAATATTTCTATACCAATGAAGTTATCTTTGGCTACGATCTTACCAAACATCTAACACTCTAAAAAGTTATTCCATGTCTAGGGTAAAACCCATGTTCCAAACGTAAAAGTGGTCTCAGATTTCACATAAGATGCACCATTTGGGATAAAAATAATTTTCTATTATATTAAAAATTGAACAATACATTAATTAAAAATAAAAAGGGTTTTAACATGTGTGAGGTTTATAAACACCCACCATGCATCCATGTTCTATCTTGCCTAGGGTAAACCCAACATTTCAGACCTAATGGTGGTCTCATATTTCTCATACAACGCACCATTTGAGGGTTATTTAATTTAAAAAATGCATATGTGTATGAATAAATGTATTTAGTATTTGTATTCTATTAATATCAAGGGTCTACAGGCCTAAAGCTCCCACACTAACTCAACCTCCAGCATTGAAAATGCTTCATAAAATATTTCATAGTGATAAAAAATTATTTTACACTTCATTTTATTTATTTCCACTTTAATTTTATTCTAATTAATTTAATTCAATTTCATTAAAAGGCACATCATAGTATCAACTATCAGAAACCAAAATTTTTGACACTCAGTTTTAAAATTGGCCTTCCCACCTAATGGAAAATTTTATTTTCTTTCTCTTTTTCATTATGTTAAAAACACTGGACATTACAAGTGAGATATGGTAAATTATTGTATTTAACATTATAATCTAGATTTATGAATTTTTAAGTCATGGGCAATGTAAAAACCCATTGGTTTGAATTATTCTAAACCATGTACTATTTTTGGTCATAGGAATCGTCACTGTTGATATTCTTGATCCAAAATAATAATATAATGAATATATTGATCTCAAATACCACTCTTCTCCCCTATAAATACCACCATTTCTCAACACACCTTCTAATCCTTATAGCTTGTCAATATTATACCCAATTACCATACAAAGCCTATTACACATGTATAAGATCTAATGGTCAAAAAAGTACCAATTATTAGTTCATTAATTGGTCCTTCAAGGAGGTTATATTCAAGATGTAACTTTCTCAAACCATCCATTTTTCAATTCTTCTTCTAACATCTCCTCACCTCTTTAATAGATAAAATCATAATAAAAATTATATAATGTATACACTGGAATGTTATATTTCAAATTTAATATATTTTATCCTTCACTTTTCTCATCTCCTATTATTCAATGAAATGAAATTGTTTTCCAAATTTTTATAGTTAATAGTCTTCATGGATAATGACTTTTCATTTATCATTCCCATATTCAAGGATGGTCATAAAACCATTATTAGGGTTAAATATGATTTTAAAATATATATATATATAATAACATATTTCATGTTTTGGAACTAATATATAGATATAATAATAAATGAAAAACTACTTTGTGATGGTTGGAAAAATCATAAAAATAAACTCAAAATTTATCATTAAAATTTTATCAAATGATTAATCCTTAAACCAGAAATAAAAAAAGATACATGAGACCATTTAGAAATATATAAGTTAATTAATTACACTTAATTATACATCTAGATAATTAATCCCATTTTAAAAAAACTTCCATGATTTTACACAATTGAACTGGCCATGAAACCATGAAATGAATGCTCCAAAAACTACAAAATCAAACTATATAACTCATTAAAATGGTTGTAAATGAACTTAATAAAATTTTAATAAATCAAATAAAGATATAAGATATTATAAATGAATACATAAATTACTCTTATTTTATTAACTATAAAATTTAGTGCAATTTCATAATACATTAGGACATAAGGTAAGGGAACTTTCTGAACCCCCATATTTCCTTTAATTTGTGTTCTCTCTTTATCCACCTTAATTTATTACTTTATTATAATTATATAATTATTATATATTATTTAAATATTTATCATACATATATACCATGTTATTTAATATTTATTTTATGGTGGTATACTTGTATTAAAGTTTCGATTATTAATTCCTTTGTAAAATTCAATTAAAGAGAACATCCCTATTTTCTTTGTCTATTTTAAAGTACCACATAATGAAATGTTTTAAAATTTTCAGTATTTATAAAAATAATCATTCTTATTTGGAAAAATATTTTATTTAACATTTTTTATGTAAATCATTAATATCTTACCCATTTTAAATACTCTTCGTAAATGCTCTTAAAACTCCACTTAAAATGAACATTTTTAAGGTTACTAAACCTCTCTTTTTAGTAGTTTTTGCTTTTGTTATACATACTTTATCATGATATATGATTGTTTTACCTTTATGATTGTCCAGTAATGGTTTAAATCCATTATTTCATAAATAAAAATATGATACATCCTTTGGTTACTCCTTATAACATGATTACGGTGCCCATTTAATTCCATGGATAACCCTTATGTTTTATTTCTTATTATGGAACACGTATTCATGAGCATGTTATGATTGGTGCACCTAGATATTGATATAATTAATTGGGTAATTTTTAGTATCATGAGACTTTATTTATGTTATTTGGGAGTAAACATAATTAATTTTGGGACTTTTCCCACCATGTGATATAATATTGGCAGTTATTCAGGACTTATGTTTATGTCATGATACATGTTTCTACCATATTCTAATATTTCTATTATCATATTATTCCATGTTCTATATGTTATGATTCCATATGTTAATCCATGATACATTCCTTTTATATTGTTATAATATGCCTTCTAACTCAAGTTCTATACCTTATTCCCATGTTTATTCCCTTACTAGGATTTTTAACTCATCCCTTTTGTCTATAAATTCCCCAGGTTGTCCAATAAAGTTATAGGAGCTCAAAGGGAGTTAGGATATCATTTTTATGATTAATAAAATTATTTTTTATTCTAGTTTCATTTTTTCAAATTATATACTTAGACGTCCAAATACACTAGAATTTTTTATCCTTAGTTTGTATTTCAAGTATAATTATTCATAAAAATGAAATAATATGTGTGTAAGGGCTTGGGTTGTTATATTTGGTATCAGATAATGGTCTAGTTATTTTTTTTGTTATTGATACTCTAAATTTTTATTAAAAACCCTATGGATAATTCTATCACCTTAAATAACCAATATTGAAACTCATGGAATCATAAATTTGGATATACTTTTAATTTATAAGTTAATAACTCCATGTTTATGGTTTCCTTTTCATATTCTCATTATATAAGTACTAAAGAACCCTTATTATTATTTGAAATTTATTTAGTTAATGGAAGGAAATTAGATAGCCCATTCTAGAAACTAATGTGATAGTAAATGTTATGATTTCCCTATAGAAATGTCAAATATGATGGAAAAGGGAGACCAAACCATCAATAAATCACTAGCCCAACCAAATCAAGGTTTGAATAATAACTTCAACCATGTGGAAATTCCCCTTTATCCTAGGAAATTATAAGTTTAGGTTTTATTCTTTTATGTGAAAAATGCCTCTTATATTTAGTGTATCTTATGATACCCTTATCAAGGAATAGTGTATTAACACTATTGACAATATATTATTTTTTCTCTAATGATCAGAAGAAGATAAAGTCATAATGGTTGTCTATTTTTCTATTGGGGAACCAGATCAGTGGTGTAAACTGATTAAATATACAAAGTCTAAGGGGAAAATTAATTCCATGTTTTTGGTAGGGATTTAAGAAAATATTTTCCAATAAATATTTTCCCAGAACTCTCTATCTAAATATTGAGATAGATTTTCATGGACTAAAGAAAAGGAAGATGAATCTATCGAGGCATATGAGGAAAACATTACAAGGATTCAATGATATGACTCTTGATTTTTCATGAACACTGAAATAAATTTGGATCACTTCATTAGTGTATTAAATTCAAGTAATTGAACTTACCTAGAGATTATAGAATTTGAAAATTATTTGTAGATTGAATGGTGTGATCTTAAGGTTGAGATGGAGATTGAAGACTCTCAGTTGTCTCATGGGATAAGATATAAATAAAGGAAAATGGAGTTTAATATGGGAGGATTAATAGATAAATCCCATAAAGGAATGAAATCCCAACATCCCATATGTTAAAAGTATATTAAGAAGTAGAACATGAACTATCTAAATGGAACTTGGAGATGATTCAAATGTGGAATAAAGGGAAATCAAGATAATTATTGTTGAAGGGGATTGAATAATCCCACTAGTGAAGAAGAAGAAAGGATGATAAAGATACACACTCAGCCTATAGTGTAGTGTCACAACTGTAGGGAACATGGGAATTATGTGATTTAATACCCTAATCCAATGGTGGTTAGAGGCAATCAACAACCACTACTTCCAAGGTAGCAATGAATTCAATATGATATCACTAATACTGAGGTGGATCCTAAAAATTATGTGGTGATAGATACACTAGTTATTTATTCAAGAATAGAGAATGTATTATTTGATTTTGGTGTTTTCATTCTTTCATAACATTCACATTTCGTAGAACTATTCAAACACCACCTTGAAATATTAAGGTTGAGTTATTTGTGAGAACAGTGAATAGGGAAATTATTTCATTTAATTTATATAACTCCTCCCCAGTTAATGTTTATGGAATTAACTTCCCATAAAATCTCATATTACTTCCTTTTTTTAATTTTATGCTATATTGGTAATCGATTCACTATCTTTATACAAATCCAACATAAATTTTCAAGAAAGGAAGATCACTCTTCACATCATGAAGCATCCCCAAATTCTATACAATTATAAGGCAGTCAATGAATTTCTTTTATAATAATCATCTTAATTTTGGATATTATTTCTTTTTAGGTTAGAATATCTATCTCAAATGATTGAATCAAATTATTGGATCATGCTCAAGGACATTCCCATTGTGAGGGACTACACTGGTGAGTTCTATGAATAATTTCTTTGTCTTCCTCCTGATCAAGAGGTTGATTTCTCAATTGATATTATACATGGATATCCCACCATATCAAATACTAATTAAATAATTTCCTCTGTTGAGTTGGAAGAACATAAGAAGAAGTTACAATATAATATTCAAAATGGTTTTTTATTCCCAAGTTTTTCACCATGGGGTGTTACATTTTTCTCCTTTAAAAAGAATGATGGATCGGTGCACCTCTACATTAATTATCATGTGATCAAAAATTAATAATAAATAAAAATTATCCCAAACCATGGATAGAGGACTTTTTTGATCAACTCTATGAGGGAAATTATTTCTATAAGGTGAAACTTTGGTCGAGATATCACCAATTAAAGTTGAATAAGGAATATATTCCCAAGACTACCTTTCGAATGAGATCTGGAAAAAATGAGTTCATAGTGATCCCCTTTATAATCACTAATACTCCAAAAATTTACATGCACTTAATGAATATATTCTTTATATACTTCCTTGAAAAAAATTGTAGTTTTTTTAATGGTATTCAAATATATTCTAAGAGCATAGAGGAACATGAAGAGAATTTGAACACAATTCTAATGAAATTTCAGAGGGAAAAATTATATATTATATATTATAAATATGAATTATATATAGAGGAATTATCATTCTTGGGGCATGTTGTCACCATCAAATGGATATCTGTGGATTGCTCTGAAATAAAGGTAGTTTAGGTGTGGCCCAAACTAGCATCTTTAATGAAGATTCGTAGCTTCCTTGGACTAGATGGGTATTACGAATGATTTTGAGAAACTTATTATGATTTTAAAACCCAATAACCAAGCTAAATGAAAAGGGAGTAATGTGTTTTTTGGACCAGTTAATGCAAATACTTCTCCAATGAGTTAAAACAGAGGCTTATCACTACACCATTACATGCACTACCGACAAGTAGGGAACTATTTTTTTAAAAATCAATGCATAAAAATGTATTATTATATTTATTTATGAAAATTGATAAATTTAAATTGTAAGCCTCAAGGTATCTGAAATTTGATGAGAAAAATTATCCCATGAATGATCTGAAGTTGGAATTTGTGATCTTCCCATTGAAAATTTAGCATCATAATCATGATGGGGTGAAGTGAGAGATATGTATTGAATATAAGATCCTCAAATATATATTCACATATAATTAGTTTAATTTTATCAATTGAATATGGTTATATTTCATCATGGATTATGACTGCTAAATCCACTATCATCCTAGTAAAGAAAATAAAGTAGCAGATTTTCTATATATAATAGATCATATATTATTATCAACAATGATAATTTAGAAGGGTTTAGTCTTATTATACTTACATAGTATGGATATGGTAATCATAAAGGAAGGTACATAATCATTCCATTCAAAAATTATTATTCAACCATCCCTTTTAGATATGATAAAGGATGCTCAAAGAGATGGTTTCAAAATTCTAAAGAAAATGGAATTTTAAATTAAGGTGAAATCCTTGGATTTAAAAATTTATGAGTAAGGAGTTGTAAGATTTGATTCATGACTATGTGTACCATAAAATATTATGATAAGGAAAGATCATGTGAATGATTCACATAGTACAACAATATTTATTCACCCAAGGAGCATAAACATGTATCGAAATATCTGATAGTATTATTGCTGGGAAAATATAAAGAAGGAGATGGATGAATATACATCAAATTGTCTTGTATTTCTCTAAGTGGAGGCTGAAATAATAAATTATAATGTAATGATGAACCCATTACCCATACCTACATGGAAATAATAAAATATCACTACAGAAATTTTCATTGAACTTCCAAAGACGTCCAGAGGAAATAATTCTATATGGGTCATTGTGGGTTATCTTATAAATAATTATTACTTTATTGTGATTCGAATGGACTTATCACTCATCCAAATTTAATGGATATACAGAATATAGTTGGTGAGAATCATAGAGTAAGATAATCAATTATATCTAACATGATCCAAGATGTACCTCCATGTTCTAGAAAAGTATCCACTATGCTCGAAATACTGAGTTGAACATCAGTACGTAGTATCACCCCCAAACTAATGGCCAATCTTAGTGGATGATTCATACTCCAGATTACATGTTGAGATAATTTTCAATGGAATTAAATGGAGGATGGGATCAATATCTTTCACTATTAGAGTTCTATTATGATAATAGTTTTCACTAAAGCATCTAAATGGCACCTTATAAATCCCCCTTATGGTAAAATATATAGAAAACCTTCATGATGAGATGAAATTGGTGAACATAAGTTTCTAGGACCAAAAAAATGGTCGATGAAATGGAAGAAAAGAGGAATACCATCTAGTAGCATATCTGGGATTCTTGAATTTGATAGAAGATATATGAAAATAATCATTAATAGTACGTATAGTTTGCGGTTTTTGAAAATTTATTCCTATGTATACCTCTATGGAAGAGGTTTATGATATTTTGTAATAAAGGAAAGATGAGTCATAGGCACATCAGCCCCTTTGACATTATTGATGGTGTCATAGTTGTAGTCTATGGACTAGCACTTGCACTAACCATATCTCAAGTATATGATATATTCCACCAATACCTCTTGATAAATTACATACTAGATCCCTAAAATGTACACAACTCATAGGTGGTATAGTTGGAAAATGATCTCTCTTATGAGGAGCATCTGGTGAAGATATCATATTGCAGAGACAATGTTCTACTTAACAAGAACACTCGCCTTGTCAAGGTAATGTGGTGAATCCATTAGTATGAAGAGATAACTTGGGAACTAAAGGAATTGATGAAGTAGAAAAAGCCACATGTGTTTTCACATTATTATGTAAAACTAAATTTTTTGTGAAATTTCATATATTGGGGAATAATTTAAACATCCATAATTTTATCAATCGAATTTCCCTTCTTATGTCATAAAACAAATACGTCACATATAAATCCAAATAAAAACCATATTATCCTAAATGAAAATTTATACATTATTCATTAAATAAACCAATAAGGATCCCAAATATTATAGAGTGACAGTAAATATAATTTAAGATAATAAGAATGGGAAAGTTTGGATCTCCTCAATCCACTAGAATGACCACACTCTTGAAAAAATTCCTATAAATAAAACATAATGTTAATAATATAATATTCATTTTGAAGATAAAAATATATATCCTTGGGAGAAATTATAATAGAATGAATAATGAATGATATAAGTGGTACTTACAGAAATTAAGGAACCAATATGGACATTATAAATCTGATCGTTAGAATAGTAATCTAACCATTAAAAATAGTAATATAGTTATTATACTAATAAGATCATCTATGAGAGTATAAAATATAATGTAGGTATATTATAAATAAAAAAAGTGATATATTTATATCAAGATATAAGTAAATAAATATTCTAAATTGATAAATTATGTGTTGGTATTTCTGTAAAGCATAAATGTTTATATAAAATTTTATAATTAATTAAATGTTTTAAAAAATATATTTTCATAACATAGATTCATAAATTAATACAATGTCTTATTATAATTATATGATAATTTTATGTGATTTTAATTAATTTTTCCAAGGTTTAAAAAATTGATTATAATATTGAAATATGTATTTTTTTAATAAATGATAACTTTATTTAAAAATTAAATTTATCATATTTAGAAAATTATTTAAACAAAATGGATTTAATGTTTTAAAAATTTTCATCAACAAATTCATATGGTGTATGTTTGGGATTTTTCTAAAATAGTTGATTTTTTTGTGAATAGTGAGATATTGTATTTTATGGTATTTAATATTATAATCCAAAGGCCTGAATTTTGGAGTTGTGGATGATGTAAGTTCCTATTACATTGAACTATCCCGAACCATTTACTATATTTATTCATCAGAATCCACACTATCTATATTCTTGATCTGAAATAATAAGCTAAGGAATATAATAATCGAAAACACCCCTCTCCTCCGACGATAAATACCAGCCCCTCTCCTCACACATTATAAGACTCATATATAGTAAATATTTTTCCCAATTAACTTCCCAAACAACTTCCCCATGTCTAAGATCTTCTAGACTCTACAAAATCCCAATTCCAAGTTCCTTAAGGGGTCCTTCAAAGAGGTGGTAATTAAGAGGTAGCTTTCTCAAACCATCTCTTTTTCGTTTCTTCTTTTACCTTCTCCATAACTACTTCATCCGTGGAATCATAATAAGCCTAGAATAATTTATATAATTCAATTTTAAATTTATAAAGTAATTTTTTCTATCTTCCAATTTTCTCATCTCCTTTTATTCAAATAAATGAAATTATTGTCCAAATTATTGTTGTTAATTATCTCAATGGATAATGATTTTTTGTTTTTCATTACCACCTTCATGGAAGGTCATAAAACAATTATTATGGTTAAATAATATTATAATATTTATTTTATTACTAATTTATTGTTCTAAAACAAATACATAGACATTATATTAAATGAAACAAAACAAGTTCATGGTTTTCGGAAAAACTATCCAAATAAACTGAACATTTATCATTAATGTTTTATAAAATGAATCATCGTCATACTAGAAAAAATTATATTTGTTAACATTTAGGATTTTTTTAGTCTATTAATACCACTTAATTTCACTTATAAATAATTATTCTTATTTGAAAATTAATTCCATAATTTTACACATGTGAACCAACCCTGAAACCATTAAGTGAACGCTCCCGAAATGACAAAAATAAACATTATAACTCATTGAAATAGTTATAAATGAACTTCATAAAATTATAATAAATCAAATAAATATATAATAGTTCCTTAATAAAAAAATTAATGAATCAAATTTTTTTATCTCGGATATTATGTTCAGATACAGAATGCGTTCAGACATAAGGTAAGGGATCTTTCCGAACATCCATATTTCCTTTAAGTTAAGTTCTCTATTCATCTAGTGCAATGTATCACTTTATTATTCTTATATACTTATTATATAATATGTATATATTTATTACACAAATATAACATGTTATTTAATTTTTTTATGGGGATATACATGTATCAAAGATTTTTTTTTATTTCTTTCAAAAAGTTGATTAAAGGGAACTTCTTTATTTCCTCTATCTCATTTTAAGTAACAACCAATGAAATATTTTAAAACTTATAAGATTTATTAGAACACTAATTATTTTATGGAAACCCATTTTATTTCACATCCTCCTTTATGTAAATTAATATTGTTACCCCTTTAATGACTTTTCACCTCTTCTATTAAAACCCCACTTAAGAGGTACTTTCCCGAGGTTACTAAACCATACATTAATTTGTTTTATCTTTAGTTGGACATAATTTATCTTGATATGCACTTATTTTTTCCTTTATGACATTCCATATATTATTTATATCCCTCCTTTCATAGATACCAATATGATACAACCTTCGTTTATGCCTTATGACATGATTACGATGACCATTTCATTCCATGGGTAACTCTTATGGTTGATTTTTATTATTACAAAAATATTCATGATCATATTTTGATGGTTTCACTAAGATAGAACTCAAATTAATTGGGTAATGTTTAGTCTCAGGAGACATCATGTATGGTATTATAGAGTAAACCTAATCCATTATGGGATATTGTCCACCATGTCATATAGTCTTGGCAGTTATCCTTGAATCATGTTTATGTCATGATAAATGTTGTCACTACATTCTAATATTTCCATGGTCATATGATTTCATGTTATACATGTTATTATTCCATATGTTTATTCATGGTCTATTCCTTTTATGTTATTATTGTATTCATTCTAAGTCATTTCATATGCTTTATTCCCTTGTTTATTCCCTAACTGGGGTTTTTAGCTCATTCATTTTGCCTATGAATTCCCTAGGTTATCCTATACTATTATAGGAGATATAAAGAAGTTATGATCTCATCAAGGGTATTAATAAATTGTTGTTTTATTCTAATTTCAGGTTTTATAATTATTTACCTAGTATTATAAAGATACTGAACCTCTTGATCTATGGTTTTTATTTCAGCAATATCTATGCTTAAAATCGTAGAGTATTTTGTGTAAAATTATTTGGTAAATATAGGAAAGTATTCAATGGGTGTTTTACAATGACACTTTAGGATTCATGTGGTTTTAGAGGTTTGGAGTTCAATCTCATCACAACTTTTTTAGGGGATTCTTTCATACTCTGGAACCCTATTATATATTTAAATCACATTCATTAATCCTTCCCAAATACCCATATAGGACTATTTTCCCATAATTCAATGTTTGGTCATTAAAATGTATCATTGTGAACATATGTATGTATTATAAGTTCTAAATATTTTTATTTTATTTCTTAGTGATGTTTAATCTTAAGGTGATATGGTTTAAAAGAACACAATGAGTCACTTTAGTGTTTATTGCATCCTAGAGAAGTAATATGTGTTGGTGGTATTGTGATTGATCACATAAGAAGCAATTTATTCATATCCCTACCAAGGGAATCAAACCCCATATAGTTTAGTTCCACTTAATGGGACATATCATGCATTTTAAGGTTTTGTGACAAGGACCAATATATTATGTTTTACATCATGCATTAATAACTATTAGTATAAAGGTGTTGAGAAATGGTTGGTGTGGGGATTATACAGGACTGACCATTTATAGTTGATCACATAGTAAATATAACCTAATTAGGTTAGGTTAGCTTCAAAAATAATGTGTCCTACAAAGAAAAATATGGTTTCATCAATAATATGGCCTAATATAAGAAATGTGGTGATACTTTGAAGGAATATATCCCTCCATGTGATAAATATTTTTATAATGAATATGGACCAGTTATAAGAGTTCCCTATGAATATGGCCTTTGATAAAGGGATGTCCAATCTCATGGATAATATACACCGATGAGGAAGGATGTAAGTGCTTTTACAAAAAATATGACCCCCTGATTATAGAAATTAAATAATTTTTAATGATGGATTTCAACCCTTAAAATGTATTCTATACATCATTCTTAATAGAAATGAAGAGCTGTAGAGTTAGAGTTATAGAGTTTTAGTCCATATGGTAGGACCATACTATGCAGTATAATTTCATGTAGTAAAAACATTTTCAATCATCTTTACATCATAAAACTAAAATTTTGGCCACACATTTTAATATAATGTTGTTGGGATGTATATTTCATGAAATTTGTGACAATATAGGATTGATTGGGGCTTACATATATAGGGATTACCTTTATTGTGAATTATTCATCATTTAATGAAGAAAAAATCCAACACTAATCCAAAAATTAAAACTTACACCTAGAGGTAATGCCAATAATACATTGATCATATATAAGAATTAGGATTATGGATGAGAATATTGAATTAAGAAAGTTCTCTCCGCTATATTTATAATGAAATCCCTTATTAAAAATGGAATTCATGATTTCCAATCTCATTGTGATCTATCAGTTATGTAGGATAAGCGGGAAGAACCATTTATTAAAGAAATTCATGAACAAATAAGGAATACACTAGTTGTCTTGAAAACTTGATTATTGATGTTTGGTGTCTTTTTATGATGTCTAATATTTTATGTTTTAGGGTATTAACCTGAGATGAAGGAATGCATATATGTATTTTATATTAAAATAAACTCAGTAAGTTACACCAGAGAAGTTGTGATAATAGGATCTCCCATATCATTAAATTTCTATGGATTGGTCAGATTCCATGTTCAAAAGCATCAACATGGGAAAAGAAACGATATTTTGTAGAACCTTTGATATGGAGAAGATATCTCATATGGGAGACAATAATGATGAGATGATCCCATGTGAGGTGTTCACAATAGGAAACCTTATGATACATGCTCAAATGATAGGGAAGTAAGTCTATATAATATGCTTAAATAAGAGAGATAAAAAATGATTATCTCATGAAGGTACCTCACATGATGAGTATTTCTACTAGAATTCATGTGATAGACTCCTAAACTTGGATGGGAATAATGATATAATCACATGAATGCATGATCCATTCACCCTCATCCCAAAAATTACATGATTATTGTATAATTTTATTATGATCATGAGGATAAATTAATGTGAATGAGATCATGTGGTCATACTTCATGAGAATCGATATCCTTATGTGTTATTTTTGGCTCTTATTTTCCCTAAAAATGCATTGAAGATTCCCAATATAGGAGTTTTCCTAGATTTATTTTTATCACTACACTTCTCCCATTTGATCTGTTTTCACTCCTCTTCCAGATATAGAAATTATGTATTTATAGAAAACACTACTGATAAGGCATGTGTGACAATGTGTAGTCACTATAGACCACATGGATCAAATCATAATTTTCGGTGCAATAATTCTATCTCTAAGTTGTGTGAGTTTTTCATCATTAGTGTGTTAATGACACAACTCTCCCATGGTTGTGTGATGAGTCTACCTATATTTTTTGAATAATTTGGCTCTCTTTTGGTCTCATTATGGGTATTAATCCCTTCCATGAATTATATTGATATCCCATGGTAATGTGATTGGTCCACCTCTACTCTAAATATGATGTGGATCTCTTGAAGTCTTCCCGATCCCTCAGAAAAATAATATACTTTATTATTGTAGTCTTTATTTATTGTGTAATTACTATGTAGATGATTCACATATAGTTTCCAAGCTATTTTAAACTTTATTTAATGTATAAAATACTTGGGTAATTTTTATTAAGACATTTTCTTTTATTATTATTTCAACATTCAACCTTTTTTACCAAAGCTATTAAAGAAAAACTATAACTCACCATCTCATAGCCTCAGATTACATTTAAACCCAATGTAAATTAGTCAATATCAGTGAAATATTTTTATTTATAACTATTGGATATGGGAAACTCATGTAAATCACAAGGTAAGAATTCATGTATATGATAATTAAGCATAATTTGGTTTAAATTTTTTAACTGATGAGAGTAATAGTGATCTAGGTTACATGGCTTGAGAGTGTAGATACTTGTGAAGGTTTTTCTGATGGTTTGAGTGAAGAAAGAGCATTGGAAAAGTGAATTGTGGGTGACCGTGTGTGTTGATATTATGCACAAAGGTTTATAGAAAATTTATATTTTTTATGATCGTTCATTGGAACTATGAATTGGGTGATCTTGAATTGGATTATAATGCATTGAAAAAATTCCTCAAAGAGAATTTCTAGTTGGGTAAATAATTTTTGGGCGATTGTTCATGTCATAGATGTTCATAGACATTTGTAGTAGGGTTATATTTTATATAAGAATTCCAAAATTATAATGATTATGTGATTAAAAGTAATTTGAATTTATTTTGACTAGATCATTACTTCTATTAAAATATAATTTTTCTGGTATGGAATTTTAAATAATTAAATTTGGAAAATTCAATTTTTAGTTTTTAAATGTATACTAAGAAAGGTAACATTCTCAACAGATCATAACACACAACTTTCTAAGAAACTGATCAAGTCATTTTACCAAAAAGTTCTTCACTTGATTTAATCATCTATTATATTTTTAAATCCTAAGATTTATAATTTATAAATAATAGATAAAAAATGACTTTCTAACTCGTCTTATAAATTTGGTATTTTCTGTAATTTATAATGATAATAATTTAATAACAAGAAAAATTATTTTTTCTCATGCATAATAATCACTACTACATAATCACACTTATTCGATAATACTGTTTATCTAGGCAAAAAAACAATGATAATGTAAGTGGTTTTCTCATAACTGGATGAAAGCACTGATAAAAGGCATCTTCGTCAGCACTAAAAATACTCATAAAAGGCCTCACTTTAACAACACTTTTTTTAGCATGGATAATGGATGCCTTTATCAATGTTTTTTAGAACTAATAAAATGATTCCTTAAAAAATATTATTAAAAACATTATATTAATATAAAAAAAATTTTAATTGATATATATATATAATATTTAATTATATATGATTTATACAATACAGAATATGTATTTATACGTAATAAATAATATATTTATTCTAAATTAGTTTACAAAATAAATAATTAAAATATTATTTATTGATTATTAGTAAATATTATCAAGTAATATGTATTAAAAAACTATTTTTATAATAAAAATAATTAATTAATTAACTAATTTCTTAAGATAAGTTGAAAACATGACATTATCTTCAAATACTCATAACTTTTTATGTGAGTGTCTTTTTGAGCTCAGTGAGATTTCAAATATTCCATTTAAACCAATGGACTTTTTATCCTTGTTTTCTATGGTTAAAAAGGTCTATAATTCCTTCAAAACTATATTTTTAGTTGTGGTATCCTAATTTTTGAATATTTGATGGACTTTTAACTTTATTTAAGATAGTTTTCCTCTCCTTCTTTAATGGAGACAAAATTTATTCCTTGATCTCAAATTTATATGGATGTTATGGTGTTGAAATTTTATCCTCTTTCATATTATATTATTATTTATAATTAAATATATAACCATATATGCATATATATTTTTTATAAAAATTTAATTTTACAAATAAGTATTTAAAAATATATACATATAAAATATTTGTATATATATATAAGCGATATGAAAATTGAAAATAATCATCCATTTATAAATTAAAATATATGAATATATATATACCTATAAAAATGTATATATAATGTCGATATATAAATATGTGTATATTTGTGTGAACTTGTGTATTAAAAAACAGATATATATTTATGTCTATATTTTAATATATTTAAATAAATATTAATAAATAATATATGTGTTTATATGTATAGACACATACACAAACATTTTTTATAATTGTGCTTAAAAAAATTATATAAATATATATAAATATATGGATAAAAATGTATCTAAATATATATAAATCACAATATATATCATAAAATATATGTGAAATCTACCTAGAGTAGTCGTATGGAAACATGCATAGGGCATGGAGGTATCAAGTTCAAATCCAAGAAAAAGTGTGCATATGTGGCTGAGCATGGGGGTTGGGTGGGTGATAATAATGGAAATGGTAGAAAAGTGGGGTACGAGTCTTGATAAATCCTTGATGGGAATCATGAGAGATTTCTATGTGAGGGATGATAAAGGGGGTGTCGGTTAGGTAGTGTTGAAAAAAATAGCACTGATAAACCCTTGTTTTTATTAGTGCTGATAAAGGGGTCTTTTTCAAGGATAAAAAAAGAACTAACAAAACTACTGTAAATTAAAGTGATTAGATTTTAACGTTTATTACAACATCAATGATTTTTTAGCACTGATAAAATTTTAATCCTTAATAGTGGATTCTTTTACCACAATTTCATCACAAATATGTTTTGTAATTAAATTGCATTACCATTATTTAATATTGTTTTTATTTAGTTTAATCAGAACTAATAATCTATGAATGTATGATTTTTGAAGAAAAAGATCACTAGCGACAATCATTTAGCAGTCTCTAAAGGGGATATTAGCGACCACAAAATGGTGATCACTAACATTGGAAAAAATCTAGTGGAAATTTATTTATTTGGATCATATTCTTCAAACATTACCTACTCTAACACTTGACCATGACCCCCTCATCCCTATCACTACCCTCTTTAACCTTGGAATGCCCCGACCACCCTCATCCTCCCCTAAGACACACTAGTGGCCCTCCAATTTCACCCTCAATGACTGTATGCCACAATTGAAGCACCATTTACATACCCCACATCTCTTTTTATATTGCACATCTTCCATGGATTGTATCTAAATCTCTTATCCTCCCCCTACCTCACTAACTTTTTCCCCCACTCCCCCATCCAACCATTCAGATAGCATCTTGCACCAAAAACTACATTTTATAGGTGTAGACATTTTGTGGCCCCCAAATAGAGGCTACTAGAGTCTTTATCAATATACCTAAAGAAACCACCTTATGGTGTATGTTATGTGCCACTAATCGGATTTAGGGATGAATTTGGGATACTAATAAAGGTCATGTTTCTATTATGGAATTATCTCTATAAATTATAGAGTTTTATAAATATATAGAAAAATTCTCTAATAAATTAATTATCTAGAACACTATTTAATGAAATATAAATGGTAAATTATAACCTATTCTCCTTGAGGATCAAACCTTCTTTCCACCTCTATAATATTTAGTAGGTTAAATATTTATAAATTTTTGTTGTTGTTAATTTGAATACTAATATATGATCAAGTTACACAACACAAAAATACATGTTGTGTTACTTGAGGAAACACCATATATAATATTTATAATATTTATAACCCCTAGCTATAATGGTTTTTGAAATAAGTTGAGTAAAAAAATAATTTAATATCCCTGTGAAAATTACAGTAAAATTAATTATGAAATTTACATTAATTTTATTTTTTTATGTTTTAGTTATGAATAATTTATCTTTTGATTCTCATATGTTTTGGTGAAATGAATTCCACCCTTATATTCCATACCATTGAGAATCCACAATAAAGTGTTTCTAAATAAAAATAGAGCTTCTTTAAATCATGTTTTAACATAACATTAAGGTCTTGTATATTAATTATGTTGTATTATTATCATGACATCTGTAAATAGAGATCATTCTTCGAGTAAAAAATGATAAAAAAAATTATGAAACAGTTTATTTCTCGAAGGTGTGAATAATTCATTTATTTTGAGTTATTACAATTATATTTTTTATTGAAGTGTTTTCTTAGAGATTCCTTTTGCGTAGTTTTTTATAATATCTCTAATGTTTTCCTTCTTTAATAATTGCTTTTATTATTTTGTGATCAAAGAAATTTCTTGGTTGAAATCTATATCTTCTGAACTATATTTTTAATGAAGTCCAGGTTTTGGACTTGCTACTAGTCATGATGATCATACTAATCGAAGTTCTTGGGGATAAAGCCTCCTACTTATAATGTTTTTTTCAAATAATTTCATTTTTTTGAACTTTTATCTTCTCATGGGTTTGTTGAATAAGTTTCTTATAAAAAACATTTATCTGTAAATGGGTTTTCCAATAATGTCCTTAGTATATAACTTATATCCCTTATGATAGGGTACTGACATTCCTACAGCTTTGCGATAAAATAAAATAGTTCCCTTGAAAGGATCTTTTATATTTTTTATACTAATTTTAAATAATTTTTAGGATTATTTTTCAAAACTCCATTGCACCATTTTTTATCTTTTGTTCTGATTGGTTATCTTATATTTGTTATATTGTGTAAATTCTAATTAGGTAATTTCCATTGTGTCTATAATTTTTGTTATTTTTCCATAATATATTCTAAGTTTGTAACTTATAATAATTTTACCTTTTCATGTGGTTGAAAATGTATATTTTATTTATTAATTCAATTCACCCCCTCCCACTGTTAATCTTTCATAATTTTTTATTTGGTACAACATGCAGCATGTGAACAAGAGGATTATACACTATGTCATTGATAATTTCAAACTAAATCTCGTTTCTTTGCTGAAAAATATTTTAAATCTTATATCCATGATTTTAAGTCATATTGATGCTGTATAATTTAAAAGAAGGAAATGGGTGGAGTAAAACTAGTTTTACAAAACTACTTTCTCTCCTAAATGATAAGATCTTAGAAGATAATGAGATTCTGATCTGAATATACAATGCCAAACAAATGTTACGCTCAATGCGTATGATCTTTGAACGAATACACGCCTGCCCGAATGACTGTATATTGTTTCTCCAATACCACAAATTATTTAAAGAATTCCCAAAGTGTGGTGCTTTTTGATACAAGAAAAAAGATTCCAGCCCTATGAAATCTTTATGGCACATTCCAATCATTCTAAGGTTTAGGGGGCTATATGGAAGTGAGGAGACTACAGGAAAATTGACATGGAATGTTGATACAATAATTAAAGAGGGGAAACTAAATCACCTGGAAGACTATCCTTAGTGGAATATAATTGATCATGGGTATCTTGAATTTGGAAATGAGCCAAGAAACATTTGTTTTGCATTATCTATATATGGGGTGAATCCTTTTGGTTTTCGAAACTGTAGTCACAGTATATGGCCAGTTATGTTGGTAAATTATAACTTTCAACTGTGGTTATGCATGAAACGAAAATACATCATGTTATATATGCTTATATCAATACCAAAACAACTGGGTAATGATATTGATGTTTATTTGTCCCCATTGATCAAGGATTTGAAATTATTGTGGGATTTAGGTGTTACGTTCTATGATGCTTACAAAAATGCAGATATCACTGTGAAAGCCATGTTGTATGGGACGATAATTGACTTTCCTACTTATGGAAATTTGTTAGGATATAGAATTAGAGGAACTAAAGGGTTTTCCATTTGCGAACAAGGTACTCAGTCAATTTGGTTGAAACATTCATCAAAACTCGTGTTTCTAGAACATCACAGATTTCTACCCTGATGGCATAAGTACTGATCTTAGATGAAATCGTTTGATAAAAGTTTAGAATAACATATATCACCATCTCCACTAACAGGTGACCAATTTTTTGAGAAGGTAATAGATGTGGATACTACTTTTGGTAAAACGTTTTCTAAAAACCTAATGAAAACCAGTTGGAAAAAGAGATCCGTTTTTTAAAATTACCATATGGGAATTGTATATATGTCAGACATTTTCTTGATGTTATGCATGTTGAAAAAAATGTATGTGATAGTGTAATTGGCATGTTTCTAAATGCACCCATCAAAAAAAGGGTGGAATTAAGGCTAGTTTGGACATGGTTGAGATGGGAATATGAGAAGATTTGGTACCAGTGAAGTGAAAAAAATGAACATTTCTTCCTCCTACTGCTTTCAAACATTCCAGGTAGGAGAGATATAGTTTTTGCAAATTCATTAATGATGTAAAGTTTCCATATGGTTATTCATTAAATATCAATAACATCATGTCAATGAGTGATTTAAAATTAAAGGGTTTGAAATCACATTACTTCAATGTTTTGATTAAAGATCAAATTCTTATTATTTTATATTGCATTTTTTCTAAGAATGTCCACCATACATTAACGAAGCTCTGTTTCTTCTTCAATGGTATATACTGCAAAGTTATAGACCCGACGAAATTACCAACTATAGAAAGAGAAATTATGATCATATTATGTGGATTGAAAATGTTCTTCCCACCGACATTCTTCAATATGATGGTTCATTTTATGGTTCATTTTGTGAGATAGATTAGACAATTTGGTCCTGTACATTATAGATGGATGTACTCCATTGAACAGTATATGAATATTTTGAAAGGGTAAGTCAATATCGAAGTTGGTCAGAGGGTTGTATTGCCGAGAAATATATTGTTGAGAAATCTGTTGAATTCTATACCAAATACATATATGGTGTGGAAAATGTTTGCCTACCAAAATATCTTCACACTGGGTAGCTTGAGGTTGAAAGAATTTCTAGAAGAGAGGTTGTCACAATCAATATTATAGATCGAGATCTGGACCATCTTTACGTTTGGTATAATAGTTTCGATGTTGACCCATATGTACAAACCCACAATGAAATTCTTAAGAATTTGACTCCATATAGAGATGAAAAATGGATATCAGATACACATAATTGAAATTTTATAGGATGGTTTAGGGACTATATGTTTATGAAGTTAGATTAAAATTGGAAATCAGTTTCAGAACAACTTCGATGGCTAGCCGGAGGAGCAAGTGTGTATGTATTATCTTACAATGCTTATGCAGTTAATGGTTATACATTCTGTACTAATGAACATGATGAAAACAGTACCATGTAGAATAGTGGGGTTATACGTGTAGATGAAGCAACGCATGTTTCCAGTTCATAGGATAGAAATCCAATTTATACGAATATGGCATACTTTGGCATTGTCAAAAAAATATGGAATTTGGATTATATGAAATTCCAAGTTCCAATTTTTCAATGCAAGTGGGTTGATAATAGGATTATTGTTAAAATAGATGAATTGGGATTTTTGAAATAAGGTTTCTGTAAGGAAGGAGAGAAAGACAACCATTTGTATTAGAATCATAGGCAGTGCAAGTATTATATCTATTAGACCCCACAAACCAAAACTAGTCAATTGTACTGTTATTGACCGAAAAAACTGAAGGGTCAGATGAAAGTTCAATAGAGGATAACCATTTCATAGGGACTTCGCAATCATTTTGCAGCAGTCCCAATGTAGACAGTGTTTTGTCTGTCAGAGGAGACCACAATGAAGGGATTTACATAGTCGAGAGAGGGGTCATCTGTATTCATCCATTAATAAAAAGTGTTTAATAATCAGGTTATTTGTTTATTGAAATATACATTATGTTACGTTATGTTATTATCAATTCATTTATTCTTCTATGTATTCTAAATTAAACGGTAAACCACTTATATAGATAAGGACTTCTTCACTTGCTGATGCACCCAATCTCGGGGCACAGCAGCTCTCTCAACTTGGTGTTTCTAGTACCAATGTAGAGAAACAACAGGTTTCTCAACCTGTTACTACTGCTCCCGTTGCAGAGAAACAACAGGTTTCTCAACCTATTCCTACTGCTCCTAGTGATGAGGTATAACAGGTTTCTCAACCTATTTTTGTTGGTCCCAATGCCCATGCTAGTTCTTCGAAGTAACATAATGATGATTCTTCTGAGGAAATGGTAGTAAATGAAACCTTTATGGCACAAAAAAGCAAGAGCATCATAGTTTCATAGTGTTAACCAAAACCCTTAAGGAAAAAATAAAAAGGAATCAAACAAGGGGTGGAATAGAATAAGTGATCCCAACATGTTAGCCCCAACAGAACCATCTTTAATAGCTACATTAGAATTGTCACTCACTAATGCATGTCTATTGATGTACAGTCGTGGCCCCATGTGTTCATTGGGCTTAAGACAATAATGTGGGAAAAGGTTACGATAACATTATGATATAATTTTTTTAATTTATTAAAATAAAATAAAATACTAAAACATTGACTTACTCTTCATCATCCATTGCAGAGTGCATTTGTAGTAGATTCTTTACACAATGAATATGTATTAATATTTGCAGGAAGGATTCATAGAGGCTTTCACACAAGTTCAATGAAATATCATCTTAAACATGCTGAAAGTAAAATCAAGTTGCACCCACCACCTCTTTATGCACACTTGATATCCCAAGCAGTGTGGGATGTGTTTAGCAACCGCTGTGCAGAGCATCCTTTTCAGGTACATTGTGTGTGGTAATAAGTTTTTTGGAATTGCTTCTATTCATCACATTGATTGATTGTTTTTTATTTATGAAATAGCAACAGAGTACTGAAAATAAAGAACATGCCACTAAACCAGCGTACCCCTATCATAAAGCAAGGATGGGGTATGCTTCACTTGAGAAAAAATTAGTACATCTTTTAAATCTACTATAATACTTTTAGGTGACATAAAACAACACCATAACCATGTTTCCCTGTTTATATGCTGATTGATGAATCAAAATTGAATGCCATATCCATCACATGCCATGTTTTATGGAAGGAGGCTCGTGTAAATAAAGAGGGTATACTAACAGATCAAACACACAAAAAGTGTGGAAAACATGTGTAAGTTTGACATAATATAAATTTGATTTTCCATAAATCGGTATTACATAACAATGAATACTTATTTCCCTATATTTTCTGTCTGAATAAGTCACATGAATCAATAACACCCACACCAGATGTAGACATACTTTCAGCGGCCTTGAATTACCCAGAACAGTATGGCCGCGTCAGAGGTGTGGGTATTGGGGTGACACCCCAAACATATTTTTTGAAATAAAAACAAGTAGAGGATCAAATTGAGGAAATGAAAAAGATAAAAATAAATATTAGATATTTTTAAAGATGAATTACAATACCATATAGAGATGATATAATGTTTGATGGGGGAAATGAAAAGAGAAGAAACATCTCAACAACAACTCATGCGTGAAGATCCCTCCCCACCCCCCGCCAGCTTTGAGGTGAGAAATTCCCCTAAAAACCTCACATAGCTGAGGTGATGAATGTTCAAATAATTGTTTTTGGGAAATTTGAATCACATAGATACTGATACCTTTCCTGTACTAATATTATACATGATGAAAATGATTGTGATTTATATATATCAACTCCCACCTATCACCTTGTAGTGAGGGCTACGGTGTTCAATTTGCAGAACGACATGCTACACAGTAGACAACATCCAACAGATCATGTCATAGTGTCAATTAACATAGATAATGTGCCATGTTTTGAGATAATTATTCTAAAACATGATGACGACATTTATATGGTTGAACAAGATGTTGGAACATTCATCACATGGCCGTCAATTCTGATAAAAAGCATATCGACAGTGAGGTATCCATTTCCAATTTATTTTTCAAGATGGACCGTTAACATTTAATGAAAAAAGGTCTAAACCGATGAATGTTATTATAGAACGATAAAGAGAAGAGGTGAAATAAAATGTCAGCTCAAAACTATCTCAACGATCAACCAACCGATTGAAATAGTCTACTGAGAGCACCTTCACCCCCCCCCCCCCATTCTATATCCATAGTTAATATCATTGCAGGCTCATGTGGATAAAAATTTGGTAGACAGTAATACTCACACAGTTGATTTTGAAAAAAATATGTATGGAGAGGAAGAATAGGATTTCATTAGTGCTAAAAATGTAAATGAAATCCTCAAGTATAAATGGCTAGGAGCCTCAGTTATAAATGTATACATGAGGTATGTTTTCATGATTTGATTTTACAAACGTTGATATACAATGATAATTATGACTAAATACATTTCATAATTTTTGAAGGAGTATATATAAAAAACAATTGAATGGATTTCCCTATGAACAAAAAATTAGACTCATTATTCCTCACATCTCCTCTTCAAAAAAAAGAATTTGATTCTGATAAAGAGGTTGCAATAGTGTCATCCCTTCTCAAATCATTCGAAAAAAAAATTATGAATGAATGACTATTTTTAATACCAACAATGTAGGGGTAAAACCCTACAATTTATTCATATCAATAATATTTTCATTTCATTCATTACTTAATCATTTTTGTGTTTTTAGGCAGCATTGGATGCTGATTGCAATCAATTCGGATACTCCAAATATTTATTTTCTGGATTCAATGAATGGATATGCAACAAACTGACCATGCATGATGGCATTTTTTTAATTTGTAATACACTAGATCAAACATTTTAGAACTAAACATATTGTAATATAATTTATATAATATTTTATTAAGGATTCGGTTGTCACACCAATTTGTTAATTAATTTTTATTTTAATATTTCTTGGCTCCGGGTTCTGGCACCATGGTCCAGGATGGGACCTGACTTAAAAAAAATTCATTTGATATTTTAGCTGGTTTCGGGCCCATGCGTGTTCACTGCATGGTGGGTGGTAGCTGCACAATCGCCCCGAGTGTTTGTGTGGATGCCCATGTGGTTTGGTTTGAGCATGAAACTTGCACGCATTTTATTAAGTCGTACGACGAGTGCGTGGTGACCCGGTTTTCATAATAAGATAAATAAACATATCAAAATTTAAAAAAAATGTTCAATGATAATAATAATAATATTACATTGTTATTTTTATTATAATTAATATATTTATTAAGAGTATTATTATTATTGGTGATATTATTATCATTATTATTATTTTTATTGTTATTGTTATTGTTTTTAAGAAAAATTATTATTAAAATTATTATTACTATATTGATGGTATTATTGTCCTTGTATTATTGTTGTTCTTGTTGTTGTTCTTGTTTTTGTTCTTATTATTGTTGTGGTTGTTGTTTTTTAGTTGTTTTTTTGTTGTTATTAATATAATAAAAGGAAAAAAAAGAAACAGCAAACCTTAATCTACCTAGAACCCTCCCCCCTTTCTCCCCATACCATCACGGCGAACTAGGACCCCCTCCCCTTTTGTTATCCACATTGTATGCCCCTGCCCAAGGCCGCTACCTTCTCTTGGTCTCCCTTCCGCCTGCTACGATCTGGCGCCAAGACAACCAGCTAGCCTCCTCCCTCCTCCTGATCGCCTCCACCTTCCCCCCTCACCAGTGCCAGCCGCCCTGACCTGCAGCGCTACGCGACACCCCAATCCGCCTACACTGGCTCCAGCAAACCCTTCACCCCCTAGAAACTATCATCCTCTCCTTTAAGAAAACCCGCTGCCCAGCCTCACGCTAGATTAGCCTTCACCCATAGGTCCTCGCTCCGCCCCTGCCTCCGTCGCTCTACCTTTTCCCAGCCACTCCGGCCAGCTGACCCCCCCTGTCATACCCTATTTTATGGCGGCTGTACCCCACTATCCAGTGTTCATATAGCGAACCCAACCTCCCCTATGGTAGTACTCTTCATATTTATGATGTTTTTATTTAAGTTGGACAAACCACAACATTTATAGTGTTGATTGGCATGTTTGGCTAGTGTTTTTAGGTGTGTGGTTGGTCCACAGAAGGTTGTTATTCCCTTCACTGAAGTAGCATCGCGGTCACCAAACTTTTAGGTAGGCAGTTTCTGAATTTTTTCATTTTCCCGCACAGCTCATGACACATGCGTGTTTTTAATAATTTTTGAAATACCTTTTTCACCTCCATAAGTATATTACTTAGTTTGTTGAAATGTTTTTTGTTAGTTTAAATTGTTTATAATAGTTTATAAATAAGTCTTGAATTGTGTGAAGGTGATTTTGTATATAAATGTCATTCGATGAACCAATTTTTATTTTTTAATTAATTTAGTATGTTTGTTAAATTAATTTATTTTCTCAAAAAAAATTATTTAATAAATTATTTTACCTGTGTAATTAATTTAGAGTATTTTGTGAATAATTAATTTGGTGAGAAATTAGTTTTAAAAGAAACTTAGTTCATGTCTAATATTAGTATCATGTTTATAAAAAGGGGGTGTTTCTGAAAAAAAAACTCATCTTGCGTTGTTTAATGACTTTTCATGAATTGTGCAATTTGTTTATTCAACTATGGAAGTGGTGTGTGTTGTGTTTTGGTATATTTTTGGTGTGTGTATAATTCATAAAGGGGTTTTTGATTGGGGGTTTATAGTGTAATGCCTTGTGATACCATTTTTTGAATTGTTTTATAAAATTTTCATGTGGTTTATCAAATCAGATCAATGGTGCAAAATATGTTTGGAGCCTTTTTTTTGTGCATTTTGGTTTGGTTTAAAAGTGAATGGTAATTTTTTGAAATTGATTCTATCTTTCTAAATGGATCTGGGTTCTTTGTGTGGTTTCTGAAATGGATTGAAATGATTCCTTTAAGCATATGCATGTTTGACATTGGAAATGAAAAATTGGTTTTTGTGGGATATTTTTTGTAATATTATTGGCTATATAATGACAATGGGATGTTTGGAAACACTTGTGTTTTCAAATAATTGATATACTTGTTTAAGTAATATGGTGAACCATTTGTCACTTTCAACATTAAGGTAATGTTTATGTGGACTATTTTAAATGACGATGTTTTAATTTTTGTGTGCCCATTTAACAACTTTAGTATTTTGAGAAAAAATTTCAAATAGTTTTAATGTTTTGTATGGTATGATGGCCCGGATGGCACTTTGTTAAAGTGAGACGACTGAATTTTTATATGAGGCACTCTTGTCTAGTGTAACCCTTTATGGGTGAACGTATAGGAAGCATCCGTGTTTGGGGAAGGCTATTTCTGTGAGATGAGTCATTCGTGCGAGGGATTTCTTACATATAGAGTATTATTGTTACCACCAAGGGATATTTGGCATCTTTTAGATGATCAAGTGAAGATTTCTAATCTACCCTGATTAGACGGGTTGGTACCCCCTGGATTTTTTGTTAGGCTAGGCGGGCTTTTCCACTAGATTGGTCAAGTTAGGGCGGCCCGTTGGTTATAGATTTAATAGCTTCACCATAAGCCGACAAGTGGTTATGAAACCGAGTTCGTCTAGGGGTCTATTATGGATGTTTAGGATCACCCATGGTTTTCCATTGATTTTCTTGTTTAATTTCAGCTATACTTGTTTGTTAAGCTTCTACTATCATCTGTTCCATTTAGCATTTTCTTTTTTCCTTGTTTGGCTTGTGTTTCCAAAATTGAAATTTGTTATAGTGGTGTGCATTGGGTTTAAAAAATGGAAAAATGTTACTATTTTATTAAAATATGGAAAACTAACTTTTATAATTGTATTTAAAACTTGTGTTAATGGATTTTTTTCGGGAAAGGATATGTGGGATTATATGGTTTATTTTGGCTTCCCTACAAATCATTTTTAATGATGATGCCTCTTTTATCATTTCAGTTTCATGTTTCTTTGCTCAGGTTTTCTTGGATGAGTTTCTCGTTATTAGAGAAAGCCCGACCTTTGGTTAGGAGGTGACCTGGAAGGTGACATGGAGGAATGTTTGGTTTTACTTTCATTCCACTTCTAGTTTTATTATTATCGTTAGTTTCTTTATCTTTATTTTTTTGTTCATGGGCCAAATCATTCCCAACGAATATATTTTGTTGCTCGGGACTAATTTCCAGCACTTGGGGATCAAAAACACCCTTTGGACCATGTCACGGACTAGCTCGAGTGACCGGTTCAGGGTCGACTTGGTTTGGTTCGTGACAAAATGGTGTCAAAGGGGGGACCTTGTTATTTGGGGTATCTATCAGATAGAGATTAGGACTGTCAGGACTCAAGAATTATGTATGGGAAGGACATCATGAACCCTCACCCATTATGAACCTCATGTCACCTGGGGTTGTCTGTAAATTGAGACCTCGTTTTATTCTAGTTTTTTTATTGAGGGGTGACAATAGAGGAAAGCCGATGTCACATCATGATTCCACATGGAGTTTTGACCCATGTAGTGTCCAAGTACACGGTTTAAGTTCCTCCTATTTGATGGTGCTTACTTAGGAAATGGCCCACTACCATATCACCAGGTTAAGCATGACTAGTAGTCCCTCACTTTGGTAATTTTATACAAGTTGTGTTTCGTCTTGGTTCTTGTGGGTGTAAGTAGACTTTTGAAAATGAAAAAGGGGTTTTGAAATGATAATGATTTCTTTTAAATGGATTTAAATTTGTGAAAGGGATTTTTAAAACTAAATGCTCTTGGTCTAAAAATCTGGTGGTTGCTTAGAACTCCTAGAGATATGGTTTGGGTGCAACCTCAGGTACTCTTTATGAACATTTTCACATGTTAGGGAATGCATGGGAAGTGTGTGTTGATGCATAAGGTTGAAAGAGGGTGAATACATGTGCAATGGTTTATGTTATTACTAGGGTTTGAACATGGAATTAAAGGCTTCACCTTGTTTTTCAAAAGAGATTTTAAAAAAGGGAAAAAGATTTTTGGATATTGAAATTGGTTTGAAAAGTGGGGATTTTATTTCTAAAATGACATTGAAAGAAGGTGGTTTTGAAATCTAAAATAAAAAATGTTTTTGAAAAATGAATTTTGGGTTGTGTTTGTATTTGTTTGTTCTTTTTTGAGATGGTTGTTTTCAGTTTATGGTGCTTTCAATTTTCTTTCTTCACCTTGATATTGGTATTGGTTTTGAGTTTTATATGTTGTTTAAAAATTTCACCCAAAAAGGTCTCCAAGGTTTTTGATAATCCATGCATAGTTTTTGGTCCTTCTTGGACATTGCCTATTCTTCATAGTGATCAGAGTATATTACAATCAGCAGAATGGCTTGAAGGGGTCGAGCATGTCTTTAGGGTTTTGGAAACTCTTCAATCTGTCAAAGTGTGTGTCATTTTGGGTTTGTTTGAAGGTCCATCTCTGGAAGAATTTGAGTTGGTTTCCCCAGCATCAATTCAATTTAGGATGGCATGGGATTTCATTAAATCTGTCTCCATACGATGGTTTATACCTGAATAGGTGTAGATGAAGTAAATGTAAGAGCTCATGTCTATTCAACAAGGCTATTGGATGGTGAAGGCATATATTGACCATTTCAAGGCGCATGTGTCCATTTATCCAGATTTAACATCACCGGATTTGATGAAGACTTCTTTCTTCATCGGGGGTCTTTGTACAGAGATCAAGGAGTGGGTGATCCTTTCTAAAGACCATCATTTTGAGAAGTTTTAGGATGAGGCATTCCTAGATGAGTTGGACTCCAGAGCATAGGTTATTGGCAATCATGTGTATCTAGTTTCTTGTAAAGGTTCCCCATTTGGAGAGTAGGGTGTGCCAGAGGGACTTGTTTCTAAAGAGTCTTCTGCAGTGGTTCTGGCTTCTAGTTTGTCGGACCTTTCAGTGGTGTGCCACCAGTGTGGCCGGTTCCGGCACATGAAGTTGTCATGTCACGTCCCTCAGAAGACATTCCATCGTTGTGGGTGTTTGAGTCATCTTGAAAAGTTTTTTAGGAAGTGTTTCCTGAAGCAGACGATGTGACTGAAAGATTTCAGTGCCTTACTATGAGGCAGGAGATGCTTCAGCCATCAAAACCCTAGCCACAGGTCTTGGGGTGAAGCTCGAGTGCAGTTATGAGTTACCAGATGTGGGAAGCCTCAATTTGGGTTTTTTTTCATGTTGGTGGTGGGACATTTAAAGTCCTTTCATTCTTGTTTTTCTACTTTTAATGTTTTGACATTATTGTAAGTTCATTGTTTTTTCATGAATTTATGATAGACTCATCATATTTTACTCCAAGTAGTCCACGTTGTATGAATGTGGTTTCCTGAATCCTGTGTTATTCATAAATGTGTGTTTGACCCCTTTATGGGTAGATCTTGGTTTAGCTATGTTTATTTAGAGATGTAAGTGCCTATGGAAGAATAAATTCTTTTGGTTATACTCGGGTTCACTAATTGAGTTAAGTTATGCTTTGGGGTTCTTCTTTGGTATTCAATGTTTTTGGTCCAGGCCGAGAGTTCCTGGTTTCAGTGAAGGTGTTGTTTTCTTATTATTTCATGGTTAGTTTGTATCTATTGTGAGTTCCCATGTCGCCCCCCCCCCCCTTCTCAGGGTGGTATGTTTTGGTGTTAGATTTCATCACTAGTTGAGTTCTTATGGTGGGTAGAACCCTCTTGTGTTATCTCGTTCTCTTGTGTTGTGGTTTCTTTTAGTTTCAATCAGGCATAGATTCTTATTTTGTCTATTCTTCAGCTGGGTGACTTTCTAGGGGAAGAAATTGTCTGTGGTGGGGAGAATTGTTACACCCATTTTTTTAATTAATTTTTATTTTAATATTTCTTGGCTCCGGGATCTCTCACCAAGGTCCCGGATGGGTCTCGACATTAAAAACAATTTGTCAGATATTTTAGCAGGTTTTGGACCCATGCGCGGTCACCACATGGTGGAATGCAGCCATGAGATTTCCCTGGGTGTTTTTGTGGATTCCCAGGTGGTCTGGGTTGAGGCGCGCAACTTGCGCGCGGTTTATTAAGTCAGGTGACGAGTGCGCAATGACCCAATTTTCAGAATAAGATAAATAAATAGATTAAAATTTAAAGAGAATGTTCAGTGGTAATAATAATAATAATACGTTGTTATTTTTATTATTATTAATATTTTTATTAAGAGTATTAATATTATTTATGATATTATAATTAATATTGTTATTGTTATTATTATGGTTTTTAAGGAAAAATATTATTAAAACTTTTATTACTATATTGATGGTGTTATTATTTTTGTTGTATTATTATTATTATTGTATTATTATTGTTGTTTTTGTATTATTATAATAATTATTGTTGTTGTTGACGATGTTTTTGTTGTTGTTGTTGTTGTTTTTGTTGTTATTAATATAATAAAATTAAAAAAAAGAAACACCAAACCCAAATCTACCTGGAGCCCTCCCCCCTTTCTCCCCTAACCCCCACGGCACACTAGGCCCCGCTCCTCATTCGTTGTCCACGTTGCCCACCCCTACCCAAGGCCCCCACCTCCTTATGGACTCCCTTCCTCCGACTTCGATCTGGCACCCAAACGACCAGCCGGCCTCCAGGTCGCCTCCACCTTGCCCCCTCTATAGTGTTAGCCGCCTCGACCTGCAGCACCACCCTCCACCCCGAGCCTCCTAAACTGGCTCTAGTAGACCTTGCACCCCCCCCCCCCTATCTGTTATAGTCCTCCCCTTTTAGCAGACCCACCGCCCAGCCTCATGTCGGATCTGCTTCGCCCATAGGTCCTCACTCTACCCCTACCTCCGACCCTCTGCCTTCTTCCAGCCACTTCGGTCGGTCGACACCTCCCCCCCCCTCTCATACACTATTTTCTGGTGCCCCAAACCCCATTATCCAGCGGTCCTATGGAAAATCTGACCTCACATGTGGTGGTACTATTCTTATTTATGATGTTTTCTTTATGTTGGCCAATCCTCAACATTTCAAGTATTGATTGTAACATTTTGATAGTGTTTTAGGTGTTTGGTTGGTTCGAAAAAGGTTTTTATTCCCTCTATTGAAGTGGCATCACAGTCACATGAATTTGAGGTTGGTAGTTTCTGAATTTTTTCCTTTTCCAACACAGCTCATGACACATGCGTATTTTAAATAATTTTTTAAATATCTTTTTCACCCCCATAAGTATTGCACTTAGTTTGTTGTAATGTTTCTGGGTTAGTTAAAATTGTTTTGAATTATTTTAAAATATGTCTTGAATTGTGTGTAGGTGATTCTTTATATAAATGTTATTCGATGAACCAATTTTTCTTATTTAAATAATTTTCCATGTTTGTCAAATTAATTAATTTTCTTAGAATTGTGTTTATTTAAAAAATTATTTTACCTGTGTAATTAATTTAGAGTGTTTTCTGAATAATTAATTTGGTGAGAAATTAGTTTTTAAAGGAATTAATTTGCTTCTAATATTTGTTTCATGTTTATAAAAAAGGGGGTGTTTCTAATAAAAACCCATCTTGCCCAGTTTAATGACTTTTCATGAATTGTGTAATTTTTTATTCAACTATTCAAGTGTCGTGTGTTGTGTTTTGTTATGGTGTTGGTGTGTGTTTAATTCAAAAAGGGGTTTTTGAGTGGGTTTTTAGCGTTTAAAGCCTTGTGATACCATTTTCCAAATTTTTGTATAAAATTTTTATATTGTTTATCAAATCATGTCAATGGTGTGAAATATGTTTGGAGAATTTTTTTGTTGTGCGTTTGGGTTTGGTTTAAAAGTGAATGGTAATTTTGTGAAATTTATTATTTCTTTCTAAATGGATTTGGGTTATTTGTGTGGTTTCTAAAATGGCTTGTAATGAATCCTTTGAGAATATGACCATTTGACATTGGAAATGAAAAAGTGGCTTTTTGTGTGATATTTTGGGTAATGTTTTTGGATATGTAAATCCAATGGTCTATTTGGAAACACTTGTGTTTTCAAAGAAGTGATTTACATATTTAAGTAACGCAGTGACCCGTTTGGAACATTCAGCTTTAATGTAACGATTGTGTGGACCCTTTGAAATGACGACATTTTGATTTCTATATGCCCATTTAACAACTTCAGTATTTTGAGAAAAGGTTTCAAATGGTTTTAATGTTTTTCATGGTATGACGTCCCGGTTGGCACTTTGTTAAAGTGAGACGACTGAATGTGTATATGAGGCACTCATGTCTAGTGTAACCCTTTATGGGTGAACGTATAGGAAGCGTCCATATTTGGGGAAGGCATGTGTGGTGAGATGAGTCACGTGTGTGAGAGCCTTCCTACCTACATAGTATTATTGTAAACGCCATTGGTTCCTGGGCATCTTTTAGATGATTGAGTGACAGTTTCTAATTATCCCCGATTAGATGGGTTGGTACCCCCTAGATTTTTTGTTAGGACAGGTGGGATTTGAAACTAGATTGGTCAGTTTAGGGTGGCCAGTTGGTTATAGACTTAGAAACTTCACCATATGTCAGCAGGTGGTTCCAAAACCGAGTACATCCTGGGGTCTTCTAGGGATGTTTAGGATCACTCATGGTTTCCTTTGATTTGATTTTTTACTTTCATCTATACTTTTTCGTTCATCTTCTACTGTCACCTATTCCTTTTAGCACATCCTTGTTTCCTTGTTTGGATTTTGTTTTCGAAATTGTAATTTGTTTTAGAAATGGTACATGGTGTGTGTTCGGTATTTAAAATGGGAAAATGTTGTTGTTTTATTAAAATATGGAAAACCTAACTTTATAATTTTATTTCAAACTTGTGTTAATGGATTGTTTCGAGAAAGGAGATGTTGGATTCGGTGGTCTATTTTGGCATCCCTACTGATCATTTTTAATGCTCACGCCTGTTTTATCATTTAAATTTCAGGTTCCATTTTCTCATGTTTTCTTGGCTGATTTGATCTTTGTTATAGCATGGTTAGCCTTTGGTTGGGAGGTGACCTGAAAGGTAACTTGGAGGTATGGTTGGTTTTACTTTCGTTCCGCTGCTAGTTTTATTTTTATCGTCAGTTTTTTATCTATATTTCTTTTTTTCATGGGCTAAATCCTTCCCAATAATTAAATTTTGATGTCCGGAACAAGTTGCATGCTCGTGGGGATCGAGAATTCCCTTCGGACCATGTCACAGACCGGCTCGGATGACTGGTTCAGGGTCGACCCAGGTTGGTTCGTGACATCTGTTATGATAGCGAGGTGTATCAATATCATCTACTTCATGGAATGAATCCAGGGCCTAATGAAAAGAATGCCTACAAGATCTACAATTGGAGAAGTATCCTAGTATATATAATATCATTGCACTAACCAAACACATATCAAAACAAATTACTTATTTTTCATGATGTTTCTGTTTTGTCTAAAATAAACAAACAGAAAGGATTGTGGTTATTATGTTTGTAAATTTATGAAAGTGATCAAATTTCATCAACAAGCTAGCATCCTTGAAGAGTTATTTTCGAAAATTATTGTGAGTTTATTTCAAATATTTATTAATCCTTTGTGTATTTATATTTTTTCAGTACTACCATGACTGTCACAAAAACTCATATTCACAAGATGACATAGATGTGTTTAAAAATGAATGGTCCCCATACCTGATACAAGATTGTACACAAATAGGATGAAGGTGAATTCATACTACTTATGTTATCCTTATATTATCATTAATATCTCCATTTTTACACTTATTGAGCATATATGATAACCCTTTGTTATGTTTTATATCCTTAGGTTATATAGAATGGTTTTAGATATGATTTTTCTTTTTAGAAAATCATAACATAATGAGATACTCTTATGAACTAGTTCTTTATGTTTCTACATTTCCAAAATCACAAAACCTAAACTATTGTGGCGTGGATCATTTATATTTTATATTTTCTCCATTTATGCAGTTGTTTCTACAGATGTAGTGTGTTGGAAGAATATTGGTTGTGCAGCACTCACAATGTTAATTACAAAACTAAGGATTCTTCACTACTATTGGTTAACTACCACTTAGCATACCATCTGATCTGAACTTTTGATCAAGCATCCTCATCATGCTATCATCTGACACCATCTCTATGATATCATCATTCAACATTCACTTTTCTTCCCTTCCTACACCCATTTACGTGTAAGATGAGAGCATCACGGGGACACCAGATCAGAAGTTCAGATCAGATGCTATGGTAAGTGATTTTTAACCAACAGTAGTAAAGTGCACAAAGAATCATTATTTTTGTTATTAGCTAATATCTGGAAAAAATAAACCATTTGGAAATATGTGAAGGTGATGTTACGATATAAAATATCTATTTTTATAAAATATTATATAATGAAACATTGAATTGATTTTCATTATTATATATAGTCTTAGTTTATTTTAGAAGATTTATGTTCATGTGACATGCTTTTGAAAGAAGATAAATGACTCTGTGTTTGCTCAATCACAGAGGTAATAGGAAATCTATTTCACTAATGACTCAATATTTCCTAGCTCTAGGAGAACTCTTATGTTTTTTCACTAATTCACATAAGCCTCTTCATGTGATCATGTCACATAAGCTCCTTTGTATGAATGCTTCATGTGAACTGATCAAGTGATCTCATCTTATGATCAAATCACATAAACAAATAACATAATTATTTAAGGTAATTCTATTGAACCAGGATTCATGTGTTCTTGTCTTATTTACATGATTGTATAAAGCTTCAAAGTTTATGTAATCATATAAATATCCTAGGTTTATTTGATCACGTGATCCAATTATGGTCATGTGAAAACATGACTTTGAACAAGTCATGAACTTAATATGATATTTATAATTAGTCATGTTCCCATTTCTTACTCAAGTCCATTTTTTAACCCAAAATCCTTCATTTTCATAATTAATTGAAATTTTCTATTTCTTATGATACAAATGAATTCATGAATTGAAACTGAGGAGGATATAGTTCATTGGACTACAATTGTTGATAGTGTGGAAGGTTACCAATGCATAGTCATTTAGTCTACTCACGAGAATCTTAAAATCTTGATGGGAACCAATATCTTGGATTTTCATTTTTCAAATTAGATTCTCTTATATGTGAGTGGGGGTTTCTAGGTGGGAGGGTGTGTCTAAGAGTGGGGTGTTTCTAGGAGGGGAGGGAGGTGTCCAAGAGGTATGGGGTTTCCTGGAGGGAGGGGGTCTTCATATGGGAGGGTGGGAGGGGGTGTCCAGGAAGGAGGGGATGTCCAAGGGTAGGGGTGTCCAGGGGGTGTCTAGGAGTGGGGGTGTCCAGGGAGGTGTCCATGAGTGGGGTGTCAAGGAGGGGAGGGATAGGGTGTGTCTAGAAGGGATGGGGTGTCCAAGAAGAAGGGGTTTCTAGGTATGAGGGTGGGTGGGGTGTCCAAGAGTGGGGGGTGTCCAAGAGGGAGGGGGTTTCCAGGTGGGTGGGGTCTCCAGGTGGGTGGGGGTGTCTAAGAAGGAGGGGGTGTCTAGGAGTGGGGGGTTTCCAAAAGGGAGGGGTGTTCGGGGGGGTTTTATTGATTTGGGTGTTCATGAGGGGAGGGATAGGGTGTGTCCACAAGGGAGGGGGTGTCTTGGAGGGAGGGGGTTCCAGGTAAAGATCCATTCAATTCCCTTCAATACTGATAATATACAATGGGTAGATCACTTCTAGAGTATCATGAAGTGGGTTCGTAGTGATGCATCAAAATTTCCAACCAACCAAACCAATTCCAAGACCATTTAAAGTCCCAAGAGTTATATTATAGTTCAATTTAAGGCCTAATATATCTTATTTAGTGTCATAAAGACCCAAAATATGCATCATTTACCTTTCTCACATTAGATTTCTAAGAAAAACACTTTTTATCTTCACCAACATTGTAGTAGAATACATCGGTTGGAAAAATTAAAGATGATATATGAGTATAATGGAAGGAATAATTTCTGATCTATAAGAGTTTTGAGGATAGTCTCAACTAAATCAATTTTTACCCTCAATCCTAGAATGTGGATGAAATCAATGAAATAAGATGTTTTTTACTGGAAATTGAATTCCAGAAGATGTATCCCCACTACATATATATAAATCCCCTCTTCCACTTTCCATAGGATTGGAGTCTTCCAGTTGCATCATAGGATCTCTATGTTTATGATTTACATATTTTTAAAATATATTTTCATAATGTTATGTGAAATTTCATTCATATTCCTCCAATATATTATTTGTTTAGTGTTTTTCCTTGATTTTTTGAACTGTATCTCTTAAAATATCTTGAAATTAGAGTACTAATAAAATTTCATGAATTCCCAGGGGACAACACCAAGTACTCCAATCACTTCTTATAATTTTTAATATCTTATTCAATTTAGAGGAGGAAAAAAACATTATTCATGTTTGGTTAGGAGACCACTAAATTTCTCTAGTGATCTTCATGTCTCTTTATAACCTCAGAAAATCCATTATAGACCCCTTGTTCTAGATCTCGTTATACCCAATATGATGGAGGAAGTTAGGTACATGAAAAAAAGATGATGGAGTTGGGTGGATTTTGATTATTTGTCTATGATTATTGACTGATCAATATTCAAAACCATATAGGATTTCAAATTTAGTACACTTAGGATATTTCTAAAATTATATATGTTTTTATAATTCATATTAGTGAATGATGGTGTATGAATAATATTTATTCCATTATCAAATAGATGATAAAGATATAGTTGGATAAAGAATGTTATTAATGGCTATACACTAGAATCATCCCTTTCGTACTAACATCATTTTAGGATTGTCTAATACTTTATTTTAATTGTCTGATACTCTATTTCCAGGGGTGGGGGAGGGGTTGTCCAGGGAAAGGAAGGGGGCTACAGGGGGAGTGGTGGGGGAGGGGTTTTCTAGAGAAAGGGAGGGGGATGCAGGCGGATGGAGGGGGGTTGTCCAGGGGGAGGATGCAGGTGGAGTGGTGGGGGTGTTGTCTAGGGGTAGGAAGGGGGTTTTTTAGGGGGTTGTCTCTGGGAGGGGAGGGAGGGGGTATCACTAATCACACTAAAGAACTAGGAGGAAGGGGGTGTTCTAAAGGGAGGGGTATCCAGGTGGGAGGGTGGGTGGGGTGTCCATGAAGGAGGGGTATCCAGGAGGGTGGGGGTGTCAAGGAGTGTGGATGTCCAGGAGTTGGGGATGTCCAGGAGGGGAGTGGGGTTGTCTAGGGGGGTTGAAAGGGGGTTATCTAAGGGGTGGAAAGGTTGATGTCTTGGGAAAGGGAGGGGCTATAGGGGGGAGGGGGTTGTCTAGGAGGAGGAGGGGGCTACAAGTGGAGTGGTGGGGGTTTTCCCAGGGGTGGGAGGGGCTGTCTAGGGGTAGGGTGGGGGCTGTCTCGGGGTAGGTGGTGTTTAGGAGTGGGGGTGTCTAGGAGGGGAGGGGGATGTCTAGGGGGTGGGAAGGAGGTTGTCCAAGGGGTGCGAAGCGGATTGTCTAAGGGGTGGGAAGGGGATTTCTAGGGAAAGGGAGGGGCTTCAGGGGGAGGGGGTTGTCCAGGAGGTGGGAGGGGGGATGCAGGTGGATTGGTGGGGGGCTATCAAAGGGTAGGGAACCTGCTTTCCAGGGGTAGGGTGGGGGATTTCTAGGGGCTGTCTCGAGGAGGGGAGGGAGGGGGTCTAGCTAATCACACTAAATAACTAGGATATTAATATAAAAGTGAACCGGTATGATCATGGCCTATCTAATTGTGTAGGTTCTCATCAGACCTCTATAAAACTGAAAAATAAATTCCTTCCATACCTTCAACGGGACCCTCAATATTGTATGGGGTCCTTGGAGAGGCATAAGTGGTTAGGGTCCAAGCATGGTTGGACCCGATGTCTGATGCGGACGCACTAGCACTCATTCCCCTTGACTTGGAATGGGAGTGTACACTCATAGAGGCTCCTAAAATATGTTTCTATTAGGATTATAAACTATCTAGGATGGTGGTATCACTAGGAAAATGTTATAATTTATTCTAAAATTGAATACTCCAATGAAATTGAATACACCATCATGTATGTGTCATATTGAATAACTTTTGGAGATTCCTCCCTTTTTTCTTGTCAATAAATGAAACCTTTGGGATTCCATGATGTTGTTAACATTTCTTGATCTTCTTTTCTCATCCACGCAACCATAACAAAACTTTATCTATAAGTCAATGAATCATGTTGAGCCTCTTCTAAAATATTAATTCAATCCAAGGAAATATGGACATATAAAGGTTGTAACAGGTAACAATTATCATTTTATTAATGTATTAATTTATATTAGTGTTTAATTTATTTAATAATCTTATTACTAACATAATATCTATTTTCTTATATAGGTAAATAAATTCATGAGTTTAAATTCTTTGTTCGAAAACTATTACCATGGAGAACAATTTTTGAGAGCGGATCACAGATGCAATGAGGATGAAACATTAATGTTTTTTTACTCTTTGTTGGATAATTGTTATTGTAACCATATTAATCATTATTTGAAATTTATATAGTAGTGTATTTTTTTTATTCATGATTTCAAGTAAATGTATATAGCATTGTTTGGGAAACTCTTGTGCATGTTGTTTTGTTCTTCTATACTTTGTTTGTGTGTAGGTGTTGTTTGTACTATGTGTGTAGGTATTGTCTCGAGTGTGCAGGTGTTGTGTAGGTGCTAGGTTTTCTCAGGAAACATGGCCTTTATCAGCACAAATTTACCACTGATAAATGTTTATTATATCAGTGCTCAAAATAAAGCGATAAAGGGGGTCTTTATTAGCGCTATTTTGAGCGCTGATATATTTGAAATTTATCAGTGATCAAAATAGAGCTGATAAAGGGGGACTTTATCAGCGCTCAAAATAACGCTAATAAATATGGCCCTTTATCAGTGCTAAACGACCGCTGATAAAGTGGGTCCTTTATTAGAACTTTTTTAGTGTGGATAAAGGGGACCCCATGTCTTATCCGCGATTAACAGAGCTTTTCTAGCGCTGTTAAAGGTGGTTTTTAGTGATATTAAAATCCATATTTATAGTAGTGTAGAAAAATATGCTAATTTCATAATGACATAATACCAAATAGGTGTACTTACTATGTAATATAATCCCATTATCATAATATCCCTAAACAATTAGGTTTTATGATAGTTCCATCAACCTATGTTCTTGATGTATCTTTCTTTGAATTTATTGAAATTGGACTTGCCTATATAATATAATGTTCAAGAATTTATTTAGGATGTGTCATTTACATAAAAGGGCCAAAGATATCAACATCAATTAAATATTATAAGGTATAAATCATTTCTCACATTATTCATTAATTAAATATTACTCGTGATGTACACAACATATCCTACTTATAACGCACGTGGCCCTAGTAGCCAAGAGTCGATGGTTAATTTATTACATTGCTCCAATATACAAGGAAACACATCCCAAATGGCCAAATCTTTTAAATTTTTTGGAAAACTATAAAAATACTTGAACCTTGAATTTAAATAGAATACATAATATAAAACATACTGAATTCTTTAATAACATCATTATTCTCTTATCTTAACTATTTATATCAAACATGATAACCTTAATTCTATCAAGGAGAAAAATAAAACAAAATAAAGGGGTGATATAAAATGAACAGTAAGGGTTAATTATTGAGGAAACAATCATAAATAATAAATATTAATTATGGAATGGTAAATAACTAAAATATATTCCATATACTGAATAACTTGAACATAATATAGTGGGAATAAAAGATTAGTCGATAATTCCACAAAAACAATCACATGTTCTAAAAAACATAACAATGGGTATTCTACTAATCGAATAATAACATTGAAGTCAATAAATAATCTAATAATTAGAGAATTTATAATTCCGTAATTCTGAACAAAATTTCAAGTCTTCATCCAAGACACTATACTGAAACGGGTAATATACAAGACAATACCCAAACTAGTTTGTCTCATGAGACCTACCGATGAATCGAGGGGCTATAGTGCACCCCACCCATCAATTATTAAGTTCAATAAACTACACATATGAAAATTATGAAACAAAATCAATATACACATTTTTATTTAAATTCCCATAAAAATGTAAATAACATTCCACATTAAGTAAACATAGTCACAAACCATCCAGAGTAATATGGTGAATGGTATCGAAATAGTACATCCCCAGTCAAAAAAATCAATAACAATTTAATAAAATATGACAGATGATATAATAATATATCAAAATAAATGAATCCTATTCTTCAAAAAAAATTGACAAAGATTAAAATACTTTAAAAGTGATCATTGAATAATTATTTATGAAAATACCATTTTCACTTTGAAAATCACTTATATTTAAAATGCCATAAAATCATAAAAGAAAAAAAAGTGAAGATAATATTGAAAAAAATTATATAAAGCTTTAAAAAATAATAGAATTATGACAACAACAAAATCTACTCAGTCTATATAAGTAAGAAAACATTCTTCTCATATTTTTCTCAGAAAAGTATCAAAAAAATATTTATAAAATGACAAAATAATCCTTTAAATCCACTTTGTAAGAAGTAAAACATGAGTAAAAATGACTTTAATAGATTATAGGAGAACATTAAAAACATTTTTTGAAAAATTTAAAGAAAAAATTTACATGGATGTAAAAGAGAGTTTTATGGGAAACTTATAAAAACGATACTTTATTTAGAAGAAAGTCTCTAAAAAATATCATATCATTGAAGTGAGAATTAATAAAATGAATATATTGTCTGTATATAATAAAAATAGATAACAAAATTGGAAATAAAATATAATTTAATAAAAATTCATTTAACCCATAATCTTATCATGAAAAATCAATGAAGTATAAGTTTAATCGAATGAATAGAAAATGAGTTAAGAAATCCCTTACCATTTTGTAATCAGTCATATCATATACCCCATAAAATAAATAATTATCACATGAAAAATTACTAAAAATAATATAATTATATTTATTATGTGATATATAAAATGTCAGTATATACACCACACTTAATAAATAAGTGGTAAATAAGTTATATATCTCATATAAAAAAAGTGAGATGAGAAAACCCTTACCTCATGCTTCCCTTTAGTTTTGCATACTTTATAATCTTGTATAATGGTTTAAATAATATTATTAATTTATTCTAGAACTATAAAAATATTTTTATTAGATTATATGATATTTTTATAAAATATTACAATATTTTCATTATTAATATCTCATTATTTTCATTGTTTCGGGTGTGTTCGTTTCATAGTACATGCGTATAATTATGGTTGTTCTTATAAAATGGAAATAAAACTATATAAGTTAAATTAAATTTTATTAATACACTTATATATGTTTAAATGGTTCTATATAACTTTTTTCTTTCATACATGAGGATTATTCATTTGATAAAACTATAATGATAAATGTTTAGTTCATTATGGCATTTTTCGGACCATCACAAAGTAGTTTCATTTTATTTAATATTATGTATATATATTAGTTTCATAATATTAAATAGGTTATAATATACTTATTGAAATATTATTTAACCACGATGATACTTTTTACCAACCTTTAAGACAGTAATGGAAAATGAAAAATCATTATTCAGGGAGACGGTTAACCTCCATAATTAGGACAATGGATTCATTTCTTTGAATAAGAGGAGTTAATGAAATGGGTGGATATAATATATTATATAAGAATCATAAAATTAAAATATTTTCATGATTATGGAGTTATTATTCCATGGTGTATGAAGGAGGTTAGTATAAAGTGGAAAAATAAAAAAACATGGGTTTTTTGAGAAAATTACCTCTTTAGTATCACCACCATGAAGGATCCATTAAAGACCTTGGAATTGGTCTTTTGTGAGAAAAGAAGCACTTGAATATGGGAATAGTCTTAATATGAGTTTCGTTATATATTTTATGAGATTAAAGGATTGTGAGGATAAATGGGGTGGTGAGGAGATGTATTTATACTTGAAGAGGGGTGGTTTTAAGTGATTAAATAATGATTATTATATAATTAATTCCAAACATATTAAGGTATAATTAATTAGAACTAAATATATTTATAATTAATATTTTAAAGGATGTTTATTCTATAGAAACACATAAAATACCCACTAAAAGTTTTTTTAGTTATTTTAAGACTTCACCCTCAACTTTAAATCATTACATTATTTTACCTAGATTATATTAAATAATTTAAAAATTAAAATTAAAAATATGTTGCCCATTTCACCAAATTAAATTCCTAGAATTTGTAAAATGATATTTAAAATTAATCATATGCACAAGATGACAAAGGAGGGTTTTAAAGAGAAAATTTTCAAAAGTTTAACAAGTCTTTATATATAATTTCAAAATAAAAATAATTATAACTACCTAAAATGTATTATTATATTTATAATTTATCTAATTATATTTTATAGAAAATTAAAAATATAATTTAACATTATAAATTATTTAGATTAAAATACAGTTTTCAATGATTTGGAGTTAATGAAAAATTCCCTTGAATAATGATGTTTGTCTTTGGATGAAGAATTGGAGAAGCAAAGTATTGGATATATTTACATGTTTTATTTTTTTATCATTCCATAAATCATGTTCAAACTCATATATAATAAATCTTATAATTTGGTTTAAAATTTGTTAATAATTTTAAAGGTATTTGATAGAATTTTAGTGTTTAATAGAATAAGTTTGAAGATTTTTTGAGCTAATAATATTTGATTCTAAAATTTGGATAATACTTTTATAGTTTATTAATATGTATTTTTCACTATAGTTATATGTAATATATTGAAAATTAAAAAATTCGTATACATAAATGTCCCTATTATATTACAAATAAGAAGTGTGAAGTTTATCTAAGTCCCTTATAAAATGATCACTTTGGTTATAAGCATAATATGTTTGGAAAATTGGTTAAGTTCTATGTATAAAGGTTAATCTAGTAATGATCATAAGAAGTCTAGAAAATTGGTAAAGTCTAGTATGTAATGATTGCTCTATTATAAGAATAATGGATCTGAAAATTAGTTAAATCAAGTATATAAGGTTCAATATACACAGGAAAGATGGTTTAAAAAATTTAAAGTCCAGAATGTAATGGTTACTTTGATAAGATAATCTAAAAATTGGTAAATCATAAAATTTCTGGGTTACTCATAGCAAACATAATATAAAATGGTTATTTTTTTAAATGTAAGGGTTAATGTTCATAGAAACCTTGTAAAATAGAAAATTTATAAAATATAAGGGTTATTATGAAAATTATGAGTTTGGAAATTTTTTAGAGTGTAGTATATATAGTTCACTTTGTGTTAATATAACTGAATTTGGAAATTATAAAAGTGTCTAGTTATATTGTGATATGTCAAGGTTATCAAAATGACTATGAAATTAGAAATTTATGAAGTCACTATGATATGTAATGGTATTTTGATCAAGATATAAATGTTATCATAGTTTGTAAAATGAAATATATAAGGGAACTCAGATATTGATATTTTGGGGTTTCTCTATTAGTAAGGGTACACCCAAACATTATCAAAAACTAAAAATAATGATATTGAAGTTGAATATATTATAGATAAAATATCATGAAGAAAACCCATGATATGGGAAGCTGGAGAATATAGATCACACCGTTAATATGATAGTCACATCATGAAGTATGACTTAGTTGAAATGATTTATACATCTTCCATTATGATTTTAGAAACAATCACGCCATGTTGAGTTGAAAACTTCATTGTAAATAATAAAAGAAGTATCATTAGAGGGTGTAATGTTGTGATGTGAAGCTATGATAATTATGATCTATGATTTTTTGAGGTAGTTTTATATATAACACTACAATGCATGGTATCACACCATGAGCATGCTATCCTATAGAGAAAAAAAGTCTTGGGTCATGAAGAAGATTGTCACATCATAAAGATAAAACATTTTTAAAAGTATTTAAATAATACTATTTTATCACACTACAATGTGTACAGTCACACTATAATGATTGGGAAATATAAAATTGGTTGAATAATAATTGATATAAGTTAAACATAAGTTGAATATTTGTTTAATAAATTTAGTAGTATGAATTTGAATTTCAATTTTGAATTTGAACTTAAAGAAGAGTCTATTATTTTGTAATATATATGTGAAAAAGGGTCTTACATGACTATTATAACGAGATAGTTTTTTTCATGTATATATAGATAAATTTTCCTAGAAATATAGAGGATTAATAATAGTAAGAAGAATACAAAATTTACTTATGGTTTTGTATGTACAAGAAGAAAGAGGAGAAGAAGAAGATCAAAAGCTTGGTTTATATTTAATAATCAATCGTTCATTGTATATTTTGTAATAAGATGGTGTACACCTTTTATACATCATGACTAAGTTCAATGAAAGAATATATTTTCAAGATAAAATAATTCAAAACAAAAGGATTATATCATCTGAATATTTTAGAATTAATTTCCCTTTAAAAAAATCCTTTGTTAAATAACGTGTTTTATAAGAAACTCTAATCTAAAATGAGTTTCACTATATTTGATGAAAATTATTAAGAAAATTTTAAAAATAATAAACCTAGAGTAAATAAAAATATACTAAGAAATTAAAAATGATTATATTTAAGTGATAAATAATTAATACAATTTAATGTTAAATTTGTTTTTCAAAGAACTTTTTTTTAAGTGATATAATAAAAAGAAATTAAATTGATCAATTTTGAAATATGAATATGATAATATTTAACATTTTAATATATGAAATAATATATTAACATTTAATTAAATACTAATTAAAATAAAATAATATTAAGAATACATAATGTTTAAAAGGACTTTTTCATATAAAATTAGTTCTTCTTTTATTTTGTATTTTAATTTAAAATATATATCTATTAATTTTAAAATTTTAATTTTATGAATTTAAATTAATTATAGGATCCATCATAAAAATATTATCTTAGGATAAATTTGATGTGTTTTCCTAAAAAGATATATTTTTTTTTAATACTGAAAAATACTTTTTTTACAAATATAGTTTCAATTATGACATCATTAGGACATAACCTTGACATAAAAATTTATAAAACCATGTTACTAATAAAATATATTTTTAATAAGTAAAATTATACATTTAAAGATTTAAAATATAATTTAAAAACCTATATTTGACATTTTAAAAATGAAGTTATATGTTTTTAAAACTATATTTTTATGTGTTATAAATTTATTATTTTAAAATAAATTTTTATCCATTTTAGTTAATTAATTTTATAAAATAGTTTCCATATCATTAATAAAAATATCAAAATTATCTAATAAGGGTTATTTTTTATCCATAAAAATACACTATCTAGGTGTAAAATGATTTACCAGGGTAAAAGTAAACTATAAAAAAAGGATAAGAAAAGATTAAAAGAACTAAATCATGATAAAAACTTGTTTAAAAATGATTTCTCCAGTTATGTAATGACCCACACTCATACTCTCTCAATTATTTTCTACTTTTGGAGCCACTTTTCATGAACAGTACACCTTGTATTATAAAAACATCACTTCTCTCACTTATAAATGTATCTCTTCACCACACCACTTCTCCTCACACCACAAGCCCCTTAGTTTGACTAAAATATTGAAAATTAGGTCCCCAAAACTAAAAGAAACATAACATTGGAAATTTTCTCCCCAACCTACCACCCCTAAAATCCTTAAATTAATTTTCTAAGGAGTTATTGCAAGGGGTAATGTAAAAATTACCAAATTAGTTTTTTCATTATAATCATTTAAGTCTTATTATTCTACTTTAAAGAATATTACACCATCATAAATAATAATTTCATTATAATTTCTATATATAATTTTGATTATATTTATGGAAAATAATTATCTACCTTATTCCCTTTTCCATATAAAAATCAATAGGTTATTTGTGTATACATGTGGACTACCACCTCCACAATGTGGCGTATTTAATTTTTCACAACCACATTAAATGGATGGTTAAAAATGTGTATTTAAAGAGTAAATATTATATTTATAACAATATTATGATTATTAAAATCTCATTAAATTTATACCTTCGTTTTGTTCTATGAAAAATGAAAACATTGTTCATGTGTGTGTGTGGACTACCACTCCTATAAACAGACATGTTATTTTTTTCAATACCTCCATAAATGGATGTTTATAAAATATATTTTATGAATATATTATATATCAATGATAATTATATTTCATGAATATGGTTCTGTAATTATGACACAAAAAATAATGACCATTATAAATTACCATATTGGTATCGGAAAATTACTCAAAACAAGCTTGACATTGAATCCATTCTCACAACAAGACTATAATTTTTATAAAATGAACATATGGATGCATTAATCCTAGAAAAAAATTATTTATATATATTTTCAATTCTTGGAATGATTAAATTTGTATCAAATAATGGGGTTTCAAAGTTCAATTATAAAATATATGAGAAATGATTAAAATTACTAATTTCTGATAATGAAAATAAACATTACCAATATATTGAAAATATAATGAATGATTATAACTAAAGAATATAAATTTTAATATATATGAATAAACTAAAAAACAATGTGATTAGTTTTATTAATTTTATGATATGGGATATTAATGAACTTTCATGGAAATAAATAGTTATTGTCGTTGAGTTATAATTCTTCTTCTTGAACATCATTATTATATATTGGATAAATTCTTCCTAATTAATTTATTATGTTTTATTACTTATTATTCAATTAAGTTTAAATTAATTATTATAAAACCCCTTTATAATGATTATTACTTCAAAAAAATTAAGGGTTTATAAAAACTAAATTTTCTTTCGTTGATTTTTAATGATAATTCTTAAACCCCAATCTTATATGTTGATTTATTTTATCAAATGATTGTACAAAATTTTATTTCAACTTACATTTATATGTTTTTAATATTATTTCTTATTAACATTTTTTTCAATGGTTTTAACTTCAATTTTTATTAAATTCATAATGGATTTCTCATTTCATTTTTTACACTTTGAGACATATGTCATATTCATGGGTCAGTGAAGGAGTCGACCTCTTCCCTCTTTTGGAACTCATGTGATGCCATATCTGGAGATGTCGGCTACTGCGGTTCCTCACCCATCTGATAGGGGGATTTTCTTCAACCCCCATCAATGTTTGACTCCCTCCATTTATCCCTTTCTCCAACCCAGATCTCCTCACACCCTTTCCTAAGATCAAGATTTTCCCTAATGTGGTCAAACTTTAAAATTGTTTTCCTCAACTTCCAATTTTTATTTGGATTTTATGGAGGCCTATACATTTCTTAATATGACTTTGGTGGTGAACTTCACTTTTCATCGACCTTTGGACAATTATTTTGACATATTTATCTTTAGCTCTTGGGGTTTTCATGATATAGAGGTCGTTGGAATTCTTGACTAGCATCACATAATTATTCGGTTTCCCTCAAAGTCAGATTTGATAAAGGAATAGTCCAAATCTCATTTATTCTATCATGGATCTCATTTCTTTTCTTTCTATAGGTCATATGACATTATATGAATCTAGATCCTCTAATGATCGCAATTTAGGTTAGTCTCTCTAAATTCCACTATCCTTTTTAATATCCATCCATCATTCATATGTTAGGTAATATGGTCGTTCATTTATTGTTCACAAAAATAGAAATAACTATGTTTTTCATTTAGTTTCCCCATTTTTATGTATCAAGGTTGATGTTTTTGAACCACTGATTTATTGGGTTTAGATATCTGTCAGAGAATTATTTTCATTCAAATAGAATTTCATCTTTGAATTGTGGATATATTTTTGTTAATCAAGAAATTTATTGGGTCATGTTGTTTTATCCTAACTCTGGGGGTTTGGGGATACTCATGGGCAGCTAATCTCTCTCAGCATAATGAACCAGAGGTTGTAAATCCCCATGATTTTATTATGTAATCTAAATGGAATATTATTTTGGTTTCTCCATTGTTAAGATGAGGTCCAAGAATGAGGACCCAAGAGTTGAGGATATCTTTTCATGGTTTATTCATGATCTGGGTGCTCCCATGTTGACTGAATCAGCCTCCTAATTGCATTTCTCCATGATTATTCCTTATTTTTCTGATGTATTTATGTATAGAGGGGTGGTTCTAGGATAGGGGATCGAGAAACTCATGGTCAACAGTGGAGATGACATTCAAGATGATGTAAGGGTGTTTAGAGAGATAGAAAACACTTCCAAGATTATGGTAGTTACTCCAAGTTATGGGGTTCTTAATTAATGAAAAGCATTAAATCAAGTTAATATCGAAAGCCAATTCTCGACACTGAATGAAATTGTATGGGAGAACTATGACCCTAAAAATGTAAAAATGTTATCCCAAGATGGAAATTAAAATAATTCGGGTTATCATTTTCCTAATTTGAGGAATAAAGTAATAGAGAGGGTGAATCTAACTAAATAAAAATTAAAAATAGGATTTTGTGGTTGGTATTGTCTCAAGGAAAAGGAAACAATAGAAAATAAATAGTGGGACTTATTCAGTTCACTAATGGGGGGAAATCATGAACCTGAAATTAATACTAAAATACTCCAAAGAAAATAGAAACCATATCATTAGGAAAGGAAATTTGTAATGGGGTGGAAGTAATATCAGGGGAATCTATATTAATTAAAGTTGTGGAATAAGTTTCGGGAGTGATAAGAAAGAAAAATACATCTAAGGATATCAAAGAACCTATGTGTGGAGACAATGTAATGGAGTTTATAGTGTTGGATAAAGGACTAATCAAGGTCGGATGAAAAATGGGATTGGAAAGAAAGAAACTCTTAGAACTTGTTCTAAATTCCAAGGAGGAAATGTTAGAATAATACCTTTATATCAATGCTTGAAAAGAGGTAATAAAAATTATGCATGAGATAAATATTCAAGTATCCATTAATGTGGTACAAAGGTAATGGATTGATAAGCAAGATCTCATTTTTCTGTGAGGATTCAATGAACATGAGATCACCTTGATGGAATACATTAAAACTTGGAACAAAATGGCTAATCAAATTGAGTCTTGTTTACATATTGATTTGGAAATCTAGGTAAATGTGTGGAATTGGTGGTTATTTAGAAGAGTAAACTATAACATCCTTAGCATGTCCTATAATCAGTTTGTTATCTCATTTTTGGTTAGTTTGTTTACAAAGGTCTTGTTCGGTTTCTCACTTTTCTAAAAAAGTGTTTTTTGAAATAAAACATTTACTTTTCATCCCAAATACGTCATATTCACCATTTTTTTATTTTTTTGGTGTGTAAATTACTCTATATATTCTACATTCACTCATTTAATGGAACTCAAGGTATTTTTAAATCCATTTTAAGTTATATTTTTTGAGGCATTATTATTCTAAATTTAATAAATTTATAAGGGTATTTCTTGAATCATCTTTTTTCTTGATACGTAATGATTCCTCTTTAACAATGGTTTTTACAAGATCATTTTCTTATTTCTTATGATGATGTTATGTTTCATTCCCTCCTAGTTTTCCATGAAGTTCAATTTCCCTAGGAAATAAATCTTCTCATATGGATCTCTTTCTTCATAAAATTTGATGATTATAAGAGTAATTATCATCCTCCCCAATTAATCTATTTTTCTTCCTTATCCATATTCACTTTTCCTATAAATGTTCAATTTTGTAAATTTGAATTCCTAATATATAGTATTCCTAGATATCATCAAAAATCTCTTTACCTATTTTCAAATGGAATATTAATCACACTTTTCCTGATGTGGGTTTCAATAAAGAAGTTTTTTAAAAATTTTGAAAAAGTTTTTTTCATTTTCCAATTGTACATTTTATCCTTAACTATACATTTACTTGAGGTAACCTTTATGTATTTTCAAGTATCCACTATTTAAGATTATTTGTAAAAGTATCATTTTTAAAAATCACTTATTTTAAATTTTAAAAATGACATTTGAAAGTGCCATGTAACTTTATCATTATTGAAAATATTAAACAAAATTCTAAAAACACTTTCAAGGTTTCACTTCCATTTTTCTCCTTATATGTAATGGATTTTATAATAACCCATGAATAATTTTTCCATTAATTAAAATATTTATGAAATATATTTCATCACTTACATCCCAAATATCCTTTTATGTTTTTAGTCTTATAGAATTATGAAAATAATTATATTACAAAGTTGAAATTTCTATACAGTTTCCATTTTTTCACACAAAACATATTACTTATAAAGACACATTTACTTTATTCGAGGTAACTCCAATAATAAAAACTCTAAATTTCTAAATGTTATTAATAATACTTAAATATTTTGAAGTTATTTATAAACATGGGATGAGAAAATAAAATCTCATTAAGGGACATAAAACAAAAGAAACCCCTCACCCAATTTTTAAACCTAAAAAATCTATAAGGAAACTTTCATTTTCCATAAAAAACATTTGATCTGAAATTTATATTTACATTTAAATAAAAACAAGTTAAAATTTTAAGATATTTCATAAAAAGTTTTATATGAATTCATAAATGAAAAATTATAATCATAAGTGTTTATTTTAAAACATTAAAACTCATGAATACCTTTCCTTGGTGAACAATACATTCACCTTTATATTAAAAAATCCATATAATTTCCTTCAAAACATAATCTCATTAACATAAATTTTAAAATTAAAATATTTCTTTCATAAGATATTATAATTATATCATAAATTTACATTGGTAAATTATCTTTATGTTCACTATTACAGTAACACTTATAATGGAATCGCCTATGTTGAAAATTCCCAAATTTATTAGGAGTAACCAATCACCAATAAACTCCATACCTTCACCCAAATCATTAGAGAGATATATCATGATGACCCAGCATTCATATAAAATTTACAAGAAATAAAGCATGAATAAAAAACATATAGATTTTTCTTTAACCATAATAAACATTTAATTTGGAATTAAAACCCATAAGTAATAACACTTTTGGTTATGTCATAAAAAATGGAAGAAATTTTTTTTCCCCAACAAAATCATTTTAAAACTAAAAATTCCTACATGAGAGGTAGAAAAATCTACTTTGAGAATAATTTAAAATTTTATAGTAGTCTTGTTAAAAATTATGGTTATTATGGATAGAATGCTTTGTTGAACCATATACTTTAAAAAATTTCTTTTTTTAATTTAGTAAAATGTCAAAAATAAGCCACAAAAAAACGTTAAAAATATTCCTTTTTAATAATTTATAAATATATTCAAGAGTCACCAAAAATGACCTTTATAAACCATTTAAATATAAATAAAAATATTTCTTTAAATTTTAAATTAACCATAATATAGAATAAAAATAGTTCAACAAAATACTTTAAAATAATAATTTCAAAAGAAATTCACTTACCTCATGCCTTGACGTGTCTCATTTGTATATATTCCCTCCTAAGTAATAAAACTATATTAGCTTTAAACATGATTAATAAAATTTTTAATCTCAATTCTATGATAATTTCTCCCTTTATTACATTTTGTACCATGTTTTATTTAGTTACTAAACTAGTTAAGTACACATTGGATGTTTTGAGGATGTTCAGTTTATATATCCAAATTGAGTTTGGTAGGTTGAATAATTTCAAATGGGTAATGTAACTATTATATAAATAATATTAATGATGAAAATATTATTATTTTTATACATTAAAATCATATTTATAACTATCTATTGAAGGTGTAGATGAAAAATGATTTTCGCCATATTAGGGGGGTAATAGTTCGAGTGTTCACACATGTAACATTCCCATTTTTCTATTTGATGGAAAATAAATCGGGTATATAATATTATAATTATCTAGAATCCTAATAATTATATAAATTTTAAATTTATTCATTATTTATATCATTATGACGAACCATTATAGAACTAATTGGAAGGAGGTAGATAATGATATTAACTTGAAATTGGTCGGTTAGGACTTATACCCCCTCCTCATATATCACCCTAGGTATTTAACCTTAATCATTATTAGATTGGTATTTTTATATGAATGACATATTTAATAAATTGGGACTATAGTATGAAGGCTTTTTTATAGGTCTTGGATGAGCTGAGTGGTTCAAATTGTGTGAAGTTGTTAGAAGTGGACGGGACCTTTTATAAGTGAGGGGAATTAAAATATTGTAAATACATTAAACATTTAAAAATAATAAATATATTTCTCAATTGGAAGTGGAACAATATTTCCAAATTTTTAATCCAAGAGAGTTTAAAGACCAAATAAACTCAACCAATCACATTTAACTAAGTTTAAGAGATATTTGATGCATTATCTGTTAGTTTACCCCCACCCCTGTTAACTTTTTAAACCTTTATCGGGGTGATAAAATATTTCCATGATAACCATTAATTATGAATAAAAATGAAATTGATCACATTTTTAAATTTTAACCTTATGATTCCAAATATGAAATCGATTTTTCTAGAAACGATCATTTTTATAAAATTGGTATTTTCCACAATTCTATCAACAATCAGTCTTTTTATTACAAACAAAAAATTAAGCTAAACATAATTTTGATATATTTAATAAAAAAACTTTTTCATTTTATCATTTTAAAATTTCAAAATTTAGACATTTAATTTTTAAATAAAACCATATGTTTCAGGGAAACCATTTTAGCTAAAATCTAACTATTTATTTTACAACTCAAAAATAATATAAAATTATCATATTATATTTTAATCCCAAAATAAATTTATGAACATTAATAATACCTTAACTTTAGTTATTATTTACCTTATCTAGATATTCACATTATTCTCCCATTTAATAAAATAATTTCTCATAATTTTATTCATTTCATAAATAAGTGAGGTTATTCTTACCTCATAACTTTTTCTAAATCCAATTTTTATTATTTAATCATATGGATTCATAATAAAAACTTTACCATAGGAAATTAATTATTCTGAAATACTTTCTCTTCATGGTCAATAATCTAGAATGTTCCTTCCACATAACTGATATTCTTCTCTAATTGTAGTAGTTATGGTGTCAAAACATGAGATGCATCAAGTACATACTTCATTAGAAATGAAAAATAAAACACATCAAGTACCTAAGATAAACATGGAGGTAAGGCTAACTAGAAAGAAATAGATCCCACTTTATCTATAATTTCATATGGTCTATTGAATTATGGGTTCAACCCTTGTTTTTTACAAAAACTCACTACACCTTTTCAAGGAGATATGTTAATAAAGGCATAGTTTCCAACCTCAAAGGAAATGACTCTCCCTCATATATCTTCATAATTCTTTTTCCTAATCTCCTATACCCTCATGTGGTGTGGAATCATTTTTACCTTCCAAACTATTTTTTCTAAATATTATGGTCCCAAAAGTTCCTCTCACCAACTTCATCCCTACATATTGATGTTTGACACCACTTTATAAATAATGCCTCAAAAGTATCATTTGAATAGTTTAATAAAAAATGTTATTATAAGAAAATTCAACTATGTAGAGATGTTTATCCCAACTTACCTAATAATATAATGATAAATCCCAAATAATATACTCTAAATTTAGTATTGTATGCTCTGACAGTCTATTAGATTGAGTATTAAAAAATCCTAAAATGTAATTCATTAACCATCAAATTATGGATTCCCTTCAAAAATTTTGATCCAAATCTACGTTAATGACTATATAAAATATATATGAAAACTCCATTTAACCTGAATATATTTTTAAGGTAATGTCTAGAAACCTGATCCAAGCACATGTTATCTTAAATTTGTAGAAAGTGTTAAAATTTAGTAAAATGGTCTATAATAACCTAATTAACTTTATTATATCAAGATTTATTTGGTAATATCCCCAAAAACCCATGAATATATTCTCCAATTTACATTTTGGCACTAAAAAAGGTCGAGTAATCCCCTTTGGTAGTTATTTTTCATCTCTAACCTTCTTAAACGTCAAATATTTCATGGTAAAATCAAATTTTTTTTAATACCATCCCAAAAATTATATTCTAAAATTCATCTATACATATTAGTATTTTAAGGATGAATAGAAAAATAATATCAGTGATATTCACTTAACAATTCTTTTTTCTATAAGGATTCATTAGGAACACAAAACATCTTTCTAAATATGATAACACCTTATTCATCAACATTATACTCGTGAAGCATACCCTTTTGACCAATTCAATTATTTCTTACAAACCATAATCTTTCATCAAATACTCCTTGGATTTTTCTCACAAATATGACTGTATCAACATCTATTCCAAAAATAAAATTGTTTCTATATACACAATTTATAGAATGATATTTATAAAATCATTAACCAACGAATAATATTAAAAAAAGATTATAGGTATTGATTCATTATCTTTTCAACTCAAGGAATTCGTGCCTTATTTTTATTACTTAGATGATATTAAATTATGAAATCATAATCCTTAATTAATTATATCCGATTTCTTTTCCTCTTTCAAATATTTTGAGTGAATATATGCTTTAAAATATTATTATCAGTATATATTTCACATTTCACCCCATGTAAGTAATGCCTCTTTATTTTTAAATAAAAAACTATTATATCTAGCTCAAGTAAATGTGTAGGATAATTATAATAAGTGTGTTTTAATTGAATTGATTCACACATGATAACCCAGTAACTCCATATCAATACATAAACAAGTCCCTTCAAATAAAAATTATTGTAAATAGAAAACTCTCCACTTTTAGATTGAAAGGATAACATAAAATAATTAACCAATATTATTTTCAATTCTTAAAAATTCTCTTCACAATATTTTATCAAAATTAATTTAGCTCATTTTTTATTTAACTTAGTTAGTGTTATAGATAACTAATAAATATTTTTTTAAAACCCTTCAATATTAACCAACAAATCCCAAAAAACTTTGAATCTCCATGAAATTTTTACGTCATGGCTACTCTTTCACCATTTTAGTCTTAGTATGATCAATTTGTATTCCATATTTATAAATAATATATACAAGAATAGAAATATTATATAACAAAAATTCATATTTATAAATTTTCCATGAAACCTATTTTATTTAAATTTGTTCAAAACAATCCTTATATGATTCTCATAATCTTCATAGGTTTTATAATGTACCAAAATATCATTGATAAAAATGAAAAAATATTTTTATAAATCCTAATGTAACACTATATTCATTAGATCCATTAATATAGAGGGTATATTTTTTACCTAAATGGAATAACCACAAACTCATAATGGTTATACCAAGTCCGGAATGTCATCTTAAGAATTTATTATTATTTAACTTTTAGCAGATGGTACCTAAACCTAAAATTAATATCTAAAAAATATTATGCTCTTTAGATCTAATAAAAAAAGTTATAAATATATGGAAAAGGATACTTGTTCTTAAAAATAATTTTATCATGTTCCTATAATCAATGCACATACTCAAAAAACCATCATTCATTTTAAAAAACTAGATAAACCCAAGGTGAAGTGATTGGGTAGATGAATCCCTTATCATAAATATTAAATAACTTATTTTTTTAATTACTATTACTCAATTGAATTCATTGTATAAGGATTTTTAAAAAAACTATTATCATAAATAACTAATTCAATAGTAGATTCCACCTCTCTATTAGGAATAACTTTAATAAAATATTCAATAAATAATTCCATATATTTATTTACTATTGGTACATCACTAATATGGAGGGTTTCATTATTTTCAATAATATGTTCAAGGGAACTTTAAATCCAATATCTAATTAGTTTCTTATCTTATTTATATATTATAAAAGGTATGAACTCATTATTATATAAAAATATGAATTTTAATTTGGGAATGGAATATGAATTCTCAACTGCTATAATTTATCTTATCATGATGAATCGAAAGTCAAAAAGTACCCAGAATAGAATCAAACTCAACTAAGGTTAACACAAATATATTATAATGAAAACCCATTCCATATATGATGATAGTAGGGTTACCTTAAATATATGTTGCTTTAGTACTTCCCCTATGAGTTTTTACCAAAAATTTTGTCTTTATTTGTTAAGGTTATATTACTATTTTATTTGAAAATTTCATATAAATAAAAGAATGTGCAGACCCTGAATAAAATAAGATATTGAAAGACTTATATTAAAAAAGTAATATACCTGTCACCACATCATTTGATGGAGTAGTAATAGAAAATTAATTTTCCACACCATTATTATTATAGTCCTAGTGATCATTATCCTTCATACCATTCTTTGAAAATGCATTTGAATGATGGCCGATATCATTATAAATAAAACATTTCCCCACCAAATTTTCATTACTAGTCTAACTAATACCATTACTATTTTATTTTTAGTCAATATCCATGTGTCCTAGATTTATAGATCAGTAACACCTCTTAGATCTCTAAATACATTCCCTATAGTTATTCCCACTATAGCTACACAAATGGATAACTGAATTTTATTACCTTCAGCTTTCTTTGATATATACTTCCAATTTCTTGCCACCAATATCGCTTCTTATCCTTATTATTATAAAATTACAAAAAACATCACCTCAACATTCCGAGCACCTCACACAATTTACTCCAATCTTATGAATTCTTGAGTAACCAGATCCTATCCTAAAACTAGCTTCAATAATGAGTAAAATCAATCACTTTTACTATAATTCTCTAGAATAAAATTTGGTACATGTAAGGACTTGGAGTTAAAAATTACATAATATTGTGTTTAAAGTCAATAATTCATTCCCTTATATTTTAGGTTCTATTTTGATTTAGTTTTTTAGATAATTAGTTCAAAAATTATATATTACAAAACCATATATATATATATATAAAGTGTACACTTTTGATTAGTATCCATTTTTTCCTCAATGTAAAACTTTTAAAATAAAAAATAATTTATTTCCATGAAAAATAATCAATACTTTCAACTTGATATATTATTTTCCTTTACCCATCCATAATCTTAGTGAAAAAAAAAATTAAAATTTTGGATGAGAATAAAAATCTCATATGGGACATAAAAATAAAGAATGAATATGTTCAGTTAAATACATAAAAATCCATGAAAAATTGTTTTCTCAAAAACATACCTATCATCTAAAAATATTGTCACTTTTCCAATAAAAAAATTATCATTCCCTTTTGAAATCAAATTATTTTCATGAAAACTCATTATCATACCTCGAAAATTCATATAGGTGCCTTGGTACATCATCATCTTAAAACCTTTATAGACCCTTATAATTGGAATAAACATATGGCTGACTTATAAAATAATTCTCTATAGGAAAAACTAATTACTTAATTAATTAGAGTGACATATGTAAACACCCATTGTATAATATATAATGGGATCACTTAGAAATTTTTGGGTCCACCCATCATATAAGCTATATCAGGCTCTCTTGTGAGCTATAATGGGGTTCAACCCTTCATATAAGTTTTATCAGGCTCACCCATGATCTATATTGGTATTCAACCCTTCGTAAACAATTTCCAAGGAACATATCATGAATAAAACCCTTAAAAGTTATTTTAGATCCATTTGAAAAGAATTTAGGTATTTAAATACCCTTTCTTCTTAAAACCCAATTTTCAATACCAAAATACTAGGAAATAGTGAAATATTTTTTTCTTTAAAGAAAACATGAGATATTTTAGAGGAATATAAACTTTGAATAATGGAAAGAATAGTGAAAAAAATCATTATCTTCATATAAATGAAAATAAAAAAATTCATTTTTCCTTTTTATAAAAAATTCACACATTCCGTAAAAAAATCCCTTTTTAAAAATCTTTGAAAAAAGTCAAAAGAGAAAAAAATTCTCTTTTCAATTAAAATATAAAAAACATGCACATAATAAAGAACCCATTTTGTTTGAAAAAAACCATGGAAATTTATTAATTAAATACTAAATAATTGTGGAATCCTGATGGATTGAAAAAAAATTTCACGTTTTATTTGTAAAAAAAACTTTGCTTTTGATTTTTGTAAAAATATTTGAGAGAGAAACATTAAAAGATTATTTTTTTGAATAAAGTCCCTTACTTTGAGTTAAAATCATCATGTAAATTATTTAAACTTATAAATATAAAAATTATATTTATTTTATTCTTGATTAAGATAATTTTTTAATATAATTACTCTTTTATTTCATTTAATATAATGTTATATACAATTAATTAAACAATTAAATTCATGTTGGGCGTTTTGAAGATACTCGGCTCATATGTCAAAAATTACTTTAGTAGGTTGATAATGGTCAAAGTTGTTATTATTACCTCAAATATAGAATAATAATCATGAAATAGTTACCATTTTTATTCATCAATTATAATTTTAAATCTAGCCATTATATATGGTTATTAAAAATGAATTACATTATAATCATAGAGATGATAAGTCATGCGTACACGTGATTAACGTTTCCATTTTTTCAAAGATAATTATGGAAAGTAGTTAAGTATTATTTTTCATTTCAATAATGATAATATTGGTATATATATCATATAATTTATTTAAATGTACTTATATATATCATTTATGGGATGTGGTGATGAAAAATGAATCACACCGCTTCATGGAGGTGGTAGTCCACACGTACACACGAACAATGTTATCATTTACCATTATAAAGAAAATTAAGAAGTTCAATGATATATTATATTTCTATAATTATAAATATGACACTAAGATATTATATAAATATTAATTTCATCATTGCAATCATCCCATAAGATATGGTAATGGAAATTAATTACATCAGTTCATGAGGCGATAGTCCACCGTACACAAAAATGATATTTTAATTTCCTATTTAATGGAAGAGGATATGGATATAGAATATTATATCAACATAATAACATATCATTATATTCTGTATAATTTTTTTATTATTTATCATTCTTTAAGAATATTATAATGAGGTGGAAGAATAAATAAAATTGAAAAACTTAATTGAAAATGATACCTCTTATTCAAAAAATATACTTTGTTTAACACATTAAGAATAGTAATTTTCGTCTTATGTCTAAAAATACATCTAAAATGATATTTTTTATTCTATTAAAAGATTTTTGTTGGTATTGGCTGAACTAAATGAGCTTTTACGTGTGAAAAAATGATAAGAATTGGGGCTCTTTCATAAGAGTGGGAAGGGGAACTCTTGGAATTCCACAAAATATTAAATTAATATTAATTAATATTAATTTTTAAATGGATCCAAAATGAATAATTTTTAAAATATATTTATTATGGGTATAAATAGTCTAATTAAATAATTTTTTTACAAGTTGATGTCACATGTTTACCCTTATCATTTGGTTTTAACCCATCATTAATCTCTTTCACTTTTACCATGAAAATAAGGATTTTTTATCTTTGGAGGTTAATATAATTTTATAAATAGAAAAAATTATCATAAATGGGCCATGGTTGATATTACCAACCATATTTTAATATCTTGGACAAATATAATATTTTTATAAATGTTATATCATTTAATAAAATAGAAATTATTGTAATATATCATCAATGTGAATTTTTAGAACTAATCACTGCATATATTTTAATAACATCAATACAATAAGTAAAATTTGAAAACAATTATTTAAATACACCCATAAAATATCATTTTTATCTCTAAAATTTATATATCAAACTAATTATCTCAAATTATATTATCTTTAATACTTTTAATATATTTTATTTGATTTCCCCATTAATTTAAAAATTACTACATCAACGTTTTGTAAATATTTAAGGTAATTATTTATTCCCCAAAAATTAAAAAAATCAATATGAGGATAAATATTTGAGATTTCAAATTAATATTTATAACCAAATATTTCCCCAATTTATGGAGCCAATCTCTCCCAAGTAAGACATTATATGTGATGTCTTGCTGAATAACCATGAACTCTACATTAGATGTGAGTTACTCAAATTGATATTTGAGTTTTATATTCTTAATATGTATTTGATTCTACTTTTCAAGCCCTTGAATGGTTATCCATGTCGGGTATAGGTATCCCATGTTGTATCCTAAATTTCAAAGGGTTCTAACTAGGATGATATTGATCCCAAAACCATTATCAATCTGAAACCTTTATACATTAACATTATTGAGTCTTTGTGAGACATATAGAGGTACAATGTTCCCTTGGATTGCCTTTTCTTGATCTTGGTCATTGAATTATATGATGACATGACATTATGAGGGCATGGTCACCACTAGATACACCTTAGAAACAGCGACTTCTATCTTAAACTCATGTGGTATCTATAGGGCTTCAACAAGTGAATCCCTAAGTTATTTCAAAAGGATTACATTGAGGATTGATATATTGTCTAGAACAATATCCAACTATTTCAAAATTTCATAATTTGGTGCCAAAGGTCGATGCTTCTTGATATGGGGCTGCTCTTGGGCTTGCAGTTTAGGAGGTGAATAATCTGACGTAGATAGACCTAGTTCTTATGTAAAATTTGAGGGAATATTTGTTTTGAGTGTTAAATATCACCTTTACCTTACATGTTTCTTGGGTTAATCAGATAATTTAACCCCCTATAGGTGGTCATGCTAGAAAATCGGATATGGGAAACTATTGGAGGGCTCTAAGGTACATCCTTGATTATTTTAGGCCTGCCATAGCACTTGAATGAGAGTCTCAGTTACATATATATTATCAATGGGGATATGACTAGAATATTAGGTTTTTCCATTCCCATGTTCTACCCTGTATCCTCATCCTCGGTTCATACGACCTCCTGTTCCTTGGTTATATGTTAGAAAATATTATTCTGGGGATTATTCATCCTCAGAGAAGGGGTCTTCCAAGAGTATCACATTTATAAAACCAAATATGGAATCTTTTTCTAAAGATAATTCTATTTGGTGGGGTGTTTTCTATGTTGCGGATGGTGTAGGGAAGAAATTTTCATTGGTGAGTTCTTATATTATGGGAGAATATGATTCATACTCTTCTGTTTCTTCATTCTTTCAGTTGTCATAACCTCTTTTGGGAGGTATATCTAATGCCTCCCTCTTAATTAATAGAACTATCTTGGGTTTGGGTGACTATCATATTAGGGTGGCATGAGCTCGATCAAGTATTTTTCGAGTCATCCATTTTTCAAACTTTTTCAAATGCCTAGCTAGAACTCTCTGTCATCCATCCTCTTCTTCTGACTAGAAAACTATTATGTACACCACCTTGTCTAGATATTTATCTAACTCCACTTTTCTAGAATCAAACATGCCTTGAATTACATATTTTAATATAAATAATACCTAGATATTAAGACCCAGCCTTCTATGGTAAGGGAAGTAGTTTAGATGATTGGTATGTTTGAACGCATGTGGTTTACTATGTTGTGGAATATTGAGTAGGTTATTGTCCATGGAGGCCAAGAAATAACCCTAGACTTGTTCATTTTGGAAAGAGTATATTTTTTTATATGTTCCTCAAATATTGGGCAACCCTGATTTATATTTTCTTCTAGCTGATGGTGTGTGGTTATTTCTGCTCAACAGGGGGTTCTGGGCAGTTTAGAGCCTACCTAGATGCCTGGATGGGCACTGCTATTAACTTGAGAGTGACAACTTTAGCTTCTACCTTACCCAATATTTTCCCCTATGTTGTGTGCATGAGTTGATTTTTTGATCGGTTTCACTGAATATCCTTCTCAGGATGTTGTTCTGTTTCAGCAAACACATGAAACCCAACTAAATACTTCATGGAGAATAGAGGTATCTGCAACTCATCCCAAATATTTTCATCACATTTTTTCATCAGTTGATCTTGAGAGAGAGGGATGTTGAGTGAATATGTTATACCTTTCCAACTTGCTATGAAATCATATTCTCTCTCATTCTTTTTTTGTTTATAGCTTTTTAGGTAGATGTTAATCTTTTTCCTCAGTGTAGAGATGAACTGATAAAGGAAATGGAGACAAAGGACTTCCCATTCTATAAAAAATCGTGTTGGTAAGTTGTTATACCATACAAAGGTTGGTTATATCAAAGTCTGTATGAAACACCTCTACATTGTTGCCTCATTTTGGGCTTGAGGGCCCATCCTCATCCCACATTGCAAAATGAAGTGTGTGAAATGTTGTTCATGATCGAATGCACCATCAAATTTAGAGAAAGTAGGATTTCCAAAGATGGGTGGATGCAAAGTTTCATTGAGCCAACTGGGATATTATTTTCTATTACATTGAATAGGTTTGGGTTACCTTTAAATGGATTCCATTCAAGTATCCAAGGACTCAATGATGTTAAGAAACTCTAGGGTCACTACTGTCAAAGTTTCCTCCTATCCATAGGGAGCGACTGGGGGTCAATGATGTGGTGCTGCTTTTATCTTCTAATGATTATAAATTTATCCTAAGACTAAATGATTAGCCTAGCAAGGGATATTTTATCACCACAATTAGGGGATATCACCATAATTTATGAATCCATTGTTTATATAGACCGGATATCTGGATCTAAATCCAATCTAATACTTAGATGTCTCTCTTTCTGGTGGATTAGCCATAAGTGGTTGAATATTTGTCTCCTTCTAAAGATGATACCTAGTGGGAATATTTTCACTGAGTAACTCCACATTTAATTGTTAGAGATATTTTATATCTCTCTTATATTGTGGCTATGTTTCCTTTGGGGAAAGAAATTTAGTTCTTCTAGGTGGTAATTCGGATGTAGTTATACATTTCTTCGAGGAAATATTTCATCATAGATATAGAAATTATATATTCTGAGGTTCCACATTTTAGAGCCTTATTTAGTTTCAAGTGTGTGTAACCTCGTTTGGTGCATCAAAATCACCCTCCTCCTAAGGAATATTTTATGTGTTATGGATCTCTATATTTTCATCTTCATAAATATCTTCTATGTTGATAGTGATTTCATTCATAGATCCATATCAGGAGATGGGGTTTTTTCCATTAATTTTGATGTAATAGGTTGATTATCGTTAGGTCCATTATTCAAACCCTTAACCATATTGGGTCATTTAAACTTGCCACCCTGGTGAGGTCTGACCACCATTTTCATACATTCCTCTAGTCTTGGCTTATGATTAATGACCTTGATGGAGTTTCTAGTCATGATTACACAATGGTCCCTGAGAAATAAAGGGTTTTCTTGTGGTGGGAGAGATCGGTGGGACACCAACCATTTTCTTTGAAAACCAGAGAAGTCTAAATCTCTATGAGGTGATAATGATGATGAAAATTCCCCCAACCATATGGGGTGGGGGTCATATAGGGATGTAGTTATCTCTGATTGGTCCTGTTATCAAAGGTCCAATGACACCAACTAGGGATTTGATGATTCCAATGAAGGAGATAAAGATATAAATACACCAACCTAGTGGGTTTTGGATAATCTGGAATTGTTATTGATTCTTCTGGGGTCCTCCCAAGGGATGATAACACCTACATATAGTGATTTAGGTATAAATTTCCCTAGCCCAATGGGATGGGGTTCACTTGTATCTATTAAGGATATGTCCTTAATCCTCTTAGGAATTGACGATCTGAGGAGTGAAGGTAGTGGTAGATATTTTTCAGTCCCATGAGACCAAGTATGCTCTTGGTTGGATACTATGGCTGCTGCTATTGTGTATTGCTTAATACGGCATAATTTTACTCGTATGGTATATGGGTGAGATAGAAGACCATGATAAGAACAATTATTTATGAGATTTTTTTTGGATGATCATAACTTTGATCTTGATGTCTAAAAGGTATTCTCATTACTTAAAGGATCCCATTTTGATGTCCAGTTGGCTATTCTCTTCCCCTATTCATGATTTCTGGGCACTGCTAATGTGGGGGAATTCTATTATAGTGACCAAATAGACAAATCATTGCATGGTACCCTTATTTAACTATAGGTTATAACATTACAGGATTCTGAATCTGAGGGGTTATATTATTCTAGGGGTGAAGAAAAGTGTAATGCTCCATACTATCCGCATCCTAAAATTTGGATTCATGATGTGGTTTTGGATTTCACATATCAAAGTGTCATGATTCAATGGTATAAAATATATTGTAGATTTGTGTTCTGCTTTTTCGGTTTTGGATATCGGGCCATGGAGAGAGCAGCTAGTCTATCTAAAAACAGAGTATTTTTATTTTCTGAACTTGGAACTCATATCCTAGGTAAGGTATATTTTGAGACTTCAATATTTGATGAGTATCCCACATATTTTGGAATAGATAAGGATTCCACTCCTTTTATATCTCATTTGGAATCTCATAGTCAGTAGTTGAGAGGGTTCATAACATTATGGGTCGGTTTTTTCTAGATAACTCTCTACATATATTAATGTATTTATCCTCCCCATTAGACATACATGCCTCCATCTGTTCAAACGATATAAGATGGATTTTATGGTCACTAGCTGATGTCAGAAGAGTGCTGCTTAATATTGTTAGGGAACCATATACATTTGACCATTATGTTTTGAGAACCTCTATATACAAAGGTGCAAAAGTTTTGAACACCTCTATATAAAAGGTTTCTATGAAAGGGGAGGATTTCCTTATTTGTGGAAGATATCTTTTTGGGGAGTTCAAACATAGTGTATGTTATGAGTAGAGTCCCTATGATCAATCTCCAAAATACCATGAGGAGGACTACCGTGATAATGAATGTATTCTACTTCTTCTTCCATAGAAGATTCAATGTACCCTTGTTGTGCTGAGAATGTGTCTTGAACAACCTTAAGGAAAATATCATTGAGTAGTTTAGGAATATGGTCCATGTTCTATATCTTGGTCAGAATATGTCAGCCTAAATTTTGAAACTATTTAGGGATATGAACATGTCATAAGATTGTTTCTAGAAATTATATATAACTGTCTAGTGTTGCAGGAGTATAAGAACACTACTGAGAAGCTGTTGGAATATGCCTATGATCTGTCTCATTATTGATAAGAATGTGATCTTGTCTTGAGTCATATTTCATTATCACATAGTGATCCTAAGAATATATGGTAGTATGATCTCTATCCTAAGCCTTTGGTATATGTCGGTGGTCTTTCTTGGTATTAGTATGAGCCTTCCCAAAGACAAGTGTCGCTCTCACTTGTTGAGCCCCAGTTAGAACAAGAATATGATCTTGGTCTGAATAAAGATTCCCCTTCAGAATATGTTGAAGAAACATCATAATGAGATAAGTGATATGATACTCCTACTATATTTTCTTAGAATGATGATAACATATTTATTCATTATCAGAAGTAGGAATTCATGGCTAGATTCTGTGATTTTCTAAAAAATGTCAAGAAAGTTCACTGATAGGAATATGATCATGTATGGAGGTTTGTTTCATTCTCACATAGTCATCCCTGACCATAATAGAGATATATTCTCAATCATATTCCTTTAGAGCAATTCACTAGACATATTTGATAAGAATATGAGCCTATCATAAGGCTTGTGCCCCACTCATGTTGTGAGCCCTGACCAGAACGAGGATATGAGCCCAATCTTGGGCCTTTGGATTATGTCGCTAGAATTTTTTGACAATAATGTTCCCCTATCCTGAGGCATGTGCCACTCTCACCTAGTGATATAAATTCTAATGGGGTTATTATCTCAGTTTGATTCATATTTCTTTATCTGGATATACTGATAATACTTCTATATGGGAGAAATAATGTGTGCTTACTCTGGTACAACCACTTGTTTGTGATGAATAGAGTGTTGAGTTTCACTGACTATAGTGATAGAAGTATTTTTTGGTCACTTTATCTCTAATAATATTGTAATTTTCTAGTGTATTTCTCCAACTATTATTAAAATATATTGGCATTTTAGAAAAAAAATTATAGGGATGTGAGACTTCACATTATCCATCTCCATTATAAATTCAAAAATGTATTCGATTGAATCAGGGATATACTCCCACTTCTTTCCACCTTGTTCACTCAGAATGTTTTGATTGGATTCATTAATGGGGTAATAATATAAACCTCATCCATGTTTACTGTGGGTATATTCCCACAGACATGTTTAGAGTGAGCAGGGATGTGAACCTGCTTTCTAGTTCCTACCAGAATATGTTGCAGGAATCATTTGTAGGAGTGGTGATATGAGCCCTCTCATGGATATCCAATTCCTTCCTCCTCTAACGAGCCTTCTATGTTTCTTTTTCATGAAAATATGTGGCGGTTGTGTATTTTATGTTATCCTTAGTAGGTGACTGATGAGTACCGATGAGATGGTGTTGGTGGCGGTGTTTGGTAGGTTCCCTCCTTGGAATCACCTGAACTAAAAGGGACCCATATTATGATTTCTATTTCACCTTCATTATATATGGAAGATGGAAGTTTTCAAGCTCCGATAATAAGATTTATAAGTGGTTGTTATAGCAACAATGGCTATTGGCTTAGAAATTGCCTTTCTCGGGCAATGCAGACTCACTGGTCGTTGTGCTTGGAGAACCTCATGGGAAGCTTCCATGGTTGGAATCATATTTTGATAGTGGTACTCCCTGACCATCATGGTTTCCACCTTTCATTATATTGTTTGAGCATGTAAGATTGACTTGTGGCCTATGGAGGTTGTGGCTACAGATGATTTAATTGATTGAACACTATAAGATGAATACATTGTCTTGAAACAGGTTATTTTTCAATATCTTTAGTCTTGCAAATAACAAGGAACAAGGTCACCAATTAGTAAAATATCTTAAGAATAATTTTCTCAATCAGATATGAATGGTAAAGGCATATAAGGAAAATGCCATGATGATTGAAATTCACTAAGACGATGTGATATATTCTCGGTGTGAGAAAAAATGGATGGCATATGATAATTTCCTTGGTCATGATATGTGTATTATGTGATGGGACTGCCCTGAGAGGAATAATTATAAATTGTGGGCCTTAGGAAGGTATCCTATGTATATTGGTTAGTACATGAATCAAATTCATCATAGTTTGGTTTATTTCTCAGTTATGCTGATGGAAGAGGTAGAGTGATTAGCCCATGGGAAAAATTGGGTCTCAATGGTTAAAATGTCATCGACATGAGTATTACATCTAAGTGGATGTTTATTTGAACTTAGGTCTTAAAAAGGTATCCTATGTATCCTAGTTATTTCAATAATAAGATTTATCATAGTTCACTATATTGTGGATTATACATTGAGGTTTCCCTTGTAACCTAGGGGTTTATAGTGCATTTGACATAACCAATGTAACTCCCAAATCCCACGTGATCCATGCAAATTGTGAGAAACAAGGGATGGTAAGTGATCAATGTCATTTCCTTGAATAAGGGGAATAAATTTTTGGATAACCCTAGATGATCAATATAGAACTCAAACCTCTGGGAGAGGAGGCCTACATATCCTCAATATGGTATGAATTAGTGTTGTCGTATTTCCCTTTTTTCATGGATAACACACTAAGGATTCCCTACTGATCAGGTCTCACATTTTGAGGATGGACATGGTGATCAATTCATAGGATTTCTTGGTGTTCTGGTATGATTTTCTAGAGGGTGTCTCATGACCCGATTGACTTGTTTGGAGGACATCACATGATCTAGATGGTGTTCCCTGGAGTACATCGCATATCCTGGATAACTTGTCTAACGAATGTATGATGTCATGGCTAACATCTATAGAGGTCATTGCAAGTCCTGGTTGTTATATTCATATGGTGTCACAAGTCCTGACTAATTCACCTATAGGGTCTCAAGAGAGTTTTTTTTTACATTCTTGGATGCGACTACAAGACTTACATGATAGGATAGAGCACTGTTACATGAGTCGGGAAATGTATCTAAAGGACGTCATGAGGATTGGGTGACAAGTCTATGGGGACTTCCTGAGACTAAGGTGACATGCTCGAGGGGATTGTGTAAATGGCTCTGACATGTACAGATAATTTAATATGACCTAAATACAATATTGAATGAGCATCACAAGATTTGGTGAAATGTCTTGGTGTTGTTACACATCCTTGAGGAGTTTACATGAAGCGCATGAGGGTGAGAGAACATGTATTGGTTTAATTCCTCCAATCTTAGTTTTTTTTCCAGCCCTTATATCACAAATGTCATAGATTTATTCATCTTAAATTTATTTTTTGAGTCTTGCATGATAGAGTAGATATGCGGGATATTCCTAACATTCCCTTTCATAAGACTTTAGTGTAATCTATGAATGACCACATGAAGTTCTTATTCATGTCACGTGATTATTCTAGTTTTCTACAGGTATATTTCCAGATAGAAAAATTTTCAATAGTGAGATACACTTTCTTTGAGAAATTTTTTATAGCTCTGGGATGATACTATAAGAGTTTTTCTATAAATAGTTATAGTAAGTTCTGAGGTTAATAGTCGAACCTTTTCTTTGAGGTTGGGGTGGGGAATTTTAGGCCTCACCACTGTGATTATTCACCAGTTTTGATGGTATATCTTGTGTGGATCCTAGCTTGAATCAGTGGAGGTTGGATGGTTCCATGCATCTTCATGAGTCCTTATCATGGATCTTTCTGAGTGCACTGCCTGATTTTCAGCCTTCATGAGTCGTTTCCATTAATTCTTCATTTATTGGATTATTTTAAATTAATGAAGACATTATTGACTCATGTGGGTGTGCCGAGGGACTTTCATTTTTTACATGGACATATCCAGGGGCCTTCATGAGAGCTTGATACCTTTCTTGTGACATTTTGTGAGGCAAGTATAGATTGTCAGGGAGTCTCAGAAAACCATGTTGTGGACTCCCCTAGTGTTATTTAAGTGTTTTACAACCATAAGAGGATTCTGACTCCTCCCTTTTTTATTCAATTTTTCTTATTTTCCAAAAGTTTGAGAGTTATGTGAGATTTAATGAGTAATTTCAAGGACAATAACTCTATTTTTGATGATGCCTCATGTGACTAATATGGTTCTATGGGGGTGTTCATGCATGTCATAAAAAAATACATCTATTTTTTCTTACGGAGCCAAAGGGGAAGGGAGAGGTTTCCTAAAAATACCCAAGGACTTCCACATGGTGATGCTAAAAAATCAAATGGCTCTTCTGAGATGAGGAGGACAAATCTAATGTGTATCATGGTTATTTATGATCTTCCATGGACGTGTCACATGTCTTTTAGTAACCGCGAGTAGCTCTCACATCTTCCCTTTTTATCTAATTTGTTTTATTTGTCAATGGTTTGAGAGTCATGTAAATTATATTCGATGCTAACAGGGGAAAACATTTTTCCTTATGGTGACGATCTGCATGATTTTTTTGGCTTCTAGGGGTATCCTCCATTAGACATTTATCCTCCCTATTTTAAAAGTATTTTCAGATGGTTTTTTCTGGCGCTTGCGAGTGAAAAATCGTGTGGTCTATGGGAGCCTGTCAAGATATCGTTGTGCATCTATCAGTTCTTTGAGGTTCTTCCATGAGAGAAAAAGGACTTTTCAAGGGGGAATTCACAAAACCTACTACATAATATCCACTACACCGAGATCCTTTGTGTGACCTCATGATGGCCATGTGATCATGAGTCTCTTAGAGGAATTTTCATTACATGGGTCATGGCCTCCTTCTTAATCCTTTTATAATATAGGGAAAATAATAACCATATTCATGTATTCTTTGTTTTGTGATTTTTTTATGCTCATTTGGTGGGAATCAACAATCGGTCCTACTTGTGACCTATAATGGGGGCTCAACCCTTTTTATAAACTATATTAGGCTTACATGTGATCTAGAATGGGGATTAACCCTTTATAAATAGTATATAAGGACCATATCATGAATAAAAAGCTCGAAAACTCTTTTAAACCCTTGTACAAAACATTTCGGATATCAAATTATGATTTCTTCTTAGAAACCCATTTGAAATATCAAATTACCTCAGAAAATGGAACGATAGTTTTTCTTCGAAGACAACATGAAATATTGTAGAGGAATATAAAATTCAAATAATTGATACAGTGTTGGGAAACATCATTGCCATCGTATATGTTAAAATATAAAATTAATTTTGTATTTATGTAAATAAATTCAAACATTACATAAATATATTTCTTTTTGAAATTATTTGGAAAATTCAAAAGATATATAAATGAATTTCTCTTTACAAATATAAAAACTAAAAACATAATAGAGAAACCATTTTATATGAAAATAACATTAGAAAATTATAAAGTAAACTTCAAAGAAATAAGGAATTATAATTGTGGTAAATTCCATTATGAAATATATGTAAAAAACATTCCTCTTAACTTTTGTAAAAATATTTAAAATATGATCATTAAAATAAGATTTTTTTAAATGAATCCCCTTACCTTCAGTCTAAATAGTCATGTACGTTACTTATCATACTAAATAAAAAGATTATATTAATTTTATTCTTTCTTAAGAAACTTTTTCAATTTCATTATTCCTTTATTTCATTTAATACATTTCATATACAATTACTTTATCAATTAAATTCACATCAAGCATTTTGGTGATATTCTGCTCATATATCTGAAATGATTATAGTAGGTTGAAAATTTTCCAAGAGTTCATTATTTATTCAACTGTATAAAAATAATCATTACATATTTATCATTTTTATACATCAATTATAAATTTAAATCCAATGATTAAATATGGTTATCTAAAATGAATTATCTTATAATCATAGAGATGGAAGGTTATGCATAGGCATGATTAACGTTTCCATTTTTCAAAGATCATTACGGAAAGAAGGTGGGTATTATTTTATCCTTAAATAATAATAATAATAATAATATCATATATATCATATTACTTCTTCAAATATACTTATATATATAAACCATGTGATGCGGTGATAAAAAATGAATCACATTGCTTCATGGTGGTGGCACACATACGCATGAACAATGCTATAATTTTTCATTGTATATAAGGGTAAGAAGGTAAATGATATATTATATTTTAATAATGATAAATATTTGATGAATATTAAATATGAAATTCAATTCCATCATTATAATCCATCCATGGGAGATGGTGATGGAAAAGAATTAAATTGGTTCGTGAGGTGGTAGTTCACCATACACATGAATGATGGTTTAACTTCCCATTTGATGGAATAGGAGATGGATAGTGGTTATGATACTAATATAATAATACCTTAATATATGTAGTATAGTGGTGTTATTATTTTATCTTGGTTAAAGATGATTGGAATGATGTGGAATAATAAATAAAGAAAAAAAATCTTGATTAATAACAACACCTTTTCTTCAAACAATCTCCTTTTCTTTACACTTTAAGAGCACTAAGGTTGGTTTTATACCTAAAAAAGAACTATATCATGAGCTTATTGATTCTAGTGAGGTATTTTGGTAGGTATTGGCTGAAAAAATGGTGTTTTAAGCATAAATTAGTGAAAAGAAGTGGTTCCCTTTTATAAGAGAGGGGAGGGGCACTCTTGGAATTCTAAAAAAAATATTATGTTAATATTAATTAATATTCAACTTAAAATGGATCCAAAATAATTTATTTATAAAATAGGATAAATATGGGTAAAAATTACCTAATTAAATAATTTTTTGACAATTTTTTGTCACTGTTTTACCCTTAACATCCGAATTAAACCCCTTTTCACTCTTCACGTGACAATAAGGATTTTTAATCTTTGAGGGCTAATATAGTTAATATAAATGGAAAAAAGACCATAAATGAAATGTGGATTTTATTATCAACCATATAATAATAAATTATCTAAATCTAATATTTTTAATAGTTTTATATCTAAATAAATTATTATTTTCCATAATATATCATCAATGTAGATTTTTAGAACTATTCATTACCTTAATTTTAATAACATCAATAAAATAAAACAATTTAAAAAAATATATATTTTAATACACCCCTAAAATTTATTTTTTTCTATAAAATTCATGTATTACACTAATTACCTAAAAAATATTTTTTATATTTTTAATATCATATATTTAATTTTCTTATTAATTAAATAATTATTGTATCAGTGTTGTGTAAATATTTAAGTCAATAATATTTTCAATCAAAATTAAAAGAAAAATTATGAAGGTGAAGAAAAATATTTTATATTTTGAATGAATATTTATAGAATAATATACCTCTTAGTCATCCCCATGTTAAAAATATTATTGTTATGAGAAACAAAAGTGTGCTATTTTTTAATTTTCTTTAAATAAAATATTATAAAAGTCATATTCTCATCCAAATGCCCAAAAAATGTCATATCATTAAATATTTGAAGAGTATGAACAAAATATACTGATCTAATAAAATTAAGTCATGTGGTAGGCTCATTTTATAGTCCATGTCATTTAATTTTTAACATTAATTACTCGATTTATTCTTTACTATGCTAACAACATTTACTAAGGTTATTATTCATATTGACCAAAAATAAAAGGGATATACTTTTCAAATTTAGACCAATTGATTAAAAATAAATAATCCACATTTTAAAATTCAAAATATAAAAGTGGTGTAATTTAATTTAAAATTAAACTGGAAAAACACAATGAAAATTGATTTCTTAAAAAATATCATTTAAAATATAAAATACTTTTATACTAAATTAATGTATAAAATTGTGTTCAAAACCCAAAATTGGATTTTTTTTTTAAAAAAAAAAATTAGAAAATAAAATATTAAAAAATCCAACATATAATTTTACATTGTAAATAATTTAATAGAAAATATAATTTTCAATAAAAATCAGAATTTTTCACTATTCATTGAAAATTTGCTATTTTTAGAAAATTATAAAAAAGTAATCATAACATAATTTTGAAATTATGATTTAAATTTTAAAAATTAAAATACATTTTTTAAAACTAAAATTCTATAATTTGAAAATTAAATTTTTAAATAAAAAATATAAGAAAAGTGTTTAGAAAAACCATTCTATTATTAATTTTAAAAGATACTTAATATATTTAAAATGAATATAACTCTATAATATATAACTAATTAATATTTATAAGGCATAAAAATTATTTATTCAAAAATTAATTGAGTTTTTACAGTGTATACCTAAAAAATATTGTAAAATTATATTCATAGGCAACAACAGAGTTCTCTTTTTTCTTCGGCTCTAGGAATTTCTTTTTCATTCTATGTTGAATTAATTTAGGAAAATACTTTACAAGGAAGGGATATTTAAATACCATCCGTTACATGACATCAATTTCTTTCTTTTCCTTAGTTTTCTTAATCAAATACCACCATTGATCAGCTTCACCTTCAAAATGATAAATAGAAATGGTTACATTATGGTGTTCCAAATATCTGAGATCATAAAATATATTCTTCAAATAGTTAATCCATCTTTTAAATTTAATTGGGTTTGAGAATCCACCAAAATTTGAAGGGTTTTAATTTATGAAATAGTATACTTTTGAAATAATCTTTTGTGTATAATGCAGTCACTCCCTTGCATTAGCACCTCTATTAATAGCTTATTTTAACTGAGTTAACATGGATACAGACTACTATGTTCTAATTCTAACCATTCCAAGTTCCTAGTATAGAAGGATATTATCCTCCTAATGCATTTCTACCTTATAAGTATTGTTTATAGTATGAAAACTATTCTAAATAAACATAAATAAGATGAATCAACATGGAAATCCTCAAAAATAATCTCATGAAAATATAAAAATTAATTGGAATATCTTATGAGTATTTACTAACATCATCCAAACCACCCATGTTATCTAAACCCTTAATTAGAAACCAACTAGAATGTTCTTGTCCAATACTAAGTGGCATATATATGATACCTATCATAGCACTCCATGTGTGGTTACACCTCTTTGAAAATACTCTTACCACCATACCTAGTGGAAGAACTTTCCTCATGAATACCTTCGACAGAGAGTCATGCATTGCCCAACATTCACTTATGCTAGTTTCTAAGGATCAAATTCAGTCCTTTTCTCTAATACCTACTATAACAACCCATAAAAAACTTTATAATATATTAAATGATTTATGTTGTATATCTCATCACTTATATCCCAAATAACGTTTTAGATTTATTATTTTAGATAATTTGGAAATATTTTACATTACAAAGTGTACATTTTCACACAATATCTATAAGGCCCCAGCCTTAAACCTTACTTAATATTGAATTAAATGAATAATTCACATTGAGGATCTTTTCAGGTTTAGAGTTTTAGAGAATTAGAACATAACTATTACATCTCAAAAGATTACAAAGTAGACACTTCTACTAAGTTTCCATAATAAAAAAAACTCTTAAAAAGAAACATGTCTAGTTCCATGTCTTATATAGCATGACATTCCATTGATCCCATCCTTGACCTTATTCCACATTAATTCCTGTGAAAAACATTTCGAAAAAAACTTGGGGTGAGCATAAAAAGCTCAGTAAGGGATACACAAAGAATGAAAATTGTTACTTTTTCAAACATCAAGTAAACCATGTATACTCTAACAAAGTAATACCTTCACCATAATGAAGTAGTAAAAACTCTTCACTGAATAAAGTATCATTACTTACCTTTTTGTAACCAAAGTATTACCATAAACCCCATATAAAGAACACATAGAATATATAAAGGTAACTTGGGACATAAACATACTTAAGTGGAATAACCATATGGTCGACTTTCACACATATCACTTAATGGAATAGCCATACGGCCAATTTCCATACATACTTAATGGAATAGCCATACGGCCCACTTCCATACCCAATGCATTGGAGGTTATAATGTAACCACCCGTCCTGGTATTCACAGCACCACCCGTCATATGGTTTATCACGTAACCACCCGTCAAATGTCCAAGTACCAATATAAAATCATAAAACATAAAACCAATATAAAGGAATGATAACATTTCCACATTTCAATCACAATATATCATAATATAATCCTTTATCAAAACCATTTTCAATACCAAAATACATAAAAGAGTATGTGGTATTTATTTTATTTTAAAAAAATTACGGCTTGTTGAGGAAGCCAAAGACCAAATAATACTCGCAGCGGTGGAAAAGGTCGTTGTCACCGCGTATGTTAAAAAACCATTCCTTTTTGTTTTTTAGTAAAATGCTTCATAGAAAAAGATTCATTTTGTATAAAAGTAAAAGTAAAAGTGGTTTATACACCGTATAAAAGAAAGTTGTGTATAAAACGAAATATGCCTCAATGAAAGGAGATTGAGACGAAGTCCCTTACCTTGGGTCCGACTTGACTCGATCGTTCTTTAACATCCTGAATAATAAACTTGAGTTAATTTCTAGTTGATTAAGAAACTTTTTAAAGTTCATTATTCCTTTTATATCACTTATTGCCATGTTATAAACGTTATGTAACCATTTAAGTTAATAATGTTTGTTTTTTCGATATTTGGTTCTTAAGTCGAAAGAGGACTTCTTACAATTACATGTTGTTCGTGTGGTCAAAGGTTCTTTATATCCAGAATGACATTCCTGATTTGGATATCATATATATCATATATATCCAGAATATACATGTATTTATAATATTACATAATCATTTAGAGGTAAGAAATTAAATGCACTGTTCATGGAGACGGTAAGCCGTACGTACGCATGAACGCTACTTTCATTTCATTGTCATATTAATGGAATTAAAACTAAGTGAGAGGTATGTATATTTTAATTCCAGAATTATATTCATCATTTAGATATATCATTAATTATATATATCCATTATATACATGTACTTTTAATAGTACATTACATTTGGGGATAAGAAATGAAATGCACCTTTCATGGAGACGGTAAGCCGTACGTACGCATGAACGCTACTTTAATTTCTATCTCATACTTTATTGGAAAGAAATAATAATGATATAGAGGTATATTATAATTCCAGTATAACATCATATATAATAACTTTAAATCCATCCTTTACACTTCCCACATATGGCATTAATGAATCCCATCACTTTGTGGGGGCGGTAGTCCGCACTTCCTTAAATAAAGATATCGTGTTTACCCATAATGGAAACCATAAAGGTATTCCCAAAATAAAAAATACAGAAGCTTAAAGAAAACATAAAAATATTATATATCATATATAAATATAGTGACATCTTAATGTCCACCTTTGAAGGTGTTAATGGAATGTTGAACAAGCATCGTTTCGGGAGGCATAAATTCACCATCCACGGAAACAGTATGTTCTTTAAAAATTAGATGAAGGTGTGTGTAAGTGTAGCTCGAATCCTTCTTATAACAACATCCTAGTATATTGAAGATACTTTAGTTGTTACAAAAGAAATAAATAAAAAGATTTTAGGGGGTTGGAGAAGAAAAATAATACAAAAGGACTCAAGTGAAGACATTTCCTCAAAATCGGGTAACTCCCTTTGGTTTGAGCTCAAAGGCTTCCTTGGGAAGACTTCTGCCCAATGTGAGGCTTCAAGGAGTAAGATAATGAAGTGGAGAGACAAAATGGGCAGGTTTTGGCCGATCCAAAGTCTTTGGGAGTGTGGGTAAGGTGGTATAGGTGGGGGCCTTTTATAAGAGGAGAGGAGGGGAACTTTTGGAAAGTAAAGAAATATTACTTTATTTGAAACTGTGTTTCGGTTTTAAAAGGTCCCACATTGTTATAATTCATGGATAAGGTGATAAGGGTTCTAAATCCACCCATCCAATAAGTTTTGGGCATGTGTAGTTCATAGATTTTACATTATCTTTCCATTTTATTTAAATCGTCAAATAATGATGTCATCGCTGCATCATTATTATGTCATAAATAATTTAATTTATTTAATATCTAAAAATTATAAAAAAAATACTATCATGTAGGAAATCGTTGTAGCTTTCCAATGACTATTTATAACAATTATGACTTTTATAACCCCATTTAAAAATTGTTTTAGTAAAACATATCATGTTTGTGCCATTTTTTACATTAACATTAAATAAAAGGTATTTATGTCATTTTCCAACCAAAGTGGCTCCATGGGGTCCCCAAGTTTACCCATGGCTTTTCTTGGTCGGCCATGACACATAAAATGAGGGTAGGACATGTGTCTAGGTCATCTCATATTATCAAAACATTATTTTTACCTTAAACTACACTAATTACCACTAATCGCGATTAAAAACTTAATAAGTTACTATTCACCAAAAAATTATTTTAATCTCATTGATCCACATTTTACTTCTTAGTGACAACCATGTATGTCGGATTTTTGAAATTCAATACACAAAGGTGGAAAAATTTCATTTAAATGGAAAATCAGTTTTTATAAGTACCACTTAGTGATTTCACTATTCATCAAAAATTGAAGTTTTTCAGAAAAAATCCAAAAAATCACCCTAATCTATATTTGATATTCCGAATTCAAAAATGAAGTCCATTTTACAAAATTAAAAAAATATAAGTCAAATTAATTAATTTAATAATTAATTCCCGATGTCATGACAAATAGTGTGTTTTTGTGAAACAATAAGTATCAAAAGATTGGCACTAGTTTAAGTCCGATTTCAAAGTGAAATTAATTCCAACGACCACTATTGGATTTAATGGTAAAAATATTTTCTAATTTCACTTTAAAACCAATTCAAATAATAATCTAATCATATAAATAAATTTGATCAAAAAGAGGGTTTGAATTAAAATACAACATTTTACACTATTCATTAAAAAATGAACTTTATCGGAAAGATACCAAAAATTTACACAAAGTAAATTTTGATGTCCCAATTCTAAAGAAGAGTTATATTTTGTCCAATAGAATTTATAAGATTCATCAAAACTATATTTAATGACGGTTCGCCATCAAAAGGTGATAAGTGAACCCTTAGTGAAAATTAGGGTATAAATGCCTAAAATTGAATTCTTTCTATATTTTAAGCCTTTATCTTTTATTGGGTAAATATAAAAACATTTAAAAACATATATAATCATATTTTAGTTATTTATATCCATTCCCGCTAGTACAACGGCTATATGTTAACTATCATTTAAAATTATATTATTATATCACTTGTGTGCAACGTAATATTTCAATGAAACTCATCATTGGGTATCGAGTACGCTATCGAATGTAGAAACCCCTTTTAATTAAAATTAATATTTAATTCGTAAATATTAATTAATATGAAAATTATTTATTCTTTATTTACCTGGGATGTTACAATATCTATTTTTCCAGAAAAACATGTTATTTTATAAAGAAACGCATTCTTAATTTAACAAAACTTTCATAAATAGAACACTTAATTTCATAATAATCCTATTCATCCTTAATCCTTCTGAAAAAATTGAAATCATGGGATGGGAAAAAATCTTAGTAAGGCACATAAAATAAAATAAATCAATTTTTCCATTTATAAACCAAAACATTCCATAAGAAAGTTTAACTTTTTCATAATAATCATTTGATCTTAGATATCCATTTACTTTTCTATAAAAAAATTAATTTTTGAATATATTTCATAAAAACTTATATATGAAATAATAAAGTAAAAATTATAATCATAATGGTTTTATGGAAAATATGAAGACTCATAAATACATTTCCTTGAAAAATAATCTTTTCACCTTTCTTTAAAAAAAGGTTATAAACATTCCTTAAACCTAAGATTATTCACTAAACTTTTAAAATAAAAATATTTCATATATATATAATTTAAAGAATATAATGTAGGTACATTAGGATATTACCCTTATAAGAACCCTTAAAATAAAATCGCATAACTAGATAATTCTCACATTACTTATGAGTATCTTGTCACTGATAAACTTCATCACATTACCCAATGCATTGGAGAGTTACATCGGGCTCACCCATCATCGGAGCTATATTGGGTTTACCCTTAATTAATATAAAATTTCCAAGAACCGTATCATTAATAGAACATATATATTTTTCACATGAACCAAAATTCTCATTTAATTTGGAATTCTAGACAAAAATCAATAACACTATTAGTTATCTCATATAAATGATAATAAATTTCTATTTCCTTAGAAAATATTTTTAAAACTAAAAATTACAAAATATATAGGAATATAATATTATTTTAAAACAATTTTAAATTATTGATGAATTTTTTTAATGAATAACAGATATGATTGCAGGAATGGTAATTCAAACTATATACATTAAAAATATTCTTATTTCAATTTCACAAAAGGTAAAAAATAACTTATATAGGAAACCCTGAAAATATTCTTTTTTAATATTTTGTAAACAAGGTATTAAAAAAATATAAAATTACATTTATATAAATCTAAATATTTAATAATAATATTCTTTTAATATTTACATTAACCTATATATGAAAGATAATAGTTTAAAATAAAACATTGAAACAATATTTTTAGAAATGTGTCTTACCTCAAGTATCGATAAATTTCATTTATATATCTTCCCATATGAATAAAAAAATATATTAGTTTTATAATTTATTAAGAAACATTTTTCTTTTCATTATATTATCAATATGAAATTTTTTTCTTTTTTTTATTCTTTATTTTGTTAATTAAATATCTAAGTTCTCATTGTACTTTTTGAGGATGTTTGACTTATAAGTCCAAAATTAATTTGGCAAGTTAAATAAGGTTAAATGGATCAAGGTCACATAATTTACAGAATATTAATCTTTAAAAAGTTATTATTTTTATACATTAACTAAAAAATTTAACCCTTCATGGAAATTGTACCTGGAAATGAAATATATCATATCATGGAGGTGGTAGTATGAACGTTGAAACAATCGGTGTTTTCATTTTTCTCCTGAATGGGAAAAATAACATATATGGTATTTTGATTTTATAGATTCATAGTTATTAAATAAATTCACAATTTAATCAATAGTTCTATCATTATGAATATCAATGTGAGGTGGTAAAGAAAACCTAATCGCATTACTTCATGGAGGAGGTATTTCACACGTACGAATGAAAGAAATTATCATCTTCCAATAGATGGTAAGGGTAATCTTGTGGGTAATATATATTTTTTATAGAATCATAATAATTATATAAAAACTTATATAGTCATTAATTTAATCTTTATAACCATCTATGTGTGGCAGTTATGGAAAAAACACATCACTTTGGGGAGGAGGAAGTCCACATGTATGCGTTGGTGATGTTTTCATTTACCAATGGATGGAAAATAGAAGAAAATGAGTTGTTACATCAACATATTAAAATTTTATTATAGATAATATACTAATTTATTTTTTATTATAGTTATAATATATTTTAGGTGGGTCTAAGAGTAAATAAACTTGAAATAGTTTTGTTTAGACTTGTACCTCCTCCTCAGATATATCCCTTTTCATTACACATTAAGCCTTCTAGGATTGGTCTTTTGAGAATCCAATAAACTCAAGGATGTGTTAATGATAGTTTTGAATGTTTTGCGTAGGAATTATATGATATAATTGGCTCAATATTTGTGAATTTGTTAGGATAGTAGGTTCCCTTTAATGAGTAAGGGGAGGGGGATTCTCGTAAACACTTAAAACATTTAAATATAATAAAATTATTTATCAATGTCAAGTGGAACCAAATATAAAATAAAAAAAGATAATTTAAGGTCGAAAACCACTCAAAAATTCACGTTTATCCAAGTTTTAGAGATATTTTATATCTTATCTTTTAGTTTAACCCCTGTTAACCCTTTTAGCATTTACCAAGGTGATAAACTTTTAACATCGTTACACTTCATTATAAGAAAAAATAAAATTGAAAATGATAAAAAAAATTGAACCTCAAAATTTCAAATAATAAAATCACTTTTCATGATTAAATTTTTAAATGTGGTAGAAATTAATTTTAATATATGTTCACAAAAATCAATGAAAAATATATTTTAGAAAAATGTCATCTTTAAGTATAAAAATGATTTTATACCAAAATTAGATGTATTGATAATCTCTATAGAATTATTTTAATAATAATTTATCAAAGTGTACTTTTTTAGTTTAAAACTATTCCAAAACCGAATGTAACTTTTTAAATACTTCAAAATAAAAGATAGTATTTATAAAAAACTGTATTTTTTACTATTCGCTCAAAAAATCAATCCTTTCAAAAAAATACCAAAAATTTACCCTAATATAATTTCAATTAACTAAATATGAAAATGAAGTTCATTTTATTATTTTAGAACTATAACATTTTAAAATTTAATTTTTAATCAAAACCATATATTTCGTGAAAAACATTTTATCTAGAATAATACAATTTCTTTTCAAAATCAAAAATCTTATAAAATTAGCATAATATATACTAATCCATAACATATATTTATTAATATTAATAAGACATTAATTGTTTTTTAACATTACTTGGGTTGTCATAGATTTAATTCTATGGAAATTATTTTTCATTAATCACCCTCCAAATTCCTTTATGAAATAAACCTTTTTGGTGATTTACATTTTTGGTATCTACTGATCAACTTTTGATATCATGTTATTTGATACGATTTGGAAATGATATAAAACCCATTTTTATTCCTTAGGTTATTTATTATAGGATAAATTATTTATTTTAATTGAACCACATAGGTGTGCATGATTGATGTGTGGGGTCCTATATCACCCTTCAATGCATTATTTAATGATTTATATCACATGAGATGAGTGTTTTTGGACATGATTATGTTTTTCATAGGTGTGGGTTCAAGTGAGTGACTCATTGAGATACGTTTTTCATGATCACATGTTTATGACATATTTATATGATATTCTATTTTCTTATGTTATGAACCCATGATTCAAGATTATTATTATATGATTCTAATCCATGTTATAGTTGTTATGCTTCCTTGGTAACCTTTATCTTGTTATATGTTACAATATCATTCTCTATAATTATAAAAAAAATTAGGATTTCCAATTTTTTTATCGTGATCTTTTTAATAATATTTTTCTCCTTTATTTATGTTTTATCAAATGTTTACGATCTAACTATTATGATTCAATGAGAATTTTTTCCTTACTGATTTTTTGAGATCATCCCTGTTATTTAGTTTATATTCCCTATGTATTAAATATTATAATAATTTATGATAATTCTATAAGTAATTCTACTACAGTTCTAATTATATAAAAAATTTCACAAATATTATAAAATAAGTCTCTTTTGTAGCTGATCCAAAAATAAACATAACCTTTTGTTCCTCAATTATGAGATTATTTATGATATTTAGTTTTTAACTTATGTAAGTGGTGTAAAATAATTATATTCTTGGCTTGGTTTATCTCACTTTGTATCAAATCTTGTGTGTAAAGTATGTGTTTTTATCACTGAACTTGAGGTTTTTTGTATGGGTCCCCTCAGTAAGTTTCATAAAAAAATTAGTAATTTTTGGGGATTATTATAGTTATTATTTAGTATTAGGATGAGATAACATTAGTAAAAAAACATATATATGTTTCTAATAATAGGATAACATCCTAAAATTTTTGTAATGTAGATATTGTGTGGTTTCTTAACAATTGAAATTTCAATTTGAATATAAAAAAGTATTTGTAGGATCTAGCATATATGCACCTATGGGTAATAACCCTAAAAAGGTTTACTAGGTATCAAATTGAGTTGTACCTGATTAATGATAAAGATATTTAACCATGCACCTAGTTTGACACTCTTGAGGTATATTCTTTGCTGATTAACATTATCTTGATGAATCATTATGAATTATTTGAGCACATTTTTGTGGTATGGTTAGAGAAAATAATTGTAAATAGATAATTAATGACAAAGATTAAAATATATAAATTTATAAGCTAGGGTACATATGTAATTTACAATTTATTCCTTTTAATTTAACAGATTTCTGTTTATCAAATTATCAAGTTGTCAAATTTAATATTTCTTTATTTAAGTAATATCTAGAGTAATGAGAAAATGAGTTAAATATAATTTTGATGAGAAATACAATTATTGTCCTGATGAATAACCAAACTGTATGGGAGTTATTGTACATCACCATATTCAAATACTCCCCTAACTATCAAAAGTTATGAATAATAATGAAAATAATGTTAACTCAAAAATACCACAAGGAGGTAGAAACATTCCATTAATTCTTTAATGCAGAAAAATCCACCCTATTTTAGTGGCTCTTCCAATATACTTATTTTCAAGTAATGGATAAATGTGATGGAAATTATATTTTCCATTCTCCAACATTCTGAACATGAAAAGGTTTCCTTAACCATTCATTATTTAGAAATTGAGGTTGACCAATGGAAGACTCCCATTGAGAATACAATGAAAAAGGAGGAAGTATATTCTGTGGAATGGTAGGAGTTCATGATTTCATTATTAAACAAGTATTTTATTTGAAATATTCACTTGAATATGGATTGAGAATTACCTGAGTTGAAGCAACAGAAATATGAACCCATTGGAACATTTAATGAAAACTTCATGTAGATTGTAGGGTATGCCTCAGGTAGTATCTATGAACACGAGAGTAAATTATTTTTATTCATTTGTAACTTAAATACAATTATTCCAAAGGAATTATTTATAAAATATTTTAGAATCTATAAATAAATCATTCAATGTGTGTTAAAGGTTGAGATGTAAATTGAGGACTCTCATTATTCTAGAGAGAGAAAAAAGTAAATTGGAGTATAATTGAAGCTCCAATTAGAATTAAAATGGTTGAAATAAATTAAAATAATATAAACGTAAAATATTTTGAATTAATAACCTGGGTAATTACCAAAATGGATCAAGAAAGTGTTTTAAGTGTTCTGAGGGATTCCACCAAGCTCCCAACTATCAAAGTAGTTCTAAAAGTCTGATTTACACAATAAAGGAGAAAAGGTTCCCAACTAATGAATCATCTATACCATAATAATTTAAACTAAAGGAGTTTTGTAATTACCAAAATCAATGCATGAACCCTAAATCTAACCTAGATAATAGGCCCCAATATCCTCTTAAACCAAGGGAATAAGGAAGAGTGAATTTTATCACTACCATTGAAGTGGATCTTGGTAATTAATGAACACTTATCCTCCAATCTACATTTATGAATGGATTATTATATTCTTTTATGGTATACTTAGGAGGTTTTCTAAGTGAATTAAATCACCTACATGATGAATTCGTTATCAAATAATACTTCTATTTTTTGTACCCCAATATTATGTTTATGGGAATGGATTTCATGTAAATTTTATTAATTATTTCTTTAGATTAATTTGATGAGATCTTAAAAATGTAATGTCTATGTCCTCATAGACATCATATTAATTACTAGAATTGGGATATGAAAATTCATATTTCAAACCAATCATCGATCATCTATCAATGAAAGAAAAATTATTAACTCTCAAGGAAGACTAATTCTTTGAGTCATGATACCCAATCATGAGGGATGTTTACCTAAAATTATTGGATAATAAATAAATATCATGGATAATACTATACTGATGAAAAAATATGTTTCCTAAGTTCGTAAGTTTGATATACCTCTACAAATTATATCATGAGTTATGTCTATCTTTTAGATACCCTTATCTATTTTCATTAGTAAGTGAACATTAAAACTATGAGGTTAAAATTAATTTAAGGGGAGAATGTACAACCCTAAGATTTTAGTATTAATTTTCCATTAAAAACACTAAAATGTTCCATGAAATATTAGATTATAATTATTCGGAAAATTTTAATATAAAATAAAACATATAATAAATAAAAGGATATTAATCAATTAAAAATTCTTACTTTTGGAGAAAAAATAAGTAATATGAATGTTAAAAAAGATTTTTTTTAAGAACTATTTTTTCAAAGCATTGTGATCCTGATAAATTAAATTTATAACTTTTAAAATATGATTATGATAATATGTAATATTTTAATGTTTGAAGTAATATATTAACATTTATTTAATTGGTAATTGATATGAAATATGATTAATAACACTTACAGTTTAAAATACTCATTTTATATAAAATTAGTTTTTATTTATATTTTTAATTTTCATTTAAAAAGATAAATTTATTAAATTTATAATTTTAATTTTTTGAAATTAACTTAATCTTTTTATTCATAAAAAAATATTATCTTAGGGTGAATTTTTTGGATTTTTTAAAGATTGGTTTTTAGGTGAATAATGAAAAATACTATTTTTAAAAATATTATGTGTTTTAAAAAATCAATAGGATATAACCATGAATTATAAATTTATGAAACCTTATTTATCATAAAATACTTATTTAATAAATAAAATTATAAGTTGAGAAATATTAAATTTAATTTATGAACCTATGTTTTACATTTTAAAACATAAGTTTTATTTTTCTAAAACTACATTTTCATATGTTATGCATTTATAGTTTAAAATTAATTTTTATCATATTTAGTAATTTAATATTATTATATGGTTTTAATATTTTGAATCATAATACCCAAATTATATAATAAGGAAAATTTAATTCTAACCTATTAAAATAAGTTATCGAGACAAAAAACATAGTTACTATTGTAAAAGTAAACTATGGTAAAAGGATAAAAAAGAGTGTAAAATAACTAAATCATGCTAAAAATATATACTAGTTATTTTTTGGTATTTATCAACCTAATATCATATCTAATCCATTATTTTTCACTTTTAGAGCCACTTTGCATTAATAGTGCACCAATTTCCACAAAAAAGTCACTCCTCTCACTTATAAAGGGATCCCTTCACCACACCATTTATTGTCACACCACATGTCCCTTAGTTTGAAAAAAATAAACCCAAATTTCTCACCAACACAAATATACATATCTTATAGCTTATTTTATCCCCAAAATAACATCCCTTAAAACATTAATCCAATTTTAAAAGAAGTTATTCTATTAACTACAGTAAGAATTCCCAAATTACTTATTTTCTTTTCTATTTCTTTAAGAGTTATTCTTCAAAATCAAAGTATATTTTACCATAGTAAATAATAAAATAATTATAATTAGTATAATTAATTATTATTATATTTATGTAACAATCATTATCTACTTTCTTCATTCCTCTGTAGAAACTTTAATATGTCATTCATGCATACATGCAGACCACCACCTCCACAAAGTGGCCTATTTAATTTTTCATAGATACAATAAATGGATGGTAATGGATTATATAATGAATAAATATAATATTTATAACATTGTTAATATTTTTATAATTTTAATAAATCTATATCTTCTTTATGTTCTGTGAAAAATTAAAACATCACCTATCTGTACGTGAGGACTACCGCCTCCATAGAGAAATGTGTTCCATTTTTTTATCACCAACCTATATGGATTGTTATAAAATAATTTTTATGAACATATATTATATTAATCTTTATTATATTTAATTAATATGGTTTTTAAATGATATCATCAAAATTAGTTATCATTATAAAGCAATACATTGATAGAGGGAAATTACCAGAAATAAGCTCATCATGGATTTTTTCTCAATATCCAAACCCATAGTTTACATAAAATAAAAATGGGGATGCATAAATAATTAAATATATATATATATGTATTTTAAAATATATTAATGATTAAAATGAAATAAAATAATGGGGTTTTTCAATTCCATTATACAAAAAAATGTGAAATTAATGAAATTACTATCACCTGATAAGGAAAATATACATTAAATAGATAATGAATATATAATGAATATATTGGACCCAAACCTATGTTTGGTGTGGGTTTTTTTATTAATAATTATATTATACAATATTGATGGAGTAATTGGTATATAATGAATACATCAACAGAGGTTTTATAGGCCATGATAACTTTGTATGGAGAAATGAAAAGACATCCTTCATATATTTATATATCAAGAACCAGTTCTAATGTTTAGGGTGTATATATGACTGGTATGGAAATGTTAATGTGGGTTACTTTATTTTCTTAGGCTATTATTAAAGATTTTAAGAATATTAATATTTAAAAATAATAAAAAAATCGAATACATAGATTCTGGCAGAGTAGTATATACTGAATATTTAGAGGACTATGACATTCATTAAGAATTTGGAAGTATGGAATCCAAAATTAAAATAGAAAATTTTCTTAGTTTAAAAAAATGACTTAAAATATGTTTTTGGAATTAGTTTCATGTAAACCCTTAAGGTTCATACAATCACATGCACATAAAAAGATTGTGTGGTCATGTGATATCAAAAGGACTACGGAGTGGGGACATGTATTCCCATGAGTATGTAAGAGACACGTGACTGCATAAACTATTATGGTTCATGAAATAAAGTTTTTGTGATAAAGGGGAGATATATTTTATTCAAATTCTTTAGGTGACATGGTCACGCAATCCCTTAAGGGGGGTGATTATGAAAATAATGGAGAGTTCATTTGATAAAGGCATGAATGAGTTTCTCAACGAGATTTTGAAAATGTAAAATGAGAAACACATGAATAAAGATATATGGTAAATAAAGGAAATAATTTTTGGAAATATTCTTACAATAGAGTTTATGTGTAGTGATCATATGATTAGTATCATGTGGAAGTGGATATTCGAAGAGGTTATGTGATCATAACAGTTGAACGATGTCACATGAATGACACACGACCAATTTTTTTAAATAATATTTTTCTATGGTTGATAGAATGGATGGATGAATTCAATTTTCAAATTTAATTAGGTGGAAATCCATTTATAAATAATCTTTTCACAAATCATTATTAGTGTTATGAGAAATAAATATTTTTATGTGATGATTCTATTGGTAGTTCAAAGATGAGGTGTGCTTGATGGTTTTTACATTTGGTGTAAATAAGTAGTTTGTGACTGTGTTTATGCATTTTTTCTCACTATTTTTTGTGAGGATAGTGTTTATGTTAATTAAATCCCCTTATTTATTTAATGTTAAAAGGATATTCCACTATGATCAAGTGAATCGATTTCATAATTGTGGATACATGAAGGGGTTAGAAAGAAGGATTCGCATGCCCAGGGGTCTCGTGATTAGGATTCTCATACTCAGAGTTTCTTGAAAAAGTTATGAAACCATGATTATATGAACAAGGTTACACAAACTTTGATTTTACACACCTAGGAGTCTCATTCTTGGCGTTACATGCCTATATTTAGGCACCAAGCATTATGTGGCATATAGGGTATTTCAATGAATAATATTTCTAGGTATATTCACAAATGTATTTTTATATGAATCCATCATGTTGGTGTTATTGATATAAAATAGTACAACTAGGGTCTGAGATTGATCTATAAGGAATAATAATAAGTACATTTTTTATTTTTTAGTAGAAGTCGACATAATTCCATTAAAAATTCAATTGTGGAATTACCCTCATCTGAAGATGAATTGCACTAATATTTTGTTGTAGAAGACAAACACTCAACTCTTTTCCTAAAGAGTTCTTAGCATCTGGAATAGTATTATAATGTATTATAGTATAAGATAAATTTAGAACTAAATAAAGAGTTATGATTCTATTAGAGTATTATGATGAATAGATAAAACCCAACATGTTATTTGTCTTTTTATGAGACCTATTAGTTTATAAACTCTGGAATATCTTTATCAAATTTATTGTGTGTAATTTAAGAAGAGGTGGTGTGCTATGGGTGAGGATTTTCTGATCCAAGATGATTGTTAAAGTAGTACACTTACAATGGAGTCACGATTTGTGAAACATTATATCCATGAAACTAAGGAAGTATAGTTGATTTGGGTATATTATCATATCAACAGTGTGTTCTCCTAGGATGTAACCCTTTATAGTAAACCACATAAAATATATATTTATTAATATGATTTATTTGTTAAATTTAAATTATGTTTTAGTGATATTTTATTCATGTAAAATAGGTTGAACATATTTCGGAACAAATGTGGGAATAAGATCCTAAAAATGATTAAACTGATTAAAGAAAACATTCAATTCAACCATCACCCTAATTCACCCCCACCCCCTCATATTACGTTGTCTTTGGTTAAAATATAATGATTACAATTAAATTATTAAAATTTATATAGATATTAATAATTTTATAAAATTGGTTATTATGATTTTTATATTCATTATACATGATATTAAATCTATTTTTTGGAAGTCAACAATAATGGTAAGGGTGATTCTTAACTCAGTACCATTTCATTGATTTATAATTATTCCTCTTTAACTTCATTATTATATTATTATTATATTTTAATCTAATATTTTTTTAAGTTATTTTCTTTTTTTTCTATAAATATTCATTTCATTCTTATAAACTCCCTTTCAAATTATTCTTAATTCAAAAAGGTGATGTTTGTAAGGGTGTTCGTAACTCAATTTCCTTTCTTTGAGTTATAATGTACATTCTTGATACCCTATCTTCTATGTTGATTTATTTTCTCCTAGGATTTTATAAAACTTTATTTTCACTTAATTTTCTATCTATTTACCATCATTTATCAAGAAATATTTTTTGAATGATTGTTACTTCAATTATTATGATATTCATAAGGAATTTTCCATCTCAATTTTATTCTTTGAAAGATATGGAATATTCACCACTAGTATTATTATATGTGGTGAATATACTACCTTATAGATTTCAATTTCTTACATTTCAGGGAATTAAATTTATTTTCACATCCATTTCAATTTATATTTTTCAAGGGCTATTGATTCAAAAGTTATTGAAGTCACAAAGTGTTTTATTGACTCAACTTTTTTTCTTGAGTCATAATGATTCCTATTTGACTATAGTGTTTATAATATTATTTTATTCTGTATTATTATAATTTTATATTAAATTTACTCCTCTTTATGGAATTTTATTTTCACATCAAATACAACTTCTTTAATGGATCTCTTTCTTTATAAAATTTGATAATGTTAAGAATAATTATCATACTCTTCAAATGAGATATTTTTCTTCCATATCTATATTGAATTATCACACCAATGTTCTAATTTATTATTTTTAAATAAAAATAAATCATATATATAGTGATATTTTAATTTCTATTTACAACTTTTAAAAAGAAAGATTTACCACTCTTCTTATGAAGTAAGTTTTTATGAAGGTGTCTTTTAAAATATTGATTTTTCCCTTTTTCTATTATACATTTTATATTCACATATACCTTTACTTGATATAGACCTTATTTATTTTACAAGGTTGCACTTTTTAATAACTATTATAATGTTAATTTTTTTTAAAAAAAATCACTTCACCTTTCTAATGTGACTTCTGAAAGTGGCCAATAATTTAATATTTTAGGAGAGTGTTAAACACATTTTCTAAAATCTCTTTCACAAATTCACTTCAATTTTCCACTTTGTATCTAAATGATTTAATTATATTTAAATTATGTTTCCTAAATCACCATATCAATTTATTTATAAAATACACATTTTGGGCGATTAGTTTTTTGGTATCAATCGATTAATTTTTTATATAACATTATGTGATGCCATTTAAAAATAATATGAAACCCATTTTATTTTCATGGGTTATATATGATATGATGAATGACTAGTTTCAATTATCACATGTATGTATGTATGATTCATGAGTTGGATCTTTTATCTCCTTCTAATAAATTGGTTATGAATATATATCTCATGAGATACATATTCATGGACATGATTATGGTTTCCCACAATCATGGGTTTGAGTGAGTGACTAATGAAGATAATGTTTCTGTATTCTCATGTTTGTTACAAATTTTTATGATATCATTATGTTATACTACAAATATTCAAAATTATTGTTATGTGATTCTAATCCATATTATAATTTCTTTCTTCCCTGATGACCTTTTTGTGGTATTATATTTCTATATCATGGTCATTAATGCTAAAACATGTTTTATGATTATCACTTATGATTCCATAATATTTTTAATAATATATTTATACTATATTTATGCTTTCTAAAATTTTTATGATATAATAATTGTTATTAATCCATAGTTTTACATTAATGGTTGTTTAAGATCACCCATTTTTTATGTTTCCATTTCATAGGTTATGAAGATGAGTATAATTTATAATAAGTTCAGAAGAGGTTTTAGTGGGGTTTCTATTATGATGAAATATTCACAAGTATTATAAAATATGTTTCTTGTGTATTTGATCCTTGAAGTCACTAAAATATAGTTCTTAAGATTTTGATATTATGTGTGGTGTGATACATTCCCTTCTTTATAATAAACCCTTGTAACACTTTACTTTTATTGCTCATTTTTATAGTATCTTCTTAGGACCAGCTTCAACTGGATCCCATTCTTTTAGGGATATAATTTTCATTTCACTTGGTATCCAATCCTATATGTTAATTATGTTTTTCTTTCACTAGACCTAGGAGTGAAGGTATGGGGTACCTAAAGGATAATCCCTAACTCATTGAATACAAGACAATATCTACAACAAGATTGATCAAGGTGGAATTATTTCTTATTATATTAAGAGACTGCTATGTTTTATTATTATAAAATTATTTCATGGATAAACCTTTCTCATTTTATAAAAAATTATTATTCTAGTGGGTTTTATAGTATCATGAGATTTCAGATCATTCCAAGGATTAGCTACTCATTTTGAGTAGTAAACCTTTTATATCGAGTGTTCATTGTGTCTATTAGTTTTCTCAGTGTGTGAGAATTTTAATGAATAGTTTATTCACTATAATAAGTGAAGGATTTGTATTTCACAAGAAATCATAAAATGGAAAATGAATATTGTTCACTGATTCCCCCACCCCCTATCGGTGAACCAACACTGTGCCTGGGGCCATCACATAATGCACTTTGTTGCTCATTATTTCAATATATGAATGTTACCTTATGAGTTGTACTAGTCTTTTTCCTTATTTATGTTTAATTTTTGAATCATTTGGATGGATTTTAATGGTTATTTTCCTCAGAAAGGTGTCCTGGGAGGGCTATGTCCCTTTTCATCATTGGTCTTGGTTTCATTATCGTGAGATTGTTCAGTAAGTTTCTGGAGGTTGTTTTATTTTGGTTTATGTTTCAACAACTAAAAATATTTATAATTAATTATTTATGGTTGTATCATAACATGGTATCTTGGGATGTTGGAATTTCTTGGTGTGAGGGGGTTGAGCTTTTATGAGATTTTATTAATGAGTGAAACTCCCCATTAATGTGTGAGGGGGTTGACCTTGTATGAGATTTTATTAATGAGTGAAACTCCCTTAATGGGGTTGGTTCCCTCTATGATACATAACCATATACATGTTTATGTATGAACATTCATGTATCCATAAGGTTTATGTTTTGGCTCAATTGTGTAGAGAATAAAAATTCTATAAGTTCTAAATTAGGTGGTATGGACCCCCATAGAATTAGATCAAGATCTCCACTACATATCAAGTGATTTAAATCACCCAATGACATTGTGTTCAAGGGGTATGGTTTCTAGTGAGTGTAAAAGGAGATCTAGATAGGTATTCGGGATTTGGGTGAGTTTGGAATAACTAAGGTTGGTATTATTGAGTATTGTATAGTTGGAATGGTTGGGTTCAACCTACATGTGATAGATGAGGTGATTTTTGATCTCATGAATTTTTTGAATAACCCTCTTGGTGATGAGTAGGATAATGGGATTTTAATTTTGATCATGTTAAGTCCTTTAGGGATTAGTTTAGTATGATGTGGAGGTATTCCTCATATATGTAATGTTTATGAGTTCTATTTGAAGTAAATTTTATGGGGACACATGAAATGGGTGTGGAAAATGTGTACTTATGTCTTGGAAATTATTTTCTAATTAGCCTTGAGTGTATTTGGATGGGAATGTTACTTGGGTTTCAAGACTAATATGGTGATGTTAGTAAATTGGAAGGAAAATTGGGTTGATATATTGAGGCCAAGCTCATATAATGCCTTTGATCTATGATAAAATTGTTGGAGTGTTGGATGTGAGTTGTTTTTAGTGAGTAAGGATAGGGTTTAGTCTAAGGAATATAGTTGGGGACTTTATAGACAAAGGTGGGTACACTATTTGGTTTGGATTATCATTCCCTATGTAATAGGTCATGATGGAGAGATGTTATATTTTGAGGATATAGGGAATGTGTGATGTGATTTGGGATATGAGTATATGTTATGTAGGATTATCACTAGCTTTTTATTCTGTATAAGTGATGAATTTTATGTGTATGTTTCTATCTAGGATCTAAGATATGGGGTTGGGAGTTTAATGATTTCTTTCAATTATCATGTTTATTTTTAAGCAATAAAGTGGGTAATAATGGTATGGGGCCTCTGGAAGTGGGAATATGAGTGACACCACCCAGGTACTTGTGCTCATAGTTGAGTTACATTTATCTCTTAGGGTTTGACCAATTGAGAGTCAGGATACCATATAGAATTTACTAACCATGGTTAGATTGGTCATGATCAAGGATTTTATCTGGTATAGTTATTACCTATGGTCAAACTGATTAAGATTTGGGATACCATATGGAATTTACTATCAATTGTCATAATGGTTAAGAGTCTGGACACTATCTCACACTATTTTTCCAATAGTTAGATCTAGGAAGATTTAGGATAATATATATAATTTACCACCTATGGTCATACTGATATCGATTTTGTGGTACAATTAGGAATTTGGTGTTGATGGTTAGATTGGTAGAGAGTTTCGGGTTCCCTGGGGCATTTGGAACCTATATTCAAATAGATATAGAGTCTAAGAAAACATAGAGTATGATTTGTTAAGGGAATCTATATAAAATTATACTATTTTCAATGGTGATGGACATGTTTCAACATATGTGATCAAGTCAGGTGAGGTTAGGTTTTGTGATAACCTATCTTGGATGTGATGACCCGACATGCGTTCGTGTAGACAATATGTGTTTTTGTTTATTTATATTATTTGGTTCATGAACATTTATATCTTGGTGTATATTAGTAACCCCATTGTGAATTCCCTAATTATATGTATCCATTAAACCCTTTATAGACACCCTTGTGTATCTGTATACATCATGTCTAAAATACAAGTCTGATCACTAGTTTCACATGTGATTGGGCTAGAGCAGTTATGCTGAGATTATAGATAGTGTATTGGTGATGCTTAAGGATATTATTGTATTCTATTTTTATATTTTCCCCATGTTTAGGTTATTAATGATTTTCATATTGGTAGATCTATTGAGATGTATAACATGCATTATACTTTCTTTATAGAATACATGTATGTTTAACTTATTATAGTTTTATTATAGTTTTGATTCCTTATGTGACTATTATATGTAGTTTTGGATGCCGTTTGGTATTTTTTGTTGATGAAAATTATATTGAGAGTATATTATACCCATGGTAGATCTCAAACTCTCATTTCTAGTTAGCAGATGAAGTCCACCTGAGGTCTTATAGTTCCACCATCTTAGGTTTTGTTTATATAAATTTATCTAGGGTGTTACAAAATGATATAAAAGAATTTTTTATTTTATCATACAATTTTAGAGTTTTTTTATAGAGATGAGTATGTTTAAATATTAGGATAAACCTTGGCCTTATGCTTCATGAATACCTATTTTATCAAAGCCCATGTTATCAGGGGTAAGGTATTTTGGTTTTCAGTTTTCATTGTTATAGTTTATATATTTATTAAAGTATGTGGTGATGGTTTGACATTGTTACAGATTATTTTACTCATGTACCAAGGTGGTAAGTGGTGTGAGTACATGTATCAAACTTAGAACATAGGATTTACCTGAAATTCATATACTCATGTCAGATTATAGATTTTGTTATGAAAGAGGTTTTACATTTTAAAAGTGTTAAAAAAATATAGTGTTTTCCTATATAATTTTTTATTTTCATTCTACTCAACTAGATCATGGATTTTGGTTGTATTTTTTCTATGCATCCAGTATTGACTAATTACTTGTTTTTCAAATAATATTATGGGATAGTATATAATTATGATTATACATTCCTTATGTATACGTGATGTGTGGTAACCCTATGTGGTTTGGTTTAGTCATTTTATTCCTTGGATATGATTAGATACTGGTGGGGTATGGTAGCGATTTAGTTGGTATAGGCATAGGCTTCCTTTATATGATAAGTATTCCTAAATAGGCTTAAGTAATGGATGTATTATTCCTTAGTCTATTGTAATGTAGATAATGTGTAGTGTTACTTGTATTGTAGTTTTTTTTGGAGTAAATTTTTGGATATATCACTATCCTTCTTATTTTTAGTTGTGCTTTTATATGTGATAGTTGTGGTGATACAAGATGGTCACGTTTAGTGTTAGTGGACCATGGGTAAGTTCTTTGTGAATTTAAAATACTCATGTAATCCATGTGGTCATAAAATTGGGTTTTTTATTGTAAATTTCCTTATGTAATATTAAAAGATAAATATTAGAGGGTTCTCCGATCATATGTGGGTGAAATGAAAGGGAATCATGGTTAGTATTTTAGGATTTAGGCCTAGGATGGTAATGTGTAACTCATGGATTCATGATCCCAAGTGAGAGATAGGAATGTAAGAGAGTATACCTAGTCATATTTGGAAATCAGTTTATATTTTATGTGGGACAAGATACATTTACTGGCTTCCATTATCTTGGTTGTGATGGTTATGGGTTGATTCATGTTGGTTTCAGCATGATGATTTAGTGTAGTGTTGTAGAGGATAAAAATTATGTTATGATTGAGGATAGTGTGAGATGGATAGTGGTATTTATGGGATTTCTATATTATTTTAGGTTTAAAAATTTATGAAAAGTTATAGGTTTTCATTGATGGTAATATGGTACACTCATGAGGTTTATAATGTAGCGGGACTAGATGAAGTCCACCATAGGTAGACACGTGATAATTTTGTTGATGATGGTGAAATTTTTTAGTCAATATGTACACTTGTTTAGGTTTTGGAGCTGATAAATGGATCATCATTTTGGTTTCAGAGTGATGTTTCATATCCCTGTGGTGTTATAGTTTTGATTCTGAGTCTTGATAAGGGTTTTAGGGAATGGGATGATCATGGATTGGAAAGAGAAATACATTTATTGTGTTGGGGTTGGATGAGTTGATTACTCTGAGAGTATTGGTAAGCGAAGTCATATTGTAGGGATCTCCCCAATGATAGTTTTGGGAAGTAACCCTTGAGTTTGGGGTGTACTAAAGGTACTAGGGCCTGCAGCGGAAGATGGTAGGCTGGGGATTTTTAAATTTTCATCGACTAGACAACAGAACTTGTCTCCGCTGATGATCCTAGTCGTGGTACGGTCCAAGGATCTCTTGTAAATTAAAATGAGCACAAAATTAAAACTGTAGATGTTACTTTATTGATCTAAAGTCATGGTTGATAGAAACTCATCACCAGTGATTATTTCTTGAAGGATCTGTAGAATCATCCCTCTAGATCATTAACACATGCTTCAACAATCTTCAATATTGCTGATCATTGAATATCGAGTGCTAGCACAGAAATTTGATGATATTTTCGATGTCCCGATGATCAGCGTGATCATATACCTTCAATGGTTGAAGGTAGAACATGGATCAACACTTATGAGGTAGAGACTCTCTCTCTAAAAAGTGGGAGGAGATAGATTCTCTCATTCTAAATGAATGAATAGTTTGTTGGGAGTGATCCTCTCTCTCTCTATTTATAGTGGAGTTTCTAAATACCCAGTATGGTTCCCTGACCCCTATTAATTTAACGTCCACTCAATAAGTAATTATGAAAAACTAAATTGTGTCAATATTATTTATTATTTTATCACATGCATTTAATATATAAAATATATATTAGGTGATAAAACCTCAGTTATTAACTCGACTCATAATTCAACATAATATTAAACGAACCTGAATATTAAATTAATATTCCTTCGATTAATAGTTTCTCATATTTACTTAAATTGTAAATAATTTAAATAAATTCAACCCAATTATTAATAAATTAAAAAATAAGGAAATTAATTTATTATCGGTGATGGATACCTTGGACAACACTCATATCTCATGGTGGATCCCACTATGTCCAATATACCTATTCAATTGAATAGGGTGGATTCTTGAATATGATATTGTTTGTGACCCTCTAGGGCCTTATCTAAAAAATATTGAATAAAATCCATAAACTAATAGCTGATTCTATCAACCAATCAAGGCCACTAAAGAGATAAGGATTGTCATAGTAATGACAACAAACCTACAAACAAGTATTATGTACAATAATCACTTTTTCTTCAAATATCTCATAATGTAGGATGCACACTTGTGTCATCACCATTTTTCTTACTTTATTATTTGTTGATCTATTTGGATGGATTTTCCTTTCTACTAATTTCCCCAAACACTTATGAAGGTAGCAATATCATGATAAAATAGGCCTGACATATACAAATTCCATAAATCGAAAATGATAAATCCTTTCTTTACCATTCAACCAATATCATTCCACCAATGATTAACCCAACACAAGAAACCTCACCAAGTGTCACGACCCGACCTCGGGGCCCGTGCCGTGACTACCCCAAGCCCGCCTTCCATAGGCCAGGGGCTGGCGACTAGCACCAAGGCGTAAAATCCCGGTAAACAGGGAAGACATTGCCTTTATAAGTAACAACCACCACAGAGTCAGCAAGCGGAAAGTAACTACCAAGTGCAGAAAAGTAAAGGGGGCCGGAATACAAGCCCAACTGAAAGTACAACTGAAAAGGAAAAGAACAGCAACTGAAGAAAAGACGGCGGCCTCGTGTCGTCCACTGGAAATCCCACCTGAAGGGTGGGTACAGATAGCCTCCAGGCTCCTCGGGTCCCACGTCCGCTCCGAGCACGTCCCGCCCAGTGGTCTACCTCCAGGTACCGTCCTACTCCACGCCCCAACCGAGATCAGTGCTGTCCGTCGTCTGCATCCAACACAACAAGGTGCAGGCATAGCCCGTGCAGGGGTGAGTATAAACTACTCAGTAAGGACCCCGAGACCCCCGAAGGTCTCCTGAAAACCACAAAGGATATAGCACAAAAGAAAGGTGCAATCACGAAATAACATCTGACTCGACTTATGTATATTCCCATACATATACCTAAGTCCCCAATTCTAGCTCTGCTCACGAGCTCAAGAACAACTCAATCCACACAGGAAAGCAAGACTCAAATCCTCAAAGGAGAGTAAACAGTAAATCCACATAGGATAGTTCAACACAATCCACAAAGGAGAGTAACATAAGATTCAGCTCAACCAGGTATACTTTTTCAGATGACGTCAAAGATGATCACTGATCCATCTAAGTCGTCGGACCCACGAAGGATCGATAGGTACTAACCCCCGCAAAAGACCCACGCAGGATCGGGCTCACACAGAACCTGTAGGCAGTGGCTCACACAGAACCGGTAGTAAGGACCCACACAGGATCAGGCCCACACAGGACCTGAAGCACTGATCCACGTAGGATCGCTGAGTGTAGTAGTCGACGCAGTCCACTGAGGATCTCCGCACAGTCGTCGCCGCAGTCCACGAAGGATCTCTGCTCTGTCGTCGTCGCAGTCCACGGAGGATCTCTGCTCTGTCGTCGTCGCAGTCCACGGAGGATCTCTGCTCTGTCGTCGAAGTCACAGCCAGCACTAGGGTTCCCGCACACAGCGAGCTCGTTTAGGAGGGTCCGCTCCACGAGCCGAGAGGCTGATACATCAACTGACACGTAGTCCGAAGTTGATGTATCCAAAAGTTCCGTATCGACAACAGGATCTCAACGCAACAGACGGCGCGTCAATCGGACGCCCGGTCTGAGAGTTATTGGCATTTTCGTCCCAGGGGCCCGGTTGGTTTTTAGGGAAAAACCAACCCGACCGTACTCTGCCTGTGTCCGATTCTCGGGCGGAGTATGCCAAAAGTTCTGTCTCACTTAGAGGAAACTACCACAGCTGACGGTACGTCGATCGGACGTCCGTAGCTCAAGTTATGAGCGTTTCCGCTCCGAGGGCCCGGTTGGTTTCGTGTACAAACCAACCCGGCCGAACACAAAGTCTTCCGAAACCTTGAGTGTAATATACCGAAACGACCGTATCGATCCAAGGATCGCGTAGCCACTGACGGTTCGTCAATCGAAGGTCCTAGGCCCAAGATATGGGCAAAAGATCGAAGAGGGCCCGAAAACGGGGGTTCTGGGCCCGGGGCGACCCGGCCCGAACCCCCCCCCCCCCCCCCCCCTGGGTCGGCCGAACCGGGTCGACCCGACCCGGCTAGGCCGGGTCCGGTCCGGCCAGGGCACGGCCCGGCCGACCGGACCGGCCGGCTCGGCTTCGGCCGAGCGGCCGAAGGAAACCGCCGCGAGTTTGACCCGCGGCTTGGAGGAACGCGGCCCGCGCGGGCCGCGTGCTGGGTGGCCGGACCGCGGACGCGGTCCGGCGGTTCGCCGCCGCCGCCTTCCGCGGGCCGCCGGAGTTGCTCCGGTGGCCCGTTTTGCCTCCCGTCTGCGCCATAGCTCCTCCCGGGGGCCGATCTTCACTGCGGGATCAACGGATCGCCCCTGCTGCACGGTTCGTCGTCGCTTTCCAAAACCGCACACAAGAAAGATCGGCGGAGGGTTGCCGGGTCTTGTTTGTTAGACCCGCACCCTCCGCGTTAGTCATAAACAACGGGAGGAAGGGGCTACAACAATTTTTAATCAAAGATAAAAATTGTTCACTTCTTTTTCTTTAAAATGGCAATTCAATTTTTAACCACTTGAAATTATTCATGCTGGTTCTTGGTTCAAAAAGAAGTAGAATCGCCGAAGGATAATCACAATAAGATAAACCCCTACCTCGATGTCGCCGTCGGACGTGAGGTCGTCGCGGAATCACTCGTCGCGGAAGGAGGGGACCGTCGCGCCGACGATCTCCGGATCTAGAACAAACGGATTTAATTAATTAAATCCATTGTCATTGAAATTAAAAGGGAGAATTAAACGATCCGTTTCTCACCTTAGTTTCCGAACGAGGATCGGCCGCGAAAGAAGAGGCGTCGCCGAAGAACGTCGCGGGTAGAGCTCGTCGACGTCGCAGATCACGGTGTGCGTCGTCGAATTCCGGTCGCTGGCGTTCTTCGTGTTCTTCACGTTCTTCGCGTTCTTTGCGAGGAGGGTGGAGGTTTAGAGGATCTCGCACAACAGGAGGATCCTCCAAAATAGACAAGTTTGTCTATTTTATTAATTTGCCAACGAACGCAAATGCATAAGTAACGACCCATTAAATTCGTTGAATTAATTCAACGAATGAAACAGCCCATTTAATTCACAAAATAAACCGCCCAATTAAATGGTCTGTTAAGAATTAAAGAAAATGCGCCGGTTGACTTTTCAGTTACTTTGACGGGGTTTCGCGGGTGCGTTACTTAGCGGAAGAAACGGCGGGGCTCGTGCGGGCCCCACCACACAAATATCCTACCAAGAGGGTAGGATATTTCCGGATAGCACCCTATCCGCTTTAACTCAGCTCAAGTGGCTTTCAAGTGACTTCCAAGCGGCTTAAGTGAAATAAAATAAAGTTGTCGCACAACCTTTATTTTATTTCTGACTTAAAGCCCAAAATTTCAAAAACCACGGTTGAGCAAACGCAACTCCGGAAGAGGCGTTTCTAAGCAAATACCGGCGCTGCGATTTCATTGGTGCCCTCAGAATTCGATTCCGGGCACCGGTTCAAAAGATAGAAAAACCCGCTCGTCCGTTCATTGAACGTACCCGAGCCAAACTTCGGAAATTGATTCCGGGCACACCGGGCCTCAGAATCAGGTGCCGTCTAAAGCTGCGCTCTTGTAAAATTCCAAAGAAAATTAAGAAAAAAATTTCCTTGAAATTTGCGGGTCTTTACACCAAGATTTCAATATCATGGTTTTTACCTTTCATCAAAGTACACAATTAAATGGCACACACTGGTAATGATCTCAGGTTAGGAGACCAATACACATGTCCATAGATAGGAACAACCAATGAAACCCAAAACACGTGGTGTTCCTATTAGTGGGTTAGTTTTCAAGATCTCACTACAGAATATCACCAAGTGAAAACTTCATGATAATAAGTCTTAATGCTTACGATACCCCAACACATGATAGTCAATCATCAACTGTGTCCAATTAATATGATGAATCTAGACTATAGGACCTTTATTTAAGATTAATGTCATAGTATCGCGTGGTTCTTATTGTAGTTTTGGATCTACTATAACCTTTTTATATAAAAAATAATCTATTTACATTACCATTATATTATGGAAGCAAAAATACCTACACTATAATAGTAAGTTTACATCATTTATAACTAGTTGTATACACAATATGGTTATCAAAATTAATGCATAGTTGGGTCTAGGGCACCCACTATTTCAACACTCACACTTTCAAAAGATCCAACTTTCTAACCATACTTATTATCTACTCACATGATGTAGATCATGTTTCTATTGAGTAATGGTTTTTGTTATTGGGTCTTCCAAGTTTCTATCGCATGGATATTCTACTATATGTGACCTCATCTCCTTGTGTAAAAATTCCCAAGAGATGGTAACCACAAGTATATCCTTGTGTAAACTATCTAAACTTAACATATTGAATAGTAAGAATATCATAATTTACATTATGAAAGTACTTTACTTACAAAGTTTGATTTGAAGAACTGGAAAAAATCATTGCAGTTAATAACTACTTCTTATCTTCCTTATAAGCTGCAACATACTTAGTATTTGTTTGTATGGCTACCACTAGATCATATGAGCTTATGTATCTTATAAGCTTATACTAACTATGAAATTTGATCAAACTGATCTAAGGAACACTAGTTCATGTCCCATTAAAGTATTATTATTCTTCTCCACATACCTGATACATATCATTTGTACTCTCCAAAGTACAATATGATAGTTTTGACTGCTTCACTTGTAGTTCTCCTTGATATGATTGATATTTTCCTACTATTAATTATATCCTAGAAATATCAATTCTTGTAAATATCAAGGAATACATGATTGATCCATTGTTGAAGTGTATAGAACTCAACTCACAACTTTTAATATCCTACCATGTTCCAAACATGTCAAAATGTATAGATTATTCTATGTGAAATTGGTAACAATTATTCCCATGAATTGTTCCAAATTCTGTTTTTTAATACCATGTCACTACATGTACGATTAACTAGGTCCAAGAAATAATTAGATCTATATTTTTATATCATGTTCCCTAGAACATAGGGTTCTAATTAAATTCAATCACTATAGAATTACTTTTATCCTAGTCTTAACTAACTGTAAGACCAATAACTATTTTCCATATGTTGGTGAACTTATTTATCTTGGAAAAAATGGTGCTTCCATTAACCATTGATAAACGCATGGAAAATATTCATTTCAAATGAATTATCCAAGATCTTGTTTCTTACATTAATACTGAACTATATTAAGTAACTTGATACCCTCATTCTCATCTGATGATGTCATCATCCCTTTCTGGTTGTGTCATTTAGACACCTTCCACAAAATTTGATCTTGACATCCAATGGCCAATTTAATGATATTAGAATATAGCTATGAAAAGTAAAATTCTAATGGATTTATTCATACCAACATGATATTACCAATCGTCCCTTATTGGTATCATGCTTGTACCAACCATGTACCAACTCACTTTAATACCCACCGTAGTATTCAATTTATAATCCCCTTTCCAATTTGATACATGGAACCAATTATTGAATTTTAATTGGTCTTTTCAATCTTACCTAATTGATATATAATGCTTAATTATAGGAATTATCATTCTCAATGTATAATTTATCACCAACTACGGTGATTATAAAACTATCACCTTGGTTTTTAACCATCCTATGTAGTATGTTTCTTTGGAACATTCCTCTTCCGCATATACTTGTGGATATTGTTCCTATTACAAACATTTGTGCATCTTGAGCATTGAAAAACTCCAAGTCAATCCATCTCCCACTATCTCTAATAGATATGTGAACCCATGTATATAAATTTAGTTCAACACTTTACTACAATTTTTATATCTTAGGGATTTAAGTAATATCCCAAGAAACTATTAGGATATTTACCTTAGATGCACAATGTGTTTAGCTTGATGTAAGTTTCTTTATATTCTAAAAAAACATTTACATATAAACACATGTCTTATGTTATAATGGATTTCTATCATATAATCACATGTATGATGTCCATTTTTCATTTTTTTTAATTGGCATATTAGTAATGGGATTCAGTCATTATTTTCATGGAACATCTTGAAATATGATGGAAGTTACTACAGGATGTAACATTGATCATAACTTTGATGTATAAAATGTGAATTTAGGAATTTCTCTATGCTAAATTTTGTTGATCAATGTTAACATGTAAGACTTGTCATCAATCCTCTTTATTAGCATCAATTTCATTTTGTATATAAGGTAATGTGCATTTAGTAATTACTACATGTTGTATTATAATGATCGATGAATTCTTGGTCAATATATTCTTTGGCATACTAATCCAAAGAAAAACATATCTTTTAATCATTCTTATGCTTCACTATCACATTCCTTAATAACTTAATGGAATATTATAAAGTATCTTACCATCGGATTTCCCATGGAATAGTTCATGATCACTTGTTGAACTAATTCCAAAGGCTTTGTGGTATAACTTTACTTCTAAAGGTTTATTTGTCCAAAATAAATACGTTGATAATACCAAATTTGTTTAGTTATTCTGAGCATAAATACAAAACTGGTTATATAATTGAATCCCTTTCAGTTTTTCTTGACAAATAATTATCTTGCTGAAACTAGGTAAACAAGTCTTAAATTTTTATATTCATCACTTATTGCCTATGATTCATGTATCACTGAACTATTTTTTTGAGTATGATACCCCTCAAAAAAATTCATTCCTAAACATTGAACAATGTCTCATTATGTCCAAAGGGAATGTAATATAAATGTTTTGTTTATACTCAACAAATTGTTCAACTAGAATCAATCACATGGAAAATTGAAGTTATGTGTACTTCTCATCACTGACTTAGGAATCACCCTTTCTCATCTACTTGGAGAAGATATCTTACTTCTTATATTTTTTCTATACTTAAATGGTTAATGTATTTAAATACACATATGTGAAAGGAATATTTTATTTAATAACAAATAATTTTGTCTAAAACAATAGTATTTTTTGATGAATATATACTGAAGAAGAAGAGGGTTCTTTCTTATTCAATTCAATTCATTGTGTTTTAAACTTCCATAAATTTATTTCGAGCTATGTGATGAAAATAACCTCATGTTAAATAACCATCCATTCATTGAAGGACATTATTAAGGTGTCATTGGCATAACATTCCATTGGAATTTTCTCATTGTATTTCAATTTATTATTTATAAGAACTAAATACGGTACTTTCTTTAATATTCTTATTACTTAGAAAACCATACCAAAAGGTATTAAATTGCTTAATCCATACTCTCTGTTCTCATCCTTAAACCAAACTAGAGTAATTTTTTGAAAAGGTGTAAGAATGGGATTCCATAAAATATCATAGTCTGCCTTTCATGTTTACACAAAACCAGTGTAATCATCAGATTCATATGTTGCTTCACTTTCACCTCATTAACTTATTAGATATGAGACTATATGTTGTATCATCCATGTCCAAATTTAGTGACTGAAACTAACATAGGATGTTGATGATATCATTGTGAACTAACCATCCCATGATTCATTCATGAGTCTCTTGGAAGTATTTTTACACCCTAACTACTTGAGGTGGCTTAACAGTTTGGAACACCAGTACCTTGAATTTTTTATATTCGTATTATGAGAAAGAACATGTACTACACTTGTAAATTCATGGTAGTTCAGAAATTTACTTTTACAAATATTTATCATAATTTTTATTGTGGTATTACTTTCCAGTTTTCTATAAAAATAAAGTTTAGTAGATGAGTAATTTTATGTTGAATACCAAATTAGACATTATTTATTAATTAATTAAATTGTTAAATGTCTCACACTATTTTATTGAATTCTAGGAATCCTATGTACTAGAATCGAAAAACTCTGTCACATGAGTATTCTTTTTGTAAGGATCCATGAACTTCCCCTCATAGTCTACAAGATTTGGCTATTCCACTACTTAGAGGGTTCAAGGTAGGCATTTAACTATCCAAATGCATTAACTCATGGTTCCTTCATCAGTTGAGGAAAGTCTGAGCTTCTAAAATCATAACTTGATTTACTTAACACTTACCTATAAAATTACAGCAAGCTAGATTTGAATATTTCATTACTGAAATTTTAGTTAATTCAACCCATCACTATTATAAAAACTCCCCAATTATAAGAGGCACCCTCAGCTTTAGCATGCTGACCACCCCAAATAGCTAGTTTTGTTTTAAAATAGAGGATGGAAGGTGATAATGACATAATATTTCTTTAAGGGATTTTTATGTTTTTCTTTCAATGAATGTAATTGATTTCTATTAATCTTGTTCATCTATGTTTCCACGCTCGCAATTGAACATTAATATAAAAAAATATGTCACTTCCTTTTTTAGTTTAAAAATTATTATCCTATATATTTTTTCTACTGTAATAAAATGCATAAAACAATAAATAAATTCATAAGGGAAAACTACTACATGACTGGTCTTGAACATCTTAACAAAAAAGGGGCATCATACCTAATTCCTTGCTTGACTCGTGATGTGGCTCACCCCGTCATGTCTATTCACTACCCATCTGAAGTATCACCTTATCTTGGTGGGGTACACATCACGTCTTGGATTATCGCCTCATTTTGGTTGGGTCCACATCACGTCTTGTATCATCTTGGTCAATGTACACCTCCTACATCCAATGTATGAAAATATTAGCATAAAAGAGAGGGTAACTTGAGGTGTAATGTAAATCAGTTAAATTGGATGAGCAGGCCCTTATACATTTTGACCGAGAAAAGATGATGTGCAGATTCTCCACTTATTAACTACTTATTATAATCATCACATGCAGGTAACAAATAATTAATTAGTTAAATGAAAACATACATGGTTTGATGCTCAATACCAGCAGGTGGGAAAAATAATACGCGATAAAATTTAAATTTCATTTAATAAGAATGAGGGTTATTTAATTAAATTAACTGAACTAAATAATTCAAATAATTTAATTATTCTTCGGTCCGCCTATTAAATAAATTTTAATTCCAAAAATTAATTTAATTTTAATTCCAAAATTAAAGTTATTTTTATCCATAGGTATTAAAATTTATTATTGGTTAAACCATAATAAATAAATTAAATATATTAATTATGATTAAACCAGGCCCCACAACATCGGGAAGACGCAAAGACGGTCACGCTAAACCTATGAAAACCCATTATATGTCATATAATGCATATTCATGGAATTTTAGGGCCATACAGGTCTGCCCAAAACCGTTTTGGATTTGGCCAACCTGCTTATGCCATTAACGGGGTATAGCGAGTTGGGTAGATTTACTTCATGTCTACCTCGTGGCCCAAACTGGTTGCGGATGGTCAGAAAGTTTTGTCTGAGGTAGATTTTCCATCTATAGAGGAGGGAGTCCATGATTAGATTAGATTTGGATGGTGGAAAATTGGTGTTTGACCTATTTTTTTAGTGGATCTAGGTGGTTGGGTAGCTGCCTCAAGTTCTTTCCAATGTGAGGCATTGTAGAGGCAGAGGTAGGCCAAACTGGGTCACAGTGGCAGTCCAGCAGCAATCCTATCCAAATCTAGTGTGCACGTGGACCAGGAGTGTAGAAGGTGGAATGCGAGGTCTAGAGAAGTCGATTCAGGACCATCAGGTGGCATCGATATGAAGGTGGTTGTGGGATAGGGGAGCGGCACCGGGGCGGTGAACCAGTAGGGAGGGCGGTGCTTGAGGTGAGCCGACTGGGAGGATGAATGGCATCATATTCAAGGGAAGTGGATCCAGGGTGATGGAGGTGCACTAGAGGAGGGCGGAGCCCTACTACAATGTGTTGTAGGACAGCGGCCTTGTTGGTGGGAGGTAGGGGATAGGGGGCTGAGCGGCTAGCCCTCCACTTTCAAAAAGTTAGTTTTTTCAAGTATACCCCTTTGGGTTTTTTTTTCTTTTACGTGGATATCTTCACAAGAAACCACACATCATTGCCACCCCCCCCCCCACCAATTTTTATGGCCAAGTCTTGTCGCTTTTAAATTTCCTTTCTACCACCCCTTTTTGAAATTTTTTAAAATGATACTATTATAGACTTTTATTTATAATAATAATTATTATAATAATAAAAAAATTAATTATTATTTTTATAATAAAATAATAATTTTTTTGCATTTCAAAAAACCAGTATAATATCCAATGATCAAAAACTGTCATATTTGTCCTAGTTTTTTGGGTTCTCCAAAACAGAACATAGACAAAAATAGATGGTCTATAATTTAAATACCTGAAACCACAAATACAATGTATTAAAAAAATTAATGGCCATAAAATGGTCGTTCGACCTCATATCGATGCATGATTTGTTTTATTGGGACCATAATCAAATCCTCAGCTTAATTTAATTGCAAATTTTTTTTAGGCACAAAAAATTTATGCATCCCTCTAATACCAATTGATGGTATCGGGGCCCACAGTAGAAGCCGGTGGCTGGGGATTTTAAAATATTCATCAACATGATGACAAAACTTGTCATGCCAATGATCTAAGCCCCATAATGGTCAAAGTATCTCATGTAAATTAAAATGGGCACAAAAAATTAAAACTGTAAAGGTACCTTTTCTGATCTCAAGGCGTGGTCAACAGCAACTCATCATCAGTGATCGTTGCTTGAAGGATCCATAGAATGATTCATCTGGATCATCCACACATGCTTCAATAATATATGGGAGCACCAATAATCAAAATTTGGGTGATAGTGTAGCAATCCAATGATATCTTCGATGTCCTAACAATCACCATGATCATCTGCCTTCAACTCTTGAAGGCCGAACTTGGATCGACACTTGAGAGGGAGAGACTATCTCTCTAAAAAGTGGGTGGAGAGAGAGACTCTCATTCTAAATGAATGAATAGTACATAGGGAGAGAGCCTCTCTCTCAATTTATAGTGGAGTTTCTAAATACCTGGTAGGGTTCCCCATCCCCCAATTATTTAACATCCACTAAATAAATAATTATGACAAACTAAAATATGCCAATATTATTTATTATTTTATCACATTCCTATAGTATATAAAATATATATTAAATGATAGAACCTGAGTCATTATCTTGAATTGTAATCCCTCTTAATATTAAATGAGGCCGGAATATTAAAATAGTATTTGTTCGATTAATATCATCTCTTATTTATTTAACATGTAAATACTTTAAATAAATTCACCTCAATTATTCATAAATAAAATAGTAATGAATTTATTTATTTATCAGTGATTGATACCTTGGAAAACACTTTAATGCCATGATGGGGCCCACTCGGTCAAATATACATATTCAACTGAATAGGGAAAATTCTTGAATATTCTATTATATGTGACCTTCTAGGCCCTTACCTCAATAGTAGTGAATAATATCCATAGACAAAGCCTGGAGTCTATCAACCAATCAAGGCCCCTAAAGAGATCCGTATTGTTATATCAATGACAACCAACCTATTAAAGCATATTTTTTACTCTAATATTTTTGTATTTAAATATAACATAAATAAATACTCACACTTGTGTCATATCCATTTTTCTTGATTTATTATTTGCTGATCTATCTGGGAAAATTTACCTTTAGATTGCTTGGGAAAAAGACTTATGAAGGTTGCACCATCCTAGTCAATCAGGCATGAGATCTAAAACTTCCATGAACCAAAAGTTACAAATACTTTCTTGAAATTTAAACCAATGGAATGCCACTAATGAAACACCCAATAGAAGTTACCTCACCAAAATTTAAAAATCATGGTTTTTCATTGCCTCAAAGTATTCAATCAAATAGAACACACTAGAAATCATCTCAATTCAGTAGATCAATGAACATGTCCATAGAGAGGAACAACTAATGACACCAAAAACATGTGTTGTTCCTATTGGTTGTTCAGTCCTCATGATATCTCTACTAGAGATCAACAAGTGAGAACTTCACAAGAAGAAGCTTCAAGGATTATTATCCCCCAGCACTTGATATTCAAACTGCAACTATGTCGAATCATTATTATGAATCTAGACCGTAGGAACTTTTTTTAAGATTAATTTCATAGTATCTCAAGGTTCTCATTATATTCTAGGATCTAATATAATATTTTAATACGACAATTAATCTATGTAAATTGACATTAAATAGTGTATGAGAAATATCTACACTATAATGGTAAGTTTACATCATGTATAACTAACTGTATATATGATGTGGTAATAAAAATAGCTTTATATTTTAGTCTAGGGAACCCACTATTTTCACATGTACCACTTGGGTGTGAGTAGATTGAAAATATTAACAACTACATTTGGTAGAAACTTGGATATGGTATTCTGGAATCAGGTATTCGGGTCCATATGAATAATGATATAGATACTCTTATAGTGAGGAGAAACATATTGACCATTTCATGTATAACCCCCATGCTAAATGGTTTCATGGGTGCGACGAAACTGATTGGTGGGTGGTCGATATGGAACCGAGATGCTGATGTAAAGGCAAATCCTAGTTTATCTTGATCCTTAATGAATACTAGATGTGGGATTCTAATATATTATTCGGTGGAGTCCATGTGTTGATAAATTTCTTAAGGTGAAATTTGATTATTATCCCTTGAGGGACTTGGATCAAGGGTATATATGTACTCATGAGGATAGTATGGTGGTAGGTTTGTTGGGTTGTTGTTTTTCCTATAATATCACATCAAGATTCGGGGATGACTCTAGTGTGGGAATTTTGGTAATTTCCGGATTCCCCATAAGTTATGTAATCATGATTAAGTTAAGGTAATAGTTTTTTTGACACTAAAAATGAGTTCAAAGTGGGTCAAATAAAAAGAATGTAAAAATATGATATTTAGAGAGGAAGGACAATTCCTAACATAAACCAACGACTTCTGTCAAGCATTTCTAAACTTATTCTTGAAAGCTAGAGTTCCATGACCATGAAACCAAATGTTGAATGAACTCCATACAATCCATTTCCATGATACATAGGCCAATAAATATCCCTTCAATTCATCCATTTCAAGATCTATTAAACTTTTAAAGAAATTTGGGATGTTGAAACATCTCCATTCACAAAACCCTAAATTATGTTCCTCATGCACTCCTAATAAAATTAAAATTTTGTGGACTCTCATAAATGAGAAATGTAATTGGAATTTCTACACATGAGATATTCAAATTAATTTCAGAACAATTGAGATTAGTTTTTTCAACACCTCTTACAAGAATAACATATTTCACACAAAGTCATAACACCTTTCATAACAAGAATACCTACACAGCCTATTCCGTATGTGACCCTATGTTATGTATACCGATTTTATTCCACCTTTTTGTAGTTAAACTTCCATGATGGTAATGGAATATGGGGAATTAATTTATCCAATAAAGATTCATTAATGTAAACTCTATTTGTATGACTAGAATTATGATCTTTTTCCTCTTGTCATTTTGAACTATAAACGGGCCAAACAACATTTTTATGGTCCCCTATATATCCTTAATTCTTCCAAGAAAGGTTCATGAATTCCCACATGTGGAATTTTTATTTCCATGAAGCCCAATTAATAATCCCCACTCATTCCCTTATTTTCTATCCTTTCACAACACTAATTCAAGATATTAAATTACATTGACCGGTTTAATAACATGACCATAAATTATATGACAAAAACGATGAGGGTTTTGATTCCTATCTTTATGATACATAAGATCTCCCTTTAAGGTTAAATTCCAACATTATTTTCCTCACATAACCTCTTTGAGAGGAAATATCCTCATGACATGATCACCTTATATGAGAGGATTAATCCCCCCATAGTGTGTTCTTGTGAGGTATCATTCCATTGTGTCCTTACAAGAATCTAAACCATGAGTGTCCACACTATAATCCAACCCATTAGTTCCCCCACTAGAATCTAAACTATGAGTTTCCCCATAGGACTCTAATCCATGGGTATCCCCATTGGAATTTAATCTTTGAGTTTCTCATAAAACTCTAAACCATGAGTTCCATATTTTTTGGATTACAAACACAATGTTTTTTCACCTTCCTAAATTTAAAACATTGATATAGTTTCAATTATGTGTTGACTATAAGATTACCTAATTTCCTTCCATGAAAAATATATAGAAGCATCTAATATACTGAACACATTCATACCTCTGACCATAAGGTATTTTCCCAACTGAAGGAAACAAGGGATGTAATTAACTAATGCCCATATGGATAGTGTAACTAAACGAACATTTATAAATGAAATTTCATTTTTGAAGGAATAAAAAAACTTATTAAGTATTATAGTTAAATAAATAACATGCACTACTTCAATTATTTTGGAATATTATAATATATAGCTTGTCATATTTAAAAGAATGTTAAGCATCTTAACCATTGATAATATAGACAATTTACAATGATTGTTAATATTAGTATACATTAAGGGTTATGATAAAGTCTAATTGATATAGAGGGAATAAGTGATGGCCTTGACCAGTAGGGTCATACCATGTTATTCCCATTTATAAGAGCTTTTGAGGGATATAGAATCATCGAGATTTTCCCTTAACCAATCCCAATCCAAGATTAAACAACTAGAGCTCAAGTAAAATGATTTACGAGATAAGATCAAGATTGTCGATATCATGGCCCAAACCATGTTTACCGAACCACCCCAACAAAGAACCTTCATCTCACACCTTATCCTTGGGAATAAACTGGTGTAATAATTATTTATGTATCTAGAACCTAAGAGTATGAATTTATGTGTTTTCTTTCCAATAATTTAATTATTATCTTAACGCCTTTTCTTATTAATTAATATGTGACTAAATTAGGATCTTAAAAAGTATTTTGGGTGGTAGTAGAGTGGTTAAGACACCCTATAATCCTATAAGAAACCTAGGATAAAATCTCGGTGAAGGATTATTTTTGGGTATTGGAGCAGTACTATAGAAGGTAATATAGCTATATTATAGAGTCAAAACAGTTCATTTGATTTGGTATTTTGGGCTACTGGTTTGGTCCTATGGGCCATAGGTCCTTTTGGGCACCATAGGAATTTAGGCCACAGGGCCTCTAGGCTAACTCATTCGTTTAGTCCATGGAATTTCGGGCCATAGGGCCTCTAGTCCATGAATCATCATATCACAATACATAAGAACAGGCCCCATAAGAAGAATTTGAGAAGTTTCATCCATTATAGTATAGCTAAATAGATTGGGATTGAAGATAGGGTATGGAAATAACCATTAGTATCGGACATAATGTAGTTATACATGGAGAAATTCTATTCAATCATCCATACAATATGGGGAGCTAGGCAACATCAATGAAGCAGATATTGGGGAGTAGTTGTTTCAGTGTATTTGGGTCTTTGGGAATTTGAATCATGTGTTGGACCTTATACCTCCAGGCCTATGATTCATGTAAGGGTTCCCTCTCAACCAAGTTATAAATTGTATTATCCAAAAAGGTAAATAAAAATCTATGTTTATCGATCCATTCCATCCAAAATGAGTTTAATAAAAAATTTATTTTGATATGAATAAATCAAAATTGTATTTTTGGGAAATATATAATATCGATTAAGAAAATCTTTGGTTGAATTCAATATTTTTTATAAAAAAATTACTTTAAAAGAATATTCTTTTTAAATAATATTTATTTAAATATAAATGATAATTTAATTTAATGAAGTTCAATATAATTTATATAAGGGTTGAAAAGTTGTTATGGTCATAAAAACCATTGTTTTTAAGTAAATAAGTCTTTTTATTTAAAAGTAAAAAGAATTATATTTAGAAATTATTTTGAAAAAATAAATATTTTTTTTAAATCAGAATTTCGAAATTAGACAAAGGATATTTTTTCATAATTTTCTAAGACAATCAAATTTATAAGTAAAAAATTAAATATGGTATAAATATGTGGTATGTATTATGACATCATAATAGACTAAAGGTGATGTAATAAATTCTATAAAAGGAATAAATGATGAAATATAGGTTTTATATTTAAAATAGTTTTCTTTTGAGGTTACTTAATTAATTTTATAAACCTGTAATGAATACTCCAAAACCTATCTTATATTTTTAGGTATTAAAATCAATTATTTATAAACATGACTCACTTACAAATCACCAATGATATTATTATAATATGTTTTGTTCCTGACCTTATAAAATATTGGAAACAAATCCTATTTGAAATAAATCATCAGAAAATACCATGGAAGGTTTGTGTTTTTTATTATTTTATCATATTGAGTACAAAACCTATGTTCAGAAATTAATAAAGAATTCCCATATCTTTTTCTATAAATACCCACCCATAATATCACTTATATTTACTAAAACCACATTTAGCATGAATTTACTCTCTATATCCATCTCTAAATACCTCCTAATGTGTTCCCAAGATTATAAGAATCACCGCCTAAGCTTTTAGAAGTTTCCACTCAAGGTAAGGAGATTCTCTCCTCCTCTTTATTCAAGCACTTTCTTTGAGTTATGCCTTTTGATTTACATTTTTCTTTCTATAATTTGTTTTTAAACATAAATTTATTATCCTTATGATTCACAAGTAATGTGATTCCACCATTAAATATCATTAAACCCTTCTATAAACCTTTATTTACACCTGTTATGCTATCAAAATTATTCTATGATTTCACATGACAAACATTTGTGTTGTGTATACCCATCCCCATTTACACTCATGGGAATTCACCGAGATATACCTATAATTAATTTATTGGGGGATACAATTTATTTAACCAACACTCATTGATCAGGGTATTACAATATATTAATGATATACTTATGTTGAATGATCTTTATAGCGCACAAATGCATGCATGTGATATGAATATGATGGGTGGGACCAAAATTATATAGGAATCTAATGTATTGGGTAACGTTTTTAACTCATGATATACCATTTTTAGTTCATCAAAGGTTATCATAAGACCACTATTTTTTTGTTTATTGGATATTATCTTTAACTTATGATTATGATGTCATGTTTTATATTATTTACACATTCCTATGCTCCCTTGTTGTTATCATATTATATCATGATTCTATGTTCATGTTTATGATTATCACCATATTTATGTCACCTTGATATTCCTATTTAATAACATGTATTACATTAATCTTGTTATCCTTTGTTTATTCCCATGCTGGGCTTTATATCTCACCAATTTCTTATGTACATCATTAGGTTATCCCATACAATTTTTGAAGAGTGATGGAATTTTAAGATCGTGTTAAAGAGTTCTAAATAATGTTATTTTATCCCTGTTTCAAGTTATTATTGTATATAACTAATTACCCAAATACCATAGGACTCTTGATCATTTTGGATTCTATTATGTTTTTATTTATGTAATAAATTTTGAATTAAGTATTATTAAAGACATGAGTTGTAAAAATTGGTAGTAGAGAAAGATCTAGTTATATTTTAAAATTAAGATTAGAAAACCTTTGTGAAATCTTTAAGGATAATACTAGAAGTAGGAAAACGAAATTAAATTATGGTGAAGTATATATTAAGTGGTTTCCAAGAAATAAAATTATCTTTTGGATGCTATAAGTGGATGTGTATTTGGAACAGTTGAACCTAGGGGTAATACCCCTGAAAAGGGAACTGTGGGAATTGCATCAATCGTCACCTGGTGCACAATAAAGAGTCCTTTCTGTACACCTGGTTTGAAACACATAAGGGATATTATTTTTTTAATTCATAAGGTTTATACAAACCATCATGAAGGTAATAAATATTCCTATAAAATTTTAAGTTTGGAAATATACTATAGATAACTTAGATTGACACATAAAAATTCATAGGAAAAGGAATTTGTGTTATTTATAGATTATCCCTTCAATGTTCATGGTTTCTATTTTACATGATTAATAGTTTAAAAATTCTCATCCCTAAGTCTATTTCGGATGACGTTCATAAATAGAACCAGAATCAAATAGTGAAAGGTAGGATTATCTTCCATAGTTTTACTCATTCTTTCAAATCATGAAAGTTTAGTAGAACAATCCAAACACCACCACAAACCATGGAAGTGGAGCTATCAAAGAAAATCGAAAATAGGAAAATTATTACATCCCAAGTATATAAATCATCCCCTATCCATATTTTTAGGCTAAACTTCCTTTAAATTCTTTGATACTCACTTTATAGGGATTCGATACTATTATTATTAAATACTGTATTTTCATATATAGAGAAAACATAAATTGTATAGAGAAGTATATTACCTTCTATATTTCAAATCACCCACAAATTCTATACAAGTTCGTCGAAGAGGCTGAATATACTTGGGTTTCTTCATAATAATCATGGATTTTGTTTTCATATGATCCAGTGTATCTATCTAAAATTTTTGAAACAAAGGAAAATATCAACTTTGATAACATTACCATTATAAGGGAATACACTAATGTGTTTCCCGAATAGTTTCTTGGTCTTCCTCTGATCTATGAGTTTGAGTTATCAATAAATATTACACATGAAGATTTGATAATATCTAAGAATCCATATAGAATTTCAATTTATAACATGAATATATGAATAAGAAAGAATAGGATAATCTAGATAAAGGTTTTATTCTCTCAATTACTTTATCATGGGGTGAATATGTCCTCTTCATAAGGAGGATAGGTCAATGCACCTCTTCATTGATTATTATGTGCTAAAACATATCGTGATGAATAAAAATTATCATTTTCCAAGGATTGATGACTTGTTCAATCAGTTATGTGGAGCTCAGTAATTCTCTATGGTGAATCTTCGGTCAGGATATTACCAAGTAATGTTTAAGAATGAGGATATCCTGAAGACTAATTTTCATACAAGGTATAGATACTATGAGTACATAGTTATTCAATTTGGACCCACTAATGCTCCAACTATCTTCATAGAATTAATGAATAGAGTTTTTATAGATTACCTTCACAATCAAGTGGTAGTATTTATAGGTGATTTTCTTATAAAATCCAAAAACAAGGAGTAAAATGGGGATCATTTTAATTATATATTAAGGATCTTATTAAATGGTTCTATATGAATATTATAGTAAATGTGAGTTTTGGATGGAGAAAGTAGCATTCCTATGGAATGTAATCACTAAAAAGTGGATATTTTTTATCCGTAAAAATAGTTTCCATTGAAGGATGACCCGGACCAATATTTGTGACAAAGATCAATGGTTTCCATAGAATAGTTCGGTACAGTCAATGATTTTTGTTAAACATTTCACTATTTTCAAGACCACTAACCAAGATGATTCATAAGGGAGTGAATTTTTTCTAGACTGATGAACATGAATAGATATTTAAATATTTAAGGAAGAGTACAATCACTACACATGTGGTCACATTACCCATAAGTAGGGGAGGATTTATTTATCTAAAGTGATGTGTCCAAAAATGGATTGGGTTGTGTACTCATGAAATATGAAAAATTAATATCCTATATCTTATTATAATTAAAGTTATGTGATAAGAACTAACCAAATAATGATCTATAATTGGTTGTAGTGATCATTGCCTTGAATACTTGGTGACATTATCTCTATGGGGAGAAGTGTGATATATATATGAATCATAAAAGCCTCAAGTATATATTCACATAAAAGGTTCTCAATATGCACCAAATAAAGTGTTAATATATTATCAAGGCATATGATTTTTTAATATATTGTCATCCTCTGTAGGAAAAATAAAGTAGAAGATGCTTTTAGTAGAAAGGATCCTACAACCCTATCAATGATGAGGATTGAAAGGGATCAGATCTTATTGGACATGAAAAGGATGGAAATGGGGATAATAAAAGGATCTTAATCCTACCTTGCTCAAATAACAACTCGACCATCAATTCTTGAGAGGATAATGAAGTCCCAAAAAGATGATGTGGATCTACATATAAAGATAATGAATATTCCGGAGTTCTACATTGCAGAATATGGAGTTATAAGGTTTCAATCATTTATATGTGTCCCATCGAAACCATAACTAAAGAGAAAAATTCTTTATAATATGAATTTATAATCCTTCTCTATTCATCCAGGAATCACTAAGACATATAGATATTTGAAGAAAAACTTCTAGTAGGATAATATTAAGATGGATATAACATAATTTGTATCTAGATTCTTGGTATGCCAACAAGTGAAAGATGAATGACATAATCATAAGGGTATGATGAAACCATTTCCTATATTAGTATGAAAATAGAAAAACATAACCAAGTATTTCATCATAGGAATAACCAGGACATCTAAAGGCAATAATGTCATCTTAGTTGTAGTCAATCACCTTCAAAAGTCAACACATTTTCATTACAATCAACGAAGATCTCTCTTTGGACCAATATGATGAGGTATACATAAGGGAAGTGGTAAGACTATATAGAGTTTCACTATCCATTTTATCTTATTGAGATCTAAGGTTTACCTCAATATTTTAGAGAATCCTTTAACAAGAGTTGGAAACATAGCTGATTTTCAGTACTGATTATTCCCCTCATATGGATGTTTAATGTAAATTAACAATTCAAACTCTAGAGTAAATGTTGTGTTTATGTTCAATGGATTTCTAAGGATTTTGGGATCAACACATTACCTTAGTGGATTTCTCATTTAAAAATGGTTTCTATTCTAGAATTTAAATAGAATCTTATGATAATCTATATAGGAATATTTTTTTGGCTCCAACATATTGGGATGAAGTTAGAGAGAGGAAGATTATGGGACCTGATTTTATCCAATAGATTATAGAGAAGGTTCAAACTATTCAACATCATATGAAATCCATAAAAATATGACAAAAAATATATACATAAAATCATCAACAAGACATAGAGTTTGATGTTAATGATAAGGTGTTCCTTCAAATATCATCATGGAATAAATTCATGAGTTTTGGGAGAAGGTAAATCTTAGAGGAATATACATCATCTCCATTGATATCCTTAGTCACATCAAAGTTGTCGCTTATCAACTAGAACTCCCACCTAACCTATCACAAGTAAATTTTGTTTTCCATGTATCCCTCTTAAGGATGTACATACCAGACCACCCATATACAATAAATCTAAAGGTCGTACCCTTGTCTATTATCTTTTATATAATTACCAACTGGTGAAGATATTTTATTAAAGAGACAATGTTTTATAAAACAAGACAACTCTCCTAGTCAAAGTGTTGTGGTGGAACCACAAGTCTGGGGAAGCAACATAGGAACCAAAAGTTCCAATGAAATGGAAGTGCCCTCATTTTTTTAGTGTATGAGAAAAAATTACACGGTGAAATTTCTAAAGGGGGGTAATGTAATGAACATAACTTTTATAAATGAAATTCCATTTTTGAATGAATAAATGTCTTTTTTACTATTATAGTTATATAGAACACTTTCCCTAAATTGGTTATTTTGAACTGTTATAAAATATAGATTATAATATTTAAATGTCCATTAATCATATTAACTATTGATAATATATCCATTTTACAATGATTTTTATGATGAGTATATATTCAGGGTTATGATAAAGACTAACTTCCACATGTGAAATAAGTGATTCCCTCGACCAGTAATATTGTACACATTGAAACCCATTTATCAAAGATTATAATAAAGTTGAAATCACAAGTATTTTCCATTGCCCAATCCCAAGATGATATTAAACAACCAAATCTCAAGAGAAACCATTTACCCTATAATTTCAAGATTCCTGAGATCATGTCTCAAACTATATTCACTGAACCAAACCAAGGAATCACCAACATCACACACCTTACCCATAGGGAATATGCAAGTGTAATAAGGGGGTATGTATCTAGACCATTTTAGTATGAATTTATATGTTTTATTTCTAATAAAATAATAGTTATATTTAAGCATTTTTTATTACTTTATAAATGATTATATAATGAGTTTAATAAAAAATCATAATAAGAAATAAAAATTGTATTTTTTTAGAAATATATAGTCTCAATTAATTCACCCTTTTGATAATTCGTGAATTTATGAAATAAATTTTATTTTAATAAAATATTATTTTCAAACAATATTTAGTTAAATGTAAATGATAATATAATTTAATGAGGTCTGATGTAATTATTATAAGGGTTTGAATGTTGTTAAGGTTATAAAAACTAGTATTTTAATGAAAATAAGGTCTTATATTTAAAATTGTAAATTCAATTATTTATAAAACTGTTTGGATAAAATAAATATTGTTTTTGAAATCATCACATCAAAACAATTCAATGGTTATAATTTTAAAATTTTTTGAGATAATTGAATTCATGGGTGAAAATTAAATGTGGTATAAATATAACGATTTTATTATAACATCAATATAGACCAAATATGATGTGATAAATTCTATAAAGGTATTTCATGAATAAAAAAAGTTTTCCCTTTTAAAAATTATATTTTCAAGTTATTTAATTAATTTTATAAACCCTTATTTAATCCTCCAAAACCTAGATTATATTTTAAGGTTTTCAAATCATTTATTTATAAACATGACACACTTATGCCTACTCATTTTTATTATTTTAATATTTTTAGTTCTTGACCTTATAAATTATTAGATACCTATCCTCTTTAATAGATACCATGAAAACAATTATGGGGAGGTTTGTGGTTTTTATTATTTTATCTTATAGAGTCTAAAACCTATGTTTAGAAATTAATAAAGAATTCCCCTCAATTTTTTAATAAATACTCACTCAACCTAGAACTCCACTTAACTCAAACCCCATTGATCGTGAATTTACTCTCCTTATTCCTCTCTAAATTCATCCCATATTGTATCCAAGTTATTAATAATCTCCCCCAAAATTTTAGATGTTCCCTCTCAAGGTAAGGGGATTCTCTCCTCCCATATATTCCATAACTTTATTTGATTAGTGCGGTTTTACTTCGGATTTTTATAATTAGAATTTGTTTTTACATTCCCATTTACTTTGATTATGGTTCCCATGTAATGAGATACCACTTTTAGCTCTCATTAAACCCCTCTATAAACCTTTATATAGACATGTTATGCTACTGAAATTATCTTATGATTTTCCACTCCAAACATTTTTGTTGTGTATGTAATCGCCTATGTTTTGACCTGAAGGATGTCAGAATATTTCAGAATATATTTCGGGAGTTGGATTCTAAGTTGCACGGGAAGTCGGGGCTTAGGGAACATCGGTGCGATCATATTAAAAATATTTAATATTTTGTTGCATACATAGTTTAACTTAAAACATAGACAATACCTATTTGGAGTCTCAGATCAGATTTCTAAGGATGCGGTTGAGTCTAGATTGTCATGTTCACACTAGGTACGACCTAAAGTCATCTGCACTAAGAGGTTTTTATCTGGGGCCGTTTCAGATGATGTGGAATTAAAGGGGAATTAAAAGGTTTAATTTTATTAAACCTAATACCCTCACCCCCTCCCCTCATTTTGGATCACACAACTAAGGAGTTTCGTTCCTCTAATCCCCTTGGTGATAATGAAACCAATGCCAAATCTATGCAACGAGGTGTCGTTGATCTCAATTTCTGAAGTATATCATCATCATATTGATAACCCGAATGATCTGGGCATCATTCTTGATCCAAATATCTAGTATTTCATCAAGAAGGTAGGTGTATTTGAGTTTTTGTCCCATTACCTTTCATTTTCGTTTTTCTAAGTTTTTAAAGCATTATTACAATTGATGTCGATCCCTACTAGGTAGATCTATGAGTTTTGGGAATGAATGGGGAGAATCATGGAATTTTGAAGGTGATCCCCAAATAGAATCACCATCTACATGGCATGTAGTTTAGTGACATACATCATGTATCTCTTCCTATTTGGGTAAGATGGTCTTTTGGGGCTACACGTTGTTTATAGTAGTTACACATCATATAGTGCCCTAAATCATGTAACCATGAGTCATGGATTGGGTTAGCTGTGTGAAAACACATGGTCATGTAATAAAACATGGAAAAGATACATGTAAATGGGGTCTGGTACAAGTAAACGGGGTCTATTACACAGATACGGGAAAACTACACTGGCAGGTGTTCGTTTCTCCAAACATGTCTGTAGTATGGGATGCACGGCATGTAAGGGACACGGTTGGTCATTCCTTGTAGAAGAGGAACAAAACCAAGGGTCAAGATATGAGGGACATGGAATGTACCTCCTCTACACATGGATTACCCCTATATCGGTTGAAACCCTTGTGGAAAAGATATGTGGGCAGGTGCTCGGGCTGGCTCACACGTCGTGTGTGCCCCGATGCATGCCATGTACTACAAGGAGATCCTTCGGGGATCTTACGTCTTCCATATATTTTTCTCTAGGACTTGGATTCAGTCTTGTGATTATTCTATCCTAATTGGTTTTCCATGTAGGATACAATGGTGGCCTAAGTTATGAATTATGGGATACAAGGTTTTGTAAATATAGCAAGACAATTATGGAGCGGTATTTAGATGATGTTTGTGATCGGTTTAGTTCATATAGAGAGATTCTAGGACTATTTCTCCCGTACTATAATAGGTAGTATGATTTATTTAACTCTATGCTTATTTGGATATGGGACTCCACTCATTGTGGGTGTGGGTTTTTTACCTTTGGTTAGTTTCCTCCAGGGGTGTTACTCCCCTAAAGGAGTTGGGTATGGGTTTCCCTGTGACATTCATGAAGGTAGAGTAGGTACTCCCCGATTGGACCAGGGTGAAGGTCCTCTATTCATGGAGTCATCACTCCCCTTTTGGATTAGGTTTCAGGTCCTCCGTAGATGATGTATAGATATATTGGGTACTCCCCTATCGGGTAGGGTGTGGGACCTCTATTATAGGATTCAGTACTCCCCTATCATTCAAGGGTGTGGGTCCTCCTTACGTGTTGTTCTAGAAAAGTTAGTACTCCTCTTCCATGTCAAGGAGTGGTTCCTTAAGCTTGGTGTCAGTACTCCCCTACCATGTCAAGGTGCAGGTCTCATATAGTGAATGAGTTGGTAGAGGTGGAACTCCTCTATTCTTCCAAGGTGAGGGTCCTCTTGCCATAAATTAGTAATCCCCTACTAGGGTAGGGTGTGGGTCCTTGATTTAAAAGGTGGTACTCCCCTATCATATCAGGGTCTAGGACCTTCATTAGTAGCACCACCCTATGGTATCAAGTTGTGGGTCCTCACTTACGGAGTAGTACTCCCCCGTATTTGAGTAGAAGTAGGGAATGGGTCCTCCATTGGAGTTAGAGATCCCTCAACTATTTCATATAATTATGAGGAGCAGGCCCTTACACTTTATGTGAATGATACTGAGATAGAGATTAGTTCTCCCTCGACGGATTGAGGTGCAGGACACTCCATACAAGAGTGACAGAGGATTCACAGATTACTTAAGAGAAATACTCCCTCTACTACAAGATAGTGGTACGGCTTGAGTCCCTCTATTCTCCCTTATTAGAGAGGGTTCACATGGTGCATATCCTGGAGAAATTCTCCCTCAACTGTTTGAAGTGGTGATGGGTGAACCTCTTTACTTGGGTTTATTTAGATTACACTAGGTGTGAGGTAATGATGATAAGACCTCTAGTGTTGGCCACTAGTGCTGGACCTTGTGAGATGTTCTCGATGGATCACATTCTCTCAAAAGTACCATTAGGAATTGTATACTTGTTCCTAATAGAGTGAATCTCTTAAATGGGTGCCATCTGGGATGGATGATATTGTGGAGTGTGTTACTCCGGTCTCGTGTTACAGTTATATCCTATAAAGAGAATATTTTTGTTGGCTATGAGGTTGGAACCTCATGAGACTTAGTGTTTGAGACGAGTATATCTAGGTTATTTCTATGAGTCCTTGTGGATTTGTCACATGTCAGGGTTGAAACCCCTTATAGACCAAGCTGAATTGTCATGTGCAGCTGGAGATGGTTCGAGATGGATTTTCTCTCTCAATGGGTTTCCCTCTGGCTATGTCTAGCGGACTATTTCATTTTATTTTCTCCTTTTTTTTCTTTTAGGGTTTTTGGGGTGCCTACTGAGTATTTTTTTACTCACCCCTACACAAGATTTTCCAATACATGTTTCGTGTCTTGTGAAGACCACAAGCCTTTCGACATAGTTCACAGAGTACTCGAGGTAGGCAGAGCTTAGTGAGCTAGACAGATTGAGGTGTTTACATGAGCTTGGCTGAGGAGAATTCAAATAGTTGCTTTTGATAGTGATCCCCTCCTTCTCAGCAAGTTGGATGATTTTATAGTTTTCATTGGTAGGCATTATTTTTTTGGTTAACACTTTTAATACTTTTTGTACTCTATTTATGGGATATAGATATATGTATACATTTTTTGACTTTGGTTTTACATTTTATCATTTTGTGTGCTTGGAGATGTGTGAGTGCATATAGGAACTTAGGTAATTCCTCCCATGTTAGTAATATTCCTTCTCAACACTAGTCACTAACCCTTTTTGTAATTTCCTAGATCTTCTTTTTGAGGTACGGTTTCTTCTTTTCTTTTTCCTTTGATTTTTTTTATAAAACAAGTGAAATTTAGGAAAAGTACTAATTTAGAGTTACATGTCATGTAATCCTAAGTACCCACCATGTAGTTTGGCCATGTATGATGGGAATACATGACATGTGGGAAAGGCAGAAAGGAAAAGGAGAAAGACCAACTACACACTGTGTACTTCAGGGTACACATCGTGTAGCCATGTCAGAAGGTCCTGGAAAGTAAGTTAGTGGAAATAAGCCGCCAAATGAATAGTAAAATGATATAAACACCATTTATATGGCATTACATGTCGTGTATATGTGTTTTCTTACTTAAAATGAGAATAATCCCCTCTTTTCGGTAGTACGGATAGAGGGATCGCTGGGTTGAAGAACAAGTACTGCCAAAACATCAACCTTCTCTCAAATCTTTATCTGGACATGGATTCAATCATTGTTGGTTGTGTTTGAATCGTATCGGTAATATCTCAATTAATCTTGAGTCATTATTCCCAATTATTGTTCGAGAAGATGTTATTTAAGGTTGAATGATTATCCTTATTTTGTAAATCTACACTATTCTAGATTGAACTGGAAGTCAAGGCTAGATGAGGAGAGTCATACTATGACGAGGTAGGTGGTATCATGATAACTGATTAATTTAAAGTTGTTTATATGTGTCGTTATGCCACGAAACCATATTTGGCATGTTGCTTGGTTGAGAATTTGACCCATGTTAATGCCTAAGTATGTGTAGGTTATTAAGCATATGAATTGAAGCAGGATTGAACCATTTGTTTTTATTAAGGGTCTCTCATGTGTGAGTTTCCCTTGGATAACCATTGTTGGGCCTTTTGGCTTAGGACAACCCTAGTTATACCTCTGTTTTCCCTGTTATGGGTTGTTTGAAATGAGTTGGTTAATTAAACGTTTACCAACGTGAGTTGTTTCCTGTTAACCATGTAATTGTGTAAATATTTCATGTGTTGTTTAATATGATGAAATGATGAGATAAGGTCTTTCCCCTATATGAATTGTTATTCCTGCAGGAAAGATTTTTTATGCTTGCGGTTGATATTTTTTATGCATGCGGGTGAGATTTGCTGTTCCTACTGGCGGGATTGGTTGTGCCTATAGGCGAGGATGTGTGTTATTCCTATGGGAAAGGATTTTTTCTACCTGTGAGTGATCTATTTCTTATGGGAATGATGTTTAATTTATTATTAAATGAAAATGGAAAATATGGCTTTTAGTATTGTTTACTTTTTTAGTAATTTCTAGTTACTACATTTTCCCTTGTACACTACTGCGTCATAAACTCACTAATAGATTGGCATTCACCTTTGGTGGTTGCCTACTCGTATTTATTTCTCAAACCCTATTTGGGATTTGTTTTTTGGCCCAAAAAACTATATTATTGCAAGTGTCAATATGGTAAAGGCCCCTTTTTCAGGTACTTGATTGTTGATTAGGAGTAGGAGAGCATGGGACCAAGACAAGGCTTACGATGCTTCTGAGTTTCATTTGTTTTACTGTACTTTGGTATTGTATTATACTAGATTGAAGTGTATCATGTTTTCTCTATTTTCTTAGAACATGTGACATAATGCATAATTTTGATATTATATGCCTTTTGGTTAACATTAGCTTCCAGTCTTCAGTTGTTTACTCTAGTTTTATGTTTTTTAATGCTTCTACTATTTGTTGTTATTTTATTCAGTTTTGTTATACTCTGCCAATGAGGGAATATTTTTCCCACTATCACACCCTAGGCCCTCGCTTACAGTCAGAAACCTCTAACATTTTGGGAAATGTGCTTAAGGCCATTTCGGCTAACTAGGTATGGGGCACCAACTGAGTGGCTTCCGGACTCAGGAAGTTACAAAGATATATCAAATGGGTTTTTTCTGCTTTGTCTTACTATTTGGAGCCTATAGATAGGGAAAGAAAGGAAATGGAGTTTGGTAATTAGCTCTTCCCAATTGTAGATTCCCCATGTACAAGGAAAATCCAAATTGCTTTGAATTAAATTCTGATTTTGGATTTTGAGTTATTATAGTTGATTTGATTTCACAGTTGGGTGACGCACTTGATTTCGAAAATTACTATTGATGCAATTTTGGGTTCTATTTCGGTTATAACCTAATGGGATGAGGGTGTTCCATCTCAGGTATCATTCAGATAGTTTTTAGAATCACATGTCATGCATTATGCCATGCCATCTAGGATTAATTAGACATTCAATGCTATTTTGATAGATGATGTGATATTTGTGCACATTTTTGTGTTAGTCGGGTGTAGTAGATAATGGTGTGATGTCATCTTGCAATCCATAATGAGTATGGTCCCTTATAAATTGGGAAAAGACACACCGATGTAATTTAGATGTTAACTAAACTTGTTGGTTGGAGTGGAATCTCAAGAGGGGTGAATTAAGATCCGACATAAAATTTCTATTAAAAAAATTATATTAAAGATCCCCCAAATTTTGAAACGGCCTAGTTAATTAAGTTACTAGAGATATAGATGTATAATTGGTCAACAGGTTTCTCAATGGGTTATTAGTCCTCAATTGAATTAGTGTAAAACACTTCTTCAACTTTTGAAACAAGTTTACTGAATTAAACACATAAACACATTCACCAGAACTAACTATCAAAGTGAAGGCAAAACAATTTTATGTTTTATCAATTATAAGCAGGGTAAATTAAATAAAATAGAGTACAAAAAAATATAGATCATAGTGGAGTTAAACAGGAGGTTCAGTCTCAAGTCGAGACTTAATCCTCTCTACTTAGTGGTCACCTGCAAACAAGCAGTTTATATTAACAATAAACTTTATTCACAGCCTGTATCGATCTTTACAATAGTTTTCACAAACATTCCAAGTCTCAAACCCTCTCTCACAGTTCTTCATGGTAAAAATAAAAAATACATACCACACACAGTCTCTACCATAGTTATACATGGGAAACAAGATATAAGTGAAGTTTGATGTGAATATATTCATTATTCTCTAATTCAATCATAGGAGACAGTGTGTGTAACAGACATACACACACTTCTCAGAAAATTAAAGAGAAGAAACATAATAGATATAAGATTATAATCTTGAGTTTATAAGGCTTTATGTGTTTGTAATTCAACTCTTCAATCCTTGGAGTGAAGAATTTTTTGTTTGAGTCTTTCTCTGTAAGTTGTCTCCAAAACAGTCTGTCGCAACATCAGGTTCTAGATTTCATGAATTGATTGTTCTGCTTCTTGGGTTGATCGATAGTTGATGAGGCACATAAGGCATAATTGATTTTGTCTCAAATTATCTTTGGGATGCTTGTGGGTTCATAGTGTAAGTGTGGGATGGTACTTCTTTGATCTAGCACGTAAGCTCCTTCATACGCTACTTCTTTGTTACTGCTCTTCACTTTCTTAGCATCTGGACTCGGGCACTCATGCAACCTCCTTTTCTTCCTAGTTCTTCTCTTTTATATATTTGAGGCTCGACAATTGGAATAAGTAAATCATATGTGATATTTCTCGTACCTCGTACTGTCCCAAAATATGGTCCATTGATATGTCTACAATCAGAATTAATTAATGTCAGAAGAATTTAATTTATCAAATATAACCATTATAATAATCTTAGGAATTTGAAAAAGTATGGAGTAGAAGAGTATGGTATACTGGTAATGATATCCTTCACAACGGTAGGCTTCAACAGTAAGTTCACATCGGCAGCATTCATCAATAACCTTTCCAACGGTATCCTTCCATCAATAACTCTCCATCGGTAACCTTCCATTGGTAGCCTTCAGTGGTATCCTTCCCAAAAGTATCCTTCCATCAGCGACCTTGCAACTATGACCTTGCATTGGTGTCCTTGCATCGGTGACCTTACAATGGTGACCTTGCATTGGTGACCATGCATCGGTGACCTTTGAATCGGTGAACTTGCAACGATGACCTTGCATTAGTGACCTTGCATTGGTGACCTTGCATCAGTGACCTTACATCGGTGACCTTGCATCGGTAACCTTTGAATAAATGACCATGCATCGGTGACCCTGCATCGGTCACCTTGCATCGATGACATTTGCATTGGTGACCTTTTCATTGGTGACATTGCGCTTAGATAAATTTTGCGTTGTGTGCTTAAACAAGAGAGAAGTGATATTAAAAGTTCATAGTTATTACTTTGATATAAACATTATTTTCTCATAAATAATTATCCTATAAGAGAAACAAGTTTCTTTACATAAATGAAACGTGATTTGGGATTATCAAAATAGGTGAGTCCAATAATATCCCCCTTTTTGATAATCACAAATTATGTGAGTATTTTCTGAATTAGGGTTAGGAACATTTGCTAATATCTTTAGAGGTGTGTATTCATAAAATTTAACCAAATGTATTGGGGAAGCATGGATGGATTATATATGAAAACATTCATGTTATCTTAAATATGTCTCCCCCTTTGGGTAACTTTGAGATTCAAGTTTAAATATTTCTCCCCCTTGGTGATTAACAAAAAGACCAGAGGACAAAAAGAAACCAAAGAGGATTTTATAGTAATGAACAAAAATAATAATATACAAACATGTTACAAAGATTCCTATTAACTAAGACATCCCACATTCAATGAACATCAGATATTTCAAAGGGATATTTGTCTTTGGGAGTTAATGAGGAAGGTTCTGAAGATGGAGTGATAGCCTGAGGGATGGCAGTCAGCAGGGTTAGAGGAGCTGTAACAAAAGCATCAGTAGACCTATAGTGCCTAGATATCTGAGGAATAATATGGGTAAAACTTCTAATGGCATGTTTAGGAGTCATCATTGGTGCAACACTGGTAGATCCTGAAGCGGTTGAGGTAGATGGCTAGGTTGGAGGACCAATGATGGGAGTGCAGCCACATGGAGGAAGGGTAAAATAATATTTCTAAAATCCATAATAATACTTCCTCCTCTCTCCATGGCTGAGATAAAATCATCCTTATTCTCCATGAATTTATCTAAGGTAGGAGTCAACTCTCTGATCCTACTTACCTTATCCTTAAACGCTTTAGTGATAGGTGGAATCCTCAAGTTCTCCAGCAACAACATGAAGTGACCATACATCTATTGCTTAGTATATACCCTTTTGTAGTACAAATAAACTTGCTCTTTGATGGCCTTCTAATCTTGAGCATATTCCCATAAATAATTTCCCACAAGATTATGAATCTCTCTAGTAGTGGAAATAACCCGATTCATCGACTGAGGATCTGATATACTGGTACTACAGAACTTCTCAACATCTTCTCTAACAACTGACCTGCAGGATTCTAGATCAATAGGAGGATATGCTGAAGATGAAGAAAATGCACACAGAGGTGCCATGGTGAAAGCCAGTGTCTCCTTAAAAGATTTAGTCATCCCACTGATCAGTCTCTTCACATCTTCATCTTGGCCACTCACATGTGCCTCCATGGACATCTTAAAGTCCTCAAAAACAGTGACCATTTATTGAACCACACTTTTAAGATATCGAAGATCACTGTCCACTTGAACCCTTGAAACCAGGTAGGAGTCTAATCTGGCAATAGACTGCTTCATAGATTCCATAGAATCTTCCAAGATTCTGATCTGATTCTGACTGTCCTTTACTTCCTCTAGCAAGATGGAGTAAGAGGTATAAACTAGCCATTCCAATACAAAGGTGAGAAATTCTTGATTGTGATTCATATCCCTCTCTAACCCAACAAATATCTCATCAAAGTTTCTCTTCATATCTGATTTCATTTATTCAAAATCATCCTTATTCACATAGTCATGAGGTAAAATAACCACTGGCTTCACAATAGTAGTTTTGAAACAGTAGTAACTAGAGGACTTCTGATAGGTTGGTCATCCTTAGAGTATCCATAATCTAATCCTAAGAACACAAATCTAGGGTCTTTTGACCAATATACTATTCCATTAGCAACAACAACTAAACTTGTAGCAATAGGTTCCTCCCCCTCACTTGGAGGATTCTCCTGATCAACCACATTCAGCTCTGCCATACCTCCTTGAGCAATTACATCAACAGAAGGGTCCACTGCGACTTCCTCTATATAATATTCAACATCTTCCAAAAAAATCTAACTTAAACAAAATCAGAAACCTATTCATCTATACATTCAACCATTTTTTTAATCCCTATCAGAGGACTGAGACTAAGACATTCTTCTTCACTCACATCAGCAGCTATCTGAAAGTCAGCATGACTAGACTCAGTTTTCTCATCTTCATCTGAGGTTTCTCTAATGTCTTCTAAGACATTTTCCTCTCCTTCTTCTACACTGGCCACTTCATCAACACAATCCCTTAGGAATTCCTCTATTCTAGGAAATATCTTTATTGGGATAGGCTCGCCAAAGGATATAGTATTAGCACAAGGATTGGAGGTAAGGTTAGGATCACTCCAGTCATCTATAGAAGAATCCTCTCTTTCTGGAACAAAAACAGCCTCTCCTTCTTCATCTAAATAAATAGGCTCTACTTCACTAGGATTTAGACCAAGATCTCTCTTATCTTTAGTCCTAGTATGATGATTGACAGGGTTTAATTCTTCATGTATCTTAGCCTCATCATGTACCCATCTTCTTTTTCAGGGGTTCCAATTTATCTTCATCAACTTGAAAATTACCATCGTAATGCAGAAATTGTCCCTTACTACAACTATTTCCTCTTTATCTCTAGAAACTCATTTCACCTTCAACATCAAGGAAATCAATCTAGCATGAAATAATTCATTGGATTTGGAACTGGGATTTGTCATATCCTCTAACTGAATCATCAGCAGCCTACACGAGTTTATTTTATTTCCATGATTCAATATATATAAAATAAATACATATTGAAATTTCAATGTATAAAAGTCCCATCTCCTAGGACTCAATACATGTTGGAAAAGATTAAACAGTAGCTTTTCTTCTCCTTCCATCTAATTAGTAATGACTTTCCTTAGGATCCCACTCCCTATCATTTCAGCTAAGGCTTCTTCATAATAGAAGAAATCAATAGTGGGAGGCACCACTCTTGAGTAGTAATCATAAATCCCTTCATGTGGTACTCTCAGACACTCAACCCATTCAATAGAGGAAAAACTCATAATCATTCCATTCACCCTTGAAGACATTCTATTCTCATCCTTAGTCTATTCAAATTTCAAAAACTCATAAAAATACTTCACTAACTTTGGGTAATATGATCCATTTTTGTTTACAAAGCATTCAACCCAGCCTTGAGCTTCAAGTGCCTTCAGCACTAAAGATCTTCTCATCAGCAACCATTCGGAACTAATCTCTTTTTCAACTATGATTTCCCTCTTTGAAAGATGAGGGTTGATCAGTTTTTTCACTGCCTTGCTTCCACTACTCGACTTAGTTCGAGGTCTCTTTGGATTTATCGCATCCCATTCATCACTGACCAAAGGTATCTTTACTCTTTCCATGTTATCTAAAGCAGTTCGAGGGTTTTAGAAGAGGGTTAGGTTCTAAGGATAGGGAGAAAGAGATTCGGGAGAGACATTGAGGGGGATTGAAATGTGGTATGTACATTAATTTTATCACTTAAGGATCAAAAAACAAATCAAATAAAAGAATTAAGTAATACAGAAAATGTTTTAGATTCTGGCAGAGAAAACACTAATTTCTGAAAACATTGAATATCGGTAAGGTAATGATGGTGAGGTCTATCGGTGAGGTTACTTGTGGTGAGGTCTATCGGTGATGTCCAACGATGAGGTTCCTAACGGTGAGGTTCCTAATGGTGAGGTCCAACGGTGAGGTTCATAATGGTGAGTTCTATCGGTGAGGTCCAATGGTGAGGTTCCTAATGGTGAGGTCTAACAGTGAGGTTTCTAATGGTGAGGATTCTAACATTAACAGTTTATCATACCTAACTCATGTTTGATGTAATTTAACCTCTCAGAATTCAAATTATTTTTGAATATATTAGCCAATTTGTGTTTAGTACCAATGAATTCAAGAGTGATACCACCTCTTTGATAATGATCTCTCAATAAGTGAAGTTTCTCATCAATGTGCTTCGTCTAAGCATGAGATATTGGATTTTTAGAGATGTTGATAGCACTTGTGTTATCACACTTTATAGAGACATGTTTGAATTGATATCCATAGTCTAGTAAAGTATGTTTCATCCACAGAATTTGAGCACAACAACTCCCAGCAGTTATATATTTAGCTTCAGTAGTAGATAATGTAACAGAATTCTATTTCTTACTACACCATGATTCTAGTAACTTGCCTAAAATGTGACATGTTCTAAAGGTGATCTTTCTATATAAATTTCTACCAGAAAAGTTATCATCTGAATAACTTACTAAATAAAATTATTGTCCTCTTGGATAAAATAGTTCTAAGTTTGTAGTATACTTCAGATATTTAAAAATCTTTTTAATAGCAGTTAAATGAGACTCTTTAGGATTAGATTGAAATCAATAACACATGCATGCAAATAACATAATTTCAAGTCTACTAGCAATAAGATAGAGTAGTCTCCCAATCATACCTTCGTAATTGGTTTGTTCCATTGGTTTACCAGTTTCATCAGCATCCAACTTGTTGGTGGTACTCATAGGAGTATCACTACCTTTATTATTGTCCAAACCAAAATGTTTCAAAAGATCTTTGGAATATTTACTCTAATTTAAAACAATTCCATTTTTATTTTGAAAATTTTTAAATCCAAGGAAAAAGTTATGTTTCCCCATTAAAATCATTTCAAATTCATCATGAATCATTTTTGAAAAATTTGTACATAAATAATTTTTAGAGGATCAAAAAATAATTTAATCTATATAAATTTGTACTATTAAAACATATTTGAAAATCCTTTTAATAAAAAGAGAAAAATACAATATTCCATTAATAAAACCTTTTAAAATAAGGAAATAATTGAGTCTGTCATACCAATATCTTGGAGCTTGTTTTTGACCATAAAGGGATTTTGAAAGTTTGAAGACATGATTTGAAAAATGGGGATTTGTAAAATCAGGGGGTTGTTCAACAAATACATCCTCAACTATGTACCCATTTGAAAATGCACTTTTGACATCCATTTGATAAAGTTTAAAAATTATGATGAGATATATAAGCAAGTAGTATTATAATGGCTTCTAGTCAAGGTACAGGTCCAATGGATTCCTCATAGTCTATTCTTTCTTCTTGACTATATCCTTGTGAAACTATTCTAGCCTTGTTTTTAACTATGTTTCCAGATTCATCAACTTTATTTCTAAACACCCAATTAGTGCCTATGGTCAAAGTGTCTTTAGGTCTTTCTACTAATTCTCAAACCTTATTTCTTTTAAACTGATTTAATTCTTCTTGAATAGATATCACCCAGAATTCATCATTGATATTTTTAGGTTCAAGCTGTGAAAGAATGGATTTATGTTCAACCTAGTTTCTCAGAGAAGCTCTAGTTTATGTTCCACTATTTAAATCACCTACTACAGCATCTAAAGGATGATTCTTGAGAGTTCTAATACCTCTAGAAAGAGTTGAACTATACTTCTTATGATTTTCTATAGGTTCAGATTCACCATTAATAGATTCTAGAAGATTTCCAGAACTGGTTGTTTTCACTATGGGCTCACTGTCTTTATCATTAAGGCCCAGAATTGACATATCTTCCTCAATATGTTCAAACGAGGTTTTGGGTTCATGTGGATTGGTCTCATAAAATTTGAAATGAACTGATTCTTCAACACATTTGGTTCTCTTATTAAATATTCTATAAGTTTTACTAGTGATTGAGTAACCTAGGAAAATTCCTTCCTCACTTTTGGAAGAAAACTTGTCAAGATTGTCCTTAGTGTTAAGTATAAAGACTTTGCAACCAAAAAATCTAAATTAATTAACCTTAGGATTCCTATTATTCTATATCTCATAAGGGGTCTTCTTAATAACGAGTCTAATTAAGACTCTATTGATAATGTAACAAGATGTATTAACAGATTCAACCCAAAAATAGATAGGTATATTATACTCATTTAGCATAGTCCAGGCAATCTCTTGAATTGTCCTATTTCTTCTTTCTATAACTCCATTTTTTAGATGTGTTCTAGGAGCATAGAAATTGTGAGTATAGCCATTTTGTGAGAAAAAAGATTCAAATTCCTGATTTTCAAACTCACAACCGTGATCACTTCTCAAGGTCTTAATTCAAAGTCCACTAAGATTTTCTACAGACATGGAATATTTAATGAAGTAAGAACATGCTTCACTTTTTGGATCTAGAAAGTATACCCAATTATATATAGAAAAATCGTCTACATGATCATAAACATAGTTCTTCCCATTTAAAATTGAAACTCTAGATATTCCAAACAAATCCATGTGAACCAACTCAAGCATTTGAGAAGTAGAAACTTCTTTCTTTGGTTTGAAAGAAACATTTTATTGTTTTCCCTTTTGACAAGGATTACACACTTTGATAAGATGGAATTCCAATTTAGGTAAGTCTCTAACTAAAAATTTCCTAGTTAGTTTCCTAAGTGAGTGCACATTGCAGTGTACTAATCTTCTATGCCATAACCAATATTCCTTATGAAAAGCATTTAAAGATGAAACATTTTTCTTAGCTAAGGAGTTTAAATCAACAACATATACATTTTCATTTCTAAGAGCAGTAAGTATTAAATCATTTTTAGAATTAAAAACATTGCATGCATAATTTTTAAATTTATCCTTGAATCCATCATCACACAACTGAGAGATACTTAGTAAAGTTTACTTTAACCCATAACCAAAAATTACTTTTGAAATTAATACAGTATTAGGGTTACCAATTTGGCCTAAGGTGACAATTTGCCCTTTAGCGTTATCACCAAAAGTATCATGTCAACCATAAACTTTAATTAGGCTTTTGAAGCATGAATAATATCCTGTCATATGTCTTTAACATCTATTTTCCAAGTACCATATAGTTTTACCAGACCTCTTTAGCCAATTTTCTAGAAAAATACATTAAGTGTAGGGTAACTTTGGTACCCAGATTTCCTTGGGTCTAGAGAGGTTAGCAAGTAAATATTTGGGAACCCATACTTGCCTCACAGGTTTCCTAAAATCAACAGATATGTTTTGAGACATGAACACTTTTTTAGGTCCTTTAGAGATTTTTTTCAAAGGATGGTCCAAAACGTAAACTAGCAGTGAACTGTCCAGATTTTAGAACAAATTTAGTTTTAATACTTCTCTGTCCTGGTTGATATCATATACTTATTGTGTATTTTGGAGAAATTTTTTTTCTAGAAACTGAGTCAAGGTATTACTACCTACAGTAAAATTCTCAAGATCTCTTTTTAATTGCTCATTGGATAATTAAAGTTAAGTATTTTCTTTTAACAACTGATCACATTTTTCTTTTTCAATATCCTGATCAAACATATAATTGGCATTTAAAGCATGTTGTTTTTCCAATAATTTATATTTATCCTTGTGTTCATTAAATGAGTCCTCAAGCATTCCACAATATTCAAATAGTTCATCCTTATTCATATTTTCATCATTATTTGATTCACTTTCATTGCTAGAATTGTAAGTATTATATACAGGTGAATTGGGTGTTATCATGGATATTCTAGTCATGAAACACAGGTTTTCATGTTTGTTCTTTTCAATATCAGAAGTTTCAGATCCACTTGATCTATCTTCTAAGGCACTGCAAGTAGCTTTCATATCCTTTTTATATCATTTTCCCTTGTCTTCATATATATTGTTAAATTTCATGTTGGCGCAATTAGCTTTCATATGACCTTTTCAATTACACTCATAACAGACTATCTCATTTGTATTATCATTCATTTTTCTATCCTTTTCTATGTTCCTTTATTATCATACCTTCCTTTATAGTTTGACTTTATAAAGAACTTTTTATTATAGTGGAACTTCTTGAATCTCCTAGAAATATGATCCATCTCATCATCACTTTTATAATCTGAGTCTTCACTGGTGGAAGTGTCTATAGGAGCTTGAGATTTTTATTTATCTTTGTTCTTTGAGGTAGCAGTCTTGAAAGATATAGATTTATTTCTTGGTTCTTCATCAGCTTCTTGATTTACTTTCATCTATTCTCCGTACATCATAAGTTTTCTAATTAGTTCCTTCACTGGTATCTTTCCTACGTCACAAGATTCTCATATATAAATAGAAGTTCCTCTTCATCCGTCAGGTAGGCATTGAAGCATTCTCATAATCTGATCCTTGTTGTCCACTGGTTTCGCAAGAAGACTCATGGTATTCCCTATTTCATTGAACCTGAGATACATTCTAGATATAGGTTCATCAGGCTTTATTTTAAAATTATCATATTTAATAGTATAGGTATTTAATCTCATTTCTTTAACATTGGTTGTTCTCTCATGAGAAATAGCTAAAGTGTCTTAAATTTCATATGCAGTTTTACAAGCAGATATTCTATTGAATTCATCATCACCTAGAGAATAGTACAATGCATTCATTGATATACAATTATTATTATATGTAGCTTTAGTCAACTGAGACTATATGTCCCTAGCAGTAGCAGGAAATACATGTTGTTCTTCAATTGTGTCCTAGATTTCAGGTCCCATTCTCTCTAGATATATTTTCATTTTTAATTTCCATTGAGAATAGTTATTAATATTAAAAAAAGGTGGCATGTTAGTAGCAGCACCCTCAACTATGTTATCTATTGTTAATTAGAATTGTAAAGAACTGAAAATTTAGATATGGTAGAAATTTTAAGATCTTTAAGATACAACTAAAATCACAGTTAAAGAATTTGATGAATTTCACAATAGATTTTTTAGTAGTAATAAAAATGAAACTAAAACCCTTGACACCAAGTGTTGGTCAGAGTGGAATCTCAAGAGGGGGGATGAATTTAGTTCCTACTTAAAATTTTGGTTAAAAACTTTATATTAAAGATCCCCCAAATTTTGAAATGGCCCAGTTAATTAAGGCTGTTGAGATATATATGTCTAATTGGTCAATAGGTTTCTCAAAAGGGCGATTAGTCCTCATTTGAATTAGTATAAAACACTTCTTTAACTTTTGAAACAAGTTTACTAGATTAAACACATACACATACTCACCAAAACTAAATATCAATTTTAATGCAATATAGTTTTATGTTTTAGTAGTTATAAGCAGCGGAAAATAGATAAAACAGAGTAAAAAAAATATAGAGCACAGTGGATTTAAACAAGAGGTTCAGTCTCAAGATGAGACTTAATTCTCTCCACTTGGTGATCACCTACCACCAAGCAGTTTATATTAACAATTAATATAATATACAGCCTGTATCGGGATTTATAACAGTTTTCACAAATTTTCAAGGGTCCACACCCTCTACCAAAGTTCTTCATGGGAAAAACAAACAATACATACCACACATGGTCTCTTCCACAGTTATACATGAGAAACAATAAGTAAGTGAAGTTTGATGTGAGGATATTTAGTATCCTCCTGTTCAAGCACAGGAGATAGTGTGTGTGACAAATAGACACACACTTCTCAGAAAATTAAAGAGAAGAAACACAATAGAGCTAAGAATATAAGCTTGAGTTTAAAAGGCTCTATGTGTTTTCAATTAAGCTCTTGACTCCTTGGGGTGAATAATTTGTTGTTTGAGTCTTTCTCTAGAAGTTGTCTCCAAAACAGAGTGTTGCAACTCTAGGTTCTAGATTTCAGGAATTGAGTGTTTTGCTTCTTGTGTTGGTCAAGAGTTGATGAGGCACATAAGGAATAAGTGAGTTTGTCTCAAATTATCTTCATGATTCTTGTTGGTTCACAGTGTAAGTGCAGGATGGTTCTTCTTTGATCTAGCAAGTAAGATCCTTCATATGCTACTTCTCTGATACTGCTCTTCACATTCTTAGATTCTGGACTCAGGCACTCATGAAACCTCCTTTTCTTCCTCAGTCTTTCATATTATATATTTGAGGTTCGACAATATGAACAAGTACATCACATGCGATCTTTCTCATACCTCGTACTATCCCCAAATACGGTCTCTTGATATGTCAATAATCAGCATTAATTAATGTCAGAAGCATTTAAGTTACCAAATATGACTGTTAGAATAATCTTAGGAATTTGAAAATGTATGGAGTAGAATATTATGGTATACTAGTAACGGTATGCTCCAACAGTAAGTGAAAATTGGTAGCATTCATCGATAACCTTTCTAATGGTAACCTTCCATCGATAACTCTCCATCGGTAAACTTCCATCGGTAGTCGTTAGCTGTAACCTTCCCAACAGTAGCATTGAATCAATGACCTTGCAACGGTTACCTTTCATCGGTGACCTTGCATCAGTGACCTTGCAACGGTGACCTTGCATCGGTAACCTTTGCATTGATGGCCTTGCAATAGTGAATTGTGTCAGCGACCTTTCATCAGTGACCTTTGCATCTGTGACATTGCACTTAGAGAAATTTTTCATTGTGAGCTTAAACAAGAGAGCATTGAGATTAAAAGTGCATAGTTATTACTTTGATATAGACATGATTTTCTCATAAATGATTATCTAATAAGAGAAATAAGATTCTTTACATAAATGAATCATGATTTGGGATTATCAAAATAGGTGAGTCCAACACTTATTTTGAGATATGTTCTACATATGTTCCAAACTCTTATTCATGGGGAGTATGGGCCCTTACGAATTGGAATTTTTAATCCCACTGGTTAGTTCTACTGAACAAGGATTTTCAAGGGAATCTGGAGGTTCTATCCTGAAAAACCCAGTATACACGGCGTGTAGTTTATCCAAACACGACGTGTGTTCTTATTTTCGGGGTAAGAAGTTGTTCCATGTTTTAAGATGTACATGTCATGTATCACATGAACGTGTCATGTAGTATATGACCATGTAACGGTCTATGTGATATAAAACATGGGATATTGTGTCTTGATTAAAACACATCATGTACTCTAGGTACACGTGGTGTATCCTACCAAGGAAGACCCCGTGTGGACCTGGTCGTGTGGGAGTACAAGGCCATGAGGTCAGACCCAATTGCACGCTATGTTTATTTCGGACACGTTGTGTACTTTGGGCCTTTACATGACCAAAAAAGAAGAGTTACATGCCTAGGTTAAATTTTAAAGGTGCATGCCATGTGTCATAATGATATGCCATGTAGAGGGGGTTGATACACACCTAGGACGGCGGTAGAACATGACCATGTGAGAACATAAGGGTACACACCATGTATCATGAACACATTCCATGTAGTCTCTTATTTAAAAAAATTTGAGGATATTTTTCTGTTTTTCTCTTAAAACTTTTGAACAGAAAACCTTGACAATGAGTTTTAAACTAAGGCGTGTTCTTGACCTTGTAGATTCATGTCACCATGAAAACCATGAACTTTATTCTAAAAGAATGGAGATGATAATACTACAAAAATTATAGGCTATGAGCTACAAATGGATCCTCCAGTTGTGCCAGATGTGGAACCAGCTATTATACTAGACATAGGTGTAGATGCATTGTTCATTTAAGGCTTTTTGAGGTTCATGCAGACCTTTCAGGGATCACCATAGGTTTCCACATCTATGGAAGAGCTGACGCATATATTCTAGCAGCAGGATCCGCCTAGATTTTCAGGTGATGGAGGACCACAGGCTATGGAATCATGGCTGGAATCAGTGCTGACTATCTTCGAGCATCTGGAGACGCCACCTGAGAGGAGGGTCAAGATCGTGACTTATATGTTACGTGATTCTACTAAGAGATGGTAAGATGTTATCACTTAGGTAGGATGTCATCGGGATATGACATGGGAATAATTTCAGACAACCTTCTATGATTATTATTTTCCAGAGATGCTGAGGGACGACCAAGCCCAACAGTTCTTGCACTTAGAGCAGGGTACACTTTTAGTTATGGAATATTCTACCCGATTTACTGAGCATCAGTGTTTTTCACCTATTCTGATGGATGATGACAAATCTAAAGCTAGAAAATTCAAGGACGGTCTCTGGTTCTACATCTGATCATAGGTGAATATCTTCAGGCTGCCTTTAGTCTCTACTATTATGAATATGGCACTAATTATTGAGTGTAATTTGTGGGAAGCTAGAGGAGGGAACTAGGGCAGTCCGACACTGAGATTTAGTATTATCTGAACCGGAAGAAGGAAGCATCATATAGAGCTTTGTCATAGGGATTCAAATGGTCAGAACCTTTCTTCTAGTAGTCAGGTGAGGTTCTACTAGTGTGGCAGAGCCGGACACATGAGACCATAGTGTCTAATGGACCCAGTCAAGTACCGAGCCTGTAGCAGGATGGGCCACCTACAACATTAATACAAGACGTTTCCAACAGAAACTAGTGAGAGAGGGTCTGTACAAGCTCCATGTGCAAAAGTGGGGTCATCAAATTCTCACTAGTCAGGAAACTGGAATACGTCAAGTCATTCAGGTCAAGGAGGTTGTCACGGTCATGGTAGCTTGACCCCAGGATCTCAGTGATAGTAGGGTAGTTCAACTCAAGGTAACCAGGCGGTGTCCCAGGGCCGCAGTACAGGCCAGACATATACAGTGCAACAGACCCAACGGGAGAAGAATCCCGGACCTTCCACTATCATAGGTACTATTATAGTCCCCTCTGTTTTATCTTATGCACTTTTTGATATTGGTGTTACACAAATTTCTAAATATTCGTCCATTGTGTCGATCCTTGGTCTCTGTGTTTATACTTCTACTGATGTTATGATGTTTGACACTCTGTTAGGGATTAGAACAAAAGGTGTTCATTAGTGCAAGGAGTGCTCCATTGAGATTTGTGGGTATCACTTTTTATGGAACCTCAATGTCTTGGGGATGACGGTTTTTGATGTCATTATCAGAACGGACTGGTTGGTTTATTTTTTAACCTTTATTGATTTCTATCTCCGTAGGGGGAGTTTCACATCACCATAGTTTAGAGAGTTTTTAAATAAGGGTGAACGGGATGTTCATGTGAGCTGAGCTGGACCAAAACATTGTGGGATGGGTAGGATGATAGCCCATATTGCATGTTTCTATCTAGATGATCAGGGAACATGTCTGGCAGATTTCCCTCTAGTGGTTGATCATTTCTGGGAAGTTTTCCTGGACAACTTCTCAAGCTTACTTCTGGTCAGAGAGGTGGATTTCACTATCGAGCTAGTTCCAGGAGTTGCACCAATATCCATTCCCCCTTATAGGATGTCTACGACGGAGATGCAAGATCTCAAGAGGAACTTGGAAGATCTTGAAGCTAAGGGTTGTATCTGACCCAATACTTTTATTTGGGGTTCACCATACTTTTTTGTGAAAAAGGAAGATGGTGCCCTTAGGCTATGTGTGGAATATCAGAAACTAAACCAGTTGACGGTTAAAAATAGATATCCCTTGCCACTGATAGATGGTCTATTTGAAAAAATTCAAGGAGATCGAGTGTTCATGAAGATTGACCTAAGGTCGGGATATCACTAGGTACGTGTTTGACTATAAGATATACCTCGTATAGCCTTACGTAGTAGGTATGGTCTCTATGAGTACTTGGTTATGTCATTTGGTCTCACGAACATGCCAGTAGATTTTCTGGAACTGATGAACTGAGTGTTCCATCCTTATCTAGATTATTTTTTGGTGGTTTTCATGGAAGATATATAGGTGTATTATAACAATAGACTGGATCATGATAAAAACATTGAGATCGTTTTTAATATAGTAAGAGAGCATCAGTTATATGATAAGATCTCAAAATTCCACTTCTGGATGGATCAAATACACTTCTCGGGTCGAGTCATCTCAGAGACTGGGGTATCAGTGGACCCAGAGAAGGTAAGATCAGTAGTGACTAGGGAGCATCCCAAAAATGTTTTTGATGTGTAGAGCTTCTTGGGACCAGCTGGTTACTATAGGTGTTTTATACAGGACTTCTCATGCTTAGCAGCACTGATGATGGTCTTGACAAAGAATAGTGTGAAGTTTTAGTGGTCAGATTCTTGTGACACTTCCTTTCAGGAGTTTAAGGGACATTTGACTTCAGCACCGATAATGGTATTTCCAAAAAAGGGAAAGACTTACACTGTCTATTGTGATGCATAAGGTATTTTTATGGGAGTATTTCTTATGCCTAGGTATTGATTTATTTTTTACAGGTCTCCACAGTTGATTCCACATGTGAGGAATTACCCAAAACATGATCTCGAGTTATCTGAAGTCATTCAATCTTTGATCTATTGGAGATATTATTTATTGGGAGATCATTTTGTGGTGTATAAAAAATAAAAAAGTCTCAAATAAATCTTTATTTAGTGTGATTTGAATATGAGATAGTGAAGGTTGGTAGAATATCTTCAGTAGTTCTATTTTGAGCTTACCTATATGCTTGGAAAAGGCAATGTAGTGGCTAACGCACTGAACAGGAGGACCCGGATACAGGTAGTGTAGGAGGCCAGTGGTGAGTTGAAGCTTATGGCTTTGTTCTCTGAAATGCATTTAGAGGTGTACAACAGTCAGGGATAGACTAATATTTTATCTTTGGTTGTTATCTCTACCCTACTGGATAGAGTGAGGATAAGGAAACTATAAGATTCTAAAGGCCTAGTTCTACCAGAGACTATGGAAGGTGAGGACCCTCCTTCTAGATGGGCGATAGGCGATGCTGAAATTCTACAAATCCTTGGACATGTGTGGGTTCCATGGGATATATGTGAGGAGATGATGTGAGGGTTTCATGATTTTGCTTGGGTAGTGCATCCCAGAGTCACCAAGATGAAATGTGATTTACACCATTAGTACTAGTGGTCGGATATAAAGTGAAAAGTATTTGGTTTTGTTACGAGTTGTTACACCTGTCAGCGGGTGAAGGTGGAACATCTACAGAAGGCTAGTATTTTACAATAGCTACCCATTACTGAGTGTAGGTGGGAATATTTCACGATGGATTTTTTAAATGGGTTGCTGAGGTCACCTATAGGAAACGATGTTGTATGGGTTGTAGTTGACAAGCTTACGAAGTTCGCTCATTTCTTACTGATCAAGGAGACCTTCAATGTTGATGAACTCGGAATGCTTTACATCCAAGAGGTGGTACGACTTCATGTGGTCCCACGTTCTATCAATTTAGATAGGGACTCCCTCTTTACGTCTCATTTCTGGAAGATTTTCCAGAGGGCTTTGGGTACACATGTGCTTCTGAGCATAGCATACCACCCTCAGACTGATGGTCAGTCAGAGCGTATGATACATGTACTAGTGGAAATGTTGCCTTCATGTGTCCTAGACTTTGGTGAATCATGGGAGAAACATATACCCCTAGTTGAGTTCGCCGTTATTAATAGCTTATAGGTTAATATTTTGATGGATCCATATGAGTCTTTGTACGGGAGGCCATACTGATCACCCCTGTGTTGGCTGGAGGAAGGAGAGGCAGCTATGTTAGGACCTCGTCTTGTCCAGGAGACTACTGAGCAGGTCCACTTGATTCAAAAGTGGATGGATACTGTGAAATCTTATCCAAAAAACCTATGTCAATTGTTGTAGACAACCTCTAGAGTTCAAGGTTGGGGATCGATTTTTCCTACGTGTCACACCGAGGTTGTGACACAAGAGGATAATTATACATGGTAAACTTTTACCAAGATATGTTGGACCATTTGAGATTTTGGAGCGAGTCGTTTGGTTGCCTATCGGTTACAGTAACCTCTGAGGTAGCAATCCATGCATAATGTCTTTCATGTATCTCAACTATGCCACTATCACTTAGACCCATCTCATGTTTTTTAGCCAGAGGAAGTTGAGATTCAGGTTGATGCATCCTTTGAGGAGCATCTGATTCATATAATTGATAGGGGCATGAAGGCTCTCTAAGGTTAGTCAAATCCTCTTGTATGGGTGTTATAGAAGCATAGACGAGTATAGGAAAAGACTTGGTAGAGGGAGGCCAACATACATGCTCAGTGGCCAGATTTATTCTTATACTTTCCATCACCATACTTGGAAGGGAAATTCAGGGATTAACTTATTTAAGGGGGGAATTTTGTAAGAAATTGGTTCTTCTTTTTTTAGGTACGGTTTCTTCTTTTCTTTTTCCTTTCAGTTTTTTTCAAGAAAAAAAGGGATATTTGTGAAAAGTACTAATTCTGGGTTACACACCATGTAATCCAAAATACACACCATGTAGTTTTTCCTTGTATGACGGGAATATATGGCATGTGGTAAAGGCAGCCAGGAAAATGAGAAAAACCAACTACACATCGTGTACTTCATGGTACACGCCATGTAGCCATGTTGGTAGGTCCTGGAAAGTAATTCAATGGAAAATAGCCACCAAATGAACAGTAAAATGATATACACACCATGTATATGGTATTACAAGTGGTTTATATGTGTTTTCTCACTTAAAATGGGCAAAATCCCCTATTTTTGGTAGAACGGACAGAGGGATCAACAGGTTGAAGAACAAGCACCACCAGAACTTCAACCTTCTCCCAAATCTTCGTCTGGAGTCTGATTCAATTTCCATCAATTTCATTTGAACAGTATAGGAAATCTATCAATTAATATTGAGCCATTCTTGACAATTCCTATTCTAGAAGATGTTTTTTAAGGTTGAATGATTATCCTTATTTCATAGATTTACACCATTCTACCTTGAATTAGAAGTCAAGGTTGGAAGAGGGGATTTATACTATGATGAGGTAGGTGGTATTTTGATAATTTCATAATTTCATTGTTTATATGTTATGTTGTGCCACGCTCCCACATTTGGTGTGTCACTTGGTTGAGACTTTAACCAATGTTAATGCCTAAGGAATGTTTATGTGATTAAGTATATGAATTGAAGTGTGCTAGAACCATTTGTTTTTATTAAGGTAAACTCATGAGTGTGTTTCCCTTGGATAACGATTATTGGGCCTTTGGATTAGGATAATCGTGGTTATGCGTCTTTCTTTCTCTGTTATGGGTTGTTTGAAATGGGTTGGTTAATTAAATTTTTACCAATGTGAGTTTTTTTTTGTTAACCATGTAATAGAGTAAAGATTTCATGTGTTGTTTAATATGTTAAAATTATGAGATATGGGATTGCCCCAATTTGAATGATTATGACTGTGGTAGAGATTTTTTATTCCATAGGGTGAGATTTTTTATACCTATGGGCCAGATTTGTTGTGTCTACAGGCAAGATTGGTTATGCATATGGGAGAGGATGTGTGTTATTCCTGCAGGCAAGGAGTTGGTCTACCTATGGGAAATATGTTGATTTTATTACTAAATGAAAATGGAAAACATGACTTGTATGATTGTTTACTCATGAGTACTTTCTAGTTAATACATATTCCTTTGTACACTAATGCTTCAAATACACACTAATAGATTGGCACAAACTATTGGTGGTTGCCTACTCGGATTTATTTCTCACACCTTATTTAGGCCGTGATTTTCGGCTCAAATAGACTATATCACTACAGGTGTTGATAGGGGCATGGCCCCTTTTTCATGTACTCGATTACGGCTTCGGAACATGAGAGCATGGGAAAAATCCAAGGCTTGTGATGCTACTGAGTTTCATTTGTATTACCATGCTTTGATATTGTATTGTACTGGATTTCAGTGTATCATGTTTTCACTATTTTCTTAGAAAATGTGAAATGATGAATCATTTTGATATTATATGCCTTCTGTTTAACTTTATCTTTTAGTCTTCAGTTTTTTACTCAAGTTGTATGATGTTTACTACTTCCTCTATTTGTTATTATTTTATTCTGATGTGTTATAATCTACCAATGAGGGCATAGTTTCCCCACTATCACACACTAGGCACAATTTGATAGTAGGCAGCCTCTAGAATTTGGGGAAATGTTCTTGAGTCCATGTGGCCAACTAGGTATGGGGCATCAGTTGAGTGGCTTCTAGACCTAGGATGTTACACTTTCCCTATTTGAGGTATGCTTGGGGGGTTGCATCTAGGGCCCCATTAGTTCAGTTTGTGACAGTGTGGTATCAGAGGTGGTTGGTTCCCCATTGGGGTCGTAGTGTTATGGGATTGGTTTGGTTTTCATAGAAATATTGTTAGGATGATTCAAGTTAGTCTCTTAGAATAGAGGTTCTAGTGTCGGTGTGGCAGCTGACTTATGCATTCACCAGTACTCTGATAACCAACTTTTTGACTTAGTACATTAGGATACTGGTCACTAAGAAATAAATGGTACCTTCATCATATAGGATTGAGTTTTGGTTTTTCCTATCCTTCTTGAGTCAGCTCCCCAGATATACTCGTTGATCATGGTACTTTTTAATTCTATTTTGGGATACCTCTACAAAGGCATCCAGATAGGATTCTAAAACATGATCGTGATGATGGTCCACCCCGTGATGAGGCATTAGTCTAGGGAACTGATTCTAAGGTGTTAAATCCATGTGGTCTTTTGGTGGTTCCACCACCTGTAGAGTAGTAGGTTTTTCCAAAAGTTTAGGATGAGTATGCATGTTTGCTGAGTGTGATACATGGGTTTCATAGATAGTGAAATCTGAGATACCGGGGTGATCTAGACCCCCAAGTAGTATATGAAAGGCTCAAGTTAGTCATGTGAATGTTCCTCTTAGTGATTAAACCTCCCAATCAGATGGTGGTCCTAGTGGCGATCTTTCTACAATGTTTGGCTAGGCTATAGTGGAAACTGGTGATACAGACTCATAACGAGGCGATGCTCACTTGGAAGGAGTTCATGTAACTCTTCATGGAAGATTTTTACCTATCCACATTGAGAGATTTGGGTATATAGGATCTTATGTAGATTTGGAAGGGTAGTATGATAGTGGAGGATTTTATGGTGAGGTTCAAAGACTTGTCGTGATACTCCTTGGATATGGTTTGAGATCCGTTCTATAGAGCATGGCCTCTGAGAAGGTCTGGCATTGTGAGACCAGTGTGTCTATAATTCTGCTATGAATTCCCACCTATGATGGAGTACTAGAGAGATATCTAGTGGTGGAAAGTTTTATGGATGAGGAACAGGTGGATGTGACCCATAGAAGTAGTCATGAGGTTGAGGCATCTACCTGAGCTGGAAGATGATAGGTGATGGGATCACGACATAGGAGGAATACCCATTCCCAAACAGAGTCACATGGGTCTGTAGTGTAGTAGAAGCATTGTGGATCATATAATCCAAAAGAAAAGTGATTTTATGCTTGAGATGGTTGGGAGAATCTCAATATAGATTTTTTTGACACGTCGTGTTGCTAATAGGGAACCAGCTGAAGATATTCCTTGGTAGAGGTAGCATTTGGAGCAAGGAGTTCTGTAAGGTGGAGGATGAGGCTAAGGAGCTGCAAGAGTGGATGGAGGTCGTAGGAAGTTTAGGGTGTTGCCACCACCACCGCCAGGTGGTTCCACCAGGCCCAGGGAGCTGGAGGACATGGGAGAGGATAACTGCATTCCATGGGGTCCTTTGACTCAAAATATTTGAGGATAAATAAAGGTATGCCTTATTTCTTTTCTACTTTCTATAGTAGAAATTGTTATACACTTTCATGGGTACTCTCTTCTTTCCTCTCATGCTCGAGGTTCAACCAGGGTGATGTGGGGCATCGATAAAACCCCGTATTAGTAGTTGCAATAGAAGGCTCGGTAATACCCAGTGCATATTTGGGAATCCCTTTTTTTCATGAGTAACCTCATGTGTTTGGAACCATCATTTTACGTGAAACTCTCAAGGAGGATATGGTGCATTTTGACATAGTTTTGAACTCATGAGGAAGGGGGTGATTTCCCTACCGAGATGCATTTTTTGCGAGGTAATTAGAATTGTGCGTGTGAGTTAGTTCCACCCACAAAGGATAGTGTAAAATGTAGTGGATGAGATCCATATACTTTTTTGTTCAAGGTGAAGTTATGCAATGAGGTGTCGGAGTAGGTCCTTTCCATACCAGTGAATTTTTTCCTACTTGACCCTCCCCCCCCCCCACACTTTAGTTTGGTAGCCCTATGAGAAGGAGAGACTTTCTTAGAAGTGTTCTGCAATGGTAGAGTTATATCCTGTAATGTTTTCTCTGTTTGGAATGGTTTTCTACAATCCATACTCATCTAGGATACCACCAGTGGGTATGGTAGTGTTTCTTTTTTTGATCTCTTTTACAGATAAAGGTTTATATATGAAGGTCCTGGTAAGACCCAGTGTTTACTCTTGGGAATTCTTGTTTTGTTTGTGAATACCCTCACGTGTTCAGTGTCAACCATGAATTCAAAATGGTTGATGAGGATATTGTATATTCTTTATAGGGTGGATGTGAATCGAGGGGTTCCATCAGTGTCTATGTCAGGTTAGTAAGGTGGTGTACCACTAGAAACCATGACTGCAGATGGACTATCCTACTTAGTTATTTCCCACCTATCGTAGATAAGGAGACTTCTTCCCATTTTTTTATGATATTGGACTAGTAAATACTGGTCATAATATTATTTTGATCTTGGTGGTTCCTCTGTGTGTGTTCATATAAGCAGTACAGGAACCCTTGGTGATCTCTCTGGCATGGTAACCCAGTAAGGGGCTTAGTTTATTTCTTTATTCTTAGGATTTCACCTTTCATAGATAAAAATCCATATGGTGGGGAGAATGTAATGACCTAGGTTTTGACCCAATGTAATTCAGAATATTTTGAAAAATATTTCTAGAGTCGGGTGCTGAGTCGATGTGGGAAACCAGAGCCCAGGGAGCCTCAGTGTGGTGATATTAAAAAAATTAATATATTTTGTTGTGCATTCAAAATTTCACTTGAAACATAAATAAATCCAATTTGGAGTCTCAGATCTGATTTTTGAGACCACATTTGAGTGCAAGATGTTGTGTTTACCCTAGGCATGACCTAAGGTTGTCTACATCGGGTGTTATAATCGAGGTCCATTTTGGGTGATGTGGTATTAAATCATAATTAATAGGTTTAATTTTATTAAACCTAATACCCTCACCCCCTCACCTAATGTTTTATCACACAACTAAGGAGATTCTCACATCTTCTCACTTTTTCAATGATCAAACCAATGTTAAATCCACACAACGAGGTGTTTTTGATCTCTGTTTCTAAAGCATATCGTCATCAGAAAGAGAACCAAAATGATCTGGGCATTGTTCTTGATCCCAAGATTTGTTATTTCACAAAAATAGGTATTCGTATTTGATTTTTGTTCCTGATCCCTTTAATTTTTCATTGTTCAAAGGTTCTAGATCCCTATTTTAATTGATTTAGATCCCTGCTAGGTATATCTGTGAGTTTTGAGGAAGAAACGGGTGAATTGGGGTGTTTTTCTTATGATTCTCAACTAGAATCACTATCTACACAACATGTAGTTTAGTGACGCATGTCATGTAACTCTTCCTACTTTGGGAAGATTTTATTTTTGGACTACATGACATGTATAGGTTACACGTTGTGTAGTTACCTAAACCATGTGACCATGGGACATGGCTTGGGAGAGTCATGTGAAAAAACATGGTCGTGTACTGACACATGTCCAAGATACATGGACACGGGGTCCAGTACACAGACATGAGAAAACTACATGGGTAGGTGGCCATTTTTCCTAACATGTCGTGTCATATGGGATACATGGCATGTGTGGGAAATAGTTGGCTGGTCCATGTAGAAGAGGAACACGGCCATGGGATGAGAGTTGAGGGACACGGTATGTACCTTTTCTACATGTCATGTACCCCTAAATGGGTTGGAACCCATGTGGAAATGATACAGGAGTAGGTTCCCAGGTGGGCCCACACACCGTGTGTGCCTCAGTGCACACTGTATACTACTAGGAGATCCTCTAGGGATCTTATGCCATCTGTATCTCCTTCTATGGGGCTCAAATTCGGGATTGTGAGTAGTCTATCTTGAGAGGTCTTCCTATTATGATGTGATGATGGCCTCTATTATAGATTATAGTATATGAGGTGGTGTAAATCGATAAATATTCTTATGGAGTGGTACTGAGCCAATGTTAGAGATCAGTGTGGTTTGTATAGAGAGACATTAGGACTGATACTCCTCTATTGGACAAGGGTGCAGGTTTTACATACCTCTCTCCTTAGGTGAAGACAAGACTCCCCATTTCTTGGGAATGGGTTCATTACCTTTTTTCAATTTCCTCTGGAGGTGATACTCCCCTGATGGAGTAGGATGTGAGTTTCCCCGTGACATTTGGGAAGGTATAGCAGGTACTCCCCTATTGGATGAGGGAGTGGGTCCTCTTTCCATAGATTCAGCACTCCCCTATTGGATCAAGGCATAGGTCCTCCATTGATGACATATAGATAGAGTGGTTACTCCCCAACCAGGTAGAGAGTGGGTCCTCTATTATAGGATTTGGTACTCCCCTATCGTTCCATGGCACAGGTCCTCCATACATATTGTTCCGGAAGATTTGGTACTCCCCTTCCTTGTTAGGGAGTGGGTCCTCAATCTTGGGGTCGGTAATCCCCTATTGTATCATGGTGTGGGTCTCGCATATTGAATGAGTTGGCAGAGTCGGCACTCCCCTATCATTCCAGCGTGCGGGTCCTCTAACCTATAAGTAGTACTCCCCTACTGGGTTAGGGTGTGGGTCCTCGATTTACGAATTTGTACTCCCCTATCATATCAAGGTGTGGGTCCTTCATGAGTAGTACTCACCTATTGGATCAGGGTGTAGGTCCTCACGTATGGAGTAGTACTCCCCAATCTCTGAGTAGTAGTAGGGATTTGGTCCTCCATTGCAGTTGTAGATCCCTTGTCTATTGGATATAGTTATGAGGAGTGGTACCATACACTTGATATGAATGATACCTAGATAGGGGTTACTACTCCCTCAATGGACTAAGGTTAAGGACACTCCTTATAGGAGCGATAGAGGTTTTGGTGGGTTATTTAGGAGCATTACTCCCTCAACAGTGGGGAAGTGGTGAGGTATGAGTCTCTCTATTATCTCTTGTTATATAGGATGCACATGGTTCACAGTCTCGATCAGTTCTCCATCAAATATGTGTAGTAGTGATGGGTGGGCCTCTTCACTTGGGTTTCTTTAGCTTATATTGGTCATGAGGTAACTATAAGAGGACCTCTGGTGTTGGTCACTAGAGTCGGACCAAGTAAGATCTTCCTAATGGAGAATGTTCTCTCATACGTACCATTTGGAATGGTAGAGTTGTTCCTGATGGAGTTCATCTCTTGTATGGGTGCATCTGGGATTGCCGATCTCATGGAGTGTGTTCTCTTAATTTCTTTTGGTCGTTAGAGTCTACAAAGAGAATCCTGTTATTGGCTATGAGGTTGGAACCTCATAAGACTTAGTGTCCGAGATGAGTATATATGGGTGATTTCTAGGATTCCTTGTAGAGTTGTCACATACCAGGGTTTACACCCCTTATAAACTGAGCTAAATCATCATATACAGTCGAGGATAGTTCAAGATGGAGTTTCTCCCTCGATTGGGTTTCCCTCTAGTTAGGTTAAGTTGATTTTTTCCTTTTAGTTTCTACCTTTGGGGGGTTGGGGTGCCTACTAAGTATTTTTATACTCACCCATGAATGGTATTTTCCCACACATGTTTTGTGTCTTATGAAGACCATGTCCTTTTGATGGAGTTCACGGAGGACCTAAGGCAGGTAGAGCTTAGTGAGATAGACAGACATAGGTATTTACCAAATCTTTCCAAGGATAATTCTAGCAAATAAAGTTGATAGTGATCTCCTACATCTAAGAAGGTTGGACACTTTTACAGTATTCTTCGGTGGGTGTTTTTTCCTTGTATGGTTTGTGTACTTATGTTAAATTCTGGTTGAGGGGTATATATGTATTCATGCATTGGTTTCCTTTGGTTTTAACATTTCATCATTTTGCAAGCTTAAAGATGTGTGCGTGTATAGAGATACTTATTCAATGCCCACCATGTTTCTAATGTGCCTTCTTGGTGCTAGTCATCAGCTCTAGCCCTATTAGAGGAAGGCTTGGGGAGTTTCGGTCTGGGCCCCGTCGGGTCTGGTTGTGATAATGTATACTCATCCCAATTTCCAATCAAGGTTATTCACCTAGATGTACCTATGATTAATTTATTTTAGAATCCAATGTATTTAACCCAAACTCATTAATCTTGGGATTAAAATTGATATAATTCATCCTTTTGTTGTATGATCTATGTGTTATACAAATGCATGGACATATCATGAATGTGACTAGTGAACCCAAAAATTATATAGCCCTCCAATGCTTTGGGAAATATGTTTATCTCATGATATACCATGTATGGTGCATATAATTTTATTCTAATAATATTATGTTAGGATGTATAGATGGTTATCCTTGACTTATTCTTACAGTTTAATATTTTATGTTATTGCAACATCTCTATGTTTCCTTGAAGTTATCATCTTATATCATGATTCAATGTACAAGTTTATGATTTTCACCCCATTATGTAACCTTGATATTCCACTTAACTAAAATTTCCTCATGTTATTCTTTGATTATTACCTTACTAGGTTTAGATCTCACCCCTTTCTTATATATTTCCCTATGATATCTCATTTAATTTTAGAGTGATGGAATTTTAATAGAATACTAAAGAGTTTTAAATAATGATGTTATATCCCTATTTCAATTTATTGTGTTATTTATATAATTACCCAAATAAAATAGGTATTTAGATATTTTTGGATTCTATAATGTGTTTATTTATGTAAAAAACCTGAATTAAGTCTTAATATATATTTGGGTTGTCTATATAGCATCAATAAGGGTTTCATGAAAATATCTTACATCTATGAGGGTGTCTCAGTATAATGTATCAAAACTTAAACAACCCATAATTACATGATTCACAATAAGGTTTTAACTTTCTCAAATTATAGGTATATTTATATTTTAGAGTTTTGTAGAACTAGGTAAAACACTTACATATCAAACCCTTATAAAACAAAGTGGACAATTCCACTCAATATCTATTACTCTATAAGAATATGTTTCTTAAATTTAAACTCATGTTTCATTCAAAACTCAATTTTTTCATTAAAGATGAATCATAATAGTAGAAATAGATACCTATATATATTACTTACTAATCCTTCAACCTTGGGACAATTATTTAAAAATTTGGGATGAGAATAAAAATCTCAATAAGGTATATAAAAGGAATGGAAATATGTTAGCCCATTTCAAAATTCATGAAAACATATAAGAAATATTTTCCTTTTCTTAATAAACATTTAAATCAAAAAATCATTGACTTAACCAGCAAATAAATATTATTTCTCAAATATTTCATAAAAAATCTCATAATAAATCATAAACTAAAAATAATGATAATTAGGGTTTCTTACAAAACATGTGCACTCAAGAAATAACTTTCTTAAATAATATACTATTTACCTTTAAAGGAGGCATCAATTTACATTAAACATAATATCATTATATTACCTTATGAAATAAATATAATTATATGAAAAATTATTCTAAATAATAAAAAAAATTAATTTTTTACCATGGTACAACATCTTAATATCACTCTTACAATCACTCTCACAAGCACTCATACAAATGGAACAACTTATCAGGTAATTCCAACATATATTAACCAAGAACAAAATCATTACCCAATGAATTGGATAAATATATCTATTTCACCCATAATTATGAATACTTTACAAGGAAAAAAACAAGCATAAAATAAAAATAAAATCTTATTTACGTCATTAAAACTTATAAAATGTCCTTTTTAACACATATATTGAAGTACTTTTGGGATTCACGTAAAAATTTGAAGAAATGTAATTTTACTTTGAAAACTATTAAGAAAAAAATAGTAGAAAATGGGAAATAATATATTCTTTGAAAACACATGAAAATTTTTAGATGAATACTCTTAAAAAATAGTTTTCATTATGGTGGAAAATTCTACTCATGTCATATATGTTAAAAAACATTATTTTACACTTAAGTAAAAGGATTTAAAAGTGACCCATACCAAAAATGTTAATAGTATTTCTTCTTAAAACATTTTAATGAAATTTAAATGTAATTTAATGAAAAAATTTAAAATATTTTAATCATAAATATTAATATTAAAGATACATTTAAAAGAACCTGGACATAGAGGACAATGATTTTGAAAAGAAAACTTTAAACCTGGTTTTAAAAAAATCCCTTACCTCGATCTGACTCACCACATACGTACTTTAATTCCTATAAAATAAACTTATATTAATTATATAATTACTTAAGTGCCTTTTTTAGGTTTATTAAATTTTTATTATAACTTTTATTTCAATTATTATAATTTATTATATAGTTACTAAATTAGTTAAGTTCATATCGAATGTTTTGAGGGCCTTCGGTTTATAATCCCGAAACAAATTTTAGATGGCCGAAAGGGATAATTTTCTATAATAAATAAGATATTAATCTTGAATTAATTATAACTTCTATAAATTAATTATAATTTTATTTCCAATCATTAAAATAAAATATGAAAAATGAATCGCATCTTTTCACAGAGGTGGTAGTCCACAAGTATGTGCAAGCGATGTTATCATATTCCAATGAATGGAAGGGTAAGAAAATAAGTAATATATTATCTTTATGGAATAATAATTATTTCATTATTATCAAATATATTCAATAAATCCATTATAATGAGCTTCTCTATGTGTCAATGATGAAGAAAACACATCAATTTATGGAGGTGGTAGTCTATTAATACGCTGGAGTGATGTTTTCATTTCCCATATGATGAAAAAAGGTTATACCATAAAAATAATAAAATTTACATATATTAAAAATAATAATGTTATTATATCATCATAGTTAAATAATATTTGAATGATATATAAGAAAAAATAATCATTAAAACACTCAATAAAGATTTATACCTCTTCTTTGAGAAACCACTTGTGGCTTATACCTACTAGGTAGGTCTTTTAATGAGACTATAACATCTAGGACAAGAGGAAGAAGCTTGGAAAGGTATTTGTGTATATATGTTTTATGATAAATTCCTAAAAAAGTGTGATAAAGAGAGGATAGGAAGTTCCCTTTTATAAGTGAGGTGGGTGGGAATCATGTAAACAGATGAAATATTAATATATAATATGTGTCTAACTAATGTAAATTGGATATTAAGAGACATATATTCAAATATAAGGAGGATAAGGTCTAAATATAATCATTAAATAAAATTTATATAGGTTTATGTGTCATTGTAATTCTTATTTTTTGTTTTAACCCCCTCGTTAACCATGTTTATCCTTAAACATTGTAATAATTTTTTCAATATTTAAGGGTCAAAAAATAATTTTAAAAAATATAAGTGGAAAATAAATTTAAAATTAATGATATAATAGAAAATTTATTATATAATTTTTATATTTTTGAATTTTAATTATTTTATAATGATTTAAAATAATTTTTTAAACATTAAATACCATTTAAAGTCATATTCATGACTATTCATGTATTTTGATTTTAAAGGAATCAAGATTACAATATGATTCAAATATAAAAACTTTAAGCAACAATTAACTATTATAATTATACATAATTTTCTTGGGACATTATAATTCATCAAAATGTTTTACTTTTAATATTTTTAAAATCATTTACTTAATTTTTCTACATATTCCATAAGCGGTGCGTAAGCATTAATGTTAATTATACCATAAATAATAATTAAAAATAAATTAATATAAAAAATATAATATATTATAAATAAATTTTATCATTTATAATCATTCATATATTATTTTAATATATATCTATATCATTATTACCTAATAAGTGAGCGGGGGTGATATTTTGTAGTTACTTTTGACATAAAATAACATAAAGGTTGTATTAAAAGGAAAGTTGCACCAAAATGAAATATTTTTTAAGATATGGGGATAATTTTAGATATAATATCATTAAATAATTTTAATATGATATTTTAATATCTTATCACTTAGTCTTAACCATAATTAATCTATTTTAACCTTTTACTTTGTTGATAACAATTTACCGTGGTTTTTATTCATAGACCAAAATTTAAATTGGTCATACTAATAAATTTGAAACTCCTAGTTTAAAATATTATATTCATTTTTAAATATGCATTTTATATATTAGGGAAAATTAGTTTTAATATATGTTTTCAAAATGCAACAAAAACTTGTTTCTTAGAAAAATGCTCATTTTAAGAATGAAAAATATTTTATATGAAAATCAAGTATAATATTGATTAAAATGGAATAAATTGTATTAATTTATATATAATGAAACTTATGTGATGTTAAAATCAATAAATAATAATATGAGACTTTTAAATTTTTTATTTAAAGAAAATAATTTTTTGCAAAAATTAAGCATTTTCACTATTCACTCAGAAATCAAATTTTTCATAAAAATACAAAAAAAACTAACCTTAATCAAAATAATATATGGTTATACAAAATAATTCCATTTTATTAACTAAATTATCTAAAATTTTAATATATTAATTATAATATTCACACATAAAACGCAATAAAACCTAATTTTAAAGAAAATGTATTTTTTGAAGCATGAAGTGAATTTATTCTCATTACTTACCTAATAACCATAATTAATTCATTTAATTGGATATATAATATAATGATTAAATTATATTAATCTATAAAAAATGATTAATTTAATATATTAAGATAAAAATACATTGTGCACATAAAAAAGATTTTATAAAAACTATCACTTTTACCTTCAAATGAGTTTATCTTTATTTCTAATCAATTGATAATAAATGTGTGATTGATTATTCATTTTATTAAAGAAAAAATATTTATATATATTATATAATACATTTATTCCTATTCATAGCCACTAAAACAACAACAAGATCATAACAAAAATATGTAAATTATATTATTTAAATAGTATATTTAACTTCATTTAAGCTAGATGTTGTGTATACCACATGCTATTGAATATATTATATAAATAAATTATAAAATATTGAGGTGTTATATTCTAACCCATTAAATAAATTTATTCCACAAAATCTTATCTTTTTTCTGATAAAATGTTTTTAAAATATCTTTAAAATCAACTCTACGAAGTTGAATATTAATATGCATGAGTGAAAATAAATACCTTATTAAATGTTTTAAATAAAATAAATCAATAACATTTACTTTTTGAAGAGAATTATGATAAAAATTTTAAGACTATTAAACTTATAATTTATTAAATATTTCTTAAACCTAGTATTTATCGTTATGATACTCATACTAGTGAAAAAATTTATGAAAGAAATAATAATAGTTGAGTGATAAAACTTCATAGGTTTATCTTCATCTTAATTTAGTTGAGTGATTAATTTATTATCGAGATAGAGAATATGAGAAAATATGAATACTTGATTTATTTCCATTCCATAAGAACAATTTCATCCATTGGATTTTCTTTAATAAGTTTTCCATCTCTTTTACATCCCATATTCTAAATGATAAATAACCATAATGAAATTTTCAATCCTGAAGCACTAAAATTAACATTCAATAGATCATAATATGAAAAAAATTATGAAAAGTTATTTATCCTATATTTATATATTTACCAAAAACAAAATGTTTAGTATAATAAAAAATGATATCAATTATGAATAAACCTTCATACATCAATCTTCAAAACATCTGCAATAACACCCAAAGTTCAACATAAATCATTTTATAAATAACTAATACTAAGACTTTTCCAAATGTGTTATACCACATTTGAAACCTAGAAAAATGAGAAATATTTGATCACATGTTCTTCTAAGATCAACCTATCATTTATCCCTAAACAAAATTAATTTCTCATAAATTCATATCAAATATTTTCCAAAGTATACTAATCTTAAAAAAAAAAATAAGTCCATAAAGCCGCAATAAAATTATATATTCATCCAAAAGATAACTCAACATTTATTTCAAAAATAAAATCTCATCTTTTCCAATAATCATCTATTTACCTTAATCATATAAAGTTCCTAATATAGTAAACTTATTTAAAAATAACTTTAATCACTTAGTCAAAAAATTGCTTTTCAACCCCATAATTATCTACTTGATAAAAGATATTATTCCCAAAATATAACAACCCTTTACCCTAATTAACCATAATTACCTCAACATAAAATATTATATTGACCCTAAATGTTATAAATACCTTTCAACTTATTTCCAAAAAATATAATAGCATTATTCATCAAAAAAATAATTAAAACACAATTCAAACTTAAGAATTTCATATTCATCAATCATCTTTTAAAACTCTACAAATATCTATAAAAAATATATAATTAATCACCTTTGAATTAAATAAAATAAAATAAAATGGAATTATAACGAACATTTTTGTATTACACATTAACACATGATTTAATTATATAAAATTACACTTAATAAAACCTGAAAGACTAATAAGTATAGTGTCTTTGGGAATTGGGTACAATGCATTGAAAATTTAAACATGAATTAAATCATCTTTACTGAAAACTTCTTTAACATTCTTGAGCTTAAAACTGCATTGGATAACCTAGGGAAAATACATAAGAAGTGGGTGAGCTATAAAGTCCAGTAAGGGAATAAACAAGGAATAACATGAAGATAAGAATACATATTAGACAAGGAATATAAATATGGCATAAATTAACATGAATAATAAGGTGTTATTGTAATGGCCCAGACCCACCTGGTCCATTACTTTTCCAAAACATGGATCCACTGAAACGGTGGCACTGGTCACGGGGGCACCGGTCACGGTGGCACCGTGAAGGTGGCATCGGTGATGGTGGAACCGTGACGGTCGCACATTGGTCACGGTGGAACCGTGATGGTGGCAACATGACAGTCGCACACCGGTCCCGGTGGCACCATGATGGTGGCACCGGTGATGGTGGCATCTTAAGGGTGACACCATGATAGTGGCACCGTAAGGGTGACATTGTGACGGTGGCACCGTGTCCTCACCAAGTTCTTTTCCAGTTTCTAACTTTTTCCACTCCTGCAACATATCTTTTAACGTTAAGATGATTTAAAGCCCCTTTCAAAGACATATAAATCCTGTAAATAATATCTAGAATCCACAAAGATTTGGGCAACCCTTATCTTACCAAAATGTGTATTTTTTCCTCAGCGTCAGGCCCTTCCCCGTACAATCCAGTTCCGCCCCTGTTGCGTGTTTTTCCTCTGTTTAAAAGAAACGGTTTAACGCACAACTGTTATGCCCCCACCCTGATGGGAATAATTAAATAAGAATTAATCCCATCGTGTGTAACCTCCCAACCACAAAATAAAACCACGATCTGACTTTATAGCCATTCAAAATTCTATATCCCATTACAACGGGATCTCATCCTTATATCACACGGGAATTTCTTTTTCTTCCTCCTCTTCAATAGTCTCCTTTTCTTCTTTGTGCATTTGGAGTTCCCCATCGTGAGGCAAGTGGTTCTCTAGTGATAGAGCCTTTCTGCTCACCCTTGGAGTCCTTGAAATTCCTCCCATGCAAGTCACGCATCCCCAGTTCTTGGCGCGTAGAGAATAACTTCGATCCTTGATCAACCAAATAGGGTTTCCTTTGTCTCTCTTTACTATTTATCATGTGGGGAGGGTATGATATTGTTTCTGCGTGATGGATGAAACCAAACATTAATGAAGATAACATATGGACTTTTAAAGAATGAATGGGGGTGTGATCAATGTTTCTGTTGTTTTTCCTTACCCTTGATTATTTATGTTGTGAATTGGGCATGCTTATGCCCACTGAAAATCATGGTTGTTGGTTGTCTTTCTTTGTGCATTAATGAACCTCCATCTTTTATGATGATTGAACGGATCCAACATGGGAATTTGGTTAATCACAAAAACTTGTCCGATTAAATGGATGTCAAGTGAACAAAAAATCCTTGTGCAATCACCCCGGTTAACCAAACAGAAAGAAGAAAACATAGTGAGTGATGTACTTGAGTCAAGAAACTCTCTTGCTCTGTCTTGGTGGCATGTCTGTTTATTCTGGTCGATGCTTATGGGGTGATGTATATGGGTAAGGGATCCTATGTTGTGTCACGGTTATTGGTTGTGAATATAAAGATGTATGGGGCTATATCTCAAGGCTTGGTTTGGTTCCAGTACTTTGAGGGATCTCACGGATCCCTTTGTTGTTGTGACTTTACAAGAGAACTGGGTGTGAGTGCTTAAATTTCTGTTTGGTTGTTTCTCTTTCTCTGGCTTGTAGTTATGTCTGTTATTTGCCCAGTAGTGTAGATTCCACTTGAATTGGATCACTTGAACATGAAAAAAATAATGGTTTAAATGGGTAATTGGTTTTGTAAATGATTTGTGACTTGGTCGTGAGTGTTGTGATTTTATTTTATGAAGTAATAGTAATGAGGTTGTTTGTGCTTAGATTTTGGAACCCCTAGGTTGGGATGAGTTCTTGTTACCTATACATATACTTGTAGTTTTATGTTTCTTATTCGCACCCCACCCAAGTTGAGCACTTAGTACCGAACACCCCCATTTCATGGGGGAGGGTGTTTTCCCAACACTCCTATGAGTGGATGGTTATTAGCTCCTTTTCTGCTCCCTTTCCTGAATATCCCATGACTCTTCAGGTAGGCTGTGATGGACTGAGGTCCATTATAGCCCAAGATTCTTAGGGTATGGTAGTTGTGGTGTTTGGCCCAGGTGTGTGTGGGTAGGTTGTTTCCCAAGAGTCTTCGGGATGAGGCCAAGGTGTCTTCAGGTGTGGCAGTGGTTGTTCTAGACTAGGTGTTTGCGGGCGGGATGTGTGGTTGTGGCCCAGGTGTGTGCGAGCGGGGTGTGGAAGTGGTACTGTGGTGAGAATGGCGGTATTGGTTCGATGCATAGGATGTCTTCAATAACTAGTGGGAAAGTGGCGCGAGGTACCCAAATATCAATTTTCTATTACTATACATTACTTGACTTTCATTATTTGGGGAGTGTGCCTTGGTGAGGCTTGGGTGCATAGTTTTCCTTGTTAGGTTCTTGGTTATCTCTTTTCTCACAGGGAATTATAATTCCTCCCCACTTGTGTACGAGAGTTTTTGGTTTTCCCTACTGAGTATACTTGTATGCTCACCCTACATATATAAAACTGCTTTCAGGTTTCCAAGAGGACTTCAGGGATCATACAGGTCTGTACTAGCTCAGACGTTGGGATAGTTGCAGTTGTTGTTTTTCTTTTCTTTGGTACTTTACCTTTGTAGTCTCCTTGTACATTGTGACATTTACTTTTGTAACATGCATATGGGTATGGTTTTCTTTGGCTTTACTTTTACCCCTAGTTTTGGGGTTGTTGGGATTTACTATCTTATCTCCCGATCCTAATAAATAAAAAGGATAATTACTTCTATCTTATGCGTGATTCTATACCCTTGGTGCTAGTCGCCACTCTGGGGCCTATTGAAGGTGGGTCTCGGGGGTCATTAACTCTCCTTCAATATGAAGAAGGAAGGGTCTGGCAATCTATTGTCCCTTCCCTCATCTTGGTGAAGGCGGTTTGTGACAGAATGGTATCAGAGGTTGAGAGATAGGATAGAGTCTGGAGTTAGGCATAGTGAGGATTGCATGGGATGGTAGGGTAACAGTGTTGAGTGATCTTGGTGCATGAAATAGGCTAGGTAAGACCGGCTAGGACAGAGGATTTTAGGGCCCCACGTGATCCGATGCAAGGACTCTGGGCCTACCGAACGACCAAGTAAGGCTACACTGATTATAGGGTAGATACCCTAGGGAAGTTACATGCATCATAATGACTTGTGTTCTTGGGTATCATGGGTATTTGGTGATTTAAAATGAATAAGAAGTCTAATAAAATTTAAGAACAATATTCTACACTACTCGGACTTAGGCATTCCTTGTTTACCTTACAGTTATGGAACCTGGGAGACGACCATGAGTAGTGAGGGCGATCGAGGCCTAAGAGGTTGACTTGGCTGATTAGCAGAGGAATAACTGAGAGGAGGAGGACAATCAGTGGCAGAAGACACTTCGTGCCTTTCAGCGGCAGACCCTCAGGAAGTATGAGGGCAGCATCTCTAACGTGGAGACAGAGAGCTGGCTAGAGGAGATGGTGATAGATTTCAGCTTGATCCAATCTCTGACAGATTATTGGGTTCCTCTGGCTATAATCCAGATGTGTGGAGATTTGCGTCAGTGGTGGATGCTTTATCTTGGGGAGAAGAGGGAGGCTGAGGTGACGTGGGCTGACTTCGAGAAGGAGTTCCGGGCAGAATTCCTCTCTTCCACGATGAAGTCTGAGAAGAGGCAGGAACTACACTCCCTCCAGCAATGGATTATGTCAGTGAGGGAGTTGTGGATCAAGTTCAAGGATCTCCATCGCTTTTCTCCTGACCTCCTTCTAGATGAGGTGTCTTGAGCGAGATGTTTGGAGGAGGCACTTCGACTATCTCTCCAGTATATTGTTACTCCCTTCACCTTACCGACAAACTTGGAGGTCTAGAAGAAGGCTGAAGTGGTGGAAAGGATGAGCATGTTGGGAGGTGTATCGTGAGAGGGAATATAGTTGGGCTCATCAAAGGGGAAGGTCGTCAGCAGCAGGCCTCCAACATCAGGACCCTCTAGGTTTTGACCAATAGGAAGTAGGCCTCAGCAGTTCCAGTTCCAATCTCCTGGCCATCGCCCTTTCCTTTCGGGCCCAGGACTGAGGTTCTTCTTCTGTGGAAGCCATTGTCACCTTCATAATCAGTTTTCGGATAGAGTGTAGTATAGCAGGGGTGGGCAGGTTCAATGCCCACCTCAGTAGCAGCAGTTTCCAGCTAGGCCCTTTCAGCGCAGCATCAGGGGAAGCAATATATTTCCCCGTCAAGATCATATGTGGCTAGAGGAGGCCGACCCCAGGGTGCCCCCTAGGGACGTCGACCAGGGTGTGGTCGGGGAGGCATCCGACAGCCGAGAGGCAGGGGAGCTGGGTGTGGACAGTTGCATGCTGCAGAGGCAGTAGTTCCAGCAGGTCCAGAATTTTTTCAAGGTACGATCAGCTTGTTTAGTACTCTTTCCCATTCCTTGTTCTATACAGGAGATTCGCACTCCTTTGTTGCACCCAGTCTGGACCGTACTCTGGGTTTAGACACTGAGAGACTTCCAGTGCCCCTGGTGCTGAGCACACCAGTCAAAGTTCAGACAGACTTTTTTTATGTTTGCCAAGGGTCTAGACTGATGATAGGGTCACATCAGTCTATCAAGGATCTTCTACTATTGTAGATAAAATCTTATGATGTCATCCTAGTCATTAAATAGTTGTTATCTGGAAGTGTCTTCATTAACTACTTCCAAGTAAGGGTCGTGTTTTCATATTCGGGCAGCCAGCGTGTAACTTACATCGGCGAGCGAGGTTTCTAGAAAAGCAGTAGGCGAGAGGAGCCCCTCCTTTCCTTGTTAGCTGAGATATTAGTGGAGTTGGTGGATGCAGAAATGGTTGCAGTTCCAAGGATCTTTAGTGATTTTATGGATGTCTTCCCTGAATAGGTGGCGACTCTACCCCCTCGGTGTGATGTTGAGTTTGGGATAGACTTGCAACCTGGTGCCTTTCTGATTTCAATGGCTTCCTATCAGATGGCACCTTCTGAGCTACATGAGTTGTGGATTCAGATTGATGATCTGATGAAGAAGGGTTCTGTTTGACCAAGTGTGTCACCATGGGGTGCTCTAGTCTTGTTCACAAAGAATGAAAATGGTGGTCTGAGGCTATGCATAGACTACAAGAGACTGAATCAGGTAACAGTCAAGAACTGTTACCCTCTCCCGAGGATAGACAAACTTTTCGACCAGTTAAAATGGGTAGGGTGGTTCTCCAAGACTGACCTATGGTCGGGATATCACCAGTTGAGGGTGAAGGAGGGCGACATCTCAAAGACTGCCTTCAAGAGTTGGCATGGACAATTTTAGTTTATAGTCATGTCATTCGATGTTACGAATGCTCCAGTTGTGTCCATGGGGCTCGTGAACTCCGTCTTCCAGGAATACCTAGATCGGTTCATAGTCGTGTTTATTGATGACATCCTGATCTACTCAAGGTCAGAGGAAGATCACACTGAGCACCTGAGAATGGTTTTGGAGGTCCTCTGATAGCACCAACTCTATGGGAAGTTGTCCAAGTGCAATTTTTGGATGCAAGAAGTGCACTTCCTTGGGCACGTGGGGTCCAAGTAGGGAATAGTGGGGGATCCATCGAAGGTCGAGGCAGTTGTTTCTTGGGCAGCACCCAAGAACGTGGCAGGGGTTTGTAGTTTCCTCGGACTGGCAGGTTACTATCGGAGGTTCGTACCCAACTTCTCCCGAGTTGCATCACCCTTGATAGCTTTGACCAAGAAGGACCAGAATTTCGTATGGGAGGCGCAATGCGAGGTAGCCTTTAGATATATGAAGGGTAAGTTGGTAAGTGCCCCAGTTCTAAGGTTTCCGTAAAAATAGGCGATGTATAAAGTGTTCCTTGATGCTTCAGGACAAGGCCTCAGGTGTGTGTTGATGCAATGACAAGGGGTGATCTTTTATGGGTCTATACAGTTATGTCCTGATGAGTTTAATTATTCCACCCACGATCTGGAGCTTTCAGCGGTCGTGTTCACACTAAAGTTGTGGTGGAATTACCTCATCGAGGAGCGCTTCATGGTCTTCACGGATCACAAAATCATGAAGTATATCTTCTCCCAGCGAGACCTGAACTTATGGAAGCAAAGGTGGATGGATTTCCTTCAGGATTATGAATTCTAGATTTCCTACACCTCAGGAAAAGGGAATGTGGTGGCCGATGTCTTGAGTAGAAAGACGCAGAATGATACAGTTCAAGAGCTGGGAGATGCTTGGAAGGCAATGGAGGAGTTGGCTGCCCTACACCTGGATGTGAGGATGGATGGTGGTAGAGGTTGCTTGTATCAGATGATAGTGGAGTCTTCTCTATTGTGGAAGGTAGAGGAGTCTCAATGGGGAGACTTAGAGAGTGAAGTGATGTGCGATCAAGCTAACCAAGGCAAAGATCTGGAAGGATGGATGGAGGATGGTCAAAATCAGATGCTTTTTCAAGGGATGTTGTTTGTTCTAGAGGCGATGTGCGAGAGGGTTATTGGTGAGTTCCACAACTCACCCCAAGCAGTGCACTCGGGTGTTTTCAAGATGTACCAGGGTCTGAGGAGTCAGTTTTGGTGGAACGGGGTAAAGTAGTCGGTGGTAGAGTTCGTGGCCAGGTGCCTAGTGTGTCAGCAGGTGAAGGCTGAACACCATGTTCTAGTTGGTCTGTTACAACCTTTATATGTCCTCGAGTGGAAGTGGGACGACATCTCGATGGACTTTTTTATAGGGCTACCCAAGGTTCAAGGAGGCTACGAGGCTATCTGGGTAGTGGTGGAATGGTTGATGAAATCGGCTCACTTTCCATCGATCAAGGAGTCGGGTGTAGTGGATTCCTTAACACGGAGGTACATGGATGAGGTGGTGCGGTTTCATGGATTTCCAAGGTCCATAGTCTTGAATAGGGATGCACGGTTTACCTCACTAATTTTGAGAGGATTGTAGCATGCTTTGGGCACCTAGCTACATCTTAGAACTGCTTTCCATCCCCAGACAAATGGATAGACAGATCGCACCATCCAGATGTTGGAGGATATGTTACGAGCATGTATTCTGGATTTTGGGGGATTGTGGGTGCGACACTTGCCTCTGGTAGAGTTTTTCTAAAATAATAGCTATCACACTACCATTATCATGGCTCTGTTCGATTCCTTGTACGGGAGGTAGTGTCACTCACCCGTGTGCTGGACAGAGGTCGGGGAGGTAGGTGTTCTTGGCCCAGAGGTGGTGCAGAGCACGACAGAGAAGGTTTAGCTTATACAAGAGAGGATGAAGGTGGCCCAGAACCATAAAATGTCATATGCTGATAATAGGAGGAGACCCATGGAGTTTGAGGTCAGGGACCACATGTTCTTGAAGTTCTCCCCTCAGCATGGGAAACAGAGGTTCAGTAGGGGGAGTAAGCTTTCTCCCAGGTTCGTTGAACCATTCAAAGTGATGCGGCGGGTTGGTGAAGTGGATTATCAGCTAGCGCTACCACCACCCCTACTGAGACTACACGATGTCTTCCATGTGTCTCAACTTCAACGATATCTACACGACGCTTCACATGTCCTTAACTGGGGAAAGCTGGATATCGAGGATGATAGGACTCTTGTGGAAAGACCAGTGAGGATCGAGAATCATGAGGAGAAGGTGCTCTGTGGATGGACCATTCCTTTGGTTCATGTGTTGTGAAGGCGTGGCGGGCTCAAGGAAAGTACCTGGGAACGGGAGACGTAGATGCGCACCTAGTACCCAAAGCTGTTTTGAGTTTTGTTCTGTTTTTTTTGTACTTGTTTGTGATGGAACGCTTTACTTTTTTAACTATGGAAAGTGTGGTTTTCCTTATTTTGTGGATGTGTGTGAAGATTCCTGACTATGGGGAGGGGAGGACCTGATCCCAAATCAGGACGCATTAAGGTGGATGTGATTAAACCCGTGTGGACAAGTCAGTGCCACCCAAAGCAGATAGTATCTTGGCATGGAGGAAGAAACTCCCTAACCCATATGACTGGAAAGTTCAACTTTCGAATGTTTCCTAGTTACTCGAGGGAGAGGTGTTCCTAGATTTTGATTAAGTTCACTCTTGTGTGGTATCTTTCGAGGTGGTTTTTCAGAAACCCTCTTTTCTTCGGGTCTAGTTTTGATTCTCGAGGGTGAGAATAGTTTGAGAGGTATCTGATGTAATGGACCGGACCCACCTTGTCCATTACTTTGCCAAAACACGACTACATTGAAACGGTGGAACCAGTAAAGGGGGAACCCATCACAGTTGCATAGTAACGGTGGCACTGGTCACGGTGGCACTGTGTTGGTGGCACTGGTGACGGTGGCACAGTGACAGTCGCACACCGATCACAGGGGCACCATGACGGTCGCACATCAGTCACGGTGGCACTGTGATGGTGACACTGGTGACGGTGGCACCATAATGGTGACACTGTGTCAGTGGAACCATAAGGGTGACACTGTGACGGTGGCACTGTATCCTCATCGCATTCTTTTCCAATTTCTGAATTTTTTCACTCCCACAACATATCTTTTAACATAAAGATGATTTAATTCCCCTTTCAAATCCATTTAAAGCCCATAAATAATATCTAAAATCCCCCAAGAGTCGGGAAACCCTTATCTTACCAAAATGTGTGGTTTTTTCTCGGTTTCATGCCCTTCCCCGTACCTTCCATTTCCACCCCCGTTGCGCGTTTTTCCTCCATCTAAAAGAAACGGTTTAACGCACAGCCATTATGCCACCACCCTAATGGGAATAATTAAATAAGAATTAATCCCATCATTTGTAACCTCCAAACTACGAAGGAAACCACAATCTGACTTTATAGCCATTCAAAATTCCATATCTCGTAACAACGGGATCGCATCCTTATATCGCATGAGAATTTCTTCTTATTCTTCCTCTTGGCTAGTCACCTTTTATTATTTGTGAGTTTGGAGTTCCCCATCCCAAGGCAAGTGGTGCGCCTGTTCCGGAGCATTTTTTTTCACCCTTGGAGTCCTCGATGTTCCTCCCCTGCAAGTCGTGCATCCCCAGTTCTTGGCGCGTGGAGAGGAACATCGATCCTTGATCAACCAAGTAGGGTTTTCCTTCGTCTCTCTTTACTGTGTATCATGCAGGGAGGGTATGCTATTCTTTCTATGGGATGGATGAAACCAAACTTTAATGAAGATAACAAATAGACTTTTAAAGAATGAAGTGGATTTGATCGATGTTTCTGTTGTTTTTCCTTACCCTTGATTATTTATGTTGTGAATTGTGTAGGCCTATGCCCACTGAAAATCAGGGTTGTTGGTGGTCTTTCTTTGTGCATTAATTAACCTTCGTCTTCTGTGATGATTGAACGACTCCAATATGGGAATTTGGTTAATCACATAAACTCGGCTGATTAAATGGATGTCCGGTGAACAGAAAATCCTTGTGTGATCACCCCGGTTAACCAAACAGAAAGAAGAAAACATAGTGAATGATGTACTTGATTCTGGAAACTCCCATGCTCTATCTTGGTGGCATGTCTATTTGTTCTAGTTGATTCTTATGGGGTGATGTGGATGGGGATGGGATCCTCTATTGTGGCACAGTTGTTGGTTGTGAATATGAAGCAGTGTGGGGCTGTATCTCGAGGCTTGGTTTGGTTCCAGTACTTTGAGGGATCTCACGGATTAATTTGTTGTTGTGACTTTACAAGAGAACCGGATGTGAATGCTTAAATTGTTGTTTGGATGTTTCTCTTTCTCTAGCTTGTAGGTATGTCAGTTAGTTTCCCAATAGTGTAGATTCCACTTGAATTGGATCACTTAAACATGAAAACAAGAATGGTTTATATGGGGAATTGGTTTTGGGAATGAGTTGTGACTTGGCCTTGAGTGTTATGCTTTTCTTTTATGAATGAATAGTAACAAGGGTGTTTGTGCTTAGGTTTTGGAACCCCTAGTTTGGGATGAGTTCTTGTTACCTATACATATATTTTTAGTTTTATGTTTCTTATTCATTCCCCACCCAAGTTGATCACTTAGTGCCGAACACCCCCATTTCATGGGGGAGGGTGTTTTCCCAACACTCCTATGAGTGGATAGTTATTAGCTCCTTTTCTGCTCCCTTTCTTGAGTAGCCCAAGACTCTTAGGGAAGGTTGTAACGGTCTGAGGTCTATTATTGCCCAAGATTCATTGGGCAGGGTAGTTGTGGTGGTTGGACCAGGTGTGTGCGGGCAGGTTGTTTCCCAAGAGTCTTTGAGAAGAGGCTAGGGTGTCTTCGGGTGTGGCAGTGGTTGTTCAAGCCCAGGTGTTTACGGGCGGGATGTGTGGTTGTGGCCCAGGTGTGTGCGGGTGGGGTGTGGCAGTGGGACTATAGTGAGAATGACAGGATTAGTTCAATGTGTAAGATGTCTTCAATAACTACTGGGAAAGTGTCACGGGGTACCCAAATATCGATGTGCTATTACTGTACATTACTTGACTTGCGTTATTTGGGGAGTGTGCCTTGGTGAGGCTTGGGTGGATAATTTTCCTTGCTAGGTGCTTGGTTATCTCTTTTCTCATAGGGAATTAGAATGCCTCCCCACTTTTTCATGAGTGTCTTTGGTTTTTCCTACTAAGTATACTTGTATGCTCACCCTACATATATAAAACTTCTTTCAGGTTTCCAGGAGGACATTTGGGATCATGCAGGGTCATACTAGCTCGGATGTTGGGATAGTTGTTGTTGCTGTTTTTCTTTTCTTTGGTAGTTTACCTTTGTATTCTCCTTGTACTTTGTGACATTTACTTTTGTAACATGCATATGGGTATGGTTTTATTTGGATTTACTTTTACCTCCATTTTTCGTGTTGTTGGGATTTACTATCTTATCTCCCGATCCTAATAAATAAAATGGGTAATGCCTTCCATCTTGTGTGTGATTCTATACCCTTGGTGCTAGTCGCCACTCTGGGGACTATTGAAGACAGGTCTTGGGGGTCATTTTCTCTCCTTTAACTTGAAGAATGAAGGTTCTGGAAATCATCTGTCCCTTCCCTCATCTTGGTGAAGGCAGGTCATGACAGTGACATAGAATGATAATCATAACATGGGAAATATGAAAAACAGAAAACACTAAATTATAAACATAAGTCAAGGCTAAACCACCAAGAATTCATGGTGGAAAATGTACCATAAAAGAATCAAATTAAGCCCTATCCCAACATGACATATCATGATACTAAATGTTAACCATTTAATTGGAGTTCTATATAATTCTCGGTGCACCTATCACGTTTATTTCATTCGCATGTTTAAGTGTGTCATATAGATCATAAAACATGGATTCATTCATCATCTTAATTTATTCCATGATTAAATAGTGTGGAATAAATAAATTTAATTACTCAATAAAATGTTGTTTTTTTATAAAAGTGAACATGCTTTATATTAAATGGGTACGGTATTCACTACACATTTGGTTTTCATGGAAAATCGTGGTGAAAATTTGACAGTATAGTGGCGTCACTTAAAAGTTAATAAAATGTGTTGATGTGAGAGAAATGGATCTATAATAATTTTTAAATGAATTGGACTTTGATAGGGGCACGAAAGGACATGTACACACAATTATAAATAGAAAAATAAGGCATATGATAATAAATAATCTTGAATCAAAAGGGAGAGGAAAGGATGCTTAGGAAATTCCAGAATGGTAATGGATGTATGTGGGAGGGATTAATGAGAGATAAAGGGGTATCTCACCACTTATAAATCATAATTCTAGTATGGGTGAGGTGTGAAAACATACCCCATCATTATGAATTAAAAATAAAATGGCATAATATAGAGGAGATTCTTGAATAAAAGTGTGAAATAGAGGATCCCTTACATTAAGAGTATGACACCAAAAGCTTAAAAGGGGATTCTTGAGTGATTTGGGGAATATATGGAGGATTATAGAGATATGATGTCAGAGTAAGGTGGTGCTCCAAGGATTTTTAGTGAAGGGAAGTTGGAGATTTGGTGGATTTATATTGGAAAAGATAGGGATTTATTTAATAGTTAGGTTTTGGACTCTACAAAATTAAATATTTCAAGACAAAAACCATACTAGGGTTTTGCCCATGGTTTTTTCAATATTGGAGATGTATTAATTATTTTATTATGAAAAGGGATGAGCATATTAAAATAATTCCCTTTCTTATGTGGAGGTGAGTCACACCTTTAACTAAATGAATTTAAAACTCTAAAATATATTAAATGTTTTGGAGGATTCATAAAGGCTTAATAAAATTAAGCATGTAAACTTAAAATCACATTATTTTAAGGGTAAAACGTATATTATGTAGATAATACCCATTATATTATTTATTAAATCATTTCTGGGTTATTATGATGTCATAAAACACACCATATATTTATACGGTATTTAATTATTACCCAGAAATTTGACTACCTCAAAAAATTATGAAAAATTAACTATTGGATAATTTTTATATTATAATACCAAAAAATAATATTCATTTTATCTAAATAATTTTTTAAATCTGTTTCTTTTCACTTTTAAAAAATAATATTTGATATTAATTGAAAACAGGTGGGTTTTTAACAATAACAGTTTTTAAATCCTTATAAAAAGTGCATTTCACTTCATAAAAAAAATAAATGACCATTGATAATTATTAAAAATTATTTAATAATACTATTTATTTCAAAAATTCATTAAATAATAAAAATAAACATCTTAATTGAATTTGAATATTACCATAAAATACAATTTTTGTTTAAGTGAATCAAGATAAAAATCATTTAAAAAGTAACAATAAAAATTAAAAAATCATTATTTTTTTTATATTCGTATTATTAAGGTCTTGATACATATCCCATTATTATTATATCTTATTACCTAAAATTAAGGTGTGTGATGGTGAGACTTTCATGGGGCCATTTGGGAAACATGGTTTGGGTCATGATCTCGATGAGCTTGAACTTCTCCTCCAAACGATTTCACTCACGATTAAATTGTTGGATCTCAGCTAGGGCTTGGTCAAGGGAAATCCTAGTTATTCTATGTCTCTAAGAATCTCTGATAAGTGGGATTTATTGGGTACAATCCTACTAGATGAGGTCATCACTTCCTTTAACTAAGTCAATTGGATTTGTTGAATCCCTATATTTATACTAATCATGTGATCATTTTTTAAAGGATATTTTAACAATGATAATATTACTAAAGTCTTTTAAATCCAAATATATAACCAAGTAAGTGCATGTTTTTCTATAACCATATTATATAATAATACATTTAATTAAATCATAAAGGGAAGCTTCATTTATAACAGTTTGGATCATTAGAGTCTTCCCCTGTGATAAATTTCACCCTCGAAATTTTCATTTCACCCCCCCCCCCCTCCTTAAAAAAAGATGAGGGTAATTATGTCTCATCAATTCCTTTGGTTCCCACATTTATTCTTTAAAATTTTGTTTTCTGTATAGAACATTGACAAGGTTCATTGTCTTATTTCATATAAATTTATATCTAAGATCTAAGATATTCACTAAATGCTTTTCATAGAAAATATCATTCTCCAATAGTACCAACTATGGATTGAGTACATGTGAGGGTGCAGGTATGTACGTTTTCAAGAGTGATACATAGAATACATCATGAACTCGATATAGGTTTGGTGGGAGTTCAAGTCGATAGGTCATCGCACTGATGTGATCAAGGATCTTAAAGGGGATGATGTATCATGGACTAAGCTTTACCATCTTCCCATATCTCATCAGTTTATTCCATGGAAATATATATAGAAATTCCATGTCTATAATATCAAACTCTAGGTCTCGTCGATGATTATTAGCATAGTTCCTTTGTCAACTCTGAGTAGCCTTGATACACTACTAAATTGTCTTAACCTTTTCCACCATTTTCTCGACCATTTCAAGACCAATAAGTTTTAATTCCCCAAATTTATCCAAGCATGAAAGTTTCATTCACCTCTTCCTATAAAGGGATTTAAATGGAGCTATTTGGATGCTTGATTGGAAATTTTTGTTGTAAGAGAACTTGACCAGAGGAAGAATTTGATCCCATCCTCCTTTGAAGTCCATTGAGAATGATCTCAACATGTCCTCAAGTTTCTAGATAGTTCACTCATATTGGCCATCATTTTGAGGTTGATAGGTCATTCATAAGCTCAAATTAGTATTCAGAGTGTGTTGGAGACTCTTATAAAACTTAGAGGAGAATCTTAGATCTCGATCGAAGACAATTGATAGTGGTACTCTATGTAGCCTGACCGCTTCCTTGATGTATATGCATACAAGTAGATCTAGTGATAATTCCTCTCATATCACAATTAAGTGTGCAGTATTTGTAAGATGATCCACCATAAACCATATATAATTATTCCCTCTTTATTTCTTTGGATGATTAATTAAAATATCCATGGTTATGTTTTCTCATTACCATGTAGGCATGGGTAATGGTTGCATCATCCCCTTGGTTTTTTTCCTTTCTGATTTCACTTTCTAAAATACAAGACATCTTGATGTATATTCTGTGATCTACTTATTCATATTTTCCCTACAATAGTGTTCTAAGAGATCTCAATACATATTTTTTCTTCTTGGGTGGATCTAGAATACTGGTCTATATGTATCATACAACATATCCTTCTTTAACTCAGGATTTTATGGTACATAATGTCTTGACCCAAATCTCACAACATCTTCATCATTAACATTGAACTCAGAGGGTTTACCTTTCTTTATAGCTTCCAATTTCTTCTAAATTCCCACATCTACTCTTTTAGAATCCTTTAACCTCTCTAGAAGATAAATTTGAGAAATCATTTGTGAAAGGATTTGTGATGTTTATTCCTTTATAATTCCCATGTACATACTTTCCAAATATATGAATATTGGATCCATTTCAATTCTCATCAATGATATAATTTTTGGATCCTTTATTCTTAGAGAATCTTATACTATATTCAATTTCCTATGATGGTAGTGGATGGAGCAGTCAAAGTCTTTGGTCATCTATAACCATCTTCGTTGGTGCATATTCATCTCCTTTTGTGCGAATATATATTTGAGGCTTTTTTGATCCGTATATATTTCACACTTCTCCCCAAAGAGAGAGTGTTGCCACATTTTTAAATTGAAAATAAATGAATCCAACTCTAAATCATGTGTTGGGAAGTTATTTTTATGAACTTTCAATGGCCATGAATCATAGGTAAGGTATTTTTCATTTTTTATCAACACACAACCTAGGGCCTTCTTCAAAGCATCACTGAATACCACAAAAAGCTCTCTATTTGTGGCTAGTGTGATCACAAGTGAAATAACAATACCCCTTTTTAACTACTTGAATACTTCTTCACATTAATCATTCCAAGTAAACTTTACTCCCTTTCTAGTTATTTTTGTGAGAGGTTTTGATAATCATGATAAATTTTTGACGAATCAACGATAATACCCATTTATCCCAAGGAAACTACAGATATATGTCACAGATATTGGCCCTGAACATCTTTCAATTGCTTCTATTTTTAATGTTTCTATAGATATACCATTTCTTGTGATGATATTCCTCAATAAAGAGACTTCCTTTAACTAGAAATCACATTTTTTACTTGGAATAAAGATTTTCCTTTTGCAAGGTCTTTAGAACAACATTAAAATACTCCTCATCCTCCTCTTTACTTTTGTAGTATATTATAATATCATATATAAAGACTGCCAAAACAATTTCTAGGTAATATATAAATACTCTATTCATCAATTCCATGAATATTTTTGGATAATTAATGAGTCTAAAAGGTATTAATATGAATTTTGAGTGCTCGTACCTTGTATGAAAAGCAGTCTTAGGGAGATCCTCATTCTTCACCCTAACATGGTAATATACTGACCACAGATCCACCTTGGAATAGTATTTTTCTCAACATATATGAAAGAAAAAATCATAAATCCAAGGTATGGGATACTTATTTTTTGTTTTGATATTGTTTACCTCACAATAATTTATGAAAAGGCATATTGACCCATCTTTGTTCTTGACAAAGAGGACCGATGAACCCCATGGTGAAGCACATGGGAATATTAAAACTTTATCCATATTCTTTTGAAGTTGTTTCTTAATCTCTTCATGGTCCATAAAATCCATTATTTATGGAGTCTGGGATAATTGAAATGCCCCAAGTATAAGCTCGATTGAAAATTCAACATCTCGGCTAGGAGTAAGACCAGGCAATTCTATGGGAAACACATCAGCGTATTCCCTCATAATGGGAATGTCCTCAAGGATGATTATTTATATATACTCAATAATTTGAGCAAGATAAACTTTCTCATAGGTAAATAATAACCATTATTGAGATGATGGTGAAAAATTATATTCTTCCTCCTCCTTTCACCTATAAAGAATTGGGGGGTCAATTAGAAATACGGAGATTGATGTCCTTCTCATAGGAATTTTTGTTGTCTCTATATAAGGAAATACAATCCATGCTTATAATTTCATCAAATTCTACAAAAGAGAGTATGATAGGGTTTTCTAGAAAATTTATCCCATAAAATTTGATAGTGGATTAATTATATACCTGGGATGCAATAATTTCCCCATTTTATGTTTTCACCAAAATCTCTATTTCCATGATTTTTTGTATTGTTTTAATAGTTCTAATAAATTTTCTTGATATGAAGAAATGTGTATAACCATAATTAAAAAGTATGTTTTCTATTCTTGAATGAATAACTAGTGTACCTATAACCACTTCATTCCAGGTATTCACTTCAGTGGTAGTTATGAAAAAATATCTCAATTTACACCTTGGAGTTTTTTTGTATCTAAAAACCCTTGGATTAGTTCATTGGATTGAAAATTACCTGGTTCCTTGTAGTTATAGAAATGAACAATACACTGAGGGTTGACTAGAGCATTCCTCTCCTCTGTTGCAGTAGTGGGTTTCCCCTATTGGAAATCACTGGCTAGGTGCCTTTCCTTCTCTTACCTAAATCATTTCTTCATCCCCTTTATAAAATTTGTGGGGTTCTTATTTCCATACCATTAGAAAGTGGGATCCTGAAATTTCCTTGAAATGCTATATCTATCTATCCAAACACTAGAATTGATCTCTACATTCCACTTCTTATCCATATGATACTCCTAAGAGCTTCCAATACCCATTTTGATGTTGAGGGACCATCTAACAAGTTCATCATAGTTTTCAAAGTCATTGATATCCAGGGATTTCTGTAGGGTAATTTTTATCCCACCAAATAATAATTCAACCTTGAATTTGGGTGTAACAATAAATCTAGAGGAATAGCATGTAAGCCTGGTGAAGTTTTCTTTATACACCCTGATATATTTTTCGGCATTCTTCTTGAGGGTAAGGAAATCCATTTCCATTTTAAGTCGAAGGGTGCAGGTAAAATATTTATCAAATTTTTTTTTCTAAAAATCCATCCACACCATTGCTTTTATCTATTACTTAGGATTATTATTTTTGATCAATATCCACCATTGATCAGCTTCACCCACCATCCAATAAACTATGAAACTAACCTTCTATTGTTCAGAGCATTGAAGGGTGGATAATATCTTCCCAATGGGGTTGATCCATTGTTCAGTGATTAAGGGAACATATGATCCATTAAAAGTTAGAGTTTTTTATTACATGAATCTCTCAATTTGGTATTATTCTCTTTTAGGGGGATTTATATGCTCCTATTTATCTAGGTTTCTATTCAAAACCTGAATCAACTGAGGGAGTATCATAATGAATTGTGTGATTCCTTCTCCCATTGAGTTGGGCATCATATTGGGGTAGTCAACACATGACTATTCACATTGATTGTTTACCTAATTTCTTCAATTTCTGGCCTTTGTATAGAATAAATGGAAAATTATGTATGATTATCTTTAACTTTTAATGAAAAAAATTGGAATTTAATGATATTAAAGGGATAAGTTATAACTTACATGCATTTCCTTAACTTATGGATTTCTAGGATTTTGTTTTTGTTATCCATTATCTATTTCCTAACATATACTCTTATGTTCATTTTTTAACCCCTTAATAATGGTTTATAATGATATTATGAATTACCAAAGAATAACCTTAGGTAATTTCAAACTAGATGCATTGTAAGGCTTGTTGTCGTGTACCAGGTTAGCCCGAGTCAGGCCCGGAACACCTTGTCGGAGTTGTTACTCCTAAGTACATCTATACTAGAACCATATCCAATTTTAGTATCTATACAGGACTATATTTTCTTGATAAAACACTTAATATATACTCACCAAACGTTTAGGGATGTATTCTTATACTTATTATTATCTCTAAGTATTTTTCTAGAGTTTTATAATCCTAATCCCAAAATAACTAAACGTTTCCACTAATGCCAACTATAAAAACACTTATTTTTATTACATATTAATACATTATTAAATTACATAAAATTAAACTTAATAAAACATGAATGATAAATAATTATAGTGATTTTTTTAATTAGGTACATTTCACTAAAAAATTAAACATGAATTACAACATCTTTATTGAAAACTTATTTAACATTCTTAAGCTTAAAACTACTTTGGATAACCTATGGAAAATACCTAAGAAAGGGGTGAGACATAAATCCTAGTAAGGGAATAAAAATGGTATAACATGAATATAATAATACATGTTAGAAAAGTCATATCAATAAGTAATAAAGGAACATAAATAATAAGGTGTGATATATCATGATAATCATAACATGGGAATTGTGGCGACAACATAAAAGACCGCATCACAAACATAAGTCAAGGATAACTCACCAAGTCTTCATGGTGGAAAAATTACCATAAAGGAATAAGTTACACCCCTTTTCCAAAATTATGTATCATGATACTAAAAATTACCCAATACATTGGATCACTATATAATTTTGGGTACACCTGTCACATTTATTCCATTCTCATGTTTAAGTGTGTCATATAGATCATAAAACGTGGATTCATTCATTATCATAATTAAATGAAAAAACCAATGAGTTTGGAATAAATACAATTAATTCCCCAGTAAAATTTTATATGTTCATAAAATTGAACACCCTTGATAGGAAATGGGTATGGTATTCACTATACATTTGTTTTGGCATGGAAAATCGTGGTGAAAATTCAAAAGCATAAGAGTGTCAATAAAAAGTTTATAAAATGGGTTTATGAGACAAAACCGGGTCTATAATAATTTTTACATGAATTGGAAAATAATAGAGACATGTAATTACATGTACACACATTCGGAATTAGAAAAATAAGGCATATGATAATAAATAATCTTGAAGAAAAACGAAAGAAGAAAGGATGCTTATGAAATTTTGGTATGGTAACAGGTGTACATGGGAGGGATTAATGAGATGTAAAGGGGTATATCTCTATTTATAAATCATAATGGAAGTATATAGGAGTTTTGAAAACATACCCCATCATTAGGAATTAAAAATAATAGGGAATAATATTGAGGAGATTCTTCAATAAAAGTGAGAAAAGAGGATCCCATACCTTAAGATTATGACACCAAAATCTTAAAAGGGGCTTATTGAGAGCATTGGGGAACCTTGGGAGGATTATATAGAGATTAGGGAAGAGTAAATTCACGGTCCAAGGACTTTTAGCGAAGAGATGTGGGAGATTTGTTGAGTTTATATAGGAAAAGAGAAGGATTTCTTTATTATTTAGGTTTTGGACTCTACAAAATAAAATATTTCAAACCAATAACCTTCCCATGGTTTTTGCCTATGGTTTTTTCCAAAGTAGATAGGTTTTAATTATTTTATTTGGAAAATTTCTGAACATATTAAAATAATATCCTTTCTTATGTGGAGGTGAGTCCCACTTTTAAATAAGTAAATTTAAAACTCTAAAATATATTAAATTTTTTGGAGGATTCATACATGCTTAATAAAATTTATCAAGTAAACATAAAATCAAATTTTTTTAATGGGAAAAAAATATATTTGTCCATGTATACCCATTATATTATTATTAAATAATGTTTATGTCATTATGATGTCATAAAACACACCATATATTTATACTGTATTTAATTTTCATCCAAAAATTTTACTATCTCCAAACATTATGAAAAATTAATTATTCGATAATTTTGACATTATTATTTAAAAAATAATATTCATTTTATCTAAATAATTTTTTAAATATATGAATTTTCAATTTAAAAAAATAATATTTAACATTTATTGAAAAAGTACAGGGTTTTGACAATAACAGTTCTTAAACCCTAATAAAAAGTTCATTTCACTTCGTAAAAAAATTATATAACCATTTATAATTAATAAAAATTATTTAATAATACTATTTATTTCAAAAATCCATTAATTAATCAAAATAAATCCCATAATTGAATTTTAATATTACCTGAAATTTCAATTTGTGTTTAATTGACTCATGATCAAAATCATTTATTAAGTAATAATAAAAATGAAAACAGATTCATTATTATATAAATATTTATATTTTTAAGGTATTGATACATATCCCCTTATTACACCAAGGAACTCCCTAATAATAAAGTGCACAATGGTGAGACTTTCATGGGGTTGTTGGGAAAACATGGTTTGGGTCGGGATCTTGATGGGCTTTAACTTCTCCCGTAAATAGTTTCAATCATGCTTAAGTTATTGGATCTCATCTTGTTCTTGGTCCACATTAAATCCCAGTGATCCTATCTACCTCATAAGCTTTGATACATTGGATTCATAGGGTACATTCCTACTGGATGACGCCATCACTTCCTTTGTTTAAGTCAATTTGATTCCTTAAAGCCCTATATTTCCACTGATCATGTGATCACTGTTTAATGGATATATTAATAGAGGTAATATTCTTAATGGTATATTAAATACAAATAAATAACCATGGATGTGCATGTGTTTTGTATAACCATATTACATAATAACATATTTGATTAAATCACAACGGGAAACATCATTTATTATAGTTTGGGTCATTACAATCTTCCCCCTTGATAAATTTCACCCTCGAAATTTTCATTTCACCCCTCCCCCATTAAAAAAGATCTGGGTAATTCTATCTCATCACTTTATAGGGTTCCCACAGTGCTTCTTCAAACTTGTGGGTTCTCTACAACACTTTGAAAATGTGCATTGTCTTATTTCATTGAACTTTGTCTCTATGATCTAAGATCTTCATCGGCTACTCCATATAGAAAATATCATTCTCCAATAGTACCACCTCCAGATTGAGTACATGTGAGGGTTCATGTATGTACTTTCTTAATAGTGCTACATGGAATTCATCGTGAAATCGAGATAGGTTTGGTGGGAGTCCAAGTTGATAGGCCACCGCTCCAATGCAATCAAGGATCTGAAAGGGGTCGATGTATCTTGGGATAAGATTTCCTTTATTCTAAAATCTTATCACATTCATCCACGTAAATATGAGGAGGAATACCATGTATCCAAAATCAATATCTAGGTATCATTGATGATTATCAGTATGGATCTTTTACCAACTCTTAGTAGCCTTGATGTGATGTCGGATGGTCTTAAACTATTCCACCATTTCCTCGACCATTTCATTCCCTAGAAGTTTTCATTCCCCATTTTCATCCCATCATGTAGGTTTCTTTCACCTATTCTTATAAAGGGATTCAAAGGGATCCATTTAGATGCTCGAGTGGAAACTAATGTTTGAAGCGAACTCGACCAGAGAAAGTTGTTGATCCCATCCTTCTTTGAAGTCCTTTGAGAATTCTCTCAACATGTTCTCAAGTGTCTGGATCTTTTGGTCAGATTGGACTTCAGTTTGAGGGTGATAAGCCATATTAATGTTCAACTCAGTATTTAGAGCATGGTGGAGATTCTTCCAAAACTTATAGGTGAATCTTGGATCCCGATCGAATACAATTGATAGTGGTACTCCATGTATCCTAAACACTTCCCTGATGTATATTTTTGCTAGTAGATCCAATTATAATTCCTCTCATATTGAAATGAAGTGTTCATTATTTGTAAGATGATCCACCACAACCCATATATCATTATTCCCTATATATTTCTTTGGAAGATCAGTGACAAATTCCATGGTGATTTTTCCCATTTCCATGTAGGTATGGGTAATGGTTGCATCATCCTCTTTTATTTTTTCCTTTCTTCTTTCACTTGCGGACATACAAGACATATTGATGTATATTATGTGATATCTTTTTTCATATTTTCCCACCAACAGTTTTCTCAGATATCTCAATACATATTTGTGCTTCCTAGGTGGATGGAAAAGGTTGAACTATGTGTATCATCTAACATATCATTATTTAACTCATGATTTGATGATACACATACTCTTGACCCAAATCTTACAACACCTTCATCATTAACATTGAAATTTTAATATTCCCCTTTCCTTATAGCTTCCACTTTCTTCTGAATTCCCACATCAACTCTTTGAGCATCCTTTAACCTCTCCAAAAGATATGGTTGAGAAATCATTTGTGAACAGATTGAGGATGTTCATTTATTTATGATTCCCCAGTCCATCCTTTCCAAGTCTAAGAAGATCATATCCTTTTCAATTCTCATCAATGATATAATTTTTGGATCCTTTTTTCATAGATCCTCTTCCACTTTATTCACTTTCCTAGGATTGTATTGGATAGATTATTGAAAGTCATTGATCATCTCTAACCATCTTCATTGGTGAAAATTCATCTATTTTTGTTTGAATATATATTTAAGGATTTTTTGATCTGTATATATTTCACACTTCTCTCCAAAGAGATAATGTTTCCAAATTTTTAAAGAAAAAATCACTACATTCAACTCCAGATCTTGTGTTGGGTAGTTATGTTCATGAACTTTCAACTGCCTTGAAGAATATTCAATGAATTTTTCATTTTTCATCAACAGTGATAAGCCTATTTTTAAAATCCTAGAATCTTTCTTTACATTTATCATTGAAATAAAACTTGACTACCATCTGAGTTAGTTTGGTGAGAGGGTTTGAAAATCATGATAAATTTATCATGAATCGGAAAGAATACCCAACTGACCCAAGGAAAATATGGATATCTATCATAGAAGTGGGACTCAGTCATCTTTCAATTTCTTATATTTTATAAGGTTTTATATATTTCTCATTTCTTCTGATGATATTCCCCAAGAAAGATACTTCCTTCAACCCTAAATCGCATTTTTTGTACTTGGCATAAAGAATTTCCTTTCATAAGGTCTTTAGCATAGTATTCAAATTTTCTTCATGATCCTATTTAATTTTTGAGTATACTATAATATCATTTATAAATACTACCATAAATTTGTCTAGGTAATATCTAAAGACTCTATTCAGCAAGTCCATTAAGATTTTTGGAGCATTAGTGAGTCCAAAAGGCATTACTAGGAATTCATAGTGCTCGTACCTTATACCAAAAGCATTCTTTGGGATATCCTCTTTCTTCACCCAAAATTTGTAATATCCCAACTGTAGATCCACCTTGTAAAAGTATTGTGCTCCCTATAGCTGGTTGAACAAGTCATCAATCTGAGGTAGGGGTACTTGTTCTTTATTTTGATCTTGTTGAGCTCACGATAATTGATGTAAAGGTGCATTGACACACCCTTCTTCTTGAATAAGAGGGATAGTGAACCCCATGGTGAAGCACATGTACATATGATACCTTTATTCAGATCATTAGGTAGTTATTTCTTCAACTCCTTAAGTTACACAATAGCCATTTAATATAGATTCCTGGATAATGGTAATGCCCCGGGTATAAGCTTGATTGAAAATTAAACATCTCATCTAGGAGGATGACCAGGAAATTACTTAGGAAACACATCAATGTATTCCATCAAAATAGAAATATCTTCAAGAATGATTCTTTCCATAGACTCATTAATTTGAGAAAAATATGCTTTCTCATATTTAAATAATATCCATGCTTGAGATGATGGTGCTAAATAAGATTCATCTTCCTCTATGCACTTGTACAGAATCTAGGATCAATTCATAATATGAAGAGTGATTTCCTTATTACAAGAATTTATGTTGTCTCTATATAGGGAAAGCTAATCCATGCCCAGAATTTCATCAAATACAACTAAAGGGAGTATGAAAATGATTTCTGGGAAATTCATCCTACAAACTTTGATAGGCGGGGAGTTATATACTTGGGATGCAATAATTTCCCCATTTTTTGTTTTCACTAACATCTCTATTTCCATGATTTTTTATGGTGTTTGAATAGTTCTACTAAACTTTCATTATATGAAGTAATGCGTAGAACCAATATCAAAAAGAATGTTTTCTATTCTTGAATGAATAACTAGCATACCTCTCACCACATCATTTTCTGGATTCACTTCAATAGTAGTGATGGAAAAATATCACCCTTACTACCTTGTAGGTTCTTGGTTGTCAATAAAAACCCTTTGAATAGTGTATTGGTTTTGAAAATACCCTAGTTAATTGAATTTTTATCAACAAACAATATGTTTTGGGTTGACTGTAGAATTCCTTTCCTCCATCGCAGAAGCAGGTTTCTCCTATCGGCAATCACTAGCTAGGTGCCCTTCCTTCCCACACCTAATGCATTTCCTCATCCCCTTTAAGAAATTTTTAGGGTTCTTATTTCCATACCTTTAGAGAGTGGGATAATGAAAATTATTGTAACTATTAGATAACTCTATCATACCACCATAATTGATCTCCACTTTCTGCTTCTTATCCCCATGATACCCCTTAGATTTTTAAATCATCATTTCAAATTTGAGGGCATATCGAAAAATTTCCTTATAGCTATCAAAGTCACAGATCTAAATATCATTGCATATCATAGGTTTTAACCCCCCAAAAAAGCGGTAAACCTTGCATTCAAGTGTAACAACAAAGTGGGAGGTGTACGATGTAAGACTAATGAAGTTTTCTTCATGTTCCCCAATAGATTCGTCATCTTTTTTCTTGAGAGAAAGAAAATCTCTTTCCATTTTAAGTCAGAGGGTATGGGGGAAATATTTATCAAAAAACATTTTCTAGATATCCACCCACACCATTTCTTCAATCAATTCCTTTGGATTCAAATTTTTTATCAATTTTTTCCATTAATCAGCTTCACCCTCCACATGATAAACAACCAAAAGAACATTCTATTTTTCAGAGCATTGAAGGATGGGGAATATCTTTGCAATGTATTTGATCCATTTTTCGGTGATTAAGGGGTCATATGATCCATAGAAAGTTAAAGTCATTTATCGCATGAATCTCTCAATTGTGGCTTGTTGTCTTTTGGGGGGATTTGGACACTCCTCTTGATCTTGGTTTCTATTCAAAACCTGAGTCAGTTGAGAGTTTATCACCATGAAGTGTGTGACTCTAGCTCCCATTGGGTTGGGCATCTCATTGTGGCAGTCATCACATTGCTCTTCACATTGATTTTTAACCTGAATCATCCTATTTTCAACCATTGGATAGAATAAATGGAAAATTATGTTTGACTATCTTTAACTTTTGAACACATAAAAGATAATTTAATGATATTAAAGGGATAACTTATAACTTAAATTTATTTCCTTAACTTATGGATTTCTATTATTTGGTATTTGTTATCTATGATTTATTTCCTAAAATATACTCTTTTGTGCATTTTTTTAATCCTTTAATAATGGTTTGTAATGAGATTATGAATTACCAAATTATATCCCTCAGGATATTCAATCTAGGTGTATAATAAGTCTTGTTGTTGTGTACCAGGTTACCCTCAAGCCCGGAACACCATGTCGGAGTTGTTACCCAAACGTACATCTTTTCCATAACCATGTCCACTTGTAGTATACAAATAGGGATTTAATTCTTTGATAAAATACTTAATCTATACTCCCCAAAATTTTATGTATGTATTCTTATACTTAGTCTTCCCTCTATATATTTTGCTATATTTTTTTAATCATAATCCCAAAAATAACTAAATTTTTCCTCTGATACAAATTATAACAATCCTTATTTTTAATAAAAATTAATACATGACTTAATTACATAAAATTACAAGTAATACAACTCGAATGATTGAAAAGTTTTGTTTATTTTGGAATTAGTTACATTTCATTACAACTTTAAACATGAATTATAAAATATTTATTGAAAACTTCTTTAACATGCTTGAACTTAAAATAGCGTTGCATAACCTGGGGAAAATACATAAGGAAGGGGTGGGCCATAAATCCCAGTAAGGTAATAAACAGAGAATAACATGAAGATAATAATACATGTTAGATAAGGAATATCAATTATTAATAAAGGTACATGAATAATAAGGCATGACATAGCATGATAATCATGACATAGGAAATGTGGCAATAACTTAAAACAATGCATCATAAACCTAAGTCAAGGATAAACAACCAATACTTCATGGTACTATAAAGGAATCAGGTACAACCATGTCCCAACATGATGTATCATGATACTAGACATCACCCAATGCATTGGAGCGCTATATAATTCTAGGTTCACCTGTCACATTCATTTCATTCTCATGTTTAAGTGTTCCACATAGATCATAAAAAATGGATTCATTCAACGGCATAATTTATTCCAAAATAAAGGAGTGTGGAATAAATTCATGTAATTACCCAATCAAAAGGTATATTTGCATAAACTTGAACACCCTTTATAGTAAATTGGTATGGTATTCACTACACATTTTGTTTGGCATGGAAAATCACGGTGAAAATTCAACAGCATAACGGGGTCACTTAAAATTCCATAAAATGGTTTGCTGAGATCAAAATGGTTCTCTCATAATTTTTACATTAATTGGACAGTAATAGGGACATTTAAGTACATATAAACACATTTATAATTATAAAAAAATGGCATACGATAATAAATAATTTTGAATAAAAAAGAAGAGGAAAGGATGCTTACGAAATTTTAGCATGGTAACGGATGTACATGGGAGGGATTAATGAGAGAGAAAGGGGTCCCTCACCATTTATATATCATAATGGAAGTATGCGGTAGGTTCTAAAACATATCCCATCAGTATGAATTAAAAATAAAATGGAATAACATAGAGAATATTCTTGAATAAAAGTGAGAAAGAGAGTATCCCTAACCATAAGAGTATGACACCAAAATCATGAAAGGGGATTCTTGAGAGCTTGGGGTAACCTTGGGAGGATTATAGAGATATTAGGTTAGAGAATTTAATTCTAAAAGGATTTTTATTGAATATAAGTGCAATATTGGGTGGGTTAATATAGGAAGAGAGGGATTTCTTTAATATTTAGGTTCTGGACACAACAGAATAAAATATTTCAAACCACAAACCTTCCCATGGTTTTTTCCCATTTTTTTTTCAAAGTGGATAGGTTATAATTATTTTATTAGGAAAATAGAATAAAATATTAAAATAATTCCATTTCTTATGTATAGGCAAGTCACACATTTAAATAAATTAATTTAAAACTTTAAAATATATTAAATGTTTTGGAGGTTTTATAAAGGCTTGATAAAATTAATAAATTAAACTTAAAATCACATTATTTTAATGGTAAAACATAAATTTTGATAAGGATAACCATTATAGTATTTAATAAATCATTTTTTGTTCATTATAATGTCATAAGACACACTGTATAATTATACAATATTTAGTTTTTACCCAAAAATTCTACTGTCTTATAAAATTATGAAAAATTAACTATTGGATAATTTTGACATTATGATTCCAAAAATAATATTCATTTTATATAAATAACTTTTTAAATATTTGAATTTTCACTTTTAAAAAATAAGATTCAACATTTATTGAAAAATTCTAGGTTTTTGACAATAATAGTTTTTGAACCCTTATAAAAAGTACAATTCACTTCATAAAAAATTATATGACCATTTATAATTAATAAAACTTATTTAATAATACTATATATTTCAAAAATACATTAATTAATCAAAATAAATCACTTAATTTAATTTTAATATTACCTAAAAATACATTTTGTGTTTAATTGAATCAAAATCAAAATCATTTATAAAGTTAAAATAAAAATGAAAAAAATAATTATTATATAAATATTAATAATATTAATGGGTAGATATATAACCCTATATTACATAGGGTAAAGCCTAGTGATGTTATATCCCTTAGAAACTCTAATAAATATGATTCATAGGGTAATATCCTACTGTATGATACCATCACTTCCTTTTTTTTGAGTCAATTTCATTTGTTAAAGCCCTATATTCATAATAATCATGTGATCATTGTTTAAAGGCTATATTAATAGTGTTAACATTATTAATGGTATTTTAAATAAAAATATATAACCAAGTAAATGAATTTGTTTTCTATAACCATATTACATAATAATACATTTAATTAAATCATAAAGGGAAACTTCATTTACAACATTTCAGGTCATTATTGGAATCTATACATGTAAGAATATAATCATACATAAATTTATCAATCCTTAAATAAAATAATTTTCCATGATAACTCTTAAAACCCTAGATAAAATCACATTAATAATTATACTTCCTTCATAAACTTTTATCCATGATTTATCATTTTATTTTTTAATACATCCTTCATATAGTAAAAAATATTAATAATTTCTTTATATTCCTTAATCTCAAAACATAATCTAGAATATAATTTAAACCTTTTATATATCATTAAAAGTTTTACCATATCCTATATATAACACTGATAAGCATTTATTCATACACTATTACCAGTCTCCTTCATGATCTTTCCTCTTAGGACATTAATTTTCATAATTATCATACTCGCACATTTAAAACGTTCAATTGATGCCTAATGGAATAATCATTCCCCTTTATGGTGTTAACTAAACTCTTCCTTTTTCCTTGGAAGTTTATTGTCTTATTCCCTCCTTTTACACATATAAAATATATTCTCATTCCCTTTAGGCATTTCCTTTGGCAATTATTCATATATTATTGACACATTATACAATTAATCTTTTTACCTTAATGATATTTATAAATTTAACTTCAATTTTTCTCTTATTTGGTGCCTTATTAAACTCACCTTGGATCAGGTTTTTAATCATTACTCATGGTATCCAGTTGAGAATAAATATAATATTTTTCACTACATCTCCCATTCCATTTGGTTTCTCATTCATATAAACAATTAATTTTCCTTTACATCCTTTTTAAAAAACATTCCTACTAGTTCAAACCATTTACTAAAACTAAAATGGTCGGTTTAATTATATCAAATTAAATCATAATAAACTATATTATTAGGGGAGATAACCACTAAAATATCCTTAAACATTTAATTCTCTAGTCAAATATTTTGATTCATCCAAAATAACCATAATTATCTATAACATACTAACCTTTGAGGTTATATAAGACTTTTAAATTATACTAAAATATCATTCTAACATCTAAATTTATCTAAAATTTCTATTGATACCAATTATAATTCCTTATACCTTAAATAATCCATAATTAAATGAATTATGAAAAGGGTTTCAACTTCTTACATTTTGAGGATCTATTAAATATAGAGTTTTAATGAGTTTTAAAAAACATACTTACATATAAATACTTTACAAAACAAAGTAGACACTTCCACTTAATATCCACTATTTCATAAGAACACAATTATTAAATTTAAACACATGTTTCATTCAAAATGTATTTACTTCCTTAAATATGGATCCCCATAAAGGAAAGATATAATTTTCAATAGTTTATAATCATCCTTTAGCTTAGTGTAAAACATTTTAAAACTCAAAATGCGTACAAAAAGCTTATTGATGGATATAAAAAAACTAAACCCACTGTTCTATTTAAAAATTAATGAAAACCCATAAGAAAGTATTTCTTTTTCTTAATAAACATTGAACTAAAATAATAATTTACTTCCCAAGAAATCAACTTCATTGATCAAATATTTCATAAAACATCTCATAAGAAATCATAAATTAAAAATCATGATCATGAGGGTTCCTTATAAAACGTGATCACTCATAAAAATAATTTCTATAAATACATACTTTTCATCCTTAAAAGTGACATAGACTTTTCTTTCAACATATTCTCATTAGCTTACCTTATGAAATAAATAGACTTCCATGAAAAATTATTTTCAAGCATTGAGAAAAATCATCTAGATTCCTTTAGGAATCATCTTACAATCACTCTTAAAATCACTCTTATGAATATAAGAACATATCAATTAATTCCAATATATATTCCCTCTAGAAAAATAAATCATTACCCAATGCATTGGAGAGCTATATCGGGATCACTCAACATTATGAATAATGTACATGAACTAAAACATACATAAAGCACATATAATATTTCATTTACATCAAAAAAATTATAAAATAACCATTTGACCACATAGAAATAAGCACTTGTGAGATTCAAGTAAACATTAAGAGAAATATACAATTCCTTTAAAAAATATTAAGAACAAAAAAAAATTCACAATAACAAGAAACAAAACTTCTTTGAAAAACTATAAAAACTTATTAATAAATATTTTTTTAAAAAATCATGATGGTAGGAAATCTTTCCCATGTCGTACACATTAAGAATATTCTTTTACGTTCTCTGAAATAAATTTTTATTTTGAAATAATCATTATTGGGGCTAGAGTGTGAACCATCAAAATCAAAATAGTAAAGAAAATAAAGAACCTGCTATAAAATCCACTGACCAAAAATTCAAAAGAAACATAAACCCAAATAAAAAAATCAATATCAAAGAGTCTCATTGTCACTAAGGATGAAGAACCTCAAGCTTCACAACTTATCCCTCTACATCAATACTTCCAACCGCCTCAAAATTTTCACCCGATCTTGTTCCACACACCCATGAACCAAAGATAAATTCCTTAAATGACACCATATCTATATCTCTATAGAGGATACCTAAATTATGGATAACCAGAACTAACCATCATCAATGAATCCACAAAACATTTATTTCGATATCACTATAATCACCAAAACCTAATAAATATAAAGATTTGGATCACCATCTATCTATGATCCTAACCACCATCAAAACCTTATCAAAACCAAATACAACTATTATGGGCCATAAAATCTAGATCTTTATCACCATGAAAAAACAAAACTCGATAGACCATAACTGATTTGAAAGTATACCACAAGAAAAACCAGATGAAACTGGGAATATCATGCCACCACTATAGCCAAAATTGGCCTATTAAAGTGTTTAGATAATATATAGAATCAAAGAAGATGCAGAAAAAAAATTAATACACAAAAACTGCAACCCCAAAATGATATAAAAAGAAAAAACAAAACCACCAAAGAAATAACCCACCTAAAATATCTCACAATAGATCCTTCCAACTTCACATTCAAAGTCTCATTACAATGAGAAGTACTCTCGATGATAAATATGCTCCAAGGTATGAGAAGTTGATTCAACACCCCCCAAAGAAGGATTACCTAACTACAAAACCAAAGGAACATTGTAGATAAGAGGATCCAAGCTGAAATGAACTAGAAATTACTCTATGGATCTAAATCCAAGCAGATCTAAGCTGAGAAAGAACCCACATTGGGGGTTGATATCAATAAGAAAACTAGAGAACAATGGGGTCATGAGGAACGAAATAGAGGAAACCAGTGAGGAAAATTAGGTAGATGATTAAACCTAAAATGTTAAGAATGAGAATAGAGGATCATATAAACATTTTCAACACTTAAACAGACATGGAAATAGAAGATAAAATTTTTTAAAAGAAAAAAATTAAAAAAAATTAGAAAAATCACTTACCATTAGCCTAACATGTTGTGTATGTACTTTAAAACTGGTATAATAAACTTATATTAATTATTTACTTGACTAAAAAAATTAAGGTTTATTAAATTATTATTATCACTTTTATTTAATTTATCACAATATCTTGTATAGTTTCTAAATCACTTAATTTCATGTTGGACATTTTGAGGACGTTCGGTTTATAATCCCAAAACAACATTGGTTGGTTGTATATGGTCAAAGGGTTCATTATTTTATAATATCCAAAATATAGTTCATGAAATAAGGACATGAAAAATGATTCACATCACTTCACAGATGTTGTATTATACATGTACACATTAGCAATGTTATAATTCTCCTACAATGGAAGGGTGGGAAGGTAAATAATATATTACATTTCCAAAAAAACTTTTTTTTCATGAATATCATATATATTCATTAAATCAAACAATATAACCAACCTTGTGATGTGGTGATGAAAAGTTAAACACATCGCTTTATCATTTTGGTGGTCCACACATATGCGCTCTCGGTTTTTTATTTTCCCATGGGATGGAAAATGAGATTAAAGAGGGGTAAACATGATAATATTTGAGTATATAGAGAATATTTATTTTATTATATCATTGTGGTTAAATAATATTTAAAGGAGGTAGAAGAAGAAATAAACATGAAAAAACTTGGTTAATAGTTATAGCTCTTTTTTAAGAAACCATCTTTGGCATACATATTAAGCCTTATAGGTTGGTCTTTTGGTAGAAAATAACCTCTATAAAATATCTTGTAAGGTTTGGATTGTATTATTTTGGATATTTTTCATGTTAAATTTTACAATGGATTTGATTAAGAGATGAGAGAAGCTTCCCTTTTATAAGTGAGGCAAGTGGAAATCATGTAAATGAATGAAATAATTATATATAAGATGTGACTAACTCATGTTAAATGGATTGAAAGTTCCATATCCCCAAAAAGTAGGATTATTAGGTTGAAAAATAATCAACTGGTCAAATTTAGAAAGGTTTATATGTCATTTACAACCTTAAATTTTGGTTTAATCCCCTCATTAACCCTATTTAACCTTAACTATTGTAAAAAATTCAATCATAAAGGGTTGTAAAAGTAATTTTAAAAAATAAAAGTGGAACATAAATATAAAATTAATTATATTCTTGAAAATTACTTATCCAATTTAGTTATGATATGATTTTTATGATTTTATAATGTTTTAAAAATAATTTTTAAACATTAAATACCATTTAAAGTCATTTATATGACTGTTCACATATTTTGATTTTAAAGGAATCAAGATAACAATATATTTATAATATAAACGCTTTAAAGAAAAATTACCAATTATAATAATATAACAAATTTAAGGGATATCATAATTTATCAAAAAAAATATTACTTTTAATGTTTTTAAAATCATTTAATTGATTTTTCTATGGCTTGAATAAGTGTTCTTTCATAATTACGTAAGTATTAAAGGTAATTATTATTACACCCCAATATTTTATGATATATTTATCTACAAATAAATTTTATTTCTTTAATGTATTTCATTACACGCAATACTGAGTTTAAATGAATTGTGATATACTATTAAAATATTATTATTTAATTAAGTGGTTATTACCTAACCGTTAGATTAGAGATATTGGATAAGACTAACTAAGTTATGAAAATTTATATTTTACATATTTCTAAATTTAATTAATTAGTTTTTAATTGGTTATAAATTAAAATAATATCATTTTAAGGTAAAAAGAGATGTTTTCTTAAATATTATTCATATACGCATAATGAGTTTTTATATTAATAAATAAAATTAATCTATGTTGATTAATTATTTTAATAACAAAATTATATAATATGTTCAATAAAATATTTTAATATTTATCTATATGTTTTTACATGGAAAGTAATGAAGGTAAACTTAGTTTTATGGTTAAAAAAATATTCTTCTAAAAACAATTTTATTGAATTTTGTGTAATAATTTTAAAATTAATTTATGCCACTTATATAAATTGAATCATTTAAAATGGATTATATATTTTTAATCATCATAATTGATATAATTTAATAGGGTAAAATTAATTTTTTCATAATTAATATTAAAAATAGTAAAATTTTGTAACCATGGTTATCCTTAAAACGGGTTTACCGTTGGTAAAACTAAAAAATATAGGTAAAATGCCTCCTAAACTTGTAAAAATATTTTTTATTGAATATATTTAGACCTTTTATTATCATACCTTATAATTATTATCTATTTGGTTCCACTTTTACAAGAATATGTCCTTATATTATTTAAATTTCTTAAGTAATTCCATTTGTGTCCCTCCCCTCACTTAAAAAAGGGCATAACTTCCCCTCTATAATTTGCACAATTTTAACCATATATCATGGCCCAAACCTGATGAAAAAACTTCCTACATTCCCTACCTTTTAAATTTATCTCATTTTCTTAATTTAAGTGCAACACACCATTAAATTACTTCAAGTATCCTTTTACGCTTATTTTGGTTTATCGTATTGTTTGGGTGTATTGTGGGATTCTTGGGAACGGAGAACATTTGATGGGGAAAATTATATAAATTATGAGGATTTATTTATTTTTAGATTAACTGGTTCTAGGTTTAAATTTTTAAATGTATTTATTAGCTACTCAATAGGTCTAAAGAGAATTAAGTTTTGGTTCGAAGGTTTTCTATAGAAAATCGGGGTGAGCACTGCCCGCTAGAAAAAATCACATCATGAATGGGTTACACTACATGAATCTATTATAGGGAATATTTCATGATTCTTGTATAGGTAACTAAGATTTTATAGGCCATGAAACCATTACACTATGTGAGAATGTTGATCGGGATTTAATTTAGCCCGAGGTGACACCTTTTTTGATATATTTTTAATTCATGGGATTTCACGCTGTAAATGGAATTAATGATTTCAATTATTTGGGCCCAGTGGTTTTAAAAATTTTGTATTCTTGAACCTTTTTTATATAATTTTCAGGATTTCCTCTCTAACCGTGTGGTTATTTTGGGTGATTGTTGGTGATCTTTCTTCTTCTGGATCGCTCCGCTCGAAGTTTGAATCCTATGGCATTTTCTTCACATATCCCTAGTAAGAATACTTTATTCTTCTTGATTTCCTTTGGTTAGGATGGTGTATTTTTATGCATTTTTGAATTGGTTTCATGGTTTATTAGTGTTTTTGATCTATATTTTGTAGTTTCTTGACATTCCTTGTCTTTTGAAGGTCGGCCCATGGTTCTTCAATATCCATTATTGAAGATGGATAGGTTTCCATCATTATTGACATAGGTGTATATATTAAAGTGTTGTTAATTATTTAATTGATATATTCCCTTTTTGAAACCATTGTTCTATTTATATAAATGTATTTTATTTGATATGAAAAGGGTTTCCATTAAATATTAACATAGATTTTGGAAATGGTTTTGGAAAAACATAGCACATTGGGAACATGTGGTTCATTAAGAAATGTATATAGGTAACCCTAGTGTGTGTGACAACATTAAGGGTTACTTTTTTGATATTTATAGACTATGTTAGGGCTCAATATTAGTTGGAACAAACAAATTCCTAGTTTTGGATTCATTTATGTATAGTACATGTTCCCTTAGGCTAGAGCCCAAATGGTCTGCTTTGACTTTTATACCTATTATATAGCATGATGGGTTATTTTGTAGATATTTTCCCACATGTTTAGTTTAACTATTTCTATTTTATACCTAATATCTTCCTACGTTTCGTGAATATGGTTTTCATTTATAAAAAAAAATTATTTAAAAATGGTTTTCTTTACGAAAATTATTTATATAGTGGATTTTGTTTTAATGATAGAACTTATGCATTATTGATATTAGAACTTGTATAGATTATTTGGTTATATCATACTGGGCTCTATGATCACACACTACTTTTACCTTTGGCCAGTTGTAGACCTTGTTTTTCAGGAAAAAAGAAAAGTGAAGGGAATCATATAACATCCAAGGTTCTCTTTTCATCTATCACCTTAATAGTGGTATGGATTGGTGCTGATGGATAGTCACATGGAGATTTGTTTAGTTTAGTCTGATTTATCTTTCTAGTTTGGTCAGTGTATATTGTCTTTGTATGTCTCAGGGATACGTATTTCTTTATTCCATATTATAATTTGATGTTTCTTAAGTTTTACATGAGACTTTTGGTTCTTTTATTTATCTCACCATGTATAGAAAAATATTGGGACACAATTTTCTTTATTACAAATTGTTATCAAAGGAAATACCCATCCTGAAGTATAATAGGCCATAAATCACACTTCTAGATCCTTTAATAAAATCCTTAAATTTAAATTTTCCAATTTGATGTTGATAATTGTGACCCAAATTTTTCATCTAAACCATACAACATCAAAAGGAAAATATAGATCATGTACAACCTCAAGGACCTTTTAGGTTTAGAGTTTTAGAAAATTAGAAAAAACTCTCACATAAACAACTCATATCAACTTGGACCCATAAGTCTTCAAAAGAACATCTCTCCCATTTAACCCATCTTTTTTTATTTCACTAAAGGTCATCAACATCATCCTTTTAGAATCATTTATAAACATAAATCATTCAACATCATTCTTTAAAACCTGGGGAAAATGAAACATAAGAAGTGTGAGATAAACTTCTCAGTAAGGGTAAAAGTAATCATTAACAATTAAATATCATCAATAAGCATAGTATTGAATAATTTAATGATTACTTAATCAAAGTGCATGAGTGAATCATAAAATAAATCATACCCATCAATACCTGGACCATCAAATATGAAAACATGGAAAATCCAAGAGTCATTAAAATAAATGATCATGAGCCATGTGATATCAATATTGATCATTAGAAATAATATAAACCCATATCAAGCATAATGAAAAAATATTGGTAACTTGGAAAATCATCTCACTTTCCCTATATAGAACCCTTACAAATTGGAATAACCGTATGGATGAATTCCAATATAATTTTCCAAATAAAATAATCATTACCCAATGAATCAAAGCACTATCTAGGTGAACCAATCATTTAGGCTATAATAGTCTCACCCATATCAATATAGGTTCAAGCATCATTTATAATTTAAAATTAAAAAAATACAATGATAATTCATCAAAACTCATTGAATCTTCCTTTGTTCATTTCAGGGCATGATAAACACCTGGAAAGAAATGGGTTCCACAAAAATCTCTTTAAAACATGATTAACTAATAGAAATTTAATGACTTACAAAAGAATATCTTTGAAACATGATTAACCCATGTAAAATAAATGGGTTCAATAACAATATATATGAAAAATGATTTACCCATGGAAAGTAAATGGGTTCAATAACAATATTTTTGAAATATGATAATCCCACAGAAAAGAAATAGGTTCAATAAAAATTTATTTATAACATGATTAACACATGTAAGTAATTGGAATCAATAAAAATCTCTTTGAAACATGATTAAACCATGTAAAATAAATGGTTTCAATAACAATCTCTTTGAAACATGAATAACCCATGGAACGAAAATGGGTTTCATAACATTCTCTTTGAAATAATCATAATCCATACAAAAAAAAGAATGAGCATGGTTTTAATATAAAATATCCCAAATTTAGGATAGGTAAAAAATATGGTTTTTTTATTTTTATGAATGGACATACCATTAATATATAATTAAAACATTCTTAAGGAAAAAATCTTTAAACATTCCAAAGAGTCCCATGCCTCTTTGAAAAATTTGAATCATTAACCCCATGAATGGAATAATAATCAGTGAAACTTGTAATACCATGATAATAAATATATCAATGATATAACATGTTAAAGGATAATTTTATACACCTCATAAAATAATATATGTGTATAACATAACCATTTTTCAAAGAATGTAAATTGTGAAAAAAATAGAATACTGCTTTCTTAACGTTGAAATTATAAACCCCATGAAATACATATCATAAAAGGGATATGAAAAACCCAATAAATTTCAGGGTAATAATGATGAAATAATTTCATGGGTAGTATGTACACCACACAATAAAAATAAGTATTTAATATGGAATATATCTCATCGAAATAAAAGTGAGATGAGAAAAAAACACTTACAAAAATCATATTATTTGGGTGAGAATAAATCAATGATATAATTAAGTGTGAAAAATATAAATCCAAATAAAAAAAGTGTAAATAAAAAATAATACAATTATAGTTCATTTCACACATATTCTTGGCATAACAAAAACAATGACATAGAAGTTTAACCTAATGAACAGAAATTTTGTTAAAAAATCCATTACCACATGAGAAACAATCGAATTATAAAAATAATTAAATAATAAAATTTAGAAAAACATTAAATATAATGAGAAAATATAAATTCATGATATAACATTTCAAAGGGTATGGAAATACACCTTATAAAATACTAATGGTTCATAACATCAAAATATGCCTCAATGAAAAGAGACTGGAATGAAGTCCCGTATTACTTGAGAAACTTTTGAACCATGAGATAAATGAAATAATAACATCAATTTAAAGTTTTAATATCATTAAATAAATTAAACTAATGATACAAAAATTCATAGGTCGATATGTACACTATATTATTGTAACTAGGTTCATAATAACAATTAAGTCTCAATGGAATGTAAATTGAGACGAAACCCCTTACCTTGAGTTCGATTTGTCATGCTTTTCCACTATCTTACTAAAAAATAAACTTATGTTAATTATTTATTTTCTCAATAACCATTTAAAATTTTATTATTAATTTTATTTCACTTATAAACAATTTATATAAAATTAGTTAATTAATAATGTTTATGTCGAATGTTTTGACCATATTTGGATTATGTGTCAAAAATGACACTGATAGTTTGATAATGGTCAATGATATCATTAGTTAAAAAGATACATAATAATAAACATGAAATAATTAGCATATTTATACATCAATTATAATTTTAATACCAATAATGAATTATTCTTATGAATAATGAACCAACTTTACAATCATGGAGATGATAGGTTGTACGTATGCATGGGTAACATTATCATTTTTTCAATGATCATTTTGGAAGGAAGGTAAGTATCATTTATGTTTCCAAAATGATAATTATATTATAAATACCATTTTATTTAATCATATATATATATATAATTATTTCAATGTAAAATGAATCACATCACGTCGAGGAGGTGGTAGTCCACATGTCCATGAATGACATTGTCACTTTTTTTAATGTCTGAAAAGGGTAATAAACAAAATGATATATTTTAGTTAAAGAAAGGTAATTAAGTCATTAATGTAATATATATTTTATTTACATCACATATTTTTATTAAAACCATCATTAATACATTCCATGTAATGTGTGAAAGTATCACATCGCTTTGAGGATGCGGTAGTCCATACATCCACAAATGATTTTATTGTATTTACACAAAATGGAAATCATTAAGATATTTGTTATATTAAAATTATAGTTTTAATAAAAAAAATATCATATATATAGTATAAAAATATTTTTTCCAATATAATTAACAACCATTATAGGTGGTAATGTAATAATGAATGACATCATTTTGTGAGGTGGTAGTTCATCATACACTCGAATGAAAAGCTCGTTATCCATTTGAAGGAAGTGTGTGTTGGTGTGGGTGGAACCCTAAACATAAAAACATATTAGTGAATTTAGGATAATTATTTTATTATATAAAAATATAATAATAATGTGACTCCCCAAAATTTTTTCTTATTTAATAATAATATTGTATGGGTTTTTACTTTATTTAATTTCCATATTGTCAGAAATAATACTCAAAAATAAACACAAGACCTAATTTATTTAATGGAAAAAATTAAAATGATTAAATTGTTCAAGGATAAGAGAATTCAATTAACCAAAAATAACTACCATTAGACCTATTACAACTAAAGGGAGACAACTGAATATGAAGAAAATCCCAAGATAATAGGGGATGTCCTTTGGATCCATCACCATGAAGAACAGTACAACCATAACCACAACAGTCATTATAAGAATCAGTGGAATGATATGCTCCATATTCATCAAGTCTTCTTGAAATTGGAACACTCTAATTCATGTTTTTATAAATCCTTAATTCTATCATTACCTCTTTAGGTGACAGTTTAGTTTCTAATGGCTATATGTATAGTCGTTGGTCCTTTTATTGGTTTAATTTAAAATATCTACATATAATTATTTTTTCTAAGTGTGAATTAATGTTAAAACTATAAACATGTTTTTTAAGTAAACTCTTAGATATCCCTTTTCTTTTAAAAGAAATACCAAGAGAAGTATGTACATGGTTTTGGTACAAATAAACATATTTTGAATTTGAAAGTGTGCTTTGGACAAATGAAAATGATGACTGTTGCTGTATTTAATATTTTTGTTGTACTTAGTGAATTAAGTATATTCTAAATGTTTTGAAAAGATTTATAAATTTTTTTATCCCTATATGTATAAAAAAGGTTATAACTAAAACTATGTCTTTGATTTTAATAATACTAGTATAATATTTTCTTATTATGTATTAAAATTTAATGTATAAATTTGTGTTCTGAAACTTTAGTGTTTATAAAACTATAGAAAATTTTGGGTTTAGGGATTGTTTAGTTATAATAGAAAATTTATATTTGTATTGAAGACACCGATATATGTACATGAAAAGCTATTTTTATATTTTAAAAAATAACTTTTAATTTGCAAAAATATAGGTGAGCACCCCACCTAGCCGAGGTCTACTTTTTAGGCAGCCACATGAGGCCCTGATGGGCATCTCACTCATCCCCTAGAAATGGCCCAGGGTTTTGAGCTTGGTTGTGTGCCATGTCATGCATCCACAAGGGTGAATAGAAAGCACTAAGCATGCATGGACGTGTACGTGTGCAGGGGAACCAAGCATGCCACCGTGCGGGGTGGCACAGTAGCAGGGGTGGGTGCAGAGGATGCCCACAGAACTTAGTACGAGGCAGTACCGAGAGGGGAGAGGGAGTAATCTTTTAGGAGTGTGGGAGATCAGGAATTATAAGGGAGTTGAGAAACTCCCTTTAGTTGGATGTGGTATGGGATTTTTTAGCTGGGAGTGGATCAAGGATGTCTGATCATGTCGTGTGTGATCTATTCCATTCGATCAGTTAGGATATCGAACCCCCACGGTTGCGGTAAATCAGCCACATTTTTATGCGTTGTTCGATCCATCGTGATCTAATCATGGCCATCTGAGTATTTTAAAATCATTGTGTCTCTCTGAGCCATCTGATCTAATAAGATCTAATCTAGATAGTTTGTCCATTTTTAAAAACTCTGAATCACCCATAGCCATCAAATCTACTCTTCCTCTGATCTCAAACTTTAATTACTTTTAAAATTCGTGGAGTCACCTCCATCATTGGATATATCTCAATTAGATCCTAGTAATTCATTTATTTTCCTCTTTTCTACCCCTACGACATCTTCTTCCTCCGCATTTTCCACACCAGTGGCTTCTTCCTCTTTCCTTTCTCTATTTTTTTCTCCACCCGTGACTCCATGTGCCCCTTATTTCACTCATTTTTCACAAGACTAACATGGTCGGCCTAATTTTAAACCAAGTAGGTCTCGATTTTCCATCAAGTGGAATTAAAAATATTTTATATAAATTATAATGTAGTTTATATATAGATATCCTGTTTTGCACCCAAAACCTCTCAGATCTTCCTCCTCTCAAGCCTCCAGTGAGCTTCTCTGAACCTCTTCTCCACCTTCGAACCAGGTAAGGTTTTAATAAAACATTTTTGCCTTAAGAGAAAATAAATTATCTACTTTTTATATTCATTTTTATATCTATTTATATAATCATAAAAACATAGATAAACCTCTATTAGGTCTGATTTTAAAACTTATAAACATTGAGTTTCAATGTTTATGTAGTGTTTTTAAAACATAAGGAATTATATTTTGTTCAAAACTCTTAAATGTGTAATTGTATATATGGTTTTATATATATATATATATATATATTCTTATGGTCTATATAACTCAACTATCGAACCATTTTTCAGTCTTTTAACAATTGAATTTCAATTTTTAATTGATTTTGTTTTAAAAACATGTAAGTGTCGTTTAATCTTGGTGAAATACCCTTTTATATACTTTGTATAATCAATTATACACAGAAAATATATATATATATATATATATCGACGTTTACATAAACACATATTTGAGCTTGTTTAATAAATAAACCATTTAAATTTTATATTATGATTTAAAATTTAGGAACCCTTGTTAGTTAATGTACCTAATATATTAAAGACATATGGGTGTCATATTATTTTTGGTGTAAACCTTTTAATACATTATGTTTATAACGGTATGTGAATATGTGTGTATACATATAAACTTTGATCGTCAATTTTATTTAAAATTTTCTAAGGATCAAAAAGAATGAATAGAATATATATTTTTTGAAATATGAATGGTTTTTATTTAAAAATACTAATCATTATAAACACCCTTGTGTATAAATGGATTTTTACAACACTAAACCCTATATAATTTTGGATTTTCCAACTTTTATACTTCTGACACATTTAGAGATTATGGAGAATTCATGAGTATAATTTTTGGAGTTTTCTACTCTTATATATATATGTATGAATCACTTATTTTCATGAATATTAATTGGTATTAGGTATGGATGAATTTCATGCTTTTCATTTTTAACATTTTGTGTACCCTTGTGATATGTTATACGTATGCATACCAGTAATAACTGTTTGGACATCTATGTGTTTAATACCCCACATAAAATATTTGGTTTACCTTTAAATTAATTATGCATACAATCCAGAATGAATTTTTAATATGAATTTTATTAATAAGATTTTAGAATTTAGGGTTATCATTTTATGTGACAAAACTTGTATTTCTTTTTGTGCATTAGTTTTCATCACATATGTTATAATCTTATTTTCATACGTTCCATTTATTTCCATATCCATGCAGTTAACAGTATTGTTACTAACACTGATATGCATGATTTACTTTGAATATGTAAATGATAAATAATTTAACCAAACTCTGATAGCCTTTTATAGAATAAAGAATGTAAATTATCCAAATTGTTATGGGGCACTTTGAATAATATGAAATGAGTAGTTAAATTATTCAAGGTGGTATGGGACACTTTGAATAATATGAAATAAGAAACCAAGTAATATGTGACCCTTGGATGATAAGTAATGAGTAATTTAATAAATCAAAGTGGTATGATCACTTTGATTTATATAAATGAGGAATGCATTGGAATTATTATGTTACGGTTGTGTCCCTCTATAGCCCCTCGATGCATCAATAGGTCTCATGAGACAAACTAGACGTGGAATTGGTTAAGGTCATTCCCTATTTTATTTATGTTCTTGGCACGAGGCCTTGACACAGAGATTATGGTCTTTTCATGAGGCCTTGACACAGTTTAGTATATGCACTTCCCTCATTATGACTATGTAATTTAATTAACCAAAATAATATTCAACTAGTAGAATATTCTTGGTTAAAGGGATTATGTTTATGATAATCAGAAGAAGTAAAATCTTATGGCATATTATTCATGCAGCACCCAGAGATTTATGATGTAGTGTATGTTTCATAGTTGTAAATAATGAAATTGAAGTTATTATTATATGTGCAACTCTGATCATGTATTGTTTCCAGTTGTAAATTTGGAATGTGTACTTCCACATGTCATACATGTTAAAGTTAGAATGACTCTTACTTTATATGATGCACTCCCTATGTTTTGTATGAGCATTCCTATGATTAGAATATGTTTCATTATAACCCAGTTAATATTCCTTGAAATGTTCACTTGTATGTTGTGATCAAATGTTATTTTATGCTTTCCTTATGAAAAAGTTTTATAATTAATGTTAAAGGAATGTTTTCAAGAGGTTTCAATTTCATTATTATTTTATTTTAAAACCCCTTATTGGGCATTCATATGCCTACCCTACATTTTAATTTAAATTTTACAGGTGTAGTAGATTTGAGATACATTGTTGGTGGTATCTTTGTGAAGATTTTATTCTCATTCTCCAAGATACACTTCTCACAGCTCGAGTCAAATTCATGTGGGAAACAATAGGTCCTCGAAAGGGTGGCACAGGAGGATTAGATTTTGGAGATATCAAAATAAAGTTGGTTTCGATAGACAAATTGGATGACTTGGTTTTCTAAAAACTAGATGTTTTAAGGAGTCTCATACCTACTAAAAACCAAGAATTTGAATATATAGTTCATGCAGGGTTCTCCCTCATCTCACCCTACGTTTTCAATCTATTTTCTTTTATAGGTTTAGTATATTTGAGTCCCACTGTTTTGTCACTACTTAAGAAAGACATATTTGTTCTATTTTGAATAAATTGTAATAATTGTATCTGGTTCTCTTAGACATAAAAAAAATATCCCCTCTAGTAAAGAATTTGAGTATGATTTCAGCTTTTCTTTTTATAAAAAAATTTACACACCATGTTTTATATAAACTGCGCACCAATTTTAGGGAAATATGGGGACGGGGTGTGATAGTTGGCATTAGAGGAATGGTTTAGAAAACCCTGGAAAATTAGAACAATACTAAAAAACATATTTATGTCTCACTAAGTATAATTTTTCTTAAACTTTTCAGATGGCAGGTGAAACAAGTCTTTTGTCTCTCCCCACCGAGTTACTAGAACATATAATTGTCCAGTCATGTTCATAGATGTACCAGCCATTTGTGAACCTACATCTAACCTGTAAAATCCTTTATCAAGTGTCAAATAACCCAAATATCCTTTGACTTTATCAAGAACTGAGTCATGTTTACTACCTTATGTCTCAAGCGCAACTTTCTTTTTATGCACACAAAGGAAGTTACTACGAAGGACTCTTCTTATGTTTCACCATATCTGAGGGTTATCTTTTCCTAGAGAAGTTTCAGGAAGATGCAGAGGTGGGTGACCCCTGTGCGGCCTATATGTTAAAATTCTTGAGTTTTAGTAGGTATGGGAGACTTTATAACATATGGTTTTTAGAAAACCAAGTCATCTGATTGGTCTATCAGAACCACATTCATTCTGATATCTTCTAACTCTACACCTCCCATTCCACCCTTTCGAAAACCTATTCTTTCCCACATGAATTTGACTCGAGCTATGATAAGTGTATCTAGGAGAATGAAATTGAGGAGTTTAAGAATATTTTGGGGAACAATATAACTAGAATAACCTACCAAGAAAGTCTCTGATAATGGTGGACCTAGTAAAGGAGGATGTCAGTAAATCCATTCTAGTGTTGTGATAGTGAGCGTGTAATTACTAAACACCATGGGTTTATGAATTTTGTATAACTGGATAATGTTATATGTTTTTATTCTTTAAGATGCTATTCCAAATAAATTATCTATTTTGATATGATTATTCCTTGATGAATAAAACATATCTCTTGAAATTTTCATATAGAATACATGAGTTCACCAACCAACATCTTATATATCCATACCAAATTACTAGAACACATAATTGTTGAGGCATGTTAAGAAGACTATGAAAATTTTTCAAACCTATGCCTGACCTGAAAACGATTTTATAAAGTATCACTCAGCTCGAATATTCTCCATTCCTACAATTGGGAAAGCTAAATCTACCACCATATTACAAACACTCAATTTTTATAGTATAGAAAAAGGGGAAAGTACTACGAGGGAATTTTCCTATGTTTCACCCTGGCAGAGAGCTATCAATCTTTGATGAAATTTCAAGAAGCTGCTTTGGAGGGTGACCATTGAGTGAACTATATGAACAAAATCCTAAGTCTTTCTATGTATGGGATGCTCCATGACATCCAAATATTCAAGCATGATATAGTTCATGGAATTTATAGAGATCTATTCCACTCTCAGATCTCTGATCTCAACACCACAAAAGCCTTCCTCTGGAAACCCGAATGCTTTATGCATAAGAATGATCCAAGCTTCTCTCAGTGCTCTCAGTGTATTTGGGTCAAGGAATTCGTGGTACTGGAAACCAATATAGGGATCCACTGGAGGGTATTTATAATATTGACCACGTTGGATGACATTGTGAGGGGATATGGGAGGTGATGTGAGTGTGGTTTTTTTAGTGGGTTGTATACGAATATTTTAGAATTGTGAGGATGAAATTATTTTAAAGGTGAATATTATGATGCCCCAGACTTGTTTCTTATTTAATAACAATATTTCATGGGTTTTTATGTCATTTAATTTCCATACTGTCAGAAATAATACTTATAAATAAACAAAAGACCTTCTTTATTTAATGAAAGCATTGAAAATGATTACATTGTTCAAGGCTAAGAGAGTCCAAATATCCAAAAATACCTACCAAGATACCTATTACAACTACAGGGAGACCACTGAATATAAAACAAATCCCAAGATAATATTGGATGTCCTTTGGATCCATCACCAAGAAGAATAGTACAGCCATAACCACAACAGTTGTTCTAAGCATCAGTGGAATGATAAGCACTATCTTCGTCAAGTCGTCTTGAAATTATAACACTCTAATTCATGTTTTTATAAATCTTTAATCTGATCGTTACCTCTTTAGGTAACCGTTTAGTTTCAAACATCTATAAGTATAGTTGTTGTTCATTTTGTTGGTTTAATTTAAAATATCTAGGTACAATTATTTTTTCTAAGTGTGCATTAATGTTACAACTATAAAAATGATTTTTAATAAACTCTTAGATATAACATGTGTTTTAAAAGAAATACCAAGAGAGGTATGTACTTTGTTTTGGTATAAAGAAACATATTTTGAATTTGAAAGTGTTCTTTGGAAAAATGGAAATGATAACTATTGTTGTATTTAATATTTTAGCTATACTTAGTGAATTAAGTATATTCTAAATGTTTTTAAAAGATTTTATAAATTTTTTCATCCCTAGATGTATAAAAACTAGGTTTTAACTAAAACTATATCTTTTATTTTTATAATAATAGTATAATATTTTCTTATGATGTATTAATCTTTAATGTAGAAAATTGTGTTTTAAAACTTTAGTGTATATAAAACTAAGGAAAATGTAACGTCCTGGTTCCGGGTTCCACTCAATGGGTGCCCCTAACCCGGTTCGCCACGTGACATCAAGTGCATTTCCCCAAATGCCAGAGGCTGCCGACTAGCAGCAAGGGTCTAGGTCTGATAGTGGGGAAACTATGCCCTCATTTGTCAAAGTGTAACATAGTGGAATAATAAAAAGCATACAACAGCGGAAGCAGTAAACCATACACATTTAAAAATAAACAACTACAGTAAAATATAACCAACAGTTATATAGATTATGATGTAATATATCTTATGTTCTAAGAAAACAGCCAAAACATGTTACACAGCAATACAGTACAGTACAATATAGAGTAAAGCAAAACCAAAACAAAATAGTCGGTAGCATCGTGAGCCTAAGCCCGGTCCCATGCTACCCTACTCCTCAGTAGCAATCAAGTACCTATATAGGGACCATTTCCATTATCCAAACCTGTAGAAAAATAATCTGTTTGGGCCAAAAAGCATGACCCAAATAGGGTGTGAGAAATAATCTCAGTAGACACCCACCAAAGGCCCGTGCTCAACTGTGTGTAAACATGAAATAGAAATCTGAAAAAGTAAATTCAATAAACTAAGTAGTACTCAAAAGTTTATAACTTTACCAGTTATTTCCATTTTAATATTCATTTCATTATTTATTATTTAAGAAACCACCATAGTGAATTTCTATGTAAACCGTCAATGTCCTCAGACACGCAAACCTTTACCCTTAGGTAATCAGAAACGTAACCCGTAGGTAATTTCCCACAGGCATAACAGATATTTCCCTCAGGCATATGAAGTGTCTCCCAAAGTCATAGAGTCTATTGTCCACAGGTACGAAAGAAGTTTCCCTCAGGCCAAAATAACCACTACCCTCATGCTAAAGGTAACATTGTCCTGAAGCTAAGTAAAGCACTGCCCTCAGGCTAAGCAAGTAACCGGGCCATGCCCAACATGTAAACATGCAATACACAAACAATTCCTCTAAAGGAAATTCTATATTCATTAATATAATGGCATACCCTCGGGTATCCAGGCCAAACGACTAAATAGAGGAACGCACCCCCGGGGTGGTCTTTGATCCAAGCAGCGATCCCAAACAACAGTTTATTATCACATTCAAATTACCTAAACAATTTTAGGTATTTGATTAAACACGGTCTCATCCATAAGACACCCCATTCATTGCCACATATCCCAATGGTACACAAAAACACACAACAGTTAGAATATAAACACCAAGCCACCTAACTTAAACTCCCCTGATCAGTATACTCAAAGGGCGTTCCACAAATCGTCCTAGAATGAGGTAGATATGAGGTGAATGAAAACTCGTTCAAACCCAAATAACTTCCCTTAGAGGAAGAATTGGTAAGAACTACTCCAGGAGAAGGGAGAACTCACCCATGCGGTTCCAGGGAGATCGACGGTGCATAAAACAGATTCCCGACCTACGCTCGGCGGATCTCCAAAGCTCCGGCCACCTCTCCAGCTCCTTCCTCTGGTTCTAAGCCTTCCCTGTGAACAGGGGAGGATACTGCCCATTTTAAGCGAACAAAACAAAGTACACAGTGTGTACTTCTGAGTACATGGCGTGTACTCCCTTCATTTAACTGTTCATCTGGTGGTTTCCCGCCAGCGTGGCACTATTCATCTGCCGACATGACTATATAGTGTGTATTCTTGAGTACACGGCGTGTTCTGTCGCACAGCTGGCCACTACCTTACTATTTGCCTGCCGACTGACTATAGGGAGTGTAAAGGACCACTACATGTCATGTAGTCAGTTTCTACACCCTTCATCTCTGACATGGCTACATGCCCTGTGTACTTATCCAACACGGCCAGACTACACGGCGTGTGAAAAAGTACACGGTGTGTACTTCCAAAATTTAGGATTTTTCCCATTTTTCCTTACATTCTCAAAAAAACTTAAGGAAAAGAGAAAAGGAGAAACTCGTACCTCAAAAATAAGAACTAGGTTCTTAAAAACTTCCCCCCTTAAAGCAATTCATCCCCGAATTTCCCTTCCAAGGATGGTGAGCCACTGAGCATGTACGTCGGTCTCCCGCTCCCAGGTTTCATCCTGCACTCAGCCATGCTGCCATAGCACCCGTACGAGAGGAACTGACTGGCCTCGGAGAACCTTCGTGCTCCTATCAACGATACAAATCGGATTCTCCTCAAAGGACGCATCTACCTCAAGCTCAACCTCCTCAGGCTGAAAGACATGAGATGGGTCTAAATGATAGCGGCGCAACTGAGATACATGGAAGACGTCATGCATAGACCGGTACCTCTGTGGTAATTGCAACCGATATGCAACCGGCCCGACTCTCCCCAGAATCTCAAATGGCCCCACATAACTCGATGAAATTTTACCCTATCTCCTAATCTGTCTGTGTCCTAACCTTGGCGAAACATGCAGGAAAACCTAATCCCCGACCATGAACTCCAAAGGTCATCTACGAAGATCAGCATAAGACTTCTGACGAGACTGCGTTGTAGCCATCCGCTTCTAAATCAACTGGACCTGTTCAGAAGTCTCCTGCACGAGACTTGGTCCCAATAAAGCTGCCTCACCTTCCTCTAACCAGCACAAGGGTGATCAGCATGGCCTACCATATAAAGCCTCGAAAGGTTCCATCTCAATAGTTTCCTGAAAACTATTGTTATAGGCAAACTCGACTAGGAGTATGTGCTTCACCCAAGAGCCCCAAAAGTCTAGGATGCATGCACGTAGCATGTCCTCAAGCACCTGTATCATACGCTCTGACTGAACATCAGTCTGAGGGTAGTAAGATATGCTCAGAAGCACTTGTGTACCTAGTGCCCTCTGAAAACTCTGCCAAAAACGAGATGTAAAACGGGCATCCCAATCTGTAACGATTGAACGAGTGACCCCATGAATATGTAACACCTCTTGGATATACAACTTTCCAAGCTCGTCAACTCCGAAGGTCTCCCTTATCTACAAAAAGGGATCTACCTTTGTGAGTCTGTCCACAACAACCCACACGGAATCATTGCCTCGAGGTGACCTCGGCAACCCAGTCACGAAGTCCATCGCGACATCATCCCATTTTCACTCCGGGATGGGTAACTACTGTAACAGTCTAGCTAGACTCTGATGCTCCACCTCTACCTGCTAACAGGTGAAACGTCTCGTAACAAAACCAGCTACATTCCTCTTCATACCTGACCTCCAGTACTGACGTCTTAAGTCATGGTACATCTTGGTAACTCTGGGATTAACTGCCCAAGCTGAAACATGAAACTCTCGCATCATCTCCTTGCGTATGTCCCCTATAACTCACACTCGTCCATGGAAACGCAAGACTTCATCATTGCCTATCGTCCACCCAGGAGGAGGGTCCTCACTTTCCACTGACTCTCGTAGAACTAGGCCTTCTAACTCAGATAGTTGTATCATCCTCACTCTATCCAGGAGGGTAGAGGTCACAGCAAAAGATGAAATATAGGTCTTCCCCTGACTGTTGTGCACCTCCAAATGCATCTCAGAGAACAAATCCATAAGCTTCCATTAACCACTGGCCTCCTACACTAACTGTATATGAGTCTTCCTACTAAGTTCATCAGCTACTACATTACCCTTATCAGGTGTATAGGCAAGCTCAAAATTGAAGGACTGAAGGTATTCAACCAACCTTCACTATATTAGGATCAAGTCACACTGGGTAAAGATGTACTTAAGACTTTTGTTGTCCTTGAACACCACAAAATGTTCTCCCAAGAGATAATGTCTCCAACAGTGCAACGCATGAACAACTATAGCCAACTCAAGATCATGCATCGGGTAATTCCTCTCATGTGGCCTCAACTTCCGAGACCCGTACACAACCACTCGATCGCCCCACATCAACACAGCTCCCAGCCCAATCCCTGATGCATCACAGTAAACTGTATAGCTCATCCCCTGCTCTGGGAGTATCAGGACTGGTGTTGATGTCAACCTTCCTTTCAGGTCTTGAAAGGCTATCTCGCAAGCTTGTGACCAAACGAACTTCACACCCTTCTTAGTCAAACCCATCAATGGTGCTGCTAAGCGGGAGAAGTCATGTATGAAGCGTCTTTAGTAACCAGGTAGCCCCAAGAAACTCTGTATCTCAAACACGTTCTTAGGCTGCTCCCAGGAAACTACTGCTCTCACCTTCTCTAGGTCTACTACAACTCCTTCCTCTGAGATGATATGACCCAGGAAGTGTATCTAGTCCATCCAAAAGTGGAACTTTGAGAGCTTAGCATATAGTTGATTCTCTCTTAGTGTACTCAATACAATCTCAAGATGGTTGGAATGGTCGTGTCAGGTGTGATTGTACACCAAGATATCGTCCACAAATACTACCACAAAAAATCTAGATAAGTATGGAACACATGATTCATCAGAGCCATGAAAGCTGTTGGAACATTCATGAGTCTAAACGGCATAACCGTATACTCGTATAGACCATACCTGCTCCTGAAAGCTATGAGAGGTATATCAGATGGTCTAACGTGCAACTGATGATATCCTGATATCAATTCAATCTTTGAGAACACTCGTTCTCCATGAATTTGATCAAAAAGATCATCAATCCTCATCAAGGGATATTGGTTCTTAACGGTCAACTGGTTCAACTTCTGATAATCCACACAGAGTCTGAGGGTACCGTCTGCCTTCTTCTCAAAGAGGATTGGCGAACCCTAAGGATAAGTACTGGGTCAGATAAAACCCTTTTCATGTAACTCCTCTAACTGTCTCTTGAGCTCTTGCAACTCCGGTGTAGCCATCCTATAAAGAGGAATGGACACTGATGCTGCTCCTGGCACAATCTCAAAAGATAAATCCACCTCACGCTCTGGAGGAAGACCTAAAAAGTCATCCGGGAAGACATCCCTGAAACAATCAACCACTGGATGGAAATCCTTCTGACAAGTCCCCTGGTCGTCCAGATATAAGCTCGTAATCTGGGCTGTGATACCACCCCGCCCAGGATGCTCTGGTCCAGCTCAACTCGCCTGAACATCCCACTCTCCCTTATATAGAAACTCTCTGCCCTCTAGTGACGTGAAACACACCCTATGATGATAGCAATCCACAAAGGCTCAGAAGGGAACCAACCAGTCCATCCTAAGAATGACATCATAACTCGTCATCTCTAAGACATAGAGGTCCCAAAGGAAATGACACCGACCAACCTCAAGGGGGCACTCCTTACACTAATGCACACTAGCCGTTCTAGTCCCTAACGGGTTGTCTAGTGTCATAACAGCAGAAGTAGAAACACATATCCCAAGGCTCTCCACAACGGGTAAAGATATAAAGATATGTGTAGCGCCCATATCAAAAAGCACTGAAGATAAGTTAGAAGCTACTAGAATAGTACCTCTGATAGTTGAAGGTCTGGGATCCTACTCCGGATGGGTCTGTTGCACTGCATATGTCTGGCTAGTGCCATAGCCCTACGACATAGCCTGGCTACCCTGAGTTGTCCCGCCCTGCTGCCTCTGAGATCTTGGTGTCTGGCTACCATGCCACGACCACCATCTCGGCATGCACGCCCGGACGTATTCCAGTTCCCCGACTAGTAAGAATCCACCGGTCCTGCTCCCGCACGCAGAGTCTACATAGAACCCCTATCATTAACCACTGGTAGAAATACCCTGCAAAAGCACTGTAGATGACCCATCTTGTCTCAAGCTCGACACTCCACTAGGTCTCGTGGACACTGAGCTCTCTTGTGTCCTTCCTTACCACACTGGTAGCATATGACCTGTCCACCTAAAACATTCTTCTAGCTGGTACTTCCATCCTGAGAGAAGTCTATCTTTCTCTTCCTCTTACTAGTAGAAATAGTACTATAAACTAGTGTTGAACCACCCTGGCCCACACCACTAGCTTCCCGCAGGTTCCTCTCTATAATCAGCGCCTGATTAATAATAGCATTTACTGAAGGCAACCTGAAAACATTCACTAGTGCTCGAATATCATATCGGATACCATCCTTGAAGCATCTAGCTCTCAGCTTCTCATCGCCCACTAGAACTGGTGAAAAATGCTGAAGCTCGATGAAACAAGCAGAATAATCCATCACCGACATAGCGCCCTACTGAAGATTCATGAACTCTTGAGCTCTATCTTCCCTTTGCATATCTAGGAAGAATAATTCATAGAATTATATCTGAAAATCTTCCCACACCATGTCTATGTGATGCTATGACTGGGTGGTAACATCCCACCACCTCTTGGCGGAATCACGTAGCATATAAGTTGCGAGCTTGACCCTCCACCCTAAAGGCGTCTCTAGGTTCTTGAAAATAGTATACATCGACCCCAGCCAAGACTCTACAACCTGTGGTCTTCCATCCCATGAAAACATAGGCGGATTCTACTTCTAGAAGATATGTGTCAGTTCATCCATAGATGTGGCAGTCGGCGGTGTTCCCTGAAAGGTATGCATGAACCGCATAAAGCCTTCACGGAACTGCGCATCTGTGCCTGTGTCTGGTATAATGGCTGGCGTCGCATCTAGATCTGCTGGAGGATCAAATGGTATCCCATGGCCTACCATCTCTAGAGTAAAATCGTTGTCACTCTCCTGGTGAACAACGTGTGAACGTCTCGGTGTCATGATGCTACAAGGTCAAACGCACACCTTATATCAAGATTATCATAGTCTGAAAACAAAGGAACCAAAAGAAGAAACAAGAGGAATAAGGAATTAAAATTTTCACAACAAGACTACACGGCGTGTATACTAACTACACGGCATGTACTTGACTTTTCTTTCCCTACCCGGGTCCTTCTACACGGCTAAGCTACATGGCTCCCATTGAACAAAACTACACAGTGTGTATATAATCTACACGGTGTGTGTGGTGTAATTTTCCAACTACCCGTGTCATTTGTTACACGGCTGACTACTTGGCTTGATACTAAATGGCATGTTAGACCCGCACAAGGCATGTACACTACCCCATTTCCCAGCAACACAGCTAAGTCCACACGGTCTGTCCTCAGACAGGACTACACGACGTGTCCCATAGGTACATGGCGTGTTCTAGATGAGCTTCTCCGACCCATGTTGTTAGTTACACAGTCGGACACACGTCTCACACTACACTGTGTGTTCCAGATGGGCATGACATGTTCACGAAAGGATTACACTGACCCGTGTTGTTAGTTACACGGTCAGATCCCAGGTCATACTACACGGCGTGTTCCATAATAGACAGGGCGTGTATATCCTAAGGTCTCCTCCATTCATGTTGTTAGTTACACGGGCGGACTCTGGGTCAACACTACATGGCGTGTACATCCAATACACGACGTGTTTGCCCCAAGCATTTCCCTTCCCCGTGTCCCCGCCCACATGGTCTATGACATGGCAAGAGACTACACGGCATGTACTTAGGGTACATGGCGTGTACTCAAAAAGTTTTCTTTTCTTATCGAACAGAAGAACATACACGGGGTGTTTAAGGCACTACATGACGTGTATACTGGGTTTCCGGACAGTATTCCTCATAAACTTCTCCGGAACCCAGAAAATACTGAAAAACAACACCTAAGTGCCAAATTCTGATCTGTGAGGGCCCATACTCCCTACGAATCAAAGTTTGTCATCTTATATGTGTTATAACTGGATAAACAGCCAATGATCCACCAAATTTTTGTCAATGAGGGCACATACTCCCCATAAACCAAAGTTTTTCTTCCATTTTATAAACAGGCTCACACAATACTACCCTATCAAATAACATGTATCAATCAAAGCAGCTATCACAATAGTATTCCATTACTAGAACAACATCTATCACAACAACATGCAATTTCTAATGCACCTACATGGCATGGAAAATATGAATGGCATGTGATTTCTAGCATGTTCCTAAATGATGCATGAGATGGTATACCCTCATTTCATCAGGTTTCAACTAAATAGAACCCATAGATAAAATATAAATAGCACAATCACAAGTGCGTCACCCAATGGTTAAATCAAATAAACTGTAAAATGGAAAAACTCAGAAAAAATTGCAACACGAGGTAAATTGGCTTTTCCCTATGCACTGGTTAGCTACGCCCGGGCACAACTTATTACCAACTACCATTCTCATCCTATCCCTAAATAAGGCTCCAAATAGTAAGTCAAGAAAAGAAACTCCTCTGATACCACTTTGTAACGTCCCAGTTCTGGGTGCCACTCAACGGGTGCCCCGAACCTGGTTCACCACATGACCTCAAGCGCATTTCCCCAAACTCCAGAGGTTTCCGACTAGCAGCGAGGGCCCAGGTCTGACAGTGGGGAAATTATGCCCTCATTTGTCAAAGTGTAGCGCAGTGGAATAATAAAAAACATACAACAGCGGAAGCAGTAAACCATACACATTTAAAAATAAACAACTGCAGTAAAAGATAACCAACAGTTATATAGATGATGATGCAACATGTCTTAAGATCTAAGAAAATAGCCAGAACATGTTACATGGCAATACACTACAGTACAATATAGTGTACAGCAAAACCAAAACAAAACAGCTGGTAGCATCGCGAGCCTAAGGCTGGTCCCACGCTCCCCTACTCCTCAGCAGCAATCAAGTACATGTATAGGGACCCTTTCCCTTATCCAAACCTGCAGAAACATAATCTGTTTGGGCCGAAAAGCATGACCCAAACAGGGTGTGAGAAATAATCTCAGTAGGCACCCACCAAAGGTCTGTGCTCATCTGTGTGTAAACATGCAACAGCAGTGTGAAAAATTAAATGCAATAAACTAAGCAGTACTCAAAATATCTAACTTTACCAGTTATTTCCATTTTAATATTCATTTCATTATTTATTATTTAAGAAACCACCATAGTGAATTTCTATGTAAACCGTCAGTGTCCTCAGACATGAAAACCTTTACCCTCAGGTAATCAGAAACGTAACCCATAGGTAATTTCCCACAGGCATAACAGATATTCCCCTCAGGAATACGAAGTGTCGCCCACATGCACAGAGTCTATTGCCCACAGGCACGAAAGAAGTTTCCCTCAGGCCGAAATAACCACAGCCCTCAGGATAAAGGTAACACTACCCTCAGGCTAAGTAAAGCACTTCCCTCAGGCTAATAAAGTAACTAGGCCATTCCCAACATGTAAACAAGCAATACACAAACAATTCTTCTCAAGGAAATTATATAATTATTAATATAACGGCATACCCTTAGGTATCCAGGACAAACAGCTAAATAGAGGAATGCACCCCCGGGGTGGTCCTGGATACAAGAAGTGATCCCAAACAACAGTTTATTATCACCTTAAAATTACCTAAACAATTCTAGGTATTTGATTCTGCACAGACTCAGCCATACGACACCCCATTCATGGGTGCGTATCCTAACGGTATACAAAAATGCACAAGAATTTGAATATAAACACCATGCCACCTAACTTAAACACCCCTGATAAGTATACTCAAACAGCGTTCCACAAATAGTCCTATAACGAGGTAGATCTGAGGTGAAAGAAAACTCTTTCAAACCCAAATAACTTCCCTTATAGGAATAATTGGTAAGAACTACTCTAGGAGAAGGGAGAACTCACCCCTGCGGTTCCAGGGAGATCGACGGTGCAGAAAACGGATTCCCAGCATGTGCTCGGCGGATCTCCAAAGCTCCATCCTCCTCTCCCACTCCTTCCTCCAGTTCGAAGCCTTCCCTGTAAACAGGGGAGGCTACTGCCCATTTTAAGAAAAATAAAATTATATGGCATGTACTTCTGAGTACACGGCATGTAATTCCTTCATTTAACTATTCATCTGGAGGTTTCCCGCCAGTGTCTCACTGTTCATCTGCTGACATGACTACACAGCGTGTCTTCTTGAGTACACGGTGTGTTTTGTCGCACAGCTGGCCACTGCCTTACTATTTTCCTATCAACTGACCACACGACGTGTAAAGGACCACTACACGGCGTGTAGTCAGTTTCTACACCCTTCATTGCCGACATGGCTACACGCCCTGTGTACTTATCCAACACGGCTAGACTACACGGCATGTGAAAAAGTACACGGCGTGTACTTCCAAAATTTAGGATTTTTCCCCATTTTCCTTAATTTCTCAAAAACACTTAAGGAAAAGAGAAAAGGAGAAACCCGTACCTCAAAAATAAGAGCTGGGTTCTTATAGAAAATTTTGATTTTGGGGCTTGTTTAGTTATAATAGAGAATTTATATTTTTATTTAAGACACATATATAAGTACATGAAAACTAATTTTTATATTTAACAAAAAATAACTTTTACTTTTCTAAAATATAGGTGAGTACCACACCTAGCCGAGAGCCACCTTTTAGGCAGCCACTCTAGGCCCTGATGGACATCTCACTTATCCCCTGGAAATGGGCCCGGGATGTAAGCTTGGATGTGTGCAATGTTGCGTGTGCACAGAGGTGCATAGAAAGCTCTAAGCGTGCACGAGCATGTGTGTGTGTGTAGGGGAACAAAGCACGCCACTATGCGGGGTGCCACGGTTGCAGGGGTGGGCATAGAGCGCACCTACAGAACCCGGTATGGAGCAGTATCAGGAGGGGAGAGGGAGTAATCTGGATGGAGGGATGGAGATCCGGGCTTAAAATGGAGGTGAGAAACTACCTTCAGCTCAATTTGGAACAAGATTTTTTAGTTGGGAGTAGGTCCATCCCATCTTATCACACCACACACAATCTAAGAGGTTTGATCGGTTCGGCTATTGAACCCCCTCGGTTGTGGTATATCTGCCGCATTTTTGTGCGTCTTTCAATCCATCGTGATCTAATCACGGCCATAGGAGTCTTTTAAAATCATTATGTCTCTTTGATCCCTCTGATATAATAAGATCTAATCTGAACCATTCATCTGTTTTTAAAAAATCTGAATCGCTCGTAGCCATCCGATCTACTCCCCCTATGATCTTAACTGTTCTTTCCTTTTAAAATATGTGGACTCACCACCACCGCTAGATCTATCTCGGTAAAATCCCAACTATTCATTTATTTTCCGGTTTTCCTCTCTTGCGGCATCTTCTTCCTCCACATGCGTTGCACCAATAGTTTCTTCCACTTTCATTTCTCCATTTTTTCTCCACCCGTGACTCTAGGTGGCCCCTTCTTTCACTCATTTTCTACAAGACCAACATGGTTAAACTTATTTAAAACCAAGTAGGTCTCATTTTTCTAGCAAGTGTTATTAAAAATATTTTATATAATTTATAATATAATTTATATATAGATATCCCATTTTTCACCCAAAACCTCTTAGATCTTCCTCATCTCAAGCCTCCAGCGAGCTTCTCCAAACCTCTTCTCCTCCTTCAAACCAGGTAAGGGTTTAATCAAACTTGTCTTCCTTGTGTGAAACCAAATTCTATACTTTGTATATTCAATTGTATATGTATTTATATAATCATAAAGATTTATATAAACCTCTATTAGGTCCGATTTTAAGACTTCTAAACATTGAGTTTCAAAGTTTAAGTAGTTTTTTTAAAATTTAAGGAATTATATTTTGTACAAAACTCTTATATGTATAATTGTATATATGGTTTTATATATAAATATATATATAGTCTTATGGTCTATCTAGCTCACCTATCGAACCAGTTTTCATTATTTTAACAATTGAATTTCAATTTTTAATTGATGTTGTTTGAAAAACATGAAAGTTTCATTTAATCTTGGTGGAAGACCCTTTTATATACAATGTGTAATCAGTTATACACAGAAATTATATATGTATTCTGATTTTTACATAAACACATATATGAGCTTGTTTGATAAATAAGCCTTTTAAATTTTATATTATGATTTAAAATTTAGGGACCCTTGTTAGTAAATGTGCCTAATATATTAAGACATATGAGTGTTATTGGATTTTTGGTGTAAACCCTTTAATACATTATGTTTATTCGGTTATGTGAATATATTTGTATACATAAAATCTTTGATCCTCAATTTTATTTATAATTTTCTAAGGATTTATAAGAATGAATAAAACATGTTGTTTTTGAAATATGAATGGTTTTTATTTAAAAATACAAATCGTTATAAACACCCTTGTGTATAAATGGATTTTCACAACACTAAACCCTAGATAATTTTGGATTTTACAAATGTTATACTTTTGACGTGTTTAGTGATTAGGGAGAATTCGTGAGTATAATTTTTTCTACTCTTATATACATATGTATGAATCACTTATTTTCATGAATATTAAATGGTATTAGGTATGGATGAATTTCATGCTTTTCAATTTTAACATTGTGTTTACCTTTGTGATATATTATACGTAAGCATACCGGTAATAAATTTTTGGAAATATATGTATTTAATACCCCACATGAAATATTTGTTTTACCTTTAAATTAATTATGCATCCAATCCATGATGAATATACAATATGTTTTTTATTAATAAGATTTTAGAATTTAGGGTTATCATTTAATGTGACAAAACTTTTATTTATTTATTTGCATTAGTTTTCATCACATATGTTATAATCTACTTATCATACATTCCATTTATTGTCATAGCCATGCAGTTGATAGTATTGTTATTAACACTGATATACATGATTCACTTTGTATATGTAAATGGTAAAGAATATAACCAAAATCAAATGGAATTTTATGGAATAAAGAATTTAAATTATCCAATGTGGTATGGAGCACTTTGAATGATATGAAATGAGAAATTAAATTATTCAAGGTGATATGGGACACTTTGAATAATATGAAATAAGAAACCATGTAATATGTGACACTTGTATGATAAGTAATGATTTATTTAATAAATCAAAGTTGTATGAGCACTTTGATTTATAGAAATGAGGAATGCATTAGACATATTATGTAATGGGTGGGGCCCGCTATAGCCCCTCGATGCATCGATAGGTCTCATGAGACAAAATAGACTTGGAATTGGTTGGGGCCTTTACTAATTTTATTTATGGTCCTGGAATGAAGCCTTGATACAAAGATTATGGTCATGGAATGAGGCCTTGACACAGTTCGGCATATGAACTTCCCTCATTATGACTATGTAATTTAATTATCCAAAGTAATATTCAACTAATAGAATATTCTTGGTTAAAGAGCTTATTTTTATGAGAATTAGATGAAGTAAAAGCTTATGACATATTATTCATGTAGCACCCAATGATTTATGAGCTAGTGTATGTTTCACAATAGTAAAGGATGAAATTGAAGTTATTATTTTATGCACAACTCTGATCATGTATTGTTTCCAATTGTGAATTTGGCACTTGTACTTCCACATGTCATACCTGTTAAATTTAGAATGACTCTTACTTTATATGTTGCACACCCTATATTTTGTATGAGCATGCCTATGATTGGAATATGTTTCATTATAACCTAGATAATATTCCTTGAAATGTTCACTTGTATTTAGTGATCAAATATTATTTTATGCTTTCCTTATGAAAATATTTTATAATTAATGTTAAAGTAATGTTTTCAAGAGGTTTCAATTTCATAATTATTTTATTTTAAAACCCCTTACTAGGCATTCGCATGCTCACCCTACGTTTTCAATATATTTTCTTTTACAAGTTTATTATATTTGAGACCCTCTATTTGGTGACTTCTTCAATAAGACATTTTTTTCTGTTTTGAAGAAATTTTAATAATTGTATCTGATTCTCTAGGGCCTAAATCAAAATGATCCTCTCTAGTAGAACATGTGTGTGTTTTCAGATTTCTTTTTTTTTAAAAAATTACACACCATGTTTTATTTGAACTCTGCACCATCTTTGGAGTAGTCTCGGGGCCAGAGTGTGACAAATAATAATTTAATGGGTGGATAAATAAATAAAACATAAGTACATATTAAATAATGTTTCATCTTTTTCGAGTAACTTCTTATGGTTTGCACCAAAGGTATTCCCTAGTTTGACTTTTTCCAAAATTTAGGAATCTTGGGAGAGGGGATGGATTTTAGGAGATTATTTTTTTTATTTTTTGAATGAGACAAATGGCTTGATAGGTGTGAATAAATTGGTGAGGTTGAGTTCCTTTTTATAGTTGAGGGGGAGTGGCATTCTTGTAAGTATAAAAATATAACACTATTGAAAGGTATCCCTTACATAATGTTCCTACAATAATGATCCTAATTAGATCTAATATGTGATATGATCGAATAATTTCTAGAAAACTGGTATTATAAAAGTTTCTAGGTTATTTTTTCCCATAAAATTAAAGTTTAACCACTGTGTAAACTCATTTTTACTTTCATCATGATAATTAATTTTAATTAATTTCACTAATATATTTAGTCAAAAACTAATTTGAAATTATTATAAAATATAAAATATTATGATTCCAAATATGAAATCTATTTTTAAAATTTCCAATCATATAATTCAAAGAAATTAATTTAAAATTAATCATGTATATGGGATGACAAAGCGGGTTTTTAAAGTGAAAATGTTTAAAAGTTTGAAATATTTTTATAGCTAAAATCATGATGAAAATGAATCAAATTACTTATATTATATTAACTCATCTAAAATTTATCTAATTACAATTTAAAAAAAATTAAAAATATAATCTAACACTTTAATTTTTTTAGACAAAAAAAATCAGTTCTCAATTAAAATTTGGTGTCATTCATTATTCGTCAAAATATGAAAGTTATCAAAAAAAATACCAAAAATTCACATAAAGTTAATATTGAGATTATTTTTTTAAAAAATAATTTTATTTTTTCATATATAAATTATAAATGTGTCAAAAATTTATTTAAAATGGGTTCTCCATTAAAAGGAAGTAAAACTTCCCATAAAAAATATGCAGTTTTTAGGCTTAAAATTGGATTTATTATTATATTAACCCTGTAAAAATTATTGGATGATTTTTTAAAAAAAATATATTAAATATATAGAATGTAAATTTCACTGATATCTTTGAAAAATATTTATTAATTTAATTTATTAAGATAAAACTCCATTCTCTTCACAAAAAATTGTTTTCATAAAACACATCCTTAATATTAAATTGGTATTTATTTTCATTTATAATTAATTGGTAACCAATGAATTCATTTTATAAACATGTGTAAACTATTATTTCATAGTTTAGATAATCATATTCATTTATTCTATTCCAATGGATAGGTGATAACTATTATGTTAAATAAATAATATTCATAGTATATTGTTGTCTGGTAAGACTCGACCTTGCATATAACATAAGTCATCAAAGGGACTCGATGTTGTGTGCAATGAAAGATAAACTTGGTGTTCTCTGTAATGAAATATTAACTATGTATTGTGTGTAACATAATCTATTAAATAATTTAAATTAATTTAAACGATGATATTTCTTAAAACCTCTAGATGTTACATCTTTCCCCCCTTAAAATAAATTTCACCCTCGAAATTCATCTTGGTTGTCAAAGGATTAAAATTTTTAGAATTATTTTATTGAAACCCACAAGGTAAAAAGTGTAAATAAATCATCCTCTTAAAAAGAAAAGGTGGGAAACCGAAAGGTCAAAAAAGTTACACATAACTAGTATTCAATATAGGGAGAACATAGGTGGGAAATGAAAAGTTTAATTTAGAAGGAAAAAACTAATTATCATTGACTAATAGATAGTGATAGATAATATCATTGGGAGTAAGTCAATTATGGAAAAACCACAAGCCAAATAGGTGTTGAAAATTTCATTGATATCATCGTAAAATATGGTAATATGATAACATTTTATTTTAATATCATGTTCCTAAATTTGAAGAATTATCTTATCATCTACACCTCATGAGAAAAAAAAAGAAATATACTTACTTGATGAGTATAATTTCATCCTTTTCTATAATATCATCTTTTTCTCCAAATGATGAGTAATAAAAAGGAAAAAAATTCACACCTGAAGAACTAAATTCAAATTTTAATGACTACATAATCATAAAAAGGATAACAAACTAGTTATATAGTATTTAAACATTAACTGGGCGTTGAATGGTTATCATAAGGTAAGATAATTATAAAAACAAGTAAGCCTTCAAATGATGCACTAATATTCAAAATTAAATAGTAATACTTAGAGTTAAAACTAAATTATTCCATAAATCACTATCCTTTAAATTCTTAAAATAATTCCTGACTAAGATTGAAAGATAAATATTATAAGTATTTAATCATATATTATTCCAAGATAAATCAACCATTATTACTCAAATAAAATCCCTTTTGTTTCTAAAATAATCTTTACCTGTAAAAAAAATATTACCCTAACTAGGAAATTATGTAGGCTAGTGGTTGTTCGTGAAATGTGTATCTTCCTTCAGTCATGTGTTTAAGCCCCACCACCTTACCGGATGTGATAGGTTTTCCCCACGCATACAAGTTTTACTTTTTTCCATTTAAACATGAAAACTAATTCTTCCCTAAAAATACTTAATCTTGAACCTAGGGGTAAAAAAAATACCTCATCCCATAAAGACTCCCAAAATAATTTAAGATATGACCACTTAAAACCTCATTGGGATGGCTAATAATTTGGACTTATGATCATCCTTAAGCATATAGACCTATGATTGTATCCATAGCTCTTAAATAACCTCACATGAAAACATCCTAATCTCCAAAGTTATCTAAACCAAACTTTGATACCAACTATAACATTCCAAAATTCACACTCCTAGATGTAGTGTTTAAATCCATAACTTTACATTTCTATCCTTGGGGCTGATAATTGTGACCCCAATTTTTTATATAAACCTTAGAAAATCAAAATTAAAACATGGATCATGTAAATATTTGAGGACATTTTACGTTTATAGTTTTCGGTAATTAAGAAAATCTATTAAATGAATAACTCACATCAACTTGGACCCATATGTAATAAAATGAACAATTATCAAATTTAACTCAACTGTTCTTATTTTCCAATAGGTTATAGACATCATAATTGTGAAATACTTTATATACATAAATTTTTCAACATCATTCATTAAGAACTAGGGAAAAGAAAACATAAATAGGGTGAGAATAAACACTTAGTAAGGGTAAACATAAGTGTTAACAATTAAATGTCATCAATAAGCATAAGAGTGTATAACATAATGATTAATTAATCAAATTGCATGAGAAAATAATAAAACAACTCATACCCATCAATACCAAGACCATCAAATATATAGAATAGAAAAGTAAAGAGTCATTAAAATCAATAATCAAGAGCCATGTGATGTCAATATCAATCATTAGAAACATTATAAACCCATAGGTAAAATAAAGAAAACATATTGGTATCTTGGAACATCATCACTTTGAACCCATACATAACCCTTACAAATTGAAATAACCATACAACCGACTTTCAATATAATTCACCATAGAAAATAATCATTACCCAATGAATCATAGCACTATCTGTGAACACCCACCATTTAATCTAAAATGGGCAGACTCGGTGCTATTAGAGTGCACCCATAATTTATAATTTACAAGTACCAATTACATATATAATTCATCAAAAATCATTAAAATAAACTTTATTCTTTTAAAAATAATATTAAACCTTGGAAAGGAAAAGGGTTCCCCAAAAACATCTTTGAAACATGACTAACCGATGGAAAAGAAATGGGTAACAAAATAATCTCTTTGAAACATGATTAACCCATGGGAAAAAATGGGTTCAATAATAATATTCATAAAACATAATTAACCCATGAAAAAGAAATGGATTCAATAAAAATATTTTCAATACATTATTAACCAACAAAAAAGTGATAGGTTAAATAAAAATTTATTTAGAACATGATTAACCCATGTAAATAAATTATTTCAATAAAAATTTCTTTCAAGCATGATTAACCCATGGAAAATAAATGGGGTCGATAACAATATATTTGAAACATGGATAACGCATGAAAATGAAATGGGTTCCATAACAATCTCTTTAAAACAATCGCAATCCATCTAAAGAAAATATGATGATGGTATCAATACAAAATAACCATAGTGGAGGAAAAGTAACAACATGTTTTTTTGAATTTTAGGAATGGAAATATCATTAAAACATTATTGAGGAAAATAATCTTTAAACATTCTAAATCATCCCAAACAACTTTAAAACATTTGAATCATTAACCCCATTAATGGAATAATAATAAATGAAAGTTATAATATCATGAGAATAAGTATATTCATGATATAACATATCAAAGGATAATTATATACACCTCATAAAATAATTAGGCATATAACATAACAAACATCATAAAGAAGTAAAATTTTGACAAGAATCCAATACCACTTTGATAACTTCGAAACTGTAAACCCCATGAAATAGAGATCATAAAAAGGATATGTAAGACCCAATAAATTTAAGGGTAATAATCATAAAATACATTCATGGGTATTATATACACCACACAACAAAAATAAGTGGTGAATATGGAATATATCTCACTAAAATAACAGTTATACAAGAAAACCCCTTACAATGATTGTATCATTACAGTGAGAATAAATCAATGATATAATTATTTTTGACAAATGTAAATCCACACAGTAAAATTGTAAATACAAAATAATATAATTAGAGTAAATTTTACACATATTATTTTCATAACATAACCAATGACATAGAAGTTTAACCCAATGAATAGAAATTATGTTAAGAAATACCTTACCACATGAGAAACACTCAAATTATAAAACTCATTAAATAATAACATTAAAAAAACATTAAATATCATGATAAAATAGAAATTTATAATATAACATGTCAATGGGTCTGGGAATAAACCTTATAAAAGAATAACGGTATATAACATCAAAATATATCTCAATGAAAATAGATTAAGACAACGTCTCTTATTACTTTTTGAACTTTTAAATTATGAGATCGAAAAAATAATAAAATAAATTAAACCATTTAATATCAATAAATAAATGAAAATAATTATATAACAAGTCATAGGGTAGTAGATACACCATGTAAAAGTAACAAGGTTCATAAAAACAATTAAGTCTCAATAGAATGTAAATTGAAACTAAACCCCTTAACTTCAGTTTTATTTTTCATGATTATCCTCTATATTCCTAAATAGTAAACTTATATTAATTATTTACTTACTTCATAAACTTTTCCAAGTTTATTATTACTTTTATTTCATTAATAAACAAGTTATATACAATTACTTAATCAATAATGTTTAAGTCATATGTTTTGACAATATTCAGATTATGTGTCAAAATTCACACTGATAAGATGACTATGATCAATGATGTCATTATTTAAACAAATATATTATGACACCCTAATATTTTAAAAGGAATTAATATGCTCAATATCATACAAGATACACCACACCAAGCATAAACAAGTGACTAAACATTATTATTTAAATGTGATAGTTATCACCTAGTCATTAGAAAGTAGATAATTAATGATATTAAATAAATTATGAAAATATAGTTTAAATGTGTTTATAAAATTAATCCATTAGTTACTAATTATTTCAAAATTAAAAAAAACAATTTAATATAAATGATGTGTTTTTATAAAAAATAAATTTTTGGTAATGAAATTTTGTCTTAATAAATTAAATTAATCACTATTAGTGAAATATATTAATGAAATTTATATGTTACATATTAAATAAAATATTTTTAAATTCATATAATAATTTTTATATGCTTAAGATAAGAATAAATCCTATTTTAAGTACAAATGGTTGTATTTCTCTAAAAGGCAATTTTTCACCATTTGATGGTATATCCCTTTTAAATATAAATAATGAAACGTCTATAAACTTATTTTTAATGAATAAACATACTTTTTGAAAAAAAATATCAAAATTATCTTAGGGAGATTTTTTTTATTTTTCTGATAAGTTTCTTTTTTTGATGAATAGTAATACGATATTGAATTTTAATTGAAAACAGTTTTTTCATCTAATTTATTTACATAGTTAAATTATATTTTAATTTTTTTTAAATTATAATTAGATCAAATATACATTAATAAATCCAAATAAGGTAATTGGACTCAATTTCACATTGAAATTTGATATAAAATTATTTCATTCTTCTGTACTATTCACATTAAAAACCCTCTTTTTCGTTGTGTCTACAGGATTAATTTTAAGTTTAATTTGTCCAATTATGTGAGTTGAATTAGTTAAAATGGATTTCATATTTTTAATAATTAGTTAAAAATTAAGTTTTAAGGTCAATTTCATTTTTATTCTTAAAAAAGTTTCCATGGTAAAAAAATTATTTACAGTAGTATAGGTAAAATAATAAAATAGGTTAAAGGTAAAAGGTTAAAGATTAAACTACCTAAAAATATAAAATATAATGTTTTATTGAGGTATTAATTGAAAATAACTAGACTAAAAATATTAATTAACAATATAATTTTTCAAAATTAATTTCACCTCAATGTGGTTGGCTTTAAATATAAAATAATCGTTATTTTATCACTTAAATCCACCTATCCTCAAGTATAAATACCACCCCATTTTGACTCACAAGACTTGTATCTCATAAAATATCTACCTAAATATCTCCTATTAACTCTCTCCATGTCCAAGTTCTTATGGTATCATCAAAATTCCAAATCTAATATTCTCAATGGTCTCTCAAGGAAGTGATATTCAAGAGGCAATTTTCTCAAAGTGCCTCTCTTCATTTATTTTCTTTCTCTAATTTCTCCTAACCTAATTCATCCATAAATTCAGGATAACTCCATAATATATATATATAGTACTTTTATATTTATAATTGAATATATCATTTCCATTTCATTTCTCATATCCTCATATTAAAAGAAATAAAGTTATTGTCCAAGTTATGTCGGTTAATCGCCTCCATGAATAATGATTTTGTTTGTTTTTAACTACCACCTTAATTGATGATCATAAAACTATTATTATGGTTAAAAAATATTAAAATAATTATATTATATCTAATTTCATGTTCTTTAACTAATATATACTCATAATAGTAAATAAAATGAAACTAGTTTGTATGTGTTCGGAAAAACTGCCAAAATAAACCAAACATTTATCATTTAAATTTTATCAGATAAATCATCCTAATGTATTAAAAAAATATAATTGTATCCATTAAACTTATATAAGTTAATTAATTCCATTAAATTACACTTTTAGAGTTTTATTTCCAATTGAAAGTAAAATCTGTAATTATACACAAATGAACTGATCCGGAAACCATGAAACGAACGCACCTGAAACCATGAAAATACTGAAATATTATTAAGAAATGGGTCATAAGATTTATTAAATCCTAAAATAAGGTATTATGAATATAATAATCTCTTTTTAATGAGTTAATAACATTCTTTAAACCATTATACATGAGTTTTTTGGACTTTTTAAGGAAGTTGAATGTGAGGTAAGAGGATTTCATAACCCAATTTCCATTCATTAGTTTAAACTTCTACTTCTTGATTAATTCGTGTTAATATTATCTATGAAATTAATTTTTAATATATTATGTTTAATTTAAACTTTTTTTATTTTTTATAAAAATTGGATATAGATATTCTATTCATTTTTTTAATTCTCACTTCAATGAAATGATATTTATAAGGGGCTTTCTTTTAATAATAATATTTTTAAAGTTACCCATAGAACTCTCTCTTTGTTCCATGTCCATGTTTTCTAAAATTATTTCCAAAACTATTTTCACTATTATCCTTGGATTATTTAAATTCATTTATACTCATGAATGAATTTTTATAAAAAAGTTAAAGTATTCCATTTATCATTTTCTAAAAGAGTTTCTCTGTGAATTTTTTGAAAAAAATACAGAAAGAATTTTTTTACTTATAAAAAATGAATATAATTTTCTAATTTCATGGATCCTTAAAGTTTTAAATATTACTTTACAAGTATTAATTTTTTTTTAAAAAAAATTCCATTTATGAGTCTATGGATTTTTATAAAGACAAAAAGTAACTTCAAAATAGAAAATCATTTTTCCCAGGAATATTTCTTTTATTGAATCTTTATGTGTTATGAATATGTTATGGTTATTGGTAATTTTTTATTAGGATGGTTGGTTTCGTGATAAACTTAGGGTGGTTGATCCCGTTATATCTCTCTAATTTATTGGTTAATGGGATGGAGTTATCCGGTTAGGTTTCTCCTAATAGATTATAGTAATAGTGCTGTAGTGATTATTCAAATTTTAACTTTGATGGTAACTCCCTATATAGAAAAGTGAGCTAAAATGTTTGTAAGAGTTATATGGAAAATAATTTCCAAAGTTAATTACTTATATTTTTATTCTTTCTAATGATTTTTCCTGAAAATTGATTGATTTTCAAAATGTAAGATAATGATATTTTTGAAAATATTATTCATTTTATCTAATAAAAATATATGTTTTTATGAAAAAAATTTATTTATTTTCACTAGAATAACATTTTCCCTCCCTTTAAGTCACATATTGATATTTTTTTCACATTCCATCATTTTAAATTTTTCACTTGATTTAATAAATAACAGAGACAAATATGAAATCAAGTTAAAAATTGTAAAGAATGATCATGAAAAGAAACCATGAATTATTTTAAAAAAAAAATCTTGTGAAGAAAATATATATTGAGTATAAGTCTTCACTTGTAATGTAATATTTTTTACTAATTTTCTAAAACTCTAAACCTAAGAGATATTTTGGAATGAAAGAAACTGATTTCTACTCAAAATTTACTAGTTTATGTAATTTTTTAAGGATGGATCCTTATAGTTATTATAAAAGTAGGGTTTAGATAAATTTATATATTACAGTGGTTTTTAAGGGTTATGGGTATCATCATTGGGTTTACCAGTTTAGGAATTTTTATAAGTTCAAAGTGTTAGACATCCCTTTATCGGTTTAAGGTAATGGATTTCTAAGAGAATTATGATATCTTTGGGTTTGGATATAGAAATTTAATTGATTTTGGTATAAATGATTTGAAGGTTAAAGTATTATAGGGTTTGTAAGGGTATTATATTTAAAAGAAGAATTATCGTTTTTCAGGTTTTAATAATTTTATTTTATATTAATTATGTATTTTTTATTAAGATGGAAGGAAATATGTCTTTAATAATCTTTCTATCCCTAACCTTTGATTTTTTTCATTACTATTATTATAAAACCTTGTTCAAATGATTTTGATAGCTTCTGGGGTATTCAAATCAACTAAAAGAATTAGTTTAATCTATCCAACACCTATTAATTTCTAAAAAAATTATTGGTCATGTTATCTTTTTCATTTGATCTCAAAATATTAACTTTACCATCTCTCTCTAAAAGTTAAATTCCATGAAGGACATGACCATTTACGTTTTGGAAGTTTACCATCCTATCAAAAGATAAAGGGGATATCAAATAAATCCTGAATTTTGGATTTATGGTAAGAAATTTTTTCTTATTTTCTAATTATGCAAAATCATTGGGATGGAATTGATGAATATTAAGGATTTAATTGATATCTTATATTGTAGGAATGGTTTATTAAGGAATAAGAAAGTGAATCATGGTTAATGGTTTGTAAACAAAGTTGAATAAAGGATATGTTTATGTATTTATTTTTCACATTTATGATATAGTGGTATTTTACAAACATTTTGGGAATCATGGAACACCTAATAATTTTTTCTATAGTAGTATTCATTTTCATAAATTTGGAAACAAATATTAGATGAAATTAATACCTTTCAAAAGTGTTCAAAAATTGATAATTTTTAAGGTGCACGTAAACCTTAATTTTATGATATGAAAAAGGTTATTTTAGAAATAATTCCTTTAATTTTAGTGGATTTAATTTTAAAGTTATTGGAATTATTTTTGGTTTTTATGATCATTAAATTTGAGGTAACTGTGGGTTATTACTTTTTGAAATGAAAATGAAATTTTTGAGATAACCTTATAGGGTAAAATTTATTAATGTTGTTTTTAGGATTTTTCTGACATTTAGATAATTTTATATGGATTATATTAATATAGTTTTAGGAAAATGACAACCCACTGTATGGGTGACAACCCGTCGCATCCAGCAAGGTCATAGGGATCAAACCCACAATCGAAGGGTGACATGGGTATATCACCTACCACTAACCTAAATAATGTCCTGGTTATCATGATTTTTTTTATTTATTAAACTATCTTATCAATAAAGGTTAAGTTATTTTTGGGAACATATGTTTATTGTATTGATAACCATGGGATTATAAAATGATTTTGTGACTAAGTGAGTAATTTTATTTCAAAATATCTTCACTATTTTTGGAACCTTATATTATTAAGGTAAATAGAATACTGGGAGATTTTATTCAAGAAATAAAGGATGATTTATATTTTTGGAAACATATTTTAGTTATGTTGATTTAGGTTATTTATATAAATGATTAGTATATCATGAATATTGTGTGATTAGTAAAATTACTTTATGTTATAAGACTTTAAGAGTTATTGATATTAAATTTATCTTGGAAGACTATGTGATCAAATCCTTCTGACTTTTGGGTTTCAAATTTTAGTCTATAATATTCTGAATAATTTTAAGGATAATTATTTATTGAATAATCTATGTTAAACTTTGGGTATTACTATAGAATTTTAGAGATTATAGTATTTTTCCATTGTATAAAGGTTAATTCATTTTGGGAAATTACTTTATCTTGTACTAACCATTTTGGTTTTGTTTAATTCATTAATACTTGGGGAATATATAGTTATAATTTTAAATATTTTTCGATTCTTAGATGTTAACTCTAAAGCTTTGGGTATGAAAATTCGTCTTGAATACTCATTGTTTAAAGAGAAGATAAGGATGACATTATTCCTTTCATGTAAGTATGTTTCCTTATATTATTATTATAGGTATTAAAGTAATTCATCAATTTTAGGAAAATTATTTTGAAATAAAAATGTTTTCTATTAACTTTTATAACCAAGAAATCAATGGCCTTTTAATCCATAAAAAATTTATGGTTTATGGAGGATAAATTTATCATGGGAAAGTTCTTTATAAATATCCATCAGAAATTGATAGTTATATTTCCCTTCCATGTATATGTTTTCATACATGGAACAATATTATGTGTTATCACAGGTGACCATTGTACCTTCCTTTCTGTCTTTTCAAATGGAAGTTTTGTTTACCCTTTTCTGATGTGGGATTTCAACCAAGGTATTTTAAAAATTAAAACCCATATTATTTTGATCCTAAGTTCCAATTGTGATGAAATGATTTATTAAATGGGGGATAATGTAACAACACAAAATTTTAAATGGAATCACTATGATCAATATCATATCAGATACTCCACATCAATCTTAAACAAATGACTAAACATTATTATTTAAGTGTCATAGTTATCACCTAGATGTTGGAAAGGCAGGAATGAATGAGATTAACTAAATTAGGAAAATATAGTTTACACATGTTTATAAAATGAATTCATTGGTTAATAATTATTCAAAAATGAAAATAAAATCCTAATGAATATAAATGATGTGTTTTTATAAAAAAAATATGTTATGCCCAAAATGAAATTTTATATTAATAAATTAAAATAATTACTATAAGTAAAAGATATTAATTAAATTTATATGTTATATGTTCAATAAAAAAAATTAAAATTAATTAAATAAGTTTTATAGGCTTAAAATAAGAATAAATACTATTTAAGCATAAAAATTCTATATTTTTCTAAAAGACAATTTTGTCGCCATTAAATGTTGAACCTATTTTAAATCTACATTTTGACACTTTTATAAATTTAATTTGATAAAATAAACTTAATTTCATAAAGTTTAATATTAAAATTATTTTTGGGTGAATTTATTTTATATTTTTCTCATAATTTTCATTTTTTGAAGAATAGTAAAAAAATATTAAATTTTAATTGAAAAATTCTTTTTCATCTAATTTATTTATATAGTTAAATTATATTTTAAAATTTTTTTAAAGTATAATTAGTTTAATTATAAAATAATAAAAACAAATTTAGGCAATTGAAATCAATTTCCCATTGAAATTGGATGTAAAAACATTTCAATCTTTTGAACATTTCAATCTTTTGAACATTTCACTTTAAAATACCTCTTTTTCGTTGTGATTGCAAGATTAATTTTAAATATAATTTTCCCAATTTTTTTAGATTAATTAGGTAAAACGGATTCTATATTTGGAATTAGATGGTCCAAATTAGGTTTTAAGTTTACTTTCATTTTTTTCATAAAAAAATTACCATGGTGAAAAAATTATTTATTATAGTATATGTAAAATAATAAAACCGGTTAAAGTTAAAAGGTAAAGGCTTAAACTATCTAAAAATATGACTTTTAATGGGTGTTTGGGGTATTTATTGAACCTAAATAGCCTAAAAATTAATAAAAAAATATAATTCTTTGAAATTAATGTCATCTTATTATGGTTTTCTGTAATTATAAAATAATCATTATTTTAATCACTTAAACCCACCTCTCCTCAACTATAAATATCGCCCATCGCCACCCCATTTTGACTTATAAGACATTTATCTATTAAAATGTATACCCAAAACTCTCTTCCTCACTCTCCCTATTTATATTTTCTTCTATTATCATAGAAATACCAATTCCAATATCCTAAAAGGTCTCTCAATGAATTGATATTCGAGAGGTAATTCCCTCGAAGCACCTCTTTTAATTTCTTTTCTTTTTTTACTTTCTTATAACTCCTACATAAATCAACGGATTATAACTCTAGAATAATTTATATATTATATTTTTATGTTTATAATGGAATATCTCATATCCATTTCTTTTCCCGTCTCCTATTATTAAAATAAACGAAACTATTGTCCAAGTATGTCAGTTAATTACCTTCGTGAATAATGATTTTGATTGTTTTTCATTACCTCCTTCCTAGATGGTAATAAAACTTTTATTATGGTTGAATAATATTTATCTAATTATATTATATCATATTTCATGTTATGTAACTAATATATACTCATAATAGTAAATAAAAAAACTAGTTCGTGGTGTTTGGAACAACTTGAAAAATAAACTAAACATTTATCGTTAACCTTTTATCAAATAAATCATCCTCGTGTATGAAAGAAAAAATATAAATGTGACCATTTATAGTTATGTAAGGTAATTAATACCATTACATTACACTTCTTATGTTTTATTTCCAATTTATAATAAAATTGATAATTAAACACAAATGAACTGATCATGAAACTATGAAACGAACGCACTTGAATCCATGAAAATACTGAAATATTATTAATGAATGGGTCATAATATGTTAAAAAAACATCACATAAGGTACTATGAATATTAATATAGTTATTTAATTAAATAATAAAATTCTTTATAAACCATTATACATGATGTTTGAACAATATTTAAGGAAGTCCAACTTGAGGTAAGGGGATTTCGTAACCCAATTTCCATTCATTAGGTTAAATTTCTACTGCTTGATTATTCCATGCTAAGATTATGTGTGAAATGGTTTTTCAATATATTATGTTTTATTTCCATTTTTTTTTATTTATAGTTTCTACACATATTCAATAAACATTATTAATTCCCACTTCCATTATTTGATATTTATAAGGGACTTTCTTTTAAAAATTATTTTTTTAATGATACCCTTAAAACTATATTTTTGTTTCATTTCCATGTTTTTGAAACTTATTTCCAAAATTTTACATATTATTATAAAATTATTTTTTAAATTAATTTATACTAATTTTTTAATTTTTTAAAAAAAGTTAAAGTATTATTTTTTTGCTTACTAAAAGCACTTCTTTGTGAATTTTTCGATAAAAATATGTAAGGAATGTATTTTTTAACTTATATGATATGAATATAATTTATTGATTCCATGGATCTTTAATGTTTTAAATCATACTTTATATGTTTTCAATTTTAGTTTTAAATAAAATGTTTTCATTTATGAGTTTACAGATTTTTATAAAACTAAAAAGTGACTTCAAAATGGACAATCTATTTTTATCATGAATGTTTCTTTTATGAAAGATTTATGTGTTATTATTATGTTATTATTATTGGTCATTTTTTATGAGGATGGGTGGTTACATGATAAAATGAGAGTGTTTTATCCCATTATATCTCTCTAATATATTGGGTAATGGGACTGAGTTAACGGGTTTGGTTACTTCTAAGAGATTGTCGGAACAGTGTTGTTGTGATTATTGCAAATGTTACTATGATGGTTACTCCATGTGTAGCTAAGAGAGATAAAATGTTTGTAAGAGTGATATATAAAATTATTTCCCAAGTTAACTACTTATATTTTTATTATTGCTAATTATTTTTCAGGAAAATCGATTGATTTTCAGGTAAGATAATGATCTTTTGGAAAAGATTATTCATTTTTCTGAATAAAAAGGTATGTTTTTATGAAAATATTTTATGTATTTTCATTGGACTCATGTTTTCCCTTAATTTATATCCCGTAATGATATTTTGTGTTAATCCCAAGATTTTAGATGTTTTTCATAGGATCTGAGGAAGAATAGAGACAAATATGAGATCAATGGAAAAAATGTAAAGATAGATTTTGAAAAGAGACCATGTTTTGTTTTAAAAAAAGTTTTGTCTTGTTAAAAAAATAGATATTGATTAGAATTTTCCACTTGTAATGTAAGAGTTTTTCATAATTCTCTAAAACTCTAAACCTAAAATATATTTGGGAATGGAAGAAAATTATTTCTATTCAAAATTCACTACTATAATTAATGTTTAAGGTCGGTTCCTTATAGTTTATATCAGAGTAGTGTTTAGAACAATTTATAGATTGGGATGGTTTATTAAGAGTTATGGATATCATCATAGGGTTTAAAATTTTAATTATTATTATAAGTTCAAAGTCTTAGACCTCCCTTTATTGGTTTGAAGTAATGTATTTTTAAGGGAATAATGATATTTTTGGGTTTGGAAATAGAAAATTAATTAATAAACGTATAAATTATTTTAAGGTTAAATTATTATTCGGTTTCTAATGGTATTATACTCAAAACAAACATATTCATTTTTAATTATTTAATGATGTTATCTTATATATATTAATGATCATTTATCAATATGGAAGTAAAGATATCTTGTGCAACCTTTGAATCCCTCACTGATGATTTGGCCATCACTATTATTGCAAAATCATGTTCAAATGGTTTTGAAAGATTCTTGAGTATTCAAATAACCTTTAAAAAATATTTTATTTATCCAACACTTATTAATTTATAAAAAATTATGTTTCATGGTATCTTTTTCATTTGATTTCAAAATCTCAACTTTACCATCTCTCACACAAAGTGGAATTCCATAAAGGACATGACCATTTACTTTTTGTAATTTTCCCATAATTTCAAAAGATAAAGGGGATATCAAAGAAATCCTGAATTTAATATTTAAGGTAAGAATTATTTTTCTTATGTTATAAGTATGGAACATTTTTTGGTTGATATTTATGAAGCACAATGATATAATTTAAATAGTTGATTGTAGGAATGATTTATTAAGGAATAAGATAGTGAATCATGGATAATGGTTTAAGAAGGAAGTTGAATGAAGGATGTTTTTATGTATTGAATTTTTACATTTATGATATAGTGTTATTTTAAAAATAATATTAGAATCATGTAATTCCAAAGGATTTTTCTATAATAGTTTTTGTTTTCATAAATTTGGAGACATATGTTAGATGAAATTGATCCCTTTTAAAAGTGTTCAAAAGGTAATAATTTTTAAGGTAAATTTAAATGTTAATTTTATGATATAAAAATGGTTATTTGAGGAAAAAATTCTTTACTTTTAGTGGACATAAATTAAAAGGAATTGTAAGTATTTTTGGTTAATATGATCTATGAATTTGAGTTGATTATGGGTCCTTTATTTTTGTAATAAAAAATGGAAGTCATGAGATAACCTGTAAAGACCCGGATTTTCCATGTAAATTTTTTTTTAATTAAAAGGGAATTTTACGAGTCCGAGAAAATTTATAGTGTGTGATTCTAAGTCCCAGAGTTCCTGGAGTGAATTTCTGAACTTTAATTCAGGTACGTTCAGTAAAAAAGAGAGCGTGTTTTTCTAAATTTTAAATCAGTGCTCGGAATTGAAATCTGAGGGCACCGTTGAAATCACAGTGCCGATTTTCACTTAATGGGACATTCACCTTGACCGGAGTAGGTTAAGGGTAAAAGATAGAATTTGGGTTTTTTATAGAAATGAAAAAAAAAACTTCTATTTTATTTTATTTGTTGAAACCTACTCTACATAAGTTATGGTGGTGGGGACCACCCGAGTCCTCAAAACCTCTCAATTTTAAATTTAGGGGTAGGGACCACCCAAACCCACTTAATGGGGGAGAAACCTCTCAACTCCTCCAATTAATTCTTTGTGTCAACATAAAATTAAAGGTTAAGCTATCAATTAATTTTATGTGTCAACGTAAAATTAAATGTTAAGTTATTATTTGATTTTTGTGTTGGATATTTCCTTTCTTTTCGGTGGAATTGGGGAAAGGATTGGAAAAAGGGAATTGGGAGAGAGCTTGGAGGATTATGCTATCCAACGAAGAATGTGTTCTCTAATGAAGAACATGCTCCACAACGAAGAACGCTCACACCGTCGACTAATGTCTTCAATGACAACGAACCAACGATCAGGGAAACATCGACGTCACCAATATCTGTCTATCCCCAACGACATCATCTCCTTCCTTGCGTCCTCAGACAACAAATCTTCGAGGTAGGGGTTGTTATTGAATTCATGAATTTTTTTCTTGATTAAATTCCTCTCTCTTGAAAAAAATGGAGAATGCAGATCAACCAAAATGAGTTGATCCATGATTCGTATGAAATTGTAGAGTTTGACGTTCTTGATTTATGATTTTGTTGAGCTACTTTCTACCACCCTAACGCGGACGGTGCGGGCCAAACAACCATGGATCAACCCCTACGTTGTTCTTCTTTAGTGGTGTGTTCTTCATGATGGTGACAGCGACTGGTGACGGCATTTGGCACCGGTGGAACTCGAGAACGGCGGTCGGCACCACCGCCGACCGCGAAGAAGGTGATGGCGTAACGGTGCTGCCCTACAGCCTCTGCCGCCCCACGACCTCCGGCATCCACGGCTCGTGCTACCCCGTGGCCTCCACCGTCTGCGGCCCCCTCCGCCCACGGACTCGTAGTGCCACCCCATGGCCACGTTGCGCTACCTTATAGGCCCCACCACCCTGCAGCCTCACCGTGCCACCCCACGGCCCCCCGCCGCCCCGCGGCCTCACCGCGCCACCCCACGGCCACCTCTGCCATGCGACCTCATCACGCCACCCTATGCCCACTACTAACCCGTGGCCACCTTCGCCCCACGACCTCACCATGCCACCCCACATTTACCACCACCTCGTGGCCTCACCGTGCAGCGCCACCCAGTGGCCTCACCGCACCGACCAACCACCTTGTCACATAGCCCTGTGGCCTCACGACCATCCACAGCCACACAGCCACACCGTGCCACCTAGGCCAGCCCGCCCAGCGCACCGGGATGGACCCAGCGGATCATTCCAGGTCGACCCAAACCGGGTCGGGCCAGGCCGGCTCGGGCCGGGTCGGTCCGACCAGGTCGGACCAGACCCAGACCCACATCGACCCATTTACGCACTTTTCGTCATATCTTTGGCACCAGACATTTGTTTGACGAAACTTATACGGAGCTGTAAACATTGGAACGATATGGTCCCATTGGTATACCCCACTAGAGTTTTGGGAATGTTGAGGAACGGTAGACTTGGATCGAGCACGAATCCAATCAAACCCTTGGGACAAAAAGGCTAATAACTTACAGACCGGGCGTCTGATTGACTCGTCGTCTATTGTGTTGAGACCCCTATGGCATGGAGGTCCTTTGAGATACCTCCTCATGAGACTTCTTGGCAGTTGGAGTATCGAACATAGGCTTGTGGAGCAGACCCTCCTGGAGATAAGTAGGCGTAGTACAGGAACCCTGTAGCTGGCTGTGACGTGAAGAATGAAGAGTGATCCTGTGTGGGTCTGCAGCTAGAGATCCTGTGTGGGTCAGCACCGAGCGATCCTGTGTGGGTCAGCACCAAGTGATCCTATGTGGGTCAGCACCGAGCAATCCTGTGTGGGTCAGCACTAAGAAATCCTATGTGGGTCAGCACCTAGACATCATGTGTGGGTCAGTGCCTAGTGATCCTATGTGGGTCAGCACCTAGAAATCCTGTGTGGGTCTGCACCAAGCGATCCTCTGTGGGTCAGCACCGAGCGATCATGTGTGGGTCTGCCTCTTAATAGAATAAGATGATTCAGTAGTTACATTTAATCATCTCTACTACTGTACTTAAGTTATACATGCTGTGAGCTGAGTCAGTACCTTTGTGGTATTCTTCTCTGTGGCGTACTTGTGTGGTACTTACCTTCGTGGTGTTCCTTCCTTTGTGGAAAAGTTGATCTTTGGCCTTTTGGGTTGGACTATGTGTTTCCTCAAGATTGAGATGGGTATACTTGATATCTTAGGTATATGTATGGGCATATACCTAAGTAGGGTTTTCAGTTGATTTTCATGCCTTGTGGTTTTTCCTTGGTGGATTTCGTGAGACCTTGAGGGTCTCGGGGTCCTTACTGAGTATTGTTATACTCACCCCTACATGGGTTATTCCTGCACCTTGTTGTGTTTGGTGCGGACGACAGATAGCGCTGATCGAGGCTGAGGGTACTAGGGCTAGATGGGGCCCAGAGGTGGACCATACGGCGTGACGGTATGTAGAGGAGATGGGAAGATGTGGAGTGATGAGGTGGTGATCTGTACCTACCCTTCAGGTAGTAACCTAATAGGATGACCCAGTAGCTACCTTTATTTTTCTTCATTTTTATTGTATTTCAGTTGTACTTTTACTATTACTATTGGGCTAGTATTCCTACCCCTTTTTACTTTCAGCACACTTTTTTCTATACAGTTGACTTGTGTTCATATCTTGTTGTGTTCTTGGTTGCATGTGTTTACAGGTTATAAAGGAAATTCCTTCCTGGTTATAGGGAATATGTCTTTCGGTGCTAGTCCCCATCCTCTGGCCTATGGAAGGCGAGCTTGGGGTAGTCACAGCACGGGCCCCGGGGGATGGGTCATGACAAATTGGTATCATAGGAGTCAGTTCTACCATAGAACATTGGACTCTAATCTTTCTTTTTAATTCCAATAGTGATAAGTGTAGGGAGTGAGGTTATCAATTTAGGGAATCCAGTGTTGGTGTGGCGGCCGACGTATCCATACATTGGGACCTTGACTTCTGATTTCTGACTCAGTGCATGAAAACACTGATTGCATGTGTGTTTCCAAAAGTTTTCTTTGTGATGTCTTGTGTCAGCTCACCAGGTATAACTTATTGACCATGGAGAACCTGTTTCTTTTCAGGATCCCTCTACGCAGATAGATGGCTAGGGTTCTGAGAGTTGTACGCACTGATAGCCCACTGAGCGATGAGGCCTTGGTGCAGGGCCCTATTCTAGTAGAGGCACAAGCAGAGGTACTAGCGGTATCATTACCCGTTGGGCCACTGATGCCACCATCCCCTATAGTAGAGGGTGTACTCCACTTTACCATGTTGCATGAGTTCTAGTGCCAGAGGAAACCCAGGTTTAGGGGAGAGATGGACCCACAGGCGGCTGAGGATTGGTTTGAGGTTGTGGTGAGAGTTTTCTGAATGGTATGGACACCAGCCGATCTAATGGTGATCCTTACCGCCAGTCTTCTATAGGTAGTACTAGTCAGATGGTGGAGCATGGTGATCCAGGTTCACGATGAGGTGACGCTTCTCTGGTCAGACTTCGAGATCCTGTTTCGGGAAGAGTTTATTCTATCGACTCTTCATGCAATGCGCATTCCGAAGCAACTTAATTTGTAGAAGGGAAGGATGATTATGGCTTAGTACTCAGCCAGTTTCACTGACCTCTCACAATACTCCATATATATAGTGCGAGACCCATTCTTCTAGGCCCAGACGATCAAGCAGGGACTCATGCGGGAGATCAGGGCTTGGATGATCTCACTCAGAATCCTGATGCAGGAGAAGGTGTTAGAGCGAGCCCTTTTAGTGGATATTTTTCTTTGTGAGCAGTCACCAGTAGTGAGACACACCACTGGACATCACATAGTGGAGTCTTATGTAGCTAACAGTAGATAGATGTCACAGAGGTCCAAGAATACCAGACCTACAGGTGGACGACTACAGCATTCAGGGTCGGTCGTGCGGGGCACCTGAGGCGGAGCCAGTCATGCCAGGAGCGGGTAGTGTTATGCATGCGGCAGGCAGGGTCACATGGTTTGTGACTGTCAGAACCGCCATACAGATGATCAATAGATGGTAGAAGGACCACCCAGGAAGAGATATAGATTTGACCGAGGAGGTCCACAGGGAGCAGTCAGACGTGGAAAAGGAGCTGCTCATGTAGATTGTGGTGGGCGAGGATTCGAGATGTTACTGCCACCACCACCATGAGGTCCACCACGACCACAGGGAGTAGGTGGATAGGGGAGATCCCAGCTCTAGGCAGCTGAGGCCTACGATCACGGTGCTCCTGATATAATATGAGGTGCGATCTGTGTCTACTCCACCTTATCTACAGTACTTATAGACACAGGTGCCAGTCATTGTTTTATTTCCACTACCCTCATTCGGAGCTCGGTGATTTAGATAGAGACATTGGCTCGATCCTTACGGCTAGATACTCCTCCAGGATCGAATTTCATGATTACACACTGGTTCCAGCAGTGCGAGCTTACTCTAGGAGGTGAGAGCTTCAACTAGGATCTCCTAGTAGCGCATCGAGGCCTTACGACATCATCTTGGGTATGGACTGGTTATCTACAGTCCATGCTCATATTAACTGTATTAGGTGAAAAGTGAGGTGTGTCTGTATGGATGGGACCAAGTTTACCTTCACCAGAAAGAAGGGAGCCTATCCAGCACAGGATGGACTTACCCGGAGGAGGGTACAGCCGATCACTCATCAGTTGGCTAGCCTTACCCTCGGAGTAGTTGATGTGGAGAGTCTGATCTATCCTATAGTGGTGGACCAGTACGCGGATGTTTTACCTGATGATTTTCGGTTCTACCTCCTCACATATAGGTGGACTTTTACATTAACTTGTACATCGAGACAGCACTGATATATACACCAGCATATCTTATGGCTCCCACGGAGCTTTGTGAGCTGCAGGTATATCTAGAGGACTTTCAGGGGAAAGGATTCATTCAGCCCAGTGTTGGTCCTTAGATAGCCCCGATTTTTTCTTCCAAAAAGGTGAATTGGAGTTTGAGACTTTGTGTTGACTATCATCTCCTGAACCAGGTGACCATGAAAAACAAGTACCCACTTTTGATGATTGATGACCTACTTGATCAACTGAAGGGAGAATGATGGTTCTCAAAGATAGACCTCATATCAGACTATCTCCAGCTCATAGTATGAGATGAGGATGAGCATAATATGGCTTTAAGATGTCGGTATGGCCACTACGAGTTCTTGGATAAGCCATTTGGCATAACCAATGCTCCAGCAGTGTTCATGGGACTCACGAACAGGATCTTCTAGCCATACCCTTATCACTGTGTAGTAGTCTTCATCAATTACAGTCTGATCTAATCGGCTGCGGAGGGGGAGCATGCCTATCATTTAAAAGTAGTACTGGACACACTCCAAGAGAACCAGCTTTATGGTAAGCTCTCGAAGTGCCAGTTCTGGATCCGAGAGGTTCACTTTCTGGGACATGTCATATCGAAGGCTAGATTTGCAGTAGATCCAGTGAATATTGTGGTGGTACTTACTTGGGAGCCACCCAAGAGTATGATGGAGATACGAAGTTTCCTAGATTTAGCTGGATACTATCAGAGATTTGTGCCAGATTTCTCCAGAGTTGCAGCACCTCTATCTGTATAGACGAAGAAGGGGAAACCCTTCGTGTGGTCGGAGAGATGCCAGTAGAGTTTTCAGAAGTTGAGGCAGAGGCTGAATATTGCACCCATCTTGAGGCTACCAGAGGTGGGAGTAGGGTATTTAGTCTACTGTTACACGTCAGGGACCAGACTCGGATGTGTCCTAATGCAGGAGTGAACAGTGATCTCATATGGTTCTCGATAGCTGACACAACATGAGAAGAACTATGCTACCCATGACCTGGAGTTAGCTGTAGTGGTCTTCTCCTTGATGGTGTGGCGACATTACTTTATGGGTGAGAATTTTACAGTGTACTCTGATCACAAGATTCTCAGGTATATCTTCCCTCAGAAGGACCTAAACATGAGATAGAGACATTGGATTGAGTTCCTCCAGGACTATGAATTCGAGATAGACTATACTTCTAGGAAGGGGAATGTCGTAGCTGATGAACTCAGCCAGAGATCTGGTATACAGCTGCTAGGTGAGGCGACGGATCAGTTGGATGCTTTGTAGATATCCTTTATGGAACATGATGGAGAAACTTTCCTTCGGTCTCTTACAGTGACTCCCCCACATCTTCAGTGATTCGGGGAGGCACAACATGGGGACGCTGACTGCGAGGCTCGACATGCTCAGATATCCACAGGGCAGGAACCTGATGAATTTTCTGAAGGTAGGGAGCACGTAATATTCTTTAGAGGATGTACCATGGTACTAGTGTCACTACGGTAGTAAGTGTTGAGGGAGTTCCACACATCCCCTCTAGCGGTACATCGAGGTGTGGAAAAGATGTACTAGGATCTCTGACGACAGCACTGGTGGCCGGGAATGAAGAAAGCAGTAGCAGAGTTTTTCTCTTGGTGCCTCACTTGTTAGCAAGTGAATGTGGTCCATCAGGTATAAGAAAGCTTGGTTCAACCATTAGAGGTCCTAGAGTGGGAGTGGGATGAGATATCCATGGACTTCTTGACATGACTTCCACATACATCCTGGGGTCATGACTCAATTTTGGTGATCATCAACCGACTCACCATGTCGGCCCACTTCCTACTGATCAGAGAGCAGGGATCAGTAGAGAGATTGGGATGCCTCTATGTGTAGGAGATTTTGCGGTTACATGGAGTACCCTCGACGATTGTCTCCGATAATGATACATGTTTCACTTCTTGACTATGGAAGGGGTTCCAGGAGGCTTTCAGTATGTAGCTTCATTTGATCACTGCCTTCCATCCTCAAACGTATGGCCAGACTGAGCAGACCATTCAGACCCTTGAGGACATGTTGCGTGACTGCGTCCTCAACTTTGGTCACAAATGGGAGGATCACTATCCTTTTATGGAGTTTGGATACAAAAACAGCTATCACTCCACCATTGGGATGACACCTTTTGAGGCATTGTACGGGCGACCTTGCAGATCATCTTTATGCTGGACTGACCAAGGGGAGTCAGCACTAGTAGGACCGGAGATGGTACAGGCTTCCACAGAGAAGTTGCAGATCATTTAGGAGCAGATGAAGACTACACAGAGTAGGAAGAAGTCATATGACGATAGGATAAAGAGACCTCTGGAGTTCAAGGGTGGTGACCACATCTTTCTACAGGTCTCACCTCGATGAGGTTTTCAGATATTTTATCGAGGAAAAAAGTTATCATTGAGGTTAATTGGACTCTTTCTGGTCCTCAACAGAGTTTGTGAGGTGTCTTTCCACTTATCTCTTCCACCTCAGTTGCACCGGGTGCACGATGTCTTCCATGTATCCCAACTGAGGAGATACATGCACGACCCATCCCACATCATCGACCATGGCGAGATGGACATCGAAGATGGGGTGAATTTTACAGAGGTTCCAGAAGAGATTGAGAATCGATAGAAGTGGGTCCTTCATGGGTGGTCGATACCTCTGGTGCATGTTTGTTGGCTGCACAAGAACCTCCAAGAGAGCACGTGGGAGTGAGAGGCTCAGATTCGTGCTCAGTACCCCAACTTGTTCTCTTAGTTTGAGTTGTGGATTATGGGGAAGAAAAGCCTTGAGGTGGGGAGAATGTAAAGACCTAGATTTTCCATGTAATTTTTTTAATTAAAAAGGAATTTTACAATTCCGTGAAAATTTACAGATCTTGATTCCGAGGCCCAGAGTTCCCAGAGTGAATTTTTGAACTTTTATTCAGGTACGTTCAATAAACGAGTGAGTGGGTTTTTCTAACTATTGAACCGCTGCTCAGAATTGAAATCTGAGGGCACTGTTGAACTTGCAGCACCGATTTTCACTTAAAGGGACCCTCACCTCGACCGCAATAGGTCGAGGGTGAAAGATGGAATTTTGGGTTTTTTGTGGAAATGAAAAATAATAATAAAATAAAATAATCTTCTATTTTATTTTATTTGTTGAAACCTCCTATACATAGGTTATGGTGGTGGGGACCACCCGAGTCCTCAAAACCTCCCAATTTTAAATTTAGGGGCGGGGACCACCTGACCCCTCTTAATGGGGGAGAAACCTCTCAACTCCCCCAATTAATTCTATGTGTCAACATAAAATTAAATGTTAAGTCATCAATTAATTTAATGTGTCAACATAAAATTAAATGTTAAGTTATTATTTAATTTTTGTGTTGGATATTTCTTTTATTTTCAGTGGAATTGGGTGAAGGATTGGTAAAATGGAATTGGGAGAGAGCTTGGAATATTATTCTCTTAGACGAAGAATGTGTTATCCAATGAAGAATGCGCTCTCCAATGAAGAACGCGCATGCCGACGACGAACGTCTTCAACGACAACAAACCAATGATCAGGGAAACGCTAACATCACCGATGTTCATCTATCCCCAATAAAATCATCAGCTTCCTTGCAGCCTCAGTCGAAAAATTTTTGAGGTAGGTGTTTTTATTGAATTCATGAATTTTTTTCTCAATTAAATTCCTCATTCATGAAAATCATGGAGAATGTGGATCAACCAAAATGAGTTGATCCACGATTAGTATGAAATTGTAGAGTTTGACATTTTTTATTTATGATTTTGTTGAGCCACTTTCTACCGCCCTAACACGGAGGGTGCAGGCCAAGTAAACATAGTTCATCCCCTCCACCGTTCCCCTTTATTGGTGTGTTCTTCGCGATGGTGACAACAACTGATGCTGGAATTTGGCACATGTGGAATAGAGAACGGCGACCGGCACCATCGTCGGCCATGAAAAAGGTGACGGCACAAAGGCACCGCCACGAGGCCTCCGCCGCCCCACAGCCTCCACCGTCCGCAGCCGGCGTCGCCCCGCAGCCTTCGTCGTCTGCAACCAGCAGTGACCCGCAGCCTCCACCATCCGTGGATGTCGCTGCTTGCAGCCCCGCAACACTGCCACGTGGTCCCCGTCGCCCCACGGTCCCACCGCGCCGCCCTGCAGCCATCGCCACCCCATGGCCCCCGCTGCCTCGCGGCCCCCGCCGCCCCGTGGCCCCTGCCGCCCCTCGGCCACTACAACCCCATGGCCTTGCTGCCCCGCAGCCTCACCGCCATGCGGCCCTGTCACCCCGCCCAGCGGCCCTGCGGCACTCTGTGGCCTCGCAGCCCCACCGCGCCGCCGAGGATGGGACGCCCGACGTGGGTCGGGTCGCCCAGCAAGGGCTGGGCTGGGTGGACCAAAACCGGGTCACCCCAGGCAGGGTCAGTCCGACCGGGTCAGATCAGACCCAGACCACATCGACCCATTTACGAACTTTCAGCCATAACTTTGGCACCGGGTGTCCGTTTGATGAATCGTCTACAGTACTGGAAAACTTGGAGTGAGACAGCCTCTTTGGTATACTATACTAGAGTTTTGGGTAATGTTGGGGAATGGTCAAGTTGGACCGAGCATGAATCCAACCGGGCCCTCGAGACAAAAAGGCTAATAACTTACAGATCGGGCATCCAATTGATGCATTGTCTATTGTGTTGAGACCCCTATGGCATGGAGGTCCTTTAAGATACTTCCTAATGAGACTTCGTGGCTGTTGGAGTATTGACCAGAGGTTTGTGGAGCGGACCCTCCAGGAGACAAGCGAGCGTAGTGCGGGAACCCTGTAGCTGGTTGTGACGTGAAGAATGAAGAGCGATCTTGTGTGGTTCAGCACCTAGTGATCCTATGTGGGTCAGCACCGAGCGATCTTGTGTGCGTCAGCACCGATCGATCATGTGTGGGTTAGCACCAAGTGATCCTATGTGGTTCTGAAGTGAGCGATCCGGTGTGGGTCAACACCTAGTGATCCTGTGTGGGTTAGCACCGAGCGATCTCGTGTGGGTCGGCACCTAGTGATCCTATGTGGGTCAGCACCAATTGATATTATGTGGGTCAGCACCGAGCGATCCAATGTGGGTCTGCCTCTTAACATAGTATGATGATTTCGTAGTTACATCTAATCATCTCTACTATTGTACTTATGTTATACCTGGTGTGAGCTGATTCTGTACCTTTGTGGTATTCTTCTATGTGACGTACCTGTGTGGTACTTACCTTCGTGGTGTTCCTTCCTTTGTGGAATAGTTGAGCTTTTTGATTTTGGGTTGGACATTATGTTTCCTCATGATTGAGATGGGTATACTTGATAACTTAGGTATATGTATGGGCATATACGTAAATAGGGTTGTTAGTTGATTTTCATGCCTTGTGGTTTATCCTTGGTGGATTTTGTGTGACCTTAAGGGTCTCGGGGTCCCTACTGAGTATCGTTATACTCACCCCTACACGGGTTATGCCCACACCATGTTTTGTTTGGTGTAGATGATGGACAGTGCTAATCGAGGCTGAGGGTACCAGGCTAGACAGGGCCCGGAGGTGGACCATATGGCGTGACGGTATGTAGAGGAGACGGGCGGATGTGGAGCACTAAATAGGCGATATGTACCTACCCTTCAGGCAGGAACCTCAGAGAACGACCCAATAGCTACCTTTCTTTTTCTTCAGTTGTATTGTATTTCAGTTGTACTTGAACTATTACTGTTGGGCTTGTATTCTGGTCCCATTTTACTTTCAACACTCTTTTTCGATATACTTCACTTGTGTTCGTATCTTGTAGTGTGCTTGGTTGTGTGTGTTTAAAGGTTATAAAGTCAATTCCTTCCCAGTTATAGGTAATATTCCTTTCAGTGCTATTCACCAGCCCTTGACCTATAGAAGGCGGGCTTGGGGTAGTCACGACATGGGCCTCGGGGGACGGGTCGTGACATAACCTTTGAGGGTAAAATTTATTAAGGTTATTTTTTAGGATGTTTCTGAAATTATAATAATTTTATTAGGATTATATTAATATATTTTTATAGAAATGAAAACCCACATGATGGGTGAAAATATTTCATATCTGACATGGTTACAGGGATTGAACCCACATTCGAATGGTGACAAGGGTGCATCGCCTAACACTAACCTATGAGATTTCCTGGTTATTATGAAATTGTTTTTCTTTATTAAACAATATTTTGGATAAAGGATAATTTTTTTTGGAACATATGTTTATTGTATTGAAAACCATGGGATTATAAAATTATTTGGTTATTAAGTGATTGACGATATTTTTGAAGTTGTTCACTATTTTTGGAACCTTATAAGATTATAGTAAACATAATACTAGGGGATTTTATTTCATAAATAAAGGATGGGTTGTCTTTTGGAAACATAAATTATTTATGGTGATCCATTTTCTTTATAGAAATGACTAGTATATATTTAATATTTTGTGATTAGGAAAATTAATTTATTGTATAAGAATTTAAGATAGATTTATATTAAATTTATCTTGGAAGATGATGTGATCAAATCCTCTAATTTTTGGCATTCAAATTTTACTCAATAATATTTGGAAGAATTAAATGGATAATTATTTTTTGAATAATCTATGTTGAAATTTTGTTATTACTAGATAATTTTGGAGATTAAAGTAGTTTTCAATTGTATAAAAGTTTATTATTTTTGAGAAATTAATTTATCTTATACTAACCATTTTGGTTTTGGATAATAATAGAATACTGAAGAATATGTATTTATACTTTTATGGATTTTTTTATCCATGGAATTTAATTCTTAAGCTTCAGGTATTAAAATACATATTGAATACCCAATATTTAGAGACGATATGAGGATGAAGTCATGATTTCCAAGAAAGTATGTTTAATTATATTATTATCATAGGAAGTAAAATAATTAATCAATTTTAGGAAAATATTTTGAAACAAAAAACTTTTTCCATTTACTTTTCTTACCCTGAAATCAATTTCTTTTTAATCCATCACAGATTTATGGTTTTTTGTATTTAAATTTATTATGAGCATGTTCTCAATAACTCTCTATCAAAACATGACAGTTAGCATTCTATTCCTTGTCTATGTTTTCCTACATTTAATCCTAGTATGTGTTATCACTAGTGATATTCGTACTTTCGTTTCTCACTTTTCAAATGGAGGTTTCGTTGACACTTTTTATGATGTGAGATTTCAATAAAGGTATTATGAAAAGTCAAAACCCTTGTATTTTGATCCTAAGTTTAAATTTTTAGGACACAATTTTTTAAATTGGGGAGAATGTAACACCCTTATATTTTAAAAGGAAAGAGTATTTTTAATATCATACAAGAAAAGTCGCATCAAGCTTAACCAAATGACTATAATTAATTAATTAAATGTGATTATTATCACCTATATATTGGATTGGAGAGAATGAATGAGATTAACTAAATTATGGAAATATAGTTTACACATGTTAATAAAATGAATTAAATGGTAACTAATTATTTAGAAATGAAAATAAAAAACAATTTAAAATACATGATGTGCTTTTATAAAAAAAATATTTTGTGCCCCTAAAAACATTTTATCTTAATAAATTAAATTAATAACTATTAGTAAAATATATTAATAAAATTTATATGTTATATATTAAATCAAATTTTTTTAAATTACTCCAATAATTATTATAGGCTAAAGATAATAATAAATCCAATTTTAGGCATAAAAAGCTATATTTTTTCTAAAATGAAATTTTATCACCTTTTGATGGTGCAATTGTTTTAAATCTAAATCTTGAAACTTTTATAAATTTATTTTGAAAAAATAAAATAATTTTTTGAAATCATAATATCAAAATTATATTAGTTTGAATTTTTTGGTATTTTTATGAGAAGTTTTATTTTTTGATGAACAGAAAAAAAATATTAAATTTTAACTGAAAAATAATTTATAATTTAATTTATTTATATATTTTAAATTTCTTTTCAAGTATAATTATTTTAATTATAAATTAATCAATACAATTTTTTTAATTATAATCCATTTTACATATAAATTGGATATAAAAACATTCTAATCATTTGAACATTTCACATTAAAAGACTCTTTTTTGTTGGGTCTGCGGGATTAATTTTTAATATAATTTTTCAATTATATGAGTTTAATTATGTAAAATGGATTAAATATTTGGAATTATAAGTTAAAAATAAGGTTTTATTTTTAATTTCATTTTTATGCATAAAAAAGTTTCCATGGTAAAAAAATTATTTACTGCGGTATTGGTAAAATAATAAAATAGGTCAAAGTTAAATGGTAAAATCTTAAACTACCTAAAAAATACAAATTTAAATTGGTGTTTGAGGTATTAATAGATCCTAAATAGCCTTAAAAAATTAATTAATTGTCTAATTTTTTGAAATTAATTCCACCTCAATGTGGTTGGCTTTATATATAAAATAATCATTACTTTAATCACTTAAACACACCTCTCCTCGAGTTTAAATACCTCCCCATTTTGACTCACAATCCTTGTAGCTCCTAAAATATATACCCAAACCTCACCTCCAAAATTTACCCACTTCTATGTTTTACTGTTCTCACCAAAATACAAATCCAATTTCCTCAAGTGTCTCTCGAGAAATTGGTATTCAAGAGGTAATTTTCTCAAAGTACCTCTCTTAATTTCTTTTCTTTTTCTACTTCCCCATCACCTCATTCATCTATAAATGAATTATAACTCTAAAATCATGTATCTATATGTTTTTTATTTTTATAGTGTAATATATCATACCCATTTCATTTCTCATCTCCTCTTATTAAAAAAAGAAACTATTTTCCATGTTTTGTTGATTAATCGCCTTCATGAATAATGATTTTGTTCATTTTTATTTACCACCTTCATGGATGGTCATGAAAGGATTATTAGGGTTAAATAATATTTAATTAATTTTATTATATAATATTTCATGTTCTAAAACTAAAATATACTCATAATATTAAATAAAATGAAACTATTTTGTGGTGTTCGGAAAAACCTCCAAAATAAACCAAACATTTATCATTAACATTTTATCAAATGAATGTTCCTCATGTATAAAAAAATTATAAATGGGACCATTTAAAATTATGGAAGTTAATTAGTACCATTACATTTCACTTCTGGATTTTTATTTCCAATTGACAATAAAATCCACAATTATTCACAAATGAACTGATCGTGAAACGATGAAACAAACACCCCTAAAACCATGAAAATAATAAACTATAATTAATGAATGGGTCATAATATGTCATAAAATAATCACATAAGGTATTATGAATATAAATATAGTTCTATAAGGAGTTAATAACATTATTTAAACCATTATACATAAATTTATAACACTTTTTAATGAATTTTAATGTGAGGTAAGCGGATTTCGTAACCCAATTTCCATTCATTAGGTTAAACTTCTACTTCTTGATTATGTCAAGCGTAAATTATGAATGAAATGAATTTTTAATAACTTATGTTTCATTTAAATTTTTTTCATGTGTATTTATAGTGGATACACATATTTAATTCATTTTATTAATTCCCACTTTAATGATATGATATTTATAAGGGATTTTCTTTTAAAAATTATCGTTTTAAAGTTACCCGTAAAACTCTATTTTTGTTTCATGTCCATGTTTTCTAAAATTATTTCAAAAACTTCCTTTTATATTATTATATTATTTTTTAAATTAAATTATATTTATTTATTCCTTCTTAATAAATCATTTTAAATTATTATTTTTCTTGTTTTCAAAATGTGATTCTTTGTGAATTTTCATACAAAGATACGGAAGGAGTGTTTTTTTAACTTATATGGAATGAACAGAATTTTCTCCTTTCATGAATCTTTAATTTTTTAAATATCCCATTACAAGTTTTAAATTTTATTTTCAAATAAAAATTTTTCATTTATGAGTGCATGGCTTTGTATAAAAATGAAAATTGACTTCAAAAAGGAAAATCTTTTTTTCTCTGAAATGTTTCTTTTATGAAATATTTATGCATTATACATATGTTATAGTTATTGGGAATTATTTATGACGATGGGTGGTTCCATGATAAACCTATGCTGAGTGTTCCCATTATATCTCTCTAATGCATTGGGTAATGGGACATAGTTGACCGGTTAGGTTTCTCCTAAGAGATTGTAAGAATAGTGTTGCGACTATTATTAAAAATGTAAATATGATAGTTACTCCCTGTATAGCCAAAAGAGCTACAATATTTTAAAGAGTTATATGTAAAATTATTTCCCAAGTTAACTATTTATATTTTGATACTTCTTAATGATTTTTCGTGAAAATCGATTGATTTTGAAATGGTAATATAATGATCTTTTTTTTAATATTATTCATTTTCTAAATAAAAAGGTATGTTTTTTGAAAAAAAATTATATATTTTCAATAGAATAACATTTTCCCTTACTTTATGTACCTTACTGAGATTTTTTTCTAATCCCATTTATTTAAAAAAAATCATAGGATTTAAGGAAGAATGGAGATAAAGATGAGATCAAGAGGACAAATTATAATGATTGATCATGAATAGAAACCAAGTTTTATTTTGAAAATATTTTTTCTTGTGAAAAAAAAATATTGTGTGTAAGATAGAACACTTATAATTTATGGTTTTACTTTTTAAGAGTTTTTCATAACTCTATGAAACTTTAAACCTAAAATATATTTGGGATATGAAAGTGATTTCTAGTTTTAAAATAAATAGAATATCTATTATTTAAGGATGTTTCCTTAAATATAAAATAATAAAAATGAAATTATTATCATATTTATACATAAATTATACTTATAAAACCAATGTTAAATTATTTTTATGAAAAATTAATGAACATTACAATCATGGTGACGTTAGGTCATACATACACATGAGTAACGTTCTCATTTTTCAATAATCAATATGGAAAGACTCTAAGTATAATTTATCTTTATATAATTATAATTATATCAAAAAACCATTTTATTAAACATATATGCTTATATATAAAACTTTTATTAATTTAAAGGAATCACATCATGTCGAGGAGCCAGTTGTCCACACATCCACGAACAACATTATCACTTTTTTAGTGTGTGGAAATGGTAATAAAGAAAATGATATATTTTAATTCTGGGAAGTTAATTATGTCATTAATACCCTATATATTTCATTTATATCACATATATTTATTAAAACTATCCTTAATGAATTATATGTATTCTATGAATGTATCGCATCGCTTTGAGGAGGAGGTAGTCCACTTCCACAAATAATGTTATCATATGTACACAAAATGGAAAGAATAAAGGTATGTATTATATAAAAATTAAATATATATTAAGACAAGATAAATATCATATATATATATATAATATAAAAATATTGTTTCCATCATTATTCCCAACCATTATAAGTGGTAAAGTAAAAATGAATAACATCATTTCACGAGGCGGTAGTTCACTATACACGTGAAAGGTAAGTTTGTTACCCATTTGAAAGAAGTGTGTATAAGTGTAGGTTGAAAAATTAAAATACAAAATATAATTATATTAAGGATATTTATTTTATTATATATTCCTATAAAAATATTAATTTAATGAGTGAAGAAAGAAATAAAACATAAATACACATTGAAGAATGTTACCTTTTTTCGGGTAACTCCTTTTAGCTTTCACGAAAGGGATTCCATGGTTGGATTTATCCCAAAAGTGAGGACTCTAGGGTGAGGGTAGGGATTTTGGGAACTTATTATTTTAGGTTTTTTATGACAAAAAGTACCTGATAGGTGTGAAGAAATGGGGGAGGGTGAGTGCTTTTTTATAGTAGAGAGGGGTGGTATTCTTGTAAATATAAAAAAATTAAACAATATTAAGAGGTCTACCTTACAACATGTTCCTCCAATAATGATAAAAATTCTAAAAATAAGGTGATATGTTTGAATAATTTCTATAAAATGGGAATTTTACAAGTTTATAGGTCATTTTATCCTTAATATTACAGTTTAACCACTAAGTAAACTCATTTTTACCTTAATCATTGTAATTAATTTTAATTACTATCAATAATATTTTTGGTCAAAAAATAATTTTACCTTATTAGAAATCATAAATTATTATCATTGCAAATATTAAATCCATTTTTCTAAATTATAATTATAAAAGCGGAATAAATTAATTTAAAATTAATCTCATAGAAAAAACGACAAAGAGGTTTTTTAAAGTAAAAATGTTCAAATTCATGCTATGTTTTTATATCTAAAATCACTATGAAATATTTTCAATTACCTAAATTGAATTAATTGATATAAAATTTATCTAATTATAATTTAAATCAAATAAAAAATATAATCTAACACTATAAATTATTTAGACAAAAAATAGTTTTCAATTTAAATTCGGTGTCATTCACTATTTTATAGAAATATGAACATTCTCAGAAAAAAAATAAAAAAATCAACCAAAATAAATTTTGATATTCAGATTTCAAAAATATTGTTTATTTTATAAAATGAAAATTATAAAATTTTCACAAATCATATTTAAAATAGGTATTCCATTAAAAAGCGGTAAAACTACCTTTTAAAAATATATATCTTTTTATGATTAAAATTGGATTTGAAATTATCTTAACCCTATAAAAATTATTGGATAAATTTAAAAAAATTGATCAAATATATATCATATTAATATCATTAATATATTTTATTAATAGTAATTAATTTAATTTATTAAGGAAAAACTCAATTCTGGTCATAAATAAAATGTTTTCATAAAAACACATCCTTTATATGCAATTGGTCTTTATTTTAATTGATAATTAATTGGTAACTATTAAATTCATTTTATAGACATTTTTAAACTATGATTCCATAATTTAGTTAATCATATTCATCTCTTCCATTCCAAAAGCTAGGTGATAACTATTATGTTAAATAAATAATAATAAAAGTATATTGTTTTCTAGAAATACTTGGCCTTGAATATAAGTTAATTCCTCAAAGGGACTCGATGTTGTGTGCAATGAAAGATAAACATGGTGTTTTGTGTGATGAAAGATAAACTATGTATTATGTGCGATGAAATCTATTAAATAATTTAAATTAATTTGAAAGAATATATTCCTTAAAATCTCAGGATTCTACATGAAGTGTTTTTGACACTACATGGGTTTTGTTTGGTGCCTTAGTATAGTGGAGTTATGAACGTCGTAATTTGGATAGTAAGTTTGGAAAAGGGGACTGTCTAGCTTAATTCTATTAAAAATTCTGAGTTACCATGGATGTTCAGGTATTTTTATAAAGATTAATACTTCTTGTTAGAGGTTACTTAAATGAATCGGGTATGGGGTTTATTTAAATGGAACTATTCTTTTCTTAAGTAATTATCCTTGTTTTAAGAATTCATAATTTCTTTAAATTATTTTTTTTTTGAATAAATGAAATTGATACCTAAAATTGGTCATATGATTTTTTAATCTTCTTATGACTGATTGGTTTTTGTCTTGTAATTGTTAGAAAATACCTCCTTGATGATATCTTCCAAATTTGAGTGAGGAATCTTCGAGATAGGTTCTGCAACCAAATACACTAGTGGACCCTTCTTTGGTAGAAGTTTTAATTATTACTATTTAGAATCTAGTTTAACCAGGTGTTAGAAAATCAGGATTAGCAGTGGATCATATCTGAGAATTTACAAAGTCACACCCACTTGTCTCCATGGTGATAAAGGAATATAAGAATATGATGAATGGATTCATTATATTGAAATGATATTTAACATTCTAAAGACTCTTAAGGACTCTATGGTGAGTTTTTTCACATATATGTTTGAAAGACTAGGATAGAGATGGAGGGAATATATTTTGCAATCTAAGCTACACAAGGATATCACCTAGGTATCATTTAATAAAATATTCAACCAGTAGTTTTATCTTGGGACATTACATGGGGAAAATAACTAGGAGTTTTGATATTAGAACAGGTATAGAATTTCATTCTAGAGTATTCCACCTATTTTTATGAGTTGGTGCGCTTGGCACTAGAGTTAGTCACTAATGATTACTTGAAGGCATAGAGTATTGAGTTGGGGTTGAAGGTTGATATTCAGTTTATTCTAATTCTCATGTACCTTATGAACTTTACAGAGGTAGTTTATAAGGAATATTTGGTAGAGGTTGGAATATCTAGAAAAATAGGTTTGGTAGGATCTTTAGTTGGTACATTTATTTTTTAGGGTATATCTTCTGTCCAAAAAAGGAAGCTTAAAGGTATATAGATTTCTTCAGGACCAGTTTCATAAGCTTAATCTAGATAGAAGTATTCTATTTTCTATTAGTGTGGGTGTCCTATACATACCAATTCAAATTGTATGGAGTGTCCCAATATTTTTCATCATTGTAGAAAATATTTCCTTCTGATATGTTTCTATGACAGGATGTCCCAAGGAATTAAAGTTGGATCCATATTTAGTAAGGTCTCACAGGTTTCTACTGATGATTCTAAGGGTGTTGGGACTTATCCTTAGGATAATAGTGTGTTCATGTGGCTAAGAAAGACTAGGCAAGGTTTGAGACAAGATATCTTCTTGTAGTAGAGTATGCACAAGAGGAATCTAAAGCAGGTTCAGCCCTAGTTAGAGGTACAATGCTTATTTCATGTTCTATGGTGATAGATTTTTTTAATACAAGTTATAATAATTATATTATATCATAAAACCTAGTTTAAATGTTTTTATTGTATTGAAATCTTATATCATTCTTGTTGGATCTTTCTAAACCTTTTATAAATAGGTCTGGTCAATGTTTAATATTCTCAATATGTTGACTGACGATAGCAAGCCGTGAGTTGGAGTTGTACTTCTTAGTGATCAATCTTGATATATTTGACAGGATTATTAACATGGATTATATTATTAGTGTTAATTACCTTATATAATTCTAACATCGTTGGGTTTAGTTCTTATCTTTATATGTGGCCAATCATGTTTTTATGGGTGAGTTGGACTATAGATCAGGAAGAGTGGGTCTTGTTATTCCTTGTATTGGGGTGATCTCATGCAAGTTTTTATAGAAGTTTATAAATACTTTTGAACCTTTTTTGACTAGTTATCTACCTTTGGTGGTGTGTTTATACCCCAAGTCATTTTTGGATTATTTTTCTAGTTCACCACCTTAGTGAGATATCAATTTTACAATATATTTTCAACCTGGTATGATGCCAATTTCTATGCCATATTACCATATGGTGCCAATGAGTTGTAAGAACTTAAGTTCTAACTTTATAATATCTAGGATAAGGGATTTATTCATCCTAGAATGTAACCATGGGCTTCACCTATACCCTTTTCAAAGTAAGAAGATGGGAGCCTTAGACTTTTTAATGATTGTCATAAGTTAAATCAATTGACTGTTAAGGATAATTATCCCTTTCCTGAGATTGATGATATCTTTGATCATATTATAGGGGCTCATTATCTTTAAAATAATAAACTATGGTCATGGTACCACCAGTTGAGAGTCTGATATGATGACATACCTAAGATAGTGTGTAGGATTCAGTTTGGTTATTTCGAGTTTCTGGTTTTTCCATTCGGACTAACAAGTTTTGTTAAGGTATTTATTTCATCGATAAACATAATATTTCATTAGTTCTTGGAATATTTTTTTTTGTTTTTTTGGATGATATTTTAATTTACTCCAAGTCAGGGAATGAAAATATGGGTTATTTGGATATCATTATAAGAACTTTGAGGGAACAATCTAAATATGGTAATCATTCTGTATGTGAGTTTTTTATTAAATAAGTAATTTTTGGGGCAATGTTATATCTTATAGGGTCATATTAGTGGATCATGAAAAGTTATAAGAAAATATGTTCTAGGATCATACTGAAAATGTGTTTGAGATCCAATAATTCTTGGGTTTGGTTAGTTATTACATGGGGATTATTCGGAACTTCACCAAGCTTTCATATATGATGAAAACTTTAACCCATAAGGGTGTAAAGTGTGAGTGGAATGAAAAGTGTTATAGATTATTTGAGGAACAAAATGTAAGATTTACTTCACCTCCATTTTTGAATCTTCCATAACTAGGTACAGATTATGATGTTTTTATGATGCTTCTAGTATGGTAATGGGGTGTGTCTTGATGTAGGGGAGACAGGTGGTAGCCTTTGTCTCTCTTCGGTTACTCCCTCATGAGAATAACAACCCTAACAACAATGTTGATTTATTAGTGGTTATACATGAACTCAAAAAGTGGAAACACTACCCCTTTGGGTAATGGTTTATAGTATATTCTAATCATTAGAGATTGAGGTATATTTTCACTCAGATGGATCTGAACTTCTGATAAAGACACTAGGTAGAGTCTCTCCAGAATTTTGATTTTTATATTCCTTATACTCTTGGAAAAGGTAATGTGGTCACCAATTTACTAAGATGGAAATTACTAAAACAATTAGTGAAGGAATCAGTAGAAGATTGTTTTTTGATGATTTTTTTTGCTGATATAATCATAGGGATGGAAGAATCTAGAATGAAAGTATTTCTAACATTGAGGAATTCTATCTAATTGTTTGATTATAATTTTTGGCTCAAAAAGTTTTCTAAGCCTATGTACCAGTGCTTTAGTAAAATCATTTATGGTGGGGATACCTTAGGTGAGTGGACTTGATCACCCAGTGGTGCTTTTTTGTTCTCAAAAATAGTTGGTTGTTCCTTTTCCCCTAAGGTAGAAGTTGATGTATAGTGAACATCATTCTTGTTGGTATATACATCCAGGTATTACCCAGATGTATCACTATTTTTAATGTCGATATTGGTGGTTGGGGATGAGATGGTCGATTTTGGATTTTGTATCAAGGTTTATTAGTTTTCATAGAATTAAGGTGAGACACGAGAAACCTAATTGTTTATTACATCCCTTACCTATTCCATTATGGAAATGAGATAAGATTTCCAGTAATTTCAACATTATTTTACCATGGAATCTTTATGGGAAGGATAATATTTGGTTGATCATTGATCGAATCATGAAATCGGCACATTTCCTCCCTATTAAAGAGAAAAAAATGGTGGAACAACTTAGGGACCTCAATTTCATGGAGATTGTGATAATTAATTTGGTTACCTCTACAGTTGTTTTCAATAGGGACCAGAGGTTTACATCTATGTTTTGGAAAAATTTGTAGGAGGTTATGGGTTCCCAATTGAAATTGAACACAAAAAATTATTCAAATATAGATATAAAGATAGAGATATATATCAAAGTTCTTGATGATATGCTCTAGGATTATGTGTTTGATTTTGGTGGTACTTAGGAAAAAAATTCCTTCAATTTATTTTTCCTAGAATAATAGTTATTAGTTCTCAATTAAAATGGATCCCTTTAATCCTTTCTATGGGTGGCCATGTAAATCTCCATTGTGTTGGTAAGAGTTAGGAGAGTGGTTCATGGTTGGGAAAAGTCTTGTTTAGGAGATGAAAGAGAGGGTGTAGTTGATCTGGATGAGACTTATCACAGTACAGAGTCATCAAAAATATTATGCAGAAAATCATCACCAACTACTGTATTTTGAGGTTTGTGATCGGTTCTTTCTTAGATTTTCACCTCACTTAGGACATTGTTATTTGTTTAAGTAGGGTAAGTTTTCAATGTGGTTTCTAAGACCCTTTTAGATTATTAGATGACTGGGAATGGTGGCTTATCTGTTGGATTTACCATATTTATTAACTTCCATCCATAACGTATTTCATTTTTTCTAACTATAGAGGTATCAAATGGATCCTTCCCATGTGATTGAATGGGAGGATATCAATATTGATCCATATATCACTATGATTGAGAAACCAGTTTAGAATATGTATCACTGAGAGAAGGTGTTTCAAAATAAAATGATTTCTTTAGTCTATGTATTGTGGATCTACAGACGGGATAGCTATGATACATGGGAGTGGGAATTGTTGATGAGGTAGTATTGGCCTTATATTTTTACAAGTCCAAGATATTTAGGACTTTATAGAAATAGAAATCATTTATAGTGGGGATATTATAACACCTCTCTACCTTTTTTCATGTATTCCTGGATTCTTTTTTTAGTTTCCTTGTTTGTTTAGGTACATTGTGGTCTTCTTGGGAATAGAGATCCTTTTCCATGGAAAATGTCCTAGAATTATGGGATGTATGTTTGTTGGGATTAATAGAGTCTAGGTATAAATTTATAAATGTATTTAAAATGTGCCTCTTGGGTCTGGAGAGCCTCATGTTTTTCTTCAAATTTAATCTATAGAAAACTTGTCTAAGCATTACTTATTGGACACATTCATGTCGTGAATGGGATACATTATTTGATTATATTTTAGGGAAGATATTGTTATTCTCATGTAGGGTGTCAAAATTTTACAGCCATGAAACAATTACATGATGTAAAAACATCAATTGGGATCTAATTTAACCTTAGGTGACAAATTTTTGATGTATTTTTTATTTTTGTGGTTTCATGACCTGAAAGGGATTCATGATGCTAATTCCTTAGGTCCAGTGGTTTTAAATATGCTGCATTCTTGAATCTTTTTTCATTCAGTTCATATAATTTCCTCTCAAACCCTTCAATAATTTTTGTTGATTTCAGATGATATCCCTCCTTTCAAATCACTATGTTCGGTGTTTGATTCATGTCATGGTTACATCGCATATCCCTGGTAAGCTATCCTTCTACTTATTTGTTTCCTTTGGTCATGGAAGCAGCATTGGCTGCATTTTTTATTCAGATTCCTGATCATTTGGTATATTCTATTGATCCTTTGTAGTTTCTTATTGTGAATTTTATTTTAAATTTTGATCCTTGGTATTTCAATCTCCATTGTTAAAGGTGGATAGGTTTCCATCATTCATGATGTAGGTGTATCTATGTAAGTGTTTCTAATTCTTGAATTTATATTTTTTTCTTATTGACCACTTTGGATTGTTCATGGAAATGAATTATATTTAATGTGAAAAGGGTTTTTATTAAATGTGAGAATAGATTTTGGAAGTGGTTTTGGATAAATATAGCATATTGGGAACCTTGGGTGTCTTAGAAAATGGACATAGGTAACCCCAGTGTGTTTGATTCCATTAGGGTTTACTTTTGTGATATCAAAAAACTATGGAAGGAATCGATATCAGTTAGAACCAACATATTCCTAGTTTAGGATTCTTTTATTTCTAGTATATATTACTATAGGATATATCCAAAATAGTGTGCTTTTTATTTTTTACCATGTTTATCACATGATGGTTTATTTCATGGAAATTTTCTCACATGTGTAATTTAACTATTTTTATTTTATAATAGTTATATTCATGGGTTTAATGAATAGGGTATGCATTTATAGAAAACAAAGGAATGTTTACAAATGGTTTTATTTATTAAAATGATTTATAAACTATATTTTTTTAAGCAAGAACTTAGGAATCATTGATATTAGAACTTGTATAGATTAATTGGTGATATCCTACTAGGATCTGTGCTCACGCCCTATTTTTTCCTTTGGGTGGTTGTAGATCATGTTTTGTATGACTTGGGAAAAGGGAAGGGAATCATGTATTATTCCAGGTTCTCTTATCATATATCGCCATCCTAGTGGGGTGGATTGGTGGTGACTAATGGTCACATAAATACCTGTTTATTTTGTTCTGCTTTATCTTTATTTTTTTCAATTTTTCTTGACATTTTATGTCTCGTGGATATGTATTGATTTATTCTATATTTTACTTTGATGTTTCTTTAGTTTTACATGACAATTGTGGTTATTTTATGTATATCACCATATGGAAGGTCATATTGGGTGACTTTTCTAGTTAACCTGGTTGGTTTATTACACTAATATTTTCCTAAGAAGGCTTAAGTTTTAATCCAAAAGAGGTCTCTCAAAGAATAGGTGATCATGTTATCTGACACTTTTAAAGTTTATTTCTTCCTATAATTATTATAAATTTATTTTATCCATCCTAATATAATGACCCCAATATAATAAATATACTAATATATTGTCATTATTATTATGGGAAACTAATTTTCCATCTCATTTCTATCAAATGGTAAATGAAAGTATTTCGCATGCATACGTGTGCACTATTTCATCCTCATAGAGATATGGTTCATTTACCATCAACAACTTTTATTATTGGGTATTATGATGTATTTAATGTATAAATAAGATATCTGTGATATATTTATAATATATTATATACCTTATTACCTTTTCATCCATTGGAAAATGATAACTTCACTCAATCATACATGTGGACTACCACCTCCATTAAGTGATGTGATTCAATTTCATTTTCTACATTACATTGATGGTAATAAGAAAATATTTAATAAATATATATATATATATATTAAATTTATGAAAAAATTATGATTTTATAATGGTGAATTATAATTTACCTTTCTTTCATTTCATCCGTCAAAAAGGGAAAATATCACCCATGTGTACGTATATACTGCCATCTCCATGAAGTTATATAATTCATTTTTTATAACCATTATATATTAATAGTAATAAAATTTAATATAATGAATAAATACGATATTTATGTAATGATTAATAGTTTTTATATGATGAAACCATGATCAGGATTCAACTATTGGAACCAACAAACTGAAACATGCATCGAAAATAAACCAATTTACACCCAAATGTTCATTTTAATTATGAAATTGTTATGAAAAAGATAATTTTAAATTAAAAATTAATGATAAAAATTAATTTATGTTTGAATATAGTTCTATAATATATTTATAATAAATCTATATTTATTATGCAGGAGTTTTTAATACATGCAAAGTAAGACGAAACTTGAGGTAAGGGATTTATATTGCAATCTCTTTAATTTTATTGGTTATTTATATTAAATTTACAAAGAGATAAATTATATGATCATTATCTTTTAAACACCATATATTTTATTCTCCTATGGTTATTTAATTGGTTCTTATATTTTTCTTTTATTATCCTCTCTTTAGTACGTAAAGCGATTGATAAAATATTTTTTTAAAATGTCGAGTTAATTTCTTCTTTGGATGGATATATTTTTCTTCCATGTATATATTTTATGTAAAATATTTTCAAAAATTTTATTACTACTCTAAAATTATTTATTAAATTCATTTTAACCATATTTTAATTTTAGTAAAAGAGTTTAAAAATAATTATCTTTTCATTTTCTGAACGATGTAATTTTTACTAGAGGTGTGAATGGAATATTTTTTTAATGTATATGGAATTAATGAATTTTTATGTCACCATGACTACTATTTTCATTAAATATTCCTTTAAATTTTTATAAGGTTATTTTACAATAAAACATTCACCCAAATATTTGGGAAATTTTTGGATTTTAAATAAGTTATTTTACAATGAAATGGGTATTTTCCTCAAGAAGTATTTTAGTCATCTTTAGAAGAATTTTCAACTATGAAAACATCCATTGATGTTACTTATGATTCATTGAGTAGATTACCCAATGATTCCATCCATATTTTTATCTTTATGGTTATTGATAATGATAATGAAATCTTGATTAGACCCATTTTATTTTCTATAGGTTAATCTATGATGAAATGATAAATATTTTCATGATCTTGTTTCATATATATTAATGAATAATGATTGTGTGATGGTTGGGTCCATTATAAAACTCCAATAAATTTTGTAATGTGATAGAGATATATCATGATATGATATTTATAAGTGTTTACATGATTTATAATATCTATGTTTTCATTTTGATATGTGAGTTTGATTGATTTTAGGTTTTCTCACAAGATTATGCATGGAAATGATTGTAAAAGGATATGTTCACATTTTGATGTGTGATTATAATTGATTATATATACAATCACAAGATTATGATTGGAAATTATTTTGAATATCTATGTTCACAAGATTATAATTTCCTATGTTTATGATTACACATGCCTATGTAATAAATCTTTGATGAGGATTACTAATTTTACACCCTTATTAATCATGATTCTAGATATAACTTGATTTTGGAGTGTATTATCTATGATTTTCTAGGATCAATATTTTATAATGATAACATAAACTTGATTATAATATCATGCCCTTATGATCATCTTATGCTCTCTTATGATTTATATCTCTCATGTTTAACCGTACTGATCATCTGAGTTCACCCTTTCATATGTTTTCATTCCCTATATTTTAATGGACGGTTCTAAATATGATATTTCTAGAAGATTTAATTATATGAAGATATTTTTGGTAGATTATTAAGATCTTTTAATAAATAAGTTAATCATGTAACTAGATTCCAAATACACTAAAACTTTATGGTCCTCAAGCATGTATAATTTTGATACATATTGAATATTCATCTATAATGATGTAATATTTATGCTTTTTATACTTGGGTCACCTTAGTTGGTATCAGAGAATAGTATAGTTTTTTTTATTTGGATTAAAAAAAATTAGTGATAAACCTTAGGATAAACCTAAGTATAAGAGAAAATTCTATGTTATGGTAAAGAAATGATTATGGTTTTCCAAGATAATACATCTCTGTCTAGATACTGGCATGTAGATGCAGTTGTGTCATAGATACACCTAGGGGTAACAACTATGAAAGGGGTATATTGGGTAGTAACTCAATAATCATGGGTGCATGATGAGTGGGCCAAATATTACACACCTTGTTATACACTCCTGGGGGCTATGCTTTGGTTAATTCATATTCACTTTATGAACCATTATGATGAATGAAAGGATATAACCTATAATAATTGATGATAATATATACTGATATGAGATAAACTTAAAGCTTTATTAGTTGAATGAATGTATCATAATTTATGACATAATAATAATTATTTTATAATCATATGATTTTTTACTCTAATTATTGATATTTGATACTCACACAAAGTTGTTTTAGTCAATTGATGAAACGAGGATGAAACAAGTGAACAATGAATTTAATGATTAATTTAATGACAATATTCATGATAATCATATTAAAATGAGATCTATAATATGGAAAATGGGGACTTTTTCTACCATTCTATCTCGATATATGATTAACAACCTCAAATTTGGTGAGTTTTTTGGTACACCCTAATAAGAGAAAAATATATTATCTTTGGAGTTTAGATGATGAAGAACATGAAAGGAATAATATTTAGCTTCTTATATGTTGACAATATTGGAATAATTTCCCAAGTAAAATTATCAAATAAATAAGAGTATGTTTTATATGTGGAAAATAAGTGAATAAAGTAACTAATTACTATTTAAAAATTAAGTTTTAAATGAATAGAAATGAGGTTCAACCTAGTATACCACTAATAGTTCAATGTATTATGTGTGGGGAACATGGGAATTATCCAAGTATATGAAATAATATATGGGATAAATCCTAGAATAAAGAAGGTTCTATGTTATTTCAATTATGAAAGTGGATCAAAATAGTTAAGGAATACTTATTCTCCACTTAATATTTGGAGATTATATATTAAATTTTATATGAATATTCATTATAAAAATATTATTATTCTTACTTTAGTTTAATATGATGTGATTTTTATAATTTATTATCTCCCTCTACAAATATTCCTTATAAATTATAGAAATAAAGAAATCACATTTGATATTCCAAATCAACCTAAGGTTATCTATTAGTGAGAGGATAAACATGCACTTACAATGGGAATTAAATCTATTTTATGGGTCATAATACATACTCATGAGGGATATTTATCCCATATAGTTAGGGAAAAACTCAATATTAAAGACACTACTATTGTTTAGGAATATTCTGATGTATTTCATAAAGACTTTCTTAGTCCTCCCCCGAATAATGTTGTTCATTTTTCAATAAAACTCATACCTAGTGGTATGCCAATTTCAAAAAAAACATATGGAATATCCCTAATTTATTTGAAGTAACTGAAGTATAAACTCTATGAGAATATAGAAAAGAGATTAATACACTTTAGTGCATCGCCATGGGGTGCACCTATTCTTTTTTTAAGAAAAATATAGTTCATTTCATCTTTTCATTTATTATCTAGTACTTAACATGGTCATTATCAATAAAAAGTATCATTTACCCTATATTGATTACTTGTTTGGCCATCTATATGGAGTTAAATAGTTTTAAAAGATTTTTATGTATTATATATATCATCAATTGAGGGTAAAGAAGGATTATATACCAAATACAGCCTTCCATGTGAGGAATGATCATTATGATTTTAAATTAATTCCATTTTGACTTACCAACGATCTCATTATATTTAAGGATATAATAAGTAGAATCTTTAGATATTACCTTGATCTATTTGTGGTGATATTTATATATGATATTGTAATATATTTAAAGGGAAAGTGAGATCATAATGATCATTTGTAGATTATGTTGAATACTCTAAGGAAGGATAAATTGTATTTCAAATTTATCAAGTTTTATTTTTGGTTATAGAAGGTTTTATTCTTGATTCATATAATCTCATATGATGATATATTATTAGACCCTTAAAATTTTTTTGTTATTTACCAATGAAATAGACCAACAATAATGATTGAGATCCATAATTAAATTATATTGGATGGATATTATCAATTAGTTGTGAAGAATTTATCATATCTATCCAATCAACTAACCAATTTTACACATAAGGAAGATAGGTTCCTATAGAAAAATAAATGTGAGAAAAATTTCAAGAAGCTAAAAATAAGTTTGGTTAGAATACCCATTCTCACACCACCATGTATTTGATAAGGTTTTATGATCTTTAATGATGCATAAAAGAAGTCATAGGGATTCATCCTCATTTATAATGACATATTGATATCTTATTACTCATGCCAATTGAAAATTCATGATAAAATTTTACAAACTCATGATTTGGAGATAGAAGCAGTAATTTTTTCCTTGAAAATTTAAATACATTATCTTTATAGTGAAAGGTGTGATATATATACAGATCATAAATGATTTAAGTATATATTCACATATAAAGGGTTGAATATGTGTCAAATGGGTTTCTTTTAATTGATTAAATATTATGATTTCTCAAAACACTACCACCCTAGGAAAGTGAACAAGGTGGATGATAATCTGAGTTAGAAGGACCATGCTGGTTTTTCTATGATGAGGATAAAAATAGATCCAATAGTTATGTATTTTTCAAATATATACCATGAAATAATGATGAAATGGGACAGATCATACCATTAATAGATAAATTTTTAAACATTTATCTATTTTAGGATTAAAAAGGCACAGAAAGAGGATTTGGAACTGTACAAGAATATGAGAAATGTTCCTAAGTTCAACCATGATTATGATAGAATGGTAAGGTTTGGGAACTGAGTATATATCTCAACAATACAATATATAAATAAATAGTTTTTATATTAATATCATATTTCCTCATCCTCTATTCATCCTAGAAGTATGAATATGTAAAGATATTTGAAAGAGTAATTATGATGGTAAAATATGGAAAGGGATATATCAAAGTATGTATCTTGATGCCTGTTATGTTATCATGTTAAGGATAAGATATAGAATTATAAGGTTATGTTTCAACTATTACCCATACCAAAATGTAAATGGGAAAAAATTTACATGGATTTCATCGTCAGACTGCCCAAAACATGTAATTGATACAATGCTATTTGGGTTTTATTTGATCACCTTATGAAGTTAGAAAATTTCATTACAATAAGAGAATATTTCTATATTGATAATATTTCCAAGATATATATTAAGGAAGTGGTAAGGTTTCATGTATTACTATATTCTATTGTATCTGATCGATATAAGAGCATTACCTCAAAGTTATGAAGAAGCCTTCAAGAAGATTTGAATATAAAGTTGAAATTTAGCAGTGCATATCGTCTTTAGACAAATGGTTATTCTAAGAGGACCATTCAAACCCTAGAGGATATTATAATATATTTTTCAATGTATTCTTAATGTTTTTGATATTAAAACATTCTTTTGAAATAATTTTCTTATAAAAATAGTTTTAACTCAAGCATGTGGATGGCTCCTTATTAATCCCTATATGTTAGGAAGTAAAAAACTCTAACATGATGGAATGGAGTTAGATAATTAAAAATATTGGGACCTGGGATAACTGAGGAAATGGTATATAATTATAGATTCATGTAGTATAATATCAGGGTATCTCATAATCAATAGAAAAGTTATGTAGACAATCGTCGATGAGATCAATAGTTTGAAGTTGGTGATTAATTATTCCTACAAATATCTCTTTAAAAGGCGTTTATGAGATTTGGAAAGAAGTTAAAGTTTACACCTATATATATTAGTACCTTAAAAGAATATTAATAATATTTAGATGGTTTATTATCACTTTCAACTTACACCAAATCTTTCTGAAGTTCATGATGTGTTCTATGTATCTCTTTTGAGGAAGTACATACCTAATCCTTCACATGTACTGAACTCAGAGGTATTGACACCAGATCATGATATCTCTTATAAAGAATGGTCGATTGAGATTATGGATCATATAGATAAATTTTTTGGTATAATACCATTCACCAGGTCAAGTTTTTATGGCGAAACCATAGATTTGAGGAAGCTACATGGGAACCTGAGGATGTCATGAGGTAGATGTATCCTCATTTGTTTGTATCGGAGTGACAGCATTTCAAGGTTGAAATTATTATAATAGCGTAGAATGTAACAACCAAATATTTTATGATATATATATATATATATAAATAAATTTTATTTCTTTGATACCATTCATAATATATAGTATCGAGTTTAAACAATCCATGATATACTATTGAAATGTTATTATTTAAAGTGTCAATTATAAAATAACCATTGGATTAGAGGGTATTAATAGTACAAACTAAATTATAAAAAAGTTTTTTTTACATATATATAAAATTAAATCATTGGTTTTAAATTGGTTATAAATTAAAATAAAATCATTTAAATGAAAAAAGGATATGTTTTTCTTAAAAACTATTATATGCACACAATGTGTTTTTATATTAATAAATTAAATTAATCTATATGTATGAATGATATTAATTAAATTTTTATGTAATATATTCAATAAAATATTTTAACATTCATATAATAGTTTTTACATGTAAATTAATGAAGGTGAACTCATTTTTATGTTTAAAAATGCATTTTGTGAAAAACAGTTTTGGTGCATTTTGTGCAACTATTTAAAATTTATTTATAACTCTTAGAGAAATTGAAACATTTAAAATTGATTAAATATTTTGAATTAGTATAGTTGATATAATTTAATAGTTTTAACTTAAATTTTAGTCATAATTAATGGTAAAAAAATTACAAATTTGTTTCCACGGTTAAGGTTAAAATGGGTTTACTAGGGGATTAAACTATTAGATAAGGAAACAAATGCCTCTTAAAATTCTATAAATATTATTTTTTGAATATATTTAGACATTATATTATCCTAAATTTTAATAATTTATATTTTATTCCACTTTTACAAGAAATTGACCTCATATTATTTAAATCTTTTAAGTAATTTCATTTGTATCCCTCCCCTTGCTTATAAAATACAACCTATTCTCCTTACTAATTTACAAAATTTTATCCTTCTATATTATCCAATACCTGATGAAAATACTCCATATATTATTTTCATTCATTATTGAACTCTTTTTCTTACCCTAATACCATCCTAAGAAGGCTTAAGTTGTAAGCCAAAGAAGGTCTCTCAAAGAAGAGTTAATCATTTTACCTAAATCTTTTAAAGTTTTTTTATTCATATAATTCTTAAAAATCTATTCTGTATATCATAAAATAATTAATATGTTATAATAAATATACTAATATGATATTATTATTATTTTACAAACATTTTTTACCTCATTTCAGTCAAATGGTAAATGAAAGTATTGCTCACACGTATTTGTAGACTACTACCCCTTCGTAACTATATGATTCAGTTTCCATCACCGTATTTCATGGTTGGATATTATGATGAATTTTATACTTATATATTATATTTTTGAAATAAAATATTATTCTTGTATTGTAATATCTTATCTACCTTCTTAATCTATCATTCATTGGAAAATGATAATGTCGCTCATGCATATGTGAAGACTACCACCTCTATGAAGCGATGTGATTTTTTTCATTTACTATTTATATTCATAGTATTAAGGATAGATATAATGAGTAAATATTATATTCATGATATAATTACTATTATTTAATGAAGATTTTTTATTTACCTTTATTTCATTCCATCCATCAAAAACTGAAAAAACATCACTTGTGTGTATATACAAACTATCGTCTCCACGAAGTGATGTAATTTATTTTTCATAAATTATTTATATCAATGGTTATATAATTGTAGATAATTAATAAATATTATAATTATCCATGATTTATATTCTTGAGATGATGAAACTATGATCAATTTTCAAGTATTGGAACAATCGAACCGAGACATGCATTGAAAACGGACCAGTTTCCAACTTAATGTTCATTTTAATTATAAAGTTATTAATAAAATGATAATTAGAAATTATAAAGGACTGATAAATAGTATTTTATTTATTAAAATGGTTTTAAAAAAATTATAATAAATATATATTTATTAAATAGGATTTTTTATTTCATATGATGCAAGACGGGACTTGAGGTAAGGGATTTGTGTTACGATCTCTTTTCTTTTTGGGATTGTTAATATTAAATTTACATTGAGGGAAATTATATGATATTTGTCCTTTAAAACCCATATATTTTATTATCCTTTGGTTATTTTTAGTTTTTTAATGTTTTATTTTCAATCTTCTCTCTTTTATATTTAAAATAATTAAGATTTTTTTAAGAAAAGTTAATTTTATTTTCTCTTTGGTCAGAAATCTTTTTCTTCCATGTCTAAATTTTCTTTAAAATGTTTTTAATAATGTTTAAACTATTATAAAATGATTTATTAAATTAATTTTTACCAATTATTTAATTTCTATGAATTTTTTTAGAATAATCTTCTTATCATTTTCTAAAAGACATACTTTTTACCAAATGTGTGAACGGAATATTTGTTTTATTGTATGTCACACAAATAGTTTTTCTCGTCGCGATGAATAATATTTTCTTGGAATATTCCATTAAAATTTTAATATTTACTTCCAAAAAAAATTCCAAATATTTTATAAATTTTTAGATTTAAAATAAGTGATTTAAAAATAAAAATTTATTTTCCTCAAGAAATTATTTTTTGATCTCTAAATAAGTTTTCATCTATGAAAATATCCATTGATGTTACATATGAATCACTTGGGAGATAATATAATAATACCATCCATTTTTTTCTCTATATGGTTATGTATTATGGTGATTAAATCTTGATGAAATATTTATGAATTATATTTTCTTTTTCCATGGGTAAATCTATGACAAAATAATAAATTTTTTGATGATATTTGGACATATATATGAATTAATTGTGATTATGTGATAGTTTGGACCATTATAAACCTCCAATGCATTGAGTAATGCAGTATTGATATCCCTTGATATGATTATGATGATATTTTACATGATTTATAATATATATAGTCATATTATGATGTGTGAGTATGATTTCCTCTAGGTATGTTCACAATATTATGCGCAGACATGATTGGAAATATTTATGTTCACATTTTGATGAGTGAGTATGACTACTTCTAGCTATTCTCAAAATATTATGAGTGGAAATAACTGTTAATATATATGTTTACAAGATTATTATTTATTATTCTTATAATTCCACATTCCTATTTTATGACTCTTGATTGATTATTACTATTTTTACAACCTTATTAATCATGCTTCTGAATATGACTTGATTTTGGAGTTTATAGTCTAAGATTATCTGGGTATGAATATTTCATGTTGAGAAAATGCACTTTATTATTTCTTCATACCCTTATTATCATATTATTCTATATTATGATTGATATCCCCCATGTTTACCTTTATTGGGCATCTGATTTCCCCCTTTATTATGTTTTCATTCACTAGGTTTTAATGGAAGGTTATAAGTATGATATATCTAGAAGGGAACTAATATAAAGATATTTATGGGAGATTTTGATGATATTTAAAAAAATCAGTTGATTATATATCTAGTTTCTAGAGAAACTAAAATGTTACGTACTTTGGTCATGTATAATTGTGATATATATTGAATATTTATCTAAATTTATGTAAAATTAATTTTTGTTATGCTCAAGTCACCTCAATCATACAATCAATAAAAATTAAAAAAAATGTAAAATATAAAATTTATTATTAACTAATTTTATCACATATATTCATTCATATGTCATTTTTATCTATATATATCATGACAACATAATAATAGAGTATGTATGATATTTTGTAATTACTCTTAACATAAAATAATATAAAGGTTGTAATTAAAGTCACACCAAAATACCATATTTTTTAGTATAAGGTGATAAGGGAAGAAATATCCTCATAAAATAATATTTAAGATGATATTTCATGACATTATAACTTATTTTTAACCCTAATTAACCATTTTTACACTTTTATTATGTGGATAATAATTTACCGTAGTTATTATTCATAAAGACCAAAAATAAAAATGACCTTATTATTAAATTTTAACCTCATAATTTCAAAAATTATATCCATTTTTTAATATTAAATTTTTATAAGTTGAAGAAATTACTTTTAAAATAAGTTTTCAAAATGCAATGAAAATCCATTTATAGAAATATGGTTGTTTTAAGAATAAAAAATATTTTATACCAAAATAAATTTTAATGTTTATTCACATAGAATTAATTGGAATATTTTGAATAAAATAAAACATATATTAAAATAAAATAAATTAAAATATAATTATACTTTTATATTAATTTATTTAAGGAAAAGAGACGATAGTTTTTCAAAAATCAGCATTTTTCAATATTCATTTAAAAATAATTTTTTTTAAAAAAATAGAAAAATAAATCCTAAGATAAATTTGACATGATAATATAAAAAAATTAATTCAATATTATCAAAAAAAAATTATAAATGTAGAAAATATTAATTATAATATTCATGCATGAAATTCAATAAAACCCATTTTTGAAGAAAATGATTTTTTGAATCATAAAATGACTTTATTCTCATTCCTTGCCTAATAAAAATAATGAATTAATTAAATTAGAATTTTATTCTACTTATTTACATGTAATATTTTATTAATGCTAAATATTTTTTTTATTAAGTTAAAAACACATTGTGCACATCAAAACTATTTTATGAAAAATATATTTTACCTTCAAAATATTTTATCTTCATTTCCAGTGGGCTTGTAGCCCATTACAAAGCCCGTAGGCCCAATTTTATGGCCCAATTTCCATTCTGTGAATAGTAACCCAGCTGCTGCAGTACCCGCACAATACCGTCGCTACTATAGTGCCATGTCGTTGCTATAGTATACGCCAATCTACAGTACCGTTGCTACAACAGTACCTCTACAGTACTGCTACAGTAACTTGTGCCCAATGGGAGTTCAAATTTTGGTTTTTGATTAGATCATTGGCCCTTATATATGGAAAACAGGAAGTTTTTTTTTGTTTTAATTAAGGATTTTGAGTTTTATGAATTGAGTGGATCAAGGACCAGGGTGGACCTACTACTGATTTTCAGTACGAAGAAGCCACTAGGTACCCAAGGCCTTATCTAAGGGGACAATTATGGGTTTCTAAGGATCTATTGATTATAATAAATCCATATGAAACAAAAAAACAAATTACCAATATCTGCCATGAATTAAATCTAAATATTAAAAATATAAAATTAAGAACACAGTGTGTACCTTACACTGAAGAGCTTCCATATTGGTCTTCATTCATATGGTTGATAAATATACCTTAGAGGAAATTAAAATACTCCCTCATATATGGGGTATCCATGGTTTATCATGAATCACACATCATATGGATGGGACTCTCCTTACTATGGCATGATAGTTTATCACCTAATAAAGGAGGATGAATAATAAAGAACTCAGGTATATAAGAATTGGCTAATGCTTGTGAAAGTTCAAATGATCATTAACCTATGGTGATCGTATATTTATATATCAATTGGTAAGCCTCCATGAATTTAACTCACATGTTATAAAAACATTAAAGTAATTCATAAGTTACAAACTCATTTTCATCGATTCAATTAACCATTATTATACAACATAAATTCACTTGATTCATTATACATTCATCATATGAAACATTTATGATAATGATAATTTTTAGAGGGGATATTAGTTCTGGAACTGGAACATTATTACATAATAATCCTTATTATATCCCTAATACAAGGAATATTATGTGCCTAATTTCATGAAAGTCATGCTCTATGACTTTCTCATTTCTTATAATATAATATTTTCTTTAGAACATATCTTCTTAAATATCACACTTTCACTAAATCCTAATATACTTAGTGTTAATTTCAACCTATATTATATCATATTAAATTACCGATGAAACCATATCAAAAATTAATTTTTAGATATATTCCAAAATACATTTTGTAAATATATCATAAACTTCAACATGTATCGCATCATATGAAATACCTTGTGAATATCAATGCAGAATATTTTTTGTATAAACTCAAAAACGCTTTTAAATAAGTTCACTAAGTCAAACTCAATACACATTAAGTAATCCAAAAATAGTTTCCTTATGTTCCTTTACAACATTTACAATAAATTTTTAATTCTTTAATTCATAATTGTAATAAAATATTATAATCTCACCATACATCAGTGATACTCAATCTACAAAGTGATCTAGCATGATATCCATCAAACACATGTGTATCTGTACTTATATCCCCTAGATGAATCATATGTGATCATGCATGTTTATATGTTCCCTTTTTCTAATAAATTTTGTAACCTAGGAAATTAATTATTCCAATCCCATATATTCACTCATATATTCTTGATTATCTATGTATAGACTAACAAGGTCGATGAATATATCCCATTACATTCACCTGTATAGATGATTGAATCATATAACCCTAACCTAATAGATAATAAAATCAAATTTACTATATAGTTATGATCATACAATTCCTCTTCCTATATCAATTAAGGACCTAAATTTCATAATTTCTATACCAGAGGATAAATCTCAACTTGGTTAAGATCCACCTAACAACATTATCAATAATATACATAACTACCCCTGATTAGCTAAGCCATAAGGCCTATGTAATAAATTTATAAAATTATAAAGGTTCTCATAATAGTTATCTCACTAACCTTATGAGTTTGGGACTCTAAATATAAACCATTCAGCACTATCATACCAAATATATAGTATATGACACTCCATGTGGAATACTTCATGGGCCGTCAAGTACACAAAACTCATTCTATCCCTCAAAAGCATATTCCCTATCCTGATAAAATAATCCTACCAATTAAAACTTTAAAATATCATCACAACCTAAAATAATTCATGCATAATATCAATTATGGATGACTCAAAGTCATACTTTTATAGGTAAATTATCACTTTACTTAATGATATGTGTGTGTAGCCAACATAAAATAAAGAAAAGGTGGAGATTTATTTTTATTACAACATGATGTTGTTTATATTATTAAACTATTTAATAATACTTTACAAATCCATAAATAAGTATATATCTAACATGTCACATATTATAGATAATTAGATCAGCCTTATGGTTGGTAAACTTTTAGGTTTTTTTAAAACTTGTTACATCACATTGTAATTATTTCCATATATCTATGTGACTATATGATAAAACTAAACAACTAAATTATTTAGTGAGTAACATATATAAAGAAAGATGTATTTAATTATGGTGAGGCATAGGAATCAAATTCCTAATGTTTAAATCCTTGAACAAGTATTTAAAATCCTTTACTAAAAAACATTTAATGTTACAATATTAAAAACTTATATTGTCACCATAGAAACCTTTTTAGTTATATAATAATCATTATCATTATATATAGTTACATAAAACTATTCCTTGATATATTTTGGTAATTAATGTAACTATTTACATTAATCTTTTACCGACACACCCTAAACCTTTAAGGATATTAAGTGTCTTTCAATTTTTATTTTGAATGGATAGATCTTTTATTTATTAAATTTCAACATTTCAATATCCGAACATACTCCTAATATGGACATGGAATTATTTTTAGAACATCAATATATGATACAAGAAACTCTTTTATGTTAGGAAATAACAATTATTTCCTTTTTAATAGGAATATTTAACCAAAAAACAATTTTTTTCTATATCGTATATGGTATTTGATGTGTTTAGAAAATTATATATTATAAAATTTGGTAAATAATAAACCATGTGTATTGAATACATCATCTCATATTGTTCATAACAACACTTTAATAAAAAAATTATTATGTATGGAAAAAATGATGAAAATACAAATCCTTTACTTCGATATATTTGATATTGATAAATTCCCTATGATTTGATTCCATGATTTAGCAACCATTTTCTTTATCAATAAAATTTGAACTCCAAGAAAATTTATTTATTTATTTTATTTTTAACTCATGTATACTTATAACATTTTTAAAATATACATTCAGTATAATATACCTTTCAAAATTAAATAATTTATTTCTATAACATTAATATTTTACATATACATTCTATGGAGTTTCCCAAACTCCATTAGCTATTCTAAATAATTATAATACACCATTTTAATAAAACTTATTTTAGGTTTAAATGATCGTGACTTTCTATTATGAAGAAACATTTTTGAATTTTCTATCTATCTTTTCTTCTTTTATTTTGAACTTTTACCCACTTATACTACCAAGACATCACATGCCCAGTTAACTTATCATCTACAATTTGAGAAAATAGGGTAAATATTTCTTAAACTCATTAACATCTTTAGAGCATTTCCATCAATGAAAAAAAATAATTATATATAAATAACAATCCTTGTGTAATCCTACAGTCCCTCTAAAAAATTAACATTTCCAAACATATTTAATATATGAGAAAATACTAAAAATAATTTAGGAATTTTTCATCTAATTCATTTAAAAAGATTTGTAAATAATTTTATAATTATTATAAGCATATGGATTCATCTATTGAACAACTTTAATATTGGGTTACTTAAGAAGGTTTTTTCTAACACAAGGATTTTTTATTACTTGCTTAAAAATAGTTCATAAGTTTTATAATGATTTAATATGTTTCTTACATTAATCTTATTATTTTATTAGGATATATCTAAAATAAAATTTGGATGATTATGATTCCATTTATCTACAAAAAAATCTTTTATTAAATGATTTCTATGTTTTTCATTAATTTAATAAGGCCTTTTATTAAATTTTCCCCCACTAAAATGATTTCCATTTTAAAATCCATTATATCCATTAGTGAGCCAAGATCTATATTTCACTCTGACTTGGGTCACTTTACCATTTCAACTATCTCTCAATTGTTTAGGTTGGGCAACATCCTAATCATATCATATATGAATCTTGGGTGGTTGAGAAAATAACTTATTATTTAATCCATCATATGGATAAAATCAACATAATTCCTTTAGTAACCTAATCTTATGGGGGTAACATACCAACCCAACATCCACTTAACTCGGGTCTTGAGATGGTTGATCACATGGCCTCAAGCACACCTCTCCATATTCCAGAGGTTGTTAACTAGTAGTGAGGGTGTAAATATAGTAAAGAGGGGTGATTATACCCACATATCAGAGTGTCACAATAGACAACAACAACATGTATATAATAGAGGAAGCATGATATAAACATACACTAAATTACTAGATGAGTAACTCACCATAGCATAAAACAGAATATGTAATATATATAATAAATAAGTAGAATAAGAATAAATAACTAAAAAATGAATACTAATGTAAAACTCCACTAGTTAGTGTCATATGCATGGATTCATGACATGATTGTATATAATAGGGGGACAATGGAAAGACATATACAATCATTATTTACAAAAAAAACTATAAAAAATGAAAAAAGGATTCCCTACTAGCATCTCAAGAATATGCTCAGTAATCTTATCATATGCTCCAACTATAGGTAAATCATATCAAATATATGTATTATGTCACTTTTCTTGATTCATACTTGCATACAAGTAATCTATTCAGGTACCAAAGGTGTCCTGAGTAGTGTGTCAGATAAAATCCAAGTAGTCCATCACCAATGGTGTCTAGATGTATTCCAATTTGTTCTCATAGATAAATAAAAAAATTCTGAATAAATAAATACTAGCCTGCTCTGATTTTAACAGAAACCTGGTGGCTTTACCTGCTTTAGTTCATGGTCAGAATGAGTGTCAAGTCAGTAACTATATATATAGTTATAATATATATATATATATATATATATATATATATTGGTTATATATTGCATCCACCTATATGAAACAAGTATGTGCAAATGTATGTGTCCATATACTTGGAATGATAGGAGCTGACTGTAATAGGGTGTAACTCAAACATTCAAGACTAGTCTAAATGAGCCTATATGCTCAAAAAATGGTACATGCCCTAAAACTCAAAATGAGTGATATAATTCATGCTCAACACTCGATATGGTGGGTGATTCTCCATGTTAACACCCTATGTAGGGGATTAAGTGTGTTAAGACCACCATCCAAATAGTTTCAATGGTGTGAGACGTCATACTCAACACCCAATGTAAGGGAGTGTGGAACTTTATTCCCAACAAAACCCATAACCATTGTACACATACTATATCAAAGGTGTAATCATATTTATATTAATATCCATGATAAATTACATCTCATTCTTTGTAATCACAAATCTTAAAGTAATCAAGTCATCATAATTCAATAAAATCATTTAATAAAGAAAGAAACAATCGTTGTGGCCTTCCAACCCTTTAATAATTCATTAAGATTTAACCATTTAATTAATTTAGGAAATATTACCATCATGAAGAAGGAAATTCAATACAATCAATACATTTAACTAACCAAAAAATTGTAATTAATTTTATAAGGCTCAATGAATCACTTAGAAGATGTCATCGGTAATTGGGAAACTACCTTCAAGGGAAATTCCATATCTAAGGAAATTCAAACACTTAGGAGGTGATTGGGTTCAATAAAATTTTATATAAAAAAGGGAGATTTTATTTATATTCCAATGAAAATTCAAAGAAGGTGTTCATGGAAATTAATCAATTAATTATAAAAGGTAATATCATTATGGCACACCCAAGGGGTGTCTGTGATCAAGGATAGCATCCTCAAATTACTAAACAATGACCAAAGGGATTATATCAAGGTGTGTATAACAATTTAAGATGAATAAATCTATTTTAAAGTGATGTGCGGTAAAGTTAGGTGTGTGGAACAATGGTGAATCTATAAAAACACCAAAACTTTTGGGGAAAATGATGTGAACACCTACCTTAAGGTCCTTGGAGAATCCTTATCTGGTGGAGGCCGCAGATTCAAAGTAGGTTGGGAGAAATTGAAGAAATGGTCTAACAGTCTAAAAATAGTTCTAAATGCCTTTCAAATAAATAAAATAATGGATATGAAGATAAACATAGATAGGAAAGAAGATTAATATAGATCTTACCTTTATCAATCCAATTCCTTCGAATTGTCTTGATTCAGAGTCCCGATATTGGAGTAATCAAAGAAACTAAGTGATGTTTGAATATGGATTACAAGAGGAGAAAAATATTTTCATCTAATATAATGAGGATGATGAAAAGTTAAATTAGGTTATAAGATTAATTAAGGGTGAAATAGTAAATTCACCCTCAAATATAGGGTGCATGGTTTGGCTGTATGGTTTGGCCAAATAGTGGGAAATCTATGCTCCCCTTATTACCCAAGGTAAGATAATCCATGCTTAAGGAACCTATATTTCCCTAACCATGCACAAACCATGCATAAATCCTCTGTCAAAAAATAAATATGGATCAAACGGTCATGCACCTTAGGGAAAAATTTCAAACAAACCATGCAGCCTCTGGGTTTCCTCTACCTCAACCTATATGAATAGTAGAGAACATGCGGGCTGGGCTGCACGGTTTCTACTAACCATATGACCAATTTAATTTTCCAAATTCCAGGGGTTCCGGGCTCCAAACAATCCTTAGACACTCTCATGACCTCTTTCACTCCACTGGGTAACACCATAAGGGGAGTTTAAAGGAATTTAAATAAAAAACAAACAATTCGTACCTTCATGAGTAGATGGTTCGTTACAACATCCCCTTCTTAAATAAACTCATCTCTGGATTGTCCTTCTGAGAATAAAGAGTTATCATCTGAAAAGAGTTCTAGACACTAAGATCTTATATTTGATTCTTGGTCCCAAGCCTTTTCATGTACTTGGTCATGCTACTGTAGCACTCGTACCAAAGGAACTAACCTAACTCAGAGTTTCTTTACACTTCAATCAACAATATGAACAAGATACTCCTTAGAGGAAGAATCTAAATCCAATTCAACCTCATCATGTTGAAATACATGTTTTGGGTCTCTATAATACCAAGGAAGTTGAGATACATGAAAGAAATCCTGAAAAGACTGGTATCTATAAGGAAGGGTTATCTAGAAATCCATTAGTCCAATATATTTCACAACCTCGAAGGGTCCAATGAACTAAGGTGGGAGCTTAACCTGACTATAAATATTTCTATGACCCAAAATGGGTGAGACTCACAAGAAAACATAATCTCCAATCTCGAACTCGAGAGGTCACTAGTATTGGTTTTCATATGACTACTATCTGGACTGATCTATCATCGTGCACTTTCTAATCAATTAAACCTTCTATGTACTCTCATAAATGAGACATAGCCCAAAAATAGCTTCCTCCCCTACCTATATCCATCAAATATGTGAATTAAAAGGCCTTCCATATAAGGCTTTATAAGGATCCATCTTAATGGTAGCCTAAAATCTATTATTATAAGTGAACTCAACAAGGGGAATGTGTTTCTCCTAAGAACCCTTAAAGTAAAGGACACATCCATGAAGAATTTATCCTAACACCTAAATTGTATTCTTTATCTATTTTTTGGTCTTATAGTGATATTTCATACTTACAAGAACCTATGTAGCCAATTCCATCTACAACCCATGTTGGAACTATGATGTAAAGTGAGCATATCTATTTAAAACAATAGAACAATGAGCTCCATGAAGATGTACGACCTCCCTAATGTATAACCTCTCTTTTTCATCTACTGATAAGGTCCCTCACACAAGTAAGAAGTGTGCATCCTTCATCAAATGGTTAATGAAAACTCACACTATATCCTTTCTGTGAGGTGATTTGGGTAAACCAATCACAAAGTCCATCAAAAATCATCCCACTACCACTTGGAAATAGAAAATAGTTATAAAAGCCCTTATGGTCGCGGATATTCTGCCTTCGCCTTCTGACAGGTGGAACAGTGAGTGATAAATCCCAAAATATACCATTTTATACTAGGCCACTAATACTGGAAACATAAGTCCCAATACATATTGGTGAAACTGGGATGAAATTCCCAAGATAAGGCATGAAATTCCTATATTATCTCCTCTCTGGTGTTAGTTGAGCCCCACACATGTAAATTGAATAGTAGAGTATCATCCCTATACATGGTCTAGCTTGAGTATGTATAATCAAATTAGATTTTTCCTCTTAGTATAAGGCCTTTAGGGTCAGATATTTTCCTCATTCTTACCCATTCTAGAATAGTATAGGTCATTGTTAAGCCTGTTAGGATAGTCTGACCATGATCCTCCTGAAACTCAATATGCATATTTGGGAATAAGGTCATGAGTTTTCAATATCCACTAGTATCATAAACTACTTGTATCTGAGTCTTCCTTCTCAGATCGTCAGCTACTACATTTCCTTTACCAGGCATGTAGGTAATCTTGAAATCAAAAGATTGTAGGTACTCAAGACACCTACACTGCCTGAAACTCGAATCCCACTATGTAAATATTTACTTGAGGATGTTGTGATAAATGTACACCAAAAAAACTCTCTAAATAGAATGTGTATTCAACAACATAGATCATGAACTACATCAGTTATATCAAGGTCATGCATCACGGTAATTATATTCATGAGGCCTCAACTGATGAGACCCATATGAGATGACTCACCCATCCTGCATCAGAACAACTTCAAGCCTAATACCTAATGCATCACATCAAACATTAAAAATCCTACCCAACTTCAGAATAATCAGTATTGGAGATGAATTCAATATTCTCTTTCACTCCTGAAAATTTTATTCATAAGATTATGACCATATGAGTTTTAAGAATTTCTTTGTCAACCCCGTAAATAGTTTTGTAAGATGTGATAAATCATAGATGAAATTTTTTTAATACCATACTAACCCAAAGAAACTCCAAATGTAAAATACATTATAGGGATTCTCCAAGAAAACTATATCTCTTACTTTTTATAGGGTAACTAAAACTTTTGACTCCAAGATAATTTGTCCTAGGAAGTGTACTTTATCCATCTAAAAGTGGAATTTACTAAGCTTACCATAAAGTTGATTCTCTCTTAGTGTATTCATACTTATTTCAAGATGTTTTTCATAGTTGTTTCTAGAGCATGAATACTCTAAGATGTAACCAAAAAAGACTACCATGAATAAATCTAGATATATGTGGAAAACCTGATTCATTAAAGCCATAAAAATTGTTGGTGCATTCATGAGTCCTAACAGCATTACCAGGTACTCTTATAGACCATACCTACTCCTAAAAGTTGTGTGAGATATTTATGATGACCTAGAAAGAACTTGATGATAGCCCTATGTAAAATATATCTTTGAAAACAGTCTCTCTCCTCATATATAATAAAATAGGCCATCTATTCTATCCAATGGATACTGATTCTTTACTATGAGATAGTTGAAATGATGGTAATCCCTGAAAAGTCGGAGGGAATTATCTTCCTTCTTGGAAAAAAGGATTGGTGAACCCTTATGACAAATTTTAGGGCATGTGAAGCCTTTAGCCTCTATGTTATCAAATTTATTCTTGATTTCCAGATATTCTATAGTTTCCATCCAATAAGTACGAATGGTCACCGGTTCTACTTATGTCACTAGCTCAATAATAAACTCTACCTATCACACTAGAGGTAGACTAGATAATTTTTCAAATAAAACATCCCTAAAACACTCCATTAAATGTGGGAAAGTAGCGGGTTGTAACATATGATCCAGAATGGCCTTAAGGACTTAATTTTTATTGATTTTTGATAACCCCCCTTTCTAGGGATGAGGAGGAACCCTTACAAGGCCTGTAGGTTTAGTGATTACATGACCCATAATCTTAAGTGACATTACATGGCCCAAAGGTCTTAAGGAATTCAACTAGACTATAACTACAAGGCACTGCCCCTCCCCAGAATCTGTATCATGATGGTAGCTCTCCACCTTGGCATGGTCGTCTGGATAAGCTTCTTGTGAAATCACAAGCTATTCCTGATGGCGTAGTTATACCCTCTCATTCTTTCACATCCATTGGTTCTGCTCTGGTGAGTGTGCCTGCTCTGAATCCTCCTCTAGGGCTACTCATTTTTTTAGTCTGTCTGGGGAAATTACATGTGGCCCGAAGGCCTTGAGATGGCTCAAAGGCCTTAAAGGTGGCCCAAAATCCCTACTAACCCAAAGGCCTGGGTGACTCAAAGGCCTTAAGGACTCCAAGCCCAAACTGGTGGACCAAGGTGAATACTTCTAGTTACTACAATACCGAATAGTACCTGTAATAGTACCGAACAGTACCTCTGATCATCTAAGAAAATATTGGTGACTTGAGCTAGTGCACTACCTAGCCTTTACTTCCCAGGTCCTACTCAAGTCGAGATAATATCTCATTCTTCATTATATACATACCTACATTCCTATAGTGATGTAAACATTATCCTCTAACAATAACAATCAATTTACGCTTAATAGTGAACTAACCAGTCCTTCCCAATGATTACATCAAATCCCATCATGTTGAGAATGACAAGATTTCATATGAATAGGTATCCACCTATATCAAGGGGAAAATCCATTCAATGTTGAACACACTATGATCAGATACCTAACAGGGTATCAAGCATCATAACGCCATAAAAGTGTTTGATCTCAAGACCCATTCTCTCTATAATGGTATTAGATATAAAAGAGTGAGATTCACCTATGTTAAAGAAATCAGACACTCAAGTGAAGGCTACTAGAATAGTAGCTCAAATTGTGGATGGTTTGGAGCTCTACTCCTCCATTATAGGCTAGAATATATATAAATGGCTAGTATTGTGGCTCTGAGTAACTGCCTAACTACCTTAAGAAAGATCACTCTACTGGCACTGAGAATCATGAGTCTGACTACCTCTGCCTCAACCAGTGCCTCGGCCTAAGTAGTCAGTGGTATTCCATCCACCTTCCTGGTGACATCCTATTGGACCCACTCCAGAACATGGGGTAGAATTAGATCCTTACTTACTATGAATTAAAGGAAAAGTTCTAAAGAAGTGGTGTATTTACCCCATCCCACCATATCCTCTTCATTCCATAGTATCCCATAAGAATTCAGGTTTCATATATCCCATATTCTCACACTAGTGACATATCAAGAAACTATCTACAAGAGGATCCTGACTTTTACTACCCACATATGAAACCTTGAAGAAACACTTGTGTCCACAAGAAGAAACACTAGTAGATTTAGGTGTTGAACCACCCTGAATTGCACCATCAGATTCCCTCTGATTCTTCTCTATAATAAGGTCTTGGTTGGAGATTTCAGAAATATTGGTCAACCTTAATAAATTAAACAATGATCAAATGGATTATACCATCCCATATTTGAATCTTCTAGCATTCATAATATCATCACCCTCTCAAGTTGGTGTGAACCATTGAAGCCCTTTAGAGAGAGAAGAATACTCCATGATAGACATAGATCCTATCTACAGGTTCATAAACTCTCTAGCTCAGTCATCCCTTAGAGTCTGGGGAAATATGTAATCATATAATATAGTTTTTAAATATTCTCAAACCATGTTATGAGGTCAATATTCCTCGAAAATAACATCCCAACATCATTTGGAAGAATCGTGTAACATATACGTAGCAAGATTGGCCCTCCACTCTGGAGGCATATCCATATGATCAAATATAGAAAGAGTAGTTTTGAGCCAATACTCAGTATCATGAGTTCTTTTATCCCTTGAAAATTTGGAATTATGTGGCTACTGGAAGTCCTAAGTCAACTCTTTCATAGTCAGGTAAGGTCAATAAATGACTTGAATAGATTTTATAATGTGAAATAATCCCTCACGAAACTATGCATCAGTGCCCAAATTTGGAATAATAAGAGTTACCACAGTGGCACTGTATGAGGAATCAATGGTGGCTCGAGGCCCACTACCTCAGGTGCATGGTCGTCGCTGCCTTCAGGACATATGAATGGAGGATGTTTCATATGCATGATGCTACAATTCCAAATTCCCGCCTTGTAATATATCTTAACATTTGAAAAGATTTCATATAGAAAACTAGGATAGGTTCATAGCCTTCCTATAGACAGATCATACCCCTCTTCCTGCTCTTAAAACAAAAATTGTGTAATAAAGAAAGACCATAGAAAGAAATAAGAATGTAAAAGACACACCAAATACACACTACTATAGTTGATTTTGGTTCTAGGTCTTTGTTTCATATGTATAATATGGGTATTTTCACCTTAAAGTCATATTCATTTGAGATTTTTGCTCATTCAAATATTTAAATCTCTTTAAATGATTGAATTAGAGGGATTACCATTTTCTATCCATAAGGTCCCACACTCCTTATGAAAAAAAACATTGAATCCACTTAACCCATACCATAATTGATTTTATCCCATCAAACCAATGGTCCATGGATCATCATTGCAAATTAACTACTTAGAGTGTTTACTTTAACTTATGCAGGAAAACACTGTTACATTAAGGCATGTACTTTAAGTGTCAATTATGTTTTATCTTCTATTTAAGTAATGTAAAAATAATTCCATATATAATCAAGGAACTAACAATATGAAATAAGAAAATTCACACTGAATATAGACATAGCATGGTGAAATACATGGCATATTAGTCCTATTGTGTCTCTCATGATGCATGTGATGAAAACCCATCATTTTATTAGGCCTCGGTAAAATAAATCATCATTTCAATAATACCAATATCAATAACTTTATAATACATGTGTTTCATCCAATAGATAAGTCATATCAACCATAACAAGCATAATCAATAATAGAAATTTCCCATCCCTGGTAATTTGGGTTTCCCTAGTACATGGGTTAGCTACGTCTAGGCATAGGGTCATTTACAAATTCCTTTAACTCCTAGTATCCTATCTAATAAGCAAATAGTAATACATAGGAAAAATAAGGCCCTGATACAACTTTGTAATGTCCTGACCTGGTGTCCACTTAACTGGGGCCTAGAATGTGGGTCACATGGCCTCAAGCGCACCTCCTCTTATACCAGAGGTTTCTGACTGGAAGATAGGGTGTAAAGTTGGTGTAGTGGTGATACTATAACCTCATATCAGAGTTAAAAAATGAATAACAAAAAAAAGTATTCAATAGCAGAAGCATCATATAAACAAACAGTAAATGAATGGATCAATAACATGTTGTATTTTAAAGAAGAATATATAGTAGATATAATTCATATTCATTGAAAGAAAAAATAACTGAGAAATTGAATAATAATTTCAAAATACACTAAGTAGTGTCATATACAAGGATTCATGGCATAATTATTTACAAAATGGGAATAGGGGATAGGCATATACAATCATTCTATACAAAAAACTACAAAAATAAAAAAGGATACTCCACTATCATCTTGAGCATATGATTGGTCCTTTGCTTTTATGCTACAACTATTGATAAATAATATAATATATATATATATATCCATATGCTTTCCCTTATCCATACATGCAGATAAGTAATCTACTCAAGTACCAAAGGAAGCCTGAGGAGGGTGTGGGATAAAATCCCAGTATCCCACCAACAACGGTTTCTAGATGTAATTCAAGTAGTTATCATGTCTAAATAGTGTACAAGTACAAATAAATAATTAACAATTTTGAATAAATAATTAACAGTCTCCTCAAGTTCCTAAGGGACACCTATCTGCTCTACCTAATTCGGATCATGGTCGAAATGAGTATTTGGTCAGTAACTATATATATAGTAATAATAATAATAATAATATATAATGTTTATATATTTATTTCACTTATATGGGAGAATTATGTGCAGACATAAGTGGCTATATACCTAGAATACTAGGTGTTGGATGGACCGGGGCATAATCCAAACATCCATAGCTAGTATAAACAAGCCTATAAGCTTAAGTAATAGGGTACATGCCCTAAACCTAATAATGAGTGAGATATTTCATGCTCAAAACTCAATATGGTTGGTAATTCATCAAGTCAACACCCAAAGTAAGGGGTGTGGTGCGTCATTCCCACTGTTCAAATAGTGTCAATAGTGTGAGACGTCATGCTCAACACCCGATGTAAGTGAGTGTGGAACATCATGGCCAACAGAACCCTTAACCATCATCAATGGACCATATCAAAGGCATAATCATATTTATATTACTATCCATGGGGCATTACCTCTCATGCTTTATAATCAAAAATACCAAAGTAACCAATGCATCATAATTCAATAAAATCATTTAATAAAGTAACCAATGATTGGTGTGGCCTTCCCACCCTTTAATAATTCATTATTATTTAACCATTTAATTCAATTAGTCAATATTACCATCATTAATCATTCCATTCAAGAAAATCAATCCATTTAATTAACCAATACATGGAAATTCATTTTACAAGGCTGAATGAACCACTTAGAAGGTGTCATTGGCAATTGGGAAACTACGTACAAGGAAATTTTCATATCTAAGGTAATTCAAAAACTTATGAGGTTCTTGGGTTTAATAAACTTTTTTTAAAAAAATGGAAATTCCATTTATATTCCAATACAAACTCTTAAAATGTGTTCTGGGCATTTAATCAATTCATTATAAAGGGAAAATCAATCTGGAACACCTAAGGGGTTTTGTGATCGAGGTTTGAATCCTCAAATTATTAAAAAATGATCAATGTGGGTATATCATGGTTTTTATAACAATTTAAGATGAAGAAATACATTTTAAGGTGATGTGTTGAGAAGATCGGTGTGCGGCACAATTTCGTGGCTATGAAAACACCAAAATATTTGGGGAAAACTATGAGAAAACCTATCTTATGGTCATTGATTGCTCCTCATCTGATGAAGGTCTCAGATTCAAAGTTTGGGAGAAATCGAAGAAATGTTCCAACAACCTAAAAATAGAGAAAAGGATATTACACCAAAATAGAATGTCAAATCTAGAGATAAACTTATATAGAAGGGGAAGGTAATGTAGATCGTTCCTCTAGTTATCCAATGCCTTGGACTGATCTTTATTTGGATTTTAGAAGTAAGATTAATTGAATAAACTAGGTGAGTCTTGAATATGGATTATAGGAGGAGAAAAGGAGTTTCATTCATTAGAATGAGAAGGAAAAGGGAAATTAGGTTATAAGATTCACTAAGGTCTAAATAGTAATTTCACCCACAAATATAGGTGCACATGGTTTGGCCACATGGTTTGTCCAAACCGTACGTAAACTGTGCTCCCCTTACTACCCAAGGGAAGACCTCAAATGGTTAAGGAGTATGATTTCCCTAACCATGTACAAACCATAAAAAACGCCTCTGTAAAAAATTGTAGATGCATCACACATGCGTTTTCCTTAGGTCGCACAGTTTTAGATAAACCATGTGGCCCCTAGGTCTCCTCTTCCTCACCACTCACAATTAGTTGAGACCATGCGGGCAAGGATGCACAATTTCTACTAACCATGGGTCCGAGCCTATTTTCCAAATTCTTGGGGTTTTGGGATCTAAACAAATCCCAAACAGCCTCATGACCTCCATGACTCCATTGGGTAACATCATAAGGTTCATTTAAAGGAATTAAAATAAAAAACAAATTATTTATACCTTCATGAAAATAAGGGTTGTTGCATAGGGTATCCCAGCTAAGTGAAACTCAAAAACTAACATCAAGAATATGCACCTAATAATATTAGGGTAACCCATTATATAATTTTCTTACATAATATAATCAAGTTCACTCAGATTTATTATGACATATCTGGTTGGATGATCAAGGTCTTGACAAGTGTTTACTTTGGAAGGAATCAAACACTCTGTATTTTAAAGATGACTTAATTTCACTATCTTATCTCTTATTATTTTATTTAAATTTATGTATAAATTTAATGATTTAATTTGGAATCCTATTACTTCCACCAAATAAATATGTTCAAACCATATTGATGAGTAACTCTTTACAAAACTCATAGTTTGTGTTACTAGCCAAAATTAAAATCTAATTATATTCATACATATCCAAATTCATCCCATTAATATGGTATATAAAACCCTTTCATGTAAACAATTAGAACCATATAAAATCAAAAATCCATATAAGAGTAGATGAGAGAGATTAATATCCAACATTTACTTTTTAAGATACTATATAAGCCTCTAAGACAGCGAGTAGTCTGACCCAAAATCCCTCTACCCAAGGATACTTTACTCAAAAGAGACCTCAACTCCATCATAATTCCAACACCTAATTTTTATAAACTATAATTAACTTCTTAATTCAAGAACATAACCTAGTAAAATCCAATGTCAAAGTAGAAGAAAACTAAATCAATTATCATACATAGCATGTAACTCCTTATATCCATGTATGATAATTTATAGAAGTTGTTTAACACGTTAAACTAAATTGTGCATCACAATTAATAATATAAACAATTTACATCTCAAAATAACTCAGGGAAAAAACTAAATAAATTAAAATTCAAATATTTAAACATGAGATAAACTATTTATGAACAGTTCAACTAAAACCAATTATAAAAACTTTATAATTCAATCAAACATTGTAGACATTATCTAATAAAAAAATAAACACTTTATTTTTTTCCAATATAAACCCCTTCATATTATTCACTATATATAATTTTACTTAAATAGATGATACTAAATAAAACATAAACATTTATATTCCAAATATATTATATAAATAATTTACATATTATAAATATCAAATATTTTACATTATTTCAATCTTGAACATATCAATTATCAAAAACCTTTTTGATGTGATTTAAATAATTTTTTAAATAAGGAATTTTAATTTGAACATTTCAAATTAAATAATTATAAAAAACTTGTAATTTAATATAAACTATTTTATATTTATTATTATATTTTAATTTATAAATATTTTATTAATTTCATTTATAATTTTTATATATACAATTGAAATCCCAATTATAATTCATGTCATATAATTTTAAAAGTCAATTTCATATTAATAATGGATATTATAAAATATTTTAATAAAATTTTCATAAAAATTTAATTGGTTAATTATAAATAATTTATAATTAAATAATTTAAAAAATATATAAATTAAATAAATATAAAATAATACTATTTTCCATGATTTATAAATGATTTATAAACCATATAATTCAATTTATATTTTAATTTTTTGAGAATTTTATTTTTCCTAGCTTTTAATCATATATCATATTTAATGATATAAAATTTGGTGCTTAAAATCCCTTTTAAGTGTTCTTAGTTATAAATTATGATTGATAATATAATTCTCATATGATTAAACTGATATAGGTTGGTTTACATAGGAATGACTCTCACACTTGATATCCTACGTTGGAGTAACCCAACAACATAATGATCATAGCCTACAATAAGTGTCTGTGTAAAATTAAATAAGTACTAGAGATTGTATTCAATCATACCTCAAGTTATCACCTTGAAAATATGAGGCTATATTTTTCTCATGCATAATGATTCCATCCTCTACAAGACATCATATATTGTACAATACAATACACTAAAAACCATAAGATTTCCTTATGTTGTTTATTATGATATCCCATATTGTAAAAGGTTCTCTCCATCACACATTATGATATTACATATCATAACACCATCCTCAATTCATTTTCTATATAATATTTAAAGTTTTCAAAATTACATTCAATACAACACCCTGTTTATCTATTTCAGAACATGATTTGGTGAGAAAATCTCTAATACCACTGATGGGTTTCTACATATCAATTGACACCCAATCAATATTGTAGAAAAAATAATAAACCCAAATTTCCAAGATACACCATGATTTAAAAAAAATCTTGAATCTATAAAATGGAAAAAATAGTGTATACCTTTCACTAAATAGATACCTCATCTTTCCTTATTTATATAGTTGATAAATATCCCTTAGATATAACCAATGAATTCATCCTCCTTGGTTTATACATGGATTATCATGCATCACCCATAGCATGGGTGGGTATCTCATTACCATCAAGGAATGTTAATGTTGCACTTCGTAAATGAGGAAGAATAATATAGAACATGTTTATATGATAATTGTACAAGGCTTGGTCAATTTCAGATTATCTCAATCCCATGGAGATAACCTATTTTTATAGCCCTCGGTAAGCCTCATTCAATTTAACTCGTACGTTACAAAAATGTATGAGTAATTCATAGGATACAAATTCCTTTATAACCCTTTGACTAACCATGGTTTTATCACATAAATAAACTTAAGTCTCCATGTGTCTCATCATATGAAATGTTCATGATAATGACAATCATTGGTGGAAGATCGGTTATAGAAGCAGTATGATATCATATAATAATCCTCACGATGCCCCTAATACAAGGTGTATAAGATACCTAATTTCATGAAAGTTGTTCTATATGAATTTATCATATCATATAATATGATATGTAATTTAGGGACTATATCCCTTATATAAGATGTCAATTAGCCAACTGGTGGGTCTTTACCAGCCAACCAATGTGGAACTGGGTTCTTGGTGCGGGATATGTGGTTATCCCTTCTAGGGGGATAAAAATGAGGGGCATGGATATATTTTCATAGTCATAATATTTCTAGAATAAGTTTAAATGGGACTTGGGGAGGTCTATTTTTTCAGATCCTCCCCTTCCCCTTCCTCCCATTGACCCCCCTTGGCTATAAGTGAGTTAGGTGATCTTTTTATAGAAATTTTAGTTATAATATCACCTTTTATTCCTATGTTCCTTCTATTCATAGTTACCATTTGTTTTTATGATGATATATTTTAGTATTTGAGGATGATACTACAGTGTCATAGTGAAATTACCCTAAATTAATGGCGCTTCTTGATACAATGGATAGAGAATGCTTGAGGATATTGAACGCATGTCATCACTCATTATTTCATTATAGGAACATTACCTAATGTGTTTTTTTAGGGTTTTCACAAACTCATTTTTAATTGGGGGATTAGTTAGATATCTATATATGGATATATTTTTTTCATAAAGGTGATAGGGTTGTGACATGGACCGTTCACACATCTTTTTCCATGGTTTCAGTGTTTTGAGATTGCTCACTGATTTTCTTGAATTTATTCTATTTTTTTAAGTTTTTTTAATAAATTATAAATTTTTATAATTAATTTTTGATAATTGTATCATAATATAGGATCTCAAGATTTTGGTTTGTATTGATGTGAGTGGGGAAGAGGCTTGGACATGTTTGTCTTGAGGAGTGTAACTTGATAAATAATATATGGTATCCCTATGATACTTAACCATATACTTGTTTATATATGATTATTCATTCCTATATGTGGATTCAGGTTCGGTTAAATTTGGTAGGGATAAATAGTACCCTAAGTGGTGAATGAGGTGTCTCTAATCCCCCTAAAGTTATATAAATAGATTTACTATGTATCGATTGATTGAAATTGTTTGAAAATATTTTCTCCATGGGATGGGGATGCTAATTGAGTGAACGAGGGGATCAAGATAAATATTTGGTATTGGGATAATTTTTAATATAAAAATTTAGTCTTATTAAGGCTTTCTTGGTGGGAATGGCAGGCTTAAGAATATATGTGATGGATGAGATGACCATTCTGAAGGATATATTCCCTAAATCGTTACATATATGATTCATTCATGGTTATATAATATAGTAAAATATGAGTAATAAAATTAATACCATATGACTTGTTGAAGTTGTATTATAAATGATTTTTTATTCTTATATATTTCTATTACCATATATGTTAGCCTTAAATAAGGGGAGAATAAATGATGCATTTATATGATAAATTCATGTACACATTTGGCAGATAGGTTACACAATATTGTAACTATATGCTATTTAGCACGTGTTATGTAGTGAATGAGTAAATTCATAGAGCTCGGGGAATATCTGTAAGAGTTTATAAAATTTTTGAAGGCCATATAAATCATGTGTGTTATTATTATGAAAACATCTAGTTGAATATCTCTATACCTATATTTCTCTATTATTTTCCCTTTTCCATCCTTAAGTATAAGAATATTTTGGGTGGGGGATAGTCCCTACCAATAATTAAGTGATTTGGACCCTATTTTGGATATACCATAGAGGAGGAATATCATTTTGATGCCTCTTAGTGGTATTTATAAAGCATGTGGGATAAAGACAGTAGTAATAATGGTTCAAGTGTGAAAGGTAAAAAAATGTTCCATATTTTATTTATAGAATGGTTTGGGTTTTCCTACATGGTTTGCTTAGGGTTATGAGTTTCTAATTTCTTTCACTGTGATAAATAAGTATTGTTAGATCCTTTAAAACCCAAATATGGTATCATATCATTACCATGTTATTTGATTCTTGAAAGTGTGTTGTAAACATGAATTGTTGATGTTGTTGCAAGAACATAGCATCATATCGTCATTTGTGATTCAATTTGTTCCATTGAATATGACTGACAATAGTAAGAGGGTGTTGCAGCATTATGACAGGTGCTTAATTATTATTCTGTAGGACCATCACATAATGAAAGTAAGAATAACTCATTGTTAATATAATGGAATGCATGAACAATGAAGTTAATAATTTATAGAAACTTATTGAAAGTCATGATCACTGGTCATATAAGATATGTTAGGTTATTCAAACATGGAAACTCACTCACCTTATGTAACATTCCATTTTAATGTTTAATCTGATGTGGTCTGGCATGGAATAATCTAATGTTGATATTGTTCCATGTGAGTTAATTCTACATAGGCTCACTAAATATTATTTTTAACTTAGATGGGATATTGTTGTTTCATGGTTTTAATCTCATGTAGACTCTATTCATGTAATATTTTCCATACATGAGTACTATCATAAGTTATGATTTTCAATGCACTAAGTTAATGGTATGTTATCCAATCTTCACTAGTTTTAATCTTACATGGAATATTACAAGTGTGCGTTAATATCATGTGAGGCTATCATGCATGGCATCATTCCTGTATAAGAACTTATCTTAAGCTACTTCATAGGTTATTCTCACATAAGTCCTTGTGTTGTTTGGATTACCTTACGAAGCCCATCCATATCACTTTATTCTTTCATGGGCAAGTAAAAAAATTAGTATTTCAATATTAATTTGATATAAATGTTTTATAATTTTTTTATAAATCATAATAAAAGTTATGTTTCAAAATTTATTAACTTATAAAGGTGTTTTTAAATTAATTAATTATAAATTATTAATAATTGTTTCTTAAAACTTTAAGAAACATTTGTTAAATAAATATCCATAAATATTAATTATTAATATTGAAATAAATTCTCCAATTATATAGAATAACTTATAATTTTTATATATATATTTTATACAAAAATTAGAAGTATAATTTATAAAATATTAATAAATTAAAATATGTTGAAAAATATAAAAGAGTTTATATTTAAAATTATAAATTTATCGTAAGTACTTAATTTTAATTGTTCAAATTAAAATACTTATTTAGAAAATAATTTAAACTATATCAAAATGGGTTTTTACCATTTATTTGATCAAGTATTAAATTATATTGAATATGTGATATTTAGATTATATAAATTATTTAAATAATATAATTAGACTATAAAATATTTATATTTTATATAATATCATATATTTAATGTGAATTCCATATATTGAATAATATAAAGGAGTTCATGATCTAAATGAATATAAAGAGTTTATATTAAAAATTATGCAATTTTCATAATTTTACTGAAATTATAGCATGGTTATAATTAGTTATAATTTATGAATTGTTTGTAAATTATTTATATTATTTTTAAATTTGTGACATGTTAATTTATTTAAATATTATTATTTTCTTTATTCGTATATATAATTGTTATATCATGAATTATGATGTATGATTTAATTTAAATTTGTTTAAACTTCTTCTAAATATTATCATAAATTCATTTAAGGGGTTATATTTTGTCTATGATAATGGATTTTTTTCTTCTACCTTAACTTTATCTTTTCCATGAGTTATATAAATATATAAACATCAATATGATTTGAACATATTGATTTTGTGGATGGAATATGATTAAAAACTAAATCACTAGAATTATACATACATAAAAAGAATAACATGAGGTAAAATGGTGAGATTATATTCCTCTTTAAAATACTAAGTGTTAAATTCCTTTACTAAAAAAATTTATCAAGACCTCGATCATCCAACCAAGTAGGTCATGTTAAAGTTAGGTTCTCTAGATTATATTATGTAAGAAAAGCAAGTGATGGGTGACCCTAATAGGATTGAGTGCATGTTCTTCACATTTTTTTGGGTTACACTTAGCCAAGATATCCTAATAAGATCAAGTTACCTGAGGAATATAGTTGATCTTATCTATATGATAGATTTTGGAAATAGTTATCTATTCAAATATTAAAGAGTCATATATGATATGATTAGGATGATACCCTACCTAAATAGCTAAGTGATCGGACAAATTATAAAGTGGCATAAATCTTAGTTAAATATGTATCTTTGTACACAAATGGATATGATAGATTTTAAATGATTTTATTATTTTATTGGGACCATATTTAATTAAATACCTTATTAAGTGATTGTAAAACAAGATACTCATCTGATAAGATATTTTTTTTGATAGATAATATCATCATCATCCAACTTGTCTTGGAGATCAATATTTGAAAGAATAATATTAATATAAACAAAGGTTGGTAACTTAATAAAATTTATTAATAATGTAAATTACATGTGTTAGACAAATACCCTAATGAGAAAATAGTTGTTGAATTTGTTAAAAACTTAAAGCACTAGTCGAAAAAATAGATTTTGTATTGAGGTTTTAAGTTTGGATATATAATAATTGACATTATTAATGTTTTCAAATCATTTATTTTAGTAACCTATGTTAAATCCTTATAAATATAGGGTTGTGGGGTCAGTTATTTCAATAACCAATATCAAAACCCCAAATGTGAAGGGTTTTAATATAGGTTATTTAAATAAATAATGTCAATACCCTTGACATTTTTATTTTTAATATCATTTAACTTAATAACCAACATTAAAAATATAAACCCAATATAAAACATAAAAAAGATTCATATCACACTCACATGAATTTATTTTCTTGCCTAGGAATACATCACACCTCATTTGAAACTTTTATTTTATTGGATTATTCCCACCCATTTTTTATTCCTACTTAAAAAAATCATGTCATACCCATTTTTTATTTCTATCACAAACATCCATTTTTTACCTATCTTTCAATCTATAATCCCAATAAAATTTTTATTTCGTGATTCATTTCTAACAATTTTTATAATTTATAAATTATAAATTCGGATTGAATATCCATCATGGATATTCATCTAGATTGAATATTGTGAGGAATAGAGAGTGTCATTGGTGATGAAACAAATGGTAGACATCCATGATCATGTATAGAGGTAAAATTCATGTAATTATCTCTTTTATTCTTATTTTACTTTTTTCCTTCATTTTTTATAATATCATTTTTTAGTATAAAAATTTCTTGGATGATTATTATTTCTATTAAATATTTATTTACAAACTAATTTTTTTATCAATTGAAACTAAAATTTAACATTTCATATTATATTTTGTTTAGTTCTAAATTCATTTTTGATTTTATGAAACAAATATATATGAATGATTATTTGAATAAATGATGTGAAAAGCTATTTTTATATTGGTTTTCAAATAATTTATGTAAAAAAGATATATAAAATTATATTTTATATCTATTTTCCAAAAATAATACATTTTAAAAAAACATAATTTATAAAAATAAATGTTGAAAATATATTTAAAAAATCACTTGCAAAAACTTTGCCTCAAACACTGATGTTAAAAACATAAAAAACGATTTTAAGGGCATTTTTTCTCTTGCATAATATTGATGCTTATAAGTAGCATAAAATGATTAACTTAAGGTTTTAAAGTCATTGATGAACTTTTTTATCCATTATTATATTCAAAATTATTGGAAATATTAATAACTTGGTGAGATTAAGAATATCCTCTAAGTATTTTACTAGAAATTGAAATCATTTTATTGTCATTTTTTGAAATATTCTAATGATGTGAGAAAGTTTTATAAAATTTTACTATATTTTCTAAAAGTGTTAAGGGTGATGAACTAGGCATGTGTTGTCTAGGTTTTGGTTCCATGATGATAGTACAAGTGATTAAAGTATAAAACTATAAGAAGAAAATTTAGTTATAAAGTCTAGAAACATTTCTTCTAGCAGTCGTTCAAGGTTATTGAAACCTAAAGTTATCATGAAAGAGGGGTAATGTTTCCATATGATGGAATTTCCTAAGATAACTAAATTGGTTCTTGAAACTACATGTAATATCCATGTTAAGTATTGTTTTTATAGAAATCAATTATTTTTTTAAGGTTATATCATGCTAAATGTATACTTTACAAATATTTTGAGTTTACAGAAGTTTAAAATAAAGGTAATAACTAATAGAACTTGTATTTTTCATTAAAGTTTTGAGGAAAAGAGAAGCTATATAAAAGATATGAATGTAATGAAATATATTAGTCCCATATGGATCTAAGTAAAGGATGCGTATTTTTATCTCATTTCTCATATATGATAAGAGAAGTTGTTTATTAATAAAGAATTATTATGAAAACTATGATATCCTACATGTTATTTATGATTTATCTACTTCTATAAAATGTTTAAATGTGAGAAATGGATAAAAATGTGTTATACAAGATAAAAAAGTGTATTCATATATTTTTTAAAATATTAGGAATTGAGATTTCACCACCAACAGTAGAATATTTTAAATAATTAAGTATTATTTTCAGAAATTACTCCAAACACATATAATAGAATATAAGATATGGATTTAATGAATTTATTTGTTAAATATTCATACTAATCAAAATTAGAGTCATTTCCTAGACATAAAAGTATATTGGGTATATTAGTATGATATTCTGAGAATAATACAGTATATTAGAGGTCGGTGGGAGTATGCTTGGAATTAGATAAGTTTAGAGTTAAAAAAATATTATGTTAGTCTGAAAAGTGAATGTAACTTTATATCCTAAATGATTTTAGGATATATCGGTAAAATTTTAAAATAAAGAGTAATAAATGTAACCAAAATATTTCAAGGAAATGGTTTGATATAAAGGATTCCAAAGATAATGATGAACTAAGAAAGGGTTTTAAGTATACAATAGAAGTTATTTTTGTCCTAACATTTGATGTTGTGGAGTTAAAAAGTTTGAATATGTTCAAATAGTTGAACAGTATGAGTTATATTCCTAAGTCTCACCATTATTCAAAATGTATTTATTTATAGATGTTACTCACTAAACAGCTTAGTGGGAGGGTTTTGTTATATAATCACATAGTGATGTGGTAGGAATTACAAAATGGTTCTTAATGCAGTGGAAGTTCTTATTAGAGTCGATCCTAACTCAATGAATGTTAGATTCTATAAATAATTCCTATATTTTATAGGATGTGAAAATCATGACCAGCATAGTTTTCTAATTGAATATAGATAAGAAGGATTTCAGAACCAAGAGCATAACATATTCACATTAAATTTATAATTAATTTAATTAATTTTGAAGAATTATTTCCTCATTCATGTATTTCCTTTCATATTATATATTTATCATCTAAAACAATTTTTAGAAATATGTCATTATTCTAGTAGGATATAAGTGTAGAATCCATCTGACGGTGATCCGCACATAATCCTTTTATCTTTTAATGACACTAATTAATTTTCAAGTGCTATCATGGTCGATTGATCATCTTGAATTGTTCTTATAGATCACTTCACTATTCTTTGGTATCGAAGGAGTTTTCTTTATATTCTTATTCTTAAGAGGATGTGATAGGGAAGAGAATATTTCTAAATATAAATCCATTTTTCATAATTATTCTTGAATATCCCCTCTTAGAAAATTTAAGTGGTCTATTTATATACCTAGTTTTAGGATTTTTGTTTTAATTAATTCCAAAAATGACCTCAATAAAATTTCAAACACATGTTTGAACCCATTCCATGTATTAAAATAATGATATTATTTTTATTCCATGGGTGCTTTAATTGGTATCTTTATCCTTCTCAGAATTTATCAAATACCTAAATAAATATTTAATTAATTTTTTTTAAAAAATTAATATTCTATTCACGGTTTGGAAAATAAATATTTATTAAATATTTTATAAATGAAATAAATATTTTATTCACAATATTCTATATAAATATTTATTAATTATTCACTTAATTAAATAAATTATTTATTAATAAATAAATAATCATTTCTTACTTTGAGAATAAATATTTATAGTTCATAAATTGTAAATAAAATTATTCCTTGTGTCTTGGTAATAATAATTATTCCAATAATTAAAATCAAATAGAATTTAATTGATGTCAACAGAAACACTTAGTGTGTGACCCTCTATGATTCTTTCTCATTGGCATTAGGCAGACTTTTCTAAAGTCCAAGATTACTATATAACAATAGGCCAAGGGACCCAAGAGAAATAAGTTAATATTTCAATGTTTACAAAAACATACAGGTGATCATTTTGTAATATAATCCCTTTGACACATTATCTCATCAAGCATATAACACACACATGTCATAAAATTATGTGTTTGATAATTTTTTCTTCAACTATATGAAATAATTTACTTTATATTATGGACATGGAATTTAATGTGCCAGTTATGTTTAAATCAAAGGGTTGAGATATCAACTTCCATTAATATGGAAGGGAAAAAATACTTCCTTGACTTATTGATTAATAACATGTCATTCATGATTCTCTCAATATACCTATGTTTATTATGAACTATTATCATGATAGTATAAGGAAATACATATAAGTGCATGAGTCAGGAAATTCATTAATATTAATCTTAAACTCTAAGGATCATTACACACACTCACATATAGTAATATTTGATGACACATAAATATGTAGAATTCCTGCAGGTGAGTTTTTCCTCATAATCTTATCTCTTTGAGATTACCAAGTGTGAATATCATGATATAATGCCTCATCCGATTATAAGTAATCACAACTAAAATTAAACATTCCATATTCCCTATCATATAATTTTATTTGACCATAGAACTAGGATTAATAATATCATCATAGTGTCTCAATGTTCTCATCATATTGGGGAACTACTATGAGCTATTTTTATGTGAAAAATACTAAGTACATTATCACATCAATGTTATACAGAAGAAAAATCAATATGTGATGATATATTTATCTTAATATGAACTTATTTGAATATAATTTAATCTAAATTATAAAGTTTTTGGTTATAGGGAACCAACTCAAATATACTTTTACTTGAACTAGATCCAACTGCTAATGTGTAACATTCTATTACCTTCTTTCAGGTACTTCTTGACTCTTGTTCTGATTCCATTTTGTTTGGGTGTGTTTTTGGCCTTTAAATGATAGAGAGGTTTTTTAGAGTAAAATGATCTAAAGTTCTTATATGTATGTTTTTTCTTGAATTAATAGAGTCTGGGTATAAATTCATTAAAGGTTTTAAAGGGTGTATTCCTAATTCTTTTGGGGTTTTGGAAAACATGTTGGTTTTCCAAAGGGAGTTGCGCTGTGGTGTAGGGATTTCACCATGGTGAGTCCCAACTATATTGTGGACCATCAAGATATAGTGTAGGGGGGTCTTAAGGTCGAATAGTATTGTGGAATAGGAAATTATACTCCTTGTAGAGCCATGGATACAAGTTTTCATAGCTACTTATAATTTTGGTAAAATAGAGTTGTGAAGCCCTGTGACGCCCCGACCCTAGTTGCCTGAAGTTGGTACCTTATAACATTACATTGTCAAGATTACAAGGAATTAAATCCTAAAGGACTGAGTAGTTTAGTAGTTTTGGAAAACCAAATACATACATAGGTTTAACATTACAACTTGAAGTGAAATACAACATATAAGTTTTAATGGGAACATCCACAACTCTAAGTTTATCCCAGAAGGTGATTCATAATAAACTTCTTCATGTCCTGAAAAATGAAACATAAGAAAGGGGTGAGCTCATATGCTCAGTAAGGGTAATAAATACAATAGAATATTTCAAAAACATAAACATTAGGCATGGTCAATAGCTAAAAACACATTCCTTTAAAAATAAACTTGAACATAATAAGGCAGGAATATGAGATTAGTAAATATTTCCATAATAAAACATACTCATGGGTATTCTACTAGTAAAATAATCACATAAACTTTTAATTACTAGTTTCATAAAGAGGGATTGCATAATGCATGACATCATAAACAGACTGTCAAGGCCTCATGCCAAGACCATAAATAACCAATATGTCAATACATCATGACAAGACCGTAGTTTTTCTCATGAGACCTACTAATGCACGGAGGGGCTATAGCAGGCCCCACACAACACTTACTAAGTCCAATGAATTCCTCTTATGAATTAGGATAAATAGAAACAACATATACATTCATATTTAAACTAACATATGAAATGTAAATAACTTTCCTCGTAAATTAAACATGAACACTAACCATTCGATGTAAATTGGTGAATGGTATCAAGATAGAACATCCACATTCAAAATAATAAGATACCCTTCAACAACATATTATTGATGGTATCAAAAAATATAAACCTCTATGAAATATAAGATTCATCAAATGATGTTGACATAAATAAAGATACTTTTAAATGATACCATTGTGAAATTCTTGAGGAAATAATCCTTAAACACTCCAAAGTGTCCCATACCACCTTGAAATATTCATATCATAATCCCTCAGAATATTATGAGAATAAAGAGACCCTGGGTATGATATACCAAGGGGAATTAAATACACCACATGCAAGGAATATGTGGTGAACAAGTCATATATCTCATAAAAGTTAAAGTGAGGTGAGAAAATCTATTTTTCTTTAGAAAGAAGAGTTTTTTGGAAAATAATTTTTATTTGTAAAAAATCTGGTTTTAAACATGTATATCCTAGAAAAAAATGGAAGTATATTTAGATTAAATTTGAGGTATAAATGATGTCCCACTAAATTTAATTATGTAAAAAAAATTAAAGAAGTTTTAGAATTAAAGCATTTTAGTGCGGTTTAAGGAATTAATTGAAGATAATTTAAAGTGAAAAGCATGTTTCCTTTCATAAAACAAGAAATTAACCAAAATATATTTATCATGGTAATTTTTTTGATTTTATAAAGATAAATATGGGTTAAAATAGATTATATATTGAACTTCAAAATATGTAAGAATACGAAAAGTTCCTTGAATCAGGCTTGCATTTCGGAAGAATTTTTGAAAGATTCTTTTAAAACATGTAACTCCCCATAAAACAACGAAGGATTATTATTTGTACTCATATATATAACATTCACATAGAATTTAATAAGAGTAAATAAGAATAAATAATAATTTCATTAAGGTGAGTAGAAAATAAGAGTAACTCGAATGAAAATGGAGGTTTTGGAAGAAAATACTTACAACATTGTAATCAATTGAATCGTATGCCCAAAAATTAATAATTATAAAATTATACATTTAATATCATTAAAATAAATATATTCCTGATATGAAATATCAATTGGAAGTATACATACACCATACACAACTAATAGTAGTGAATACGGAATATCTCACAAAAATGGAAGTGAGACGAAGAAACCCTTACCTTAAGTCTAAAGGTGTGCTCCACTTGATCGTAATGACATGAATAATCGAGTTTGGGCTCATTAATTAATAATTACAGAACCTATTATCAATTTAATTTATTTTTTATAACCTTATTAACTTCATTCATTTTCTTTTTTATGGTTTAATATCTTCAATTTCATTGGTTGGGTTCGTTTGTTTCATGATCGGTATACTTATATACATAAATGGAGAATCATGTAAAATGAGGATGGTTTTACAGAATTGAAGTTATATGTTATTATTGAACATATATAGGTTTAAATTTTTGTAAATTTAATTTTGTTACTTGTAGTTAAGATGAATCATTATATAAATTATTTATTGAAAACTATTTGGTTTAATTGGGAGTTTTTTAACACAACGAACTCATTTTTCTTTATAAATCAAAACCATGTGTAAAAAAAGATTATAGAACCATAGATGATACATAATACATATATTATATACTTTTTAAACCATAATTATGGTTTAATTACCATAATTGAATATGGTAATACAAATTGAACATGCATCATCCTTGAATATGGAAAATTAGCACATATCGGATGGTTTTTTTTACTACTAGAATAAAAGAAGGGTAAAGGAGAGATGAAAATAAATTATTCCATAATCATAAAAACATTAAATTACATTTAATTTAATGTAGTTTTAATAAAAAATTTATGAGTATAGGTGAGGATAGAAATGAAAATAAAGGAACATGAAAATGAAAGAAAAGAAAAGAAGAATTTGACCTCTTAAATTAACCTTCCTTGATAGCCTCTTAAGGGAAGAGGATTTAGTCTTTTTATGAGACCAAGGGATGATGTTAATGGGTGAGGATATTTTTAGGATATTTAGGAAGAATTTGGAGAAGGAACAAGGCTCTATAAGAGTTAATATAAGAGGTTGGAATATGTGGTATTTATAGTGGAGGGGAGGAGGATTTTCTTAATATTTTAATCATTTGCGTATTATTTTTCCATAAGATAAGAAATAGTTATGATTCCATGAACAAAAATAGTAATATTTCTATGTGATTTCTAATCATTACTTCTTAAATCAGTATAACATCATCAATGACTCAATAAATCAATTATTTAGCATTTATTGTAAATTATAGTATTTTACTATTCACAAAAAAATCAAGTATTTCAGGAAAATTCCAAAAAATTACCCTAAAAATTTTTCGATATGTAGAATAAAAAATTAATTCCATTTTTAAAAAATAATTTTATAAATATTATTAATTTAATTTTTTAATTAAAAACATAATTTACTTGAAAAATACAATTTTTAAAACATTTATTTACTTATTCCAAAACATGGGTACATCATACTTTCACTTAAATACTATATATATACTATCATAGTTTAGGTTTCTATTCATAAGGGTATGTCTCTATTAATAAGGTTAACATTAATATTTATAAGGGCATGTTAATATTCACCAAAAATTAAGTTAGTCATATCAGGCTCTAAATAACTTGTTGATCGTAACCATGTATGTTAGATTTTTGAAATTCAAATCATATGGGTGGTAAAATTATGTTTACTGTCTATTTTATAAAAAATTGGTGTTTTTTAGAGACTTAGTGTTTCTTGAATTTGGTATTAAATTTATTTTCAAAATCATGGGGTGTTAAATTATCCACACCTTACAAATATTTCATCCTCAAAATTTGATATTTCACTTTGAATTTTATTGGTTGTTACTTGAAAATTTCCTTATGAAAAAACCCATATTAGAAATAGGGTTAATATAATATCCTCTTTAAAAAGGTTAAGGGAAAAGAGGTGGTCAAATAATAATAATAATGATAATGATAATGATAATGATAAATAAGTAGATAAATGAATAAATTATCCTTTTGAATAAAGTGACATTGATGTGAATTGAAAACCTAGACATAGAAGAAAAAACAAATTATGAATTTCTAATGATAGAAAACAGACCTAGATGAAAGTAGATTACCACAAAACCATAAACTACAGTTATGAAAATTTTCATTAATTTTATCAAAGATTATGATAACATAACAACATTTAAGACTCTTTTTGTGGAGTTCAGGGATTATTTCACTCTATAAGTGTATAAATATACACTTATATTTCATAAACATGATCTTGTCCTTTTATTATTCCTTGAACTACCTATACTTTATATCTTAGCATAAGTTTCATCATGTGGTGTCATTAACCTCTAGAACCTCATACAATGATCAATTTAAACCATTTCATAAATGGTTTAAGATTCCAAAATATCAGGATCCAATACTTTAGAATATTTCCCATGGTTGTTAGTACTATCCAATTTTCTTTATCCATATATATCATCTCACTATTCTGAAAATGGAATCTCTATATTTAGAATATAATAACAGTTTTCTATCCTTTGACCATATATTTTCCAAAATTTTAACCTGCTACTAAGTCAATTTTCCTTAGTACCATTAATCATAGAACCTCAAATCCTTAATGAAAACGTATTGTACTACAATCCTCATATATTCCATAATTCTTATAACTAGTACATTGCTGATAAAATATTCAAAATACTTGTTTCTTGACTAGGAATATTAATCTTTCCACTTCATCTGTGGTAGTATCATAACTTGATATTTATCTAGTAACATCATTTGGGGTATACTCTCTTGATGCTTGGAACATTGATTCACATAGTGTCCCATCTCCTTATAGTTATAGAATTGTACATTGGAAACTTTTTTCTTACCATTGAAATCATGAACTTGTTGTCCTTTTTCTCCACACCTATAACAATATTTCATTCTCTTCAAGCATTTACCAGTGTGATTATTTCCACAGTTATCACATATGGAAAAACCCTTATTTCCCTTCATCCCTGTATCCATATTTTCTCTATCATTGTCATATTCTTTTTTTTCCTTCAAATCTATAGGACTCATATAATTATTTACATACCTTATTATCACATGATACTATTTTCTTATATGATGAGGACACATGGGAGACAATCTTCCTTTGAAATGATGGCATATGATAATAATATATATGATCCTTCTTACTCTTTGCATCTCATAAATTGGTGAAGTTCTCATTCCTTATACTAGGCACCATTTCTAATCAATTCTATATACTAAATTAGATCATAAAATTATAAACTCTATCTATCCCTAAACATGGTATAGTATATAACATAAATTTATGCATTATAAATCCTAGAACCATATAATCTGTATACATTAGTTTCATAAATCCTTCATATTGTCTTGTAATGAAAATATGAATTATCCTAAGAATATCCCTCGAGAGTGTCAAAATAGGTGCGTAGTAAGGTCTATTTTCATGTACCAGGTTACCCCAGGTTAATCCCAAAACACCTTGTTGGAGTTGTTACTCTTAGGTACATCTATTCCAGAACCACATCCACTTATAGTATCCCGGAAGAGATTTATTTACTTGTAAGATCCAAATAATCTATTCCATACCAAAATTCTAGAATGTTATCATATGTGTATCATCAAGTCTATCTTAGGGTTTTCTTCCCTAATCTAAATTTTCTAAATCTAGTTTCCAAGTTTTCTACTAAACTTCCTTTGATACCAACTGTAACACCCTAACCCTAGTTTCCCAAAGTTGGTGCCTTATAATATTACATTTTCATTATTACAAGGAATTAAATCTAGAAGGACCAATTAGTTAAGTAGTTTTGGAAAACCAGATACATACATTGGTTTAATATTACAACTTGGAATGAAATACAAAATATATGTTTTATTGGGAACATCCACAACTCATTGTTTATCCCAGCAGGTCATTCATAATAAACTTTTTTATGTCCTGAGAAAATGAAACATAATAAAGGGATGAGCTCAGATGATTAGTAAGGGTAATCAATACAGTAGAGTATTTCATAAACATAAAAATTAGGCACATTGAATAGCTAAAAACACATTCCTTTAAAAATAAACTTGAACATAATATGGAAATAATATGAGATGAGTAAATATTTCCTAAATAAAACAAAATCATGGGTATTCTACTAGTCAAATAACCACATGAACTTTTAATTGATAGTTTCATAAAGAGGTAATAGATAATGCAAGACATCATAACCATACTATCAAGGCCTTGTTCCAAGACCATAAATAACCATTTTTTCAAGGCCTCGTGTCAAGACTATAGTTTTTCTCATGAGACCTGCCGATGCCCTAAGGGGTTGTAGCAAGCCCCACCTGACACTTAATAATTCCAATTAATTCCTCTTATGAATAGGTATAAACATAAACAACATATAAATTCATATTGAAACTAACAAATGAAATGTAAATAACGTTTCTTATACATTAAACATGAACACTAACCATTTGATGTAAATTGTTGAATGGTATCAAGATAGAACATACACATTCAAACTAATCATAAAACCTTCAAAAAAATATTTTAGATGGTATCATAAGATATAAACCTCTATGAAATACAATATTCATCAAAGGATATTAACATAAATAAAGATACTATCAAATGATACCACTGAGAAATTCATGAGAAAATAACCCTTAAACATTCCAAAGTGTCTCATACCACCTTGAAACATTCAAATAATAATCCCTTAGAATATCATGATAATAATGATAATTTTGATATGATATAAAAAGGGGTAGTGCATACACAACATGCAAGTAATATGTGGTGAACAAGGCATATATCTTATAAAAGTTAAAGTGGGGTGAGAAAAATCTATTTTACTTTGGAAAGAAGAGTTATTTTGGAAAATCATTTGTATTTGTAATAAATCTGGTTTTAAACATGCATATACTATAAAATAAAATTGAAGTACATTGAGATTAAATTTGAGGCATAAATTATTTCACACTGAAGTGAAATCATGTAAAAAGTGTTTTTAAAGAAGCTTTAGAATTAAAACTCTTTAGTGCGGTTTAAGGAATTCAATAAAGAGACTTTAAAGCGCAAAGGCATATTTCCTTTCATTAAACATAAATAAACCAAAATATATTTTTCATGTTAAAATTTCTGATTCTAGAAAGATAAATCTAGATTAAAATATATTATAGTGTGAACTTCAAAATAGGTAAGAATTCGAGAAGTTCCTTGATTCGGGCTTTCATTTTAAAATAATTTTTGAAATATTATTTTAGAAATTGTAAATCCCCATAAAATAAATAAGTATTATTATTGATACACATATATATAAACTTCACACAGAATTTATGAGGAGTATAAAATAATAAATAATAATTTCATTAAAGTGAGTAGAAAATAATAGCAACCCGAATGAAAATGGAGGTTCGGGTAGAAAATACTTACAACTTTGTAATTAATTGAATCGTTTACCCAAAAATTAATAATAATAAAATTATAAATTTAATATCATGAAAATAAATAGATTCATGATATGAAATATCAGTTGGAAGTATACATACACCATACACAAGTAATAGTAGTGAATACAGAATATCTCACAAAAATGGAAGTGAGGTGAAGAAAACCTTACCTTAAGTTTGAAGGTGTGATACACTTGATCTTAATGACATGAATAATTGATTTTATGTTCATTAATTAATAATTAAATAACCTAATCTCTATGTAATTTATTTATTATAACCTTATTAAGTTTATTCATGTCCTTTTTGATGGGTTAAGAGGTTCAATTTCATTGTTTGGGTCTGTTTGTTTCATGATCGGTATACTTATATACATAAATGGAGAATAGTGTAAAATGAGGATGGTTATCCAGAATTGAAGTTATATGTTATTACTTAACATCCATAAGTTTACATGGTTTTTAATTTTATTTGGTTACTTTGAATGAATTTGAATCATTATATAAATTATTGATTGATAACCGTTTAGGTTAATTGGCGTTTTTTTGAACACAATGAACTCAATTTTCTTTATAAATCAAACCCATGTGTACAAAAAGATTCCAAAAACATAAAGGAGACATAATAAATATATTATATTCTATTTAAACCATAATAATGTTTTCATGACCATAATTAAAGATGGTAATATAAATTGAAGACCAATCATCCTTGAATGTGGAAAATTAGCACATCTCGGATGGTGTTTGTTTATTACTAGAATAAAATAAATGTATAGGAAAGATGAGAATAAATTATTACATAAAAATAAAAAAATTATAGTATATGTATGTTATTGGAGTTTTTATCAAATTTTTATGAGGATAGGTGAGGATATAAATTAAAATAAAGTAACATGAAAATGAAAGAAAAGAAATGATGAATTTTACCTCTTGGATTAACCTTCCTTAAGAGCCTCTTAAGGGAAGAGGATTGAGTATTTTTATAAGAACAAGGGCTTCTGGTCATGGGGGATGAGCTTGGGAGGATATTTTGGAAGAATTTGTAGAAGGAAAAAGGCTTTATAGGAGTGAAGATAAGAGGGTGGAAGAGGTGGTATTTATAGTGGAGGGGAGGAGGATTTTCTTAATGTTTTAATCATTTGTTCATTATTTTTTCATAAGACAAGAAATAGTGATTATTTTATTACCTAAAATAGTAATATGTTCATATGATTTATAACCATTTGTTCTTACATCAATATAACATCATCAATGACTCAATAAATCAATTATTTAGCATTTATTATAAATTATTGTATTTTACGATTCACCAAAAATTCAAGTATTTCAGAAAAATCCCAAAAATTCACCCTAATCATTTTTTATGTGTAGAATCCAAAAATGAAGTAAATGTTTCAAAAATAATTTTCTAGGTGTGATTAATTTAATTTTTTAATTAAAATCATAACTTACTTGAAAAATACAGTTTTTAAAACATTTATTAACTTATTCCAAGACATAGGTACATCATAATTTCACTTAAATCCAATATATATACTATCATAGGTTATGTTACTATTCATAAGTGTATGTCACTATTCATAAGGGTAGCATTACTATTCATAAGGGTATGTTACTATTCACAAAAAAAATTAAGTTGGTCATATCAAACTCTAAATAACTTACTGATCGCAACTTTGTATGTCAGATTTTTAAAATTCAAATCATCGGGGTGGTAAAATTATGTTTACTAGATAGGTTATAACAAATTGGTTTTTTTAGAGACTTAGTGTTTCATGCATTCAATATGATTTTTCAATATAATTAAAACCTAAACATTCTTGATTTAATTGAAATGAGTTTTCAAATCATTTAAAAACCTGTATTTCAAATGATTGATGTTTTATTTTGAAAAGGGCGTGGAAATTATGACCATCCCCCAATTTCAATGGAATTAAAATTATTGGGTAGATTTTAGAAAATTAATGGCTTAATTTGTAAATTGATTTGATGAAATTATTTTATGTTGAACCATGAGATAATTGTATTAAATTGAAATATTATTTGAAAATGCATGAATTAATAAAAACCTGTGATTTTTTTTTAATGAGAAAGGGATATGGAAAATTAAAATTTTGGAAATTGTATTTTGAACTGATTTTCCAATGATCGATTGATTGATTTACTGAAGCACATGTGAGTCTAGGTAGTTAGTGGGTAATTAGGAAAATCAAGGTAGGATCTAACACCGTAGAAATGTATTGATAATTAAAACACTAACTTAAACTTATTATGGATTTATTTTCCCTAAAGGGAAGTTGATTCTTGATGGCTTGATCCATGGGGTGTGTTCACACATTAAGTTGAGATCACTGATGAGTAGTTTGAGGATCCCATTACCAAAAACTAATGTATTGTGGCACTTATTATATGGTTCTATGATATTTTTTATTTGATGATTACATTCCATTTATTATTGAACTGTATTATTTATGCCAACTTCTTTACATAAATGCTTTATATAAAATGTTCCTTTAAGAAATTTTTTATATACCTTCCATATTTTGATTAAGAAATCATATTTTATTGAAAATATGTAAATTTTATTCCATGAATTTTATTTTAAAATTTACATCATAGTTGGTTTAATTGTTATTTAATTTATTATGGAACACTTGGTGAGACCCTACTATGACATTTATCTTACGCCCTACCTTCTAATTTGGAAATTTATAGATTATCTCATCTAAGGTCCAAGAAAAGGGAATGTTACACTTATAGGTGGTAGATTTTATTGATCCTTGGGACTTAGAGTGATTGAGGTTACTATTAAATATGTGATCTGCCCATTACTTGGGTTTATAACTGAGATTTTACTTTGGAATATGTAGTGTGATAATGTGTTGTTTGGGTATTATTTTACCTGTTTGTTTCTGGTACATTCTCCCTTTGGAGTGTTGAGCATATTGAATTGTATATTTTATCTTGCATAATTTTTTGGAAAAATTATTCCCTTGTGATTCTTTTATGATTCTAGGTGTTAGTCATAAACCCATGGGGATCGAGAACACCCTTTGGGCCATGTTAGAACTAGCTCAGGTGTTAGTGTACTAGGGTATCCAAGATGGTTTGTGAAAAGGTGGTATCAAGGTTGTAGGTTTTATGTCTTTCCATGATGTCAGTATATAGTTTGGGTTGTTATTATAGACATGAGGTAGGATTTATGATACTTGGGTGGTAGTTATGAATCAGTTTCTGGACAGCTCTCATCGTAACGAGCCTTATGTCACTATGGGTGTTTGGGAAAAGTGTCATTGAGGAATATTTTAATATAATTTATAGACTTTAATTTACTTTTTATCTTATTATATTGAAATAAAAATCTTGAATTCTGGTTTATGGAATGATTATTCATGTATCTCTTGTCGAGTTGTTGATTTGTGTACCCTTGTTGATGTTTCAGTGTTGTATGTTGACACTGTGTAGCATCATGCTTTGGAGAATTTTATTGAATAACCCATAGGAGGAAGATATTTTTGAACCATATAAAGTGAATCCCCCAGTGTATTAGAATATTTATGAGATAGTGGTGAGTGATTTCCATGATTTGGGACAAATATCTGCACCCATTCCTGTTTAGGATCTAGTATTAGATCCTAGAAGGGATGAATCTAGTGACCATGATCAAGATTTTATTCATCATAAACCCCAATATTTTCAAGGAAAAAATTATCCTCAAGAGGATATGGATTTTTTTAAAAATATTAAACTACTTTTTTAGTTTTTAGAAACACCATAAGCTATAAATGTGAAATATGATACCTTCAAACATGAGGGTCCTACAGGAGATGGTGGTATTCGAAGGTGATAAAGAATAATCATGATGGATTGGAGTAGAAAGACTTTAGATCTATTTTAAATTATTATTTCTATCCATATTTGATGGTAATTGAAAATTCTATGGAGTTTCTTAGGCTCCAACAGGGTGATGGGACTTTGATGCATTATGTGAACCATTTTTTTAAGCTTGTTTAGTTTGCTACTGAGGTGGTGAAAATGAGAAACCAAAATCCCAACGATTTTAAATGGTACTTCATTAGGACATATTATCTAAATTATTAATGTTTAATATCACATCTTATACTAACATTCTAGATATGGTATTGATGGTTAATCTTGATTCAGCTGGTAAGTCATGTTTAAAGAGAGTTCCTTTTTATCCTAGTGGTAGTTTTGTGATTTCTCTTAAAGGAAATAGATAGCATGATAAGTCTCATGGTGGTTCTAGATAAAATAAATCTTCCAGACCTACTATAATTATTTTAAAAGGCCCTTTGACTTTATTCTACTGTGGTAAGATTTTTCATTTTAAATGGTTTTATATTTAGTCACCAAAGATCTATAGTTCTTGTGGTCTCTCAAGAAACCTATAGAAGTTCTACCACTAGTTTTCTACACTGTTTAGTGGCATGGGCTCATTATAACCAAAAAGTATTTTGTTGAAATCAAATGCTTCAAGAATTAAAGGGTTCCAGCCAAAGGAATTTGGTACAAAACTTTTTCACATGGTGGAAGTGTATCCAGAGGAAGCTGATGCATGTCCAATGATTGGGAGAGGTACTATCACTATAGATATATCTTTAGTGACTACTTTATTTTATACTGGGGCATCTCACTAATATATATCGAATTGTATTGTGAAATTTTTAAACCTTCCTATATACCCTTTTTCTTATTTAATGGATATTACTACACCCCTTAGAATGAAGAGAGAGATGGGTCTTCAATGCCCTGCATATGTTTTATCTTTATTATAGATTGAGCTTACATGGATTTTTATATTCCTATACATGAAATCTCTTTAATTCATTCATGGGGAGGATTATATGATTAATAATAATGCCAAAATTTAATGATCTATTTGGTGGGTCTCATTTACTATGCTTGGGTGGGTGTTATGTACATTTTAGGGAGAATTGGACCCAGGTTGAGTAGATTTGGATCTTCATTTTTACAGTTGGGAAGGGTAATATTAGTTTTTTATTTCTACTTGGAGTGATAATATTTTATTAGTTATCTCCCTCCAGTTTTTATCATGTTTCCTGACATTTTACCTTCTAATTTCTATGGTTTCCCACTGATGAGTGGGGGGGATTTTCTCTTAATTTAGTACCTATTACTTGGATAGTTTCTATTTATTCTTACTGTATATAACTAGTGGAGGTGAAAGAGTTTAAGACTTAGTTGGATGACCTACTAGATAAAGGTTTCATACACCTGAGTGTGTCACCTTGGGTGGAACCTATTATATTTGTAGAGAAATCTAACGGAATACTTTTCTTATTTGTTGATTATGAGAAAATAAATCAAGTTATGTCGAATAACAAGTATACATTACCACATATTAATGATATTTTTGACTATTTGAAAGGGTCCAAGTGGTTCTCAAAGATTGATCTTCAGTCTAGTTATCACTAGTTGAGAATTAAAGAATCTAACATTCAAAAGACTACCTTCAGAATTTGGTATATTCATTATGAGTATCTTTTTATGACATTTGGTCTACCCAATTATATTATAGTTTTTATGGATTTTATGAAAAAAATATTTCATGAGTACCTTTACTCATTCGTGGTTCTATTTTTGGATGATGTCCTAGTTTAATCTTCGACCAAGGAGGACCATGTGCATCATTTGAAATCAATTATGTGCATCTTTAGAAATCAAAAACTTTACAAAAATCTTTGGAAATGTAATTTCTAGATTTTTTAAGTGAAGTTATTGGGAAACATGGTCTATAAAAATGGTATTTTAGTTGATCATGTAAGGTAAAAGTAGTTATGATATAAGTGGAACTACATAATGTCTTTGAGATATGGATATTCTTCATCTCAGTGGGATATTATTATAGTCTTGTTAAGGATTTAACAAAGTTTCTTTCTTCAATGACCACTCTCACTCGAAAATCTGTGAAGTTCAGTTGGGATGAAATATATCAGATCTATTTTGATGAGATAAAATTTTTTTTAACATCTGTGCTAGTGTTGAATCTTATAGAGGATAAGAAGGTCTTTGTGATCTTCAATGATGCATCAGGTTTGGTCTTGGGTTCATTCCTTATACAGAGAGCCCATGTGGTGGAATATGGTTCCAGTCATCTTACACCGCATTAGAAGAATTATCCAACCCATGATCTTGAATTCATAGTTGTGATTTAAGCTCCTAAGATTAGGTGGAATTACCTTTTCAGTGAAATTGTTTCCATTTTTTCTGACCCCAAAATTCTGAGTTATATGTTCTCTAAAATATATTTGAACCTCTAACAGAGGCATTGGGTGTAGTACCTGAAATCCCTTAATTTCTACATTACCTACACCCATGGTAAGGGTAATGTCATTTCTGGTGATTTGAGCATGAAACTTCTAACCCAAACCATGAAATAATCTTCAGAATAGTGGAATAGGATGTCTTTCTTTACTTGGTTACATTTTGGAGTTTGGGAGAATGAGTATGAGGTTGTTTCTATGGGATTTAAGTTGACCTCCTCTATTCTTAGGATTATTCTTTAGGTTCAATAGTTTGATGATGAATTTTGTAGCATTAGGGACTCCCTTTAGAGTAGGGAGACCATTGTTTAGTTTTTATTCTCTAAAAAGGGTATCCTATGTTTTCAAAACTTGTATGTTATACCTTTTTCTATGATAAATTTCGTGATGGTATATTTCCATAATTCTTAGTGGGTGGTGAATAGTGTAACCTTGAAGATGTTCTATGATGTGTGGTAATGATTCTGGTGGCTAGGTAAGAGAAAATACATCACTAACTTTGTTTCCCATTATTATACCTACCAATAGGTCAAAGTTAAGCACTAGGGATCTTAGGGTTTAATTTATACACTTCTAGTGATGAATTGGAATTGGGATGATATTTCTATGGACTTTGTGGTTGGGTTATCACATACCCATTAATGGAAGAATGTGATATGGTTTTTGATTGATAGGCTATAAAAATCAGCTCAATTTATACACATTTGAGAAACAGCCAAAGTTTTGAACTTGTGATGTCTTTACATGTAGGATATTGTCAAATTTTATGGAGTTCTATCTTCTATAGTATCTTATAGGAATCATCATTTCACATCTCACTTTGGGAGAGGCCTTCAAGAGGCACTAGAATCCTAGGTACATTTTAACATGGAATATCATCTGTAGATGGATGAACATATAGAGAAATCTATAATGATTCTTGAGGACATGTTATATGTCTGCATTCTTGAATTTGGTGGATTTTGGGATGAACATTTGGGAATGGTGGAGTTTTCCTAAAACTGAAGTTACCAATATACTATAAGAATGGATCTTTTTTAGGATTTTATGGGTATCCTTTTAAATATCCACTTTTTTTGTCAGATATTGGTGAATTTTCATTGGTTAGACTGTGTTTGGTCTAGGAGATGAGGGTAATGATTTAGTTGATTCATCAGAGAATGGTGGCAGCACATAGTTGGTATAAATCCTATGTTGATCTTCATCGATAAACAATATATTTTTTTATTAGTGATTATGTATTCTTCAGTGATTCACCTTAGTTGGACCACTAATATATTGGGAAAAGGGAAATCTTACACTGAGGCTTGTGGGTCCTTTTGATATTATTGAGCGAGTGGGGAAATCATCCCACCTTTTGCAACTTCCACCACATTAGACATCAATATATAGTTTGTTTCATGTAATACAACTTCAAAAGTATCTTTTTAGAGATTCTCCTATTTTGAGATTATAAGATCTTGATGATGAGCCTGATTTATCTAAGACTAAGAATCTGTTAAGGATTTTTTATACTAAGATAATGGTTCTTCAAAGGAAGATGACTCCTTTTGTTTGTGTGTTATGGCATCATGGTTCTGATTTTCAAGAGACAAGGGAGCATGAGGCACTGATGAGAGATAATTGGCCTCATCAGTTTGATATGGAGTCTTCTTAATAGGATTTCAAGGGACAGAAAGTGTTTATGGTGGGGTGGTTGTAACATCTCATTACCTTCTTTTAGGTACTTCGAGACTCTTGCTTTGATTACCTTTTTATTTGGGTTCATTTTGGTCCTTTCAAGGATGGATATATATTTTTAGGAAAAATGACCTAAAGTTTATTGTTGTATGTTTATTTTAATTAATTGAGTCCATTTATAAATTTTTCAAAAGTTTTAAAGGGTGTGTTCTTGATTCTTGTGGGGTTTTCGAAAAATGTGAGTTTTTAGTAGGGAGTTACATAATGGTTTAGCATCTATATATTGGAGAGTCCCAACTATATTGTGGACCACCAAGCTACCATGTTTGGAATATTAAGGTTGGAAAAAGTTGTGAAACAATCATTTGGCTATGTCATGGAGCCTTAGAGGCTGGTTTTCATAGCTACTTCCAATTCCAACATAGTTGCATCATGGAGGTCAGGCTATGTTATGGATCCCCAGTTGGTTCAATTAGATGTTTCTTCAAAATCTATCATCATTGAAACATGGAGATGAGGCTATGTCATAGCCTTACCCTAAGTAAAGTAGATCTAGGAAATGGGTGTAGTGTGTTTTCAGTAAGTTGGTTGACTAGGGGTGGCTGCAGCATGGTCTGAGGAAGTTGTGACATGGTCTGATTGATTTCAACCCTTCTAGTTTGTGGACATGGGGAGGATGTGGTGTTTTCTATGTTTTTACAGACATAAATGTATCAAAATGTTTTGAATTCTAACTTTCCTTCTATTAAGACTCATTCAATCTTTGGGGTCTTTAAGAATCCCAACATGTATTTTAGACCCTCCAACCTATTCTCCTTGTGAATCGAAGCACCGGTGATTGTGTTGGATCTTCTTTTGGTGATTAAATATAGAAAATCCATTTTATACATTGCTATTACATCATTTTAAATATAAAAAACATAAAATCATTACAATCGAGGATATGAAGGGTTAGTATCTTGGGAAAATTAGGCTCATACATAAATTTTACATAATAAAACATAAACATTTATTTAAATCCTTCTTCTTTTTCCTTTTAAAGCTTGTATTCTCCTTAGTACATGTAATTATCTGAGGATATACATCAAATAAAGGGGTGATCTAAAATCACAGTAAGATGATGAATGAGGATCATGAATCAATATAACATGGGTGAGCATAATCATCATGTCATAATCATAGGATCATCATCAATATCATTAGGGAAATATGTGATAAATTCATATAATGTGGCAATGCATAAAAATGAAATCATGTCATAGTGATCAAATACCACACATAGTTGTGAACGGATTCACGCATAACATATGTACATAATCATAGAATCACATTAATAACAAATCTAAGATCATGTTCATGTGTAATACACATTATCTCATAAGATACATCACATTACCCAATACAATGGAGGGATATATAATTTTGAGCCCACCCATTACGTCATAATATATAAATAATCATGAATGCTATATAGATTGTATAACAATCATGATCATGAAATAACCCATGTAAATGGATGTGTTTCATAAGTATTACATCAAATATAATTCCATGAATAAACTTTGGGTTCCCAAATGAATAAGGGAAAACATATTTGGCATAATCATCATCATTCTTGAGTGAAGACTAAACAACTCGTGATTAGTAAAGGATGTGTTTTTGAAAAGAAGTGTTATTTTGTAAAATCTTTTTATTTTTTATAGAATCAAGTAGGAAACATGTATATCCTGGAAAATAATATGAAATAATAGTGAAATTATATTTAAGGAACATTAGATGAATATTCATACCAAATATTTCTTGAAAGAGAGATGAACCAAAAAATGAGTTGAGTTCAAGAATCCCCTTACCAAAATTCTCGCTTTATTTCTTCGCTTCTATACCTCCTAAATAATAAACATATATTTATTAAAAATTTGATCTAAAAGTTAATTATATGCATTTATACAAATAATTTTCAATTATAATCATTGGATTATGTAATGTCCCAGACTCGGATACCACTCAACAGTACTTTGAGCCCAGTTGGGCATATAGCCTCAAGTGTATCTCCCCAAATGCTAGAGGTTGCGGACTAGAAGCGAGGTCATAGGTGATTCATTAGGGAGACTATTCCCTCATTAACAGAGTATATAAAAGCATAAATATTATATGATTAATGGAAGCATTCATACAAATAGATAATATATGTAAACAATGGAAGACTGATATTAATAATGTCTAAAGGCATACCACATACAAAATGAAGTTGCATATCACATGTTTATATAAAACATCAAAAATATTAATACAAGGTAGATTTAAAATACTAATAATGAAATTACAAAAAAAAGGTCAAAAGTTTCCTAGCAGCATAGCAAGCCTCATCTTGGTCCCATGCTCTCCTACTCTTAACAGAAAATCAAGTACCTTTAAGAGGGTTCTTTCCCTTATCATTACCTTTAATCGTATAATATTTTTGGGTCCAAATAGGTGATCCAAACTAGGTGTGATGTATAATCTCAGTAGAAACCACCCAAGTTCCGTGCCCAATATTTAGTGAAAATATATGAAAAGAAGTGTGCAATAATAAAAGCATTAAGCAAGAAATACTCAAAAGTCAACATCCTACACGCACTGGTTTTCATTTAAATTCAATTCATATTAATTTAATAATTAAACTACATTGAATTTATAAGTCTTGAGATCTCACTCAAGACTGGTATCCCTCATGTAACTGGAATTGTAAGAGATTCCTCATAAGGCCAACCAAACAATACAGTTCAAGAATAACTCTAATCTTGTTCTTTGTCTTGGAGATGCGTCATAATATTCATTTCATTTATAATTTGAATTAGGACCTTAGACCTTCCTTAAAATCTCTAAATTTGAATTCAATTATCACTTTAGGTAAAATCTCAACTAAAACCTTACAAGATCATCCCTAGAGATCCTCTCAGGAACTCTATATTGCTCCAGGTGAGGTACAAAGTCTCATCCAATCGATTCCATCCTCAGAGGTCCTATAGGGAGCCCGAGTATCACCCAGGGTATAGATATTCAAAGTCCTTTTAGTGTATCCATGGAATTATAATATGAATCCATGTATCACTCAATAGATAATAAAAGTCCCAATGAGTCCATCCAGGTCATCCCTCACTTGGATCTATGTATCACCTAAGGCTTAATCAAGGTTCAAGGCAATGAGTCTGTCCATGTAATTCTAATGTGAATCCATATATCAACCAAGGAGTATAAGTAAATAGGTACAAGAGTTTGTCCATGGAATCCCAAAATGAATCCATGTATCACCCTTTCCTATTAATCATTTAATCAATCCCATTTCATTTAAACAACTCATTAAACATGACAATGTCAAAACCAAAGGAATCCATTATAAGTCACCTAATAAGGTTGACTCAAGAAAGGACCAACCTCAAATTCTTGGCCTTTAATTTACTCATAATGGAATAACATGTGAATTATATTTCCATGCTTAATAAATCCATTACATGGAATGTTCTCAACATAACTCACATGGGATAGAAATTCAAAGGTCATTCAAATACTCACATGGCTATTTTTATTATAACAATCCTAAAAATCTTGTAAAGCTGTCACAAGGATTAGTTATCAAATATATCACATGGGAAAATAAAAAATTAGAGAAATTCAAGCCAATTGAATCAACTCATGGCATAGCCTCTACTTTACTCACATGGGAAAGGCAATACAAAGCAAGCATGATTTAAAAAAACAATTACATATAAAGGTGAATATCAAATATTCATTCAAATAATTTAATTCATTTTAATTACAACTAATAACATTGAATTTTAGTTTATAATAAAAATAAATTTTAAACATCTCACGACATGGGGTAAAGGGCATGCTTTATAGGCATCCAAGGCCAAAATCCTTAAAGGGGCATTTCAAGACAACTCATCCATGGGGTGGTTCTTATTCAATATATACAACATATAACAAGAATGATTAACCATATTTAATTTAATAGAGAATACCTATCAATTTTAGGATTTAAATTCAACTTAGTCGATGCCCAAAAAATGGGTGTATGGCACAATGGCACATATAAATGTCATAACTTTAAGTGAAAGGAACAAGAACACCTACCTTCGGTCTGTATAAGATAGCTCGTCCAGTATCAGGTCCTGATTTGGCCTAGATTAGAAGAAATATAAGGAAATGATGGAGAATGAAAAATTAGGACATATGATCCTAAAACCAAATAGCACAACTGATTCCCAGAATAATCAATAACGGATAAAATGGAATTGCAGTCCTACTATTTGGATCCAATGAGATGAACTACGTTTGAATCAAAAGTCAGACGGATGACGTAGTTAAAATTCTAGAATAGCCTCTAAGGGAATGTCAAAAAAGGATCTCTTTTATTTTCCATAGGTGAATGGAAAATAGGTTTTAATTTTTAAAACATTTTAGGGGAAAACTTCATTTTAACCAAAAAACTAGGCCACACAGTTTAGGTCACACGGTTTATCAAACCATGAGCCAGGTCACACGATCTACTATTAAAAATGGTGCACTTTCATGGTTACCCCGAACGGTTTACTAACATTGCAGAAACCATGAAAAAAAGCCTCTATTAAGATCTGCTAAAAATGTAGACCTGGATACACGGTCGTGTGGCCTCCTCTTTTCACTAAAAAATTAGGTTATAGACTCCAAACCATCCTTCGACACCCCCAATCCCTCTATTACCTCAACAGGAATTCATATTAGGACATATTTAAGCAATTAAACAAATAATTAATGGTAAAAATAGATTAGTACCTCGAAGAAGAACTGAGTTCTTACAAACTCACCCCCCCCCCATTAATTTTTCCTTGAATTTCACTTCCAAGGGTGGTGAAGTGTGATCTGAGAACAACTTTAACCACTATGATCATACATCGGCCTCCCTCTACTAGATCTCCTCTTGAACATGGCCATGCTTCCATATCACTCATACTAAAGTAATAGACCAACCTCAAATAACCTTCATGCTACGATTAAAAATACTTATAGGATGCTCCTCAAAGGATGCATCCTCCTGTATATCAACCTATTAGGGATAAAAGGGATGATACATATTTTTTTAGTAACTTTATAGATAAGAAATATAAAAGATATCATGAATGGATTGGTACCTATGAGGTAGATACAACTGATAGGCTACCGGCCCGACTCTCTCCAGAATCTCAAACAGCCTGACATACCGCGGTGAAAGCTTAACCTATCTCCTGATCCTCTTGTGTCCCATCCTTGATGAAACATGTAGGAAGACCCAATCCCTGACCTTGAACTTTAGAGGTTTTCTATGGAGATTGGCGTATTATTTATGATGGTACTGCGCAGTATCCATCCACTTTCAAATAAACTACACCTATTATGTGGTCTCTTGAATAAGATGAGGTCCCAGCATAGTTGTCTCTCCTACTTCTAACCAACATAGGGGTGATCAGCATAGACTACCATAAAAAAGCCTCATATGTCACCATTTTTATAGTATCCTAAAATCTATTTTTATAGGAAAACTTAACCAATGGTATATACCTCTCCAAATATCATTATAAATCCAGGACACATGCTCGTAGCATGTCCTCCAATACCTAAATCGTGTGTTCTGACTGACCATCTGTCTGGGGGTGGTATGTTATGCTCAGAAGCACCTATATACCCAACAACCTTGAGATGACCTCAGTAAACCTATCACAAAATCTATCGTGAAATCATTACATTTCCAATCTAGAATGGGTAGCTACTATAAAAATCCAGTTGGTCGATGGTGATCCATCGTCACCTGCTAACATGCGGAACATATCATTAAAACCCAGATACAAATATTTTCATAACTAACCACCAATTCTGTTAATTCAAATCCCAATACATCATGTTGACCCTATAATTCATTTCCTAAGCTAAAGCATTAAAATACAACATTATCTCATCGTGCATGTTTGAATAGACCCATACGCGACCATGTTCTTATAGAATTTTATCCTTTCCTATTGTCCAACCAAGAGGAGAGTCCTCCCCTACCAAATTATCCCATTGAACTAGTCCTTCTGAGTCTGATAGCTTCCTTGTACAAACCTGATCCAGAAGGGTAGATGTAATAGCTAAATAAGAAAGGTATTTCTTCCCCTAACTATCATGCACCACCAAGAGCATCTCATACAACAATGTCCTAGGTTTCCACTCATTATTTTCCTACTAAAATACCCACATATAATTCCTATTTCTCAATGTATTGGAAACTAAATTTCCTTTACCAGGCATGTATGCAAGATAAAAATAAAAATATGAAAGGTATTCCATCCACCTTTGCTACCTCAGATTCAAGTCACATTGTTTAAAAAAATACTTGAGGATTTTGTGGTCTGTGAACACCACAAAATGCTCACCTAGTAAGTAATGTATCTAGCAGTGTAATTCATGAACAACCACAACTAGTTTGAGATCATTCATCAGGTAATTCCTCTCATGGGGGCTCAACTACCAAGACCTGTATTCCACAAATCTATCCCCCTGCATAAGAATTGTTATTATCACAATACCTGATTCATCATAGTACATAGACAAACTCCTTCATGGTTTTGAAAAAATCAGTATTTTCATTGAATTAAATATTCCTTTCAACTCTTGAAAGGACATCTCGTAAGAATCTATCCATACGTACTTCACACCCTTCTTAGTTAGGCCTGTCAATGGAACTTCTAAGAATGAGAAGTCATATATGAAATGTTTGTAGTAACCAGCCATCCCTAAGAAACTTTACACCTAAAATATGTTCTTGGGTTGTTTCTAGGAAACTACCACTCTCACTTTATCTGGGTCAACCAATACACCTTTCTCTAAGATGACGTGACCTTGTAAGTGAATCTAATCCATCGAGAAGTGTCACTTTGTGATATTAGAATATAATTTATGCTCCCTCGGTGTTTTCAAGATGATCTCAATATGTTTTTCTTGGTCTTGTTGATTATGATAATACACTAGGATATCATCCATGAAAACGGCCACAGAAAAATCAAGATATGGATGGAAGACTCATTTCATCAGTTACATGAAGATTGTTAGAGAATTTGTGAGATCAAATGACATAACTGAATACTCATACAGACCATACTTACTTCGAAAGGTTGTGTGAGCTGTGTCTGATGGTCTAACATGCACCTAATGGTAACAAGATTTCAATTAAATATTTTATAAAACACAAGATCCTTGGATATATTCAAAGATATCATCTATCTATGGAAGAGGATGCCAGTTATTAACTGTTAGTTGATTCAGCATCTGATAATCTACACAAATCCTAAGGGTTTTATCTGCCTTTTCAAAAAAATGAATGGAAACCCCACTGAGAAGTATTGGGTCAGATGAAAACCTTTGCCTCTAAATCCTATAACTACCTCTTGTGCTCTTTCAACTTAATCATATCCATACTGTTATAAGGAATGGATATTGGTGCAACCCCTAGCACTAGCTCGATAGGTAAATCCACCTCTCTCGCTAAAGGTTATCTAGAAAATTTTTCTGGTAAAACGTCCCTAAAAAGATCAAATACAGGAGTTAAATCCATATGATGTGTTCCCAGATCATCCATATATAAACTCGTAATCTAGGATTTCATCCCACCTAGCCCATGATTCTTCGGTCTAGCTCATCTCACCTGGACATCCCATTTACCCATGTGAATAAACTATCCACCCTTTAGTAACATGAACCTCACCCTAAAGTGATTGTATTCAACAAAACCTTGAAAGGGAACCAACCATTCTATTCCAATAATGATGTCAAAACCCATCATCTCAAGGACATAGAGGTCCCATATGTAGTGACACCCACCAATCTTAAGGGGGAACTCCCTACACTAACACACATCTTCTATTATAATTTCCAGCATAGTTTCTAGCATCATGCCACCACCAGGAGTGTAAACACAGTGCCCAAGGATCTTCATAATAGGTGTAAATATAAAACTATGTGAATCCCCTGTATCAAAAAATACATAAGCAAAAATAAAGGCAACTAGAATGGTACTTATGACAGTATAAGGTCTGAGATCCTACTCCTGGTGTATCTTTTGCACTACATATGCCTGGCCTATACTGTAGACCTGAGACACTATCTGGATACCCTAATTTAGTCCACCCTAATATCAGTAAAAGTATTTGGTCTACCACCATGGCCACAATTTTCACCTCAGCATGATCGGCCAGTTGTACCCCATCTCCTTACTTGATGAGAAGCTTTTAACCCAGCTCCGAAACGTGGAGTCATTACATACCATCTCTTACTAGATGCTAGTGGAAATTATTTGCAAAAGTAATGTAGATAGCCCATATTTCCATAATATCATCATTCTACTAGGCCTCTCATACGTTGTGGCCTCATATGCCCAGCTTACCGCACTGGTAGTACCTCACCCGACTACCTGAAGATATGTTTTGATTGCTGGTATCACTGCATGGAAGATCTATATGAAACTTCTTACTACCAATCTATGCAGTAGTAAATCTTGGTGTCGAGCCTCCATAGACCACACCTCTAGAATCTCTCAAGTTATACTCTATTATAAGAACCTAATTCATGATTCCATATATAGTAGTTATCCGAAAGAAATTTACCTATGATCGGATGTCATACATGATACCATCCTAGAATCACCTAGCCTTTGATAACTTGTCGCCCATCGAAATAGGTGGGAAATTCTAGAGTTCAGTAAAATGGGCCAAGTAGTCCATAATTGATAGTGTGACTTGATCTATATGTAAGAACTCCCAAGATCTATCATCCCTCAATGTCATGGGATATAAGTAATCATAGAAGATTGTTTGAAAATATTCCCAAAACATATCATGATGATTCTATCTTTGAGTGATAACATCCCACCATCTCTTGGAGGAATCATGCAGTATATACATTGTGATCTTTAACCTCCTCTTGGAAGGCATCTCTAGGTGTTAGAATGTATATAACATGAAATCTAGCCATGAATATATACACTGTGGTTTTCCATCCCCCAAGAACGTGGATGGATGTTGTTGTTGGAACACATGCGTCAACTCATCCATTAATGTGGTAGGTTGTGGTACTCCCTAAAATGTATACATGAACCTTATAAATCCTTCATGGAACTATGAATCAGAACCTGTGTCTGTTACTACTCCTGGTTCCACAACTATCATAAATGGAGTTTCCACTAGTAACCCATGGCCTACCACCTATGGGGTATGATCATCACAACCCTCTTAGCATAAAACATGATTTTTTCATGGTGTAATGTCTCTAAAATTCCAAAAACATGACTCAGTTTATGATCATTAATAATATTCATATCTCAAGAGTGTAGAAATAGAAACAAGATAGGTATAAGCCTTACTATATAACAAAACACCCCTTTGTCTACTCCATGAGTCAGATCTAGGTGTAAAAACGTTTGCGTATAAGTGAGATACACTACTGAAATCCCACTAATAAGTTCAGGTATGGTCAAGTCCTCTTATCTAATCCATTTCGTTTTCACTTGCTTTCATATTGGTTTCATTTCAAACTAATTTCGCATTCACAACACATTTCACTTTTAAGTTTGAACCATGATCAGCCAAATTATGATCCAAGAGGGCTCATATACCTCAAGGACCAAATCTTGGAATCCATGTATTTATCACCATAATACACCTCAATATACCTAACACAACAGCAGGCATATTTATCCCAGAACCTATCACAACAGCATGATATCCATAATGAAACCTAAAGGGCATGGCATAATGCATGGAATATAAAATCTAACAGGTGTCTATATGACTCATGAGATTTCATACCCTCATCTCATCAATTTGAAACCAAAATAGATTCCTTGATCATATTAATAATAATATCATAATTTGATTGTGTCACCCAATGTTGAAATAAAATGAACTGTAATATTCAAAACCCAAAATATAACAATTCCATTCGAGGAAATTTGGATTTTTCACTATATGTTGGGTAGATACTCCCAAGTACAGCTTATTACCAAACTCTATCTCCTTCTTATCCCTTTCTATTTTCTCTAAATAGTAAATTGATCCATAGAAGACTGATCTAATACCACTTTTTAATCTCCCAGACCTAGATTCCAATCAATAGTGCTCCAAGCCTGGTTGGTCACATGGTCTCAAGGGAATCTCCTCAAATATCAGAGGCTGATAACTAGAAGTGAGGGTCTGGGTGAGTTAATGGTGAGACAATTCCTTCTTTACCAGAGTGTATCGCAGCAAAAATATCATATAAGTAATCTAATCATTAATACAAAAAGATAACATAAGTAAATAGTGGAAGACTGATATAAATAATTTTGGAATACATCCCAAATACAAAATGATGTTACAAGTCATTTGTTTCTATAAAACATCCAAAATAGTAATATAAATAAGATCTAAAATACTAATAATGAAATTACAATAGGAAGGTAAAAGTATCCCAGTAGCATTTCAAGCATCATCTTGGTCCCATGATCCTCACGCACCAAATAGAAAATCAAGTACCTATAAGAGGGCACTTTCCCTTATCATTACCTACAATCATATAATCTGTTTGGTTCCAAAAAGGTGACCCAAATAGGGTATGAGATATAATCCCAATAGGCAACCACCCAAGGACTATGCCCAATAGTCAGTGAATATATATGGTAGGCATTGTGTAATAATAAAATTAGTAACAAGGAATTAATCAAAATTAAATATCAAACATGTACTAGTTTTCACTTACATTCAATTCATCTTCATTTAACAATTTAATTTAATTTAATTTATAAGACTTGAGATCTGTCTCAATCCTAGAACCCCTATGTAACTGGAAGCATAAGAGATTCCTCATATTTTCATCCAAATAATATAGGTCAAGACCGACTTCAAGATTGTGCTTTGTCTTGGAGATGCATCATAATATTCATTTCATTTATAATTAGAATTAGAACCTGATCCCATCCTTGATATCCCTAAATTGGAATTCAAATATCACCCCCGGTTCAATCTCAACCAACACCATACAAGTCCATCCCTAGAAAACCTCTCAGGAACCCGGTATCTCTCTAGGTGAGGTATAAAGTATCTACTAATTGAGTCTATATTTGGTGGCCCTATAGGGAGCCTGAGTATCACCAATGGAATAGATAGTCAAATCCCTTTGAGTCCATCCATGGAATTCTAATATGAATCCATATATCACTCAGCATATAAGTCAAGCCCAATGATTCTATCCATGGCATCCCTCACTTTGATCTGTGTATCACCCATGGCTTAATCAAGGTTCAAGATAATGAGTCCATCTGTGGCATTCTAATGTGAATCCACGTATCTCACAATGCATATAATTCAATAGGAAAAAGAGTAATTCCATGGAATCCCAATATGAATCCATGTATCACCCTTTCCTATTAATCATTTAATCAATTACATTTCATTTAAACAACTCATTAAACATGACAAGTGAAAAACCAAAGGCATCCATTATAACTCGCCTGAAAAGGGTGACTCAAGTAAGGACCAACCTCAAAGACTTGGCCTTTCATTTACTCACATGGGCATAACATGTCAACGATCATTCCAAGATTAATCACTCCATTACATAATAGGAACACAACATAACTCACATGGGATAGCAATTCAAAGGACATTAAAATAATCATATGTCCATTTTTATTATAACAATCCTAAAAATCCTATCAAGATATCAGATAGATTAGTTATCATATATCATATATGGTAAAATCAATAATTATTCAATCAAAGTGCTTCAACTCATGGCATATCCTCTACTTTACTCACATGGGTGAGTCAATACAAAGAAAACATTCTTTAAAAAAACAATGAAATATAAAGCCCAAGTTCAAACATCTATTTCATTCCTTTAATTCATTTTTATTACAATTTTTGACCTATAAATTTAGTTTATAATCAAAAAAAATTAAACATTTCATGGCATGGGGTAAAGGGAATGCTCATAGGAAACCAAGACCAAAAGCCTTAAAGGTCCATTTCAAGAAAACTCACCCATGGGGTGGTTCTTATTCAAGGTATACAACCTATAATAAGCATGATTAATACTCTTTAACTGAATAAGTTATACTAATCAATTTTATTATTTAAATTAAATTTTGTTGACACCTAAAAAATGTGTTTGTGGAATGACGGCATATACAAACAAACCAACTTTAAGTGAAAGGAATGAGACCACCTACCTTAGGTTTGTTATTGATAGTTCATCTAGTATTAGGTATTTATTAAGCCTAGATTAGGAATAATATGAATAATGGATGAAGAATGAAAAATTAGGATATATGATTCTAAAACCAAATAGCACATCTGATTCCCAAAATAATCAAGAATGGCTAAAAATAAATTGATTTCCAACTGTTACGGACCCAATGAGATGAACTGTGTTCAAATCGAAGGTCAGACGGACGACATATCTCAAATCCTAGAATATCATTCAAGGGAAGATCAAAAGGGATATTTTAGTTGTAAAATGGGTAAAGGGAAATATATATTAAGTTATAAAACATTTCAGGGGAAAATTTTCATTTTACCCAAAAAAATTGTGCCACACAGTTTAAGCGCACAGTTTTTCAAACCATGCGCTAGGTCACATAGTCTATGATAGGAAAACGGGGCACTCACACAATTACCATGCATGATTTAAAAACCATGAAAAAAACCTTGGTTGAGATCTACTAAAAATAGAGACCCATTTTCATAGCCTTGTGGCCCAAACCACACCGTTTACACTAACTGTGTGGCCTCCACTTTTCACCCAAAACTTGGGTTTCAAGCTCCGGACCAGCCCCAAACACCCACGATCCCTCTATTACCTCAACGAACATTCATATTAGGCCACATTTACCCAATTAAATAGGTAATTTATGGAAAAATAATAGATATTGATTCAGAGAAGAATTGGGTTCTTATATATTATATTTCTTAATTTTTATCGATGATTTTGAAGCATTTTGACATCATGTTTTTCTTAAAATTTTCTTGTTTCTCAATTATTTATCTATTTTCATTCAAATAAATTTACACATTAGTGTAATTAATTCCAGAAGATTATAATACATATAATTACATATTTATATATTATATATAGTTTATAATATAAATCCATGATGACGGTTATATGTGTTTTCATGGAAATGTCTTTGTAGGTGGTTAACCGACCATTAACAGGATATTGTCGAAAGAATAGGAAATAGAGGTATAACATTTATATTTTTCCTAAATATGATAATTAAAGTAAGTTGAAATCATTTTTATAATTTTAAATTAATAATTAATTAATTTTATAGTATATTTTTTTGAAATTAATTGGAAAAAAGAAGAAAGAGAGAAATAAAAGATGGAAGAGTTAATAGAGACTTACTCTCTCCTTGGTGTATCTTATCTTGTATGATATTAAAAATCCCATGGTGGTTTGGAGTTGGATTTCTCAATAATTTCCCTAAGTATTCTAAGGGGATTAAGAGGGGTATTTGGGTAGATATTGGGCTTTGAAGTGGGTGGTATAAGTGGTTTTCCAAGGGAATGGAGAAGGGTTATTTATACTTGAGGAGGGGTATTTTTTGAATAAAATATTAAATAAAATAATATATCAAAGAAAAAACTTGTAATAGTGATTTTTTTACAATATAAATCATATATATATATAATATAATATATTTAAGACTTTAAATACCCTTTATAATTCTAATTCATTAGTTTATTAAAAAGGAAAGTGTAAAGAAAGAACATTTGTTATCTTAAGGAATCACTTTTGACTTTATGTTTTGGAAAGTTATTTTTAGGTTTCAAAAATTAGGTTTATTATATTTTAATAACTCATTTATGAAATAAAATATATCATTTCCAAACCTCAAGTTCTATAAAGGGTTATTTCATTAATACATCATGAATGATGTAATTTAAGATACACTAATTATGTAAAAAACTGTATTTTTACTATTTATCTAAAAATTGAAGTATTTCAAAAAATTACCAAAAAATCACCCTTGGAAAATTTCAACATGATAATTTAAAAAATGATATTAATTTTATCAAAATAAGTTTATAAAATATGTAATTTTAATTTTTAAAATAATAATTATGACTTTTATGAAATACATTAAAATACGGTTTATTAAAAATATTCTTATATTTTCTTTGAGTTTTTTAATCATTTTAATTATCTTTCATAATTATAATATTTATATTAATAATATTAATCATTATAAATATTAATTATTTATTAATTTATTATTTAGAGGTGAAATTATTATTCCAATGGTCATGTTACTATTCCCAACAGCCAGGTTACTATTCTTAATGGTCAGGTCACTATTCTAATGGTAGCATTACTATTCTAATGGTCACATTACCTCAAATAAATACAACTTCCTTATTTCACTCAATATTCAACTAAATTCCTCACATGGTTCTATATTTCCATTTTCTAAGGTATTGATTGGTTTACAAATATTTTTTTCTTATCTAGTTATTTTAGTGAGGTTGATGATTCTATTAGATTGGGGAAATCCATATTTTCTAATTTTAGCTTTTCTATTTTATATTTTTTGTCTATTTATATTTTTTTTAATTTTAATTGGTTTCATTTCTAATTAATGCAACCATATTTAGTAAGGAAATAAAGTTTTTTTGTTTTCTTTATATTTTTATGTGTATAATATTATATAATATAGTAGAAAACACATTTATTCTCGAAATAAATTATACTAAAAAACATTGGGTCATTACATTCTTCCCCCCTTTAAAAATTTCATCCCTAAAATTTCAAATCATATTCTTGGTTGAGAATAAATAAGTGTTCTTCTGTTTCATTGTTTCCTATGGTTCTCACATCACCTCTTCATACTTATGGTTCTTATACAACACTTTGAAAAGGTGAGTTGTCTTATTGCATAGAAATTTTCCTCTATGGTCCAAGATCTTCACCAAATAATCTTCATATGAGAGGTAATTCACCATTTGTACCACCTCTGGATTCAGTACATGTGATAGATCGGGTATGTACTTCCTTAGGAGTGATACATAGAACACATAATGAACTTGAGCCATACTTGGTGTAAGTTCAAGTCGATGGGCCATTTCTCTTATGCGATCAAGGATATCAATGGGCTCAATGTACCTTAGGTTAAGCTTCCATTTCTTTCCAAATCACATGACCCTCTTCCATGGTGATATTTGAAGGAAAACTTTGTCTCCAATATCAAACTCCAAGTCCCTTTTATGTTTGTCGGTATATCCCTTTTGCTGACTCTGAGTATCTATTATATGTTATGGGAGGGATTAAACCTTCTCTTCCATATATTGTACAACTTCAAGTCCAAGTAGATTGTTTTTCAAACTTCATCCCAACAAGTTATAGTTTTACATCACTTCCCATGAAGAACTTCATATGGATCCATTTGAATACTCGATTGGAATCTATTGTTATATGAGAACTCAACCAACGGTAGATTTTGATCCCATCCACCTTTGAATTCAATTGATTAGGTTCTTAGAATATCCTAGATCATATGAATAGTCCTTTCAGATTGATCATAGGTTTGGGGTTGATAGGACATGCTAAAATTCAATTTAGTGCTCAAATCATGTTGAATACTTCTCTAGAATTTAGATGTTAACCTTGGGTCACAATCAGAGATGATCAAAAGTGGAACCCCATGCAGCCTAACCACATCCTCCACATATATCTTGAAAAGTTATTTAAGTAATAAATCTTCTCTAATGGTGATAAAGTGGGAATTCTTGGTGAGTAAATTTACCATAACCCATATCGCATTGTTTTCTTTGGATTTCTTTGGGGGTCCAATGACAAATTCCATGGTGGAATTCTAACATTTCCACATGGGTATGGTAAATGGTTCCATCATAACTTTGTACTTCTGTAACTCTTCTTTAACTTGTTGACATACCATACACCTTGAGATATACTCCACTATATTCTTCTTTATGATGTCCCCCCAGAAGTGCTCTTGAAGTTCACGATACATCTTGGAACTTCTAGGATAGATAGAGAAAGGTCAGATATGTGCATTAATTGTCCAATAAAGCCTTCTTTATCTCATGTTTTTAAGGCATAAAAATCATTATTTCATACCAAATCACATCACAATCATCATTGTGAAACTCATGTAGCTTCCATTTATTAATTTCACCTTCTTTTGTAGCTCCAGATCTTCACTTTGTGCCTCCTTGATCTTCTCTTACATAGATGGTTGGGAAATCATTTGGATAAGGTAGGATGTATTCCCTGTCATTATGATTTCAAAATCTGTCCTTTTAATATCCAAGAATATAGGGTCTCCCTCGATCAATATAATGGATAGAGTGGTAGGTTATTTTTTTCTAAGATAATTAGCTACCTTGTTTTCCTTTCTCAGATGGTAGTGAATAAATCAACTATAGTCATTTTTTAGCACTAACCATTTTCTTTGACACATTTTGAGCTCCTTTTATGTGAATATATACTTTAGAATCTTGTGATCAGTATATATAGCACACTTTTCACCATAGATTTAGTTCGTCCAAATATTTATATCAAATATCATATCTTCTAACTACAAATCATATATCAGGTAGTTTTTCTCATGGATCTTCAACTTTTGTGAGGCATAGACTATCTGTTTATCATTTTATATGAATACATAACTCAAGACTTTATTTGAAGAATTGTTTTATATCACAAAAACTTCTCCACTTGTTGGTAGTGTGAGTATAGGTGTAGTGATTATCCTCTTATTGAGTTCCTTGAATATTTCTTCACATTCTTCCTTCCATACATACTTTACCTCTTTCTATGTTAACTTAGTTAGAAGGATATAAATTCATGAGAAAATCCTCAAAAAACATCAGTAGTACCCAGATAATCCATAGAAACTATGGATTTTTGTGACACTAATGGGTCTCTTCTATTACTCAATTTCCTTTTTCTTTAAAGGGTCTACAAAAATTCCCTCACTTATGATCATGTTCCCCAATAATGTGAATTTTTTCATCCAAAATTCAATCTTATTGAAATTATCATACATTTTCTCCTTCTTTAATATGACCAAAAAAATACTTAGATACTCTTTATGTTCCTCATTGATCTTGGAGTAAATAATAATATCGTGGATAAAAATTACCACAAATTTGTTGAGTTAGTCTCTAAAGACTATATTCATCAAATCCATAAAAATTGTAGGAGAATTAATAAGTCTTAAGGTCGTCACTAGTAACTCATAGTGCCCATACATTGTACAGGAAGTAGTGTTCTAAATATCTTTCTTCTTCACTATTATTTCATAATATATCGAATGAAGATTCACTTATGAGAAGTATTTAACTCTTCATATTGGATCGAATGAGTCATAAATCCTTAGAAGATAATACTTTTTATTTATAGGAATATTGTTGAGATCCTGGTAATTGATACACACCCACATTGATATATCTTTCTTCTTGACAAAGAGCACTGGCACACCCTAAGGTGATGCACTAGGGCATATAAACCCTTTTTCCAAATTCTCTTACAACTAATTCTTTAACTCCTCCAGTTCGATAAGGGATATACTATTGGGGAATTTTGAGATAGAAGTATCTCTATGTATGAGATCTATTGAGAACTCTACCTCATGATTTGGTGGAAGTATGGGTAACTATTTAGGAAATACATCAGTGTATTCTCTAACAATGAGAATTTAATTGAGTTTGATACTATCCTATGACACAAAAATTTGCGCAAGGTATGCTTCTTCATAGTGCATTAATGCCCACACTATTGATGGACTTTAAAAAGGGGATTCATGATCTTCCTTTCATTTTTAAAGGAGAATTGGATGGTTTGGAATATGAAAAGATATTTCCTTTTCTAAAAATTTGATGTGTGCTACATATAATGAGAGCCAATCCATTTATAGCATAGCATTTAATTCCACTAAGGAAGTTATTGTGAGATTTGATGGAATAATCTTCCTGCATACACTTACAAGATAAGAGTCCAACACTTGGGTTTCAATGATTGCACAACTAGGTGTTTATATATATACTTAAATGTATCGGGGATTCAGTTCAACATCTCTAAAACACTTAAAAGATATAAATGAATGTATAGAATCATAATCAAATAAAACCTTTTTCATTCTTAAGTGAATAGGAATTATACCTTGTACGACTTCATTTTCTTGATCCACATCAATAGTAGTGATAGCATAAGCTTTCCTTTATCCTTTGGATCTGGTGGTTTCTAACACTAATTACCCAAAAATAACCTGTGGTTTAGTGCACTGGCCTATATAGTTCCCTTTCTCACTATAGTTTAAACATTGGACCATAGCTGGTTCATTGGGAGGTTCTCTCCTTTCCTCCATCATGTTGTCCGTCTTCTTCATGTCTCTTAAAAATTCATGACCTTGGTGGACCTCTCTCCCAAAAATAAAGAATTTATCTATCCTTTTAAGACAATTTCAATGATCCTTCTTCCCAAATTTTTGACATTTGGGTAGTTGGATCCTCTTTCATCTTTTTTTTTTGAAACACCAGTTTGAAAATACATTCTTATATTCTTATATCCATAACTATGGGACCATTCTCCAAACTCCATATCTACTTTGAGTGTGCATCAAATCACTTCTTCATAACTCCAAAAATCTCATATATCAATATCCTTTAGAAAGTATGGTTTTAGATCATTGAATAATCTATCTATTTTTTATCATTATTGGTAACAAATCCTGAGGTGTATCTTGAAATACTTGTGAAGTTTTCCTTGTACGACATGATAGATTCACCTTCCTTTTACTTTTGCTCTGTTAATTCTCTCTCCATATTTATTCGAAGAGTTTGAGGAAAATACTTGGTAAGAAATATTTTCTTAATGTCTTACCACTCTATATCTTCCATTTCATCCTTTATCTTGGTGTTCTTCATCAACACTCATCATTGGTCGGCTTATCCATATAAATGATAAACTACAAGAGTCACCTTTTACTTCTCAAAACAATGTATCATAGAAAAGATATTTTTCATTTATTTGACCCCATGTTCCATGACAAGTGGATCGCAGGTTCCAATAAACATCAATAGTTGTTGATGAATAAAGGACTCGATGGATATTTAATAATTTTGGGTGAAGGTAGATGTTCCACATAGTTCATATTATTATTCATAGCCTGAGACAATTGAATGTGCATTTCCATGAAGTTTTTAACTCCAACTCCCATGGAATTGGGGGTATCATTTGAACAATTGTTGAATTGACCTTCACATGGGTTGTTGGCATGGTTTCTCTTGGTTCCCACCATTTTCTAAAATAGAAAATATTTGAACAAAAATTAATTCAATAAATCATGAATAATTTATTATTTTATGAAAATAACACTAAAGTAACATCTTATGGGATCCCTATGTTTATCCTTTTCTAAAAATAATCTTCTTGGATGTTTTACCTATACATAGGATTATAATTATGGTTTTTACTCTTAATCATAATTCCCAAATTAAATAAACTATTCTCTGATACTAACTATAGTGACCTAATTTTTCTTACATGACTATTACATCATTCTAAAAATAAACAACATAAAATAACTATAATCTAGGATCCAAAGGTTTTGTGTCTTGGTAAAATTAGGCTCATACATAAATTTTACATAATAAAACATAAAAAATTATTTATATGCTTTGAATTTTTCATTCTAAATCTTTTATTCTCCTTAGTACATGTAATCCCCTAAGAATATACATCAAATAAATTGGCGAGCTAAGATCCTAGTAAGAGGATGAATAAGGAACATGAATCAATATAACATGGGTGACCATTATAATAATATCATAATAATAAGGTGATCATAAATATCATGAGGGAATCATGTGATAAAGGCATGTAATATGAAAATTCATAAAAATGAAACATCATATCATTATGGTCAAATACCACATATAGTTGTGAACAAATATAGTATCATGATCACGCATAACATATGTGCATAATAATAACATCATATCATGAAAAAATATAGCATCATGTTCATCTATAATAAAAATTATCTCATGAGATAAATCAAATTACCCAATGAATTTGAGGGATATATAATTCCATTACCACCAATCACATCATAATATTTACATAATCATGCATGGCATATAGAATGTAGAACAATCATAATCTTGAAATAACCCATGGAAATGAATGGGTTTCATAAGAATTTTATCAAAAATAATTCCATCAATAAACATGGGGTTCCCAAATGAAATAAAAAATCATAACCATCATCGTTATTGAGTGAAAAAGATACAACTTAAGAGGGTTAAAGGTGTGTTTTTGGAAAGAATATTTCTTTTGGAAAATATTTGTATTTGTTATAAAATAATGTATGAAACATGTATATATATGAAAATAAAAGGGAATAACAATGAAATGATAATTAAGGAACATTATAGGATTATTCATAACAAATATTTTGTGAAATAGATATAACCCAAAGAAAAGGAGTTGGGTTCGAGAATCCTCTTACCTTAATTATCACTTTATTTTGTTGATTTTGTACCTCCTCGATAATAAAAATATATTTATTAAAACATTGATCCAGAAATGAATTGCAGTAATTTATAAAACTATTTATCAATTATAATAATTGGATTAAATTTATTAATTTTCTTTGATAAATTTTATGTTTTTTGACATCATGTTTTTCTTAAAAATTTCATATTTCGCTTCGATTTCTCTTTTTTCGTTCAAAGTAATTTATAAATTAGTATAATTAATTATATAATATTATGATAAATATAATTAAATTAATATATATTATATATAGTTTATTATATACATACATGATTATGGTTATATGTGTTGACATGGAAATTTCTCTATAAGTGGTTAACCGACCTTTAATAGGATATTGTCAAAAGAGCAAGAAAGGGAGGTATAACATTTATATTTTTCCTAAATATAAGGATTGAAATAGGTTAAAATAATTAATATAATATTAAATTAATTAATAATTAGTTTTATAGTGTATGGTTTTGAAATTAATTGAGAAAAATAAGAAAGGGAAGAAGAAAATAGGGAAGAGTTAATAAAGACTTACTCCCTCCTGGGTGTAGCTTCTCTTATACAACGCTATAACTCCCTCAGTGTTTTTGAGTTGTATTTATCCAGAATATCCCCAAGTATTATAAGGGTATTGAGAGGGAGGATTTGAGAAGATATTAGGCTTTTTAATGGATGGTATTATTTGTTTTCTAAGGTAAGGGAGGGGTTATTTATACTTGATGAGTGGGGTATTTTTTTAATAAAATATTAAATAAAAAATACATCAAACGTAAAACTTTTAATAGTGAATTTTTGAAAATATAAATCATAAATTAATATAATATAATGGGTTTAACACTTTTAATACCATTTATAATTCTAATTAATTAGTTTATTAAAAATGAAAGTGGAAAGAAAAGAAAATTTGTTATTTTAAGTAATCACTTTTTTACTTTAGGTTTTGGAAAGTTATTTTTAGGTTTGTCAATTAAGTTTATTATATTTTAATGAATTATTTATGAAATAAAATATTTCATGACCTAACCTAAAGTTATACAAAAAATTATATCATTAATATATCATGAATGATGTAATTGAAGATGCATGGGTTATATGAGAAACTATATTTTTACTATTCGCCTGAAAATTAAAGTATTTCCGACAATTACCAAAAAATCACCCTTGGAAAATTTGGAAATGATGATTTCAAAAATTATATCCATTTTATCAAAATAAATTTATTAAATAGGTAATATTAATTTTTAAAATAAAATTAATGACATTTATGAAACACTTTAAAATATAGTTTATTAAAAATGTTCTTTTATTCACTTTGAGTTTTCTTATCATGATATTTATTTATCAGAATTATAATATTTATATTTACTTATATTAATAATCATAAATATTATTTATATCATAATTTATTATTTTGAGGTAAAATTACAATTCCAATTATCAGGTTACTATTTCATATTTTCATGTTATTATTCTCAATGGTTAGGTTGCTATTCCAATGGTCGCATTACTATTCCAATGGTTACATTACCAGCTATAAATACCAATTTTGTATTTCACTAAATATTAAACTCAATTTCTCTCAGGGTTCTATATTTCCATTTTCTAGTATTTTAACTGGTTTACTAATATATTTTTCTTTTTTGTAATTTTTTGTAGTGGGGGTGATGATTCAAGTAGATTGGGGTGATCCATATTTTCCCATTTTAGCTTTTCTATTTTATATTTTATGTCTAGTTGTAATGTTTTTAGTTTTAATTGGTTTCATTGACGATTAATGTAATATTATTTAGTAATGAAATAATGTTTTTTTGTTTTCTCTATATTTTTTATGTCTATAATTTTATATAATAAAATACAATATTCATTTATTCAGGAAGTAAATTTTACTAAAAAATAATGGGTTGTTATAGTAAATATCATATCATGTGGATTATTTAATTATTCCTTTCTCTCCTCCTTATCGTGTGAGTGATCATCACATTATTGATGGATTTAATCTCTGTTCGGAAGCATCTTCATACTACGCTATATTCCTTGATCTCCTATGCCTTCGTTCTTCATTGACATTCCTGTTGTAGGTATTGATTTCTTTATATGGTTTAAAGTTAGGTGGTTCCATATGATTTTTCCCCAAAATTGAAACCTAAAATTTCTTGATTGATTTGAAATGAGTTTTTAAATTATTTAAAAATCTATATTTGAGGTGATTTATGTTTTCTTTTGAAAAGGGAATATAAATTGTTAAAAACCTTATTTCAATGGAATTTAAATTATTGGGTGGATTTAAGAAAATTGATGGCTTGACTTGGAGATTTATTTTATGAAATGATTTTATGTTGAAACTTAAGATAAATTGATTAAATTGAAATATAATTAATGCATAAATTAATTAAAACCTTTGATTTGGGATTGAAATAAAAAAGACATGTTGAAAAACAAAAATTAGGGTAATTTTATTTTGAACTGATTTGAAATGATTGATTTTTCCATGACCGATTGATTGATTAATTGAAGCACATGTGGTTATGGGTAGTTAGTAAATAATTATAAAAATCGCCATGGTGATTTATTTATGATTAAAATACTAACTTAAACTTACTACATCATGATTTTCCCCAATGGGTGGTTGAGTCCCAATGGCCTGAGATATGGGATGGGTGTGCACATTGAACTGAGATCAATGATGAGTAGTGTGAGGATCCTATTACCAAAATCTAATATATACATTTCTTATTACATGGTTTTATGATATTTTTTATTTGATGATTACATTATATTTATTATTTAACTATTTTACTCATTCCAACTGATTTATAAAAAATGTTTATTTGATCCGGTTTTGATCTATCTTCCATATTTTGAATATGGAAGCATGTTTTGTTACAAATATGTAAATTCCATGCCATGCCTTATTATATTTAAATTTAAATCATAATTTGTTTAATTGTTAAATAATTAACTATATAACACTTTTTTATACCATTTTGGGATGTTTAGATCACACCCTACCTTTTCCTTTGGGTGTTTGTAGAGTATCATATGTCAGGTCCAAGAAAAGGGAATGTGCCACTTGGAGGTGGTGGATGTTCTTGATACTTGGGATCATAAGTAATGGATATGATTGGTTACGATGTGATCCAACCATTAAATGGGTTTATTACTGATCTTTTACTTTTACAGATGTTGTGTCTTTTGATGGCATGTAGTTTGGGTATTATTTTACTTGTTTGTTTCTAATCATTCTCCCTTTGGAGTGTTGAGCATACTGACTTGTATCTTTTGTATTCTATGGTTTTGTGAAGAAATTGTTCTATATTGACACTTGTATGATTCTATGTTCTAGTATCTAACCCATGGGGATAGGTAATTCCCTTCAGACCATATTAGAGCTGGCTTAGGTATCAGTGTACTAGGGTATCTAGGCTAGTTTAGGACAAAATGACTAATTTTTTCTCATATATTAAACATGTTTCTATTAAGTATGGATAAAACTATTAGTATTATCATGTTTTTGTGACTAGGTTTAATAATAACACATTTATATGTGGTGAATCTACATATTGAAACACTAATACCTTGGGAAAACCCCACAAGTGGTGATATAACTGAGTATCCACCTCTTGTTCCCATGTCAGAGTCTCAACATCCTGAAGAATTACATAGTAAAATATTATCATAATAATGATAAAAATATTTCTTTTGGTATAGCCTAAAATTAGAATAGGATGTTTCTAAACTGCTCTTTAAGCTTCACCAAAAGACACAATGTACTCGGATATTATAAATATAGAAACAACTACCTATAATAAATTTTTCTTGAATATTACCTTATCCTTCTCTAGGATACTATATCAGGTTTAAATAAGTGAATAAAAGTGTCCAATTCCCATTTTCACTAGTATTACAACTTCTCCAAACACTAGGAACTCATCCAGATTTACTTTTCCAAGTACTGTCGGATGGTTCTAACTATAAGTAAATGTAGTTATATTATATCTATTTGATATTCACCTACTATGATTTGTGCTTAAATATTATCAATTATTAGTACAAATCATGATATATAAGCTAAATTCCAAAAAATTAAACTTGTGAAATTATTTTAATCTCAATAATCTCTTCCTATGCCCATGCATGTTATACTGGAAGGATTATATGCCCACAATAATTCAGTATTCAATGGTTTAAAATTTTATTTTTCAATACATTTTTAATATATGTACTATGATAATATTTAGAAACCCCATGGATCTATTTTTATAGATCTTGTTCCCTAGAAAATGGTTTCTACTTTTATCCATACTTAAATAAATTTCATTCCTCAGTCTTAACAAATTGGTAATATGAAATATTTTATTTCCATATGTTATCAACATATCTATCTTGAAAACTTATAACACTCCCACTCACCAATTCAAGAAACATTTCACTCATTCATTTCCAAAAAAAATATTCTATAATAAATTTGTATGATTTATTGATAAATTAATTTATGTAATCTACATATCTTATTGGAACTTACTCATGTCATTGGCCCTTTCTATTTATTCTTTGTATACATATACAATATTTTCTCATTTTGGACATTTCATATAGACATAATTTGTAATAATTTCTCCAAATAAGGTTTCCTTGACTATCAATATCCTAATATGATTATCATAGAAGTATGATTTAACAAGTAGAATTCAAAATTATTTTAGTTATGATGATTGGTGTATATGTTTTCTCATGAGATAAACCTTTAAATAATCAGTTGTGATTTATTGGTACCATATTATACCGTCCATGTTCAATTTATCTTTAATACTCACCAGTAGTATCAAGTCTTAGAAACATACATCATATAGAGTCCCCAAATCTGGATACATGGGGATGGCCCTACAATCACTGGATATGGTGACAACCACTCCAAGGGTTTTCTAACTTACTTCATGGAGACGATATTCTCTACTCTATTTCATTAGAGGCGTTTGTTGTGGATTCATTCTCCATGTCCTCTTAGACATGTTGGGTGGTAGTAAAGACCTTGAAGCTTCATGGAATCCTTATCCCACTTCTATTTCTATATTGAATCAAGCATCAAAATCATTGTGATCTTCTCATACTGTGAGTCCTTCCTAAATACTCTCATCTGTAAAACTATTATATTTGTGATCCTCCAGAATGTATTAATGTTCTTATGATGATATTTGATCTCTCACTCAATGATGGTTCCAGGTTCGGGTAGTGGTTGTTCGTAGGAGGGAAATGTTCATCACCTTTTTAGATGGAAATTTTTGCAAGTCAAACATCATCTTAGATTCCATTGGGAAGTGATTTTCAGTGGTTAAGCAACATCAATTGGTCTTCAGGTGATGGTTGGTGTTATATGAGGTAGTACATGGAGATCGAAGAGGATGACCATGTGGTTCGCGTTCTTGATAGATCGTGGGACAAGTTTTTTGATGGTCTTATGATCAGTGGTGGATCCTGGGATGGGATTCTTCTCACAGGACATTGATATGATTTATTGGTCTATGGTTTGTTCATTTTTATCTATTTTGGTGCTTGGAAATATTTTTTTATTAGGTTTAACATGTCTTAGTGAGCTTTGGATTTGTCTTTATTACACTTGGATGGTAGTAAAACCTATTTAGGTACCATTGGGTGAGAAGCCTCAAATGTGAATGGGTGTACTAACACCCATTATTCAGCCATCTATCCTCATGTGGGATAGATGGGTACCTTTTTTTATTTTTCACAGTGTTTTCTATTTGGTTTTTTGTTTCATCAGGTTGAAAATTCAAGGATTTTCTCACCTGTATTGTTAGGTGGGTGTCTCGAAAGAGAGATAGGTATGTTGATGCCTATCATCTGGTCCTCCTTTCACAAGTTTATGTGAGTGGGAGGGGTACTCTGCCACATTATCTCGGCCCATAATGGTGAAACTTCTTATCATGGGGGTGGCACACCATTATTGATGTATTACACTGTTACATTGTATTATAGGGTGGAGACTGGATTTTTTTAAATATTTATCTTAATGTTTGTAACTCATTGGACACTCAGGAACATTAAGTCATTTAGGTCATTCTTCTTTAAGGAATTTTTCTTTATTTTTTTTAGAAAAATGAGTTCATAGGATCTTTAGTACAAGAAAATTAGGGTTACGAGAGTCTGAAGGAAGGCATTTTACATTTTTCCCAGAGAAATGTGGGAAGCATGTCACAAGGAAGAGTTATAAAGAAGATACTCCCCTATTCAGTTAACCCTTTGTTTTCAAGACCATCAGTAATATATTTGGCTTCTAGAAAGGTTTGAGTGATAATGTATCTCATAGAAGATAGCATGTTAAGACAATTAGACCACTTCACTATTAGTTTCCATGAAAGGTGAATTGTTCCCATCCTAATGGATCGAACAATAGTAGTCGAGTCACACTCAAACCAGATGTTATTCCAATTTCTTTTACATGAAAGGTTAACCACTCTAATTAGGCCCATCATTTCCACTTCTAGGGTAGTGTCATGGCCACAAGAACCATAAAGGTATTCTATAATATCCCCATTGTGGTCTTTGAAGATGGTATCATATCTCGATGGGCCTGGGTTACCCCTTAAGGCTCTATCAGTGTTTCATTTTATCCATCCAGTGAAGGGGTTTCCAAAAGACTTCCAGTGTTCCATGAGGTTGAGGGAAGTCTCCCACAAGGTTCAGGTACCTCATAACATAAGGTCTCCCACTGATTTGTTGTAATTTTCAGTATGCAGTGAGGTGTCATTCTATATTTCCTCTATGATATCAGAAATATAAAGACAAGAGTTGAAGAGTGGATAAATGTTGATGGCCTTGTTCCTAACTATCTATAAGATATGAATCAATTCTATACAAGGCACCCTAAAAAGAATAGTAACCTACTTGGAAAGTTGTATGTTGAGAAGAGAATCCAAAAAGTGCTGGAAAGAGTTGGTTTGAGGAGGGTGAATCTCAAAAATATTAAAGAAATATTTCCATAAAGATGAGTTAGTTTTTCAACATAAGAATAGGTGATTAACATACTCCCGATGTTGGTGACACATGATACATTTAGAGAATAGAGAAATCCCAACGTGTTGAAGGTTTTCATCCACTAGAACCTTATTGAGAGAGAGTCTCCAAAGTAGGGTGAACATGTAAGGAAGCAGCCAATTTTTATGAAATCCACCAATCCATTTTTGATCTCCTTGAATTAAGTGATTATAAAAGGTCTTGGATTCAAGTAGTCCATTTGAATACTACTCCTATATGAGCATATCCTCCTAGTTGATAAAGTAGTATGTAGAAAAAGTTGAGGAAATATCATTAGGGATCATGTCCATATTATCTATTTGGTCTTTGAGCAAGATGTTGTAATCAATTTCATGATCCAAGGTGATGACCTAATCAATCAAGTGGAATCTGGTCTAGTTTTCATGCCTAAATCTAAGAGAGGATTTTATACAAACCATCCAATGTGATTGCCTATAAATATTCTGAAAGACGGTTCTCAAACTAGGCTAAATAGAGGACTCAAATTATCTCAGTTTTCCTACTACGATATTTGAAAGAAATCTTGACCTGAGAAATTATAAAGAGGAATATTTTATATTGATTGATAACCACATAAACTAATCTTAAAAATATTGATTAAAGAGTTCCATATTCTTGATACCAAGATCTCTAAGGACATAAGGCATGCAAAATTGTTTCCAAGAAGGTATTATATTTTTCATTTCGACCATATTTCCACTTCATACAATATTCTTGATCATAGAGTTAATTTCTTTAATGATAGAGATATGCCATAGATATTACCTGAATGAAAAGACCATCTTTTAAACCACTACATGCTTGGTAAGGAAAAAATTTCCTACCATTGAGAGAGATTTTCCTTTCCATGAGGCATGTTTTCTTCTAATTTGACTCAAGGAATTGAAAAGTAAGAGGCACGTGGTCTTCCCTAGAGCATGGAAACTCCAATGTTGAAGAAAGGGAGAGAGACATCCCTTATTTTCAAATCACTGATGATACAATTATTCCTTGAAGCTATAATATTATTTCTAAATTAGATAAAGGATTTTATCTAATTAATTTCTTATCATGATACACTTTCATAATTTAGAAGATAATTATTTAATTTTTTGATATTCCTCATGTCTCCCTAAATATAATAATTTCATTAGCAAAGAAAAGGTGGGAAGAAGTAGAGATACCTCTATCTACTCTGATAGTTTCAAATTCACCCTTGTCCACCATGTGAAGAAGAATCATGTTTAGATAATCCTCTACTATTTCAAAGATAATTGCTGAAAGGGGATCCCCTATCTCACCCCATGGAGAATTTAAAGTATCCTTTTGGAGACCCATTAATAAGAATGGATATGAGGACATATTTAAGCAGAGCTTTGATCCAAAGAATAAACCGTGTGTTCAAGCCAAAGTTGTGAAGTACATTTCCAATGAAGCTCTAATAAATTATGTCAAAGGATTTTTAATGTCATGTTTAATGGAAATATTTCATCCTCAAGTGGGTTTTCAGAGGAGGTTAACACACTCTGAGGTAGTAAGTAAGAAATCTTGGATTTTCCTTCCTTTCACAAATCCAAATTTGTTCTAGAAGATGATTCTATTTGAGTCATGAGTGATCATGTAGTCAAGGATATTTATAATAACTTTGTGAATTGTGTTGATGAGGGAAACTAACCTAAGTTGACTTATGTCACTGTCATTTTCTACTTTTGGGATTAAGGCAATAAATTGAGCATTGAAGCCTTGATTAAAGAATAAATCTTTAAAAAAGTTCTTGAATAGCTTGCACACATCATTCTGAATGACATCCCAATAGGATTAGAAGAAGTGATTTGTGAACCCATCCAGTCCAGCAGATCTTTCTTTCTTAACGCCAAATACCGCTTCCTAAATTTCAATACCCAAAGGGGTGGAGGTGAAAAAAGATTTATCCTCCTCATTTATTGGTTTAGTAATGATGTTTTCCCTTAACACTACATTCCTTGGTGGTCCATTGAAGAGATTAATGTAGAAGTAGACAATTTGTTTGGATAGATAATATCATTCCTCTTGGATTCGGTCTCCATATTTGAGTAATGATAGGGGGCTATTTTTCCTCTAAACCATTTATAGAGCATTGAAGAACTTGGTGTTTCTATCCCCGTTAGTAAGCCACCTGATTTTGAAGATTTTATTTTTGGTTTTTTTCTATTAGTTTGATGATATTTTGAATATTGGAGGATATATAAACATTATATATAGTGTCTCTAGATAAATTTCTCTTAGTAATTGATTGCTAGAGGTCATAAAGCAATCACTAAAGGGAATCAATTTCTACATCGAGTGAGATGAACTTTAATTTTCATCGTTATTTTTGTTTTATCTTGAGCATTTTGAGCTTGGAAATGTTGACCAGAGTGTTGATATTACATTCATCCAAGGCCCAAGAGTCCTGGACAATTTTTTAGCATTCTAGGAGAGAATCCCATGCATTTTTAAACCTGAATGGGATAGGTTACCTCTTCTCATTATCAAGAAATCTTAACAATATGGGGTGGTGGTCAGAGTTGTGTTTTTCTAGAGTGAAACATGATATGGATCTCCAATTCCCAAGAGAAATATCATTAAAAAGGACCTATCAGTTATTCTTTCTCTCATTCTATTTAGATTCCTACTATACTATTTAAATTTGGCTCCAATGAGGTTGATTTCAATTAATATTGCTTCCTCAATGTGGGTTCTAAAGTCTTTGATTGATATAGTGCTAAAACTGGTTTATTTTTCTCATCTGTATATAGGATTGAGTTAAAGTCCCCAATGATAGTCCATAAATTTGTGATAACACTGGACATACCCTTCATCTGAATCCACAATAATCTTCTGTCAAGGTAGTTATTAGATGCATAAAAATTTGAGAAGAATATATTCTTACCAAATTCAAAAAAATTGTAGGTGATCATATGGTTATCATTGTGAACAATGGTCAGATTATCAACATTGTTGTGGACCAGGAGACAAATCTTATTAGGGATTTACATAGCCCGAGTGGTTCGCAACATTGAGTATACTCTACTAGTTAAAATAGTTCCTTGATTTGAAAAATTATTCGTTGGATCAGAGTGACCAATAAGATCAGTTTTGTACCTACCTATAATGAGCCTGAGGGAACCTTTTGTTCTAGGGTTGGCTATTCCATAGAAGTTCCAAAAGAGTATCCTCAATATGATTTTGATTTGGGGGTGATTCCCCCCCCCCCTTCTTTCATCTCTATTTGTCTTTTTTATTTACTATAAGTACCTACCTTTATGGAATTTATGTTAGATTTTGATTCTTTTAAGACATCACCAGTGTGGGACTATGTAAAAGTAATGACTTCCTCTTTCATAGGATTCTGAATAGGATTGTCTTCTACTATAATGTCAACTATGTTATGTACATGTGTCTCACCATTACCCTTCTCATTAATCAGAGTATGCTGGAGTTCCTATGAAACAACCAGATGCTTCGCTAATTGTGTGGCTACATTTATGTCTGAAGAGATGAGATCAAGAAAATAATCTTCATCTTTCATAGTAAGAGCAATGGAGAAACCATGTAATTAAAGTTTCAATAGGTGATTGGTATGTTCCTCTATAAGATATCACTGTTTATTGTCCACAAATGGGTTGATTGTGGTCTCAAAATTGCCAGGATGCTTTTCCTCTTCCTCTACTAAGGCTTACCATGAGAAGATTATAGTAGAAGACTTGTTTATTTTCAATCCTTTCATTGGATCAGAGGTATCTTGTATTCTATTATTCACTAGGTTTTTTTATTTCCTCTTGAGACTTCCTTACAATATGTGGTGTTATTAGATTTATTAACCAACCTTTGAACCACTTGATAATTTTTAAGTATGTGACCCACCATCTTATAGTGTTCACAAAATTGGGGAAGATTATCAAATTCATAGCCAACCTCTATTTAGTGATCATTTTCAATTAAGGAGACTTGTTCAGGTGGGTGGTTTTCTATGTTGATCTCAATTAGAACCCTTGCATACAGACCAAGATCTCCACAAATGGTGTGATGATCAATCTTCAGGGGTACCAATTTCAGAAGCCAAATCATTAAGGATTTTGGGATTCTAATAAACTCATGGGAGCCCATGGATCCTTGTCCAAACCTGTGAAAAGTAATTACTTTGATTAAAGGGGTTTAAATTATCATCCTAGTCAGAGATCCAAAAGATCCCTAGTTTAAGGTTAAGATTTCCAACATGAAAAACCGCATCAAGGTCCTCTTGTCTCTCCAGAATTACATGGAAGTAGCCCTTTCCAATTAGAATAAGTCTCTATTTCAAAGAAATCCAATAATGTGAGATTCTATCTTTTATATTTGTGTAGGAATGGGTCTTCACACCCTTTTCATAGTAAATGTGACCAAGCACCAAAAACTTGCAAATATCTATCCATTGTTTCACCATATCCATATCTACAACCACTACGATGGAGACACCCCCTAAATGCTTAAGAACAGGATTTTTTTGGATTTAGATGAAGCATTGGAAGGTCTGGAGAGGACCTCCATAAACGAGATAGCTTTCTAAGTTATATTATAGGATCCATAACCTACACTGAGTTCATTCTAAGGAGAAGTGAATGATCTTTACCAGTATGGATTGAATGATTCCATGTCTAAGAAAGATCTTAGTATAAGGAAGATTCGTCATCATCGAGTTGAAAGGAGGAACTTCCTGCACTCACTATCATCCAATTTTGCTTTATTGTTTGTTATGGGTTTCCTCTTTTCCAAGTTTTTAAAAGATAATTTTTTTATTCAATAAAGGGGTCTTGACCCTCATGTTATTGGGAAAAAACCTTATCATATTTCCATTTACTTCTACTTTATAGGAATATTTATTTTGAAGGAATAATATATGTATCACCCACCATAGTGAATATAAATCACCTCTTTGGTTATGAATTTTTAAACAGTATTTGTCTTTCGAAATAATCCTCCCTCTAAGATTAGTGGATTCCAAAATTTCTATATCAACTCGTGTACACATAGAACCTTCACCCAAAAATATTAAGTCTTCTCCCACTAACTTTAATGAGATAGGCTTCCTTTATAGAAATATAGTTGGTCTTGACTAGACATTAATATCCTTTGTGGTTATAGGATTATTAAATCAGATTCACCTTAGTATTTGATGCTCATTTGTAACTAAAGAAAACTTTTAATAAACAATTTTAAAATAAAACTTATAGTCTTTCCCTAATAGATTATTTTCATGTCATACTTGATATGATGTCTATTAGACAATATAGTTGGCATATGGTTAGTTTTTTTACTTTTATTTTCAGAACATTTCTCAGATGAAATAATAGAATATTTTCAATATATATAAGACTCGTCATTGATATTCCTTTTATTATAATCATGAAATTTATGTATATAAGGAAATGTGAGTTTTTTATTACCTTTAATCCACATGTATGATCAATAATTACTTGGATAGTATGTTCTCTAATAAGCCAGCTCAGAGATTCTTTAATATTTACTAAGTTCACTCATTTACTTCAATGTGCATTTCTAAAATTTCATAAAGGGGTCTCATGAAGTATATGAAGTTAAATTTAGATTTATAATATTTCATTTGGTCATGTTAAACTAACTCTGAAAAACTTTATGGTGTGACTTTATTTATAAAGTTTTATTTATCTAAAACAAGATAAGTAGTTTCTTTGTATATCAAGCACCTTATCTGAATTGGGACTAAAACACTTTTATTAAGAAACATGATATGTAGTTTCTTGTCAAAATTGGGTAATAGTATTGTATTTTATATTTATATTTCATTGTAATGGATATTTATGATTCAAGAGTTACTGAACTATTAGTTTACTATTGGAGAACCATAGCAATACTTATTCCAAATGTGAAATAATGTCTCATTGTGTCTAGTTGGACATTGAGATAAATGTTTTCGTAACACTTATTACTGAATTGAATCAATACATTTGTAAATTTGAAGTAGTGAGTTCCTCATGGATAATGTATGAATCTCCCTTTTTTAGCTCCTTATAAGTTCACTCTATATCATTTCTATTCATCCTCATTTACTATATTTAAATACATGTAAGTTGTGTAACACCCTGAGATTTTTTTGAAATTTTTTTCAAATAAATTTAATCATTTTGATATTTTTATTACATATAACATCGATTATATCATTTTTTATATGCAAAACTAATTTTATCTTGAGTTACATGTAACAATAAGTTTCTTCGATAGTATGCATGACACATGACATCGAGCTTCAGTAAACCATGAAATAATATTATTTTAAATATGACCATTATAACCTAGTTGTTAAATTGTTGGTTGTGAATAGTATTAACTACTTTATGAGATACACATATAAATTTACTTATCAATATAAATTTATAAATTCTTAGTAAATAATCAATCAATTTTTAGTGAATTAATTATATTCATCAAAAATATGTTCTCTTAAAAATGATTTTTATTGATTATATAAGATAATATTATAATTTATTTATAGAGATTTTAAAAAAAATTGAAAAAATTGAATTCATTTCTGGAATCATAATATTTTAAATAATTTGTGGTTAAATTTTGGGATTTTTTGGAAAATATTGATTTTTCATTGAATAGTGAAAAGTACATATTTTTTTAAAACTATAAAATATTTTTAATAAATTATATAATTTAAATACCCAATTATGTTTTAAATTAGCATAATTACTATTTATTATTATTTAATCCACTTAATTAATTTTTAATCAACTTTATATTTTATTTTAGTTTAAGTTTATTTTTGGGTTTTTAAAAAGGTTTTTCCAGAAAAGTGTTTTAAAGTGCATAATGTTTCCCCATTTTAACTAATAAAAATAATACAAAATGAGGAATGTTATAGATGAAATTTATATATTATATTTCAATAAATTTTAATTTATATTCATTAAAATATTATTATTATATATAGATTTAATGTAAAATCATTTGGTGCTTGAAAAAAATACACTTCTCAAAAACCTATTTTTCCTCACGTATAAGGGTTTTGTTTTAAATTTAAATTTTTATACTGTTAGAAAATTTATTTGAAAAAACATTAAATAATAATTTCAAAATTATATTAGGTTTTTGATAATTTTTTGAAAAGATTAATTTTTTGATGAATAATGAAAAATGCTGAATTTTAATTCATAATGTATTTTTCATTTAAATTATTTATAAAGTTAAATTATAATTAAAATTTATTTTAATGTTAAATTAGTTTAATTATACATATTTTAATTCAATTTAGGTAATTTTAATAAATTTCATATTTAAAATGGATATAAAAACTTTGTAAACTTTTGAACATTTTCTCTTTGAAAAACTGCTTTCTCGTCACGTCTGTAGGATTGATTTTAAATTAAAATTTTCCAATTATATGAATTGAATTTGGAAAAATGGATTCCATATATATAATATTTATAATTTATATTATATACTAAGTTAAAATTATTTTTTGAAGAAAATGAATAGTGAAAATAATAAAAAATAATTACTGCGGTTAAGGTAAAATTGGGTTTGCTTGAGGGTTAAACTAAAACAATAAGGTTTAAAAATAAACCAAAAAATTTTAAAAAAAATTATATAGACATATTTGGACCCTATCATGTATAATTATGTATAATAATTTATTTTCCTGCCTTTTGGCATGATAAAAATGTTGGTACACCTTTTTCTTTTCAAAAAATTACATGTGTGCCACTCACTTCACTTATAAAAGACCACCCACACGCCTCTCTTCTTCAAACATTAAAACAATTTTTTTGGTTTGTCCAAGACCTATAAAAATAACTTCCCAAATTACATACCCTCATCCTATAAGCCTTAGTTTTTTTAAAAATCCAATATAGGAAGGCTTTTGGTGAAAACATAAGTAGGGTACCCGAATAAGAGGTAATGTTCTTCAATGATCTATTTTATTTTATTTATTCCTCCACCTCTTTAAATTTTTATTAAACCATTATGATATAATAAATACAATATATTACATATAATAATATTTTTTATGTCAATTTAATTACCTAAATATATCTCCACTTCCATCAAATGGGTTATAAAATACACGTTCGTGTGTACGGAGGACTACTGCCTCACAAACTGACATCATTCATTTTTTCATTTCCACCTATAACGGTTAGGTATGATGATAAATATAATGTATATATATTATATTTATAAAAAATTTATACTAATTTGGTTATTATATCATATATACATTTTTACTTTCAATTCTTTATAGGATATGATAACTTCGTTCATGTGTAAGGTAAACTACCACCTCACGAAGAGATGTGATTCATTTTCACTAATGCTTTACAAGGAATACAATAAGGATAAATTTAATAAATATATATATGATAAAAATTAAATAATTATGATATTCATGAAATATTTATCATTATTAAAAGATAATATATCATTAAATTTTCACTCACTGAAATATGATAATGTCGTTCGTGTATGTGTAGATTACCGCCTTCATGAAGTGACATGACTCTCTTTTCATCACCATGCCACATTGATGATATGTATACGAATATTTAAATAAATAATATGGTATTTATGATATTATTATCATTATAGAAATAAAATATATTACTTACCTCCATTATATTATTATCATTAAAAAACAGAAATGTTACTCATGCGTACGTATGGACCACCATCTCCATGATTGTAACATACTTCATTTATCAAAACTATATTTCATGATTGGTATTAAAAGTATAATTGATTTAAAAGTATGATAATTATTCCCTGATTATTATTAGGAATGTTATGGAACCATGATAAATGTAATAGGACCAAATATAAAAAATCAAAACATATATGAAAAACAAAGTGGTTATTACCCAAAAAGATACTTTAAGATGGAATTGTTAATAAATGGGTAATAAAAGGAAATAATTAATTCATATATGGTATGTTATATATAATTATTATTATATAATATATTTATAATAAACTTATATTTATTATACAGAAGGTTCTAATGATTATGAAGGATGTCGAGACTTACAGAAAGGGATTCTCATCTCGATTTTTACTTCTACAAGACACGTGCCAAATTCACCACCTATTTCATTTTGAGGTGTATATAATACCCATGAATGTATTTTATGATGATTATTCTGAAAATTATTTTAATTTAAATATCCATTTTAGGATCTCTCTTTCATGGGGTTTATGGTTCAAAAGTTACCAAAGCGGTAAGGTATTTTTGTCTCAATTTGCCTTCTTTAATACATATGTTATGTTACGAACCTATATTATTTTAAAATTTGTATATAAAAACACTTTGAAATGTAATATAATGAATTTATTTATCCTTATTATATTTTGAGTTTCATTTAATGATAATCCTTCATGTTCCTTATATTACAACATTACCAAGGTGGTAAATATTTTATGTTACAATCTCATCATTTATCAGGATTCTTTATGATTATGTTTATAGAGACAAAATATTATGATCCATCTCTAAATAAATTCATGAATTTCATTTTACTCTAATTATGTCATGAGAATAAATTTTTTCCCTTCATTTTCTTCTATCTACATACCCAAGAGTTCAAAATAATGTTTTTAGGAAAATTATCTCATTCAAAAACTCTTTCTCTTCTAAAACCATATTTTCTAAAAATGTTTTAAAATATGTCTTTTAAAAAAATTCAAATAATTTAGTATAGAAATTTATACCCATGTTTTAATTTTAAAAAAACAATTAAAGGAATCTTTGAATCATTTTCCAAAAAAAATAATATTTAGCTTTTACCAAAAATGTGAAAATAATATTTGTTTTTAACATGCATGGCATGAACTATATTTCTAAGAGTCATGAACACTCAATGATTTCAATATTCCCTTAAAAGTTTTCATAGTTCATTTAAAATAAAAAAATTCAATTAATATTCAGGAAAGTTTTAGATTTTAAATAAATTATTTCAAAATAAAAAGGATTTTGAAAATTTTTTATGTTTTAAAAGTGTTTTCAAAGTGGAAAGGATATTTTCCTTAAGAATTGTTTTAAATGATTTTTAAAAATATTACTTTATAAGGTTTAAAATTTATTTTAAAACAAAAGAATCCCCAAAATTTTTTATGCTTTAAAATTATATTTTAAAATAAATGTTATCTTCCTCAATAAATGTTCTGATTTATTTATCTTTTAAAATCATTTTTCATATAAAATGGAATCCTTCTATGTAACATGTGATTTACTGGGGATATAAAACAAGGATACCATTCTTATTATTTATCTTAATGGTTTATGATAATAATAAGTTTATCAAACCTGTTTCCCATCCATATGTTATACCATGATAAAATGTTTATGAAACTCATTTATTTTTCCATAGGTTATGTTGTGATGAAACGATGAAATGATTATGAAACCTATCTCTTTTCCACATATTATGTTATGATGAAATCTTTATGAAATACATTTTATTTAATGGGTTATGATATGTTGAATGTTTTATGATCTTATGGCACACATATGAATGATTTTCATTATTTTAATGGTGGGACCTATATATCCATCTAATTCATTGGGTAAAGATTTATATATCTTAAGATAGATAGGACTAGAACTATGAGTAAACATGGTTTACTTAGGGACTTTTTCCACTATGATGGTATTGTGAGTCAACCATGAATACTATTATGGCTTGGGTATTAAACTCATTCCACTATTATGGACTTGGTAATAAGCCTTGAATACTATGGAAATGATTTTTTATTCTTATGTGTATGCAACAAGACTTTGTCTTATGCCAATGTTATGCTCTGATGGATTATTTTATTTGATTCCCTTATGAATTTTGTATTATTAACTGCCAATATTTATGCCATGAATCAAGATTATTGTTTTCACCTTCTTATTTTAATGATCACAAGTCATGTTTTTTATATTTCTAATAAGATCAATGTTTTATGATAGTACATCATTTTGTGGAAAATTTTGGATAAGTACAGATCTATTGTTAGTTCAAACAATATACCATTTGTTGTGAATATCTACGTTAATATAATCAGATATATTGATGGGCTACATCTACCATGGAGGACATATACCGCCATTTCAGTAGATTTACCAATGATCAGATCTACTTCTATTAAAGATGATATATCATTGAAAGATCCACCACTGATTAGATATACAAGTAGTTTAGATGATCTACTGCAAAAAATCTATCATCAGACTCTACCGCTAAAATGTGCAACCTCCAGTATGATCTAATACCAGAATAGATCTACTACTAGAATTGATCTACCTCTAGAGTTGATCTAATTCTAGAATAGATCTACTACCATAATTGATCTACCTCTAGAGTTGATCTAATTCCAGAATAGATCTACCAATATAGTTGATCTACTTTTAGAATAGATTTACCACCATAATATATCTACCACCAGATCTCATCTACCACTAAACAAATCTACCATTAGACTAGGTTTACCAATAGTAAGGATCTATCACCAATATGCTCCCGTTGTTTTCCAAATTCTCTCGTTTTAATTTAATTCCACCAACTGATATTTTAAGTAATTAAATGTCGATAGAACAATGTGGATTTAAGAATTATTATTCTTAAAACACACCATGGATGCATTGAATAAAAGTCAGACTTTCCTAATTTAGTGCTCAGTATTAGGATCCAGGATGTTTCTATTATTATTATTCAATGAATAATTTAACTTGTAGAATTATATATTCTTTCAAACTCTCTGGTGTGGGTGTGAAAAAATGGTGTGTTGAATTTAAAGTTGAACACAAACCTTTATATACTAAATCATATAAAAATCCTAGTACAAATTTATGTGGAAAGACCCTAGATACCTACAGACACAAAATATAAGGATTTTTCTAGACTCTATGATACTCTATTTTCCTTCACTTTTTAAAGAATCTATTTGAGCTTCTCACAAAAAAAAATTATAAGACCTTTGAATATCTAAAGCTATTCAGATCAAGAAACGTCATATTTTCTTAACTTTACTCATTTTTTATCTCATTTTATGATTTACATTTGATTATTTTGTTGAATTACTCCATTTATCTATACAAACGATCTCATGTGCTTAAACTGAATAATACTTGATATTCTCTCAAACTCTTTTAATTTTATTACCATGTATAAATATTTAAGAATTCATGTATGACCTGGTATTGTTTTTTTACCACATGTAATTGTAGAATAAGATTTTAGCCTAGACAACCCTAGGTTCTATTGATTTTAAAAATTATTCTAGGTTTTTTATCAAGGTTATTGTTTAATAAACTTCTTGGAAATAGGTGATTTCTAAGTGGAGGGGATTAAGTCTCAGATTAATACTGAACCTATTGTTTTATTCTATGGTTTTATTCATTAGTTTTGATTTATTTATTTAAATGTTCAAAATATATCTATTTTCAAAATATATGACAAAACATTACTTTGATATTTAGTATTGATTTTTATTTATATAAAGTGTATTTAAGTAATTTGTTTAGAAATTTTAAAGTGATTTCAAAGATTATTTTAACTGATAATTAATCATTATTTTATAAAACATTTGAAAGATCAAACATATATAATTCTACTATTTTGGTTAACTGGGTGTTTTATATTTAATTTGAGGGATTTAGTTGTAAATTTTTAAAAAAATTATTGGGAACTCAATTCAGCCCCCCCCCCCCCCAAGTTACTCGCTTCGACCAACATTTGGTATCAAAGGATTTTCAAATATATTTTCAAATGTGATTTAGTTGTATTTTAAAGATCTTAAATTTATATTATTTCAAAATTTAATTCTTTATGGATAATAATATAAAAGAGGGATATAATAAAAATATTCCTCCTTATTTTAGTGGAAAAAACTATTCTCATTGGAAGATTAAAATGAAGATTCATATTGAAAGTATGGGTTTGGAAATTTGGACTCTAATTGTGGATAAATGTGAATTAACCAAAACTTCTAGATCTAAATAGAGCGATCCTACTAATGCAATATATAATAGTAAATATAATGATATGAATTCTTTATACTATGCTTTAGGAGATTAATAATTTAATATAATATCTACATGCACTACTGTATTTTAAATTTGGTATATTTAGGTGGTTTCTCATAATGGAAATTCTACTATCAAAGAAATGATATTGAATACTTTTACTATTAAATATAATACATTTAAAATGAAACTTTATGAACCAAATTATGATATATATCTCAGGTTTAATGAGATCGTGAATTCAATTCATTCTTTTGTAAAACCTATTTCTAACAAAGACCAAGTGAAGTGAATGTTGAGGTGTTTACTAGAAAAATGTAAAGGAACTTCAGTGTTAATATGAGAATCATGTGACATAAGTAAGTTTCTTGTTAAAAAGTTGATTGGAAATATCATAATGTATGAGGAGGAACTCAAAGTAAATAGAGAAGGATTATAAATTTGTAGCATTCAAAACCACTACTTCAAAATGGATAAAGAATATCAAAGTAGATATCTAAAGCGATAAAGATTCACAAGATATCAATGATTAAGAAATGGATCACTTATCCAGAAGATTAGAGAAATTTTAAAAGTGGAATAAATTATTCAATAATACAAACTATAATGGAAATTATGACAATATAGGTAATTAGAGAAAAGATTTTAAAAAGGATGGTAGTCCAAATGAGATAGTCTATTATGAATGTAAGATAAAAGGACATGTCAAAACAGACTGTACTAAGTTAAAATTTAAGAATAAATATGAGTAAAATGATAAGAGGTATAAAAAATTATGAAAGTAAATTGGAGTGCATCAGAATACAGCTCAAGTGAATCAGACTCAAAGAAAGGATATAAAAAATATATATCCAACATATGTTTTATGAAAAACACATCTAAGGTATTTAGTATTTTTCTTGCATATACTATTAATAATTATAATACTTATAGAGATGAAACAGTAAATAAAAATGTATAATGAATAAATGATTGGATACTATAATATGTTGGATGATACTTTCAATGGACTTAAAGATAAATATGAAAGTTTAAAAATTAGTATGCGGACTGCTAACTTTAAAATAGACCTTAGTATAAGAAAGGATAAAATTTATCAGTTTATAAATGAAAGTAATGTGTTAAAATTATCCAATTATATATTAAAAAAATAATTTGGAAAGATTTAAAAATGGAAGAAATATTATGACCCAGATTCTTGGAAAGAAAACATCTCATAAATACACAAATGGAATAGAGTATCAACCTGGACAAAGAACGATTATTAAACATAATTTTATTCCTAGTTCCAGTTCAGGTAATTTTATCACTAGTTTTTATTCTTTTGGACCTAACATAGTTTTTATTTCTAAAAGTATAAAAAATGATTATATGAAACTTGTTATGAAATTATAGATTTCTAAATATTTTCTTACTATCATTTCTGGACCTAAGAATATTTGGGTACCAAAGTTGTTTTTGGTCTAAATTTATTTTATAGGAAACATACTTGGAAAAATCCAGTAAGAATTTATGGTATATGGATAGTGGATGCTCCAGACACATGACTAGGTACTATTTAAGTTTAAAGAACCTAACTAAGGTTGATGGTGTACATTTCACCCTTTTTTAAAAATTTTAAAGGAAAAAATTATTAAACTTGGTCAAATAGATAACTATAATACTATTTTAATTTCCAAATTTTTATTTGTATATAGATTAATTTATAATCTACTTAACTCATAGTTATGTGATTGTGGTTTTTATGTAAAATTTAAAAATAATTTATGTAATGTTTTTTATTTTAATAATTCTTTAGTTTTTACTTCCTTAAGAAATTATAATGTTTATGATATTAATTTAGATTCCAAGTTTTCTCAAAACATTTCCTATCTATGTTCCTTTCACAAATAATTTTGGTTTAGTTATTAGAGACTAGGACATTTCAATATTCATTCACTTAGAAATCTAAATAGAAAAGGGTTTGTTAAGGATCTACCTAAACTTGAATTCTCAAATGATAAGTTCTATAACCCATGTCAAAAAGAGAAACAATGAAAAATCTCTTTCAAATCAAATAAATAAGTTTCAACTTCTCAACCACTAGAGTTAGTTCACATGAACTTGTTTTGAACCTATAAATTTTCTAGCTAAAATTGGAACCACTATGTTTATGTTCTAGTAGATGACTTTTCTAGATACACTTGGGTATTATTTATAGCTCACAAGAGTGAATCTTGTTCCAATTTTACTAATTATACTAAATTTTCATAAAATAATAGTGAAATTAGAATTAAAACCTTAATAATTGATCATGGTAGTGATTTTGAAAATCAATATTTTGAATCATTTTCTCACAAAATGGTTATAATCATAACTTTTATACTTTTAGGACCCCATAGAAGAATAGTGTAGTGGAAAGGATAAATAGAACCCTTCAATAAATCACCCAAACCATGCAAAATTAGTATGGCTTACCTATTTATTTTTTGGTAGAAGATCTGAATACAGCTTGTTACATAATTAATAGAGTTTTTATAAGACCACTCTTAAATAAAAGTCCTTATGAATTATGGAATGTAAGAAAACCAAAGATTAATCACTTTAGAGTTTTTGATTTCAAAGTTTTTATTCTCAATACAAAGGGTAATCTTGACAGATTTTCTTCCAATATTGATGAAGGAATTTTCCTTGGATATTCAATAAATAGTAAATAATATAGGGTGTGTAATAAAATAACATAGATTGTGGAGAAATATGTTCATGTAAAATTTTATGAAATTGGTCCATATAAGCCTAATACCTATTTATATAATATTGAAGATGATCTATCAAATCTGAATATAAATTCCAAACCTTCTAATAGTTATTTTAAGAAATCATAAAAATATTCCAGTTCTGAGGAACAACTTGAACCTGAACCTGTATAGGATAATGAAATATCAAGCCCTTATTTTCCTAGATCTTTAAGGACTCATAGATACCATCCCTTAGATGATGTCGTTTGTGACAAAGATAGAGGAACACAAACCAGATATTCTTTTTGAAATTAGGTTGAACATCAATCTTTATTATTGTATCTTGAACCTAAGAACATCATTGCTGAAATTAATTATGAATTATGGACGATGTAAATGTAAGAAGAACTTAATCAATTTAAAAAAAAGTTTTAGACCTAGTAGATATACTTAAAGACACTCTAAACATTGGAACTAAATAGGTATTTATAAAAATGTTTGATGAGTTAGGCACTATGGTTATAAATAAATCTATATTGGTTGCACAAGGATAAGGTCAAGAAGAGGGCATTGACTACGAGGAAACCTTTGTACTAGTGACTGATCTTGAACCCATCAAAATATTTCTTTCCTATGAAGCACATTTGGATTTAAAACTATATCAAATGTATGTTAATATTTAATTATTAAATAGTTATATTGTTGAGGATGTTTTTGTTGAAAATCCCCTAGATTTCAAAATCCTCATTTTCTAAATAAAGTTTTTAAATTAACAAAATATTTATATAGTTCAAAACAAGCTTCTAAATCTTGGTATGATAGGATCACCTCTTTTCTAATTTCTAAAGGTTTTTAAAAATACATGGATGATACTAATATATTTATAAAAATAATCGAAAAATATGTTTTAGTAGTTCAAATTGATGTTGACGAAATAATTTTTGGATCTTCAATAAATTCTTTGTGTATTGATTTTTCAAAAATGATGCAAAGTGAATTTGAAATGATTTTAATGGCTGATTTAAAATTCTTTCTTCATTTTAAAATTTTTCAAAAAAAATATAGAATTATTTTTAAAAAAATGAGGTGCACAAAATATATTTTGAAACATTTTAGTTTGGATAGCACATAAAGTAGTGATACTCCCATGAGTATAACTTGTAAGCTGGATCTTGATGAAACTGGGAAATCAGTTGATCAAAAAATTTATAGAGGTATGATTTCAAGCAGACTATATTTGACTGCTAGTAGATCAGATATTATGTTTAGTGTTTTTATTTTTTATTCAGAATGTATAATTCTTACTTTTACATTCCTTTTATTTTATAAATCACAAACCCTTTCTTAAAAACATATTTAATAACTTTTTATATATAATATTTTTTAGAATGTTTTTTAGAAAACATTATATTTTACCATAATTAGAATAATTTCTCAAGAACTAAGAATAAAAAATTTATATTCTTCATTACAATTATTGTAATGAGTATGTGTCTGATAAATATCAAACTCAACTTTATTATATCAGGTGTTAAATTTTATGTCTTGTCTATCATACTGAAAAAGTATTAAACATCAGACTAATACTGGTGCCGATAACATCAGACTAATACTCATAACGGTTATTGTATTGATAGTCTTAAGGAATTCCATCGGACTAAATATGTTTATAATAAAAATATGAAATAATTATTTCTAATGTAAGGAAAAATTTAAACACTATGATGGTGTTTACCAATATGATGTTATAATTTCAGTTACACCAGGTTTTCATGAGCTATCAAGTGCTAGGTCTCTGATGCTATTGTAAAAAAACTCATAGAATATGACTGTTGGAAATATTGTTATAAATTATAGGTCTTTTGAGGATTTTGGATTTGGTTGATTACATTCACTCTCGGATTTTTAGAAGAATACTCAATTTGAACAACTCATTCTTAATATTTTTATTTCTTTAGAGATTAGTTTTCTTAAGGAAACCTTTTCAGGTTGTATCCTTAATAATTTTTTTGTAATTCTTTCCACATATGATCATTGTAATGATCAAGGGATTTAGAGGATAGGAAGATAGATAATATGATCCATCAGATCAAGGGATATAATGGATAGGTAGACAAAGAATCTTATCATTGTATCGAGGGATTCTTGGGATTGGAAGATAGATCCATTCTGATCATTGTATCAAGGTCTTTCCTTGGTAAGGAAAGATATAATTTATTATAAGTATTAAATAGTGGATACTATTATTCGAGGTTATACACTATCATTATCTTAAGGATAAAATATTTATCTTTTTAATATCTTGAAATTCATTATTTACTTTGTATAGTATTTTTTACTTGTTGTATACAAGTTTTAATTTTTTCCTACACATTTTTTAGAAAGTGAATAATCATATTCATATTTTTATTCAGATTGTTTTATCTATATTAATCTGATTACAATAATAATAATACATTTGAGTAAACCATATCCATTATGAATATAATTATTATAATATGATTAATTGGATCCACTATGATTTTGATACTCTGATTTAATCAAACCATATCCAGGTTTTGATTTTGTAAATTTTTTTCATCAGAATAATGTCCGATTTTGATAACCTACCTAATGAGGCTTTGGGTTTTAGTTAATTTAATACTTTTAAAATAAGTTTTTAAACAAAAATTCACACCCTATAAGTATTGTGTTTTTATTATATCTTACAATCCTATAATTGGTATCAGATCCAAGTTAAGATTTATTTAATACTAATACTTACATTTGGTATCTGATCAGGGTTTCAAAGCTCAAATACCTATTGATTTTTTACTTTCTTTACTTTTTCATGTTGTTGAAGTTTTTGTAATAGAATTTTTATAAAAAAAATTTACACTAACTTGTATTTGTGAAAAAAATTATATTATTTTAAAGATGGTGGGAATGAAAATAGAATCCATAGATAATCTGAATATGAATAGACCTCTTATTTTTTATGGTGATGATTATGAGTATTGGAGTGATAGAATGAAAACCTTTTTTATCAACACAAGAGTTTGACAATTTTTTAATGTTGACTAGGGATTATAAGATTCCAAATAATGAATTAACTTATTTTACTCATAAATAGAAACAAGAATATCATTTAAACTATAGATTAAGGAATAATTTTTTATGTTCTATGAAAAGAATCATTTATCGTCATATTTATTCTTGTGAATCTTCTAGCAGTATTTTGAAAAAACTTTAGATAACATAGTTTGGTACATCTAATTTTTTTAGACTTGCAGAGCTATGTTAAGGGAAGACTACCAATCCTTTGACTTATTACATGGTGAATCTTTTGTAAAGATGCATCATAGTTTCATGACTGTTATAAATTTTTTACAATCTATTTCTAAGAAAGGTCTTGATGATGAGATACTTGTTTAAAAGATAATTAATATCATTCCCACTGAGTGGGAATAATATATAAATTTAGTTTATGAGACTAGAAAGTTAAATAATCTTACCTTGGATGATTTTATTGGTACAATTATTAAGTACAAGGGTATACTCAAGAGAGATGCTAAGAAACGGGGAAATAAAATTAGCAGTGTTGCTTTTTCTCTAACATATACCTTACCTTATAAAGTACAATCTTCTTAAAAAGTTATTAAGTCTTCAAGAAAGAAGAAATTGATTATTCAATCCGATTCAAGTGTTTCTAAACATTCAAAAAATTAATTAGAAAAATTTCACAAAAGGATGAATAAGATAGTCAGAAAAATGATTTCCAATACTAATACATAAAGGTCATAAGGATATAAATGATAAAAAAGATCAAGTCACTTTTTATGAATGAAATAAAGATGGAAACATCAGACAATATTTTCCAAATATAAATATGAAAGATAGAAAAGAAAATAATTCATATAGTAATGCTAAAAAGTTTTATAAATCTAAAGGAAATAATGTTTTTAAAGTTTCTAACACTTGGGTTTCCAATGGAGGTGATTTTTCTAAGAGTTCGTCTAATAATGAAAGTTCCAGATAGAGGAACATAGGTATTTTTTCAAATGTACCTAATGTAAATAAATGTTTTATGGATAAGTTATGAATTGATGAAAACCTTACCAATATGTATTTAAATGCTAATTATCCTGATGAGATGGATTATATATCTTCTAATGAAGAATATTTCTCAGCAGAAGATAATTATTTACCTTCTTATGATGAATTTTCATGATTTTATAAATTTCTTGAGAATAAAAATAGTAAAATGTGCAAAAAACTTGATAATTATAACGAAGAAATTTCTAAGTATGGTTTGGTAATAAATGCTTTGAAAAATTAAATATCATATCTTTCAAAATATCTTGATGAGACTATTTTTGAGAAATAAAAAATTTCTAAAGATTTTGAAAAAGTAGTTTTTGATAAAATGTTTTAAAAACTAAACTTACTTATAAAATTAATACAAATGAGGATAAAAATTTATTTTTTAAACTAAAATCCTAAAATATCTAGTTTGAGAAAACTTTTATCTAACTTCACCACTAGAAAGGAAATTTTTTATAAAATTTACAAATAAATTTTTCTTCATGGTAATGGTTTTGTAATGGGTTATACATACAAAAACCATATTTTTAGTAAAAATTTATTTGTTCCTAAAATTTCCCATTTTTCACAAAGTTTCAAAGAATTGGTCATTGGAAAAAAAAATTCATTAAATAAATTTCAATCCCTAGGATTTTATAAATCCTATTTTTTAAACAAATGTGGATTCTTAAAGTTATATTTTCTAAAATTATCTGACCCATGAAGGTTTGGCTATGAAAATATAATATTATTGTTTTCAGGAAAAAAAATATATTACCAACAACAAAAATATATGGTACATGGATAGTGGGTGTTCCAAATACATAACTGGAAAAAAAATATTTCTTCAATAATATTATCAAAATGAAATGTGGAAAAGTTACTTTTGGAGATAATTATCAAGGAGAGATTATCAGAATAGGTAATATTGTTCTTCTTGGAAAAGCTATTATTTAAAATGTTTTGTTTATTAAAGGTATTAAACATAACCTTGTAATCATATGTCAATTATGTGATGAAGTTTACCTTAAGAGATTTAGGAAATATAAATGTTTTGTACTTAATTCCAATGATGAATTTATTCTTTCTTCCAATCACTATAAGAATGTTTTCAATCTTAACATATAAGACCTTAGGAGCCCAGACTTACCTTACCTTTGTGAAATGGAAGATAAATCTTGGTTATGTCATAGAATATTATGACACTGTAATCTAACAAACTTATCTAAGTTGACTGTGAAATGACTTATTAAGGATCTACCAAAACTTAGGATTAATACTTTAAAAGTATATGACCCTTATCAATATAGTAAGAAACATAAGTCAAGTTTTAAATATATTAGTTAAGTATCAACTTATGATGCTTTAGATTTAGTGCACATGGACTTATTTTATCCTATAAAAACTGAAATTATTGGTGGAAAATACTATGTATAAGTATCAGTTGATGATTACACTACATATTCTTGAGTTTATTTTCTCACAAAGAGATATAAAGCCTTTTTTATTTTAAAAAATTTGTATCCAAATTTAAAAATAATAAAAACCTTCCCTTCATAACTATTAATAGTGATCTTTGTAAAGAATTTTCAAATTCTAATTTTAAAACTACTTTTAGTAAAAAAAGTTATTGAACATAAATTTTCAGCTCGTAGAACCCCTCATAAAAATGGTATAGTTTAAAGAAGAAATAGAATTATCCAAGAAATAACTAGAACCTTTTTGAGTTAATAATAAATCACTAAACATTTTTGGGATGAAGCGGTTAGTACTTCCTACAATAATATAAATCAAGTTTTGATTAGACCTTTTCTTAAAAAAAATTATATGAGTTGTGGACAGGAAGAAAACCAAAAGTTTCTTTCTTCAAAGTATTTGGTCATAAAGTATTCATCCTGAATATAAATGATTATTTATATAAGTTTACACCCAAATATGATAAAATAATATTTTTAGGTTATTCCACTACTTCTAAGGCTTATAGGGTTTTTAATAAAAATTATTGTACTTTTAAGGAAACAGTGCATATAATGATTGATGAAACAGATCCTTTTATTTTCAAATAACCCCAACCAACATCTTCAAATGTGATTTCTAAAACTGATTTTCAACCTTTGTTATAATGTTCTTATCATAAGGGTATAACTCAATAAATTTTTTTGAATTTATTCCTCAGGAATATTTTCTAATTATTGTTTAAGAACAAACTTTTTTAAAACAACAAAGTCAGCTGTTTCTTGCGAATCATCCTGGTGATATTATAATTGGTGATGTAGATCAACTAGTTAGGACTAGAATATCCTTAAGGAATGAAATTTAACATCTATATTTCTTATTCCAAATTAAACCTAATAATCTTGATGAGTCTTTATGTTACGAGGATTGGATTAAGTCAATTTAAGATGAACTCAATGAATTTGAGAGGAATAAAGTCTAGAAATTAGTTTAATAACCTCTATAAACTTCTATAATTAGAGTAAAATGGGTTTTTCAGAATAAGTGTGATGAGAATGTAATAATTGTTATAAATAAATATAGACTTGTTACAAAGGGTTATAACCAACAAGAAGGTATATATTATGAAGAAACCTATACAAAAATAGTAAGAATTTAAGTTATTTTAATACTTCTAATTTTTGTAGCATTCTTTAATTTCAAACTTTTTCAAATGGATGTGAAGTGTGATTTTCTTAATGGATATATTTAGAAAGAGTTTTATATTAAAAAACACTTTGTTTTTAAAATAAAAACATCCTAAATACATTTATAAACATTCCAAATCTTTATATAGAGTTAAAAAATCCCCTATATCTTGTTATGATAGATTAACAGGGTTTTTATTATGAAAAAAAATATTAAGGGAGTTTTGGATCCAATAATATTTATAAAATAAATTAATGAAAACATTATTATTGTATAAATTTATTCTCATGATATTATATTTGGATCAACTTAATATTTTTTAATAGATTTTTTTTGGATCTTATAAAATAAAAGTTTGAAATGAATATGATGGGTGAGTTGGCATATTTTCTTCGTTTCCAAATTTCACAAAAACAAAAAGGAACATTTATATCTCAACATAATTATATAAAATATCTTATTAATAAATTTGGATATGGAAATAATAAAATTATTAGTACTCCAATTGGTACCTTAAACACTTTAGATCTGGATGATTCTGGGAAACAAGTTGATCAAAATATTTGTAGAGTTATGATAGGAAGTTTACATTACTTAATTGCAAGCCATCCAGATATAGTGATTTTAGTATGCTTATGTGCAAGATTTCAAAAAATAAAAAGGTATCCCATCTAAAATCTTTAAAATGAATTTTTCATTATCTTATGGGAACTATAGATTTAGGACTTTTCTATTCTTAAATAAATGTTTTCAAACTAAAAATGTTGACTTTGGTAGTTATAGAATGGATAGGAAAAGTATGTTTTGAAATTTTCATTTATTAGGAGATTCATTAGTTTCTTGGTAATATAAGAAATAATACACAATATCACTTACCACTAATGAAGCCAAATATATGGTAGTTGGAAGTTGTTGTGCTCAAGTGTTGTGGATCCAACACACACTCACTGACTATGGCATGAATTTTACAAAAACTAAAATATTTTTTGATAACACAAGTGTCATTACTTTAATTAAAACCCCATCACATCACTCATGTTCTAAGTAAATAGAAATAAGACATCATTTCCTTCATAATAAAACACTTAAATGAGATATAATTTTATAGTTCATTAGAATGCAAGATCAACTTGCTAAAATTTTTACAAAACCTCTTAGTTTTGATAAATTTGAATATATAAACAAAATCTATGAATTATCAAAATAAATTAATCATTAATATCTACTTATTTTTAACATATCTCATTACATTAAGATAATCCTTTTCATATGGGCAGTACATATGTTTTATGTTTTTCAAATTTTTTAGATTTCTTAAAAACACTTTTAGTTTTCTAAAAAATTAAGATTTCTGAAAAGTTTAATCATAATGAAATTATGGACTCATATTTATTTATAAAATTTTAAATTCATAATCATCAAAAGTATTTATAGACTCATAAAATGTAATAAAATTTTTAGATTCATAATTCTTAAAAATATCCTTGGACTCTAAAAATGTTAAAAAATTTCAGACTCAAGTTTTGTTAAAATGTTTTTTGGATTCAAAAAATATCATAATGTGTTTTCTAATAAAACTATTAAAACTATTTTTATTAAATTAAATAATAATAATAATTTTTCTTCAAAAAATTATTATAATTAGGTTTTCTTTTAAAAAATTATTATTTAATAATTTGTAGTCAAAATTATCATAATCTCTTTAGTTTATAAAAACCAAGAAGAACATATTATTCATACCGATGGATTTCTTCACTCCTAAAGTTACTTCTCTATTACTTTTAGCTTTTATACTATTTCATTATATTAGTTATTTATTTTTTATTTTAACACTATTAGTTTTTACAAAAAACCTTTGTTTTGATTTAAAATTTTAAAAAAAAATCATAATCAGATTCATTATCATTCTGATAAATGTTTTTAAAACCTTGAGATTTAAAAATTATTTAAAACTTTCTTAGGATGAATGAAAACAATCAGATCACAATTCTTTCAATATTAATTATTTGATATTTTTTGGAAGATAAACCATTCTTTCAATTGCCTATATAAAAGAGAGATACCCCTGCCCCACATCGGTTGTCTCGGTGATTTGTTCCTAAGTTGTTGTTGCCTTTAAGTTTCTCAGTATAATAAGATTTCTTTACAATTAATCCACCGTCTTCAGTTACATAATTTGATGGACACCAAGGAGGTTTTACAAAATGGTATTTTTTTAGGGAAATATTGATTGAGATGTCTTTTTATGATAATTATGATTCAAACCTAAAAAAGATTATATATTTTCAATGATGGGAGTTTGTGTGAATAGACAAACCTAATAAGTAATTTTATTTATTTTATCCTCATATTGTTTATCAATTTTATGCATCTGAAATATTCTCACTAAATATTTTAAAGATAAAATTTATTTCATGATTTATGGAAAAAGATATAATATTTTACATAAAAAACTATCAGATTTGGTTGGAATACATTCTGAGGGAGAAGAGCATTTCCCATTATTGATATTCTTAGTACTTTTGATAGAAGAAAAGCTGAGTATTATTTGTTTTTTGAAAATAAGAATATTATAAACATTTCCTATCTCAAAGCGGATAATTGGTTTGTTTCCTTAGGGATGCAATAATTCTGCATTCCAAGGAAAGGGGACTGAGATACGCAACAATTTTTAGATGTTTAAGTATTGGAATATTTGTTAAACATGAGGAATATTGACTTAGTGAATTTTTTCCTTATTACAGTTGATAATATCAATACTAGAATAATAAAATCTAAGATCATTAAGTTTTTTACTTTATTAATCTAGATGGTAGTGAAATGCATGAAGGTTTAACAAGTAGAAAATAAGTCAAGTACAATGAGGGAAAATATCTCATTCATCAGTGAAAATATGATGAATAGAATGAGATTAGTTTTGATGAAAAGTCCAAAAAAATTGAGAATGTTGGTGGTGCCACTTCAAAAGTAGAACCATCAAGGAAATATTACATTTTTAGAAGAATAAAATAATGAAAGTTGAGACCTCCCCACAAAAAAATAAAAAGAAAAAAAGAAATTTACTAATGAATTGTTTTAAGAGTGTATTAATAAAGAAATAATAAAATAAACCATGTAACCCATAATTCAGAATCAATTCGTCTAAGTCCAAGTCCTTGAAAATTCATGCTACAGATATGTTAGAAAAATAATAAAAGAAAATAAATCAAAATAATAGGTTGATATATGCTCAAATTTTTAAAAATTTATTTAAGGGAGTTGAGATAGCTTTCGAGAATATAGTTCTATATAATTCTCATACAAATAAAAATAATATAGGAAGAAGGTATAGTTTTTCAAGAAACATTTGTTATTTATGCTCAGATTCCTTCTACCATGAAAAAAGGAAAGGAAAATTTAGTTGATGAAGAATCAGCACTAGTCATTCAGGAAAATGAATCAGCACCAGAACCTACTGGGAAAGGTTATTTAAGAAAGTCCAGATAGCTCAAGGAGGATCTTGATAAGGCAGTTGATGAAGAAGTTGATAGGAATGAAAATGAAGGGAAAGAAGGATAATAGGAATAAGGGAGTGAAAAAATTGAATATAAAGAAATTGAAGATTTATTTAAAGAATAAGTAGAATAGGAAGAGTATGATAATGATGACAATGACAATGAAGAGGAATATGATAATGAAAAAACACATTCTGATAAGAAATCATTGGATTCATTATCATAATCATCGTTGGACTACCCTATAAGGCTGATAAAGAAGAGAAGTTAGGAAATTATGAAGAATAGGAATCCTTGTAATAAACTAGTTATTCTCATTGGATTGAGAATACAATGAATCATTACTTTTCCTTAAGCATCATCCCCAAGATTCTAAAGGCTATAAATAAATGTTTAAGGGTTTCAGATACAAGTGGTGGATGATTTACCCTTTAAGAAATAAAACCATTAACCAATAACCATAACCAAAAAAACATCATATGATTCATGAACTCAGAAATAAAAATAAAAATCTTCATTTATAACCCAAACCAAACCAAGTGTACTACATAAGAAGACAAAATACTATTAAATAAAATAGTTTAAGATAAATACAATAACACCAAGAAGTCCACAAGACTCCATTCTCCATAAGATTCATGTTCCAACATCACCAAATAGACCAAGTATCAGGATGTGGTGCTAAATATGTATGATACTTTACCTTTTCCCGAGGCCTAGAATATAGAATCTGAAAACGCACCAAAGTGACAAGTAAGGGGTGAGTATAAAACTTAGTAGGCTTTCCCCCAATGATCTCCCGACTGATGCTACTAGGATAGAAAGGTTAGAAACATTTATATAAAACATTTTATATAAAAAATTTCCCAAAATAGTTTATAACTAAATGTAAACAAGATTCAAAAACCATTTAAAACTAAAAGTTCACAATTACTATACCAATAAATTTCTAGTAAGTAGAAAATCCAGAAAAGAAACCAAACAAGGCTTTAAAACTGTCCCTCAATAACCTTTTTGCATAACCATCCCATGGTTCACAACACACCCACACATGCATTCTTCGTTTTGAAAGTTCCATAATAATGAGCAGTCTCTCATCCAATTTCCTTATATCCCAATGAAACACTCCCCTAGTCTAGGGTTACTCACCTTTTACCCTAATGGTATATTTATCTAATTTAGGGTCACATAAAACATGAACTCACAGAACCCATAAATGTTGAACCATTAAAATAATCCAAATCAAACTATTTCAATAAAAAAATTCTTTTATTCAAAACCATTAGACAAACCAATTCCAATTAACCATTTCATTTCAATAAAACCATTCCTTTTATTGCAATCCTTTTAATCAAAAATATTTTCATAATTCTAAAAAAATCCCCATTTTAAAATCAAGTATCAAACACTTTAAACAAAAGCACTAATTTTCCATATTTTTCAAAATCTACCAAACCATCACTAAAGAAGGGTTCCCAAAAGTTAAAAATATCAAATTCACAATAAATTCATCAAAAATAACTCAATTTAAAATCATTCTAATTGGTTTTACTCATAGGATTCGAGAGTGAAGCCACCTACCTCAAAGGTTTTGACGAAAATTGAAAGCAGATGAAGAACTCTCAAGAAACCGGTTCGATTCTCCATGAAACCACCTTAGATATATTATAATATTGATATTAAGACCAAATATCAACTTATTTGGCATCCAAAGTCATAGATATACCCATAAAAAATATATATATGAAAAACAAAGAATAGGGGAGAAGTAGATCTAAGTATATCTAAGATAACGTGACAAGAATGATGAAGAACATCACTTACCACAAGAATAGGGATTTAAAACATTAAGGGGGCTATAGATTTTTTCAGAAATGATTTGGAGAGATTCTCCTACATTAAATAGAGAGTAATCTCCAATTAGGGGCACATAGGAACAAAAACGAGCAAGCTATGTCAAAAACAAGTGAGATCCTATTTTTAAGGATCTTGATTTGACTCTACACATGGTTAGATTGTGTGGTTAGACAAACCATGCGCTAACCGTGCATTAGATACTGCCTTGAAGATCACCCTGAATGGCCTCCTCATATGGTCTCCCTAACCGTGTGCACACTATGCCGAAGCTACTATCTATAATCTACAACTTCACATGGTTTCTACTAGGCTTTCCGCATGGTTTATACAAACTGTGCGCAGACCGTGCACCTCTCCTTTGGCCCCAAAAAACTTATTGAAAGTTTTCCCAACTCTCTCATCCTCCACCCTTACACTTTATAAATAAAAAATTATAAAGTAATGATTACATACTAGAAATCGGGGGTACTACATTCTCCCCACCATTGGTCTCTCCATCCTTAGAAAGTAAAAAACCCTTACTAACCTGAAATAGTTTCGGCCAATGCTCATTCATTTCCTTCTCACGTTCACAAGTCTCTTCCATAATTTGACCATAGTTCCATAAAATTTAAACTTGGATGATGTTTTTTCCATACAATACATTCTCTTTCCTATCCAAAATCCCCACCGGGATATGTACCAATGAGGCATCTGGATCTAGTTAAACGTGATCCCATCTGATCACATGGTTAAGATCAAGATTATACTTTTTCAACTGTGATACATAGAACACATTATGCACCGCACTAAACCATGGTGGCAATGCCAACCGATATTCCACCTCTCCAACCTGGTCTAGGATCTCGAAAGGGACAATTTATCTTAGAGATAACTTTCCATGCTTCCCAAAACAACAATATCCAAGCCTTGAAGAGATCCTCAAGAACACATGATCAGTCACAGCGAATGATAACAGTCTTTGGCGATGATCTAAATAATATTTCTAACAACTTTGAGCCATCTCCATCCTCTTTCTAATCAACTAAATTTTCTCTGTTATTTATTGGACAATTTTGGGACCAACTAGTGAAGTATCACCTGTTACCACACAGCAAAGTGGAGAATGACAAGGATTCCCATACAATACTTCAAAAGGATCCATATGTATCAAGGCTTAATAGTTGTTATTATACAACAACTCCACTAAGGATATATGATCTTCCCTTAAGCCACAAAAATCTATTATGAAATCTTGAAGCATGTATTCCAATGTCTGTATCATACTTTCATATTTCCCATCCGTCTAAGGATGATAATCCATACTCATACTCAACTAAGTCCCAAGGGATTTCTATAAGGATTTCCATAAACAATATGTGAACCTCAAATCTTTATCTAACACGGTCAAAATTGGTATTCTATGTCTCTTTACCACTTACTAGATATAGATTTTGGAGAGATCCTCCACCGTATGAGTTTCATGAATAGGGATGAAATGGGATGACTTGGTGAGTCGATCCACTATCACCCATATGGCATCGTGTTTCCAAACCATTCTTTGGAGACCTGTAAAAAAATCTGCGGCTATCTACTCCCATTTCTACACTGTGATTGGTAAATAATGCAATATACCCACTGGTAACTAATTCTCTACCTTAACTTGATAACAATTTAGGTACTTTGAGACAAACTCAACCACTTTCTATTTTATACTAATCCACCAAAACTGTGTTTTCAACGCCTTATACAACTTTTGTATTCCCATGTGAACATACCATCTCAAATGGTGGTAAGCATGAATAATTTTCTCCTAACAAGCCATGGGTACAACCATCCGATATATGAACCACAACTCATAACTCCCATCATGTTTCCATCCCTCAATGGTCTCCCCACCATTGAGTTTTAAACTCAAACCAGGCATTCTGCATTAGATGTTTGTGTCTCTTTAACCATATTTACCAAATCAGGAACCATGGAGACTGAAAATAAAACTACAATACCACCTTAGTCTTTACATTCCATGTTCATGTCATCTAGGACCGACATTAACTACCACTCATCTAAATCTTCCTTCACCAGCTATGCATATAACTTTCTTCTTAATGCATCGGCCACAAAATTACCTTTTCCCGATGTATAAATTAAGTTAAAGTTAAACATCTGGAGATATTCCATCCATATTTTTTTCCTCAGATTAAAATCTCATTGTGATAAAATATGTTTCAAGATTTTTTGGTTTTTGAACATAGTAAATTTCTCACCAAATAGATCATGACACTAAGTATTCAAGTCATGGACAACTGTAGCTAACTTCAAATCGTGTGTTGGGTAATTCTTCTCATGAACTCTCAACTTCCTTGAACCATACGCAATCACATGGTCTCCTTTCATGACAAAACATCCCAACCTAGATCCCAAAGCATCATAATACACCACTTACCCATTTTCGGATTATAAAAAAATCAAGATAGATACTGATGTAATGCAACGCCCCAACCCTAGAATCCAAGAGTCGGTGCATTATTACGTATCATTGGAATGATCATAAAATATCAAGTCTCGAAAGACTGATTAATTTAGTATCCTTGTAAGTACTATATACATTCAAAAGGTTTATATTACATCATAAAATAGAAAACTAAAACAACATTGTTTCCATAGAAAACACTGAGATCTCATAGACTATCCCTGCAGGTCAATCATAATATACTTCTTCGCATCCCGGGAAAAATAAAACATAGAAATGGGTGATCTCAGATGCTCAGTAATGATAAAAATATAGCAGAAACTTTCATAAATAAGCATAAACATTTAAGGAATTGTATAAAACTAAAACAAAAGCCTTTTCAACATAAAATTAATCATAATATGGAAAATATAAATCAAAATAATTCTATTTACTTACTCCCATGGATATTCTACTAGTTGAATAATCACATGAAATATCAATAGCCACTTTCATAATGATGGAATGCATAATTCCAGACTTTCATAACCACATAGTCAAGGCCTTGTGCCAAGACACTAGTTTGTCTCATCATACCTACCGATGCATCGAGGAGCTATAGCAGGATCCACCCGTCACATACTAAGTCCAATGCATTCCTCATATGAAAAGGTTTAAACATAACATAAAAATTCATATTAAAAATATCATATGAAATGAAAATAATTTATCCATAAACCATGAATGGTATAAAAAAACATCCATAGTCAAACATATCACAAAACCTTCAATACAATATGGAAGATTTGTATCATAATAAATCAACTTCAAACAAGTTGAAAATCTATCAAAGGATGTTGACATAGATAAAATGAAACTATTTGAAAGAAATGCCTCTTTATATTTTGAAACCATTTAATAGAAAAAATTTATTTTGTAAATATTCTTATAAGCTTATAAGGGAAGCTTCGACGATGTTATAATGGCGTAAAATATCCCCACCCGCCGTATAAGTTAAAAAATACATTCTTACCTTAATTTTGTCGAAAAGGTTATAAAGGACCTTGTTTAGAAAATGATGGAAATATTCCTTTATAAACATCTTATAAAAGTCAAACAAGGGTATAAATGACTTTAACCCATAGTCTATAAAATAGTGATAATGTTTTGAAATGTATTTTTAAGAAACATGTATGTGGAAGATAAAGAGGTCCTAGTAGATACTTACATAAAAACAACCTCGGATAATAAAGAGATTGTGAAATTAACTCTTACCTTGTTATTTTACTTGGTTGAGGGTAGGTTAACCTCCTGTATAATGGTGAAATAATTTTTATTAAATTATACAAGAATAATATGCATTAATATGATATCATATATGATCTTCTAATATTTCTTTGTTAATGATATTTCAGTAGTATCATCGTTTCGGGTGTTAACTGATTCATTTTCCTTTATATGATTTGTTACATAATTAATGTTTGTTGTGGATATGATGTATATTATTCATATTCATAATGATATTAAGTTTTTAAACATTATTTTTAATCATCAAATGAAAATTATTCTTGAATGGATACGATGGGGAATGAATCTCATCACATTCATGGAGACGGTAATCCGTACGTACGCACGAGCGACAATATCATTCATTTGATATTAAAATAATATATAATTGGATGGTATATCATATATAAATAATAATTATCATTTTATATTTATTATTTACATTAGTTATACATCATTATTATACTCATCCAAATAATAATGTATTGAATAACAACTACACCACGACGTGGAGACGGTAAGCCGTACGTACGCACGTATAGTGACATGTCATTCAAAGGATGGATAGAATAATTAATATGGTTGTACCATATTTATAATAACATAAAAATATATATAATATATTGGATTTATTATTTTAGAATGGAAACAACAAAAAAAGAGGAAGTGGAAGAAGAAAAGAACTTGAAAGAGGTGATGAAATATTTACCTCTTCTTCAGGTTCTTCCTTTTGATTTGATCAAAAGGGCTCCTTAGGTTGGATTTATGACTAAATTAATGCCTCTAGGATGAAGTTAGGACAGTTGAGAGGGTATTTGTGCAGTTTTTGGACGATAAAAATGGCATTGAAGGTATGAATTAGAGAGAAGTGGAAGTAACCTTTTATAAGAGGGGTGAGGGGCACCTTAGGAAAAGCTAGAAATATTATTTTATAATAAACTAATTTTTGGTTTATAATAGATCCAAAATTAATTATTTAAAGTATTAGGTGGTTATGGGTTGAAAAACACTCAACCAATAGGTTTTATATAGATTTGGGTCACTTTATTAACTTTATATTTTAGATTTAACTCTTAGTTAAATAGTTTGATATTTACCATGTCACTTTGTATTTTTATATTATATGGTTAATAAACTTACTATAAAATTCAAAGAGAACATAAAGTGGTTCATGAATGAAATATATAATATTATTTAATACCTTTTTCTGAACCTTAGATTTTTATAAATATAATAACAATTAATAATATAATATTTGTTTTAAAAACTCTTTTATGTCAATTTTGACACTATTTGGTATTTTGTTTTTTCTAAATTCATAACATCATTATTACTTAGAAAAAAATTCATCTAACCAAACCTAACATGTGATATTAACCTATAAAATTAGTTTAATTCGTAAAAAGTCTCAAATTACATTTATTTGGATATTTATAATATCAATTATGTTAATCTTTCATTAATACGGTAATTACTGCATTATCATTATGCATAAATAAATTCAATTATTTAATATCTAAAAATTATAAATAAAATACAATTATGTATGAAATATTGTTATATTTCCAATTAATATTTATAGTCGAATTTATCTTATGTATAACCATATATTAAAAATGTTTTAGTTATTAAACTTTGATTTTAACTCTTTTAACTCTTCTTTAAATAAAATAATAATAAATGTCCTAATCTAATCCAAGTGGACCAAATAGGTTCATATTTTATTCCTAAGGTTTTTTTTGGTCGAATAATACTTATCTAATAGAATTAGGACATGTTTTAGGGTAATAATAATATCATTTTTACTCTTAATTACCCTATTTACTTTTAATCGTGGTAAATAAAAGTAAAAAGTTATTATTCACCAAAAATTATTTTCATCTTATTGAACCACATTTTACTTACTGATATCAACCGTGACTATTTAATTTTTTAAATTGAACTCACAGAAGCTGTAAAATTAAGTTTTATGTAAATTTGTAAATACTCCTAGGATGTGGGTAAAAGACGGTAAAAAGTTCAATAAAATTTATATATATCTAAAATTACTATAAACTAACTCCAATGAATTACATTGAACTTATATAGGTATTATTTATATATTTTGACCTAAAATAAATTTAAATAAAATAAATAATTATATAAGTAAAAAATCGGTTTTAAACTATAACTCAGTGTTTTTCACTATTCATCAAAAATTGAAAGTTTTTAGAAAAATACTAAAAATTCACCCTAAGCTAATTTCGATATTCTGAATCCAAAAATGAATTCCATTTTGAAGGATAAAATTTATAAAATTTCAAAAAGTGGGTATTACTATTCATAACGGCTAGTTTGATTGATTGTGGAGTGTTAGAACTCGAAGTTGCGTACAACACACGTTATTGTATTTTTCAAAGAGAAGCGTATTGTGGAAGCTTGGGGTGTTACATTATCCCCTCATTTAAATAATTTCATCCTCAAAATTTCTAAAATATTACTACATAAAAAGACTCAGGTGGTTTTTCATCATAAGTTCCTCGGGTTCCCACATTGCCTCTTCCATCTTATGGTTTCTCTATAGAACTTTTACCAGATGAGTCGTCCAGTTTCTCAGCACTTGTTCTCTTATATCAAGAACCTTGACAGGCTCTTCGCAATAAGAAAGATCGGGTTCCAGTTCTAATTTCTCATAGGTGAGTACATGCATTGGGTCAGGCATGTATTTTCTCAACAGTGATACATGGAATACATCATGAACTTTGGAGATACTTGGCGATATTTCCAAACGGTAAGCTATATCCTAAATTAGTTCTAGAATTTTGAAAGGTCTGATGTACCTGGGACTCAATTTACCCTTCTTATAGAAATTTATAACACCCTTCCATGGAGATACCTTCAAGAAAACATGATCTCCTTCCTGAAATTCCTAATCCTTCCTTCAGTTATTGACATAGCTCTTCTGCCTACTTTAAGCTGCTTTGATGTGGGTTTGGATTACCTTCGCCTTTTCCATCATTTCTTCCACAAGTTCTGGGCCTATGAGTTTTCTTTCACCAACATCATCCCAACAAGTTAGTGTGTGACATCTATTTCCGTATAACGCTTCATATGATGCCATTTGAATACTTGAATGAAAGCTATTGTTATAGAAAAATTCTACCATAGGTAAATATTGATCCCACATACCTTGAAAGTAAAGTGAGAATGATCTCAACATGTCTTTTAAGGTTTGAATAGTCTTTTCTGATTGTCTATCAATTTGGGGGTGGTAGGCAGTGGTCAAACAAAGTTCAGTATCTAGGGATTTATGAAGACTTTTCTAGAATCTTGATGTAAAATGTGGATCACGATCAGAAACAATTTATAGGGGTACTCCATGAAGTCTCACAACTTCATTAATATATAGTCTTGCTAGACGTTCTAGTGGTAAATCCTATCTTATAGAAAGAAAATGTGCTGACTTGGTAAGACGATCAATAATGACTCATATTACATCGTTCCTTCTAGGATTCTTTGGTAGTCCCATGACAAATTCCATCGTAATATTATCCCATTTCCACTCAAGTATGGGAAGAGGTTGCATGACTCTTCTAGGATATTTCATTCTAGCTTTCACTTATTGGAAAACCATATATCTTGACACAAAATCAGCAATCTCCCTCTTCATGTTGTCCCACCAAAAATGTTCCCTCAAATCTCTATACATCTTAGTGCTATCAGGGTGTATAGAGAAATTGGAACTATGAGCATCATCCAAGAATTACCTTTTTAGATCAGGTGTATTGGGAACACAAATTCTCTTCCCAAATTTCAAAATTCCATCTTCATACACAAAGTCACTCAATCTCCCATCATTCACAGCTTTAATCTTCTTTTGAAACTCTTTATCATCGGTCTGAGAAATCTTTATCCTTTCTAGTAAAGATGGTTTGGAAACCATTTGAAAAGGTATTTATGTTTCACCTTCCATGGTTATCCCCATATCCATATTTACTAGATCCGTGTATATAGGATCTTTTTTGACTCTCATCTTGTTCAAAACTCCATGATCCTTTCTACTCAAAGTATATGCCACCATATTTTCCTTCCTCGGGTGGTATTGTATAGTGCAATCATAATCCTTGAGTAGTTCAATCCATCGCCTTTGCCTCATGTTGAGTTCTTTTTGTGAGAAAATATACTTTAAACTCTTATGATCGGTATATATCTCACATTTCTCACCATAGAGATAATGTCTCCATATCTTCAAAGAAAATATTACAGCTTCTAACTCAAGATCATGAGTAGGATAGTTTTTCTCATGAATTTTTAGGTGTCATGATGAATAGGAAATAACCCTATCATTCTGCATAAGGACACAACCAAGTCCTTTCTTTGATGCATCACTATAAATAACAAACCCATCATTCCCTGATAGTAGAGTAAATATAGGATCATTAACTAATATTCTCTTCAGTTCTTCAAAACATTCTTCATACTATTTTGTCCAAACAAATTTAACCCCTTTATATGTGAGCTTAGTTAATGGGTTAGCCAATCGGGAAAAATTTTGGACGAAACACTGATAATAACCTACTAAACCAATAAAACTGCATACCTCAGTTATACTCGTCGGTGTTGGCCATTCTTGAATTGATCTTTTCTTAGAAGGATCAATAGAGATTCTATCCTTAGAGACGATATGGCCAAGAAAATAAATCTCTTGAAGCCATAATTCACACTTGCTAAACTTCCCGTATAATTCATTTCTTCTAAGAGTATTCAGGATAATGTGCAAGTTATTTTCATGATCTTCGTAGATTTTGGAGTATACCAAGATATCATCAATAAATACCAATACAAAGTCATCAAGATGTTCCTTGAAAACTCTATTCATTGTATCCATGAAGACAGAGGGTGCATTAGTCAATCCAAAAGGCATTACTATAAACTCGTAATGCCCGTACCTAGTTCGAAATGCTATCTTCGGAAAGTATTCCTTCTTCATGCACAACTGATGGTATCTAGATCGAAGCTCAATCTTTGAAAAATATTGAGCTCCATGAAGTTGCTCAAATAAATCATCAATGCGAGGTAATGGATACTTGTTCTTTATTATTATAGCATTGATCTACCTATAGTCAATGCACAACCTCATAGATCCATCTTTCTTCTTAACAAAAAGGATAGAGTCTCCCCATGGAGAAACACTATGGAGAATAAATCCCTTATTACTCAATTACTCTAGTTGTTTCTTTAGTTTCACTAATTCCATAGTGGCCATTCTATAAGGGGTCTTCGATATGGGCCTCGAACCAGGAATTAAATCAATCGAAAACTCAATTTCTCATTCTGGAGTATTTCTAAGTAAATCTTCTGGAAACACATCAATATATTCTTGTACAATAGGTACATCTTCTATTTGAAAATTATTTTCCTCACCCACACTTATTTCATTCTCCTCCTCCCCAATAATTGAATTTAGTTGAGCTACTGAAGGTGTATCTAGATAATAATTAGGTGGTAAAGATTATGCTCTAAAGATAAGGTGTTATTTATCATCATCATCAAAAATAGTAACCTCCTCCTTCTTACAATAAATTTTTACATCATGGTCCAAAATCCAATCCATACCGAGAATTATATCAAATTCAATCATGGGTATGACAATGAGATCAGCAGATAAAGAACATTTATATTCCCTAATGGGGACTGATTTACAAAACTTTGTTGCAATGATACTTCCCTTAAGAGTTTTGACTAATAACTCCCTTGTTAAATAAAATTGGAAATATCTAATTTTCTTAGCAAACTAGGAAGATATGAAACAATGTGATGATCCAGAATCAAATAAATCATTGGCTAAACTTGAAGAAACCATTAAATTACCTGTCACTACGTCTTTCAGAGCTTTAACCTCATCAGTAGTGATAGCATAAGCTTGTCCTTGATCCCTTGTCCTTTTTTGAGGTAAGTTCCCCTAACACCTAAGAAATTCATTTGCATAATGTCCCCTTTCTATAAAATTGTAGCATTCAACATTGATAGCCTCTATTTTTTCCCCTTGCAATCACGATCTTGGTGGCCTTTTTCACCACACTTATAACAGACTCCCATTCCCTTCAAGAAAGTATCCGGGTGTTTATTCCCACATTTACTGCAGGATGGATATTCAAATTTTCCCTTCTTCCCCTTATTTCCATTTCCAGAGTGTTCAGCAGATCTCTTCTTCTCTTTCTTTGCTTTAAAGTCGTAAGACTTAGAGAATTTTTTTTCTATCTTGATAGCACATGAGACAATATCTTCGTACGACAAGAAGGATTGTGAGACTAATTCTTGATGTAGAAATGGTTTTAACCCAAAAAATAAATGATCAATATTACTTCTTGGGTTACGTATATAATCTAAAACATGCCTCGCTAACCTTGTCAAGTTAGCTTCATACTTTGTGATGTTCTCTTCCTCCTTTTGCCTCAGACTCAGAAATTGTCTTTCCATATCAGCTCGATGGTATTGAGAAAAGTATTTTTCTAAGAAAATTTCTTTAAAATCCCTCTATTCCATATTTGATACTTTATCATCTTCCTTTGTGTTTTGAATTAGTGACCACCATTGATCAGCATCTTCAGTGAGGTGGTAAACTACCATGATAACTTTTTCCCTTTAGCTACTCCCCAAGGCATGGAATATTTTATCTAAGGAATTTATCCATTGCTCAGCCACTAATGGATTTTTACTCCCATTTAATTTTAGTGTTTGTTTCCTCATGAAGTGATCTAACATTGATCCTCCACACTTTGGATCAGTGTTCTCTATACGGGTAAGGTTATTATTTATAACCTAAGTGAGTTGTCCCAGTATGGTGATTACCTGATTAGCACCAGTTGCATAACCAGCTCCACTATAATTATCTTGAGTTGGAGGGAAATCCCTACATGGAGTGCAGGCATTGATACGGTTTCCATTCCTTCCACTAGGAGACATTTATAAACAATGCTATAAACTAGATTAGTTTATGAATTTCAATATATAAATCCAAATTTGTAAAACATTTAACATAAATTGAACAGTTTATGGATATAATCAATAATCATAACAATGTTTTCTTTGAGGAAGTATATACTCATAAACCCTTCATAATGGTTTGTAAATAAAATGAGAATTATCCTAAACATATCCCCCAGGAGTGTCGTAACCAAGAGTGCAGTAAGGCTCGTTGTTGTGCAACAGTTCCCATTCAAGTCTAGCTCAAAGTGGTGTTTTCGGGTTTTACCCCTAGGTACATATGTGCCAGAGCCGCCTCTACCTGCTCAAATCTAGACAGGGATGTATTTCTTAGAAAACTCACAAAATATCTACAATACCAAAATTATAGGAAGTTCTTCTATACTAATCCTCAAAGTCTATCTTAGGGTTATGTGCTCTAATCAGAGTTTATCTAAATCTAGTTTCCAAGGTTTGTACTAAACTTCCTCTGATACCAACTTCAATTCCCCAAACCCAGAATCCCAGAGTTGGTGCATTATTACATATCATTAGTATGATCACAAAAGATCAAGTCTCGAAAGACCAATTATTTTAGTAGCCTTGGAAGTAATAGATATATTCATAAGGTTTACTTTACATCATAAAATTGAAAACTACAACAACATTGTTTCCATAGAAAACACTGACATCCCATAGACTATCCTATAAGTTCATTCATAATATAATTCTTCACATCCTGGGAAAAACAAAAGATATAAAGGGGTGAGCTTAGATGCTTAGTAAGGATAACAATATAGCGGAAACTTTCATAAATAAGCCAAAATATTTAAGGAAATGTATAAAACTAAAACAAAAACCTTTTCAACATAAACTTCATCATAATATGGAAAATATAAATCAAAATAATTCTATTTACTTACTCACATATATATTCTACTAGTTGAATAATCACATGAAATATCAATAGCCACTTTCATAATGATGGAATGCATAATGCCAGACTTTCCTAACCACATAGTCAAGGCCTTGTGCCAAGAGTACAAATAAGATTCTATCAAGGCATTGTTCCAAGACACTAGTTTGTCTCATGAGACCTACTGATGAATCGAAGAGATATAGTGGGCTCCACCCATCTCATACTAAGTCCAATGCATTCCTCATATTAAAAGGTTTAAACATAACATAAACATTATTATTAAAACTAGTATATGAAATGTCAATACTTTATCCATAAACCATGAATGGTATAAAAATAAAACATCCATAGTCAAACATGTCACAAAACCTTCAATACAATATGGAAGATTTGTATCATAATAAATCAACTTCAAACAAGTTGAAAATCAATCAAAGGATGTTGACATAGATGAAATGAAACTATTTGAAAGAAATGCCTTTTTCTATTTTGAAAACTTTTAAAAGAAAAAAATTATTTTCGAAATATTCTTATAAGCTTGTAAGGGAAGCTTCTATGATGTTATAACGGAGGAAAATAGCTGCACCCACTATATAAGTTAAAAAAATACATTCTTACCTTAATTTTTTCGAAAAGGTTATAAATGACCTTGTTTGGAAAATGACAGAAAGATTACTTTACAAACATCTTATAAAAGTAAAACAAGGGTATAAATGAATTTAACCCATAGTGTATAAAATAGTAATAATTTTTTGAAATACCATTTTAAGAAACATGGATGTGGATGATAAAGAGGTCCCAGTAGAGACTTACAAAAAAACAACCTCAGATAATAAAGAGATTGTGAAATTAACCCTTACCTTGTTCTTTTCCTTAGTCGATGGTTGGTTAACCTCCTATATAATGGTGAAATAATTGTTATTAAATTATACAAGAATCATATGCATTAATATCATATCATATATGATCTTCTAATATTGCTTTGTTAATGATATTTTAGTAGTGTCATTGTTTCAGGTGTTAACTGATTCATTTTCCTTTATATGCTCTGTTAAGTAAGTAATGTTTGTTGTGGATATGATGTATCTTATTCATATTCAGAATGATATTAAGTATTTAAACATTATTTTTAATTATCAAATGAAAATAGGTCTTGAATGGATACAATGGGGAATGAATCTCATCGCATTCATGGAGACGGTAATCCGTACGTACGCATGAGCGAAAATATAATTTTTTTGATATTAAAATAATATATAATTTTATGGTATATCATATATACAGAATAATTATCATGTTATATTTATTATTTACATCATTTAAACATCATTATTATACCAATAAAAATAATAATGTATTGAATAACAACTACACCACGACGTGGAGACGGTAAGTAGTACGTAAGCACGTATGGTGACATGTCATTCAAAGGATGGATAGAATAATGAATATGGATGTACCTGTGACACCCCAGGATTTATGAACTTGACTAAGTGAACAATGATATGTTTTATAATGATGTTTCTTGTTTTAAATGGTTTGTTTTTTGTGCTAATAAAGGAATCGAAACTAAATAGATGAAGAACAAGTAGAATAAAGAGAATTGGAATACATTAAAATGTTACATTACAACAAAGACTCAAAATAACCGAGAACACCATGTACCAGACTTAACATGGCCACGGAAAGTCTTCTAAGAATCATAACTTGAGTAATTGGATGGTATTCATCTTCTGGGTCTGTCAGTGTGAAAAACATAATCGTCAGAACCACAGCACACGTACTCAGCACCAATGGAATGAGGAGAGCCATCCTCCCTAGTTCAAGTGTCTTAAAAATGTGAAACGCCCCCCAATTTTTATAATGGTCCTTTAAGAAAATATGACTGTTATATGATCGTTGGGTTTCCATGGATAAAGTGAATCTTTTTATTAAAAATTGGTCTTTATAACGCTCTTATAATCTAATGGTATTCCAATATTTTAATATGTACAAAATATTAAAATTATATCTTTGAGCATCTTAATTTTGAAATAAAATAATATTCTTGAAAATGAATATATTTTGATTTTTCAAAATCCTGATGATATCTATATGGTGTAAAACATAGTATTTTAAAATGTGTTGAATGTCAGGTCTAAAGGGGTATCTGTAATAATTGAAAAATATATCTTATTGGATCTCTAAAACTATGTATTTTGAATTAGGGAAAAACTATTGGTCTTTTAAAAAGGAATTTTGTGAATCAAATAGTGGAGTATGATATAAATTGGATTTTTGATTTTTAAATATATAAGTTCCTAATAAAAGTTTAGTATGTTAATTATGAAATTTATATCTTTTAAAAGAGTTATATCAAATGGTAAGGTATTTTACATAATCTAAAATGAGATTTTTAGATTTGGAATTTCTAAGTTAAAATTATTTATTAAATTGTGTAAATTCAATTTTTAATGTTTTATACTAATTTAAAAATATAGTAAACTGTCTATTTTTTTAGTATACTGTTTTCTTTTTTTTCGACGAAGCATTGCTGGCTGCGTGATCGCCCCGTATATCCCTCTTTAGTCCGATCGAAGCCAGGACTAATCCCAGCCGTTTTTGTTTTTTTTTAAACACTCATCTCATCCTGAATAACTCGATCCATCTAATCTCTGAAAATTTAGATCACGGTCATCGTTTCATTTTAAAACTGCGATTTTCGTCGTCTCCTACCTCACGTCAGGGTCCCGCTACCAGCCCTGGTTCACCCAAGACACCACGGTCACCACCTTCTCCACTATTTCTTTTGACCTTTGCGCACCCCACCTTCCTAGGACACCATAGGCTCGGCCTAACTTCTGGATCAGGTTCCATTAAGTACACTGAATCCTCTATGTAAACCCTCTCCCCACGATCTCCCTCTGACTCCCGATCTGCTCAAGGTCTCTCCAGAAAAACCAGTGGGCTCCATTGATCCGAGTGTCCTCCGCAGCCAGGTAAGGGTGTCCTGTTTATGTGTTTTTTTCCAAACCAACCCATGATCCTCGGTACATATATAAAAATTTATATATATATATATATACGGCTTATATTTACAGGTATTTATATTCCATGTAAACCATTCTTTTCAAACAGAGGTCTTCAAGGGGGTGTTTGCCTTTGTATCTACAAATATAGTGGGATACCCCCACCTCTTCATAATATAAAACCCAATACATACACACTGTGTGTACTTGGTTATACGATATGTATATATATAAACCTATATATTTTCAGTATAGGCAATGTTTCTCTCCTCTTTTGAATACTAGGTGTATGGATTAGGAAATGGTATTTTTTTCCTAAAAAGATTTAAGGGTTTTTGTTTCCTTTGAGTTTTGTTTATATAACCCATATGATACAATATATATATATATATATAATTTTATATATGTTTAGGTATACCCCTTAAACTCTCCCAGTTTAAGGGATTCCAAGGAGATTGTTTATTATTATTGTTTAATAAAGTATTTATATAAGAGTAGTTGTGAAGGGTTTTTCTCTTAAGAAAAACCATTATATAACTTATATATATTTATTTTAGAGTGTTTAAGTATGCACATATATAGGTAACCAATCCAAATATATTTCTAAGATTTCCATATAATTTAGTATTTTATATTAAGAAATATATGTTTGAAAAGGGTCTTTTTTAAAATCAATTCCCAATATGTATGATCTTTATGTAAGCTTTATATATACAACTATATATATATATATTGGGTTATGTAATTCAAAACAAATTAGTTTTGTTTTTTTAGAGATGAATACTTATTTATGAATGATATTTTTTTTATGCGAACTATGTCTTTGGTTTAAGTGCAACTATTTTATAGTTTTAAAACCATAGTTTTTATATGTTTATGTGTTTATGGTTTCAAATATAATAAACCCTATTATCGAATAAAAGTATCAAGATTTAATTTATTTTTTAACACATGTAAGGTTTTAGTGTTTGCCTAATACTATATGTGTGTTATATATGAGCATACATTAAGGATCCTATTTAATTGATTAGTCATACTGTCATATACCCTCGATGTAATTTATGTTTTTTAAAAGAATGTGCCTCGGCATATTTTTTTAAAATTAAAGGACTAAGAGTTCATGGGTTTATGTTATCATGTAGTATCCATTTATTACTTGATGTTAAACCTGCTATAGTGTTTATTAGTGGTTAATCTGGTTATGGTTGTATATATATATATATATATATATATTTATAATTATGTAGTTTCTAGAACCCTAATTTCAAGTATTGATCTTTAGAATTAGTGTTTTAAATGAAACCAATACTTGAAGGGTATTTAATAGATGTTAATTTTGGTGTTTTGTAAATTAAATTCTATTTGTGTCAAACATACAGTAATTTAAAAAGATTTAATTATGTTAACTTCATATGTTTTGAATTTTTGAGATTAGGTTAAAAATGTTTTAAAGTAACATGTCCATATGATCCTTTACCTAAATCAATGAATGTTGTTGACAAATCAAGTTATGTTTGAATATAATTTCATGTTCATTATCATCATAATGAATGACATGTATCCTTATTAAGTATTCATTTCCATGGATAAGGTTATTTAATTAAGAAGCTATCATTTCATGTGGAAAAACCTAATCATCCATCATTTTATATGCTATCTTATGTGCAAACAACGTTCACTACTCTATGTATTCCTTTGATTAATTATTTCCAAGTTTACAATGTTCTACCAAGTATTTTAAGACTCAATGTATAATGGTTTCATTATTAATTATTGTACATAATGCATGCATATGACATATCTTGTTAATAAACAATGAATTAAATTAACCAAAGTGGTATGGGACTCCTTGGGTAATATGAAATAAAAATTAGATATCTAGAGTGGTATGGGACACCTTGAATATTAGACATTATTAACATGTGAGAAATGTATTGGACTACCGGGATGGGGTCCAGTTAAAAGAAAGCCCTCCAGGTTGGGGACTGGTTAAAGTAAGCCCTCCGGGTTGGAGACCAGTAAAAGTAAGCTCCTAGATGCATTGATAGTTCTCAAGATAGTCAGATTGGGGTTATTACCCCTACGTCATGGCACAAGGCTTGACACAGAGACCATGAGTCCTTCAGAATACATTTCTTAGTATATGACCAACCAAGTGATTATTCCGACTAGAGGAACATCCTTGGTTATATAACCATTACCTATGAGTATCAGAATTAAAATACACATGGCATATGATGAGGCAATGTTGATGCATGACCAGTTTTATTTTCCAGAATTTTATTACAAATATTTCATTACATTTATCATGTCATGATGTGCATTTTTATATGTTATAGAGAATGTGCTATTGTGCGACTCTGATTATGGTTATGCCTAATTTTTTTGGCACACCTTGCTTGTTTATGCCCTCTTTACATAGTAAAACCCATGCCATTTTTTTACTAACATGCTTACCTTGTTTATTAAGTGGTTTTCAGATAATTTTTCTAATGCATAAGTATGAAGTTCTCTAACTGTATTATATCAACCTTTGACTTGTCTTGATGTTTTTCCTTTAAGAAATTATTTTAAGTCTGGAAAAGTATTTTCAAAGGTCGTTTTCAAAAGCTGGATTTAAGTGCTTTCAAAACCCCTTACTGAGTATTCAATGCTCACCCTACGTTTTGATGAATTTTTACAGGTTGATATAGTCTTTCCAAGTTTTGGGTTTTTGATCTTAGCTTTGTAAGGAAAAAGTGAAGTCGTTGACTCTGATTCTCCAGGATCTAAACCAGAAGTTCCTCCTCATGGGTTGTGATGTGTAAATTGGTTGTTTCGTTTTTATGAAATAAATTACACACCATAACCAGAGCACCGGCTCTGGGCTACCAGAGGCTAGGACCATATAGTTGGTATCAGAGGAACGGTTTAGGCAACCCTGTAAAATTAAGACAACACAAAGACATTAATAATGTTTTACTAAGTGGGGATTGTTCTTAAAATTCTCAGATGGAAATCCAGCGATCCACACCTAGACTCTTGACTCTCCCTATAGAGATCATTGATACTATTATAGAAAAATCATTCTCAACAAGTTACCAACCTTTTGTTAACTTATGACTCATGTGCAAAACCCTATATGAAATATAGAAAAGCTCGAATGTCCTTAGAATCTTCTAGGGATCAGAAGTTTTGTATCACCAAATAGCCAATGCACTATTCAAGAATTCTAAAAATAAAGGGATGTACTATGAGGGACTCTTCCTGTGTTTCACCATGAATAAGAAATGGTTGGCCTTCATGGCCTTCGGAGAAGCTGCAAAGGAGATGGACTTTCGCGCAGTATTTATGTACCAAATCCTGTGTTTTAGCATGCTTGGGGACCTCTGCGATTTTGGATATTTCATCGAATCCTTCAAATATGACGTGGTTTGAGAGATATTTAGGAACCAAATACAAACGGATGTCATAGATCTTGATGTCACTCGTGCCCATCTCTGGAAAACCACCTGTATAAAATGGGATCTTGGTTTTAACCACAATCCAATTTGCCAAGAATGTATTTCGGAAGATGAGACTCTCGAGCTTTGTTCTGCCCTGGGAGTAGAGTTGAATAGTACCTCCTTCCTTAGGCAGTGGAGGTGGTGGGACGTCACCAAGGGTGTCAGGGAAGCCGTGTGAATGAGTCAGTGCAAGTACGCCAACCAAATTGCGAGGAAGCAATTCTTTTAAGAGGGGGATAATGTGACACCCCAGGATTTTTGAACTTGACTAAGTGAACAATGATATGTTTTATAATGATGTTTCTTGTTTTAAATGGTTTGTTTTTTGTGCTAATAAAGGAATCAAAACTAAATAGATGAAGAACAAGGAGAATAAAGAGAACTGGAATACATTAAAATGTAACATTACAACAAAGACTCAAACTAACTGAGAACACCATGTACCAGAATTAACTTGGCCATGGAAAGGCTGCTAAGAATCATAACTTGATTAATTGGATGGTATTCATCTTCTGGGTCCGTCAGTGTGCAAAACATAATCTCCAGAACCATAGCACAGGTACTCAACACCAATGGAATGAGGAGAGCCATCCTCCCTGGTTCAAGTGTCTTTAAAATGTGAAATGCCCCCCTGTTTTTATAATAGTCCTTTAAGAAAATATGACCGTTATATGACCATTGGGTTTCCATGGATAAAGTGCATATTTTTTTAAAAAAAATGGTCTTTATAATTCTCTTATAATCTTATGGTATTCTGATATTTTAATATGTACAAAATATTAGAATTATATCTTCGAGCATCTTAATTTTGAAATAAAAGAATATTCTTGAAAATGAATCTATTTTGATTTTTCAAAATTCTGATGATATCTATATGGTGGAAAACATAGTATTTTAAAATGTGTCGAATGTCATGTCTAAAGGGGTATCTGTAATAATTGAAAAATATATCTTATTGGATCTCTAAAACTATATATTTTGAATTAGGGAAAAACTATTGGTCTTTTAAAAAAGAATTTTGTGAATCAAATAGTGAAGTATGATATAAATTGTATTTTTGATTTTTAAAGATATAAGTTCCTAATAAAAGTTTAGTATGTTAATTATGAAATTTATATCTTTTAAAAGAGTTATATCAAATGGTAAGGTATTTTACATAATCTAAAATGGGATTTTTAGATTTGGAATTTCTAAGTTAAAAGTATTTATTAAATTGTATAAATTCAATTTTTAATGTTTTATACTATTTTAAAAATATAGTAAACTGTCTATTTTTTTTAGTATACTATTTTCTTTTTTTTGGAAAAGCATTTCTGGCTGCGGGATCGCCCCGTATATCCCTCATTTGTCCGATCAACGTCAGGGCTAATCCCAGTCATTGTTGTTTTTTTTAACGCTCATCTCATCTCGATTAACCCGAGCTGTCTGATCTCTCCAAATCTAGATCATGGCCGTCGTTTCATTTTAAAACTATGATTTTCGTCGTCTCCCACATCACGTCGAGGTCCCGCTACCAGCCCTGGTTCACCCAAGATGCCACGGTCACCTCCTTCTCCACTGTTTCTTTTGACCTTTGTGCACCCCACCTTCCTAGGACACCGTAGGCTCGGCCTAACTTCTGGATCGGGTTCCATTAAGTACATTGAATCCTATATATAAACCCTCTCCCCACGATCTCCCTCTGACTCTCGATCTGTTCACGGTCTCTCCAGCTAAACCAGCAGGCTCCTTTGATCCGAGTGTCCTCTGCATCCAGGTAAGGGTGTCATGTTTATATGTTTTTTTCCAAACCAACCCATGCTCCTCAGTACATATATAAATAAATATATATATATATATATATATATATATATATACGTCTTATATTTATAGGTATTTACATTCCATGCAAACCATTCTTTTCAAATAGAGGGCTTCAAGGGGGTTTTTGTCATTGTATCTACAAATATTGTGGGATACCCCCACCTCTTCATAATTTAAAACCCAATACACACACACTGTGTGTACTCGGTTATACGATATGTATATATATATAAACCTATATATTCTCAGTATAGGCACTGTTTTTCTCCTCTTTTGAAGACTTGGTGTATGGATTAGGAAATGGTATTTTTTCCCCTAAAAAGATTTAAGGGTTTTTGTTTCCTTTGAGTTTTGTTTATATAACCCATATGATACAATATTTATATATATATAATTTTATATATGTTTAGGTATACCCCTTAAACTCTCACAGTTTAAGGAATTCCAAGGAGATTGTTTATTATTATTGTTTAATCAAGTATTTATATAAGAATAGTTGTGAAGGGTTTTTCCCTTAAGAAAAACCATTATATAACTTATATATATTTATTTTTGTGTGTTTAAGTATGCACATATATCGGTAACCAATCCAAATCTATTTCTAATATTTCCATATAATTTAGTATTTTATATTAATAAATATACGTTTGAAAAGGGTCTCTTTTAAAATCAATTCCGAACATGTATGATCTTTATGTAAGCTTTATATATAAAACTATATATATATATATATTTGAGTTATGTAATTCAATAAAAATTAGTTTTTTTTTTACAGATGAATACTTATTTATGAATGATTTCTTTTGTGAGAACTAGGTCTTTGGTTTAAGTGCAACTATGTTATAGTTTTAAAATCATAGTTTTTATATGTCTATGTGTTTATGGTTTCATATATAATAAACCCTATTTTCAAATACAATTCTCATGATTTAATTGATGTTTTAACACATGTAAGGTTTTAGTGTTTGCCTAATCCTATATGTGTGTTATATATGAGCATACATTAAGGAGACTGTTTAATTGATTAGTCATACTGTCATATACCCTCGATGTAATTTATGTTTTTTAAAAGAATGTGCCTCGGCCTATTTTTTTAAAATTAAAGGACTAAGAGTTCATGGTTTTATGTTATCATGTAGTATCCATTTATTACTTGATTCTAAACCTGCTGTAGTGTTTATTAGTGGTTAATCTGGTTATGGTTGTATATATATATATATATATATCTATATATTTATAATTATGTAGTTTATAGAACCCTAATTTCAGGTATTGATCTTTAGAATTAGTGTTTTAAATGAAACCAATACTTGAAGGTTATTTAATTGATGTTAATTTTGGTGTTTTCTAAATTAAATTCTATTTGTGTCAAACATACATTAATTTAAAAAGTTTTAATTATATTAACTTTATATGTTTTGAATTCGTGAGATTAGGTTAAAAATGTTTTAAAGTAACATGTCCATATGATCCTTTACCTAAAGCAATGAATGTTGTTGACAAATCAAGTTATGTTTGAATCTAATTTCATGTTCATTATCATCATAATGAATGACAAGTATCTTTAGTAAGTATTCATTTCCATGGATAAGGTTCTTTAATTAAGAAGCTATCATTTCATGTGGCAAAACCTAATCATCCGTCATTTTATGTGCTATCTTATGTGCAAAGAATGTTCACTACTCTATGTATGCCTTTGATTAATTATTTCCAAGTTTACAATGTTCTACCAAGTATTTGAAGACTCAATGTATATTGGTTTCATTATTAATTATTGTACATAATGCATGCATATGACATATCTTCTTAATAAACAAAGAATTAAATTACCCAAAGTGGTATGGGACACCTTGGGTAATATGAAATAAAAATTAGATATTCAGAGGGGTATGGGACACCTTGAATATCAGACCTTATTAACATGTGAGAAATGTATTGGACTACTGGGATGGGTTTCGGTTAAAAGAAATCCCTCCGAGTTGGGGACTGGTTAAAGTAAGCCCTCCGGGTTGGAGACCGGTAAAAGTAATCTCCTCGATGCATCGATTGTTCTCGAGACAGTCAGATTGGGGTTATTACCCCAAGGTCATGGCACAAGGCTTGACACAGAGACCATGAGTCCTTCAAAATACATTTCTTAATATATGACCAACCAGGTGATTATTCCGACTAGAGGAACATCCTTGGTTATAGAACCATTACCTAAGAGTATCAGAATTAAAATACACATGGCATATGATGAAAAAATGTTGATACATGACCAGTTTTCTTTTCCAAAATTTTATTACAAATGTTGCATTACATTTATCATGTCATTATGTGAATTTTTATATGTTGTAGAGAATGTGCTATTGCACGACTCTGATGATGGTTACGCCTAATTTTTCTTCCACACCTTGCTTGTTTATGACCTCTTTACATTGTAAAACCCATGCCATTTTTTTACTAGCATGCTTACCTTGTTTATTAAGTGGTTTTCAGCTAAGTGTTCTAATGCATATGTATGAAGTGCTCTAACTGTATTATATCAACCTTTGACTTGTCTTGATGTTTTTCCGTTAAGAAATTATTTTAAGTATGGAAAAGTATTTTCAAAGGTCATTTTCAAAATATGGATTTAAGTACTTTAAAAATCCCTTACTGAGTATTCAATGCTCACCCTATGTTTTTATGAATTTTTACAGGTTGATATAGTGTTTCCACATTTTGGGTTTTTGATCTTAGTTTTGTAAGGAAGAAGTGAAGTTGTTGACTCTAATTCTCCAGGATCTAAACCAGAAAGTTCCTCATAATGGGTTGTGATGTGTAAATTGGTTGTTTTGTTTTTATGAAATAAATTACACACCATAACCAGAGCACCGGCTCCGGGCTACCGGAGGCTGGGGCCTTATAGTTGGTATCAGAGGAATGGTTTAGGAAACCCTGGAAAATTAAGACAACACAAAGACATTAATAATGTTTTACTAAATGGGTATTGTTCTTAAAATTCTCAGATGGCAAGCCAGCGATCCACACCTAGAATCTTGACTCTCCCTATAGAGATCATAGAGACTATTATAGAAAAATCCTTCTCAACAAGTTACCAACCATTTTTTAACTTACAACTCACGTGCAAAACCCTCTATGAAATATCGAAAATCTCGAATGTCCTTCGAATCTTCTGAGGATCGGAAGTTGTGTATCACCAAATGGCCAATGCACTATTCGAGAATTATAAAAAGAAAGGGAAGTACTATGAGGGACTCTTCCTGTGTTTCACCATGAATAAGAAATGGTTGGACTTCATGACCTTCGGAGAATCTGCAAAGGAGCTGGACTTCCGCGCAGTCTTTATGTACCAAATCATGTGTTTTAGCATGCTTGGGTACCTCTGCGATTTTGGATCTTTCATTGAATCCTTCAAATATGACGTGGTTCGAGAGATCTTTAGGAACCAAATACAAGCAGATGTTGCGGACCTTGATGTCACTCATGCCCATCTCTGGTAAAACACCTGTATCAAACAGGATCTTGGTTTTAACCATGACAAAATTTACAAGAATGTATTTGGGAAGATGAGACCTGTGAGCTTTGTTCTACCCTAGGAGTAGAGTTGAATAGTACCTTCTTTCTTAGGCAGTGGAGGTATAGGGACGTCACCAATCGTGTCAGGGAAGCCATGTGGATGAGTCAGTGCAATTACACCAATCGAATTGCGAGTATGCAATTATTTTAAGATGGGGATAATGTGACTCCCTAAGATTTATGAAATTGACTAAGTGAACAATGATATGTTTTATAATGATGTTTCTTGTTTTAAATGGTTTTTTTGTGGTAATAAAGAAATAAAAACTAAATAGATGAAGAACAAGGGGAATAAAGAGAACTGGAATACATTAAAATGTTACATTACAACAAAGAATCAAACTAACCGAGAACACCATGTACCAGAATTAACATGGCCACGGCAAGGCTGCTAAGAATCACAACTTGTGTAATTGGATGGTATTCATCTTCTGGGTCTGTCAGTGTGAAAAAACATAATCTCCATAACCACAGCAAATGTACTCAGCACCAATGGAATGAGGAGATCCATCCTCCCTGGTTCAAGTGTCTTGAAAATGTGAAACGCCCCCTATTTTTATAATGTTCGATTAAGAAAATATGAATATTATATGACCTTTGGGTTTCCATGGAAAAAGTGCATCTTTTTATAAAAAATTGGTATTTATAATGCTCTTATAATTTTATGGTATTCCAATATTTTAATATGTACAAAATATTAGAATTATATTTTTGAGTATCTTAATTTTGAAATAAAAGAATATTCTTGAAAATGAATCTATTTTGATTTTTCAAAATCCTGATGATTTCTATACGGTGGAAAACTTAGTATTTTAAAATGTGTCGAACGTCATGTCTAAAGGGGTATCTGTAATAATTGAAAAATATGTATTATTGGATCTCTAAAACTATGTATTTTGAATTAGGGAAAAACTATTGGTCTTTTAAAAAGGAATTTTGTGAATCAAATAGTGGAGTATAATATAAATTGGATTTTTGATTTTTAAAGATATAAGTTCCTAATAAAATCTTAGTATGTTAATTATGAAATTTATTTCTTTTTAAAGAGTTATATCAAATGGTAAGGTATTTTAAATTATCTAAAGTGGGATTTTTAGATTTGGAATTTCTAAGTTAAAAGTATTTATTAAATTGTGAAAATTCAATTTTTAATGTTTTATACTATTTTAAAAATATAGTAAACTGTCTATTTTTTTAGTATACTATTTTCGTTTTTTTGGCGACGCATTGATGGCCGCACGATCGCCCCGTATATCCCTCATCCGTCTGGTCGAAGTCGGGACTAATCCCAGACGTTGTTGTTTTTTTAAACGCTCATCACATCCCGATTAACCCGAGCCATCTGATCTCTACAAAGTTAGATCGCAGCCATCGTTTCATTTTTAAATCGTGATTTCCATTGTCTCCTACCTCACGTCGGGGTCCCTCTACCAGCCCTGGTTCACCCAAGATGCCACGGTCACCTCCTTCTCCACTATTTCTTTTGACCTTTGCACACCCCACCTTCCTAGGACACCATAGGCTCGGCCAAACTTCTAGATTGGGTTCCATTAAGTACATTGAATCCTTTATATAAACCCTCTCCCCACGATCTCCCTCTAAATCCCAATCTGCTCACGGTCTCTCCAGCTAAACCAGCGGGCTCCTCTGATCTGAGTGTCCTCCGCAACCAGGTAAGGGTGTCCTGTTTATGTGTGTTTTGCCAAACCAAAAGATTCTCCTCGGTACATATATAAAAATGAATATATATATATATATATTTATATGGCTTATATTTACAGGTATTTACATTCCATGCAAACCATTCTTTTCAAACAGAGGGATTCAAGGGGGTGTTTGCCTTCATATCTACAAATATAGTGGGATACCCCCACCTCTTCATAATTTAAAACCCAATACACACACACTATGTGTACTCAGTTATACGATATTTATATATATATAAACCTATGTATTTTCAGTATAGGCACTGTTTCTCTCCTCTTTTGAAGACTGGGTGTATGGATTAGTAAATGATATTTTTTCCCTAAAAAGATTTAAGGGTTTTTGTTTCCTTTCAGTTTTGTTTATATAACCCATATGATACAATATGTATATATATATAATTTTATATATGTTTAGGTATACCCCTTAAACTCTCCCAGTTTAAGGGATTCCAAGGAGATTGATTATTATTATTGTTTAATCAAGTATTTATATAAGAGTAGTTTTGAAGGGTTTTTTACTTAAGCAAAACCATTATATAACTTATATATATGTATTTTCAGGTGTTTAAGTATGCACATATATAGGTAAGCAATCCAAATATATTTCTAATATTTCCATATAATTTAGTATTTTATATTAAGAAATATATGTTTGAAAAGGGTCTTTTTTAAAATCAATTACTAACATGTTTGATCTTTATGAAAGCTTTATATATACAAATATATATATATATATATTTTGGGTTATGTAATTCAATACAAATCAGTTTTGTTTTTTTTAGAGATGAATACTTATTTATGAATGATATTTTTTTGATGCGAACTAGGTCTTTGGTTTAAGTGCAACTATGTTATAGTTTTAAAACTATAGCTTTTATATGTTTATGTGTTTATGGTTTCATATATAATAAACCCTATTTTCAAATACAATTATCAGGATTTAATTGATGTTTTAACACATGTAAGGTTTTAGTGTTTGCCTAATCATATATGTGTGTTATATATGAGCATACATTAAGGATCCTGTTTAATTGATTAGTCAAACTGTTATATTCCCTCGATGTAATTTATGTTTTTTAAAAGAATGTGCCTCGGCCTTTTTTTAAATTAAAGGACTAAGAGTTCATGGGTTTATGTTATCATGTAGTATCCATTTATTACTTGATGTTAAACCTGCTGGAGTGTTTATTAGTGGTTAATCTGGTTATGGTTGTATATATATATATATATATATATAATTATTTAGTTTCTAGAACCCTAATTTCAAGTATTGATCTTTAGAATTAGTGTTTTAAATGCAACCAATACTTGAAGGGTATTTAATAGATGTTAATTTTGGTGTTTTATAAATTAAATTGTATTTTTGTCAAAAATACATTAATTTAAAAAGTTTTAATTATATTAACTTCATATGTTTTGAATTCATGAGATTAGGGTAAAAATATTTTAAAGTAACATGTCGATATGATCCTTTACCTGAAGCAATGAATGTTGCTGAAAAATCAAGTTATGTTTGAATCTAATTTCATGTTCATTATTATCATAATGAATGACATGTATCTTTAGTAAGTATTCATTTCCATGGATAAGGTTCTTTAATTAAGAAGCTATCATTTCATGTGGAAAAACCTAATCATCCGTCATTTTATGTGCTATATTATGTGCAAAGAACGTTCACTACTCTTTGTATGCCTTTTATTAATTATTTTCAAGTTTACAATGTTCTATCAAGTATTTGAAGACTCAATTTATAATGGTTTAATTATTAATTATTGTACATAATGCATGCATATGACATATCTTGTTAATAAAAAAAAGAATTAAATTACCCAAAGTGGTATGGGAAACCGTGGGTAATATGAAATAAAAATTAGATATTCAGAGTGGTATGAGACACCTTGAATATCAGACCTTATTAACATGTGAGAAATGTATTTGACAACCAGGATGGGGTCCGGTTAAAAGAAAGCCCTCCAGGTTGGGGACTGATTAAAGTAAGCCCTCCGGGTTGGAGACTGGTAAAAGTAAGCTCCTCGATGCAGCGATAGTTCTCGAGATAGTCAGATTGAGGTTATTACCCCTAGGTCATGGAACAAGGCTTGACACAGAGACCATGAGTCCCTCAGAATACATTTCTTAGTATATGACCAACCAAGTGATTATTCCGACTAGAGGAACATCCTTGGTTATAGAACCATTACCTATGAGTATCATAATTAAAATACACATGGCATATGATGAGGCAATGTTGATGCATGACCAGTTTTCTTTTCTAGAATTTTATTAAAAATGTTGCATTACAATTATCATGTCATGATGTGCATTTTTATATGTTGTAGAGAATGTGTTACTGCGTGACTCTGATGATGGTTACGCCTAATATTTCTTTCACACCTTGCTTGTTTATGCCCTCTTTATATAGTAAAACCCATTCCATTTTTTTACTAGCATGCTTACCTTGTTTATTAAGTGGTTTTCAGCTAATTGTTCTAATGCATAAGTATGAAGTGATCTAACTGTATTATATCAACCTTTGACTTGTCTTGATATTTTTCCTTTAATAAATTATTTTAAGTATGGAAAATTATTTTCAAAGGTATATTTCAAAAGATGGATTTAATTACTTTAAAAACCCCTTACTAATTATTCAATGCTCACCCTATGTTTTGATAAATTTTTACAGGTTGATATAGGCTTTCCATGTTTTGGGTTTTTTATCATAGCTTTGTAAGGAAGAAGTGAAGTCGTTGACTCTGATTCTCCAGGATCTAAACCAGAAAGTTCCTCCTGATGGGTTGTGATGTTTAAATTGGTTGTTTTGTTTTTATGAAATAAATTACACACCATAAACAAAGCACCGGCTCCTGGCTACCAGAGGATGGGGCCTTATAGTTGGTATCAGAGGAATGGTTTAGGCAACCCTGGAAAATTAAAACAATACAAATACATTAATAATGTTTTACTAAGTGGGGCTTGTTCTTAAAATTCTCAGATGGCAAGCCAGCGATCCACACCTAGACTCTTGACTCTCCCTACAGAGATCATAGAGATTATTATAGCAAAATCCTGCTCAACAAGTTACCAACCTTTTGTTAACTTACGACTCACGTGCAAAACCCTCTATGAAATATTGAAAAGCTCGAATGTCCTTCAAATCTTCCGAGGATCAGAAGTTGTGTATCACCAAATGGACAATTCACTGTTCTAGAATTGTAAAAATAAAGGGAAGTACTACAAGGTAATCTTCCTGTGTTTCACCATGAATAAGAAATGGTTGGCCTTCACGACCTTCAGAGAAGTTGCAAAGGATCTGGACTTCCGCGTAGTCTTTATGTACCAAATCCTATGTTTTAGCAAGCTTGGGGACCTCTGTGATTTTGGACCTTTCATCGAATCCTTCAAATATGATGTGGTTCGAGAGATATTTAAGAACCAAATACAAGCATATGTCGCAGAGCTTGATGTCACTCATTCCCATCTCTGGAAAACCACCTGTATCGAACGAGAGCTTGGTTTTAACAACAATCAAATTTTCCAAGAATGTATTTGGGAAGATGAGACCTGTGAGCTTTGTTCTACCCTAGGAGTAGAGTTGAATAGTACCTTCTTCCTTAGGCGGTGGAGGTAGAGGGATGTCACCAAGGGTGTCAGAGAATTCATGTGAATGAGTCAGTGCAAGTACGCCAATCGAATTGCGAGGACGCAATTCTTTTAAGAGGGGGATAATGTGACACCCCCGGATTTATGAACTTGACTAAGTGAATAATGATAAGTTTTATAATGATGTTTCTTGTTTTAAGTGGTTTGTTTTTGGTTCTAATAAATGAATCAAAACTAAATAGATGAAGAACAAAGAGAATAAAGAGAACTGGAATACATTAAAATGTTACATTACAACAAAGACTCAAACTAACAGAGAACACCATGTACCAGACTTAACATGGACATGGAAAGGCTGCTAAGAATCACAACTTGAGTAATTTGATGGTATTCATATTTTGTGTCCATTAGTGTCAAAAACATAATCTCCAGAACCATAGCACATGTACTCGTCACCAATGGAATGAGGAGAGCCATCCTCCCTAGTTCAAGTGTCTTGAAAATGTGAAATGCCCCCCTGTTTTTATAATGGTCCTTTAAGAAAATATGATCATTATATGACCGTTGGGTTTCCATGGATAAAGTGCATCTTTTTATAAAAATTTGTTCTTTATAATACTCTTATAATCTTATGGTATTCCAATATTTTAATATGTACAAAATATTAGAATTATATCTTCGAGTATCTTAATTTTGAAATAAAATAATCTTCTTGAAAATGAATCTATTTTGATTTTTCAAAATCCTAATGATATCTATATGGTGGAAAACTTAGTATTTTAGAATGTGTCGAACGTCATGTCTAAAATGGTATTTGTAATAATTGAAAAATATATCTTATTGGATCTCTAAAACTATGTATTTTGAATTAGGGAAAAACTATTGGTCTTTTAAAAATGAATTTTGTGAATCAAATAGTGGAGTATGATATAAATTGGATTTTTGATTTTTAAAGATATAAGTTCCTAATAAAATTTTAGTATGTTAATTATGAAATTTATATCTTTTAAAAGAGTTATATCAAATGGTAAGGTATTTTACATAATCTAAAATGAGATTTTTAGATTCGGAATTTTTAAGTTAAAAGTATTTATTAAATAGTGTAAATTCAATTTTTAATGTTTTATACTATTTTAAAAATATAGTAAACTGTCTATTTTTTTAGTATACTATTTTCTTTTTTTTCAGCGAAGCATTGCTGGCCATGTGATCACCCCATATATCCCTCGTCAGTCTAATTGAAGTCGGGACTAATCCTAGTCATTGTTGTTTTTTTTAAATGCTCATCTCATCCCAATTAACCCGAGCCATCTGATCTCTCCAAAGTTAGATCATGGCCATCATTTCATTTTAAAACCATGATTTCCGTCATCTCCTACCTCACGTCGGGGTCCCGCTACCAGCCCTGGTTCACCCAAGACGCCACGGTCACCTCTGTCTCCACTGTTTCTTTTGACCTTTGTGCACCCCACCTTCCTAGGACACCGTAGGCTTGGCCTAACTTCTGGATCGGGTTCCATTAAGTTCACTGAATCCTCTATATAAACCCTCTCCCCACGATCTCCCTCTGACTCCCGATCTACTCACGGTCTCTCCAGCTAAACCAGTGGGCTCCTCTGATTCGAGTGTCCTCCGCAGCCAGGTAAGGGTGTCATGTTTATGTGTTTTTTGCCAAACCAACCCATGATCCTCAGTACATATATAAAAATGAATATATATATATATATATATATATATATATATATATATATATATATACGTCTTATATTTATAGGTATTTACATTCCATGCAAACCATTCTTTTCAAACAGAGGGCTTCAAGGGGGTGTTTGCCTTCGTATCTACAAATATAGTGGGATACCCCCACCTCTTCATAATTTAAAACCCAATACACACACACTGTATATACTCGGTTATATGATATGTATATATATATAAACCTATATATTTTCAGTATAGGCACCGTTTCTCTCATCTTTTGAAGACTGGGTGTATGGATTAGGAAATGGTATTTTTTCCCTAAAAAGATTTAAGGGTTTTTGTTTCATTTGAGTTTTGTTTATATAACCCATATGATACAATATGTATATATATATAATTTTATATATGTTTAGGTATACCCCTTAAACTCTCCAAGTTTAATGGATTCCAAGGATATTGTTTATTATTATTTTTTAATCAAGTATTTATATAAGAGTAGTTGTGAAGGGTTTTTCTCTTAAGAAAAATCATTATATAAATTATATATTTGTATTTTCGGGTGTTTAAGTATGCACATATATAGGTTACCAATCCAAATCTATTTCTAATATTTCCATATAATTTAGTATTTTATATTAAGAAATATACTTTTGAAAAGGGTCTTTTTTAAAATTAAATCCTAACATGTATGATCTTTATTTAATCTTTATATATACAACTATATATATATATATTTGGGTTATGTAATTCAATAAAAATCAGTTTTTTTTAGAGATGAATACTTATTTATGAATGATATTTTTTTATGCGAACAAGGTCTTTGGTTTAAGTGTAACTGTGTTATAGTATTAAAACCATAGTTTTTATATGTTTGTGTGTTTATGGTATCATATATAATAAACCCTATTTTCAAATATAATTATCAGGATTTAATTGATGTTTTAACACATGTAAGGTTTTAGTGTTTGCCTAATCCTATATGTGTGTTATATATGAGCATACATTAAGGATCTTGTTTAATTGATTAGTCATAGTGTCATATACCCTCGATGTAATTTATGTTTTTTAAAAGAATGTGCCTCGGCCTATTTTTTAAAAATTAAAGGGCTAAGAATTCATGGGTTTATGTTATCATGTAGGATCCATTTATTACTTGATGTTAAACCTGCTGCAGTATTTATTAGTGGTTAATCTGGTTATGGTTGTATATATATATCTATATATTTATAATTATGTAGTTTCTAGAACCCTAATTTCAAGTATTGATCTTTAGAATTAGTGTTTTAAATGCAACCAATACTTGAAGGGTATTTAATAGATGTTAATTTTGGTGTTTGCTAAATTAAATTGTATTTGTGTCAAACATACATTAATTTAAAAAGTTTTAATTATATTAAATTCATATGTTTTGAATTCGTGATATTAGGTTAAAAATGTTTTAAAGTAACATGTCCATATGATCCTTTACCTAAAGCAATGAATATTGTTGACAAATAAAGTTAGGATTGAATCTAATTTCATGTTCATTATCATCATAATGAATGACATGTATCATTAGTAAGTATTCATTTCCATGGATAAGTTTCTTTAATTAAGAAGGTATTATTTCATGTGGAAAAACCTAATCATCCGTCATTTTATGTACTATCTTATGTGCAAAGAACGTTCACTACTCTATGTATGCCTTTGATTAATTATTTCCAAGTTTACAATGTTCTACCAAGTATTTGAAGACTCAATTTATAATGGTTTAATTGTTAATTATTGTACATAATTCATGCATATGACATATCTTGTTAATAAACAAAGAATTAAATTACCCAAAGTGGTATGGGACACCTTGGGTAATATGAAATAAAAATTAGATATTCAGAGTGGTATGGGACACCTTGAATATCATACCTTATTAACATGTGATAAATGTATTGGACTACTGGGATGGGGTCCGGTTAAAATAAATCCCTCCAGGTTGGGGACTGGTTAAAGTAAGCCCTTCGAGTTGGAGACCGGTAAAAGTAAGCTCCTCGATGCATCGATAGTTCTCGAGACAGTCAGATTGGGGTTATTACCCCTAGGTCATGGTACAAGGCTTGACACAGAGACAATGAGTCCTTCAAAATACATTTATTAGTATATGACCAACCAAGTGATTATTCTGACTAGAGGAACATCCTTGGTTATAGAACCATTACTTATGAGTATCAGAATTAAAATACACATGGAATATGATGAGGCAATGTTGATGCATGACCAGTTTTCTTTTCCAGAATTTTATTACAAATGTTGCATTACATTTATCATGTCATGATGTGCATTTTTATATGTTGTAGAGATTGTTCTATTATGATACTTTGATGATGGTTATGCCTAATTTTTCTTACACACCTTGCTTGTTTATTCCCTCTTTACAAAGTAAAACCCATGCCATTTTTTTTATTAGCATGCTTACCTTGTTTATTAAGTGTTTTTCAGCTAAGTGTTCTAATGCATAAGTATGAAGTGGTCTAACTGTATTATATAAACCTTTGAATTGTCTTGATGTTTTTCCTTTAAGAAATTATTTTAAGTATGGAAAAGTATTTTCAAAGGTAGTTTTCAAAAGATGGATTTTATTACTTTCAAAACCCCTTACTGAGTATTCAATGCTCACCCTATGTTTTGATGAATTTTTACAGGTTGATATAGTCTTTCCAAGTTTTGTGTTTTTGATCTTAGATTTTTAAGGAAGAAGTGAATCCATTGACTCTGATTCTCCAGGATCTAAACCAGAAAGTTCCTCCTGATTGGTTATGATGTGTAAATTGGTTGTTTCGTTTTTATGAAATAAATTACACACCATAACCAGAGCACCGGCTCCGGGATACCAAAGGCTGGGGACTTATAGTACCATATTTAGAATAACATCAGAATATATAGAAGATACTGGAGTTATTATTTTAGAATGGAAACAACAAAGAAAGAGGAAGTGGAAGAATAAAGGAACTTGAAAGAGGTGATGAAATATTTACCTCTTCTTCGGGTTCTTTCTTTTGATTTGATCAAAAGGGATCCTTAGGTTGGCTTTCTGACTAAAGGAAGTCCTCTATGATTAAGGGATGAAAGTTGATAGGTTGTTTGGGATGGTTTTGGCCGAGCCAAATGGCTTTGAAGGTGTGAATTAGAGAGAGGGGGAAGTGACCTTTTATAAGAGGGGTGAGGGGCACCTTATGAAAAGCTAGAAATATTATTTTATAATAAAATCATTTTCGGTTTCCAATGGATCAGAAATTAATTATTTAAAGACTAAGGTGGGTAAGGGTCTAAAAACACTCAACTAATAGGTTTTATATAGGTTTGGGTCACTATATTAACTTTATTTTTTAGATTTAACTCTTAGTTAAATAGTTTGACATTTACCATGTCTCTTTGTATTTTTATATTATATGGTTAATAAACTTACTTCAAACTTCCAAGAGAACCTCAAGTGGTTCATTAATGAAATATATAATATTATTTAAGACCTTTGGAAGAACCTTAGATTTTTAGAAATATAATATTAATTAATAATATAATATTTTTTTTAAAAACTCTTTTATTTCAATTTTGACATTATTTGGTATTTGTTTTTTCTAAACTCATAACAGCATTATTACTTCGAAAAAAATTCATCTAACAAACCCTAAAATGTCATATTAACCTATAAAATTAGTTTAATTCATAAAAAGTATCAAATTACATTTATTTGGATATTTATAATATCAAATATTTTAATCTTTAATTAATACGGCAATTACTGCATCATCATTGTGTCATAAATATATTTAATTATTTAATGTCTAAAATTTTTAAATAAAATACCATTATGTAGGAAATATTTTTTATCTTTCTAATTAATATTTATATTCTAATTTATCTTATATATAACCCTATATTAAAAAAAATTAGTTATTAAACCTTGATTTTAACTCTTTTAACTCTTCTTTAAATAAAATAATAATAAATGTCCTAATATAATACAAGTGGACCAAATAGGTTCATATTTTATTCCTAATGTTTTTTTGTTCGAATTATACTTATCCAATAGAATTAGGACATGTGTTAGGGTAATAATAATATCATTTTTACCCTTAATTACCCTATTTACTTTTAACCGTGGTAAATAAAAGTAAAAAAGTTACTATTCACCAAAAATATTTCATATTATTGAACAACATTTTACTTATTGATGTCAACTGTGTCTCTCGGATTTTTGAAATTCAACTCACATAAGTGGTAAAATTAAGTTTTATGTAAATTTGCAAATACTCCTAGGAAGTGGGTAAAATACGGTAAAAAGTTCAATAAAATTTTTATATATCTAAAATTATTATAAACTAACTCCAATTAATTATATTAAAATTATATAGGTAATATGTATCTATTTTGACCTAAAATAAATTTAAATAAAATAAAAAATTATTTAAATAAAAAATCAGTTTTAAACTATAACTCGGTGTTTTTCACTATTCATCAAAAATTGAAAGTTTTTAGAAAAATACCAAAAATTTACCCTAAGCTAATTTTTATATTACAAATCTAAAAATTATGCCCATTTTGAAAGATAAAATTTTAAAAAAAATAAAAAATTGGGTATTACTATTCATAACGGCTAGTTTGATTGGTTATGGTGTGTTAGAACTCGAAGTTGTGTACAATACACACTATTGTATTATTCAAAAAGAAGCGTACCATGTAAGCTTGGGGTGTTAAATATAAGACAAACTTTTAACTCTTGAAAATACTTATTTCATTCCTCAGTCCATTGTAATGGAACGTTCTTCTTTTTCAAAGCATTCGTAGGTGAATCTATTTGTGATAATTCATGTACAAAGTATTGTTAATAACCAGTTAGACCAAGAAAACTTCATATCACAAAGATATTCTTTGGGGGTTGCTAAGAGATAATAGCTTCTATCTTTTTATGATTCACTAAAACACATTTTTGAGAAATTAGTTGTCTGAGAAAGTGTACCTACTGTATCCAAAAATCACACTTTGATAATTTGACATACAACCGATGATCTCTCAACATTTCTAACACTATCTTCAAGTGTTTCTCATGCTGAGCCTTTATCCTTGAATACACCAATATGTCATCCACCAACACCAAAAAAGAATATATATATCTCTGAGATATTTGATTCATCAATACCATAAATACCATTGGTGCATTCATAAGACCGAAAGTCATGACTATATATTCATAATGTCAATATATGCTTCTGAAGGTTGTCTTCCGAATATCTTCTTTACAAACTTACAATTGATGATATCTTGATTACAAGTCAATTTTAGAGAACCACTGGGATCCCCTCAATTGATCAAATAGATCATCAATGTGTGGAAGTGGATATATGTTCCTTATCATAACTTGGTAAATCCTAGGATAATCAACACGCAATCCAAGAGTTCCATCTTATTTCTTTACAAACAAGACTGATGCTACACATGGAGATATACTTGGTCAAATGAAACCTTTGCTTTCTAGATCCTCCAATTTTACTTTTAATTCCCTTAACTATATTAGTTTCATCCTATAAGATGAAAGGGAAATAGGATTGGTCCTCATAAAGAGATAAATTGTAAAATGAAGTTCTCTTTTAGGTGGTAACCATGAGAAATATTTGGGAAACACATCAGTAAATTGATCCAAAACTGCTGGAAAACTGGTATCTTTGATCTCTTCTATCGATGCCAAAGTCAATGATGCCAATTTGTAAAAGTTTGTTAACACTAATGGTGCTAACAAACATGTCACACCTGTCTTTACAACTGTTTCTCCTTTAAAGAGATGAATAACATTATCCTCAGTCTTGAAACTAACCTTTCTTCTATAATAGTCGATGTGAGTCTTTGAAGTTATTAACTGATCCATACCTATGATTACATTAAATATATTCATCTCTAACACTGAGAAGTCCCACTTTATCTCAACTCCATCAACTATTATGGAATAATCTCTACACTTGAAGGCTCAACATTCCCGTTCACTGAGAGGAGTTTGAAGTTTTATTATAGAAGCCATCATCTCATGTTTTAAGTATATAAAATCAACATCATGAGAAGAAATTAAGGAATTTGATGCACCAATATCAAACAGCACTTTTATAAGGGTAGAATTCAAAATAATTGTACCTCTCACTGTAGATGGTCCATCCTGATCATCTAAAATCATTTTCTCATCTCCATACAACTACTTCTTCATATCACTCTGCTCCTTTTTTACTTGCTGATATTTGCCTTGTTGAGGAGTCATGTTTTTCCTAGTATCACCACAGTTAGCCCCATTCTGCTAACGAGACTGATTATGTTGTCCTCTCCCCATTGAAGCATAAGATGCTTGCGACACTTGATAAGTGTCTTGAGAACCTGACCTCAGAGCACTATGAAAATATCACTAAATATGACCCATTTTATTTCAGTTATGGCATACTCTAGGTTGTCTTGTACACTCTCACTTTACATGTTCAAGAGAACCACATTAGAAAAGTATGCTTTTCTCTTGGGTTTTGGATGAAGGTTCATCAATCCATCTATCTGATTTTGAATCCCACTTACACCTTGGAAATAGGTGTCCCTATTTCACTTGTTCCTAGCATTATATTTCCTACCATTTTTCATAGGTATCATCACACTTCCTCCTCCCATAGATCCTTAGATGTCATGTTCAGCCATTGTCACTTTGTTCACCATCTCTGTATAATCTGTAATATAGAGCATTGTAATCTTCGAACAAATCTTCTGCCTTCACCCAGATTTGAAAATTCATTCCTTCAAGGTTTCACTAGATTCAACCTATGGTGAAAATCACACTAAATTCATGAATTTAGCCTCATATTCTATGATAGATAGATTTTCCTTCTTTAGGATAAATAATTATGTCATTATCAGGATCCTAAATGTGTTGGGTTAGAATTTTTTTAAACAATTACTCAAAATCATCCCAACTAAGACCGTGATCCAAATTATCCTACACTGCAAAATCCCATCACTGTCATGCGAGATCCTCAAGTATATAAGTCACTATCTTGAATTTCAACTCTAATGGTGTGTTGATGAAATTGAAAATATGATTCGTCCTATTCAGCCACACCTACTCTTTTTCAAGTTCACAATCACCTTGGAAGATGGTTGGATTCATCTTCATGAACTAGATGGAATGATCCATATGCCTTGGATCATCCCTTCAGTTCCCTTTATCCACAGCTTGAAATGATTTGATGATATGCCAAACCTGCTCTTGGTTCACCTATGGTTCAGGTGCAACCACATTCTCTGCAGCTTCTTCTAGTTGGTTTCTATGACACCCATCAAGTTCCATTTTCTAAAAAAATAACAAACTCTATAAGTCTCACTCACTAAAAACCGATGGATTAGCATTTCAAATTCTACCACATCCACTATCACAACATTGCTTTCCAAAATCAAATTATTTCCATTCAACCATTTCTGAAAAAATAAATTCTTGCTTTTGAAAATCTAATAATTTTCAAAATACACCACGTATGCCCTTTTCAAAATATTTCATTTGTAGAAAACAATTTCTTTAGTTTTCAAAATTTTATGCAATTTCAAAAAATCATAAATCATTACTCCAAATGAAATATGAAATCCTAGTGGGAAGTCATTCATTTATAATGCATTTCATGTTTTTCTCATTGTCTAAACCCATAACAATGGGATTCTGTAATCCTATAAGTGTCTCCAAATCACTTGTGTACCCAACTCTCTGGTAACTTGAAGTTCATCATAAAAAGTTAGCTATATCTTTTTATGCTCGACATTTCATGTCCCACCAATCCTACTCCTTTCTAAGATCACAACCCAAGGAATAAAAAAGAAACAATTTCAACTCCAATACCAAGAAAACTGATGACTACTTGTTCCTCAAGGAAAGGAACAAGATAATACCCCTTTTCTTAAACAATATTTTGGATCTAACAAACTAATACCATTTATAATGACCCAGTTATTCTCATTGGCTTGAGAATAAAATGAATCATTACTTAGCCTTAAGCGGCATCCCTAAGAGGCAAAAGACTAAAAATAAATACCAAAGGGTTTTATATACAAGTGGGGGATGATTTACCCTTTAATAAATAAAACCATTAACAAACAACCATAACCAACCAAACTCCATATGATGCATGAACTCAGAAATATAAATCAACAACTTCTTTTATAACCAAAACCAAACCAATTGTACTATAGCGAAAGACAAACTATTATCAAAGAAAATAGTGGAAGATAACTAAAATAACTCCAAGATGACCACAAGACTCCATTCTCTACAAGATCTATGATCCAATATCATCAAACAGCCCAAGTATCACAAGGTGGTACTAAATACGTGTGATACTTTAACTTTGCCTGAGTCTCGGAAGATAGCACCTGAAAAAGCACCAAAGTTCCAAAGCAGGGGTGAGTATAAAACTTAGCAGGATTTCCCCAATGACTTCCCTACTCACTTCACTAGTATTGAAAGTTTAGAAACATTTATATAAAATATTTTATATAAAACAATTTTATAAAATGGTTTATAACTAAATATAAAAAAGATTCAAAACCATTTAAAACCAAAAGTGAACAAGTGTTATATCAAAAAAATTCCAACAAGTCAAACTTTCAGAAAATAAACCAAACAAGGCTTTAAAACTATCTCTCAAAAAAATTCATAACCATCCCATGGTTCAAAAAACACCCACACATCCATGCTTCATTTAGACAGTTCCATGCTCATGAGTGGTCTCTCCTCCAATTTCCTTGTGTCCCAAATACACACGCCCCCAATCTAGGGTCATTTTTCTTGTACTGCAATGGTACACATCCCTTATTAATGGGAACATCAAACATGAACTCACGCAACCCATATATGCCAAACCATTCAAATAACCCAAACAAATCTATTTCAATAAAACTGTTATTTTATTGAAATCCATTAGACAAACCAATTCCAATTAACCATTCCATTTCAATAAAACCATTAATTTTATTGAAATCATTTTAATCAAAACTATTTCCACAATTCTAGAAAAATCCCCATTTTAAAATCCACATTTTAAAATCAAGAATCAAACACTTTAACCAAAAGCACCAATTTTCCATATTTTCCACAATCTACCAAACCATCACTAAATAAGGGTTCCCAAAAAATCAAAATAGCCAATTCATAATCAATTGATCACAAAGAACTCAATTTTAAATCATTACAATCAGTTATACTCAGATTATTTTAGAATTAATCCACTTACCTCAAAGGTTTTGAAGAAAACTGAATGCGGATAAAGAATGATCAAGAAACCAAGTCAACACTCCATGAAACCGCCTTAGATTTCTTCCCCTATCAAGATCAAGACCAAATCTCAACTTATTTTGAATAAAAACTCATATATCTACCCATAACAGGTATATATCTGAAAAACCAAGAAGAGGGGAGAAGTATATCTAAGTAGATCTAAGACAACATGAAAAGAACGGTGAAGAACATCACTTACCACAAGAATCGAGCTTAAAAATTTCAAGGGAGGGATCTGTATAGGTTTCAAAAAACTTGGGATATGTTCTCCTACCTTTAATTGATAGGACTCTCAAATTTGGGGTTAATAGGATCAAAAATGATAAAACTATGTCAAAACGAGTGAGATTCTATTTTTAAGGGTATATATTTGACTCTGCGCACAGTTAAACAAATCATGTGCTAACCTTTCATTAGCTACTACCTTCCATATCACCCCGCACAGCCTCCTCACACAGTCTCCATAACTATGTTCACACTTTTCCAAAGCTACTATCCATAATCTGTAACTTTGCATGATTTCTTTAAGGCTTTATGCATGGTTTAGACAAACCAGGTGAAGCTCGTGCGCCTATCCTTTGGCCCAAAAAAAATATTGTAAGTTTCCCCAACTCTCCCATCCTTCACACTTACACTTTATAAACATAAAAGTAATAAATTGTGGGTTACATACTAGAAACTGAGGGTACTACATTCTCCTCACTATTGGCCTTTCCATCCTTGGAAAGTAGAAAACCCTCACTGCCCTAAAAGAGTTATGGCCATTGCTCTTTCATTTCCTTCTCGTGTTCCTAAGTCTCTTCCTAAATTTGACTATGTTGCCATAAAACCTGCACTAGGCTGATTATTTTTCCATGAAAGAATTTATCTTACCTATCCAAAATCTACATTGGGATATGTACCAATGAGTCATCTAAATCTAGGTCAAGATGATCTCATCTGATCAAATGGTTAGGATCAGGTTGATACTTTTTCAACTGTGATACATGGAACACATTATGCACTACAACGAACTGAGGTGGTAATTCCAACTGATAGGCCACCTCTCCAAACTATTCTAGTATCTCTAAAGGGCCAATGTATCTCAGAGATAACTTTACATGCTTCCCAAAATGATGATTTACAAGCCTTTGATAGATCCTCAATAACACATTATCACTCACGACAAACGACAATGGTCTTCAATGATGATTCACCTAAGATTTCTGATGACTCTGATCCATCTCCATCCTCATTCTGTTCAACTGAATATTCTCCATTATTACTTGGACAAGGCTAGGCCCAAATAGTGAAGTCTCACATATTTCCACCCAATTAAGTGGAGAACGATAAGGACATCCATACAATGCTTCAAAAGGATCCATATGTATTGAGGCCTGATGGTTTTTATTATATGATAACTCCAATAAGGATATATTCTCTTCCCATGAACTACCAAAATCCATTACACAAGCCCGTAACATGTCTTTCAATGTCTATATCATCCTTTTATATTTTACATCTGTCTGAGGATGATACATTGTAATCATAGTTAACTGATTCCCAAGGGATTTCTATAAGTACTTCTAGAAACGAGACATGAACCTTGGATATCTGTCTAACATGATAGAAACAGGTATGCCGTGTCTCTTTACCACTTCTTGGATATAGATTATGGATAGATCCTCCACTATATCAGTTTCATGAATATGGATGAAATTGGCTAACTTGGTGAGTCGATCCATTATCACTCATATGTAATCGTGTTTTCGAAACATTCTTGGGAGACCTGTAACCAAATCCAAGGCTATCTGCTCTCATTTCCACACTGGGATTGGTAAGTACTACAACATACCCACTGGTCTATGATTCTCTGTATTAACTTGCTGACAAGTTAGGAACTTTGAGACTAACTTATCCACTTTTCATTTCATACCAATAACTACTACAATATTGGTCTTTGAAGCCCCCTGACATGGGAGACAGTTATAGGTGCCCTATAGAGACGGCCTTTGGCAGTCGCTGAGCTTGAAAAAAAAAGGGGGGCTCCCCCCCCCCCGCCCCTCGCGAGCCCTCCTCCCCTCACCCTCAACCTCACCGCATGCCCTCCCCCATCGCCACCCTCTGCCCTCCCTCGTGTGCCCTCCCCCGTCATCTTGCACCCTCGCCACCCTCCGCCCTCTACCCTCTGGCTCTGCCTGCCCTCCCGTCACCCTCCGCCCTCCAGCCATCCTCCTCCCTACACTCCATCCCCTCCGTCATCCCTCCACCCTCTGGCCTCTGACCTTCACCCCCTCCGGTCTCCGACCCGTCTGCCCTTTGGCCTCCAGCCTCTTCCCTCCGCCCCCTTGGCCTCCCACCCCCCACCTTGAACATCCACCCCCCCCCCACCCCATACAACCCCCCCCCCCCCCCCCCCCGCACCCCAGACAGCCCCCCTGTACCCCGGACAGGCCCCCCCCCGCACCCCGGATAGCCCTCCATGCACCCCGGATAGCCCCCCCTGCTGCTCGTCCCCCTTCCCCTCACCGTCGTTCACTCTGGCTCCCTGCCAGCCCCCATCCCCTCCCTTTCCGCACCGCCGCTGCACGGTCCCCTCCCTCCCTGCACGGTCACTACTCGTCCCCTCGCCACTGTTTCCCGTCCACTATGGCTCCCCACTGTCCTTGGTCCCCTCCCTCGTTGCACCGTCGCCACCACACCGCCTCCTCTCCTCCAGATCCACGCCGCCTCCGCCACCCGTCCCCTCCCTCACCATACCGCCTCTGGCTCTAGCTCCCTTTCGCTACCTCTCCTCTATCTCAAAGCACCGCCTTCGGTTCCCCTCCCTTCCAGGTTTGTAGCGCAATTAGGTATGACATGGGCTTTCACTTACATTATTATTTTATCAATGTTTCACAAACAAGTTTGATTTTTTTAAGAACAATACTATTTATCTTTTAGACACTTTAGATAGTCCCCTTACTAATGTTTTCTATGACTGTAGGCATGTTAGGGGAAGAGGCAGCAGATCCACATCATCCATCTGAGGCATCTACGTCTCAGGTTAGAGGTATGTTTGAATGTCATCGTCTCTATTTTTATGTAATTGATAAACATATATATATATATATATATATTTATTTATAACATCTGTTAAATTATATATAAAATTTTTTTCAACAGGATCAGACTCGATTGCTTCTTCTTCTCGCAATAGAGGCCCTAGTCATGGCATTTTATCATGGAATTCTGACATGACGTTTGATGTTTCCTTTGATGAGGTATTTAATCCTGTGGAACTGAATGCCCCTACATTTATTCGTTAGCTAGGTCATATCATACGTGAACCACATCGATTTCCATTGACCACGTGTGACTGGGCTTCTATCCCTCAGGACACATTAGATCATCTTTGGAGGGAGGTTTAGGTAAGAAGATCATTTTACTTTATTACCTATGTATAAACAATACTAATATGTGTGATTTTTTTCTTTAATAGCAAAATTTGAATGTATGCCCCCGATGATTTTCGGCCTGTGTGTATGAGAAAATGTCATAAGATGTGGAAAGACTATAAAGGCAAAGTGAAGAGGGACCACTGGGTACCAAAGGTGGGTGCCCCAGACATTCTGGAAAAAGTCACGAGAGGTGTCCTCCCGGCTTATTGGCGTGACTTAGTTGTATATTGGTATACTGAGGGTGTTGTGGTTTGTATATTTATTTTGGTATATATATTTTCAATAATGTATGATTTGTTTTAAATTTGAATGAATTGAATGTAGGAGGTGTCAGCACACCATTCTGAGAATCGAGCGTTGCAGGGACGACCTCACAGGCGCAGGACTCGTCACATGTCTCAGATCCAACATGAGGTATTTATTATTCATTTTCTAATTTATTAATTAATATGGTTTTGTGTTTATATTCTATTCATATACAATTACGGGAGCAAGGTGCACCGACTGATAAAATGTCGGTGTGGATGGGGACTCGTGATCGCAATGATCTAGAGGCTGCAGCATTGATAGTAAGTGCTTGTACTTACCAATACTTACATAAATCTATATATTAACATATATATGTATATATATTTAAATATTTCATAGGCTCAATTTGAATCTGAGTTAGAACATATTCCAGAGGACCAGCGACAACTTCCCATGCGAAGGGATGATATCTTTCATCACATTATTAGTCGGGACGGGCATGGATATAGTTTGACCTATGGAACAAGGATTCCTCATTTTGTAGTGTCACATGCTACAGTTTTCGGTTCTGTTGTTTCTCAGATGACATAGCAGTTGTCATATTTCGAGGCACGGTTGCGCGCTTCTAAGGAGGTAAATGCGCAATTGATCGCTGAGGTTAGAGCACTGCAGGAATATGTGTGTCCAGGTGATGGTACAAGGGATCATACAACATAGGTATATAATATATTTATTTATTTAATTTATATTATTTTTGTTATAAAAATATTCATAATTTTTATTTGTTGTAGGACCCTGGCCCAGTGGATGGAGGTAGCAGTCATGACCATGCATGACGCATCATATTCACGAGGTGTGTTTTTTTTTTACTGGTGGGGTTGTTATTGATGTTTAGGTTGGGTTTCTAGTGATATTTTTTGTGATTTGGGGGTATCATGTGTGTTTTGTCCTGATTCAATGTTTATGTGCACGAATTGAGAAGTAATCATGAAACTGATTAATGATTTGAATATTTTTTGTTCATTTAATTCTTTAATGTTTTAAATTTCATGTTCTGTAATAGTTTTGAAAAAAAAAATGTGATTCCTAATACAATCCATGAAACTTTTTTTGATGACTGAGCCCAGGTTCACTATTTATAGTCCCCTGACAGCCCCCCCCCCCCCCCCTCGCACCCCCGGACAGCCCCCCCCCCCCCCCCCCCCGCACCCCGAACAGCCCCCCACCCCAGGACATCACCCCCACCTCATACAGTCCCCCCCACACACACCCCAGACACCCCCCACCCCCGGACAGCACCCCCAACCCCGGACACCCCCCCCCCACTCGCACCCCCAGACATCCCCCACCCCTCCCCCGGACAGCACCCCCCACCCCGGACAGCCCCCCCCCCCACCCCACCCCGGACACCCCCCCCCCCACACACACACACCCCGGACAGCCCGCCCCACCCCCGGATAGCCCCCCCACCCCACCCTAGACACCCCCCACCCACACACACACACACACACCCAGATAGAACCCACCCCCCCCCCCACCCCCGAATAGCCCTCCCCACCCCCGGACAGCACCCCCCCGCACCCCGGACAGCCCGCCACACCTTCAGACAGCCCCCCCAACCCCCGGACAGCAACCCCTCCCCCGGACAGTCCCCCCCCCCACACCCCCAGACAGCTCCCCCCCCCCAATTGTGAAACTATACAGTAGACCAATTGGCTGTTAGGCTGTTAGGCCATTAGGGAAATTGGTCGTTTGGCCATTAGGCCATTATGCCATTATTCCAATTGTACAACTATACAATAGGCCAATTAGTCGTTATGCCATTAGCCCCTTCAGATAAAACATCCTCCAAATGAATTGAAACCACATGAAAACAATATGAATATTATTTGTGACATATAGGAGGATAAGGGAGGTCCATCGAACGTACGGTGTGCGCCGTAAAATCGAATGTGTCATTTTCAGCAGTTTGGCACGCTCTAAAAGGGCGTGTTGGGTGGTCAAAACCACCTGAATGACCTCGGAATGACATTAAATCATACGACAACAACCGTGATGTGAATTTTGAAATTTTCAGGCAGACATCATGTCAATAGGAGGTGTTGTTTGTCCGTGGTGACCGAAAACGCGTTTCTGGAGTCATAAAAGACCAAAACAACGTGTTATGGTCGAATTTAGAGAAAACGTGTTCTGAATGACCTGAAAACACATGAAAACAATAGAAATATTATTTGTGACATGTAGGAGGAGACAACACATCCATCGGATGTGCGGTGTGCACGGTACGACTGAATGTGTTGTTTTCAGCAGTTCGGCGCGCTCTAAAAGAGCGCGTTGGGTGGTCAAAACCACCCAAACAATCTCGGAATTCCATGAAATCATACTACAACAACCATGGTGTGAATTTTGAAATGGTTGGCCAAATGGAACATCAATCGGAGGTGTCGTTTGTCCGTGGTGACCGGAAACTTGTTTCTGGAGTCATAAAATACCAAAACGACGTGTGACGGTCGAATTCAGAGAAAACGTGCTCCAAATGACTTGAAACCACACGAAAACAATAGGAATATTATTCGTGACATGTATGAGGATACAGAATGTCCATCGGACATGCGTTACGCACGGTACGACCGAATTTGTCGTTTTCAGCAGTTCGGCGCGCTCTAAAAGGACGCATTGGGTGGTCAAAACCACCCGAACTACCTCAGAATTCCATGAAATCATACAAAAAAAACCATGGTGTGAATTTTGAAATGGTTGGGTATACGGCATGTCAATCAGAGGTGTCGTTTGACCCGGTGACCGGAAACGTGTTTCTAGAGTCACAAAAGACCAAAACGGTGTGTCACGGTCAAATTCAGAGCAAACGTGCTTCGAATGACCTGAAACCACATTAAAACAATAGGAATATTATTCGTGACATGTAGGAGGATACGTAACGTCCATCGGATGTGCGGTGCATGCGATACGACCGAATGTGTAGTTTTTAGCAGTTCGACGCGCTCTAAAGGGCGCATTGGGTGGTCAAAACCACCCGAACGACCTTGGAATTCCATGAAATCATATAAGAACAACCGTGTTGTTAATTTTGGAATGGTCGGGCAGACGGCATGTCAATCAGAGGTTTTGTTTGACCGCGGTGACGGGAAACGCATTTCCGAAGTCACAAAAGACCAAAACGGCGTGTCACGGTCTAATTCAGAGAAAACGTGCTCCGAATGACCTGAAACCACATGAAAACCATATTAATATTATTCGTGACATGTAGGAGGAGACAAAACATCCATCGGACATGTGGTGCATGTGGTATGACCGAATGTGTCGTTTTCAGCAGTTCGATGCGCTCTAAAAGGGCGCGTTGGGTGGTCAAAACCACATGAACAACCTCAGAATGCCATAAAATCATACAACAACAACCTTGGTGTAAATTTTGAAATTGTTGGGCAAACGGCACGTCAATCGGAGGTGTTGTTTGTCCGTGGTGACCGGAAATGCGTTTCCGGAGTCATAAAAGACCAAAATGGCGTGTGACGGTCGAATTCAGAGAAAACGTGCTCCGAATGATCTAAAACCACATGAAAACAATAGTAATATTATTCGTGACATTTAGGAGGAGACGGAACATCCATCGGTCATGCGATGTGCACGGTACGACCGAATATGTCGTTTTCAGTCGTTCGGTGCGCTCTAAAAGGGTGTGTTGGGTGTTCAAAACCACCCGAACGATCTCGGAATGCCATGAAATCATACTACAACAACTGTGGGGTAAATTTTAAAATGTTCGGGTAGAGGGAACATCAATCAGAATTTTTGTTTGTCCGTGGTGACTGGAAATGCATTTCCAGAGTCATAAAAGACCAAAACGGTGTGTGACGGTCGAATTCAGAGAAAATGTGCTCCAAATGACCTTAAACCACACAAAAACAATAGGAATATTATTCGTGACATGTAGGATGAGAAGGTACATCTATCAGACGTGTGGTGCGTGCGGTACGACCGAATGTGTCATTTTCAGCAGTTCTGCACGCTCTAAAAGGGCACGTTGGGTGGTCAAAACCACCCAAACGACCTCAAAATGCCGTGAAATCCTTCAACAAAAACCGTGGTGTGAATTTTGAAATGGTTGGGTAGACGGAATGTCAATCGGATGTTTCGTTTGACTGCGGTAACTGGAAACGCGTTTCTGGAGTCATAAAAGACCAAAACGGCGTGTGACGGTCGAATTCAGAGCAAACATGCTCCGAATAATATAAAACCACATGAAAAAAATAGGAATATTATTTGTGACTTGTAGTAGGAGATGTCATGTTTATCAAACATGCGGTGCGCGTGGTACGACCGAATGTGTCATTTTTAGCAGTTTGGCGCGCTCTAAAAGGGCGCGTTGGGTGGTCAAAACCACCCGAACAACCTCGTAATGCCATGAAATCATACGACAACAAACTTAGTGTAAATTGTAAAATGTTCGGGTAGACGACATGTCAATCAAAGGTGTCGTTTGACCATGGTGACCGGAAACGTGTTTCTGGAGCCATAAAAGACCAAAAGGTCGTGTCACGATCGAATTCAGAGTAAACGTGCTCAGAATGACCTGAAACCACATGAAAAAAATAGGAATACTATCCGTGACATGTAGTAGGAGACAGCACGTCCATCGGACGTGCGGTGCGTGCAATACGACCGAATGTGTCATTTTCTGTAGTTTGGCGCGCTCTCAAAGAGCGCGTTGGGTGGTCAAAACCACCCGAACGACCTCAGAATGCCATGAAATCATATGAAAACAACTAGGGTGTGAATTTTAAAATATTCAAAAAGACGGCACGTCAATCGGAGGTGTTGTTTGTCCGCGGTGACCGGAAACGTGTTTCAAGAGTCATAAAAGACCAAAATAGCGTGTGACGGTCGAATTCAGAGAAAACGTGCTCTGAATGACCTGAAAATACACTAAAACAATAGTAATATCATTCGTGACATGTAGGAGGAGACGTCACATCCATCGGACTTGCAGTGCATGCGGTACAACCGAATGTGTCATTTTTAGCAGTTCGGTGCGCTCTAAAAGGGCACGTTGGGTGGTCAAAACCACCCACACGACATCGGAATTCCATGAAATCATACGAAAACAACCGTGGTGTGAATTGTGAAATGTTAGGGTAGACGACACATCAATCGGAGGTGTCGTTTGACCACGGTGACTGGAAACGCATTTCTGGAGTCATAAAAGACCAAAACGGCAGGTCACGGTAAAATTCAGAGAAAACATGCTCCGAATGACCTGAAACCACACGAAAACAATAGGAATACTATTCGTGACATGTAGGAGGAGACTACACATCCATCGGATGTGCGGTGCGCACGGTACGACCGATTGTGTCGTTTTCAGCAGTTCGGCGCGCTCTAAAAGGGCGCATTGGGTGGTCAAAATCACCCGTACGACCTCGAAATGCCATGAAATCATATGACAGAAACTATGGTGTGAATTGTAAAATTTTCAGGTAGAAGGAATGTCAATCAGAGGTATTTTTTGTCCGTGGTGACCGAAAATGCATTTCTGGAGTCATAAAAGACCAAAACGACGTGTGACGGTTGAATTCAGATCAAACGTGCTCCGAATGACCTGAAACCACATGAAAACAATAGGAATATTATTTTTGACATGTTGGAGGAGACAGAACTTCCATCAGACGTGCATTGTGCGTGGTACGACCGAATGTGTCATTTTCAGCAGTTCAGCATGCTCTAAAAGGGCGTGTTTGATGGTCAAAACCACCCGAACGACCTCGGAATGCCATGAAATCATACGAAAACAACCGTGGTGTGAATTGCGAAATGTTCGGGTAGAATTCATGTCAATTAGAGGTGTTTTTTTACTGTGGTGACCAGAAACACATTTCCGGAGTCATAAAAGACCAAAATGGCGTGTCATGGTCGAATTCAGAGCAAACGTGCTCCGAATGACCTAAAACCACATGAAAACAATAGGAATGTTATTCGTGACAGGTAGGAGGAGACGGCACATCCATCGAACATGTGGTGCGCGCAGAAAACATTCCTTTTTAGACAACAAAACACTTTAAGAAACTAAATCAAAGACTCCAAAATAAGAAAAAAATCCTAAAATGAAAACATTTCTTAAATTGGGGGTTTTAAATTATTATATCACCCATGAGATGTCAGAATTACTTTTATTATATGTATATAATAAGTGAATAAATATTTCAAATTTATGTTTGTTTTGTTTAGTTGTTTTCTTTGTAGGTTTCTAAAGCATTTGGTTGTGGATTGTTGAAGCACGTCTATCATTTTTTATTTATCATGATCTTGATGTTTATGGTTTTTGGATTTGTTTTCCATTTTTTATGATTTATATGCTATTTTTTTATTCTGTATCATGAAATTTTTTTAGAACAAATATTTCCAGTTTAGCGACCGCCTCATGAGGTCGCTATAGGTTTCCTACTAACCTCAAAAGCGACTGCCATTAGCGGTCACTATAGGCCGGCATTTCAGCCAGCTTTAGCAACCGCCAATGGCGGTCACTGTAGGCCAACATTTTGGCCATCTTCAGTGACTTCCATTATTTGTCACTATAGGCCTACATCATCGGGCCTAAAGAAATCACCATTGGCCATTGTTGGGCGGTCTCTAAAGGCCTATAGCGACTTCTAATGGCAGTCACTATAGGCCGAATTTTTAGTAGTGAATCCACCAAAATTGTGCTTTCAATGAATTATACATATTCTATATTCCCGAGTGAAGAGCCTGTCTCGAATGGTGGTAACCATGAAGAAGTTGCTCCTAACAAGCCATAAGTACAACCATCCAATCTATGAATCACAACACTGAACTCCCATCATGTTTCCATCCTTCAATAGTCTCCCCACCATTGAGTTTTTAACTCATAACTAGGAATTCTGCTTCAAACGTTTTTGCCTCTTTAACCATCTTTACAAAATCAGGAACCATAGAGAATGAAAAGAAAACTGCAACACCACATTGGTCTTCACATTCCACATACATGTTGGCTAGGACCGACATTAACTTCCACTCATTAGAAAAGTCCTTCTCCAGTTGTGCATATGACTTTCTACTTAATGCATAATTCACCAAATTACCTTTTCCTGGTGTATAAATTAATTCAAATTCAAACATCTGGATATACTCCATCCATATCCTTTACCTCAAATTCAAATCTTGTTGTGAGAAAATATGTTTCAAGATTTTTTGGTCTTTGAACATAGTAAATTTATCACCAAATAGATAATGATGCCAAGTCTTCAAGGCATGGACAACCATAGTTAAATCCAAATTGTGTGTTGGGTAATTCATCTCATGAACTCTCAACTTCCTTGATCCGTAAGAAACTACATGGTATCCTTTCATGAGGAAACATCCCAACCCATGTCTTGATGCATCAAAATACACCACATACCCCTATCCTAATTTTAGAAAAATAAAGATAAGTGTTGATGTAAGATGAAATTTCATCCTTTGAAAAGATTTCTGGCATTCCTCAATCCATCAAAATGGAAAATTATTCTTTTTCAAAGCTTTCATAGGCAATGATAGTCATGATAAGTCACGCACAAAGTATCAGTAATAACCATCTAGACTAAGAAAACTTTATATATCAAAGTTATTCTTTGGGGTTTCCAAGAGATAATAGATTTTATCATTTCATGATCTACTGAAACACCTTTTTTATAAATTATGTTTCTAAGAAAGCATACCTCTTGTATCCAAAAATCACACTTTGATAATTTGGCATACAACTGATGATCTCTCAAGATTTCGAACACTATCTACAAGTGTTGTTCATGCTGAGCCTTTGTCCTTGAATACACCAATATGTCATCCATAAGCACCACAACAAAAGAATCTAGATATCTCTCAAATATCTGATTCATCAATTCCATAAATACTGATGGTGAATTCGTAAGACTGAAAGGCATGACTACTTATTCATAGTATCCATATCTTATTCTAAATGTTGTCTTCAAAATATCTTCTTTACAAACTCGCAATTGATGGTATCCTGATCGAAATTCAATTTTAGAAAACCATTGGGATCCCTTAAATTGAACAAACTTATCATAAATTCATGGAAGTGGATATATTTTCTTTATCGTAACTTGGTTAAGCTTAAAATAATCAATGCATAGTTGATGATTTCCATCTTCTTTCATTATGAACAAGACCGGTGTTTCCCACATAGACATACTTGTCCAAATGAAACCTTTTCTTTCTATCTCCTCCAATTTTACTTTGAATCCCCTTAATTATGTTGGTACCATCCTATAATATGGAAGGTAAATATGACTAGTCCCCAGAAGGAGATAAATCATAAACTCCACTTCCCTTCTTGGTGGTAACCTTGATAAGTTTTTTGGGAACACATCATAAAATTGATCCACAACTTCTAGAAAACTGGTATATCCTTGATCTTTTGTATCGATGCCAAAGTCAACACCACCATTTGGTAAAAGGTCGTTCCCACTGCTAGTTCCAACAAACCCATTGCACCTGTCTTTACAACTGTTTCTCCTTTAAAGAGATGCATAACACCATCCTCAGTTGTGAAATTTACCTTTATTCTATAATAGTCGATGTGAGTCTCGAATATTGTTAAGAAATCCATACCTAGGATTACATCAAATACATCCATCTTTAACACTGAGAAGTCCTACTTTACCTCAACTCCATAAACCATTATAGAACAAGATCTACACATGAAGGCTCAGCATTCTCTTTCACCAAAAGGGGTTTTAAGTTTTATCACAGAAGGAATCAACTCAAGTTTTAAGCATAGAAAATCAACAGCATGAGAAGAAATAATGTAATGTGATACACCAGTATAAAAAATCACTTTTATAAGGGTAGGATTAAAAATAATCATATCTATCACCATAGATGGTCCAGACTGATCATCTACAATCATTTTCTCATCTCCATACAACTACTTCATCGTTGCACTCTACTCCTTGTTTTCTTTTTGAGATTTCCCTTTATAAGGAGTTATTTTATTCCTAACATCACCATGGATAGCCCTATTCTACTGATGAGACTGATTCTGCTTTCCTCACTCTGTTAAAGCATAAGATGCTTGCGACACCTGAGAAGTGTCTCGATCATCTGACCTTAGAGAACTGTGGCAATAGTATTGAAGATTCCCCCATCTTCTTGAAATTATGGCATGCTCTTGGTTTTTTTGTACACTCTATCTTTACATGGTCAAGAGAATCACATTGTAAATATCCCACTTTTCTTTTGGGTTGTGGATGAAGGTTCACTAATCCAGCTATCTGATTTTGATTCCTAATTCCACCTTTGAAATAGGTGTTCATATTCCTCTTGTTCCTAGTATTATATTTCCCACCATTTTCTATAGGTATCATTATACTTCCTCCTCCCATAGATCCTGATAAGTCATGTTCATCCACTATCGCTCTATTCACCATATTTGTATAATCCTTAATATAGAGCACTTTAATATTTGAGCGAATCTCCTAACTTATCCCTGATTAGAAAATGTGTTCCTTCAAGGATGCACTAGCCACAACCTCTAATGAAAACCACACTAAATTATTGAATTTAGCCTCATATTCTATTACAGAGAGATTTTCTTGCTTCAGGAGGAAGGAATCTATCATTCTCTGGATCCTGATCCTCTGAGGTTAGAATTTTTTGTTAAATAATTCCTCAAAATCCTCCCAACTAAGATCGTGATCCAATTTAGCCTGCACCACCAAATCCCAACACTAGAGTGCAAGATCCTCGATCATATAAGTCACCAGCTTTACTTTCATCTTCTATAGTGTACTGATGAAATCGAATATATGACTCAACATATTCAGTCACATCTATACTTTTTCGGGTTTAAAATCCCTCTAGAATATGGGTGGATTTTGATTCATGAATGGGATGGAATGATCCACATGCCTTGGATAATCCCTCAGGTTCCCCATATCCATGGATTGAAATGATTGGATGATACTTTGAACCATCTCTTGGTTCACCTATGGTTCAGGTGCAACCACATTCTCCGAAGCTTCTTCGAGTTGGTTTCTACAATGCCTATCGGGTGTCATTTACTAAACATACAAAAAACTCTATAAATATCACTCTCTAGAAACTAATGGATTAGCATTTCAAATTCTATCACATCAACTATCACAACATTGCTTACCAAAATCAACTTTTTTCCATTCAACCATTTCTAAAAAATTACATTCTTTCTTTTAAAAATATAACAATTTTCAAAATACACCAAGTATTCCCTTTTCAAAATCATTCATTTGAAAAAACAATTTTTTTTGTTTTCAAAAATTTCTACCTTTGCACAAAATAATAAATCATTACTCTAAATGAAATATGAAATACTAGTGGGAAGTCGTTCCACTACAATTCATGTCATGTTAGTCTCATTGGATAAACCCATTACAATGTGATTCTATAATCCTATTAGTGTATCCACATCACTTATGTACCCAATTCCCTCATAACTTGAAGTTCATCATAAAAAGGTATGCTACGTATTTTATGATCTACATGTCAAGTCAAACCAATCCTAATCCTTTCTAAGATCACAAACCAAGGATTAGAAAAGAATGAATTTCAACTCCAAGACCAATAAAACTGATGACTACTTGTTCTTCAAGGAAAGGAACAAGATAATACCACTTATCTCAAAAAATATTTTGGATCAAACAAACTGATACCATTTGTAATGAACCAGTTATTCTTATTGGGTTGAGAATAAAATGAATCACTAATTGGCCTTAAGCGGCGTCCCCAAGAAGCTAAAGGCTATAAATAAATACTGAATGGTTTCATATATAAGTTTGGGATGATTTAACATTTAATAAATAAAACCATTAACCAAAAACCATAACCAACTAAACACCATATGATGCATGAACTCAGAAAGATAAATCAAAAACTTCTTTTATAACCAAAACCTAACCAAGTGTACTATAGTGGAAGAAAAATTAATATCAAATAAAACAGTGTAAGAAAACTACAAGAACTATAAGATGACCACAAGACTCCATTCTCCACAATCTCTATGCTCTAACATCAACAAATAGCCCAAGTATCATGAGGTGGTGCTAAATTCATGTGATACTTTACCTTTTCCCGATTCTCAGAAGATAGAATTTTCAAAAGCACCAAAGTGCCAAAGCAGGGGTGAGTATAAAATTTAGTAGGCTTCCCCCAATGACTTCCCTATACCCACCACTAGGATATAAAGGTTATCAACATTTATATAAAACAGTTTATATAAAACAATTTTCTAAAATAGTTTATAACTAAATATAAACAAGATTCAAAACCATTTAAAACCAAAATTGCACAAGTGCTATATCAAAAATTTTCTATAAATTCAAACTTCCAAAAAAAATAAAATAAACAAGGCTTTAAAACCATCCCTTAATAGCCTTTTGTATAACCACCCCATAATTTACAACACACCCACACATGCATTCTTCGTTTTGACACTTCTATACTCATGAGCGGTCTCTCGTACAATTTTCTTGTATCCCAATGACACATGCCCCCAATCTAGGGTCACACACCTTGTACCCCAATGGTACACATACCTTATTTATGGGCATGTCAAACATGAAATCACACAACCCATATATTCCAAACCATTCAAATAACCCAAATCAAACTATTTCAATAAAACCATTATTTTATTGAAAACCATTAGACAAACCAATTCCAATTAACCATTCCATTTCAATAAAACCATTCCTTTCATTTAAATCCTTTTACTCAAAACTATTTCCACAATTCCATAAAAATACCCATTTTAAAATCCACATTTTAAAATCAAGCATCAAACACTTTAACCAAAAGAACCAATTTTCCAGATTTTCCACAATCTACCAAACCATCACTAAAGAAGGGTTATCAAAAATTCAAAATATCCAATTCATAATAAATTCATCACAAATAACTCAATTTGAAATCATTACAATTATTTATACTTAGAGGAGTTGAGATTGAATCCACCTACCTTGAAGGTTTTGAAGAAAACCGAAAGTGGAAAAAGAACACTCAAGAAATCGATTCGATTCTCCACAAAACCACCTTAGATATATTCTCCTATCAAGATCAGGACAAAATATAAAAATATTTGGAATCCACACTCATATTTATACCAATAATAGGCATATATATGAAAAATTAAAAATAGAGGATAAGTATATCTAAGTATATCTAAGATAACATGACAAGAACAATGAATAACATCACTTACCACAAGAATCGGGCTTGAAAACGCAAAGGGAGGGATAAAAATTAGTTCCAAAACACTTGGGAAAGGTTCGCATACCTTCAATGGAGATGAATATATAATTAGGGGTGTATAGGAGAAAAAAAGAGCAAGATCTGTCAAAAATGAGTGAGATACTATTTTTAAGGATCTAGATTTGACTCTGTGCATAGTTAGACCGCACGGTTAGACAAACTGTGTGATAACCGTGAATTATCTAATACCTTTAATATAATCATGCATGGAATCCTCACATAGTCTCCCTAACCATACACACACCATTCCAAAGATACTATCCAGAATCTACAACTTCACACAGTTTCTACTAGACTTTCTGCATGGTTTAGAAAAACTGTGTGCAGCATGTGCGCCTCTCCTTTGGCCCCAAAAACTTATTGAAAGTTCTCCCAAATCTCCAATACTTTAACCTTAAACTTTATAAGCTTAAAAATCATAAATTAAGGGTTATATAACATAAATTGGGGTACTAAAATCCTCATCAAAATGGGAGTCAAGGTCATCATCTAAAAAATATGAGGAAGAAAAAAAATCCAAAAACAATGTTTGATAGTAAATCCAACACCGATAATGTAGATATTTTGGAATTTTATAATGATAAGGAAGATGATAAAAAATATTCAAAAGTTTTTGAAAAATATATTTCAAAAAAATAAAACAAGAAAAGAAATTAATATGATGACGGACCAAGTAAAATATAACCTACTTATTTTTAGTAATATTAGTCAGACTCAACCAGAACCATTTGTAAGAACTCGGATCTTCTTTTCAGGTATGTATTTCTTTTCTAGTTGTCTTTGAGAAAAAGGGTAGTTTCTGGAAATCTTAGGGGTACACGCCGTGTACTTATAAGTACATGTCATGTACCCGGTTGCCACGGGTGACTGTTTACTGGTCGTGTAACAGCCAAGTACATGGCCATGTGTGGTGACCTGGAGACTGCCTAAAGAGGAGGCTAGAAAAGGCAAGTACATGCAATGTATGTTTAAAGAACACACCCTGTACTTTTTTCATTAAACAAATCGGTGTTGTGTCTTATGGGCAGAAGCATCTTCTTCTCGACCTATTTTATCCGAGAGTGAACGAGACCACCAGATCTTCACTGAGCCCCCAACTTTATGTCTGTTCTCTGATTCGACCATTGTCAGTTGCATTGTAATCTCCACGATATATGGTGTTCTACAGATATTCAAGGCTTGAGGTTCATGTATAACGATCTCACGATGCCGAGGTGGGTGGTTTGTGCCTTTCTGTAGATAGTCTTTGAATTTTATGTGCAAAAGTGCCCAATACCCTCATTCGGGGTATTGTGTGTGTATGGTTTTTAGCCCTGTTATTACCTACTATGCCTTATTTGTTTAGATATAGGTTAATTATTTGTGAATAAGGTTAACATTTCCATGCTATGGATGTTTTTCCCATGATTTCTTGTTTTAACTGTTTGGTCTAGCATGCCTATTAGGCTGCTTTCTTTCCATGCCTAGTATTGTTAGGATGGAGTGATTTTTATCTTACATGCTATGATATGTTGTAGATTTTTTAGCCAAGTAGTTATTGAGGTTTACTTTGGCTGCCATGTATTTTTTGTACATGATTGACTTACATAGGGTAGTGGGAACCTAGTGTAGTAGACCATATGGGGAATGGACGTTGAGGGCTTCCCTATAGTGTTTGTTTACTGTTACCTTGCGAGACCATAGGGGGGATAGACTTTTTGCTCCCTCAGAGTGTCTGTAGTTTCTTTGATATGGGCCACAGGGGGAATTGGACATTTAATGCTTTCTCAGAGTGCCTATTAGTGACCAATACGTGACCACAGGGGGAATTGATGGTGAGTGCTTCTTCAAAGTGTCTTTGCTAAAGCCAAACCAGAGGGGTTAGACTATGAGTACTTCCCAAAGGGTTGCTTGTGTTTTTTTTTTTGAACTAGAGGGGTTAGGATATGAGTGCTTCCCATAGGGTTACCTGCTTTTGATTAGCTGCTTACTTGATATATTAAAATGAATGCAATTGAATTTGTAGGATAGTTACTATGTGTACTTTCTTGTTTACTGCTTCATTTTGTTTATTACCTACCATATATATTCACTGACTATTTGGAACATATCTTTGGGTGGTTTCCTATTGGGATTAGTCTCACACCCTGTTTGGGTCATGATTTTGGGCCCAAATATATTATATTTCTGCAAGTATAGATAAGGGAAAGTGTCCTTCTACTTCAGGTGCTTGATTATTGTGGAGCTGGGGAACATGGGACCAAGCTGAGGCTTGTGATAATGTGGAGCTATTTACTTTATTTTCTTTTATACTTTGGTTTAGTATTTTATTTTGGCATTATTATTTGTTTATATGCTTTCCTAGACATATGTATCATGCATCATTTATATATGTGTTCTCTAGTTGTTTACTACTTCCATTGTTTCCTTATTGCATGTTTTACTGCTTTTATTATTGTTATCTGTTTTAATTCTACTGTGTTACTCTTCCAATGACGGAATAGTTTCCCCACTATCACAACCAAGGCTCTAGATTCTAGTCGGCAGCCTCTGAAATTTGGGGAAATGTGCTTGAGGCCATGTGACCAACTGGGTATGAGGCACCTCTGGGCGGCACCCGGAACTGGGACATTACAAAGTGGTATATAAGGAATTATTTTTTTCTTGACTTACTATTTGAATCATATAGTCAGGGATAGGAAGGAATAGGTACTTGGTAATAAGATGTTCCTAGTAGTAGCTAACCCATGTATAGGGAAAATACAATTTACCTCGTTATTGTGATTTTTCTGGTTTTGCAATTATTACAGTTGATTTGATCTCACTGTTGGGTGATTCATATTTTTTGTGTTGTTATTGTTGATATTATTGAGGTTATAATTCTATTGAAAACTAATGAGATTAGGTTATGTCATCTCATGCATCATATATGAACTTTCTAAAAATCGCAAGTCATGAATTCTTGTCATTCCATTTAGGGTGCATTAGTGATTTCATGTTGTTGTGATAGATGTCATGCTAGATATGCATGTTGTTGTGATATATGCCTTGATAGAATACCTAATTTTGATAGTGTATTGGATTGTATAAGGTTTTGTTTGAATGGATTCCAAACTTTGGTTCTTGAGGTGTTATGGGCCCTCATGGATCGGAATTTGGTGGATCATTGTATTGTTATTCCTTGTGTATGACATGTATAAGATGAAAAGATTTGATTTGCGGGGAGTATGGTCCCTCATGGATCAGAATTTGTAACTTTAATGTTTGTTTCAGTGTTTTCTGGGTTCTGAAGTAGTTTATAAGGCTTACTATCCGGAAAAACCCAGAATACACGGCGTGTAATGATGAATACACGCCATGTGTCCTTCTCTTCGGGAAGGAACTGTTTTTATTGAGTACATCTCATGTACTATATATACATGACATGTAGTCTCTAACCGTATCACTAACTTTTTGGGCAGAGACAACAGGGTGGATCATCTTAGGGTGGTCAGGCAGGGTCGTAGGGCCATAGTGCAGGTCAGACTTTTGAAGTGGAGCAGACCCAGCAAGAGCAGGATCTTGAACCCTCTACAGTTCGAGGTACAATCCTAGTTGCCTCAGTTTTATATTTTATGCTTTTTAGGGGATTCCCATATATTTATATCTATTGTTTTTGTGGAGTGGATTTGGATCTATATCTTTTCTTCTGCTGATGTATTGTTTCTAGACACTCCTTTGGGAACAAGAACAGCTAGTGTACGATAGTGAAAGGAGTTCCCTCTTGAGGTTGGTGGGTGTCACTTCTTATGGGACCTCTACATCTTAGAGAGGATAGGCTATGGAGTGATTCTCGAAATGGACTGGTTAGTTCCCTTCCAAGCATTTGTTGATTTCTATCGTCGTAGGGTGATTTTCACATCACTAGAGGGCGGATTGTTTCTTCATAAGGGTGAGTGGGATGTCCAAGTGAGCAGAGCAGGACCCGAGCATCATGGTTTGGGAGGAGTTACAACCCATATTTATAGTCTATATCTAGATGACCAGGGGACTTCACAGGTTTACTTTCCTCCAGTGGTGGATCATTTCAAGGATGTCTTTCCAGAGGACTTTTCAGGTTTGCCTTCGGAAAGATATGTGGACTTTTCTATTGAGTTTGTGCCAGGAGTGGCACTGGTGTCTATTCCTATTTATAGTATGGCTACACCAGAGTTGTAGGATCTTAAGAAGTTGTTGGAGTAGTTGTAGTAAAAGGGTTTCAACTGACCCAATACTTCTCCTTGGGGTTCACCTGTCATGTTTTCAAAGAAGGCAGATGGTACCCTCAGACTTTGTGTGGATTATTGGAAGTTGAACCAGTTGATAGTCAAGAACCGATATCCCTTGCCAAGGATTGATGATCTCTTTGATCAGCTTAAAGGAGCCTGGGTGTTCTCAAAGATTGACTTGAGATCCAGTTATCATCAGCTGCGTGTTAGACCATCATATATACCTCTTACAACCTTTCGGAGTAGGTATGGTCTATACGAGTATGTGGTTATGTTGTTCGGTCTCACGAATGCACATGCATTTTTCATGGCACTAATGAATGGAGTATTCCATCTATACTTGGATTCTTTCATGGTGGTATTCATGGAAGATATCTTGGTGTACTCTTACACTCAACACGACCATTCCACACATCTTGAGATAACATTGAGTACACTGAGAGAGCATCAGTTATATGCTAAGATCTCAAAATTCCACTTTTGTATGGTCTAAATTATCTTCTTGGGTCATGTTATCTTAGAGATAGGGGTATCAGTAGACCCAGAGAAATTGAGAGTAGTAGTTTCTTAGGAGCATCCAAAGAACATCTTTGTGGTGCTAAGTTTTATAGGTCTAGCTTGTTACTACAGATGTTTCATATAGGACTTTTCACACTTAGCAGCACCACTATCGGGCCTGACTAAGAAGGGTGAGAAGTACTTGTGGTCGGAATCTTGTGAGTCTGCATTTTAGGAGATAAAAGGAAGGTTGACTTCAGCACCGATATTAGTATTGCCAGATCCGGGAAAGATCTATATTTTTTACTATTATGCATCAGGTATCGGGCTAGGAGTAGTGTTTATGTCAGGAGATGGGGTCGCTGCATATGGTTATTGACAGTTGATGCCACATGAGAGGAATTACCCAACGCACGATCTCGAGTTGGATACGGTTGTTTATTCTTTACGATGTTGGAGACATTATCTTCTAGGAGATAATTTTGTGGTTTTCACTGACCACAAAAGTCTCAAGTATATCTTCACTCAGTGTGATCTAAATCTGAGACAGTGAAGTTGGGTTGAGTACCTTCAATCCTTTGACGTTGAACTTGCCTACACGCCTGGTAAAGGCAACGCATTAGCTGATGTGTTGAGAAGGAGGACTCAAATATAGGCTATTCAAGGGGCCAGTAGTTAGTGGCATCTTATGGATTTGTTCTCTGAGATTCATTTGGAGGTGCACGATAGATAGGGGCCGATGTTTCTATCTTCTGTAGTTTTTACCTCTATGCTTCTTGATCGAGTGAGAATGAGGAAGCTATTAGATTTATAAGGCCTAGTCCTACATGAGATTTTGTCAGGAGAGTACCCTATTCCTTGATGGACCATAGGCAAGGATGAGATCTTGCATTTTCATGGGCGCGTATGGGTGTCAGCAGACATACGCGAGGAGCTGATGCGGGACTTTCATCCCTCAGTTTGGGTAGTTCATCCTTGTGTCACCAAGATGTATCGTGATCTACACCGTCAGTATTGGTGGCCAGGTATGAAGAGATATGTTGTTGGTTTCGTCATGATTTGTTCCACCTATCAACACTTGAAGGCAGAGCATCAGCGACCAGTAGGGATTTTGCATCAGTTACCCATTTCTGAGTAGAAGTGGAATGATTTCGCGATGGACTTCATGACAGGGTTACCAAGGTTTCCTTGAGGGAATGATGTAGTATGGGTTTTTATTGATAGACTCATGAAGGTTTCTCACTTCTTTCCGATCAAGGATACTTTTAGTGTTGATGAGCTGGGAAGGTTGTACATCCGAGAGATTGTACGTTTACATGGAGTTACACACTCCATTATTTCAGATAGGGATGTCTGTTTTACTTCTTGGGTCTGGCAGGGAATTTATAGGGCTTTGGGTACACAAATACTTCTGAGTACAGCATACCATCCTCAGACAGATGGTCACTCTGAGCGTATGATTTAGGTGATTGATGACATTCTTCAAGCATGCATCCTAGATTTTGGAGGTTCTTGGGAGAAGCACATACCTCTTGTGGAGTTTTCCTAAAATAATAGTTTTCAAGTAATTATTCAAATGGAACCTTATGAGGCCTTGTACAGTAGGCCATATTGATCACCCTTATGCTAGCTGGAGGCAGGAAAGGCAGCTATGCTGGGACCTCGTCTTGTCCAGGAGACCACAGAGTAGATAGAGTTGATTCGGAAGAGGATGGCTACTGCACAGTCATGACAGAAGTCTTATGTTGATCGATGGAGATGACCTCTGGAGTTTGAGGTCAGATATCAGGTTTCTCTCTATGTCGCATTGAGATTGGGACACAGGATGATTAGGAGACAGGGTAATCTTTAATTGAGGTACGTCGGGCTATTTGAGGTTTTATAGAGAGTCGGACTGGTTGCCTATCTGTTGCAGTTACCTCAGAGGTACCGGGTTACGCACGACGTCTTTCACATTTCTCAGCTTCAACATTACTTCCCAGAACCGTATCATATTTTCCAACCAGAGGAGGTTGAGTTAGAGATGGATGTCGAGTTCGAGGAGCATCCTATCTATATTGTTGTTCGAAATGTGAAGGTTCTTTGTGGTCGGTCAATTCCTATAGTATGAGTGCTATGGTAGCATGGGCGAGTACAAGATAAGACCTGGGAGAGGGAAATCGATGTATGATCATAGTGGTTAGAGCTATTCAAGGATTATTCTTCTATGCCGCCTTGCTCGGGATATTTGGGGATGAATTTCTTTAAGGGGGGAAGTTTGTAAGAACCCAGATCTTCTTTTCAGGTATGTATTTATTTTCGGGTTGTCTTTGAGAAAAAGGGGAATTTCTAGAAATTTTTGGAGTACATACTATGTACTTATAAGTACAAATCGTATACCCAGTTGTCGCGGGTGATCGTGTACTTGTTGTGTAACAGCTGAGTACATGGCCGTGTGTGGTGACCTGGATACCACCAAAAGAGGAGGCTGAAAAAGGAAAGTACGCACCATTTAATTTTAAAGAACATGTTGTGTACTGTCTTTTTATTTCATTAAAGGGACCAGGGTCATGTTTGATGGAAAGAACCATCTTCTTCTCAACCTATCTCGTCTGGGAGCGAATGAGATCACCAGATCTTCATCGAGCCCCTGACTCGTCATCCGTTCTCTGATTCGACCACCATCGGTTGCATTGGAATCGCCACAATCTATGGCATTCTTGGGTGATTCAATTTTGGAGGTTCATGTATATCAATCTCATGATTCCAAGTTAGGTGGTTTGTGCCTTTTCTTATATAGTCTTTGAATTTTATGTCCAAAAGTTCCCAATACCCTCATTCAGGGTATTTCATGTTTATGGTTTTTAGCCATATTATTACCTATTATGCCTTGTTTGTTTGGATAGAGTTTAATTGTTTATGAATAGGGTTAACCTTTCCATGCTATGGATTTTTTCCCATGATTTCTTGTTTTGACCATTTGGTCTAGTGTGCATGTTAGGTTGCTTTCTTTCCATGCCTAGTATTGTTAAGATGGAGTGATTGTTATATTACATGTTATGATATGTTGTAGATTGTTTATCCAAGTAGTTCTTGAGGTTTACTTTGGATGACATGTATCATTTGTGCACGATTGACTTACACAGGGCTGTGGGAACCTGGTGTAGTAGACTATAGGGGGAATGAATGCTGAGGGCTTCCCTAGTGTGTCTGTTTACTGTTACGTTGCAAGACCATAGGGGGGATGGACTTTTTTCTCCCTCAAAGTTTCTATAGTTTCCTTGATATGAGACATAAGGGGAACTGGATGTTGAGTGATTCCTAAGAGTGCCTATTAGTGATCGATGTGAGACTATAGGAGGAATTGATGGTGAGTGATTCCTTGGAGTGTCTTTTCTAAAGCTGAACCAGAGGGGTTAGACTGTGAGTACTTCCCAGAGGGTTGCTTGTGTTTGTTTGGTTGAATTAGAGGGGTTAGGATATGAGTGATTCCCAGAGGTTTACCTGATTTTGATTAGCTACTTACTAGATATATGAAAATTAATTCAATTGAATTTGTAGGATAGTTACTATGTGTACTTCCTTGTTTACTGCTTCATTTTGTTTATTGAATGCCATATATATTCACTGACTATTAGGCACAGACCTTTGGGTGGTTTCCTACTGAGATTAGTCTAACACCTTGTTTGGGTCATGCTTTTGGGTCCAAACATATTATATTGTTGTAGGTATAGATAAGGGAATGTTCCCTTCTACTTCAGGTACTTGATTGCTGTGGAGTTGGGGAGCATGGGACTAAGCTGAGGCTTGCGATGTTGTGGATCTATTTACTTGATTTTCTTTTGTACTTTGGTTTAGTACTCTATTCTGGCATTGTGATTTTTTTGGATGCTTTCCTAGACATATGTATCATGCATCATTTTTATATGTGTGCTCTAATTGTTTACTAATTTTGTTGTTTCCTTATTGCATATTTTACTGCTTCTGCTATTTCTATCTGTTTTACTTTTGATGTGCTACTCTTCCAATGAGGTCATAGTTTTTCCACTATCACAACCAAGGCCCTCACTGCTAGTCGGAAGCCTCAGGAGTTTGTGGAAATGCGCTTGAGGCCATGTGACGAACCGGGTATGAGGCACCTCTAGGCGGCACCCAGAGTCGGGACGTTATACCATTTCTTTTTAAGGAGTTTATTATATAATTCATGATTTCAAAAGGTTATAAGGAACTATTCCTTATTCTATAAATCTTGAATCTCAATGCTAAATTAATCAATAAAATATTAATTATAATTTTTTATCAATAATTTTTTTTAACAGAGAACGTTATTTAGCTTAAAGATTAGTTGAAAGATTTTCAAGAAAGTTCACAAACTCATAGAAAGTTGTGTAATCATATGATTAAATGGTCTCATCAAGTTGATTCTGATCTCAAATTTCATGATGATAATTTTGATAATGTGAATAAGCTCATTAATTAATCGAATTAATCCTTCAATCAGTTATCTAAATATTTAGAAGATAGAGTGAAGTTTTTTGAATAATTCAAAGATGAAATCGATGATCGTACTGAGCAGTTGAATTTTTTGAAAAAGAAGGTTCAAGACATGGTGATAGATATTTCTTGACTCCAATCCTATGAAGATGAAGTTATCATACTAATTAATGAAAACAAATATATTTAAAATTAATTCAATAAGGTAAATTCTTTGGAAGAAAAATCTGATAAGCCGGAGCAGGATAGAAAAAATTTCAAGAAGATCAATTCTTTTTTGAATACTTCAATAAATAAAGAATAATTTCTTTTTTAACTCTTTTTTAATTTTGTTATTTGTATAAAATTTGAATCATTTGTAATATATAAATGAATTTATTTTTTATTCAATTCTGATTTTTTTGAATATTTTCCAATTCTGATTGGTTGAATTTTATTTCATATTTTTTTGGATGATTAGTTAGTTCATTATATTGATTCATATGTTTGTTTTTATAAATTTTCAGGAGACTTAAAAGTTATTCCTCATTATTTTTTGAAAATAAAAAAGGGGGATAATTTTATACAACGGTGGAGAAATAATCCTGGGGATGAAGTTTATTACAAAGGGTGATATGTTTCTTTAAGGGAGAGAATACGATCCTTAAGGGGAGATATTATCCTAAGTGGGGTTAATCATATTCAATATCATACACTCCATCATATTTAGAAGAATTAAAAGTTAAGGTTTTAATTATTAGATTTGAATATGAAGTACTTAAAATAATATGGACTATAATTTTTTAAAATTATTTTTTCATTTAAGTTTTCAGGTATGTGCTTTCCAAAATGGGTAGATTGTTGAGTCATAATTTATACATATTACTTTTCAATTCCTTTTGTTTTCTAAATCACAAACTCTTTATTAAAAACATATTTACAAAATTTTAATGTACAAAGTGTTTTATAATTTTTTTGTAGAAAACATTATATTTTACCATACTTTAAATAAGTTCTAAAGTACTATGGATATAATATTTATATTATTTATTACAATTATCATAATGAGTATATGTCTGATAAACATCGGACTCACCTTTATCAAATTAGGTGTTAAATTTTCTATTTTTTCTATCATATTGACAAATTCTTAAACATAATACTGATATTATTATAGATATCATTGGACTAATACTCATAAAGGTTATCATATTTATAGTATTAAGTAATTCCATCAGACTGAATATATTTATAATTAGAATACAAAAGGCTTATTTCTAATGTTATGAAAATTTTAAACATTGTGGTAGTGTTTACCAATATGACGTCAGACTTTTAGATTCACCAGGTTTTCATGAGATTTTAAGTGTCAAGTGTCCAATTTCATTGCAACAAACTCAGAGAATATTACCATTGGAAGGATTCCTATAAATACTAGGTCATTTTAAGAGTTTGGAGCTGGTCGATTACATTTTATTTGGAATTTTTAGAATAATAATCAGTGTGAATAACTCATTCTTAATATTTCTGTTTATTTAGAGAGTAGTCTTATTAAGGATACCTTGTAAAATTGTCTCCTTAAGAAATTTTTTTTAACTTTTTTAGAATTCAATCATCATAACGATCAAGAAATTATGGGGATAGGAATATAAATAATATGATCCATCAAAGATAGGGATATCGAGGCTAGGTACACATAGAATTAAATCATCATATCGAGGGATTCCAGGAATAGGAAGACAAAGCCATTCTGATCATCCTATTGAGGGATTTCCTTGGTAAGGAAAGATAGACTTTTTATAAGCATAAAATAGCGGATAATTTTATTCTAGGTTATATACTACCATTATAGTAAGGTTAAAAGAGTTATATTTTTAATATCTTGAAATTCATTCTTTCTTTTGTATGATATTGTTTCCCTGTAAACAAGTTTATATTTTCCACTACACATTTTATAGAAAGTTAGTAATTTTATTCATATTTCTATTATAATTTTTTTATCTATATTAATATTATTACGATAATAAAAATACATTTGATTAAACTGTATCCATTATGATTATGATTCTTATACTCTGATAAATCAAATCCACTATGATTCTGATACTCTGATTTAATCGGACCATATCCAGGTTTTGCTTATGTGGACTAAGGGATGAGTTTGATAACCTACTTAAAGAGGCTTTGGGTTTTGGTCAGTTTAATTATTTTAAACTAAGTTTTTAAACTAAAATTCACCACCCCTATAGTAAGTATTGTGTTTTGAGAAGATCTTATAATCCTACATGTATGTGTTCCCATTTTCAAGAAAATCCTAAAGATTCGTATTTAATTGTTAAAATAATTTTCAAATACCTCAAGTATACAACCAATTTAGGACTATTCTATACTAGAGGAAAATAAGTTGATTTAGTGATTTATTCAAATGAATATATTGGTGTTCGTATGTTAGATAGAAAAATCATGTCTAGAAAATGTCACCTTTTATGAAAGTCACTAGTTTCTTGGTGTAGTAAAAAGAAAACTTTTTTTGTACGATCTACTGTTGAGGCTGAGTATATAGATGTTGGAAGTTATTGTGAACAAATTTTATAGATGAGACACACTTTACTAGAATATGGATATCAATTTTGACATGTCCCGATAAATTTTGATAAGAAAAGTGCAATAAGTATTTCCAAGAATATTGTATCACATTCTAGGACAAAACATATTGATAGAAGACATCACTTATGGAGATATAATTTCCAAAAAGGTGATATAACTCTTTAATTCATAGGAAATGAACATAATCTTGTTGATATATTTACAAATCCCTTGAATTTTATGAGATTAAGCTATATTAGACATGAATTATGTACGATAAACTTTGAATAAATTTTTATTTCTTGTTTTCCTTTCTAGAAAAATTCCATTGGTAATCGGCCATTGGAAGACCAACCATTGGAAGATATACCATTGGTAATCAACCATTGGTAATAAACCTTTGGAAGATCAACCATTGGAAGATAAATTGTTGGTAATCAACCGTTGGAAGGTCAGTTTTTGGTAATCGACCATTGGGTAATTCACCATTCGTGATCCACTATTTGAGATCCATGGTTCAAGATCCACTATTTGAGATCTATCATTCAAGATCTACTATTCAAGATCCATCATTGAAGATCCACCATTCGAGATCTACCATTTGAGATCTACAGTTATAGATCTACCATTATTGATCCACTATTCAACATCCACTATTGGGAGATCCACTATTGGGTTATCCATTATTGGAGGATCTACCATTGGGAGATCCACTATTGAAAGATCTATCGATCCTGTTTTCTATTATTGAATTTTTAATATTATTTTTATTCAATTTATTTATTTATATTTATTTATATTTTAAAATATTAAATTCTTAAATGATAAATTTTTCTTAAATTAGAATCTGATAAACCACTCTCCCTCGCTCCTCCATTCAAACCTTTCGACTTCCCCTCTATCTCGACCTACAACCCTCCTACTTCACCCTTATTCCTTAGAATTAGTGAAATGGTGAAAGTGAAATGCACATCAGTCATGTATCCTGAAGGATCACGTCCTTATAAGAAATATCAAGGAGAAACGAGTCATGCTACTACAGTAGTCAACCAGAAGAACCCACAGTTTTCATCTTGAGTTTTCATTACATAAAAAGAAATAGAAGATGATTGGTTGATTTCGAGAAATTAATTGGTGCTAAAGGTGATTCAAGATTAGGTATGTATTGAATGGTTCTCAAATAACAATCAACCATTTTATCCAAGTTTGTTTCACCAATTCTATTAGTTTTTAGAGTATATTTTTTAGAATAAAAAGGATATTATAAAATCTCTAATTGATGGTCAAGTCATATCCTTTTCATCAAAGTAATGGAAAATATTCCTACATGTTCCTCACAAGGGTATTTTTAACAAATATAGAGTTTGTATTCCAAGTGATAGTGATCTTTTAATTTATAAGGATGCACTTTTAGAATTAACTAGAAATGCTACTTTGAGAAGGCCTATTCCTACTGAACTCGATTGAGAGTGTCGGCTTTTGTTAAATTTTACCCAACACATGGTGTGTCCCAGGAAGGGGGGTTTTAGCAAGGTATACCTTCTATCTCAGTTGTTGGAAAAGATCTTATGGGATCTCAAATTGAAAATATTAATGAATCATGGTAGTCGGAAGCCTTCACTATTGATGTGCCTTCAATTGAACCTGATAATGGAGAATTTTCTCAACATATATCAAAGAAGATCTGTTATCTAGTTCCTACACCTTCTGTACCTTTAGGGTATGTGTCAAAATATGACTTGGATCCTTTGAGGGTAAACATGTTATCAAATATTTAAAGGATACTTCAATCCATTTCTCCAAGAGTAACACAACTTATTGAAAAATATTCAAGACATATCTTTGAGTTAGTCATCTTACAAATTCAACCAAAGGTGATGTTGAAAATTCATGAAGTGGGGATTTAAAACAGGAGTTTATCCAAACAAATATATGAAGGGAGATCCATTATTCATGAAATGAATGAAACTTTTGAAATTAGATAGTTATCTTTACTATAGATATTAAATTACTTATCTATGGATGTTTCTTTAACCTCTTATTTCTCCTTATATTGATGTTGAGATGATCTGTTCTGTTATTATAAAAGAGATTAATGCTATTATGGGTGATATTTATACTTATCATCAGGAGGAACTTTGGTAGATTAGGAAACATGGTGAGCACATATATAAATTGGTTAGGGAATGTTTGAATAAATCTCTAAGTGATAGAGATACTATCACTAAGGAAATAAAGTACTATATTTCTAGAATTTATACCAAACAGAATCTCAATTCCCATTTTAAATTTCATTCTAGGAATCTAAGGATGCCTCATATATATAGGGAATTGAATGAATAGGTGAATAGACTCAAATTTTTGTCCATATTTCTCATTCTTTTTATGGAGGAAAATAAGGATTTCTACATAGTAATTAAGAGATGTGGAAACATAATAGGGATTTTGTGAAATTCATGAATCCTTTCATTGTATGATTGTGGGACTAAGTGATAGCACCTAGTTCCATTCCTATTTATTAACTCACCTATTAACCATCTACAACACCACTGCCTTCTTAGTTTCAGCCTTTTGGGATGTCACCAGTTTAGGTAGTTTTGGTTCTCATGCAAGTAGTGATCATGGTGCTCACTGCTTCTAACTCTACACCCCCAGCTTCACCCTCTATACCTCTTATCACTAGAAAATGGAATGATATGTTGGTCCCTATATCCCATCGAACTAATAGTGTTTCACATTCAAATTATACTTTTATAGGGGTTTTATTTTCCCTTTTATTACTTTTTGAGTTGTAATTCTTGATATTTTGATCTAATTAAAACTCTTTTTTATTCATTTTAATATATTTCCTTGTCTTTATTCTCTTTTATTTTATTTTTTATAATCCTAAAATGGGGATTATTCTTGACTGGAATTTTAATAATAGGTATGATATAATTATTAAAGTGTTTTACATTACTAATTAAGATGTTAAGAAAAACATTCTTTATTTTCATCTATATTTTTCTCTTATTTGCTTTCATATACATTGTTATAAAATTCCATGATTTGTGATCATAAAAATGGGGGAGATTGTGGGAAGATAATTATTTTAATGATCACAAATCATGTTTATTTTAAGTCTATTAAGATTAATTTTTATGATATTACATCATTTTGTGGAGAAACTTGGCTAAGTACTGATCTATTATTAGTTAAAACAATATATCGTTAGTTATAAAGATCTACCATTAGTAAAATCAGATCTAACAGTGCACTAAATATACCATTGAGGAAATTTACCTCCATTTCAGCAGATCTATCACTGATCATATCAACCACTAGTTTGGATAATCTAAAATTGATAAATCTACCACTAATTAGATCCACCACTAGTTTAGATGATCTATCATTGATAGATCTACCATAAAACTCTTCCAATGGACCATTCTATCACCATTCAGATATAAAACTAGTCAGATCTACCACAAGAATAGATCTACCACCAAAATAGATCTACCACCAGAGTTGATCTACCACCAAAGTTAATCTACCACTAGAATATATCAACCATCAGAATAGATCTATCATCAGAATAGATCTACCATTAGTAAGGATCTACCCCCACTATGTAACCATTTTTGTCCATATTCTCTTATTTATATTTAATTCCTCCAACATCTAGATTAAGGAATTAAATACTGAAAGTTCGATGTGGATTTAATAATAATTATTCTTAAACCACTCCATGGATGCATTGAAGAAAAATTAAAACTTTCCTGATTTAGTGCTCAGTGGGAGGATCTTGTATATTTTATTATTATTATTTAATGGATAATTTGGCCTTGAGAGTTATATATTCTATTGAACTCTCTCATGTATGTGTGAAACCAATGGTGTGTGAAATATATAATTGAACACAAACCTTAATATGATGAATCAGATAAAAATACTAATACACCTTTGTTTGTAAGGACAATATACATATATAGATAGAAAATGAAAGGATTTTTTCAGACTCTACAATACTCTATTTTCCTACACTTTTTGAAGAACTTGTTTGAGCTTATAATAAAGAAACATTCAAATACCTTTGAACATTTGAAGCGATTCAGATTGAGAAGAATTATCTTTTCTTACCCCTACTCATTTTCTATATCTTTTTATGCTTTACATTTGAGTTTTGTGTTACATTAATCTTTTTATATTTACACACTATCTCTTATGATTAAACTGGATAATACTTAATATTCCCTCAAACAATTTTATCTGTATTTCTATGTATAAATTTGAAAGTGGTCCTATGTGACCTGGTACTATTTTTCTTTCCACATTTAATTGTGGAAGAGTCTTTTATCCTAGATAACCCTGTGATTTATTTATTATAAAACCTGACCCAGATTGTGGATGAATTTTATTGTTTAACAAACTACTTGGTAGTATGTGATTTCAAAGTGGAGTGGATTAAGTCTCAGATTGAGACTTAAACCCTTATTTTATTCAATTTTGGGATTTAGTAGTTTTTTTTTCTTTATTTAAAATTTAAAACTATATATTTTTTCAAAATCTATTATAAAACTTTACTTTGATAGTTAGTCTTAGTTTTTGTTTATATAAAGTTTTTGTTTAAGTAATTTGATTTCAAAAGTTAAAGTGATTTCAAAGATTATTTTAACTAATTATAAATCTGGATTTCATAAAACATTTTAAAGATAAAAATTATAGAATTATACTATTTTGATTAAATGTTAATTTTTTTAATTAGTTTGTGGGATTTAGTTTTAAATTATTTTGAGTTGAAATTTTTATTGGGAACTAAATTCACCCACCCCCCCCCCTCTTTAGTTACTCACTCTAACCAACTGTTATGATCTTTGATATGTAGGGTATGGTCTTCAGATGTTATATTCATGTTCCAATACCCTTATACTTATGTTATACTCATTTATCTTCCTTGTTTTCCCTTGCTGAAAATATGAGATCACCCTTTCTTATGTTTATTTTCCCCAAGTTATGAAGAAAAGGTTTTTCAGCAGGATTACTAAAGAGGAAGATCTTAATGGGATACATTAAAGATCTTTCATGAATTAATTGGATTGTGTTCTAAGTTTCCAAAGGAACTAAACTATTTTGTTTCTCAAGTATGTGTTCATATAATGTAGTGAATATTAAACTAAAAAGATACAATATCTATGTATGAGAATCTTGGGTCACTATATTTGGTATTAGATGAAAGGTTTAGTTAATCTTTGGAAACTAGGATGAGAAAACTTTTGTGATATCTCTAAGTATATGTCTAAGGATAAGTCTAAGGATGAGTCAAAGTTTAGGAAAATTTCATAGTATTTTGGTAAAGGATAAATCAAGTGGTTTTCAATAAATTATATCCATTTTTGGATACTATAAGTTGATGTATCTCTAGCACAAAGGTGTCTAGGGTTAATAAATTCAAAAAGGGTACATTGAGATATAATTTATCATCACTTGGTTTATAAAAATGGGCCTTTCTATACACCCGATTTGACAATTCCATCGGATATTCTTATAAAATTAATAACCTGTTTAGAAAGAATCATGAAGGATTTAAATAAATGGTGACTTTGAATGACCTAGGATAAACCTAAGGTTTCATAGATTAAAAATAAGGAACCAATATTTAGGCATCCTATAAGTGATTTTCATTATTATTTAGTTTCCTATTATGATTATCATTGCTCACACTATGATTTTTAGTTTTAGTAAATGAAAGAAACTATATGGAATTGAGTTAATATTGAATGTGATGGAAAATTTTATTATGATCAGTCAAATGTGATGATTATTGGAGTAAAGGATGTTGTGATTATGAATAATCAGTTATAATGATATATGATTAACAATGTGCACCTTTACCAACTCTCAAACTAACCAAAGAATATAATTATAGAGTTATCATAGACTTTAGGTAATAAAGACCCTATAGGGAAGAAGATTTAGTTTCCTATATATAAATAATGAGGGAAGAAGCACTCGATGTAATTTTATAGAGATATGGAAATATGTTTTTAGTGTGGAAAAGGACACAAAGAAAGTAATTTTAAAAGAAAAATGAAAATTTTGAGTAACAAAATGGATGATAATAATGGTCTCTCTAATATATCATTGATGGTTGAATGATTCAAATGTGGAAAGTATGGGAATTATGAAAATAAATTCTCTAATGGGTAGGCTCATGAATATGATTATTAATGTTGTATGAGTAATGGTTTTGATGTTGATGATGAAGAGACTTTGAATGACATATGAAATGAAGGGGGTATTAAGGAATAAGTTGATAAATCCTAATTAATGGTTTTAAAATAAAGTGGTATGATTTAAGTATTTATTAGAATTCAATAATTATATTATATGAATCAAGAAATATATAAGGATTGTTCATTTTAAGTTTTTTTAGTGGTTGAAAAGGATATTTTGAATGGTGTTGATGATATAGAAAAGTGATTTAATGGAAAGGTGATATTTTGATTAATGGAAGATGACCCATAATATGTTCTTGATGTTGAAAAAAATAGTGTTTAGTTTGGATAAAGATATTATTTATATGAATAATGTAAATTAGATAGTATTTATGACATTGGAACTGATTAATGATTTGTGGACAGTGTTTTATGTTATAATTGATGGAGTTTATAGTATTATTTGATTTATGTAATATATTCAATAATATATGGTTTTATTTAAGGAATAAGGAATAATGTATGTTTTAAATATGGTTTATGTTAATTCATTTTATTAACATGTTTTAAGTGAATACATGATGAATGTGTTCACATGTTTGGTATGTGACAATTGAGAGCTGCTTCATGTTGTTTAGTGGATTAATGTTAAGTTGATTTTGAGAAATTTAGTGACTTTATTTATAAATTTTTTATTTTATTAGGGTTATAAAGTTAACCATTTATGGAATGGTTTAATTTGAAATTTGAATGAGGTTTTAGATATTAATTTATTACTTCACCAAATAAATATTTATCCATATTGGATAACTAGTCCTAAACTTTTTTAGCTAGTGATAGAAATAATGATTTATCATTATATTATAGAATTTTTGATCTATTAGTTCTTCAAGCATAAAAAAATTCACCTTTATTTCTTGGAGTAAGAGATGAAGCTGAACTTGATAAAGTCGCAACCAAAGGGTGATATTATGCTTAGGAAATGGAATGAAATCAAGTAAGTATGTCTTCTTGTAAAAATTCTTATGCATTATGAAAAGGATCTTGAAATAAAATATTATCCTATTATAATAATTTTTGATGATATCAATGACCTTCCTCATGTATCTTTTTTTATGACTTTGTGGTCATTAATTTCTCTAGACCATCTTCACTATCACTCTCCATCAGTATTTGGGTGTTAGTTTCCTCTTCCATGTCCATGTTTTCACTTCCCTCATATGTCCTCCTATGTGGAAACCTTGTTATGAGTTACTTTAGGTAACCTTTATGTTTTAAATTTCTATTTTTAAGGGAGTTTTTATGATTCATTTGTACTATGTGGGTTTCTATGAAGTAATTTTCATATGTTAAACCTTTGATAACTGAGACGAATTTCGAGGGTGAAATTCATTTTAATGGTGGTAGAATATAACACCTTGAGATTTTGTGGAAAATTTTTCAAATTAATATAATATTTTTCATTACATGTAACATTTATTATATATTTAATGATATGAAAAATTGATTTTATCTTTTATTTCACACAACAACAAGTTTCTTTGATAGCTTATACGACACATGACACCATGCTTCAGTGAATCATGAAATAATATTATTTTAAATATGATCATTATAACCTAGATATTAAATAGTTTCATGTGAATAGTATTAACTACATCATGAAATAAAAATATAAATTTCCTATTCAATATAAATTTATAAATTCTTAGTAAATAATTAATCATTTTTTAGTAAGGTAATTATATTCGTCAAAAATATGTTTTCTTCAAAAAATATTTTTATTGATTTTATAAGAAAATATTATAATTAATTTATAGATATTTTAGAAATTTTATTTGATAAAATTAAATTCATTTTTTTATCATTATATCAAATTTAACTTCTGGTGAATTTTTTTTTATTTTTTGAGAAATATTTATTTTTCAGTGAATAATGAAAAATACTGATTTTTTATAAAACTATCGTTTTTTTCAATAAATTAAGTAATTTAGATTCCCAACTATGTTTTAAAGTAACATGAGTATTATTTATAAATATTTATTCCACTTAATTAATTTTTAATCAACTTTATTTTGGATTTTAGTATAAGTTCATTTTTTTGTTTAAAAATGAGTTTTTTCTGAAAACTATTTTAAAGTGCATAATCTTTCTACATTCTCATTAATTAAAATAATACCTAATGAAAAATATTTTAAATTAAATTATTATAATATATATCAATAATTTTTAATTTATATTCATATAATTATTATTATTATTATACATATATTTAATATAAAATCATCTTTTTCTTGAAATAAATACACTTCTCGAAAACCTGCTTTATCGTTGCATATACAGGTTTTGTTTTAAATATAATTTTTGAAATTTTTAGAAGATTTATTTTAAAAAATAAAATTGATTTTTTAAAACATAATAACTAAATTATGTTAGGGTTAATATTTTAGAATTTTTTTATAAGATTAATTTTTTGATGAATAATGAAAAATACTGAATTTTAATTGAAAACAGCCTTTTCATTTAAATTATTTATAAAGTTAAATTATATTTTAAATTTGTTTTAAAGTAAAATTAGTTCTATTATACATATATTAATATAATTTATAACATCATAATCATTTTCATATTGAAATTGGATATAAAAAACTTTGTAAACTTTTGAACATTTTCTCTTTGAAAACCTACTTTCTCATCATGTTTGCGAGATTAATTTTAAATTAAATTTTACCAATTATGTTATTTGAATCTGGTAAAATGGATTCAATATTTTAATAATAATAATTTATATTATCTAATAAGATCAACTTAATTTTTTACTAAAATTAATTGTGACAACAGGAAAAATTAATTTATGTGGTTAAAGTAAAAATGGGTTTGTCGGGGGGTAAAACGAAAAAGATAAAGGTTAAAAATATCCCAAAACTCTTATAATAATAGTTTTATGGAAATATTTCAAGACTATAGTTTCTAATTATATATAATACATAATTTTTGATCCTTTTATCAAAATAAACACATTGGTACACCTTTTTCTTTTCATACAATTACAAGTGTGCCACTCACCTCACTTATAAAAGACCACCCCCTATACTCCCTTATTCGCACATTAAAACCCTTTTGTTTCAACCAATAACTACCAAAATCACTTTAAAAATTCCATAATATCATCATAAAATCCTTATTTTCAGTATAAATCTAACCTTGTAAGGCTTTTGGTGCAAACCTAAGGATGATACCAGAAGAATAGGTAACGTTCTTCAATGAGCGTTTTTTTTTATTTCTTCCTCCACCTCATAAAATTATTATTAAAAAATTATGATACAATAAACTCAATATTTTACATATAATAATATTTTTTATGTTAATTTAATTACCTAAAACCATCTCCACTTTCATCAAATGGGTTATAAAATTTTTGTTCGTGTGTACGGTGGACTACCGCCTCACGAACTGATGTCATTTATTTTTCAATTTCCACCTCTCATTGTTGTGTATAATTATGGATATAAAGTATATATATTATATTTATAACATTATTATACCTATGTATTCTTTATATCATATATACCTTTTTTACTTTCCATTCTATAGAGGATATGATAACATCGTCCGTGTGTATGGAGAACTACTTCCTTGTAAAACGATGTGATTAGTTTTCACTAACACTTTATATAAAAGATAATAAGGATAAAGTTAATAAATATATATATGATATAAATTAAATAATTATGATATTCATGAAATATTTATCTTTATAAAAATATAATATATCATTTTATATCTTACCTTTTTACTCACTAAAAGATGATAACATAGTTTGAATACGTGTGGACTACCACCTTCACAAAGTTATGTGGCTCTCTTTTTATCACCGCACCACATGAATGATATGTATAATAATATTTAAAGAAATAAAATTTTTTTTATTATATTATTATCATTTTTTAAAGATAATATATTTCTTAACTTCTTTCCATAATGATCATTGAAAAATGGAAATGTTACTCATGCATACGTACAGCCTACCATCTCCATGATTGTAATGTACTTCAATTCTTAAAATCATGTTTCATTATTGGTATTAAAAGTATAGTTGATTTATAAATATAATAATTATTTTATTATTATTATTCTGTAAATTATTTAACCATGATCAATGTAAGAGGGCCAAAAATATCAAATCAAAATATATATGAAAAACAAAGTGGTTATTACCTGAAACATGACTTTAACATGGGATTTATAATAAATAGGTAATTAAAGTACATAAGTAAATAATATATATTATGATATAAATAATTATGGTTCTTAAATATATTTATAATAAACTTATATTTATTATAAAGGAGTTTTAAATGAGTACTAAATAATTTGAGACTTACGGTAAGGGATTCTGGTCTCACTTTTAACTTATGTGAGACACATGCCATGTTCACCACCTATTTATTTTATGTGGTGTATATAAAACCCAAGAATTTATTTGATTATTATTATCCTAAAAATTATTGTAATTTAAATATCCATCTAAGGATATTTCTTTCATGGGATTCATGGTTTAAAAGTTACCAAAGTTTTAAGTGATTTTTGTCTCAATTTGCCTTCTTTGAGACATATGTTATGTTATGAACCTATATTATTTTATAAGGTGTATATGAAGACCATTTGACATGTGATATCAATAATTTATTAATCCTCATTATATTTTAAGTTTCATTTAATTATATTATTTCATGTGTATTACGTTTCAAATTTACTAAGGTGGTAAATATTTTATGTTACAATCTCATCATTTATCGAGATTGTTTATAATTATGTTTCTGATGATAAAATCTTATGATCCATCTCTAAAGAAACTTATTAATTTTATTATCCTATATTTATGTAATGAGAATATATTTTTTCCTATCATTTTCCTATCTCTATGTACCCAAGAGTTCAAAATAATTTTTTTAGTAAAATTATATTTATTTCTTCTTTCGGTCTAAAACCCTTTTTTCTTCCAAAACCATGTTTTCTAAAAATGTTCTAAAAAAACTAACATATTTATTTAAATTATTTATTAAATAAATTTTTATCCATGTTTTATATTTTACAAAAAAAAATGAATCTTCACATTGTTTTCTAAAAAATTCTTGTTGAAAAGAATCATTATTTTTAGCATGAACGACATGGATAGTATTTCCAGATATCATGACCTATAAATGGTTTCAAGATTACCTTAAAATTTTTCAAAGTTATCTTCAAAGAAAATTTTTTCCTTGGTATTTGAAAAAAATATATATTTTAAATAAATTATTTCACAATTAAAAGGATTTTTAAAATGTTTTATGTTTTAAAAAGTGTTTTAAAAGTGGAAAGTATTTTTTCCTCAAGAAATGTTTTAAATAATTTTTAAAAGATTTGTTTATAAATTTTCAAGTAAATTTTCAAATAAAATTATATCCAAAATGTTTTGTTCTTTAAAAATTTATTTTCAAATAAAATTTATCTTCCTCAAGAAATGTTCCAAGTGATTTATCTTTCAAAATAATTTCCCATATAAAATGAAATACTTTGATATAACTTATTATTTAATGGGGATATGAACCAAGTATACCATTCTCATTATTTATTTAAATGGTTTAGGATGAAATGATTTTTATGAAATCCATTTCTCTTCCATGGGTTATACCATGAAAAAATTCTTATGAAACCCATTTCTTTTTCCATGGGTTATACTATGATGAAATGATGAAGTTATTATTAAACCTGTATATTTTACATAGGTTATGATATGATGAAATGTTTATGAAACCCATTTCATTTCCTGGGTTATGATATGATGAATGTTTTATGATCTTGTGGCACACATAAATTTTATTATGTGATAGATGGGACCAATATCTCCCACCAATGTATTGGGTAAAAAAGTATATCTAATGATATATATAGGACTAGAACGGGGAGTGAACTCATTTTAGTAAGTGAATTCATTCTCTATGATGGTCTTGGGAGTGAACCTTGACTACTATAATTATTTTGGAAGTGAAGCCATTCTATTATGATAGCCTTGGAAATGATCCTTGACTACTATGGAAATGATTTTCTATGCTTATCTATATACTAAAAAACTATGCCTTATGACAATGTTATTCTCTCATGGATCATGTTCTTTGAATATCTTATGATTAATGTATTATGAAATTCAAATATATATGACATGACTCGATATTATTATCTTTTATATATAGGGTATGGTTTTCAAATGTTATGTTCATGTTCTAATACCCTTATTCTCATGTCATTCTTACATATATCCCTTGTTTACCCTTACTAAGCATATAAGTTCACCCTTTATTAGGTTTCCTTTCCCCATGTTATGAAGAATGTTTTTTAAGTATGATTACTAAAGGGGAATATCTTTATGGGATACATTTAATATCTTTCATGAATTAAGATGATTGTTTTCCAAGTTCCCAAAGGCACTAAAATATTATAGTGCTCTGGCATGTGTTCATGTTATGTAATGAATATTAATCTAAAAATATATAATATCTATGTATTTAAATCCTTCGTCACTATATATTGTAAGAATATTTTATGTAATACACGAGTAGTAATAGAAACTTGATGAATATACCTAAATTGTATGTGACTACTTTCTTCTTCAATTCATTGCAATTTCTTTTCTAATGTCCATTCTTTCCACATAAGAATAAAATAGCCTCTTGTTCATTCTTCTGACTTTGAATCTTTTGTATTTTTAGAGGACATTTTAAAGGATTATTTGGATTTAGATAATTCATGGTATATTTAGCCTTTTCTTTCAAACTTTTCACTATAATAGGTATAGAAATAGGTTTCAACCAGTCCTTATCTGTTTGGTGAAGTATGGAAAAAAAATTCCAGAGTTACTTATCCAATTTTTTTACTCACAGGTAAATAAATAAGGATAAAATTGGTGGTAAGGATAATAAAATAATATTAATTGATAATTTATTATCCAATTAGAGGCCTAATTTTATTAATTTATAGATATACCTCAGCATTTTGAAATCATGATCAGTAGCTAGATTACATTCTTCTAGTTTAGACTGATATGGTGTATCAAAAATATTATTTATTTCAAGTCATTCCTTCACATTCTCAAGAAAAAGAAGATGGTATATTATGGTGTAAGGATCCATTTCCTTATGTTGTATCATAATCCTTACAGAAATAGTTTATAATATAATATTAAAAACATAGGAAGAACCTTCTATATATATCTGGTAGGAATCCTTTTCACCATTTCTCATTTACTAGGGTGAAAGAACTAGAATAGGGGATTTCAATGCATAATACAAATTTTTTGATAATAATGAATCTCATAAACAATAGTAACATATCCAAAAAAAGTATTTGTAAAGTCATTACCTATGTTAAGAAATGATCATGGTGGTTTCATGGTTTCACTTTCTATTTTCTACAATAATTAAAATAGATGATTAGTACTTTACTTTATTACAAATTATGTGAGAAATAATAATATTTAAGTTTATTAAGACTCCCACTATTTTTATCAAGTCCCTATAGCCCTCACCATTAGACTCAGAATTTCAAGTTTCTTGGACTTTCTAGTGTAAAGGATCCCAATTCCCCTTCTTATAATCTAGAAAAAGGCCATGAAAATTATAATAAATTATTTATATAGGTGGTCTTGTCAACTAAAAACTAGAATCTCCATGATTCGTTGAGTGGACTCTCTAATCCTAAAATCCTGACTCATATTTCCTCAACACATTAAAACAAACTTTTATTAGATAGACATATTCCATTAAACCTAATACAAATTTGGTTAAGTCAACCCACTATCTTAGTTAAGAAATCCTGATAATTTAAAGTTCCCCCAATGAAGGTTGAACCAACATTTTAACTATGCATTCATCTTATTTTAAATTATGTAAGGTTTAATTTATTAATATTTTCTTAAGGTATTTTTTTATTATGTATAATTTTTTCTTATTTGATCCTTTACATGTCTTTTTAATATTAAGTGGATTTAACTTAAGTGATTAATTATGTTTTGATAAAACATTTACTCATAATACATTTATTTAAATTAAATATTTATATATTAGTCCATTTATTTATGTGATCATAGACTTGAACCCGTAAAATAAATTATGCATAAGATAGAAATAAATAAATAAATAACACAATCATGTGTTTATATTATGGTTTATTTATTGAGAAAACAATAAATAAACCTATAACCTTAAGGGAAAACACCTTTTTCTAATCTTGGAATGAGTTGAAACATTCCCCTTAAGCTCCTATGTATCTCATATGTTGGTTTTATCTCAATTTCAACTTAAAATACCTCTTCTTTGTCTCTATCATGAACCAACTCCATACACCTTTGAATACTCCTTTAATTACATATTTTTTATAATCCAAACATAGGTGAGGGGAAAAAAAGTATTAATTATGGTTAATTACATAAAACAACACTAGACATGTAGGTCCTACATAATAAAAGAGGGAGGGATGACATGTCATGAACCAACCCAAGTCAACCTTGAACTGGTCACCCAAGCCGATCTGTGGCATGGCCTAAAGGGCATTCCCAATCCCTACAAGCTAGCAACTATTTTATGGAATCAAAATAGTACAAAGAGGGAATTATTTTTCAATATTAATAAACAATAAACTAAATAGAAAAAATATGTACAAGTATTCCAATATATATATAAACTAAACTGAACATCTTATACATGAAACTAAACAATACAAAAACTATACAAATAAAACAACCACACTAGAACACCATGTTATATCCATGTGACCCAACAGGTAACTCTCCAACAAAATGAGAAATTTTCACCCAAGGCAATCGAACTCAAGCTGAACCTACATAAGGGATAAAAAATAGACTAAAAACTATAGTAATGAGTATTAAAACTCAGTAGCCTGGCCTGATATTCTTTTTCCCAATGCACTTCCTTTAAAATAAAAGAAACACTAATTTTCAAGTTTGAACTACATTATATCAAAGTATGATTTTCTATAATTTTTACTTTAAAAAAATTACAACTCATTGCCCTTGTTCATTTGTAAAACCATGTTCAATCCCTTAGTGTTACCATATCATTTTCAAGGGGAAAGTGATGATTTCATTTTCAACTAGAAAAAAAGAGTTTGAAAATTCTTTTTATTTTGAAAACATTTTTCATAACCTATTTTGGAACCAAGACATCACTTTCCAAGAAAAACACCACACAAGAGTACCAGAGTAGTCACATATCAAGGGTAATGTAAATAGAAATACAAGTATCCCAATCATCATTGCAAGTAGTTAAAATCTAATAGGCATAGATGAACCCATAAGATCAATAATAATCCATAAGACATCATACATGAGACCCCGTCCCTGGTAGAATACCACACATAATGAAATAAAAATTCTCAATACACTCGGCCACCCTTTCTCAAGACAAACTGAGGGAAAATCCTATAGCAATAAACCCAGTATATCCACCTACTATGGTCTACTGTTTAGTATGTGACCTACCAGTGAAGCAATCATTCGTAGAAACTTATCTCAGTATGCCAGGTTCCTATTCCTCATTTAAATAATGGGGGTGATCCAACTTATTCCAGCCGAGTATCCAATCACAATGTATATATAGCAATAATTCATAACAGGTCTCACCTTGAGTCTCCCCAAGGACTAATTCTCATGCCTTAAAATAAATACATCACAAATGGGTTCCAATCGAAGAACCCTAATAATAGATAATGAGGATTCCAAAATAAGTAAATCCCATCCATTTCACATTGACAACACATGAGAAACATCCAACATAGTTTTTTATAATAAACACTTTTCATCATTTTCAAAAAAGTTATCACGACTCGTCCCCCGGGGTCCGTGCTGTGACTACCCCAAGCCCACCTTCATAGGTCAGGGGTTGGAGACTAGGGCCGAAGGCGTATTACCTAAAACTAGGAAGGCGTTGCCTTTAAAACCTGTAAGCACACATAACCAAGCATATAGAAAGATAGGAACACAAGTAAACTGAACTATAAATAGAGTGAGTGCAGTAAGTAAAAGGGGCTAGAATACAATCCCAAATATAAAGTACAAGTACAACTATGATACAATACAACTAAAGAAAAGGGAAGGTTATCTATTGGGTCGTCCTTCAGGTTCCTACCTGAAGGGTAGGTACAGATCGCCTCCTCAGCACTCCACGTATGTATGTCTCCTCTGCGTATCGACACACCGTATGGTCCACCTCTAGGTACCGTCCGGTCCTGGTACTCTCAGCCTCAGTTAGCGCTGTCTGTCATCTGCATCCAACACAATAAGGTGCAAGCATAGCCCATGTAGGGGTGAGTATAATGATACTCAGTAGGGACCTTGAGACCCTCAAGGTCTCACAAAATCAACCAAGGATAAACCAAAAGGTATGAAATTAACAGATAACCCTACTTAGGTATATTCCCATACATATACATATGTTATCAAGTAATCCATCTCAATTATGAGGAAAACACAGAGGTACTAACTCAGTTCACACTAGGATTTCTTCTAGGGGTAGTAACAAGTAACATCCCCAGTCACATTGTTGAAACCTAAGTTGTTGTAGAACTCCTCCTCTATCGAGTACAGTGGGCCTACCATGACACCAAGGTGCTTCCCACTAACATTGGATTTCTGAGGTAATCCTTCTATTGAATATTGTGGGTCTGCTACGTCACCAAATCGCTCCCCACTGTGGGTCTACCGCGTCACCAAGGCACTCCCCCTTGTAGATTACTGAGGTAATCCTCCTGTCAAGTATTGTGGGTCTATCATGACACCAAGGCGCTCCCCAATGTGGGTCTACCATGACACCAAGGAGCTCCCCACTAGACTAGTCGAGTCACTCTGAGTCGAATCGGTCAGTAGTCGTCAGGTCTCAGCCAGCTACAAGGTCTCTACACTATGCTCGTTCATCTCTAAGAGAATCCACTCCATGATCTACTGGTTGATACTCCAACTATCAAGAATTCCCATGAAGAATTATCTCAAAGGTCTGCCACGTCATAGGGGTCTCAACACAATAGACGGCGTGTCAATTGGATGCTCGGTCTGTGAGTTATTAGCCTTTTAGTCCCAAGGGCCCGGTTGGATTCGTGCTTGATCCAACCCAGCCATTCCTTATCTTAATCCAAAACTCAATGGGGTATCGCTCAAAGGGACTGTCATGATCCAAGATTTCCAGTGCCGCTGACGGTTCATCAAACGGACGTCTAGTGCCAAAGTTATGGCCAAAAGTAGTAAATGGGTCGTAGTGGCTCCGGGTCTAGTCCAACTCGGTCAGACCGACACAGTCCAACCTGACCGGGCACGACCTGCTGGGTCTGGCCTGGACCGTAGTGCGGCCCGGCCTGCGAAGGCTGAGAGGGTGGTGGACAGGCCGTGAGGGCGCGGACCAGCCACGAGGGCACGGACCGGCTGCGAGGGCACGGACTGGCCACGGTTTGGTAGCAGTTTGGTCAGGAGGGAAGAGTGTCTCCACTCAGCAGTGCGGCTCAGCTCGAATGGCGACACAGCTCGGCTCAACGGTGGTGCGGCTCGGCTCGAATGGTGGCGCGGCTCAGCGGACGGCAGCACGACTCGGCTTGGACGGCGGCACGGCTCAGCTCGGATGAAGGCGCGGCTTGGCTCGGACAGCGGCGCTTCTCAGCTTAGACGGTGGTGCAGCTCGGCTCGAACAAAGGTGCGGCTCGGCCGATGGCGGCGCGGCTTGGCTCAGATGGCGGCACGGCTTGGATCGGATGGCGGTGCGGCTTGGTTCAGTTGGCGGCGCGGCTCGGCACAGACGGAGGCATGGCTCGACAGATGGTGACGCGGCTCATCTCGGATGGCGGGTCAGCCAGGATGGCATAGAAACGTCGCGGGTCTTCTATGGCAGCGTGGTGAGGCCGCGGGTCGGCTGGGGCGGCGCGGCAAGGCCGCGGGTCGGCCGGGGCGGCGCGGCGAGGTTGCGGGTCGGCCGGGGAAGCACGGTGAGGCCGAGGGTGGCGGCGTCGTTACCTCTATCGTCTTCATCGTCTTGCTCCATTTCGAAGAATACACCAAAGAAGAATGACATAGGGGTCGGGCTGTGTTTGTTTGGGCTGCACCCTCTGTGTTTAGAGTGGTAGCAAGTGGTTCACAAAGAACGAAGCATGAACGTCAAACCATAATCTTCCGCAATGTTTTTTCCCAACCCACACAAAAAAAATAAGGGAGTACATGGAAAGTGATAAACATTTAGGAATAGACCCTTACCTCGTTCACTTGTTAACGTTGGCGCAAGGAGGTAGTACAGTCGTCGATTCATTGTAGATGAAGATGTCCCACGTCAGAATAAGTCCTAAAGAAGAAGCTCGAAGTCCAGGTCAGTGTTCTTCTTCGGCGGAGCGTTCTTTGTGGAAGAACGCATTCTTCGTTGGAGAGTTTTCTCCCACCAAGAGATATCTCTCATCTTCCAACGAATGTTCTCAAAAGAAGAACCCACCAAAATAAAAGAGATAGCCAATATAATAAAACGTGTTTCCCCAATTTAATCATTAGAACAATTCAAATTGGATTAATTAAATTGGATTAATTAAGTGGTGCGTTGGAATAATTAAGTTGGGGAGGGTTGGCACAATTAATGTGGAGGAAGCTGAAGAGGATCCTCCACATTAATGAGGGGGTTGAAGAAATTTCCCTATATTTATGAGGGAGTTGAGGTTTTTCTCCCAATTAAAGGGGGGTTTCAAGGGGGTTTAATCATGGGTGGTCCCCACCACCATAACCTCTCATGGGAGGTTAAGGTCTAGTGGTCCCCACCACCAACTTACACAAGGATTTTGGTTACAACAAAATAAAATAAAACATGTGTTTATTTTATTTTATTATTTCCACGAAAAACCCAAAAACTAACTTTCATCCTCGACCAATTGTCTTCGAGGTGAAATCTTATTAAGCGAATATCAGAGCTACGAGTTCAATGGTGCCCTTAGATTTTAATTCTGAGCACCAATCCAAAAATTAGAAAAACATGCTCGCACGTTTACTGAATGTACCCAAAAAAAAGTTCAGAAATTCATTCCGGGCACTCTGGGCCTCAGAATCAAGCGCCGTAAATTTTCTCAGACTTGTAAAATTCCCATTTATATAAAAAAATTACATATAAATTATGGGTCTTTACAAAAGTGGCCAAACGGGCCCTTAAATATTCCTCAAAACCAATCTTTATCAAAAATGCAATCCATCTTTCAAAAGAGGTGTCAAACATGCCATTTCCATATAAATAAATTTATAAAACTCCTTCAAAAAATTTACATCACACTTTCAAACCAAATGAATTTTCTATGAAAATGCCTACCAGTCCACAATTCATCATCACATGTCAAACTGATTTCAAAATCCAAATACACACTTCTTTTAGCTTTAAACCATTTGAAACCCTTTAAAGAAACCCCAAATCCTCATTCCACATGCTATATATTTATTAAAAAAATAAAACCGCACTCTACATTCCATAATCTATATACAAAATCCAACCGAGCATTCCATCGAACACTTGGTGTGTGCTAATTTAGAAAAACAAGTTTGGTTATCATAAAACAAGGTTCAAAACATCATTCGCACACCAAAAAACTCACCAAAAGGTTGCAAAAAAATATTAATCATGAATATATGGTTTGAAAAGCATGAAATAAAATTTATTTAAATGAAAAAGGCAAGTGTATGGGAAAACCTACCTCAGATCCATGTTGCAACGACAACCCACCACTGAAAATGCTCCATGAGGGTTCCATAACCCTAGATCTACCAAGATAAACCCTAAAATAAAATAAAAACCCAACATAAACAAGGTAAAAACCAAACCCTATGTCAAAATGACCATGGGAGAATATAAATACAAGAATGAATGAGAGGATAAGGAAGAGGGAATAGATGAGAAGAGGAGAGGGAATGATTTGATGAAGAAAATATGAAGAATCACTATCTTTTGGTGATAAATCTCCCAAAAAGTGTCCAAAATGAGGGATAATGAAGGGGGTTCCCTCTGGTTGATACCCAATGGGTAGGGATTAAAATGGGAGGTGGAATCACTCAAATTATATTTTTAAATTAAAATTTATTCATCTCGTAATGGGATGTATGGTTTTGCTGCACAGTTTTGTAAACTGTGATAAAACTGTGCGAATGTTATTGGAAAAAATCTACAGCTTTGCAGGTTTAAGTTGCACGGTTTGGGAAAACTGTGATCAAACCATGCAACCCTAAAAATTTTCGAAAACCCTAAAATGACACCCCAAACACTAGGGAATCCCACTCAATGATCCTTCAATGATTTAAACACAATATAGAGACACCATGGGTGTCATAAACTATCTACCATGAAACTTTCTCCTAGAAGGAACCAAGAGACAAATATGGGAAAAAAACTAGACAAGGGAACACTTCCAAACTCAACACCTATCACACTTAGAACCCAAGAAAAGACCAGGATTACCATCAGACCAGAACATAAAACAAAACTTGAAAAACAGGGTATGATAATTCTCCCCACCATTAACTCTTTTCACCCTCTGAAAACCAAAACACTTCCCAACTGACTGATCAATGCCTAAGGATTCCATATTAACACAATCCAACCTCTTAATCTAGGTACACTTCACCTGCCAATATCTAAAATCAATCCTCTTTCTTGAAACAAAACAATAACCCAAAATCATTTCCCAAGAACAATAGGAAAGGTCAAACCACTACATCCACAACCAAGATAAGAACCAATTTGTTGGGCCTTATCCCAAAAATCCCAATGATTACCCAAATTTAAGAACACTAAAAAAATCCAAATATTTAAAGGGAGGCTAGAATGGAATCCCCACCATTAGAAATAAACTATCACCTGATGACTTCTTAAGATAAAAATTAATGAGACCACAGTGGGTCTCCCCATCATTAAGAACCAACTAACAGTGGCCAAATGAGAATTCAACATGAACTGGAACTGGGCCTCTCCCACATAGACTAACCAAATCTCCCTTATAATGGCCTATGTACCAAATCTAATAGGAACATAACATAAACATTTAAACCACCCATTCCCAAATGAAGGGGACAAGATTTGAACCAAAACTTTTCACATGGACCAAAAAACCCCATTACATAGGGTGGGAGGGAAGGGGTCCCAATGATTGGACCACTAAGACCACAAAAGAAATATAGAAACCACCTCACCATATGGTATAGGTATGGTCTTAGCCAAACATTTTGTACTCCTAGGACTCCTGACTACGCACCAACTTCACTCTGAGAACTATGGATAGAGCTCTAATGGTTGAAGCATATTCTTGCATCATAGTCATGATTTGATAATCCCAATAAGAATAATTCATAACTTTTTTTATAAAGAATAAAAACTACAATTCCTATAATGGAAACCACACTTTTATTTAAAACAAGAGTTAACCAAAAGACACACAACATCCCTTACATTTCTAAAACCAAGACACCACCAACATAATTGCCACAATAAAAGAACCTGTACACCAAGAGGAAACTTAGAAAAGGAACTTGAAATGAGCCTCCTAACAGCACATCATTTATAAGGATTTCCTCCCTGATGCTTTCTAGTAATGCCTCGACATAATCTCTGCAAATTACCCAAGCATACACAAGAATGGTAGGCCTTAGGATCACTTGGACACGATGGCCTCTTGTGACCCATCTTTCCACACTGATAATATATAAAGACCTCATTCCTAGAAGGGGTTGATGAAATATCTTAGGGCCTTTTGATTCCACGGCCTGCTCCATAAACTTCCAACTGCTTCCTTATCACCTTACTAGAACCTTCCTCACTTCTATAAGGGATTAATGGAGGGAGGAATACAATAAGAACCCCCGCCTCCACAGCTTCAATATGAAAGTATTGCCTCACATCCTTAGAAATTGATGTCAAATTGTACTATGAAACCTTCTACTACAGATTGGAATGAATCCCAATCTCTAAATGTTGAGCCTTCAAAGAATCACTCATAACATATTATGGAAGGTACAGAACTAGATCCATAAACTGATATAAATACTCTGACACTGATCCATCGCCCTATTGCAATAAACCCATCTCCATTCCCTTTTTCACCCTTTCTTTATCAGAGAAATATTGACAAACAAAAGAATCCTTGAAGAACTCCCAAGTAATATCTTTATGAGGCTTGTTTCGAGATACCGACTTCCACCACTTCCACAGTGAACCTTCAAGCATGAAGGTTACAAAAATTTCCTTCAATGACTCAAGAAAATCAATGAGGATAATGTGCCTTTAAATCTTCCATATCCACTCTTCTGCTATGAGAGGATCTGCTTGACAATAAAATAGAGGTGGATCTAATTTCTAGAACTCAAATACAAGATCCTTCAGTTGATCAATCGGAGGTTCCACCAATAGGGAATCACCCATAACTACACTACGATCACTCATCGAATATCCATGGGGACAACTGCTGAACAATGAAAATACAATAACCACATCAAGACCAACTCACAATAAAAATACTTGAGATCAAACATCGCATAGGTGACAAGCATTGAACACAAAAAACAAATAAGTCATTATAGCATCAAAACTTTCATTTTGAAAACAACTTTAATATAAAAAAAAACTTAGTGGGTTGATCACTTTCCATTATTATTCCTTAGGGTCTCACTCACATGCATGTTTTCGTGCCACCCCAAGCACCCATCCAACATGCCTTACCGAGAATCCATTCGCATTCCCATATACCACCATGCATGTAAGCACCCATAAAAACACCCAGGATAAAATAAAACATCCTCATTTTCTAAAAAAATCATCCATCCCATTTCAAAAATCATGTACTGTCCAAAGGAACACTAACCACCAAGTCAAAAATAATTTTCATATTCTCACACATCAAACCATCTTATCAAGATTAAAAATGAAATCTCATAGATTTCCATCAAAATCATTTTTATTTTTATCAAAACATTTTCCAGTAATTCAAAAAACCTCATTTCATAAAAATTGTTTAATATAAGACTAACTTATTTTCATTTAAAACAACTTCCAAAACAAAAATACGCTTTTCATAACCCCATGTTTTGATTAATAAATGTCAACTCTATTAAACCATTTCAATTTTAACCTTAAGAGGTCATGTTATAAAAACTCATTTTGCTAAAACCTTTCACAAAATTGATTTTGAAAATCATTTCTCCAACTCTCCAAAATACAAAAATTACTAATAAAGCCCCATTTTCACAATTTCAACACAAGATTTTTCCACAACAATTTTTAGAATTCAAAGAAGACCCAAAACAAATCAAAAAGGGAACTAATTTCGATGGGTGAATTGACAATACGGTTGGAAGGCATATACCAAACACACCACCAACATGAAGATCCTTCTAGGACCATACCCCCAGCTCAACAAGGCTTTTCAGGCCCTATAAGATCACAAGGGTCATTGGTCCAACTCCCTTGTCATATCCCAATCACCAAAAAATCCTTAAAGACCCAAAAACTAATGAAACTGAATTTCCCATGGAAACCTGAGGATCAGAATGAGAAAGAGTTCACAACGCTCTTCTCACACCTACCTCTCGAGTCCTAAAAATCCTACTTCATCTTCCTTGACATCCCCAAGTAACAAATGGCACTACAAAAAGCAAGGTCTACTAAGATCAAACCTGTGCTGATACCATTTTGTCATGAACCAACCTAGATCAACCATGAACTAGTCACTAGAGTTGATTCGTGGCATGTTCTGAAGGGAATTCATGATCCTCATGGGTTGGAAACTAGTTTCGGGCATCAAAATAGTACAAAGAGGGAACAATTTCACCCAATTAATAAACAAGAAACTAAACAGCAAAAATATTAACAAGCAGTCTAATATATATATATATTAAATCAACTGAACATCTTATACATGAAACTAAATGGTACAACAATTATACAAATAAAAAAATCACACCAGATGACCAAACTATCTCCATGTAACCCCACGGGTCACTCTCTAACATAATGAGAAATTGTCTCCCAAGGTGACCAACTCAAGTTGAACCTTTAAAAGGGATAAAAACATAATGAAAACTAAAGTTGTGAGTATTAAAACTCATTGTGCTTGCCTGATATTCTATTTCTTGATGCACTTCCTTTAAAATAAAATAAACAATAATTTTCAATTTTTAACTACAATATATCAAAGTATTATTTTCTAAAACTTTTAATTAAAAACAAAGTACAACTCATTTATCTTATTCGTTGGTAAAACCAGGTTCGATCTATTAGTGTTACCATATCATTTTCAAGGGGAAAGTGATGATTTCATTTTCAACTGGAAAAATAGATTTTTAAAATGATTTTGCTTTTGAAAACATATTTCATAACCACTTTAGGAACCAAGACATAAATTTCCAAGAAAAACACCACACAAGAGTACCAGAGAAGTCACATATCAAGGGAAATGTAAATAGATATACAAGTATCCCAATCATCATTTCAAGTAGTTAAAATCTAATAGACATGGGTGAACTAAGGAGATCATGAATAATCTATATGACACCATAAATGAGACCCCATACTCGGTAGCATACCACACATGATGAAATAAAAATGCTCAATATGCTCGGCCACCCTTTCTCAGGACAAACTGAGGTAAAATCCCATAACAATTAACCCAGTATATCCACCTAATATGGGCCACTAGTCAATACATGACCTACTAATGCAGCAAATATTATCATAAAATTTTATCAATATATCAGGTTTCTATGCCTCTAGTAAATAATGGGGTTTATCCAACCAATTCCATTCAAGAATCCAATCACAATGTATATATAGTAATAATTCATAGCAGGCCTCACCCTGAGTCTCCCCAAGGATTAATTCTCATACCTTAAAATAAATTGATCACAAATGGGTTCCAACCGAGGAACCCTAATAATGGATCTCAAGGATTCCATAATAAGTGCATCCCATCCATTACATGTATACAAGGAATTATAAACATCCAAAAGATGTTTTTATAATAAAAACATTTCATCATTTTCACAAAGGGTCCAAACGGACCCTTAAACATTCTTCAAAACCAACCTTTATAAAAAATTCAATCCATATTTCAAAAGAGGTTCGAAACACACCATTTCAATATAAATAAATTTATAAAACTCATTCAAAACATTTCCATCACACTTTCAAACCAAAACCATTTTCTATTAAAATTCCAACTTGGCCACAACTCATCATCACATGTCAAACTGATTTCAAAATCCAAATACACACTTCTTTTAGCTTAAAAACATTTGAAACTATTTCAAGAAAACCCAAATCCTCATTCCACATGCTATATATTTATTAAAAAAACCAAACCACACTCTAAATACCATAATATATATAAAAAATCCAACTGGGAATTCCATCGAACACTTGGTGTGTGCTAATTTAGCAAAACAAGTCTAATTATCATAAAATAAGGTTTAAAAAATAATTTTCACACCAAAAAACTCACCAAAAGGTTGTACAAAAATATTAATCATGAATATATGGTTGGAAAATCATGAAATCAAATTTACATAAATTAAAAGTTCAATTTTATGGGAAAACCTACATCAGATCCATGGCGCAATGACAACGCACCACTGAAAATGCTCCACAAGGGATCCACAACCCTAGATCTACCGAGATGAAACCTAAAAGAAAAAAAACCAACAGAAACAAGGTTAAAACCAAACCCTAGGTCAACATGACCATGGGAGAAAAGAAAACCAAGAAGGAATGAGAGGATAAGGAAGAGGGAAGAGAGAAGAAGTGGAAAGGGAAGGATTTGATGAACAAAACATGAAGAATCACTAACCTTTAGTTATAAATTACCCAAAAGTAGACCAAAATGAGGAAGAATAAAGGGGTAACCCTCTGGTCGATACCCAAAAGGTATATATTTAAGTGGGAGGTGGAATCACCCAAATTATATTTTTAAATTAAAATTTATTCCTCTCGTAATGGGATGCACGGTTTTGCTACACGATTTTGTAAACCGTGCACAAACTGTTCAAATGCTTCTAGAAAAAATCTACAACTTTTCAAGTTTAAGTGGCACAATTTGGAAAAACTATTCTCAAACTATGTGACCATAAAAATTGTCCAACAATCTCAAATTACACCCCAAACATTAGGTAATCTCACCTAATGATCTTTGAATTATCTAAACACAATATAGTGACATTGTGGGTGTCATAAACTCTCTACTATTCAACTTTCTCCCAGCACAAACCTAGGTCCAAACATAGGACAAAAACTAGACAGGGGTACACTTAAAAACTTAACACCTGTTACACCTAGAACCTAAGAAAAGACCAATATTCCCATCAGAACGGAACATAAAACAAAACTTGAAAAATCAGGTGTGACATGACATGCTTGTTATCATATTTAATTTAATAATTATTAATTTTAAAACCATGCTATAAAATTAAATTAAATATAATCACTACTTACATAGGTATGGTCAAGATCATGATCAATCATACGCATGGTATAATTACTTATTTATAAAAACTATCTAGAATTCATTTGAATTCTCTCTTTAATAATATAAAACATGAAAAAAATAATCCAATTAATTGTATTATTAATCAATTAATTCGTTTTTTATAATTTCTTCCAATCTTCTTAAAATTCCCATCTGTTTTGATTTTAAATAAAATTATTACTTTAATTTCATTAAAAATCAATAAAATAGTACACATTTTTGTACTATGAAGAAACTCAGTGATTACATGTCTGAACTATTTCATATAGTTTTAATTGTAAATAATTAACTCATAAAATATAATGTGTACACGGCATGTGTCATAGTTTCATGGCATGTGCTATCAATTTAATTCCACATAGAACACATGAAAATTACCTAGCTTATGTGATTTAATGTGTTAAGTCTTTAGTATACAATAACTATACATTATTCATTATCTCAGATATTGTTCATTATTAATTAAGAATTTAATATAACATAAAACCTAATGATTGGTATGTATTGTCAACTTAATGACCCATGGAACCTGAGTCAGTAAAGTTTAATGGAGTAATTAATTAAATTTAATATTTCCACATAAACCGGTAAAGTACACAACGTGTACTAGCCAACCACTCTATGTGTACTTCTCTTTACTAGACCTTAGTAGTACATGCCTAGGGACTTGATGTGTACTTCTTGCAGACATTTATGTAGTACACAACATGTATAGAGGATAAAATGTGTGTATTTATAGTTACATGATTTCTAGTTTGTATACTTCATGTATTAAAGGTGTGTGGTGTATTAATTACTTGACATGGTTAAACCCTATGTTTTATGTCTTGAAAACACATTGACTATACAGTGGGTAGTAAAACTGCATGGCTTGTACTCTAGAAAAGTCATATTCTACCCTAGATGGTATGCATGAAATGCATTTATTTCATGTATCATGTACTAATTACATGATGACCCAAAATCCATGTGGGCGTCCTTAGGTAATGAATAACGATACACGACATGTAAAAAAGGAGTGCACACTGTGCAGTCTTATATTATCCATCTGATATCCTTAGCACCGTTGGATGGGATATTCATATATAAAATTAGTTAATAAATAATTGATCTTTATAATATTTAAAATAAATAAAGAAGATAAATAAAATATCTTGATGATAGATCAATAATGAAATAAAACATGAAATTAATATTTACTTTTAATTTCACAGTGATCAACAGTCAAATAAATAATTATAAAATTTTAACATGACAGTGCCGATACCAATTGATGTTTTTGGGTGAAATATAAGAACTTATCGAGGTCGATCCCGACTCAGTAAATCACAGATTAGATTGATCATTTTCATATTTTACAAGACATCATGACCAATGAAATTTTTACAATCAAATATAGACAAATTTTTCACTAAAACCAAGAGAAAATATTTTTCATAGTAAATTTATAATTAATTATGAATAATGATTTCCTTTTTCCAAGTATATTTTTTCACAATAGATATTTATCATTCAAAACCCCTTTTGGTAATCTATCATTTTACTTATAGGATCAAATCATAGAATCCCTCTAGTGGTAATCCACATGTGCTCCTCTGATCTCTAAATGACATTGATGAATCATTGGGTGCTAGCGAGGTCAATTGATCATCTTGCATTGTTTATCTAGATCACCTACGATTTATTAAGGCTTGAAGAAGTTCTGTTGATCTTCTCATTCTTAAGAGGATGTGAGAGAGAAGAGGATATCTCTAGAGAGCAATCTGTTGTGCACATTGATTTTTTATTATCCCCTCTTTTAAAATATAAGTGGTCTATTTATAAACCTAGAGTTAGGGTTTGTATTTTAATTTTATTACACAAGTTCACTTAATGAAATGTCAAACCCATGTTTGACCCCATGTCATGTATTAAAATAATAATATTATTATTATTCCATAGCATGCTATAATTGGTGTTGTGATAAATATTATTTTGCCCACTTGAAACTTAGTATTTATCATTGAACATTATCTTGGGTTGTTCATCCACCTTAGCATTTGTCTAATAAATGAATAAATATTTAATTAAATATTTATTTGTAAAATAAATATTCTATTCACGGTATGATGAATAAATATTTATTAAATATTAAATAAATAAATATAATATTTTATTCACAACATGGTGAATAAATATATATTAAATATTCATATAATTAAATAAATTATTTATTAATGAATATATAATAATTTATTACTTTATAAATAAATATTTACAATAGAACTCTCATGAATAAAATTATTCTTTGATCTTGAGAATAATATTTATTATAATAATAAAATAAAATATAATTTAATTGATATCAATGGAAACACTTAATGTGTGATCCTCTAGGAATCTTTCTCATTAAAATTAGGCAGGTTTTCCTAAAGTCCAAGATTACTATTTATCAATGGGTCAAGGAACCCAAGAGAAATAAGTTAATTTCAGTATGTCGACAACCATATATGAGTGATCATAATGTAATATAATATATTTGACATAATATATCATCAATTAGGTTGCACACATGTATCATCAACCAATGTTCTTGATGTATCTTCATTTGACTATCTAAAATAAACTTCATTACACCATGGACATGGAATTTAATGTGACAATTATATTTCAATCAAAGGGTTGAGATATCAACTTTAATTAATATAGAATGGAAAAATCCTTCCATAACTTATTAATTAATTACACATTATTCATGATACGGCTAACATATCCAACTTTTCCATGAGTTGTTATCGTCATGGTTTATGGAAATACATCTAAGTGAACAAGTCATTACATGTATTAATTATAATCATAAAGTCTAAGGATGATTACACATACTCAAAAATAGGAATATATGATGACACGTAAACATGAAAAATTCCTACAAGTGGGTTCATTCTCATAATCTCCCATCTTAAAGATTACAAAGTGAAAACTTTTTAAGATGTAGCCTCATTGGCTTATGATTACTCACACCTGACAGTCAACATACTATATGACCCATCATAGAATAGTATGTAATTGTAGAAATAGGTTTAATAGTATCATCATATCATTTCAAGGTTCTCATCATAGTAGGGAACTATTATGGCCTATTTTAATGAGAAAAATACTCTAGAACATTATCACGTCAATTTTATGTAGAATAAAAATCAATATGTGATAAGATATTTATCAAAATATTCAATTACTTTATTATACATATTATTTAAATTACAAAGTAGTTTGTTCAAGGGAACTAATTCCAACATTACATAGAGGTGAAATAAGTTTAACAAAAACCCTTAAAGTGTATAAAACATAAGTCTAATCTGACAGTCTTTCATATGTGATATTATTATATAGGTTATTATGTATGGTTTTGTTAATTATTCTTAAAATAGTTTAAGAATATAAAATTTATAATATTTTAATAAATTAAATCTACACTTTATTATTATGCTACATTGGTTTCATGTGTGTGTTTCATGAAGTGAAATTATAATTGAATTATAAAAGTAAAACAATTATTTATCCCCACCTAATGTTTATCAATGATTATTATGGGTTATGATGAAATGATAATGATAGGGTGAGTATGATTCTTGTTTCGAGATACATAATATGCTCATGGGGATCAAAATGGGTTTTTACTCTTGATTACTTGATAATTATATACCACATGGATTTTAATACACTATGTATTTGGTATAATGATAGATACAATAACTTCATATATTTTACTTTTAATTTTAATGTTTTTAATCCCAAAAAATTATTAATTTAAAGTTAATTGTCACATATTTGGATTAAAATAATAATTTATATTTATTTTTGAAAACAGAATCATAATTTATTTCTAATTATTTTTATTAATCTTTGATATTGATTGGTAAATTCATATTTTTTTATGTGATGATTTAATAGGAATTTTTAATTTGAGCTTGAATTTGGAAACTGCATGAAAAGTTTAGTTTTTCCCTTCTAACTTCAATTTAGTATTTTTATTCTAAAATTTTATATGTTTATAATATTTATTTTAATATTTTTTAAATTATTTATAACATTTTTTGATACATATTTCATTTGAATATCTCAATTTGGGTCATAATTTTCCATGGCGATCATGGGCCTTAAATTCAACAATAGACTAGATTCATTAATTTGGAAATCAATTCAATGTCTGGCCCATAACTCTTTCATAATTTATAGGATTGGGTCAAAATTTTGATACAAGTTAGAGGAATCTAAAATAAATATTTAATTTCTCACATATAGTTTGTTTTTTTGAAGGTTCAATGAGGTGGAACAAAAATAGGGATTTATTTTGACTCAATTTTCAACATTCCCTTTTAATTTTTTTAACCCTATACTCAACTCAACTCTATAAATATATATTATTCGCCTTTGGAGGTCATGTTTCATGTATTAAGGAGCTAATTTCTAATTAAATATTAGGTATATATATATATATATTTTATTCCTCTCATAGTATAATTTTCACACTTTTCATGATTTTAATAAACTGTTATTGCTTTCACACTTTCTCTCTCTCACACTTTACACTATGATATTTGAAGCTCATTATGATGACTATATAACTCAATTATTTTCCTTGGTTTAGGTTTTCTCAGTGTTATAAAGTTATTTCTTTTCAATTCTTTACATTTATTTTCTATTTATAGTCAGGGAGAGGAGTGTTATAGTTTGGTGCATTAATCTTTCACCACTCCTTATAATAACTTTAAAACCCATTATATTCTCTAAAAAATATTCATTACCTATATTATCTCAAGAATAAAATTCATACAATGTATTTGAGTGTATTCAATGTATGAAACAAAATATGATGGATCAGGGTCTTAGAAGGTGTCACAATCTCAATTGAGGTGTGATCATCATTCTTGACTATTGGAGGCAGAAAGGTTTGGTGTTCCAAAGTGATCCTATAGTCATTATACATTTCACATTAAAAGTTGGGAGTATTAGTACTTTTACTATATTGTGAAATATAAAATAGAAATTAGATGATAAATAATGAATAATAAAGGAAACCAAGTATCCAACCTTCAGAATAAGTTCTTTCTTGATAACACCATTTATTATATCTCAGTTTTGGATCTCCCTGATTATTTTATGACTTTCATTATAATTATAAAACACCAATTTATTTTAACTATTTTCATAAATATAAAACTACTAAAAATACAATAAGTGTTTATGAATAATTAATTATTGACTATAAAAATTTCTCATGTGATATAACCATGGTCAGCCACTATGTTGTAATAGGAAAATAAATAATATTTTAAAAACCCTAAGATAGGTGTGTCAAAACTCGATACTATTATCATAGATCCAAGTAATATATCACTGATTATTTCATTTCAATTTTTAAATATTTTATTTCTTTCAAATTAATTTAATAATCTAAAAAATCATTGTTTTACTCACCCTCTCATGTGTATGAGATTGTTTATTTATTTTTTAAGTGGGTGAGGGGATTCTTGAAATATAAATATGTGGATAATTAATTCCAATAAATTATCAAGGACATAAAGTAGGACCTCAAACATTTAATTTTAGAAGCCTTATAAAATTATCTTATCAAATTCTTAAACTATTTTATAGAGATCTATCAAGAAGTGTCCATGGTGCAATAAGAATGTATATCTTCTATATTCCAAGAAGACATCAAGAAAGTGGAAATAGAATTTCACAACCATTCTCTCCTATATTATTCTATAATCCTCTCAGTGTCCTTGTAAGAGGAACTAACACTTGAATATGAATCAACTTAGGTAGATAATTTTTTATTGAACCCATTTTTATTTATATTTATTAAAACTGAATTGAGTATTACATCCCACAATTTAATTTAATTTAATTTTTCCAATCCATGGATTTCTTTAGAGAGTGAATATGAAGATGAATATGAACCTGGTGATGAATTCATTAATCTCCCCAATCCCATTGAAAATACACTAGAGGGAGTAAAAGAAGAATTCTCAGTGGATTTTCCTAAAGAAACTGAGTTATAATCTATCTTATTTTAATGGTAAGATTTTAATATCAATCCATCATGTTTTAATTTTATTTAGATAAAATTATACACTAATTTCACTTCGATAATTTTATTGATGTAGAAACTGTGAAAAATCCCTAGAGAATGAAGAATATTCTAAAGAAATAGTGGCTAAATAAAAAGAAGAGGAATCATTATTTCTCCTACCTACACCATGAAAGTTATAAATTATATACAATGGGATGTATTTGGTGTTCTCTATCCATGGGACCCTTTACCTAAAGTGTGAAGGAATATAATATGGATGGAAATATATGTAGTGGTTTATCTAAAAGAAACACCACCCACCATAAAATTTTGGATAACCAATGGATCTACTTGGCTATGGGTAGTAAAACCTTAGTACCCACTTGGGGGGGTTAAACTAAGATTTATCCTCATTTTATTTCCCTTTTCACATTTTATTTATTTTCATTATATTTTCTTTTGATAATTTTTCTTATGTTTTTTTTACTTATAGGTTTCCCATGGGACGAAATTAAGAGATTAACTCAAAGTTTCCACTACCAATAAGTTAGTTTGTATCCATCCATTTCCTTATTCTTTTTACTACCCAATTTAATTCTATATGAAAGGCTAATAAAATCATTTTTAAATCAGAAATGGGGTAATAGTAAAATAACTGGGGTGTAATTCACATATTTTTTGTACTTGAATTTGTTTTTATTTTCTATTTTTTTATTTTTAGAGTGATTTTAGGTTAGGAATTTGAGCCTTAAATGTTATCATATCTGGTGAAAAAAAATCCATTCTAGATTTAGGGATGTCACTAATTTTGAAATATTTTAATTTTGATGATTTTTGAGAAAGTTAAGACACTTATTTCATGGAAATTTTTGTTTTAGAACCTAGAAAATGATTTTGAATAGAAAATAATTAAGTGGAATCACATTATAACATGATAAAACTAGAATTTTGAACTTTTCCTTTATTATATTTTTGATCTTGAAAAAGTACACCTTAGGTATATTACCAAAAATAAATTTATATAAATCCTTTGAAACTAGAGTAAAATGGGAAATTGGGATCCCACATGAAGTTCTGAGATATTTAGTCACTAAAAAACAAATAAAAAAAGAAATAAAGAATGAAGTGAATAATTATAATAAAATAATGGATTTCTCTAAGGGAAATATTTAACACCGGATGAAGAAGATGGTGATTAAATTATAATAATTTCTTTTGGGTTGTATCAAAGAAGTGGTAAATGAAAATTTGGTATAATAAACTTTGGAAAAGGAATTTATGATAGTTCCACTTGTTAAAATATTAATTCCACCAAATTCTATTTTATTCACAAACCTAGAACATTAACTTTGAATTCTATTGAAGTTGGATAGTGTATGGAGCTCATAGAGGTGGTGTGATATTTTCAATAGTAAATAAATATTTTATTTTATTATTTTTTGGTTTGTGTGTTTTAACATAGGAAGGATAATTCATTTTGTTATAAAATTTTATTATATTTCCCATAAGTGAAATTTTTAAGTGTGGGGGATTTACTAATCTAATTTTTTCATATATTTCACTAGGAATTTTAATGTTTTAAATCCCACAATATTGTTAATTAAAGGGTAATTGTCACATATTTAGATTAAAGGAATAATTTTATTGGATTATGAAAATGAAATAATAATTAATTTATAATTTTTTTATTCATCTTCGATATTAATTGATAATTTCATATTTTCTGAACTGATGATTTAATGGGGATTTTTAATTTGATTATGCATTTGGAAACTATATGGAAATTTTTGTTATATCCTTCTAGTTGTAATTTAGTATTTTTATTCTAAAATTTTATATGTGTCATATTTTTATTTTATTTTTTATAATATTTAAAACATGTTGGAATTTATATTTCATTTTAAGTCCTCAATATGAATCATAATTTTTCATGTCGATCATGGTCTATGAAGTAAATCATAGATTGGATTTATTAATCTCAACATCACTTCAATGTTTATCCTATAAATTTTTCATTTATGATATAATTAGGTTGAAATTTTGGAAAAAGTTATAAGACTAAAAACATAATATTTCATTCAAATGGAGCCTTATCTAGTTCAATATTTTGAATATTCAATGTTGTAACACCAAAATAGAGATTTATTTTGACTTGATTTTCAAATTTCTCTTTTAAAACTCTTATAACCCTAGCCTCCCCTTTGTTATATAAATATATATTATTTTCTTTTGGAGGGTATGGTTATTGTATTATGGAGTTATTGTACTATTATATATTAGGTTTATATATATCTATATTTATCATTCCTCTCATACTACAATCTTATCACTTTATATGATTTTAATAAACTGTTCTCTCTCTCCCCCCCCTTAACCCCCACCCCCCCCCCCCCACCCCACTTTCTTTACCGTGATCTCTAACACTCATTATAGTGAGTGACTAACTCAAGGCTTATCCTTGAGGGAGGATTTATCAATGTTCTTAAATTATTTCTTTTCAATTATTCACATTTATTTTCTATTTTTGGTGAGCGAGAGAGGGGTGTTAGGTTTTTGTGTAGTGATCATCCACTACTCCTTATCATGACTTTTAAAATCATTTTATTCTATACCAATTTATTAATTCCTCACTTATCTTGAGTATACTCTTTATACAATAGTTTTTGTAATAACCTGAATCCGGAGCCCCTTCACTGGTGCCCCGTACCCGGTTCGCCACATGACCTCAAGCGCGTTTTCCCAAACGCCAGAGGCTGCCGACTAGCAGTGAGGGCCTTGGTGAGTCGGTGGGGGAAACTATTCCCTTATTCGGTAAAGTATATAGTGGAAGAACAACCAGACACAATAGTGTAAATAATACAACAACTAAACTGAATAGCGGAAGCGATGTATAAAATAATGATGATGCAACATGGTATATATGTCTTTGAAAAGTTGTAAACAAACCAACGTGCTGAAGTGCAACTGAAAAACAAAGTGCAAAAGAAAACAAAGTAAACTCCTCAGCATCGCAAGCCATGGCTCGGTCCCATGCTCTCCAACTCCAGTGCAATCAAGAACCTGAAGTAGAAGGGAGATTTCCCTTATCTACACCTACAACAACATAGTCTGCTTGGGCCCAAAAGCATGGCCCAAACAGGGTGTGAGATACAATCCTAGTAGGAAATCACCCCAAGATTTTTGCCTAACAGTCAATGAATACATGGCACTAATAAAATAAGAAGTAGTAAACAGGAAAGCACAAGCAGCTATAATCCACAGTTCTAACAAACAAATTACACAAGTAAACAGCCAGCAACAAGAAGAAAAAAGGTAACCCTTTGGGTACCTCTCACAGCCAAACCCCTATAGTTCAACCTATAAGTACTAGAAACCCTCTAGGATGCACACACAGTCTCATCCCTTTGGTTCAGCTATGAATAGACTCTCTGAGTAAGCACTCACCGTCAATTCCCCATATAGTCTCGTATCGTACTAAAGGCTCTCTAGGGAAGCACTCAACGTCTCATTCCCCATGTGGCCCACGTCGAGGAACTACAGACTCTCTGACGAAGCACTCATCATCAATTCTACCTGTAGTCTCGCATCGTATTAAAAGACACTCTGGAGAAGCCCTTACATCAATTCTCTATATGGTCTTCTACACTTGGTACTCACAGTCCTATGTGTAAATAAATATGCTCAACGCGCATACATCATCCAAGTAAACCGCAAGTACTACTTGGCTATCAGTCTAAGGATCAACAGCAATACAAGCAACAATTCCACTATCCTATAACTAGGCATGGCAACTAGAAAAATGCCAAACAGGAAAAACAAGCATGGAAAACATCCAGACTACAGTAAAAACTACCATATACATAGGCAAATACGTATACTCAAGCAATCAAGCAAAGAAGGAAATACAACAAGGGAAAAATAGGAAAATGCACAATTCTCGTTCAAGGGAGTTGGTGCAATTGCACAAAATACTCATCAACTTTCTACAGAAAGGCACAAACCACCTACCTCAATCCTAGGAGATCGATATACTTGAATAGAGATGAAAGATTCCCCTTATAACATCATAGATATGAGAAAACGCACAAAACTCTCAACCCACGATAACTCAAAAACGAGGAGGAACCAGAAAATAAAGCTCAGGCAGAAGGAAGAACTCACCGCTGTGATTCTAATGCAATCGACTGTGCTAGAATCGGAGAACGGATGAAGATGCGGGAGTTCGTTGAAGATTCAGCCGTACGGATCGCTCTCGGGTGAACGGAACCTTAAAGAAGACGCTATTGTGCATCAGGCGCGACCCTGGTTCATTTTGTGAAAAAAAAAAAGTACACGGCATGTACTTTTAGAGTACATGGAGTGTACTAGGTCCTTTCCGTACTCTTCCAAAATCAGCCTCCACGTCACCCCTACACACTATGTGTGTGACCCGACATGGCCAGTACACGGTTTCGAGCCGTAGAAGAGTACACGGCGTGTACTCAAAAAGTACATGGCGTGTACTTATAAAATTTCCAAAAAGATTATTTTTCTTAAAAACTCTAGAAAGAGGAAAAACATACCTGAAACGAAGATCCGAGTTCTTACAAACTTCCCCCCTTAAAGAACTTTGTCCCCGAATTTCCCTAACGTGGTGTAGAAGAAGAAACCCCAAACAGCTCCGGCCATTGCGATCGTACATCGGCCTCCCTTTCCCAAGTCTCGTCTTATACTCGCCCGTGCTTCCATAGCACCCATACCAGAGGAACAGACCACCCATGGAGAACCTTCGTACTACGATCAACAATCCGGATAGGATGCTCCTCAAACGATGCATCCGCTTCAAGCTCAACCTCCTCAGGTTGAAAGACATGAGATGGGTCTGAAAAGTAGTGTCGGAGCTGAGAGACATGGAAGACATCGTGCATGGCTCAGTACCTCTGAGGTAGCTGCAACCGATAGGCAACCGGCCCCACTCTCCCCAAGACCTCAAACGGTACGATGTACTGCAGTGTAAGCTTTCCCTATCTTCGAATCCTCTTATGTCCCAACCTCGGTGGGACACGTAGGAAAACCTGATCTCCGACCTCAAACTCCAGAGGTCATCTCCGCTTACCAGCATAAGACTTCTATCGATATTGTATTGTAGTCATCCTCTTCCAAATAAGCTCTATCTGTTCCGAGGTCTCCTGAACAAGATGAGGTCCCAGCAAAGCTGTCTCTCCTGGCTCCTGCCAGCACAAGGGTGATCGGCATGGCCTACCGTACAAAGCCTCATATGGTTCCATCTGAATGGTCACCTGGAAACTGTTGTTGTAGGAGAACTCCACCAGAGTAATATGCTTCTCCCAAGAACCGCCATAGTCTAGGATGCAAGCTCGGAGCATATCCTCAAGCACCTGGATCGTGCGCTCGGATTGGCCATCAGTCTAGGGATGGTATGTTGTACTTAAAAGTACTTGTGTACCCAAGGCCTTCTGAAGTCCTTGACAGAACCGAGAAGTAAAGCGCGCATCCCTGTCTGAAACAATAGAGCATGGAACTCCATGCAGACGAATGATCTCTCTAATGTAAATTTGTCCCAGATCATCGACATTAAATATCTCCTTGATCAGCAAGAAGTGAGAAACCTTCGTGACCCTGTCGACGACAACACAGATAGCATCATTACCTCGGGGTGACCTCGGCATCCCAATCATGAAGTCCATCGCAACATCATTCCACTTCCACTCCGGAATGGGTAACTGCTGTAAAAGGTATGTTGGTCGCTGGTGCTCTGCCTTCACCTACTGACAAGTAGAACACCACATGACGAAACCAGCAACATCCTTCTTCATACCTGGCCACCAGTACTGGAAATGAAGATCCCGATATATCTTGGTGATGCCAGGATGAACTTCCCAAACAGAGGAATGAAAATCCCACATCATCTCCTCGTGTATGTCTGCTGGCACCCATACGTGTCCCTGGAAATGCAAGATCTCATCCTCACCCACCATCCATCCAGGAATAGGGTCCTCCCCTGACACACTCTCCCGCAGGACTAAGCCTTATGAGTCTGTTAGCTGCCTCATCTATACCAGATCAAGTAGTGTCGAGGTAACAGCTACAGAAGATAGGAAGGTTTTTCCCTGTCTATCGTGCCCCTCTAGATGCATCTCAGAGAACAGATCCATAAGTTCCCACTCACTACTGGCCTACTGAACTGCCTGAATCTGAGTTCTCCTACTCTACGCATCAGCCACAACGTTTCCCTTACCCAGTGTATAGGAAAGCTCTAAATCAAAATACTGAAGATACTCAACCCACCTGCACTGACTCAGATTCAGATCACGCTGAGTGAAGATATACTTGAGACTTTTATGGTCAGTGAAGACCACAAAGTGATCTAGCAGAAGATAGTGTCTCCAACAGCATAGGGAATGAACAACAGCTGCCAACTCCAGATCATGTGTAGGGTAGTTCCTCTCATGTGGCCTCAACTGGCGAGACCCGTACGCAACGACTTCATCTCCCTTCATAAGCACAGTTCCCAACCCGATACCTGAAGCATCACAATAGGCTGTATAGCTCTTGCCTAGCTCTGGAAAGACTAGTATTGGTGCTGATGTCAACCTCCCTTTCATCTCCTGAAAGGCTAACTCACAAGAATCTAACCATAAGAACTTCGCCCCCTTCTTGGTCAGACCTGTCAAAGGTGCTACCATACGAGAAAAGTCTTGAATGAAGCGTCTATAGTATCCAGCCAGCCCTAGGAAGCTCCGTACCTCAAAGACATTCTTCAGCTTCTCCCAGGAAACTACAGCCCTCACTTTCTCTGGGTCCACAGATACTCCTGCCTCTGAGATGACGTGACCCAAGAAGTGAATATGATTCATCCAGAAGTGGCACTTCAAGAGTTTAGCATAAAGCCGATGCTCTCTCAGTGTACTCAGAATGATCTCAAGATGTGTGGCATGGTCGTGTCGAGTGTGAGAGTACACCAAGATATCGTCCATGAAGACCATGAAAAAAGTGTCCAAGTAAGGATGGAACACTCGGTTCATCAGTGCCATGAAAACTACAGGCGCGTTTGTGAGATCGAACGGCATGACTGTATACTCGTATAGACCATACCTACTCCTGAAGGCTGTCAGAGGTATATCTGATGGCCTAACGTGCAACTGATGATAACCGGACCTCAATTTGATCTTTGAGAACACCCAGGATCCTCAAAGCTGATCAAAGAGGTCATCTATTCTCAGCAAGGGATATCGGTTCTTGATCGTCAACTGGTTCAGCTTCCGATAATCCACACAAAGCCGAAGGGTACCGTCTGCCTTCTTCACAAACAGGACAGTCGAACCCCAAGGAGAAGTACTGGTTTGGATGAAACTCTTTGCCTGCAACTCCTCCAACTACTTCTTGAGCTCCTGAAACTTAGGTGTAGTCATCCTATAAGGAGGAATGGACACCGGTGTTGCTCCTAGCATGAACTCAATAGAAAATTCTACCTCACGCTCCAAAGGAAAACCCAAAAAGTCCTTTGGAAAGACATCCCTGAAACGATCCACCACTAGAGGAAAGTCCAACTGTGAAGTTCCCTTATCATCCAGATAAATACTAGCAATCGGGGCTGCACCCTTCCTAGCCCGTGATGCTCGAGTCCTGCTCGACTCACCTGAACATCCCATTCGTCTTTATGAAGAAAAGACTCACCCTCTGGTGAAACGAAACTCACTCTGTGGCGATAATAGTAGAAGACTGCCTGGAAGGGAACCAACCAGTCTATCCCGAGGATGAAATCATATCCTTTCATCTCTAGGACATAGAGATCCCATAAGAAACGATACCCTGCAACCTTGAGAGGGCACTCTCTACACTGGCGTACACTAGATGTCCTTGTCCCCAAAGGTGTGTCTAGTGTCAACGAGTTGGCAGAAGAAAAGATGCAGAGCCCAAGGATCTCCACGAAAGCAACCGAGATAAAGCTATGTGTAGCACCAGTATCGAAAAGAGTTGAAGATAAAACTGAGGCTACTAAGATTGTACCTTGAACTGTAGAAGGGTCGGGATCCTGCTCCTGATAAGTCTGCTCCATGGTGAAAGATTGGCCTGCACCGCAGCCCTATGCCCCTGGCTGACCACTCTGAGCTGAACCTCCCTGCTGGTGCTGAGGAACTGGTGGTTGACGGCCACGGCCTCGACCTCCACCTCGGCCCAATCAGATAGAAGAACTCTAGTTCCCCGACTGGTGAGAAACTGGTGGTGCTGCTCCTGAATGAGGAGTCATGGAAGAACCCCGGTCACCAGCTGCTGGTGAGAAAACCTGGCAGAAAAGCTGAAGGTGACCCAACTTGCCACAAGATCAGCACTCCTCGGGGTCCCTCTGGCACTGCAGCCTCGTGTGCCCTGACCAGCCACACTGGTAGCATGTCACCTGGCTGCCTGATGATGCATCACACTTCCTCGGGTCACCATGCGTAGACTCTCTACGGCGCTTCTTACTGTCATCAGGAGGTAAACTAGCTCTAGAAGCAGAACCGCCCTGGATCGTAGCTCCAGAGTCTCTCAGATTGCGCTCTGCAATCAGTGTATGGTTGACGATGGAAGTGATGGAAGTCATCTGGAAGATGTTCTCCTGCGAGCGGATCTCCCTCCTGAGACCATCCTCAAACTTCCTATCTAAGAACACCCCACTTCCATCCCGGAGGGGTGTGAAATGCTACAAATCAGTGAAGCGGGAGGAATACTCCATGACAGGAAGAGTACCCTGCTCTAAGCTCATGAACTCCCAGGCTAGATCGGCCCTCAGGTTCTCCGGGTAGAAGTAGTCGTAGAACACGCACTGGAACTCCTCACAAGACATAGCCTGCTGATGACCCACTTGTGAGATGACGTCCCACCACCTCTTGGCGGAGTCTTGGAGCATGTAGGTGGTGAGATTGACCCACCTCTCTGAAGGCGTCTCCAGATGCTCAAAGATAGTCAGCATGGATTCCAGTAATGACTCTACATCCTGAGGTCCTCCTTCCCCCAAGAAAGTAGGAGGATGTTGCTGCTGGAAAACCCACGTCAAGTCTTCCATAGTCGTGGCAGGAGGCGGTGCTCCCTGGAAGGCCTGCATCATCCTCATGAAACCTTCCCTGAACTGCGCATCAGTGCCTGCAACTGGTATAACAGTCGATGCCAAGGCTATCCCGACTGGAGGACTGGCAGGAAGTCCCTGATCAGCCCTGTATGGCATCTGATCACTTCCTAACGACAGACGTCTCAGAGGCATAGCTTTGACAGATCAAAAAGCACACCTTAGATCAGGAAAATAAGGACAGAGAACACAAGAGTACAAAATGGAAACAGGTAAAGGAAAACACACAAGTTTACAAGACTCGTCTACACAGCGTGTATAAAAACTACACGGCGTGTCTTATCAATCCAATGACATGGGCATGTACTCCTACCCTACAAGTCGTGTACACCTCAAACTACACGGCATGTTGACCCCACACACGGTGTGTGCTTGAAAATTGTTCCCCTGACCGATTCCCTTACACGGCTAACCCACACGGTTTTATTAAATTGAGACTACACGGCGTGTTCCTTGCAGACACGGTGTGTTGTGGACAAAGATTCGGCGGCCCGTGTTGTTAAACACACGGCCGTCTACACAGATGAACCTTACATGACGTGCTTCGAACAAACACGGTGTGTATAGGCAAGGTGACACCATCCCGTGTTGTTCGTGACACGGACAAGTACCTGGCAAGACTACACGGCATTCTCCAAAAGCAACACGGCGTGTCTGAGAGAAGTTCATGCTGACCCGTGTTGTTCGCAACACGGCCGGGTACCTGGAAGGGACTACACGGTGTGTTCCGTTACAACATAGCATGTGCTACCCGAGCTGCCCCAACCCGTGTTGTTAGTGACATGGTTGGGTACACGGCTCATTACTACATGGCGTGTACCTACCATACATGGCGTGTTCCTAAAGATATTCTCACGACACCATGTTTCTACTCACACAGTCAGTGACACCTCCTGAAAACTACACGGCATGTATCTGAAAAGTACACACCGTGTATTCTGGTTTTTTTCTGGTCAGTAGCTCAGAAACTGCATAGAAGCCCAGAAATACTGAAAGCATGGAAATGAGGTGCCAAATTTCGATCTGTGAGGGCCCATACTCCCCACGAATCAAATCTTGGCATCTCCTACAGTCATAGACAAGAGAAAACAGGATCATGATCCACCAATTTCCGATTAATGGGGGCCCATAACACCTCAAGAATCAAAATTTGGCATTCATTTAAGCAAAGAACAACACAACCAATTTTCTAACATAATAGCAGAAAATCTATCAAGCATCTATCACAACAGCATGCATAATCTACACAAAGTCTATCACAACATCATGCAATTTCTAATGCACCCTAGATGGCATGGTAAGAATGCATGGCATGTGATTTCTACAAGTGTCTATATGATGCATGAGATGGCATACCCTCATCTCATCGGGTTGCGAAAAAAGTAGAACCAAAATATTAAAACAATAATAGCACAAGTCATGTGAATCACTCTAGGTGAAATCAGATCAACCATAAAATCTCAAAACCAGAAACTACAATTAACAAGGTAGTATGGATTTTCCCTATACACGGGTTAGTTTCTCCCGATCACAGCTTAATACCAAGTACCGAGCCCATCCTATCCCTGGATAAAGTCTCCAAACAGTAAAGCAATAGAAAATAACTCCTCTAATACCACTTTGTAACAACCCGAATCCGGAGCCCCTTCACTGGTGCCCCATACAAGGTTCGCCACATGACCTCAAGCGCGTTTCCCCAAATGCCAGAGGCTGCCGACTAGCAGAGAGGGCCTTGGTGAGTCGGTGGGGGAAACTATGCCCTCATTTGGTAAAGTATACAGTGGAAGAACAACCAGACACAATAGTGGAAACAATAAACAGCATACAACAACTGAACTGAACAGTGGAAACGATGTATAAAATAATGATGATGCAACATGGTACATATGTCTATGAAAAGTAGAAAACAAACCAACATGTTGAAGTACAACTAAAAAACAAAGTGCAAAAGAAAACAAAGTAAACTCCTCAGCATCGCAAGCCACGGCTCAGTCCCATGCTCTCCAACTCCAGTGCAATCAAGAACCTGAAGTAGAAGGGCGCTTTCCCATATCTACACCAGCAACAACATAGTCTGCTTGGGCCCAAAATCATGGCCCAAACAGGGTGTGAGATACAATCCCAATAGGAAATCACCCCAAAATTTGTGCCTAATAGTCAATGAATACATGGCAGTATTAAAACAAGAAGTAGTAAACAGGAAAGCACAAGCAGCTACAATCCACAGTTCTAACAAACAAAGTACACAAGTAAAAAAATCCAGAAACAAGAAGGGAAAAGGTAACCCTATGGGTAGATCTCATAGCCTAACCCCTATGGTTCAACCTATAAGTACTAGAAACCCTCTAGGAGGCACACATAGTCTCATCCCTCTGGTTCAACTATGAATAGATTCTCTGAGGAAGCACTCACCGTCAATTGCCCCTATAGTCTCATATCGTACTAAAGGATCTCTGGGAAGCACTCAACGTCTCATTCCCCCTATGGACCACGTCGAGGAACTACAGACTCTCTGAGGAAGCACTCATCGTCAATTCCCATTGTGGTCTCGCATCGTATTAAAAGACACTCTGTAGAAGCCCTTACGTCAATTCTCTCTATGGTCTGCTACACTAGGTACTCACAGTCCTGTGTGGAAATAAACATGCTCAGTGCGCGTACATAGTCCAAGTAAACCTCAAGAACTACTTGGATATCATTCTAAGGCTCAACAGAAATACAAGCAACAGTTCCACTATCCTATAACTAGGCATGGAAACTGGAAAAATGCCAAACAGAAAAAACAAGCATGGAAAACATCCAGAGTACAGTAAAAACTACCATATACACAGGAAAATATGTCTACTCAAGCAATCAATCTAATCAGGAAATACAACAAGGGAAAAACAAGAAAATGCACAATTCTCGTTCAAGGGAGTTGGCGCAATTGCACAAAATACTCATTGACTTTCTACAGAAAGGCACAAACCACCTACCTCGATCCTAAGAGATTGATATACGTGAACAGTGATGAAATATTCCCCTTAGAACGTCATATATCTGAGAAAACGCACAAAATGATCAACCCATGATAACTTGAAAACAAGGAGGAACCATAAAACAAAGCTCAAGAAAAAGTAAGAACTCATCGCTGCGATTCCAATGCAATCGACCGTGCTCGAATCGGAGAAAGGATGAAAAGGCGGGAGCTCATCGAAGATTCGGCCGTGCGGGTCGCTCTCGGGCGAACGGAACCTAAAAGAAGACGCTTATGTGCGTCAGGCGCGACCCCGGTTCATTTTTTGAAAGAAAAGAAAGTACATGGCGTGTACTTTTAGAGTACATGGCATGTACTTTTAGAGTACATGGCGTGTACTGGGTCCTTTCCGTACTCTACCAAAATCGGCATCCACATCACCCCTACACACCGTGTGTGTGGCCCGACATGGCCAGCACACGGTTTCGAGCCAGAGAAGAGTACACGGTGTGTACTCAGAAAGTACATGGTGTGTACTACAAAAATTTCCAGAAAGTTCATTTTTCTTAAAAAATCTAGAAATAGGAAAAACATACCTGAAACAAAGATCCGGGTTCTTACAGTTTTTATTATGTTAAAGAGATGATACAGTATATAATGGATTTGATCCTTGTAAAGTGTCATGCTCTCAATTGTGGTGTGTTCATCATACTTGACCATTTTATGAGGTGGGCTTTTTTTTCAAAGATATCTCTTAGGAATCCTAAATTTTACACTCAAATTAGGGAGTATTAATCCATGTATGATGGGATGGACTATAAAATTGAATTTAAAAAAATACTTAATAATGAAGGAACCTAAGTAGGCAACCCTTGGACCAATTTCTTTGTTTATAACACCAATAAATTTATCTTAATTTTCAATATTCATATTTATTTTATGTCTTTCATTATAATTCTAAACCCCCACTTCTTTTTCTCTATTTTCATTACCAAATATATAATAATTGCTTAGGAATAATTAGTGATTAACTATAAAAGTTCCTTATGTGAGACCACTGTTATATAATAGGACACTAAAAAATATTTTTCACATCCCATGATAGGTGTGTCATGCACTAGGGGTGTATAGTTCATATTTAGATTCCCTGCTACCTAATGTTGGAAATATACCTTTCATGATAACCTTCATACTTTCAAACTATTCTTATATAATCATTGAGTATTAGCTAATCAAGGGTTGGTTAGGTATGTTTATGATAATTTTATTTGTTGGAGCATAAATAAGATTGTATTTTTCATCTCGTATAATGAGTATGAAATTTACTATCATGAACCAACCTAGATAACCCACTCAACTAGTACCTGAATTAGTCTTCACATGACTTTACAAGCATTCTCAATCCCCATGGGCTGGAAACTAGCACTTGGTAATCAAAAATAATCAAGATGGAATAATTTTTCCACAAGATTAACCAAAAAAGGTAGAAGGGGTCTAAAAACAATTATTATTCCAAAAGAATCAATATGTGAGAAGTTCCACTTGGTAGACTAGTACAAAACCCGATATGGATCAATAATCCAAAACATAATATAACCAAATATGAAATAACCTCCTGTCAACACCAAGTCCCAAGGTTCTACTATCAAGAACACCCACCACCTCCAAGTGTTGTTTTTCCTTTTAGTGTACCTAGAAAGTGAAAGTATACAAATTCCCAAAGGAAAAAAATTAAGGTGTGAGGAATACTATCCCAATAGGATCCCACCATGATATTTTATAATCATCCCATATTAAATAAACCAAATATACTCAATTTTTAATAAAACATTGCATGATAATCTTTTTCACAAATCATTATAGAACATTATTTTCAAATTATTCCAATTTCAAGTATAAAGTAGGCATAAATAAACATTTTCATCAAGATAGGTCTGAATAAGCATATTAATCAAAATAAACATTAGAAAATCAATTCATAAACATTGGCATGTAGAATTCATCTTCAATCATAACACTGTGGTTATAAGCCCCGAGATTAGTTATTTCAAGTCTCAAGAATACTCATATATCTTAATGAAATATGGCTCTATGTGTTCACACATCCCTATATCTCAGAACTAGTGGGGGAATAGGATTCTAGCCCAATTAATGAACTCTCCTCCCTCATCAATGATTGTTAATGTTGTTATCATAATTCTATAGATAGGTAGAGATGATACAAGCCTTTAGTTCTTGTCCTGGACTACCCACCTAACTTCCCAATCTCCCATGTTATTCAAAGAAATCAATCAAGGGGAAAATCATTTATCTCAAATCAGTTTCATCAATCATCATTCAAGAAGCCCCAAATAAATTTTTCAAACATGCCTTTTAATTTCAAAATAAATATAAACAGTTTTCATAAAAACTCATTCCTTTTAAAAAAAATAATTTTATTCAAAGTTTATAATACATTTCATTCCTTAATTTCTCAAGAATCATCATCAATTTTTTCTTTAAATCATTCATTTCAATTAAAAATAATTTTCTAAAAAACAACACTTTGTTTCAAAATACATTTCCAAAGAGGTTACAACACACACCATGCCACTTGAAAACATTTATCAAGGATATAAAATCATTATTTGGAAATCAATTGCAAATCCATTTCAAATTAAACCAGTAACAATGGTTTCAATTGATTGGGACTAGATTATGAAACCACATACCTTGGGAATAAATAAAACATTGATGCCTTCAAGACTAGTGTGGTGATAATAAGAGATCTAGTCCACACAATCCCAGATCAACAAAGGTAACACCCAAGAGGAATGGAATTACCTAATGTTGGTGTTAGATAGAAGATAAATTTACAAATCCCATATGTAAGACACAATCAATCTGAAATTTGAGATAAAGGGAGAAGAATAAGTGGTTTAGTAGAGGGAAACCAAGGATAAAGATGCAATAAAACCTTCCATTAAGGTTTCATGTAGCTAGAGTAACCCCCCTTGAAATATCAAGAGCCTTTTAGAAGTTTCAAATTATGAAATCTTTATCACTATTCCCTAGTGTTTCTCACCATGGTATGGTGGCTTTACCCAAGAGACTGAACACGAGGTCTATCCATGTCCTAGTGTAAGTACCCAAGCCGGTTTAGACCACTATTCCCTCCACCATTCGCATGTAGGTTTCCATGATAGTAGTGGTTCATAGGGGGACTCCGTGTGCTCCATGCATAAGACCATTCCTAGCTATGGTCATAGTGGATTTTTCCATTTTTCATAGAAAGTTCTAAGGGACACCATAGCCTCTACCATGGCTGTGGTGTTGCCCATTTTTCACCAATAGACCAAAAAACAATTTTAAAACACCATTAATTTCCATTTCTTATAAAACCAATGACAACCAAATTAAGGTTTAAAATAATTCAAATAAAAATAAATAGTCATGATTCTACAATAATCCCCACCATGATGATTTTTGCACTCGGAAATCCCCATCAAGAAGACTAGTCCACAAATAGAAGAGGTCACTACTCTCTTATTATCATCTCATGTTCCCATGTCTCATGATTATTTTAATCATTATTCCACAAAATTTGGACTAAAGGTACAAACTTCCCATAGTGAATTTTTACTTGAGAATCAATAATATAAACTAGATACTCAATTACATTCATATTAGGTTCCACATTAAGGTCCTACCAATCCATAACATGATGTGGATTCAAAAAATATTTCTTGGACTATGATACATGAAACACAACATAGATAGAATTCATTCATTGTGGAAACATAAAATGGTAAACCACCTTTCAAAATTTCTCAATGGACTCAAAAGTCACACATATCTTAGTGTTAACTTCATTTATTTTCCATTTCATTAGTGACCTAGCTTAGGAGAGACTCTCAAGAAAACCTAGTCACCAAAAGAGAACTGAAAATGATGTCAAAGAACATCCACATAAGAATTATATCTATATTGATCCATTACCGTCCTCTGATGAATCATCTAGATCATCATCACCATGTCCTCATTCAAACTAAGTCCCATCAAGGAAGATTCACCAATCTCCATACAAAAAAGAAATAATTTACAAGTTTATCCTTATAAGGCCTAAAGGGTGCCATTTTAATGGATGACTGGTAGCTATTATGGTAATAAAACTCAACCGCCCCAAAATGGAAATCCCATTATCCTCTAAAGTCAAAGATGCAAGAATGAAGAATGTCTTTAAGAATCTGAATATCCCATTCTATTGGTCCATTTTTCTAAGGATGGTACTTTATTCACAAGTTGACCTGGGATCCCATCACCTCCTGAAGGCCTCTCCAAAAGTGAGCACTGAATTGGGTATCCCTATCAGAAACAATGGTAGATGGTATGTCACGACCCGTCCTAGTGGGTCCCATGTCATAACTACCCCAATCCCATATCCAATAGGCTAGGGGATGGTGACTAGCACCGAGTAGGCATATCTCCCAAATGGGAGGCATTGTCTTTAAACCTATATGAACACACATAGCTACAAGACCACAAATGCTAAAAAGTAAACACTGAGTAAACCATGCATGCCACTAAGACAACCACTAAAATTAATAGTATAAAACTGAAAGTAAATGGGCTAGTATACAATCCCAACAAAAGAAAATCTATAAATAGGTGAGTATACAAGTCACTGTAAACCCATCTTCAGAAAACTCTACCTGAAGGGTAGGTGAAGGGTAGCTGCCCGAAACCGTAAGAGTACGCCTCGCCTGTCTGATCTCACTGGGAACAACCTGGTCCTAGACCACCTAGGTCTCTGTCAAATAATTGGTTGTCTATATAAGACACGACATGTGTGGGAAAATCCCGTGTAGGGGTGATTAAACCAGTACTCAATAAGGACCTCAAACCACAAAAGTAAGACCACAAAGGAAAGACCGCAAATGAAAGAACACAAAAAAATAACCACAATGGAAAGTAAAAATGAATTATTTTCATCTCACATAGGTATAAATATAATGTATGAAAAATAAGACTATCATACCTAATCACAGAACACATAGTACTGTTGAGTCACTTAGACCTGCTGAGTCACTTAGACCTGTTGAGTCGCCTAGACCCACTGAGTCACTCAGACCCACTGATTCACCTAGACCCACTAATTAACTCAGACCCACTGAGTCACTTAGACCCACTGAGCCACTAAAACCTTCAGATTCATATAGACTCGTAGTCATAGACTTCTTGTCACAGCCATCCACAGAATTCCTGCTCGTAACGTACTCAAGCCGAGAGAACTTTGTCCTCAATACAAAGTTCATATTTCAACTTTAATTAAACCCCATTTAGAGTATCTAAAAATTACCGCCTATTCTTAAGGGTCACAATTTCACAAATGTCTCATCAGTCAGATGTACAGTTTGAGATTTATGAGTATTTTAGTGAAAAGGGGTTGGTTGGGTCTAGGTTTGGTCTGACTGGGTCGGACTGACCCAACCTGCTGAGGTGGGCTGGTTTTCTCTTCTCAGGATGTGGTAGGTTATACGGTCCCATTGGACTGTGTTTCCCTAGCTTCTTCTATTGTGGCCTGCCACCAGCCGCCTACTGGAAGCGCTTTCTCATTGCCCGTGATGATTGTTGTCAGCCTTCAATCCAGAATCTCTTGCCATCGCTGCCACCCGCCAGGCCATGACCTCCCATCTCCATTGTGGCTCATTTGTCCACATCCTTCCATAATCTTCATGGCCCTCCTAGCCATGGCCTTTTTCTACCAATGGCTCCCTTACCAGCGGTCGTCCTCTTGGCCCGACCATGCTGTCGGGTCGGTGTCGCTTCCACCATCGACTGCTCCACTGGCGGCCCCATCTCGTATCGAGCCTATCATCACATCTTCATGGGAGGTTTCTATGGTTTTGGGTTCTTGATTTTGGTTTTTTTTCCCATGATTCAAGGTCACAACAACCATTTTTTTCCAGGATCATGAGATCATGAAGAATAGGGGAAAGGGAAAGGCACAAGAACATCCGAAGAGCGGTCTAGGCCTTTGTTCGTATCGGATTGAATGAATTCTTGTTAGCAGGATCACAAAGAACCAATTTAAAATCACTAATATTCAGTTCCCATTTAATCACAAAGAACTAAAGGATAATCACATAGATCTAACCCATTTTTAATCCTTTCAAGGTAATCTCTATCCCGCAAGAATGATCGACTTACAGATCAACTTGTTAGTGGGTTGATCCACGTTCATCATTTAGAAAATAAGAATGGTGAAAAGAGAAATCACTCAAAAAAAATAAAACCCCTACCTATGATTGGATTGGTTGTTGGTGAAGCACAGATCCATACTGCCATCATTCATTGATCCCTGATCCGCAAACCGTCATTGTTGGTGAAATCCTTCAAAGAGAAAGGTGAATTCTTTGTCTTTGGTGATTCATCGTTCATCACCACTCATTGTTCACCAAAAAAAATACAAGGCTTTAGAGAAAACTCTAGGATCCTCCCTTGATTTTGTATCTTTGTTAATAAAATAAATGGAGGAAACATGTTTCAGTGTTTTTGTTACATTGAGTCATCGCGTTGTAATGCTGTTTCATTTATGAAATGAAACAGTGTTTTTGTTACGCTTGTGTTAAAACGTAGTTAAGATATCTCATTTATGAAATGAAATAATTGGCTTGATGTTTCATTATAGTGAAACATTTTTTGAATAAAATAAACTTTCTTAAGTTTATTTTTTTTCTTTAAAATGCTCAAAAATTAACTTTTACCCTTGACTCATTCCAATCAAGGTTAGGTACTTCCTATGTAAAAGTCACCATTCTGGATGCAATGATGCTCTCGGATTTTTAATTTGGGAACTCATTTGTAAGTTTCCAAAACTGTGCATGTGTGATAATTTAATAAACTAAAAAAAATTACATGTAATTTTAAGGAAATTACACTCTCCCCACCTTAGGGCCTTATGTCCTTGTAAGCCAAAATAAGAGCTAAAAACAAATGTGGGTACTAAGTATGAATATGAGCATCCAACTCCCAAGTTCTCTTCTGGAGATTCATGTGCTACCACAAAATGTGCACTAGAGGAATAAACCATCCATGAAGGACCTGCTCCTGTCGATCCTCAATCTCCACCATGAACTCCGTAAACATTACCTCATCATCAACGTCCAGCTCTCCCTGGTCGATGACGTGTGATGGATCATGCATGTAATTCTTCATATGTGACATGTAAAAGACATCATGCACCTGATACATCATTGGGGGAAGATATAGGTGGTATGCCACCTCACCAACTCTACTCAGAATCTGGAAAGGGCTGATGAATCTCAGAGACAACTTACCACCCCGACTAAATCTCCGTAATCCCCATCAAGGTGAGACCTTAAGGAACACATGTTCTCCCTCCTCGAACTCCAAGGGCCTCCATCTTCTATCATCATACGATTTATGTCTGCTATGTGCAGTCCTCATCCACTCTTGGATGACCTGAACCTTCTTAGTGGTAGCCTGCACCAACTCTGGGCCCATGAGTGGAAACTCCCCTAGGTCAATACAGCATAGCGGTAACCTATATGGTCTCCCATAAAAGGCCTTGAACGTTTTCATACCAATGGTAGAGTGGTATCTTTTGTTGTATTCAAACTCTACCAGAGGTAGGTGATCCTCCCAACTATGAATGAGGTCAAAGATACAAGCATGAATCATGTCCTCTAAAACCTGGATAGTCCTCTCTGTCTGACCATCCTTCTGGGAATGAAAATTCGTGCTCAGGCGCAATTGAGTCTCAAATGCCTCATACAATCCCTTCCACATCTGGGATGTGAATCGAGCATCATGGTTTGAAATAATGGTTCAAGGAACCCTGTGAAGCTGAACTATCTCCTGAACATTAAGGCATCCCAATCTCTCTATAGAACTCTATTCCCAGATGGATAGGAAGTGGGCTGAATTAGTGAGTTGGTCTATAATCACCCAGATGGTATCATGCCCCCTGGACATGTGTGGTAAACCTATTATGAATTCCATTGATATACCATTTCACTTCCACTCCAGCACCTCAAGTGGCTGAGCCAAGCCTGGTGGAACCTGATGCTCTGCCTTCACTTGCTGAAAAGTGAGGCACTGAGAGAAGAACTCTACCACTACTTGTTTCATTCCTAGTCACCAGTACTAACATCAGATATCCTAGTACATATTTTCTACTCATGGATGTACTGACAAAGAGGGTGTGTAGAAATCCATCAGAACCTCCTATCACAATTTCACTAGTACAATAGTGCACCCTCTGAAAAGGACGATGTGCTCCCCACCTATCGAGTACCCATCACGGGCTTTCCCTATGGATAACTGAGCATATAGGGTCTCACAGTCGACATCCCATAGAAATTCCTCCCTCACTCGCTACAAGAGTTGAGGGGTGACCACCATTGACTGAGGATAAGATACTACATCACCATCCATGAAGGATATTTTCATCGCGGCTAACTGGTCTAATGCCTCACTCAAAAACTACAACCCAGATCTCCTGTTGAGTGCATCCTCCACTACGTTCCCCTTCCCAGGATTATAGAGTATCTATAATTCATAATACTAGAGGAAATATAGACACCACTGCTACCTCAAGTTCAGTTTCTTCTAGGAGAAGATATACCTAAGACTATTATGGTGAGAGTAGATGGTAAACCACTCACCCATCAAGTATTTATGCCACATATTTAAAGTAAAGACCACCGCTGCTAACTCAAGGTCATGGTTTGCGTAGTTATGCTCATGCTACTTTAACTTCCATGAATCATAGGCAATTAACTCTTTCCCTTACATTAATACACAACCCAATCCAGTATTTGATGCATCACAGAACACTATATACCCAACTCTCTCCTCTAGCAGTCTCAAGTTGGGGGAACTTGTTAGTCTCCACCTCAACTTCTAGAAACTCTATTGGAACTTTTTCATCCACACGAAGAGTTGTCCCTTCCATTTCAAATATGATTAGGGTGATTCTACCTTGTAAAATTCAGGAACGAACCTCATGTAGTATCCATCTAAACCTAAGAAACTCCTCACCTCAGTCATGCTCTTGGGTGGCTCCCAATTAAGCATTGCCTCTATCTTCGCTGGATCCACTACAACTCCAGCCTTTGAAATTATGTGTCCTAGAAATTGGAATTCTCGAATATAAAATTTACACTTTAAGATCTTTCTATATATTTGGTTCTCTAATAGTGTATTCATGATCATCCTTAGGTGTTTAGTGTTCTCCTCCTTAGACGCCGAGTGCACTAGGATTTCGTCAATGAAGACCACGACGAACCAGTCAAGGTAAGGTTCCTCCAATGGCCTAAAGACCTTCATTTTTTATTAAAAGATCATGTTAATGAGTTCCATGAACAATAATAGAGAATTATTCATTCCTAATGTCATCATCAAAAACTCATAGTGGCCTACTGACATCTAAAGTTTGTCTTCGGTACATCCTCATCCAGTACAAAAAGCTAATGATAGCCAGACTTGAGGTCTATCTTTGAGAACCACCTCGCTCCCTTCAGTCAGTAAAAGAGGTAATCGATTCTTGGAAACAGATATTTATTCTTCACCATCAACTAATTCAGGCATAGGTAGTCCACACATAGTCTCAAGTTCCCTTCTACCTTCTTGTAAAATAGAATTGGGGCTGCCCAAGGTGAAACACTGGGCCTCACAAATCCATTCCTCTATAGGTCCCTTAGTTGTACCCTCAAATAAAAAAACTCTATGAGATCCATTTGATGTGATGGTGTGAATATCGATATTTTCCTAGGGTACAATTCAATGTATAAGTCAACCTCCCTATAAGGAGGTAACCCTAGAACATCCTTAGGGAAGATGTCCTTGTACTCATCCACCACTATAGGAAATGTAGGACTACACTCATCCACCATAACAAGGGTAAGGATATAAAACTGGTGAGTAATCAGTTGCATCCTCCTCTAAGAAAGACCATCCTATGCTACAAGAATTCCCTTTTCTCCTATAAAGAAAAATCTAGTTCCATCTCTGCAGAAACACTCCACTCTGTGCCTAAAACAATCAATCTAAGAATGGATTGTGGATAACCAATCCATATCTAGAATGACATCGTAAGTCCTAGATGCCTCTACTAGGAGATCTCAGCCGAATATCTCACCTCTAAGGGTAATCTCTCATTTTCATCACCAATGTGTAATTGTAGAATCCCCTCCCATAGGAGTCTCTAAGCATAAGGATCGAGCCAACAACTCCACCGGCATCTCCAAGCTTTGAACAAGGTACATGGAAAGGAAAGAGTGACTAGAACATATGTCTATAAGAACTGTATTTAATGTGTATAAGAAATATATTTTACCTATAATCATCTCTAGAGCATTGGGATCATAGGCCTATATCGCCTGAAGTTGGTACCGCCCATGTCCACCGGTTCTCGAAGCCCGTAGTAGACCACCTGAGGGTGGAGGTGGTAGTACGTCGAACCTCCACCCACTACATTCCACTCTACCTTCTTCCCTTACACATCCTCCACCCTGCTCAACCCTATTACTCTACCCCAGTGGTCTCTCAACCGTCTGATGGTCATCTGTACGGCGAGTCAAGAAATCACGAGTCATGTGCCCCTGACCACCCCATAACTATCACACCCTTATCTTTTACTGACTCCCTCTACCCTAGGATACTCATACTGCCGACATTGTGTCATGGGGTTATCACCTGGAAGTCTTAACCCACTTGGGTCCCTGTGTCTGCTGCCTGCTACCCACTGCTAAAGGCTCTGCCACCCGGTGTCTACTGGTAGCTCCTGCTGCTAGCGCCTCCTCTTCCAGGAATCTCTCTATAAGTAGAGCCTGCTCCAACACCCCATCCTGAGTAGGGATTCTAAGAGACACCATGTAATCACTAATCTCCTGGTTTAATCCCTACTCAAAAGCCTAAGCCCTAAATAATGAGTCTCACACCATGTCTGTGGAGTAGCAATAAAGCTTGGTAAACCTCGTTGGGTACTCCACAACTATCATGCTACCCTTCTATAGGTTCAGTATCTCATGTATACACACAGAGTGTAATTTCATCCTATAGAAATTTGCCCTAAAGAGGCACTCAAAGTCTGTATAGGTGAGGGTTGCCTCTTCATACATCTGGATTGTCAAGCTCCACTATCTTCCCGCTGATCCCTAAAGAAGGCTCGCAGCTAATACCATTATTTGTTCAAGAGGCATCTTCACTAGACAAAAGACTTTCATAACCACATCAAACCAATCCTCAGACACCTGGGGGTCAGTATCACCCCTAAACTTGAGATTTATCTACCTCTAGAACTCTTTTAATTCATAGAGCCTTCATTTATCCTCTATTGGTAGTGCTAGTAGAAACTGATGACTAACGGGTAGTGGTAACACTAGTGCACCACCTAGTAGGGCTACCTCTGGTACTGGTCCTTGTACCAATACCTCATCACTAGGCATATTGTCCTTGAAATCATGAAATGGAATCCTGGCTAGCTGGATGCATGGTAGAATCCTAAAACAGATCAAGATGAACCACGGTTAATAGATTATACCAGGTGAGATAACTCAATAAGGACAATAGGACACTCAAAATCCTATATGATGCATGTATCATTCATTTTCCTAGAACCAGATTTTTCATGTCCTGGGTCAGAAAGAAGGTGTATGGAGTCCTAGTGTATGGATACGTCATCCATCACACCAACACTGGAGTCCCTGGCCTAAAACCTAAACTTGAAACACTTAACATTGTTGCCCCAAACCAATATCACAGACTCTCGATCCCAATGTAAAACCGAACCCCTCTGATACCACTATGTCATGACATGTCCTATTGGGGCATGTGATGTGACTACCCCAATACCACATCTAATAGGCTATGGGTAGGAGACTGGTGTTGAGTAGGCATATCTCACAAATGGGGTACATTTCCTTTAAACCTGTACGAGCACACACAGTTGCAATCCCACAAATGCTGAAAAGTAAACACTAAGTAAACCATGAATTCCACTAAGATAACCACTAAGAGTAATAGTACAAAACTAAAATTAAAGGGTCTGGTATACAATCCCAATAAAAGAAAATCTATAAACAAGCGAGTACACAAGTCACTGGAAACCCGTCTGTAAAAAACCCTGACTGAAGGGTAGGTGAAGGGTGGTTGCCTGAAGCCATAAGAGTATGCCTCGCCTATCTGATCTCACTAGGAACCACCTGGTCCTAGACCACCTAGGTATCTATCAAATAATCATTCCTCTATACAAGACATGACATGTGTGGGCAAAGCCTGGGTAGGGGTGGGTAAAAGAGCACTCGATAAGGACCCCAAACCAGAAAGGTAATATCACAAAGGAATAACTACAAAGGAAAGTACACACAAAGTATTTTCAACTCACATATGAATAAATCTAAGTTATGAAAAGAAATACAATCATACGTAATCATAGAACACCTAGTACTATTGATTCACTTCGACCCACTGAGTCACCTAGACCCTCTAAGTCACCTAAACCCGCTGAGTCACTCAGACCCGCTGAGTCACCTAGACCCATTGAGTCACTCAGACCCACTGAGTCACTCAAAACTACTAATTCACTAAGAACTTCTGAGTCACTTAGACCCGTAGTCATAGTCTTCTCATCACAGCTATCCATAGGATTCATGCTCGTAGCACGGTCATGTCGGGAGAACTTTATCCTCAAGACATATTTCGTATAATAACTTTCATAAAAACACACTTAGAGTATCTAAAAAGTATCTTCTCATCATGAGGGTCCCAATGCTGCAAATATATCATCAATCAGATGTACGGTTTGAGAGTTATGAGCATTTTAGTGAAAAGGGGTCGGTTGGATTCGGGTCCAGTCCGACTAGGTCAGACCGACCCGACCCTTTGGGCCAAAACCTGACCCGTCGGGTCCAACCCAGCCTTCTAGGCCTGGCCCAGACTAGCTGGGCTAGTTTTCTCTGCTTAGTATGTGGTGAGTACCACGTCCCCCACCCATGGACGATGCCACAGGTCCTCCACCACAATCCCACTGGAACATGGGTCCTCCGCCATGGTCATGCTAGATCGTGGTTCCCCAACTGCATGACACAGCCCACCATCCACATTCGTCGTGGGCTCCTCTGTCGCTGGCTATTGAGCCAGCAGCCCATGTCATCGTCGTGGCCTCCCACCATCGCTGCCGTCAAATCCCTTACCAGTGGTCATTCGCTTGGCCCATCCACGCCATCGGGTCGATGTCGCTTCCACCATCGGCCACTCCGCCGACGGCCCTGTACTGTACCGCGCCTACCGTTGCATCTTTTTGGGAGGTCTCTATGGTGTCAGGTTCTTGATTTTAGGTTTTTGCTCCATGATTCAAGGGCGCAACAACTATTTGTTTCTAGAATCACGAGATCAAGAAGAATTGGGTAAAGGGAAAGGCACAAGAACACCCGAAGAATGATTCAGGCCTTTGTTTGTGTCGGCTTGAATGTATTATTGTTAGTAGGATCATGAAGAACCAATCTAAAATCACTAAGATTCGGTTCCCATTTAATCATGAAGAACTAAAGGAGAATCATAGAGATCTAACCCCTTTTTAATCCCCACATGGTAATCCCTATCCCACAAGAACGATCGACCCGTTGATCAACTTGTTAGTGGGTTGATCCATTTTCATCATTTAGAAAAGAAGAATAGAGGAAAGATAAATCACACAGAATGAATAAAACCCCTACCTGGGATTAGATCGATCATTGGTGAAGCACGGAGCTACACCTCCATCGTTCGTCGATCCTCGATCCACAAACCATTGTCGTTGGTGAAATCCTTCGAATATAAAGGGGTGTTCATTGTAATTGGAAATTTGACATTCATCACCACTTGTTGTTCACCAATGAGTTTTCTCCAAGGCTTTAAAGTAAAATCCAAGATCCTCCCTCGATCCCATATCTCTATTAATCAACTAAATGGAGGAAATGTGCTTAAGTATTTCTATTAAGCTGAGTTTTTGTGATGTTATGTTGTTTCATTTATGAAATGAAACAGTGTTTCTATTACGCTTGAGTTGCAGCATCATTATGTTGTTTCATTTATGAAATGAAATAGTTGGATCGATGTTGCGTTGTAGTGAAACATTTTTTGAATAAATTAAACTTTCTAAGATTATTTTATTTTTCTTTAAAAAGATCAAAAATCAATTTTTACCCTCAACCCATTCCAGTAGAGGTTAGGTCCTTCCTAAGTAAAATTAATCATTTCAAACACAACAGTTCCCTCGGATTTTTAATCTAATCACCCATTTGGAAGTTTTCAAAACAGCACATGTGCGCTAGTTTAATAAACTAAAAAAATTATGTGTAATTTCAAGGATATTACATGGTACTTCATGTAACCTGACAATATCCTACATTTAAGGATTCCTAAAATCCTCATCATTGATGGTATCATGAATAGGAATAAAGTGATCTGGTTTATTCAATCATTCAACCATTACCCAAATAATATTCCTTCCTCTAGGAGTATGAAACAATCCAAAAAATAAATCCATCGATATATCATCCCATTTCTAAGTTGGCATAGGGAGGGGTTGAATCAAATTAAAAGGATTATGATGCTTAAGCTATATTTTTTGATAGGTATAACAATGAGAGAAAAAATCAATGATGCCTCATTTCATACCTAGCCACCAGAATCGATGCCTCTCCATCTAATCCATTTTTTTATTTATTGAAAAAACCACTTTAAGGTTAAGTGGGAACCTTACATAAACATTTACTTCCTGATTTCAAATTTCAAATTATAAGATTCAAATGAAACCACCCTAATTTTAAAATTCAAACACATACTATCATCATCACCTTGGACCACGTACCACCTCATGATGTGCACCCTAACACAAAACACCATAGAAAAGTACCACTGATACAAAATCCACTGTCATCATCATGAATACTTCACATGTTACACACCCTGATATAAGGCATATCCATCATCTATAATAGTTTGTTGGAGATACCATCCACTAGAATCCATCATTTTCACCATTGAAAACCAAAAACATAACACCAAAAACTATCGAATCCACAAAAAAATTGAATCCACACCACAAACCATCATGAAGATCAAGCCATCTAGGAACCCATGGTTATAGTTGAAGCCAACACATGGAAAATACCTCCTGAAATGTCATTTACTACTCAAAAATCATATCCCAAAACACCTTTATAACCACCATGAAAATATAAATTGGAAAATATTGGAGGAAACAAGGAGCTAGAGCAGTGTTCGGAGCAGATAAAAGCCACAACAATGAGATATGGTCACTTACATGACCACTTAACCCTACCGTTGTAGCCACCACCAAGAGAAGAACATTAGGAAACAAACATCTTCATCATGGAAGAACACTAAATAACTCCTACCATCTAGTCAATTCTAAACAAAAACCAAATGAAATAAAAACAAGGAAATGGATAAATTAAATCTAGGAATGAAGAAACAAGAACTAGGAAGAAATGGATGAGTTGAAACTGAAAACCATATAATGGAAATGAATCACAAAAAACAGACCAAAAACATGAAAGGGAAAGCATAAAGCAGAGGAGGAAAAAGAAGAAAATAGAGAAAATCAGGGAGGAAACACCTACAACCCTACCAACATCACCATCCCAAAAAACCCTAAAACTCCATCATGTTTGACCAAAAATGGGGTTTTTCATGGTGGGTAAGACAATAAGGTCATAGGAGGAGCACTGAACAGTAAGACCAGTGTTGGGAGACAAAAGATCCATCAGAAAGAAACCCAAAATTTGTGAAACTGGGAAGAAAGAGGAAGAGAATCATCAGATGCCACCACCAATAGAATCCCAAGATACCGGAGTTGTGAGTTTGAGATTGTGTGTGGGATATTTTATCACATATCACTACTAAAAAACTAGTTTTATCTAGCACTAGGGTTCTAATAGTTCTTTTCTAGCACTGTTAAAGGGTTACCTTTATCATCACTTCTAAAAGGGGCTGATAAAGGCCCTCCCTTTATCAGCGCTAGTAAAAAAGAACTGATAAAATAGGCATGTATCATCGCTTCTAAAAAGGGATGATAAAAGGGTGGACTTTATCAACACTTTTTTGAAGCTCTGATAAAGACACCCACTTTATCAAAACTTTTTTACTAGCACTAATAAAGGGTATATTTCAAAAAAATCATTATCAGGCACCCGTATCAAGATTTATGCCTGTTTGGAGGTCTTATGGTCCTTTTTTGGCCTCAATAGAGGTGATCGAGGGTTTCCATGGGTTATAGAGGTGTAAAGATTATAAAAAATTCAATTTTATAAGTGATATATTCAAAATGGACACTCGGTTCATAATTTATGTCCACTGAATGTGAAAACCCCTTAAAACCCCTAAAAACTCTAAAAACTATAAAAACCCTGAAAAGACCATAAATTTCGATCTAGGAGTCTGTTTCAGCTCCACAACTAGTAAAATCAATGCTTATAAAACAATATAAAACCACATTAGATTTAAATCATGTTATAATCAAAGGAATAAAATATATTACAGTCTTAAGAAGTCATAAATCGAACTCTAACTTCAAATGACCATAACTTTTGATTCGAGTGTCCGTTTGGGCTCTACCACATATCAAATTGAAGCATGTGATGAGATTTATGAAAATAGGGTCTTGGACAGATGTAAAAGATATCTATCTAGTTTTACAACACCCAAAAAGGCCCATAAGTCCTCCAAAATTGAGTTTTTTGTCATTGACCCTGATTTCTTAAAATTCAAATGGATATAACTTCTTATTCGGGATTCTGTTCATCCTGTACCACATATCATATAAAATATCATTTCAAGATCTTTTATTTTACTGGTTTTGGAGCTCAAATAGAATCCATGATCAGAATTAATGTTCATTTCATAGTTTTTTGGGGTTTTAGGGTTTTTAGAGTTTCTTAACGTTTTTAGGTGTTTAAAGGGTTTTTAGAGTTAATATCCATTTTAAAAATATATATATATAAATAAATATTTATTTAAAAGATATATATATATATATATGGACAAAAAATATAATGAAATATATATAAATATATAGATATATCATAAAATGTAAAACAAGATAGTATAGGGGAGTGGAAAAGGTACTGGTGTATAATCTGGAGGTCTCAGGTTCGAAACTCGCTAGAGGCAGAGGTGTGTGCTGGGAGTGGGATTATCTAAATCACTGATAAAAGGGTGGGTAATTCACTAATAAAGGTGGCGGGGAAAGTGCTGATAAAGGGGGATTTAGCATGAAATAAAATTATACCCTTTATCAGTGTTAAAAAAGTGTTATTAAGGCAAACATTAACAGTGTTAAAAAATCACTGATAAAGTTTGCCTTTATGAGTGCTAAAAAAAGTGATGATAAAGGCCCCTTTTATTAGCGCTTTTTTTTTGAATTGTTAAAGGGTTCCATTATCAACACTTTTTATGAGTGCTATTAAAGCTAACCCTTTAACATAACCTAAATTATCAGTGATTCTATATCACTAATAAAGACCTTTTACTATTTTTGTTAAAGGACCGATTTTCATTAGTGTATGGTCGGAGATGATGAGAACCATAAGACACTATCTGATCACCATGAATGAGAAAAAAAACCCAATATTGAACCTAAATCATTACAAAAGACCACATAGACCTACTTAACCTCTGGAAGAGTCAACAATGGAGCTAAATTTAAATATCTCTTTCACTCATCAAAGGAATACAAAACTTTTAAATCCAAAATGAACTTTACTGATATTGTAGTAAGAGTGTTCAATAAAAAGGCTATCTTGGTGAAATATTTCATGATCCAATGATAATTTTCTACAAAACCTAGGAAGATCCAAATTTTAAATACATTTCACAATTTATACCATAACATAACTGCTTTCATTTTCTTAGGATCGATTGAAAATATCATGTCCTGAGACCACATGCCCCCAATAACTTCACCTCCCAAATCTATAATTGTAACTTTGATAGCTTGGTATAAAGTCGGTTATTCCTCAATATTTATAAAACTACTCTCAGATGAAGCACATGATCCTCCTCAATTTTAGAATAAACCAAGATTCCATCCACTAATACCACAAAAAAATAGTTAAGATACCTATGGAAAATATTATCCTTCTACACCATAAATGCATTAGGAGTGTTGATTATTCTTAATTTTCATAACAAGATGCTCGTAGTGTCCATACCTTATTCAGAAAGTGGCCTTTGTGATATCAGACTCCTTGATCCTAAGATGGTGGTAACTAGACCGAAGATCAATCATAGAGAACCAATTTACCCCTGTCATCTAATAAAAAAATATAGGGAAATGGTTATGTATTCTTAACTTTAACTAAATTTATATTTAGATGATCTACACACAAGAGAAGGGTTCCATCAATTTTCTTGGTGAAAAGTAATGGAGCTACCCTAGGTGATGCACTAGTTCAAATGAATTATTTTGAAATAATATTATCCAAATAATATTTTACTTCCTTCAGTTCAATAGGTGGAATATGGTAAGAGGGGATAGATATTGGATAAGTATCATGCACCATTTCAATAGATAACTTCACCACTCTCTCGGGTGGTAGGCTAAAAAAATCTAATGGAGAAACATCTGAAAAATCAACAGCTACTGGATCAATTTCCATGTAAGAGACTTCCTAATCCATTTCAATAGTATACAAGGATATCACCCTACCCAATTCTAGAATAAGAGTTCTATCTCAGCTATAACTTGGGTACCATTCCACTTAAAAAACACAGAACTTCTAATAAGGGTCTGTAATGGATACCCATCAATGATAATAATCAATATGAGATTTATGAGAAAAAATATTTCCCTTATAATAATAACATATAGATATTAAATTTAAATAACTAAAATTACAAAACGATCTTGATATTTGATAAAGAAAAATCACAAGAGGATAATTAGAGACCCTGCTCTCACTTTGTCTCAATATGTGTTACAATATCCATCAAAAAAGGTATATCTCTATTGAAAGATCCAACATATATATAGTGAGGGTTGATATGAAAGAATGAGAGGCACTAGTATCAAATAAATTAGTCCATAAATATGAAATAATAGAAATGGTACCTATCACTATCACATGACCCACATTAGTTCCTACTAGGGATTTATCCACTGCATGAATTTGTTTCATTCCTAATTCCAGTGGATGGAACACCATTACTATTGAATAATTTAAATGTTCCATAGTTTCTCTCAGTACTTATTATCCTATACCACTATGTGGGGTGGTAAAAACATGTAGAAACCTCTAAAAGTGACCTGAATATATGTATGAGCTTCAAATCTTCAGTGGCTCTGTGTAAGCATGATTTGAGTGCCCAATATTACCACAATGAAAAAAATCTAGTGGGCCCTTACAATAAATTGTAATAGAACTGGAAGAAAATTATAGTTGAGTACCACCACTATTATTTTTACCACAAGGATCATTTCAAATTCGCTTCCCTTTAAAGGATCCACCAAAGCTGTCAATATGAGTATGAGGAACTCTAGTCAAACCTAACTTACCAACCATGTCAAATTATTCCATTAGATACTTATCCATAACATAAACATAGGAGGTGAACATTATCATAAATTCATGTGACTAGATATCTGATCAAATACCCATATGAAACCTTCAATACTTCAACTTTTTGTTTGACACCACCTCCAGTGAAAACTGATCAATTTTAGAAAAATGGTTTCCATGCTGAGTCACTATCCAATCACCTTGAATAAGTTTTAGAAGCTCCATATACTTAGATAATACCATCTAATCTAGATATAATTTCCCTTAAAAAGGGTCTTGAAGTTATTCCTCTCTAATCCCTAATTCTTCTTTTCTAGAACTACATCATCTCACTATATCCTAATTGTCCCTTTATGCTAAATGATGACACATTTCACATTAATAGAATTTAGAGTCTCCAAGAACTAAAAGATTAATTAAATCTTTCCCAACCAATCATATGCCTCCTGAGGGTCATTCTTTCCCTAAAAATATAGTGGTTTTTATAAAAAAAATCTTGGGATCAATATGTACTATCATCCCTTTGAGGTACCACCTCTATAGCATAGATGGGGACAGGTGCATCCCCTTTTCCCTGATCTTGGACCATGCACACTACTACCTATACAAGTTTATGGTTAACTAGAAGGTTCACTTGTTGTGGTTCATCAGTATCTCCCTCCTAATTCCTGATCATACATATTCTTTAGGGCATAATACTATACAACATCAATGGAAAAAAAGGAAAACATCAGTTAAGAGACACAACAACATCACTTATTCCAGTCATAACTCAACTTGGGAATACAAATATTATATCAAAGTTTGGAAAATTATATAATTAGATCAAACAACTCCTCTAAAACACTTTTCCAAATCACCCATGGTAACTTAAGGTTTGTTACTATGAGAGTGGGCTAGGAACTTTCTCATAACCTACTTATTAAGCCCAAGAAATCATATCTCTTATCTATCAAGGCATACCAAGTTGCATAAAAACATCCAAGAAAGGTTTCAACCTCATCATATACAATTTTTTTATGAACAAACTTGGATAAAATCTCAAACAATAACTGAATTAGTTCTAACATGGAATAAAGGGAGTTCCCAATCCTCATTGGATAGAAACTAGCACCTATGGATTAAAAACAATCAATAGGGAATGATTTCTCCAAAAGATTGACCATAAAAAATAAAAACAATGTAAGGAATCCAAAAAAAATATGGTATTCCATAAGAATCAATAAGAGGGAAGTACCATGTGGTAGGTAATTACAAAACCTGAGATAAATAAATAATCCAAAACATCACATAACCAAAGATGACATCACTTATTGTCACCACAAATTCCCAAGGTTTCACTATCAAGAATACCCACTACCTCCAAGTGGTGTTTTCCCTTTTCTTGGACCTAGAAAAAGAAAGTATAAAAATTCCTAAAGGAAAAAAGTAGGGTGCAAGCAGTACTAGACTAGTAGGATCCCACCAAGACATTTTGTCAGAAGTCCATATCAAATAAACTAAATATGATTAGTTTTGAATAAAAAATGGCATGGTAATATTTTTCACAATTTATAATAAAACCTGATTTTCCAATAATTATAATGGAAAGTATAAACCAAGCATAAATAATCATTTTTATCAAAATAAGAATTAATAATAATCTCAATAAAAATTTACATGAGTAAATAATTTCATAAACATTGGAATGTGTAATTCATTTTCAATCACGGCGCCATGATTTTAAGCCTCAATATTGGTTAGTTCATGGATCAAGGATCCACCCATATCTTATTAAAATATAGATTTAGGTGTGCACACTTCCTTGGATCTTGGGATTAAGGGGAATAGGATTCCACCTTGATGAGTAAACTCCCTACCCTAATCAACGTTTAGTAATGTTTTCATCGTCATTCTATTTCTATGTAGTGATAATACATGTCAGTTGTGCTTATCCTGGACTACCCACCTAACTACCCAAGCTCTCATTTGATTAAAAGAAATCAATCAAGGGAAAATTCATTAATCTTAAATCATTTTCATTTATCATTGATCAAACATCTCCAAATATTGTTTTCAAATATAAATTTTCATTTTGAAACCAACGTCAATGGTTTTCATCAAAACTCATTCCTTTCAAAACAAATAATTTCATTAAAAGTTTATAAAACATTTCATTCCTTGATTTCTGAAGAATCATCATCAAAATAATTCTTTAAATCATCCATTTCAATTCAAACTAATTTTCTAAAAATTAACACTTTATTTAAAAATCCATTTCTAAAGAGGTTGAAACACACACCATACCACTTGAAAAAAAAATTCAAGGATCTCAAATCCTACTTTGGAAATAAATTGTAAATCCATTTCAAATCTGATAAAAAATAGTTTCAATTGATAGGTACAAGATTAAAAAACAACCTACTTTAAGAAAAAAAAAATATTGATTCCTCCTACACTAGTGAATATAGAGGAATATATCTAGTTCACATGAACCTAGATCTACAAATGGAAGACCTAAGAGGAATTGAATTACCCAATGTTACTACTAGGCAGATGATGAACATCCAAACCCCTTACAGAACGCACACTCAATCTGAAATGTAAGAAAAATAGAAAAGAAAATATGGTTTAATAGAGGTAAATTTATGGAAAAGATTCAATAAAAACTCTCATTAAGGTTTCACATGTCTAGAGTATCCTCCCCAAGAATATCAGGAGTCATTCAGACCTTTAAAATTTTTAAACCTTCATCATCACACCTTGGTGTTATTCACCATGGTGTTGGGGCTTCACCTAGGAGACTGACCATGGGGTCTGGGCATGTCCTAGTGCAAGGTCCCATGTTTTTTTGGCCCACCATTCTCTCTATAATTGGTTTGGTAGTGTCCTTGTTTGTCTTGGTTCATATGAGGACTCCCTATGCTTCATGTTGAAGACCACACTCAGCTCTGGGCATGGTGTCTCTGACCGTTTCACATAGGAGGGTCCAAGGGACACCACAACCTCCACCATAGCCATGGTACTCCCTATTTTGCTCCAAAATACTAAAAAATAAATTTTAAAGCCACTATGCACGTTTATAACTTCTAAAATGGAAGACAAACAACTTAATATTCAAAATTAAGAAAAGATAACCAATGATTGTATCTAAAATCAAGAGTCAGGATGTTATATCTGGGACCCCGATTGAGATAGAATAAGGAATTTTATGACCATAACTAGATAAAACATATTATTTTCTTATCTATTGGGTGAGGGGATTGTGATTTGATCATCCATAAAGATGATTTTCATGTCATGTATTCATTGATCTGGTCAATCTATACTTAGAGAATATAGATTATTTGAGTTGGTTGTATGAGATTAACATACTTTGTGTATCATTATCACTTAATTTCTTTTGAAGTGGATTATATAAAAATTCATGATAGTATATGATACAACTAGTGGTCACATGTATAGAGATACATGTGTTTGATGTAGATAACACTAGATACCTTTATAGCTTGAGTAGCACTAATGTTTTTCAAGAGTACTCTCTTTTATTACCTTTATGAATTCAGGAATTCATATTTATTTTCATTGCTACAAAGGCCCATGGGGTAAAAATTTGTGGTTTATAGAATAGGTATTGAGATTAACTCAAAGTGTTTATCTGAAAGTATTTTTTATTTTATCTAAAATGAGTTTTGAATGGGTATTCAGAAGGTGTTATGTATGATGTGATACAAGGGTAAGTTGATGACGGCTTGTAAAATTTGTTTCATAAGATATTAAAAAGGATTTTTGGATATGGTTTCATAATATATTTTATATTATATACTATAAGGTGAAATGGAACTAATTCTATGAGACTTTAGTGTAGGTGATAGAATGAAGTATATGTTCCATAAAGACATACACATATGATACATTCATGGTAGTATCATGTGGTGTGATATGTGTAATACAAGGCATATCATATGCCTTGTTGAGGGTGAATCATAAATCATGTTTCTTATTATATCTTGATACTTCCACATAAGATATCATTAAATAAGGGGAGATTCAACATTGCATTTATATGATAAATTCTTGTACACATTTTCTCTATGGGTTAAAAGTTGTTTTAACCATATTCTATTTACTCATGTGTTATACAATGCATGAGTAAATGAATGGGGCTCTAAGAATTCCTCTAAGATATTATATAAAGTTTTAAGGTGATGGAAACCATGTGTGTGATTCTTTTGAATTATTCTAGCCTAATATCTCTCATACTCATATTTCTCTCTTCTCCTACCTTTTCCATCTCAAGATACTAGCATATTATGGGTGGAGGAGATTACCTCTCGGGGATTGAGTGATTCAATACAGCTTATTGATACATAATAGAAGAGGGATTTTATTTGGCCTCCTCATAGTGATCTTCATTGATCTTGTGGGTTGATGATAGAAACAACAACAATAACTCAATGGGGAAAGGTACACAAACATTCTTCATTTTATTTACAACATGGTTTTGGGTTTTCTTTCATGGTGTTCTTATGATTGTGATTTTCTCATTTATTCCACTTTGATAAATGAGTGTTGTTTGATCCTTTGAAACCCAACATGTTCATCTCATAAATGTTTGGAATCTCCCTCTTAAAGGTGAGTAGGATACATGAATTTTGTGGTGGGCATGATAATTCCTCTAGGGATTAGTGTAATTTGATGAGGATGGATTCCTCAAAGATGTTCTTGTTAGGATTTCTATTTGAGATAAATTTTATGGGGACCTAAGGAAGGGATACTGTAAATGTGTACTTATATACCAACAATGAGTTTACAAGGGGATTAAGTGTGCTTTTTTGGGATGGTCCTTAGGTATTGGGGCCAATAATGTGGTGTGGGAAATTTGAAGTAAAATTGGATCAGCTTATTGAGGCTAGGGTTATGAAAGAAATTTAGGCAATGAGATAATAATTAGGGTATTCGATGTGAGTTGGTATCAGTGGGTATGGTTGAGGTTGGGACTAAATAATTGATTGGTTTCCTTTTTGGTGCAAGGTGGGTATGAGAGTTGGTTTGACATACCATGCCATGTGTGATAGTGATTGGTGTGGATAGGTTATCCTACAATGATAAATTGAAGGTGAGATGTGATATGGGTTATGAGGATATGTTAAGTAGCACTAGTGCTATGTCATGAGTCTAGACATAATATGTGTTGTATGCACATGTTTCTAGATTATAGTTAGGAAGCAGGACTATGAATTTCATGATTTGTTTCACTCGTTCAGTTTATGTTGACATAATCATGGATTTGATGGTATAATTGGGACTTGGAAAGTGGGTTTTGAGTTACACCAATAAAGTACCCATCTTCACATATGAGTTCTATTTATTTTATATGGTTATACTAATTGATAATTGGGACACCATATGGAATTAACACCCATTTTAAAATCGATAGAGAGTATGGGATTCCATCTATCATTTGGTTTCTATAGTACGACTAATAGATAGTTCGGGATGTTATATGGTATTTGGAACCTATGGTTAGATTGATAGAGAGTCCAGGACATCATATAACATTTATCATCTATGTTCAGACTAGGATTTAGTCTGGGACTCCATACAATATTCTACTATTTTAGGTGGGGATGGTTGTGGTTCTCTATATGTGATCAAAGAAGGTAAGGTTGAGTGTCATGGTGGCCAAGTTGGAACACTATGTCCAGATATGCATGCTTATATGTAGTGTGTGTTTTTTTATTTACATTTCCTAGGCATACACATGTATATCATAAAATATATTGTTGACCCCATTGGTGGTTCCCTATTGCATTCTATTTATCACAAATTGCATAAGCACCCTACTGCACATGCAAACCACATGTTTGATATACAGGTTTTAGCATTGGTTTCACAAGTGATTAGGCTAGAGCAACTCAATTAGGTTTGGAGATGGGGTTAAGGTGTGGATCAGGGTTGGTAGTGAAGCCTCTTTTTATGTTTTTTTCCTTGTTTTCATTGTATAGGATAAGTGTTGTGGGTGATCTAGCGAGATGTCTAGTTGTATGAGTTTCATTGTACATTTTTTATAGAATGGGTGTATTTTTATATTATTATAGGTTTCTTTTAGATATAATTCCATATTTTTACTCTGATATGTGGTTTTGGATTATAGTTGGTCACTTATCTGTTGTTAATGGTCATGATATTGAGAATATAGTCTCCCCGATATTGATCTCATACTCTCCCTGATAGTCTGTAACCCCTAGAATATGGGTAGGTGCATTATAGGTCTTGTAGCACCACTGAATCGGGTGTTGTTTGAGTAAATTTAGTCAGGGCATTACAAATATATTTGGTGAAAGAAATTTAAAAAAATTAATGAAATGATAAATAAAATATCATATCCATCAATTTTTATCTTAATAAATAATTATATCTCTTTAAATGTTTCTCTTAATAAATGATTTTATCACTTTGAATGTAATAGATATATTTGAATTCATGATATTAAAATTCAATATGAGTGTATAAAGCTTATGTATAGAGGTATTCACAAACAACACAGTAATAGTGATTTAAAAACAATGACAAAAATTGATGAAAAATATCATATTATGAGATATTAATTGAAATTTGTTCATGATAAGATGATAAATATATTTAATGAAAGAATTTTAAAAATTAATGATTAGATCATAAATTAATGTTCCACCAATAATCCTTAATTTATTCATAAATGAAAAAAAAAATATAGAGGAAAATGATAATAGATAATTAAAATAACAAGTTTATTCTAATAAAAGATATAGCTTATAACAACCCATGTTTTTTTAAATGATATTTGTTTCCTAATAAAATTTGTGTTATATTATATTATACACAACAAAACCATATCTCTTTAATAATGATCAATACTTTAGTCATAAAAATGGGAAAATATGGATCGCTCCAATCTGTTAGAATCATCACCCCAACACTACATAAATAAAAAAACATCTTAGTAAACCAATAAAAATATTATAAAATGATTGTAGTGAATATTTAATGAAATAGTGAAGCGATATTTATAGAGTATAAAAAGAAATGTCGTAACGTCCCAACCTAGCTCACCTCTAAAACAGTGGTCGGACTGGTGGATTACGTGACCTCAAGCACATCTCCCTAAATGGCAGAGGCTGCCAACTAGCAGTGAGGGCCTTTTTAACATGTATGTGGGGGAGACTATGCCCTCATAAGTAATAGGTAATACACAGCTGAATCAAACAACAATTAATAATAAATAGCTGAATCATATAAATGAATAAACTGCAATAGAAGCAATATAAATAATCCAACTGAATAATACTCAAGTGCAGAATCTCACAAAACGATGTCATGCCATGATGTATGCCTAAATTGAAAGTAAAAAAACATAACCCAAGCATGATATCAACTAAAAATAAAAGAAACAAAGTGCGACAACTAAATCACGAGTAAGGCTTGGTCCTCTGCCTCAGCCTCCATCCTAAGCAGCAACAATCAATCAAGAATCAGAAGCAGCACACTTCCCTTTGTCAATACCTGCAATCATATAATCTACTCTGGTGTCAACGACGCCCGAGTAGGGTGTGAGATAAAATCCCAGTAGGCCGGCACCCAAGGTGTCTAAACCTTTCCATTTCATGCAATGATAAAATGCAGTGTGTCATTATATAACAATTTCAGATAATTAATTAAGTAAAATGGAATAAATCAGTCGGCCCAGGTTCCAAAAGACACTCGTTCCTAATCACCTGCTTCAGCCTAAGCCGGAAGTCTAAAAGGGTACCTGTCAGCAGAATACACGTACATGTATATATATAAAACCCAGAAAGAAACAAGGTAAACAAGAAAGAGGTATACCCCAAGATTGTGCTTTAACTTGGGGTCTAAGTCAAGTGTCAACCAGGTGCACTTCCACATATCAGAAGAATATCTCAATTCTCAAGTGAATCAAATGGTAATAATATAAACCTTAAGGGTGTCATTATTAAGGTTCAAGTTGAAAGTTGGAGTCTGATCCCGTCCCAAAGGTATCGCTATAGAACATCCAATAATTTATCCAATACCACTGAGCCCGTCCAAGGAAATCTTTCGAAAAACCAAGTATCACCCAAGGCATGGCTTTACCCTAAGTCTGTCCCGATATCCCAAAAAGGGGTCGAGTGTCATCTGAGGCTAGCTTAGCCACATTTCCAACAGATTCATCCTAATGGGACCTTTTGGAACCAGTATCACTCATAAGTATTAGAAATCCCAGGGAAGTTCTGGTCCGGCAAAGCCAATGATACCGCCCCCGACACATAGAGGTAACCAGTCAGGAAAGGAGGGTCTAAGTGTGACCCTTAATATAGAACTCGCCTCCTTTCCCCGCCCTGAATTTAATTAAAGTTTTCATAGTAGCAGATATGACATAATCAACATATAAACTCACAGCTTGAAAACTAACCAAATACACCCGTGCATCACAAGGTACAAATTAAATATTGCAGCATAACAATATTAATAAGGAAAGATGTTGCATCAACATAAGTAGATAAATGCACTTTTAAATAAATAAATAATTCAACACAACCAACTACCAAGAATCCAACAATTTCCGGTTTATAATTAATCTAAATTATTTATTTAAATTCAACACAACAAAAATAGGTTGTGCAACACATGTAGTTAATTAAATTAAATGTCTGGGCATGCACATTTAAATAATTAAATAATTCAGCACAAACAAATACCAAAGATCCAACAATTCAAGGTTCATAATTATTCTAAAATAATTATTTAAATTAAACACAACAAAAATAGGCTACGCAATACATGTAGTTAAATGAATTAAATACCCAGGTTAACGGAATTTATACTGACCACGTTGGCACACCCAAAGGGGTGTCCAACCACATTTCAACAAATTAAAAAAATTAATTCATGATCAAAAGGGATAAAATAACTACACGAAACAAATAAATTAAAGAGTTTGAGTGAATTTGCACAAAGCCGGTAGGCACCGACTAATGGCACAACGGTGCATTTTTATAAATCACAACGAAGCGGAGGGAAAGAGAGTAGAAGTCCTACCTTATGGTCGTAGATGATCCTATGATTAGTGGTAGGCTTTGATTTGACATAAAACAGAAGAAAATGGAAGATTTTAGAAAACCCTAAAATAGGGTAAATTCCTTCTTTGACGAACTAAGCGTAGGATACACAATGAAAACCTATGATTCCACTTGCGCAATTTAGCCTTTCCCTAAGGTTTACTACGCACCTAACAGTGAAGAAAACAGATGATAGATGAAGGAGCTGCAGTCTTCTGAAGGAGGAGTAGGGGTGGTTAGCACCACCTAGGGAGGAGGGGTGTGGCATGCACAGGGGGGGAGGAGAGGAGGAGAGGAGAAAGAAATAAAAAGGAAAGAAAAAAAGAAAAAAAATAAAAAATAAAGGAAAGAAAATAAAAAGGAAAAATAAAAATAAGATAAATAAATAGAATAATAAAAATAAAATGGTGGAAGAAATGAAATAAATAATTAAAATGGGTTTACCTCATTTTAATTATTTTTAATTTCTCTCCAACTGTATCTATTTTATTATTTATTTTTATCTCTCTTTAAATTACATTAATTTTCTTTAATCCTTTTTAATTATTTTTAACCCAAAAGTTGCGCTATGGCGCAACGTTATATTTTACATAAAGCCTGAAAAATCATTTAATTAATTTTAATAGCTATCCGGGACCCGAAACAGGGTGCGCAAGCGCGCGCCCTAGGTCGTTTTAAAGATTTGGATTAAAAACATAAAAGTCAACAACTTGATTTAATTCGACATGTTAAAATCATTTATGTAGGTAATTAATAATATTTTATCTAACCCAATAATAAATATTCACCCGTGTATATATACATGTGTTATGTGTGTATATATACATATACACGTCTGTATATTCATATATATACAACCGTACATGTATATATATAACTATATATATATATATTTAATCCCATATATATATACATCATATACATATATCTTCATGTTTTTGTCCTAATATAATAATAATAACAATAATTAAAATAATTATTATTATTTAATTCAACCCATCAATGACAACATTAATATTTTAATGACAACAACCATTAATAAAAAGGATAACAGTTATTAAATAAATATTGATTGCGGATATGTATTTAGTTGGAACAATTAATAATATAACATTTATTACTTTGTCTAGTTATTATTTATACCACAACAAAATTTATGAATTGTGAAATCACATTTTTATTTTTTATCATCAACGCAAATAAAATTATTATTAATAAAATTATTATTATTAATTCCAACAGTCCAACAAAAATATTTAACCCAATTAAATTATCTTCAGGTGCGATATGACCAAACATCCGCCGCTCGCAAAGGTTATACTCTACCTAGGGTAAACTCCACATCCCAGAACTATCGATGATGTCGGATTTCCCATTCGACGCACCATTTGTGAGAAAATAATTATTTATTATATAAAAAACAGAATAATTAATTAATTAAAAATAAAGATAGAATTATCATGTGCGAGGGTACCAAAAACCCAATGTGAATCAAGGTTATACCCTTCCTAGGGTAAACCTAAAATTCTGGACCCAACGGTGGTCTCATATTTCTCATATGACGTATCGTTTGAGAGCTATTTCATTTTTTGAAAAGAAACAAACAAGCGTATGAATAAAATAAATTTAATATTTTTATTCAATCAACACCGCAGTGTTGACTATCGGAACAAAATGTTTCGACGCTCAGTTTTTAAAACTGACATGCCCAGTTAACGGAAAAATTTAATTTCCTTCGTTTTTTCATTCGGTTCAAAACACTGAACATTACAAATGTGACCATTGAGATTTGACCATTATAGGACTGTTGTTAAAATATGGTTGTTAGTCAATATAACCATTGGATAATTTGACCATTGAAAAATATACCCTTTATTAATAATTATAAAGTTATAATTAGTGTTTATAAGTAGTAATTAAAAAGGATAATTAATGCAGAAATGAAGCAATGACCTCAACCAGTAGAGTCATATTGTATGAAGTCCATTTTTCATAACTTGGGAGGGAGGTAGTGTCACTAGGGTTCACCCTTGAACAATCCCAATCTGATCTTCAACAAGTGAAGAATTAACTAAATCCCCTATAGGAGAAGTTCAAGTTAATGTATGTTGCCACTCGGTCAATGTTAGTCGAGCTACCCCACAAAATTACCACAATCCCACACCTTACCATTAGGTTATATGCGAGTGTTATAAGTGGTTACATGTCTAGTCCTTAGTTACTTAAAGTTTAATTCCTTTGTATAAACTAAATTTTTATTCAATCAATTCCATTTTAAGAATATTTTTTTTAATAAAATATTTGTCTAATTGATATGAATTTGATAAATTTATTTTTAAAATACAACTTGTACTCTTCAGAAAAGATATAAATTTTTATAATAAACTAAGTTATTATAAATGATATTTATTTTAATGAAATATTATGTTAAAAACACTATTATTTAAATATAAATTATAAAATAATTTTTTTATGTTGTAGGAAATTTTTAAGTGTCAAAAATTTGACTATGCCTTACAACCTACTATTTTTTTAATAAATAAGTATTTTTATATTTAAAAGTTAAAATTATTATATTTAGAGAATTATTATGATAAAATAAACATTATATGTGAAACCATCACATTGAAATTAGGTTATGATGAATTATGATAATTTTTCTAAAGTATATTATTTTTCCATGAATAGTAAAAATATAGTTTTGGGTTATGGTATTTTTAATGACTTCATAACTATGTCATAATGATGTAAAAATTAATTAACCACAATACATGACCTAAAATATTTTATATTATTAATATCAAATATTTTTATATATTTGCATCAATTTCCAAACCTATAAGAGACTTTCCAAATTCTAAAAAGGAAACTTTGACTTTAAAAACATTACTTTGTGGAGACTTTACTTTTCCATGATAAAATAAGTAATAAAAATGATGTTCAATTTTGGTGGATTAAAATAACATAAATTTTTTTTTCAAATGTTCTGAACCATGGGAAAAAACATGGATAAGCCAATGGTTTTCCATTTTTCACAACCTAGATTTCAAAGGCCTGTATTTGGAAATTATTAAACAAATCCTCCAATTTTTCTATAAATACCTACCCATTTCTACATTTCATTTCACTCCAGTACATCCTCCACAAATTTCTATTGGTTTTTCCTCCTAAGGAGTCCCCCCACAGTGTACTCAATCCCCCAAGGTTCTATTCCTCAATATCTAGGAGTAACTCTTCAAGGTAAGGGAATTATCCTTCCATTCTCTTCAATTCAAGAACCTATTTTTCTATATATCATCTAAATGTTATGGTCAATCACTTTTATTACCCTTTTGATCATACCCTTACTTAAAAATTATGTTTCATTAATGGGATACCCTTTCCCCCTCTCATTATACCCTTTTCTAAAACCATATTTTATGTTTATCATGATACTGAATTTACTTCTCAAATTTCTCTCTCTACTTAAGAAATTATCTACCCAAACCTCTTTCTTTTCTAAGGTTATTCACCAAGATGTAAAAATAATTTATTTGATTCAGGTATTTACACATAATAAACCCACATTTCCTTTTATTTGGATAATAATGATGTAATAATCATGTCTTTAAGCACTTTTGAAATGCCAAGATTTTAATAAGAAACTCATTATTTATTCTACATGGGTTATTAATAAAATGATTGATTATGATCTATGTGAATCAAATTAATTAATACATATGAAGGGTTCACCCTAATATCACTCCAATTCATTGATAAAGAATTTAATCACTAGAGATGACATATTTTACGATACCTTGGTAAATAACCTAAGTAATTTTTATTTATGACACCTTGGTGACAAACCTTGGTGATATGCTTATGAATGTCTCATTTAAATTTTATAGCCACATTTCCATGTTATGATTCATGTTCTTTTTATTATGATATGCCCCATGTTCCCTTGCCAATTCCATAATGATATTCCTCATGTTCTTATTGATAGTCCATATATCACATGTAAACTCCTTCCCTTACTTATTCCATTACTAGGCCTCATGCTCATCAATTTCCTTTGAATTATGTCCCTAGTTTATGATATATGGTAAATGTAACTTATTATGAACCTGTGAAGAATCCTTTCGAGTGGATTATAAGAATGTTTTATGTTTTCATGTATTATGTTCCTGATTTCTATTAAACTAAAGTTCAAAATGTCCTCTGTTTTTTTACCATGTAATAAAAAGCTTATGTAATAAAAAGGGAGGATTATATAGTTGGTATAAAAGGAAATTTTAGTTATTTGTGGTAATTATGAATATAAATACTTAGTATGAAGCCTAGATAAAAGTTTAAATATATAAAAACATCATAATATTTTTTTTGAAGTATTAATTAAGTGGTTTCTGAGAAAATAAATTTATGTCTTGATAGGAACAAGTGGGTGTGGCTTTGATATAGATGTATCTAGGGGTAGCACCTGAAAACACTACATTGAGCTAGAATCGATTGGGAATTGGTGCATGACAATGAGCCTTGCTGTACTTCTATTTTAAAACTCTTAGTGGATCTTTTTAGTTAATCACAAGCTTATTATGAACAATTATGAAGGATATAAAGGAAATGTAATTGTTATTAAAGAATAAAATATTTAAGCACGATTTTTTAAGGAATAAAATTACTTTAGAATTATAATATTATTAAAAGAAACATGTTTTTCACTAAGTTTTTCTTCTTTTAGAAAAATGACAGGAAATATGAGGAACCATGTAATTGATGAGTGCAATGGATGATACACTAACAACCCTCTAATGGAAGCTGAAATGGAAAAATTCATGAGAATGATGAATCAACTATCTCAAGATATGAATAATAACATGAATCAAGTTGAGTGGCTATATTCACCTCTAAGGTAACAAATTTCTGTTGAGTCCTTCATATTTCAACGACCACCTTCTTTCATTGGATCTACCAACCCATTGATTTTTGAACAATAGATAAGCTCTATAGAAAAGATCTTTTATGTACTCTATTATTCAGAATAAGAGAAAGTAACCATGATAGTATACCACTTATAAGGATAATCTAATTAGTGTTTGAAACTGATTAAAAACATGAATCCAATAAGGGAGATTGATTTTATAGAGTGAGAAGAGTTTAGGGGAATCTTTTTCAATAAATATTTCCCCCATTCTATGTGAAGGAAAATGGAGAAGGGATTCCTTGAACTGAATAAGAAGAAGGAAAATGGATCTATAGAAATCTATGAGATAAACTTTACAAGACTCTCTCATTACACCTCTAGCTTTGTTATGGATCCTAAGGGATAGGTTGATAGATTATTTAGTGGACTAAGACCCCATCTATGGAGGAATCTAGAAAATCGTAACTATAAAATCTATGAAAAGATGGTGTGGAGTACTGTGAAGGTTGAATTAGAGTTTGGATAAATGAAATGGTCACATAGGTCGAATGAAAAGAATATATCTATGGATCCAAACATAGGGAGAAAATTTGATCACAAAAGAGGAGAAAAGAAAGTGAAACTTCCCACATGAAACAAATATGGGAAGAATCATTCGGGGAACTACTTTCTTGGGAGTGAAAAATGATACAAGTGTGAAAGAGATGTCCATATAGATCGGAACTATCATGGTTAATTGAAGCCTCAACTTATCAACATTAACGAAAAAGGGAAGATGGTGTGGGTCTAGCCTGAATTTCAATGCTTCAAGTGTGGATAGATTGGTAACTTTAAAAATAAATGTCCAAATCAAAAGATAATGGAGGTAAATCACCATCAACCTCAACATAGGACAATAGAGAATGGTCGTGAATTTTGTATCATGATGGATGAAGTGGAGGATCAAAATGATGTGTTGGATGGTATTATTGTTGTTATCTCAAAGCTAGAAAGTACTTTATTTAATTATGGTTCTATGCATTCCTTTATTTCCTCAAAATTTTCAAAGAATATAGAATCATTCCCTGAGCTTCTAGAAGTAGAGTTATCAATCAAGAATCCTAGAGGGATTATCCAAGCATCAATAGTGTAATGAAACTCTATTATTTACTTTGGCGAGCGCAATATCATCTCAAAATTAGTAGTGATTCCCATAGTGTAATTCAACACTATACTAAGGATGGACTAGATCTAAAATTATAATGCTAAGATCAACTCAAGAACCAAGGAAATCATAGTAGTATTGAATATAAAACCTATAGTTATTTTCAATGGAGAAATATCCTGACCTGAGATTTGTCTAGAATCACCTCCCATATCCTTCTTTTTAGAGATTATCAGTGAAGAGGAAGAAGGAAATGAAAGTATAAATATAGATAATGTCCCTGTCATTCAGGAATACATTGATTTATTTCTTGAATAGTTACCTAGACCTACCCTAGAAGATAGGTAGAGTTCTCCATAGAACCCATACATAGATCCAAGCCAATATTAAATACCCTGTATAGAATAGAAAATGTGGAGCTATAGTAATTAAAGAATCCACTTCATGATATTTTGTATAAGGGTTTTATCTGACCAAGTGTGTCTCCTTGGGGATAACATATTCTCTTTCTAAATAAGAAGGATGGATTAATATAGATATGCATTGATTATAAATAACATAATGAGATCACAATGAAGAATAAGTACCCTCTCCCAAGTATTAATGATTTATTTGACTGGATTCATGGGGCTTAATTATTCTCCAAGATTTATCTTCGATCTGATTATCATCAATTGAGGGTAAAGAAAAGAATATATTCTAAATACTACCTTTCGATCAATATATGGTAATTATGAGTTTGTTGTTATGCCCTTAAACTTGAATAATTATCCTACTATATTTATGTATTTTATGAATAGAGATTTAAGGACTACCATGATAAATTTGTGTTAGTTTTTATTGATGATATTATAATATATTCAAAAAGTCATGAGGAGTATGAGGATCATATAAGGGTTATATTGAAAACTCTGAGGAAGGATAAACTATTTGAAAAATTACAAAAATGTGAATTTTGGTTACAACAAGTTTCTTTCTTGAGGAATATTGTAACCAATGAAGTAATATCAATTTAACCTACCAAGAAAAAGTTTTTAGAGGAGTGACCTTATCTTATAATAGTAAACGAGATTCATAGTTTCCTTAGTTTAGCAGGATATTATAGGAGGTTTGTGAAAAACTTTTCATAACTTTCTAATCTACTAACCAAGATAACTTGAAAAGGATCCAAGTTCATATGAAAAAAATGAGTGTGAAGAAAGTTTCCAAGAGATAAAGAAGAGATTGGTTACCACACCTGTGTTAACTCTACCCTCTATCGAAGAAGTATTTTTTATTTATAGTGATGCATCTATGAAATGTTTTGGGTGCTTCCTCGTGAAAAATGACAAGGTGATTGGTTATGCATCTCGACAGCTAAAGCCTCATGAAAATAATTATCCTATAATGGCCTGGAGTTAGTTGTAGTCATTTTTTATTTGAAGATATGGAGGCACTGTCTTTATTGGGAGAATTTTGATATATACATAGACCAATAAAGTTTGAAGTATATATTCACATAGAAGGGATTGAACATGAGACAAAGGATATGGTTAAAAATTCTTAAATACTATGCTTTTTTAATTCATTATCACCCTAGAAAAGGAAACAAGGTCACTGATATATTAAGTATTAAAGACCCTATTTTCCTAAAAATGATGAGGATTCAAGGAGATCCATTAATCAAGAACCTAGTAAGATTGGACGTGGGAATCATAAGGGAAGGGACATCATCAATCCTATCCCAAAATTTTTTCTCAAACATAATTACTTGAGAAGTTCAAGAAATATCAAATATAATATCATTTGTTATAAAATAAAATAGATGTTATGGAAAATAAGAATTTTCCTGAGTTCAATATTGATCAATAATATGTACTAAAATTTCATACAAGGCTATGCATACCATCTATTCTGGAGATAAAGAAAGAAATGATGGATAAATCTCATATCTCTACATTCTATATATATCCTAGAAGTAATAAAATGTATAGGGAACTTCATGATCATTATTGGTGTGATAATATAAAAAGGGAGATTGTTGACTACACTACAAGGTACTTGGTGTGTCAACAGGTGAAGGAAAAGTGACAACTTCCTAACAGGTTATTGAAACCACTACACATACCATCATGGAAGTGGTACAATATCACTATGGACTTTATCACTGGTCTCCAAAGAAAATCCAAAGGAAACAATGTGATATTGGTATTGTGGACTGACTCACCAACACTACCCATTTTATCTCTATTCAGGAAGATTTATCTCTTGACCAATTTGCTAAGATATATGTAAAGGAATTGGTGAGGTTGTATGGGTCACCACTTTCTATCATTTCTGATCGTGATCTAAGGCTCACAACTAAATTCTATAGAATTCTCCAACATTATCTGAATAATGAATTAAATTTTAGTAAGTCTTATCGCCCCCAAGCTGATGGCCAATATGAAAGGACTATTCATACACTCGAGGTCATGCTAAGAACATGCTTAATGGAATTTAAAGGTAGATGGGATCAACACATCCCATTAGTTAAGTTCTCATACAACAATAAATTCCACTCAAGTATTCAAATGGCACCCTATGAAGATCTATATAGGAAGCGATTTAGAACTCTTACATGTTGGGATGAAGTTGGTGAGAGAAATATACTTGGGCTCGATCTTGTTAATGAGATTACAAAAAAGGTTTATAACATCCAACAACGTATAAAAGCTGCTCAGAGTCGGAAGAAGATCTATAATGAAAACTGTCAAAGGGACTTGGAATTTGATGTTAGAAACAAATTTTTCCTTCGAATATCACCATGGAAGAGATTCATGCGATTTGGGAAGAAAGGGAATCTTAGACCCAGGTACATTGGCCCCTATAAAATCCTTGATGGCATAGGAACAATGGCCTATTATCTAGCACTTCCACCAAATCTTTCTCAAGTTCATGATGTATTCTATGTATCTCTCTTAAAGAAGTATGTACCTAATCACTCATATGTACTAAATACGAAGGTGGTACAACTAGAGTATGACCTCTCATATGAGGAGCATCTGGTGGAGATCTTAGTTTATAGAGAGAAAGTTCTACGCAACAAGACAACACACCTTGTCAAAGTGTTATGGTGAAACCATAAGTTTGAAGAGGTGTCATGGGAACCAAAGAAAAAAATATAGAAGATGCACCATCACCTTTTCACAACCAAGAATATGAGTTAAAATTTTGGGGACAAATTTTCTAAATGGGGAAGAATGTAATGACATGGGTTTTTTTTAAAAGATATTTGTTTCCTTAGAAAATGTGTATTATATTATATTATACATAGCAAAAACATATATCTTTAATAATGATCAATACTTTAGTCACTAAAATGGGAAAATATGGATCGCTCCAATCCATTAGAATCATCTCCCCAAAACTAAAAAAATAAAATAAAATATTATTAAACTAATCAAAATATTATAAAATTATTATAGTTAATATTGAATGAAATAATGAAGTGTTATTTATAGAGTATAAAGGGAAATGTTACCATTGGGATTTGGTTGCTATAGTACCATTGACCAAATATGACTATTATTCAACATAACCAATGGAAAATTTGACCATTGAGAACTATATACTTTTTTAATAATTCTGGCGTTATAATTAGTATTTATAAGTAGTAATGAAAAGGGATAATTAATTCAAAAATGAAGCAATGGACTCAACTAGTAGATTGATGTCGTATGATGTCCATTTTTTAGAAATTCGGAGGGAGGTATCATCACTAGGGTTCACTCTTGACCAATCCCAATCCAACCTTCAAAAATTGAATCTTTAATGAAATCACCTATGGTAGAAGTTCAAGTTAGTTGAGATTACCACTTAGTCAATGTTAGTCGAGCCACCCCACGAAACTACCATCATCGAACACCTTACCCTTAGGTCGTATGCAGGTGTTATAAGGGTTTACATTTCTAGATCTTAATCAATTAAAGTGTAATTAATTTGTATAAATAAAATTTTTATTCCATTAATTCCATTTTAAGAATATTTTTTCTTAATAAAATATATGTTTAATTGAGACGAGTTTGAAAAAATCGATTTTCAGCCAAAAATTGTACTTTTCAAGAAAGATATAAATTTTTATAATAAACTAAGGTATTCTGAATAAAATTTATTTTAATGAAATAGTATTTTAAAAACACTCTTATTTAAATATAAATTATAAAATAATTTTATTATTTCCTAGGAAACTTTTAAGTTTTAGAAATTTGATTGTGCTTTACAACCCATTGTTTTATTAATAAATAAATAAATTTATATTTAAAAGTTAAAATTCACATATTTATAGAATTATTTTGATAATATAAACATCATATTTTAAATTATCATGTCAAAATTAGGTTAGGGTGAATTTATGATAATTTACTAAAATGATTTTTTTTTTGTGAATAGTAAAAATATAGTTTGGGCTTTTCTGTATGTTTAATGACGTCATAATTATGTCATAATGATGTAAGAATTAATTAACCACAATAAAAAACCTAAAAAAAATATTTTATTAATATAAATTATTTTAATAAATTTTAATAAATTTCCAAACCTATAAGTGACTTTCTAAAGTCTAAAATGTAAACTTTGACTTTAAAAACATTACTTTGTGGAAACTTTAATTTTCTATGCCAAAAGAAGTAATAAAAAATTATGTTCGGTTTTAGTGGATAAAAATAAGATAAAATTTGTCCCAAATTTATAAAACCATGGGTAATCCAATGGTTTTTCATTTTCCACAACCAATATTTCCAAGGCTTATATTTGGAAATTATTAAAAAAATATCCACTTTTGTTATAAATACCAACCCATTTCTCCATTTACTTTCACTTCCAAATCATCCTACACAAATTCATGGTGGTTTTTTCTCCTAATGAGTCCCCCCAAAAATTCCTCAAGTCCCCAAGGCTCCATTTCTTAAGATCTAGGAGTAACCCTTCAAGGTAAGGGAATTATCCTTCCTTTCTCTTCAATTCAAGAACCTATTTCTGTATATGTCTTATAAATGTTATGGTCAATCTATTTTATTACCATTTTTATCATACCCTTAATTCCAAATTATGTTTTATCAATAGGAGAACCTTTCCCCCTCTCATTATACCCTTTTCTAAAACCATGTTGTATACTTGTCATGCTACCGAATTTACTTCTCAAAATTCTCTATCTACTTAAGAAATTATCTTTTTTAATACCCAAAACTATTTTTTTATGGTTATTCAACTATATGTAAAAATAATTTATTTTATTCAGTTATTTACACATAAGAAACCCAAATTCCCTTTTTGTGGGATAAAAATGACATAATAATCATGTCTTTAAGCACTTTTGAAATGCCATGATTTTGATAAGGAACCCGTTCTTTATTCTACATAGGTTATTAATGAAATGATTAATTATGATCTATATAGCTCACATTAATAATTCATATGAATTTTTTCCCTAATAGAACTCTAACTCTTTAGGTAAAGAATTTAATCTCTATAGATGACATGTTTTATGATACCTTAGTGAATAACCATAGTAATTTTCATTTATAACACCTTGGTGATAGACCTTAATGATATGATTATGAATGTATCATTTAAATGTTATATCCACATTTACATGTTATGATTCATGTTATTTTTACTATGATATGCCTCATGTTCCCTTTCTCATTCCATAATAATATTCTTCAAGTTCTTATTGATATTCCTCATGATCACATGTAAATTGTTTCCCATAATTATTCCATTATTGGGCCTCATTCTCACCCATTTACTTTGATTTATGTCCCTAGGTTATGAGATGTAGTAAATGTAAATTAGGATGAACCCATGAATAATATTTTTAAGTGTATTATAAGAATGTTTTATGTTTTCATGTATTATGTTCATGATTTCCAAGAAACTAAACTTTAAAAGATCCTCTGTTTTGTACCATGTAATAAAAGGCTTGTGTAATAAAAAGGTGAGATTCCATACAACCAATTATTTTTATGAATGTATTTATAACTGGTTAAATCAAATTTTAGAATAAACTTGTAGCATTAATCCCCAACTATCATTTCCCTCTTATTTATACATATGAAATTGATATAATTTCATGAATAACTTTAAAATTATAGATAAATATACTAAAATAATTCACTCAAATGATCACTTCAATATAAAATATGAAAAAAATTAATTAATATTCCCCAATGAAATTTCATCAGGGATGGTAGTTGTATGTTACTATAATAATGGATGATTAAAAAATGGAAATAATGAAGAAAACTAACAAATAGATTTACAAGGATTATGAAGAACCATATCAAATCATTTTATTATGATAGAGAATCGGGATTGAAAAGACAAGAAAAACTACATAAACCCTAATTTGAAATGAACTAATAAATTAAAAAGATCTACTACAATACTCTCATGTTGTTATAGTACTCAAAACTACATTTTAGTATATGATGCAACAACACTATATGTTGGTGAAGATGGTCATCTCTGATACAATATTCAAACTTGCTATAGTGTCCTGAAATTTGGATAGAGGACCTTCGACCCCTTAACCTTTGGAACATGGTCGCATTTTCCCTATAACTATGTGGGACCTCGCTATGAATGTTGGACTATGAAAGTCATTGAACCCATGTTTTATATGGGACTCTAACACCTTACCTATAGCGACCTAGGTTTAACATACATTAATATTACATCATTTTAGATGAACGTACAACACATTACAAAAGTACATGACTGAGGATCGTAATAGTTTAGTGTCTTTGGAGACTTCGAACAAAATATTCTAACTTAGTGAAAGATCTTCAATGTTTCCCAAAAAGATCTTCCCAGTTATTGCTCCTACTTAAAACCTTTTTTCATAACCTAGAGAAAGGAAACATAATAAAGGGTGAGCTCAGATGATCGGTAAGGTTAAATAAAGGAGATATATAATTGTAACATAAGAATAAGGGTATTAGAACATGATCATAACATTATAAAATAATACCATGCATATCAAATACATAAACATGAATCATGTCATAAATATTGGAAATTCATAAGACATGAATCATAAGGTAATCAAGAGCATAATTTATGAAATCATGACATAGGAATAAGACATGGAGTTTGTTAATACACATAAACATATAAAATCATTTCCATAGTATTCAAGTATTACTTTCAAGGTCATCTTAGTGAAATGGGTTCACTCCCTAAACTATCTTATTAGTCACGGTTCACTCCCAAGACTATCTTAGTGGACAAATTTCATAACTAAATCAAGTTCACTCCTCTTTCCAGCCCAATATTACTGAATCGGGTTCACTTCTCATTACATCCCTATATTACTAATTCTATTTAATTCCTTTTTACATCCCTATATTACTGAACCTAGTTCAATCCTCATTCCAACCCTATATTACTTAACTGAGTTCACTCCTTGTTTCGGCCCTGTCATACTGAACTGAGTTCACTCTTTGTTCCAGCCATGTCTATCTCATGAGATATAAATATTTACCCAATGAATTATAGGGAGATATAGTTCACATACATCACATAATAAAATCATACATACGTGTTCCATAAGATATTAAAACATTTATCATATCATGACCCATAAAAAGATATGGATTTCATAAACATCATATCATAACGCATGAAATGAAATGGGTATCATAAACATTTTATCATATCATAACCTATGGAAAATATACAAGTTTCATAATAATTTTCATAATAGAATAAACCATGAAAATAAGTGGGTTTAATAATTATTTTATCATGGTATAACTCATGTAAGAGAAATGGGTTTTATAAATAACATGTCATATTAAACATAAACCATTCAAATAAAAAATAAGAATGGTATCCTTGGATTATAACCCCAGAAAGAAAAAGGAAAAATCAAAATAAGTTATCTTAGAAGGAAAATAATTTTGAAAAATATTTTAAAAACATTTCTTAAGGAAAATATATTTTTTTCTTTGAAAAAAGACTTTTAAAATCATAAAACATTTTGAAAACCCTTTTTATTTGAAAATAACCTTGAAAATTTATAAAGGATTATTTGAAAACCATTTTAAATAATTTTTAAAAAATAAAATATTTTTAAAATCCTTTTACTTGAAAATTATCTTAAAATATCATTTAAAAACATTTTTTGAAAACATTTTTATAAAATATTATTTTGAAAGAACACATATTTACGACCAATGAGAGAAATAAAGTTGAATTTTATTAAAAAAATTCTTAATAATCTCAAGTTCCAAAGAGTGAAAAAATGATAAAATAAATAAATATGTCATAAATATCCTTAGAAGAAAAAAATTCATGTGAGTTCTTGAGAGATAGATTGTAATTTTTTATCAATGGAAGCATAATTGTAAACAATCCTGATAAAAGATGAGATTGTAGAAATAAAATCTTATCACTTTTCTAAATTTGAATCATATTACACATGAAATAATAACATTAAATAAATATTAAAATATAATTAATGTAATTATATTCATGACACAACATGTAAAAGGGTAGTATATATTCCTTGTAAAAGAATATAGTTGCATAACATAACATGTGTCTCAAAGAAGGCAAATTGGGAAAAAATTACTTTGCAGATTTAGTAACTTTTGAAATGTAAAACCCATGAAAAATATAGAATAAAATGTATATGTAAATACAAATAAATTTGATTATAAATATTATAAAATACATTCATGAGAATTATATACACCACATATAATAAATAAGTGGTTAATATAGCATGTGTCTCACAAAAGTAAAAAGTGTGATGTAAATCTCTTACTACTTGAGTAAGTTTTGGATCATGGGCCCCATGAAATAATAACATAAATTGAAACATTTAATATCATGAAATAAAGTAAATTCATGATATAACATGTCATAAGGAAGTATATACATCACATAAAATAATCGAGTGGGGAATATGGCATCTATCTCACGAATATAAAAATTGAGATGAAATTTCCTTACCTTAAGTCTTGAATCTCATCATACTTGTTCACAAATTCTGTATAATAAATATAATTTTATTATAATTATATCACAAAACCATATTCATATATATAATACCATATATGATTTACTTATGACTTTATATTATCTTTTTATTAATAATTCCATGTTGATGTTATGTTTCAGGTATTAACTGCTTTGTTTTTCATACATGTTTTGACTTGTAATCCTTAGTTCTCTTACTTAGATAATTATTTCCTTATTTAAATAATGTAAAACATGATATTAATATCATATATATCCATTATATATGTATTTATAATAATTTATAAAGATATAAAGAGGAAATTAAATACACCGTTCATGGAGACGGTTAGTCGTACGTACGCATGAATGTTGTTTCTATATTCTTATCATATTTAAAGAAATAAAAGTAATATATATATATATATATATTATTAAAGTAGAATTATTATTCCATAAATATCACATAATTTTAATAAAATCATTCTTAATACATTCCATGTAAATCGTGGATGAATTATATCGATTTGAGGAGGTAGTAGTCCGCCCGTCCACAAACAATGTTATCGTATTCTCACAAAATAGAAATAATGAAGGTATTTGTTATATAATAATTTCAAAAACATAAATACATCATAAATATCATATAAAATAGTAACTTTGTCATTATTACCAACCTTTAAAGGTGGTAATGGAAGAACGAACGACATCGGTTCGTGAGGTGGTAGTATGTCATACACACAAACAATGATTGTGTATCCCATTTTATGGAAGTGTGTGAAGGTGTAGGTTGAACCCTTAACATAAAAACATCTCAGTATATTTATGATACTAAATTTATTATATAATCATGGAATAAAAATAATTTTAAGGGGTGGATAAATAATTTAAAAAAAAGTGCTCGTTGAAGAATGTTATTTATTCTTCGGGTAACTCCTTTTGGTTTGTATAAAATGAATTATATGGTTTACTTTATGCCCAAAGTGATTCTTCTATAATGATAGGAGGGTAGTAATGTGAGACGGGTGGGTCGGGGCGGGGTGGTCCAAGCCCGCCTGGGTTTGAGCCCGCGTGGGTTTGTCCGCAAAAGCCCGCATATAATGCAAACAAAAAATTTCAAGCCCGCCCCACCCCGCATAAACCCATGGGTTTCCCGTGGGCTTACCCACATTTACAAAAAAATACTATTTATAATCATTTAAATACTATATTTTTATCATTTTTAAAGGTATTTGTGGGGAGAAGTATGAATTAACAATAACTAGAGTTTTAAAGGATGATGGAACATTTTTTTGTGGGTTAATGGTGGCATGTGGTAATGCTAATGTGGTGGAAAACTATTGCGATAGAAAGTAGGTGAGTGATTGGCGATGAGTGATGAATGATAATGTTGGTTGTGTGGTGATGTGAACAACTAAACCTATGAATTAATGAAGTCTCTCTAGGTAATGATCAGTTTCAGAGGAAGCTATTAGTGTTTTCACAAGGTTCTATCCAATTATCTTAATAAAAAAATTAAATTAAATAATAACAAAATTAAATCGACCTAAAAAATATTATGATTATAATAACTCTTATAGAATTGAAACCATGCGTAGGGGCGATGAGTTCCATTTTTTGAGAGATGGGTTGACACACCAAGTGAATATGGTTAATAATTACTATATAAATAATATAATATCATATTAAAACAATAAATATAGGCCTATTTAAAATTCACATGTGAATAAATGGTGAATTAATATGATCATTACAATGAGAAATCATATGACACCCTTTAACCATGATTTTTTATTAAAAAAACTAAAATGTTAAAGAAACATATATTGTAAAAATAATATTTTTTTTTAAATTAGGCCTGCGGGCAAGCCAACACCCGCACGGGCTCAACCCTCATTGGCCCACACCCATGTGGGCTCAACCTACATTGGCCCGCACTCTAAACGGTCAAAATTTTTAGGCCCACCCCGCCCCACATCCGCCCCATACCCGCAAAACCCACAGGCTGCGAGCCCGCTTTTCATCACTATAGGAGGGATTTTGGGATCTTATTTTAGTAGTTTTTATATGATAAAAAAGTCTTGGTATGTTTTAATTATTGAGGGGGTTGCCTTTATATAGTGGAGGATGAGTGGAGTTCTTTTAAATACAAAAAGTTAAACACTGTTGAGGGGTCTCCCTTACATCATTTGCCTCCAATAATGATTTTTCTTCAATAAAATAGGGTAAATGGTTAAAATATGGCCATAAAATGGTTTTTTGAAAAGTTTCTAGGTCATTTGGCCCCTTAATATTAAAGTTTAACCACTAAGTAAACTCGTTTTTACCTTAATCATTGTAATTAATTTTAATTAATTTCACTAATAATTTTGGTTAAAAACTAAGTTGAACATGATATAAATTATAAATCATGATGATTCAAAATAATAAATCTATTTTTCTAAATTCTAATCACATAAGTGTTAGAAATTAATTTAAAATTAATCTCGTAGATGAGACAAAATGATGGGTTTTTTAAGTGAAAATGTTCAAAATTTTGAAATGTTTTTATATCAAATTTCAATATGAAATTGATTCCAATGACCTAAATTTGATTAATATATGTATAATTTATCTAAATATATTTTAAAACCAAATAAAAAAATAATTTAAATATATAAATAAATTATAATAAAATTCAGTTTTCAATTAATATTCAATATTTTTCACAATTCATCAAAAAATGAAAATTCTTATAAAAATAACAAATATTCACCCAAAGTAAATTTTTATATTATTATTTCAAAAATTAAGTTTATTTTTTCAAATAAAAATTATAAAATTTTCAAAAATCAATTTTAAAACGAGTCTTCTATTAAAAGCTGGAAAAAATGTCTTTTAGGAAAATACATTTTTATGCCTAAAATTGGATTTTTTTTTTTCTTATTTTATTCCTATAAGACTTATTTTAAGAATGTAAAGACATTTGGTTAAATTTATAATATATAAACTTCATTAATATCTATCACTAAGAGTGATTAATTTAATTTATTATGATAAAATGCCTTTGTGGGCATAAAAATGGTTTTTTCATAAAAACACATCATTTCTATTCAATTGGATTTAATTTTTAATTTATAATTAATCAATAACCAAGAATTAATTTTATAAACTTCTTTTAACCATAGTTTCATAATTTTGTTAATCTTATTAATATATTTCATTCCAACGGCTAGGTGATAACTTTAATAATATTTTAATATTAATATTAATAGTATATTATAGTTTGGTAAAACTAGGTCTTATGTGTAATGCAAGATATCAAATGAAATCAAAATTGTGTTTAACACAATCCAAACATATTATTGCATGTACCAAAATCTAATCTAAGTGTTGTCTATAGTACAATTAGAACTTGGTCTTGCGTATAAAGAAAGCATAAATTGGTGTAGCGTGCAATGCAAGATATCAAAGAATTTTAATTTATTTGAAAAAAATAATTCATAAAAGATTAGGGTTTTACATTCTTCTCCCCTTAAAATAAATTTCTCCCTCGATATTCATCTGGGTTATCAAAGGTTTAATACTTGAAAGTTCTTTTTATAGAAACCCACACTGTAAAAATGAATACAAAAACTTCCTTTAAAAATAAAGTTGGAAACATAATGGTTACCCAATGTAAATCATAATTAGGTTTCCACATGTGAGAACCTAGGTAGTAGGTGAAAACATGGACATTGAAGATAAATATAGCTATCAAGTTCTGATGGAGAGTGATAGAGAATACAGTCATGAAAAAATTAACAATCATAAAGTTATAAAACAAAGAGGTTTCAAAAAGTTCATTTATATCATAAAAAATGAGGATAATGGGACAACATTTTATTCCAAGAACATTTTCCTAAAGTTGAAGAATTTTTACAAAGTGATACAATTACTTGATTTTATTTCATTTCATATGCACAATATCACCCTTTGCTTGTGTCTTGACCAATTTCCACTTCACCTCTTACTCTAAAAATGATGGTGAATTTTTTATTCTTGTGTCACCAGTTCTGTCAGGCGATGCTCCTCTCCCTTCGAGGAGCGATGGCCCCTTTCATGCTTCTCCTGATCATGCTCACTCACCTTACCCAGATCTTTGTCAGAGGGTCTCCTTTAAATATGCACTTTTCAGTTCTAAGAAGGATATTGGACCTCATCATTTTCCTCAGATCTCATCATTGGTCTCTCCAACTGCTCGTGTTATCGATTGGCTGGTGGTAGAGGTTCCTCTTCATACCTTCAAAGAAGTTTCTAATCTACTAAATTGGACACTCATGGCACGTTTTGGTGCTGAAACCCCTCCCCCCTTCAAGTCTTTTGTGGATTTGTGGGGGATGGTTTCCTCTTTGAGTATCTTTGCTTTGAATCTCAAGGAATTTTACTTTTCCCTCCTCTTGTATGAAGATTTTGTGTTATCTTGGAGTAAGGTTTCTCATGTGATGGGTCGATGGAACTTCTCTCTATCTCTATGGTATATGGAGTCTCACTTTGGTTGGGAATCCTCTTTAGCGGTGGTTTGGATCTCCCTCCTGGGTCTCCCTCTCCCCTTATAGAACAAGGCGTTCTTGTAGTCTATTGGATACTCTCTTAGTTCCTTTCTGTGTGAGGATGAGAGAACCCTTCCCCTTGAAGATGCTCCTCAGCACGCTTATGTGTTGAGATGGACCTAAAGATCCATCTTTTAGATTGGATTTGCCTCAGGATACAAGATTCCTTCTAATGGAACCATGTTCTGGTTTATTCTTCACCCCCTAGGTTCTTCTCCCACTGTAAGTTACAAGGACACTCCCTATAGGTTTTTTGGGAGCATGTCTCAGGCTCATCAAGCTCATCTTCATAGCCCCCCCAGCTTTCATCCCCTCTCCTCTGATCCAGTGGGCTTAATCCCCCCTGTTGGAGCATTCTAATGCAAAGCAACCCTTGGAAGTCTAGGCGCTCCTTGGGAAGATGTCTCTTCTTCTGATCCTTTGTGGCTCTATGGTGCTTCCTATCTCACCCTAGTTCCCTTTGTAGTGATGGTGTCCTCTTCTGGTCTTAGTGTTCCGCAGAAGGTTCCATACGTTCTTTCCAAATCATTACGAGGTAAGTCCATTGCTTACAGTCCCCTATTTATTGTTTTGTGGGAGCTAGGGCCTTCTATTCAGGAGCTTTTCTTGGACCCTCCCCTCCTGGAGTGCCCTCCAACCATGATGTTGCCTCCTCAGTCCTGCCTGAGTCGTCCCCCTGCTTCTCCCTCCATCAAGGATGATGCTCCATTCCAAACATCATTCAACCTAGATTCATCAGGTATGCTCCCCCCCCCCCTTCTCCTGTCCAGACCTCTTCTAATCCCCTCAAGGGAGAGATGGAAAAGGTTTCAAGAAATCCTAAACATCAGTCTCATTATGTGGTTGGATCTAGAACCTCTCTAACTTATCCTCTATCTGATGGGATGCACACCTGTTCTCAATCCAAAAGCTTCATTGCGAGTCTTCAACTAATTTGAATAGGGCCATGCAGCCTGGGGCCAAAGCTGGGCAACTATCTTATCAATAATTTATATCCTCATATGGAATTCCCATGACTTGGGGTCTCGGGAAAAGACAAATTTCATCTCCACTCAATTTTATAAGCATGGTATTTCTGTTGTGGCTATTCTTGAACCCAAACAGTCTTATAGTAAACTATCAGAGTATGCTCATCAGATCAAAATGCATGTGTGCATGCAATCTAGTCCAAATAACTCTCATATATGACTCTTTTGGAATCATCATGACACTATTGAGCTGGTATTGTCTTCTGATCAAATGGATTCTATCAAAATCATCTCTGGTTTTCACACCTTCTATGCCTCTTTCATCTATGATAGTTGTGAACCGCAAGTCAGATGAGAGTTATAGTGGGACTTGGAGTCTTTTGATCTTGGTTACCTACCCTGGTTCATGGGGGGATACTTAAACATAATTGTCACTCCTGAGGAGAAAAAAAATAAGGGGTGATTTCCCTTGTGGATTTAGTGAGTAATTTGTTCAAAGTATGGCCCATTGCGGTTTATCAAATATGGGATTTTCAGAAAATGGTTTCAGGTGGTACAATAATCAGAAAGGAAGGTCTCACTCCTAATGTTGTCTAGAATGATGCCTCACTAATGATCATTCCATTTTCATGTTTCCTAATGCTAAGGTTTCACACTTGGTTCGTAGCCTCTTGGATCACTCTCCTCTGCTAGCTTCCATTGCTACAAGTCAGGCTAACTCTGGTCACTTTCATTTTTCTCATTCATGGCCGGATCTACCAGGCTATCAACAGGTGGTTAGTGAGTCTTGTGAATGACCTATCTTGGTTTATCCTTGGTTAAATTTTCAATGCAAACTTTATCACCTCAAATATACTCTCACTTTGTGGATTAAGGATCAACCCCTTTGGTTACAAGATATGGATACTATATTGAAGGAAATTGAGTAGCTCGAGCATAGACTCAAGAATAGCTGGAGTGACATGTAGTTAGATGGTATTTCTACCAAGAAGGATATTCTTGCTGATATGTTCCTACGTCATGAAAGGCTGGCCAAGGAAAACACACATATCAAATTGATTTGTGAGGGAGATAGGAACGTGACATTTTTTTCATGGTTGCATTAAGGAGAAATGTAGACCTCACAAACCCAATATTAGACTGGATGATGGAAGTTAAAATGAAGATATAGATGTCTTAGGGATCATGGATGAATCTTATTTCAAGTCACTCTTGTTCGTTACTAATCCTAACATGAGAAAAGGCTACCCGAGGGGGTGTAATGACTTGTTGGAACCAGTTCCTTCACCGGTCTCCAACTCTATTAATAGTCTCTTAGAGGCAATCCCATAGGAGCAGGAAATCTTGGAGGTGATGAAGAGTCTCAGCCTAGAGAGTGTACCTAATCTGGATGGGTTTCTGGGATCCTTTTATATATCATCGTAGGACATGGTTAAGGAGGATCTGATCAGGTCCATTCAGGACTTCTTTCAGGGGGTATTCCATGATTTGCATGTGTCACTTTTCTGATTCTCATTCCTAAAATTAAAAACCCCACCTATCTCTATCACTATAGTCCTATAATTATGTGAAATTGTCCTTAAAATATTCTTTCTAGCATCATCAATCAGAGGTTTTCAGCCTTCCTCTATGGATAGCTACAGAACAACATGGTTTTGTGAAGGGTGGGATGATTCAAAGCACCATTGCAATGACCCATGAGCTGGTTAAACGTTGATAAAAGGGTCAATGGTTCAAATTTTATTGTTAAATTTGATGTGGACAAGGTATATGATCATTTTGATTGGAAATTCATCATTAATTTTCTTTCTAAAATGGGCTTCTCTTCATGGTCCACTGATCTTATTTTTAGATGCTTGAGTTCTTCTTGGCTAGCTATCTCTTTTTCAAGGAAGACTTATGGTTTTTTCAAGACTACATGTGGGTTAAGACAGGGGGATTTGTTGTCCCCAACCATCTTCATTCTAGTCCAGGATTATCTTAGAAGAAACATCAAAAAAAGAATAACCAACAGCTACTCTCTCCCCTATCGTTGTAAGGACCTATCCACTACCATATCTCATATTATGTTCGCGGACGATGATATTATTTTCTTTAATGCTAGAAAGAGATCGTTTAGGAGTATGTGAAAGGTCCTGTAAAGCTACTACAAATGGAGTGGTCAGGTTATTAATCGGGATAAGATCAGTGCTTACATATCCTGAAGGTGCTCGGCTAGAAGATCATTTGAATTGTCCATCATTTTGGGTATCCATTAGAAGATTTTTCCAATGACCTACCTTGGTGCTCTTGTCTCCTCATGTAGGATTCATATCCATCATTTTGATCAGATTGTGGAAAATATTACTGGGTTTTTCACTAATTGGAAGAACCATTTTTTATCCTTTGGGGGGAGGATCACTCTTGTCAACAATGTACTTGCTTCCATCCCAATTCACTCTCTATCGGCTACTAAAGTTTCGAAAGAAGTTGTGGAAAAAATCGATAAGATCCTTGCTTCTTTTATTTGGGACACCAATGCTGATGGGAAATATCATTGGGATTCTTGGAAGAGGTTGGAAATTTACACTCAGGTATGGGTCATCAACGTTAAAAATGTCTATGACACCCTGCATGGAATGCACGTGAAGCTGACATGGGATGTGTTTTAGGGTACCTCGCTTTGGGGATGTACAATGGAGGTTTTCAGTTAGGGGCAGAGGATGGACCTGGGAGGTTCTTTATGGAATGTGTTTAAGACTCATTTTCCCACTCTTTGAAGCCATGCTCGCTAGATTGTGGGTAGTGGAGAAATTTTTTTATGGTATCACAACTATTCGGGATCGGAACTTGGGTTTTTAGTGTGTCTAGCAAAGGAAATTACCTTTAGACAGGAAAGCCAGTATCCAGTTTTTATCAAGGTTATTTTGGACATTGATCAATGGGTATTTTATGATATAATTGATATTAATGATGATTTGGATCGATGCGTTTTTCTGGTTCCTCCTTCGACTCTTTCTCATTGAAGGATTACCATAGACTTCTTACTCCCTTGCTCCAAATGGACCCCTGGGGAGACATTATTTGGTGTAAGAAGGTGTTGGCAAAGCTCAATTTTCTTGTGTGGATGATAAGAAATCATTCCCTTTCTATGGATGATAATGTAAAACATCTCAGCATCACATTGGCATCTAGTTTTGAATGTTGTGAGGATCATAGGTAGGAGAGTTCAGACCATTTATTCTTTGAAGGGGAGTGGGATCGTGGTGTATGGAACTCTTTTGGTGACTTTATAGAGTTTCACTATAGCAACAATTGGGACTTGCCTTTTCTCAACAGGTGGTTCTAGGGTGCTAATCAGGTGGACCCTGAGAGGAAGGCTAGGGATCTAGTTCTCCTTAAGGGCTGCTGGTATTTATGGCAAGTGAGAACCTAGGTTCGGTTCAAGGGTGGTGTGTGAGAAGGGAGGAATCTGATTTACAGAAACAAAAACCTACTTCTGTATTTGTCTCGGTCTATGAAGACTCTAAAAGACGCTCCCACCTTGAGACTGTTTCTTGGTTTTTACCCTCATCACTCAATCTTTTGTGTGCCTCAAGTTCATTGGGTTCACTGGAGTCCTCCATGATTGGGCTTCAAACTCATCACTAATGGTTCTTTTTCCATGAGCTCCATGCATGGAGATGATATAGTTTGTGACCCCAAAGTTAATCTTATCTTCACCTTCTTAGCAGGCTTCATGGTAGTTGACTCCCTCAAGGATGAGGCACTAGTGATGCTTTTAGGTCTTCTTATTTGTATTCAGTGGAAGTTCAAACTAAGGTAGGTTGAAACTGACTCTTTAATCCTCTATAATTCTCTGAAGAATTCTTAGGATACTCCTTGGTTCATTTCCTATATTAGTCGTAGATGCAAGAGGCTCATGTGAAACCAAATAGAGGTTCTTCACTCTTGGAGAGAAGGAAACAAGGTGGATGACTATCTTACTTCCATTCCCAGTATGTTGGCTAACACTACTCATTATTATAGCGAGTATAATCTCCCTCCTAAGGCAGTGAACTTGATTAGAGGAGATGCTCTTGGGCTCCACCACTTCAGATCTCCCTAATTTCTTTGTGTTTTGGCCTAGTTCCCTTTCAAGTTGTAGTTTTCCATGTACTTTTCTTTCAATAAATAAATAACGATGATGATGATGATCTTAACATTGATCCCCCATATATCATAAAGTAGCTCTTTTTTTCACATACCAAACATGTGAATACCTTCATTGTGTACTCTCTTGAAACATAGTAATAACCTTAATTACCATAAATACTTATTGAAAACATACATTTTTTCTTATTCAAAAGATTATTGGATATATTCCTTAAATCCAAAAATGTTGTAAACTTAATCAATGATAACATAAACCACTTTTTCAATAAATACTTTTTCAATTCTGAGGTCATAAATACTATCCAATTTACTTTATCCATATCATCATCTCCTTTTTCCATACTAAATATAATTTTATAATCCTCAGGAACATGTTAAGGGTTACCTTCCCTTAATGAAACATTTCCATTAAATCACTTTTCTAGGTCATTAGTATCATTTAACATGTTCTTGAAAATCCTTAAATAAAATATTCTACAACAACCCTTATATACTTTATGATTCATATAACACAATCCTTAAATTCAAATACATTAATACTTCAATCATTCCACCTCTTCCTTAAGCCATTAACTAGGATTCATTATCTTAGACCTTAATACTTATTTCATAAAATATAAAATATGAATCATGTATACTCAATTTAATCATGATTATAAACAATACTACTAGAAAAGAACATACCTTTCATATGTTGCTCGTGGTCTCTTCATTATCAGTAGCAAGACCATTACTCTTACAACCTTTCATATTTCCTTCATGATATTCCCCCTAAGACATTGATTTTCATAATGCCCATACTTTACACATTTAAAGCATTTGAAAGTCGATGATACCATAGGGAGGCCATTATTCTCATTTATTGCCTTAATTGAACTTTTCATTTTCCCTTTGAAGTTACTTGCTTTGTGTCATTCTTTTCCACATTAAAAACATCGTCTTGTTCCCCTAAGACATCCACTTATAGTATCTAGACATGGATATAACTTCATGGAAACCACTCTATCAATAATTTACCAAAATTCTAGGAAATTTTCTTAAACTTTTAATCATCCTCAGACTTATCCTTAGAGACATCCCTAGACATATCCTTAGAAATAACCCTATAGATCTCACTAAAGTTCTCTCATCCTAGTTTATAAAGGTTGACTAAAACTTTACTTTGACACTAACTATAGCAACCCGAGCTTAGAATACATGGATATTACATCATTTTATATGAATATTCATCGTATTACAAAAGTACATTCCTGAGGACCATAATTGTTTAATTTCATTGGAAACTTGGAACACAATCTTCTAACTTGCTAAAAGATCTTCAATGTTTCCCATAAAAATATTCCTATTTAGTACCCCTACTTAAAACCTTTCTTCATAACCTGAGAAAAGAAAACATAAGAAAGGGTGAGCTTAGATACTCAGTAAGGATAAATAAAGGAGATACATAAGCATAAGGGTATGAGAACATGAACATTACATTGTAAAATAATACCTGCATGTCAAATACATAAACATGAGTCATGGCATAATGATTAGTAGTTCATAAGACATGAATCATAAGGGAATCAATAGCATAATCCATGAAATAATAACGTAGTAATAAGAAATGTAATTTTAGCAGACACATAAACATAAAAAATGATTTCCATAATAGTCAAGGCTTACTGGCAAGGCCATCTTAGTGGAATGGGTTCACTCCCCAAACTATCTTAGTAGTCAAGGTTCACTCTCAAAACCATCTTAGTGAAAAAAAATACTTTACTGAACTGAGTTCACTCCCCGTTCCAAACCTGTATTACTGAACCAGGTTTACTTACCGTTACAACCCTATATTACTAAACCAATTTCATTCCTTATTCCAGCTCAGTATTACTGAATTGAGTTCTCTCCTCGTTCCATCCATGTGATACTGAATCGAGTTCACTCCTCATTTCAGCCATATCTATATCAAGAGATATAAATCTTTACTCAATGCATTGGAGGGAGATATAAGTTTCACCTATCACATAATGAAATCATACATACATGTTCCACAAGATAATAAAACATTTATCATATCATGGCCCATAAAAAGTGATGGGTTTCATAAACATCATATCATAACACATGAAATGAAATGGATTTCATGAACATTTCATCGTATCATAACCTATAGAAAGAGATATGTTTCATAATAATTTAATAATATAATAAACCATGAAAATAAGTGGGTTTCATAAGTATTTTATCATGGTATAATTTGTGGAAGAGAAATGGGTTTCATAAACAACTTGTCATATTAAACATAAACCATTCAAAGAAAGAATAAGAATGGTATCCTTAGATCATAACCCCAATAAGAAATAGAAAACATAAACGGATGTCCTCTTAGATGGAAAATAATTTTTAAATAACATTTAAAAAAATTTCTTGAGGAAAATATACTTTACGCTTTAAAAAATTCTTTTTAAATCGTAAAAACAATTTGAAAACGTTTTTTATTTGAAAATTTCCTTGAAAACTTATAAAGGAAGCATTGAAAAACATTTTAAAAAATTTTAAAACATAAAATATTTATAAAATACTTTTCCTTGAAAATGAGCATAAAATATCATTTAAAAAAATTGAAAATATTTTTAGAAAACATTGTTTTTAAAGAACACAAATTTTCGACCAAAAAGAGAGATAAAGTCAAATTTTTCTTAAAAACATTTTCTTAATAATATGAAGTACCAAAGAGTGGGAAAATGGTACCAATACATGAATATATCATGAATAACCATAGGGGAAAAAATTATAAGAGTTCTTTAGAGATGGATCATAAGATTTCATCAATGGAAGCATAATCATAAATAATCCCTATAAATGATGAGATTGTAGCAATAAAATCTTACCATTTTGGTAATTTTGAATCATAATCCCCATGAGAGAGTAACATTAAATGAAACTTAAAATATCATGAAAAGAATGATATTCATGACACAATATATCGAGGGTCAGTATATACACCTCGTAAAAGAATATAGGTACATAACATAGCATGTGTCTCAAAGATGATAAATTGTGACAAAATTACTTTACTAATTTGGTAACTTTTGAAATGTAAACCCCATGAAAGAGAGATCATCAAATGGATATGTAAATACCAATAAATTTGAGTAGAAACGTCATAAAATATTTCCATGGGAAGTATATATATCACATAGAAGAAAGAGGTGGTGAATATAGCATGTGTCTCACAAAAGTAAAATGTGAGACGTAAATCATTGACGACTTGAGTAACTTTTGAATAGTGAGACCTATGAAATAATAACATCAAATGAAACATTGAATATAATTAAATAAAGGAAATTCATGATATAAAATTTCACAGGGAAGTATATACACCACATAAAAGAATCAAGTGGTGAATATGGCATATCTTACAGATATAAAAAATGAGATGAAATTATCTTGCCTTAAGCCTTAACTCTCATCATACTTGTTCAAATCTCATATATAATAAATATAAGTTTATTATAAATCTAGAAAACAACCATATTCATATATATAATACCATATATTATTTACTTATGACTTTATAGTACTCGTTTATTAACAATTCCATGTTAATGTTATGTTTCGGGTAATAATCACTTTGTTTTTCGTATATGTTTTGACTTTTCATTCTTAGTCCTCTTACTTAGATCATAATTTCCTTATTTCCATATAGTAAACCATGATATTAATATCATATATATCTAGTATATATGTATTTATAATGATCTATAAAAGATAGAAATAGTAAATGAAATACATCATTCATGGAGATGGTTAGTCGTACGTACGCATAAACATTATTTCCATTTTCTTGTCGTGTTGGAAGAAAGAAAAGTAAAAGATATATATATATATATATATTGTCATTACAGTAGAATTATTATGTCATAAATATCATATATATTTAATAAACACATCCTTAATACAATCAATGTAAAGTATGAATGAATCACATCACTTTGAGGAGGTGGTAGTCCACACGTCCATAAACGATATTATCGTATTCTCACAAAATAGAAAACATGAAAGTATATGTTATATAATAATTCCAAAAGCATAAAGACGTCATAAATATCCTATATATCATATAAAAATAGTAATTCCATCATTATTCTCAACCATGAAAGGTGGTAATGGAAGAATGAACGACATCGGTTCACGAGGCGATAGTTCGTCATACACACGAACGATGATTATGTATCTCATTTGATGGAAGTGTGTGTAAGTGTAGGTCAAACCCTTAACATAACAACATCTCAGTATAAGGCATGGAATAAGAAGAATTGAAGGGGTAAAGAAATAAGTAAAACAAAAGTGCTCGTTGAAGAATAGTACCTCTTCTTTGAGTAACTCTTTTTGGTTTACACCAAAGGATTTCCTGGGTTTGTTTTTGGTCTAAAGTGGGTGTTCTAGAATGAGAGGAGGGATGTTGAGACTTTATTTGGATAGGGTTTGGACGGGGCAAAAGGTTTGAGATGTGTGAAGAAGTGAGAGGGGTGGGTGTCTTTATATAGTGGAGGAGGAGTGACATTTTTGTAAATACAAAAAGGTCAACACTATTTAGAGGTTTCTCTTACATCATGTGCCTCCAATAGTGGTACATTTTTGAGACAAGAGAGGACATGGTCGAAATATGGTCAACCAATGAGTTTTGGACAAGTGTCTAGGTCATTTGACCTCTTAAAATTAAAGTTTAACCACTAAGTAAATTCGTTGTTACCTTAATCACTGTAATTAATTTTAATTACTTTCACTAATATTTTTGGTCAAAAACTAAGTTGACCTTACTAGACATTATAGACTCATTCCCGATATGGAATCTATTTTTCCAAATTCTAGTCACATAAGTGGAAGAAATTAATTTAAAATTAATCTCGCAGACGAGACGACAACTGAGGTTTTAAAGTGAAAATGTTCAAAAGTTTGAAATATTTTTATATTCAATTTCAACATAAAATTGATTCCAACGGTTTAAATTGGATTAATAGATGTATAATTTATCTAAATATGCTTTAAAACCAAATAAAAATATAATTTAACTATATAATTAAATTAGAAGAAAATTCAGTTTTCAATTAAAATTCGGTTTTTTCGCTATTCATCAAAAAATCAAACCTCTTAGAAAAATACCAAAAAAATCACCCAAAATAAATTTTGATATTCCACTTTCAAAAATGAAGTTTATTTTGTCCAATAAAAATTATAAAAGTGTCAAAAATTAATTTTAAAACAAGTCTGCCATTAAAAAGCGGCAAAAATGTCTTTTATCTTTTATGCTTAAAATTGGATTTGCTCTTATTCTATGCTTATCAAACTTATTGGATGAATGTAAAAACATTTGGTTGAATTTATAATATATAAATTTCATTAATACCTCTCACTAATAGTGATTAATTTAATTTATTATGATAAAACGCATTTGGGGACATAAAAATGAGTTTTTCATAAAAACACATCCTTTATATTCAATTGGTTTTGATTTTTAATTTTTAATTAATTGATAACCAAATAAATCATTTTATAAACATGTGTAAACCATAGTTTAATAATTTAGTTAATCTTATTAATATGTATCATTTCAACGGCTAGGTGATAATTATAATAATATTTTAATACTAATATTAATAGTATATCGTAGTTTGGTAAAACTCGGTCTTGCGTATAATGCAACATATCAAAAGAGCTCGACATTGTGTGTAATATAAGTCAAACATAGTGTTGCATGTACCGAAAGCTAATCTAATTGTTGTGTGTAGTACAAGCATGTCTTGGTGTTGCGTATAAAGCAAGCGTAACTTGGTGTAGCTTGCAATGCAAACCATAAAAAAAAATTAATTTATTCGGAAAAAAAAATCAATTCATAAAAACTCGGGGTGTTGCATAATCCAACTCAAATTGAATGATCACCCTCAACAATTCCAACAACAAATACTTGAGTATCCGTAAAATTTGAGGTACTCGAACCACATCCCATTTAGTTTCACAAAACGTGCATATTTTTACAACTCGTTTATTTTAAAATGCATTATTCTAACTCAATCCTATTACATTTTGAAATATTTGTTACTTATTTATAATTTCAAAATTTCAAAATTAATTTTAAAATTTAAAATAAATAGTCATCAAATAAAGAATAAAATTTATAATTTGTCATCATTTAAAAATATATAATTAGTGTATTAATAATATTTATTTTAATAATAATCAGGTTTAATATTTTTGTATAAATCTAATATGAACTGAACTAAAATAAATTAATCCTTTCAAAAAACCATAACAAAATAATATATTTTATAATGACCTGTTATTTAAAAATATAAATTACAAAATCAGTAATAATTAATTTAATGAGGTTGAAATTGATGTTATTCGTTGAATAGTTTTGAAAAACGATAAGAGAAATGTCAAGAAGAAAATTAAAAGCCGTAACGCGTTCAGGCGGTCGTCGGAACCAGGGCCGTCTGGGCTTTCGGTCTCCGCCGCGTCTTCCCTCTTCTTCAATTCCCGCGGCGATCGGAAGTCTCACCCATCCATTTCCCGGGTTTCGGATCCAATTCCGGCAGGCAATTCCTCGATAATTTTATCCGTTTGCGATCGAAATAGTTTGTCATGGGAACGCCGGAATTTCCAGATCTCGGGAAGCATTGTTCCGTCGAGGACTGCAAGCAGATCGATTTTCTTCCCTTCACATGCGACGGCTGCCGACGGGTGAGTGACTGCTTACCTTTTATTTCCATTTCTTGCGTTGTCCTCCTTGACCAGAACATTAGCTTTCAGATGAGCACTGTGTCTTATTTGCAAAGGGGTTTGAACGATATTTGTTTCGGTTCATTAGATTTTTCGTCCAATTGACAATGAATTCAGAACGAGTTCAAGAGATGCGTTTTCACAGAACGCTTGCGAGGGGATTGTTTTAGGTTTGGTCACATCCATTCCAATAGGTTTCATCATGTCTTTTATTCCATAGGCTTCTTTTTTCGGCTGCATTTAGCAGATGGGTAAGCAACCATGGATGCTAAATTCTATGTGACGGTTTCAATGCACTAATCTGTAAAGTTCGTTCGAGAAGTCATTAAAAATGATAGCAGGGTTTGTCACGATCATTTCACATGTAAGGCGATGAACGCCGACGGTTCTTGTGATACATGGATCAATTTGATACTTCTCCCAAGGGGATAGGTTTCTTTGATTTATTGTTTTCTTGTTTATAATGCTAACAATTGTATGATTCATATTATATATGGCCGTTGATTTATCATCTCCATTAGGTTTTTGTGGTCTCTAGATTCCCTCATAATTGTGTGGGGGCTGTGGGCTTTAAGGGTCTGTGAAATTGGTTTGGGTTGATGGTGCTCTTGTAAAAGTTTTATCTTCTGCCAGTGTCCATTGCTTGATGCCTCTGTATCCCCAATCTTCATTCTGTCATATCATGCAAGTCTCTCTGTTTTGGCAGGTATTTTGCTTAGAGCACCGAAGCCATGCCAACCACCGCTGCCCGAGCACCAACCGTCAAAACGTCACCGTTGCTGTTTGTCCTCTCTGTGCCCAAGGTGTTCGCTTGGTCCCCGAGGAAGACCCAAACATCACTTGGGAGTCGCATGCCAACACCGACTGCAACCCCTCAAATTATGAAAAGGTCACTAGGAAGCACAGGTGCCCTGTCTCCGGCTGCCGTGAGCTGTTGACGTTCTCCAACACCGTTAGATGTCGGGACTGCAATGCTGACCATTGCTTGAAGCATCGTTTCGGGGCCGACCACAGGTGCCCTGGCCCCAAGAAACGCGAGAGGGGCTTCCCGTTCATGGGCCTTCTAAGTGGGAAGGATGACACGAGGAAGGCCAGCCGGGCGGCACCGGCCTCATCCCCTCCGTCCAAGTGGGGGAAGAGCTTGCTAAGTACTGCTTTGAGCGTCCGGGCATCGGCTGAGACTGGCATGGTGAGGCTCGGCAGCGAACTGAGCCAGGCGATGCGTGGCATGGGACCGGGTGGTGGCCGTGGCAGTGGCACGAGTGGCGCAGAGGCATGCCCACGGTGCGGGGCAAGGTTCGGCTCTGTCGAGGATCTTGTGGATCATGTAGAGAGAATCCACGAAAGGAGTAAGGTGACAATTGATGTTTGTCCGAAGTGCAGTCATGGTTTTCGCGATCCGGTGTCGCTGGTAAGGCATGTTGAGAGAGATCATGGTGGAACGTCCAATGGCTAGTTGTTTTTGTTGTAACTTATGGGTTGGATTAGTGGTACGGGTTGGTGAAATTTTAGCATTGTGGTCCCTGGGTTGGACTGTCATTCTGGTATTGGTTCACTGAAACTGCGGGAATATAATGAAAAGGAGTTGCTTGCCTGCATGCTTTTCCACTTAATGATGTGGGAGACCGAGTTAGTCTCTAATGGTCGTTTCATTTCATCATACTTGAGCTTCTGGAATTCTTTTTCCTTGTCTCATTCGTGTGATTAGGGTTTTCAACAAGTAGGGAGAAAATGAGAGGGAAGATAAAAGAAACAAAGAGGAAAGATATGTGAGTGGAGAGGAGAGAGGGAGGTGCCTCATGAGGTCTTTTACATAACACCTAGGGTGGTGGCATCTGAACCTTGTGTAGTTGTTTTTTGGCTCAAATTATAAAACTCACACAACCAATTCTCTAGTGGGTAGATTTCATATGAATTCAAAATGGTATACCATTAAAATGAGACTTTAGACTACTATTAGACATCATCTAGATTTGTTTAATTAAATCACCAATGATTTGTCTAATACACATGTAGAAGTTGATGATGAGGATCAAACTATAATACTTCTGTAATCCTTAACACTCTTCATACCAAAGTCTCAAAGAAACAAGGATGTTTGAGAAATAATCTTTATCCCGTTAGGAGGAAACAATCTTTATTCTATTAGGAGGTGTGATTCATCTTCCATCCTAGGGGTGCTTCAACATAAATCAAAATATAGGGTTGAAAGTGAAGAGTTAACCATTAAGGGTATATCAAGACCTTGAATTAAGAAAATGTTATTTCACTCAAACCAAAATTATCATAGTAAAAAAGAAACTCGAAGTTTAGGGGTGATGAGCTTTGTAAGAACATCACATGCTCATAACAACGGAAGAAATGTAAGAGTCCAAACTTTCCCAAACACTTCCTTCGTGTTGATTTTAAATGATTTTTAACTTAATTTAACATTTTTGAATTTTATGTAATGAACTTTTACTCTTACATTTGATTTTGGAAATTTGGCAAAGGAAATGACTTATACGTGCTCCGTAAGTGTCATTTATTGGTAAACTATGGAAAGTAAGGATAAAATGTTAGTGCGTAAAAGTTTCATACGTAAAAGTAAAATAGTGAAATGTAAGAGTCGTTTCCTTTAGCGTAAGAGTCATTCCCTTTGCTGATTTCCGATGCGTAAGAGTAACCTTTCCCTACATAAGAGTCTCCTTCCCCAAACGTTTAAGTAACTTTCCTTGGGCAGAAGAGTCTTTTCCTTTAATGATTTTCCATGTGTAAGATTAAGTTTTTCCCTGCATAAAATTAATTCCCTTTGCAAAAAATTCATATTTTTGGTTTTGCTTAAATCATATTTTATGATTGAAAATTCATTTTTCAATCATAAAACCTTAAAAATTGATAAATTTGAACGTAAAATAAAATCCTTCACCCCTATGGAATTTTATAATATACTTTTAAAGAATTTAAATGCTATTAAGCAATTGAAAACATCACGCTGAAATTTAAATGGAAGATTAAAAGAGTCGACTATTTTAAATAAAAAGGAAACACATGCATTCGAAACCACAACACGGTTCATGCATTTGGTATTTTAAATTTTAGTGCTCAACCTTTATCTCAAGTCCTATTTGTTTCTCTCGAATCTGGACAACCAGAGAACCTGTTGAAGATACAAACCCTAAAGGCGTCGGTTGAGTTTTCAACATCGGAGGAAGCATGCTGCAATGACTGTTGTCTTCCCCATGCGTCTTTCACGCTCTATGCTTCTGCTCAATTCCAATGCATGTGTTTTAATATTTTTTGCTTTGTTTTTTGTTCCTTCATAAATGTTATATCGTTGTCCTGGTTTGAAGTCTTTTCATTTTTTTTGAAAAAATCTATAAATAGGGTGGAGTCTATAGTCCGTAAAAATGTGTGAGAAATAAAAGCTTGAAAGTAGTTTTCTTTTTGGTGTTCCATTTTTCTTCTCACATTCCTGGCTTGTACATCTAACAAACTAGTATCAGAGGCCAGCAACCAAGATATCCTCCAGTTTCTGAGTTTTCTTTTAAAAGTTGGTCACCACAATCCAGCCGCAAGTTCCTAAGTTGTCTAAGGACAACTATGAAATGTGGTGCATCCAAATGAAGCCGTTGTTCGGGTCACAAGAACTATGAGAGATCGTCACCAATGGGTATATAGTACCCACTATGGATGAAGAATCCGCCTTCACACATGAAGAAAAGACCGGTCTCAAAAATTAGAGGAAGAAAGACAACAAGGTGTTGTTCCTTTTCTATCAAGGGTTAGATGAATCGACCTTTGAAAAGATTATTGAAGCCGCATCAAGCAAGCAAGCTTAGGATACCCTTAGCACCATCTTCAAGGGTGCTGATCGAGTGAAGCGGGTTCGTCTTCAAACACTAAAAGCGGAATTCGAAGTGGCGCACATGAAGGAAGGTGGGAGTATCTTTGACTACTTATCACGTTTAATTGTTATTATTAACAATTTGGAAAGAAATTATGAAAAAGTGGAAGACATTCATGTCATTTGAAAAGACACTGTGATCTCTCACAACCAAGTTTGTGCACATTTTTGTGGCAATCGAAGAATCAAAGGACTTGGAAAAACTGTCCATTGAAAAATTGATGGGATTGTTGCATGTGCATGAGCAGCAAATGCAAAAGAATGTTGGTTCAATGCTTGAGCATGCCTTAGAGTATAAGTTGACTCTACAAGAACAAAAGAATGACCATACACAACAAGGCGATCATGGCACTAGTAATCGTGCAAGAGGCATAGGAAGTGGATATCATCCAATCCATAAAAAAACAAAATTTTACCAGCTTCCATGGAAGAGGAAGTGGTGGAGGCCGATTCACACGTGGTCATGGAAACACAAAGAACGTTCAATGGCACAATTGCAAGAAATTTGATCATTATGCCTCTGAGTGTTAGAGCAAAATGGATCAAGATGAACGATCCAACTATGCTGAAGTATCTCACCATGAACAAGAAGTCACCACACTCCTCCTCGCATAAGAAAATGCATGTGAATGACTAGATGTGTGGTATCTCAGCACGGGTGTAAGAAACCATATGAGTGGTAACAATGAACTGCTCGAGGAACTCACTAAAGAAGTTTGTGGCGACGTGAGCTTTAATGACTCATCAAAGGTACCCCTGATTGGAAAAGGGAAAATTAAAATCTATTAGAAGAATGGTGAGCCGAATTACATCTCTAATATGTATTATGTACCAAATATGAAAAATAATATCCTCAACATCGACCAACTCCTTGAGAAGGGGCATGTCATACACATGAAGAAATCTTTTCTCTATATAAGAGATGCTGACATGAGACTTGTTGATCAAGTCTAAATAGTGAAGAATCGCATGTTTCCACTACATATTAACATAAAGATTGAAAATTGTCTCTTTGGACTCATGAAGAATGACCCTGTGGAGATGGAATCTTCACTATGGGCATCTCCATTTCGGTGACCTTAAAATCTTGTCCTCATCAAGCATAGTGCATGGCTTGTCAGCAATTGAAATTCCAAATCACATGTGTGAGGCGTGTACACTTGATAAACAACAAATAAATTCCTTCCCAAGTGTAGTGTTCAGAAGAGAAAATGAACCACTTCAGTTGGTTCATACTGATATTTTTGACCACTTGAAACATCCTCACTTGGAGGTAATACATACTTTATTACCCTCATTGATGATTTCAGTAGAAAACTTTGGGTGTATTGCATCAAAGAAAAATCTCCCATTTTTGCAGCCTTTAAAACTTTCAAAACCCGTGTTGAAGCAGAAAGCAGTCATAAAATCAAAGTACTCAGATCTGACAGAGATGGAGAATACACCTCAAATGCATTTCAATATTTCTGCAGGGAATAAGGCATCAAGAAGCAATACACTGCATCCTCCATGCCACAACAGAATGACATTGCTGAATGAAAGAACCGCACTATCCTCAACATGTCGAGGACCACACTGAAGGAGAAAAACCTACCAAAGAGCTTCTGGGAAGAGGCATTTTCCTGTACTACCTATCTTCTCAATCAGTGTCCAACCAAGAGCATAAAAAATTTTACACCATAAGAGGCATTGAGTAGCTACAAATCAAGCGTGGTGCACCTAATAATCTTTGGGTGTGTCACCTACGCTCAAGTTTCAGAAGCAAGAAGAATGAATCTTGATGATTGTGGCAAAAAGTGCATCTTCATCGGCTACATTGAAGCATATAAATCCTACAAGCTCTATAATCTACTAACCAATAAATTAGTGTTGAGTAGAGATGTGAAATTTAGTGAGGAAGAAGATTTGAAATGGAATGATGAAGAATCGAACAAAGATATTCCAGTCGAAACAGAAGACCCTGAAGAATGGTATGATCATCAGGAGAAAATGTTCGCACCACCTTCTTTAGCCGCATCATCAGTAAACAGAAGTCTAGGAGTATATTCCATCACTCTTGAAAGCACTCCATGAAGTCAAAATTCGGCCATCTCATCCTCACCCATGGAATTTATAAAAATGAAGAGCTTAAGAGACATCTATGAGAAAACCAAAGAGTTAAATATTTTATGCCTGTATGCAGATCATGAGCCTCTAACGTTTCAGGAATCCATAAAAGAAGAATGTTAAAAAAAATTTATGAAAGAAGAAATTCATGTCATAGATAAAAATGAAACATGGGAGCTGACTAAACTTCCTAATAGCCAGAAAAGCATTAGCGTCAAATGGGTGTACAAGATCAAGAGAAATATTGATGGCGAGATCAATCACTATAAGGCAAGACTTATAGAAAAGGGATATAAACAGAAGTACGAGGTGGACTATGAAGAAATTTTCACTCCTGTTTCTCTCCTTGACACTGTGAGGATGATTATCTCCCTTACAATCCATCACAGTTGGATGATCTATCAACTGGATGTGAAATCTGAATTCCTGAATGGAATTCTAGAAGAAGAGGTGTATATTGACCATCCTGAAGGCTTTGTTATGCAAAGAGAAAAACACAATGTGTATCGACTGAAGAAATATCTCCATGGGTTGAATCAAGCTCCATGTGCTTAGAATGCACACATCGACACCTATCTTCAAGAGAACGTCTTCACCCAATGACCATATGAGCATGAAATTTACATCAAGAAGAATGCTTGTGGCGATATTCTTATTTCATGTCTGTATGTTGATGATTTTTTGTTTATAGGGCATAGTCGACCGATATTCGATGAATTCAAGAAGGTCATGTTTAAGGAGTTCGAGATGACTGATGGAGGTCTCATGTATTTTTTTGGGCATAGAATTAAAGAAACAATATAATGGAATATATATATATATCCCAAAAGAAGTATGCCAAGGAATTGATTTAAATTTTATGATGGCCAATTGCATTATCGTAAAAAATCTCGTAACAACGGGTTTAAAACTCACAAAATACGGAGAAGAAAGAAGCATTGACTCAACTATGTTCAAGAGTTTGATTGGAAGCCTAAGGTACCCCACAATCACAAGGCCAAATATTGTCTATAGTGTTAGGCTTCTAAGAAGGTACATGGAAGTTCCAAAAGAATCACATTGGCTAGCCGAAAAAAGAATCCTCAGGTACATCAAAGGAACAATAGAATCTGGTCTTTTCTATCCATACAATGATGAAACAAAGCTATATGGATACTCAGACAGTGATTGAGGAAGTGACCAAGATGAAAGAAAAAGCACCACTAGATATGCATTTTTTCTTGGAACAACTACTTTCACATGGAATTCAAGGAAGCACAGTGTGGTCTCCCTATCCACATGTGAAACAGAGTACGTAGCAGCATCATCCACTATTTATGAAGGAATTTGGTTGAGAAAATTTCTAAAGGAGCTAGAGCATCCGCATGATGGATCCACATTCATATATGTGGATAATAAGTCAACAATTGAGCTGTCCTAAAATTTGGTGCAGTATGGAATAAGAAAACACATTGATACCCAATACCATTTTTTGAGAGATCGTGTGAAGCAGAAAATGATAAAATTGGAGTATTTCCATACTATGAATCAGGTGGCTGATATTTTCACAAAGGAATTACCAGCAGATAAATTCAAATGCATAAGAATGATGCTCAGAATGAAGCTGATTTTGGTTTAAAGGGGAGTGTTGGAAATACAAACCATAAAGGCATCAGTTGGGTTTTCAACACCAGAGGAAGCGTGTTGTAGTGGCTGTTGTCTTCTTCATGCTTCTTTCACACTCTATGATTCTGCTCAATTCCAATGCATGTTTTTAATATTTTTTTCTTTTTTTTGTTCCTTCATAAATTCTATATCATTGTCCAGGTTTGAAGTCTTTTCATTTTTTTGGAAAAAATCTATAAATAGGGTGGAGTCAGTAGTCTGTAAAAATGTGTGAGAAATAAAATCTTGAAAGCAGTTTTCTTTGTGGTGTTCTATTTTTCTTCTCACATTTCTGGCTTGTATATCCAACAGAACCATCCTTGGAGTCTTGTTAGTGCCCTTCTATCGTTTCCATCCCTTGGCTTCGAGTGAGATCATCTTCCGTGATCGAAATAGGAGTTTCCTCATGAGTTACAATTCATGCAAACCTCTCTTCCCAACCATCTCTTGTGTAGTGAGTTTTCAAGGCTTTACATTGTGGTAGAGGATTTTTTAGCCTTCATTCATCTTCTAAAATTTATATTACTTGATATGTTTCAGAACAATCCAAGTTTCCATTTTTGAGCCTAAACCTTCATTTTTTAGCTTTTGAAACCAATGATTGAATTATCATCATCCTTCTTTTGATTATTAACCCCTTCAAATTAATGATTAGAATTACCACCATTCCTCTCTATTAACACTCTTCTATGGAATCCTAAGAGCGATGATTCTTATATTTCTTCAACCATCGATAAAATACCTATTCTAGATAAAAATTCAGATACAATAAGTTCTTACTCTTTCATAAGGCTTGGTGGTGATGGTTTGGTCTGGGGGGAGGGGTTGTTATTTATTTTATGCATTTTACTATAATAATCTTCTCTCAAGACCTTGTCTGGTTTGGGGGAAGGGGTTATTGTATGTTTCCTGTTACATTTAGTTTTTATATTATTAGTTTTATCTTCCCATTCTTGTCTAAGTATTTATTTTATTTCTTTAGTTACTACTTTAGAAATTTGAAATTATTTTTCAATGTTGTTATGATGATCAAGGAGTATTTTTATATTTATACACTGCTATTATTATGTGATTTCCCATGAAGAATTGTAAGTGTACTAGAGGTGGAATTAAAAAGGGAAACTAGAATGTTAAAGAAGGATATAAAAAGCTAAACATGTCCAACTAAATCCTTTATTGTGCTGCTGTTTATTGATTATTTATTGATTAAATGCTACTATATTGAATTGAGTTCATTATTCTGTATTATTATAAGGAACCAACCTTAACATCACATATTCTAGTTATTTTAAAGCTATAAATCAAATTATTTTCCCCAAATATCTTTTAAGTCTATAGTTTTATAGAATTAGGATAAAATATTACATAGTAAACCCATACATTACAAGTGGGAACTTATACTCGGTATCCATTTTTTCCACCAAATAAAACCCTTTTAAAATAAAACATGATTTCTTTTCAAGACACGTCCTCAATACTTCCATCAAGACATCTTCTTTTTTCTTACCAATCTTAAGACCTGTGAAAAACATTTTAAAATTTGGGATAAGAACAAAAAGCTCTATAAAGGCCATAAAAAGAAAGGAAAAAGTTAGTTCAATAAAATCATGAAAACCCTTGAAAAAAAATTCCTTGAAAACATAGCATTTTACCCATAAAGGTAAATATCATCACTTTATAAAGATCATTTATTTTACCTCTTGAAAACAAATGATTCCTATACAAACTCATTAGCAATCATAAAAAATTCATGTAGGTACCTTGGGACATCATCACATAGAACCCTTACAGAACCCTTACAAATGGAATAACTATACAGTCAACATCCATCTCTGGAGTACCCAATGCATTGAAGAGTTATAATTAGGATCACCCATCATATCTTGAGCAATAATGAGGCTCAACCCATCATATATTGAGCTATAATGGGAATCAACCTATAATATCTCGAGATATAATGGGATAAACCCATAATAAACAATGACCAACAACATATCATGAATAAAACCCTTGAAAACTCATTTAAACCCATGCAAAAAACACTTTCAAATATCAAAATACCATTTTCTTGTAAATAACCCTTTTTAAAATATAAAAACCACACATATAATAATGAAACCATTTTCTTCAAAAATAATTATGAAAATTATAAAGAAAACATTAAAGTAATAAAGTGTCATGAAATCAGGAGAAACCACTCATTCCGTATAAGTTAAAAAAACATTCCCTTTGACATTTGTAAAAGGAACTTTAAATGAGGGTTTTTAAAAGAAAGTCCCTTAACTTGAGTCTGAATCATCACGTAAAATCTTTATATTCCTGAATATTAAAATTGGGTTAATTACTTAATTGATTTAGAACATTTTTAAACTTTATTATTCCTTTTATATCACTTATTATCATTATTTAAGTTCATGTCAGACGTTTTGATGATATTTGGTACATGAGTCCAAAATGACATGGTATGATGTCTATAGTCAAAATTGATCATTAGTATATCATCTAAAGAATAATATTCATGAAATAATAATCAATTTTATATATAAATTATACTTTTAAATCCATACATTACATATATATATGAAAAATGAACTATATTACAATCATGGTGACGGTAAGCCGTACGTACACATGAGTAACATTTTCATTTTTAATGATCATTATGGAAAGAGGGTAAGTATTATTTTACCTTTATATAATGATCATAATATCATTAATATCACATTAATCATTTAAATATACTTATATATATCATCCATGTGATGTAGTGATGAAAAACTAATCTCATCACTTCGTGGAGCTGATAGTTCACACGTACATACAAACGACGTTATCATTTTCATGTGCATGTAAAGGTAAGAAATAAAATGATATATATATTATTAAATAATGATAAATATTCTATTAATATCATATATAAACATTAATTCCATCATTACAATAGGTCTTTAGAGATGGTGATGGAAAGGGAATTATATCGGTTCATGAGGTGGTAATCCGCCGTACACACAAATGATTAATAATTTTCACATTTGATGGAAGTGAAGATGGATTTAGGTGATGATATTAACATAATAACATCTTAGAATATTTCATCATGGTTGAATAATATTTTAATGAAGTGGATAGAGAAATAAAGTATAAACACTTAATTAAAAATGACACCTCTCCATTGGAAAACCTCCCTTGATTAACAACTTAACACATATAATGATGATGTTATGCCTAAAATAAGGCCTTATAATGTGGGGAGGGATTATAGTAATGGATTTGGGTAGATATTTTCTGAATAAAATAAGTTTTTAATTGTGAAGAAAAGTGAAGAATGAGTGCCCTTTTATAGGAGAGGGGAGGGACACTCTTGAAATTCTTGAAATTATTAAATTAATATAAATTAAATTTCTATTCTAAATGGGTCCAGTGATTTATTTTTAATATAGGATGAGTTTGGGTCGAAATAAATTCATCCAATGAAAATTAGATAAGTTTTTATTATTATTTTTAATCCTTATATTTTTGTTTTAACCCTTTTAACTCTTACCATGATATCATGTAATTTACACTTTAATGGTTAATATAATTACTATAAAATGTCAAATGACTAATAAATGAGTCATTGATAAAATTTCATGACTTATCCCAATTATTTTTCCAAAATGAGATTTTTAGAAATTTTATATCATTTAATAAAATATTATTTATTTTAAAATATCAATAATGCCAATTTTGACACTATTCATCACTTGACTTTTTAAAAATATCATAACAACAAGAAAATTTCAAAACAATTCTTATAAAACATCAAAACATGTAAAATTATTGTAAAAAATTCGTTTATGATATTAATCATCTCAAATTATATTTATTTTAGTATTTTTAATATCATTTATTTGATATTTCTTTTAATTAAACAATTACTGCATCATCATTATACAATCCTTTAATTTAATTATTTATTCTCAAAAAATTAAAAATAAAATATCATGATTAAGATAAAAATTTTATATTTTAAAATATTATTTATAGTTTAAAATATTCCATATATAACCCCATATTGAAAATAATTCACTTGTTAAAAACAAGTGAGACGAAATTGAATTTTCTTTGAATATAATATTATAAATGTCATACTCTCACCCAAGTAGATTTCAAAGGTTATAATTTCATTCTAATGATGATTTTGGTCAAAAAAAATTATCCAATGAAATTAGGACAAGTGTTAGTGTAATTTTATAATATTTATAATATTATTTTTACCCTTAATTACCCGATTTACCTTTAACCATATTAATAAAAATAATTATTAAAGTTACTATTCATAATGTCCAAAAATAAAAGGAACCCATTTACATAATTTGGACCCTATGATTCCAAATATGAAATCAATTTTTCAAAATTCAAATCACAAAAATTTTAGAAATTAATTAAAAATTAATCATGTTGGCAAAATGAGAAAATGATTTTTTAATGTAAAAACCTTCAAAAGATTGAAATGTTTTAATATCCAAATTCAATGTGAAAGTGATTAAAATGACCTAAATTGGATAAATGATAAAAATATGATCTATTTATACTTTAAAATCACTCAAATATATAATTTAACACTATAAATAAATTTGATGAAAAATCTATTTTCAATTAAAATCCAGTATTTTTTTCACTATTCATCAAAAAATGAATCTTATTAGAAAAATACCAAAAATTCAACCAAAGTAAATTTTTAAACTTTTATTTAAAATAAGAAGTTTATTTTTTCAAATAAAATTTATAAAAGTGTCAAAAATGAGAATTAAAATAAGCATTCCACTAAAAGGTGACAAATATGTCTTTTTAGAAAAATAGTTCTTTTATCCGTAAAATTGGATTTGTTCTTATATCATGCCTATAAAACACATAATATGAATGTTAAAAATTTAATTAAATAAATAAATAAATAAATAAATATATATATATATATATATTTCATTAATATAATCTAATAAGAGTGATTTTATTATTTATTGGTATAAAACACATTTGTGCACATTTAAATAGTTTTTTCAAAAAAACATTTCCTTTTATTTTAAAAAGGGTTTTATTATCATTTATAATTAATTGGTCACCAAATAATTAATTATATATACATGTGTAAATCATATTTTCATAATTCATTTAATCCTGTTCATTCCCACCTTTCTAATAGCTATGTGATAACTACCATATTAAATAATAATATTTAGTTGTTCGTTTAAGCTTGATGTGGTGTATCATGCACACTATCAAACATAGTGTTTCCTTTAAAAAAATTTGGATGTTACATTCTCTCCCATTTAATAAATTACGTCCTCACAATTTGAAACAAGGATCATAAACTAGGGGTTTGACTTTTCAAAATACCTTTGTTGAAATCCCACTTCAGAAAAAGGATTAATGAAACTTCCACTTTAAAATAAAAAAAAGGGAAGTACGAAGGTTACCTGAGATAACACATATGAGGGTTATATGTAGGAAACCATGGATATGGAAGAGAAAACTAAATATCAAGTTCTAATGGAGAGTGATAGAGAACAGGGTCATGAGAAAGTTAACAATCAAAAAACCATAAATTTGTGATGGGTTAAAAGGTTATTGATTTCTTAGTAGAAAAGTAAACAGATAAAGTTTTTGTTTTAAGATAATTTTCTTAGATTTGAGGAATTATTTTACTACCTAGACTAAGAACACGAGGAAATATACTTACTTGACAAGTAGAGTTTCATCCTTTAATCAATTTCCACCACAAACTCATATTTTTCTCCAAATGAAGAGTATTCAAGATGATTTTTTCATGCCCGAATCACTAGAATCAACTTCTGGAGAATCACATAATCTATAAAAGATTAAATATCTATTCCTACTATACTGATACATTAACCAAAACTAAAATTGTTAGGATAAGATAAGATAATTCCTCAAAAAGAATAAAACTTATATAACAAAAAACTACTCCAATATCCAAAATTCAATATTAATACCCAACGTTCAACATAGACCATTCAATAAATAACTGTTCTTAAAATTCCTAAAAATAATAAAAACTACGATTGAAACCCAACATTTATAAGGATTTGATCACATAGTCTTACAAGATAAATTTTAACATTTATCTACAAATAACATCAATCACGCTTAATGTCTCATACCAAAAATGTAATTTTCTAAATCACATAATTTTTAAGATATACTAATTATTTACATAAATAACATGAATCACAAAAAATTCACAATAAAATCATATATTATTACAACATATAATTCAACCTTTTTAAATAAAATCCAATAGTATTATTTTTACCTTAATCTTATATGATTCCCAAAATAACAAACATCTTCTGAAATAAAATTAATCACTCAATCACCAAATTATTTCTCAATTCCATAGAAATATATTCGATAAAACATATGTTACCAAAATCAACTTATTCTTCATTCATCAAATTTTTTAACAAAAAAGAAAAAAAAATCATACTAACTAGGACTTCACATAGGCCAGTGGTAGAAGATTCATCCTTGTTGCACTTTAGTTGTGGGTTTGATTACCACGACCTTGCCGAACGCAATGAGTTGTCACCCATCCTAAAAGTTATCATTTTTATAAAACCATATAATTCTTATAAAATTCCCCAAATTTGATAAAATCCTAAAAAATAACTATAACATGTTTTATCCACAAAGGATATCTCATATCTTTCATTTTACATCCCAAAATGTAATAACTCATAATTACCTGAAAAATAAAAGTTTCAAAAAATATTGTTAGCCACCTTAAAATCTCATAACTTAAAGTCACAAAAGGGGTTTATAAGACACTGAACTTATGATCAACATGAAAATTATAAACCCATGATGATATATATAACTCTTAAGAAAACATACTAATCTCCAAATTTGTCTAAACCATGCTCTGATACCAACTATAAGGACTTGAACTTAACACCACATATTCTAGTTATTTTAAAACTAGAATTAAAATTATTTTCCCAAAGATCTTTTAGGTATAGAGTTTTAGAGAATTAGGACAAAATATTAGATAGTAAAACCATACATTATAAGTGGAAACTTATACTCAATATCCATTTTTTAATACACATTCCCAATACTTTCATCATGACATATTATTTTTCCTTACCAATCTTAAGACCTATGAAAAACATTTTAAAACTTGAGATGAACACATGTAAGTCGATGAACATTGATGGTTCTTGTGATACATCAATAAATTTGATAATTCTCCCAAGGGGATATGTTTTTTGATTTCTTGTTTATAATTATAATAATTGTATGATTCATATTATATATGAACATTGATTTATCATATCCATTAGGTTTTGTGGTCTCTAGATTCCCTCATAATTGTGTGGGGGTTGTGGGTTTAAAGGGTCTGTGAAATTGGTTTGGTTTTATGGTGCTATTGTAAAAGTTTTATCTTTTTCCAGTGTCTATTTCTCTATGACTCTATATCCCCAATATTCATTCTTTCATATCGTACACTTCGAGCCTATTTTTTTGGCAGGTATTTTTCTTAGAGAACTGGAGTTATGACAACCACCACTACCCAAGCAACAACTGTCAAAATGTCACCATCATTGTTTTCCCACTCTATGCCCAAGGTGTTCTCTTGGTCCCTAAGGAAGACCCAAACATCACTAGGGAGTTTCACGCCAACACTGACTACAACCCATCAAATTAAAAAAAGGAAACTAGGAAGCACAAGTTCCCCGTCTCTAGATGCCATGAGCTGTTTATGTTCTCCAACACCATTAGATGTTAGGATTAAAATGCTTAAAATTGATTGAAGCATCATTTCATGGCCAAACATAGGTTCCCTATCCCCAATAAATGTGAGAGGGGATTCCCATTCATGGGCCTTCTAAGTGGGAAGGAAGACACGAGGAAGGCCATCTAGGAACACCATCCTAATCCCCTCCATCCAAGTGGGGAAAAAGATTTATAAGTAGTGATTTGAGTGTGTGGACATTGGCTGAGGCTAGTATGGTGAGGCTCGATAGAGAATTGAGCCATTCGATGTGTGGCATGGGACCGGGTGGTGGCTGTGGTAGTGGCATAGGTGGCTCATAAGCATGCACACAAAGTTGGGAAAGGTTTGGATCTATTGAGGATCTTATAGATTATATAGATATAATCTATGAAAGGATTAAGCTGATGATTGATGTTTGTTCGAAGTGAAGTTGGGGTTTTCACGACCTGGTGTCGCTGGTAAGTCATGTTGAGAGAGATCATGGTGGGATGTCCAATGACTAGTTGTTTTTTGTGTAACTTATGGGTTGGATTAGTGGTATGGGTTGGTGAAATTTTAGCATTGTGGTCCCCGGGTTAGATCATCATTATTGTATTAGTTCACTAAAACTATGGGAATATAATTGAAAGGAGTTACTTGAATGCTTGATTTTCCACTTAATGATGTGGGTGACTGAGTTAATATCTAATGGTCATTTTATTTCACCATTCTTAAGCTTCTAGAATTATTTTTTATTGTCTTATTCATGTGATTAGGGTTTTAAATGAGTAGAAAGAAAATGAGAGGGAAGATAAAAGAAACAAAGATAAAAAAAATGAGAGAGGAGAGGGAAGTACCTCATGAGGTCTTTCAAAAATCACTTAGGGTGGTGGCGTCTGAACCTTCTGTAGTTGTTTTTTGGATCAAATTATAAAACTCATACATAACCAATTCTCTAGTGGGTAGATTTCATAAGAAAACAAAATGGTATACCATTAAAATTATACTTTAGACTACTATTATATATCATCTAGATTTGTTTAATTAAATCACCAATGATTTATCCAATACACATATAAAATTTGATAATGAGGATGAAACTATAATACTTATGTAAGCCTCACTATTAATGACAAAGTCTTAAAGATACAATTATGTATGAGAATTAATCTCTATCCCATTAGGAGGAAACAATCTATCTTCCATTCTAGGGAGCTTAAACATAAATCAAAGTATAGGGATGAAGGTGAAGAGTTAACCACTAAGGGTACATCAATACACCAGATTAAGAAAATGATTTTTTCACTTGAACCAAAATAATCATAGTAAAAAAGAAACTTGAAGTTTAGGGGTGATGGGTTTTTTAAGAATATCAAATGCTCATAACAGTGGAAGACATTTAAGGGTCTGAAATTTCCTAAACCATTCTTTTGTGTTGATTTTAAATCATTTTTAAATTAATTTATCATTTTTGAATTTTATGTAGTGAACTTTTACTCTTACATTTGAGTTTGGAAATTTGGAAAATGAAATGAATTATAAGTTCTTTATAAGTTTCATTTATTGGTAAATTGTGGAAAGTAAGGATAAAATGTTAGTGTGTAAAAGTTTCATACATAAAAGTAAAATAGTGAAACATAAGAGTATTTTCATTTAGCATAAGAATCATCCCCTTTACCAATTTCTGATGTGTAAGTGTAACCTTCCTTACATAAGATTCTCCTTCCCCAAATGTTTAAGTAACTTTACCTAGCATAAGAGTCTTTTCCTTTGATTATTTTCCTTGTGTAAGAGTATGTTTTTCCAAAAAATTAACCCCCCTTGTGAAAAATCCATATTTTTATGGTTTAGCTTAAATCATATTTTTTGATTGAAAATTCCCACTTCAATCATAAAACCTTAAAAATTGATAAATTTGAATGTAAAATAAAATACTTCACCCCTATGGAATTTTTATTATAATTTTAAATAATTTAAATGCTATTAAGAAATGGAAACCATCACACTGAAATTTAAATGGAAAATTAAAAGAGTTGACAATTTTTAATAAAAAGTAAACACATGTAGTCGAAACCACAACATGATTTATGTATTTTATATTTTAAATCTAAGTTCACAACCTTTATCTCAAGTCCTATTTTTATCTCTTGAACCTAGACAACTAGAGAACCATCCTTGGAGTCTTGTGAGTTCCCTTCAATCGTTTCCAACCCTTGGTTTTGAGTGAGATCATCTTCTATGATCCAGGCAGGAGTTACCTCATGAGTTTCAATTCATGCGAACCTATCTTCCCAACCTGATCCTATACAGTGAGTTGTCAAGGATTTAAATTATGGTAGTGTATTTTTATCCTTCATTTATATTATGAAATTTATATTGCTTGATATGTGGTAGAACCATCCAAGCTACCCTTGTTGAGCCTAAACCTTTTATTGTTAGCCTTTAAAACTGATGACTCAATTATCATCATTCTCATTTCGATTGTTAACCCTTTCAAATGAATGGTTGGAATTAACATCATTACTATTGATCAACACTATTCTATGGAATCCTAAGATCCATGATTCTGAAATCTACTACTATAAAGTGCACTTTTAATAGTGCTAAAAATGATCTTTGTCAGAACTTAAAATAGTTGATAATCTAAGTGATAATAAAATCACACGACCTTTATTAGTGCTTTTTAGAAGTACTGATAAAGGGTATATTTATTAGTGCTAGAACAAACACTGATAAAAGGTCCCTTTATCAATGATAGATGAAGCACTGATAAAGGTAATTTCAGATGCTACACACACTATAACCCTGTTATAGCCATGCAACAGCCTTGTAAAATCAAACCCAATAAGAATACATAAAAATGAATATAAATATACAGTAAACAATATTGGAATAAAAATAACACATTGCACTATCATTTCAATTCAAAATTTACATACAAAATATTTACATTAATGACATATTTACAATTAATCATAAAAAAATTATAGCCCATATACAAAATCAAAACTAGCAGACTCTTTTTAATGATAAAACTCTATATAAAAGTTTATCCTTGAAATAAAACTAATTTTTATTTTAATAACATTAAATAAAAAAATAAAAAAAATTAATTTTAATTTTATACAATCCATATATGATAAATTATATTGTCAATTAATAAATATATTAATGATATTATCAGTTAATCATGTGTCGGATTGACATGTGATTGATTCCTACATGTCAGGAATATATTATGGATCATTGTCCAAAATTTTAGAAACAATCCAAGCTCGTTTGCTCAGTTTTGGTTACGTAAAATGCATTTTAAACTAAAATGAAACTTATATTGAAAACAAACACTTCAAGTCATGTCGACAACATTTTTCGTGTCATATTGATGTGCAGTTTATTTCTACATGTTAAAAATGAATTAAGGATCACTTTCCTAATGTTTTAAAACAACCTAAACTCATTTTCTCAGTTTTTTCTATGTGATCCACATTTTAAATTAAAATGAAACATTTATACTGAAAACAAGCACTTTGAGTCATAATGACCACATCATCCATCGTATTGACATGAGGTTGATTCCTAAAAGTCAAAAATGAATTATGGATCATTGTACTAAATTTTAAAAACAATATGAGCTCGTTTTCTCATTTTTGACTATGTGAGACACGTTTTAAACTAAAATGAAACTTATATTGAAGACACACACTTTGAGTCATACTGAACACATCGTGTGTTGGATTGATACATGGTCAATTCCTATACATAATAAATATATTATGGATAATTTTTATAAATTTTGAAAATAATATGAGCTTTTTTTCTTAGTTTTGGCTATGTGATATGCATTTTAAACTAAAATGATGCTTCTATATTAAAAACACATACTTCGAGTTATACCGAACACATCATGCATCATATTGATGTGAAGTTAATTCCTAGATGTCAGAAATATATTATGGTTTGTTTTCCTAAAATTTAAAAATAATCAGAGCACATTTTCTCAATTTTAACTATGTGAGACACATTTTAAACTAAAATGAAACTTATATTGAAAACACACACTTTGAGTCATACTAACCACATAGTTTTTCATATTGATGTGTGGTTGATGAATACTCATCAGAAATATATTATGGAACATTTTCCTAAAGTTTAAAAACAATCTGAGCTCATTTTCTTGGTTTTAGCTATGTGATATGCATTTTAAACTAAAATGATACTTTCATATTGAAAGCACACACTTCGAGTCATACTAACTACATCATGTTTCAGATTGACATGAAGTTGATTCCTACAAGTTAAAAATATATTTTGAATTTTTTTCCTAAAATTTTAAAACAATCTAAACTTGTTTGCTTAGTTTTGGCTATTTGATGTATGTTTTAAACTAAAATGACACTTTTGTATTGAAAAAACACACTTTGAGTCATATTGACCACATTGTGTGTCAAATTGACATTCGGTTGAATCCTACATGTGAAAAATAAATTATGGATCATTTTTATAAAGTTTGAAAATAATCCAAACTCTTTTTCTCGGTTTTGGCCATGTGATACACGTTTTAAACTAAAATGAGAAATCTTTATGGAAAACATGCAATTCGAGTCATACCAACCACATCATGTGTTGGATTTAAATGTAGTCAATTCTTACACACCATACATATATTATGGATTTTTTTCCTAAAATTTGAAAACAACACAAACTTGTTTTCTCAGTTTTGGATATTTGATGTGTGTTTTAAACTAAAATGACACTTTTGTATTGAAAACACCCACTTTGAGTCATACAGTCTACATCATGTGTCAAATTGATGTTTATTAAAATATTACACATGAAAAAGGAATTATGTATCATATTTATAAATTTTGAAAACAATTTGAGATCATTTCCTCAGTTTTGACTATGTGGTACGTGTTTTAAACTAAAATAACACTTCTATATTAATAACATGCACTTTGATTCATATCTAACACATCATGTGTTGGATTTAAATTCGGTTACTACACATCAAAAATATACTATGGATCACTATCCTAAAACTTTAAAACAATCCAAGCTCTTTTGATTTGGATATTTGATGTGTGTTTTAAACTAAAATGAAATTTTTGTATTGAAAACAAACACTTTGGGTCATATCAACCACATCATGTGTTGTATTGATGTGAGGTCAATTCTTACATGTGAACAATGAATTATGGATCATTTTTCTAAATTTTTAAAACAATTTGAGATTTTTTATTGGTTTTGGCTATTTTATGTGTGTTTTAATCTAAAATGACATTTTTGTATTAAAAACACACACTTCGGATCATATTGACCACATCGTGTGTTAGATTGATGTGAGTTCAATTCCTACACATGAAAAATGATTTATGTACTATTTCCTAAAGTTTGAAAACAATCCAAACTCATTTTTATCATTTTTGGATATTTGATGTGTGTTTTAAACTAAAATGACACTTTTGTATTGAAAACACGCACTTTAGGTCATATCAACTACATCGTCTGTCAGATTGATGTTTGGTAAATTTTTATACATAAAAAATGAATTATAGATCATTTTCATAATGTTTGGAAATATTATGAACTCATTTTCTCAGTTTTGTCTATTTGACATGTGTTTTAAACTAAAATGACACATTTATATTGAAAACACTCACTTCAGGTCATATCAACCACATAGTATCTCGGATTGATGTGTGGTCAATTCCTATACATGAAAAATGAATTATGGATCATTTTCCTAAAGTTTGAAAATAATCTAATCTCATTTTCTCAATTTTGACTATTTGACATGTGTTTTAAACTAAAATGACACTTTTGTATTGAAAACATGTACTTCAAGTCATTAAGACTACATAAGGTGTTGGATTGACATGAAAAAAATTCCTATACATGAAAAATAAATTATGTATTGTTTTAATAAATTTTGAAAACAACCAGAGCTCATTTTCTCAGTTTTGGCTATGTAATGTGTGTTTTAAACAAAAATGACACTTTTATTTTGAAGACACAGACTTCGGGTCATACTAACCACATCATGTGTCAGATTGGAATGTGTTTAATTCATTTACATAAAAAATAAATTATGGATATTTTTACTAATTTTTGAAAACAAACTGAGGTCGTTTTCTTGGTTTTGAGCATGTGATACATGTTTTTAACTAATGTGTAAATTTAACAAAATTAGTATCATATAATTTAGGAAGTCACTAATTCATTATGTCGGTATACATTCTAACACCATGTATTTTCCCATTAATTTCTAAACAAATTGATTTCCTCTATTATACTTCTCCCTGATAAATAAATTAAAAATAATATATAAGCATACTGATACTAATGATTCACACCTAAAATATATTTATAAGTTTATAGCCCATACTAAATCAAAAACATAGTAGGTAATCACCTAAATTTGATGTCAGAAAACATTCTGAAACTATGTACACTACTCACTCATCTCTAAACAAATTTACTTCTTCTTTTGAGTATGTAGATTGTTAGAAAATTTGATAGTACTAAGAAAATATAAAAAAAAAACGATTAAGAAATATTTTTAATGAAATTTTAATTTCCTTTGTAAATTAACTATTTGGGGATTATAGAATTTTGATGTTTTATGATATATTTCATAAATTTGTAAACATAATATCCACAATCATTACTGTTATCTTTCTTTAGAAACTGCTGAAAAATTGGCCAAAATAAGTAAATTTTTTTGAAATATTTTTTGATAGTTAAATATTTCTATATATACCTTAATCCATTTCCATTTGAAGTAATTCATATATAGGCTTCTTATATTTATTCATCGACTTCATACCATGATTTATACTATATTTATTGATTACCCTATCCTAACAAAATTCCTATTAAGATATAGACTAAAATATATGATTCAAATTTTATCTATAAAATATTAATTGTAGTACATTAAAAATTTACAATACACATCATATGTAGTCAGTTTGATGGATATACATGAATTGGATTCAAATAATAAATATTTGGTGTATCCAAATTGATTACGATAAATATCCAATGCTTCATAAGAAAAAAAGACAAATAAGTAGTGAAAAAAATAAAAATATATTTTATATGATTAGATTGTAGAGTTTTACCCCCAAAATTTAGGCATCAAAAAGAGTTTTTTATTGGTTATTTTCTTATCAAATGCCTCATTTATCACATATTTTTTCTTATTATTTTCTTTTGAATCCAATTTAATTTCATCCATAAAAATGATACAAGGATTAATGAATTCAAATTGTGATTCATATGGGTTTTTACCTTTATATAGTAGAAACATAAAAACCTATAGAATATATGAATAGTTATTAACTTTAATGAACATATTTGATCATTTTTTGGATGAACGTATTATGAAAATGTACCCTAATTATGTATTCACAATTGAGGCTCCTAGCTATTCAAACTTGAGAATATCATTTATAATATCAAGACCAACCACATCTATAATGAAAATTTAAAATATTTATTTTTCATATGGAATGTAGGAAACATCTCCATATTTGAATGTGGTGTCTGTATGAAGTTGTAATGATAATATATGTTTCAGTGAAACTGGTGGTGAGAAGGTACTTCTATAAGGTCTTTTGGTTTTCTTGGTCGATTTACTATATTTTCTTGATCCAACCTTCTATTTCCACATATTTTTATCCATATGTAATACAATACAACACTTCATACTTGTTTTCATCAACTATTACAGTTTTTTTCATTTCATTTTTTTTTGTTAAGTACATAACTCATGCATCTTTATAATATTAGACAGTCATGCTATGAATGTTCCAATAACATCATTGACTGTTGTAATATTCAGATCACTAAGTTGAAAAGGCGACTCAATGCTCAAATATTGAGCTACCTAAATCCCTACTCTTATATGATAGTTTGTGAGTTCTTTATTGTATAGCATATATCCTAAGATATTATACACCGTACCCATCATAACAAGGTGGTGCATGGGTGTTGATAGATAAAAATCACATACAACTTTACCCTGTAGAGTTTTGGTAATATAAAGTTATCATAAGTTGTTTGATTCATATTTAGGAGAAATTATAATGAAAAAAATTATTACCTTAGGTAAGGTATGCGGTTGAGGGGAATGACCAACCTCAAAGATAATAGGTTATTTTGGTTGTTCATGTGCTTATCTTTGTTGCACTATCAGTTTTCTTTGATCCTTTCAAATATATTAGTCTACCAAACCAGTCTAGAAAATAATATCTTTCAAATCATATATTTTTTCCTACAATCCTTTAATCATCTATTATGTATATTCTTCCAGTTATGTATTCTTGACATATGTTTGAGGAGACACTCCAAAACATATACCTCTAATGTGACCATATTGTTCCATCCACTTTAAAGCTACTGAAAGTATTTTTTTCTAGTACAATCGCTACCAATTCTTGTGTCTAAACATTATAAAAAACATATAAATATAAATAGATATTTTTATAAAATCTTGTTATAAAGCCTAACAAATTACTATTATTTCATAATTACACATGTTTCCCATACTTCTTTTGTGGTTTCATCAATTAGTTTACCCCCTTATTTATGTGGGTCTCCTTCCATAGTATATGATGTGGGATAGAAGTGGCTTCAAATTTTGATTAATCAATATATATATATAAAAAGGAATATATGTTGTTTCATATCACATAATTTTTTATTATTTATTTAAAATACATATAATTTTCTTCTATAGTGAAGTGTACCCCATCCTTACTTTGCGATAGGAGTACATTGGTTTTGATGCGTGTTGTTTATTTTCATCACTCCTTTTATATTTCACAAATTTACAATTTTTAATCAAATTGGATAAAATAAATAATTTCAAATATTATATTATTGAATAAAATGCACCTGAAATGATTTCTTATCACGACGAATGATGAAATCATTCCATGTTTCCTAATTTATAATGTGTGCACAAGTAACTAGTGGGTGGGGCTTTACTTTCCCTTCAGCATACCTAAGATGAAACTTGGTAATAAGAGTTTGAAATACTCCATGGGATTTTCCAGTATCTATTAAGAAATATTTATTACAGAAATATGCTAAAATAAATGAACTCTACAATGAATAATACAAATTAAATCAAAATTTCACTATATAATTTTTTAATAAAATAGATAAAGTATATCATAACATTACCTTTATATCTACCCAAAGGGTTTTCTTCATTACAGGTTGGACATGGCACCATGAATCTATATCAATTAGAAAATTCATCCATGTTGTGACCCTGATATAACTAATGTATATTGACTTGTTGGGGTTAATAGGTTATCCGTGTTGATTCCATACATCCTTAAATTTTATACCCTTACTTATTTCCTTGATAATTTTAGTCAACACTATGATGCTCTGTTGTTCTTGTTTTCTTCATCAACATGGTGCTGATCCCCTAACGATTCTATAGTTTTAGCATAAACTGCCAATTTATCCCTGATATTGGTAACATCATCATGTGAAGAATTTTTTATCTTTATGATTAGTCAAACATTTAATTTATATTATTTAAATATAGTAGAGAACACATAATATTATGAGAAAAAACATAGTATATTAAAAAACACTTTAACTTGCTCATTGAACTATCTTTCTTTTATTTAAAGGTGGAATAGATTTGGATCCCCTATTTTTGGTCTCATTTAATTTATAAGACATTATCTATATTGGGAATTCCATTAAATTATTTCAATCTACTAATAAAATGTTCATTTTTAATTGAAATTTCATCTGACCCTACAATTGTTTTTTTCCAATAGGATAATTGACTAATTCTTGTTTTTTGGATCTGAGACATAAAATACCTACACTTCTTGTGATTCCATTATGAATAGATCTTCATTTTCCTCTTCCACACTAAAATTCACCTTCACAATTCCCATTTCATCAACTTTCACTGCACTCCTATTATCAACCCATTTGCAACAGAAAATTTGCTCTTAAAATGTTGTATAATCAAAATCATATATTTTTTTAATGATGTATAAATATTTAATATTCACATAAATTGTATTTCTATCCTTTTAACAAGATATATGCATCGCATCTACCACAAGCATAACTCCACTATTTGGCATCTTACTTCGATCATTGTGTTCTTTTTTATAGAATGTATAACCGTTAATTACAAAAATAGTATAAGATATAACATTTTTATTTGGTCCCCTGGCTAGCCATCAAAGTCGTTCAATAATTGAATTCATATTTTTAGATAAATCCTTATAAATATGATCTCATAACCATCCTATAAACTATTGATTATGTGTATTTGATATCCATACTTCAACCCTTGATGGATTCAAATGTATAAAAATTTCTTTGTGGGATTAAATATATGGATTAACATATTCACTATTATGTAAAATTTAAAGGTGATATTGCTCCCACTCTAACAACATATCTTTCAGAAATCCCTTCACCCATAATGTGTGCACTATGACGAGACTTTGGGAGACTGATGTCATCAACATATGATAGGTAATAGATAAAAAATTCAATAGATTCTTCAATAATATATCTTTCTACAATACAACCTTCTAGGATATTTCAATTCATGACATATCCTTTCAAAATATTCATGTACCATTCAATGGGGTACATCAATTTGTAATGGACATGACCACATAGATGAAACTATCTAACCAAGTGAACTATCAGGTTAAAGAAAATAATGGTGGTGGGAAGAACATCTCTAATTCACATAATATTACTGCAACCTCCTTATTCATTATTGGAAACTTTACTGAGTCTATAAATTTAATGCATATATATTTGAAAAATAATTAGAGTATGGTTAATGTATGTCGTACATTTTGAGGAAGAATGAAATTCAAAGCAACAAAAATCAAATATTTCATAAAAACATGGAAGTTGTGTGATTTTAGTCTCTATAACTTCAAATTAGTTATTAGCATGAAATTATTTATGTTTGATGAATACCCCTCTAAAAATTTTACACCATTAAGGAAAATAAAAAATTTCTATTTTTCTTATTTGGATAGAGTGTAAGATGCTTGAGGAAGAAAATTATTTCTTTTACCCTTCACCAGTGCCAACTCTTCCCTTATCCCCATATTAATCATGTCTAACCTAGCCTTGATACCATATTTTTTTTTCCAAGAGCATTTAGTAACATGATAATAACACTATCAAATACATTTTTTTTCTACACGTATGACAACAATAAAATGTTTGACATACAAAAAATTCTAGTATGAAAATTCAAAGAAAATTGATCTCTTTTTCCAAAATGATTTTGTAAGGTTTTTTGAAATTGGTTTATCAAAAATAGTTTCAATATATTTTACTTTATCAAACAATTGATCACCATTTAGTGGAGACAATGTTGTACCATGTTCGGTATTCCCATTGAACATTATCGTCCAGGATCAGTATTTATGTCATTGAGGTAAAAATTTCTGATTTCTTTAAAACACAGTCTTTAAGGAACATTTCAACTGAATTGAGTGTTTTCATTCTTAAAAAAATGGGACACCCCAACATTCTTTTAATGTTATATCCTAAAAAATTTCCTTAAGAAAAAAATACATTTATCATCTCATACAACATGACCCTCAATGTGAATTATTTACTTATATGATTATCATAAATTTTAACACCTATATTCCACATAAATTTTAGATATTTGATCAATGGATCCAAATAGACATCGATATCATTACCGGGTTGTTTTGTTTCAAATATAAGCAAAGAAAAAATAATTTATTAACACTTAATACATAAACATGGTGACAAGTTATAATTTATCAACATAATTGGGAATGTACTATGAGTACTACTATTTACACCAAAAGTATTTATTCCACCTATAGATAATGCAAGATGAGAATTTCTTAGCTCATTTCCAAATTCTGGATACTCATAATCTATTTATTTCATTGAGGAGAGTATATTAGATGACATAGTTTCCCATATTTAATTATTGTATTTGTGTTCTATGTAAATTGTATCATGGTTTCCTAACATCCATATAGTCTTCTAAACTGTGGAATGATAGGAAAGTACCATACAAATTTTAAAGGACTTTATTCACATTTCTTGTATCGATTTGAATCACACTTAGGTTATACAACAGAACTATAGTTTACAACATGTGGTATTAGATCCACATGTTATTTCTCAAAAAATATATCAAAGGAAATTTTCATGAAGAATATTTTGAATGTAGAGGGAGTACTCTTTTTATGGGTGTAATTTTCAAGTATGGAAGAAGAGGATGTGATATCATTTAAGATCTCATGGGAAATATGTTTACTCAGAAACAATACATGGGGCTCAAGTAAGTGATCCTTTTAGATGATCAATGATGAAAGTAGGTAACATGATGTTTAATAATGAAAATAAATATCATAATTATTTTTAAAAAGCTTTATCTAATTATATTTATATGAAGGAGATTGATGACACAATATCTAAAGAAGTCTAAGACAAACTTGAAATTATCTATAAAGGTGTTAGAAAAGTGAGAAAAGAAAAGGTGAATGTTTAGTAATAAATATTTAATGAATTGAATATGAATTAAAATGAAAATTTGGATGAATTATTTAATCATATTACAAACGTTATTAGAGATATTCATGACCTTGGTCATGTGTTCAATGATTCAAATATTGTAAAGAGGATCATATGGATATTAACATTAACCAATAATCTGAAGGTGTCTTCACATGATGAAATGAATATTGTAAAATTATCCCCTGATGATTTATATATTAAACAAGTTTCATAATAAATGTGTGTGCATCCAAAAATATATTTATAATATTTATCTAAAGAAATGTTATTTAGAGATATATAGAACCAAAATTTCTGGGTAACTGGAATTGAATAAGTGGTAAGTGATGATTTATTATCACTTTTAAAAATGATGTTCAAAATATTTAAAGGAATATTTGAGCACATGTTACTTTTTTCACACATTCATTATGAAGATATTTGGATATTTGCTGCTATATTTACAAAGAATTTTGATGAAGAGGATGATGAGTTTGAATTTTCAACAAAAAAGTAGAAATTTTCCCCTATAAATAATTTCAATTAAAAATTTCAAGTGGATAAAAGTTTCAGAGAAAGGTTTTGGTGAGTGATGAGGTATAAGATTCCATGGAAGATCTCTTAGAATGCATTGAAAAATATTTTATCTTAGAAGTGGAAGATGGTATGTTGGAATCACAGAAAAAATCAACAACTATTATTAAGGATGATTTTAAAAAAAGGATTTATAGATCTTAATATGGAATTGAAAGGGGATCTCATGGCTCTTGATCTAAAAATAAATATTTATAGAAAAAATGTAGTTTTTTTGAAGGATTCTTCAGGTTATGTTGATGAACTTAAAGAAGAAGTTGATTATCTCAAAAAATTAGTGGAAGAATGTGAAAAAATTCATACTAAATATAAAGTAGTTGTGAATTAATAATTAAATATTAAGGAATAGATCAATATAATTAATGATAATAATATGTTTTCAAGGAATAGGAAAATTAGATTGTGACACTAGAAGTATAATCTGTTTCATTGAGAAAGAAATTTGAGTCTGAATGTAAAACTGATGGCTCAAAGAAGAAGTTACAATTAATAAGGTTTTTACATAAAGTGTTAAAAGGAAGATATGAACAAGGCACACGATTAATTTAGGAAGTGTTAAATGATCAAACTGACAATTTCATGGGTAAAATACTATTGGACATGAAACTCAAACATCAAAATAAAAGATATCTAATGTGAAAAGTAAGGAGAGTAAGATGAAAGGATAAATTTCTCAACCATTATGAATTTATCAATCATTAAAGAGTTATAAAAATTTAATAGATATGTTGAGAGATAGAAGAAATAATATATTTAAACTTATTATGTTTTAGTTCTGTGGATATATTGGGTATATAATGTCTTATTATGGTGAAGTAGAAATCTATTTTCGAGTTGAAGGGATTGGTTGCAAACAGAGTAAAAGTAAAAATGAATCCTTTATATAAAAATAGAAATTCATTTTATAGATATTGTTTTAATTTATAAATATTTTTTCTAAATAATTAGATTACAAAAGTAGAATAGGTAGGTATTTTTATGGAATTCAAAGTTAAATGGATGAAAGACAATCCATTTTTTGTTTAAAACTGGTTTTATTCACTTGAAGAAGAAATATTTATTTTAATTTATTATGCTATAGAAAATAATTAGAGATCAATAAAATCCACAACTCATTTGGGAATATATTTGAAGTAATGAAAGAATATTAGTAAATAAAATTTGGTTGAGATTTCATTGAGAGAATTAATAAATTGTATAACATAGATTATGGATTTTGGGTGTTCATCTTATATCACAAGTAATATGAATTTTTTAAAGAATGCAAAGGGAGATGTTGATGGAACAATACATTTTGGAAATGATGTAGCATTAAAGATTAAAATCAGTCCTCTATGTTTATGGACTTCATCATAATTTATTTACTGTAAGTAAGCTTTGCGACTCATGTTTGGAAGTCACATTAAATTAGAAAGGATATAATATCAAAGGAAAGGATGGGAATTATCTTATAAAATATTATAGGAAAAATGAAAATCTAAATCAGATAGAAAAAATAGTACTTTTCTTCTAATATTTTAAGGAAAAAATATCTTGTAGAACTATAGGTTGGGCCACATTAATCAATAAAAAATGGATAAATTTTACATTTTAGGAGATATAGTTGAAATTCCCAACATGAAGTAAGATTGGGAAAAGAAGGAACCTATCTGAGTCATAGTAGGGTAAAATTAGGAATACAGAGACAAACAAACAAGGAACCATTAGAGGAGGATGAATGATAGTGGATACTTCATTGATAGAGCTCCTAAAAATGGAACCATGATACCACTGAGCAAAGATAACGCCGCACTATCATACACCGTTGAACCTGAACAAGCAAACAATGAGAGAGGAGGAGAAAAAATAACATACCTTAGATTTGAGACTTGATTGGTCTAAGATAAGGTCAAGGGGGAGAAACGATAGCACTGGACTTCTACAAGAGCTTGAATGGTGTGATGGAAATTAGTTCGGTTAAGGTTCTTTTAAAATAATAGGGGTGAGTATTATCAATGCTTCAAAAAACGCGCTGATAAAGAGGAGTTTTATCAATGCTAAATTAATAAGTTCTGATAAAAGACCTATTTATTAGTGCCGATAAAAGCAATCTTTATCAGCATTTAAGTTTTTACACTGATAAAGATACCTTTTATCAGTTCTTGTTTAACGTTGATAGTGATTTAAAATTATAATTATAAATAAATATATTTTTAAATATATTTATAAATATTTGTCTATAATTATAAATATATTTATATCGTTATATATATTTATATAATTATATATATACATATTTAATAAATAAATAAATAAATAAATATATATTTATAAATATAAATATATTAAATATATTCATTATTTAAATATATTTATTATAATTTTATAATTATTCAAATACGTAATTATTTATTTATAATTATATAAATACTATTTAAAAAATATATTTATTCATTTATAATTATTAATATATAATTTTATAAATATAGTAAATATACATTTATAAATATATTTATAAATATATTTATAATTATAAATATATTCAAATCATTATATATATTTAATAAATAAATATAAATACAAATATAGAAAACATATTCATTATTTAAATATATTTTTTATAATTTTATAATTATAAATATATTTAAGTCATTATATATATTTATATAATGCCACACCATTGGTGGTGGGGTGGTAAGGGTTTGGGGGTTGAGGGGCAGGTCCTGGGGTCAAGTCCCCGAGCTTACGATTTATTGCAATTTTCTTCCTTGCGTTGTGTTATGTGGTGGCAGATGTAATCGACCTAGTATATTTATATAATTACAGATATATATTTAATAAATTTATATAAATATAAATATAAATATAGTAAATATATTCATCATTTAAATATATTTATTATAATTTTATAATTATTTAAATATATTTATAATTATATAAATACTTTTAAAAAAATATATATATATTTATAATTATAAATATATAATTTTATAAATATAGAAAATATACATTTATAAATATATTTAATAAAAATATATTTTTAAATTATTAATTAATATATAATCTAAAATGTAGGGATATTAAAAATGAGTGAAATTAAATAATTAAAAATGAGTAAACTTTTAAAATAATGAAAAAATAGACAAATTTTATTAATTATACAAAATATTAAAAAAATAAAATATGGATATATATCGAAATGAAGTTGAATACATATTGAAAATATTGAAACATAGTAAATAAATATGTATAAATATATATTATAAAATGATTAAATTCCACAAAAAATAAAAAATAAAAAATATTAAAAATGAATAAATAATACTAATTGTAATAATATTAGAAATAAATAAAATTTACAGATTAAAAACATAATATATTAAATATATTATGTTACTAAATGAAATTATGAAACAAATATTAAAATTTGAATAAATTACATAAATATTAGGTGTATGTGTTTCTATATAAGATTTTATTAATTACATAAATATTTTTGTGTGTGAAATTAATTTGTGTGTGTGTATATATATATAAAAGTTTGATATATGTTAAATTGAAAAATAATCATCACCATTCATTTATTTATCGAAATAGAGAGAAAAATACAAATAGAAAAGCACAAGACAACTAGAAAATAAGAGTCATGGAGGCCTAAAATAGTGGAGACCAAGTGCATCCCCTCTGACCAGGTTCACCCTCTTAGTAGGCAATGAGGTCGTGCTATGTAAGCAAGTAATGGTGTTATCTTGGACGACCATAGATTCCAAATATCTTACAACCTTATTTCCCTAGCACCAAGTGTGCAAGACATGCATATTATTGTTGATGATTTTTATGCATCTTCTAATAATATAAGATATTTCCCATGGAGTGTAACTTGTGCCATGTAGAGAATCAAGTAAAATATTGGAATCTGTTTCTACTATTTCCAGGTTAATATACCTCTATCTGAAGAGATGAAATCTTGTTAACATTACCATGGATTCAGCCTGGAGGGACTAACCATAGCCATAGTGCATAGAAAAGGTAAGGATGACAAATCCCCTCTCATTGCGAACCACATCACCTCCTCAAATGACACCCATGTTTCACAGGCCATCAATATTATAATAATACCCCTCAAAATAGGGGTACCAGCGCACCTAGTGGTCCTTTTCTCTAGCGATCAAATGGTTTTGAGAAGCAATAGTCTGAAATGGTATGAGGGTGGGGGAGTTATCCAAATTATGTTGGAACCATGGTCTTCTATGCATGATTTGGAGTATGTTTTGTGTTTTTTGTCAATCCTCAGTGGAAGTTCAGAATGTGTACCATCAAAGAGATCATAAAGTTCAAGCAGACAACAGTATTGAAGGTGGCACCGTTTTCCAGTGTTTTCCAAATTTTTGGGCCTGAAAATCGACAAATGGAGAAAAGTGATTTTGGAAAAGAGACTTGCGCGCCGTGTACTTGAAAGAGAGGGAACTTGCGTGCATAGAGTTTTTCAAGATTAGAACATGGAAAAATGACAAAGGAAAGAGGTTCGCGCAAGTATTGGGCTGGTCGCGCAAGTGACCTGCGCGCCATGAAGAGACTTCCGCGCTGGTGCCTAGGACATTTGGAAACTTGTGCGCCTATTATTTTTCATGATCAAAACTTAAAAATATGGAAAAGGAAAGAAGGTTGTGCAAATATTGGTGTGGTCTCGCAAGTGAGTAGCGCGACAAAGGCTAGGGCGGATGAGCAACGCGCCGAAACCTGCACGCCGAGGGAAGACTTGCGCGCCGCCGCGCAAGGTATCCGAATGCCTATAAATAGAGGAGCACCCCTCCTCATTCGGGATGGAGTTTGTCACGACCCGTCCTCGAGGCCCGTGCCGTGACTACCCCAAGCCCGCCTTCCATAGGCCAGGGGCTGGCGACTAGCACCAAGGCATAAATCCTGGTAAAAAGGGAAGGCATTGCCTTTGCAAAGTAAACAAACACCACAGAGTAAGCAAGCGGAAAGTAAACACTAAGTAAAAACAGAGTACAACTGAAAGTGCGGAAAAGTAAATGAGCCAGTATACAAACCCAAACTGAAAGTAAAGTACAACTCGAAAGGGAAAACAGCAACTGTAAAGTAAAAGCTGCAACACCGAGCTGTCCACTGGAAATCCCACCTGAAGGGTGGGTACAGATAGCTCCACTGCTCCTTGGGTCCCACCGTCCGCTCCGAGTACGTCCTGCCCAGTGGTCCACCTCCAGGTATCGTCCTGCTCTGCAAGCCTCAGCCAAGATCAACGCTGTCTGTCGTCTGCAACCAACACAACGTAGTGCGGGCATAGCCCGTGCAGGGGTGAGTATAAGCTACTCAGTAGGGACCCCGAGACCCCTGAAGGTCTCCCAAAATCCACAAAGGATAAACCACAAAGGTGAGATACAAACATGAAGTAACAACCGACACTGCTTAGGTATATGCCCATACATATACCTAAGTCATCAATTTCAAATACGCTCCAACCTCCGAACCCAAGTACAACTCAGTCCACACAGGAAAGTAAACGTATTCCACACAGGAAAGCAAAACGTAATCCACACAGGATAGCACAACACAATCCACACAGGAAAGCAACAGGATTCAGCTCACACAGGTATACTTCTTCGAAAGACGATAAAGATGATCTCTGATCCATCTAAGTCATCGGACCCACGAAGGATCGATAGGTAACTAACCCCCGCAAAAGACCCACACAGGATCGGGCCCACACAGGACCTGTAGGCGCTGGTTCACACAGGACTGCTGAGCGCAAGGACCCACACAGGATCGGACCCACACAGTATCGGGCCCACACAGGACCTGTAGCACTGATCCACGTAGGATCGCTGAGTGCTGTAGTCATCGTCGTCGAATCCACACAGGATCTCTGTACTGTCGTCGTCGCAGTCACAGTAGCAGTAGCAGTAGCAGTAGTAGTCACAGTCGCAGCCAGCACTAGGGTTCCCGCACACAGCAAGCTCGTTCGGAGGGTCCGCTCCACGAGCCGAGAGGCTGATACATCAACTGTCACAAAGTCCAGAGTTGATGTATCCAAAAGTTCCGTATCGTCAACAGGAACTCAACGCAACAGACGACGCGTCGATCGGACACCCGGTCTGAGAGTTATTGGCTTTTTCGTCCCAGGGGCCCGGTTGGTTTCTAAGGCAAAAACAACCCGACCGTACTCCACCTGCGTCCAAACCTCGGGCGGAGTATGCCAAAATATCTGTCTCACTAAGAGGAACACAACAAAACTGACGGCACGTCAATCGGACGTCCGTAGCTCAAGATATGAGCGTTTCTGCTCCGAAGGCCCGGTTGGTTTCGTGAACGAATCAACCCGGACGAACTCAAAGTGTTCCGAAACCCTGAGTGTAATATACCTAAACGACCGTCTCGATCCAAGGATCGCGTTGCCGCAGACGGTTCGTCAATCGGAGGTCCGTGGCTCAAGTTATGGCCAAAAGACCGAAATCGTTTCGAAAACGGGGGGTCCGGGTCCGGGCCGACCCGGCCCGACCCCCCCTGGGTCGGCCAGAACCGGGTCGACCCGAACTGGGTCGACCCGACCCGGGTCCGACCCGGACCGGCCGGCGGCGGTCCGGCGCGGCGGCCTGGCGCCGCACGGGTGCAGCGCGCCGGGGGGGGGGGGGGGGGGAGGCCCCCCGCTTCTTCATTATGGCGGCGCGACTTTTAGCCACGCCTTTTGGAGAACCGGCCCCCCTTCGTGGGGGCCTTCTTGAGGAAAACCGGGGGGCCGCCTGCCCCCCTCAAAGAAACCGCCCCCCCCCCCCCCAAATAAATGGGGGGGGGGCTTTTGAGTTGACTGGGGGAATTAATTTCCCCCAGTCTTTGACCTTCCGGCCGGTTTTTCTTCAACGGGACCGGCAAAGCCGGTCCCCTTCCGGTTTCCGACGCCGGCGGCCCGGCGAGCCGCCGGTCCTCTCGTCCCGCCGCGGCCTGGAACCGGCCGCGGTGTTCGTCATCTGGCACGGTGCGACGGCACCGCGCCCCTCCGCCGCGGCCCCGCTCCGGCCGCGGCGCCTTCGGTTTTCTTCGACGCGGCGCAACGGCATCGCGTTCATGATGATCCATCCACGACGTGGCGCGACGGTGCTGCGCAAATAAGCCGGGCGATTCCCGTGTGGTGCGACGGCACCACGCCTTCTCGTTCATCACAAGATTATATAAATAACCAAGAACAAAGGAGGGGGAATTCGGCCGTGTTTGTGTGGTCCGACCCCCCCTCTCATTAGATGATAGCTCTTAAATATTTAATCACAAATTATCATTCTATAACTAAGAACGAGAGTAAGGAAATAAACCACAACAAACCCCTACCTTGGGTTCAAGTTCGAAGATCATCAACGACCCGCGGAAGACAACGCCGCGGAGGTCGGGCGTCGCGGTAAACGTTCGTCAAATCCGATGACGAAGAGGTACGTCGATGGAGAATCTTCATAAGTCGACGAAGGATGTCCGAGGAGGAAGCGACGTTCCCTTTCGTTGACACGGAAGACGTCGTCAATCTTCGGAAACAACGGGCTACGAAGATGAGAGGAGCGGCGTTCTTCATCGGAGCTCGAAGGTTCTTCGCGTTCTTCGTCAAGGTTGAAGAAGAAGAAGGAGCTCCCAAAATCCTCTCAAGAAGGCTAGAGAGTTCTAACCCAACAAAATAAGATAGAGTCTTATTTTATTCACAAACTTAACAAATTGAATTTCAAAGGTTTGAAATTCAAATAAAATAACTCCAAATTAAAAACAAGTTGTCATGTCATTTAAAGAGGGGTTAAAGGAGTTTTGAGAGGAGATGGAAGGTTGGGTTTCATGTGGGCCCCACCACACTTAATCCTCCCAAGGGAGGTTAAGTGGATGTGGATCCCACCTTTAACTTCCTTTGAGAGGAGTTAACCAACAAGTAAGAAAAATAAAAAGTGTTCCACATTTTTATTCAACTTTTTATAAATCTCCCAAAAACTAACTTTAGTCTCGCAATAAATGCAACTACGGAAAAGGTCTCCTTAAGAGAATATCGTCGCTGTGAGTTCATCGGTGTCCTCGGATTTCAATTCCGAGCACCGGATCAAAAGTTAGAAATTTCCGCTCGTTCGTTCACTGAACGTACCTGAGCCAAACTTCGGAAATTGATTCCGGGCACACCGGGCCTCAGAATCAGGTGCCGTCAGAAACCGTGCTCTTGTAAAATTCCAAAGAAAATTAAGAAAAAATTTCCCTTGAATTTTACGGGTCTTTACATTACTCCCACCTCAGGGCTTTACGTCCCCGAAAAGATACATCAAAAACTAGGGAAACAAATGAGGGTACTGAGCACGCATCTGATCCTCCCGCTCCCATGTGCTCTCCTGGAAGTTCCCGTGCTGCCATCTGATGCGCACAAGAGGAATCGATCGCCCACGTAGGACCCGCTCCTGTCGATCCTCTACCTCCACCGGGACCTCCGTAAAAGTCGCCCCATCGTCAACGTCAAGCTCCCCATGGTTAATGATGTGCATCGGGTCGTGCACGTATCTCCTCAGCTGAAACACATGGAAGACGTCGTGCACCCGGTGCAACTGAGGTGGTAGAGCCAGGCGATAAGCCACCTCACCAATCCTGCTGAGGACCTGGAAGGGTCCGATAAAGCGCGGAGATAACTTGCCGCCTCAGCCAAATCTCCGAATACCACGTCGAGGTGAGACCCGCAAGAAGACGTGGTCACCATCCTCGAACTCTAGTGGCCTCCGCCTCCTGTCAGCGTATGACTTCTGCCGGCTCTGAGCTGTCCTCATCCGCTCCTGGATGACCTGGACCTTCTCTGTCGTGGCCTGAACCATCTCCGGTCCCACAAGTGCTGACTCCCCAGGGTCTGTCCAGCACAAAGGAGATCTACAAGGTCGGCCGTACAACGCCTCGTACGGTGCCATCTCGATGGTGGAGTGGTAGCTGTTGTTGTACGCAAACTCCACCAAGGGTAGGTGGTCCTCCAAGCTACGCCCAAAGTCGAGGACACATGCACGGAGCATGTCCTCGAGAGTCTGAATGGTCCTCTCCGTCTGACCATCCGTCTGAGGGTGAAAGACTGTGCTCAGACGTAGCTGCGTCCCGAACGCCTCCTGTAACCCCTTCCAAATCCGGGAAGTAAAGCGAGCATCTCGATCGGAGACGATAGATGATGGCACACCGTGGAGCCGCACAATCTCCTGAACGTAGAGACGTCCCAAGCTCTCCACTGAGCCCTACTCTCTAATGGGTAAGAAGTGTGCCGACTTGGTGAGTCGATCAACAATCACCCATATGGAGTCGTGACCTCTGGAAGTACGTGGAAGTCCAGTCACGAAGTCCATAGATATGCCATCCCACTTCCACTCCGGAACCTCCAAGGGCTGTACCAAGCCTGCTGGTACTTGATGCTCCGCCTTCACCTGCTGGCAGGTGAGGCATCGAGAAACGAACTCTGCTACTGCCTTCTTCATGCCCGGCCACCAGTACTGTCGTCTGAGGTCCTGATACATCTTCGCCACTCCCAGATGTACCGCCAAAGGAGAAGTGTGAAACTCTCTCAGCACTTCCTCTCGAAAAGCGACTGGTACCATGGTACGTCCTCTGAAAAGGATGTCGTGCTCTGCTCCAAGGGAGAAACCATCAGGTGCCTATCCCGAGGATATCTGTGCACGCCGTGTCTCACAGTCAGCGTCCTCACGCTGTGCCTCTCTGACCCGCTGCATTAGTGGAGGGGTGACTGTGAGAGACTGGAGGAAGGCTGCTCCATCTCTATCCACGAAGGATATCTGCAAAGAGGCTAGATGCTCCGTCGCCTCCTCAAGTAGCTGAATGCCCGTCCTCCTGCTGAGGGCATCGGCTACTACGTTCCCCTTACCAGGAGTATAGACTATCTCAAATTCATAGTCCTGGAGGAACTCGATCCATCGCTGCTGTCTCAGGTTCAGGTCCTTCTGTGAGAAGATATACCTGAGACTCTGATGATTGGAAAAGACTGTAAAGCGCTCTCCCATCAGATAGTGTCGCCATGTCTTCAGAGCGAAGACCACTGCTGCTAACTCCAGGTCATGGGTAGCGTAGTTCTGCTCATGTGGCCTCAAATGACGTGATCCATAGGCGATCACTGTCCAATCCTGCATCAGAACACATCCGAGTCCGGTCCCTTATGCATCGCAGTAGACTACGTACCCTACTCCCTCCTCGGGCAACCACAAGATAGGTGCGCTGGTCAATCTCTGTCTCAGCTCCTGGAAGCTCTGCTGACATCTATCTGACCACACGAAGGGTTTACCCTTCTTCGTCAAAGATATGAGTGGTGCCGCAACTCTAGAGAAGTATGGCACGAATCTCCGATAGTATCCAGCTAGTCCCAAGAAACTCCGAACCTCAGTCACGCTCCTGGGTGGCTCCCATGCTAACACAGCCTCGATCTTCGCAGGATCCACTGCAACTCCCGCCTCAGAGATAACGTGTCCCAAGAAGTGGACCTCACGTATCCAGAACTGGCACTTCGAGAGCTTACCATAAAGCTGGTGCTCTCGGAGTGTGTCTAGTACAACTCGCAAGTGATAGGTGTGCTCCTCCTCAGTCGTAGAGTAAATCAGTATGTCGTCGATGAAGACCATGACAAACCGATCAAGGTATGGATGAAATATCCTGTTCATGAGGGCCATGAACACTGCTGGAGCATTGGTTATGCCGAAAGGCATAACCAAGAACTCATAGTGGCCATACCGACATCTGAAGGCCGTCTTCTTCACATCCTCATCTCCGACTCTGAGCTGATGATAGCCTGACCTAAGGTCTATCTTCGAGAACCACCGTGCTCCCTTGAGCTGATCAAAGAGGTCATCAATCCTCGGTAGCGGATACTTGTTCCTCACTGTCACCTGGTTCAGGCGACGATAGTCAACACAAAGCCGCAGGCTCCCGTCCTCCTTCTTGGCGAACAATATCGGGGAAGCCCAGGGTGAAACACTGGGTCAGATGAACCCCTTGCCCTGCAAGTCCTCCAACTGTACCCGTAGCTCTCGAAGCTCGGCGGGGGCCATACGATATGCTGGAGTGGATATCGGGGCTGTCCCGGGGTACAAGTCAATATAAAAGTCTACCTCTCTGCGAGGAGGTAGCCCTGGAACGTCGTCGGGAAAAACATCCGCAAACTGATCCACCACTGCAGGAAAACCAGGACTCTGCACGTCAACTGCTCCAAGGATGAGGCTAGCCAACTGATGAGTGATGGGCTGTCCTCTCCTCCGTGGAAGTCCATCCTGTGCTGCAAAGGCTCCCTTCTCGCCGGTGAAGGTGAACCTGCTTCCGTCGGTGCGTACACATCGCACCTTGCGCCTAAAACAGTCAATCTGCGCATGGACCGTAGATAGCCAATCCATGCCCAAGATGACGTCGTAAGGCCTCGACGCTGCTACAAGAAGATCCCAGCCGAAGCTCTCGCCTCCTAGAGTAAGCTCACACTGCCGGCACCAGTGCATAATCGTCGAGTCTGCTCCCGTAGGAGTCTCTAGTCGTAAGGATCGAGCCAATGGCTCTGTCAGAATCTCCGAGCTCCGAACAAGGGCAGCGGCTATGAAAGAGTGACTCGCTCCTGTGTCTATAAGAACTGCAGAAAGGGTGGAATAGACACAGATAGTACCTCGAATCATCTCGGGTGCGCCGTGGTCGTAGGCCTCTGCTGCCTGGAGCTGTGCCTGTCTCTGCCCGCCAGCTCCCTGTGGTCGGGGTGGACCTCCTGGTGGTGGTGGTGGCAGAGCCTCAAAGCATCGCCCACCACCGGCTGCTCGTCCAGGTCCTCTGCCTCGTCCGCCTCCTCCCTGCGGACCGCCACGGTCGACCCTCTGCCTCTGCCTCAGTGGTCCCTCAACTGTCTGCTGCTCCTCGGCATGGCAGGTCGGGCAGTCACGAGCCATGTGGCCCTGCCCGCCGCACGAGTAGCACTGCCTGCCTCTCGAAAGACTGGCTCCTCGCTGTGTGCCCCGCACTGCTAAGCCAGTGTCATAAGGTCGTCTGCCCGAAGGTCTGGTCTGCCTGGACCCCTGAGTCATCCGTCGACTGCCTGCTGCAGATGACTCTACCACGTGTCGCCCTGCGGTGGGTCGCTGCGCTGGTGTAGACTCAGCAAGGAAGCTCTCAATCAGAAGGGCCCGCTCCAGTACTCCTTTCTGAGTCGGTATGATGAGGGAGATCAGCGATGCCCTGATCTCGTGTCTCAAACCCTGCTCGAAGGTCCGGGCCCAGAAGAATGGGTCCCGTACCATGTCAGTCGAGTAGCGCGAGAGATTAATAAATCTCACCGAGTACTGAACGACCGTCATGCTGCCCTACCGCAGCTGAAGAAGCTCCTGGATACGCACCGCACGAAGGGTGGCTGGGACGAACTCAGAGCGAAATAGGCTCTCAAAGTCCGTCCAAAGAAGAGATGCCTCATCGTGCACCTGGAGCATCAAGCTCCACCATCGTCCTGCTGCTGCGTGTAGTAGGCTCGCAGCGAGGATCACCATGAGGTCTGCTGGTGTCCTCACTAGCCTAAACACACGTACCACTGCCTCCAGCCAGTCCTCGGCTGCCTGGGGATCCGTCTCCCAACGAAACCTGGGTGGTCGCTGGCGCTGAAACTCATGCAGTGCGCTGAGGCGACGTGCATCGTCATCGGCTGGTGCTGGAAGAATCGGGGGCTCGGCGGGTAGAGCTACCGCCGGTGCCACTGCTGACAAAGGGCCCTGCACCGAGGCCTCGTCGCTCGGTGGGCTGTCGTCACACTCGACTCTCGGAACCCTAGCTGGCTGCCGTCGTGGGGCCATCCTGAAAAGGAAACAGGTGCGCCACGACCAGAACAGTATACCTGGTGAGCTGATATAAGTAATCACAAAGAAAACTTTGAAACACACACGCAATCAATGTTTTCGTGCATTAAGTCGGAAATCAGAAGTCAGGGTCCTGGTGTACGGATACGTCGGCCGCCGCATCAACACTGGACTCCCTGGACTGATAACCACACTAAATACGCTAAACATTATTGCTTCACATAGAAAAGATCAGAGTTCGCGGTAGAACCGAACTCCTCTGATACCAATTTGTCACGACCCGTCCTCGGGGCCCGTCCCGTGACTACCCCAAGCCCACCTTCCATAGGCCAGGGGCTGGCGACTAGCACCAAGGCATAAATCCCAGTAAAAAGGGAAGGCATTGCCTTTGTAAAGTAAACAAACACCACAGAGTAAGCAAGCAGAAAGTAAACACTAAGTAAAAACAGAGTACAACTGAAAGTGTGGAAAAGTAAATGGGCCAGTATACAAACCCAAACTGAAAGTAAAGTACAACTCGAAAGGGAAAACAGAAACTGTAAAGTAAAAGCTGCAACACCGAGCTGTCCACTGGAAATCCCACCTGAAGGGTGGGTACAGATAGCTCCACTGCTCCTCGGGTCCCACTGTCCGCTCCGAGTACGTCCGCCCAGTGGTCCACCTCCAGGTATCGTCCTGCTCTGCAAGCCTCAGCCAAGATCAACGCTGTCCGTCGTCTGCAACCAACACAACGTAGTGCGGGCATAGCCCGTGCAGGGGTGAGTATAAGCTACTCAGCAGGGACCCCGAGACCCCTGAAGGTCTCCCAAAATCCACAAAGGATAAACCACAAAGGTGAGATACAAACACTAAGTAACAACCGACACTGCTTAGGTATATGCCCATACATATACCTAAGTCATCAATTTCAAATACGCTCCAACCTCCGAGCCCAAGTACAACTCAGTCCACATAGGAAAGTAAACGTATTCCACACAGGAAAGAAAAACGTAATCCACACAGGATAGCACAACACAATCCACACAGGAAAGCAACAGGATTCAGCTCACACAGGTATACTTCTTCGAAAGACGATAAAGATGATCTCTAATCCATCTAAGTCGTCGGACCCACGAAGGATCGATAGGTAACTAACCCCCGCAAAAGACCCACACAGGACCTGTAGGCGCTGGTTCACACAGGACCGCTGAGCGCAAGGACCCACACAGGATCAGACCCACACAGGATCGGGCCCACACAGGACCTGTAGCACTGATCCACGTAGGATCGCTGAGTGCTGTAGTCATCGTCGTCGAATCCACACAGGATCTCTGTACTGTCGTCGTCGCAGTCACAGTAGCAGTAGCAGTAGCAGTAGTAGTCACAGTCGCAGCCAACACTAGGGTTCCCGCACACAGCAAGCTCGTTCGGAGGGTCCGCTCCACGAGCCGAGAGGCTGATACATCAACTGTCACAAAGTCCAGAGTTGATGTATCCAAAAGTTCTGTATCGTCAACAGGAACTCAACGCAACAGACGGCGCGTCGATCGGACACCCGGTCTGAGAGTTATTGGCTTTTTCGTCCCAGGGGCCCGGTTGGTTTCTAAGGCAAAACAAACCTGACCGTACTCCACCTGCGTCCAAACCTCGGGCGGAGTATGCCAAAAGATCCGCCTCACTAAGAGGAACACAACAAAACTGACGGCACGTCAGTCGGACGTCCATAGCTCAAGATATGAGCGTTTCCGCTCCGAAGGCCCGGTTGGTTTCGTGAACGAACCAACCCGGCCGAACTCAAAGTGTTCCGAAACCCTGAGTGTAATATACCGAAACGACCATCTCGATCCAAGGATCGCGTTTCCGTAGACGGTTCATCAATCGGAGGTCCGTGGCTCAAGTTATGGCCAAAAGACCGAAATCGTTTCGAAAACGGGGGGTTCGGGTCCGGGCCGACCCGGCCCAACCCCCCCTGGGTCGGCCGGCGGCGGTCCGGCGCGGCGGCGCGGCGGCCTGGCGCCGCACGGGTGCAGCGCGCGGGGGGGGGGGGGGGGGGGGGGAAGGGCCCCCCGCTTCTTCATTATGGCGGCGCGGCTTTTAGCCGTGCCTTTTGGAGAACCAGCCCCCCTTCGTGGGGGCCTGCTTGAGGAAAACCAGGGGGCCGCCTGTCCCCCTCAAAGAAACCGCCCCCCCCCCCCAAATAAATGGGGGGGATTTTGAGTTGACCGGGGGAATTAATTTCCCCCGGTCTTTGACCTTCCGGCCGGCCCACCTGGCCGGCCGGTTTTTCTTCAACGGGACCGGCAAAGCCGGTCCCCTTCCGGTTTCCGACGCCGGCGGCCCGGCGAGCCGCCGGTCCTCTCGTCCCGCCGCGGCCCGGAACTGGCCGCGGTGTTCGTCGTCCGGCGCGGTGCGACGGCACTGCGCCCCTCCGCCGTGGCCCCGCTCCGGCCGCGACGCCTTCAGTTTTCTTCGACGCGGCGCAACGGCGTCGCGTTCATGATGATCTATCCACGGCGCGACGCGACGGCGCTGCGCAAATAAGCCAGGCGATTCCCGCGTGGTGCGACGGCACCACGCCTTCTCGTTCATCACAAGATTATATAAATAACCAAGAACAAAGGAGGGGGAATTCGACCGTGTTTGTGCGGTCCGACCCCCCCCCCCCTCTCGTTAGATGATAACTCTTAAATATTTAATCACAAATTATCATTCTAGAACCAAGAACGAGAGTAAGGAAATAAACCACAACAAACCCCTACCTTGGGTTCAAGTTCGAAGATCGTCAACGACCCGCGGATGACAACGTCGCGGAGGTCGGGCGTCGCGGTAAACGTTCGTCAAATCCGATGACGAAGAGGTACGTCGATGGCGAATCTTCGTAAGTCGACGAAGGAAGTCCGAGGAGGAAGCGGCGTTCCCTTTCGTTGACACGGAAGACGTCGTCAATCTTCGGAAACAACGGGCTACGAAGATGAGAGGAGCGGCATTCTTCGTCGGAGCTCGAAGGTTCTTCGCGTTCTTCGTCAAGGTTGAAGAAGAAGAAGGAGCTCCCAAAATCCTCTCAAGAAGGCTAGAGAGTTCTAACCCAACAAAATAAGATAGAGTCTTATTTTATTCACAAACTTAACAAATTGAATTTCAAAGGTTTGAAATTCAAATAAAATAACTCCAAATTAAAAACAAGTTGTCATGTCATTTAAAGAGGGGTTAAAGGAGTTTTGAGAGGAGATGGAAGGTTGGGTTTCGTGTGGGCCCCACCACACTTAATCCTCCCAAGGGAGGTTAAGTGGATGTGGATCCCACCTTTAACTTCCTTTGAGAGGAGTTAACCAACAAGTAAGAAAAATAAAAAGTGTTCCACATTTTTATTCAACTTTTTATAAATCTCCCAAAAACTAACTTTCGTCCCGCAATAAACGCAACTATGGAAAAGGTCTCCTTAAGTGAATATCGGTGCTGCGAGTTCATCAATGTCCTCAGATTTCAATTCTGAGCACCAGATCAAAAGTTAGAAATTCCCGCTCGTTCGTTCACTGAACGTACCCAAGCCAAACTTCGGAAATTGATTCCGGGCACACCGGACCTCGGAATCAGGTGCCGTCAGAAACCGCGCTCTTGTAAAATTCCAAAGAAAATTAAGAAAAAATTTCCCTTGAATTTTACGGGTCTTTACAGAGTTCAAGACTTAGGGATTGTTTGATCTCTCATCGCGCATGTGGTTGAGCCGCACAAGTGGTAGTTGGGTCGCGCAAGTAGAGGTTGCGCACCGGTTGTTGGCTGCACACCCAAGGCGGTTTGGGAGAGGAAGAAAGTGAGTCGAGCAGGTTTGAAGTTGAAAGAGGCAGTGTCGCGCAGGTGGTTTGGTGATACCTGCGCACCAGTTTGGACTTGCTCACTGAATACTTGCGCACCGTATTGGGACTTGCACGCCGAGCTTAGGGAAGAGCGCCGAGTTCTGTTGGAGTATGACTGTCCTTTTAAAGCTGCACGAAATCTGGAAGATCGCCCGGTACCCTCAGCACAAAGTGAGATTCGTCTTCTGGTGAGAGTTGGACTTCAAAAGAGCATCTACATACAATAGAGGATGCATTCTTATGCAATCATGAAGAGACCTTCACGTCTATAAACTGAGTGTGACTTCACCAAGGGCAGTGAGCCAGGGGGAGTCAACGAGAGTGACCCGAGGGAAGCAGTGAGCTATCCCTGAACCTTTGTAAAGGCAGTGAGCCTGAGACAGAGTGACTGTGCCTAAACCTTTGTAATCCACAGCTAGTGAAGATTAGTGGAATTCGGTACGACTGAAAACTTGTCGGCATATGATCCTTGGACGTAGCCCTTAGTGGTGAACCAAGTAAAAAGTGCCGTGTCTTCTCTGTGTATGTGAATGTTTACTTTCTGATCATATTCATCATAAAGGTTCAACAAGTTCCTACCAACGTGGGAACAAGATCCATCACATTAAAAGAAAAATTTGTCACCCTGATTCACCCCTCCCCTCTCAGGGTATCCCAGGGTCCTTCAAGTGGTATCAGAGGGAGGTTGCTGGTGTTGAATTTGTCCTTTATCATCATGGAGAATGCAGTCAATGTCAGGGGAGTCCCTAACTTCGATGGAAGTAATTTCCAGATCTGGAAGAACAGAATGAGATATCATCAAAGATCTCTTGGAATGGATGTTCTCTTTTCTATTGTGCAAGGAATACAAGTCACTGATCCAAAAGGCCTGGCCATGACTGAAATAGACAGGAAAATTCTTGATGCAAATGCTAAATCTCAACATGCACTCACTGAAGCCCTTTATGATCAGATCTACCTAAAGGTGATAAATTTCTCCTCAACAAAATCCATGTGGGATAAACTCTATAATATTTATGAAGGAGATAGAAAAGTGAAGGAGGTGAAAATACAAGTGCTGCACAATCGGTTTGATGATCTCAAGATGCAGCCAGACGAGAATGCAGACCCATTCTTCAATCGAATTACTAAAGTGGTTGGAGAAATTCAGGGTCTAGGCAAAGAAATCAAAGACATTGATATTGTAAAGAAAATATTAAGAATACTTCCACCTATGTACAATGCAAAGGTGTCAGCCCTTGAGGAAAGATATATTTCCAAACTTTCTCTGGATGATCTACTGAGTAACTTGGTAGCATATGAAATGACAGTCAAACCAGGAGATGCTACGACTCTTGTGAGCAAGGAAATGTCATTCAAGGCCATGGATAAATTGAAAATCTCAAAATATAGTAGTGGTGAAGATGATTAAGAAAAAGAAATTCTTTCTCTCATTGAAAAGATGTTCCAGAAGGGAAAAGGGAAATTCAAAGGGAAGTTACCTCTCACATGTTTTCGTTGTGGAAAATTTGGGCACATTGCCTCTTAGTGCTTAAGAAAGATCAATGATGAAGATAGTGAAGATGAAAGCTTTGAGAAGCCTCAAAGAAGGTTCTTCAAAAAGGGAGACTTCAAATCTGGAAAGAAAATGAAAAGGAAGAGTTTTGTCTGTGAAGAGGAAGAAGATGATAATGAATTTTGTGATGAAGAAGAACCAGAATTCAAAACCGGGAACCATGCTTCCATGATGTCCACTTTTGAAAAGTTAGAAGATACTGGTGGAGAAAAACAACTGAGAACTTGTGTAGATACCGAGATGCAACTTAAGGATGCGGTTAGTAAGCTTAAGATTAAATGTAAGAGTTGCAATAAGTGGAAATCAATTGTAGAAGAATCAATTGAATATGTTGATCAACTTGAAGCTGAAATTGAACGACTGGAAGAATTTGTGAAGGTACAGTCTAAAATAATTGAAAGCAATGATGATGTAGTGGATATGAAGCTGAGAATTGAAGAGCAGGCAAAGGTCATCAATGACCTCACCTCCATACTAGATGAAAAATCCAAGACTGCTGAGGGTCTTGAGGAGGAAGTTGTTACTCTAAAGAGTAAACTTGAGACTGAATCAATTCCAAAAGAATCGAGGAAGAAAATACATTTTTGAAGATTCTCAGATGCATAATTACGAGAAAGAGCCAAGTGTGGTTCAGATGGGGTTGGAAAAATCTTGAGTGATCAAAGAACCGCTTGCATGGGAAAGAGTGGAATTGGCTATGAGGCTAAGACATCAACTACTGGAAGTGAAAATATCCAAAAGAAAGATAAGATAAAAGTTGAACATGTTGAAACATTTCCTAAAGTGCTGAAAAAGGAACCCTTAATCCAAACTAAAAGGAGAACTGAAAATTATCCTCAAACATTCAGAAATGGCAGACAGTCTAACTATTCTCCCAAGGAAGAAGGTATGAGGAGAAATTCAAGTGAGAAGACATTTCCTCTCATGAAGTGTCAGTTCTGTGGCTATCTGGGCCATACCATGTCTTATTGCGAAGAGGCAATAAGCTATCTGAATAGAGAAGATATAGAAGTTCAACAAAGGAGAAAAAATTCATATCCTAATTCTTATATAAGAAACAATTTATATGGATATTATTATCGTTGTTCTAACTTTGGTCATAAGGATGCTAATTGCAGGCAGAGAAGGGACATGGACACCTCATACCGAAGTTCAAGACAAGTCAAGTCTCGTCAGCAAGACAATGTTTCTCTTTCAAACAGGTTTTATCCTCTCAAAGAAGACTTCGACTATGAAGAACCTGGGTATGCAGAAGAGATAATTGAAAGGACATCATTACTATATACTCAATCCAATGTCTCATAGAAGGAAAGGAAGAAGATTGATAAATCCAACCTTGCAGAGGTGGCCCTCAAAGCTACAAAGAACAATAGTACCTGGATTCTGGATAGTGGTTGTTCATCTCATATGACAGGTAATTCCGGCCTGCTAACGGATATCAAAAGGAAGGTTGATGGTACAATACGATTTGGTAATGATGGAGCTCTAAAAATCAAAGGGAGTGGAAGTACTGAATTAGCTAATAGAGAACTAAAGAAGACTGAAGTACTTTACATAGATGGACTACGTCATAATCTCCTCAGCGTGAGTCAACTCTGTGACTCGGGACTTATAGTTACTTTTAATCAGAAAGGATGCACTATCAAGGGAAAGACAGGAAATTCACTTATGAAGGGATGCAGAACAGAAGGCAACTTATATCAGGTTGATAGTGAAGAAAATGTCTGTTACATGACTGTTGAAGAAGAAAATAATTTGTGGCATCGGAGACCGGGACACATCAATCAACAAGACATGGAGAAAATATCAAAATTGAGAATTGTCATGGACATTCCCAACCTTAAGCATGAGCGTGAAAAATCTTCTGATGCTTGCCTTCATGGGAAGATGGTCTGCAATTCATATCGGACAAAGAAGAAAAGGGCATCTCACCTTCTTGATCTGATTCATACAGATGTATGTGAGCCGATAAATGTTGATGGAACTCATGGATAAAGTTACTTTGTCCTTTTCATAGATGATTATAGTATAATGACATGTGTGATGGTCATTCATAGTAAATGACAAGTCCTTGACTGCATGAAAACATATCGGCGAATCGCCGAGAATGATACTGGATGAACAATCAAAGTGTTGCAATCTGACAATGGAGGAGAATACACATCCATTGAATTTGAAAATTATCTGGAGAAGCATGTGATACAACATGAGGTAGATGATATGAGAACTCCAAAACAAAATGGAGTTGTTGAATATAGGAATCGATAGGTGAACAACATGGCACGAACTATGCTGATTGAGAGTCATATTCCACAACATTATTGGAAAGAGGCTGTTCAAGATGCAGTGTACATTCAGAATTGAACATGACTTTATATGGGTGAGATGAAGACACCATATGAATTGTGGCATGGATGGAAGCCCTCTTTAAAATACTTTCGTGGCGTTGGAAGTAAATTCTTCGTCAGGAACAAAGAAGGAAATCAAGGGAAGTATGGCGACAATGCAGATGAAGGAATTTTCCTCAGTTACTCAATGAACAGCAAAGACTACAAATGTTTCAACAAGCGTTTAGGAAGTATTGTGGAAAGTAGTGATGTTAAGATAATTGAAGAGAAAACCACAAATGCTTCAAGGACGTCATATGCTTATGTGATAGAAAGTCAGGAAGAAAGTGAACGTGAAGAAAATAAAAATGTAGAAATAGAGGAAGTTGTACAAAACACTCAACAGTCACATCATGATGTTGACTCAGAAGAATAATCTGAAGAAGAAACTGTGGCTGAAGAGAATGCAACTGAACCTCACAGAAGAAATCGAAGAGATGAGATTGATCCATCCAACATAATTGGGGACAAGAGTGCACCCAATCAAACAAGAAGGATGATGAATAACACGCAATCTGCATTTCTAACAGTTGTAGAGACATCCTCATTCAAAGAAGCTGCAAATGATGAATCTTGAATGAAATCCATGAATTACGAATTAGATCAGATTGACAAGAATCAGACATGTGATCTTGTCTAGAGACCCAAAGGTCACAATGTGATTGGTACCAAATGGATCTTCAAAAATAAGTTTGATGAGCATGGAAGTGTCATAAAAAACAAGGCACGACTGGTATGTAAAGGATACTCCCAGATTGAAGACATTGATGTTGAAGAAACCTTTGCTCCAGTGGCTAGACTGGAGTCAATCAGGCTTTTACTTTCCATGGAACTACAAATAGTATATAAAGTATATCAAATGTATGTCAAGACAACATTTTTGAATGGTGCACTCAAAGAAGAAGTCTACATTGAACAACCAGTGGGCTTTTTTTTGGGTACTAATGAAACAAAGGTCTGCAAACTGAAGAAAGATCTATATGGATTGAAGCAGGCACCACGGGCGTGGTACTCGAGGTTGGATTCATATCTCAAGAAGCTGGAATTCAAAAGAGGAGGAGTAGATCATAATCTTTATGTGAAGAATTATCCAAAAGATTAATTCATGGTTCTAGTCTATGTTGATGATATCATATTTGGTGGCAGCAGGTAGAAATCAATGGACGAATTTTCCAACCACATGAAATCAGAATTTGAAATGTCTATGATTGGGGAGATCACATATTTCTTGGGGCTGCAGGTGATTCAAAAGAAGGAATACACTTTCATTTCTCAGGAAAAGTATGCAAGAGAGATGCTGAAGAAGTTTAATATGAAAGACTCCAAACCAATGTCAACTCTGATTGCAGTTGGAACTAAACTTGGAAAGCATGAGGATGGGCCCTCTGTTGATCCCACCATGTAAAGGAGGATCATTGGGAGCCTACTGTACCTGAAAACGACACGACCAAATATTGTCTTTGCCACATGCCTTGCGGCCCGCTTTCAGAGTAATCCAAAGGAGGAACATATGGAGGCAGTAAAAAGAATCATGAGGTACATTCAAGGTACACATAACTTTGGGTTATTTTTTACTGCAGGCTGGGATAATGAATTATCAGCATTTTTTGATGCTGATTGGGCTGGTGATGTAGTAGATAGAAAGTCCACTAGTGGTGGAGCCTTCTATATTGGGTAGAAATGTGTCGGATGGTTAAGCAAGAAACAAGAAAGTACTTCTCTAAGTACTGCTGAAGCTGAGTATATATCTGCCACAAAGGCATGCACTCAAATGCTATGGATGAAGAAACAACTTACAGATATTGGTGATGAGGTGAATCGACCAATGGTAATTTACTGTGATAACAAGAGTGTAATTGATCTTACGAAGAATCCTGTTCATCATTCTCGTACAAAACATATTGAAATCAGGTATCACTTTATCAAAGAAAAGTTTGAGCAATGAGTGATTAGAATGGACCATGTGGGAACTGATGAGCAAGTGGCCGATATCCTGACCAAGCCATTGTCAGTGGCAGTGTTTGAGAAGTATCGGTTGAACCTCGGTGTTCGACCACCTCCCCATGCATAAGGAGGTTATGAAAATCCCATCTCCCTGATTATGATAACTGTTTTTATCTGTTCATGTATGTGATGCAGGTTTGTGGCGGAGATACTATCTAGGGGGATTATGGTTTGAGCTAAGCATTGAACAAATTACCAGGCTTTGGGTTTATTGTCAATGGGGGAGAAAGGAATAAATTTAGGCATGTTCAGGAATGTAATGCTCCTGTGACACAATGCGAATTCAGTGTCAGTGATAGGTTGAGAAGGATAAAAAGGAATACATCAGTCATGTAATGATTCTTGGGCATCATTGAGAATTCCAAAACACTGGAACCCAATTCAAGCTTCCTATATTGTTTTCTACACTGAGCATTGATCATGTAGACTTAGAGTGTTGGATGAGTTGATTCTTGCGTTGTTGGTTTGCACATGGGTGGAGATCTATTTAATTTATTTTCTGATTGCCAACAAACCCAAAGGGGGAGATTGTTGGAACCATGGTCTTCTATGAATTATTTGGAGTATGGTTTGTGTTTTTTGTCAATACTCAGTGGAAGTTTAGAATGTGTACCAGCAAAGAGATCATACAGTTCAAGCAGACAACAGTATTGAAGGTGGCACCGTTTTCTAGTGTTTTCCAAATTTTTGGGCCTAAAAATCGACAAATGGAGAAAAGTGATTTTGTAAAAGAGACTTGTGCACCGTGTACTTGAAAGAGAGGGAACTTGCATGCCTAGATTTTTTCAAGATCAGAACATGGAAAAATGGCAAAGGAAATAGGGTCGTGCAAGTATTGGGTTGGTCGCGCAAGTGACCTGCGCGCTGTGAAGAGACTTGCATGCCGGTGCCTAGGAGGTTTGGAAACTTGCGCGCCGATTGTTTTTCACGATCAGAACTTCAAAATATGGAAAAGGAAAGAAGGTCGTGCAAATATTGGTGTGGTCGCGCAAGTGAGTAGCGTGACAAAGGCTAGGGTGGATGAGCTGCGCGCCGAAACCTGTGCGCCGAGGGAAGACTTGCGCGCCACAGTGCAAGGTATCCGAATGCCTATAAATAGAGGATCACCCCTCCTCATTTGGGATGGAGTTCAAGACTTAGAGATTTTTTGAGCTCTCGTCGTGCAGGTGGTTGAGCCGCGCAAGTGGTAGTTGGGTCGCACAAGTAGAGGTTGCACGCCGGTTGTTGGCTGCGCGCCCAAGGTGGTTTGGGAGAGGAAGGAAGTGAGTCACGCAGGTTTGAAGTTGAAGGAGGCAGTGTTGCGTAGGAGGTTTGGTGATACCTGCGCGCCAGTTTGGACTTGCGTGCCGAAGACTTGCGTGCTGTATTGGGACTTGTATGTCGAGCTTGGGGAAGATCACCAAGTGCTGTTGGAGTACGCCTGTCCTTTTGAAGCTGCACGAAAGCTGGAAGATCGCCCGGTACTCTCAGCATAAAGTGAGATTCATCTTCTGGTGAGAGTTGGACTTCAACAGAGCATCTACATACAAAAGAGGATGCATTCTTATGCAATGATGAAGAGACCTTCATGTCTATAAACTGAGTGTGACTTCACCAAGGGTAGTGAGCCAGGGGGAGTCAACGGGAGTGACCCGAGGGAAGCAGTGAGCTATCCCTGAACCTTTGTAAAGGCAGTGAGCCTCGGACATAGTGACTGTGCCCGAACCTTTGTAATCCACAACTAGTGAAGATTAGTGGAATTCGGTACGACCGAAAACTTGTAGGCATATGCTCCTTGGACATAGCCCTTAGTGGTGAACCAAGTAAAAAGTGATGTGTCTTCTCTGTGCATGTGAATGTTTGCTTTCTGATCATATTCGTCATACAGGTTCAACAAGTTCCTACCAACATCGGAACAAGATCCATCACATTAAAAGAAAAAATTGTCACCCTGATTCACCCCTCCCCTCTTAGGGTATCCCGAGGTCCTTCAAATTATTGTGCAGCCAAACCATATCGTTCAAGAGTGACATGGTACGGGAAACCATAACTTTCCCTGAGATAATGATCCCATCCCTGTAGGCCGAATTTCTTGCCCACCAAATGGTCCAACAACCTACATGCATCACCATGACCCTAGCCCTCCTCTTAGTCCTAACCAACCTTGTTATTAATTATACATATAAATAAAAAAAAGTAAAATGAATATTTATATATGTTAATGAATACATATTAATTATATAAAATACAACCATATTAAAAAAATTAAATGTTAATGAATAAACATGTGTAAGTAAATATTTAAAATGGATAAAATTACAAACATATTGAACAATGAAAAATTGAAAATGAATAAATTAAAAAAATATTGAATAAATAATTAAGATTATTAATGAATAAATAATATTAAAAATGAATAAATTTGAAAAATATATATTAAAAAGTAATAAATAATATATATTGAATAAAAGTACAAAAAATGATAAAATTTACTGATTAGAAACATAATATATATTAAATATATTATTTTAATAAATATAAATCTAAAATGAATATTAAAAATTGAATAAATTATAGAAATATTATTTGTGTGTGCATTGTATATAAAAATACATTAATTATGTATATGTATATGTGAAATCAATGTAACACACATTTGATATATGTTAAATTCAAAAGTAAAACAACATTCAATTAAATTTCCATTACTCGATACAATTAGTCAATATTTTTAATTAATATTATTTTTAATTATAAATCATTTTCATTAAATATATGACTTATTTAATGTAATCATAAATATTTTTTATTACATAAATCACATTTTAGGGAATATTATATATATTGTTATATTTATATATATATAGAAATATATATATGAATTTATTTCTATATTTAAAATATTAAATATATTAATAAATAATTATGTATAAAAACCATTAAAAATGAATAAGTTGTTAATATATTTTTAATTATTACATTTTATTCATTTTATGTAGTTATATTTAATATATATAATTTATTACTATTTATAATTAGTATATATATATATTAATTTTTTTAATTTTTTTTAATAATTGTTTTAATAATTTTTTAATTTATTCATTTTATATATCTATATTTAACATATACTATTTATTAATATTTATAATACATATATATTAAAGTTATTAATAATTATTTAATAAATATTTTTTTTATTTTTTTTAATTTATTCATTTTTAATTTTTATTTGTTTGATTATTTCAAAATTTTAATATTTTTAATAGTAGTATATTTTTTTATTGGTTTATTTTTATTAGTATATAATAAAAAAATGGGTCTATGGGTGGGTCGGGCCATGTATAGGCCTAGATAAGGGGAGGATGATGGGCCAGGTCGTTTAGAACCTGACTTATATATAGAGGTGGACTAAAGCCCATAATAAGCATAGGGTGGGCCAAGGCCCACTCAAGCCCATGGGCCCATATAGATGTGCGTGGAGAGTGAATGTGGGAGCCAATCCTTGTAGTAGGCTTCTGTGGGATGCGGTAGAATCATATATAAAGAAGCGACCATACATATGCTATTTCTATGTGGGATTTGCATTTTCAATCACTACCTTTATCAGTGTTAGAAAATGCACCGATAAAGGTTACCCTTTATCAGTGCTAAAAATTAAGTGATGATAAAGGTACCCTTTATCAGCGCTAAAAAAAATCACTCATAAAGGATACCATTATTTGAGATTTTTTCTAGCATTGAAAGATACTAACACTGTATATGGCATGTTTTTTAGTAGTGATTACTTCAACCATTGATAAACTACCTATTCCAGATAGCCCTTTAAATATAGTAAGTTCTTACTCTTTCCTCGGGCTCAGTGGTGATGGTTTGGTCTGGGGGGAGAAGTTTGTCACAACCCCCTCTACCCAAAGTGCACCCCTCCCAAACCAGTAATGAGGGAAGGGAGATGGTGACTGCCCGAGTGCCGCCTCCAATAGGCCCCAGGTTGGTGACTAGCACCAAGGGTATAATAAGCATACATATGGGAGGCATTAACCTCTAAGAGAATATGTAGAAGATAGAGATTAGACAAATACATCAATCAACACCTATTCAGAAATATATATATAAGGAAATCCCAATTGAAAACATGAAATGTCATATAGTACTGAAACAACTAAAAAATAAACTAAAAGTACCAAAAAAGGTAAAGATGACAATGACTATGAAGACCAAACATCTCCTGGAAAACCATGAGCTAGTAATATCTAGTCAGATCTCCAAACTGATCTAAATGACCAGAAAAATATTTTATATATACATAGGGTGAGAATGAAAATATACTTAGTATAATCTTCCATAGAGCCTCTCCTGAAAAAGATAAAGAAAGCATGCTAAAGCACAGTGAACAATAGTGAAACTAAATCTTTACATAAAAATGTATATTAAGTGTCAATCCTCACCATGGATAACTCTCAAAAAGTATTTCATACAAGATAGCATATAATATAATAATGAAGCATCAAGGGTACCCTGCTCCCACTTCCCCACTGGTTTTCCACTCTTCCCCAATATCGCATGTTCTAAGCCATCTCTATCCAAAATAATCCAGCTCAAAGAATCCTTTGAAAGGAATCACAAAATGAAACTCATGCATCACATCCTCACATAATCCCATCCACATATCCATATATAGTAACCAATTAGTTTCCAAAATCCATCATAACCCATATAACATGTATCATACATCAGGTATTATACTGCAATCCATCATAGACCATGCACCGAGTTAGTATCTCAAGCCATTGCAACTTATACACATCATACCTATAATAATCCTTTTGATACTATATCCAGAGACACATGTGTGTGAAATAAACATAAACCATTACATCCCTCTACACACATATATGGGAAAACTAAACACTATGAATACCAGCACAAGTAAACACCAAGAGAAGAGAGTGGGGCCATAGGGGGTAGTCATCCATCTATCCTCCCACTGAGGTGTTAGGAAAAACACCCCAAGAGTCCACTAGGTTTCAGTTTCCCTAATCATCATGGGTGGGGAAGTGTATGAAATCACATAATATATAGGATATAATATAGCTCACAACCACACTATGAGAATAACCTAGTCTTAGACTCACCTACAGTTAATATCATCTGGACTCCCAACTACCACTGAGAAGACCAGATATCCTATAAACACACAAGAATTTAAAAGAGATACATTAATTACTTATTTCATTTTTATCATTTCCTCCAGTTAATTAATTAATTAGGCATTAATTAAGAATTAAAATTATTCCACAAAAAATTAAATTATTCATCATAGTAAAGTCTATGACCTCTAGACATAATCCAAACCGAGTCTATGGTTTCTCAAGATTAAAATCTTTTCATATTTTGCATTACATAAACACTAACCCCATGGGTTAAGAATTATTTATTCATTATTATCATCATTCTATAAACTAGGTACTATAGGAAAATCATCCTAAGATACAACTAAGAGGAAACACACAACCACACACATTCAACTACCTCAAGCAGTAGGGAAGGAAATGAAGATAAAATAAGAAATCCAGTCATCAACCATTAAAAAAATTCTTAAGGGAGAATCTTAGCTCTCATTATCACATCAATGGGTAATCCCATCTTAAAAGTATTTCATCATCTCTAATGTCATGTCTAACACCCACATTCATATCCTAATGCATCTCTCCATCATAGAAATCAACTTCTGCCACATCATATGGGCCTCCCTGTCCCATCACATTAGCCATTCTAGGTTCATATCACATCTAGTATTCCTCTCACTATATCACATCATATAGTGGAGCTCACATCCAGAGGACATCATAAAAAATATGAAACAAACAAGCATTGTCAATAGAGAAACTGGTCCCTCAAAATAAGGCATCTAGCCTTCATATATAAATGACTTATCATGACTCTAAAATCAATGCACTCAACATTATTAAGAAAAAATAACTTATTCCCTAAAAATTATATTTATCAAACAACCATTTTTTATTCTATATTGAATTAACTGATTCATTATTCATAGGTTCTAACTATGGAAAACCTAATACATCAAGCTATAACAAGCCATGTAAAACTAAACATGCTCTTAGCATTAAAACCATTCTCATTGTCATGCCTTTTATTATTATGATCAATAATAATTATCATGATTTACATTCTTTATCAATTTTGTTAACACATGTAATATCACATTTAATTAAGCATGCACATTGCATTAATTTGATTATCATCAAATTACAAGAAATACAGTATTCAAACACACCTCTTCTTTAATTATCCTTAACCCAATTAACATTCAATTAATTCCAGATTTATGTTCTTTAACATTTTCCATCAAGAATAAAATGATAATACATAACATAACAAGACATGATAGCAAGCATATCATAGATATAACACTATCTAGAAAATCAAGAGGCAAACCCCTATCATGGTAGAAAACAACAATATACAATCGCTAAAACCAAATCTTTATTAATTTGGTTCAATAATTATTGGGTTAATTCCATTTCCCTATAAAGGGATAAACCATGCAAAAATTATGATTGAACATAATTAAATATGAGAAGCAATGAATCCCCTATCTCAAAGGTGTCAACGTTCTTCTCACAAGAATATACCAATTTTGTAGATCTTAATCACATCTCCCACAAGAAACTACATATATCTAAGGACACCATGACACAACCTAACCAAAAATAACGTGTATTCCCCACAAATATCACATTGTGACTCCTATGATAGTAATAGAGGTGCAGAGACTGCTAGAATCATATACAAGAATTTATATGCCCCAAAAATCCCACCTTAAATAGGACATGAGTTAAAAACTAGTTCCAATGGTGCAATTCTAAAAAATGAGATGCATTACCCCTTTTAGATAATATGATAGAGTATAACTGTTATCCTTATTAGCTTCATCTCTCGAATAGTTATTATTGAAATTTGTTGCTTGAGACTCATCCCTCATCTCTTTTATGTTTCTTGTACTACTCTAAGCAGTAGTTATCCCATGGATGAATACTTCTTAGAGTATTTCAAGAAACATAGGTGCATGTCCACAAGATATGGAGGATGAGTTTCAAACAACAAAATATAATGATAACAGTTCGGGAGATGAGATAATGAGGATAAAAATTGTCTATAACTTTCACCTTTGGATGAATTCAGTGGATAACACCTAACATAGTGAAATAATTCTTTTCTTAAATTCAAATACCCATTTTCTTCAAAGAATACTGAAATTATTTGAAACAATCAAATGTTGGGTTTACCTTATTAGAATTATATATAACTTTCACCTTTTATAATAAATATCTTATGTGTATTTATTTATTTATGGTGAAAAATGAATATTTTATGAACCCAATAGGATGGATATGAATAAAAAATGGAGTCATTCTAATCATTTGACAAAATATTATGAATATAGAGTTAAATAGATTATAAATCTTGCAATAGATAATGTATACGACCCTTATAAAATCCTTTGTCTGTGTTTAATGGAACCACTCCCATCATAAGGTGCGGTCCCAAATTAAAAATTTAATGTTACCTTCTGAACCAACTACTAGGTAGATAGTGGTAGTCAGGGTCAATCCCATGGGGAGAATGGAAAATCAAGAAACTAGTGCGAATCAAGAGAGTATTGATTGGGTTTACATATAAAAAGAGTGAAGGGAACAATCAATAGTGAAACGATTTGTGAAAATTAAAATCCAAACAAGAGAAGAATAGAACAAATAGAAAACAATAATTTAGAGGTTATAATATGATTATATTTTATTATGAATTTTATTCTTTAGTATTTAGATTATAAGTGAAAATAGTTTACCATGAGGATTCAATTCTATCACAGTTTCTTGGTTTGATAACTAGTGATTGTGTATTTGAACTTCAATTCCCTAGTTCGATAATTAAATATTTAAATACACATTAATGAAATACCCCTAAAGTGGTGGAAACGGGTTCCCCCAATGGTCATGGGTTCATCCACTAAAACTCCTTTATTGTTCACCATTAGTATCATTCTGGGTCTGATATGACATCAATGGTGATTTTGGAATTAAGTTCAATAAAGGAATTGTAAAATTGAATTTATAATAACATCACTACTTTAGAATTTAAATCACAATCAAACCAGAATCTTATTACAACCCCAACATGAGGGGAACTATCCTCTTATGACTATGGTCATGGTATATAGATTGATCCAAAACTCAATCCCTACAATGGATAAGAGAGGAAGAAAGGGAAAGAGGAGAGTTACACTAAAACAGAAATGAAAATAGTTAGGAGAAACTCGAAATGGATCTAAGGGAGGTTCGAACAACAGAGAGATAACACCTCCCCCTAGATGTCCAACCTAAAACATGGATGGAATCACCCTTTATTTATAGAATTTGGAAATACATGGCGTGTACCATAAAGTACACAGTGTGTATTCAGGTAAACATGGTTTTTCCTTGCTTTCTTTACCAGTAAGTGATACTCTGCACCGTTCCTTGACTTTGAATACATCAGCGGTCAATTGGTGGAGGTACACAACATGTAGAGACTCCCCACATAGACTGTAGTATCTACTTCCACCACTAACCACATCTAGAAGGGTGGAAACGACGTGTAGTTATTGGTAGGCTGCATGGGTGTGTACTTGGTCTGGCCGATCCATGTTTGGTAAATGGTACATGGTGTGTGTATAAAGTACACACTGTGTATCATTGAATGTTTGTTATGATATTTCTTGATTTATGACTTTGGATAAAAGAATACCTAAAAATCACCATGAACACCGATTTAAATAATTTTATCTTCAAAACAACCCGTATCTAGTGAAAACATGTTTTATACTCAATATAATGTATGAAAATTTATACACAAATCAGGTACATCAATCTCCTCCACACTTAGTCATTTACTTTCCCTCAATTAGAATCTCAACATCTAATTTATAGATTCTATACTCTAGAAAGGGAATAATTCAAATAATTATACTTATATATACTATAGGCATAACATAGGATTTTAAAAGGCACAAAACATATTTCAATTCCAAATATACTCTAATCATGCCTCCTATATAATTCAATTAAATATTTTTCATCCTCTTCTATTCACATTGTTTAAATTTTCATAAATACACATTCCACTTGATGATTTACCTCACCAGAATTTACCACACTCATCACTCAAGATTATTTTATCAGAGTTATTCTCAATCTCAAGTATATGAACTCTTTATGTAGGATTGAAACTATTCTCATTCTCTACTTTAGAAATAAAGTCACAAAAAACATGATGTCTTTCAATAAGGTTCAAATGTTTCTGAGGCTTTAGGTAGGTATGTGATGATGCGAAAAATAATCTTAGAGGCTTAAAAAAGGAGGCTGAATCCTTAAATAAAAATGCATGATATTCAATAATAAATCTCATTGAAAAGTGCATCCCCAAAAAGATATCTCAAAGGGTATCATCACTGTGATATTCCCTTGACAACATGGGTCTATAAACCATAAATAAAGTGTAATTAATGAATCTAGTCCCTATATCTCTCTTTTTTTTAAAGTAAGAGACCACTAAGAATAAAATTAATAGTGGTTTTAGAACCCTTCTTCCCAAATGAAAAAGTGGAAATCTCCCCCAGACTTAATTTCATGGTTTATCACCAAAATTTACCATGAATATCCAAATTCCCTCTCTAAATCATAAATGAATAATCATTCAAAATTATAAAAGAATTAGGGAAGGATGGATAAATAGGCTTGTAATGTGTCTTTTTATCAAGTAAGTTCATAGTTTCTAATGGTTTCACAATGGTCATATGTATGGTAGGTCTCAAGGTAAAAAGGGGCTTAAAAACAATAAAATTCCTCAACCATTTTAATGAAATTCAAAATATTCATGTTTTTAAGAGAAAAAATTCAAGTTCTAGTAGTTATTCATATCCCAAGAATCTCTTAAGAAAGAGGGTATAAGAAAGAATATGTCAAAAGTCTTAGAATAGCTCTTGGGAATGAGGAAAATAAAGGGTAAATTAGGTCATGACATGAATAAAAATGAGAAGTTTAATAAATGTAAATGTACAATAATTTAAATCGTGAATCAAACTATATCAAAAATAATTTTTAAATACTTTAAAATTTAAAATAAGAATGTAACTTCTAAAATTAACTTTTATGTATTTATTATTTATAATCATAATTAATTAAAAAAATTCCATAGTTTAAAATATTTCATCTATTAATGATGTCTCCTAGATTAGTTTAAGGGAAAAGACTAGTGTAGTAAGAGACTCTCCCCCATACTTAATATTGAACATGGTTCTCCAAATGAAAGACTAAGGAGGATAAGAGGATGTGGGAAACACTAGTGGGGGTAGGATGAGGGGAAGAAAAGAAATAAGTAATCTAAAAATAATAAATAAAAGAAATTCTGAAAGAATACTCCCCTCACGACGAGCTCAAAAATATGGGAAGTAGTCAAAAAGAGATTCCCATGTCACTCTAGAGAACATGTGATTGTTGGTGAAATGGAAGAAGAATTCTATATGCACATACACCATCACATCATAAGCATAGCACAAAAGATATATATATATATATATATATATATATATAATGAAACAAGCTTGCAAAAACTAGTCATGGGGTCTCCTCAAAGGAGGAATCATCTAGAATAGGGGGAATATGTAGAAGAGGATCAACGGTAGAAGAAGCGGGATGCTCAAGCTCTATGCATTGTGTGGTGGCTGTAGCGGGTACATCCATGGAGACAACAGAAGTAGAGGCAACTAGAGGCACATGATCAGTGATCTGTGTGGGGGGCTCTATGAGAATATTCTTGTTGGTAGCAGTAGTAATAGAATTTTTTCTAGTAGTGAATAAGAGAATTGAATATGTGGCTAGTGTTGTCAACAGTGTCTGTGCTGCTGAAGGCTGAGGATCAGATGGAGGATCAGGTGCTAGTGGTAACTGAAGGCCATGGTGATAAAGAAGTATCCCCAAAATCTACTCTACTTGCTCTATTTTCTGAGCCATAATATCCTGGTGGCGCTCCATCATGACCAAGAAGAGGGAGATGGGGAGATCAGCCAAGGGTGCAGGTGGAGGTTGAAATTTGGATGGTTTAAAATAATAAGGGATGGAGGATGAAGAAGGAATGGAGGAAGAAGTGGGGTCGGGTGGATATGAAACCTCCTCTAGTGGATGGGGTGGGATCAGATCAAAAACACTAGCAGGGATAGTTGGGTCATCTCACGCACCTGTAGGAGCTGGGGCATCCTTCATGAGCACAAAGTTGTCTCCCCGACGTTCGACCATCCTCATGTGGATAATCATGAAGAATTCCATATGTTGGGGATAGACTTAGTGATCATGAGGGAGGGAGGTCTAAAAAACTCCCAAGTATTGTGCCAAACAGGTGACATTGAAACCACTATTTAGGTTTCCCTAATTGCTGTGGATCATGGAGTGAAAATAGGAGGCATCAAGACTAGGGAGGTTAGGGTAGTCGTGCCTGAAAATATATGTGAGAAGGTCCATGTCTTGGCCAGACATGACACCCATGTCCTCATGGAATGGAAAAATAATGGTGCTAAAGAACCTATGGATGAATCTAATGGGATGGGAAATGATGAGTGTGCTCTTCTGAGAAGTGGGGATAAACTTGTGGTCAGTCCCAACATGATCCCACCACATGGAAATGAGGTCAGAGAACTCAGGGTGGGTGAGGGTGGATATAAGAGGTGGGGTGGAAGGATGGGGGTAGAAGCTGCACCCTCAGCCAAACTCAACCATATTTATTTTGAAGTGTCATCTTCTCAACCAAAATCAGACTGGTGTAGCTATATCAGTGGGATTATGGCGGTACATGGGCCCATAAATCTCAAAGGTTTCTAATAACTCCAAAAATAAATCTAAGAAGGTAGGAGTGATGACCTAGAATGTATCAAAAAGATGTGTGTGGTTGAGGAGCTCCTCAATCTCCTCCCAGACACCCAGACGCTGGGGCACTATGATATCCAAGAAATGGCCACTTAGCTAGATCATGCTCTATGAAATACGTTGGATTCTATCTATCTCATGATGTCCCTAAAAAAAGGCTAGGTAGGGGTGCAGCAGAGTTCGGGCTACTACCGATATAGGACAAGGTGGGGCCACATCTGCTAAAGTGGAGGGTCCAGCTGTGGTGGTAGTGGAAGGAGCAGTTGATGCCGAAGCTGCCTTAGAGGTCGTGCTAGCTGTGGAAGGAGTTGTAGGCACAATAGGATACACCGAAGTCATGGATGAATCTAAAGGGGACACGCTAGACATGGGAGATTCTGATCTAGATCCCTCAACAGCTATATATGGTGTGGTAGTAGGACCAGTGGGTGTTGAAGATGATGGTGCCATTAGAAGAGGAGGTATCATCACCAAGGATGGTGGCTGGGATAATGGAAGAGTCTCGGTCGCATAAGGTGTCACGAAAGGCCGAAGTCAGATCCGACGAAGAGATGGTCTCTCCTCAAAAGTAGGTTTAGGATGATTACCACTTATGGGATCTCCATATTCCATAGAATAAATAGAAGGAAAGAAAAAAAAACAAAAGAAAAAGGAGATGAAAAATAAGAAAGAAAAGTGATAAATTAGAAAAAAAGTACACGGTGTGTATATCCATGGTATACAGCGTGTAGTGTGATCGGATAAGGAACCCATGTACTTTGTATAAACACATCGAGTGGGCATGTGTTTGGGAAATGGCTAGTACATGGCATGTTATAAGGTATACACTCTGTGTGTGAGAACATGGGGTGTTGGTCGTGTTTTCTCAGTACAAAAAATTAGCTCTGAGGGGTTGTACAATATAGTACACAACGTGTGTAGGTACTACACATAATGTGTCAGAACATGGATTTCAATGCATATACACCCTTTCACACAGAACATGGTACAAGACGTGCACCAAACATACACGCCATGTATAAATACATGGGATTGGGGACGTGTGTTCATAGTACATGGGCTGCTCCTAGAGAATGGGTTGGGGAACTATACATGGCATGTACCGAATGTACATTCCATGTACTATCAAATGTGAGTAGCGGAGAATGTGTGGCCTTATACTTATAATACACGGTGTGTGTTCTTCATTTTACCCTGTGTACTGTGGGGAAACCAAATGATCAGTTGATCTCAAAATCATGCTAATCACTTTTAAAACAATGAAATAAGTGGCATATAAGGACATACCTATACCTAGTATTGTAATGAAATTGAAATCAGGGCCTGAAACAGACAAAAATGGTGGATTTGAGGCTTGGGAGTGTGACGAAGTATGGGAGAAGCTTCGGTGGGGAGGAAGAAAACAGGAGGGGGGGGGGGGTCATGACATAGGGTCAGTCTAGGTAGGGCTCCCGACTTTTATAGGTGAAGAACATGGTGTGTATTTGTCCTATATGTTGTGTAATATTTTTTTTTCAAAATAAGTTTAATTATTATAGTAAACTATATAACAATTGTTATTTATAATTTAAAAATAAATATATAATAAATATATTATATTATTTACAAGAGAAAAATAAACCTATACACATAATTTATAGAAAAATACACGCCGTGTGTTCCAAAATTTAAAAAAGAGAACTAAAACCTTCAGTCCGGTGCTTGAGGTGTGATTTGAATCGGCGATCGACCAATCCAAATGCACGCCCTCAACCACTGGAGAAAAGGTTGTATTATTGCACCATTTTAATTAATTTTTACATTTAAATTATAGGTTCAACACTACATGGTAAAAATAACAATGCACGATGTGTGGTTTCAATTATTGAAAGATTGGGATGGAGTAGGGAGATTATCTGAGTTCGAACTTGGGCCTTTTGAACCCAAGGATACATTTCTGCTAATCAATCTACATCATCCTTGGGTGATTTCTTATTTTTGAAAATCTTTTAAGTTATTTTGAAAACATGAATCACACAACATGTATTTCAATGCACAACATGTGGTTTTATTTAAGTGAAAAATGATGGAACATGGTCGGTTGTCAGGAATCGAACCCCGGTCTTTTGGATCTGTGGGTTATTAACCTATAAACCAATTCAGCCCCAATAGGGGTTTTCTTTCATTTAAAAAAAACATTTATTTTATTTTTAAAATACCTCACATTCCATTTAAACAAAACACAGGTTCTAAAAGAATTATCCCCGTACTGAAGGTAGGTGTGGAGTGATTCGAAACGACGATGGCTCAGATACGTACCAGCAACCTTTACATCAGCACAATCCTCATGGCTATTTATTATATTAATTATCAGTTACTTATATAAAAATTACTATTATAATTTTCACTAAAAATACAATCACACACCATGTAATAAGACACACATGGTGTTTTATTTCATTTTTCTTTTATTTAAATAGTGGAAATAAGAGAAGGTAATACATGACATGTTGAGTGTAAGTACATTATGTGTTTGTATTAAAAATAGAAAAGAAATAAAGAGGGGATAAAGGAATGGCTGGGTTTCCTCCTAGTAAGTTCCTTTGTTTTCGGTCTTTGGATCAACCTGAGTTAGGGGTACTTACCCCTAATCTGAAGGCTGATGTGGCTTTCATAGTACAGACCACCACATATGGATGATGCCCTCATCTTTTTTCCAATATTTTTGACCTTCAGGTGGTCTGGGAAGCGGATTGAAGTAGCCCTTTTCCATGGAAAAAAGATGCCTAAGGTGGGCTTGGTTCTTGGTTTGATCTGGTACATCCTCCAACTTCTGAGGTTCCTACTCCAAAATTCTAAAAAGATGAAAATAATTGCAGGCATCCTCTGAAATAGGTATGTAATCATCTGAGGGTTCTGAAATAAATGCGTGATCAAGTTTAGTACTAACATGATGTGATGTGTTATCATATTCAAAATTTGAGTTTAGAAAATTAATTTCTGAATTTTTTAATGAATGAAATATGGGGCCCACATCATACCATGTATCCTCAGTTGAAACAAATGTAGAATACCCATCCTCAAAATCAACGAGATGATCCATATTGAAAATTATCTCAGATATTTGTTCTACCATATTTCAGAGTCATCCCAACCTTTCGGTTTGGTCCAACTAGTGTGTGGTAAATGCCTCCATCATTAATAATAACCTTTTAGTATTACCCAAAAAATGGTTCCTAAGGAGAATAAGAGAAGGTTGGGGTGATGAATGTACATGATTTTTTCTCATATTGGAACCCGTCATCCATGTACGGATAATACTCTTTCGGGGGTGAGTACGACAATTCTAGATCATATGGATAAAAATCCTCTCCAGGTGGATCATACCACTCCCCAGTCAGATAAAAATACATGGTATGTGGGGTTGAGGTTCCTAAGAAAAAATGACGAAGAGGAAAAGAAAAAGGAAAAACTCTAAACGAACCAAATTTTGAACCATACTCACGCTGTTGCTTTCTGTTTGAGTCCTCGGTAATGGTGCTAGAATTTGGCACCGGTCCCATCTCATGGTGCAGTCCAAAATTAGAAATTTAATGTTTTCTTCTAAACCAACTACTAGGTAACTATTGGAAGCTAGGGTCGATCCAAAAGGGAGAACAAAAAATCAAGAAACTAGTGTGAATCAAGAGTCTTGATTGGTTTTCTAGACAAAAAGGAGTGAAGGGAACCATCAATAGTGAAACAATTTTTGAAAATTAAAATCAAAACAAGAGAAGAACAGAACAAAAAAAAAACAATCGTGTCAAGGTTTCAATCTGATTAGGTTTTATTATGAATTTTATTCTTTAGTATTTAGATTATAAGTGAAAATAATTTACCATGGGGATTCAATTATATCATAGTTTCTTGGTTCGATAACTAGTGATTGTGTATTTGAACTTCAATTACATGGTTCAATAATTAAATATTTAAATACAAATTAATGACATACCCCTAAAATAGTGGCAATGAGTTCCCCCAAAGGTCATGGGTTCATCTACTACAACTCCTTTAGTGTTTTCCATTTGTATCATTCTTGGTCTGATATGACATCAATGGTGATTTTGGAATTAAGTTCAATAAAGGAATTGTAAAACCGAATTCATAATAACATCACTACTTCATAATTTAAATTACAATAAAACCATAATCTTATTACAACCCCAACATGAGGGGAACTAGCCTCTTATTACCATGTTCACGGTATACCGATTGAGTTGAAACTCAATCCCTACCATGGATACAAGAGGAAGAAAGGGGAAGAGGAGAGTTACACTAAAACATAAATGGAAATAGTAAGAAGAAATTTGAAATGGATATGAGGGAGGTTCGAATGGAAGATCAAAAACACCCCCCCCTATATGAACAACCTCGAATATGGAGGGAAGCCCCCTTTATTTATAAAATTTGGAAATACATGGCATGTACCATAAAGTACATGGTGGGTCTTTAGGCCAACTTGGTTTGGCCTTGTTTTCCCCACTGGTAGGTGATCCGTTGCACCGCTCCTTGACTTTGAATGCATCAAAGGTTAGTTAGTGGGGGTACCCGACATGCAGCGCCTCCCTACATGGTGTGTAGTATCAAATTCATCCACCAACCACATCTATAAGGGTGAACACAGCGTGTGAATGGGTAGTACATGACGTGTAGTTACTGGCTAGCTACATTGGGGTGTACTTGGTCTTTCTGATCTATTTATGAGAAATGGTACCTGATGTGTTTATAAAGTACGTGTTGTGTATCATTGAATATTTCTCCTGATATTTCCTAATTTGTTACTTTGGCTAAAAAAATACCTGAAAATCATCATGAACACCGATTTAAATCATTTTACCTTAAAAAACAATGTGTATCCAATGAAAAAAATGTTTTTATACTCAATAGAATGTATGAAAATTTATACCCAAATCGGTCACATCAAACTCTCCCACACTTAGTCATTTTCTTGCCCTCAAGTAGAATCTCAACATCTAATTAATTGAATCCATACTCTATAAAGGAAAGCATTCAATTAATTATACTTATAAATACTACACACATAATATATTATTTTAAAAGGCACAAAACATATTTCAATTCCAAATATACTATAATCATTCCTCCTATATAATTCAATTAAATATTTTTCATCTTCTTCTATTCAAATTGTTTAACTTTTCTAAATATGCATGCCACATAATGATTTACCACACTAGAAGTTATCACACTCATCACTCAGGATTATTTTATTAGAGTTATTATCAATCTCAAGTATATTCACTCTATACATAGGCTTTTAAGTATTCTCATTCTCTACTTTAGAAATTAAATCACAAAAATCATGAGGTAATTCAATAAGGTTTAAATGTTTCTGAGGCTTCAGGTAGGTAGGTGATGATGTGAAAAATAATCTAAGAGGATTGAAAAAGGAGGATGAATCCTTAAATAACAATGCATGATATTCAATAATAAATCTAAATGAAAATTGAATCCCCAAAAATATCTCTCAAAGGGCATCATCACCATGATAGTCCCTTTCCAACATGGGTCTATAAACCACCAATAAAGTGTAATGAATGAATCTGGTCCCTCTATCTCTCTCTTTTTAAATCAAGGGACCACTAAGAATACAATGAATAGTGGTTTTGGAACCCTTTTGAACAAATGAACAAGATGAGATCTCCCCCACACTTAATTTCATTTCTTCTCACCAAAATTTACCATGAATATCCAACTTCCATCTCTAAAGCTTAAATAAATAATCATGAAAAATAATAAAATAATTTGGGCATGATGGATAAATAGGCTTGTAATGTAGAATATTATCAAGTTAGTTCATGGTTTCTAAGCGTTTCATGAAGGTCATATGTAAGGTAGGTCTCAAGGTAAAAAGGGGCTTAAAAACAATCAAATGCCTCAATCATTTTAATGTAATTCAAAATCTTCATGTTTTGAATAGAAAAAATGAAAGTTCTAGTAGTTATGAATATTCGAAGAATCTATCAAGAAAGAGGGTATAAGAAAGAATATTTCAAAAGGATTAGAATACCTCTTGTGAATGAAGAAAATAAAGGTTCAATTAGGTAATGATATGAATAAAAAATTAGTAGTATAATAAATTTAAATGTACAATAATTTAAATCAAGAATCAAACTATATCAACAATCATTTTAAAATACTTAAAATTTAAAATAAGTATGTAACTTCTAAAATTCCATTTTATGTATTTATTATTTATAATCATAATTAATCAAAACATTTCCATAGTTTAAAATATTTCATCTATTAATGATGTCTCCTAGACCAGTTTAAGAAAAAAGACTAGTATAGTCAGAGACTCTCCCCCATACTTAATATTGCACATGGTCCTCCAAGTGAAAGACCAAGGAAGAGAAGAGGATGTGGGAAACACTAGTGGGGGTAGGATGAGGGGAAGTAAGGAAAGATGTAATCTAAAAATAATAAAGAAAACAAATACTGAAATAATACTCCCCATGTGATGAGCTTAAAAATATGGGAAGTTGTTAAAAAGATATTCCCATGTCACTCCAGAGTACCTATGATTATCGATGAAATGGAAGATGAATGCTGCATGCACATACACCATTGAATCACAAGAATATCACAAAATAAATAAATAAATAAATAAATAAATATATATATATAATGAAAAAATCATTCAAAAACTAGCCATGGGGTCGCCTCAGAGGAGGCAACATCTAGAACATGGGGAATGGGCAGAGGAGGATCAGTGGTAGAGGAAGCGGGATACTCAGGATCTGTGTGCCGTGTGGTGTCCATAGTGAGTATATTAATGGAAATACTAGGAAAATGGAGGCACAGTATCAGCGCTCGGTGTGGGAGGATCGATAGGAATATCCTAGTCGGCATCAGTATTAATAACATATGGACCGGTAGTGAATAAGAGAATGGAATCTGTGGCTAGTGTCATCAATGGTGTCTATATTGCTGAAGGATGAGGATCAGATAGAGGAGTAGGTTCTAGGGGTAACTGAAGGCCATGGTGCTAAAGAAGTATCCCCAATATCTACTCTAGTCTCTTGAGTGTCTGATCCATAGTATCCTAGTGGTGCTCCATCATGGTCAGGCGGAGGGAGATGGAGAAATCAACTGAGGGAGCGAGTGGAGGTAGGTATGTGGATGGTATAGAAGAAGAAAGGATGGTGGATGAATAAGGGAGGGAGGAAGAATTAGGGTGGGGTGGAGAAGGAACATCTTTTAGTGTATGGGTTGGGATCATATCAACAACCCCAGTAGGGGAAGTTGGGTCATCTCTCTCACCTAAAGGAGCTAGGGCATCCTACACGAGAACAAAACCATCTCCCTAATGATCGACCATCCTCATGTGGATAAGCATGATGAAGTACATATACCAGGGAGAGCCTCAGTGATCATGAGAGATATAGGTCTCAAAAACTACCAAGTAGTTTTCCAATCAGGTGGCATCGAAACTACCATTCAGGTTTCCCTAATGACTATGGAACATGGAGTGAAAATAAGAGGCGGAAAGAAAAGGGAGGTCAATGTAGTCGTGCCATACAATATAGGTTATAAGGTCCATGTCCTGGCCGGACACGACACCCATTTCCTCACAGCGTGGAAAAATAATGGCACTAAATCACTGATGGATGAAACTAAAGGGAGGATAAATGATGGGCGTGCTCTTATGATAAGTGGGGGTATACTTGTGGTCAGGCCTAGAAAGCTCCCACCACATGGAAATGAGGTCAGAACGCTCAGGGAGGGTGAGGGTGGATACAAGATTTGGGGTTGTAGGATGAGGGTAGAAGCTACACCCTCATCCAAACTCAGCCATAGTCAATGTGGAGTGTTATCCATCCAAACTAAATGAGACTGACGTAGCTGTATTAGTGGGAGTCTGGTAGTACATGGGACCATAGAACTTGAAGGTCACTAAGAAATCCAAAATAAATCTCGTAATGTAGGAACACTGATCTTGATTTTATCCAAAAGATGTGTGTGGCTAAGTATCTTTGGAATCTCCTCCCAGACACCTATACACTAGGGAACCGTGATATCCAAGAAATGGATGATCAGTTGGATTTTTCTCCATGAAAGAGGATAGAGTCTATCTTCTATAGAATGTCCCTTAACAAAAACTAAGCAGGGATGCAACGAAGGTCGGGTAGCTATTTGTGCAAGAAGAGGTGGGGCTATATCTGTTGAAGTGGAGGGTCCAGCTATGGTGGTAGTGGATAGAGAAGCTGATGTTGGAGCTGCCTCGGAGGTCATGCCAACTGTGGAAGGAGGTGAGTGCATAGTTTGGTCCACTGAAGTCATAGATGGTTCTGAAGGGTCCATACTAGATGTGGGATCTACTGAACTAGATCCATCGACAACTGTGGATGGTGTGGTAACATGACTGATGGGTGTCGAAGATGGTGGTGTTGATAGAAGAAGAGGAAACATCACTAAGGCTAGAGGTTGGGAGACTGGATGAATCTTGGTCATGGAAGGTGTCATGGAAGGCCAAAGTCAGATCTGGAGGTAAGCTAGTATCTCCTCCTCGGAAGCAGGTGCATGAAACTTCCCACTTACAGGATCTCCATCTTCCATAACTAAAAGAGAAGGAAATAAAAACAAAAAAAATAAAAAGGAGATGAAAAAGAAGAAAGAAAAGTGAGAAATCAGAATAACAAAAGTACACGAGTGTTCAAATCCAAGGTACATGGCATGTAGTGTGATCAGGTGAGGAACCCATTTACTTTGGATAAACATGACAAGTGGGTATGTGTTTGGGAAATGGAATGTACACGACATGTTAGAAGGTATACACACTGCGTGTGAGAACATGGGGTGTTGTCCATCTATTCACAGTACACAAACTCAGCTTTTAGGGGTTATACAATATATTACATGTCGTGTGTAGGTACTACATGACATGTTTCAGAACATGGATTACAATGCATGTACACCATTTCACACAGACTATTCTTGATGAAAAGGGTACACGACATGCACCGAACATACATGCCATGTGTAAATACATGGGATTGGGGTCGTGTGTTTGTAGTACATGGGATGCTCCTATAAACTAGGTTGTGGAACTATACATGGTGTGTACCGAATGTACACACCATGTACTGTCAAATGTAAGCAGCGAAGCATGTTTGGTCATGTACCTATAGTACATGTCATGTGTTCTTCATTTTACCCCATGTACTGTAGGGAATTCGAATGATTGGATGATCTCAAAATCACCCTAATTGCATGTAAAACAATGAAATAAGGGGATTAGAAGGAAATACCTGGACTGAGGATTGTAATGCAATTGAAATCATGGCCTGAAATAGGTAGAAATAGTGGATTAGAGGCTTAGGATAACGATGGAGTATGGGAGAAGCTTCGATGAGGAAGAATAATACTAGAGGGGGGGGGGGTCGCAACACAGAGTCAGGCGGGTTAGGGATCCCAAATTTTATATGTGAAGAACACATCATGTATCTTTCCTACATGCCGTGTAAGAGTTCTTTTCATAACAAGTATAATTATTATAGTAAACTATATAATAATTATTATTTATAATTTAAAAAGAAATATATAAGAAATATATAATATTATTTACAAGCAAACAATAAACCTATACACATAATGTATCAAAAAAATACACACCGTGTGTTCCAAAATTTGAAAAAGAGAACTAAAATCTTCAGTATGATTCTTGGGGAATGATTTGAACCAGCGATCACCCAATCCAAATGCACACCATCAACCACTAGAGTGAAGTTTGTAGTACTACACAATTTTAGTTACTTTTTATATTTAACTTATAGTTGCAGCACTACATGAGAAAAAGAACAATGCATAATGTGTGGTTTCAATTATTGAAATATTGGGATGGAGTAGGGAGAATAGACGAGTTTGAACCTAGGTCTTTTGAACCTTGGTATACATCTATTCCAATCAATATAAATCATCCCTAAGAGATTTCTTATTTTTGAAAATGTTTTAAGTTATTTTGAAAACATGAATCACACAATGTGTATCACAATGCACGATGTGTGGTTTTATTTAAGTGAAAAATGATGGAACTGGGTCAATTATTAGGAATCGAACCTGGGTATTTTGGATCTATGGGTTACGAACCTGCCAACCAATTTAGCCCCATCAGGTTTTTTCTTTATTTTAAAAAAACTTTTATTTTATTTTGAAAATACCTCACACACTGTTTAAACAAAACACAAGTTCTAAAAGAATAATCCATGTACCGAAGGTAGGTGTGTAGTGATTCAAACCAACAATGAATCAGATATATATCAGTAACCTTTCCATCGACATAGGCCCCATCCCTATTTATTATATTAATTAATAGTTACTTATACAAAAATTACTATAACAATTTTCACTAAAAAGATAATCACATGCCGTGTAATAAGACACACCCGGTGTGTTCTGCCATTTTGCTTTTATTGAAATAGTGGACAGAAGAAAAGGTAGTACATGACGTGTTGAGTGTAAGTACACACCATTTTTGTATTAAAAACAAAAACTAAATAAAGAGTGGATAAATTAATGGATGGGTTTCCTCCCAACAAGAACCTTTGTTTTTGGTCTTTGGATCGACCTGAGTTAGGGGTACTTACCTATAATCTGAATGCAAATGTGGATTTTGCAGTGAGAACCACCAGATGTGGTAGGCTCTATCATCTTGTTTCCAAAATTTTTAACCTTTAAATGGTCTAGGCAGTGGTTTTCAGTAGACCTAATCCATGGCCAAAAGATGCTAGAGGTGGACTTGGTTCTTGGTTTGATCTGGTACGCCCTCCACCTTATGATGTTCTTGCTCCAAAATCCTAAAAAGTTGAAAATAATTGCAGGAATCCTCCGAAATAGGTATGTAATCAACCGAGGGTTCTGAAATAAATGTGTGATCAAGTTCAGTATTAGAATGATTTTATTTCTTCCTATATTTATAATTTGAGTTTTGAAAATTAATTTCTAAAAATTTTAATGAATAAAAGGAGGGGACCACATCATAACATGTATCCTCAATTGAAACAAAGGCTAAAAACCCATCCTCAAACTCAAATAGAGGATCCATATTGGAAATTATCTCGAAGATATGCTCTATCATATTTTCAAGTCATCCCAAACTTTTGGTTTGGTTAAACTGGCATGTGTTAAATGACTCCATCATTGATAATAACTTTTTAGTATTACTCAAAAATGGTTTTGAAGGAGAAGAAGATAAGGGTGGGGTGACTAATGTACACGGGTTTTCCTCAAATTGAAACTCACCATCCATGTACAGATAATACTCTTCTGGGGGTGGGTACAAAAATGATAGATCATATGGATAAAAATCCTCTCTAGGTGGTTTGTACCACTCCCCAGTCGAATAAGAATCCATGGGATTTGGGGTTGAGGTTCCCAAGTAAAATAATAAAGAATAATAAAATAAAAAGGAAAAACTCTATGTGAACCAAAATTTGACCCAGACTTATGTTATTTCTTTCCATTTGAGTCCCCAAGAATGACGCCAGAATTTGGCACCACTCCCGTCACAAGGTGTAGTCTCAATTTATAAATTTAATGTACAATTCTGAACCAACTAGTAGGTATCTAGTGGAAGTCTGGGTCAATTCCATATGGAGAACAGAAAAGAAATAAACCATTGTGAATCAAGAGAGTCTTGATTGGGTTTCTAGACAAAAAGAGTTAAGAGAACAATCAATAGTGAAAAAATTTGTGAAAATTTAAATAAAAACAAGATAAGAACAGAACAAATAGAAAAAATTGTGTTGCGGTTGCAATCCAATTATGTTTTTTTAGAAATTTAATTATTTATTATTTAGATTATAAGTGAAAATATTTCACTACAAGGATTCAATTCTATCACAGTTTCTTAGTATGATAACTAGTGATTGTGTATGAAAACTTCAATTCCTTGGTCTTGTAATTAAATATTTAAATACATATTAATTACATACCCCTAAAATAGTGGAAACATGTTCCCCCAATGGTAGAGCAGCAACACCTCTATTGGATGTCCAAACTCAAACATGGAGGTAATCCCCCTTTATTTATAGAATTTAGAAATACAATGTGTGTACCAGAAAGTACATGGAACGTATCCATGTCAACTTGGTTTGGCCTTATTTTCTCCACCATAAGGTGATCCACCACACCACTCCTTGACTTTGAATGTGTCGGTGGTTGTTTGGTGGGGGTAAATGGTGTGTATTTCCACCCCACATGGTGTATACTATCAACTTCATCCACCAATAACATCTAGAAGGGTAGACATAGTGTGTGAATGGGTTGTACACAACGTGTAGTCACTGGCATGCTACATGGGCATGTACTCGGTCTGGACGATCCATGTTTGGGAAATGGTAAACAACATGTGTATAAAGTACATTCCATGTATCATTGAATATTTGTTCTAATATTTTTTGATTTGTTACTTTGGCTAAAAAAATACCTAAAAATCATCATAAACACCGATTGGAAGCATTTTATCTTAAAATAAAATGTATCTAGTGAAAAAATGTTTTTATAATCAATAGAATGTATGAAAATGTATACACAAATCGGGAACATCAAACTCCCCCACACTTAGTCATTTCCTTACCCTCAAGTAGAATCTCAACATATAATTAACAGAATCCATACTATTGAAAGGGAAGCATTAAACTAATTATACTTATAAATACTATAGGCATAACAGATTATTTTAAAAGGAACAAAAAATATTTCAATTCCAAAGATACTCTAGTCATGCCTCCTATATAATTCAATTAAATATTTTTCATCCTCTTTTATTCACATTGTTTAACTTTTCATAAATACGCACACCACATGATGATTTACCTCACCAGAAGTTACCAAACTCATCACTCAAGATTATTTTATCAAATTTATGCTCAATCTCAAGTATATACACTCTATCCATATGATTTCAAGTATTCTCATTCTCTACTTTAGAAATAAAATCACAAAAACCATGAGGTATTTCTATAAGGTTCAAATGTTTCTTAGGCTTTCGGTAGGTAGGTGATGATGTGAAAAATAATCTCAAAGTCTTGAAGAAGGAGGATGAATCCTTAAATAAAAATGCATGATTTTCAATAACAAAGATCAATGAAAAGAGCATCCCCAACAAGATATCTCAAAGGGTATCATCACCGTGATAGTCCCTTTCCTACATGGGTCTATAAACCATCAATAAAGTGTAATGAATGAATCTGGTCCCTCTCTCTTTTTTAAAGTAAGGGACCACTAATAATACAATGAATAGTGGTTTTGGAACCCTTCTTACCAAATGAACAAGAGGCACTCTCCCCACCACTTAATTTCATGATTTGTCAACAAAATTTACCATGAATAGACAAATTACCTCTCTAAATCTTAAATTAATAATCATGAAAAATTATAAAATAAATAGGACATGATAGATAAATATACATGTAATATGGATTCCTATCAAGGAAGTTTATATTTTCTAAGGGTTTCATGAAGGTCATATATAAGGTAGGTATCAAGGTCAAAAGGGGATGAAAAAAATCAAATGCCTCAATCATTTTAGCGTAATTCAAAATCTTCATGTTTTTAAGGGAAAAACATGTAAGTTTGAGTAGTTATGCATATTCCAAGAATCTATCAAGAAAGAGGGTATAAGAAATAATATGTCAAAAGGCTTATAATACCTATCATGAATGAAGAAAAAAAGGGTCAATCAGGTCATGACATGAATAAAATTGAATAGTCTAATAAATGTAAATTTACAATAATTTAAATCAAGAATCAAACTATATCAACAATCATTTTAAAATAATATTAAATTAAAAATAAGCATGTAACTTATAAAATTCCCTTTTATGTATTTATTATTTATAGTAATTATTAAGCAAAAATTTTCTATAGTTTAAAATATTTCATCTATTAACGATGTCTCCTAGATCAGTTTAAGGGTAAAGACTAGTGTAGTCAGAGACTCTACCCTACTTAATATTTAACATGGTTTTCTAAGTGAAAGGAAAATGAAGAGAAGAGGACGTGGAAAAAAATAGTGGGGGAAGGATGAGGGGAAGAAAAGAAAAAAGTAATCCAAAAATATTAAAGAAAAGAAACACTGAAATAATACTCTCCTCATGATGAGATCAAAAATATGGGAAGTGGTTAAAAAGAGATGCCCATGTCATTCTAGACTACCTATTATTGTCGTTGAAATAGAAGAATAATGCTGCATGCACATACACCATCACATCACAAGAATATCACAAAAGAAGGATATATATACAATGAAACAAGCATGAAAAAACCAGTCATGGGGTCTCCTCATAGGAGGAATCATTTGGAATATGGGGAACAAGTAGATGAGGAACAATGGCAGTGGAAGTAGGATGCTCGGGCTCTATGCGCCCTATGGTTTCTGTAGTGGGTACATCTGTGGAGACACCAGAATTAGTGGTAGCTAGAGGCATAGGATCAGCACTCTGCATGAGAGGCTCAATGGGAACATCTTAGACAGAAGCACTAGTAATAGAATCTGGTCTAATAGTGAATAAGAGAATAGAATATATGGATAGTGCCATCAATGGAGACTATGCTGCTGATGGATGAGGATCAGATTGAGGAACATGTGTTGGGAGAAACTAAAGGCCATGGTGGTGAAGAAGTATCCATAACATTCACTCTCATTACTCGAGTGTCCGAGCCATAGTATCTTGGCGGCACTCCATCATGGCCAGATAGAGGGAGATGGGGAAATCAGTTGAGGGTGTAGGTGAAGGTGAGGATGTGGATGGTCTAGAATAATAACAAATGGTGTATGAAGAAAGAAGGGATGATGAAGTGGGGTGGGGCAGAGAAGAAACACCTACTGGTGGATGGGGTGGGATTGGATCAGCAACACCAGTGGGGGTAGCTGGGTCATCTCTCGCACCTGTAGTAGATGGGGCATCCTGTATGAGCACAAATCCATCTCCCCGAAGCTCGACCATCCTCATACATATAATAATGAAAAATTCTATACATTGGGGAGATCCTAAGTGATCGTGAGGGAGAGAGGGATCAAAAAATCCAAAGTAGTGTTCTAATCGGATGGCATAGAACCAACATTCAGGTTTCCCTGATAACCATGGATCATGGAGTGAAAATAGGAAGCATAAAGACAAAGGAAGTTAGGGTAGTCATGCTAGACATTACAGGTCAGAAGGTCCATGTATTTTCCAGACATGACGCCCATTTCCTTATGGAATGGAAAAAGAATGGCGCTGAAGCACTGATGGATGAAACGAAGTGGAGGGGAGATGATGAGCATGCTCTTATGAGAAGTGGAGATATACCTATGGTTTGGACCAACTAGATCCCACCACATAGCAATGAGGTCAGAGCACTCAGGGCAGGTGAGGGTGGATACAAGACGCGGGGTGGTAGGATGGGGGTAGAAGTCGCACCCTCGACCAAACTCATCCATAATCAACATGAAGTGTCATATGCCAAGCCTAAATCAGACTGGATTAGCTTTATTAGTGGGTGTCTGGTGGTATGTGAGCCCATCAAACTCCAAGGTCGCTAAGAACTCCAAAAATAAATCTCAGAAGGTAGGAGTGCTGACTTGTAGTGTATTCAAAAGATGTGTGTGGTTGAGGAGATCCTCAATATCCCCCCCAAAACCTAGACATTGGGGCACTGTGATATCCAAGAAATGACCACTCAGTTGGATCATGAACCACAAAAGATTCTAGAGTCTATCTACCGTAGAATGGTCCTTAGAAAAGACCAGATAGGGGTGCAGCGGAGGTCGGTCAGCTATCGATGCAGACCAAGGCAGGGTTGTATCTACTAAAGTAGAGGGTATAGCTATGGTTGAATTGGATAGAGTATCTAATGTTGGAGCTTATTCGGAGGTCATTCCAGTTGTGGAAGGAGGTGTGGGTAAAGTAGGGTCCACAAAAGTTGTGGATGGATCTGAAGGGGACATGATGGACATGGGATCTGCTGAAATAGAGCCCTCAGTAGCTATGGATGGTGTGGTAGTAGGACCTATGGGTGTCAAAGATGATGGTTCCGGTAGAAGAAAAGACATCATCACCAAGGCTAGAGGCTGGAATATTGGAAGAGTCTCGGTTTCATAAGGTGTTCCGGAAGGCCAAAGTCAGATCCGACGGTGATCTGGTCTCTCCTCCTCAGAAGCGGGTGTAGATCACTTCCCACTTGAGGGTTCTCCATCTTCCATATCCTAAGGATAAGGAAAAAAAACAACAAAATAAAAAAGGAGATTAAAAAGAATAAAGAAAAGTGAGAAATTATAAAAACAAAACTACACGGCGTGCAGATATAGGGTACACGACGTTTAGTGTGATCAGGTGAGGAACCCGTGTACTTTTTCTAAACATGCTGAGAGGGAATGTGTTCGGGAAATGGCCAATACCTGGCGTGTTAGAAGGTATACATTCCATGTGTGAGAACATGGGGTGTTGGTCATGTGTTCGTAGTACACAGACTCATCTTGGAGGGTTTGTATAATATAGTACATGTCATGTGTAGATAGTACATAGAATGTGTTAGAACATGGATTCCAATGTGTGTAAACCCTTTATCATGGACTATTCTTGATGAACAGGGTACATAATGTGCATAAAAAATACACACTGTGTGTAAATACATGGGATTGGGGATGCGTGTTTCTAGTACATGGGATTCTCCTAGAGACCGGGATGGGTCATTGTACACGGTGTGTACTAAATGTACATTCCATGTACTGTCAAATGTGAGCATCAGAGCATGTGTGGCCATGTACCTATAGTACACAATTTATGTTCTTCATTTTACCCCATGTACTACAGGGAAGATTAATGGTCATCTGATCTCAAAATCACCCTAATTACATATTAAACAATGAAATAAGGGGTGTATAAGGACATACCTGGACCGAGGATTGTAATGCAATTGAAATCAGGGTCTAAAACATACAGAAATAGTGGATTTGTGTCTTGAAAGCATGGCAGAGTATGGGAGAAGCTTTAGTGGGGAGGAAGAAAATAGTGTGTGTGTGTGTGGGGGGGGGGGTGTGGGTCGCGACACGGACTCAAACCGAGTAGGGCTCCCAACTTTTATAGGTGAAGAACAAAAAATGTATCTATCCTACATTTCATGTAATATTTTTTTCCATAATAAGTATAATTATTATAGTAAAATATATAATAATTATTATTTGTAATTTTAGAAGAAATATATAAGAAATATATTATATTATTTACAAGAGAAAAATAAACCTATACACATAATGTATTGAATAAATACACACTGTGTGTTCCAAAATTTTAAAAAGATAACTACAACCTTCAGTCTGGTGCTTGGGGTGTGATTCGAATCAGTGATTGACTGATCCAAATGCATGCCCTCAACCACTGGAGTGAATGTTTTAGTACTAAAAAAGGTTAGTTACTTTTTATATTTGAAGTATAGGTGAAACACTACATGGTAAAAAGAATAATGCACAATGTGTGGTTTCAATTATTGAGATATTGGGATGAAGTAGGGAGATTAGATGAGTTCAAACCTAGGTCTTTTGAACCCTGGGCTACTTCTCTACCAATTAACCTAAATCAACCCCAGGTGATTTCTTATTTTTGAAAATATTTTAATTTATTTTGAAAATGTGTCTCACAAAATGTGTATTGCAATGCATGACGTGTGGTTTTATTAAAGTAAAAAATGTCGGAACTAGGTTAGTTGTCAGGACTCGAACTTGGGTCTTTTGGATCCGTGGGTTATGACCATGCCAACCAATTTAGCTCTACCAGGGGTTTTCTTTCATTTTAAATAAATTTTTGTTTTATTTTGAAAATATCTCACATGACGTTTAGAAAAAAAATGAGTTATAAAAGAACAATCCTTGTACCAAAGGTAGGTGTGGAGTGATTCAAACCAATGACATATTAGATACATCCTAGTAACCTTTCCATCGACACAAGCCTCATCCCTGTTTATTATATTAATTAATAGTTACTTATAAAAAAATTACTTTGAAAATTTTCACAAAAAGTATAAGCACACGCCATGTAATAAGACACACATGTCATGTTCTGTCATTTTTATTTTACTGAAATAGTGGAGAGAAGAGAAGGTAGTACACGATGTGTTGAGTGTAAGTACACACTGTGTTTGTATTAAAAAAATAAAAGAAAGAAATAGGGGAGAATGGAATGGCTGGGTTTCCTCCAAGAAAGTACCTTTGTTTTAGGTATTTGGATCGACCTGAGTTAGGGGTACTTACCCATAATATGAAGGCGAATGTGGTTTTTTCTGTGAAAACCATCACATGTGTCTAGCACCCTCATCTTTTTTTTTGATATTTTTAAAATTCAGGTGGTCTGTATGGTGTCTTGTAGTATCCATAATCTGTGACTAAAAGATTCTGAAGGTGTAATTGGTTCTTGGTTTGATCCGGTACGTTCTCCACCTTCTAATGTTCCTACTCCGAAACACTGAAAACCTAAAAATAATTGTAGGTATCCTTTGAAACAAGTATGTAATCAACTAAGGGTTCCAAAATAATTGTGTGATCAAGTTAATTATTAACTTGACGTGATGTGTTTCTGTATTCAAAATTTGAGTTGGAAAAATTAATTTCTGAAATTTTTAATGAATGAAATGTGGGGCCCATATCATAACATGTATCCTTAGTTGAAACAAAGGTAGAACACCCATCCTCAAACTCAACTGAAGGATCCGTATTGGAAATTATCTCGGAGAGATGTTCTACCATATTTCTAAGTCATCCCAACATTTTGGTTTTTTCTAAATGGAATGTGGTAAATTCATCCATCATTGATAATAACCTTTTGTTATTACTTGAAAATAGTTCCGAAGGATAAGAGGAGAAGGGTGGGGTGATGAATCTACATGGGTTTTCCTCATATTGGAACCCATCATCCATGTTTGAATAATACTCTTCTAGGAGTGGGTACAACAACGCTAGATCATATGGATAAAAATCCTCTCTAGGTGGATTGTACCACTCCCTAGTAGGATGAAAATACATGGGTTGTGAGGTTGAGGTTCCCAAGAAAAATAATCACGAAGAATAAAAAAAGGAAAAACTATGGGTGAACCAAACTTTGACCCAAACTTAGGATGTTGCTTTCCATTTGAGTCCCTAGAAATGATGCCCAAATTTCACACCACTCCCTTCATAAGGTGCAGTCCTAAATTACAAATTTAATGTTTTTCTATGAACTAACTACTAGGTAGCTAGTGGCAGTCAGGGTCAATCCCACGGGGAGAACAGAAAAGTAAGAAACTAGTGCAAATCAAGAGAGTCTTGATTGGTTTTATAGATAAAAAGAGTGAAGGGAACAATAAACAGTGAAATGATTTATGAAAATTAAAATCAAATCAACAAAATAACAAAAAAAACAGAAAACAATCATGTTGAGTTTGTAATCTGATTAGGTTTTATTATGAATTTCATTCTTTAGCATTTATATTATAAGTGAAAATAGTTTACCATGGGGATTCAATTATATCATAGTTTCTTGGTTTAATAACTAGTGATTGTGTATTTGAACTTTAATTCCTTGGTCTGGTAATTAAATATTTAAACACACATTAATTACATACCCCTAAAATAGTGGAAATAGATTCCCACAATGGTCATGACTTCATCCACGACAAATAATTTTGTGTTCTCCATTAGTATCATTCATGGTCTGATACGAAATCAACATTGCTTTTGGAATTTAGTTCAATAATGGAATTATAAAAACTGAATTCATTATAACATAAATACTTTGTAATTTAAATCACAATCAAACCAGAATCTTATTATAACCCCAACACAAGGGGAACTATCCTATTATGACCATGGTTATGGTATGCATATTAAGCCGAAACTCAATCCCTACTATGGATATGAGAGGAAGAAAGGGGAAGAGAAGAGTTACACTAAAATAGAAATTAAAACAGTAAGGAGAAAATCAAAATAGATCTGAGGGAGGTTCGAACGAAAGAGAGGTAGCACCTCCCCTAGATGTCCAACCTCAAACATGAAGGGAAGCCCCATTTATTTATAAAATTTGGTAACACACAGCGTGTACCATAAAGTAAACGAAATTTATTTAGGTAAAATTATTTTGGCCTTGTTTTATCTAATAGTATGTGATCCTCCACACTACTCCTTTACTTTGAATATGTCAGTGGTTAGTTGGTGGGGGCACACAGTGTGTAGCGTCACCCCACATGGCATGTAGTATCGACTTCATCCAACAACCACATCTATAAGGGCATACATGGTATGTGAATGGGTAGTACATGGTGTGTATTTTCTAGTAGGATACATGGACGTGTACTCGGTTTGGCCGATCTGTGTTTGGGAAATGGCACATTGAATGTGTATAAAGTACACACCATGTATCATTGAATCTTTGTTATGATCTTTCCTAATTTTTGAATTTGGCTAAAAAATACCTAAAAATCATCATGAACACCAATTTAATGCATTTTATTTTCAAAACAACACGAATCCAGTGAAAAAATGTTTTTATACTCAATATAATGTATGAAAATTTATACACAAATTGGGCACATCAAACTCCCCCACACCTAGTAATTTTCTTTCCCTCAACCAGAATCTCAACATCTAATTAACAGAATCCATAATCTAGAAAGGGAAGAATTCAATTAATTAAACTTATAAATACTATAGGCATATTAGAGGATTTTAAAATGGACAAAACATATTTTAATTCCAAAGATACTCTAATAATTCCTCCTATATAATTCAATTAAATATTTTTCATTCTCTTCTATACACATTGTTTAATTTTTCATTAATACGCATGCTAGTTGATGATTTACCTCACCATAAGTTACCAAAATCATCACTCAATATTATTTTATCATAGTTATTCTCAATCTCAAGTATATACACTCTATCCATAGTATTCAAATTATTATACTTCTCTACTTTAGAATTCAAATCACAAAAATCATGAGGTCTTTTAGTAAGGCTCAAATGTTTCTGAGGGTTTGGGTAGGTTGGTGATGATGTGAAAAAAAATCTCAGAGGATTGAAAAAGGAGTCCAAATCCTTAAATAACAATGAATGATATTCAATAATAAAGATCAATGAAAAGTTAATCCAAAATAATATATCTTAAAGGGTATCATCACTGTGATATTCTATTGACAACATGGGTTTATAAACAATAAATAAAGTGCAATGAATGAATATGGTCCCTCACTCTCTTTTTTTTAAGTAAAGGACCACTAAGAATACAACGAATAGTGGTTTTGGAACCCTTCTTCCCAAATGAACAAGAAGCACTCTCCCCCACACTTAATTTCATGGTTTATCACCAAAATGTACCATGAATATCCAAATTACCTCTCTAAAGATTAAATGAATAATCACGCAAAATTATAAAAGAATTAGGGAAGGATGACTAAATAGGTTTGTAATTTGGTTTCCTATCAAGGAAGTTTATGGTTTTTAAGGGTTTCAAGAAGGTCATATATAAGGTAGGTATCAATGTCAAAAGGGGATTAAAAACAATCAAATGCGTCAATCATTTTAATGTAATTCAAAATCTTTATGTTTCTAAGAGAAAAACATGCAAGTTATAGTAGTATGCATATCCCAAGAATCTCTCAAGAAAGAGGTTATAAGAAAGAATATATCAAAAGGCTTATAATACCTCTCAGGAATAAGGAAAATAAAGGGTCAATCAGGTCATGACATGAAAAAAAATGAGCAGTCTAATAAATGTTAACGTCCAATAATTTAAATCCAGAATCAAACTATATCAGCAATCATTTTAAAATACTTTTAAATTTAAAATACTTTTAAATTTAAAATAAGAACATAACTTCTAAAATTCATTTTTATGTATTTATTATTTATAATCATAATTAATCAAAAAATTCCATGGTTTAAAATATTTCATCTATTAATGATGTCTCCTAGATCAGTTTAAGGGAAAAGACTTTTATAGTCAGAGACTCTTCCCCATAATTAATATTGGACATGGTCTTCCAAGTGAAAGACCAAGGAAGAGAAGAGGATGTGGGAAACAATAGTGGGGGAAGGATGAGGGGAAGTAAAGAAATAATTAGTCTAAAAATAGTAAAGAAAATAAATGCTTAAAGAATACTCCCCTCGTGATGAGATCAAAAAGATGGGAAGTAGTGGAAAAGAGATGCCCATGTCACTCTAGAGTACCTTTAATTGTCGAAAATATGGAAGAATAGTGCTATATGCACATACAACATCACATCACAAGCATATAAAAAAATAAAGATAATTATATAATGAAACAAGAATGAAAAATCCATTCATGGGGTCGCCTCAGAGGAGGCATCATCTGGAACAGGGGAACATGCATATGAGGATTAGTGGCAGTGGAAGCAGGATGCTCGGGCTCTGTGTGCTATGTGGTAGCTACATTAGGTACATATGTGGTGACATTAGAAGTAGCAGTAGATGGAGGTAGAGGATCAACGCTCTACATAGGAAGCTTTATGGGAACAACTTGGCTAATAATAATAGTAATAACATCTGGTTTAGTAGTGAGTAGGAGAATGGAATCTGTGGCCAGTGCCATTAATGGTATTTGTGCCATTGAAGGCTGAGGATAAGATGGAGGAGTAGGTGATGGGGGTAACTGAAGGCCATGGTGCTAAAGAATTATCCCCAACATCTTCTCTTGTCGCTCGAGTGTTAAATCCATAGTATCATGGTGGTGCTCCACTATGGCCAGGCAAAGGGAGATGAGGAAATTAGACAAGGGTGTGGGTGGAGGTGGGGATGTGGATGGTACAGAAGAAGAAGGTATGGTGGATTAATAAGGAATGGAGGAATAAGTGGGGTGGGGTGGAGAAGGAACATCCACTGGTCAATGGGGTGGGATCAGATAAAAAACACCAGTGGGGGCATCTGGGTCATCTCTCACACCTGTAGGAGCTGGGGTGTCTTGCATGAGCACAAATCTATCTCCCTGATGATTGAACATCCTCATATAGATAATCATGATGATTTCCATATTCTAGGTAGATCCTAAGTGATCATGAGAGAGAGATAGGGATAAAAAACTCTTAAGTAGTATGCCAACTGGGTGTCATAGAAACCGTAATTTAGGTTTCCCTAACAGCCTTGGATCATGGAGTGAAAATAGGAGGCAGAAAGATAAGGGAGGTCATAGTAGTCATTCAAGAAAATACATATGATATGGTCCATGTATTAGACAAACACAACACCCATGTCATCATGGTGTGAAAAAATAAAGGTGCTAAAGCACTGATGGATGAAATGAAGGTGATGGGAAATGATGAGCATGCTATTCTAATAAGTGGGGGTATACCTATGGTATGACCGAGTAAGCTCCCACCACATGGAAATGAGGTCAGAGTGCTTAGGGTGGGTGTGGGTGGATATTGAAGGTGGGGTGGTATGATGGGGGTAGAAGCTGCAACCTCAGTCAAAATCATCCATAGTCAATGTGAAGTGTCATCCACCCAGACTAAATTGGACTAGCGTAGCTATATCGGTGGGTGTCTGGTGGTATGTGGGCCCATCGAACTTAGAGGTAGCTAAAAACTCCAAAAATAAATCTCAAAAGGTAGGAGTTCTTACTTAGAGTGTATCCAAAAGATTTGTGTTGCTGAGGAGGTCCTCAATCTTCTCTCAGACACCTGGATGTTGGGGCACTATGATATCCAAGAAACAGACACTCAACTGGATTGTGTGCCCTGAAAGATGCTGGAGTCTATCTGCCATAGGATGGAACTTAGAAAATAAAAATCAGGGGTGTGGTGGAGGTCAGGAAGCTATTGGTGAAGACCGAGGTGGGGCCACATTTACTAAAGTGGAGGGTCCAACTGTGGTGGAAGTGGATAGATCAGCTGATGCAGGAGCTGCCTTGGAGGTCGCGCCAGCTGTGGAAGGAGGTGCAGGAATAGTAGGGTCCACTGAAATCATGGATGACTCTGAAGGGGCCATGATAGATGTGGGATATGCTAAACTAGAGACATTGGAATCTATGGATGGTGTGGTAGCAGGACTGGTGGGTGTTGAAGATTATGGTGCTGGTAGAAGAGGAGGCAGCATCGCCAAGGCTGGTGGCTGGGAGACTGGAAGAGTCTCAGTCGCAGAAGGTGTCACAGAAGGTTGAAGTCAGATCCAATGGCGATTTGGTCTCTCCTTCTCACAAGTGGGTGCATGATGCTTCCCACTCACGGGATCTCCATCATCCATAGCTGAAAGAGAAAGAAAGAAAAACAATAAAAGAAAAAGGAGATGAAAAATGAGAATTAAAAGTGAGAAATCAAAAAAAAAAAGTAAACGGTGTGTAGATCTAGGGTACATGGTTTATAGTGTGATCAGGTGAGGAACCTGTGTACTCTATATAAACACGCCAAGTGGGCATGTGTTTGGGAAATGTACAGTACATGGCTTGTTAGAAGGTATACACGTCATGTTTGAGAACATGGAGTGTTGGGCGTGTGTTAGTAATACACGTACTCATCTATGAGGGTTGTCACAATATAGTAAATTCTGTGTGTAGGTACTACATGTCTTGTATCAGAACATGGCTTCTAATGCGTGTACACCCTTTCACACAGATTATTCATAATAAAAAGGGTACACAGAGTGCACTGAACATACACGCCGTGTGTAAATACAGGGGATTAGGGCTGTGTGTTTGCAGTACATGGGATGCTCCTAGAGTCCAGGTTATGGCACTGTATGTGGCATTTACCAAACATACACACCCTATATATCATCCCGCCTTTTTAATACATAAATTTTCATTACATTTTACAAACAGAGGATCTTTAAAGTCTAGTGTCTTGGAAATCAGGAATAAAAACATGAAAACTTAAACAATCCTTTAAATACCCTTGAAAATATTCTTGAAAAGTTCATCCTATGTATAAATACTGCATCTCATAACCTTAAGACATACAATCAAAGGAAAGGGTGAGCAGAAGGCCCAGTAAGGAAAGCAAGGGGATTAGTTTACTTGTGATATCAATAAGAACTTGATGAAAAACATAAAGACATGAGCAATGGTAAAATAGGAATATCATAATAAAAAGAACATGAATCATAACTTGAATATGTGGATACAACATTTCATTTATAAATTCATGATCATATCACCAAGGTCCATCCCCAAGGTATTATAAAAATTACCAAGGTTATTCACTAAGGTATCGTGAAACTTGTCATCTCTAGAGATTAATTCTTTACCCTATGCATTAGAGCCCAATTAGGGATCACCCTTAATATGTCTTTATTTACATGTGATCCACAAATATGATAATAAAACATTTCATAAATAACCCATATAGAACAAAATAAATGGGTTTCATTTCAAAATCGTGTCGTTTTAAAGGTTCTTAAAAATAAGATCGTTATGTCATTTATAACCCATGGAAAGGGAGTGAGGGTTACATGTATGTCAATTACAGAATAAAATATATCATTTTTTTGTATCTATGAACACCCATATAAACGAAATAGGTCTGGGTATTCACATAAATAAAACAAGATAATTCTTGGAGAAAAAGAGAGATAAATTTTGAGACAAAATTTCTGCAGCATAACGACTATATAACATGGTTTTAGAAAATAATATAAATAGAGGGTACATGGGTCTCCTATCCATAAATGGATAATTTTGTAGCAGAGTTATAGAATAAAAATAAATAAGATCATGGTGTTGATATTTGAATGACACACCACATGAATAGGAAACTTGAAAAGAAAGAGAAAGCATGATTTCTTTTACGAAAATTCAGCAGCCTAACAACGTCACTTAAAAATTCAGAAAATCAATTGATGAGAGAGAAAAGGGTATATAATCATTTTTAAATTAAATGTACAGTAGTAAAGATATATAAGAACAATCCCCCGCATAATAAAATGTAACTATAAGACATAACATAAAGGAATTCATGACTTAAAAGAGGAGGGTTAAAGGTTCCCTTACCGATTTGATAAATTTTGAAACATACACCCCATGAAATAAGGATCATATAAATAATATGTAAATTCCCATAAATTAAATTATATTACAAAAATATTATAATAATGGTCAGTACATACACCACACAAAATAAAATAGTGGAAAATATACCATGAATCTCACAGGAATAAGAAGTGAGGTGAAAATCCCTTACCATGTTGTATTCAATCGAATCGTATGACCAAAAATTATTAACCACCAAAATAATCATAGAATACCATGAATATAAAGGTAATACTGATAATATATATCCAATGGCAGTACACAATACACCACATGCTATAAATAAGCGGCGAGCAATGGAAATCTCACGGAATTAAAAGTGAGATAAGAATCCCTTACCACGTTGTAATCAATCGAGTCATATGACCAAAAGTTAATAAACACTAAATGATTCACATAATAACATGAATATAATGAGAATCATGATAATATATATCAAATGGAAGTACACAATACACCACATGTAATAAATTAGTGGTGAATAATGGAAATCCCACAGAATTAAAAGTGAGATAAGAAACCCCTTACCTCGTTGTCCGACTTGACTCGCTCGTATGTTCCTTGTTCTTCCTGAATAATAAACTTAAGTTAATTTATACTTGATGAATAATATTTTTAAAGTTTATTATTTCTTTTATATTAATTATTACCTTTCTATAATAATTAGTTAATTATTTGAGCTCATATCGGACATTTTGTCAATTTTAGGAACTTGAGTAAAAAAATGAACTTGTTATAATTATAAATTGTCCATGTGGTCAAAAGTCCATTATCTACAGAATGATATTAATAATTTAGATTTAATATATATCATATATATCCAGTATATATATGTATTTATAATATTACATAACATTTGGAGATAAGAAATGAAATGCACCGTTCATGGAGACGGTAAGCCGTACGTACGCATGAACGCTACTTTCATTTCTATTTCCTATTTTAATGAAATGAAAACATAGTGATTAATAGGTATATTATAATTTAAGTATAATATTTATGTCATATATGTTACATAAGTTCATAAATTCTATCCTTTATACATTCCACGTATGACATGAATGAGTCATATCACTTTGAGGGCGCGGTAGTCTGCACTTTCTCTAATGAAATTATCGCATTTACTCATTATAGGAACCATAAAGGTATGCTATAAAAAGGAAAATACAGAAGTATAAAGAAAACATAAATATAGTATATATCATATATAGATATAGTTCCATCATAATGGCCACCTTGAGAGGCGGTAGGAGATAATTGAATAATCATCGTTTTGTGAGGCAGTAGTTAACCGTCCACTGAAACAGTATGTTCTTTACCCATTAGATGGAGGTGTGTGTAAGTTTAGCTCAGATAATTCTCTTAAAAACATACTTGTATATTTATAATACTGGTTTTGTTATAAAATAAAGTAATAAAAAGAGTTTAGGGGGTTGGAGAAGTAAAATAAATCAAAAGAACTTAAGAGAAGACATTACCTTTAAATTGGGTAACTCCCTTTAGTTTGAACCAAAAGGGTTTCTTGAAGTGCTTTCTGCCTAAGGTAAGCCTTCTAGGATGAATAGAGGGATATTTTGATCTTATTGGAGTAGATTTTGGACAAGCCAAAGGATTGATAAGTGTGAGAAATGGGTATGAAGTGAGGGTTTTTTATAAGGAAGAGGAGGGGCTCTTTTGGAAAGTTCGAAAATATTATTTTATTATATAATGATTTTCGGTTTCTAAAGGTCCATAAATAATTAAAGTCAAATATAAGGTGTCCCATGTTCTAAATAAAATCATCCAATAATAATTGGACAAGTTTTGAATATTTTTTTAATTTTTATCTTCTCATTTATTTAAATCATCCATTAATGACGTAAACACTACATCATTAATGTGTCATAAATAATTTTATTTATTTGATGTCTAAAAATTATAAAAAAATACCATGATGTAGAATTTTTTTAGCTTTAAAATTAATATTTATAGTCTAAAAGATAACTTATATATCCCCATGTAATTTTTTTAGTAAAATAATACATGATTATGACATTTTTATTTTTATGTTAAATAAAAAGTTATAAATGTCATTATCTTACACAAGTGGCTCAATGAGGCCCCAAAATTGACCCATGGATTTTCTTGGTCGGAAATGACTCATACAATAAGGTTAGGACAAGTGTTAAGGTATTTTTTTATTATTATAACATTACTTTTACCTTAAATTACCCCAATTACCTTTAATCGTGGTTAATAAAAGTCAAAAGTTACTATTCACCAAAAAATTATTTTCATCCAATTGAACCACATTTTACTTACTAATGATAACCATGTATGTCGGATTTTTGAAATTAAATTTCCAGAAGTGGTAAAATTTTATTAAAATGACAAAGTCAGTTTTTAACTACTACTTAGTGGTTTCACTATTCATCAAAAATTGAAGGTTTTTAGAAAAAATCAAAAAATTCACTCTAAGCTAAATTTTATATTCTGAATTCAAAAATGATTTCTATTTTACCAAATTCAAAACATATAAGTTGCATTAATTAATTTTATAATTAATTCCTATTGTCAAAACAAAAAGCGTGTTTTTAAGAAATAATAACCATCAAAAGATTGATACTTGTTAATGTCCAATTTCAAATTGAAATTACTTCCAATGGAAAAAAATTGGGTTAAATGGTAAAAATAAAATCTATTTAAACTTTAAAACCAATTAAAAATATAATATAACCATATAAATAAATTAGATTAAAAGGCGGGTTTGAATTAAAATACAACAGTTTTTCACTATTCATTAAAAATGAACATTATTAGAAAAATATCAAAATTTCATCCAAAGTAAATTTTGATGTCCTGATTCTAAATATGAAAATTATTTTGTCAAATATAATATGTAAAAGTGACAAAAAATATATTTAAAAAGGGTTCACCATCAAAAGGTGGTAAATCTTCCTTTTAAAGTAAATTATGCTTAAAATAGATTCATTTACATTTTTAGCCTCTGAATTTTATTGGATGAATGTAAAAACATTTAACAAACATATATTATCATATTTAAGTTAGTTCTATTAATTCCCGCCAATACAACGACTAGGTGTTAACTACCATTTAAAATAATAATATTATATTATTAGTGTGCAATGTAAGATTTCAAAGAAACCTGTTTTTTGCGTGTTAGGTACGCCATTGAATATAGAATCCCCTTTAAAAATAAAATTAATATTCAATTAAAAAATATTAAAAAATATTAAAATTTTATATTCTCTATTTTCTTGGGATGTTACACCCTATACTATCAAATGTGATCAGTGGAGTGTGTGTGGCCATGTACCTATAGTACATGATGTGTGTTCTTCATTTTACCCCATGTACTATGGGGAAGATGTACGACCGAATGATCTCAAAATCACTATATCACCTATAAAAAAAATTAAATAAGGAGTGTAGAAGGACATACCTAGCCTGAGGATTGTAATGCAATTGAAATTAGGGCCTAAAACGGACGGAAATGGTGGACTCGAGGCTTGGGAGTGCGACGACGTATGGGAGAAGCTTCGGTGGGGAGGAAGAAAACAGGATGGGGGGGGGGGGTCATGACACGGGGTTAGGCTGGGTAGGTCTCATTTTTTATAGGTTAATAACACAACATGTATCTATCCTACATGTCATGTAAGATTTTTTTCATAATAAGTATAATTATTATAGTAAACTATATAATAATTATTATTATAATTTGAAAATAAATATATATTAAATATATTATATTATTTAAAAGTGAAAAGTAAACCTATACATGTAATTTATAGAATAAATACATGCTTTGTGTTATAAAAATTGAAAAAAGAGAACTACAACCTTCGGTCTGGTGCTTAGGGCACAATTCGAACCAGTGATCGACCAATCCAAATGGATGCCCTTAACCATTGGATCGAAGGTTGTAGTAATGCACTGTTTTAGTTACTTTTGATATTTAAAGTATAGGTGCAACACTACATAGGTAAAATAAAAATGCACGGTGTGTGGTTTCAATTATTGAAAGATTGGGATGTAGTAGAGAGATTAGCTGAGTTCAAACCCAGGTCTTTTAAACCATATGATTTGTCTCTTCCAATCAACCTACATCATCTTTAGGTGATTTCTTATTTTTGAAAATGTTTTATGCTATTTTTAAAACATTAATCACACAACATGTATCACAATGCACGACGTGTGTTTTTATTTAAGTAAAAAATGATGGAACTAGGTCGATATTCAGGACTCAAACCCAGGTCTTTTGGATCTGTGGGTTATAACCCTACTAACCAATTCAGCCCCACTAGGGGTTTTCTTTCATTTTAAAAAAAAAATTATTTTATTTTGAAAATATCTCACATGCCATTTAAACAACAAATGGGTTATAAAAGAATGATCCTTGTACCAAATACAAGTGTGGAGTGATTCAAACCGATGAGGGCCCAAATACATCCTAGTAACCTTTCCATCAACACATTCCTTATCCCTTTTTATTATATTAATTAATATTTACTTATAAAAAAGTACTATGATAATTTTCACTAAAAATATAATCACACATCATGTAATAAGACACACATGGAATGTTCTTTCATTTTTATTTTATTGAAACAGTGGACAAAAAAGAAGGTAGTACATGGAGTGTTGAGTTTAATTACACACCGTGTTTGTATTAAAAATAGAAAAGAAAGAAAGAGGGGATAAAGGAATGGATGGGCTGCCTCCCAGCAAGTGAATTTGTTTTAGGTATTTGTCTTGACTAGAGTTAGGGGTACTTACCCATAATATGAAGGTGGATGTGTCTTTTGTAGTGAGAACCACCACATATGGCCAACACCCTCATCTTGTTTCTAATATTTTTAACCTTCAGTTGGTCAGGGTAGTGTCTTGCAGTAGCCTTGCTCCATGGCCAAAAGATGCTGAAGGTGGACTTGATTTTTGTTTTGATCCAATACATCCTCCACCTTCTGAGTTTCCTACACCAAAACACTAAAAACTTGGAAATAATTTCAGGAATCCTCTGAAATAGGAATTTAATCAATTAAGGGTTCTGAAATAAATGTGTGATCAAGTTTAGTATTAACATGACGTGGTGTGTTCTTGTATTCAAAATTTGAGTTCTGAAAATTAATTTCTGAAATTTTTAATCAATCAAAGGTGGGTTCTATATCATAACATGTTTCCTCAGTTGAAACAAAGGTAGAATACTCATCCTTAAAATCAACCAAATGATCCATATTGAAAATTATCTTGGAGTGATATTCTAACATATTTCTGAGTCATCCCAAATTTTTGGTTTGGTCCAACTGGCATGTGGTAAATTCCTCCACCATTGATAATAGCCCGAATGGCCTAAAGGCCTTCATTTTTATTTATTTTTGATAAGCCCCCTTTCAAGGGATGAGGGGGAACCCTTACAAGGCCCATAGGCTCAGAGATTACATGGCCCATAGGCTTAGGATATTACATGACCCAAAGGTCTTAGGGAATTCAACTAGACTATCTACAAGGAACTGCCCCTCCCAACATCAGCATCATTATAGTAGCTCTCCACCTTCTCATGACCATCGGGCTAGGCTTCCCGTGCAAGCATAGCCTGGTCCCGATGGCATATCCATACCCTATCATTCTAAAAAATCCATTTGGCTCTACTTTGGTGAGTGCACCTGCTCTGAATCCTCTTATGGGGTTGCTCTTTTTTTTATAGTCTGTCTGGGGCAACAACATGTGGCCTGAAGGTTTTGAGGTGGCCCGAAGGTTTTGAGGTGGCCCGAAATCCCTACTGACCCGAAGGCCTGGGTTTCCTGAAATCCTTAAGGTCTCCAAGCCCAAACCAGTGGCCCAAGGTGAATAGTTCCAGCTGCTACAGTACCAAACAATACCTTCTACAGTAACTGCTACAATAACCCCACAGTGTACAGTTATGCTACAGTACCTGTACAGTGTACAATCCTACTATAGTACCCGCATAGTGTATAGTTCTTCTACAGTATTTCTACAATGCCTGCTACAATACTTCTACTGTACCCCTAGAAAATATGCCTCTGCATGGTTTTGAACCTTGGTCTTGTGGATGTACTTAAGGATACCTCACCAACTCGGACGAGGCTCATGTACCCACCATTGATAATAACCTTTTGATATTACCCGAAAATGGTTTTGAAGGAAAATAATAGAAGGGTGGGGTGAAAAATTTACATGGGTTTTCCTCATATTGGAATCTATCATCCATGTATGGATAATACTCTTCTTGGGGTAAGTACAAAAACACTAGATCATATGGATAAAAATCCTCTCCAGGTGGATTATACCACTCCCCAATCAGATAAAAATCCATGGGATGTGGGGTTGAGGTTGCCAAGAAAAAGAATCAAGAAGAAGAGAAGAAAAAGAAAAAACTCTAGGTGAACCAACCTTTGACCAAAGATCACAATATTACTTTCCATTTGATCCCCCCACAACGACGCTGGAATTTGGAACTACTCCCATCACGAGGTGTAGTCCCAAATTAGAAATTTAATGTTCTCTTCTAAAACAACTACTAGGTTTCTAGTGGTAGCTAGGGTTGATACCATAGGGATAATGGAAAAGAAAGAAACCAGTGCGAATCAAGAGAGTCTTGATTAGTTTTCCAGACAAAAAGAGTGAAGGGAACAATCAATAGTGAAATGATTTTTGAAAATTAAATTCAAAACAAGAGAAGAACAGAAAAAATAGAAAACAATTCTATTGAGGTTACAATCCGATTAGGTTTTATTATGAATTTCATTATTTAGTCTTTAGATTATAACAAAAAATAATTTACCATGAGGATTAAATTATATCATAGTTTCTTGGTCTGATAAATTGTGATTGTGTATTTTAAATTCAATTCCTTGGTCTTGTAATTAAATATTTAAATACACATTAATTCTATACCCCTAAAATTGTGTAAATTGGTTCCCCCAATGGTCATAGGTTCATCCAATAAAACTCCTTTAGTGTTCACCATTAGTATCGTTCTTGGTCCGATTTGACATCAATGATGATTTTGGAATTAAGTTCAATAAAGGAATTGTAAAACCAAATTCATAATAACATCACTACTTTAGAATTTAAATCACAATAAAACCAAAATCTTATTACAACCCCAACATGAGGGAAACTATCCTCTTATTACCATGGTCATGATATGTAGATTGAGATAAAACTCAATACCTACCACATATATGAGAGGAAGAAGGGGGGAGACAATTATAATAAAACAGAAATTAAAACAATAAAGAGAAAATCGAAATGGATCAGAGGGAGGTTTGAATGGAATAGTATAAGTACCTCCCCTTGGATGTATAACCTTGAATATGGAGGGTATCCCCCCTTCATTTATAAAATTTTGAAATACATGGCATGTACCATAAAGTACACGGTGTGTATTCAGATCAACTTGGTTTGGCCTTGTTTTCTCTATCAGTAGGTGATCTGCCACATCGCATGTAGCACCACCCCACATGGCTTGTAGTATTGAATTCATCCACCAACCAAATCTATAAGGGTTGACATGGCGTGTGAATGGGTAGTACACAACATGTAGTTACTATCAGGATATATGGGTATGTACTCGGTCTAGCTGATTGATGTCTGGGAAATGGTACACGACATGTGTATAAAGTACACACCATGTGTCATTGAATCTTTGTTATGATATTTCTTTATTTGTGACTTTGGATAAAAAAATACCTACAAATCATCATGAACACTGATTTAAAGTATTTTATCTACAAAACAACGTGTATCCAGTGAAAACATGTTTCTATACTCAATAGAATGTATGAAAATGTATACAAAAATTGGGAACATCATTTAAATAGTTGTTATTCAAGAAAACTTATTCCAAAAGAGTTGGAAGACAATTTTATTTATCACATAATAGATTATAGCTATACATGTTGGGCTAAAAATGGGGAAAAACTGAATGTGCACACCAATTGGGATGATATAGTTTTTTATGGATCATTTGATATGAATACCAGTGTCAATAATGATGGAGATCTCATGGAATAAATGAAAATGAAAATTTAAGATGACCTTCATTATTATATAATTTTTTTTGAGAATTTAAATAGTTTTTCTAAGATACCATTTTATATTGGTTGTACTAAATACATAACATTGTTAGCTGTATTGAAGTTATATAATTTGAAAGATGGCAGCGGATGGAGTGACACCATATTTACATAAATACTTGGTCTCCTAAATGGTATGCTACTATAAGAAAATAAACCACCATGTTGAACATATGACATTAAATGAATTTTATGTTTAATGGTAATGATCTCTAAAAAAATACATGATTGTCCAAATGATTTCATATTGTTTCTCAAGGACCACGAATCACTCATAAAATTACCTAATTATGGAGTAGATCGATACAAGAAAAATGAATCAATACCTTCAAAATATGCATGGTACTTTCCTGTCATTCCATGGTTTGGAAGACTATATGGATGTCAGGAAACTGTGAGACAATTGACATGACATGGAGATATAAGAATTAAATATGGGAACCTAGGTCATCTAGTAGATTCTTATTAGTGGAAGAAAATTGATTATGAGTATCCTGAATTTGGAAATGAGTTGAGAAACTTTCATCTTACATTATATATAGAAGGAATAAATCCTTTTGGTGTATAGATTAGTGCTCACAATACATGGCCGAACATTTTGGTAAATTATAACTTTCCTCCATGGTTATGCATGAAGCACAAATACAATATATTGTCTCTTTTTATATCATGACCAAAGCAACCTAATAATGATATTGATGTCTATTTGGCTCCAATGATCGAAGATCTAAAATTGAGGTGGGATACTGGTGTTAAAATTTATGATGATAATATAAGTAAATAATTTACATTGAGGGATATGTTGTATGGGATGATAAATGAGTTCCCTACTTATGAAAATTTATCAAGTTGTAGCATTTAAGGAATGCTGGGGTGTCCCATTTTTGGAGAACGCCCAAACTTGGTTTGGTTAAAACATTCCTCGAAGACTGTGTTTTTCGGAAATCATAAATATTTACCTCAATGACATAAATACTAATCCAGAATGAAAATATTCGATGGAAATTTCAAACAAGGTATAACACCATCTACAGTAATGGGTAATCAACTATTTGATAAAGTAAAAGATATTAACACTATTTTAATTAAACCATTTTTCAAAAACCTTATGAAATTAGGTTAGAAAAAAAGATCAATTTTATTTGAATCATTATATCAGAATTATTTTTATGTCAAATATTTTCTTGATGTCATGCATGTAGAAAGAAATATATTTGACAATTTTATTAGAAAATTACTAAATGTTCCTAAAAAATGATATATGGAATCGAGGATAGGTTGGACATGATTAAAATGAGTATAAGGGAAGAGTAGGAACCAATGAAGGGTAAAGGGAAAATTTTTATTCCTCCAACAACTTACACTCTATACAGATAATAAAAATTTCAATTTTTTCTTTTTCTTAATAGTGTAAAAGTTTTAGAGGGGTATTCAAGTGGTGTCAAACTATAACCTTATCTAGAAAAATATCAAGGTACTCTTCTACAACCCTAAGAAACATTGAATTCTAAACCTTTGATGATCTCACCATCAACTCGGACATCATAGATGACAAGGAAGGAACACCACTCTGACCCATCCGAGGGTCTCACTCACCAATAAACATCGCTAGCTCTCCATAAAAATCATAGAAAAAAACCTACCTCCTAAAGAAATCCATGATTTCCTACACTAAATAAAGGAAATCTATGATGAGGATGATGTTATATGGATATAATCCTAAACATATAAAATCTCTCTAATATCATTACTACCCCAATAATAGCTCACAATCTCTATATATTTCATACAAGAAAGCTCGACCCCCCAACTGGAGTATTCAACTCTAAGGGAACTAGAAGCTTATCTACCTCAAGTACCAAAGCATGGACGAGGGAAGGTGATATAAATGATTACATCTCTCTGGAATCAAAAAATCATTCAAACATATAGAAAAAATAAAATGGTACCTTAAACGATGTCTGGCTCACCCTGTGCTAGTAACGCTAAAGAATGAAACCTACCATGAACTACTCCATTCCCTCTCTTACCCTACTAAAAACAACCTCCATGGTTTCAATATTCTCTATTAGGATGATTAATGTCTTGGGGATATACTGTGACTTTCCCATATCATCTCTTCCAATCCCAAGTCAGCACACCCTACTACTGCTACCTCAGATGAAATTGCCTCAATGGAGGAACCTAAAGTGGAACACCTAACACATGTTGACTGGCTAGAAAATTTTGAGGACTCTCACTGCTGATGAAACTGACCTTTACAAGAAAAATACTCCTATGATCCCTTGGTATAAGTTTGAGATCCTATTTCCTCAGAAAAAATGATGAGGGCAGGGATCCACCCACAGCTAACCAAAATTTCTTCTGTCCGGACAACTGGGAACCCCATACCTTAAATATACTTTGTGATGAATCCTAAAAACTCTCTTCTCATGAAAATCCGGTTCTTTCCAGCATCCTCTCAATAACCTATACTCTGTCCAGCACCACTACATTCATTTTCATAATAAATAGGGTGACATAGAGCTGGTTCTATAGATGAAAATCCTCTTTGAAATTCCTCACCCTGGACTCCTCATCAGAAATTAGGTCTGATTCATATTATAGAAGGGTCTTGAAATGGATCCCAAACTCCCTCATATTAGAACTCCCCCACTGATGGGTATGTAGCTCCTAAATACTTGCTACCTTCACAATCAAAGAAAGGAACTATATTAGAAACTAGTCTTGGAACTTCTCCCATGATACTATCGATTCCTTATAATCCTCAAGGAGAAATAACCACTACTACCTTGATACTCCATAAAGCATCATCATCGATAATGAAATCCAATTCTTCTATCGATCATGGATCAAACTGAAAGAAATCTCAACCTAATCCAACTAGTCTTCTATGAATGAAACCTTCTCAAAACAAAATAAATGAATTAAAATAGTAATGAAAGGATGATGTTATTAGAATTGAAAATGGTGGACAACTGAGTTTGGTCTTTATTTATTTGAGTTTTCATGCATTGATTGAATAAACTATGTTTGTTTATCAATATTTTTTACTAATGGTATTACATTTTATTCCATCTTATATTCATGAATATAATTCCTTTTCCATGATTTTAAATTAAAACATTAATCTAGGTTGATTGGAAGACTATGATGTTTCTTTAATAATTGATACGACTCATGAAATATGTGATATCCTTGTTGTTTGACTCAAAAATGCATTGAAAATGATGGATTATATGACATATACACTTAGATATAGATGGTGAAAAAATTCCTGAAATGGGTTTGATATTCTATTCCCATTTTTTGCATTAGGTTGTAATCAACCGGAATAATTTAAGGCTCAACGAGTCTCTTAATAATCATCGGAAATTCATTTGTGGTTTGGGCAGTGGGGTCTTTCATTGTCTAGTAATACCACACTGCTCATTTTATAAAACTCTGAAGTGATTTTGAAGAAAATCTAGAATTCTGTTTTGAAAAAGGGTGTGTGATGATTTCTATAAAGATATATGAATTTATCCCCTACCAAAAAATAGTAAGTAGTACTCTAAAGGTTTTAAGTTTTAAAAATTGTGAAAGGGATTTGTTTTCAAGAACCTTAATGATTTTAAATGGTTTATTTCAAATGGTTAATTATAAAAAACCTATCTTCATTTACTGTGTTTTGGGTTTTCCTTAATGGGTAGGATTCTATTTTATAGGTATCTCTAAATAGCTATTATGATTGGGAATTTCCTTCTTTAAGTTGTGTTTAGATTATCAGGGATGAGAATCATTTGATAGGAATTTAATGTGAAGTCCTGAGTTTCCCTTTCCTTTTCTTGGATTGGTATCTTCTTTCATTGAGTTTTATTTGAATTAATGAGGATGAGAATTAGTTGTGAGGTATTTTATGCAAGAGATTGAATTTTCCCAAACCCTAAATTTGTCATTTATTGGATACTGAGGGAGTTCAGAGATATTTACTGATGGTTTTGGTTGTTGGTGAATGTTTGAATTTTTTTTAAATGAAGTTTAAAGTAATTTTTTTATTTTTTATTTTTAACTTAATTTTTGGAAAAGTCTAGGTTGATCCTTGTGTAAATTTTTTTTAATATTATGCTTGAGTTTGGATATTTGGAAGAGTAAATGATTCATATGTGTTATATAATATTCATTTATTAGTAAACAATGGAATTTAAGGGTAAAACATTAGTGCATAAAATTATTTCCATCTAACATAAAGGTTATCCATTTTTTGATTTTTCATATGTAAAAGTAAAATAGTGAAATCCAAGAGTATTTTCCTTTAGTGTATGGGTCATTCCCTTTGCTGATTTCTAATGAGTAAGAGCAACCTTACCTTGTTTAAGAGTTCTCTTCCTTGAACATAAACATATCTTTCCCTATATTAAGACACTTTTCCTTTGACAATTTTTCCATGCGTAAGAGTAAATTTTTCCTTGCATAAAATTAATCCTTTTTGTTGTGAATATTAATATTTTTATTTTTTATCCTAAATCATATTTTATGATTGAAAAATTCATTTTCAATTGTAAAACCTTTAAAATAGATAAATTAAAATGTAAAATAAAATCCTTCACTCCTTTAGAGTTTTATGTTATATATTAAAGAATTTAAATGAAATTAAGTGTTTGAAAATTTTATGCTAACAATTTAAATATAATATTAAGAGTTAACTATTTTTATTAAAAAGGAAACACATGAAATAGAAATACAATGTGATTCATGAATTTGGGATTTTAAATTTGAGTTCCTAGACTTTATCTTGAGTTCTTTTTTGTTTCTATTGAACTTAGACAACTAGAGAATTTTCTATGGAGTCCTAAAAGTACAATTTGATCATTTATATCCATTGTATTTGAGTGAGATCATCTACTATGATCCATTTAGGGGTTCCCTAGGAAGTTTTAGGTTGTAAAAACCTATATTCTCTTTCTTCTCATGTTAAGTGAGTTGTTGAGTGTAACAACCCGAGATTTTATGAAAAATATTCTTTTTATTTCACTAATGTCTTGTGTTGTACACTACACCAAAAGGAGCTTGCACAACACGCATCCTTGACTTGCCTTGCATTACATGCAATCGCGACCTTCCTCGATAGCGTGTGTAGTACGCAATAACGAGTTTCACTAAACAGCGATATGCTATTAAAATGTTATTAAAACTAGCCGTTATGAATAGTAATAACCACTTTTTGAAATTTTGTAAATTTTATTTTTCAAAATGGATTTCATTTTTGGATTCGGAGTATCGAATTTAGCCTAAGGTGAAATTTTGGTACATTTCGGATAACTTTCATATTCTGATGAATAGTGAAAATTACTAAATTTTAATTAAAAACAACTTTTTTAATCGAAATAATTAATAGTGATAAATTATTAATTTGAGTGGTTTTAAAGTATATTTAGAATATATTTTTACAATTTAATACAATGTTGGTCATTGGTTGTAATTTCACATTTAAACCAGACATAATCAAGTGTCAATCTTTTGATAGATATTGTTTCTTAAAAACACGCTATTTGTTTTAACAGCGGGATTTAATTATAAAAATAATTAATGAAAATTCTATGTTATGAATTTGGTAAAATAGACTTTATTTTTGAATTCGGAATATAAAATATAGCTTAGGATGAAATTTTGGCATTGTTCTGAAAAACATCAATTTTTGATGAATAGTGAAACTACTAAGTGGTAGTTAAAAAACTGAATTTTTCATAAAACTTAATTTTACCGCTTCTGTGAATGTAATTTCAAAAATCCGAGAGACACGGTTGATGTCAGTAAGTAAAATGTGGTTCAATGAGATGAAAATAATTTTTTGGTGAATAGTAACTTTTTACTTTTTTTTACAGCGGTTAATAGTAAATAGGGTAACTAAGGGTAAATATGATATTACTATTACCCTAACACATGTCCTAATTCTATTGGATAAGTGTAATTCGACCAAAAACAACCTTATGAATAAAATATGACCATTTAGGCCCACTTGGATTAGATTAGGACATTTATTATTAATTTATTTAAAGAAGGGTTAAAATAGTTAAAATCAAAGTTTAATAAGTAAATCATTTTTAATATGGGGTTATACATAAGATAAATTCGACTATAAATATTCATTAGAAAGATAAAAAGATTTCCTACATAATGGTATTTTATTTGTAATTTTTATACATCAAATAATTTAATTTATTTATGACACAAAGATGATGCAGTAATTATCTTATTTATGAAATATTGACATAATTGATGTTATAAACACCAAAATAAATGTAATTTGAGAATTTTTATGAATTCCACTAATTTTCTAGGTTACTATGATATATTAGTGTTGATTTAATCAACTTGGTTCAAACATATAATTCTGTTATGACTTTCACAAAAATCATATATCAAATAGTGTCAAAATTGACACAAAATAGTTTTTAAATCAAATATTATATTATTAATTGTTATTTTATTCCTAAAAATCTAAGGTTCGGCCAAATGACTTAGATAAGGATATATGTATTAGTAATAAACAATTTGGGGTTCGTTTGGCATGTTATAGTAAGTGTATTAACCATATAGTGAAAGAAAACAAAAAGACACGGTAAAAGTTAAATTATTTAACTTAGAGTTAAATCTAATTGATAAGGTTAAAATAATATCATAAAATTGTCTAAATCCTATTGGTTGATAGGATTTCGACCCAGACCCACTTTAGCTTCGAAATAAGACCCTTTGGAACCATTATAAACTGATTTTGACTTTAATATAAAATAATATTTTGAGATATTCCTAAGGTGCCCCTCACCTCCCTTATAAAAGGGAACCTCCTCCCCCTTCCTCCTCACACCAATTTGAGCACTCAAGCTCGGCCAACCTATTCCAAAATCCCTTCTACACTTCCCTAGAATAATCCTAGAGGTCCTGGTCTTCTTCAAAGACCAATCTTAGTTCCCTAAGTGGAGGATTCAAAGAGGCGTTTCAAAGAAGAGGTAATAACCATTACCGATCTTTTCAATTTCTTTCTTCTTAAACTTCTTCTTCTTTAGTTGTTTCATAACAAAGTAATAACATCAGTATTACTTACATACTGATATGTTATTATAAATATGAAACAACCCTAATTCACCTTCTATCCATCCTACGGAAAAAATGAAATCACCGCGCGTGCGTACGTACGGAATACCGTCTCCACGCCGTGGTGTAATCTATTTTCCACCACCACCTTACAAGGATGGGTATAATGGTTTAATGAGTAACTATATATGATTATTATAAAGTGATATTGATAATTAAATAGTATAAATACACTTCAATGCAATTCCACCACCATGGGAACGATATCATCGCTCGTGCGTACGTACGGACTACCGTCTCCACGACGCGATGAGATTCATTCTCAATGATTAACCATTAATGAATGATTATAAAGTATATATAATAATTACTAATGAAATATATTACCTAATAATGATACTGTAATTATTTATATTTATATGCATGTCATCTACTTAATTCCATTCAATTCAATAAGGAAATGAAAACAGCGTTCATGCGTACGTACGAACTACCGTCTCCATGAACGGTGTATTTCTTTCCATTTAATGATTTATTAAATATGTATATTCTGAATATATATATATAAATAATGTTTTATATTCTGGAATTAAGTAATCATGATCTAAGTAATCATATGAATAATTACAAGTTAAAAACACGAACGACAAATGAGACGATTTTACCCAAAACGCTACTTTAACATGAATTTACAAAAGAACGGGTAATATAAAGTCATAAGTGGATCATATATGATATAATAACAATGAATATGATTCTGGAATAAGTAAATAACATGATTAAAATCATTATACAGGAGGATCAGACACTTACGAAGCAAATCGGACCTAAGGTAAGGGAAATATCACAATCTCATTTTTATCCGAGATTGTTTATTCGTAAGTATTTACCGGGGTGTATTTTATCATCCACATCCATGTTCCCTCAATATGTAATATTGTTTCCATCCACTTACAATAGTTTAAATCCAATTTTACCCTTCGGTGAGTTTTTAGTAAAGAATATGAAAGGAATCTTTTGTCGTTTTTTTTCGTACGAGGTACTTTTTGACTTTTCCGACAAAAGTACGATGAATGTTTTTTTAACTTATACGGCATGAATGGATTTCAAAAAAATTATTTCCAAGAAGCTTAATTTACAAGTATTCAAGTTTAGTTTTAATCAACTTCTTTTATTTTAAAATTTTATGACATGTTAAGAAAGGAAAAGTGTTTTTGAAGTAGAAAGGATATTTTCCTCAAGAATGAAGTTCAAGTATTTTATCAAAATTATTTTCCATCTAAGATAATAAAAGGGTTCTGTTTTTATCCCTATTATTACATTGATTTGATCATGTTGTGATTGAATTATTTTTATGAATTCCTTTATCTTGTATGAATTGTTTTTTGATGTCATGATGTTTAAGATTCGAATTTGTATTACATGGGTTATGCAATGATGTATGATTTATGATTATGTGGCACACATAAGAAAGGATTCATTATAAGATGGGTGGGACCTATATCTCCCTCCAATGCATTGGGTAAAGATTTTATATCTCATGAGATAGACAGGGCTGGAACGGTAGGTTATACCGGTTCAGTGAAACAGGACTAAAACGAGGGTTACTCGATTCAGAAAGGGACTTTGTCCACTAAGATAGTCTTGGCAATGAGTCTTGACTAACAAGAAATGATTCTCTATGATTATGTGTGAATGCCACAAAGTTTCATGTTTTAGGTTATGATTATTGTGATTACATTTCACTGCCATGATTTACCCTATGTTATGAAATTATGATCTCTTTTGCAGGTTAAGATTTCCAAAAGTTATGTTCTTATGTATATGATGTGATTGATATTTCTTTTGTTTACCCTTACTGAGCATTTGAGCTCACCCTTTTATGTTTTCTTTTCCCCAGGATATAAAGAAAGGTTTTAGGTAAAAAAAGGAAGATCTTTATGGGAGATTTTGAAGATCTTTCACCACGATTAGAAGATTATATTCCGAGTTTCCAAAGACACTAAACTATTACGATCCTTGTGTGTGTGTTTTTGTTATGTACTAAGTATTCCGCAAAAGTAATGTAATGTCCATGTATGATAAGCTTCGGGTCTCTACATTGAGGCTTCAAATTGAGGCAGGAGATTTCTAATAATTCTTTTATCTTCTAAAATTTATGTTTTGTTGATATTATATGGAAACATCCAAGATAAATTTTTTGAGCCTAAACCTTAAAATGTTATCCCTTCGAAATCGATGATTAAAAAATTATAATTATTCTTTCAATTGTATTCCCCTTCAAATGAATGATTGGAATTACCATCATTACTCTTGATTGAAACTCTCTCATGGAATCCTTAGAGCTATAATTCTTATATTTATTCAACCATTGATAAACTACATATTCTAGATAATCCTTTAGATATGGTAAGTTATTATTATCCCCTCAGGCTCTGTGGTGATAGTTTAGTCTAAGGGGAGGGGTAACTATTTATTTTCTGCATTTTTCTATTAGAATATTCTATTGAGAGCTTTTATGGTCCAAGGGAAGGTATTATTTTATGTTTCATCTTACATTCAATTTCATCATCATTAGTTTTATCTTTCCATATTTTTATTATAAATTTTATACTTTCTTCATTTAGTTATTTATAAATATGATATTATTTTTCAATTTGGTTATGATGATTAAGGAGTATTTGTATATTTATACGGTGATATTATTATGTGATTTCTTATAAGGAATGGTAAGTGTTCTAATGGTGGAGTTAAAAAGGGAAACCAAAATGTCAAATAAGGATATGAAAATATGAAAATGTCAACCCAAATCCTTCATTATGTTATTTTTTATAGTCTATTAATTGATTATATGTTTCTATATTGAATTGATGCCATTATGCAATATTATACATACATGTGTTGATGCCTGTTGTTGATAAAGATATCCTGAAATTATATGTGCAAATGAGAGATAAGTCAAAATGGCAACAATATATAAATATGGAATTTAAACTTATGTGATGAAAATTAATTAAGGATTAGGTGTGAGTAGGAAGGTAATTTGGAATTAATAATTCAAGTAATGTTTATAGTGGTGTGATTTAGGATATTATAGAGTAGGGACTATTCTTTGGGTTGATTTTCCATATGGAATTTTAAATTTTTTTATTCTTGGATAGATTTGAGAGTTGGTTTAAGATTATAAATCTAGTTCCTTACTCTATTTATGAAGGATTAGTTTAGATAATAGTTGGTTATTATATTAAGTACAATTAGGTATACTGTTATTAGTCTCTTTGGAGTAGTTATTTCCTTGAAATAAGTTTCCATTCCTTATTATTTCTTTGGGTATTGGATTAGATAATAAAGAGTTATTGGTGATAGAGAGTTGAGTAAGTCCCAATGGAGGGGGTATCGAGAGATTATATTAATAATTAATCAATCATAAATTAATATAGTTATTTTATATCATGTAATAAGGTTGTTTCTTATATTACCTTGTGATATAGAATTTATTTCTTATTATTGTTTTGTATGTTTTTTCTTGATTGTTTGTTTGTTCATTCCTTGTATTTTCTATTATTATATGCGCTTGATTCCTTGAGTGATTTCTTATATATTTTTTATTTTTTTTGTGATATTACTATACATGTAGGATGTAATGTATTTTGGTTATGTGTATACTAGAAAAAGATGTAATGGCTTAAGGCTTAGTGCACCTATACATAACCTATGATAGCTCAAGTAATCCTCATGTATAGTCCTTCATGGGTTGTAATGGCTTGTGGTTATGATATGCATTTTTATATTTACACAGGATATAATGGATTAAGGTGAGTGTATTTATATATATATGAATGATATAATATCTCAAGGTTATGACACCTGTATCTATTATGGGATGTGATGTATTAAGGTTATAACATGTACACATTTTCCCTGGTTGTGATGGATCAAGGTTATGTCATGTTTTTGGATGTGATGGATCAAGGTTACAACACGGGTTATTATGGTGATGATGTGGCATTATGTTGATTATGATGTAGCTATGATTGTGGATATGATGATGTGGTGTTGTGGGGGTTGTGATGTGGTTGTGGCTAAGGTTGGGATGATATGACAGTGGTATGACGATTGTTAGTGTGGGTAATATGGTTATGATGATAATGTGGATGATAAATTATGATCATGACATGAAATTGACATTGTTAATATGAGGAATTTATTATTATTTCTATACCTTATGTTCACTCTTTTATAATTCTAAAAAATTGTTATCATCAAAATTCATTTATATTTGAAAAAATTGTTCAATTTTTTTTTTCAGGAGATGTGGTTTAAGGTGGAAATTATATGAGATATTGACAATATAATTACTTCAAACTTTTATTATCATATAATTCCTAATATTTATCCCAAATTTGTATTTCTTAGTTAATTTCACTCATGTCGATCCAGATATATTTATATGAAATGGATATATAACAACTTAGAAACATGATCCCACTGAGTACTCCCAAGTGATCACCCATTTATAGTTTTCTTGAGCTGTTTTAAAGGAAAATACGATGGGTATTAAAGATGTTACTATTTAGGCAGCTATACTGGAGTCAAGGAGGTCTTCATTCATTATATCATTTAGTATTGTACATGTTTTATGTAGTTATAGTTTGGTAATAAACAATGTTAAATCTTTAATTTATTTATATAGAGTTGAATAGTGGTTGTTTTATTTTTCCTATGAATTTATGAGGGTAATGACTTCCACTTGAGTAATTTATATCATTGGTGATAGTCTCCAAATCATGGTCTATTGGAGGTGGTCTTCGTGGGTCTCGCTTGTCTCTACTACCAAACCATGTATACCTTTGGTCCAGTATGATCTATCTCAATGGGGGTATGATTGAGGTAGATTTCCAAGAAAAAACACTTAAAATCTTATATCTAAAATAAATACACCTTCCCTTATAATAAACTCATGATACATGAGGATCCATCAGACTCTAATGGTGTACTAAATCTTTCTTCTGGAAAATAACTGGAGAATAGTTAAGAAGAGAGCTTCTATTTAGTTTAGAAAATCACAAAATTATCCAACAAAGATGGATCACATCATTTATATAGACTCTATTCATTTATTGAATGATATTGAGAATCAACTACCAATTTTTGGTAGCCACCATACATTACCGACACACACCTATCATAGGGAATTTCAAAAGAAAATTTATTCTCCTAATGCAGTATTGAGGATGACCAGGTTCATCTCACTTGAAGATCTTTCTGAGTTGTTCACCTACTTATTCTATCTCACCTAAACTAATTATTTTTTTTATATTTTATGAAAATAAATTAATTTAAAATACATACAATATAAAAAATACTAAACTTATATTAACATACAATGCTAACAGAATGAAATTAGGAAGAAAACACTTGGCCTTTGTGGTTTGGTTAATGGGTTCCATCATTCTCTTTGACGGTGTTTTGATTATGTTTGATAATTCAATTCTGATATCTCATTAAAGAATTAATATTATTTTATTTAATGTTTTGAAATCTTGAATTCCTATAGAAATCTCAACCTCCTCCTATAATCAAGGTTGATGACACACCTCAATTGAGCATGTGACATCTCCCAAGACCTGGCTCCATCGTATGCCATTTCATCCACTGAATAGATCAACTCCATTATATGAAGATATTATATTCAATATAAGGAAGGGAAAAGTTTTAATAAAAGAAAATAAATGAGTTTGAGATTAGTTTTGTGGTGGAAGATCGCCGCACCCGTGCACATCACTCTTTCTCATCACAAACATAATAAAACATAAGAATTTAAGTGCCGAATGAATAGAATTTACACATACCTCCACCAGGCCAAGACTCAGGTTAGACCCTCATTTTTTAGGGTAAGAGGTCACCATAGAATGAGAAAGAAATGTAAGAATTAGAATAGGGTTGGAAGAGAAATATACATGGAATAATATTGACACACTTAAATTAAAAATATTCATTAGTGTTACATGATAAAAGGAATAGAAAATAAAAAAAATAAAGGAAGAAAGAAATACTAAAGATGAATCATGGACCTAGGACTCCTCTCTAATGGTGGTTTCGAACTCCTATTAATCATGGGTGAACTCCTCCTTATATAGGCCAAGGGGTTTCCATCCTTCGGTCTTCAAATTCAAGATCTTTGAAATTTCCATTTAAGATTTTTTTTAGATTCGGTCCACCTAAAGATTGATCATGGTAGGCCAAATTAATGGCTGAATTTTGTAATGGTGTATTTTATAAAGTTGTTCCAAAATATATTATAAATTTCACCAAACAATTTCATCTTGACATGACTAATGTAGTAATAGATATGGCCAATGAATTCATAGATTTTATTCTAGATTAATGTTTCCTATTTCTTCCCCAAAAGTTGAGCATCCAAGGGCCGACTTATTGAAGGAATATCTTCATGACGTTAAACATAAAAATTACCCATTGAATATTATTTTAAATAAAATTTTAATCACCTAAATTGGATGTGTTTAGACTGATGTATTCTAAATTTACTTAGGTGGGGTTCACACAACCGTCTAGAATGATTGTCCAGCTTGACTGAATTTTTATGACCCTTATATGGTCGAATTAGATCATGGTCCAGAAGAAAAATATGAATAACATAAATCATGGAATGAAATAAAAAAACAATCACATAAATTGGATTTATATTATAATAGTTATTATCTAATTACCAAAGTTATTAAAATCTATTAACTTTCCAGAATTAAGCAACTTTCCAATTTTAGCCCAAAACACATCATAAATCTAAAATTAATGAAAATAAGATCAAATTGATAATTTGGATGAGATTAAATAATTAAAAAATATATTAAAAATTATGAAAATATTATCTTTATCAACTCCCCCACACTTAAATCATTCTTTTCTTCAAGCATAAAATCTCAACATTGAATTAAAAGGGCACCAATGTTACCAATATTCAAATTTCAAAGCAATAAAATCAAAAAAAAAAAATCAATGTCAAATCAAAATTTAAAATTATAAATAAAATATCAATTTAACTTCCTATTTTTCAAAGAAACAATCAATTCATGAATTTTAATTTTACCCTTAAAAAAATGATAGAACTTCTCCTTTTATTCATTAATGCTTCTCAATTCATTATTATTAAACATGAAAAATCATGATCTACCACTATTTTGAATTTTTTCTCTCATCAATCATGATAAAATTCAATTTAAGTTATGATCATATCATGAGAAAATTATACTTATACATATTATTATAAAGGAACTACTTTATCCACTTTATAAAGACAAAAGACGAATAAAATCATGAGGACTTGCAATAAAGGTTCAAATGACTCAGAGGCTTAAGGTTGGTTGGATTTGATGCTTTAAAAATTAAGGCTCAAGTAGGAGGTTTATCTCTTAATTACAATGCATGATTTCAATAATAAAAGTGTAATTAAGTTCTCCCCTTCAAAGTAGAAACACACACTTCCCCCAAAACTCAAAGTAAACGTTATGATCAAATAATGCATAATGAATGATTTGTGCACCCTCTTGATTTTTTTTTACTTTTACAATTTTTTTCAAATAAATTTTAATTTTGTTATTTTTAGAAAGTTATGATTAAAAAAAACCTCACATCCATCACCTAACCACATATGATCATATGATCGTTAGTCTAGAAAATGGTGTTTTTTTGGGTTTCCCAAATCACAACCCAATTTTCTCATTTTTGGGGTTCTTTTTGTCATTTTTTTAATTTTTTAAATTCAAGAGGGGAAAACAATGAAGTATAATGAATAAATCAACAAAATATATTTATTCCCACAATAATCACCCCCACACTTATTATTTACAATGTAAATCATCCCTTCCGCCACAACTCCCTTCATCCCCACACTTAAACTTTAAAATATCATGAAAATCCAAGATTAGGGTAGGAATGGATAAAAAATGGATTGAAACATGACTCATTCCTATAAAGGACATTCATTATCTCTATAATATAAATAATGATTGATGTAAATGTTGTCTTTTAAGGATAAGTGATTTTTTTTCAAAAGATACCTTAATCATTTTAAATGTGTTTTTTACAGTTAGTAGATTTGAAAAGTTTTAATACAAATTTTGGTAGGTGGCATGTACCAAGATCACTCAAGAAATATGATCAAGAATAAATAGGAGGTACTTGGTTTATAAATACTCCTAGGAATGAAAAATATGAAATTGGAAAATCACTCAAGGCATGATTAACAATAACAAATCAATTCACATGAATTTTAGAAATTCAAAGCATGAAAAAAATGTTGGGGAATTTCATTTACATGAATTAATTAATTCCTCCAAATCATGAGTCATTATTTCAATATCTATTCTTAACTTTTAAAAATTCAATTCTCCATTTCAATCATTCAATATCATTAAAATTGAAATTTAAAACATGGCATAACTAGATTCCTAAGAAAATCACGTCTCCTAGATAAATCAAGTAAAACATTAATTCATGTTTTGGCATGAAATTCTTACCATTAAATCTCAAACATGTTTTGGAACAAAAAATGTAAGGAGTTTGAAATTTTAAACAATAAAAATGAACACTCTTTTGAAATTAAGATTGTTTTTTTTCTTACACCATTTGGGGGTTCCTTATGTCATCATGAACCTAAAAAATAGAATTACTCAATAAAGTAAAAGGATCATTCCATTTATTCTCACAAATATAATAGGGTGTGGGTTACATGCTTGACTAATTCCTAAGACTGAATTTGAAATATAAATTCCCAAGATTGAAAATCAAAGTACTATAAAGCATGTAAAGGATAAATCTTGATATGATCCCTGTAACAGCCCGAGATTTTATGAAAAATATTCTTTTTAATTTTAATTAATGTCTTGTGTTGTACGCTACACCAAAAGGAGCTTGCACAACATGAATCTTTGACTTGCCTTGCATTACACGCAATCACAACCTTCCTCGATAGCATGTGTAGAACGCAATACCGAGTTTCACTAAACAACAATATACTATTAAAACTAGCCGTTATGAATAGTAATAACCACTTTTTGAAATTTTATAAATTTTATTTTTCAAAATGGACTTCATTTTTGGACTCAGAATATCGAAATTAGCCTAGGGTGAAATTTTGGTATTTTTCTGAAAACTTTCAATTTTTGATGAATAGTGAAACCACTAAGTGGTAGGTTAAAAACTGAATTTTGTATAAAACTTAATTTTACCGCTTCTGTGAATGGAATTTCAAAAATCCGACAGACACGGTTGATATTAGTAAGTAAAATGTGGTTCAATGAGATAAAAATAATTTTTTGGTGAATAGTAACTTTTTACTTTTTTTTACCGCGGTTAATAGTAAATAGGGTAACTAAGGGTAAATATGATATTACTATTACCCTAAAACATGTCCTAATTCTATTGGACAAGTGTAATTCGACCAAAAACAAACTTAGGAATGAAATATGACCATTTAGGCCCACTTGGATTAGATTAGGACATTTATTATTAATTTATTTAAAGAAGGGTTAAAATAGTTAAAATCAAAGTTTAATAAGTAAATCATTTTTAATATGGGGTTATACATAAGATAAATTCGACTATAAATATTCATTAGAAAGCTAAATAGATTTCCTACATAATGGTATTTTATTTGTAATTTTTAGACATTAAATAATTTAATTTATTTATGACACAATGATGATGCAGTAATTATCTTATTAATGAAATATTGACATAATTGATGTTAAAACACCAAAATAAATGTAATTTGAGACTTTTTACGAATTAAACTAATTTTATAGGTTACTATGATATATTACTGTTGATTTAATCAACTTGGTTCGAACATATAATTCTGTTATGACTTTCACAAAAATTATATATCAAATAGTGTCAAAATTGACACAAAATAGTTTTTAAATCAAATATTATATTATTAATTGTTATTTTATTCCTAAAAAATCTAAGGTTCTGCCAAATGACTTAGATAAGGATATATATATTAATAATAAACAATTTTGGGTTCGTTTGGCATGTTATAGTAAGTGTATTAACCATATAGTGAAAGAAAACAAAAAGACACGGTAAAAGTTAAATTATTTAACTTAGAGTTAAATCTAATTGATAAGGTTAAAATAATACCCTAAACTTGTCTAAATCCTATTGGATGATAGGATTTCGACCCATACCCACTTTAGTTTCGAAATAAGACCCTTTGGAACCATTATAAACCGATTTTGACTTTAATATAAAATAATATTTTGAGATATTCCTAAGGTGCCCCTCTCCTCCCTTATAAAAGGGTACCTCCTCCCCCTCCTCCTCACACCAATTTGAGCACTCAAGCTCGGCCAACCCCTGCCAAAATCCCTTCTCCACTTCCCTAGAATAATCCTAGAGGTCCTGGTCTTCTTCAAAGACCAATCTTAGTTCCCTAAGTGGAGGATTCAAAGAGGCGTTCCAAAGAAGAGGTAATATCCATTACCGATCTTTTCAATTTCTTTCTTCTTCAACTTCTTATTCTTTAGTTGTTTCATGATAAAGTAATAACATCCGTATTACTTACATACTGATATGTTATTATAAATATGAAACAACTCTAATTAACCTTCTATCCATCCTACAGAAAAAGGAAATCACCGCGCGTGCGTACGTACGGAATACCGTCTCCACGCCGTGGTGTAATCTATTTTCCGCCACCACCTTAATTGGATGGGTATAATGGTTTAATGAGTAACTATATATGATTATTATAAAGTGATATTGATACTGAAATAGTATACATACACTTCAACACAATTCCATGACCATGGGAATGATATCATCGCTCGTGCGTACGTACGGACTACCGTCTCCACGACGCGATGAGATTCATTATCAATGATTAACCATTCATGAATGATTATGAAGTATATATATAATAAGTACTAATGAAATATATGACATAATAATGATACTGGAATTATTTATATGTATTTCATCTACTTAATTCCATTCAATTCAATAAGGAAACGAAAACAGCGTTCATGCGTACGTACGGACTACCGTCTCCATGAACGGTGTATTTCTTTCCATTTACTGATTTATTATATATGTATACTCTGAATATATATATATAAATCATGTTTTATATTCTGGAATTAAGTAATCATGATCTAAGTAATCATATGAATAATTACAAGTTAAAAACACGAACGACAAATGAGACGATTTTACCCAAAACGCTACTTTAACATGAATTTACAAAAGAACGGGTAATATAAAGTCATAAGTGGATCATATATGATATAATAACAATGAATATGATTCTGGAATAAGTCAATAACATGATTTAAATCATATACAGGAGGTTCAGACACTCACAAATCAAGGCGGACCTAAGGTAAAGGAAATATCACAATCTCATTTTTATCCGAGATTGTTTATACTTTGGTATTTACTAGGGTGTATTTTATCATCCAAATCCATGCTTCCTCAATATGTAATATTATTTACATTCAACTAAAATTGTTTAAATCCTATTTTACCCTTCGGTGAGTTTTTAGTAAAAGATATGAAAGGAATCTTTTGTCGTTTTTCATACGAGGTATTTTTTTTTAACTTTTCTGACAAAAGTACGAAGAATGTTTTTTTTAACTTATACGGCATGAATGGATTTTTAAAACATTATTTCCAAGAAGCTTACTTTACAAGTTTTCAAGTTTATTTTTAATCAACTTCATTTATTTTAAAGTCGTATGACATGTTATGAAAGGAAAAATATTTTTGAAGAAGAAATGATATTTTCCTCAAGAATGGAGTTCAAGTGTTTTATCAAAATTATTTTCCATATAAGATAATAAAGGGTTCTATTTTTATCCCTATTATTACATTGATTTGATCATGTTGTGATGGAATTATTTTTATGAATTCCTTTATCTTATATGAATTGTTTTATGATGTCACGATGTTTAAGATTCCCATTTTTATTACATGGGTTATGCAATGATGTATGATTTATGATTTTGTGGCACACATAAGAATGGTATCATTATGAGATGGGTGGGACCTATATCCCCCTCCAATGCATTGGGTAAAGATTTTATATCTCATGAGATAGACATGGCTGGAATGGTAGGTTATACCGGTTCAGTGAAACAGGACTGAAACGAGGGTGACTCGGTTCAGAAAGGGACTTTGTCCACTAAGATAGTCTTGGAAATGAGTCTTGACTAACAAGAAATGATTCTCTATGATTATGTGTGTATGCCACAAAGTTTCATGTTTTAATTTATGATTATTGGGATTACATTTCACTACCATGATTTATCCCATGTTATGAAATTATGCTCTCTTTTGCAGGTTATGATTTCCAAAATGTTATGTTCTTATGAATATGATGTGATTGATTTTCTTTTGTTTACCCTTACTGAGAATTTGAGCTCAACCTTTTATGTTTTCTTTTCCCCAGGATATAAAGAATGGTTTTAGGTAAAAAAAAGGGAAGATCTTTATGGGAGATATTGAGGATCTTTCACCATGATTAGAAGATTACGTTCCGAGTTTCCAAAGACACTAAACTATTACGGTCCTTGTGTGTGTGTTTTTGTAATGTACTAAGTATTCCGCAAAAATAATGTAATGTACATGTACGTCAGGCTTCGGGTCTCTACAATCCCCCAAGTGGGTCCTGAATTTTTACTACTTCCAGAAGGGTAGTACCAGCTGTCATCCAAAATCAGATGGTGGGTGGATCTTCTTTGACTTGAACCACCATGTTTGGATTTTCATATCTTCTTCTTATTTGTTCTTTTTGAGGAATGATCTATGGATATAGTACACCAGATCCCCCCCATCATAATTATGTATTTTTTTTTATGGTGGGGGAAGGATGAAGTATGGGTCATTCTCTTCAGTTTCTACTTGTGCAATGACTTATTTTTCAAGTGTTGGATTAAAAGGGGATGCATGAATTGAAATTTCAAAGTGGGAGTAATTAGGTATTTATACATGAATAGAATTTAAATGTAATGCCCCGACCCTAGTTACCCAGAGTCGGTGCCTTATTACATAACATTGGCAAGATCACAAGGAAATCATGTCTCAAAAGACCGATCAATTTAGTATTATTGGAAATAAGATTCATATATAAGTTAAACTTTACAACTTGGAAAGAAATATAATATGAATTTATTCCATTAGAAACATCCAAGCCTCTTACATTATGCCTAAAAGTCACTCATAACTAACTTCTTCATATCCTGGGAAAATGAAACATAAGAAGGGGGTGATCTCAAGCGCTCAGTAAGGGTAAGCAATACAATGGAAGATAACATAAATATTAAGCATGGTGAATAATTAAAACTACATGCCTTTACTAATAATAAACATGAATACTTTTATGGAAGGAATATGAGCTGAGTAAATAATGCCATAATAAAACATAATCATGGGTATTATACTAGTCGAATGACCACATGAACCATCAATATTATTTTCATAATGAGGGAATGTATAATGCTAGACATTCTGAAACATTTTTTCAAGGCCTCAACCAAGACTTCTAAAAAATGATTAAGGCCTCAGCCAAAACTATATATCAAATTGGGAAAGGCCTCATCCAATTCCACATCTAGATGTCTCAGGAGACCCACTGATGCATTGAGGAGCTATAGCGGGCTCCACCCGTCACTTACTAAGTCCAATACATTCCTCATATGAAAAGGTTGACTGAATGTCCCGAAGGCCAAACTTTTTATTGATTTTTGGATAAGCCCCCTTTTAAGGGTAAATGGGGGAAACCAAGACTTCAAAGACATCAAGACATTAACAAAGTTAGAGAAAACAGTGGGTTGTAACCCAGAAAAACTACAAATAAGTACTTCAACCCAGCACCAAAAACATTAAGACACGACTCCACCAAAGCATGGCTACTCAGCAAACTGTCTCATGCAAGAATAAAGGAGCTCAGTACCAATGAAAACACCATACCCTCTCAATTAACCAAATCTGAAAAGTCATACACAGTGGAGACGACCAGCTCTAGCATACGAAATGTTAATACTTTAACCATAAACCATGAATAGTATAAAAATAGCACATCCACAGTCAAACATATCAAAAAACCTTTAATACATTATGGAAGTTTTGTATCATAACAAATCAACTTCAAATAAACTTGAAATCCATCAAAGGATGTTGACATATATGAAATCAAAACCTTTTTTAGAGAAATATCTCTTTCTATTTTGCAATAATATAAGAGTCACATAATTATAAAGAAAAAATTTATTTTGAAAATATTCTTATAATCTTGTAAGGGAAGCTTCAACGGTGTTATAATGACAGAAAATATCCACACCCACCGTATAAGTTAAAAAAAATTCTTACCTTAATTTTGTTGAAAAGGTCATAAAATACATTGTTTGGAAAATGACGGAAAGATTACTCTATAAACATATTATAAAAGTAAAAAAAGGGTATAAATGACTTTAACCCATAGTCTATAAAATAGTAAGAATGTTTTGAAATAAATTTTTGAGAAACATGGATGTGGATGATAAAGAGGTTCCAGTAGATAATTACATATAAACAACCTCAGATAATAAAGAGATTGTGAAATTAACCCTTACCTTGTACTTTTCCTTAGTTGAGGGTACGTTAAACTCCGGTATAATAATTAAATAAATGTTATTAAATTATACTAGAACCATATACATAATTATGATATCATATATGATCTTCTAATAATGCTTGGTTGATGATATTTTAGTATTATCATCGTTTCGAGTGTTAACTAATTCGTTTTCTTTTATATTATTTGTTACGTGAGTCATGTTTTTTATGGATGGGATTTTTCTTATTCATATCCAAAATGATATCAAGTCTTTAAACATTATTTTTAATCATCAAATGAAAATATTTCTTGAATGGTTATGATGGGGAATGAATCTCATCGCGTTCGTGGAGACGGTAATCCGTACGTACGCATGAGCGACAATATCATTATTTTGATATTAAAATGGTATATAATTGGATGGTGTATCATATATATAGAATAATTATCATGTTATATTTATTATTTAAATCAATTATACATCATTATTATACCCATAAAAATAATAATGTATTGAAAAACAACTACACCACAACATGAAGACGGTAAGTCGTACGCATGCACGTATAGTGACATGTCAGTCAAAGGATGGATATAATAATGAATATGGTTGTAACATATTTATAATAACATCACAGTATATAGAAGATACTTGATTTATTATTTTAGAATGTAAACAACAAGAAAAGAAGAAGTGGAAGAAGAAAAGAACTTGAAAGTGGTGATGAAATATTTACCTCTTCTTCAGGTTATTCCTTTTGATTTGATCAAAAGGGATACTTAGGTTGGCTTTCAGACTAAAGGAAGGCCTATAGGATAAAGGTAGAATAGTTGAGAGGATATTTAGGTAGGTTTTGGCCGAGATAAATGGCTTTGAAGGTGTGAATTTGAGAGAAGGGGGAGTGCCCTTTTATAAGAGGGGTGAGGGGCACCTTAGGAAAAGATTGAAATATTATTTTACAATAAAATCATTTTCGGTTTCTAATGGATAAAAAATGATTTATTTCAAGGATAAGGCATAGATGGGTCGAAAAATACTCAACCAATAGGTTTTATATAGGTTTGGGTCACTATATTAACCTCATCTTTTAGATTTAACTCTTAGTTATTTAGTATGACATTTACTATATCTCTTTGTATTTTTATATTATATGGTTAATAAAATTACTATAAACTTTCAAGAGAACCTCAAGTAGTTTATTAATTAAATATATAATATTATTTAAAACCTTTTTCTGAACCTTAGATTTTTTGGAATAGAATATCAATTAATAATATAATATTTGTTTTAAAAACTCTTTTATGTCAATTTTGACACTATTTGATATTTTGTTTTTGTTAAATTCATAACAGCATTATTAATTAAAAAAAAATTCATTTAATAAATCATAACATGTCACGTTAACCTATAAAATTAGTGTAATTCATAAAAAGTCTCAAATTACATTTATTTGGATATTTATAATATCAATTATTTTAATATTTCATTAATAAAGTAATTACTGCATCATAATTGTGTCAGAAATAGATTAGAATATTTAATGTCTAAAAAATATAAATAAAATACCATTATGTATGAAATTTTTTTATCTTTACAATAAATATTTATAATCAAAAATATTATTTATATAACCCCATGTAAAAATTGATTTACTAAAGGATATCGGTTTATGTCATTTTTTCCTTTACTTTAAGTTAATTAAAATAAAGTGTCATTATCATTCATAAGTGGCTCCATCGGGTCCCAAAATAGACCCAAATATTCCCATAGTCTTCCATGACTCATCCAATAAGGTTAGGACAAGTGTTAAGGTAATTTTCTATTATTATAATATTCTTTTTACCTTGAATTACCCTATTTACCTTTAACTACGGTAAATAAAAGTCATAAGTTACTATTCACCAAATATTATTTTCATCATATTAAACCAAATTTTACTTACTGAGGTTAACAGTGTCTCTCAGATTTTTTAAATTCAACTCACATAAGTGGTAAAATTTAGTTTTATGCAAATTTACAAATGCTCCTAGGAGGTGGATAAAAGACTGTAAAAATATCAATAATTTTTTTTATATATAAACTTATTATAAAATGATTCCAATGAATTATATTGAATTTATATAGGTATTATGTATCTATTTTTACCTAAAATAAATTTAAATAAAAAGTCATTTTTAACCAATAACTTAGTGTTTTTCACTATTCATCAAAACTTGAAAGTTTTCAGAAAAATACCAAAATTTTACCCTAAGCTAATTTTGATATTCTGAATTAAAAAATTAAGTCTATTTTACCAAATTCAAAACATAGAAGTTTCATTTATTAATTTAAAATTAATTCCCATTGTCAAAACCAAAAAGCGTGTTTTTAAGAAATAATAACTAACAAAAGATTGATACTTGTTTATGTTCAATTTCAAAGTGAAATTATTTACAATGAATAACATTGGATTAAATGGTAAAAATATTATATATTTATACTCACAAACCATTAAAATGTATAATTTAATACTACAAATTATTTTGATTAAAAAAGTTGTTTTCTGTTAAAATATAGTATTTTTCACTATTCACCCAAATATGAAAGTTATCAGAAAAACACCAAAAGTTTATTGAAACTAAATTCTTATGTATAGATTCTAAAGAAGAAGTTTATTCTATCAAATTTAATATATACAAGTTTCAAATATTGTATTTAAAAAGGGTTCTCCATTAAAAGGTGGTAAAATTGCATTTAAAAAAAATACTTCTTTTATCTGAAAAAAATGAATTTGTTTTTTTCATTATGTCTAAGAAACTAATAATATGGATTCTAAAATTATAAGGATAATATAAAGTCAAAAATTTAGTTAATACTATTCATAACCTCTTTTGAACGGCTAGTTTGGTAACTCATGGTGCGCTTGCAATCGGTGTTGCGTGTAGTGCAAGTTATTGAATTACTTTGAAGAAATAACATACTAAGAAATCTTGGGGTGTTACATTATTACGTTATTAAAAAAATTGCGTCCTCAAAATTTTAAATTGTTCTTCGAGAATAAAAGGTTTAAAATAGAAAATACCTTTGTGGGAAAACCCACATTGGAAATTGGGTTAATAAAATTTAGTCTTAATAAGAGCAAAATGGGAATGAAAAATTCACCCCGAGATTATGATCTCGATTAGGAGAACATTGGTGGAAATTAGAGACACATAATTAGAGAAAAAATGTAAATATTTATAGGGAGTTATTGAGGTCATCAGTCACAAACAATTGTAGAATTGAGAGCCTCAAAGCCATCAATCTATGATGATTTAAAATATCATCGGTTCAAAAAAAACATAAGGTATTAGTATAACAAATTTTTAGTTTTAAGATCACTTACCTAAAGTTTAAGAATTAATTTCTTCATAGAATAAGAGAAGAAAAAAAATATACTTGACAAGTAGAGTTCCATCCTTTAACTAATTTTTACCAAAAACTCATCTTTCACTCTAAAAGATAATAGAACTTAAAAAAAAAATATTCTATTTATCCTATTCATATAGGGTTTAAAAAAATGAATTTATAATTCAACTATTAAACCCTTTAAAAAAAGAAACCACATTATAAAATCCAGGGACTTCACATAGTCTAGTGGTAGGTGATAAATCCCAATCGCACTATGGTTGTGGGTTCGATTCCCATAGCTTTGTCTGATGCGTCACATGGTCTGCGTGTTGTCCTTTTTATAAAAATCCAAAAATAACCTTAAAAATAGTATCCAATTTCAAACTTAATCCATTCCAACCTTTATACTTATCCAAAATACTTCTATCCAAACTCACTGTCCAAAATTTATAAGGAAGTTAAACACAATGAATATATTTTCTGCAACATAATAACATGTGAACACCTTTATCATGTATTATTTTAAAACATGGTAACACCCTGAATTACCATAAAACCTTATTGATTACATTAATACTCCCTTATCCTTTATAGAATATTTTATATATTCCTTATATCAAAAAATATCAAATATTCCAACAATGATGAAATAAACAAACTATTAATCAGTTCCAAGGAAGTCAAGAATATCCAATATAATTTATCCAAATCAACCATATCTTATTCCAAAATCACTACCTCATTATTAGGACCATATTAAGGATTACATTTACTTTAGCCATGTATTTTTCCAAAAAACGTAGCTTACTATTAAGTCACATTTCTTAGAACCATATAATCTCAAATCCTCAATAAAATAGTACTGTATTACAATCCTTATTTATCTCCATAATTCATATGACTAGTATATTGTTGATACAACACTGAAATGAAATAATTCTATAATATCAACATAAGAACACTAGTCATTCCTCTTCATCTGAGGTAGTATCATAATTTGATTATTATCTAATAGCATCATTTAAGATATAATTTGATGACTGGGATATTGATTCGCATAGTGTCCCAACTCCTTGAAGATGAAGTATTGTACATTTGAAACATTTTTCTTACTCTTGCAATAATTTACTTGGTGTCATTTTTCTCCACACTTACAACAAACTCCAATTCCCTTCAAGCATTTAACAAGGTGATTCTTTCCACAATTATCACATATGGGAAAATCCTTCTTTCCCTTATTCCCTTTATCCATATTTCCTCCTACCATCCTTTTATTATCTGGCTTCCCTTCAAATCCATAGGCCTTAGAGAATTCTTTACTTATCTTATTAACACATGATACTATTTATTCATATAATGATAATACGTGGGAGACTATTTCCTTTCTAAATATTGGATTAACACCATGAAATATATGGTCCTTCTTACTCTTTGGATCACACGTATTGCTGGAGGTCTCATTCCATCTACTAGGAACCATTTCTAAACAATGGCATACACTAGGTTAGTTTATGAATCGCAATGCATAATTCTAAAATTGTAAAATACCTAACGTAAATTGAAATGATTATGTATATAATTTATAATTATAAAATGTATTCTTTGAGAAATTATTTAATCCTAAATACTTCATAATGTCTTGTAATGAAAATGTGAATTATCTTAAGAATATCCCCCGGGAGTGTCATAACCAAGAGTACAGCAAGGCCCGTTGTCGTGCACCTATTTCTGTTCGAGTCTAGTTCAAAGCAGTGTTTTTGGGTTTTACCCCTAGGTACATCTGTGCTAGAGCTACCTCTACCTTCTCGTATCCAGACAGGGATGTATTGCTTGGAAAACACAAAAAATCTTCACATTACCAAAATTCAAGGAAGTTCTTCTATACTAATCCTCAAAGTCTATCTTAAAGTAATGTGCTCTAATCAGAGTTTATCTAAATCTAGTTTCCAAGGTTTGTAATAAACTTCCTCTGATACCAACTGTAACTCCCCGACCCTAGTTACCCAGATTCGGTGCATTATTACATAACATTGGCATGATCACAAGGAAATCATGTATCGAAATACTGATCAATTTAGTATTATTGGAAACAAGATTCATACATAAGTTCAACTTTACAACTTGAAAATAAATACAACATGAATTTATTCCATTAGAAACATCCAAGCCTCTTAGATTATGCCTACAAGTCACTCATAACTAACTTCTTCATATCCTGGGAAAATGAAACATAAGAAAGGGGTGAGCTCAAACGCTCAGTAAGGGTAAGCAATACAGCGGAAGATAACATAAATATTAATCATGGTGAATAATTGAAACCACATGCCTTTACCAATCATAAACATGAATAATTTTATGGTAGGAATATGAGATGAGTAAATAATGCCATAATAAAACATAATCATGAGTATTCTACTAGTCGAATGACCACATGAACCACCGATATTGTTTTCATAATGAGTGAATGTATAATGTCGGACATTTTGAAACATTTTGTCAAGGCCTCGACCAAGATGTATAAAAAATGATTAAGGCCTTGGCCAAAAACATATATCAAATTAGGAAAGGCCTCGGCCAATTCCACATCTAGTTGTCTCATGAGACCTACTGATGCATCGGGGAGCTATAATAGGCTCCACCTGTTATATACTAAGTCCAATACAATCCTCATATGAAAAGGTTGAAATATAACATAAACATTCATATTAAAACTATGATAAGAAATGTCAATACTTTAACCCTAAACCACGAATGGTATAAAAATAGTATATCCACAGTCAAAAATATCACAATACCTTTAATACATTATGGAATTGTATCATAATAAATCAACATCAAATAAACTTGAAATCCATTAAAGGATGTTGACATAGACGAAATCAAAAACTTTTTTAGAGAAATATATCTTTCTATTTTGAAATAATTTAAGATTCACACAATTATAAAGAAAACATTTATTTTGAAAATATTCTTATAATCTTGTAAGGGAAGCTTCGACGATGTTATAATGGCAAAAAATAGCCGCACCCACCGTATAAGTTAAAAAAAACATTCTTACCTTAATTTTGTAAAAAAGGTCATAAAGTACCTTATTTGGAAAATGACAGAAAGATTCCTTTATAAACATCTTATAAAAGTAAAACAAGGGTATAATTGAATTTAACCCATAGTCTATAAAATAGTAAGAATGTTTTGAAATACATTTTTAAGGAACATGGATGTCGATGATAAAGAGGTCCCAGTAGATAATTACATATAAATAACCTCAGATAATAAAGAGATTGTGAAATTAACCCTTACCTTGTAATTTTACTTGGTCAAGGGTATGTTAACCTCCTGTATAATAGTTAAATAATTTTTATTAAATTATATAAGAATGATATACATAATTATGATATCATATATGATCTTCTAATAATTCTTGGTTAATGATATTTTAGTATTATCGTCGTTTCGGGTGTTAACTGATTCATTTCCCTTTATATTATTTGTTACGTGAGTCATGTTTGTTATGGATGGGATGTTTCTTATTCATATCCAGAATGATATCAAGTCTTTAAACATTATTTTTAATCATCAAATGAAAATATGTCTTGAATGGTTACGATGGGGAATGAATCTCATCGCATTCGCGGAGACGGTAATCCATATGTACGCACAAATGATAATATAATTCTTTTGATATTAAAATCATATATAATTGGATGGTATATCATATATACAGAATTATTATCATGTTATATTTATTATTTACATCAATTATACATCATTATTATACCCATCCAAATAATAATGTATTGAATAACAACTACACCACGACGTGGAGACGGTAAGCCGTACGCACTCACGTATGGTGACATGTCAGTCAAAGGATGGATAGAATAATGAATATAGTTGTAACATATTTATAATAACATCACAGTATATAGGAGATACTGGAGTTATTATTTTAGAATGGAAACAACAAGGAAAGAAGAAGTGGAAGAAGAAAACAACTTGAAATAGGTGATAAAATATTTACCTCTTCTTCGGGTTATTCCTTTTGATTTGATCAAAAGGGATACTTAGGATGGATTTAATACTAAAGGAAGGCCTCTAGGATTATGGGAGAATAGTTTAGAGGATATTTAGGTAGGGGTTGGCTGAGCCAAATGGCTTTGAAGTTGTGAATTTGAGAGAAGGGGGAGTTCCCTTTTATAAGAAGGGTGAGGGGAACCTTAGGAAAAGATTGAAATATTATTTTATAATAAAATCATTTTCGGTTTATAATGGCTCAAAAATGATTTATTTCAAGTAACCAATAGTTTTTAGATAGGTTTGGGTCACTATATTAACCTCATCTTTTATATTTAACTCTTAGTTAATTAGTTTGACATTTACCATGTCTCTTTGTATTTTAATATTATATGGTTAATAAACATACTATAAACTTCCAAGAGAATATCAAGTTGTTCATTAATGAAATATATAATATTATTTAATACCTTCAGCCAAAACGTAGATTTTTAGGAATAGAATATCAATTAATAATATAATATTTGTTTTAAAAAATCTTTTATGTTAATTTTGACACTATTTGACATTTTGTTTTTTTTAAATTCATAAAAATATTATTACTTTGAAAAAAATTAATTTAATCAAACCTAACGTGTCATATTAACCTATAAAATTAGTGTAATTAATAAAAAGTCTCAAATTACATTTATTTTGATATTTATAATATCTCTTTTTTTAACATTTCATTAATAAGGTAATTACTACATCATCATTGTGTCATAAATAAATTAAATTATTTAATGTATAAAAAATATAAATAAAATACCATTGTTTATGAAATCTTTTTATCTTTCCAATTAATATTTTTAGTCGAAAATATGACTTATATAACCCCATTTAAAAATTGATTTACTAAAAGATATTTGTTTATGTCATTTTTGACTTTACTTTAAGTTAATTAAAATAAAGTGTCATTATCATTAATAAGTGGCTCCATGGGGTCCCAAAATCAACCCAAAGATGGCCATGGTTGGACATGACTCATACAGTAAGGTTAGGACAAGTTTTAAGGTAATTTATTATTATTATAATATTCTTTTTACCTTGAATTACCCTATTTACCTTTAACCGCGGTAAATAAAAGTCAAAAGTTACTATTTACAAAAAATTATTTTCATCTTATTGAACCAAATTTTACTTACTGAGGTTAACCATGTCACTCGGTGTTTTTAAATTTAACTCACAAAAGCGGTAAAATTAATTTTTATGCAAATTTGTAAATGCTCCTAGGAGGTGGGTAAAAGACGGTAAAAAGTTCAATAAAATTTTTATATATCTAAACTTATTATAAAATAACTCCAATGAATTATATTAAAATTATATAGGTATTATGTATCTATTTTGACCAAAATTAAATTTAAATAAAATAAATAATTATTTAAATAAAAAGTCAGTTTTAACCAATAACTCAGTGTTTTTCACTATTCATCAGAAATTGAAAGTTTTCAGAAAAATACAAAAATTTTACCCTAAGATAATTTTGATATTATGAATTAAAAAATTAAGTCTATTTTACAAAATTAAAAACATATAAGTTTCATTTATCAATTTAAAATTAATTCCCTTTTTCAAAACCAAAAAGCGAGTTTTTAAGAAATAATAAATAACAAAGGATTGATACTTGTTTATGTTCAATTTCAAAGTGAAATTATTTACAATGAATAAAATTGGATTAAATGGTAAAAATATAATCTATTTATACTTCCAAACCATTAAAATTTATAATTTAACACTATAAATTATTTTGATTAAAAAAGTTGTTTTCAGGTAAAATATAGTATTTTTCACTATTCATCCAAATATGAAAGTTATCAGAAAAACACAAAAAATTTATTGGAACTAAATTATTATGTCTAAATTATAAATAAGAAGTTTATTCTGTAAAATTTAATATATACAAGTTTCAAATATTGTATTTAAAAAGGGTTCTCTATTAAAAGGCAGTAAAATTGCATTTTTTATAAAAAATACTTCTTTTATCTGAAAAAACTGAATGTGTTTTTTTAATTATTTCTAAGAAACTTATAATATGGATTCTAAAATTATAAGGATAATATAAAGTTCAAAATTTAGTCAATACTATTCATAACCTCTTTTGAACGGCTAGTTTGGTAAGTCGTGATGCACTTGAACTTAGTGTTGCGTGTAGTGCAAGTTATTGAATTACTTTGAAGAAATAACGTACTAATAAATCTTAAAGTGTTGCATTAAATTTGAATAATAATAAAAATTACCCATTTTGTAATGATCATCCTCAGTCTTTATTTCCTTGATATCATCTACTTGGATTTATTAATGGGATTCCTCAAATTCATGTTCAATAATTTTGAGGAGCTCCATGTGTTCCACAACAGGTGCATGTTTAGTTTCATCCTCTTCCTCTAAGGAAATTCAAGGATTTACCGAATATGAAAATTAAAAACCATATGGAGTGATACTAAAATAATATTGAATAAAATCAAAAAATAAAGAGTTCAAAGAAATATCTTCTCCCTGAGTTTTTTCTAGTTCAATCACTTCTTTAGTGGTAAGTACTTCTTGATGTTTGATCTCAATGGATGGAGGCAGGTTGTTAGGATCCTCTAGTATTTATTTTAATTCCACCACTTGGTTGGTTTCTTCTTCTTCCAAGACTATAGAGAGATTTATTGGTGGGTTCTCTTCTACTTTTTAAGGAATTAGGAGATCTTGTTTCATTTCAATTTCAGCCCATTTTCTCCAAAATTTATCCAAATTCAGATCTCCCTCTTTTAAATTATTATAAAATTATCTTTCATCTTTATACTATAGAAATTGTTGTACGAGGTGGAATTTATCTCTAGTAACATCCTATTTTACCCCTTAGGGTTCTTCAACTTTAAAAACTAGTGGATAAATTTCTTCTACATCTTGCTCAGGCTCATGCTCCGGTTTAGGTTCAGATTGCTCCATTGATGCACAAACATATTCAAACACTCCTTTGACTTTAATTTTTAATTTTTATATGATTTATATAAGTTATTTAATTTGTTTTATATTATAATCTTCTTGATCTGGTTTATCTTTTTTTTGTTGCACCTGTGAGTAATAAAAAACCATGCATAATAATTTTAATTTGAATACATCATGGAAATAGATTTTTTTATTTTTTATTTTTAAAAAAGTTAATTAAAATATATCTATAATGTGAAAATAGAATAAATAATTAAACTCATAATTTGATCCCCATCAATGATGCTAGTTTTCATGCACGCCTGTCATAGGGAATGCAAAAAAGAAAATTTATTCTCCTAATGCAGCATAGAGCTGAACAGGGTCATCACACTTGAGGAGCTTTGTCAGTTGTTCAACAACTTATTCTGTCTCACCTAAACTAATTATTTTTGTTGTTTTATATTTTATGAAAATAAATTAATTGAAAATACATGAAATATAAAAAATACTAAACTTATATTAACATATAATTCTAATAGAATGAAATTAGGCAGAAAGCACTTAGCCTTTGTTATTTGGTTAGTGGGTTCTATCATTCTCTTTATTGGTGTTTTGATTATATTTGATAATTCAATTTTGAGATCTCATTCATGAATCATTATTATTTTATTTAGTGTTGTGAAATCCTGAATGCTTATAGCAATCTCAATTCCACCTCCTCCTATAATCAAGGTTGAGGGCACACCTCAATCAAGCGCGTGACATCTCCACAGACATGGATCCATCGTATGCTATTTCATCCACTGAATGGATCAACTGCACCATATGAAGAGGTTGTATTAAATATAAGGATGAGAACAATTTTAATAAAAGAATAGAAATGATTTTGGGATCTTTGTAGTGGTGGGTGATCTCCTCACCCATGCACATAACTCTTGCTAATCAAAAACTTAATATAACATAATAATTTTAGTGTAGAATGAATAAGATTTATACATAAATTCACCTGGATAATCCTCGAGTTAGCCCCAGATTTTTTAGGGTAATAGGTCAAAGTAGAATGAGAAATAAAGAGAATAATTAGAATAGGGTTGTAGAAGAAATAGATATGGAAGAATATGGACACACGTAAATTAAAAATATGCATAAGTGTTACATGATAAAATTAATTGAAAAAAAAGAAAAGAAGAAAGAAATAAAAAAGATGAATCATGGACCTAGGCCTCCTCTTCAATGGTGGTGTCAAACTTCTCTTTATCATGGGTGAAATCCTACTTAAATAGTCCAAAGATTTTCTATCCTTCAGTCTTCAAATTCAAGATCTTTGAAATCTCCATTTAAGATCTCTTGTAGATTCTTTCCACTAAAAGATTGATCATATTAGGAAAATTTAATGGCTGAATTTTTTAGTCTTTTCTTATTAAAATTTGTTCCAAAATATCTTCTATGTTACACCCAAAAATTTTGTCTTTATCCGACCTATTTAGTAATATATGAGGCCAATGAATTTAGAGATTTTATTCTAGCTAAATGTTTCATATTTCTACCCCAAAAATTGAGCATCCAAAGACCAACTTATTAAAGTAATATCTTCATGATTTTCAACATACGAATGACCCATTGAATATATTTTTTACATCCAATTTAAATCACCCCAATTCAAGGTGTGTAGACCTATTAATTCTAAATTTACTTAGGTGGGGTCCACACAGTTGTCCAAAATGATTGTCCAACTTGATTTAATTTTTTTGTCCCTTAGATGATATAATTAGCTCCTGGTCCAGAATACAAAGATGAGTAACATAAATCATGGAATACAATAAAAAATAATTACCTAAATTGGATTTATATTATAAAATTTATTCTTGAATTACCAAAGTTATTAAAATTTGTTAACTTTCCAAAATTAAGAAACTTTCCAATTTTAGACCAAAACACATCATAAATTTAAAATTATTGAAAATAAGAACAAATTGATAATTTCTATGAGAATAAATCATTGAAAATCATATTAAAAATGACAAAAATATTATCTATATCAATTAATCATAACACATACCCATTGAATGTTTAAGATTTTTGGATGTTACAAAAATCACAATCATAATATTTAAGCCATAAATGAATCATCTTGATGATTCGTAACTGATGATGAACCACTCATAAAGACATTGAAATTTGTATGCACCTAAAATCACATATTATAGGCCTTTTCATAACTCATACCATATGACATAGGCATCCTATGACTCTAATGATGTAGCATTATCATTTTATGTGATATGAATCACACACATATCATAGTTTACGACTCAAGGTGAATCATACAATATAAATAACCTTTTTTATCACACACCCATCAATCTCTCACTTGAACTAAAATATCATATGGAATTTATGAAAAAATTCATAACTCTTTATGACTCCATGTAGTCTCCTTTGGATATATTTTATCAAAATATATCCATTTTGGAATAAATACTTTTTCTAAAATTTGATTCTTATTTGATGGACTAACCATGTGACCCTATAGGCCATTGTATCATTTATAATAGATATGAATTACCAAATTCATAAATGTAAGAAAACAACATCCTTGAGAAAAACTTCATTTCTAATCAAGATATAAAGGGTTCTAAAATTATCTCAATAAAATATACTCATATCTCTATAGAAACATGTTCACCATAAGACGAGTCATATAAATCATAAGTATACTTATACAATCCAATTTTTTATGACATAAAGTGAACATTATACATGGAACATTTCAATATAGTATAGGAAAAATCATATATTTTTTGTTCTCCAAGTATATTGATCATACAAAATGATTACATCAAATGTTAATCATTCTAATAGATAATCATATCACATGTCATTTATCTAATAATGGTAACGTATTTTATAAATCACTCAATTAAAGAACCATTTTTATTTTATTTTTATACAAGTGGAAAAATCCCATCTTGATTGAACTCAAATGCTCAAATGATTAATAATATACCTAAACTCCCCCTGATTAGCTTAGTATCAAGGATGTATTAATAAAGGAAGTATAAAGGTTCACAAGATAAGTATATTTTAAACCTCCGGTTATAAGGATTTAGTGATAAACATACAAAAATAAGTATATAAATGGTCTCATGACATTCTATGTGATATACTTTCAAGGTTTAATCCAAATGATAAGTCCAAAATTACTATCTCATAAGTCTACTCTATATTATATATGAGACTTATACCCATTATAATCATTAAATTTCATCACAAACCATAATAATTCATGATGATATTTGATTAGGGACTACTTAAAGACACACTTTGATGGGATTTTATCACTCCACTATTGATGTTTAATAAGTGAAATATAAATGAATTAATGAAAAATAGTGATCTTATTATTATAAAATTTTAATACATTTTACATCCACTATTTCCAATTTCTCACGTATCTCATACCCATAGATTCAACATAACCCTCATTTTTTCTATGATAATGGTTTAATTAGTGGGTCCACTATATTATCCTATATATCCACCCACCAAGTCTTTACATCATGCATCTCAATGATCTCTCAAATGAGACGAAATTTTTGAAGGATGTGTATGGTCCTTTGTTGAGGCCAGAGTTCCTTGGCCTGAGAAACAACCCCATTTTTTTCACATTAAACCTCAATTTCTACCTATATCCTAGGAACTACCCTAAGTTCAATAATAAAATTACTGATCTAAATAGATTCCTTTACATCATATGATACAACAATGTGCACTACCTCTGTTGTTGAGTCCTCCATGGTTCTTATTTATAACTCTTCCAATTGAAAACCCCACCATCAAGGAAAAACATTAAACTACACTGAGAAATCATATCAAATTTTTCAAATTAGAAACCAGTATCAGTGGAACCCTTTACAATGAGATCATCCACACATCTAAAGACCAATAACATATCCTTACCTCTTTTCAAGTACTTAAGGATGATATTTAGGGTAACCAAATGACTTTCACTATGATTAAATTGGTATCTACATATTATGATCAAATAATAAGCGTCATCAAGTTAACTACATAACATGGAATACATAATGGTATCTGAATAAAAATTATTATCCATACTTTTAAACTATTTATAAGGATTCCAAATCTTCCTAATATTCATCACAAAAAACACTCATCAATACCCCTTCTTATATTTCTCTATGTTAAACCTATAACAATTTACTAATATATGTGTTTTTACTTTGTAAAAGTAACCTATTTAATCTATATCTATAGATATACATATCTAGTATGTTGGATTCTTAACCCATATATTTGATTGAGAATCATTTTCCCAACCACATATTTATAGATTATAAAATCACGACATCATTTATGATAAGTATCATATCATCTATATATAATATTAAAAATATCACAACACTACCACAAACTCACTTTTATAAAAAAGAATCATACGTATTATTAAAGAAACCAAACTATTTTATTACACTATTAAACCAAATATTCTAACTTTGAGAATCTCACTTCAATCCATAAATGGATCATTCCTACTTTCAAACCTTATTATTAATATTTAGAGCTTTTAAACCTTTAATATGTATCATATAAACATCCTTGACAAAATTATAGTTAAGAAAAGTATTTTTTACATCCATTTGATATATATAATAATCATAATGAGCTACCATGGAAAGAAATATCTGAATGATATTTATTATCATTACTAAAGAAAGGAATTATTCATAGACAATACCATAAATTCATTAATAAACTTTTGATACTAAACAAGATTCATACGTAGGAACAATACCATATAAGTTAGTTTTTCAGAAATCCCACCTTTATCATATGAGAATCACCCATTCAGGTGCATCGAATAGGTTTCAAACATAGTTTACATGGAATATATCTTATATTTCCTGGTCTTTATCTATTTCTAAAAATATAAAATGTCAATAACCACTTGATAAGTAGTAGGTTTATCATCTTTAACCATAAATTTATCATTATTTTCCACAATAAATCCATATATATTGAGATCTCACTGAGTCCTATTATATTTATGAGGATCTAGTGAAACATGAGGCAGTTATTCTTCCATAATAATTTGTGGAACCAACTCACTTTCTATCTCAAAAAAAATTCATGTTTATTAGTTAGTAAATTCTTCAAGTTTAATTTTCCTCCCACTAACACCTTGATTTATGTGATCCTTATCAATGAAAACACCTTTCCATACCACTAACACTTTGTGTTTGGTATGTATATATATATATATATAATATCCCATAGTTTTTTTATAATAACCAACAAATAAGCAGTTTTAGATCCAGATTCAATTATTTTCTAATAAAAATGTCATAAATATGCTTTGCAACCCCAAATACTCATAAAATATAGATTGGGAAACCTACCAGTACATATATTATATGGTGTATTTATTATTTCATTATACAAAATTAAATTTATTGTGAAATATGCTACTTCAAGATAGTATCCACAAAATGATAGAGGATGGTCATACTAATTCATCATTGATCAAATTATGTAAAAAAAGTATGATTACTCCTCTTAGACATAAAATTCCATTTTGGTGTTCTAGGAAGAGTGAGATATGAAATAGTTCTATAATTTATTAGATGATTAATGAATTCCCAACTCAAGTATTCACCACCTAATCTGATCAAAGAATCTTAAAACTTCTTCCCAGTTGTTTTTTTAATTCATTTTGAAACTCTTTGAATTTTTCAATTGTTTCAAGATTATATCTCATAAGAAACACATAATTAGACCAACTAAAATCATCATTAAAGGTTGCAGAGTACCAATAAAAACCACTTTCTTGATAACTCATTGGTCTATATACATCAATATGCATAAGATCCAATAATCCACTTGCCCATTCACCTATTCCACTAAAACGTGATTTGTTCAATTTTACTAATAAACAAGATTTAAAATTTTCAAATGATTAAAAATCAGAATAGTCCAAAAATAAATCTATATGGAGTATTTAGATGCATTTATTATTTATATGACTAAGGTGAAAATTCCAAAGATAAGTTATTCTAGAACAAACTCTAACATTATTATTCTGAAAGTTATATCTATAGGTATCCATATCTAGAATGTATAAACCATTAATCATGTCATAAATCCCATAAAACATTTCATTCATATATATATATATAAACTCTTATTCTTAATAATAAATAAAAATACCATCTTTTCCAAACAAGATATAGAAATCAAATTTCTATTTATGGTGAAAATAGAGTAAAATTTTTACAGTTATAAAACTAATATATTTGGTAGACATAAATCATAAGTTACAATATATAATTAAATGAGTCTTTCGAAATTTTCAGCATGTAGATCGACTTCACCTTTCATAAATTCTCTTCTATCTCTGTGTTTGTGTTTATTATCACATATGTGTGATACACACTCAGTATCCAATACCCATGTGTTGGAATTAGAGTGATTGATTTCTATGACATTCATATACACATTCTTAGAATGATTCTCTTTGTGAATAATTCTCAACATTATATAAAATCCTTGAATAAATTTATAGATTATACCTATAAGAGATCCCAAATTTATAATCATGATGAATTCCATAATGTAAAATAAATAATTATATATAGGTGAGTATAATGTTTTATATCTTTTCATTAAAGAACTTTAATGAATGTAATACCACTAAAATGACGGTTGAATATATAATTTCCATTAGTAGTCCAAGGTTCATATTTCACTATGTTTTGAGTCCATGTTAGTGTTACTCTCCAATATTGTCTATTTAGGTAGGAAATCATTCCAATCATATTATATATAAATCTTATATATTTAGGTGGGAAACTCTTTTCCCAATTCACTCTATAGATTATCCTAAATCTATTCCTCTAGTATTTTATCTCATAGTATTTCCAATCTAAGTGTCACCAAAATATCACAATGTGATTTGGTTACCTAACTCTTAGTGCCAACCATCTTTACAATTTCTTATATAATACAATCCATGAGAATCCAACTTTAGTATGAACCTACAAGTTGGATGATCAAGATATTGAGATGTGTTTTCTTTGTATGGAATCTCACACTTAGTCTTTGAGGGGTTTTATTGATCACACAAATTTAATATGCACATAACTATTTTAACTCATTCTATCTTTGTTATTTCATATTTTATTCCTATATGTATTCATGATTCTAATCATTTAGTTTTGGAATCCCTATTCCATATATCAAATTAATATGTAAAAACCATATTAATGTGTAAATATTTACCCAAATTATAGTTTGTGTTAATAAAAAAAAGCTAAATATATTTACACATATCAAAATTAATATTATGAATAAGGTATATAAAACACTTTCATGTAAAGGGTTAGAATTATTTGGAACAAAAAATATCTATGAGAGTAAGCATGGAGTGAAAAGTTACTAACCACTACTTTTCAAAACAAGGTGTAAGACTCTAGAATAGCGAGAAGTTTGATCCAAATTCCTTATACCCATGGTTATTTACATAAGAGACTTTAATTATATCATAAATCTAACACTTAATATGTATAAACAACACTCAACTTGTTCAAGCTCATAATTCCATAAAGAACTGAAGTCAATGTAGATACAAAATGAACATTATGTTTTCATACCTAGCATATAATTCATGATATATAAATCTTATAAGAATAAATTAATCACCTAAATTAAACTATAAAAAATATTCACATCATATAAATTTTTTATTTAAATGAATATTTAAGTAGTATTAAATAAACAAGAAAGCAATTTTTTTATTTTACAAACATGAGATATTAATATGAGTAGTTGCGGTGGTGCCAAAGTGGTAATCAACCTATCATCCTGTATCAAAGACCTAGGTTGAAATATGGGTGTGGGATTATTTTAAAAGTTACTCTTATAGTATTGTAATAGTGCTATAGTAGTAGAAATATTCACCTGAATTGGAATTTTGGGCCATAGGGCATTGGGACATCAACAGCCTTCAGGCCATAGGGCCTTTAGGAAATAGGGCCTTACATACATAGGGAATTTGGGACACCATTGGGCCTATAAGAAATATGGATTTTAGGCCACCATTTTTGGACAACATATGACATGGGGATACTAGAAAAATGGCTCTATGCAATTGGAAGGCAGTGTAGTATGGAGACATGAAGGAACCACTGAGTGAGCGACTTTGAAATAGGGATGGGTGTGATAGAGCCTATAAACCATACACATGCCCCCATAGATATATAATATAGGAAATATGGATCCCTTTATAGTGACCATCAAGTTGTGGGATCGGTCTAATGACGTGGCATGACAGACTAGTGATTTAATGGAGAGCCACATGAGGCATCACCTAGTGGGTGACTCGAAATATATATGGGTGTGCTAAAACTTATAATACACCCCTATTCGTGTACTATTACTGTGGTTGGAGAGGCTACCTACCATAATGCATCGGGGGAATCATGATTCTTCAATTCTTAGTAGGGGTGATGCATAATTTTGACCGATGACATAATTAGATGACTACTGGTCAGGGGGGGAGACTTTTGACTGGTGACATAACATGACACAGGCTACTCCATTGGGCATTTGGGCCACTAGGACTTTTTTATGTAACCGAATTCAGGATATTGGGACTTCAAGGCATCATATGTAAAAAAATATGTATGGTGGGTGCCTTCCATTCCTTGTGGGGAGGGATAAGGCTTGACCCACTAAGGTTCCTAGGTGTGTGTGTTGTTTGGTTACTTGTTATCACCTTACCAATAATAAATATATATTAATATTAAAATTTCATATTAAAATTAGGTATTAAATATTCCATTTATAATTACTAAAACTTATATTTTATAAACAATTTATAATCTATAAGCTATATTAAATAAAATATTAAATTTTCACATTTTTAGCCTATAAAATATCTTATAATTGATAATGTATATCATACACTATGATTAAATTGAAACTTATAGTAAGACCTATAATAGGTTTTTAGTCATATTTAAAGATATCACCTATATCACATTTATGACACGACCTTTTGTTTTTGTAAAAACTTACATTTTCAGTCGTATCCATCAATTTTTTTTATCAAAGCTTACAACATAGTTTAAAACCATGGTATTTGATCAATCACAAGTTATAATTCATCTAGTTTTACCCTATCACTATGTAATACACTGAATCATATGTTATGATACCTTATATTAAAAACAATAGAATAATGGTCCAATGAATAGCACATTTGAAGTCATATGGAACCTTAATATATCACAAAATATTCTTTACGATATAAATGTTCATCATAAAATAAATATTAAATCCTAATGATTTCATAATCAAGGTGATTTTGATACTTCTGATGGGTTTTATAAGAAAATCACATGCTCATTACATTAAAATAAACCCATTAATTACCCAGATCTGTCATTATAGAATCAACATGTAAATGAATAATATAAATATAAATTTGAGTATCTCTAGTCCAATATGATCAATCTATATGCTTGAGGAAGATCACTAAGAAACAATACTTGGGATCTTACCTCCACCAAAAGTACAACTATGGTGATCCTAACCTAGATAATCATACCATATCCAAATTAGTATTCCATTATCCTTAAGGGTTTCCCTCATCCCTAGGGGCCAGCGACTAGTGCCACACATCTTGATATATATTCAGGGAATGACCGTTATGGTTATAAAGATATTTAATAACTTGATTCTATAGTAATCTGTCATGAATCACCCATAAGTCTGACATATATAAATATAACCTAAATCCAAATAGTTCATAAAAGGGTAATTAATAATACAAATATGATACAATTTTCTAAATAAACGCATACTATACTTAACATTATGAAACCAAAAAAATACAATACCTCACATATTAAAAGTACATTCCAAATAAGGCCTAAGATAGTGAAAATAAATGGTAAGTAGGTGATATGAAAAGTGAGTACCCTAACCAACATACTGCTAACTCCAAATCTAAGTAGGAACCAATCTTGCTTCAATGATAGGCACAACCAATCCATGAACACCAATGACTTCTAATGTACCTGTTCATACCAAAGATATAAAAAAGTGAGGGTACATGTCCACTAGGGTGTCCATAAAGGGAGTGATCATAAATATATATCAGGGAACCACCAATGGTGTCTCAATACAGACAACAATGGACATGTGTATGAATGAAAATTTTTACACATTTATATAAATATAAAAAAACCATTTTAGAAGAAGTTAACAATAAAATCATGGAAGTAAACAATTGATAAGAAGTTTAATCATTTAAAGATATTTCTAAAGACATTGAAATAATTTTTGATCAATTAATTAAAAACATAATATAATTTTTTATAACACTAAAAAGCTTCAACAACATCATCCAAAACTACTTCGAGTTACACTCATAATACATATAGTATACCTATTCACAATGAAGGACTTGTCCATCAGGGATGTCTATCAAAACCCATCATTTATAAGAGGTAATGTATATATATATATGTGTGTGTGTGTGTGTACATGTTTGTGGATGTGTGTGTAGATAAATATGTATGTTTATATGTATGTATGTATGTTTGTATCCATAAATATCCTCCATATTAGGCCTCATATTCTAATAGGAAGGAATAATATGTATATTATCTAAAATTAAGAGGCATCAATTATAAAACCTAATATTTTTCGAATTTTTTAAATTAATTTTATTCTATTCTATAGTTTGCGCTACATGCAATGCCAAGTTCTAATGAAACATAAAAAACAATTAAAATATTATTATTTAATATGATAGTTATCGCCTAGACATTGGAATGGAAGGTATGGATAATATTAGTTTATGACAATATATGGTTTACAAATATATATAAAATTAATAATTTAGTTACTAATTAATTATAAATGAAAATAAGAACCGTTTGAAAATAAAAGAAATATATTTATGAAAAAACTATTTTTTTGTACACAAACACGTTTTCCCTTAATAAATTAAAAAAACACTTTTGGTGAATGGTTTTAATTAAATTTATATATTATATATTCAATCCAATTTTTAACATTAATATTATGTTTTTTTTCTAGATATGAGATAATAATAAATCCAATTGTTTTCTTAAAAATTTTATTTTATTTCTAAAAAGTAGTTTTCTCACATTTTTGAAAATTATTTTAAAATAATTATTTTCTAATTTTATAAAATGTAGTTTAAAAAATTTAATTTATTTTTTAAATCAGTTTGTAAAAAATATCTCGGGGTGATTTTTTTATAATTTTCTGAAAATATAAATGATTCAGAGAAAAGTGAAAAATATCGGTTTTTATTAAGAATTTTCTTTTTTTTAAATCATTTTAAAACATTAAAATTGATTTAATATGGTTTTATAAGTAAAATTAGTACAATTATATATAAATTAATCCAACTTAGATAATTTTAATCAATTTTAAATTTAATTTTGATATGAATTTTTTTTAAACTTTTAAAGATTTTCTCTTTGGAAAATCACTTTTTCATCACACTTATGGGTTTAATTTTAAATTAAAATTTTACACTTATATGAATGGAATTTATGAAAAAGGAATATATATTTATAATAATAATAAATAATATTATATAATTATTCCAACTTAATTTTTTGGCCATAATGAATAGTAATGATAATAAGAATAAATTACCCTGGTTAAGGTTAAAACGGGTTTAACAGGGGTTAAACTGAAAAGAAAAAGGGTAAAATGATCTAAAAAGTTATCCAAAACCCATTTTATAGACATATTTAGACCATATCACCTATAAAGTTATATAATGGACAATGTTGAGTTTTTTCAAGTAAAAAATGTGGGTACACTTTATTCTTTTCAAAAGTTCCATGTGTGTCCTCTCCCCCACTTATAAAATGCCACCCACTTTCCTCTATTATTCCCAATTCCAAAACAATTTGGTTTGTGAAATAACTACCCAAATATATTCCTTAAATCCCTTCCCAAATCCAATATTCCTTTATGATATGATAAATACAATATAATAAGGCTTTAGGTTAAACCTAAAGAGGTTTTTTGAAGAAGAGGTAAAGTTTTTAACAATGTATCTTTATTTTACTTCTTATAAATCATTGAAATATTCTCAAAATATTATAAAATGATAAACAATAATATACCATATACTTATATGTTATTATTTTAATTTAATAATCTAAATATATTACCTATTTTATCAAATGGGATATAAAATCATCATTTATGTGTACGATGGACCACCGCCTCACGAACCGATGTTATTAATTTTCTATTACCATATCTCACGAAAGGATATAATGATGGATTTAATATTTATATATTATAATTATTATGTTATTATACCTATGGAATTATATTACCACATCTATATTATTACCTTTAAACATGTTGGAAAACAATAACGCTGCTCGTGTGTATAGAGGAATTCTTCCTTGCAAACTGATGTGATGTGTTTTTCATTTTTGTTTTACTTGGATGGAAATAAGGATAGATTAAATAATTATAAATTATATTTTTAATATAATTATATTTATTTAATTATTATATCAAATATTCCTTCTTAATTTACATTCCTTGGGGGATACAATAAAATCATTCGCGTGTATGACAGACTACTGCCTTGCGAAGCAATGTGATTCGTTTTTAACTAACGCTTTTCATGGAAGGTAATTAGGGTAAATTTAAGGAATATTTGTAATATATATAACAAAAAAATTATTCTTTAATATTAATATATTATTTACCATTATTTCATTTCATCCATCAAGAAAATGGAAACAACGTTCATGCGTACGTATGACCTACCATCTCCATGAATGATGTATTTCATTTTCTATATATATCTTTTATAGATTACTATAAATAAATATATAATGAATATATATGGTATTTATATCATCATTAAAATTATGTTTATTATGGAACCATTATTAAAATAATCTTAATGAAAATAAAGAATCAAAACATATACGAAAAAAGTAGTTATTACCCAAAATGTGATTTTAATAAGGAATTATTGATAAATGAGTAAAAAAATGTACTAACTAAATCATATATGGTATGATAAATATGATTATAGTTTTTAATAGATTTATAATAAAACTATATTTATTATAAAGTATGTTTTAACTTGTACAAAAGAAGTTTATACTTAAGGTAAGATATTTTCATCTCACTTTTATTTTATGTGAGAAACATGCCATATTAACCATGTGTTTATTTTATATGAGGTATATAATACCCATGAATGTTATTTATGATTATTCTTCTAAAAATTAACTGAATTTAAATATCCATTTGAGGATATATCTTTCATGTGGTTAATGGTTCAAAATTTACCAAAGTGGTAAGGAATTTTTGTCTCAATTTGTCTTCTTTGGGATATATGTTATGTTATGCACCTATATTATTTTATGAGGTGTATATACTGACCATTTTTCATTTAATATCATTAATATACTTATATTCATGATATTTAAAGTTTATTTTTATGTTATTATTTAATTAGTCTTATGATTCAAAAGTTAACAAAGTTGTAAGGGTTTGATGATATGATCTCATTATTTATTAGGATTGTTTATGATTATTCTTTAAATGATAAAATATTTTAATCCATATCTCAATAAACTCATTAATTTTATTATAATATATTTATTTCATGATAATATATTTTTCCAATCATTTTAATCTCTTTATATACACATTATTCCAAAATATTTTTTAAAAATAAAACCGACTTTATTTCTCTCTTCGATCGAAAACCCTTTTTTATTCCGTATCCATGTTTTCTAAAAATGTTTTAAAAAAGGTTTTAATGTTCCTAGAGGATTTTTTTAAATTAATTTTTTACCTTTCTAAAGTTTTAAAAAATGTTTAAAAATTAATATTAACGTCATTTTCCAAATAAGGCCCATTTTTATTTTACAAAAAATAAGAAAGGAAAAATTGTTTTAATATGTACAACAATTACCACTGCTACGACCACTCAATATTTTAATGATAACATAAATATTTTCAAAGGTTATTTTCAAATAAAATAATATTGAAAATGTTTTATGTTAAAAAAAGTTTTTTTTCAAATTGGAATGGATATTTTCCACAATAAAAGTTTTAAATTATTTTAAATATTCCTTTATAAGTTTCAAAGTTTACTTTCAAAGAAAGAATTTGGAAAATGTTTTATGTTTTTAAAAATTGTTTTTCAAAGTGGAAAGGATATTTTACTCAAGTGATGTTTTAAATTATATTTAAATATTACTTTGTAAATTTTAAAGGTTATTTTATAAGAAAATTATTTTCGTAATATTTTATAAATTTCTAGTTTGAAAAAGGAAATTTTTAAATAAATTATATTTTCATCATGAAATGTTACAAATGATTCTTATTTTAAAATCATTTCCCATTTAAGATAAAATACTTTTATTTAACTTATACTTCATTGGGGATATGATCCAAGGATAAATTTATTATTCTTTCCCTAAATTATTTATGTTTATGATGAAAAGATGTTTATAAAACCTATTCCTTTTTCTATGGGTTATGTTATGATGATGTGATTAAATGTTTATGAAACCCATTTATTTTTATGGTTTATAAGATAATGAATATTTTATAATATTATGGCACAAATATATATTATTTTTATTATGTGATGCATGAGACCTATATATCCCTCCAATAAATTGGGTAATGATTAATGTTCTATAATATTAGAGGGTATATGGGAGGTTATCGAAATCCTGAAAAGAGGGTACATGAGAGGTTATTCTATACTCTAAGTAGGTACATGGGTTGTTATCCCAATCCTAACATGCTACGAATGTCTTTGTGGATAGCCTTTACCTAAGGTTTTCTATGATTATGTGTTTTTCCACAACTCTATTTCTTATTCTAATGTTATGATCTCATGACCTACATTATTTGATTCTTTTATGATTAATGTCTTATGAACTATCATGATTTATGTTGTGACTCAAGTTTATGAGCTATGATATATAGGGCATGGTTTTCAAATTTTACTCTCATGTTCTCATAACCTAATGTGTATGTTATGTTAATATATCTCTTTTTTACCATTATTAAGAATCCAAGATCACCCTTTATTATGCTTACTTTTGTAAGGTTATAAAGAAATGTATTATGTATGATATGAAATAAGGGTATAATTTATAAAGAACTTAGTGGGAGATGATATAGCTCACTTATAGACTAGTTGTTTACGTATCCAAGTTTCTAAAGGCACTAGACCTAAATTATTATAGCATGGATCATTATGATATGTAATGAACATTATTATATTAAGATGTAATATTTATATATGAGATGTTTGGGTCTCTACAGTTGGTATCAAATAAAAGTTTAGTTAATCTTTGGAAACCAAGATTCGAAAAATTTATTCATACTCCTAGGGATATCTTTAGGGATATGTCTAGGGATATGTCTAATGATATGTCTAAGGATGAGTCAAAGTATAGGAAAATTTCCTAGTATTTAGGTAATGGATAGAGATAGTGGTTTCCAAGAAATTAAATCCCTTTTTGGATGATATAAGTGGATGTGGATCTAACATAGAGGTAACTAGGGGTAATAACTCTAAAAAGGGTGCATTGATATGGACTTGATTTTCACCGGGTGCACATCAATGGTTCTTACTATACACTGGGCTTGACACTCCCATGAGAAATTATTTAAAAATTCACAAAATCTTGATAAACCATCATGAAGTATTTAAATAGATTATGACTATGAATAACCTAGGATAAACCTAAGGGTTCATATATTGAAATTAATGTGTCATTCTTTAGGCATTTTATAAATTATTTTTTATGACTATATGTTTTCCCATTATGATTTTAGTTTATCAAAATATTCTATTTGGTTTTAGTCAATGGATAGAACTTGAAGGAACCATGTTAATTCTTAATGTAATGGACAATGAAATGATTGTACTATTGAGTAACCAAATATTATGAGAGCTGTAAAAAAATATTATTGTTATGATCACAAAAATTTCTTAGTCTATGAATCATGTTGTAATTATAAATGAACAAAGAAGGGAACAATACTATATTGAATACTTCATAAGGAAATATCCACCTTATTTTAGTGGTTCTTCTGATCCATTAGTTTCCGAACAATGGATCAATACCATTGAAAAAAAATATTTCATTCTATAGTGTTTGGATCATAAAAAGTCATTTTTTCCATCTATCATTTTTAAGGAAAAAGTAGATCAATGGTATACGCTTATCAAGAATATGAGGCAAAAAGTGGAAATTGAATCCATGGAGTGAGATAAGTTTAAGAGATTATTTCTCAAAAATTACTTTCTTTGTATTATTATTAAAAAAATGGATAAGGAATTACTTGATCTAAAATAGAGGGATGATGAATCTATTGATACCTATGTAATTTTTTTACAAAAATTCAAAGTTATGCTTCTAGTATTATCATCCATCCTGAAAGTAAGGATGATTATTATTCAATGGATTAAAACCAAGAATCAAAATGGTGTTTTCCATAAATAACTGATATATCTATGAAAAAATAATCTGTTGTTCTATCAAGGTGTAAATGAAGATTGGAGTTACCCATCAATCACGTGGTTTTGATAAAAAAAATAAAGTTGAAATTCAAGGGAAAATCTAAAAAACATAGAGAATAGAAGATGATATTTACTTTATACTTGAAGTGTGGAATGAAACATGAATGAAATTATATTATGGGGATAATAAGTTTTTTAAGTTTGTAAGGGATAATCATCAAGAGTATAAATGAAAAAGTGATGGGAATAAGTTACCTAATGTTGAGAATAGTGGGAAATCCCCATAGAATACACCACCCACACTATAGTGCTTCAAGTTTAAGGACTTTAGAAATTATGCGAATTAATGCCTCAATCCAAGGGATAATGAGGATGATAAGACACAACAACCTTTTAATAGAAATGAAAAAGGGAAATCTTATGAAATCACAATAGTTGAAGTGAATCATGATAATTAGGGAAAATATATTATCCACTCCTTAGTTGGGAAATTCATGTGAATGAGCCTTATGAAAATCTTATTGATCATCCTTTAGTGAAATTTGACGTGATTATGAGAATTTATTATCTCCCTCCTATGGATTCTAGAATAATTAAATCACATTTAATATTTTATCAGTGTAAGTATGAACCCAATCACCCAATATAAATTTTTATATCTTGGATAAGAGATTATTTACAGAATAAAGGGTGAATTATATTTTGAAAGCATATATTTCTCCATGTAAGATTAACGTAAGAGTTCTGGATAACATCATGGGTTTATGAGTTTAAGGTTGATAAAAATTTAAAAGTCTTAGCCACCCATTTTTAGGATTTATGTGATATAATTTTATCAAGATTAAGGATATTTTGAGAGACATTTATGGAAATATAACACATTTGTTTTTTTTATGTTTTAGTGCAAAAGTTATTTGAGAGAGAATACCTTTACATTTTGTGGACATAATGTTAAAGGTATTGGTAACCTTTGGGGTTTATATTATTTTTTATGTTGAGGTAATTATGGGTTAATTAAATTTGGGAATCCTTTAGTAATTATTTAAATAATGTTTGGGAAAAAAGGATAAACCATAGGTTGGGTGACAACCTATCACATTTGGAAAGTTTGTGGGGGCTTGAACCCATAACCGAATGACGATAAGGGTATAAAAACTACCACTGGACTACATGAAAGAGTATTAATGGTGATAAAAAATGAAAAGTGATACTTCTAGTAAAGTCTAAGAGACAAAAGTCTAAGGGTATGCTACAACCATTATCCATACAATAATGGAAATGGGAAAACATCACTATGGATTTTCCCATTGGACTCACCAAAAAATCTAAAGGGAAAAATTATATATGGTTTGTAGTCGATCACCTTAAAAGTTCAGAATAATTTATCACTATCAGATAAGAACTATATCTTTCTCAAATTATCATAATAAGTATTAAAGAAGTGTCAATGTTTCATTGAGTACCAAACTCCATTTATTTGATCAGGATCCATGGTTTATTTAGATGTCCTCACAAAGTATTTAGAAAACTCTTGATACACAATTGAGTTTCAGCACCAAGTATCATCCTTAGATAGATGGTCATCATGAGATAACAATTCAAACCCTAGAGGATATATTGGGATCTTTTTCAATGGATTTATAAGGTGGTTGGGACCAACACCTTACTCTAGTTTATTTTTCTTAAAAAATAGTTTTCAGTTGAGAATTTAGATAGATACTTATGAATCCCTCTATGGAAATAAGTGTAGAAATACAATGTACTAGAGTGAAGTTGTAGAAATAAATCTATTAGGACCTGATATAGTTGAATAATTGGTAAATAAGGTTAGATACATTCAGCAACATATAAGGGAATCATAAAGTCTATAGAAAAATTATGTTGATAATCAGAAACATGATATATAATTTTAAGTTGTTGAGAAGGTGTTTCTATGAATTTATCCATGAAAGAAAGAAGTTAAGACTAAGAACTAGGTATATTAGTCCCTTTGAAATTATTGATCATATTCGGATGGTATCTTATCATTTACCACTTCCACACAACTTATCTCAAGTCTTTGATACGTTCCATGTATATATGTTGAGGAAGTACATATCTGATCCTTAACATGTATTGAACTCAGTGGTCATAAAAATGAGGCATGATCATTCTTATAAGGAATAATTTTTTTTAAATTCTGAATCATACATAGAAAGTTCCATGAAATAAGACCATTCATCAGGTAAAAGTTTTGTGGCAAAAACTACCATCTTGGGGATGCTACGTGGGAGCCTGAGGATGTAATGAGGAAGAAGTATCATAATTTGTTTTTATCAGAGTGTAAAAATTTAAGGTAAAAATTAATTTTAAGGGGATTAGAATCTAACACCCCTTGATTTTATAAAATGTACTTTTTCAAATAAAATTAATTTTTTCTTTGATAGCTTTTGCTACACACAACACTGAGTTTTAACAAAACACGATACACTACTAAAATATTATTATTTAATATGATAGTTATTTCCTAGTCATTGGAATGGAATGTATGAATAATATTAACCAATTTATTAAAATATATGGTTTATACATGTATATAAAATTAATTCTTTGGTGACCAATTAATTTGAAATTAATATAAGAACCATTTGAAAATAAAGGTTTTTTTATGAAAAAAACTATTTTATGCGCAAAAATGTATTTTACCACAATAAATTAAACAAATCACTTTTTATGAATAGTTTTAATTAAATATATATATTATATTTTAGATATAGGGTTTAAAATTTATTTTATATATTTTCTAAACATGAGATACTAATTAATCTAATTTTATGGTTAAAAATTGCATTTTTCTGAAAAAAAATTTCATCACATTTTCCATACATATTTTATAAGTAAATTATTTTTCCAATTTTAGAAAATTTATTTGAAAAAATAAATTCATTTTTAAAATCATAATATCAAAGTTATCTTGGGGTAAATTTTTGATAATTTTATGAAAAGATAAAATTTTCAGTGAATAGTGAAAATATTGGGTTTTATTAAGAATTTAATTTTCATTTAAAGTATTTAAAAACATAAATATTAATTTAATATGTTTTTAAAAGTAAATTTAGTTAAATTATATATTAATTAATATAATTTAGGTAATTGGAATCAATTTCATATTTAATTTTGATATGAAAACTTTTTAAGCTTTGTGAGATGTTCTCTTTGGAAAATTGCTTTTTTATCTCATCTATATGTTTAATTTTAAATTAAAATTTGACACTTACATGAATGTAATTTTTAAAAATGGATTAAATATTTGGAATAATAATAATTAATATTATATAATTAGTTTAACTTAATTTTTGACCATAATGAATAGTAAAATTGTAAAAATTAATTTTCACAGTTAAGGTTTAAACGAGTCTATGAGGGGCTAAACTAAAAAAATAAGGGGTAAAATGATCTATAAAATTATAAAAAACCCATTTTATGTCTATATTTAGACCTTATAACCTATAATTTTAGATAATGGTTCATATTTTAGCTTTTTTCCATGTGAAAACTTGGGTACACTTTTTTCTTTTCAAAAATTTCATGTGTGTTTTATCCCCCACTTATAAAAGGCCACCCCATCCCCTCTTCTGTTCACACTTTAAAATAATTTTGGTTTAGAAAATACCTATCAAAATATATTTCTTAAATCCCTCCACACATCCTAGATTCCTTGGTGAGACCATAAACCCAATATTGGAAGGATTTTGGTTTAAACTTAAAAAGGTTGTCTGAAGAAGAGGTAAAGTTTCAAACTATGAATCTTTGTTTTACTTATTCTTATAACTCCTTAAAATATTTTAAAAATATTATAAAATGATAAAAACAGTATATAACATATAAGGATATGTTATTATGTTAATTTCATAACCTAAATACACATCCTCTTCCATCAAATGGGATATGAAATCATCATTCCTATGTAAGATGGACTACTGCCTCACGAATTGATATTATTCATTTTCAATAACCACCTCTCATGGATAGATATAATTATGGATTTAATTTTTATATATTATATTTATGATATTATTATAAATATTTAATTATAATACTATATATTTTTTTATACCTCCAAACCTGTTGTAAAACAATAACGTCACTCGTGTGTACGACAGACTACCACCTCACGAACTGATGTGATGTGTTTTTCATTTATGTTTTAATTGAATGGTAATAAGGATATATTAAATGAATACATATGATATTTGAAAAAATATTATACTTATTTATCTATGATATAACATATAACTTCTTACTTACCAATCCACCAGGGATACGATAACGTCGTTGTGTGTACAATGGACTATAGCCTTGCGAAGCGATGTGATTATATTTTCACAAATGTTTTTCATGGAATGTTATTAGGGTAAATATAATGAATATATGTGATATATATGATATAAATATTATTATTTAATTTTAATATATTACATATCTTTCATTCATATTATCCATTGAGAAAATGGAAACAATGTTCAAACGTACGTACAACCTACCGTCTCCATGAATGATGTATTTCCTTTTATATATATAAATTTTTATGGATTAATATAAATAAATATATATAAAATTTATATAATTATTAACATTTTGGATATTATGGAACCATGATCAAAGTAGGAGGACCTAAAATAAAAAATCAAAACATATACAAAAAATAAAGTAGTTATTACCTAAAATGTGATCTTAATAAGGAATTATTGATAAAAAGGTAATAAAAGGTCATTAGTAAATCATATATGGTATGATACATATTATTATTTCTATTTAATATATTTATAATAAAATTATATTTATTATACATGAGGTTTTATTGCATATGAATAAATTCAAGACTTAAGGTAATGGATTTATGTTTCACTTTTATTTTATGTGAGACACTTTCCATATTCACCACATGTTTATTTTATGTGGTGTATATAATAACCATGAATGTATTTTATTATTATTATTATTAAAGTTATAGGTATTTACATATTTATTTTAGGATATCCATTTCATGGGGTTTACGTTTCAAAAGTTATCAAAGCGATAAGATATTCTTTGTCTCAATTTGTCTTCTTTGGGATATACATTATGTTATGAACATATCTTCTTCTATGAGGTATATATATCCCCTTTGACATGTTATATAATTAATATAATTCTATTAATTATATTTAAAGTTTCTTTTGAAGTTATGTTTTAATGGGGATTACGATAAACAAATTATCAAAGTGGTAATGGTTTAATGTTACGATCTCATTGTTCATCAAGTTTGTTTAAGATTATGATTTTAATGATAAAATATTATAATAAAAATCTCAAGAAACTCATGAACTTTATTCTTCTATATTCATGTCATGATAATACATGTTTTCCATTCATTTTACTCTCTTTATGTACTCATGATTCCAAAATATATTTTTTAAATAAAAATGACTTTATTTCTCTCTTCGGCCAATGGCCCCATTTTCTTCCATATCCATGTTTTCTATTTTTTTTTAAAAAATGTTTAAATTTTTATATGGTATTTTTTAAATTAATTTTTACCCTTTATTTAATATTTAATTTTTATAAAAGTAATCTTCATTTAATTTTTAAATAAGGTATGTTTGAATTTTATCGAAAATGTGAAAGGAATATTTGTTTTAATGTGTATGAAAATTTTCCACTATCATGACCACTCAATGTTTTAAATATTATTTAATAAGTTTCAATGGTTATTTTCAAATTAAATTATTTTGAAAATATTTTATGATTTGAAAAAATAATTTTTTAGAGTGGAAATGATATTTTCCTAAAGAAAAGTTTTAAGTGATTCTTAAAGTTTCCTTTATAAGCTTCAAAGGTTATTTTAAAAGAAAAGGATTTTGAATTTTTTTATGTTTTTTAAAAAAAAATTAAAGAGAAAATGAAATTTTACTCAAGTAATGTTTGAAATTATTTTTAAATATTAATTTTTAAGTTTTAAAGGTTATTTTCAAAGAAAAAGGATTTATATAATATTTTATGAATTTCTAGTTTTAAAAAAGTGATTTTCAAAGAAAAGTTATTTTCCTCAAGAAATGTTCCAAGTGTTTTTTATTTGAAAATAATTTTACACCCAAGATGAAATATTTTGATGTAACTCATGATTTACTAGGGATATGATCCTAGGATACCATTTTTATTCTTTATTTGAATGGTTTATGTTTATGATGACAAGATTTTTATGGATCTTGTTCATTTTCCATGGGTTATGTTATGATGATATGTTGAAATTTTTATGAAACCCATTTCTTTTCATAGGTTGTGATATGATGATTTTTATGATATTGTGGGGAAAATATGTATTTTTTTAATTATGTGATGGGTGTGAACTATATCTCCCAACAATTAATTGGGTAATTATTAATGTTATATGAGTTTAGAGTGTACATGGGTGGTTATCCCAAGCTCGGAACGAGGGTACAAGGGAGGTTTTCACAATCCCAAAGAAGGTTCATGGGTGGTTATCTCAAGACTAAAATGTTACAAATGTCTTGGTGGATAAACTTGATATAAGGTTTTCTATTCTTATGTGATTACCACAAATCTATGTCTTATGCTAATGTTATGATCTCATGGCCTATGTTATTTGATTCCTATATGATTCATTTCTTATGAAATGCCAATATTTGTTCCATGACTCAAGTTTATGATCTATGATATGTAGGGTATGGATTTTCAAATGTTATTCTCAAATTATCATACTCTTGTTGTACATCTCGTTCCCCTCGTTGTTTGATTTTCATGATCACAATCACCTTCTTGTTTATCTAATTGTGTTTTAAGTGTTTGTGCTATTAGGCAAAAGGTTGCCAAGGACTTAGGCCAAGAAGAAGCCAAAAGTGGACTGAAATTCAGTCCACCGGCCAACCGATGGAAGACCACCGGCCAGCCGATGGAGGACTGGACAAGAGGGATTCCTCTGTCCAGACCACCGGCCAACCGGTGTCACACCAGCGGCCAGCCGGTGGCACCCAGAACAGAGGGCTGAGCCACTGCCTCAGCACCGGCCAACCGGTGGCCTCAGCACCGGCCAGCCGGTGGCACCCAGCAAGCACAGTGGGAGCTACTGTCTCCCCACCGGCCAGCCGGTGGCTCCTCCACCGGTCAGCCGGTGGAGCCTGGACCAGAATTCTCCTCCTCTGCCAAGGCACCGGCCAGCCGGTGGCCCTGCACCGGCCAGCCGGTAGCCCAGTCAAACTAGCTGTTGGGGCTTTGACCAGGCTGCTCCACTTGCCTCCCAACGGCTCCGAAAGCCTTTACAACGGCTCCAAAGGCCTCCAACGGCCATATGAGGGTTCCCCCTTTATAAATAAAGGACCTTGAAGCCCCGGAACAATTTTCGGACCATAATTAAGCATTGTGAAGCCAACGAACACAATTCTCCTCATTTGGCAAACCTCCGGCGGATTGCTCCAAGGGAACCACAACTGCTCCAATCCAATTCCACATCCAAGGAGCACCACCATAGAAGCTTGGGAGTGCACGTCTTCAACTCCATTCAACCCTTGGCGCCCAAGGCTTCTCAACAATACGGTTTTTATTGTTTTATTTATTTTGAGCTTTAATTTTGGGTTTGTGCCTACAAACCCCAACACCTTTTATCTTCCCCCTTTCTTTTGGGTTCTCACACCACCATTAAGGTGTGAAGAGGTTAGTCAAGCCTTTCCTTTTAAAAGGCTTGAGTTTTCGGTGAGCTAGCCTTCACCCGTTAAAAAGGCTAGTGGGTTCTTGCTCTTTCATTGAAAGCAAGTGGGTTCTTGCTAAACCAATAAAAGCAAGCTGTAATAGGTCCTAGTGCTACCTCAAAGCCTAGTGGGTTTCTTGCTAAAACCATTGAAAAGCAAGCGGTAGGAATCTCTCAACGGTTGAGTTGGGAGCGGAGACGTAGGCCGGGTTTTGGCCGAACTCCGTTATCAATTTCGTGTGTCTTGCCTCTTTTATTTCCGCTGCATTCTTTACTTTGATTTTAATTTGTTAATCATTTTTTAAAAGGCAATTCACCCCCCTCTTGCCATCATTCCTCGTTTGTTCCGACCCAACAATTGGTATCAGAGGGAGGTTTTGAATAATTCCCTAACCGGTTTCAAATTAAAGATCCTATTTTTTGATGGCTTCTACCGCTTCGACCTCTTACGCCCCCGAAGGACATTCTTTGGATCGTGCTCCATTCTTTGATGGAACCGATTATAGTTTTTGGAAAACCCGCATGACCACATTTCTTAAAAGTATTGGCTATCCTTTTTTTAGAATTGTTATGCATGGTTTTACCCTCTCCTCTCCCGATGAGTCTAAATGGACCCCCAATGACATTGCAAATTTTGAGCTTGATGGCAAAGCCATGAACGCTCTTCATTGTGGTCTTGACCGTAATGTTTTTAATTGCATTTCTACTTGCTCTACTTCTTACGATCTTTGGAAATTTTTAGAGCTAACCTATGAAGGTACTAGAGAGGCTCCAAAGCAAGAATCCGATCAAAAGCAAGAACCCGGTGAAAAGATCAAGCCCGTTTTCCCACCTCACAAGAAAAGGGCCAAGAAGAAGAAGAAGAAGGCTTTAAAGAAAACTTGGAGTGATAGCTCCACCTCTTCATTCTCCTCCTTCTCCTCGAGCGACCAAGGTAAAAAATGCCTAATGTCAAATCATGAGGTATCATCTTCCGACTCTTCTTCCTCGTCTTCTAGTTCTTCAAATTCTTTCAATCATTTGTCTTATGAGGAACTCCAACATGTTAGAGATCAACTTGAAAATGTTTTTCATGAACTCTCGTCAAAATTTGTTGCCTTGAAAAAGTCTTTCAAAAAACTCTCCTCCGAAAAAGAACAACTTCTCAAAGAGAAGGAGGAACTCTCCCTTAAAATCCAAAATTTTCCCAATGTTGATTCTTTGGAATCAACCATTAAGGACCTTAGGGAATCCCTAGCTAAGTTCACCCAAGGGGAACAAAATCTTTCAAAATTGCTTGGTTCCCAACGTATATCTAGAACCAACCAAGGGCTAGGATATACCAATGTAGCTTCCTCCTCCCATGCTCCAACTGTTTTTGTAAGGGGGAGCTCTAGTTTTAAATTTTGTAATTATTGTAAAAAACCCGGGCACCTAATTTATGAATGCGATTGCAAAAACGCCCGGTATGGTCAACCCAAAAGTATTTTCTTTTCAGACGAATTTTATAGGAGAAGACCCGCCATGAGACAAGTTTGGATTGAAAAATCCCTTCTTGCGAGTCTCTCCGGGCCTAAAATTGTCTCTTTTCAAAATCCCTCTCCCCGGTGACTTTTTGTTTTTATTTAGGGGGAGTTAGGATCTTTTAAGCTTTTTTGTGTATTCAAAATTTTTCCTTTCAATTTCAACACTTGGTATCAAAACTCTCAATTTCAAAAATTTTCATTTGGATTCAAATTTCAAATTTCAATTGGTTTTTGATTCAAAACTTTCAATTCAAACTGTTATTCATTTTTTCATTTCAATTTCAAAAATCTCAATTGTTTTTTCAAATCTCCTTCTTGTTTTCAATTCTCATATCTTGTTTTTCAAAATTTCCCTCAATCAAGTTTTATGCCCCATTCTATTTTGATAATCACAAAGGGGGAGAAATTTCTTGATTGATTGGGGGAGAATCCTTTTCATCATGCTTAGCATTTCCTTTCAATTTCAGTTTTTTACTTTAATTGTTTTGGTGATTGTGATCATCAAAATAGGGGGAGATTGTTGTACATCTCGTTCCCCTCGTTGTTTGATTTTCATGATCACAATCACCTTCTTGTTTATCTAATTGTGTTTTAAGTGTTTGTGCTGTTAGGCAAAAGGTTTCCAAGGACTTAGGCCAAGAAGAAGCCAAAAGTGGACTGAAATTCAGTCCACCGGCCAACCGATGGAAGACCACCGGCCAGCCGATGGAGGACTGGACAAGAGGGATTCCTCTGTCCAGACCACCGGCCAACCGGTGTCACACCAGCGGCCAGCCGGTGGCACCCAGAACAGAGGGCTGAGCCACTGCCTCAGCACCGGCCAACCGGTGGCCTCAGCACCGGCCAGCCGGTGGCACCCAGCAAGCACAGTGGGAGCTACTGTCTCCCCACCGGCCAGCCGGTGGCTCCTCCACCGGTCAGCCGGTGGAGCCTGGACCAGAATTCTCCTCCTCTTCCAAGGCACCGGCCAGCCGGTGGCCCTGCACCGGCCAGCCGGTAGCCCAGTCAAACTAGCCGTTGGGGCTTTGACCAGGCTGCTCCACTTGCCTCCCAACGGCTCCGAAAGCCTTTCCAATGGCTCCAAAGGCCTCCAACGGCCATATGAGGGTTCCCCCTTTATAAATAAAGGACCTTGAAGCCCCGGAACAATTGTCGGACCATAATTAAGCATTGTGAAGCCAACTAACACAATTCTCCTCATTTGGCAAACCTCCGGCGGATTGCTCCAAGGGAACCACAACTGCTCCAATCCAATTCCACATCCAAGGAGCACCACCATAGAAGCTTGGGAGTGCACGTCTTCAACTCCATTCAACCCTTGGCGCCCAAGGATTCTCAACAATACGGTTTTTATTGTTTTATTTATTTTGAGCTTTAATTTTGGGTTTGTGCCTACAAACCCCAACACCTTTTCTCTTCCCCCTTTCTTTTGGGTTCTCACACCACCATTAAGGTGTGAAGAGGTTAGTCAAGCCTTTCCTTTTAAAAGGCTTGAGTTTTCGGTGAGCTAGCCTTCACCCGTTAAAAAGGCTAGTGGGTTCTTGCTCTTCCATTGAAAGCAAGTGGGTTCTTGCTAAACTAATAAAAGCAAGCTGTAATAGGTCCTAGTGCTACCTCAAAGCCTAGTGGGTTTCTTGCTAAAACCATTGAAAAGCAAGCGGTAGGAATCTCTCAACGGTTGAGTTGGGAGCGGAGACGTAGGCCGGGTTTTGGCCGAACTCCGTTATCAATTTCGTGTGTCTTGCCTCTTTTATTTTCGCTGCATTCTTTACTTTGATTTTAATTTGTTAATCATTTTTTAAAAGGAAATTCACCCCCCTCTTGCCATCATTCCTCGTTTGTTCCGACCCAACAATTGAAGAGGTTAGTCAAGCCTTTCCTTTTAAAAGGCTTGAGTTTTCGGTGAGCTAGCCTTCACCCGTTAAAAAGGCTAGTGGGTTCTTGCTCTTCCATTGAAAGCAAGTGGGTTCTTGCTAAACCAATAAAAGCAAGCTGTAATAGGTCCTAGTGCTACCTCAAAGCCTAGTGGGTTTCTTGCTAAAACCATTGAAAATCAAGCGGTAGGAATCTCTCAACGGTTGAGTTGGGAGCGGAGACGTAGGCCGGGTTTTGGCCAAACTCCGTTATCAATTTCGTGTGTCTTGCCTCTTTTATTTCCGCTACATTCTTTACTTTGATTTTAATTTTTTAATCATTTTTTAAAAGGCAATTCACCCCCCTCTTGCCATCATTCCTCGTTTGTTCCGACCCAACAACTCTTATTCTATTTTTGTGTTGATATATCCCTTGTTTACCCTTATGGAGCATCTGATATAACCCTTTATTATGTTTCCTTTACGTAGTTTATAAATTAATATATTATGTATGATATTTTTAATATGGGTGATTGTTATGAAGAACTCAGTGGGAGATCACATTGCTAACTTATGTACCATTTTTTATGTATCCAACATTCCAAAGGCACTATACCTGAAGATATTAGCATGGATCATTATGATATGTCATGAATATTATTATACTAAGATGTAATATTTATGTATGAGAAGTTTGGGTCTCTACATCATATCTTCATAAGAAATAATTTGTATATATATATATATATGTGTGTGTGTGTGTGTCTGTGTGTGTATAAATAAATAAATAAATACATATATATAATCCTTCCTCTATAATAGGACCATCCCTTCATAGGGAGAAAATTTTTATACATATAGATATATATCAGTTTGTATCCAATACAAAAGTATCAATATGTAACCTACAAGACAATTTCCATATTTTGGCGATCCAAGATAAACATACCTTTATTCTACATCACTTCCAAAATTAAAACAATAAATTACATGCTAAACTAAATATCCTAAAAATTGAGAGGTTTACTGTATTTGGAAACTAGCTAAATAATATAGTTATTTTATAGTGCTTATGAACATTTCCATATAATTAAACCATACTAGATATTCTTCTAAACATCTCTCAAGTTAAACTAATCTTCATGCCTTGAGAAATAGAAAAACAAGAAAGGGGTTATCTCAAACACACAGTAATATAAAAGTAAAAATATCAATATATTACCTAGGGTGTAAAACATAACCAGGAGGGAGATCCCAGATTAAAAAAATCATAGAATCATAAAAATAGTTCATATGGAAAATAAGAGAACAAATAATCTTAATGATAAAACATATAACATAGTGTAAAGAATAGGAAAACATGAGACATAAATCATGATATAGATAGTTTATCATAGTTTCATATCAATGGAGTGTGGAAAAAATAATCATAGAAATGAAAAATAGTGGATTAGGAATCACCACCTATTTCCTATAGTGTATTAGGTATCACACTTGCTTCCCATAATAGATTAGGCACAATGAACCATTTTCCACTATGGACGAGTTATAAAAACTCATTTCCCATTTTGGATTGAGAATCACTACTCATTTCACTACTATATCATTATATATGAAGCTTTACCCAATTAATTGGAGGTATATATAGGGCCCTCCCATCACTTAAAGATTAACCATAAACACGTGTTCCATAAAAAACATTTAATCATCACATCATTAAAACCCAGAAACAATAAAGTGTTTCATATTAATTTTTTAAAGGTATCAAATAAATAACCACATAAACTAGATCAATTGATACCAAATTCAATAACATAAAAGTACAACTTCATAAAATCATTTATATGGTGATTTATGAAACACAACATCATGGAAAATAGTTCCCTTTTCAGATAAGGAGGAAAACGAAATCATCTTGTAAAAGATATTACAAAATATTATATTTACAAGGAAAGTATAAAGATCATATGAATTTAAACATATTTAGATTTCAAAATAAAAAATAAGAACATTAGTAGTAAGTGAAATCATGTATTTGTAAGTAGGATCCATCTAAGATAAATAAACACTTAAGAAGATGATAATTATTCAAAACATAAGAAAATTTATGTAAAAGAAAACCATTCATGGAATTTTATTTGAATTAAAAGTTTATTTTCCCTGTAGAGATAAAATTTTACATCGTATATAAAATGAGATCATTGATTTTAGGGAGTATTTAAGGTCGAAGTTCAAAAGATACCGCATGACTTAAATAAAGATATTTGAGTTACCAAAGTCCCCTAACTTTACTTTAGATTCAAAAGTATGTTCTTTAACCTCATGTATAATAATTATAAACATCTTAATTACCTATTTAATAACATTATTCATATATATATATATTTCCATTCACAACCTTAATTTTTAATAATTATCTTCATGTATTAAATTTTTATAAACGAGTGTTGATCATTTGTACTAATTTTATAATAGTGGCATCAAAATTTTTTATTTTCTTAAATATAATAATTAAAAAGATATTTAAGGTAATTTAATTATTTTTTTATAATTTCATATAATTTTATAATTCCCTTTCATGAGACTTTTGTTATATTTCTTGAAAGCAAATTCAATGAAAAGCTAGTATGAGGGTATTTTTCAGTATCGAAAGATTTCCTTATAAAGGTTGATAATTAATTATTTTTAAATAAATATTTATATTAAAGATATAGAATAATAATATATATCATATATATCCACAAATTATAAACTAAAACATTCCATTAAGGTGGTATAGAAAAATAAAATGCATCATTCCATGGAGGCAGTGGTCCACATGTACACATGGATGATGATTTAGTTTTTGAGGAACCGAAGAAAGGAAAAATATGGTTATTTATTTAAGACTCTTAAAAATGAAAAATATGTCATAATTATTAATTAAATTACCTTTTTAGACCATCCTTATTATGCATTTAATGAAAAAACATGTTTATTCATAGAGGTGGTAGTTCGTACATACGCACGATTAATTTTTTTCTTAATGGAAAAGAGAAGGCTGGTTAATAATTGTACCATAATTATAATAAAATATAATTATACCAATGAAACTAATGTTATAATTTTAATATTCTATAATTTAATTTTATTAATAATAATTATATATAAAAAATAGAAAAGAGAAAGAAGCAATTATAAATTTATATGCCACTACTTGGATTATCTCCTTTAAGAAGAAGGTTAAACCATTGAGAGATTGACTTTTGTGATTACTAGAACCTATTTAAGGTGGTTAGGAGTGTTTTTGAGAGGTTTGATAAGATTTTGGCCCAAAATTATGGGGTTTTTAGGTGAAATAAAGTGAGTATAGGAGATCCCATTTTATAAGTGAAAAGTGATTCCATTTTTGTAAGCACCCAAAACTTTTTAATAATGGGAAGTCTATATCAGGGAAAGTGGATCCAAAATTGAGAAATAATAGAGAGGATAAGTGATAAGGTATATAGATCCATCCAAAATATGTTCCCACACATTTTATAAACATGTTTTAGGTTATTTACTCTTAGATTTTTTACTTTTACCATTTTAGCTTTTACCACGATTATTAGTTATTACCTAAGTAACTTATATTTTATGATTAAAAAATAAAATGGTTATTTTTATATAATTTGGGAATAATTAATATAAATTTTAAATACATTTAATTTTATTCATTTAATAAAATTAATAAAAATTAATATTAAAATTATAACTATATGATGTATTAAAAACAATTTCTTGAGAAAAGTATTACTTGAGTTCTAAAACATGAAATATAGGTTTGAAAACTAGAATAAATATTTCTAAATTTATAATATAACTCATGAAATGAATATTTTTTCTAGAAAAGGGTTTCAAAAATTTCCAAATCATTCTTATAAAATAATAATTCCATTTAGGGCATGATATTTCTAAAAATATTATATTTCACTATCCACTTACAAATAATTTTTAAAAAAAATATCAAAAATTCAACTTAAGATAGTATTTCCATGATAAATAGAAAAATGATTTTAATTTTTTCAAAATTCACATCCTAAAATTTATAAATTTTATTTTTTAATAAAAAACATAAAATATAATGAAAATCTATTTTTTATTAAAAAATTTATTTTGGAATATTATATATTATTCTTATCATTTCCTATAAATTAATAATTAAAATAATTCTATTCTTCAATTCATACCAAAATATATTGTACTTGAAAAAAAATTAACTTATATATTTTTTATTAGTTTCTTAGCTACACTAGTTGAGTAATCATTAAAAATGAGCTTCATTTTGTTTTGTTTTTTTATATATTTATATATATTTCATAATTATTTTTTCATTTTTTATACCTACCAATTCTATTCCTACCTTAAAAAGGTTTATATTTATTTGTTTTTTCTATTGTGTATGGATAAAGCTGTCAAACATAGTATTTATTTGACAAGGATTATTTTACTAAAACTTGGGTTGTTGTTATTGGAGTTAATGTCCTAAGACCAACTATTTTTACTTTGATTACATGTATATTTGATGGATTGATTATTAATAAAAATTCTTATTACATATTGTTCATTTTTCTACATGAATCTAATGTAATAATTTCCTAGAGTATATGTCACATTGATAAGGTCATAGAAGTTCTCCATTGTGATGAGAACCTTGAAGTTCTATGAATATATTCTTAAATAATGTTATATGGTTTGATAATAGACTATAATAGGACACATAGTATATAGAATTTCAAGTAAGAGTACTCATAAGCAAATGAGACTTCTTCTCAAGAAGTTTACACTTGATAATACCTAAGATGAGAGATTACAAGAACATATTTTCTAGTAGGATTTCCGCATGTTTTGGTGTCATCATGTAATCCTATCTATGAGTGTGTGTAATGGTACTTATACTTGAATATTATTATTAATTCATGTTACGACTCATGTACTTTGATTTATTCTGTAAATATTGATGATAATAGTTCATGGAAAAGTTAGATATATTGGGTACATAAAGAGTGACATGTCATTAATGGATAAGTTGAGGAAGGATTTATCCATTCCATTAGTATGAAATCTAATATATCAGAACATTGATTAGAAAATAACCATTACCCTCAATTTTATGGCCATGATGTAATGATGTGTTTATTTCAAATATTCAAAGAATTAAGTATCAATCATATAGGTTTGTGACACACTTGTGCAACCTTCTTGATGAGATATTGTGAAAAAGGGATTATATTACACAGTGAGCATTCGTATTTGGTTTTCATCATTAAAAAAATATTTTATTTCTCTTGGGTTCCTTGACTCATTTATAGATAGTAATCTTGGACTTTAGGCAAACTCACCTAATGCTAATGAGATATAATCCTAGAGGGTCACACACTAAGTGTTTCTGAGGTTCTCAATTAAATTCTATTTTGATTTAATTAATTGAATAGATATTATTATTAAGACCAAGGAATAAATTTATTCAAATTTTATCAATCAAAAATATTTATTTATGAATGAAATATTTAAATTAAATATATATTTGGGTGATCAATAAATTAAAGAGGAGTTATAATGTACCAAGACCGTGTCCAATGAAAAATATTAATTAACAAGATGGTTAAATAATATGTGTTATTGTGTAAGTTAGAACACACCAAAAAATAGTAATAATAATATTATTATTAGGTGAAAAGGGGTTTTATTAAAAATTTAATGCTATTTAAGGGACAACATTAAATAAACAAATATTCTAACCTAAACCCTACCTCTATAAATAACCTATTATGGATATTTCATAAGTAATCTAAAATAGAGAATTTTTGTGCACAAAAAATTCTATTTAGAATCCTCCTTCTCTATTTATCTAAAGAAAAAGAAATTATAGAAATATTTCTTAAAGACTAAAGAGTGGGTGATCAAGAACGAAAAACGCATGACATTTGATTCATTATGCTAGCACCTGAAGATCATTGTCATTTGTTGGAGATCAAAGAATCATGTGTAAATCATTGATAAAGGTATTATATCCTTGGATCCTCACAAGCACAAAGAAGAAAATATGAAGGAGTCATTTAAGATGACTGATATTTACATTGAATAAAGAAACCTAAGACAAAGTAATTGATTTCTTTTGATCTAAATAAATTAATCATAAATTTGATGTGAAATATCCTCAATCATGGTTTCAAGTATAGAAATACTAAAATAAATTATAATATATCACTCACCACTGCATGCTTCTATTGCTCTAGAAACCTTCATGTGGTATTAGAGTGGTCGTGTTTAAATTTATAATTATTTATTTAATTATTTATCTATACAAAGTTATGGTTATGATTTCATTTATGTTATTAGTTCTTTAATATGATTTGAATTAACATGGTTTAACATATTAATCATATTTTTCCACTATTTTACTTTATTAAAGGTCCATGAATAGATGAAGAATGACTAGAGGTGACATTGGGAACTTGTGAATTTTTGGCTGGTAAGATAGGGTTACATGGGGTGAACTCGGAAGTACATGTTCTGTATTCTAGTGCACTATATCTAGATGTGCTGAGAGATATATGGAACACCATGTAGTAATGACATGTGGTGTACATCGTGTGTTTACAAAACCTGACACATGGTTTTCAGATTACATAGTGTGTATCGAAATACACACTGTATAGTCTACATGAGTTAGTGGCATAAATCATGTAATACACGTGGTCATTATGCGTGGTCAAACCATGCGAGATTTACAACCTTGATCATTTATGTTATACATGATGTGTATGCAGTGTACACGATGTGTAGTTTATCAATTCCCACATCCAAGATACACATTGAATTTTTTAAAAAAATAACATGAGAGATATACAGTATGTAGATTGAGTGCACACATTTTGTAGTATCTCGATCGATAACATTCCTATATTTTCAGTGGGTTACATGAGAATGTGACATTCAAAACACATGGTGGGTATCTAGAATATACACTCCATGTAATCCACTAAGATACATGCTGAAGACCCAAGAGATAATCTTAGGCACACAACAAGTAGATACATGGCATGTATCTAGTATGTACACACTGTATAGTCTAGTTGAGATACACATTACAAACCTAGGCATGTACCCTAGATACACGACATCTGAGATACACATTATGTATCTAGCATGTATATTGTAAATAACCGAAAATTCCATGGATTGTTTTTAAATACATGGTAATTTTACGAGTCCGCGGTTTCTAACGGCGCTTGATTCTGAGGCCCAGTGTGCTCGAAAATAATTTTTGAAGTTTTGCTCGGGTACGTTTAGTAAATGTACGAGTGGGATTTTATAACTTTTGAATCGGTTCTCGGAATTGAAAACCAATGGCACCGTTGAACTCGCAACGCCGATATTCGCTTAAGGAGACCATCACCACAGTTGCATTTTAAAGAGATTGGATGTTATTTTATGGGATTTTTAATTAAGTTAAATAAAAATAAAAGTGTTACTTTTAGTTTTATTTGTGGTGGTTTAATCCTCCAAGGGGAGGTTGGAGGTGGGGCCCACCCGTGCATAACCTCCCTTGGGAGGATATTATTATATGGGACCCCCACAAGCTTAAACCCCCTTTAACCCCCATTTATGCAGTGGAACCCTTTGAACTTCCCCTTTGTTTTAATGTGCCAACTCCCTCACAATTAATTAATTAAGTCCTTGTAATTAATTAATTGAATCCTTTTGAAATTCATGCCAACCATTAAAATAAGTGATAAGAAATTATTTTATTTTTGGTTGGAATAATTTTTTGTTCGGAGAATTAGATAGAGGAGGAGTTCTTGGGAGAACGACATTTTCCAATGAAGAATGCCCACTTTCCACTGAAGAATGACGAACACCGTCTTCGATCTTCGACCAAGTCAAAAGAGAAGCAGTTGACCGCAAAGAACGCCGATGACACTTCTTCCTCAGATGCTTCCTGACATCAATGAATCTATGCCTCCTTTCCCGCGACTTTGTCAACATTCTTCGAAACGAGGTAGGGGGATTTGAGTTGTTTTATGTTTGAGTTTTATTTCTGATCTTCATCTTTCAAATGATGGTTGAGATATGCCGATTGTTAACAGCGTAACGAGGAGGGATCAGACTGCACGAACATGGTCTGACCCTCCCCCCTTGTTGTTGTTCTCGTTGTGTTGACGGTGGAGGTGAAGAAAAGGCGGCCAAAATCGGGCCGACTGCGAAGAGAATTGGCGGTGAAAGACCGCCGGGTCGCCAAGAGGGCGCGACACCATCGTGCCACGCCGGAGAGGGACCGCGACCAAAGGCCGCGATGGTCAAAGGAGGGTGGCCGGCTGAGCCAGCCACTGGTGGCGCTCCACAAGGCGGGACCCTTTGGGTCCCGTAACACTCTGAACCGGTGCTTAGCGCCAGTTCCTTCGGAAGCCCAGGGGGGGTAGCCAGGCCATGCGGGCCGGCCCGCCAGGCCACACGGGCTGGCTGGCCATGACACGTGGGTCGGGCCGCCAACAAGCCGGGCCGCCCTTGCGTGCCAGGCCGCTACCAGGCTGGGCTGCCACCGTGCCGGGATGCCATCGGGCCAGGCCACCATCGGGCTGGACCGCTCCATTGGATCTAGTTGGACCTGCGGACCGGGTCGGACCCCTATCCGGACCCGTAACCCGAAATCACATTTCATCCGTATTTTGCGCTACGGGTGTCCGAACGACGAACCGTCTGCGGAGACGGAAGTCTTAGAGTAGGAAAGATCTTTTGGCATACCCCTCTTGAGGTTTGGAAGTAGTTGGGGTACAACTGGGTTGGTTTGAACCTAAAAACCAACTGGGCCCCTGGAATGGAAATACCAATAACTCACAGACCGAGTGTCCGATTGACGCGCCGTCTATCACGTTGAGTTCCTTATGATGAGATGGAACTATGGGATACATCAGCTCAAGAATTCATGGAAGTTGATTTATCGACACTTGGCTCGAGGAGCGGACCCTACTGGAATCGAGCGTGCTGTGTGCGGAAACCCTAAGGCTGGCTGGGACTGAGATGATATGATCCTCTGTGGGTTCGATAGAGACGATACTGTACCAGGATCCTCTGCGGGTTTGACGGTGAAGATACTGTACCAGTATCCTCCATGGGTTCGATAGTGATGATACTGGACCGAGGTCCTCCATGGGTTCAAGAGTGATGACTTCTGTACTAGGATCCTACATGGGTTCGACAGTGCTGATACTGTTCCAGGATCCTATGTGGGTTCAATAGAGGAGAATATTCAGTGGATACAACTAATCATCTCTACCCCTCTACATTATTTGTATACCTATGTGAGTTGAGTCTTGTCTTTCAGTTGTTATCATCGATATGATTGACTTTACTTCCTTTGTGGAATGGGTTGTGCTTGGGCTCGAGTGTTGGAGCCGAACTGTGATTGGTAACTTAGGTATATGAATGTTAATATACCTAAATAATGATGGCTGATACTTTGTGATTGTATCTTACTACTCTGGTTTATCCTTAGTGGATTCTAGGAGACCTTCAGGGGTCTCAGGGTCCCCTACTGAGTATTGTTATACTGACCCCTGCACGGGCTTCGCCTGCACCTTGTCATGTTCTGTGCAGACGACAGTCAACAGTGATCGAGGTAGAGGGTGATGGACAGGAGGCTTCTCGGAGTTGGACTAGGTGGGACGTACCTCAAGGAGGAGTTGTTCAAGATATGTACCTGCCCTTTAGGTAGGATTCCCCAGTGGACGTTCCAGAAGATGTTTTCCATTTTTACTTGTACTTGTACTTGTTGTTCAGTTGGGTTTGTATACTGTCCCACTTACTTTCAGCACACCTTTCTTTTCTATATTAGTACTTGTTTCTACTACTTCTTGTGTTCAGACTGTGTGTGTTACATGTTTAAAGGAAATTCCTTCCCTTTTATTGGGAATTCGCCTTTCGTGCTAGTCGCCAGCCCCTGACCTATTGAATGCGGGCTTGGGGTAGTCACGACATGATCACTGAGGATGGGTCATGACAAATTAGCATCAGAGGATTTGGTTCTACTGAAGAACTTGGAATCTGATTATTTTAAATGGCAATATTGTTAAGTGTTTTGAGTGTGGTTATCAGTTTAGGGAAACCAGTATTGGTATGGTAGCTGACGTATCCATACACTAGGACTCTGACTTCTGACTTCTGACTCAGTGCATGAAAACACTGATTGCATGTGTGTTTCCTTTAAAAAGTTTTCTTCATGATTTCTTTGTATTAGCTCACTAGGTATATTGTTTTGACTGTGGCACACCTGTTTCCTTTTAGGATGGCCCCACATAGGCATCCAACTAGGGTTCTGAGTTTCGTACGAGATGGTAGCCCACTGAGCGACGAGGCCTTGGTGTAGGGCCCCATCACAGCAGAGGTACCAGAGGTACCACTACCCACTGGGCCACCGATACCACTAGCTCCAGTAGCAGAGAGTGCACGCCTTCTGAGTGTGTTGCATGAGTTCTAGCGCCAGAGGCCGCCCATGTTCAAGGGAGAGATGGACCCACAGGTAGCCGATGATTGGCTGGAGGATATTGTGAGATTTTTTAAATTGGTAGGGACACCAACTGACCTCATGGTGATCCTTTCCGTGAGTCTCCTGCATGCAGCAGCAGGTAGATGGTGGAACCTGATGCTCCAGGTTCATGATGAGGCATCACTACTCTGGGAAGACTTTGAGAGTCTCTTCCAGTCAGAGTTTGTTCCAGATACCCTTCATGTGGTGCAGATACAGGAGTTACTACATCTACAACAGGGTATCATGATAGTAGCTCAGTACTCAGCGAGGTTCACCGACCTATCGCGCTACTCAACGGATATGGTACGAGACCCATTATTCAGGGCAGAGACCTTCGAGCAGGGACTCGGGCATGAGATCAGGGTTTCGATGATCTCCCTCATCATTCCGACGCAGGCGAGGGTGCTGGAGTGAGCCCTTCTAGTGGAGAGTTTTCTTGCTGAGCAGTCACCAGCAGCGAGACCCACCACAGGACGACACGTAGTGGAGTCTTCTGCAGTCGGAAGTAGACAGATGTCGCAAAGGTCCAAGAGGACCATGCCATCAGGTGGGAGAACCCAAGATACAGGTTCGGTTGTGCGCGGCACATGAGACAGAGCCAACCATACGAGGAGCAGGCAGTGCTATGCATACGACAGGCAGGGTCACATTGCTCATGATTTCCCAACCTGCAATGCAGATGAGCAGCAGATAGTAGAGGGACCTCCCAAGTAGAGGTAGAGGTTCGACCGTGGTGGTCTGCCAGGAGCAGGCGGACGTGGCAGAGGAGCTGTCTGAGCAGCAGGTGGTGGACGACATTTCGAGGCTCTACCACTACCACCACCAGGAGGTCCACCCCGACCACAGGGAGCTAGAAGACAGGGGCGGGCTTAGCTCTAGGTAGTTGAGGCCTATGACCACAGCGCACCTGAGACGATTCAAAGTACTGTCTGTGCCTACTCCACCCTTTCTGCAGTACATATAGACACTGGTGCGATTCATTATTTTATTGCCACTGCCCTCATTCAGAGCTCAGAGATTTCAATAGAGTCGTTGGATCAATCCTTACAACTAGAGACTCCTACGGGAGTAGACTCGATGATTACACACTGGTTCCGGTAGTGTGAGATTACTCTAGGAGGTGAGAGATTTAGCTGGGATCTCCTCGTAGCAGCATCGAGGCCTTACGACATCATCTTGGGTATGGACTGGTAATCCAAAGTTCATGCTCAGTCTGATTGTATTAGGCAGATAGTGCGGTTTGTCCGTGAGGATGGGATGAGTTTTACCTTCACCAGTGAGAAGGGAGCCTTTGCAACGTAGGATAGACTTACCCAGAGGAGGGGGCGGCCGATCACACATCAGTTGGCTAGCCTCATTCTCAGAGCGGTTGATGTGCAGAGTCCAAGTTTTTCTGTTGTGGTGGATCAATATGCAGATGTTTTCCCTGATGATGATCCAGGACTACCTCCTCGCAGAGAGGTGGAATTCTACATTGACTTTTACCCTGGGACGACACTGATATCTACTCCAGCATATCGGATGGCTATCGCGGAGCTTCATGAGCTGCAGGTACAGCTGGAGGACTTGTAGGGGAAGGGATTTATCCGACCTAGTGTTTCACCCTGGGCATCCCCAATTTTGTTCACCAAGAAGGCGAACGGGAGCTTGAGGCTCTGTGTCGACTACCGTCACCTAAACCAGGTGACTATAAAGAACAAGTACCCACTTTTGAGGATTTACGACCTCTTTGATCAACTAAAAGGAGAATGATGGTTCTCGAAGATAGACCTCAGATCAGGCTATCACCAGCTCAGAGTTCGAGATAAGGATGTGCAGAAGACGACCTTCAAATGATGGTATGGCCACTACGAGTTCTTGGTTATGCCATTCGGTATAACCAACACTCCATCAGTGTTCATGGGACTCATGAACATGATCTTTCATCCATACCTTTATCGCTTTGTGGTAGTCTTCATCGATGACATTCTGATCTACCCAGCTATCAAGGAGGAGCATGCCTACCATTTATGGGTAGTACTGTACACACTCTAAGAGCACCAAATTTATGGTAAGATCTCGAAGTGCTAGTTCTGGATCTGAGAGGTACACTTTCCGGGACATGTCATCTCAGAGGCTGGAGTTGTAGTGGATCCAGCGAAGATCAAGGCAGTACTTTCTTAGGAGCCACCCAGGAGTGTGACGGAGGTACAGAGTTTTCTGGGACTAGCTGGGTACTATCGGAGATTCGTTCTAGACTTCTCCAGAGTTTTAACACCACTTTCAGCATTGACGAAGAAGGGTCAACCCTTCGTGTGGATAGAGAGATGCTAGAAGATCTTTCAGAAGTTGAGGCAGAGGTTGACTAGTGTTCCCATCTTGAGGCTACCGGAGGAGGGCGTTGAGTACGTAGTTTACTGTGATGCATCAGGGACCGGACTCAGGTGTGTCCTAATGCAGGAGCGAGCAATAATCATGTATGGTTCTCGGCAGTTGAGATAACATGAGCAGAACTACGCTACGCATGACCTAGATTTAGAAATAGTGTTCTTTACCTTGAATATGTGGTGACACTATCTAATGGGTGAGTGTTTTACAGTCTACTCTAACCACAAGATTCTCAGGTACATCTTCTCGCAGAAGGACCTGAACCTTAGACAGCGACATTGTCTTGAGTTCCTCCAGGACTATGACTTCGAGATAGTATATACTTCTGGACAGGGGAATGTTGTAGCTGATGATCTCATCAGGAGATCAGGTATTCAACTTCTAGGAGAGGCGACAGAGCAGCTGGCCACGTTGCAGATATCCTTTGTGGATCGGGATGGAGCAGACTTTCTGAAGTCTCTTACAGTCACGACTCCACTTATTCAGAGAGTCAGGGAGGCGCAGCGTGGGGACGTTGACTGTGAGACACAACATGCTTAGATATCCACAGGGCAGACACCTAATGGATTTTCTGATGGTGGGGAACACGTCATTCTCTTCAGAGGACGTAACATGGAAACAGTTGCACTTCAAGAGGAAGTGTTGAGGGAGTTCTACACATCTCCTTTAGCAGTACATCTAGGAGTGTCGAAGATGTATTAGGACCTCTAATGATAGTACTGTAGTCCAGGTATGAAGAAGGAAGTAGTTGAGTTTGTCTCACAATGCCTCACTTGTCAGCAAGTGAAGGCGGAGCACCAGGTTCCAGCAGGGTTGGTTCAGCCTTTAGAGGTCCAAGAGTGGAAGGGGGATGGGATATCCATGGACTTTGTGATGGGACTTACACGTACATACAGAGGACACGAATCTATCTGGGTGATTTTCAACCGACTCACCAAGTCGGACCACTTCCTACCGATCAGAGAGCAGGGTTCAGTTGAGAGCCTGGGACGCCTCTACATACGGGAGATCATACGACTTCATGGTGTCTCATCGATGATCTTCTCCGATTGAGATACTTGTTTCACTTCTCAGCTATGGAAGAGGTTGCAGGAGGCTTTCGGGATGCAGCTTCACTTGAGCACCACCTTCCATCCTCAGACAGATGGTCAGACTGAGAGGACTATTCAGACTCTCGAGGACATGCTCTGTCCATGCTTCATCGACTTTGGTCACAGCTGGGAGGATCATTTACCCTTGGTAGATTTTGTGTATAACAATAGCTACCACTCCACCATCAGGATGACACATTTCAAGGCACTTTACGGTTGACCTTGTAGATCACCTCTGTGCTGGACTAACCCAGGGGTGTCAGCACTTATGGGACCAGAGATGGTGCAGGCTACGATGGAGAATGTGCAGATCATCCAGGAGCAAATGAAGATTGCATAGAGCAGGCAGAAGTCCTATGATGATAGGAGACAAAGACCACTGGAGTTTGAGGATGGAGACCACTTCTTTCTATGGGTCTCACCTTGACGAGGTCTACAGAGATTTGGACAAGGTGGCAAGTTGTCTCCACGATTCATCGGACCTTTCTAGGTCCTCAGTAGAGTAGGAGAGGCTGATTACCTCTTGGATCTTCCACCTCAGTTGCACCGGGTGCACGATGTCTTCCACGTATCTTAGTTGAGGATATACGTGCATGAACCTTCTCACATCATCGACCATGGGGAGCTATACATTGATGACGGGGCGACTTTCACAGAGGTTCTAGTGGAGATTGAGGATCGATAGGAGTGGGTCCTGCGTGGATGGTCAATACCTCTAGTGCGCATTTGCTGGCAGCACGAGAACCTCCAGGAGAGAACATCGGAGCGAGAGGCTCAAATGTGTGCTCAATACCCCCATTTGTTTTCTTAGTGTGAGTTATAGCTTACAGGGAAGTAAATACCTGAGGTGGGGAGAATGTAAAGACCCAGAAATTCTGTGATTTTTTTTAAATACATAGAAATTTTACGAGTCCACAGTTTCTGATGGTGCTTGATTCCAAGGCACGGTGTGCCCAGAAACAATTTATGAAGTTTTTCTTGGGTACGTTCAGTAAACATACAAGCGGGATTTTATAAATTTTGAACCAGTGATCGGAATTGAAAACTGAGGGCACCATTGAACTCACAGCACCGATATTCACTTAAGGAGACCATCACCGCAGTTGCGTTTTAACGAGATTGGAAGTTAGTTTATGGGATTTTTAATTAAGTTAAATAAAAATAAAAGTGTTACTTTTATTTTTATTTGTGGAGATTTAATCCTAAAAGTGGAGGTTGGAGGTGGTTCCCACCCACGCATAACCTCCCTTGGGAGGATATTATCAGGTGGGGCCCCCACGAGCTTAAACTCCCTTTAACCCCCCATTTATGTGGTGGAACCCTTTGAACTTCCCCTTTGTTTTAATGTGCCAACTCCCTCTCAATTAATTAATTAAGCCCTTGAAATTAATTAATTGAATCCTTTTGAAATTCATGCCAACCATTAAAATAAGTGATAAGCTATTATTTTATTTTTGGTTGTTATAATTTTTTGTTGGGAGAATTAGGGAGAGGAGTTCTTGGGAGAATGAAATTTTCCAACGAAGAACGCCCACTTTCCACCGAAGAACGAAGAACACCGCCTTCGATCTTCGACCAAGTAAAAAGAGAAGGAGACGCCCACGAAAAACGCCGACAAAGATTCTTCCTCGAACGCTTCCCGATGTCAACGAATCGACGCTGCCTTTTCCCGTGACTTCGTAAACGTTATTTAAAATGAGGTAGGGGATTTGAGTTGTTTTATGTATGAGTTTTATTTCCAATATTCATCATTCAAATGATGGTTGAGATATGCCGATTGTTAAAAACGTAACGAGGATGGCTTAGACCACACGAACATGGTCCGACCCTCCCCCCTTGTTGTTTTTCTTATTGTGTTGACGACAGAGGTGGAGAAAAGGCGGCTGACATCGGGCTGACCACGAAGAAAAACGGTGGCACAAGAACTCCGGGTCGCCAAGAGGGCGCGACACCATCGTGTCGTGTGGAAGGGGATCCACGACCACGATAGGCCGTAGTGAAGGCGCATAGTACCATCGCGCCGTGCGGAGGCCAGAAGAGGGTCGTGGCCAGCTAGGCTGCGGCGGAGGGGTGGGGTACCGTTGCTCCGCACCGGTGATGCAGAACTGCAGCCAGGGTGAGCCGAGGCGAAGGGGTGCGGCGCCGTTGCACTGTGCTAGAGAGGGACCGTGGCCAAAGGCCGCGGCGGTCGAAGGAGGACGGCTGACTGAGCCGATCATCGGCGGCGCTCCACAAGGCGGGACCATTTGGGCCCTGCGACACTCCGAACCGGTGATTAGCACTATTTCCTTCTGAATCTGGGGGGCACCCCCCCCCCCCCCCCCCACGGTATGGCCATCCAGGCCATGCAGGCCAGCCCGCCAGGCCACGTGGGTCAGCCAGCCAGGCCACATGGGCCAACCGGCCAGGCCACGCGGGCCAGGCGGCCAGGCCACACGGGCCAGCCAGTCGGGTTGGGCTGCCATCGGGCCGAGCCGCCCTTGAGGACTATGCCGCCACCAGGCCGGGACGCCATCGAGGTGGGCCGACATCGGGCTGGACCGCTCCATTAGACCAGGTCGGACCCGTAGACCGAGTCAGACCCCTGTCCGGACCCGTAACCAGAAATCACATTTCATCCGTATTTTGGGATACGGGTGTCCGAACGATGAACCGTCTACGATGACAGAAGGCTTAGAGCTGGAAGAATCTTTTGGCATACCCTGCTTGAGGTTGGGACGTAGTTGGGGTACACCCGAGTTGGTTTGAACCTAAAAACCAACCGGGCCCCTGGAACAGAAATGCTAATAAGTCACAGACTGGGCGTCCGATTGACGCGCCATCTGTCGCATTGGGTTCCTTATGATGAGAAGGAACTATGAGATACATAAAGTTGAGACTTCATGGTAGTTGATGTATCGATAGTTGGATCAAGGAGCGGACCCTCCCAGAATCACGCGTGTTGTGTGTGCAAACCCTATGGATGGCTGCGACTAAGATGATAGGATCCTCCCTGGGTTCGACAACGACGATACTGTACCGAGATCCTCCGTGGGTTCAACAGTGATGATACTGTACCAGGATCCTCTGTGGGTTCAACAATGATGATACTGGATCGGGATCCTCTATGGGTTTGACAGTGATGACTTCTGTACCAGGATCCTACGTGGGTTCGACAACGCTGATATTGTTCCAGGATCCTACGTGGGTTCGACAGAGGAGATGATTCAGTGGCTACAACTAATCATATCTACCCCTCTACATGAGTTTTATACCTGTGTGAGATGATTCTTGTCTTTCAGTTGTTATCATCGAGATGAATGACTTTACTTCTTTTGTGGAATGGGTTGTGCTTGGGATTGAGTGTTGGAGCTGGACTGTGATTGGTAACTTAGGTATATGAATGGGCATATACCTAAATAGTGATGGTTGATACTTTGTGAATGTATCTTACTACTATTTTTTATCCTTAGTGGATTCTGGGAGACCTTCGAAGGTCTCGGGGTCCCCTAATGAGTATTTTTATACTCACCTTTGCATGGGCTTCGCCCGCACCTTGTCGTGTTCTGTGCAGACGACGATCAGCAGTGATCGAGGTAGAGGGTGACGGATGAGAGGATACTCGAAGTTGGACTAAACGGGACGTACCTCAAGGACGAGTTGTTTGAGATCTATACCTACCCTTCAGGTAGGATTCCCCGATGGATGTTCCAAGAGATGTTTTCCCTTTTTACTTGTACTTGTACTTGTTGTTCAGTTGGGTTTGTATACCGGACCACTTACTTTCAGCACACCTTTCTTTTCTATATTAGTATTTGTTGCTTCTACTGCTTGTGTTCAGACTGTGTGTGTTATAGGTTTAAAGGAAATGCCTTACCTTTTGTTGAGAATTTTCCTTTGGTGCTAGTCGCCAGCCCCCAGCCTATGGAATGCGGGCTTGGAGTAGTCACGACATGGGCCCCGAGGACGGGTCATGACATATATGCCACTTATTATCCCATTAAAGAACACAATTTAAAATTACATTAAATTAAAAATTTTTAGCATTAAAATCTTTTTTATTGATTGGAACACTGTTGTGGGTTTGAAAATTTAATAATGGGTTTAAATATTTTTAAATACTCAATTAATTTACTGTAATAAATATTTAATTATTAGTTATTCCGTTTATTTTCCAAAAATACCATAAATGATGGGTTACTAAAATTAAGTTTGTATGGTCATTAATATGAAAGAGTATTAATTAATTACTCTATGAATTAATTAATACACTCACATTTATCTTTATAATAAAGAAAAAATAAAGGAATTAATTATATCTGGTTATTTTTTTTATATTTTTTGCATGCATGATTGATCATGAGATTGACCAAGACCTATGTATGTGTTTGTATTAATTTAATTTAATTTATTTCATGGGTTTTTAATTATTATAAATTAAAATTATGGCATGTGAGTCTTCCCTCCCTCTATTATTACGTAGGACTAATGTGCCCATGGTTATTTATGTAATCTTCTTTAAAAAAATACTTTGGTTCCCCTCACATGAATGTGAGTTATAAATACATGAAATTTATGGAGTATCCTAAGGCACATGAAGGTGGTTCAATATGGAACCATTATGATTCCAACTCAGGTTATACATAGGTGTACAGGTGGAATGATGTAACTCATACCAAGAATAGAAAATATAGTTATTCACCTATGTCATATATTGATTTGATATCTTCTCATTAATTCAACAGTTAGATAAGCTCATGATCAGGCCATTTAATTTAATTATTTATTTATTTATATTAATTATTTATTTAATGTATGTAAGACTGAAATCACATAAATAAATGAATTAATATGTAAAGAAATAATATAAATAAATGGATTACACATAAATGTTTTATCCAAAATGGTTAGTTAATAAAGTTAAATCCACTTAAATATTAACAAGACATGTAAAGGATAAAACAAGATAAAATTTATGCATAATAAATCAAAATACATTAATTTAATATTAAGTTGGACTAAGCCTTCCATTACTAGATTGGTAATGAAACTATAGAACTATGTGTAGTACATGTCCAAATTCTAGACACTTACTTTTATTGGAGAGTGATCATAAGTTTTTTGGGTTGAATTAATAGAACTTTTATTGAGTTTTATGACAAAAGTATGTTCATTAAAAATTTTGAGAAAAATTTTGAGGAAATCCATATCAGTATTTCTTGATTGGGGAATCCACTCAATGGATCAAGGAATTGCAAGCCTGCAGATGGAAAGACCGCCAACATAATTACTTTCTTATGGTTTTCATGTCCAAATTTTGGATCATTAATAAAATTAATGGGGATCCTTGAAACTAGAATGTCATAAAAACTAGACATTCTAATTTCAATGGTGAGGGCTATTGGAACTTGATAAAATAATGGGAGAATTAATAAAAAAATAAATATATTATTTCTCACATAATTTATAATTAAGAAAAATACTAATAATTTGCTCTTATAATTATGTAATAAAATGGAAATATCATCACCCAAACTATCCATAATATCAATATTGGATAAATACAACCTATTAACTAATATTAACTTCCAAGAATAGTACAGACACCTTCGGGTTGTTTTGCACCATGAATAGAAATCATACTTTCTAGAATCCAAACTTCCTAATACGTTTTCTAAGGAGGTGAGTGATGAAAAGTTCCTAGTCTATAATAAGAATATGAATGACACATTCAAATTTTAATATTTTATGATTTCATTTTTGTCTAGTGATCTCATGAAGTCCCAAGGAAACATTGATTCATATAGCATGCTTGAGCATATCCAAGGCCTATATCAGGAGAGATCTAGATTGGAGTGGTTTGAGATTTCCAAGGCACTATTTACAAGAAATATTATAGTATTTTCCACATTTGGGCTTCATGTAGTCAATATCATTGGCTATATTTAGTTCCTATAGGTTCTAGGGTATAAAATCCCTAAAAAACCGGGCACCGATCTCATTCTGGCATCAATCCCTTAGTGCTTCTCTAGTTTTGTTATGAATTTTAATATGAAAAACATTGAGAATTATCTACTATATCTTCTCACTATTCTTACGCCAAGTATATATGGATATTAAGCATTAAAATCCTTTCGTACTTATGGTGAAAAATTAGAAAGGCCAATCGAAAATCTCCAAGGCCAAGGATTTCCAAGAAGAGGAAGATTAAGGGGAAAAAGGGAACAAAATTATGTTTTTTTATGTTGCAAGAAGGGACACTAGAAGAAAAATTGCACCCAGAAGAATCAAGGTGAAGCTTCAAGTAAGTTTGTTATCAATTAATTTTTTTTTTACAAATTGAGTCTTATATATAGCTTGTGGTGATCACATATGTATTTAAATATAGGAACCAAGTAGTTTTCTAAGAATTGATTGAGGGGAGGTACATTTGTATGCATATAATGAAGATAAAATTGATGATGTGGAAATTTGGGAATACTACATCACATTTCCAATTAGAATTATCTTGGGTTTAAAGGTTTGTTATTATGAACCTTCAATTATAAAAAACATTATTTTTGTATCAATTTCAGATAAAGATGGTTTTATTTTCAATTTGGAAATAAATGTTTCTAATTTTACAAAGATATCATTTTTTATTGTATGGAACAATTAAATAATAGTCTTTATGTATTTAACTATAAAAACCATGTAATGGAAATCAATAACAAAACATCTTCACATGACTCATACCCCTCCCAACATTGGCATCATCGTCTAGGTCATGTAAAAAAAGCATTTGACTAAATTAGACAAAGATGGATATTTATATTCTTTTAAACTAAAACCATTTGGTGTATGTCATGAATGTTTACAAGAGAAAATTAACCAAGCCCCATTTAATATAAAAGGTGAAATAGAAAAAGATCTTTTGGAATTAGTTTATATAGACGTGTGTGCACCATTTCATATTGAGGAAAGTGGTGGATACTCATACTCCATAACTTTCATTGATTATTTTAGTATATGTGGATATGTCTACTTAATGAGGTATAATTTAGATTCCTTTGACAAATTTAAGGAATACAAGAATGAAGTTTAGAACCAACATTGTAAGAAGATTAAGAAACTTTAATGAGACCATGGTGGAGAATATCATAATCAAGACTTCATTGATCTCCTACAGGAGTTTGGGATTTTATCTCAAATCACACCTATTTATACACCTCAATGTAATTATGTACGTGAAAATAAGAACCACACCTTATTAGGAATGGTGAGATTAATGATGATTCATGTGAGTATTCCATTATCCTTTTGGGGATACACATTAAAAATAGTAGCATACATAATAAACAGAGTTTCAAATAAAGTGACACATAGTATATCATACCAATTTTGGAATGTAAAGAAACATGTGTTTTCATACTTACATGTGTGGGGTTGTGAATAATTTTTAAGGTCTCTTTAAATAAAAATATTTCTCTCTAATGAAGAAAGATTATCTTTATAGGATATCCTAAAAAAAGGGATATTTCCTGTAGAATCCTTCAAATAAAAAGGTGATCCTTCATAGACATCCCACATTTATTAAGAAGGATATTTTATTTAAAAGAGACAATGGGAGTAAGATACAATTTGATGACATCCAAGATCAAGACACACAAGAGTTGGAACATGAACACATTCCACAAATCCCCATGAAATAAAAAGTTATTCTAGAGACACAAGTACTATGTATGACTATTAAAGATGTTAGAAAACTAGAATGACATGGTTTTCTAGTCACTGTGGATGGTGACTCATTATTATTAGATAATAATGATCCTTTAATCAAAAAATAAGTAGTAAGTGGAAAAAATGTTTCCAAGTGTCAATAAGACACATATTCTAAAATTAATTCCATATACAAAAACTAAGTCTAGATTTTGGTAGATCCTCTTGTGGATGTAAATACTATTGGTTTAAAATGGTTATTCAAGAATAAAATGTACAGGGAAGGAAAATCCAACACCTATAAGGCACAATTGATTAAAATGGGTTTAAACAATTTTAAGGCATTGAATACAATGAAACTTTTTCACCAGTTCCAATGTTGAAATCTATAAGAATTATAATTTCAATTATAGATTAGCATGACTATGAGATTTGTAAAATTGATGTGAAAACAACCTTTTTTAATGGGATCCTTCACAAAAATGTCTATATGACACAACCTAAAGGATTTGTGACTACAAAGGATTCCAAAAAGATATAAAAATTATAAAAATACATTTATGGATTAAATAAAGCATCAAGGTTATGGAAAATTTATTTTTATGAATCCATAATAAAATTTGGTTTCATAATAATGAGTGTGATCCTTATGACTCCAATGGTTTTGGGGTAGTTTAGTAATTTTTTTAATAGTATATGTTGATGACATATTACTTATTGGAAATGAAATACCGGTCTTATAGTATGTTAAAACATGGTTGAATAAATTCATCTATATGAAGGAGTTGGGTGAGACAACATATATTATTGGGATTAAGATCCATCATGATAGATCCAAGAAGTTTCTCGGTCTAAGTCGAAGTACTTACATTGAGTATATACTGAAGATATTCAGTATGGAACAATCTAAGAGGTGATTGTTTCCATCATCACTTGATATTCATATTTATAGGAAAATGGGTCCTTAGACACATGAGGAAATAAATAGGATGTCATGGATTCCATATGAATCCATGATTGGGTTAATAATGTATTCTATGTTATGTACTAGGCCAGATTTCACCTATGTATTAAGTGTGGTAAGAAGATATCAAGATGACCCATGTGACCACCATTGGATGGTAGTCAATAATATCCTCAAGTATCTAAGTCGCACTAATGATATTTTCTATGTTTATGGAAGATATGAAGTGTTGGGGCCACTTTGTGTATAAGGTTGTATTTTTTGTCAATAGTTGTCAATGAAGATCAAAATAAAGGATATCAAGAAGAAATCCAATGAAATGGATGAATGGTGAGGTATCATACATCTGAGAATGATTGATGAAGAATGAGGATTTGAAGAAGACCATGCAATTATTTATGATTGCATGAGAACCATGAAAGATCTTACTTGAAGAATAGAATAATATGATTTGCATGAAGTAGAGAATGATGGTTGAAAAAGAAGAGAGAGTGTGAAAGGGGAATTAAAGATGATTCCAGTCATATTCAGTTTTTATTGGAAAGAAAGATGTTGGTGGAAGACAAGGAAGATATAGTACTTTACATGGAAAATATGATGATGCTAAAGGTGTTCTATCAAAGACTATATATCTTGATAGATATGATTCGTGATGAAATTAGTTGTTTTTTGAATACATCAGATGATAATGAAGCATCATTGATGTTCTTGTCGAAGCAGTATTGAAGGTGGCGCCGTTCTCCAGTGTTTTCCAAATTTTTGGGGCTGAAAATAGGAAAATCACTAGTACAAAAACCATTTTTTACGTCGGTTTTTTTTTCTTTTTAACGTCGGTTTTTAGGCGACGTTATTGCGAGCGACGTTAAAAATATGATTTTTTACATCGGTTATTTAATAACCGACGTAAAAAATGGGCTAATATAGTTTTTAACGTCGGTTTTTAAAAAAACCGACGTGAAATACATTCTGGAAATGGCGATAAGAAGCCATTTTTTACGTCGGTTTTTGAAAAAACCGACGTTATAAGTCATTTTTTACGTCGGTTATTTAATAACCGACGTAAAAAATGTTTACAGTATTGTAGAAAATTTGCTAAGCTTTCATTTGACAGGTCATAGAGCTCAAACGGATTTACAGATCAAAAGTTATGACCATCAGAAGTTTGATATTTTTTTCGAGGAAAGATTGAATGAGCCAACCGTAGCTTCATATTAGAAATAATTTTTGAATCCGTAGGAGGATTTGTAGTTTTATCATGATATAAAGAATCATCCATCATTATAATAAATTAACAATCGTTAAATGGTATATCAATTAAGAAAACTACTCATAGAAAATATAAATCATGGTAAAATAATTACAAATACCTTGATGAGGTCGCGGAAATAAGAAATTGTTGATTCACGTTGAAGATAAAACAAGTTGATTCGGTGGAACGATGATGGTTGAATGAAATAATCGTAAAATGGTATGTCATTTAAGAAAACAAATCATAAAAACCATAAACCATGGATGTATGATTAAATATACCTTGACGAGATCGCGGAAAGAAGAAAGAATTGATTCGCGTTTGAGAGAAAAAGAGTCGATTTGGGGGAACGATAATGGTTGAAATAAATGATCGTAAAATTATGATGGGTGTATAATGGAAACATATAATTGATATTCTATGAGAAAACGCGGTATTAAAAATTTTAGGCGGTAATTCAAAATTTCGATGCCGCGCTGTAAAAAAATTGAAATTTCGCGTTCGCGGGATATTAAAATTTTCATTCACGTCGGTTTTATGATAACTGACGTGAAAAGATATTAAAATTTTCACTTATTTTTCACGTCGGTTATTATAAAACCGACGTCAAAAATCAATCTTCATCACTCTTTCATGTCGGTTATTAAATAACCGACGTGAAAAATCAATTTTCATGACTTTTTCACGTCGGTTATTTAAGAACCGACGTTAAAAGGTATTTTTCACGTCGGTTATTTCATAACCGACGTGAAAAATGTTTTCACAAATGTAGTTCATTTCTCAAGCTTTAATTTGACAGGTCACAGAGCTCAAACGGAGTTACGGGTTAAAAGTTATGGCCTTCCGAAGTTTGACATCCTTAAGACATCGTTTAGAGATGATCAACTTCTGAAGGCCATAACTTTTAATCCGTAACTCCGTTTGAGCTCCGTGACCTGTCAAATTAAAGCCTGAGAAATGAACTACATTTTTTTAAACATTTTTAACGTCGGTTATTAAATAACCGACGTGAAAAAGTCACGAAAATTGATTTTTCACGTCGGTTATTTAATAACCGACGTGAAAAATAAGTGAAAATTTGAATATATTATCCTGGAAAAGGATTTTTCACGTCGGTTATTTAATAACCAACGTGGAAAAGTGATGTACATTTATTTGTAACGTCGGTTATATAATAACCGACGTGAAAAATCAAATAAAATGGATTTTTGACACCGGTTCTTATATAACCGACGTGAAAAATCGGAGAAAATGTATTTTTACGTCGGTTATATAATAACCGACGTGAAAAATCTATTTTTAGATATTTTCACGTCGGTTCTAAAAAACCGACGTGAAAAATGGTGACGTAAAAAAATGTTTTTGTACTAGTGAATGGAGAAACATGTTTTTTGAAAAGGAAGGTGCGCAAAATATTTGAATTTTGTGTAAAAGATTGGTTTTTGTGTGCAATATTGAAGGTGTTTTTGGAACTTGTGCGCAAGACATGTTTTACGATCAAAACTTTGAAAAATGGAAAAGTCATGAAGTGCATGAAAGATTCACAACGTGCATGAAAGATGAGTTTGGTGGTAAAGAGACTTACACGCCCAATGCGACGTTAAATGGGGTTTTGCACGACGCTTCAAGATCTTGCGCGACACATCAGAGTTTTTTCACATGGGGGTCTACAAGGTCTATAAATAAGAGCTGACCCCCTCTTATTTGAAAAGATCGACACTTAGAGAAATCCCAAGCTCTAAGGTGCGAAAGAATTTAAGAAAATGGTAGTGCACAAAAGAAATAGTGGTGTGCAGAAGAAGGATAAATTGCACGCAAGAAGAAAGTTGCGTGCAATATTGAAGTTTCGCGCAAGAGGTGTTTCGCGTCAAAAGTCAAATCTTGCACGCATGGCATAAAAGTTGCGCACAAGACACATAAAAGGGTGAGAGAAAAATTTGGGGGGTCCCATAGGCCTTTGACAGGTTCTTAGAACTCTTTAAGTGGATTTTTGAAGAAGGAAGTACCATGAACCATTCGGTTCTACAAAGAGAAGTAGTACCGCACACACACGACTAGTGTTTAACACCCTCTTTGTGCTTTGTGAATAGAAGAAGAACAATACGTGAAACTAAACTCAGATTTGAATTGAAAGAAGGAAGTATACTGATACACATAGGTGTTGGTGTTGGAAATTAAAGGAAGAGAAGAAGTAGAAGAACAGAGTGTGCCCAACTGAAGATTGTGAATTATTCAGGGTAGTACAATTGTGATGATGATTTGAATATCTAGTTTATGTGTTCAATGCTTTCAAGTGAATCAATATAGGACTTCTATGCAAGAAGTGTCTCGTGATTAATAAAGACAAATACTTCAATGAATATCTATTTAAGATACCTTCACGTCTATAAACTGAGGGGGACTTCACCCACGGAAGTGAGCTAGGGGGAGTCAATGGGAGTGACCCGAGGGATGCAGTGAGCTATCCCTGAACATTTGTAAAGGCAGTGAGCCTAGGATAGTGTGACTATACCCAAACCTTTTTATTCCATATCTAGTGAAGAATAGTGGAATTAGGTATGATCAGAAACCTATCAGCGTATTCTCCTTAGACATAGCCCTTAGTGGAGAACCAAGAAAAAGTGTTGTGTCATCACTTTACATGTGAATGTTTGATCTCTAATCATATCAATCATACAGGTTGAACAAGTTCCTACCAATGTTGGAAAAAGATCCATCACTTTAAAAGAAAAAGTTGACACCCTGATACACCCCTCCCCTCTTAGGGTGTCTATAAGGCCCCAACATTAAACCTTACTTAATCTTGAGTTATTACAAGATTACACATTGATGATCTTTTCAGGTTTAGAGTTTTATAGAATTAGATCATGAAACTTGCATTACATTCCACATTTAAACAAAGTGGTTACATAAAAGACAATATTAATTTTTCCCATCAACAGAAACATATTTAAAATAAAACATGGATTCTTTCTTAACACATCCTTGACACTATCATCACATCATATACCTTTCCCTTCACCTATGAAAAACATTTCAAAAACTTGGTATGAGCATAAAAAGCTCAGTAAGGGTTAAAAAAATGGAAATGAAACATGAGTTCAAATATACATAAGAATGAAATCATACTTTACCCATAAAACATAGGCACTTTAACATTCCTCATCAAATCATGAATAAATCATAGAAATCATAAGACATAAAAGGTAACTTGAGGCATTCATAACATTCTTACGTAGGGAGTAACCCTCTTGGTTACGTTTGGAATACCCACCACAGTATATTCCCTAAATCTATTCGGAGAAATCTTAACGTTTCAATCCTTCACGTTACCCAATGTATTGGAGAGAAATATCGGGCTCACCCACCCTTAGTTTATCATGGAACCACCCGTCTTCATAATATTGCCCAAGAACCTCAACATAATCATATCACATAAAACATGCATAAAGGAAACATAACATTTCAACCTTTCAATCACAAGATATCAATACAAAATTTATATAAAAACATTATGAAAACCATTTTCAATACCAAAAGAAAAGAAAAGTAAAACATGGTATTTATTTTTCTTTTAAAAAAATGTATGACTTGTAGAGGAAGCCGAAACTCAAATAATGGTCACGGCGGCGGAGAAGTCGTTGTCGCCGCATACATATGAAAAAAACATTCCCTTATATCATTTAGTAAACGCTTCGTATAAAAAATGATTCATTTTGAATAAACATAAAATTCAAAGGGGTTTATACACCGTATAAAAGAATGTTGTGTATAAAACAAAATATGCCTCAATGAAAGGAGATTGAGACGAAGTCCCATACAAAGACGGTATCCTTGGATTAAGGATAAATCAATTACATAATTATGTGTGAAAAATGAATACACGAAATATAAGTGGATATTAAGTGTAAAACAATAAGAGTTTATTCACACATATTCATAGAATGACATATTCAAGGAGTACAAGTTTATCCTAAAGAATCAAATTTGGGTTAAGAAGTTCCCTTGCAAAAATTTGACAGCCTAATGGCGTCACTACAAAATTCAGAAAATGAGTTGATGAGAGATAAAAAGGGTATCTCATCACATGGTCATAAAATTTAAATCAATAAGGATATAGAAGAACATATCCCAACATAATAGTATGTGAATTAAAAGACATAACAAAAGAAGTCTTTTAAAAAGAGGAGGGTGAAAGGTTCCCTTACCGACATGGGTATCTTTCGAAACATGCATCCCGTGAAAGAAGGACCATACAACATTGATGTAAATAATAATAAATGAAATTATATTACACAATGAGTAAAATAATGGGTAGTACATACACCACTCAAAGAAAATTGTGGTAAATGTAGCATAAATCTCACGGGAATAAAACTGAGATATAAAAATCCCTTACGAAAACTCGGCAGCCTAACGACGCCACATAAAACATAAAAAAAATGGATCAATGAGATCAAATAGGGTCTCTAATCATATTAAAATAATGTTTAAAGCAAGAGGAATATAAAAGAACATCCCCCAACATAACAAAGAGGAGCTTAAAATAAGTGACATAAAGGAGAGTACTTAAAAAGAAAGAGAGAGGTTATATCTCTCACGAAAATTTGGCAGCCTAACGGCGCCACTCAAAACTTACAAAATGGATTGATGAGAGAGAATAGGGTCTCTCATCATATTAAAAATAAAAATTACAGTAATATTAATATAAAATAATATCCCAATAACAAGAAATATGAGCTTTAAAAGGAATGACATAAAAGAGTGTACTTAAAAAGAAAGAGAGGAGTATGATCCCTTACCTTGAGTCCGACTTGACTCGATCGTTCTTTAATCTCCTGAATAATAAAATTGAGTTAATTTATACTTCCTTAATATCCTTTTTCAAGTTAATTATTCCTTTTATATTACTTATTACCATGTCATGAACACTATGTAATTATTTTAGTTAATAACGGTCGTTTAAACAATCATTGGTACTTGAGTCAAAATATGCTCTTTATAATTACAATTTGTTCATGTATCCATTATATCCAGAGTTATAATCATGATGTATATATCATATATATCATATATATCCAGTATATACATGCATTTATAATATTACATAACCATTTAGAGGTAAGAAATGAAATGCACCGTTCATGGAGACGGTAAGCCGTACGTACGCATGAACGCTACTTTCATTTCTATTTCATATTTTATAAAATGGAATCATAATTATATAAAGGTATATTATAATTACAGTATAATATAATATATAATACCATTAATTACATCCTTTATACGTCCCACATATGGCATTAACAAATCAAATCACTTTGAGGGGGCGGTAGTCCGCACTTCCTAAAATGAAGATATCGCGTTTACTCATAATGGTAACCATAAAGGATATGCCATAAATGAAAAATACAGAAGCTTAAGTAAAACATAATCATATTATATATAATATATAAATATAGTTACATCTTAATGGCCACCTTTGAAGGTGATATATGAGTGTTGAACAATCATCATTTCGTGAGGCAGAAATTTGCCATCCATGGAAACAATATGTTCTTTAACCATTAGATGTAGGTGTGTGTAAGTGTAGCTCAAATCATTCTTATAAAAACATCCTAGTATATTGAAGATACTGGATTTGTTACAAAAGAAATTAATAAAAAGAGTTTAGGGGGTTGGAGAAGCAAAATAAAACAAAAGGACTCGAGTGAAGACATTACCTTAAAATCAGGTAACTCCCTTTGGTTTGAGCTAAAAGGCTTCCTTGGGAAGACTTCTACCCAAAGTGAGGCTTCAAGTAGTTATAGAGGGATGTGGAGAGACAAAATGGGAAGGTGTTGCCCGAGCCAAAGGCTTTGGAAGTGTGGGTAAGGAGGTAGAGGTGGGGGCCTTTTATAAGAGGAGAGGAGGGGAACTCTTGGAAAGTAAAGAAATGTTCCTTTATTTTAAAATGCGTTTTGGATTTAAAAGGTCCCACATTGATACAATTCGAGGATAAGGTGATAAGGGTTCGATATAAATCCATAAAATAGGTTTTGTACATGTGTAGGTCTTAGATTTTACATTGTCTTTCCATTTTATTTAAATCGTTAAATAATGAGGTCATCGCTGCATCATCATGATGTCATAAATAATTTAATTTCTTTAATGTTTAAAAATTATAAAAAAAATACTATGATGTAGAAAATATTTTTAGATTTCAAATTACTATTTATAGTCAAAAATATGACTTGTATAACCCCATGTAAAAATTCTTTTAGTAAAACATCTCATGTTTGTGTCATTTTTACTTTAACATTAAATAAAAAGTTATTTATGTCATTTCCCAACCAAAGTGGCTCCATGGGGTCCCCAAGTTGACCCATGGATTGTCGTGGTCGGCCATGAAACATCCAATGAGGGTAGGAAATGTGTCATGCTCATCTCATATTATTAAAACATTATTTTTACCTTAAACTACTCTAATTATCTCTAATCGCGATTAAAAACATAATAAGTTACTATTCACCAAAAAATTATTTTAATCCCATTGAACCACATTTTACTTCTTAATGACAACCATGTATGTTGGATTTTTGAAATTCAAAACACAAAGATGACAAAATTTCATTTAAACGGCAAATCAGTTTTTATAAGTACCACTTAGTGGTTTTACTATTCATAAAAAATTGAAGTTTTTCAGAAAATTACCAAAAATTCACCCTAAGCTATATTTGATATTTCGAATTCAAAAATGATGTCTATTTTAAAAAATTCAAAAACATATTAGCTGCATTAATTAATTTAATAATTAATTCACACTGTCAGAGCAAATAGCGTGTTTTTCTGAAAAAAAATGTATCAAAAGATTGACACTAGTTTAAGTCCGATTTCAAAGTGAAATTAATTCCAACGACCACTATTGGATTAAATGGTAAAAATATATTCTAATTTCACTTTAAAAACAATTCAAATGATAATATAATTATATAAATAAATTAGATTAAAAAGAGGTTTTGAATTAAAATACAACATTTTTCACTATTCATTAAAAATTGAACTTTTTCGGAAAAATACCAAAAATTTACACAAAGTAAATTTTGATGTCCCGATTCTAAAGGAGAATTTTATTTTGTCAAATATAACACATAAAATTTTCAAAAAATGGATTTAAAAGAGGTTCGCCATCAAAAGGCGGTTAATCGACCTTTTAAAGAATATTGGAATGTTTACACTTAAAATTGGATTCATTCTCATTTTTAATCCTATAACATTTATCGTAAAGAGTAAAAATATTTGACAAACATATATAATCATTTTTTAGTTAGTTCTGTTCATTCCCTCCATTACAACTGCTAGGCGTTAACTACCATTTAAAATAATATTATTTTATTATTAGAGTGCAATGCAAGATTCACAAGAAACCCATTGTTGTGTATTGGGTACGCCATCGTGCATAGCGTCCCCTTTAAAGTAATATTAATATTTTATTCACAAATATGGATAAATATGAAAATGTCATATTATTTATTTACCTGGGGTGTTACATCCTTCCCCCCTTTTGGGAATTGCGTCCTCGCAATTTTTAAAATTGGGCTTGGAAACTTCATTGAAAATCCCACATCGGAACAAGAGTCAGTAAAACAATCACTTTAAAATAAAGAAAGATAAGTACAAAGGTCACTCGAGTAAACCCATACTATGATTCCAAGTATGCAAATATGGACATGGAGGAAAGAACAAAAGGTCATGTTCTGATGGAGAGTGATAGTAAACATGTCTAGAAGAAAGTTAACCATAAGAAAATCACAAACTTGTGATGGGTTCAACGGTATTAGATTCCCCAGTAGGAAAAGTTAACAGAAAACATTTTTGTTTTAAGTTACTTTTTATTGAGGAATTTATTCATAAGGAAACATAATTACTTATCATGTTGAATTTCAACTTTTATTAGATTCCTTACACAAACTCATATTTTCTCCAAAAGATGAGTATTTAGGAAGACTTGTTCACATTAAGAGTACTATAATCAACTTCTAGAAAATCACCTAATCCACAAAAGAGAACTATATACTTCCCATGTATTTAGACTTTAACCAAAACCAAAACCAAAAAAGGTTAGTACAAGATCAGATAATCTATAAAAGGATAACCCTTTATAAAAAGAAAATCTATTCTTAATCTCCAAAATTTGTCCAAAAAAACCCAAAGTTCAACGAGGACCATTAGATAAACAATTTGTCCATAAAATTCTTCAAAGTAAACCAAACTAAGATTGAAACCCAAATATTTGAAGGATTTAGTCACATAGTCTTCCAAGTTAAATCGTAACATTTATCTCCAAACAACATCAGTTGCTCTTAATGTCTCATATTGAAAAGTTATTAACCAAATCACATATACTCCATGATAGGTTAATAAATTTCCATAGATAACCCAAAATCAACTTACTCTTAATTCATAAAATCATCTAACTAAAAAGAATCAGTCAAACTAACCAGGGACTTCACGTAGTCCAGTGGTAGGTGATAAATACCAGTCACACTTTTGTTGTGGGTTCGATTCTCGTAGCTTTTTCTGGCGCGACGGGTTGTCACATGGTCTGCGTGTTGTCCTTTTTCCAAAACTACATAATTCTTAAAACATTCCCCAAGACGAGATAAAATCTTCAAAAATGATCATAAAATATTTTAACCTCAAGTTTATCTCATTCCTTTCATTTTCCATCATATCATAGAGTAACCCATAATTACCTAAAAAGTAAGGATCATATAAACCCTAGTGGTTACCTTAATAATTATTACCTGAACTTCCACATCGAGTTGTCCATCTCGTACATGATGCATTAGAGAACTCACCAAGGTTGAAGTGGTTGATCATGACTCCTTGATAGTTGGTTTAGAATAACTATGAGATTCCTCATTGAATCCCCCATTTCATCCAGTCTCTTAATCAGAGAACCACCACAGTTTCCTTCAAACCCATTGTCACTTTGGTGCCTGCTAGATCCAGCCATTTACTAAAAACAAAAAGGTTAGTGTGAGTATATCAACATTACCATCATGTACTAAAGAGGAAGATAACCACTAAGATATACTTACTTATTCACTTTATCTAAAACTAGGACTCTTTCTAAAATCCTAGCCAATATGGTAATGTCACTTATGCTTAAAGAATACCCTAACCTCTAAAGTTATCTAAACCAACCTCTGATACCAACTATAAGGCCTCGGCCTTAAACCTTACTTAATATTGAGTTATTACAAGATTACACATTGAGGATCTTTTCAGGTTTAGAGTTTTAGATAATTAGATCATGAAACTTGCATTACATTCCACATTTAAACAAAGTGGATACATAAAAGACAGTATTCATTTTTCCCATCAACAGAAACATATTTAAAATAAAACATGGATTATTTATTGACACATCCTTGACACTATCATCACATCATGTACCTTTCCCTTGACTTGTGAAAAACATTTCAAAAACTTGGGATGAGCATAAAAAGCTCAGTAAGGGTTAAAAAAAGGGAAATGAAACATGAGTTCATATATACATAAGAATGAATTCATACTTTACCCATAAAACATAGGAACTTTAACATTCCTCATCAAATCATGAATAAATCATAGAAATCATAAGACATAAAAGGTAACTTGAGGTATTCATAACATTCTTACGTAGGGAGTAACCCTCTTGGTTACGTTTGGAATACCCACCACAGTATATTCCCTAAATCTCTTCGGAAAAACCTTAATGTTTCACTCCTTCGCGTTACCCAATGCATTGGAGAGCTATATCGGGCTCACCCGCCCTTAGTTTATCACGGAACCACCCGTCTTCATAATAATTCCCAAGAACCTCAACATAATCATATCACATAAAACATGCATAAAGGAAACATAACATTTCCACCTTTCAATCACAAGATATCAGTACAACACATTGATATAAAAACATTATGAAAACCATTTTCAATACCAAAATAAAAGAAAAGTAAAACATGGTATTTATTTTTCTTTTAAAAAAAGGTATGGATTGTAGAGGAAGCCGAAACTCAAATAATGGTCACGGCGGCGGAGAAGTCGTTGTTGCCACATACGTATGAAAAAAACATTCCCTTATATCGTTTAGTAAACGCTTCGTATAAAAAATGATTCATTTTGAATAAACATAAAATTCAAAGGGGTTTATACACCGTATAAAATAATGTTGTGTATAAAACAAAATATGCGTCAATGAAAGGAGATTGAGACGAAGTCCCATACAAAGACGGTATCCTTGGATTAAGGATAAATCAATTACATAATTATGTGTGACAAATGAATACATGAAATATAAGTGGATATTAAGTGTAAAATAATCAGAGGTTATTCACACATATTTATTTAATGACATATTCAAGGAGTACAAGTTTATCCCAAAGAATCAAATTTGGGTTAAGAAGTTCCCTTGCAAAAATTTGACAGCCTAACGGCGTCACTACAAAATTCAGAAAATGAGTTGATGAGAGATAAAAAGGGTATCTCATCACATGGTCATAAAATTTAAATCAATAAGGATATAGAAGAACATATCCCAACATAATAGTATGTGAATTAAAAGACATAACAAAATAAGTCTTTTAAAAAGAGGAGGGTGAAAGGTTCCCTTACCGACATGGGTATCTTTCGAGACATGCACCCCGTGAAAGAAGGACCATACAACATTGATGTAAATACTCATAAATGAAAGTATATTACACAATGAGTAAAATAATGGGTAGTACATACACCAATCAAAGGAAATTGTTGAAAATGTAGCATAAATCTCACGAGAATAAAAGTGAGATAAAAAAAATCCCTTACGAAAACTCGGCAGCCTAACGGTGCCACATAAAACATAAGAAAATGGATCGATGAGATCAAATAGGGTCTCTCATCATATTAACATAATGTTTACAGAAAGAGTAATATAAAATAACATCCCCCAACATAACAAAGAGGAGCTTAAAATAAGTGACATAAAAGAGAGTACTTAAAAAGAAAGAGAGCGGTTAGATCTCTCACGAAAATTCGGCAGCCTAACGACGCCACTCAAAACTTCCAAAATGTATTGATGAGAGAGAATAGGGTATCTCATCATATGGACAATAAAAATTATAGTAATATTAATATAAAATAACATCCCAATAACAAGAAATATGAGCTTTAAAAGGAATGACATAAAAGAGTGTACTTAAAAAGAAAGAGAGGAGTAGGATCCCTTACCTCGGGTCCGACTTGACTCGATCGTTCTTTAATATCCTGAATAATAAACTTGAGTTAATTTCTACTTCCTTAATAACATTTTTCAAGTTCATTATTCCTTTTATATCACTTATTACCATGTCATGAACACTATGTAATTATTTTAGTTAATAACGGTCGTTTAAACGATCATTGGTACTTGAGTCAAAATATGCTCTTTATAATTACAATTTGTTCATGTATCCATTATATCAAGAGTTATAATCATGATTTATATATCATATATATCATATATATCCAGTATATACATGCATTTCTAATATTACATAATCATTTAGAGGTAAGAAATGAAATGCACCGTTCATGGAGACGGTAAGCCGTACGTACGCATGAACGCTACTTTCATTTATATTTCGTATTTTATAGAATGGAATCATAATTACATAAAGGTATATTATAATTAAAGTATAATATCATATAGAATACCATTAATTACATCCTTTATACGTCCCACATATGGAATTAACGAATCAAATCACTTTGAGGGGGTGGTAGTCCGCACTTCCTAAAATGAAGATATCACGTTTACTCATAATGGTAACCATAAAGGATATTCCATAAATAAAAAATACAGAATATTAATTAAAACATAAACATATTATATATAATATATAAATATAGTGACATCTTAATGGACACCTTTGAAGGTGATATATGAGTGTTGAACAATCATCGTTTCGTGAGGCAGAAATTTTCCATCCACGGAAACAGTATGTTCTTTAACCATTAGATGTAGGTGTGTGTAAGTGTAGCTCGAATCCTTATTATAACAACATCCTAGTATATTGAAGATACTGGAGTTGTTACAAAATAAATGAATAAAAAGAGTTTAGGGGGTTGGAGTAGCAAAATAAAACAAAAGGACTCAAGTGAAGACATTACCTTAAAATCGGGTAACTCCATTTGGTTTGAGCTAAAAGGCTTCCTTGGGAAGACTTCTGCCCAAAGTGAGGCTTCAAGAAGTTATAGAAGGATGTGTAGAGACAAAATGGGTAGGTTTTGGCCGATCCAAAGGCTTTGTAAGTGTGGGTAAGGAGGTAGAGTTGTGGGCCTTTTATAAGAGGAGAGGAGGGGCACTCTTGGAAAGTAAAGAAATGTTCCTTTATTTTAAAATGCGTTTCAGATTTAAAAGGTCCCAAATTGATAAAATTCGAGGATAAGGTGATAAGGGTTTGAAATACACCCATAAAATAGGTTTTGGACATGTGCAGGTCTTAGATTTTACATTGTCTTTCCATTTTATTTAAATCATTAAATAATGAGGTCATCGCTGCATCATCATGATGTCATAAATACTTTAATTTCTTTAATGTATAAAAATTATAAAAAAAATACTATGATGTAGGAAATCTTTTTATCTTTCCAATTAATATTTATAGTTAAAAATCGGACTTGTATAACCCCATGTAAAAAGTCTTTTAGTAAAACATCTCATGTTTGTGTCATTTTTACTTTAACATTAAATAAAAAGTTATTTATGTCATTTCCCAACCAAAGTGGCTCCATGGGGTCCCCAAGTTGACCCATGGATTTTATTGGTCGGCCATGACACATCCAATGAGGGTAGGACATGTGTCATGCTCATCTCATATTATTAAAATATTATTTTTACCTTAAACTACTCTAATTACCTCTAATCGTGATTAAAAACATAATAAGTTACTATTCACCAAAAAATTATTTTAATCCCATTGAACCACATTTTACTTCTTAATGACAACCATGTATGTCGGATTTTTGAAATTCAAAACACAAAGATGGCAAATTTTCATTTAAACGGAAAATCGATTTTTATAAGTACCACTTAGTGGTTTCACTATTCACCAAAAATTGAAGTTTTTCAGAAAATTGCCTAAAATTCACCCTAAGATATATTTGATATTTCGAATTAAAAAATGATGTATATTTTACAAAATTCAAAACATATTAGTTGCATTAATAAATTTAATAATTAATTCCCGCTATCAGAGAAAATAGCGTGTTTTCTGAAACAAAATGTATCAAAAGATTGACACTAGTTTAAGTCCGATTTCAAAGTGAAATTAATTACAACGACCACTATTGGATTAAGTGGTAAAAATATATTCTAATTTCACTTTAAAACCAATTCAAAAGATAATCTAATCATATAAATAAATTAGATTAAAAAGAGGTTTTGAATTAAAATACAACATTTTTCACTATTCATTAAAAATTGAACTTTTTCGGAAAAATACCAAAAATTTACACAAAGTAAATTTTGATGTCCCGATTCTAAAGGAGAATTTTATTTTGTCAAATATAACACATAAAATTGTCAAAAAGTGGATTTAAAAGAGGTTCGCCATCAAAAGGCGGTTAATCGACCTTTTAAAGAATATTGGAATGTTTACGCTTAAAATTGGATTCATTCGCATTTTTAATCCTATAACATTTATTATAAAGAGTAAAAATATTTAAAAAACATATATAATCATTTTTTAGTTAGTTCTGTTCATTCCCACCATTACAATGGCTAGGCGTTAACTACCATTTAAAATAATATTATTTTATTATTAGAGTGCAACGCAAGATTCCCAAGAAACTCATTGTTGCGTATTGGGTACACCATCGTTCATAGCGTCCCCTTTAAAGTAATATTAATATTTTATTCACAAATATGGATAAATATGAAAATGTCATATTCTTTATTTACCTGGGGTGTTATAATGTCCCGAGGTCTTATAAGTGGTATCAGAGGGAAAGGTTCACATATGTTGGATACTCTACAGTAATTCTATTCAGAAGAGGATTTGGGTTTTCATTCCCAATTCAACAATGAAGTGTAGTCTTGTTGAATACTCAGTTATCTCTGAGAAAAAGTCTACATCCAACAAGACTGTGACAAATAGGAAAAAGAAAGAGAAGATACAATTGAAGAAGTCCCACATGTCCATTGAAGATGCAATGTCTGGTTCTCCATGACCTTCCAATAATGAAGAAATATTAGGCTTGGAAAGTAAAGAGAAGGTGGGTTAGGTTTTTACTAGAGTAAAGGAAGAAACTTCTATCTCATTTTCAAGTGATCATGAGAAATTAAGAACTTATCTGCATGATATTCTTGAAGAAAGAGTTGATACTATTTTTATAATATTTCAATGTATTTAAGATGAGATCAACCAACTAGGAAGAGAAGCTGATAATATGAAGGAAGGCTTGATAAAGAAAATTTCACAATGTTATAAGCTCTCCAGATAGATTAAATCCTTTGAGGAAAAAGAGGGAGTCAATAATACTTTAGAAGAAAGGATCCATGTGCCTGAAGCTGAGCTCAAGAAGAGCAATGAGGTCAAGAGTTTTTGTTTGGAAGAAACTTCCAAGAGATTTTTGGAACTTGAATCTTTGTTAATTTTTTTTTAAGATGCATGAAGATGAGGTTGAAATATTGAAGGAGAATTGTGAAGAAATTATGATCATGATTAAAGATCAGAAGATCATCCTCAATATTGAATGTCAAAAATTGGAAGCCCAGTTGACCAATATCAAGAAGACACACATTGAGAGTTCAAAAAAGAATTAAATAGTTGATGATATTACTCAATTCTCATTGGAGGATTCTAAAGTTGAATTACCTCTAACATGTGACAAGAAGATTATGAAAACCCTTGATTATCCATCTCAAGAAATAGTATATGTTTCTATTCAATTCAAAATAGAGGATTATAAAGACAAAATACCTCCAACATATGATAAGAAGATCATGAATTCACTCATTGATCTATCACAAGAAGCTGAGAAAGTGAAGGTACCACCCATACCAAATTGTACTATTGGTTCTAAATATGTTTCTATAAAAAGTGCAGGTTGGAAGAAAAATTGTGAACAAGTATGGATTAGGAAAGGTGAGAATAAGAAACCTACCACCATGGCTAGGGTGGATATAATGGAAAATATAGAATATAGTTCCCAAGATAAAACATAAAAACTTAATAAGAAGGCCCCAAAACCTAACACAAATGATATAAATAAGACAAGATTTGTGGGTCAATGTTGGTGCTACAACAGATTTTGTCACTATGCACTATATTGTTGGTACAATCCATTACATGAAAAATCATATAGAAAGCCTATATCAACGAGAAGGAAGCCAGAGAAGAAGAAGCAACATTCGCAGGTCTAGAAGTAATTATCTTCCAGAAACATATTTGGAACTCTTGATAACATATTTGATGTATGAAATGGAAGTGGTCACAAGGTAGGTACATGCCCATCTAAACATGCATTCACTATTGATAAGAAAATAAGACGTCTGATGCCGGCTATGTATGAAGCAACTACCTTAGGAAGAAATCATAAGAATATTGTGAACACACCCTTCTCCAAGAAGATCTCAAGTAGGGAAGCTGGGTAGTCCCTGGATTTTAGATCCATGGAATTGAAGGTAAATTCATCCAAAAGAGAAACTAAGAGGGATGAAACTCAGATAAACCCATGCAGAAGATCCAAACCTACTACAACAATTCCAAATGACATTTTGGTCATCTGGCCAGAAGATTTGAAAAGAATAAGGAAACTTGAAAATGAGCAGGCCAGGGCTAGTAGTGAAGGGAAAAAAACTTTCACGTGATAAAGAAAAAGTGGATGATATATTGCAAACAAAGATAAACACACATGTCAAAGGATTTCTGTGTGAGAGATGCAAGAAAAATGGTCACATTGAAAAAGGTTGTCTAACCTTAATACCAGAGAAAGAAGTAGTCCTTAAAAGGAGTAAGAATGTATCATTTATGATGGCTATTAAGAAGAAAAAATCTCCATGAAAAGTAGAAGATAATGTGAATAGAGCCATGCCGCATCAACACATATCATAAAAAATTTTCAAATGTGCAGGCATGAATACTGAAGTAAATGGAGGAACTTAGTTAAGAAAATCATCTCAACCATGAAGCTCATATTGGTGAAGCAATGAGTAACTGCCTTAGTCCCTTAAGTATTTGTGTACTATATTTGTGGTTATAATATAGGTAATTAAATGTGAATCATCCTCTTAGGGTGAGAACCTGATAAGTAGTGAATGCTTTCAACTCTTGATAGCTAAGATGAAGAAGTTTCCATCCTTGGAAGATTCTTCAATTCTTATTCAAAGATTAAAATGATGAAGGATCACCCTTGATGAAGATGTGGAGGAGTGTTTCACTTGAGGGGGAGATAAATGAAGAAGCTTCTATAATTATTATTTCAATCAGTATCAACCTTAGTTGGTATAAAATGCAATTACTCTAGATATTTCTTGAAGAACATGTCATTGTAAAAGGTATGTAATTTCTCAATCTCTCATCCTTGGTTACTCATAACGAAGAACATTTTACAAAGGGGGAGTAACTGAATTAATCAGCGACATAAGAAGAATGGATGTGCCCCAAGGCCACTTATCTTGTGAATTATACTTGAATGTTTTTGATCTGTATATTGAAATGAGTACAGGGGTTTTAGGTTGATTATTTCATATAAAATTCAATTTATTCATCCTATAATGAAAGTGGAAAACCCTTAAAGACAATGTACATGAGTTCTCATACCATGTGGTATCATGACCATTGAATAATGGAAAACCTTGTTGTCTAAATCAAATCCTCTTGTTTTCTACAACGAGCTTTGCTCAATTATACTTAGAGTGAAATGATTGATGGCACATTTATTAAGTATTGATTGATACCCTCTCTACCATGAACAATGTATTTCTTGTTAATAAGGTATAGATAAAGTGAAATGAAAGTTTGAAAAATGAAGAAGAGAGAAGATTCTCATTTTGACATTAACGTATTCATTTCAGGAGACTTTTAAGGTATTGACAATAAAATACAAAGGGTAGATTGTTGGGACCAATTTGTGTATAAGTTTGTATTTGTTGTGAATAGTTTTCAATGAAGATCAAAATGAAGGAGATCAAGAATAACTCCAATGAAATGGAGGAATGGTGAGGTATCTTCCATCTGAGGATGATTGATTAAGAATGAGGATTTGAAGAAGACCATGCAATTATTGATGATTGCATGAGATCTATGCAAGAGATTACTTAAATAATAGAATCATATGATTTTCATGAAGTATAGAATGATGGTTGAAGAAGAAGAGAGAGTGTGATAGGGGAATTAAAGATGATTCCAGTCATATTCAGTTTTGATTGGAAAGAAAGATGTTGGTGGAAGACATGGAAGCTATAGTACTTTCCATGGAAAATATGATCATGCTAAAGGTGTTCGATCAAAGACTATATATCAAGATAGATATGATTCACGATGAAAGCTGTTATTTTTTGAATACGTTAGATGATAATGAAGCATCATTTATGTTCTTTCCAAATTAGTATTGAAGGGGGCACCGTTCTCTAGTGTTTGCCAAATTTTTGGGGCTGAAAATCGTAAAATGGAGAAACATGTTTTTGGAAAGGGAAGGTGCATGGAAAATTTGAAGTGTGTGGGAAATATTGGTTTTTGCGCACAAGATTGAAGGTGTTTTTGTAACTTGCGTGCAAGACATGTTTTAGGATCAAAACTTAGAAAAATGGAAAAGGAATGAAGTGCGCGAAAGATTCACAAAGTGCGTGAAAGATGAGGTTAGCACATAAGAGACTTATACACCCAATGCGATGTTAAATTGGGTTTTCGTGATGCGTCAAGATCTTGTGCGACACATCAGGATTTTTTCATGCGGGGGTCGACAATATATATAAATAAGATGTAACCCCCTCCTATTTGAAAAGATCGACACTTAGATAAATCCTAATATCTGAGGCACAAAATAATTTTAAGAAATAGGTAGTGCACGGAATAAATAGTGGTGGGTTTAAGAAGGAAAAGTTGCGTGCAAGAAGAAAGTTGCGCACAATATTGAAGTTGCGCACATGAGGTGTTTTGTGAAAAAAGTCAAATCTTGCACGTGTGGCATAAAAGTTGTGCGCAAGACACATAAAAGGGTGTGCAAAAAATATGGGGGTCCCGTAGGCCTTCGACAGGTTCTTAGCACTCTCGAAGTGGCTTTTTGAAGAAATAAGTACTATGAACCATTCATTCCTACAAAGACAAGTAGTACCACACACACATGATTGGTGTTTAACACCCTCTTTGTGATTTTTGAAGAGAAGAACAATACGTGCAACTAAAATTAGATCTGCATTGAAATAAGGAAGCATACTGATACACATAGGTGTTGGTGTTGGTAATTAAAGGAAGTGAAGAAGGAGAATAACAGAGTGTTCCCAACTGAATATTGTGAATTATTCAGGGAATTACAATTGTGACGATGCTTTGAGTATTCAGTTTTTGTGTTCAATTCTTTAAAGTGCATCAATCCAGTACTTCGATGCAAGTAATGTCTCATTCTTAACAGAGATAAAGAATTCAATGAAAATATATTTAAGAGACCTTCATGTCTATAAACTGAGTAGGACTTCACCCAAGGAAGTGATCTAGGGGGAGTCAACAGGAGTGATCAGAGGGATGCAATGAGCTATTCCTGAACATTTTTAAAGGTAGTGAGCCTAGGACAAAGTGACTATTCTAGAACCTTTGTAATCCACAACTAGTGAAGAATAGTAGAATTAGGTACAACCAGCAACCTATCAGTGTATTCTCTTTGGACGTAGCCCTTAGTGGAAAACCAAGTAAAAGTGTTGTGTCATATCTTTGCATGTGAATGTTTTATTTCTGATCATATCCATCATACAGGTTTAATAAGTTCCTACCAACATGGGAACAAGATCCACCACTTTAAAAGAAAATGTTGACACCCTGATTCACCCCTCCCCTCTCAGGGTGTCCCAGGGTCCTACATGAAGAACTAGTCATCATAAGATGTGAAAATTATAGATTAAAAACTAATAAAGATTACATGAAGTCATAATGAGATACATCTTCACTTTGAATGTAGGTGCTGTGAGATGGAAGAGCTCAAATCAGACTGTGGTTGCAGATTCTATAGTAGAGTCCAATTATATTTTAGCTTCTAAGGTAGTTAAAGAAGTAGTATAGATTCAAAAATTCATATAAGATCTTGATGTGGAACCTAAAAATAAATATCCTATTACACTCTATAGTGATAAAATTGCATCAGTGACTCTCATAAAAGAGACAATGCCATGTCAACTGAAGAATCACATACATTGAAAGTATAATCTCTTGAGGGATTTTTCCTAGAGAGGTGAGGTTGTAGTGAAAAATATTTACATAGAATAAAATGTGAATGACCCCTTGACTAAAGCCTTAAAGAAGAAGAAACGTGATTATCATGTGAGGTTTAGTGGACTGAAAGTCATAGGCAGTTGGCTCTAGTCTAAGTGGGAGTTTTTGGAGTGTGTGTCCTCAGACAAAATATTTGTACTTTTATTACATATATATTTTATGTAATAAATATTAATAAAAATTATTATTACATATTTTTAATTGTTCTACATGAATCTAATGTAATAATGTTCTAGAGTATACATCATATTGATAAGTTCACAGTAGTTCCCTGCTATGATGAGAACCTTGAGGTGCTATGACGATATTCTTAACTAATGTTATACAATTAAATAATATAATATGATGGGACATATAGTACATAAATATTAGGTGTGAGTACTCATAAGTGGATGATGTTTCTTCTTAGGAAGTTCTCACTTATCAATCTCCAAGGTAGGAGTTTATGAGAACATACTTGCTAGTATGAATTCCACATGTTTTGGTGTCATCAGACATTTCTATCTACGTGCATGTGTAATGGTTCTTGGACTTTTTGATTATTATTAATGCATTTTATGAATCATTTTATTTTATGTATTTCATAAACCATGATGATTATAGTTCATGGTGAAGTTCTATAAGTTGGGTGTGTCATGAGTGACATGTCATTAATGGATAAGTCAAGGAAGGATTTGTCCATTTTGTCTTAATGGAAGCTAATATCTTAACCCATTGATTGCAATAGAATCATATAACTAAATTATATGTATATGTTATTATAATGTGTTTATTTTAGATAGTCAAATAAATACATATCGATCATATATAATGGTGGCAAAGATGTGAAACCTACTTGATGAGATATTGCGACAAATGGAGTATATTACACAGTTAGAATTAGTAAGTGGTTATCATTATTGAAACATTAAGTTCTTTCTCTTAGGTTCCTTGAACCACTTCTAGATAATAATCTTAGACTTTATGAAACCCCACCAAATACCAATGACAAATAATCCTAGAAGGACACACTCTAAGTTTTTCTAATGATCTTGATTAAATTATATTTGAATATAATTAATTGAATAAATATTATTCTCAAGTTCGAGGAATTATTTTATTCAAATTTTATTAATCATGAACATTTATTAATAAATGAAATATTTAAATTAAATATTTATTTGGGTATTCGATAAATGAAATATGATTTAAAATGGGCTAATACTGTGTCTAGTGACAAATATTAGTTAACAAGCATGTTAAATAATATTTGTAATTATGCAAGTTGGTATACACCACAAAATAATAATTATAATAATATTATTATGTGTCTTGGTTTTTTATTAAAGGTTTTAATATTTTTAAGGGCTTACATGCAATAAAAAAATATTATAACCTAAACCCTATCACTATATGTAGCCCACTATGGATTTTTTATAGGTAATCAAAAATAGAGAATTGCTGTGCACAAAAAATTCCCTTTTGAATAATCCTTATCTCTCTATAAAGAATGAGAAATTTTAGAGACATTTCTTCAAGACTGAATAATTAATGATAAATAAAAAACAACACTAGTCATTTGATTACCCATTCTAGCACCATAAGATCATTATCATTTCTTAGAGATCGAAGGAGTATGTGTGGATCATCAATAGATGGATTCTATGCTTGGATCCTCATAAGCGTAATGAAGGAAATCCAAAGGGGTCTTTTTGGATGATCAACATTCACAACGATGAAAAAAACCTAAGACATGGTAATTTATTTCTTTCGATCTAAATAAATTAATCATAAAATTTACATGTAAGGTCCTTAATCATGGTTTCAGATATAGAAATATCGAAATAAATTTTAATATATCACCCACCAAAACACAATTTTTCTGTGACCAGAACCATTAGTTACATTCTACCCTGCTCATAATAATTTCATCCTCAATATTAAATTATATGGAAGAAAAAAAGTGGGGGTACTTTTCTCTAATCACAACCTATGGTTTCCAAGAAATCTATGTAAACTTATGATTTCTCTATAGAAATGTGACTAGATTGGTGGTATTATTTCTTATATCCTTATATATTCTATATAATATTTCCACAAGTTTTTCTTCATATGAAATTTTGTATACTAGTTGGATAACTTATGAGCTCATTACATATTATGGATCTAGTATGTACTTCCTCAGAAGAAATATGTGGAACACATCATTCACTTGAGATAGGCATGGAGGGATTGAAAATTGATTGGCTACGACCCCAATAAGATCAATGATCTCAGAGTGACCGATGTATCTAGGGATTAAATTTCCTTTCTTCCCAAATCTCATAACCCTATTCAATGGGGATATCCAAAGGGACACCTTGTCACCAACTTAAAACTATATATCTCATTAACAATTATCTCCATAACTATTCTGTAGACTTTGTGCCACTTTCCTATTTCACTGAATGGTTTAAACCACCTCCATAATTTTTTAGACAAGGTCAAGACCAATCATCTTCCGCTCTCCAACTTCATCCCAATATGTTGGAGTCATATATCTATTCACATAAAGATCCACATATAGTTCTATATGAATGAAATAATGGAAACTATTATTATATGTGAACTATACTAGGGTCTTTTGATCGCAACATACTTAGAGATCCATCGAACAAGATCTTAGAAAATACTCAATATTTCTAATAGTCCTTTTATATTGACAATTCATATGAGGATGACAAGAAGTGATAAAACTCATCTCTATATCTAATGATTTCTGAAGGATTATCCAGAATCTCAAGGTAAACCTTGGATGCCAATCATCTATAATGGATAGTGGTATTCCATGAAAACTTAACACATAACATATGCATATCTTGGTGAGTTGGTAAAGGGAGAAATATTCATTGATGATAATAAAATGTGTTGACTTTATATGGTGATTGACTACAACCCAAATAAAATTATATACTTTATATATTTTGAGGAGTCCTATGATGAATTTTCTTATTTCCATAATGGTATGGGTAATTGTTGAAACACACCCTTAGTATTTTTTTTATTCATACTTAACTTTCTACCATACCAAGAATCAAGATATCTATTCTATAATTTATCACTTAATTCCATCCCACTAGATGTTTTGTTTTTGGTCTATGTACATCTTCATAATTCATAGAAGAATATAGAAGGATGAGTTTTGTGTGTCATCCAAAAGTTCATTCTTTAATTTTGGTTTTGATGGGACATATATCTAGGTACCAAACCTTATAACTATATCATTATCAAAGTTTAACTCTAGAATATTCACTACTTTTTTTGTATCTCTACACCATATTTTTGGGCTTCTTTTATCTTTATGAGAATGGATGAATGAGTAGTTATTTGGGAAGATAGTATTTCTAACCTTGCCTTATGGATTTAATATTTATCTTTGTTAGGACCAAAAGGGGCCTAGATACCTTGAGAGGGGGGGGGGGGTGAATCAGGGTATGGATATTATTTTCTAAAATTATTCTTGACCCAATAGATCTTGAACTCTATATTATATGGGTCACTTTGTTTGCTATTATGTGTTTATGTTGATCACTTATTTTTATCTTTATCTGATGGCTATGCTTTAGATGCAATGCAGGGAAGCAACCAGGTAGACATAGAGTTTTTTACTTGGTTCACCCTCACTAGGCTACATCCAAGGAGCATACAACGACAATGTGCCGTTGTACCAAATTCACTAAGGCTCACTACCAATAATGTTTGGGCTAGATCACTTCTATGCCCAAGCTCACTGCCTTTACGATGTTTAGGGTCAGCTCACTACTTTCCCAAGGGTCACTCACTATTTCTCTCTCTGGCTCACTACCGGTGGAGAGAATCACTTTCTTCCTCTTCCTTTGATCACTGATCTAGAAAGGATTCACTCATAGTTTATAGACTTGTAGTTCTCTTCATTTTTATAAATAAATACATCCTCAACTGTTGATAGATTCTCTATTGAAGTCCAACTTTCATCTACAGATGAATACCCATTTGCCTCTTAAATACTGGGCAATACCTTTAGAAATACCTTCGCAAAGCACCCTACTTCGCGAGGCTCCCAATTTCGCGAAGCTCAAACAAGCCTTCGCGAACCTCCTACCTTTTCGCGAAGCACACTCGCAAAGCACTCTCGTGAAACTCAAGTCATCGCAGCGTGACTTCCCTCGCAAATCTCAATAAGCCAACGTGGAGCTCACAACTTTCACAGAGCTAGATTAGCCACTACAAGGATCTTCTTTCATAAAGTAGACTGCCTTTGCGAACCACCTTCACGAACCGAGAGAAAAATATTTTCTTTGAAAACTCTCTCTTCACTTCTACTTCTCTTGAAGGGGTCAAGGCCTATTTATAGGTGATTCCACTGACCCTCAAACTTTCCATGCGAAGTCAACACCACATCATCACAAATCGCGAAGCTCTGAAGTTTCCGACAGAAATATGTCAATCTCAAGAAGCACCACGACAATTTTCCGATCACAAATCTTGTCATAATCACGGAACATCACCGCCAACATTCTTTTGCACCTTTTATGCGAAGCTCCCTCGCAAAGCCCTTCATCGCCACGATGCACTTCAACCTTTGCCGTTCGCGAAGCTTGACGAAATTGCGAAGAATCACCGCCATCATTCTTATGGTCTTCACGAAATCCAATCCATGAATCCCATATTTGAGAAATTAATGCCTTTTCCATATTAAAATATAATCTTCATGGAAATCCTATTTTTATGATGCTCACCAAACTCCAAATTTTGGACCCAAAAAATCTGGAAAACACTTGAAAACAATGCCACCTTGTACTGCTCTTTTTATACCGCCTCCAGATCATCCGTTCCTTTATCATTGTTCTTTTTCAACATGAATTGTCAAAGAATTCTGTGGAACTCGACAACTCACCATGGAAACATGCTTTGTCAACAAACACAATCAACCTAAAAATATTGTAATGTTACCTTGAGGGATTTTTCCCAACAATCCCCCCCTTTGGGTTTGTTGATAACTCTTTACAACTCTTCTCAGAATGATTTTCTACACTTTGAAACCTCACTGAGTCTACTTCCATCATCTATAACCATTCACCTCTTGAAATTCAGGTAGCATTCAAGGATTCACTTAAAACGTAATCTAAGCACACATGATCAATGCTCGACATGAGAAAAAAGTGTAGTATGAGAATTTCATCAATGAATCACTTCATGTCAGACACCAATTGTCGATTCTAAACTGATACCAATTGCTAAATTGATACCAATTGTTTAACCACACTGATACCAATTGGTGATAGCTGGAAACCTTCTCTCACCATTCCAACATCACTGTTCTACTTTTATCATGATCCTCAGCTGTTGTGATATCTATTCTTGGATCAATCACTTCTAGAATCATTAGATTTAAAACTCTTACTCCCCCTATCTCACTGCCTCAACCTGTCAGCTTCTCCCCATATCAATCATGATATTTCAAATATCCACACAGTCTCCCCCTTGAACAATCACTGTTTTATACCCCTTTGTCAATGAACCCAAAGGTCACTCCTTTGCAGTCTGTAACAGAGTAGAGAACACATATCATCACATTAGGAAAAAACATATCATACCTCAGGGAGAGGGGGTTTCCACATCCACACTCTTTTAAGGGTGGGGAGCTGACTGAACTCCCAGTGCCAGTCGATGCCTTTTAAAATATTCCTTGGGTAAGGCCTTTGTCAGAATATCTACAACCTGTAGCTCTGTAGGCACATACTCCAACTTCACAAGCCCCTGCTCCACCTTCTCCTTGATGAAATGATATTTGATCTCAATGTGCTTTGTCCTTGAGTGATGAACTGGATTTTCACTAATATTGATAGCACTTGAGTTATCACACTGGATTACGATCGGAGACTTCACTTCAACTACCATATCTTTAAGCTGCTGTTTCATCCACAATAACTATGTGCAAGATTGAGTGGTAGAAATGTACGCAGCTTCTACAGTGCTCAATGAAATTCAATCTTACTTCTTGCTTAGCCAATAAACATAGAATCTGACAAGATAGAAAGCACCTCCTGACATTGACTTCCTGTCATCCACTGAACCGGGCCAATCTACATTAGTATATCCCAATAATTTTGACTGATATTTTCCACTATACATCAAGACAAAGTCCACTATGCCCTTGATATACCAAAGTATTCTTTTCACTGCAAGAATGTGGCTTTCCTTGGGATTAATATAATATCTCACTGCTTGGTATGTGGCGAATACAATGTTAGGCCTTATTGTAGTCAAGTATAGAAAACTTCAAATGATTTGCTTGTATTCTATGATATTAACTGCCTTTCCATCCTCATCTTTGGACAATTTCATCCAGGTAGCTATTGGAGTCTTCATCTCCTTGGATTTCTACATTCCAAATATTTTCAAAACCTCCTTGGAATATTTGGATTGTGAAATGAATGTTCCATTCCTTCCTTGTGTCACCTGTAGACCAAGGAAAATTGTTAGCTCTCCAATCATTGACATTTCGAACTCACTTTTCATGAATTCGGAAAACTGTCTTCACTGAGCTTCATCTGATCCGTCAAATATTATGTCATAAACATAAACCAAAACCATCATCCTTTGATTACTGTTGTTGTTGAAATAGAGATTTTAATCAACTCCTCCATGCTGGAAACCAAGCTTCTTCAAGTACTGATCAAGCCTTGAGTACCATGCTCTTGGTGCTTGTTTCATCCCATACAACACCTTCAGTATGCAAACATTGTTCTCATCCTCATGAATGAGAAAACCATTTGGATGCTAATTATACACCTCTTCCTCCAAAACCCCATCCAAAAATGAAGATTTGACGTCCATCTGGAAAGATTTGAACTTTTGTTGCACTACAATGGCTAGAAATAGTCTGATTGTCTCTAGCCTCGCAACCGGTGAAAATGTCTCATCAAAATATACTACCTCTATCTGGGAGTATCCCTTGCACACTAGTCGTGCTTTATTCTGAATCACTATGACATCTTCATTCATATTGTTGTGATAGACCCATTTAGTCTCGATGACATTCTAATCTGCTGGCCTCGAAATAATCTCCAATGTCTGATTCTTCTCAATTTGATCAAGCTCTTCATTCATTGCCTGAACCCAGTTTTCATCTTCAGTTGCATCAGTGAAGCACTTCAGCTCAACCTGAGATAGGAAAGATGTATGCTGCAGTGATTTCTTTCTCCTAGTTTGAACTGGAGCAGACTGATCACCAATGATATTCTACCTATCAATTTCATCTCGACTCCTTGGATTTTGTGCAGATACGGACTTTACTTCCTCATGCTCATCATCAGTATCTTCTTTTGAATCAACATCATCCACTTCTATTCCCCCTGTGTTGCTTTCTTACTCAAAAATTTCATCACGAAATTGCTCACTATTTCATTGTTCAGTGGCATCATTTCTTTCAACTACTTTTCTGAGCTTCTTGTTGAGACATGGCTGATACTCTCTTGCAGCTTCTTGGTATCCTGAGATTTTTCAGCTAATACCACTTGTTAGAACGAAATATATAAGCATGAGATGCATGATTATTACTGATTCTCCCTCAATATGTCTTCCCTCGATAGACAACACCTCAACCGATTCATCCAATTATTTCTTTGATGGCTCTTGTATCTGATTTTGTTATTGAATGCTCCCCCTATGGTATGAAACACATCCTAGGGTTAGGCCTACTATTTATACTCATAAACATTTTTCTTCTCCTGCATCATTTATTCTCATCTGGAACTCATAATTAAGACATTAACAAAATCTATAAGCCTACTGAGTTGTAATTCAGTGTAGGAAACAAGAGATAAAGTTAATAACATAATCACTTCCTATTTAGCTCTATTTAACCCTTTCTTAATCAACTCTGGTACTTAATATGAGTCAATTAAAACTCTAAATCATATCACTTCTCCACTTTTCATCTTTAGATGCCACTTCCCATTGGATTGTATCTCCCTAAAACCTAAAACACTTGAATAATCAGTTAATATCATTTATATACATAGGGAGAGGGGGTAATTCTGGAATCCTCAAGATGAGGATTGCGGTTGATCCTGATGGGTCAACCCTTTGATTCTTTATTGTAGAGCATCACACTCCTTCCTTGCTTCTTCAAGCTACCTAGAAAACTTCAATTGTTCTGGCCACATGACTAGGAATTCTTTACCCACATTCTGAGCCTTTTTCTGATATTTAGATTCTACATGCTTGGCATTTTTCACAATTTGGGGATTAAACCCACTAGTACACATTTCCTTCTTTGATTTTCCACCAAAATTCCATTTCCCTTGATTCCTTCTCTAAATAGGAATCTCTCTACTTGTCATATTCCCTTTCTTCTTCCACCATTTCAAGGATCTTTCTCTTTCCTCCACTTCTCACTATGGAATATGAAAGGAGAATTTTTCAATACATTCTTTTTTAGTCTTTCTTTTATCAGATATCTGAGTCACCACACTATTTTGCACTGGTGGTGAGTCGCCCACTAAACCTTCATTCTTCTTACTCAAAGCTGGAGCATTTCCTCCATTTTTCTTCCAGATTTGTTGATGTTCTTTCTTAGAGGGTGGTTGTGAGTGTGACTGATACAACATTCGTTCATATTCATGTGATTCCCCTGAGGCTCTAATCCTATTTTCCAATTTACCACTTCGTCTTCCAGTGTAGGAATTTTCATTATACACCACTAGAGTCATGAATATCCTTTCAGGTTCCTTTCTCTTTCCTACTTTCTTCTTGTATCAATGTCTTTCCAAATTCCCATAACTAGAACATATAAAACATTTTCCATTAAAGGCATACCACATTTCATCATTTCTCTATCGAGATGTTGATACATATTGAGTTCTTCCTCTGAAATTGAGCTCCTGAGCTTCCTGACACATACTCATGGTGTGTCCCATTCTTCCATAGTAATAGCATCTAATGAATGCTTTCCTCTGAAAGATTCTTCTCTCTAATTTCTCATGATGCTTCTTCTTATTCTTAGATTTAGTAATGTTTATGTTTTCATAGCCTGAAATATATTCTAGAGCCTCTGAACAAAATCTTGATGTGTGGATATGAATCCCTTATAAATAGAACATGTCATAACTTCTTCATGTAACTATCCTCTTAGGCCTATCTCCAGCACCTACATAATTTTCTCCACATTTGGAATTGTTCACAACTCTCTTTCTATCGTGCATGGGAGGAGATTCATCAAATCCAATGCCAGTTTTTCCTAAACGGTATGGTCTTTGAGATGAGAAAATATTTTTTTGTTTCTCCTCAGAAATATCATACTTCCTTTTCATTTTATCATCACCTTCCGAAGGACAATCAAATAGTAAGTGCAGTGCATCCTTAAACTTGGGCTTTCCATTGATACTAGATTTATCCTTTTCTTTCTTTGCTAATTCAAGATCTTCTCCTAGTTGTTGAATCTTTATATCCCTTGATTAAATTTGATCATTGAGTGCTTTCTTGAGATCCTTCCCTCTACATATCTCATCTTCTAATTCATTTTTTAGCTTATCCACCATATCACTTTCTCCTTTATTTTCAATTTTTATTGAGCAATGAAATTAGAGACGAATTCATTATCTTGTTGTAGCCTTTGATTCTTCTGAACTTGTTCAGACTACTGTGTATCTAGATCATCATTTCTGGATTTCAGATTCTGAACTTCATATGACTTCTGATTCTCTTCATATTCACCAGCCTTTTGTTTTCCTTTTATTCTAGAAATATTTTGTAGTTCTTCACTTTGGGAATAATTCTTCTCCCTTAGGTCAGTATCCACATCAATAAGCCTTGGATTTAAGCCTCTTAGCTTGTTGACCTCAATTTCTAATACTTGGATCCAGATATCTTTAGATTTAACTTCTTCATCCAACTTTTGATCTAATTTATTTGTCATGTTGACAACATCTACTTGTGTCCTTCCTCTTGAAACTTCTTCATCATCAGTTGTTTCTGTGTCACTTTGAATTTCAAATACTTCACTTGTTTCTAAATTATGATTGAGTGAATCAATATTTTCCCTATAGGATTCATCCAGGCCTTCCTTTAGTAATTTGTTTGATTCTTTTAGTTGAATCACACTTTTTCCATAAACACTTCCATGCTGAGGGATATCACTTGACTTCTAATTCTCCTTTGATGTTTTTCCCTTTGCCATGGTACACTGAGATAATAGTAGACTGATTTAGCCACACAAATCAACTACACCATGTTAGAGCAAACAAATCTGATAAAAGCAACCTATCCCTCTGATACCAATTTTTAGGACCAAAAGGGGCCTAGATACCCTGAGAGGGGGGGGGGGGTGAATCAGGGTATGGATATTATTTTCTAAAATTATTCTTTCCCCACTGGATCTTGACCTATATATTATAAGGGTCAATCTGTTTTCTCTTATGTGTTTATGTTGACCACTTCTTTTTATCTTTATCTGATGGCTATGCTTTAGATGAAATGCAGGGAAGCAACCAGGCAGACACATAGATTTTTACTTGGTTCACCCTCACTAGGCTATGTCTAAGGAGCATACAATGACGATGTGCCATTGTACCAAATCCATTAAGGCTCACTACCAATAATGTTTAGGCTAGATCACTTCTATGCCCAGGCTCACTACCTTTTCAATGTTTAGGGTTATCTCACTGCTTTCCCAAGGGTCACTCCCTATTTCTCTCTCTCTGGCTCACTACCGGTGGAGAGAATCACCTTCTTCCTCTTCCTTTTCTCACTGCTCTGAAAAAATCCACTCACAGTTTATAGACCTGTAGGTCTCTTCATTTGCATGAATACATACATCCTCAACTGTTGATAGATGCTCTGTTGAAGTACAACTTTCATCCACAGATGAATACCCCTTTTCCTCTTAAACACTGGGCAATACCTTTGGAAATACCTTCGCAAAGCACCCTACTTCTTGAGGCTCCCAATTTCGCGAAGCTCAAACAAGCCTTCATGAAGCTCCTGAGTTTTCGCGAAGCACACTCGCGAAGCACTCTCACGAAGCTCAATTCATCACAGAGGGAATTCCCTCACGAAGCTCACTAAGCCAATACGAAGCTTGTAAATTTCGCGGAGCTATATTAGCTGCTGTGAAGCTCTTCTTTTGCGAAGCACACTGCCTTCATGAACCACCTTTGAGAACTGAGAGAAAAATATTTTCTTCGAAAACTCTCTCTTCACTTCTACTTCCCTCGAAGGGGTCGAGGCCTATTTATAGGCGATTCCACCGACCCTTGAACTTTCCACGCGAAGTCAACACCATGTCATCACAAATCGTGAAGCTCTAAAGTTTCCGCCAGAAATCTATCAATCTCACGAAGCACCACAACAATTTTCCAATCATGGAGCTTGACGTAATTGCGGAGCAACACCGTCAACATTGTTTTGTGACTTCGCCGCACTGATCCATCACAAAGCCCTTCACCACCGCGATGCGCTTCAACCTCTACCGTTCGTGAAGCTTGACGTAATCATGAAGAATCACCACCATCATTCTTATGGTCTTTCAGAAATCCAATCCATGAAGCCTATCTTCACGAAATTCATGCCTTTTCCATATTAAAATATGATCTTCATGGAAATCCTATTTTCATGATGCTCACCAAACTCCAAATTTTGGACCCCAAAAATTTGGCAAACACTGGAAAACGAGGCCACCTTGTACTTCTCTTTTTGTACCACATCCAGATCATCCGTTCCTTTTTCATTGTTCTTTGTCAACATGAATTTTCAACAATTTCTCTAGAACTCAACAACTCACCATGGAAAATTGATTTTTCAACAAACACAATCAACGTAAAAATACTGCAATGTTACCTTGAGGTATTTTTTCCCAACAATATTTTTAAAATCCATGAGTACTAGGTCTTTTAAAATCCTCATCATGAATTGGGTAGCATGATTTTTTTTCTCATATTATCAACCACCTTATTAGTATTCCCAAGGTTTTAATGATTGATAATTCATAATATTTTATCAATTAAAACTATCTCCTTTGGTGCATATTAAACTCCTTATGTGTGAATATATATATATATATATATATATCATTCTCTTATGATCAGTATATATATCCCACCTTTCTCTATAGAGATAATGTCACTAAATATTTAATGAAAAGATCACTATCTCTCGATTTAAATCATGAATTGGGTAATTTTTCTCATATTACTTTAATTGGAGTGAGACATAAGAAATTACCTTATCATTCTACACGTGGATTAAACCCAACCCTTTTTTGAAGTATCAATTTATATTACAAACCCTTACCCACTATAGGGATATGTGAGTACAAGAGCAGTTACCGAACATGTTAAATTTCTCACAAATCATCAACAATATCTTGCTAACCCCAAAAAATACGGATCTCACTTAAAGTGGTTAGTCTAGTCCATTGCTTGATGTCTTCTATCTTTTATGGATCTACTAATATTCCCTTTAGTGTGATTACATAAACTAATAATGATACTTTATATATATATATATATAATTCACAATTTATAAATTTAGCATACATTTTTCCTTTCTCAAGGTATTTAACACAGTTTATAAATGATCTTAATAATATTCCTTTCTCATTGAGTATATAAGAATATAATCTATAAAGTCAACCAAAAATTGATTAAGGTAATATGTAAAGACTATATTCATTATATCCATGAAGATGGAGAGATAATTATTCAGTCTGAATAGAATCACTATAAATTCATAGTGTCCATATCTCATCCAAACATTTATTTTGGTAATATCCTCCCTTTTGACCCTTAACTGATGATATCTAGATTGAAGGTTAGTATTTGAGAAGTGATGAGTTCCTAGGAGTTTATCAAATAGGTCATAGATGTAGGGTAAATGATATTTATTCTTAATTATTATCTTTTTAAGCTCACGATAGTCAATGTAAAAATGTATTGATATATATTTCTTCCTAACAAAGAGGATTGGTTCTCCCCATGGTGAAGCACTAGGGTGTATAAAACATTTTTCCAAAATTCTTGTTTTATATTCTTCTTTAATTCCTATAAATCAATAAAATACATCCTATATGTACTATTTGAGATAGGAATAGATTGAAGTATAAGTTTAATCGAAAACTCAACCTCATGGTCAATGGGAAGACTAGGTAGTTCATCTAGTAATACATCAATATATCCATACACAATAGATATGTATTCAATGATAAATTCATCTTTTATCATTTGAAATATAAATACCATATTACTAGGTTTCATAATCCACATTATAGAATTTTATTCCAAGGGGAGATCATATTTATGTTGATTCTTGTGAATAGGATGATCTTGGATACAGAAGGAGATCTCCTTCTCCTGAAAATTGATATGAGATCTATATATGGATAACCAATCTACACCCAATATTATTTCAAATTCAACCAAGGGAAGAATAAATAGATTTTTAGGAATTATCTTCCTAGAAATTTTGAATGTAGAGGATTGATATATCTTATATGCGATCATCATGCCACCAGGTGTTTTCACAAATAGTTCAACATACAAATCTTGAGGTGACAATTTTATATTCTTAGAATTTTTTGTTGATATTAAACATTATGAAGAACCAAAATTAAATAAGGCATTAATATATCTATAACGTAGGATAATTTCACCTCATATCACTTCATTATCATGATCCACCTCAATGAAAGTGATTGGGTATACTCTCCCTTATTACCTAGGTTTGGGAGGATGATAGGGCCTATTCTCTTAATTATATCTAGGGTTAGGTAATTCATTCACATAATTCCTAAACTCCTTGCATTTGAAACATTGAATAGTGGGAAAATAATTAATATGGAATTTATTATCTTCTATTGGCCTTTTTTAACCCTTTAGGTATTCACGAGATTGATATCCAGATTTACCACATTTAAAAATTCATCCTAACCCTCTTAAGGAAATTTTCAGGTGTTTTGTCCCACATTTATGGCATGAAAGGATTTTAATCTAATTTCCTCTCTGATATTTTTTTATCAAAGTTTTATTGAAACTCCATTTTCCATTTCTTAGAGTCTCTAGCTTTCATTGGTACTCCTTGGACCCAAAATCCCAAATTCCATTCTCATTGACATATAATTTACTTGATTTTTACCAGCTATAAAATCTTAGATATAAAAAACCTAAATTAGAAAATAAATAATTATTATATCATATTTTACATTTGAAGGATATTTTTAGGTTTAGAGATTTATAGAATTAGGACACTATATAAATTGATAAATACTATGATCTTGGTATAAAAAGGATAATTTTACCATTATATATAAAACTAATTAATTCATGACAAATATTTAACATCTCCCACAAACTCTTTCACAATTTTTATCTTTTTAAGCATCTCACATGTATTAGTTTTCTCTATAACCTGAGGAAATTGAAACATAAGAAGGGGTGAGCTCAAACTATAACATCCCAATTATTCTCATTGTCTTGAGGGCAGTGAGATGCTACTTGGCCTTAAGTGACATACCCAAGATGAAAAAGGATGAAAATAAATATCGGAGGGTTTCGATACAACTGGGGGATGATTTACCCTTTAAGAAAAAAACCACAACCAACAACCACAACCAAACAACCACCATATGATGCATGACTAATTAAAAGACAACTCAACAACATCCTTTACAACAAAGCCAAACAAAGTGTTCAATAGTGGAAGAAAAACTAATCATCAAAGTAAATAGTTTAAAGACAACTAATAAACTCCAAGATGAAAACAAGACTCCATGATCTAATCACAAAACATCCCAAGTATCATGAGGTGGTGCTAAAGACATGTAATACTTTACCTTTTCCCATGTCCAAGAAGATAGTATCTGTAAAAGAACGAAAGTTCCAAAGAAGAGGTGAGTATAAAACTCAATATATTTTCCCCAATGACTTCTCTACTCATTATACTAGGATTTAAAAGTTAGCAACATTTATATAAATCCATTTACATAAACAATTATACAAAATAGTTTATAACTAAATATAAATAGGTTTTAGAACCATTTATAACCAAGTGTAAACAAGTTCTATTTTAACCAACTTTCTAGTAAGTCACATTTCCATAAAAAAAATAAAAAAAAGTTTTTTAAACCATTTCTCAATATCATTTTGGAATAACCATTCCATGGTTCACAACACACCCACACATGCATGATTATTTTGAAAGTTCCATACTCATGAGAAGTCACTTGTCCAATAACCTTGTGTACCACTAACACATGCCCCCGATCCAGATTCAAATACCTTGTAACCCACTGGTACACATCCCTTATTCAGGGCCCATCAACATGAACTCACACAAAACCCCATGTATGCCAAAACAATTTCAAATAACCATTTTGAACCATTTCAATAAAACCACTATTTTATTTAAAACAATTAAACAATCCAATTCAAATCAACCAATCAATTTCAGAAAAATAATAACTTTTATTGAAAAAACATTAATAAAATACAATTACCACAATTCTAGAAAAATACCATTTTATAATCTTTATTTTAAAATCATGAATTAAAGCACTTTATTCAAGAACACTAATTTTCCATATTTCCACAAACCATCACTGAAGAGGGGTTATAACAATCGTAAAACCACCAATTCACAATAAAATTGACACAAATTAATCAATTTGAAATAATTCCTATCATTTCTACAAATAAAAGTTGAGATTTAATCCACATACCTTGACAGTTTTTATGAAAATTGGAAATGGATGAAGAACGCTCATGAAACCAGGTAAGAATTTCATGAAACCTCCTTAGATCTCTTACCCTTAATTAATAAAAACAAAATATAAATTTATTTTTCATCCATAATCTTAGATCTAATTAGAGTGGGTTTAAATATAAGAATCTAAGAAGAGGAGCAAAGTAGTTCTAAGAAAACGTGACAAGAACGATGAAGAACAAGCACTTACCAAAATAATCAGGCTTCTAAACACCAAAGGAAGGCTTAAGATCGATTCCAATTAACTTGGGAGAGGTTATACTACCTTTAATATAGAATAATATTATTTTAGGGACAAAAAGAATAAAAAAAGGGAGTTAGAGTCAAAAACGCGTGAGATCCACTTTTTTAAGATCTCACTTTGACCCCGCGCACGGTTAGTTCGCACGGTTAGACAAATCGTGTGCTAACCATGAATTAGATACAATCTCGAAAAATAATTGCATGAAATCCTTGCACAATATCTCTAACCATGTGCACAAAATTCCAAATTTACAATCCAATATCTACCAAAGTTCATGGTTTCTCCTAGGATTTCCACTTAGTTTAGAAAAACTGTGCACAACCCATAAGCTTCCCCTTTAGTCTCAAAAACTCATTAAAAGTTTTCCAGACTCTCCCAAACGTCACTCTTATACTTTATATACATAAAAAAATAAAGAAATTGTTACATACCATAAATTGGAGGGGGGGGGGGGTACTACATTCTCCCCACCATTGTTCTTTCCATCCTTAGAAAGTAGAAAACCATCATTTCCCTGAAAGAGTTCCGACCATTTCTCTTTCATTTTCTTCTCACGTTCCTAAGTCTCTTCCTAAATATCACCATGTATCCATAAAACCTATATTAGAATGATGATTTTTCCATGTAATACTTTATCCTACCTATCCAAAATCTACATCAGGATATGTACCAATGAAGCATATGGATATAGGTCAACATGATCTGATCTGAACACATGGTCAAGATCAAGATGATACTTTTTCAAATGAGATATGTAGAACACATTATGCACCTAAATGAACCATAGTGGTAATGACATATGATATTCCACCTCTCAAACCCATTATAGTATCTCAAAAGTACCAATGTATCAAGGAGATAAACTTGGACTGATTCCCAAAATGAAGATGTTCAATCCTTAGAGAGATCCCTAAGAACACATGATCACTCACCGCGAATGACAACAGTCTTCGATGATGATGGACATATTATTTTTGATGACTCTAAGCCATCACCATTATATTTATATTCAAATGAATATTCTCAGTTGTTTCTTGGAAAATGAGCAGCCCAACTAATGAAGTCTCACCTATTTCCACCCAACAAAGTGGAGGACATCAAGGACGACCATAAAATGCTTCAAAATGAGCCATATGTATCAAGGCCTAATAGATGTTATTATAAAAGAATTCAACTAAGTGTATATTATCCTCCCATGAGATACCAAAATCTATTACACAATCCCAAATCATGTCTTAAAACATTTGTATCATTCTTTCAGATTGCCCATCCATCTGAGGATGATATGCTGTACTCATAGTCAACTAAGTCACAAGGGATTTCTATAAGGATTTCCAGAAATGAGATGTGAACCTCAGATCTCTGTCTTACATGATTGAAAATAGAATTCCATGTATCTTCACAACTTCTTGGATATAGATCTTGGAAATATCCTCCACCGTATGAGTTTCATGAATAGGGATGAAATATGCCAACTTTGTGAGACGATCCACTATCACCCATATGTAATTGTGTTTTTGAACTATTTTTGGGAGATATGTAACAGAATACATGGCTATCTACTCTCATTTACACACTAGGATAGGTAAAGAATACAACATACCTATTGTTCATTTATGTTATTCCTTAAATTGATGACAAGTTAAGAACCTTGAAACAAACTCAGCCACTTTACGTTTCATACCAATCCACCAAAACTGCACCTTCAACTCCTTATACACATTTTGTATTCTCAGATGTATAACCCATCTCGAGTGGTGGTAAGCATGAAGAATTTGTTCTTGAAAATACTTAGGTATAACCATCTGATATCTGAACTACAAAACAAAACTCCCATCAAGTTTCCATCCTTCAATGGTCTCCCCATCATTGAGTTCTGAACTCATAAATAAGCATTATTCATTGGATATTTTTGCCTCTTTAACCATATTTACCAAATAATGAATCATATAAACCAAAAATAAAACCACAACATCACCTTGGTATCTACATTTGACATGTATATCATCTAGGACTGACATCAACTACCACTCATCTGAAGCTTATTTTACCAAATGAGTACATGAATTTCTGATTAACGCATCAACCACCAAATTACCTTTCTCTAATGTGTACATAAAGTTAAATTCAAAAATCTAAAGATATTCCATCCATCTCCTTTTCCTCAGATTTAAATACTGTTGTGAGAAAATATGTTTCAAGCTCTTATGATATGTGAACACAGTAAATTTATCACCAAAGAGATAATGGCGCAAATTCTTCAAGACATAGATGACCACATCTAAATCCAAATCGTGTGTTGGGTAATTATTCTCATGAACTCTCAATTGACTTGAACCATAAGAAACAATGTTGTCTCCTTTCATATGAACACATCCCAACCCAGATCCCGAAGCATCACAATACACCACATACCCCTGTCCTGATTTCAGCAAAATCAAGATAGGTGGTGATGTCAGGAGAACATTTATCTATTGAAAATTATTCTAGAATTCCTCAGTCCATTGGAATAGAATATTATTCTTTGTCAAAGCTATCATAGGCGATGCTAGTCATGAGAATTCATGAAAAAAATGTCAATAATAACCAATGAGACCAAGAATTATTTTCATCTCAAAGAAATTTTTTGGCAGTTGCCAAGACATATAAACTTCTATCTTGGATCCACTGAAACAACTATTTGAAAAATTAAATTTCCATGAAAGCATACCTATTATATCCAAAAAATACAACTTAGATAGTTTGGCATACAACTGATGATCTCTCAAGATTCCTAACACTATCTCTAAGTGTTTCTCTCACTCAGTGCTTATCCTTGAATAAACCAATATGTTATCCAAAAACACCACCATAAAAAAATACAAATATATTTGAAATATCCGATTCATAAATTCCATAAAGACTATTGGTGAATTCATAAGACTAAAAGTCATGAATACATATTCATAATGTCCCGTTTACTTATAAAAGTATATTAGGAATATCCTCCTTCTAAACTCACAATTGGTGATATCCTAATTGAAAATAAATTTTAGTGAACCACTAAGCTCCCATAAACTGATAAAAAAGGTCATCAATTCATGGAATTGGTATATATTATTTATTTTAACTTGGTTAAGTTTACAATAATCCACACATAGCCTTAGAGTTCCATCTACTTTCTTCATGACCAAAACTAGTGCTTCCCACAAAGACGAGCTCAGTTGAATGAAACCTTTACTTTCCAACTCTTCCAAATTCACTTTCTATTCCCTTAAATCTGTTGGTGCCATCCTATGTGAATAAAATGAAATTGGACTGGTCCCCAGGAGGAGATCAATCGTAAAATCCACTTACCTTATAGGTGGTAACGTTGAGAAGTTCTTGGGAAATACATCTGTAAATTGATCCAAAACTATTGGAAAATTGATATCCTTGCTCTTTTATTGATTCCAAGGTCAATAGAGCCAACTGGTAAAAAATTAATCCCATTGTTGGTTCCAACAAGCCCGTTACATCTATATTTACAACCATTTTCCAATGAATATATTCTTGATGCCGTCCTTAGTTATAAAACTAATCATTCTACTATAACAGTTGATGTGATCCTTGAATGTTGTCAACCAATCCATGCCTAGGATTTCATCAAACACATCTATATCCAACACCGAGAAGTCCCACTACATCTCAAATCCATCAATGGTTATAGAACATTCTTTACACACAAAGGCTCAAAATTCTCTTTTAACGAGTGGAGTTTTAAGGTTTAACATGGAGGGCATCATCTCAAGTTTCAAACTCAAGAAAGAAATAGCATGAGAAGCAATGAAGGAATGTGATGCACTAGTATCAAAAAATACTTTCATAAGGGTATAATTCAATTGAATAATACCTCTCACTGTAGATGTCCTAGCCTGATCATCCATAATCACCTACTCAGCTCCATACAATTTCTTCATTGCTGCACTATGCTCCTTGTTTCCTTGCTAAGATTTACCTTACTAAGAAGTCATGGTATTCCTAGAATCACCATGTCTATCTCTTCTCTATTGATAAATATGATTTTGTTTTCCTCGCCCCATCAAAACATATGATGCTTGCGACACCTGAGAAGTGTCTTGAGCACTTGACCTCAGACCAGTATGACAATAACACAGAATATTCCCCATCTTATTGAAGTTATGACATGATATAGGTTGTTCCATACACTCTCACTTTATGGGGTCAAGTGAACCACATTGGAAACAACCCACTTTACTCTTGGGTCATGGAGGAAGGTTCACTGATCTAGCCATCTAATTTTTAGCCCCACTCCCACCTTGGAAATAGGTGTCCCTATTCCACTTTCTTCCAATATTCGAGTTGTCACCATTTCCTATAGGTATCATTATAATTCCTCCTCCCATAGTTCTTGATATATCACGTTCAACCACTATTGCTCTGTTCACCATCTCTGTATAATCCATATTATAGAGCACCACAATCTTCAATAGAATCTCCTACCATAGTTCTGATTTGATGATGCATGCCTTCAAGGCTGAACTCACCACAACTTCTGGTGAAAAGTTCACTAAATCCATGAATTTAGCCACATATTCTGTGATAGAGAGATTTTCCTACTTCAGGACAAAGAAGTCCATCATTATCTAGATCTTGAATATGTGAGGATATAATTATTTGTTAAAAATACCTCAAATCCTTCCAACTAAGGCCCTGATCTAGTTTATCCTAGACCACTAGGTCCCACCACCAGCGTGCAAGATCCTTGAGCATATAAATTTTAATTTTGAATTTCAACTCCACTGATGTGATGATGAAATCGAAGATACGATTCATCATATTCAGTTGTACCTCTGCCTTTTTGGGTTTAGAATCAACCCAGAAAATGGGTGGACTCTACTTCATGAACTGGATGGAATGATCCACATTTCTTGGATCATCTCTCCAGTTCCCCATGTTCATAGCTTGGAATGATTGGATGATACTCTGAACCAACTCTTGGTTCACATGCCATTCAGGTGAAACCATATTATCCATAGATTCTTCCACTTGGTTTCTATGACGCCTATATAGTGTCATTTTCTAAACAAACAATAAAATATATAAGGATCCTTCTCTAGAAAATAAAGTATTATAATTTCAAATTATATCACATAAACTATCACAAAATTATTTTCCAAAATCAACCTTTTCCAAGTTTAACCATTTGTGAAAAATCCATTCTTTCATTTGAAAATCAACCCATTTTCAAAATTTACTGACCACACCCTTTTAAAAATATTTTATTTGAAAATAATTTCTACACTTCTTAAAAATTAACACAGTGCATCACATCATACATCATTTTTTCAAAATGAAATATGCAATCCTAGTGGGAAGTCATTCCTCCAATTCATGTCATGCTTGTCTCATTGTCTAAACCCATATTCCAATATCCTATAAGTGTCTCCAAAACACTTATGTACCCAAATCCCTCGTAACTTGAAGTTCAACATAAAAATATTAGCTATATCATTTTATGATCTACATTTCAGGTCCCAAAAATCCTAATTCTTTCTAAGATTCCATCCCAAGGAATATATAAGAATGAATTCAACTCCATGACCAAGAAATTGAAGACCACTTGTTAGGTAATGACTAAACAAACTGATACCATATCTAACATCCCACTTATTCTCATTGTCTTGAAGGTAGTGAGATGCTACTTGGACTTAAGAGATATTACCAAGACCTGAAAGGTTAGAAATATATTCCAAAGGGTTTCAATACAAGTGGTAGACAATTTACCCTTAAAGAACAAAACCATAACCAAAAACCATAACCAAACAATGATCATATTATGCATGAATAATTAAAATAGAACTCAACAACATAATTTATAACAAAACCAACAAAAGTGTACAACAGTGGAAGATAAACTAATCATCAAAGTAAACAGCAAAAAGAAAACTAATAAAATCCAATATGGAAATAAGAATCCATACTCCACAAGCTCTATGCTCCAATCACCAAGCATCCCAAGTATCACGAGGTGGCTCTAAAGACTCGTGATATTATACCTTTTCCCATGTCCCGAAAGATAGAATGTAAAAAAAACCAAAGTGACAAAGTAGGGGTGAGTATAAAACTCTATAGGTATTCCCCAATGACTTCCCTACTCACACCACTAGGATATAAAAGTTATCAATATTAATATAAAACCATTTATATAAAACAATTCTTCAAAATATTTTATAAATAAATATAAATAAGTTCCAAAACCATTTATAACCAAATGTGAATAAGTGATATTTTAACCAACTTTCTAGAAAGTCATATTTCCAAAAAAAACCAAACAAGGCTTTGAAACCATTTCTCAGTATCATTTTAGAATAACCATTTCATGGTTCACAACACACCCACACATGCATTCTTGTTTCGAAAGTTCCATACTCATGAATGGTCTCTTGTTCGTCCCACTAACACATTCCCCCAATCCAGGGTCACGTACCTTGTTACCCACGGGTACATGTCCCTTATTTTGGTCACATCAAAATTAACTCACACAAAACCCCATGTATCCCAAAACCATTTCAAATAACCATTTCAAACCATTTCAATAAAACGACTCTTTTATTGAAAACCATTAAACAAACTAATTCAAATAAACCATTACATTTCAAAAAAATAATTAATTTTAATTAATTTTTTTTTAATAAAATCCAATTACCACAATTCCAGAAAAATACCCTTATAAAATCTTCATTTTAAAATCAAGAATCAAAGCACTTTATTCAAGAACACCAATTTTCTAGATTTCCACAAACCATCACCAAAGATGGGTTATAAAAATCATAAAGAAACCTATTAAAAAAATACACACAAAGTAATAAATTTTAAATCATTCCAATCAGTTCTACAAAGATGAGTTGAGAGTCAAGCCACCTACCTTGGTCATTTTGATGAAAACTGAAAATGGACGAAGAACTCTTAGAAAACCAGGTAAGGATTTCACAAAATTTCCTTAGATCCATTCCCCTAACCTAATGAAGACCAAATATCAACTTATATGGAATCTACAATCTTATATCTAACCACAGTGGGTGTAGATATAAGAATCCAAGAATAAGGGCAAAGTATATCTAAGAAAATGTGACAAGAACGATGAAAAACACACACTTACCGCAAGAATCAAGATTCTAAACACCAACAGAAGTATCTGAATTGATTCCAATTCACTTGTGAGAGGTTATCAAAAATTAAATGGAGAATAATACAAAGTTAGGGCCACAAAGGAGAAAAAAGAGGGAGTTATAGTAAAAAAATGTGCAAGATCCACTTTTTTAGGAGCTCACTTTGACCCAGCGCACGGTTAGTTCGTACAATTAGACAAACATTACACTAACCATGTGTTAGATACCATATGGGAAGTCCTTTTCATGACCTCCTTGCATGGTATCCCTTATTTTTCACACACCATCCTAAAGCTACTATCCAACATCTTCCAAAGTGCATGATTTCTCCAAGTATTTCTGCATAGTTTAGACAAACCGTGCATAACCCATTCACTTCCCCTTTAGCCCCAAAAAATCCTTGAAAGTTCCCCAGAATCTCCCAAAATTCACCCTTATAATTTATATACATAAAAAATAATGAAAGGGTTACATAATAGAAACTGGGGGTACTGCACAAATTCTTAGTAAGGGAAACATATAACTAAAACAATCATGTTATAAACACGACAAAAATATTATGGAAGGAATTGGTAAAAAACATGAATCCACTATCAAATTGAAACCAAAATCATGGTATATCCATGATAATAAATAAAAACATTTATATCAATAATAATTATCTTATACTGATGGAATGCACGATGTTAGACATCAAAAACCTGTTGTCAAGGCCTTGTGCCAAGATAGTTTACTTATCATCAAGACTACAGTCAAGTAATCCTACTATCAAAGCATCATTATATGATAATATCATATTACAGGATGATTCATACACCAAAACCCAACCTATTTTTTCACCTGATACTTGTCGATTCATCAATGGTATATATAATACCAACCCCACCCATCACTTTTTAAGTCCAATTCATTTCTTATAAGAGAAAATGAATAAAAAATATATAATAAACCTTTCCAATAATCATCCATATTGATATAACTACATAAAAAATGCCAATTATTTTCTCTATGCCAATAAATAGAATAACCTGATCATAACCCATTCGTAGGTAGAATTTGGATGGTTAAACAATACATAGTCAACTCTTCAATAATAATACATATTAGAATGCCAATATTTTCCCCTATGTCAATATAATATCACATTTTTTAGGTTAAAATAATCCAATCTAAGTTATATAACAAGTGATGTTCACACCGTATAAAGAAATTGGTATAGAATTAAAATAAAACTAGAATAAAATGACCATAATCCATCTATAGAAAGAAAGTGGATAGTTTTAATAGAATATATCCCAAGAATTGAAAAATATTTGTTAAAGGTTTTATGTGGTAGGAATTTATATCAATAAAAAAATGAGATAATAATACATAATATAATAAAAGGGTGGAATGTACCCAAATTATCTGAAATAATTTCAAAGAATTATTATAACTTAATGAACTAAACTTGAGTTACCAAAATTCCTTATTAATGGGGAAACAACTGAATCAAGTTCCAATTCAATAAGGGAACTTGATTTTACTAGTAAATCCCATGAAATACAAGTAAAATAACATTCATGGAATAGTAAATAAATATATCAGCATACAATGGTAACATGGTACATAAAATGTATTATGTCTCAAAGAATGATAATTCAGACCAAGAAAAGCATTATGACTTAGAAAATTTATAATAAAAACCATTTGAAGCAGAGGGATTTATATTGAACTTAAAATAACCTAATTAAAATAAAATTCATGATATTATAACTAAAATAGGTAATATATACACAACATAAATTAAATTAGGAGCACAAATACATTAATTGACTCAATAATGGGAAATTTAGACGAAAACCCTTACAACTTCGGTAACATTTGGATAAGAAACCCTTGAGAGTTAAAACATAAAAATTATATTTATATAACATTAAATAAAATTAATTAATGATAAAATATCTCAAATTTTCACAATATACACCCTAAAAATGAAAATCAATGTATAAATACAGTACTTGTCTCAATGAAGGGAAATTGAGATGAAAATCAATACCACTTTTCCATAATTCCACAAACATACTTTAAAATATTTTATAAAAAACATATCTATCTTAATAAATTAATTTATAACCTTAATAATATCCATTTTCATTCAAAATATTCAAAATTATTCATTATTTACATGAATTCTTTAGATTTTCCATATCTGGTGTTTATAGTTTTGATTGTTTGTACTAGTTTCATAACAGCGGTATCCGTGTTTATTTTTATTTAAAAGTTAATAATTAATATTTCATAAAATATAATTTAATATATGTTCAAATATTATTTATTATTTTATAATTTCATTTCATGGTAGTTTTGGTTACAACCCAAGATGATGAAATCGACGATGATCATTTTTTGGTGATTCTTGACGAACAAAAGGTGTCTTTTTAATTAATGAGTTAAATGTTGATATAACTTTACCAGAAAAAAAACTATATATTATTTACAAAATTATATCATATTATACCTATAAATAAATCCTCATAGTCATCCATGAAATAAATTCATAGTATTGCTCGGTTAGGTGGTTAAAAACACCCAAACATGAACATACCCTAAATTAATGAATAGTTATGAGTCGATTTAGTTGTTATATCATTATACCAGAAGAATAATGATCCTATATGATGATTATTAGTGTAATAAATTATAAATATAATTAATTTATAGGAGAAGTAATGGATATGAAAATATTACACAATTTGAATAAAATATTATCCTATGAGAACAATTATTTTAAATGATAAATTAATGATAATCTTTTATTATTCATATCATTAATATGTTCTTATATTTGTTATAAAAAATAAATAATGATATCATAAATATAATATTTATCATTTAATACCATCCTTATATCCAACCTTGTAAGGATGTGAAGGAAAAAACACATTACATTGTGGAGGCGGTAGTCCACACAACGCATGAATGCCAATTTTGTTTTTTTAATGGATGATGTATTTGAAAACACAAGGATAATAAACATAATATAATAACATTAAAGTATATAAATTATAATAATATAATTATATTTTTGTTTTTAGAATAAATTTTAAAGAGTAAAATTAAGAATAAAAACTAAGTAGTTGATAATACTTAGGCTATGGACTTAGATTTTTCTTAGAAGTATCCTTGAATTTAAAGGGATTAGTCTAAATACGAGTGATAAGGGGATTATGTTTTTGGTGGATAGATCTAGTTTTATTAAAATGGAATACTTTAAATGATTAATTCTAAGGTATGATGTGCCTTGAAGAGGTGAATATGTTACCCCTTTATAAGTGAAGGAAAAGGTAGTTTTGGAAACAACTTTACATATTTCAATAATTCCATGGAAATATTAAAGGTTAAATAGATATAAAGTTAAAAAAAAGTATAGTGGAAATATTATTTTTCGTACCAAATCTCAACCAACCATTTCTAGGTATTTTATTAATTTTTTCAAGCCTTTTACACTAGGTTAAACTCAATTAAGCCCTTTTTACTTTTACCTTGGTAATTAATTTCTAACATTAGTAATTAATTTTAATGAAAAAGATTAAAATTAATATTTTTACCTAATTTTATACATAAAATTTCAAAATTTTAAAGAATTTTATGTAATAAAATTTATAAATGTGTAAAAATTTATTTTTAAAATAAACACACTTAATCACGTAAGAATAGTTTTTAGAAAATAACATTTTTAAGATTTAAATTTACATATCAGATAAAATTATTATTTTTATTGATTTTAGTGAAATAAACTGATTTATTATAAATAAATAAATGGTATGAGTCTTTCAAGGCAAGCCAAAACCTAATCTCCATTGAAAATAATTTCTTTTAAAGTAAAATAATGAAAATATTTCTTTATTAAAGTAACATTTTAATTATTTATAATTTTTTTAACAGGTTATATATATATAAATAATATTTTAAAATGTATAATTTTATTTCTAAACTTAATATTTTATTAATTTAATGGGTTTTAAATCTTATAGGATATTCTTTCATTATGATAAAACCATGGAAATTACAATTTTCATAAATCTAGCATTTTTAAAATTAAAATCATCCTTTTTATAAAATTACCTATAATTAATACTAAGTAAAATTTTAATTGTGGAATTCATAAATGAATTTAATTTTACTAATTTCAAATTCAAAAATTTATAAATTTATTTTTTTATAAAATCATAAAATATAATGAAAAACCATTTTTTATCAAAAAACGACATATTAAAATAATAACTGATATTATTCTAACAGCAGATCATCTACCAAATAAATTGGTATTAAAAAATTATTAATATCAAACATAATTTATCATTAATTATATGTTTCTTGAAATATAAATGTGATCATATAAAATATTTTTTTATAACAATACTTTTCTAAATAATAAATGATGTTATTATTAAATTTAGGTAAATTAATTGAATTTAATTCATATTAAAATTAGTATTTATTTTATTTTTCTATATATTTAATAAAGATATTTATCCAATTTATTCTGTCTAATTCAACGACTATGTTTTAATGGTCATATTTAAAAATATATATTTTATCTAAATATATCACAATTTCTGTTTAACTTCGGTGTTTCATGTAGAGAAAGATATAAAAAATTGACTTATTTAAAGATAATAATATATTAAAATTTTGGGGTGTAACATTATCCCCCACTTAAATAAATTTCATCATCATAATTTGATCCATACAATCAGAGTAATTTCTACAGGGAACTCATAATTAACCATATACTTCTAGATGATCATGGGTTTATTTTAGATGTGGAATGTGAATTATCTATATGAAAAATCATTATTCTAAATTTATAAAGAGATATAACCCATTCCTAATTTCACATATAATTATAATAAGTTATGTTGATATATAACCATAAGGAATAACTTCCCACAAGCCTTGAAAATGATTTATATGAAAATAATACCGCTAATATTTTAATAATTCAATATCCAGTAGTTTTTGAAAACTTACATGGAACATGAATCTAGAAAATCTAGAGTGAAAAATCACTATTAGATCCATTTTTATTAGTTTTATAGTATTTTACTTGTTCACATGTTTATTGGTGACTACTTCTTTCATTTTCCCTTGGATTGGGACAATGAGTCACAAAATGCCCAATTCTCCTGCAATTGAAGCAAATTTTTTTATAGCTTCTCTCTTTTCCTTACACCTGTGAGTTTGATGACCTTAAACTCCACACTTATAAAATTTACCCAACATTTTAAGGAAATTTCCCCCATTTGTATTCCCACATCATTGACAAATAGGAAATTAAATCTTTTTTCCTTCTTCATCTTTATCACTCGATCTTTCATGAGACTTCATCTTTCTCTTACTTGGTTAGTTTTGGACTTTGAATATGTTCACATTGTTAATCATATTTCATGTTAGATAGTTTGGTATAATACCAAGGTTTATCACTCTATATCCCATTATGATGGGTTGTTTGTTGAGGTAATCTCTATATTTTACCTTACACACATGGTTCCTTCTAGTTCTAGCCGTTAGTAAAACCCAAACTATTAACATAAGTGGTGATCATTATAAGTTAATTATCATAAATAAACATTAGAAAATTTAACCTCAATATGTATCAATTTATACACTATCATGTTAGCTTATAGTTCCTATAACTCAACTTGTATCAGAATCGGTTTAACCTATATCAATCTCATATATCATTCTTGGTTCAACCTAGGTTACTTTGAGTTTGGTTCTCTCAAAAGTTTTAAGCTAATCCATAAAATAGAGATCCCAAATTACCATGAACATTCTTAAAATATACTAATAAAAATAATTACTTAAATCAATGCTCTAAAAACTTAACTTATCCTTCCTCAAACAACATTGGTCATTCATATAATCATATACCTAAGTATGTATATGCCCTGATCATATACTCTTGATAACATACCTTTCCCAAAATCTATTTGAATCTCTAAGATGTTAAACCAACAAAATATTATATATTTCTATAAAAATTAACTATATATTTAACCTTGAAATGGTATTAACCACTAGTTCATACACTATTCACTATATATCATAATCCAAAAAATGATATGAACTTCTCCAAAATAGCATGAATCAATTATTAATCCCAAGGTTAAAAATACTATCAACTTACTTATTTAAAATAAAACCACCACTAATTATCTCTTTATCATGTGTATATTAAACTTAAGAGTTATCCATACCTCAATAATGTGTCCTCCAATACTTATCCCAAAAAATATAACCTTGTAATAAAATATATTTTCAAGGTTATTAATACCATTTATTATATGTCAGCATACCTTTAAAGAAAAAACACTAAAGGGTAATCCTTAAATATTTTACACAATCCTCATAACTTTTAGAACATAACATAATTTCATCAATAAATATCACTCACTAATGAGAATAACTAAGAGTTTCAAGACTATTAGAATATAAATCTCACTACATTAGGTAAGACTAGGAATTTAACCTTTTCCATCATAACATGAATATACTAAAATTCTTAATCATTTACATATTATCCCTTATTTATTTATAAGACATAGTGGTTTCTTGGTATATACCTTTCTTAGATTCTTTTTCATGACCCTATTTGAACTAAATACTAAAACCCAAAATGGTTATCAATACAATCAGGATAAATAATCATATGCATATAAACAATCAAACCTAATATATCTTCTCTAATGATACCTTAATTTCATTCCTTGATACTTACAATTCAGTTTACATTGCTTTTAGTTAGGATATCTTGTACTTATTAACCTAATACATTAAATTAATTTGGAAATAAATCCTTCATAATGTTTTATAAATATAATGAGATTAACTAAATCATGTCCCCTAGGAGTGTCTCTCTAAGTGTGTAGTCTTAGGCCTACTCATCGTGCATCAGAGTGATGATTTAGTCAATTCTCCACCAACCCTTTTCAGGTTAATTACCCCTAGGTGCATCTGTTGCACAACTTTATCCACTTACCACTATTAAAGCATGGATTTATTTCTAGGAAAGGTTGAATAATCTCAATTTTACCAAAAAATCAGGATATTATCCAATACTTAGACATATTCTTAGGGTTTTTTCTAGGGTTATCTGACCCTAATCCTTAAATAACATCTTCATTATTACCTTAGCATAAAATCATATACTATTACAATGGTTCATCTATACCATTAAAATTGCGATCAACCTTAACTTATCAATACTTAAATTATCCTCAACAAACAACCTAATCTCCAAATTTATTAAAATTGTTTCTTTAATACAAACTATGGCACCCCATATCTACACTCCCAAATCTGGTGCTCATGGATACATAATTTACAAACTTTCTCGCTATTAGTTGTAAAATATTAGATATAAAAAACCTTAATTATAAAATAAAAAATGATTATTACATATCTTACATTCAAAAGATATTTTCATTTTCAGATATTTAGAGAATTAGGACACAACATAAACTGATAAATCCCACGTTCTTTTTATTAAATGGACAATTTTAAAATTATATACAAAATTAATTAATTCATGACAAGTATTGAAAATCTCCCACAAATTATTTCACACTTTTTATCCTTTTAAACATGTCACATGTACTACTTTTCATGATAAAATGAGAAAATGAAAACATAAGAAGGGGTGAACTCAAACTATCAATAAGGGAAACATATAACTGAAACAATCATGGCATAAACATGACATAAATATTATGGAAGGAATAGTTAAAAAACATGAATCTATAATCATATTGAAACTAAGAGAATTTTATATCCATAAAAATAAATAAAACATGGATATCAATAATACCAATCTCATACTGATGGAATTCATAATTCCTGACATCAAAAACCTATTGTAAATGCCTTGTTCCAAGAAAATTTACTTGTCATTGAGACTGCAGTCAATACATCTTGTTATCAAGGAATTATTCCAAGAGAATATACTATTATAGTAAGATGAATAAACCAAAACACAACTTATCTTGTCTCATTATACCTATCAATGCATTGATGGGCTATATAATCTCAGGCCCCACCTATCACTTGTTTAAGTCCAATGCATTCACCATAAGAGAAAATAAATAAACAATATATAATCAACCTTTCCAATAATCATCCATTTTGAAATAAAAACATACAAAGTTCCAATACTTTTCCCTATTCCAACAAAAGTGATAACCTGATCATAACCCATCCATACAAATAAAGTGGATAGATAAATGATATAGACTCAAATTTTTAAAAATAATCTACATTGGAATTCCAATACTTTTCTTTATATCAATAGAATATCATAATTTATAGGTAAAAATAATCCAATATTTGTTATATAAAATGTGACGTTCACACCGTATAGAGTAATTGGTATATGGATAAGATAATTCCAAAATAACATGATTATAAGCCATCTGAAGAAAGAAAGTGGACGGTTTCAATAGAATAGATCCCAAGAAGTGAGAAATGTTTTTCAAAGGGTTTATGTGGTAAAAAATTATTTTCCCAAAAAAAATGAGATAATACCACATAATAAAATCATAGGGTAGAATATTACCAACTTATATAAAATATGTTCAAATAATGATCATAACTTTATAAACAAAAATTGAGTTACCAAAAATACTCACTACTAGAGAAACAAATGGATCACTACCCACTTGAATAAGGTAACATGATTTGGATAAAAATAAAATGATATAAAAGTAAAATAACATTCATGGGATAGTAAATAAATATAACACAATACCAAGTGAACATGGTGCATAAAATATATAATGTCTCAAAGAATGAGAATTGAGACCAAGAAAAGCATTACTTCTTAGAAAAATTAGAATAAAAAACCATTGAAATAGATAGATTTAAATTGAAATTAAAATAACATGATCAAAAGATAATTAATTATATTATATTTCATATAGGTAATATACCCACCACATTAATGAAATTAGGTGCATAAATATAATAATTGTCTCAATGAAGGGAAATCGAGATGAAAAACCTTACTACTTAAGTAAAATTTGAATAAAAAAATATTGAGATTTAAAAAATGAAATGTATATTAATATACCATGAAATTAAATTTAGTAAGGATATAATATCTAAAATTCATATTATACACACCTATAAAATGAAAATAGGTGCATAAATACAATACTTGTCTTAATGTAGGGAAATTAATATGAAAACCCTTACCTCATGTCCTGAATTCCATGAAAATAATTTAATATAATATATAAAAAACATATATATCTTAAAAAAATAAGTAATAACCTTAATAATATCCATTTTCATTCATACTCGACACAATTATTCATTCTCTACATGAATTCTTCTCATTTCCACACTAGGTGTTTATAGTTTGGATCGTTTGTACCAGCTTCATAATAACACTGTTTGTGCTTAGTTTTATTTCAAATTTCATCATTAATAGATTATATAAGATACTATAATATATGTTCCAAGATAGTTTATAAATTTATAATTTCATTTCATTTTAGTTTTGGTTATGAAAAATGATGATGAAATCGATCATGATCATGTTTTAGTGATTCTTAACCAATGAAAGGTGTTTTTATAATTAATTAGTTGAATGTTGAAATAAAATTAACAGAACCAAAAAAATATATTTATAAATTTATATCATATTACACCATTAAATAAATTCTCATAGTCATCCATGACATAAATTCATAGTATTGTTCAATTTGGTTGTTAAACCGACCCAAACATGAACATACCTTGATTTAATGAATGATTATGCAATGTTTTAGTTGTAATGTAATTATAATATAACCATAATGATATCATTTTTTTCTTTTTATTATGATATATAATAATTATAAGGAATTATAAGGAGAATTAATGGATCTAAAAATTTTACACAATCTGGATAAAATATTTTTCTCTTAGCATGATTATTTTAAATGATTAAATTAATGATGATCATTTGTTGTCCATATAATTAATAGGTTATTATATTTGTCATAATATAATCCCAATGATTTAAAAATAAATCATATTTATCCTTTAATACGATTTTAATATCCAACCTTGTAAGGTGGTGAAGGAAAATGAAACACATTATGTCATGGAAGCGGTAGTCCGCATAATGTGTGAATGATGATTTTAATTTTCATAATGGGTAGGGTATATTAATAAAAAAAGATAATATACTTAATATAATAAAATTATAGTATATAAATTATACTAATATAATAATATTTTAATGGTTATAATAAATTTGAAAGAATAAAATTAATAAGAAAAACTAAGTAGTTGATAATACTCACATTGGGGACTTGGATTTTCCTTGGAAGTCTCCTTGAATTTGAAGGGATTAAGATAACTATGAGTGACCAATGTCTTATTTTCATGAGATAAAGTTATATTTAGAGTAAAATTTAATAGTTTCAAGTAGTAATTAGAGGGAAATGTGTTCCTTTAAGTGGTTAATATGTTACTCTTTTATAAGTGAAGGAAAGGGTAGTTTTGGGAACACCATTATGTTTTTCAATAATGTCGTGGATATATTCAAAGTTAAGTGGATCAAAAGTTAAAAAAAGTGTAGGGCACACATGTATTGGTCAATAAAAATATTAACTATTCATTTCTAGGCATTTTTTTTAGATGTTTTATGTCTTTTACACCAGGTTAAACACAATTTTTCACTTTTTTACTTTTACCTTGGTAATTAATTTCTAACCTTTGTAGTTAATTTTAATGATAAATATTAAGAATGAAATTTTTTATTAATTTGTAACATATAATATTAAATTTTAAAATAATTTTATCAAATAAAAGTTCTAAAGATGTGACAATTTATTTTTAAAATAAACACACTAAATCGTGTAAAAGTAGTTTTTAGAAAAATAATGTTTTTAAGATTTAAATTTATATATAATATACAATTATTTTGATTACTGAATTTAATGACCTAAATTTATTTATTATAAAAAAATAAAGAGTATGAGTCTTTAATTAAATATAAAATTGAATATCTCTTGTAAATAATTTATTTTAATGGAAAATATCAAAAATAGATTCTATATTAAAGTGGAATTTTAATCATCATCATCATTAGTTATTTGTTTATTTAATATAATAAAGATTACAATACATAGCCAATCGAAACCCTGAAAACAAAAGTCCGAATGGGAAAGGGAACAACCACTAAGGGGGTATAAAGTAATGAATCCTAAGGGAATCACTTCTAATGATATTGACTCCCTTAGGTGATAGTGATTTCTCACTAGTGTAGCAAGTTATATCAGCCTCATGTCCTGCTAAGGAAGAGATATAGTATTCCACCTTATTACATTCCAGGTATGTAGGATATCCATTTGATTGTGAATTAGAACTTTTCTTCTTCTAACCTTGTAAGATATAGACAAAGGGGTTTCACGAGTGTTCTTTAGAGAATTATAAAGAATTATAGAATCTCTCTCTACCACCGCTAACTCTACATTTCATTGTCTGCTAAGAAGTATGTCTGTAAGAATTACCATTGCTGGTTCCTGGAGGGAATGAAGACACCCAAAGAATGCAGAATATGCAAATATGACACAAACCCTAGGATCTTGGACCACACCACCACCCCTCATGAAGCCCATGATGCATGAACCATCATAATTGTGTTTGAGTCTTGAATAGTGGGGATGCCAACACACCTAGTGGATGTGAATATTATTGTTAACCAAGTTAGGAGTAAGGATACTAGCCAATATCGGTCTGAGGGTGGGGGAATCATTCTAGTTTTTGACAAGCCTTGTCTTTTCTAGCAAGAGATTTTTTGTTCCAATTACCAGTGCCTTCTCTGAGCAAATACCTCCATCATTAAGCAAATTATTTCTTACTTTCTAGATACACCAACACCCAACTATCAAGACTATAGCACATACCTTCCTTTTGGGTCTAGTCTAATCTTGTCCCTCGTAATAGCACTTGAGAAAGGTTGTAGTTGATAACTTATGAGAGTGGATACCTTTAAAGTCACCAAAGTAAGTCTAGACCATGTGGGCCCAATGCACCTCAAAGAAAAAAATGGTTAACCCTTCCAATGATCTGATTAAAGTGTTAGATACATAACCTGCTGAAAGAAATGGGAGCACCCAAATAGTTCAGGGGGAGACTCCTTCTTTGGATATCTAGGATGCTACTCAGTGCACATATTCTACTTTACAAGAACCTTCTTTATATATAGAGGCTAACGTTGGATCAATTTATTATTTTTACACTCTATTTATAGTAATTTTAGAGAATCCTATTCACCCCACAAACTGAACTCTTGTCGGTGATCATGAATATGATCATATCATTTGAAAACATTATATGTGATATGCAAAGGTATATAGTCCTACATCTATAGGGGAGTAAACTTCCACTTGATATACCCCTGTTAATGAGACAACTTAATACATATTAGGAGATAATAAAAATGCTTGGGGATAGGGGGTCCCCTTGTCTCAGCCCACATGTTTCTTTGAAAAAACCACAATTATTTCCCAAGAAGGAGATAACCAATCATGAATGACTAAAGCACCATATGATGAGATCTGAGGACCATGAGGAGAAACCCATCGTGACCATCACCTTTAAAATGAAATACTACTCTATTCTATTAAATTACTTATCCATATCTAATCTGATAACCATTTTAGATCAACTACCTTGTTGTTGATATTATTAATCCTTTCTTGCGCCAAAGAGATATATCATTGGATCATTCTACCTTTAACCAACCCATGTTGTTCTTCGTATATCCAGTAAGGAAGATAAGTTGAAAACTCTCAATTGATTACTCTAAAAAAATCTTATATGGTAAATTATAGATAATCACTGGTATGCTTTACAGAAGGTAGGATGTATCCTTGATCTTTGAAATGAGAACCACTATAGTGTAACAAGCAACATGAGGTAAGCTACCATCCTAGAAGAAGTCATGCATATCCTGAACCATATCATTCTTAACCACATCCCAAGAGGCTATATAGAAGGCTCCTGGAAAGCCATCTAGACTAAGAGCACTATCACAACCCCCTCACCATAAGGTGTACCCCTCCTGGGCTAGTAATGTGAGAAGGTAGATAGTGACCCCTGAGTCCCACCTCTACTAAGCCCCGGGTTGACGACTAGCACCGAGGGTATAGTAAACACACAAATGGGAGGCATTACCCTCTAAGAGAACACATGAGGAATAGAGAGATAAGACAAACACCAACCAACTCCAACTTAGACTAAAATATAAAAATAAATCCCATGTAAACATATGAAATGTCATGAAAGAACTACTACAATTGAAATGGGAAAACTACAAGTACGAAAGGAAAGTAAAAATAGCAGTAACCACGAAGCTCGAACAACTCCTACAACCCCAAGCTAGTAGTAACTAGCCTGATCTCTAACTTGATCCAAGTGAATGGAAAAATAGTTTATATATACATAGGGTGAGTATAACACTACACTTAGTAGGATCCTCCCCGTAGCCTCTCATGAAAAAGTAAATAAAGAATGCTAAAGCACAGTGAACAGAAAGTGAAACTAACTAATCTCCTAAATAGGTATACTAAGTTCCAAGCCTCACTATGGATACTCTCACCAAGTATCATATACAAGAGTATATAATATAATAAATAATATCAAGGGCACCCTGATAATACTTCCCCAATGGTTTTCCACTTTGAACCAACGTTGCACATCCTAAGCATCTCTCTCTAAAAGGCTTGACCATAGAAACCAAGACGAAGCACCACAACATGCACCTCATGTAGTTAAACCAGAACATCCATGTAACCAAGGTAACCAGGTAGTTTCCAGGAGCCACCACAACTCGTATAACATATATCATACGTCGGGCATTAATCCTCAAGCCATTATAGACCATACACCCAGTAAGGATCCTCAAGCCATCACAACCTATACACGTTAAATCTATAGTAATATATAGGAAACTATATCCAGAATATATGAGTGTGAATAACCACAAGACCTTACAGCCCTCTACATACATATATGGGGAAAACTAACTGCAATGCCTATTGGCACTAGTAAATACCAAGAGAAGAGAACGAGGCCAAAGGGGGTAGTCAACCATCTATCCTCCCACCATAATGTTGGGGAAAACACCCCCAGGGCTCAGAATACCTGGGGTTCCAGTTTCCCTAACTGACAGGAAGGAGTAGTATATAGAAACAAAAATTTACATAATATACTATAGATTACAACCACATTATGGGCATAACCTAGTCTTAGAATCAACTGCAGCTAACATCAATTAGACTCCCAACTTCCACTGCTAAGACTAGGTATCCTATAATCACACAACAATTTAAAGATCATTATTTCATTACTTCATTCCCTTTTTATCAGTTTCACTTTACATTAATTAAGTATTTAAAAATTAATTAACCATCAACAATTCTATATTATATTTCACTAGCATCACACCCAAAGTCCACTGTTCCTTTAAATTGCAACCTCAACATTTCATCCCAGCAAGCTTCAACCCCATGGGTTAATCATCAATCATTTAATAATTTATTAATCGAATTATTAATTTCCCATTTTATAAAAAATTCTAGAAAAACATTCTAAGATACCAAGTGCAAGGGGCTCAACATGGCGAGTAGGTGAAATACCCATCGAGTCTTTTCCACATATAGCAAGAGATTAGACCCATCCTCTCTTGATAATATAAACACTGAAAGTACGTGGCATACCCCGTGAATCTCCACACCTTTTTGGAAGGAGGGTAAGAAAGACCAGTTGTCTTGATCAGTGGGGAAAGTAAAAAAGATAAACAATCAACATGATTTAGCAAGCATCCAAACATTCACATCCAACCCGTTTCATCATCTTCAGTGTCCTCCCCAACACCCACATTCATAAACCGATGCATCTTTCCACTATATGTGTCAAATGATGCCACAAACAATGGGCCTCCTTTCCCCCACAAATCACAACATCCATCCAGGCTCACATCACATTACAAGCAACAGGAAACAAACATCATATCAACTAGGATCTTCTCCCTTAAACAAGGAATCTAACCTTTATACATAATGAGCACTCATGGCTCCAAATAACAGGGCACTCAACCTTACAAGAAAGATGGTAACTCATAAACCTACCAAGAATTATATTTTTTTCAAACAACTGGTTCTTTAATCCATATTGAATTAACTATTTTTTTGTAGGTTCCAACTATGGGAAACCTAGAAAAAAATCTATCATAGCTATCACAAATTGATTAAACATGTTTACTACATCAATTTGATTATCATTAATTTACAACAGCAACAAACAGGTTCATTAACAAACCTCTTTATCTTTGAAAAATAATTATAATTAATCCCAATTTATGTTCTCTACTAATTTCCGTCAAGAACAATCCATGAAACATATCAAAATCACCTCCCCCATGACAACTGCATGCACCTGAGTATGTCGTGACACAACCGCACCAACCTACACCAAGAAAACTCCATTAGAGGCATGGAGATTACATTCCATAACATGTCAAAGATAAACAGGAGAAGAAGGATCGAAGAAAACACAAGAATGGAGGTAGATCATACCTTCTATCGATGATGGATCGACACTAGCCGCTTGCACCAAAACATGGGGTGCACATGCAGCTGGAAGAAACTTAAAGGGGAAAAGATCATAGGATTAAGGTTCGATCATACCAATCCTATGGGAAGAAGTAAAGTTTAGAACGTCTCACACCAGGGAACAAGAAGGTAGAACAAGGGGGGAAGATATCTTTTCCCATTAGAAGATTTATAGAGAAGTAGTTTAAGATACACTGTATTTTCCATTAAAAGCATATCAAATTAAACCACGATATTTGACTAAGTAAACTCATCCTGAGCCTTAGGAAAATTAGTATAGGAGTTATGAGATTTTAATCGTCCTTAAATCCCTTAAAACAAGGCCTTGAAATTGTTTTACATAAAAAAACATCAAAGGGGTGAAACTATAGGAAACTGGAAACACTGTACACCTACTGATGCTGGAAACACTATTCACATCTGTCTCACCGACGTCAATAACACTGTTCACAAAATGAATCACCAAAACCGATTTCACTGTTCACCAAATGACTCATCGAAACCGATGACATTGTTCACAAAATGACTCATTGACACCAATGACACTATTCAAAAAATGAATCACCAGCATCGATGGAACTGTTCACAAAATGACTCACCGACACCGATAACACTACTCACAAAATGACTCACTGACACTGATGGAATTGTTCACAAAATGACTCACCGACACCGATGACACTGTTCACAAAAATGAATCACCGACACTGATGGAACTATTCACAAAATGACTCATCGACATCGATGAAACTGTTCACAAAATGACTCTCCGACACCGATGGAACTGTTCACAAAATGAATCACCGACACCAATGGCACTATTCACAAAATGCCTCACCAACACCGATGTCACTGTTCACAAAATGAATCACCGACACTGATGGAACTGTTCACAAAACTAGAAACATTATTCACATAACTAGAAATTTTGAGTGTTGGGGATAAGTCAAGTTGACCTCCCAGAACACCTCAGACACTAGATTTCAACAAAGGAATAGACCAGAGAGGTCTGGGCCATTACATTAGATACATCTCAAAACATTCTTGTCCTAGAGAATTAAAAACCAACCTAAAAGGAAATATAAAATGAGTCCGAACAACCACCCATCGAGATACCTCTCAAAAGAGAGCAAGACACCGAAAAGAAACAAAAAAATCCATCTCATAAACATGAAAGGTCTACAACCAAAATGCAAACATAGTTACATGAAAAGAGTTAAACATAAAATAACTTGGGGTACTGAGCATGTATCTGTAACTCACGTTCCCATGTACTCTCCTTTAGCAGCCCACAAGACCAAGAAAACTTCAAACCTCGGCCACTATCTTGGTGGATTCCCAAGACACAACTACTTCTATCTTAGACGAATCCACGACTACTCCATACGGGGATACTACATGCCCCAAGAAATGTACTTATCAAGCCCAAAACTCACAGTTCGACAACTTCCCAAATAGCTGATGTTGATGAAGAACTCCCAAAATGGCATGTAAATTATCAGCATGCTCCTCCTCAGACATGGAGTACACAAGGACGTTGTTGATGAAAACCACTATGAACTTATCCATGAACTCATAGAACACAATTTTCATCAATTAAATGAACACAACTAGAGCATTCGTCACACCGAACGACATTATAATGAACTCATAATACCCATGGTGACAACAAAAAGAGGTCTTTGGGATATCCTTATCCTTCACATGCATCTGGTGATATCCTGACCTTAAGTCAATCTTGGAGAAACGACTTGCACCCTTCAATTGATTGAATATATCATCAATCTGTGGAAGAGGATAGTGATTATTCACGGTCACTTTGTTTAAGTGATGATAATCGATACACAACCTTAAACAGTCATTAGCCTTCTTCATATACAAAATTTGTGCACCCCACAATGACACACTTGGCTGAACAAAACCACACTATAATAGACCATCAAGATGTTTACATAGCTCTCGTAACTCAGAAGGGTCCATCCTATATGGAGACATAGAGATAGGATACGCTGCTGGCTATAGCTCGATCCAAAACCCGATCTCTCATCAAGGGGGTAATGCTACAAACTCTTCTGGAAAGACATCAGGGTACTCCTCTATGTTCCTAGGAAATTCCAACTTCTGAACCTCTAAATAACTTAGCATCGATTCATCCATCAAGGAGGAAAATGATGGAACATGCCTCTGACCCATCTGAGGGCCTTGCTCGCCAACAAACACTGTTGTCTGTCTATCAACATCGAAAAACACCACCTACGTCCTAAATAATTCCACAATATCCTGCATATAATACAATTAATCCATGATGAGGATGATATCATATGGTTGTACCTATAAACATAGGAAATATCCCCCAGAGCAGTGCTACCCCAGCACTATCTCACAATCTCTACATACTTCAAACAAGTCATCTCGTCCTCCAATAGGCGTAGTCAATACCAAGGGTACTGTAAGCCTATCTACCTCAAGTACCAAAGCATGGAAAATGGTAGGTGGTATTAAAGAGTGTGTTTCTCCTGAATCAAACAAGGAATACATCCATGTAGAAAACAAGAAAAGGGTACCTCTAATGACATCTGGATCGCCTAGTGCTGACAACGATAAAGCATGAATCTGACCACAACCTCCTCCACGACCTCTCTGAACCTGATGAAGACCGCCGTCACAGCCGTGGACTTCTCTTTGAGGACGAGGAGCATCACAGGGCTGTAATTTTCCTACCCCATCTTCCCTCTGCTGATCCAAAGCTGGTGTAAGCTGTTTCTACTACCTTGACTGGAACTATCTCAACGAAGGAACCTGAAGAAGAACACCTGGTACATGATAAATTCTCTAAAAGGTTTGGCACTCTTGCTGCTGATGAAATCAGACTCCATATGAAAAAAAAGATCATGATCCCTTGGCATAGGACTAATAGTCGCTTCCCCCAGAGAAATGAGATGTTGAGAGCTGGGACCTACACCTGGTTGAATGAAAACTCTTCTACCATAAAAATTTGGAAACCCAGACTACAAATCTTCTTCGTGAGGAATCATGAAGACTCCACTCTTGTAATGATTTGGTTCTGGCCAATTTCCTCTTGACGAACTCTACCATCACCAACACCTCAAGATATGTCTTCAGCATAAGCACGGTGACCTGGAACTGGATCTTTGGATGCAAAGGCTTCTTGGAATACCTCGTCCTATCCTCCTCATATGGAAATAGGTCCAAATCATATTGTAAAAGGTTCCTGAAATGGATTCCAAACTCTCGCACACTGGAGCTCCCCTATTGAAGGCTAATAAGCTTCTGGCGATTGGAGGCCTTCGCAGTAAAAGAACGAAACTCAACTCTGAACTTATCTTACAAATCCTCCCATGAGATCACCAAATCCCCATGATCCCTGAGGAACAAGAACCACCACTACCTCACTGCCCCACATAGCTTCTTCACAACCAAAGACACCCAGTGCTCCTTCCAAGCACCGATCAAACTGAAGGATATCTCAACCTTCTCCAACTAGTCTTTTGTGAATGCATCTGAAATGGAGCCCTCATGATTCTGTATACTCTGGCACTGAAACTCTCAGAGTGTCCTCCTACAAGTGTTGTCATCATCAACCTCTACCCTATAATGATCTACTGCAGAGCCTGCTGGACATATTTTGTGTGAACCTGATGAGGATGTCGACCTAAAGCCATACCTAAAAAATAAAAAATAGTTAGAGCTCCTAAACCTAGAATATGGAATACTCAACATTAATTAATTAACCTTTCTATTTTATTCATTTTAGTTTAACCCATATTAAGGTCTACCCATTCAAACATAGGCACAAAGAAGAATGATGCATGATAATTTCCTAAGTCTTTAACCTGAAACCAATATCACCTCATTTAATATCCATTGTAAACTTAAAGGTCCGTGAATTAGATCACAGGGGGCCCTAAACCCCTATGTCTCAGCCAGTCTCTAGTGTTTACATCACTTTATAAACTTAACTGACACCGTTTCCCTACTAACCCATGAAACCTCTCCTATTCCTAACACCAAACTCCATCCTATTCTTCAACTAGACCTTTGATACCACTGTATCACAACCCCTCCCCACAAGGTGTACCCCTCCTGGGATGGCAATTTGAGAATGGAGATAATGACCCCTCGAGTCCCACCTCCAGTAGGCCCTAAGTTGGAAACTAACACTGAGGGTATAATAAACACACAAATGGGAGATATTAACATTTAAGAGAACACATGCGAAATAGAGAGATAATACAAACACCAACCAACTCCAACTCAAACTACAATATAAAAATAAATCCCAAGTACCCATATGTAATGTCATACAAGAACTACTACAACTTAAAAGGGAAAACTACAAGTACAAAAGGAAAGTAAAAAAGCAGCAACCACGAAGCCCGAACAACTCCTAAAACCCCAATCTAGTAGTAACCTTCCTAATTTCCAACCTACTCTAAGTGAAAAAAACAATTTATATATACATAGGGTGAGTATAACAATATACTTAGTAGGATCCCCTTAGAGCCTCTCGTGCAAAAGTGAAGAAAGCATTCTAAAGCACAATGAAGAACAAGTGAAACTAACTCATCACCTAAACAGGTATACTAAGTTTCCAACCTCACCATGGATACTCTCACCAAGTATCACATACAAGAGTATATAATATAATAAAGAATATCAAGGGTAACCCACTACTACTTCCCCACTGGTTTGCTGCTTTTTTCCAACATCGCACATCTTAAGAATCTCTCTCCAAAAATCTTACCTATAAACACCTGGGTGAAGCACCACAACATTCACCTTGTGTAGCACAATGACCAAGTACATGAAACCAAAGTAACTATATAGTTTCTGAGAGCCACCACAGCTCGTATAACGTGTATCATATGCTGGGCATTAATCCTCAAGCCATTATAGCCCATACACTGAGTATGGATCCTCAAGCCATCATAACCTATACACGTTACACCTATAGTAGTCTATAGGAAACTATATCCATAATATGTGTGTGTGAATAACCACAAGCCCTTACTACCCTCTACACACATATATAGGAAAAACTAATCGTTGTGCCTTCCAGCACTAGTAACTACCAAGAGAAGAGAGCAGGGCCAAAGGGGGTAGCCGACCATCAATTCTCACACTGGAATGTTGGGGAAAACACCCATAGGGATCATAATCTCCAAGGTGTCAGTTTCCCTAACTAAAAGGGTGGAGTAACATATAGAAACACAAAAAGTACAGAATATACTATAGCTCACAACCACACTATGAGCATAACCTAATATTAGACTCAACCACATCTAACGTCTCTCGAACTCCCAACTACCACTGCTAATACTAGGTATCCTATAAGCACACAACCATTTAAAGATCTTTATTTCATTAAATCATTCTCTTTTTATCAGTTTCAATTTACGTTAATTAATTTTTAAACATTAATTAACCATTAACAATTCCACATTATATTTCATTAGCATCACACCCAAAGTCCACTGTTCCTTTAAATTGCAACCCAATCATTGCGTCCCAGCAAGCTTCAACCCCATGTCTTAATCATTAATCACTCAATCATTTATTAAAAGAATTATTACTTTCCAATATTCCCAGGCATTCTAGAAAAAAATTCTAATCTAAAAACTACAAGGGGCTCAACCTGGTGAGTAGGTGAACTACCCATCAAGTCTTTTTCACATATAGCAAGAGTGTAGACCCATCCTCTATTGAGAAACTGAACACGGAAAGCACATGGAATACCCCACGCGTCTTCACACCTTTTTTGAAGGAGGGTAACAAAGACCAACTAGCTTGAGTAGCGGGGAAAGTAAAGTAGAAAGAAACCAACAAGATTCAGTAATCATCCAAACATTCACATCCAACCCATTTCCTCTTCCCCGGTGTCCTCCCCGACACCCAAATGTATAAACTAATGCATCTTGCCACTCTAGGCGTCAACTGCAGCCATAACCAATGGGCCTACCTACCCCCACAAAATCACAAAAACCATCCAGGCTCACATCAAAACACAAGTAGCAGGAAACAAACCTCATATCAATTGGGATCTTGGCCCTTAAACAAGGCATCTGACCTTCATACATAATGAGCACTCATGGATCCAGAGCACAAGGCACTCAACCTTACAAGCAAGAGGGTAACTCAGAACCCTACTAGACATTATCGTTTTATCTAATAGTAGGTTCTTTAATCCATCTATAATTAACCAATTTATTATTTGTAGGTTCCATATATGGGAAACCTAAACAACAAGCTATCATAACTATCACAAATTGATTAAACATGATTACTGTGTCAATTTTATTATCATTAATTTACAATAGGAACTACTAGGTTCATTTACATGCCTCTTTATCTTTGAAAAATAATTACAATTAATCCCAGTTTACATTATTTACCAATTTCCGTCAAGAACAACATGATAAAGAAGACAAGCATAGATATCACACTATCTAGAAAAACAAGAGGCAATAACATACGATCGATGCCTATTTATTTATCCAGTTAAAATATTTATTATGTCAATTCCATTGTGATCCAATAATTAAAACATTATAACTCTACAGTTTCACATAAAAGAATAGAGAAGTCATGAATCCCTTACTTGAAAAGGTTCTTGATGTTATTTAGACGAGAACAATCCATGTAATGGATCACGATCGCCTCCCCCGTGACAAATGCATCCACCTGAGTACGTCACAACATGACCACACCAAACGACACCCAAGAAAGCTACATTAGAATAATGAAGATCACATTCCATTACATAGTACGGATAAATAGAAGAATAAGGATCGAAGAAAAGACATGAACAAAGGTAGATCATACCTTCTATTGATGATGGATCAACACTTGCTGCTTGCACCAAAACAGGGGGTGCACATATAGCAGGAAGAAACTTTAAGGGGAAAATATCCAAGGATTAAGGTTCGATCACACCACTCATATGGGAAGGAAAGGATAAAGCATCTCTCACTAGGGAACAATAAGGTAGAACAAGGGAGGAAGATATCTCGCCCCTTTAGAAGATTTATAGTGCAACGATTTAAGATACGCTATATTTTCCATTAAAAGGGGATCACATTAAACCACGCAGTTTGACTAACTAAGTGAATCCCAAGACTTAGAAAAATTAATATAGGAGTTATGGAATTTTAATCAACCGTAAATACCTTGGAAAATTCCTTGAATGCATTTTACATCAAATACGTGAAACTGTAGGAAGATGGAAACACTGTACACCTACCGATGCAGGAAACAATATTCACCAAATGACTCACCGACACCAATGACACTTTTCAAAAAATGACTCACCGACACCAATGACACTATTCACAAAATGACTCACTGATACTGATGAAATTGTTCACAAAATGACACACCGACACTAATGAAACTATTCATAGAATGACTCACTGACACCAATGGCACTGTTCAAAAAACTGGAAACCCTATTCACAAGACTAGAAATTTGGAAAAGTTTTGGGGATAAGTAACTTTGACCTCCCTAATTACCTCAGACACTATATTTCAACAAAGGAAAGGACCAGAGAGGTCCGAGCCATTACAAGCACTCTCTAGGTTGAGGCCCCTCATTACATCGACAACTTGCTCCTACTAAAGAATGACCTAAAAGTGTTCATTTTTGGAATTGGAAACCAGGGATGGCACCATGATAAAGTGTTCTTCATGACCACTAAATATCCACCTAGCATACGAGGATTGGGACCAGTAAGAAGATACTTGAAACATGATTTCTCCATGCCCCCAAGAATATCACAGTCATCCCTATATGTTCCATCTTTCATCAAGTTATTAGGTCTACTTATCTATCACTTCTCCTTTATACATGCATAACAGAAAGCTGAATTTCAATCACCCTCCCAAAGCCAATTTATTCTTGACTATTGAAGCACTAATCTCCCATGCCTCAATATCATATTTTCCATGATATCCTTCTTTATCATAAGCTTGGAAAACAATGACTCGTTCCATTCAATCTCTAGGATGAGTTCCATATGATCAATATCCCCTTTGACCATATCCATGTCTTGAAAATGAGGGGTATGCTTGCTTATCCACAATAGAAGATCAATCTTGAGGCTCCTTAGTTTATTATAAATTATTATCCATTATTTCCCCTAGATTGGTTTATTCCATGAATCAATCACCACTTGTTGATTGCTCAGAGTCTTAGTCCACATTTGAAAGAATTTAAAATGTGTCCCTCCCTCCTACTTTGGGATTCATGAAACTAGGAGAGGAGAATGATTTGATAGGATTAAAAATAAATGGGTAACCTTTTCATTCAGAAAGGCTCAGATAGCACTATCATTGGTGAGACACCTATCAATATGACACCAGGTTAAATCACCCCTCTCTAGTTGTGGAACCACGTGAACCTATCCCCTGAGTACCCCATGTCTATGATACCACATCGAGCTATTCACTACACAAACTCCTCACTAGTATTATGTGGGAAATCTCCGCTCCCTTTATCTTCCCTCAGATTAGTTACGATATTGAAGTTACCACATACAATCCATGGTAGTTCTCCTTGATCAAAGGACTCCAGGACACGCCATAAATATTTTTTGAGTTGTCCATTACAGTTTCCATAAACAAAGGAAGCATTAAATACATGAATTCCTGAATAAATATTTATATAAATCATCTGCTCGGATGCATTAACCATCTCCATTGTGATTTTAGGATTCAAAAAGATCCATATATGCATATTGTGTTGGTTGGTATGCATCCTCTCTCGCACCATGATTCTTTGTCCATACTTAGAGATTTTAGAGGAGCATTGCTTAGGCTCAAGAATAACAACTAGGGAAGCTGAGTACTTATAAATTTCTATAGCTATATAGTCAGTTTTATCCCAAACCCCCAGGCCGCAGGCATTTCATATTATGAAAGAGAGGCACCATAGATTATAGTATTATGATTCTGGGAATTAGTCCTCCTTGACATACTGAGAAATCCTTCCGGGGGAGAAACATATGAGATGAAATTGAAAATATAATTATAACACATACATGTTGGTTCCAAAGAAATATAATTATCGAGATGAGAAAGATCTTTATTAGATTAGTGAATGAAAGAGTCGCTCAAAGAATAATGTAGATCCTAAAATTTTGGTGAGATATAGAGAAGGGGGATCATAAGGGATCTCATCTGATTAGATGGACCTGGTTATCGAATTGGAATGTCATGAGAAAGAAAAATTCCAGACACGCCATTGACTCAATCAATATTAGAGGTTAAGCCAGACCCAATTAGAGAAAACCCACCTCTATAAGACAAATAGATTGTCACCTTATAAGGAAACATGGCCCAATAAGATGTAACACCATTACCCTGGGCACAAGAGATCAAATCCATTTCCGCTAAGACACCCTAGAGGTGAACATACAAACTGAACCAATTGAATGAGCCACTGGACTTCTCCACCTTATCTATTTGGAAATCTCAAGGGGATTCTGGGAAAGAAGAAGATGTGGTTGGACCCTTAAAAAAACCCCCACCACACCTTTACCTTGATTCTTATAGATAGGAAAAGAGTGCCTCTAAAGGAGGCACACAGGATGGAACCACATAGGATAGGGGTAAACCAAGTCTTTTCTCCATTCAAAGGAATTCTGGACTTGAAGAAAAATGAAAGCTAGAATAGTTTGAGAGATTTATATATCCATGTAGATATTTTCCATTGTAGCATTTTCAAGATGAATCATCTGATCATATATACACAAAAAACTTCCCAAACAAGGAGAAATATCTACAGTGGTCGGTGCCTTTATAGAAATAATTGGGAAGCAAAGAGATTCGAAAGATGACTGATATATACAAAAAGAACCCCTAAATGATTACCCCAACAAAGGTGCTGAGAGAGGAGACTGGGGAGAAGCAAATAGAAGCGAGAATGGTATGCCTTTCGAAGAAGGAATGAGATCTTCCATGAGTAGATCGGAGGATGAAATATGATAAAATTGAAAAAAATTGAACATGTGGTACACATTGTTTAAGTAACATTTTAATTAGTTATAGAAATGTTTGAAATAAGTTTTATATCTACAAATAAAATTTCAAAATGTATAATTTTGTTACTTAAATTTATATCTGATTAATTTAATATTTTTTGAATCTTCTAGGTTATGGTTACGTAGTGATAAAATCATGGAAATCATAATTTTCATAAATCCCATATTTTTCAACTAAAAATCAACCATTTTAGAAAATGATAAAAAAATCATACTAAGTCAATTTTGATTAGAGGAATTAAAAAATGAAGTTTATTTTATTAATTTAAAATTTCCAAATTTATAAATTCATTTTTTTAATAAAATCTTAAAATATAATGAAGAACCGTTTTTATTGGAAAATTTCATTTTTAAAATATTAACCGATATTATTTTTATTTCATATCATTTACCAAATAAATTTGTGTTAAAAAACTATTAATATAAAAAATAATTTATCACTAATAATATGTTTCTTTAAATAAAAATACTTATTTTTTAGTCATTTTTTTGTAAAAATAATTTTCTATACAACAAATGATCTTATTGGTCATTTCTGGTAAACTAATTGAATTTCATTCTTATTAAAATTACTATTTATTTTCTTTATACATATATTTAATAAAGATTTTAATCCTATTAATTCAATATAATTCAATGTATATGTTTTAATAGTTGTATTTAAACATTTATATTTTATCTAAATATATTGCAATTTCCGTTTAAGTTCAGTGTTGCATGCGGAGAAAGTTATCAAATAAATTGACTTATTTAAAGGTAATCATTTATTAAAATTTTTTGGGGTTACATCTATCTCCACCTTAAGTTCACATTAGAAAATATATTCATAATTACCAAAGTCTCTTATAGTTGGTTCCCTTTGAGGTCATGGTTTAAGACCATTGAAGAATCTTTCAATCTTACTATCAGAATCTATAACAAAACTAGAGGCATAATTTTCTAGTACTGTAATGTTTTCTTCATAAGTTACAATGGATTCATTATCCTTTTGTTTTAGATCCAAGAATTCCCTATAAATATTCATGAAAAGAGTTCAAGGAAAATACTTGGTGAAGAACACTTTCTTGAAATCTTCCCATATCATGGAGTATATTTCCCCTTTCTTTTGTTGTATTCTTAATCAGAGACCACCATTGGATGACCACATCTTACAACTGATAGAAAGCTAGAACAAACTTATCATGTTCTTAGAACTACATAATGGAAAATAAATTTTCTATTTCATTGATATATTTATAAAAAATATGTGGATTAGAAGATCCATTTAAGGAGGGTTGAATTTTCTACATGAAAGACTCAAAAGAAAACCATTCCCTCCTTAGTTTTTTTGGGATTTAAATGTGGTTCACATTAGTATTACTAGATTGCGAGAGTTATGTGAGCTTGACCATGAGGTTTTGTACTCCATACTTCATTCCATTGGGACGTTTTGGGGAAATCATCACATTATCCCTCACACCCATTGTTAATTTGGATAATTATGATTCTAAAAATCTCTAAACCCAGAAGGGGTTAACATGAGTGTTGGAAATTTAACATCATAGGGGAATTATCATAATTAATAACATAAAATTTATTCAACTTTAAAACCTTTTAAACTTTTTACATCGTCATGTTATCCTATAATTACTTTAGTTCTTCCTATATCAATATTAGTTTAAACTAGGTTACTTTAATTTAGATTATCTTAAACTTCTCACCCCAATCCATCAAAGTAAATAGGAAATCAATCCTGTATAAAATTTTGTAAAGAGAATATGATCAAGAAAATAATATCCCCTAGGAGTTTATATCTAGTTATGTAGTCTTAGGCCCACTCATCATGCAACAAGTGATGATCAAGTCAAATCTAAACCAACCCTTTTCAGGTTGGTTACCCTCAGGTGAATTTATGCCACAATCACATCCACTTTCCAGTATCCATAGAGGGATATATTTCTAGGAAAACTACTTAATTTAATCTTTACCAATATTTCAGTATATCATCCTATAATCAGACTCATATTTAGGGATGTCAATAAGTTTTTTCTAACCCTAATACCAAAGGTAACTAAATTTATCTCTAAAAATTACTAAAACTTGGATTTGATACCAACTGAGGTGACCCAAGCTAAACATGCCTTTATTCTACATCATTTCCACAATTAAAACATTACATTACAAAATGAACTTAACAACCTAAGAATTAATAGGTTTATCATCTTTACAAACCAGCTATATAAGATACCTATTTTATAATTCTTGTAAACATTTCCCTATAATTACCTCATACTAGATCTTCTTCTAAACATATCCTAAGTTAAAATCATCTTCACACCCTAGTGAATGGAAACATAAGAAAGGGGTGATTTCAAATTTTCAATAAGGGAAAAATAAACATATCAATATGTTACCTAGGTAGAGATCATAACCATATGAGAAAACAAAAGTAGGATATAAACATCAAATTAAAAGAGCATCGAATCATAAAAATGGTATATATATAAAACAAAAGAACAAATAATCCCATATTATCAAACATATAACATGGAATAAAGACTAATAAATAACGAGACTTAAATCAAAATCCCGGGAGAATAGAATAATAACACATCAAAGGAGTGTGACACTAACATAATTATAGAAACACAACATAATATATCAGAAATTACCACCTGTTTTCTATAATGGAACAGACATCAAAACCTCTTTCCCATAGCAGACCGAAAATCACAACCTATTTTCCATAGTGGATGATACATCACAACCTATTTCCTATTTTGGATCAAGAAAAACTACTCATTTCATCATTATATTAGGAGATGTAAAGATTTAATTAATGCATCAGAGGTTTATATATGACTTTCCCACCACTTAAATAGTAACCATACACATGTGTTCCACAAGAAAACATTAATCATCACATCATTAAAACCTAAGTATAAGAATGAGTTTCACATTAAATTTAAAAATTAATCATATAAATAACCACATAAACTAGATCAATTAATACCAAATTTGTAACACCCCAATCTTCTACGGTACGCTTCTCTTTAAATAATACAGTAGCGTGTGTTGTACACAACTTCGAGTTCTAACACACACCACAACCAATCAAACTAGCCATTATGAATATTAATACCCATTTTTTTGAAACTTTATAGATTTTATCTTTCAAAATGGACTTCATTTTTGGATTCGGAATATTGAAATTAGTTTAGGGTGAATTTTTGGAATTTTTCTGAAAACTTTCAATTTTTGATGAATAGTGGAAAACTCTGAGTTATAGTTTAAAACCGAATTTTTATTTAAATAATTATTTATTTTATTTAAATTTATTTTAGGTCAAAATAGATACATAATAACCATATAAGTTCAATTTAATTCATTGGAGTTAGTTTATAATAATTTTTGATATATACAAACTTTATTGAACTTTTCATCGTCTTTTACCCACCTCCTAGAAGAATTTTAAAATTCAAATAAAACATAATTTTACCGCTTCTATGAGAGGAATTTTAAAAATACAAAAGACACAGTTAATATCAAGGAGTAAAATTTGGTTCAATAATATAAAAATAAATTTTGGTGGATCGTTACTTTTTACTTTTATTTACCACAGTTAAAAGTAAATAGGGTAATTATGGGTAAAAATGATATTATTATTATCCTGAAACATGTTATAATTCTATTGGATAAGTATAATTAAAACAAAAACAACCTTAGGAATAAAATATGAACCTTTTTGATCCACTTGTATTAGATTAGGACATTTATTATTATTTAATTCAAAGAAAAGTTAAAAGAGTTAAAATCAAAGTTTAATAACTAAAACATTTTTAATATTGGGTTATACATAAGATATATTCAATTATAAATATTCATTAGAAATATAAAAAAATTTCCTACATAATTTAATTTTATTTATAATTTTTATACATTAAATAATTTAATTTATTTATGACACAATGGTGATGCAGTAATTACCTAATTAATGAAATATTAAAATAATTGATATTATAGATATACAAATAAATTTAATTTGAGACTTTTTATAAATTAAAATAATTTTTTAAGTTAATATGACATATTATGGTTGGTTAGGTTAATAGTTTTTTAAGCAATAATGTTGTTATGAATTTAGAAAGAACAAAATACCAAATAGTGTCAAGATTGACATAAAAGAGTTTAAAAAAATATATTATATTATTAATTGATATTCTATTCCTAAAAACCTAAGGTTCGGCCAAAAGACTTATATAATGATAGGTATATCATTAATTAACCAATTTGGGTTCTCTTGTAAGTATATAGTAAGTTTATTAACCATATAATATAAAAATACAAAGAGACATGGTAAATGTCAAACTATTTAACTAAGAGTTAAATCTAACAAATAAAGTTAATATAGTGACCCAAAACTATCTAAAACCTATTGGTTGAGTGGTTTTCAACCCATCCCCACCTTATTCTTTAAATAATATATCTTTGAGCCATTATAAACCAAAAATGATTTTATTATAAAATAATATTTCTAGCCTTTCCTAAGGTGCCCCTCACCCCTCTTATAAAAGGGCACTCCCCCTTCTCTCAACTTCACACCTTAAAAGCCATTTGGTTCGGCCAAAATCTTCCCAAATACCCTCTCAAATGTCCTCCCTTTATCCTAGAGGCCTTACTTTAGTCATAAATCCAACTTAAGGAGCCATTTTAATCAAATCAAAAGGATGAACCTGAAGAAGAGTTAATGATTTCACCACAATCTTTCAAGTTCTTTTCTTCTTCCACTTCTTCTTTCTTTGTTATTTACATTCAAAAATAATAACTCTAGTATCTTATATATACTGTGATTTTATTATAAATATGGTACAACCATATTCATTATTCTATCCATCCTTTTAATGACATGTCACCATACGTGCGTACGTATAGATTATTGTCTCCACGTCGTGGTGTAATTGTTATTCAATACATTATTATTTGGATGGGTATAATAATGATGTGTAATTCATGTAAATAATAAATATAACATGATAATTATTCTGTATATATGATATAAAATCCAATTATATATTATTTTAATATCAAAAGTATGATATTGTCGCTCGTGCGTACGTACGGATTACTGTCTCCACGAACGTGATGAGATTCATTCCCCATCGTATCCATTCAAGACTAATTTTCATTAGATGATTAAAAATATTTTTTAAAGACTTGATATAATTCTGGATATGAATAAGATACATCCCATCCAAAACAAATATGACTCACATAATAAAGAATATAAGGGAAAATGAATCTGTTAACACAAGAAAACGACGATAATACTAAGATATTATTAAAACAATGTTAAAAGATAATATATGATATCCTATTAATGTATATGATTATTTTATAATTTAATAACAATTATTTCACCATTATATAGGAGGTTAACCTACCCTCGACCAAGGAAAAGTACAACGTAAGGTTTAATTTCACAATCTCTTTATTATTCGAGGTTGTTTTTACGTAAGTATCTACTAGGGCCTCTTTATCATCCACATCCATGGTTCTTAAAAATGTATTTCAAAAAATTATTACTATTTTATAGACTATGGGTTAAAGTAATTTATACCCTTGTTCGACTTTTTATAAGATGTTTATAAAGGAATCTTTCCGTCGTTTTCCAAACAAGGTCCTTTTTAACCTTTTCGACAGAATTAAGGTAAGAATGTCTTTTTTAACTTATACGGAGGGTGCGGCTATTTTCTGCCATTATAAAATTGTCAAAGCTTCCCTTAAAATCTTAGAAGAATATTTTAAAATTAAATATTTTCTTTTATGATTATGTGAATTTTAAATGATTTGAAAAAAGATATATTTCTCTCAAATAGTTTTGATTTCATCTATGTCAACATCCTTTGATGGATTTTAAGGTTATTTGAAGTTAATTTATTATGATACAAAACTTCCATATTGTATTGAATGTTTTGTGATATGTTTTACTGTGGATGTGTTTTTTTATACCATTCATGGTTTTTGGAGAAAGTATTGACATTTCATATGCTAGTTTTAATATGAATGTTTATGTTATGTTTAAACCTATTCATATGAGGAATGCATTGGACTTAGTAAGTGAAGGGTGGAACGCATTATAGCTCCTCGATGCATCGATAGGTCTCATGAGAAAAACTAGTGTCTTGGCACAAGGACTTGACAAAATCTTATTTGTAGTCTTGGCACAAGGCCTTGACTATGTGGTTATGATTGTCTGGCATTATGCATTCCATCATTATGAAAGTGGTTATTGATATTGCATGTGATTATTCGACAAGTAGAATATCCATGTGAATAAGTAAATGGAATTGTTTCATTTTATTTTTAACATATTATGTTGAAGTTCAAGTTTAAAAGTCTTTTGTTTTAGTTATAAATTGCCTCAAATGTTTACACTTATTTATGAAAGTTTCCGCTATATTGTTATCCTTACTGAGCATCTGAGCTCATCCCTTTCTAGGTTTTATTTTTCCCAAGATGTGAAGAAGTATTTTATGACTGACCTATAGGGATAGTCTAAGGGGATATGAGTTTGGGCTATGAATACTATGTTGTTGTAGTTTTTCACTTTATGATGTAATGTAAGACTTATGAATGTATCTAGTGTTTCCAAGGCTACTAAACTAATCGGTCTTTCGTGACTTGATCTTTTGTGATCATGTCAATGTTATGTAATAATGCACCAACTTTGGGTAACTAGGGTCGGGGCGTTATAATTGGTATCACAAGATGTTTTGTACAAACCTTGGAAGTTAGATTTAGATAAACTCTGATTAGAGCACATAGGCCTAAGATGGACTTTGAGGATTAGTATAGAAGAACTTCCTAGAATTTTGGTATTGTAGATATTTTATGAGTTTTTTGAGCAATACATCTTTGTATGGATATGAGCAGGTAGAGGTGGATTTGGTATATATGTACCTAGGGGTAAAATCCAAAAACACCGCTTTGAGCTAGACTCAAACGAGAACTGGTGCACAACAACGGGCCTTACTGCACTCTTGGTTACGGCACTCCCAGGGGATATGCTTAGGATAATTCTCATTTTCTTTAAAAACAATTATGAAGGGTTTATGAGTATATAATTCCTCAAAGAAAACATTTTTATGATTATGGATTATATCCATAAACTGTTCAATTTATGTTAAGTGTTTTGAAAGTTTGGAATTATGTATTTAGATTCATAAACTAATATAGTTTATTCCATTGTTTAGAAATGGCACCAAGTGGAAGGAAAGGAAACCGTATCAATGCACACTATCCATGTAGGGATTTTCCTCCTGCTCAAGATAATTATAGTGGGGCTGGTGATGCAACTGGTGTTGATCAACTATTCACCATACTGGGACAACTCACTCAGGTTATGAATAATAACCTTACCCGTATGGAGCACCCTGATCCGTAGCATGGAGGATCAATGTTAGATCGCTTCATGAGGAAACAAACACCAAAATTCAATGGGGGTACAAATCCACTAGTAGCTGAGAAATGGATAAATTAATTAGAGAAAATATTCCATGTCTTGGGGAGTAACTAAAGGGAAAAAGTTGTCATGACAGTTTACCACCTCACTGGAGATGCTGATCAATGGTGGTCATTGATTCAAAACACGAAGGAAGATTATTAAGTATCAAATATGGAATGGAGGGATTTTAAAGATATTTTCTTAGAAAAATACTTTCCTCATGACCATCGAGCAGATATGGAAAAGAAATTTCTGAGTCTGAGGCAAAAGGAGGATGAGAATGTTGCAAAGTATTAGTCTAACTTTACAAGGTTAGAAATGTAAGAACCCGGTTTTTTCTGAGAAAGACTTTGGAATATTCTTGATAATATTCCAGAGCAGTGCCTTCAGACGGCGTGTGATTCCGAGCCCTGGAGTGGCCGGAATTAAATTTTCAGTCTGTTCACACTGGAAATGCCAAATAAATGCGATAACTCCTAAAAAGAGTTCCGAATCAGAGATCCGAGTGTACGGATGGGTCCGGAATGGGGTGTTTACCCTAGGAACGACATAAAACTTGTTGGCGTGGGATGTTTGGACCCCTCGCTTGCTTTCAGAAGGTTAAACGGATAAATTAATTAAATAAATTAATTCGTTTGATGACGAAACACAGGTATCTCTTAAACGGTGGCTCAGATTGGAAAACCGAGGGCTCCTTTGAGTTTGTAGCGTTCCGTTTACCCTAGGTGGGGTATAAGTTTCGCGGGCGCGGGCCGTTTGTGAAAAATGGCCCCAGGGGCGTTTTCGTAATTTGGCGGCCTCAGGCGCTAAGTTTAGTAACTTTTGAACGGGGTCTCGGAATAAAATTCCGATACCGCCGTTGCGCTCAGAACGTGGTTCTTAGCCTAGGGGAGGCTAAATCCCGACCCCGCAGGGAGTTCGGGTACGGGGCCCACGGGCGGGAGTTTAAGTGTTTTATTTTTAAACACGCACCCCCTTTTCTTCCTCTTCTTCTTCTTCCTCACAACCCCTCCCCTCCCATCCTCCTTTACGGAGAGCTCCGGTGAGCTCCGGCGAGGCGACACCGGCGAAGTGGCTCCGACGAGACTATGGCGCACGGCGGATCGCGCGGGAAGCGCCGGGCGAAGCCCAACGAGGTAGGCAGATTTGAGTTTTCCTCCTCTTCCCCGTTTTAATCCTAATTTATGCTCAATCGCACCATTTGATCCTCAAAAAAATCCCGTGGTTGCGTAGATCCCGTCCCGAGCTTTCCGTAAATCTATCCGGATCGAAATTTTGACCACCAGATTGTTCCCGGTGGTCCTTGGAAATTTTCCGGCCACGACCGGTTTCCGGCGAGGGCCGAAGGCGGCGACGCGTGGCGGAGCAGGGCGGTCGGCCGGGGCTTCGAAGGCGGCGGCGGCACTTCCGGGAGGCGGCGGCGGCCTTCGGTGGCAGCTTTCGGAAGCCGGCCGCGGGCGCCGGCAAGCAGAGGAGAGGGGGGCGGGGGGGGGGGGGGGGATGCGCGCGACCCCCGTGCACGACCGCGACACGCAAAACGCGGGTCGCTGTGGGGAATGAACCGGTCGTGAGGCGGCCGGTCGGATGAAGCAAGCCACAACCAGCTGGCCGTGGCGGGGTGAACCGGACCCGCGGCTGAGCCGCGGGCCGGCCCAAGCAGGGCGGACCGGCCGGTCCGGCCCGAAGGGTTCTCCCCTAATTCCTTCGGACGCCCGTATCTTTAGCTACGGGCGTCCGTTTTGCGCCCTGTCTGCGGCAGCGCGGATCTTGCATCAAGGCGGAGTTTTTGAGATGGTTTCGGGAATTTTTAATTCCCAAAACGAGGGGTCTCGAAGACACGACGCGTCTTTAAGTGGACGAGCGTTCTTCCGGAAAATCTTGTTTTGGACGGCGCAGACGCGTCTGACGTCCGTTTTGAGCGCCGTCAGTGGAGTTGGGACCCTAGCATCGAGGAGGAGGTTTCCAGGGTGGTTTCAGGCATTGAGGCCAAAGTTGAGGCGTGGGCCCCACGGCCCTTCTTTCGAGCTGTGTGCAGCGTTTCACGCCTTTTTCACCGGACGTCCTTTCGGGGCGTGTGAGCAGTCGATGTTGGGTGTTTTTCCGAGGGCATCGCGTTGGCGCAGTCTGCCCGTTGAAATTCCCCACGATGGTGCGGGCCCCGCGAGGGCCGTTTCGGGAGTTGACGGTGATTTCCAGCCTTATCACCGGGCGACTATTTTGGACAAGTGAATAGTCCATTTTGTGTACTTTTTTGAGAGGATCGCAATGGTGCGATCCGTTCGTTGAGTTTCGGGACCGTGATACGGGTCCCACGTGGCCCCGCTCATGTGCGGTGCGCCAGGATGCACCTTTTCCTCCAGATATCCGTTGCACTCATGTGAGTAGTGATTTTGACGTGTTTTCCTAAGGGGATCGCAATGGTGCAATGCACCTGACTGTTATCGGGGCCAAGGCTCGGGATCACAGGACGTCGTTCGGGCGTAAGGCGATGTTGGAGAATTTTCCGTCGGATATCCGTTTGAGGCGAGTAAGTAGTCGATCTTGCTTGATTTTCCATGAGGATTACAACGATGCGATCCGTTTGGTTGTGTGGAGTCTCTGGAGCAATCTTGTTAAATGTGGAAGCATGGAAGGTGCTCTAGTGGTGGTTCGCCCTACCTTGTTGTAGCGGACCCTTGGCGTGTGATCGTGCACTCTTGGGAGAGTGATATAATTGGTCCACGAGATGTGGTTGGCCGTTCCTGGGCCTTTGAGGTGGAGTTGTTACGTCACGCCTTTGCGTTGACGTTGGGTGCCGTGTGCACGATAGCCTTAGGGTAGGAACGAGGTATACTCTGGGAGTATACGGGAGTGCCTGGAGGTACGTGTGGTTGTTTGTACCTGAGGATGTTTGTGCACTCAGTTGGGATTGACTTGGGACCACACGTCGTGTGGGCCCCATGTGCGTGCCGCGATCTTCTTTGCGTACTTTGACCTCTCGCGACATAGAGGGTCCCTCTATGCTCGTTTGTTTGACCAACAGGGTGGAGTTTCCCCTGGCCTGATGCTCGTTTGTCTGACCAGTAGGGTTGAGCGGTCTCCCCCTGGTCTTGTTTTCGATAGATCGGCCTGTAGCGGTGCTGGTGACACCCAGTGATGAAAAAAGCGCTGAAACCCCTTTGGGTGAGTTGTTCTGGAGTTGGGTGGTTGCGCGACACCCACTCCGTGTTCGGTTGGCCTGTGTTGTACCCTCCTGTAGAGATGGCCAGAGCAGTTCTGAGTTTTACCCTCCAACGGGGCTGGGCAGTGGGTTACTCATCGACTTCCTCGGGCTTACCCTCCAGCAGAGACTGGGCAGTGGGTTGCTCACTGACTTCTAGGGTTTACCCTCCAGCAGAGTTTGGGCAGTGGGTCACCCGACACTCTGAGGGTCTACCCTCCAGTAGAGACTGGGCAGTGGGTCACCCGACGCTCTCAGGGTCTACCCTCCAGCAGGGCTGGGCAGTGGGTTTCCTGTCGTCTAGTTCCAGGTCTACCCTCCAGCGGGGATGGGAAGTGGGTCGCTTGTCGACTTATTCCAGGTCTACCCTCCAGCGGGGCTGGGCATTGGTTCACCTGATGATGTATTAAGGTCTACCCTCCAGCGGGGCTGGGCAGTGGGTCGTCTGACAACGTATTATGGTTTACCCTCCAGCAGGGCTGAGCAGTGGGTCACTCGATATCTAGTTATGAACTACCCTCCAGCATGGTTGGGCTGTGGGGACACCCGTTGGTTTTTCCAGACTCATTCCTTTCTACTAGGCTAGTCTGTGGCTTTCCTCCGTGACCACCAGAGCAGGACCCTTGGTTGTGCGGGTCAGTGTTGTGACGACCTTGACTTTGAGGAGACCTCTCGACTGCAGGGCAGTGACGACGTGTGGTTTGACGTTCCCCCAGAACTCTCAAGTACGAGGGGCACTTTCCCCACCGAGACGCGTTCTTGCGACGCGATCTAAAACCGTGCGGGCGAGTCAGTGCCGCCCAAAGCGGATAGTGTCGAGGTGTGGTGTTTGAGCCCTTGGCTTGCGGTTCGGGGTAGACGTGCAGGATACTGGGCATCGATGGTTTACCTCTGGGACTGTTGGCGACTCATTTTCTTGGGCTGATCTATGGGACGAAGATCCCCTTACGACCTTGTTCGGGCTTCTTGTTGAGCATATGTATATGTATATACCTTGTTCCGGTACCCACTCCTTGGGTTTTGGCTACTCTCCTTCCAGAGGAGGCGAAGACGCGTGGGGTATGCCACGTGCTTTCTGTTTCTAGATTCTCGTGGTTGGATGTGTCTACTCTCCTGCTATAGGTAGTGAAGACTCGACGAGAATTTCATCTTCTCACCGTTTCCATCTCCTTGTGTCTGGACGAGTCTACCTCCTTTCTTTTGTTGGGTTGAGATGGACTCTTTACTGCACTTTCAGTTGTACTCCTCTACTTTTCCTGTTCTCTCTACTGCTCACCCTTCAGTACCTCCTTTGTTTCTCCCTCAAGCCTTCAGGGTATCCTACTAAGTATTTTCATACTCACCCCTGCTTGGGCTTTGCCCGCACTTGGTGTGCCCTTGCAGACGACGAACAAGTGGAGCGTGACATCAGTGGAGCGTAGGAGCTTAGAAGCTTGGACCGCGTGCGGTGGTCATGACCGGGTTCTAGGTGGCAGACCCATCAGCTGTTTCTTTTCGTTTACCTGTTGCCTGGTTGTGGCACTTTTTGGTTGGGCGCGTGTTTTGCCCCTTTTCTTTAATTGTACTGTATAGAGGCCGATGCACTTTGTGGGTTATATATATAGCAGTTGCCTTTACTTGTCTTTTTACTCTGCACTTTTTCATTGAGTGTGCTGCGTGTGGGTGTGTACAAGTACTTAGGAAAAGGCCTCCCCGAGTTGTTGTGCCTTTGGCGCTGGTCGCCATCCCCTGGCCTATGGAGGCGGGCTTGGGGTTGTTGCGGCTCAAGCCCGGGTAGGGTCGGGTCGTGAAAAAGTGGTATCAGAGGGAGGTTCGTTCCTTAAGACATTGTGCGGACGTCCCTAAAAGAGGAATTGGTTGGGATATAGGGAAACAATGTTAACGTGTCTCGAGAGCAGCTCTCAGGCCAGGGAGTCCAGTGATGGTGCGGCGGCCGACGTATCCATTCACCAGGACCTTGATAACCCGCTTGTCGACTCGGCATGCTGAGACACTTGTTGCAGGGAAAATTTGTTTGTGAATCACATAGGACTGAGTCTTTGATTGTCCTTCTTGAGTCATCTCCACATCATTGTTGTTGTTGGTATATACATATATGCTCATCTGTCCGCGACACTCCTTGATAATTTTTAGGATGTCTCCGCGAGGACAGCCAGCCAGGATACCAGCTTTGGTTCGTGACGATGACCCTGTGAGCTACGAGGCCACAGTCCAGGACCCATCATGCGAGCCCCTTTCTCTGGGTGGGCCGGTAGCAGCACCCCCACCTGTTGAGCGGCAGACAGTTTCAGCAGAGCAGGCTGAGCCCGAGCACAGGTTGAGCGCGCTTCGTGAGTTCTAGTGGTAGAGACCGCTGAGGTTCAGTGGTGAGCCAGACCCTCAAGCAGCAGAGGCTTGGCTCGTGACAGTGGGTTGCCTTTTCAGGCTTGTGCAGACGCCGACAGATCAGAGAGCGGCTTTGGCAGCCACCCCTTTTTGTGAATCAGCTTGGCGTTGGTGGATTCTGGTGACTCGGTTTCTAGACGGGGTGTCGCTTTCATGGGGAGACTTTTGGTTGTTGTTCCGTGAGGTGTTTCTCCCCTCCTTGTTAGGCTCCATTCAGATTCTGGAGCTCCTGCAGTTTCAGCAGGGAGGGATGATGGTGGCCGAGTACACGGCTAGTTTTTCAGACCGTGCACGCTTTTACCCGGACTTGGTCCATGACGACAACCTCCGAGCGCAGAAGTTTGAGCAGGGTCTCCGCCGAGAGATTCGTGCTATCATAGTACCCTTGGGCATTTCCATATATGCCGGGGTGCTAGAGTAGGTGCTGGTGGTAGGGGGCTTCCTGTCATGTTTTGCGGTTGGTAGTGGCAGTGGGCGCGATGGAGCCGGGACGTCTGCCGTAGTTAGTAGGCGCCGGAGGACAGGACCTCGATGCAGGTGGCCTCCCCACTGCCGGTTCCGGAGACGTGGTCGTATACCACTGTGGCAAAAATGCGCAGGGCCTCAGCCAAGGATTCCCTTTCGTGAGTGGATCCCAGGCCGTGGTCGTACACCACAGTGGCGCCGGAGGGCAACAGGGCAGCCCAGAGAGCGTCGGTGCCATGCTTGTGACGGGCGAGGTCACTTGGCACGAGACCACCCGACCCGAGTTGCTGAGAGCTTCGGGCAGGAAGCAGGCACACCACCATGACAGAGGCAGCGCCGTGATCGGAGTTGTAGCCAGAGAGGTGGTTCCAGCAGAGGAGCGGGAGGAGATGGGGGTGGGGGATGACGTTACGAGATCTCCCCATCACCACTAGGCGGTCCATATCAGGCTCCGGGAGCTGACGGTTGGGACCGCAGGTAGCCGCGAGCTCTAGATGTCTACGATCCTGCAGAGCACGGGATGGTGAGAGGTACCCCTTGCGACTCTTCTACTTCTTGCAGTAGAATTGTTAGGCTCTGCGTGTGAAAGGCGTTTCTCCCTGCTCCTTGTTTGAGGTGTTACCAGGGTGACGCAGGGCGTCGGGTGTAATGCTGTGTTGGTAAGGTAAAAGGCGTGAGACCCTTTTCCTTTAGTCGATGGTGTTGGCTCCTTCGCCTGTTGAGTGTGTAAGAGAGAATCGACTGTGGAATCTTGTGTGACCAGATATCCTTGGGTGTTTCACCATATGGATATTCTGAAGGAGGGAATCACCAGGCCTTGTTCCAGGTGCGGGAAGTGATTCCAGTTGCGGCGTGCGACATAGAGGTTTGACCGGGGAGGTGAGCTACCACCAAGGGCCTTCGGGCCGTTTGAGACCGTGCAAAGGGATGGCGAGGTACCCTACCGCCTTGACCTAACCCCAAAGTCTGGAGTGGGTGCACGACGTCATCAAGGTCCGACCTCGCATGAACAGATCAATCTATTGGTCTGTGTGCGGTGACACAGAGCTGTGTGTGGGTTCTTCTGGGTATGGGGAAGCCAGGAGTGGGCTTAGTACCCTGTGTTGCTTCCTAGTTTTGCTTTTCAAGGATGAAAATCTTGAAGGATGGAATGATTTAAGAACCTGGTTTTTTCTGAGAAAGACTTTGGAATATTCTTGATAATATTCCAGAGCAGTGCCTTCAGACGGCGTGTGATTCCGAGCCCCGGAGTGGCCGGAATTAAATTTTCAGTGCGTTCACAATGGAAACGCCAAATAAATGCTATAAATCCTAAAAAAAGTTCCGGATCAGAGATCTGAGTGTATGGATGAGTCCAGAATGGGGTGTTTACCCTAGGAACGACATAAAACTTGTCGGCGTGGGATGTTTGGACCCCTCGCTCGCTTTCAGAATGTTAAAGGGATAAATTAATTAAATAAATTAATTCATTTAATGGAGAAATGCAGGTATCTCTTAAACGGTGGCTCGGATTGAAAAACCGAGGTCACCGTTGAGTTCGGAGCGTTCCGTTTACCTTAGGAGGGGTATAAGTTTCGCGGGCGCGGGCCGTTTGTGAAAAATGGCCCCAAGCGCGTTTTCGTAATTTGGCGGCCTCAGGCGCTAAGTTTAGTAACTTTTGAATGGGGTCTCGGAATAAAATTACAAGACCACCGTTGTGCTCAGAGCGTGGTTCTTAGCCTAGGGGAGGGTAAATCCCGACCCCACCGGGAGTTCGGGTACGGGGCCCACGGGCGGGAGTTTAAGGTTTTTGTTTTTAAACACGCACCCCCCCTTTTCTTCCTCTTCTTCTTCTTCCTCACAACCCCTCCCCTCCCATCCTCCTTTCCGGAGAGCTCCGGTGAGCTCCGGCGAGGCGACTCTGGCGAAGTGGCTCCGGCGAGACTATGGCGCGCGGCAGATCGCGCGGGAAGCGCCGGGCGAAGCCCAACGAGGTAGGCGGATTTGAGTTTTCCTCCCCTTCCCCATTTTAATCCTCATTTATGCTCAATCACACCATTGGATCCTTGAAAAAATCCTGTGGTTGTGTAGATCCTGTCCCGAGCTTTCCGGAAAGCTATCCGGATCGAAATTTCAACCACCGGATTGTTCCCGGTGGTCCTTGGAAAGTTTCCGGCCACGACCGGTTTCCGGCGAGGGCCGAAGGCGGCGGCACAGGGCAGAGCAGGGCGGTCGGCCGGGGCTTTGAAGGTGGCGACGACGCTTCTGGGAGGCAGCGGCGGCCTTCAATGGAGGCTGTCGGAAGCCGGCCGCGAGCGCCGGCAAGCGGAGGAGAGGGGGGGGGGGGGGGGTGAAGCGCGCGACCCCCGTGCACGACCGCGACCCGCAAAACGCGGGTCGCTGTGGGGAATCAACCGGCCGCGAGGCGGAAGGTCGGCTGAAGCAAGCCGTGGCCAGCTGGCCGCGGAGGGGTGAACCAGACCCGCGGCTGAGCGGACCGGGCCGGCCGGCGCGGGCCGGCCCAAGTAGGGCGGACCGGCCGGTCTGGGCCGGTCCGGCCCGAAGGGTTCTCCCCTAATACCTTCGGACGCCCGTATCTTTAGCTACGGGCGTCCGTTTTGTGCGCCGTCTGTGGCAGTGGGAAGCTTGCGTCAAGGAGGAGTTTTTGAGATGGTTTCGAGAATTTTTAATTCCCGAAAAGAGGGGTTTCGGAGACGCGACGCGTCTTTAAGTGGACGAGCGTTCTTCCGGAAAATCTTGTTTTGGACGGCGTGGACGCGTCTGACGTCCGTTTTGAGTGTCGTCAGTGGCGTTGGGACCCTAGCATCGAGGCGGAGGTTTCCATGGTAGTTTCAGGCGTTGAGGCCAAAGTTAAAGCGCAGGCCCCACGACCCGTCTTTCGAGCTGCGTGTAGCGTTTCACGCCTTTTTCACCGGACGTCCGTTCGGGGCGTGCGAGCAGTCGATGTTGGGTGTTTTTCCGAGGGTATCACGTTCGCGCAGTCTGCCCGCTGAAATTCCGCACGATGGTGTGGGCCCCGTGAGGGCCGTTTCAGGAGTTGACGGTGATTTCCAGCCTTATCACCGGGCGACCGTTTTGGACAAGTGAATAGTACATTTAGTGTACTTTTTTGAGAGGATCGCAACGGTGCGATCCGTTCGTTGAGTTTCGGGACCGGGATGTGGGTCCCACTTGGCCCCGCTCGGGTGCGGTGCGCCGGGATGCACCTTTTCCTCCGGATATCCGTTGCACTCATGTGAGTAGTGCTTTTGACGTGTTTTCCCAAGGGGATCGCAATGGTGCGATGCGCCCGACTGTTTTCGGGGCCAAGGCTCGGGATCACGGGACGTCGTTCGGGCGTGAGGCGGTGTTGGCGACTTTTCCGTCGGATATCCGTTTGAGGCGAGTAAGTAGTCGATCTCGTGCGTTTTTCCGCGAGGATTACAACAGTGTGATCTATTTGGTTGTGCGAAGTCTCTTGCATGATCTTGTTAAATGTGGAAGCATGGAAGGTTCTCCAGTGGTGGTTCTCCCTACCTTGTTGTAGCGGACCCTTGGCGTGTGATCGCGCACTCTTGGGAGAGTGATATAATTGGTCCACGAGATGTGGTTGGTCGTGCCTGGGCCTTTGAGGTGGAGTTGTTACGTCATGCCTTTGCGTTGATGTTGGGTGCCATGTGAACGATAGCCTTAGGGCTGGAATGAGGTATACTCTGGGAGTATACGGGAGCGCTTGGAGGTACGTGTGGTTGTTTGTACCTGAGGATGTTTGTGCGCTCAGTTGGGGTTGACTTGGGACCACACGTCGTGTGGGCCCCACATGCGTTCCGCGATCTGCTTTGCGTACTTTGACCTCTCGTGACGTAGAGGGTCCCTCTGTGCTCGTTTGTTTGACCAGCAGGGTGGAGTTTCCCCTAGCCTGATTCTCTTTTGTCTGACCAGTAGGGTTGTGCGGTCTCCCCCTGGTCTTATTCTCGATGGATTGGCCGGTAGCGGTGCTGGTGACACCCAGTGATGGAACAAGTGCTGAAACACCTTTAGGTGAGTTGTTCTGGAGTTTGGTGGTTGCGCGACACCCACTCCGTGTTTGGTTGGCATGTGTTGTACCCTCCTGTAGAGATGGCCAGAGCAGTTCTGAGTTTTACCCTCCAACAGGGCTGGGCAGTGGGTTACTCATCAACTTCCTCGGGCTTACCCTCCAGCAGAGACTGGGCAGTGGTTTGCTCACTGAATTCTAGGGTTTACCCTCCAGCAGAGTCTGGGCGGTGGGTCACCCGACACTCTGAGGGTATACTCTCCAGTAGAGACTGGGCAGTGGGTCACCCGACGCTCTCAAGGTCTACCCTCCAGCAGGGCTGGGCAGTGGGTCTCCTGTCGTTTAGTTCCAGGTCTACCCTCCAGCGGGGTTGGGCAGTGGGTCACCTGATGATGTATTAAGGTTTACCCTCTAGCGGGGCTGGGCAGTGGGTCGCTGGATGATGTGTTATGGTTTACCCTCCAGCGGGGCTGGGTAGTGGGTCGTGTGACGACATATTATGGTTTACCCTCCAGCAGGGCTGTGCAGTGGGTCACTCGATATCTGGTTATGAACTACCCTCCATCATGGCTGGGCAGTGGGGACACCCGTTGGTATTTCCGGACTCAGTCCTTTCTACTAGGCTAGTCTGTGGCTTTCCTCCGTGACCACCGGAGCGGGACCCTTGGTTGTGCGGGTCAGTGTTGTGACGACCTTGACTTTGAGGAGACCTCTTGACTGTAGGGCAGTGACAAGGTGTGGTTTGATGTTCCCCCAGAACTCTCAAGTACGAGGGGCACTTTCCCCACCGAGATGCGTTCTTACGACGTGATCTAAAACCGTGCGGGCGAGTCAGTACCGCCCAAAGCGGATAGTGTCGAGGTGTGGTGTTTTAGCCCTTGGCTTGCGGTTCGGGGTAGACGTGCAGGATGTTGGGCATCGATGGTTTACCTCTGGGACTGTTGGCGACTCATTTTCTTGGGCTGAGCTATGGGACGGAGATCCCCTTACGACCTTGTTCGGGCTTCTTGTTGAGCATATGTATATGCATATACCTTTTTCCGATACCCACTCCTTGGGTTTTGGCTACTCTCCTTCCAGAGGAGGCGAAGACGCGCGGGGTATGCCACGTGCTTTCTGTGTATAGCTTCTCGTGGTTGGACAAGTCTACTCTCCTGCTATTGGTAGCGAAGACTCGACGAGAAGTTCATCTTCTCACCGTTTCTAGCTCCTTGTGTCTAGACGAGTCTACCTCCTTTCTTTTGTTGGGTTGAGCTAGACTCTTTACTGCACTTTCAGTTGTACTCCTCTACTTTTCCTGTTCGCTCTACTGCTCACCCTTCGGTACCTCCTTTGTTGCTCCCTCGAGCCTTCGGGGTATCCTATTGAGTATTTTCATACTCACCCTTGCTTGGGCTTTGCCCGCACTTGGTGTGCCCTTGCAGATGACGGACAGGTGGAGCGTGACTTCAGTGGAGCGTAGGAGCTTGGGAGCTTGGACCGCGTGCGGTGGTCATGGCCGGGTTCCAGGTGGCAGACCCGTCAGCTGTTTCTTTTCGTTTACCTGTTGCCGGGTTGTGGCACTTTTTGGTTGGGTGCGTGTTTTGCCCCTTTTTTTACTTGTACTGTATAGAGGTCGATGCACTTTGTGGGTTATATATATAGCAGTTGCCTTTACTTTTCTTTTTTACTCTGCACTTTTGCATTGAGTGTGCTGCGTGTGGGGGTGTACAGGTACTTAGGCAATGGCCTCCCTGAGTTTTTGTGCCTTTGGCGCTGGTTGCCAGCCCCTGGCTTATGGAAGCGGGCTTGGGGTAGTTGCGGCTCGTGCTCGGGTAGGGTCGAGTCGTGACAAGAAAGGCATGCTGCAGATTATTTATGTAACCTAAGAAGTAAGATTGATCATTTCTTTGATGGGTTAAAAACATTTCTCCATTGAGCATTAGTCTCACAATCTGTCTCATCATACGAAGATGTTGTCTCATGCGCTATCAAGACATAAAAATAATTCTCTAAGTCTTACGACTTTAAATCAAAGCAAGAGAAGACGAGATCTACTGATCACTATGGAAATGGAAATAAGGGTAATAAGGGAAAAGTTGAATATCCTCCCTGTAGTAAATGTGGGAAGAAACACCCCGGTACTTTCTTGAAGGGAATGAGAGTCTGTTACAATTGTGGTTAAAAAGGCCACCAAGCTCGTGATTGAAAGGTGAAGAAGGAAGCTATCGATGTTCAATGATACAATTTCAGGGAGATGGGACATTATGAAAATGAATGTCTTAAGTGGCAGGGAAACTTACCTCAGAAAAGGTGAAGGGATCAAGGCCAAGCTTATGCGATCACTACTGTTGAGGGTGAAGCTCCAAAAGACGTGGTGGAAGATAATTTAAGGGTTTCCTCAAGTTTATCCAATGATTTATTTGATTCTAGATCATATTATTGTTTCATATCTTCCCACTTTTCTAAGAATATTAGATATTTCCAATTTAATTTAACAAGGGAGTTGTTAGTTAAAACTCCTAAGGGAAGTATCATCGCAACAAAGGTTTGTGAATCCGTTCCCATTAGAGCATATAAATGTTTTTATCTGCTGATCTCATCATCATACCCATGATTGAATTTGATATAATCCTCAGTATGGATTGGATTTTGGACCATGATGTGAAGATTTATTTTAAGAAGAGGGAGGTTACGATTTTTGATGATGATGATAAAGAACACCTTATCTTTAGAGCAGAATAATCACCGCCTAATTCTTATCTAGATCCACCCCCAGTAGCTCAACTAAATTCAATTATTGGGGAGGAAGAGAATGAAATGACTATGGGTCATGAAAGGAATGTTCAAATAGAGGATGTACCTGTTGTGATAGAATATGTTGATGTGTTTCCAGAAGATTTACCTGGACATCCTCTAGAACAATAAATTGAGTTTTCCATTTATTTTATCCTGGTTAAAGGCCCATATCGAAGAACCATTATAGAATGGCCATTGTGGAATTAGTGGAACTAAAGAAACAACTAGATTAATTGAGTAATAAGGGATTTATTATCCCTAGTGTTTCTCAATGGGGAGCCCCTGTTCTTTTTGTTAAGAAGAAAGATGGATCTATGAGGTTGTTCATTGACTACAGGGTGATCAATGCTATAACAAAAAAGAACAAGTATCCCCTACCTCACATTGAGGATTTATTCGACCAAATTCATAGAGCTCAATATTTTCAAAGATTGACCTTCGATCTTGATATCATCAGTTGTGTGTGAAGAAGGAAGACATTCTGAAAACAACATTTCGAAACAGGTACTGGCATTATGAGTTTACAATAATTCCTTTTGGGCTGACTAATACACCCTCTATTTTCATGGATATAATGAATAGAGTTTTCAAGGAATATCTTGATGACTTTGTAGTGGTATTTATTGATGATATCTTGGTATACTCCAAAAGCTATGAAGATCATGAAAATCACTTGAATATTATCCTGAAGACTCCGAGAAGACATGAATTATATGGGAAGTTTAGAAAGTGTGAATTCTGGCTTTAGGAGATTTATTTTCTTGGACATATTGTCTCTAAGAATGGAATTTACATTGATCCTTCAAAGACCAAGGAAATCCAATAATGACCAGCACCAACGAGTATAATCGAGGTATGCAATTTTATTGGTTTAGCAGGTTATTATCGACATTTCATCTATAATTTTTCCCGATTGGCTAACCCATTAACGAAGCTCACAAGTAAAGGGGTTAAATTTGTTTGGACAAAAAATTATGAAGATTTTTTTGAAGAACTGAAGAGAAGATTAGACAATGCTCTTATATTGACTCTACCATTGGGGAATGATGGGTTCATTATTTATAGTGATGCATCGAATAAAGGACTTGGTTGCGTCCTTATGCAGAATTATAGGGTTATTGACTATGCATCGCGATAGTTGAAAATTCATGAGAAAAACTATCATACTCATGATCTTGAGTTAGCAGCTATAATATTTGCTTTGAAGATTTAGATACACTATCTCTATGGTAAAAAATGTGATATTTATACTGATCACAAGAGTTTGAAGTATATTTTCTCATAAAAGAACTCAACACGAGGCAAAGGCGATGGCCTGAACTACTCAAGGATTATGATTTCACAATACACTACCACCTAAGGAAGGCAAATAAGGTGGCAGATGCTTTAAGCAGAAAGGATCATTGAGTTTTGAACAAGATGAGAGTTGAAAGGGATCCTATATATATGGATCTAGTGAAGATGGATATGGGAATCACCATGGAAGGTGAAACGTCAATACTTTTTCAAATGGTTGCCAAACCATATTTACTAGAAAGGATAAAGAGTTCTCAGACCGGTGCTGAAGAGTTTCAAATGAAGATTAAAGCTGTGAATGATGGGAGATTTAGTGACTTTGTATATGAAGATGAAATTTTGAAATTTGGGAAGAGACTTTGTGTTCCCGATATACCTTATCTTAAAAGGTAATTGTTGGATGATGCTCATAGTTGCAATTTCTATATACACCCTGGTTGCACTAAGATGTATAGAGATTTGAAGGAACATTTTTGGTAGGAAAACATGAAGAGGGAGATACATAATACCTATATAAGTTCAATGTAATTCATTGGAGTCATTTTATAATAATTTTAGATATATAAAAACTTTATTGAACTTTTCACCGTCTTTTACCCACCTTGTAGAAGAATTTACAAATTCACATAAAATTTAATTTTACCGCTTCTGTGAGAGGAATTTCAAAAATCCAAAAGAAATGGTTAATATCAAGGAGTAAAATGTGGTTCAATAAGATAAAAATAAATTTTTTTAAATAGTAACTTTTTACTTTTATTTACCACGGTTAAAAGTAAATTGGGTAATTAAGGGAAAAAATGATATTATTATTACCCCAACACATGTCCTAATTCTATTGGATAAGTATAATTTGACCAAAAAAACCTTAGGAATAAAATATTAACCTCTTTTGTTCACATGTATTAGATTAGGACATTTATTATTATTTAATTGAAAGAAGAGTTAAAAGAGTTAAAATAAAAGTTTAATAACTAAAACATTTTTAATATAGGGTTATAAATAAGATCAATTCAATTATAAATATTAATTATAAATAAAAAAATATTTCCTACATAATGGTATTTTATTTATAATTTTTAGACATTAAATAATTTAATTTATTTATGACACAATGGTGATGCAGTAATTACCTAATTAATGAAATATTAAAATAATTAATATTATAAATATCAAAATAAATTTAATTTGAGAATTTTAATGAATTAAACTAATTCTATAGGTTAATATGACATATTAGAGTTGGTTAGATTAATTTTTTTTGAAGCAATAATGTTATTATGAATTTAGCAAAAACAAAATACCAAATAGTTTCAAAATTGACATAAAAGAGTTTTAAAAAAAATATTATATTATTAATTGATATTCAATTCCTAAAAAATCTAGGGTTCGTCCAAAAGACTTATATAATGATAGGTGAATCATTAATGAACTACTCGGGGTTCTCTTGGAAGTATATAGTATGTTTATTAACCATATAATATAAAAATACAAAGAGACATGGTAAATGTAAAACTATTTAACTAAGAGTTATATCTAAAAGATATAGTTAATATAGTGACCCAAACCTGTCTAAAACCTATTGGTTGAGTGTTTTTAGACCCATACCCACATTAGACTTTAAATAATCCATTTTGTAGACATTATAAACCGAAAATGATTTTATTATAAAATAATATTTCTAGCTTTTCCTAAGGTTCCCCTCACCCCTCTTATAAAAGGGCCTTCCCCCTTCTCCCTAATTAACACCTTCAAAGCCATTTTGTTCATCCAACCTCTGCCAAAAAACCCTCTCAACTATCCTGGCTTCATCCTAGAGGACTTATTTTATTCAGAAAGCCAACTTAAGGATCTATTTTGTTCAAATCAAAAGGAAGAACCTGAAGAATAATAATTTCACCACCATCTTTCAAGTTATTTTCTTCTTCCACTTCTTCTTTCTTTGTTATTTCCATTATAAAATTACAAATCCAGTATCTTCTATATACTGTGATGTTATTATAAATATGGTACAACCATATTCATTATTCCTTCCATCCTTTGAATGACATGTCACCATACGTGCGTACGTACGGATTACCGTCTCCACGTCATTGTGTAATTGTTATTCAATACATTATTATTTGGATGGGTATAATATTGATGTTTAATTCATGTAAATAATAAATATAACATGATAATGATTCTGTATATATGATATAACAACCAATTATATATTATTTTAATATCAAAAGTATGATATTGTCGCTCATGCGTACGTACAGATTACCGTCTCCACGAACGCGATGAGATTCATTCCCCATCGTATCCATTCAAGACTAATTTTAATTAGATGATTACAAATAATGTTTAAATACTTGATATCATTCTGTATATGAATAATATACATCCCATCCATAAAAAATATGACTCACATAACAAAGAATATAAGGGAAAATGAATCTGTTAACACCCGAAACGACGATAATACTAAGATATTATTAAAACAACATTAAAAGATCATATATGATATCTTATTAATGTATATGATTATTGTATAATTTAATAACAATTATTTATCCATTATAAATGAGGTTAAACTACCCTCGACCAAGGAAAAGTACAAGGTAAGGGTTAATTTCACAATCTCTTTATTATCCGAGGTTGTTTTTACGTATGTATCTACTGGGACCTCTTAATCATCCACATCCATGATTCTTAAAAATTTATTTCAAAACATTTTTACTATTTTATAGACTATGGGTTAAATTCATTTATACCCTTGTTTGACTTTTTATAAGATGTTTATAAAGGATTCTTACTATCATTTTCCAAACAAGATCCTTTTTAACCTTTTCGACAGAATTAAGGTAAGAATGTCTTTTTTTACTTATACGGCGGGTGCGGATATTTTCTGCTGTTATAAAATTGGAAAATCATCCCTTAAAAACTTATAATAATATTTTCAAAGTAAATGTTTTATTTTATAATTATGTAACTTTTAAATGATTTCAAAACAAGAGATATTTCTCTCAAATAGTTTTGATTTAATCTATGTCAACATCCTTTGATGGATTTTAAGCTTATTTGAAGTTGATTTATTATGACACAAAACTTCCATATTTTATTGAAGGTTTTGTGATATGTTTGACTGTGGATGTTTTATTTTTATACCATTCATGGTTTATGGAGAAAGTATTGAAATTTTGTATTCTAGTTTTAATATGAATGTTTATGTTATATTTAAACCTATTCATATGAGGAATGCATTGGACTTAGTAAGTGATGGGTGGAGCCCGCTATAGATCCTCAATGCATCGGTAGGTCTAATGAGAAAAACTAGTGTCTTGGCACAAGGCCTTGAAAAAATCTTATTTTTAGTCTTGGCGCAAGGCCTTGACTATGTGGTTATGATAGCCTGACATTATGCATTCCATCATTATAAAAGTGGTTATTGATATTTCATGTGATTATTAGACTAGTAGAATATGTATGTGAATAAGTAAATGGCATTATTTTATTTTATTTTTTCTATATTATACTGAAGCTCAAGTTTAAAAGGCTTTTGTTTTAGTTATACATTGCCTTAAATGTTTGTGCTTATTTATGAAAGTTTCCGCTATATTGTTATCATTAATGAGAATCTGAGCTCACCCCTTTCTATGTTTTATTTTTCCCAGGTTGTAAAGAAGTATTTTATAACTGACCTACAGTGATAGTCTGAGGGGATATGATTGTGGGCTATGGAGACTATGTTCTTGTAGTTTTTCACTTTATGATGTAATGTAAGACTTATGAATGTATGTAGTGTTTCCAAGGCTACTAAACTAATCGGTCTTTCAAGACTTGATATTTTGTGATCATGCCAATGTTATGTAATAATGCACTGACTCTAGGTAAATGGGGTCGGGGCGTTAAAAAATTAAATCACTCAAAATAGAAACTCCATAAAATAATTTATAGGGTGATTTATAAAATATAACATCCTGGAAAATTGATCTCATTTGAGGTAAGGAGAATAAAATACAAATCATAAAAGAGATTAAAAAAATATTATATTTAAAAGTAAATAATGAAGATCAAATGAAATAATATGTATTTGAATTTCAAAACAATAAAGGAGATTTTTTTTTGAAAGTTAAAACATGGTCTTGAATGAAAGTTACATTTAAGAGAAATCATCACTTTAGAGGATATGAATTATTAAAAAAATATTATAATTTATGGAAAATAAAACCATTCATGGAAGGATATTTAAATTAATAATTCATTTATCTTAGAGAGATAAAAGTGTACATCATAGGTATAAGGCGATCATTGAATATAGGAAAATATTGAAGTTTGAAGTTCAAAAGATACCTCATAACTCAAAGAAAGATATTTGAGTTACCAAAGTCCCTTACCTTTAAAATTAATTCCCAAGGAAGTTATTTAATATTATGTATCATAAATATAAACATATTAGTTACATATTTAATAAACTTATTCATATATATTTCCATCAATACCCCTAATTTTTAATAATTCTCTATGTATATTAGAAATTTATAAATAGGTGTTGATCGTTTCTACTAATTTTATAACATCGGTATAAAAATTTATTATTTTCATGAATTTCATCATTAAAAAACCATTAAAGGTACTGTAATTCATGTTTTATAATGTTTTATAATGTTATAATTCTATTTCATGATAGTTTTCTTTCATTTTGGGGAAGATAATTTGGTAAAGAACCAGTTTCAGGTTATTTATTAGTATTATGGGATTAGCTTACAACAATTATTAATTAATATGTTTTTCTATAAATATAAATATTAATGATATATAATAATCATATATAAATATATCATATGTATTCATCAATTATATATTAAAAACATACATGATGTAAGTATATAAAAACAAAATGCATCGTTCTATGGAGGAGGTAGTCTGCACACACGCATGGATGATGATTTCATTTTTCTAGAAACAGGAGAAGGGAATAATATGGTTCTTTATTTATGAATCTCAAAAATTTCATATATATCATTTTTTTTTAAATTTACCTTTTATAATATCCATTTTATATGATGAAGGAAAACAAAACACTCTTTTGTGTGGAGGCGGTAGTCTACACATATTCACAATTCATGTTTTTGTTTTTCTTAATGGAAAAGGGAAGGGTGTTTAATGCTTGAAACATCATTATAATTACATATCAATATACAGGAGATAATTATGTTATAATTTTAATAAGGTATATTGTAATTTTAGAAATAATTAGTACTCATAAAGAAATAGAAAAGAGAAAGGAGTTGTTAGACATTTATACCTCAATACTTGTATTATCTCATTTGAGAAGGATATTAAAGCTTTAAGGGACGATATTTTTAGAAGAAAAAAAATCTCTCTATGGTTTCTAGGAGTGTTAAATAGTGGTTTTGGTAGATTTTGGCTCAAACATAGTGCGTTGTATTGTGAGGGGAGCTGAGGAGTGGGGATCCCCTTTTATAAGTGAAAAGGGATGGCATTTTTGTAAATGCCCATATATTTTTAATAATGGGAATTCAATCTCAAGAAATGTGGATAAATTTTTAGAAATAATAGATGATATATGTTTAATATTGATTAAGGCCTCAACCAAACATTCCAAAACATGTTTTATACTTGTTTTATGTCATTTAAACTTAGATTTTTTTACTTTTAACATTTTAGCTTTTATCGTGGTAACTAATTTTTACCTAAGTAACTTATCCTTTATTATTAAAAAATAATCCTTATTATATAATTTGGACCTAGTGAGATCAATTTTTAAATCCATTAAATTTTCCTAAATTTATAAAATTGTTAAAAACTAATTTTTAAATAATAAGTATATAGAGTATTAAAAAAAATTCTTAAGAAAATTATTACTCAAGCTCTAAAACATTAAATATTGTTGTGTAAACTAGTATAAATATTTTTAAATTTATATTATAACTCATAAAATTAATACATTTTCTATAAAATAGTTTCAAAAAATTCCAAATCATTATGATAAACTAATAATTCCATAAAGTTCTTGATATTTGAAAAAATAATATATTTCCCTATTCACCTAAAAAATCAATTTTTATAAAAAATATAAAAAATTTATCTTAAGCTAACATTTCTATAATAAATCAAAAAATGAGGTTATTTTTTTTCAAATTCACATCCTAAAATTTATTAATTTATTTTTAAATTAAAAACATAAAATATACAAAAAAACTGTTTTTATAGGGAAATGACTTTTGATATATTATCAATTATTTTTCCCATTTCATATAAATTACTAATTAAAGTATTATTATTAATTTATTCATAATAAAATGTTTTATAATTAAAGAATTATATTTAAAATATTATTAGTTTCCTAGCAGCACTAATTGAGTTGATATTAAAAGTGAACTTTATTTTGTTTGGTTATTTTATTTATATATTTTTGTATATTTCATAATTTTATTACCACTATTTATACCTTCCAACTATAAGGATAAGTTATAATAATCTATATTTTTTTTGGTTTAGGTGTTTAATGTATAGTAATATATCAAGCATAGTATTTATTTAAGGGGGAATATTTTTCTAAAACATAGGTTGTTAAACACATACCACACATGCAATACATAGAAACACCAAGGCTATAAATGTGAAACCTCAAATTGGAAAACAATTAATAATGGTAACCATAATTACATTTAATAATGAAATCACAATACATGTTTTTATAAATTAATATAATAAACAAGATCTACATCAAATAAATAAATAGTTTATCTAATTAAATAATTGGCTAAAGAAGTTAGAATTTATTTTTTATCAGTTATGTAAGATAATAACACATTTTATTAGAACCATTAAAATTTTCAGGAACATCAACCAAACTTTCTTCAAGATACCCATAAAAAACATACAACATATTTGTCTACCAAAAGGTATTTGTTAGTATAGGATGCATTTCAGAACTAATCCTCTATTTAAGGCTATGTACACACTCTCTCTCTCTCACACACACATAATTATCCTCCCCAAGAGGCCTTATCTTCTTATAAGAAGTAACTATATTTATATCATCCATTCTTAGGTGGAATTATATTCTCAAAGTAAAGAAATTTTATATGTATATCAATATGTATTCATGTGTGATTATGTGTGAATATATATCCATAATCATATACACACTTATTCTTTCCTTTATAGGTGACCTCTCTTTATAAGGAGGAACTGAATATAAACATTGGAAGTACCCTTGGATTGATGATTGTATTTTGTTTTCACTATTAATAAATCCATGTCATTATGAAAAGGTTATTAATTAGGTGATGGATTGAAGTATCTACCTAATATATAAAGATGAAGCCACCCATACACTTTGGGTAATGAAGAATGGAGTGTAATTCCATTAAAAGTATAATGTGAGTCTCATATACCAGAAATGGAATAAGAAAATACTTGATACTTCTTAATGATATAGATTTATATCTTTTAGTAGAAACCTAAAAAAATATGACGATTTAAAGATATGATATTAATGGAAGAACACTACTAATGCTGAAGGATTAGTTATAGTACTATCTATAATTGTTTGGAAGGGTGAAATTGCTGCCTACAATGAACATCTTGAAGGGCTATTTTCAACTAAATTTAAAAGGATATCTTATTTTAGTTTGTATACCCATGAGATGGGATAAGGATATACTAGTGTGATTTTGTAGAGGGCTAATGAAATCATTGTAGAGAAACACTTGGATGATGGTTGAGTAGGTATAAAGTCACTTTAAAGAGGCATTTGAGTTATTTCATGAAGCTTGAAATTTTATGACATGGAACTAGAAAAACAGATAGGTATTGAGCATAAGTATTTTCAATTGGATCATATGAACTCATAGTGAAAGAAAGTTTTCAGGTGATGAACATGAAGCTTTTTCACTGAATTCAAGTCTTTGATTCAGATTGTATGGGATGATTGTAAGTCTTCATTATAATGTTTTAATTCAAGAAAAGTTAGGAAAATGAAAAATTAAAGAGTGTATCACTTAATTATATGACTCTAAGGCTAATTGTATGAATTCATCCAAAAAATAAGTCTGGATCACAAGACTTCACCACAATAACCTATCATATATGTTTTCTAGAATTTAAGTCTTTTAGATGATGTAGAAAATTAGAAAAGGTAGTGAGGGTAATACTTCTAATACAGAGAAATGTTCTTCATCATATAACTTGGTAAAAAAAAATATTTGAATACACTAGCATAAGACTTCAATACTTATAAAAATTTCAAAGTTCTTCTGGATGGAAAATTATGTTTCCAAATTTTGAATTTGATGAAGATGAAAAATTGGGATGATCCCATGTTGTTCTTAAGATCCTAAATCAATTACTGATTGAGTAGTTTTTCAAGATGAGTTGTTGAGATGAGTTTTAAAAGGGAATTAGTGATAAAACTACTATATACCAATATAATATTCAAGGCCATATAAATTTAATGAAAATTTTTAAGCTTCAAGAGGGAGCTTCCATACTGCTGAAATGAAATGCTGTGTGATATTTTAATATAGTTTTGAAGATATGATGTGTAGATTTTGTGGTAATATTTTTTTTGGAATAATAATTTGATCCTATTTTTGGTATTTTTAAATATCTTATCAGCCATGTTTCAAATTTAAAATGATTTTCAATAAATTATGGAATTTATGGAATTCCCTTTGAGTTAAAAATTTATGTGAAAGAAAAATAATGAGAACAAAAATGGGTATTTGATAAAACCAATTTTTGATTGGAATTGAATTTTTTTAATGTATTCAATTTATTGATATTAAAAATTAAATAATAAATTTAATGTAGATACTCATGTATGTGATAAAATTAATGAAAAAATATGGGGAGATAAGAATTGTTTTTGAGAATAGAGAGTTGTGGTGTTGTGTTATGTGATATTTTTAAGAACACTCTCAAAGAACAAGAATAAGAACCCAAGTTTGTGAGAAAGATAAATATATTATAGGTATCAAATATATAGTAATAATAATATATTCCTATGAAAACTATGGTCACAGAAGTTTGAGAAGAGGGAAATATAGTTCTTAATGGATGAGGAAGCTAGATGAGAAGGTTTTGAAGATCAATGATGTTGAGTTTTAAGATGTGATAAATTTGAAGAGTATTATTAAAGATTATATGAAATTTTAAGTCTCTACTATAAGTTTAAGGAGACCTATATTATTTATTTATAAGTATCTTGTCTTGTAATACCCTAAAATTTTAAAATATGAACATCATATTTGATAGCATGTATGACACACAACACCGAGCATAAACTGGAATATACCATCTCAAGAATTTATGATATATTTAATATTTTAAATAAATTAAATATATTCTATAAATGATTTATCTTCCATTACACATAACAATGAGTTTCTTTGACAGCTTTCACTACACACAAGACATAGTTTTACCGAACAATAAAATACTATTAATAATATCATTTAATATGATAGTTATTACCTAGATGTTGGAATAAAGGGTATGAATATGATTAAATAATTTATGAAAATATATATTTTACACAAATTTATTTTTTATCAATTGATTATAAATAATAATAAAAATAATTTAAATGAAAAAAAATGTTTTAGGAAAAACTATAGTTTCCTAAAAGACGGTTTAACCACGCTTTGCACACTTAATTTAAAATTAAAATTTAACACTTTTATAAAATTTATTTGAAAAATAAACATCATTTTTAATTCATAATATTAAAATTATCTTAGGGTGAACTTTTAGTATTTTTCTGAGAAGTTTCGTTTTTTTGATGAATCGTGAAAAATAATAGATTTTAATTGAAAAATGTCTTTTCATCTAAATAATTTATAATGTTAAATTATATTTTGAATTAGGTTTAAAGTAATAATAGTTAATTTATATATCTATTAATATAATTTAGGTCATTATAATCATTTTTATATTCAATTTTTATATAAAAACATTGTAAACTTTTGAACATTTTCACTTTAAAAATCCGCTTTCTCGCTACGACTGTGAGATTAATTTTAAATTAATTTTTGACACTTATGTGAATTTAATTTGAAAAAATTTATTAAATATTTGGAATAATAATAATATATATTATATAAAAAGATAAATTTAATCTTTTACCATAATTATTAGTGAAAATAGTTAAAATTAATTATAATGATTAAGGTAAAAATGAGTTTACTTAGTGTTTAAAATTTGAAAAATAAAGTGTAAAAGTAACACAAAACATGTAAAAAACACATTGGATGGACATATTTTGACATTATAACTTTTATAATCAATAATTGACCATTATTGGGCCCTAGTGACATGAAAATATGAGGGTGTAATTCACTCTTTCAAAAAATTAAAAGTGTACCACACACCACAATTATAAAAGGCCACCCCCTATCTACCCTATTTCACACCTTAAAACCACTTTAGTTCATACAATCAATACCAAAATAACTTAAAAAATTCCCTACCCTAATTCTATAATTCTTATATCGGGCCTAAATCCAACTTAAGAAGGAATTAGTGCAAACCTAAGGAGGATACCCAAAGAAGGGGTAATGTTATTCTAAACGTGTTTTTATTTTATTTCCTTAAATTCCTATTATACCATGATTATATAATAACATAAGTATATTAAATATACTGATATATAGTTATGTTAAGTTTATTAACTTAAACTTTACACACTTATATCAAATGTATTATGAAATCATCATTCGTGTGTATGATGGACTACTGCCTAGCGAACTGATGTCGTTCGTTTTTTCATTACTACCTTTCTAGGTTTAGAATAATGATGGGTTTATAGTTTATATATGATATATATGATATATATGATTTTATTATTCTTATTCAATTATTATATCACACATACCTTCATAGTTTTCATTTTTTGGGAAAATAATAACGTCATTCATGTGTACGATGGACTACCGCCTCACAAAGTGATGTGATTTATTCACGGTTTACATGGAATGTATTGAGGATGATTTAAAAAAAACATGTGATATATATGAAATAAAAATGATACTTTAATGATAATATATATATATATACATAGTATTTAGTTTTCTTTCTTTCAATACAACAAGAAAATGGAAACAATGTTCAAGCATACATACGACCTACCGTCTCTATGAATAGTGTATTTCATTTCCCATCACCAAATTTTATGGTTCAATATAAATAGATATATAATAAATATATATGATATTTAAATAATGATTTAAATTCTTGAAATGATGAAATCATTATTGAAGTAATAAGAATAAAAAAAACAAGTCAAAACAAACTCGAAAAACAAATCAGTTATTACCCGAAATAATGAAAATAATGAAATATTATTAATGAATGGGTAATAATATGTTATAAGAGGATAATATAAGATATAATAAATATTTATTTAGTTCTAGAATAATTTAATAACATTTTCAAAACCATAATACCTGATGTTAAATCATTTTCAACCAAAAAGGAAGCATATGTAAGAAATTTCATCTCAATTTCATTTCACTGATGCATATTGTAATGTCATGAACCTAATAACTTTTATATGGTGTATATACTACCAATTTACATGTAATATCATGAATAATTCATTATTTATGTTATCTTAAGTTTCATTTTGAATCATTTCATATAAGGGGATTTGAGCTTAATGTTACCAAGTAATAAAGAAATTTTATAAATCAATTTATTTTCATTGTGTTATACTATTTATTCGTAGTCATTAGTATTATATGATTATGTGTATAATAAATTTTGAATATAAATTTTTTGAATTCCCACTTTTTTATGTGTGTTTACAATTGATATACATAATTGATTCATTGATTAATTATCACTTCAATTTTATGATCATTTTAAGGGTTGTTTCAAAATCTTAATCTAATCAAGATTATTTATTCTTGAATTTATATTAAAGGAAATTATATGATAATTATTTAAAAAACCCATTAAATTTATTCTACTCAATTTATTCATGATATTTTTCAAGTGATATTACCATTTTACCACTATTTAGTACTTAAAATTATTTGAGAAAATGATTTAATAAAATACGACATCATTTATCTCTTCGGTCAAAAATCCATTTTCTTATGAAACCATGTTCTATAAAAAAATTTCAATTTTTTTCTTTAAAAAAATGATTTATTAAAGTACATTTTTACCCCTTTTTTCTTTTTACAAAATTCTTTCAAAGGAATATTATTGTCTCTTTCTGAACAAGGCATTTTTCTATCTTTTTTTACAACGAAAAAGAAATGACATTTTTACCTTTTACAATATGTATAGAATTACCCAATGTCATTTATTTAAATATTCTAGTATAGTTTTATGAAGATATTTTTAAATAATTTGTTTTTAAAAGTGATTTTCAACGAAAAGATATTTTCAAAATGTTTTTAAAAATGAATTTTTTTCCTCAATATTGTTTTTAAATATATTTTTATGGTATTTCCATTCATCAATGACAAAAACCTTTATTTTACATACACCCCACTAGGTACATGTTGTACTGATACCATACTTATTCTTCCTCTGAATGGTTTATGATCATTTTGAATGAGGAAATTATTGACATTCACTTCATTGATTGATTTTCATTTTCAATAAATTTTCAATGAAATGTTCACTTTCCTATGACCATTGGATATTAAATTTCCCCTAAATTTCCATATTATTTATAATGGATATTACTATTTCCTAAAATGTATAACATTTTTACATATGGTGCTTACCTTGATAGTTATTTGATTATCTAGGAAAATATTGATAAATCTATATTCTTTACCCAATATAGATATTTGATAAGGTACACTATTTAAGAATTAAATCAATTATTCAATATATGAGGAATTCATTGGACATGAAATACATAGGTTGGGGATTAGTTAATTTAAGAACATTGATGCATCAATAGTCATATGACATGAATTAGTTGGATAGCCTCAACTAAATGGGGTTTCACCTAATATGTTTTAAATTGAGTTGAGGATATATCTTTATAGTAAATATATCATGTGCTTGAGAAACATGATGTCTAATATTTAAGAATTTACTTCATTAAAAATTTATTTAATAATATCCATAATATTTTTACTATGATATTATCTATGGATGCATTTCATTTTCAGTTCAATGATTAAATGGAATGTATTTTCATTTATTTACCTTTCCAAATTTATTTTTACTTGTATATTTATTTAAATGGAATATGTGATAAGTTATCTACCTTTATATATTGATTTTTCCTTATCCAGTTATTTAAATGGCACGTTGTCTTAGTTATTTACAATTCCATATTGATATTTTTATCTAGTTATTTAAATGGCATGTGAGGTCTTTTATTTTCCTTATTGTGTTGATTATGATCATTGATTCATTATTTCGTCCACTATACTTAGACCTTACTAAGAATTTGATCTCACCATTATTTTGTGTTCTTTACCTAAAATTCCATGAAATTTATAATGACTGATATGAAGGGATATTATATATGGAATAAAGTTATTCTAAAAAAAATATTTTGTGATTTGTGTATTCAAACATAACATGTGAATCATTTATGTCTCTAGTTTACCAAGACTACTAAACTAATCAATACTTTGTGTTGTAATTTCTTGAATCTTGTTCTAGTGTAACGGTAGAAGACACCATCTTTGGTCTTCTAGGGTCTGGTTCACTACAGGTTATGAGATGCTACTCTACTTATAAGAGGAATTTAAAATCAATCAGTTTCATATATATATAGTGGGACTCCATTGAACCTATTTCACTTAAGATATAAAAAGTGATCACAAAGTGAATATATTAATATAGTGTGAATATATAGAAGGAATTCATGTATGAGATAATAATTTTTAAGTCCAGTTATAATTTGGTAGTGTAGGTGTGGGAAATGTCGAACCCATTATAGTCAAGTTGATTATAGTGGAGAATCCATGATTGGGAAGAACAACCATCAAGAAAAGGAGTAAGTATTTGTAATGAACCTTGTAAAAATATTGTGTTCCTATTTAATAATTTTATGACATGCATACAATTTATTGTTTCTAGGTAAAATATTAATATATCCAATTTCAATAACCAAAAATATGTGTTTAATTCCAAATAGGGTAAATGAATCAAATTAGAATTTGGAATTGGTAAAAATTATTTAACACTTGATTCACTCCCCACTTAGGTGTCTTAACTAGTTTAAGGGGTACATTAATTATTATCTGAGGAGGACAACTATGATTGTATCTATTTTGAGGCCCTAATAAATTCTATTTATTCTACTGAAGTACGAATTTAAAATTTTATTTAATATTGAGGTAACTCATATGGATAATTTTGGTTCTGAATATATTAATGGAATATCAAAATTCTCTTCCTAGAAACTAAAATATAGAATGAATAATGAGGAAAATGAGGAAAGAAATATTGGTAAGAAGTGAAAGGATCAATCATTATCTAAAATTTCCTAGAATGGTAAGTTCACATCTATTGATTCTATTGATATAGATCATTTTTATGACACTAGTTTAAGCTACAAAGAGCATGAAAAGTTCCAAAAATGAAATAATTATACACTCATGTGAATTTTTTTTGAAGAAGGATCATAATGAATTTGTTTCATATAAAATTGGTTTTATAAAGGATTCATTTGAGGTAAAATCATAGCTAGAGTAATATTATAATTTTATAGAGAATTATTTGGAAAAGAAGGCTGTAAGATACAATACCCTATTAAAAATGGTAAAAGTGAAGAGTTAAACAAACTAACTTTATAATGAAAACATTCCATTGATTGATGAGAAATTTAAAAGAATATTTGTTTAGAATGATGTTTATAAGGATACTATCACTGAGGTATTCCATGCAATAGAAAATATTTATAGAATATCTATGATTTTCAAAGAAGCACAACTAGATGTGAAATCCAAGAGATTAAAATAGATGGAATTATTTTTTTGAGGAAGTAAGAAATATTCATAAATAACTATAATAGAATATGGAGATAAAGTGTGAGGATAGGCTAAGATATTCTCTTAGTTAAAATATTTTTATCATTTTAAAGTTTCTTGAGATAGAATTGAAACTGAAGAATCTAAACATTGTTAAGACTAAAATATACCAAGTTTTTAAGAAGGTAAGTGCTACCAATTAGGTTATAGGGAACATTTATTACTCAATAGGGACACTATATTATGGTAGAGTGCTTAATAAGTGTTTGGGAAGCTTCCACCTCAAGCACATGGAACATAAACATCGACAGTCTAAGAGTAAATTATTTCACTAGATTTGTTTTCTCAAACATTTCTAAAAAAGGAAAATTCTAAAAAAATGTGGGTGATAAAAAATACTGATAATCATAAAAAACCATCAAGGGTCGATGTGATAAAGTGTAGGAATATATATCCCAAATCCTATACCAAAAGAGAACTGAGAGAACCTAAAACAAATATACAAAAACCTGGACATATTAACTTCAAATGAAATAGAAATATATTTGTAGGATACTATGGGTGTTTTTTGAGATTCTATCACTTGGAAAAAACTATTTTTATAACATTTCAACATATACAAGTCAAATAAGTCTAATATATAAGGAGATCATTGCCAAAAATAGAAGAAAGTTCTATTTTTAGAAGTTGGATTCACAAAATAAGAGGAATTTTCCCTCAAATAACAGATATGAGTGTCTTGATAATTTATATGAATTTTTAAACATTTATGGCCACTATTATGATTTATTCTTGTTTTATTAAAACCAGTGATAACTCTTATATTGAAATGAATAATTTTACACAACAGTAGAAGAAACAAAGAAAGAATGATAACTATGCCCTGAAAAGTAATCAAGTAAAGAAATATACTAAGAGTTATTCTAATAAGAATATAGAAAATTTTGTTAACCAGGATGTGAAAAATACATAAAATATTTTTCTATTGTGGTAATAGAGGCCACACGATAGAATTATATAATAAATCCATGGAAATTAATACCGTAAGGATAAATATGGAATATAATAAGAATCTAATCAAATAGATGCACAAAAATATTAGCATGGTAGAATACATCTATGATGAAGAGAATAATAAGATCCCAAAAATAGTAAGTAAAAGGATGATAAAGGTGTGTGTGGAAGGTGCAATAGGGTAGACCATGTACCCAGTAATTGTGTGGCTTAGTTTCTTAGTCAAAAGGAGCTTAAAAATGAAAAAAGAAAATTACAAGTGGCATATAGTTCTAAATATTCTCTTAAAAAGAAGAATTCCATACAAAATATTAGGAGCATAATGAGCATAATTATAAATTGATCATATGACATGATCAGCTGGAAGATGTAAGGAGGCTTGAGAAAGTATAAAAATTTGAAATTGTTGTGCTAGATCAAGAAAGAAAAGCTACTTTATCTAAGAGAAAAAATGTGAATTAAATGAAAAATATGATTCCCAATGAAGTATAAGTATAGAAATTAAATAAGGATTCAAGTATAAATATGTATAGTCATTTTAAAGCTTTAAAGAAAAACTCAACTGGTTTGGAAAAGAAGTCTCAAACCCAGTTCTACAAATGAGGAGTAGTTGAAAGTCCACCTTATTCCCAAATAAATAATACTTGTGTTTTAATGCTTGGAATTAAAGGGAGAGTATAAAGGAGGACTACGATCAACATAAATCCATGATGGATGGCCATCAAGGATGAAATTATGATTTTCATAACCCCTAGGAATGGAAAATATGAGTTGGTATCATAGGTATAGAGCTTATGGACAACTTTATTTCTAAATTAACCACTCATGTTTTCCACATTGGGTTTTCCCATATGGAATTTGGGTTAATTGATTTATGACACACTAATAAGAAAAATGTGATGAAATATTTATTGTGATTATGCTTATGCTAATATTTATTTCTAATAGTCACTTGAAATTGTTAAGTTTTGATTCAATCAGTATTTATTTCTTCAGATAATGAAATATCATGGGAGAATATGTTGGTATTTCAAGTGGATAAGATCAACCATACATCATGGTGGAGTATAATTATTCATATATTTTTATTAATTATCAATTAAGGGGAGAAAAATGACATTGAATATTGAAATTAATTTGGAATTGATAATAAATCCAAAGGGGGAGATTGCCATGCCCCTAGATTGGTGATTGTATTTTTTTATCACTATTAGTGTATCAATATCATTATGAAAATGCTATTATTTGAGTGATGGATTAAAGTATCCACCCAATTCATGAAAAAGTATCTGCCCATACACTTTGGGTAATGAATAATGTAGTTTTATTTCAACAGAACTATAATGGTAGTCTCATATACAAGAAATGGAATAATAAAAGACATGTTGCTACTTAATAATCAGGATGGATAAATTTGAGTAGAAGACTATAAAAATTAGACGATTTAAAGAGTTGATATTAACGTATGAACATTAATAGTGCATAAGGAGGAGTTTTGGAACTATATAAAATAGTTTGAAGGAGTAAAATTACTACCTACAATGAATAACTTAAAGGGATTTTTGAAAATAGATTTAAAAGGAAATATGATTGAAGTTATAAGACCCATGTGATGAGAGAAGGATATCCTAGTGTGTAGTTGTAGAGAACTATAGAAATAAGTATGGAGAAACACATATATGAAGGATAATAAGGGATATAGTTACTTTTAAGAGGTCTTGAAGTCATTACATGAAGTTTAAAACTTTTAGAGATAGAACAAGAAAAATAGATAAGTCTTGAGTGTAAGGATTTACCTACTAAAACCTATGAATTCAGAGTGAATTTAATAATTTAGGTATGGAATGTAAATATTTATAATTAAACATATATATTTGATCTAAATTTTATGACTTTATCATAAGACGTTATTACATCATGTGACTTTGAGTTAAGGTAGGAAAATGTTGAAAGAAAGAGTGTATGAATTCATCATATGACTCGATGGATGATTGTATGAATTCATCCTTAGTAAAATTCATGATCATAGTACTACACTATAATTATTTGAGCCTATTGTATTAATTTTATAGAATGTATGAATTTAGGAATATGTAGAAATTTGCAAAGGTAGTGAGTGTAATACTTCTGTCATAGAGAAATAGTCTTCACCGTAAGACTTGGAAAATGTAAATCATTGAAGTCATCAATGAAATAATTAAACATTAAGGAAAAGTTTGATCTTTTTTTGGATGAAAAATATATTTTAAAGATTTTAAATATGATGAATATGAAAAATTGGGAAGATGGTGTGTGGTTCTTAAGATCCTAAATCACATGTTGCTCGAGTAGTAGTGAAATATGAGTTTTTGAGATGAATTTTTAAACAGAATATAACATGTAAATATTTTTAAAAAATATGATATTCAAGGTTGTAATATTTTAGTGGAAAGTTTAATGTTTCAAGATGAATCTTATAAAACATAAAAAGGAAATTCTATATGATCCTTTCATCCAACTATAAAGATTTAATGTACATATTTTTTGGATATATTATTTAGGAAGAAGAATCTGAGAGATATTTTTTTAAGATCTTTCTAGCCATGTTTCAAAATAAAAATGAGTTTCAATAAATTAATTTTTTTTGTAATTATATTTGAGTGGAAAATTGAAGTGCAAGAAAAATCATGGGAATAAAAGTGGGAATTTAAAAATACCAATTTTTGAATGGAATTGAAAATGATTCAAGGTATTCCATTTATAGAAATTAAAAATTTAAGATAAAATTTTATATAGATAATCATGCATGTGAGGAATAAAGATAAAAAGATGAGGAGATAATATTTTTCTTTGAGAACCAAGAGTTGTGGTGATGTTATATGAAAGGTTTTCAAGAAAAACTCAAGGTATAAGAAAAAGAATCAGATATTGTATTGAAGTTCAATATATTATAGGTATTGAAGCTAATGGAATAAGAAGATAATTATATGATAGTTATAGTTATAGAAGTTAGAGAATAACAAAAAATACAGCTCAATGAGTCAGGAATCCAGATGAGCAGTTTCTAAAGATCTATCATGTTGAGTTTCAAGAATTGATTGAGTTATGGATTACTCTTGAAGAACATATGAAATTTTTAGAAAATTATATGAATTAAAAGAGATATATATTATTGATATAGAATATTCCTATGTAGATCTATTGATATAATTCCCAGAGGAACTTTAATGAAGCCAATTGCATATATATGGTGGGACTCTATAGAAATTGTGTGACTCAGGGTATACAGGGAGATCATAGTGTGACTCTGTGAACATAGTATGAAGATGTAGAAGGAATTCCTATGTGAGATAAGAATTTTTTAATTCCATTGAGACTATGGTAGTGCATGTGTTGGAAACAATGAACTCATTATAGTCACATTGATTACAGTGGATAATCCTTGATGAGGATGAACAACCAATCAAGGAAAAGATTAGGTTTTTGTACCAAACCTTGTAAACATACACTATGCCTCTTTTCCAGTTTTCATGCATGAATATAATTGACTGTTTTTAGGTAATAAATTAATATATCCAATTTAACTAACTAAAAATAAATTTTTAATTCCAAATGGGGTAAAATAATCAATAATAATCTAAAAAGTAATTAACAGCTCATTCACGCCCTCTTTGGTGTTTGAATCAGTCAAAGGGGTATATCAATATCGATATATCTATGTTTTTAGCTAGTTCAAAAATCTCAATTTGGATCCTACAATACATGGACCACATACAACATATTCAATGCATAACAAAACCAATTCTATACATGTGAAACACTAAATAAAGAAACCACCAAGAATGATAATCACATTGGAATTAAATAATGGTATCACAACACATGGGTTTTTATACTTCCATAAGAAAATTGATCTACATCATATTAAAAGTATGATATATATATAAATAATATAAATTATCTATATCAAAGTAGTAAAACTACTCTATTTCAAAATATTAGACATGCTATATGTTAGAATAATAAACATGATCTAAAGGGAAAACATACTACACATAATAACTACTCACCAACAAAATACCACACAATTAAGGTAACAAAAACCATTACCTGTAAGCATAGAAAACGTAATGTCACGACCTGTCCCAGTGGGGACCGTGCCACAACTCACCAATCCCGCCTCCAAAAGGCCAGGGGCTGGTGACTAGAAACGAGTAAGAATATTACTAACATGGGAGGCATTTACTAAGTACTTATACACACACACACACACATTTCCAAGACCACAAATGCTAAAATGTAAAAAAACACTAAGGAATAAAATTCATGCATACAACTAATCCCAACCAACTGAGTCTGATGAAAATTATAGTATTGATAGTAAAATGGGCCAGAATACAAGCCATCAAAAAAAAAGTCTGAAAACTACAAAGTCCAATCTGTGAACACAAAGAGGTACTGGGACTGTTGCTCGTAGCCGTAGGAAAACGATGACCTGTAGGGAACTCAAAAAGCTTAGTCTTATCCTGGTCCACCCTGGACTCTATCAAAAGGCTTCCCATCTTCATAAGACATGACACATGCAAGAAAATCCCCTACAGGGGTGAGTATAATAAAACTCAGTAGAGGAACTAAAAAACCCCAAAGAAATACTCAAAGGAAAGGTACAGTCAGCCCGAAACAGTATATGTCTACTGAACATATAATAGTTGTACCCAAACTAGATATACTCAAAACTCAGACCCATAGTCTTGAGAAAAGTCACATAACCACATTTCCCCCTCTAGGTATTCAGTTTGAAGATTCCATGAAGCACTCATCCAGGAGAACTCACTCCATGAGTCTGATAGATCTGACGACGTCTGTTCACTATGTACTATTCATCGACAAAAGTCATGAGAGATAGATACACTCATTCTGAGAGGACACACTCCTAAATGGGGAAAGATCACAATAGATAGATGAGGATCACTTTCAGGGCCTTGGCGGATAACAAGACTCATCTGGATTCACCTGCTAAGTAGAGGATTGGTGCCCTGTGGGGATAGTCGCATCAATACCTGACTCTACCTAGGGTCAAGAATGGATAAAGGATCTCACTCTGGGCCTCTCAGAGGGATACCTGACTCTATCTCGGAATGTCCAGTTGAAGAGATCATACTCTTGATAAAGGAAATGATACCTAACCTTCAGAGGAATGCGAAAAAGGGAACTAACTCAAACGAAAAATGTCCAAGATACAGTGGAGAAGAAGATCAAGCCATGTACTAAAAAGTACATGGCGTGTAGAAGTGTCACATGCTGTGTCTTCCGACCCCGGGTTCTCCCGTGTACAACAGCCCATTTCACAATGCTTGTTGTGTAGAAAGGTTAGTACATGGTGTGTAGTACATATCACATGTCGTGTCAGAGTAACTGTGGTCGACTTGGTGTACGCGACTGTGTGCACGTAGATGGATTTATCCTGTGTGCGCCATCCCGTGTAACCAGTACACGGGGTAACCTGTGCAGCCAACCTAGTCTGGCCATGTGGTGGAGTACACGGATGTGTACTCCATTCTGTGTCCGTGTATCGCCTGGGGTACATACCGAGTCTGCATAAGGACCCACATTCCATGTTCTTCGGAGAACACACCATGTCATCACTTCGTGCATCACAGAACCCTAGACGCCACTGAGTCAGTCCCACACAGTGTGTTCTTAGGGATACACACCATGTTCTTTGAGAATTTATAGAAATTCCGCCAATTGCCACCGCGCAGCGGTTTCTCCTCCAATCCTTGATCCGACCACCCAATCACCTCAAAACTCAATATTTTAGGTCGTCATACCATCACAAAGCTGATTCCATCTGTTCTGGGCCTCTGATCGACCCCAAAAATGTGTTCAGATCCACCCAGATGAAGAACGCTTGAGGAATGAGAACTCCCGAACTGTATTGATTTGTCTAACTCCATCACTGTCGCACATCATCTAGGTTTTCACAATTTCAGATATACAATTTGTGATTGTTGCGTTGCAAAACGGATGCGTAATGATCTGTTGTTCATAACCCTGTAAAGAACGCGGAGTTAAAAAGGGAGGAAGAAAAACAATAAATAAAGGAGGAACACACCTCCGCTGTCATTTTTCATGGATTTGATCCATTCCCGTTAATAGTTTTAATAGGAGAACAAAAAAAAAATCCAAGAATTATCATATAATCAATTCCTGAATCAAAAACCCCAACAGAAAAGGAAATTGACACCCTCCCGCAAGAATTCCCAATCTGTGGATCACCCTATTGGTGGGTTGATCTATGTCTATTGTTTAATCCAAGAATGGGGAACAAAAGAATATAAATAACAACCCCTAACTAAGTCTTCGATGAAGAGGGATATCAGTCATTAGTTAGGATTCTATTTCGCTGTGCAATGATCCACGCGTCGTCATTTGTCGACGTTCATAAAAAATACTCCAAGGTTGGATCCTCACCAAATCTTCAGAGGATTCTAGGGGAAACCTCTAGGGTTATGAGTCTAACCCTTGTCTCCTACTCATTTAAATAAAATAAGCATAATTTCATTATTGAATTTTTTTAAAATAAAATAAATTATTAATTTATTTTATTTCTTCTAAAATATTTTTTCTAAAATGCCCCAAAACTAACTTTTGCAGCCAACCTGCACTTGTCGATGTTAGGCCCCACCTAAGGAAAAGTTTCTACTCTGAATGCAACGGTTCCCTCAGATTTCTGATATGGGAAACCATTTAAAAGTTATTCCACTTTTACAAGAAAACTGATCACGTGTGCTGTTTAAATTTTAATTTATTTCAAACATTTATTCCGAGCACTTCAGGACTCAGAATCGCACTCCATCGAAAGATCTGGTATCAAAATAATTTCTTATAAAATTTAAAGATAAGACACAAAAAAATCCAAGACATTACATTCTCCCCACCTTGGGGATTTGCATCCTCAATATGAAAAAACAAGAGCTACTCAAAAAGATGTGGGTACTGGGCACAAATATGAGTCTCCCACTCCCATGTGATCCCCTAAAGATTCCCGTGCTGCTACTAAATGCACACCAAGGGAATAAATCACCCATGAAGGATCCTCTCCTGTGGATCATTAATCTCCACCGGGTACTTAGCAATGGTCGCTCCATCCTCGATGTCTAGCTCTCCCCAGTCGATGATGTGTGATGGTTTATGCACGTATCTCCTCAACTATAACACGTGGAAGACATCACGTACCCAGTGTAACAGTGGTAGTAGATCTAGGCAGTACACCACCTTTCCACCTCTATACAGTATCTAGAATTGTCCGATGAACCTTGGAGATAGCTTTCCATCCTAACCAAATCTCCATAACCCTCATCGAGGTGAGACATAAAGAAAGATGTGGTATCCCTACTCAAACTTCAGAGGTCTCCATCTTCTATCAGTATAAGACTTCTACTGGATGAGTGTAGTCTTCATCTGATCCTAGATGATTTTAATCTTCTCAATGGTAGCTCGCATCAACTCTGGACCCATGAGTGTTGACTCTTCAGGTCGGTCCAGGGAAGTGGTGATCAGAAGGGTCTCCCATATAAGGTCTCAAATGGTGCCATACAAATGGTGGAGTGGTTGCTATTATTGTATGCAAACTCCACCAGTTGTAGGTGGTCCTCCCAACTATGACCAAAGTCCAAGATATAGGCCCACAACATATCCTCCAAAATCGGAATGGTCCTCTCCATCTGACCATTGATTTGGGGATAGAATGTTGTGCTCAAGCATAGCTGATTCCCAAAAGACTCCTGCAATCCCTTCCACGAATGGGATATGAAGCAGGCATCTAGATCCCAGACTATCGTCGAAGGGACGCCATGAAGCCAAACTATATCTTGCATGTAGAGGCATCCAAAACTCTCTACAGAACTCTTCTCCCTAAAAGCTAGGAAGTGGTCCATCTTGTTGAGTTGGTCAATGATCACCCAGATGGAATCATGCCCCTTGGACGTTTGTGGTAGGACCATCATGAAGTCCATCGATATTCCATCCCACTTCCACTCTGTAACTTCCAGGGGTCAGCTAATCCCGCTAGAACCTGGTGCTCAGCCTTCACCTGCAGGCATATAAGGCATTGAGAAATGAACTATGCTACTTCCTTCTTCATGACTGACCACCAAAACTATCATCAGAGATCCTAGTACATCTTTGCCACTCCTGGATATACTGCCATGGGCGATGTATGAAACTCCCTCATGACCTCTTCCCGTAATTCCACTGGTACAACACTGCAACCTCTGAAAAGAAGTACATGCTCCCCACATTTCTAATTTCCATTAGAAGCATGTCATGTGGATAAATGAGCACATAAATACTCATAGTCGACATCCCCAATCCGTGCCCCCTAACTCATTGTAAGAGTGGATGAGTGACAACCATCGACTGAAGGTAGCCTGCATCCTCTCTGTCCACGAAGGATAACTACAACGTGGCTAACTGTTCTATCACCTCACTCAACAGTTGTGAGCTCAACCATTTACTAAGAGAATCCACCACCATGTTCCCCTTCCCAGGAGTATAGATGATCTCAAAATAATAGTCTTGGAGGAACTCTAACCAACATCTCTATCTCAAATTTAGATCCTTCTGAGAGAAGACTTCTGCAATCCCTTCCACAACCGGGATATGAAGCGGGCATCTCGATCCAAGACTATCGTCAAAGGGACGCCATGAAGCCAAACTCACTTCTGCATGTAGAGATGTCCCAATCTCTCTACAAAACCCTTCTCCCTTTATAGGAAGTTGGACGTATTGGTGAGTCCATCAATGATCACCCAGATGGAATCATTCCCCTTGGACATTCGTGGTAGGTCCGTCACGAAGTCCATCAATATTCCATCCCAATTCCACTCTGGAACTTCTAGGGGTGAGCTAATCCTACTAGAACCTGGTTCTCACCCTTCACCTACTGGCATGTAAGGCATCGAGAAATGAACTCTTCTACTTCCTTCTTCATGCCTGACCACCAGAACTATCAATGGAGATCCTCGTACATCTTCGCCACTCTCGGATATACCACCATGGGGGATGTATGAAACTCCATCAGGACCTCTTCCCATAATTCCACTGGTACAATAATGCGTCCTCTGAAAAGAAGTACGTGCTTCTAACCTTGCGAATATCCATCAGGAGCATGTCTTGTGGATAACTGAGAATATAAATCCTCACAGTCGACATCCCCAAGCTATGCACCCCTAAATCACTGTAAGAGTGGAGGGGTGACAACCATCAAATTAAGGTAGGTTGCATCCTCTCTGTCCATGAAGGATAACTGCAACCTAGATAACTGCTCTATCACCTCACTCAACAGTTGTTAGCTCGACCATCTACTAAGAGCATCCACCACCATGTTCCCCTTCCCAGGAGTATAGATGATCTCAAAATCATAGTTCTGGAAGAACTCTAACCAACATATCTATCTCAAATTTAGATCCATCTGTGAGAAGATGTAATTGAGGCTCTTGTGGCCAGAGTATATGATAAACCGCTCACCCATAAGGTAGTGTCTCCACATCTTCAATGCGAAGACTACCACTGACAACTCAAGATCACAGGTTGCATAGTCCTACTCATGTGGCCTAAGCTGGTGTGAACCATTTGCAATCACTGCCTGTTTCTGCATCAGGACATATCCAAGCCCACTCCCTGATGAATTGTAGAAAATTATGTACTCGACACCCTCCTCCAGTAATCTCAATATCGGGGTGCTCATCAAACTCTGCCTCAACTACTCGAAAGTTTTCTGGCACTTCACTGTCCACATGAAGGGTTTCTCTTTCCTGGTTAAGGTCATCATTACTGCTGATATTCAGGAGAAATTAGGAATGAATCTTCAGTAATATCCAGACAACCCAAGTAAGCTCTACACCTCTGTCATGCTCCGAGGTGGATTCCATTCTAAAACTACCTCCACCTTGGCTGGGTACAAAACTACACAATTATTATGCTTATGCTAATATTTATTTTTTATAGTCACTTGCAATTGGTAAGTTGTGATTCAATCAGTATTTCTTATATTCAGATAATAAAATATAATGGGGAGAATATGTTCGTATTTCTAGAGGATAAGATTAACCATACATCATGGGGGAGTATAATTATTCATATATTTTTATTAATTATCAATTAAGGGGATAAAAATGATATTGAATATTGAAATTAATTTGGAATTGATAATAAATCCAAAGGGGGATATTTCCATGCCCCTAGATTGCTGATTGTATTTTTTTGTCACTATTAGCGTATCAATATCATTATGAAAATGCTATTATTTGAGTGATCAATTAAATTATCCACCCAATTCATTAAAAAGGATCTACCCATACACTTTGGGTAAGGAATAATGTAGTGTTCTTCCATCAAAACTATAATGGGAGTTTCATATACTATAAATGGAATAATAAAATACATGTTGCTACTTAATAATCTGGATGGATAGATTTGAGTTGTAGACTAGAAAAATTAGATGATTTAAAGAGTTGATATTAATGTAAGAACATTAATAGTGCATAAGGAGGAGTTTTGGCACTATATAAAATAGTTTGAAGGAGTAAAATTACTACCTACAATGAATAACTTAAAGGGATGTTTGCAAATAGATTTAAAAGGATAGATGATTGAAGTTATAAGACCCATGTGATTAGTGAAGGCTATCCTAGTGTGTAGTTGTAAAGAACCATAGAAATTATTATGGAGAAACACCTATATGAAGGATAATAAGGGATATAGTTAATTTTAAGAGGTCCTAAAGTTATTACATGAAGTTTTAAACTTTTAGATATAGATTAAGAAAAATGGATAAAATTTTGAGTGTAAGGATTTACCTATTGAAACATATTAATTCATAGTGAATTTAATAATTTAGGCGTTGAATGTAAATATTTCTACTTGAACATATATATTTGATCTGAATTTTATGAGTTTATCATAAGAAGTTATTACATCACCTGACTTTGAGTTAAGGTAGGAAAATGATGAATTAAAGAGTGTATGAATTCATTATATGATTCTGAAGATGATTGCATGACTTCATCCTTAGTAAAATTCATGATCATAATACTACACTATAACTATTTGAGCCTATTGTATTAATTTTATATAATGTTAGAATTTAGGAAGATGTAGAAAATTAGCAAACGAAGTGAGTGTAAGACTTTTGTCATAGAGAAATAGTATTCAACGTAAGACTTGGAAAATTTAAATAATTGAAGTCCTCCATGAAATAATTAAACACTAAAGAAAATTTTGATCTTTTTTTGGATGAAAAATCTATTTTTAAGATTTTAAATATGATGAATATGAAAATTTGGGAATATGGTGTGCTGTTATTATGATTCTAAATCACATGATGCTCGAGAAATGGTGAAGGATGAGTTATTGAGATGAATTATTAAACCGAATATAACATGTAAATATTTTTTAAAAATATGTTATTCAAGGTTGTAATATTTTAATGGAAAGTTTCATGTTTCAAGATGAATCTTATAAAACATAAAAATGAAATTCTATATTACCCTTTCATCCATCTATGAAGATTTAATGTATATATTTTGTGGATATATTTTTTAGGAAGAATAATCTGATCTTACTTTAAATATTTTTTTAAGATCTTTCCATCCATGTTTAAAAATAAGAATTAGTTTAAATAAATGAAAACATTTTTGTAATTTGATTTGAGTTGAAAATTGAAGTGCCTGAAAAATCATGGGAATAAAAGTGGGAATTTGATCATACCAATTTTTGAATGGAATTGAAAATTCTTCAAGGTATTCCATTTATAGACATTAAAAATTTAATATAAAATTTAATGTAGATAATCATGAATGTGAGGAATAAAAATAAAAAGATGAGGAGAGAATATTTTTCTTTGAGAACCAAGAGTTGTGGTGATGTTCTATGAAACATTTTCAAGAAAAACTCAATGTATAAGAAGAAGAATCAGATCTTGTATTGAAGTTCAATATATTCTAGTTATTGAATCTAATGGAATAAGAAGATAATTATATGATAGTTATAGTTATAGAATTTAGAGGAAAACAAAAAAGATAGCTTAATGAGTTAGGAATCCAGATGAGAAAGTTCTGAAGATCTGTCATGCTGAGTTTCAAGCATTGATTGAGTTATTGAGTACTCTTGAAGAACATATGAAATTTTAAGAAAATTATATGAATTAAAAGAGATATATATTATTAATATAGAATATTCATATATATATATATATATATATTGATATACTTCCCAGAGGAACTTCAATGAAGCCACTTGCATATATATGGTGGGACACTATAGAAATTGTGTGACTCAGGGTATGCAGGGAGATCATAGTGTGACGCTGTAAACATAGTATGGAGCTTTAGAAGGAATTCCTATGTGAGACAAGAATTTTTAATTCCATTGAGACTTTGGTAGTGCAGGTTTTGGAAATAATTAACTCATTATAGTCACATTGATTACAGTGGATAATCATTGATGAGTATGACAACCAATCAAGGAAAAGATTAGGTTTTTGTACCAAACCTTGTAAAAATACTCTATGCCTCTTTTCCAGTTTTCATGCATGAATATAGTTGACTGTTTTTAGGTATTACATTAATAGATCCAATTTAACTAACTTAAAATAAATTTTTAATTCCATATGGGGTAAAATAATAAATAAGAATCTAAAAAGTAATTAACACCTGATTCACCCCCTCTTAGGTGTCTAAATCTGTCTAAGGGGTATATCAATATCGATATATCCATGTTTTTAGCTAGCACAAAAATATCAATTTGGATCCTTGATGACAAGGACCACATACAACATATTCAATTCATAACAACACCAAGTCTATACATGTGCAACACTAAATAAGGAAACCACCAATAATTATAATCACATTGGCATTAAATAATGGTATCACAACACATGGGTTTTTATACTTACATAAGAAAATTAATCTACATAATATTAATAGTTATGATATATATCAAAATTATATAAATTATCTATATCAAAGTAGTAAAACTACTCTATTTAAAAATATTAGACATGCTATATGTTAGAATAATAAACATGATATAAAGGGAAAACATACTGCACATGCTAACTATTCACCTCCAAAATACCACACTATTAAGATAACAAAAACCATTTTCTGTAAGAATAGAAAACATAATGTCAGGACCCGTCCCAGTGGGGCCCGTTCTGCAACTCCCCATGCCCACCACCCAGAGGCTAGAGGCTGGTGACTAGCACTGAGTAAGAATATTTATAACATGGGATACATTGCCTATGTACATGTACACACAAAAACATCTCCAAGACCACAAATGATGAAATGTAAAAAACACTAAGGAATAAAATGCATGCATAAAACTAATACCAACCAACAGATTATGATGAAAATTATAGTATTGAAAGTAAACTAGGCCAAAATACAAGCCCTCTAAAAACAAAAGTCTGAAAACTACAAAGTCTAATCTGTGAACACCAAGATGTACTAGGACTTTTGCTCGTAGCCGTAAGAAAACCTCGACCTGTAGGGAACTCAAAAAGCTCGGTCCTATCCTAGTCCACCTTGGACTCCATCAAAAGGCTGCTCGTCTTCACAAGACATGAAACATGTGGGAAAATCTCCTACAGAGGTGAGTATAACAATACTAAATAGAGGACCCCAAAACCTACAAATAAATACACAAAAAAGGTACAGTCATCCCGACACAGTATATGTCTACTGAACATATAACAGGTGGACCCAATCCAGATATACTCAAAACCCAGAACCGTAGTCTAGAGACACGTCACATAATCACATTTCACCTGAAAAGTATTCAGTTTGAAGATTCCACGAAGCACTCATCCGGGAGAACACACTCCATGAGTCTGATAGCTCTGATGATGTCTGTTAGAGAAGTACTATCCATCGGTAAAATTCACAAGAGATAGATACAATGATTCCAAGAGGAAACACTCCTGAGTGGGGAAATATCATGATACAAAGATGAGGATCCCTGCCAAGGCCTTGGAGGATACCACTGATCATCTAGATTCACCTGCTAAGTAGAGGATAGGTGCCCTATGGGGATAGTCACGTCAATACCTGACTCTACCTAGGGTCAATAATGGATAGAGGATCTCGCTCTGGGCCTCTCGGAGGGATACTTAACTCTATCTCAGAATGTACGACTGAAGAGATCATACTCTTGAAAAAGGAAACAATACATAACCTTTAGGGGAATGAGAAAAAAGGGCACTAACCCAAATGAAACATGTCCAAGATACAGTGGACAAGAATATCAAGCCATGTGCTGAAAGTACATGGCGTGTAGAAGTGTCACACGCTGTGTCTTCAGGCCCTGGGTACTACCCGTGTACAACATCCAGTGTCGCAAGGCTTGTTGTGTAGAAAGGTCAGTACATGACATGTAGTACAGATCACATGCCATGTCAGAGTAACTGAGGTTGGTTGTATTTACACGTCCGTGTGCCCGTACATAACTTTATTCTGTGTGCGGCATCCCATGTAACTAGTACATGGGGTAACCTGTGTAGCCGGCCTAGTCTGGCCATGTGGTGGAGTACACAGATGTGTACTCCATCATGTTTCCATGTATAACCTGAGGAACATGTTGAGTCCGCATAAGGACCCCTATGCAGTGTTCTTCAGAGAACACACCGTGTCATCACTTCGTGCATCACGGAACCATAGATGCCACTCAGTCGGTCCCACACGGCCTATTCTTACAGATACACACCGTGTTCTTGAGGAATTTACAAAAATGACGCCCGTTTCCACCACGCCTTGGTTTCTCATCTAATCCTTGATCCAACCACCCTATCACCTCAAAATGCAATATTTTAGGTCGTACTACCATAAAAAAGCTGATTCCATTAGTTTTGGACCTCAGATCGATCTTGACAATGCGTTTCGATCCACCCGCACGAAGAACGCTTGAGGAACGAGAACTCCCGAACTGAGTTGATTCATCTGCCTCCATGACCGTCACACATCAGATAGGTTGTCACGATGTCAGATCTCCAATTTTGGATCATTTTTTTGCGAAACAAATGCGCAACGATCTGTTATTCATAACCTTGTGAAAAACACGGGGTTAAAAAGGGAGGAAGAAAAACAACAGACATAGATTGAATGCTCCTCCACTATCATTCGTCGTGGCGTTGATCTGTGCTCATTAATAGGTTTAACAGGAGAATCAAAATGACAATCTAAGAATTATCATATAATCAATTCCAGAATAAAAAAACCCAAAAGAAATGGAAATTGATGCCCTCCCGCAAGAACGCCCAATCTGCGTATCACCCTGTCGGTGGGTTGATCCGCATTTGTTGTTTAATACAAGAATGGGGAACAAAAGAATCTAAATAAAAACCCCTACCTCAGTCTTCGATGAAGAGGGATATCGATCATCGGTTAGGATTCGATCTCGCTGCGCAATGATCCACTCTTCGTTGTTCATCAACGTTCGTAAAAAATCCTCCAAGGTTGGATCCTCTCTAATGATTCAGAGGATTCTAGGGGAAAACTAATGGGTTATGAGTCTAACCATGGGCTCCTAATCATTTAAATAAAATAATCATCGTTGAATTATTGAAACATTTTTAAATAAAATAAATTATTAATTTATTTTATTTCTTCAAAAATGTTTCTTCTAAACTGCCCAAAAACTAACTTTTGCAGCTGACCCGCGCTAGTCCATGTTAGGACCCACCTAAGGTAGAGTCACTACTCTAAATTCGACGGTTCCCTTAGATTTATGATCTGGGAAACCATTTAGAAGTTATTCCACTTTTACAGGAAAACTGCTCACGTGCACTGTTTAAAATTTTAATTTATTTGAAACATTTATTCCGAGCACTTCGGGCCTCAGAATCACATTCCATTATAAGATCTGGTATCAAAATAATTTCTCATAATATTTTAATATAAGACACGGAAAAATTAGAGACATTACATTCTCCCCACCTTGGGGATTTTCATCCCTGAAATTCGAAAACAAGAGCTACTCAAAAAGATATCGGTAACAGGCATAGATCTGAGTCTCCCACTCCCACGTGCTCTCCTGATGATTCCTGTGCTGCCACCAAAAGCACACTAAGGGAATCAATCACCCACAAAGGATCCTCTCCTATTGATCTTAGGTCTCCACCGGGTACTCAACAATGGTCTCTCCATTCTAGATGTCCAGCTCTCCCCAGTCAATGATGTGCGATGAGTTATGAAAGTATCTCCTTAACTACGACACATGGAAGACATCATGTACCTGGTTCAACTGTGGTAGTAGATCTAGGCGACACGCCACCTCGCCAAATCTTCACAGTATTTATAAAGGTCTGATGAACCTCGGAGATAGCTTTCCGTCATGACCAAATCTCCGTAACCCTCATCGAGGTGAGACCTAAAGAAAGATGTGGTCTACCTACTCGAACTCCAAAGGTCTCCATATTCTATCAGAATAAGATTTATAATGGATTTGTGCAGTCTACATCTAATCCTGGATGATCTGCATCATCTCGGTGGTAGCTTGCACCAACTCTGGACCCATGAGTACTGACTCTTCAGGTCAGTCTAGAAAAGTGGTGATCGGAAGGGTCTCCTATATAAGGCCTCGAACGGTGCCATACCAATGGTGGAGTGGTATCTATTATTATACAAAAACTCCACCAGTTGTAGGCGGTCCTCCCAACTGTGACCAAAGTCCAAGATATAGGCCCACAACATATCCTCCAAAACCTAAATGGTCCTCTCCATCTGGCCATCGGTCCGGGGATGGAACGCTGTGCTCAAGCATAGCAATGTCCCAAAAGGCTCCTGAAATCCCTTCCACAACCTGGATTTGAAGCGGGCATCTAGACCCAAGACCATCGTCGAAGGGATTCCATGAAGCCGAACTATCTTCTATATGTAGAGGTGTCCCAAGCTTTCTACAGAACTATGCTCCCTAAAAGCTAGGAAGTGGGCCGTCTTGGTGAGTTGGTCAATGATCACCCAGATGGAATCATTCCCCTGGGAAATTCGTGCTAGGCCCATCAAGAAGTCCATCGATATTCCATCCGACTTCAACTATGGAAATTCCAGGGGTGAGCTAATCCCATTAGAGCCTGGTGCTCAGCCTTCACTTGCTGACATGTAAGGCATCAAGAAATGAAATCTGCTACTTCCTTCTTCATGCATGACCACCAGATCTATCATCAGAGATCCTGGTACATCTTAGCCACTCTCGGATATACTACCATGGGGGATGTATGAAACTCCCTCAGGACCTCTTCCCGTAACGCCAATGGTACAACAGTGCATCCTCTGAAAATAAGTACATTCTCCCCACCTTTAGAGTATCCATCAGGAGAATGTTCTGTGGATAAATGAGCACATAAAGCCTCATAGTCGACATCCCCAAGTTGTGCCCCTAACTCACTGTTAGAGTGGAGGGGTGACAACCATCGACTGAAGGTAGGATTAATCTTCTCTATCCATGAAGTATAACTGAAACATGGCTAACTGCTCTATCACCTCACTCAACAGTTGTAAGACCGACCATCTACTAAGAGCATCCACCACCGTGTTCCCCTTCCCAGGAGTATAGATGATCTCAAAATCATAGTCCTAGTGAAACTCTAACCAATGTCTCTATCTCAAATTAAGATCCTTCTATGAGAAGATGTATTTGAGGCTCTTGTGGTTAGATTAGATGATAAACCACTCACCCATAAGTTAGTTTCTCCACATATTCAACGTGAAGACTACCACTGCCAACTCAACATCATGGGTCACATAGTTCAGATCATGTGGCCTAAGATGGTGTGAAACATATGCAATCACTTCCTATTTCCACATCAGGACATATCCAAGCCTATTCCCTGATGTGTTGTAGAAAACTATGTACTTGACACCCTCCTTTGGTAATATCAAGATCAAGGAAGTCGTCAAACTCTACCTCAACTGATCGAAAGTTTGCTAGAACTTCTCTATCCACATGAAGGGTTTCCATTTCCTAGTTAAGGCCATAATCAGTGCTGATATTCATGAGAAATCAGGAATGAACCTTTGGTAATATCCTGCCAACCCAAGGAAGCTCTGTAGCTCCATCACGCTTTGAGGTGGCTTCCATGCTAACACTGCCTCCACCTTGGCTGGGTACACAACTACACCATCTGTTGAGATGACATGTCCTAGAAAGTGGACCTACTGAATCCAAAACTGGCACTTTGAGATCTTCATAATGTTGGGGCTCTTGGAGTACGTCCATAACCATCTGCAGGTGTCTTGTGTGCTCCTCCTCTGACACCGAGTACACAAGGATGTCTTCAATGAAGACTATTGAGAACCAGTCCAAGTACGGCTAGAAGATCAGATTCATAAGTCCCATGAACACTGAGGGGGATTTCATCATGGTAAAAGGCATCCCCGAATACTTATAGTGACCATAATGACATCTGAAATCCGTCTTCGGTATATCCTCATCCGACACTCGTAATTGGTGGTAACCTAACCTAAGGTCAATATTCGATAACCATTGTGCCCCTCTCAGCTGGTCGAAGAGGTCATCGATCCTCAATAGTGGATTCCTGTTATTCACCATTACCTGGTTCAGGCACCAGTAATCCATGCCCAACCCCAAACTCCCATCTACCTTCTTGGAAAACAAAACCAGGGCCACCCAGGGTGAAATGTTGGGTCTTACGAAACCCTTGCTCTGCAAATCCTCCAACTGCAACCTCAACTCGCAAAGCACTGCGGGATCCATCCGATATGCTGGTGAGGAAATCAGTGCCGTCATGGGGTGTAAGTCAATGCAGAAGTCGAATTCCCAGTGGGGAGGTAGTCCCAGAATATCTTCGGGAAAGAAGTCCTCGTACTCCGCCACTGCTTTTGGGAACTGGAATATCACAACATCTACTGCTCCAAGGGCCAGGCTAGCCAACTCATGAGTGATCGGTTTCACCCTTCTATGCAAGGGCCCATTCTGTACTGCTTGGGTCTCCTTTTCTTCAACAAAGAAAGACCACATCCCATCGTTGCGGACACACCATACTCTTCACCTAAAGAAGTCAATCTGGGCATGGAACGAAGATAACCAATCCATACCGAGAATGATGTCTTATGTCCTTGATGCTACCGCCAAGAGGTTCCAACCGAAACTTTCACCTCCAAGGGTAAGATCACACTATCTGAAAAGGTGTATAATCATTGAGTCTCCTCCCGTAGGTTTCTCCAACTGTAATGATCGAGTTAATAGATCTACCAGAATCTCAAGGTTTCACACAAGACGTTTGGAGAGGAAGGAATGACCAGAACCTATGTCTATAAGTATGGAAGCTAAGGTAGAGAAGACATAGATCATACCTTAGATCATCCCTGGTGTCCCTGGGTTATACACCTCAATTGCATGCAGCTGTCCCCGCCCCTGTGCCCCAGCTCCCTTAGCCTGGTGCAGACCTCTTGGGGGTGGTGGTGGAAGTAGATCGAAGCGTCTTCCACAACCTGTAGCTCTCCCTGCTCCTCTGCCACATCCGCCGCCTAGCGGGTATGTATGCTCCACTCTCTACCTCTACCTTGGTGTTCCATCCACCACTTCCCTCTCAGCAGCTCGACAGGTCGGACAATCCCAAGTGAGATGTCCCCTATCGTCACACAAGTAACACCACCTCTCCCTAGGCTGACTAGATCCATCCTGAGAGCCCTGGACTGTAAATTCCCTATCCTGAATCCTCCTATGACATCTCCCACATCCTGATCCCTATGCCTAACATCGACTCCCTACTGCCGAGGTCTCCACACCTATGTGCCTGCTGCTAACTATCGTCAGCTGTCTCTGCTCCACCAAGAATCTCTCAATCACCAAGACTCACTCAATCACTCTAGCATAAGTCGAAATGCATATAGGCACAACACTAGCTCGAATGTCTCATCGTATTCCCCATTCGAAGTTATGAGCCCTGAAGTATTGATCCCTGACCATATCCATCGAGTACCTGGCGAGGTTGGTGAACCTCAATGAATAGTCATCCACTGTCAAAATACCCTACTAGAGCTAAAGGAGCTCCTAGATACGCACTTCTCTCAGCGTAACCAGGGAGAAATCCTCCATAAAGAGTCGCTCAAACTCCATCCACGAAAGAGTCTCCTCGTCGTGAGTCTATGTGGTCAGACTCCACCATCGTCCCACCGAACCTTGAAGAATGCTCACTCCAAGGATCACTATCTAGTTCACCGGTGTCCTCACGAGATAAAGAACTCTGGTCACCACCTCAAGCCAGTCCTCAGCCACCTGAGGGTTGGGCTCACCTCAGAACCCATGGGGTCTCTATCTCAATAACTCCTAGAGTGCACTCAACTTGCGCCCCTCGTCTGTCGGTACTGTAGGTACGACATGCTACTCCACTGGTGGGGTTATAGCTGGTGCACCACCTGAAGGCAAGTCCTAGGGAACTGGTCCCTGTATCGAAGCCTCGTCACTGAGGGGGTCATCCTTGTGATCACACTGCTGAATCCTAGCGGGTATGTGTTGCGGAGGCATCCTGTAAGGAACAAGATGTACCATGGTCAAAGAGTTTATCTGGATTGCTGACACAAAAGAAACAGAAAATGAAACCCATTCCTATATGATGCATGTACCAATCTTTTATTTCCCCTGCAACTAGTGTTTTCATGTACTGAGTCAAAAAGCAGGTTATCAGAGTCCTAGTGTATGGATACGTCGGCCATCCACACCAACACTAGAGTCTCTAGCCTGAAATCCGATCTCGAAACACTTAATACTATTTACCCAAAACAATCTCATATACTCTTGGTTCTATGGTATAACTGAACACGTCTGATACCACTCTGTCACGACCAGTCCCAGTGGGTTCGTGCTGCAACTCCCCAAGCCCACCTCCAATAGGCCATGGGATAGTGACTAGCATTGAGTTGGCATATTACTAAGATGGGAGGTATTGCCTAAGTAGCTGCACACACGAAAACATCTCTAAGACCACAAATGCTAAAATGTAGAAAAAACACTAAGGAATAAAATGAATGCATACAACTAATCCCAACCAAAAGAGTATGACAAAAAGTAGAGTACTGAAAGTAAACTAGGCCAGAATACAACTCACAAAAAACAAAAGTCTAAAAACTACAAAGTACAACTTGTGAACACAAATAGGTAATGGGACTGCTACTCATAGCCGTAGGAACACCTTGGACTATAGGGAAATTAGAAATCTCGGTCCAGTCCTGGTCTACGCTAGACTCTGTCAAAAGGCTTCTCATCTACACAAGACATGACACATGCATGCAAATCCCTTGCAGGGGTGAGTATAACACTACTTAGTAGAGGACCCCAAAAACCACAAATAAATACACAAATGAAAGGCACAATTATCTCTACATAGTATATGTATACTGAATATATAATAGGTGAACCCAATCCAGATATACTCAAAACCTAGACCCATAGTCTAGAGACAAGTCACACAACCACATTTTCCCCGCTAGGTATTCAGTTCAAATATTCCACAAAGAACTCATCCATGAGAAATCACTCCATGAGACTGATAACTCTGATGATGTCTGTTTGATAAGTACTGTCCTTCAGGAAAAGTCATGAGAGATAGATATACTCATTCTGGGAGGACACACTCCTGATTGGGGAAAGATCACGATACATAGATGAGGATCACTACCAGGTCCTTGGCAGATGCCACAACTCATCTGGATTCATCTTCTAAGTAGAGTATCGGTGCCCTGTGGGGATAGTCACGTCGATAAACGACTCTACATAGGGTCAAGAATGGATAGAGGATCTCACTCTGGGCCTCCTGGAGGGATACCTCACTCTATCTCAGAAAGTCTGGCCGAAGGGATCATACTCTTGAAAAAGGAAACGATACCCAACCTTCATGGGAATGAGAAAAAGGGGCACTATCCCAAATGAAAGATGTATAAGAAATGGTGGAAAAGAAGATCAAGCCATGTATTTAAAAGTAAATGGTGTGTAGAAGTGTCACAAATCGTGTCTTCTGACCTCAAGTACTGCTCGTGTACAATGGCCCATGTCGCAAGGCTTGTCATGTAGAAAGGTCAGTACACGACATGTAGTACAGATCACACACCATGTCTGAGTAACTGGGGTCAGCTCCATGTACACGACCATGTGCCTGTACATAGTTTTATCCCGTGTGCGCCATCCCATGTAACTGGCACATGGGGTAACCCATGCAGCCGGCCTAGTCTGGCTATGTGGTGGAGTACACAGCTGTGTACTCCATCCCGTGGCCGTTTATACCCCAGGATACACACCGAGTCCGCATAAGGACCCAAACGCCGTGTTCTTTGGGGAACATGCCATGTCATCACTTCATGCATCACGGAACACTAGCCACCGCTGAGATGATCCCACATGAAGTGTTCTTAGGGATACACGCCTTGTTTTTCGAGAATTTCCAGAAATAATGCCTATTGCCGCTACACCCCAGTTTCTCCTCCAATCCTTGATCTGGCCACCCAATTTCCTAGAAACTAAATATTTGAGGTCATCCTACCATCATGAAGCCAATTATTTCAGTTTCAAGCCTCCTATCGGCCCTGAAAATGTGTTCCAATCCACATACATGAAGAATTCTTAAGGAACAAGAACTCCCAAACCGCGTCGATTCATTTTACACCATCACCATTGCACATCCTCTAGGTCATCATGGTGTAAAATATTTATTTTGGGATTGTTGCATTGTGAAATGGATGTGCAACAATCCATTGTTCATAACCCCATGAAGAATGCGAAGAATTTGGGGTTAAAAAGGGAGGAAGAACAACAATAAACAAAGGAGGAACACACCTCCACCATCATTCGTCACGACGTCGATCCATTCCTGTTAATAGGTTTAATAGGTGAATAAAAATGAAAATACAAGAATTATAATATAATCAATTCCTAAATCAAAAACCCCAAAAGAAAAATAAATTGATGCCCTCCCGCAAGAACGCCTGCTCCGCAGATCACCCTGTTTGTGGGTTGATTTGCGTTCATCATTTTATACAAGAATGGGGAACAAAAGAATATAAATAACAAACCCTACCTTAGTTGTCTACAAAGAGAGATATCATTTTTCAGTCGGGATTTGATCTCTATGTGCAACGATCCATGCGTCGTCGTTCATCGGTGTTCTTCAAAAATCCTCCAAGGTTGGATTCTCTCCAAAGATCCAGAGGATTATAGGGGAAAACTCCACGGTAATGAGTCTAACCTTGGGCTCTTTCTCATTTAATGAAAATAAGAATCTTTAAGTTATGGAAAAATTTTAAAATAAAATAAAATATTAATTTATTTTATTTCTTCTAAAACGTTTCTTCTAAAATGCCCAAAAACTTACTTTTGCAGCCAACCCACGCCAGTCAATGTTAGGCCCTACCTAAGGTAAAGTCGCTTCTCTAAATGCAAATGTGCCCTTAGATTTATGATCCAGGAACCCATTTGAACGTTATTCCACTTTTATAGGAAAACTACTCAAGCATGCTATTTAAAATTTTAATTTATTTAAAACATTTATTTCGAGCACTCCGGGCCTCGAAATCGCATGCCGTCAAAAGATCTGGTCTCAAAATAATTCCATATAAAATTTAAAAATAATACACGGAAAAATCTAAGAAATTACATGTAATATGATATTCATAAGTAAAGTACAAAAATATAGTATTCAAATATTCTGGTCTGAGTCGAAATGATGTATGGGGTATTCTATACTCAATCATTAAAATATTCTAGTTTCATTCCAAGTGTTGCAAGAGTTTAGGAATATAAAACAGTTTTAGATATGGTATAGAAAATAAAAATGTGGAACTAACTTGAGACCACTAATATTAGTTCTTAGAATAATGTGTAAACTCTTAAACAATAATCTGATGTACACTTTTCTAATGGATGACTTAATAAAAATGAGTTAGTCCATGGTTTTTTTAATGTTAAGCATCATTAAAGGAATGAAAACTATCACTTTATTTAACTTAAGATACAATTTATAAGTAAAAATATACTTCATGTTAAGTTCATAAGTGAGCATTTAACTCACCCATAGAAATCCAAGAAAAACAGAATTTTGGAATCCTACTCCTTAAGTCACCATTTTATTTAATTGTTTGTTACTCATATTTAAGATGAATTCTTTAGAAAAAAAGTAATAAACATAGACAGTGATGATTTAATTTCAAAAACTAGTTTTGATATAACATTTAAAAAATGTAAAAAATGTTAAACTACTAAGGAATTATAAAAGAACTATTTACAAAAAACAGTTTTATATAAAACTCTACCCACATTATACTATTTTTTAAATACATTAAACTTTTATTATATAAAATATCTATCATAAAATTGAAACCAAAATGATTTACATGTAAAATCACTTTTTCCATCACTTGATCAACCTAACCCCCACATCATCATCAAATAAATCTCTTAACCAAGGGTTAAGGGTTTTTTGACATATATCTTGTAACACCTCAAATATAGTAACCTAAAAATGAAAATTTTATAATTTTCGAACACTTTTAAGTAGAAAAGTGATAAACCAAACAATCAACCACAAAAGTTTCATGAACTGAATAAAATAGGTAAACCATGAAAATAAATATTGAGCCTATTCGAATCTATATCCCTAAATAATTTCCATTGGATATCCTAGATTTATTTTAATACCTTGGAACAAAATATAGGGTATAACATCCAAAAGTATTGTATTTTTTAGTAGTATTGGAAGACTAGATACATAAATGGTTCAACATTAAAATATAAAACTTTAAATACAAAAAAAATATTCTATTGATAACTTTATTATTTATTTTAGTAAGTTATTTAAATCATTTATAGATCTCTTTTTGGTATCTTAGGGAAAGGAAACATAATAAAGGGTGGGCTCAAATGCTTATTAAGGGAAATCATACAAAATAATCTATCATAAGATAAACAAAGCATGAATAATATGGTAGAGATAAACCATAATCTAATATTCCATATAACTTATATCATAAAAAGTTGAATATATCCATGTATGACATAAAAATATAAATAATAACATGGATAACACTAACTAATTTCATAATTATAGAACATATAATGTCAAAAATCATAATCATACCATCAAAGACTTGATCTAAGACTTCATAAACACACTATTAAGTGCATGTTCTAATACATCCTAAATAATTGGGTAAACATGCACCAAATACCCAAACTAGTTTTTCACACGATACCTTTTGATGCATAAAGGGGATATAACATGCCTTGTATATCACTAATTCTAATGCATTCATCACATATAAGGGGTGAATGACAATTCAATACATAATCAAAATAAATATTCTTATTGAAAAACTAGTATATGATATGCGAATATTTTCCCAAATCAATAAATATAACTACATGATCATAATATATTTCGAGAAACAATGTGGACGGTATCATTAGAGTATATCCTCAGAAAAGTATAATATTCATAAAGGGATACCAACATAGATGAAAATACTTTTAAAAGATCACTAGAACATTTCTTGATGAAAATACCCTTCTCATTTTGAAACCGCTTATTTAAAATCTATAAAATTACAAAATACTTGAATAAAAATTTTAATTTAAAAGAACCTTGAAAAACTTTGAATTATTATTTAACTCAAATAATATTTATGATGGTGGGAAAATTTGTTTGTGTGGTAAACATTAATAAAGATTCTATTCACACCTTTGGTAAAAAGTGACTCATTCAGAAAATAACCTGACGATTCATGTTAAAACTTTTTAAAGAATGTTAAATATGGATAAAAATGACACTAATAAAACATCTAATAATATTAAAAACATTATTTTTAACATTTGAAATAAAATACACACTTTTAAGAAAAATATTCTCGATCGAATAGAAAACCCACCATTTTTCTTAAAAATGTTCCTTTTGAATTTTGAGTACATAGATAGTTAAAAATGAAATGAAAACTTTTAATTCATAGAAAAAATCAAAGGATGTGATAATATATGTAATTTAAGATATAAATATCATATAATTCACTCAATATAAACTTAGACATAAATAATCCCAAATAAGGATGGGTTTGTGAAATAAACCCTTAACACTTTAGAAAGTTTTGAATCATAACCCCCATGAAAGAAATAAATTCCAATGAAACGTTAAATACCATGAATATAAACAGATTAATGATATAACACATCAAATGGGTTGTATATACACCATAAAAATGAAACAATTGTTTAATATGACATATATCTAATAGAAATAAAAGTGAGAGGAGAAACCCTTAGCACAGGTCCAAATTGCTTCGTAAGTGATTTTAACCCCATTTATAATGAATTTAGAATTATTATAATTATAGAAAAGAATAATATATATACTTATAATATCATATATTATCCAATTATAACATTTAAACACTTTTTTATTAGTAATTCATTATTAAAATCATCATTTCTGAGTGCTAAGTGTATCATTTTTCATGTAAGTTTCAGTTTGATAGTTTTATTATTTGCATATTTATCATGGTTAAATCATCTAAATAATTTTAATAATAATATAAATATAATATATATTCATTATATATATATAATCATCTATTAAATGTGTACATGAAAAATTAATCTCATCGCTTAGTGAAGGTGGTAGTCCAGACGTACGCACGAGCGACGTTATCAATTTTGAATTGGTGGAAGGGTAAGAAGGTAAATGGGATATTATATTTATATGAAAATAATTATACCATAAATATCATATATATCTATTAGTTATATATTTATAACCATACAAATAAATTGGTGATGAAAAACTAATTACATCGTTATGTGGAAACGGTAGGCCATAGGTACGTACGAGAGACATTTTAATTTTCTATAGGATTGAAAAGAGATGGAAAATGGTTTTAAAATTTTCATAATAATATATATATATAAAATTATAATATTGGAGTGATTATTTTATGATGGGTAAAATTGATTTAGAGTAATTAGAAGAATAAATGGACATTTAAAGGGTTGGTGAAGAAGATTACCTCTTCTTTTAGAGACCTCCTTTGAGTTACACATTAAGCCTTCTTAGGATGACATTAGGAGAATAAAACAAGATCAAGAATGAAGTTAAGGAATATATGAAGGTTTTTTAAATCTATTTTCTGAGATAAATTTCTCAATGTTTGTGAAAAATGGAGGAGAAGAGGTGTCCATTTATAAGTGAGGGGAGGGACACACATAGAACTACTTAAAATATTTCAATAATATAAAGTCAATTTCAAGTGAAATTGGATAAAAATAGAAAATAATTATAATTTATTATAATATAAGTTATAAATATATTAAAAAAGTTATTATGAATTTTTATGGGGAATTAATAGACTTATTTCTTAGTTTGACCCCCTCAGTAAACCCTTTTAAACCTTAAATGTGTAAACAAAATTTTACTACTTTTAGGATTAATTATGAACAAAAATTAAGTTAACCATATTAAATTATATTAATTATTAATATTCAAAATATTTTATCCATTTTATAAATTTTAAATTTTATAAGTGTCATAAATTTACTTTAAAATAAGTACACAAAATGCAACGAAAACAATTTTTAGAAAAATCCATTTTAAGCATAAAACTGAATTTACTTTCATTACTTGTCTTGTAAAAAATATTATATGAATATTAAAATATTTTATTGAATAAATATTATATAAATTTTATTATCATTTTAAATCAATATTTATTTATTTAATTTAATAATATAATAACACTTTGCGTATATAAAAATAGTTTTTAGAAAAATGCTTTTTAAGCCTAAAAAGGAACTTAAACCAAAATAAAATAAAATGATGATTAATAAAAAATTAATTAGTTTATTTATAATTAAAGGATAATTATTATAATCTAATATAAAATCCAAAACATAATGGTACTTTTTTAATTACTTAATTTAATACAAAAATGAAAATTTTCTAAAAATTAGTATTTTTCACCATTCATCAAAAAATAAATCCTTTTAGGAAAATATAAAAAAAACTCTAAGATATGCAGATTATTTTTTACAAATTATATTCATTTATTCAAATAAATGTTTTAAAAATATTATAAATTATCTATAATGTCTACCACAAAATTCAATAAAAAACCATTCTTGAAGAAAACATATATTTTAAGCATAAAATGTCTTTACTGAAAATTAAGTACATATTTATTATGAATTAATCAATAAATTTGTATTATATAAAATATTTATATATATTTTTCATAATTTGGTTAATAATATTCATGCATACCAATTTAACATCTAGTTTATAACAATCACATTTCAATAATATTATTTTTATTGTATATTGTAGTTAACATAAAGCTCAAGGCTGCTTGTGGTGCACACCATCAAACATAGTATTCATTTAATGAAAACTAAAATCTTGGGGTGTTACATTATTCCCTACTTATAGAAATTGTGTCTACATAATTTTAATTTATTTGGATCATATCATGACATTTTAATATATCTTATCAAGAATTTTAATTTTTTGGTTAAGTTACGAGATCTTATTACTTATTAAATAAATATAATGTTTACCTTTAAAAGACTTCCAATTGTGAACGTGTTTCCAAAAGAGTACCATAATAATTAATTGGTAATTTCCAAAAAACTTGCTAGATTTATCTTCTATTTCATGATTTTGAGGAATTATAAGAAAATATACTGAATTGATTCATTCAAAATTTATAATTTCTATTTTTACCCTTTGAATGATTATTTTAATCAGTTTCCAATTACAATTCTAATTATTAATGACTAAGATGAATTTTTCATGCATGAAGGGAACAAATAAACCTTTAATGGATCATAAGATCCATCAAATAAGGAAAATTTATTTCACCTAACTAAAAAAATGACTATAACAAGTTCAGATAATTCTTAATATGAATAAACCTTCCTGTAAATAAGTAATACATTAATTATGAAAACATAAATAATAATAATTATATAAATGTTGTAACAATTTAACATTTAAATTATAACACCAATAGTTCATCATAGATTATTTAATACTTAATTTAATAATTTCTAAATAGAAAAAACTAATTAAACCCCAAAAGTTAAGATTATGTCGAAGACAAACACAGGTATAACAACCATGTTTTCAACTAGAGAATAATTGTTCATATTAACATAAACCACTTAATATATTATCAATATTACCATATTCTAACTCAATGTATAGTTTGAAAATTATTTCCTCAAGGTTTCATGGGATTATTCGATATCCTTGTTAAATATAAAAGAGTTCATAGATTTTGAATCAAATAAAGTATGATTTTAGGATCAAATTATCTACTACTGCGCCTTAAGGGATTATAACATCATATATAGTAATTAGATAATCTTGGCCTTGGTCCCTAATCAATTTTTGAGTTAAATTAAATTTATTATTTCTGAATTCATTTTCATAGTTCCCCATTTCCGTATAGTTAAAACCCTAAACATTGGTGGATGGTTTCTTACCCTTTTATCCATGAAACTTCAAGAATTTATATCCACACTTGAAGAAAACTCATATTCCTTTCAAGAAAGAACTAGGGGTTTTCTTTACACAATTATTACATTTGGGAAGCTCTATACTTCTCTTATTTCTATTTAATTAATTTATTTTTTTCCTGGTGCTCACTCACACTCTTAATATATTGATTTCTTTTTAAAATATATAACTTAGAGAATTATTTCCCTATATTGATGGAACTTGACACCATATCATCATATGATGAAAAAAGTTGAGATAATAGTTACTTTTAGAGTATTGTATCAATCCCATTCAATAAATACTTAATATTACATTCTAGATAACACAAAAATTCCATAACATTCCTTTATAATATTATAAATTTTGTTTCATACTCAGTAACACCTTCCTCTTCCTTCAATATTATATTAAGGAATTTACATTCTATATCAGATCATTGTTAATGAGGAAAGTATTTTTCATATAATATCTCCTTAAAATTAATCAATTCCATTCTATCTATCTTTTACTCATACTTTTTCTTTTAAATCAATGAATACCATTTATAAAAACCTTCCTTTAAACAATATATGTCCATAATAAACTTCTCGCTTTAATTACTTATCATATATCAAAATATATTTTCAAGGGACTTGATCCATTGTTTAGTTATCAATAAATTATTAGTTCCATTAAAGTATGGAGGTTTCTACCCCATTAAGCTGTTAAACATCAACAAAGCATTCTATGAATTGATAATTTATTCTATATAGGAAAGTTTATTGGATATAACCTGATTTAACTTTCCCAATATATTCATAATTACCTCAGCTCTAATACTGGTCATGTTTAATTTCTCATGAGGTAAATCCCTATATTGATCACTGGTTTTGACTTGTATTCCATTCCTTCCACTGGTTTATATTTATAAACAATGGAATATACTATATTAGCTAATATTATAATGAATCATATTGTATAATTCCAAATCTAGTGAAATACCTAACATAAATTGAATATATATGAATAGATAATATATGTTTAGTATCTTTTGGAATATTATAAAATCATAAAAAATATTTTAATATATTTTATAATGGTTTTAAAATAGTGTGTAAATCAACCAAATAATATCCCTTGATAGTTTATAGCCAGGTGTTTAGTTTTATGCCCACTTATTATGAACTGATAAGGATCAAGAAAATACTAAATTCCCCTTTCATAGTTTTTACCCCTAGATTCATATATTCCACACCCATATCCATTCTATTATCTAGACAAGGATATATTTTCTAAAAAAACCATAGAGTCTTTACTTTACCAAAACATTGTAATATTATCATATGTATATACTCATCCTTAGAGTTTGTCATAGCATTATGTTTTCTAATATATTTTTTCCTAAATCTAGTTCCAAATGTTTATAATAAAATTTCTTTTGATAAAAATTGGGAATCCCTACATTTAGTGACCAAAAATCTGGTGGTTATTTTATTATATTGGCATAAAATATAAGGGATCACATCCTAAAGGATCAAATATTTTTGTAGTCTTGAGATACTAGATACATATATGATTTTCACATTATATCCAAATATATGAAATATAACTTAAATATTCTAGTGATAACATTATAATTTATTCTATTAAATCATTGATATCATTCATAGATCCATTATTTATATCATTGAGAAAGGAAAAAATAATAAAGGGTGAGATAAAATGCTCAGTAAGTGAAAAAATACTACATAAGCTATGATAAGGTAAACAAAACATGAATAATTTGAAAGAGATAAACCATAATCAATATTTCGTATAAATTATATCAAAAAGGGTAATATATCCATTTATCTCATAAAAATAAATAATTACATGGATAAAAATAATTTATTTCATAATGATGGAATGTATAATGCTGGACATTATAATCGTACTATTAAGTCCTCATGTTATGACATCATAAACATACCGTCAAAGACATGTGCAAAGGCATCATAAACAATTAGGTATGAATACACCAAATACCCAGGGTAGTTTGTCTCATGAGACCTACTAATTCCTTGGTGGGATATAATGGACCTCACCCATCACTTACTAATTTCAATACATTCATCATATGGAAGGGGTGAATAATAATTCAATACATAATCAACATAAACATTTATTCTGAAAAACTAGCATATGAAATATTAATATTTTACATAATCAGTAAATATAACAAAATTATCATAAGAAATATAGAGAAATAACATATATGGTATCATTAGAGTATATTCATATTAAATAATAATATTTATATAAGTATGTTTTCATAAATAAAAACACTTTTAAAAGATCACTGAAACATTTCTTGAGGAAAATTCCATATTTATTTTGAAATAACTTATTTAAAATCTAAAAAAGTTTATATTATTATGAAAAAAAAGTTATTTAAAATTAAACTTGGGAAATCATAAATTAATATTCAATTAAAATAATATTCATGATGGAAGGAAAATTCTTTTGGGCAGTAAAAATTAAAATAAAAATTATATTCACACCTTCAATAAAAAGTACCCCATTTAGAAAACAATAATAATATTCCTTTTAGACCTTTTTATATAAATTAAAACATGTGTAGAAATTATTTTCATAAATAATTTGATAATATTAAATACACTCTTGAAAACATTTTAAATAAAATATATATATGAAAGTAAAATATTCCAGATCGTATAAAAAACAAATCCGTTTTTTATTAAAAATGTTTTTTTAGAATATTGAGTACTTAGAAAGAGAAAAATGATATAAAAAATGTAATTCATAGAAATAACCAAAGTATAGGTAATATATGGGTTTTAATATAAAAATTTCATATCCCCCCCAAAATTAAACACAAATAATCCTAATTAGGATGAGATTGTAAAATAAACCCCTACCACTTTAGTAAATTTTGAATTATAACACCATGAAAGAAATAAGTTACAATGAAACATTAAATACTATAATTATAAATAGATTCATGATATAAAATATCAAATAATTAGTATATAGAACACAAAAAATAAACAAATGTGGCAATATGAATATGTATCATATAAATAAAAGAGATATGAGAAACTCTTACCTCAGAGCCAACATGCTTCGTAGGTTATTTAAAACTCATTTATAATAAATATATCTTTACTATAATTCTTTAAAAAAACTATAAAAATAACTATAATATCATATGTGATCCTATTATAACATTTCATCACCTTTTTATTAGTAATTATTTATTAAAATTGTTATTTTTGAGTGTTAATTATTTTTTTTTCATATAAATTTCAATTTGGTAGTTTTGATCCTTGTATATTAATCATGGTTAAATCATCAATAAAATGTTAATAATGGTATAAATATTATATATATTCATTGTGTACATATTTATAATCATACATGAAATTTGGGAATGAAAAATGAATCACATAGTTTCATGGAGAGGGTAGTCCACAGGTACACCAAAGTGAAGTTATAATATTTTAATAGGTGGAAGTGTCACAAATCAGCCCTGGTAAACCCCCAAATAGGGAACCCATTATAGTTTATGAAATGGAATTAATGGTTAACCTGATCCACATGGCATAACGATAAGCATCAGGGCATCAAAAGACAAATAATTGAGGGTGATTTTACCAAATAACCAAAACATAAGCTAAAAAAGCGCACAACACACAATCTCAGAACATAGATAAAATAATAATCAGGTCTAGATACATGATATAAAAATAAAACTAAAACCAAATAGGAACTAGAGAAAATATCCATATGACAACTTAGTCACCCCCATCCATAAAACCATCATACTCTAGGAGAAAACCTGAACAGAATTTTAAACCTACAAAAAATATCAGTTCTAGAGACACCAAGTAACATAAGTAGGGTGTGAGAATAAAACTAGTAGGTAATAACCATATAATCCATACATGTACTTTCACAAAATTTTACATAAATTATAGTTAATAAATATAGATATAAAATAGGTTTTATTCATTTAAAAAACAAATGACAACATTTCTGAAATCTACTTTCAAAAAACAAACTTGGATTTCCTTCTAAAATATATTTCCAATTTCAAAACCCAATTTTGAAAAAAAAGTACAAAGAAAACCACAACCTTGGTAAGTGTATAATAAAGGGATACCAGAGCTAAATTGAGGAACTTTGGTGTATCAAAAGAGTAATACCAAAGGAAGACTAAGTAGTACAAGTATAATCAGGTAAGTATAAACAAAACAAGAAAAAATGGTTCAAAAAAATATAGGAACATACAATATAATAGTCATAAGAATGCTCTAGAAATATCGAGGGGAAATATTAGATGTACAAAATTAACAAACATCTACCGATTTATGTTGAGATCCAAAGTCTATCACCAACCTGGATTCTCTCATCTAGCCTCACCAGTGGCATAAAGCCCTCTATAAATTCATCTACCAGAGGGTTCTAGTCCATCTATTCAAGACCCAAAAGAAACCATCACTTTACCCTAGAGATTATATATAGGATCCCATGATAATAATATAAATTATATGTGTGGAGTTTATCAGACACTTGAAACTAACACATATAACAACATGCATGCCTTCCTCATTTCCATATACCATTTATGCGGAGACCCTCTCTCACCAGAAGAAAACTACGGGGGTCACCATCAGACTGAAAACATTTCTCAAGTTCCAAATAGGCCCACACATCATGGGAGTTCAATTGTTTTAAAAATAAATTATTAAAAAGTGATAATTAGGCCCAAACTATTTGATAATCCCCAATAATTTTCGAAAATACATCAAAAGGTACCAAATAAGACTTAGCATTCAAGATACAAACCATTTATGGGTAGAAAAACTTCCAAAATAACTTCTAATTATTCAAATACATTTGCAAGGTTCCAAATGGGCCTTGAAGAAGGTACAAACCGCATTTATTAGTTGTTTTGAAACCAATAAAACATTTATAAAACATTTAGATATTTGAAAACCATTTAAGAGAGGGTGTAAGGAGGATGAAGTGTATTTGAGAAAACCATGGTTTTAGAAAACAATCCTTTTATGGATTATCTATTTATATTAATGTACACATATATATGTACACCTCATTTACATATGGGAATGTACATATCATACTAGAATATAAATAATAATCCATATGAATGTTGAAGTTTCAATAAAATAATACAAGGAAGGATCAAAATGAAACACAAGAAACATCTCATCAAAGAACAAGATATATTATACAAGAAACAAATCTATAAAGCTGATAAAAACCAATTAAAACTAAAATTATACATATAAAAAAATTTATAAAACAAAAACAAGGGAAAAACACTTCAGAACACCCAAATCCATTTAAAGGGCCACTTGGGATTTTATTAAGCACCTAGAATACAAATACTTTGATATATATATATGCATAATTATAGAAATACTTATAAAAACCCTTTTTTCACCAAACCTCCAACATATAATGTCAAAAAAATCATTCTAAAAAACCAAAATCATGAGGAAAAAAATTAAAATTAAAATTATTAAAGCTCTAGTATCACATGTAATGTTCCAAAAAGAAAATGGACCGAAACACCTACCTCAACAGTGTACGAATGCAACAAAACTCTTGAAGAGGGAAGATCTAAGACCAAGAGACAAACCACACACCCTAAAATCAAAATAAACAACCCAAATAAACAAAAACACTCCCTAGTATTTGGGTAAGAGAGAATAAATATAGGTATGAAAGAAAAACATGAGGAAGGAGGAAGATGTGAAAGAAACAGTGCCAAAATCTAAAGAAAACTCACCTAGATTGAAAGAGGTCAACAATTATGGAAGTATGAGACAAGTAGTAAGGGTTTTGAAGCCCCTTAATACTAAAAAAATCAATGGGGGGGGGGATAGGGGTAAAAATGGGTTGAAACATAAAAGGTGAAAACTTGGAATTTCATGTTTTTGAGAATATAGGAAAGATGAATGGTTTGGCCACACAGTTTACCAAACCATACACCAACATTGTGCACCCTATTGGAAATACAACCACCCTCACATGGGATGGCCACACAATTTGAAAAACCATGCACCAACTATGAAATATGGATCTATCATAATGATAGATACACTCACATAATTTCCCAAATTTTTCCTCTAACTATGAGAAAGCCATGCGATAGGTCTCATAAACCCCAAGAAGTCTACATGATTACTCTTTTTACTACATGGTTTTAGCCAAATTATGTGTATACTATGTAGGTCAAATCATACAATAAAGAAATGAATTTAAAACACCCTTTTCATCTACCATCGACATAACTTAACACTAAAATGTTTGAACTATCTATGAGCAGGGGTAAAAAACCTACCAAAAACGAAAAAACTCAAAAATTAAACCAAGAACTCAACCTAAAAACTAATGGAAAATAAAGGGCCAAGAAATAAATAAAATAAAAGTAAAAAAACCAAGGTTAGGATGTGATAGGAAGGGAAATGAGGAAAATGATATATTATAATTATAGAATAATAATTATCTCATATATATTCATTAGTTTTATCTTTATAAACATCCATGAAATATGGTTATGAAAAACTAATTACACCACTAGGTGGAGATGATAAGTTGTACGTACGCATGAATGATGTTTTCATTTTCCATAGGTTGAAAAAGGTGGAAAATGTTTTTCCAATATTCATAATAATATATAAGTATATTGATGATACTAGATTAATTATGTTAGGATGGGTAAAATTGATTTAAAGGAAGTATAATAAGAAATAAATGTTGAAAGAGTTAGTAAATATGATAACTTCTTCTTTGAGCGACCTCCTTTGGTTGACACCTTAAGCCTTATTAGGATGGTCTTAGAAGAAAACCAAAATCTCAAGAATTAATGAAAGGAATCTTGGATGGTTTTTGGGTAGTTCTTGGAAAAAATGTAGTTTTCAATGTTTTTTAAAAAGGGAGTATATGATGTTCCCTTTTATAAGTGATGGGAGGGACACACAAGGAATTACATAAAATATTTCAATAATATAGGGTCATATTCATGTGAAAGTGGATCTAAATAGCCTATAATTTTAATTTAGTATAATATAAGGTCTAAGTATCTTTAGAAATAATTATTAGATAATTTTATATGGAATTCATACCCTTATCTCTTAGTGTAACCCTAGGTAAACTCATTTTAACCTTAACCGTGGAAACACAATTTTATTATTTTTACTATTCATTATGAAAAATAATTATATTGAACCTATTATATATTTTTAATTATGGTGAATAATAATATATAATCAATTTTAAAACAATCAACTTCTATTAGTTTAATAAATGATCTTTAAAATAAGTACGTAAAATGTAATGAAATTTGTTTTTAAAAAATTATATTTTTTAAGCATAAAACTAGAGTTAATTTCATTCTTTGTCTTGTAAAAAATATTATATCAATATTAAAATATTTTACTGAATGAATATTATATAAATTTAATTAAAATTATCAATCAATAGTGATTTATTTAATTTAATAATATTAAAACACATTTCGCAGATAAAAACCATTTTTAGAAAAATGCGTTTTAGGCCCAAAAATGAATTTATAAAAAAATAAAGTATAATGGTAATTAATATGTAATTATTTATATTATTTACAATTAAATTTGAATTTTTTTAATTTAATATTCAAATTAAAATATAATAATACTAATTTAATTACTTTATTTAATGAAAAGAAATGAATGTTTTTAAAAAATAGGTATTTTTTACCATTCCCAAAAAATAAATCTTTTTAGAAAAAACCAAAAAATTAACCCTAATACAATATTAAAATTATTATTTTAAAAATTCTATCCATTTTCTAAAATAAAAGTTCTAAAAATTGTATAACTTAATTATAGTTTTAGTGCACAAAATGCAATAAAACCATTTTGGAAGAAAATATATTTTTGAAGCAAAAAAATGACTTTACAGAAAATTGAGTACTTATTTATTATGAATTGATCAATAAATTTTCATTATATAAAAACTTATAATTTTTTCCTAATTATATTATTACTATTCATACCTTCTAATTTAATTACTAGGTTAGAATGGTAAAATTTGAATAATATTATTTTTATAGTATATCACAGTTCTCATAAAGATTGGGATTCCGTGTGGTGCACATTGTCAAACATAGTATTCATTTAATGGAAAATAAAATAACAGGGTGTTAAAAATATAATTCATGTTATTTTAGTAATTGGTTATTTTCATTATAAGATATAAATAATACCTAAGGAAACACAATTCTTCTATGTTACAATAACTCAATAAGGTTTATTTCAAGTTACCACTTTATATTAAAAAATTTATCCCTAGGGTAGTTTGATATAAGAACATATTTATGGTTTCTATTTAAATCTATTTTAAATTGAAAATAAAACTCATGACATATTATCCCAATGGTGTCTCATATAATAATACAAAGATGGACCTCCCCATTTATATTTCATATAAAATTTAATAACATATGAAATTTCAATAATAAACTATAAACATATAGGAATAAAAATTATCATAAAAGAACAAGAGAGAATAAAAAACCCTACTTAAGATCATACTAGAATTTACTAATAATATTTTTAGGCAATTCTAACATAACTATTTAAAACTCATCTATTAATATTTTAAAAATTTATGATAATATTTACTAATGATTTTCAAGAAAATAAGAGGCAAACATATCATAGGAAAATCCCAAGAATCACTCAGAGGTTCCAAAACACCTACCAATATCATAATAAAGATTTATTAATTCTTAAGATCATTAAATAGAACTTTATAACCATTAAAAAAATTCCATAATTAAATAACATGATAACATAATTATAATATCCAAATATTAATTAAAATCTACGAAAAAACACATAATAATATTTTAAAATTTATCCAAAAATAAGACAACTAAATTCACTGAATAAATCAAAAAATTTATTCCAAAATTTAACTTTAAAATTTTAATAAAATATAAGAAAACCATATCATATTACCTTTATCTCAAAAAAGTAATAAACGTGTAGTATAAACCCACACAATATTTCTTGAATTAAGATAAAAGAAATCCCCACCATTACAAATGAATTCCAAAAAGATATAGTGTAATTCATCTCAAAATACATAATTCTAGTAAGATATATTAGAATAAAAACAAATAAGTGGGAATAGAGTAATAAGGGGGAACTTACCATTGTATTTAGCATGAAAATCACCCTTGAAATAAACATGCTATTAGGGGGAAAGAGGAGATGAAAGAGGAGAACTAAGGGAGGAAATGAGAGGGATCATGATCTGTTGGGGATAATTCATTTCAATAGGGAGAAGAAAATTAATTAAAATAGGTAAGGGTGAAATAAAGATAAATCTATCATTAAAAAAATAAGAATCTTGGATTTGGGTACCTAATATGAGGTCAATGGGTACCCAGTGGCACCCTAAGGTCACCCTATCCTCTGGCTAGTCCAGTGGGTACCTGATATCCTCCCACCAGGTATTTAGTGTCAACAATAATTCTAAAATATAGGTTGAAAGTGTCTAGAGACACTCTTAAACTATAAAACCACCTATAAGACCCCAAAACGTATAAGAAAACTCCAAATAATTCATCCTCAAATACCTAAGGTTAAATCCAAATTTTAAACAGAAGACAAACCCTCAATTAGAAATAAAAAATCAAATATACCCATACTTTAACCACCTAAAATTCCCACAAAATTCCTTAATAGCACCTTAATAATTATAATTATAACATGGGTTTTTATAATCTCCCCACCATATGATCTTCATCCACAAGATGTACCTAGAGATGCATACCCCGAGGTAAAATACCATTAAGTCCCAATGCATAAATTGATACATCAATTAATCTCATTATAGATAACTCATGAAACTATCAATAATCATTAAAGCCTTATAATATCACATATACATGACTTAAAACATACCTCAAAACACATATCAAAATTTATATCCCACTTTTAATAAATAAATCCAAACATTGGTCCAAATCTCAAAAATCATAAAATTATGATATCTATATTTTTCATAATAAATCATAACTCAATTACCCATCATGATTCTGAAGCATGAATATTAAAACGAAAACTAACCACTAAACCACCATAATAAAATTAAACCAATAGATATACCACTATCCTTATGATTATATAAATTCTAAAAATTTGTTAGAATATAAGCTAACTAAATACTCCACATGGGACTCTAGTAGGGCGTAATTATACCCAACATTACCTTAATTTATATTTTATCAAATATATGTAGTTATCAAAAGGTTTTCAAAAAACCATTCATCATTTCCATAATTATACATTTTTTTATTTTAAAAAACAATGCATTTATATAACCAATCGTTATAAAACTCTAGTTAGAGAAAATACATCCTAATTTACTTGTTTAAAAGTCTCATCACTCTTTTTAAAAAGATAAAATATAAATTTAGTATTACATTAAATTTCATACTATTTAAAAATTTATTCCCTATTCAGTTATTAAAATCAATCAATTCAAATAACCAATATATTTTTGAATCACTATTCATAAAAAAATAAATAACAGGAAAATAATTTTCATCAAACCCCATTTTAGGACATGAATCGAAAAAACTATTATTTAAAAAGAACCAATTTTTATAAACACCAAATGATATAAATTTTTTTTATGAAATAAAACTCCCCTTTTCAATAACATAATAGAAGGACTCTTGGTTGAGTAATTTCCTTAAATTATTAAAATATATATTTATAAAAGAATTTACTTTATATGAAAATTCTAACTAAATCCACATGATTAATCACTCTAGGTAACATTGACACTATTTATATATGACTAAAAAATAGAGACTAGTATGCTTGATGGATTTAATTTCAAAATAATTTGACCAACATATTAGTAATTGAATGATGCTCAATAGAAGTATACTAAATAGATTCAAAGAAATTTTCATTCTTGAAAATATAATGTGATATGAAAAAAACAGTGTTCCTAATAAATATATATAAATAGAAAACTAGTATAATGATCATACGGTAATATTAAAAAATAAGTAATAAAAATGTTCCATGCTAGAATACAAACATAGATGAAAAGTGAAAGATCAATGGTAAAGAATTAAATAAGTAATAACATCTATCAATAATATTTAACAAAGTTATATCAATCAACTAAATCAGTCATTTATTCATATTATCCTAATCATTACCAAGATAAATATAGGGAAAACTTTCTCTATTTATATTATTAATTTTTTATATAATAAAAACCTAAATTTATTCCAATAGTAATATTAAATAACACAGGAAAGAATGAAATATGACATGACATACTTGTCATGATTACCTATGAATGACTAACATGACTCATGAACCAATATAATTGTTAGATCCTAGATAACCCCTAAACAAACATCTTGAGTTCTATTACATTATCCTCAATATAGTTTATGAATCCTCACACAAACCTATGATGCCTACTGATTTCAAGGACATCCCTTGGTAATATGATCTTTTACCATAAATAAGTTTCCATTACATTTTCATGGGTTACTTCTCAAGTATCATCTGAACAATATACCATATGAAAATAATAAAAATATATTTCATCCTAATATCACTTTGATACCATTTGTAACAACCCTAACATAGATGCTTGCACTGTACCTGAATGAGGATGCCACTAGCCCCAAGGATATTCCCCAATTCCCTGGGGCTAGGGACTAGAATAATGGGTCATAGTATACCATTGGGGAATGATTTACCCATAATGTTTAGAAAGACAAGTCATAGTTGAATTCTACCAAAAATCCAACATGACTCACCCATGTATGTGACATACCAAAATAAAATCCAAAGTGAAATAGGTCATATAAGAGTGTATAAGTATGTATACTTTACAAAAAGTATTTAAATGAGTTGATACTAGACCAAAAATCATGTAATCCACAAAATACAATACATACTATATTAAAATTCTATTCCAAGAAAGTATTAAAATAGTGAAAATAAAAGAGAATTAAGAAATATACCAAGATATTTCACCTACCTACATGTCGAGAACTCCAATTCCAAGTAGGAATCAATTCTTATCCAATGACATGATCAACCAATCCTTGAATGTATAATGACTAATAACATAACTATTTGTACCTAAAATACAGTAAAGGAGAGATACATGTTCACCATGGTTTCCATTTTGATTATGAGAATAAATAATCAACAGATAACCAAAAATGGTGTCTCAATAGATGTAATTATAGATGAGTGAATGTATGAACATGTTGATACATTATTATAAATATAACAGAACCATTTCCCAAGAAGTTCCCAATTAAATTGTGCTAGTAAAAAACCAATAAGTAGTTTACTCAAGTATAGAACTTGATAAGAAATTTATAAATTCTTTTATATCAATTTGGTAAACAAATAAAATACTTTATCACAACACAAAAAATTTCAACAATATCATCTAAAACTACTTTAATCTATGATCATAATCTAAATAGTGTACCTATCCACCATGGAAGACCTTCCCATCAAGGATGTATGTTAGAACCCATCCTCTATAAGAGTCAGTGTATATATATATTTATATATACATGTATCAATATATATATATATATATATATGTGTGTGTGTGTGTGTGTTTGTGTGTGTATGTGTGTGTGTGTGTGTATAAATGTATGTTTCTATGTATTTATCCATAATCATCCTCCCAAGGAGGAATCCTCTTTTTATGGGAAGGAATTGCATGTATATCATCATTACTTCATAGGATTTATCTTCTTAATAAAAGGAACAATATTTATATCATCCTCTCTTTGGAGTAATCATATTATAATAGGAAGGAACATGTATATATATATATATATCCATAATCATATACATTACATAATAATTCCTCTATAAGAGGCCTCTATCTTCATAGTGAGGAACTATATATATATATATATATATATATATATATTTCTCTATGTGTATTCATTACATAAATATCAAGATTTAATCTCAATACAAGTTCCACATACCACATATATAATACATAGAAACACTAAGGCTATATATGTGAAATACTAAATGGGGAAACCACTAGGCTAGGTAATACCATTGAAATTAATTAAAAAATATTTGGTTTTATATATTTCCACAGTAAACATGCTATACTTAATAAAATAGGCATGATTCATATCAAGATAATACACATGATCTATATCAATTAAGTAGATGTTGTCTATATCAAATTAGCAAACATGCTCCATGTTAGAATAAGAGATATTATTTAAAGGAAAAACATATTACACATGCTCACTATACACCATCATAATATCACACTATTAATATAATAATAACCATGATGCGTAAGCATTGAAATGTTAATATGTTATTCATAAATAAAGTATAAAAATATTGCATCAAAAAATGTTAGTGTAAATCCAAATTAGGTAAGATGTATGGAATAATCAGTTTGAAAAATAAAATAGAATAATGACAAGTGAGTAAAGAGTTTAGGAATATACAATAATTTTAGACATGTTATGGGAAATCCAAATGAGGCACTTACTAAATCCTTCTAGTAGTAGTGCTCAAAATATATTGGAAAGGCGTATCCAATAATCTAATATAAAAGTTTATAAAGGATCAGTAAATATAATAGGTTTATCCTAGGGTACTTATTTAATGTTAATCTACACTAAAGTAATTAAAACCACAACCTAATTTAACTCAAGACTCAGTTTCTAAATAAAAACTACTTTATGTTAAGTACTCATGTAAAAAATTAACTCAGTTATAAAAAACAATCACAAAAGAATGTTTTGATTAATACTCCTTAAGTCACAATATTTTTGAAGGGCTTTCAAATCATAATTATAAACAATTAATTATAATAATTAATTAAAAAATGGAAAGTGGGTAGTGATTTATAAAACATGTTTTGAAAAATCATTTGAAAAGGGATATAGAAGTTTAACCAAGATGCTAATCCAAAAGAACCATTTTTAAAATAAAGAGTTTTATATAAAACTACACACACCTATGAATATTTAAGAAAAAAATTAAAATTATTTCATACAAAAGCCTCATCATAAAATTGAACCAAATAAATTTTCATGTCAAATCTCTTCTTCCCTCACTTGATCAACCCAACCCCAACATCACCACCAAAGCACTCTATTAACCAATATTTTAGTGTGATATTTGAATATCCTAATCTAGAAAAAGAGGAAAGATATGATTTTAATTATGGGATATAAATATGACTCAAGGAAAATCACTTCATCTATGATACAATATAACCAAGTATAGTTTATTTTATGAAAATTATTTTTTTACAAGATTCCCCTAGGGAGGTTTGATATAAGGATATGTTTATAGTTTCAATTTCAATTTCTTTTAACATGAAAATAAAATGAATGAAACTTTTTCCCAATAGGGTCACATGGAATTACCCAAATGTGGACCACTAAATTTAAATATCAAGTAAACATTAACAATAAATGGAATTATTTCAAAGAATTTACAATAAACAAGTATGAACAAAAATATTCATAAAAGCACAAGATATAATCATAAACCCTACATAACATCATATGAATCAATATTTTTTATGTAATACTAATAAAACCATTGGAAATCCATATGTTAATATTTTAAAAATGGTTAATTAGGCTTATTAATGATTCTAAGGAAAATAAGAGGCAACCATGTCACAATATTAACTCGATATTCACTCAGAGGTTCAAGATAAATAACTAATTCTATAAGTGATATTTAAAAACCCTTATGATCTTAAATAAGCACATAATACCCACTAAACAAAATTAAATAACTAAAGGAACAGAGTTGTGCAATCAACATAACTAAAGAGTAACTAATATCCAATAAAAACCAATGCAATTATCTTCTAAAAATAATAAAAAAATTAAAAAATTTAAATCCCCAAATAAATTCAGTAAACCATTTTCAAATTTCTCCTTTAACTCTAAAAAACAATAAGAAAAGACATAACATAGTCACCGTTCATTAATAAAATAAATAATGGGGAATATAATTCTTACAAAATCCTCATTGAAATAAGATAAAAGGAATACACACCACTACAGATGAATTCAACCATGATTTATTTGAATTAATATTGAAATCCCAAATTATAGTAAGAGAGAATGTGATAAAAACAAAGTGGGAAGATAAGAAGAAGGGTGAAATTACCCATGGATTCAACATGAAAATAAACCATGAAATCACTATGTATTAATGGGTAAATGGATGGGAAGGAGAAGACCTAAGAGATTCCATGAGTGGGATCATGATCAGCTGGGGAGAAATGAATTTAAAGGGGATAAGAGCATGAAATAAAATATGTAATGGCGAAATGAACATAAGTAACTCACTAAAAAACATTTATAAATCTAGCTACTTTTAAAGGGACTCTGAGTACCAAAGGGAACCCCTAGGCCACCTTTTTAACTAGTTCAGCAGACACCTAGTGTCAGCTACAATTCAAAACTATTGGTGGAACTTTTCCTGAGAAACTACCAAATTTCTAAACTATCTATAGGACCTAAAACCATATATGAAAAAACCTTATAATTCATTAACAAAAACATGAGATAAAATTTAAATCCAAAATGAAAAATTCCCCTCAACCAAATCCAAAAATTCAAACCAACCCATTCATTAACTGTCGGAAATCAACACTTAAGACCTTAATAACACATGAATAACTATAATTAGGAAAAATTAAAATAAAATTTCCCCATTGTATCACTTATCATCCCCATGAAGTCCCAGGAGATGCTTTCCCTGAGATTTACTACTCCCTTTTGGGTAGGGTCCTATGTCTTAGTCCCAAAAACAACTTATTACTATAGGAAGTCCTTCCAAGACCTTATCCCTCAAGGTGAGGCTAATGTATAAGTATCAATAATTACCCTATTACTCATGATGGACCCCATATAATGTACCAATTCTAACCAATCTCTATTAGGGAGGTATCTAATCAAACACCTAGACTGAACCCTCTTACTTATGGGAGGCCGCATATCACATCCACCAACCTATTACCCCAGATGAGTTAAAACCTGACCACACCCCTCTCTATGGGTAGGTCAAACAAGCACATGTGGAATAATACCCTCTAACTAAGGTAAGTACCTACTAGTACCTATCAATCAGGGTAAGGATAAACCTCCTGACCATAACTGTATCACTCAAGGTACAATCTATCTCATCATCTATAATGCCTCGACCCCAGTTATTGGGAGTTAGTGCATTATTTTAATAAATTGGCATGATTATACGGAATCAATTCTTGAAGGATCGATCAGTTTTGCAGTCTCAGAAAATAGATTACATACATGAATGTTACATTACACTTTCTAACATATAACACAACATAAATAATCCTTTGAGAATGCCATTATTCTTTTATCATAAACCAGAATATTAATCATAATACACTTCTTGTAATCCTAGTAAAATAAAACATAAGAAAGGGGTGATATCAGATGCTCATTAAGGGTAAATAATTTAGCGGAAGCTATAGACTTTTAAGGAATGATGTGTAATAAAAACAATATCCTTTTTTAACATAAAATTGAACATAATAAGGAAAAAATAAATCAAACATTACCATATAAACATGTATATGGATATTCTACTAGTCGAATAATCCCATGTAATAACTAATTTAATAATGAGGGAATGCATAATTCTAGAAATCAACAACATAGTTAAGGCCTAGTGCCAAGACTAAAAATAAAATTTTGTCAAGGACTTGCACGAAGACACTAGTTTGTCTCATGATACTTACCGATACATCGAGGAGCTATAGCAGACTCCACCCATCACTTACTAAGTCCAATTCATTCCTCATATAATTTTTTTGAAACATAACATAAACATTCGTATTAAAACTTGAATACAAAATGTCAATAATTTAACCATAAACCTTTAATGGTGCAGAAATAAAACATACATAGTCAAACATATCATAACTCATTAAATAAAATATGGTAAATTGTATTATAATAAATCAACCTCAATCAAGAATAATATCCAGTAAAGGATGTTGACATAGTTGAAAATGATCAGTAAAACTCTTTGAGAGAAATATCCCTTTTTGTGAAATAATTTAAAAGTCACACATTCATAAAGGAAGTTATTTAAAATAGATTTTTGAATCAAAGTGTCCCATACCACTTTTAAACTTTTGAAATTAATTGACATTTTAAAACAATAATGTCCATATAAATAAATCCTTAAAATAATTTCTAAAACATGGACATTAATTAAAAAGATTTTAAAAAATAAATCATTAAATCATTTAAAATGCTGATCTTGATAAAGATTCACTTCCAAAAAACCTTAAAATTTTAATTTTGAATTTTTTTTATGAAACATGGACATGGATGATAAAAATTTCCTAGTAAATACTTATACATAAACAATCTCAGATAATAATGAGATTGAGAAATTAACCCTTACCTTGTGCTTTCCTTTGGTTGAGGGTAAGTTTAACCTCCTGTATAATGGCCATAGTATGTTAATAAATTATAAAAGAACCATATTCAAATTTATTATATCAAACTTGATTCATTTATGGCTTTATACTACCCATTTAATAATAATTTCTATGTTAAAATAACATTTCGGGTAATAATCGATTTCTTTATCAGACGTGTTTTAACTTGTTATTCTTGATCGTCTAACTTATATAATGATTTAATTGTTTACAGAATATAAAAAATTATTTATGAATCATATATATTCAGAATATAAGTATGTATAATATATTGATATATGAAATGGAAAACATAGTTTACGGAGATGGTAGGCCATACGTACGCATAAACGCTGTTTCCATTTTCACATCATATTGAATAGAAGTAAGTGAATAAGATATATTTAAATACACACACACACAACTATATATCTATATATTTCCAGTATCATTATTATTTCATATATTACATACTTATTAATAATATATATATTTTTAATCATCGTTTAATGGTGAATGTGGAAATGAATCTTATTGCGTCATGGAGACGGTAAGCCGTACATAGGCATGAGCGATGATATCATTATATTGATGGAGAAATAATATGTAATTGGACAGTATATTATATATAAATAATAATTAAAATGTTATATTTATTATTTAAATCAATTATAATCATTATTATACCCATCCAAATAATGAAGTGTTGAATAGAAAACTACACCATGACATGGAGACAGTAAGCCGTACGTACGCACGTATTGTGAATTTTCATTCATAGGATGGATAGAATAATGAATATTTTTGTACCATATTTATAATAAAATCAAAGTATGTATAAGTTAGTGGAGTTATTATTTTATTATGAAAAAACAATGAAAGAAAAAGTGGAAGAAAAAAAGAACTTTGAAAGAGGTGATGAAGTAATTACCTATTCTTTGGATTATTCCTTTTGATTTGATCAAAAGGGCTCGTTAGTTAGGATTATGATAAAATAAAGGCCTCTATGATGAATTGGTGGTAGTTAGGATGATATTTGATAAGGTTTTGGCCAATCCAAATGGCTTTGGAGGTGTAAATTTAAGAGAAGGGGAAGTACCCTTTTATAAGAGAGGTGAATGTCACTTTTGGAAAATCTTGAAATATTATTTTATTGTAAAATAATTTTCGGTTTATAATGGATAAAAAGAGATTTATTTTGAGGATAAGGTGGGTATGGGTCGAAACCCTCTCAATCAATAGGTTTTAGAGAAGTTTAGGTCACCATATTAACCTTATCTTTTAGATTTAACGCTTAGTTAAATAGTTTAACTTTTACCATGTCTTCTTGTATTTTTATATTACATGGTTAATAAACTTACTATAAAATTCCATGAGAAACTAAAGTGGTTCATTTATGACATATATATCATTATATAAGTCATTTAGAAGAACCTTATATTTTTAGGATTATTATATCATTTAATAATATAGTATTTATTTTAAAAACTCATTTATGTCAATTTTGACACTATTTGATATTTGTTTTTTGTGAAAGTCATAAAAAGTTGATTACTTAGAAATAAATACATTAAATCGACCCTAACATGTCATATTAACCTATAAAATTCATGTATGTCATCAAAAGTCTCAATTTATATTTATTTTTATATTTATAATATCAATTATTTTAATCTTTCATTAATAAGGTAATTACTGCATCATCATTGTGTCATAAATAAATTTAATTATTTAATGTATAAAAATTATAAATAATATACCATGATTTAGGAAATCTTTTTATATTTCTAATGAATATTTATAGTTGAATTTATCTTATGTTTAACCCTATAGTAAAAATGGTTTATTTATTAAATATTGAATTTAACACTTTTGACTCTCCTTTAAATAAAATATAATAAATGTCCTAATATAACCCAAATGGATGAAAATGATATTTTTTTATCCTAAAGATGTTTTTTGTTGAAATACAGCTATCCAAAAGAATTATGACATGTATTGGGGTAATTTTAATATTATTTTTACCTATAATTGCCCTATTTACTTTTAACCATGGTAAATAAAATTCAAAAGTTACTATTCATAAAAAATTATTTTCATCATATTAAACCAAATTTTACTTAATGGTGTCAAACAGGTATCTTATATTTTTGAAATTTAATTCATAGAAGTGGTAAAATTACGTTTTATGAAAATTTACAAATATCCCTAGAAGGTGGGTAAAAGACGTTAAAAAATTCAATAAAATTTTATTCATATAATCTTATTATAAAATGACTCTAATGAAATAAATTGAACTAATATAGGAATTATGTATATATTTTTACTTAAAAATAAATTTAAATAAAAATAATAATTATTTAAATAAAATTTGGGTTTAAACAATAACACAATGTTTTTCACTCTTCATCAAAAATTGAAAGTTTTCAGAAAAATTCCAAAAATTAACCCTAAGATAATTTTGATATTAAAAATTGAAAAATTATTCCTATTTTACCAAATTCAAAACATATAAGTTTCATTAATTAATTTAAAATTAATTATCATTGTCAAAACTAGAAATGGGGTTTTTGAGAAGTAAAAACTATCAAAAGATTGATATGTGTTTATGTCCAATTTAAATGTAAAATTACTTATAATGACCATAATTGTATTAAATGATAAAAATATAATCTAATTATACTTCAAAACCATTCGAATGTTTAATTTAACACTCTAAATTATTTTGATTAAAAAAGTTGTTTTCAATTAAAATTTAATGTTTTTCTTTATTCATCCAAATATGAAAGTTATCAGAAAAACACCAAAAATTTGTCCCAATAAATTTTTAAGTCCCAATTATAAATAATAAGTTTATTTGATCAAATTTAATATATAAAAATGTAAAATATTGGATTTAAAAAGGTTCTCCATTAACATGCGGTAAAATTGCTTTTTTTGAAAAATACTTATTTTATCTAAAAAATTGAATTTTTTCTTATATAATGTCTAAGAAACACATAATATGGATGTTAAAATTATATGTGTTATTCAAAGTGTAGTTAATAATATTCACAAATGCTTTTTGAATAGCTAGTTTTGTAAGTCATGGTTTGCTAAGACTCGATGTTTCATGCAGCATAAGCTATTAAATTACTTTAAAGATATAATGTACTATGAAATCTTGGGGTGTTACATCATCCACCACCCTTTCATTCAAGATAGGTTCAAAAAAATCACACACATATAACAAAAAACATGGAATTCATCCCATTTCATAGGCTCATGAGTTCTCTATAAGGTTTCCATTCACTGAAGACATAGCCCTACTCCTCAATATGACTCATCATCCATCTAGATCCTTATAAAAATATTTACAGGGTCATCTTGGTCTCTGATTGTTGATATTAACACACACTCATAACCCCACATTTATCTCACAACGTATAGGATTCTCTATGATTTAGAATCAATGCATGATAAGAACCTCATAAAAATCCCACATATCACCCGATCAAGCTAACTAGGGATTATCCTTATAAAATCACTCTAAATTCCATTGGATACCCAATGTTAAGATATACAATAATCCCCATTACCCATACTTGGGGTCCTATCATCAAACTTATTAGGATAGACATCAAACACAAATCAATCCCAAGAGGACTCATCCCACTCATGGCACATGCCAAGGGACTACTCCAATATCAAAGAGGTTAAATTCATCACATGAGAGATGTAAATCCACCTCACTCATCACTATCAGGTCTAAAACTCTCATTCCTACCAAAATAGGATAATAGAACTAGGATATTCCTATCTCATATCACATTATGATACCTATTTGTGGTTACTCATAAGTTCCATCGACACTTTCTACCATTAGGAATATAGTAATCGGGAAATTCCTACTTAACTAAGGGTTAACTATCACTTATTCTATGCATAGGTTGTCGAAACCATCCTATCTCTAAATTTAGGTAGTTCAGGGTCTATATCCTTTTACCCAGTATCATGAAACATTAATAAATGTAAGAAATCATTCATAAAAAACATATGATTTTATATTATAGGGTCCAACTACCTCTTTATTGGAGTTACCACTCAAGAAAATCTTTACACCACCTTATCCAAGACCACCATGCCTCTTCTAAGCTTACACCACCACCCAGGATCTTATCTCACACTAAAACATAAAATAATTAATTATAAAAAACTATAATTTATTATCTAGTTTAATACAAAGAGGCATAACCACTGAAAACTCACCAAGCATCATTTCACCACCAAAACCATGATTGGCCACACACATAAGGTCTATGATGTTCCCTAAGAACTATCCTAAGAAAAATTGATAACCATAGGTACCTGGTAAATCATCAATTTCATATCTTTTTAATGAAAATCCAAGAAAAAATAATAGGGAAATATACCTCTAATTAAATGACGAGAAATGATGGGTGATCATCTTCCAAGGACACCCATTAGACAAGTCATGCGAAATCCCCATCAAATTGGAATGAATTCACCTTGAGATAGTGAAATCATTACTAAAAATGTATCCTAAATCACACTATTATCAAGAGAAATAAAGGTGTAACAAAAAAATAGGAAAATAGGGAGAAAACTACCTAAAATATCTATAGAATATCAAAGAAATTACCCATATCCATGTTGGATTGAATGAAATAATAGAGAGGGTGTGAACAAATTGTTTTGACACTCTTATACAATCCTCATAAACTAAAACACAAGGGGGTATGGCCATAAAAATGATGATTCTACCCTCATTAAAAAATCATACCCAAAATTTATTCATACAATAACAACTATTTTTCCTATAAGGTTTTAGTGTGAGCATAGGGGTTTTAGTGAAAACACCCAGGAAAATAGTTGGAACCTTAACAAAACACCATCATGATGTGGCCTAGAGTTTTATTGATATGATTCCTTTCTTCAAGGTAAGTAGGTGCTACCTCCTTCCCTCTAAAAAAACTCCATTGTTCTATATCACATGATGATCTCATGGAAAACCCCTATTATAGGTCATTATGAAGTGACATGTAGATCATGACATGAACTTTTGTAACTGTAGTATTTTATCAATGCCTCAGAACCTTACTCTAACGCCCACCCAAGAAGCCAAACCATCTATTAAGCCTTTATCTATATCCAAAAACATATTCCAAATATTTTTTAATTCATATAATTATAACCTGAGTCCCAATTCATGACATGAACCCTACTCAGAGGATAAAAACTCAAATTTTCTTAGAAACCATGACATATAATATTTTCAGGTTGTTTCAAAATCACAAACATAATGTTTATCATTTTTGAGAAGTTGTGGTAGTCATCCAAACATAAATTCTAACCCATATTGGTTGTGAATTCACCATCAGCTTACCATGCTCTATCTCAAAATATTGAACAAATTATTTCCGAAAAAAAAAATCAAACACCAAGATGCACTATTCACTAAAAAATGATCCACCTACTCATCACTAATGAAAAAATTGATACAATGATCACACACCTATTTATCCTGAGAAGTTAAGGTGTTTTAGATTGATTTATCCCCACTCTTATAGTACTCCCCACCATAAGAATATTCTCACAAAGGATGATTCTGAGACATATTGATCTATACAATAGGAATCACCTACCCAACACGAACTTATAGTTTTCCATTGACACATTTGGTTCAATTTCAAACTCACCACACACAATTCCTCACAAAACACTAGTCATTCCTCCATTGGATGATTTCTCCTAAAAACGACTATTCCCAAATGTTGATATGCTATTACAAAACCTGCTCATGATTACCTAACTTCCAAAGGCGACATGAGATAACCCAAACACCCTAATTGATGTAAAAACTTGGAACTTGGTATAATTACATACTTGGATCCCCAAATAACCAAATCCACTACCAAATGTAACTCCAAGAACCAACACTCTTTGATCTGATTTATGCCCAGACCACACTAATTTTATCCCAATACAGATGCCAAAAATGGACTCCATACAACACCACATCTGAATACCAAATCTATTTTTTAATAAAGAACTATATTACATAATCTCTTCCTACTCAATAATATCTTGGTTTTGTCTCAATCATCTAATGATATATCTCACTAAAAACATGAACTTCTAGACTCGATGGTTATACCTCTATGACCAATTCGATGCACGCCACCATGGGAGTATCCTCATCATCGTTTCTCAAAACCAAAACAGTCGATCACCGCAACCTATGTGTTATATATTATAAAAAATAATCATTAGATGTGAAAACCTTGCTCATACCTAATTCTTACCAAGAAACAATGAAATATATCTATTCCCGGATCACCTGTAATGTCTCCATTAAAAATTTTCACTATTAAAAAAAAATGAGGATCAAACCCAATAACATCCCATGGTGTTATTCCTAATATATGTATTCCCTTAAATTGATCCCCCAGTGTAATATAAATAGGTTCATCACCTATTTCATGTCTCTCTTTCCAAGCCACACTCACCCATCCTATCAACACTTGACACTATCCTCCCATGATGTCACTATATTACCATAGAGGGACATATCACAATAGAGGATTAAGTCTCTATACCCTCAAGGATCTCACCAAACAATCCAGTCCTTGAACTCATATGACCAATCACCAGTCAATGAACAAATTGGGAACTGTGTGTAACTAGCCCACACCACCCTCACAAACTAAGGGTCTTCTTGAAAATTCACACAAACAATCACTCTTCTTTTCACAAGTAGTTTTAATCACCAATGAAATTATCATAGGTTATCTACCACTATGTAAATTAATCTAATCCAAATAAAATAATTACGCACTCTCATATTACCTGATCATATAACTCAACCCATGCTCCCATGAGTCACATACCACCAATCATAATCTCACACACCTAACCCACTGACTATAATCCCCTCAGAGGTCAATCTCATTTATCCAAATGAAATTATTGATGCTCTCTTTCTGAACCATCCCATTGCATATAAATCCTAAAAAGGTTAACCACATTATCACTCAACACTCAGATGTCATTCAAAACCAAAAATTTATATAAATTCTCTCACTACACTAGTAAAAGTGAATCCGAAATCAAAAGGGAAAATTATCCAATCGATCATGCCCTCAAAACCAAACTTTGATACTAAAAGTACTTAGAGTGATTTAAATATCAAGAAACAAATGAATTTATAAATTACTTTCATCAACCCTATCAAGGGTATCCACATCCTTAAGGAAACACACACCATCCTTGGATCACCTCTTAGGCATAAAATACCTTCACCAATCCCACTAGGGTTCCCTATACACCCCATTCATAGAGGAAATTCATATCCGTCACCATATAAAATCATAAAAAGGATCCAAATGATTTAATCTCATATTAAAATATTTTAGTTCAATTTATTATAATTCTACAAGACAAGTTATTTAGAAAAACCAATATATAAGTTATTGATGAAACTTAAAACAACTGAACCCCTCTTTAGAAATAATCACACAAAAGAACATGTATGTCAAGTGAATCCTACATTATACCCATGATTAATGTATAGAATCATATTATGAATGATTTAAGATCCAAAACTATAAATCATAATCTCTAGTAAACACATTATATTTAAAAAAAAATTAACTGTAATAATGAAAACCCATAATAACAATCCTATAAACCTGGTAAATAAGACTTCTCACTAGAAAGGTCATCATGATTCATTGATCTGAGTTCCATCACATGCTATAACACATACTTATTCCCATCTAATACAACATAAATAGTAATAAATAGAAAATATCCATTAACAACACTTTTTAATGCCCCAGTTGAAATCCAATCACCAGTGCCTTGGTCGAGGTTCCACAAGAGCATAAGAAGTTATATCTATATACCAGAGGTTACCAACTAGTGGAAAGGCCCTAAATGATATATTTTAAAGACTATACCCATGAATAAAAGTAAATAAAAAAGTTTTAATAACCAGACCATATCCACATAAATTTTTAGAGTTTGTATAATTAATAAAACACAATGCTATAATAAGTACACAATGAGAATGAATACAATCATACAAACCCACTGATCACACACTAGGGAAATCAAAAAAAAACAAGTGGCTATAATACCATCCCTATGCAACATCTCATCCAACACTCTGATACTCATTGATCTATTTTTCCTAGATCAATTAGACACCCCATGCTCAACTTGAGAAGCAAACATATGGTCTGCATACACACATGGGTTCCCATATAGAGTGTGAGGAATACATATTAGTAGGGTCTCACCAAGTACCCCTAATATATTCCATCATATAAGAGTATACATGAGGAAAGTAAATGGAAACATGCTCACACAAGCACCTCAAACATCATGTTTTAACCGATAAACCTTGGCTCCTTGTGAATTGGATTACCTTGTATTAACTAGGCAACCATGACACCCGATCATACCTCCCCATCCTAACCCAAAACCCCATCACATAGTGACACAATACACATATCCTAGACCATACTTAAAGTCTCAGGATTGAATGTCTTGTTGAACCTCATCCCATACCCAGAGATGAAGGGTAGAGTGTTACCCCAGTCCAGAGCACTACCCCATTTAGGTTAGGGTCTTGTGTCCCAGTTCCAAACTCACCTTCTCACTCAAGGTGATAATTCCAACACCTTATTTCTAAAGGTTAGGCTAACATCTAAGTCTAATACATTACCCTCTTACTGAAGTTGAGCCCCATACCAAGTACCCAGACTTACCCATCTTTATCAAGGAGGTTTATCATCAAACATCTAGAATAACCCTTGTTACTCAAGGGAGGACACACATCACATACACAACCATCTCATTCAAGATGAGTCATAAATTGAGAACACCACTCTCTCTCGGTAGGTCTCACAAACACAGGTGGACCAATACCCTCTCACATTGGGTGATGTGGGCTTCATTTGATGCATTTTTCCACATCATTTTTTTAATTTATATTTAATTATAAAATACATTTTAAGTGATTAATTATAGATTTATTATTTAGTTGATGATAATTAATAAATAATTGTATAATTTTTCAAATTTTATGCTATTATATTTATCTTTTTAATTGTTTTATTCTTTTATTTTATATTTATATTTATTTCATTTTTAAATATATTTATAAATATTGAATTTAATTATTTTCATGTATTCTTGGTTTTTAGTAATTTTAATGATTCTTAAGTTTTTTAGTTAGTATTGTTTTAAATTAAATTAAATTTTGTTAATCGTTTTTTTATTTGAATTTTTATTTTTTATTTTATTATGTTAATTAATTTTATTTATTTATTTACTAAAATTAAAATTTATATTATTGTTTTATGTTTTTTTCACCATATTCACATAAATAATTTTCAGTTTACCTGGTTTCAGAATATGATAATTGGGCATCTAATGATGGGATGTGTAAAAGAATACATATAGGATAACTATAGGAAATCGAAAATTCCATTCCCGTGGAGGATAAAATCGATAAACTAGTAAGATAAATCATAATATATAAGATAATTTTCATTATCATAACATAAATTACACAATAATGTGTAAGATAAATTGAGGAATTAAGAAATCACCATTCGCGTAAGATAATTTTTCATCTGCTTATATAAAAATTTATTATGTGTTGGCATTAGTGTGAAATACCATAAGATAATTACTAATGAATAAAATAATTTCTCCAACCTGGTCTTCACCAAAACAAAGGGTTGATAGATTCTGAATCATTCAGATATTAAATAACCAAGCTTATTAAACCTGGATATGGGTTATGCGACCATTTTTTGCTTTATTTTAGATCGGCGAATCCCTTTATTTCATCATTCGGGGATCTAAGATTATGAGTCATTGATTTCAAGGAATACCCCCAAATATCGTCACCATGATTCTAGGATGAAGTTGTAGCATGATGTGGAATATTGAATAAGCCAACGACTCAACCATATAAGATGAACTAGATTTGTTCGGGTTGATTTACCATAAAAGACAACTAGAGCTACAAAAAGGATGAGCTTCAGGCTATTACATTTTCTATTTTTAGGTTTTATTTAAATAAAAATCAAATCAAGATTATAACAAAATATATGGGTTTAATCGAGTGAAGCTGACCATGATCGATGATGAATCCTAGGTGAACAAAGTTGTTAAAGAATCAGATTAAAGATTTACCAAGATCATTTGGTGTTTACTCAAAGAGATGACTATGATGTTCCCTATAAATTTTTTAAAGACTATATCCAATGCTGGTTTGAATCCAATGTAAAAAGATATGTGTTTGATGGAATACTTAGAGATCATATCAGGTGATGTTGAGTTCTGCGGGTTTTTGTTGCTGTTATAGGGATAATTCGAGCATCACATGGATTGTGTTTTCTATTTCTTTGGTTGTGGATCTTGAGAAAATGTAACACTTTGATTTTGATTTATTGTTTGTGAGAAGATCACTATTGGTTTTGATGTGGTGAGTGATATTGTAAAAATTAGAGTAAGCTGAGCTGCTATTTCAGTTGAATACTATGATTTTGAATGAAGCCAATACAGCAGGTTACCAGAGACATTCATCAATGGAGTTAGAAAAACTCAAAGTGCTAATTTTATTTTCTCATTTATTCATTTATTTTTTCCTTATTTCATTCTTTTATTATAAATTTCATCTCTTTTGTCTTCATCATCATTATGATAGTTCATACAAAAGGCTATAAAAAATTGGCACCATTTTCAAGGAAGTGTGGTTTACTTTTTGATTTTTTTCTTTTAAATATCATTATTGTCAATAGTGATGGAATTACAAATTATTTAATACTTCTCACCAATAAAAACCCCAGTGGTGTAGGAACTCACACAAGCCATGGAATACATCTAGATTTGTACTAATCATAAAGTTTTTACAGAACCAATAATGAAGTATATGGTGTATCTTGAGTAGATACAAAATTTGTATCAAAATTTAAACTTGGATATGGAGGATTAAAATAATAAGTTATTAATTAATAAACCTTTTGAAAATATAAATCTTCCCATATTTGATATTTATTTTCTTCTGGTTGATTATTTTGAAATTTAAAATCCATATATTGGGAGTTTTTGTGAGAGATGACAAGAGAAGGGTGGAGAATAATTTGAAGAATCTGGACATTGTTTGGAAGAACAAAATTAATTTGGTTTTTATTTTGATGATTTAAATTGTACTCAATTTTATAATGATGTTTACACCTTTTTATAGGATTAACTAGATCAATGTATTCTCTCCTTTTTCCATGGAAGATACCATTTATAGAGTGGTTTATTTTGAAGAGAGGTTGGAGGAGGTTGACTACATCACTCATAAATTTGAAACACAACCAGTAGCACCAAACATTCTTGAATAAGAAAAATATAATAAAATATGGAAGAATTTACCTTAATTTAGTAATATTTTCTTTCATTTAATTCTAATTATTATAGAGTTATTTTTGATAATGCTTCTCCCTATGAAGGTTTTGTTGAGTCATATAAACATCTTGAATTTTTTTAGGATCTTGATAAGGATACTGTGACACCTATTGTGGAACATGAAAAACCACCACATCCTATTTTTAATCCAAGTTTTTTGTGGTAGAAGAGAAAGAGGAGATTTATGTAAAGTGAAATAGTTAATAAGTGGATGTTGATACACAAATTGTTTTTGATAATGAGTATTTATTGGATATTAAATCAAAATAAAAATCACATCCAAGAATTTATTTTTTTCAACTTGTACACCCCAATCCACAAGTATATGAAAGGGGGAAGTTTCAATATATTTTTTGTTATTTCTAGTACTTCACAAGGGTTATAATGACACAAAAGGGGAAATAATGGAAGCTGAAAATGGGGTCTTCCATAAGATATACTAGTTGAGCATTGAATCTAGAAAAACTACTTATGGTGGTTATTAAGGGAGAGGACACTCCCAAAATGTTCCTAGGATTGAACATAAGCTTATATAGCTCTAGATAGTTTAAATAAAAAATATCTTGGGGAGTTAAACCCTATATTTTCTTATTAATATGTTTTTATTTTATTAGTTTTTTTGAATTTCATTAGAATTTGGTTGATGTATCTTTTGTAGGAAAATAATATGAAAATTCTTTCCATGGCGATACAACCTAAATTGGGTAACATATCTCCCACCATGAAACTTCTAGGTCGTATCCTTATACCGATAACTTTCAATGAGTTTAAATTCTTATTATATCATATAAATTATGTGTTTGGGGGGGGGGTAAATTTTCTTTTCTAAACATAATAAAGTTTTCATTACTGAAATAAATATAAAATATACTAAAAAATATAATTTCTTGAAAATATTTAACAATTTATAAAAATAATTAATGAATATACATATTTTAGTACATTTTGTAAGTGTTTATGTGATATTTTTTTTTCATTTTTCTAAAGAGTAAATTAATTTTTTTTTTTCAAAGTTAATCAGGAACTACTAGTTAGAGTAACTTGAATCGAACTCCAAGAATATTTACACTTGTTTAATCTTGTTTTAAATTTAAAATTATGGTATTTAATTATTTTTTTTCATTTGTTAGAACTTTATATTTTACATACTAGGGTGACTTACTCAAGTGAAAAAATGAGAGGTGTATCAAGATGAAATTAAAGTAATAAAGCTTCATACCAAGGGTGTAAAAATTCAAATCTAGAATTTTTTTATTATTTTATTTTAAATTAAAATATTCTTATTTCTACATGTGGTGTAATAAATGAGAGTAGAGATCATATTTAAGTGTTTTTACAAGATAAATTAATTGTTTAAAACCTTCTATTCACTAGTTTTGTTTAGAAGTCTTTAAATGTTTAATGTGTGCTTTGAAAAACTATATTGGTGCCTTATTGACTACTATTTTAAAATCTAATTTTCATCATGAAAATTATCTAAAAAATATCAATTATTGTGCTTGAATTACTAAGTAGTAACCAATAGGTTTTCTTGTGAATGTTTTGTTTTTTATTTGTTCTGGAAAAAATACTTCATTAAAATTGTTGTGACCTTTTTTTCTGTCAATTTACTACTAAATTGAAATTTTTTATGAACCATAATGTATTATTCTTTTATTCCAACTTCAAATACAACTTCGAGAAAAAAATTGTGTTTTATTTTTGGTGGATAGGGTCTTATTAAATAAGATTATCTATTCATTAATGCAGATCCTATCAGAATCCCTAATTTTTTTTTTAAATTTCACATTTCTCCAATTTTTATTTACATATGTAGTGGGTCAAAACTATTATTAAGTTTTATGATTGTGATTCCACTTTTAGGTTGTTAATTTCTATTAATACATGTATTTAATTGAGTTCATCATTTTTATTTAAATTTTGAAAAATTTGTTTACAATAAAATTTTGGTGGATTGTTTTAAACTTTTCATTAGCTTAGAACATTTTGGTTAGAATTAAACTCAAAATATATATATCTAAATGGGTTATTAAAATAAATAACTAATCTTGGTTGAGCTAAAATTATAATTTATTTGATTCTTTAAATTTTTAAACTGATGGATGAGTTATTTGTTATACTTATAATTATTAAACCTTACCATCCACAAGGATTCTATATTTATTATTTTTTAATTATGTGAGTCAAGTTACCTAGTGTTAAAGAGAAGTTTAGACTTATAGTTTGATGCAAATTGAAATTGGTTTATTTTTTTTCAAAATTTTAAATTTCAATATTTTTTTTGTAAAACAAGAAACTAACTTTTTATTGATTTTATTTTTTATTTTAAGGGGAAAAATAATTTTTTAACTTGAGATAGTGAATGGGGAAAGATTTATTTTAAAATTAATTCTTGTTGGCATTCCCGATTTTCAATTTTAAGATTACTTATTTTCCACTAAAATTGACTATGTAGTTTCTTAAGGACAAGAAATGTTTAATTATGGAGTAATTTGATGTGGACTTAATTTTATAAATTTTTCCATACCATTTTAATTGTTTTTAATGTATATTTAATGTTAAATAAGTATTTAATTAGTTAATAAGGGATTTACTGTTTATTTTTGATAATTAATAAATCATTGAATTATTTGTTAAATTTTGTGCTATTTTGTTTTACATTTTAATTTTTGTATTCTTTCATTTTATATTTATTTTTATTTTATTATAAAATATATTTATAAATATTAATTTTAATTGTTTTAATTTATTCTTAGTTCATAGTAATTTTAATGATTCCAATTTTTTTTTAGTTTGTATTATTTTAAATTAAATTTATTTCTATTAATTATTTAGTCTTTTGATTTTTAAAATTTTGATATTAGTTTTTTTAATTTTTTTATTTATTAAAATTTTAATTTCCATTATTTTTTTATATTTTATATGACACCAGATTCACGAAGAAGATTTTCTGTTTGCCCAGTTTCTGCATAAGATAATTTGGTATCTAATGATGGGATGTGCAAAAGAATCTATTTTGGATAAATGTAGGAATAAAAAATTACACACTTAAGTAGGATAAAATCTAGAAATGAATAAGATAAATCATGTCTCATAAGATAATTTTCACCAGAAAAACATAAATTCCACCACATCATGTAAGATACATTTAGGAATTTGGAAAACAACATCCACATAAGATAATTTTTCATCTGATCGTAAGAAAATTATAATGAATTGGAATTAGTGTGAATTACCATATGATAATTCATAATGTGTAAAATAATTTCTTTAACCTCATATCCACCAAAACAAAGGGGATAACTATTCTGAATCATTCATAAATTGAAGAACCAAGCATGTTGAACATGATTCTAGGTTCCGAGAACATTTTTTCTTGATTTTGGACCGATGAAGCCCTTTATATCCTCATTTAGTGATATCCAATTCTAATTCATTTATGTTGAGAAAGAACACCTAATTCCATCATCATAATTCTCATCTGAAGTTGTATTGTGCTGTGGAAGATCGAAGAAGCAAATAACTTGGCTGAGTAAGATGAAGTAGATCCATCGAGGTTCATTCGCTGTACAAGATGACTAGAGCTACACACAGAATGAGATTTATGCTATAAAACATTCTAGTTTTAGGTTTTATTTGAGTAATAACCAAATCTATATCATAAAAAAGGACAAGGGTTTAATCGAGCGAAGTTGACTCTGATTGATGTTGAATCTGGGGCAACCGAAGTCATTGATGAATCAGATTAAAGATTTACCAAGATATTTGTGTGTGTTCAATTGAAGAGATAAAGACGATGATCCTTATAAATTTATCATATCCTATATCTGATTCAAGGTTGAAGCTTGTTACAAACGAGATGAGTTTGATTGGTTAATTAGAGATCAACTTTGGTGGTGTTGAGTTTTTCTAGTTTTTGTTGTTGTCGTAGGGATGATATGAACATCACATAGTTCATGTTTTCTATATATTTAGCTATAGATGTTGAGATAAAGTTAGACTATGTTTTTTATTATAAATTTTGAGAATCTCACTTCCATTTTTGAGGTGTTGGGTGAGATAGTGAAAAGAAGAGTAACCTGAGATACTCTTTTAGATGAATACCAATAATTTTAATGAAGTCAATGAAGTAGATTTATATAGACATTCATTAATGGAGTTGGACATATAGAATATTTTTTTTATCATTCACTTAATTAAATAAATAATTTCTTTTGAAGTTGGAACCAATGTAATGGTGGGAAGCGACATTTTCAAAAGAAACTTGTTTGTCACATGAAGAGGTTGCAACATGGTAAAGGATACCATGTAAAAGTATTGTGTTTAAATTTAATTTTTTAATTTTTTAATTAATTTTTTAATAGGACTTCATTTCTAGAGATTTATGTCCCCCTACTCATTCTATTCTAGAATCTCTCTCCATCTTCTTCTTTATTTCTCCCTCTTATGTAATTTTTCTCAATTTTTAAATAAAATTGTTATGTTGTTATATCTTATTTCTCTATATCTGTGATCTTTTACTTACATAAATGGAGGGATAATGTAACAACTAAAGGTTATAAAAAATAAATATTGAATGAAATATTATAATATATCCATTAAACAAAACTTTTCCTCAACTATGTTTTGAATTTCAAAAAACGGTCATCTAGAGTTGTGACCAGTAACTCATTTAGAGCCTGATAGAAAAAACTTTATTTTTGGAGAATATTAACACACCCTTTTGAAGAGTAATATGAATAGTAATATGAACCTTATGAATAGTAAATAATGACACTTTTATATTCTTAAGGTGATAATATAATGATATCTTAATTAATTTTTCAATGTGATATAAAACTAATTACACCTTTAAGATTGTTATTTTTTGAATTGACTACAATTTTATTTAAAAATTACTTTAATAATATTTAGAAAATTATTTTTGAAAAAAATAGTTCATTTTTGAATTCTACATGTCAAAAAATGGTATGAGTAAATTTTTGGGATTTTTCTAAAATTATTGAATTTTTGATGAATAGTGAAATACAGTAAAATACCGTATATACAAATTATCAGTTAAATACACTATTTATGACATCATGAGTGATTAAATGACACTTGGTTCTAACTCACATGCACTTATTACTACAAGGGTTCACATGAACCAACACTATTGGTTGTCTTGAGGGAATTAATAAAATAATGAATAAAATATTCAAAATTCACTCCTCTCCTCCACTATAACCTCCCATCACTTCTTCTTCTCTTCACTCCTCTTAGACTTGAATCTCCTCAAATATCTGCCCAATTAACCTTCCCTAGTCACTAATCAAGTCTAAGAATCTCCTGGTCTTTCCAAAAGACCAAAACCCCATCCCTTAAGGATGTTATCAAGGTGGTTATTTCAAGAGTTAAATCACCCTTCTTTTTCATTTAGTTTCATTTCAATTTATCTTATTTTGTTATCCTATCCCCACCTAATCTATCCAAATGACCATGATAAATCTAGTATCATATATATACTATAATTATATCATGTTAATTGAAGAACCATCATCAATATTCTTACTCCCTTCCTTTTATTTTTATAAATGAAATCAACGACCATGAGGTTCCAATTTATAACCTTAGTGGATGACGATGTTTTGTTCTTCAAATTATATTTAATTACTGGTCATGAAACCATTTTTATGGTTTAACCTGACTATAAAATATATTATAACCAAATTAATATTCAGGAACCAGTATATGTTCATATTATTAATTTATATGACAAAACTAGTTCATAATAATCTAAATACGACCAAATAATTGAATTGGTTGTCATCTAATGATTCATCCTCATTCCATGTAAAAAAATGATATAAATAACCATTAAAAATTATTTATGTTCATAAATAATATTTAATTTCTATTCTATAGATTTACAACCATTCCACATGAACTCCCATACTTAAAAACAAGTGAACCGATTATGAAAATCAAGAAAACGAACACTCCAGAACGACGTAATTCGATATAATAACTTATCAATAAGTAAATAAATGAACTAAAAAGAATTATGATAAACTAAATAAATGTCTAAAAAGTTATTAATTATGTTATTAATTAGTATAATTTCATATTCCTGGACTTTAACTTCAATATAGGAACACATTCGTACATAAGGTAAGGGTTTTTCTCCTGAACTTCCATTTTCATTGAGGTTTCCCTTATTGCCTAATTACCTCAATGAATTACTTATTTATTATTATTTACTCCTTATAAATTCTTTTTGAGTATTCTATATATTCACACCATGCATAATAATTACCCATTTTAATGATAGTTAAATGTTTTAAAAGAAACTTTCAAAACTATTTCCAAAATTCAAGCCCGATTCAAGGGAATTTCAAAAATTCTTATCTATTTTAAAGGGAACTCTATAATATATTATTGTAAACCATTATCTTTATAAAATAAATCTTTTTATTTTTAAAATACTATCTTACTTCACTTTTGGTTTTATACAAATATTTTTCTAAAATAACTCTTCTTTTCAAAATAAAAGAGTATTTATCTCAAGAATTGCTTAATGATTTTATAAGAGTATTTTTGTCTGATTCAACACTCTTGTTAATTATTATGTATTATTGGGTTTAATAATTTATGATGTCATATACCATATTTTATTGAATTTTTTATGAATAATTTTATTGTGGATGATCTATCCTAAATCCATTCACCATATTACTCAGAATGGTTAGTGTTTTATGTTTAATGATTGGGGAAAGTTAGTTATATTTCATATGATAGTTTCAATATTAATGTATATGTTGTTTATGATTAAACCTACTCATGTGAGGAATTAATTGGACTTATAATGTGATGTTTGGGGCCCTCTATAGCCCCTCGATAAATAGGTATTTTTAATGAGAAAAATAGGCATGAAATTGGCTGAGGCCTTTCCCAATGTGATATATTGATTTGGACGAGGCCTAAATCATTTCTAGACGTCTTAGACGAGGCCTTGAGAAAATGTTTCAGAATGTTCGTCTTATGCACTTCCCTCATTATGAAGTTAGTAATTGAAAGTTCTTGTGGTTTTTCGACTAGTAGAATACCCACGATTATGTTTTATTATGGCGTCATTTACTCAGCTCATATTCCTTCCAAATTATGTTCAATTTTATTTTTTTAAAGGGATGTGTTTTCAATTATTCACCATGTATTATGTTTATGCTATCTTCCACTGTATTTCCTACCCTTACCAAGCGTTTTATCTCACCCCTTTCTTATGTTTCATTTTCTCAGGATATGAAGAAGAAAATTATGAATTACTTACAAGAATAATCTAGGAGGCATGAATATTTCTAATGGAATAAATTAGTGTTGTATTCCCTTTCGTGATATAAAGTTGAACTTATTTATGTATCTTGTTTCCAATAGCTACTAAACTACTTGGTACTTTGGGATGCATATTCCTTGTTTATATTCCAATGTAATAAATTAAGGCACCAGCTCTAGGAAACTGGGATTGGGTCCTTACAGTTAGTATCAAAGGAAGTTTAGTAGAAAAACTGGAAATTAGATTTAGAAAATGTAGATTTGGGACTAAATACCTAAGATAGTCTTTGAGGAAAAGAATACAAGAACATCCTGGTATTTTGTTAAGGAATAGAATATGTGGATCTTTCTAGAAAATACACCCCTGTCTGGATACAAATAGGTAGAGGTGGCTCTAGCACAGAGGTACATAGGAGTGAAAGCTCAGAAAAGGTGTTTCGGGCTTGCCCCAGGGTATACTGGTTCCCAAAAATGGGCCTTGATTCACTATTGGTATTGGAACACCTGGGGGATATACTAAGGATAATTATCATTTTCTTTACATGCCATTATGAAGTATTTAAATGTAAGTTTTTCTCAAAGAAACCATTTTTCTGATTATGGGATTATCCATGCGTAGGATCTCAATTTATTCTAAGTATTTTGTTAAGTTAAGATTATACATTATGATTCATACCCTAATATAGTGTATAACACTATTTAGAAATGGCGCCTCATGGAAGGAATTGAAACCGCACGAACACGTGTGGACATTGTAGGTATTTCCCTCTGATTAAAGATAATGATGTTGGTTATGGTGATGTGACTAGTGCTGTGAAACTTATAACTATACTAGGATAACTTACTCAGGTAATGAATAATAAATTTACCTATATGGAGCATCCAAATCCACCACGTGGAGGAGCTATTTTATATCACTTTATGCAACAATAACCTCCATAATTCAATTAGACTAAAAACCCATTTATAGCTGAGTAGTGGATAAATTATCTAGAGAAGATATTTCTCACTTTTGAATTTAATGAAAGAGATAAGGTCATCATGGAAGATTATCGACTATTAAGATATGCATATAAGTGGTGTTCGTTAATCCAAAACACAAAGGTGGGGGAATATTTAGAAGAGATATAATGGAGGGACTTTAAGGAAATCTTCATAGATAAATACTTTCCTCATGAATAGAGAGCAGATATAGAAAGGTAGTTAATGAATTTGAAGCAAAATTAAGTTGATAATGTTGAAAAGTATGATGACAAATTCACAAGGTATGCAAGGAATTCTATGGACTATATATGAAATCCAAATGTAAAAATTGATCGATTATTTGATGGACTAAATCCGTTCCTCCAGCAGGCTCTGGTCTCCCAGAGTTTCTCATCATATGAAGGTATAATATCATGTTCTATCAAGACATAAAAGGAAATATCTAAGTCTTATGACTTTAAGGGAAAGAAAAAAGAAGAGGGATGCTAAAAACTCTGGAAAAGGAAACATGGAAATAGGGAAAAAGGAAAGAGTTTAATTTCCACCCTGTTATAATTGTGGAAGGAAACACCCTAGTGCCTACTTAAAGGGAAAAGAAGTATGCTACAAATGTGGACAAAAGGTCCATCTTGCTGGTGAATGTAAGGTAAAGAAGAAAGCTATTAATGTTTAATACTATAATTGTCGGGAGTTGGAACACTATGCTAATTATTGTCCAAAGCATCAAGGAAACATGCCATAGAAAAGGCCAAGGGAGAAAGGCCAAGATTATGCGATCACAACTACAGAGGTTGAAGTTTCGAATGATATGGAGGAAGGTACATTAATTGTTTCATCAAAATTATCGAATGCATTATTTGATTCTGGATCATCACATTCATTTATATCTTCCTAGTTTTCCAAGAAAATTAGACATGTACAATTTTATTTAATAAAGGCATTATGAATAAAAAATCATAGTGGACGTATCATTGCAACAAAGGCGTGTCGATCAGTACCCCTCATGGCACATAAATGTACTTTAGTTTCTAACCTTATCATCATACCAATGATTGAATTTGATATAATTCTAGGTATGAATTGGCTATCAAATTATGATGTGAAGATATATTACAAGAAGATGGATGTTACAGTTTTTGAGAATGGTGTAGAAACCCTTATCTTTAGAGTAGAAATCTCACCATTTGATTCTCATCTACATCTCCCCCCACTAGCTCTACTGAATTCAATTATTGGGGAGGAAGGGAATGCAATAGCTATGGGTGAGTAATGGAATCTTTAAATAGAAGATGTACCTATTGTGCAATAATTTATTGACGTCTTTCAAGAGGATTTACCTAGACATCCTCTAGAGCAGGAAATTAATTTTTCCATTGACTTGATTTCTGGTTCAAGGCCCATATCAAAGACCACTTATAGAATGGCCACTGTGGAGTTAGTAAAACTAAAGAAACAACTAGAGGAATTGAGAGATAAATTATTTATTTTCCATTGTGTTTCTCCATGGGGAGTCCCTATTATTTTCATTAAGAAGAAAGATGGGTCTATGAGGTTGTGCATCGAATACAGGGAGATGAATGCTATAACAATAAAGAACAAGTATCACCTACCTCGCATTGATGATTTATTTGATCAACATCCTAAAGCCCAATATTTTTCAAAGATTGATCTTCAATCTGGATACCATCAGTTTCTTGTAGGAAGGAATACATTCTTAAAACATGCTTTCAAACCATGTACGAGCATTACAAGTTTACGATAATGCCTTTTGGACTAACTAATGCACCATCTGTTTTCATGGATCTAATAAACAGAGTTTTCAAGGAATATCTTAATGAATTTTTGGTGGTGTTTATTAATGATATCCTAGTATATTATAAAAGCTATAAAGAACATGAAAATCACTTGAGCACTATTATGAAGACTCTGAGAAGAAATGAATTATATGGGAAGTTTAGCAAGTGTGATTTTTGGCTCCAATTAGTTTCCTTTCTGGGCCACATTGTCTCTATGTATGGATTATCTATAGACCCTATGAATACAAAGGATATTAAAGAATGGCCTACTCCAATGAACATAACTAAGGTACATAGTTTTATTGGTTTAGCTGGTTATTATCGATGTTTCATTCAGAACTTCACCCATTTAGCCAACCCAATGACCAATCTTACAAGAAAAGGGGTTAAGTTCTTATGTATAAAGGAATGTGAAGAATGTTTTAAAGAATTGAAGAGAAGATTAGGGAATGCTCCATCTTGACTCTACCATCAGGGAATGATGGATGTGTGATCTTTAGCGATGCATAAAATAAAGGACTTGGTTGTATCCTTATACCAAATGATGGATTGATTGCCTATTCATATATGCAGCTAAAAATTCATGAACAAAACTATCCAACTCATGATCTTGAGTTAGTAGTGGTAATATGTGCTCTAAAGATCTGTATACATTACCTCTATGGAGAAAAATGTGAGATATATACAGATCATAAGAGTTTGAAATATATCTTCTCACAAAAATAAATCAACATGAGACAAAGGAGATGGATTGAGCTATTCAAATATTATTATTACACAATATACTACCACCTAGGGAAGAAAAATAAGGTGGAAGACACTTTGAGTATAAAGGACCATGGAATTCTGAACAAGATGAGAGTAGAAAGGGATCCTTTGTTAATGGATCTAGTAATGATGGATATATGAATTATCAAGGAAGGTAACACATCACTAATTTTTCAAATGGTTTCCAAACCATATTTACTGGAAAGAATAAAAAGTTCTTAGGCTGATGATGAAGAGTTTAAAAATAAAATTCAAGCTTTAAATGATGAGAAGTTGATTAACTTCATGTATGAAGGTATTATTTTTAAATTCAGAAAGAGGCTTTGTGTTCCCACTATTCTTGAACTAAAGAGGGAACTATTTGATGACGATCATAACTCTAATTTCTCTTTACACCCTGGTAGAAAAAATATGTATATAGATCTAACAGAATATTTTTGGTAGGAAAACATGAAGAGGGAGATTACTGATTATGTGTTGAAATGTTCAGTTTTTCAATAGTTGAAGGCTAGAAGACAATTACCTAGAGGAGTCATTCAGCCCCTTCCTATTACTATGTGGAAATGGGATGATATTACAATTGAATTTTTCATGGGGCTGCCAAAGACTCCTAGAAAGAGTGATGCGATATGGGTCATTGTTGACTGTCTTACAAAATCATCGCATTTTCTTACTATAAGATAATATTTACCACTTGAACATTTAACAATACTATATATAAATGAAGTTGTAATACTTTATGGAGTACCCTTATCAATTGTTTTTGATCGTGATCCCCATTTTACATCACAATTATATAAAAGTTTTCTGAAGGCCCTAGATACTGATCTTCATTTAAGAACTGCCTACCACCCACAAACTGATGGACAATTAGAATGGACTATTCAAAAATTGGATGACATGTTGAGGTCTTGTTCACTTCACTTTTAAGGTATGCAAAATTAGTATTTACCAATAAATTTTTTTCCCTATAATAATAGATTCCATTCAAGTATTCAGATGGCACCATCTGAAGTGTTATATGGAAAGAGTTGTTGTACACTGACATTTTAGGATGATGTTGGTGAAAGAAAGCTCATAGTCCCATAACTTGTTGAGGAAAACATGGAAAAGTTGAAGATTATCCAAACCCATATCAAAATAGTTCAAATTAGGAAAAAGAGATATGATGATAACCGAAGGAATGATTTGTAATTTCAAGAAGGAGATCATGTTTTCTTAAAGGTATCTCTATGGAAGGGTATTATACGATTTAGTAAGAAGGGAAAATTAAGGCCCAGATACATCAGAACTTTTGAAATTATGGACCGAATTGGAGCCGTAGATATCCGTTTGGAAATGCCGCCAAGCCTCTTTAAAGTTCACAATGTGTTCCATGTGTCAATGTTAAGGAAATACATTCCATACCCAACACATGTACTCACCTATGAAGAAATAGAACTTGAGCCCGATCTGTCTTATTGTGAAGAGCCTATAAAGATTCTTGATACTAGAGAACAAGTATTGATAAATCGAATGAATTTTCTGGTAAAGGTTCTTTGGAGGAACCATAAGATGGACGAGGTAACATGGGAGCCTGAGGAGATTATGCTGAAGACATACCCAAATATTTTTAGGTAACATTTTGTGAATTTTGAGGAAGATTTTTTTATAAGGAGGGGATAATGTTACACCCCAAGGTTTTGAAAATAAATATTGAATGCAATCTTATAATCTAGCCATTAAACAAAAATTTTCATCTACTATGTTTTGAATTTCAAAAAATGGTCATCTAGAGTTGTGATTAGAAAGTCATTTGGAGCCTGGTAGAACAAACTTGATTTTTCATGAATAGTAACATACCCTTATGAATAATAATATGAATAGTAATATGACCCTTATGAATAGTAAATAATGATATTATTTTATTTTCTTAAGGTAATAAGATAATGAGATCATAATTAATTTTTTAATGTGATATAAAGCTAATTACACCTTTAAGATTGTTATTTTTTTTAATTAACTATGATTTTATTTTAAAATAAAATTATTAATATTTAGAAAATTATTTTTGAAAAATGGAGATAATTTTTGAATTCTACACATCAAAAAATGGTTGGGGTAATTTTTTTTTGGATTTTTATAAAATTCTTGAATTTTTTATGAATACTAAAATATGGTAAAATATCGTATATACAAATTATAAGTTAAATACACTATTTATGACATAATAAGTGATGTAAGACCAATTGGTTCAAACTCACATGCACTTATTATTATTAAGGGTAACATGAACCAGAACTATTTCTTGTCTTTGGTGAATTAATAAAATAATGTATAAAATATTCAAAATTCACTCCTCTCCTCCACTAAAAACCCCCCATCACTCCACCTTCTCTTCACTCCTCTAATCCTTGAATCTCCTCAAATATCTTCACAATTACCCTTACCTAGTCACTCCCCACATCCAATAATCTCCCTGTCTTTCCAAAATACCAAAACCCCTTTCCTTTAGGAGGTTCTCAAGGAGGTTATTTTAAGAGGTAAAGCACCCTACTTTTTCATTTAGATTCATTTCAATTTATCTTATTTTTTATCCTCTACTCACCTCCAGTATCTAAATGACCATGATAACTTTAGTATCATATATATACTATAATTATATTAGTTTAATGTAAGAACCATCATCAATATTATTACTCCCTCCCTTTTACTTTTATAAATGAAATCAACGTCCACGAGCTTCCAATTTATAACCTTCATGGACGATGAAGTTTCATTCTTCAAATTTTCTTTAATTATTGGTCATGAAAAAATTTTTATGGTCAAAAATGACTATAATATATGTATTATAAACTAATTAATATTCATTAACCAGTATATGTACATATTATTAAAAAAAAGACAAATCTAGTTCATAATAATCCAAATACCGCAAAATAATTGAAGTGGTTGTCATCTAATGATTCCTACTTATTCCATGTAACCAAATTATATAAATGACCATTAACAATTAAGGATGTTCATAAATAATATAAAATTACAATTTTGGAGATTTATAACCATTCCACATGAACTACCTTACTTAAAAACATGTGAACCGATTAAGAAACTCAAGAAAACGAACACTCTGGAATGACGCAATTCGATATTATAACTTATCAATAAGGACATAAATGAACTAAAAAGAATTATGATAAACTAAATAAATGTATAATAGGTTCTAAATTAATTTATTAATGAGTATAATTTCAAATTCCAAGACCTTAAGTTCAATAGAATAACACATTCAGACTTAAGGAAAGGGTTTTTCACCCGACCATCCATTTTCATTCGGATTACTTTTATTGCCTAATTAACTCAATTAAATTCTTATGTATAATTATTTAATCCTAATAAATTCTTTTTAAGTATTATATATATGTACACCAACCAGAATCCTTACCTATTTTATGGATAGTTACATGTTTTAAAAGAAACTTTCAAAACTGTTTCCAAAATACAAGCCCAATTCAAGGGAATTTCTCAAATTCTTATCTATTTTCAAGGGAGCTCTATAATATGTTTTTGGAAACCATTATATTTATAAAATCACTCATATTATTTTGAAAATATTTTCTTAATTTACTTATATTTTTATACAAATATTTTTCCAAAATAACTCTTCTTTTCAAAATAAAAAAGTATTTATCTCAAGAATTACTTAATGATTTTATAAGAGTATTTTCGTATCATTCAACAATCTTGTTGATTCATAGGTATTATTGGGTTTAATCATTTATGATGTCATATACCATATTTTATTGAATGGTTTATGATTAATATTATTATGGATGATCTATCCTAAAACCATTCACCATAATACTCAGAATGGTTAGTGTTTTATGTTTAATGATTGGGGAAAGTTAGTTACATTTCATAAGATAGTTTCAATATGAACCTATATGTTGTTTATGTTTATCCTTGATCATATGAGAAATCCATTGGACTTATTATGTGATGGGTGGGGCCTGATATAGCCCCTTGATGCATCAGTAGGTCTCCTGAGACAAATAGACGTGGAATTGGCCAGGGCCTTTCCCAATGTGATATATGGATTTGGCCGAGGCCTAAATCATTTTTAGATGTCTTGGCCGAGGCCTTGAAAAAATGTTTCAGAATGTTTGGAATATTCACTTACCCCACTATGAAGCTAGTAATTGAATGTTCATGTGGTTATTCGACTAGTAGAATACATATGATTATGTTTTTTTAGGTCATTATTTACTTAGCTCATATTCCTGCCATATTATATTCAAGTTTAATTTTAAAGGCATGTGTTTTTAATTTTTCATCATGTCTTATGTTTCTGCTATCTTCCAATATATTTATTACCCTAAATGAGCGTTTGAGATCACCCCTTTCTTATGTTTCATTTTCTCAGGATATGAAAAAGTAAATTACGAATGACTTGTAAACATAATCAAGGAGGCATGCATATTTCTAAAGGAATAAATTAGTGTTCTATTCCCTTTAATGATGTAAATTTGAAATTATATATGTATCTTGTTTTCAAAATCTAATAAACTACATGGTCCTTTAAGATTCATATTCCTTGCTTATATTCAAATGTAATAAAATAAGGCACTGACTCTAGGAAACTGGGGTCGGGTCCTTACAAATAATTTGTGGCGCTAGATCCAGAATGTGAACCTTGAAGATTTCTAAAGATCAAATATCTTTTCAATCATTGATTTATTTATCGCTCCTGGTAAATTGTGAATGTGAAGTGAGTATTTTCAACTGAATATTCATTCGCAAGAATGGTTTGTTGAGGATGAGAGTTTTCATTTTAAATATCTTGGTTGGTGATAGGAATTAAAGAGACATTAATTATTTGGATTAATTTTTTAATTCTTCAAATCATTGTCTTCATTTAATCATACATTTACGATGTTTTCAATTATGGGTTTTAGGGTTGTTGCGCCACTTGTTATTTTTTCATCACAACATAAACTTTTTGTGAGATTGATTATAATGACATTTCTTTAGTTTTTTCAAGGTCAGTTGAATCTTGGAAGTGGAAATCTGTAAGATTCATCGTTATTATTGATTTAACTCTTGGTCTAGGAGTTTAATTAATAATTTTGGTAGATAGTCTAAAATTATTTATTTGAATGAATAAATTATTTTATGTTGTACAATTGAAATGTACCTTTGGAAATAGTTTCATTCTTTATGATTTTTTTCTCTATTTATTTCATTTTTTCCTTATATTTATTCATTTTCTCTCAATTTCATATATTGAATCTTCATCATCATTGTTTCTTGTTACTTTTCTTATTTTAATGTAAACAAAAACATAATAAGAATTTTGAGAAATCACTTGGATAAACACACTTATTTGTTGAGACCAACCACTAGGTTATCCATTGTGCTATATCTAGGGAATTATAAATATATATATGATAGTTCATATAACATGATATCACGGGGAAGTCCCTTTAAGTATCATCTCACTCAGGAAATATCATACATCATAACGACTACCATCTTTCTCATGTTAAGGTCTATGACATCATCGACTGCCCTATCACACATGAATTTTATTTCTGCCTTGGTTCCGACTCAGGTCGGGGTTTGGGGGAGTCCTTGTTTAAATTTTTGAATTTTTATTTAAAGATCAGTGTTACTGGATTTTAGTGGCACTAGGCATAAGGGCATGTCATGATTTGGAGACTGTGCGGCCTGCCCAGTTTTCAAAAATAAATTAAATATATAGAAGTGTTATGAAAAAAGTTTAATTGAGTGTTAAAAATAAAATAAATCAATCGACTATTTTAAGTATAATAATAAAAATTATTATTGTTATGGATAATAGTAGTATTATTATTAAATTTGTTTTGTTACTAATCTTGATTATGATTGTTAATATTTTATGAGCCGCGTGGGGTAACCGCACAGTTACCCAACACTTAAAATAAATAAATAATATAAAACGAAGTGTGGCTAGCGTATTAAAATAAGATGATGAAACATCTTAATTACAATAATAATAATTATAATAATATTGTGACTAATAGTATTATTATTAATCTCATTCTTGTTTTTGTATTATTAAAATTATTGTTCTCTATTATTAGAAATCGTTGATTATATTAGTGTCACTAATAAATTAATTAGATTAATATTTTTTACCGTCGTGTTGTTATTATTATTAGGATTAAAAAAATTGTTATTATTATGTTTACTGTTTTAATTATTTTAACTATTTATATTTTTACAGGTTAGTTTTAATGTTTTTAATAAAATGAAAAAAATAATAATTCTACCCTAACCCCCATGAGCCCCCATCTTCTCCTACACAACCCACACCGCCCCTTGCACATTCCCCTGTGCAGAAATCCCTGCCAGAGTACCTCACACCTCCCTACAAGCATCCTTCTAGCTGACACACCCCCCCTGCTCAGCACGACCACCTTCAGTCGGCCCTACTAAAGCTATGGGGACCCCAGTGCAAGACTCCCATACTCTCTTGTTCAGTGCGCAACAACTCCACCCGTGGCCTCCGGAGACACACCCATCTCTGGTGCATTGCCTCACTAGTGTCACCCTTTTTCTGGCATACACCACCCTTACTGGAGCCTCTTTTTCCAGCGCGCATCCCTTTGGTATCTTTATTCTTCTCCCAGTTTGGTTTTCCCCCTTGATTAGGGTTTAATTGTTATAGTTGAATCCCTAAAATCTTGGGTCCAATTGGATGATTAGGGTTAGCGCTTAACTTGGAAGGGTGCAGTGGAGGTGCAAAGGAGATTTTGCATTGGTTTCATTCCACCATCATCAATTTGAGGTAAATTCTTATATCACTAATTTCTTTCGAACACTTTAATTAGGGTTTTTATTTATTTTATGGAAATAATATTGGATTTATAGTGTGTTGAACCTTTATCATGACACATCAATAGTTTTTCCATTATTTTTAATCATTTCTCAATTTATAATTGGGGGTTTGTAACTTTTAATTCCCTGATAATAAATTTTGAGACCCCATTTTTTATCACAGTGGGTTTTGAACTTCTTCTAGGACACACACACATATGATTAGGTATTTATATTTATATTATATATACATTTCCTCCATATATGTATTCCCTCATGGAGTGGGGAATATATGCATGGGATTTAGGATATTCATATATATATATGAAAGTATGTGCATGTAAGTAGGTAGAAACATCTTCTAGCTAGGTCGTCAAGAGGAGAAATCTTCAGTTTGGTTCTCCTTTGAGGTAGGAACCCCAATGCATGTACTTTTAAATTAAGTTTACTTTGATTTCTTATTTTTTTCACCATTATAAATTGTTAATTAGGCAATTAATGTTAGTATATTAATTGTGTATTATGAAATTGGTTGGTTTCCCTTTATTATATATTTTTTTGGAATTGTTGGAGTGGTTTATCTTGCTTGGTGTTTTGGAAAATAGCTCAATTGGCCCTTTAAGGTGAAAAGTGATTCATAATGGCATGGTTTGGTTTTTTTAAACATGTTTTGATGTTAGGATGGATAATTGGGTTTTCAAATGGGGTTTGTTCATGAAAAACTTAATGATTAAGGATCTTTGGATATGTAAAATTATTTTGTTTTCAAATGGTGTCTTGGATTATAAAAAGGCGTTGTTCATAGTGTTTATGAAATGTATTATTTCATGAAAATTTTGTGAGGCCCGTTGAGAACTTTTTAAGTAAATCAGAAGTGCTATGTATATTAAGTGTTTATTAAATGTCAGTTGTCTCTTATGAAATCATTTTGAATTTAAAGTGGTGATTTAAATATTTAAATGGGTTTTCACAATAAGTGGTTAATGGTATATGGAACTTTGGCCCTTGTAAATATTTTCTTGATTTGAATGATGGGTTGGATCATTAAAATGGGTTTCCAATTTCGTTGTAAAAGTTGTTGGTGTATGATATTTTATGAAATGGATTATTTTTGTGAGAATGATGGAAATCTTGTTTGGAACCTTTAGAAGTTCTGTGTGTTTTGGTTTGGCTTTAAAATTCACTTAGGGACATTTTTAGTGAGTTATTGGTCTAAGAGCCCTTTTGGCCATGTTATTCTAAAGAGTATGTTTTGGTAATGTTTTGGAAATAGTTTCTAAGTGTTTTGGTAAATGGTTGAACATTGTGAAGATAAAGGACCATCTCACATTTTAAAAATGGTTTTTGGAAAAACCCTCTTTGGTTAGGTCTCTTTCCTTGTGGATTGATCACGGGATGGGAGGGTCCTCAGCATGGGGCCCTCGGTATGGGACCTCCTTTGAGTAATTATTATTTAAGGTGGGGGACCAACATTGAGGTGGCCGGGGTGGTCCCAGATTGTGTGGTGTGTGTGGTTATATATATTTGTGACTTTTTGTTTGGATGGTATGATACACCCCCTTGTGAAATATACAATGGAACCTAGCATAACAAAGATGTTTACTAAGAACAATTGATGAACTAGTTAGATTACGCACTACTAGTGGCCTATAGAAGAGGGATATTTTTGTTTTTATTGCTATGGGATTGGGCCCCTCGACCAGTCTAGGTAGGGAAATGGTCAAGCGTTATGGTTTTGTGACATCATTGAGTAGTTCATGCCTTTAGGATGAGTCACATGTATTAGTATGTTCTGGTTTCCCTATGAGTTTCTAGGATTTTCCCATGTTCTTTTAACACTAGTATAGTTAGTATTGATTCCCTCTCTATATGAAGTGATATCCATTGTACTTAGTTTTGGCGTTTTCTTGTAAAATAGTAAATGTGTGGTTTGTTAAATTTATTTCTAATAAAAATGTTTAAAATGAATAATCACTCTTTCCTTTATCACTTTTATGAAAAATGGATGATTCCTTTTTGGTCTCCTTTTCTTTCCTCCTGCTCTTAAAAATTATTTTAAACTTGAGGGAAATGGATTATGAATGTGATTTTTTACCTTAAGAATGAAAAACATTGAATTTTATATATTTATATATTGTATTGAAAACATGAAATCAATGTTTTCTTTATTTAAATAATATGCATTGGGAATAGAATTAGTCGGTCCTACTTACTGAGTTTTAATACTTATTCCTATAGTGTTTACTTGTTTTTAGTTTCTCTTGCAAGTTCCATATCTGGTTTAGATCACCATGGGAGATGTTTGTTTTCATTATCAGAGGGTAACCCATGGGGTTACATGGAGTTTTAGTCTTGGGAATGTCAGTAGTGTTTTGGTCATTCTTTTCTTTCCTATCATTTATTTATCTTGCATTGTTCTATTTTTTTTCTACTGGTTATTTTATTTTTAGTGGGATAAATCATTTCATTTTTCACTCTATTGATTCCCCTATGCTTATTGCTAGCCTGAGTGGATTGGGAATGCCTCTCAGGCCTTGTCACGGAGCATTCTTAGTGACTGGTTTAGGGTCGACCCGGGATGGTTCGCAAAAAAATGGTACCATAGCTGGTTAACACTTTTGTTGACCTTGCTTTTCAGAGCACCCATTTTCATTTGGGGATGCCAAGGTTAAAGGAGTAGGATTGTCAGTATTTGAGGTGTAGGGATATGAAGGAAGTTATGAACCCTCACTTAGTCTGAACCTCCTGTTACTATGGGATGTCCAAGCTTGTTGGTGTCCTTTAATCCTTGTGAATTATTTTATATTGGGAAATGAAAAGCGAGTTAGAAAAGTAGCCTCTGTGAGCTTGCAGGGCCTGGAAAGCCATGTGGAACCAGGGACATTTCCCTAGAATTCTCTCTGTGTTGATGGAATGACTGACATATGGCCTCCAACCATGTGTCTGATTCACCCACTGACACTAGTTTCCCCCTTGTGGATTGGCTGAATCTTTCTTAATTATGAAAGTTGTTTGGAAAAGATCTGTTTGGGCTAATGGACCAATTTAGTTGGGTCCTTGGTTTCTTCTCTTTTTCTAGACTGTTCCCCCATGAAGAACCAATTCATGTTTAGAAAGAGGTCATGGGTTAACTCCACAGTGGTCAATCCTCCAGTTGATCAATGAAAGGAATTCTATCTTGGAATTTGGAACTCGAATCTTCCTCTCTCTTTTTCGGATGAGAGGATCCTCTCATAGTGGAAGCATGGGGGTGAGTTCATCGTAAGAGGTTGTTATGGTCATTTTCAAGAATCGTGTGCTGGTTGGGACTTAGGTTAAGATCCCATTCCCTGTAATTTTTTCTTCAGTTGTAGAGATCATTTTTGGTGACATCTTAAAGTGTTGATTTCTATTTTAAATTTAATGATGGATGTTGTGGAGCCTTTGTGGGGCTTCTATTTTGAAAAACAGCATATCCTTCCTTCAGAAGTTCCAAGATTCTTGGTTCTAGATGAAAGTTTTTCCCTGGGTATTCCTTCTATCATTGCTCCATTTTCGAAGTGAAAATGGTGATGTACATGCATATTCTAAGTCCCTGTCATGGTAATGTTCCACATTGAGGAAAATGGAGTATTGGAATGTTTTGGGGTTTGTTGGTTCGACACAGAATGTGGTGTGGTTACTTGTGGAACCAGAAGGAGAAGTGTCATTTGGAGGTTTCTAAAGCCATACTATGAGGCATGAGAAGCTTTAAACACCAGAGCTCCAGCCATAAGTCCCAGAGTAAAGATGTACATATTCAGGAACCCCCTAAGGGTGTAATTAATATTAGTCTAATGTATATCTTCTATTTGGTTTCAAGTTATGCTAATTAAGTCCATTGTAGTGGGAGGTTTTGGTGTATGAGAATCCCTAAGTTTTCTGCATCAGTCTATAATAATCAGTCAAGCTGGTCAGTTCTTATAGTGAGGAGACCACAGTTGGCCTCATAGAGTCACCCCGAAAGTAGTTTAGTGTTAGCCCAATCCTTATACTGGGGGGTATGTTCGAGCCTCCCCATGTTAGTATTGGATTTTAATTTATTTATTTTTATGAATTATACGTGTTTAACTTGGTGATTTTTGGGGATGTTCATGTTTTGAGGTAGGATTTAGTATTGTGGAAATTATATGTCTTTTTAACTGATCAATTAGAAGTGTTTAAACTTTTTGGGCAGTCGGCGTCACTTAACAGGGAGTCCGATCTAGTCTCCTGAGGGAGTCTTATTAGTCTCTCTCTCATTGGTAGTGTTTTGTGACCTCTTAGTTTATCATTCTTTGGGAATCTCCTTGAACTGTAAAGGAGAAAACATTTCTATTTTGGGGGTTCGACCTCATTATGGATTTTCATGGGAGGAAAGCATTATGGTGGGGAGAATTGCCACACCTGAATTTTATTTCTTCCTTGGTTCCAGCTCGGGTTAGGGTTTGGGGGAGTCCTTGTTTAAATTTTTAAATTTTTATTTTAAGATCTGTGTTTTGGTCTTTTAGCGTCCCCTGACATAAGGGCGAGGCACAATTTGGAGACCGTGCGGCCTGCCTGGTTTTCAAAATAAATTAAATATTTAGAAGTGTTAGGAAACAAAATTTAAATGAGTGTTAAAAATAAAATAAATCAATCGAGTGTTTTAAGTATAATAATAAAAATTATTATTGTTATGGACAATAGTAGTATTATTATTAATTTTTATTTGTTTCTAATCTTTATTACGGTTATTAATATTTTTATGATCCACGCGGGGTAACCACGTAGTTTCCTGACACTTAAAATAAATAAGTTAGATGAAACAATGTGTGGCTAGGGCATTAAAATAAGATGATGCAACGTCTTAATTGTAATAATAATAATAATATTATTGAGACTAATATTATTATTATTAATCTCATTCTATTTTTTGTATTATTAAAATTATGGTTGTCTATTATTAAAATTCATTGTTGATATTATTGTCACTAATAAATAAATTGGATTAATATTTTTTTACCATCTTGTTGTTATTATTATTAGGATTTAAAAAATTGTTATTATTATGTTTATTGTTTTAATTATATTAACTATTATGATTTTGATAGGTTTGTTTTAATGTTTTTAATAAAATGAAAAGAACATAATTCTACCCGAACAACCACGACCCCCCTCTTCTACTATGCGACCCAAACCCCCCTTGTGCCTTCACCTATGTAGAACCCCCGACCGGAGTTCCTCACACCTCCCTATTGTCATCCTTCTAGATAACGCACCCCCTTGCTCAGTGCGTCCACCTTGGGTCGGCCCTCCTCAAGCTCTGGTGACCCAATCCCATGACTCCCCTGCTCTCCTATTCAGTGTGTAGCGACTCTAACTGCAGCCCCCAACAACATCCCCATCTCTAGTGTGTTTCCTCACCGACGTCTCCCTTCTTCTGGCATACACCACCCACATCAGCACCTCCTGTTCTGGCGCACAGGCCTTTGTTATTTTCATTCTTCTCTCAGTTTGGTTTTCCCCCATGGTTAGGGTTTAATTATTATGGTTACATCCCTAAAATCATGGGTCCAATTAGATGATTCGGGTTTGTTCTTGACTTGCAAGGGTACAATGGAGGTGAGAATGAGATTTCACATCGGTTTCAGTATGTCGTCATCAATTTGAGGTAAAGTCTTATATCTTTAATTTGTTTCTCACACTTTAATTAGATTTTTTTATTTGTTTTAATGATATAATATTGGATTTATAGTGCATTGAAATTTTATCCAGCTGCATCAGTAGTTTTTCTATTGTTTTTAATCGTTTCTCAATTTATAATTGGGGCTTTGTAACTTGTAAGTCATTGAAAATTGATTTTGAGATGCTAGTTTTTATCCAAGTGGGTTTTGAACGTCTTCGAGGCTGCACACACTTATTCTTAGGTATGTATATATATATATATATGTCATTAATGTATGTATTCCCCTTCATGCCATAGGTAATACACGCATTGGATTAAGGATATGTATATGTATATATGAAATTATGTGCATGCAAGAGGGTAGAAACATCTTCTAGTTAGAAGTCATCAAGAGGCAAAATGTTCAGTTTCGTTCTCCTATGAGGTAGGAACCCCATTGCATGTGCTTTTAAATTAATTTTACATTGATTTCTTGTTTTTCACAACATTATTATTTGTTAATTATGAAAGTAATGTTTGTAAATTAATTTTATCTTGTAAAATTGGTTGGTTTCCCCTTATTATATGTTGTTTTGGATTTGTGGGAGTGGTTTAGCTGGCTTGGTGCTTTGGAAAATAGACAGGTTGGCCCTTTAAGGTGGAAGTGATTCATAATGGCATGGTTTGGTTTTTGTAAATATGTTTTGATGTTAAGATGGTGAATTGGGTTTTCAAATGGGGTTTGTTCATTAAATGATTGATGATTAAGGACCTTTGTATTTTTAAAAGTGTTTTGTTTTCAAATGGTGTCTTGGATTATAAAAATGGGTTGTGTATAGTGTTTGTGAAATATATTGTTTCATGAAAATTGTGTGAGGCCCATTTGTAACTTTCTAAGTCGCTCATGTGAGCTATGCATACTAAGTGTCTATTAAATTCCGGTTTTATATTATGAACTTATTATGAATATAAAGTCGCGATTTAAGTCTTTAAATGGTGTTTTCACAATAAGTGATTAATGGTATATTCCCTTTGGCCCTTGTAAATATGTTCTTGATTTTAATTATGGGTTGGATCACTGAAATGGGTTTCAAATTTGGTTGAAAAAGTGGTTGGTGTTTGGTATTTTATGAAATGAATTGTTTTTGTGAGAATGATGAAAAGCCTATTTGGCACTATCGAATGTTCTGTGTGTTTTGGGTTGGATTTAAAATGAACTTAGGTACATTTTTGGTGAGTGATCAGTCTAAGATCCTGTTTGGCCACGTTATTATAAATAGGATGTTTTAGTAATATTTTGGAAATAGTTTCTAAGTGTTTTGGTAAATGGTTGAAAATTGTGAAGCTAAAGCCCCATCTCACATTTAAAAAATGATTTTTGGATAACCCCTCTTGGGTTAGGTCTCTTTCCTTGTGAATTGATCATGGGACCGGAGGTTCCTTAGCATGAGACCTCCTTTGAGTAATTATTATTTAAGGCGAGAGACCCTCCTTGAGGTGGCCAGGGTGGTTCCGGATTGTGTGGTGCATGTAGTTATATATATTTGTGTGACATTTTTTGGGTGGTATGACACAAACCCTTGTGAAATATACATGGGAACCTAGCATAAACAATAGGTTTACTGAGAACAATTGCTGCACTAGTTAGATTACGCACTAATAGTGGCCCATAGTATAGGGGTATTTTTGTTTTTATTTCTATGGGATTAGGCCCCTCAACCAGGCTAGGTAGGGAAAGAGTCGAGCATTAGGGCGTTATGATGTCATCGAGTAGGGCATGCCTTCAGGATGAGTCACATATATTAGTATGTTCTGGTTTTCCTCTGAGTTCCTAGGTTTTTCCTGTGTTCCTTTGACAATACTATAGTTATCACTGTTTCCCTCTCTATATGAAGTGATATCCATTGTAATAATTTTGATGTTTTCATATAAAATTGTAAATGTGTGGTTTTCTAAATATATTTTCAAGAAAAATGTTTTAAAAGAACAATCAATCTTTTCTTTGGCACTTTTATGAAAAATGAATGATTACTTTTTGGTATACTTTTATTTTCTCCTCCTATGGAACCTTATTTTAAACTTGAGTGAAATGGATTAGGATTGTGATATTTTTTACCTTAAGAATGAAAAGTTTAGAAAATTCTATATTTATAGATTGTATTTAAAACCTCAAATAAATGTTTTCTTTATTTAATGAATGTGAACTGGGAATAAAACTAGTCGGGCATACCTACTGAGTTTTAATACCCATTTCTGTAGCGTTTTTTAGTTTCTCATGCAGGTTATAACTTTGGTTTAGATCACCTTGGGTGATTTTTGGTTTTAGTATTAGAGGGTAACCCATGGGGTTACGTGAAGTCTTAGTCTTGTGCAGGTTTGTTATGTTTTGGTCATTATTTACTTTCTCACCATTTATTTATATTACAGTATTCTATTTTATTTCTATTTATTAGTTTATTTTCATTGGAAAAAATCATTCCCTTTTTCACTCGGTTGATGCTCTAGTGCTTCTCGCTAGCTCAGGAGGATTGGAAACACCTCTCAGGCCTTATCACGGAGCGGTCTAGGTGACCGGTTTAGGGTTGACCTGGGTTAGTTCGTGACATACACGCTCACTCAGGATAGGGTCCTAATAGAAACATTAATTTTAAATAAAATAGGGAATTTATAATGTCTCATAGGCTCACTAGCTCAATAAATATCCCCACACATCGACATACCTCTTCATCCATCTAGGCCATTGGGAAAATATCTTCAAGACCATTTCAAAATTTGATTGTCGATACCCACACACACTCATAACCCTATGATGATACCATAATTCATAGGATCTTTTAGTAATTAACTCTAAATCCAAATTTAAACTTCATTAAAATTAAAAATCTCACTTTATCCAATTAACCAGGGATAATCCCAAGAAACTGTCACTATGTCCCTTTGACAACCCAATGCTAAGCTATCCAATAATCCCCATGACCCATAATTGGGTCCCATCATCCACCGCTTTAAGGATATACTCAAACCTATATCAATCACAATAGTAATCATCCCTCTCATATCAGATCCCAAGGGTCCACTCCACCCTAATGGGGTGTCACATGTCATGTGTGAGATGTAAGTCCATTTCACTTGTCACTACTCAGCTTAAGCCTCTCTTTCCTTCTCAAATAGCCATTGGGAACTAACATAGGATATTACTATATCATTCCAAATTTTTAGACCTAACTAAGTTTTATATTAAATTATATTGGAACCCTATCCCCTTGGTGATATAGTCTCCAGGGGATCACAACTTAATCAAGTGCTAAAGAGGACATATACCATGAAAAAGAGGCTCAAAACCATCACATCTCTTTATATAGGGTGATCACAGTACCTATACCTTCACCTAGTACCATGAAATATTCATGTAAGAAAGAAATTAGGCATAATATTCATATGAGTTTATATTATAGGGGCCACCTACCTTTTTACAATATTTACCACCCAAGCTATGCTCCACACCACCTCGGTGAAGTTCATCATGCCTTGTCTAATGTCATATCTCTACTGAGATCTTATCTCCTACCACAAAAATAAATTAATTAATTATATAAAATTGTTCAATTTAATCAAAAAAGTAATAATACTAGAAAAATCATCGGGCATCACCATACCATAGAAAATGTGACAAAACAAACTTAGAAGGTCTATGTTGTACCCCTTAAACCATCCCGAGAAAAATCCCTAACCACCAGTACTCGATCAATCATCGATTATGTATAATTTAAATGAAACCCTTGAAATTTTTCCAAGAAATATAACTATAATGAAACATCTAGAAATTATGAGAGATCATCTTCTTTGGTTGTTCAATCTAAGCCATGACAAATCCCTATCAATTCATGATGATTTCACCATGATTTGGTGAAATCATCACTGAAATCCTAGCCCAAATTACATCAATATAAATGCATATAAAAGGAATATAAAAAATAGAATAAATTATAGAGAAACATATAAAATATCATTACAAAATATCTAAAATATATCCATTATCCAAGGGGGATAAAATGTAGGAACATAGAGGAAGGGAGATAACTAATTTGGACCTACCATGCATGTACCACAAACTAAAATGTGTGTGTGTGTGTGGGGGGGGAGGATGTGTTTACCAATTTTAAAAAAAATCTACCCATGATTTGGTTGAGGTTATACCATAGGTTTTAAAAGAGACACACCCCTTTGGATGAGAAGGCCATGATATGACTATACAATGCGACCATCTAAGAAGAGGGTTTGTACCTCATCCAAACACTATCATGGCATAATCAAGAGGGTTCATGGTGTGATTCCATTCATCTAAGGGATGAAGTGATACCACTTTCACTATTGTGTCATTATGACTTCTTACTATGGTCTGTGATTCCCTCAAAACTCACCCTTATAACATGCCATCATGATGATACATTAGGTTACATCATGACCTGCCACAACTATAACATTTCATCAAGGCCTTCATGGCTTGATCTGATAACCACCAAAGAACCCAAAACATCTCCTAGGAATATATCCATTTCCAAAAAACATCTTCATAAGATGTTCCAATGTTTTAAATCTTAATTTGTGTCCCAATTCTTGGGATGACCCCTTATTTGGGTCCAAACATTCAAATTTCATTAAAAACAATGACCCATAAAATTTATGGATCATTATACATCCCTAAAATACCATAAGAAAGTGGAACCAAAGGATGTGTGGACATAATTATGATTCTATAAATGAAAAATACTAGTAAGAATATAAATTAATATACTCCCTACTATAAGACTCCACTAGGGACAATTTATGCCTAACCTACCATTAAATTTCAATTTATCAAAGTGATACAATTATCAAAAGGTTTACAAAAAAACAGTCCTTATTTCAAAATTTATGCATAATTCCATTTCAAAGAAATTAAATTTTTATAATTAAACACTATAAAACTATTTTTAAAGAAAATAATTCTCACATGAACCATTTAAAATACTCATATCTATTTCAAAAATGTAAAATTTTAGGATAATATTCCATTGAATTTGATTCAATTTCAAAACCAAAATTGAGTTTTATTTGATAATAAATTTTCCATTCAATTTTCAAAATAAATCAGCTCCAATTACTATTATTTTTTTAAATAACTCTTCATTGTAATATTAATCACAAAAAGATAAATTTTTCACCAAACATTTTTTTAGGTGATGACTTGAAACTAAAATTTCATTTAAAAAATATTAATTTTTATAAACACTAACCAAAATGAAATACTCATTTATTAGAGACAAAACACCTTTTTTAAGAACATAATAGAATACATCTCGATCAATTAGTTTCCTTTACTACTTAATGAAATTTTTTTAAAAACAATTTCTATTTCCTAAAAACCCTAACTACATCAACATGATTACTCACACAATGTATCACATACCCTATATGGATATAACCATACATTGAATGTTAGCATTATTGAGTGATTTATTTTCAAAAAAAAAATCAAACAACATATCGTAAATATATAATTAATAACATTATCAATAAAATTATACTAATAAGAGTGAAAATAAGTTGTATTCTTAATAATATAATGTGATTAGAAAATAAGAATATTTCTTAATAAATATAAAAAAACATAAAATAAACATCATGATTAGAAAATAACACTAAATAAGAAATAAGTGACATGATAAAAAATAGAATACATACATAAAATTAATGAGTATGCTCTCTGTTAAAATGTTAAATAAGTATGAATAACTATCAATAAGAGTAAAAAATTCCATCTCAATCAATAGAATTAATCATTGATTAATATTAACCTAATATTGAATAATATTTATACATAAGAGAACTCTATATATATTGTTTATTTTTCAGTTAATAAATAAATTAATTGATTCTAATAGTTATATAAACAAACAATGGAAACAATGAAATATGACATAACTAAAAGATATATGTTCTAAAGCCATTATATATATATATATGATATATATAAGTTATATCATAGGGCACAATATAACCAATCATTTAATATGACTTGTATGTAACAAAATTGTTTCATCCATGCATTAGTGTATATATTATTATATTATAAGGATATATAATATGGATTAAAATGTAATTTCACACCACTACCTATTTTAATAGTAAGGTATGATTGGGTGGATATTATAAGAAACTACCTATAGAGTTGTAGTGCATTAATTGACAATGTCTTCAATAATCATGGTGTATTAACATTAAGAGTTAACATTCTATTGAATCACCTTCATGTTTAGAAATTATCAACACATTCTTTCATAAGATAAAATAAATGGGTAGTGTGTTTCTTTCATGAAAACATTTCATGAATTTTCTTCAAAATTTACTCATGAGTTATAACACATGGTTAAATATAATATCACATGAGGAGCGTCCTTGATAGATATTTAAAGGGTATTTATACCAAGAGATGGTGTTACAATTATTTATCAAGATGTGGACAAAACTCATGTACCTTGAAACTCTCTTTTATCATCGATATTTACACTATGAGGTGTTATAACACCATGGTGAGAAGATTAATACCACCATACATCGGGTAAATAATTATCCCGTGGATACCTTCATAGGTAAGATTATTTTTTGGTTCTAATAAAGTGATATTCACTAATCGTATATGATGAATATAGATGGTGCCATAATAAAAAAATATAAGGCAAACACTCTGGTTTCTTCATTTCTTTATTTTCAGTATGCATGGTTTCATTTATTATTGTATGATTAATCTTGGTTTGTCTTTATTAATAACTTAATTTACATATAAAAGCGTTTTTAGATCTCTTTAAACACCAAAATTACATCACATCCTACCATGAATTCATATTCATGAAATCCTATGAGAAATTATGATTTTTGATATCATATTCCCTATAATATTGTAATAATAAAATATGACTCAATATAAATCCCATATATTTTCACTAGTCATAGTGTAAAACTCCCAAATATCATAGTTTATAATTTTGATGCACCATGTTTTCAAAAAAAATGTATCAAATCAATTTTGTGATATTGATTCTTATAATCGAATAAAATATGTTATATCATAGGTTCTGAAAAACAATCAGTCATAAAATACAACTAATTGCGCACTACTAGCCTATTTCATTTGATGATTCAACTATTAGTCATAATTTACGATTGATAACACATAAATCCATGACCTATCAATAACATCTAATAATTAGGGTTTAATCCTTAAATAATATTAGATGATAAAAATCTCATTTTTATATAAATTCAATTATGAATCGAATTTTATTATTTTAAAATTATTTATAAATAATGATAAAAGGTATTTTATAGATATTTATTATTTTATAAAGTGTTTAGAAATTAATTAGTTATAAAGAGTTTATAATTATTTAATAAATAATCATTAAACATTTATTAATAAATATCCATCAATATAGAATGTCAATATTAAAGATACCATTTACCAAATTATATGGCAAGCCTTATGACTAAGAAATAATGTTTTTATTTAAAAATTATAAGGGTAATTTATAATGTGTTTATAAATTATAATATAAGGATTAATATAAAGTTTTTATATTTTAAAATTATGAATTATTCATAATAACTAATTTTAATTATTCAAATCAGGGGCCTTATTTGTGATATTATTTAAACCACATAAAGATTTTAATTTCTTTTGGATAATACCATACATGAATTTAAGTAATTACATGCTAGGTTGGATAATAAATTTAGTTTCCAACTACGTCGAATTTAGTTTGTAATTAAAATTTTTAGCTTAAATTTAGTTATTTAATTTATTCTATACATATTATGTTATATGGTTATGATGAATTGGAATATTTTTTTGAGTAAAGTATAATGAGGTTGTGGGACTTTGTGGAAAACATACCACTATCCTGGAGGTTTATTGCTTATTCTAGAAAAGTGGGTTTGGCTATCTGTGGATCAAAATTTACTCACCCAAGGATTATCACTATAATATAATTCTAAACATTTATATGATAAATTAATTTACAATATGGATGAGATGTATTTAGATATGTTTTAATATATTTTCCATATAGTTAGGGTGAGTAACATAAACTATAGTTTGTGAAAATATTTAGACATCAATAAGGTGTAGATATATTTATTTGGTGGAGGTAATATGATTCCAAACTAAATCATTACGAGCAATGCATAAATAAAGGGAATAAAATTTGATAAAATGGTGAGATCAAAACACTTTCTAAATTATAAGTGTTATATTCCTCCAAAGTGGAACTTATCAAGATATTGATCATCCAATCAGATTTGTAATTCCATTTTTGGGTGACCCTAGTTTATCTAATATAAGAAAATAAAGTAATAGTTTGGTCAAGATATAGTAGGGTTCCTGTCCTTGTCATTTTTAGGTTAAACTTAAATAGGATACCCTAATATGATTAGGTTACTAGAGTAATAGAGTTGAGTTCATTAACTTGATATATTAGACAAAGAGTTGTATAACCACCTATCCGAGAGTCATATATGATATGATTGGAACGATTCACTACCTAAATAGATAAGTGGTGAGAGAAACACTATATCTCACTTGTTTCTTAGTTAAATACGTATCTTGGCCCCCAAGTGGATATAATAAATTTAAAAAGGGACGTCATTTTAGTGTGAGGATATTTAATAAAATTACTTATTAAAGAGTATTAATATATGGTAATCATCTAATGAAAACTTCAATTTTATAGTCATATCATCACCCCCATCAAAAATAGGTTTGAAATCAATTATATATATTCAAAAATCTTATTATAATAAACTTCTATGAGTGGTAACTTAAAAAAGGATAATTTGTAAGATAAATTATATATATTAGAGCAAATTATTTTCTGAGTAACCAAGTGTTGAAGTTCTTCATCAATTGAATCTATATTCTTATGAGAATAATAAAATAATTCACCAAGAATAATAAATGAATTTGATTTTAAATGGGATATGTAATTTTATTCATATGCACTCAATATTATTGAGTGTGTAAATGATACTCAATATGATTAAGTATATTATTGACTTAGAGAGATTAAATATATACTTTAATTATTTTCATTGTTAAGGAATTAATTATGTTTTCATATCTATAAATTATATGTAAATATAAATTAATTTAAGATAATATTATATGATATTATCAAAGTATTGTATATATATGACCTAGGTAAATAATGTCTAGTTTCCGAGCTTTATAGGTAGTAAAAGTGGGTAAATGTTCAAATTAGAAGAATAAAAGTTATTTTGAAGTCATAAAATGTATCTAAAAGTATCCAATTGTTGTTTTTGAAACCTAAATGAAAAACCATGAATAAAAAATAATGATTCCATAAGATGGAATTATCTTAGAAATATGAAGGGATTTAGGAAAATATATGGAATACCCATGTCAGGTATCAGTGTTATAGAAATAAATTATTGAAATTTGAAGGGTATGTGATACCAAAATAAAACATTATAAATTTTATAAATATAAAGGAGTTAAAAATAAGGAAAATTATTAATAGAGCTTGTAGTTTTCACTCCAGTTATAAAGTAAGGAGTAACTACATAAAATATTTCATTATTAATGAGTTTATCAAGATCATATAGATATAAATAAAATAGGTTTATATCTATATAATCTTACTTATTTGATAATAGGAGTTATCTATTGAAAAATTGTTGTTATAAATAATTTGATATAATTAATTCAATACAAATGTTTTAAGATTCATCATATTTTATAACTTGTTTTGAAAATAAGGTTAAAAATGTTTTATCATGGATAAAAGTTCATTATCCATACATTTGTTAAAATAATAGGTAAGGTTTTCCCACAACATATCAATGGTATATTATAATAAATTATTCTTTTCAGAGTAAAATTATATTAACACATATAATACCATTAATGATATTGGAAAAATAATTTATTTGTTACATATTTATACTAAAGGTAAATAAGAGTTATTTCATAATAAAAATATGTTTGTGTGTCTTATCATTATATTTTTAAGATAATATAACATTTAAGATTCTAGTGAGAGTATGTTTCATCTTATAAAATTTTAAAGTTAACAAATATAAGATTATAATAGTCTAAAATTATTTTTTTTCCAATTAATATCCTAATTGTTTTAGGATATGTGACAATAATGAAAAATGAAAAAGATACATTTAGTTATCAAAAGAAAGTAAATATCACTATTTTCTAAAATATTATGCTAATAAAAAGTGAATTTCAATTGATATCTAAAAATATTTTTAAGGTATAGAGGTAATAAAAATGTAAGGAGATGTATTTAGTTACCATTACTAAGTTAATGTCACTTTATCCTAAAGGAGTGTCAGATGTGCTGATATATAATAATGTAAATAGTTATATTATTTACCAAACCATATCAAGGAAAAATATTGATGTATAGGTTTCCAAGGATGATGATATTATAATTAGAAAAGATATAAGTAGACAATTAAAGGTATTGACATTGAAACATTTGATTTTTTAGAATTAAGAAGTTTGAATATATTCAAGGCATTGAACATTAATAATATGATTCCAAAATCTCATCATTATTCAAAATTTTATTCTTCATAAATGTTACCAACTAAAGATTTAAGTGGGAGTGTTTTATTATCCAATAACACATTGATGTGGTTTTAATTACATATAGATGAAATGAGTTAACAAAAACCATATAAAGCACAAAAAAATTAAGGATGATTTGTATTTATATCACATATGATATGTTAGACCGATTCTTTTTTTGGGGTTTGTTTTGTTTTATTAAAATATTTATAAGAATATAAATTTTATCATTTAAAATGAACTATCTAATTTATAACTATTTAATATTGGAAGCATAAATGTATATATTGGGACAAATTTCATGAAATGTAAGTATAATTTACCTCTCAAAGTAATACTTTGAATTTTCCAAAAGTGATTTACATAATTGAGTATCATAGGTTATGAAAAAATGTTAAGGTTAACCTGAGTATGACTATTGTATAGAGATATATAATTTTCCCATGAGGTTCAAAAGGTGTTTTTGTGTACTGGATGGAAGACTAAGTATACCACAAGGAGTGTCATACACTATATCACTGGTATATGAGGGGTGAATGTATCATATTTTATGTCTCCATTACTTGAAGTTGATGAGATACCCAATATGATAAATGTTATAATTTGATACCTTATCACCCAATTCTTAATTATTAGCTAATAAAGGGGTGGTTAGGTAGGTTTCTCATCATTTCATCCATTGGAGATCTACCTAAATAGGATTTGTCCTCATATATGATGAGTATGGCAACTTGTCCCTCAATTGGGATAGAACGAGTAGTGTCCAACCACACTTAGATAATACATATGATGTGAGTATCTATTTGGATGAGGGGTATGTGATGCACTTATTTATAATGGTGAATTACATATAATGCATTCATCAACTTAGTTAGTGTATACTTCTAGAATCAATAATACATTAGTTGGCTATGTAGGATTGAAATACTTTATATCCTATGGTCACTCAATATCTTCGAAAAGGGAACATATAATTGTTAATTCATGAATGTGATATGAATGGTGGATACATGTATATAGATATATGTGTGTGATAAAGATCACTCCAAATCCATTCATAGACAGAGTAGCATTGATTATTTTCTATAGGATTCTCTTTTCTTATATTTATGGATTTAGAGATCCAAATTTATTATCAACACTATAAAGTTCCATGGGGTCAAACATTTTTTTTTGATTGAATAAGGATTGATTTTTACTTAAAGTGTTACTGTAAAAGAGTTTTAGAGTTAATCTAGGAAAAAAAATTTAAATGGGTATTCAAAACATATTTAATATGATGTGATATACATTGAAGTTGATGATAGAATTCAAAAAATGTTTTATATGATTTCAAAAGAAGTTTTGGATGTTGTTTCACAAGATATTATAAATGATAAAATATAAGGTGAAATGATTAAAAGTACTTTTATCTTTAGTGAAAATAGAAAATTGAAGGTGATATTCCCTAAATATTTAATATATATATATATGATATTTATAATCTATATCACAAGGTATGAAAAAAATATTCATTCAATATGAATTGTATGTCACAAAATGGTTTTGTTCATTTATTGGAGCATATCTTATTATAAAATAAAGATACATCATTTGGATTGAAATGTGATTTCATAACACTACCAATTTCAATCATAAGGTATGATTAGGTAGATATCATAAGACACCATCCATGAAGTTATAGTGCATGAATTTCTAATTTATTAGACACTCAAGGATGATGAATGTTATATTGGTTTTGGAATGATAAATATTTTTTGGGTAAAGAGTTTAGAACATTAGAACAAAAATTTTAGGAAGTAACACTTAGGAATCAAGATGGAGACATTACAAAATTACCATTTCATTTACAAAATGAGGAAAATGGAAGTACCTTTATCAAAAGAAGATTAATGGATATATTTTAGTAGATACATCATGGGTAAACATGATTTCACTAGACATAGGTCATTTTAATGGAATGTGGTGTATTTTGGAAAAAAATTCAAGAATGATCCTTTATTTTATGATCAGTGGAATGTGTTCGGGTATAGAAATTACAAAAAAACCATAATGGAGTTTTATTACATGAATGAGAAGCTTACAGAAGTATATCAAAGGCATTGAATCAGGTTCTAGAGGGTATAGTGATGAAAATGGAAGGATAACTTCTGTTATCTTAATGGATGTTCCAAAGGTTTCTGGTGAAGGTTGCGTAGAAGTCACTCTGATGAGAAGTCACTGAATATAATTTCATGAAATCATTCCTTGTATATTTATAGAAGGATTTGTTGTAGAGAATAACTATTTTTCAGATTAGAAGTGACATGCACTATTAAATGGAAGTTAACAGTTGAGGATATGATTGTTACAGGAAATTAGAAGTCTCTAGATCCAAAAGATGGAAGCCTACTCATATCTGATAGCGGTTCAGACTATATGACCAACTAAGTCCCTATATATGAAAACTATTAGACCACCTATGCAATATAAAAATGAGTATCACTGATAGGGATTAGAAATGGATAAGGTGGATCCCATTTTATAAAATCAAACTAGTGTGCACACAAGTGCTTAAGGAACATGAGACAAAGGTAGTTGTTAATGATCTGAAAGTACAATGAAAAAAATAGAGTATCATAAAAAGAAACTACTATAGATATTATTAATAATTATTATATAATTTTGAGTAGGGTAATCAGAAGGTTTGAATTTTATTGTAACCTAAACCTCTCATTGAAAGAAAATAAGTTCTTCCTTTTCTCCTATAGATGTAGTATGTAAGTTATAAATACAATAATACTATTATTCATTGTTCTTTTTGTTTGTAATTTTATGTTCTTATGGTTTTCATGTGCTTATTTGATGTTTGGATGGATAAATCATGAAATAATAGAACGAGATAGTGTGGAGACTCAGTGTGGTAGCTGGGGAGATTAGACTTCCTAGTCCTAGAAACTGAAGTCACAGGGATTCTACAAAATCTTGTTCCATAGTTTTTTTCTAGTGGTGTTTTTATTTCTTATGATGGATGTTTTGGATGTAGGACCTTCCATTTTACCAAATAAGTAATATCATAGTGTTTGGTTTTATTGTTTGGTGGCAGAGTATGGTAGCACATATTTTTGGTGATAAATTTATCAAAGTCCTCTAGGGAATTCACTTTGAATTAGTGTTAGTACCATAGGGTTTCTAGATATCAAAAATATTCTTTTTTAGATGGAGTATTGAGGTGTGTTCAATTTTGGAGTTGGTTGTTCAAGCTTGGTGGAAGACTACTGAAGTTATGATGGAAGCTGATGACAATTAAATTGTGGAGGATGGTGATCTTGGAGAATACTAGTGATGTTACTCCTAGATAATTTTCAAGTTCTGTTGGATAGAAAATTTAATCAAAATAATTGTGTGAACTAGAATTTGATTACAATAAGCATATAGGAATTTTTCTTAATGTTGAAGTTAGGTGAAATTGATTTTGGTTCCCAAAAATATACTTTAGATAAACTTTTTTTAATTAAATTAAATGTTTTTTGGATGGTGTCTCGATTCTATATGGTTTTTCAAATGTAAAGGGAGATTATAGTAGGACTACTGGTGATTAGAAGATCAATTTTTTGAAGATTTAAATTATAGAGGTTCCCACAACCTATCACTGGTTAAGATGACTGAAATGTTTCAATGTATTCCTTGATCCCATATTTAAAGAATGTGTGGTGTGACATGGTTTTCATATTTAACAATGTATGAATAGTAAAATAAGATGATATTGTGGTGAAATAGGATTCATGTTGGGGTATTCACAGTTATTGCATGTAGAGACATGTTTTAAACTCCAAAAGGATATGTATCGAAGGAATTTATGAATTCTAGGCACTATATTATGAATGAAATGGAATAAAAGAGAATAAAAGAAGGTTAATTCTATGTTGTGTGAGGTTTTGCTGGAACTCGATGATAGAGAGTGCCATCTTTGGTGGCCACAACTGAAGTTCAATGTTTTGATGATTTCTCTCATGGAAATCCATTATACTGAAATGATCCATTAATTAGAATGACTATGATGAAAATTTTCTAAAATTTGGTTTTTAATAAGAGATTATAAAAAAATTGGAAGTCTAGAAGTTGGATAGATATTGTCTCTCTCCTATTCCAAATATTTAGAAATAGTCAACTGTAACCATGGTGAAAATTAATGAAGGAAAACCCCAATTCCAAGGTGAATGTTTATTTAGAAAGTGGAAATGAATATTTTTGATGTTTTCCATTTATATGGAAAATATATTCAGAATTTCACTATATAAACTCTGGGAACTTTGAAGAATAGATTTTATTCTTAAAATGATTAGGACCAAGAATGAGAAGAGGGAGAAAAGGAACATTGACAGATTTTATTTCTTTAGAAGAAGTTTTAGTGGGATTTCTTCATGTAAATTACATAAAAATTTATAGAACGTATATTTCTACATTGGAACATTTTTATAATCTCAATAAAATCTCATTATAATGAAAAAATATTAGGTAAAATAAGATTAGATAATCAAATTGGTTAAAGAAGTCATCTGATGCAGTGAGGCCATAGACCTGGTGCATGACACAACATGTTTAATATCAGTATAACAAATTTGGAGGATAGAAACATTATTTTTTATTTGATTTTATGGAATTACATATAGAATTTAAAATTAATTTATTGGATAAATAATAACGATATTCCATGGTTCCATAGGTTGAAGGAGGTTCTACCTTAGTAGGATCCTAGATGATTGGAAGGAAGCATGGAGTGGAGAACCATATAGGCACTAAAACTATTGAAGGGTGAATGGATGATGATCTATAAGAGAGGTTGGTTTGATCATGATAATACTGTTTTAGTGAAATATTGATAGACTAGACCAAAAAAAAAATTATCAAATGGGATATTTTCGGGTTTGATGTTATAAATGTTTTTTGGGTAAATTTTTGGGAAATTTTGAAGTAAAATTTATAGAAGTAACACTTAGTAATCTGGATGGGGACATTGCACCAATACCACAACATGCTTGAAATGAGGCCAGTGAAAGGAAATTCATTCAAAGAAGATGAAAAAATGGAGTTTAGTGGATGCAACATGGGTGAATTATTTTTCACCAAACAGATGTCATTTTGACTGAATGAATTTTATTTTGAAATGACTTCCAAAATTAGCCTTGAATCATGGATTAGAGAAATGAGGTTGGGTATATGCTATTTGATGGAAGTAAAGTGTATTCTGAGTACCAGATGGGGAAACTTTTAGAAGGATGTGAGATGAATTTATTCATTTTAGAGAGGATTAAGTGTGTTTAATAAAAGAAAATCTTCTTATAGATTAATGGAATTTCCATAGGTTTTAGAAAAAGGTTGTCCCGAAGACACTCGGATGAGAAGTCATTAAAGATGAAGCACTATAAGAAGTAATTAAAGATTTATAAAAGTTTTTATTATTGATAATAATTATTGATCATATCATAATGTGACATACACTGTTTATTGAAAGTTGGTAATTGAGTAACTAATTTTTATAAGAAATCAGAATCCACCAAAGCCAATACATAGAGGTCCACACATTTTTGAAGGAAGTGTTGTATAGATGACCAAATGAGACACTATATAAGAAGACCATTAGAAAAACTATGAAATGTATGCATGATTAGAATTTATAGGGCATGAAAAGGATTAGGTGGATCCCATTATATGGAATAAAAATTAGGAACACACTGGTTCTAGAAGCACTAGATCCAAAGTCAGAGGTTAAAGATCCAGAAGGATATAAACAAGAGGGAGAGTATTAGAAGAAGAAATAGGTGAAGATGATGGTGAAATTTTTTTCAATCATTTTAGTATGGTGACTAGATATTATAATTTTACCTATAAACTAAACTTCTAATTGAATGAAAAATAGTGCTACCTTTTATCTCATGTATGTAAGAAATATGTCGAAACAACATTAATTATTTTGAGCATTGTGCTTTTTGTTTGTGATTGAATGTTTGTGTGGATATCATTTTCTTGTTAATTTTTTTGAAGGAGAACGTTAGAAAGACCAGAACTATATGGTATGATGAATCGGTGTGGTGGATGGGGTGCTTAGACTTCCCAATTGTAGAATTTGAATCCATGGGGATGCTCCAAAATCATGTTCCACATTTGTACTTTTAGTGGCGCCACAACTATTTCTGATAGATTTTTGGGAAATAGGCCCTTATATTTTTTTGCTAACACATTGTTATTTAACATTCCATTGAATCTTATATATGTTTATATATTATCATATAATAATTTTATAATAAAAATTGAATACAGAGTATGTTTATTTCATGGAAAAATTATATCAATTAGTTATTAAATTTACTCATGCGTTGTAACACATGAGAAAAATTTGATATCACCCAAGGAACATCCTCGAGGTCTATTTAGCCTAATGGTGTTGCAATTATTTCTTGATCCTTATCCAAAAAGACCATAACCCATAACCCTCTTTCATATTACGTATTTTCACTAAAATGTACTAGAATTCTATGGTGAGAAGATGAATCCCACCTAAATATTGGGTGATTCAATAACACATAGATATATCTATAGGTAATATGTCGTGTGCCTATAACTGATGTGAACATCATCAACTATATATTATGAATATGGATGCTACCATGATCAATCATGTAAGGTATATGCTATGGTTTCTTCAATTATTCATTTCTAGTATATATGAATTCATTTATTCTTTTAGGTTTGATGTTGGTTTGGATTTCTTAATGGTTTCTACTATGTCTATAAAGTGTTGTTAGATCTCTTCAAAACCTAGTAATAATACCCTCCACATGCCTACCTATCAGTGTCTAACATGTTACATGAACCAATACAAATTTTTTCTCTTGACTGATACCTAAATTCACTTCTCTATTCCTATTCTGTCATCCTCATGATAATATAAAAATCATCACAAGAACCTATAGTTCTAACTATGTTCCCAGACATCCTCGAGTAACTTTATCTTTGCCCATAAATAATTTTGTGATCCATTTTTATGGGTTAATTCTCAAGTCATGATAGTCATAAGTCACATATGTGAATTATAAAATTCTATTTCATCAAAATATCACTCTGATACCACTTATAGCTTACCTAACTTATATACACATACCATACCTAAATAAGGATTTCACTAGTGCCAAGGGAATTCCCGCCCCCTAAGGGTAGCAGACTAGCACCATGGGTCTTGAAATATGGTTGTGAAATAATTTATCCCTATGGTTATAAAGAAAATTCATTTATTAATTATAAAAAAAATCCATCATGGCTTCCCCATAATTCAAACATAAAAAATTGCAATCCAAATCCAAAAAAGGTCATATAAGAGTGTATATAATTATAAACATGAAATAATTATCTAAAGGAATGCATACTAGACCAAACATCATGAAATCCGCAAAATATAAGACATTACATATTAAAATTCAAATCCTAATAGGGGCTAATATAGTTAAAATAAAAGGGAAGAAGATAATATCCCACATGATTCCTCTAACCCATATGTTGTTAACTCTAACATTGAGTGGTATTCAATCCAAACACAATGATATGTACAACTAATCCATGAATGTCTAATGACTACAAATACGCATGCTAGTATTTGAGATTATGAAAAATAAATAATTATTTTCATTTATGGAATCCATGAATGGTGTGATCATAAATACTTTTTAGGGAACCACTGATGGTTTATATAAATATTACCAAACAATTTCATAGGTAGTTATCAATTAAATAATGGATGTGAAAAATCAATAAGCACTTCACTAAATTAAAGAACTATATAAAGAAGTTAGACATACTTTATTATCAACTAGGTAATTAAATAAAATACTTTATTTTACCATGAAATATTTTATAAATATAAGATAACTTTATTGATTTTATTTTCTGAATCCATATAGTGTAATTATCCACCACATGGGACCTATCTATCGAGGTTGTCTATCAGAAACTATCATCTATCGAAGTTAGTTTATATATATATATATATATATTAGTATATATATATGTATATATTTAATAATATATAATGATCCTCCCCAGAAGGTCTCATATTTTCATAGGAAGTATCTATATGAATATCATCCTCACTTAGGAGGACTCATCTTCTTATTGGAAAGAACTATATGTATATAATCCTCTCTTAGGAGGAATAATTTTCTCTTAGGATGAAACATGTATATACATTTGTGATTTTACACACACACACACACAGATATATATATACCCATGATCATACATATATATATATAATTCTTCATTCATAGGAGACATCTCTTCGTATAGGGATGAAAATGGAATATATATAGATATATCTCTATGTATAATCGATAAAAAAATTTCAAGAAAGAACCTACAAGTCATGGTCAAAATAATACATATGAATACATATAAAAACTAAGGATATAAATTTTAAATAACATGTAGGGAAACATATAAGTGTAGTAATCAAATTTACATGAAATAATTCCTACATAACACATGGTTTTCTATATTTCCATAGTAAACATGATCTACATCATAACAATAGTTATGATTTGTATCAAAAACAATAAACATGATCTATATCAATATTTTAGACATGATATATAATAAAGTAATATAAATGATCCCTATTATAATAGTAAACATTATCCAATGGAAAAAGATGATGCACATTCTCACTATATACCATCGTAATACCACACAATAAAGATAAGAACAATCACAGCAGGTAAAATATAATATTATATTCATATGTAAAATATAGAAATATATTAGTCCAATATTCTGGTATCAGTTAAAATAAAGTACATATTATAATATACACCATCCTTAAAATAATCCATGAGTATACCAAGCGAGGTATGAATCTAAGAATATACAATAGTTTCAAACATAGTATGAGAAATACAAATAAGGTAATAACTAGAGACCACTAGTTTAAGTTCTCAAAATAAATCGATAAGGCATAACTAATAATATGAGGTATAATTATCTAAAGGATCACTTAACAAAAATAAGTTAATACAAGGTCCTTCTATAATGACAATTATTACTAAATAAATTAAAACCATCACTTGATTTAACATAATACTTAGTTTCTAAGGAAAACCTACTTCATATTAAGTACATAATTATGCAATTAATTCACTCATAAAAACCCATAGAAAAATGATGTTTGGAATCCTACTACTTAAGTCGCCATTTTATTAATGTGTTTTTTATTAATATTTATGAACAATTATAAAGTATAAAGAAGACAAAAGTTAAAGTGGAGAGTGAATTTGAATTTTTTTTGAAAAATTTTGTAATAAGGGTGAAATATATTTACCTAAGAAGGAAAAAAACTTCATCTATTTTACAACAACCCAATAAATTTATTTTAAGAAACATATTTATGTTTACAAACTATCTCTGGGTGGGTTGATATAAGGAAACATTCATGGCTTCCATTTTAATATCCTTTTACATAAAAAATTCATGAAACATTTTGTATGTAATGTCACATGTAATAAACCAATAATTGACCACTCCATTCATATTTCAAGTAAAGTTTAATAATAAAATCATGGATTTCTAGAAATTAACTATAAACCACTAGGAATCACAATATTTATTAAATAGAAACATACAATCAACAACATTATGATTATATAAGACTTTGTTATTTTTTTATATTATATTAATATAACCATTAGAAATCCATCCATTAATATTTTGAAAATATGAAATGAGAATTATTAATTATTTTAAATAAAATAATTTGTAGACATGTCATAGGAATCACCCAAGAATGACTTAGAGTGTCAATATACCTTTTAAAAACTATAAGAAAACATTACCAATCCTGAATATCATCAATTAGTTATTAAGATCCATGAAACCAAATTTTATAACTAAAAGAATTAAATAACACAATCATTATCACCAAATAATAATTAAAAATCATGAAAAAACAATACAATATTATTTTAAAATTCATAAAAAAATAAGACAACCTAAATCCCCAAATACCACCCAGAAATTATTCCCAAATTTTAGTTTAATTTTAAAAAACTCTAGGTAAAATCGTACTATAGTCACCTTATATCAAAATTTTTATGAAGATATAGAAGAACACCCATACAAGACACATAAAAGCATGAGAAAATAAATTTTCACCATTATAGATGAATTACACAATGATATCATGGTATTAATATCAAAATATGAAATTATATCACTAGTAAATTGAATAAAAATAATGAATAGGTAATATAGGAAGAAGGGGGAACTTACCCGTGGATCCAATAATAAAATCACCCTTGAAGTCACTATGAATAAAGGGGTCATGTGGAGGTGAAAGATGAGATAAAAGGGAGTTTGTAGGAGGGATAATGATTGAATAAGTAGAAATTAATTTAAAGGGGAGAAGAGATGGAAATAAAAGAGGTGAGGGTGAAATGACCACATATACATCACTAAAAAACAAGCAACTCGGTTATTGGGTACATGGTCTGGGTCCATCAGGTACTCAATGGTACCCCCATGCCACCTTAGCCTTTGACTAGTCTATATAATACCGAATAGCCTCACATCACATACCTAGTGTAACCTAGAGTTATAAAATATAGGTGTAACTAGTCCTGAGACACTCTTAAACTCCCAAACTAACTATGGGACAATAAATAACTTCAAAAACACTTAATAATTTATCTTCAAACCCCCCAATATCAAATAAAAATAAAAAATGAAAAGTGATCCCTCAATATGAATAAAAAATTAAAATATACTCATAATTTAACCATTCAAAATGTATAGTTAAGATATAAATATCACCTTAATTATTGTAATTGGGGAATAAGTCATTAAAAAACCACCAACTGGAATCAATGTATTTTATGTGAGAATTAATCAAACACAAAATGTATACTATTAGCTTCTTCTTGATGAAAAAATGGAGAATAAGGAAGAAGATATCTTATACATAGATAGAAAAACTAGTACATGGCTCATCAAGACGGATCAAATCATTTTTATAGACTCACTTCAGTTAAAGAAAAAAAATTCAAGCATCAATTTCCAATGCTTAAAAACTACTATACATTTCTTGAAATACATTACCATTGATTTTTTATGACTATTGAACATGTAAAAAATCATAATTATAATATTCAAGTCATAAATGAATCATTTCAATGATTCTTGAACAATAATAAACTATTCATGAATACATAGAAATTCCCATGTACCAAATTACACATTTTGGTCTTTTTAAATCCATAATTGTACCCCTTATTTATACTGTATTTATTCCTCACCCATAAAATTTCTTAGAAGATCTCTATTTCCTTATTATTACCAATTTTGATTCCCCACCAATCTATTGATCCACTCATCTCCTTTTTGTCTCTATCATTTATCCTTGAGAATGTAAGGACATGGATCACCAAGAATCATTCTCTTATCATCTTTTCTTTATAGTGCAAGGTGTAATATTATATCTTCCTCTTTTAGGTTTTTTTGTATCATCCTGAATATTTATATTTCTACCAATCTAGTTGTGATAAAAGGATATATTATGTGATATCAAGGTAATTTCTTGATTTCCCCACCCCACAATTCCATATTCTATATTAAAAATTATATGATCCATAATTCTCCCTTGATTGTAGGTTTATATCAAGATTCAAGGGGTGGCATAAAATTATTACCTCTACCTAAAAGGAGTACTATATAAATTAATTTCTATATTAACCCCTTATTTTTCTCATACTCTTTAAGATAAGGGATAGAAATGAATCATAGTTGAGTGAATATCAGTTAAACCAAATTATTTCATCTAATAAAGTTTTTCCTTAAAAGGTTTAATTAAAAACTAAAATTATTGGGAATGTTTAGGTTTCCCTTAAATTATTTCACATAAGTTTTCATGTGTTCTTAATATTATTTTATTGATTTGATTATATAACATGTATAATACTTTAAATTTTGTAATGTTTTTACATGTTCAGCATGTTCGTGTATTAGATACATTTGATCATGATTATAATTTAATACTTTGTTTTATATTCATGGTATTAATTAAATCTTTCATCCTATTTTCTTGAATTTGGTTTTAACATTTGGATGTGGAATTTGTTTTGAATGATGAATATTATGTACATTTATAAAGGTTCCCATGTACTCCTATTTGATGATGTATAGGTTGGTGACATGTGAAGATATTACAACAACATAAATTTTGTATACCATTTCCCATATCCTCAAATGGGATAGACAACTTGGTTATTATGGATATTTTATACAATACCCACTTTCCTTGTAATGGGACAAGTGTCTCACCTTGAAACTTTCTATTGATCATCTAATATTTTGGGATAATCTCAAAGTAGGTATTACAAGTATGGTCCCTCCCAATATAGGTACTTGATTACAATGATTATAATTTAAATTAAATAGAATAATTAAATCATATTGTTTTTTTTTTCAAATTCCATTATCTTTGTTTTGTTTCTGTTAGAGATTATGATAGGTTGTTAGGGGTGGGAGGTGACCTCCTATAGGGTATATCATACTCACACCCTACACAAACCCCTCTAAGGACATATGCCGACCCATTTTTATATAACCTAGGTAAAGGGAATGTGTCTGAGCATGTGAGTTATTCAAACTTAGATATTGTAATATGGATAATACCTTATATTATTTCTAGAGGGATATGGTATTGACACATAGGTTCTATCCAAGGTGTTTATTTTAGTGGATTTAACATGTGAGATTCACATTTTGGGTCCTTAGACCACGTTTGGATCACCTTATTATTGCACATATAGTTTTTCCTATTAATACTTATGTTTTGTGTCTTTTTGATATCTTATACCACTTTTGAAACAACCCATGTTGTTACATATTATGAAATTTTGAGGGAATTTAAATTTTTGGTCCTATAGTAGAGGATGTTTTTAGAATTAAGATTCAAATTATGATTATAATTCTTGTGTAATCTTAGGGAGATTTTTGTCGATATTTTCAAGGGCCCAAAATATTTTTTTATTGTTTAGGTGAATGTTTAAGTTGGGTTGGGGTGACCCATTTATGGATTTTAGTAGTAGGCAATAGACCACACCACAACCTAGGGGTGTTACAGCATGAAGAGTGTTGTAGAGCTTTTTTTGAATGTGTATATAGGTAGTGTTGTATATTAAAGGTTGTGCTATGGAGGGATACTTATAGGTAAGGGAGTCAGGTACTACCATTATGAGTGTTGTTACATGGATCCTAAGTTGCGATATAGAGGGTGAGTGAGATCAATGGCCATCAAGCTTCTCCTAGAAGTTAATTCTATTGTGGAACCTTACACTATTCTATAGTAGTTGGCTGAGGGTGTTCATTTTCATTAAAAAATAGTAGGTTTTGATTTGGCCGTTTAAAGTTGAAATTACTCAAAAAAAATCATAGATAAGGTCAATAATCAAAGGACATGTCAACATGTGAGTGGAAACTGAAAAAGGGAAATTTTCCATGAAACAACTCAATTGATTTACAGAACTCCACCTAGTATGTGAATCTATCCTTTATGAATCACTTAGAAATTCATTAAGAGATCATCTATGAGGAATCAATGTTTATGGTTCTGAGATTCTAATTTCATGACCACAAAAAAGTGCCTTCATCATTCATAAATATCTTATATTAGTCACAAAATTTCAAAATTTTCATCTTTGAAACAATGATTACAAACCCACCACACGGTCTCTTTATAGGTATTCATTTTTCATGGAACTAGGGTAGTGATTTCATACCCACCATGAAGTCTGTTCATGATCCTTCATCATTAAATACTGTTCTATGTGATAGTGTATTCCATACATAACCACTAATTTTGGGATTGTGGTTATCTTGAATCACCTATAAATAACACAAACCAACCTCAGAATAGGTATAAAAAAATGAAGAAACTCCTAAAGAAAAACCTATTAATTTATAAAACTTTTAGTATATTCTGATCATCCATTCATAAAGGAATCCCTAGGTAATAAAGGATCTGAAATAAAAAAACATTTAATGAAATAGCCAGTGTGTCCTATTTATGAATGAGAGGCCCACAATTCCCCTTCTCAAATGAGAGGTCACCACATAATCTCTCCACAATCATGGGCCCCTTCGTGAAGGTGGACCCCTTCATAATTGGGAGGCCCAAAGTGTCCGTTTGTAGGTCCCTTGATCTAGGACCTATTAAAACTCCTCCTTTTAATATAGCACATGATCCTTGGAGACACATATCCCTACAGGGTGTTCACTAACCACTACCTAGTGAAACTCAATGATTAAGTGACTAACTTTCATTTTACCACTTTATAAATCATTCATGATAAATAATATGACTTTTTTAATATCCTTTCTTCTATCTAGGCCACCCACTAGGGTTGGGTTACCCCAAGTGACCTATATAGAACCTATCTTCTAATGTTGAAACCTTGAAAAGGAAAAAATAAAGACCATATCCAAAACCACCACAAAGACATGATCAGATAAATAGGTATGCTAGAGTTCCTTATTTTGATAATGTATTCCCATGATAGAAGACCCATACCAAATTCCTCTATAACTGATAGGACCATTTGGGTAATAATGATCGTGTATTCCCTTAATAATGAGGTCTCCTGTTAGGAGGATATTTGTGAAATCCTTCTTATCTCATGATGCCCAACTTAGATGACCCATATCCAACACCTTGTCAACCATATTAACTAGTTAACCCCTCTCTACTCAATTAACAATGAGATAATGGGATCCCTCCTTAGGTTTTTAGCCCCAACCATTTCAACATTAGTGATTTTATCACCAAAAGTCATGAATGATATAGGTACATCTATTCTATAGTATCCCACTATGTGTAATCCTTGAAATGCTACCTTCACCTAACCCACCTACCTATTTGGGAACCTTTATGGAATATTAATACATGTTATTCTTGAGCATTGTCTAAGTGAAAAATGTGTAATTACTATCTCATTAATAACTAGTTTATATTCATTGTGGGATCTATTATCCTTATAAATCTTGTTACCAATATTTAAGAGAATGGAATTCACACATAAGGGCCTCCTTTCAATAAGTATAATCCTGAGCTCATTTCTCAAAGGCCTATAATTTCTACAGGTCACTCTTGTAAAAGGTCATATTCTCTATGAAATACATATGGGATACCCATGTATAATCCCCAATTGGGAATTTTTTCTTTACTTTTTTGATGGAAAATTTCTCATCACATTCCATAATCCACATGAAATTTTCCTTACATCATGATGTTAAACTATATGGTATAGTCCTAACACATGACCTTAAAATATGTAACTCGAACTACATGGTCTATGATTACTTTTAAATATGATGCATAGGTCTAATCTCCATGGTTCAAATACAAAATTATAGACTATATCTTAACTAGGATATATTTCATTTGAAAAATACCCTTGTTGGGATATATCCCTCATGAGATCCATCCCCTCTAGGAAATATTCTATGTGATTTATACCACTCCTCATTCGGCCATATTCCACATGAGATATATAATCCTCCCTCAAAGGGACATATTGTATATGAGATAACCTTCATTGGATAACCATATTCATTGTAAAAAAAATAAGAAATATGTAATAATTAAAGAAAAATTAATTTCAAAAAAATTATTATTAAATGAAACCACGTAAATATTACAATTAACAAAAGTAATAAGATGAATTTTGTTTTTGGGTGCAGTGGAAGTGTGCAGAGGTGGGTGATATATTAAAATTTATTTTAATAATTTTTTTCGGAACCCAAGAATAGGGATCATGCATGTCAATTTCATAATTAATTTATTTAATATATGAAGAAATAAATAAATGGGATTAGGAGATTTCTTTTTTTGGTGAATGTTGATCATCTAAAAATACCCTTTTAGATTACCTTCGTTGTGCTATAAGGATCCAAAGATAGAATCCTTCTAGAACTGATCCATATGTTCTCCTATGATCTATATGAAACATCATGCGATCTCTAGATTCTAGGGCGGTGAGTCAAATTTATTGTGTTGTTTATTATTGATTTCCCATTCTTTGGTATTCAAGAAATCCCTATTGCACTTACCATTCTTTTGAGGGAGAGAGGAGGAGGAGTTGAGAGAGAATTCGTTGTGCGTAAAAATTCTTTATTCTCTATTTTTGATTCTCTACACAGTAGACACAACTATCTATTTATAGATTTAGGATTTGAGTTAAAATATTATTTAGTTTCATACCAACAATTAAATAACATTTATTACCTTTAATAAATCCCATGCCGCATAATAATAATTACATAATTATTATTTTTTGGCGTGTGACAACTTTTACAATAAAAATTATTATGTTATGGTCTTGTTAATTAATATTTTTCATTGGACTCAGTCTTGGTCTGTTTCAAATCCTCTATAATTTATTGAATAATCAAATAAATATTCTTTCATTAATAAATATTTTATTCACAATCTAGAAAATAATTATTTATTAAAATATTAAATAAATAAAATAAATATTTTTTTTTTCACAAGACAATGAATTAATAATTAATTAATGAATGTGATCAATATAACTAGAATGAAATTACTCTTTCAACCTGAGATTAATATTTATTGCATTAATTAAACTTAAATAGAATTTAATATAGATCAATTGAAACACTTAATGTGTGACCCTATAGGATTCTTTATCATTTTAATTAGGTGGGATTTCTTAAATTCCAAGATTACTGTCCAATAATGGGTCAAGGCACCGAAGAGAAAGAACTTAATGTTTCAACATCGACAACTACATACGAATGGTCAGTGTGTAATATAACCCCTTTTTCACAATATATCATCAATTATGTTTGACATCAATTTCACCGACTTATATGTTTGATAGGTATTTCTTTGATAATATAAAATAAACATGTCGTTACACCATGACCATGAAATTTAATGAGATGATTATATTCCAATCAAAGGGCTAAGATATCAGCTTATATAAATATAGAAGGGGAATATTCTTCCTTGAATTATTCATTGATGACATGTTACTCATGAAGCACCAAACATATCCAAATTCACCATGAACTGTCATTGTCCTGGTTTATGAAATAAATCTAAGTAAGAAAGTTATAACATGCATTAATAATAATCTTAAAGTATATGTACCATTACACAAGCTCATAGATAAGAATTTCCAATGACACAAAAACATGAAGAATTCATACTGGTGGGTTTTTTTCTCATAATCTCCCATCTTAGAGATTACAAAGTGAGAACTTCTTGAGTAGAAAACTCATCTTTTTACTAGTAATTGCACCTAATAGTTTATGTAATACGTGTCCTATAATATTACGTTATCCAACTATAGAACATTATTTGAGAATATCATCATAACACATCAAGGTTATCATCATAACGTGGAAGTATTAAGACCTTATCAATCTGATGTATACCCTTGGACATTATTACATTAGACTAATGTAGAAAAAAAACAATATGTGATAAGAAGATTTATCAATATTCAATACATCAAGTATTTATGTGATCAAAGTACAAAATGATGGTCCTAGGACACCAACTCCAATGAACTCCAACTTCGACTAGAGAAAACTGCCTACGACCTTCAGTCCACTAAACCTCACATGATTGTCATGTTTTTGCTAAGTCAAGGATTTAGTCAAGTGGTCCGCCATATTTACTTGCATGGAAATACTAATCACTACAACTTCACCTCTCTAGGAAAAATCCCTCAAGAGATGATACTTCTGAACTATGTGATTCATCCGTTGATGTGACCTTGGCTCTTTTGCAAGATCAACCACTACAGTATTACCACAATAGAGTGTGATTGGATATTTACTACTAGGTTCCACATCATGATCTTAGATAAAGTTTCACATCCATAATTTATTCTTTAGCTACTTCAAAATTCACAATACACTCAGGTTCTACTGTATAATCTGCAACCACATCCTTCTTTGATCTCTTCCAGCTCACAAAAACTCCATTCAAAGTGAATATGTATCCAGTTTGTGACTTCATATTATATTGATTAGTTTATAAAATAGTATCTTCATATACTTCGATGACTAGCAACTCATATACTCCATAAACCTAGATCATATCCTTAGTATTCCTTAAATAATTAAGTTTATTTTAACTACAATTAAATAGAGCTCACCTGGATCAGCTTGATATCTTCCTATTTCACTTAATGTGTTGGTGAAGTCTAGCCCAGTACATATCATAACATACATGACTAACCCAATCCCTGATGTTTATGGAATTATTGTCATTATGTTTCTTTTCTATTGTGTATGAGGAAACATTTTCCTAGAAATATGAATGCCATGTGACACATGAAAGAATCCCCTATTGGATTGTTCCATACTAAATCTCTTCAGTATCTTGTCAATGTATGTACTTTGACATCAATTTATACTATTAAGAAAACAATTGAACTCTAACTAAACCATTTATAGAAACATGAATCACATTCATTATTTATGAATCAAAATTCCATTATGTCCTCATAAAAATGAATGTTCTATGACTGAGATTCTTTCTTTAATCCATAAATGGATCTTGGCGACTTGCAAACCTTGTTGGAATCCTTTGGAGTAAAAAAACCTTTGGGATGTGTCATATAGACATCTTCCTAAAGGTTCATATTAAGGAAGGAATTTTTGACATCTATTTTATAAATATCAGAATCATGGAAATCCATAATGGAAAGTATAATTCTGATGGATTTGAACATTGAAACTGGTGAAAAGGTTTCATCATAGTCCATGCCTTGACTGTATTCAAGCAGTTTTGCAACTAGTCCTTACTTATAGGTAATAACTTGTCCTTCCATGTATAGTTTCTTCTTAAATACCCATTTTAAACTAATGGGATTTAAATCTATTGGAGCTTCTACAAAAATATATACTTTGTTTTGGTACATTGAATCCATTTTATAATTCATAGCTTATTTGCAATTGGAAACATATATTCCACTTATCGATTCCTTATAGGTTAGAGGATCATTTTTATAAACTAATAACGTGTCACCATACTTTATGACTAGAAAAATATACCATTATAGTTCTATAACCTATCTAGTACTCTTAAAAATTAATTGTGTCTCTTGAACAATTTCTTATTGAATAGGGATTTGTGGAATTTGTTTCTTTTCCAAATATGGTTTATATTGAACCTAGAATTCATAAGTCTTTTTCACTCCCACAATATCTTTTAGATATAAGATCCTCCTCAAGAAATGTGCGATGTCTTTCAACTACAACTATTTTTCTAAAGGATTTTATAGGTTGTATCCCTTTGTTACATTGGGATATCCTATAAAGATATAATTTGTACCTCAGTGTGAAATATTATTACCTAAAGAATCCTTAACAAATATTTCGCAACCCCACACATGTAAGTAACGCAAAAAAAAGTTTCTTTCCATTTAATAATTGGTATGGTATACCATCTGTTTCATTAGTTTGAAATCGGTTTAGTATGTATGATACTGTTTGTAATGCGTATCCCTAAAATGATAATGGAAGACTCACATTCTCATCATTGATCTCACCATGTCCAACAAGGTTCTGTTCTTCATTTCACTTACACCATTCTACTAAGGCGTATAATGAGGAAAAATTTGAGATAAAATACCAAACTATCATATATAATCAATGAAGTCTTGATTAATATATTTTTCATCATGGTCTGAGTAAATTTTCTTAATCTTCTAACCAATATGGTTCTTTACATCATTCTTGTATTCCTTAAATTTTTCAAAATAATCCAACTTATACCTCATTAAGTAGACATATACATATCTACTAAAATCATTAGTTAAAGTTATGAAGTATGATTACCCACCCCTTTCTTCAATAGGAAATGGTCCACACACATTGGTTTGAACTAATTCAATAAGATCTTTATCCCATTAACCTTTACCACTAAATGGGGATTTGGTCATTTTTACTTGCAAACATGTGTGACATACACCAAGTGTATTTAGTTCAAAAGAATCTAAATATTCATCTTGATGTAATTTAGTCAAGCTCTTTTCATTTACATGACCTAGCTGGTGATTCCAAAGTTGGGTGTGGTACGATTCATGTTAAGTAACTTTGTTATCAATTTTCATTATTGGGTTAGTGTAATCCAACACATAAAGATTGTTATTTAAATTCAAATTACCATAAAAATGATGTCTTTATAAAATAAGAAACATTTATTCCAAGATTTGAAATTAAATCCATTTGTATCAAGTCTGGATACAAAAATAATGTTTTTGGTTACTAAAGACACAAAATAACAACCCTTTAAAACTAATATCATTCTGGTTGGAAATGTGATGTGGTCGTCCCTAATAGCTACAACAACAAATTCAACACCATTAGCTGCTCTAAGATCTACCTCTCAGTCCATATTTCTGAATCTTCTTGGTTCCTATATTTTTAATACATATGTGAGTACCACAAACTATATCTAATATCCAATTTTTAGAAAAATATAAATTACACTCAATAAAAAGTTTACCTGAAGCTTAACCTTGCTTCTTTAGTTTGGTGTAGTTTTACTTCTAGTTTCCCTTCTTGACGCACACGCAATATAAAACATCATTTTCCCTTTATTGATGCTCTCTCTTACCCTTCTTTGAAGGGCGTGAAGAATATTTAGGCTTAAAGATCTTATATTTTCATTTAATTTTGTTCACAAAAAGTATGGAAGGTTTTTCATACTTTATATCCTTATCTACTTAGATAAGAAGAGTAAGAATATCTGGTAGAGAATTTTCAATGTTGTTCATATTAAAATTCCCAAAAAAGTAGGATAAGATCTTAGGGAGTGATTTCATAATGATGTTGGTGCCCAGTTCTTTGGAGAGTTTAAACCCTAGAACCTCTAAGAAATTAATGTTTCTAATGATCTTGACTACATGAATCTAATCTAAGGAACCCTCTCCATGATTTCTCCAAATTATTTCCTTGGAAATCTCTAACCATTTCTATTTAGATCACTCATGGTAAAGACCATATAGTTTATCAAGCATGGCATACACATCCTTGTTTTCATGAGACTTAATTAGTTCACTAGACATCATTTAAAGTATAAAAAAATGAATGTCAACCACATCGCTCAAATTTTTTTCATAGACAAGGAACACTTCATCAATTGCCTCTTTAGCAGGCAGATCAAGCATTGAGGATACTAGCATGTAAGATTTTCTGTTCATGGAGTAGCATAACCCGATAACATCTAAACCAATCCTAGAAGTTACATCCAGTTAGAAGGTTATCATTCTAAAATATTGATTGTTGGGATAGTGTGGATGATAAACTGGTTATTTTATTCTTCAATTATAAAGAGAAGATTATTATTAGTTTTCTTGATTACAAAATAAGTGAGATATAATAATTTAAATGTATTTATTTATTTATTAAATCTCCCAATTTTTTATCATTTCTCAATATCCCTCACCATTGAACTCAAAATTTATAGTTTCTTTAACATTATAGTGGAAAAAACCCCCATTAATTTTATTAATGATCCTGACTTTTTCCATGAAAACCATAATAAAGTCATCAGGTAGGTGATCTTTCCAACTACGGACTTGTATCTCCTTCATCTATTGAGTGGGTTCCCCTATCCTAGAATCATAATTCATATTTCCTTAACAATTGCCTCCAAATTTTTATTAAACATAATTTGGCCACTAAACTCAACGAAATTTTATTTAATTCAACCCAAAAATCTTATGAGAACTCCCCTAAAAAAGTAACACTCCAGATATTGGTCATGTACAACACTTAGTTCTATGGTTTCATTCCCAATCGAGTAATTGACGGCTTAGTCTGAATTAATATTTAATTGAGGGATTTTAATTTATTATGCATAAATTTTATATTGTTCCATCCTTTACACATCTTGTTATTATTATATGAATGTTACTTAATTAATTATCCATGTTGGATAAAACACACATAACTCATTTATTTAATTTCCATCATTTCACAAAAAATAATTATTTATGTGATCATGACCTTGCATCCATAAAATAAATAAATAAATATATAGAAATAAACAATTAAATAAATAACCCATTCATGAGTCTTATCTAATAGTTAATTTAATGATTGGGCATTAAATTAACCTTTGAAATTTATGAATTAATGAATTTTTTCAGTCTTGGCATGAGTTACAACATTCCACCTATCCCCCTATGTATCACCTGGGTTGGAACCATTATGGTTTTAACTTGAACCACCTCCATGCACCTTGGGATGCTCCATTAATTATAAATATTTATTACACACACATTGGTGAGGGGAACCAAAGGATTGTTTAAAGGTGATTACATAAATATATTCTGACACGCAAGTCCTATATAATAATGGAGGGAGAGATTTCTCATAGTCTATCAATTAATTTTATATTAAATAATTGAAAACTCATGAAATAAAGTAAATTAAAACATCCAACACATACACATGTATTGGTCAATCTCATGAACGACCATACATGTAATGAAAAAGAAAAAGAAAATAGATAACATTCATTTATTTATTTGTTCTTTTATTATTTATGATAAAAACGTTTGAATTAATTAATTAATTAACTCCCTTTCATCTTAAAGATAATAAGATCTTATTTGAAGATACCCATCATTAATGGAATTCAATGAAAATAAATAGAAGAACCAATATGAAATATTAATTACAATAAATTAATCAATAATTTAAAATTCTTTAAAACCATTATTTAAATTTCAAACACCCAATGATGTTACAATCAATAAAATAAGGTTTTAATGCTGCAATTTCAAATTTAATGTATTTTTTATTTATTCAATTAGTGTGATACTACAAAGCGTGTACATGAAAATACATTCCATGTACCACAATTTCCATATATTGAAGTCACATGACCAGGGATTTAGTGTGTTTACTCAGATAGACTACATGGTGTATACATGCCAGTTACACTCCCTGCATCTGCTTATTGTGTTCCAGGTTGTCCCATTCAACAATTTATGTGCAAAAAAAGTACCATTTGTAATTAATCTCTCGAATCATCTAGATAAAATGCATATAGGAATATGGCCTGTTCTCTGGACGCACGTCGTGTAACCCAATTTTACTGAACACTGATTTGTCACTTCTTTATGGCATCTTTGGTCATTCTTCATTTTTTCTTAAAACATTAAGAAAATGAAACACTGAATGAACATTATTAATATATAGATAACATGTTAATTCCAATCAGATTAAAGAATGAATAATAATAAATGAAAAATAACCACAATTTCACATAGATCAATAAGAAAATAAATAATTATAAATTTAATTGTGATTGCTCTAATACCACTTTTTGGTTCCAGGTGCAATAAAAGAATTCATAAGTGGGTAATACATTAATTTTTTTAATAATTATTACCTAAAATCAATAGATAGGATCTTTCACATCAAAGTTATAATTAATTTATTTAATATTTGAAGAAATAAACATGTGGGATTAAGAACATTATTCATTAGTGAATGTTGAACATCCGAAAAGACCCTTTTATATTACATTCATTGTGTTATAAGGATACATGGATTTAATACCTCTAGGGGTGATCCACACATGCTCCTATGTTCTTAGAGCAACATTACTCGATCTTCGGGTGCTAGCATAGCGAGGTGAAAGTCTTGCATTTTTCATTTTTGATATCTCATTCTTAATACATGAATAAATATCTCTTACACTTTTCTTTCTTGAGAGGGAGATAGGAGGAGGATTTGAGATAGAATTATTGGTGTGTAATAATGATCTATTATCAATTCTGGATGCTTTATAGAATAGACATATCTGTCTATTTGTAGAGTTTGTATTTGATTTAAAATTTTATTTAATTGCATACTATTCATTAAATAACATTTATTAACTTTAATAAATTTCATGGTGCATAATAATAATTATATAATTATTATTTTTCGGTGCGTGCCAACTTGAAAAACAATAAATATTATGTAACCATTTTTTTAATTAATATTTGTCACCAGACTCTATCTTGGGATTTTCTTACTCCTCTAGAATTTATTGAATAAAAGAATAAATATTTTACTCATAAATAAATATTTTATTCACAATCTAGAAAATACATAATTATTAAAATATTCAATAAATTAAATAAATAGTTTATTCACAAGTTGGAAAATAAATATTTATTTAATTTTTGAGATCAGTATAACTTGAATAAAATTTTTCATTGAACTTGAGAATAATATTTATTCTATTAATTAAACTCAAAAAGAATTTAATCAATATCAATAGAAACACTTAGTGTGTGATCCTCTAGGATTCTTTTCATTGGTATTAGGTGAGATTTCTTAAATTATAAGATTACTATTTAGCAACAGGTCAAGGCACCCTAGCGAAAGAACTTAATTTTGTAACATCGACAACTAAATATCAATGTTCACTATAAAATATAATCCTGTTTTCACAATATATGATTAAGTAGGTTTCACATCCATGTCACCAACCTATACATTCAACATGTATCTCTTTGAATATTTGAAATAAACAAATCTTTACACTATGAACATGGAATTTAATCTGACAGTTATTTTCCAATAAAAGGGATGAGATATAAGCTTCCATAAGGATTGAAGGGAAACAAATACTTCCTTGACTTATTCATTAATGACATGTCACTTGTGATGCACTCAATGTATCTAACTTCTCCAGGAATCATTATCATCATGGTTTATGAAATACATCTAAGTACATGAGTTGTAAAATTCATTAATAACAATCTTAAAGTTTAAGAACCATCACATACACTTGTATATTTGAATAAATGATGACCCTAAAACATACAGAATTCATACTGGTGGTTCTGTTATCATAATATCCCATCTTGGAGATTACCAAGTGCTAACTTCTTGAGAAGAATCCTCATCAGCTTATGTGTAATCGCATCTGACCATCATTGTACTATTTTTCGCATAATAGTATGTTATCAAACCATAGAAAATTATTTTAGAGTATCTTCATATAATATCAAGGTTATCATTATAGAATGGAATTGAAATAACCTTACCAATTCAACATATACTCTTAAACACTATTACATTAGAGTCATGAAGAACAACAAACAATATATAATAAAAAGTTTTATTAATATTCAATAAATAAAATATTCATGTAATCAAAGTATAAATAGTTGGTAATAGTACACCAAATCCAACAATTCCGACCTTTAAATAGAGTGTATATAAAATAATACATGTGATAAAAACTTTAAATTAAATGATTTTTTAATAAACCAATACAAATGATATTAAATACAAAATATAATTATTCTAAAGAAAATTAAAACATGTCATAAAATTGAATAATTTTAAACAATTAATACATGAAATATTGTTAAAATATCCAATAAAAATCAATTTTACATTTTATATATGATCTAAATAGATAGATATTAAAATTAGGAATTTTCAACTAAAGTTAAACATTAATTCCCAAAATAAAATCAAAAAATTTCTAATATAAATTGAATAATAAAATGAGAGGGGGTTTACAATTTATCAAAACAATAAAACATAATTTATTAAATCATCCAAAAAACTAAAAAATAAAATCAAAGGAATAATATAATTAGAAAATGAGTCATCCCAACGAGTAAGGTAAGAACTACTAATCACTTTCTCATTTCTATTCCTTTACATTATCTACTTCTACCTCTTCCAAATATATTATAACCATCATAATATAATTACATATATATAATTACTATACTAAAATGTCACTATGTTTATGTAATTAACGTTATCTACCTTCCTCTCATCCATTCAGATAATTTAAACGTCACTCATATTCTGGTTAGTTCACTACAACCATGGCTGACGTATTTCATTTTTCTATACCCCCTTAAATGGATGGTTCTAAAAATGGATTTAATGAATAAATTTTAAATTTATAACATGATTAATATTTTTAAAATATAAATAATCCATTATATTAATTATATTTATAACTAATAATCATTGGGATTTTAACCTCCCAAAAAGAGGATAATGTGATATCTTTCATAATTTTGAATCTATTTTGGGAAAAATATTGATATCTATAATTTTCTAAAACTTTAATGATAAATTCTCTATAAATATATAATTATATAGATTATGAAAATATTTTATGATACCTTTATAGATATTTAACATACCAAAATAGTTTTGGAGAAATTGAACGAACAACCCTGAGTACCCAATGAGAGAAAAACTATAAAATAAACGAATAAAATTTGATAATAAAAGGATCTTAAAAAATAAAATATGCATAAAAATGTTCCTTAAGAAATTATGTAATAAAATTAATTTTATTATTAAGCTAGTTATATGAATCTACCAACCATGTCAAGTCCCGAGGTAAGAGAACTGCAGTACCACCCTCTTTTCCTTTGTGTTATTAATAATACTTCTATACGTTAATTTAATTCCCTATTATTATTATATAATTTTTATATATTTTGTATATATATGTCTTATATATATAAGTAGTTTTTTCCTATTCTTTTTTTGGGTTATACATGTTTTTTATATTCCATTCTCAATATTATAATAATATAAACCTGTTTAAAGGAAACTCTATTATTCATTATTCATTTTTATGCATGGATCATTTAAATTATGAAATATTCTATGATTGTGAAATTTTTTTAATAAATTATGGAAAACCATTATTCTTTATTACTGGTTTGAAGGAAAACATCATGAAATCATTTTCTTCATAAGTTCTTTACTCATTATTTAATACATCACTTATGAGGATCAATTTATACGTACTTTTCCTCTCATTTATTATGATTTTTTTCATATGAATTTTTGATTTAGGAAATATAACTCCTTATTCCAATATGATCATCCAAATATTAAAATTAAAATATTTTTAATTGCTTATTATATTTTGAATCATTATGATATATCCTTTCATTATGTTTTGAGACAATATTATGTAACCCATTTCATTTTCATGAGTTTTTCTTATTCATATGTATTATGAATTAATTATTTATAAGAAACACATATCCATGAACATAATATGATTTGATGTATGTGATAAAAATTCTACATACCCTAATGCATTGGATAATGATTTCATCACACGAGATGCTATATATGGTGCATGATCAATAAGCCTAACAGTTTTTTTTATAAAATATTAGAAATGAGCCTTGACTGATATTTATGATTCCTTGGTAGTGATCCTAGGATAATGATTATGATGACATGCCTTATGTTTGTGACAATTTCTTATTTTTTCATGATTAGCATGTTCCTATGAAATCTTATGACTTATGCCATGATTTATTCCATGTAACGATCATTTTCCCTCATAACATCTCACCACATTTTTATGTCATTATTTTTTATTATTCTATCATTCCATGTTTTCCAATCTTATGATTTCTTAATCATAATATTTTAATAATTCCATTTATCACATGGTCATGTTTATCTATTGTTTTTTATTGATTTCCTCATTGTAATTTCGTTTCCAATTACTGAGAGTTTGATCTCACTCATTTCATATGTTTCCCCATTTCCCCAAGTGATCTTAGATAGTATAATAGATTTATAAGTTAACTACAAAGAAGTATTATATTAAATTTTATTGTATAGTATAAGTTAATGATGTATTATGTGACTATTTTCCAAATACATTAGACTTTTGATCTTGGGTTATAATTGTAATTATTTTTATGTATTAAAATTCTATTTTTTTAGTGAAAATACTGAAGTGAAATTTTTAGGGAGTATCATTTGATTTCAGAGGAGATTTTGGTTAATTTTGTTAATTAGGATTTTGAATATATACATATAGATTCATAAATAGATAAATATTTTTGATAGAGTAATATATTAAATATAACAAGAATGACCCTATAGGGTTACCATTTCATTGGTATTTATGATGTGTCCATATTATAGACAAAATTTAAGTTAAAATTTGGGATTATTAATGTGCTTCCCAAATATTGTAATAATAAGTGTCTATCAATGAGTAAAAAACTATAATGATTTAATTTATTTAAGGGGATAGAATGTGACATCATAGTTTTCCAATAAATATTTTTAATGATTTTTTCTTAAATTATATGTGTAATAGATTTTATTTCATGATGTTAACTTAAAATTTATTAATACATTTTAATACATGTTTTCTTCAAAATTTAATTCAAGTAAAATGTAATTTTATCAATAATAATAATTTATTATTTTTAAAAATAACTTTTAATGTATTCATGATAATTTTTGCACATAAAATTTTATTTTATGAATAAATTACTTTTATTAATTGTTTTATTTTCATATGATCATTTCAACAGAAATTAAGTAATTGTAATAGATTTTCTAAAAAAGTATGATGCATGTTTTTATTATAAAAAAATTGTAAAATATAACCTTTGAAATCATTTTCATATGGAATTTTATATTTGTCATATGATAAAATAAATTGTTAAATATAACTTGTAATGACCAGAACATTTTATTAATATTTGTTTCCTAAATTTTGTGTGTTATTTTATTTTATACTCAATTAATGAAGTGAGTATAATTAAAATGAGACCGTTGGGTTTTGACTGTTATATGACTGTTGGTCAATATGACCGTTGGAAACTAAATGTTGTGATTATTGTCTATAAATACAAGTGATATTGGTTAATTAATAGAGAAAGAAGATTCGATGGCCTCATCGAGTAGTCTCGGGCTGATCTTAGGACATCTAACTGAACTTGGGAAGGAGGTAGCACCATTGTGCTTTTCTCTGGACCAAACTCAAGATGAACTTCATCATGTAAAGCAGGAACGAAATCGACTTCGTGAGAAGTTCAAGCTGATAGAAATTACCACTTAGGAAATATTGGTCGAGCCGCCCCAAGATTCTATCACCTTAGCACACATTACATTTAGGTCCTCTGCTGGTGTTATAAGGGGATATGTAACGAGACCTTAGTTTCCTTATATAATCCTTTGATATAATTAAAAATTGTGATTTCTTCCTATGGTGAAGTTTGTGAATTTTTAAATGTCCAGATAAATATGGGATGTATATTATTGATGGTTTTTTTTGAAAAAAAGGATATTTTAAAATATTTATGTAAACCTTAAATAATTAATAATGTGTAACGATTTTCAAAAAATGGTCTTCTACACTTGTGTTCCGTATGATATTTAGAGTCTAATAAGATCAACTTAATTTTTTAGTGAATAGTAAATTATGAATAGTGGTTTTATGATTATGATTAGTATTGTGACCAAATGGATTAAGTAAACTCACTTAAGAGTGTGTTGATATAATTTAGGCACCTTGATTAAGTAATATGATTCAGTAAAATAGGTAAATAACTATTTCAGAAACTACTAGTCAAGTATTAGTTTTTTCGGGTGAAGAGTGTTTTTTAAATTAAAAATTAAATTAAAAATATTTAGAAAAATATTTTTATAAAATGGAGTTATTTTTTGAATTTAGAGCATCTATATTAGGTTAAGGTGATTTTTGGGGATTTTTCGGAAAAAATTGAATTTTCGGTGAATAGTGAAAATACAGTTTTTAGTTTCGGGTGTTTAATGACATCATTAAGAATGTAATAATTATGTAATCATTCTGGTCGAATTATTAATAGTAATATAATTTTTTAGGTGTCCCAAGTGGCCAATACCATGGGCAAGCCCTTGGTTTTTCCAATACCACCGATGAGGTGTCCCTTGGCAATTAGTGATTTGTTACCTCACTTCCCCTATAAATACCAAGCCTTTCCCTCATCCATTTCATTCCAAAATCATCATCAAAGAAGTTCTGGTATATTTACCTCCTAAATAGTCCTCCTAAGGGTCCCTCAAGCCTCCCAAGGTCCCAACCTTCATGCTTTCGAAGTTACTCTTCAAGGTAAGGGATCCTTTCACCCTCCTCTTTTAAGTCATGACTTACTTTACGTTGTGCCTTATAATTTCCATATATTTATGTTGAGTTTATGTTATTATATGTTCTCATTACTATCCATTTCTTGTCTAATTTTTGAGATACCCTTTCCACTCTCATCAATTTGTTTTCTGAATTTTTAAGTGACGCCGTTAGGCTGCCGAATTTCTCGTAAAAGAAATTGCATCTTCTCTTTTCTTTCATGTTTCCTTTTCATGTAGTATGTCAATAAAATATCCATACCCTGATATTATTCAGTTCCCATACTATATTATGCATTATTTATGAGTGGGTGACCCTTTTACCCTCTCTTTTAAATGTTTTCTAAAACCATGTTATATAGTCGTTATGCTGCAGAAATGTTGCCTCAAAATTTATCTCTTTCTCTCATAAAAATTCTATTGTTTTATTTATGTGAATATGCAGACCTATTTAGTTTCTATTGGTGTTCATAAATATATAAAGATGATATATTTTATTATGTAATTGGATTACATATAACCCTCACTCCATTTCCATTGGTTATAAATGATATAATGATCTTATTTTTAAGCACTCTTAAAATGTCACGATTTTGAAATGAAACCCATTTATTTGATTCTATTTGGGTTATTTATAAAATGTTTGATTATGATTTATGTAGATCACATGAATGTAAAGACATATTAAGGGTTCATCCTGATAAATCTCTAATTCATTGGGTAAAGAATTAATCTCTAGATATGACAAGTTTCATGATACCTTGGTGAATAACCTTGGTAAATTTTATGACACCTTAGGGATGCACCATTGTGATATGTTTATTAATGTCTAAATGAAATGTTGTAGCCACATATTAAAGTTATGATTAAATCTATTTTCATTATTATATTCCTATTCTTTAATTTCTGTTGTCTTTATGTTATTATCAAGTTCATATTGATATCACCAGTAAACTAATTCCCTTGTTTACCATTACTGGGCCTTCTGCTCACCCTTTCCATTGTATGTATGTATCCAGGTTATAAGAAGCAGTAATTTTACTTATGATGAACTTATGATGAAGACTTAAAAGTGGATTAGAAGAATGTTTTATGTTGTATTTATGTTTTATAGTTCATGATTTATAAGACAATAGAATTTAAAGATCCTCTGTATCTAAAATGTAATGAAAAGTTGTGTATTAAAAAAAAGGGTTGTCATAGTTGGTATCAAAATATAGTTTGGTTATTTATAGAAATTAGGATATGAAAACTTTAGGAAGAATCCTTTATAAAAGTTTAAATATCATAAAAATTCCTTGTATTTTGGTGAGTATTGAGTAAGTGGTTTATCAAGATAATACATCCCTGTCTGGATACGAGTAGGTAGAGGCAACTCTGGAACAGAGGTACCTAGGAGTGAAAACTCCGACAAGGAGTTTCGGTCTTGACCCGGGGTATCCTGGTACACGACAACGGGCCTTAAAGCACTCCTGGTTACGATACTCATGGGGGATATGTCTGGTTAATCGCAAGATTTTTATGAATTATTATGAAAGAATTATAGAGAAATGTAATTGTTTAAGAATGAAGTTTTAAGACATAAAAACCTTTACAGTTAAAAAATTTGTAAATGAAATAAGTTTCTTACTAAGATTTTATTCTTTTAGAAATTGGTGGGAAGTAGGAGGAACCATTCAAATGGTGACCGCAATAGACCATGCACTGACGACCCTTCGATGGAAGCCAAAATGGAAACATTCATGCGAATGATGACCCAAATGACTGAAGTTATGGGAAATAACTTGAATCAAGATAAGAGACTGATCTCACCATGAAGGGAGAAACATTCAGTTGAGTCCTTTATGTGTCAATGAACACAAACCTTTAGTGGATCGACCGACCCATTGATTGCTGAGTAGTGGATCAACTCCATCGAGAAGATCTTTTCTGTGCTCTGCTATTCAGAGAAATAGAAGGTCTCCCATTCTGTCTATCACTTAGAAGGAGGAGTTGATCAGTGCTGGGAACTGATCAAAAAAACGGGGCCAAGATTTGAGGTTGAAGCTATGGAGTGGGAAGAGTTCAGAGGGATCTTTTTCAGTAAGTATTTCCCTCATTCCATGAGACCAAGAATGGAGAAGGAGTTTCTTGAACTGAAGCAGAAGGAGAACGAATCTGTTTGAAGTTATGAGATGAAATTCACCCGAATTTCACGATATACCTCTATCTTTGTAATGGATCTAAATGGTAAGGTCAATAGATTCTTCAGTGGACTAAGACCTCATATGCGGCATAATCTAGCAAACCGAGACTATGTAAGCTATGAGGAGATCGTACAGTGTGCGATGAAAGTCAAGCTAGAGTTTGGTGAGACACAGTGGTCTCATAAATAAAATGACAGGAAGAGATTGATGGATCCTAGCTTAGGGAGGACCCTTGATCAGGTAAGAGGAGGAAAGCAAGTGAAATATCACACGTGTAATAAATGTGGGAAGAAGAATTCATGGAACTGCGTGATTGGGAGTGGGAAATAATACAATTGTGGAAGAGATGGCCTTATTGCGAGGAATTGTCATAGTGAGGTGAAACCTGAACTTCCAAACTCAAATGAAAAGGGGAAGATGGTGCAAGACCTACCTAATGTCCAGTGATTTAACTGTGGACTACATGGGAACTTTTCTAATCACTGTCCAAATATGACGGCAATGGACGGGCACCACCATCTGCCTTAGCAAAGGCCAAGGGATCAAGGCCGGGATTTTTCTGTCACAATAGCTAAAGTCAAAGCTCCGAAGGATGTGTTAGAAGGTACTCTTATTGTTCTCTCAAATCTAGAAATTACTTTGTTTGATTTTGGTTCTACGCATTCCATTATTTTCTCCAATTTTGCAGAGAATTTAGAATCAACCCCTGATTTGCTAAACGTAGAGTTATCAGTCAAGACTCATGGTGGGACTATCCAAGCATCGTCAGTGTTTAGAAACTCTAGTATTTACTTTAGTGAGCACAATATTATTTTAAATCTAGTAGTCATTCCCATGATAGAATTTTACATCATACTAGGGATTGACTGGCACTCAATGTATAATGCTAAGATCAAGTGAAGAAGTATGGAAATCTCAGTAGTATTGATTGGAAAAGCTACAATTATCTTACAAGGAGATATATAAAAACCTAATCATTGTCTAGAATAACCTCCTATATCCTTCTTTATGAAATTGAGCAGTGAAGAAGAAGAAGGAAATGAGAGTTTGAGGATAGAAAATATCCCCATTGTCCAGGAATACGTTGACGTATTTCCTAAGGAGTTTCCTGGACCTCTCCCCGAAAGAGAGGTAGAGTTCTATATTGAACTCATACCTGGATCTCATATGATATCAAATACCCCGTATAGGATGGAAAATGTGGAGATATAGGAATTAAACAAACTCCTCCAAGATCTTTTGGAGAAGGGGTTCATCTGACAGAGTGTGTCTCCTTGGGGAGCACCAGTTCTATTTGTGAATAATAAAGATGGATTGATGCGGCTATGAATTGATTATAGAGAACTGAATGGGATCACAATGAAGAACAAATACCCTCTTCCATGAATTGATGAATTATTTGACCAACTTCATGGGGCTCAATTCTTCTCTAAGATTGATCTTCGATCTGGTTATCATCAATTGAGGGTGATGAAAGAAGATATTCCAAAAACTACCTTCTGATCAAGATATGGGAATTATGAGTTTGTTATTATGCCTTTCAGACTAAATAATGCACCTTCTATTTTATAGATTTGATGAATAGAGTTTTTAAGGACTACCTTGATAACTTTGTGGTAGTTTTTATTGATGATATTCTGATATGATCCAAAAGTCGCGAGGAACATGAGGATCATATAAGGTATATTTTGCATACTCTATGGATGGAGAGGCTTTTTGGGAAGTTCAGAAAATGTGAATTTTTGTTACAACAAGTGTCTTTCTTAGGGAAAATTGTAACCAATGAAGGAATCACAGTTGACCCTACAAAGACAAAAGTCGTAGAGGAGTGGCCTCAACCTACAAAAATAACTGATATTAGTAGTTTTATTGGATTATCAGGATATTATAGGAGGTTTGTGAAAAAAATTTCACAGCTTTCTAATTCATTAACCAAGTTAACTCAAAAAGGGTTCAAGTTCATCTGAAAAAAGGAGTGTGAGAAAAGTTTCCAAGATGTGAAGAAGAGATTGGTTACTACACTCGTGTTAACTCTTCCCTCAAGTGGAGAAGGAATAGTTATTTTTAGTGATGTATCTCTAAAAGGGATTGGGTGTATCTTCATGAAAAATGACAAGGTCATTGCTTATGGATCTTGATAGTTGAAGACTCATGAGCAGAATTGTCCTATGCATGACTTGGAGCTAGCTTTGGTCGTTTTTGATCTGAAGATATTGAGGCATGATCTTTATGGAGAGAAATGTGAAATATACATAGAGCATCAATGTTTGAAGTATATTTTTACACAGAAGGAATTGAACATGAGACAAAGGATCTGGTTAGAACTTCTCAAAGACTATGATTGTTCAATTCATTATCATCCTGGAAGTGAAAACAATGTCGTTGATGCATTAAGCAGGAAATACCCAGTTGTTCTTTCCATGATGCAGATTCAAAGAGATCCATTGATCAATGACCTAGTAAATTTGGACATGGTAATTATAAGGAAAGGTACATCATCAACCCAAACCCAAAAGATTTCTCAACCATCATTACTTGAGAAGATCAAGAAAGCACCAAAAGAAGATACTTTGTTGAAGAAGAAGTTTGAGGCTATTAAGGATGGGATGTTTTTTGAGTTCAATAATGATCAAGAAGGTGTACTAAAAATTCATGCAAGACTATGTGTTCCATCTATTATAGAAATAAATAAGGAGATGATGGATGAAGCTCATAGCTCTACTTTCTCTATACATCTTGGAAGCACAAAAAAGTATAGGGACATTCGTGATCATTATTGGTGGGATAATATGAAAAGGGAGATTGCTGAATACACTTTAAGGTGCCCAGTATGTCAGTAAGTGAAGGAAGAGTGACAACTTTCTAAAGGGGTAATGCAACCACTGCCTATACCAGCATGGATGTGAGACAATATCACTATGGACTTCATCACTGGTATTCTAAGAACTTCCAAAGGAAACAATGCGATATGGGTTATTGTGGACCGTCTCACAAAGACTGCCCATTTTATCTTCATTTGAGAAGATTTCTCTCTTGATCAACTTTCCAGGATTTACGTAAAGGAATAAGTAAGGCTGCATGGAGTTCCACTTTCTATCATATCTGATCATGATCTAAGGATCACATCAAAATTCTAGAGAATTATTCAACATGCTCTGAGCACTGAATTGAATTTTAGTATGGCCTATCACCCCAAACTGATGGCCAATCTGAAAGGACTATTCAAACACTCGAGGACATGTTGAGAATGTGCTCAATGGAATTTAAGGGTGGATGGGATCAAAATCTCCCTTTAGGTGAGTTCTCTTAAAACAACAGCTTCCACTCGAGCATTCAAATGGAACCCTATGAAGCTCTATATGAGAAGTGATGTAGAACTCATACTTGTTGGGATGAAGCTAGTGAGAGAAAGATTCTTGAGCCTGATCTTGTGCAAGAGATGACAGAAAATGTCCATTCCATCCAACAAAACATTAAGGCTGCCCAGAGTTGGCAAAAGAGCTATGCCAAAAATCGTCGAAGGGACTTGGAGTTTGTTGTCGGTGACAAGGTATTTCTTCTAATTTCACCTTGGAAGAGATTCATGAGGTTTGGGAAGAAAGAGAAGCTCAAACCTAGGTACATTGGCCCCTATGAAATCCTTGATTGTGTGGGAGTAGTGGCCTATCAGCTTGCACTTCTTCCAAATATAGCATAAGTTCATGATGTCTTCTATGTATCCCTCTTGACCCTTCACATATACTAAACCCAGAGGTGGTTCAACTAGAACATGACATCTCTTACGAGGAGCAGTTGATGGAGATCTTGAATCATAGGGACAAGGTTCTATGCAACAAGACTACCCACCCTGTTAAGGTGTTGTGGAGGAACCACAAATACGAAGAAGCCATGTGGGAACCAGAGGATTCTAGGAGGCAGAAGTACCCACACCTTTTCTCTTATAAGGGTTTGATTTAAAAATCTATGGGACATAATTTCTTAAGGTGGGAAGAATGTAACGACCCGAACTATTTATTAATATTTTTTCCTAAATTTTGTGTGTAATTTTATTTTATACTCAATTAATGAAGTGATTATAATTAAAATTAGACTGTTGGGTTTCGACTGTTATATGACCATTGGAAACTAAATGTTGCGATTATTGTCTACAAATACAAGTGATCATGGTTAAGTAATACAGAAAGAAGAGTCGATGGCCTCATCCAGTAGTCTCGGGCCAATTGAAGCCCATATTATGTAACTTGGGAAGAAGGTTTCACCACTGGGCTTTGCTCTAGACCAAACCCAAGTCGAACTTCATCGTGTAAAGTTGGAACAGAATCGACTTTGCGAGAAGTTCAAGCTGATAGAAATCACCACTAGGGAAATATTGGCCAAGCCGCCCCAAGATTCTATCACCTTAGCACACCTTACACTTAGGTCCTATGCTGGTGTTATAAGGGGATATGTAACGAGATGTTAGCTGCCTTATGTAATCCTTTGATATAAATAAAAATTGTGATTTCTTCTTATGGTGAGGTTTGTGAATTTTCAAATGTCCAGATAAATATGGGATGTATATTATTGATGTTTTTTTTGAAAAAAAGGATATTTTAAAATATTTATGTAAAACTTAAATAATTAATAATGTGAAATGATTTTTAAAAAATGATCTTCTACAGTTCTGTTCAGTTTTAATTTTAGACTCTAATAAGATCAACTTAATTTCTGGTGAATAGTAAATTATGAATAGTGATTTTACACTTCTTATTAGTAATGTGAACAAATGGATTAATTAACCATACTTAAGAAAGTATTTTTATAATTTAGGCATGTTGATTAAGTAATACGATTCAATAAAATAGGTAAATAACAGTTTCAGAAACTACTAGTCAAGTATTAGTTTTTTCGAGTGAATACTGTTTTTTATTTTAAAATTAAATTAAAAATAATTAGAAAATTATTTTTATAAAATGGAGTTCATTTTTGAATTCAGAGCATCGATATTAGGTTTAGGTGATTTTTGGGGATTTTTCTGAAAAAATTGAATTTTCAGTGAATAGTGAAAATACCATTTTTGGTTTCGGGTGTTTAATGACATCATTAAGGATGTAATATTTATTTAATAATTATGGTAGACTTATGAATAGTAATATAAGGTATATGTGTCCCAAGTGGCCAATACCATGGGAAAATACCATGGGAAAGCCCATGGTTTTTCCATACCACCGATGAGGCTTCCCTTGGCAATTAATGATTATTTCCCTCACTTCCCCTATAAATACCAAGGATTTCTCTCATCCATTTCATTCCAAAATCTTCGTCAATGATGTTCTGGTCTCTTTTCCCCCCAAGTATTCCTCCTAAGGTTCCCTCAAGCATCCCAAGGTCCCGACCTTCAAGCTTTCGAAGTTACTCTTCAAGGTAAGGGATCCTTTCACCCTCCTCTTTTAAGTCATCACTTCCTTTATGTTGTGCCTTATTATTTCCATATCTTTATGTTGAGGGTATGTTTTTATATTTTCTCATTACTGTCTATTTCATGTCTAATTGTTGATAGACCCTTTCCACTCTCATCAATTTTTTTTCTGAATTTTTAAGTGATGCTGTTAGGCTGCCAAATCTCTCATAAAAGAAATTGCATCTTTTCTTTTCATTCATGTTTCCATTTCATGTTGTATGTCAATAAAATATCCATACCATGATATTATTCCGTACCCATACTTTATTATGAATTATTTATGAGTGGGTTACCCTTTTCCCCTCTCTTTTCAATGTCTTCTAAAACCTTGTTATATATCTTTCATGCTACAGAATTTTCACCTCAAAATTTCTATCTCTTTCTCTCAAAAAAATTCTCTTGTTTTATTTATGTGAATAACCATAACTATTTCATTTTGATGGGTGTTCATAAAAATATAAATACGATATATTTTATTCTTTAATTTTCATACATATAACCCTCACTCCCATTACATGGGTTATAAATGATATAATGATCTTATTTTTAAGCACTCTTAAAACATCACGATTTTGAAATGAAACCCATTTCTTTGATTCTATTTGGGTTGTTTATGAAATGTTTTATTATGATCTATGTGGATCACATGAATTTAAATTAATATTAAGGGTGCACCCTGATATCACTCCAATGAATTGTGTAAAGAATTAATCTTTAGAGATGACAAGTTTCACGATACCTTGGTGAATAACCATGGTAATTTTTATGACACCTTAGGGATGGACCTTGGTGATATGTTCATGAATGTCTAAATGAAATTTTGTAGCCACATATTCAAGTTATGATTAATGTTATTTTCATTATGATATTCCTATTCTATCATTTCTATTGTCTTTATGTTTTTATCAATTTTGTATTGATATCACAAGTAAACTGATTCCCTTATTTACCCTTACTGGGCCTTCTGCCCACCATTTCCTTTGTAAGTATGTATCTATGTTATGAGATGCAATAATTTTACTTAGGAATAACTTATTATTAAGCCTTAAAAGTGTATTAGAAGAATGTTTTATGTTGTATTCAAGTTTTATTATTCCTGATTTACAAGACACTAGACTTTAAAGATCCTCTGTATGTAAAATGTAATGAAAATTTATGTATTAAAAAGGCAGGTTTTCATATAACTTGTATAATAAAATAATATTTTATCATGAATTTTAAATTTACATAATAGTATTTAATTTATAAATTATTTTTATCATATTCTATGGATATTTTTTTATTCAAAATTTTTTCTTTTAAAACATTAAGTTAAATGTTTTTTAATTAAATAAAACATTGAAATATCTATTATTTTTATGTGAAAATGTAAATAATCTTATATATATAATCTTATTATCAAAAAATTGTAATAAAATTTTGATAATTTAATTTTTAGAAAATTAACATTCTCATTGACATTCCATTGTAATCATAGTGTATAATTTTTGTTACACAAAAATTGTTTTCTCTTTTTTGTATTTAGAAGCCAAATTACACTTAATTAATAGATTAATTTCATAAAAATTAAATTTATTGCGTGTATAAATAAATAATTATCAATCATATAATAATTAATAGATAATATCAAATACATATTTAATCACTTATAATAAAAGAAATAATTTTTTATTCAAAATAAATTATTTTCCCATGTATTGTGTGATTTTATTTAAAAGTTAGATTTTTATATTTTATAAATTTTATGATATAAAATGGAAATAATTTTTTTAATCATAAATTAAAATATAAATTAGGTTTAATTTTTTGGGATTTTGATGAAAAATTTATTTTTTGGGTAATAGTAAAAATGTAGTTTTTACAAATACTGTAAATTTTATGACATAATCAAGATGTAAATTTGAATTAAAAATTTATATGATATTTTTTTAATAAATATTGTTTTAATGGAGTAATATAATTTTTTTATAATAATATTTTATTGAATTTAGAAACTTTTATTTTACATTTTGTAACCTAAATTATAGTTTTTTTTAGTAAATAACTATTTTTAGTTCTTTGCATTTAATTGAGTGGTTCAAGGGTTTTATTAGGGTTTGGTTTGATTTAATTTTAAAATAACCCTAATTTTATTAATAAAAACTAATAAATTTCATGGGAATCATTACAATTCATAACAAATTGTTTAAATGATAAAATAATCAATATTTTATTCTAAAACACCCCTCTCCTCCCCTTATAAATATCACCCTTCACTATATCTCCTATCCTAATGACATAAGCTTATTATGTAGACCAAGATATAAAAAAACATTTATATAAGAATTTTATATATTTATTAGAGGTTCCAGTCTAATTAAAATACCACCCTTCAAAGGCATAGTATAATTATCATATGAGTCATCCTAAGTACTAAGGTAAGTCCTTCTAATCACATTCTCGCTTATATTCCATCAAAATTTATTCTTATACCTCCTCCAAATATATTATAAACATCTTAATATAATTAAATTATTATAATTATTATTCTAAAATTTTATTATTTTTATGGTATAACACTTATCTACCTTCCTCCTATCTATTCGAAGAATGAAAATATTGCCCATATTACAGTCGGTTCACCCCCTCTATGGATGACATATTTCAATTTTCAACATCACTAGAAATTTATGGTTATAAAAATTGATTTATTGAATACAATTTATATTTATGATGTGATTAATATTTTTTAAATATAAATTAAACATTATATTAATAAAATTAATAATAAATTATTATAGTGATTTTAACTGCGCAAAAGGAGAATATCGATACATCTTTCATAATTTGAATCTATTTTTAGAAATAATATTTAAATTTACAACATTTGAGCTACTATAATGATAAAAACATTATAAATATATAATTATAGAGATTATGGAATTATTTTTTAATACCTTTGACCATGTTCGACATACCGAAGTAGTTTTGGAGAAACTGACCGAACAACCCCAGGTGGCCAATAAAAAAACTATAAAATAAATGAATTATATATGACAATAAATGAACCTTAAAAAAATGAAATTTAAATGAAAAAGGTTATTAATAAAGTATTTAATAAATTTAATTTTCTTATTTTGGAGGTTATATGCATGTACCAAGCGATTTGGGACCTATGGTATGGGAACAATAGAACCACCCTTTTTATTTTTATGATATGAATTTTCTCTCTATACATCACTTTAATTTAATTTTTATATTATGTAATTATTTTTATTTTTATATATTTTTATTATATATAAACTAATTTATTTTTCCTTTATTTTCTATGTTTATACATGTTAATCGAGTCCAATTCTCAATATTTCCTTAAAAACAAACCCATTTAAAGGAAAGTTTCATATTCATTATTCCTTTTAATGTGTCAATATTTTAAATTTTGTATGCTTTTATAATTTTATAAAATAATAACTATTTGATGGATAACCATTCTATTTTATTACTTTTATTAAGTAAAACACCACGTGTTTTCCTTTTTCTGAGCTTCATTATTCATTACATAAAGTATCACTTAAGAGGTTCAATTTTATACCTCTCTTGTACTCATTTATTTAGGATTTTATTCATTTTTTACATATTATTGAATATATATTTCTATTTATTCAAATTTTAATTTTTAAAGATATTTAATTATTTCTTGTCTTCGTAATCATTATAAATTATCTTCTGTTTATGTTTTGGGATAATATTATGTAACCCATTCCCTTTTTATGTGATTTTATGCTTAGTAATTACGTATAAATTATATATAAGGAATACATATGCATGTTCATATTATGATGTGATGGGTGGTCCTAGAATTTTAAAACCCGCAATGCATTTATTAATGTTTCATCTCATGATAAAATATGTATGGTGCATCAACAATGACCCTATAACATTATGTTTATGACATATTAGAAGAGAGACTTGACCTATGATTATCATGTCTTGGAAGTGATCCTTATCCTATGATTATGATCAAATGACATATGTTTGTGCCAATTTACTTTGTTTTCAGGATTACCATATTACTTTGACATCTTATCTCTTATTACATGATTGATTCGATGTTTTTATTATTGGACCTCAAAGCATGTCATCCAATTTTATGCCATGATTTTTTATTATTCTCTCATGATTTATTTTCTTGTATTTTGAATTCATGATCTTACTCCTTTAATAATTTCATTTATCACATGAAAATTTTTCTCATTTTTTTATGATTAATTCCCTCATTGTAATTGTTTACCCCTTACCCAGTGTCTGAGATCACTCATTTCTTATATTTTCTTATTTTCCCAGGTGATTATAGAAATTTTAATCAGTTTATAAAATTACTATAAATAATGATTATATTACATTTTATGTTACGGTATACGTTTATGATTTATCATATTTATAGATCTCAATGACACCCAAATTTTTATTTGGAGTGTTAATGGTAATTATTTTGATATTTGAAAAGTTTTTAGGTCTAACACTATATTTTGAGGTGTGGGTCTAGGGGAATCTCATTTTTCATTAAAGAACAGTTTGGTTATTTATGAGAATTAGTATTGTGAATATTTAGGTATAAATCCTTATATAGATAACCATTTTCTCTTTTTTGAATTGTTAAGTATATCATGGGTGAATAATTTTTTTGATCAATAATATTTATGGTGAATATTACATTAAGGATAGATTGATTCCTCTACTTGATTACATATGACGGTTGATGAAAAAATCACGCATTGAGCAAATTATATGTCATGTACCATGGTCATAGATTTCCTATGCCTATTAATTGTATAATGAACTCATATCCCTAACAGATTTAGAAAGGGATGATATAAATATCCTCATTACAGAACACATAATGGTATCTCATTTCAGTTTAAAATAAATATAAGAAACCAATGAGATAAACATCACCCATGATCAAGTCAATCATATAAACTCATAGAATAATACCACTATTAGATGTATTCCCCTAACAACGGATTTTGTCCAAAACAGAATTCTCCCATCAAACCAATCAAAGAAAGAACATATCCGATGTTAGGTAGTAAAATTTTCTCTTACGATAGATTGAATTCTGATACGGTACTATAAATTTTTTTTGATGTAATCCTCCTCTAATACATTAATGGTGTAGATACTCATGCTTTTATCAAATAATTCTATGCTAAAGCATACAGTTCTCATCATTTATGAGACAAAATCTCTCATAAAATCAAGAAGCTTAGATACTTCTGGCCATTGATGGCACAATATTATATGGATTTTGCTAGGAAATCCTATGATTTTCTACTACATTCCAGTTTCAACCATCAATACCCAGATACATAATAAAATTCCAAATATTCATGGACATTTTCCATCTAAAGAATAAATATTATGGGGTCATATCCATTAAATACATATAGGAATTTCAAGTACATCCTTATTTCCAATTTGTTTTTTCTAAATGGGTTAACACTATCTCCCTCAATGAATATGGGGAAAGATATAACATCAATTTCATAAAATCAAATATCATTACTAGATTTGGGGTCCCTTATACAATATTGATGAGAAATGACACAAAATTGTTTTCTTATGGATCGGAAAGTCTATATCAAGAATAGAACATTCAGTCTAACCATCATCATACTACCTTGTAGTAAAAAATAGATATATAAAGGCTTTATGTAAGACTTGGTCCAATATCATTAAAAAGAAGGTGGATAAAAACAATAGGTCATAGAAATATTAAATATTTCATGATTTTTGGGATTATCACAACATTACCCACACTATCACACAAATAACCCCATATTTTCTTGAATACAAGACAATGTAGTCCCACCCATTATAGTCCACTTACCCTCACTTCTCATCACTGTATGAAAAAAATATCTAAATATGAAAACTTCTCGATGCTATTGGATGAGTTGGGAAAATGTAATGAAAAAATGGTTTCACACACTACAAAATCAAGAAATTCACCAGAATCAAATTGTGAAAGAATTCAATAAGAATATTCTCCTCCACTTACTCCTACAATGATATCTGGTGTTAGCTCTCATAACTCCGATGATACCTAAGAAGAATAATCCAAAATTTTAATTGAAATAAGAGGGACCCTATGCCACAAATAAGTTCTAATAAAATGGATATTACTCTCTCATAATGATGGTTGGATAGTGTCTATAACATCCCCAAATTAATGGATTATCATGAATTACTTTTCATAACTTTGTATTGGGTTCACCATACCCTCTCTACAAGATTTTAAACATCATGACCCAAGTGTGATATGTATAACTTTAAAATGAGTATCACATAAATCATGCTAAAATAATACTAAACTATATGGAATTACATCCATACCATATGAAATAAAAAATAGGAAAAAATTCTTATTTCATGATGTAAAACTACATAATGGGTGTTAGATAACTAACTCTGACATGTGATATCATGTGATATAAGTAATATTCCAAGCTTATATTATTTCTCACACCAATAATGAATCATGTGATCTTATAGGATTTTGATGATTTCCTTGATTTCATAATTGATACGTATCATGTATAGTGTAAGTTTGTAATTTCCCAGTCACATGACATAAAATTACCTGATATAAGGTCCAAAATACATAGCCTCTTAGACTATTTAGGGGGGTATGTGAAAACTTTTTTTCCTTTAATGATATCTATATCTATATAAGAGTTCAAATTGTGTGTTTCATTCCTCCACCTGTTAGATGAAATTGATATGAAATGAACTTATAAGAACTATATATGGCTTGATTCCTTTTGTTTTATGATACATAGTAACACCCAAACTACCTGAACCATCTATAATCTTAATCCCAATTATTCACATCATTTTTATTAGTGCATGAACCCTCTTTCTATTCATGTTGGGTTCCCTCTACATGCTCCAAATTAAGATAAAGTGATCATATTTATCCCCCATAATATAAGGACTATTTGAGACTTGATTCCTATGGTTTTATGATAAATAGTGAAGTGTAGATCTTTTATCTGAGTACCAACAAAAAATAATTATGATTCTCAATCAACTTACATGAGATCTAGATCCATTTAGGAGTTCCCATTACATGGATTGTCTACATCCATTGGTTTGAGTCAAGAACCAAATTATCCTTTATATAGTAGAACTATGTGTATATTTCTTCCAAAATTATGTGATATGTAGTTACACATAAGATTTCTATTCTGGGTCTAGCTATACATCCCTTCATATACTTCCACCTCCTACTGTATGGTATCCTCATTCATGTGAGGTCTTGTTTCATTATACTATACATTGAGACAACATATCCCTCATATATTTGAACTATGTATGGGTTGATTCCCATTACTACAGTATATTTGTGACAAATGAATCATTTATGTGTATCCTAGTCATGAATCTCAATCAAATATCATCTTCAAATTGATACATGGATCCTCTACATTCATTTTGGGTTTCCCCTCAATGGGTCCAACATTTAGATGAATCTATTTTTATTATACACATGTGAAAAATCAACTGAAGACCCTCAGTATATGGTTTTACATTTATAAATCTATGAATAGATCAAAATATACCCAATTTTCAAGTCATATTACAATGAAACTAAAGATACATGACAAGAAAATACTATATATATAATTATAAATATAATAGAATATAGTCCTAATAACATGATGAAAATCAACAAGACACGTGGTCTAAGGTTCCCTAAACCCATACTCCATGATCTGGTACTAAAAACATATTTTTTCAAACACTGGATCAGATAAAAACTGATATTAAGTTGTTAAAATAACATTATTTAAAAATAATTATACATTAAATCATAGAATAATAACAAAATCCCAGAACCGAAAGGTTTAGTGTCTTTGGAAATTAGTTACATAAAATTATTATTTCAAATAATTGTGAACATTTGACCATTAATTAAACCAAACTATAACTCCTTCTAAATGTATCATATGTTATAATGTTCTTTAGAACATAGGTAATGTAAGGCATAAAAATTTTTGATCTCAAACACTTCATTTGGAAAAAAATTATCAGTGAGTCTTAAATCATGATAGAATGAAATGAAATTTCAAATTTTCAAACATATTTCATGGTATAAGAGTACAAAATCATGAGACAATATTCATGATGCATGGATCATATCATAAAAATATGGAATAGGAATGCGACATGAGCATAAGAATATGAAATCATAACAATTTTAACATTTAATAACCACAATTATTCCCATGCACACTCTTGTGAGCATAGATTAATTGAAATTATTTCCATGAATAGTGTTGTGAACATATCCTAACCAACATTATGTCCATGTATAACCTTGTGATCATAGATTATCCACAATTATTTCCATGAAAAAATAGAATACCTCATTAAATATAAATATTTAACTAATTCATTTGAAGGATATAAGATCCTACCCATCACTTAATGATAATCTATACACATGTAGGCCACTAAAAAATCATTCATATATCATATCATGGAGAACCCGTGCAAATAAAATGCGTTTCATAAATTTCAAAATTGTATCACATAAAATCCCATCAAGAGTTCGACAGATTGATACAAAAGATTAAGTCACATAAAAAGATCATGTAAAAAGAGAATTTAGATGGATATTAATGAAATATAACTCAAATATCTTTTGGATATAAAGTAAAATGGAATTATAGTCGTTAAAAAGATTTTTTTTAGAAAACACTCCTTAACATTAATAAAAAAGACAAGGTTATGATTCACTTTCAAATGTTACTGTTGAGAAATTAACTCGAAAACCTTTTCCAAAAAATATTTATTAAAAAATATCAATTACTTTCAAAGTAATTAATTCTAAATAAATATATGTGTATTGGAAGACAAAATATATGAACATGAAAAAAAATAATTTTTGTTATTTTAAAATACCTCTATTGAAACCCACATCATAAAAATGATAATAAAACTTCATTTTGAAAATAGTTAAAGGTAAATAAGAATGTAACATAAGATAATAAATATTAATCCTTCAAAATTATAAATTAAAACATTATTGGAAATAAAGAATATTGGTATGGAGGAAAGATAGTCTTTAAAAAGGATTCTTAATATTCCCAAAAAAGTATATTTTTATAAGAACGAAATTCATAAAAGAATAATATTTTGATTAAAATTTAAGATTCCACTAAAAGAGAAGAGGAAATATCATATAAAATAGAAAATATATTAATATAGGGAATATAGATTAATCGAGTTCAATAAGTATCATTATAACTCAAAGAATGTAAAATTGAGATAACAAAATCTCATACCTTAACTCTTGACTTCAATGAAAGTACATTAACATATTGTATGGTAAAAAATATCTTAATAATATATTTTATAATCTTATTCATATCTATTTACAATTATATTCATTAATTTTAATAATTCATTATACGTTCATCAACTAGTTAATGTTTATTTTCATCATTGAATGTCAAGAATTACAATTATTTCACAAAAGTTTCACAATAAAGACATAGAAATGCATTATTTGATAAAAATATAATAATTATCATATTATTCAAGGTAGTAGAATATAATTTATCAAATTATTTATAAATTTCCAATATCATTCCATTATATTTTTATTTATGTTTTATGAAGATTAAATCAGTGATGAGTTTGTTTCTGTGAATTTTAAATGAACAAAAGATGGAATATTAATTAATGAATTAAAAATTAATTTTAATATTGAAAAAATTGGTAAAAAGTTATTTACATGTTAATATAATATTTTATCAGTAATAAATTTTCCATAACTATCAATTATAGAAATTTATAGAAATGTTCATGTAGGTGGTAAGACTAACAAAAAAAGCATTCTATATTCATTAGATGATTATGAAGTGATTATAATATCATCATTATAGAAGAATAATATTTAGATAGTTTTAATGAGGTAAAAAATACTGGAAAAGAGTTAGAAGAAGAATATAAGATATATATCTATTAGTAACAAAGAATAAATCATTTTTGATCTGGGTTTTATTGTTTTAGGTGGTTAAGTTTATAACGATTATTTACTATTTATATTATTATAAAAGATCTTAATTTATATATCTAGAATATTAATAATGTCATAAAAATTATTTTTATTAATTAAATACTAACTAAAAATTAATTTTTTATTATTATCATAAACACCCTTTTAAGGGATGAGGGGGAACCCAACATGATATCACGACATAACAGAAAAAAAGTATCCACAGTCCGTTTAAGGACCAAAAAATAATTATTAAATACTAAAAAGCAAGGATCCTACCTAGCATAAAAACCATGAAGACCAACTTCCACATACTCATCATTTCTTGGAATGTTGTCCCGTGTATGAATACACGATCCTGGAACCGATGGCCATGCCATACCCTCTCAATCATCTGTGTAAGAACCCGGTTCTTATTCTTGAGGTACAAGTTTATTCTTTTCCTTTTCAATTAAGGTTCTTGAGAAAATAAGGAAAATGGGGAAAAATCCCAAAATTTGTGGGTAAACGCCATGTACTTTTCCACATGTCATGTACTTCGGCCGTGTGGGATGAGTATATAGGGCGTGTAGGCCTGTCAGCGATGAAGGGTGTTAAAACTGACTACATGATGTGTACTTAGTAATACATGCCATGTAATCAGTTGGCAGGTGAAAATAAGGTGGTGGTAGTAGCCGCCACCAGAACAGTAGTACACGCCGTGTACTCAGAAATGCACACCATGTAAAAAAGTTGATAGATGAATAGTAAGGTGGTGGAAAGTGGCCGCCAGAGGAAAATTTTAAAAAATGTAAAGTACAAATTGTGTACTTGATAGTAGACACCGTGTAGTTATGTTTTTTTTGTTAAAAATAGGCACTAGCCCCTCTTTCGATAGAGGAAGCTTAAAACTCAATGAGAGCCACAGGAGAGAAGGCTGGAACTTGGAGGAGCTACCGACTGCACACTGCGACTCCGATTCCTTCGCCGTCAATATCGTTTGAACCAGGAGGGTAAGTTCTTCTCTCTTCATGAACCTACCCTTATAATTATTTCCCTAGGGGATGTTATTTGAGTTTGAATGTGTCATTTTTTATCCCAGATCTACGACGTTCTCGGTTTATTTGGGAGGCGTCATTCACGTATATCGATCGGAGGAGATTGAGGTAGGTGGTCTAATGTTTATTTCTAACTATCGAGTTGATTTTGTGTACTATTGTGCTACACGCCCATGTTTGGGGTGTCGTATGGCTGAGGCCTTGACTACTTAGATACCTAGAATTTCATAGGCAATCTTTTGATTATGTATAAACTGCTATTTGGGATCGTTTCCTTGATCTGGGGCCACCTCGTGGGTATGGTTCCCCTATTTAGCAATTTGGACAGGATACCTGAGGGAACTCGATTATTATAACATACTTTCAGTTTTATTGAGAGGAAACATATGTCAATTGCTTTCTTATGCTTTGGGCTCATCCTGTTTACTTGCTTCTGTTTCGTTTAGCCTGAGGGCATGGTTGGTTTATCACGAGGTCAAGGTTTGTTTTTCCTGAGGGCAACGTTTCATATGCCTGGGGGAAGTAGCTTCCATGCCTGAGGGGATAATATCATATGCCTGAGGGAAATATTCGTTATGCCTAAGGGAAATCACCTGAGGGTTTTGTTTCTGTTTAGCCTGAGGGCAAGGCCTGAGGGAAAGGTTTTTTTTCCGGAGGGCAAGATTCTGTTTAGCCTGAGGGAAACAGTTCTTACGTCTGAGGAAAATGTCTACTTTAAATATTCATGGTGGTGTTTTCTTATGTTGTACCTGCTAAGATAAAGCACTGGCTTGGTATTGTTATTACCCTCTACTTGTTAGATGGCCTGTTGTGGTTTTTGCTACGACATTGTATAGAATATTGTTGGATGAGGTTGAGTCTCAGGAACTTATAATTCAGTTATATTGAATTTTTAAATAATAATTAAAATGGAAATATAACTAGTAGGAATGTTTACTTTTGAGTAATTCCTAGTTTACTGAATTTTATTACTGCACACTACTTTTGCACATTTTCACTGACAATTGGGCACGGGCCTTTGGTGGTTACCAACTGAGATTAATTTCTCACACCCTATTTGGGTAATTTTGTGGGAGCAAAAAGATTATATTGTTACAGGTGTTGATAAGGGAAAGAGTCCCTATATAGGTACCTGATTGTTACAGAGGATTAGGAGATCATGAGACCGAGCTTAGTCCTGTGATGCTGCTGAGTTCCTTCTGCACTATTTTGCTTTACTATACTTATACCTTGTGCTGTATTATTTTAGATTTCAGTGTATCCTATTTGGTTGCTTTCTTAGAATTAGGGACATGTTGAATCATCCTATATATGGCTGTTGTTCAACTTTTACTTCAATACCGTTTTCCATTTTAGCTTGATATTGTTTAATGATTCCACTTTTGGTATGTTTGTGTTTCTCCGCTATGCTACAGTTTAAAAAATGGGGGAATAGTTTCCCCACTATTAGACCTAGGCCCTCGCTGCTAGTTGGCAGCCTCTTGCATTTAGGGAAATGTGTTTGAGGTCATGTGACCAATCGGGTTCGGGGAACCCGTTGTGTGGCACCCAGATCCAGGATGTTATAAAGTGGTATCAGAGGCTTTTCTTTTGTCTGAGTTATGTTATTATTTTGCGACAATAGAAAGAGATAGATTATTAAGGGATTTGGTAATAACTATGCCCGGGAGTAGCTACACCGTGTATAGGTAAAGGCCAGATTTCCTTGAATTAAATTGTGATTTTCTGTTTATGATTATTACAATTGATTTGATTTTCACCATTGGGTGATGCACTTGTGGTGGGATGTTTATATTTTTATACCTGCTTTCTATTTAGTTGCAACCCGATGAGATGAGGGTATACCATCTCATGCATCATTTAGGAACATGTTAGAATCACATGCCATGCATAGTTTCCCTACCATGTAGGTGCATTAGAAATTGCATGTTGTTGTGATAGATGTTGTGCTAGAAAAATCATGGTGTTGTGATAGATGACTTGATAAAATACCTGATATTTGATAGGGTATTGTTATGTAAGGTTTTGTGAATGAATGCCAAAAATTGGTTCTTGAGGAGTATGGGCCCTCATCAACCAGAATCTGGTGGATCATCAATTTGTTTACTTTTTTATAACATGTACAAGATGCCAAGTTTTGGTTCGCGGGGAGTATGGGCCCTCACAGATCGGAATTTAGCACTTTGGTGTTCGTTTAGAAGTTTTCTAGACTCTGGAGTAGTTTCTAGGGCTTTCTGTCAGGAAAAACCCAGAATACATGCCTTTTAATTTTGATTACACGCCATTTACTCTTCTTTTCAGGAAGAAATGAAATTTTGTAATTACACGCCGTGTACCTTATGTACACTCCATCTAGTTTTTAACCATGTCATCGGCCATGTAAGTAGAAACACAGGATTGGGAAAACACTAGAGGGAACGTGCCATGTACCGATTGTATACGCCTTGTCGTGTTGACCATGTGTCCACCATGTGACTAACAACACGGACGGATAAATATTCGCTTAAAAAAACCGTGTCACTTTAGAACATGTCGTGTAGTGTAATATGGGAATCCGAACATGTAACTAACAACATGAGTTAGTGTTATCCCTTATACTACACGCTGTGTCCATCTAAAACACGCCGTGTACTGTGAGCCGTGTATCCGGTCGTGTCTCGAACAACACAGGTTGATGAAGCTTGTCTAGTACACGCCGTGTACCTATGGGACACACCGTGTAGTCTTGAATGGTAAGAGACCATGTGGACTTGGCCAAGTGGCTTGGGAATTAGGGTGGTGTACACGCTGTATGCAGTTGTAATACGTCATGTACTATTATCCAAGTAGCTAGTCGTGTCAATAACAACACAGGCAGTTGGAATCTAAGACGTACACGCCATGTCCTTATGGAACACACCATGTACTGTGAGCTGTGTATCTGGCTGTGTCACGAACAACACGGGTCGGTGAAGCTCGTCTAGTACACACTGTGTAGACCATATACACACCGTGTAGTCTCATTCTAAGGAGAGACGTGTGGATAAGCTGTGTAGGAGGACTCAAGAAGGGGAAGAAAATTCAAGTACACACCATGTGTGTGGACAACACGCCGTGTGCTTCGGGTGTTACACGACCAGTTCTGGCAGAAGTACACACCCATGTGAAATACTTGAGGGAACATGCCATGTAGTTATTATACAAGCCATTCAGTCATGTTTTTTAAAACATAAATGTTTTCTTTCTCCTATTCCCTTCTTACGCTTCCAGTTCTTAGTCCTTGATGACTTAATCTAAGGTGTGTGTTTGACCTTGTAGAGTTATGCCACCAAGATGACCACGAGTTGTTCACCAAGAGAGAGGCAACGATTATACTCCAAAGATGGTAGGCCACAGGCTACCGTGGATCCTCCAGCAGTGCCAGATGCGGCGGAAGCCGTTACAATGGATGTAGACATAGATGCACAGTTCCATGAAGGCTTCACGTGGTTCATGCACACCTTCCAGGGAGCACCATTGGTTGCCACATCTATGGCAGAGCTGACACGTATATTTAAGTAGCAGCATCCGCCTACATTTTTAGGGGATGGTGGACAATAGGATACGAAGTATTGGCTGGGTTCTATGCAAACAATCTTCGAGCATCTGTAGACGCCTCTTGGGAGGAGGGTCAAGCTCGCTACTTACATGATGCGTGATTCCACCAAGAGATTGGGGGATGTTACCACCCAGAACCAACATCACTAAGACATGGCATGGGAATATTTTCAAGCAGTCTTATCTAATTATTTCTTTCCAGATACACTAAGGGAAAATTGAGCTTGAGAGTTCATGGATATATAGTAAGGCGCCATGTCAGTGATGAATTATTCTGCCTGCTTCACCGAGCTACATCATTTATCACCTGTTCTGGTGGGTGATGCGATGTTGAGGGCCAGACTCTTTGAGTATGGTCTTCGATATGAAATCCGAGCACTGTTGAATGTTTCAGGTTGCCTACAATGAATGCTATTGTGAACCAGGAATTGATTACCAAGTGGAAACATCGGGAAATTGTGGTGCAGGCCAGCATGGTTCAGTACCGGTTTCTGGTACTATTTCTACCAACAAGAGGAAGAGGCAGATGAACTTCTCTCATGGTGGAAGTACTAGCCAAAATAATTCTTCAGGTGGCCCGATAATGTGATACTAGTGTGTTAAATAGGGGAACAAGAGACCTCAGTGTCGACGTGGCCTAGTGGAGTGCCGAGCTTGTAGAAAGATGGGTCATCTTCAGCATTTTTTCATGGAGTTTCCCCCAGTGACTAGTGAAAGGGGTTTTGTGCAGACTCCGCGTGCAGGAGTAGGGAAAACAACTTCTTACTAGTTAGGGAATTTCAATACGTCAGGATGTTCAGGCCGAGGAAGTGGTCACAATCGTTGTAGCTAGATACCGGGATCTCAGAGACAACAGGGCAGGTCAGCTCAGGGTAGCCAGGCTATGTCGTAGGGCCACGACACTGGGCATACATATACAGTGCAACATACCCAATAGGAGCAGGATCCCGAATGTTCCACTATCATAGGTACTATTATAGTTTCTTATATTTTATATTTGGTACTTTTTGATACTGGTTCTACACATATCTTTATATCTGTGCCTGTTGTGGAGAGCCTTAGGCTCTTTGTTTTTTCTTCTTCTTATATCTTGATGCTAGACACTCCATTGGAAACTAGAACGACAAGTGTACGTTAGTGCAACGATTTCCCCCTAGAGGTTGGTGGGTGTCACTTTCTATGGGACCTCTAGGTATTATAGATGATGAGCTATGATGTCATTCTTGGAATGTACTGGTTGGTACCCTTTCGAGCCTTTGTAGATTTTAATCGTCGTAGGGTGAGTTTCATGTCACTAGAGGGTGGAGAGTTTCTATACAAGGGTGAATGGGATGTCTAGGTGAGCCGAGCTGGACCTGAGTATCATGGGTGAGGTGGAGTGACAACCCATATTGCGAGTTTATATCTGGATGACCAGGGAACTTGTCAGAAGGATGTCCCTCCAGTGGTTTCTCGTTTCAGGGATGTCTTCCCAGATGACTTTTCAGGTCTACCTTTGGAGTGAGAGGTGGATTTATCTATTGAGCTTGTTCTAGGAGTGGCACCAGTGTCCATTCCTACTTATAGGATGGCTACACCAGAATTATAGGAGCTCAAGAAGTAGTTGGGGAAGGTGCAGACAAAAGGGTTTCATCTGACCCATTACATCTCCTTGGGGTTCGCATGTCCTATTTGTGAACAAGGAAGATGGTACCCTTAGACTCTTTGTGGATTATCAAAATCTGAACTAGTTGAAGGTCAAGAACCGATATCCCTTTCCAAGTATTGATGATCTTTTTTTATCAACTTCGAGGAGCATGACTGTTCTCGAAGATTGACATGAGATCCGAATATCATCAATTGCACGTTAGACCATAGAACATACCACTTACATCCTTTCAGAGCAGATATGGTCTATACGAGTACATGGTCATGCCGTTCGGACTCACGAATGCACCAAAATTTTTTATGGATCTGATGAATCATGTATCCACCCGTATTTGGATTCTTTTCTGGTAGTTTTCGTGGATGATATCTTGGTGTACACTCACACTCAACACAACCATGCCACCCATCTTGAGATCAGTTTGAGTACACTGAGAGAGGATCAATTATATGCTAATCTCTCAAAGTGACACTTTTGGAAGGACCAGATTCACTTCTTGGGTCATATTATATTAGAGGAAGGAGTTGTCGTAGACCCAAAGAAAGTGAGAGCAGTAGTTTCCCTGGAGCATATGAAGAACATGTTTGAAATACAGAGTTTCTTGGGGCTGGGTGGTTACTACAAGTGATTTATACAGGACTTATCCCGCTTCACAACACCATTTTCAGGTTTGACTAAGAAGGGTGTGAAGTTCATTTGGTCATAATCTTGCGAGACAACCATTTAGGAGTTGAAAGTAAGGTTTACATAAGCACATGTCCTGATACTTCTAGAGCAAGGGAAGAGATATAATTCTTACTGTGATGCATCAGGTATTGGTCTGGGAGAAGTGTTGATGCAGGGTGATTGAGTAGTTGCATACGATTCTTGGCAGTTGAGGCCACATGAGAGGAATTACCCGACGCATGATCTCGAGTTGGCTGTAGTTGTTCATGCGTTGCGCTGTTTGAGATATTATCTCTTGGGAGAACATTTTGTGGTGTTTACGGACCACAAAAGTCTGAAATACATCTTTACCCAATGTGACCTGAATTTTAGACAACGAAGGTGGGTTTAATACATTCAGTCCTTCGCCTTTGAGCTTGCTTATACACCTGGTAAGGGTAACGTAGTAGCTGATGTACTGAGTTAGAGGACTCAGATACAAGTAGTGTAGGAGGCCAGTGGTGAGTGGCAACTTATCACTTTGTTCTTTGAGATATATTTGGAGGTTCATGATAGTCAGGGGAAAGCCTATCTTTCATCCTTAGCTGTGACTTATACCCTCCTGGATAGAGTAAGGATGAGACAACTATCAGATTTAGAAGTCCTAGTTCTACAGGAGTCAGTGGCAAGTGAGGACCCTTCTCCTGGTTGGACGATAGGCGATGATGAGGTACTGTGTATCCATGGAAAAGTGTGGGTTCCAGGGGAAATATGTGAGGATTTTATGTGAGAGTTTCATGATTCATCTTGGGTAGTGCATCCCATAGTTACCAAAATGTACCGTGACTTGAGACGTCAGTATTGGTGGCCCGATATGAAATGAGAGGTAGTTGGTTTTGTTATGAGATGTTCCACCTGTCAGCAGGTGAAGGCGGAGCCTTAGAGGCCAGCTGAACTGTTACAAAAGTTACCCATTCCAGAGTGGAAATGGGATGATGTCACAATGGAATTTGTGACAGGGTTGTCGAGGTCACCTCGAGGAAGTGAAGCCATATGGGTTGTTGTGGACAGACTTACAAATGTAGCTCACTTTTTTCCGATCAAGGAGACCTTCTGTGTTGATGAGGTCAAGAAGTTGTATATCTGAGAGGTTGTATGTCTGCATGGGGTCCCTCATTCTATCATTTTAGATAGGGACGCCCATTTTATGTCTCATTTTTGGCAGAGTTTTCAAAAGGCACTGGGTACACAGGTGCTTCTAAGCACAACCTACCACCCTCAGACCGATGGCCAGTCAGAACGTACAATACAGGTGCTTGAGGACATGCTATGAGCATGCGTCCTGGACTTTGGGGGATCTTGTGAGAGGAACATTCCCATGGTCGAGTTTTCCTCCAATAATAGTTTTCAGGAAACTATTGATATGAAACCTTACAAGGAATTGTATGGTAGGCCATGCCAATCACCGTTATGCTGGTTGGAGTCATGTGAGGTAGCATTACTGGGACCACGTCTCATGCATGAGACTTCAGAGCAAGTCCAGTTGATACCGAAGCGGATGGCTACTACACAGTCTCGTCAGAAATCTTTTGATGATCACCATAAAAGACCCTTGGAGTTTGTGGTCGGGGATTAGTATTTCTTGTGTGTTTCACCGAGGTTGGGACACATGCGGATCAAGAGACAGGGTAATCTTTCACCAAGGTATGTGTTTACTTTTGAGATTCTGGAGAGAGTTGGGACAGTTGACTATCAGTTGCAATTACCACTGAGGTACAGGTCCATTCCTGATTTCTTTTACATATCTCGGCTACGTCGTTATCACTCAGACCCATCTCACATTTTTCCAACCCGAGGAGGTTGAACTTCAGGTTGATGCATTCTTTGAGGAGCATCTGATTCGTATTGTTGATAGGAGCACAGAGGTTCTCCAAGGCCGGTCAGTTCCTATCGTATGGGTGATATGACAGCATGGCCGAGTGCAGGAGGAAATCTAGGAGTAGGAGAACGATGTACGTGCTCAGTTTCTAGAGTTCTTCTCAGATTTATCTTCACCACCCTTAGAAGGGAAATTCGGGGATGAATTACTTTAAGGGGAAAAGTTTGTAAGAACACAATTCTTATTCTTGAGCTACAGGTTTCTTCTTTTCATTTTCCTTTAAGGTTTTTGAGAAAATAAGTAAAATGGGGAAAAATCCAAAAATTTGTGGGTACACACCATGTACATTTCCAAACACTATGTACTTTTTCCATGTGGGATGAGTATACAGGGTGTGTCGGCCTGTCGATGATGAAGGGTGTAAAAAATGACTACATTCTGTATAATTAGTAATACATGCCATGTAATCCGTCAGTAGATGAACTATAAGGAGGTGGGATTAGCAGCTAGAAGAACAGTAGTACATGTCGTGTACTTAGAAATACACTCTATGTAATAAAGTCGAAATATGAATAGTGAGGCGGTGGAAAGTGGCCACTAGAGGAACAGTTAAAAAAATGGAAAGTACACGCCATGTACTTGAGAGTACATGCCGTGTAGTTATATTTTTTTTGTTACAAACTAGAAGTAGCTCCCTATTTTGATAGATAAATATTAGAACTCGACAATAGCCATGGGAGAGAAGGCTGAAACTTGGAGGATCTCCCGACCGCACACCAGGACTCCGATTCCTTCACAGTTGATCTTTTTTGAATTGCATGGGTGAGTTATTCTCTCTTATAGAACCTTCCCTTCCAATTCTCTCCTTAAAGGATGTTATTTGAGTTTAAATGCATAATTTTTTATACCAGATCTATGATGTTCTCAGTTGATTAGGGAGGCATCCTTCACGTATATTGATCATAGGAGATCGAGGTAGGTGGTACAGTGTTTACTTCCAACTGTCAAGTTGATTTTGTGTACCATTGTGCTACGCACCCATGTTTGGGGTGTCTTATGGATTAGGCCTTGACTGTTTAGAAACCTATAATTTAATAGGTAATATTTTGATTACGTATAAACTTATGTTTGGGATCGTTGCTTTGATCCGGGGCCCCCCATGGGTGTGGTTCCCTTGTTTAGCCATATGGCCAAGATACCCGAGGGTATTCCATGATTATAACATGATTTGAGTTTTCTTGAGAGGAATCATATGTGAAATTCTTGCTTATTCTTTGGGCTCGGCCCAGTTACTTGATTTTGTTTTGTTTATCATGAGGGCATGGCTTGTTTAGCCTAAGGGTAGTAGCTTCCATGCCTGAGGGAAATATCTCATACGCCAGAGGGTAATATTAATTAAACCTTAGGGAAATCACATGAGGGTTTTTTTATCCCGAGGGAATGGCTCGAGGGAAAGGTTCTGTTTAGCCTGAGGGCAAGATTCTATTTAGCCAGAGGGAAACAGTTCTTACGTCTGAGGACAATGTTTTATTTAAAAATTCACCGTGGTGTTTTCTTACATTGTACCTTTCGAGCTATAGCACATGATTGGTATTTTTATTACCCTCCACTTGTTAGATAGCTTTTAGTGGTTTCTGTTGCGACACTGTATAGGAGATTTTCGACTGAGGATGAGTCTCGAGAACTTATAATTCAATTATATTTAATTGTTAAATAATAATTAAAATGTCAATATCACTGGTAGGAATGTTTACTTTTGAGTACATCCAAGTTTACGACATTTCATTACTGCACACTACTATTTCAAAATTTCACTAACAGTTGGGCACGTGCCTTTGGTGGTTCCTACTGGGATTTATTTCTCACACCCAGTTTGGGTCATGTCTTGGGACCAAAAAATTATATTTTTTCAGTTTTTGATAATGGAAAGGGTCCCTATATAGGTACCTGATTGTTGTAGAGGAGTAGGAGAGCATGGGACTAAGCCTAGGCTTGCGATGCTGCTGAGTTCTTTTTACACTATTTTTCTTTGCTATAATTGTACCTTAGGCTATATTGTTTTAGATTGCAGTGTATCATGTTTGGATGCTTTCTTAGAATTAGAGACATATTGCATCATCCTATATATTTTCTATTGGTCATATTTTACTTCAGTACTATTTTCCATTTTAGCATGATATTTTTTAATACTTCCTCTTTTGGTATGTTTGTATTTCTCCAATGCGTTACACTTTGAAAAATGAGGGCATAGTTTCCCTTCTATCAAACCTAGGCCCTCACTGCTAGTCGGTAGCCTCTGGCATTTGGGGAAATGTTCTTGAGGTCATGTGACCAACCTGGTTCAGGGCACCCATGGTGTGGCACCCAGATCTGGGATGTTATAATCTGAATCTGAGTAGCAATTCCTGGTGGAAACTTAGAACTCTGTACCTTCTACGGAACACCCCCTTTTCGGTGAACTGATAGAAAATTCCCTTAAACTTAAACCAAAGGACCAAAATTCAAACACTTCCACAAATTAATATCAAGAAATATAGAAATTCATCCATCCAAGTTGGTGAATAAAAATGAAATATTTTTTTAGGGAGCCGGTAGTCTGTACGTAACACTGATGACTTTTTTAATTTCTATTGAATATGATGATGGTAGAAAATTTTTATTACATAAAAATGAAATATTTTAAGTGTAATTATGACAGTATTGTACTTAGTTTTTCATGGGTAGATCAAATTTAGATGAGGTGGAAGGAGAAACAATTGAATAGAAATGAAAAATGAGTGATTAGATGTTTTTACCTTACTCTTTGAGACAACTGTATGAGCCTTCTCAGAACGGTATTTCTATAGAACAACATATCTAGAAATTAGAAGAGAGAGTTAGGGAGATATTTGGTCAGAATTTGGTTGATTTAAAAGGATTTTGGTTTGAGGAGAAGTTGTGTGGTGAATGGATTGTTTTATAAGTGAGAGGGATGGAATTTTTATAATTATTCATAGCTTTATATTAAAGGTATTTCCTTTTCAATGAAAAGTGGATTAAAATGTTAAATATCAGAGGGGATAAATCTTGGTTGAGCTACCTCTCATCCAAAAAAATAAGGGATAAGGTTTGAGATATTTTAGGCAATTTACCATTAATTGAAATTTTTTCTATAATTTACTTTTACCAAAGTAACTCATTTTTTAACCTTGATAAATTATTTTTATTATTAATAATAAATTTAAATTATTTAACTAAGTTGGAAGTGATTATTTTAAATATCGAAACCATTTTATAATATTTACTTTCTAAAAGTGATTAAAAATAATTTTAAAATAATTAATGTATAACGCATAAGAACAATTTTGGACAACATATAACTTAGGTTCCAAAATGTATAAAATACATACCAAATTTAAAATTAAATTTTTAAATGTATAATTTTACATACAAAATATATATTTGTCCATAAAAAACATTTTATAATTTTATGTGTTATTATTATATCCTAATAATGTAATAAAAGTCATAGTATTTGTACAAATGGTATTTTATTATATTCACTTAAAATAAGTCTTAAGATAAAAATACTAAAAAATAATCCTAAGTTAATATTGTAATGTTGAATAAAAAAATGAAGTTCAATTTTCTAAATAAAATTTAAAAATTTATGAATTTAACTTTTAAATCAAACCCTAAAAAATAATTACAAGTTATTTTTATAGTAAAATATTAACTATTATTGTTCTTATTTCCTCTTGATTAAAAATTAGATTAGATTTATTCTATTATTCATATGAATATTATACTTCATCATCATCCAAATATAATATATTTAGTTTATTAAAATAAAAATTTCTAATGCATAATATGGAAATTTTTAGTCAAATACAACGTTAAGCATAAAATTAATTTATTATTATTACATTACTAGTAATAACAATTAGATGAATGTATATTTTATAAATTCATATGTATTAAAGATAATATTTATTTTAATTTAAAATTTGAAATGAAAAATTTATAAAAAATGATATATATATATATATAATTTTTTTTTAATTTTATAATTACATGTTTATATGATTTTAACATCTACTTACATAATCCCTTAAAATATCTAAATAAGACCTACGAAAAGGATAACCAGTGACAATTTTCATAGGTGTTAATTTAGATAACATGGATCTCGTACTGATTTCCATGAGATTTTACTTCTATAATTAATATTTCTCAATCCAAACATGATGGAGTTTAGATTGGGTTTGATCTAGGAAAAAAACTAAAGAAGCTACCTATATTCCAAACTGAGAACAATGATGTTCATATGGAGTACTTCTACTACTCAATGTCACTTTTTTCTCTTTTTTTAATGTCATTTCATTCCTTTTTTAAAATTTCTTTTATTTACATTTTTAAAATAGATTTTATAATGTGGTTACTTGTAGTTTGGGTGGTGCGTGAGTGGTAAACCCCATAATCCTACATCCAAAATACCCCGGTTCAAAATTGGGTAGGGGAGATTTCCCAAGTTACTCTAGAAGAACTAAGGTAAGGCACTATAACATTTCTATAGTATTGGAAGAACTATAGAAACCATGAAACTGTAGTAGTGATGGGTATTGTAGATTTGACAATAGGAGTGTTGGTATTGTAGCAGCCCATGTACTATAGAAATATGATTCACCAAAGGGGGATTTGAGCTATTAAATGGGATTTCTGGCCTAAAATTAGAACTTTTAATCCTCAGGGCCTTCATTCCATGTTCATGGGCCACTTTTACTTGGGCTTACCAGCCATATAATGGGTCTCATTCTACCCAGATCAAAATAGTTATTTTCTTTCATAATAAAAAGAGTATTTGACCCCAAATTTAAAAAAAATAAAGTGGTTACTTGAATTTATAGAATCTAATTAAAATGTTATGTTTCAATGGTTTTATAAGTCCAATAACCATATAAACCCGATGACCATATATAAAATACATATTTAATTCATATATATAAAGATAAAATCATTCGTATAATTATCTTATATTTCAAAATTTCTATTTTATTTATAATTCTTTTCCTTAGTTTTATAGTGTTCATTAGGGTTATGATCTTCATGAAAAACAATGAGGACATGTATTTTATATCTATGGTATTTTTATTTATTACAGATTTATTTCACTTGTACTTTTCTTAATGTTGTTTTATATTTTATTTTAATAATTAATTTACCATGTATTGTAAATTTTTTATCTCAATAAAATGTATCATGATTTTTTTAGTTTTGAATTTCATGTCAAATAAGCTCTTCAATATAGTATTTATTTAAGCATAAATTGATACTTAAATCATAGGGTTTTACATCCCCCTATTAAATAAATTGTTTCCTTGGAATTTTAATTATTACATATTAATAAAATATCTAATGGTATATAAAAAACTCAAGATATAATTTTTAATCACATAACAACCTAATTATCATAGATAAGACTAAAAAAAACCTATTCCCTTATAATAAGAATATACTAACACTAAATTTCTTCCAAAATATTTTAGCTAAACAACCATAATGATTGGGTATTATGACCCATATAATGGGTTTGATTTTCCCAAAGAGTTCATATCCAACCTTGCACTAATAGATGATAACATGTTTAGTTGTAAAATTAAATGCGATTTTCCTATGTCAGTAATCAATATAAAGTATATTTGGAGAGATTCTATACATTTCTATAACTATATAAAATTCATCTAAATGAATATTAACAATATTTCCATGAATCACATTCCCAAAAACATAAACTTGGGATATAATAATCATACAACAAAAAATTTTATCTTATAATTAAATATAAAATAATTGGGGGTGTTCATTTTTATTCAGTTAAAAAATTACCAGATATATTAGATTTTATAGAACAATAATCCAATATTATATCAATAATTATGGAATATAGGATAATATTACCTTAATTATCATTATCCACTTTAGTGGGAGTCATTTCATATGCACTTCCTTATCCCATTGGGATTAGATGTTGTTGGGGTCTATTATCTTCATTATCCATTGGGTTATGGAATATATTTTAATAATGAACAAATTCCTTTAATTTGAAGCCCATAAGTATGGGTAGAGCATTAGTCAGAACTACCTTATCCTCGATTGTATTTTCTGAACTTTTCATCCCTCATTGAAAATAATTTGATCAATGGTCAATTATTCGACACTTGAAACTAATTATAGTTATTTGAAGAAATCTAAATGGTTCTTCTTCCCATATTTTTAACACATTTAAAACATAATCTTCTTTCCTTTATAGTATTTATCACCTAAAATTTTATGATACTCAATTTTTCTCTTATTTGGTGGGTTTGAAAATTCAACTAGGTTCAAATTGTTAATTATAACTCGATATAGATGATTGGTAATAACCATATGATTCATAACTCTAGATCCTATATCATTTGGCTTCTCATTGGGAAAATCTAAATTTTTTCCTTCACAACCATTTTTTACTAAATTCTTCCAAGATCCAATTTTTTTTTAAATAAAGGAAATTTGTGGCATGTGAGAATTAACAAATTAATAAAAATAAATTATAAACTGAGAATAATTAACTTATAAATGACCTCAAAAACCTAACTTACGAATATTCATGTTTTAATCTATTTTATCCATGGTAAAATGTATATTTGGTTGTCTAACCTAATTAGTTATACATTACACCATTAAATTCCATTTAAATCCTTCATAATGGTTCATAAAGAGAATTTGAATCACATAAAACATATCCCCCATGATTGTCAAACTAGGTGTGTATTTAGGTCCACTTATCATGCATCGAGTGATTATTGAGTCAGTACTCAAAAAATATTTTTTCATGGATATTACTCATAAGTGCATATGTTCCATCACCTACACCCCCTTATTTATATCCTGATCCAGATATTATTGTATTAAATACAAATGATCTATATTTTACCAAAATATTTTAATGTTTTCCTTTATTTATGCTTATCCCTTGGGTTTTCACTAATGTTAACTAGTCATAATCTCAAAAATTAACTAAACCCTTATTTAATACCAACTGAGGCACCCTACACCCATACTCCAGGATCTAGTGCTGAAAATAATTTTTTTAAACACTGGGTTTGATAAAAACTGTGACAACCTAATAAAAAATACATACTTTTACACTAATTAAACATTACAATTTACAATTATCTCATAATCCTAGAAACTAAAGGTTCAATTTCTTTTTATATTATCTCAAAAAAAAATCATATTTCAAATAATTATGAACATTTATCTGTAAACTTCACCATAATAGGTCTTATATATGTCTCATATTTCATACTCATATTCATAACATAGGGAATGGAAAACATAAGAAGGGGTGATTTCAAATTCTTAGTATGGGAATAATTTATAAGTGAGTCATAAAGTAAGATAAAATTTAATGTAATGTTTTTGGGAAAAAATACCTCAAGGTGACATTGTAGTGTTTTGGGGTTGGTTTTGTTTGTTTAAAAATATGATTGAAAAGGTTAGTTTTGATGTTCCATCATGATTTTTAAAAAATTATGTTGAAAAATCTCTTGGATAGAGGAATATAATATATACAATGTGTATAAATGGTTCATGTATATGGTTGAAACATTTCCTAGTATTTTCAAAATGTTTAGCAACAATAATTTAGAGGAAGTGTAAAGTTATTTTTGTTCCAAAGGAAAGATATTCATGAAAATTAAAAAGTTTATTAAAGTGTGAAAGAGTTTCAATAAGTTTAAAAAAGTGAATATTAAGGGTCCCCTCATTAAAATATGTCAATGTCATGTGTTTCAATTTTTTTAGTTTTTATGAAATTCAGAGTTGTTTCCCATAAAGAAAGTTTCATGAACCCATGAAATATATATGATAGTTGCATGAAAATAGTGAGTTACATGATAAAGGTGACATAAAATCTTTGAATTTTATTGAACTATGAAAGTTTTTCATAATTTCAATGGTATTAAATTTATTTTCATTAAAGTTCATATGCATTTTAAATAAAAAGCTAGCCCGTCATATGGAATGTATAACTTTAGAGAATTTAAGGGATCTAAAATTAAATAATAGTTGTGTGAAGTCATTTATTATATGAAGAAGCAAATCAAACATTAGTTGTATATAGAAAATGTACATCCACCTGTATGTCTAAGTAAGTTATGTGACAGAACAAAATTTTCATGAATTTTGTGAGTTCAATGAAAAATTGAAAAGTTACATGAAATTTATAAAAGTTGCATGAATGTTTTTCAAAGGATGTGTGAAATTGAAAGAGAGTTGATCTTTCTAGGTGTTACTGGTCGTGAACCCAAAGGGATAGTGAGTATGCAATGAACATTGTAATAGTAATGGACTATAGTAGATTTGGTACTTTAGCACTTTGACATTGTATTCTCATTAGATGTAGCCTAGTGAGTGTGAACCAAGTAAAATTTCTATATCCTTTAAATTTTTTCAATTTACTCTTATTATTTTCTTTGATAATGATGGAGAAGAGATATTTGTTTTTTTTAAATTATCCACAAAAGAGAATTTATTTTAATCTTCCAAACCTTGATTCTCCCCCCTCTCAGAGTATTTAACCTGGTAGATCCAAAAATTAGTATTAGAGATAAAGGTTAAAATCATTGTTTATCTCTAAGTTGAAGTAATAAGGGTTTTAGTCATAATTGTATTCTAATATTTAATTTAAATATTTTTCAATTATATAAGATCTTGGTACAAAACTAATTCTTATCGTTAAGCATGAAAGTTTTTACAACTGTGCTACATGGTATTTCAGCTAATATGGAAAATAGTGATATGTCAGTAGAAAGATGAAATGAATTGGATTCTAACACCATAAGAATTAATGGTTTAGGGTGATCCTTATCAAAAAAGTATAAATTAAGGATATTTCATTTATGAAATTTCATGTTATTTGAGAAAAGTTTCTAAATATCTATGAAGTTAATTCAAAAGTCTAAGAAGCTAAATTGCTGGTTCTATGGAAACGTACGAGGACTTTAGAATAAACCACAATGAGTTGGTTGATGCATTATTTGATTGAGTGAATTTTGTTTTAGGGGAAATGAATGGTCTTATAGAAATAATCTATGTTTTAAATATCATCAATCTCATCTGGAGAATACATCCACCTCATTTAAATTGGAAGGTCTCTATCATAGAGGATAAAGATCCAAATGGGATGATATTGGATAGTTTGCATAGTGATATTGTCACATAAAGGATGAGAAATGAAGATAAAGAGGATATTGAAAAAGGAAAGTCCAAAAAATGTGGCATTCAATACCACGATGATCCTTACCATTGAGGATTGGAAGGAAGAAGAAGAGGCGGATGAATTCATGTCATTCCATTCCTTAAATCTATTAAGCGTAAAATTAGCGTTTAATGTGAAACTTACACTAAATGTTTTTTCATATGTAAATGTTTTTCATCTTATAGTAATGTGTTAAATAATTTTTCAAGTTTATGATGAGGATAATGATGAATTTACAATAAATATTTCTTCAACTAATGTGAAATATAGGAAAAGATCTATTCAAAATTTCTTCACAAATAAAAACATACATTCCAAAGTAAATATTAGTTCAAAATAAACCAAGGAGTAATAAATTAAAAATTAAAAAAATATAGATAATATTATATGGTGGATTTTTAGGTAATTCCTTGATAAATGAAAAGACCATCGCTGATGAAGGAGAAGAGGAAAGAAGAGTTGATCTCAAAATCGAGCTTGAGACGGATCTTGAAGAAATAAATGTTTGGAGGTCCAAAATGAAGAAATCAAAAAAATTTGTTAACGATTACTAACTCTATATGTAGTAGAAATAATAAAATAAGACAGAACTAATGAAAAAAAACTGAAAATCTAAAATTTTAAAATCCAAGAAACTCAAAGATGGTCATTATGTACATGCTCATTGTTGACGAATAGATAAAGTTAATTAATAATGTGACTAAGATAGTAAAAGATAAGTTCAAACATATTAAAGTGTTTGAGGGGAAATTTTTAGAAATATGAATAAAATTTCATGATTGTGAAATAATTTTGAATCCTTAAATTAAGATAAGAAATAAAGTCATTCAGGTGATATAAAATGTGAAAGTGGACAACCAGGGTCCAACAAAACAAAATAAAAATACATATTTGGATGATAAGGTCAATATTAGTCTTGATCGTAAATAGAAATATGTGATAAATTATGATATACCACAAGAACCCTCTCAAGGGTTTAAGGTTGATTTAGGTATTAATCAAAATTATAAGATTCAAATAACCCAAGTTATAACCATTGTTGAAATAATAAAATACCGAAATAAACCTAGTATCTGGTGATATTGTAGAAAGATGAGATATTCCAAAAATGTTTGTTCCATAGCCAAGAGGTACCAAAGGGAACAAGGGAAATAAAGGTAGCCAAAGAGAGTTCAATATTCCAAAAGTTATCTTAATGGCTAAAATGTTTGGTGTGGAGGATTTAGACACATGGCCATATATTGGTCATTGAAAATATGAGGCAATGTTCTAACGTAGACCCTAAGTGGTTATATAAAGTAAATAATAGAATCATAAAATGATATGAAAATTCAAAATCATTTTTTTAATTTCAATATAAGGTTGGTCCATCATACACTAAGTAAGATAAAGTATTCCCATTGACATTGGATTAGAAGTTTAAGATGTGGATCAAAAAGAAAAGAGTTAAGCAGGAAATAGTTGCAGATAATTCCCTTAAAACCTCAGATCATGCAATTTTATGGATCCTTAAGAGTGGATTTACATCGCATATGGTAGGAAATAAATATATTTTCACAAGAATAAAGTATAATAACGAAGTTGTTTTCAAAATTGGAAATGATGAAGGCCTGAAAATTATTAGTTTAGGAAAAACCTTTTTTGGAGGTAAAGATATGAGATACACTGATTTTTGGTCATTTAAGGTCTCAGTCAGAACTTTATTAATGTCATCTACCTATGTGACTCAATACATGATATAAGATTTTCCAAAAATATATGCATCACTAATTTATAATGCGGTGTAGTAGTTTGTTAGGGAAGCACATGAAGGGTAATCTCTAACTTGTGGTGGGATAAGAAGATATGTTTTTTATATCCAAGGTAGATGAGAATATTTTTTTCTTAAACATATTGTTCATTTGATCTAGCCAACCTTAGAAGATTTGGTGAAATGTTATTGATTTTGAGATCTCCATAAGCTATCACATGATCAAACACACAAGTGAAATGGTTCCTAACAAGGGATGCCGAGATAACATATGAGATTTGATATAAAAATAAGACTACATTGAAGTAATTTTGAATTCTTAGATGTAATTGTTTAATTATCCATATGGAGAAACATAGGATGTTTTAATTCCATGTGTATGAATATATATTCCATGGATACCCTAGAAAAATTAAATGTGATAAATTCTTTAATACACAGATAAGAAAGGCTATGGATAGAAATTATGTTGTTGTGGTGGAGAATGAGAAAAATATTCAGTAAATCATTGAACAATATTAGGAAGATAGTGATAAAGAGACAATCAGCTCAGGGGGAGTGAAAGTGCATGAATTAAATTTATATGAAGTCATTTATGATTAGAAATATGAAGTCTAATTTGATACTATATAAAAAATTAAGAGGAGAGAATAAATTGATAAATAGAATATCATCAGTGAACAGTCAGTGCCAGTATAGATGAGGGGAATGAAGTCTCTACAAAAAAAATATTTCCAATAACAATTAGATCTATAAAGTTTTAAATAAGTTTTAATATATGAGAATTGGGTTTAGATGATGAATAGAGTACTCAATCAAATTGAAAATAAGTAGATATGTTATATTGTTTCAAATCTAGTATATAAGAATTTAATTAGGAAAAAATGGTTCTTATAGAATAAATTGAAGGTATACAACATGGTAATTTAAAACAAATAATGACTGGTGTGAAAGTGATATTCACAGATCAAGGGAATCAATGAAGATGTTACATTTATACTTTTTACATGGTTGGTAGATATTCAATTATTATTATCCATAATAGTACATAATAAATTCATAGTTTTCAATACAGATGTCAAATATTTTTTTTGAATGGAGTTATAGAGGAAGAGGTATACATAAAACTACCAGTATATTTCCTTTTCCACAAAAATAAGAATAATTTTTATCAGCTAAAGAAGGTGTTATATGGGTTGAAGCATGCATTGAGAGTTTGGTATTTACAACTAGATCAATATTTAAAGAAACTTGGTTTCCATCATAGTGGAGTTGATTACAATATATATGTCAGCAGTGAGAATAATCAAAGGATGATTGTGTTTCTATATATCGATGAAATATTATTTGTTGGATTGGATGAATCATAATGAATTTTTTATATAATTCATGAAAATGATTTTGAAATGTCATTAATTTTTTCAATGAAATTTTTACATGGTTTACAAGTGATGTAAGGAAATGAAACATTTATTTCTCAATATAAATATTATAAGGAGGTTATGAGAAGATTTGGAATGGATAATTACAAGGATTTGACAAATATGTTTGCTACCTAGATGAAACTATCATGTGATGATGATGGAGAACTAGTCAATGTCATAGAATACTGAAATATCATTAAGAGAATATTTTATTTTATAGTAACTAGGCCCAACATTGTGTTTTATAAATGGTAGGTGGAATAATTTCAATGCAATCCCAAGACAATACATTTATTTTTCATAAAACGAACACTTTCGTATATCAAGGGAATGATGGATTTTTTTTCTATACAATGAAAAATATAAGCAAGAGTTATTGGGTTATATAGAGGTAGGTTTGTCTATTTTAACATATGATATAATGTCAATGTTAAGTGGTGCATATTATCTTATCAGATTTTGTATTTTTTGAAAAGAAAAAGATTTCATTTCTTTGAGAACCATATAATTTGAATATATTATGTCTATTCAATGTTTCACATAGTTACTATGGATGAAACAATAGCGTGATGATATGGGATTTAAAGTGAAGTCTCTGATAAAAATCCATTGTGATAATTAAAGTGTTATAAATATTAGAAACAATCATATATATCACTCATGGGCAAATCATGTTTAAATGAAGTATCATTTTATCAAGGAGATAGTGGAGCATGAGATTCTGAAGATGAATTATGTTCCTACAATACAAAAAGTTTTAGATATTCTGATAAAGTCCATGCTTAAATAATTGGTGTTTAAAATCCCAAATCAAATATCTAGGTCCAATTCAGAAGGTCACATGATCTCATGCATGCCCCCCATATGTAAGAGGCTACCGATGAGCAGTGTTGGTTTTAGTATTTTAGTTTGTAGATTACCCTCAATATCATGAAATAGGATCAATAATCAACAATACAAAATAATAAAAAAATAATCAGAGTAAAACATGTGGAAATCTAAACATGGAACTAAACGACTTAGGTGTATCTAAATGGGATGCACACTTGGTATTAGATCAATACCAACTTAACTTTCCACAGCATCTACTAGGTAAAATAATCCCACTAAGATATCAAAACATTCTTCACCATACTAAGGGTCACTAGTGATCTTGAAGGATCAATAATGTAATATTTGAAAATCATGGCATGTTTGACCATAGTTTTGAACTTATATTCCTAGTATAGGAACTAAGAAAAAGACTTTTGGTTGAAGAGGAATTTCTACCTATTCCACATAGCTGGTATAGGAGAAAACTCAACTACATTATCCTACATATACAGTTTTCATGATACAACCACCTCCATTGTGGAAGTATCCGGGCTTGCTTCCCATGTAGTCCCATAAGATTACATCGAGGTGACATGTTTTGTAATGCAAAGGAGCACTCTTCAGTAAAGAAAAAAATTCATGAGGATTAATCCTAATAATTTTATGCGATCAGAAAAGGTTTCTCTTAACTAGTCCATGTGATCACATGAGGTTCAGTTTGGAGTCCACCCTTAAACCAATGTATACCCCACCTATCTAACACTTTTTTCCATCCCTCCAAATTAGTCAAAATCATATTATATATACTGACACAACAACAAGATCTGTTCAACTAATTAATGATAATAAATACATATCACACAACATGGAAACAAATATATTACACAAGGAAACTATCCTGAACAGATATAAAAAATCAGGCATTTAATAAAAGAACTACTATGTAGCACAACATCATGTATATATATATATATGGAATGTTAACCTACATTATTAGTCAGAATTCATGAACACACCTAAAATATTATAAATCACATATCAAAATCATATTTTTCACCCAAGGCTTATTCAATAAATAGTAATAACAAAACATAATTTCCTAACTAATAGTAAACTCGAAGGTCCACTATACAGTGTTGGACATATACTGACATAGTTCCCTTGACAGAGTTCTAACCATCCTATCTCTTATCTGACATGGCCCAAAAAAAGGAAAGGAGTGTAACATCATGTTACCCACTTTCAAGTATTTCCCTCTTCTTTTATGTCTTGAGTTGGATGTGTAATGCACCTACCTCAGTTACCCAGAGTCGGTGCATTATTACATAACATTGGCATGATATAAGGAATCATGTCCTAAAAGACCGACTAGTTTAGTAGCCTTGGAATTAATAGATACATTCATAAGTTTTACATTACATCACGAAATAAAAACATCAACTACATTTTTTACCCATTGACCACACTTATAGCCTTAGCCTATCCCTGCAGGTCAAGCATAAATTATTTCTTCACATCCTAGGAAAAATAAAACATATAACGGGGTGATCTCAGAAGCTCAGTGAGGATAAAAATATAGAATAAACTTTGATAAATAAGCATAAAAATTTAAGGAAATGTATAAGAATAAAACAAAATATTTTTAAACTTAAACTTCAGCATAATATGGCAAAGATAAAATCAAATAATTCCATTTAATTATTCACATGGATATTCTACTATTCGAATAATCTCATGACATATCAAAAGCCACTTTCATAATGATAGAATTCATAATGCCATACTTCATAACCACATATTCAAGGAGTTTTTCCAAGACTACAAATAATATTTTGTCCAGGCCTTATGCCAAGACACTAGTTTGTCTCATGAGACCTACCGATGCATTGAGGATCTATAGCAGGCTCCACCCATTACTTACTAAGTCCAATGCGTTCCTCACATGAAACAATTTAAACATAATATAAACATTAGTATTAAAACTAGCATACAAAATGCCAATACTTTATCCCTAAACCATGAATGGTGTATAAATAGCACATCCATAGTCAAACATATCCCAAATCCTTCAATATAATATGGATGTTTTGTGTCATAATAAATCAACTTCTAGCATGCTTAAATTCCATAAAAGGATATTGACATAGATGAAATCAATTTTTTTAGAGAAATATATCTTTCTATTTTGGAATCATTTAAAAGTTATATAATTATAGAAGAAAACAATTATTTTAAAAATATTCTTATAAGCTTGTATGAGAAGCTTCGACGATGTTATAATGGAGGAAAATAGCCGCACCTACCGTATAAGTTAAAAAAAGACATTCTTAAATTAATTTTGTCAAAAAGGTCATAAAGTACCTTGTTTGGAAAATGACAGAAAGATTCCTTTCAAAATATATATGGTCAAATAAGGGTATAAATGACATTGGACTATATTCTAGTAAATATTAAGAATGTTTTGAATTACATTTTTAAGAAAAAATGGATGTGGATGATGAAGAGGTCCTATTAGATACGTACTAACAACCTCAGATAAATAAAGAGACTGTAGAACTAACCCTAACCTTTTAATTTTCCTTGGATGAGGGTATGTTAACCTCCTGTATAATAGTTAAGTCATTGTTGTTAAATTATAAAAGAACTATATACATAAATATGATAACATATATGATCCTTTAATATTGCTCTGTTAATAATATTTAAGTAGTATCATCGTTTTGGGTGTTAACTGATTTATTTTTCTTTATATTATTAGTTATATAATCCATGATTGTTATGGATAGGATGTATTTTATTCATATAAAGAATGATATTAAGTTCCTAAACATTATTTTTAATCATAAAATGAAAAATATTTTTAAATGATTACGATGGGGAATGAATCTCATCGTGTTCATGGAGATAGTAATCTGTATGTACGTGTAACACCCCATCTTCTACTGTATGCTTCTCTTTGAATAATGTGATAGCGTGTGTTATACGCAACACCGAGTTCTAACACACCATAACCAATCAAACTACCCGTTATGAATAGTAATACCTACGTTTTGAAATTATATATATTTCATATTTCAAAATGGACTTCATTTTTTGATCCGGAATATCAAATTTAGCCTAAGGTGAAATTTTGGTACTTTTCGGATAACTTTAATATTTTGATGAATAGTGAAAATTACTAAATTTTAATTAAAAAAAACTATTTTAATCAAAATAATTAATAGTGATAAATTATGAATTTTATAGGTTTTAAAGTATATTTAGAATATATTTTTACCATTTAATACAATGTTTGTCATTGGACATAATTTTACAATTAAACCGGACATAAAAAAGTGTCAATCTTTTCATAGTTATTATCTCTTAAAAACACACTTTTTGTTTTAACAACGATAATTAATTTTCAATTAATTTCTGCAACTTCTGTGTTTTGAATTTGGAAAAATGGATTCCATATTTGGAATCAGGATTTTCAAATTGTGTAAATAGGTAACTTTTATTTTTAGACATTTTGAATAATTACTTCGGTAAATATTTTATTTACCTTGGTTAAGGGTAAATCCGGTAAATAAGGGTTAACAAAATAATATTATAATAATACTAAATAACCCTAAAATGTGTCCTAGAATTACGGGTTGATACATGTTCGACCATAGGCATCTTTGGGTCGATTTTGGGACCTCATGGAGCCACTTGTAGGTGATAGGGACACTTTATTTTAATTAAGTTAAAATGAATACAAAAATGACACAAGCATATATCTTTTTGAAAAAAAAAATTTACATAGGGATATATATGTTAGATTTTCGACTATAAATATTAATTAGAAAGATAAAAATATTTCCTACATAATTATATTTTATTTATAATTTTTAGATATTACATAAGTTAATTTATTTATGACACAATGATGATACAATAATTAACATAATAGAGAAAATTTAAAATAATTGATATTATAAATACCCAAATAAATATAATTTGAGACTTTTAAAGAATTAAAATAATTTTATAGGATAATATGACATATTAGGATTGATGTAATTAACTTTGTTCGAAGTAATCATTCTGTTATAAGTTTCACAAAAATCAACTATTGAATAGTGTCAAAATTGACATTAAAGAGTTTTTAAAACAAATATTATATTATTAATTGATATTAAATTCCTAAAAATCTAAGGTTAGGCCAAGAGACTTATATCATGATAGGTGTATCATTAATGGACCACTTGGGTGTCTCTTTAATGTATATGGTCAGTTTATTAACAATATAATATAAAAATACAAAGAGACATTGTAAAAGTGAAACTAATTAACTAAGAGTTAATACTTAAAGATAAGGTTAATATAATGACCCAAACCTGTCTAAATTATATTAGTTGAGTGGTTTTCGAACCATCCCCACCTTAACCTTTAAATAATAAACTTTGGAGCCATTAGAAACCGAATATTAATTTATTATAAATTAATATTTCTAGCTTTTCCAAAGGTGCCCCTCACCCATCTTATAAAAGGGCACTCCTCTTTCTCATTTCTTCACACCATAAAAGCCTTTTGGTTGTTCTGAAATCTTCCCAAATACTCTCCCAACTTCCCTAAATACAACCTAGAGGCCTTATTTTGATCCTAAATCCAACCTAAGGAGCCCTTTTGATCAAATCAAAAGGAAGAACCCGAAGAAGAGGTAATGATTTCACCACCCTTTTCCAAGTTCCTTTCTTCTTCCACTTCTTCTTCCTTTGTTATTACCATTCTAAAATAATAACTCCAGTATCTTATATATACTATGATGTTATTATAAATATGGTACAATCATATTCAGTATTCTATCCATCCTTTGAATAACATGTCACCACACGTGCGTACGTACGACTTACCGTCTCCATGTCGTGGTGTAATTGTTATTCATTAAATTATTATTTGGATGGGTATAATAATGATGTGTAATTCTTGTAAATAATAAATATAACATGATAATTATTTTTTATATATGATATACCATCCAATTATATATTATTTTAATATCAAAATAATGATATTATCGCTCGTGCATACGTACGGACTACCGTCTCCACGAACACGATGAGATTCATTCTCCATCGTATCCATTCAAGTATAATTCTAATTTGATGATTAATAATAGTTTCTAAGAACTTGATATCATTCTGGATATTATTAAGATACAACCTATCCATTACAAACATGGCTTACATAACAAAACATATAAAAGAAAATGAGTATGTTAACACCCGAAACGACGATAATTCTAAGATATTATTAATAAAGCAATGTTAAAAGATCATATATGATATCATATTAATGTATATGATTATTTAATAATTTAATTACAATTATTTCACCATTATACAGGATGTTAAACTACCCCAACCAAGTAAAAGTACAAGGTAAGGGTTATTTCACAATCTCTTCATTATCTGAGGTTGTTTATATGTAATAATCTACTAGGATCTCTTTATCATCCACATCCATGTTTCTTAAAAACGTATTTCAAAACATTTTTACTTTTTAAAAGAATATGGGTTAAATTCATTTAAACCCTTGTTTGACTTTTTATAAGTGGTTTATAAAGGAATCTTTCTGTCATTTTCCAAACAAGGTGCTTTTTAACCTTTTCGACAGAATTAAGGTAAGAATGTTTTTTAACTAATACGGCAGGTGTAGTTATTTTCCACCATTATAAAATCATCGAAGATTCCCTTACAAGCTTATAAGAATATTTTCAAAGAAAATGTTTTATTTCATAAATATAAGACTCTTAAATGATTTCAAAATAGAAATAGATATTTCTCTAAAAAGAGTTTTGATTTCATCTATGTCAACATCCTTTGATGGATTTTACGCTTATTTGAAGTTGATTTGTTATGATACAAAACTTATATATTGCATAGAAGGTTTTGTGATATGTTTGAATGTGGATGTGCTATTTTTATACCATTCATTGTTTATGGTGAAATTATTGACATTTCGTATGCTAGTTTTAATACGAATGTTTATGTTATGTTTAAACCTTTTCATATGGGAATGCATTGGACTTAATATGTGACGGGTGGAGCCCGCTGTAGCTCCTCGATGCATCGATAGGTCTCATGTGACAAACTAGTGTCTTGGCACAAGGCCTTGACAAAATCTTATTTGTAGTCTTGGCACGAGGCCTTGGCTATGTGGTTATGATAGTCTAGCATTATGCATTCCATCATTATGAAAGTGGTTATTGATATTGCATGTGATTATTCGATTAGTAGAATATCCATGTGAATAAGTAAATGGCATTATTTCATTTTATTTTTTCCATACTATGTTGAAGTTCAAGTTTAAAAGGCTTTTGTTTTAAGTTATACATTGCCTTAAATGTTTATTCTTATTTATGAAAGTTTCCGCTATATTTTTATCCTTACTGCGCATTTGAGATCACCCCTTTTCTATGTTTTATTTTTCCCAGGATGTGAAGAAGTAATTTATGAATGACCTGCAGGGATAATATGTGGGGATATAGGTGTGGAATATGGAGGATATGTTGTTGTAGTAGTTTTTCACTTTATGATGTAATGTAAAACTTTATGTTTATATCTAGTGTTTCCAAGGCTACTAAACCAATCGGTCTTTCGAGATTTGATATTTTCTTATGATCATGCCAATGTTATGTAATAATTCACCGACTCTAGGTAACTGGGGTCGGGGCGTTATAGTTGGCATCAGAGGAAGTTTAGTACAATCCTTGGAAGATAGATTTAGATAAACCTTGATTAGAGCACATAGAAATAAGATGAAATTTGAGGATTAGTATAGAAGAACTTACTAAAATTTTGGTATTGTAGAGATTTTGTGAGTTTTCCGAGCAATATATCACTGTCTGGATATGAGCAGGTAGAGGCGGCTCTGGCACAGATGTACCTAGGGGTAAAACCCTAAAACACCGCTTTGAGCTAGACTCGAATGGGAACTGGTGCATGACAACGGGCCTTGCTGCACTCTTGGTTACGACACTCCTGGGGCATATGCTTAGGATAATTATTATTTTCTTTACAAACCATTATGAATGGTTTATGAGTATATACTTCCTCAAAGGAGAAATTTTTATGATTATGGATTATATCCATAAACTATTTAATTTATGTTATGTGTCTTACAAGTTTTGGATTAGGTATTGTTATTCATAAACTAATCTAGTGTATGCCATTGTTTAGAAATGGGGCCTAGTAGAAGGAATGAGAACTCCAGCAATGCACATGATTCAAAGAGAAAGAAGGATCAAATCTTTCATGGTCTTAAGCCAGAATTTATAAGAGAAATAGTCTCCCATGTATTATCATCATATGAAGAAATAATATCATGTGATGATAAGATAAGTAAAGATTTTACTGATTCCTATGGATTTGAAGGGAAGCAAGAGAAAAATGGATGGAATAGAGAAAGATGGATAAAGGGAAGAGGGAAAAGAAGAATTTTCCCATATGTGATAACTGTGGGAAGAAACACCCTGGAACTTTCCTGAAAGGAATGGGAGTTTGTTATAAGTGTGGAGGAAAAGGGAAAAAAGTATGTTACTGCAAGGGTAAGAAAATGGTTTCAAATGTACAATGCTTCATTTGCAAGGAGTTTGGACACTACGCAAACCTATGTCCCAATCATCAGACTATGCCGAAAATGATGCTATTGGATAATAATCAAGTTATGATACTACCACAGATGAAGATGAATGATTAGAGTTCTTGTGTTGATTATGTCATTTGAGTGTTGTATCAACAATTTTCTTATTATAATAATTATGGAGTATATAAGGATTGTACTGTAGTACTATTTCATTATGGACTTGATATTGTGTGGAAGAATAAAAGTGACTCAATAGAAGGTTAAATTTTTGGAAAATATATGGTTGAGAGAAAGATAAACCATAATATGGTTCTGATACCGAGGTAGTGATTTTAGAATAATACTTTATTGTTTTGGATAAATTATATTGGATATTCTTTACTACCTTGAAACTGATTAATTATTTGTATATTCCATCATTTTTGGGGTTAAATTTGTTTGTACAAAAGAGTGTGAAGAATGTTTCAAAGAACTGAAGAGAAGATTAGTCAATGCTCCTATATTGACTCTACCATCAGGGAATTATGGATTCATTATTTATAGTGATTCATCGAAGAAAGGACTTGGTTGTGTCCTTATGCAGAATGATAGGGTTATTTCCTATGCATCACGACAGTTGAAAATTCATGAAAAAACTATCCTACTCATGATCTTGAGTTAGCGGCTGTGATCTTTGCTTTGAAGATATGGATGCACAACCTCTATGGTGAAAAATGTGATATTTATATTGATCACAAGAGTTTGAAGTATATTTTCTCTCAAAAAGAACTCAACATGAGGCAAAGGATATGACTTGAATTACTCAAGGATTATGATTGTACGATACACTACCACTCGGGGAAGGCAAACAAGGTGGCAGATGCTTTGAGCAGAAAAGATCATGGAGTTTTGAACGTGATGAGAATTGAAAGGGATCCAATTTTCATAGATCTAGTGAAGATGGACATGGGAATAACCAGGGAAGGTGATACATCAATGCTTTTTCAAATGGTTGCCAAACCATCTTTACTATAAAGGATTAAGAGTTCTTAGACTAATGATGGAGAATTTCAAAAGAAGATTTAAGCTGTGAAGGATGGGAGAGTGAGAGATTTTGTGTATGAAAATGGAATTTTGAAATTCGGGAAGAGGCGTTGTGTTCCAGATATACCTGATATAAAAAGGGAATTTTTGGATGATGCTCATAGTTCCAATTTCTCTATACACCCTGGGAGCACCAAAATGTATAGAGATTTGAAGGAAAATTTTTGGTGGGACAACATGAAGAGGGAGATTGCTGATTTTGTGTCAAGATGTATGGTTTGTCAAAAAGTGAAAGTTGGAAGGCAACAACCTGGAGGAGTCATGCAACCTCTTACCATACCTGAGTGGAAATGAGACAATATTACGATGGAATTTGTCATGGGGCTACCAAAGACTCCTAGAAGGAATGATGCAATATGGGTTATTGTTGATCGTCTTACCAAGTAAGCACATTTTCTTACTATAAGAGATGATCTACCACTGGAACGTCTAGCAAGACTATATATTAATGAAGTTGTGAGACTTCATGGAGTACCCCTATCGATTGTTTCTGATTGTGATCCCCGTTTTACTTCAAGATTCTGGAAGAGTCTTCCGAAATCCCTGGATACTAAACTTCATTTCAACACTGCCTACCACCCTTAGACAGAGGGACAATCAGAATGGACTATTCAAACCTTAGAAGACATGTTGAGATCCTACTAACTTGACTTTCAATGAATGTGGGATCAATACTTACCTCTGGTAGAATCTTCCTATAATAATAGCTTCCATTCGAGTATTCAGATGGCACCATATGAAGCGTTATATGGAAAGAGATGTCGCACACGACTCTGTTGGGATGACATTGGTGAAAGAAAACTTGTAGGTCTAGAACTGGTGGAGGAAACGATGGAAAAGGTGAAGGTAACCCAAAATCACATCAAAGCAGGTCAAAGTAGGCAGAAGAGCTATGCTGATAATCGAAGAAAGGATTTGGAATTTCAAGTCAGTGATCATGTTTTCATGGAGGTATCTCCATGGAAGGGAGTCATACGTTTTAGTAAGAAAGGTAAATTGAGTCCCAGGTACATCGGACCTTTCAAAATTCCATAACAAATTGGGGCTGTAGCTTACCGATTGGCAATGCCGCCAAGTATCTCCAAAGTTCACGATGTGTTCCACGTATCTCTATTGAGGAAATACATGCCTGACCCAACGCATGTACTCACCAATGAGGAATTAGAACTGGAACCCGATCTGTCTTATTGTGAAGAGCCCGTTAGGATTCTTGATACAAGAGAACACATACTGAGAAACCGGACGACGCGTCTGGTAAAAGTTTTGTGGAGAAACCATAAGATGGAAGAGGCAACGTGTAACGCCTCGACCCCAGTTACCCAGAGTCGGTGCATTATTACATAACATTGGCATGATCACAAGAAAGATCAAATCTCGAAAGACCGATTGGTTTAGTAGCCTTGGAAACACTAGATATATTCATAAGTTTTACATTACATCATAAAATGAAAAACTACTACAACAAGATAATGTTTCCACAATCCACACTATTAACCCCTCATAAAATCCCTGCAGGTCATTCATAACTTACTTCTTCACATCCTGGGAAAAATAAAACATAGAAAAGGGGTGAGCTCAAATGCCCAGTAAGGATAACAATATAGTGGAAACTTTCATAAATAAGAATAAAAATTTAAGTCAATGTATAACTAAAACAAAAGCCTTTTAAATATTAACTTTCAACATGGTATGGCATAAATAAAATGAAATAATTCCATTTACTTATTCACATGGATATTCTACTAATCGAATAATCACATGCAAAAATCAATAACCACTTTCATAATGTTGGAATGCATAATGCCAGACTATCATAACCACATAGCCAAGGCCTCGTGCCAAGACTACAAATAAGATTTTGTCATGGCCTTGTGCCAAGACACTAGTTTGTCTCATGAGACCTACCGATGCATCGAGGAGCTATAGCGGGCTCCACCCGTCACATATTAAGTCCAATGCATTCCCATATGAAAAAGGTTTAAACATAACATAAACATTCATATTAAAACTAGCATATGAAATGTCAATAATTTCACCATAAACTATGAATGGTATAAAAATAGCACATCCACAGTCAAACATATCACAAAACCTTCAATACAATATAGAAGTTTTGTATCATAATAAATCAACTTCAAATAATCTTAAAATCCATCAAAGGATGTTGACATAGATGAAATCAAAATTCTTTTTAAAGAAATATCTCCTTTTATTTTGAAATAATTTAAGATCCATATAAAATAAAACATTTTCTTTGAAAATATTCTTATAAGCTTGTAAGGGAAGCTTTGAAGATTTTATAACGGCGGAAAATAGCCGCACCCGCCGTATAAGTTAAAAAAAACATTCTTACCTTAATTCTGTCGAAATGGTTAAAAAGGACCTTGTTTTGAAAACGACCGAAAGATTCCTTTATAAACCACTTATAAAAGTCAAAAAGGGTATAAATGACTTTAACTCATATTCTAGTAAATAGTAAAAATGTTTTGAAATGCATTTTTAAGAAACTTGGATGTGGATGATAAAGAGATCCCAATAGATTATTACGTATAAACAACCTTGGATAATGAAGAGGTTGTAAAGTAAACCCTTAACTTGTACTTTTCCTTGGTTGGGGTAGGTTAACCTCCTGTATAATGGTGAAATAGTTGTTATTAAATTATACAAGAATCATATATAATAATATGATATCATATATGATCTTTTAACATTGATTTGTTAATAATATCTTAGAATTATCATCGTTTCGGGAGTTAACTTACTCATTTTCTTTTATATGTTTTGTTACATAAGCCATGGTTGTTGTATCTTATTCATATCCATAATGATATCTAGTCCTTAAACATCATTTTTAAATCATCAAATGATAATTATACTTGAATGGATACGATGGAGAATGAATCTCATCGCGTTCGTGGAGACGGTAGTCCGTACGTACGCACGAGCGACGATATCATTATTTTGATATTAAAATAATATATAAATGGATGGTATATCATATATACAGAATAATTAACATGTTATATTTATTATTTACATGAGTTACACATCATTATTATACCCATCCAAATAATATTATATTGAATAACAATTACACCACGACGTGGAGACGGTAGTCCGTACGTACGCACGTATGGTGACATGTTATTCAAAGGGTGGATAGAATACTGAATATGGTTGTAACATATTTATAATAACATCACAGTATATGTGAGATGCTGGAGTTATTATTTTAGAATGGTAAGAACAAAGGAAGAAGAAGTGGAAGAAGAAATGAACTTGGAGAAGGGTGGTGAAATCATTACCTCTTCTTCGGGTTCTTCCTTTTGATTTGATCAAAAGGGATCCTTAGGTTGGCTTTCTGATCAAACTAAGGCCTCTAGGTTGTAGTGAGGGATGTTGGGAGAGTATTTGGGCAGAGTTTGGCCGAACCAAAATGCTTTGAAGGTGTGAAGAAATGAGAAGGAAGAGTGCCCTTTTATAAGAGGGGTGATGGGCACCTTTGGAAAAGCTAGAAATATTAATTTATAATAAATTCATATTCGGTTTCTAATGGATCCAAAGCTTATTATTCAAAGGTTAAGGTGGGGATAGGTCGAAAACCACTCAACCAATAGAATTTAGACAGGTTTGGGTACTTATATTAACCTTATCATTAAGTATTAACTCTAAGTTAATTAGTTTCACTTTTACAATGTCTCTTTGTATTTTTATATAATATGGTTAATAAACTTACTATATACATCCAAGAGACCCCCAAGTGATTCATTAATGATGAACCTATCATAATATAAGTCTCTTGGCCGAACCTTAGATTTTTAGGAATTTAATATCAATTAATAATATAATATTTGTTTTAAGAACTCTTTTATGTCAATTTTGACACTATTCAATAGTTGATTTTTGTGAAACTCATAACAGATTGATTACTTCGAACAAAGTCAATTAAATCAATCCTAATATATCATATTATCCTAGAAAATTAGTTTAATTCATTAAAAGTTTCATATTATATTTATTTGGGTATTTATAATATCAATTATTTTAATTTTTCACTATTATAGTAATTACTGTATCATCATTGTCTCATAAATAAAATAAATTATTTAATGTCTAAAAATTATAAATAAAATATCATTATGTTTGAAATCTTTTTATCTTTCTAATGAATATTTATAATCTAAAATTCAACATATATAACCCTATGTAACAATTGTTTTTCTAAAAGATATATGCTTTTGTCATTTTTGTATTCATTTTAACTTAATTAAAATAAAGTGTCATTATCACTTACAAGTGGATCCATGGGGTCCCAAAATAGACCCAAAGATTCCCATGGTCGACCATGTATCAACCAATAGGTTTAAGACACGTTTTAGGGTAATTTAGTATTATTATAATATTATTTTTTAACCCTTATTTACCGGATTTACCCTTAACCATGGTAAATAAAATATTTACCGCAGTAATTATTCAAAATGTCTAAAAATAAAAGTTACCTATTTACACAATTTGAAAATCCTGATTCCAAATATGGAATCCATTTTCCTAAATTCAAAACACAGAAGTGGCAGAAATTAATTTAAAATTAATTCCCGCTGTCAAAACAAAAAGCGTGTTTTTAAGAGATAATAACTATCAAAAGATTGACACTCGTTTATGTTCGGTTTAATTGTAAAATTATGTCCAATGACCAACATTATATTAAATGGTAAAAATATATTCTAAATATACTTTAAAACCACTCAAATTCATAATTTATCACTATTAATTATTTTGAATAAAAAAGTTGTTTTTAATTAAAACTTAGTAATTTTCACTATTCATCAAAATATGAAAGTTATCCGAAATGTACCAAAATTTCACCTTAGGATAAATTCGATATTCCGAATCCAAAAATGAAGTCCATTTTCAAATATAAAATATATATAATTTCAAAAAGTAGGTATTACTATTCATAACGGCTAGTTTGATTAGTTATGGTGTGTTAGAACTCGGTGTTGCGTACAACACACCCTATCACATTATTCAAAGAGAAGCGTACCGTAGAAGCTTGGGGTGTTACATTCTCCCCTCCTTCAAATAATTGCGTCCTCGCAATTTCTAGGGTATTACTGCATAAAAATACTCGGGTGGTTCTTCATCATAAGTTCCTCGGGTTCCCACGTTGCCTCTTCCATCTTATGGTTTCTCCACAAAACTTTTACCAGACGCGTCGTCCTGTTTCTCAGCACTTGTTCTCTCGTATCAAGAATCTTGACGGGCTCTTCGCAATAAGACAGATCAGGTTCCAGTTCTAATTCCTCATAGGTGAGTACATGCGTCGGATCAGGCATGTATTTCCTCAATAGAGATACGTGGAACACATCGTGAACTTTGGAGAGACTTGGCGGCATTGCCAATCGGTAAGCTACAACCCCAATTCGTTCTAGAATTTCGAAAGGTCCGATGTACCTGGGACTCAATTTACCTTTCTTACCAAAACGTATGACTCCCTTCCACGGAGATACCTTCAGAAAAACATGATCACCGACTTGAAATTCCAAATCCTTTCTTCGATTATCGGCATAGCTCTTCTGCCTACTTTGAGCTGCTTTGATGTGATTTTGGATTACCTTAACCTTTTCCACCGTTTCCTCCACCAGTTCTGGGCCTACAAGTTTTCTTTCACCAACGTCATCCCAACAGGTTGGTGTACGACATCTCTTTCCGTATAACGCTTCATATGGTGCCATCTGAATACTTGAATGGAAGCTATTGTTATAGGAAAATTCTACCAGTGGTAAATATTGATCCCACATACCCTGAAAGTCAAGGGAGCAAGATCTCAACATGTCTTCTAAGGTCTGAATAGTTCGTTCTGATTGTCCATCTGTCTGAGGGTGGTAAGCAGTGCTCAAATGAAGTTCAGTATCCAGGGATTTCTGAAGACTTTTCCAAAATCTTGAAGTAAAACGGGGATCACGATCAGAAACAATCGATAGGGGTACTCCATGAAGTCTTACAACTTCATTAATGTATAGTCTTGCTAGATGTTCCAGGGGTAGATCTTCTCTTATAGTAAGAAAATGTGCTGACTTGGTAAGACAATCAACAATAACCCATATTGCATCATTCCTTCTAGGAGTCTTTGGTAGCCCCATGACAAAGTCCATCGTAATATTGTCCCATTTCCACTCCGGTATGGGAAGAGGTTGCATGACTCCTCCAGGCTGTTGCCTTCCAGCTTTCACTTGTTGACAAACCATACATCTTGACACAAAATCAACAATCTCCCTCTTCATGTTGTCCCACCAAAAATGTTCCTTCAAATCTCTATACATTTTGGTGCTCCCAGGGTGTATAGAGAAATTGGAACTATGAGCATCATCCAGCAATTCCCTTTTTAGATCATGTATATTGGGAACACAAAGTCTCTTCCTGAATTTCAAAATTCCATCTTCATACACAAAGTCTCTCAATCTCCCATCATTCACAGCTTTAATCTTCTTTTGGAATTCTTCATCATCGGTCTGAGAACTCTTAATCCTTTCTAGTAAAGATGGTTTGGCAACCATTTGAAAAAGCATTGATGTTTCACCTTCCCTGGTTATTCCCATGTCCATATTCACTAGATCCATGAAAATTGGATCCCTTTCAATTCTCATATTGTTCAAAACTCCATGGTCTTTTCTACTCACAGCATCTGCCACCTTGTTTGCCTTCCCTGGGTGGTAGTGTATCGTACAATCAGAATCCTTGAGTAATTCAAGCCATCTCCTTTGCCTCATGTTGAGTTCTTTTTGTGAGAAAATATACTTCAAACTCTTGTGATCAGTATAAATCTCACATTTTTTACCATAGAGGTAGTGCCTCCATATCTTCAAAGCAAAGATCACTACTGCTAACTCGAGATCATGAGTAGGATAGTTTTGTTCATGAATTTTCAACTGTCGTGATGCATAGGCAATAACTCTATCATTCTGCATAAGGACACAACCAAGTCCTTTTTTCGATGCATCACTATAAATAACGAACCCATCATTCCCCGATGGTAGAGTCAATATAGGAGCATTGACTAATCTTCTCTTCAGTTCTTCGAAACATTCTTCACACTCTTTTGTCCAAACAAATTTAACCCCTTTACGTGTGAGCTTCGTTAATGGGTTAGCCAATCGGGCAAAATTCTGGACGAAACGTCGATAATAACCTGCCAAACCAATAAAACTACGTACCTCAGTTATACTCGTAGGTGCTGGCCATTCTTGGATTGCCATGGTCTTAGAAGGATCAACAGAGATTCCATCTTTAGAGACAATATGGCCAAGAAAAGAAATCTCCTGAAGCCAGAATTCACACTTGCTAAACTTCCCATATAATTCATGCCTCCTCAGAGTCTTCAAGATAATGCGCAAGTGATTTTCATGATCTTCGTAGGTTTTGGAGTATACCAAGATATCATCAATAAATACCACCACAAATTCATCGAGATACTCCTTGAAAACTCTATTTATTAGATCCATGAATACAGAGGGTGCATTAGTCAATCCAAACGGCATTACAGTAAACTCGTAATGCCCGTACCTGGTTCGAAATGCTGTTTTCAGAATGTCTTCCTTCTTCACACACAACTGATGGTATCCAGATCGAAGGTCAATCTTTGAAAAGTATTGAGCTCCATGCAGTTGGTCAAATAAATCATCAATACGAGGTAGGGGATACTTGTTCTTTATCGTTATAGCATTGATCTCCCTGTAGTCGATACATAACCTCATAGATCCATCTTTCTTTTTAACAAAAAGAACAGGGGCTCCCCATGGAGAAACACTAGGGCGAATAAATCCATTATTACTCAATTCCTCTAGTTGTTTCTTTAGTTCGACTAACTCTACAGTGGCCATTCTATAAGGGGTCTTCGATATAGGCCTTGATCCAGGAATCAAATCAATAGAAAACTCAACTTCTCGTTCTGGAGGATGTCCAGGTAAATCTTCAGGAAATACATCTACAAATTCTTTCACAACAGGTACATCCTCCATTTGAACATTCCTTTCCACACCGACAGTTATTTCATTCTCTTCCTCCCCAATAATTGAATTAAGTTGAGCTACTGGGGGTGGATCTAAATAAGAATTAGGTGGTGACGATTCTGCTCTAAAAATAAGGTGCTCCTAATCATTATCATCAAGAATTGTAACCTCTTTCTTCTTACAATAAATCTTCGCATCATAGTCCGAAAGCCAGTCCATACAGAGGATTATATCAAACTCAATCATAGGTATGACGATGAAATCAGCAGATAAAGAAAATTTATGTGCTCTAATGGGGACTGATTCACAAAACTTTGTTGCAACGATACTTCCCTTAGGAGTTTTAACTGACAACTCACTTATTAAATCAAATTGGAAATATCTAATTTTCTTAGCAAACTGGGAAGATATGAAACAATGCGATGATCCAGAATCAAATAATGCATTTTCTAAACTTGAGGAAACCATTAAATTACCTGCCACCACGTCTTTCGGAGCTTCTACCTCAGCAGTAGTGATAGCATAAGCCTGGACTTGATCCCATGGCCTTTTCTGAGGTAAGTTCTCCTGACGCTTAGGAAATGCATTTGCATAATGCCCCATCTCCCTGCAATTGTAGCACTGAACGTTGGTAGCTTCCTTCTTCCCTTTGCAATCATGAGCTTGGTGGCCTTTTTCACCACACTTGTAACAGACTCTCATTCCCTTCAAGCAAGTACCAGGATGTTTCTTCCCGCATTTACCACAAGATGGATATTCAACCTTTCCCTTCTTCCCCTTATTTCCATTCCCAGATTGATCAGCAGGTCTCTTCTTCTCTTGCTTTGCTTTAAAGTCATAAGACTTAGAGAATTCCTTTTTGGTCTTGATAGCACATGAGACAATGTCTTCGTACGATGAAAAGGATTGTGAGACTAACGCTCGACGGAGAAATGGTTTTAACCCATCAAAGAAACGATCAATCTTACTTCTTGGGTTACGAATATAATCACCAGCGTACCTCGCTAACCTTGTAAAGTTAGCCTCATACTTCATGACATTCTCATCCTCCTTTTGTCTCAGACTCAGAAATTGCCTTTCCATATCTGCTCGATGGTCGCGAGGGAAGTATTTTTCTAAAAACAGATCTCTGAACTCCCTCCATTCCATATTTGATACTTCATCATCTTCCTTCGTATTTTGAATCAATGACCACCATTGATCAGCATCTCCAGTGAGGCGGTAAACTGCCATGATAACTTTTTCCCTTTCACTGCTCCCCAAATCCTGAAATATTTTCTCTAGGGAAAATATCCATTGCTCAGCTACTAAGGGATTTGTATTCCCATTGAACGTTGGTGGTTGTTTCCTCATGAATCGATCTAACATTGATCCTCCACGTTGCGGATCAGGGTGCTCCATACGGGTAAGGTTATTATTCATAACCTGAGTAAGTTGTCCCAGTATGGTGATTAGCTGATCAGCACCAGTTGCATCACCAGCCCCACTATAATTTTCTTGAGCAGGAGGGAAATCCCTACATGGAGTGCGTGCATTGATACAGTTTCCATTTCTTCCACTAGGCCCCATTTCTAAACAATGGCATAAACTAGATCAGTTTATGAATCAAAATACATAATCCCATACTTATAAAACACTTAACATAAATTGAACTATTTATGGATATAATCCATAATCATAAGAATGTTTTCTTTGAGGAAGTATATACTCATAATCCCTTCAAAATGATTTGTAAAGAAAATGAGAGTTATCCTAAGCATATCCCCCGGGAGTGTCGTAACCAAGAGTGCAGCAAGGCCCGTTGTCGTGCACCAGTTCCCGTTCGAGTCTAGCTCAAAGCGGTGTTTTTGGGTTTTACCCCTAGGTACATCTGTGCCAGAGCCGCCTCTACCTGCTCGTATCCAGACAGGGATGTATTGCTTGGAAAACTCACAAAATCTCTACAATACCAAAATTCTAGGAATTACTTCTATACTAATCCTCAAAGTTCATCTTAGGTCTACGTGCTCTAATCAGAGTTTATCTAAATCTAGCTTCCAAGGTTTGTACTAAACTTCCTCTGATACCAACTGTAACGCCCCGACCCCAGTTACCAGAGTCGGTGCATTATTACATAACATTGGCATGATCACAAGAAAGATCAAATCTCGAAAGACCGATTGGTTTAGTAGCCTTGGGAACACTAGATATATTCATAAGTTTTACATTACATCATAAAATGAAAAACTACTACAACAACATAATGTTTCCACAATAAACACTATTAACCCCTCATAAAATCCCTGCAGGTCATTCATAACTTACTTCTTCACATCCTGGAAAAAATAAAACATAGAAAAGGGGTGAGATCAAATGCCCAGTAAGGATAACAATATAGCGGAAACTTTCATAAATAAGAATAAACATTTAAGGCAATGTATAACTAAAACAAAAGCCTTTTAAATATTAACTTTCAACATGGTATGGCATAAATAAAATGAAATAATGCCATTTACTTATTCACATGGATATTCTACTAATCGAATAATCACATGCAAAAATCAATAACCACTTTCATAATGTTGGAATGCATAATGCCAGACTATCATAACCACATAGCCAAGGCCTCGTGCCAAGACTACAAATAAGATTTTGTCAAGGCCTTGTGCCAAGACACTAGTTTGTCTCATGAGACCTACTGATGCATCGAGGAGCTATAGCGGGCTCCACCCGTCACATATTAAGTCCAATGCATTCCCATATGAAAAAGGTTTAAACATAACATAAACATTCATATTAAAACTAGCATATGAAATGTCAATACTTTCACCATAAACTATGAATGGTATAAAAATAGCACATCCACAGTCAAACATATCACAAAACCTTCAATACAATATAGAAGTTTTGTATCATAATAAATCAACTTCAAATAATCTTAAAATCCATCAAAGGATGTTGACATAGATGAAATCAAAATTCTTTTTAAAGAAATATCTCCTTTTATTTTGAAATAATTTAAGATCCATATAAAATAAAACATTTTCTTTGAAAATATTCTTATAAGCTTGTAAGGGAAGCTTTGAAGATTTTATAACGGCGGAAAATAGCCGCACCCGCCGTATAAGTTAAAAAAAACATTCTTACCTTAATTCTGTCGAAATGGTTAAAAAGGACCTTGTTTTGAAAACGACCGAAAGATTCCTTTATAAACCACTTATAAAAGTCAAAAAGGGTATAAATGACTTTAACTCATATTCTAGTAAATAGTAAAAATGTTTTGAAATGCATTTTTAAGAAACATGGATGTGGATGATAAAGAGATCCCAGTAGATTATTACGTATAAACAAACTTTGGATAATGAAGAGGTTGTAAAGTAAACCCTTACCTTGTACTTTTCCTTGGTTGGGGTAGGTTAACCTCCTGTATAATGGTGAAATAGTTGTTATTAAATTATACAAGAATCATATATAATAATATGATATCATATATGATCTTTTAACATTGATTTGTTAATAATATCTTAGAATTATCGTCGTTTCGGGAGTTAACTTACTCATTTTCTTTTATATGTTTTGTTACATAAGCCATGGTTGTTGTATCTTATTCATATCCAGAATGATATCTAGTCCTTAAACATCATTTTTAAATCATCAAATGATAATTATACTTGAATGGATACGATGGAGAATGAATCTCATCGCGTTCGTGGAGACGGTAGTCCGTACGTACGCACGAGCGACAATATCATTCTTTTGATATTAAAATAATATATAAATGGATGGTATATCATATATACAGAATCATTAACATGTTATATTTATTATTTACATGAGTTACACATCATTATTATACCCATCCAAATAATATTATATTGAATAACAATTACACCACGACGTGGAGACGGTAGTCCGTACGTACGCACGTATGGTGACATGTTATTCAAAGGGTGGATAGAATACTGAATATGGTTGTACCATATTTATAATAACATCACAGTATATGTGAGATGTTGGAGTTATTATTTGAGAATGGTAAGAACAAAGGAAGAAGAAGTGGAAGAAGAAATGAACTTGGAGAAGGGTGGTGAAATCATTACCTCTTCTTCGGGTTCTTCCTTTTGATTTGATCAAAAGGGCTCCTTAGGTTGGATTTCTGATAAAAATAAGGCCTCTAGGTTGTAGTGAGGGATGTTGGGACAGTATTTGGGCAGAGTTTGGCCGAACCAAAAGGCTTTGAAGGTGTGAAGAAATGAGAAGGAGGAGTGCCCTTTTATAAGAGGGGTGAGGGGCACCTTTGGACAAGCTACAAATATTAATTTATAATAAATTCATATTCGGTTTCTAATGGCTCAAAATCTTATTATTCAAAGATTAAGGTGGGGATAGGTCGAAAACCACTCAACCAATAGAATTTAGACAGGTTTGGGTACTTATATTAACCTTATCTTTAAGTATTAACTCTAAGTTAATTAGTTTCACTTTTACAATGTCTCTTTGTATTTTTATATAATATGTTTAATAAACTTAATATATACATCTAAGAGACCCCCAAGTGGTAAATTAATGATGAACCTATCATGATATAAGTCTCTTGGCCGAACCTTATATTTTTAGAAATTTAATATCAATTAATAATATAATATTTGTTTTAAGAACTCTTTTATGTCAATTTTGACACTATTCAATAGTTGATTTTTGTGAAACTCATAACAGATTGATTACTTCTAACAAAGTCAATTAAATCAATCCTAATATATCATATTATCCTAGAAAATTAGTTTAATTCATTAAAAGTTTCATATTATATTTATTTGGGTATTTATAATATCAATTATTTTAATTTTTCACTATTATAGTAATTACTGCATCATCATTGTGTCATAAATAAAATAAATTATTTAATGTCTAAAAATTATAAATAAAATATCATTATGTAGGAAATCTTTTTATATTTCTAATGAATATTTATAATCTAAAATCCAACATATATAACCCTATGTAACAATTGTTTTTCTAAAAGATATATGCTTGTGTCATTTTTGTATTCATTTTAACTTAATTAAAATAAAGTGTCATTATCACTTACAAGTGGATCCATGGGGTCCCAAAATAGACCCAAAGATTCCCATGGTCGACCATGTATCAACCAATAGGGTTAAGACACGTTTTAGGGTAATTTAGTATTATTATAATATTATTTTTTAACCCTTATTTACCGGATTTACCCTTAACCATGGTAAATAAAATATTTACCGCAGTAATTATTCAAAATGTCTAAAAATAAAAGTTACCTATTTACACAATTTGAACATCCTGATTCCAAATATGGAATCCATTTTCCTAAATTCAAAACACAGAAGTGGCAGAAATTAATTTAAAATTAATTCCCGTTGTCAAAACAAAAAGCGTGTTTTTAAGAGATAATAACTATCAAAAGATTGACACTCGTTTATGTTCGGTTTAATTGTAAAATTATGTCCAATGACCAACATTATATTAAATGGTAAAAATATATTCTAAATATACTTTAAAACCACTCAAATTCATAATTTATCACTATTAATTATTTTGATTAAAAAAGTTGTTTTTAATTAAAACTTAGTAATTTTCACTATTCATCAAAATATGAAAGTTATCCGAAATGTACCAAAATTTCACCTTAGGATAAATTCGATATTCCGAATCCAAAAATGAAGTCCATTTTCAAATATAAAATATATATAATTTCAAAAATTAGGTATTACTATTCATAACGGCTAGTTTGATTAGTTATGGTGTGTTAGAACTCGGTGTTGCGTACAACACACGCTATCACATTATTCAAAGAGAAGCGTACCGTAGAAGCTTGGGGTGTTACACAACGTGGGAACCCGAGGAACTTATGATGAAGAACCACCCGAGTCCTTTCATGTGATAAGTATTCTAGAAATTTTGAGGATGAAATTATTTGACGGAGGGGAGAATGTAACACCCCATGCTTCTACGGTATGCTTCTCTTTGAATAATGTGATAGCGTGTGTTGTACGCAACACTGAGTTCTAACACACCATAACCAATCAAACTAGCCGTTATAAATAGTAATAACTACTTTTTGAAATTATATATATTTTATATTTCAAAATGGAATTCATTTTTGGATTCAGAATATCGAATTTAGCCTAAGGTGAAATTTTGGTACTTTTCGGATAACTTTAATATTTTGATGAATAGTGAAAATTACTAAATTTTAATTAAAAAAAACTTTTTAACAAAAATAATTAATAGTGATAAATTATGAATTTGAGAGTTTTTAAAGTATATTTAGAATATATTTTTACCATTTAATACAATTTTGGTCATTGGACATAATTTTACAATTAAACCTGACATAAACAAGTGTCAATCGTTTGATAGTTATTATCTCTTAAAAACACGTTTTTTGTTTTAAAAACGGGAATTAATTTTAAATTAATTTCTGCCACTTATGTGTATTGAATTTGGAAAAATGGATTCCATATTTTGAATCAGGATGTTCAAATTGTGTAAATAGGTAACTTTTATTTTTGGACATTTTGAATAATTACTTCGGTAAATATTTTATTTACCATGGTTAAGGGTAAATCCGGTAAATAAGGATTAAAAAAATAATATTATAATAATAATAAATTACCCTAAAACGTGTCCTAGCCTTATTGGTTGATATATGTTAGACCATAGTCATCTTTGGGTCGATTTTGGGACCCCATGGAGCCACTTGTAGGTGATAGGGACACTTTATTTTAATTAAGTTAAAATAAATACAAAAATGACACAAGCCTATATCTTTTAGAAAAACAATTTTTACATAGAGTTATATATGTTGTATTTTCGACTATAAATAATAATTAGGAAGATAAAATTATTTCTTACATAATGATATTTTATTTATAATTTTTAGATATTACATATGTTAATTTATTTATGACACAATGATGATGCAGTAATTAACATAATAGTGAAAATTTAAAATAATTGATATTGTATATACCCAAATAAATATAATTTGAGACTTTTAATGAATTAAACTAATTTTATAGGATAATATTACATATTAGTATTTCTTTAATTAACTTTGTTCTAAGTAATCATTCTGTTATAAGTTTCACAAAAATCAACTATTGAATAGTGTCAAAATTGACATAAAAGAGTTTTTAAAACAAATATTATATTATTAATTGATATTAAATTTCTAAAAATCTAAGGTTTGGTAAAGAGACTTATATAATGATAGGTGTATCATTAATGGACCACTTGGGGGTCTCTTGAATGTATATGGTAAGTTTATTAACCATATAATATAAAAATACAAAGAGACATTGTAAAAGTGAAACTAATTAACTAAGAGTTAATACTTAAAGATAAGGTTAATATAATGACACAAACCTATCTAAATTATATTGGATGAGTGGTTTTCGACCCATCCCCACCTTAAACTTTAAATAATCAACTTTTGAGCCATTAGAAACCGAAAATGAATTTATTATAAATTAATATTTCTAGCTTTTCCAAAGGTGCCCCTCACCCCTCTTATAAAAGGGCACTCCTCCTTCTCATTTCTTCACACCTTAAAAGCCTTTTGGTTCGGAAAAACTCTGCCCAAATACTCTCCCAACTTCCCTAACTACAACCTAGAGGCCTTAGTTTTATCATAAATCCAACCTAAGGATCCATTTTGATCAAATCAAAAAGAATAACCCGAAGAAGAGGTAATGATTTCACCACCCTTTTCCAAGTTCCTTTCTTCTTCCACTTCTTCTTCCTTTGTTATTAACATTATAAAATAACAACTCTAGTATCTTATATATACTGTTATTTTATTATAAATATGGTACAATCATATTCAATATTCTATCCATCCTTTGAATAACATGTCACCATACGTGCGTACGTACAGCTTACCGTCTCCACGTCGTGGTGTAATTGTTATTCAACAAATTATTATTTGGATGGGTATAATAATGATGTTTAATTCATGTAAATAATAAATATAACATGATAATTATTCTGTATATATAATATACCATCCAATTATATCTTATTTTAATATCAAAATAATGATATTATCGCTCGTGCGTACGTACGGACTACCGTCTCCACGAACACGATGAGATTCATTCTGCATCGTATCCATTAAAGTATAATTCTCATTTTATGAATAATAATAGTATATAAGGACTTGATATCATTATAGATATGATTAAGATACAACCTATCCATTAAAAACATGGCTTACGTAACAAAACATATAAATGAAAATGAGTAAGTTAACACCCGAAACGACGATAATTCTAAGATATTATTAACAAAGAAATGTTAAAAGATCTTATATGATATAATATTAATGTATATGATTATTGAATAATTTAATAACAATTATTTCACCATTATATAGGAGGTTAACCTACCCCAACCAAGGAAAAGTACAAGGTAAGGGTTATTTCACAATCTCTTCATCATTCGAGGTTGTTTATACGTAATAATCTACTGGGATCTCTTTATCATCCACATCCAAGTTTCTTAAAAATGTATTTCAAAAATTTTTTACTTTTTACAAGAATATGGGTTAAATTCATTTATACCCTTTTTTGACTTTTTATAAGTGGTTTATAAAGGAATATTTCCGTCGTTTTCCAAACAAGGTTCTTTTTAACCTTTTCGACGGAATTAAGGTAAGAATGTTTTTTTAACTTATACGGCGGGTGCAGTCATTTTCCACCGTTATAAAATCGTCGAAGCTTCCCTTACAAGGTTATAAGAATATTTTCAAAGAAAATGTTTTATTTCATAAATATAAGACTCTTAAATTATTTCAAAATAGAAAGAGATATTTCTCTAAAAAGAGTTTTGATTTCATCTATGTCAACATCCTTTGATGGATTTTACACTTATTTGAAGTTGATTTATTATGATACAAAACTTTTATATTGTATTGAAGGTTTTGTGATATTTTTGATTGTGGATGTGCTATTTTTATACCATTCATAGTTTATGTTGAAAGTATTGACATTTTGTATGCTAGTTTTAATACGAATGTTTATGTTATGTTTAAACCTTTTCATATGGGAATGCATTGGACTTAATATGTGACGGGTGGAGCCCGCTATAGCTCCTCGATGCATCAGTAGGTCTCATGAGACAAACTAGTGTCTTGGCACAAGGCCTTGATAAAATCTTATTTGTAGTCTTTGCACGAGGCCTTGGCTATGTGGTTATGATAGTCTAGAATTATGCATTCCATCATTATGAAAGTGGTTATTGATATTGCATGTGATTATTCGATTAGTAGAATATCCATGTGAATAAGTAAATGTCATTATTTCATTTTATTTTTTCCATACTATGTTGAAGTTCAATTTTAAAAGGCTTTTGTTTTAAGTTATACATTTCCTTAAATGTTTATTCTTATTTATGAAAGTTTCCGCTATGTTGTTATCCTTACTGGGCATTTGAGCTCACCCCTTTTGTATGTTTTATTTTTCCCAGGATGTGAAGAAGTAATTTATGAATGACCTACAGGGATAGTATGTGGGGATATGAGTGTGGAATATGGAGACTATGTTGTTGTAGTAGTTTTTCACTTTATGATGTAATGTAAAACTTTATGAATATATCTAGTGTTTCCAAGGATACTAAACCAATCGGTCTTTTGAGATTTGATATTTCTTGTGATCATTCCAATGTTATGTAATAATTCACCGACTCTAGGTAATTGGGGTTGGGGCGTTATAGTTGGTATCAGAGGAAGTTTAGTACAAACCTTGGAAGCTATATTTAGATAAACCTTGATTAGAGCACGTAGAGCTAAGATGAAATTTGAGGATTAGTATAGAAGAACTTCCTAGAATTTTGGTATTGTAGAGATTTTGTGAGTTTTCCGAGCAATACATCCCTGTCTGGATACGAGCAGGTAGAGGCGGCTCTGGTATAGATGTACCTAGGGTAAAACCCGAAAACACCACTTTGAGCTAGACTCGAACGGGAACTGGTGCACAACAACGGGCCTTGCTGAACTCTTGGTTACGACACTCCCGGGGCATATGCTTAGGATAATTCTTATTTTCTTTAAAAACCATTATGAATTGTTTATGAGTATATACTTTCTCAAAGGATAAATTTTTATGATTATGGATTATATCCATAAACTATTTAATTTATGTTATGTGTCTTACAAGTTTGGGATTAGGTATTCTTATTGATAAACTAATCTAGTGTATGCCATTGTTTATAAATGGTTCCTAGTAGAAGGAATGAGAACTCCAGCAATGCACATGATCCAAAGATAAAGAAGAATCAAATCTTTCATGGTCTTAAGCCAGAATTTATAAGAGAAATAGTCTCCCATGTATTATCATCATATGAAGAAATAATATCATGTGTTTATAAGATAAGTAAATATTTTACTGAGTCATGTGGCTTTGAATGGAAGTAAGAGAAGAAACGGATGGAAGATAGAAAGGTGGATAAAGGGAAGAGGGAAAAGAAGAATTTTCCCATATGTGATTACTGTGGGAAGAAACACCCTGGAACTTTCCTGAAAGGAATGGGAGTTTGTTATAAGTGTGGAGGAAAAGGGCACAAAGTACGTTACTGCAAGGGTAAGAAAATGGTTTCAAATGTACAATGCTTCATTTGCAAGGAGTTTGGACACTACACGAACCTATGTCCCAATCATCAGACTATGCCGCAAATGATGCTATTGTATAACAATCAAGTTATGATACTACCACAGATGAAGAGGAATGATTAGAGTTCTTGTTTTGATTATGTAATTTGAGTGTTGTATCAACAATTTACTTGTTATAATAATTATGGAGTATATAAGGATTGTACTGAAGTACTATTTCATTATGGACTTGAGATTGTGTTGAAAAATAAAAGTAACTCAATAGAAGGTTAAATTTTTGGAAAATATATGGTTGAGAGAAAGATAAACCATAATATGGTTCTGATACCGAGGTAGTGATTTTAGAATAATACATTATTGTTTTGGATAAATTATATTGGATATTCTTGACTACCTTGAAACTGATTAATGATTTGTATATTCCATCATTGTTGGGGTTAAATTTGTTTGGAAAAAAGAGTGTGAAGAATGTTTCGAAGAACTGAAGAGAAGATTAGTCAATGCTCATATATTGACTCTACCATTGGGGAATGATGGGTTCGTTATTTATAGTGATGCATCGAAGAAAGGAGTTGGTTGTGTCCTTATGCAGAATGATAGAGTTATTGCCTATGCATCACGACAGTTGAAAATTCATGAACAAAACTATCCTACTCATGATCTCGAGTTAGCGGCTGTGATCTTTGCTTTGAAGATATGGAGGCACTACCTCTATGGTGAAAAATGTGAGATTTATACTGATCACAAGAGTTTGAAGTATATTTCCTCACAAAAAAAACTCAACATGTGGCAAAGGAGATGGCTTGAATTACTCAAGGATTATGATTGTACGATACACTACCACCCGGGGAAGGCAAACAAGGTGGAAGATGCTTTGAGCAGAAAAGATATTGGAGTTTTTAATGTGATGAGAATTGAAAGGGATCCAATTTTCATAGATCTAGTGAAGATGGACATGGGAATAACCAGGGAAGGTGAAACATCAATGCTTTTTCAAATGGTTGCCAAACCATCTTTACTAGAAAGGATTAAGAGTTCTTAGACTAATGATGGAGAATTTGAAAAGAAGATTAAAGGTGTGAATGATGGGAGATTGAGAGATTTTGTGTATGAAAATGAAATTTTGAAATTCGGGAAGAGGCTTTGTGTTCCAGATATACTTGATATAAAAAGGGAATTGTTGGATGATGCTCATAGTTCCAATTTCTCTATACACCCTGGGAGAACCAAAATGTATAGAGATTTGAAGGAACATTTTTTATTGGACAACATGAAGAGGGAGATTGCTGATTTTGTGTCAAGATGTATGGTTTGTCAACAATTGAAAGCTGGAAGGCAACATCCTGGAGGAGTCATGCAACCTCTTCCCGTACCTGAGTGGAAATGGGACAATATTATGATGGACTTTGTCATGGGGATACCAAAGACTCCTAGAAGGAATGATGCAATATGGGTTATTGTTGATCATCTTATCAAGTCAGCACATTTTCTTGCTATAAGAGAATATCTACCACTGGAACATCTAGAAAGACTATTTATTAATAAATTTGGGAGACTTCATGGAGTACCCCTATTGATTGTTTCTGATCATGATCCCCATTTTACTTCAAGATTCTGGAAGAGTCTTCAGAAATCCCTAGATACTGAACTTCATTTGAGTACTGACTACCACCCTCAGACAGACAGACAATCAGAACAGACTATTCAAACCTTAGAAGACATGTTGAGATCCTGCTCACTTGAGTTTCAAGGAATGTGAGATCAATATTTACCTCTGGTAGAATCTTCCTATAACAATAGCTTTCATTCGAGTATTTAGATGGCACCATATGAAGCGTTATACGGAAAGAGATGTTGCACACCAACTTGTTGGGATGACATTGGTGAAAGAAAACTTTTAGGTCTAGAACTGGTGGAGGAAACGATGGAAAAGGTGAAGGTAATCCAAAATCACATCAAAGCAGCTCAAAGTAGGCAGAAGAGCTATGCCGATAATCGCAGGAAGGATTTGGAATTTCAAGTCGGTGATCATGTTTTCCTGAAGGTTTCTCCATGGAAGGGAGTCATAAGTTTTGGTAAGAAAGGTAAATTGAGTCCCAGGTACATCGGACTTTTCGAAATTCTAGAACTAATTGGGGCTGTAGCTTACCGATTGGCAATTCCGCCAAGTCTCTCCAAAGTTCACAATGTGTTCCACGTATCTCTATTGAAGAAATACATGCCTGACCCAACGCATGTAATCACCCATGAGGAATTAGAACTGGAACCCGATCTGTCTTATTGTGAAGAGCCCATCAGGATTCTTGATACAAGAGAACAAGTACTGAGAAACTGAACGATGCGTCTGGTAAAAGTTTTTTGGAGAAACCATAAGATGGAAGAGGCAACGTGGGAACCCGAGGAACTTATGACGAAGAACCACCTGAGTCTTTTCATGTGATAAGTATTATAGAAATTTCTAGGATGAAATTATTTGAAGGAGGTGAGAATGTAACACCCCATTCTTCTACGGTACACTTCTCGTTGAATAATGTGATAGCGTGTGTTGTACGCAACACCGAGTTCTAACACACCATAATCAATCAAACTAGCCGTTATGAATAGTAATACCTACTTTTTGAAATTATATATATTTTATATTTCAAAATGGACTTCATTTTCGGATTCGGAATATCGAATTTAGCCTAAGGTGAAGTTTTGGTACTTTTCGGATAACTTTAATATTTTGATGAATAGTGAAAATTACTAAATTTTAATTAAAAAAACTTTTTTAATAAAAATAATTAATAGTGATAAATTATCAATTTGAGAGCTTTTAATGTATATTTAGAATATAGTTTTACCATTTAATAAAATTTTGGTCATTGGACATAATTTTACAATTAAACTGGGCATAAACAAGTGTCAGTCTTTTGATAGTTATTATCTCTTAAAAACACACTTTTTGTTTTAACAACGGGAATTAATTTTAAATTAATTTCTGCCACTTCTGTGTTTTGAATTTGGAAAAATGGATTCCATATTTGGAATCAGGATGTTCAAATTGTATAAATAGGTAACTTTTATTTTTAGACATTTTGAATAATTACTTCGGTAAATATTTTATTTACCATGGTTAAGGGTAAATCCGGTAAATAAGGGTTAAAAAAATAATAATATAATAATAAAAATTACCCAAAAACGTGTCCTAGCCTTATTTATTGATACATTTCCTACCATAGTCATCTTTGGGTCGATTTTGGGACCCCATGGAGCCACTTGTAGGTGATAGGGACACTTTATTTTAATTAAGTTAAAATGAATACAAAAATGACACAAGCATATATCTTTTAGAAAAACAATTTTTACATAGGGTTATATATGTTGGATTTTAGACTATAAATATTCATTAGAGAGATAAAAATCTTTCATACATAATGATGTTTTATTTATAATTTTTAGATATTAGCTAAGTTAATTTATTTATGACACAATGATGATGCAGTAATTAACATAATAGTGAAAATTTAAAATAATTGATATTATAAATACCCAAATAAATATAATTTGAGACTTTTAATAAATTAAACTAATTTTATAGGATAATATGACATATTAGGATTGATTGAATTAACTTTTTTCGAAGTAATAATTCTGTTATAAGTTTCACAAAAATCAACTATTGAATAGTGTCAAAATTGACATAAAAGAGTTTTTAAAACAAATATTATATTATTAATTGATATTAAATTTATAAAAATCTAAGGTTAGGAAAGGAGACTTATATCATGATAGGTGTATCATTAATGGACCACTTGGGGGTCTCTTTAATGTATATTGTAAGTTTATTAACCATATGATATAAAAATACAAAGAGACATTGTAAAAGTGAAACTAATTAACTAAGAGTTAATACTTAACGATAAGGTTAATATAATGACCCAAACCTGTCTAAATTCTATTGGTTGAGTTGTTTTCGTCCCATACCCACCTTAAACTTTAAATAATCAACTTTTTAGCCAATATAAACCGAATATGAATTTATTATAAATTAATATTTCTAGCTTTTCCAAAGATGCCCCTCACCCCTCTTATAAAAGGGCACTCCTCCTTCTCATTTCTTCACACCTTAAAAACCTTTTGGTTCGGACAAACTCTGCCCAAATACTCTCCCAACTTCTCTCAATACAACCTATAGGCCTTATTTTGATCATAAAGCAAACCTAATGAGCCCTTTTGATCAAATCAAAAGGAAGAACCCGGAGAAGAGGTAATGATTTCACCACCCTTTTCCAAGTTCCTTTCTTCTTCCACTTCTTATTCCTTTGTTATTACCATTCTAAAATAATAAATCCAGTATCTTATATATACTGTGATGTTATTATAAATATGGTACAATAATATTCAGTATTCTATCCATCCTTTGAATAATATGTCACCATACGTACGTACGTACGGCTTACCATCTCCACGTCGTGGTGTAATTGTTATTCAATAAATTATTATTTGGATGGATATAATAATGATGTGTAATTCATGTAAATAATAAATATAACATGATAATGATTCTTTATATATGATATACCATCCAATTATGTATTATTTTAATATCAAAATAATGATATTATCGCTCGTGTGTACGTACGGACTACCGTCTCTACGAACGTGATGAGATTCATTCTCCATCGTATCCATTCAAGTATAATTCTCATTTGATGATTAATAATAGTATCTATGGACTTGATATCATTCTGGATATGATTAAGATACAACCTATCCATTACAAATATGGCTTACATAACAAAACATATAAAATAAAACGAGTAAGTTAACACCCGAAATGACGATAATTATAAGATATTATTAACAAAGAAATGTTAAAAGATCATATACGATATCATATTAATGTATATGATTATTGAATAATTTAATAAAAATTATTCCACCATTATACAGGAGTTAAACCTACCCCAACCAAGGAAAAGTACAAGGTAAGGGTTATTTCACAATCTCTTCACTATCCGAGGTTGTTTATACGTAATAATCTACTGGGATATCTTTATCATCCACATCCATGTTTCTTAAAAATGTATTTCAAAACATTTTTAATTTTTACAATAATATGGGTTAAAGTCATTTATACCCTTGTTTGACTTTTTATAAGTGGTTTATAAAGGAATCTTTCCATCATTTTCCAAACAAGGTGCTTTTTAACCTTTTCAACGGAATTAAGGTAAGAATGTTTTTTAACTTATACGGCAGGTGCGGTTATTTTCCGCCGTTATAAAATAGTCTAAGCTTCCCTTACAAGCTTATAAGAATATTTTCAATGAAAATGTTTTATTTAATAAATATAATACTCTTAAATGATTTCAAAATAGAAAGAGATATTTCTCTAAAAAGAGTTTTGATTTCATCTATGGAAACATCCTTTGATGGATTTTACACTTATTTGAAGTTGATTTACTATGATACAAAACTTCTATATTGTATTGAAGGTTTTGTGATATGTTTGACTGTGGATGTGCTATTTTTATACCATTAATAGTTTATGGTGAAAGTATTGACATTTCGTATGCTAGTTTTAATACGAATGTTTATGTTATGTTTAAACCTTTTCATATGGGAATACATTGGACTTAATATGTGACGGGTGGAGCCCTCTATAGCTCCTTGATGCATCGGTAGGTCTCATGAGACAAACTAGTGTCTTGGCACAAGGCCTTGACAAAATCTTATTTGTAGTCTTGGCACGAGGCCTTGTCTATGTGGTTATGATAGTCTGGAATTATGCATTCCATCATTATGAAAGTGGTTATTGATATTTCATGTGATTATTCGATTAGTAGAATATCCATATCAATAAGTAAATGGCATTATTTCATTTTATTTTTGCCATACTATGTTTAAGTTCAAGTTTAAAAGGCTTTTGTTTTAAGTTACACATTTCCTTAAATGTTTATTCTTATTTATGAAAGTTTCTGCTATATTGTTATCCTTACTGGGCATTTGAGCTCACCCCTTTTCTATGTTTTATTTTCCCAGGATGTGAAAAATTAATTTATGAATGACCTACATGGATAGTATGTGGGGATATGAGTGTGGAATATGCAGACTATGTTGTTGTAGTAGTTTTTCACTTTATGATGTAATTTAAAACTTTATGAATATATCTAGTGTTTCCAAGGCTACTAAACCAATTGGTCTTTCGAGAATTGATCATTCTTGTGATCATGCCAATATTATGTAATAATGCACCGACTCTAGGTAACTAGGGTCGGGGTGTTACATACGCATGAGCAACAATATCATTATATTGATGGTGATATCATATGTAATTGAATGGTATATAATATATGTATTATAATTAACATTTTATATTTATTATTTACATCGGTTATACTCGTTATTATACTAATCCAAATAATGTAGTGTTTGAATAACAAACTACACCACGGCGTGGAGGCGGTAAGCCGTACATATTAACGTATGGTGACTTTGTCATTCATATGATGGATAGAATAATGAATATGGTTGTAAAAGTTTTATAATAACATCATAGTGTATAGAATATACTAGAGTTATTATTTTATAATCGAATTAACAAATAAAGAGGAAGGGGTAGAAGAAAATAACTTGAAAGAGGTGATGAAATATTTACATCTTCTTCGGGTTCTTCCTTTTGATTTGAACAAAAGGGCTCCTTATATTGGCTTTATGACCAAAGGAAGGCCTCTAGGATGAAGGTAGGAATTTTTAGAGGATATTTGGGCAGGGGTTGGCTGAGCCAAATGGCTTTGGAGTTGTGAAATTAAGATAAGGGGAAGTACCCTTTTATAAGAGAGGTGCAAGTCACTTTAGGAAAAGCTTGAAATATTATTTTATACTAAAATAATTTTCGGTTTCTAGTGGAACCAAAATGATTTATTTAAAGGATAAGGTGGTTATGGGTCGAAAAACTCTCCACCAATAGGTTTTAGACAGGTTTAGGTCACCCTATTAACCTTATCTTTTAGATTTAACTCTTAGTTAAATAGTTTGTCATTTACCATGAATCTTTGTATTTTTAAATTATATGGTTAATAAAATTACTATAACAAGCCATTAGAACCCAAAATGGTTCATTATTAATATATATAACCTTATCTAAGTCCTTTTATCTAACCTTATATGTTTAGTAATATTATATCAATTAATAATACATTATTTGTTTTAAAAACTCGATTATGTCAATTGTGACACTATTTAGTATTTTCATTTTGTGAAAATCATAAAATCATGATTACTTTGAAAAAAAAATATTTAATAAACCCTAAAATGTCATATTAACCTATAAAATTAGTGTAATTCATCAAAAGTCTCAAATTACATTTATTTGGATATTTATAATATCAATTATTTTAATCTTTCATTAATAAGGTAATTAATTCATCATCATTGTGTCATAAATAAATTTAAATATTTAATGTCTAAAAGTTATAAATATAATAAAATTATGTAGGAAATATTTTTATATTTCTAATGAATATTTATAGTCTAATTTATCTTATATATAACCCTATATTAAAAATGGTTTAGTTATTAAAATTTGAATTTAACACTTTTAACTCTTTAAATAAAATAATAATAAATACCCAAATCTAATCTAAGTGGAAAAAAGGGGTAATATTTTATTCCTATGGTTATTTTTGGTCAAATTACCCTTAACCAATAGAATTAGTACATGTGCTAGGGTAATTATAATATCATTTTTACCCTTAATTACCCTATTTACTTTTAACCGTGGTAAATAAAAGTCAAACTTTACTATTCACCACAAATTATTTTCATATTATTGAACCAAATTTTACTTACTAATATCAACCGTGTCTCTTGTATTTTTGAAATTCAACTCACAGAAGTGGTAAAATTTAGTTTTATACAAATTTTCAAATGTTCCTAGAAGGTGGGTAAAAGACGGTAAAAAGTTCAATAAAATTATATATATATATATAAACTTATTATAAAATGACACCAATGAATTACATTGAACTTATATAGGTATTATATATATATTTTGACCTAAAATAAAGTTTTATAAAATAACTAATTACTTAAAAAAAATTCGGTTTTAAACAATAACAGAGTGTTTTTCACTATTCATCAAGAATTGAAAGTTTTCAGACTAATACTAAAAATTCACCCTAAGATAATTTTGATATTCCGAATACAAAAATGAAGTCCATTCTGAAAAATAAAATTTATAAAATTTCAAAAATTTGGTATTACTATTCATAATGACAACTTTGATTGGTCTTGGTGTGTTAAAACCCTGAGTTGCGTACAACGCAAGATACTACATTATTCAAAGGGAAATCTTCCATGGAAGCTTGGGGTGTTACATTCTACCATACTTAAAAAAAATTTCATCCTCAAAATTTCTAGAATATTTCTACATAAAAAGATTCCGGTGGTTCTTCATTATATGTTCCTCGGGTTCCCATGTTTCCTCTTCCATCTAATGGTTTCTCCATAGAAAATTCACCAGACAAGTTGTCTGGTTTCTCAACACTTGTTCTCTAGTATCAATAATCTTGACAGGCTCTTGATAATAAGATAGATTAGGTTTGAGTTCAATTTCCTCATAGGTGATTACATGCATTGGGTCAGACATGTATTTACTCAACAATGATATGTGGAACACATAATGAACTATGGAGAGACTTGGAGGCATTTCCAAACGATAAGATAAAACTCCAATTCATTCTCGAATTTCGAAAGTTCTGATGTACCTAGGACTCAATTTACCCTTCTTACCGAATCATATAACACCCTTCCATGGAGATACCTTCAGGAAAACATGATATCCTACTTGAAATTCCAAATCCTTCCTCTGATTATCGGCATAGCACTTTTTCCAACTTTGAACTACTTTGATGTGGGTTTGGATAATCCTTACCTTTTTCATTGTTTCATCAACATGTTTTGGGCCTACGAGTTTTCTTTCACCAACATCATCCCAATAAGTTTGTGTGTGACATATCTTTCCATATAATTCTTTATATGGTGGCATATGAATACTTGAGTGGAAGCTATTATTATTTGAAAATTATACCATAGGTGAATATCGATCCCACATACCTTGAAATTCAAGTGAACAAGATCTCAAAACATCTTCTATGATTTGAATAGTCCGTTCTGATTGTCCATCAGTTTGAGGGTGGTAGGCAGTGCTCAAATGAAGTTCAGTATCTAGGGCCTTCTGAAGATTTTTTCTGAATTTTGATGTAAAATGGGGATCACAATCAGAAATAATCGATAGGGGTACCCCATGGAGTCTTATAACATTATTAATATATAGTATTTCCATACGTTCAAGTGGTAAGTTATCTATTATATCAAGAAAATGTGATGACTTGGTAATATGATCAACAATGACCCGTATTACATCATTTCTTCTTGGAGTCTTTGGTAGTCCCATGAAAAAGTCCATCATAATATCATCCCATTTCCACTTAGGTATGGGAAGAAGTTTCATGACTCATCTAGGATGTTGTCTTCCAGCTTTAACATGTTAGAAAACCATACATCTCGACACAAAATCAGAAATATCTCTCTTCATGTTGTCGCACCAAAAATGTTCTTTCAATTATCTATACATATTAGTGCTACTAGGGTGTATAGAGAAATTAGAGCTATGATCATCATAAAACAATTCCCTTTCTATATCAGTTATATTGGTAACACAAAGTCTCTTCCCAAAATTCAATATTCCATCTTCATATACGAAGTCGATCAATCTCCTATTGTTCACAGTTTTAATTTTATTTTGAAATTCCTCATCATTAGTCTGAGAACTTTTTATCATTTCTAGTAAAGATGGTTTGGAAACCATTTGAATAAGAATTTATGTTTCACCATCCATGGTTATTCCCATATCCATCTTTACTAGATCCATGTTATTGGATCCTTTTCAACTCTCATCTTGTTCAAAACTCCATGATTCTTTCTGCTCAAAGCATATGCCACCTTATTTGCCTTCCCCGAGTGGTTGTGTATAGTGAAATCATAATCATTGAGTAGTTCAAGCCATCTTCTTTTCCTGATGTTGAGTTATTTTTGTGAGAAAATATACTTCAAACTCTTGTGATCAGTATAAATATCACATTTTTCACCATAGATATAGTGTATTTATATTTTCAGAGTAAAGATTATAGATTATAACTCAAGATCATGAGTGGGATAGTTTTGTTCATGAATTTTTAGCTGTCGTGATGCAAAGGAAATAACACTATCATTCTCCAAAAGGACACAACCAAGTCCTTTATTTGAAGAATCACTATAAATAACAAACCCATCATTCCCCAATGATAGAGTCAAGAAAAAATCATTAATTAATCTTCTATTCAATTCTTCAAAACATTCTTCACAATCTTTTGTCCAAATAAATTTAAGCCCTTTACGTGTGAGCTTGGTTAATGGGTCAGCCAACCGGGAAACATTTGGGATGAAACATTGATAATAACCTCCTAAACCAACAAAACTGTGTACCTCAGTTATATTCATTGATGCTAGACATTCATGGATTTCCTTTGTCTTTGAAGGACCAACAAAGATACCATCCCAAGAGAAAATATGGCCAAGTAAAGAAATATCTTGAAGCCAGAATTCACACTTACTAAACTTCAAAAATAATTTATTTCTTCTAAGAGTCTTTAGAATAATGCACAAGTGATTTTCATGATCTCCATAGATCTTGGAGTATACCGAGATATCATCAATAAATACCACTACAAAGTCATCAAGATATTCCTTGAAAATTCTATTCATTAGATCCATGAAGACAGAGGGTGCACTAGTCAATCCAAAAGGAATTACTGTAAACTCGTAATGCCAGTACCTCGTTTGAAATGATGTCTTTGGAATGTATTCCTTCTTCACACACAACTGATGATATCCAAATCGAAGGTCAATCATTAAAAAATATCGAGCTCCATGAAGTTGGTCAAATAAATCATTAATGTGAGGTAGGGGATACTTATTCTTTATTGTTATAGCATTGCTCTCCCTATAGTCAATGCACAACATCATAGATCCATCTTTATGAATAACAAAAAGAACAAGGCCTCCCCATAGATAAACACTAGGGTAAATAAATCCCTTATTACTCAATTCTTTTAGTTGTTTCTTTAGTTCCACTAATTCCATAGTGTCCATTCTATAAGGGGTATTCAATATGGGCCTTGAACTAGGAATTAAATCAATAGAAAACTCAATTTCTCATTATGAAGGATGTCCAAGTAAATCCTCTGGAAACACATCGACATATTCTTGAATAATAGGTACATCTTCTATTTGAACATTCTTTACCTCACTCATAATTATTTCATTCTCTTCCTCCCTAATAATTAAATTTAGTAGAGCTACTGGTGGTGGATCTTGATAATAATCAGGTGGTGACATTTCTTCTCTAAATATAAGGAAATAATTTTAATCATAAAAAATTGTAACCCCATTCTTCTTACAATAAATTTTCGTATCATGGTTTGAAAGCCAATCAATTCCAAGGATTATATCAAATTCAATCGTGGGTACGATGATGATATCAACAGATAAAGAACATTTATATGACCTAATGGGAATTGATTCACAAAAATTTGTTGCGATGATACTTCCCTTAGGTGTTTTGACTAACAAATCTCTTATTATGTATAATTGAAAAAATCAATTTTTCTTAGAAAACTAGGAATATAAGAAATAATGCGATGATCCAGAATCAAATAAAGCATTGGATAAACATGAGGAAACCATTAAATTACCTGCCACCACGTCTTTCAGAGCATCAACCTTAGCAGTAGTGATCACATAAGCTTGGCCTTTTTCCCTTGGCCTTTTTAGATGTATGTTCCCTTGGAACTTAGGACATTAATTTTCATAATGTCCCTTTTCTCTACAATTGTAGCATTCAACATTCACATCCTCTTTCTTCCCCTTGCAATCATGAGCTTGGTGGCCTTTTCACCACACTTTTAACAGACTTCCATTACCTTAAGGAAACTACCAGGGTGTTTCTTCCCACATTTACCATAGGATGGATATTCAACTTTTCCCCTATTCCCCTTATTTCCATTTCCAGAGTCTTCAACAAATCTCTTTTTCTCTTGCTTTTCTTTACAGTCATAAGACATAGAGAATTCTTTTTCTGTATTGATAGCGCATGAGACAATATATTTGTATGATGAGAATTATTATGAGACTAATGCTTGATGGATAAATGGTTTTAACCCATAAAATAATCGATCAATATTACTCCTTGGGTTATGTATATAATTTTTTGCATGCCTTGCTAACCTTTTAAAGTTAGCCTCATACTTTGCAACATTCTCAACCTCCTTTTACCTCATACTCAGAAATTTTATTTCTATATCTTCTCGATGGTCAAAAGGAAAGTATTTTTCTAAGAAAATTTCTTTAAACTCCCTCCATTACATGTTCGATACTTCATCATATTCCTTTTCATTTTGGATTAATGACCACCACTGATCTGCATCTCCCGTGAGGTGATAAACTGCAATGACAAATTTTTCCATTTCGATACTCCCCAAAGCATGAAATATTTTCTCTAAGGAACTTATCCATTGCTCAAATACTAATGGATTTTTACTCCCATTTAATGTTGGTTTTTGTTGCCTCATGAAGCTGTCTAAAATTTATCCCCTGTGTTGTGGTTCAGGGTGCTCTATACGGGTAAGATTATTATTCATAACCGGAGTGAGTTGTCCTAGTATTGTGATAAGATGATCAACACCAGTTGCATCACCAGCTCCACTATAATTATATTGAGTAGGAGGTAAATACCTACATGGATTAAGTGGGTTGATACGATTTCCATTCCTTCTACTAGGAACCATTTCTAAACAATGACATACACTAGATTAGTTTATGAATTGCAATACATAATTCCAAACTTGTAAAACAGTTTACATAAATTGAGCAGTTTATAGATATAATCCAAAATAATAAAAATGTTTTCTCTGAGGAAGTATATACTCATAAACCCTTCAAAATGGTTTGTAATGAAAATGATAATTATTCTAAGCATATCCCCCGGGAGTGTCGTAACCAATAGTCCAACAAGGCCCATTGTTGTGCACCAGTTCCCGTTCGAGTCTAACTCAAAGAGGTGTTTTTTTTGTTTTATGCCTAGGTACATATGTGCCCGAGCTACCTCTACCTGCTTGTATCTAGACAGAGATTTATTTCATGGAAAACTCACAAAATCTCTATAGTACCAAAATTCTGGAAAGTTCTTCTATACTAATCCTCAAAGTCTATCTGAGGGTAATGTTATCTAATTAGAGTTTTTCTAAATCTAGTTTCCAAGGTTTGTACTAAAATTACTCTGATACCAAATATAATGCCCTGAACCCAGTTACCTAGAGTCGGTGAATTATTACATAACATTGGCATGATACAAGGAATCATGTCCCGAAAGACCAATCAATTTAGTAGCTTTGGAAGTACTAGATATATTCATAAGTTTTACATTAAATCATGAAATAAAAACATCAAAAACATTTTGTCCCCATTTACCACACTTATATCCTTATCCTATCCCTGCTGGTCAACCATAAAATATTTCTTCACATCCTGGGAAAAAAACATAGAAAGGGGTGATCTCAGATTCCCAGTAAGGATAAGAATATGGAAGAAACATTCATAAATAAGTATAAACATTTAAGGAAATGTATAATACTAAAACAAATTCCTTTTAAACTTAAAATTCAGCATAATATGGAAAATTTAAAATCAAATAATTACATTAACTTATTCACATGGATATTATACTAGTTGAATAATCACATGAAATATCAATAGCTATATTCATAATGATGGAATGCATAATGCCAGTCTTCATAACCACATAGTCAAGGACTTATACCAAGGCTACAAATAATATTTTTTCAAAGTCTTGTGAAAAGGAACTAGTTTGTCTCATGAGACCTACCGATTCATCTAGGAGCTATAGTGGGATCCACCTATCACTCATTATGTCCAATGCATTCCTTATATGAAAAGGTTTAAACATAACATAAACATTCGTATTAAAACTAGCACATGGAATGTCAATAGTTTATCCATAAACCATGAATAGTGTAAAAATAACACATCCACAGTCAAACATATCACAAATCCTTCAATACAATATGGAGTATTTGTATTATAATAAATCAACATCAAACAAGCTTAAAATATTTCAAAGGATATTGACATAGATGAAATCAAAACTTTTTTAGAGAAATATGTTTTTCTATTTTAAAATCATATAAAAGTTATATAACTATAAAATAAAACACTTATTTTGAAAATATTCTTATAATCTTGTATTGGAAGCTTCGATAATGTTATAATGGCGGAAAATATCTGCACCCTCTGTATAAGTTAAGAAAAAGACATTCTTACCTTAATTTTGTCAAAAAGGTCATAAAGTACCTTGTTTGGAAAACGAAGGAATGATTCCTTTGAAAAAATATTTGGTCAAATAATGTAATAATTGAATTTGACCCAAAGTCTAGTAAATATTAAATTTTTTTGAATTACATTTTTAAGAAAATACAGATGTGGATGATAAAGAGGTCCCAGTAGATACTTATGCATTAACAACCTCAGATAAGTAAAGAGATTGTAGAATTAACCCTTAACTTGCAATTTTCCTTGTTAGAGGGTAAATTAACCTCTGGAATAATAGTTAAATAATTGTTATTAAATTATAAAAGAACTCTATACATAAATATGATATCATATATGATCCTCTAATATAACTTTGTTAATAATATTTAAGTTGTATCATCGTTTCTGGTGTTAACTGATTCATTTTCCTTTATATACTTGGTTAAGTAAGACATGTTTGTTATGGATAGGATGTATTTTATTCATATACATAATGATATTAAGTTCTTAAACATTATTTTTAATCATAAAATGAAAATTATTTTTGAATGATTACGATGGGGAATGAATCTCATGGCATTTGTGGAGACGGTAATCTGTACGTATGCATGAGCGACAATATCATTTTATTGATGGTGAAATCGTATGTAATTGGATGGTATATCATATATAAAGAATCATTAAAATGTTATATTTATTATTTACATCAGTTATACTCATTATTATACCCATACAAATAATGAAGTGTTTGAATAACAAACTACACCATGATGTGGAGACAGTAAGCCGTACGTACACACGTATGGTGACTTTTTCATTCATATGATAGATAGAATATTGAATATGGTTGTAAAATTTTTATAATAACACCAAATTATATAGAAGATACTATAGTTATTATTTTAAAATGGAATCAAAAAAGAAAGGGGAAGTGGAAGAAGAAAAGAACTTGAAAGAGGTGATGAAATATTTACATCTTCTTCGGGTTCTTCCTTTTGATTTGATCAAAAGGGATTCTTATGTTGGATTTATGACCAAAGGAAGGACTCTAGGATGAATGGAGTAATTTTGGGAGGATATTTGGGCCGGTTTTGGCCGAGTCAAATGGTTTTGTAGGTGTGAAATTAAGAGAATGTGAAATTCCCTTTTATAAGAGAGGTGATGGTCACTTTAGGAAAATCTTGAAATATTATTTTATAGTAAAATAATTTTCGGTTTCTAATGGATAAAAAATGATTTATTTAGAGTCTAAGGTGATTATGGGACTAAAAACTCTCAACCAATAGGTTTTATATAGATTTATGTCACCATATTAACCTTATCTTTTAGATTTAACTCTTAGTTAAATAGTTTGTCATTTACCAGGTCTCTTTGTATTTTTATATTATACGGTTAATAAACTTACTATAACAAGCCCAGAGAACCCCAAGTGGTTCATTATTAATATATTTAACCTTATCTACGTCCTTTTTCTGGTCCATATATTTTTAGAAATATTATATCAATTAATAATATAGTATTTGTTTTAAACACTCAATTATGTCAATTTCGACCCTATTTAGTATTTGGTTTTTTGTGAAAATCATAATAGAATTATTAATTCAAAATAAATTATTTAATCAACCCTAACATGAAATATTAACCTATAAAATTAGTTAAATTCATCAAAAGTATAAAATTACATTTATTTGGATATTTATAATATCAATTATTTTAATCATTCATTAATAAGGTAATTACTGCATCATCATTGTCTCATTAATAAATTTAATTATTTAATGTTTAAAAATTATAAATAAAATAAAATTATGTAGGAACTTTTTTTATATTTCAAATTAATATTTATAGTCGAATTTATCTTATTTATAACGCTATAATAAAAATAGTTTAGTTATTAAACTTTGAATCTAACACTTTTAACTCTACTTTAAATAAAATAAGAATAAATGTCCCAATGTAATCCAAGTGAACCAAATGGGGTCATATTTTATTAATAAGGTTGTTTCTGGTTGAATTAAACTTACAAAATATAATTAGGACATGTGTTAGGGTAATTATAATATCATTTTTACCCTTAATTACCCTAATTACTTTGAACCGTGGAAAATAAGTCAAACATTTTTATTCATCAAAAATTATTTTCATCTTATTGAACCAAATTTTACTTACTAATATTAACTGTATCTATCTAATTTTTGTAATTCAACTCACAAAAGCGGAAAAATGAAGTTTTATGCATATTTTCAAATTCTCTTAGAAGGTGGGTAAAAGAGGGTGAAAAGTTCAATAAAATTTTATATATCTAAACTTATTATAAAATGACCCCAATGAATTACATTGAACATATATAGGTATTATGTATCTATTTTGACCTAAAATAAAATAAAATAAAATAACTAATTACTTAAATAAAAATTTGTTTTTAAACAATAACGATGTGTTTTTCACTATTCATCAAAAATTGAAAGTTTTCAGAAAAATACCAAAAATTCTCCATAAGATAATTCTGATATTCTAAATCAAAAAAAGAAGTCCATTTTAAAAAATAAAATTTTAAAAATTTTAAAAATTGGGTATTACTATTCATAACAGCTACTTTGATTGGTCACGGTGTGTTAAAACTCCATGTTATGTACAAGGAAAGCTACTGCATTATTCAAAGGGAAACGTACCGTGTAAGCAAGAGGTGTTACAAGATGTGTCTTTGTGATCCCAGGGATAAAGAATATTTTTTGAAAAAAAGGAACTAATGTTTATGGATGTTTGTTTGTTTTAATTAATGGAATCTAGGTATAAATGTGTAATCGATTTGATGGGTTCTCACCATGTTCGGAGAATGCCATAGGTGGGTTGTGTTCTTGTTTAAGGAAATAAAATTTTCACAGTATACAGGAGAAATATACACCATGTAATGGGAGTACAAGACATGTAAGTTATGCAGGGAATATTCCAGGAACCTGCTACACATCATTAATGGAGTCCACACCATGTAAATATTACACACCATATAAAAATAAATGATCATATTTTAATTAAAAGGTGACGTGGTTTTCAACGTATCTGAGTCCCTATTATTACACAACACATAAAGGGATTACACGTCATTTAAATTTCATAATGTTGAATTTTAGGGTGAATCTTGGTTGGAATTTTTATTTATTCATATACATTTCCCTTGGATCTCATCCTAGAGCCCTTATCTAGTGTTTTTTGGAATCTATCTTTAACCTAGATTGATTTGATTGACAATTGATCAATGTTGCAGTTTGATTGTATATCTCTGTGTGAGTAATAATTTCTACTTCTTTGTTTCATCTGATTGCAGTATCATTTTTGTGTTGTTATATTGGTTTTGTTAATCCGTGGTGACGTTTCCTCTTGATTATTTATAGACTCATTGAGTGATCTTGTTCGGTGGGCCATTTCCTTAAGGGTTGTGGTGTGGCAGGTGTGCATTCTTGAGGTATGAATTTCATACTCTTCTCTGCTAACCCTTCTGTTAAATTGAATCAATTTTTAATTATAGGGAATCCATTCTTCTTATTGGTGGATATTTTATGGGCATGTGTGAACCTCAGTTTCAAGTAGGTGGTTCTGTCTCTAGCATATATTGGAAAACTAAATTTCTCATATTTTGATAAATTGTTTTATTGAATGAAATAGCATGATATTATTGATTTTTGTGTGTTTGTGGAATTGGGTTTTTATAAATTTTGGATTCCCCTAGTTTTGGTAAATGAAAATGGTTTTTAATGAATTGTGAAGTGGTTTTGAAAAATGGTTTTGGGAGTATGGTTTGATAAACTTGTTTAGAAAATAGAGAATATGGGAATCCTTAGGTACTTAGGTGTAAGGTTTTGAAATAGGTCACATCCACTATTTGGGGGGGGGGGGGTTCTGATGGTGTTTTCAAATTCTCCTTAGGATTATTGTTCTAGGGAATTGTTAGTCCTGTTGGAGTGTTCACCTGCTGGGGTGTTCCTCTTCTCTGAAGACTTGATGAATATTTCTAGTGTCTTGATGTGTACACAATTTTATATATTAGGTATGAGTGTCCTAGATATCCAGACCTAGTGTGATCCCTAATGTGATGTTACCTATGCTTCTAGTTTTGGCATATACTGTTTTGTTGTACTTCCATGGATTTGATATGATATATGATGGATGATTTGTTTTTCCATAATATATCTAATGAGATATTTGGTTATGAAATGATTTGAAATTGATTTAACTGCTTTATATAGAAATGTGGAAAAGGGGAAATTATTATTTTTTCCATGGTTTTGATATAAAGAGTACTAAATAGTTATCATGCATTACTTTATTTAAAGTTGAGAATATCTGGATTATTTTTTAGAGACATGATATGGAACACCTACATAGACCCTATTGATTATATTATATCACACCCTATGTACACATTCGACGGTGAATAGAACTAGTTATGTTTTTCGATGTAGGGAATATAAACGTGCCATAGTGAGGTAGTGAGGTTTTCTATTAGTTGAGTTGGGTATCTAGTGGTGTGATGGTGGGAGTTTCACAGGTGATCACATGGAGTAGTTGGTTTTCCAATATTGTTAGTCCTCTGTGGCTGGAACTGTAATTGGAGATTTTTTCTACTCTTGAGTTGTTTGGTTTCCACTATTTTATTTGTATTATTTCATATATTTATCTTTTCCATTTTCCCCTTTTGTATATATGTTATTGTTCCTTCAGGTTGGGTGAAATAATTCCCTCTATTTTTTATTCGATACCCAGGTGCTAGTTTCTAGCCTGTGGGGATCAAGAATGCCCTTTGAGTATGTGTTGGATTGGGTTGAGTACCTATTTGACAGGGTATTCAGGTCGGTTTGTTAAAAAATGCTCTCAATGGTAGTCTTTCCTTGGGATTCCTTGTCCTGGGACATTTGGTAGACTAGAGATAGGATTATTGGGACTAGAGAGGTATGTTGAAGTGAGTTCCTGACAAACTATTTCCATGATGGGATTAAAGTTACCAAGGGATGTTGGTATGTGTGTCTCATATTTTGAGTTCTTAATGTTAATCTTAGTTTTTTCTTATATATTTTCTAGTTTAAATTGATATTATTATATTTTATGATCATTTATTTTATTTTAGCATGAAGCAATATGTCTCTGAGACCTATTATGTGAGTTCCTCTGGAGGGTCTAGCGGATTCTCCTCAAGGAAATCCTCTGATGGATCAAACATTAATCAAGGCTATCGTGTGGGTAGATTATGCTATTAACCAAAACATTCCATAAGTTAAAAACATAGTTGTTGAGGTATTACCAGGAGATGTATGAGAAAGATATTGATCATTAGAGTTCTTCCATGAGAATATAATATCCATTAAATGTATGAATGAACCTTAAGAAATGGAGGAATGGATTTAAAATATCAATCATATCTTCGAATTCCTAGATACACCTGAGTGAATCAAGGTGATGTGGGTATCATTCAGACTTGAGGATTCAAGCAGGATTTGGTGGGATTCCATTGTACAAGTTTATATCCATGAGGTCATAGGCTGGAAGGGTTTTAAGACTCTCTTATTAAAAAATGTTTTTCTAGAGTCACTTATGATGGTGAAGTCTTTGGAATTTCTCTCTTTTTAGTAGGGATATCATTCAACATCGGTGTACACAAATTGGTTTGCTGGGCTGGTTCATTTTTCACCATAGGTTATAAATAATGACAAGCTGAAAGCTCATAAATACATATAGGGTTTGTGTTAAAATATCATATTGTGGGTATTTATGTTGAAGATTTCAACCTATGTGGAGATATTTGATAGGTCTATGATGATTGATATTAATATTAAAGGAAAGGTTTGATAGTCCACCCCTTTTCTTCCACCTAGAGGTAGCTTCAGTACAACACTGAAGAAAAAAGGGGAAGTAGCAGGATCATCGCAGGAGTGGTGGATGTGGTTCTTGTGAGCAGGACCCTTCAACACCTGTAGTTACATATAGTGGTGTTTCTATTAATTTATATCAATGTGGAAAGGTAGGACACATACAATATTATTTTCCTTCACCTGCTAAAATGTGTAATAGTTGTAGACACTATGTTCATATTCAATGATTCTATTAGTCTAGGTATACACCTCAACATAGTTATAGATCATCAACTCTAAAGGCTACTATGGGGTAATAAAATGATTCAAAAAATATAGGTATCCATCTATAGGCCTCAGGAGTGTAGAACCTTCATGCATTAGATAGGTTTCTAGAAGAGGTAAATGTGGGTCCAAAGACAGTGAGAGGTACCATCTTTATTACATCCTCAATAGTGATTGACTTATTTAATATTGGTTCTTCCCAATCATTTATATCTATATTATTTGTTAATATTATTAACCTATTAATTGAAATCATGCCATTTTTTATTGATTTATAGACACCTTTTGGGAAGAGGAAACAACATGGGATTCAGTCTCCTTCTTGAGTGCTGTCTATAACTGATGCAAATTGAGTCTTCAATTTTCTTATTCTAAATCTTTATATTTTTCATGCCATCATCTGGATAGATTTTACTTCCACTCATCAGGATGTGGTTTTTTTTATCATTATCTTGTCTCATTTAATGAGGCTGATGGGAGCTATTGGGTGTTTTATGGAGAGTGGGATATGAGGTAAGGTCATATAAGTACTTCCCACACAGAGATCGGAATTTTTTTGTCTATTGTTGCAGTTGATCCGGATAACATCTCTAATATTGTTGATCATACCACTGTTCTTCGAGAGTTTATTGAAAATTTTTCAGATTATTTATTTAGGGTTCCTCTAGAGAGGGAGGTAGAGTTTATGATTGACCTAGTTATAGGGACACAACCATATCAATACCTGATTATTATTTGTCACTGACTGAGCTAAAAGTGCATAAGATTTAGTTGGATGATCTAGTGGGGGATGGTTTTGTTCACCCTAGTGTTTCTCCTTGGGCATCCATAGTTCTCTTTTATAAGAAGGAAGATGGTTCACTACTATTATTTGTGGATTATCGGATGTTGAATAAGGTAAAAATTAAGAACAAGTATCCTTTTTCTCATGTGGTTGATTTTTTTGATCACTTAAAGGGGTAAAAGTTGTTTTCGAAGATCGATCTTCGGTTGGGTTATCATCAAATTAGAGTTCGAAAGTGTGATAAATTGAAGACAACTTTTAGGAGCTGGTATGGACATTAAAAATATTTACTAATTCTATTTAGTCTGACTAATGATCCTATAGTTTTTATGGATTTGATGAATCATATATTCAATTAGTATCTTGACACTATTGTGGTAGTGTTTTGGGATTATATTTTGGTTTACTCAATATCCAAGCATGAGCATGAGGATTATATGAGTTTGGTTTGGGAAATACTAAGGAGTCACTATGTTTATGGAAAAATTCCGAAATAAACATTATGGATTCAAGAAGTGAAATTATTAGGACATAGGATTTAAGAGCATGTCTTGTTAGTTAATCCGGATAAGGTAATGGAAATTTTGGCTTCAGAAGAACCAAAAAATTCCTTTGATATTAAAAGATTCATTGGTTTTGTTGGATACTATTGATGGCTCTTCAAGGATTTCTCAAATTTGGAATCACCTTTGACTACTCTTACTATGAAAGGGGAGAAATTCACATGGGATGAAAAGTGCCAGCCTTCTTTTAACGATCTATAAGGACTTCTGACATAGGCACCTAAATAAATGGGTATAAGAATATAATGTTATAATGATTATTTCAGAATGGATACAATGCACAAATGTGAAATATCAAGGGTATTTAAACATACTCGAATAGTTGGGTTATGGAAAGTGTAAATAATAATGCATGAATATCTAGGTAAATAATAACTGGAGACAAGTGAGAGTAGGTTTACTATTTGTAATGGTGGAAAAACATATCATAGAAAAATATAAAAATATCCCATGGGTTTAATTGGGCCTTCTAAAAAAATAGCCCATAGGTTAAAATATTTAAGGTGTTGTTTTATTATACAATGAATCATATAATTTTCCCTTATGATCAATCATTTACTATTTGAAATATGATAAATGGGAGAACAAAGAGAATATTTCATGGTTTATGGAATTGAAAAAGAATTCTCCCAAGAGGAATTAGTTGGTAATAACATTGATATCATTAGCATGAAGTTTGATTATAGATAAAAAATATTCAATAAGGTTCACGAACAATAGAAGCTACAAAAATGTGTGTCAAATACTTTTTTAATGTCAAGGAATAAAAAAATTAATTATCCAGGACACAACTATCAAAGTGGATGTTCTACCCAATATAAAGTCCGTACATAACAGAATAAGGGGAATGTTCCCTATCATTTAGTAGAATATTACTCAAGTGTTTTAGTCTGATTGAGTTTATAGGATCTCTAAGATCACATGAGTTATTATTTACATGATAAATAAGATATATACCTGAAATAAATTAAATATCATGAGGGTTCATGATAAGAAATATATGGGGGATTTCACATTTCAATGTGAGAAGAAATTTTTACTTGGATTTTGATTTTAGGAATGAACATGGAAGAGAGAGACTAAAATTAATTATTAGGACTAAAATATAAGATTCATGAATCAAAGTGTATTCCATAAAAATTGGAATCAATCCACTAATAGTTCTTTAATATAGTCTCTATGAATATTAGACTCTTACATTGGGATGGGTGTATTTCAATTTTCACGTAGAAATAAATCATGTATAATGAATTAAAATTGAAGAGGTATCCCTAATTTAGAGGTAAATAAATATGATGTGGATGAGGTATCAGTTCCCAGATGGGGTGATATATCTTTAGTGTTGCTTTAATGGAGTTAACTTTGTGTCGGATGATGAAATCATACATTATAGACCGTTTAACCATATCTAGTTCATAAGTGAAAGGGGAGTAATGTTGAAACCATTGTCTTATATGTATGATTTGGAGTATGGTTTTTGTTTGTTTTAAATCCTCTATAGAAGTTCATAATGTGTATCAGAAAAGAGATCATACAGTTCAAGCAGACAACAGTATTGACAGTGGCGCCATTTTCCAGTGTTTGCCAAATTATTGGGCATGAAAATTGACAAATAGAGAAAACTGATTTTGGAGAAGTGACTTTCACGCCGTGTACTTGAAAGAGAGGGAACTTGTGTTCCTAGAGTTTTTCAAGATCAAAACATGAAAAAATGACAAAGGAAAGTGGGTCGCGCATGTTTTGGGTTGGTCGCGCAAGTGACCTGCGTGCCGTGAAGAGACTTGCGCATCGGTGCCTAGGAGGTTTGGAAACTTGTGCGCCTATTTTTTTTCATGATCATAACATCAAAATATGGAAAGGAAATAAGGTCGCACAAATATTTTTGTGGTCACACAAGTGAGCAGCGCGACAATGGCTAGGGCAGATGAGCTACGCGCCGAAACCTATGCACCGAGGGAAGACTTGGGCGCCGCCGCACAAGGTATCCGAATGCCTATAAATAGAGGAGAACCCCTCCTCATTCGGGATGGAGATCAAGACTTAGAGATTATTCGAGCTCTCTTCGCGCATGTGGTTGAGCCATGCAAGTGGTAGTTGGGTCGCGCAAGTAGAGGTTGCACGTCGGTTGTTGGCTGCGCGTCCAAGGCGGTTTGGGAGAGGAAGGAAGTGAGTCGTGCATGTTTGAAGTTGAAGGAGGCAGTGTCGCGCAGGTGGTTTGGTGATACATGTGCACTAGTTTGGACTTGCCGAAGACTTGTGTGCCGTATTGGGACTTGCACGCCGAGCTTGGGGAAGAGTGCCAGGTGCTGTTGGAGTACACATGTCCTTTTGAAGCTGCACGAAAGATAGAAGATCACCCAGTACCCGCAACACAAAGCGAGATTCGACTTCTAGTGAGAGTTGGACTTAAACAGTGCATCTATATACAAAAGAGGATGCATTCTTATTCAATGATGAAGAGACCTTAACGTCTATAAACTGAGTGTGACATCACCAAGGGCAGTGAGGCAGTGGCAGTCAACCGGAGGGACCCGAGGGAAGCAGTGAGCTATCCGTGAACCTTTGTAAAGGCAGTGAGCCTGGGACAGAGTGACTGTTCCCGAACCTTTGTAATCTACAACTAGTGAAGATTAGTGGAATTCGGTATGACCGAAAACTTGTTGGCATATTCTCTTGGATTTAACCCTTAGTGGTGAACCAAGTAAAAAAGTGATGTGTCTTCTCTGTGCATGTGAATGTTTGTTTTCTGATCATATTCATCATACAGGTTCAACAAGTTCCTACCAACATGGGAACATGATCCATCACATTAAAAGAAAAATTTGTCACCCGGATTCACCCTCCCCTCTTAGGGTATCCTGGGGTCCTTGAAGGAATGCCCCCCGAGATGTTCATAAGTCATTCAATTTAATGTTATACGACAAATATTTGTATCATAAAGTTAAATGTCATGTATTAAAGATATTTTCATTTAGTTTCATATTATCGTATTAGGATGTAAGTGTCAACAATTTTCAGGACATATGATGAGCACATGATATACTTTTTATTTTAAATTCATTCCTCCATGGCATAGGTTAATGGAGACAATTACAAAAAGTATTTTTGAAAAAACATGGACTATTATGGGGTTTGATGTGTTGTCTATCCATTGTATCAAAAAAATTATACTATAATAGTATAATAATTGGGAATAATGTAAGGTCCCTCCAACTTGGGTTCTAGAATTATAGGTTTCTTCCCTAGTTTCATTAAGGTTCTAATAATGATCCATAATTCTACTAGTAGGAATGAAAAGAAGAAAAAATTCTTGTGGAAGGCTTGCACAATCCGATTATGATGTACTTCTAGATTTTTGAGTGTTTCAAATGTATTCTCATTTAGTTTCTATGGATCATTAAGTCAGTACTATGATTTTATTCTTATAAGGTTTGACCATAGATATAAACCTCGGGTGAGGAAAACAAGTCAAAGATGGGTAGATTTTTCTCAATTCTATATAAAAGAGAGTATGGGGTCAAATATGTGTTAGTGTTTGTTGTAGTGCGAGAAGGACACAAGGAATGAAAGTGATTATCTGGATAGTATTTCATACATTTTTACACTAACTTATGAAGTATATTGTACAGTGTTTTATTGAGATCTCATATCTACCCATTTTTCATTGTATGATAGTTGGATAAATAGTTTAACAAAATTTTTGACTCTTGATATTTCCTATTCAACAAATAGGAATAGAATATGGGGTCATTTTCATTCATGGTTGTTTGAGAGACACCACATCTTTTGATGATGTTAGAATTTATGATGTTGAAGATCCCCTTTCTCCAAACCTCCTTGAGTGGTATATCCTTGACCAATTTAGAGATAAGTTGGTAGCTGTACGCATTCCATTGAACTACATGGTCATAACTGTGGTATTTGACCCCACAACATACATTCCCAATAAAAAATTATTATAAGTATCAAGAATTGTGAAATAGTTCTGAGGTAAGTTGGTTAAAATTTTCATTTACTTGAAAATGAGGTCACATCTTGGTGAGCTCCAAGAAGTCTTGAATCATTTTCACAACAAATAAATAATCCTCTATATTAGGATAGAGATCCATCTTGCTAACTGATGGGAACCACAAGAGCCTTTTTTTACATCCATCATTATAGTGAGGGTCTCTCCTTCTATGATTCATTAAAGAGGACTTTAACAAAGATCCATTTATAGAGGGATTTATTTTCATTTATCCCATTATAGAGGGTGATGTTTACTACCTATCATTGAATGTATTCATTTTTTGATTGATCTAATTACAGGGAAACATTTTAGAGTAAATATATTTTGGGGTTTATCCATCTACTAATGGTTGTTGTATTATCATGTTGGACTTAATCGATGATCTAATCTTTTTCCTCTATATAATAGATGAGTATTGGGGGAACTTCCCTTCATTGCTTGATGTAGAAGACTCCCAGATCCTAGTCAAGATCTAGTAGAACTATGGATTCATTAACTAGTCTCTCATCAAATATATTTTGTGATGAGGAATGTAATTGAACATCAGTCTGAATGGTATTTCCTCTATTAATCCCCCCACATAGTCGATGTGTGGGGAAATTTTTTCTTGATGATAGAATAATTTTCATTGATGTGTCTTATCACTATCAATGAAAAACTTTTGACATTCAAATTAGCTTTATAAGTTATAGGGATACCTCTAGTATTTAAATAAAGGAATTGTATCCCACCCCAGTACTAGTGAATCCTTTAAAAACATGAATAAATATGATAAAATTTCTTTGGTTGGGGAATAGAATAATATCCTTTGGCTAACCTGATTTAACATTGATATTTTCATTCTCTTTATTGTTGGAATTTGAGAGGATCTAACAAAATACTATCCTGGGTTAGATTAGTTCTATGTGTATAGAAAACTTCTACACCAAGGATACCAGCTTTATCTGGTCTATATTTTTTGTATGGAGTGCTATGTGGAAATTTGATATATGTTTCCCATTTATTGACTTCTGTGAAACAAATAAAATTTAAAACTATTTAATAGTGTCATCACATCTTGGATAATAATATGTTTTTATAGGTCGATTGAGAATATGATTAAGTGGATCTATATGAGAGACCAAGTAGAAATCATGTAGCTATATTCAATACATGTCCTTTTCCACTATGAAGATGAGTGCAATATCGGTAAATAACTTCATTCTCCAAAGATAGTAGAGACAATTTTCATTTACAACATAGTGGTTCAATGTGAGCCGGTAGATGATTTATTTCAACATTATATTTAAATAAAATATTTGTGGATTCCATTATATTATAAGAATTAGTATAGGTGGATGAAACTAATATTTCTTAAGGATCCCATAGGATTCCTTGAAGTCATTATATAATTGGTTGGTGACTCCCTTTATCATTAACAGGATGAAGGGGGTACTATTTTCAGCCTATATGGATATGAAATATTTTATGCAAGAGAGGCTCCCCTAATTACTCAAAACTCATTAAGGATTCAATGTGGGGATATTGGGAGAATCACAATGGTATTTTTATGATTGACCTCAATGTTGTGGTGGCATACACCAAAGAAAACACATTTCAGAAAAAAAATACCATCAAAACATATGTTAGAGGAGTCAATGTTGAATGGTACAACTATAATATTTTGAATATTTTTTGAATATCAGTGAGATGATAAAAACACTGTAAATATTTAACCACTAAATCCTTAAAATATAATTTCTCACTTTATCCCAAAAAGTTCTTAATGATGTGATGCATAGAATAGTGATATGTGGGTACGAAATTATTTAATAAAAATGGTGTGACCTTGTACTAGAATATAATATGAGGTGATTTGAATGTGGTTGATTCCCCATCATTATGGGAAATATTGTTCTATTTATACACTAAATATCCATCTATAGAGAAAATTTCTCTGATGTATGCTATCGTGTAATCTAGAAGTTCAGCGGTCAGAACTGGGAAATCATCCTTTAGACAATATTGACTGAGATCCTTAAAATCAATATAGTCCATAGTCTATCAATTAATTTTCTTGATGGTATTGTTGTAGAAATGGAATTTTAGGTATTAAATATAATCTATGAAGATAAATGTAACAATTTTTTCAATATCTGATATCACATTTTCATCCTGATGGAGCCTTCAAAAACATGATAGTAAATTGGAAATCCAAGGTTATGAGTATCAGCATTAGGATCTAGCGAAGGATTTTTTTTATAATACTAAGAGAACACCTAGCGTTTCTTTTTTAGGAATTAGATATACATCTCTATCTCTATTATGGTAATGGCTGGAATGATTTATATGGTCTATTAGTCCTATTTTTCCCCAAATTTACCTTCTTTATCCAATAGGTAGTGGTGGAGATTAATTCCTAAAATATTGTAGTGGAATACCTCAGGTCATCCTCCTCCTCTGCCATTTCATCATTGATGGATGTATCCTTAAGAATGGTAGACCATACGGGGGAATCCTTATCCCCAGGGAACTATGAAAGGCTACCATAAGAAACAACGACATCCCAAACTACAAAAGGACATCGTGGAGGCTTTAGATATTATTTTGTTCCTATTTACTATCACCATAGGAAATTGATGTATGGACATATTTCACTATAGGGAATGTATTTTTGGAATTCTTAATTACCATTGATAGAGAAAGGAAATAACCTAACAGAGATGGATAATTTTTCTAAATTTCATTTAGTGGGGTCATTTTATCATGAATTACTATTATTTTTTCGGGAATTGGATGGTCAAATTTGAAAGTTTAATTATCCTACTGAAGCCATAAATTTCCCCATGATCTGTTTTACGGGAATCACATACTCATTTCAAAAAAATATTTATGGACCTATAGGAGTGGTTCCCAGGCTGTTGGGAGAGGCCACCTACATGTTGGGATCAGAAATTTTTTTTATTCCCTTCCCTATTTTAGAAACCCACCTCAACATACATTGACTCATAAGATTAAAAATGTATAGTATCACTATAAAATACACCAAACATTTCATCAATTTGATACTTAAAACAATGATGGAATGACCTAAAAATTACATTTTTATTTTCCAAAAACTTTTAAAAAGAATTGATAACCAATTACTATAATTTTTTTTTTCAAACATCAAAAGAGATAAAATAACCATTTAAATTTAATTTATTCCTATTAGATTCATTATTCCTATGTAATTTCCAAGTAAATACATTTACCTATAAATAAGAATCATCCTTGATAAGGTCTTCGAACTGAAAAACCATCATATACCATGTCAGTATGAAATCCTCAATGTTTTAGTTCCCTGCATTGAATCCTCATTCCAAAATATGATCATGTTCATCAGTCCACACTATATTACTATTACTAGTGTCCAAACATACAAATATATCAGAAATATTATAACAATAATTTTTAAGGAATTAATAAAAAGAGATACCTAAAAAATTTCATCCTTAGATTGAATAATAACTTACCATAACTCACCTTCTCTAGTATCTTGAACCCAGTTTGTGTTCACCACGTTGGAAGATAATTTCATCACCATGGAAACCTACCATGAGTCTTCTTCTTCTAATATATAATTTTAAACCTCCCTAACTTCATAAACATGGTTATTATTTTTATAAAACCCATAATCAATCATTTTATAATCAATATAATATTTTTAACACATTTCATCTGCTTGATCACATGTAATGGGATTTGATACCTTTCTTTAGCCCCTAGTTTATTGGATGGCCTGTTATCCATGATTTTAGGAAATTTATTGTATTCAATACACCCATTAGATTTATTCCAATAAATTATAATGTGCCTACCCAAATTATGGTTTCCTTTTTTACCCTTCATTCTCCTATGTTTTTGGAGTCCAGTACCATAATTACCCTCTGCACTATCAGGTGAAACTTGGATAGAGTTCTCATATCCCTTATATTACTCATATAGTTCTTTCCCTTCAGATATATTATCCACTAGTTGAGGTATTTTTAAGCCTAATATATCCCAATTTATATATATATTATTCAGAACTATATCCTTCAACTCTAATCCATAAAAACTATTACTAGTGAAAATATTCAAGATTAAAATCCTGCAGCTTGACCTACTTTTCACCTTAACCCAATCCTCATTCCGATTTTGCATGCCCAGCTTATAAAGTCAGAGTTCCAATAAAGTAGTTGGGAGACCTTATCTTGTCTCCTATAACCAAACCAAACCATAACCAATTCAAACATTATTTGCATATGAAGTAGGCTTCGGTGAATCACTTCTTTGATCAGGGTGCTGGAACTTGAAGCCCTTTCTAAGCCTCCAGGTTCAGATATGACCTACCATTTTAGAATGGTCACCACCAAATAATGTCTCAATTGTTCAAATATTTGTGAAACCATTAGACTGATATTCTAGGGTCTCACTTTTTTTAGGATGGGATCAGTAGAGTGTAAATTATTATTACAAAATTGACCGAATGAAAAATAATTTGAATGCCCTGGACCAAATGGCTATCAATTAGGCTCCTCTATAAGCCAATGCCCGACATGATGAAATAGAATGTCCTAGTGGTTTATATGAAGATGAAAAATTTATCCAAAACTCAAAAACAATAGCTTTTTTGTAGATGAATTACTTTCTAATATAAATCCATACCTATTAAATTGGTATATTGGACACATTAACATTGAAACAAACATGAGGTTGAATCAGATGAAAAAAAAAGAAATTTTAGGGCTTTCCGAGCATAGATATAAGACAAATAAGTTCCCAACCATATGAATAATGGATGGATTTTTGAAAGGAAAATGGATTTTAGATAATCATACTAATAATGCTAAAGAAGGATAATTACATTTCATGTGAAAAAAATATGACCAATGGAATAGGTATAAGTGGTAGTCATTGTAAGATGTGGGAGATATATACCAGGATAGGATCAAGTCATTCTCGAAAGAAAAATAAATCATTATGTGTTGTTTATCAAGGATCCCAACTATCAAACAACCTTGAATACACCAATATACAATTAATAACCTATCAAATGAATCAGCCGAAGGACAATGGGGTTTGAACCGAACAACCATGTTAAGATCCAGAAGTCCAAAAGCATCTTTGAACTCCAAATAAAAAATCTCCAGTTGAGGAGAGATGCTAAAAAATTGATAGAATTTCAATGGGTCAATCATGTCGATATGAATCCAAGGTCTCCTGAGTAAGACATTTTATTATGAATTAATTATTAGGTACCAAAATTGTGATTTGATCTGGATCCTCTAGAGTGGCCTTTTCTCACTCTTTTAATACTCCTCAATAGTCTAATTAGTTGGATAAAAATCAACCTCATTGTATCCTTAAAGTTCCCGGCTTCTGGCCAAGATGAAATTAATCTTGGAAGAATTATCAACCAAAGACCATAAAATGTGAAAATTATAGATATTTCTAAAAATAGGCATGGGTATGATGTGTCAATTAAAGTCATCATCTCAATATTGATCTATGTACGAGATGGTGGAATGAAATTCTAATAAGATTATTTTTTATTGATCAATGTTATCCATTGTATCTTTTATCATAGACATGCGGGGGGAATATTGGGCTATAATTAGAACCACTGTAAGCTATTTACAGAGTTGAAGAGCATCTTGTATTTAGTTATTGGTCAGTATAGCTACCATTTGTATTAATATTTCATACTTATACACTATTGTTCTGTGCTTCCCAAAGTGGGGTTGGTCCTTGGTTTATGGAAAAGGTGCTACAGAGCATGTTTTCCCATATAATGAATGACTGAATTTCTCATGATGCGGTTGAATTGAATTCTAAAAATATTATATGAAATACAAACCACCAATATAGTTATATATATACATACTATTTTATTTCATAATTGTATTTGTAGAATAAATGTAAAACATGTATAAAGGAAATTTAATATAAAGTTTTATAGTGGAAGGGGGAAAAGAAATACCCCAATCCACTCCACCAATGATCTATTCCATAAAGAGGGTGATTTTCACTAAATAACTTTTTTACTAGGTGCTCCCAGCTGTGTATAATTTGTGGTCACATAATATAACATTCTATGAGATTTCAACCCGGATCTCCCATCATAAGACATCTCCCCTACCATAACCAAACTAAATCACATAGTGAAAAAGATAGTAGAGATAAGATATAAGTTTGAGAAAAGATTTCATCACATAGTTTCACGCAACAATTTATAAAAGATGAATATTCTTTTAGAGAAAATATGTGAGCACCAATCATAGCTCAGGATAATCTTCAGTTCAACTTTTTGACGAAGATAATCTTAGAACTTGATGAATGGATTTTAAATATATATCTATCTTTGGGGTTGGACATGAATAAATTTGTTTTTTTCTCTTCAAATTTTGTTTGATTCTACATATGCATATCACTTGTGTTGTTTTCAAATACATATTATAAATTATTGATTTGAAATTATGAAATGATAATTATAAAATATTTAATGATACATATAGATATATTGATGATATAGGATAAATATAGTATGCATCTTCTCCTTCTAAATATGGAACTAATTTTGCGACTGCAATGATAGATATTTTTCCCTCTCTCTAAAATTTTTTATACGTATAATGTATTGAGTAGACATTATTTCCTTAAAATGATAATCTTATTTTTTTGTACTCAAAATGTATGAAATTTTTTATTAGTAGATTATTAAGGATAATTATGAAATTTTTTACTTATACATATTCAATGTATATTGGTTTATCATACTTTTCACCATTATATATTTTTTTTGTAAGATAAAGAAATAATTATTTTTAAGATAATTCATCTTTGACAAATTGTAAGACAATTTTATTGTTTATGATAAAAAGTTATTAATAAACAATTAAATTTTGATCCAATTGATCAAACAATAAATATTACTCAAAATAATATTTTCTTTTTATATTCACATTCTGACTAGAATTATTTCCTACGTGACTTAGTCAGATATCAAAATATAATATCATATATTACCAATTTTTTTTTTTAGAAACTGAAGATGTTCCTTGACCATCAAAAGAAAATGTGTTTTCCTAAGATAAACATAATATGAAATACTCAGTAAACATGTTTGAATAAAATTAGTTATTTTTTAATCATAAAAACACATTGGGCGATGATGAATTGGAACAATAAATTTTACAAACATCTCCCCATTTTTTATGATTACAAAACCCTTTTGATGAAAAATCGAATTTGAATTTACTGTTTTCATAAAATTATATGTTTTTCTTTTCTATATTTTTATATAAGAAATAATTTTTCAATAAATGTGAAATTTTGTATTTTCCTTTTATTCTCCTCCTTTTTTTGATATAAAAAATAAGTTTTAGAAGGAAATAAATATCTATTCTAGAAAGATATCAGTTGACAATCATAGTTTAGGAAGAAAGGGTAGTTCATAAAGAATCATTAAAATCTCAAAAAAATGATCTAAAATATAAAAACATTATTAACAAAAAAACTATCAGATAAGGTATTAAGGAAAGTAATGTTAGTAAATGTATAATGTATGTTATCATAAACATATAAAGGAAAATAGTAGAGTTAACTGATGTAGATGATTAAAATGATGAAAATTATAAAAAAAGATTTAAATATTAATGTAATGCAATAAAATCAATGGCATGATTCAAATTTTTTATCAAGGCTCAACCATGAGGAAACAAAACTTAAAAGAAAAACAAGGTGGTTTTCATTGAATGTTGTGGGAATCCTTACATGATCTCTCTATTTTGATGTTATATTTGGTGTTCCTTTTATTTAACGACTGATGGATCTAAAATTTTTATTAGGAAATAAGAGGTATACTGATACTAATCAGAAATTTGGGGTTTAATAAGCCTTATACCTAGAATATGGAAGAGTGAATCCACAAAATCATCAATTCAATACATTATTTCATTTTTTAATAATACATAATGCTTATAAAACCAATCCATTTCCTTAATTCCAACAACATTTTGGCTATCGCATTTCATCAAACAACTAATGATTAGGGTTTTCCAAAAAATCCATTTGATTATATGATATTCCCATGAAAAGAACAATTTCAGTTTCCTTTGAGGGTTCATCAATGTCAAAGGATTCTAAAAAAGAGTCAATCTAAACTTTATCATCTTCTAAGAAACATTCCTTACTATTTTTCTTCACTATGTAACAAATATCAGTAATCATATTCTCAGTTTCAACATAGTTATTCATAAAGGATATATTTATCATTCATTAAAGGATAATGATGAATATTATGTCATTATTCACTGGTAATGAGTCTTCATAAGAATCCACAACACTTTTACTAAGAATATATCTTAACTCGAGAGATGATTGAAAAACCATTCCAATAGCTTATTTCAATTTTATTGGAAGACATGAAACACCATCAATAACTAACTTCAAAAAATCATGAAAAACATTTTCTATCATGTAATCACACTAAATTGAATCGACAGTTGTAGTGAATGAGTAAATATCTTGGGAAAATTCCAATATTAATGAATCAACATATGAAGGAAAAGTTATACTAGGAGATGGTTAATAATAAATTATTTTTAAAACAGACTTTATGAATAATCTAATTACTTGAACATCATCATTTGTTACCACATGATCAAAAGTGTTTATTTACTAATGATGAACATTAAAAATGTGAGATTTTAGAAAGCCAACATTAGAGGCTAACATTAAAAACGTTCTCCCATTTTCTTGTACTTTTTCAATCTTACGTGCTTAGGGAATAGGGAAATCCATTTCCTAATGATCATCTATACACCTTTCTTATTGAATTTCAGCAACATATGGTACAACATATTCGTGGAATGATTCTTGAGAAATGGATTTTTTATCCCTCTACTAAGATATTCTATATATATATTGGGAGTGTGAGGGAACTAAAAATAGAGATAACCTTTCCCAAACAGAGTCAATCATGTCTTAGCCAATGTAAATCATCTAAGTGATAACTGATGTTATCCCTTTGTTTTGTTTAACTGGTGGAGAAGTTGAAATAGAAAGTTTTCTTTACTAGTAAAAAAATTTATATCTTGACGGAATACCAATTCCAAAACTCCTTATAAAATTAAGATATTATTCTTCTTTTTCAATTCTTTATCTTGTCTCGAACAATTAAAATGATCCTTCTACCACAATTAGTGTTTTATCTGATTTTTTTGACACCCCCTGAATATGAGGAGAGTACATTTTAGGAATAGAAATGTAAGTTATCATATTTTTCATAGATAAATCTAATTATAATCCACTCTTACCCAAAACAATTGGTTTCAACGTCATGAAACCATAACATTGAGTTGAATAATTTTCATCCATGGAGACTCTTGCATTTTTAAATATTATATAATGATTAATCCATAAGGATAAATGTTGAGGGACTTCTTTTTAATGTGAAACATGTATCGTAAAATATAACAGGATATGTTAATAGGTTTTTCAAAAATAAACATATAATGCAATTAATAACTTGAAAAACAATTTCTACAAACACCATTTCAATGGGAGATTCAATACAGAATAAACCTGACTAGTATATTCCTTTCTGATTCTAAGGTATTTACTTGATTATCTTCCATAATAGTAGTTCATAAGAGATATTTATTGATTTTAAATTAGTTAAAACCATCTATGGAATAAATAGAAAAGTTAAATAATGTATAACATTCATGATGTACATTCATCATTTCATTGTGCTTTACTAATGTCACAGTGAGTTATTTTTCATTGACTATTGCAGTGACTTTGTAATCGTCATTACCAAAGAGAAAGGTAAAAGATTAGTAAATCTCATGGTATTCTTTTTTAAAATTTGTATGGATTCAAGGATAATCAAACATGTATTCCCATCATTTACGTTTTATATCGTTTTTCCATAGCATATCAGTTCTTTCAAACCACTTGAAATATATCACCCTATCACTCAATAAATTTCTTGATATCATATGTTGTTTCATTCTACTTGATGTATAACCATCATCTCCTTTGGTTTTGGCCATTTCTAGATGTTTTATGGGGTGGATGGTTGAGAGAGTTAGGGTAAAAAGGGTTTCAGGGAAGAGAAAGATGGGTTAAAAGGGTTTCATATTTGATTCTTGCATTGTGTTGATGCTCAATCTCCCATTTTTTGTTCACGATAAAAAAGGGATCATGTAGTAATTTTAGAGGTTTTATTACAATGTATAGGTGATGTGGGCTATGAAATAACAATGTAACACAAAACAGTGGTGAAAAAAGTTATTGAGATAAATTAAACAATTTTATAACTATAAAAAATAAGAAACCAATACACAATACAAGATGTTAATTTGAAAAATTAAACATATGTAATTCAAATTTAATAAAATAAAATTTTTTATCATAAAAGGGTTTGTTAAAGATATATGCTAATTATTATTTTGTTAAAATAAATTCAATAGAGATATGACATTTTTTTTCATGATCTCTTAAGAAATGATGTGTTAAGTAAACGTTCTTGGTTCATGAATTGTTTATTAGATTTTTTGAGATATTTATAAAACTTGTATAATCACATATTATTGAAACATGACTGAAATTTAATCCATAATCCATTAATAAGTGTTCCATGCCAAGAACTTATACACATTCAACTTCTAATGATAATAAATTCATCTTTAGCAGTGGATAGTGCTACAAAATGGTTTTTTTACTTGACCAAGACACTAAAGATTTTCCAAGAAATGGATATGTCCCTAGGGTGCTTTTCCTATGTAATCTACATCCATCAAATATGATATATAGGTATGAGATTATACTAAAATATGATGATATTTAAAAAATAATATAAAGAGTTATGGTTACTTTTAGATATGTTATAATTATTTTTGAAGCATTTAAATGTAATTATTTTGGATTATACTAAAATATTTCACACAGATTTACTGAAAACATATCAAATGGTCCACCTACTGTAAGGTATAAAAAAATTACAATGATTCAACTGTATAACTTATTATCAACTGGTTTTTTAGTTTCAAATGAATCTTGTTTGATACTGGACCTCATATAAGTTCAAATGGTTTTATGGTTTTCAAGTCCAAACTTCTTATGTAATTATTATATGTTATTAATTTTATTTAATTAATTTGCATATTTTTTCGGACAATCGTGAAATTCTAGAAAATAGTATAATTCTCCCATAATCCACATTTCAAATTTTCCCATATGTTTTGAAAAATAATTGGAAGGATTTTGATTTTTTAAACTGAAAAAAACATCCACTACATATATTTGTTCTACTAAAAAATTAGAAAAAGAATTTTTCTTAAATAAAGTCTGATATTCAATTCCTTTAAAGCCTTGGAATTTCCATGTAATTGTTTTTATTTATATAGTAATTTTATAAGTCTATGAAATCTGACGGCCCGCAATTCTGAGGTCCAGAGTGCCCGGAATGATCCGCTGATGTTTTGTTAAGCTTAATTTAACGTGCGTAAGATGTTTTCCTGAAAAAGTAAAATAAATCGTAAAAATATACTTAGATCAGAAATATGAGGGCATCGTTGTGCTCAAAATTACGGGTTTACCCTTGGCACGACTTAAGACTAGTCGGCACTGGCCTCCTATGAGAGAACCCAAAAATAGAATAATCGTAAATAAAATAATTAACTAAATTATTTTATTTTTAAAATGCTTATAACATAGAAATGGTAACATAGATTAAAAATCTAAGACAGCAACTGAACTCGTGAGGGTATTATTTTTTTAAGCAGATACTAACTTTGGTTGGCATGGTCCACCAGAGAATGTTAGTTTTTTGCGCGCAAAAAAAAAAAATTAATTGAGAATTATTTTATTGTAAAATTCATAACATCTAAACGGTAACTAGAATTGAAAATCTGATAGTATCATGGTGTTCATTGGGGCGTGTTTCACCAAGGCATATCCTAACCTCTACTGGTGTGGGTTGAGGGTGACTGAAAATAATTTTCCGAACATTTTTTCGGGTACGTTCAGTAAACGCGCGAGTAGTGTTTTGTAACTTTTGAACTGGTGCTCGGAATTGAAATCTAAGGGCACCATTGAACTCGCAACACCAGTAATCGATTAAGGAGACCTTCACCTTGACCGAATTGGGTCGGGAGTGAAATATAGAATTTGGGTTTTTCATGGATGAATAAAAATTAAAATGAAATTGTATGACACTTTATTTTTATTTGGAATACACATGCTGGTGTTTGGAGCTGGGGTCCACCAGAACAAAACCTTCTAATGGATGTTGGAAGTGGGGACCATCACACCTTAACCTCAGATGAGAGGTTATGGTGGTGTGGACCACCAAAACCATAACCTCCCAAAAAAGGTTATGGTGGTGGGGACCACTTGGGTTTTTTAAACCCCCCATGACACCTCTCATTAATTGGTAGAAACCTCTCAAGTCCCTATTAAATTTGGGGGGAGCCTCTTGGTATCCTCCAAATAATTATAGCCAACGTACCTCTTAAACTGAGCTATTATAATTTAAGTAGAATGCATCTTTAAAAATTTAAATGACCACATCGTTGGAATTTAGGAAGGTTTCTAATAAATGAACCTTCATAAATTCCAACGATCGTTACCTACCTCCCTCTCTCTTATATATATATAGGAATCATGGGAGATGGTTTTGGGATGGAGTCACCAAGAGACAAAGCAATGGTAAAGTCACACGACACCCAACACTTGGAGGATTAATCTTCCTTCATGAAGAAAGCATTCTTTCAACAAAGAACGCCGGCAAGGAGCAACTTCCACATTCTTTCTCAGAACCTACTCTGACGTAAGACGTCCTCATCTTTGATGAGTCGACACAAAAACTGAGGATCGAAGAAAATGCCGACGATACCAATGTCCTTATTTTCTCAACGATCTGTCTTCTTCCCTACACCAACATCGATAAACATCAAACAAAGGCAGTGGGTTTATTTTGTGTAACCTTCCTTTTATTTTTCTCTTATTCAGACTGGAATGGATTCGTTGCATGGTGGTAAACCAATTATATTTCATCTTTTTTACTCTTTGAAGAGACAAGTGTTACCACCCTAATTTTGGAGGGTGTGGGTCACACTAACATGGCACGAACCCTCCTTCATTCTTGTTTGTGTTGTTTCTGGGCATGTGAATGAAGCGGCGTTGAAGGCGAAAAAGGAACTGGAAATGGCCGCGCTTCCCGTGGCATCTACGAACCGCGCTGCCCCCATGGTGTTCTGGTGCCCCAATCGAGACAGTTCCATGGGCCAAACCATTGCCGGCTCCCGTTCGCCCTGGCGTACCGCCACCTGTCTCCCACACGCCCCGGTCGAACCCCGCCATCCCTTGCCAGCCAGAGCTGTGCGATAACGCGCCAGCCCGAACCACACCTGCTAGGCCTCCCGGCTTCCTGACAGCTTAGTCATGCCATGCTCGGCCACCGAATGACCCGCCACGCCCTGCCAGGCTGCCCGCTGGCCCGTCGCGCCATGCCCGGCCACCCACCGGCCTACTTGGAACCCTGCCCGGCCCTCCTCCCGGCCAGGATGCACACTACTCAGCCAGCTGCCGGCCCGCCTGGCGCCATTCCTGGTCGTGTGCCCGCTCGGCCGCACCCTGCTAGGCCTCCTCCTGACCGCCCAACCTCCGGAACTGGCCCGTGGCCCCCCTCATGGCACCCTGTCTGAACCGGCCTGGCCGCCCCCTCTAGGCCAAGTCGAGCCCGGTCGCGCCCTCGCGATGCTCCGGGCCGAACCTCCATTGCGGACTACTGGGCAGGGCCCAATGGGCTAGGCCGAACCTAACAGGATGGCCATCCCAACGGGTAGGTCTAGACCCATTAGGTCTGACCAGGTCAACACAGATCAGGTCGGTCCGACTGGGTCGGACTAGACCCGGGCCCACTACCGACCCTTTATTTCTTTGGCCATATCATTGGCACAAGGTGACCGTTTGAAGAACTGTCCGCGACACTGGTTTTCTTCAAGAATGATGGTTCTCTTGAGTATACCCAACTGGAGTTTGGTGTAAAGTTGAGATATGGTCCGGTTGGATCGTGCACGAATCCAACCGGTCCCCCGGGACTAAAATGCTAATAACTCACAGACCGGGCATCCGATTGGCGCATCGTCAGCTACGTTGAGACCCCTATGAGGAGGCATGCCTTTTAAATACTTCTACATGGGACTTTGTGATGATTTTACTATAGAACTATTTCTCATGGAGCGGACCCCGCCCCCCCCCCCCCACCACCCGTAGAGACGAGTGAGCGGAGTACGAAGACATTGAAGTTGGCTGAGACCTGACGAATGCTTGACCGATTCAACTCGGAGTGATTCGAATAGCCCAGTGGGGAGCGCCTGGTAGTTGGTGGAAGACCCACGGTGGAGGAGCGCCTGGTAGTTTTCAGTAGACCCATGTTCCTCGACTGGAGGAGTACCTCTGCAGGCTATTAGGGGGAGCGCCTGGTAGTTGGTGGCAGACCCACAGTGGGGAGCACCTCTGTGTGAGCGTGGTAGACCCACGGTACTCGATAAGAGGAGTACCTCAGAAGTCCATGGTTAGTAGGAATTTCTTGGTAGTTGGTGGCAGAACCACTGTACTCGATAGAGGAGGATTTCTCCAGTAGCCGTGGTTTCGACAATGCGAATGAAAATCATGGTTAAGCTGAGTCAGTATATTTTTTTTTCATCATGATTGAGATTGATTACTTGGTAACTTATGTATCTGTATAGGAATATACCTAAGTGAGGTATTCTGTTGATTACATACTTTTTTGTTTATCCTTGTTGGGTTTTGTGAGACCTTGAGGGTCTTGGGGTCCCTACTGAGTATCATTATACACACCCATTCACGGGCTATGCCCGCACCACATTATGTTGATTGTAGATGACGGATAGCGATGACTGAGGATCAGAGTAGCCGGACAGGACCGTATCCGGAGGTTGACCTTATGATGAGTCGGTACACAGAGGAGAGTGACAGAATTGTAGTGCTGAGGAGGCTATTTTTACCTACCCTTTAGGTAGGAATCCCAAGAGGACGACCCAATAGCAACTTTACTTTTTCATCAGTTGTAATTTTTTCAGTTGTACTTGTACTTTCTTGTTGGGCGTGTATTTCTGGCCCCTTTTACTTTTCACCACTCCTTTGTATTCAATTTTTCTTAGTGTTTTACATCCATCTCGTACTCTGTTCTGTGTTTTTACACAATATAAATTCAATGACTTCCCAGTTTTAGGGATTTACACCTTTGGTGCTATTTGCCAACCTCTGGACTATGGAAGGCGGGCTTTGGGTAGTCATGGCATGGGCCCCAAGGGATAGGTCATAACAATTCCTATTGTAAAAACAACTGATAGTAAAAAATGAACTTAATAATTCTTACGACGCCCATGGATCTTTTTTATGTACATATTGAGAATTGATATTTTTAAAAATAGAATAATGATAGTTATAATCTTAAAAAAATATACATAGACTTCCTCCATTAAAAACCATTTAAAAATGTAGATTTTATAACCATCTAATATTATTTAAAATTTTTATATGATTAATATGCTAGAAGAATTATAATAGACTCAAATATAGCTATGGAAAAATGTTTTCCCCATAATATATAACTTCTCTTTGATTATATCCATTATCAAACAATCTATATTTATTTTTTGTTTTCACATCGTGATCATCATTCTTATTTCTAAAAACCCATTTTACTCTATTTACAGGATGAGTTCATGGTATTTCACTTAATTACCATAATTTATTTATTTTTAATTAATTTAGTTTTTATTTCATTTCTAAAATCCAAAATTAATTTAATAGGTCTTTTCTACAGATTTAGGTTCTAATTAGGATAAAAAGGAATACAATGTATGAATAATTTCTATCATAATTTTATAAGAATTAAATTCATGATTCACAAACTCACCTCCAGGATTACTTCATAATGAAAATATTTTGACATCCTTTTCATTTTACAAATGTTTATATAAATCAATAAGAACATAACATTCTTCACTTTTATATCTAAAAATTTATACCCAAGTAAATATAGAAAAATTATCAATTAATACATAAAAATTAATATACCATCTATAATTTTAGTTCTAGTTGTTCTAAGAAAATACAATTGGATAAGCTCTAGAGTTCTAGAAGTGTATTATTCTTTATTTTGCTTGAAATATGACTTATGTTTCATGAATAATTAGTGTGCATAAAATAGTTACTTTATATTCAATTTAACAACATAAAAGTTAGAAATCCAATTTTTTTATGATAATTTTTTGAAGGAATAATAATTTTAATATCCAAGCCTTCTGTTACAAATCAATGATTCCACAACTTTATCATTTAAAAAATTTACATTTTTCTACTCAGATAATTAATATATAATGTGTAAACCTTGTATGTTATGGGTTCTTTAAATTTGAGGCATTTTTATATAAAATCTAAGTAGTTATTATTTGAAAAATTAATGAAACATCCATCATCGGAATGATATGAAACACATATCTTGTTGTGCTTCATGCCTTCAATGTAATGTACATTGTTGGTAAGGATAGACTATGGATTTACAAATGATCCCATTACAACTATTTATATTTTGAAATTATCTCAAAATGTGACATATAATTCATCCAATTTGAATAAATAATTAAATTGGTGTAGTATCCACTCATATTTTTGAACATCCACTATCCATATACGTTTTTTCCTTTGTGTTTATGCGAACAGTTTCCTAAAATGACAAGTCAAAAATAGAGTTCTTTGGTATCCTAATTATTTTGGGTCCAGATATGTTCTCTAAAAATATTTAGGAAGCTAGAGTTGGTTTTATTTTCTAGATGTCACAGTAGTTTGTTTTGAAAAATATTTTGAAATAAAAAATCTATAATTCCACAAATATAATAAATTTTTAAATCTAAAATGTTTAGATAGTTCCCTATTAAACCATATTGAAAATAATCAATCTTATGAACATATATATTTTTTGAACAAGGAACAAAATATTTTCTATAATGTGTGGATTTTTTATCTTTTCTACCAATTAGAAATTTTTTTCCCAAGTAGATTTTGATCATGAATTTTTTTTAAATATTATTATCCTTTTATAAAAATAATTTCAACATATTTTAAAAATTAAACCTATTTCTTTATATTTTAAATTGTTTTAACATTTTTCGAATTCAAAACAGTATATTTTTCTTGCTGGGTTTGTTGACCTGAAATCTGATTATTATAATATTCTTCTTCATCAATGACCTTATTATGAAATTTTTTAAGGGAATTATTTTTCTTCTTTAGTAAATAATGCATAATATCCATCATGGTGTAGTAATACTTTACTTCTTGGTATAAGTAATTTACAGTATAATAATAATGCTTAGGAGTGTAGTAAGAGTGTACATCATCAGATTGTTCCGTAAAGAATATATTAGCGTTGTGATTTTAGCTTGAACCTCAAATTCTGATGATCTGCATTCGCTAGAATCTTCAAATTCACTTCATGTGTCCTTCATTGCTTTTATGGATTTTATGTATCGATCCCTCATGAAATATTTCATTTTTATCATCTTTTCAACATTTATTTTCATATAGTTAGGATCGATGTGTCCAATATTCTTGTATTCATAACATCTCAACTCTTTCAAGTCATCACCATGATTTCTATTCTTTTTGAAAGGTTTTATGAATAATCATCTCTTGTTATATAATTTTTTTCACTTTTATAAAAATAGATCCATCCCATCACTCACTTTTTCAATTCTTGATAAATCTTCTTCTTCAGATGCTTAAGTGATTTTTTCACTTCTTCTATTTTTCAAATATTTGTAAGTTTAGACTGTCAAAGAATAATATTCCTTTTCGATTATTTTTGGCCCCCCATTTTCAGTTTCCATATCAACATCTTACATAATAAAAGGTCAAATATGATATTTTAACCTGATGTCTTTTACTTATTTATATTTTATGATAGTAGTTGACATTCCACTCCACTTGGATGGTAATACTATGAGAACATTTAAATATTGTTCTGGCGTAGTCATAGGAATTCCTAGATCAATAATTTTATTCATGATCTTAGTGAGTCTTCAATTAATTTTTGTAATACTTCCTCCTTCATCCAATTTGAATGTATCAAATTTAATCTTGTTCATATTATATCTAAGAGCTTTTACATTTCCAGTGACTTTATATGATACTGTTATAGTATTCCACATTTCATTCATTCTCTAACATTGTGATACTCTTTTAAACTCATCTATTCATAATCTATAGATAATATCATTCATAGCATTGGAATCTATATCATATATTGATATAGATGAAACATCCCATGTTTTAGATTTTATATTAGACATTTAATAGAGCTCAAAAACTGTGATATGGACATTTGGATAAAAATTATTTATATAAAAGTCCCTAAATTCATTCCAACATCCATAGTTTTAACCATTGACGTACAGATCTCTGACTGTTTACATACCTGTTTGGTTATTATATAAAACATCCATTAAAAAAATATCTTTAGACTTCATATGTTGATAGTTGTGAACTCAAATGTCACCTTCTCTAATAACAATTGTTGTCTTAGATAATGAATGACTAAATAACTCAAGAGGGGGTTAATTGAGTGCTAAAAATATTCTTTGAAAGATAAACCAACCTTTTTGAAATATTCATATCCTATTTTATTTTTCAGACTATATTTAGTATAAATGTTAAAAATGTATAAAATAAGTTTGAAATAGAGTTTTATATTGGTTTTGGTAATACAAATCCCTTATTTCACTCCAATAATACACTATTATAATAGATGGTGATTTTTACTAAACATCCCTTTTTGGGGGGGCTCCAAGTTGAGTACAATAAGTTGTCACTTAATAAAATGGTCCAAGAACTTTCAACCACAACCTCCCTTTATAAGACCTATCCTTAGTATTAACCACACTAATACATAAAGTGAAAACATATTAGAGATAAGATACATGTTTGTGAAATGTTTTCAAAACACAGTTGAAAGCAACAACTTGTAGAAGATGACAATTTTCATGAGAAAATATACGAGCTTCAAGTATAGCTCATGATGATATTTAGTGAAAATTAATAAGGAAGATAATTATAGAACTTGATGAATGGAATTTCAACATGTACATGTCTCTTTAGTTGGATAGGGTAAAATATGATTAATTCTCTTTGCATTATTTTGATTCCACATACGCATCTGAGTTATGTTGTGGTCAAATTATTAATATATACGATTTATATGAACTTAAGAAAGGATAATTGTAAAATTACAATGATATATATGAAGATCTTGATGAGACAAACTAAATAGAGTATGTATCTTCTCCTTAAAAATATGGAATTTCTTTGGCGACCACAATGTCCGATGTTTTCAGGCTCTCTAAAATTTTCTATGCATGGTAATTCTTTAAAAGGCGTTCATTCCATAAAATGATAATCACCATTTTATGTACTCAAATGGTATCAAATAAATTATAACAATATTATCAAGGATAATTATGAATTTACATACTAATAGAACTTCAAAGGATATTGGTTGATCATATTTTTTACCATTGGATATCTTTTCGATTAGATAAAGAAATTTTTCTTCGTAAGATAATATAACTTCGACGTATTATAAGATAATATTTGAGAGTAAAATAAAATGATACTGATGTAGCATTTAATTTTTTTATTCTTCTAAATATTAATATTACTGAAATTAATATCATCCATCCATATTCTCATTTCTAAATAAAAGTCCTTCCTAAGTTACATAGTTGAATTACGTAAGATAAAATCATACATTACCATTTCTATTTCTGATAAACTAAATTTCATACATGAGCTTCATAAGAGAATTTTCATTCATAAGGTAAATATTATCTCAAACACTAAATGAAATTATTAGTGTAAAATTAGGGATTTTAGTAATCATCAAAACATATAGAGTGGAGATTTATTGAAAAAAAACATTTTACAATTGAAATTATGGTTAAGAGTGTTGCAGTTAGTTATCTATAAAAAAATTTAGTACATTATGATAACTTTTATTAACATGTTTTTGAATATTAATAAAATCATTATAACTTAAACATTTTTAATATGTGTAACATATTTATCGAAGAATTCCTAAGATTATCTATTACACTGAAAGGTCATTACAGTTCCCTGATATGATGATAATCCATATGTTCCACAACAATATTCTTAAATATATGTTCTATAGCTGGATAAAATACATTTAGGGATGAAAATGATAAAGGGTATCAGGTTTGGAAACTAATAGCATTTTGATACAACTTCTCATGGCGTACTCCCTTGGTAATATCTTGAGATGGATATTAGGAGAACTAGACCCACTAATAGGAAATCCAAATTTATATGTGTCATTGGATGTTCCTATCACTGTACATGTTAATTGATTCTTAGACTTTATGATTATTTTTAATGAGTATTACATGTTCTGTAACGTGAGGTATTAATAAAAATCATGAAGACATATGTTCTTAGAGATGTAGAATCCATTTGGTGAGTAAAGAGTAATATTTCATTAATGAATGACATGAGAATGTAATTTTTTCTTTTTTTTGTTAATATAAGTTGATATCTTAGGATCTTTTATTAAAATGATATAGCTTAAATAAATCCATGGAAATTATGTTCTATAGGTATGTTCAATTTTTAAAATTCAAGGAAAGATGTATCGATAACATAGGTTCATAGTACCAGAATTCAACCTACTTGATTAGAGATATCATGATAAAGGGATTATATTACATATAAATTGTCCATATGATTTGTTATATCATTATTCAATTAACATTATACTCTATAGGTTCTTTGTAATGTTTCTTGATTCGTGCCTTGTAATATGTGGTGTTTCAACTAATGAACCTAAGAAATGGTCTTAGAGGGAAACACACTATTGGTGTCCATAATCTTAGTAAATTTTATATTTTTATCAGTTTTTTAAAAAAAGATGAATAAATATTATTCCTCTCTATGGTTTAATAATTATTCATGTTTTCTTAATTATATATATTTTATCCCCATATATTAGACAATATATCTTGTGATAATAATATTTAATTGATATTTAATTTTTATTCATAGAATATAATAGTTATTTATTTATTGGGAAATAATGTCATGATATATATTTATTTACTAAATAATCATTATTCATGGTCTTATAAGTATTGCAGAGAAATGAAATAATGAGTTTAATGGTCTGATGGTATATAAATAATATTAATTTTTATTTTTATAAATCATATATAATTTAATTCATGAGTTTATCACCTTTCATGAAACAACAACAACAACATTATTATATTCTAAATGATTTTTTGTAGGAATTATTGAAATAATAAAGGGAACATGTGAAATTATTATTTTATAACCCTAGTATTATATAAACTCGATTATATTATTTGATTAGTAGAGGTAATTATATTTGTGTTTTGCATAATGATATCTATATATAGTTCTCTCCAAAACATAGAGAGATCCCTCAACAAGAATTATTATAGGAATAGAGATTGATCCTCCTCCACCACCACTCTCAAGTCTTGAGAGATCAGGGAAAACCCTTTTTTAGGAGGTTCACATGGAGATCAAAGGGAAATGATCTAATAAATTAGATCTATTATACAAGTACCAATTGATTTTTATAGAAATGTTCAGAGGTTCATGGAGCACATGTGGATCAACACTAGATAAAATCTATTTTTGATTTATACATGGCAATAACTGCATGAAATAATGATGTTGTCAGATACATCAATGAAGAATTAATTTATTATAAGGTAATTATATAATTTCATAAGTTAATTATAAATAAAATGGTATAATCATGTTCATTGGAATAGTTTTTGGTCTATTTTCTATATTCATTGATTTAATTAAATTTATAACCGTGTTTACCAACATGTAAATCTCAGATAAATCATCAATTATGACCAAAAAACAATGTTGGGAATTACCCATCTGATGCTTTTGTTGTCACTGAAACATTCAAGTGGTATTGGAGGGGGATGCAAAATTATGTATAATTATTTAACAATTATTAATAGATTTAATATTTTTTCGTTAGTTTTTAATTCATGTTTATTCTTTACATATTACAAATTGACAGATATTATTTCTTTTGCATAATTTATCAAAATTATAATCAAATGGGTTAATTTTAAGAAGGAAATGAATTCAAAGATCTCATTTGGAGGTGTTAAGGTGTCTGGAAGGAAAAAAGTACACACCATGTAACATGAAGGTACAAAGGATGTACTAGTGTTTAATAAAAACTAAATAAATATGGAATAAATTCAAGCCAGTTTTTATTATAGTAAATGAAGTTAATTACACATCACATGTGGACTGGGCAATCATTGTGCACGGTTATCCAGAGTACATGATGTGTAACCTCCTTAAGTAAAGTGTAGTCCTTTAGTCACAAACATGTTGTGTATCCTCTAACACAACCTACATGATTGGTGATCATTTTTCCTTTATATCACATTTTAATTTCTCTAATATTTTTCATGGAATTATTACACATTGATTCCCTAGGCATGATCCATGGATAGACAGTAAGAAAAATAAAAACCATGTAAACATCAATTTATGTGGAGTGAATTTTAACCAAATTACATCGAACTAAAGAATAATTTGTTGTGAAATTGAATCCTTTTCAACATGTATTCTTCAAGGTCATTAAGTTGATAGTACATTCCATTTTATATGTTATATTTATATAATTTCTAATTAATTTATTCATAATGTTCAAATTCATATCTCATATATAAGTCGTATTACAGTTATTACTCTACATGCATTAAAAAATAACATAATATGTAAATACCTTATGTTATATGTTGTCAAAAAGATGAAAGTATACACCATGAAATTACATGATATTTTGGGAATTCTACATTCCACAAAATTAAATAGTACATGAGTATAATACATGTGGGGTAGTTTTGACAAGTACTCACTATGTTCCCACCAATGTACATTTTTTAGATTTAATTTTAACTAAATATATTTAATTTGAATAAAATTATTATGGATGATATTATCAATACAATCTATATTATAATTAAGATAACATAATGTTTTAAATTAAAGAATATAAATAAATTATTCGAGTTACATTATTCTTAAATAAAAATGATTATAATTTAATGTTATTTTTATTAAATGCATAATTTTTTGCACGAATGTGGATGATTTTGATCCTAGGATTGACCTTTGTATGTGATTTGATTCATATAATTTATTATTAAATAAATTTTCTCCAAGCATTTCATATAACCTATCATTATATAAGGGATTGTATGCCCATGGTTTTTTATGTAAACCCCAAACTAACCCTTTGGTTCCCCTCACCTACATGTGGGTAAAAGACTATGTAATGGATGGAGCTACCAAGAAGGTGGATTTTATTCTAGTTTGAATATAAGGTTAAATCATTCCCTGAGAGATACAGAGGTGGATAGTGGAATCCAAAAACACAAACCATAAAATTTTCAAGGTATTTTCCCTTTGGATGCTGATTAGTTTATCATCCACTCGATAAACTAGCCATTAATAACAGCTCATGATCATACCAATTTTTTATTTTTTATCAATAATTATTCATGGTTTTTTCATTATAGATGCTTTTTCATGATCACATGAATTAATAAATTAATAATAATGCAATATAGTACCAAAATAAATTGGCTTATACATAAAAATTAACTAACACATGGTCAATCACATAAGTAAATCAACATAATATTTACAAGTATTTAATAAAAAATAAAAATTCAAAATAAAAAATAAAAAACCAAAACCAAAATTATATATATATTTTTTGTATAGTCTTATACTACATTATTTAAAATGGAACCATCGTTCCACATACTTGACTAGACAAATATGGGGGGATTTCAATTTTTATGGAATTCAAAATTAAATTTTTGGGTAAAATTTAATTTGTCCATATTGAGGGTTGACTACCAATTCTAGACAAGGTATAACTCAGAGGGAATGGTTGATGAAATAAAATTTAAGGGTTTCATGATAGGGTATTCCACTGAATAGATCCAGTAATGGGGAGTTAATATATTTGGAATTTGGAATACCTACCTAAAACCATTATAATTTATGGTTTATCTAAAGTTGGTGTGATAAGAAGGGGAATATGGATCCTTGGAACCAGGATATCCACAAAACATGATATTATAGATCAAATGACAAGGGATATTGGGTTTGAATAAAATAGTGATATATTAATAAACATAATATTTTTTTTGGAAAAATATTTTCTGTTAAAGTACAAAAACACTACTCATCTAATTTGTGAAAACATAAATAAAAATTACTTCAAACATATCATTATGATCCATACATGAGAAAGATATCCTTATTACCCAAAAAAATATCAAAGATTGGAAAGTTTACTTATATTTTATCCTATGTCATGAAAGGAAATTGTATGTTTTGGAAGATACTATTACTGATATGCCTAATAATGAGGCTAGTGAGGAAGAGTTATCTCTCTACGATGAACATTTGAATGATTCCATAGATGTTCATTGTTTCATTCTACCATCCATAACCAGTGATATTTTGTATAAATATGAGGGAATTGATAAAAAATATTATGATATCTCACCATCAGGATCACTATCAAGAGAATGTGAGAAAAATGAGATATGGGATCTTTAACTCTCTGTTTATAACTAATCATGGAGAGACGGTGCCATTTGGGACTCATATAGTAAATATTATTGGATACATTAAATTCTTAGACATCTTAGGGATTAAATTTTTATATGATATGTGCAAAAATATCATACATTAACCACTACCAATTACTGTATTCATGTTTATTGTTAATAATGACATGGGCAATAATAAGAAGAGTATATAATAAATAATTGATCTGATTTTCATATTGGAAAAGGGCATGGGGCATGAAAAACCTATGGTCATTATAGTGAATAAGAAAAGGAAGAACAAGATGATGGGTCACAGGACACATAATAAGACTAAAACACTTAGGTACCATCAATCTAATATGTTGATGATCTAGAGGTAATGAAATGAAAAGGAGGTAATATTTTTTTCTTATGTTAGGAATAGACAATATAAGAGGAACTATACCCATAAGAAAGGGGAAGTCAAAGGTTCATTTTTTATTGAGCGTACTATTTAAATATCTACACACTGGGTATTAGATAATGCCTTTAGTTCTCACATATGTATGCAGACATAGGAACCCGGTTGATTCTAATAGACTTCCAATGGATAGGTGTACTTGAGTGGTGAAAATAGAGCCAGGATGGATGATATAGACATTTCTAACTACAATCTTTCATTTATAATATTAATGATATTGTTTTTAAGATATTTTTATTTTTTAGCAACTATTACCAAGAACAAAATTTATATATCATTTCTCAAAGCAGATGTTTTTATTTTAAAATTTCAAAATAAATGTTGTTTCTTTTATAAATACAATATATGTTATGGTATGGAACATTTTAATAAAAATCATTATGTATTAAATTATGAAATCCTATTATTAATAATAGATACTAAATAATTTTCACATGAATTCAATAACACACATCTATGGAATGACTATCTTCATCATGTAAATGAAAAGCGTTTCATGAATCTCTTTAAAGATGGACATTTAATCTCTTTTAGGAAAAAAATTGAGATATATCATACTTATTTATAATGAAAAATGACATAACCATCATTAAATGGGAAAGGTGAAATGAACACATATATTTTTATGATTGGAGCACACTAATGTGTATAGACCATTTATTGTAGAATCTTGATGTGGGTATTCTTACTTTATAAATTTTAATAATGACTTCTGTGGATATGGAAATGTCTACTTGATAAGGAATAAGTCTGAGTCCTTTGAGAAAATTAAATAAATCATGAATTAAGTAGGTAATAAATATTAAACGAAGATAAGGATTAATTTTATTTCACTGATGTGGTGAATATCATATTCAATAGTTCATAAACATTGTAGAAGAGATAGGGATTCTGTGTTAACCCACTCCACCATACACACCACAATGGAATGGTTTTTTTAATGGAGAAATTATACCTTTTTAGACATGTTAAGGTTGATGAGGAGCCATTTAGATATCCAATTATCCTTTTTTAGATATTCATTACAATATATCGAATACACACTAAATTGAGTAACAAATATAACAGCCAATGTTATTCCCTTTGATTTATGGGGTGAAAAGAAATATTTTTGTCACATACACATATATTAGGTTGTGATTCATTTGTTAAGGCCATATCAATAAACCAATTAGTACCCCAAAGCGCATAGTGTTTCTTTATATGATATTCTAATGAAGAAAATGGATACTACCTATTAAAACCCATGGAAAATAATGTCATTATCACTATACAATCCATATTTCATGAGGGGGATCATATCCACAAAAATGATAGTGGGAGAAATATTTAATTTTATGAACTCGATTCTCAGGATAGAAAATATTTGGTACATAAAAAGATTTAATAGGCCCCTATGGAAGAATTAGTTCATGAAACACAGGTAATGAATAATACTATTAAAGAAGAAAGATAACAAATGAGATGTCAATTTCTAGTCAATGAAGATGAGGACTCATTATTTGTTGACAATGAGGAGCCTATATTCTATAATGAGGTGCTAGAGAGATCATAATAGACCAACTTTAAAAAATCCATGAATTTTAAAATGGATTCCATGTATCAGAACAATGTTTTAGTTCTGGTCGATGCTTCAGTGTATGTAATGCCCATAAGATTTAAATGGGTATTCAATAAGAAACTAGAAATTGAAGGTAAGGTAAATAATTATAAAATAAGGATATAGGATAAAGGATTCTAAAAACATCAAGTCATTACCATTGATGAAACTTTTTTCATTGTTTCAATGCTTAAATCCATCACAATTCTAAATCCTATAGCTGCTTACCATGCCTATGAAATTTTGATGATGGATGTCAAAACTAATTTAATTAATGGGAACCATCAGGAAGATTTCTATATGAAACAATAAAAAGGGTTTGTAACTCCAATGAATGCCAACAATATTTTCAATTTATATAATTTCATTTATGGATTGAAGCAAGAATCCAAATCATGGACTATTAAATTCAATAAATCAATAAAAAATTATTTTCATTAATAATTATTGTGATACAGGTATTTACAAGAGGTTTAGTGGGATTTATGACTTTATCCTAGTAGGATATGTTGATGAAATATTACTTATTAGAGATGACATACCATTCTTACAATAAATTAAGGACTGGTTAAATATGTGTTCATCCATGGGGGATGTAGGAGAATAAGCCTATGTTATATGGATCAAAATCATTCCTGATATATTGAAAAAACTTTTTGGACTATGTAAACATACATTAACTATACAGATTCTAATGTGATCTAATGTAGAAGAATCCAATAGTGTATTAGTGACAATACACATTTTAGACATATTTTTAATAAAATGTTTCTTAAAAAACCGGGGAAAGATATAATGAGTAATATACCATACTCATTAGTAATAAGATCAATCATGAAAGTCATGCTATGCACTAGACTTGATATTTAGTATGCATTAAGCATGGTAGGATGATTTCAATAGGATGTTGAATAGAATTGGTTTTTTTAAGGTTATCCTTATGTATCTCAAAAGAACTAAGGATATGTTCTTGATGTATTGAGGATATGAGGAGCTGGTCATCAAGGGTTATACTAATTCTGTTTTAAAAACAAAATTGAATCATCTAAAGTTGCAATTAGGATATGTTTTATGTCTCAATGGAGGATAATTTGGCTAGAATAATTGAAAGCATCTCATTTTTTCTGATTCTACAATGGATTATGAGTATATAGTGGCTTTTGATGTAGCCATGTAATCTATTTGGATACAAATTTTTTCCAAAGATCATGATGTGGAACCTATAAGTAACGTTACTATTACATTGCATTATGATAATACAACAACATTAGGTCCTGAAAAAGAGTCATGGTCACACCAACAAACACAAAACATACTCTAGAAGTTTCAAATTCTGAGATAATTTTTTTATATGGTTGATATAGTAGTAATAAGAGTTATTGCATAAGAAAACCTAGCATACTTATTAACTAAAGGCCTATCATAGAAGAATGATCAGTATCATGTGATAGCTTGTGAAATGATGGTTGTTAGTAGTTGGATCTTGTGTATGTGGGATTATGTTGGAGTTGGTTCCCTAAAACCAACTATTGTGTACTTTATGATAATTGATACACATTTTTATGAATACATATAAACCTCTTATGAATTAATAATTGTTCTTTGTAACATAGTATTGATAATGTCTTAATATTAGTTTTCACACAGAAAGGACATAGTAGTTCCCTGTTATGATAACAACCTAGAAGGTACACAACAGTATTATTACATATTTTTTTATGGTTGGATGGAATCATTTGATCGAAAATGAAATATTCTATTAGTAGTGGAGACTCATATGACATTCAGCAAACTTCTTATGGTTTACTCAGTTGGTAATATCTTCTGTATGATATTATGGGAATGAGACCATCCTGTAGGATGTACACAATTGTACATGTCATTGGATGTTCCTACCTATGTACATGTGTATTTATCCTTATTATTTAATATTATTATTAATGAATATTATAATTTGTGTACTATAATATATTGATTAAAATGATTATGATATATATTTGAGATTATTTAGGATGCATTGGGTGCATAACGAGTAATATTTCAGTCTTAAATAATGAAAGAAATTATTTTTATCATTATATTCTTCAATAGAAGTGATATCTTAGGACCAATGATGGAAATTATATAGGCTAAATAAATCCATTACAATTATGTTATATAATAAAGTTCAATTTTTGAAAAGTAAAAGAATATGACATCAAGCTCATAGGTTAATGGCACCAGCATGAAAACAACTTAATTACAGATATCATAATGAAGGGATTATATTACATTGTAATAATTAATATGATATATTATTTCATTATGACATTAACATCTGTCACAATTGGTTCATTTTCATGTTTCTCAGTGATAACATTTTAATTTTGAATCCTTCACCTAATTCCATTAAGAATGAGCCCTAGGTGGTGAAAAATTATGTGTATATATAATCTCAGTTTATTAATATATTTTTATTTATTATTTATCATGTTCATCAAAATTATTCTCACATGTGGATTAATAATTTTTTTTGTTTGACTGATCAAATATATTCTTTCACTAGTTATTTATGATAATATTATGCTAGAAGAATATTTAATAAATAATTATTTTATATTCAGGGAATATAATATCTATTTATTTATTTGAGATTAATGTAGAGATATTTATGTGATATAATTTAAACATTTTCATTCAAAGAGACAACACTTAAATTTTAATTGGTTATCCAATAAAGTCCTGTCGAAGGTGCGTACCCTGATTAGTGTCGGTCATAACAAAATAGACTAATCATTACATGTTATGGAAAACAATATTTTAGACAAGCCCACTCAATTCTTGGAACACTGTATTAACATGATATAATGGATAAAACACTACATCCCTCGAAACACATTTGTTGTCTCCCCCTTGCTTAATACTTTGAGATAAGTCAAACTTAGTTAATCAACATTAATGTTCCTTCAATGGATTGGAATTATAATAATTGTCCCTCACTATAATGAGAATCTATTTTCATTTTTGAGTTGAGTTGACGAAATTTGAATGCACTATTCTTTGAAAACGTGATGTTCAAAACTGCCTTTTGTGAAGCTCCTTCGTGAAGTTCACTCATTCACAAAGCACCCTATATTTACAGAGCACACTATGTCAATGTAGACTACCCAATCATCGAAAATAACACATTAAACAGAATCATTGGAATTAGTGAATAAATTAGAAGTATTTTCACGATGCTTAATATCACATAGAAACCATGATTCATATTTCTACTCTAGCTTCACAAAATCACAACAATTCTGGATTTTCCTATATTTTTTTCAAAACAACGTGGGGGATCCTTATATTTATAGGCTCAGCCATTTGCAATGCCCAACCTCCTCCATCATGTTTTTATGATAATTAAAAAATAATTCATGGTGCTCTTCCATTCATGATGATCCAATGAGATTTGATGTATTCTCGAAGATTTCCAAGAAACCATCATGCACTTGCGAGGCTTTAATTCACGTAATCGCAGAGAACACCGTCACATTTTGGGACACACCAAATCTTCATAAATATCATACCAGTCTTAATGAAACCCATGATTTTACCATTTTTATGATGTTTGATTCCCACAATATTATTTTATGATTCAATCATCTTCCTCTATATTTTTTACCCCAATAATTTGGAAAATAGTGGGAAACGACACCACTTTCAACACTATTGTCAGCATGTACTAGAAGATCACTAGTCTTATAGACTCTATGATCATCCCGATGTGGATTGATAAAAAAGACAAATAAAACCCAATTTAAATTCAATAACAACCTTGGATCCAAAAATATCCCCCATTGGGTTTGTTGGAAATCTTCTGATAAATTAAATAAAGCACCATCCACCATAAAAATCTGATACATAAGAAACAACTCAAATAACTATATAAGCCCACATGAGAAAAGTGAAGTGTAAAAACCAAGACGGGAAGAATGAATTGAGTTATCATGTTTTTTAATGCATAAATATTTCTATGATATGTTCTAATCATGTAACAACTCATCGTGTCAAAGTAGTATTGCATGGTTTTGCAACCATAAAATTTTCATTCTCATTTTTCATTCTCCACATTTGTATCATGGTACCATTGTATTTCTCCATTATCCCCCTTGGGAAATAAACCCAAACGACATGTTATAGAACTTTTAGAATAGAAAACACACTCCTCTAGATCATATCATCCCCATAAACCTACATCACTTCCCCGAATAGGTTAAAATAGTTAATACAACTAGGGAGAAGGGATTTTTTGTAACCACCTCATTCCCTGGGAGGTGGATGAACACCAAGGTTCAATAGATGTTTCTCAAACAAATGTGTTTCCAATGGGTTAGTAAGAATGTCTGCCACATGGTCATCAATTCCATTATGATCCATTAAAATCAGACCTTGTTTAACTATTTGATTGATTAACTGGTATCAGATTTCAATATATTTTTTAATAGAATAATGAAATAGATTATTTGAAATATTAATAGTTCTCTTATTATCATTGTGAGTTACCATTGGTTGTTTCACCTCTTCCCCAATATCATTCATTTGTTATATATACCAAAATAGAAAAGTGATATCCTTCATAAAAGGGATATACTCTTCTTTATCCATACTAAGAGAAGTAATTTCCTTCTTATTACTCAACCATCCAATAAATTTCATTACAATTAAGAATTCTCACCCACTTATGTACTTTAAATCCACTACATCTCCAACCCAGTTAGTATAAAAATGACGATTTCTCATTAATTTTTATGGAAGAAATGTATAATCCAAAACTTTGAGTGACTTGAATGAACCTCATGTTTTTTACAGTATTCAAATATTTTACCTTCAGATTTCAATGAAAAAGGGCCACAATGAATTTCAAAAAGGTAATATCTATCTGTTTCACAGCCAAGTTCAATAATCCTTCAATGAATCTCCTCCACAGTTTCAGATCAATAGTTTTCTCATCATTATGATTTCCCTATTTTGTCTCAACCACAATCCAAGTGAACATTTTTTGGAGTCACGCATACTAAATTTCTTTAGAAACTCCCTTCATACATTTATCTATAAAGAAAAGTGTATTAATTTCTTCTAATCACTTTTATACTCAAGAAGTATGTGAGTTTAATAATCATAGGCATTTGAAATTTTGATTTCAGGTGACTAGAATTTTCATCTACTGATCCCTTCCTGCTTCCACAAAATAAAATATCATATATGTAAACTAGTACCATGAACTGGTAATTTTATGAATTATTCAAATATTGATTGTGATCCACTCCAAATCTTGGAAATTAAATATTCATTAGATAATAATCCATCTGAGAATACCATTCTCATGGTTCCTGCTTCAGAGCATAGCCTGCTTTATTTAATTAGAAAGCCTCCATTTCATCATTACCAAGAAGATAACACACTAGTTTTTCAATGTAGAATTCTTCTTCCAAAATATAAATTATGATAGATGTTTTGACATCCATTATATACACATTAAAAACCCTTTGAATTATCCTGGAAATAAAGAGCCTGATTGAATCTAGTATATCTACAAGGGAAATGTTTCTTTGAAACCAATTCCATCAATCTATGAATATATTTTTCACACTATACCTTCATTGTTTCTGATCACACCACCATTCTTATTTAATTTTTTTGAAAATACATTTTTTTCCAACGACATTGTGGTTTTTAGGTCTATTAATAAGATCACTTGTCTAGTTCTTGTCAATATGATCATGTTCTTCATTCATTGATTAAACCCATGATTCATACTTCATAGATTCTTCAAATGAGGATGTTTCTACAATTGAAAGGAAGGTATCTGGTGCATCTTTCCTCATTCTCCTTGTATGTTTGGGTGATTCCCAATCACCAATTTTGTTGGTGTGATGAATTTATACTATTAAATTTATCTAGTAAGGTTCAAAATAATTTTCTTCATCCATGGTTTTCTCTTTTGATTCTTCTTCTAAGTCAAAATCATAATGTAACTCCTGAATTTTTTTCACACCTTGCTCTAATTATGTTTATAGATATGTTTTATGTATACATTATTTCCCATATTCTATCATATTTTCATAAAATAACCTTAGGGAATTTGAGGTTTTATCTTCAAGGATGTATACATCGAGGTTTTCCATAACTTTTCAAAGATGATTATTAAATCATTTTTAGGATTTTCTATTCATTTAATATCCCAAAAATATAACCTTTTATACAGCATCACCATACTTCCTTTTATTTCCTTCTTTATTTGGGATGGAACATTTACATGCGAAAACATGAAAATACATCAAATAGGGATTCCTTAAATGAAAAAACCCATATGGTGTCTTTGTTTATCCCATATAAATCCTTGTTTAATTTTTAGTAAAAAAGTTAACATGAATAACCTATTTCCAGAAATTACAATAGATACGACTCTCAATTGGTATAGTTTTGGCCATATTGTTTACCTATAAATTAATGTGCCCATAAACTATATTCTACTAGGGGTTATCATAGTAACCTCATCTTGTTGTATTCCTTGTTTCTCTGTGTAATCTTCAAATTCAATGGATTTGTATTCCTATTTATTTTCAAATCCTAGAACATTGATTTTTCAACATATATCATTCTTATTAATACACTGATATATATTCATGAAAGCACTTACATTCTATTTCCTATGAATACAAATTACACAAGAAATTATACTATAATCACCAATAAATATAATGAAATACCTATCTCTATATGATTTATCCCAATTTATTAGTCCACATACATCTAAATGTATAAGATCAAGAATATTTGATGCCCTTTTATTCTAGGGATGATATGAATTGAAAGCCCACATTACACATATGAAATAATTTAATGTATTTTTAGTTCATGTTTATGATTGGGGATGTCCATGATAATTTTCAACATAGATGCCCTTTCTTTTTCATGTTCATTAACGTGACCTAACCTATGGTTCCACAAGTTGTTCTCTTCTTCAACTGTCATGTAGAAAATGTTCTCTTTACTATCAATGTTATATATGTTTCCATCAGTTCTTCATCCTTCCATAAGAGAATTCATTATCCCTCCTTTTATAGTGAACCTATTTTTATTGAATGTCATTATATTTCATGAATCATAGGGTTTTGATACACTCAAGATATTGTGATACAATCCATCCACATAAATTACATCATCCATCTCTAGATCGCCACTTGTCATTTTTGTACCCCCACTACCTATGATTTTCCATGAACCATCATGTCCAAACCAGAATGTTCCATCAGAAATTTTCTATAAATTATTCAATAAATATATTTTCACAATCATATGGGATGAGAATTTGCTATCAAGAATCTACTTTCAACTGTTCTGGGTAGCTCTAAGATAAAATTTTGCATGATTATATTTCTCTATTTTCATTATTTTTATCCACGAAATAATATATTTAGTGAAGAATAAATATGGTCTATCAAACCTATTTTCCATGTTGATGGATTAATCATTCTCATACTCTTATCGTATAGGTGAAAAAAAATTATTAAGAGAAACACCGTCTGATTGATGAGTATTGTCTTGTTTCTTATTTCTATATGAATTGTTTTTACCATTCATCTACCATTGATAAATAGCTTTATGACCAATGTTACAATAATGAAATTAATATCCATAGGAATTATTTATTTTATAATATGTATGATATCAATTTTTTCTCATTTCTTGACTTCCTTTCTCTTCTCATTCAAATATATCATTACCTATTCAAAGAATGACATGGTATGGACTAGATAGTCATAGTGTTGACATTTCATTAGAGGAAATGTATTCTCAATTTAATTATTCAACATGTCTCATTCCCTAGGAAAATATTTTTATTTCCAATAATTTTTGGAAACTTGTAGAAATTATTTTTTTCTCCTTTATTTTTATATGATTCCCTCTTTGTTAGGACATCATTTGACTTTGTGATATGTTCATCTTTTGAATTCCCTTTTGTTTGGTTTATCTTATTTCCCACCTTTTATGATTCAACATCACAACCAATTCCACTATTTCTCATGCATGTGGATCTTTGATCAATAAAAAACTTCTATAATATATCATAACCCCTCTTAGCTCTCTCTAAAAGCTCAATATTTGAGAATCTTCTAAAATATATTTTCGTCTTGGTTTCCTTTGAATTTGAATCTCAATAATTTTAACTTCTCAGAGTAACAATAAATTCTTTAAGTCTCTTAATGGTCTTGGATATCTCCTCTTGTTTGGATATATCTTCATTGATGACCTTTTCCTATTCTTAAATTATGATATTTAGTTGTTCTATATCATCTGTGATTTTAAATCTTATTGAATGTTGTTTTACTATTTCATCTACTTGATCAATTCCAACTTCATAATTATCAATACATTATGATGATTCTTCCTTGACTGCTTTCCACTTTTTATTTCTTTTTCAATGATTTTCAATATTACCAAGAGAATCCGCATGTTCCTTCTTGATAGCAGCATTAATAGTCAAAATATTATCTCCAACATTATATTTGTATGGTTCTAAATTTTTAATTGTATCCATCATGGATGCATGGGTTCTAGATATATACTCTACCATTTTATCCTTAAATAATTAATTAACATCATCAAATTCTTTATAGAGAATATTTTTCTCTATAAATTCCTTCTATATTTGAAGTATCCCTTTTGAGATAACCTTCTTTGGGGATTTTATATGTTTTTGGATTCACTTTGTTCATCATCGTACTTTCTTGAGAACTAAGATTAAATTTTCCCAACTACACTATAATGGAAACAAACCAGGGGTATCATTTCTTCAAATATACCTTTTCCATTTTAGATTTTTTTGGATAAGAGAAAAAATAAGTTCAACTTCCTTATTATCTTCATTAACACTATATCCTGAAATCTCATGTTTTCCATGGTTTCGAATGACATTTCCTTTCATAGTTAAGTAAATTCATATTCTGGTTTGACTCGCACTTCTTAAGGCAAAAGACCAATCATAAGATCGTCCAACTAAATTTTTGACAGATCCCCTTCAATAAGGGACAACACTATTGGATTATAGATTGGTGTGAGCCTTCCCAAAAATTTTATCCCAATGTCTATGTCATTGATTTATTCAAAAAATCCCCATATGGATCCAATAGTATCATTAATTTGATAAAAACAATATCTATATTTTTATTGGGATGCATTTTCAAGTCATCAAACCTATTATGAAAGTCTTCTAGATTCACCTCCTTAACTTTGTTATCACCTCAAAATATATTCTAAACATTTTCCCACATCGACATTGATGATGTTAAAGTCATCACCTTTAGATATATTTCTTCAGAAATAGATATTTTGTGGAAATTATATGCATTAGAATATACATAAAATTTTTTACTATCTATATCAGTCGTAGAAAGTCACGTTACATCAATTACATGTATTCCTTCCAAGAGATCTTAGATGACATCTCGACATATTTCTCCAAATCTAGAAGTTTCTTCCATCAAATAGGTTGACTCCCCTACCATATAATAAATTCTCTATGACAAAAAATATGGTCATATTTTACATCTATAACCTACACCAAATTTTGATACCACATGGTGGAACCTACAACACCCTGAGAGGGGAGGGGTGAATCCGGGGGTCAACATTTTCCTATAATGTGATGGATCTTATTCATACATATGTAAGAAAATGTTGATCTTGTCTCATGGTAATGTTTAGTTATTTAAACATTCACATATAGAGAGACAAAAAGACAATTTTACATTGTTCACAACTAAGGGGTAATACAAGGATCATACATTGATAGTGTATTGGTCATAACAAAATCATCTAATATTCACAAGTTTTTAAATAAATGAGTTCAAACATATTCACTATTTTTTGGGAACACTAACATTATAATAATTTTGGGATTTGACACTACGTCTCTTCAAAAACTTCCATCCTCTCCCTGAATCTCACTAATTTGAGATAATTCAAACATTGTTTATCAACCTGAAGTATGCTTTAGTGGATTGGCATTAAAATATATTTACATGATTAGAATGAGAATATTATTGTGTTGTAGGCATGAGTTTATGAAATTTGAATTCACTTTTCACTAATAACTTAATGATTAAAACATTCTTTCATGAAGATCTGTCATGGAGATTACTCCTTCTCGAATCACCCTACCTTTATGGATCTCACTTCATCAATGTGGAATAAATTATCATCGTGAGGCACACATTAATCAGAATTATTGGCATCAGTCCAGACTTATTTGGTATTTTCACAATGCTCATGCTTTTGTATAAATATAGATTCAGATAGATCCACTATATTGGTGAAATCCAAGAGATTTTGGGGTTTTCCCTAATTTATTATACCAAATTTTGTCAGGTAGCCTTATATTTATATGTTCATCCATATGTGATGCCCCACCACATCCAAAAAAATTTTAATATCTTTCAAAAACATCTTCATGGTGCTTATTAATTAACAATGCTCATTAGGATTTGATGTTGTCATTTAGCCTTCTATAAAACCATCATGCCCTCATGAAGCTCCAATTCTCATAATTGTGGAGAACATCATCACTCTTCGTGAAGATCCAAATCATTTTTAATGTCATCACTGTATTCACAAAATCCATTAATTTACCATTTTAATGGAGTTTCATTCCTAGAAAACATCCTTTCAAGATGTTGTCATGTTACTAAGAATTTTAAACCCAAAAAATAAGATAACATAGGGAAACTGTGCCACCTTCAACACTATTTTAATCCTGTAATATAAGATCACTTTTCTTACACACTCCTTGATCAACCCGGTGTGGATTGGAATCCAACACAAACAAAAATACTTTTCAATCAACTAAAATCCTTGGTTTCAACAAATCTATGATTAATGATTGATCATAAAATATTCATGGTTAGTAATTCCCCATTCGATGCTTCTGATGTCTTCAAAACATACACATGGGTCTGTTATTTGTAAATAATTTGAGTTAATATTTTCTATTGGGGTAGTGTGTAACGCTGACCTACCCACTTGTTTCGGAATATTAGATATTTGCACAATCAAAAACCAGTTGTTCAGTATGATTATATTAAAACGAATCTTATAATAATACATGGTGTCTCTATATTTCTTATATGCATGTTTAACTGATTTTCCATGGGTTTTGAAAATATATATTGATCCATTAAGAATATGACTAGAGTATGGGGCTTTACACTATTTGTGTATTCCCCTATTTCTTTTTATATTATGGTATCTTCATATGACTACTTTTTCATGTATAGTGATCTCAAGATCAATAATATATTAATCATTATTGAAGGGGTCTACTAAGTGGATTACATTTATAGTATCTAAGAGGAGGACATTATCTGATGAGACATCTATTTATTAGCAATGTGTTTTTTCTCTTGATTATTTAGGGAAAAATAATCAAGAGTTATGTTTAAATTGGTATTTGGATGAGAATCTTCTTGTTTCACTCAATCATGCTTCCTGTGTTTACATCATTCCCTTTATAATGAGAATTAAAAATTCACTTTAGGTGATGTTAGGAGTGATAGATTCATGACTATTTTTATAATTTTCACCTTGATTATAGTGTGATATTGATGATATATCTTTAATATCATCGAGTAATTAAAAAAATTTCACACCTGATTGGAACTTATTTCTTTCCATAATATTCTTATGATTGTGTTGTGGAAACATGAGACACATGAACTAGGGGTTTCCCCAATATCATTGATCTTGAATCATTAATTACCTATAGAATATCCTTGAAGACACTTTATTACTCTATAGTGTGACCCGACCTTCTATGAAAATGGATATAGTCTAGACTATCATTATATCCAGCCTTACCTAATTTACATGGATCGGGAATGTTGAGTGCACTATTTTTCATTGATATAATGAAATAACTAATTAACTAATAATTTTTTTTGAAGAATATGATTTTTTCCGTTACTAAAATCATGTACGACCATGATGTCATTTTAATTCTGGTTGGGTGTGATTTTCTTACTTGTGCTTCATGGTGAAAGGCACCATGGGAGGTAGAGCTTTATTGGATACTCAAGTAGGAAATGGCACTAGTTTTAGAGTAAAAGTGAAAGTCATTTCATTAACAAAACATTTTCTTTATTTAGTGGGACTTAGTCATATTTTTTCCTTAGTTTTTTGAATGAAATCTACTAGATTCTAGTCCATGTATGAAAACTCCCCAAACATACCCAGTTACTTAAATTAGATTACCTATGCTAATAGTTAAAGTTAGGGGTTTTTTACACACAAATATAGAAAATTCAAATGCGGGTTTTTCATTTATGGTAAATATTTTAGGATCTTTTCACTAGTGATAAAATTGATGGCCCATCCACTCTCAAAATGTTTGCAGATTTTGAGCTCAATGATCATCATTTTTCATAGTATAGAGATTAATTGGTAGAGGAATTGATGATTAATGCCAAGATAGCCTACTATGGACCACACTATGATATTACTATACAAAAAACTGATAACCGCACAAGAGTTTGCATGAAAAAAAATCAGTTTTTGTGTTTCCTTCTTATCTCATGGGCCCTTCATGGGGCCACATTAGGTAAGAATGTGTGAGAGATGCACTACTGGAAAATAGGTCTATACCCACGGTTTTGCAAAAAAACGTGGGTATATTTTTTTAAGACCTATACTGACAGTTCTTCAAAACTGTCAGTATTGGTGTTTTTTTACAACCTATACCCAAGGATCTCCAGAACTGTTGGTATAGTATTCTCGCATTATGGAAGGGAAAGAAAATTATGCAGGATACAAAAAAAATTTGGTGGGGAGACATTTTTTCATGGATTAGATTAATATATTTACATAAATATAATTACATATACACAAAAGTTTCATAGCTCGGTTGGACATCCTTTATCCATGGTTGCTATAGGTTGTGTGTTCTATTCCTATGTTATTTTTTTTTGAAATTTGGATTATATTAATATATAAATGTTGATGTATGTATATATATCGAATAAAAATGATAGCTTGACTGGTTCATTGGGGAGGCACTGCCCTGAAGATCTTCGTGAGATGGGGGTTCGAATCACTCTGCACGTGTTTTTTGATTTATAAAACATGAGTGGATTATATTAATATATATCAGAAGATTTATGTATTTATATCAATTAAAATTTCAAGCACAGGTGGTCCGTTGGCGGGGAGCTGCCGTGGGGCGCAGCGCTGGGTGCGGGTTCGAAACCTGCTGCGCCTAGTTTTTTTAATTTAAATTCCCCACGGTTTGAAACCGTTGGGATTGTTGCATGCCACGCTGGAACAACGTGGTGAGCCTTTGACTCCCATATACCCATGGTTCTCCAAAACCGTGGGTATAGGCTGAGACCCCTATACCAACGCCATTCCCGCCAATAGTTCCCAAAATCGTGGGTATAGACTATACCCACAGTTTTGGGGGCTATACCCATGGTTTTAAACTATTGGTATAGGTAGTTTTTCCAGTAGTGATGTTTCTCTAGGCCACATATTCCATTGAATGTAGAGAAAATAGGGATACAAAAAACTTGGATGAGGGAGATTGGAATCTACCAATTTCATATACAAATTCCTTTCACACTATATTGGATCACATCACCCTTCCTTGTAATGAATTACCACAACAAGATACTCGATGGTGTTGAGTAGGTCTAGGGGTACCACAGTTCAAACTATTTCATGAGCAGGGGAATCAGGTGAATATTTATACTATATCCCCACATTAATCTACTATGTATTATTATCCTATTTATGGACTAGTTAATAATAGAGACCCATAAATGTCATACAAAAATATTAAATATTTTTTTATTAATATTCATTTCATTTTACAAAACATGTACGAGGATTGTAAATTTTCAATGTATTAGTAAACATGGATACATAGAGAACATGTTTATAACTGAACTATGTCATGTCACACATTTTACCTTAAAATTATAATCATTTAAAGACATATCACACATAAAAACATTTTTCATAACATTGGGAAAAGAAAAATAATAAATGGTGAGCTCTAATGCTCAGTAAGGGTAAATAAGAGAGATATCAATGATCACATTATCATAAATGAGTACAAGTGTATGTGATCATGATGTTAGAATTTGAAAACAATGACATTAAAAATAATATATCATAGTATTATTTCACAACATAAATCATGATAATTAATAAGATATAAATAAAAAATTAATCAAATAAAATGGGTCATGATAAGATAAGATAGGCATACAACATACGTTTTTGGTGTACACATATTTATAAAATATAATTTACTTAGTAGTAATGCATATCTCTAAATACTATCATAGTTTATTGGTTATACTCCCTAAACTATCCATGTAGTCAAGGATAACCCCCAAAATAACATAGTAGATAAAGTCCCTTTCTAAACTAGGTTCACTACTCATCTGAGTTATATTTTTCTAATGAGATATCAATTTTTACACAATGCATATGAGGGATATATAACTATAAATCCACCCATCATAAAATTAGAATATTACATATGTGTCACACATGATCATAAGATACCTATTGTGATACATCTTGTGAAAATGTAAATGGTTTCATAAACATTAATCCTATCATAACCTTTGGAAATGAAATGAGTATCATAAATATTCAACTATTTCTTCATAGGTTAAACCATTGAAAATAGATGGGATTCATAAAAATATTATTATAATAATTATTAAACATCCATATAAAGAATAAAAAATTCTATTATTGGATGATATTACCAAATAAATCTATTACATATCAATGTTTTTTGTCTTCAATGAAAATAAATATCATAAAAATATCATTAAAACATTCTTGAGGAAAATTCCCATTCAATTCTAAAATTACTTCTTAAAAATATAATGTTTTCCAAAATATCAAGGAAATTTTTTTATTTAAAATTACCCTTTAAAATTTTAGAGGAATCATAAAAAAATTAATCATTCATGATCATAATAAATTTCGTTCAAATCATATTTGTTAAAAAAATATTTCTTTCTCATTTTCGGTAAAACGTAAAAATTACCTCATTCAGTAACTGGCAAGAAGATTCTTTACAAAAACATTGCCTAAATAAAAAATCAAGGGTAAACATTACATGAAAAAATTATTTAATATTATTAAATAAATTCTTGAAATATTTTATAGAAAAAAATTTAATAGAGGGGAAACATTCCTGACTGAATAGTGAAATATATTCAGTTTTTTTAAAAACATTATTTTAGTCTTGAGAATATATAAACTAATAAAAATGAAAGTTAGGAACATATTAACAATATTAATGTGCATTTTAATTAAAATAAGGGGATTTATCAGATAAGGATAATAAATTGTTTTTCAATATAAATTCAATCATAAACATTCATGATTAAAAATAGGATTGAAACACAAACCCTTTAACTTGGGTATAAATTCCTCGAAACATTTTTAAAACAATTTTATAATAAATATTGGTTTATTATACATCTATTACACATTTATATAAATTTATTACCAACCATTTATGATTTAATTGCGACCTTTTATCACGGATTTTTTAAAAATTACTTATAAGAATCAGATCTCCATGTGATAACTCCTTTATTTTCCATGTAGGTTTTGGTTTGGTAGTTTTGGTATTTATAAATTAATCATTACTCCATAATAAAACGTATTTTATTAATGACTTAAATATCATATATATTCAATATAAATATATACAGTATCATCAAGAAAATTAATAGATAGAAAAATAAATTCCTCCATCCCTGGAGTCGGTAGGCCATATATACACCTAAATGATCTTTTTATTATTCGATGGATAGAGTGAATGAATTGAAAATAATATACCACCTTAAAAAACTAATGAGTATTTCATATAAATAATATATATTCTGTAAATACATCATTATTTCGATCCATGTAAAATAGAAATGAAAAAAAATTCATATTGTTTCGTGGAGGTAGATGTTCAAACGTACGCATGAGAGATGTGAAATTTTTTAATGGATTGGAAGGTAAGAATTTTTACATGATATTATTATTAAAAAATAATAATTATGTAATTAATATAATATATACATATAAATATAATTTATATCCACCTTTATATCCTTCTATGATATGTGGTGATGGAAAATGAATGACATTTGTTTGCAATGTAGTAGTATATTGTACACTCAATAAACGATTTCATTTCCAATTTCATGGAAAAGAGGATGGATATATGTTATGAAATTAAAATAAAAAATTTAATTATATGGATCTTTTTTAAAATTAGAATAAATGATCATGATTTTATGGAGGTAAAAGAAGAAATAAAATTAATAATCATGGTAAAGAACTGTATATATTATACCTATATAGGTGAACACAAAATTCCATCCTAGGATGTATATTTATTCAATACTAGAACTACAAGTCATGGGGAGGGATTTTTGGAAGGTATTTATTTCATTTAAAAACAAAAAATTTATATTAACATGTAGAGAGTGGAGAATAAAAGGTTTTATTTTATAAGTTGGTATGGGTGAAATTTTTGTAAATACTACAAAATATTCAATAAGGGAAGTCAATATCCAACTAAGTGACTAAAAACATATAAATAATATTTTTTAGGGATGATAAGATCAATCTAAACCTCCAAAATTAAAAAAGATAAATTTTTTAAACATTTTATTTTTTATACCTCAAAGGATTCTCAATTTTTTCACTTTTGTTTTCACCATGAAAACTACATTTTTTACCAAGTTAATTTATCCATTAAGAAAAAAATGTGTATTTTTACATAATTTGGCCCCAAAAATGCAAATTTTAGGTATAATATAACAAATATAAATCAAATGTGTGTGGAAAAGTAATTTTAACACAGGTTAATATAACTAGAAAACCATGTTTTAACATTAATGATAGTGATTAATTTTTAATTATTTTAATACTTAATATGAGAAAAAATTATGTTTAAATTGTTACATAACATTAATTCTTTTAATTAAAAATGAACAATCCATTTTACCAAATTAAATTCATTGAATTTTATGAATTTAATATAAAATGTATGTTGTAAAGGTGATGAAAAGTATTTCTTAAAGAAAAAGTTTCCTTAATTATAAAAAGATTTTATTTCAAAAATCGATAAAAATTTAATTTAAATGAACCATATTGGATTAATAAAAATATTTGTTGAATAATTTTACTTTTAATTTAATTTTAAATTTGAATTAAGCTTTTTTTTGTTTTAAACAAAAAGGTATTTTTAAATACAAAGTTTTATTTTCCCAGTTCATCAAAAAATTTATATTTTTGGAAAAACAACAAAAAATTAACTCTAATATAATATTAATATATTGGTTTTAAAAATAATTCCTTTTTATAAATATAAATTTTCTAAATTGGTAAAAAAAATTAGTTTTAAAAGAAGTGTGTTAATGTGACAAAGTCACATTTTAGAAAAAATATTGGTTTTTAGTATGAATCACGATTTATTATCTTCTCATGAATATAAAAATTATTTTATCAAAAATATTATATATAAATTTCAATAAAATAATTCATAAATACTTATTAATTTAATACATTATGTTAAAATCATATTGCAGGAATAAAAAAATATTTTCATAAAAACATTTCTTTTACATCCAAATGATTTTTATTCGAATTTATTGTCAATTTATTACGAGATATTTTTTTAAGTATTTGAAAATTTTATGAATTTAATAATTTGGTTTCTCCAATTCATTCCCTCCAATTTATTTTTCAAGTTATATGTATATAATATATTATGGTTCATTTAGAATCATGGTATTCTATATCTAATGATTTCAATGGGATCAAATTTATTTAAAGAGAAAAATATTATAAAATATCATGTTTTTACATTAATGGTCCTAATATGATGGAGTTTTCAACCATAATATATTGAAATATTAGTCATCCTCAATTTCCAAGTTTAGATAAAAATTATGTATAGATGTGGATCAATCCACATTCACAAATTCATCCATGTAAGAAGGAGAAATTCCTCACGAGGGGTTAGAATAGAATAATTCTAATACTTTTGGAGGAGGTGATATTGATTAGGAATATTTAACCTATGTAATTTCTTGTTGACTATTGTATGATTTTATATCAAACCGTCATATTGTGCAAGTCTCTTTTTTATAGGGGTACTTCAACCTTCCTTGGTGGTGAGTGACATGTAATGATAATTTTACCATTATTTCTTTTAGAATAACATGAATAGTGTGGGAACTAATAATTTGGAGGTTCAATGTTCTAGATCCTACTTTGATTTTAGATTCATGCTACCATAGTTTTTCCAACAACAAACCCACCTTTTGGGTTACTATTTCAACATTACATCCGTAAGGATCTATGTCTTGACCTCATAATATACTAGATAGATATAAATGACGTTCCCAGAGGAATATTAGGGTGTAAGAATTATCATGTCATTATCTAAGAAAAAAGGTCGATTTATACTTACTTCTTCCCATTCTAGAGTTACATTAAGGTCTTACCTTCATCCATTTCTCTTGTTTGGTAGTTTTGGCTTGCTAATCATGTAGAGTATGATTTTCTTTCGTAAAAATTATCAAGGGTTTGGTCTATGAATGTTTATATTGAGGGAGTTTCAGAAATTTTTTAATGAAGTTTGAATTAATGGGGTTTGTTATGTTTCAGGACGAATAGTTCAGATGTTGACCATTTGTATCCATTTCGTTGTCTAGAGAAGCACGATCTCCATGGAGGATATGGTAATAATTCCCCTATCCTCGAGTGTTGGGGCTGATGTATGGATTCTACTAGTAATTTTTTTATAATTTTGAGGATTTGGAAACTCTTAAGATAGAGTTCATTATAAGAATAACTACAACCCTATAGGATGAGATATTTTTGGATCCAACGCTGATTTATTATAGACCGATCTAGGATTTGACTGCCCAGGGGGTAAAGGTGCTGGTAAAAATGCTTACAACCTCATTAGTTGGTGTTTCTCTCAAATGGAATATACTAACATGTTATTCGTTATTCCGTACATTTTCACTAATACGTGGGCTATGTGTAGTTCCAATTTAGGATAAGAGCTATTATCCAAGTGGGGCATTCAAGTAGTCTATTTCTTTTGATTTATTATCAGATCTGCACACTTATCCTATTTAAGGGCCAAGATTAAAATTCTATCAATGAACCAATACCTTCACATGTAGTTATTTTTATAACATAAAAATGGGAAATTCTTATGCATTGAAAAACTGGTGGACTTGTGTATTTACCCTCCGATCCCTCCTAAAACTTTGAAATTATAGGATGTTATGTCTAGTGGAATAATCTGTTTAGGGAAGTTGTGGATTGTAATGCTCCATACTCATCCCATCACCCAATATATACACACAACAAGGATTTAGTTATTATTTCCAATGGATTGTTAGGTTGTTTAGGACATCATGTAGTAAGATCTCACAATTATTTTCTGTCCACAAATCATGGGCCAAGAAAAACGAGGTGATATCGATCTAGAAGCATATCCGGTTAACATCTTGAAGATAAGATTCATAACCTTGATAAGAACATTGGGGGTCATAGAATTTATCTATTGAATGATTTTTTATGTTTTGGAGTAATTACGGTATAAATTGCTTCTTTATGTCATGTGGGATATCATAACTGGAGTTAGTGACAAGCTAAAACATAGTTAAGAGGTTGTTCTCAATGATCTCTTTTCATATGTCATTGAAAAATTATTCCTCACAAGAGGCATATTCATCTACCAGGTCAAAAAAATAGTTCACTTCTCAACATAGAATGACTTGTGTCATGTAAAATATTTTTATGGAGGTTGTTTCTCTTATTCACATTCCATCTAATGTAAGGTTTTGTAGGTGGTAAATGGGAAACAATATGTGGTTAACCTCAGTGTTTTGCTAACATCACTCTTGGAGGTTCTTGGGAAATGTAGGGATGTCTATTCCTAGTTAAGATATTACTAGAAGAATGTTTTATAGGATGCATATCTTGGGTAAGATCCCCAAAATCTATCTTTTTGATACTATGAGGAGGACTTGTCTTAGTATGTATGGCCTTTTACTATGGATAAAGAGTTTCGAGATCCTTCATACACTTCAAATAAGAATTTTATATCATCATTGATAATCGAATTGATAATGATATGAATTTGTGAAAACTCTTTTTTTTGTCGTTGGAATATGCCAATATTCTATCTAGAAATTATAAGGAACATATGAGTTTTTTGAGGCAGAATCTATAGTTTTCCAACAACCATATACTTTCACAAGAATATGGGCCCACCACTGAGAAGATATTGGAGCATATGGAAGAGATTGTTTATTTTTTAAGTAATATGATCCTTTGTCTATGTGTTTATAAGAATATTCCATCCAACCATAGTTAATATTGGAATATGACAATGATTCATATATACAATTTATTATTTAATATGCCGACGATCTTATAGAATGGGAGAATGGATATGGTCCTCCACCTTTAAATCCTCTGAAGGATATTAGTGTATTATTTCATCATCATGAAAAATAATATGTTCCTAGAACTAGTATGATACTTGAGTTTTCACATGTTCTTTTCTAGAAGGTATATAATCCATCCATGTGGTGACTGATATAATATAATTATGAACCTTAGTTAGTGTTAAAATATGGGACAAATCTTATTCGATCTTAAAAATTTATCATCAACCATCTTTGACATGAATACATCATTTTCCTAATGGGATTTTCAAACAATGATGATGAACCACTTTTAAAATGGGGATATAGGGCCCGGTCTTATGCCTTATCATTTACTAAAATGTGGGTTAAAAACACTTGGAAATGAGAATGTATATGTGTTTATTCTGAAGAATGAATTTTATCATTTTGGTCATGATGATATATTTCAACAGTGGTTGGGATGAGGATATGTTCTTATCCATGTATCATTGATGTAATATTCCAAGTAAGATCCATTATCGCTGCTTGAATATATTAGCACATCAAAAATGAATATGTGGGAATATAGGCCAATACATTCTCAATTTCCATGACACATTGTTAGACATATTAAATTGAAGTGGGAATAGGTTCTCACTCATCTCCCCCTCTTTCTACTAGGATATGTTGAAATTCATCTTGTGTGGTGGATGGAAATTGGGTGCGCTCCATGTTTTCTACTCGAATATGTTTACAAACTTGGTATATGTCGATTGGTTTGTAATCTGTATTGGTGGATGCTGCCATATTATATTGGTGGAGATGATATGGTAAATTAAAAATATCTTCTTTCCCACCTTTTTCATTTTGAATATTCTAAAATAATTCATTTATAAAAGTGGAAATATATGCCAAAATCTATTGAGTTTCAATGTGTTATCTATGAAAAGGTCTCCATGATTGCCAACTATGAGTGTCTAGGTAGGTGGACCAAAGGGTAACACCCTCAATAGGTGATTGTGAGGTGTCTATTGCATGACTTCAACTGTGGTTGACATGAGACCAATTCAGAAACTCTTTTACCATCATAGATCCATGGTAAATCCCTGATCAATATTTATAAGGTAAGGTAAGTATTTATTATCGTACTCTAGGGATAGACTCATGAAATGGTAAGTGTTGGTGAAATGTGTCCCCAAATTTATCTCATATTTCCTTGAACCATCTAGGTATATGATATTCAGCAATGATAGACCCTCATATGAATCCTTGAGGGTCAATTTTTTCCCATATCAGTGTACTTCGTTTCCATCACTACATCCTTGTAATGGTGAAGACATCAGCTAGTTGGATTGGATTAGCTATTCGTCGAGGTATTTTCAACAGCTGAAGTACATGAATTCATTCTTGGGGATATGATCACCTTGGGCCATGGTGATATTTTTTAGAGAGATATCTAAGGTCACAATGATATCATGAAAAATGAAATAGATCATTACATCATTAGAAGTCATAAATATGCTCAATTATCAATGCACATGCAACAAAGTTGTTTATTATTTCTGCTGGTTCCACCATTTATTTTTGTATAATGTGAAAAATAATATGACATGTGGTCAAACCATATATGAGTTTTTAAATGATTAATATTGGGTTCATGACTTTTTTTTGACTCGAAACAGGGAAATATATATATTGGAAACAAAGTTACGAACACCTATGGTAACTTCATTATTTCTTAAGCAAATAGTTTTGTGTTGGGTTCAATATTTTTTTGTTTCATACCAATATATTGGATTGTGTATTAAACATGATTGGGGGAGAGTCAATATACTTTTTTAATCAATTCATTTAAAATTCATTATATTTATTTCAGATGGTTTCAATCGGGGATTATCTATGGAAGTAGAAAAAACCAATAGTTCCCACATATGTATTGGGTTTCAATCCTACTTTACAAAGGAATTTATTTATTATGGTTTCAATAAAATTAAACTTAGTAAATCACACTGTATTAGAGGATGGGATGTCAAACTCATCACACCCTATTGGGGGATATTATTTCCTACTCAAGGACTCTATTTTAAATTTAAAATATGTTTGTAAATCATTCCAAATAATGATATGACACTAGTCACCCTAAAAAACATTGGTTATATTCCATTGACATGAGGATCTATGAATCATTGAGGTATTCTATTTCCATGACATTTTGTACGTATTCAAGGCTCGCCATCTTAATTTCCATTATTACTTATTGATTCTAGTTAAGAGATTTCAATGTTTTCAAATCAATGAAGCTAGGAACCCAAGTGTTTATTGACATCATGGAGGGTGATAGTTTCTTATGGTATTGGGATTAGTTAATGAGATTCCTATATATCCTTGTGAAAGGAATAAGGACCCATGTATTTCTAGGAACATCTTTCCTTTTAGGTTCATCTGAAATGAACCAATAAATATTGTTTGTTGTAATGTGATAATGAATTCTATGATAAAATTTCATACCATTATTTGGTGTAGGAATTTTCCATGAGTGAACTATTCTAGATGACCTCAAATAGAATATATCTTAATATGGAATTGATATCATATGGTTTATTTCCACCCAAAGAAGGCTCTCACTGGGGAAATGTCCCAATGAGTATAACGTGATGGGATCAAGAAATAATAAAACCATCCATAAGAAACATTGGTTTCATCGAAAATATTATTTGATAAAATATGTTTCATATGAAATATGTCTCTAAAAATGATACATCTAGACTCATATGAATAAGTCCACATGGGGGGAGGATTTACAATATGTCAACACCTTATGATACTAATGATAAAGTGTTGATGATTTTGGGTTTGAACCTCAAGGAGGAGTTCTATATATCTCATTGAGTAGGGAATAAAATCCCACATAGTTCAAATGGTCCATTGAAGGGAAAAATATATGTTCGATGCTTACTCCTAATGAGGAAAAAATATGGGGATTTTTACTTCATTGATGGAATAATTGTTGTAAGTGTCTTAAAAAACATGAGCATGCATGGTGTGAGAAAAAAACCCATCAAAAGATAAGACACATTGCATATGAGTATATGGAATAATCATTAAATAAACCCCAAGGGAATATGATTATAATCTTAGAGATGGATATGTATACAAGAGGGAAAAAATAAACATTGACACAAAATATTTCTAGTATGGATGAAATATCCAAAATCGTTGTATTTATAGGGAATATTACATCATAAAAAGAACAATTGTGAAGTTATTCCATGAATATGGGGGCTCATACCATAGGAATGTGTTCTACATATTATTTTTGGGACAAGAATCATATTCCTCATATTTTAAATTCCATTGATTAAAGTCATATGATAAGACCATAGCATGAATTTTACATCATGCGGTAGAGAAATATATGGAGTTAGATACATTGGATCAAGATTTCATGAGGAATCTGATATATAATGATGAGGATTGGATTCAGTTTCAATGAAGTATTGATGGTATGAGAATTTGTGTTATAGATTGTGTGGGAATAGAGGTTTTAGTAAGGCTCATGAATAAAAGTCTTCCATGAGCTAATTCATTTAGATTATATCATTTAAAAGGAAAATAGATAAGATATTGTTTAGAATTACATCTAAAAAGAGTCCCACAATGGATGAATATTCATCATTCTAATGAAGCAATCATTATTGGTCACTAAGCTTATGTGAGTTTTTCCCAATGTACAAAAATAGATATTGGATGATTAAACACATTGCATTAGAGCATATGATTGTATTTTTATAAGGAAAAGTCCATATGATTCCAAAAGTGATGTATGATATTGAGTCTCATGGAGGATATGGATCCATGAGATAACAATTATGAGCATCCATAGTGGATATTAGGATATAAAACCTATATATATATATATGAGTGTTACCACATAGATATCAAGATTTAGAAAGGCATATATTCATCAATAACATGATAGAAAATAGAGTCATTAAAATTAATACTCTTCCTTGATCATTGATTGTAAATGAGTAGTGACAGAATTAAATTCTGAATGGTCATATCACCATGAATTAGGGTTTTTAGGATAGTTTCAGGGTATATAAACTTATGAGGGAAGAACTAATTATGATAGATTGAGTGGAACCCTTGAGGGCTAGGTGATCACTTGAATGACATGGCATCCAGTGTTATGTTTGAATAAGTCTGAGTTATATGATCCCCATAAAGGATGAAGAGTCACATGAAAATACAAGGGAATGAGGGACATGTGATCACTTAAATGATATGGGGATTTGATATTTCATGTTCTAGTCACATGACCACGATTCCATATCAAGATTGTATGACCTTGTCTCCATCACATGACCAAGTAGTCATTATGTGGCCACATGAGTAAAGATCATTATGGAACCAGATAATGCTCAAAGAACACTCATTCATATTTTACATTTCCCTAAGTTAGTCACAGAGTTTTATTGAAGAGGAAGGCACTGGGATCACATGAATCATCCACACCAGAAAATTTATTCTTATCTCCTATACTTACATCTATATATCTTTTATTATATTATTTTTTTGAGTGTAAAGGGTGGGTTTGTATATGTTTCATGCCCTATATCTATGCCACTTCACAAGGTGGAATAGTAATATGACCAATCTTAATTAGGTGGAAGGACTATCCAGATAAGGTAACAGTGTCTCATGAGCCTCACATTATTATTTCAAACATCTTCTGTGGCATCTCAGAAGTTCACTAGGGAAAAAATAATGACCACATTAAAGGTAACTCATGAAAATCATTTTTAGGAGTTAGTATTATGATATGGTACTCAAGGATTTGTCACATGAATCTAGGTGGTGTCACATAAATAACATTGTATCAACCCGTCTTTTCACAAAAGTACGAATCATTTGTTTTTCAATTTGAACCCTTCGTTTAATCATTTAAAATGTATGATATATCCTAAGGAAGGTCCCAAAAGGGTTTGGGGATTTTTTGGAGCCTTAATATCTGAATACAAAAATGTGAAAAATACTGGGCCACATGATTTTGAGAAACCATACAGCCCCACCTGCACAAGTTGTTTGAAATAGTCTCGTTGCAAATAGTAGATCTTGTAGTCCATTGAGTTGGTCTAAAACCATGTGGCCTGAGGCGTACAACTATGCTATTCTACTGAGGTTTTGGACAGATTATATTTTCACAGTTAGTTCATCATTAGTCATTTTGAGTACCTTACTATGCAGTGTTCTCCCATATGGTATTGACCTACCCATGGTTAGAATACAATTCATAAACCATGCACCAAAATAGTACTCCCCTTATTTTGAGGTGAAATGATCATTTTTCCTTGAATTATTCATTAACCATATTTCTATTTTACACCTTCTTCCTCTATTGGTAAGACAACTTATTCTCCTCTCATTGATCATCCTCCTATTCTTGTTATTCTTTAAACTAACTTTTGCTTCTAGTGTCTATTGCACAATCCGTCAAAGGTGTTGGTCACCTTGTGTATACTCTACCTTCCTCTTACCTACAATTAATGTTTATATTTTAATCTACTATGTTTTTAGGTGAAATATCATTTTCTTTATTTACAGGTCATTGGAATATTTTTTAGATCCCTTCCATTCTACTCTAAATCTGATGGTGATATCGAGAAAGGTGTGATCTAAGGCCTTAAGGTGGGTGTTCACGTCATTTCCCATTGTGTTTTGATGCCTCTTAGAAACACCACGGTTTCACATGATATATTTTGTCAAGAAGCCTATTTTATTTGAGTTCTTTATGTAAAATTGATATTTTCACCTTAACACAATATTATTGTATCCTTTGTGGTAGTTTAGATGATGTTTACCTAGTTTATGGACACCCCAGGGGTGTTCTACGTGAAATTTCCCCTTATATCTAATTGCATAAATTTCGTGGAATACATTTTATCTTTAATTTTAGTCTTAAAATGAAATTTACATTGATATATGAATGATTATTGGACCCAAATAACCTTTTAGGTATATGGATAAAAAAAATAAAATTTCTCATGTAGGAAATTTATTTATTTAATCATTTCACATACTAGGGGAACCTATAATACTTATAAATTAAATTAACTTGATTATGGGATGGAATGGTTTAACTATGTGGAATGGATAATTCATGATTGTTGTCATTACATTGATGAATTTAATGTATTAAATTAAATGGATTATAAAGGGTGGTAAGGCTACACCATTTTTTTTATTTTCTAAATTCATATTTTTTATTCTAATTCATCACAATAAATGAATTTGAACTTTGAGATAAATTGGATGTCTTTTATCATGTCTTATGTTACAAATATTTATATTCAACATTTAACTATATATATTAACATGGATATTGAATTACATGAGAGTTCATTCCTCATGATTAAAAATAAATGGGATTATGGCTTATTGAGTATGTTATATGATGGTAAGGGGTTTTTGAGCATAGAGGTATCACACTACCTTACATCGGTTGTTGAGTAAGATGTATCACACCATTGATACTATTAGGACAGTTCACTTTACACACCACATACCTTTATTAGAGTGATGAAAAAATAGACCAATCACCATCTCGAGTCTCAGGCATGATGTCTGACACCCTTATTGGGATGTATGGAATGCACCCTATCTCTTGAGCTTATAGGCTTGTTAGAGATTTTAGGGTTGTCTAATTTATGCCCTGATCCAACTAGCAACTAGTATTCTAGGTATATGTCCATTTACATCCACATGTACATGGTTTATATAAGTGAATAAAATATATAATTAAAATATATATGTTATTATTATATATATATAATGAATATTCATACATTCCTTTTAGCAATGAGTTAAAGAACGTAGCCCCTCTAGGTGTCCCATAGAAACCTAATTAGGCTAGTTATTTATTTCTGTATTGTTTTTCTATTCTGTTATACCTTCACACTTTTTAGTTACAATAACTAAATGGGTTACATGTAGGCATTGTTGGTGGGGGCTTAATAATAATTTTTCCCACACAAAACATTGTATACCTTTTATACCTCATAAGATTATATTTAATTAGTTATTGATAAGTGAAGTCACCATTCTACATGTTATTAACCAGCTTACCTATATTTGGGGTTAGGAGAAAAGGACTGAGCAGATGATAGAGATGATAGTGTAGAATATTTTTGTCCTTTTTGTACTTTTTGTATGGCATAACTGAAGGAATTTTCCAATGTTCCCCTTTTTTATATTTTCATATCCTGCTTCCTTGTGTTCACACTACATCATTACTTTTTTATTATCTATTGTTTAGTTATTACCACTTCCAAAATCCATTATCTATTATTTCACTACTGTTTATATCTATCTGTTGTATCTACTATCCAACTTTTATAAGAGGATATAGTCACCCCACAGTACAACTTTTACACCCTCGTTGTTAGTTGGTAGCCTCTAGCATATATAGAGGAGAACTTGAGGCCATGTGACTAACTTTATTTGGGAGCATGTTAAGTGGATCCAAATTCAGGATGTTATAAAGTTGTATCAGAGGGGTTATTTTCCATTTTATTACAATTTGGGTATTAGATAGGACAATAGGAGTTAATGAAATTATAAATGACCATGTTCATGGACACCGCTAACCCATGTACAAGGGAAACACAAATTACCTGGAATGGGTAAAAACATTATTGATTATGATTTTTTACATTTGATACAACTTCATTGTTGGGTTACACACGTGACTTATATCTTTATTTCTATTTTTAATAATTAAATGGTGATTTTTTACTTTGGACCGATGAAATTATAACACTGCATTCGTTCATAAATCAATATTTGCAACATTAGAACAAATATAAAATTAATTTTTCCATGGAATGTTTAATTTTAGTGTGCATTTTCCAATTACATATTGATTATTCCTTGAATATGTACTGAATTGTGTGGACACTTCTTACTCAAACTGGAAAACATAATTGATTATAAATGTTTCTAACTTAACATAGCAGTATTTTCTTGAATAGGTTAATGTAGGGAACTAATGAAGCCAATTATGGAACATTGATCCATGGACTATTGGTTTCTTGGGATGGAACATGTTATGGTGTGGGTTAAGTAGATTACACGATTTGGTTCATAAGGAGTATGATCCCTTAAGGATAAGAAAATGGTAATCCAACTAATACAACCATTAAAAGTGTTTAAAATATATCTACTTGAACTATTTTTAATAGAATATGAATTATAAATTGAATATAACCATATTATATATATATATATTTGGCCTAGACACATGGACCAGATTCTGGCCTCACTAGTGGGTTGATAGGGGTCTCTTATGTTCTTATAGCCTATTGTGGTCTCTTTATACTTCCTATACCTGAATTTTTGAGTAGTAAGAGGGGAATTATAGTTTCTATAGGAAGGTTGCATACCTATACTTGTTTCAATCTATAATATCCTAAATTTATTGATTCTATTCTGTGGAATGTTCATGTAGTTTTATAATTATGTCACTACGATGTTCTCTAGTCAAATGCCTAGAAGGCAGTGATAACCCTGCCCATGGGGTGGTGGGACCTAAGCCACAAGTGATTGCTCCTATAGTGCCACATGTGGCACCTCTTCCTATATCTAATATGTGAACTGAATCTCTGTTTCGAGAGGGATTCTTGTAACGCCCCGACCCTAGTTTCCCAGAGTCGGTGCATTATTACATAACATTGGCATGATCCCAAGAAAGATCAAATCTCGAAAAACTGATTGGTTTAGTAGTCTTGGTAACACTAGATATATTCATAAAGTTTTACATTACATCATAAAGTGAAAAACTACAACAACAACATAGACTCCATTTCCAAACTCATATCCCCACATAAAATCCCTGCAGGTCATTCATAACTTACTTCTTCACATCTTGGAAAAAATAAAACATAGAAAAGGGGTGAGCTCAAATGCCTAGTAAGGATAACAATATAGAGGAAACTTTCAAAAATAAGCATAAACATTTAAGGCAATGCATTACTAAAACAAAATCCTTTTAAACTTGAACTTCAACATAGTATGGAAAAATTAAAATGAAATAATGCCGTTTACTCGCATGGATATTCTACTAATCGAATAATCACATGAAAAATCAATAACCACTTTCATAATGATGGAATAAATAATGCCAGACTATCATAACCACATAGCCAAGGCCTCGTGCCAAGACTAAAAATAAGATTTTTCCAAGGCCTTGTGCCAAGACACTAGTTTGTCTCATGAGACCTACCGATGCATCGAGGATCTATAGCGGGCTCCACCCGTCACATATTAAGTCCAATGCATTCCCATATGAAAAGTTTTAAACATAACATAAATATTCTTATTAAAACTAGCATATGAAATGTCAATAATTTCACTATAAACTAGGAATGGTATAGAAATAGCACATCCACAGTCAAACATATCACAAAACCTTCAATACAATATAGAAGTTTTGTATCATAATAAATCAACTTCAAATAAGCGTAAAATCTATCAAAGGATGTTGACAAAGATGAAATCAAAACTCTTTTTAGAGAAATATCCCTTTCTATTTTGAAATCATTTAAGAGTCATATGTTTATAAAATAAAAAATTTTGTTTGAAAATATTCTTATAAGCTTGTAAGGGAAGCATAGACGATTTTATAATGGTGGAAAATAACCGCACCCGCTGTATAAGTTAAAAAAACATTTTTACCTTAATTCTGTCGAAAAGGTTTAAAACACCTTGTTTGGAAAACGACGGAAGGATTCCGTTATAAAACTCTTATAAAAAGTCAAAAAAGGGTATAAATGACTTTAACCCATATTCTTTTAAATAGTAAAAATGTTTAGAAATACATTTTTAAGAAACATGGATGTGGATGATAAAGATATCCCTGTAGATTATTACGTATAATCAACCTCGGATAATGAAGAGATTGTGAAATAACCCTTACCTTGTACTTTTCCTTGGTTGGGGTAGGTTAACCTCCTGTATAATGGTGAAATAATTGTTATTAAAGTATACAAGAATCATATACATTAATATTATATCATATATGATATTTTAACATTGATTTGTTAATAATAACTTAGTATTATCGTTGTTTCGGGTGTTAACTTACTCGTTTTATTTTATATGTTTTGTTACGAAAGCCATGTTTGTAATGGATAGTTTGTATCTTAATCATATGCAGAATGATATCATGTCCTTAGATACTATTATTAATCATCAAATGAGAATTATACTTCAATGGATACGATGTATAAGGAATCTTATCGCGTTCGTGGAGACGGTAGTCCGTACGTACGCACGAGCGAAAATATCATTCTTTTGATATTAAAATAATATATAAATGGATGGTATATCATATATACAGAATCATTAACATGTTATATATATTATTTACATGAGTTACACATCATTATTATACCCATCCAAATAATAATATATTGAATAACAATTACACCACGACGTGGAGACGTTAAGTCGTACGTACGCACGTATGGTGACATGTTATTCAAAGGGTGGATTTAATACTGAATATGGTTGTACAATATTTATAATAACATCGCAGTATATATATGATACTGGATTTATTATTTTAGAATTGTAAAAACAAAGGAAGAAGAAGTGGAAAAGAAAGGAACTTGGAAAAGGGTGGTGAAATCATTACCTCTTCTTCGGGTTCTTCCTTTTGATTTGATCCAAAGGGCTCTTTAGGTTGGATCTCTGATCAAACTAAGGCCTCTAGGTTGTAGTGAGGGAAGTTGGGAGAGTATTTTGGAAGAGTGTGGCCGAACCAAAAGGCTTTGAAGGTGTGACGAAATGAGGAGGAGGAGTGCCCTTTTATAAGAGGGGTGAGGGGCACCTTTGGAAAAGCTAGAAATATTAATTTATAATAAATTCATATTCGGTTTCTAATGGCACAAAAGTTGATAATTAAAATGTTAAGGTGGTTATGGGTCGAAAAACACTCAACAAATAGAATTTATATAGGTTTGGGTACTTATATTAACCTTATCTTTAAGTATTAACTCTTAGTTAATTAATTTCACTTTTACAATGTCTCTTTGTATTTTTATATTATATGGTTAATAAACTTACTATATACATCCAAGAGACCCCCAAGTGGTCCCTTAATGATACAAATATCATGATATATGTCTCTTGGCAGAACCTTATAATTTTAAGAATTTAATATCAATTAATAATATAATACTTGTTTTAAAAACTCTTTCATGTCAATTTTGACACTATTCAATAGTTGATTTTTGTGAAACTCATAACAGAATGATTACTGCGAAAAAATTTAATTAACTCATTCCTAACATGTAATATTAACTTATAAAATTATTTTAATTCATTTAATGTCTCAATTTATATTTATTTGGGTATTTATAATATCAATTATTTTAATTTTTCACTAATATGAGAATTACTGCATCATCATTGTGTCATAAATAAATTAAATTATATAATGTCTAAAAATTATAAATAAAATATAATTATGTATGAAATCTTTTTATCATTATATTTAATATTTATAGTCGAAAAATCCAACATATATAACCCTATGTAAAAATTGTTTTGCTAAAAGATATATGCTTGTGTCATTTTTGTATTCATTTTAACTTAATTAAAATAAAGTGTCTCTATCACCTACAAGTGGCACCATGGGGTCCCAAAATCGACCAAATGATGCCTATGGTCGAACATGTATCAGCCAATTTGGTTAGGACACGTTTTTGGGTAATTTCATATTATTATAATATTATATTTTAACCCTTATTTACCGGATTTACCCTTAACCATGGTAAATAAAATATTTACCGAAGTAATTATTCAAAATGTCTAAAAATAAAAGTTACCTATTTACACAATTTGAACATCCTAATTCCAAATATGGAATCCATTTTTCCAAATTCAAAATACATAAGTGGCAGAAATTAATTTAAAATTAATTCCTGTTGTTAAAACAAAAAGCGTGTTTTTAAGAGATAATAACTATCAAAAGATTGACATGTGTTTATGTCCGTTTTAATTACAAAATTATGTCCAATGACCAAAATTGTATTAAATGGTAAAAATATATTCTAAATATACTTTAAAACCACTCAAATTTATAATTTATCTCTATTAATTATTTTGATTAAAAAAGTTGTTTTTAATTAAAATTTAGTAATTTTCACTATTCATCAAAATATTAAAGTTATCCGAAAAGTACCAAAATTTCACCTTAGGCTAAATTCGATATTACGAATCCAAAAATTAAGTCCATTTTGAATTATAAAATATATATAATTTCAAAAGGTAGGTATTACTATTCATAACGGCTAGTTTGATTGCTTATGGTGTGTTAGAACTCGATGTTGCGTATAACACACGCTATCAAATTATTCAAAGAGAAGCATACCGTAGAAACTTGGGGTGTTACATTCTCCCCTCCTTCAAATAATTTCATCCTAGAAATTTCTATAATACTTACCACATGAAAAGACTCGGGTGGTTCTTCATCATAAGTTCCTCGGGTTCCCACGTTTCCTCTTCCATCTTATGGTTTCTCCACAAAACTTTTACCAGACGCATCGTCCGGTTTCTCAGTACTTGTTCTCTCGTATCAAGAATCCTGAAGGGATCTTCACAATAAGAAATATCGGGTTCCAGTACTAACTCCTCATAGGTGAGTACATGCATTGGATCAGGCATGTATTTCCTCAATAGAGATACGTGGAACACATCGTGAACTTTGGAGAGACTTGGCGGCATTGCCAATCGGTAAGCTACAACCCAAATTCATTCTAGAATTTTGAAAGGTTCGATGTACCTGGGACTCAATTTACCTTTCTTACCAAAATGTATGACTCCCTTCCATGGAGATACATTCAGAAAAACATGATCACCGACTTGAAATTCTAAATCCTTCCTTCGATTATCGGCATAGCTCTTCTGCCTACTTTGAGCTGCTTTGATGTGATTTTTGATTACCTTCACCTTTTCCATCGTTTCCTCCACCAGTTCTGGACCTACAAGTTTTCATTCACCAACATCATCCCAAAAGGTTGGTGTACGACATCTCTTTCCATATAACGCTTCATATGGTGCCATCTGAATACTCAAATGGAAGCTATTGTTATAGGAAAATTCTACCAGAGGTAAATATTGATCCCACATACCGTGAAAGTCAAGTGAGCAAGATATCAACATGTCTTCTAAGTTTTGAATAGTCTGTTCTGATTGTCTGTCTGTCTGAGGGTGGTAAGTAGTGCTCAAATGAAGTTCAATATCCAAGGATTTCTGAAGAAATTTCCAGAATCTTGAAGTAAAATGGGGATCACGATCAGAAACAATCGATAGGGGTACTCCATGACATCTCACAACTTCATTAATATATAGTCTTTCTAGACGTTCTAGGGGTAGATCTTCTCTTATATCAAGAAAATGTGCTGACTTGGTAAGATGATCAACAATAACCCATATTGCATCATTCCTTCAGGAGTCTTTGGTAGCTCCATGACAAAGTCCATCGTAATATTGTCCCATTTCCACTCAGGTATGGGAAGAGGTTGCATGACTCCTCCAGGCTGTTGCCTTCCAGCTTTCATTTGTTGACAAACCATACATCTTGACACAAAATCAGCAATCTCCCTCTTCATTTTGTCCCACCAAAAATGTTCCATCAAATCTCTATAAATTTTGGTTCTCCGAGGGTGTATAGAGAAATTGGAACCTTGAGCATCATCCAACAATTCCATTTTTATATCAGGTATATCGGGAACGCCAAGCCTCTTCCTGAATTTCAAAATTCCATTTTCATACACAAAGTCTCTCAGTCTCCCATCATTCACAGCTTTAATCTTCTTTTGAAATTCTTCATCATCAGTCTGAGAACTCTTAATCCTTTATAGTAAAGATGGTTTGGCAACCATTTGAAAAATAATTGATGTTTCGCCTTCACTGGTTATTCCCATGTCCATCTTCACTATATCCATGAAGATTGGATCCCTTTCAATTCTCATATTGTTCAAAATTCCATGGTCTTTTCTGATCAAAGCATCTGCCACCATATTTTCCTTCCCCGGGTGGTAGTGTATCGTGCAATCATAATCCTTGAGTAATTCAAGACATCTCCTTTGCCTCATGTTGAGTTCTTTTTGTGAGAAAATATAATTCACACTCTTGTGATCAGTATAAATCTCACATTTTTCACCGTAGAGGTAGTGCCTCCATATCATCAAAGCAAAGATCACAGTTCTAACTCGAGATCATGAGTAGGATAGTTTTGCTCATGAATTTTCAACTATCGCGATGCATAGGCAATAACCCTATCATTCTGCATAAGGTCACAACCAAGTCCTTTCTTCGATGCATCACTATAAATAATGAACCCATCATTCCCCGATGGTAGAGTCAATATAGGAGCATTGACTAATCTTCTCTTCAGTTCTTCGAAACATTCTTCACACTCTTTTTCCCAAACAAATTTAACCCCTTTACGCGTGAGCTTCGTTAATGGGTTAGCCAATCGGGCAAAATTCTGGACGACACGTCGATAATAACCTACCAAACCAATAAAACTACGTACCTCAGTTATACTCGTAGGTGCTGGCCATTCTTGGATTGCCTTGGTCATAGAAGGATCAACAGAGATTCCATCTTTAGAGACAATATGGCCAAGAAAAGAAATATCATGAAGCCAGAATTCACACTTTTTAAATTTCCCATATAATTCATGTCTTCTCAGAGTCTTTAAGATAATGTGCAAGTGATTTTCATGATCTTCGTAGATTTTGGAGTATACCAAGATATCATCAATAAATAACACCAAAAATTCATCGAGATATTCCATGAAAACTATATTCATTAGATCCATGAATACAGAGGCTGCATTAGTCAATTCAAAAGGCATTATAGTAAACTCGTAATGCTCGTACCTGGTTCGAAATGCTGTCTTCGGAATGTCTTCCTTCTTCACACACAACTGATGGTATCCATATCGAAGTTCAATCTTTGAAAAGTATTGAGCTCCATGCAGTTGGTCAAATAAATCATCAATGCATGGTAGGGGATACTTGTTCTTTATTGTTATAGCATTGATCTCCCTGTAGTCGATACATAACCTCATAGATCCGTCTTTCTTTTTAACAAAAAGAACAGGGGCTCCCCATGGAGAAACACTAGGGCGAATAAATCCCTTATTACTTAATTCCTCTAGTTGTTTCTTTAGTTCGACTAATTCTACAGTGGCCATTCTATAAGGGGTCTTCGATATAGGCCTTGATCTAGGAATTAAATCAATGGAAAACTCATCTTCTCGTTCTGGAGGATGTCCAGGTAAATCTTCCGGAAACACATCTTCATATTCTTTCACAACAGGTACATCCTCTATTTGAACATTCCTTTACTCACCCACAGTCATTTCATTCTCTTCCTCCACAATAATTGAATTTAGTTGAGCTACTGGGGGTGGATCTAGATAAGAATTAGGTGGTGACGATTCTGCCCTAAAGATAAGGTCTTCCTTATCATCATCATCTAGAATCATAACCTCTTTCTTCTTACAATAAATCTTCGCATCATAGTCCGAAATCCAGTCCATACCGAGGATTATATAAAACTCAATAATAGGTATGACGATGAGATCAGCAGATAAAGAACATTTATGTGCTCTAATGGGGACTGATTCACAAAACATTGTTGCAATGATACTTCCCTTAGGAGTTTTAACTGATAACTCTGTTGTTAAATCAAATTGGAAATATCTAATTTTCTTAGCAAACTGGGAAGATATGAAACAATGTGATGATCCAGAATCAAATAATGCATTTTCTAAACTTGAGGAAACCATTAAATTACCTTCCACCACGTCTTTCGGAGCTTCTACCTCACCAGTAGTGATAACATAAGCTTGTCCTTGATAACTTGGCCTTTTCTGAGGCAAGTTCTCCTGACGCTTAGGACATTCATTTGCATAATTCCCCATCTCCCCGCAATTGTAGCACTGAACATTGGTGGCTTCCTTCTTCCCTTTTCAATCTCGAGCTTGGTGGACTTTTTCACCACACTTGTAACAGACTCTGGTTCCCTTCAAGCAAGTACCGGGGTGTTTCTTCCCACATTTACCACAGGATGGATATTCAACCTTTCCCTTCTTCCCCTTATATCCATTCCTAGATTGATCAGCAGGTCTCTTCTTCACTTGCTTTGCTTTAAAGTCATAAGACATAGAGAATTACTTTTCGGTCTTGATAACACATGAGACAATGTCTTCGTACGACGAAAAGGATTTTGAAACTAATGCTCGACAGAGAAATGGTTTTAACCCATCAAAGAAACAATCAATCTTACTTCTTGGGTTACGTATATAATCTCTAACATACCTTGCTAACCTCGTAAAGTTAGCCTCATACATTGCGAAATTCTCATCCTCCTTCTGTCTCAGACTTAGAAATTTCCTTTCCATATCTGCTTGATGGTCGCGAGGAAAGTATTTTTCTAAAAATAGATCTTTGAACTCCCTCCATTCCATATTTGATACTTCATCATCTTCCTTCGTGTTTTGAATCAATGACCACCATTGATCAGCATATCCAGTGAGGCGGTAAACTGCCATGATAACTTTTTCCATTTCACTACTCCCCAAATCCATAAATATTTTCTCTAGGGAATTTATCCATTGCTCAGCTACTAAGGGATTTTTACTCCCATTGAACGTTGGTGGCTGTTGCCTCATGAATCTATCTAACATTGATCCTCTAGGCTGCAGATCAGGGTGATCCATACGGGTAAGGTTATTATTCATAACCTGAGTGAGTTGTCACAGTATGGTGATTAGGTGATCGACACCAGTTGCATCACCAAATCCACTATAATAATCTTGAGCAGGAGGGAAATCCCTAAATGGAGTGTGTGCATTGATACGGTTCCCATTTCTTCAACTAGGTGCCATTTCTAAACAATGGCATAAACTAGATCAGTTTATGAATCAAAATACATAATCCCATACTTACAAAACACTTAACATAAATTGAAATATTTATGGATATAATCCATAATCATAATAATGTTTTCATTGATGAAGTATATACTCATAAAACCTTTATAATGATTTGTAAAGAAAATTAGAGTTATCCTAAGCATATCCCCCAGGAGTGTCGTAACCAAGAGTGCAGCAAGGCCTGTTGTCGTGCACCAGTTCCCGTTCGAGTCTAGCTCAAAGCGGTGTTTTCAGGTTTTACCCCTAGGTACATCTGTGCCAGAGCCGCCTCTACCTGCTCGTATCCAGACAGGGATGTATTTCTCCGAAAACTTACAAAATCTTTACAATACCAAAATTCTAGGAAGTTCTTCTATACTAATACTCAAAGTTCATCTTAGGTCTACGTGCTCTAATTAGAGTTTATCTAAATCTAGATTCCAAGGATTGTACTAAACTTCCTCTGATACCAACTGTAAAGCCCAGACCCTAGTTACCCAGAGTCGGTGCATTATTACATAACATTGGCATGATCAGAAGAAAGTTCAAATCTAAAAAGACCGATTGGTTTAGTAGCCTTGGAAACAATAGATATATTCATAAAGTTTTACATTACATCATAGAGTGAAAAACTACTACAACAACATAGTTTCCATATTCCACACTCATATCCCCACATAAAATCCCTGCAGGTCATTGATAACTTTCTTCTTCACATCCTGGGAAAAATAAAACATAGAAAAGGGGTGAGCTCAAATGCCCAGTATGGATAACAATATAGCAGAAACTTTCAAAAATAAGCATAAACATTTAAGGCAATGAATTACTAAAACAAAATCCTTTTAAACTTGAACTTCAACATAGTATGGCAAAAGTAAAATGAAATAATGCCATTTACTCACATGGATATTCTACTAATCGAATAATCACATGCAAAATCAATAACCACTTTCATAATGATGGAATGCATAATGCTAGACTATCATAACCACATAGCCAAGGCCTCGTGCCAAGACTACAAATAAGGTTTTTCCAAGGCCTTGTTCCAAGACACTAGTTTGTCTCATGAGACCTACCGATGCACCGAGGAGCTATAACGGGCTCCACCCGTCACATATTAAGTCCAATTCATTCCCATATGAAAAGGTTTAAACATAACATAAACATTCATATTAAAAATAGCATACGAAATGTCAATACTTTCACCATAAAAAATGAATGGTATAAAAATAGAACATCCATAGTCAAACATATCACAAAACCTTCAATACAATATAGAAGTTTTGTATCATAATAAATCAACTTCAAATAAGCGTAAAATCCATCAAAGGATGTTGACATAGATGAAATCAAAACTCTTTTTAGAGAAATATCTCTTTCTATTATGAAATCATTTAAGAGTCATATATTTATAAAATAAAACATTTTCTTTGAAAATATTATTATAAGCCTGTAAGGGAAGCTTCAATGATTTTATAACGGTGGAAAATAACCGCACCCGCCGTATAAGTTAAAAAAACATTCTTACCTTAATTCTGTCGAAAAGGTTAAAAGCACCTTGTTTGGAAAACGACAGAAAGATTCCTTTATAAAACTCTTATAAAAAGTCAAACAATGGTATAAATTACTTTAACCCATATTAATTTAAATAGTAATAATGTTTTGAAATAAATTCTTAAGAAACATGGATGTGGATGATAAAGAGATCCCAGTAGATTATTACGTATAAACAACCTCGGATAATGAAGAGATTGTGAAATAACCCTTACCTTGTACTTTTCCTTGGTTGGGGTAGGTTAAACTCCTGTATAATGGTGAAATAATTGTTATTAAATTATACAAGAATCATATACATTAATTTGATATCATATATGATATTTTAACATTGATTTGTTAATAATATCTTAGTATTATCGTTGTTTCGGGTGTTAACTTACTTGTTTTATTTTATATGTTTTGTTACATAAGCCATGTTTGTAATGGATAGGTTGTATCATAATCATATACAAAATGATATCAAGTCCTTAGATACTATTATTAATCATCAAATGAGAATTATACTTGAATGGATACGATGGAGAATGAATCTTATCGCATTCGTGGAGACGATAGTCCGTACGTACGCACGAGCGACAATATCATTATTTTGATATTAAAATAATATATGAATGGATGATATATCATATATAAAGAATCATTAATATGTTATATTTATTATTTACATGAGTTACACATCATTATTATACCCATCCAAATAATAATATATTGAATAACAATTACACCATGACGTTGAGACGGTAAGTCGTACGTACGCACGTATGGTGACATGTTATTCAAAGGGTGGATAGAACACTGAATATGGTTGTACCATATTTATAATAAAATCACAGTATATATATGATAATGGAGTTATTATTTTAGAATGGTAAAAACAAAGGAAGAAAAAGTGGAAGAAGAAAGGAACTTGGAAAAGGGTGGTGAAATCGTTACCTCTTCTTCGGGTTCTTCCTTTTGATTTGATCAAAAGGGCTAATTAGGTTGGCTTTATGATCAAAATAAGGCCTCTATGTTGTATTGAGGGAAGTTGGGAGAGTATTTGGGCATAGTTTTTCCGAACCAAAAGGCTTTGAAGGTGTGAAGAAATGAGGAGGAGTGCCCTTTTATAAGAGGGGTGAGGGGCACCTTTGGAAAAGCTAGAAATATTAATTTATAATAAATTCATATTCGGTTTCTAATGGATCAAAAGATTATTATTCAAAGGTTTAGGTGGGGATGGGTCGAAAACCACTCAACCAATATAATTTAGACAGGTTTGGGTACTTATATTAACCTTATCTTTAAGTATTAACTCTTAGTTAATTAGTTTCACTTTTATAATGTCTCTTTGTATTTTTATATTATATGGTTAACAAACTTACTATATACATCCAAGTGACCCCCAAGTGGTCCATTAATGATACCACTATCATGATAGAAGTCTCTTGGCCGAACCATAGATTTTTACGAATTTAATATCAATTAATAATATAATACTTGTTTTAAAAACTCTTTTATGTCAATTTTGACACTATTCAATAGTTGATTTTTGTGAAACTCATAACAGAATGATTACTTCGAAAAAATTTAATTATCTCATTACTAACATGTCATATTAACTTAGAAAATTATTTTAATTCATTAAAAGTCTCAAAATTATATTTATTTTGGTATTTATAATATCAATTATTTTAATTTTTCACTATTATTGTAATTACTGCATCATCATTGTGTCATAAATAAATTAAACTATATAATATCTAAAAATTATAAATAAAATACCATTATGTAGGAAATCGTTTTATCTTTCTAATGAATATTTATAGTCTAAAATACAACATATATAACCCTATGTAAAAATTGTTTTTCTAAAAGATATATGCTTGTGTCATTTTTGTATTCATTTTAACTTAATTAAAATAAAGTGTCTCTATCACCTACAAGTGGCACCATGGGTCCCAAAATCAAAAAAAAGATTACTATGGTCTAAAATGTGTCAACCAATAAGGTTAGTACATGTTTTAGGGTAATTTTTTATTTTTATAATATTATTTTTTAACCCTTATTTACCGGATTTACCCTTAACCATGGTAAATAAAATATTTACCGAGGTAATTATTCAAAATGTCTAAAAATAAAAGTTACCTATTTACACAATTTGAACATCCTGATTCCAAATATGGAATCCATTTTTCCAAATTCAAAACACAGAAGTGGCAGAAATTAATTTAAAATTAATTCCCGTTGTTAAAACAAAAAAGCGTGTTTTTAAGAGATAATAACTATCAAAAGATTGACATCTGTTTATGTCCGGTTTAATTGTAAAATTATGTCTAATGACCAAAATTGTATTAAATAGTAAAAATATATTCTAAATATATTTTAAAACCACTCAAATTCATAATTTATCACTATTTATTATTTTGATTAAAAATGTTGTTTTTAATTAAAATTTAGTAATTTTCACTATTCATCAAAATATTAAAGTTATCCGAAAAGTACCAAAATTTCACCTTAGGCTAAATTTGATATTCCGAATCCAAAAATGATGCCCATTTTGAAATATAAAATATATATAATTTCAAAAAGTAGGTATTACTATTCATAACAGATAGTTTGATTGGTTATGGCGTATTAGAACTCGGTGTTGCGTACAACACACGCTATCACATTATTCAAAGAGAAGCGTACCGTAGAAACATGGGATGTTACAATTATAATGTATGTTGTACTATATACATGTTGTAGTTTTAGATTCTCTATGTATGTAAGATTTGACTCTGGAATTTCAGAAGCATCATCCTCTCACTTTCTCAGGAGATGGTGGACCTCATGTTGTGGAGTCATGGATCGAAGCAATCCATTCAATATTTTAAAATCTAGAGACACCTCCAAAGAAGAGTGTCAAGATAGAAACCTATATGAAATGAAATTATACTATGTGGTGGTGTGATTTTATCCTCCAAGCAGAACGACATAGATATATAGTCCTGTATGATTTTTAGACCATATTATATAACTACATATTTCCCTAGACTCTGAGGGATGACTAGGCTAGAGAATTAATTAACCTAGAGGAGGGGTGCATGTTATTTGTGGAATATGTTTCCCATTTCAAAGATCTATAGTAGGTCACTGCCGCTATAGTTGGGGATGATCCTATAACAACTAAGAAATTCGATAATCGGCTGGTATACATCATTTGGTTGTAGGTCAATATTTTTCAGTAGAACATTATTTTTGAAATCCATGCCCTAATTACAGTGATGTGTTCATGGGAAGATGAGTGTGTGAGTCAGGGATTTTCAACACTGGGGTATATCCAAACTTCTTATGTTTGGAGAAAGAGTTATTTCAAGGCTAGTAGAAACAGTAGTTAGGTCCCACGTGCATGTAGTTTCTTAATCTCTCACCACTGTAGGATTCTAGGAAACACATAAACATAGTTTTTATGGTATCAATTCGAGTGTATAGACTGTAGAAGGATGAGTAATATCCAACCCTTATATAAGACATTCCTCTAGTTCCTAGTAAGTGGGGATCTACACCAACTCCACAATTAGGAGTAACAGATATTGTGTCATGATAGGAACACACCTATAATACAACTGGACGATCAGGCCGATGTGGAAGTTAGGGTAGAGGTAGTCAGACTCAAGATTCTCTAAACTAGAAGAGCGTAATTGCATAGAACAATTAGACGGTGAATTGGGGCCATGATACATGACACTTACTTGCAGTCCATCAAATACTAGAGGAGAATAGAGCTAGACCTTTACAGTATGAGGTACAATTCAAGTAGCCTACTCTTTATTGTCTTCTTTATTTGACACAAGTGCATCTCACTCTCTTATATCTAATGAAATAACTATGATTATGGACATGAAGATCAACAAAATTCATTGCTTTATGATGATAGATACCCCATTAGAATATTATTAGTGGGTGTTCACCATTATAAGGATTTTCTAGTATAAATTGGTGGTTACCTTATCATATATTATCTTTTCATCATCTACTTAATGGTATTTGGTGTAATAATCGGTACAGACTTGCTAGTTACCCATCGAGCACATATTAAGTGATATCATCTGAGAGTGATTTTTACCTTAGTTGCAGGTGATAGAATCATACATAAGGGATAATGGAATGTGCAAGCAATATGATGAGGAACTGAGCAACAGAGGCTGGGAAGCAGAAAATATTATATTTCCATCCTTTTCCAGGATAACTAGGGGTTATGAGACTCTATCTTCACTTTAATAGTGGAACATTTAAGATATGTATTTCGAGATGAAATCTCTATTCTACCTCTAGTGAGAGAGGCCGAAATTACTATTCACCTAGCACCACGACCAGCACTAGTGGCCATTCATCCACAGAGGATGGAATCTAAGGAGATCTTAGAGAAAAATAAGTTGTTTGGACGATATAGAGTCCAATGGTTTTATATTCCCCATGACATTCCCTTGGGGTTCACTAATCCTTTTCACCAAGAATACAGGTGGTACACTCATGATCTACATGGATTATTGTATTTTAAATCATATCGCAATCAAGAATCGGTATCCTCTTCCTAGAATAGATGGTCTCTTTGATAATTTCTAAGGCGTGAAGGTGATTTCATATATATATTTGAGGTCTGGCTATTATCAGGTGCATTTCACCACTTTGGACATACCTCACATAACTTTTAGGAGCATGTATTTTCTATACCGATGTAACACCCGGGACTTTTATAAGAAATATTTTGTTTTTATTTTATATAAATCATCAAAGGAATCTTTCACTATACACAAAATTAGCTTGGATTTCTTTACACGCAATCGCGACCTTCCTTGATAGCTTGCGTCTTACGCAATACCGAGTTTCACTAAACAACGATATGCTATTAAAATATTATTAAAACTAGCCGTTATGAATAGTAATAACCACTTTTTGAAATTTTGTAATTTTTTTAAAAATGGACTTCATTTTTGGATTTAGAATATCGAAATTAGCCTAGGGTGAAATTTTGGTATTTTTTGGAAACTTTCCATTTTTGATGAATAGTGAAAACACTAGGTTACTTTTAAAAACCGACATTTTATTTAAATAATTATTTATTTTATTTAAATTTATTTTAGGCAAAAATTGATACATAATACTTATATAAGTTCAATGTAATTCATTGGAGTGATTTTATAATAATTTTAGAAATATAAAAATTTTGTTGAACTTTTCACCGTCTTTTATCCACCTCCTAAGAGAATTTGCAAATTTACATAAAACATAATTTTACAACTTCTGTGAGTGGAATTTCAAAAATCTGAGAGACATGGTTGATGTCATTATGTAAAATTTGGTTCAATGAGATGAAAATATTTTTTGGTGAATAGTAACTTTATACTTTTATGTACCATGGTTAAAAGTAAATAGGGAAATTAAGGGTAAAAATCATAATATTATTACCCTAACACATGTCCTAATTCTATTGGATAAGTGTAATTCGACCAAAAAACAACCTTAGGAATAAAATATGACCATTTAGACCCACTTGGATTAGATTAGGACATTTATTATTAATTTATTTAAAGAAGGGTTAAAATAGTTAAAATCAAAGTTTAATAAGTAAATAATTTTTAATATAACGTTATAAATGAGATAAATTAGACTATAAATATTATTTAGAAAGATAAAAAGATTTTCTACATAATGGTATTTTATTTTTAATTTTTAGACATTAAATAATTTCATTTATTTATGACACAACAATGATGCAGTAATTATCATATTAATGAAATATTGATATAATTAATGTTATAAATACCCAAATAAATGTAATTTGAGACTTTTTATAAATTCCACTAATTTTATAGGTTACTATTACATGTTAGTATTTATTTAATCAACTTTTTTAGAATTAATAATTCTTTTATGATTTTCACAAAAATCAATTACTAAATAGTGTCAAAATTGTCGTAAAATAGTTTTTAAAACAAATATTATATTATTAATTGTTATTTTATTCCTAAAAATATAAGTTTCAGCCAAATTACTTAGATAAAGTTATATATATTAATAATAAATAACTTGGGGTTCGTTTGTCTTGTTATAGTATGTTTATTAACCTTATAGTGTAAGAACACAAAAAGACGCGGTAAAAGTAAAATTATCTAACTTAAAGTTAAATCTAAATGATAAGGTTAAAATAGTAAACTAAACTTGTCAAAATTATATTGTATGAGAGGATTTCGACCCATACCCACATTATCTTCTAAATAAATCAATTTCCAACTATTTAAAACTGAATATGGATTTATAATAAAATAATTTTTTTAGTTTTTCCAAAGGTGCCCCTCTCCTCCCTTATAAAAGGGCACCTCCTCCCTCTCTTCCTCACACCACTTTGAGCCTTCAAGCTCTGCCAAACCCTGCCAATTTATCCTCTACACTTCCCTAGAAACATATTAGATGTCCTGGTCTTCTTCAAAGACCAATTTTAGTGCCCTAAAAGGAGGCCTCAAAGAGGCGCTTCAAAGAAGAGGTAATGTCCGTTACCGATTCTTTCAACTTTATTTCTTCTTCTTTAGTTCATTCATTATGAATTAATAACATCAGTATCACTCATATACTGATATGTTATTATAATTATGAAATAACCCTATTTCACCATCTATCCATCCTACGGAAAATGAAATCAGCGCGCGTGCGTACGTACGAAATGTCCTCTCCACGCCGTGGTGTAATCTATTTTCCACCACCACCTTACATGGATGGGTATAATGGTGAAAAGAATGAATATATATGATTATTGTAAATTGATATTGATTCTGAAATAGTATACATACACTCCAATACAATTACACGATCATGGGAATGATATCATCCCTCGTGCGTACGTACGGAATATCGTCTCCACGATGTGATGCGACTCGTTCTACATGATTTTAATTGAATAATGATTAAAAATATTAATTTATTGAATAAATATGATATATATTACACTAATAAAATTCTGTAAATGAGGTATCTATAACCTAAAAATAAGAATAAGAATTTATTCGACAAAACATGCATAAGAACAAAAAGTAATAAACACCCGAATAACAAGTAGCAATGAAATATTACTAATAATAAGCTAAGAATATGACCATATATGATATAATAAAAATGTTTATGATTCTGGAATAAGTCAATGACATTATTTAGATCATTATATAGGAGTTTCGGACACTTACAAAGCAAATCGGACCTAAGGTAAGGGAAATATAACAATCTCATTTTTATCTGAGATTATTTATACTTTAGAATTTAGTGGGGTGTATTTTATCATCAACATCCATGTTTCCTCAATATTTAATATTATTTACATCCACCTACAATTTTTTAAATCCAATTTTACCCTTTGGTGATTTTTTAGTAAAAGATACAAAAGGAATTTTTTGTCATTTTTCGTACAAGGTACTTTTTGACTTTTCTGACAAAAGTACGAGAAGAATGTTTTTTTAACTTATATGACATGAATGGATTTTTAAAACATTATTTTCAAAAATCTTCCTTTAAAAGTTTTAAAGTTTATTTTTAATCAACTTCTTTTAGTTTAAAATTGTATGTCATGTTAAGAAAGGAAAAAATGTTTTTAAAGTAGGAAGGATATTTTCCTCAAGATTGGAGTTCAAGTGTTTTATCAAAATTATTTTCCATATAAGATAATAAAGGGTTATTTTTCTATCCCTATTATTACATTGATTTGATTATGTTGTGATGGAATTATTTTTATGAATTTCTTTATCTTATATGAATTGTTTTATGATTTCAGGATGTTTAAGAATGCCATTTTTATTACATGGGTTATGCTATGATGTATGGTTTATGATTTTGTGTCACACATAAGAATGGTATAATTATGAGATGGGTGGGAGATATATCTCCCTCCAATGCATTGGGTAAAGATTTTATATCTCATGAGATAGAAATGGTTGGAATGATAGGTTAAACTGGTTCAGTGAAACAGGACTGAAACGAGGAATGAACTCGGTTCAGAAATGGACTTTGTCCACTAAGATAGTCTTGGAAATGAGTCTTGAATAATAAGAAATGATTCACTATGATTATGTCTGTATGACATAAAGCATCATGTTTTAAGTTATGATTATTGTGATTACATTTCACTACCATGATTTATCCCATGTTATGAGATTATGATCTCTTTTGGTAGGGTAGGATTTCAAAAATGTTATGTTCTTATGAATATGATTTGATTGATATTTCTTTTGTTTACCATTACTGAGAATTTGAGCTCACCCTTTTGTATTTTTTATTTCCCCAGGTCAGGAAGAAGGTTATTAAGTAAGATATTCCAAAAGGGACTATAGATATGATGAAATAAATGGGAGACATTGTAGACGCTTTATGAACCAGTTGTTTATCTTTCCCAGTTTCTAAAGACACTATACCTATACGGTGCTTTCATGGTTTTGTTATATGTTTTAATAAGTGTACTTAAATTTTGAAGTACTAATAATTTATGTAATGTATGGGTCGTTATAGTTGGTATCAGAGGAAAGGTATAGTCATCCTTTGGAATCTAGGATGTGAAAGCCTTAGTAAGAACCCTAAGGATAAGTCTAAGCATAGAACACAATATTAGTGTTTTACAAATGGACATGAATAACCTATGATAAGACCTTAAGTGTGAAATTATATTCTTGATTATTTGGTTTTCCTATTATAATTATTTTTTCTCACACTATTATTCTTGGTTTTAGTCAATGGCAGGAACCTAAAGGGACTGTGTTAATGTTGAATGCGACGGGCAATGCAATGATTGTCCCCCTGAGGAACCAAACGTTATGGGATATGGAATGAAAAATCTTGTAGCCATGCTCACACAACTTTCTCAAGCTATGAATCATGCAAGACTTCCAAACGAGAAAAGGAAGGAGCAACATTCTGTTGAATCCTTCATGAAACAACGTCCACCTTCAGTCAGTGGGTCTACTGATCCATTAGTAGCTAAAAAATGGATCAGTACTACTGAAAGGATACTTTCAGTTCTTCAATGTTCTGAACATGATAAAGTCATCTTAGCAGTGTATCATTTGGAAGGTGATGTTTATCAATGGTGGAATATTATCAAGAATACGAGGCCAAGAGATGAAATTGAGTCCATGGAATGGGACGAGTTCAAGAACATAGTTTTTCAATAAGTACTTCCCTTGTATTATTCGAACAAAAATGGAGAAAGAGTTTATTTGAACAAAATCAAAATGATGATGAATCTTTTGGTACCTATGAAGAAAATTTTACACGACATGCAAGGTACGCTTCTGGTATTATTATCCAACCTGAGAGTAAGATCGATTGATTCTTTAGTGGCTTAAAACCAAGTCTTCGAAGGGCGTTAAACATAAGGGACTTCAATAGCTACGAGGAAATCATTTGATGTGATCTCAAAGTTGAGAAGGGGATTGGAGTAACCCATCAGTCATATGGGTTTCATAAGAAGAGGAAAATGGAATTCAAAGGAAAATATAAAGAGCAAAGTGAAAATAAGATGAGTTTTCCCTTATGCTCAAAGTGTGGAAAGAAACATGTAGGTATTTGTCTTAAAGAGACAAGTAAATGTTTCAAATGTGGAAAGGAAGGTCATATGGAATTTGAATGCCGCAATGATGGGAAGAAGATGTCTAGTGATGCGAATAATGAAAAGGCTACACAGAGTGCTTCTCCTACACTTTAATGTTACAAGTGCAAGGAAATGGGGCATTATGCCAATAAATTCTCTAATTCGAGGATTTTTTATGATGATCAATGTCAACAAACTCTTAAGGCTAAATACAAAGGAAAGTCACATACAGTTTTTATCAGCGATGTGGAGTACGATAACGAAGTGGAGAAAAGTACACTTACCATCCACTATAGAGTAGAAAATGTTTTATTTGATTCTGGATCCACCCACTCTTTTATTTCTGAACAATTTTCTAAGGGTATCACTATATTACCTCAACAATTAGATTTTGAGTTAGCTATGACAACCCCTAATGGAACAACTATCACATCAAAAGTTTATAATTCTTCTCCGATTGAAGTTTGTGGGAAAGTGCTTCCTGCAAATCTTGTGATCCTTCCTATAGAAGAATTTGATGTGATTCTTGGCATGGATTGGCTTTCTCTATATGGAGCTCATATGAATTTCCAAAGAAGGGAAGTCGGATTTCATATTCCATATCAATCTTTGATCGTCTATCGATGCAAGGATGAACATAACCTTCCCGTGGAAATTTCTTCCATCTTATGGGTCTTGATTCCACTAAATGAAGGTTATTTATCTCAAATGGTTGGTGATAAAATCACAATTAAGAATATTCCCATTGTACGAGAGTTTAATGATTCCTTCTTGGAGAAATTTCTAGGTCTTCCACCAAATCATGAAGTTGAGTTTTCAATAGAACTCGTACCTGGTGCTTTACCTATTTCAAAGACACCTTATAGAATGGCCCCAATTGAGTTGTAGGAATTGAAGAAGCAACTCCAAGAGAATCTTGATAAGGGTCTCATACTCCCTAGTGCGTCACCTTGGGGAGCACCTGTTCTGCTTATTAAGAAGAAAGATGGATCAATGAGACTCTGCATTGATTATCGAGAACTTAACAAGATCATTATCAAGAAAAAATATCCTCTCCTCTGCATTGATGACTTATTTGACCAACTACGCGGAGCTCAATACTTTTCCAAGATTGATCCTCATTCATGGTATCATCAATTAAGGGTCAAAAGGGAGGATATACCAAAGACGGCTTTCCGTACAAGGTATGGAAACTATGAATTTATAGTGATTCCATTTGGTCTTAATAATGCCCCTGCTATCTTCATGGATCTGATGAATAGAGTCTTTAGAGACTATCTTGATTAGTTTGTGGTAGACTTTATAGATGATATTCTTGTATATTCAAAGATCAAGGAAGAACATGAAGATAACTTGAGAATTATACTAAAGACCCCGAGAAAGGAGAATCTTTATTCCAAATTTACCAAGTGTGAATTTTGGATTCAAAACATTTCATTTTTGGGTCACATAATCTCAAAAGAGGGGATATCTGTGGATCCAGCAAAAACAGAGGTTATCGAAAGATGGTCAAGACCAACAACAGTAACTGAGATCCGAAGTTTTCTTGGTTTGGCTGGATATTATCGATGTTTTGTGAATGATTTTTAACGATTATATAATCCACTCACCAGTTTGACTCGGAAAAGAGTTAAGTTTGTTTGGACGGAGGAATGTGTAGAGAATTTCAAGGAGTTGAAAAGAAGGTTAGCCAGTGCACCTGTGCTCACACTGCCTTATAGTGGAGAAAGGTTAGTGATCTACATTGATGCATCCAAGAAGGGATTGGAGTCTGTTCTTATGCAAAATGATATGGTGATAGCTTATGACTCACGACAGTTGAAAATCCATGAGCATAATTACCCAACTCATGATTTGGAGTTAGCTGCGGTAATCTTTTCATTAATGATTTGGAGGCATTATCTTTATGGAGAAAGGTGTGACATTTATACTGATCATAAAAGTTTAAAGTATATTTTCGCACAAAAGGAGCTGAATATGTGCCAAAGAAGATGGTTGGAGATGATTAAGTATTACGACTGCTCAATTCATTACCACCCTGGGAAAGAAAACCAGGTGGGAGATGCATTAAGTCAACAAGACCATGCCAGTTTATCCATGATGAGGATCACAAAAGATCCAATATTTATGGATTTACAAAGGATGGATCTTGGAATTATAATGAAACGGAAAAACTCATATATTTCTCAAATGAATGTTCAACCATATATACATGTTAAGATTAAAGAGGCACAGAATGAAGATGTAGAGTTACAAAAGAAGGTGAGAAATGTTCCCAAATTCAACCTTGATTGTGATGGGAAATTAATGTTCAGGAATCGGGTTTGTGTTCCTCCCATCCCCGAATTAAAGAAGGAGATGCTGGATGAGGCTCATAGTTCATCATTATCTATTCATCCTGGAAGCACGATGATGTATAGGGACCTGAAAGAGTACTTCTGGTGTGATGGAATGAAAAGAGATGATGCTGAATATGTCTCTCAATGCTTGGTTTGTCAGCAAGTTAAAGCTGAGAGACAGAAGTTTAAGGGGATGTTACAACCATTACCCATACCCGAATGGAAATGGGAAAACATCACTATCAACTTTTTGACAGGGCTTCCTAAAACATGTAAAGGCAATAATGCTATCTTGGTCATAGTTGATCGTCTTACAAAGTCTGCACACTTCATTGCTGTTAGAGAGGATTTCTCTCTCGATCAGCTTGCCAGGATATATGTAAAGGAAGTGGTAAGATTACATGGAGTACCACTTTCTATTATATTTTATCGGGATCCGAGGTTTACCTCAAAGTTCTGGTGAAGTATTCATTATACTCTGGATACAGAGTTGAGTTTCATCATTTCTTATCATCCTCAGACAGACGGTCAGTCTGAGAGGAAAATTCAAACTCTAGAAGATATGTTGAGATCTTTCTCTATGGATTTAAAATGTGGTTGGGATCAACACCTACCTTTGGTGGAATTTTCATATAATAATATGTTTCACTCCAGTATTCAGATGGCTCCTTATAAAGCTCTTTATGGAAAGAAATGTAGGACTCCAACTTGCTGGGATGAAGTTGGAGAAAGAAAGCTATTAGGACCTGATCTTGTTGATGAGCTGACAGAAAATGTCTGATCTATTCAACAATACATAAGAGCAGCTCAGAGTCGACAAAAAAGTTATGCCGACAACCGATGAAAAGACTTAGAGTTTGAAGATGGTGATAAAGCATTCTTACAAATATTTATTTGGAAGAGAGTAATGAGATTTGGAAAGAAGGGAAAGCTGAGACCTAGGTATATCGGTCCTTTCGAAATACTGGTTCATGTTGGTAAGGTAGCTTACCGATTGGCGCTTCCACAGAATCTCTCTCAAGTTCACGATGTGTTCCATGTATCTCTCCTGAGAAAGTACATACCTGATCCTTCACATGTACTCAGCTCAGAAGTTGTACCGCTGGAACAAGATCTTTCTTATGAAGAACAGCCGATAGAGATTCTCAATCGTAGTGAAAAAGTCCTACGGAACAAGACCACTCGCTTGGTGAATATTTTATAGAGGAACCACCAATTAGAAGAAGCTACATGGGAGCTTGAGGATATGATGAGGGGAGGTATCCCCATCTACTTGTTACAAGTGACGAATTTCGAGGGAGAAATTCATTTTAAGGGGGGTAGAATGTAACACCCGAGACTTTTAAAAGAAATATTTTGTTTTTATTTTATATAAATCATCAAAGGAATCTTTCACTACACACAACACTATGTTGGCTTTCTTTACATGCAATCTCGACCTTCCTTGATAGCTTGCATCGTACACAATACCGAGTTTCACTAAACAATGATATGCTATTAAAATATTATTAAAACTAGCCGTTATGAATAGTAATAACCACTTTTTGAAATTTTTTAAATTATATTTTTCCAAATGGACTTCATTTTTGGATTCGGAATATCGAAATTAGCCAAGGGTGAAATTTTGGTATTTTTCTGGAAACATTCAATTTTTGATGAATAGTGAAAACACTAGGTTACTATTTAAAAACCGACTTTTTATTTAAATAATTATTTATTTTATTTAAATTTATTTTTGGTCAAAATTGATACATAATACCTATATAAGATCAATGTAATTTATTGCATTAATTTTATAATAATTTTAGATATATAAAAATTTTATTGATCTTTTCACCGTCTTTTACCCACCTCCTAGGAGAATTTGAAAATTTACATAAAACATAATTTTACCTCTTCTGTGAGTGGAACTTTAAAAATCCAAGAGACACGGTTGATGTCAGTAAGTAAAATGTGGTTCAATGAGATGAAAATAATTTTTGGTGAATAGTAACTTTTTACTTTTATTTGCCACGGTTACAAGTAAATAGGGTAATTAAGGGTAAAAATGATATTATTATTATCAAAACACATGTCATAATTCTATTGGATAAGTTTAATTAGACCCAAAACAACCTTAGGAATAAAATATGACCATTTAGGCCCACTTGGATTAGATTAGGACATTTATTATTAATTTATTTAAAGCAGGGTTAAAATAGTAAAAATCAAAGTTTAATAAGTAAATAATTTTTAATATAGGGATATACATGAGATATATTCGACTGTAAATCTTCATTAGAAATCTAAAAATATTTCCTACATAATGGTATTTTATTTGTAATTTTTGGACATTAAATAATTTAATTTATATATGACACAACGATGATGCAGTAATTATCTTATTAATGAAATATTGACATAATTGATGTTATAAATACCCAAATAAATGTAATTTGAGACTTTTTATGAATTAAACTTATTTTATAGGTTAATATGACATGTTAGTATTGATTTAATTAAATATTTTCGAATTAATAATTCTGTTATGATTTTCACAAAAATCAATTACTAAATAGTGTCAAAATTGATATAAAATAGTTTTTAAAACAAATATTATATTATTAATTGTTATATTATTCCTAAAAATCTAAGGTTCGGAAAAATGAATTAGATAAGGTTATATATATTAATAATAAAGAACTTGGGGTTCGTTTGTATTTTTAAAGTATGTTTATTAACCTTATAGTGTAAGAACACAAAAAGACATGGTAAAAGTAAAATTATCTAACTTAAAGACAAATCCAAATTATAAGGTTAAAATAGTGAACTAAACCTATCCAAATTATATTGGATGAGAGGATATAGACCCATACCCACCTTATCTTCTAAATAAATCAATTTTTAGCTATTTAAAATTGAATATGTCTTTATAATAAAATAATATTTTTAGTTTTTCCAAAGGTGCCACTCTCCTCCCTTATAAAAGGGAACCTCCTCCATCTCTTCCTCACACCACTTTGAGCCTTCAAGCTCAGACAACCCCTGCCAATATATCCTCTCCACTTCCCTAGAAACATCCTAGAGGTCCTGGTCTTCTTCAAAGACCAATTTTAGTGCCCTAAAAGGAGGCCTCAAAGAGGCGCTTCAAAGAAGAGGTAATATCCGTTACCGATTCATTCAACTTTATTTCTTCTTCTTTAGTTGTTTCTTTATGAATTAATAACATCAGTCTCACTCATATACTGATATGTTTTTATAAGTATGAAACAACCCTATTTCACCATCTATCCATCCTATGGAAAACGAAGTCACCGCGCGTGCGTACGTACGGAATACCGTCTCCACGCCGTGGTGTAATCTATTTTCCACCACCACATTACTTGGATGGGTATGATGGTGTAAAGAATGAATATATATGATTATTTTAAATGGATATTGATTCTGAAATAGTATACATACACTCCAATACAATTACATGATCATGGGAATGATATCATCGCTCGTGCGTACGTACGGAATACAGTCTCCACGATGTGATGCGACTCGTTCTACATGATTTCCCATGCATAATGATTACATAAATTAATTGAGTGAATAAATATGATATATATTACACTAATACCATTCTGGAAATGAGGTATCTATAACCTAAAAAGAATAATAAAAATTTATTCGACAAAACACGCATAAGAACAAAAAGTAATAAACACCCGAATAACAAGTAGCAATGAAATATTACTAATAATAAGCTAAGAATATGACCATATATGATATCATAACAATGAGTATGATTCTGTAATAAGACAATGACATTATTTAAATATTTATACAGGATGTTCAAACACTTACGAAGAAAATTGGACCTAAGGTAAGTGAAATATCACAATCTCATTTTTATCTGAGATTGTTTATACTTTGGAATTTACTAGGGTGTATTTTATCAACCACATCCATGTTTCCTCAATATGTAATATTATATCCATCCACCTAAAATTTTTTAAATCCAATTTTACCCTTCGGTGAGTTTTTAGTAAAATATATGAAAGGAATCTTTTGTCATTTTTCGTATGACGTACTTGTTTACTTTTCCGAAAAAAGTACAAGAAGAATGTTTTTTTAACTTATACAACATGAATGGAATTTTAAAACATTATTTCCAAGAATCTTACTTTACAAGTTATCATGTTTCTTTTTAATCAACTTCTTTTAGTTTAAATTTTTTTTGACATGTTAAGAAAGGAAAAATATTTTTAAAGTGGGAAGGATACTTTCCTCAAGAATGGAGTTAAAGTGTTTTATCAAAATTATTTTCCATATAAGATAATAAAGGGTTCTGTTTCTATCCATATTATTACATTGATTTGATTATTTTGTGATGGAATTATTTTTATGAATTCCTTTATCTTATATGAATTGTTTTATGATTTCATGATGTTTAAGAAACCCATTTTTATTACATGGGTTATGCAATGATGTATGATTTTTTTGAATTTGTGGAACACATAAGAATGGTATCATTATGAGATGGGTTGGACCTATATCTCCCTCCAATGCATTGGGTAATGACTTTATATCTCATTAGATAGACATGGCTGGAATGGTAGGTTAAACCGGTTTAGTGAAACAGGACTGAAACGAGGAATGAACTCGGTTCAGAAATGGACTTTGTCCACAATGATAGTCTTGGCAATGAGTCTTGACTAATAAGAAATGATTCTATATGATAATGTGTGTATTCCCTAAAGCTTCATGTTTTAATTTATGATTATTGTGATTACATTTCACTACCATGATTTATCCCTTGTTATGAGATTATGATCTCTTTTGGCAGGGTAAGATTTCCAAAATGTTATGTTCTTATGAATATGATGTGATTGATATTTCTTTGGTTTACCCTTACTGAGAATTTGAGCTCACCCTTTTGTATGTTTTCATTCCCCAGGTCAGGAAGATGGTTATTAAGTATGGTATGCCAAAAGGGAATATAGATATAGTGAAATAAATGGGAGACAATGTAGACGCTTTATGAACCAGTTGTTTATGTTTCCCAGTTTCTAAAGACACTATACCTATAATGTCCTTTCATGGTTTTGTTATATGTTGTAATAAGTGTACTTCAATTTTGAAGTACTAACAATGTATGTAATGTATGGGTCGTTATAATCGATAGTTGGTCATGTCATTTGGTCTCAGGAATGATTCTACAGTCTTCATAGATCATATTAATTTGGTTTCCTAAACATATCTAGATTCCTATTTTGTACTCATTATTGATGACATCTTCATGGATTCATTCTCTAGACATGACAATGAAACCAATATTGAGATTGTATTGAATAGACTAACAGATAACCAAATCTATGATTTGATCAATAAATTCCTCTTCCAAATTGACAAAGTCCACTTTATTGGTCACATTATCTCAGATATAGGAGTTTCAATATACCCCAATAAACTGAGATATATAGTTTCCTTTGATCAGCGCATGAATTCCTTTAACATTAGGAGTTTCTTTGGGATGGATGAATATTGAAGACACATTATCCATGAATTACCACACCATGAAGTTCCATTAATGGGATTGAAAAAATAAGGGTGATAAATTCATATGGTCAAAAGCTTCTGAGGTATCCTTTCAGAAGTTGAAGGGTCATTTGACTTCAACATCGATTCTAACTCCTCCAGAGTGAAACATGAGTTATGTTGTATATTGTGATGCATTGGTTATAGATAATGGACCTGTTCTGATATAGGATAAGTGGTTCGTCATATATGGGTCTCATTAGTTGAGACCTAATGAGTTGATTTACCTAACACACAACATAAAACTCATTGATTTGGTTCATGATTTACACTATTGGAGAAAATATCTACTTGGATAGATTTTTTTATAATCAAAAATCTAAAAATCCTCATGTAAATTTTTACAGAGCAATATTTGAATCTTAGATATCATGGGTAGGTTGAGTACCTATAGTCGTTTGATTTTGAGCTTTCCAATATTACTGGTAATGAAAATTCATTAACTGATGCTCTGAGATGGAAAACTCAGACACAAGAAGTTCATGAATCTAGTTGATAATGGAATCTTGTGGCCTCACTATTAAATATGTATATTAAGGTTCAAGAGTAGCATGGTCATACAATCCTCTTAACCATATTTTTGACTTCTACTATTCTATAATTGTTAATAATTAGGAAACTATTTGACCCCGAAGGCCTTCCCATAAGGTAAAGTTTCATATATGATGATGCATCTTCTTGTTGGACTATGAATGGGGATGATACCTTACTATTACATGTGTTAATGGGCCCCAGATGAAATCATAGAGGATATGATGTAGAAATTACATGGCTTAGTAGGGGTTGTTCAACCTAATGTCTCTAAAATGTATTGAGATCTAGAAAGCCATTATTGGTGTCCGGGTCTGAAATGTGACATTGTTGGTTTCATCAGTCAGTGATCCACCTAAATGTAGGTGATGGAGAGACTTTAGAAACCAATAGGGATTTTATAGTCATTTTCCATTCCTATGTTGAAATTGGATGAAATTTCGATGGATAATGTGAATAGTAAACCTATATCAACTCGAGGAAATAATACAATATGGGTTTTCATTGATCATTTGACCAAGGATTTATTTTTCCTACATCTACAAGAGGCCTTCTAGGTATATGAACTAGGAAGTTTATATATTAGGGAGGTTGTATGTATTCATGGGGCACCTTATTCAATATTTTATGACATAGATGCTCCCATTACATAATGGTTCTAGTAGGGGTTAATGAAAATGTGGGGTACACATGTGCTTTTGAGCATGACCTATCACTGGTAGACTGGTGGAATAATAGGGTGTAAAATTCATGTTCTAGAAAACATGCTCCATGTAGGTGTCCTTAATATTGGGGGTACATGGGAGAAACCCAATCCACTCATCATTTTTTATTAAAATAACATCTTTCGGGATAACATCGAGATGGATCCTTAGGAATACATATATAGTAGAGGTTTTTGATCACCTTTATGTAGTCTATAGGTAGGGTAAGTAGTTATTCTTCGACAACATATCATTCATGAGAATAAAGAGAAGGTTCAACTGATCAGATAGAGTATGATGATAGTTTAGTCTAGACAATAGTCATTTTCCAAAAGACACAAATGACCTCATGAGATCAAGGACGAAGATTGGGTTTTCATTAAAGTATCACCCATGTAAGTCCATAGAAATATTCAAAATTTGGTTTATCTCTCAACATGGTTAGTTTGACACTTTGAGGTTGTGAAATTGATTGGAAAAGTATCGTACCTATTATAAATTCCTCAGAGATACCAGTCTATGCACGATTTATTTCAGGTATCTTACCTTTGGAGATAATATCCAAACTCATCACATGTCTTTTATCCCACTTATAATGAGATAGATGTGGTTGTTTCCATTGAGGAGTATATCGTTTGTATTTTTTATCAGAGTGTGAAGAAACTCCGAGGTTGGTTCATTCCATTAGTAAGGTTTATATGTCAGAAAAGAAAAGTAATGGATCAGAATTGGGAATATGACGAATACATATGAGATCATTTACCACAACTATTTCCTGATGATACCTCTTTACCCTTAGGGGACAACATAGGGATGAGTTAATTTAAAGAGAGGAGGTTATAAAAACCTGTCCTTTCATGAAGGTATAAATCTTTTGTTTCTCAAATTTAACCATTTTTTAACCATAGTAAAAGTGTTTTATAGCATAAGAAAGGTCATAGGATGGTCTGGGGCTAGTTCAGAGAAAGGATTTCTGAAAAAATGGCAAAATAGTCTAGGACAAATGTATTTGAGAAACTATACTGTATAGCCCTCACTATTTGACTAGATTCATACAGTTATATACAATATAACCTATAGGATTCATAATTTGTCTACAACTGGACAGTCCAAGGAACATGGTCATGTGGGTCTAATTAGTTTTGGGATAGAGAATATATTCATGATTTGTTAATGGTTAGTCAAACATTGTTCCTAACACTACAGTGTTCCCCTATTATAGTGACTTATACAGTGTTTGCAACGGTTTGTAAACAGTGCACCAAAATCGTGTGACCCCTTATTTTGAGGTGAAATGCCCATTTTTTCCTTAATTTATTCTTAAAACCTATTGTATTTTTCACCTTTTTCCTCCAACAATTGTACCTATATTTCCCCACCCATATCTATTCTTTCACGTTAATTCAGGCATTGAGCTAACATTCACATCCAATGTACTTTTTCACGATCCTCTGGCAGTGTTGGACTCTATGAGGTATGCCCTCCGTTACTCTTACCTCCTATCGATATTTATTTCAGAATTAGTAGTTCTATTTATGTTAAATCCCATGTTTCCTTTTTTCAGTTCGTTTTAACAATTCTCATAACTATTTATACATAATGTGAATTTGTTTCAAATATCATGAAAGGCATCATCTATGTCCTTGAGGTTGGTGGTAATATCATATTTTGTTGATTTTTGATACTCTATATCTAAACCAATGTATCGCATGTCAAATATTTCCAATAACCCCTATTTATTGGGTTCCTCATGTGAAATTGATTATTTCACCTTAAAGAATGCCTAATTAATATTTTTTTGTATTTTAGAGGGTGGTAACCTAGTCTATAAAAACCCCTTGGCTGTGTGAATAGCAATTTCCCCTTATGTCTAAAAGAATAAATTTTCCAAAAAACCTTGTATCTTCCAGCTTAGTCCTAAAATAAAATTTCCATTATTATATGAATGCTTATTAGATCAAAATAACCAGTCAGGTATTTGGATCAACCTATAAGTTGGAATTTCTCAAATTTGAAATTGTCTTATTTTATCATGTCACCTCCTAAGAGACCATATATTCATTATAAAATTAATTTACTTTATATTAGGTATTTAATGGTATAATTAAGAGGAATGGATAATGCATGATTGTTTTCATTCATCTAGTGAATTTAAGGAATCAAATTAAATAGTGTACATAGGGTGGTATGGACATGCCATTTGGTTATGCAATTGTAAATGCACATTTTTAATTGTAATTATTTACTATAAATGTTGTTGTCCATTGAGATACATGGGATTATTTTCCTCTTGTCTAATGTTACAAATATGAATATTCCTTATATATATGCAAATTTATATTGATTTAAATTAGAGGTATTTCCTCATACTTAGTAATATATGTGAATATACCATGTTATGGATATGATTTGATGGTAAAATATTTTTGAACATGGTTGTATCGCGCTCCCTTACATCTGGTGTTGAGCATGATGTCTCACACTATTGGCACTATTAGGGTGGTGGGCCTTTCTCCCAATTTAACTTTCTTAGAGTGATGATATGATGCCTCCCCCCACCGTCCTGAGTATCATGCATGAAGTCTCACCCAATTATAGGGATATAAGGAATGTACACTATATCTTGAGCTTATAAGATTGTTAGATAGGTCATGGACGTTTGAGTAACAACCCTGTCCAGTCACAACTAGTATTGTATATATATCAACACTTATGTCCTCACATACATGGTTCATATTAGAGGATAAAATATATTGTTATACTAGACAGAAATTGGTATTTTATTTATTAATAAAAATGAGGCTTTGTCCCTAAATTGAAAAAATTAATATCAGTATATAATTAAACTATATATATTATTAATATATATATATATATATCTATATATATATGGTGACTGTTCAGACATCAATTTTATAAATGGTTCAAAGTAAGTAGACCCACCAGGAGTTCAATAGGAACCTCTGTGAGCTGGTTATTTATTTCAGTATTGTTTTCCTATTTTGTTATACCTACACACTATTTAGTTATGAGCGGTACATGGATTACACATGGACTCCATCTATGGTGGCCTAATAATATTTTTATCTCACACCCTACTCGGGAAACCATAGACATCCTAGAATATTATTTATCTATGTGTATGATAATGGGAAGTGCCTTTATATAGGATGCTTACATTCTTTCTTATAGTTAGATCATATGAGCAAAGGAATGAGCATATGCTCGAGATTCTAGTGGAGAAAATTTTTGTTCTATCTATACTTTTTGAATAGAATGATGATATTCTTGTTCCCCTATTACACTTTATGTATATCATCTTGTCATGAATCCATGTATTGACAAAACCTCTATGTATTTTGATTATAATCAGATGTCTAAGTATTTCCTCTTCATCACTTATTTATCTATTCTTATATCACAATTAATATTTACATATTTTATCAGTTTTTCCACTCCCTTAATAGGGAATAGTCTCCCCATAGTACCATATTCACACCACCACTAGTAGACGACATCCTAGGGTGTAAGGGGAAGCATGATTGTGGAAATGTTCCCCACTACCTTGGGGATTCAGTTAAGTGGATCTCAGGTCGGTACATTACAAACATCAGCCATGTGAAGTCCAAGGCATAGAAAAACTTTATTATCTGATGCGTATGGAATTTTTGAGTGGATTTCATGAATATTCTGGAATCACATATGAAATAATTCACACATGAAATCCCTTTCATGGATAGCTTTACTCACATGAATCCATTATCATTCAGACACCTCATGTCTATGGTACATCGCATGAGCACTCCTAGGTTATTAAATTGTTTGTGGACATTGTCACATATAGCCTCTTTTCTTGTCCTTGATGCATCCCATTAATCAGTTGGGAGTTATGTTTTCATGTGTGTCACGACCCGTCCTCGGGGCCCATGCCGTGACTAACCCTAGCCCGCCTTCTATAGGCCAGGGGCTGGCGACTAGCACCAAAGGCGTAAATCCTGATAATTGGGAAGGCATTGCCTTTATAAAAGTAAACAAAACACCACAGAGTACAAGAAGAAGTAAAACACTAAGTACAAAAGAATGTGCCGAAATGTAAATGGGCTAGAATACAAACCCATCTGAAAGTACAGCTACAACTGAACGAAAGTACAACAGAAAAGACAAACATCTGGAAGAAAGGAAGAAACTCTTGGGTCTTCCTACTCGGATCATACCTAAAGGGTAGGTACAGATAGCACATCTCCTGGATCATCCACCACGGATCCTACCTCAAGGGTAGGTATAGATAGACTCCACAACGCTCTCACCCGTCAACCTCCTCCGAGTGTCATCTCACCAGGAAGTACACCGCCGGATACAGAATCATCGTTTTTTCCACCTCCGGGTACCGTCCAGTCCTCAAACACTCGGCCTCTGTCAGCACTGCCCATCGTCTATAACAAACACAACGAGGTGCGGGCATAGCCCGTGCAGGGGTGAGTATATGATACTCAGTAGGGACCCCGAGACCCTCACGGTATCACTAAAACCAACAAGGATAACCACAAAGAAGATCTCAACAGATAACCTCTACATAGGTATATTCCCATACATATACCTAAGTTATCAAGTAACCCATCTCAATCATGAGGTAAACACAAAGGTCAAAGATTCAGCTCAATCCAGGATTTTTATTATCGAAATCGTAACTGCTGAATAGCCCTATCTCTGGAGTGTACAATGGTCCTATCACAACACCGGGGTACTGCTCACTAACCTAAGACTACTGAGGTACTCCTCCTGTCGGGTACCGCGGGTCAGCCACCCAAACACAGTAGTGCTTCCCACCGGGGTATGCCACCCAAACATAGTAGGATCTGTGCTTCCTTTTGTGGAGGCTATCTGTACCTACCCTTCAGGTAGGATCTATGGTGGACAATCCAGGAGCTATGCTATCTGTACCTACCCTTCAGGTAGGATCTGAGGAAGATGAACCAGGAGCTAGTTCCTTTCTTCTAGCTGTTTGTCTTTTCTGTTGTACTTTCATTCAGTTGTAGCTGTACTATTAGTTGGGTTTGTATTCTGGCCCATTTACTTTTCAGCACTTTATTTTGTACTTAGTGTTTTACATCCTCATGTACTTTGTGGTGTTTTGTTTACTTTTATAAAGTCAATGCCTTCCCAGTTATCGGGATTTATACCTTTGGTGCTAGTCGCCGGACCCTGGCCTATGGAAGGCGGCCTTGGGGTAGCCACGGCACGGGCCCCGTGGATGGGTCATGGAAAATAAATGCAATGCCTTCCCAGTTATCGGGATTTACGCCTTTGGTTCTAGTCGCCAACCCTGGGCCTATGGAAGTTGCTCTTGGGGTAGTCACGGCATGGGCCCCAAGGACGGGTCGTGACAATGTGTCCCATTAGGTGTTATGTGATCTCATAACCAAGCCGCATGTCTATCAAGTGGATACACTATTTCTCTTACTAAATTTCACCAATACAGAACTTATGTTTTAGGTATTTTCCCAACTCAATTTTTTTTAAGTTTCCTTTTTCAGACATGAGAAATACTATTTATCATTTTAACAGCAATATTAGGTTGAGGTGCTCTTGTGGAAGAGAGGGTATTTTTAATGCCATGTTTTTAGTAGAATTAATTGATTTTATAAATCTAAAATTATTCTCTACAATCAATTCATAGGGAAAAAATTTTATAAAATTTTTAATTTTAAACAAGATTACAAAAATTAATAAAAATTTTACAGGATTTGATTTTATGTATCAAGTAATAAAAAAATAAAATTCTTAAAAATTATCATCCAAAACCTAAAGAAACGATTTTACAGAAAGGATCTCTATCTGGGAGGGTAAAAATATAACCATGTGAATATTTTCAAGTGGTTGGAATGAGGAAACACAATTTAAATGTTTAAAAGATGTTTTTTTCATGCCCATTTACAATACATCAAATAATTTATTTTCATCCCTTTTTAGAGAAAATTTGAAATTGGATTTTTCTTTGACATTTTTTATAGTGATTGAATTTTATAAGGTATAAGAATCATATTAAAAATCTAATGTTCATTAATGATAATATTCAAATAGTTTACATTTTTATAGAAGGAATATTGATCTTACATGTATGAATTCTCTATTATTGTTTCACTAAACATAGAAACTGATTCTTAAAAAAACCTGAAATATTAGAAAAAATCAATAGTATGTCCATCATCTCATTTTTGAGGGATAGTAATTGTGTTATATTTTATATTGTGAAATTTTGTGCTGTAGACCCAACTAAAAAAGTACTTATAGATTACCATATCATGTATATTGCTAGTTATTCATTATGTAAACTTTCTTTAATAGTGTTTATATTTCTATGTCCACTAATTTCATTGAAATTTTTATAGATTATTTTTCATATCAAAAGGTTATCGAAATTCCTAATATAAAATGAGAACCTAGAGATAAAAAAATAATAGTCTTGAAATTATGTTATATGGTCTAGATACATCATGTATATAGGACATAGATACTATGTTACCATCAGCTACGGGGGGCTCATAAACATTGAGACTTTTGTAATGAAACCCACACTAGGTGATCTTCAGTAGATGAGATAAGAAGGATTGAATCGTGAATAGGAGGACCATATGTTTTATTTATTATTAGTTATTTCTATTTATAAGAATATATTATGGTCTCTTGAAATGATATTTCTATCAATTTATACTTTTCTACTATGTACTTTGATGCATGACCCGAACTATGGTATTTATATTGTAGAGATGTAGGTTGTGTTAGGTGCATCATTAGTGGTATGATATTGATCTAATAATAAACATAGAATATGTTTCTTCTCTAAGGTTGTGATATATTGGGCCTATTTGATCTAGAGAGTAGTACCATCAAGAAATCTATGGCCATAGTAGTAGAAGGTAAGTTAATATAGAATGCTAAATGAATAATTAAGTGACAAATGATTATAAAAAAGTGTGCATCCAACTTTATGAGATATAATGATACAAAGACATTATATAATACAAAGTGTATTTATAGAAAAGTTTGTTTTTCCTATGATTATTCATAATCCTATTAGAGACCTTGATAGTTTCTATATTCTATTCTTGGTATATGAATACTATTCACTACCATTTTGATAAGGGCCTATATTTTCACACACTTATTGTTTTCAAAATTCTAGCATATTCTAGTTTGTTAGGATGATATGACTCTGAGTATGATATACTCTGTAATACCAAACGTAGGATCAAAATAAAAATGAAATTCTCAGATACATGAGGGGGGTGAATTGTACCTTTTAAAATTAATTAAGAGAATTTTCAGGGTGGTTATGTTTAACAATGATAAAGAAGATAATTCACAAGACCTTTATGAGTACTAATATAAGGCCCCAATCTTAAAACTTACTTAATATTGAGTAATTAAAAGATTACACATTGAGGATATTTTCAGGTTTAGAGTTTTAGAGAATAATATCATAAAACTTGCATTACATTCCACATTTAAATAAAGTTGTTACATAAAAGTTATTATTCATTTTTCCCATCAACAGAAAAATATTTAAAATAAAACATGGATTCTTTCTTGACACTTCCTTGACACTATCATCATATCATATACCATTCCCTTGACCTGTGAAAAAAATTTCAAAAACATGGGATGAGCATAAAAAGCTCAGTAAGGGTTATAAAAAGTATGGAAAGGAAACTTGAGTACATATACACATAAGAATGAAATCATACTTTACCCATAAAACATATGCACTTTAACATACCTCATAAAATCATGAATAAATCATAGAAATCATAAGACATAAATGTAACTTGAGGAATTCATAACATTCTTACGTAGGGAGTAACCCTCTTGGTTACGTTTGGAATACCCATCACAGTATATTCCCTAAATCTCTTCGGAGAAACCATAATTCTTAACTCCTTCGCGTTACCCAATGCATTGGAGAGCTATATCGGGCTCACCCGCCCTTAGTTTATCATGGAACCACCCGTCTTCATAAAAAATGCCCAAGAACCATAACATAATCATAGCACATAACTTAATCATAAAGGAAATATATCATTCCCACATTTCAATAACAATATATCATTTTAAGATATTGAAATAATGAATCGATTCTATAAAAGCATTTTCAAAACCATTTAAAACATTTAATAAAGTGATATTTGAATCAAAGTGTCCCATACCACTTTGAATCTTTTAACATTTTAAACCATTAATATACATATAAATAATTCCTTAAAACCATTTTGAAAACATGGATATTAAGGAGAAATATTTATAATAATAAATCATTAAAACATTTAAAACAATATTTTCGTTAAAGGGTTTTTAACAAAATGAGAGACACTTGAATACAATAATTGAGGAATAACATTTAATCAGAACTTTTTAATATCTTGAGAATAAAGTAATTCATGATATAATATTCCAAAGGACAGTATATACACCATATAAGAGTGAATTGGTGCATAACAACAATGAAGTATCAATAGAAATGTAAAATGAGATGAAATCCCCTGTAAAGAAGGTACCATTAAATTAAGGATAAATAAATCTCATAATTATGCGTGACAATTATAAATACACCCAATATAAGTGGATATTAAGTGTAAAACAATAAAAGGTCATTCACACATATTAAAAGGAGGACATATTCAATAACTACATGTTGAATCCAAAGAAATCGAAATTGGGTTAAGAAGTTCCCTTGGTAAAATTCAACAGCCTAACGACGTCACTTTAAAATTCAGAAAATGAGTTTATGAGAGATAAAAAGGGTATATCATCACTTGGAAATAAAATTTAAATCAATAAGGATATATAAGAACATATCCAAACATTACAATATGTAAATTAAAAGACCCAACAAAATAAGTCTTTTAAAATGAGGAGGGTGAAAGGTTCCCTTACCGACATGGGTATTTTTTGAAACATACACCCCATGAAAGAAGGATAATACAACATTGTTGTAAATACTCATAAAAAAACTATATTACACAAATAGTAGAATAATGGGAAGTATATATACCACTCAACAATAATTTTGGAAAATGTAGCATAAATCTCACGGGAATAAAAAGTGAGATGAAAAATCCCTTATGAAAACTCTACAGCCTAACGACGCCACATAAAACCTCAAAAAATGGATTGATGAGATCAAATAGGTTCTCTCATAATATTAACATAAAATTTAAATAAAGTGGAATATAAAATAATATCCCCCAACATAACAAATAGGATCTTAAAAGAAGTGACATAATGAAGAGTACTTAAAAAGAAAGAGAGAGGTTGGATCTCTTACAAAAATTCGGCAGCCTAACGGCGCCACTCAAAACATCCAAAATTGATTGATGAAAGAAAGTAGGGTCTCTCAACATATTAACATAAAAATTACAGTAAAAGTAATATAAAAGAACATCACAATCATAAGAAATATGAGCTTAAAAGGAATTACATAAAAGAGTGTACTTAAAAAGAAGGAGAGGTGTAGGATCCCTTACCTCGAGTCCGACTTGACTCGATCGTTCTTTAACATCCTAAATAATAAACTTGAGTTAATTTATACTTGATTAAGAACATTTTTCAAGTTCATTATTCCTTTTATATCACTTATTTCCATGTTATAAACATTATGTAATAATTTATGTTAATAATGTTTATTTTGTTGATATTTGGTTCTTAAATCGAAAGTGGACTTCTTACAATTACATGTTGTTCGTGTGGTAAAAGTATTATTATATACAGAATGATATTCAAGATTTGGTTATCATATATATCATATATATCAAGAATATACATTTATTTATAATATTACATAATCATTTAGAGGTAAGAAATGAAATGAACCGTTCATGGTGACGGTAAGCCGTACGTATGCATGAACGCTACTTTCATTTCTATGTTATATTTATGGAATTAAAACTAAATGATAGGTATGTATATTTTAATTCCAGAATTATATTCATCATTTATATGTAACATAAATCATATATAATAACTTTAAATCCATCCTTTATACATCCCACATATGGCATTCATGAATCAAATCACTTTGAGGGGGCGGTAGTCCGCACTTCCTAAAATGAAATTATCATGTTTACCCACAATGGAACCCAAAACGGTATGTCACAAAAGAAAAATACATAAGCTTACGTAAAACATAAACATATTATATATCATATATAAATATAGTTACATCTTAATGGCCACCTTTGAAGGTGTTATATGAGTGTTGAACAATCATCGTTTCGTGAGGCAGAAATTCGCCATCCACAGAAACAGTATGTTCTTTAACCATTAGATGTAGGTGTGTGTAAGTGTAGCTCGAATGAATATTATAAAAACATCCTATTATATTGAAGATACTGGATTTTTTACAAAATAAATTAATAAAAAGAGTTTATGGGGTTGGAGAAAAAAAATAAAACAAAAGAACACAAGTGAAGACATTACCTTAAAATCGGGTAACTCTTTTTGATTTGAGCTCAAAGGATTCCTTGGGAAGAATTATTCCCAAAGTGAGGCTTCTATGAGTAATAGAGGGATGTGGAGAGGAAAAATGAGCAGGGGTTGGCCGAGAAAAAGGCTTGACATGTGTGGGTAAGGTGGTAGATGTTGGAGCCTTTTATAAGAGGAGAGGAGGGGCACTCTTGGAAAGTTACAAAATGTTACTTTATTTTCAAATGAGTTTCTGATTTTAAAGGTCCCACATTGATGTATTTCTACGATAAAGTGGTATGTGTTCGAAATATACTCATCCAATAGGTCTTTGACAAGTTTTTGTTATAGTTTTAACCTTATCTTTTCATTTTATTTAAATCCTTTATTAATGAAGAAATCGCTTTATCATCATGATGTCATAAATAATTTAATGTATTTAATGTCTAAAAATTACAAAAAAAATATAATGATGTAGGAAATATTTTTTGCTTTCTAATTAATATTTATATTTAAACATATGACTTGTATAACCCCATTTAAAAATTGTTTTAGTGAAAAATCTCATGCTTGTGACATTTTTATTTTAACTTTAAATAAAAAGTTATTTAAGTCATTTTCCAACCAAAGTGGCTCCATGGGGTCCCCAAGTTGACCCATGGATTTCATTGGTCAGACATGACACATCCAATGAGGGTAGGACATTTTTCTAGGTCATTTCATATTATTAAAACATTATTTTTAACTTAAATTACACTAATTACCTCTAATAGCAATTAAGAACATAAAAGTTACTATTCACCAAAAAAATTATTTTAATCTCACTGAACCACATTTTACTTCCTAATGAAAACCATGTATGTCAGATTTTTTAAATTCAAAACACTTAGGTGGCAAAGTTTCATTTAAATGAAAAAATCAGTTTCTGTAACTACCACTTAGTGGTTTCACTATTCATCAAAAATTGAAGTTTTTCAGAAAAATACCAAAAATTCACCCTAAGCTATATTTGATATTCCGAACTCAAAAATGATGTCTATTTTACAAAATTAAAAACATATAAGTTGCATTAATTAATTAATAATTAATTCCCGCTGTCAAAAAAATAGCGTGTTTTTAAGAAACAATATCTATTAAAAGATTGACACTAGTTTAAGTCCAATTTCAAAGTGAAATTAATTCCAATGACCAATATTGGATTAAATGGTAAAAATATATTATAATTTTATTTTAAAAACAATTCAAAAGATAATCTAATCATATAAATAAATTAGATTAAAAAGAGGGTTTGAATTAAAATACAACATTTTTCACTATTCATTAAAAATGAACTTTATCAGAAAGATACCAAAAATTTACACAAAGTAAATTTTGATGTATCGATTCAAAAGAAGAATATTCTTTTGTCCAATATAACACATAAAATTGTCAAAAAGTGGATTTAAAAGTGGTTCGCCATCAAATGGCGGTCAATCGACCTTCTAAAGAATATTAGAATCTTTACACTTAAAACTGAATTCATTCACATTTTTAATCCTCTAACATTTATTGTAAAAAGTCAAAATATTTGAAAAACATATATAATCATTTTGTAGTTAGTTCTGTTCCTTCCCTCCATTATAATGGCTAGGCGTTAACTACCATTTAAAATAATATTATTTTATTATTATAGTGCAACGTAAGATTTCAAAGGAACTCATTGTTGCGTATTGGGCAAGCCATCAAGCATAGAGTTCCCTTTAAATTAATATTAAAATTTTATTCAAAAATAGGGATAAATATAAAAATGTCATATTCTTTATTTACCTGGGTTGTTACATCCTTCCCCCATTTTGAGAATTGCATCCTCGCAATTTTAAAATTGGGCTCAGAAACATCCTTTAAAGTCCCACATCTGAACAAGAGTCAGTAAAACAATCACATTAAAATAAAGAAAGAGAAGTACAAAGGTCACCCGAGTTAACCCATACTATGATTCCATGTAGGAGAACATGGACATGTAGGAGAAAACATAGGGTCATGTTCTGATGGAGAGTGATAGAAAACATGTTTAGGCGAAAGTTAACCACAAGAAAATCACAAACATGTGATGGGTTAAACGGTATTCGATTCCCCAATAGGAAAAGTTAATAGAAAACATTTTTGTATTAAGTTACTTTTTATTGAGGAATTTATTCATAAGGAAAAATAATTACTTATCATTTGGACATTCAACTTTAATAGATTTCTTACACAAACTCATATTTTCTCCAAAAGATGAGTATTTAGGAAGACTTGTTCACATTAAGAGTACTATAATCAACTTCTAGAGAATCACCTAATCCATAGAAAAGAACTATATACTTCTCATGTATTTAGACTTTAACCAAAAACAAAACCAAAAAGGTTAGTACAAGATCAGATAATCCAGAAAAGGATAACCCTTTATAAAAAGAAAATCTATTCAGAATCTCCAAAATTTGTCCAACAAAACCCAAAGTTCAACGAGGACCATTCGATAAATAATTTTTCCATAAAATTCCTCAATGTAAACCAAACTAAGATTAAAACCCAAACATTTGAAGGATTTAGTCACATAGCCTTCCAAGGTACAAATTAACTTTTATCTCCAAATAACACTATTGCTCTTAAATTCTCATATTGAAAAGTAATTAACCTAATCACATATCCTCGAGGATAAGTTAATCATTTCCATAGATAACCTAAAATAAACTTACTCTGGATTCCTAAAATCATCTAACTATAACGAATTAGTTAAACTAACCAGGTAATTCACGTAGTCTAGTGGTAGGCGATAAATACCAGTCGCACTTTGGTTGTGGGTTCGATTACCGCAGCTTTGTCCTACGCAACGGGTTGTCACACGGTCTGCATGTTGTCCTTTTTCCAAAACATTATAATTCTTAAAACATTCCCCAAAACGAGATAAAATCTTCAAAAATAATCATAACATATTTTAACCTGAAGTTTATCTCATTCCATTCATTTTCCATCACAACATATAATAACCCATAATTACCTCAAAAGTAAGGATCATATAAACTCTAATGGTTACCATTATAATTATTACCTGAACTTCCAAATTGATTGGTCATCTTGTACATGATGCAATACAGAACATACCAAGGTTCAAGTGGTTGATCATGACTCATTGATAGTTGGTTTAGAACAACCATGAGTTTCCTCATTGAATCCCCCATTTTATCTAGTATATTAATCAGAGAACCACCACAGTTTCCTTCAAACATGTTGTCTCTTTGGTGCCTGCTAGATCTATCCATTCACAAATAACAGAAATTCCAGAGTGAGTATATCAACAAAACAATCATGTACTAATGAGGAAGGTAAACACTAAGATATACTTACTCATTCACTTTATCTAAAACTAGGACTCTTTCTGAAATCCTAACCATTAGGGTAATGTCACTTATGCTTAGAGAATACCCTAACCTCTAGAGTTATCTAAACCGACCTCTGATACCAACTATAAGGCCCCAACCTTAAAACTTACTTAATATTGAGTTATTACAAGATTAAACATTGAGAATCTTTTCAGGTTTAGAGTTTTAGAGAATTAGATCATAAAACTTGCATTACATTCCACATTTAAACAAAGTGGTTACATAAGAGTTAGAATTCATTTTCCCCATCAACGGAAACATATTTAAAATAAAACATGGATTCTTTCTTAACACTTTCTTGACACTATCATCATATCATGTACCATTCCCTTGACTTATGAAAAACATCTCAAAAACATGGGATGAGCATAAAAATCTCAGTAAGGGTTATAAAAAGTATGGAAAGGAAACATGAGTACATATATACATAAGAATGAAATCATACTTTACCCATAAAACATATGCACTTTAACATACCTCATAAAATCATGAATAAATCCTAGAAATTATAAGACATAATGGAAACTTGAGGCATTCATAACATTATTACGTAGGGAGAAACCCTCTTGGTTACGTTTGGAATACCCATCACAGTATATTCCCTAAATCTCTTCGGATAAACCATAACGCTCAACTCCTTCGCGTTACCCAATGCATTGGAGAGTTATATCGGGCTCACCCGCCCTTAGTTTATCACGGAACCACTCGTCTTCATAAACAATGCCCAAGAACCATAACATAATCATATCACATAACTTAAGCATAAAGGAAATATAAAATTCCCACATTGCAATAACAATATAACATTTTAAGATATTGAAATAATGAATCCATTCGAAAAAACCATTTTCAAATCCATTTAAAACATTTAATAAAGAGATCTTTAAATCAAAGTGTCCCATACCACTTTGAATCTTTTAACATTTTAAATCATTAATATCCCTATAAATAAATCCATTAAACCATTTTAAAATCATGGATATTAACGAGAAATATTTATAAGAATAAATCATTAAAACATTTAAAACGATATTTTCGTTAAAGGGTTTTTAAAAAAATGAGAGACACTTGAATACAATAATTGAGGTATAACATTTAATCAGAACTTTGTAATATCATGAGAATAAAAGAATTCATTATATAATATTCCAAAGGACAGTATATACACCATATAATAGTGAATTGGTGCATAACAATAATTAAGTATCAATAGAAATTTAAAATGAGATGAAATCCCCTGTAAAGAAGGTACCCTTAAATTAAGGATAAATCAATCTCATAATTATTTGTGACAAATATAAATACACCCAATATAGGTGGATATTAAGTGTAAAACAATCATAGGTCATTAACACATATTCAAAGGATTACATATTCAATAACTACATGTTGAACCCAATGAAATCAAATTTGGGTTAAGAAGTTCCCTTGGCAAAATTCGACAGCCTAACGACGTCACTTTAAAATTCAGAAAATGAGTTGATGAGAGATAAAAAGGGTATCTCATCACTTGGACATAAAATTTACATCAATAAGGATATATAAGAACATATCACAACATTACAATATGTAAATTAAAATACCCAACAAAATAAGTCTTTTAAAACGAGGAGGGTGAAAGGTTCCCTTACCGACTTGGGTATCTTTCGAAACATACACCCCATGAAAGAAGGACAATACAACATTGTTGTAAATAAACACAAACAAAATTATATGACACAAAGAGTAGAATAATGGGAATTATATATAACAATCAATGTGAATGTTGGAAAATGTATCATAAATCTCACGGGAATAAAAAGTGAGATGAAAAATCCCTTACAAAAACACTACAGCCTAATGGCGCCACTTAAAACTTACAAAAATGGATTGATGAGATAAAATAGGGTATCTCATCATATTAACATAAACTTTACATAAAGTGGAATATAATTGAACATCCCCCAACATAAAAAATAGGAGATTAAAAGAAGTGACATAAAGGAGAGTACTTAAAAAGAAAGAGAGAGGTTGGATCTCTTACAAAAATTCGGCAGCCTAACGGCGCCACACAAAACTTCCAAAATTGATTGATGAGAGAAAGTAGGGTCTCTAATAATATTAACATAAAACTTACAGTAAGATTAATATAATATAACATCCCAATCATAAGAAATATGAGCTGAAAAGGAATGACATAAAAGAGTGTACTTAAAAAGAAGGAGAGGTGTAGGATCCCTTACCTCGGGTCCGACATGACTCGATCGTTCTTTAACATCCTGAATAATAAACTTGAGTTAATTTATACATGATTAAGAACCTTTTTCAAGTACATTATTCCTTTTATATCACTTATTTACATGTTATAAACATTATGTAATCATTTATGTTAATAATGTTTGTTTTGTCGATATTTGGTTCTTAAGACGAAAGTGGACTTCTTTCAATTACATGTTGTTTCTGTGGTAAAAGGTTCAATATATACAGAATGATATTCATTATTTGGTTCTCATATATATCATATATATCCAAAATATACATGTATTTATAATATTACATAATCATTTAGAGGTAAGAAATGAAATGCACCGTTCATGGAGATGGTAAGCCGTACGTACGCATGAACGCTACTTTCATTTCTATGTCATATTTATGGAATTAAAACTAAATTATAGGTATGTATATTTTAATTTAAGAATTATATTCATCATTTATATGTAACATACATTATATATAATAACTTTAAATACATCCTTTATACATCCCACATATGGCATTAACAAATCAAATCACTTTGAGGGGGCGGTAGTCCGCACTTCCTAAAATGAAATTGTCGTGTTTACCCACAATGGAAACCATAAAGGTATGCCACAAAAGAAAAATACATAAGCTTAAGTAAAACATAAAAATATTATATATCATATATAAATATAGTGAAATATTAATGGCCACCTTTGATGGTGTTATATGAGTATTGAATAATCATCGTTTCGTGAGGCAGAAATTCGCCATCCACAGAAACAGTATGTTCTTTAACCATTAGATGTAGGTGTGTGTAAGTGTAGCTCGAATTATTATTATAAAAACATCCTAGTATATTGAAGATACTGGAGTTGTTAAAAAATAAATTAATAAAAAGAGTTTAGGGGGTTGGATAAGAAAAATAAAACAAAAGAACACAAGTGAAGACATTACCTTAAAATCGGGTAACTCTTTTTGATTTGAGCTCAATGGATTCCTTGGGAAGACTTCTGCCCAAAGTGAGGCTTCTATGAGTAATATAGGGATTTGGAGAGGAAATATTAGTAGGGGTTGGCCGAGCAAAGGCTTGAGAGGTCTGGGTAAGGTGGTAGAGGTGGGGCCTTTTATAAGAGGAGAGGAGGGGCACTCTTGGAAAGTTACAAAATGTTAATTTATTTTCAAATGAGTTTCGGATTTTAAAGGTCCCACATTGATGTATTTAGAGGATAAGGTGGTAAGGGTTCGAAATATACTCATGCAATAGGTCTTTGAAATTTTTATGTTATAGTTTTATCCTTATCTTTTCATTTTATTTAAATCTTTTATTAATGAGGTAATCGCTTCATCGTCATGATGTCATAAATAATTTAATTTATTTAATTTATAACAATTACAAAAAAATATCATGATGTAGGAAATCATTTTATATTTATAATGAATATTTATAGTTAAAAATATGGCTTGTATAACCCCATTTTAAATTTTTTTAGTGAAACATCTCATGCTTGTGACATTTTTATTTTAACCTTAAATAAAAAGTTATTTAAGTCATTTTCCAACCAAAGGGGATCCATGGGGTCCCCATGTTGACCCATAGATTGTCTTGGTCGTCCATGACACATCCAATTAGGGTAGGACATGTTTCTAGGTCATTTCATATTATTAAAACATTATTTTTACCTTAAATTACACTAATTACCTCTAATTGCGATTAAGAACATAAAAGTTACTATTCAACAAAAAATTTTTTTTAATCCCATTGAACCACATTTTACTTCCTCATGACAACCATGTATGTCAGATTTTTGATATTCAAAACACAGAGGTGGAAAAGTTTCATTTAAACGAAAAATCAGTTTCTGTAACTACCACTTAGTGGTTTAACTATTCATCAAAAATTGATGTTTTTTAGAAAAATATCAAAAATTAACCCTAAGTTATATTTGATATTATAAACTCAAAAATGATGTATATTTTAAAAAATTCAAAACATATAAGTTGAATTAATTAATTTCATAATTAATTCCCACTATCAAAAAAATAGTGTGTTTTTAAGAAACAATATCTATTAAAAGATTGGCACTAGTTTAAAGTGAAATTAATTCAATTGACCACTATTGGATTAAATGGTAAAAATATATTATAATTTTACATTAAAAACATTTCAAATGATAATCTAATCATATAAATAAATTAGATTAAAAAGTGGTTTTGAATTAAAATATAACATTTCTCACTATTCATTAAAAATGAACTTTATCAGAAAGATACCAAAAATTTACACAAAGTAAATTTTGATGTCTTGATTCTAAAGAAGAATTTTATTTTGTCAAATATAACACATAAAATTGTCAAAAAGTGGATTTAAAAGTGGTTCTCCATCAAAAGGCGGTTAATCGACCTTCTAAAGAATATAAGAATGTTTACGCTTAAAATTGAATTCATTCACAATTTTAATCCTCTAATATTTATTGTAAAAAGTAAAAATATTTGACAAACATATATAATCATTTTGTAGTTAGTTCTGTTCATTCCCTCCATTACAATTGCTAGGAGTTAACTACCATTTAAAATAATATTATTTTATTATTATAGTGCAACTTAAGATTTCAAAGGAACTCATTGTTGTGTATTGGGTAAGCCATAAAGCATAGTGTTCCCTTTGAATTAATATTAAAATTTTATTCACAAATAGGGATAAATATAAAAAGGTCATATTCTTTATTTACCTGGGGTGTTACATCGTTCCCCCATTTTGGCAATTGCGTCCTCTGAATTTTAAAATTGGTCTCGGAAACATCCCTTAAAGTCCCACATCAGAATAAGAGTCGGTAAAACAATCACTTTAAAATAAAGAAAGAGAAGTACAGAGGTCACCCGAGTTAACCCATACTAGGATTCCATGTAGGAAAACATGGACATGGAGGAGAAAACATATGGTCATGTTCTGATAGAGAGTGATAGAAAACATGATTAGGAGAAAGTTAACCACAAGAAAATCACAAACTTGTGATGGGTTAAATGGTATTCGATTCCCCAGTAGGAAAAGTTAATAGAAAACATTTTTGTTTTAAGTTAATTTTTATTGAGGAACTTATTCATAAGGAAACATAATTACTTATCATTTTTACATTCAACTTTTATTATATTTCTTACACAAACTCATATTTTCTCCAAAAGATGAGTATTTAGGAAGACTTGTTCACATTAAGAGTACTATAATCAACTTATAGAGAATCAACTAATCTATAAAAGAGAACTATATACTTCCCATGTCTTTAGAATTTAACCAAAAACAAAACCAAAAAGGTTATTATCAGATCAGATAATCCAAAAAAGGATAACCCCTTATAAAAAGAAAATCTATTCTTAATATCCAAAATTTGTCCAACAAAACCCAAATTTCAACGAGGACCATTCGATAAATAATTTGTCCATAAAATTCATCAAAGTAAACCAAACTAAGAATAAAACCCAAACATTTGAAGGATTTAGTCACATAGTCTTCCAAGGTACAAATTTACTTTTATCTCCAAATAACTTCAGTTGCTCTTAAATTCTCATATTGAAAAGTAATTAACCTAATCACATATCCTCGATGATAAGTTAATCATTTCCATAGATAACCTAAAATAAACTTACTCTTGATTCCTAAAATCATCTAACTAAAAATAATTATTCAAACTAACTAGGGACTTCACGTAGTCCAGTGGTAGGTGATAAATACCAGTCGTACTTTGGTTGTGGGTTCGATTGCTGCAGCTTTCTCCGACACGACGGGTTGTCACATGGTCTGCATGTTTTCCTTTTTCCAAAAAATTATAATTCTTAAAACATTCCCCAAAACGAGATAAAATATTCAAAAATAATCATAACTTATTTTATCCTCAAGTTTATCTCATGCCTTTCATTTTCCATCACAACATATAATAACCCATAATTACCTCAAAAGTAAGGATCATATAAACTCTAATGGTTACCATTATAATTATTACCAGAACATCCACATCGATTGGTCATCTCTTACATGATGCATTATAGAACATACCAAGGTTCAAGTGGTTGATCATGACTCCTTGATAGTTGGTTTAGAATAACCACGAGTTTCCTCATTGAATCCCCCATTTTATCTAGTATCTTAATCAGAGAACCACCACAATTTCCTTCAAACATGTTGTCTCTTTGGTTCCTGCTAGATCCATCCATTCACTAAAAACAGAAATGTCAGTGTGATTATATCAACAAAACCATCATGTACTAATGAGGAAGGTAAACACTAAGAAATACTTACTCATTCACTTTATCTAAAACTAGGACTCTTTCTGAAATCCTATCCATTATGGTAATGTCACTTATGCTTAGAGAATACCCTAACCTCTAAAGTTATCTAAACCAACCTCTGATACAAACTACATGGCCCCAACCTTAAAACATACTTAATCTTGAGTTATTACAAGATTAAACATTGAGGATCTTTTCAGGTTTAGAGTTTTAGGGAATTAGATCATAAAGCTTTCATTACATTCCACATTTAAACAATGTGGTTACATAAAAGTTAGTATTCATTTTTCCCATCAACGGAAACATATTTAAAATAAAACATGGATTCTTTCTTGACACTTCCTTGACACTATCATCATATCATGTACCATTCCCTTGACCTGTGAAAAACATTTCAAAAACATGGGATGAGCATAAAAATCTCAGTAAGGTTTATAAAAAGTATGTAAAGGAAACATGAGTACATATATACATAAGAATGAAATCATAATTTACCCATAAAACATATGCACTTTAACATACCTCATAAAATCATGAATAAATCATAGAAATCATAAGACATAAAGGTAACTTGAGGAATTCATAACATTCTTACGTAGGGAGTAACCCTCTTGGTTATGTTTGTAATACCCATCACAGTATATTCCCTAAATCTCTTCGGAGAAACCTTAATGCTTAACTCTTTCGCGTTACCCAATCCATTGGAGAGCTATATCGGGCTCACCCGCCCTTAGTTTATCACGGAACCACCTGTCTTCATAAACAATGCCCAAGAACCATAACATAATCATAGCACATAACTTAAGCATAAAGTAAATATAACATTACGACATTGCAATAACAATATTACATTTTAATATATTGAAATAATGAATCCATTCTAAAAAACCATTTTCAAAACCATTTAAAACATTTAATAAAGAGATCTTTGAATCAAAGTGTCTCATACCACTTTTAAGCTTTTAACATTTTAAACCATTAATATCCATATAAATAAATCCCTAAAACCATTTCGAAAACATGGATATTAACGAGAAATATTTATAAGAATAAATCATTAAAACATTTAAAACGATATTTTCGTTGAAGGGTTTTTTAAAAAATGAGAGAAACTTGAATACAATAATTGAGGAATAACATTTAATCAAAACTTTGTAATATCATGAGAATAAAGTAATTCATGATATAATATTCAAAAGGACAGTATATACACCATATAAGAGTGAATTGGTGCATAACAACAATTAAGTATCAATAGAAATGTAAAATGAGATGAAATCCCCTGTAAAGAAGGTACCCTTAAATTAAGGATAAATCATTCTCATAATTATGCGTGAAAAATATAAAAAACAAAATATAAGTTGATATTTGTTGTAAAACAATAAAATGTCATTCACACATTTTCAATGGAGGACATATTCAATAACTACATGTTGAACCCAAAGAAATCGAAATTGGGTTAAGAAGTTCCCTTGGTAAAATTCGACAGCCAAACGACGTCACTTTAAAATTCAGAAAATGAGTTGATGAGAGATAAAAAGGGTATATCATCACTTGGAAATAAAATTTACATAAATAAGGATATATAAGAACATATCCAAACATTACAATATTTAAATTAAAAGACCCAACAAAATAAGTCTTTTAAAACGAGGAGGGTGAAAGGTTCCCTTACTGACTTGGGTATCTTTCGAAACATACACCCCATTAAAGAAGGACAACACAACATTGTTGTAAAAACTCATAAACAAATGTATATTACACAAAGAGTATAATAATGGGAATTATATATACCACTCAATGGAAATTTTGGCAAATGTAGCATAAATCTCACGGGAATAAAAAGTGAGATGAAAAATCCCTTAAGAAAACTCTGCAGGCTAACGGCGCCACTTAAAACGTCCAAAAATGGATTGATGAGATCAAATAGGGTCTCTAATAATATTAAAATAAAATTTAAATAAAGTGGAATATAAAATAACATCCCCCAACATAACAAAGAGGAGCCTAAAATAAGTGACATAAAGGAGAGTACTTAAAAAGAATGAGAGAGGTTGGATCTCTTACAAAAATTCGGCAGCCTAACGGCGCCACTCATAACTTCCAAAATTGATTGATGAGAGAAATTAGGGTCTCTAATCATATGACATAAAAATTACAGTAATATTAATGTAATAGAACATCCCAATCATAAGAAATATTAGCTTAAAAGGAATGACATAAAAGAGTGTACTTAAAAAGAAGGAGAGGTGTAGGATCCCTTACCTCGGGTCCGACTTGACTCGATCGTTCTTTGACGTCCTGAATAATAAACTTGAGTTAATTTATACTTTCTTAAGAACCTTTTCAAGTTCATTATTCCTTTTATATCACTTATTTCCATGTTATAAACATTATGTAATTATTTATGTTAATAATGTTTGTTTTGTCGATATTTGGTTCTTAAGTCGAAAGTGGACTTCTTACAATTACATGTTTATTGTGTGGTAAACGGTTCATTATATAAAGAATGATATTAATGATTTGGTTATCATATATATCATATATATCCATAATATACATGTATTTATAATATTACAAAATAATTTATAGGTAGGAAATTAAATGCACCGTTCATGGAGATGGTAAGCCATACGTACGCATGAACGCTACTTTCATTTCTATGTCATGTTTATGGAATTAAAACTAAATGATAGGTATATATATTTTAATTCCAGAATTATATTAATAATTTATATTTAACATACATCATATATAATAACTTTAAATCCATTCTTTATACATCCCACATATGGCATTAACGAATCAAATCACTTTGAGGGGGCGGTAGTCCGCACTTCCTAAAATGAAATTATCGTGTTTACCCACAATGGAAACCATAAAGGTATGCAACAAAAGAAAAATACATAAGCTTAAGTAAAACATAAACCTATTATATATCATATATAAATATAGTGACATCTTAATGGCCACCTTTTAATGTGTTATATGAGTGTTGAACAATCATCGTTTCGTGAGGCAGAAATTCACCATCCAGAGAAACAATATGTTTATAAACCATTAGATGTAGTTGTGTATAAGTGTAGCTATAATTCTTCTTATAACAACATCCTATTATATTTAAGATAAGGTATTTTTTACAAAATAAATTAATAAAAAGAGTTTAGGTGGTTGGAGAAGAAAAATAAAACAAAATAGCACAAGTGAATACATTACCTTAAAATCGGGTAACTCTTTTTGATTTGAGATCAAAGGCTTACTTGGGAAGACTTCTGCCCAAAGTGAGGCTTCTAGGAGTAAAAGAGGGATTTGGAGAGGAATATTGAGTAGGAGTTTGACAAGTCAAAGGCTTGAGAGGTGTGGGTAAGGTGGTAGAGGTGGGGGCCTTTTATAATAGGAGAGGAGGGGCACTCTTGGAAAGTTACAAAATGTTACTTTATTTTCAAAAGATTTTCGGATTTTAAAGGTCCCACATTGATGTATTTCGAGGATAAGGTGGTAAGGGTTCGAATTATACTCATCCAATAGGTCTTTTACAAGTTTATTTTATAGTTTTAACCTTATCTTTTCATTTTATTTAAATCCTTTATTAATGAGGTAATCGCTTAATCATCATGATGTCATAAATAATTTAATGTATTTAATGTCTAAAAATTAAAAAACAAATATCATGATGTAGAAAATCTTTTTAGATTTCTAATTAATATTTATAGTTAAAAATATGACTTGTATAACCCCATTTAAAAATTGTTTTAGTGAAACATCTCATGCTTGTGACATTTTTATTTTAACTTTAAATAAAAAGTTATTTAAGTCATTTTCCAACCAAAGTGGCTCCATGGGGTCCCAAAGTTGACACATGGATTTTATTGGTCATAAATGACACATCCAATTAGGGCAGTACATGTTTCTAGGTCATTTCATATTATTAAAACATTATTTTTACCTTAAATTACACTAATTACCTCTAATCGCGATTAAGAACATAAAAGTTACTGTTCACCGAAAAAATTATTTTAATCCCATTGAACCAAATTTTACTTCCTAATGACAACCATGCATGTCGGATTTTTGAAATTCAAAATACAGAGGTGGCAATGATTCATTTAAATGAAAAATTAGTTTCTGTAACTACCTCTTAGTGGTTTCACTATTCATCAAAAATTGATGTTTTTCAGAAAAATACCAAAAATTCACCCTAAGATATATTTGATATTCCGAACTCTAAAATTATGTCTATTTTAAAAAATTCAAAATATATAAGTTTCATTAATTAATTTAATAATTAATTCCCACTGTCAAAAAAATAGTGTGTTTTTAAGAAACAATATATATTAAAAGACTGACACTAGTTTAAGTCCAATTTCAAAGTGAAATTAATTCAACGACCACTGTTGGATTAAATGGTAAAAATATATTTTAAAATTTCTTTAAAAACAATTCAAAAGAGAATCTAATCATATATATAAATTAGATTAAAAAAAGGTTTTGAATTAAAATACAACATTTTTCACTATTCATTACAAATCAACTTTATCAGAAATATACCAAAAATGTACACAAAGTAAATTTTGATGTCTCGATTCTAAAGAAGGATTTTATTTTGTCAAATATAACACATAAAATTGTCAAAAAGTGGATTTAAAAGTGGTTCTCCATCAAAAGGCGGTTAATCAACCTTCTAAAGAATATTAGAATGTTTACGCTTAAAATTGAATTCATTCACATTTTTAATCCTCTAACATTTATTTAAAAAAGTAAAAATATTTGACAAACATACATAATCATTTTGTAGTTAGTTCTGTTCATTCCCTCCATTACAATGGCTAGGCGTTAACTACCATTTAAAATAATATTATTTTATTATTATAATGCAACGTAAGATTTCAAAGGAACTCATTGTTGCGTATTGGGTAAGCCATCAAGCATAGAGTTCCCTTTAAATTAATATTAAAATTTTATTCACAAATAGGGATAAATATGAAAATGTCATATTCTTTATTAACCTGGGGTGTTACTATTAAATACTTGCTAGATTTCAGAATAGTGATTCTAAAAAATGGAAGTTATCAAATGTTACAAGGATTAAGATTCTACCTTAAAGCATATAGAATCTAACTATGTCAGAGTACAAGTAAGGAATTAATAGAAAGTTATACTTTCCTTAGAAATACAAAATGCTACGGAAAAACAAGTAGTAAAACTACAAGTGACAAACAATAACTCTTTTAACATAAAGAGAAGGGTATCCAAAAACTTTGGATAAAGGTCCCCTGATTGATACTTTCAAGAAAGTCTGTCTTACCCACACTAAGGTAAGCCCTCGATATGAAGATTGGAGTTGATATTGCTATCCTCGCATTCCCTAAACTATCAGGTAGTCAACACCTATATCTTTCTCAGAAAATAATCCCTCAACTTCAATGTGTTGGAACCTCTATCTTCCTATCCTCGGAAGCCATCGATTGTAATCAGCAATAATCAGAGATGCACGAAACAAGTCTACACAAGAAAAAGTTTGAACAAGCTATTCATACTTTCTTCACGAATCATTGAGAGTTGATAAATTCATATCTCTCTAGAAATCACTTCAGGAAGTTCTGATCACCAAAATTCCAAAACTTCTGATCACGTTAAAATGAGCTCCTATTTATAGGTGAAGCTCCAATGGTCATCTCCCTCATCAAACAGTTATATTTCTTCTGGAATTTCAGAGGGACCTGTACACGTGTCACTCAACCAATGGTTAGTCAATAATTTAATGCATGACATCGTTTTGTAATGAAACAAGTATAAGTATAAGAAAAACTGAAGTTAGGAATGTAAGAAAATAATAGTCTGTATTCTAACCAAAATGGATTTCAAAGTCTATAATAAAGAGATATGAAGATTCTGTTTTAATAGAAATTCAGAACCTGAATTTTGTTTAAATCCAGAGTCTGAATTTCTAATAAATTCGGAGTCTTGTTTCACTCTAATTATAAATCTGAACTTATAGAGTTCGGAGTCAAACTTATAGAAGTTCGGAGTCAAACTAGGAAAAGTTCAGAGCCAAAATCATAGAAGTTCGGAGTGGAACTCATAAATGTTCAAAGTCGAACTAGTAAAAGTATGGAATCTAACTCATAGAAGTTTGGAGTCAAACTCATAGATGTTCAGAGTTGAACTCATAGAAGTTTGGAGTCGAACTTTGTGAGAGTTCCTATCCAAAATTTAGAGTGGAACTTCATTAGAGTTCATATCCAGAACTCCGAGTGGAACTTCATTAGAGTTTGTATCCAGAATTTGGAGTGGAACATCATTAGAGTTCGTATCCAGAATTCGGAGTGGAACTTCAATGGGGTTCGTATCCAGAATTCGGAGTGGAACTTCATTAGAATTCGTATCCAGAATTTGGATCCAAAAATAGAATGATTCTTATATAAGTATTATATGATTCCGAAGATTTTGGTATGAATCTGATTTTTGTACTTAAGAAAAATATTGATATGTATAAGGAAATATAGGTTAGGGTAAATTTCCTTATGGAAGGAAATTTTCCTTAGAGAAGTAAGATATAGATTTTCTTAATTATATGCTGTTTGTGGTTTTCAAAACAAGAAGGAATGGAAAAGTCATAAGGAAAACCTTATTGACTAAACAATCTCCCCCTTTTTGGAATGCACAAACATCATTTAGAAAACAATATAAGGACTTAGAAAATTTTCATTAGACTTTAAAATTAAAACTTATCTCCCTTTGTTCATAGATGATGGTGAATACAAATAACTCCCCATTAGGCTTAGGAACTCTAAGGAATGTATTCTGAATTTATGTAATGGAGTTTTCCTTATCATTGGAAATGAAAAACATCATAATGAGGAACTCCTCTTTACTTAACAATAATTCTTCACTTAGAAATTTTTCCTTCTCCCTCTTTTGAGTAGTTCTTTTTCCTTCTCCCCCTTTGTGATTTTCAAAAAGAATTTAAGGGAATGGAAAAAACGAAAATGTACCTGAAACATTAGTAAAGACAACAAACAACCCAAGATACAACAACCAAAAATTTCATTAGAGTTGAAATAATTTTACAAGGAAAGTCATTACAACAAAAAACGTATTTGTCTATTTGTCTTAATTTTCCTTGGGGATTAACTTCTTCAATAGAGTTTTCAGCTTCTTCAAGTCCTTCTGGTCCTCCCTAGATTACTTCTCCAAACCAATGTACTCACCCTATGAAAATGTGTTTATTACTGTAAGGAGAATGGTTCAACAAGAAGTTAATGAGGGAATATTACCTCACATTTATCATTCCTAACTTTTTTTAATGTATTAAAATCTATCGGTGGGTAAAGATTTTGTGAAAATATCAGCAACTTGATCTTTTGTTCTGATAAACTGAAGAATGATATCTCCTTTAATTGTGTGATCCCTAAGGAAGTGATGCCTAATTTCTATGTTCTTTGCACAAGTGTGATGTGCATGGTTTTTACTAAGGGCAATGGAACTTGTGTTATCACCCAAAATTTGAGTCTTAGTAAAACCCAAGCCATAATCTGTGAGTGTCTGGTGCATCCACAACACTTGAGCACAACAACTTCCAGCTTCTACATATTCAGCTTCAGCAGTGGAAAGTACTACAGAATGTTGGTTCTTTCTTGACCAAGAAACTAATGAATCTCCTAATAAATGACGAGTTATGGTTGTACTCTTTCTATCCATTCTACATCCACCAAAGTCAGCATCTGAAAAACTCTTTAAAACAAAATCATTTCCAAAAGTATAAAATAGTCCTAAATCCATGGTTCCCTTTAAGTAGCGATTTTTTTTCCACTACCTTTAAATGAGATTCCTTAGTATTGGATTGATATCTTGCACATAAGCATACTAAAAACCTCATGTCTAGTCAACTAGCTTTCAAGTAAAGTATACTTCCTATCATACCTCTAAAAGATGTTTGACCTACTGGTTTCCCAGCTTCATCAAGATCAAGTGTGTTTGAGGTACCAATAGGAGTACTTATACACTTACTGTTGTCATACCCATACTTTTTCAAAAGATCATTAATATACTTATGTTGGGGTATGTAGATTCCTTCTGGTTTTTGATAAATTTGAAAACCAAGGAAAAATGTTAACTCACCCATCATACTCATTTCAAACTTAGATTTCATTAGATCTGCAAAAGAATCTGTTAAATATTACTAAGTTGACGCAAATATAATGTCATCAACATAAATTTTAACAATCAAAACATTTTTCTTAACTTTATTTATAAAATTGGTTGGATCTTCATTTCCCTTAACATAGTTATTTTGAAGCAAAAATCCTCTAAGTCTATCATACCAATCTCATGGGTCTTGTTTAAGGCCATCAAAACATTGGTAAGTCTTAAAACATGATCAGGATGTTTTGTATCTTCAAATCAAGGAGGTTGTTCAACAAAAACATCCTCATGAACATAAACATTAAGGAAAGCACATTTCACATGCATTTGAAAATGTTTAAAATTGAAGAATTCTGCAAATGCAAGTAGAATACGAATAGATTCAAGTCTAGATACTGGAGAATAGGTTTCTTCATAGTCTATTCCCTCTTGTTGACTATAGCCTTTAGAAACTAATCTATCTTGATTTCTAATGATGACTCCATTTTCATCACATTTATTTCTAAAGACCCATTTTACTCCTATAACAGAAGTTTCCTTAGGTCTTTCAACTAAGGTCCAAACTTTATTCCTTTTTTATTCATTTAGTTCATCTTGAATGGCTTTAATCCAATCTTCATCACCTAAAGTTTCATCAGTGATTTTTTTTCTAATTGGGAAAGGAATGCTATATGTTCTACTTCATTTCTTAAGGAACATATAGTCCTTAAAGGTTGATTCACATCGCCAATGATACTATCACATGGATGATTCTTTAGAAATGACTGGTTTGGGTTTTGTAAAACTTTTTCATCAACATAGGGTAGGAAATATTTCAGGGTAAATCTTTTAGAAGTATATTCTTGAACATTTTCCTTATGAGATGGATTTTCTATCAATGGTTGATAATCAGTTTTTTGGAACACATGTGAAGATGTAGGATGGGGTTGTTTGAAAGAAAAAGTATTAGTTTAATCAAATTTTAGATGTACGGTTTCTTCAATAGTGCAAATGTTTTTGTTGAAAACTCTATAAGCCTTAGAAGTTGTGGAGTATCCTAAGAAAATTCCTTCATCAGATTTTGGTGTGAATTTGTGTAAGTTATCTTCAGTATTCAGAATGAATACTTTGCATCCAAAAACCTTAATATAAGAAAGTCTAGGTTTTCTACCATTCCATAACTCATGATGAGTTTTATTAAGAAAATTTCTAATCAAAACTCGATTTATAGTATAACAAGCATTACTTACAGCTTCATCCAAAAAAATGTTTGGTAATATAATACTCACTCAACATGGTTCTATTTATCTCTTGAAGAATTATATCTCTTCTTTCAACAACACCATTTTGTGGAGGTGTTCTGGGTGCACAAAAGTTGGAGTAAAACCTTTTTTACTACAAAAGTATCAAAATCAGAATTTTTAAATTCTCCTCCATGATTAATATGAATAGTATTCAATGGAAGGTTTTTTTTCGTTTTTAACTTGGGCTATAAAACTTTTGGAATAAGAAAAATCTTCAGACTTCTTTTCTAGAAAATAGACCCATGTAAATCTAGTGTAATCATTAACCAAAAAAATACATAGTACTTGCCTCCAATGCTTCTAGTTTGTGTTGGACCAAAAAGATCCATGTGCACCAACTATAGTGCATCAGTTGTTGATACTTCACCAATTTATTTAGAACTTGATTTATTTTTCTTTCCATATTGACAAGGGTCACAAACTTTTGAAGAATCAAATCTAAGCTCTGGTAGATCCTTAACTAAACCATTCATAGAAAGTTTACATAAGTTCCTAAGATTACAGTGTCATAACCTTCTATGCCACAACCAAGAATGATCTTCCATTGCACTAAGGAAAGGTAAGTCTTGTCCCCTAAGGTCTTCTATGTTCAATCTATATACATTCTCTTTCCTATGTGTAGAATTAAGAAATTCTTCCTTGTAATTGTGTACTAAGAACTTATCATTCCTAAAACTCACAAGGTATCCTTCAACACATAATTTTCTTATGATGATGACATTGTGCTTAAGACCTTTAACAAACAAGACATTTGAAATCAAGGTTTTTCCAAGAAGAACAATGTTACCTATACCAATTATGTCCCCCTAAGCATTATCTGCAAAAGTTACTTTTCCTCCATTCATCTTGATAATATTTTCGAAATAGCTTTTGTTACCAGTCATATGTCGAGAACATCCACTATCCATGTACCAAGTATTGTAGTTGGTACTTTGCCTATTTTCCTGAAGATAAGAAACAAGTTAGGTTTTCGGAATCCAGACATGCTTGGATCCAGAATTGTTAGACAACAAAATTTTGGGTATCCACATTTGTTTAGAAAAATATGCTTTATGAAACCCAAGAAGTTTAACTCTATTCAAGGAATAGTTTCTCTTCCAATGCCCACCACATTGACACTTAGTGAAAAAAGGTGCTCTAGAAGGAATAAAATCATTGTTTTTGAAAACTGGGTTTTGGTGAGTATAACCTACTCCAATTGTGTCTCCATGAGGTTTAATTTGAGTATACATCTTGTTAAAATTTTCCATCCCAGATGTAAATTTTGCAAGAAGCTTATTAAGAGAAAATATTTTAGATTTTATTCTGATCTCTAAATTCCTATCCTCAGGAATCATTTCCATAGAGTTAGATTTTTTCTAAAAAACTTTCATCTTTAAAATATAATTCTTAAGATATTTAGAATGTTCTTCCTTATCAGAATTTTCTTTCTCAAGGTCTTTAGAATGTTTTTCTAAAAGATCTTCTTTATCTCTAAGATTTGTAGTAAGATCTGAAATCTCTTTTGTAAGAATTTCTTCCCAAGTATTTTTATTGTCTAATTTCGTTGAAATTTTACATTTTTTTGATTCAAGTAACATTGAAAATCTAGATACTTCTTCATATGAAGGTTATTCATTTTCTAAAGATGAATTATCTTCATTAGAAGTACAATTTTCATAATAGTAATTCTTATCAAGAGATAAATTTGTTAAAGTATCGGCAGAGCATACCTTGGCCATAAGACATGTATGTTGGAAAGAAGTAGTAGCAATGAATCCCATATTTTTCTGAGCTGATTAATCATATTCTGAGGATTTTCTTTCTAAAGAGTCTCCACAGCTAGCACTCCATGTAGTATTAGCTTTCATGACTTTCTTAGATTTAGATTTGTAAAACTTCTTCCTATTTCTTTCATAATTCCACTATTTTCTTTTTTTCTTTTTAAGAAAAGGACTATTTGTTATTATGTATCCACTTATCTTGCATTCATATAATGTGACCCTTTGAATCTTTCTTATATTTCCTTTCTTTCTTCTTTTACATGGATTAGAAATTTCTCTGTCTAACTATCTTGTTCATTCTTCGAGCAAGATTAGCTAACTCGTTTTCTGAGACTTCACTATCACTTTATTCTGATTGGATAGTAACCTTCTAAGACATGGATCTAGTTACTCACTCAAGAGTCTTAGCTTTCATGTGATTTGAATTTGTAGTAGAAGAAACACTACCCTTTACATTCTTCTTCTTTATGTTGTCAGCATCTCTCTTAATTCTAGTCTCATGTTGATGAAGAGTTACAAATAGTTCATCAAGAGAAATTTGAGTAACCTTTCTATTTTCATATATTGTTGTCCTCTGGGATTCCCACTCATTAGGCATAATATCTATAATCTTATCCACAATGGATTCATCATATAGACCTTTTTCTCCAATTGATTGTAAGATATTCATGATGGTCATAAACCTCTGTTGTACTTTTCTTATAGTTTCTCCATAAGGAAAACTTAAATCATGATACTCAGCTCTCAACATAGCTCTTCTTGTCTCTATTACTTTGGATGTACCAAAATGAGTAACTTCATGTTTATTCCATATACAGTTAGCTATTTCACAAGAAGAAATTTGGTTATATATGTTCCTAGTCATTGAACACAATACTTAATTGTGTACCTTATTGTTGAGTTGGTAATCATGCTTTTCTTGATTAGTGAAAGCACTAACTTCTTTGACATGGATTTTATATACACCAGTAATCATAACAAATTTCTCTACCCCAGTATTGATAATGAAAGTCTTCATATGATCTGTCTAGTATTCATAATCATTAACATCAAAAATAGGTGGTCCAGTAGGATTTAAGTTGTCGATAGAACTAACATTTAAACCTGCCATCCTTAAGAAAATCATTGACAGACAAACATGTTAGAAGTATAAGTCTGTAAACAAAAGAAGATATTCCAAGAAAGAAAAATTGTATCTCTAAGAAAAAAGTGAATCCGAACTATGATTCCTAAATATAGATTCCCAAAAGTATGAATATGGAAAGTATGAATCTGAAAAAGTAAATCTGAGAATTATCTTCTGAATCTAATCATGAGATTTATTCAGATTGAACCAAATCCTCTGATACCAATTGTTAGGATGGTATGACTCTAAGTATGATATACTCTGTAATACCAAACATATGATCGAAATAAGAATGAGATTATCAGATACAAGAGGGGGGTGAATTATACCTTTTAAAATTTCTTAAGAGAATTTTCAGGATGGTTATGTTTAACAAAGTTAAACAAGATAATTTACAAGACCTCTATGAGTAATAAAGACTTGCTAGATTTCAGAATAATGATTTTGAAAATGGAACTTAACAAAATTTACAAGGATTAAGATTCTACCTTAACGCATATAGAATCTAACTATATCAGAGTAAAAGTAAGGAAGTATACGAAAGTTATACATTCCTTAGAAATACAAAATGCAGTGGAAAAACAAGTAGTAAAACTACAAGTAACAAACAATAACTCTTTTAACCTAAAGAAAAGGGCATCCAACAACCTTGGATAATGGTCCCTTGATTTATACTTTCAAGAAAGTCTGTCTTACCCACACCAGGGTAAACCCTCAATACGAAGATCAGAGTCTGTCTTGCTATCCCCGCAAGCCCTGAACAATCACATAGTCGGAACCTCTGTCTTCTTCAGCAAGGAGGACATTAACTTCAAGGTGTTGGAACCTCTCTCTTCCTATCCCCGGAATCCCTCGACTGTAATCAGAAATAATCAGAGTTTCACGAAGCAAGCCTGCACAAGGAAAAGTTTGAACAATCTATTCAAACTATCGGCATGATTAATTGAGAGTTTATAAGATCCTCTCTCTCTAGAAATCACTTCTGGAAGTTCTGATCACCCAATTTCCAAAAGTTCTATGCACGTTCAAATGAGAACCTATTTATAGGCGAAGCTCCAACGGTCGACTCCCACCTCCAATAGTCATATTTCTCGTTGAATTTCGGAGGGACCTGTACACGTGTCACTCAACCAATGGTTAGTCAATAAATTAAAGAACGAAATCATTTTGTAATGAAACAAGTATAAGTATAAGAAAAACTAATGTTTAGAATGTAAGAAAATAATAGTTCAGAGTCTAACCGAAATGGAATTTGGAGTCTATAATAAAGAGATATTCGGATTCTGTTTTAATAGGAATTTTGAACCTGAATTCTATAGAAATCTAGGGTCTAAAATTCCATGAAATCCGGAGTCTAGTTTCACTAGAATTTGGAATCTGAACTTATAGAGTTCGGATTTGAACTTATAGACGTTTGGAGTTGTACTAGTAAAATATTGGAGTCTAACTCATAGAAGTTCAGACTCGAACTCATAAAAGTTCAGAGTCTAACTAGTAAAAGTTTGGAGTCGAACTCATAGAAGTTCTGAGTCAAACTCATAGATGTTCAGAGTCGAAATAATAGATGTTCAGAGTCGAACATTTTGAGAGTTAGTATCCAGAAATCAGAGTGGAATTTCATTGGAGTTCGTATCTAGAATTCGGAGTGGAACTTCATTAGAGTTCATATCTAGAATTTGGAGTGGAACATCATTTGAGTTCATATCCAATATTCGGAGTGGAACTTCATTGGAGTCCGTATCCTGAATTTGGAGTGGAACTTCATTAGAGTTCTTATATATAATTTGGATCCAAAAACAGAATGCTTCATATCAAAGTATTATATAATTCTGAGGATTTAGGTATAAATCTGATTTTTATACTTTAGAAAAATATTGATATGTATAAGGAAATATATTTTAGGGTAAATTTCCTTAAGTAAATTTTCCTTAGAGAAGTAAAATATATATTTTCTTATGTATAATGTGTTTTTGGTTTTAAAAACAAGAAGGAATAGAAAAGTCATAATGAAAACCTCATTGACTCAACATAGTTAATATGTTTTTAGGACATGGTTGGCCCCAACACTGGGATTTGAGGATATCCAAGAATATACCATCACAAATAATAAATACATTTACATTATTTTTGTAATTAATAATTGGTATTGAATTTCTTTCTTAAAATTATTCAAAATATTTTAAGTGAATATATGAGAACAAATTTAATGACTGAATATTATCTAATAATTATGGTTTGTTAAATATTTTTCTGAATGACACATTAAGTTACTGGAAAATTTATATCACGTAATATATTTATTTTATTACATGGACGTGGTAAAAATATTAATTATATTTATGACATAATAAAATTGTGAAACATTATTTTTTATAAATAAATTACATAGAAATAAATTTCTTGGGGGATGTTGAGCCATTTACCAGAAATTTGAACCCCAATATATAAGTAGGAGGAGGAACTCATATATGTACGTATTTGTAACAAGATTTTGAGAGGTCCTCCCTATTCATCTTGTATCCCAGAGAGTGATGTCATTGATTTGAGAACCCGATCCTAGTTCTTTTTCAGGAATCAATGTATCGATGTAGTGGTGATCATCATGGAATTGAAGGAATCATCATTTATATATGATAGAACTTGAATTTCAACGAAGGATTCTCCCTAAATACTTTTGAAGAAAATGTGAATGAAATAGGGAGACCATTATTCAGTTCCTTCAATCAATGGTCAGTAATGGAAAATGGTTTTCGAAGGCATCATCAAATTAAATGATGTAATTTTTAAGATTAAATTTTCATGATCAATTTCGTCATGTGGGATCCTTGACTTCATACAAAGCTACATATTACTTGTGATGAGGTAGTTTAGTTGAACCATTTATAATAAAATTTAATTACACATCCCATATATTACTATTATAAACCCTGATATCATCAATTTGTATCTGAGCTATCAAATTTTTGTTTAATACAATGGAAAAAATTAAATTTTCACTAAAATATTGTATATTGCATCGACATTGTCAAATCACCACAGAAAGAGATTCAATCCATCCTTGGGATACAAAGTTGTAACCATTTAAAGATTGAAATACAATTGAAATCAGTGTTCTTGTGAGTAAAAATTAATGATCATTTATGTACACATGTTATATATATGTTATAATTTAATTGAATATTTGTGTGAAATTTTTTTCTAATGAACTAGAACACTTACCATAATTCTATTGGATGGAATAGTAATTTTAGACTCAGTAAGAGACTATAAAAATATGGAATTTTTGGAAAATATAAAATCCTATTGAAAATGCTTTTGATAATTTTTTAAGAAGATATTTTTTCTAAAAAATTGTTATTGGGGGCTACATGGTTTCCTACAAATTGAAGAAAAAATTGGGAAAATGAGAATTTTAAAATGTTGGTGACCATCTAAGATGGGGATAAGAAATAGGAAAAAAAATCAAATGAAATTGTTATACTATGAAAAGTATTGGATGGAAATACTAAATGATGTGGCACAACTCTATGTGATAGAAAAAAATTAATCATAGGGCATCCGCGCCACCAAACCCTCTCTACCATGACTAGAATTCCACCCCCCACTGGCCAAACACTCAGTGCGCACCTTCCATCATGCCACACTCTATCATTAACAGCTGCCCACCACACAAACCTCTACTTTCCCAATCTCTGGCATGCCATTGACCTTCACATGTCGTCCACACTAGGTGGTACTTTCAAATGACCCACCTAGACCAAACATCCCACTGAAACCTCGTCAACAAACCTCACTTCCCAACCAACTAACCCCTCCATGATTGTCTTCCATTACTGTATTTCCCTCCCCGTGGTGATTAGACATACCACTCCACTAACAATATGCCTCTCTAGATTCCTCGCATAACATCTTGGAATCTAGACTGTCGACCTACCATACACTAGTAATGTGTACATGAGCAGCTTTGTCCCAACCCATCCCAGTGGGGCCCACTCCGTAACTCCCCTAGCCCGCCTCCAATAGGCCAGGGGCTGGTGACTAGCATCGAGTAGGCATATTACTAATCATGGGAGGCATTTCTTAAGTACCTGTATAAACGCACACATCTCTAAGACCACAAATGCTGAAATGTAAAAACACTAAGGGAAAAAATGCATGTATACAACTAAACCCAACCAATAAAGTACAACAGAAGGTAATGTACTATATATAAACTGGGCCAGAAAACAATCCCACCAAAACCAAATTATGAAAACTGCAAAGTACAACCTGTAAACACAAAAGGTTCTTGGACTGTTGCACGAAGCTGTAAGAACACCTCATCCTGTAGGGAGCTCAGAAAGCTCAGTTCTGTCTTGGTCCACACGAGACTCTGTCAAAAGGATACTCATCTACAGAAGACATAACAAGTGTAGGAAAACCCCGTGCAGGTGTGACTATAACAATACTCAGTAGAGGACCCCTAAATCCACAAAGCAATATACAAAGTAAAGGTACAATCATATATGAACAGTATATGTATACAAAACATATATAACAAACTAGATATACTCAAAACCCAAACCTATAGTTTAGATACAAGTCACAAAACCGCATACCCCTAGCAAGAGGTTCAGTTTGAAGATTCCACGATGCACTTGTTTCCAAGTGAACACACTCCAAGAGTTTTATAGCTCTGATGACATCTGTATGAGAAGTATTGTTCATTGGGAAGCATCAAAAGAGGAAAATGCACTCATTATGGGAGACACACTTCTGAGTGGGAAGGATCATCATAGAATAGAATCACTCATTACGGGAGGCACACTCTTGAGTGGGAATGATCACAATACACAGATGAGGATCACTACCATGGCCATGGGAGATACCGCGACTCATACGGATTCACCATCTAGGTGATACACCAGCTACGTAGAGGATCAACGCCTAGTATAGTTGGTCATGTCGATGCCTGACTCTGCCTAGGGTCAGGAATGGATAAGGTATCTCGCTCTGTGCCTCTCAAGGGGATGTCGAATCTATCACAGAAAGTCCTGCTGAATGGATCATACTCTTGTAGAAGAAAAATATTACTTACCTTCAGGGGAAAGATAAGAAGGGGAACTAACCTAAATGAAATATGCCCATGATACGGTGAAAAAGAGGACCATGTCGTTTTTCAAAAAGTACACAGCGTGTAGAAAAGTTACACTCCATGTTGTCTATCCTCGGGTACTGGCCGTGTAAAATGACACATGTCTTAAGGCAGGTCATATAGAAAATTTAGTACATAGTGTGTAGTATGATTTACACGCTGTGTCCGAGTGACAGGGGTGGAACCTGTGTACGCTGGCCATGTCCCTGTACACAGTCATAAACCCATGTACTCTAACCTGTGTAATTGGCACATGGGGTGACCCACGTTACTGGCCTCTCGTGGCTGTGTGATGGGGTAAACGGTCGTGTACTCCTTCTCATGTTCGTGTACCCCTTGGGAACACACTGAGTCCCACGTAGCCGCCTCTATCATGCTGTACACGCCGTGTTCTGAAGCAGTATAGGTCATCCTATGTCCGTGTATTTCCCAAAATACACGCCATGATTTGTGGAAAGTCTAACACTCCTATTGACTAGGGTCACACACCGTGTGATTCCTTTCTGACCCTCGAATACCTAGCCGCCACCGCCGCCAACACTACATGGTGTGTTCTCCGGAAGAACACGATGTGTATTCTGGAAATTTACAGAAAGGATTATCTTCACTAGTGTGCCTCTCGTGCTGCCCTAATCGTCAAATCAGTCTTCCGATCGCTAAGAAATCATTAGGTTTTGGTCTCCCAGACTCCAGAAAGACGCTTCTAGTGTTTTTAGGCCTCTGATCGGCTCCGAAAACATGTTTTGATCTTCCCACGTAAAGAACGCTCGATGAACGGTCCTCCCTTATTCACTCTAATCCGTAGTTTTCCATCATCGTCGCACACATGTAAGGTTGCTATGGTGTCGAATCTCCATTTTCGGATCATTTCCTTTCAAAAAAGATGCACAACTATCCATTTTTTGTCGCCCCGCGAAGAACGCAAAGAACACGTGAGAAGAAAGAGAGAAATAAGATCCAATAAAAAAACATGAGGAATGAACCACCACCATTGTTCGTCATGGAATTGATCTGCTCCCATTATTAGTCTTAGACGAGGCAGAATCAAACAAAAAAAATCATCATGGATCAATACCCCAAATCATCCCGATAAAACCCTCCCACAAGAAGGAACGAATACACCAATAAACTTTTTCATCGTTGATCCTCATTCGTCGTTTAAAATCAAAAACGGGGAAAAGAAATTCAAATAACAAACCCCTAACTCAACTAGTATCGATCGCTAATGAAGGTTTCATGCGGCCGTCGTCATCTAGATCCACCAACATCATTGGCACAATGATTCTCAACTTCAATCTATTGTCGTTCATCATTGAGGGTTTTCTCCAGTGCTCCATAGAGCCTCCAGAGTCTTCTCTCAAAAATTAGTCAATGACCACCAATCGCTTAACCCATAAAAAGGGAAACATGATTCAACATTCTGTTATGGTGCTACATTAATGATTCAAGTTGTTGTCTCTTAATCCATTATGACATGGCATTTAATATTGAAACAGCTCCCATGTCGCTGTGCTGTAGTGGGTGTTTCCATAAAATAAACATTGTAAAAATTTATTTTATTTTTATCTTACTAAAAACGTCTGAAAATAACTTCTTCCCTTGACTTGTGTCAGTTGAGTTTAAGCTCATTCATGGGTAAAGTAATCAACCTGGATGTAACAATGGCCTTATATTTTTAATCTAGGCATCTATTTAGAAACTGCCACAACTATGAGTGAGTGTCAACTCACTAAACTTAAAAAGTTTCAAACCATCGTTCTGAGTTCACTGGGCCTCAAAATGAGGTTTCGTCTCTGCTCCTGATCTCGTAATAATCCTATATAATATTTAAAAATAATACATGAAAAAATCCAAGACATTACATTCTCCCCACCTTGGGGCTTTACATCCCCAAAAAGCCAAAACAAAGGCAACTCAAAAAGCTGTGTGTACTGGGCACAGATCTGGGCCTCCCGCTCCCACGTTCTCTCCTAATGATTTTTGTGCTGCCACCAGACGTGCACCAAAGGAATCGATCACCCACGAAGGATCCTCTCTTGATTATCCTCGATCTCCAAAGGGTACTCCGCAATGGTCGCTCCATCCTCGATGTCCAGCTAGCCCCATCCAATGACGTGTGATGGGTCATGCACGTACCTCCTCAGCTGCAACATGTGGAAGACATCATGTACCTGATGCCACTGTGGTGGTAGAGCTAGGCGGTACTCCACCTCGCTAACTCTGTATAGTATCTGGAATGGTCTGATGAACCTTGTAGATAGCCTGCCGCCTCAACCAAATCTCCATAACCCTCATCTAGGTGAGACCGGAAGAAAGATGTAGTATCCCTCTTCAAACTCCAAAGGTCTTCATCATCTGCCAGCATAAGACTTCTGCCAGCTCTGTATAGTCTTCATCCTCTCCTAGATGATCTGAACCATCTTAGTGGTAGCTCGCACCAACAATAGACCCATGAGTGCTGACTCTTCGGGGTCAGCCCAGCAATGTGGTGATTGGAAGGGTCTCCCATACAAAGCCTCAAATGGTGCCATACCAATAGTGGAGTGGTAGCTATTGTTGTACGCGAACTCCACTAATGGTAGGTGGTCCTCCCAACTACAACCAAAATCCAAGATACTGGCCTAAAACATATCCTCCAAAACCTGAATAGTCCTCTTCATATTAATATATATCTTGTGATGAAATGTTGTGCTCAAGCATAGCTGAGTCCCGAAATCCTCCTACTATCCCTTCCATAGCCAGTATGTGAAACGTGCGTCTCAGTCCGAGATTATTGTTGAGGGGACTCAATGAATCCGAACTATCTCCTACGCATAGAGGTGTCCCAAGCTCTTTACAGAACTCTGCTCCCTAATATCTTGGAAGTGGGCCAACATGGTGATTTGGTCAATAATCACCCAGATGGAATCATATCCCTTGGACGTCCATGGTAATCCCGTCATGAAGTCCATGGATATTCCATCCCACTTACACTTTGTAACTTCATGGGGTGAGATAATCCCACTGGAACCTGGTGCTCAGCCTTCACTTACTAGCACGTAAGATATATAGAAATGAACTCCGCTACTGCCTTCTTCATGCCTGACCACCATAACTATCGTCAGAGATCCTGGTACATCTTTCCCACTCCAGGATGTACCTCCAAGGGGGATGTATGAAACTCCCTCAGGAACTCCTCCTACAATGCCACCGGTAAAACAGTGAATCCTCTGAAAAGAAGTACATGCTCCCCACCTTTGGAATAACCATCAAGATCATTTCTTGTGGATAAATGATCACATAAAGCCACATAGTTGACATCCCCAAGCTGTGCCTCCCAAGCTCACTGTCAGAGTGGATTGGTGACAACCGTCGACTGTGGGAGAGCTGTATCCTGTCTATCCATGAAGGATGAATCCAATGTTGATAACTAGTGTGTCTCACCTCACTCAAAAGCTATGACCTTGACCATATGCTAAGATAACCCACCACCTTGTTCCCCATTCCATGAGTATAGATGATCTTGAAATCATAATCCTCGAGGAACTCTAGCCAAAGCCTCTGCCTCATATTCAGATCCTTCGGTGAGAAGATATACTTGAGGCTCTTGTGGTTAGAGTAGACAATAAACTTCTCACTCATGAGGTAGTGTCGCCGTATCTTCAATGTGAAGACTACTCCTTCCTAGCCGAGATCATGGGTCGCATAGTTCTGCTCATGTGGACTAAGCTGCCATGAACCATAAGAGATCACTGCCTGCCTCTACATCAGGACACAGCTGTGCCCAGTCCCTGATGTGTCACAGAAAACTATGTACTCTACACCCTTCTCCGGAAATCTCAAGACTAGGGCTCTTTTCAAACTCTGTCTCAACTTCTCGAAAGCCTGCTGGCACTTCTCCATCCATACAAAGGGTTTACCCTTCCTAGTCAAGGCTTTCATCAGTGCATATATCCGGGAGAAGTCAGGAATAAATCCCTGGTAATATCCTGCCAACCCAAAGAAGCTCTGCACCTCTGTCACACTCTGAGGTGGCTACCATGCTAACATAGCCTCCACCGTGGCTGGGTCAATAGCTACTCCATCTTCTAAGATGACATGTCCTAGAATGTGGACCTCTTGAATCAAGAATTGGCACATTGACAGCTTTCCATAAAGTCATTTCTCTTGAAGTACATCTAAAAACATACAAAGGTGTCTCGCATTCCTCTTTTGACGCCAAGTACACAAGGATGTCGTCGATGAAGACCAATATGAACCAGTCCAACTATGGCTGAGAAATCCGGTTCATCAGCCCCATGAAGACTACATGGGTGTTCATCACGCTGAAAGGCAACACCAAGTACTCATAGTGACCATAACAGCATCTGAAAGCCGTCTTTGGTATATCCTTACCCCGCGATCATAATTGGTGATAGCCTGATCAAAGGCCATCCTTCAAGAACCATTTTACCCTCTTAGCTAATTGAAGAGGTCATTGATCCTTGGCAGTGGATACTTGTTCTTCACTGTCACTTGGATCAAGCAAAGGTAATCCACATACAACATCAGACTCTCATCTGCCTTCATGGAAAACAAGACTGGGGCCACCTAGGGTGAAACACTGGGTCTCACGAAACCATTGCTCTACAAGTCCTCCAACTACACCCTCAGATCGCAAAGCTCCACGGGATCCATCCGATATGCTGATGAGGAAATCAGCGCCGTCCCAATTTTTAAGTAGATGCAGAAGTTAATTTCCTGGTGGGTAGGTAACCCTAGAACATATTTGGGACATACGTCCACATACTCTGCCACTATTCCTGGGAACTAAGAGCTCACAACATCCACTGCTCCGAGGGAAAGGCAGGCCAACTCATGAGCGATTTCCTGCACCCTCCTATTCATAAGCTCATTCTGCACTGCTTGGGTTTCCCTTTCTTTGACAAAGGAAAACCTCGTTCTATCACGGCGGACACACCACACTCTTCGCCTAAAACAGTCAATTTGGGAATGGATCGATGATAACCAATCCATACTGAGAATGATGTTGTAAGGCCACGACTCTACCACCAAGAGGTTCCAACCAAAACTCTCACCTCCAATGGTAATGTCACACTATCTATAAAGGTGTGTCATCATCGAGTCTCCTTACGTAGTTGTCTCCAAGTGTAAGGATTGAGTCAATGATTCTACCAAAATCTTGAGGTTTCATACAAGAATAGTGGCTATGAAGGAATGACTGGCACATGTGTTTATTACGACGACAACTAAGGAATAAGAGACAAACATCGTACCTCGAATAATCCCTACAGCCCATGGGTCGTATGAATCGACTGCATGCAGTTGTCCCCGCCCCTGTCCCCCAACTCCATGTGCCTGGTGCAGGCCTCCTCGGAGTGGTGGTGGAAGTAAGTCTAACCGTCTGCCACCACCCGCAGCTCTCCCAGCACCCATTCCATGTCTGCCACCTGGTGAGTCTATCATCTCCACTCCCTGACTCTTCCTCTGTGGTCCATCCACTGCTTCCCTGTCAGCAGCTTGATGGGTTGGTCTATCACTAGCGAGATGTCCCATACCGTCGCATGAGTAGCAACAATTCTCCATAGGCTGACATGATCCAGCCTGAGAGACCCATAATGTTGATCCCATGTCATGGGTCCTCCTTCAATGTCTCTCACATCCTGATCCCTATGTTTGACGCCGGCTTCCTACTGCTGAGGTCTTTGCATCTGTCTGCCTACTGCTGACTGTCGTCATCTATCTTTGCTCCGCCAAGAATATCTCAATCACCAAATCTAGCTTGAGCACTCCAGCATAAGTTGAAATGCATTGAGGAATGGAACTATCTTGGATGTCTCGTCGTAGATCTTGCTCGAAGGTCCGAGATCTAATGTACTGATCCCTGGCCATATCTATCGAGTACTGGGTGAGGTTGGTGAACCTAGAGGAATAGTCTGCTAATGTCATACTGCCCTCCTGGAGATGAAGATGCTCCTGGATGCGTAGAGCTCTCAACGTAACTGAGAGAGAACTATTCCCTAAAGAGTTGCTCAAACTCCGTCCATGAAGGAGTCTCCTCATCGTGAGTCTGTCTGGTCAGACTCCACCATCGTTCTGCTGAACCCTAAAGAAGGATCTCTCCTATGATCACCATCTGATCTACTGGTGACCTCACTAGAAGTAAAAATCTAGTTTCCGCCTCAATCCTGTCCTCAGATGCCTGAGGGTCAGGCTTGCCTCGGAACCTTAGGGTTCTCTGTCTCTGGAACTCATGAAGCGTGCTAAGATTGCGCTCTTCGTTGGTCAGTACTATAGGTTCCATGGGCTACTCCACTGGCAGTGGCATATCAGTTGCACGACCTGGTGTCAATGCTTGGGGGACTGGCCCCTGTATCGAAGCCTCGTCACTGAGGGGGTCATACTCATGATCTCGCTACTGAATACAAGCAGGTATGCGTCGTGGAGGCATCCTGTAAGGAAACAAGATGTACCATGGTCAGTGAGTATATCTGGATAGCTGACACAAAGGACATGGAAAAAACAACCCAATCCTATATGATGCATGTACCACTCATTCATTTCCCAGAAACTAGTGTCTCCATGTGCCATGTTGAAAAGAAGGTTATTAGATCCCTGATATATGGATACGTCGGCCGTCGTACCAACACTAGAGTCTCTGGCCTGAAATCCAAGCTCGAAACATTGAACACTATTTACACAACAAATCATACAAGCTCTTGGTCCTAAGGTAGAACCAACCGCCTCTGATACCACTCTATCATGACCCGTCCCAATGGGGTGTGCACTGTGACTCCCCAAGCCCGCCTCCAATAGGCTCGGGGTGGTGACTAGCACCGAGTAGGCATATTGCTAAACATGGGAAGCATTGCCTATGTACCTGTACACATGTAGACATCTCCAATCCCAAAAATTATTAAATGTAAATACATTAAGGGACAAAATGAATGCATACAACTAAACCCAACCAATAGAGTATGATGGATGGTAAGGTACTGTAAGTAAACTGGGCCAGAATACAAGCCCACCAAAATAAAAGTCTGAAAACTGAAAAGTCCACCATATAAACACAAAAGGTTATGGGACTGTTACTCGAAGCCGTTGGAATGACTTGGCCTGTAGGGAACTCAGAAAGCTCGATCCTGTCCTGATCCACCCTAGACTCTATCAAAAGGCTTCTTGTCTGCACAAGACACGACAGGTGTTGGCAAAGCCCATGTAGGGGTGAGTATAACAATACTCAGTAGAGGACCCCAAAAACCACAAAGCAATATTAAAATTAAAGGTACAGTCCGATATGCACAGTATATCTCTACATAACATATAGCACAAACCAGATATACTCAAAACCCAGACCCGTATTCTAGATATAAGTCACAGAACCGCATACCCCTAGCTAGGGGTTTAGTTCGAAGATTCCACGAAGCACTCATTTCCAGGAGAACACACTCCACGAGTTTTATAGCTCTGATGACATCCATCCGAGAAGTACTATTCGTTAGGAAGCATCACGAGAGTTAGATGCACTCATTACGAGAGACACACTCTTGAGTGGGAAGGATTATGATAGATAGAAGCACTCATTATGGGAGACACACTCTTGAGTGGGAAGGATCACGATATATAGATGAGGATCACTACCAGAGCCAGGGAGGATACCGCGACTCATCCGAATTCTCTATCTAGGTGATATACCAGCTAGGTAGAGGATCAATGCCTGGTAGAGTTGGTCACATCGATGCTTGACTCTACCTAGGGTCAGTAATTGATAGAGGATCTCACTCCGGGCCTCTCGGGGGGATGCTGACCCTATCACAGAAAGTCATGTTGAAGGGATCATACTCCTATAGAAGGAAATGATGCCAAACCTTCAAGGGAATGAAAATAAGGGGCACTAACCCAAATGAAATATGTCCATGATACGGTGAATAAGAGGAGCATTACATTTTCCAAAAATCACATGACATGTAGAAAAGTTACACGCCGTGTTGTCTAACCCGAGGTACTGCTCGTGTACAACAACCTGATTTGTAAGGCTGGTCATATAGAAAATTTAGTACATGACATTTAGTATGATGTAAACACAGTGTCCGAGTGACTAGGGTTGGCCCTGTGTATGCTGGCCATGTGCCCATACACGGACATCAACCCATGTACTCCAACCCGTGTAATCGGAACACGGGGTGACCCAAGTTACTGGCTTCTCCTGGCTGTGTAAGGGAGTACACGGTTGTGTACTCTATCCCGTGTCCGTGTACCCCCTCGGTACATGCTGAGTCCCACGTAGCTACCTCTGTCATTCTATACAGGTCATGTTCTGAAGCCGTGTAGATCATCACGTGTCCGTGTACTTCCCAAAATACACGTTGAGCTTCGGGGAAAGTCTAACATGCCGTGTGATTCCTTTTTGACCCCCGAAACCCTAACCGCTTCCATTATCACTACATGGTGTGTTCTCCAGAACTACATGCCATGTATTCTGGAAATTTTCAGAAACGATGCTCTTTACCGGCGCTCCTCTTGTACTGCCCTGATCGTCAATTTGGCCGTCCAATTTCCACGAAACCATCAGGTTTTTGTCGCTCCAACACCACGAAGCTACTTCCGATGTTTTTGGGCCTCCGATCGGTTACGAAAACATGTTTTGTTCTTCCCGCGTAAAGAATGCTCGAAGAAAGGTCCTCCCCGATTCACTCTGATTTGTAGTCTGCAATCGTCGTCATGCCTCTGCAAGGTCGTTGTGGTGGAAACTCTCAGATTTTGGATCGTTGCGTCGCAAAACAGATGCGCAACGATCCATTATTCGTCGCCCGACAAAGAACATAAAGAATTTGTGAGAAGAAATAGGGGAAGAAGATCCAATAAAATAACAAGAGGAACGATCCTCCGCCATTGTTTGTCACATCATTGATCCTCTCCCATTATTAGGATTGAACGAGGCAGAATCAAAAGACAAAATCATCATCGATCAATTCCCTGAGTCATCCCAATAAAATCTTCCCACAATAATGAATGAATTCACAGATCAACTTGTTCATGGTTGATCCGCATTCGTCATTTAAAATCATAAATGGGGAAAAAAATTCAAATAACAATCCACAACCTCAATTGAGATCAATCGTTGAAGAAGGTGTCGTGTGGCTGTCATTGTCGAGATCCTCCAACTTCGTGGGTGCAACGATCCAAAACATTGATCCGTCTTCGTTTGTCATTGACGGTTTGCTCCAGTGCTTAACGGATCCTCCAGATATTTCTCTCAAAAATTCGTCAACGACCACCAATCCCTTAACCCATAAAAAGGGAAACATGATTCAACATTCTGTTACGCTACGACATTAATGATTCAAGTTGTTGTTTCTTATGCCATTATGGCCTGGAATTTAATTTTGAAACAACTTCCCTATCGTTGTGCTATAGTAGGTGTTTCCAAAAAATATACGTTGAAAAAATTTATTTTATTTTTATCTACGAAAAATGTCCGAAAATTAACTTCTTCCCCCGACTCGCTGTCAGTCAAGGTTGGGCTACTTCTTGGGTAAATTTGTCTCCCCAGATGCAACAGTGCCCTCAAATTTTTTATCTGGGAATCTTTTTTGAAACTTCCACAACCGCGCGTGAGTTTCAACTCACTTAACTTAAAAATTTTCAAACCACCGTTCCAAGCTCACCGGGCCTCGGAATGAGTTGTCGTCTCTACGCCTGGTCTCAAAATAATCCCATATATTATTTAAAAATAATACATGAAAAATTCCGAGACATTACAATCTTTAAGCTAGATAAACTATAGCCATGTCTGATTATACCATCTTTGACTAGGTTGAGTCAATACAACATATCTGGGTAGGGGAAGCATTGGATTTTATCAGCGCAAAAAAAACATTGAAAATTTTATATCCTCTATCAATATTTTTTTAGCACTGATTAATGTTAGATTTATCAACATTATTCTTAGCACTAACAAAATTTCTTAAAATAAAATATTATTATTATATATGATTATTATATTTATATTCAAAATTAATGTTACCTTGTATACATTAATTAAAAAACACATGTTTATAATTATTATATATCTGATATATTAATATATATTTTTTAAAAATTCAAATATATATATAATATGATTAAATAAAATACTTATACGATTATAAATAAATAAATTTATTTTTAAATAATTATAAAATTTTAATATTTTATCAAATAATAAATAAATTTTTTTTATTTTTAATTATATTTATATAATATTAAATATATGTATATAAAATTAGAAATATATATATATATATATCATCAATGAATTTAATCAATATATATATATATATATCATGATATAATGATGAAATTTGTGCACATGTTTAGTATCATATAATGATATGTGTTAATACATTAGCTATGAACATAAGCTTCTTTGTGGACATGATTGGGATGATATATGTGTTCTAAATGTTAAATTACCTATTCTTCTGATAACACATGCATATCTTATATATTTATGACAAATTAAATGTTCATTTATACATTCACACCCTTATTATTCATGCTTCCATGAATGTAATGGGTGATTTTTTATGATTTAAACTTTTTATCCATTTTGTACCCATGAACTTATTTATATGTTCTCGTGCATAGTTATAAAATTATAATAAATATATTTAAATCATAAAAATATTTATTATATTAATAATTATATTTAAATCATAAATATATTTATTATATTAATAATTATAAATTTATTATTATATATAAATACATTATAAACATATTTATTACTAGTTATAATAATTAATATTTTACATATATATATATATAATAACATTTATAATTAAATTTATATATGTATTTATGTAATTATTGAATTAAAATGAATACATTTATTATAATTTGATAAATATATATAATTAGATAAATATATATAATTATAAAAATATATTTATTAATATATAGTAATATTTATAATTATTTTTTAAATATTTATATATATATATATTTCTAAAAAATTATTAAAATGTTTATTTATAATGATAATAATAAATAAATATATATTAATTTAAACAATTATTAAATTGCAATAAATACATTTATTATAATTTGAACATTATAAATATTTATTTATTATATACATATATAGAATTATATACAAATATTAATAAATATATTTTTTTATAATTAGAAAATTAGTATATGGAAATTTATTATAATTATATATATGTGTATACTTATATATTAATTATTTAATATATATATATATATTGTATTGAAATATTTAAAAACATATTTTCAGATAATTTTATTTTTAATAATAAATAAATATTTATTTATATAATATATATAATTTAATAAATATATATAACAATATAAATAAATTATTTTTATTAAACTTTTATCAACACTTATTTTTCCCTTATAAAGACATTCCAGTATGAGTGTTGAAATTTTAGCACCGATGAGGACGCGTTTGATGAGTGCATTTTTAGCACTGAAAAAAGTTCTATCTATATCAGTGCTAAAAATGTGCTGATAATGGTCTATTTTATCAGTGCTTTCGATTATAAAACTAATAAAAGGGACCTTTTTTATGTTATTTATAAGTAGAATTAATAAAATCATTACCCAATTTTATTAATAACAATAATAGTTTGTTACTCTCTAACAGAACTTGAAGCTTTCATAGAACCCTATATCGGACGCACAAACGCTCTCACCCCCACCACCCTTGTCTCCCTTCTCACCAATTTTTCTTTACCCGCCACTTCCAACAGAAACCACTCTACCCACCACTCTCTACCTGCCTCTCTCTCCACCGCCACCCTTGTCTTCCCTCTCGTTGCCACCTATATCGCTGCTATTGTCACTTTCATTTCTCTCACCACGGTCACTCCCTACCATACCCTCACTACACTACCATGTCTTTGCCATCGCCTTGAGACTAGATCAACCACCTAATTTTACACCCCATAACTGTATCCATTCATGGATGAACAAAAATTTACAGGTTGTCCCTTTATTTTTGTGATTTCCACGTTTCATGGGAATTTGAATAGTTTTTGAGCTCCATTGACACAATATTTAAATTTACAGACCATTCGCTATTTATTTGCGATAGGTTTTCCAATGTTTTTTCCATATAATTTGAGAAGTATGATTGTTTTTATTTTTAACTCAATGTTTTTATATCAATTAATATCATGAAATGTGTTTATGTGTTATTGGAATGGTACCTCATTTTTAGGTGTTTTTCTTTTCAATTCCAAGGACTTCTCTATTGTGGAACTTGTTAAAAATATTTTCTTTAAATATGTGCACACTAAGAATCTGAGAAATTGCCTGAAATATCATTATAAATATATTATATGATTTTATAAGGTGTTTTGGTCATCAATGTGAATTCTCAGTAGGGAAAATATTTTTAATTCACATCTCAATCAATACATGAAATGTAATATAATTGTAAAGTATTTCAAGATTTATAAAAAATGTGTGGTTTAACTTTGTTTGAACTGATTCGGATTATTGGATAAGAAAATTAAGGCTCCATTTTAATCAATAAAGTGATATTATAATGGTGGAATAATTTATAAATTGATTTCAAGGGAGGTTTAAGGGCAGTATTTTATGAAATTTATTATAAAATTTTTCAAGTTATTCTATATAGAATTGTCCTTTAATAAATGATTACATGGGAACTTAAATATCTAAGTGGGAAATATTTATTTATAGTACACACGATCATTGCATACTAGATACCCTAGTTATGCATAGCGATAGAGGTGTATCTTTTGGGTCGCTTAATATTACATTCCTTTAAATGATTTTTTGTTTTTAAAGTGTTTCCTTGTTATAAGTATGCCTATATGAGTTCCAGTGAGGTATACATGGTGTTTTCAAAGTGTTTTTATCCCTTGTTAGGGAATGATATTCTATTAAAATTATTTTGTAAAATGCCTAAATTTATTTTTTAAAGAATTATTTTTGATTTTAAATTAATGATAATCACCGAGATGATGTTTTAAAAGGTAATTATATGTTAATTGGATTTATAACAAAGAGATTGGGTGATTTGAGAGTGTTGAAAATATTGGAAAATGATGTTTTAGTTTCAAATTTGTGAGTTAACCCTTGTGATCTATATTTAAAACCTCTTTTTTAACCTTGGTTAATTTTTATATCAACGTTTTGGGGGTGTTTAATTGTTTTAATATTTCCAAATGTGATGGATTATTTCAAAAGGGTGTGTTATGCATTGTAGATTTAATTTTGAAACTAATTGTATCGTTGAATGTTTTTATTGGCTATATAAAGGGTAGTGTGAATTTATTTTTTTAAATTCAAATGTTTTTTGATAAAATCAGTCCCAAGAGTAGGTAGAGACAAATTTTGAAAATTATAAAATGGCTTGGAATTCCTTATATATATTTTGAAATGAGATTTTACATCTGAAAATTTATAAAAAATGTGTTTTCATAAAAGGTGTGATACACTCTTATACACCTTTGATTCTTGTGCGACGATTGTCTATTATGATCCCATATGAGGATTTTTAATGTTGATGAATTGTATATGTTGTTTATGTATGATGTATATAGGGATACATTTTATAAGGGTTGGAGGTGAGGGAGGAGATTTTTTAACTTCATTTCCTGTGATTCATGTACTTTATTTACTATTATAACATATATTTGACTCGTAATGAGAGTCTTTGATATATAATAAGTGAGTTGGGTGTGGTAAAATCCTATTGTGAGTTTTTAAAATGGGGTTTTTGGCCATGCTCTCTTTCTTTTTTGGAAATGGTTGGTTTTTAAACATATTTTAGAAAACAATATGATCTTTGGAAATTTCATTCAGTTTTGAAATGTCTATTTTAAAAAACGAGTGCTTATGAAATTGTTTAATGTCATTTTTTGAAACTCTAATTTTTCCAAGAGTCACTAGTGTAGGAAAATGGTTTCTAAGTGATTTTTGTATTTAATGAAAATATTATAAGAATACTTTTAACACACTTTTATGTGTTTCTACATAATTGGTAAAACATTATATAACATGTCTCTTTTTCTAATATATTAAAACTATTATTTTTATGATGTGATAAAAAATTGAAATCATATAAAAAGATTTTTCACTCACCAAGAAAGGAATTCCTTAGACTAATGAGAGAGAAATTATAGGAGTAAACCGAAATGGTGACATAAGGGAAATTTTTTCCATGTAATCCAAAATAATATTCCCTATAATAATCCTAATATTAGAACATGTGTTAAAATTGGAAAGAAAGGCAGTAACCCTAGTTTAAAAAAACATTGGTGTATTTATTATGTAAAATATTAATGTTATTGATAAAATATGATGAGTGTGAATAAAGAATGGATAGATTCTAATCTTATGAAAAAATATTATGAAGATGAAGTGAAAGAGTTTTTCACGTTTGAAAAATAACATGAATATGACCTTTCTCAAATACACTGTTCATGATTACACTATTTTTATTCAAGACTAATTAGTCCAAAGGAGTCGGAAGAACAATTGATCTATCACTTAATTGAGTAAAGTTATAAATGGTGGAATAAAAATGATTAAAAAGACAACGTATCTAGTGATTACGATAACAATATAATTTGTATATCATCTGATATGATTAATTGTGTGGGCAATGATGAATATTGTATCAAGGATGTGATTATAGATGTGAATGATGATGAAGATTTTATTGAGAAATTACAAGGATAGTTATATATGACCATATAAATTGTCCAGTTTTTTGAGAAGTTAAATGGTTGTGAAAGATGTCGTTGTATGCTGGTTAAACTTAATATTAATCATTTTCAGTTATAATGAAGCTATATAATTTGAACACAAGCTACAGATCGACTGATTCTTGTATTATTGAACTACTTTCTCTCGTGTATGATACAAACCTGAATAATAATAATCTCCCTATCCAAACATAAAATGCCCAATTAATTCTATGATTGATGAATATGTTATCTGAAGGAATATATGTCTGCCCAAGTGACAATATAATTTTTCAAATGTACCAAAAATCACATGAAGAATTTAAAAACTATGGTGATTCATGATATAATAAACAGAATAAGTTTTTAAAAAATGAGTATGGTACATTCCCAATATTCCAAGATTTAGGTTCCTATATTGAAGTAAAGATACTCTAGTTAAATTGATATAGAACACTAATAGATGAAATAAATATGGGAATCTTTATCACCTAAAAGACTCTACTTAAGGGAAGAAAACTGATCATTACTAACCTTAATTTGGAAATGATCCATGAAACCATCAACTTTTGTAATCGATATATTGAGTAAATCATTTTGGTTTTCATATAATTATGTAGAGAATGTAGTGAGATAATGACAACACTTTCGATTGCTTTTTCTTTATTGACTTACCAATACTACACTGCGTGTTGACATTGTTATGCAAAATGCTTTTAAATTTCAAAAAATAATAAGAGTTGAGGAAGATCTGAAGACCATTTTGGTTACTTCTCATGATATAATGGGCATAATATCTTCCTTTACTCATTTATTTTTCAACAATGAGAATGTGTTTTTAGCTAACAACAATGACTCAACATGAATTTTTGATATTTTGACAAATAAAGACAATTCTAATCATGGTAAAAAATCTTTTTATGACTGTATGTATACATTGGGATGTGTCTAAATTAGTGATGCCTCATTTGGGATACATACGGGGTGTTGGTGTATTTGGCTGGTGAGGAACAAAGTGAAGCTTGACGGAGTGGTTGTATCGGCTCATGTAATTATTCTCTGGACAAAAATATCTATTTGGACATGAAAAAGGTAGTGAGGTATTTGAGGGAGTCACATTCCCTTCACCATTTTTAGACTAGATCTAGTGTGTTCTTTCCATCTAGTAATAGAGTGGGAAAATTGGTATGCTGGCGACCTCCCTCCTGAGGATTGAAACTCAGTACAAACGGTTTGCGTGTTTAACGGAGCATGCATGGAGGAGGTGTGGTACAGGATAGAAATAGCTCAATTTTCTTAATGTTCCCGGCCAGACTAGGCCAAGAGTCTTCCCATTAAGTGGAGGCAATGAAAATGCTGATGGGGCACAGAATATACCTGAAATAGGGTATGGATATCTCCGAAATTGAAATAGACTCACTAATTGACTACAAATCATTGAAAGAGAATGGTGATGCTATTTGATCTATTTTTTATGTCATTAGAAAATGTAAAATAATAATCAAGAAAAAAATTAGTGTTCTTCGAACCTAGAGATGGGAACATGGTTTCATACCACTTTACCTCAATGGAATTTAATGGCATGAATAAGGGTTTTCTGTAGTTTATGGCAAGTATTAAACCAAATGAGATTAACTTTATTAAAGGGGATGCATTAGGGATTCACCACTTCACACCACCAAAGGTTATTCTCTGGGATTGGGGGGGGGGGGTCCTTTATGTGCCTTTTTTTTATTTTTTTATTGTTATTTATAAAACGTCATAATAAAGATGATGATGATTTAGGAAGTTTAGGAATCTGCTGCAAAAAAATCAGACACAAGGTTTGATCTGTATGACTCCAACTGTCTGTTATCAGTTTAAAATAGAAATTTTAGGATAAAATGTCCCAGTCACTGAGAAGCATGAAAAATAACTCTTATTTTATTGATAATTTAGGAAAGAAATTCATAAATCATGTGTGATGTGTAGGAATCAATCTCATGTAAAACCGGTCCACAATCTGACAGGTATAAGTCAGAGTGCGTGTTTCTAGTTTAAAATGACATTTTAGTAAAAAAGACATGTTGCATACTAAAAGATAAGATGAAATATTATGATTTATTATACATTATACAAAAGTTACATGAATCATTTTGTATATATAGGAATAAACAACACCTCAATATGGTGCATGTTGTGTCCGGTATGAACCCAAGCAGGTTTTTATTTAAAATTGACATAAATTTTAGTAATAATTACAATTGACAAACTCAAAAAAAATTAATATTTTTTGATATAATTATTAAATGATCCATATGTCATTTGAGACATGATAGAATCAGTCTCACCTCAATCTAATGCATAGTGTAACTGGTATGACTCAAAGTGCATCGTTGAATTTATAATTGACATCAATTTTTGTAAAAAAGGACAACTAAATTACTAAAAAACTGTAAAAAATCGTTCTGATTGATTTTGTACATTAGGAAAATGATTCATAGGTCATTTTTGACATGTAATAATCTTGTGAAACTCAATCAGATGCAGTTTATTAATGATATAAATCCATGTGTGTATTTTTATTTTAAATTGAAATTAATTTTAGAAAAAGGAAGAAGTGACACCCTAAAAATTTTGAAAATTAATTTTTATTTTATTTATACTTTATTAAAACCATCCATAAGTAATTTGTTGACATTTAGGAATAAATATCACCTCATTCCGACCCACTAAGTGACCGATATGACTCCATGTGTGACTTTTTATTTTAAATTAACATTAATTTTAGAAAAAAGATCAATTGAGAAAAATATAAACTGAGAGAATAATTAAGATTTCTTTAATGCTTTATGAAAATAATCCATGATTAATTTGGGATGAGTAGGAATCATAGACACCTATACCTGACACACGGTGTAACCAACATAACTCATAGTATATCTTTTCATTTTAAATTGAAACCAAATTTATTAAAAATGAAAACTGACCCACTCAAGAATAATAAAACACATTCATATTGTATTTCTACATTAGTAAAACGATCAATAAGTCATTTTAGATGTTTGGGTATCAATCGTACCTCAATCCAATCCATAGTTTGACTGGTATCACGTAAACTATATCCTTTTATTAAAAATTGACATCAATTTTACTAAAAATGATCACTGACCAACTCAAAACCAATAAAAATTATTAGTATTTTTCTTAATTTAAAAAAATGACCCATATGTCATTTTTTATGTTTATGAATCCATTAAACATCAATATTAATCATGGTCTGACTGGTATTAACCCAATTGTGTCTTTTTATTTACAATTGACCTCAATTTTAGTAATAATGAAAATTGATCTACAGAAAACTAATAAAATACCTTCATATTATTTTGATACATTAGGAAAATGATAAATAAGTCATTTTCGAGGTGCAGGAATAAACTAAACCTCAATCCTGTTCATGGTGTGACTGGGATGACTGAAAGTGTATTTTATCAGTTTAAAATTGACATTTTAGTTGAAAAGATGTGTCACTCACTTAAAACCAATAAACTAAACTTTGGTTGTCTAAAAAATTTAGGAAAAAAATTCACAAGTTATTTTTAAAATGTATGAATCATTATCATTTCAAAAAGACACATGATGTGACCAGTATGACTCAAAGTGTGTGTTTCAAGTTTCAAATGTCATTTTTGTAAAATGTAAAATTGACTTTTTGAAAACATATAAAACATATTATGGTTGTTTTTATACTTTAGTATAATGATCCATAAGTATTTTTTGACGTGTAGGAATTAACCGTACCTTAATCCCACACATGGTGTGACATGTATAAATCTATGCGTGTATTTATTTAATATTAACTTTAATTTAATTAAAAAGCACATTTTGTATACTCAAAACCAATTAAATAAATTTTCATTATTTTAATACATTATAAAAATGATCCATAACTCATTAATTACATGGTGTAATCAAATGTACCTCAATAAAGTAGATAGTGTGACTCGTATAACTTCTTTTTTCTTCTTATTTAAATTTGATATTTTTAATGTATTCTATCATATTAATGATTAATTTATTTATTTATGATATTACTAATATAAGATGTGTTTTATTATATAGGTGGATTATTTTTATCGGGTTGAGGTGATTTTTTCAGTAATAGATACCATGTGTATTCTTTTTTTGAGAGGGGATCATGGGATCCAAAGAAGATGAAACATTACTGCTTTTAAATACTTGAATATATAAACTATAAATTTAATTATATAAAAAAATTTGTGAAATGTATATTTTGGTGTTTTTTATTTTGGATATGAAATGTGTAACGCCCCAATCCCAGATACCCAAATTCGGTGCATTATTTTAATACATTGTCTTGATATAAGGAAAATCATGTTCCAAAAGGCCGATCAATTTGGAAATATTGGAAATAGATTACATACATCAACTTCAAATTACAATTTCAAACATAAAATACATCATAGATAGTTCTTTTAGGATGTTATCTTTCCCTTTTAGCTTAACCCTGCAAATCAATCATAATACACTTCTTGGAAATCCTGGGAAAATAAAACATAAGAAAGGGGTGAGCTCAGATGCTTAGTAAGGGTAAAACATTTAGCGGAAGATAATATAAACTAAATTCATGGGGAATAATTAAAAAAACATGCCTTTACAAATAATAAACATGAACACTTTATGGTAGAAATATGGGCTGAGTAAATAATTCCATAATAAAACATAGTCATGGGTACTCTACTAGTCGAATAACCACATGAACCATCAATATTATTTTCATAATGAGGGAATGTATAATGCCAGAAATTCTGAAACATTTCGTCAAGGCCTTGGCCAATATGTTTAAAAATGGTTAAGACCATGGAAAAAACCATATATCAAATAGGGAAAGGCCTCGACCAATTCCACATCTAATTGAATCATGAGACCTACTGATTCATCAAGGAGCCATAGAGGGCTCCACCCGTCACTTACTATGTCCAATACATTCCTCATATGAAAATATTGATACATAACATAAAGATTCGTATTAATACTAGCGTACAAAATGTCAATAATATTACAATAAACCAAGAATTTTATAAAAATAACACATCCACTTTCAAACATATCACAAAAACTTCAATACAATATGGAAGATTTTTATAATAATAAATCAACTTCAATCAAGTTTAAAATCCATAAAATGATGTTGGAATATATTAAAATGATTTGTAAAACTCTTTGAGAGAAATATACCTTTTTCATGAAAACATTTAAGAGTCACACAATTTTGATAGGATGAAATTTAAAGACATTATTGAATCCAAGTGTCCCATACCACTTTGAAAATTTTGAATGGAATTAACATTTTAAATACATTCTTTTCCACACAAATAAATCCTATAACTCTATTTTGAAAACATGAGCATTAATGAGAATGATTTAGAAGAATAAATAATTAAAACATTTAAATTTGGTTTTAATAAAAGAGTCACTTAAAAAGAATCACACTAAAAACTCTTTTATGCCACATGGACACATATAATAAATATGTCACATTAAAAACGTACCCATAAACAATCTCGAATAATAATTAGATTTAGGAATTAACCCTTACATTGATCTTTACTTTGGAAGGGTGTACATTTGACCACCTGTAAAATGACCATAGTCTATTATTATATTATACCAAAACCATATTCTTATTTAATATATCATACACGATTAATTTATGACTTTATTCAACTAATTTAATAATGATTTCCATGTTAAATTAACATTTTGGGTAACAATATCTTTCTTTATCATATGCGTTTTAACTTGTTATTCTTGATCGTATCATTTAGATCATGATTTAAATTCTTGTAGAATATAAACCTTGATTTATGTATCATATTTATTTAGAATATAAATATTTATAATAGATAGATATATGAAATGAAAGACACCGATTATAGAGACGGTAGACCGTACGTACGCATAAACGTTGTTTTCGTTTTAATATCGTATTGAACGGAAGTAAGTGAATAAGATATATGTAAGAATATATATATATATATCCAGTATCATTATTATGTAATATATTACATACTTAATAATAATATATATTTTTACAATCATCGTTGAATGGAGGACATGGGAATGAATCTCATCACGTCGTGGAGACGGTAATCCATACGTACGCATGAGCGACAATATCATTATATTTATGGTGAAATCGTCAGTAATTGGTTGTAATATCATATATAAAGAATAATTAACATGTTATATTTATTATTTAAATCAGTTACACTCATTATTATACCCATCCGAATAGTGAAATGTTGGAATAACAAACTACACCATGATGTGGAGACAGTAAGTCGTACGTACGCACATACGATGACTTTGTCATTTATATGATGGATAGAATACCGAACATGGTTTTACCATATTTAAAGTAACATCACAGTATGTAAGATCTACTGGAGTTATTATTTTGGTATGGAAACAACAAATAAAGATGAAATGGAAGAAGAAAAGAACTTGAAAGAGGGTGGTGAAATTATTACCTATTCTTTGGGTGTTTCCTTTTGAGTTGAACAAAAGAGATCCTTAGGTTGGCTTTATGAACACATTATGGACTCTAGGATATTTTGAGTGAAGTTGGGAGGATATTTTGGCAGGGATTGGCTTATCCAAATGGCTTTGGAGGTGTGATTTTGATAGAAGGGGAAGTTCCCTTTTATAAAATCGGTGAGGGTCATGTTTGGGAAAAATTGAAATATTAATTTATTATACTATCTTTTTCGGTTTATAATGGCTCCAAATGAATTTATTTACAGCCTTATGTTGTTATAGTTCAAAATACTATCAACTAATAGGTTTTATACATGTTTATGTTACTATTTTAACCTTATCTTTTAGATTTAACTCTTAGTAAAATAGTTTTACTTTTACCGTGTCTTCTTTTATTCTTACTCTATATGGTTAATAAACATACTATAATCTTCCAAGAGAACCTATAGTGGTTAATTAATAACATATATAATATTTTTTAATCCCTTTTGTTTATCATTAGATTTTTTTAAATATCATATCAATCAATAATATTGTATTTTTTTAAAATTAATTTATGTCTATATTGACACCATTTGGTATATTGTTTTTCTAAAAGTCATAAAAAATTTATCACTTCCAAAAAAATTTATCTAATCAACCGTAACATTTCATATAAACCTAAAAAATTATTGGAATTCATAATAAGTTTCAATTTACATTTATTTGGATATTTATAATATCAATTATTTTAATATTTCATTAATAAGGTAATTACTGTATCATTATTGTGTCATAAATAAATTAATTTATTTTATGTCTAAAAATTATAAATAAAATACCATTATGTAGGAAATATTTTTATATTTCTAATGGAAATTTATAGTTGAATTTATCTTATGTGTAACCCTATATTAAAAATTATTTAGTTAATAAGCTTTGAATTTAACACTTTTTACACTTCTTTAAAAATAATAATAATAAACATCATAATAATATCCATGTGTACCAAGAAGGAACATATTTTATTCCTATGGTTGTTTTCGGTCGAATTACACTTATCCAATAGAATTAAAACATGTGTTAGGGTAATAATAATATCATTTTTATCCTTAATTATCCTATTTATATTTAACTGTGGTAAATAAAAGTCAAAAGTAACAATTCACCTAAAACTATTTTCATCTTATTGAACACCATTTTTTCTTTCTGATGTCAAACATGTATCTCAGATTTTTTAAATTAAATTCATAGAAGTAGTAAAATCTTGTTTAATGCAAATTTGCAAATTCTCCTATAAGGTGGGTAAAAGACGGTAAAAAGTTCAATAAAATTTTATATATCTAAAATTATAATAAAATGTCTACAATAAATTACATTTAACAAATATAAGTATTATGTATTTATTTTGACCTAAAGAAAATTAAAATAAAATAACCAATTATTTAAATAAAAAGTCAGTTTAAAACAACAATGTAGTGTTTTTCACTATTCGTCAAAAAATTAAAGTATTCAGAAAAATACAAAATATTCATCCTAAGATAATATTGATATTCTAAATTAAAAAATGAATTCTATTTTACCAAATTCCCAACATATAAGTTTCATTAATTAATTTAAAATTAATTCCTGTTGTCAAAACCAAAAAAGCGAGTTTTTAAAAAGTATAAACTATCAAAACATTGACATGTGTTTATGTCAAATTTAAAGTGGTAATTACTTATAATGACCTAAATTTTATTAAATGATAAAAATATAATCTAATTATACTTTCAAACCATTCAAATTAATAATTTATCACTGTAAATTATTTCAATCAAAAAGTTGTTTTCAATTAAAATTTAGTTTTTTTAACTATTCATCATAATATTAAAGTTATCAGAAAACTACAAAAAAATTATCCAAAATACATTTTTATATCCCGCTTCTAAAGAAGAATTTAATATTATTAAATTGAATATATAAAATAGTCAAATATTTGTTTTAAAAAGGGTTCTCCATTAAAAGGTGGTAAAATTTCTTTTTTAAAAATACTTCTTTTATCTGAAAAATTGAATTTTTTCTTATATTATATCTAATAAAGACATAATATGGATATTAAAATTATATAGAGTATATATAATATTTCAAAATGCATTTAATACTATTCCTAACCGCTTTTTGAACAGCTAGTTTGGTAAGTTGTGGTGCGCTCAAACTCGGTGTTACGTGTAGTGCATGCTATTAAATTACATTAATGAGATAACGTACTGTGAAATATTGGGATGTTAAATTCTACACTCCTTCAATAAATTTCCTCCTCACAATTTTAAATTTTTCTTTGAAAATAAAAGGTTAAAAATAGAAAAATACCTGTGTGGAAAACCCAAAAAAATATTGGGTTAATAAAATTTAGTCCTAATAAGAGGGAAAGATAAATGAAAAAGTCACTACAAAATTATGATCTAGATTATAAAAACATTGGTGGAAATTAGGGACATATAATTGGTGGAAAATGAAAATATTTATATGGAGTGATTGAAGTCATCCATCAAAAACAAGTGCAAAATGGAGGGATGCAAAGCCGTCAATCTAAGATGATTTAAAATATCATCAGTTCAACAAACATTAGGTATTAAGATTTTTTTTTATATTTTAAGATCCCTTACCTAATGTTCATGAATTAATTTCTTCATAAAATAAGTGAGAAAAAATATACTTGACAAGTAGAGTTTTATCCTTTAACTAATTTCTACAACAAACTCATCTTTCACTCTAAAAGATAATAGAATTTATTTTTTTTAATTATACTAATCATATTGTATTCCAAAAAATTAATTTATAATTAGTCTATCAAACCTATAAAAATCTACATTATATAATCCAAGACATCACATGGGCCAGTGGTAGGTGATGCACCCTTGTCGCCCTTCGGTTGCGGGTTCATGTCTCACGGCCTTGCTAGATGTGATGGATTGTCGACCGACCTCCAGGTTGTCCTTATTATGACAATCCAAAAATAATCTAAAGAAATTAGTTAACCTTGAAAATAGTATCCAATGTCAAACTTAATTGATTCCAACAATTATAATTATCCAATATACTTCTGTCCAAACACATGGTCCAAAATTTATAAGGAAGTTAAACATAATGAAGATCCATTTTTCCACGTAATAACATGTGAAAACCTTCATCATGCATTCTTTTAAAAAAAATGTGACATCCTAAATTACCATAAAAACTTTTTGATTACATTAATTCTCCCTTATTTTTTATAAAATACTAGATGTACTCCTTCTATCCAAAAATTTTGTAAACTCTAACAATGATAGAATATACAAATCATTTACCAGTTTCAAGGAAGTTAAGAATATCTAATACAATTTATCCAAATCAATCATATATTATTCCAAAATCACTACCTCGATATCAAAACTAAATTATGGTTTATCATTCTCTCAACCATAAATTTTCCAAAAAAAATAACCTGCTATTGAGTCACATTTCTTAGTTCCACACAATCTCAAGTCCTTAATTAAATAGTATTTCAGTACACTCCTTGTATACTCTATAATTCTTATAAAATTAACATCATTAATAAAATACTTGAATGAAACAATACTTTAATAACAACATAATAAATCTAACCATTCCTCTTTATCTATTGTATTATCATAACTAGATTATTATCCAATAGCATCATTTGGGCTATACTCTGATGATTTGGACATTGATTCTCATAGTGTTCAAACTCCTTGCAGATGAAGCATTGTACATTTGATCCTTTTTATATACTTGCAATCTTGTAACTGGTGTCCTTTTTCTCCACACTTATAACAAAATCACATTCCCTTCAAGAATTTACCTAAGTTATTATTTCTATAGTAATCAAATATGGGAAAATTCTTCTTTCCCTGGTTCACTTTATCCATTTTTCTCTATACCATCCTTTTCTTCTCATGATTACCTTAAAAGACATAGGACTAAGATAATTCTTCACATATCTTATTAACACATGATACAATTTCTTCAGATGATGAGAATATGCAGGAGACTATTACCCTTCTAAATGATGGCTTTAGACTATGTACTATAAAATCCTTCTAACCCTTTGGATCATGCATATTGCATGAGTTCTCATTACTTCTACATGGGTGCCACTTATAAATGATAAAACTTTCTAGGTTAGATCATATCATACTGTTTAATCTGAAAAATAGAAAAATTATCAACATTAATTGAATATTTTCACCCATCTAGTATGATAATCATAAAAATGGTTTCTTTGTTGGAATATTTACTCATATATCATTCATAATGGTTTGTAAATAAATTGTGAATTATCATAAGAATATCCATTGGGATTTTCATAACCAATAGTGCAGCAAGGCCCGTTATCATGTACCAGGATACCTCAGGTCAAACCCGAAACTCCTAGTCATAGTTTTCACTCCTACGTACATCTGTTCTGGAGCCGCCTCTATATGATCGTATCCCGATAGGGATGTATTTCATGGAAAACCCATATAATATCTATATTACCAAAATTTTTGGATGTTCTTCTATACTAATCATCTGAGTCTATCATAGGATAGTTTTTCTTAATTAAATTTTTTCTAAATCTAGTTTCCAAGGTTATTGCTAAACTTTCTCTGATACCAACTGTAATGCCCCGACCCTAGTTACCTAGATTCGATGCATTATTTTAATACATTGGCATGATACAAGGAAAATCATGTCCTGAAAGATAGATAGGCTCAACATTTTGGGAAATATATTACATACATCAATATCACATTAGAATTTCAAAAATAAAATATGACATAGATAGTTCTTAGAGAACGCCATTATTCTCTTTTAGCATAAACTTGTATATCAATCATAATACACTTCTTGGAAATCATGGGAAAATAAAACATAAGAAAGGGGTAAGATCAGATGATCAATAAAGGTAAACTATTTAGATGGAGATAACATAAAAAATAGGCATGGTTAATAATTGAAAACAAATTCTTTTACAAATAATAAACACGAACAATTTATGGAAGAAATATGAGCTGAGTAAATAATTCCATAATAAAACATAGTCATGGGTATTGTACAAGTAAAAAAACCACATGAACTGTCAATATTATTTGCATAATGAGGGAATGTATAATTCCAGTAATTCTAAAGCATTTTTTCAAGGCCTCGTCCAAGAAATCAAAAAATGATTAACGCCTCAGCCAAATCTTTTTATCAAATTTGAAAAGGCCTCATCCAATTCCATATCTAATTGTATCTTGAGACATACTGATGCATTGAGGATCTATAGGGGTATCCACCCATCACTTACTTTGTCCAATACATTCCTCATATAAAAAGGTTGATATATAACATAAAAATTCGTATTAGAACTACCATACAACATATCAATAATTTAACCATAAAAAATGAATGGTATAAAAATAACACATCCATAGTCAATGTAAGAACCCAGTTTTTACTGAAAAAGACTTTGGAATAATCATGATATTATTCCATAGGAGCGCCTTCAGACAGCATGCGGTTTCGAGCCCTGATGTGGCCGAAATTAATTATTCAGTGTGTTCACACTGGACATCTCAAATAAATGAGATAACTCCTAAATGGTGATCTGGATCAGAAACCTGAGTGCACAGATGTGTCCTAAATGGGGTTTTTACCATATGAACGACATAAAGCATGTCAGCGCGGGATGTTTGGACCCCTCGCTCGCTATCGGAGCATGGAACGGATAAATTAAATAATTAATTTATTCGATTAATGGCTTACCTAAATTATCTCTTAAAAGGTTGCTCATTTTTCAAAACTGAGGGCACCGTTGAGTTCGGAATGTGCCGTTTACCCTAGGAGGGGTATAAGTTTCGCAGGCGCGGGCCTTCTATGAATAATAGCCCTATGGTCATTTTTGTAATTTGGCGGCCTAAGGCTTTGAGTTTAATAACTTTTGAACGAGGCCTCATATTAAAATTCAGACACCACTTTTGTGCTCCGGAGGTGGGGTTTGCCCTAGGGGAGGCTTAATCTCAACCCCGTCGAGAGTTTCGTATGCGGGTGAAAATTAAGGATAATATTAATTAAAATTTAATTAACATAATTTTATTTTTAAAACAAACCCAAACCCACACCCTCCTTCTCCTTTGGCACCCCCTGAAGGAAGAGCTCACCAAATGAGACCTCCACAATCAAGCTCCTACTCTCCTATCCAATGCGGCGCGGCGCACCTGCGGATCCCTCGCAGCGAAGATTCGGGAAAAACCCAAGAGGTAGGATTTGTCGTTTTTGTTTTCTTTTACCACAAATACCTTAAGCTTGTTTATTTGCATAAAATTGTTGTTGATATTCTAACAAAACCCATGGATGAGTAGTATATTTTATACTATTTCCGACGCTTGTTTCGGATTTGAAATCCGAGTATGGAGGAGGCCGCAGCGGTTCGACGAAGTTTGCGGGTTTTTGGTTTTCGGCGGGTTCGAGCGGCGGCACGGCGTCATTAGGAGGCAGAGGCGGGGCCCTCAGATAGCGGCATGGGCTAAGGCGCTGGGTGGCGTGGGGGTTCGGTGGAGGTCTGGGAGAGCGTGGAGGCGCAGGGCGGCGGCGCGAGGCGGCGGCTCCAGGCGGCGAGGCCGAGTCACCAAGTCGCGGCATGCGACCCCCACGCGGGGACTAGACCACGATATGTGGGTCTTCACGTGGTGGGATGACTGAAACCTTGAGTTTCGGTCGACGGTGGACCACGGCTCAGCACCGGGATGGCCGGCGCGGGCAGGCCAAGGCTGGTCTAGCACAAGGGGATCCGTCCCCTCCCCCCCTTCGGATGCCTGTAATTTTCATTACGAGTGTCCGATTTGCATACCGTCTGCGGCAGTGGAACCGTATCGACGTGATAGACTTTTTATGATGGTATCAAGAATTTGTAATTCCTGAGACGAGGGTCTTGGTGGCGTGACACACCCATAATGTGGGTTTGCGTTATCCCGAGAGTTCTTGTTTTGGACGGCACAAACGCATCCAATGTCCGTTTTGAGTGCCGTCAGTGGAATTGCGACCCTGGAGTTGAGCTGGAGTTTTCCAGTGTGGTTTTGGGCATTGAAGCCAGAGTTGAGGGGTGGGCCCCACTGCCTGTCTGTTGAGCTGTGATAAGCGTTTAACTACTTCCTCTTTGGTCGTCCGTTCGGGGCGTGCGAGCAGTCATTTTTGGGTGTTTTTCTGAGGGCGTTGCAATGACGCAACCCGCCCGCTTTAATTCAGCATGATGGTGTGGGCCCCATGAGGGCTGTTTCAGGATTTGATGGTGATTTCTAGCTTTATCACCGGATGTCCATTTTGGACAAGTGAATAGTCCATATTGTGTACTTTTTCGAGATGATTGCAATGTTGTGATCCGTTCGTTGTGTTGTGGGACCGGGATGCGGGTCCAATGAATCATCACTCATGTGCAGTGTGCCGGAATGCATCTTTTTCTCTAGATATTCGTTCCACTCAAGTGATCAGTCCTTTTGACGTGTTTTCCCGAGGGGATCGTAATCGTGCGATGCGCCTGAATTTTTTCGAGGCCGAGGATCGGGATCACGGGATGCCATTCTGGCGTAAGGCAGTGTTGGAAAATTTTTCATCAGATATCCATTGGAGGCATGTATATAGTCGATCTCGCATGTTTTTCGGCGAGGATTACAACGGTGTAATCTGTTCAGGTGAGCAGAGCCTCTTACGTGATCTTATTAAATGTGGAAATGTGAAGGTGCCCCGTGGAGTTTCTTCTACCGTGTTTGTATAGGACCCTTTGCGTGTGATCGCATTCACTTCTAGGAGAGTGATGTTGGTGTTTAAAGAGATATGGTTGGTCGTTCCTCACCCGTGGAAGTGGCAAGTGGGAGTTGTTATGTTACGCCTTCGTGTTGACGTTGGGTGCCATGTGCACGACAGCCTTTGGGCTGGAAATTGGTATACTCAGGGAGTATATAGGAATGCTTGGAGGTACATGTTGTTTTTTGTACATGAGAACGTTTGTGCGCTTGGTTGGGGTTGACTTGGGACCACACGTCGAGTGGGCCCCATCTATGTGTCATGTTCTTCATTGCGTACCATTGACCTCTCGCGACCTAGAGGGTCCCTTTGTTCTTGTTTGTTGACCAGAAGGGTTGAGTTTTTCCCCTGGTCCTGTTCTCAATTGTTGACTATTAGGGTTGAGTTTTCCCCTGGGTTCTGTTCTCTTTTGGCCGGAAGAGATGGTATGGTTCCTCTGTTTCTTCAGCTGTGAGGGGTATCAGTACCGTGCCCTTTCACCAGACTGTGGAACCATTTACGACTACGTGTTCTCGTACAACGTGGGTGTTTTCCCACTTTATGGGCTGAGTTGTCTCATTCCTCTTCGATAGTGACTCAAAGGATTGGAGCATGATCTCCCTGAGAGGCCCGGGGAGTTTCTCCAATTCCTTCGGGTTCCCTGGTAGAGTTCTTGTGGAATCGGTGTGACCAAAACTTTACTCAGGCACCGATTGTCTACCCAAGAGGTTGTTTCCAGTAGTGTTGGCCAGTAGTTTGTTACCAGCAGGGCTGGCCAGTGTGGTACCACCCAGCAGGGGTGGCCAGAGCGGAACCATCTAGCAGGGATGGCCAGTGGGTTACCATCCAGTAGGGATGGCCAGAGAGGTTCTGGGTTTACCTCCAACGAGGCTGGTATGTGGTCCCCGATGCTGGTTTTACCTCCAGATAGGCTAGGAAGTGGTCCCTGATGCTGAGCATACCTCTAGCGGGGCTGAGAAGTGGTCCCAGATGCCGGGTTTACCTCCAGTAGGGCTGGGAAATGGTCCCTGATGACAGTTTTGAGCCTCCCTCCAGTGTACCCTTTTACAGGACTGGTCATTGGGACTCATCGAAGACTTTATCCGGGTATCCCTCTAGTGTATTACCCTGTTACGGGACTGGGCAGTGTGGCACCCGTCGACTCTAGTGGGGTTTCTCTATAGTGGGAACCCAACAACTTCTAGGGACCCTCCAGCGGGGTTGGGCAGGGGGTTGCCTGTTGACATTGAAGACACCTCTCGACTGTAGAGCAGGGACGAGGTGTGGTTTGATGTTCCCCCATAACTCTCAAGTACGAGGGATGCTTTCCCCACCGAGACGCATCCTTGTGACACGACCTAAAACCATGAGTGTGAGTCAGTGCCGCCCAAAGCAGATAATATCATGGTGTGGTGATTTGATCCCTTTGACTTGCAGTTCGGGGAAGATGTGCAGGATGCTGGGCATCGATGGTGGTTACTTCTGGGACTGTTGGCAACTCACTTTCTTGGGCTGAGCTACAGGATGGAGATCCCCTTATGATCATGTTTGGGCTTCTTGGTTGAGCATATGGATATGTTTAAACATTGTTCTAGTACCCACTTCTTGGGTTTGGTTACTCTCCTTCCAGGAGAGGCGAAGACACGTGGGGTATGCCACGTTCTTTCTGTGTCTAGCATCTTGTTGTTGGATGAGTCTACTCTCCTACTATAGGTAGCGAAGACTCGACGGGAAGTTCATCTTCTCACCATTTCTAGCTCCATGTGTCTTGATGAGTCTACCTTCTTTCCTCTTTTTGGGTTGAGCTGGACTCTATACTCTTACTCTTTACTGCACTCTCTATTGTAATCCTTTAATTTTTCATGTTCGATCTACTGCTCACCCTTTGGTACCTCCTTTGTTGCTCCCTCGAGCCTTTGGGGAATCCTATTGAGTACTTTTATACTCACCCCTTCTTGGGATTTGCTCGCACTTGGTGTGCCCTTGCAGACGACGGACAGGTTGGTCGTGACTTCAGTGGAGCCTATGAGTTCAAGAGCGTGGACCACATGTGGTGGTCGGAGTCGGGTTCTAGGTGGGGGACCCTTCCAACTGTTTACTTTTTGTTCACCTGTTGCCAGTTTGTGGCACTTTTCTAGTTGGGTGAGTGTTTTTCCATTTTCATTTCAGTTTACTTTCTGCACTTTCTTTGTACTGATTAGAGGTCGATGCAGTTTTGGTGGTTTTTATATAGCAGTTTCACTTTACTCTACTTCCCTTTTCTTTTACACTGCACTTTTTCATTGAGTGTGTTGCGTGTGTGTTTGTACAGATACGTAGGCAAGGCCTCCCCGAGTTGTTGTTCCTTTAGCGCTATTTGCCATCCCCTGGCCTATGGAGGTAGGCTTGGGGTAGTTGTGGCTCGAGCCTGGGTAGGGTCAGGTTCTGGAAAAGTGGTATCAGAGCTGCTTCATTCCTTGGGACGTTGTTTGGACATCCCTAAAATAAATGCAATTAGTTGGGATTTAGGGAAACAGTGTTAATGTGTCTCGAGAGTGGCTCTCAGGCCAGGGAGTCTAGTGATGGTGCATCAGCTGACGTATCCATTCACCAGGTCCTTGATAACCTACTTGTCGACTCGGCATACTGAGATACCTATAGTAGGAAAAATTGGTTTTTGCATTACATAGGAATGAGTCTTTGACTATTCTTCTTGAGTCAGCTCCCCATTGTTTTTATTGTTATATACATATATGCCCATCTGATCGCGTAACTCCTTGATAACATTCAGGATGCCTCCGCGAAGAAAATCGGCTAGGATACCAGCTTTTGTTCATGACGACGACCCTATGAGCTACGAGGCCACAGTCCAGGACCCATCATGCAAACCCCTTTCTCTGGGTGGGCCGATAGGAGCACCCCCACCTGTTGAGTATAAGATAGATCCAGTAGAGCAGACTGAGCTTGAGCGTGCTCCGCGAGTTCTAGTGGCAGAGACCATTGAGGTTCAGTGGTGAGCCAGACCCTCAGGCAGTAGAGGTTTTTCTAGAGACAGTGGTTCGCCTCTTTAGGCTTTTACAGACACTGGCAGATCTTATGGTGGCTTTGGCCGCCAGCCTTTTCCATGGAGCAGCTGGGCATTGGTGGAGTCTGGTAACTCAGTTTCGTGATGAGTCGTCGCTTTCATGGGGTGACTTTCAGGTATTGTATTGTGAGGAGTTTTTCCCCTCCTTCTTATGCTCCGTTCGGTTTCAGGAGCTCCTGTAGTTTCAGCAGGGAGGGATGACGGTGGCCGAGTATGCGGCTAGTTTCGCAGACCATGGATGCTTTTACCCAGACATGGTCCATGATGTTAACTTCTGAGCGCGAAAGTCCGAGTAGGGTCTCCGCCGAGAGATTCATGCTATCATAGTAGCCTTGGGCATTTTCACATATGTCGTGGGTTATAGAGCAGGAACTGGTGACAGATAGATTTCTGTCGCGTTCTAGAGTTGGTGGTGGAAGCAGGCACGTTGGAGCTGAGACGTCTACCATAGCTAGAGGGCGTCGACAAGATGAACCTAAATGCGGGTGGCTTTCGGACAACCGGACTCAGGGGAATGGTCGTACACCACAGTGGATCCTGAGGGAACTAGTGCATCCCGAAGAGATTCGGTGCTATGCTTGCGATGGGCGAGGTCACCTGGCACGGAACTGCCAAACCAGTCATGTGGAGAGCTTCTGGCAGGCAGCAGGTGCACCACCACGATGGAGGCAGCACCATGATCGGAGTAGTACCCAAAGAGGGGGTGCTTTCAGAGGAGAGGGAGGAGTTGGAAGTGGAGGATGACCTCACATGGTCTTCCCATCACCACTAGGCGGTCCAGGTCAGGCTCCGGGAGATGACAGTTGGGACCACGGATAGCTGCGAGCATTGGATGTCTATGATCCTACAGAGCATGATGTGATAAGAGGTACGATTTATAGCCCTTCTATTTCTTGCAGTATAATTGTTAGACTCTGTGTGTGAAATTCTTTTCCCCCTTGCTCATTGTTTGAGTTGTTACCAGGGTGGCGTGGGGCATCGGTGTAACCCTATGTTGGTAAGGGAAAAGGCATGGGACATTTTTCTTTAGTCGATGGTGTTGACTCATTCTCTCTTCGAGCATGTAAGAGAGTCTTGGTTATGGGACATCAACTGTGAAATCTTACATGACCAGATATCCTTGGGTGTTTCACCGTATGGATATTCTGAAGGAGGGAATCGCCTGGCTTCGTCCCAGGTCCAAATGGTGATTCCCATCATAGTGTGTGATATAGAGGCTTGGTCAGGGAGGTGAGGTACCCCAAAGGGCCTTCGGGCCGTTTGAGACCGTGTGGAGGGATGGTGAGGTTCTCTACCGCCTTTCCCTAACCCCAAAGGCTGGTTTGGGTGCATGACGTCTCCCACGTGACTCACCTGAGAAGGAGTGTGCATGCCTGTATGCACGTCATCAGCAAAGGAAGACCTCACGTGAATAGATCAAATCCTTTCCTCTGTGTGTGGTGACACTGGACTGTGCAAGAGATCTTCTGGGTACGGGGGAGCCAGGTGTGGGCTTATTACCCTAAGTTGTTCCCTGGTTTTTATTTTCGGGGATGAAAAGCTTTATGGGGGGAATGATGTAAGAACCCAGTTTTGGTTTCCAAATACATTGGAATAATCTTGATATTATTATAGAGCAATGCCTTCAGACGGCGGGAAATTCTGAGCCCTGGTGTGGCCGGAATTAATTTTTCAGTGCGTTCACACTGGACATGCCAAATAAATTGGATAACTCCTAAACGGTGATCCGAATCATAAACCTGAGTCAACGGATGGGTCCCTAATGGGGTTTTTACCCTAGGAACGACATAAAGCATGTCGGCGTGGGATGTTTGGACTCCTCACTCGCTATCGGAGCATGGAACAGATAAATTAAATAATTAATTTATTCATTTAATGGCTTAACTCAAGTATCTCTTAAATGGTGGATTAAATTGGAAAGCTGAGGGAACCATTGAGTTCGGAATGTGTCGTTTACCCTAAGAGGGGTATATGTTTTGCAGGCGCGTGCCTTCTGGGAAAAATGGCCCCAGGGGCGTTTTCGTAATTTGGCGGCCTCAGGCGTTGAGTTTAATAACTTTTACACGGGGCCTCAGTTTAAAATTATGAGACCACCTTTGTTCTTTGGAGGTGGTGTTTACCCTATGAGAGGCTTAATCTTGATACTGTCGAGAGTTTCGGATGCAGGTTAAAATTAATGATTAAATTAATTAAAATTTAATTAATAGTATTTTATTTTTAAACCAAACCCACCCCTCCTTCTCCTTTGGTACCCCCATGTAGAAGAGCTCACCCAAGGAGACCTCCACCCTCAAGATCCTCCTCTCCTATCCAAGGCGGTGCGACTCACCAGCTGATCCCTCGCAGCGAAGCTTCGGGTAACGCCCACGAGGTAGGATTTGTCATTTTTGTTTTCTTTTCGCACACCTACTTTGAGCTCGTTTATCTATATCAAATTTTTGTTTTATATTCGAAAAAAACACATGGATGCGTATTATATTTTATTCTCTTTCGTACACTTCTTTCGGACTTTAAATCCGAGTTTGGAGGAGGCCGCAACAGTTAGAAGATGTTTTGGGGTTTTCGGTTTCGGGCGGGCTCAAGCGGCGGCGCGACGTCCTTAGGAGGCGGCGGCGGTGCACCCGGACGGAGGCACGGGCTAAGGCACTGGGTGGTGCGGGGGTTTGGTGGAGGTCCGGGTGAGCATGTAAGTGACGGGTGCGGGCGTGAGGCAGTGCCGGCCGCGTGAGGCGGCGGTTCCAGGTGGCGAGGTCGAGCCGCCAGGGCGCGGTGACCGTGAGGTCACGACGCGCGACCCCCGTGTAGGGTCAGGACCCATGAGACGCGGTTATTCATGTGGTAGGATGACCGAACCCACGAGGGTAGGTTGGCGGTGGACCGCAGCTCAGCCCCGGGCCGGCCCGGGCTGGTCCATCAGAAGGGGATCCGTCCCCCCCTTCGGACGCCCGTAATTTTCATTACAGGTGTCCGATTTTCATGTCGTCTGCGGAAGTGGAACCCTATCGATGAGACGGAATTTTTGAGATGGTATTGGGAATTTTTAATTTTCTATATGAGGGGCTCGGTGGCACGACACGCCCGTAAAGTGGGTTGGCTTTATTCCGGTAGTTATTTTTTTGGACGGCACAGACACATCTGACGACTATTTTGAGTGCCCTCAGTGGCGTTGCGACCCTGGAGATGAGCTAGAGTTTTCCAGTGTGGTTTTGGGGGTTGAAGCCGGAGTTGAGGTGTGGGCCCCACGTCCAGTCTGTTGAGCTGTGAGCAGCATTTAGCGACTTCCTCTTCTGTCGTCTGTTTGGGGCATGCGAGCAGTCGTTTTTGGGTGTTTTTCCGAGGGTGTTGCAATGGCACAATCTTCCCACTTTAATTCAGCATGATGGTGCGGGACCCGCGAGGGCCATTTCGGGAGTTGACGGTGATTTCCAACATTATCACCGGATGTCTGTTTTGGAGAAGTGAATCGACCATCTTGTGTACTTTTTTGAGAGGATTACAACGGTGTAATCCGTTCATTGTGTTTCGAGACTGGGATGCGGGTCCCATGAAGCACCTCCTATGTGCAGTGTGACGGAATACATACCATTCTCCAGATATCCATTCCACTGAAGTGAGCAGTCCTTTTGACGTGTTTTCCCAAGGGGATCGCAATGGTGCAATGTGCCCGACTATTTTCGGGGCGAAGGCTCGGGATCATGGGACGCCATTCGGCCGTAAGGCGGTGTTGGAGACATTTTCATCGGATATCCATTAGAGGCATGTATGTAGTAAATCTTGCATTTTTTTCCTTGAGGATTACAATGGTGTAATCTGTTCAGGCGACCAGAGCCTCTTACATGATCTTATTAAATGTGGAAATGTGACGGTGCCCCGTGGCGGTTCTTCTATCTTGTTTGTAGCAGACCCTTGGCGTGTGATCGTGTTCACTCCTGGGAGAGTGATGTTGGTGTTTAAAGAGATTTGTTTGGTTGTGCCTCATCTGTGGAGGTTGCAAGTTGGAGTTATTACGTTATGCTTTCGCATTGACGTTGCATGTCGTGTGCACGATAGCCTTTGGGCTGGATCATGATATACTCTGGGAGTATACAAGAATTCTTGGAGGTACATGTGGTTGTTTGAACCTTCAAATGGTTGTGCGCTCGGTTGGGGTTGACTTGGGGCCACACATAGTTTGGGACAAATGTGGGTGTTGTGTTCTGATTTACGTACCTTTGACCACTCGTGACCAAGAGGGTCCCTTTGTTATCGTTTGTTGACCAGCAGGGTTGAGTTTTTCCCCTGGTCCTATTCTCACTTGTTGACCAGCATGACATAGTTTTCCCCCAAGTTCTATTCTCATTTGGCCGACAGAGATGGTATGGTTCCTCTATTTCTTCAGCTTTGAGGGGTTTCAGTACCGTGCCATTTCACCGGACTGCGGTACCGTTTACGACTACGTGTGCTCGTACAACGTGGGTGTTTTTCCACTTTCTAGGATGATTTGTCTTAGTCCTCATCGACAGTGACTCAGAGGATGGGAGTGTGATTGCCCTGAGAGGCCCGGGGAGTTTATCCCATTCCTTCGTGTTCCCTGGTAGAGTTCTTGTGGAATCGGTGTGACCAACACTTTACACGGGCACCAATCCTCTACCTAGGAGGTTGTTTCCAGTAGGACTGGCCCAGAGTTTGTTTCCAGTAGGGCTGGCTAGTGTGTTACCACCCAGCAGGGGTGGCCAGAGCGGTACCATCCTGCAGGGATGGACAGTGGGTTACCATCCAATATGGATGGCCAGAGCGGTTCTGGGTTTACCTCCAGCGGGGCCGGGAAGTGGTCCCCGATGCCGTTTTTACCTCTAGTTGGGCTGGGAAGTGGTCCCCGATGCCGGGCTTACCTCCTGCGGGGCTGGGAATTGGTCCCCAATGCCGGGTTTACCTCCAACAGGGCTAGGAAGTGGTCCATGATGATGGTTCCTAGCCTCCCTCCAGTGTACCCTTTTATAGGACTGGGCATTGGGACTCTTCGACGACATTAGCCGGGTCACCCTCCAGAAAATTAACCTGTTACAGGACTGGGAAGTGTGGCACCCATAAAATCTTGTCGGGTCTCCCTATAGTGGGAACCCGTTGACTTTGAGGGACTCTCCAGCGGGGCTGGGTAGGGAGTTGCCTATCGACATTGAGAAGACCTCTCGACTGTAGGGCAATGATGGGGTGTGGTTTGATGTTACCCCAGAACTCTAATGTACGAGGGATGCTTTCCCCACCGAGACACATCCTTGTGATGTGAACTAAAACAGTGAGGGTGAGTTAGTGCCGCCCAAAGAGGATAGTATCAAGGTGCGGTGATTTGAGCCCCTTGACATGCAGTTCGGGGCAGACATGCGGGATACTAGGCATCGATGGTGTTTACTTCTAGGATTGTTGGCAACTCCCTTTCTTGGGATGAGCTACGGGATGGAGATCCCCTTACGATCTTGTTTGGGCTTCTTGTTTGAGCATATGGATATGTTTATACCTTGTTCTAGTACCCACTTCCTGGGTTTGGTTATTGTCCTTCTAGGAGAGGAAAAGATGCACGAGGTATGCCACGTGCTTTCCGGGTCTAGCTTCTCATGGTTGGACGAGTCTACTGTCATTCTATAGGCAGTGAAGACTCAACAGGAAGTTCATTTTCTCATCGTTTCCAGCTCCTTGTGTCTGGACGAGTCTACCTTCTTTCCTCTTGTTGTGTTGAGCTGGACTCTCTACACTTACTCTTTACTGCTCTCTCGGTTGTACTGCTTTACTTTTTCATGTTCGATCTACTTCTCACCCTTCGGTATCTATTTTGTTTCTCCCTCGTTCCTTCGGGGTATCCTACTAAGTATTTTTATACTCACCCCTACATGGGATTTGCCCACACATGGTGTGCCCTTTCAGACGACGAACAGGTTGGTCGTGACTTCAGTGGAGCATAGGAATTCAGGAGTGTGGACCGCGTGCGGTGGTCAGAGTTGGGTTCCAGGTGGGGGACCCTTCCAGCTGTTTAATTTTTGTTCACCTATTGTCAGGTTGTGGCACTTTTCTGGTTGGGCACATGTTTTCCCCCTTCTCTTTTCAGTTAATTTCACCACTTGCTTTGTACTGATTAGAGGTCGATTCAGTTTTGGTGGTTTATATATAGAAGTTTCACTTTACTCTTCTTGTCTTTTCTTTTACTCTGCACTTTTGAAATGAGTGTACTGTCTGTGTGTGTGTGTACAGGTACTTAGGAAAATGGCTCCCCAAGTTTTTGTGCCTTCGGCGCTAGCCGCCAGCCCCTGGCCTATAGAGTCGGGCTTGGGGTAGTTGTGGCTCAAGCCCGAGTAGGGTCGGGTCAGGACAATCAAACCTATAAGAAATCCTTAAATACAATATGGTATATTTTAATCATAATAAATCAACTTCAATCATGTATAAAATCCATCAAAGGATGGTGGAATAGATGAAAATGACTTGTAAAACATTTGAGAGAAATATACCTTTTTCATGAAAACATTTAAAAGTTGCACAATTTAGAAAGGAAGACATTTAAAGGCATTTTTGAATCAAAGTGTCCCATTCCACTTTAAAACTTCTGAATGGAATTAAAATTTTAAAAAAATTCATGTCCATATAAATAAATATATAAAACCCCATTTTGAAGACATGGACATTAATGAGAATGATTTAGAAGAATAAATATTTAAAACATTTAAAATGACGATTTAATAAAAGTGTCTCATAAAAATAATCCCATTGAAAACTATTTTATGAAACATGGACATGTATAGTAAATATGTTCCAGTAAAAATTTACCCATAAACAATCTCGAATAATAATGAGATTGAGTAATTGACCCTTACCTTGTAATTTTCTTTGGTCGAGGGTACCCTTAACCACCTGTATAATGACTATAGTATGTGATTAAATTCTACCAGAACAATAATCATATTTATTATATCATACATGATTAATTTGAGAATTTATACTACCCATTTAATAATGATTTCCATCTTAAATTAACATTTTGGGTAATAATCACTTTCTTTATCTTATGTGTTTTAGATTGAACTTCTTGATCGTATCATTTAGATATTGATTTAAATACTTCCATAATATAAACCATGATTTATATATCATATATATTTAGAATATAAATATTTATAATAGATAGATATATGAAATTGAAGACGCAGTTTATGGAGATGGTAGGCCGTACGTACGCATAAACGCTATTTCTGTTTTCATATCATTTTGAATGGAAGTAATTGAATAAGATATAAGTACATCTATATATATCCAGTAAAATTATTATGTCATATATTACATACTTATTAATAATATATATTTTTATAATCATCGTTGAATGGAAGATGTGAGAATGAATCTCATCACGTCGTGGAGATGGTAATCCGTACATACGCATGAGCGACAATATCATTATATTGATAGGGAAATCATATGTAATTGGATGATATATCCTATAAACAGAATCATTAATTTTTTTTAAATTAGTTATACTCATTATTATACCTATCCAAAAAATGAAGTGGTTGAATAATAAACTACACCACGACGCAGAGACGGTAAGTCGTACGTACGTTGGTTTAGTGACTTTGCCATTTATAGGATGGATAGAATAACAAACATGGATGCACCATATTTTTAGTAACATAACATTATGTAGGAGTTTCTAGAGTTATTTTTTATGGAAAAAATAAATAAAGAGGAAGTGGAAGAAGAAAATAACTTAAAAGAGGGTGGTGAAATTATTACCTCTTCTTCGGGTGTTTCCTTTTGAGTTGATCAAAAGGGATCCTTAGGATGGATTTCTGATCAAAGTTAGGACTATTTGTTGATTTTTGGGAATTTAGTAGGATATTTGGGTAGTTTTTGGTCGAGATAAATGGCTTTGGAGGTGTGATTTTGAGAGAAGGGGAAGTGTCGTTTTATAAGAGGGGAGATGGTCACCTTTGGAAATGATTAAAATATTAATTTTTTATTCAATCATTTTTAGTTTATTATGGCTGAAAATGAATTTATATCTATCCTTAGGTGGTTATGGGTCGAAATCCTCTTATCCAATAGGTTTTAGACTAGTTTAGCTTACCGTTTTAACCTTATCTTTTAGATTTAACTCTTAGTTAAATAGTTTAACTTTTATCGTGTGGTCTTGTGTTCTTACGCTATATGGTTAATAAACTTTCTCTAAAATTCCATGAGAACCTCAAGTGATTAATTAATGACATATATAATATAATTTAATCTCTTTGGTTGATCCTTATACTTTTTGGAATATTATATCAACCAATAGTATAGTATTTCATTTAAAATTCATTTATGTCAATTTTGACAATATTTGGTTTTTTGTTTTTTTGAAAGTCATAACAACCATATCACTTCAGAAAAAATTTATATAATCAACCCTAAATGTCATATTAACGAAGAAAATTAGTTGAATTCATCATAATCCTTAATTTACATTTATTTGGATATTGATAATATCAATAATTTTAATATTTCATTAATAAGGTTATTAAAGCATTATTTATGTGTCATAAATAAATTAAATAATTTAATGTCTAAAATTTTTAAATAAAATACAATTATGTAGGGAATATTTTTATATTTCTATTTTATATTTATAGTTGAATTTATCTTACTTATAACCCTATATTAATTATGGTTTTGTTAATAAACATTGAATTTAACATTTTTAACTCTTCTTTAAATAAAATAATAATAAATGTCCAAATCTTTTCCATGTGGATCAAAGAGGATAATATTTTATTCCTAAGGTTGTTTTTCATAGAATAATACTTTTTAATAGAATTAGGACTTGTGTTAGGGTAATTATAATATCATTTTTACTCTTAATTACCCCATTTAATTTTAATAGTGGTAAATAAAAGTCAAAAGTCACTATTCACCTAATATTATTTTCATCTTATTGAACCACATTAAAAATATTGGTGTTGACCGTGTCTCTTGGTTTTTTGAAATTCAACTCATAGAATTGGTAAAATTTAGTTTCTTTTCAAATTTGCAAATGCTCCTAGAAGCTGGGTAAACGACGGTAAAAAGTTCAATAAAATTTCATATATCTAAACTTATTATAAAATAACTCCAGTTAATTACATTGAAAATATATAGATATTTTGTATATATTTTGACCTAAAAAAATAAAATAACAAATAAATTAAATAAAAATTCAGTTTTAAACGATAATGCAGTGTTTTTCACTATTCATCAAAAATTCAAAGTATTCCGAAAAGTGAAAAAAATTCACCCTAAGATAATTTTGATATTACCAATTAAAAAATGAATTCTATTTAACCAAATTATAAAATTAGAAGTTTCATTTATTAATTTAAAATAAATTCCCATTGTCCAAACTAAAAAGCATGGTTTTAAAAAGTAAAACTATCAAAAGATTGACATGTGTTTATGTCAAATTTAAATGTGAAATTACTTATAATGACCTAAATTGTATTAAATGAAAAAAATATAATATAATTATACTTCCAAACCATTCAAATTAATAATTTAAAAATATAAATTACTCTGATCAAAAAATTTGTTTTCAACAATGATTAAGTATTTTTAACTATTCATCAATATATGAAAGTTATCTGAAAAGTACGAAAATGTTTTCAAAAATAAATTATTATATAATACTTTTGAAGAAGAACTTAATTTCATTAAATTGAATATATAATTGTATCAAATATTGGATTTAATGAGGGTTCTCTATTAAAAGGTGGTAAAATTTCATTTTTTAAAAATAGTTCTTTTATCTGAAAAAATGAGTTTGTGCTTATATTATATGTAAGAAACAAATAATATGGATGTTAAGATTATATAGAGTATATAAGATTTCAAAACGTATTTAATACTATTCATAACCACTTTTTTAAAGGCTAGTTTGGTAAGTTGTGTTGCACTCGAACTCGGTGTTACGTGTAGTGCAAGCTAGGGAATTACTTTAATGAGATAACGTAATATGAAATCATGGGGTATTAAAAAAATTATTTATATTAAATTATATATTTTTTTGTATAACATATAGGTTACTTCAGAGTGTTGTAATAAAAACAGAACACTACAGCAGGTGGGGAATTTATCAATTCTATTTCTAGTACTGGTAAAGTGACCCCTTTATCATTACTATTAGAAGAACAGATAAAGGGGGACCATTTATAATTAATGTGATTAACAATGCTTTTTTAGCACTATTAAATTTCTTTTTGTGCAGTTATTAAGAGAATATTTTTATAAGTATGTTATGTATTTTCCTATCGACAATTCCCATTTTAGGTCCACATAAGTCCAAAAATCCCATTTAGGGATATTTTTTATGATTTACAGATGCCTAGGAAATTTTAGAAAAATATATCTGAAAAATTATGTATAATTTTTTTAATTAAATTTATTTTTTTCTGAATGAAGATTTTACATGGATTAAAATGAGAAGGATTATTTCAAGTCATTTAATACTCATGAAATAAAGTTATCACGTATTAAATTTTATTATGAATTTAAATATCTTGTTGGTTGACATTTTCAATTGAAGAACTGGTCTACATTTGAAATTTATTTAATTAATTAATTATAGAAATTCAATTCATTGTATATAATAATTAATTTCTATTGATTTTGTATGAAAATTTTATCCTTACATAAAATGTATAAGGATCTATGTATAGTTGAGATCTGTATTTCATGTGTATTATGAATTTTAAAGACCCTATGACCTATTTGTTAGAATTTAATTATTTTAATGAGGTAAATATATGTGAAAAATCATGCCTAGATAAGGATTTATTTAAGATGAGATAGTGATACAATGGACCTTGGTGTGATGTGTGTTGTGATTCATTTCCCAATTTTTTATTTTACTCGTCGAATCCTAGTTCATCCATTTTTCAAAATCCAGGCAGTTCTTTACTGGAAAAAAGTGTGGGTTTTGTTTTTTGTTAATACTCACATGGATTATTATAGAGTTTTCATGGAAAGGGATATTACATTTTAAGATCACAACAATATTGAAGGTGGGTTTTTTATAGTGTTTTCCATATTTTTGGGTCCAAAAAGATAGTTAGCAACGTGAATAGCACATTTCCTTGAAGGCCTTATCAAAATATTGAAAATTCATGTGTTTTGCAGAGATGGGCTTCCTGAATTCTATTTCATGAAGCCATAGGAGCTCCATGAAAGTGATAGTCCATGTTATTTAGAGCATCGTAAAAAGATTTTTTGAGTCTTCACTTATGAAAATTAATTTGATTATTGAGTTCGTCATGATGATGTGATATATTGCTTTGACTTGGGGATATTCATGATGGTAGATTGTTCTTTAAATGCAGTTATGTTGGAAAAGGATGTGAGCTTTGCAAAAGTAGTGAACTTCATGAAATGTTGTTGATTCTGTGAATGGAGTGAGCCTCTTGAAGGTAATATTGTTCATCGAAGACAATGAGCATTGTAAAGGGGATGAGATTCACAAAGGAGCTTCATGAAGGGTAGTTTTGAACATCTGTGTTTTTGTGAAAAATTATTTCAAAGTGCAGCAACTCCAGTCCATGGGGAAAGAAGAGTCTCATGCTAGAAATTACAAAGACATTAATGCCAATCTATTAAAGAAACCTCTAACATGATAAAATGAGTTAGACTTATCCCAAATAGTGATCTAGGAGGAGTTTACAGAAGTGTTCCAATGGATGCAATGAGATATCCCTAAAATATAGTAAAGGCAGTGTGTTTAGAATAGAGTTACTATGTCTTAACTCTTTTTTTCCAGAACTAGTGTGGATTACTTGCTTTTGGTACGACTGAAACACTATCAGTGTGTGGTCCTTGGACTAACCCTTCATGACAAATTGTTGGGAAAAATCCCTCAAGGTATCATTGAAGCATTTTTGAGGTAATTGTGTTTGTTGACAAAGTGGACATCTGTGTGGTGATTGTTGACAAAGCAAAACAATGACATACAAATTTTTAGACGAAGGGGATTTCATGGTGGAATGTTGATTTCAGTGCTATGGTTAACGATTAATGTTTGATTCAAGAACTTTGAAAAAGGAATGGATGATCTGGAGGTGATACAAAAAGAACAGATACAATGTGGCACCGTTTTCCAGTGTTTGCCAAATTTTTGGGCCTAAAAATTGACAAAAGGAGAAATGTGTTTTTGGCAAAAAGGACTTGCATTCCAAGGTCTTGGAGTATAGGAAACTTTAGTGCCATACGTTTTTGATGATCATACCATCAGAATATGGCAAAGGGATAAGGGTCGTGAAAGTATTAGTGTGGTCACATAGGTGACTTGTGTGCCGTGAAGAGACTTGTGTGCCGATGCCTTGGATGGTTGAGAACTTGCACGCCTATTGTTTTTCAAGATCAGAAGATCAAATTTTGGAAAAAGAAAGTGGGTCACGTAGGTATTGGTTTGGTTGCGCAAGTGACTTATAGGGGAAGAGACCTACGCGCCAAGACTTGCACGCCGAAGATAGACTTGCGAGTCGTCGTGCAGGGTGTCCAAAAGCCTATAAATACTAGAACAACCCTCCTCATTTTTAACCGAGTTCAACACTTTGAAAAATTAGAGCTCCCGTCACGCAGGTGTGGAAGTCGCTTAAGTGGTGAGTGGTCACGCTGGTGGACTTGCGCTCTAGTTTTTGACGTTGCGCTCCATTTGGAAGTTGCTCAACAATATTTTTTTTGGGCCTAAAAGGAAGTGAGTCGCACAGGTTTGGAGTTGATGAAGGTTGTGTCACGTAGGTCGTTGAGGTGTACATGCGCACCGGTTGTGACCTGTGCGTCGATACATGCATGCCGAGTTAGACTTGTGCGAAAAGTAAGGTTGTTTCACGGTAGTCTTTCTGGGCTACGTGAAAGCTGGATGATTTCCCAATACCTTCGGTGCAAAGTGAGATTCATCTATGGGTGAAAGCTGGAAATCAACAGAGCATCTACATACAGAATAAGACACGTTCCTTCATTAAAATGAAGAGACCTACAAGTCTATAAATTGTGAGTGGATCCTTTCCAAAGCAGTGAGCGAAGGAAGAGGAAGAAGGTGATCCTCTCCACTGACAGTGAGGCAAAGAGATAGAAACATGGAGTGACCCTTGGGAAATCAGTGATCTGACCCTAAACCTTGTAAAGGCAGTTAGCCTGGGAGAGGGTGACTATTCCCGAACCATGTAATCCACAACTAGTGATGTTTAGTGGAATTTGGTATGATCGAAAACATGTCGGCATATGCTCCTTGGATGTATCCCTTAGTGGTGAACCATGTAAAAATTGATGGGTCATGTGCTTGCTTTACTTTATGTCTATATTGTGAAACATGAAAGAGAGAGAAGAGTGTTTTTCGTAAAATAAAAACTAGATCAGAACGGGAATTAATTTTAAATTAGTCAAACCCTGATTCACCCCCCTCTCAGGGTATTCAACCGGGTGGAACTAACAATTGGAATCAGAGGGAATGGCTGATATCAGTTCTTCCCTCAATGGAGGTCACTAATCATAAAGGGATTCCGATCTTCGACGGATGTAATTTTCAGATATGGAATAATTGAATGAAACACTATTTCCAATCCTTGGTAATGGATGTGTTTTCAGCAGCTATGCATGGTATCACAGCTGATATTAATAGTGGTGCATTATCAGAATATGAGAATAGAGAGTTGGATGCTGATTCCAAATAAATTAATGCCTTTGGGGGATCCCTTTCCAATCCCATCTATACTATGGTGATGTCATGGAAAATTTCTCATTCCATGGGGGAAAATATTTTGAATATATATGAAGAAGATACAAAGGTTAGAGTGGAAAAGATGCAAGTATTGTGGAACAAGTATAAAGATCTGAGAATGAACCCGAATGAGTCTATTGGTGCATTCTTTGATAGGGTGAATGCTGTGGTTGAAGGCATGCGAGGTCTTGGTGAAATTATCGAAGACATAAAATTTTTGAAGTGCATCTTGAGAAAACATCGACCTCATTTCAATCCAAACGTTTCTGTTTTGGATGATAAAGACGCGAAAGAATTGACATTGGTTTACCTGCACAACACCCTTATTGCATATGAAATGAGAAACGATGATAACAATGCTGTGGAAAAGGGGAAATCCAAAGAGGTGGCATTTAAGGCCATAAAGAAGCTCACCATTGAAGATTCTCAGGAGGAAGAAGAGACATATGATGTTAAGTCATTCCTCTCCCAAAACCTTCAAAGAGGATAAGGAATGTTCAAAGAGAAACTTCCTCTTGCATGATTTAGATGTGGAATGGTTGGAAATCTCGCAGCAAGATTCCCCAAAAAGTTTCAAGAAGAAAATGATGAAGATGATATTGAAATTACCAAGAAGAAATCTTCAACCTATGTGAAAGGGAAGGAGTTCAAGAGAAATTTTTTCAATAAGAAGAATCTTCTTTCACAAGAAATAGATTGTTCAGATGAGTCTAAGGTTGAAGAGGTTTAGGAGATTAAAAAATACAAAGATCGTGGAGAAAATTATATGGTTGCGGTCATCAGTAGTTCTCATGAAAATGAATAAACTGACGTTGGAGAAGATGAAGTAGTAGTTGAAGGAAGAGTTGATATGGAATCCGAATTAGAATTAGATCTTGAGGAGATAGACGTTTGGAGAACCAAAACGAAAAAATCCAATAAAGTGGTTCATGATGCCAAATGCTATATGAAACAACAGAATGAAGAAAAGTCTGATCTCTTAGAAGAAATTGAAAGACTAAAATCCTCAACACCAGAGAGCTCAGAAAATATTGTTGAGAATAATCTTAAAATTGAGGAACAAAAGAAGGAAATTGATTGTTTGACTAACACAGGAAAGGAGCAAGTCAGACAAATCAAAGAGGTTGAAGAAGAAGTGGTCAGCCTGTGACGAAAAATGAAGGTTCAATTAAAACTCTTGATATCCAATGTGATTTCAGGAAAGAAGGTCATTTTGAAGAATGAAAAGGTGAAAGAGGCGCCTAGTTGTTCATCAGGAAAGATGCAACAATTTTTCTCAGACGTTAAGGCTGATTCAGGGCCTGATAAGAAGCAAAAATAGGCGGCAATTGAAGTCAAACTGCAAGCACCCATCCCGAAATTGAAGGTTCATTTGGTCAAAAAGAAGAATCAAAATACACAGAGATACCAAGGGGAAACTCGTAGTGCTGATGTAACATGATGGAATGCACCTTATATTAGGTGTTATTGTTGTGGTAAGATGGAATACTCACAACATGTGTGTTCCATAGCCAAGAGATATCGAAGAGAACAAGAACAGAGGTGACAGCCAAACAGAGAACGGTTTTCCAAAACATATTTCGAATGAAACTATTTTGGTGTGGAGGATTTGGGAACATGGCTAGGTACTTGACTTCGACCATTCAGAAAAATCTTCCAAAGCAGAATCAAAACGTTCGCAAGTAGTAGATCAAAAAAATGATAGTTGAGTTAAAAATGCAGAATAGATTTGCAGCTTTGCAAGATTAAGCTGGTCCATCAAACTATGAAAAATAACATAAGTATCAATCCATGCTGAGTGTGAAGGAAAAAGTATGGACAAAGAAGAAGACAAATGAGAAGGTCTTGGTGGTAGAGATTGCCCTTAAAGCATAAGATTGCTCTCGTGTGTGGATCCTTGATTGTGGTTTCACATCTCACATGACAGAAAATTAGGATCTTGTTACAGGCATAAAATATGACAAAGATGTAGTTGTCAAATTTGGAAACGATGAAGGCCATAAGATGGTTGGATCAGGGAAATCCATGTTTGGGGGCAAAGAGATGAGATGTGCTGATGTATTGGTAGTAGAGGGCCTCAGTCATAACTTACTCAGTGTCAGTCAACTATGTGACTCTGGGCACTCTATCTGATTTACCAAGAAGATGTGTGCTGTGAAAGGAAAGGATGGAGAACTTATTCTACAGGGATAAAGGACAAAGGGAAATCTCTACCTTGTAGGTGGGGATGAAGACACGTGCCTTTTATCCAGAGAGGAAGAAAACCAGCTGTTTCATAAGAGACTTGGTCACCTATGAAAACCATCCATGGAAGATCTGGTAAAGTTTGATGCTGATAGAGACCTTCCCAAACTATCACGTGATCACACTCATACGCGTGATGCTTGCTAACAAGGGAAGATCATCAGAAATAAATACAGGCCAAAGGAACAGAAATCAACTGGAGTGCTTGAATTGGTGCATGCGGATGTATGTGGACCTATCTCACCAAGAGCAATAAATGGGAAAAAGTACTATGTTCTTTTCATCGATGAATATATCAGAATGGCCAGGTTATTTTTCGTTACCCATAAGATAGAGGTGTTTCGTTGCATAAAGAAGTGTAGGAGGGAATCATAAAGGATGGTTGGGTAGAAAATTCAGAAGTTTCATACTGATAATGGAACAGAATTCACAAACAGTCAAGTTGAAGACTATCTCAAGAAACACAGAATAAGGAATCAATTTTCATCAGTGAGAACTCCCCAACATAATGGAGTGGTTGAGAGGAGAAATTGGATCATCAAAAACATGGCCAAAATGATTCTTATTGAAAAGGACCTACCAGAGAAATTTTGGAAGGAAGCAGTTTTGACATCAGTCTATATTTCGAACAGGTATCTGTTGTGTTTGAAAGAAGGGAAGACTCTGTATGAAATGTGGTATGAAAATAATCCAACACTGAAATACTTTCGAATATTTTGGGGTAAGTTCTTCATTCTCAACAATGAAAATCACAGGAAGTTTGAGTGACGAGGTGATGAGGGGATATTCTTAGGCTACTCAGGAAAAAGCAAAGCATATAAATGTTTCAACAAAAGGAGATGAAAAATTGTGGAGATCAATGATGTCACAATAGTTGAAAATGAATAGAATACTCAATGAACCAGTGAACAGTTTCTGGATGATAGTGATGATGTGATAAGCAACAAAGAGGGAGTAGAAGTGGCAGAGGTCGACTCATAAGAAGATACTGATGATGAACAAGAATGTTTCAAGTCTGTGTCTGCAGGGAAGCCAAAGAGTCGAGCTAAAATTGATAGGAAAAATATCATTGGTGATCAGACAACTCCAGTTCAGACTCAAAGAATGAAATCATTACAACAAACATCATTTTTATCAGTGGTGGAGCCTAAATGTTTTTCTGATGCAGTTGAAGATGAAAACTGGGTTCAAGCTATGAATGAAGAGTTTCATAAGATTGAGAAGAAGCAGACATGGGAGATTGTTTCGAGGCCAGCAGATAAGAATGACATCGAGAATAAATCGGACTATCGCAACAAGATGAATAAAGATGGAACGGTGATTCAGAACAAATCAGAGCTAGTGTGCGAGGGATACTCCATAATTGACAGAAGAGATGTTGATGAGTCATTTTCAGTGGTTGCAAGGCTGGGGAAAATCAGATTATTTTTTTCCATAGTAGTGCAAATAAAGTTCAAAGTGTTCCATATGGATGTCAAATCAGCATTCTTGAATGGTGTTCTGGAATAAGAGGTTTATATTGATCATCCAGATTGTTTTCTCATTCACGAGGATGAGAAAAATGTTTGCAGGTTGAAGAAGGTGTTGTATGGGCTGAAACAAGCACCAAGAGCATGGTACTCAAGGTTTGATCAGTACTTGAAGAAGTTGGGTTTCCAGCGTGGGGGAGTTTATTACAATCTCTATTTTAGCAACAATAGTAATTAAAGGATGATGGTGTTGGTTTATGTCTATGAGATTATATTTGGTGGATCAGATGATTCTTAGGGAAGACAGTTTTCCGAGTTCATGAAAAATGAGTTTGACATGTCAATGATTGGAGAGGTAACACTTTTCATTGGTTTACAGGTGACACAAGGAAGTAATGGAACTTTCATTTATCAATCCAAATATGCCAAGGAGGTTCTAGGAAGGTTTGGAATGGAGAACTCCAAGGAGACGAAGACTCGGGTTGCTACCCGGATAAAATTATCAAAAGATGAGGATGGCAAGGTTGTTAATATCACAGAATATAGGAAAATTTTTGGAAGTCTATTGTACTTAGCCGCAACAAGGCCTGATATTTTTTTCGCCACATTCCAAGCAGTGCGATATCAGAGTAATCCCAAGGAAAGCCACATGCTTGCAGTGAAAAGAATACTTCGGTATATCAAAGGAACCGTGGATTTTGGTCTAATGTGTAATGACAAATCTCAATTAGTGTTATTGCCTAACACAGATACAGATTGGGCCAGATCAGCAGATGAAAGAAAATCAACATCAGGAGGTGCTTTCTGTCTTAGTGGATTGTGTATTTCTTAGCTAATCAAGAATCAAGATTGCATTTCATTGAGCACTTTAGAGGCTGAGTATATGGCGGCCACTCAAGCATGCACACAATTATTATGGATGAAGCAGAAGCATGAAGATATGGGAGTTGAATTGAAGTCTCCGATCAGAATCCAGTGTGATAACTCAAGTGCTATAAATCTTAGAAAAACTAACATCCATCACTCAAGGACAAAGAAAATTGAGATAAAGTATCATTTTATTAAGGAGAAATTTGAGCAAGGAATAGTGAAGTTAGAGTATGTGCCTACAGAACTACAGGTTGCAGGCATTTTGACAAAGGCCTTACCCAAATAATCTTTTGAGAGGCATCAACTAGCTTTGGGAGTTCATTTGACTCCCTGCACTTAAAAGTGTGTGGATGTGGAATCACCCCCTTTCCCCGAGGTATGATGTGTTTTCCCCTAATATGTAGATATGTGTTCTCTACTCTGTTACAGACACCAAAGGAGTGACCTTTGGGTTTGTTGACAAAGGGGGAGAAAATAGTGATTGTTCAAGGAGGAGATAGTGTCGCTATTTGAGAAATCATGACAGATATGTGGAGAAGATGAAAAGTGCAGTAGCAAGATAGGGGGAGCAATAAGAAAGGGGGAGCGTATTAAATATGACGATGCTAGAATTTATCGATCAACGAATAGATATCACGACAGTAGAGGATCATGATAAATGTAGGAGAGTGGTGTTGGAAGAATATTTCAAAAAATTGGTATTAGTTTTTAAAAAATAAATAAATTTGGTATCATTTTGGTGTCAATAATGGGTGTAAGAGATGAAGTGATTCATTGATGAACTATTCATTTACACATGTTGCTCACGCCGAGAATTGATCATGTGGGATTAGAGTATGTGTTGAGTAAATCATTGATCGCTATCAGAATTGCAAAAGGCGAATGGTGGCTGAATAATTAATAGTGTATCTTTTTATGAAAGAGTTTTCAACAAAACCAAAGGGGGATATTGTTGGGAAAAAATCCCTCAAGGTATCATTGAAGCATTTTTGAGGTAATTTTGTTTGTTGATAAAGTGGACATCTTTGTGGTGATTTTTGACAAAGCAAAACAATGACATATAAATTTTCTGAGAAAGGGGATTTCATTGTGGAATGTCGAGTTCAGAGATGTGGTTAATGATAAATGTTTGATTCAAGATCATTGAAAAATTAATGGATGATCTGGAGGCGGTACAAAATGAACAAATACAAGGTGGTGCCGTTTTCCTATGTTTTCCAAATTTTTGGGCCTGAAAATCGACAAATGGAGAAAAGTGTTTTTGGAAAAGGGAATTGCGCACCGAGATCTTGGAGGATAGGAAACTGTAGCAACACAAGTTTTTGAAGATTAGATAATCAAAATATGGAAAAGGGATAAGGGTCGCGCAAGTATTAGTGTAGTTGCGCAGGTGACTTGCGCGTCGTGAAAAGACTTGCGCGCCGATGCCTTAGATGCTTGAGAACTTGTGACCCTATTGTTTTTCAAGATTAGAAGATCAAATTATGGAAAAGGAAAGAGGGACATAGATATATTTGTTTGGTCACACAAGTGACTTGTAGGGGAAGAGACCTGCACACCGAGACTTGTGCGTCGAGGGTAGACTTGCACGTCATCACATTGGGTTTCCAAATTCCTATAAATACTGGACCACCCCTCCTCATTTTCAACGATGTTCAACACTTTGAAAAATAAAATCTCCCGTCGTGCAGGTGTGGAAGTCAGGAAAGTGGTGTGTGGCAGCGCAGGTGGACTTGCGTGACCGTGTTTAAAGTTGCGCGCCAGTTGGTAGTTTCTCACCAATATTAGTTTGGGCGTAAAAGGAAGTGAGTCACACTGGTTTGGCATTGAAGAAGGTTGTGTTGCGCAGGTGGTTGAGGTGGACCTGCACGCCATTTGTGACCTATGTGCAGATACCTACACGCTGAGTTAGACTTGCACATGAAGTAAGGTTGTTTCACGGCAGTGTTTCTGGGTTTCCTGAAAGCTGGAAGATTGACTGATACCTTCAGTGCAAAGTGAGATTCATCTACTGGTGAAAGTTGGACTTCAACAGAGCATCTACATACAGAGGAAGATGAATTCCTTCATTCAAATGAAGAGTCCTACAAGTCTATAAACAGTGAGTGGATCCCTTCCAGAGCAGTGAGTGAAGGAAGAGGAAGAAGGTGATCCTCTCCACCGACAGTGAGCCAATGAGAGGGAAACAGGGAGTGACCCTTGGGAAAGTAGTGAGCTTACCCTAATCCTTTTAAAGGCAGTAAGCCTAGGACAGAGTGGTTGTTCCCAAACCTTGTAATCCATAGCTAGTGAAGTTTAGTGGAATTTGGTATGACCGACAACCTGTCGGTGTATTCTCATTGGACGTAGCCCTTAATGGTGAACCAAGTAAAAATTTATGTGTTCTGTTCCAGCTTTACTTTCTATTTATATTGTGCAACAGGAAAGAGAGAGAAGAGTGTTTTTCTTAATAGCAAAACAAGATCAGAATGTGCTTTAATTTTAAATTAGTCATACCCTGATTCACCCCCCCTCTCAGGGTATTCTTCCTTGTGGACCTAACAAAAACCATGTAAAACTAATACATTTCCATTATTCATGTGAATGATTGATTACAGATAAAAACAATCATATAGGTTTAAAGAGATCCTACCAAAGTGGGAAAAAAATTCACCACATTAAAAGATAAATTTGACACCTTGATTCACCACTCCCCTCTCAAGGAGCTATGGGGTCCTACACAATTTTGTGTAAATGGATAAATCAATACCAAATTATACTGACGAAGTACATTTTTTAATTAATTTATTCATCAGTATATTTTTATAATATTACTTTTTATGCTAACATATAATCTAATAAAAAACAATACATAGACTAAATCATATTAAGATATGATGAATTTTTTCTATTTACTGCATAGTCATGATGTGACTATGAAAACAAAATATCTTCATATATAAAATAAATTAATTTGATTTTTATAGAAGTATTAAATACCCAAAAAATATATTAGTTCATAATTCCATCATTTAAATTTGAAAAAAACTAGGTGTACAAGGTGATTTTCAACAATTGTTGAAGGTGATTTCTACTAATAAGGTGTTATTATGAAATTTATCAGCTGAATATTCTAAATATGTTATCATATACGTAGTCATAACTAGATTTTTTCAACATTATTGGAATATTTTATGAGTAAATCCTGTTTATAATTTATATAAGTTTTGACTTGGGTCAATAGTTCTCAGATCCACAAGTTAATACAGTCAACCATTGAAATGATTCCATTTAACTCCTTGAGTAATGGTTTATCCATATATTGGAGTATGAGGAGATGTTTTAGGGATCCATTCAAATATAATACACAAGTGACAGGGTATTAGAAATCTTAAATAGATGTATATTGTAGTTTGATAAAATAGCAAGGCACATTTCATAATTAAATAAAATTGGTAATGTTAATTGATTATCTATATAATGTAATAATCTAAATAATTTGTTTTGTACAAATGGAATGTTGAACAAAAAATTAACTGTCATTTATTTGAACAAAGAACTTCTCTACATCTGAAAGAATTTCTAAGAGTTGTATATGTTATTGTACATAACATTACTTTATGAATTGAAATTATATGTTTTCGGGTCCCCACTTCTAGATCACCCACCAGCAAAATATATAGACATTGAGGAATATTCTTATAGGAGAATCATGAATGATACATTTCATTCCAATATCTTAATGCTAAAATCAATGTACAAATAGTTTCAAATGAAACACAAATTCATGGATTCATATACCATGTTGGGTCACTTATGAAATGTTTTTCAGGATAAATTTAATAGATAAATCAGTGAGATAATGATCAAAGTAATCATGTACTTATTTACATATGGAACTCATGTTGGTATTTAGGTACATATGAAGATAAAGTATATTGAATGACTTTAATAATTAAGATTTAAGTTAAATATTTAACTTCTAGATCGTGTCATTATTTCATCCTTTCCCCCTTTTTTCTAGTTTCATTGAGAGTTTTCAAATGAATAGTTTATATAAACAACTTTGACATATTTTAGAAAATCATGTCATTTAAGATTATAATTTAAATAATTATAAATCATTATTTCTTAAGATAATAAATAATAATGACAAGGTGAAATGACTAATTTCAAGTACAATACCAAAGCTACCATCAAGAAATATTTATATGAAACCAAAGATAAAGAGGGAGATCATTGAGCATGAGTCTATATGCTTCACATGTGGATGGATGGTTTAATGGAAGAGAAACTAATATTAATTGAAGAAGAACCAAGATTGAGATCCTATATTAGGTATATTCATCATTAAATTTAATAGTTTAATTATAAACCCCTAGTATTTGATACAATGTGTCCTAATATAATTTTATCTAAATACATAAAGCAAATAATTCATGAAACATTACTCGAATATTTGGTTTCTTCCCCAAGAGGTTGATAAATGATGAAACCTTCATTTTTTTTAAAAAATACAGAATTTCACTATAACATTTATCAATTAATGTTTTTTGGTATTTCCTACATAATAATAATTTATGTAATACTTGAATCCCTAGAAATGACTAGTGAATATAAAATGTAGGATTCATTTATACATATATATGGAATGAATAATTATTTTTCAAGAAATAATCTGTTTTTACAAGGATATACTCGTTACGGGTTTAAGAATATTTTGAGTTAAAGAACATATGTATTATCAAAATAATTAATTATTTAGTTTTGGATAAAGAATCATATAGAAATAAAGATAATCCATAAATCAATCATTATTGGTTCACTTAGAGATTGATAAATATTACAAGAATAATCTATAGAAAAATTATAATATTTCATAATATTTCATTATGAATATTAGATAATGTATGTTTGAAGTATATAATTTGTATGTTTGGAGTATATGCGTTTCTTGATTCCCATGTGACAAAGAATATATTGACCCTCAATACATTGAATATGAAAATTAAGATGTATATTTATTCCTAAAATGACCTTCCCTTATACACATCAATGATATGATGTTTTCAAATGGTAAAACTGTTGAGTTTTATTTGAAAATATTAATCAATAAATTTTATTGAGGAGTAATTCATAAACACACCTTTCCTTTTACACGTTAGATTTATAATGTGAGTAAAAGGAGCATCAATGTTGAGACTCATAAACATTTAAAAAATTTCCATTATCTCTTCTTGAAATACTTTACATATAGCAGCATTAACCAACAACCGTATGACAATTATAATTAAAAATGTCAATAAAATGATTTTTAGTATGATATAAACCTATTATGTGATTAGAAAATAAATTTAGATGCAATGTTTTTGTTGAGGATATATATAAACATGCATCAAGAAAAACACAATGCAAATCTAAAGAAATTATCCTAATGATTTCTAAGGATATTACAATAATTACTAAGATAGAAAAATTATATTAATATACTCGAATATATTTATATAAAAGGGTAAAAAATTAATTTGGTATAATAGGAGAAAGATTGATATATATTTAGTCAATGTTAGAGATATATAAATAACTCTTATAGGAACATGTTCTATAATAGATTTTGGAAAATGAATTTCCAAAAGACTTATATTGTGTTAGAAGGATAAAACAATAATGGTGGTTTTACATTCACTATAGCAGGTGATATATTATTCATTGAGAAAAATTAAAATTATATTTAAGAAGTGTATGAAAATAATGTCTGATTATAATGTTAATTAAAAATTAAATAATAGTTTTCCATGAATAAATTTATAGGTGATTAGTATTTTTAATGTTTCAAAACATGATACTGATGTGGTATTCAAGATAAATACTAAATGAGGTTAATTGATTGGTACTAATAAAGCTCATTTGGTCAAACCTTGTTATCATGTCAAAATCCAATGTAATTATAAATTTCATTTGTAATTTTTATGATTATTTTATTATTCATTGGATGTAAAGACTACCTTTCTTGAAATGTATCTATAAGATATAGTTAGAAATATTTTATGACACCATATAATGAAAATAAGGGTGAATGTTATTGAAATATAGAGTTGGATTGATGTAAGTATCATGATCATAGAATGTTGAATTTTAATGTTTCTATGACACATGTCTATAAGAGGTTAGTTGGAGGCTCACATTTTTTACATGTAACATATAATGATAACATATGGAAATAGTTTTATAGTCATACAGTTATCATAGAATATAAAGAAAGAAACTTTATAAAGATTGATTTAAATTATAAACCAGTGTTTTACGGAAAAAGATCTATTATTGAAGATGTAATGGGTCACATAGAAAAGGTAAAAAACTACGTATAATAATGTGGAATTAAACAATACAGGATGGAACAATTTGGGAGATAATTGTTAACATTTTCACATGGAATAAGTCCCTCAAAGAAGTCATGTATGAGATGTAGGAGAGGATAAATGTGGTGAGCATATTTTCATACCCTTCTTCAAAGGACCAATCACATTTGTCATGCTATTTATAATAAGTTATATTATATATATATATACTCTATGGTATAATGATATCATTATAATCCATGATAACAACACATGAATTAGTTATAATGATCTAATTATAATTGAGAGAGTACAAATAATATATTCACGGTACACGGAGATGAAGGTATACTAGTTAATATGGGGAAAAAGTAATCTCCCTTTGGATATTAATGATGTAAAATTGTAGTTATAAAAAGGTAACGAGAAATAGAATCTTATTAAATATACTGGTATCCATACATATAAATACCAAGTGCTTTTCAAATTATGATGCAGCAAAAGAAGCCGTGTAATATGAACACTAATTTTTTCCAGTTTTTAAAATCACACCTTGTATGTAATGTGTTATCATAATATAAATTATAACATTTATACTACAATTATTATAGAATATGTAATGTTTTTAAAGTGGTAAAAATGAATACAATTAGTAGTATCATCTCTTTATAAGTCTTTCATAATGAGAGGATGTCACAAATAGAATTATATCCACAAAGCGAAGATGTGGAAGGCCCAATGACTAAAGTCATAACTCAACATAATTATGATCTTATCATGTGAGTTTTAATAAGGATAGTTAGAAAGATATTTTTTTTTCATGTAGGAGTGTGGTAAAAGTGGGTTCTTAATAACCAAATTGAATAGAAATTTATTATTATAAGATCATTTATACAATATGATATGCGTTAAGTAAAATTAATTCAACAGTGTTGATATTTTATCATCCACTATTTACATGGTAAAACGAAAAGATTATTTATCATATCAAAAGGGTAGAATAGTTAATGGGATATAATTAAAACCAAGAGATATTGAGATTGTAATATTAAAATTATGTCTTTTGGTTCAGAAATATCTAGTTGATAGGACACTAAGAAGTGTTTCAGTCATGTGAGACTTCTGCTTGTGAAGTTAATACAAGGTGATCTCTAGTAGATGAGATCACAAGGTCTAACCTACCTTTTAGAACACAACATGTTTCAGCTACCATTGGTTATTTCTATTAATGGGAACCTATAATTTTATCCTTGATTGTGATTATTATTAATTCATAATATTTTTATATATACTTTTATTCATGATAAATACTATGACATTAATTTCAAAGAGAGGAAGCATGGATTGGGTGCATCATTGGTGGTATGATATTGATTGAATAATCAAGATAAAAATATTATCATTTGAAAGTAATTGATATCTCTGGATTAGTTGATCATAATGGTATTAAATTAACTAAATTCATGAAAATGGTAGGAGAATGTAAGTCCATTTAGTGAGGTTAATGAATAATCAAACAAGAAACGATAATGTCACAAAATGTTTGGTTTCCTATAAGATATATTGGGACATCATGAGAGTATACTACATGGTGTTTGTTAATAGGAATGTTTGTTATTTACATGAATATTACTTTTATATTTTGAGGTCTGGATTGGTTTTTAGACACAACTACTTCAAAGTGAGTAAAATTCAATACTAACAAGGAAAGGGACTTGAGCTTCACACACATTGAATATTCAAATATCATGCACACAATAATGAATAAGACTTTAATAAATGCTGGGAACCGCTTTTGTGGTTTAGGGGTGTTAATGAATATATGATCATCAAAATAAATAAATTTAAATAATTCTTGATATGAATAATTCATATTGGATTTATTTATTAAAATTATTCATAATGTTTTAATTGAATACAAGGTAACATATTTAATTCATATATTTTATTTAATATTCAATGTTTATATAATATTTATGTGAATGATTAGTCATGTTAATGACTCAATTTTATCACACAATATATTTACTATCTTATAAGTATGTGATAAAAATAAATGATATTTCTGATGTATTAAATCAGTCATACAATATCATATAAATATTATTTTGTGTGAAATAAATATTTAGCGGTTGGGGAGACATTTTAGGGTATTTTTTTACTTCTCTAAATAATTATTAGGATTTTCTCACATAGGGTAATATTAATTTAAGGATCTTTGGAGCACCTCTCTCCTCCTTCTAAAATCCTAGATAGTGAAGTCATCGATCTGAGAGACCAATCTACTTTCTTTTTCTCAGATCAATGGATCATTGTACAAGTGAGTTTTGGGACGTTTAAGTCATCATTAGATATCCTCACTAGTACCTATATTTCAATGATCAATGATCTTATAAGGATTCTATGAATGTGAGGATGTTCTAGAGGGATTCACAGTTGATTCTTTCAAGTAATGATCACTGATGAAGAATGGTTTTTGAACACACCAAGAAATTGAATTAGAGAATTTTTATATTCAATTCATCATGATTGGTTCTTACACGCATGATCCTTAGATTTAATACTGAGCCATTTATTTCTGTATATGATATAGTTAAATTGATCAGTTAATGAGAAATATAAATTCCATAGACCATCTTCTTCTCTTAAACATCATATACCAAGAATTTTTATTAGAAGGATTTCATGTTGGTTTAAATATTGGATAAATAAAATTTTCATAATCATATCTATATGGTAGCAATATGGTCACATTTTTAAAGGTAATGATTCAATCCCACTACAAACTACAAAGTTTCATGCATACAAAGACTAAAATTTGATTGAAATTAGTGTTCTTGTGGGTTAAAATCAATGAACATATAAGAAATTATGTTATATATATATATATATGGGTGTGTGTGTTATAATTTACTCAATGCATCCATTTAAATGATTTCTTGTGAACATGAACACGAACCATATTTCCAATTATTGGAATTATAATTTCGATCTGGATTAAATTCCACATAATTATGGAATTGGAATAAAATAAATAAGCCTATTGTATAGGGTTTTGAAAATTCTAAAATTATATTTCATATAAGGATTCTACCACATAAAGAAAAAAAATGGGAAAATGGTAATTTCTAAAAGGGGGAGGACGTCTGAAATGAGGAAAATGAATACAAATATTTTTTTTAAAATAAAAGTGATGGTCCATGTGAATTATTTCAATAAATAACAAAGGAAAAGGCAACTCTATAAATCAGAGAAGAAAATAATAATAATAATAGGTCTACAGTTCTACTTCCCCCCTCTCCACCATGACCATCTAGCTTCATCAACCACACCCGGCTCCCTACCGACTAAACCATAAACTCCCTTCCCCCATCCTGCCAAGGGTTTTCCCTAAACACCTACCTCCATATTCCCTACTATCTTGGGCCATTTCGGGTCCACATTAATCTTAGAACCCATTGATATATTTTTTGGGGTAACCTAGGGCATGTGAATTTTTTAATATTTTCCAAAATTTAGGACAATTTTTTGAATTAATTTTTTTGGGATTGAAAAAATGAATATTATTTGGATTAAAATATGTTTAATTATTTTAAATAAATTATGTCCCGCGTTATATTTTTATCAAATATTTTAATTTTTTATGCATTTAATTTTCTTTTGGACTATTATTGAGAATTGATTGAATGATATGCGCTTGGAATTTAATAAAAGAGTATGTTATTGTAATTTTATGAATTTTATATAATTATTATTTTTTAAATATTTTGTCAATAATATTTCCTCACATAATATTTAAAAGAGTTGTGTTCCCATGAGGGTTGTATTTCATTTGTATTATAGATTCCCGAGACCCCCACACATGTATGCAAGTATTTATGTATTATGACGAGGATAGTATAATGCACAAACCATGACTTGATGATGTGGTATTCTTGATGAGATAGGGATATATGAAACCGAGGTGCAAGTTATGATCCATGTCACACACGACTATGGTGTTTTATGCCAATGGTCACAGTTTCTCCATTATTAATAAATAGGCCAAAAAAATACTAAATGGCCATGATCTGTCATATTTATGCCATATTTATTATTTTTTTGAATGTCAAATTTTTTGAGAAATAATAAAATAATAATGAATAATACATAGGTGAAATCATATTATGTTGTGATGAATGTTTTATATTTACAAGATAGAATTGATGATTATGGGATCACAATTTAAGTACATATCTAAAATAAAATGATTTCATTCATCAATAAATAATAAAAACCTTCCAAAATATAATATGTTCTTACAACTTCTGTTATTTGAAGTTGAAATGTGTCATGTGTGTGGGGTTCTTTTCATTTCTAGGTGAGGGTACCTCATACTACTAGGGAGTTATTATGAATGTGATGGGGCGATTTAAAATAAATATGGAATAAAATATATATCAATGTCTATATTCATTATACATTATAATAGAGGCATTGAGTAAATTAAATTTTTTATTTATAGAAGTTGGGAAGTCACTCAAAAATTCATGAATCCTTATGTTAATGTAGTCAGTCATTCAAATTATTACCTTAAAACTCTCCATGTAGTGGAATATCAATATCATAGACTATGAGGATTGGTGTTTGGGATAATTTCCACTAGAAGACTCCAAATACTCATTATTATGAATCTATTAGAGAGGGATACTAGAGATTAATAAAAGATGGGGATACATCTAATGAAATAATAATATCTATAATTCCTATTCAATAATCAAGATAAATTACAAATTTACTTAAATTTTAATTTTCAAAAATGTGAAGTAATACCATAAATAAATTACTATCCATTTTGGAATAAGAACAAGTCCCCACCAAATCTTGTTTACATGAGTGTTATATGTGATCGCACATAATACTATAGTTTTAAATGGAATTTTCTGTGATAGATTTCCTACTGCATGATCAACCTCAAAATAATGCTAGTGGGGATGAGAAATTTTCTTAACAGAAATTTATGAATGAAATATTTGATATTTATATCATAATTTTAATGTATACTTCCCAATATTTTCAAATGAAACATAAGAACATTCATGCATCTTCTATATTGTCTCATCTCCAAGAATTATTCAAGGAAAAACTGAATCTAGAAGATAATGAGATAATGATCAATTTAGTAATTTATAGATTCTTATATGGATCTCATGAAGGACACATTTACACAATTTGATAATGTACATTGAATGGATAACAGAATTAGTATTCAATTTGAATCAAGAACACTTATTTCTCCTAATTTTGTCTTCCTTTTCACGATTTTTTTATAGTTTTATTGAGATTTATCAAATAAATAGTTTGTAAAAACCACTTCAATATATTTTCAAATGGTTCACCAAGACGATATGAATTTAAAAGAAAGGTAAATAATTAATTGGAAATGATAACAATAAGGTAGAAAAGGAGAAATGTACAACTGTATGTCCACTACCAAAGGAACGGTCAAAATGACTTTCTATGAATCCAAGATAAAGGTAGAGAGCATTAAACATTGGACTACTTTCATAGCATGTGGCAAGATAGGTCACATGAAGAGAAAGATCAATGAATCGAGGAAGAAGAAAGCATGAGATTCAACTTCTCGTATATTAATAGTTAATTGTAATAATTCATTTATACTCCTAGTGTAACAGATAAAATATGTTCTTACATATTTATTTTTTAAATATTTGAACCATATAAATCATGAAACATTAATAGAAGTCATGATATGTTCTCTAATCCGTTATGAAAGGATGACACCAACATTAAATGTGTGAAGCACTTGGTTTTACTGAAAATTGAATGGCTCTTTTCAAAATATATGTGTGTGTTGAATGCTACAAGAACATTTATGAATTAATGACTCTCATGTTATTTTATACATAATCAATAGCTAGGTATTACATGAATCACTGGAAATGACTGATTATTAAAAAATGTAAGGATTAGTTATACCAAGTTGTTGTTGGAGTTGGTTCCATATAACCAACTTATATATACTTTATGATAACCTTTATTAATATTTTGGAATATTAAGAAACTTATTATCACATCATGATTATTATTTTTCATATCATAGTTTGTGATAAAGTCTTAAAAGAAGATGTCTCGATAAAATGTTATAACAATTCCCCGTTATGATTAGAACCCAGAAGTTACACATCACTATTATAAAATATATGTTCTATAGATGAATGAAATTATTATAGGGACATAAATGATATCTGCTGTTTGGGGTGGATACTAATAGGACATTGAGTCCCCTTGTCATGCTGTATTCCCTTAGTAATATTTCATCTAGGATATTCTGATAACAAGACCTTCCAGTAGGGAATCAACATTCATAGGCATTATTGGATTTTCCCATATACATATTTTTGTATTAATAATACTTTTAGATTATTACTAATAAATATTATAAGTCATGTACCTTTATTTGTTGATGAAAACTATTGTGACACATGTTCACAGTGTGGTATGATACATTGGGTGAAACATGATTAATTTTCCATTAATGAAGGATTAAAAAAAAGGAAATTGCCCTTATAGTCTTTAATAGAAGAAGATATCTCTGTCCTTTTGATCAAAATTATAGATCCTAAATAAATCCATTTCCATGGTGTTCTTTGATCGTGTTTTATTTCTATAAATTGCAATTAAGAGATATTGAGAACATGGGTTGATTGCACAATCATACAACATGCATGATTAGAGATGTCATGATAAAAGGGTTATACTACATAGTGAGAATCCATATGAGGAATTATATAATTTCATAATTAATTTCTTTATCTTTGGGTTCCTTGGAGTGTTTTATGATTCTGATATTGGAAAATAGGTTACTTCACCTAATTCCACTGAGAAATAGGCTTATGAGGTCACACACTAAGTGTATCTAGAATATCAGTTAAATAATATATATTATTTATTATTTGACAAGATGAATATATATTATTCATCTATATGGTTTAATAATTATTCCTATATTATTGATCATATATATTGTATCACCAATTAATCAAGAGAATATTATTTTAATGGAATATTAAAAAAAATGATTATTCTCTATTTAGTAAATAAAAAATTATTTATTTATAAGTGAATAATATAGTGATATTTATTTATTAAATAAATAGTCATTATTTAGGGCTTAATAAATATTGTGGTGGATTGGTGGATCGAGTTTAATGGGATGAGGAGAAATACATTATATTGAATATTTTTTAATAAATAATATTTATTTTAATCTCCATGTTAGGAGCATGTCAGGAAATGTTAATATTTTTCTTATTATTATAATAGAGTTCTGTAAGGATTAAATAAATATTAAAGGTCACTAGTGAAAATATTTATTTCTAAACTGTCAAAATATATAATCCAAATTATATTATTTTCTAATATACACAATTCATTTATGTGGTTGTGCACACTGACTCCGAATAATGATCATGATGTCCTCGATAACTCCATTCTTGAAGAACACCCCAAGAATAGAGAGCGATATTCGTCAACTTCCCACTCTTGTGTCACGATAGTTCAATGAGAAAACTTTGGAATCAATTATCATTGAAATCAAAAGATAATGATGCAAGGGATCAGATCTGTCGTGATATTACTTGATAATACCTATAGTGCCATTTGGATACTTGTGGAAGTAGTATGGATCAATACAATTGGGAGTATTCTATTGTTCATACAATGAAATGAAAAAAACACAGAACTAATTTGAGATATATCAATGAGGAAAGAATTTCATCCAGGTAATTATTTAATTGATTAAATTAGTTATAAATAATATTTGATGATCATTCTCTTGGATTCAACATTATACCCCTTGTTTGTTTTGTTTGATTCAATTTCATTTATCAGAGTGTTCATCATTTTGTAAATCATGGATTGATCATTGATCATGGAAGAAATTAATGTTACACATGACCCATCATACACTTCCTCTACTCCCAGAACATACATGTGGTATCACATTTGTAACATAATTATTTATAATTTTTTACAATATTTTTGATTGATTTACACATTTCTCATTTTGATATAAATTCCTATTTAATCGTTCTTTAGACCAAATTGTGTTATTTGATTCAGCCACATTCATTTAACATAAATATACAATATAAATATTTTTTTTCAATGAAATAGATAAAATATATCATCCCAAGGTTCCAAGGATTCTAGATGTATAACACAAGTGTAGATACTATGTACCGAAGTGTACACGCTGTGTACAAGTGTTCAATGCACTAATAATTAATTTAGAATTAATTCAAGGAATTTGAATTTATTACACGGGGTGCATTTAATTTTACAGTATGTGTTGACTGGGGAAAACCGGTGCAAGATAAACCAGAGAACACACCATGTAGACTACATACAAGGAATGTAGTTCTGTAGTCATAGATGGGTGGTGTATCTTTTACATGTCAAACCTGACTAGTGAACATGTAACTCGATGGTCACATAGTATATCCCCATCTACACACAATGTACTCTAATATTTTATATTGTACAATTTACACGATGAGTCCCTAGGCATGTTCCACATATAGATGATGAGAAGGGTACAAGCCGTGTAGATATCTTGTATATACTATTTACATTTACGAAATTACACACTATTAAACTTAATTTATTGTACCATGAAAACCTTATCAACACGTTCTTTCATGTGGTCATTAAGTATACATGACACTCCATGTGATGGGTTTTTAATATATTTATAATTGTTTTATTAATTTTTGTTTAATGTATGAATCTGTATATCATATATCAGTTGTATTTTTGGCATTTCTCTATATGCAATGAAGTAGAACACACGACAAAAAATATATTTTAATTCATGTAATTATTATGTTGATAGTACACATCATGAATGTATGTGATAATTCATGTATTCAACATTTCACCAAAGTAATAATTATTCAAGTATAATACATGTTGGGTAGATTAAAATGGGTATTCAACATGTTTCTTCCATGGTAAATTTATAAAATAAATTAATTCTAAATATATTTATTTAAAATGTTAAAATTATTATGGATAAAAATTTAAAGGAAATTATAATGTGAATTAAGATAAAATAAATAATTAAATAATTAAGATAATTAATTAATTTTATTGATATTTATATTAAATAAGAATTATTATATTTAAATGATAATTTTATTTAAGGTGTAATTAATTGCATGCATGTGGATGATCATGAGCATAAAACATAAATATATATGTGATTTGTTTCATTTAATTTATTATTAATTTAAATTGTTCACAGGCATGTCATATCTCATATGATTATGTAAGGTCACACATTACCATGGTTTCTTTTATGAAAACTGTTTCCGATAACCTGTATGTGAGAAAAAGGATATATAGTGGATGGATCTCTCAAGCTAGTAGAGGGAGTTATTATTTGGAGTTAAGAAAAAACCAATCCAACTGAGATACATAGGTGGATAAGTGGAATGTTCTAAAAACCTTAATTGGTTCAACATTTTGTACCTTAGGTCTAAAGTTACTTTATCATCCACTCGATAAACTATGAAATACGTAAAATATCACAATCCCAAAACAATATTATTTTATTTCTTCAATGTTCTATGGTTTTTCATTATGGTGGTCTTGTCGTGGTCACATGAAATAATGAATTAACAAGCATTAAAAATGGAAGTAAAATAAATTGTATTATGTGTAAATATTATTTGATACATTATCAATCAATTAGTTAAATCAAATTAATATTAAAAATATTGTGATAATGATAATAATTGATAATTTATGCATAAACTATAAAATCCATCAATTATATATATCAAGGAAGTATATCAATCATTTACTTTAATTAAAATATAAAATAGTTCATGTTTCTTAACCAGCCAATGCTAGAATGATTTCAATTATCGTGGATAAATAACATGATATTTTTTGTTAACATAACATATTTTATATCAAGGGTTGGATTCCAAGTATGGAAATGGTGTAACATAGAAGCAAGGGCTGAGGAAATCCAATTTAAGGATTGAGAAGTCCAACAAATGGATCAGAGAACTGTGAGTTAATAAAGTTGAAATTTGGACTGTCTACCTAAAATCCATTAAATTGTTTGACCAACCAATATTGGGGTAATGAGAAAGAGATTATAGATCCTTACCACTAGATTATGAAATAAACATAATGTTCTGAAGCTATAATGTTGAGGGATATCAGGTTTTAATAAAATAGAGGGATATTAACAAGTAAAATATTTATTTATTTTTCAAACATTTATCAGATAAAGTTCTAAATCAATGGCCATATATGTTTTAGAAACAATAATAGAATGACTTCATTCATATCACTAGAATTTATAATTGATAAGGATAACCTTCTCACAGACACAAATTTATAAGACTGACAAAGTTGCTTACCTGTTGTCCTACACAATTAAAGGAAATTATTTATACTAGATGAACCTACTTCTAATGCACCCTGTAATGAGGCTGGTGAGGATGATTTTTTTCTCTAGGAGAAACATTTGTACATTGCTACATATGTTCTGTGTTTCATGCTATCATCCATGACCAACTAGATTTTCATAAAAAATTAGGACATGGCTGCATATAGTTTGATGTCTCACCATCAATATCTCTATCAAGAGAAGGAAATGCAAGAGAGATAAGAGATCTCTAGTGATTTGTTTAAAACTATCCAGGGAGAGTTTTTCCATCTATAACACATGTAATCAAGATTATTGGCCTCATTAAACACAAAGACATATTAGGGACAAAATTTCTAGATCTCTTTTATAAAGATATCAAATATTCTCCACTACCAAAGAAATTATCTATTTTTATTTTTAATTATAATATGAGAAATAATGAGAAGATTATTTCTGAAATTATTACTCTGATTTTCTATCTAGATAAGGACATGGGTAATTCCATACCTGCAATCCTAATGGTGAATAAGAAAAGGATGAAAAATTAAAACGTCACGAAGACTCATAATAAGTCAAAATATCATGATAAATATCCATACAAGAAGATGATGATCTTGGGGAAGGGAAAGAAAAAGGATTTAAAATGTTTTTTATGTGTCAAGAAAAGGATTTGGAAGAATAAATGCACCAAAATGGAAGGAGAAGCCAAAGTTTCATTAATTATCAATTGTAATATTTCAATATTTACAAATTGGTTATTAGATACAACATGTGGGGAGCACATCTATACCCAAAATCATGAACCAAGTAGACTAAAAAAATTTTGATAGTGGAGAGGTTTATTTTCAAGCGTCCAATTGTGTGAGGTTGACTTCTCTAACCTTTGGTTAATGCCACCTTTCATTTAAAATTTGAGTGATATGGATTTAAAAGATTGTAATTATGTGTCAACTATTTCCAAGAACCTAATTTTATTATCATTCCTAGATTCAAATGATTTTATTTACATTTTGGAAATAAAATTTGTTTCTTTTATAATGAAAACATCTGTTATAGAATGATGGATTTAAATAACATACTTTTGGAATAAAATTATGAAAATTGAGTATTGGAAATAGATAACGAATCATGTTCAGATGAATCATATAACACCCACCTATGGAATCACCATCTTGGTCATCTAAATGAGAAACATTTTAAAAATCTCAATCAATATGGCTCTTTATTCTCTTGTGATATAAAAAAATTGAAAGATGACATGATTTTTTATAGGAATAAATGACCAAAAAACCATTTGGTGGATATGGTAAAAGGGGAATAGAGATTTTTCGATTGGTTCATACTGATGTGTGTAGACCTTTTCTAGTAGAATAAATATGTGGGTATTCAAACATTATACAATTTAATAATGAACATATTAGATATGAATATGTATAAAATATGACTTGTAATTTAGAGTCCTTTGAGAAATTCAATGAATTCAAGAATGAATAATAGAATCAACTTTGAAAGAAGATATATAATATTTTTTTAGATCATGGAAGAGAATATCATAACCAAGATTTTATTGAAATTTTATTAGAGTTTTGGATTCTATATTAATTCACTTCACCTTATAATCAATATTGGAATGGTTTTAGTTAAAGGATGAACCATACATTGCAAGACCTTGTATGTTTATTGATGAATCATGTAGCTCTTCCATTATCATTTTTGGGATATGAATTCAAAATTACAACATGCACACTAAATTGAGTACCAAGTAAATTTTAAAATATAATTCCCTTCAATTTATAGAGTGAATGAAGCTTATTTTGTCTCATACATTTTATGGTGTTGTGAGACATTTTTAAGTCATTTTCTGGTAACAAATGACCACCTCATAGCACAATGTGTATATTTATAGGGTATCATAAGGGAACAAAGGTAAACTACCTATACAATACCACCAAAAAGAAATTGAATTTCACTATAAAATCCATATTTCATTAGTAGGAGCACGTCCTAAAAATTGAATGTGGGAGAGAGATTGACATTGATGAAGTTGTTGCTCAAGAGATATAAGATTTTGTAGAGGAACAGATTCCACAGTTCCCCATGGAATAGTTTTTTCTTCAAACCAAAGTATTACAAAGGTGAAAATGCGATGTAATAGTGACATGTGGAAATATTTTTATATTCATAAAAGATGGTGACTACTTATTGGTTCATAATGATGACGCTTCTTCCAAAAAATAGAAATTATAGAGACTGTAAGCTATAATGTGGAAACAATACATGAATTTTGAAGTGGGTTTCATTTATTAGAGCTAGGTCTGTATTTTGGTCGATGAACTAGTTGATATACAGCCCATAGGGTGAAAATGGTATATAATATAAAAACTGAAATGTATGGTATTGTAATACCTATAAATCAAGGATAATGGCCAAATGATATAAATATTGTTAATTAATTGAAAAAAATGAAAACATTTCTCCAATTTCCATGATTAACTTGATCAAAATATAAATACAATAAAAAATTAAAATTACTATAAGTTTTTTTAGATGGACTTCAAAACTAAAATCATTGATGGTAACCATTAATAAGATATATATATGACTAAAATAGAAGATATTGTTACTCTAGGTGATTCCAAAGGGATTTTTATGTTTTAGATATCCATTCATGTATTGATGAAATCATCTAGGTCATGGAACATTCGATTTGATGAAACTATAAACCAATTTTTTTTCATTATGAATGAATGTGTGCCAAGTATTTATAAGAGGCATTTCAAGAATCTTAGTCCATTTCATTAAACTATATGTTGATGAAATTTTACTTATTGGAAAGAACATGAGAGTCTTATATATTGCTTAGGGTTTGTTAAACAAGTTCTTCTCCATGAATGACAAAGTTGAAGCATCATATATTATTGGGATCAAGATCATTTGTGATATATCCAAGAGCTAACAAGGAATAATTCAAATTATATACATTGACCAGATACTAAAAATATTTAGTGTAGAAAAACCCATGAATGGATAGGTTCCAATGTCACAAAATATAATTATTTCTAAGAAAATGTGTCCTCAAACACAAAAGGATAAATTATGAATGAGAAAGATCCCATAAGCTTCAGAAATTGGATCCACCATGTATTTCATGTTATGTACTATACATGATGATTCTTATTCTTTGATAATGGCATGAAGACATTAAGAAGATGCAAGAGAAAAACATTGGTCTCTTGTTAATGCTATACTTATGTATCTAAGAAGAACAAAGTGTATGTTCCTATTGTTTGGAAGAGATGAGGTTCTGGGAATCAGGGGTTATACTTATGCTAGTTTTTAAATAGATCAGAATGATTTGAAGTTGTTGTTAGGATATGTATTATGCCTCAATGGTGGTGGAGTGAGTTTGAAGAGTTTGAAGAAACCAATTGTGGCTAAAAAAAGTATAGAGTTTGAGTATATTGAAGCTTCTAATGTTTCAAAAGAAGTGTTTTGGAATCAAATAATTTCTAGGAGATTTATATGGTATCAATAAGTAAGGACACTATCAAAAAATATTATGATAGTACTATAGTCATGGATCTTGAATGATATCCTTAGTCAGTCTAACAGGTAAAACATATTAATTCAATGCATCACCTTTAGAGTGATATTTATCGATGGGATAAAGATACTATTAGTACAGTACCCATTAAATAGAAGGTGGAGAACTTCATAACTAAAGCCATATATCAGAAGAAGTATTAGTATCATGCGAGATAACTGACTGAAGGGTGTTATAAATTTTCTCTAGTGAAAGTGAGAGTCTGTTGGAGTTAGTCCCCTAGAACCAACATCTTTATACTTTATGATAACATGTATTCATGGATTCAAATATTAATAAACTCCTTATCTTATCATTATTATTCTTCTTCAAAACATAGTATGTGATAATGTCCTTAGAGTAGTTGTTACACTAAAAGGACATAGTAGTTCCCCGCTATGATGAGAACACAAAGGTTACAAAAAATTATTTTTAAATATTTGTTATATAGTTGGATTCTATCATTTTATGATAAAACATGATACAAGAGATCACAGATATAGGCTCGTAGGACTTTTAGGTACCTTCCCATGGTGTATACCCTTGGTAATATCTAGCGTAAAATATTATGGGAATGATACTCACCAATAGAAAATCCACATTCATATGTTTCATTGGATGTTTCAATATACAGATATATGTATTTATTATCCTAATTTATGATTATTATAAATGAAAATTAGAAGTCATATACTTTCATGTATTGAAAAAATCTATGATGACATATTTTCACATAGAGGTAGGATACGTTGGGTGCATCAAGAGTCTTATTGCATCAAGGAATAATGTGAGAAATGATCAATAATTTATATTCATTAAAGAAAGTTGATATCATAGGCCCATAAATGAAAATGATATAATGTAAATAAATTCATGGCCATAACATTCTATGGGAATGTTTTATTTTTATAAATACAATGAAATAAGCATCATGTACATAGTTTTACGGCCCCAACATGCATCCTTCTTGGTTAATGATAACATGATAGAATTATTATATTACATAGTGATTTTCCTTATAAAATATTATTTCATTTCAACATCAACTTATTTATTTATGGTTACCATATTATGTTTCAAGAGGCTAACCATAGACTTTAGGCTGCTACGACTAGTTCGATTGGGAAAGGAACCTAGAGGGTCTCACAATAAGTTTATTTAGAATCTTAGTTAAATAAAATATATTATATATTATTTAAAAATTCAAATAAATATCATTCTCACACATGGTTTAATAATTATCCATGTTTTCTTGATCCCATATATACCATCAGTAGTTATTCAGGATAATATTATGTGACCAGAATATTTAATAAATCTTTATTTCTTATTTAGTAAATATAAAATGTAGTTAATTATTGCTCAATAATGAAATGTTATTTATTTATTAAATAAATATTCATTAGTCAAGGATTGATAAATTTTTTGGAGGAATTGTTGACCGAGATTAATGGTCTTGGGAGAAAAAAATATTGAATATTATTTTATTTAATAATATTTAATTTAATTTGAATGTAAAGAACATGTTGAGATGTAATATTAATAATATTATTATTATTGATACGGGGTTAAACATGGATTAAATAAATACTAAATGTCACTTATGGAAATATTTATTTCTAAACCCAACTGTTATATAATCCAAATAATATTATTTTCCAAAAAAGAATATTCAATTGTTTGGTTGTGCAAAATGAATCTAGAGAATCCTCTCAAATCACAATAGAGCTCACTTATCCATGAATTCCACCAAATAACATTGGGGGATATTCCTCCACCTCTCACTCTTGATTTAAGAGAGGTGAAAGAGAACTCTTTTGATGTCTCATGGGGATCAAAGGTGAATGATGCAAGCAATTGGATATGGTGTTCAAAATCTAAGATATCCATATGGTGTTGATTATAGATTTTTGAAATGTGTGAGGATAACTTCTAGATGGAATATCTAGGTGCTAGCATGACATGTCAAATTTCTTTCCTCATTCACCTTTGATCAACATGATAATTTATTCCAAAAATTTCCATTTAATTGATTAAATTAATTAAAAATTTGACGTAATGATCCTACACTTGGTTCAAATGTTATATCCTTTGTCTATTTTTGTTGATTCAATTGTATTAATCATGTCATTCTTCATCGTGTAAATATCAGATTGATCATTGATCATGACAAAATGTATTATTGGGAAAGAACCATCCCATGCTTCCACTATGCATAGAATCCATAGTTGTGGCAATTAAAATTCCTTTTTCTAGAAAAATATGTATTTATCAATGATATAGCTAATATTGTTTTTCGACTCTTTAGAGTTAAAGACATTAGGTATTACCATAAAATTTACCAATTTAGTTGTGGAAAAGGAACATTGTAGAAAAAAATATATGTAATAAAGCATTCAGATTTAGTTTAGCTAGAGCGTGAACTATTCAAAGAATAATTTAAATTTAAATTATTATACTTCATAGGATTTTATTAACAATTTTTAGGAATGTAAAATTGAGTTATAGAAAATTAATGGTAGAATATAAGAGTTTTTTGAGCCCATGTTTCAAAAAATATCTTGAATAATAATTCCTTGATCATGACAATTTAGAGTCAATTTATTCTTAAATTCACATTTCATTATATACATCAAAGATATGTTGTTTTTAAAGGGGATCAATGATGATTCATACATGAAAAAATTGACCAATAAAATGTATATTAAAGTAATTAAAAAATCAACATTTAAATATAAACATTAGATTTATGATGTTAGTGAAATAAGAATCAATGTTGAGACTCATATATATTTAAAAACCATCCATTATCTTTTCATTATATGCGACACAAATAGAATTATTATCATATAACAATTTTCCAACTATATCGAAAAATAAATATAATATGAATTTTATTATGATATAAATACATCATATAATAAGAAAATTTATTTAGTTAAAAGGTTTTATTATTATTTAAACAAATTTGCACTAATAAAAACACAATTTTCATCTAAATAAATTATTTAAAAGGATTCTAATGATATTAAAAAAATCCCTAGGATAGAAAATTTATAATAAAGTTATTAACTATATTAGTATAAAATGGTGCACATATCTATTTCTGATTGTGATATAATGATTGATTTTGGGTTAGTCAATTCTAGATATGCTCAAATTGTTTGTATAGAAACAAGTTCTAGATGATCTTGCAGAAAATGATTTTTCTAGTGACATGTATTGGGTAGAAAGGATAAAACCATAGGGGTGGTTTTAAATTTTCCATGATGAGTGATACTTTATTTATTAATAAGAATTAATCGTGCATTTATGAAGTATATGGAAATTATTTATGATTTATAGGTTATATTTAAACTCAATAAAAACAATCCATGAATCATAGTATAGCTTATTTTTAATTTTAATTTTTAAAATATTAAGACTGTGATAGAATTCATGAGAAACACTACATGGGTGGTAAAAGTGTGTTACTAGTATGGTTTGACTAGTTATATCAATTAATCGTGAATAAATACAATATAATTATACTGGTTATAGCTACTTTATGTAATTGATTTATTAGGCATTGGATGTCAAGACCAATTTACTAGGAATGTGTTGATAGGATGGAACTTGATAGTACTTACACCATATAATGCAAATAAGGTTTTCAGGTTACTGAAATCTATTTTTTGATTGATGTAAACACAAGGTCCTAGAATATTAATTTTGAATGATTTACCACCATGTGTTTACAAGAGGTTAGTGGGAGTATCACTTCTTTCTAAGTAAAATATGTCTCTAATAAATAAGAATAGTTTTTTTAGTGTTATATATTGTTAATACTATAATTAAAGTAACTCTATAATGATTGACCTGAATTAGAAAAACATGTTTTTTAAAAATCGATCTATTAAGGTAGAATGAATGGGTTTCTTAAACTAATTCAAAAGTCCATATAATGACATGGTATCAAACAATTTAGATTGGAATAATTTTATAGGGAACTGTTACCATTATTACATGTTATAAGTCTCTCAAATAATACATGTATGAGAAATATTTTGAGATAAATATAATGAGAAAAATTAAATATTCTTATTTGATGGATGAATAACATTTTCCATGCTGTGTACCACATGTGATATTACCAACATATACTCAATAGAAGGAAAATATTAGAATAACCTAAAAGAAATTTATAGAAATAATTTATAACAATCTAGTTGTATTTGATATAGTAGAAGAGATATGTTTATTCGATATAAAGGGAATGATATACTAGATAATATGGGACATAAACTGGTATAAATTTTGATCATTTTGATATAATATAATAGTAAGGTTATGTAAATGATCAGGATAATAGAATTCAAGCCGTTGATAGGCATATATACAAACACAGAGTAAATTATGACTTCTAATTAAGCTTAGTAAATATCAAAAATACCAAAATACTTCTTATTTTTCTTATAATCAACACCATGTAAATAATTTTTGATCAGAATATAAATAATGGTTGTTCTACTACTAGTAATAAACAAGATTTCTTGTTTTTAAAGTGTAAAAAATGAATATAATTATGGGTATTGTAACCTAAGGAATATCTCACAGGGATATTATGTTGAAAATAGTATAGTATAGAGTCATCAGATATGTGGTGTTCCCAACGACTAAATCCATAATTTAGCATAATAATGATCTTATCATGTTAGTTCTAATAAGGACCATTAGGTAGTTATGTCTATATATAATTGGAGTGCAGTACAAGTGGGTTCCCTAGAAATAGCTAGAACTAATATTATCAATTTTCATATCATGTATACCATATTATATACATGATATAAAATTACCATAATAGAGTTGATATTTCTAAATGCACTATTTACATGGTAATGTGCATAAATAATTTTTCATATCAAATTTTTATATCATTTCCAAGGAAATAGTGAGAACCTATAAATACCATGACTCTAAACATAATATTACATCCCACAGGAAAGATATATCATGTTGAGAAGATAAAGGTTATGTGTTACCATTCAGTGTTGGGGGCTAATAATCATTGATAATTATTCTCATGAAGTTCATACATGGTGATATTGAGTAGGTGAGATCATGGGTACTGACCTTAAAATAGGAAAAACATGTTTCCTATTTTTTTGGATGTTTTGATCTATGAACATATGTAATGGTCTCTTGAATTGATATTATTATCAATGTATACTATTTTATGATATATTTTAAAACAAGGTGAAAACTGTGAAATAGATCTCAAAATGAGGTATCTTGTGTTTAGTGAATAATTGGTGGCATGTCATTGATTGAATAATCATGATAGAATTTACCATTTCATAATAGAAGTGTTACCTCAAGCCTAGTTAATCATGATGGTAGTAGGATCCCTAAATCATTAGTTATGGTCGAAGAACATTAGTCCATAAATTAATGTTAATGAATAATATTGTGAGAAAGGATGATGACACAATGTATTCATCCTGATAAATTAGATATTGCGAGACAAATAGATTATATTACATGGAATGTTTTAATATGAATGTTTTCCATTTCTATGACCATAAATTGTCTATTTTGGGGCCTTAATGGGATTCTAGACTCGACTAGTAGTTTGTAAATAATATTCACTGCTATGGAGATAAGGTCATAATGGATAAAACCCTTAGTACATTCAAAAGTATAGAATAATCTAATGAATAGGTGACTAGGAAATGGTGGGCCTTATAATTGGGGTCAGAGGCATCAATGAATATGTGATTTCCAATAATAAATAAATCTATATTATTCAATTTATGATTATTTTTTTAATTAGTTTTTTTAATTTATTTTCTGGATTTTAATTCAATATAAGACGATATATTTATCAAATTATTACTTAATATTCAAGGTTTTTAAAATATTTTCATTAAGGAAAACTAAATTTAATGAATCACTTTAATAAAAAATATATTTATTATAATACATATAAGTGATAAATATATAAATGATATTTCTGATGTAGTAAATTAGCCATACAATGTGATTTATAGAGTATTTAGTGAAAAAAATTATTTAGGGGTTGGGGATCCATGGTCAAGTATTTTGAATCTTACTAAATGAGTAATAAGAATCCCCCATACATTGTACTATTAACTATAAATTTTAAGGAGTGCTTATATTGTCCCTCCTGCAACCTAGAAATAAAAATCATAGATTTGGGAAACCGATCTGAGTTCTTCTACATGAGTCAATAGATTGAAAGATTGGTTATTTTTATGACATCAAGAACAATGTTGGATCTCTTCCCTAGCACTCTGATATTGACTACTGACACTTTCAAAGACTATAAAGAGTGTTTAGACAATCAATAAGGATCCAGATGTATTTACTTTGAGAATTGGTTTCTAGTTATTAATGGTTGTCAAATTCACAATCAAATAAAATGTCTTTATTTTTTATTTTCATGATTTATTCTTTCATATAAGATCCTTGGATTTCAAATGGAGCTATTTGTTTCGTAATTTGAGGTAGCTACATCGATTAGGTGATGAAATTATTTAATTAAAAATACTATATTTTCGGTTACCCACCCAAATACCATCACACTGATCTTTCATTATAAAATACATTATTTATAATGATTGAATGGGGATATAAATTATAACAAATTTAATTTTGGTATTTTCCCAAAGCTAAAATTTCTTCCATTGAAATTTGATAATGATTGAATGTGATAATTAAATCCCTAGATATATTGTAATGAAGAACAATCCAAAAACCCCATTTCATTTATGTCGTTAGGGCATGATTTATATGATAACAAATTAAACAATAAGATATTATAATTCAAAAATTATCTTGGTTCCAACAGTGTTATCCAGAAAATATTTGGGAAGAAAAATCATATTATTAATTATAAAATTAGAAATAGATAATTTTGAAAAGGTAAAAACCTTAATCCGTCCAAATAACTATGTAAATATTATGTTACCAACTTTTGAAACATTTAAACCAAAATGAAAATAGATGATAATTAAAAAGGATCATATTATTAGAAATTGAAATAAAATAATTCTTATATAGTTTGGGATTCCCCTACTTCTAAAGCCATATTTTTTTATGAACATTGTTCTTCATAAGGATTTGATTTAAATAAATTTCAATAGTAGTAGAAAACAACAACAACATCTTTTCAACCCTTCACGTCATCCATTAATTATTTTATTTTACTATCATGGACAACACAACCATATGCATATTTTTCTAACTAGATTTCAATTCTGAAATATGAATGGTCTGTTAAGTATTTTATTTTAAAAAAATATAATAATATTTCATATGAGAGTAGTTATTATTTTTAATTTTTCACAATTAACTTCAATCATAGAACAATATTCATTCATTAGTTCTCCCAATAAAAATAAAGATTCCTAACCACACACATTCCATTTTTAAAATAAAAATTTACATCCATTTGAAAATTTTCTTCATTACTTCAACATTTTAGACTAGATAAAACAATTTTCTTAGCCTCTAATACAATATTTTAATGTAGAGAGAGTTACACAATGACACAAGGTGGGGATGAATTATGTTCTTGAAATTTTAACAGTAATCGAAATTCATCCATCAAATTATTTGTAACGCCTCGACCCTAGTTACCCAAAGTCGGTACATTATTACGTATCATTGAATTAATCACAAAAGATCAAGTCTCGAATGATCGATTAGTTTAGTAGCCTTGGAAATACTAGACACATTATTAAGGATTACATTACATTGTAAAATGGAAAACTTCAACAACATTGTTTCCATAGACAACACTGAGTTCCCATAGACTGTCCCTATAGGTCAGTCATAATATACTTTTTCATGTATTGGAAAAAATAAAACATAGAATGGGGTGAGATCGGAGGCTCAGTTAGGATAACAATAAAGCCTAAACATTCAAAAATAAGCATAAACATTTAATGCAATGTATATGACTAAAACAAAAGCCTTTCAAACATTAAATTCAGCATAATATTGAAAAGATAAAAATCAAATAATGCCATTTACTCATTCACATGGATATTCAACTAGTCGAATAATCACATGCAATATCAATAGCCACTTTCTTAATGATTGAATGCATAATGCAAGACTTTTATAACCACATAGTCAAGGAATTCTGCTAAGACTACAAATAATATTTTTTCAAGGCCTTGTTCGAAGACACTAATTTGTCTCATGAGACCTACCAATGCATCGAGTAGCTATAGCAGGCTCCCCCATCACATACTTAGTCCAATGAATTCCTCATTTGAAAAGGTTTAAACATAACCTAAACAATAATATTAAAACTAGCATATAAAATGTCAACACTTTTTCCCTAAATAATAAATAGTATAAAAATAACACATCCACATTCAAACATATCTCAAAACCTTAAATACAATATGGAATATTTTTATCATTATAAATCAACTTCAAAAAAGTTTAAAATCCATCAAAGGATGTTGACATAGATGAAAATGATTTGTAAAACTCTTTGAAAGAAATGTCCATTTTTAATTAAAACATTTAAATGTAACACATTTTAGCAAGGAAGACATTTAAAGACATTTTTGAATCAATGTGTCCCATACTACTTTAAACTTTTGAAAGGAATTAACATTTTAAAAACATTAATGTCCATATAGATAAATATTTAAAAACCATTTTGAAACATGGACATTAATAAGAATGATTTAGAAGAATAAATATGTAAAACATTTAAAATTATGTTTTAGTAAAAAATCCACTTAAAATAATCCCTTTTAAAACTCTTACATGAAACATTAACATGGATAGTAAATATGCCACAGTAGATACTTACATAAAAAAACCTCGGATAATAAATAGATTGTGAAATTAACCCTTACATTGTAAATTCCCTTGGTTGATGGTAGCTAAACCACATGTATAATGGGGAAAATAATTGTAATTAAATTATAAAAGAATCATGTACATTAATATGATATCATATAAGATCTTTTAATATTTCTTGGTTAATAATATTTTAGTATTATCATCGTTTCGCGTGTTAACTGATTCATATTATTTTATATGCCTTGTTACATTAGTAATGTTTGTTATGGATAGGATGTATATTATTCATATTCAGAATTATATTAAGTCTTTAAAAATAATTTTTAATCATCTAATGAAAATTATTCTTGAATTGATATGATGGGAAACGAATCTCATCGCGTTCGTGGAGAAGGTAATCCGCACATACGCACGAGCGACAATATTATTCTTTTGATTTTAAAATAATATATAATTGGGTGGTATACCATATATATAGAATCATTATGATGTTATATTTATTATTTTCATTAATTACACATCATTATTATACCCATCCAAATAATAATGTATTGAATAACAATTACACCACGATGTGGAGACGGTAAGCCGTTTGTACGCATGTATGGTGACATGTCATTAAAAGGATTGATAGAATAATGAATATGGTTGTACCATATTTATAATAACATCACATTATTTATAAGATACTGGAGATATTATTTTAGAATGTAAACAACAAATAAAGAGGAAGTGGAAGAAGAAAGGAACTCGAAAGAGGTGATAAAATATTTTCCTCTTCTACGGGTTCTTCCGTTTGATTTAATCAAAATAGATCTTTAGGATGGATTTATGACTAAAGAAAGGCCAATAGGATGAATTTAGGATAGTTTAGAGGTTATTTGGGCAAGGTTTTTCTGAGACAAATGGCTTTGAAGGTGTGAATTATAGAGAATGAGGAGTTCCCTTTTATAAGAGTGGTGAGGGGCACCTTAGGAAAAACTAGAAATATAATTTTATAATAGAATAATTTAGGGTTTCTAATGGCTTCAAAAATAATTATTTAAATTCTATGGTGGGGATGGGTCAAAAACCACTCAACCAATCGGTTTTAGATTGGTTAGGGTTACTATATTACCTTTATCTTTTAGATTTAACTCTTAGTTAAATAGTTTTACATTTACCATGTCTATTTTTATTTTTATATTATATGGTCAATAAATATACAATTGACTTCTCAGAGAACCCCAAGTGGTTCATTAATGATACAACTATCTTTATATAAGAATTTTGGCCGAACATTATATTTTTAGGAATAAAATATCAATTAATAATATAATATTTGTTTTAAAAACTCTTTTATGACAATTTTGACAATATTTGGTATTTTGTTTTTGCTAAATTCATAAATTCATTATTACTTCGAAAAGAATTCATCAAACCAACCCTAATATGTCATATTAACCTAAAAAATTAGTGTAATTCATAAAAAGACTCAAATTACATTTATTTATATATTTATAATATCCATTATTTTAATCTTTCATTAATATAGTAATTACTCCATCATCACTGTGTAATAAATACATTTAAATATTTAATGTCAAAAAAATATAAATAAAATATTATTATGTATGAAATAATTTTATCTTTTCAATGAATATTTATAGTATAATTTATCTTATGTATAACCCTATATTAAAAATGGTTTAGTTATTAAACATTCAATTTAAAACTTTTAACCATTCTTTGAATTAAATAAGAATAAATGTCCTAATATAATTCAAGTGGACCTAAAGGATCAAATTTTATTCCTAAGGTTGTTTTTGGTCGAATTACACATATCTAATAGAATTAGGACATGTGTTAGGTTGATAATAATATCATTTTTACCTTTAATTACCCTATTTACTTTTAACCGGGATAAATAAAAGAAAAAATTTACTATTCCCCAAGAATTATTATTATATTATCATGTCTTTTTTATTTCTAAAATTCCACTCACAGAAGTTGTAAAATTATGTTTTATGTGAATTTGTAAATTCTCTTAGTAGGTGGGTAAAAGACATTGGAAAGTTCAACAAAACTTTATATATCTAATAATATTACAAAATGACTCTAATGGATTACAGTGAACATATATAGGTATTGTTTATATATTTTGACATAAAATATATTTAAATAAAATAAATAATTATTTAAATGAAAAGTCGGTTTTAACCGACACATTAGTGTCTTTCACTATTCATCCAAACGTGAATGTTTTCAGAAACATACAAAAAATTCACCCTAAGCTAATTTTGATATTCCGAATTCAAAAATGAAGTATATTTTACCAAATAAACATCATAGAAATTTCATTTATTAATTTAAAAATATTTCCAGTTGTCAAAACCAAATAGCGAATTTTAAAAAAAAAATAATTACCAAAAGATTGACACTTGATTATGACCAATTTCAAAGAAAATTACATCCAATGACCAAAATTGGATTAAATGGTAAAAATATAATCTAATTATGCCCCCAAACCATTCATATGTATAGTTGGACACTCTATATTATTTTGATTAAAAAAGATGTTTTCAGTTTAAAATTTGTATTTTTCACTATTCACCCAAATTTGAAAGTTATTAAAAAAACACCAAAAATTTATCAAAACGAAATTTTTATGTCTAGATTCTAAAGAATAAGTTTATTTATTCAAATTTAATATAAAATTTTCAAATATTTGATTTAAAAAAGGGTTTTCCATTAAAACGCAATAATATTCCAATTTTAAAAAAGCACATATTTTATCTAAAAATAAAGAATTGTTTTCTTATATTATGTCTATGAAACTCATAATATAAATTCTAAAATTATAAGGATTATATAAAATTAAAAATTTAATTAATATTATTCATATCTTCTTTTGATCATCTAGTTTGGTATGTCGTGGTGCTCTTGAACTCATTGTTCTGTGTAGCACAAGTTGTCGAATTACATTGAATAAATATCATACTTTGAAATATTGGGGGTGTTACATTCTCCCCTGGTTCAACAAATTGCATCATCGCAATTTGAAATTTTTCTTGGAAAATAATATGTTAAAAATAGAAAAATAAATTTGTGGAGAACCCACTTCAAAAATTGGGTTAACACAATGTAGTCTTAATAAGAAGAAAAGGGAAATGAAAGGTTCACCACCAAATTATGATATCGATTAGGAGAACATTTGTAGAAATTAGAGACACATAATTGGCGTGAAAATGTAAATATTTATAGGGAGTGATTGAGGTCATCAATCATAATATATCATATAAATATATTTACATAACAAACCCATTATCAATACAACATTCAATACCAATATAAGTAAAAATTGAATATGGTATTTATTTTCTTTAAAAAACATTTTTTCTTGTTTGGGAAGCCAATGATCAAATAAAACTCTTGACGACGGAAAGGTCATTTTCACCACTTACATAAAAGAACATTCCTTTTTTTTCATTTAGTAAAATGCTTCGTAGAAAAATATTCCCCTTGAAATGAAAATTCAAAGGGTTTTATACACAGTATAAAAGAATGTCATTTACAAATCAAAGGATTCCTCAATGAAAAGAGATTAAGAGGAAGTTTTTTAATTAATGTTTGAGAATTAATTTTGTTATAGAATTAGAGGGAATATATATATATACTTGACAAGTAGAGTTACATCATTTAACGATTTCCTACCAGAAAATAATAATTTACTCCAAAAGATTTCAAAAAATATATATTATATTTATCCTAATCGTATAGGGTTAAAAAAATAATGAATTTATAATTCACCTATCATACCATTTAAAAAAACTAAATTATACAATCCATGAAAACACATAGGCTAATGGTAGGTGATGGACCCTTTTCGCCCTTCGGTTGCGAGTTCAAGTCTCGAGGCCTTGCCGGACACGACTGGTTGTCGCCCGACCTCTAGGTAGTCCTTTTTATGATAATGCAAAAATAACCTTAACAATTGTATCCAATTTCAAACTTAATCCATTCTAACCAATAGGCTTATCCAAAATAATTCTATCCAAACTCACAGTCCAAAATTTATAAAGGAGTTAAAGACAATGAAGATCCTTTTTCCATGTAATAACATGTAAACACCTTCATCATGTATTCTTTTAAAACATGGTAACTCCATGAATTACCATAAAACCATATTTATTACATTCTTGCTCCCTTATTCTTTATAGAATATTGGATCTATCCCTTATATCAAAATTTTTTGAATATTCCATTAACAATGAAATAAACAAACGATTAATCAGGTCTAAGGGAGTCAAGAATATCTAATATCATTTATCCAAATCAACCGTCTCTTATTCCAAAATCACTACCTCATTATCAAGACCATATTAATTATTACCTTTATATTAACCATATAATTTCCAAAAAGTGTAGCTTACAATTAAGTCACTTTTCTTAGAACCATATAATCGCAATCCTTAATAAAATAGTACAGAAGTACTATTCTTATTTATTTCCAAAATTCATATAACTGGTATATCATCGATTCAAAACTAAAATGAAATAATTATTTAATAACAACAAAATAACACAAGTCATTCCTCTTCATCTTTGGTAGTATCATAATTTGATTATTATCAAATATCATCATTTGTTGTATACTATGATGACTGGGACATTGATTAGTGTAGTGTCCCAATGACTTATAGATGAATCATTTTACATTTGAAACCTTTTTCTTACCCTTGAAATCATGTACATGGTGTCCTTTTTCTCTACACATATACCAAAATCCCATTCCCTTCAAGAATTTACCATGTTAATTCTTTCCACATTTATCAGATATGGGAAAATACTTCATTTCCCTCTTCTCTTTATCCATCTTTCTCTCTACGATCTTTTTTTCTCTTTCTTCCCTTCAAAGCCATAGGACTCAGATAATTATTTACATGTCTTATTAACAAATAATATTTTTTCTTCATATGTTGAGAATACATTGGAGACTATTTTCCTTCTAATGGTTGGCTTAATACCATGAAAGATATGATCCTTCTTACTCTTTTGATCATACATATTGATGGAGTTCTCATTCCTTCTACTGGGCGCCATTTCTAAAAAATGGTATAAACTAAATTAGTTTATAAATAGAAATACATAATTCCAAACTTGTAAAACACTTAACATAAATTGAACAGTTTATGGATATAATCTATAATCATAAAGAATGTTTTCTTTGAGGAATTATATACTCAGAAACCATTCATAATGGTTTTTGAAGAAAATTATAATAATCCTAAGAATATCCCCTGGTAGTGTCGTAACCAAGAGTACAACAATTCCCATTTTCGTGCACCAGTACTAATTCAAGTCTAGATCAAAGCGGTGTTTTCGGGTTTTACCCCTAGGTACATCTGTACCAGAGCTGCCTCAACTTGCTTATATCCAGACACGGACTTATTTCTTGGAAAACCTACAAAATATATACAATACCAAAATTCTAGGAAGTTATTCTATAATAATCCCCAAAGTCTATCTTAGGACTATGTGCTCTAATCAGAGTTTATATTAATCTAGTTTCCAAGGTTTGTACTAAACCTTCTCTGATACCAACTATAACACCCCAACCCTAGTTACCCAGAGTCGGTGCATTATTACGTATCAATAGCATGATCAAAAAAGATCAAGTCTCGAAATACTGATTAGTTTAGTAGCCTTGGAAATACTAGATATATTCTTAAGGTTTAAATTACATCATAAAATGGAAAACTACAAAAAAATTGTTTCAATAGACAACACTGAGATCCCATATACTATCCCTCCACGTCAGTCATAATATACTTCTTCGCATCTGGGGAAAAATAAAACATAGAAATGGGTGAGCTCAGATGATCAGTAAAAATAGAAAAATAGCAGAAACTTTCATAAATAAGCACAAACATTTAAGGCAATGTATAAGAATAAAACAAATTCCTTTTAAACTTGAACTTCAGCATAGTATGGCCAAGATAGAAATCAAATAATTCCATTTAATTTTTCACATGGATATTCTACTTGTTGAATAATCACATGCAATATCAATAGCCATATTCATAATGATGGAATGCATAATGCCAGACATTCATAACTACATAGTCAAGGCCTTATGCCAAGACTACAAATAAGAATTCATCAAGGCCCTATTCCAAGACACTATTTTGTCTCATGATACCTACCGATGCATCGAGTAGCTATAGCGGTCTCTACCCATCACTTACTAAGTACAATTCATTCCTCATATGAAATGGTTTAAACATAACATAAACATTCATATTAAAATTGGCATACGAAATGTCAATACTTTGTCCATAAATAATAAATGGTATAAAAATAACACATCCACATTGAAACATATCATAAAACCATCAATACTATATGGATGATTTGGATCATAATAAATCAACTTCAAACAAGTTTAAAATCTATAAAAGCATGTTGAAATAGATAAAAATTATTTGTAAAACTCTTTGAAAGAAATATCCCTTTTTCAGGAAAACATTTAGATGTCACACAATTTAGAAAGGAATAAATTTAATGACATTTTGTATCAAATTCTCCCATACCAGTTTGAAACTTTTGAAAGGAATTAACATTTTAAAAATATTAATGTTCATATAGATAAATCCTTAAAACCCATTTTGAAAACATAGACATTAATGAGAAAGATTTAGAAGAATAAATATTTATAACATTTAATATTATTTTTTAGCAAAAAATCAACTTAAATTAATCTATTTGAAACCCATTTCATGAAACATAAACATGGATAATAAAAATGTCATGGTAGATACTTATGTAAAAACAACTCGGATAATAAATAGATTGTGAAATTAACCTTTACCATATACTTTTCCTTGGTTGAGGGTAGGTTAACCTATTGTATAATTTTGCAATAAATGTTATTAAATTATAGAATATTCATTTTCATTAATATCATATCATATATGATTTTTTAATATTTCTTTGATAATATTATTTTAATATTATTGTCATTTCGCGTGTTAACTGATTTGTTTTCCTTTATATGATTTGTTACGTAAGTAATGTTTATTATGGATAGGATATATCTTATTCATATTCAAAATTATATTAAGTCTTTAAATATTTTTTATAATCATATGGTGAAAATTAGTCTTGAATGGATACCATGGGGAATTAATCTCATCACGTTCGTGGAGACGATAATCCGTACGTACGCACAAGCGACAATATCATTCTTTTGATATTAAAATAATATATAATTGGATGGTATATCATATATTCAGAATCATTATAATGTTATATTTATTATTTACATCAATTACACATCATTATTATACCCATCCAAATAATAATGTATTGAATAACAATTACACGATGACGTGGAGATGGTAAGTCGTACGTACGCACGTATGGTGACATGTCATTCAAAGGACGGATAGAATAATGAAAATAGTTTTACCATATTTATAATAACGTCATAGGATATAGAAGATACTGGTGTTATTATTTTATAATATAAACTACAAATAAAGGGGAAGTGGAAGAAAAAAGGAACTTGAAAGAGGTGATGAAATATTTACCTCCTTTTCAGGTTCTTCCTTTTGATTTGATCTAAAGGGATCATTAATTTGGATTTATCACAAAAGAGAGGACTCTAGGATGAATTTAGAAATGTTTTTAGGTTATTTGTTCGGGGTATGGCCTATCCAAATGGACTTTATGGTGTGAATTAGAGAGAAGGGGGAGATCCCTTTTATAAGAGGGGTGAGGGGCACCTTAAGAAAAGCTAGAAATATTATTTTATAGTGAAATAATTTTCATTTTCTAATGTCTCCAAAATAAATTAATTGAAGGATGATGTAGGGATGGGTCGAAAACCACTCAACCAATAGGTTTTATATAGGTTTGGGTCACTATATTAACTTTATTTTTTAGATTTAACTCGTAGTTAAAGAGTTTAATATTTACCTTGTCTCTTTGTATTTTTATATTATATGGTTAATTAACTTACTATAAACATCCATGAGAACTCCAAGTGGTTCATCAATGATACAAATATCATTATATAAGTATTTTTTCAGAACCATATATTTTTATAAATAGAATATCAATTAATAAAATATTATTTCTTTTAAAAACACGTTTATGTCAATTTTGACTCTATTTTATATTTTTTTTCATAAAACATAACCAAATTATTACATAGAAAAAAATTCATCTAAACAACCCTAGTATTTTATATTAATCTATAAAATTACTGTAATTCATAAAAAGTCTCAAATAACGTTTATTTGTATATTTATAAAATTTATTACTTTAATATTTCATTAGTATGGTAATTACTTCATCATCACTGTGTCATAAATAAATTCAATTAGTTGATGTCTAAAAATTATAAATAAAATACGATTATGTAGGAAATATTTTTATCCTTCCAATGAATATTTATACAATAATATATCTTATGTGTAACTCTATGTTGAAAATATTTTAGTTATTAAACTTTTAATTTAACACTTTTATCTCTTATTTGAATTAAATAATAATAAATGTCCCAATCTAATCCAAGTGAACGTAAAGAGACATATTTTATTCCTAAGTTTTTTTTGGGTAGAATTACACTTATCTAATAGAATTATGACATGTTTTAGGATAATAATAATATCATTTTTACCCTTAATTACCCTATTTACTTTTAATTGTGGTTAATAAAAGTAAAAAGTTACTATTCAACAAAAATTATTTTATTGTTATTGAACCACATTATTTTACTGATATCTACCGTGTCTCTATGTTTTTTGAAATTCCACTCACAGAAGCAGTAAAATAATGTTTTATGCGAATTTGAAAATTCTCTTAGGAGGTGGGTAAAAGACGGTGGAAAGTTCAATAAAAATATATATATATATATAATATTATTAGAAAATGAATCCAATGGATTAAATTGAACATATATAGGTATTATTTATCTATTATTATCTAAAATTAATTTAAATAAATTAAATAATTATTTAAATGAACAGTCCTTTTTAACAGATAACGTAGTGTTTTTCACTATTCATCCAAAAGTGAAAGTTTTCAGAAACATACCAAAAATTCACCCTAAGCTAATTTTGATATTCCGAATTCAAAAAAAAATTAAATTTTAACAAAATAAAAACATGTAAATTTCATTTATTAATTTAAAATTATTTCCCATTGTCAAAACCAAAAAAGCATATTTTTATGAAATAATAACTACCAAAAGATTGATAGTGGTTTATGTCTAATTTTAAAGTGAAATTACATATAATGACCAAAACTGGATAAAATGATAAAAATATAATCTAATTATTATTCTAAACCATTCATATTTATAGTTTAACACTATAAATTATTTTGTTTAAAAAATTTGTTTTAAGTAAGAATTTAGTATCTTTCACTAATCACCCAAATATGAAAGTTATCAGAAAAACACCAAAACTTTATCAAATCTAAAATTTTATATCATGATTAAAAGTAATTTTATTTTGTAAAATTTAATATAAAAGTTTCAAATATTGAATTTAAAAAGGTTTAAATATTAAAAGGAGGTAAAATTGCATTTAAAAAATACTTCTTTTATCTGCAAAAAATGAATTTGTTCTTATATTATGCCTAAGAAACTCATAATATGAATTCTAAAATTATAAGGATTATATAAAATAAAAAATTAAATTAATACTATTCATAACCTCTTTTAAACGGCTAGTTTGGTATGTCGTTGTGTGTTTGAACTCAGTGTTGTGTGTAGTGAAAGTTATTGAATTAAATTTAAGAAATAACATATTATGAATTATTGGGGCGTTACATTATTCAATACACATTAATGAATTAATTATTATAAATATAAATAACAAATACATGAATAGATCATAGAATACTTATAGTGGTTCAGGAAAAAATAATCCCCTAGTCCAATCCAATAACACAGTCTCTACAAACACGGTGAATATCACTATAGAGGTACCTCTCCCAGTGACCTGGGTAGTTGATCGTGAGAAACTGATACTTATTACACAAAAGATTAATTATATTTTTTAGGGCTCTATAATTTTACCATACATATCCTCATGCTTTATAACACTCATAACATGTAGTTTTTACATTATAGAAGATAATAGTTTTTAGAAAATAAATACATATTCAACATATAGATGTAATAGGTATCTAAAAAGAGGTCCTTCCAAAAAATGAATACGGATTCAATGAACAACTCTTGAAGATATCTCTGCCACATTTTATGTATTCATTAATTAATATCAGAAACAACAGATCATTTTACATATAAATAATTAATGTTTTATATTAATTGGAAAAGTATTGTATCACTTCGATTTTTCAGACAATAATTTTTTTTATTGAGTTAATTTTTATATTTTGAATTTGAATCTCTATATATTTTCCGATATTAAAGAGAAAATATAATAATAAAAAATATTGGTTTTATTCTCACATGTGAATTTCATTAATAAAAATAGAAAATAAAGAGACTGTTAGAGACTATAATGACTATCTTCCTTAGAACTACTTAAAATCCTGGAAATTATAATATTATTTTATTCAACTTTACTTATCCAACCATCTCAATTTCTATGAAAATTTAATTAGGTAAGGAATTTGGTTAATTCTTATAGTGGTTATAAATATCTCTAAAGAATGACTAAATAATCTTAAAATAATATATTTATTGACTACAAATTTGAATATAATTATCTTCCTTATAATTTATTTTTTCGTTAAAATGTTATAAGATATAGTGAAATGACTAAATTTAAACATCAAATAATATTTTTACTTGGAGAAAAAATGTAGGCTTTATAAAACAATATGCTATGAATGATATCTCATATATTCATGTGATGAACCTATCATTATTGTATGGATGAACTGGAAACACTATTCTATAATATAATTTCTGTCATCATCTAATGTTTTGATCTTTTTATGATAATTATGATCATTATTTGATATTTCCCTTTAACTATTATCACTATTGTAACCTTTTAAGAACATATGAAAAAACAATGATTCATATTTTAATTTTGTCTTCATATGATTAAATACGTATCTAAAATTCATTGATCACATGACATTTTTATTACTTGTATGATAATTCCCGTTCATAATATTTTCATAGGATTAATTAAATTTCCTCAAATTTGAAACAATCTGTGAAGATGCCTTTCAATTTTTATGATTATTTCCTTCGACAGAAAAAATATATGAAGGAATCTTCTGATTGTAAACATATCATATTATAAATCATTTTATCATATAATAATTTCCCATATTTTATGATAATTATATTAGAAATTTTTTTCAATTGTGAAAGAATAAATAGTTGACAAAAAACTTTCAAAATGAAATATTACTTAGAAAATATCATAACTATCATAAAATAATTGTGGAAATTTTATCAATAAAAAAGGGGGATTTGATGAGCATCAAAAAATTTTAAATATGGATATATAATGAAAAAATCATTATTATACCCACCATTTTCATCTAATTATGCTACCAATATTTTTTCATTTCCTATATATGTTATTATTCATGTTACAATTATCTATTTTTGTTAACAACATGGTTGGAATTTATATTTTCCACTATTTTCATGAGAAGAAGATAATTTTTCAAAACATCCTTAACATTTATTTTTTAATATAGAAAAGCATGGAAGTCTAGTTAGGTATGTGAGTAGTGATCCATTTAATCTATCTTTCTCTTTATTTTGAAATTTCATATTACCATTTAGAATTTAGTTTTCATTTTCTTTATTTCATCATAAAATGATATTTTAGTTGTGTTTTATAAAATGAAAATACATGATGATTATAAAAATCCAAAACTTATTGTCATTATTTATTCTATAATTGATCTCTACTTAATATAGGATTTAATATTTTTGAATAAAATTAAAATGGGTGTTTAATTTCGAGACCTATAGATTTATAATTAATTCCTTCTCGAATTTTTTAGAATATAATTATATTTTTTATTTTTCTAAAATAATTAATTTTATTTTATTAAAAATATTATTCATAAATAATTATTTTATTAGTGAAAACAACATTATTTGTAAATTAATATAATTATTTAAAATTTGTTAGGTATAGAGAAAGTGATGTTTATGGATATTATTATTTCATTAAAATAATAATTAAAAATTACATTTTTATAAAAAGTGTTTTTAATAATGAGTATGTGAAAAAAATTTAAATGAAAATGAATGAAATTGAATATAATAAAACAAATAGAAATATTATTTTTGGTGGGAAGTAATTATTTATTGATTTATAAATGAGATAATATTATTAAAGGACTAGATTAATAAGAATGCCTATTTTTAATTATTTTCAATTGATGATTCATGTTATGTTCGGTAATTTACATTACATGGAATATTATTATGGTATTATAGTGTCCAAAGTTCTAATAAAAAATCAATCATAATGAAAAAATGAAAATATTTTATGTGATAATATTTTTTAAATTAAAATATTCATTGAATTATAATAATTCATTTTTTAAATACATAAAATTTTTAAGTATATTTAAAGAAAATTATTGGGGCTAAAATATAAATCATTGTGTAAGGAATTTTTTATTTAATTATGTTTCATAAAATTTTATATATAAAAATATATTTATATTGAGATTTATTAATATTGTACTTAATAATATTAATATTATATTATTTAATTAGAAAATATGATAGGGGATTGTAGGTCAATGTAGAAACATTTTTATAACTTAATTTATCATTATTTATCATAATGAAGCTATTTATTTATATTTTATTTATTGAATTAATGTTTTTATACAATTAAATAATTATATTAGGATTCATCATGAGAGGTTATTTATTTTTATATATAATAGTAATAGAGGCTTATTTTAAAAATTACCTAAATTAAAATTCACAAAAACCATATATTATAATACAATGTTTGAACTAACAATTAAAAATAAAACTGTGGTTAAATAATCTTAATTTGTATTATATTTTGATTATGATTATTATAATATGTGAATAAATATGAATCTATATAATTTTTTATGTTTAAGTATTATTGGCATGCAACAAACACATATTTACATACATTACTTTTTCCAATACATTCATTGAATATGAGATAAAAATAATGGGTGACACATATTATTCTACTCAAGCTATTTATTATAGACTATTATGATTATAATTAGATATAATAGATACCCATTTTATTTAAATTATACTTATGTGTTATGAATTATGTTTGGGGTAATAAATTAATTTATAAATAGTGGTTGTGGGGTTCCCCTTTCCCTCATGTCGTATATAACCGTCTTTGTTATTCTCTCATTTTGGAGTTTTCCCTGATGATTATTTTTTATTACTCATGGTAGTGATTTCCTCATTTGGAATGGAAAGGTGTAGTGGCATTAAGAAATGACCCATAATTAAACATAAACCATCTTATGGTAACATATTTTCATGGATCCTTAAATTTTGTGAAACTACATAACATTTTTGATTTTCTTATGTTTATTCTAAAATACAGTACCCATTTTTTGATGTTTTATTTTGGAATCCATGACATTATGAATGGAATTCATTATTTCGAAAAAAAATTCAATTATTTTTAATTCATCCGTAATATCATGATCTGATGCCAATTCTCACATGATGTAATGAAACATGTTCATGTATGAAAATATTGTGTATTTATAGTGGGTTGACTAATTCTTGAGTGGATGTGCTTATAATTTTGTATGTACTAAATATTATAGTTTCTATAACACTTTCTCTTACTGATGGGGGGTTTATGTCAAAGGAAACATATGTGAAAGGAAAAATTAGCCTTGTGTGGTGAAACATTTTATATTCCTTCATTTTCACATTCTCTCATGTGATCACTTGATGTGGTAGTAAAACGAGGTTAATGAATATTTTTTTCTATGATGGAAGTTCCTCAATCTTATAAAATCAAAATAGATTGATGATTTGATAATAGGTTGTTGTATTTTAAATTAATAAATTATTTTAGATTAATATAAAGAAATAGTTATTCATATTATTTATGTATTTATTTTGAAATTAGAAAATTAAGTAGGTATGGGGTACACACTTTCATGAACTATCTCCACTAAATGGAATTCCATGTCGATATTTTGACAAAAAGTTACCTTGTATCTAACTACTAATAGTCCAGAAGTTAGAGAGTAACACTAGATGCATAAAACGTGTAATATGGGAGGAATTTACCTCTTTTATCCGATATTAACTTAATATACCTATAACCCACACAAACTATATAAATAAGAAAATCTTTTTTCCCTAATAATAATAAGATAATGAATATAATGCCGCATTGATCAAAATAGTTTCTATAGAAAATATCAAAGGTGACCTTTATGTTAAAAAATCTAACTGCAACCAATCACCACACCTTGATGAAGTAATTATTAGAATGATCACCAAATCCATCCTATAAATTTATAAAAATATATAAAAGTATTCTTAAGAATACATGTTTACTTAATAGGTTCTTCAAAAGAAAATATCATGCCAATGTGAAATAATCAAACTAAAGAATTAGTGAATAAATAGAAAAATGGACATGTCCCCTATCCCATGTCAGCTAAATACAATCCAACTAAGTATTTATCAACAAATATTCATTCAATAATAATGTAGGTATTTTGAAAATATATTTGTAAATATACCCAGTTCTCACTTCCCCACAAATCTACTTACCACCATGTACCACCAATAAATATTCTATCACTCACAACCCTTCTCAAAACCATATACCAAAACTAAGACCCACATGAAGTAGTAGTATACTCCATCAAAATACTAAATAAACATACCAAATTCACATTCCACATCAAAACCAAAAAATTTATCCCCAAAATACATCACAACCACATAACACTATGCCTACCTCATAACTATAATATAGCTTTAATGAACAGTAGAAGAGGAGAAGTAGTCAATTGTATGTATTACCCAAATCACATATATTTTTGGATAACCCAATACTCAAACCCAATATAGGAAATGTTGAGGTTACATTAATTGGGTGGTGGTCTATAAGAAAAATTAAATAGTCTACAATTATTTATAGTAATACACAATCCCAACACATGGATAAACCCTTATCTAAAAACATCTTCCATCATTTCCCATCATCACACCATCATTACTGTAGAACAAAAAATAATGCCACCACAATTATATACACAATATTTGAACACCAAATCCACATAGAAACCATGGGATTTCATCCCATTACATCAGATATAAACAATTACACATTAATTTATTTCCAAAAAAAATTATTTTTTTGGGAACAATAAAATTATACAAATTTCTATAAAATGTAATGAACTAGAAAAAATCAATATATGAATTCATTCTTATTAAATAACATATAATTTGAATAAAATTATTTTAATCTATTCAACACTATATTAATTCAATACACCTAATCAATATTCCACATATTTTTTTAATTTAAATATAAAAAGGTATTCCATATCCCTGGAAACTATAATACACTAACTGCATCCAATTCAACACACTATGAAATCAACATGTCAGACCATCACCTCTATGAATTCTCCCTAAAAAAACAACACCAAATATTCCTACACTATAAAAAAAGAATCAAAACTCTGTAACAAGAATAGATAAACCATTTTTATTATTCATTACTTCTTTGTGAAATTGTCATTCAATGTTCCTCTAAACAAAATCAATTAACCAATTTCAATTTCCAACCTCTTCATTTAGTTTCCTGGTTAAATTGAAACAATAAATTTAAAATATTGGTAAAAATCCAATGAATTTATAATAACATTATTACCGTAATAAAGAATTAATTAAATAACTCCTAATAAGATAAATCATGTAAAGGATTTATAAACCATTATCACTTATTTTAATTCAATTATTTTTGAAGGATGATTCAATCTCCTTATAAAAAGAGAAACTAAATATTTCCTAACTGATTACAAAAAATATTAATTAAACTGAATATGAATGAGATACTTCAAATTAATGATTAATGATGTTTTTTACTAAAAGAGTAACCCCAATGATCAAATCTTCACATCAGCATATGAAAACTATAATTAATTGGCCCACTTTTTTTTACCACATTAGTTGGTGAACAATAATCCTATAAAAACCAATAATAATGAGTTGATATTCAGTGAAATAAAACCCAGATATAATTACTTAATTATATACCAATCCAACCTTATAAAATGATGAAATTGAAATAAATCAAAAAGTTTTTTGAAAAATTATATGACATAGAATTGGTTTCTAAAATTGATGAAGAATGAAAAATATGGAATTAAATTTGGAGAAAATTAATGAATAAATAATTACTAATGGAATTGAAAACCCATAGTGGAACATATTATTTTATATATTAATTAGACACAACAAGTTATAAATCTTATAATCTTGTCACTAACTACCTTATCTTTCATCATTTCTTAATGTCTCCAATTATTTAACTTTGATGATATAATGAATGATTTTGAAATAATGAAATTCATTATTAAATAATAAAAATGGAATGGAAAATTCACGGTGAACCAATAAATTACCCTTAATTCCATAGAAACATCATTTCATAAACTCAAAATCCCTTAAAATTATTCACTATTCAACAAACACCATCATGGAAGAACACACTGGCCTTTAAAAAATCATAGAATAACCAAATATCGAGAAATCTCGCATGAAATGAACATTATACCATCCTTAAGAAAATCATTCATGACCATTACTCCTATAGACATTTCTCCAAGCATATGTGCCTTCAGATGATATGAACCGAAGGAATGATGCTTCCCCATAACACTTTCTACTCAAAATAATAAATATAAATAGGAAACTTTATAAACATCACATCCACCTTAAAATATAACTAAACAAAATAAATGTCATGGTTCTCATTGGAATGTTGTATTTAAAGAAAAAATATAAAATACATTAAAAACATGATCCATATGAGGACGAAGTTCCAACCTACATGTCACCTTTTCTACATTCACTAAAACCTCTAAAGGTCTAGTGTTCTGAATAAAAATATTACTAACACTATTTGAATTGAATAGTCTACAATGAGGAGAATACTGAAAAAATGATCTCAATCCTTGAATTATAAAGGCCTCATAATCAAATGACTCTATGAATTTTAGTTATCTTGATTAGACATTATATGTTCAGTAATCACATATAATTTATCACAAACAAAATATATCCCATTGATCATGGACTCTCCAGAAAAAGATTAATAAAATATTTAATTATATGGAAACCAATAAAATTCCTTAAATAGTTTCAAACTTGCAGAGTTGTGACAAATATTAACATTAAAAACAAAAATATATGTAATTATTTCAATCATCAACCATGAATACTTTAAACACACGCGCACAATATAAGCATTAACATATGGATAATCCACTCTATCTTCTCATTCATATGGGGATGAAAATATATTATATGGAATAGATTAGAGAAAAATTCCTGATAAATGATCCTATGGGATTTTATGGTAAAATAATTTTCTTAGTTTATTATGATTATCCTTAGAAACCCATGAAGTCTTAAATCATCTTACACATAGATCCCCACAAAATAACCAACCATAGTTGACACCTTAATTATAATAAAATGTTAAAAATTTATCAATCTATCTATAATAACCAAAATAACATCATGAACTCCATATTCTCAATGTAAAACTATCACCAAATCTATCAAAATTTCATTATATTCACCCTGAGGGAAATATATGATACAAAAAATACCAACCAAAAAATAATGTTGAACCTTATATAACTGAATAGAAATTCATAAAGACATGAAAAATATACTAACCTATCTATATATTGACACCAATGTTACCCTTTTATGTCATGAAACATATTGGAAACACTATCTCTTACTGCTAAAATTGTGTTGTGAAATTCATGCAATGTTTCCTCTTATCATCAGGAATGGACCAATGAGCCTTCCAAAAAGATGTTCTTGATATTATCTATCCTCTAACCATAACTATAGTTTATCCATTTGAATATGAATATCACTCCACAAAATTAACTTAAAATATCATATCTAAGGCACCTCTACCTATTGAAATAAATAAGAAATCGACATCATTTATTACATGAAATTTATGCTACAAACATCTTTAATATCAAAATCAAAATATACAAGTGTCTCTATCATCCTCCACACATACATAGCCTTTTGAGAAACAAAATAATTCATATTCCTACTTATTGAATCATCTACCACATTTTACTTCCTAAAAATATAGTATATCATGATGTAATAAAATTATAATAACACTATCTTTATCAAATGAAATAAATTAAAATAGTGATGATAGAAAATATTACACAGTCTCATGTCATTGGGGATGACTAGAAATCTATATATAATAATTTAATTACATAAAATATCCAATTAAAATAAAATTGTTTCTAATTAAATATCATTGGTAAAATAATTAAAATTATTAAGATGTAACTACCAAGACTTGTAAGACATCATTTCCCTCTCTATAATAAACATGTATCTAACACCTAGATAATAAGTTCCACAATATAACATGATCATAATAGTTTCATTGAGAAAATGAAGAACATAAAAACTAATAATATTCTCCTTTATGTACTAAAATTCCACTTAATACTGATTAAATAATAAGAAATCCAAAATCCTCCCAGGTTAAATCAATTAATGGTTTCATGATCTAGGAGAAATAAAATAAAAATCTTATATTATAGTTTGTAAGAACAGGAACGTTATATAAATCATCAATGTTATTGGGTGATACCCAAGAAAAAAACCACCACAATATTTGAAGGTACAATAACCACATCTTGTTGTGAAACACCTTTCCAATTGAAATAAACGTCATTTTCCAAGTACATATGCTTAAAAAGTATTCCATATAGTTTAATTTATCAACGTGTATTGGAAATTTCACTTAAATACATTAATGAACCTCATATGTCCTTAAATACACTAGGATATCAACAATATAACCCATACAACCGGGAGCAAGAACTCATAGAAAACTATACTCATAAATTACATGAAGACATCTATTATAATCATGATATAATAGCTAATCAAAAAAGACACAAAATTCTAAAAGTTACAAATAAAATGTGGTCTTTTGGGATGTCTTCCTACCCACCCTCCTCTGATAATATAAATAACATAAGATAATAATTTAAAATAAACAATACCACTTTAGTGATTAGATAATTCATTAATTCAAAGGATAGGTTAATGTTTTTTCATTAAAATTTATTTCCATGCATATATTTCTATTTAAAAATATAGAATAACATCCGAATTCTTTTGCAACCAGCATTGGAGCTCCCTAACGATACAAATTTTGTTCAATGAATCCTTTCTACAATAGGCCTCCTACATTAATCCAGAATTCTCACAAATCCAAAGGATCTATCTTATACAGAGGAATATAAATTGTATAGAAGTTGGCCTCCTAATCTATTATAAACATGATCTCATATCATGTTTTCAACATAAGAACCTATTTAAGAAAAACACAAAACATGTCCTTAGAAAATTATTGAATATATTTTCCCTATAGGTATACAAATAAAAAATATAATAGAATCATGATAGACCAAACCAAGTCATGATTTCTGAAATCTATCTAATGGTCTCACTCACCCAAAGAAATCACAAGATCACCTTTCACATCAAAGAAGGTTACATGACTCTGATTGAAATAAATTGTATCATTTATTCAATTTAACCAATCCAAGTCATCGATGATATTGTATGATTGTATTAATATAAGTAAAATCTACCATATTATTATTCTGTTCTCATTCCCAAAATTCCTTTACCAAACATGACCGACATATAACAGATTTTTTCAACAATAAGGGAATCATATTTTTATCGGCCTTAATATTAAACATTTAGATAAAATTGGGGGTAAAAAAGAAGTTAAAATATCTTTTATCAATCAATAAAAACTATAAGATATTAAACAAAAATGGTCCCCTGAATGAATTTTATGTCTCTATAAAACTGAAAAAAATTTGTCCTAAAACTTCTATAATATACAAATTTGACTAGATGGATTTAATAATTCACACCACCTCATCTATGATAAATTTTAGGTCATTGTGGATGATTAATATCTCATGTATATCCTCTTATATCCTTGTCACCCAATTAAGATATAAATGATTATAGACACGATTATTGCTAATAAATTTAAGGGGGAAATGGTTGTATGAATATATCTAAAAATTATCATTGGATTTATGCTAACCACTGAGGATATAATGACACTAATACTTCTATTTTCATTTCGAAGCATAGAAATTATATACTACACTAATGTTTTCAATATAAATCTATAAGCTATTAGATCTTAATAACTACGGAAATGAAGAATTATGTGAATCCTCATCGACTAAAACAATATCTACACTTATGATTCGTAATATCTATACACAAATCCAATCTTATTATAGTTCAAATGAATTCCCTCAAAAGGGAAATTTTTTTATCCAATAATTTTCTCAGTCACCTCATCCTATATTGGTTTCTCAATATAATATTATAGCATGATATGATTGGATCTGTATTGAATCTCTATATATTAATCCTCCAAAAATGAAATTATCATTACCATAAAATTTAAAAGAATACTTGTAGAATAACAAATAATTTTTATGAACCTTGATAAAAAATATCACATGATCAATCTCCCCCATTTATGGATGACTAACTCCATCCACTGAAAAGACATCAATATCAGTGATAATAACTCATATTAGGAATTGATCTAAAATATTTCCTATGTAGGTTTAAAATCATCATGATAATTGAGGTTAATGGTCCACCACTATAGATCGAAACCTATAAATTAGAAAATATCCAAAATAATATAATACACCATCAATAAATGAATGAAGTAAAGGGATCCTAAATCTCCTCTAAACACATTTTTTCTCTTGATTAGAGGCAATCCCTCATACTTTCAATAGAATCAACCATTTTAACTCAGGAATGCTCTACTACAATTTATCCTCTTTGGGATTATCCCCACTATTGATATTCTAGAACACCTTTATGCACTTTACTAACTAAAACTACAAAAGGCCATCATCCAAAATCTATATATATAATAGAAAAAACCCCAATTCAAAAATGCAGAACTTCATTGTATATATTTTTTAAATTAATTCATTTTTATGGCATATATATCTTCTCTAATTCAAGAACATACACCTAGGACCCTAACCCATAACAAGAACACTATTCCAAAAGCATGTTTTGTAGACTATTTGAGTTCTAACATCTGATCCCATGGGACATTTCATGTCACAATCCATATCCTTGACAATATCATATAGTAATCTTGAATAAACCCTTTCCCTAGAATAGTTCTATAATCATAACCAGTGACTCACTACTAACTCCATCTTAACTACCAACCAATGATTTTTTCTATTTTTTATCAACTCTTACCCACTAGTTCCTCTTTTTTATTGGAAATGAATATGTGAATGACTTTTTAAAACAACTATTAATACCTAATGAGTTAGAAACTAGTTTTTAATGTTTAAAACATGTAATATGAGAGTAATTAACTTATTTGATATTAGAAATAATTTTTAAAACCACCAATATACAACAAATATATGTAAAAACCCATTTTTAAAAATAATAATTACATAATACATGTTGTTTCACATTGAATTAAAATGTCTCTAAATAAAATTTTGAAATGATTCGGAATGGAGGAACATTGAAACCATTAATCACCACACCAAAAGTTAGTAATATTATTCCCCCACACTAAGCTTATACTATAAATTTATAAAATTATAATTTAAAATTAATAGTGATTATATTGAAGGTTATATACCTCAAAGACTACATAAAAAACTATGTTTGTTGGATATATAATATGTGACAATTTTGGGATATTTTATTTTATAATATCAATGCATGAAATATTTCATATTGGTGTATCATTCAGTTATATATATATATAATTAATTTTTTTTGTCCATAGGTTATAGAAATGAAATATTATAATGTAGTAAATAATATAGTATGATATCTATAGACACCATACATCTAATAAATTAATAAATTTTTTAATGATAATATTTAAATAATATTCCATTTATGCTATCATTTGTAACTAACATTAAATATGATGAAAATAATGGTAGTTATATCGACTAAATATTACTAATGTTGTAACAAAATATCACTAATTCAAATTTTATGAACATATGATTGAATTCAACAGGATTTAAGAGGTTCTAAAAATCCATTATAAATGAGCCAGTCACTCTTAGATGGTGTTTATCTAAATAGGACTCACCTTCTCTTGATACTCTCTACAATGGATCACAACTTCATCCCCCATTTCTTTGTTAGATACCAGTATATCATTAAATGAATTAAAATTTTACTCGATTGTTTTATTATACAATTCTTCCTGATGATAAATTATATTGAAGGGTTTCTATTAGCGGCTTGTTAGAGATCATTAATAAACCATTATGAATGATGATATTAATAGTTACTCATTAATGATAGGAATACGTGTTTTTATTATATGTATATAAATGATTTTGGTTTCATACAAGATTTATATTAGGATTATATGTTTTTAATTTCATACACTTCATTCTAGGAGTATCGGTCTGTCCTTAGAAATCAAATAATGGTATCACAACATCACATTGATTTTTTGATTCTTAAAACCGTGATCTAAAATAAAAATATATTATATCATATTATAGTTTTATTTAAAATCATTAAATATATATCATATTTTGATGTATTAATGATTTTTCTACATTTTAGGTTATAATGCATGAATTTTTTTCTACTTACCTATGATTTCATAGATGGTGACACAGTTTAGTTCCTACAATATTTGAGATATTGTAATTATGTAATGGGAAATTATAGTATACAATGTTAACAAATTTAAGGACATATAATAGATCAATGTCTCACTATAGTGATATCAATTCATATTATAAATGATTTCTATAAGTTTCTGGTGAGATAATATTATTCGGAGGCTTATCATAATCCATGATTGTTTGTATGCACCAAATTAATATTACATAACCACATTCCAAAAAATTCATTGAGAGGTGATGATATTATCTTACCTAGACAAGATTATCAATTATAATGTATCATTGATAACATCAAAATTGTTTTGAGTACTATAGTATATTAGTTATAGATTATGATTTGTGATATATCATTAAATATGATGTTAAATTAAAAAATTATTCATCTAATTTTAACATATAAATTGATTTAAATAATTAATAAATTATTTTTATGTTTTGAAAAATGGTATTTTGGGATATTTATATAATTTAAGAAATATTTATAAATATATTAAGTAGAAATGGTTTTAAATTAATAATTAACATCTAAGATATTAATTTTAATGTTAAAAAACAATTTAATTTATATGGAAAGGATTATAATTTGGATATGATATTTTTAAAATAAATAATATATCTGATATAAAAAGATCCAAGAATTTAAAAAACAGGGGAAATATAAATGATTTTATATATAATATTATGATGTTTTCATAATATTTAAAATAGTAATGTTCCAAATAATGGTATTTTTTTGAAAAAATGTTTTTTAAACCATTTCACAATGGGTTTTGATAATTGATAAGATCAATGCTGAAACAGTGTAAGATTCTTGTTATGATGAATGTTTATATAATATATGATTAGTTTATATACCTATAATATATATTTTAAATATCATATACTTGAAGAAGTCTTCATATAAAAGATTTTATTAAAGAGTTCATATTGGGAATAAATTTCAATATTAAATATTTAATTAATTATCAAATGTCCTTAATACACAACTAATTTTAAATAATTTTTAATTAATTTATATTTATATTTTTCAAATGGTTTAATCTAATTTTTAAATATATGATATGTTAATTTATTTATTTATTCCATATTTATTTTACAAATATAAATCTTATCTTATTAATGAACTAATTTTTTAGTATAAAATAATAAAAAAATTGTAAAAAATGTCATACATATATATTATGAGCTATAATTTAGGTATGATAATTATTTTTTAACTTATGATATGTTGACTTAATTTTTTATTATGTTTTGATCAGGAAGTAATAGATGATTGATGTTTATATGTTTTTTGTGTTTGAATTATAATATGATTTAGGTCTCTCTTGAGTATGTTATACATGGATGAAATGAATTTTCATTGGATTATAGACTATCATAACTGTTTATTCCTTCTCTATAAAAGTAGTGATTCCCAACAAGTCACACTTATAGGGATTATTGATTTTATATAACACTATAAAATTATAAGAAAGGGCTTCACACACCTTATACATATGACATATTTAGATTTCTATGAATATAATTATCTATTAATTTGGGTTAGTAACATAATATATGAATTTTGTAAAGAGTTACTGTAACAACCCAGGATTTTATAAGATACATTCTTTTTAATTTCATTCATATCTTCTATTGTATGATACACCAAGATTATCTTGCGCTATACGCAACATCGTATTAGCTTGCAGAATACGCAACACTATTCATGGCTTGTGTTACACGCAATTTCAAGTTCGTTTGATAGAAGTTATTATATGAAACATTGCATGTATATATATATATATATTCAATGTATAAATAAAATATGGTAGGATTATATTATACGCAACAACAAAAGAGTATTGCACTACACGCAACCCTGACTTGGCTTGCATTACATGCAATCGCAACCTTCCCTGATTGCGTGTGTTGTACGCAATACCGGGTTTTACAAAACAACAATATATTATTATAATATTGCTATGAACTGTCCGTTATGAATAGTATTAACTAAATTTTTAATTTTATAACATTATTATTCATCTTACACATTTTTTAGAACATGGTATAAGAACAAAATAAATTTTTCAGGTAGAATAAGTATTTTTCAAAAAATACAATTTTGTCGCCTTTTGATGGCACACCCACTTTAAATCTAGTTTTTGAAATGTTTATAAGATCCATTTGAAAAAATAAAATCATTCTTCGGAATCAAGAAATAATAATTTACTTTGGATAAATTTTTCATTTTATTCTGATAACTTTTATATTTTAATGAATAGTAAAAACACACTATATTTTAATTAAAAACAACTTTTTTCATCGTAATATGTTATGTGGTTAAATTATAATATTGAATGGTTTTAAAGTATAAATAGAATATATTTTTACCATTTAATATATTGTATGTCATTATCATTGATTTTACCTTGAATTCGTAGGTTAAATCAATTCAATCTTTTGCAATGTTTTAATGAAAACCTCGTCTTCTTTCAACAACGAGATTAATTTATTTTAATTTCTGAAAATTTTGTGTATTGAATTTGGAAAAATCGATTCCATATTTGGAATCAGTGGGTCCAAATTTTGTTAATAAGCTACTTTTTATTTTTGGGCATTGTGAATAGTAACTACGGTAAATTTTATTTACCATAGTTAAAGGTAAATCAGGTAATTAAGGGTCAATATAAGATTATAAAATTACCCTAACACTTGGAAAAATTCTATTGGATGGCTAAAAGTAAACCCATATCAACTAAGGGTCGGATTAGATTCATTTTATGGACTTTAGACCATGGAAATAATTTAATTATTATTAAAACCAAAGAAAGTGACAACATGACACTCTCTTAAATTTTATAAGTATAATAATTTTAATTTAGTGATAAACATCATAAAACTTCGAACATGAATAGTCTCCAGAAAGCTAATAAAATTATAGACATCATGATAATTTTTTTAGAATTTTTAGGGATTAAATAATTATCATTAATGGTGATACATTAATGATACAGAAATTATTTATTAAGTGGAAAATAAGTAATATAGTTTTTATTGAAATAATAATACCCATTAAAAGGCCCCAAAACCTGACCAAAACTTATTGGTAGTGTATATATACACCTTAATAATCCAATTACCTAATATATAACCGTTTGGATCCTTATAAAAGTGATTATGACACTTATATTATTTTATTTTAAATGATGCCAAAGTTGTCACCTTCATAATTTAATAAATATAAAAATTTAAATATTGTGATTTTAAGATGATAAATTCGAGTAAAAGTATTATTGTGAAAGTTAATAGATTTATATTCATCATAGGATTTTATTTTAAATTTTTATGCAAAAATAAGTATATTAAATAATTATACAAAAATGTTGTAGTAATTATTTTAATAAGAGATAAACCAAATAAATGGTTTTAAAAATAATAAAATAAATATTATATGAACTATTTAATGAGATCCACTAATTTTATAGATACATATGGCCTGTTTTGAATCTATTAAAGCTTTTATTTCGAACATATCTTCTGTATATATATTTTATTTAAATTCAAATAAAGTAATAGTGTCTAAATTGACACTATTGTTATTTTATAAAAATAACATATTATAAAATTGTTTAAAAATCTAAAAAATATTTAAAAATTATAAATTTAAATTTATATGGTCTATAATGTTATGAAGTAAACAATTATGGAAAATTCACAACAAATAAGTAAATATTTGTTATAATTTAAAATTTAGAATTTTATTACCACAAATAAACTTAAATAGATTAAATAAGGATAAATCAAAATGATAAGGTTTAAAATAACATCCAAACATGTATAAATTTGATTGTTTTATGTGATTAAAACCCAATCTCATCTAATCTTTGAATATGAGATATTTTTGGATGTTTTTAAGTCGGGTTAGATTTATTATAAATTATTATTTTTGATAATTCCAATGGTGCCCCTCTCCTCCCTTATAAAAGGGCACCTCCTCCCTCTCCTCCTCCCACAAATTTGAGCCTTCAAGCTCGGACAACCCCTGAAAAATTATCTTATCCACTTCCCTAGAAACATCCTAGAGGTTCTGGTCTAATTTAAAGACCAATATTAGTGCTCTAAGAGGAGGTTTCAAAGAGGCGTATCGAAGAAGAGGTAATTTCTTCCCCCGATTCTTTCAAGATTCTTTCTTCCTCAACTTCTTCTTATTTTGTTGTTTCATTATAAAGTAATAACATAAGTATCAATAATATACTGATTTGTTATTATAAATATGAAACAATCCCATTTCACCTTCTATCCATCCTACAGAAAAAAAAATCACCGCGCGTGCGTACGTACAGAATACTGTCTCCACGCTGTGGTGTAATCTGTTTTTCCACCAAAACCTTACATGGATGGGTATAATGGTGTAAAGTATAACTATACATAGTTATTATAACATCATACTGATTCTGATATATTGTATCATCCACTCCAATTCAATTCAATAATTATGGAAATGATATAATCGCTCGTGCGTAAGTACGGACTACCGTCTCCACGACGCGATGAGATTCATTATCCATGTTAACCATTTAAGAATGATTATAAAGTATATATAAGAAATTATAATGAAATATATGTCGTTATAATGCTACTGGATTTATGTATATATTTATGTCATCTACTTAATTCCATTCAACTCAATAAGGAAATGAAAACAGCGTTCATGCGTTCGTACGGCCTACTGTCTCCATGAACGGTGTATTTCATTCAATTTATCGATCTATTATATATATGCATATTCTGAATATATATTATATATAAATCATGTTTTATATTATGGAATTATGTAATCATGATCTAAGTAATCATATGAATAATTACAAGTCAAAACACGGATGACAAATGAAACGATTTTACCCAAAACACTCTTTAACATGGAATTTACAAAAGAACGAGTAAAATAAAGTCATAAGTGAACCATATATGATATCATAACAATGAATATGATTTGTTAATAAGTCAATGACATTATTTAAATCATTATATAAGAGGTTCAGATACATATGAAGCATATCAGACATAAGGTAAGGGATAAATTTGGCAAATCTCATTTTTATCCGAGATTGATTATTCGTAAGTATTTGCTGGGGTTATTTCTATCATCCATTTCCATGTTTTATAAAAGTGTGTTCATGTATGTTTAAAGTCATTTTTACCCATTTTTTTTACTTTTTTACTTTTACTACATGTTATGTAAGGAATCTTTCTTTTGTTTACATTATGAGGTACTTTTTTATCATTTTCGAGAAAAGTACGAGAAGAATGTTTTTTTAACTTATAAGACATGAAAGGATTTTTACGGTTTCATAAAGCCTTATTTTCATGAAGCTTCCTCCAAAATATTTCATTACAGTTTTCAAAAAAATATCTTTCCTTTAAAATTACATGACGTTTTGTGAAAAGAAATTTATTTTGAAGAAGAAAGGATATTTTCCTCAAGAATTAATTTGATGTATTTTATCAAAACCATTTTTCATCTAAGATGACATTATTTCATATGTGCATGTTTCAAGTATCATGTCTCTGTGATTTTTCTGGTTTCACTTTTCTTATTATGAAATGATATCCATTTCTTTTATATGGATTATGTGATGATTTAAGGATGTTTATGAAACCCATTTTGTTTATTGGGTTATTATGAATGATGTATGTTTTTTTGTGGCACAAGTAAGAATGATTTCATTATGAGATTGGTGGGACCTATATCTCCCTACAATTCATTGGGTAAAGATTTTATATCTCATGTGATAGACAAGGCTAGAACGGTAAGTTAATCCAGTTCAGTGTTAGAGGACTGAAACGAGGAGTGAACTCGATTCAGAATGGGAATTTTTCCACTAAGATGGTCTTGGCAGCAATTCCTTGGCTACTATGGAAATCATTACATGTGCTTAATGGATGCCATAATTACATGTTTTATTCCCATGCTATTTTATCATGGTTTATGTTCATTATGATCTATGCCTTATGTACTTCCATGTTTTATGTCGTTTCTCAAGATTTTAATGTTTAAACATTATGTTCATGTATTTAAGTTCCAATATATATGGTATGTTTTATTTTGTCCATGCTTACCCTTACTGAGCATTTGAGCTCACCCTTTTTATGTTTTATTTCCCCCCAGGATCAAAAGAAAGGTTTTAGGACAGGAAACAAAAAGTGGAAGATCTTTATGGGAGATGTTGAAGATCTTTCACCACGATTAGAAGATTACATTCCAAGTTTCCAAAGACACTAAACTATTACGGTCCTTGTGTGTCTGTTTTTGTTATGTATTAAGTATTCCGTAAAAGTAATGTAATTTCCATGTACATCAAACTTAGGGTCCCTAAAGTTGGTATCATTGGACAAGTTTAGTCAACCTTTGAAAACTAGGATGCGAAAACGTTAGTAAGATCCCTAGAGATATTTCTAAGGTATGTCTAGGGATGTCCCTAAGGATAAGTATACATATAGGATATAGTACTTGAACTATGGTAACGATATTAGATTAAACCAAAGATGTTAGATATTGATGTTACTCCCCCATTATTATGAATTTTTCCTCTCACACTATTCTTTTTGGGTTTTAGAAAATGGCTGGAAACAAGATGATTCACGATAATGGAGGATATGATGGACACTGGAATGATATTCTTCATGAGAAACCAAATTAAATGGGATTTGGAAGTCCAAACATCATTTTTATGCCGAATCAGCAATCTCATAATATGATCAATAAAGTAAAATTTGTTATGTTTCCTGACTCGTCTAATAAGAGAGAGATGGAGTGTCATGATGATCATAGAGGAAAGAAAGTTCAATTTCCCCTATGTAAATCATGTGGGAAGAGGCATCAAGGAGAATGTTTCAAAGGAACAAGAAGATGCTTTGGGTGTGGAAAAGAAGGACACAAAGCCAGTAAGTGCAAAGGAAAAGGTTCATTTAACACCAGGGATGAAAATAATGGTATTGATACGACATCAACAATGGTTAAATGTTTTAAATGTGGAATGTACGGGCATTATGAAAACCAATTCCCTAAAGGAAAGTCTCATGAAGAGAATTAGTATGGTCGTATGGGTAGTATTTTTGTTAATGATGATGAAGAGACTGCAAATGATATGTGAGATGAAAGAATTTTTGATGCTCGGTCAATGGATTAAGAATGTAGTGTAATGATTACATGTTTATCATGTGTAATGTTGTATAAGTAATCTCATGGTACTATGGAATAAAGAGACATCTATGGATTGCTACACTGTTGTCTTTCCTTGAGTTTTGAAAGTTTATGATTAATGGTACCAGTATCCATGAAAGGTTATTCAGATATTTTTGGAATGTAGATGATATGCGCATAATGAAGGGATAAGGAGAAAATTAAATGTTTGATTGTATTCATGAGCTCATGACTGATATAAGGAGAAGGTTATATCCAGGTTTGAGTATATAGAATTTTTGGATTTTGGTATGTGGAAAGAGTTAACTTTTGACAGCATTCATGTTTTCACTAAGGTTTAATGGGTATTCATTCTTCAAGAGAATAAATGATTACGGTATTCACATGTTTGTAATTTGACCAACAAGATATATCTTATGATATATGGGGGATAAATGATGGCATTCACGTGATTGTTCTGTGACATTTCAAGTAATAATTTTCTTTATACTATGAGCTTGGACCGAAGTATTTTAGATAAGCCTAAAGATTGGAATGGATTATGTTGGACATAAGTTTGGATATAATTTTTTTTTGATATTATTGATGGGATGTTATAGAAATAGAGTTTTAGAAAAAGGACAACCTGCAGGATGGGCGACAACCCATCGCGTTGGACAAGGCTGTGGGAATCGAACCCTCAACCGAGGTGCGACTGGCCTTTATCGCCTACCACTGGCCTACAGGAAGTCCCTGTTTAGTAGAAACTAGTTTTATTATATTAAGCAGTATGATATATGAAGTATAAGTCCATTTTAGGAACAATATATGATTAATCTCACTATATATGGACTTATGTATTTTTTGATAACTTTTCTAACCTTTTGTTTGAGACAGATGGAATGACCCATCATTCTATCCAATGATCTACTAACACATCACTAATGACAAATTCAACTTCATTTATTTAAGAGATGAAGCGGAAATTGTCCAATGAACGACCAACGGTGAGACTATACCAAAATCACGAAAGTATTTCTTCGAATTCCAATTTCATCAACTTTAGGGAAATGATCCTAAAAACCAAAAATGTTGTCATAGTTCACTTATATGTGATGAATCTGATGGTACCTTAGATCATCACAAATTTATGGCTTTGTGATTGATGGCTTTTTCATAGCCATGTTCTCTACCACTCTCCATCAGAACATGATGGTTAAATTTCTCTTCCATATCCATATTTTCACCTATGTGGAATCCCAGTGATTAGTTTATTTGGGTAACCATTAAATTTCATGCTTTTGTTTTTTAAATATTGGGTTTGGTATTCCTTTTTACGATGTGGGTTTCTATTGAAGAAACTTTCGAGTAGTAAACAATTTATTACCCCGATGAATTTCGAGGGCGAAATTCATTTTAAGGGGGGTAGAATTTAACAACCCGAGATTTTATAAGATACATTCTTTTTAATTTCATTAATATCTTCTGTTGTACGATACACCAAGATTATCTTGCGCTATACGCAACACCGTATTAGCTTGCAGTATACGCAACACTATTCTTGGCTTGTGTTACACACAATTTCAAGTTCGTTTGATAGAAGTTATTCTACGCAACATTGAGTGTATATATATATATATTCAATTTATAAATAAAATATGGTGTGGATTCTGTTATATGAAACAACAAAGGAGTCATGCACTACACGCAACCCTGACTTGGCTTGCATTACACGCAATCACGACCTTCCCTGATAGCATGTGTTGTACGCAATTCCGGGTTTTACTAAACAACAGTATATTATTATAATATTGTTATGAACTATCCGTTATGAATATTACTAACTAAATTTTGATTTTTATGACATTATTATTCATCTTACACATTTTCTAGAACATGGTATAAGAACAAAATATATTTTTCAGGTAAAATAAGTATTTTTCAAAAAATACAGTTCTGTCGCATTTTAATGGCGCACCCACTTTAAATCTTGTTTTTGAAATGTTTATAAGTTCCATTTGAAAAAATAAAATTATTCTTTGGAATCAAGAAATAAAAATTTACTTTGGATAAATATTTCATTTTATTCTGATAACTTTCATATTTTAATGAATAGTAAAAACACGCTATATTTTAATTAAAAACAACTTTTTCATCGTAATATATTATGTGGTTAAATTATAATATTGAATGGTTTTAAAGTATAAATATAATATATTTTTACCATTTAATATAATTTATGTCATTATCATTGATTTTACCTTGAATTCGTAGGTTAAATCAATTCAATCTTTTGCAATGTTTTAAAGAAAACCCCGTTTTCTTTCAACAACGGTATTAATTTTAATATAATTTTAGCAACGTTTGTTTATTGAATTTGGAAAACTGGATTCCATATTTGGAATCAGTGGGTCAAAATTATGTTAATAAGATACTTTTTATTTTTGGGCATTGTAAATAGTAACTACGGTAAATTTTATTTACCATAGTTAAAGGTAAATCGGGTAATTAAGGGAAAATATAAGATTATAAATTTACCATAACACTTGGAAAAATTCTGTTGGATGGCTAAAAGTAAACCCATATCATCTAAATGTCGGATTAGATTCATTTTATGTACTTTTGACCATGAAAATAATTTAATTATTACTAAAACCAAAGAAAGTGACAACATGTCACTCTCTTAAATCTTATAAGTATAATAATTTTAATTAAGTGGTAAACATCATAAAACATCGAACATGAATAGTCTCCAGAAAGATAATAAAATTATCTACATCATGATAATTTATTTAGGATTTTTAGGGATTAAATAATTGTCATTAATGGTGATACATTAATGATACATAAATTATTCATTAAGTGGAAAATAAGTAATACAATTTTTATTGAAATAATAATACCCATTAAAATGCCCACAAACCTGAAAAAAACTTATTTTTAGTGTATATATACACCTGAATCATCCAATGAGCTAATATATAACCGTTTTGATCCTTATAAAATTTATTATGACACTTATATTATTTTATTTTAAATGATGCCAAAGTTGTCACCTTCATAATTTAATAAATATAACAATTTAAATATTCTGATTTTAAGATGCTAAATTCGAGTAAAAATATTATTGTGAAAGGTAATAGATTTATCGTATTCATAGGATTTTATTTTAGATTTTTATGCAACAAATCAGTATATTAAATAATTATACAAAAATGTTGTATTAATTATTTTATTAAGAGATATACCAAATAAATGGTTTTAAAATTATAAAATAAATATTATATGAACTATTTAATGTGATCCACTAATTTTATAGAAACATATGAACTGTTATGAATCTATTAAAGCTTTTATTTTGAACATATCTTATGTATATATATTTTATTTAAATTAAAATAAATGAATAGTGTAAAAATTGAGACTATTGTTATTTTTTAAAAATAAAATATTATAAAATAGTTTAAAAATCAAAAAAATATTTAAAAATTATAAATTTAAATTTATATGGTCTATAATTTTATAAATTAAACAATTATGGAAAATTCACAACAAATAAGTAATTATTTGTTATAAGTTAAAATTTAGAATTTTATTACCACAAATAAACTTAAATAGATTAAATAAGGATAAATCAAAATGATAAGGTTTAAAATAAGATCCAAACATGTCTAAATTTGATTGGTTGATGAGGTTACAACCCTATATCATCTAATATTTGAATATGAGATATTTTTTGAGGTTTTTAAGTGGGGTTAGATTTATTATAAATTAATATTTTGATAATTCCAAAGGTGCCCCTCTCCTCCCTTATAAAAGGGCACCTCATCCCTCTCATCCTCATACCAATTTGAGCCTTCAATCTCAGACAAACCCTGAGAAATTATCTTCTACACTTCCCTAGAAACATCCTAGAGGTTCTGGTCTACTTTAAAGACCAATCTTAGTGCCCTAAGAGGAGGTTTCAAAGAGGCGTATCGAAGAAGAGGTAATTTCTTCTCCCGATTCTTTCAAGCTTCTTTCTTCTTCAACTTCTTATTCTTTAGTTGTTTCATTATAAAGTAATAACATCAGTATCACGAATATACTGATTTGTTATTATAAATATGAAACAAACCCATTTCACCTTCTATCCATCCTACGAAAAACAAAATCCCCGCGCGTGCGTACGTACAGAATACCGTCTCCACGCCGTGGTGTAATCTGTTTTTCCACAAACACCTTACCTGGATGGGTATAATTGTGTAAAGAATAACTATACATAGTTATTATAAAATCACACTGATTCTGATATATTGTATCATCCACTCCAATTCAATTCAATAATTATGGAAATGATATAATCACTCGTGCGTAAGTACGGACTACCGTCTCCACGATGCGATGAGATTCATTCTCTATGTTAACCATTTAAGAATGATTATAAAGTATATATAAGAAATAATAATGAAATATATTAAATTATAAAGCTACTGGATTTATGTATATATTTATTTCATCTACTTAATTCCATTCAACTCAATAAGGAAACGAAAACAGCGTTCATGCGTACGTACGACCTACCATCTCCATGAACGGTGTATTTCATTCCATTTATCGATCTATTATATATATGTATATTATGAATATATATTATATATAAATCATGTTTTATATTCTGGGATTATTTAATCGTGATCTAAGTAATCATATGAATAATTACAATTCAAAACACGGAAGACAAATGAAACGATTTTACCCAAAACACTCTTTAACATGGAATTTAAGAAAGAAAGAGTAATATAAAGTCATAAGTGAACCATATATTATATCATAACAATGAACATGATTCTATAATAAGTCAATGACATTATTTAAATCATTATACAGGAGGTTCGGATAAATACGAAGCATATCAGACATATGGTAAGTGATAAATTTTGCAAATCTCATTTTTATCCGAGATTGCTTATTTGTAAGTATCTGCTGGGGTTATTTCTATCATCCATGTCCATGTTTTATAAAAGTGTTTTCATGTATGTTTAAAGTCATTTTTACCCATTTTTTTAATTTTTGACTTTTACTACATGTTATGTAAGGAATCTTTCTTTGGTTTACGTTACGAGGTACTTTTTTAACTTTTTCGACAAAAGTACGAGAAGAATGTTTTTTAACTTATACGACATGAAAGTATTTTTATGGTTTCATAAAGCCTTATTTTCATGAAGCTTCCTACAAAATATTTCATTACTATTTTCAACAAAATCTCTTTCTTTTAAAATTGCATGACGTTTTGTGAAAAGAAATTGATTTTGAAGAAGAAAGGATATTTTCCTCAAGAATTCATTTCAAGTATTTTATCAAAACCATTTTTCATCTAAGATGAAATTATTTCATATGTGTGTGTTTCAAGTATCATGTCTCTATGATTTAAATGGTTTCACTTTTCTTATTATGAAATGATATCCATTTCTTTTATATGGATTATGTGATGATGGAATGATGTTTATGAAACCCATTTTGTTTATTGGGTTATTATGAATGATGTATGTTTTTTTTGGAATAAGTAAGAATGATTTCATTATGAGATGGGTGGGATCTATATCTCCCTCTAATGCATTGGGTAAAGATTTTATATCTCATGAGATAGACATGGCTAGAATGGTAAGTTAATCCGGTTCAGTGTTACAGGACTAAAACGAGAAGTGAACTCGATTCAGAATGGGACTTTTTCCACTAAGATGGTTTTGGCAGCAATGCCTTGGCTACTATGGAAATCATTACATGTGCTTGATGGATGCCACAATTACATGTTTTATTCCCATGCTATTTTATCATGGTTTATGTTCCATTATGATCTATTCGTTATGTACTTCCATGTTTTATGTCGTTGCTCAAGATTTTAATGTTTAAACATTAGGTTCATGTCTTTAAGTTCCAATGTATATGGTATGTTTTATTTTATCCATGCTTACCCTTACTGAGCATTTGAGATCACCATTTTTATTTTTTATTTTCCCCCAGGATCAAAACAAAGGTTTTAGGTCAGGAAACAAAAAGTGGAAGATCTTTATGGGGGATGTTGAAGATCTTTCAACACAATTAGAAGATTGTGTTCCAAGTTTCCAAAGACACTAAACTATTACGGACCTTTTGTGTCTGTCTTTGTTATGTATTAAGTATTCCGCAAAAGTAATGTAATGTCCATGTACATCAAGCTTAGGGTCTCTACAGTTACACATCAATATTGATTAAACATAGTGATTTAGTAGAAATAATAATAATCCAAACCAAATAATAAGAATAATCTACACATTTCAAGGGAATATAATAGTTAAAATGTTGAGATTATATCACCTTAAAAATTACTAAGTGTCAAATTACTTCAAAATTGAATACTTTTAATGTCTCTGATTATCCAGATGGGTAGGTAATTCTAATGAAGGGTTCCATTGTATTATTATGTGTTTAGAGAGAATGCAATGGGGTGACCTTAAGAGTTGAACACATATTTTTTATTATTTTTTGGGTTATAATTATAAAGGAAAACCTAAGAGTTTTGATACCAAAGGAATTGTGTAAAATTTTCTTTATAATGGATTAGGAAAAGATTTTTCTACTAAAACATCCAATATACATATATGATATGATAATAATGATGAACCACCAAAATAACTAAGTGGTTAATGGAATTATAAATCAGACTCAAAGATCTGTGAAATATGAATCCTGGAGTAGTACTGGATATAATAAATTTAACTTAATTAATTATTTTAATTTTTTAAAATTTAATACAATTCATCAAATAATTAATGTAGAACATGATACTCATAAAATAAAAGGATCTATTATAGATAAATACCATAATCGTCATGAAAATTAACATCATAATCAATATTAGTGAAATAAATATCGTAATGTAATAAAATTATTATTCAGTAAAAAATATGATATATATTTTTACATGAGAGTAATAATTATATGTGTTAAAATAACACCTTGGCGAGTAAAAAAATATAGATAATTTTAATCAAGTTGATTTAGATACTTTTAGAAACCATAAATATATTTTCTCAAATTTTCAATGGAATTATGATGAATGATGGAAAAAATAAATTTATTCTCTATATATATAATAATTGTTATTGAGTGTGTCAATAACATGGAGATACTAATAGTTTTCCATTATGAATTAATCTTGATATATAATCCTTTATAGTATCACTGTTGTAAATTTTTTGAAAATGTGAATGAGTTCAATAAATGTTTAACTATTTATCATAAAATTTTGATGGTAGAGGAATTGGGAATGAGATGATTTTTTCTTGTTCCATGACAACTATAAAATATAGGGAATGATTAATATATATGATCATGGTTGGATATAATTAATAGTTTTCCTCAATCATTAAAACCTAAAGGTGGTATTAAGAAAGTGGGGAAATACTTCCAAATGATGGAAATTATGAATACCTAATGGGGATTTTGAAATGTTGTGGAAATTCTATATATGGTATTATGTTAATAGAAATAAATTATCAAATTTTAAAAGTTATGTGATACCAAATGTATGTTTTTCAATTATTTTAATATATACTATTTCAAAATCACATATCTTTTTTTAGATATTGTATTTTTCATTCAAATATTAAAGTAAACAATTGGTAAATTATATAATCAATTCCAAAAAATATCAACATCAAATACAAATAAAGGGTTTGTATTTTCATTGTCTTTATCTTATATTATAATATACATTATTTATTAGCCAATATTTTAAATAAATAAATTTATATTTTTATTTTAACAAACTTTGTTGATGGTTAATAAACTTTATATAACATGTCTCAAAAAAATGAAAATGATAAAATTATTTTTCTTTTGATAAAAAAATTTATCAAGATGTTTCTTGAAGTATTAGGAAATGATCCCACTAACAATAAATGTAATATTTTATAGAATAAAGTCTTCTATTTTTTTCAGTATATTTCATCCCAATAGTAAAATACCATAAAATATATACAAAAATTTTTTTAATATTCAAAAAATAAAAAAAGAGTGTTATTTTATAACACAATTTTTTTATAATAACATGATATTATGAGAATAATATAATTATTATGAGTCTAGTGAGAGTACTATTTGAATTTTATAAGTATAATGATAAAAAAACATTATTATACTAGTTTAATTAAAAAATACAAGTCTATTAATATCATAAAAGTGTTTTGTTATATATATAAAATATCAATTTATAGAGTTACATAAATTTCCATCATATTTTTGTGAAATGTATTATTGAAAGGATTTTATGAATAATGTATATAGAGGACATATAATGAGTTATGAGTAGGTAAAATATGTTATTAACATGATAACAAAATAATCTTATATTTCCTTTGGAAGCATCTGACATGTCCCTACTATATTGACTTTACTGTGTAACTTGTTTCCATAGGTAGGAGACCACTACTACTTTTGTAATAGAGCCTCGGAAAGAGTGTCAGATAGAAGGATGGGTGGTCGTGGTCATACATACCCTTGATTGGGAATGATTTCATAATTTGGTGCACTATTATAGATTATAAATGAATATTGTGAATCATTCGAAAATCGCAGAGTGGGAGTAGCTACCGTCAGGCCTAAGAAAGATTAAAATAAAAAATTTATGTGAACAACTATTACAAATCAGAGGTCCTACATCATGTTGAGTATATGATTGTATTACTGGTTCTCAATCAATGGTTCCATCAACATATATCTGAGGTTCCATTTCTTATTCATATTACTTATTGAAACATAATTTGAGGTATATATGGTTTAAATCTACATAACTGGATACTCTTGAGTTTATCACTATCCAAGGAGGTTATATGATTTCATGGTGTTGGGATTAGGCCTATAATAAGGGCCTTTAATATTTCATTATGAAGGTAATTATAACACATGATGTTTAGTTCCACTTAACAGGACACACCATACTTTTATGTACATGTGATAGTGACCATAATGGGTCTTTTTATGAAACACTATAACATAATAATATATATCTTCCTTCAATTTTTTCTAATGCATTCAATAGCTTTCTAACCATGCAATAACAAACATTAATGAAACCATTATATTTTTAGATAATATATAAATATTTATACGTGACCATTAAAACCTATCCATTGAATTGGAAGTTATTAACATGAATATCCTCTTTAATTAATATATGTATAAATAAAATAATGTGTACGTTTAATATTAATTAAATTCATTTAGTATACATAAAAAGACTAATAATATCATTTATTATATTAAAAAAAATTCATAAAAATTACTTTTTATGTTTTATGTATTTTTATATGAAGAAACATATCAGAAATGATGATAATTTACGATTGATATTAATAATAGGTTAAAAGTAATTTTTTTTTAAAATGATATGAAATAAGACTAAAAATAATTAATATTTAACAATGTCATCTTCCTATAAAATTATTATATTTCATTATATTTGATTATTTAATTTATAAATAGTATAATTATAATTTTCAATATTTACAACATTTTTGGATTTAGAATTAAAATATTATGTTAATACTATTTTTTCATATTATTATGAAATAAATTAATTTTAGGTGAATAGTTTAAAATACCAATTTTTCTAAATACCAACTCTTTTAATAAATGATCAAAATAAAAAATGGAAGAAATATATTTGAAACTTTTAATATAATATTAATATTTAGAAGTAAAATAAATAATTTTTAGATACTATATTGACATAATTAAACACATCTATAAATTCCCTGACTCTAGTAGCCTGAAGATGGTGATTACTTTATTATATTGGTACAAGATACAAAAAATTACATCCCAAAGGGCCAAATATTTTTGTAGTATCAGTAAACTTGATACTTAATTTAATATCACATACATTTGAAAATAAAAATTACAACTCATTATTTTATTTTGATGAAATCATTATTCTTTATAGTATATCCTTTATTATTAATTATATTTCACTTCCGATAATCCTGGGGAAATGGAAAAAACAAGGGAATGTTTTAAACTATAGTCAGGGCTATATATAATGGAATATATCTAGAGAAAAAAAGTAATTTCAATTAATTGATGAAAAAATAACTTAAAAAATATCATTTATTAAATAACGTGATCATGGAGATTAATATCCTCGGAGTAAATTATGATTAAATAATGACACATAAATAATATGATGAAGGTGAAACTTTTCTTTATATTCCATAACTATTCAAATAATCCCAAGGATATAAATAAATTATGTTATAATGATGTATGTAATAATGTTGGACATCATAAACTTACCATCAAAGTCATATTCCAAGACATCATAAACACACCATCAAGACCTCATACCCAGCCATCACACATAAATGGGTAATACATATAAAAAAAATACTCAAACTAGTTTCTCTCATTAGACCTACCGATGCATAGATGGGATATAGTGGGTATCGATTGTAATTTAATAAGAAAAATGAATTCATTACATGAATAAAATATAACTTAATAAGAATTACTTAATAATCTAGAATCGCTTGTATAAGAAGAACTAGTATACAGAATGTCAATACCCTCCTAGTAAAATAAATCAAAAACTATCTATAAAGAGAATAATAATTATATAATTAAAACACATACAAATTTTAGTTTAGTTTAAATAAATGGTTGTTATAATTGATTAATATAAATACCATAAAATGATCATTAAATATTCTTGAGGAAAATACACTTTTCACATTGAAATTAATATTTAAATCTGAAAAATTATGGAATATTAGGAAAATATTTTAATTAAAAATAATCAAGGAATATTTTAATGGAATATTTCAAAAATTAATCTCTCAACAAGGTGGGAATTCTTATTCACATGAGTGTGTTTAAAAAATTATTCATTTCACTTTTCTAGAAAACGTAAAAAGGTAACTCATCCAGAAAATTACAAGAGGATTACCATTAAATTTTTTTATAAAAATAGAAACATGGTTAAAAATGAATAATAATTCTTTGACTAATTGTAGAAATACTATATCATTTGTTAGGAAAATATGTACATGGTAGTGAAATATTCATGACTAATAGATAAAAAATACTAGTCTTCCCTAGAAACATTATTTTAGTGTCATTAGTGGTTAGAGAAGGGGAAATGAAAGTAAAACATGTAATTTCATGAAATAAACATATGAGAATAAATTCTATATGGTTTAATTTATAAATGTCAAATAATTTCCCCAGGGTTTAATTAAACATAAAAAAATTGAATAATGTTGAGATCATAAAATAAACCCTTAATACTTTGGTAACATTCATATATTAATATCCATGATACAATAACATCTAATAAAACATTATATATAATTAAAAAATAGAATAATTATATAAATTTTCAATGGGGTAGTATATACACCACATAACAATAAATAGGTACATAATGTGAAATATGTCTCAATATTGTAGAAATTGAGATGAAATCCCTTACAAAGATCATATCATTAGGGTTAGAATTAATCAATGAATGGATTATGTATAAAAAATTTAAATCATAAAAAACACGCACAAAGAATATAATAATATTCCATTTTACACATAATCGTGGCACAATAAATTTAATTAAGTATAAGTATAACCCAAAGAATGTAAATTGAGTTAAGAAACCCATTCCCTCATGCCTACTCTTTGTTGACCCTACCGTAACATCATGTATAAAAAATTTAAATTTATTAAATGTATTTAATAGGTTAATTTTTATTTTTATTATTTAAATTATGATCGATTCATAATATCATAACATATTTTTATTAATAATTATTTATAAAATCATAGTTTTTGAGTTTTAATTATTTCTTTTTTCATAGATGTTTTGGTTCGGTAGTTCTGATTTATTCAAAATTATAATTGTTTCATCTTATCTATAATTATATTAATTTTATAAATATCATCTTTATTTATTAGATACATTTTTAAATGATTCTTGAAAATGGGAAGAAATAAAAAATTAATTACACCATTCATGGAGACGGTATGACCTATGTATGCATGAAAGTTGTTTTCAATTTTCAAAGGATATAAATAATGTATATTCTATAATAATTAACCTTTATAGAATAATTATTATGTCATATTTATTCATTAAATACATAATTATCACTATCCATTTGAAAATTAAATGAAAAAAAATCACTTCACCTCAGGAAGGTGGTATTCCACAGGTACACATAAGCAACGATATCGTTTTCCAATGGATTGAAAGATAAATAGGAATAAATGATATTATAATTTTAGAAGAATATTTATATCATAAATATTATATATTTCCCATAGTTAGGTATTTATAACCATCCAATTCATATTGTCAAAAAAATGAATTACACAACATTGTGGATATGGTAATTTGTATGTACGCCTGAGCGAAGATTTCACTTTTAATTGGATAGAAAAGAGACCGAAAATGGGTTTCCCATAATACAAATAATATATTAATATATTTATGATAATGGAGTTATTATTTTAGGATGGGTATAAAAAAGTTAGAGTAAATATAAAAGGAAATAAATTTTTAAGATTCTTGTTTTGACAATTACAACTTCTTTGGTATAATTTTGTTAGATTCCATCTTATGAGCCCTAGGTTTGTATTAAGGGAATTATAAATACATTTAATCTTGGATAAGGATTTTGATAACAGGTTTTTATATTTTTTATAAATCTAGTAGGCTCTTGGTGGTGTATAAAATAGACGAGAAGTTGTTCCTTTTATAGTGAATGAAATTACACTGTGGATTTCATAAGAAGATTCAAATACAATTAATTCATCCTCATGTGAATTGGGACAATGTGGATATTATTTTGAATATAATATTATATATGGTGGAAATTACTATAACCAATATATTTTTTATAGGTTTATGTTGTATTTTAAACCATCTCTTTTGGTTTAACCCCTTCATTAATAAATTTTAACCTTTACTAAAGTAATAAATTTTTCAATTATATAGGGTTATAATTAAACATATGTGGTAATAATTTTTATAGAAATGAATAATTAATGAATTTTTTTAAAATTTATAATCCATGTTATCCTTTTTCATGATTATTTATATTATTTGAATAATTACTTAAATTATTATTTTTGATAAAATATCAATAATGTCATTTTGATACTATTTATTTAATTTGACATTAACAATATCAAGATAGTGTTTTAATTTCAATATAAATTTTTCAACCTTATAATTTTTCAAATATTTTCAAAAAATTCATTTCACACAAAAATTGATACATATTCAATTACATTTCATGTTTTTAAAAGAACGTCTATTATTTTTCTATTAATTGAAAAAAATACAGTGTCATTATTGGGAAGAATTTAATATAATTATTAAATCACATAAAATTATAAATAAATTACCATGATAAAAAAAATTAATGGTTACTTTAGATAAATATTTATAACTATATTTATTATATTTTATGCTCATGTGATAAATTTGTAGACATTATTGTCAAGAGAGTGACATTTTGAATTTTTAATTACTAAAAATAATATAAATTTCATTATCAAGGGAAATTAGAAAAAAAATATATATTTTAAAACTGTATGTAAAGGGCCAAAACTGACCCATACAATTGGATAATCCAAGATTTAAGTTTATTTTGTGATCTTATCTCATTGTTTTAACCCTACATTACCCATTTTACCATTTTGAGGTTACAAATATTTACCACGGTTCCTAATAATAATGAAAATTGTAAATATTGGTTAAATTTTGACTATATTATTCTAAATATTTAATTAATTTTTGAAGATTCAATTTATAAAAGGGGTAGAGATTAATTTAAGTCAAAAATTCATAAGGAAACAGGATATTGTTTTTCAAAAAAACACCTTTTAATTTTAATTTTTATATATACTAAAATCCATCAAAAAAGATTATAATGAACTTAATAATATTATTAATAATATAATAGAAAAATCTTTCACTCTGAAAATATTTTAAAATATTATGTAAATTTGAAAATTATTGATACAAAATCCATTTTCATTAAAAATTATTATTTTCACTATTCATTGGAAAAATAGTCTTTTATGTAAATTCAGAAAAAAATAAAATATAATTTCAATGATATGATTAACAGATGGTACATTTTTTATCATGTATGTTCCTTAATATTTTATGAAATTTACTATAATATTTTATCAATAAAATAAAATTAATGGGATTTTAAGGAAAACATATTCTTGAATGAATAAATTAACATCAAAAATTTGATTCTTATTTCCAAATAATTAATCAATAAAATAAGATTGAGTAGGTCCTTTAAATAGATTTAAATTTTCATTTGTTACTATTCATACACACCAATTTTAAAAATGGGTTACAAATATCATATTAAAATAATAATAGTTCTTTGTTTGTTTATGCTTCGGGTTGTGTGTTGTACATTCTATTGAACATATTTTCATTTTAAAAACTCATGTTGTTAAATTATACTCCATCAATTTTTTTTCCATTCTCTCAATTTGGAATAATTTTCAGTAAAAAATATTTTTTATTTGAAAATCCCATTATTGAAAATCCACATCATAAAATGGTTAATAAAACATCTTCTTAAATTTCAGGAATGGGAAATATAAAGGTAATCTGGAATATCAGATAACATGGTTTATAAAGAGGTGAAAATTATAGGGAAGAAAAGATTAATATCCAAATAATGATGGTGGGTGATAAAGAACATTAATCATAAGGAAGTAAATTATAATGGGAATGTTAACAACCACAAAACAATTTATCATTGAGTTGTGAAAAAAACCATAGTTTCATTATAAATGAATATAATATGATTTTTTAAGATCCTTCTCCTTGAGTTGAGAAATTGTTTTTTCTATATACACTAAGAAAAATAAGGAAACATATGTACATGAAACGTATAATTTGATAAATTAATCAATTTCCAATAAAATATCATATTTTTATCCCAACGATGAGTATTAATGATTATTTACTTCATTATTGAAGTTTAAAAATAAACATCAAATAGATCACATAATCCAAAAATTAAAAACAAGTTATCCCTCTTATATTTTCTAAAATAAGAATGGTTATCATAAGTTATCCAATATAGATATTAATCTCTAAAACATCAACAATAACACATATGTTTAAACATAATCCATTCCACAAATAGTTATCTATATGAACCATCCAAAATGTTTCCATAAATTTAGAATACAACAGTATGTAATATTTGATAATATATTCTGATATGAACAATTTTTTATTTATCATAATGAAATATTAGTATATCAGAAATTAATATACAAAAAATGTATATTACTTATCATATAATTTCTAAATTATGATAATCTTTCCCCTCAATAACTTAAATCTCTATAAATCCATAATAAAATCATATTTTCATAAAACAATTTAACTCAATACTAACTCTTCAAATTTTGTTTACCTTAACCATATAATGTTTCATGTATATTATAATTAATATTAATAATTTAGTCTCTAAATCAATTTTCAATACCTTATTTATCAATATGATATATTCAAAAAATGGTCAATCTCTTTTATCTCAAAAAATAATAATTTTCTCAAAATCAATGATCATATTAATCCTAGAAAATTTCAATAAAATTAATCTTATTTCCGTAAAATATAAAACAATTATTCATCAAATTTCATTTCCCCTAAATAATATACAAAACCAATGGGTTGTATTCCCATAATGGTTTCCCAAAATATATTTAATAACGATAAATTCAATCACATAAATCCCCCAAAGTGGTATCTATGAATTTAAGTATTTGATAAATTGTAGACATAACATCCAAATACACTTCAGGTCTATCCCATGTCTCTACTGAATATTATAAATATCTATAGGATCTATTCTTCAATTCAATTTAATAGTTCATAGAGAAAATTTAAATCTTTATATGAATATACACCAATAGTTTCAAACTAGGTGTGTTTTGTGGTAACACTCACCATGCACTAGAATGATGGCAATGATATATTGGACTAACACTTTTCTGGGAAATTACCCCAAGATGGATATGTGTCAAAACCTTATCCAGTATTAGTAACAAAACAATAATATATCTCTAATAAAAAATCATAATATTTTACATACCAATAAAATTAGGATTTAATTCTACAGTAACATGTTTTTCGAAATTATATCATTGGGTTGTGTTAACTAATATATAGTTTTTTCCCAAATTTAGTTCCTAATTTTTCTATTAAAAATCCTCTAATGCCAATTTGAAACACCTAGAATTATGTAACTAAGATATAAGGATTACATTATTACGTTTATACTAAATACAATCAATTGAATCCCAATATTCCAAATAGTATTGTAGTCTTAGTAAACTAGAAACATACCTGAATCACACATATATTTAAAAACATAAAATACAACAAAGTATTTTTTTTGGGGACATCCATATTATATGTAGTATATACTTGCATATAATTTATAGTACAATTTCTTGTATCCTAGGGGTATTAAAAATAGTTAGAGATCAAATGATCATTAACGGTTATGTACAGTACATGTTGTCTTGAGTAAATTAGATATAGAAAATATGGGAATGTAAATAACAGAAAACACATGAAATTTTATCAATAACATTAGAATGAAGAATAATATTATGGGAATAATAATGATCAAATAATTCCATGTAAATAATTACATGAGTTTGAAACTTATTGATGGTTGAAATAAATATTCAAATGATCACATTGACATCTATAACTAATTTCATAAAAATGGAATGCCTAATCTAGGATATGACATACTCACCATCAAGGTCACTTTCTATGAAATATTAAATATACCATCAAGGCCACGTTCCAAGATATCACACAGAAATGGGTAAGGAATACTGCATTTACAAAAATTTTATTTTCTTATGAGAAATATTAAATCATCGACGGGCTATATAGGGCCCTTAATGTCACTTAACAAATTGAGTTCATTAATCATATGAATAAACCAAATAACTCTATCTGCATGACTTAATAATTATGAATTTTCTATGTTGGAAGAATTATTATACCAAATATCAGCACATCCCCAGTTAATTAGATCATAAACCATCTAGAGAATGAAAAATTATATTATCATTCCATCATATATATAATATGGTATTTTTTAAATAATGAGTTTTAGTCATTGATTAATATTAATAAAATTAATGTATTATTGAAATATTATTAAATAAAATAAACATTTCAATTTCATGTTCTCTTTTAAAAATAAAACAATTTTAGAATATTAGGGAAAAAATATTTAAAAATACCAATGTAAAATAATATATTATGCTTCAAATAATTGGCTGGTCATGATGGTGGGAAATTTTGTTTAGGGTGAGTATATTAAAACAATGATTCCTTAATTGTTTTTTAAAAAAATAAAAAAAGTACTTCATTAAAAATAGGAAAAGAATATTTTTTTTACATTTTAAAATAATTATTAAATGGGTAAAATTTTATTTAATTAATTTTTAGAGAATAGTAAAAAATTCTAAATACATTTTAATGAATATATCGACATGGAAGAGGATGATTTCCGATAGAGTATAAAAATAATGATAGACTTCTTTAAAATATAATTTTTGTTTCATTAGTAGTTAAATATATAAAAATGAAATGAAAAATTCAAATTTCCATAAATAACTAGTGGATAATAAAATAGATTTTGTATAAGATTAAAATATGAAATAGTCCCCTATATAAGACATAAACATAATAAATATTGAATAATGATTAAATTTTGAATTAAAATCATACCACAATTTTTATATTTGAATCATAAGCCCCGTGAAATAATTACATAAAATCAATCCTTAACTATCTTGAAAATAAGGTGAATCGTATTATGATAACTCAAATATGTAGTATGTATAACATGTAAAACTGAAAAGTTACATAATACAAAATATATTGTAATTCAATAGAAATTGTGAGGAAATCCCATAAAGGGATCTTTCCATTTTGGTGATAAATAATAAAATAAGTGATTGCGAGTAAAAATCCTAAAAAAATAACAAGTAGAAATAATAAATAATACAATCATATATAATTTCATACATATTCATGGCATAAAAAATTCATGATGTTGAAGTGTAACCTAATCAATGGAAATTATGTTAAGAAAACACATACCTCACACCACCACTTAGTTGAAAATTCTTTTAAATAATGTATTATAAATACAAACAGATTATAAATATTATAAATAACAATTTTCATACATATAAAAACATATATTATCCAATTATAACATTTAAACATTATTTATAAATAATTCTTCAACAAACTCATCATTTCCCTATGTTAACTTGGTCGTTTTTATTGTATGTTTTGGTGCCGTATTTTAATTCCTTTCATATTTTTCATAGTTAATCATATTTATAATGATATAAATGTAACAAATATAATATTTATTTATTAAATATATTTTTATAATTATACTTGAAATCTGGAGATAGAAATTTAATTGCATCGTTCAAGATGATGAAAGGCCATATATACACATGATCACTATTTTCACTTTTCAACGGATGGAATATAAGAAATTTAAATTATAATATGAATTTATATAATTATTATTTGATCATATATATGATTTATATTCATTAAATATATCCTTATAATGATATTTGTTGTGACGAAATGAAAATATATTCAGATAGCTTCGATGAGGTGGTAGTCCACATTTACAATGAGTAGCATTATCAATTTCCAACATTTTGAAATGTAAGAAGGAATAATTGATATAATAATTCCAAAAAAATAATTATATTATAAGTATTTAAAAAGTTTATGGCAAAAAAATGACACCACTATGTAGAGAAGGTAAGTCGTACATATGTATGGGAAATCTTTTCACTTTTCATATAATAGTAAAATGATAGAAAATGGTTTTAACACAATAATAATAACACATAAACATATTTATTATTCATTACTTATTATTATTTTATGTTTTCAAAAAAATTATAAGATTTAGAAGAATAATGAAATTTAAAGTTGTGAGTAAGGATAATTATTTATTGTTTAGTAGACTTGATTTAGATTATTTATTTAGGGGCAATGTCTAGAAATTTTGGAAAAAAATATATAACTTGTATAAGGATTTTAGAAATATTTTTTATATGTGTTTATTTACCTTAGATTCTCTAATTAGTCTATATATTATAGTAGATGGGGTTCTTTCGTATATAGAGTTAATGAACACCCATGGAATTAATAAAAAAAATTCAATAATTCAATTAATATTCATGGGAAAATGGAAACTATGTTCCCTAATTTAGAATAGAAGATATGAAAATTTTTAAATCCCATAAAATAATTAAATTTTTATAGGTTTATTTGGTATTTTAAATCTCATCTTTTTGTTTAATCCCTTTATTATCAATTTTAACCTTAACTGCATTAATGACTTTTTCAAACATAAAGGGTTATCATTTTACTTATAATATAATAATTTTATGTTAAATGGATAGGGGATATAATTTATGAATATAAATATTCTTAATTTTACATAAGAATATTTTTATATGGATTTAATAATTTAATTAAATATTATTTTCAATCAAATATCAATAACTTCATTTTAAAAAATATCCATCTTATCTTGATTTAACGTTATCAAGGAAAAACTTTATAACAAATTTAGTCTTCTGTAACACTTACAATATGAGATATTGATCTATTAAATTCATGGTAGACAATAATTCACCCCAATTTAATTATATATATTATTTTTATATTTATTTTTATATTTTTCATTTAAATGAATAAATATTGTGTCGTAGTTCCATTTGCAATTAAGTTAATTATTCAATGAAAAAAAATTATAAATAATTTACCAAGATAAAAAATATTTCTTATTTCAAATATACAATTATAATTAAACATATATTCTTTTATCATCATGTAAATATTTTTGAGACATTAATTTCAGGAGAGTTAAATTTTGTAAATTTCATTATTTTAAATAATAAAAATATCATTATCATAGTAAAATGGATCCCAAGTGTCATATATTTGAATCTTGTTTGAAAATAGAAAAGAAATCAAAATACAATAGAAAAAATATATTTTTAGGATGATTTTGAAACCTTCTCTCAATTTTCTAAATCTATTTTATCTATTTTCCCCTCAATTAGGAGAATACTATTTACCACGGTTTCATTTCCAAATGAAACAATGTAAAATATCAATATATACGCAATTTAGAACTATTTATCCTAAAAATGGAATACATTTTTCAATATCCAATTTATATAAGTGGATGAAATTAATAAAGATAAAAACAAAGAACATAATTAAAAACAATTCTTAAGATTATTCCTTTTCCTGTATAAAAATGTTTCTGTTGAATCCTCATGTATTAATCTTGTTTTAATGATCACAAATCTCAATAATAATTACAAATCTTATTAATGATCACAAATCTCACAAATCTTATTAATCAAGTGTATTTATGTTTCAAGTTATCTCATACCTTATAATGGTTAAGCTCAATTCATTTTATACATACTATTTTTTAACTCTGAATATAGTAATTTTACTAAGTATAAGACACCGTGAAACCAGAAACCATAAGAAAGACACAGTGAGCCAGGCACCGTGAACAAGACACCTTGAACCCTAACACCGTGTAGCCTAAGTCTCAGACATCATTACCACAAGATACCGTGACACAGTAAGCCTTACACCATGAAGAAAGACACTATGAATAGACACAGTAAGCCTGAAACTCTGTTTGGATAAGTGTCAGACACAGTTAGCAAGACATAGTCATTAAGGCATCATGAATCTAGAAACCGTAAGCAAGAAACCGTGAGGGAGACACCGTGAAGGAGACACCGTGAAGGAGACACTGTGAAGGAGACACCATGAAGGAGACACCGTGAAGGAGACACCATGAAGGAGACACTGTGAATGAGACACCATTTTCATAACTACCTTGACACCATTTCCTAACTTTTTTGTCATTTTTCTATTTAACTTTCTAACGGTCATATTTGACGTCTTTAATGCACTGAAATAATTAATTTTTTCTTGTAGACATAGTACGAGGTATCACTACCACAAAAACAGTTTTTCGTAGCCCCCCCTTTATCAGTGCTTTTTTGAGCGCTGATAAAGGGACCCCCTTTATCAGTGCTTGTTTAGTAGCACTGATAAAGGGGGGCCTTTATCAGGGCTTTTTTTAAAAGCGCTGATAAAGGGTCAGCTTCAAAAATAAAATTTAAAAAAATATATTAATATATTAATATATAAATATAGTTATATTGATATATAAATATAATATTTAATTTTTAAATATATTTTACTTGAGTATAAATGTACATTTACACTTATTATACTTAATATATAAGATATTTAGTGAAAATGGATACTTATAATATTAAAAAAATATTTTCAATTAATAATTTTCTAATCATTATGGAGTAATAGTCATTTAATAACAATTTGAACACTAAAAAAATTAAAAAAAAATTAAAAAAAGATCCAAAATATGTTGAAAACGCAACTCAAACTTCAAACGACCATAACTTTTGTTTCTGGTGTCCGTTTGAGCTCTACCACATATCAAATCGAATCCTGCGATGAGCTCTACGTCGTTGTGACCTATGGGGAGCCCAGGTCTATGGATTTTCGAGGCCAAAAGAGGCCCAGAAGGCCTCCAAAACTAAGTTTTTAGTCGGGGTATCCCGATTTTTTAACTTTTTGTGGATTTTCAGCCTCGTTTAAGGGGGTATTATTGGATTTTTTTGGTGGGGTCTAAATTTATTCCAAGGTATTACATTTATATTGATATTATTTCTTCGAGATTTTATCATTTTTTATAATGCACTGCTATTTATAATCAAATATATAACTATATCTACATATTTTTTTATATATTCACACCTAAAAATTTAATTATGAATATAAATAATTAAATATATTTACATATAAAATATATTAGCTTTATCTAAATAATAACTAACATCCATTTAATTTAAAATAAAAATATATGAATATTTGTATACCTATATATTAATCTAAGTATATATATTAATCTAATAACTATATATATATTAATATAACTACATATATATATCTTAATATTACTATAAATATATATATTAATATCACTATAAATATATATATTAATGTCACTATATATATATATAACTATATATATATATTTATATAACTATATATATGTTAATATAACTATATATATGTTAATGTGACTATATATATGTTAATATAACTATATATATATATATTAATATAAATATATATTACAATACAAATAAATATAACTAAATATATATATATAGTTATAGATATATTTTAATATAACTATATATATATATTAATATAACTATATATATATATTAATATAAATATATATATATTAATATAACTATATATTACTATACGAATAAATATAACTATATATATATATATATCATGAATTGGAAGACAAATCAAAATAGAGTAGTGGTAAAGGCTTAGGCGCGCATGGGGGAGGTCTCGAGTTAAAATCCTGGGGGAGGAAGGGGCGCGCGTGCATGGGGGAATATAGCAGCAAGCTCTGTTAAAGGGTGAATGGGGTGTGTGGGGTGTGTGGGGTGTAGTACAGGGGTAAAAAAGCGCTGTAAAAGGGGGGGGGGCTCAAGAGCTATAAACCACCCCGATTGGCAGTATTTTTTAATTTTTTTGAAATTTTTTTGAAATGTTTTTTTATTTTAAATTTTATCAGTGCTTTTTTAAAAGCACTGATAAAAGGGTCCTTTATCAGCACTAAAACGAAATCACTGATAAAGGAAGCGCTGATAAAGGGGACCGCCCCCCCCCCTTATCTTCACAGGCTTTATCAACGCTTTTTCTAACGCTGATAATGGCCATTTTTAGCCTGATAATGTCCATATTTGTAGTAGTGTATGAGGTATGACACATATGGAACCTGTCGGCTAAAGATCATGAATTGTGAAGATAAGGAGAAGTGTGCCCAAGAGAAACATACATAGTGACATCATAAGAAACACGAGTGCACTGTACTCAACAGAAAGTCAAGCCTGAGCGTAACCGCGAAGAACACATTGCAATACCTTCAGAGAAAGAATTGTCTCATGCATGCAATCCAACTCTGCTGAAGAACACACGAAGTGCACCGGAATGAAGAGAACATCTTCAATCGTGAAGAACACAAGATGAACCCCTACACTTTTTTTCAACCCAAAAACCATAGGACTCAGAAGCATTTCTGTCTTATCCAAGGAGTCCAGAGTTGCACTGCTAATCACTAGAGCATTCTAAACTCACATCTACTCTCTCATAGTGATTCTTTAATTTATTTTCAATAAGTGTGTATACTATGTATATTTTACACCCACACTGACTCATGCGCTGAACTAGAGGATTTCAAAATCATCATACCAAATTATTTACTCCTGCTTACCCATGACAACAGTGGAAGAGGTCCCTGTTTTTCCGGATCATTATTTTGTTTTCCCACAAAAACTATGGAAGAGGTCCCTGCATGTACTGGACAGTCCATGTACTGTTGTTAACCCATATCCAGGGTGTGGATCAGAGTTTATTTATATAAACTGCTTGGTGGCAGGAGATCACCAAGTGGAGTGGATTAGGTCTCGTCTTGAGATTGAACTACTTGTTTTATATCTACTGTGCAATTTAAATTTAGTCTACTCTATTTTACTGCATTACAACCTAATCTAGAAAAACACTAAATTCTCTTTGATAGTTATTCTTGGAAAGAAGTTATATTTGATTTATCTTTATAGGATAACTTCCAAAGTAATTTTAATAATACCAATTAAGATTTCTGAGAATGAATCAATTATCTAAGAAGTTGTTTAAACAGTAAAACTCTTATAATAGTATAACCTTGATTAACTAGGTTGTATCTATTTTTAGGGAAATCATTATTTGTTAAACTAATATCTTTTAATCAGAAATTTTTATAGTAACTTAATTCACCCCTCCCCTCATGAGTTAACTACACCGACCAACATTTGGTATCAGAGGTTTCTTCATTATGACTTTGTGTAATCTCATTCAAATGTGATTGTAGTTGTACTTTAAAGATCTGTAAATTTATGTAAATTCTAAATTTCTTGCTCTTAAAGTAATTTTTTAGTATAAACAATAGATTGGAAGGTGATGAAACCAACAGACCTCATTAATTAATGGAACAAACTATGCTCAATGGAAAATTAAAATGAAAATGCATCTAGAGAGTATGAGGTTTGAAATATGGTCATCAATTATAGATGAATACAAACTTCCTATGACTAATATAATTACATGGGATGAACCTACCAAATTTTCCTACAATAATAATTTCAAATCCATGAATGCTTTATACTGTTCCTTAGGAGGTGAATAATTTAATAGGAATTTTTCTTGTAAAACTGCCCATGAAATATGGGATAACTTGTTTGTCTCACATGAAGGCACATATAGTTTAAAGGAAATGAGACTTAATACTTATACTATAAAATATGATAATTTTATGATGAAACCTGATGATCCTATTTCTGATATGTATCTTATGTTCAATGAGATTTTCAATACAATGATTTCTCTTGGAAGAGCAGTCATTGCCAAAGAACAGATCATGAGAATTCTCAGATGTCTACCTGACAGATGGAGGGGATCCTCTGTCTCAATTAGAGAGTCATGCGACATCAGCAGGCTACCTGTAAAGGAACTCATTGGGAAACTAATGATGTATGAAGAAGATCTTAAAGTCAACAAAGAAAAGGAGGATGAAACAAAGAGGAAATCTGTTGCATTCATCACCACCCTCTCGAAGCACAAAGACAAAAGAAAATTGGAAGAATCTATAGACAGTTACACTACTGAACAATCATCACCAGACAATGATGAAGAGATGGCTCAATTGGACAGAAGATTCATAAAATTTTATGAGAAGAAAAACTTTTTTATAAAATCCAACTTCAAGGGAAAGTCTGATCGAAAGGGCAGCTGGAAAATGGACTGGAAGAGAAGTGACAAAACTGATGAGATTGTATGCTATGAATGTAATCTCAAAGGACATATAAAGGATGACTGTCCAAAGATCATATATAAGAATAAATATTAGGATAAATAAAATAAGTAAAAAAAATTAAATGAAGGAAACCTAGAGTTCCTCTGAGAATAGTTCATGTGACTCAGAGACAATACATGATGAACATGCTAAAAAATCCTTTATGTGTTTTATGAGAAACACATCTAAGGTAACACTGAACTCTTTTGTGCATAATTCATACTATTTATGAAGAGGAATGTGACTCTAAAAATATGTCTAATGATGAAATGTTTGAATATTGCAACATGCATGAAGAGACATGCAATGAATCAAAGGATAAATATAAATCATTAAAGAAACAACATTCTCTCACTATAATTGTTAAATTTGAACTTACTACTGAAAAGGTGAAAAAATATCAACTGCTCAAAGAAAACAATGAACTAAAAATTTCTAATGAGAAATTAAAAAGTGACGTAGAAATGTTTACTAATGGTAAAAATACCCTTACCCAAATACTTGGAAAACAAATTTCTCTTAAATATAATACTGGCACTGGTTTTCAACATGGTAAAAGAAACCTTGGTAGAACAAATTTTGTTTCATGGTCTAGGACATATAGTTTTGTTCCCAGTTTTGGACATAGCTCAACTAGCTCGAGTCATGATACACATTCTACTACTTCAAGTTTTTGTGAACAAAATAGAGTCTATTTTTCGAATACTTTAAATAATTCTTATAAGAAACCTATGAGAAAAATATGGGTTCCTAAATCACTTATTACTAATGTTACTAGACCCAAACAATTATGGGTACCAAAATCTGTTTTTTCTTGATCATGTTATAGGAAAGATGCTTAAAGAGCTACTGCACAAATCTGTGGTACTTGGATAGTGGGTGTTCAAGACACATGACATGATACTACTCATGCTTTAAGAACCTGGTAAAAGTATATTGAGGATATGTAACATTTTGTGACAATGCAAAAGGAAAGATCATTGTCTTAGGCCATTTTGGTAACTCTGATTCGATTCTAATTTCTAAAGTACAGTTTTTTAATGTCCTAAAATATAATTTTCTTAGTATCTGACAATTGTGTGATGATGTATATCATGTTAAATTTGAAAATGATGCCTATAATGTCTTTGATTCTAAAGATAAATTTGTATTTTCTACATCATGGAATGAAAATGTTTATTTTGTTAATTTAGATTCTTTAACTTCTCAAAATGTTTCATTATTAAGTGTATTTCATAAAGAATATTGGATTTGGAATAGGAGACTAGGACACTGTAATGTTCACTCCCTTAGAAAGTTAACTAGAAAAGGCCTAGTTAAAGACTTACCCAAACTTGAGTTTCCAAATTACAATGTTTCTAATCCCTGTCATAAGGGAAAACAACAACAAATACCTTTCAAACCAAATAAAGAAGTTTCTACTTCTCTACCTCTCAAGTTAGTTTCCATGGATTTGTTTGGAGCATCTTGAGTTTCTAGTTTAAATGGAATGAAATATGTTTATGTTTTAATAGATGATTTTTCTAGATATACCTAGACCTTCTTTATGGCTCCTAAAAGTGAAGCTTGCCCTTATTTTACTAAGTATGCCAACTTTGTAGAAAATTTTAGTGGACTTAAAATTAAATAATTAAGAAGTTATCATGGTCGTGATTTTGAAAATCAATAGTTTGAATCCTTTTGCTCACAAAATGGTAATAGTCAAAATTTCTCTGCCCCTAGAACACCTCAGCGGAATGGTGTTGTAGAAAGAATAAATATAACCCTACAATAAATTGCTAGAACTATGATTAGTGAATTTGACATACCTTTTTACTTTTGGGTTGAAGATGTTAATACAGCATGCTACATAACCAATAGAGTCTTGATTAGACCAATTATCAAGAAGACCCCATATGAACTCTGGAATAACAGGAAGCTTAAGGTTAATTACTTTGGATTTTTTGGCTACAATGTCTTTATTCTCAACACTAAGGGTAATCTTGAAATATTTTCATCCAAAAGTGATGAAGGAATTTTCCTAGGTTATTCAATTTCAAGTAATTATTATAGTGTATTCAATAAGAGAACTAAATGTGTGGAAGAATCTGTCCATATCAAGTTTGATTAAACAGATCCACATGAGCCTAGAACCATCCTAGAAAATCTAGAGGATGATGTATCAAATCTGAACACCAACTCAAAATCCTCAAATACCTCTATGAAAGAATCTGTGAAAACATCCAATTATATAAATTATATGCAATCAAGTCATAATGAACCTGAATCTATTAATGAACCTGAATTCACTAGTCCCTCTTTTTTCTAGAAAGGTTAGATTCCTTAGAAACCATCCCTATGATGCTGTTGTAGGAGACATAGAGAAAGGAACACAAAATAGAGATTTTCTTAGAAATCAGGTTGAACATCAATCCTTCTTGTCACATCATGAACCGAAAAACATTAATGATTCTGTTAGTAATGAATTCTGGGTAATTTCTATCCAAGAAGAACTCAATCAGTTTGAAGGAAATAAAATTTGGAAACATGTTGAAAGACCAAAGGACACATTTTTCATAGGAACTAAATGGGTGTTTAGAAATAAGGTAGATAAAGATGGAAATATATGCAGGAACAAGGCTAGATTAGTTTCACAAGGGTATAGTCAAGAAGAATGAATTGACTATGAGGAGACTTTTTGTCCAGTAGCTAGACTTGAAGCCATTAGAATTCTACTTTCTTATAATACACATCTGAAATTAAAACTATATCAAATGGATGATAAGAGGGAATTCCTAAATGGGTATATAGCTGAGGATGTTTTTTTTGAACAAACCCCTGGATTTACAAACCCTCATTTTTTAAATTTCATTTTTAAACTATCAAAAGCTTTATATGGTTTAATGAAATCTCCAAGAGCTTGGTACGATAGATTAAGTACTTTTCTAATTTCTAATGGTTTTACAAAAGGAGTAGATGATCCTACCCTCTTTATAAAAAGAATTTATAATGATGTTTTAGTTGTTCAAATCTATGTAGATGATATTATTTTTGGATCTTCTAAAAAATCATTATGTATTTATTTTTATAAAATGATTCAAAATGAATTTGAAACGAGTTTAATGGGTGAACAAATATTCTTTATTAGATTTCAAATCATTCAAAATAATTATGGAATTGTTTTGAATCATAGTAAGTATACTAGAGATCTTCTAAATCATTTTGGATTGGATAGCACAAAAATTAGTGACACTCCCATGAGTACCACCTGTATGTTGGTTCTTGATGAAGATGGAAAAACGGTTGATCAAAAAACATATAAGGGAATGATTGGAAGTTTACTCTACTTTACTGCTAGCCATCCTAACATTGTGTTTAGTGTGTGTATGTGTGGTCATTTTCAAGAAAATATTAAAGAATCACATTTAAATGCTGTAAAGAGAATTTCCAAATACCTTAAGCATACACCCAATTTAGGACTGTTCTATCCTAAAGGAAAATAATTTGATCTATTCAGTTATTTTCATGCTGACTTCGTTGGCTGTAAGTTAGATAGAAAGAGAACCTCTGGAACACGTCACCTTTTAGGCAAGTCTCTACTATCATTGTTTAGTAAGAAACAAAATTCTATTGCATTATCTACTAGAGAAGTTGAATACATAGCTGCTGGAAGTTGTTGTGCATAAATTTTGTGGGTGAAACACACTTTACAAGACTATGGATATCAATTTAGACATGTACCAATAAATTGTGACATCACAAGTGCTATAAACATTTCAAAAAATCATGTTTCACGTTCTAGGAAAAAACATATTGATGTAAGACATCACATTATTGGGGATCATTATCAAGAAGGTGATATTACCTTGAAATTCATTGGCACTGAATATCAACTTGCTGATATATTCACTAAACCATTAAATTTTGAGAGAATAGACTACATCATACATGATCTTGGCATGATCAATCATAAATAGATATCTTATTAGTCTTACTGTTTAATATTTTATTACTTTTTTACATTACTATTTCATGTTCACGGTTTCTCAGTTACTGTCTCTTATTTACGACCTCACAATTAGCACTTTGTATTCATGGTCTGTTACTCACTGTCTCAATGTGACTGAACAAAGTTTACATACTATCTCACCATGACAGGACAAACCAATCACTATCTCGCAGTGATGACCACTGATTGTCTCACCATGACGACCAATTATCATGGCACCATAATGACTTTTCATAGTCTCATAGTGATTTTTTTTCTTTTAATCCATATCGCAGTAATTTTCATTTCACCACTTTTTTACTTTCCCTCGTTTTTACTTTTGTGACGTTTGACATTACCAAATGATAAAACAAAAGGGTTTTCACTCTATTCTCCACCTGAACTCTCTCCCACTAATTCCTAATGATCCATTTTATCCTAGTAACTCTCTATCTCTCTCTCTCTCTCTCTCTCTCGACCATCCATGTTTTCCATGGATTAAGCTTCCATCTTCATCTTCATCCGAGAAGCACTGCTTGAAGAAATAGAAGATTTCACTGAAGTCGGCACCCGAAGGACCCCTAAATCCAAATCTGGTAAATTGCGCGATTGTACCTGAAAAGGAAATTTTCCCTAAGTGGTTGTTGTAAAGAAAATCATTGGTTTTAAAAAATTTTATGTTAACTAGGGTGGCTCGAATGGTTCTCTAGGATGGATAGAACCATTTATCTGAGGATGGGTGATCAGTTCTATCAATATGTAAAATTTTCTTTTGATGCCAGTGAAAGTTTTTTTTGTGAGAAGATGGATAAATGGGAAAAGATGCTCCTTCTCGTCAAGGTTATGGGATACTTTTCTTTAGATTCATCGCGACGGGATTTGTGATGATTTTTAGAGAGACCCCCCACCTACAATAGATTTCTTTGACATGGAAAATGCACTAGAAACTCTAACTAGAAATGGAACCTAGAGAAGTGCCATAGCTGCTGAACTTGATGGGGAGGCAAGTCTGTTGTATAAATTTGTTAAAAATATGATTAGCTCGAGGAAAGGTGACATTTTTGTCTTGAAGTATAAAGATTTGATCCTGATTCAAATTATGAAGAATAGAAAAAACATCAATCTGTGCAAGTATATCATTCACCAAATGTGTGAATTGATCAAGGTCACATCCAAATCCATCTCGTTTTTTACTCTAGGTAGATTTCAGTAATGCTAGTTTCCAAAGGAGTAGTTGGACCCAATGAAGAAGTACTTATGGACTATGAGTATTTATTATCTAAACCTACTCTCAGGAGGATGAAAATAAACTATAACCCTTGGAAGAAGGAATGGGTTGAAGATAATGATAAGCTTTATGAGAAGTATAATCCTGTGGATTATCCAACAAGGCCAAAGGAAATTTCTGATCCTGGTTTCAAAACAAATGATGTTGTTGAGTATTCAGAAGATAAAGAAGAAGAGGAAGAGGTAACTGAAGTAACACATAGAGAAGAGGTTGATTTACCTCATAGGGAGGAATTTGTTATTGAGGAAGAAAGGACAATTATTCGTCTTGTTGTTCTTGATGAAGAACCTTCTTCCCTAAGAAATGATTTTATTCTAGAAATATAATCTGAGGCTACAATAGAATTTATTGTCCCAAAATCTGAGCAGAAAGACATGGAAGAGGTTGTAGTAAGAGAACTCCCTACTGTGCCAAAAGAAACTCAAAAAGAACTTGCTGTTATAGAAGAAACAAAATGAAACTTCTCCCTGCTATCTAAGAAGCTAATATAGAAGGCCTTCCTGTGGAACAATCTGTTCTTGAGATAATAACCTCTACTTAAGAGAGGATGGAGATATCATTTCAGTTGGCTAGGCAAGAGTTGGCTGAGGAAATTAGAGATGAACTAGTGGATTTAAATCAAGTTCTTGAGACTCAAAGTTTTAAAAAGGAAGCACTTATTGAAGGGGAGGAACCTCAAAATCTTGAGACTAGTGAAGCTGAGTCTGATGAATCATCTCAACCAACTGAGTCATATTCTGTGAACAATCGGTATATATTCTCCATAATCTATGATGTGAGTGATTCTCAACAGGTTACTACCACTGGGATTGATCTTTCATCCATATTTCAACTAAAATCTACCACATACATTGCACCTGAACCTGAACCTGAACCTGAACCTCAACCTGAGCCTGAACCTGTACCACTTCTTGCACATTTCCCTGATCAGCATTATTCTGTTAGCATGGATGATTTGATAGTCTTTAGAGACACTATCTTAGCTAGAGTTGAGAAACGCTTTTCCTCTCAACCTCATCTTGTGACCCAACAGAGTCAGGAAGATGCCTCACTGTTTTTAGAGAAGATTATCTGGAGCATTCAACCCAAGATGATTCATGAGATTCACGAAGTAAGGGTTGAAAACAAGTTGCTCAATAATGATGTTGAAACTATGAAAATTATGGCTGTAGACCACCAAAGATAATTGATTTCAAGATCAGATCCCGAACCTGTTGTTTCTTCTCTTGAACCTAATGTTTCTCACATTTCTAGAGATATTATTTCCCAGATTCATCCATACCTATTATCCTTTGATTAAAATATTGGAGAAAGGAACAAGAAAATGTTGCACCACATGAAAGATCTTGTGGAGAACCTGAACAAACTCACAGATGAATATACTGGTTGTCTTCAAAAGGTCTTGAAACTGCTCAAGTCTCTAACCATAGTTGTAAAAGCCTCTACTTCCTCAAGTCAAACCTCTACTCCTTCTTTGGATAGTTCTCTAGTCAGATCCATAGTCAAGGAAGAGATTCAGAATGCCTTATGTGGCTTTGATATGGCTCCTTTATCTGAAGTTGTTCAGAACAGTGATAGAGTGCTTGACCTGGTTCAAACTCACTCCAAGATTCCTAATGATTCTCACCAGGAGATCTCTAAGAAAGTGGACTTCTATATCAACTGGAGTTTCTCTAAAACTAATATGAATAATAACTTTAAATATCATTTAGAGAATCTTCGAATACCTCCAGTGACCCAAGCCTTCAAAACCTAAGTTCATAAGCTCATTGAATTTACCAGATTGTTGGAAAAGTTCATGAAAAATAAAGATGATTTGGAAAAGGCTATGCAGTATGGAAGAGAGATTATTGTAGGATTCATTAAGATTCTGAGACTGTATCTTCATGTTCAAAGCACAAAATTTCTTGCTCCAGCAGCTGCTCCTCTCATACCTGGATTACCTACCTTTACATCTGCCTTAGCTTCAACAACCCTGTCTATTGGCCATGCTCTTAGTCATACCAGGCATGTCATCGTTGATCTACAACTCTGAAGATCTGCTACAGCTCCAACTTTGCCTCCCTCAATCTTCTAAGGTATCCCTTTACCTTCTTTGTCTACCACTTCCATTCCTTATTCTACATCAGAAAAGCCCCTATGGATTCTTATTATGTTGCTGATAAATGAAAAGAGAAGTCTACTTCATGAAAAGCCCAATGAATTTTTTTTGATGGGGATGTCATTAATTTTTGTAATTTCTACTATTAGTTGTATTCTGAACATTATTAAGGACATATTCACTGTTTTACCTTTACATTAACTTTTTGATAATACCAAAAGGGGGATAAAAAGTGAGAAGATTTCTATTATTCTATATGTTATATTCTCTTTAGTTGAATTCAATTTACCCTTAGCTGTACTTGATTTTTGATCATCAAAAAGGCGGAGATCATTGGACTCCTCATGTATTAATCATGTTTTAATGATCACAAATCTCAATAATAATTACAAATCTTATTAATGATAACAAATATCACAAATCTTATTAATCATGTGTATTTATGATTCAAGTTATCTCACACCTTATAATGGTTAAGCTGAATTCATTTTATTCATATTACTGTTTATGTCTGAATACAGTTATATGTCTATGTATAAGACACCATGAAGCCAGACACCATAAGCAAGACATAGTGATCCAGAAACCGTGAGCAAGACATCGTGAACCCTAACACCGTGATGCCTAATTCTCAGACACCATGGACACGAGATACCGTGACATAGTAATCCTGACACCGTGAAGAAACAAACTAAGAATACACACCATAAGCCAGACAATCTGTTCACCTAAGTGTCATACACAGTTAGCAAGACACAGTCATTAAGGCACCGTGAATCCAAAAACTGTAAGCAAGACACCATGAAGGAGACACTTTGAAGGAGACAATGTAAAGGAGACACTGTAAAGGAGACACCATGAAGGAGCCACCATAAAGGAGACACTGTTTGCATAACTACTATGAAACTGTTTCCTAACTATTTTTTCGTTTTTCTATTTAACGTTTTAGTGGTCCTATTTAACGTCTTTAATGAAATGACATAATTAATGTTTTCTTGTAAAAATAGTATGAGGTATGAGGTTTGACACATATGGAACTTGTCGGCTAAATCTCATGCATTGTGAAGATGATGAGAAGTGTGCTCAAGTGAAACATACAGAGCGACAACATAGGAAACACGAGTTCATTGTACTCAACAAAAAAGAAAGCCTGAGTATAACCGTGAAGAACACATTGCAAGTTCTTCAGAGAAAGCATTGTCTCATGCATGCAACCCAACTCTAATGAATAACACACAACGTATACCAGAATCAAGAGAACATATTCACTCATTAAGAACACAAGGTAAAACAAGACACTTTGTTTTTTAACACAAAAAACTGAGATGAACTAAGAAGCATTTCTGTCTTATCCAAGGAGTCCAGAGATGCACTGCTAATCACTAGAGCATTAAAAATCACATCTACTCTCTATTTTTTATTCTTTTATTTATTTTTGAGCAATGTGTGTACTCTGTATATTTTAAACACACAATGACTCCTGCGCAGAACTAGTTGATTTCAAAATACTCTTACTAAATTCTTTACTCCTGCTTACCCACGACAACTATGGAAGAGGTCACTGTGTGGCATGTTTGTTATTTTGTTTTCCCACGAAAACTATGGAATAGGTCCCTGCGTGGCCTGGACAGTCCATGTACTATTCTAAACATCGGTCCAGGGTGTGGATTAGAGTTTATTTATATAAACTACTTGGTGGAAGGTGATCACCAAGTGGATTGGATTAGGTCTCATCTTGAGACTGAACCACTTGTTTTATATCCGATGTGCCATTTAAATTTAGTCTACTCTATTTTACTTCTTTACTGCCTAATCCGGAAAAACACCAAATTCACTTTGATAGTTAGTCTTGGAAAGAAGTTATATTTGATTTGTCTTAATAGGATAACTTCAAAAGTAATTTTAATAATACCAATTAAGATTACTAATAATTAATCAATCTTCTCAGAAGTTGTTTAAACAGTCAAACTCTTATAACAGTATAACCTTGATTTACTGGGCTATATCTATTTTTGGGAAAATCATTATTTGTAAAACTAATATCTTTTAAACAGAAATTTTTATAGTAACTCAATTCACCCCTCCGCTCTTGAGTTAACTACTCCGACCAATAGTTTCATAACCAAATTTGAAAATAAAAATGATTTCAACGAAAATAATTAGATTTTTAATAATATAATTTAAGTAATTTAATGTCAAACCCATTTTAAAAAAAATTAACAATGTAAATTCATGAAACAAAAATAAAATTTCCAATTAAAATATGTATTTTTAAATATTCATTAGAATATAAATCTTTTTAGAAAAATAAAAAAACGACCACTCTATGATAATTTTAACATTATTATTAAAAAAAATATTATTTTTTTCCAATAATTTGTTTAAATTTTCAATAAATTTTTTTATAATATTCAATCACATAAATCAATAATAACAATTTTTGAAGAAAACATATTTCCTGAAGAAAAAACATAGATTACTAAAAAATAAATTTTTATTTGAGAATAATTTTAATTATAATTGACTATGTTATTTATATATATATTATAATAAAATTAATCATATTTATGGCCAAAAATTCAGATGTTGGGTTATAACTGTTATACTTAAATAAAAATACTTTATGATTCATTTAATCTAGGTTCTTTTTATTGTATATGATATAAAACATAGTGTTCTTTTAAAATAAAATAATTTTACACTATCTATGCCATTTTGAAATAATATGTAATATTTTAATTTAATAATTTTTTTTATTCTAATATATTAAAAGTTAATTTTCATAAATTATAGAAAAAATATGTATCAAAATAGAATTTTTATTTTATATCAACATGATTATATTATGTAATAGGGTCAAATTTTGTTTTTGGAATTACTTTTTGATTACTATGACTAATGTTTCGGATATGGTAACATTGTTATTTTCAAATAATTATATTATTAATATAATGTAATATTTATCTATTAATCTGAATTGACCTATATTAAATTAAAATGATAAGATTATGATTTAAGATATATAATTATATAAACTCAAATTTAATTGGTAACCAATGTCAACCAATATTAAGAACAAATAATGGTTAAAACACTATTTCTATCAAAAAATTGCATTATATATATAATGTTTTAAATTTAGAGATAATTATATATTGTATAAATGTAGAGTTAGATTATATTTAGATTAAAATTTGTTCTAGATAACCCAACATTGGTAATAGGGGTTACTAAATATTTTTATTACAACATAAACTACTTGTTTAAAAAATTAGTTACCAAGGAAATAAAATGTAAATGTAACAAAAAGAAAAATTAACTTTAATAATGTTTAAAAAATATGTTAAATTCTTAGTTAAATATTTTTTTGACCCAATATCACCCAACCTACATTATTTAGTTATTTTAGAGTATTTTACCTTTGAAAAGAGTAATTATAATATTGAAAATTAATCAATGTTCTCAAATGATCCCTTTTCAACACTAATAATATGGGATGGTTCCACCCCTTTATACCACACCAATTACATATAATTCATCCCTGAAACTATTTATTATAAAGACTGATTTTTTACATATATTGATAATAATTTAGAATTGAAGTATATTTATTGTAAAATATAACCAAACCATGATAGGACTGTATATGTATAGTGTCTTTAGAAACTGGGAATCATAAATAATTGTTTCATAAATTATCTACATTGTCTCTAATTTATTTAGTCATAACTAAAATACTCTTTGGAATATCATAATTGATACCATTCTTCATGTCTTAGGGAAAAGAAACATATAAAATGGTGAGATAAAATGCTCAGTATGTTTAAACAACAGAAATAACAATCATATCATCTTCATAAGAATATAACATTTGAAAATATTTTCCTCCATATAAAATACCACAATACCATGTCATGGGATAAATCATAAATGAGAAATATAATCCAAATAGTTGTAAAATAAGACATGAAATTTTTTGGAATACGCACATTAGAATATAAAATTAATTCAAATTAGTTAAGGCTCATTTCCGAGACCATTATAGCAGACAATGTCTATTACTAAACTGAGTTCTCTCATTGTTCCAACTCGGTATCACTGAACCGAATTAACTTTCCATTCTATCTATATCTATATCATGAGATATATATTTTTACCCAACAATTAGGAGGTAGATATAGTTCCCACCCATCTCATTATTAAACCATTCTTATGTGTACCACAAAACATAAATATTTCATTATAGCATAACTCATGTAATAAAATGGGATTCATAAACATCATGTCATCATAACATAATCCATTTAATATTTGTGTACATCATAAAAATAATTCAATCATAAACATAATAAAATCAAAATAATAATAGGTATAGAAACATAAAACTATGTCATAATAGATGGAAAATAATTTTGATAAAACACTTGAACATATTTCATGGGGAAAATACCATTTCTTTTTTTTTCAAAAACTTTTTTTCTTCCCACAATGACACACAATTTAAAAAGAAAATAATATTATTGAAAATAGACATTGTACTATGTAGAATAGATTTCAGGGAAATAATTCTTCAAGAAAGAGTAAAAATCCATTCATTCCATATAATTTAAAAAAACATTCATCTCATACTTTTTCTAGAATAGTCAAAAAGTACATCGTTTGGTGAATGTAAGAAAGATTACATACAAGGCATATTGTAAAATTAAAAATTTATAAAATGAATTTAAATATAAATAGAATAATGATAAATCATTTTATCGGAATATTCTTATAAAACATGAAAGTGGATGATAAATATACCCCCATTAAATACTTACGTATAAACATTCATGGATAAAAATGAGATTGAAAAATTATCATATACCTTAGGTCGGATATCATTTGTATGTATCCAATACTTTTAATTGATTATTTAAATTATGTTACTTATTTAAGACAGAATAATAATCATTTTATTGGAAACATTTAGGTCATATTTTCATCCGTTTTTTAGCTACATTTCATTATTACTCATTATTCAGGTATTAACTGCTTTATGTTCTTATGTATGTTTTTTTGGATAAGTTCTTATTACTATTTTAGGATATCATTTTATAATTTATAGAATGGAATTTTTATAATATATATCATACTTATTGATTAAATTAATTTATATAATCATGGTTTAATGAAGATCATATAGAATGAATCAAATCGCACCGTGAATATGGTAAGTCGTACGTACGAACGAGCGACGATATTGTTTCCATAATTGTTGAATGGTGTTCAAGTGGATGGTGTGTAGAATATAAGAATTATTATAATTTTACAATAATCATATATCATTATTATTTACAATGTTATGACCATCAAAGTATGGTGGTGGTGAAAAACAGATTACACCACGACGTGGAGACAGCAAGTCATATGTATGCACGCGCAGTGATTTAACTTTTCGTAGGATGGATAGAAGGTTAAATTGGGATGTTTCATATTTATATTAACATATCAGTATATTATTGATATTGATTTTATGAAATTATAATGAAAAAAAATAAATAAGTTTACGTAGAAGAAGAAATAAATTTGGAAGAATCGGTAGAAGAGATTTCCTCTTCCTCGACGCGCCTCCATTAAATTTCTCATCAGGGAACTAGAGTTGGACCTTTTAGAAGATAAGAACCTATATAATGTAAATAGGGATGTTTATAAGAGAAGTGGAAAGGGTTTGGACGAGCTTGAAGGCTTAAAATGGAGTGAAGAGGAGAGGGAGGAGGTTTCCTTTTATAAGAGAGGAGAGGGGCACTTAAGGAAACTCTCAAAATAATAATTTATTATAGATTCAATTTCAATTAAAAATTGACCAAAACTTATTTAATTCAATTATATGATGATTTTGGTCCAAATACAAATAATAAAATAATTTTTGACATGTTTTCAGTGTTTTTTATCCTTATCTTTTTGGTTTAACCCTTATTTTACCCTTTTTAATCTTACTATGATATCATGTTATTTACAAATTGTAGGTTAGAGTAATTACCATATCATGTCAAAAGACCAAAAAAAGTTATTTATGACATATTTGGACATATATTAACCATTTTTATTAATATAATATTCATATAAATATAATATCATTTAATAAACTATTTCTTGATTTAAGTTATAAATTATGTCAATTTTGGACACTATTCATAGTTGACTTTTTAAAAAACTCATAACAACCTGATTCCTTATAAACAAAGGAATTAACATATCCCAAATATGTTAAGGTAATCCAAAATATTCTTGGATGTAATCAAAATGTTAAAATTAAATTTATTTTAATATTTATAAATTTTTTTATTTGAATCTATCAATAATGACATAATCACTATAGTATAATTGTGTGATAATTAAATATATTTATATAATGTATAAATATTATAAATAAAATACCATGATTTATGAAATATTTTTATATTTATAAATACTATTTATATATAGAGATATCTGTTAGATAACCTTATATTAAAATCTATTTAGTAAAAGATATATGTTTATGTTATAATTATCGTTACATTAAATTAATTCTTATAAAATGTCATTTATAGATCCATGTGAATCCATGGTGTCCCAAAATCTTCCCAAGGATTCCCATGGTCATAAGTATCTCATAAAATAATATTATGAAACATTTTAGTGTAGTTTTATACTATGAAATTAATTTTTTACCATTTTTTACCATATTTACCCTTTTACCATGGTAAATAAAATAATTACTGATGTTACTATTAATAATGTCCAAAAATAAAAGGTATATATTCACACATTTTGGACCTTATGATTCAAAATATGGAATCCATTTTTTTCAATTTATAACACAAAAGTTTCAACAATTAATTTAAAATTAATAACATTTTTGAAATTAGAAAACAAGTTTTAAAAGTTAAGACATTGTAAAAGATTGATTTTTTTTACCAATGAATTCAATTTAAAATTAATGAAAAGGAAATAAATTATATTAAATAGTAAATATATATTTTATTTTTAATTTCAAACCATTCAATACCATGATTTAATCACTTAAATTATCTTGATGAAAAAAGTGGTTTTTAATAAAAGTTTAGCATATTGTTTATTATTCATCAAAACATGAAAGTTATCAGAAAAACATCACAAATTTATCCAAAGTAAATTTTTATATTATATTTCAAAAAAACATGTTTATGTTGTCATATAAAATTATTAATGTTTCAAAATATTAATTTAAAATGGGTACGTCATTCAATGTTGTAAAAATAACCCTTTGATGAAAATGTTTTTTATTCCATTTTAGTTTGAGAAATTATAATTAATTTACATAATTTATAGAAATTTTACTAGTGAAAATCACTGTCTTTTCTAAAACTATCATTCCAATATTATAATTGGGTCAATTTTTTGGATTTTTCAAGAAATAAATATTTTTCACTAAATAGTGAAAAAAAACATTTGGAAAAATTGTTTTTTTCCATTCAAGTTAATGTCCCACAATGTTTTGATTTTAATATTAAATTAACATAATTATCATATAAATATAAATAAAAAAAATTAATTACATAAGAAGTTTTATTTTAATTTATTATTATATAAGTTCATTTTTTATGAAAAAATATATTTTTTTAAAAAGTTTTTTATATGAACAAATTGTTTTTATGTTAAAAGAATAAAAAACTTTATATGGATTAATAATTTTAATTAAAATTATATAAAATAAATTCATTAATATATTATAACATTAATTTTAATGTTTTTACGTGGTATGTAATGTATATAAATTTTGTTTCTGGATTAAGGATTCATTTTTATGTAATGGGTTTTTGTTGTTGGTTGTGAACTTATTTAAATTTATATTCCACAACTTTTTGAATATATTAAAATGGTTTCCATAATTTAAATCACCATATAATATAAAATATAATAGTGCAAACATATTTTTGGGTTATAGTGATTAGTAAAAATTGTAAAATTTTGTTAACATGGTTATGGTTAAAAAAAGTTTACATGGGGAGTTAAACCAAGTGATAAGGGTATGATTTCCATCCACATATATAAAATTTTTATTAGTCGAATATATTTCAACAAAAAATTATCCTAAAATCAAATCCCTAATCATTTTGATCAACATTCCCATTAATGTAACCTTATAATACTGAAATATTTTAAGAAACTCTTTATGTGTCCCTCAACTCACATATAAAAGGTCACCTCTTATTCTCCATTATTATCATAATTTGAGACTTATATCATAGGAAATAAGATATCGGAAACCATTATAGATTAATCCAAATCATCCTAGTTCTTTAGGTATTCTTATTATACCAATATTTTATGGCTTAAGGAGTAATCCAAAATAGTTGTCTCCTAAAGAGGTATAAACAATAAGCCTGATTTTCAAATTTTATTTCTTATCCTAAATTATAAAAACAAGTTGTATCTATCTAAAATAGATTAATACTATATAATTAATATACTTAGATATTATTATTGTGATGGTATCACATTTTACCACCTTATCTCCATCAAATGAGAGATGAAATTATCATTGTAACACACTGTAATGGCCTGGGAAGTGGCTCATTAAGGACATTGCCTGAAACTTAGTTCCATCAAAAGGTTCCACCAAAACGGTGGCACTGGCCATGGTCACACACCAAAATGGTAGCACTGCTCACAGTGGCACCGCTTAAATTGGCACTGTAAGGGTGGCACCGTGAAAGTGGCACCGTAACGGCTGCACCATCACGATCACCTATCGAAATGGTGGAACCACTAATAGTGGAACATAGCAGTGGCACTGTGAGGGTGGCACCAAGATGGTGGAACCTTAACGTTGGCACCATCATGGTTGAACACCGAAAGAGTGGCACCTATTATGGTGGTACTGTAATGGTGGCATGGTGATCGTGGCACAACTTACGATGTCTCTCTAAACGGTGTTCCACTCTTTTTTTCCAATTTCGGACTTTTTCCGCTCCCACAACGTATCTTTTTAAATAGATCTATTTAATACCCCTTTTAAAGCACATTTAAATCTGATAAATGATATCGAAAATCCCTTGAGATTCGGGCAACCCTTGACTTACCAATAACATGCGGCTTCTCTTTAGTGTCACACCATTACCCGTATTTTCCAGTTCTGCCACTGTTGTGCATTTTCCTCAGATTAAAGGAATCCATTTAATGCACTGCTGTTTCGGCCACCTCGCCAATGAGAATTATTAAATGAAAATTAATTAAATCATGTGTAACCACCCAACCATGTGCTGAAACCATGATCCTCCTTTTATGTCGTCCAAAATTCATATCACGTAACTCAAGGATCTCCCCTTTTTATCACACTAGAATTCTTTCCTTCTTCATGGATGGATTCCTTCTTTTCCATGTCGCGTTTGGAGACCCCCTTCTCGAGGCATGTGGTGCGCCTGTGCTTGATCTTTTCTACTCACTATTGGAGTCCTTGGAGTTCCTCCTTTGCAAGTCACGCATCCCCAGTTCTTGGTGCATGGAGAGAAACCATGATCATTGATCATCCAAGTAGGTTCCTTCCATCACCTCTCTTTATTTTGTATCATGTTGGGTAGGTATTCTAATTCTTCTATGGTTATGGATGAAACCAAACCTTAAAGAATAAAATAAATGGGCTTTTAAAGAATCGTGGGGTGTGCTGGATGATGTTTTTGTGCTCTTCTACATTTTCTTATATTTTTTGAATTATATGGGCTTATGTCTACTAACAATTGTGGTCGTACATGGTCCATCCTTGTGCAATAATGAACCTTTGTTTTCTATATAACTCTGTAACAGAATGGTTGAAACATGGAAACTGGTTTATCACATAATCATGGCTGATTAGATGGATTCCAAATGAATAATAATCCTTGTGTGGTCACCCTGGTTTACCAAACGGAATGAAGAAACTAAAGCAAGGTGTGTCTAAATCTGAAAACTCTCTTACTCTATTCTGGTGATGTGTGTAGTTGTTCTACTTGATGCTTGTGTCGTGACATATATGGGGATGGGATGCCCTGTAGTGCAGTTGTTAGCCTATGGATTTGGGGCCCTGTGGGGTTATATGTTGGGTATTGGTTTGGTTCCTGTATTTTTGAGATCTCTTGTGTCCCTTTTGTGGTTGTGACATTACAATAGAACTGTATGTGAATGCTTAAATTGATGTTTGGATATTTTGTGTTCTTGGGATAGTGGTTGTGAATGTTAGTTACTCTTTAGTGAAGAATCATCAAAATATAATAACTTTAATATGAAAGCAAGAATGGGTTCAATGTGGTTTTTGGGGAATGATTTTCAAAATGGTTTTGACTGTGGTGCTTCTAATGAATGAATAATAATGATGGTGTTTGTATATGGGTTTTTTTTGGAACCCCTAGGCTAGGATGAGTGCTTGTTTCCAATATGTATAATTTATTTTTTATGTTTATTTTTCACGCCCCAACAAAGTTGAGAACTTCATGATGAACACCCCCATTTCATAGGGGAGTGTTTTTTTTCAACAGTCTTATGAGTGTCTAGTTATTATCTTCTTTTATACTCCCTTTCCGGAGTATCCCAAGACTCTTCGGGCAGGTTGTGATGGCTTGAGGTCCATTATAGCCCAAGGATTTTCGAGAAGGGTAGTTATGGTGGTCGGCCGAGGTGTGTGCTGGCAGATTGATTCCCAAGTTTCTTCAGGATGAGGCCCAGGTGTCTTCTATCATGGAAGAAGTTGTTTGGTCCTAGGTGTCTTTGGGCGTGGCAGTATTTGTTCTAGCCCAGGTGTTTATGGGCGTTGTTACGTGTGGTTGTGGCCCAGGTGTTTTCGGGCGGGATGGGTGGTTGTAGTAGCCCAGGTGTGTGCATGTGGGGTATGGGAATGGGAATGCATTGAAAATGGTGGGGAAGGTCTGACGCATAGGATGTCTTAAATAACCAGTCGAAAAGTGGTGAAGGGTACCCAAAAATCAATGTGTTATTACTATTACCTTACTTGACATGCGTTATTTGGGGAGTGTGCCTTGGTGAGGTTTGGGAGGATAGTTTCCTTCCTAGGTTCATTGGTTATCTCCTTTTCTCACGAGGAATTATAATTCCTTCCCACTTGTGCACGAGAGCTATTTTTTTCCTAATTGGTATTTCAGTATACTCACCCTACCTATATAAAACAATTTGCCTGTTTCTTGGAGGACATCGATGACCGTGCAGAACTATACTAGTTCAGATGTTGGGACAATTATTATTTCTGTTTTCCTTTCTTTGGTATTTTCCTTTGGGGTTTTCTAGTATTACTATAATTATTATTTGAGAGATTCATATGTGAAAGGATTGTTTTGGCTTTACTTTTACTTCCCATTTTGGTGTTTTTTTGGGACATACTATCTATCTCTTAATCCTACTAAATAAAAAGTGTAATGCCATCCATTTTTCCTTGAAATTAAATACCCTTGATGCTAGTCGCCACTCTGGGGCCTATTGAAGGTAGGTCTCGGAGGTCATTATCGCTCCTTCAACATGCGGAAGGAAGGGTTTGGAAATCTGGTCCCCCTTCCCTCTTCACGGTGAAGGCGGATCATGAAAGAATGGTATCAGAGGTGCAAGAGGTTGAGAGATAGTATGGGGACCAATATTAAACATAGTGAGGATTTCATGTGATGGTAGGGAAAAAATTTTAGGCAATCATGGCTTGTGAAATAGTCTAGGGATGACCGGAAAGGACACATGAATTTAGGGCCCCCCATGAGCTGATGCAAGGAATCTAGGCCTACCGAACGACCAAGTGAGGCTACACTGATTACAGGGTAGAGATCATAGGATAGGTACATGAATATTAATGTCTTTTGTTTATGTGTTTCTTGGGTATTTTGGGGATTAAAATTCTATAAAAATTATAAGAAAAATTAAAATCAATCTTCTACACTACTCGGGCTTAGACATTCCTTGTTTACCTTACAGCTATGGCGCCTGGATGAAGACCATTAGTAGTTCGGGAAATCGAGGCTCAGAAGGTTGATTTGGCTGATCAACAGTGGTCTGACTGAGAGGAGGTGGATGATCAGTGGCAGAAGATGCTTCGTACCTTTCAGCGGAAGACCCTTGGGAAGTATGATGGCAGCGTCTCAGACATGGAGATAGAAAGTTGACTCACGGAGTTGGTGATAGCATTCAGCTTGATTCGGGCTCTGGAAGAGTACTGGGATAATATATCTATGATCCAGATGCGGGGAATAGTGTGTCAGTGTTGGACACTCTATCTTGGGTAGACGATAGAGGCTGAGGTTACGTGGGCTGACTTCAAGAGGGAGTTCTGGGCGGAATTCCTCACTTCCATGATGAAGACTGACAAGAGTTAGGAGCTACACTCCCTTTAGCATGGGATTATGTCAGTGCAGGAGTTGGGGATCAAGTTCAAGGATCTCCTTCCCTTTGCATCGAACCTCTTTGTGGATGAGGTGTCTTGTGGGAGACATTTAGAGGAGGCAATCTAACTTTCCCTTCAGTATGTTGTTACTCCCTTCACCCTACGTACATACGTGGAAGTTCAGAAGAAGGATGAAGTGGTGGAGAGGATTCCCACACTAGGAGGTGTTCTGCAAGAGGGAAGCTAGATGGGATCTTTAATGGGAAAGGTTGTCATCAGTATGCCTTTAGTGTCAGGGCCTTTTAAGTTTCAGTCAGTGGGGAGGAGGCCCCAACAGTTCCAGTTACAATCTCCTGGTCCTCACCCTTTTATTTGGTCTGTGGACCGAGATGCTTCATTTTTGGCTTCCATGGAAATATTTAGAATAAGTGCCTAGACCGAGTACAATATAATGGGGGAGGGCCGGTCTATCACCCACCCTAGTAGTAGCAATTTCTAGCAAGTCCCTTTCACAATAGCAGTAGGGACAACAAGCTCCTGCTCCTCCGAGAGCATACGTTTGTGGGAGGAATCTGACCATAGGGAGCTCTTCAAGAACCTCAACCAGGGTGTGTTCAGGGAGGCGACTAACAGCTAAGGGGTAGAGGAGATGTACTTGGGAAGTTACTTGACGTAGAGGTAGTAGATCTAGCAGGGCCGAATCTCATTCGATGTACAATCTATCTGTTCAACACTCATGCATATTATTTGATTGATTTGGGAGCTTCATACTACTTTGTGGCACCCAGTCTATCCCATGATTTGGGTCTAGATGCAGAGATACTTCCCATACCCTTGGTTTGGATAATGCCAGTAGGAGGTTAGACTAGCATGTCTCATGTTTGCTGAGAATTTAGACTGATATTGGGACCACATTAGTCCAGTGGGGACCTTCTTTTTTTGTAGATGCAGTCATATGATGTCATTATGGGCATCGACCATTTTTTCGATGTATGTGATGTTATTGAATTATTCTGAAGAAGGACTGTATTTTCAGATGTGGGTGGACAACATGTGACCTTCATTGGTGAGTGGGGTTTTCAGAAGGGCAACCTATTAGTAAAGCCCCTTAGTTCTTCGTTAGCCGATCAGTCAATAGAGTTGTCAAATATAGAGATGGTGGATGTTTTGGGGATTCTCAATGAGGTCATGTAAATCTTCCATGAGTCGGTGGTGACTCTACCCCATCGACGTGACATTGAGTTCCGGAGAGACTTGTAACGTGGTGGTCGTCCTATTTCGATGGGTCCCTATCGGATGGAACCTTCTGAGTTGAGGGAGTTACAGATTAAGATTGATGATCTGATGATGAAGGTTTTTGTTTGACCATGAACATCACCATGGGGCACTCTATTCTTATTCACAAAGAAGTCATGTGGTGGTCTTAAGTTGTGCATAGACTATCGAAGACTAAATCAGGTAACATTCAAGAACAGTTACCCTGTACTGAGGATAGATGACCACTTTTATCAATTTAAGGGGGTAGAATGGTTCTCCAAGATAGTCATTCAGTCAGGATATGAGATGTTGAGGGTGAATGAGGGTGACATCTTGAATAATTCCATTAGGTGAATATATGGGAAAATGGAGTTCGTGGTCATTCTTTTGGGAGTTATGAACGCACCAGCTGTGTTCAAGGGGATCATGAAGTCTATCTTCTAGGAATATCTAGACCAGTTCGTAGTTGTGTTTATTGAGGGAATTCTAAACTACTCAAGATGAAAGGAGGATCAAACTGAGAAAATGAGGATGGTTTTAGAGGTCCTCCGATAGCACCATCTCTATAGGAAATTGTCATAGTGTAGGAAACAAGAAGGGCACTTCCTTGGACTCATGGTTTCTAGGCAGGGAATAGTAGTTATCCACCAAAGGTTGAAGTAGTTATTTCTTGGGCGCACCCAAGAATGTGGCAGAGGTTCGTAGTTTCTTAGGCCTAGTGGGTTACTGCCAGAGATTTGTGCCCAACTTCTCCCGAGCTACATCACCTTTGACATCCTTGACAAAGAAAGAATAGGATTTTGTATGGAGTGACAAATTCCAGGAAGTATTCAGTTACCTAAACGGGAAATTATTTAGTGCCCCAGTGATGAGATTTTCAGAAGGAGTGGTGTTTGAGTTTTTCTGTGATGCTTCATGCCATGTAATGGGGTGTGTGCTGATGCAACAGCAGGGGTGATCTCTTATGTGTCTTGGTAGGTACGTCCCCATGAGCGTAACCACGCCACCCATGATTTGGAGCTCATAGCGGTTGTGTTCACACTAAATTTGTGGTAGCACTACCTCATCGGGGAGCACATTTTGGTCTTCATGGATCATAAGATCTTAAGATATATCTTCTTCCTGTGGGACCGGAACATGTGGTAGCGAAGGTGGATGGAATTTTTCAGGACTACAGATTCGAAATTTCATACACCTCAAGATAGGGTAATGTGGTGGCTGATGCCTTGAGTAGGAAGTCACAAAAGGATACAGTTTGAGAGTTAACAGATGGATGGAAGGTGATAGAGGAGTTGGATGCCCTACACCTGGATGAAAGGGTGGATGGAGGTAGAGGTTGTCTGTTTCAGATGACAGTTCATTCCTCTCTATTGCGGTAGGGGGAGGAGTCTCATTGGGGAGTCTCAGAGGCTGAAGTGATGCATGATAGTATTATATAGGGAAATGTTCCAGAAGGATGGTCAGAAGATGGGAAGAATAGGATGATGTTTCATGGGATGTTGTTCATCCTGGTGGAAATGTGCAAGAGAGTTCTTGGTGAGTATCCCAATGCTCTCCTAGTGGTGCACCCAGGAGTTTCCCAGATGTACCGAGGTTTGAGGGGTCAGTTTTGGTGACCTAGAGTGAAGTGGGAAGTGGACGAGTTTGGGGTGAAGTGTCTCATATGTCAGCACATGAAGGCTGAACACCACATCCCAGGAGGTCTATTAAACCCTCAATATGTCCCAGAGTGGATGTGGGATGACGTCCCAATGGATTTCGTCACTGGACTACCCAGAGTTCAAGGGGATAGCGATTCTATCTGGGTAGTAGTAGACAGGCTGATGAAATCGGGTCACGTCCTGGAAATCTCGGAGTCGAGTGTGATGGATGCCCTAACAAATTGGAATGTGGATGATGTGGTGCAGTTGCGTGGAGTTCCAGGGTCTATAGTCTCCAATCGAGATACCTAGTTTACCTCATGGGTCTGTAAAGGATTGAAACATGATTTGGCACCCAACTATGCCTCCACACTACTTTTCACCCCCAAACAGATGGGAAGACAGAGCGTACTGTCCAGACGTCAGAGGATATGCTACGGGAATGTGTTTTAGACTTTAGGGGATTTGGGGCGTGACACTTTCCTCTCTTAGAGATTTCATACAATAATAGATAATACTATACAATTGGCATGGTTCTGTTTGAAGCTCTGTATAGGAGGTCGTGTCACTCACCCTTCTGATTGACAGAGGTCAGGGAAGAATGTGTTCTTGGCCCGAAAGTGGTGCAGAGCACAACAGAAAAGATTTTGCTTATAAGAGAGAGGATGAAGGTGGCCCAAGTCCTATAGAAGTCATATGTTGTTATTAGGATGATACCCTTGGAGTTCAAGTTCTGGGACCATGTGATCTTGAAGGTCTCCCCTCATCGGGGACAACAAAGGTTAGGGAGGGGGCAAAAGTTTCATTGAGGTTCATCGGACCCTTTGAGGTGTTGCGGTGGGTTGGCGACATGGCTTATCATCTTGGGCTACCACCGCCGCTACTGATAGTGCATGACGTCTTCCATATGTCTCATCTTCGTCAGTATCGACACGTTGATTCACACGTCCTTGACTAGGGAAAGCAGGATATCAAGGACGATGAGATGTTCAAAGAGAGACCAGTGAGGATCGAAGGCCATGAGGAGAATGTTCTTCATGGATGAACTGTTCCCTTAGTTCGTGTGTTAAGGATTCATGGTGGCCTCGAAGATAGTAGATGGGAAAGGGATGCATAGATGAACGACCAGTACCCAGAGATGTTTTGAGGTCTGTCATGTTTTGTTTTATACTTTTTTGTGATGTAGTGCTTGAAATTGTTGACTATTAAATGTGTTGTTTTCATTATTCTCTTAATGTCTTTGTAGAGTCCTGGCTGTGGGGAAGAAAGGACCTGATCCCTAATTAAGAAGCATTTGAGGGGATGTGATTAAACCCATGTGGGCGAGTAAGTTCCACCCAAAGCAGATAGTATCTTGACATGGTGAAAAAACTCCCCGATCCATATGTCTGGGTAGTGACACATTAATATGATTGTGTGGTTACTTGAGGGAGAGGTGTTCTTATTTGTCGATGAGGTTTACCCCTGATAAGTATCTTTTGAGGTGGTTTTTCAGACCCCTCTCTTCTCTTCGTGTCTAGTTTGATTCTCAAGGGAAATAATACTTTGAGAGGTATCTGATGTAATGGATCAGGTAGTGGCTCATTAATGACTTTTCCTGAATCTCAGTTCCATCAAATGGTTCCACCGAAATGGTGTCACCTATCATTGTTGCACACCGAAATAGTGGCACTGCTCAAGGTGGCACCGTACCGTAAGTGAGGCCACGGTCACGTTTCCACTTTTCCAGTCACACAATCATAGTCTCACACTGAAATGGTTGCACCATGAGGGTGTCACCATGATGGTGGCACCATAATGGTCGCACAATCATGGTCGCACACCGATACAGTGGCACTGTGATGGTGGCACTATGATGGTGGCACCGTGACTGTGGCACCGCTTACGGTGTCTCGCCAAACGTTGTTCCACCACTTTCCTTTTCATGTTTCCGACTTTTTCCACTACCAAACCATATATTTTGAAGTTGAAGCATTTAATACCCCTATTTACACCCTTTTAAATCCCATAAATGATATCTAAAATCCCCCAATATTTGTACGACCCTTGAAAAACCAAAATGATTGGCTTTTCCTCAGTGTCACACCATTTCATGTACTTTTTAGTTCCACCCCTGTTGCACATTTTCATCATATTAAAAGAAACCACTTAATGAATAGTTGTTATGGCCACCACTCTGATGGGAATTATTAAATGGTGATTAATACCATCATGTGTAACCACCCAACCACATGGTGAATCCACAATCTGCCTTTAAAGTCATTCAAAATTCGTATCCTATAACTCCATGATCTCCCATTTTTATCACACTGTAATTCATTCCTTATTCTTAATGCATGGATTCCTTCTCCTTGGTGCGTTTGGATCCCCCCCTTCCTGAGGCAAGTGGTGCGCCTGTTCTGGAGCTTTTATGTTCACTCTCGGAGTCCCCAGAGTTCCTCTTTTTCACGTCGCACATCCCCAGTTCATGGAGTGTGAAGAAAAACATCAATCATTGATCATATAGGTTGGGTCCTTCCTCCATCTCTCTTTATTGTGTATCATGAAGGTCGGGTATGCTAATGTGTCTATGGGGATGGATGAAACCAAACCATAATGAAGATAATAAATAGATTTTTAAAGAATGTTGGGGTGTTTTTTATGATGTTTTTGTAATATTATACATTTTCTTATATGTAGTGAATTATATGGGCTTATGTACACTGAAAATCGTGGTCGTTGGTGGTCCTACCTTGTGCACTAATAAAACTTCATTTTCTAGATAATTCTATGATCGAATGGTTGTAACATAGAAACTGGTTAATCAAAAAAACGTGGTTGATTAAATGGGTTCCCAATGATTAACAATCCTTGTGTGGTTACCCAAGTTAACCTAAAGGAAAGACAGAACTAAAGGATGTTGTGTCTAAATATGAAAACTTTCTTACTCTATTCTGGTGATGTGTATAGTCATTCTTTATGATGCTAATGAGTTGACAAGGATGGGAATTGGATCCCTTGTTGTGTAGTTTTTATCTTGTGTATTGGGGGCCATGTGGGGACATATGTTGGGGCTTGGGTTGGTTCCAGTACTTTGAGGGATTCCACAGATCCATTTTTTTGTTGTGACTTTACAAGAGAATCGGGTGAGAATGCTTAAATTATTGTTTGGATGTTTATCTTCCCTGGGCTTGTGGTTTTTCTTGTTTTTTTCCTAGTAGTGAAGAATCATCTAAATTTAATCACTTCAATATGAAAGAAAGAATGGGTTCAATGGGTTTTTTGGGAAATTAGTTGTGACATGATTGTGGCTATGGTGCTTCTTATGAATGAATAGTAATGAGGGTGTTTGAATGTGGGCTGGTTTTGGAACCACTATTCTGGGATAAGTACTTTTTACCTATTTGTATAATTTATTTTTTATTACTCTTATTCGCACCCCACCTATGTTGATCACTTCGTTCCAAACACCCCCATTTCATGGGGGAGGTTGTTTTTTCCTACACTCCTATGAGTGGCTGGTTATTAGATCTTTTTGTGCCCCCATTTCTTGAGTATCCCAAGACTCTTTGGGCCGGATGTGATGGTCTAAGGTCCATTATAGCCCAAGATTATTAGGGTAGGGTAGTTGTGGTGGTCATCCCAGGTGTGTGTGGGAAGATTGGTTCCCAAGTGTATTCATGTTGAGGCCCAGATGTCTTAGAGTGTGGCTGCAATTGTTCGGTCCCAGGTGTCTTCATGGATGGTGGTAGTTGTTCTGGCCTAGGTGTCTATGGTCATGGTTAAAATTGGTTGTGGCCCAAGTGTTTACAGGCTGGATGTGTGATTGTGGTAGCCCAGTTGTGTGTGAGCGGGGTATGGCAGTGGGACTACGGTGAAAATGGTGGGGAAGGTTAGATGCGTAGGGTGTCTTAAATAACCCATGGGAATGTGGTGCGGGGCACCCAAACATCGATGAATTATTAATATTATATTACTAAAATTGTGATATTTGGGGAGTGTGCCTTGGTGAGTATTGGATGGATAGTTTCCTTGGTAGGTACTTTGATTATCTCTTTTTCTCCCAGGGCATTAGAATGCCTCCACACATGTGCACGAGAGCTTTTGGTTTCCCCTACTGAGCATACCTGTATACTCAACCTACGTATATAATTTTTTTTCAGGTTTCCATTAGGACTTCCAGGATCATGTGGGACCGTACTAGTTCGGACGTTGGGATAATTGTTGTTGTTGTATTCATTTATTTGGTATCAGCCTGTGCAGTTTTCTTATATTGTAGTACATATTATTAGAAACATGCATATTGGAAATAATTGTTTGGGATATAGTTTTTCTTCCAGTTTTTTAGTTTTTTGGGACTTATTTTCTTATCTTTCTATCCTACAAAATAAATAGAATAATGCCTTCCATTTTTTCATGTGATTCAATACCCATGGTGCTAGTCATCACTCTGGAGCCTATTGAAGGAAGGTCTCATAGGTCATTATATCTCCTTTAACTTGAGGAAGGAAGGGTTTGGAAATCTGCTTACCCATTCCCACATCTTGGTGAAGGTGGGTCGTCACACACACATATGGACTACAGTCTCCAAGTACTGTTGTAATTCTTTTCTCATCGCTAATTTATAAGAATTGTTATAAATATATACATATAAGAATATAAAATTTATAGATATAATTATTGAAATTGTTTAGATGGGTAAACCATGATCAAAATTCATCATCTATAAACATGGAATCAAAACATTCCTGAATAATTAAGGAGTTAAAACATGAAATGATGGTGATAATGAATGATTATTAATGAATGAGTGATAAAATTTTATACATAAAACTTGTATGGTATTATAGGTATGATTATAGTTTAGGTACATATGAATAATAATATTTATATTTATTATATATCAAGTGAGATAATTTATTAAAAAAAATAGTCTTGAGGTCAGGATTTTACGTTATAATCTCTTTTTTTACAATATTATTTAGGCTTAATTTTTTTTATGAAGAAATTTTTTGATCTATCTATCAAAACTCATATTTATTTTATCCTCCTCTTATAATTTATGATTATTTAATATTTCCCTTGCATTTTCATATATATATATATATATAAGTTCCCATGAGGCTAAATTATTTTTTTAAGGAAACTAGACTAGGTTTCTCCATTAGGTCCACAATATTTTCATCAATGTCCATATTTTAAAAAACGTTTTCAATAATGTTTTAACTATTCTCCAAATATCATTTAAATTAATATTTCAATATATTTTATTTTATCTATGTAGGATAAATATTAACCTTCTAATCATTTTCCAAACATGGTACATTAGACTGTTTTCCAAAAATATGGCATGAATTATTGTTTTCAAATATATTTTTAAGAATGTATTTGTAGCCATCCTGAAGACTATTTGTCACGATCTTAACCAACCTGGGCTCGAGCCACAAATACCCCAAGCCCGCCTCCATAGGCTAGTGGCTGGCGGCAAGCGTCAAATGCTAAACAACTCGGGGAGGCCTTCCCCTGAGTACATGTACACACACACACACGTAGCACACTCAATGAAAAAGTGTAGAGTAAAAGAAAGAGTAAAGTACCAACTGCTATAAAGTACCACAAAAAGTGCATCGACCTCTAAATATTACAAAGTAAAAGCTAAAGGTAAACTGAAAAGAAATAGGGAAAAACATGCACCCAAACAAAAAAGAGCCACAACTCGGCAACAGGTAAACAAAAGTAAACAACTGGGAGAGTCCCATACCTGGAACCTGGCTACGACCACCACACGTGGTCCAAGCATCCAAAATCCTAAGCTCTACTGAAGTAACGACCAATATGTCTGTCATCTGCAAGGGCACACTATGTGTGGGAAATGCCCAAGCAGGGTAGAGTATAAAAATACTCAGTAGGATATCCTGAAGGCTCGAGGATGAAAAAAATAGATACTGAAAGGTGAGAAGTAGATCGAACAAGGAATAATAAAGGAATACAATAGAGAGTCCTGTAAATATTACAATAAGTAGTGTAGTAGAGTAACAGTAGAGAGTACAGCTCAACCCAACAAGAGAATGTAGGTAGACTCGTCTTGACACAGGGAGCTGGAAATGCTTAGAAGATGAACGTCTCATCGAGTCTTCACTACTTATAGCAGGAGAGTAGACTTGTCAAACCACAAGAATCTAGACACGGAAAGCACGTGGCATACATCGTACGTCTTTGCCTCACCTGGAGGAAGAGTAACCAATCCAATTAAGTGGGTACTGGAATAAGGTATATACATATCCATATGCACTATCAAGAAACCCGAAAAAGATCGTAAGGGGATCTCCATCCCGTAGCATAGCCCAAGAAAGTGAGTTTCCAATAGTCCTAGAAGTAAACACCATTGATACCCATCATCCCGCTTGTCTTCCCCAAACTGCATGTCAAGGGGCTCAAATCACTGCACCTTGACACTATCTTCTTTGGGTGGCACTAAATTGCCCGCACAGTTTTATTTTGCATCGCAAGGACACGTCCCGGTGGGGAAAGCACCCCTCTTACTTGTGAGTTCTGGGGAAATGTCAAGCCACACCTTGTCACTACCGCGCAGTCGAGAGGTCTCCTCATTGTCGACAGGCGTCCCCCTACCCAGCCCTGCTGGAGGGTAATCCCTGGAAGTTGATGGGTTCCCACTGGAGGGAGACCCAGCCATAGTCGATGAGTTCCATACTGCCCAGTCCCGTAAAAGGATAATCCACTAGAGAGAGACCTGGCTAGAGTCGTCGACATGTCCTAATGAATAGTCCCATAAAAGGGTACTATAGTGGAGGGAGGCTCGGAACCATCATCAGGGACCACTTCCCAGCCCAGCTGGAGGTAAACCCGGCACCGGGGACCACTTCCCTGCCCCACTGAAGGTAAACCCGGAACTGCTCTGGCCATCCCTACCGGATGGTACTGCTCAGTGAATACTGTTGTACTGGCCATATCTGCTGGATGGTAACCCACTGGCCATCCCTTATGGATGGTACCGCACTGTCCATCCCTACTGGATGGTACCGCACTGTCCATCCCTACTAGATGGTACAACTAGCCACCACTGCTCAATGGTACCCCCTGGTCATCCCTGCTGGATGGTACCTCACTGGCCAGCCCTACTGAAAATAACCTCCTGGCCATCCCTACTGGAAACAACCTCCTGGGTAGAGGATCGGTGCCCGTGTAAAGTGTTGGTCACACTGAATCCACAGGAACTATACCAGAAAAAAAGCAACTCTTCCGGCAAGACCATTGATAACAGAACTAGGGGAAAACCACTCAACCATGCTAGTCAAAAAAATGAGAATATAACCAGTGGAAACTCACCCCAGATGGTCAAATAAACGAGAACAGAACCAAGGGAAACTCAACCCGACTGGTCAATCAATCGAGAACAGAGGGACCCTCTATGTCGCGAGAGGTCAAGGGTACGCAAAGCAGAACACAAAACACACATGGGTCCCACATGACGTGTGGCCCTAATTCAACTCCTACCATGCGCAGAAACATCCTTGGGTACAAACCACACCATGTACCTCCAAGAATTCCCGTGTACTCCCAGATTGTACCACGTTTCCAGCCCAAAGGCTATCATGCACACGACACCCAACGTCAACGCGAAGGGTGTAAACGTAAAAACTCCAACTTTCCACCTCATCAGCCCAGGCACGACCAACTACATCTCTTTAAACATTTACCTCACTCACACGGGAGTGCACACGATCTAATGCCAAGGGTTCGCTTCCGAACATAACAAGAAGAACTACCACCGGATCACCTTTCATATTTCCACATTTAATATCATCATGTAAGAGGCTCCGCTCACCCAAACTGATTACCCCATTGTAATACTCATGAAAAAACATGCGAGATAGACTACATACTCGCCTGCAATGGACATCCGACATAAATGTCATCCACCACTGCTTTACGCACGAACGACATCCCGTGATCCCGATCCTCGACATCAAAAATTGTCGGGCACATCGCACCATTTCGATCCCCTCGGGAAAACATGTCAAATTTACTGCTCACTTGAGTGGAACAGATATCCAGAGAAAAAATTCATTTTTCCATAACGCGCACAATATTTTCTTCATGGGACTCACTTCTTGGTCCCGAAACGCAACAAACAGATAGCATCGTTGCGATCCTCTCGAAAATGTACACACGATGGACTATTCACTTGTCCAAAATGGACTCCTGGTGATAAAAATAGAAAACAACTCCAAATCCCAAAATGGCCCTGTGGGGCCCGCACTAGGGTACTGAATTAAAGCGGGCTGATTGCACCATAGCAATGCCCTAGGGAAAACTCCCAAAATCTATTGATTGTACGCCCCGAAAGGACGTCCAATGAAAAAGTTACAAAACGCTGCTCACAGCTCAATAGATGGGCCGTGGGGCCCACACATCAACTCTAGATTCAATGCTATTAAACCCCTTGGAAAACGTCACCTTGATTCCAGGGTCACAACGCCATTGACGGCGCTCAAAACAGACATCGGATGTGTCCGCGCAGCTCAAAACAAGAACCCCCGAAAAAATGCCAGACTACATAAAAGAGTGTTGTGCCCCAAGGCCCCTTTTTCGGGAGAAAAAAACTCCCCAAAACGATCTCAAAAAGTTCTCCTATACGTCAGGAAGGAACTGATGTAGACGGCACACAAAACGGACACACGTAATGAAAATTATGGGCGTTCGAAGAGGGGACGAATCCCCTGGGGCAGGACCGGCCTGGGCCGGCCGGTCCCCCTGGCCTGGGCCAGCTCGCGCCAGCCTGCCCGGCTCGCAGCGCCAGCCCGCGGCTCAGCCACATGGCCCGGTTCTGACCCATGGTCCAACCGTATACCGGCCGCCGTGGGGCCGGTCGTCTCGCCGCATGAAGACACACCGAGGGCGGGTCTTGTTCCCCCACTGGGGTAGCGCTCTGCGAACCCGGTGCTCCCTTGCGCCCCTAGCGAGCTCGGCCTCGCCGCCTGGAGCAGCCACCTCGCGCTGACACCCTCGACCATATGGCCTAGTGCCGAAGCCTCGCACCTACCACGCTCCTGCTCACCTGGCCACTGCGCTCGCCCGCGCCGCCTACTTCCGTCGTTCCGGAGCCCACGCCGCCTGCAGCCGGAACCCCCAAATCAAGCCAGAAAAGCTGAAAAACCACCATAAAACACCCTTAACCCCATTGATCATTGGTATAAATTTGTGAGCTCATTGGAACTCATATTTACAAACTAAAACATGCGATGGAATGCTCAGAAAAATTTCTACACATATATGGGATTTTCTCGATGAAATAACAACTATTCAGCGCTATGAATCAAGATCAAAGTTGGTGTGGGATTTTGAAATATAAACCAGATCCTACCTCATGGGCGTAGCCCGAAGCTTCACCGAAGATCTTCCAGAGCTATCACCGCCTTGCCAGAGGGATGGAGGTGAGGAGAGGGGTTCCTCCTTAACCGTTGGGAGAGTTTGCGCCAGGGGGAAAACAAACAAAGAGGGGGGGCAGTGTTTAAATAAAAAACACATAAAATCCATGCTCGTAGGCCCTGTACCCGAACCCCAAGCGGGGTCGAGGTTATGCAACCCCTAGGGTAAACAACACCTCCCGAGAACAGCGGCAGTCTCATAATTTTAATCTGAGGCCCTATTCAAAAGTTATAAAATTTAATGACCGAGGCTGCTAAATTACGAAAACACCCATGGCGGCATTTTTCACAGAAGGCTTGTGCCCGAGGAAGTTACACCCCTCCTAGGGTAAACGAAATGTTCTGGACTCAAAGGTGCCCTCGGTTTTTCAATCCGAGCTACTGTTGAAGGGATACATGCGTTTAACCATTAAACAAATAAATCAATTATTTTATTTATCCGTTTAATGTCCCGTTAAAGGGTGAGGGGTCCAAACGTCCCGCACTGACATGTTTTATATCGTTACTAGAGTAAACACCCCATTTTGGCCCCATCCGTACACTCAGATTTCTGATCTGAAGCACCTTTTTGGATTAATCCCATCTATTTTGCGCGTCCAGTGTGATCGCACTAAAAATTTAATTCTAGCCACACCAAGGCTCGGAATCGCACGCCGTCTGAAGGTGCTGCTCTGGAATAACATCAAGAATATTCTAAATTATTTTATAGAAAAAATCGTGTTCTTAAATCATTTCCTACTTCAAGATTTTCATCCCTAAAAATCAAAACCAGGGAACAACTCAGGGTACATTGCCCACACCTCGCTCTCCCATACCTATAAGAACTCTTGCACAGTCTTGTGTCACCACACACAGACCCAAGGGTTTCATCTATTCACGTGAGGTCTGCCCTTGTTGAGGACGTGCATAGAAGCACACACACTTCTTCTTGGGTGAGTCACGTGGGAGATTCCATGCACCCACTCCCGACCTTTGGGTTAGGGAAAGGAGGTAGGTAACCTTGCCATACCTTCGAACGATATCAAATGGCCCAAAGCCTCTCGGGGGTAGCTCACCTCCCCGGCCAAACCCCCACGTCGCACGCCGCGTATGGAACCACCGTTTGGACCTGGGGAAAAGCCCAGTGATTCCCTCCTTCAGAATATCCATATTGTGAAACAACTAAGGATATCTGGTAATTCAAGGATTCATAGTCGATATCCCACGACAAAGACTCTCTTACACGCTCAAAAGGCAATGGAGTCTCCATCATCGGCTAAGGAGAAAGGTTCCACACCTCCTGCCTTACCAACACAAGGTTACACCAACCCCACACGCCACCCTGGTAATAACTCTAACAAAGATCAGTGATAAAAATTATTTCACACATAGAGTCTAACAATTCTTCTGCAAGAATTAGAAGAGATATAGAGAGTACCTCTTGTCACATCATGCTCTGCATGAACGTAGACATCCAAAGCTCACAGCTGTCCGTGGTCCCAATTGTCAGCTCCCGGAGCCTAACATGGACCGCCTGGTGGTGATGGGACGTCCTCGTATGGTTGTCCTCCACATCCATCTCCCCCCGCTCCTCTGCTAGCACCACCTCTTTGGGTACCACTCTGATCACGGTGCTGCCTCTGCCACAGTGGTGCACCTGCTGCCTTCTCGATATTATCAGCGTGCCTGGTCGGGATGTCCCGTGCCATGTGACCTCACCCATCACAAGAATAACACCGCCTCTCTCTGGGATGCACTAGTGACCTCCAGCGCCACTGTAATGTACGACCACGACCCTGAGTCCGGTTTTCAGAAAGTCACCTATGTTGAGGTTCTGCTTGCCGACGCCCACTGGCTGTGGTAGACATCTCGGTTCCATCGTGCCTGCTGCCACCACCAACTATAGAGTGTGAAAAGAAGCTCTCTATCACCAGTGCCTGCTCTAGCACCACAACATGTGTGTAAATTCCAAAGGGTACTATGACAAAACGAATCTTTCTAAGGAGACCCTGCTTGAACTTCAGTGCTTGGAAGATGTCGACGTGGACCAAGTCCATGTAAATGCATGCACGGTCTGCGAAACTAGCCGCGTACTCAACCACCGTCATCCCTCCCTGCTAAAATTTCAGGATCTCATGAATTCTAATAGAGTGTAAGCAGGAGGGGAAAAATCCTCACGAAACAACAACTTAAAGTCACCCCATGAATGTGAGGACTCATCAAGAAACTGAGTCACCAGACTCCACGAACGCCAAGCTACTCCACGGAAAAAGGATGGTGGCAAAATCCACCATAAGATCGGTCGGCGTTCGCACAAGCCTGAAAAGGAGAACCACTATCCCTAGCCAAGCCTCTGCTGCCTGAGGGTCTGGCTCACCACTGAACCTCAGCGGTCTCTGCCGTTGGAACTTACGGAGCATGCTCAACCTATACTCAAGCCCCATATGATTTGCTGGAGCTGTTTGATGCTCAATAGTTGGGGGTGCTGCTACCGACCCTCCCGTAAAAAGCTGCTCGCATGATGGGTCCTAAACTAAGGCCACGTAGCTCACAGGGTCGCCGTCACGAACCCAAGCTGGTATCCTAGCAGGCTGTATTCACAGAGACATCCTAAATGTTATCAAGTAGCGCCGCTATTAGATGAGCATATATGTATATAATAGTAACAACAATGGGGAGCTGACTCAAGAAGGATAGCCAAAGACTCAATCCTATGTGATGCACAAACCCATTTTCCCTGCAACAAGTTTCTCATCATGCCGAGTCAACAAGCGGGTTATCAGGGTCCTAGAAAATGGATATGCCGGTCACCACACCATCACTGGACTCCCTGGCCTGAGAGCCGCTGTCGAGACACGTTAACACCATTTCCCTAAATCCCAACCAATTCCTATTTAGGGACATCCGAACAACGTCCCAAGGAACTAACCACCTATAATACCAAATTTTCATGAACCGACACTACCCAGGCTCGAGCCGCAACTACCCCAAGCCCGCCTCCATAGGTCAGGGGCTGGAGACAAGCGCCCAAGGCTAAACAACTCCGGGAGGCCATTTCCTGAGTACCTGTACACACACACACATCACACTCAATGCAAAAGTGAAGAGTAAAAGAAAAATTAAAGTACCAACTAATATAAACAACCAAAAAAAGTGAAATGACCTCTAAATAGTACAAAGTAAAAGATTAAGGTAAACTGAAAAGAAATAGGAAAAAACATGCGCCCAACCAGAAATGTGCCATAAACCGAAAACATCTAAACAAAAGTAAACAACTGGGAGAGTCCCACACCTGGATCCGGCTACGACCACCACACGCGGTCTAAGCTCCCAAACTCATAAGCCCCGCTGAAGTCACGACCAACCTGTCCATCTTCTACAAGGGCACACCATGTGCGGGAAAAGCCCAAGTAGGGGTGAGTATAAAAATACTAAGTAGGATACCCTAAAGGCTCAAGGGAGCAACAAAGGAGGTACCGAAGGGTGAGCAGTAGATCGAACGGGGAATAGTAAATAATTACAATAGAGAGTGCAGTAAAGAGTACAACAAGGAGTGTAGTAGAGTAACAGTAGAGATTCCAGCTTAACCCAATAAGAGAAAGAAGGTAGACTCATCTGGACACAAGGAGCTGGAAATGGTGAGAAGATGAAATTCTCATAGTGTCTTTTCTACCTATTGTATGAGAGTAGACTCATCCATCCATGAGAAGGTAGACATGGAAAGCATGTTCCATACTCCGCACGTCTTCACCTCTCCTAGAGGGAGAGTAAACAAGCCCGAGAAGTCGGTACTGGAACAGGGTATATACATATCAATATGCTCTATCAAGAAACCCGAACAAGGTCATAATGGGATCTCCATCCTGTAACTCAGCCCAAGAAAGTGAGTAGCAAATAGTCTCAGAAGTAAACAACATCAATGCCCAGAATCCCACTTGGATGCCCCAAACTGCATGTCAAGGGCCTCAAATCACCGCACCTTGACAATATCTACTTTAGGCGGCACTGACTCGCCCGCACGATTTTAGGTCATGTCGCACAGACGTGTATCGGTGGGGAAAGCACCTCTCGTACTTGAGAGTTCTAGGGGAACGTCAAACCACACCTTGTCACTGCCCCGCAGTCGAGAGGTCTCTTTAAAGTCGACAAGCGACCCCCTGCCCAGCCCCGCTGGAGGGTAATCCCAGGAAGTCGACGAGTTTCCACTGGAGGGAGACCTGACAAAATTCGGCGGGTTCCACACTGCCCAGTCCCGTAAAAGGGTAATCCACTAGAGGGAGACCCAACTAAAGTTGTCGATGAGTCCCAATGCCCAGTCCAGTAATAGGGTACTCCACTGGAGGGAGGCTCAGAACTGTCATCGGGGACCATTTCCTAGCCCATCTGGAGGTAAACCTGACATGGGGGACCACTTCCCATCCCCACTGGAGGTAAACCCGGAACCCCTATGGACATTCCTACCGAATGGTACTGATCGGTGAACATTGTTGTATTGGCCATCCCTCCTGGATGGTACCACACTAGCCATCCCTGCTGGATGGTGCAACTGGCCACCCCTGCTGGATGGTACCCCACTGGTCATCCCCACTGGATGGTACCACACCGGCTAGCTCTGCTAGAAACAACCTATAGGCCATCCCTTCTAGAAACAACCTCCTCGGTAGAGGATCGGTGACTGCATAAGGTGTTGGTCACACCAAATCCACAGAAAGTCTACCAGGGAACACCAAGCAACTCTGCCAGCCAAACCATTGAAAATAGAACCAGGGAAAAACCATTAAACCCTACTGGTCAGACAAACAAGAACAAAACCAGTGGGAAACTCAACCCAACTGGTCAAACAAACGATAACAGAACCAGGGGGAACTCAACCTGGCTAGTCAAACAATCGAGAATAGAGGGACCCCTTATGTCATGAGAGGTTAAGGGTATACAAAGCAGAACATGGAACGCACATGGGGCCCACACGACGTGTGGCCCCAATTCAACACCAACCAAGCACACAAACTTTATTGGGTACAAACCACAACATGTACCTACAAGTGTTCTCGTATACTCCTAGAGTATACCACGTTTCCATCCCAAATGCTATCTTTCACACGACACCCAATGTCAATGCAAAGTGTATAAACGTAACTACTCTAACATGCCACCTCATCTGCCCAGGCAGGTACAACTATATCTCTTCAAAAATGTACCTCAATCACACGTGAGTGCACGCAATCTCACGCCAAGAGTTGGCTTCCAAACAAAGCAAGAAGAACCCCCACCAGAGCACCTTTTATTATTCCATATTTAATATGATCATGTGAGAAGCTCTGCTCACGCGAACTGATTACCCCATTGTAATCCTTGCAGAAAAACAAGCGAGATAGACTACTTACTCGCCTCCAATGGACATCCGACATAAAAGTCATCCAACACTGCTTTATGCCTAAACGACGTCCCGTGATCCAGAGCCTCGACCCCGAAAATCATCAGCTACTTCACACCATTTCGATCCCCTCGGGAAAACATGCTTAATTGACTGCTCACTTGAGTGGAACAGATATCTAGAGAAAAAGATGCATTTCACCATACCGCACATGAGCGGGGCTTCGTGAGACCCACTTCTCGGTCCAAAAACGCAATTAACGGATCACACCATTATGATCCTCTCGAAAAGTTACACAAGATGGACTATTCACTTGTCCAAAATGGACACACAGTGATAAAGATATAAATCACTGCCAACTCCCAAAACGGCCCCCGTGGGGCCCGCACCAGTGTGCTGAATTAAAGTGGGTGGATTTCACCATTGAAATTCCCACGGAAAAACACCAATAATTGAATGCTTGCACACCCTGAACGGATGTCCGATGAAAAAGTTACAAAATACGTCATGCAGCTCAAAAGACGGGCCATGAGGCCCACACCTCAACTCTAGCTTCAATGCCTGGAAACCCCTTGGAAAACATCGTCTTTACGCTAGTGTCACAATGCCACTGACGGTGCTCAAAACAAACATCAGATGTGTCCACGCCGCTCAAAACAAGAACCCCCGGAAAAATTCCAAAATACTTAAAGGTGTGTCGCAACACCAAGGCCCCCATTACGGGAGTTAAAAAACCCCGAAACCATATCAAAAAGTTCATCTTGACCCTCGGAAGGCACTTCTGAAAACAACACAAAAAACGGACACCCGTAATGAAAATTACGGGCGTACGAAGAGGGGACGAATCACCTTGGGTAGGACAGGCCGGGGCCGGCCGGTCTGCCCGGCCTGGGCTGGCCCGCACCAATCATCTCGCCATGTGAAGACCCAGCGAGGGTGGGTCTTGATCCCCAGATGGGGTCGCACGCCGTGACCCAAGTGCTCCATTACACCCCGGCGAGCTCGACCTCACCACCTGGAGCCGCCGCCTCGCCTCGCCTGGAGTTGCCGCCTCATGCTGATGCCCTCGACCCCACGACCTAGTGTCGCCGCCTCACACCGACCGTGCTCCCACTCGCCTAGCCACCGTGCTCTCTCGTGGCGCCTGCTGTCGTCATTCTGGATCCCGCGACGCCTGCTACCGAAACCCCCAAATCCATCTGGAAAAGCTCGAATCCAACCGTAAAACACCCTTAAACCTATTGATCAATGGCGGACGTTTGCATGATCCATGAAACTCGGATTTCCAAACCAAAACAAGAGATGGAAAGCTCAGAAAAAGTACTATGTAGATATGGTATTTTCTCGAAGAAATAACAACAATTCAGCGCTATGAATCAAGATCAATGTAGGTGTGGGAGTTTGAAATATAAACAAGATCCTACCTTGTGGGTGTAGCCCAAAGATTCACCGACGATCCGTCGGAGCTGTCACCACCTTGCCAGAGGTATGGTGGAGAGGAGAGGGGTTCCTGCTTTTCTATTGGGAGTGTTTGCGCCAGGGGGGAAACAAACAAAGAGGGGATGAGTGTTTAAATAGAAAACACTTAAACTCCATTCCCATAGGCCCTATACTCGAACCACCAGTGGGGTCGAGGTGAAGCCTCCCCTAGGGTAAATTCCACCTCCCGAGCACAATGGTGAAATCAGAATTTTAATCTGAGGCCCCGTTCGATGGTTATAAAATTTAACGACCAAGTCGGAAAAATTACAAAAATTCCTCTGGTGGCACTTTTCACAGAAGGCCCTTTCCCGCGGAAGTACAACCCCTCCTAGGGTAAACGGCAGGTTCCAGACTCAATGGTGCCATCAATTTTCCAATCTGAGTTACCATTTAAAATATACCTACATTTAACCATTAAACGAATAAATTAATTAATTTATTTATCAGATTAATGTACCATTAACAGGCGACGGGTCCAAACATCCCGCGCTGACATGTTTTATGTCATTCCTAGGGTAAAACCCCATTTTAGACCCATCCGTATACTCAAATTTATGATCTGAAGCACCTTTTAAGAGTTATCCCATCTATTAAATGTTCCCTGTATGAATGCACTAAAAATTTAATTCCAGCCACACTGGGGCTCAGAATCGCATGCCTTCTCAAAGCGCTACTTTTGAAAAACATCAAGAATATTCCAAAGTATTTTATAGAAAAATACAATTTCATACACTATTTTTAAAAAATATTAAATTATAATGTCCTTTTATCCTGGAAAATATTATATTTACCATAATATTTAAAAACTTGATTCTAAATAAGTGATTTCAAATAAAAATAGGTATTTTCCTCATGAAATGCGCTAGTGATATTTGGAAGGTTATTTTATCTATAGCATATTGATGTTTTGTTTGATTTAATGGGTATATAATCAAATGTTAATATATTTATCTTTTATCTAGATCATTTATGATTATGATGTTGAATATTTTTTGAGACATAGTTTATTTCTATTTGTTATGATATGATGATACGATGATTGTTTTATAATCTTATGGAACACATATGTATTGTTATCATTTGGTGATTTTCTGGAATGAAATTATATGTCCTCCCAATCAATTGTGTAATGAATGATATCTTGTAAGAAAATAAGGACTATATTGGGCAGTGATCCTAGTTTATAAAGCTACATTTTACAATAAGATAGTATTGAGAGTTAATCTTTACTGAAGAAATGATGGAAAAAGAATTGAATCGAAACCACTATAGTCATTGTGGTAGTGATCATTATATATTGAATGATTTTATATGATCATGTGTATGAAAAAACATATTTATTATTCATAAAATCAATTATCCTGCCTCATAATTGATTATTGATGATTTCAAACTCTTATGTCTTAAGTATTTTGACTGAAAAAACATTATTCCATGTCTAAGGATTATGATACTCAAATTGAACAGTACTCTATTATTATATAATGATTTTATTCTCATACATATATAATTATCTTATTATTTATTAATATCATTGATTTATATCTCATATGTATACTATTACTGATTATCTAATCTCACCCATTTTTATGTTTCCCTTCCACAACATATAAAAACACTTTTAGGCGTGTTATGTATAAGAAAGATTATGTTTTTAGAAAATATAATGGGAAATGATATATATAATTTATATACAAATAGTTTATTTATCAATGATTCTAATTTAAGTAAATATTTTTAGTTCTAACATGAATCAGATTTATATTTAATAGATATTTGTGATAATAAGATTTAATATTTATGTATGAAAAGTGTGGGTTGCTATAAGATCGATATGGAAGGTTCATGACATTAGGATTGATCTATATTGTGGAATCCTATATGATAGATTTAATATTAATCAAAGTCCATTTAGTTTGAGTTTCCCAATTTATGGTTATTATTATGGACCATACAATGCAGTTTAACATCACTCGGTAATCATGTTTCCATATAGTGTACCATTGTGTTAGTATGGTGTTATCATAAAGTTTAAGGTCTAGTTTATAAAATATCATTATAGAGATAATGGTGATAATAGAGGAATGAGTGAGGATTAATCATTAAAGATACCCTAATAAGGTCTGAGAATGTTTATCAGAAAAGGCTGGTTTCCCATGGCGAGGACATGATTAGGGATTTCACCTAAGAGGAGGCCCATAATTCTACTCATGAGTAGGTGGAGGATGATTTTTTCTTACCGATATATTATTACTACCCATATGTGGTCATTCTTGGACCATTTATTTAATTTAGTGATGACATCATTAATGAGAACAAGGTTGGGGCGTACACCTAGGATGAAATCCTATATGATCGTTTTTCATAGAGTAGACCGTGGAATCAACCATTTTTTTTAAAAGGCAAAGCATCTGCATTTATTAAGAGAAAGAAAAAAAGAACAACATAGGGGCAGATGGGGTCAAACAACAAACATGCCCTCATCCACCGTGGAATCAACCATGATCTTAGGTTAATTAGACACAATCCTAGGTAATCTATGTTAAATAATAATATACCTGAATGGATTTAATGATGCACAAATTATTAAGACCATACTTATAATTGGAAAACATTACTGAAAATCCCACGAATAACTTTTCAGTTAGGGGATACAAGTGAGAATAATCTTTTATCAAGGCAATAAAAGATCAAAGGGGTTCCCAGAAGTTATTATTCTCTGATCATGTATGAATTGTGTATTTTAAGGAGATAAGGATTTTGATTTTTTAGATTTTCAAAAATGGAGAAAGGAACCCAAAAAGGTCTTTTGAAAGGGTTCATGCCAGGGACACAATATTAATGGAAGGTTTGATAAGAGAGAGATCTGAGTCCTTTTTATTTGGTGTATGAATTAAAAATGTCATAAGATGACTAAATACATTGTGGGAAATAATTGGTAATGGAAATTTCATTGATACCCCAAAAATGGTTGGTCAATAAGGTAAGAAAACAATGGAGACTGATCCACATGGTAGGACCATAGTGGAGTTTAGTCCACATGACATACTCATGTGATCAAATATTTCACACATGGTGGACATGCACGGATGAATATGCACATATAGAGAAGGTAATTTTCATATCCTACTACAATATATAAGGATCCGGTTGTGAGAACATTTCATTTATACCAATTAGATAAAATTACCATGGAGACTTTACTAGAGGTTCTATGAAAGAAGGCTGAGTGTATCAATCAATTTTTTCATGGCTTGGGTGTGGGTGGTTTTGAAAATTAAAACCTTCATAGTCTCAATCGGTGGGTCATAATTATGTAATAGAAATTTCATTCCTTGGATAGGTTCCTTAATTCATTCTATAATACCTATGATCTATTGAGAGATATATTGGGCACCACATAAGAGATGAATCACATTTTTTCTGAATAATCATAGCTTCATGACTGGATGGCTACCCATACTATAGAGATTAAATGAAAAGAGTTTAATGTGGTGTGGTAGAATTATAAATTTTTAGGATTTACTACTAGAATTTAAGTTTTTAGAAGTATAAATATGAATATATACACCTGTATGAAATAGTAATGTATTCTATGTAGTGATGGAGCTACCAAACGATTGAGTTTCTAACACTTTATAGTCTCTTCCCAACACACATTTGTCATTTTTAACTCATCTAGTAATATATTATTATATGTGTCATTATTTTTCATTCTGAGGTAATTATAATTAATTAATAAAACTAGTGGATGTTTTACTATTTGACTTTATCAATGAAAACAATATTTTTAATCTATAGTTTATTTATGAATTTGTCATTAAATATGAATAACATTTTATAATAACCTATGAAACTCCTTAAAACAATTCCAATATTACTTGAAACCATTTCGAAATAAATTTTGAGATGGATTTGTAAATCATGGTTCCCAAACACTTGAGTTGGAATGATTTCATCTTGAGAGAGCCTCACAATATGGTATGTGAAAAAATAACAATACTATATTTCATCTATTTTGATATGATGAATTACTTCAAGATATGTTTTATAGAAGGGAATGTGTAGAAATGAAACCATCTTACTCTAGATTTGGTCCATTTTAATTTGGATGATTTTTTCCTGGGTGTATCCCATGGATGAATATAAGTATAAATACCATCATAGTAAATTAGAGTTATTTCATTTGGATATGGATGAAATGACTCTGTCATTACGAGGATTGTGAATGGGAAATTTGGAATGTGGATTCCAATGTTCAAGAGGGTTTTACTATGCTAATGTTACATTTTTATTTTTTCAAATGAATGCTTGGAAATGTTATACTAGAGATTATTTGGTGATTTACATTTTTTTAGTCTAATATTCTGAGAAAGAAAATCTCTAGTCTTGTTGGGATCATATAGAAAACCCCATAATCACTTTGAAACCTATTTTATTATGTCCCTATTTTTTTAAACATCATATTTGGGGATCATAGAATGCATGAACATGGAATCTACCTTGGCCACCCTTCTTGATATACCAAACTAGCCATGTTTTATGCATTTTATTTTTAAAATTATCAATTATGTCTCGTTATGTAAGATGCATGATTAGTGGAGAGAGACTCAAATATTACCCAAGAAGACATTTATGTGTGTTAAACCTGTAATTTCATATATATATTTATTAGTTAATTTATATAATTTATGTTACAACAACCCAGATGGTGTTTAGGGTTAGGTATCATTTACCAATATAGGGTGAGGTAGGATGTATAGCCACACGATCAAAGAAACAATGACACAAATAGAGATCCCAATATAATAATGTAAAAGCACTCAAGTAATTTTAGAAAGTAGTTTAAAATTATTTCTATTGAACCAAAACATTATTCTATATTGTATTAATCTTATTTGATCTCCTATCATTGAAGTTTTAGGTCATATTGATTTTATCAAGAAAAGTGAGTGGGAAATCTATGTGGGAATTACTAAGAAAAACATGATGTGAATGAAGAGGTCATTTCATGTATATTAATCCTTATAAAGAGAGGAATTAAAATTAATGTCATGAATCTCATACTTTTTTATCTTCTAGTTTATGGTCATGTGATGAGGAACTATAAAAAAATTTAAATGATTATATGTTATATCCCTTCATAGAAAATGATAACGATGCACAAGTTCACAAAATTGATGGTAATGAATCCAATTGAACCACTGGATAATAGGTTGTATAAATCATAACACTAGGTTTTAAGAAAAATATTGTTGTGGTACATGTATTTAAGGTTGAACCAATAAATATATTCTAATGAAGGGTTGTTATGAAATAACATTTTTATTTCCAGTGGTTAGAGGAAATTTTTTATTAGAATTTAAAATATCTTATATTTAACATTCTATATTGGGAGATCATATTCAGAGCTATATAAGGTCCATGAATTCATCAAAAAATTGGTGTCCCCATTGATGTTAGATTAACTTATTAAAAATATCCATGGAAGGGATGTGAGTATTTAAACACATTCACAAAGAAGTATATTTATGAATGAGAGAGTAATAGAATATGGTTTTAGTTCCCAATAATTTTAACACATATTCATGGGATATACATTATGGGTAAAGATCTCAATTAATTTATAGACTATTAGGTCATGATTTTTTAATTGGTGTATGGTGGGGTTGTGTGAAACATCATCTAAATTGAGGTTTAAGGGTAAATAATAACCCTAACACATTTATGATTAGTAAAAGATGATTTTATAAAAAAAAGACTAATTTTTTTTTGGATAAGGGAATATAAAATAGGATGGTTTTTCAAGGGATGAATATTGACCTCATTTCAATAATGGGTCCCATTGTGGTGAAATTATGGAATATAGGTATTAGAGGAACTTATTCATAGATGGAAAAATTTTGTAAGGTTGAAATAGAATATTGGGGTGAAAATGTTGATTCGTATCAAGTGAATGTATACATATCAAAAATATGAATCCTTTGAAGATGGATGCACTCATTACTGATAAACAAAAAAGGTTATAATAATCCAAGACACTTGGGAAGAAAGGTGTGATTGTGTAAAGGGTTATACAAAAGAGTGATGGGGTTTCACATTTGGAAATAATTGAAAATGGTAGGGGGTATTTGGATGAACCTATAATTTATGGAATATATGTCTCCATATATCATGAAATAATAAGAATCATGTCACACATATTTATTGAGAATTACATGAACTCAAAAATAGATTTTGATCTTATTTGAGAGATTTTGGTTTCATGGAAAAAATTATTCTATGTTATTCATACTCATATATGATATAGTGTATTTCATTTATTTTAGTGTCATGTGGGTGTGAAATAGATGTTCTAAAGTTTAACATCATGTGACATGGACAAGGGTGTTAGGAAATTTAAAATCATGCGATAAGGACATAGATTTCTGATAGTTTATTATTATTTTAAAAGTTTTTGGGTTTCATAAAATTTAATAGTGTGTGACCTGGACATAGATTTAATGTATTTTAACATCATGTGATAGGTACATTGATGATGTGCAGTTTAAATTCATGTGATAAGTACTCATGTGTAATGCAGTTTAACATCATACGATGAGAACTCAAATTTCATGCAGTTTTACATCATCTGAAAAATATCCGATGTTATAAAGTATAATGTCATATGACATGGTCTTAGAAAATAAATTTTAATTTCATGAAATACATACACTGGTTAGAGTAACAACATGTTGATCGTACTCATTTGTATGAAAAAATAAACTCATTTAATTTTCAATTTCATGAGGTCTTATCAATAGGATGAAACATCCGAAGATAGGGGACATCATGTGGTGAAATGTTTTCTGGTAAAAAACGATATATTTGGATTGTTTTTTTGATGATGTATGAAACAAATATGACAACTTTTCTAAAATGTAAAATGAGAAGAAGAAAAAAGTAATCACATGGAAAATTTGTTGTTAGAGTGTAAATTATGTATGGGTAAAAATATTGAGGATCTATGCATCACTATATATCCTACTTGAATAAGAATTCATATATATATAGTTTTTATAGTCCCTCTACATTGATTTATCTAAAAAAAGGAAAATATTTGGCGTTCTTAGTCCGGAATTAGGTTACTTTCATGTACCCAATGTGAATGTGGAGAGATGTTATCCTTGATAAAAGAACTTATGGTGGTTTGATTAGGCCATACCTAATAGATATATGAATCAATATGTATCTACTGATAACAATAATCAGTCCACAAATAGTTCTTAAGTGGTGTTGCCTTTAGTATAGCTCTATGGATGAGGAATTAAATGACAATGGTTCCTATAATGATCTGAATCATATATTATTGAGGTATTTTTTGATGGAAATAATGATTTCTTGAAGGATAAAAAATTATAACATCGCTATGTATCTCATAATAAAGGAAACCAAGCCACTCATCGTTCTAGAAAGGTGGTATATTTTTCTTATTTAGAGTCTAATGTAAGAGGACATGATGTTAATAAAATAAATACATGTTGGAAGTATGAATTTTGAGGAATCTAAAATATATGGTTGAGTCCATGATAGATAATATAAATGTTACTTCATATCATTTATGGGTGTGGACTAAAAAACACAAAATTCTTTAAAGGGGTAATTTTTTAATGTAAATCAACAATGCAGGATTCTCTCAAATGTATTTCAGTCTAATTTAAGTTAAAGGGTTTCTCCAATAAGCAACATCATGTTTTTAAGAGTCTTGTATGACTAAAATTATGTCAAGAACTTTTACATCATGAAACTATGATTACATCCATTCCTTTAAATATGTTGCATCTCAATCTTGCTTATCAAGTGATTTCCAAGGACCACCATGCTCATGTGATCCATGGCTTGCAAGAGATATGAGAGATTTTTTTTGAGAGAAGGTGACATGGATTGGTTTCCCAATCCATGCTGGAAGGAATTTATTAAATGAAAAGATTACAATGAGGACTCGAGGTGCATTGACTTTACACCATCTGAAAATAAGAAAAACAACCAAACAGAATTACAGCTTTAAAGAACCTAGTATACAACATCAGAGGGCTCTAGAAAATTAGCACTGAAGATCCATCCAGCAGCTTCTAGGTGCATGAAAACATAGAGGTTCCAGATCAGAAAAATCAGAGAGGAAGTAGAGAAAAAGGTAGCATGTTGCGGCCAAACATGCAGAAAAGCTCCATCTAATAGGCAAAGCTCCATCTAATAGGAAAATCTCAGAATCTGAACTCAAACAAGCAGCAAATAGAATCACAGAATCCAGGAGCATCCTTCCATGAAAAAAGCAAGAACAAGCCTTGATGCCAATAAATAAAGAAATACCATGCTATAACAGGGAGAACCACAACCCAAGAATAACACTTAGAGCCAACAGAGCCCAAACAACAATTTAGAAACATAACAGAACAGCCAGCACTAAAATATAGACATAAACAGTTCATAATAAGCAAGCCTTTCCAAAGTAGTCCACAAAATTTTTAAACTTCAAACAGAATCACAGAATCCAGGTGCATGCATTCCAAGAAAACCAGATCCAATCTTCCAGCAAAGAAGAATAGCAAGAAACTAGAGCAAAGTTAGAACAAATAATAGATAGAGGAAACCAGAGGGATGAAACAGCAAGAGTCCAGCAAATAGGAATCTCCCGGAGCAAGATTTCCCATAAAACCCAAAGCCAGACAGGGAAAAATAGCAACGAAGGTCCTAGAAAACAGCTTTAAAAATACTCCTAACTCAGTAAAAAATGTGTAGAAAACAAAACTGAGAAAAACCCAGCAGAATCCAGCTTGAAAAGGTAAACCAGGTCCAGCAAACAAGGTCCAACAATAAGCGCTTAAAGCAGAACAAACAGAATAAACCAGCAGAGATCAAGAGAGACTAATGTAGGACATCAGAGCAAGACTAGAATAAGAATTATTTCCTGATTCTGTCATTGAATATGTCCTGCTTTTCCGCCAAGTAAATGCTCTTAGTAATCTCGCCTTTTCTAAAAGAATTGTATAGGATATCATCTTTGAGTCTCGTTGAAGAATCAGAATCTTCACAAACTGACATAATTGGTTCATCAAACCTTTCAGCTTGTAGTTCCTTCTCTACAGGTTGATTTGTAATAGAGGCAGAAACAATCTTTCTAGAAAAATCCATGGATCGAATGACAATAGTCCTCTCTACATGAGAAAAATCCCATCGCTTTTTAGTTTTTTTAGAGTTGGCAGTAATAAAACCATCTACATCCACTATTGGTTTCTTACCCTTCCTGGCCATGTCCTAAAGGTATTCTTCCTCAATGAAAATAGCTTTATCTTCCTCATCTTTTTGAGAGAGACTATTTTCAGATTCATCACATCTCCCCTTTCCACATTTTTCTGAGAGTCATCTTCTATTGGCACTTTTTTCATTGACTCAAGTGAGGGTGAGGGGCTATGATGTGTATTAGCATTCTCCACAGTGGGAGGAGACTCCTTCTCACCCTTATCTAGAGAAATATTTCCATGATCCCCCTGGTTCAGCAAATAATCACAAGGTTTAGGATGCACGTTCGTGGTCCCAGAGACATCATTGGTAATGGGAATCACAAAGTCCTTAGTAGTGGATGATTTAGGAAGATCCAAGTTAATTTTAGCATTAGATTTTTCTACCCAAACTGTTTTGCAGTGAGGTTGAGGTGGTTCGAATTTTTTTGACTCACATTCCTCCAAAGAATGACCCACTTTGCAGCAGTAGTAATAGTAGGGTGGGACCTTTTCAAAAACCACCTCTTGAGTATAACCTTTATCACCATTCTGGAGCCAGAATCTGGAAGGCAATTCTTGTGATATATCAATCTCAGTGCAGATCCTAGCAACTGAGGGATGAGACAAGTTCATGGTGGCAGAATCTAATCTAATCGGGGTTCCAAATAGACTTGCAATGGAAGATAAAGCGCTTTTCTTAAACAGATGCAAAGGAAATCCTTGGAAACCGATCCAAATTAGAACAATAGGGGGTTCAGAACCTAATTCAAAATCTGGAGACCACTTAAAGACCTTTAAAGATGCCCCCCAAAAGACCATGATCCACGAATCCAAAATCGATAATAATCATTTTTCGAGGAGAACCGAAACACAACATACAGAGAGTTCAGCAATCCAATATGAAAGTTTGTAAAACCAATATTCTCTAGTGATTTGCGTAATAAGAACAAAGAAGGGCGGTTCTTGGAAAATCGACCGACAAGAACAAACCGGAGATCCAAAGCAAGATTGAGTCCCTCTTATTTGGAGAAAGCAATCGCCGATAGACCTCTGTGTCTGTAGGATTTTGGAGCAAGAATACCGGAGGTCTTCAATTCTGTGCGAGGGATTCTACTCGAGACTACGTCCGCGAAGGATCTTTCATCTTGGAACCCTTGATCTACGATGTTAGGGTTAGCCCTTCTTTCACCCGAGAGCGCCGCCATCTCCTCCAATGCATGAGATATGAGAGATAAATATGATATCAGCTGAATAAATTGAGATTGAAAGATAGGGACTCATAGAGATAGTTATAATCTAGATCCCTGAAGGAACTCATTAAATATATTTTTCTATAAATCTGAGAGAATAGGTTTAGTGGGATGAAAAGCTATAGTTGTGACTACAATATAATATAAAAGTGTTACTGTGTATCCATCAAGAAGAGGAATCAAGAAACATATTGTTATTATGATATGAGGAATTCTTAAACCATTGGGCAGGTTGGATGGATTTGAAATATATACATTTAGTATTATTACATGGATGTAGACATCATGTATGGGAGTTACATCATAAATGTTTTGAAGCTCCAATATAATCAAAGTTTTTTAAAATGTGACCATATGACTTGTAGTTTAACATCACCTGGCTAGAAAGAAAAGGGGAACTTTGTCCTTAATGTCTACTATTTAATTGGTAAATAACAAACATTAGTGCACACAAAAAGATCTAAAAATTGTGTGAGGAGGAACTGATCTAAAATAAGGGGGATACATGTCTATGTCCATGATGAATTATCCCAGGATCGCTACATATATTATAAATAAAGGAAATATGCTAGAAATAGTTATTATCATATAAAATTCAAATGTAGATCAAGTTCATTTGTAGGGTAAGGGGGTTTTATTTAATGACGCTCTAACCAATGTTTCCTAGAGTTTTAGTTCAATTGATGTGCACCCACATCATATAGTTTGAAATCACGATGTTGATAAATTATTGTGCAGTGTTATCAGATTAAAATTATAAGAGGCTAATAGTTTTACATATTTTGACAAGGATGTTGGTGCCATGAAATTTATGGAATTAAATCTCACAACTGAACCACACTATTTATCATCATATGGTTAAAATGTATCTATAGAATTTAATGTAATGTTGTGAGTATATATATAATTGATGTGAAGGATTTAGAAAATATTTTTTCATAAATCTTACAATTGTGGGGGTGGGATATGTTCCATGTATACTATGACCAATGAGTATTCCCTATTAGAGTACACCATATGTATTATGTATGGTCCATCCCCTTTTTCTTCATGTTTCAAAATATTCTTCCAAAGGATCAGAAGACTTCTAATAGATATGAAAAATATTCCTTGAAAGAATGATTTGATTGAAAAACTCTTATTGAAAGATCACATGAATCTATTCAGAAGACCATATAGGTTGTCCACTTTTCATAACCTTTTCATATCTAGTCACTCCAAAACATCATGTTGTTTTTGGAATTGATAAAAATTTCAATTATGGTTGTTTATAGAGAATCAAATTGATGTTAATTAGACATAAAATCAAAAAAAAAACATTTTTCTAATAGAAAATAGTATATGTTTTTATCTACATAGTAGTATCGATTATAGTGTGGTAGGTCCACAATGAATATAAAAGTTTTTTTGGTTAGGTCCTCTTTTCCTCATATTCAATCATATGGATCATATTTTATATAGTGTTATATAATGTTTTTATCAACAAATTATCATGTACAAGGTATATAGATATGTGATAAGAAGGATGTTTAATATTTGATACAACCATTTAAACATTGAAGAATAGAAACTGTAATCATTAATCATATATATTATTTAAAGAAAATGAAATATTATAGCGATATTCGATATCAATAATGATAATATACTTTTTTATAAACTTTATTTAGGTGTATAGAATCAACCCATTTGGAGAAAATGTTGGTGGAAGTACGTATTTACTTGAACATTTTGTCTATAGCTTTGGGATATGACCCCATGATACACATTCACTAGATAAAAAACAAACATGAATATATGATGGTATGGAATAGTTCTAGAGGATGAGTAATGAGGTTAGTGTGTATCTAGAAGGAATGGAAATTTATTGTTAAATGTATGTATTCATGCATCATAGATATCCAATAATACCATGTAATATTTATTTTATGGGATATATTGGTTCCATATGGATGGGTGTTGCATGTACCTATGTGGAATTATTATATAATAGTGAAGGTCACTCCTCCTTTAATGCATCTAAGGAAAACCCCACTAATTCCACTTTTATTGTGAACTTTCTATGAGTTTTTGTCACTATAAAAAAATTTACATATTGAAATAGGATCTTCTCTCTCATAGATTAATCAGGTAGAATTTTACCAATCTAGATATTTTATTCTATGATATACTTGTATAAATTTGTGACATCTATAGATGTGGATATGAGATCACCATATTTTAGGGGTGAATTAATTTCATTTATGTCCCTTAGGATATATGAAATGAAATATGATACCACCAAATGATGTGAAATGTGAATAACCATATTTTCCATTTCTAGATTTGTTATGGTTGCGGCTGAATTAATCAATGAATTAGTGTCAGCATCTTTCAAATGAAAAATATGAGATAGTTTTGGTTATGAAGAGAATACAATCTTTAAACATTAAGCCTAATCAATTCAAAGAATTTTATCTTCATTAATAATTTAATTTTATCCATTAATTTTCTTAATAACTAATTCTATGTCACCATTGATGCTTATGATGACCACTAGTATTTGTAGAGCCATATCTTAGCCTCAAATAAGGGCCTTATACTATATCTCGTTATTGATGATCCCCTATGATAACAAGAATTACTAAGGATGAACACCCTTGGAAGGGGAAGACGATCATGATTATAAATCACACTATATAAATAATTATATTCTCCATTATTATCACAATAATCGGCCTTGAGGCCACATTGAAATATATCTCTCATATGTTGGGAGTGTTATGAAGAAAGAAGAATTTATCATAAGGGATATATTTGTTCACTACAATAGGATATTTTGTGAGGAAATATTCTTGTCTATTATCATTAACTCTATTATAAGGCACAAACCAAATGTGACCATTTTATTTTACGACCAATGATTTTTAAAATTGTCCATTTATTACTGTATTTCTAATACAGAATTTGATTTTGGATAAAAAATAGAAAAGGTAAACCTCATGACAGTTCAGGCAGTGCCTCATTTTCTGTACAATGAATATCAATGTAAGGTGGTTCCATTAAATTATAAGGTGCATAGTCTCCTTATCTATCACATTACTTTAATGATAGGTTAGAATATTTTCTATCATGTACTAGTCTTCTATAAAATAAAAAAAAACTACAGTTCTTGGTCACCAGGTATAAGAATATTGGATTACATCCCATTATTAGTATAAATACTAGTGGTATTAAGAGGTATTGCATGAAAGAGTCGAAATATTTATGAAAATATTTCTCCCACTGATAAGTGACAACATTTTTCATATATTTTATGAATTACATGCACTTTATTAATAGATTATTTAACATGTGTCTAATTTATGTGAATCATCTGTGGATCCTTCTAAACCCATTGAGGTTTTGAAGAGGTGGTATGTTATGAATTTCATTAGTCTTATTATGGTTTCTTTAAGTACTATGATATAATATCATAAATCATATAAATATTCCTGATGTACCCCAGAATATACATTTAATGTGATTTATTTTAATATTGTGTTATCAATGATTTTTGAAACTATCTTAATGTTAGTGACATGATAAATATGTTATAGGGAATTCACTACTTGATCATCAAATGAATTTTCCGTGATATTAACTAAAAGATCCCAGAATACATGATGTAAGGAACTTTTATATGTGGTCCTTGAATTTTTCAAAACAAAAAGAATCACTTGAAAATAAAACACCAATTGAGGTGTTATAAATGAAGGGTCTTATTCATAATCGGTTTTCATTTAGATCAAGTTCTACCCCAAATAACCATACATGGAGGAATGGTATTTGACACCTGATATATCATTGATTATAAATTATATGATCCAACCAATAAATAAACCTTTTATAAATGATAATTGGCATTACTAAAGTCCATGAAAAGTAATAATTTTAAATTTTTTATTTTTAATGGGGAAGATGCTAATGATCCATTTGGGACACTAAATGTAGGATCCTATATTTCATGGATAAATATTCTAGTTTTAAATTTTTGTATGAATCTCCTAATAATGTTTAATTAAATTTTCATTGGGTGTATGAGGATGCTTAGGGGTGTTCCAGGGTCTTAAGACACAATAAAAAGGGGAATCAAGCCATTTTATGCATGTTGGGTTGTTTGTGCACTATTAGTGCCACCCTAGTGAGGGGAGAGCCAAATTGTGAAGTTTGAGATAGTGGAATTACACACAATTGGTGCACATTTTTTCAAACTGTGCAACCCTTCCTATGTAACGGTGCAACTCAACTCCTATTGTATAGAGGTAGGTGCACGTTTAATAAAATTATATATATATAACAATATTAAAAAATGACTCCAATGGATTGCATTGAAAATATATAGGTATTGTGTATCTATTTTGACCTAAAATATATTTAAATAAAATAAATAATTATTTAAATGAAAAGTCAGTTTTAACCGATAAAGTTGTGTTTTTCACTATTCATCCAAAATTGTATGTTTTCAGAAACATACCAAAAATTATCCCTAAGCTAATTTTGATATTCTGAATTAAAAAAATGATGTATATTTTACCAAATTCAAATCAAAAAAATTTCATTTATTAATTTAAAATTAATTCATGTTGTCAAAACCAAAAAGCATATTTTTAAGAAATAATAACTACCAAAAGATTGACACTTGCTTATGACCAACATCAAAGTAAAACCCCTTCCAATGGCCAAAATTGGATTAAATGGTAAAAATATAATCAAATTATGCTTCTAAACAATTAAAATGTATAGTTGGACACTCTAAATTATTTTGCTTAAAAATGTTGTTTTCAGTTAAAAATTAGTATTTTTCTCTATTCACCCAAATATAAAAGTTATTAGAATTTATCAAAACTAAATTTTTATGTCCCAATTTTAAAGAAGAAATTTATTTTGTAAAATTTAATATAAAAGTTTCAAATATTGGATTTAAAAAGGGTTAACCATTAAAAACCGTTAAAATTTCATTTTAAAATAAATACATATTTTATCTAAAAAAATGATTTTTTTTCTTATATTATGTCTAAGAAACACATAATATAAATTCTAAAATTATAAGGATTATATAAAATTCAAAATTTAATTAATAATATTCATAAATTCTTTTAAACAGCTAGTTTGGTAAGTTGTGGTGTGATTGAACTCAGTGTTGTGTGTAGCACATGTTATTGAATTACATTGAAGAAATATCATAATATGAAATATTGGGGTGTTAAATTCTACCCTACTTCAATAAATTTAGTCCCCCCAATTTGAAATTGTTCTTTGAAAATAAAATGGTAAAAATAGAAAAATACCTTTGTGGAGAACCCACTTCAGAAATTGGGTTAATAAAATGTTGTCTTAATAAGGGGAAAAGGGAAATGAAAGGGTCACCTCCAAATTATTATATCGATTAAGAGAAAATTGGTGGAAATTATAGATAGATAATTGGAGGGATAACATAAATATATATAGGGAGTGATTGAGGTCATCACTCACAATATATCATTTAAATATATTGATATAACAAATCCATTATCAAAACCAAATTAAATACCAAAATAAGTAAAAAGATTATATGGTATTTATTTTCTTTAAAAAAATATTTGGCTTGTTAGGGAATCCAATGATAAAATAAAAATCATGGTGGTGGAAAATTCATTGTCACTGCTTAGATAAAAAGAGAATTCCTGTTTTTTAATTTAGTAAAACGCTTCGTAGAAAAAGATTCCCCTTGAAATGAAAAGTCAAAGGGTTTTATACACCGTAGAAAAGAAAGTCATTTAAAAATCAAAGGATACCTCAATGAAAAGAGATTAAGAATTAGTCCTTTAACTAATGTTTAAGAATTAATTTTTTCATAGAATTTGAGGGAATATATATATATACATGACAAGTAGAGTTACATCGTTTAACTATTTCCTCCCACAAACTCATCATTCACTCCAAAAGATTTCAAAAAATATATATTATATTTATCCTAATCATATAGTGTTCCAAAAATAATGAATTTATAATTCACTTATCAGATCATTTAAAAAAATCTAAATTATACAGTCCAGGACAACACGTAGGCTAGTGGTAGGTAATGCACCCTTGTCAACCTTCGGTTGTGAGTTCATGTCTCATGGCCTTGCCGGACGTGACTGGTTGTCGCCCGACCTCTGGGATGTCCTTTTTATGATAATGAAAAAATAACCTGAGCAATTGTATCCAATGTCAAACTTAATCAATTCCATCCATTATAATTATCCAAAAATACTTCTATTCAAAATCACATTCCAAAATTTATAAGGGAGTTAAACATAATGAAGATCCTTTTTCCACGTAATAATAGGTGAACACCTTCATCATGTATTCTTTTAAAACACAGTAAGTCCCTAAATTACCATACAACAATATTGATTACATTCATTCTCCATTATTCATTATAGAATACTGGATGTATCCTTTATATCCAATATTTTTTAATATTCTAATAATGATGAAATAAACAAACAATTATTTAGGTCCAAGGGATTTAAGAATATCCAATATCATTTATACAAATCAACAATCTGTTATTCCAAAATCACTACCTCATTATCAGTACCATATTAAAGAATAACTTTACATCAAACATGTATTTTCCAAAAAGTGTACCTTAAAATTAAGTATATTTTCTTAGAACCAATTAATCACACATCCTTAATAAAATAGTACTACAGTACAATCGTTATTTATTCCCTTAATTCATATAACTGGTATATCATCGATTCAAAACTGAAATTACATAATTCTTTAATAACAGCATAAGAATAGAAGTCCTTCCTCTTCATCTATGGTAGAATTATAATTTGATTATTATCAAATAACATCATTTTCTATATACTCTGATGACTGGGACATTGATTCGTGTAGTGTCCCAACGCCTTGTAGATGAAATATTTTACATTTGAAACCTTTTTCTTTCTCTTAAAATCATCTACATGGTGTCATTTTTCTCCACACATATAACAAACTCCCATTCCCTTCAAGCATTTACCAAGGTTATTCTTTCCACATTTATCACATATTAGAAAATCCTTCTTTTCCCTCTTCTCTTTATCCATCTTTCTCTTTACCATCATTTTCTTCTCATTCTTCCCTTCAAAGCCATATGACTCATAGAATTATTTACTTGTCTTATTAACAAATTATATTTTCTCTTCATATATTGATAATACATGGGAGACTATTTACCTTCTAATGGTTGGATTAATACCATGAAGGATATGATTCTTCTTACTCTTTGGATCATACATATTGTTTGAGATCCCATTCCTTTTACTGGGCTCCATTTCTAAACAATGGCATAAACTAGATTAGTTTATTAATATAAATATATAATTCCAAACTTGTAAAACACTTAACATAAATTGAACAGTTTATGGATATAACCGATAATCATAAAAAATGTTTTCTTTGAGGAAGCATATACTCATAAACCATTCATAATGGTTTGTAAAGAAAATTAGAATTATCCTATGAATATCCCCTGGGAGTTTCATAACCAAGAGTGCAGCAAGGCCCATTATTGTGCACTAGTTACCATTTGAGTCTAGCTCAAAATAGTGTTTTTGGGGTTTACCCCAAGGTACATCTGTGCCAGAGCCACCTCTTCCTGCTTGCATCCAGACAGGGAAGTATTTCTTCAAAAAATCATGAAATATATACAATAAAAAAATTCTTGAAAGTTCATCTATAATAATCCTCAATTTCTAACTTATGGATATGTGCTATAATCATAGTTTATATTAATCTAGTTTCCAGGTTTTGTACTAATCTTCCTCTGATACCAACTATAACACCCCAACCCTAGTTACCCAGAGTCGGTGCATTATTATGTATCATTCCCATGATCAAAAAATATCATGTATCGAAAGACTGATTAGTTTAGTTGCCTTGGAAATTAAAGATACATTCATAAGGTTTACATTACATCATAAAATGGAAAAATAAAACAACATTGTTTCAATAGACAACACTGAGATCCCATACAATATCCCTACAGGTTAGTCATAATACACTTCTTCATATCCTGGAAAAAATAAAACATAGAAATGGGTGAGATCAGATGTTCAGTAAAGATAAAAATATACCAAAAACTTTCATAAATAATCATAAACATTTTAGGAAATGTATAAGACTAAAAAAAATTTCTTTTAAACTTGAACATCAGAATAATATGGCCAAGATAAAAATCAAATAATTGCATTTACTTATTCACATGGATATTCTACTAATCGAATAATCACATGAAATATCAATAGCCACATTCATAATGATGGAATACATAATTCCAGACATTCATTGTAACACCCCAAGCTTCCACAGTATGCTTCTCTTTGATTAAAACAGTAGCGTGTGTTGTACGCAACTTCGAGTTCTAACACACCTCGACCAATCAAAGTAGTCGTTATGAATAGTAATAACCAATTTTTGAAATTTTATAAATTTTATCTCTCAAAATGGACTTCATTTTTGGATTCTAAATATCGAAATTAGCCTAGGGTGAAATTTTGGTACTTTTCGGATAACATTTATATTTTGATGAATAGTGAAAATTACAAAATTTTAATTAAAAACAAATTTTTAATCGAAATAATTAATAGTGATAAATTATGAATTTGAGTGGTTTTAAAGTATATCTAGAATATATTTTTACCATTTAATACAATTTTGGTCATTGGACATAATTTCACAATTAAACAGAACATAAACAAGTTCCAATCTTTTGATAGTTATTATCTCTAAAAAACACGCTTTTTGTTTTAACAATGGGAATTAATTTTAAATTAATTTCTGCCACTTCTTTGTTTTGAATTTGTAAAAATTGATTCCTTATTTTGAATCATGTTATACAAATTGTTTAAATGTGTAACTTTTATTTTTAGACATTTTGAATAATTACATCGGTAAATATTTTATTTACCATGGTTAAAGGGTAAATCCGGTAAATAAGGGTAAAAAAATAATATAATAATAATAATAATAAATTACCCTAAAACGTGTCCTATCCTTATTGGATGATACACTTCCGACCATGGGTATCTTTTGGTCGATTTTGGGACCCCATGGATCCACTTTTAAGTGATAATGACACTTTATATTAATTAAGTTAAAATAAATACAAAAATGACAAAAGCATATATCTTTTAGAAAAACAATTTTTACATAGGGTTATATGTGTTGTATTTTCTACTATGAATATTCATTAAAAAGATAAAAATATTTCCTAAATAATTTTATATTATATATAATTTTTATACCTTGTATAATTAATATTATTTATGACACAATAATGATGCAGTATTTTCCTTATTAATGAAAGAATCAAGTAATTACAATTATAAATGTTAAAATTAATATAATTTCAATGTTTTGATGACATACATGAATTTTATTTCTTAATATAAAATTATGTGATTTCTTAAATGAATTTGGTTCGAATTAATAATGTTTTTATGACTTTAACAAGAATCAATTATTGAATAGTGTCAAAATTGACATAAAAGAGTTTTTAAAACAATTATTATATTATTAATTGATATTAAATTCATAAAATCTAATGTTCGGAAAAGAGACATACATCATGATAGGTTTATAATTAATGGACCAATTGGTGGTCTCTCTTATGTATATAGTTAGTTTATTAACTATATAATATAAAAATACAAAGTGACAAGGTAAATGTTAAACTAATTAACTAAGAGTTAAAACTAAAAGATAAGGTTATTTTAGTGAACCAAACCGACATAAAACCTATTGGTTGAGTTTTTTTCGACCTACCCACTCCTTAAAATTTAAATAATCTACTTTTTAGCCATTATAAACCGAATATGAATTTATTATAAAATAATATTTCTAAATTTTCATAAGCTGCCCCTTCCCCCCTTATAAAAGGACACCACTTCTAACCAATTATTCACACTTTAAAAGCCATTTGGTTCGGCCAACCTCTACCCAAATACTCTCTCAACTTCCATCAATTCAACCTAGAGGCCTTAGTTTGATCATAAATCCAACCTATTGAGCCCTTTTGATCAAATCAAAAGGAAGAACCTAAAGAAGAGGAGATGTTTTCACCACAGTTTTTCAAGTTAATTTCATCATCAACATCTTCATTCTTTGTTATTACAATTATAAAATAATAACACTAGTATCTCTTATAAACTGTGATGTTTTTATATATATTGGACAACCATATTCAGTATTCTATCCATCCATTGAATGACATGTTACCATACTTGTGTACGTATGGCTTATCGTCTCCACGTTGTGGTGTAATTGTTATTCAATATATTATTATCTGGATGGGAATAATAATGATGTGTAATTCATGTAAATAATAAATATAACATGATAATTATTCTTTATATATGATATACCATTCAATTATATATTATTTTAATATCAAAAGAATGAATTGTTGCTCGTGCGTACGTATGGACTACCGTCTCCACGAACGCGATGCGAATCATTCTCCATCATATCCATTCAATTATAATTCTCATTTGATGATTAAAAATAATTTTTAAGGTCTTTAAATCATTCTTTATATGAATAATATACAACCTACCCATAAAAACACGACTTATGTAACAAAACATATAAAATAAAACGAGTATGTTAACTCCCGAAACAACGATAATACTAAGATATCATTAACAAAACAATGGTAAAAGATCATATATGACATATTATTAATTTATATGATCCTTTTATAATTCAATAAAAATTATTTGACCATTATACCGGAGGAAAACCTACCCTCGACCAAGGAAAAATTACAAAGTATGGGGTTTCTTATCTCACTTTTAATTCTGTGATATTTCCATTGTTCACCACTAATTTATTGCATGTGGTGTGTGTACTTCCCATGATTGAATTTATTGGGTAATATGATTTAATTTATAGATATTTACATCATCATTTTATGACCATTCTTTCATGGGTGTATGATTCGTATGTTACCAAATCGATAAGGGAATTTGAAATTTCAATTTCCACTCATTCGGCTTTACGCATACATCATTGATTATTTTACTCCAAGATTATGTGTGGAATCACTATTCATTTTATTATGTAATAATTTCCACTCCCCTTTATATGGATATAATTTTTATACACATAATCACTCCATTGATAAATTCTAAAGTCATCGGTATGATCTTGATAAGTGTAATTTTTACTCAATCTTGATTTGTTGAGTTATGCATCCAATACATTGGTGTTGTTTTTACAAGAATATGTGTGAATGTCCTTTGATTGTTTTAAACTGAATATCCAATCATATTGAGTGTATTTATATTTTTCACACATAATTATGTCGTTTATTTATCCTTAACCTAAGGATACGACCTTTATGAGTGATTTCATCTCAATTTACATTCCCTTGAGACTCCTTTGTTGTTATACACCAAATAATTTTTATATGGTGTATATAATGCACTTTGAAATAGTATATCATGAATCCCTTTATTCTCATGATATTTAATGGTTTTTATTATCTCATTTATTTGTATTCAAGTGTCTCTATTTTGGTTAGGAACCCTACCTAAAATATCATTTTAAAATGTCTTAAAGTTTTATTATTCTTGTTAATGTCCATGTTTTAAAAATGGTTTTATGGATTTATTTATATGGACATTAATATTTTCAAATCAAAATTTGTTTTAAAAGTTTCAATGTGGTATGGGACACTTTGATTCAAAAATCTATTTTAAAGGGCTTCTTGAAAAATTGTGTGACTTTTAAATGTTTTCAAGAAAATGGGGGTTATTTCTCTCAATAGTTTGTTGATGATTTTAATCTATGTCAATATCCATCATTATTATCAATTTAGGTTAATCTGAAATAATACAATCTTACATTTTGTATCGAATGAGTTATGTTTGACTGTGGATGTGCTATATTTATACCATTCATGGTTTGTGGTTAAAGTGTTGACATTTCGTATGCTAGTTTTAATACGACTGTTTATGTTCTATTTAAACATGTTCATATGAGGAATGCATTGGACTTAGTAAGTGAGGGGTGGAGCCTGCTATAGCTCCTCGATGCATCGGTAGGTTTAATGAGACAAACTAATGTCCTGGAACAAGGCCTTGAAAAAATCTTATTTGAAGTCTTTGCACGAGGGCTTGACCATGTGGTTATGATTGTCTGGCATTATGCATTCCATCATAATGAAAGTGGTTATTGATATTGCATGTGATTATTAGAGTAGTAGAATATCCATGTGAATAAGTAAATGACATTATTTCATTTTATCTTTTCCATATTATGATAAAGTTCAATTTTAAAAGGCATTAGTTTTAGCTATACATTGCCTTAAATGTTTATGATTATTTATGAGTGTTTCCGCTATATTGTTATCCTTACTGAGCATCTGAGCTCACCCCTTTCAATATTTTATTTTTACCAGGATGTGAAGAAGTAATTTATGAATGGCCTACATGGATAAAATGAGGGAATATGAAGGCATGATGTTGTTGTAGTAGTTTTCACATTATGATGTAATGTATAGTTTATGAATGCATCTATTTATTCCAAGGCTACTAAACTAATCAGTCTATCGAGACTTGATCTTTCTTGTGATCATGCCAATGTTATGTAATAATGCACCAACTCTGGGCAATTGGGGTCAGGGCGTTACAGTTGGTATCAGAGGAAGTTTAGTACAAACCTTGGAAACTAGATTTAGATAAACTCTAATTTGAGAACATAGCCCTAAGATAGACTTTGAGGATTAGTACAAAAGAACATACTAGAATTTTGGTATTGTAAAGATTTTGTGAGTTTTCCAAGCATTACATCCCTGTCTAGATACGAGTTTGTAGAGGTGGATGTGACATAGAGGTACCTAGGGGTAAAACCTGAAAACGCCACTTTGAGCTAGACTCGAACGGGAAATGGTGCACGACAACGGGCCTTGTTGCACTCTTGGTTACGACACTCCCGGGGGATATGCTTAGAATAATTTACATTTTCTTTACAAACCAGATTGAAGTATTTTAATATTAGATGAGAATAAATGACCTTGGTTAATCCTAAGGTGTTTCAAATTGAGAATATGGTGTCATGATATTTTCTAAATGATTTTATGTCTACTGTTACTCACACAATGCTTTCTGGTTTTAGTCAATGGCTGGAGTCCAAGGAAGTCATAGAAACTTTAAGAATTAAGTACAAGGTGGGAACGATGGGGGAAATGAGCAACAAAATGGATTGTTGATAGGCGTAAAAGATATCGTGTTCATGCCAAATCAGTTTTCCAAAAATATGATCAACAACATATATATTAACCAACTCCCAGAATCAACAACGAAGAGAAAGGTGATGAATGATAAGAGCTCCAGTAGTGGAAAACATGGAGAAAAGAATTCCTAAATTTCCATCATGTAGTAAATGTGGAAGGAGACACCCAGGAAAGTGTCTCAACGGAACAACGAAATGCTTTACGTGTGGGAAAGAAGGACATAAAGTGATGAATTTTCGAGTAAAAATGAAGAGTAATATGGAAGAACATAAAAATGGTCCCAAGAATTCATTTACATTCATTTGCCATAAATTTAGGGGACCTGGACATTACCTGAGTGAATGCCCTATTTTATATAATATTTTCTTGGACAAAGAAGAAGCTATGTAGAAATTAATGGTTGGAGAAATGTTTAATTGTATTAGTGCTCCTTGTTGATGGGATTTCTTTGGAATAATTTTCTCTTGTATTTGTAAACCAATAGTTTTCCTTATGAGAATGATATTTGAGGAATTATTATCTTCTCCCTTGTAGATATAGTTATAAATAACCATTTGGTTTTATATGATCATTGGGTTTAAGGAAATTACAAGTTATTATATTTTGGGATGAAAATTCAAGGTATGAGATACCAATTCTGGTTAAAATTATGTTATAGTTATTTTGAGTAAATTATCTCATTTTGGTAATATTATAAAATATAATTTTTCAAAAAGGACAACACGTAGACCATGTGACAACCCGTCGCATCGAACAATGCTGTGGGAATTGAACCCACAACCAATGTGCGATTGGGATTTATCACCTACCACTGGACTACGTGAAGTCCCTAGTTAGCATGACTAATTATTTTTAGTTAAAGGATTTTATTGATCATTAATAAGTTGATTTGGGTTCTTATGTCTTAGAAAATAAATACCCTTAGTATAGGAAAATGATTTGGTGATTAAGTGATAAATGTTATTTTGGAAGATGATCATTTTGTTGGGATCACTATATGCCCAAGGAAAATAGAATACTATGGGGTTTCATTTGAGGAGTAATGGTGGATTTTTATCTATGTTTTTATTGTGGATTTATATTTATTTGGGTTATTTATGGAAATGATTAACCTATAATATAGAATATGTGATTAGGTTAATTACTTTTAACTATGTGACTTTAAGAGTAGTTGATGTCATTTGGTGATACAATTTATCATGGAAGACTACATAACCAAATTATTTTAAGTATTGGGTTTCAATATTAATTTGGATTATATTGAAGGATTTTAGGGACAATTGTTTATTGAATGGTATTTATTTAACTTTGTGGTACTGATTTTAGAAATTAAGATTAGTGTTTATTTCCCTAAAGGAATATCATTTTGGGGGATCATCAGATCTTTTACTAACCATTTTGGTTTTTATTAATCTCTAAATAAAATTTAAATATATAGTTTATCCCTCATGGATTATGTGATTATATAGAAGTTTATTCTATCTCTTCCATTGTGACCAAGTATTATTGAAAACCCATCATTTAAAAAAAATGAGTTAGTGGTGGAAATTTATTAAAGAGTGAAACTTTATATAAAAAGTAAGTATATCTATTTATTTTCTAAGTCAATCTCCAAAATGAATTCCTCATCTTTATGTAATGTAACTTAAAACAAAAAAAATGTTGTCCGTTTACTTTTCATACTGGGAAACTAATGACTGTTTGTCCCATCACAAGTTTGTGGTTTTCTTGTTGTTAACTTTCTCCTGATCATGTTTTCTATCCCTCTCCATCAGAACCTGACACTTATTTTATCATCCATATCCATGTTTTTCTACATGGAATCCTAGTATAGGTTATCTCGAGTGACCTTTGTACTTCCCATTCTTTATTTTAAAGTGATAGTTTTATTGAATCTTTTTCCGTTGTGGGGCTTTCCATTATACTCCAAAGCCCAAATTTAAAAATTTCAACGATGAAATTTATTGAAGGAGGGGAGAATGTAACACCCCAAGCTTCCACGGTATGCTTCTCTTTGATTAAAACAGTAGCGTGTGTTGTACGCAACATCGAGTTCAAACACACCTCGACTAATCAAAGTAGCCGTTATGAATAGTAATACCCACCTTTTAAAATTTTATAAATTTTATCTCTCAAAAAGGACTTCATTTTTTGATTCGGAATATCGAAATTAGCCTAGGGTGAAATTTTGGTACTTTTCGGATAACTTGTATATTTTGATGAATAGTGAAAATTACAAAATTTTAATTAAAAAAACATTTTTAATCGAAAAAAATAATAGTGATAAATTATAAATTTGAGTGGTTTTAAAGTATATATTGAATATATTTTTTCCATTTAATACAATGTTGGTCATTATACATAATTTCACAATTAAACCAGACATAAACAAGTGCCAATCTTTTGATACTTATAATCTCTTAAAAACATGATTTTTGTTTTAACAACAGGAAATAATTTTAAATTAATTTCTGCCACTTCAGTGTTTTGAATTTGGAAAAATGGATTCAATAATTGGAATCAAGATATCCAAATTGTGTAAAGAGGTATGTATTAATTTTATACATTTTGAATAATTATTTCGGTAAATATTTTATTTACCATGGTTAAAGGGTAAATCCGGTAAATAACGGTAAATAAATAATATTATAATAATGATAATAAATTACATTAAAATGTGTCCAAACCTTATTGGTTGATACATTTCCGAACATGGTCATATTTGGGTCGATTTTGGGACCCCATGGATCCACTTATAAGTGGTAATGACACTTTATTTTAATTAAGTTAAAATAAATACAAAAATTACATAAGAATATATCTTTTAGCCAAACAATGTTTACATAGGGTTATATATGTTAGAATTTCGACTATAAATATTCATTAGAAATATAAAACGATTTCCTACATAATGGTATTTTATTTATAATTTTTATACCTTTAATAATTAATATTATTTATGACATAATAATGATGCAATATTTTCCTTATTAATGAAAGAATCAAATAATTGGTATTATAAATGTTAAAATTAATATAATTTGAAAGTTTTGATGACATACATGAATTTTATTACTTAATATGAAATTATGGGATTTCTTAAATGATTTTTATTCTAATTAATAAAGTTGTTAAGACTTTAAGAAGAATCAATTATTGAATTGTGTCAAAATTGACATAAAAGAGTTTTTAAAACAAATATTATATTATTAATTGATATTAAATTTCTAAAAATCTAAGGTTCGTCCAAGAGACCTATATCATTATAGGTGTATCATTAATGGAACACTTGAGGGTCTCTTGGATGTATATAGTAAGTTTATTAACTACATAATATAAAAATACAAAGTGACATGGTAAATTTTAAACTAATTAACTAAGAGTAAAAACTAAAAGATAAGGTTACTTTAGGGACCCAAACCTGTCTAAAACCTATTGGTTGACTGGTGTTCGACGTATCCCCACCTTACCCTTTAAATAATCTACTTTTTAGCCATTATAAAGCGAATATGAATTTATTATAAAATAATATTTCTAAATTTTCCTAAGGTACCCCTCCTCCCCCTTATAAAAGCACACAACTTCTAACCAATTATTCACACTTTCAAAGCCTTTTGGTTCGTCCAACCCCTGCCAAAATACTCTTTCAACTTCCCTAACTTCTACATAGAGGCCATAGTTTGATCCTAAAGCCATCCTATGGAGCCCTTTTGATCAAATCAAAAGGAAGAACCCGAAGAAGAGGTAATGTTTTCACCCCACTTTTTCAAATTCATTTATTCTTCAACTTCTTCTTTATTTGTTATTGCCATTCTAAAATAATAACTCCAAGATCTCATATATACTGTAATATTATTATAAATACGGTACAACCATATTCAGTATTCTATCCATCCTTTGAATGACATGTTATCATACGTGCGTACGTACGTCTTACCGTCTCCACATCATGGTGTAATTGTTATTCAATATATTATTATTTGTATGGGTATATTAATAATGTGTAATTCATGTAAATAATAAATATAACATGATAAGTATTATGTATATAAGATATACCATTCAATTATTTATTATTTTAATATCAAAATAATGATATTGTCACTCGTGCGTACGTACAGACTACCATCACCATGAACACGATAAGATTCATTCCCCATCGTATCCATTCAAGTCTAATTCTCATTTTATTATTGAATATATTATTTAAGGACTTGAAATCATTCGGTATATGAATAATATAAAACCTACCCATAACAAACATGACTTATGTAACCAAACATATAAAATAAAATGAGTAAGTTAACACCCGAAACGATGATAATACTAAGATATCATTAACAAAACAATGTTAAAATATCATATGTGATATCATATTAATTTATATGATCATTTTATAATTAAATAAAAATTATTTGACCAATATACAGGAGGATAACCTACCCTCGACCAAAGAAAAAGTACAAAGTAAGGGGTTTCTTATCTCACTTTTAATTTCGTGAGATTTCCATTGTTCACCACTAATTTTTTACATGTGGTGTGTGTACTACCCATGACTGTATTCATTGTGTAATATATGTTAATTTAAAGATATTTAAATCATCATTTTATGTTCCTTCTTTCATGGGTGTATGTTTAGTATGTTTCCAAATCGATAAGGGAATTTGAAATTTCCATTTCCACTCATTCGGCTTTACGCATACTTCATTGATTGTTTTACTCCATGATTATGTGTAGAATCACTATTCATTTTATTATGTCATAATTTCCACTCCCCTTTATGTGGATATAATTTTGATACACATAATCACTCCATTGATAAATTCTCAAGTTATCAGTATGAACTTGATAAGAGTAATTTTTATTCAATCTTGATTTGTTGAGTTAAGCATTCAATCCATTGGTGTTGTTTTTACAGGAATATGTGTGAATGTACTTTGATTATTTTACACTAAATATCCAATCATATTGAGTGTATTTATATTTTTCACACATAATTATGTCGTTGATTTATCCTTAACCTAAGGATATGGCCCTTATTAGAGATTTCATCTCAATTTACATTCCAATGAGACTCCTTTGTTTTTATACACCAAATCATTTTTATATGGTGTATATAATGTAATTTGACATAGTATATCATGAATCCTTTTATTCTAATTATATTAAAAGGTTTTTATTATCTGAATTATTTGTATTCAAGTGTCTCTATTTTGGTTAGGAACTCTAAATAAAATATTATTTTAAAATGTTTTAAAGATTTATTATTCTCATTAATTTCCATGTTTTAAAAATGGTTTTAGGGATTTATTTATATGGAAATTAATGTTTTCAAATCATAATTCGTATTAAATGTTTCAATGTGGTATGGGGAACTTCGATTCATAAATCTATTTTAAATGGCTTCTTGAAAAATAGTGTGACTTTTAAATGTTTTCAAGAAAATGGGGGATATTTCTCTCAATAGTTTGATGATGATTTTAATCAATGTCAATATCCTTCATTATTCTCGATTGAGGTTAATCTGATACAATAAAATCTTCCATATTGTATCGAATGAGTTATGTTTGAATTTGGATGTTCTATTTGTATACCATTCATGGTTTGTGGTTAATGTGTTGAGATTTTCTATTATAGTTTTAATACGAATGTTTATGTTTTGTTTAAACATGTTCATATGAGGAATGCATTGGACTTATTAAGTGACGGGTGGAGCCCGCTATAGCTCCTCGATGCATCGGTAGGTCTCATCAGACAAACTAGTGTCTTGGCACAAGGCCTTGACAAAATATTATTTGTAGTCTTGACACGAGAGCTTGACCATGTGGTTATGATAGTCTGGCATTATGCATTGCATCATTATGAAAGTGGTTATTGATATTGCATTAGATTATTCGACTAGTAGAATATCCATGTGAATAAGTAAATGGTATTATTTCATTTTATCTTTGCCAAATTATTCGGTAGTTTATGTTTAAAAGGATTTTGTTTTAGCTATACATTGCCTTAAATTTTTATGCTTATTTATGAATGTTTCTGCTATATTGTTATCCTAACTGTGCATCTGAGCTCACCCCTTTCAATCTTTTATTTTTCCCAGGATGTGAAGAAGTAATTTATGAATGACTTGCAGGGATAATATGAGGGGATATGAAGACAATATGTTGTTGTAGTAGTTTTCACTTTATGATGTAATGTAAACTTTTTGAATGTATCTAGTTATTCCATGGATACTAAACTAATCGGTCTTTCGATACATGATCTTTCTTGTGATCATGCCAATGTTATGTAATAATGCACCAACTCTAGGAAAATGGGGTCGAGGAATTACATTCATGACCACATAATCAAGGACTTATGTCGAGACTACAAATAAGAATTTTTCAAGGCCCTATGTAGTGACACTAGTTTATCTCATGAGACCAACCGATGCATCAAGAAGCTATAGCGGGCTCCACCCTTTACTTACTAAGGTCAATGCATTCTTCATATGAAATGGTTTAACCATAACATAAACATTCATTTTAAAACTACCATATGAAATTTCAATAATTTCTCCATAAACAATAAATGGTATAAAAATAACACATCCACATTCAAATATATCACAAAACTATCAATATAATATGGAAGATTAGGATCATAATAAATCAACTTCAAATAAGTTTAAAATCCATCAAAGATGTTGACATAGATGAAAATGATTTGTAATACACTTGAAATATCCTTTTTTCATTAAAACATTTAAAAGTCACACAATTTAGAAAGCATGAAATTTAAAGACCTTTATGAATGAAATTGTCACAAACCACTTTGAAACTTTTGAAAGAAATTAACATTTTAAAAACATTGATGTCCATATAGATAAATCCTTAAAAACCATTTTGAAAACATGGACATTAATGATAATGATTTAGAAGAATAAATATTTAAAACATTTAAAAATACTTTTTAGTAAAAAATTCCCTTAAAATAATAACTTTGAATAATCTTTCATGAAACCTGGACATGGATAATAAAAATGTCCCAGTAGATACTTACGTAAAAACAACTCGGATAATAAATAGAATCTGAAATTAACCATTACCTTGTACATTTCCTTGGTAGAGGGTAGGTTAACCTCTTTTATAATGGTGAAATAATTGTAATTAAATTATAAAAGAATCATATACATTAATATGAAGTCATATATGATTTTTTTAATATTGCTTTGTTAGTATTATTTTAATATTATCGTCATTTCGGGTGTGAACTGATTCATTTTCCTTTATATTCTTTATTATGTAATTAATTTTTGTTATGGATAGGATGTATCTTATTCATATTCTGAATTATATTAAGTCTTTAAACATTATTTTTAATCATATAATGATAACTAGTCTTGAATTGATACGATGGTGAATGAATCTCATCGTGTTCGTGGAGACGGTAATCCGTACGTACACACAAGCGACAATATAACTATTTTGATATTAAAATAATATATAATTGGATGGTATATCATATATGAAGAATCATTATCATGTTATATTTATTATTTACATCAATTACACGTCATTATTATACCCATATGAATAACAATGTATTGAATAACTATTACCCCACGACGTGAAGATGGTAAGCCATACATACACACATATGGTGACATGTCATTCAAAGGATGGATATAATAATGAATATGTTTGTACCATATTTAAAATAACATCACAGGATATTGAAGGTACTAGATTTATTATTTTAGAACAGAAACTACAATTAAAGAGGAAGTGGAAGAAGAAAGCTGTTTGAAAGAGGCGATTAAATATTTACCTCCTCTTCAGGTTCTTCCTTTTGATTTGATCTAAATGGCACATTAAGATGGATTTATAACAAAAGGGAGGCCTCTAGGAATAAAGGAGGAAATTTTAGAGGTTATTTGGGAAGGGGTTGGACGAGCCAAAAGGATTTTATGGTGTAAATTAGAGAGAATGTGGGGAGCCCTATTATAAGAAGGGTGATGAGCACCTTATAAAAAGATAGAAATATTATTTTATAATGAAATCATTTTCGGTTTATAATGTCTAAAAAATAAATTATTTAAAGGATAAGGTGGGTATGGGTTTAAAACCACTCAACCAATAGGTTTTAGACAACTATGGGTCACTATATTAACTTTATCTTTTAGATTTAACTCTTAGTTAAATAGTTTGACATTATCAAGTCTCTTTGAATTTTTATATTATATGGTTAATAAAAATACTATAAACATACAAGAGAACCCCAAGTTGTTCATTAATGATAAAAATATCATTATAGATGACTTTTTTCTAATCCTTATATTTTTTTCAATATATTATCAATTAATAATATATTATTTGTTTTAAAAACTTGTTTATGTCAATTTTGACACTATTTTGTTTTTTGTTTTTTCTAAATACATAACTGAATAATTAATTTGAAAAAAATTCATCTAACCAACCCTAATATGTCATATTATCCTATAAAATTACTTTAATTCATAAAATGTCTGAAATTACATTTTTTGTATATTTATAATATCAATTATTTTAATTTTTCATTAATACGGTAATTACTGCATCAAAATTGTATCATAAATAAATTCAATTTTTTAATTTCTAAAAATTATGAATAAAATACCATTATGTAGTAAATATTTTTACCTTTCCAATGAATATTGATAATCGAATATATCTTTTGTTTATCTTTATACTGAAATTGTTATTGTTATTAAACTTTTAATTTAACACTTTTATATCTTATTTGAATTATATAATAATAAATGTCCTAATCTAATCCAAGTGGACCTATAGGAACATATATTATCCCTAAGGTTGATTTTGGTATAACTACACTTATCTAATAGAATTAGGACATGTTTTAGGGTAATAATAATATCATTTTAACCCTTAATTGCCCTATTTACTTTTATTTGTGTAAATAAAAATAAAAAGTTACTATTCACCAAAAATTTATTTCATCATATTGAACCACATTATTTTTACTGATATCAACTTTTTCTCTCTGTTTTTTGAAATTCCACTCACAGTAGTAGTAAAATTATTTTTTATGCGAATTGGGAAATTCTCTTAGGAGGTGGGTAAAAGACGGTGGAATGTTCAATAAAATTTTATATATCTAATATTATTAAAAAATGACTCTAATTGATTAAATTGAACATATATAGATATTATGTATCTATTTTGACCTAAAATAAATTTAAATAAATTAAATAATTATTTAAATGAATAGTCGGTTTTAACCGATCACGTAGTGTTTTTTAGTATTCATCAAAAAGTGAATGTTTTCAGAAACATACCAAAAATTCACCCTAAGATAATTTTGATATTCTGAATTCAAAAATGAAGTCAATTTTAAAAAATTAAAAACATTGAAATTTCATTTTTTAATTTAAAATTAATTCCCGTTGTCAAAACCAAAAAGCATATTTTTAAGAAATAAAAAAACCAACAGATTGATAGTGGTTTATGTCCAATTTCAAAGTGAAATTACATCCAATGACCAACATTGGACAAAATGGTAAAAATATAATATATTTATGATTCCAAACCATTCATATTTATATTTTAACACTATAAATTTTTTTGATTAATGAAGTTGTTTTTAGTTAAAATTTAGTATTTTTCACTATTCACCCAAATATGAAAGTTTTTAGAAAAACACAAAAAACTTATCAAAACTAAATTTTTATGTCCTGATTTTAAAAAGAAGTTTATTTTGTAAAATTTAATATAAAATTTTCAAATATTGAATTTAAAAATGGATTAAAAGGCGGTAAAATTTTATTAAAAAAAATTATTTTATTTGAAAAAAATGAATTTATTCTTATATTATGTCTAAGAAACTAATAATATAGAATCGAAAATTATAAGGATTATATAAAATTAAAAATTCAATTAATACTATTCATAACCTATTTTGAATGGCTAGTTTTGTATGTCATCATCCATTTAAACTCAGTGTTGTGTGTAGTGAATGTTATTAAATTACATTGAAGAAATAACGTACTATGAATTGTTGGTGTGTTACATTATTCAATACACATTAATAAAATAAGTAGTAGAAATAAAAATAGAAAATACTAGAATTGAAAATAGAATATTTATAGTGGTTCAGGGAAAAATAATCCCCTAGTCCAATCCAATAGCACGCTGTCTACAAACATGGTGAATTTCACTATAGAGGTACTTATCCTAGTGTCCTTGATAGTTGATCGCGAGCAACTGATACTTATTAAAAAAAAGATTAATTATATTTTTTTAGGGATCTATAATTTAACCAGACATATCCTCATGCTTTATCACACTAATAACATGTAGTTTTTACATTATAGAAGATAATATTTTTGTAGAAAATAAATACATATTCAATATATAGATGTAATAGGTATCTAAAAGGTGATCCTTCCAAAAAACTAATAAGGCTTCAGTGAACAACTCCTGAAGATATCTCCACCAAATTTTATGTATTAATTAAATAATATTAGAAATAAAACATCATTTTCCATATAAATAATTGATTTTTTATATTAATTGGAAAAGTATTGTATCATTTCAATTTTTCAGACATTAATTTTTTTATTGAGTTATTTATTTTTATTTTGAATTTTTAAATCCATATATTTTTCAATATTAAAGTGAAAATATGATAATAAAAAAATATTGGTTTTGTTCTCACATGTAAATTTAATTTATAAAAATAGAAAATGAAGAGATGTCTAGAGAATATAATTACTTTCTTCATTAGAACTACATAAAATCCTGGAAATAGAAATACTATTTTATTCAACATTGCTTATCCAACCATCTCAATTTCTATGAAAATTTAATTAGGTATGAAATTTGGTTATTTCTTGTAGTGGTTATAAATTCCTCTATAGAATGACTAAGTACTCATAAATTCATATATTGAATGACTACAAATTTTAACGTAATTATCTTCCTTATAATTTATTTTTTTCGTTAAAATGTTTTAAGATATAGTCAAATGACTAAATTTAAACTTAAAATAATATTTTTACTTGGAGAAGAAATTTAGGCTTCATAAAACAATATGCTATGAATGATATCTCATATATTCATGTGATTAACCTATCATTGTTATATGGATAAGCTGGAAACACTATTCTATAATATAATTTCTATCATCATATAATGTTTTGATCTTTGTATGATAATTATGATAATTATTTGATATTTCCCTTTAACTATTATCAATATTATTACATTTTGAGAACATATCAAAAAAACAACGATTCATATGATAATTTTATCTTCTTATGAATAAATACATAGCTAAAATTCATGGATCACATGATATTTTTATTCCTTGTATGATAATTCCCGTTCATAATATTATCATAGGATTAATTAAATTTCCTCGATTTTGAAACAATGTGTGAAGATGTCTATTTATTTTTATGATTATTTCCTTTGACAAAAAAATATATCAATGAATCGAATGATTATTAAAATATCATACTATAAATTCTTATAACATATAATAAATTACCATATTTTATGATAATTTTATTAGAAAATTTTTTCAAATGTTAAAAAACTATGACTTGACAAAAAATTTTCAAAATGAAATATTACTTAGGAAATATCATAACTATCATAAAATAATTGTGGTATTTTTATCAATAAAAAATGGGGAGTTGGTGAGCATCAAAACATTTTAAATATTGATAGATAATGAAAAAATCATTATTATACCCATCATTTTCATCTAATGATGCTATAAATATTTTTTCATTTAATATCCTAGTTATTAATCATGTTATAGTTATCTATTTTTGTTAAAAACATGGAAGGAATATATATTTGATACTATCCTTTTAGTAGAGGAAGATAATTTTTCAAAATTTCCTTAAAATTTCTTTTTTAATATAGAAATTTCATGGAAGTATAGTTAGGTATGTGAGTAGTGATACATTTAATATATCTTTATCTTTATTTTGAAATTTCATATTACCTTTTATAATTTAGTTTTCTTTTTCTTTATTTCATCATAATATGATATTTTAGTTATGATTTATAAAATTAAAATACATGATGATTATAAAAATCCAAAACTTATTGTCATTATTTTTTATATAATTGATCTCTAATTAATATAGGATTTAATATTTTTTAATTAAATTGAAATGGGTGTGCAATTTTGAGACTTATAGATTTATATTTAATTCCTTGTCGAATTTTTTAGAATATAATTGTATTTTTTATTTTAATGAAATAAATAATTCTATTTTATTAAAAATATTATTCATAAATAATTAGTTTATTAGTGAAAAAAACATTATCTAGAAATTAATATAATTATTTAAAATGTGTTAGGTATAGAGCATGTGATGTTTATGGATATTATTATTTCATTAAAATAATAATTTAAAATTATGTTTTCTCAGAAGTGTTTTTAATAATGATTATGTAAAAATTTATATAAAGCAAAATGAATAAAATTGAATATAATAAAACATATAGAATTATTATGGTTGGTGGGAAGTAATGATTGATTTATTTTTAAATGAAATAATATGATGAAAGGACTCGATTAATAAGAATTATTATTTTAAATTATTTTCGATTGACGATTAATGTTATGTTAGGTAATTTGAATTACATGGAATATTGATATGATATTTTTATATTAAATGTTTAAATAAAAAATTACTCATAATGAAAAAATGAAAATATCTTAAGTGATAATATTTTTTAAATTAAAATATGTATTGACTAATAATAATTAATTTTTTAATAGAGAAAAATTTTATGTATAGTTAAAGAAAATATCATGGGCTAAAATATAAATCATTGTGTGAAGAATTTTTTATTTAATTATGTTTCATAAAATGTTATTTAAAAAATATTTTTATATTGAGATTTATTAATATTATAATTAATGATATTAATATTATATTATTTAATTAGAATATATGATAGGGAATTTTTGGTCAATGTAGATATATTTTTACAAGTTAATTTATCATTATTTATCATAATGAAGTTATTTATTTATATTTTATTTATTGAATTAATGTTTTTATACAGATAAATAATTATATCAGGATGCATCATGAGAGGTTATTTATTTTTATATATAATAGTAATGGAGACTTATTTTAAAAATTACCTAAATTTAAATTCACAAAAACCATATATTATAATACAATGTTTGAAATAACAATTAAAAATAAAAAAATGGTTAAATATTTTTAATTTGTGTTATATTATGATTATTATTTTTATAATATGTGAATAAATATGAATCTATTTAATTTGTTATGTTTAAATATAATTGTCATGCAACAAACACATATTTACATACATTACTGTTTCCAATACATTCATTGAATATGAGATTAAAATAATGGGTGACACGTATTTTTCTACTCAAGATATCCTTTATAGACTATTCTGATTATAATTAGATATAATGGATAACCATTTTATTTAATGTATAGTTATGTATTATGAATTAAGTTTGGGGTAATAAATTAATTTATAAATAGTGGTCGTGGTGTTCCCCTTTCCCTCAGGTCATATAAAACATTCTTTATTATTCTCCCATTTTGGAGTTTTCCCCGATGATTATTTTTTATTACTCATGGTAGTGACTTCTTCATTTGTAATGGAAATGTGTGGTGGAAATAAGAAACGAACCATAATGAAACATCAAAAATCTTATGGTATGATATTTTCAGGGATCCTTATAATTGGTGAAACTACATAACATTTTTGAGTTTCTTATGTTGCTTCTAAATTCTAGTACCAAATTTTTTTGATCTTTTATTTTGGAATCCACGACTTTATGAATGGAAATCATTATTAAGAAAAAAATTTCAATTATTTTTAATTCATCCATAATATCATGATCCAATGCCAATTATCACATGATGGAATGAAACATGTTTATTTATGAAAATATTGTGTTTTTATAGTGGGTTGACTAATTTTTGAGTGGATGTGCTTATAATTTTGTATGTTATAAATATTATAGTTTCTCTGACACTTTCTCTTACTGATGGGTTGTTTATGTCAAGGGTAACATGTGTGAACGGAAAAATTGGCCTTGTGTGGTGAAACATTTTATATTCCTTCATTTTCACATTCTCTCAAGTGATCAAATAATGTGGTAGTAAAATGATGTCTATGAATAATTTTTTATATGATGGAAGCTCCCCAATCTTATTAAATAAACATATATTGAAGTTGTGATAATGAGTTGTTTTATTTTAAATTCATAAATGATTTGATATTAAAATAAAGAAATTTTTATTCATATTAATTATGTATTTATTTTGAAATTAAAAAATTAAGTAGGTATGGGGTACACACTTTCTTGAACTATCACCACTAAATAGCCTTCCATGTCGATATTTTGACAAAAAAGATACATTGTATCCAACTACTAATAGTCCAAAAGTTGGAGAGTAACACTAGATGCATAGAATATGTAATATGGAACGAATTTACCTTTTTTATCCTATATTATCCTAATATACAAAAAACCCACACCAACACTATAAATAAAAAATCTTGTTTTTCTAATAATAATAATATAATGAGTATAATGCCGCATTGATCAAAATGGTTTCTAGAGAAAATATCAAAGGTGAGATTTATGTTAAAAAATCTAACTCCAACCAATCACCACACATTTATGATGTAATGGTTAGAATGATCACCAAATCCATCCTATAAATATATAAAAATATATAAATGTTTTCTTAAGAATACATGTATACATAACAGGTTCTTCAAAAGATAATATCATGCCAATGTGAAAGAATCAAACTAAAGAATTAGTGAATAAATTGGAAAATGGACATGTCCCCTATCCCTTGTCATCTAAATACAATACAACTAAGTATTTATCACCAAATATTCATTCAATAAGAATGTAGGTATTTTTAAAATATATTTGGAAATATACCCATTTCACACTTCCCCACAAATCTACCTACCACCATGTACCACCAATAAATATTCTATCCCTCACATCCCTTCTCAAATCCAAATACCAGAACTAAAATCCACATGAAATAGTTGTATACTGCATCCAAATTCTAAATGAACATACTAAATTCACATTCCACATCAAAACCACAATGCACATCCCCAAAATACATCACAACTACATAACACTATGCCTACCTCACAATTATACTATAGATGTAACAAATAGTAGAAGAGGAGAATTTGTCAATTGTATGTATTACCCACATCACATATATTTTTGGATCACCCAATACTCAAACCCTATATATGAATCGTTGAGGTTACATGAATTGTGTGGGGTCTATAAGAAAAATTAAATAGTCTATAGTTATTTATAGTAATACACAATCCCAACACGTGGATAAAACCTTATCTAAAAACCTCTTCAATCATTTCCCATCATCACACCATCATTACTGTAGAATAAAAAATGATGCCACCACTATTAAATAAACAATATTTGAACACCAAATCCACACAAAAACCATGAAATTTTATCCCATTTCATATGCAATAAACAACTACACATTAATTTATTTCTAAATTGTTTTTTGGGAATAATAAAATTATTAAAATTTCAATAAAATATAATAAACTAGAAAAAATAAAATTATGATTTCTTTCTTATGAAATAACATATTATTATAAAACATTTATTTTAATCTATTCAACACTATATTAATTCAATAGACCTAATAAATATTCTACATATTTTTTTAATTTCAATATTAAAAGGTAATCCATATCCCAGGAAACTATGCAAAACGAACTGCATCCAATTCAACACACGACGAAATCAACATGTCAGACCATCAGCTCTACAAATTATCCCTCAAAAAACAACACCAAATATTCATACACTATTAAAAAAATAATCAAACCTCTGTAACAAGAATAGATAAACCATTTTTATTATTCATTACTTCATTGTGAAATTGTCATTAAATGTTCCACTAAACAAAGTCAATTAACAAATTTCAATTTCCATCCTCTCCATTTAGTATCCTGTTTAAATTTATACAATAAATTTAAAATATTGTTAAAAATTTAATGAATTTATAATAAAATTATTACCATAATAAAGAAGTAATTAAATAATTTGTAATAAGATAAATCATACAAAGGATTTATAAACCATTATCACTTAATTTAATTCAATTATTTTTTTTAAGGATGATTCAATATCCTTTAATAAAGAGAAACTAAATATTTTATAACTGATAAAAAAAATATTAATTAAATTGAATATGAATGAGATACTTAAAATTAATGATTAATTATGTTTTTTATTAAAAGAACAACCCCAATGATAAAATCATCACATCAACATAGGAAAACTATAATTAATTGGCCCACTTTTTTTGCCACATTAGCTGGTGAACAATAATCCTATAAAAAACAATAAGATAGAATTGATATAGAGAGAAATAAAACCCAGATATAATTAATTCAATATATACCAATCCAACCTTATAAAATTATGAAATTGTAATAAATCAATTGTGTTTTCTAAAAATAATTTGTTATAGAATAGGTTTATAAATTTGATGACGAATGAAAAATATGGAATGAAATTTAGAGAAAATAAATGAATGAATAAATACTAATGGAATTGAAAACCCATACTAGAATATATTGTTTTATATATTAATTAGACACAACAAGTTATAAATCTCACAATCTTGTCACTAACTACATTATCTTTCAAAATTTATTATGGTCTCCAATTATTTAACTTTGATGATATAATGAAATATTGTGAAATAATGAAATTAATTATTAAATATGAAAAATGGAATTTAAAATTCATGGTCGACCAATAAATTATATTCAATTCCATAGAAACATCATTTCATAAACTCCAAATCCCTAAAAATGATTCACTATTCAACAAACACCATTATGGAAGAACACACCAGCCTTTAGAAAATCATAGCATAACCAAATGTCGATACTTCTCACATGAAATGAACACTATATTTTCCTCAAGAAAATCATTCATGACTCTTTCTCCCCTAGACATTTTTCCAAGATTCTATGCCTTCACAAGATATGAATCGAATGAATGATACTTCCCCATAACAATTTCTACTCAAAATAATAAATATAAATATGAAATGTTATAAACATCCCATCCACCTTAATATATAACTAAACTAAATAAATGACATGGTACTCATTGGAATGATGTATTTAAAGGAAAAAATATAAAAGACATTAAAAACATGATTCAAATGAGGAGGAAGTTCCAACCAACATGCCACCTTTCATATATTCAATAAAACATCCAATGGTCTAGTGTTCTAGAAAAAAATATCACTAACACTATTTGAATTGAATAGTCTACAATGTGAAGAATATTTAAAAAATGATCTCAATCCCAAAATTATAAAGGCCTCATAATCAAATGACTTTATGAATTTTAGTCATCTTTATTGGATATTAAATATTCATTAATCACATATAATTTGTTACAAAAAAATATATCCCATTGATCATAGAGTCTCTAGAAAAATATTAATAAAACATTGAATTATATGGAAACCAATAAAATTCCATAAATATATTCATACTAGAAAAGTTGAAATAAGTATTAAAATAAAAAACAAAAATATAATTAATTATTTCAATCATCAACCATGAATACTTGAAACACACGCACACAATATAAGCTGTAACATATGGATAATCCACTATATATTCCCATTCATTTGAGGATGAAAATATGTTCTAAGGAATAGATTAGATAAAAATGAATGAGAATTGATCATCCATGATTTTAAGGTAAAATGATGATCTTAGTTTATGATGATTATCCTTAAAACCCCATGAAGTCTTAAATCTTCTTACAGATAGATCCTCACAAAATAATCAACCATAATTGACACCTTAATTATAATGAAATGTTAAAAATTAATCAATCTGTCTATAATAAGCCAAATAACATCATGAACTCCATATTCTCAATGAAAAACTATCACTAAATCTATAAAAATTAAATTATATTCACCCTGAGGGATATATATCATATAGAAAATACCAACAAAAACATAATGTTGAACCTTATATAACTGAATAGAAATTCATAAAGACATGAAAAATATAATAAATAATCTATAAATTGACACCAAAGTTACCTTTTTATGTCATGAAACATATTGGAAACGCAATGTTGCACTACTAAAATTGTGTTGTGAAATTCATGAAATGTTTCCTCTTATCATAATGAATGGACCATTGAGCCGTCCAAAAAGATGTTATTGATATTATCTATCCTCTAACCATCACACGAGTGTATCCATTTGTATAAGAATATCACTGCACATAATTAACATAAAAAATCACATCTAAGTCACCTTTACTTATTGAATTAAATAAGAAACCGACATCATTTATTACCTGAAATTTATGCTACAAACTTCTTTAATATCAAAATCAAAATATACCAGCATCTATATCATCCTCCATGCATACACAGCCTTTTGAGAAACACTATAATTCATATTACTACTTATTGAATCATCTACCACATTTCCATTCCAAAAAAAATAGTATATCATGATGCAAATAAAATTATAATAACACTATAATTATCTGCTGACATAAATTCAAATTGTGATGATAGAAAATATTACCCAGTCTCTTTTCATTGGTGATAACTAGAAATATCTATAAATAATTTAATTACATTAAATATCCAATTAAAAGAAAATTGTTTCTAATTAAATATCATGGGTAAAATAATTAAAATTATTAGGATGTAACGACCAAGACTTGTATGACTTCATTTCCCTCTCCATCATAAACATGCATCTAACACCTAAATAATATGTGTCGCAATATAACATGATCATAATATTTACATTGAGAAAATGAAGAACATGAACAAAAATAATATTATCTTTTATGTACTGAAATTCCACTTAATACTAATTAAATAATAAAAAATCCAAAATCCTCCCAGGTTAAATAAATTAATGGTTTCATGATCTAGGAGAAATAAAATAAAAATATCATATAATAGTTTGTAAGAAAAAGAACGTTATATACATCATCAATGCTATTGGGTGATACCTAATAAAAAAACTCAATATTTGAAGGTACAATAACCACATCCGGTTGTGACACACTATGCCAATTGAAATGAATATCATTTTCCTAGGATATATTCTTAAAAAGTATTCCATATAGTTTAATTTATCAAAGTGTATTGGAAAATTCACTAAAATTCCCATAATGAACCTCTAATATCCTTAAATACACAAGGATATCAATAATAGAACCCCTAAGACCTAGACCAAGACCTCATAGAAAACTATGTTCATAAATTACATGAAGACATTTTTTACAATCATGATCTAATTTAAAATAAAAAAAGACTCAAAATTCTCATAGTTACAAATAAAATGTGGTCTTCGGGATGTCTTTATACCACACACTCATTTGATAATATAAATAACATAAGATTATAATTTAAAATAAACAATAACACATTAATGATTAGATAATTCATTAATTCATAGGATAGGTTAATGTTTTTTCATTAAAATTTATTTCCATGCATATATTTCTATTTAAAACTATAGAATAAAATCTGAATTCTTTTTCAACCAGCATTGGATCTTCCTAAAGATAATGATTTTGTTGAATGAATACTTTCTACAATAGGCCTCCTACATTAATCCATAATTTTCACAAATCCAAATGAACTATATTATATAGAGGAATATAAATTGTATAGAATTTGGCCTCATAATCTATTCTAAACATGATATCATTTCCTGTTTCAAATATAAGAACCTATTTAAGAAAAACATCCAACATATACTTAGAAAATTTTGGAATCCATTTTCCCTATTGGTATAAAATTCTCAAATATTATAGAATCATGATAGTCAAAACCAAGTGATGATTTCTGAAATCTATCTAATGATCTCACTCACCCAAAAAAATCACAAGATCACCATTCACATCAAAGAAGGTTACTTGACTCTGATTGAAATCAATGGTATCATTTATTTAATTAAATCAATCCATGTCAATGATAATATTGTATGATTGTTTTAAAAAAAAGCTACCATATTATTCATCCGTTTTCATTTCCAAAATTCCTTTACAAAACATGACTGACACATTACAGATTTTGTCAACAATAAGGGAATCATATGTTTATCAGCCTTAATATTAAATATTAAGATTAAATTAGGGGTTAAAAATGATTCAAAATATCTTGTATCAATCAATAAAAACTATAAGAGATTAATCCAAAAGTTCCCTTGAATGAATTTCATGTCTCTATTGAAATGAAATATTTTTATCCTAAAACTTTAATGATATACATTTTTGACTAGATGGATTTAATAATTCACACCACCTCATATATGATCAATTTAAGGTCATTGTGTATGAATAATATCTCATGGATATACTCTTATATCCATGTCACCCAATTAATATCGAAATGGTTATAGACACGACTATTGCTAATCGATTTTAGGAGGAAATGGTTCTATAAATATATCTAAAAATATCATTGGATTTATGGTAACCACTAAGGAGATAACGACACTGATACTTCTATTTTTATTTCCCAGAAAAGAAATAATATAATACAATATTTTATTCAATATAAGTCTATAATCTATTAGATTTTAATAACTATAGAAATAAATAATTAAGTGAATCATCACTGACTAAAACAATAACAACACTTATAAGTCATAAAATCTATCCACAAATCCAATCTTATGATATCTCAAATTAATTTCCTCAAAAGAGAAATTTTTTATCCAATCATTTTCTCAATCACCTCAACCAATATTGGTTTCTTAATATAATATTATAGAATGATAGGATTGAATATGTATTGAATCTCCATATATAAATACTTCTAAAATGAAATTCTCATTACCACATAATTTAGATGAATATTTGGGGAATAAAAAAGAATATTTATGAACCTTATGGATGACTTACTCCATCAACTAAAGATACATCAATATTAGTGATAATAACTCATATTAATAATTGATCTAAAATATTTACCTTTTATTTTTAAAATCATAATGATAAATGAGATTAATGGTCCACCACTATAGATCCAAACCTATCAATATAAAAATATCCAAAATAATGTAATACACCATCAATAAATGAATGAAAGAAAGGGTAACCTAAATATCCTCTAAACACCTTTTTTCTCTTGATTAGAGGCAGTCCCTCACACATTCATAGAATCAACCATTTTAACTCATGAATTTTCTACCACAATTTATCTGCCTTGGGATTATCCCCACTTTTGATATTCTAGAACAACTTTATGCACTTTACTAACTAAAACTACACAAGGTCATAATCCACCATCTATATATATATTAGAAAAAACACCAATTCAAAAATACAGAACTTCATTTTATATATTTTATAAATTAATTAATTTTGGTGGCCTATATATCTTCCCCAATTCAACAACATACACCTAGGACCCTAACCCATGACAAAAATACTATTAAAAAAGAATGTTTAGTAGACTATTTGAGTTCTAACATCCGATCCTAAGGGTTTTTCCATGCCATAGTCCATCTCCTTGACAATATAATATAATAATCTTGAATAAACCCTTTCCCTAGAATTATAGTATAATCATAACCAGTGACTCACAATTAACACTATCTTAGCTATCAACCAATGATTTTTCTATTTTTTATCTACTCTTACCCACTAGTTCCTCTTATATGATGGAAAAGAAGATATGAGTGACTTTTTAAGACAAATATTGATACCTAATGAGTTAGAAACTAGTTTTGAAAGTTTAAAACATGTAATATGAGAGTAATTAACCTATTTTATCCTAGAAATAATTTTTAAAACCACCAATATAAAAAAAATATGTAAAACCCCATTTTTTCAAATAATTATAACATAATAAATTTAGTTTCATGTTGAATTAAAAAGCCTCTAAAGAAAATTTAGAAATGATTCAGAATAGAGTAACATTGAAACCATTAATCACCACACCAAAAGTTATTAATATTCTTCCCCCTCACTGATCCTATACAATAAATTTATAAAAACATAATTTAAAATTAATAGTGATTATATTGAAGGACATATACCTCAAAGACTACCTAAAAACTATGTTTATTGGCTTTATAATATGTGACGATTTTGGGATATTTTATTGTATGAAATCAACGCATGAAATATTTCTTATGGGTGTATCATTTATTTATATATTTATATATTTAATTAATTTTTCTTGGCCATAGGTTATAGAAATGAAATGTCATAGTGTAGTAAATAACATAGTATGATATCTATAAGCACTATACAACTCATAAATAATAACACATTTAATGATAATATTTAAATAATATTCCATTTATGATGTCATTTGTAAAAAAACATTCAATATGATGAAAATAATAGTAGTTGGATCGATCAAATATTACTAATGTTGTAACCAAATATCACTAATTCAAATGTTATGAACATATGAGTGAATTCAACAGGGTTTAAGAGGTTCTAAAATTCCTATATAAATGAGCCAGTCACTATGAGATAGTGTTTATCTAAACGGGACTATCGTTCTATTGATACTCTATATAATGGATCACAACTTCATCCCCCATTTCCTTGTGAGATACCAGTTTATCATTAAATGAATTAAAATTCAACTCTATTGTTTTGTTATACAATTCTTCCTGATGATAAATTATATTGAAGGGTGTCTATTGGCGGCTTCTTAGAGACCATTAATAAACCATTATGAATGATGATAGTAATAGTTACTCATTAATGAAAGGCATAAGTGTTTTTATTATATGTATATACTTGATTTTGGTTTCATACAAGATGATTTTAGGATTATATGTTTTTAATTTCGTCCACTTAATTTGAGGAGTATCATTCTGTCCATAGAAACTAAATAGTGGTATCACAACATCACATTGCTTTTGTGATTCATAAAACCATGTTCTAAGATAAAAAATATATTATATAGTTTTATAGTTTTATTTAAAATCATTAAATATATTTCATATTTTGTTGTATAAATGTTTTTTCTACATCTAAGGTTATAATGCATCAGTATTTATTCTACTAACCTAAGATTTCATAGACGGTGACATAGTTCAGTTCCATCAATCTTTGAGATATTGTAATTATGAATTGGGAATTTTTAGTATACAATGGTACCAATTTAAGGACATAGAATAGATCACTATATCACTATAGTTATATCAATTCATATTATAAATTATTACTATAAGTTTCTTGTGAGTTAATATTATTCGGAGGCTAATCATAATCCATGATTGTTTGTATGCACCAAATTAATATTACATAACCACATTCCAAAAAAAATTATTGAGTGGTGATGATATTATCATACCAAGACAAGATTATAAATTGTAATGTATGATTGATAACATCAAAATTGTTTTGAGTACTATGGTATATTAGTCATAGATTATGATATGTGATATATAATTAAATATGATATTAAATTAAAAAATTATTCATCTAATTTTAACATATAAATTAATTTAAATAAATAGTAAATTATTTTTATGTATTGAAAAATGGTATTTTGGGATATTTAAATAATTTAAGATATTTTTATAAAAATATTAAGTATAAATTGTTTTCAATTAATTGTTGAGTTGTTTTTTGATAGAATAAATAATTAACCTTATAAGATATTAATTTTATTATTAAAAAACATTTTAATTTATAAGGAATGGATTATAATTTTGATATAATATTTGTATATGAAATTATATATCTGATATAAATAGATCCTATAATTTTAAAAAAAGCGGAAGTATAATGGATTATATATATATATATATTATTATTAATTTTTCATTATATTTAAAATAGAAATGTTCAAAATAATGGTATTTTTTGAAAAGAAAAGTTTTGTTTAAACCATTTAAAAATGGGTTTTGATAATTAATATGATCAATATTGAAATAGTATTAGATGTTTGTTATGCTTAATTTTTACATAATAAATGATTAGTTTATATACCTATGTTATATATTTTAAATATCATATACTTGAAGAAAACATCATCTAAAATATTTTATAAAAGTGTTAATATTGGGAATAAATTTAAATATTTAATATTTATTTAATTATGAAATGTTCTTAATACACAACTAATTTTAAATAATTTTTAATTATTTTATATTTGGGTTTTTCAAGAGTTTTTATCACATTTTTAAATATATGAATTGTTAATTAATTTATTTCTTCCATATTACTTTTATAAATATAATATTTACTTTATCAATGAACAAATGTTTTAGTATAAAATATTAAAAAAATTCTAAAAAATGTCATACATATATATTATGAGCTATAATCTAGATATGATAACTATTTTTTATTTTATGCTAAGTTGACATATTTTTTATTAGGTTTTGATCGTGAAGTAATAGATGATTAATGTTTATATATATTTTTTGTTAAATTTATAATATAATTTAGGTCTCTCCTGAGTATGTTATAGAAGGAAGAAAGTAATTTTCATTGGACTATAGACTGTCATAAAGGCTTATTCCTTCTCTATAAAAGTAGTGATTCCCTACAAGTCACACTTATAGGGATTATTGATTTCATGTAACACTATTTATTTATAAGAAAGGGCTTCACACACCTTATAAATTTGACATATTTAAGATGTCTATGAATATAATGATCTATTAATTTGTGTTAGTAACCTAATATACGAATTTTTTAATGATTTACTCATCAATATGGATTGAACATAGTGATTTAAGGGAAATAATAATATTCCAAACCAAATAATAAGAAACATCCGCACATTTCAGGGGAATATAATAGTTAAAATGATGAGATTATATCCCCTTAAAAATTACTAAGTGTCAAATTGCTCCCAAATAGAACACTTTTAATGTCTCTAATTATCTAGATGGGTAAGTAATTCTAATGAAGGGTTCCATTGTATTATGATGTGTTTAGAGAGAATGTAATGGGGTGACCTTATGAGTTGTGCACATATTTATTATTATTTTTTGGGTTATAACTAGAAATGAAACCCAAAGTGTTTTGATACCAAATGAATTGTGTACAATTTTTCAATATAATGGGTTAGGAAAAGAGTTTTACAGTAAAACATCCAATATTAATATTTGATTTGAAAAGAGTGATGAACAACCAAAATAGCTAAGTGGTTAATGGAATTATAAATCATACTCAAATCCTAGTGAAATATGAATCATGGAGTAGTATTGGATATAATAAAATTTATTTAATTAATTATTTTAATTGATTAAAATTTAATACAATTAATTGAAAAATTAATGTAGAACATGATACTCAAAAAATAAAAGGATCTAATATAGATAAATAGAATAATCGTCATGAAAATTAACATCGTGATCAATATTAGTGAAAAAAATATCTTTATGTAAGAAAATTATTATACTGGTATAAAATTTGAAATATATTTTTACATGATAGGAATAATTATAGGTGTTAAAATAAAACCTTACCGAGTAAAAAATATTGTTAATTTTAATCAAGTTGATTTAGATGATTATAAAAACCATAAATATATTATGTTAAATTTTCTATGGAATTAGATGATTGATGGAAAAAATAAATTTAGTCACTATATATATAATCATTATTATTGAGTGTGTCAATGACATGGAGATACTAAAATTTATCCATTATGGATTTATCATGATATGAAATCATTTATAGAATCACTGTTGAATTTTTTTTTAAAATGTGTTTGAGTTCAATAAATGTTTAACTATTTTTCATCAAATGTTGATGGTAGTGAAATAGGGAATGAGATAATTTTTTGGTGTTCCATGACTACTATAATGTATAGGGAATGTTTAATATATATGAACATGGTTGGATATAATTAATAGTTTTCATCGATCATTAAAACCTAATAGTGGTAATAAGAATGTGGGGAAATACTTCTAAATGATGGAAATTATGAATACCTAATAGGGATTATGAAATATTGTGGAAATTCAACATATGGTATTATGTTTATATAAATAAATTCATTAATTTTATATGTTATTTGATACCTATTATATGTTTTTCAATTTTTTATATATATACTATTTCAAAATCATAGATCTTTTTTTAGATATTGTATTTTTCATTCAAATAGTAAAGTAAACTATTGATAAATAATAGAATCGATTCAATAAAATATTTCAACATCAGATAAAAATAAAGCGTTTGTATTTTCATTGTCTTTATCTTATATTATAATGTATATTATTTATTAGACAATATTTTTAACAAATAATTTGTTATTTTTATTTTAACAACCATGGGTGACTTTATATAACTTGTCTAAAAAAAATTAAAATGATAAAATTATTTTACCTAATATAATTTTTTTAAAGATGTCTGTTAAAATATTAAGGATATGATCCAACTAACCATCAAGGGAATATTTTATTGAATTAAGTATTCTATTTCTTTCGGTACATTTCATCCCAAATGTAATATACCATAAAATATATACAACAAAAGTTTTAAAAGTAATGCTTTTTCTAACATAATGTTTTTATAATAACATGATATTATGAAAATAATATAATTTTTTAGAGTCTAGTGAGTGTATGATTGGAATTTTATATGTATAATGACAAAAAATGAAGTATTATACTAGTTAAATTAAAAAATAATAGTCTATTAATATCTTAAAAGTTTTTTCCTATATATATAAAAAATCAATTTATAGAGTCACATAAATTTCAATCATATATTTGGGAAATTTATTATTGAAATGATTTTATGTAAAATTTATATAGAGCACATATAATGAGTTATGAGTAGGTAAAATAAGTTATTAACATCATAACATAATTATCAATTATTTCTTTTGGAAGCATCTGACATGTCCCAATTGTATTGATTTTAGTGTGTAACTTGTATCCATAGGTAGGTGACCACTACTGCTTTTGTAATAGAATCTTGGAAAGAGTTTTATCTAGAAGGATGGGTGGTAGTGATCATACATACCTTTAACGGGGAATGATTTCATAATTTGGAACACTATTATAGATTGTAATAAAATATTGTGAATCATTCCAAAATCATAGTGTGGGGGTAGCCACCTTCATGCCTAAGAAAGATTAAAATAAAAAAATGATGTAAACACCTATTAAAAATCATAGGTCCTACATCATGTTGAGGATATGATTGTATTATAGTTTCTCAATCAATGGTTCTATCAACATATATCAGAGGTTCTATATACTATTCATATTACTTATTGAAACATAATTTGAGGTAAATATGGTTTAAATCCACATAACTAGATACTCTTGATTTTATCACTATAAAAGGAGGTTATATGATTTTATGGTGTTCGGATTAGGCCTATAATAATGGATTTTGACATTTCTTTATAAAGGTAATTGTAACACATGTAGTTTAGTTCCACTTAAGAGGACACACCATACCTTTATGTACATGTGATAGTGACCATAATGGGTCTTTTTATGAAACACTATAACATAATAATATATATCTTCCTTGAATTGTATCAAATTCATTCAATAGCTTTCAAACTAGGCAATAACAAACATAAATGAAACCATAATATATTTAGATAAAATATAAATATTTATTCTTGACCATTAAAACATATCCATTGAATTGACAGTTATTAACATGAATAACTTCTTTAATTAATATATGTATAAATAAAATAATTTGTACTTTTAATATTAATTAAATTCATTTAGTATACCTAAAATGACCAATAATGTCATTTATTATATTAAAAAACATTCAAAAAAATTATTTTTTATGTGTTATGTATTTTTATATGAAGAAACATATGAGAAATGATGATAATTTATGGATGATATTAATAATAGGTTAAAACTAATTTTGTATTAAAATGATATGAAATAAGACTAAAAATAATTAATATATGATAATGTCATCTTCCTATAAAATTATTTTTTTCATTATATTTTATTATTGAAATTATAAATAGTATAATTATAATTTTCAATATTAATATAATTTTTGGATTTAGAATTAAAATATAATGTTAGTACTATTTTTTCATATTATATTGAAAATAATTAATTTTAGGTGAATAGTTTAAAATACAAATTTTTCTAAAAACCAACTCTATTAATAAATGATCAAAATATAAAATGGAATAAATATATTTGAACCCTTTGAATATAATATCAATATTTATAATTAAAATAAATAATTTTTAGTTACTATGTTGACTTGATTAAACACATCTATAAATTCCTCGACTCTAGTAGCCCTGAGATGGTGATTACTGTATTGTATTGGTACAAGATACATAATATTACCTCCCAAAGGACCAAATATTTTTGTAGTATCTGTAAACTTGATACATAATTTAATCTCATGTACATTTGAAAATAAAAATTACAACACATTATTTTATTTTGATGAAATCATTATTCTCTATAGTATATCCTTTAATATTAATTATAGTTCACATCCAAGCATTCTGGGGAAATGGAAAAAATAAGGGAAAGTCCAAAACTATAGTAAGGGTTATATACAATGGAATATATCTAGAGAAAATCAGGAATTACTATTAATTTATGGAAAAAAACTTAAAAAATATCATTTAGTAAATAAATTGATCATGTAAATTAATATCGTCTGAGTAAATTATGATTAAATAATGACACATTAATAATCTGATGAAGGTGAACCTTTTCTTTAGATTCCATAACTATTCAAATAATCACATGGATATCAATAAATTATGTTATAATGATGTATGCAATAATGTTGGACATCATAAACATACCATCAAAGTCATATTCAAAGAAATCATAAACACACCATCAAGACCTCATGCCCAGCCTTCACACATAAATTGGTAATACATATGAAAAATACTCAAACTAGTTTTTCTCATTAGACCTACCAATGAATAGAGGGGATATAGTGGGTATATATTGTAATTTAATAAGACAAATTAATTCATTACATGAATAAAATATTACTTAATAAACATTCCTTAGTAATATATAATCACATGTATGAGAAGAACTAGTATACAGAATGTAAATACCCTCTAGTAAAATAAACCGGAAAATATCTATAAAGAGAATAATCAAGATATAATTAAATCATATAACATTTTGAGTTTATTTAAAAAAAATCGTTATTATAGTTGATGAATATAAATACCATAAAAATCTCATTAAAAATTTCTTGAGGAAAATACACTTTTCACATTGAAATTAATATTTAAATCTAAAAAATGAGAGAATATTCGAGAAATATTTTCACTAAAAAGAATCATTTAATCTTTTAAAGGAATATTTCAAATATTAATTTCTCAAGAAGGTGGGAAATCATATTCACACGAGTATGTTTAGAAAATTATTCATTTCCCATTTTCTAGAAAACGTGAAAAGGTAACTCATCCATTAAATGACAAGAGGATTCTCATTAAAACATTTTACAGAAATAGAAAGATGGTTAAAATGAATAATAATTCATTGACGAATAGTAGAAATACTATATAATTTTTTAGAAAAATTTGTACATGGTAGTGAAATTTTCACGACTCGGTAGATAAAAAACACTCGCCTTCCCTAGAAATTTTTTTAGTATCTTTAGTGGTTATATAAGGGTAAATGAAAGTAAACCATGTAATTTCATGAAATAAAAATAGGAGAATAAATTATATATGGTTTGATTTATAAATGTCAAATAATTTCCCCAGGGTATAATTAAACATAAATAAAATCAAATAATGTTGATATCATGAAATAAAACGATAATACATTGGTAACATTAAAATATTAATACCCATGAAAAAATAACATCAACTAAATAATTAAATATAATTTAAAAAATAGAATAATTATATAAATTTTCAATGGGGTAGTATATACACCAAATAAGAATAAATAGGTGCATAATGCGAAATATGTATCAAAAGAGTGAAAATTGAGATGAAATCCATTACAAAGACCATATCATTGAGGTTATTATTAATCAATGAATGGATTATGTATAAGTATTTTTAATATAAAAAACAAGTGAAAAAAATATAATAACAGTTCATTTTACACATAATCGTGGCACACAAAATTTAATGAATTATAAGTATAACCGAATGAATGTAAATTGAGTCAAGAAACTCATTTCCTCACGCCAACACTTTGTTGAACCTACCGTAACCTCATCTATAATAAATTCAAATATATTAAATATAATTAATAGTGTCATTTTTATGTTTATAATTTAAATTATGATCGAATTATAAAATCATACCATATTTTTATCAAAAATTATTTATAGAAGCATAGTTTTTGAGTGTTAATTGTCTCTTTTTTCCTAGATGTTTTGGATAAGTAGTTCTGATTAATTCATAATTCTAATGGTTTCATATTCTCTATAATTATATTCATTTTATAAATATCATATTTATTTATTAGATACATTTTTTAAATGATTCTTGAAATGGGGAAGAAATAAAAAATGAATTACACCATTCATGGAGACGGTATGTCATATGTATGCAAGAATGTTGTTTTCAATTTTCAAAGGATATAAATAATGTATAGTATATAATAATTAACCTTCATAGAAACAATATTATGTAATATGTATTCATAAATATATCATTATCACCATCAATGTGAAAACTAAATGAGAAACCAATCACTTCACATCAGGAAGGTGGTATTCCAGATGTACACATGAGCAACAATATCATTTTCCAATGGATTGAAAGACAAAAAGGAAGAAATGATATAATAATTTTATAAGAATAGTTATCTCATAAATACTATATATTTTTCATAGTTATGTATTTATAACCATCCAATTCATATTGTGATAAAAATGAATTACACCACATTGTGGATATGGTAATTCGTATGTACACATGAGTGATGATTTGACTTTTAATTGGATAGAAAAGAGATAGAAAATCAGATTCTCATAATCATAATTACATATTAATATATTTATGATAATGGAGTTATTATTTTATGATGGGTATAAAAATGTTATTGTAAATATAAATGGAAATAAATTTAAAAGATTATTGTTATGAAAATTACAACTTCTTCGGTATACTAGTGTCAGATTCCATCTTATGAGACCTAGGATTGTATTAAGGGAATTATAAAAACTTTTAATCTCAGATAAGGATTTTGATAATTATTTTTTATATATTTTTTCAATCTAGAAGGCTCTAGGTGGTGTATAAAATAGAGGATAAGTTATTCCTTTCATAGTGAATGAAAATACACCTGTGGATTTCATAAGAAGATTCAAATACAATTAATTCAGCCTCATGTGAATTGGGATAATGTGGATATCATTTAAAATCTAAGATAGTATATGGTGGAAATTACTAAATCCAATATATTTTTTTATAGGTTTATGTTGTATTTTAAACCACCTATTTTTGTTTAACCCCTTCAATAATCAATTTTAATTTTTATTGAAGTAAAAAAAACTTCAATTATATAGGGTTATAATTTAACATATGTGGTAATAATTTTTATATAAATGAATAATTAATGAATTTTTTTAAAATTTATAATCCATGTTATCCTTTTTCATGATTATTTATATTATTTTAATAATTACATAAATTATTATTTTCGATAAAATATTAATAAGGTCTTTCTGACACTATTTATTTAATTTTACATTAATGATATCAAGACAATGTTTTAGTTTCAATATATAGTTTTTCAACCCTATAATTTTTCAAATAGTTTTACAAAATTCATTTCACACAAAAATGCATACATATTCAATTACTTTTCATGTTTTTAAAAGAAAATCGATTATTTTACTATTAATTTAAAAAATACAGTGTCATTATTTGGAATAATTTAATTTAATTATTAAATCACATAAAATTATATATAAATTATCATGATAAAAAAATTATTTGTTAGTTTAGATAAATATTTATAAATATATTTATTATATTTTGTCCTCATGTAAAAAATTTGTAGACATTAAAGTCAAGAGAGTGACATTTTGAATTTTTAATTACTAAAAATAATATAAATTTCATTATCGAGGGAAATTGGCAGAAAAATAAAATATATTTTAAAAATGTATAGAAATGTCCAAAACCGACCCATAGAATTGCATAATCCAAGTATTAGGTTTATTTTGGGATCTTATCTCATATTTTTAACCCTACATTACCAATTTTACCATTATTGAGGTAACAAATAGTTACCACGGTTACTAATCATAATAAACAAAAGAAATATTATTTAAATTTTGACTATATTATTCAAAATATTTAATTCATTTTTAATGATTCATTTTATAGAAGGGGTAGAGATTAATTTAAGTTAAAAATTTATAAGGCAAGAAGATATTTTTTTTCAAAAAAACACCTTTTAATTATAATTTTAATATATACTAAAATCCAACAAAAAAGATTCTAATGAACTTAATAATATTATTAATAATATAATAGAGAATCATTCTGTAACATCCTAGGTAAATAAAGAATAATCTATTTCATTATTTATTAATATTTTTTAATTAAATATTAATTTTACTTTAAAGGGGATGCTATGTTCGATAGCGTACCTGATACGCAACAATGTGTTTCTCTGAAATCTTATGTTGCACACTAATAATATAATATTATTATTTTAAATGGTAGTTAACTCCTAGTCATTTTATTGGAGGTAATAAAAAAAAACTAAAAACAATATGATTATACCTGTCTCTTAAATGTATTTACATTTATCCAATAAAATGTTAGAGTCTAAAAATATGAATGAATCTAATTTTAGGCATAATTTACATTAAAAGGCCTATTTTCCGCCATTTAATGGAGAACCATATTTAAATATAGTTTTGGTCCCATTATTACTTTCTAATTTTCCAAATAAAATACTACTTTAGAATGGGGACATCAAATTTTACTTTGGGTAATTCTTTGGGATTTTTTCGATAAAGATCATTTTTTATGAATAGTGAAAATATTGTATTTTAATTCAAAACTATGTTTTAATCTGATTTATTTTTATGATTAGTTTATCTTTTTAATTGGTTTTAAAGTGTAATTAGAATATATTTTTACCAATTAATACAATTTTGGTCATTGGAATTAATTTCACTTTGAAATAAGACATAAACAAGTTTCGATCTTTTGATAGTTATTGATTCTTAAAAACATGCTATTTGTTTTAACAATGAGAATTAATTTTAAATTTAATTATTGACAATATTATTTTTTTAATTTGGAAAAATAAACAACATTTTTGAATTTGTAATATCAAATAATTCTTAGGCTGAATTTTTGGTATTTTTCTGAAAAACATCAATTTTTGATGAATAGTGAAGCCACTTTGTTGTAGTTAAAAAAACTGAATTTTTGATCTAAATGAAAATTTTCAGCTTCTATGAATTGAATTTTGAAAATCGTACATACGTGGTTGTTATAAGGAACTAAAATTTGGTACAATAAGAAGAAAACAATTTTTGGTGAATAGTAAGTTTTGACTTTTATTTACCATGGTTAAATGTAAATAAGGTAATTCAAGGTAAAAAGAATATTATAATAATTCAAAAATACCATAACACAAGTCCAAACCTTATTGGTTGAGTCATTTACGACCATGGACATCTTTTTGTCGATTTTGGGACCCCATTGAGCCACATGGGAGTGATAATGACAATTTGGATTAATTAATTTAATGTAAAGACAAAATTGACATTAACAAGAATATTTTAGTAATTAATTATTATAAGGTGTTATGTAATTAATATTTTCTACTATAATTATTAATTGTAAATATAAAATGTATTCCTACATCATGGTATTTTATTTATAATTTTTAGATGTCAAATAAATTAAATTATTCATTACACAATAACGGTGCTGTATTTACCTCATTAATAAATAATTTAAATAAATAAGATTATAATGAATACAATATTATCCAAAACCTGTCCAATTCATATTTGATGATTTTATTCGGACCCCGAGTCATCTTATCTTCGACTCTAATAATTTTTGGACATTTTGAAACCGAAAATCATTATATAATAAAATAATATTTTCATACTTTCCTAAAGATCCCCTCCTCCCCTTATAAAAGGAGACTGCTTCTATCCAATTACTCACACCTCTCAAGCCATTTGCCTCATCCAAATTCTGCCTAATTAATCTCTCTACATCCCTCTCATCCCCATAAAATTATTAACTTAGGAAGAATTCACTTCAAGAAGTCCTTTGGTTCAAATGAAAAGGAGTTACCCAAATTAAAGGTAACAATTTCTCTTAAATTGTTTTCTTTTATTTTTACTTCTCCAACCCCTAAACTATTTTTATTCCTTTCTTTTGTAACAACACCAGTATCCTCATATTACTAGGATGTAGTTTTGAGATGTATTCAAACAACACATACACACAAATCCATCTAATGGATGAAGAACATAATTTTTCTCTCGATGTCAAACTAACGTCTCACGAAACGATGATTATTCGATTATCTCCTACCACCTCTCATGGTGGCCATTATGATGGAACTATATTTATATATGATATATATTATATTTAATTTTCTTTATTATTCTGTATTTTCCATTTATAGCATGCCTTTATGGTTTCCATAGTGGGTAAATACAATAATCTCATTGGAGAAAGTGCAGACTACCACCCCCTCAAAGTGATGTGACTCGTTAATGCCTTATGTGTGATGTATAAAGGATAGATTTAATGATATTATATATGATATTATAATGTAATTATAATATAACTATGAATCATTATGTTTAATTTCCATGAAAATAAGAAATATAAATGAAAGTAGCGTTCATGCGTACGTACGGCTTATCATCTCCATGACTGGTGCATTTCATTTTGTACCTCCATATGTTATGTACTATTATAAATAAATGTATATTCTGGATATATATTATATATATGATATATAAATCATGATTATCAGTCTGAATATAATTAACCTTTGACCACATGAACGACATGTAATTATAAGAAGTCCATTTTTGACTCAAGTACCAAATATCGACAAAATGAACGTTATTAAAATAAATGGTTACATAATGTTTACAACATGGTAATAAGTGATATAAAAGGAATAATAAACTTTAAAAAGGTTCTTAAGCAAGTAGAAATTAACTTTATTTTATTATTCAGGATATGAAAGAACGATCGAGTCAAGTCGGACACAAGGTAAAAGACTACATCTCAATCTATTTTCATTGAGGCATATTTTGTTTTAATAAACAATTTTATTTTATACACTGTATAAACACCTATGAATTTTCATTTCATTCAAAGGGAATCTTTTTATACAAGGTGTTTTACTAAATGACAAAAAGTAATTTGTTTATGTAAGCGGTGACAACGACATTTCCACCACCACGAGTATTATTTGTTCTTTGGCTTCCTTAACAAGCCTAATGTTTTTAAAAGAAGTAATAAGTACCATATACCCTATTTTCATATTTTGGTATTGAAAATGATTTTGAGAATGGATTTATTATTCCAATATATTGAAATTAAATTTTTTTTATTGCAATGCAAAAATGTTATCTTTCCTTTATGCATATGTTATGTGTTATGATCATGTAATGAATCTTGAGAATTATTTATGTATATGGGTGGTTCCATGATAAACCCAGGGCGGGTGAACCCGATATATCTCCCAAATCAATTGGGTAATGTGACGGAGGTAAATGTGAATGTTTCTCCTTAGATATTTTGGGAATATATTGTGATGGGTATTCCAAAATAACTCCCTATGTAGTTGTGATAGCTAAAATGTAAGTATGATTTGGATGCCATAAGATACCTTTATGATATATTATTTTTATGTGTCTTTCATAAATATTATGATTTCATGAGGTAATTAAGAGATTTCATGATTTGTATGTATTTATAAAAAAATGTTTTAATCCTTTGTATTATAAACCTTACTAAGATTTTTATGCTCATCCCATGTTTTTGAAATTTTTTCACAGGACATAAATATGAATAAGGTCAAGGATAGGATCAATGAAAAGTCATGTTGTCTAATACCTGGAACTAGACATGACACTTTTTTTCAAGGGTTTTTATTTTATGAAAAGAATAGATACTAGGTAGAATTGTCTACATGTAATATTCATGTTGTTATGTAAATGTAATGACCTAATTCTCTAAAACTCTAAACCTGAAAAGATCCTCAATGTAAACTATTCATTTAATTCAATATTATGTATTGTTTAGGGCTGCGTCCTTATAGTTGGTATCATAGGTCGGTTTAGATAACATTAGGAGTTAATGTATTGTTAAATTAATAACAATAAAGAAATTTAGGTTAATATTGAAATTATATAGCATTTACAGATTACCATGTTGCTTCGCCTAAGATATTTCTTGTGTTAAAAATGGTTTTCTGGAGAGGAAAGCGGGCCGCTATATTGGGATGACTTCAGGAGGAAGATAACCTTCCAAATCAGTAACCAGAGATGGTCGGAATCGGAACTGAATAGTTTGTTGCAGTGATGGAACAATTTTATCAGGCTATAAATGGTGGTGGTATCCATTTATGAGATCAACCAGATCAACTGCATAGGAATATGTTAGCGGTGGATCATTTCATGAGGCAACATCCCCCATCATTCAGAGGATCATCTAATCCGGTGCTAGCAGAAGGGTGTATTAAAGCACTGGAAAAGAATTTTGATGTCATGGGTTGTTCTGAACATCAAAAGGTTAGTCTTATTGTTTACCATTTTGAAGGTGAACCTGATCACCAGTGGTCAATGGTGAAAAATATCAGGGATAGTGAATATATTTATGCTCTCAACTTGGATGAATTCAAAGGTATGTTTCTTGAGAAATATTTTCCTGAGGTGGTTCATCTTAGGATGGAGAAACATTTCCGGGAATTGAGGCAGGAGGATGACTCAGTGGCTGCTTATAAAGAAAAATTCAATTGACTAGAAAGGTATTCTCCAAATTTTTTACAAGATCTTAATAGTAAAATCAACCGTTTTTACTCAGGATCAAATCCAATGTATCAAAGGGCTTTATCATCTCGTGAGTTCAAAAGTTCTGAAAAATCTGTTCGTTGTGCGGAGAAGGTGGAAATGGAGTTTGCTGATGATGAGTTATTCTTTGACAAACAACAGAATAAGAGGTCGAGGTGGTAGGTGAAAGGGAAGAACTCTTAAAAAATAGTCTGATGGTAAGAAACCTAAGTTTTCAGTTTGGAAAATTATGGTAAAAAGCATGTTGGGGAATGTATTTTGAATTATGGTATGTGCTACCGTTGTGGTAAAATGGAACATAAGGCTTGTAATGGCTCTGAAAAAGATCAGGGTAACGGTAAGAAAAAAATATGATTTACAGTCAATAAAATTTTTTATGTGCCATGAAATGGGTCATTATGCAAATGAGCATCCAACAATGAACACAACCAAAGTAAAGCATCCAGACTACAAGCAGAAAGGGGTGGTGAAATCCTTTGCAACTACTTCAGCAGATGTTGGGACATCAAATAAAGTTGTATCAGGTACACTGTTTATTTGTTCAGATTATGCCAATGTGTTGTTCGATTCATGGTCTACACACTCTTTAATTTCTGAGATGTTTTCGAATAATTTGGGAATTCCATCTCAAGATATGAATACAGAACTTATAGTTAAAACACCTGGAGGAAATTTTGAGACAAAAAGAAAAAATAAGAACTTTCATGTCCTTCTGTGTGGAAAGAATCTACCTACAAACTTTGTTGTTTTTACTTTAGTACAATATGATGTTATTTTGGGTATGGATTGGATTTCTATTTATAATGATAAGATTGAATATAGAGCTAAAGTGGATTATTTTTCAGAATGATTTTTAGTTTTTGTACAAGAATGAACTCAGTATTTTGATAACATATCAGGAAGTTGAGAAACTAGTAAAAGATGGAAATGAATGTTACCTTGCAAATATTGTTGAAAACAAAGGAACTGTTCAGATTAAATATGTTCCAGTGGTAAATGAGTACCTTGATGTTTTTCATGATGAGTTTCCTGGTATTATACCTGATCGGGAAGTTGAATTTACTATAGAATTAGTTCCTGATACAAAGCCAATTTCAAAACCCCCTTATTGAATGTCTCAAATTGAACTTTTAGAGTAATTGGAGGAGTTAATAGATAAAGGTTTCATTCGACCTAGAACATCACCATGGGGTGCTCTTGTCTTGTTTTTTAAAAATAAATATGGTTCCATGAGACTTTGCATTGATTATAGAGCATTGAATAACATCATTATTAAGAATAAGTATGCTTTGCCTCATATCGATGATTTGTTTGATCAGCTCCAGGGAGCTCAGTATTTTTCAATGATTGATTTGTGGTCGGGGTACCATCAGTTGAAATTAATGGAAGAAGACATTCCGAAGACCTCGTTTTATACTCTATATGGCCATTATGAATTTGTAGTTATTCCTTTTGGTTTAACCAATGCACCTGCTGTATTAATGGATCTTATGAATAAATTTTTTTGTGAGTTCTTGGATAGGTTTGTGGTTGTGTTCATTGATGATATTTTGGTTTATTCCAAAAGTAATGTGGAATATAATGTCATTTAAGGATTGTCTCGTAAACCTTAAAAGAAAAGAGACTATTTGGGAAATTCAGCATGTTTGAGTTTTGGTTGCAATATATTTCTTTCCTTGGTCACATTATTTCTAATAATGGCATAACTGTTGATCCTAATAAAAAAAAGTTGTTGGAGAATGACCAAGACCCACAAATATAACTGAGATTCGTAGTTTTCATGGTTTGGAAGGCTATTACCGGAGGTTCGTTGAAAAGTTTTCCTGGTTATCTAGTCCAATGACTAAGTTAACTCGAAAAAGTGTTAGGTTTATTTGGACAAAAGAATGTAATTATTATTTTCAAGAATGGAAAATAATATTGATGAATGCTCCAGTATTGGCACTACCATCCAGAAATGGTATGTTTGTTATCTACAGTGATGCTTCATTGAAAGGACTTGGCTGTGTCCTAATGCAGAATGATCAGGTAATTTCTTATGCTTCACATTAGTTGAAACCTCAGGAGTTAAATTACCCTACACGTGATTTGGAATTAGCTGCTATTATTTTTTCTTTAAAAATTTGGTGGCATCATTTGTATAGAGTAAAATATGAAATATATACTGATCACAAAAGTTTAAAGTATATATATTCACTCAAAAAGAATTAAACATGATACATAGGAGATGTCTATAGTTAATCAAGGATTATGATTTCACGATCCATTACCATCTGGGAAAAGTAAATAATGTGGCCGATGCTTTGAGTTTAATAAGTAATGATTCATTAACCATGTTACGTTTGGAATGAGATCCTTTGGTTTTTGATTTGATAAACTTTGGCAAAGAATTTTTTGGTAGATAAAGTTATTCTGTTTTGTATCAGGTGTCAGTGAGATCATCTCTATCAGACAAAATAAAGCAAGCGTAGAATGAAGACAGTGAGTTATAGAAAAAGATAGAGTTGGTTCAGAAGGGTAAGTTCCTCGAATTTTACATTGATTATGATTGTGTTTTGTGGTTTAGAAAGAAATTATGTGATCCTTGTGATTCACAGCTGAAGAATGAGTTGTTATGTGAAGCTCATAGGTCACCGTTTTCAGTTCATCCTGGTAGTACTAAGATGTTTAGAAATATTCGGGAGTACTACTAGTGGGATGGAATGAAAATAGATATTTCTGATTTTACTAGGAAGTGTTCGACTTGTCTGCAGGTTAAAGTAGAGTGGAAGTTACCAAATGGAAGGCTTCAGCCTTTACCGATTCCAGAGTAGAAATGGGAAAATATATCCATAGTCTTGGTTGTGGGATTGCCGAAGAAATATCGAGGTAATAATGAAATCTGGGTTATCGTTGATCAGTTGAATAAATCTACTCATTTCCTTCCTATTTGAGATACTTTGTCATTAGATCAACTAGCTCGGTTGTATGTTAAATAGATAGTCAGGTTTCATGGTGTTCCCCTCTCTATTGTATCTGATCACAATCCTAGGTTTACTTCTATCTATTGGAAAGGCATTCTAAAGTCATTGGGTACTAAATTAAATTTTAGTACAAATTTTCATCCTCAATCAGATGGGTAATACGAACGAACAATTCAGACATTGGAGGATATGTTACTTGCTTGCTCGATGGATTATCAGGGAATTTGGGACCAACAACTTTATTTGGTTGATTTTTCTTATAAAAATAGTTTTAATTCTAGTATACAGATGGATCCATTTGAGTCATTATATGGAAAGTGTTGTCGAACTCCAGCTTTTTGGGATGAAGTAGGTGAAATGAAGCTGATGGGACCAGAATTGGTAGAAGAGATGGCATAGAAAGTTTAGTTGATTCAGAAGCACATGAGAACAGCTTAGAGCAGACAAAAAAGTTATGCAGATAACCAGAGGAAGGATCTTTCTTTTGAGGTAGGTGATCATGTAATTCTCAATGTTTTTCCATGGAAAAGTGTGATTTGTTTTGGTAAGAAGGGCAAGTTGAATCCAATGTTCATTGCACCTTATGAAATTCTGGGAAATGATGGATCAGTTGCATACAAAGTGTCTTTACTTCCAAGCTTATCCCATGTACACAATATTTTTCTTGTTTCGGAGTTGAGAAAGTATATACCAGATCCATCTCATGTTTTGAGCCTAGAGTTAGTTCAGTTTGAAGAGAATCTCTCTTATGAAGAACAACCAGTCCATATTCTTGACCATAGAGAGCAAGTGTTTCAGAATAAGGTAATACACCCGGTAATGGTTTTGTGAAAAAACCATATGGTTGAGGAGGCAACGTGGGAATCTGAAAATGCTATGAGGGATAAATACCCCCACTTATTTTGATAAGTGAATAATAATTGTGAGGATGCAATTTCCAAAAGGGGGGAAGGATGTAACATCCCAGGTAAATGAAGAATAAGAGATTTTATTATTTATTAATATTTTTTAATTAAATATTAATTTTACTTACATGGGTTACTATGTTCAATAGCATACCTGATACACAACAATGGGTTTTTTTTGAAATCTTATGTTGCACACTAATAATATATTATTATTATTATAAATTATAGTTAACTCCTAGTCATTGTATTAGAGAGAATGAACAAAAATATGTACAATATGATTATACATGATTGTTAAATGTATTTTCATTTATACAATAAGAAGTTAGAGTCTTAAAATATGAATGAATCTAATTTTAAGCATAATTTACATTAAAAGGTTGATTTACCACCTTTTAATGGAGAACCCTCTTTAAATATAGTTTTGGTCACTTTAATACGTTCTAATTGATGAAATAAAATACTTCTTTAGAATGGGGACATCAAATTTTACTTTGGGTTATTTTTTGGGATTTTTCCGATAAAGATCATTTTGTGTAATAAATAGTGAAAATATTGTATTTTAATTCAAAACTATGTTTTAATATGATTTATTTATATGGATATATTATCCTTTTAATTGGATTTAAAGTATAATTAGAATATATTTTTACCATTTAATCCAATTTTGGTCATTGGAATTAATTTCACTTTGAAATTGGACATAAACAAGTATCGATCTTTTGAAAGTTATTATTTCTTAAAAACACGCTATTTGTTTTAACAACGGGAATTAATTATAAAATTAATTAATGACACTTTTTTGTTTTGAATTTGGAAAAATAAACATAATTCTTGAATTTGGAATATAAAATATGCCTTAGGCTGAATTTTTGTTATTTTTCTGAAAAACATAAATTTTTTATGAATAGTTAAACCACTTAGTAGTAGTTAAAAAACGGACCTTTTGATTTAAATGATATTTTACCGCTTCTGTGAATTGAATTTTGAAAATATGACATGCATGGTTGTTATCAATAACTAAAATGTGGTTCAATAAGATGAAAATATTTTTTGGTGAATAGTAACTTTTGACTTTTATTTACCACGGTTAAAGGTAAATAAAGTAATTCAAGTTAAAAAGAATGTTATAATAATTTAAAATTACCTTAACCCTTGTCCAAACTTTATTGGTTGAGTCATTTACGACCATGGGCATCTTTGAAACTATTTTGGGGCCCCATTTAGCCACTTGGGAGTGATAGTGACAATGTGGATTAATTAATTTATGTAATGTCAAAATTGACATTAACAAAAATCTTTTAGTAATAAATTTTTTTAGGGTGTTATATAAGTCATATTTTCAACTATAAATATTTATTGAAAATATAAAAAGATTTCCTACATCATGGTAATTGTTTTATAATTTTTAGATGTGATGACCCAGACTCTCTTGGCCCTTCCCTTTGCCAATATCCTGGTCCTAAAGGGGTGGCGTCTCGGTGAGACCGATCGGTGCGACCGATCGGTGGGACCGATCGGCGTCACTCGGCCTTGTCGAGTTGTTTCCAGAAGTGCTCCTTTTGCACAAATAGGGTTTTAAACCCTATTCTGACTCGTTTAAGCGTGTTTTAAAGACCCGTAATGCGCATAAGTGTTTTTACATAATAAATTCATGAGTCGGTTTACACCACCTGACCCCCTTTAATGACGAGTGGAGCTGCGTGGTCAACCCACAACCCCCGCTCCTTAAGCGGTTTCGCGTTTTCACCCCAACCGTCCTCGGCTCTTATAAACCAAGTTTTAGCCATGGTTTCTCTTTCCTCAATCATGGCTTTTCACAAACAAAATCTGGTGCATCGGGCGCGCCGCGTCATTATCCGTAAAGTTCTGCGCCCGGCCTAAGCATCGATCATCGATCAAATAGGTAGGGAATTTCTCTTTTGCGTCTCTCTTTTGTGTATCATGCGGGGTGGGTGTGCTTTTGATTCTGTAGGATTGGATAAACCAGACCTAATTAAAGATAATGAACGAATTCTATAAAGAAAGAGGGGGTTGTGATCGTTGATGTTGTTTATGTTATGACAATCTTATTGAGTTGTGCTGGCTTATGCCTTCTGAAAATCGAGCATGTTGGTGGTTGTTGTTTGTGCACTAACGAACCCATTCTGATGTTTTAAATGGCTTGTTGTGTTTGTAAAATCCGGCTGTGAAAAGTAATTGGTTAATCACGTATATCTAGCCAAATAGATTGAGGCACTAGGAACTTTCCTTCTGTGATAACCCCCAGTTAAAACACACAAAAGTTGAAATCATGGAGTGTGTTAAGTCGTTTAAATCTGAAAATACTGTCATGACCCTGACTTGTGTTGATGGTGGTAGTTGGTTGTTTTATTTTCGGGCCGATTGCTGGAAATGTGGGAGGGGATGGGATCCCCTGTCTTGTACTCTTGGTGATTGTGTGAATTTGGGGATGGGATCCCCTGTTGGTATGGACTCGGTGGTTGTGAGTTTTAAGACCCGACAGTTACTTGTTTATATCACAAATTGGGGTGGGATCCTCTGTTGTTGAGAACCGGGTGTGGGCGTTATGGTTGTTTCTTGACTGTTTAATTTCCTGGACTTATGCCTATGCTTACTAGTTTCCCAGTAGTGCTTAAACTTAAACATTATTACTGAACATGAAACAAGAATGGGACAAATGGGTTTTGTGGGCCAGAGTCGTGACTTGTGACTCAGATGTCGTGGTGTTGTGTTCCGTAGGCCGGTTATAAAAACCTAGACTTTGGGTGAGTGCTTGTTACCTATATCTATACTTGTAGTTTTCTGTTTCTTATTCGCGCCCCACCCAAGTTGAGAACTTACTGCCGAACACCCTCATTTCATGGGGGATGGTTTTTTCCCAACACTATTCTTGGAGGATGGTTATTAGCTCCTTTTCTGCTCCCTTTCCTAGATATCCCAAGTATCTTCGGGCAGGCTGTGATGGCCTGAGGTCCATTATTAGCCCAAGAACCTTCGGGCGGGGTAGTGTGGTGGTTGGCCATGTGTGTGCGGCAGGTGGTTTCCCAAGTGTCTTCGGGATAAGGGCCTGGTGTCTTCGGGCGTGGCAGTGGATTTTCTAGCCCAGGTGTCTTCGGGCGTGGTGGTGGTTGTTCTGGCCTAGGTGTTTTCAGGCGTGGTTACGTGTGACAGTTGTGGCCCAGATGTTTGCGGGCGGGATTTCGGCAGTGGGACTGCATGTGGTTGTGGCCCAGGTGTGTGCGGGAGGGTGTGGTAGTGGGACTGTGGTGAGAATTGCGGGATTGGTCCGATGCGTAGGATGTCTCAATAACTAGTGGGAAAGTGGTGCGGGGTACCCAAACATCGATGTGCTTTGATTATATATATTACTTGACTTGCGTTATTTGGGGAGTGTGCCTTGGTGAGGCCTGGGGTGGACAGTTGACCTTGATAGGTGTTTGGTTTACTCTTTTCTCACAGGACTTTAGTATGTTCCCCCACTTATGCACGAGAGTCTTTGGTTTTCCCTACTGAGCATACTTGTGTGCTCACCCAACGTATATAAAACTACTTTCAGGCTTCCAAGAGGACTTTGGGGATCACTTAGGACCTTACTAGCTCGGACCTTTGGAGCAGTTGCAGTTGTTTTTTTTCTTTTCCTCTTTGGTACTTACCTTTGTAGTCACCTTTTGTATCTTGTGGCTTTACTTTTGGAACATGCATGTAGGAATGGTTTATTTTTTTGGCCTTACTTTTCTTTTACCTTGTTGTTGTTGAGTTTCATCATCTCAACTCTCGAACTTATAAAAAAAAAGGGGTAATGCCTTCCATTTGTGAGAAATTTCTATACCCTTGGTGCTGGTCGCCACTCCGGGACCTATTGAAGGTGGGTCTCGAGGGTCATTATCTCTCCTTCATCTTAGAGAAGGAAGGGTCTGGAAATCTGCTGACCCTTCCCTCCTTTTGGTGAAGGCGGGTCATGACAGAATGGTATCAGAGGTGATGGTTGAGAGATAGGATGGAGTCTGGAGTTAGGCACATTGAGGATTGCATGGTATGGTAAGGAAACATTGTTGGGTGACCTTGGAGCGTGAATTAGGCTGGGGAAGACCGGCTAGGACACAGGATTTTAGGGCCCCCCGTGATCTGATGCAAGGACTCTAGACCTACCGAACGACCAAGTGAGACCACACTGATTGTAGGGTAGAGACCCTAGGAAGGGTACATGAATCATAATGACTTGTGTTCTTGTGTTTCTGGGATGTCTTGGGAATTAAGAATAAATTAAATTTTAAGAATTTTTGAAGACGATATTCTGCACTACTTGGGCTTAGACATTCCTTGTTTACCTTACAGCTATGGCACCTGGAAGGCGACCACGTGTGGCACAGGTGATCGAGGCCCCAGAGACTACTTTGGTCGATCGGCAGAGAGCTGATCGAGAGGAAGAGGACGACCAGTGGCAGAAGACTCTTCGAGCCTTCCAGCGACAGGACCTCGAGAAATATGATGGAATCACCTCTGATATGAACACAGAAGGCTGGCTAAAGGATCTAGTTATAGCCTTCGGCCTGATTTGGGCCCCTACCGAGTACTGGGTTCCTCTGGCCATTAGCCAGATGCGGGGAGTGGCACGTCAGTGGTGGTTGATTTACCTAGGGGAGAGGAGAGAGTCTGAGGTGGCTTGGGCAGATTTCGAGAGGGAGTTCTGGGCGGAATTCCTCTCCTCGACGAAGAAGGCAGAAAAGAGGCAGGAACTACTCTCCCCCCAGTAGGGGAGTATGTCCATGTGGGGGCTAGGGATCAAGTTTAAGGACCTCCTACGTTTTTCTCCGGACCACTTTCCCGATGAGGAGTGTCGTGCAAGATGTTTGGAGGAGGCACTCCGACCCTCCCTCTAGTATGTTGTTACACCCTTTACCCTGCCGACGTACGTGGAGGTCTAGAAGAAGGCTGAAGTGGTGGAGAGGATGCATGCTCTAGGAGGAGTGTCATGAGAGGGGATCTAGCTGGGACCATCAAATGGGAAGGCCGTCAGCACCAGGCCTCCAGCGTCAGGACCCTCTAGGTTCCGACCTGCAGGGAGTAGGCCGCATCGGTTTTAGTTTCGATCCCCCGGCCCTCGCCCTTTTCCTTCGGGCCCAAGACCGCGGTGCTTCATCTGTGGGAGCCCTGGACATCTCCGGAGTCAGTTCCCCGACCGGGTGCAGTAAAGCAGTGGCAGTCATGCCCAGCACCCGCCCCAGTAGCAGCTTCCAGCCAGACCTTTCCAGAAGCAGCATCAGGGACAGCGAGCTCCCGCTCCTCCGAGGGCAGACATAGGAGGAGGAGGTCATCCTCAGGGCACTCCACAAGGACCTCAACCAGGGCGTGGTCGGGGAGGTGGCCGACAGCCAAGGGGTAGGGGAGCTGGGCGTGGACATTTACAGGCCGCAGAGGCAGTAGTTCCAGCAGGTCCAGAGGTTGTTCAATGTACGATCAGTCTGTTTAGCACTCTTGCTCATGCTTTGTTCGATACCGGAGCTTCGCACTCCTTTGTTGCACCCAGTCTAGCCCATGCCTTGGGCCTAGATGCCGAGAGACTTCCAGTGCCCCTTGTGTTGAGCACACCAGTCGGAGGTCAGACCGACTTGTTGTTCGTTTTTCGGGGATGTAGACTGATGATAGGGCCACATCAGTCAGTTAGGTATCTTCTTCTGCTACAAATTCATCCATACGATGTCATCCTAGTCATCGAATGACTATTTTCTATCTATGCCGTCATCGACTGTTTCCGAAGAAGGGTGGTGTTCTCGGACTTGGACGGCCGGCGTGTTACCTTCACTGGCGAGTGGAGCAGTCCGAAGGGAAACAAGAGAGAGGAACCTATCCTCTCCTTGTTGACCGAGATGACAGTGGAATCAGTAGATGCTAAAATGGTGGGAGTGCCAGAGATCGTTCGTGAGTTTATGGACATCTTTCCTGAAAAGGTGACGACTCTACCCCCTCGACATGATATCGAGTTCTGAATAGACCTGCATCTAGACGCTCGTCCAATCTCGATGGCTCCTTACCGGATGGAAAATTCGGAGCTACGAGAGTTGCAGATACATATTGACGATCTGTTGAAGAGGGGTTATGTTTGTCCGAGCACGTCACCGTGGGGAGCTCCAGTTCTGTTCGCAAAAAAGGCAGATGGTGGCCTCAGATTGTGAATAGACTACAAGAGGCTGAATTAGGTAACGATCAAGAATAGCTACCCTCTTCCGAGAATAGATGATCTTTTCGTCCAGCTGAAAGGGGCAGGATGGTTCTCGAAGATCGACCTACGGTCTGGGTACCACCAGCTGAGGGTGAAAGAGAGCGACATCCCGAAGACAGCGTTCAGGTGCAGGTATGGACACTTCGAGTTCGTAGTCATGCCCTTCGGTGTTACGAACGCCCGGGCTGTGTTCATGGGGTTTATAAACTCCATCTTCCGGGAGTACCTGTATCAGTTCGTGGTTGTGTTCATCGACGATATCCTGATCTATTAGAGGTCAGAAGAGGACCGTGCAGAGCACCTGAGGACAGTTTTGGAGGTCCTCCGGCAGCACCAGCTCTATGGGAAGTTATCAAAATGCAAGTTCTGGACACGAGAAGTGCACTTCCTCGGGCAAGTAGTGTCTGAGCAGGGGGGTAGCGGTCGACCCATCAAAGGATGAGACATTTGTTTCTTGGGAATCACCCAAGAATGTGGCAGAAGTTCGAAGTTTCCTCGGGCTGGCAGGTTACTACCGGAGATTTGTACCCAACTTCTCCCGAGTAGAAGCCCCTTTGACGGCTCTAACCAGGAAGGACCAGGCTTTCGTATGGAGTGAGCAGTGCCAGTCAGCCTTCAACTATCTGAAGAAGAAGTTGGTTAGTGCCCCAGTACTGAGATTACAAGAATAAGGGGTGGCTTATGAGGTGTTCTGTGATGCTTCAGGATAGGGCCTGAGATGCGTACTAATTCAGTGACAAGGGGTGATCTTTTATGGGTCCAGGTAGTTGTGTTCCCATGATCGTAATTACGCCACCCACGACCTGGAGCTTGTAGCGGTCGTTTTTCCGCTAAGGTTGTGGTGGCACTACCACATCGGGGAACGCTTTGTTGTCTTCACGGATCACAAAAGCTTGTGTTATATATTCTCCTAGCAGGAATTAAACTTGCGACAGCAGAGATGGGTGGTGGTCCTCCAGGATTACGGTTTTCAGATCTCTTATACTGAGGGCAAGGGCAATGCGGTGGCCGATTTCTTGAGCAGGAGGACGCAGAAGGATGCGGTCCGAGAGTCGGCGAACACCTGGAAGGCGATGGAGGAGTTTTGCTGCCTTACACCTGGAAGCGATGATGGATAGCGGCAGAGGCTGCCTATATCAGATGACAGTGCAGTCATCCTTGTTTCAGCAAGTGGGGGAGTTTCAGTGGGGAGACCTAGAGTGCAAAGTGATGCGTGACCAAGTTGACCATGGAAATGCTCCGGAAGAATGGACAGAGGTGGTGCATCGGGCGCGCTACATCGTTATCCGTAAAGTTCCGCGCTCGGACTAAGCGTCAATCGTCCATCAAACATGTAGGGAATTTATCCCTTTCCTCTCTCTTTTGTGTATCATGCGGGGTGGGAGTGCTTTTGATTCTGTAGTATTGGATAAACCAGACCAAAGTAAAGATAATGAATGAATTCTATAAAGAAAGAGGGGGCTGTGATCGTTGATGTTGTTTATGTTATGACCATTTTGTTGAGTTGTGCTGGCTTATGCCTTCTGAAAATCGAGGCTGTTGGTGGCCATTGTTTGTGCACTAATGAACACCTGTTGATGTTTTAAATGGCTTGTTATGGTTGTAAACTTCTGCTGTGAAAAGTAATTGGTTAATCATGTATATCCGGCCAAATAGATTGCGTCACCATGATCTTTCCTTCTGTGATAACACCCGGGTTAAAACACACAAAAGTTGAAATCATGGAGTGTGTTAAGTCGTTTAAATCTGAAACTACCGGAATGACCCTGACTTGTGTTGATGGTGGTAGTTGGTTGTTTTCTTTTCGGGCCGATTGCTGGAAATGTGGGAGGGGATGGGATCCCCTATCTTGTACTCTTGGTGGTTGTGTGAATTTGGGGATGGGATCCCCTGTTGGTATGGACTCGGTGGCTGTGAGTTTTAAGACCCGGTGGTTACTTGTTTATATCACAAATTGTGATGGGATCCTCTGTTGTTGAGAACCGGGTGTGGGCATTATGGTTGTTGCTTGACTGTTTAATTTCCTGGACTTATGCCTATGCTTACTAGTTGCCCAGTAGTGCTTAAACTTAAACATTAGTACATAACATGAAACAAGAATGGGACAAATGGGTTTTGTTGGCGAGAGTCGTGACTTGTGACTCGGTTATTGTGGTGTTGTGTTCCATAGGCCAGTTAGAAAAACCTAGACATTGGGTGAGTGCTTGTTACTTATATCTATAATTGTAGTTTTCTGTTTCTTATTCGCACCCCACCCAAGTTGAGCACTTAGTGCCGAACACCCCCATTTCATGGGGGAGGGTGTTTTTCCCAACACTATTCTTGGTGGCTGGTTATTAGCTCCTTTTCTGCTCCCTTTCCCCGATAGACCAAGTATCTTCGATCAGGCTGTGATGGCCCGAGGTCCAATATTAGCCCAAGAACCTTCGGGTGGGGTAGTGTGGTGGTTGGCTAGGTGTGTACGGGAGGTGATTTCCCAAGTGTCTTTGGGATGAGGCCCAGGTGTCTTCGGGCATGGTAGTGGATTTTCTAGCCCATGTGTCTTTGGGCGTGGTGGTGGTTGTTCTAGCCTAGGTGTTTGCAGGCGTGGTTACGTGTGACAGTTGTGGCCCAGGTGTGTGCAGGCGGGATTTCGACAGTGGGACTGCGTGTGGTTGTGGCCCAGGTGTGTGCGGGCAGGTGTGGCAGTGGGACTGTGGTGAGAATGGCGGGATTGGTCTAATGCGTAGGATGTCTCAATAACCAGTGGGAAAGCGGCACAGGGTACCCAAACATCAATGTGATCTGATTATATATATTACATGACTTGTGTTATTTGGGGAGTGTGCCTTGGTGGGGCCTGGGGTGGATAGTTTACCCTGATAGGTGTTTGGTTTACTCTTTTCTCACAGGACTTTAGTACGTTCCCCCACTTGTGCACGGGAGTCTTTAGTTTTCCCTACTGAGCGTACTTGTTTGCTCACCCTACATATATAAAACTACTTTCAGGTTTCCAGGAGGAAATCGGGGATCACACAGGACCTTACTAGCTCGGACCTTTGGAGCAGTTGCATTTGTTGTATTTCTTTTCCCCTTTGGTACTTACCTTTGTAGTCACCTTTTGTACCTTGTGGATTTACTTTTGGAACATGCATGTGGGAATGGTTTTTTTTGCCTTTCTTTTTTATTTACCTGGGTGTTGTTGAGTTTCATCATCTCAACTCTCGATCATATAAAACAAAAAAGGGGGAATGCCTTCCATTTGTGAGAAATTTCTATACCCTTGGTGCTGGTCACCACTCCGGAACCTATTTAAGGCGGGTCTCGGGGGTCATTATCTCTCCTTCAACTTAAAGAAGGAAGGGCCTGCAATCTACTGACCCTTCCCTCCTTTTGGTAAAGGCGGGTCGTGACATTAGATCTCAGATAAATAAAATTATTAATGACACAATAATGATGTAGTATTTACCTCATTAATAAATCATTTAAATAAATAACATTATAATGAAAATAATATTATACAAAACTTGTTCAATTCTTATTGGATGATTTTATTTAGACTATGAGTCATCTTATCTTAGAGTATAATGATTTTGGGACCTTTGTAATTCCAATATCATTATATAATAAAATAATATTTTCACACTTTCCTAAAGAGCCCCTCCTCCCCCTTATAAAGGAAGACCACTTATAACCAATTCGTCACACCTCTCAAGCCATTTGGCTTGTCAAAACTCTGAAAAAGTAATCTCCCTACATCCCTATCATCCCCCTAGAATCCATAACTTAGGCAGAAGACACTTCAAGAGGTCTTTTGGTTCAAACCAATGGGAGTTACCCAAATTAAAGGTAACAGTTTCTCTTAAATAGTTTTCTTTTATTTTAATTTTCCAACCCCTAAAATATTTTTATTCCTTTATTTTTTTAAAAAAATAGTATCCCTAATATACTAGGATGCTTTTATGAGAATGATTCTAACTATACATTCACACACCTCCATCTAATTGATTAAGAACATAATGTTTCTATGGATGAAAAACTAATGCCTCACGAAACGATGATTGTTCGACTATCTCCTACCACTTCTCATGGTGGCCATTATGATGGAACTATATTTATATACGATATATATTATGTTTATGTTTTATTTATGTATCTTTATTTTCCATTTATATCACACATTTATGGTTTCCATAGTGGGTAAATACGATAATTTCATTTGAGGAAGTGTGGACTACCGCCCCCTCAAAGTGATGTGACTCGTTAATGCCTTATGTGGGATATATAAAGGATAGATTTTATGATATTATATATGATATTATACTGTAATTATAATATAACTATGTATCATTTTGTTTAAATTCCATTAAAATAATAAATAGAAATGAAAGTAGCGTTCATGCGTACGTACGACTTACCATCTCCATGAACGTTGCATTTCATTTCTTACCTCCATATGTTATATACTATTATAAATACATGTATATGATGGATATATATGATATATAATTCATGAATATTTTTGGGATATAATGAAGCTTTGACCACATGAACTACATTTTATTATATGAAGTCCATTTTTGACTCAAGTACCAAATATCGACAAAACGAACATTAATAACTTAAATGGTTACATAATGTTTATAACATGGTAATAAGTGATATAAAAGGAATAATAAACTTGAAAAAGGTTCTTATTCAAGTAGAAATTAACTTTAGTTTATTATTCAGGATATTAAATAACGATCGAGTGATGTCGGACACAAGGTATGTGACTTTGTCTCAATCTCCTTTCATTGAGGCATATTTTGTTTTAATACACAATTTTCTTTTATACACTGTATAAACACCTTTGACATTTCATTTCATTAAAAGGGAATATTTTTATACAAAGTTTTTTACTAAAAGAAATAAAGGAATGTTTTTTATGTAAGCGGAGATAACGACCTTTGCGCTGCCATGAGTATTATTTGATCTTTGGCTTCCTTAACAAGTCGTAATGTTTTTAAAAGGAAAAATAAATACCATATACTCTATTCACGTATTTTTCTATTAAAAATGATTTTTAGAATGGATTTGTTATTTAAATATCTTGAAATGAAATTTTGTTATTGCAATATGGAAATGTTATCTTTCTTTTATGCTTATGTTATGTGTTATGATTCTTGGGCATTATTTATGTATATGGGTGGTTCAATGATAAACCTAGGGAGGGTGAGCCTGAGATAGCTCTCCAATGCATTGGGTAACATGATAGAGGTAAACATGAATGTTTCCCATAAGATATTTATGCTATATAGTGTGATGGGTATTCCAAAGTAACTCCCTATGAAGCTGTGATAGCTACAATGTAAGTATGATTTGGATACCACAAGTTACCTTTATGATATATGTATTTTATGTGTCTTTAATAAATCTTATGATTTCACTAGTAAAGTAAGAGAGTTCATGTTTTGTATGTATTTATTAACAAATGTTTTAATCCATTTTATTATAACCCTTACTGATCTTTTTATGCTCATCCCATGTTTTTGAAATATTTTCACAGGACCAAAATATGAATAGGGTCAAGGATGGGATCAAGGAAAAGTCATGCTGTTTAAAACCTGGATCTAGACATGAATCTTTTTAAGAGTTTTTATTTTATGAAAAAATGGGTACTGGGTTGAATTGTATACATGTAATATTCATGTTGTTATGTAAATTTAATGACATAATTCTCTAAAACTATCAACCTAAAAAGATCCTCAATGTGAATTATTCATTTAATTCAATATTATGTATTGTTTATGGTTGGGTCCTAATACTTTCACTGTGAAACTATTTTAAATTATTATTTATCTTTGAAAATTCTTGATAAAAAGTACATTTTCATTAAAATTTATTACTTTAACTATTCATTGGAAAAATAGTCTTTTATGTAAATTCTCAAAAAAAATAAAATATAATTTCAAAGTTATGATTAAAATATGGTATATTTTTTATTATGTAAGTTCCTTAATATTTTATGAAATTAACTATAATATTTCATCACTAAAATAAATAAATGGGATTTTAATGAAAAAATATTTATGAATGAATAAAATAACTTCGAAAAATTTGATTCTTATTTCCAAATAATTAATATCTAAAATTAGATTGAGTAGGTCCCTTAAATAGATTTAAAATTTCATTTATTATTATTCATACACACCAATTTTAAAAATGGATTAGAAATATCATATTAAAATAATAATAGTTCTTTGTTTGTTTATGCTTTGTGTTGTGTGTCGTACATGCTATTGACCATATTGTCATTTTATAATCTCATGTTGTTAAATTATACTCCATCAATTTTTTTTCTATTCTCTCAATTTGGAATAATTCTCAGTAATAAATATTTATTATTTGAAAATCACATTTTTGAAAATCCACATCATAAAAAGGGTTAATAAAACATCTTTTTAAAAGGAAGGAATGGGAAATGCGAAGGTAATATAGAATATCACATAACATGATTTAGAAATAGGTGAAAATTAGTGGGATGAAAAGTGTAATATCCAAATAATTATGGTGGGTGATAAAGAACATTAATTATATGGAATTTAATGATCATTTGAATGTTAATGACCACAAAAAAATTTATCATTGAGTTGTGAAACAGACCATAGTTTCATTAGAAATGAAGATAATATGATTTTTTAAGATCCTTTTCCTTGAGTTAAGAAATTGTTTTTTCTATATACAGTAAGAAAAATAAGGAAATATATGTACATGAAAAGTATAATTTGATACATTAATCAATTTCTACTAAAATATCATATTTTTCACCAAAAAATGAGTATTAAAGATGATTTACTTCATTCTTGAATCATAAAAATAAACATCAAATGGATCACATGATCCAAAAATTAAAAACATGTTATCCCTCATATATTTTATAAAATAAGAATAGCTATCATAAGTTATCCAATATCATTATTAATCACTAATAACTCAACAATAACACATAAGTTTCAACATAATCTATTCCAAAAATAGTTATTTATATGAATCCTCCAAAATGTCTCCCTAAATTTAGAACACAACAGTATGAAATATTTGATAATATTTTATTCAATGAACAATTTATTATTTATCTCAATGAAATATTTATATATCATAAATTAATATACAAAAAATATATACTAGTTATCATATAATTTATAAATTATGATAATCGTTCCCCTAAATAACTTGAATCACTATAAATCCATAAAAAATCATATTTTTAAAAAATAATTTAACTCAATACTAACTCTTAAAATTTTGTTTACCATAACCATAAATTGTTTCATGTATATTCTAATTAACATTAGTAATTTAGTCACCAAATGAATTTTCAATACTATAGTTATCAATATGATATATTCACAAAATGGTCAATCTCTTTTATCTCAAGCAAGAATAATTTTTTCAATATCAATGATCATATTAATACTAGATAATTTCATTAACATTAAACATATTTCCCTAAAATATAAAACTATTATTCATCAAATTTCATTTCCACTAAATCATATACAAAACCAATGGGTTGTATTCCCATAATGGTTCACAAAATATCATTAATAATGATAAAATTCAATCACATAAATCCCCTAAAGGGGTATCTATGACTTTAACTAGTTGATAAATTATATACATAACATCCAAATACACTTTAGGTGTATCCCATGTCACTATTAAATATTATAAATCTCTATTGGTTAAATTATTCAATTAAATTTAATGGTTTTTAGGGAAAATTTAAATCAATATATGAATATACCCCAATAGTTTTAAACGAGGTGTGTTGTGTAGTAACACTCACCATGCACTAGAATGATGACCATGATATATTGGACTAACTATTTTCTATGAAATTACCCCAATATGGATATGTGTCAAAACCTCATCAAATAGTAGAAAAAAAAACAAGCATATCTCTCTCATAAAACATCATAATCTATTCCATACCAATAAAATTATGATATAATTATATAGTAACATATTTCTCCAAATTTTATCATTGGGTTGTGTTAACTAATATATAGTTTTTCTCCAACTTTAATTCCTACTTTTTCTATTAAAAATCATCTAATGCCAGTTGTAAACACAACGAATTGAGCTGAAAAAATATAATGATTAAATTATTACGTTTATACTACATACAATGAATTACATCCCAATATTCCAAATAGTATTGTATTCTTAGTAAACTAGAAACATACATGAATCACACATATATTTAAAAACAAAAAATACAACAAAGTATTTTTTGGGGACATCCTTGTAATATGTAGTATATACTTGCATATAATTTATAGTAATCTTTCATGTATCCTAGGGGTAATAAAAATAGTTTGAGATCAAATGATCATTAATGTTTATGTACATTAGATGTTGTCTTGTGTAAATTAGATATAGAAAATATGGGAAGGTAAATAACTGAAAACACATGACATTTTTTCAATAACATTAGAATGTAGATTAATATTATGGGAATAAATAATGATCAAATAATTATATAAAAATAATTACATGAGTTTGAAACTTATTGATGGATGAAATAAATATTAAAATGATCACATTGACATCTATAACTAATTTCATAAAAATAGAATGCTTAATCTGGGATATGACATACTCACCATCAAGGTCAGTTTCTAAGAATTATTAAATATACCATCAAGGCCTCATTCCAAGATATCACATATAAATTGGTAAGGCATACTCCATTTACAAAAATTGGATTTTCTCATGAGATGTACTGAAGCACCGACGAGATATATAGGGCCCTTAATGTCACTTAATAAATTGAGTTCATTCTTCATATGAATAAACCAAAAAACTCTATTTGCATGCCTTAATAATTAAAAAATTTCAATGTAGGCAGAAATATTATTCCAAATATCAGTACATTCCTAGTCAGGTATATCATAAACCATCTAGATAAAGAAAAAGTATATTATCATTCCATCATATATAGAATATGATATTTTTAAAATAATGGGTTTTTTCATTGATGAATATTAATACAATTAATGTATTATTTAAATATTATTGAAGAAAAAACACATTTCACTTTCACATTCCCTTTTAAATTTTTTTTTCAAATATTACAGAAAAAATTTAAAAAAATAAAAATGTAAAATAATATATTACGCTTAAAATAATTGGCTGGTAATGATGGGGGGGAATGTTTTTTAGGGTGAGTATATTAAATCAATTATTCCTTTAAATTTTTTTATTATAGACAAAAATTACCTCATTAAAAATATAAAAAGAATATTATTTTTATAACATTTTATAAAAATTATCCAATGGATAAAAATTCCTTTATATAATTTTTAGAGAATAGTAAAAAATCCTAAATACATTTTAATGAAAATATAGACATGGAAGAGGAAGATTTCAGATAGATTATAAAAATAATGTTGGACTTCCTTAAAAATTTATTTTTTGTATCATTAGTAGTTAAATATATAAAAATGAAATGCAAAATTAAAATTTCCAAAAATAACTAGTGTATAATAGAATAGATTATATATAAGATTAAAATACCAAATAGTCCCTGATTTGAGACATTAACATAATAAATCTTGAATAATCATTAAATTGTGAAATAAACTCATACCACATTTTTTATATTTGAATATTAAGCCCCATTAAATAATAATATAAAATAAATCCTTAAATATCTTGAAAATAAGGTGAATTGCATTATGACAACTCAAATATGTATTATGTACATCATGTAATACTGAATAGGTACATAATACAAAATATATTGTAATGCAACAGAAATTACAAGGAAATCCAATAAAGGTGTCTTTCCATTTTGGTGATAAATAATAAAATAAGTGATTATGAGTAAAAATTATAAATAAAATAACGATTATAAATAATAAATAATACAATCATATGTAATTTCATACGTAGTCATTGCATAAAAAATTAATGATTTTGAAGTGTAACCTAATGAATGGAAATTATGTTATGAGAACCCTTACCGCACACCTCCACTTAGTTGAACATTCTTTTAAATCACATAATATAAAGAAAAACAAATTATAAATATTAAAAATAATAATTTTCATACATATAAAAACAAATATGATCCAATTATAACATTTAAACATCTATTTATAAATAATTATTCAACAAAATCATCATTTCCATGTGTTAACTTGGTTCTTTTTTATTTTATGTTTTGGTGCAGTATTGTAGTTCCTTTCCTATTTTTCGTAGTTCATCAAATTGAAAATTATATTTATGTTATAAATATAATATTTATTTATTAAATATATTTTTTTAATTATACTTGAAATATGGAGATAGAAAATTAATTTCATTGTTCAAGATGATGGAAGGCCATATATACGCATGATCACTATTTTTACTTTTCAACAGATAGAATATAAGAAATTTAAATTATAATTTACCTTTATATAATTATTATTTAATCATATATTTCATTTATATTCATTAAATATATCCTTATAACTATATTTTTAGTTAGCAAATGAAAATATATTTAGATAGCTTTGTTGAGGTGGTACTCCACATTTATAATGGGAAACATTATCAATTTCAAACAAATTGAAATGTAAGAAGGAATGATTGATATAATAATTCCAGAATATTAATTATATTATAAGTATGGTATATATTCATATGTTATATTCTCATAATATTCCAATTAAAATGTTGATGACAAAAAATTTACACCGCTAGGTAGAGATGGTAAGTTGTACATATGTATGGGAAATGTTTTCACTTTTCATAACAAAATGGTTTTAACACAATAATAATAAAACATAGACATATTTATTATTCATTACTTATTAGTATTTTATGTTTTCAAAAAAACTATAGGATTTAGAAGAAGAATGAAATTTAAAGGTGTTAGTAAGGATAATAATATATTCTTCAGTAGACCTTATTTAGATTCATTATTAAGGGGAAATGTTTTTAAATTTGGGAAAAGATATATAACCTAGATAAGGATTTTATAAATATTTTGTATATGGTTTTATTTACCTTAGAGTCTCTAATTTGTATATATAATAGAGTATATGTGGTTCTTTCATATATAGAATGAATGAACACCCATGGCATTAATAAAAAGATTTCAATAATTGAAATTAATATTCATGTGAAAATGGAAACTTTATTCCATAATATAGAATAAAAGATATGAAAAATTTTAAATCCCATAAAATAATAAATGTTTTATAGGTTTATCTGGTATTTTAAACCTCATCTTTTTGTTTAATCCATTTATTAAACAATTTTAACCTTAACTGCATTAATGACTTTTTCAAACTTAAAGGGTTATCATTTTACATATAATGTAAAAATTTTATGTTAAATTGATAAGGGATATAATTTATGACAATTAATTTTCCTAATTTTACATAAGAATGTTTTTATATGGTTTTAATAATTTAATTAAAAATTATTTTCCATCAAATATCAATAATTTCATTTTTAAAAATATCCATTTTATATGGATTTAACGTTATCATGGAAAAACATTATAACAAATTTAGTCTTTTTAAACACTAAAAATATGAGATATTGATCTATTAAATTCATGGTATACAATAAGTCACCCAAATTTAATTACATATATTATTTTTGTTTTTGTTTATTTTATATTTCTTTTAATTGAATAAATACTGTGTCATAGTTCCAAATGCAATTAAGTTAATTATTCAATGAAAAAAAATATAAATAATTTTCTTGATAAGAAATATTTCATATATAAAATAAAAAATTATAACTAAACTTATATTCTTTTATCCTAATGTAAATATTTTAGAGAAATTAATTTTAGGAGAGTGACATTTTGGAAATTTCTTCACTTTAAATAATAAAAATGTCATTATCAAGTTAAAATGGAACCCATGTGTCATATATTTGAAACATGTTTGAAAATATAAAATAAACCCCAATCCAATAGAAAAAATATATTTATTGGATGATTTTGATACCTTCTCTCATGTTTTTAAATCTATTATATCTATTTTTCCTTCATTGAGGTGAATAATATTTACCACGGTTTCAATTCCAAATGAACCAAAATAAAAGATCAATATATAGGCAATTTGAAACTATTTATCCTCAATATGGAATCTATTTTTTAATATCCAATTTATATAAGTGGATGAATTAATTTAAGATAAAAACAAAGAACATAATGGAAAACAATTCTTCAGATTATTCCTTTTCCAGTATAAAAATTTTTCATAACCACATTTGATAATAAAAATTATTTCAATAAAAATAATTAGATTATTAATATTATAATATAAGTAATTTTATGACAAAACCATTTTAAAAAAATTGAACAATGTAAAGTCAAGAAAAATAAAATAAAATGTCCAATAAAAATATGTATTTTTCAATATTCATTAGAATATAAATCTTTTTATAAAAATAAAAAAAACACTCTATGATAATTTTAACATTATTATTATAAAAATGATATGATTTTATTCGAATAAATGTTTTAAATGTTCAATAAATTAATTATCATATTCACTCACATAAATCAATAAAAACAATTTTTGAAGAGAACATATTTTCTGAAGAAAAAAACCACTTTACTAAAAAAGGAATTCTTATTTGAGAAGAATTTAAATTATAATTGACTAAGTTATTTATATATATTTTATAATATTTATAATCATATTTATGCCCAAAAATTAAGATGTTGGGTTATAACTGTTATATTTAAATAATAATACTTTATGGTTCATTTAATATTGGTTCATTGTGTTGTATATGATATAAAACATAGTGTTATTTTAAAATAAAAGAATTTTACACTATCTATGACATTTTGAAATAATATGTAATATTTTAATTTACTAATTATTCATTATTCTCCTATTCTAAAAGTTAATTTTCATAAATTATTGCAAAAATATATATCACAATGGATTTTTTTAGTTTATATCCACATGATTATATTATCTAATAGGGTTAATTTTTCTTTTGGGAATTAATTTTGGATTACTATGATTAATGTTTCTGATATCGTTAACACTATTATTTTCAAATAATTGTATTATTAATTTAATTTAATTTTTATCTATTAAACTAAATTGACCTATATTAAATGGCAACGACAACATTATGATTTATAATATATAATTATATGAACTCAAATTTATTTTTTAACCAATGTAAAAATATATTAATAACAAATAATGGTTAAAACACTCTTTTTCTCAAAAAATTTCATTATATATATAATGTTTTAAATTTATAGATAATTATGTATTGTTTAAATGTTGAATTAGATTATATTTAGATTAAATTTTGTTATAAATAAACCATAATTGGTAATAGGGGTTATTTAATATTTTTATAATAACATAAACTACTTATTTAAAAAATTAGTTACAAAGTAAATAAAATGTTAAAGTAAAAAAAAGAAAAATTAACATTAATACTGTTTAAACCATATTTTAAATTATTAGTTAAAGATTTTTTGGACCCAATATCACCCAAACCTCATTATTTAGTTATTTTAGTGTCTTTGACCTTTGAAATGTGTAATCATGATATTGAAAATTAATGGGTGTTCTCAAATGACCCCTTTTCAACAATAATAATATGGCACGGTTCCACCCCTTTATGCCACACCAATTACAAATAACTCATCCCTGATACTATAAATTTATAATAATGAACAATTTTTTACACATACTGATATTAATTCATAATTTACGTATATTTATTGTAAAATATATCGAAACCATGATAGGACTGTATATGTATAGTGTCTTTAGAAACTGGGAAACATAAATAATTGGTTCATAAATCATCTATGTTGCCTCTAATTTATTTCATCCTAACTAAAATCCTTTTCGAAATATCATAATTTATACCCTTCTTCATAACCTAGGGAAAAGAAAAATACAAAAGGGTGAGATAAAATGCTCACCATGGTTAAACAATAGAAATAACAATCATATCATCTTTATAAGAACATAACATGGGAAATTATTTTCCCCAATAAAAAATATCACAATACCATGTCTTGTGATAAATCATAAATGAGAAATATAATCCAAATAGTCATAAAATAAGACATTAAAATGTTTTTAATACACACATATGCATATTAAATCAATTCATATTAGTTAAGGCTCATTTCCAAGACTATCATAGCGGACAATGTCTATTACTGAACCGAGTTCTCTTCTCGTTTGAACCCTGTATCACTGAACCTAATTGATATTCCATTATATCCATGTCTAAATCATGATATATAAATATTTACCCAATACATAGGAGGTATATATAGGTCCCACCCATCTCATAATGAAACCATTCTTATGTGTGCCACAAAAACATAAATCTTTCATTATAGTATAACCCATGTAATAAAATGGGATTCATAAACATCATGTCATCATAACATAATCCATATAATATTTGGGTACATTATAATAAAAATTCCATCATAAACATAATTAAATAAAAATAATAATAGTTATAGAAACATAAACCTCTGTCATATTAGATGGAAATTGTTTTTATTAAAACACTTAAATATAATTCATGCGGAAAATAACCTTTTTTTCATAAACATTTTTTCATCCCACAATGTCACACAACTTTAAAAGAAAATTATATTATTGAAAATAAACATGGTACTATGTAGAGGAGATTTAAAGGAAATAATTTTTCAGGAATGAGTAAAATTCCATTCATTCCGTATAAGTTAAAAAAACATTTATGTCATACTTTTTCCAGAAAAGTCAAAAAGTACATCGTTTGGTGAATGTTGTAAAGATTACTTAAAAAACATACTATAAAAGTAAAAATGTATAAAAATGAATTTAAACATACATATAAAAATAATAAATCATTTTATGGGAATATTCTTGTAAAACATGAAAATGGATAATAAATATACCCCAAGTAAATACTTATGTATAAACATTCTAGGATACAAATGAGATTGAACAATTATCCTACACCTTAGGTCTGATATCATTTTTATTTATCCAATACTCTTATTTGATTATTTAAATAATTTTACTAATTTATTCAAAAATCAAAATCATTTTTATGATAACATTTATGTCATATTTTTATCCATTTGTTAGTAACATTTAATTGTTACCCGTTATTCGGGTATTAACTGCATTATGTTCTTATGTATGTTTTGTTGGATAAGAACTTATTAGTCTTTTTTAGGGTATCATTATATTATTTATATAATGTTATTTTTATAATATATATCATACTTATTCATTCAATTCATTTATATAATCATGGTTTAATGAAGATCATATAGAATTAATCACATCGCACCGTCGAGATGGTAAGTCGTACGTACGAACGAGCGACGATATTGTTTCCATAACTTCTAAATGGTATTAAAGTGGATGGTGTATAGAATATCAGAATTTATTATAATGTTACAATAATAATATATAAATATTATTTACACTATTAGGACCATCAAAGTATGGTGGTGGTGAAAAACAGATTACACCATTGTGTGAAGACAGTAAATCGTATGTATGCACGTGCAAAGATTTCATTTTTTGTCGGATGGATAGAAGATGAAATGGTGTTGTTTCATATTTATATTAACATATATGTATAATAATTATACTTATTTTATTACATAATAATCAAAAAACTAAATAAGTGGAAGTAGAAGAAGAAATAAATTTGAATGAATCCGTAGAAGAGATTACCTCTTCCTCGACGTACCTCCTTTAAACTTCTCGTTAGGAAACTAGAATTGGACTTTTGAGAAGATAATATCCTTTATAATGTAACTAGAGATGTTTATAATAGAATTGGTAAGGTTTTGGATGATCTTGAAGGCTGAAAATGTAGCAAAGATACGAGGGAGGAGGTGCCCTGTTATAAGAGAGGAGAGGGGCACTAGAGGAAACTCTCAAAATAATTATTCATTATAAATTCAATTTCAATTAAAAATAGACCAAAACTTATTTAATTCAAATATATGATTATTTTGGTTCAAATACAAATAATAAAATAATTTTTGACAAGTTTTGACTGTTTTTATATCCTTATCTTTTTGGTTTAACCCTTATTTTACACTTATTAATCTTACTGTGATATCATGTTATTTACACATTGTAGGTTAGTGTAATTACCATATAATGTCAAAAGACCAAAAAAAGTTATTTATTACATATTTGGACTTATATTAACCATTTTTATGAATATCATATTTTTAGAAATTTAATAGCATTTAATAAACTATTTTTTGTTTTGAGTTATGAATTATGTCAATTTGGGACACTATTCATACCTGACGTTTTACAAAATTCATAACAACCTGATTCCTTTTAAAAAAGGAGTTAACATATCCCATGTATGTTAAGGTAATCCAAAATATTCTTGGATGGAATCAATATGTTCAAATTAAATTTATTTTAATATTTAGAAATTCTTTTATTTCAATATTTCATTAATGAGGTAATCACTATAACATAATTGTGTGATAAATAAATATATTAATATAATGTATAAATATTATAAATAAAATACCATGATTTAAGAAATCTTTTTATATTTATAAGTACTATTTATAGACAGCGTTATCTGTTAGATAACCCTACATTAAAATCGATTATGTAAAATAGATATGTTTAGGTTATAATTATCATTACATTAAATTAATTCTTATAAAATGTCATTTATAGATCCACGTGAATCCATGGTGTCCCAAAATCTTCCCAAGGAATCCCATGGTCATAAATATCTCGTAAAATAAGATTATGACACCTTTTAGTGTAGTTTTATACAATTAAATTATTTTTACCATTATTTACGAGATTTACCCTTTAACTATGGTAAATAAAATAACTACTGATGTTACTATTAATAATGTACAAAAATAAAATGTATATATTCAAAAAATTAGGACCTTATGATTCTAAACATGGAATCCATTTCTTCCAATTTATAACACAAAATTTTCAATAATTATTTTAAAATTAATAATGTTGTTTAAATGAGAAAATGAGTTTCAAATGTTAAGACATTGCAAAATATTGAAATTGTTTTACCTATGAATTCAATTAAAAATTTAACAACAATGACATAAATTATATTAAATGGTAAAAATATATTTTATTTATAATTTGAAACCATTCGATACTCTGATTTATTCGCATAAATTATCTTGATTAAAAAAAGTGGTTTTTAATTAAAATTTAGTATATTTTTTACTATTCATCAAAACATGAAAGATATCAGAAAACATCAAAAATTTATCTTAAGTAAATTTTTATATTCTGTTTTAAAATAACATGTTTATTTTTTCACATATAATAATTAATGTGTCAATAATATTTATTTAAAATGGGTACGTCATTCAATGGTTTAAAAAACACCCTTTAATCAAAATGTTTTTCATTCCATTTCAGTTGGAGAAAATTATAATTAATTTATATATATTATAGAATATTTATTATTAGAAATCACTATTTTTTCTAGAACTATCATTCCAATATTATCATAGGGTCAATTTTTTGGATTTTTCAAGAAAAAAATATTTTTCACTAAATAGTGAAAACAACATTTGGAATTTTTTTTCCATTCCATTTAATGTACAATAATGTTTTGATTTTAATATTAATTTAAAATAATTATCATTTAACTATAAATAATAAAATTAATTACATAAGAAGTTTAGTTTTAATTTATCATTATATAAGTTCATTTTTTAAGAAAAAATAAAATTTTTTAAAAAGTATTTTTATATGATCAAATTGTTTTTATGATAAAAGAATAAAAAATTCTATATTGATTTATAATTTTTATTAAATTTAAATAAAATATATTCATTAATATATTATTACATGAATTTTAATGTTTTTATGTTGTATGTAATGTATATAAATTATGTTTTTGGATTAAGGATTCATTTTTCTGTAATGAGTTTTTGTTATTGGTTGTGAAATTATTTAAATTTATATTCCACCTATTTTTGAATATATTAAAATGGTTTCCATACTTTAAATCACCATAAAATAAAAAATATAATAGTTCAAACCAATTTTTTGTTAATAGTGATTAGTAAAAATGGTAAAATTTTATTAACATGGTTAAGGATAAAAAAGGTTTACATGGGGAGTTAAACCAAATGATAAGGGTATGATTTCCATCAACATCTATAAAATTTTTATTAGTTGAATATATTTTAACATAATATTATCCTAACATCTAATCCCTAATCATTTTGATCAACATTACCATTAATGTGACCATATAATAATGAAATGTTTTAAGAAACTCTTTAAGTGTCCCTCGACTTATTTATAAAAGTTCACCTCTAATTCTGCATTATTCACATAATTATAGCCTTCTATCAAAGTAAAAATGATTTCCAAAACCATTATAGAGTCTTTCAAATCATCCTAGTTCTTTTGGTATTCTTATTATTCCAATATTTTATGGCTTATGGTGTAACCCAATGGAGTTGTCTCCAAAAGAGGTATAAATATTAAGCCTGATTTTTAAATTTAATTTCATAGACTAAATTCTAAAAAAAAGTTGTATCTGTCTTAAAAAGATTAATACTATATAATAAATATACTTAGATGTTATTATTGTTATGGTAACACATTTTACCACCTTGTGTACATCAAATGAGAGATGAGAGTATCGTTGTAATGCACTGTAACGACCCATAAAGTGGCTCATTAAGGACATTACCTAAATCCCAGTTCCATCAAACGATTCAACCAAAATGGTGGCACCTGTCACGGTTTCACATCAAAACAGTGGCACCACTCATGGTGCACTTCTTATGGTGGCACTATAAGGGTGGCACCGTGATAGTGGCACCGTAACAGCCGCACCGTTACGATTGCCCACCGAAAGGGTGGCACCGATGAAAGTGGCATGTAACGGTGGCACTGTGAGGGGGCACCATGATGGTGGCACCATAACGTTCGCACCATCACAGTTGCAAACTAAAACACTGGCACCTCTTATGGTGGTACTGTAAGAGTGGCACTGTGACCGTTTCACCACTTACAGTGTCTCTCCAAATGGTGTTCCACCATTGATTTTTTCCTGTTTCTGGCTTTTTCCCCTCCCACAACATATCTTTTGACATAGAAGTGTTCAATACCCATTTTTAATAACTTTTAAAGACCATAAATGATTTTAAAATCCCATGTGATTCGGGAAACCATTGAATTACTAATTACTGGGAGATTTTCCTTAGTGTGACACCTTTACCCGTACATTCCAGTTCAGCCCCTATTGCGCATTTTCCTCTGATTAAAGGAATCTGTTTAACGCAATGCTATTTTGGTAAACTCTCAAATGAGAATTATTAAATGACAATTAATTCCATCAAGTTTAACCACCCAAACATGTGGCTGAACCACGATCCTCCTTTTATGTCGTTCAAAATTCATATCTCGTAACTCTAGGATCTCCCCTTTTATCACACTAGAATTCCTTCATTCTTCTTCATGGATGTTTTCCTTCTTTCCTTGATGTGTTTGGATCCCCCCCTTCCCGAGGCAAGTGGTGCACATGTGTTGGAGCTTTTCTTCTCACTCTTGGAGTCCCTGGAGTTCCACCTTTTCAAGTCGTGCATCCCCAGTTTTTTGCGCATGGAGAGAAACATTGATCATTGATCCTCCAAGTAGGGTCCTTCTTTCACATATCTTTATTTTGTATCATGATGGGGTAGGTATTCTAATGTTTCTACGGTGATGGATGAAACCACAACTTAAAGAATAAAATTAATGGACTTTTAATGAATCATGGGGTGTGTTTGATGATGTTGTTGTACTCTTCTACATTTTATTATATTTTTTGAATTATATGGGATTATGTCTACTGAAAATTATGGTTGTTCATGGTCATTACTTGTGAAATATTGAACCATTGTTTTCCAGATAACTCTGTGACTGAATGGTTGTAACATGGAAACTGGTTAATCACTTAATCTTGGCTGATTAGATGGATGCCCAATGAATAATAATCCTTCCGTGGTCACCCTGGTTAACCAAATGGAAAGACGAAACTAAAGGAAGGTGTGTCTAAATATCAAAACTCTCTTACTATATTATAATGATGTTTATAGTTGTTCAACTTGATGCTTGTGTGGTGACATAGATGGTGATGGGATGCCCTATTGTGTCATTGTTAGCATGTGGATTTGGGGCTGGTGGGGTTATATGTTAGGGATTGTTTTGGTTCCTGTACATTTAGGGATCTCAAAGTTCCCTTTTGTAGTTATGACATTACAAGAGAACTGGGTGTGAATGTTTAAATTGATGTTTGGCTGTTTTTACTTCATTGTCTAGTGGTTGTGAATGTTAGTTTCTCATTAGTGAAGTGTAACGCCCCGACCCCAATTACCCAGAGTCGGTGCATTATTACATAACATTGGCATGATCACAATAAAGATCAAATCTCGAAAGACCGATTGGTTTAGTAGCCTTGGAAACACTGGATATATTCATAATGTTTTACATTACATCATAAAGTGAAAAACTACTACAAAAACATAATGTCTCCATAGTCCACACTATTATACCCTCATACTATCCCTGTATGTCATTCATAAATTACATCTTCACATCCTGGAAAAAATAAAACATAGAAAAGGGGTGAGCTCAAATGCCCAGTAAGGATAACAATATAGTGGAAACTTTCATAGTTGAGAATAAACATTTAAGGAAATGTATAACTAAAACAGAAGCCTTTTAAAGATGAACTTCAACATAGCATGGAAAAAATAAAATGAAATAATTCCATTTACTTATTCATATGGATATTCTACTAATCGAATAATCACATGAAATATCAATAACCACTTTCATAATGATGGAATGCATGCCAGACTATCATAACCACATAGCCAAGGACTCGTGCCAAGACTACAAATAAGATTTTCCAAAGGCCTTATTCCAAGACACTAGTTTGTCTCATGAGACCTCTCGATGCATTGAGGAGCTATAGCGGGCTCCACCCATCACATACTAAGTCTAATGAATTCCCATATTAAATGGTTTAAACATAACATAAACATTCGTATTAAAACTAGCATACGAAATGTCAACACTTTCTCCATAAACCATGAATGGTATAAAAATAACACATCCACAATAAAACATATCACAAAACCATAAATACAATACAAAAGTTTTGTATCATAATAAATCAACATCAAATAAGCTTAAAATCCATCAAAGGTTGTTGACATAGATGAAATCAAAACTATTTGAGAGAAATATCTCTTTTCTCAAAATCATTGAAAAGTCATATATTTATAAAGGAAATAATTTAAAAGATATTTTTGAATCAAATAGTCCCATACCACTTTGAATCTTTTGAAAAGAAATTTCAAAACATTCATGACCATATAAATAAATCCATAAAATCATTTTGAAAACATAGACATTAATTAAAAGATTTAGAAAGATAAATCTTTAAAACATTTAAAATTATGATCTTGATAAAGAGTACCTTTAATAAATTCTTAAAATATTCATTTAGAAATCATTTAAAAGTAACATATTTATAAAATAAAACATTTACTTTGAAAATATTATTATAATCTTTTAAGGGAAGCTTTGATGATTTTATAATGGCGGTAAATAGCCGCACCCACCGTATAAGTAAAGAAAACATTCTTACCATAAATTTGTAGAAAGGTTAAAAGTGCCTTGTTTGGAAAATGATGGAAATATTCCTTTAAAAAACATAAGCGTATAAATGACTTTAACCCATATTCTTTTTAAATAGTAAAAATGTTTTGAAATACATTTCGAAGAAACATGGATGTGGATGATAAAGAAATCCTAGTAGATTATTACGTATAAATAACCTCGGATAATGAAGAGATTGCGAAACAAACCCTTACCTTGTAATTTTCCTTGGTTGGGGTAGGTTAACCTCCTGTATAATGGAGAAATAATTGTTATTAAATTATTCAATAATCATAGACATTAATATGATATCATATATGATCTTTTAACATTACTTTATTAATAATATCTTAGAATTATCGTCGTTTCGGGTGTTAACTTACTCGTTTCCTTTTATAAGTTTTGTTATGTAAGCCATTTTTGTAAAGGATAGGTTGTATATTAATCATATACAGAATGATATCATGTCCTTAGATACTATTATTAATCATCAAATGAGAATTATACTTGAAGGGATACGATGGAGAATGAATCTCATCACGTTCGTGGAGACTGTAGTCCGTACGTACGCATGAGCGATAATATCATTCTTTTGATACTAAAATAATATATAATTGAATGGTATATCATATATAAAGAATTTTTATCATGTTATATTTATTATTTACATGATTTAAACATCATTATTATACCCATCTAAATAATAATTTATTGAATAACAATTACACCATGACGTGGAGACGGTAAGCCGTACATACGCACGTATGGTGACATGTTATTAAAAGGATGGATAGAATAATGAATATGGTTGTACCATATTTACAATAACATCACAATATATATATTATTCTTGATTTATTATTTTAGAATGGTAACAACAAACGATAATGAAGTGGAAGAAGAAAGGAACTTGAGAAAGGGTGGTGAAAACATTACCTCTTCTTCGGGTTCTTCCTTTTGATTTGATCAAAATGGCTCCATAGGATGGCTTTCTGATCAAAATAAGGTCTCTAAGATGTAGTGAGGGAAGTTGGGAGAGTATTTGGGCATGTTTTGGCCGAACCAAAAGGCTTTGAAGGTGTGAAGAAATGAGAAGGAAGAGTTCCCTTTTATAAGAGGGGTGAGGGGCACCTTTGGAAAAGATAGAAATATTAATTTATAATAAATTCATATTCGGTTTATAATGGCTTAAAAGTGGATTATTTAATTTTTAAGGTGGGTATGGGTCGAAAACCACTCAACCAATAGAATTTATACAGGTTTGTGTACTTATATTAACCTTATCTTTAAGTATTAACTCTAAGTTAATTAGTTTCACTTTTACAATGTCTCTTTGAATTTTTATATTATATGGTTAATAAACATACCATATACATCAAAGAGACCCCCAAGTGGTCCATTAATGATACACCTATCATGATATAAGTATCTTGGCCGAACCTTATATTTTTAGGAATTTAATATCTATTAATCATATAATATTTGTTTTGAAAACTCTTTAATGTCAATTTTGACACTATTCATTAGTTGATTTTTTTGAAACTTATAAAATAATTATTACTTCGAAAAAAGTAAATTATATCAATACTAATATGTCATATTATCCTAGAAAATTAGTGTAATTCATTAAAAGTCTAAAATTATATTTATTTGGGTATTTATAATATCAATTATTTTAATTTTTCACTGTTATGGTAATTACTACATCATCATTGTGTCATATATAAATTAAATTATTTAATGTCTAAAAATTATAAATAAAGTTTAATTATGTAGGAAATATATTTATATTTCTGATTAATATTTATAGGCGAACATCCAACATATATAACCCTATGTAAAAATTGTTTTGCTAAAAGATATATGCTTGTGTCATTTTTGTATTCATTTTAACTTAATTAAAATAAACTGTCCCTATCACCTACAAGTGGCTCAATGGGGTCCCAAAAATAGACCCAAAGATGCCTATGGTCGAAGATGTATCAACACATAAGTCTAGGACAAGTTTTAGGGTAATTTATTATTATTATAATATTATTTTTTAACCCTTATTTACCGGATTTACCCTTAATCATGGTAAATAAAATATTTACCGATGTAATTATTCAAAACGTCTAAAAATAAAAGTTACCTATTCACACAATTAAAACATCCTGATTCCAAATATGGAATCCATTTTTCCAAATTGAAAACACAGAAGTGGCAGAAATTAATTTAAAATTAATTCATGTTGTTAAAACAAAAAGCGTGTTTTTAAGAGATAATAACTATCAAAAGATTGGCACTTGTTTATGTCCGGTTTAATTATAAAATTATGTCCAATGACCAAAATTGTATTAAATAGGAAGAATATATTATAAATATACTTTAAAACCTCTCAAATTCATAATTTATCACTATTAATTATTTTGATTAAAAAAGTTGTTTTTAATTAAAATTTAGTAATTTTCACTATTCAACAAAATATTAAAGTTATCCGAAAAGTACCAAAATTTCACCATAGGCTAAATTCGATAATCCGAATCAAAAAATGAACTCCATTTTGAAATATAAAATATATATAATTTCAAAAAGTATGCATTACTATTCATAACAGCTAGATTGATTGGTTGTGGTGTGTGTTAGAACTCGATGTTGCGTACAACACACGCTACTATATTATTTAAAGGAAAGCATACCGTGGAAGCTTGGGATGTTTCATTTTAAATTTTTGATGTCCCCATTTAGTCAAAAAGTTTAAAATATTGTATTTTAAAAGGGTTCACTATTAAAAGTTGATAAAAGTTCAATACTGAAAATGAATTTGTTCTTATATTATGTCTAAGAAACTCATAATATGAATTCTAAAATTATAAGGATTATATAATGTTTAAAATTTAGTTAATACTATTCATAACCTCTTTTGAACGGTTTGTTTGGTATGTCATGGTGTGCTTGATCTCGGTGTGGTGTGTAGTGAAAGTTATTGAATTATTTTGAAGAAATAACACACTATGAAATCATGGGGTGTTACATGAAGAATCATCAAAATAGAATAACTTGAATATGAAAGAAATAATGGGTTCAATGGGTTTTCCAGGAATGATTTGTGACATGGTTTTGACTGTGGTGCTTCTTATGAATGAATAGTAATGAGGGTGTCTGTATATGGGATGTTTTTTTGCAACCCCTTGGTAGGGATGAGTGCTTGTTACCTATATGAATAATTTAGTTTTTATGTTTCTTATTCATGCCCCACAAAAGCTGATCACTTCGTGCAAAACACCCCCATTTCATGGGGGAGTGTTTTTTTCAACATTCTTATGAGTGGCTGGTTATTAGCTTCTTTTATGCTCCCTTTCCTGAGTAGCCCAAGACTCTTCGGGTAGGCTGTGACGGCCTAAGGTCCATTATAGCCCAAGATTTTTCAAGAAGGGTATTTGTGTTTTCCAGCCTAGGTGTGTGCATGTAGATTGTTTCCCAAGTGTCTTCGGGATGAGGCACATGTGTCTTCAGGCGTGGAAGAAGTTTTTCAGGCCCAGGTGTCTTTGGGAGTGGCGGTAGTTGTTCTGGACCAGGTTTCTACGGATGAGGTTATGTGTGGTTGTAGCCCATGTTTTTGTGGGTGGGATGGGTGGTTGTGGTAGCCCAGGTGTGTGTGGGCGGGGTATGGCCATGGGACTACAGTGAAAATGGTGGGGAAGTTCTGATGCATAGGATGTATTAAATAACTAGTGGGAAAGTGGTGAAGGGTACCCAAACATCGATGCGTTTTTACTATTACCTTACATGACTTGTGTTATTTGGGGAGTGTGCCTTGGTGAGGTTTTGGTGGATAGTTTTCTTCCTAGGTTCTCTAGTTATCTCCTTTTCTCATGCATCATTAGAATTCCTCCCCACTTGTGCATGAAAGATATTGGTTTTCCCAACTGAGTATTTCTATATACTCACCCTACCTATATAAAACTACTTTCAGGTTTCTTGGAGGACTTAGAGGACAGTGCAAGACTATACTAGTTCAGGCGTAGGAACAGTTATTGTTGTTTTTTTTCTTTTATTTGGTATTTTCCTTTAGTGTTTTTTAGTATTATAGTACTTATTTTTGAAACATGCCAATGGGAAAGGATTGTTTGGGCTTTAGTTTTACTTCCCATTTTTGTGTTTTTTGGGACTTACTATCTTATCTCCTGATCCTACTAAATAAAATGTGTAATGCCATCCATTTTTCTTTGTGATAAAATAACCATGGTGCTAGTTTCCACTCTGGGGCCTATTGAAGGTAGGTCGCAGGGGTCATTATCTCTCCTTCAACTTGCAGAAGGAATGGTTTGGAAATCTGTTTCCCATTTCCCTCATCACGGTGAAGGGGGATCGTGAAAAAATGGTATCAGAGGTGCAAGAGGTTGAGAGATAGGATGGATTCCAATGTTAGACATAGTGAGAATTTCATGTAATGGTAGGGAGACAATGTTAGGAAATCATGGTCTGTGAAATAGTACAGGGAAGACCATCTAGGACATGGGAATTTAGTGCCCCCATGAGCTGCTGTAAGGACTCTAGGGTAACCGAACGACCAAGTGAGGATACACTGATTGCTGGGTAGAGACCCTAGAAAAGGTACATGCATCATAATGTCTTTTGTTCACATGTTTCTTGGGTATTTTGGGGAATAAAAATATTTTAGAATTCTAAGAAAATTTAAAATAAATCTTCTACAGAACTCGAGCATAGGAATTCCTTGTTTACCATGCAGCTATGGAACATGGATGAAGACAAAGAGTAGTGCGAGCGATCGAGGCTCAAGAGGTTGATTTGTCTAATATACAGTTGTCTGACCAAGAGTAGGAGGACTATCAGTGGTAGAGGACACATCGTACTATTCAACGGTAGACAGTTGGGATGTATGATGGCATCATCTCGGACATGGAGACAGTGAGTTGGCTCACAGAGCTGGTGATAGATTTCAGCATGATTCGGTCTCTGATTGATTATTGGGATCTTATATCTATGAGCCAGATGCGGGGAGCAGTGTGTCCGTGGTGGACACTCTATCTTGTGGATAATATAGAGGCTGAGGTTACATGTGATGACTTCGGGAGGGTGTTCTGGGGTAATTCCTCACATCCACGATGAAGGATGACAATAGGTAGGAGATAATCTCCCTTCAGTAGGGGATTCTGTCAGTGCGGGAGTTGGGGATCAAGTTCAAGTATCTCCTTCTCTTTTCTTCGAACCTATTTTTGGATGAGGTTTCTTGGGGTAGATGTTTAGAGTAGGCACTCTAACATTCCCTTCAGTATGTTGTTACTCCCTTCACCCTATCGACATACATGGAAGTCCAGAAGAAGGCTGAATTGTTGGAGAGGATTCCCACACTGGGAGGTGTTCCATGAGAGGGGAGCCAGTTGGTATCTTCATTTTGAAATTCCATCATCAACAGGACTTCAGTGCCAGTGCCTTCTATGTTTCATCCGGTGGGGAGCAGGCCCCAACAGTTCCAGTTCCAATCTCCCGGTCCTCACCCATTTTTTTCAGGCCCTGGACTAAGATTCATCATTTGTGGAAGCCATGTAAATATTTATAATCAGTTCCTGGACCGAGTATAGTACAATGGGGGTGGGCTGGTCCATCCCCCACCCCAGCAGCATCAGTTTCCAGCCAGACCCTTTCAGCATCAGTAGTAGGGACATGGAGCTCTTTCTCCACTGAGAGTAGACGTTGTGGGAGGAATCCGACCATAGAGATCTCTTCAGGTACCTTGAACAGGGCGTGGTCAGGGAAGAAATCGACAGTTGAGGGGTATAGGAGATGGACTTGGGTAGTTACATGATGTAGTGGAAGCAGTTCTAGCAGGGCCTAAAGTCATTCGAGGTACAATCTATCTATTCAGCACTATTGTATATTCTTTGTTTGATTTATGAGCTTCACTCCTTTGTTTCACCCAGTATATCCCATTCTTTGGGTTTAGATTCATAGATACTTCCCATACCCTTGGTTTTGAGTATGCCATTCGGAGGTCAGACTAGCTTGTCTCGTGTTTGATGAGAATGTAGAGTGATGTTGGGACACCATTAGTCCAGTGGGGACATTCTTTTTCTATAGATGCAGTCGTATGATGTCATTATGGGCATTGAAAAGTTTTTCTCTCTATGTGATGTTATCAAATTATTTCGAAGATGGATTGTGTTTTCAGATGTGGTTGGACAACATGTGACCTTCATCGACGAATGGGGTTTCTAGAAGGGCAGCCGATGAGTAAATCCCCTTCTTTCTTTGTTAGCCGATCAGTCAGCCGAGTCAGAAAATATTGAGATGGTGGATGTTTTTGGGATTTTCAATGAGGTCATGGACGTCTTCCTTGAGTAGGTGGTGACTCTACCCCCTCGATGTGATGTTGAGTTCAGGATAGACATGCAACCCGGTGGCAGTCTGATTTCAATGGGTCCCTTTCTGATGACACCTTTTGAGTTGTAGGAGTTATGGATTCATATAGATGATCTGATGAGGAAGGGTTTTGTTCAACCAATCACGTCACCATGGGGAACTCTATTCTTATTCGCGAAGAAGTTAGTTGGTGGTCTCGGACTGTGCCAAGACTATCCGAGACTGAATTAGGTAACATTCAAGAACTGTTAGCCTCTACCGAGGATAGAAGGACTCTTGGATCAATTGAAGGGGGTAGAATGGTTTTCAATTACAGACCTGCAGTTACGATATGACATGTTGAGGGTGAATGAGGGGGACATATTGAATACTTCCTTTATGTGATTATATGGGAACTTTGAGTTTGTGGTCATTCCTTTGGGAGTTTTGAACACACCATCTATGTTCAAGGGGCTAATGAACTCCATATTCTAGGAATATATGGACCGATTCGTAGTCATGTTTATTGATGATATTTTGGTCAATTAAAGATCAGAGGAGGATCACACAGAGAATCTGAGGATGGTTTTAGAGGTCCTCTGACAGCACCATCCCAACAGGAAATTGTCCTAGTGCAGGAGACAGGAAGTGCATTTCCTTGGACATGTGGTGTCCGGGAACGTAATAGCAGTTGATCCATCAAAGGATGAAGTAGTTATTTATTGGGTGCACCAAAGAATGTGGCGGAGGTTCATAGTTTCTTAGGCCTAGTGGGTTACTGCCAGATATTTGGGCCCAACTTCTCCCGAGATGCAACACCTTTGACAGCCTTGACAAAGAAAGAATAGGATTTTGTATGGAGTGAGCAATTACACGATGCATTTAGTTACCTAAATGGAAAATAATTTAGGGACCCAGTGCTGAGATTTTTAGAAGGATTGGTGTTTTAGGTATTCTATTATGGTTCAAGACAAGGCATGGGGTGTGTGCTGATGTAATAGTAGGGGTGATCTCTTATGGGTCTTGGAAGGTACATCCCCATGAGTGTAACTATGCCACCCCTGATTTGGAGTTCACAGTGGTTGTGTTCACACTAAATTTGTGGTGGCACTACCTCATCGAGGAGCACATTGTGGTCTTCATAGATCACAAGAGATTAAGAAATATCTTCTCCCAGCGGGACCTAAACATGTGGTAGTGGAGGTGGATGGAGTTTCTTCCGGACTACGACTTCAAAATTTCATACACCTCAGGATAGTGGAATGTGGTGGCTGATGCCTTGAGTAGGAAGTCATAGAAGGATACAGTTCGAGATTCAATAGATACATGGAAGTCTATGGAGGAGTTAGCTACTTTACACCTGGATGAAAGGGTGGATTGAGGTAGAGGTTATCTGTTTCAGATGAAAGTGATGTCCTCTTTGTTTCATAAGGTGGAGGAGTCTTTGTGGGGAGACTCTGAGGATGAAGTGATGCACGATAGTGTTATATAGGGAAAGGCTCCAGAAGGATTGTCAGAAGATGGAAAGTGTAGGTTGATGTTTCATGGGATCTTTTTTGTCCTGGTGGAAATGCACAAGATAGTTCATGGTGAGTTCCACAAATCACCCCTTGTGGTGCACCCAGGAGTTTCCCAGATATACCGAGGCTTGAGGGGTCAGTTTCGGTGACCCAGGGTGAAGCAAGAAATGGAAGAATTAGTGGAAAATTGTCTCTTATGTCAACACATAAGGGCTGAACACCACGTCCCAGGAGGTCTATTACACACTATATATTTCCTATAGTGTATGTGGGATGACATATCGATGGATTTTTCCACTGGACTACCTAGAGTTCAAGGGGTTTTTGATGCCATCTGGGTAGTTGTATACTAGCTGATGAAATCGGCTAACTTCATGGAAATCAAGGAGTCAAGTGTGATGGATTCCCTAACAGAGTGGTAAGTGGATGATGTGGTGTATTTTCATGGAGTTATGGGGTCCATAGTCTCCAATTGAGATATCTGGTTTACCTCATGGGTCTGTAAAGAATTGAAACATGATTTGGAACCCAGCTTTGCCTCCACACTACATTCCACCCCCAAACAGATGGGTAGATAGAGTGCACCATCCAGACGTTGGAGGATATGTTATGGGAATGTGTTTTAGACTTTGGGGGATCGTGGGTGTGACACTTTTCTCTATTAGAGTATTCGTACAACAATAGATATTACTCTACAATTGGCATGGCTCGGTTTGATGCTTTGTTCAAACGGCGGTGTTGCTCACCAGTCTGCTTGATAGAGGTTGGGGAAGCATGTGATCTTGGACCGAAAGTGGTTCAAAGAACAACAGAGAATATTTTTCTTATAAGAGAGCGGATGAAGGTGTCCCAAGATCGACAGAAGTCATATGTTTTTAGTATGAGGAGAATTTGGAGTTCGAGGACGGGGACCACGTGTTCTTGAAGGTCTCCCCTAATCGGGGACAACAGAGGTTAGGCAGGGGCGTAAGCTTTCTCTAAGGTTCTTTGGACCCTTCAAGGTGTTGTGGTGGGTCGGTGATGTGGCTTATTATCTAGGACTACCACCTCCTCTACTGAGATTGCATGATGTCTTCCATGTGTCCCAGCTCCGTCGGTGCCTACACGTTTATTCACAAATCCTTGATTAGAGAAATCGGGATATTGAAGACAATGCGATGTTCATAGAGAGACATGTGAGGATCGAAGGCCACGAGGAGAAAGTTCTTCATGGATGAACCATTCCCTTAGTTAATGTGTAAAGGAGACATGGTGGCCACAAGGATAGTACATGGGAAAGGGAGGTATAGATGCACGCCCAGTACCCAGAGTTGTTTTGAGTTTTTTCATATTATGTTTTTTACTTATTTGAGATGTAGTGCTTGACATTATTGAATATTAAATGTGTTTTTTTCATTATTATTTTAATGTATGTGTAGATTCGTGACTGTGGGGAATAACAAACTCTATCCCTAATTAAGACGCATTTGAGTGGATGTGATTAAACCTGTGTGGGCGAGTAACTGCCACCCAAATCAGATAGTATCTTGACATGGTGAAAAAACTCCCGGATCCATATGTCTGGGTAGTGAAACGTTAATATGTTTGTGTGGCTACTTGAGGGAGAGGTGTTCCTATATGTCGATGAGGTTAACTCCTGCAAGGTATCTTTTGAGGTGGTTGTTCAAACCCCTCTCTTCTCTTCGGGTCTAGATTAACTATCGAGGGAAAGAATAATTTGAGAGGTATCTGTTGTAATGGCTCATGTAGCGGCTCATTAATGACTTTTCATGAAACTCAGTTCCAACAAATGGTTCCACTAAAATAGTGGCACCTGTCACAGTCGCACACCAAAATGGTGGCACCTTAAGCAGTGCCACGGTCACAGTGCCTCCGTTCTGGTCACACCTTCACAGTCACACACTAAAATTGTGGCACCATGAGGGTGTCACCATAATGGTCCCACCATCATGGTTGCTCCCCGATACGGTGGAACCGTGATGGTGGTACTGTGACCATGGAACCACTTATGGTGTCTCTCCAAACTGTGTTCCACCATTGTCCTTTTCAAGTTTCTGACTTTTTGCACTCCAAAAATGGATCTTTTAATGTAGAAGTGTTTAATACCCCTTTTTACTCCCTTTTAATGCCCATAAATGATATCTAAAATCCCCCAAGATTCGGGGGACCCTTGAAAAAACAAAAATTTTGGCTTTTACTCGATGTCACACCTTTTCATGTACTTTATAATTCCACCCCTATTTCACATTTTCCTCAAATTAAAGGAAACTGTTTAATGCACAACTTTTATGGCCACCTCTTTGATGAGAATTATTAAATGGTGATTAATTCCATCAACTGTAACCACCCAACCACATGGTGAATCCACAATCTGAATTTTATGTTGTTCAAAATTCATATTCCGTAACTCTAGGATTTCCCCTTTTTTCGCACTAGAATTATTTCATTCTTCTTCATGGATGGATTACTTCTCCTTGGTTCGTTTGGATCCCCCCCCCCTTCCTGAGGCAAGTGGTGCGCATGTGCTAGAGCTTTTATGGTCACTATAGGAGTCCCCAGAATTCATCTTTTGCACATCGTGCATCCCCAGTTCATGGCGCATGAAGAGAAACATCAATCATTGATCATCTATGTAGGGTCCTTCCTCTGTCTCTCTTTATTGTGTATCATGCAGGTCAGGTATGTTAATGTTTCTATGAGGATGGATGAAACCAAACCATAATTAAGATAATAAATAGGCTTTTAAAGAATGATGGGGTGTTTTTTATGATGTTGTTGTACTCTTATACATTTTCTTATATGTAGTGAATTATATGGGCTTATGTCGACTACAAATCGTGGCTATTGGTGGTCCTACCTTGTGCACTAATAAACCATGGTTTTCCGGAAAATTCTATTATTGAATGGTTGTAATATAGAAACTGGTTAATCACATAAAATTTGTTGATTAAATGGATTCCCAATTATTAATAATCCATGTGTGGCAACCCAAGTTAACCAAAAGATAATACAGAACTATAGGATGGTTTGTCAAAATCTGAAAACTCTCTTACTCTGTTCTGGTGATGTGTATAGTCATTCCTCTGGATGCTAGTGAGCTGACATGGATGAGAATTGGATCTCATGTTGTGCAGTTGTTATCTTGTGGATTGGGGGCCATGTGGGGTAATATGTTTGGGATTGGGATGGTTCCCTTACTTTGAGGGATCCCACTGATCCATTTTGTTGTTGTGACATTATAGGAGAACCGAGTGAGAATGCTTAAATTATTGTTTAGATGTTTATCCTTCCTAGGATTTTGGTTTTTACTCTTAGTTTCCTGGTAGTGAATAATCATCTAAATGGAATCCCTTCAATATGAAAGCAATAATGGGTTCAATGGGGTTTTCCAGAAATTAGTTTTGACAAGATTGTTGTTTTGGAGCTTCTTATGAATGAATAATAATGAGGTTGTTTGAATGCGGGCAGGTTTTGGAACCCCTATTTTTGGGATGAGTGCTTGTTACCTATATATATAATTTAGTTTTTGTGTTTCTTATTCATGCAACACCAATGTTGAGCACTTCGTTCCGAACACCCCCATTTCATGGGGGAGGTTGTTTTTCCTAACACTCCTATGAGTTGCTGGTTATTAGATCTTTTTTGCACACTTTATCGAGTATCCCAAGACTCTTTGGGCATGCTGTGATGTCTTGAGGTCTAACATATCCAAATATTCATAGGGTAGGGTAGCTATGGTGGTTATCCCAGGTGTGTGTGTGAAGACTGTTTCCCATGTGTATTTTTGATGAGGCTTAAGTTTCTTCGAGCATGGAAGTAGTTGTTCGGTCCCAGGTGTCTTCGGGCATGGTGGTAATTTTTCTGGCCTAGGTGTCTACAGGCGTGGTTACGATTGGTGGCGGCCCAAGTGTTTATGAGGTGGATGTGTGGTTTTGGTATCCCAGTTGTGTGTGAGCGGGGTATGGAAGTGGGAATGTAGTGAAAATGGTGGGGAAGGTCTCACACGTAGGATATCTTAAATAGCCCGTGGGAAAGTGGTGTGGGGTACCCAATCATTGATGCATTATTACTATTACATTACTTGACATGCACTATTTGCAGAGTCTTCCATGGTGAGTATTGGCTGGATAGTTTCCTTGCAAGGTGGTTTGGATATCTCCTTTTCTAACGGGGCATTAGAATGCATCCACGCTTGTACATGAGAGCCTTTGGTTTTCCCTACTGAGCATACCTGTATAATCACCCTACATATATAAAATTGTTTTCAGGTTTCCATGAGGACTTCCATGATCATGCGGGGCCATACTAGTTCAGATTTTGGGGTATTTTTTTGTTGTATTCCTTTATTTGGTATATGCCTATGGAGTTTTCTTGTATTGTAGTACTTATTATTAGAAACATGCATATTGGAAATTATTGTTTTGGCGTTAAATTTTCTTCCAGTTCTATAGTTGTTTGGGACTTACTTTCTTATCTTTCGATCCTACTAAATAAAAAGGAATAATGTCTTCCAATTTTCCATGTGATTCAATACCCTTGGTTCTTGTCATTACTCTAGATCCAATTGAAGGCGGGTCTCGGGGTTCATTATCTCTCCTTTAAATTGAGGAAGGAAGGGTTTTGAAATCTACTTCCCCTTTCCCACATCTTGGTGAAGGCGGGTCATGACATGAACATATGGACTACAGTCTCCAGGTAGTGTTGTAATTCATTTTTCATCACCACTTTATAAGAATTGTTATAAATATATACATATATGAATATAAAATTTATATATATAATTATTGAACTTTTTTAGATGAGTAAACCATGATCAAAATTCTTCATCTATAAACATGTAATCAAAACATACATGAATAATGAAGGAGATAAAACATGAAATGACTGTGATAATGAATGATTATTAATGAATGAGTTATAAAATTTTATACATAAAACATGTATGGTATTATAGGTATGATTATACATTAGGTACATATGAATAATAAAATTTATATTTACTATATAGCATGTGAGATAATTAATTAAAAAATAGTCTTAAGGTAAAGTTTCTTACGTTACAATCTCTTTTTTTACAAGATGGTTTTTGAGTAAATTTTTTGATGATGAAATTTATTGATATTTCTATTAAAAAATAATATTTATTTTATCCTCCTCTCATAATTTATGATTACTTAATATTTCTTGTATATTTTAATATTTATATATATATATATATAAGTTCCCATGAGACTAAATAATTTTTTTAAGGAAACCAGACTAGGTTTCTCCATTAGGTCAAGAATATTTTATTCCATGTCCATATTTTAAAAAAGTTTTTCAAGAATGTTTTAACTATTCTCCAAATATTATTTAAATTAATATTTCAATATATTTTATTTTATTTGTGGAGGATAAATATTAACCTTCTAATCATTTTCCAAACATGGTACATAAGACTGTTCTCCCAAAATATGACATGAATTATTATTTTAAAATATATTTGTAAGAATTTCTTTGTGGCCATCTTAAAGTTTATTTTTTAAAAATATTAAATTATAATTTCATTTTATATTGGAAAATATTATATTTACCACTATATTAAAAAATATAGATTCTAAAAAAGTGATTTGAAATACAAATAGGTATTTCCTCAAAAAAGGGCTAGTAATACTTGAAAGGTTATTTTATCTATAACATATTGATTTTTTATTTGATTTAATGGGTATATAATAAAATGTTAACATATTTATATTTTATCTAGATATTTTATGATTATGATGTTTATTTTTTTGAAACATTGTTTATTTCCCTTTATTATGATATGATGATACGATAAATGTTTTATGATCTTATGGAACACATATGTATTGTATTCATTAGGTGATTGGTGGGAATGGAATTATATATCCCTCCAATTAATTGTGTAATTAATGATATCTCGTGAGATAATAAGGACTATATTGGGGTGTGATCCTAGTATATAAAGCTACATTTTTCAATAAGATAGTATTGGGAGTTAATTTTTATTGAAGAAATGATGGAATAAGAATCGAACCTAAACCACTGTAGTCGTTTTGGTAGTGATCCTTATATATTGAATGATTTTATATGGTCATGTTTATGAAAAAACATATTAATTATTCATAAAATCAATTATCCTGCCTCATGATAGATTATTGATGATTTCACACACTTATGTCTTATGTCTTTTGACTGAAAAAACATTATTCCATGTTTCCGGATTATGATAATCAAATTGAACAGTATTCTATTATTATATTATGATTTTATTATCATACATATAAAATTATCTTATTATTTATTAATATCATTGATTTATATTTCATATGCATACTATTACTGAGTATCTAACCTCACAGATTCTTATGTTTCCCTTCCATAACTTATAAAAAGACTTTTAGGCATGTTATGTCTAAGAAAAGTAATAGTGTTAGTGAATATAATGGGAAATAATATATATAATTTATATACTAATAGTTTATTTATCAATGATTCTAATTTAAGTAAATATTTTCAGTTCCAACATGGATCATATTTATATGTAATGGATATTTTTGATAATAAGATTTAGTATTTATGTATGAAAAGTGTGGGTTGCGGTCAGATCGATATGGAAGGTTCATGACATTAGGATTGATCCATATTGTGGCATCCTATATAATAGATTTAATAGTAATCAAAGCCCTTTTTTTGAGTTTCCCAATTTATGGTTATGATTAAGGACCATACAATGTTGTTTAACATCATTCGGTATTCATGTTGCCATGTAGTGTACCATTGTGTGAGTATGGTGTTATCATAAATTTTAAGGTATAGTTTCTAAAATATCATTATAGAGATAAGGGTTATAATAGAGGAATGAGTGTGTATTAAACATTAAATATGCCCTAATAAGGTCAGAGAATGTTTATTAGAGAAGGGTGGTTTCCCATAGCGAGGACATGAATAGGGATTTCACCTAAGAGGAGGCCCATAATTCTACTCATGAATTGGTGGATGATGATTTTTTCTTACAAATAGATTATTACTTCCCATATGTGGTCATTCTTGGATCATTGATGTCATTTTGTGATAACATAATTAATAAGAACAAGGTTGGGGCGTACACCTAAGAGTAAATCCTATATGATCATGTGCCATAGAGTAGACCGTGGAATCAACCAAGCTCCTAGGTTAGTCAGACACAGTCCTAGGTTATCTATGTTAAATAATAATATACCTGAATGGATCGAATGATGCACTAATTATTAAGACCATAATTATAATGTGGAAACAAAACTGAAAATACCATGAATAACATTTCAGTTAGGGGAGACAAGTGGAAATAATCTTTTATCAAGGCAATAAAATATCAAAGGGGTTCCCACAAGTTATTATTCTATGATCATGTATGAAAAGTGTTATTAAGGAGGTAAGGATTTGGAATTTTTGGATTTCTGAACATGGATAAAGGAACCCAAGAAGGTCTTTTTAAAGGGTTCACGCTAGGGACATAATATTAATAGCGGGTTTAATAAGAGAGATCTGAGTCCTTTTTATTTGGTGTATGGATTAAAAATATCATAAAATGACTAAATACATGGTGGGAAATAATTGGTAATGGGAAGGTCTTTGATATCACAAAAATGGTTGGTCAATAAGGTAGGAACACAAAGGATACTAATCCACATGGTAGGACCATAGTGGAGGTTAGTCTACATGACATTGTCATGTGATAGAAGATTTCACACATGGTGGAATTTGATGGATCGATATGCACATATGGAGAAGGTAGAGTTCATATACTACTTCAATATCTAATGATTTGGTTGTAAGAAGATGTTATTTATACCAATATAATAAAATTACCATGTAGAATTTACTAGAGGTTCTATGAAAGAAGGCTGAGAGCATCAATAAAATTTTTCATGGCTTGGGTGTGGGTTGTTTTGAAAACTAAAACCTTCATAGTGTCAATCGGTGGGTCAAAATTATCTAATAGAAATTTTTTCCTAGGATAGGTTCCTTAATTCATTCTATAAGACCTATGTTCTATTGGGAGATATATTAGGCACCACATACGAGATGAATCACATTGTTGCTGAATAATAAAAACTTCATGACTACATGGCTACCCATACTATAGAGAATCATTGAAAAGTGTTTCATGTGGTGAGGTGGAATTATAAAATTTTAGGATTTACTACTATAATTTAAGTTTTTAAATGTATAAATATGAATATATACACACCTGTAAAAATAGTTATGTATTGTATGTAGTGATGGAGCTACCGAACGATTGAGTTTCGAACACTTTATAGTCTCTTCGCACTGAACATTTTTCTTTTTTTAACTCATCTAATAAAATATTATTATAGGTGTCCTTATTTTTCATTCAGAGCTAATTATAGTGAATTTCTCAAACTTGTGGATGTTCCACTATTTTACTTTATCAATGAAAACAATATTTTTAATCCATAGTTAATTTAATAATTTGTCATTAAATTTGAATACCATTTTATAATAACCTATGAAACTCCCGAAAAAATTCCAATATAACTTGAAACATTTTCTAAATAAATTTTGAGATGTAATTTTTAATCATGGTTCCCAGACACTTGAGTTGGAATGATTTCATCTTGAGCGAGCCTCACAATATGGTATATGAAAAACTACCAATAATATATTTAATCTATTTTGATATGATTAATTACTTCTAGATATGTGTCAAATATGGGTATATGTAGAAATGAAACCATCTTACACTAGATTTGGTCCATTTGAAATTGGATGATTTTCTCCTAGGTGTATCTCATGGATGAATATAAGTATAAATACCATCACAATACATTATAGTTTTCCCATTTCGATATGGACGAAATGACTATCATGATGGGGATTGTGAATGGGAAATTTGGAATGTGGATTCCAATCTTCAAGAGGGTTCTACTATTCTAATGTTACATTCATATTTTTTCAAATGAATCCTTGGATATGTTATACTAGAGATGATTTTTTGATTTACATTTTGTTTGTCCAATGTTCTGAGAAAGAAAATCTATAGACTTGTTGGGATCATATATAAAACCCCATAAACATTTTGACACCTATTTTAGTATGTCCCTATTTTTTTTAAAACAACATATGTGGGGATTATAGAATGAATGAACATGGAATCTACCTTGGCCACCCTTCTTGATTTTCCAACTATCCATGTTTTATGCCTTTTCTCTTTAAAATTATCAATTATGTCTCGTCATGTAAGATGCATGATTTGTGGGAAGAGGCTCAAATTTTACCCAAGAAGCCTTTTATGTGTGTTAAACCTAGAATTTCCTATATTTATTTATTAGGTAATTTATATAATTTATGTTACAACAACATAGATGGTGTTTAGGGTTAGGTATCATTTACCAATATAGGGTGAGGTAGCATGTATAACTACATGATCAATGAAAAAAAATGACATGAATGGAGATCCCAATGTAATAATGTAAAAGCACTCAAGGAATTTTAGAAATTAACTTAAATTTATTTCTATTGGACCACAACATTATTCTGTTTTGTATTAATCTTATTTGAACACCTATCATTGAAGTTTTAGGTCGCATTGATTTTAACAAAAAAGTGAGTGGGAAAATCAATGTGGGAATTACTACGAAAAACATTATGTGAATCGAGAGACCATTTCTTGTATATAAATCCTTATAAATAGGGGAATTAAAATTATACTCATGAATATCATAATTTGTTATCTTCTAGTTTATGGTCACGTGATGAGGACCTATAAAAAATTAAAAGGACTATATGTTATATCCCTTCGTAGAAAATGATAAAAATGCACAACTTCACAAATTCGATGGTAATGAATCCACTTGAACGATTGGATAATGGGTTTTATAAATCATAACTCTAGGTATTTAAATAAAAAATAATGTGGTGGTACATGTATTTCAGGTTCCACCAATAAATATATTCTAATGGAGGGTTCTTATGAAATAACGTTTGGATTTGCAGTGGTTGGAAGAATTTTTTTAGTAGAATTTATAATATCTTATAATCTGTATTCTATATTGGGAGTTTATATTAAGAGCTATATAAGGACCATGTATTCATCTAAAAATTGGTGTCTCCTTTTATGTTAGATTAACTTATTAAAAATATCCATGGAAGGGATGTGAGTAATTAAACACATTCACAAAGAAGTATATTTATGAATGAGAGAGTAATGGAATTTGGTTTTGGTTCCCAATAATTATGACTCATATTCATGGGATATACATTATGAGTAAAGATCCCAATTCATTCATAGACTATCTTTGTGGGGCACACATATATATTTAGGTGTTTATTTTTTTATTGGTGTATGGTGTGGTTGTGTGAAACATAATCAAATTGAGGTTTAAGGGTAAATAATAACCCTAACACTTTTATGATTAGTAAAAAATGATTTTATAAAAAAAGACTGAATGTTTTTTGGATATAGGAACATAAAATAGGATAGGTTTTCAAGGGATGAATATTGAAAACATTTCAGTAATGGGTCCTATTGTGGTGAAATTATGGAATATAGGTATTAGAGGAACTTATTCATAGATGGAAAAAATTTGTCAGGTTGAAATGGAATATTGGGGTGACAATGTGGATTCGTATCAAGGGAATGTATACATATCAAAAATATGTCTACATTAAATATGGATGCACTCATTACTGATAAATGTGAATGGTTATAATAATCTAAGACACTTGCAATGAAAAGTGTGATTGTGTAAAGGGATATACAAAAGGGTGATGAGGTATCACATTTGGAAAGAAGTGAAAATGGGTGGGGTTATGTGGAAGAACCTTTAATGTATGGTATAGATGTCTCCACATATCAAGATATAACAAGAATCATGTCACACATATGTATTGAGAATTACATGAACTCACCCATAGATTTAGATCTCATTTGAGAGATTTCAATTTCATGGATCAAATTATTTTATGTAGTTCATATTCAAATATGATATAGTGTATGTCATTTATTTTAACATCATGTGGCTGTGAAATAGATGTTTTGTAATTTAACATCATGTTACAAGGACATAGATTTTGGCTAGTTTATTATTATTTTAAATGTTTTTGGGTTTAATAAAATATTATATCGTGTGACATGGACATAGATTTAATTCATTTTAACATCATGTTATAGATACACTGATGATGTGTAGTTTAAATTCATGTGATATGTACTCATGTGTCATGCAGTTTAACATCATATGATGAGAAATAAAATTTTATGTAGTTTAACATAATCTGAAAAAAGATAAGATGTCATAAAGTATAATGTCATATGATATGGCCTTAGACAATAAATTTTAATTTCATGAAATACATAAAATGGTTCAAGTAACATCATGTAGATATTAGTCATTTTTATGAAAAAATAACCTCATTTAATTGTGAATTTCATAAGGGCTTATCATTATGATGAAACATCCAAAGATAGGGGACATCAGGTGGTGAAATGTTTTCTGGTAAACAATTATATATTTGGATCGTTTTGTTTTGATGATGTATGAAACAAATCTGACAACTTTTCTCAAATGTCAAATGAGAAAAAAAGGTAATCACAGGGTAAATTTATTGTTAGAGAAGAAATTATGTATGGGTCCAATGATTTAGGATCTATGCATTACTATATATCCTACATGAATAAGAATTGATACATATATAATTTTTAGAGTCCCTATACATTGATTTATCTTACAAAAAAAAGTAAAATATTTGGTGTTCTTAGTCTAGAATTAGGTTAATTTCAAGTACCCAATGTGTTTATGGAGAGATAAGATCCTTGGTAAAAGCACTGAGGGTGGATTTTTTAGGCCATAAATAATAGATCAAGGAATCAATATGTATCTTTTGATAACAATAATCAGTCCACACATAGTTCTTAAGTGGTGTTGCCTTTAGTATGGCCCTATGGATGAGGAATTAAATGAAAATTGTTCCTATATTGATTTTAATCATATATTATTGAAGTATTTTTTGATGGAAGTAATGATTTCTCGAAGGATCAAAAATTATAACATCACTATGTATCTCATAATAATGGAAACCAAGCCACGCATAGTTCTAGAAAGGTGTTATATATTTCTTATTTGGAGTCTAATGCAAGAGGAAATGATGTTAATAAAAATACTACATGTTGGAAGTAGGAATTTTGAGGAAGCTACAATATATGGTTGAGTCCATTATATATAATATAAATGTCACTTCATATCATTTATGGGTGTGGACTAAAAAACACAAAATTATTTAAAGGGGTCATTTTTTAAATGTAAATCAACAATGCAGGATTCTCTCACATGTATTTCGGTTTAATTTAAGTTAAAGGGTCTCACCAATAAGAAACATCAAATTTTTTGAGGAGTCTTGTATGACTACAATTATGTCAAGAAATTTTACAACATTAAACTATGTTTGCATCCATTCCTTTAAATATGTTGCATCTCAATCTTTATTTTCAAGTGATTTCCAAGGACCACTATGCTCATGTGATCCATGGAATGCATGAGATATTAGAGATAACTACTATATCAATTGAAATAATTTTGATTTAATGATAGGGAACACATAGAGATAGTTTTAATCTATATCCATGAAGGAGCTCATTAAATATATTTTTCTATAAATCTGAGAGAATAGGTTTAGTGGAATGAAATGTTATGGTTGTGACTGCGATATAATATAAAAGTGTCACTATGTATCCATCAAGAAGAGGAATCATGAAACATATTGTTATTATGATATGAAGATTTTTTTTAACATTGGGTAGGTTGGATGGATTTGAAATATATACATTGAGGAATATTACATGGATATAGACATCATGTATGGGAGTTACATCATAATTGTTTTGAAGCTCAAATATAATCTCAGTTTTTTAAAATGTGACCATAGGAATTGTAGTCTAACATCTCGTGGCTAGAAAGGAAAGGGGAACATTCTCCTTAATTTCTACTATTTAATGGGTAAATAACATACATTAGTGCACACAAAAAGATCTAAAAAAGTGTGAGGAGGAACTGATCAAAAATAATGGGGATACATGTCTGAGTTGATGATGAATTATCCCAGAATCCCAACATATATTATAAATAATGAAAATATACTAGAAATAGTTATTATATTTTAAAATTCTAATATAGATCAAGTTCATATGTAGGGTAGGGTTGTCTTCTTTGGTTAATGTCAGGAAAAGTGAAAAATCAAACACCCATAATTTCATGAAGTAAAATTTCTTATTGACTGCACTTACATGGAATGTCCTTCAATGTCATCACGCTCTAACCAATGTGTCCTATAGTTTTAGTTCAATTGATGTGCACCCACATCATGTAGATTGAAAGAATGACGTGGATAAATTATTGTGCAGTGTTAGACGATTAAAATTATAAGTGTCTTGTAGTTTTAGATATTTTTACCAGGATGTTGGTGCCATGAAATTTATGGAATTAAATATCATAACTGAACCACAATATTTAGCATCATATTGTAAGGATGTATCTATAGAATTTAATGTAATACTATGAGTATATATATAACTGATGTGAAGGATTTAAAAAATATTTTTTTATAAATATTACAATTGTGGGGGTGGGATATGTTTCATGTATACTATGCCCAATGAGTATTCCCTGTTAGAGTACACCTTTTGTATTATGTATGGTCCATACCCTTTTTCTTCATGTTTAGAAAGATTCTTCCAATGGATCAAGAGACTTCTAATAGATATGACCATTCTCCCTTGAAGGAATTAGTTGATTGAAAATATCATATTTAAAAATCACATGAATCTATTCCAAAGATCATATATGTTGTGCACTATTCACATCATTTTAAAATATAGTCACTCCAAAACATCATGTTGCTTTTCAAATTGATAACAATTAGAAATGTGGTTGGTTATGGAGACTCAAAGTGAAGTTAATTAGACATCAATTTGAAAAAGCCCATTTTTTATAGACAAAAAAATATGGTTTCACCTACATAGTAGTATCAATTATGGTGTGGTAGGTCCACAATGAATATAAAAGTTTCTTTTGGTCAGGTCCGCTTTTCCATGTCTTCAATCTTATGGATCATATTTCAAATTGTGTTATTTAATGTTTTTATGTACTAATTATCAAGTAAAAGGTATCTATATATGTGATTAAAGGATGTTTTATATTTGATACAACCATTTAAACATTTAATAATAGAAACTGTAATCATTAATCCTATATATTATATATAGAAACCAAATATTGTAGCGATATTCGACATCATAAATTATAATAGAAATTTTTTATAAACATTATTTAGGTGTATATAATCACCCTATTTGGAGAAGATGTTGGTGGAAGTAAGTATATATTTGAACATTTTTTCTATAACTTTTTGATATGACCCCATGATACTAATTTACTAGATAAAAACAAACCTGAATATATGATGGTATGGAACAGTTATAGAGGATGAATAATGAGGTTAGTGTGTATCTAGAAGGAATGGAACTTTATGGTTAAATGTATGTATTCATGCGTCATAGATGTCCAATAATACCAAGTAATATTTTTTAAGGGATATATTTCTTCCATATGGATGGGTGATGCATGTACCTAGGTGGAATTATTATATAACCTTAAAGGTCACTCCTCCTTTAATGCATCTAAGGAAAACCTCACTAATTCCACTTTCATAGTGAACATTCGATGAATTTTTCTCACTATAAAAGAAAATTTTTTACATATTGAAATAGGATCTTCTCTCTCATAGCTTAATTAGGTAGAAGTATACCAATCCATAGATTTTATGCTATGGGATACGTGTATACATTTGTGACATCTATTGATGTAGATATGAGATCACCCTATTTTAGGGATGAATTAATTTAATTTATGTTCCTTAGGATATATGGAATGAAATATGATACCACCATATGATGTGAAATGTGAATAACTATATTTCCCATTTATAGATTTGTTATGGTTGTGGCTGCATTAACTAATGAATTAGTGTCATCATATATAGAATTAAAATTATGAGATAGTGTTGGTTATGATGGGAATAAAATCATTAAACAATAAACCTAATCAATTTATGGAATTATATATTCATTAATAATGTATTTTCACCATTAATTTGATTAACAACTAATTCTATGTAACCCTTGATGTTTATGATGACCACTAGTATATGTAGATCTAGATCTTAGCCTAGAATAAGGGCCTTCTACTCTATCTCGTTATTTATGATCCCCAATGATAATAGGAATTAATAAGGATGAACCCCCTTGAAAGGGGAAGATGATCATGATTCTAAATAAAACTACTAAAATTATTAGATTTCCCATTATTAGATTTATAAGTCGCCTCATGGCCACATTGAATTGTATCTCCCATATGTTGAGAGTGCTTTGGAGAAAGAAGAATTTATCATAAGGGATATATTTGTTCACTACAATAGGATAAGTTGTGAGGAAATATTCTAGTCCATTCTCATTCACTATATTCTAAGGCACAAACCAAATGTCACCATTTTATTTTATGACCACTGGTTATTAAAATTGTCCAATTATTAATGTATTTCTAAGGCATAACATGACTTTGGATACAAAATAGAAAAGGTGAAGCTCATGACAGTTCAGGTAGTGCCTCATTTTGTTTACAATGAACATCAATGTAAGGTGGATCCATTCAATTATAAAGTGCATAGTCTCTTTATCTATCACATTTCTATAATGATAGGTTAGAATATTTTCTCTCATGTACTATTATTTTATAAAATAATAGAAAAAAATACAGTTCTTGGTTACCAGGTATAAGAATATTGGATTTCATCCCATGATTACTATAAATACTAATGGTATTAAGAGGTATTGCATGAAAGATTCGAAATATTTATGAAAATATTTATCTCACTGATAAGTGACTCCATTTTTCATAAATTTTAAGAAGTGCATGAACTTTTGTAAAGGATTATTTAAGATGTGTCTAATTTATGTGAAGCATCTCTAGATCATTTTAAACCCATTGAGGATTTGAAGAGGTGGAATGTTATGAATGTCATTAGTCTTATAATGGTTTCCTTATGTACTGTGATGGAATATCATAAATCTTATAAATATTCATGATGTACCCCACAATATACATTTCATTGGATTTATTTTATCATTGTGTTATCAATGATTTTTGAAAATATCTCAATGTTAGTGACACGATAAATATGTTATGGTGAATTCCATACTTGATCATCAGATGAATTTTCTTTGATATTAACTAAAAAACCGAGAATACATGATGTAAGGAACTTTTATATGTGGTCCTTCAATTTTTCAAGACAAAAGGATTCACTTGAAAACAAAACACCAATTGAAGTGTTATGAATGAAGGGACTTATTCATAATCAGTTTTCATTTAGATCAAGTTTACCCCAAATAACCATCCATGGAGGAATGGTATTTGAAACCTGATATATCATTAATTATTAATTCTATGATCAAACCAAGAAATAAAACTTCTAGAAATGATAAATGACATTAATAAAGTCCCTAAAAAGTAAAAATTTTAAATTTGTTATTTTTAATGGTGATGATGTTGATGATCCATATAGAACACTAAATGTAGGATCCCCGATTTCAAGGAGGAATATTCTAGTTTAAAATTTTTGTATGAATCTTCTAATAATGGTTAATTAAATTTTCACTGGGTGTATGAGGTTGTTTAGGGGTGTTCCAGGGTCTCAAGACACAATAGAAAGGGGAATCGGGCCATTTTTTGCATGTTGGATAGTTTGTGCACTATTAGTGCCAACCCAGTGAGGGGAGAGCCAAATTGTGAAGTTTGAGATAGTGGAATTCCACACAATTGGTGCACAGTTTTTCAAATTGTGAAACCCTTCCTATGTAACGGTGTGACTCAACTCTTATTGTATAATGGTAGGTGCACGTTTGGCCTACTGTTTGGAAAACATTATTGCCAATCTTTTTTCCCATTAAAAAGATGGAATTTTAGAATTTTAGTCCGTCTTTTTAGATCATCACCAGAGTTTTCCACACATTCATCCCCTCTCAACAATTTCTATGAAAATGATTTCCCAAATCATCTCAAGGGTGGTTCCTGTTCAATTATTGGTCATTTTTAGTGTCGTTGGTTGTGAATCAAAGATGAGGGTGAGTTTATTATAGTGATTGTGGCTTAACATACATGGAAATTACATCATTTTAGATTAGTATTCTGTACATTAAAAAAAATATGCTTTAGGATTGTAAAAATTTCGTGTCTTATGAGATATGAAAAAAAAACTTCTATCATGGGGAAATATATTCCACATATCCCAAACAGATCTACAACTCTAATACTTCTACCTAAATCCTATATTTATAACTCGGCGAATGAGAACATAAGAAAGGGGTGATATTATATGCTCATTTATTGTAAAAAAGGTATACATGTAAGAATAAACATGAACATAGGGGTTTGAGATCATGGTCAAAACATTAAAATTTAATACCATGCATATCAAAGGTCATAAAAATGAATCATGGAATAAATATTGTTAGTTTAAAAGAAATGAATCATAATAAAATAAAAAACATAAGACATAAAAGAATAACATATAAATACAACATGGGATTATGGAAAAAATAATATGATTTTAAAAGTAGTTAAGGCATCACTGCCAATGTCATCTTACTAGAAAATATCCTTAAATTAATTGGGTTCACACTATGTTCCATCCATGCATGAATAAACCAAATTCATTTCCTATTCCGACCATGTAATACATAATAGAGTTCATTTCTCATTCCTAACCTATATTACTGAAGTGAGTTCATTTCTCTTTCTAGCCCTGTAATACATAACCGAGTACATTTCCCATTCCATCAATGTCTATATCATGAGATATAAATATTTACCCAAAGTATTGGAGGGAGGTATTGGTCCCACCCATGTTATAGAGAAATCATACATACAGGTTCCACAAAATCATAAATTAACATATTTTAACCCATGTTATGAAATGGGTTTCATAAGAATATAAACATTTCATAACATGCACAAAAAGATTCATGTTTCATAATAATTTCATCAAAAGAATAACGCTTGAAATGGAAATGTATTTCATAAAAATATAACCCATGAAAGAGAAATAGATTTCATACAGATGTAACCCATGAAATAAAAAATGGTTTCTTAAAATCCATGCAATTTAGAATAACACATTCATAGAAAGAATCTGAATGGAACCTTTAATTAATTTCCTATAATGGAATTAGTAACATCAATAAATGTCATCTTAGATATAAAATAATTTTGAAATAGTTTTTAAAAAAATTTATTGGTAAAATATCCTCTATTATTTGAAAAAAGATTTATAATACCTTAATTCATTTGAAAAAACATTTCCTAGAAAAAACATTGAAGGAATGTAAAGAACAATTGAAATCTTTTTGAAATATTTTTTCCTAGAAAACCTATAAAATAATTATTAAAACATTGTGAAACTCATTCTCCTTGAATAATTATAAAACAATCTTGAATTTTTTTTCAAAATAAATATTTTAAAATACTTTTCAAACTTATAAATGGGAATTTAAAATATTTTGAAAACTTTTTTCCTTGAAAAGTTATAAAAAAGAATGAAATCATTTTGAAAACAATTTTCCTTGAACACTTATAAAATAAGCTTTAAAACATTTGGAAATTCAGTTTCCATAAAAAATTAAAATTTAATATTGAAATCATTTTTAAAAAAAAATCATGAAAAGATATAAAATAAGTTCGGAAAAATTTTAAAAATCATGTATTTGAAGTTCTTTATTAGAGAAATATTAAAAAGTAACATTTAAACCTAAAAATTATGCTTCAATGGTTTGATGGTGGATAAATCTTTAGATTTCATATGAGGTAAAAGAATATTACCTTTTTATGGCAAAAAGGGAAGAAAAATGTCTCATTGAGAAAGTTGAAGAAATATTCATTTTAAAAAATTGTAAAATAAAAAATTTGTAAAAGTTGCTTTTAGATATCAGAGGATACAAATATAATATTCTTGGAAAACCATTTTAGAAAACATGATTTTAAAGTAACTCATATTTCCTACTAAAGTGGATGTAAAGTCAATATTTTATAAAATAATTTATTAACTATATTATCTAATAAAGTGTGGAATATATTATTCCATTATATAAGAAAATAATCTATAACTACTGGATAATAAAATTCATGTCATTTTGAAAGAGATGGATCATAATATTTTATCAGATGAAGCATAAACATAAAGAATCTGGAAAAGCGATGTGATTGTTTAAATAAAATAATATCACTTTGTAACATGGTATAGTAGTCTCCATATGTCAATATAATTTCATTAAAATATGGATATTCTGGATATATCATGAAAAATTGATGTATACATGACTGAAAATGAATTTTGGTGTATAACAAAACACGAGTCTCAATGAAGGAAAATTGCGACAAAATTATTATTCGATTTGATAACTTTTGAAACATAAACTCTATTAAATAAACTTCATTTAATAGATAAGTAAATAACTAAAAATATAAGTAAAATAATCATTTATTAAAATTATGTGAATTATAAACCCCACACAAAAGGAATGGCTGGTGAATAAAACATGTGTCTCACAGAAAACAAATTAAGATTAAATCCACTTCCCTGTATCTTGAATATCATTGTAATATTTTGAATGTTATATATAATAAATATATATTTTATATACATATTATAAATAAAAATTTTCTTACATATAATACCATATATGGTTTGATTATTAACTTCATTACCCTCTTTTTAACAATCCTATGTTACAGATTCACTTTGGGTAATGTCTTCTTGTTTCATTACGTGAAACTTAATTTTTTTTATCTTTAGTAATTATACTTATATAATTATTAAATAATGTAAAACATGATATAAATATAATATATATTTAGAATATTTTTATAATAATAAACTATAGTATTTGAAAGTATTAAATTAAATACATTGTTGACCGAAACGGTAATCCATATATAAGCATGCATGTTGTTTCTATTTTTTTGTCATATTAAAAGAATGAAATAAAATGATATATATATATATTATCATTAAATAAAAATTATTTTGTTATATATATCATATAATTTCACTAAACCCATACCTAATATGTTCCTTGTATTTTGTGAATGTATCACATAGCTATGAGGGGGAGGTAGTCCACACTTCCTCAAATTAAATTATCGTATTTACAATAAATGGAAAGTAAAAAAAATTATTTATTTTAAAATAAATACATTAGCATAAATACATAATAAATTTAATATAAGAAGTATATAAATAGTGATTCTATCATAATGTACACTATTATAGGTGGTAAGGAAAAAATTAACAATCATCATTAAGTGAGGTGGTAGTTTTTTGTACACATAAATAGTATTTTTTTTTACCCATTAGATAAATGTTTGTGTTAGTGTATTTCCAAATTTTATTATAAAAAATCATATTATGTTTAATATACTAGTTTTTTATACAATCATGGAATAAATATATTTTAGGAGGTGGGGAAATAGAAATAAAATAAAGGATATTGAGAGAATATGTTACATTATAATTGGGTAACTCCATTTAATTTGTATCAAAATGATTCCTTGGATAGAATTATGCCCAAAAGAAGGATTCAAGGAGTACTGGAGGGAAGCTAGTGATATATATGGTACGATCATTGTATATCTAAAGTGATTGAGATGTGTGAGTAAGTGGGAGTAATGGATCCCTTTTTGTAGGGATGAGGAGTAGCACTATTTTAAATATTTGAAGAGAGAATTACACATTCATATTTCAAGTTTAATGTGGATAAAATAATGATAAAAAGTTTATAAATTGGGGGAAATGTCAAAATATGTACATAAAATTTATCTTGTATATGTTTATAACTCATTTTATTATTAAATTTAATGTTTTGTACTTAGTTAATCATAATTATACATTAATCAATCTAAGTTATTTTTATTTTTTGCACTAATCACATTTTTCAAAAATTTATTTGAAATTTTTAGAAATTATAAATGATGTTTATTCAAGATATGGAATCTATTTTTCCAAAATTCTAATAAAAAAATTTCCGAAATTAAATTAAATTTACTCCCGCTAACAGAACGACACTGTTGGTTTTTAAAGTAAAGATGATCAAAAATTATGTTTTTAAATCCATGTTGAATGTCAAATTGGTTCCAAATACCTAAATTGAATTAATTTATAAAAATTTTATCTAATTAATTTTTTTACCAATTTAAAATATAATTTTTCCATATAAATAAATAATATTATAAAGCAATTTGGAACTAATATTCATTATTTTTTTACTATTCACTAGGAAATGAAACCTTATGCAAAAAATATGAAAAATTTACCCTACCATAATTTTTATTTTTATATTTCAAATATGAAGCTCGTTTAGACATATTAAATTTATATAAGTACTAAAAATTGTATTTAAATTGGGTTCTCCATTAAAATCTAGTAAAACATCAATTATAAAAATATCAGGTTTTAAGCATAAAATTATATCGGTTTTTATATCATGTATATCAAACATATTTGATGAATATAAAAAAATATTGAATATATTACATATATATTAAATTATTATCATCCACTAGTTATAATTAATTTAATTTATTAGGCTAAAGCATCCTTGTGACCTTAATACTAATTTTTGTTTTATTTTATTAGTTTTCTTATTCATTTTTAATTAATTCGTAACCTATAAATTTATACTATATTTGTGTAAACCATAAATTTTCATAAATTAGTTACTATTCTTCATATATTCTAAATTAATTACTTGTTTATATATTATTATTTTAAATAATAACATTTTAATTATATACTATTGTTTGGTCAAAATCAGTCATGCTTGTTTCATTGTCGATCGAGGAACATAATTGTTGTGTGTAACACAATCAAACCTTGGTGTTCAATTTATATAAAGCTATGATTTATGTTGTGTGTAGTGCGTGATTAACTTGGTTTTTCATATAAAACAATCCAAATACAGCGATTTAATATAAAATTAACTTTTTCCAGGGTTGCATCAATTACAGAATATCATAATGGTTAGATTAATTCAAAACAATTAATTCAAAACATCTCAGGGTGTTGCATTATACCCCCATTAAAAATAATTTATACCAATAAATTCATCTTGGATATCAATGGGTTAATACCATATTGTTTCATTCATAGAAACACACATTGAAAAAATTAATATTTAAATGTCACTAAAAATGGAATGTTAGAATCATAATAGTTACGCAATGTAACGTATAACTAGGTTTCCACATAGGGGAACAGAGGTGGGAAGTGAAAACATGGATATGGAATAAAAATATAACTATCATGTTCTGATTGAGAGTGATAGATAAAATGTTCAGGAGAAATATAACATTAAGAAATCTTTATATCTATGATGAACAAAGGGACCATTTGATTCATCATAAATAGCGGTACTATGATACATTTTATGCTTTCACGATACTTTTTACTAATGTTAATGAATTTTCATGAATGTATATACTAACATGATTTTAGGACAAACACACCCTTTATTGTTCCTTATTCCACATCACCTATTTCACAAAAAAAGGAAGGTGAGTATTTCATTTCCAAAGTATTAATAGATCATGAGATCTATTATATTCCATCCCATCTATCCTTAGTTATAATCAAACCCATATTTTTTAACATGTTATCCAATATTCATAAATCGTTATGTGGTAGGATAATACATTTATCTCACAAACTTCAGGCATTTTTTATCTTAATATTCCCATTATTTGATAACCTCATAAGACTTACAAAAGATGAAAATATCAAGATTTAGAAATAAATTCATAAAATCATTTTAACATTGAACCCCAATATATAAAAAAGTGCCACATAGTTGTCACATTCACAACCTGTGAATAACCTCGACCTGTATTCCATTGAATCATGGTAATTACCAAAATTACCATAAATCCTTTTAGAAAATTATAATAATTATTTATTCCAATGATTAGTCAATATATTATTTAAATCCAACAAGTCATAAACTTAATCAATTATGAAATATGTCATTTTGTCAAAAATTAGTTCCAAGGTAATCTATACCATCCAATTTTCTTATTCATATCCAACACATCGTTATCAAAATATCATTATCACAATTTTTTACATAAATTAAGGTGTACCTTACCTAAGTAATAATATCACCATTACCTAAAATCACTTTTCTATGTCTTTATCACCATTAAAAATGTCCCCTTAAATACATAATGAAAATATATACTAACAATGATTTTACATTTCATGATTTATATAAAATAATCTTAGAATTCCAAAACAGAAATAATTAATTAATAAAACATTATTTTAAACTATTAATCATGCTTCATCAACTTATTCCTTAAAATATCACTGATAGAATCATAAATATTAGTCATTTTTTATTATTCCTCAACCTCAATATGATTTTGTTTATTATTTTTAATGTATAAAATACTAGAATAAAACTAGATATCATCCACATGTTGTTTGTGGTCTCTTTATCTTCATAGGTATTACCAATTCTCACACCACCTTCCTAATTATTTTGATGAGATTTCAGTTGGGAAATTGATTCTAAAAAATTTCCATACCATCCATATATGAAACATTAATTTTTAACCATCTTAATTCTATTTCTCTCCATTAAATAAAACAAAAAACGTAGTGTGATAATCATTTATCATATTGGGATACCATATAATCATGAAAAATTACTTTTAGGGTTCCTAAATCATGGTTAATATTTATTTCATCTATGAAACCTTATATTTAACCTATTATATTCATATTATTCCTTTATTTAAATTCATCATGATGGTTCGTAATGATTTTTGGTATTCCCAAAGCATATCCCCCAAGAGTGTAAATCCAACTGTGTAGAAAGGACCATTTTCATGTACCAGATTACCCTGAGTCAAGCCTGGAACATCTTGTCAGAGTTATTTCCCAAAGATGTATATGTTTGATAGACACATCCTCTTATAGTATCTAGAAATGGATTTATTCCTAGGAATACATTCTCTCTATCTTTTAATAAAATTTCACAACATTTTCCTACAAGTTGACTCATCCTTATACATATCCATAGAGACGTCCATATACATATCCTTATAAATATACATAGGGACCTCACTAATATTTTCTTATCCTGGTTTCCAAAGGATGACTAAACAATTATTTTGATTTCAAATATAGTGACCCAGGATTGACATACTTGGATATTACATCATTTTATATTAATATTCAATACATTAGAAAAATATATGACTGAAAAAACGCAATTGCTTAATTTATTTGAAAACATTGAAATAAAATGATCAATCATAGAGATAGATCATAAATATCTCCCACAAATATCTCCACCTTTATTAATTATTTGTTAAAAAATTGTTCATAACCTATAGAAAAGGAAAAATAAGAAAGGGGTGAGCTCAATTTATCAGTAAGGGTAAAAAGGGAGACAAATAACCATAATCATAAGAATAAGGGTATGATATCATGGTAAAAAAATTATAATATCATAACATACATATCAAATATCACAAAAATGAATCAAGGAATAAATCTTGACAGCTAATTAGACATGAATCATAAGAAAGTAAAAAACACAAGCCCTAAAAGCATAACATATGAATAAATCATGGAATTTTGGAAAAAAAAATGAATAAAATATGATTTCCATAGTAGTCAAGACATTTATTCCCATTCCATATTAATGTAAAAGAATCATTATTGAACTGGGTTCACACCCAGTTCCAACACAGTATTACTGAACCATGTTCATTTCCTATTCCATCTGCGCAATACATAACCAAGTTAATTTCTTATTTCATACCTCTATTATTTAAATGAGTTCATTTCAAATTTTAGCCTTGTGATATAGAACTTATTTCTTTTCTCATTCCATCCATTTTTACCTCAATAGATATAAATCATTACCCAATGTATTAAAGGTAAATATACGTCCCACCTATCTCATAGTGAAATCATATATACTTGTTCCTCAAAATCAGGATGAATCATAGCATAACCCATGAAATGATGTGGGTATCACAAACATATAAAAATATAATAACCTATTAAAAATGTTATTGGGTTTATAATAATTTCATCAAAAGAATAATCAATGAAAGAGAAATAGATTTCACAAAAATATAACCCGTGAGTGAGAAATATATTTCATAAACATATAACTCATGAAAGAGAAATGATTTTATTGAATACAATAAAATTATTCATAACACATTCATATATTGAATATGAATGATACCTTTAGATAATTTCCTAGAATTTAATGTCTAACATCAACAGATGTCATCATAGATGGAAAATACTTTTTAAATATCTTTCAAAAACGTTTATTGAGGAAAACATCATTTTTTCTCTGAAAAATTATTTTTAATACATAAAATCATTTGAAAATAATTTTATTATAAAATAACTTGAAGTCTTATAAATAACAAATGAAATAATTTTGAAAACCTTTTTCCTTGAAAACATTTAAAATAAGTATGAAAACATTTTGATAATCAATTTCCTTGAAAACATTTAAAAAGGGGCATAAAATTATTTGGAAACCCATTTCATTGAAAATAATTTTCAAACATATAAATGAATATTGAAATCATCTTGAAACCCATTTTTCTTGAAAACATATAATAAATTCTATAAAAAGTTTTAAAACATTTTTTCTTGATAACATATAAATTAATCTTGAAATCATTTTGAAAAATGTTTCCTCTAAAACTTAAAAAAGAAGAATAAAAATATATTGAAAACAATTTTCCCTAAAAAAGAATAAAATAATCATTAAAAATTTAATAAAATATTTAATTTTAAAATAAAATTTAATGAAATTAATATAAATTAACACTTAAACATGAAAAAAAACACTTCAATGGATTGACGACAGATAAATATGTACACATCATACAAGGTATATAAAAAAATTATTTTTCATAGTAAAAAGGTTATAAAAATGGTTTATTAAAAATGTGAGAATAATATTCCATTTAAAAAATTGGAACAAGAAACAGAAGGTAAAATTATGTTAAATGATTATAGGAGAATAGCAGAATATTCGTTGAATCTTTTTTTGGACAACATGGTTTTAATGGAACACCAATTTCTGATCGAAAAGAGGGTAAAGTAGGGATTTAGTTAAAATATATATTTTCTATATTATGTAACAAATATTAGAATAAATGGATCTAATATATGAATAAATAACCAATAACCATGTGAGAATAAAATTCATGAATGTTCGTGAGATGTAGATCATAAAATTTCATCCAATGAAGCATAAACCTGAACATTATTAAAAAGAGAGGAGTCTATTTCAATAAAATATTACAACTTCATAACATGTGATCATACTCTCCATATAAAATTACAATATAATGAAAATATTGACATTCCTTATATATTATGTAAAATGGATGTATAGATTCCTCAAAATGAATCTTGGTGCCTAACAAAACATGATTCCAAAAGAATGGAAATTATGACAAAACTATTCTTCCAATTTGATAACATTTAAAATGTAAACCCCCTAAAATGAAGGTCATAGAATTGATATTTAAATAACCTTAAATTTAAGTATAATATTAATTCAATATATCCATTGGAAGAATAAACACTATACAAAAGGAATGGTTGGTGAATAAATTGTTTATCTCATAGAAATAAAAAGTGATATGAAATCCCCTTACCTTGTATCTTGAATCTCATAATACTCATTCAAACCACCAGTATAATAAATATAAATTTATTATACATATATTAAGAACTATATCCTTATATATACTACCATATTTTTTTTAATGATTACATTATATTACCCACTTGTTAACAATCCAATCCCAAGGTTTAACTTCAGGTAATATTCACTTTGTTTTTACATGAATCTTAATTTTTTATATATTTTGTCCTTATACTTATATAAGGAATAATGAATATGAAAAATAATTTAAAAATAATTTATATTCATTATATTTTTATTTTAATTATATATATAATATATAATTATAAAATGGAATACACTGTTAATGGAGATTGTGAGCCATAGGTAAGAATGAATGTTGTTTCTTTTTTTATTATCGTAATGAATGAAAGAATGAAAATTAAATATATATTAATATATAGTTATATATTATAATTATTTTATAATTAAAATATTATATATATATATATATTATATTTTCACTAAACTCATTATCAATAGATTCCATGTAGTGTGTGAATGAACCACATCGCTTTGAGGGAGCGGTAGTCCACACTTTCTCAAATGAAATTATCATCATTACACCAAATAGAATTTATGAAGATATAGATTTTAAAAGGAATAAAAAATTATAAAAAATATAATATAAATATATATAAATATATTTTTCACTATAATTTCCACCATGATAGGCTTTAATGAAAAATAAACAATCATTATTTAGTGAGGCGGTAGTTCATTGTACACATTAATTGCATGTTCATTACCAATTATATGGACTTGTGTGTATGTGTAGGTGTATTAATTATTATAAAAAATAAAATAATTTTTAAGATACTATTTTTTATACAATCATTGAATAAATATAGTGTAGGGTTGAATAATTAAAATAAATAAAAGGATCTAGAGGGATGATGTTACCTCTTAATCGAGTAACTCCACTTGTTTTGCACCAAAAGGATTCCTTGGAAGAATTGTTGAGAAAATGGAGTATTCAAGGAAGAACATATGTAATTTGGGTAGCTATATGGGAATATGTTTTCGAGACAAATGGCATGAGAGTTGTGAGTAAGTGGGAGGAAAATATCCCTTTTTATAATGGAGGAGGAGTGGCACTGTTGTAAATATTTGAAGAGAGAAATCCATCCACGTTTTTCATGTCTCCAATGGATAAAATAATGAATAAAATTCAATAAAATGGGGTATATAGTCTAAATAATAAAATAAAATGGATCTTGTACGCATTCATAATTCATTTTGTGTCTTATATTTAGGGGTTAGTCCTTAGTTAAGCATAATTTTACCTTAATTGATATAATTAATTTTAATTACATTCACATATAAATTTGGTCAAAAAATAATTTGAATTTATTATAAATTATAAATTATTATAATTAAAAATATAAATTCAATTTTAAAAAAATTACAGTCAAATAATTGTGAGAAAATAATTAAAAATTATTCGGCTGAAGGGATAACCGTGTTGGTATTTATAGTATAAATGATCAAAACATTAAAAAGTTATTATATACAATTTTGATGTCAAAATGTATATAATGATCTAAATTGGATTAATTCATTAAAATATTATGTAATTGGTCTTTAAAAAAATTAAATATACTTTATTGATATATATAAATTTGAAGAAAAAGCAGTTTTTAACAAAAAATCTGTATTATTCACTATAAATTAAAGAATAAAACATTATAGAAAAATACCAAATAATTATCTTAACCAAATTTTTATGTTTATATTTCAAAATTTATCTTTATTTTGACATATTATATCTATTAATGTTAAAAAATTCGCATTTATAATTGGATCACCATTAAAAGGTATTAAAGCTACATTTAAAAAAAATATTGGGTTTTAAGCATAAAAATGATTTTTTTCTTATCTTATGACAATCAATCCTTGTAGATTAATATAAATGTTTTTTTATTGAATACAAAAAATATATATTACATTTTTATTAGTCACTAATTTTAATTAATTTAATATATTAGGATAAAATTTCCACCTGACCATATTAATATATTCCTTTATATTCAATCGGTTTTCATATTAACTTATAATTAATTAGTAACGTATTAATTCATCTTAAATTTTATTATATTTTTTCAATAAATTTGTTAATAGTATTAATATCTTATCAAATAATAGCTAGGTAATATTTTATTATTTTAAATAATAACATTTTAATGATGTAATAATGTTCGGTTGAAATCGGTCATGTGTGTTACACAAGCAATCGAAGAAAGATACTGTTGCATGTAAGACAAGCTAACCTCGGTGTTCTGTGTATAGAAAGCTAAAATTTATGTTATTTATAGTGAATTATTAAACTCAGGTTACATATAATAAAATCCAAACAATGTTTTTTACTATAAAATAAACTATTTTTAGTGTTTCGTAAAATGCACAATATTAAAAGATTAAATTTAGTTGAAAAAAAAGAATCGAGAAATATGAGGGTTTTAAATTAATCCCACTCTTACCTCTCTTATTCGGATTAGGGTTTGTAGCTTGGGTTATCTTCTTATGAATCCCTAAAACTTTTTCTTTCTGATGGATTTATGTTTAATGATTCATGGGGTGCATGAGTCCAAATCTAAGTCCCTGATTAAGAGTTCATTTTTCAATTGATTTAAGGTAGGTGGTCTACAAGTTATATCCCATAGTCGTTGGACTGATTCGGGCATCTTTGGTTTAATTCATGGATATCTATTGTTTTGATTATTGTGCAATTGGGGATATTTGAAAACATGATAATATAATTTGTGAATTGATCCCTTGTTGATCAAATTGGGTTGTTTTGAGGATTATTTTGCCGAATTTGGGAAACCTATGGGGTGTAAAGACATTTTTGAACCAATAAATTGGTATGGTTAAATGTTATGATGATGTGAAATGATATAGATTCTGTGATTAACATGTTGATATTATTGTTTGAGTGGAAAATAGAAAATTGATAGTTATTACTTGGGTGGATAATGATATAAGGATTTTTTTTGGAATGATATGAAAATGGGTTAATTGGGTTGATTTATATTATGTAAAATTGGTTATAAATTTTGATGGATGTTCCTTATTGTGTTAGTGCATAAAAAATAGTGAAATTGTTAATGGGAAACAACTTGTTAATTGAGGAATATATTAAATGGGATCTCCTGAGTGAATTGAGGAATATGGTAAATGGGATGATAAAAAGGGAGTCGTTAAACATATATAATGGGTTGGGCCATGGGAAATAGAATTAGGATAAATTGGGAATGTAATGTAAATGGAAAATGTGTTGTTGTATTATTGATTAATATTAATTACCATGTTTATTGTTATGGTTTTTTATTGAATATGTACTATTTTTTGTATGGTTTGTGATATAGTGTGTGTGTGGTGGTTGGATAAATAACCATGTTCACAAAGCTTGGTAGTTTTAGGTATTTACCTGAGGATCTACACTCATAGGTTCACTTATACTGAGGATCTAAACTCACACCAAAATGCATGTGATAGGGAAGGCGGTGGAGGATATTTTCTCCTAACATATGCATTTGATGAGAACATCCAAACTGTGGATTTGAGTTGAGTGTAATGTATTTTATGTGATATTTTTACCCAAGTGAGAAAGTGGATTGACTTATTCCCTTATGCATAGTGATTGACTGCCTTGTACCCTTGGGTAAATGATTTAAATATCGAACTCAGGAGACACATGATGAAAAGTTATAATGTAATACAGTAGATATAAGTGATGATAGGACTATAATTATAGAAATGGTTATATATTTATTATTAACTAATGACACTCGAGTTTCCCTTTGGTTTACCTTGTCATCTATTTAATTATTGAATGCACTATATATTAGACTGGATATTGTGTAGACATTGTTGGTGGTGGACTACTATGTTGGACACAAAACATTCTTGGTCCACTATTTTTTATTTGATTAAACTTCGTTGTTACATGTTTAAATAATGAAAAAGGTCCGGTGTAAGGGAGTTTTTTCCATATTAGGATATGTATGGATGAGGATCTAGACTTGGAGTCATGACTCATTTTGGAGATTTGGCTACATATATTCATTTTTTGTTTTCATCACATTTGAATTCCCTATAAGTACATGGGATTATTATTTTTGGTTTGTGGTTTGTACCTGGTTTTGGGAGATGCATAGTTATGCATGTTTATTGGTTATTAGATATTTTTTATGCTGTGGGGATTTTTATCTTCAATGGATTACTCTTGTAAATAGTTTATATTCTCCCAATGGGAATTATTAGACCATCGCTACTAGTCTTGAACCTCGGTCATATGGGGAAGCATTCTTTTGTTCATGTGGAAACCGAGCTCGTAGCACTGGATTATTGTCTTCCAAGTTGAGGATGCTACAAATTTTAATTATAGTGGTTATTTTATATGGTATTTATTATTTCAGATGGTATACAAGATAATAGGATTTTTCGTGTCTTGGCAATGAGCTCTTTATTAGGATTAGCTAACCCATGTATGTGGGAAAATCCAACTACCCTTGGTTGGAATTATTATTCTTATTGTGTGATTTTATAGTTGAATTATATTTCACTATTGCGTAATGCACATGTTGTGTGATGTGATTATTTGGTGATATTTTACATGTGGTTGAGACATTATGAGGATGCGCATACATGCATCATTATATTCATCTATGGAGATAAATGGCATGCATCATAGTTGGAGCGCAAGAGATGTGTGTGGGGGATATGAATGGTGGAATGAATTTTTCTTTCATGAGAAATGTAATTAAAATTTTATCTAATAGGAATGATTCTAATTGATAAAAACATAAGGAATATTAGATAATGGTTATATAATCATTATTGATAAAGAATTTTAAACGAGTTAAAATGTTAGTTTTAGTAATTTTTGAAATTCCAGATATGCCTAAGAGGAAGGATTTATGTTGCGAGTATATAAATGTTTTCTAAAAAAGGTGTATAGTGAAAGACCATATCTGTATTGATTAGTTTACCACATGTTGACTATTACCTAAAGTATGTATCGTAGAGGGTAGTGTTCTAAGAGATATGATATCCATTAGGATATTATATGAGAATGGTTTTTTACTAGTGAAGAGTCTTTTCATGTGTGAATTGTGGAAGATTTATGTTATGTTTTCAAAATATTGTGTTTGGAATTGTAGAGAATAGCCACATGAAAATGTGTTCAAGAAAAAAAGACAATATGATGTTGCTAATAATACTCCCCCAGTAGTAGAGAAATAAGACCTAGTGATTCGGGATAATAGAGAAAATAAGTTTCGTGATAACTTGACCATTTTATGAAGATGATGGAATGGGACCTAGGACAGGTTGTACTATGTATGTTTGAGAATACTAGGGAGTTTTAGCTACAAAACCCTCTGACTTTTATCAAAGTGGGTGGACCAGAGGAAGCCAAGTTCTAGATAGATTCCATCCAAATGATTGTTGACCATTTAGTGACTACTTCCAAGAAGAAATTCATCTTGGTGTCCTATATGTCTTGTGGTTAGGAAAATCAATATTCGGAAATCATGTTTCAGACTGATAATTTTTAAGGATTTATAAGAAAATATTTTCTGGAAAGGTTTCTTGAACCCTTCAATCCTAAAACCATTTGGAAGGAGAAGGATGCAGTGTTTACGAGGTTTCCCCAAGTGGCTATATCCTGGATAGATTATGTATGAAAATTCAATGACATGTGACACATCATTCCAGTGTTTGTAGGAGACGAGGTGGATTTGGAAAAAATTTTGTATAATATTATTAGATAGAAGATCCAGTCCTAGATGAATATATTTTGTTGGTATAGTTTAGAAGAGATATTAAATTAGGCCCTTAACTCAAATTGTAACCTGAAGGGGGATTTATGTAGTGGAATTTTGGTTCCAATTAGACGGATGAGTGGTGAAAATTATTAGGGTAGGTAGAATCGTTTTTTGAGTATCCATTAGGGTCTAAGTATGTAGGGTAGTCAGAATATAGGTCCATCCTCTCAGGGAGGTGATCAGGTAATCTATTATCTGTGTAGATGGATGAGTAAAAAGAATGGTCAGTATCCTTGACTATAACATGAGATTTGGTTATGTGTTAGGATGGGAAATGTGTAGAAGATATAAAGGAATCGTTGACAGCTACATGGGGATGAGTGATCGAGATTGATACTGAATGCAGGTAGGGGGACAGTTACCCTATATCAGGAAAGCATTTGGAGTTCCACGGGTCGTACCAGCTGAGGAGGTGTATGGGGTATGCCAGGGTGAGTGCATCCATATCAATAGAGTAGTGTGGAACTATGGACTCATGTTGGAGACAAGGGTATAGTGTTATGTCATCATCACACAGTTCTGTCTACACCTAGAAGTGGAGAGGGTAGACCATCGATTATTTGAGGTTCTATCCTTGTAGATTTCATGATTACAAGTTCTTTATATGACACATGATCCATATATTCTATTATCTAGACTTAGTTTTTTATATCTATTTCCATATAAGTGGAACATGTGTCTTTGGTTATGTCGATTAATACTTCTTTGGGGATGTGATTTGATGATATCAGAAAATGTAGGGGTTGTATACTGGAGGTTGGTGGGTACCATTTTTTATGTGAATTTTTCTTCCTCGTGATGTTATATTTTGACTTTATTTTGGGAATGTATTGGATGGTGTTTTACCAATACCAAATTTACTATTTACATCATCAGGTAACATTCACATATCTTGAGGGTGACAATTTTGTCCATCATGGTGAGTTTGATGTTTTAGTAAGCCATTCCGGGTAGTTTTTTAGCAGTTTGGTGAACTCATAACCTATTTGGATTGTCTAATTCTTACATATGGGGGTGTAGAGGAACCAATATTCCCTCACATTTTTTATTAATTTAAGGATGTGTTTCTAAAATAGTTACTAGGGATTCCACTCAAGAGATATGTTGAATTCATGATAAAGTTTATTCTAGGAGAAAAATAAGTTTCCATTCTGGTGTATTGAATGGATTTGAATGAATATTAGGAAAATAAAGCTCAATTAGAGTAATTAAAGAATAAGGTTTTATTCATCCTAGTATGAAACTTGGGTAAAATTTATTGTTGTTTTATAAGAAGGATGATAGGTTATTGTGGTGGTGTGTCGATTATAAGAAGATGAATTAGATGACGGTTAAGAATGGATACCCATTTCTAAGTAATGATATCCTTTTTACTTTCTATGAGGTGCATTAGTGTTCTCCCTGATTAATCAGAAATCATGGAATCACTAGCTAAGAGTGAGGCCTTCTTAGGTACTGTAGTCTACCTTTAGAAGTATGTGTGGATTCCATGAGTAAGTTTTTATGCCATTTGGTTTGACCAATTCCCCGATAGTGTTTAGGTCTCTAATTAACCTATTATATCACCATTACATAGATTAGTAGGTAATCTTATTAATGGATAACATCATGGTTTAATCTACGACTCTTAAAAATCAAGTCAAACATCTTGAAATCATCTTTAGTATACTACGAGAGAATAGTAATCATAACATTCTATCCATGTGTCTCTTCCATATTTATGGGAGCATTTCTTATGTCACATCGTCTTGGTGGAAGGTGTGTTATTGGACTCAAAGAAAGTACTTGCAGTTTTGTCTTGGGAGACACCTAAGAATGTTTTTGATATCCTAGGTTTTCTGGTGTTTGTGGGATACTACCAAAGGGTCCATAAATACTTTTCCCATTTGTTGGTTCCACTTTTAGGTTTGACCATGAAATGGAATTAGGTTTTTTTGGCCAAAATCATTAGATAATTTTTTCCAAGAGTAAAATAAGCAGTTGACTACTGCCCCGATCCTGATCTTACAATTGTTGGGTAAGAAGTATATCTTTTTCGTGACATGTCTCGTGTTGAGTTGGGAGTAGTGTTGATGCAATATGATCAGGTTGTTTCATATAGTTCATGAATTTTGAGGCCTCATGAGTGAAATTTTCTTACGAATGATATTTAATTGGATGTGGGGGTTTATTCAATTAAATTTTATCAGAATTACTTGTTGGGTTAATGGTTTAAAATTTATAAAGATAATAAAATGCTTATGTACACTTTATTTCAGTGGGATTTGAATCTTCTGTAGCATGTATTGGTTGATTACATGATATCCTTTTATTTTGAGCTAGTTTATTCATTTGAAAAGGGAAAAATTATGTTGATGACATGAGTCAGAAAACACAATGTCAGCCAGTCCTGGAGTCCAAATCTGAGTGGATGACGATTGTATTGTTTAATGAAATTTATCTTGAGATGAAGGATGGAAAAGGGAATATGGACTTTATGTCCATATGTGATTATTTAATTATTATGATCATGGTAGAATATATCCAACTAGAGGATCCAGAGCATTTTACTATGATAGAAATAGATAAAGGTGGGGAGTCACCTTCATGTTTGGCCATTGGTGTTGATGGGATCATTTGTGTTCATAGTCGTGTTGTTGTGCTGAGGTGAATGTGAGAATAGTTGATGAGAAATTTTCATGCATAAAAGTGGGAAGTGTGTCCTGGTACAAAAAATACATATTTTGGTCTTCATAGAATGTATTGGTGGTCGAGAATAAATTAATATGTTTGGAGTTTACCAGCACAATTCCTTACCTGTTAGTAGGTGAAGGTCGATGATAAGTTCCCATGTGGTTTTTTATAGCCATTTCACTTTATATAATATTTTTATGATGATGTAATAATGGATTTCATGGTATATCTTCCACGGAACCTTGGAAGAATGATGAAATATGGATAGTTATTGAACAATTGACTAAGGTGCCTCATTTCATTCCAATTTGAGAGACCTTAACTGTGGATCAGTTTGGTGAGTAGTATGTTGGGGAGAAAGTGAGGTTTCAAGGAGTAACATGAACTATAGTTTGATATCATGATTGTTTTTCTATATCACACTTTTGTTAGTGATTGGAAAAGGCCCTTGGTTCCAAGATGTTCTTGAGTATGACTTTTAACCCGCAAACATAGAGGTAGTCAGAGAGTACAATTTATGTACTAGAGGACATGTTGGGGGCTTGGGTCCTAGATTTTGGTTAATCGTGGAAAATGAAATATTCATTTTTGAATTTACATATAATACTAGTTATCATACAACTATTTAGAGGGAACTATTTGAGTCACATTATGGTAGACCTTGTAGATCTCTATTTTGTTGGATTGAATCTAGAGAATGTTATTTTTTGGACTGAGTCTCAAGGAGGAGATATTGGAGAAGGTTCAGTTGATTCGGAAGTGGATGGAAATGAAAAAAATAAGGTAAATGTTTTATAAATAAAGTAATCATAACCTTATTGAGTTTTTTATTGGTAATAATGTGTTTCTTCAAGTGTCACCAAAGTCTGGTCACCATCAGATTTGGAAATAGGGTAAGTTAGCACCACGGTATGTGGGGTCGTTTGAGATTATTGAGAGGGTCAAACCAGTGAAAAACCTTTTGAAACTTGTAGAGTTTTATAGTGGTTTTGAAGTTTTTTTTCATATTTAACATCTTTGACAGTATCACCCTGACACATCTCCCATGGTTGATGTTGAGAATGTTGAGCATGAGGCAAATGCATCCATTGAGGAGCATATGGTTCATATTATGGATCATAGCGAGGCTGTTTGTCAAGGAAATACTATGATGTAAATCTGTGTTTTATATAAGCATGGTTATTTTCAAGAAGAAACATATGAAAGGGAGTCAAATATTTAGTCTTAGGTTCTCAATGTTTTATCCTTGGAGGCTCAATAATGAACAGGAAGAGCGGCTCAAAGATGATCTGTTATAAGGTGGGGGGTTGTAAGATCCTGGATTTGGTGGAGGTATGAACTTGTGTAAATTATGGATTGAATATACTAATTTTGGTTAATTAAATGTAAAATGGGTGTATGAGGACGTTTTTGTGTGTTTGGGGGGCTCAAGACATGAAAGAAAGGGGAACTGGTCTATTCTGTGCATGCATCATGGTTTACGCATGGTTAGTGAAAACCATTCATGGGGGTGCCAAACCATATAGTCTGAGACTGTGGAATTAAGAAAGGTTGTAACATAGTTTTTCAAACCATTCAGCCCTTCCCAGTTAACCATGCCAATATTCTTTTCTTGGTTAGAGGCAAGCACACAGCTGGCTCACGGTTTGGAAAATCGGGTGGTCAAACAATGTGCCCTTTAATAAGTGGGAATTTCCTATTTCCACCTTCATTATTTTGAGATTCCTACACAATTTTTCCTCCTATTATTCCCCTCTCAAACCAAGTGAAAAAATAAAGCTCCAAAATCTTCAAAAGGGTGGTTATCCTTCGATTCATGGCCATTTGTAGTGTTGTTGGTTGCGAATCTATGATTTGGGTGAGTCTAATCCTTCCCTGACATCTCCTTTCTAGATTATGGCTTGAAGGTTGCATGATCTTCTTATAAATCCCTAAAAACCACTACTTCCATTGGATTATAGATTATGGATTGAAGGGTTTCTAGAATGCATATACAAGACTCTGATTAAGAGTGAGTTCGTTAATAGATTCTAGGTAGCTGGTCTACAATTGGTATCCCATAGTCAATGGATTTATTTGTATATGTTTGGTTAGGTTCTTGGTTATATCTTGTCGTGATTTTGAATCCATTTGTGATATTTGGTTCTTTTATCATCTAATTGATGAATTGAACACCTCTTGATCTCAATGGGATGTGTTAAGGGTGATTAGAAAAATTTAGGGCCACCCATATGGTGCACCAAAATTCAAGAGCCTAGACACTAGTAAGGTTAAATATAGAGTTGACATGTGATGACATATATCCCATGTTGAACATGTTAATATGGTTATTTCAATTGAAAATGGAATAATTATTGTTATTATAAGTGTTTATATGGCTTAATGGGTTCTTTTCATGACATGAAGTGGGTTAATTGTGCTAATTTAAATTGAGTCAAATAAATTATTAATTATGTTAGAAATTCTTAAGAGGGTTAGTGTAGATGAAATGAGAATTTGTTAATGGGAACTAATTTTATTATTGGGGAATACTTTAAGTGGGATTTCCTAAGGTAATTGATGAATATTACAAATTGGATGATATAAAGGGAATTATTGAACATACATAATGGGTTGGGTCATGGGAGAGAGAATTTGTCGAAATAGGCAATATAATGTAAATGGAAAATGATTTATTATGTTTTGTAAAAATATTAATTTCCATGATTATTGTTATGGTTAGTGACTGAGTCTGTATTATTTTTATTATGGTTTGTGATATGGTATGTGTGTGGTGATCAGATAAATAATCATGTATAAATGTATTTCTAGTGTAGAGTATTGACTAAAGGATTTACACTAACCGGGAGAGTTAGACTAAGGATCTATATTCCACCCCAAAATGCATAGTTTATGGAAGGGGACAAAGTATCTATTCCCATAACGGTTTCATTCAATGTGACCACTCGGTCTGAGGCTTTGAGGTGAGTTTAATTTAATTTTTGTGATGTTTTCCATAGTGATATTGGAATATGACTAATTCCATTGGGCATAGTGATTGAATGCCTCAGACCCTTGTATAAATGTTGTAAATGACTAACCTATGGAATAGATGAAGGAAATGGATTATGTAATGAATATGATATACATGATTATATTTGTATAATTGTAGAAATTTGTAAGTATGTATTTTTAACTAATGATGTCCATGTTTTCCTTTGGTTTTCCTTTTCATATATTTCATACTTCCATGAAATATTTTTTAGAATTGAGATTTAGGAGACACCACTGGTGGTGTTCTTTTAAGATGTAATCACACTCTTCATGGGCCTCCATTGGGTGCCTGAGCATACTAAATTTTTGCATCTTTAGATTGGGGAAAATGTTTTGTTCTAGAGAGTTGATTTGGGATCAGGATATACATGGATGAGGATCTAGAGTAGGAGTTCGGAACCATTTTAGGGATTTATCTATTTGTTTTTATATTGGGTGTACATAATGTTTGGTACTGTTAGAAGGATATGGTTTATTTTGTGGTTTATACCCACTTTTGGGAGATTATTAGTTATGAACTTTTATTGGGTATTGCATTTGTTTTAACTATTTGGTTTCGTAAATTCAGTGGCTTACTCTAGAAAAGAGGGTATAGTCTCCCTACATGACTTTTTATAACCTCTCTTCTAGTTAGCAACCTCTGGAATATGGGGAGGTGAGCATGTTGTCACGTAGAAACCCAGCTCGAAGAAATAGTTTAGTGGCTTATGGGTTAGGGACATTATAGTAAACCTCTTGAATAAGTCAGTCTTTAATAATTTTTTTATCTGTAGAAATTACCTTAACAAGTTGAGTATTATGAATTATCCTTCATTCCATTTTTTATCTATATGGATCCTCCGGATTATAAAATTATGGGTAGACACATCCTGATCTATTAAAAGAATCTATGTATATATCCATAAAAATTCATCATTGTTTTTTTGGGAAGTAGTTCTCTCTACCAAATTATTATAGAGTAATGAAGATGAAGGACCCCGAAACACCCTAAGTGGGGAGTGCTGAATTAAAGAGTCAGACTTTTCTTCAAAATAGATGTATCTTATTTAAGCATTGTTATGAATATGATAAAATTTCAAACAATCACACACAAGGAGAAAACAAAACAAGTTTACATGGTTCCCCACTAAGGGATAGTCCAAGGAGAATACATGGACACAATATCAGTCATACCAAAATACACTAATAATAACTATTTGTGGAGTATAAATGTTTATAAATAGTCACTCACATTCTTTAAAATATTTTATGGCCAGATCACTTCGTCTCTCGGAACAATATTGTCGACTCCCCCTTACTCAATACCTTGGGTGAAGTCTTACTCGGTTCAATGAAATGATGGTCGATTGAATAGATTAGAATTAAATTCTTTGACCCTATCATAGAATGAGACTCTTCTTTAATTTTAGACCTGAGTTTACGCTCTTTGAAATCCTTATTCAGTATGAATCTGATATTCAAAACTACCTTTTCCAATGCTCCTTCAATATTCCCACAGTCTTCATGAAGCTCACTACCTTCACCAAAAATATTTCATTCACAAATCTCACATCCTTCACAGAAAAAACATCCTTCGCAAAGCTCAATAAGTATACATTAAATAACCCATCATCACACGACACCTTTTAATAAAAATCATTGGCATACCTTATCTTTGTGAAATCATTTTGTTTCCATATTTTCCTTGAAATCTCATTTAAATGAAGTGGGGGTAGGCACATGTTTATTAGCTATAAAATTAATTATGCACCACCACATATTAGTAGATTTTATTGATATTTAAAAAAAATATTCGAGGTTCTCCTCCCATCATGAATCTATATAGAAAATTTCCATTTGTGATTCTTGTTGTAATTGTGATGAATTCCATCAAACCATATCAACACGAGGCTCCAATTCTTTTAATCGCAAAGATCACCATCACAATTTGTGATGCTCCTATTCATTAATGTTCTATGATGCTCATTGATATCAAATAAGTAACCAACATCATTACTTTCTCATTCCCAAAAAAGTCTTGAAGACCATCTCCAAAAAACTCATGACATTTCCTTATATTGGTAATTCATTCACAGAAATACCCTTTTCATGATGAAATCCATATTTTAAATTGTGGACCCCGAAAATTTGGCAAACACTACAAAATGATTCCACCTTTAATACTTTATTCATCTTGAACAGTAAGATCCATTTCCTTGAAAAATCCCTAATCTTCCATGTGAGGATTGACAACAAACACAAACCATACTCTATTTCCTTTCAAGAGCATCCTTGGTTTCAATAATCTCATCTTTTTGGTTTGTTAGCGATTTAGAGATAAATTCAGTGAAGCACTAGGTTATATCGAAACCTGATATGAAAATAACAACTCATACAACACTCTAAATCAATGTGAGAGAATCCTGATGTAGAAAACAAGAGGAACATTAATTGGGTTCCCATTTGTTTGAATACTTAAATATGTCCAAGGTATGATCTTATTGTTTACCCATAGCAATGAATTGTTTTATCCATTCTCATTTTCCAACATTGCAAATCATTCTATAATTTGGTAAGTCATCATTATACACTATTTTATCTCAATGTATTTTAACTTCTCCAATACCCTATGGACATAAAACCATAAATTTTTCATTCTCATTTTTATTCTCCTCCTTTGTACCATTGAACCATTGAATTTATCCATTATCACCCACTAGAAATAAACCCTAAGAGGCTGATTATGACTTGTAATTCTCTAAACAAACTCCCCCTAGATCATGTCTTCCCCCTAAACCTTCATCACATTAACAAATTGATTAAAATAGTTAATTCAAATGGGTAGATTTGAAACCACATAACCTCATCATGCACTAAGAGGTGGTCGATCGCTGATGATCAACCGATGCCTGTCGAACACATGTGTGGACAATGGATTGGTCAGTATGCTAACCACTTGATCATTAGTTCCAACATGATCCATTATAATTATTCTGTGTTCAACTTATTCCTTGATGAAGTGATATCTGATTTCAATGTGTTTCGTATTGTAATTATTACAAGGATTCTTTGTATGATCAATTTCTCTATTATTATCAAAAAAAATCACCATCGGTTGCTTCACCGCACCATCAATATCTATCAATTGTTTATTCATCCAAATTAGATAAGTGAATGCCTTTGTAAGGGATATATACTGATCCTCAGAAGTACTAAGATAAGTACTTTCGGATTTCTTACTCATCCATCCCACACATTTCTAACAAATAAATAATTCTCCACTACATGTTGACTTTCTATCTACAATATCCCCAGACCAAACAACATCCCAAATGTCTGATAGTTCATTATATCTTCCAAAAGAAAATTAGAATCCATAATTGAGAGTACCATGAATATACCTCATTTTTAATTTAACTATTGGCATATGTTCTTCCTTTTAATTGCATTGAATGTAGGACACTAAGCTTGTGACAACCACAAATTTTATTAATGAAAATTACCCCTGATCTAACTAGATATCTTGTTATATAAATGGTTATATAAAATATGCACTTCCTTGGTTTTATTTTTTTGGATTAAAAAATAAAATTATTAATTGTTACCATTTCTAATATAGCCATTCAACAATGATAAACTGAATAGTATAAATATAGGGCTTTACAAATTCTAATTTACTCCGAAAAAGGAAGTGATGGCCTCATCCACTAGAGTTGTTTTGTACGAATCCAATTTGAAGGAACACATAAAGGAGGTGGCATCACTATTATTTTCTCTTTACCAAGCCCATGTCGAGCTTCAACATGTTAAGCTCGAACAGAACCTCCTATAGGATAAGTGTATGTTGATAGAGATTACTACCTGAGTGATGTTATCCGACCCACCTCAAGAGTCTATCACCATAACACACCTTAACCTTCGGTCAAATGAGGGTGTTATAAGGGGTTATGTAACAAGACCCTAGAACTATAATTATCTTTATTATATTTTTATATAATAAAGAACATACATTCATTTTATTATTGTTACTTTCTAATTTTTTTTAATAAACAAATAGTATTTTTTGTTAACATTAAATTAAGAAATATATTTTTATGAATTGATAGATTATTTATTAAATTTTATTTTAATAAAATTTTATTATTAAATTATTTTTTATTAAATATAACTGATCGTATAATTTTCATGAATAAAATTGTAATTTTTATTAAGGTTTGAAAGCCATTTTTATGCAAACCCGTTATTTTTTTATAAATGTCTGTTTTAATTTTAAAAGTTAAAATTCAAATTTTCCTAAAATTATTTAGATAAAATGAATATTATTTTTGGAATCTGGTTTCTGAAATTACCTAATGGTGAATTTTTCATAATTTTTTGAGACAGTCAATTTTTTGGGTTAAAATTAAATATCATTCAAATAAATAATGTGTTTTATGACATTCTAATGTCCCAATAGTGATTTAATAAAATAATATAAATGGGATGTTTTAGAATTATATTTTTCACATTTAAAATAATGTGATTTTATGTTTTTTTGAGTTTTTTTACAAATCCTTATTGGACCCTCCAAGACTTATAAAACATTTTAACATTTTTAAATGATTTCCTTGATTGTGCGACTCACCTCCACATAAGCATGCATAATATTTTAATAAGTTTGGATATTGGACATATAAAATAACTTTTTTCCACTCCAACATAGAGAAAAACATAGTAAAACCATGGTTTGGTTTGTGTTTTCTATTAGTTTAATGTTTGGTGTCCAAAACCTAAATAATAAAGAATTGTATCCCTTTTCCGATATAAACCAACCCAAGCTCGCACATATCTTAAATAAATACCTTTGGAACATCACCAAACCTTGCACTCCTCTCTATGTAACCCTCCCAAGGAACACCAAGCTCCCAAGAAGACTCTCTCAAGCCTCTCCCAAGCCATTAGGATCACACTTCCTTATGAAGGATTTTTTCCTCTCTTGTTTTAGTCCAAGTTTCTTTATGTTTCTATACCCATGTCATTTAAATTATAGATTATGTGGTATAATATTTTAGCTCCCCCATACTTCACTCATTTTATTAATTAAGAGGGTCCTCTTTATCTCTCATTGATTCCTCCCATGTACACTCGTTACCATTCCCAAATTCAGTAAAGAATTTCTATCTCCTCATTATCATTCAAGATATTATTTTGAATTATGAATCTAAATTCCATTTCATATGTTTGAAAATATATCTATATGACTCCTTTAATTTCCATTTCATTTAAATATGATAATACACCCCCTTCTAGATCATCAACCATTATGTTGAATTTTTATGTCTTGTCGTTATGCTGTCGAAATTGCACTATGATTTTCCAAGCCAAAGTCATTGGGTAGTGAATAGAATGCTCATTTATCTATAAAGGGTATTCACCTTTATTCACATTTACATATTGATCATGTAGATTCATGTATTAATTCAACATTAATTTATTGTGGAATAAATGAATATTTTTAATGAATCCATGTTATACGATCCATGTGGCACACAGATGCGTGAAATAACATTATTAAGAAGGGTGCACCCTAGTAGCAGTACAATGAATATTGTAACGATTAGTATCATGATACGTCAAGTAAAATGAGGGTTTACTCATTATAATTTAATTTAAATGAGGATTTAATCATTCTACATGTTCAATGAGCCTTGTCTCATGCTAATATCATGTTAATTGTTGATGCCATATTTCCATGTTATGATAATCATGCTATATCATTTTTGTGTTCATGTTTCTCTTATGCTCCACTGATATGGTTATTTCCTAACATGTGCAATATTTTCCATGTTATTAATTGTTTACTTCCATACTAGGTTTTATATATCACACTTTTCTTTTTCATGTCCTTATGTTATCCCATGAAATTCTATGTACGAAGGAATGCTTGTGGTAAGGTAAAATAAGTTTTCAATAACGATGTGTATTTCATGTTTTCAGTTCTTATGTAATGTTCCCAATCCCCAGAGACACTAGAACTCTCAATAATATATGTTTTATTATGAGAATATCTTAGGTAAAAAACATGATTAATTATGTGAAAAAGATAAGGGTAGTTATAAATCATGTTACAAAGATAATAGCTAGGTGAGTTACACTTATGTTTAGTAATCTTCTGATGATTCTCTGGTGTATGGTGGGATTTAAAGAAGTCTCATCCTTATTTTTTTCATTTTTATTTCCAAAAGGAATTATATTTATCATTGGTACAGAGTCATAGAAATTTTATTTCATTAGAAAATCTATATAATAATTTTCCTAATAAATAAATGTGTAGCCTTTCCTATAAATCACTTGTAGCCACAAAAAGTTTGGGAGTCCACCAATTATAGAAAATTAAAATTTAGATTTCATGTGATTGGAATAATCATCCACTGATCCCTATATACTTCCACAAAATATAATATCATCTCTATACACTAGTATTAGGAACTCATATTTTTTATAATTATTCTTATATAGATTGAGATCCACTCTTACTCTTTTTAATTTAACTTATTTTAAATAAGAATCCATATTAGAGTACCATAATCATGGTGCCTATATTGGACCATTGAGTTCCCTCTTTAATTTACAAACCTTAATTTCAATCTTACCAAGTATAAATCCAAAAAAAAATTCTATGTAGACATCTTCAAAAATAAAATCATTTAAGAAATATGTTTTGACATCAATTTGGTACACTTTGTAACTTATTTGAGTTTCCATTGGAAGGAAAATCATGATTGACTCTTGTATAGACACTCGGGAAAATGTTTCATCAACATCAACACCTTCAATATGTGAATATAAATTTAAAATAAATCACAACTTAATTCTAATCACATTACCTTTCTTATAAAATTTTATCATAAAAATCGACATCATACCAATTTTATTGTGATTTTTGGGACTATTAACAAGATCTCATGTATGGTTCTTGTCAATAGAATATAAATCTTCACTCATGGATTTAAACCATGATTCAACATTCACAACATCTTAAAATTTTGATGTTTCCACAACTGATAAGAAGGTATATTGTGAATTATTCGTCATTCTCCTTGTCTGTGTGGGTTTTTTACAATCCAAAATGATATAGGATTGATGAATTTTTTCTCGACGAGTTCCCATGGGTGGTTCAGAATAATTTTACTCATTTATGTTTTCCTATTTTGATTATTTTTCTAAACCCACATCTTTAATTGTCTCATAAATGTTTTCCACACCTTCTCTACTTCTGTATTTGTATATATTCTATTTTTCCATTCTTCTTCTTCTTCTATCACATCATCATAAGATCCCCTCATGGTATTTTTGGTCTTATATTCTATGATATTAACATTACTACAATCCAAAATTCAACCAATATGATTCTTAAAATATTTTCAGGACTTTATATTCCTTGAATATCCAGAAAATATTCTTTCCTCTATAGCATTACCATACCTCCATTTACTTCCTTTATGGTTTCAGATATAATATTTACTTCTGAAAACATGAAAATATATAAAAGAGGGATTCATTCAATGCCAAAACATATATGGTGTCTTATTTTCTCCCATATAGAGCCCTATTAGATTTTCAACATACACCACAACTTGAACAACCTCTTTCCAATAATGGTGACTAACATGACTCTCATTCATCATAGTTCGGGCCATATTGCTCACTTGTCGATTCCTGTGTTCAAAAACACCCATTTCTTTTGAGATTCTTACATCATAAACCTCATGTTTTATTCAATGATTCTCCACGAAATTTTCAAACTCAGTGGATGTGTATTCAAATCTATTTTTAGAATGAATAACATTGAATTTTTATCTAGTATCATTCTTAGCTATTCGATGATATGTTTTCACGAATTCAAGAACTTTTTGTTTCTCATGTATTACCAGCACAAAAGACATACTACCATAAGAATCAATGAAATGAAAAAAGTATCTGTCTCCAAATGCTCCATCAACATTTATTGGACAACATACATATGTATGGATGATAAAAAGAATATATAATGCCTTTTTATTCATTAGTTGATATGAACAATAGAACAACTTCCCTCGTACTCATGAATCACAAGTGTGTTCCGGATCATGTTTCAGATTGGGTATATCCATGACTATCTTCAGCATAGATATCTTTTCCAAGCCTTGTTGATTAATGTGACCTAACCTTTGATTCCACATGTTTTTTAGTACATCAACTATAATAAATAAAATGTTCTCTTTACTTTCAAAATGATATAATTTTCCATTTTCTATGCATCTTCTCATAAGAGAATTCTATATCTTTCCTCTCATAGTGAACTCAATTTTATTAAATGTCACCATCAATCCCAATCTACATAGTTGATTCACACTAAAGAGATTGTGATGTAGATTATTAACATTAAGAACTATAGTTTTCTTCATCTCTCAATTATCTAATTCAGTACTTCCAATTCTCTATATTTTTAAATCAACATAATTATGGAACCACATTGTCACATCATCCATTTTCTTATAATTTTTTAATAGGTCTTCATTTCTCATCATATGTCATGAGGATCCTAGATGGTGAGTCCAGGTGTTGTTTCTCTATGTACCTTTGAGGGATACATCCTCAAGGTTGGAATTTACTTTTTTTTTCATTTCCTTCCCTAAAATTTTAAATTGAGAGAAGGATAAAGATGTCCTTTCATATATATCTTCCATATAAACAAGTTCATCAAACGGACACACTTATTTGGGAGTATAAAACATATTTGTAAGAGAAACACTATTCAGTTGATGAGTATTGTCTTGTCTCAAAGTTTAGTGTGTATTGTTCCCACCTTTCTTCTGCCTATAATAAATAGCATCATGGCCAATTTTAGAAAGATGAAATAAATATCCCGAGAATTTATAGAAAGATCCCTTTCCTCAAGGGCTGATAGTTTTGGATTTTAGAGAAATGGAAGCCTTCTCAAAATTTTCTTTATAATTTTAATGTTATTGATTTCATCCTCAATCCCTCAAATTCCTCTTAGAACATCAGTAATTCATTTGAAAAACGTTTATTCAGTTTCCCCAGGATGAATCTTCATATCATCAAACATATTGTGAATGACTTGTAGTTTTAACTCCTTCACTTTGTTTTCACCATCAAATATATTCTCTAGTTTTTTCCCATATTGATATTTCATAAGTACAAATCATCACTAATAGATAAATTTGATCCAAAATAGAAGTTGTGAGGTAATTCTATATTTTAATATGTACATCAAAAATATTCATGTCTCTATTAGTAATAGAACTTCATATTGAATCAGTGACATATATTCCTTTTATATTGGAAAATATTACTTCCATTAAAAGATATCTAATATGATATCTCGCCTTGTTCTTCCATATCTGAGTGTTAAATATTTAAAATATGGGTACTCCCAAGAAATTAACTAAATTCTCCATGATAGAAAAGAATGCAATATTTAACACAAGAAATCTCTAGGAACTGATAACACATAAACAACCACGGTACACCCTGATAGGGGATGTGTGAATCTGGGTGTCCACATTTTCTTAAAAAGAGATAGATTGTGTTCCCATGTTGGTAGGATCCAATTAAACCTGTCAAACAATCACATGAATGGAAAAAACACAATAAAAATTACTTATTTCACCTATATGGGCTAGTCCAAGGTGCATATGATGACATTATTTCCGTCAAGAAAAATAAACTAATCATCACTAGTATTGGAGTAAACAGTTTTACACATGGTAACTTTACGTGAAGAACATTGACTTTGATTTTTTTTGGATAGCTCAATGTGTCCCCCGAAACACTTTTTCTGACCCCCCCTTTCCCACTTCATTTGGGGAAGTCTTACATATTTTATATATTTGAAGGCTGCTTCAATGAATTGGCATCGAAGTCTTAGTCCCAATATTATCATGAGAAATTTCATTCATCGTATACCTGAGTTGAAACTATTTTAAATCCTTATTGAGTAAAAAATTATATTAAAAACATCCTTTTGTGTAGCTCATTAAAGAAGATCACTACCTTCACGAAGCTCATTACCATAGTATAATAAACTACCTTCATTAAGATCACTTCCATCATGGAACAAACTACTGTTGTGAATCTCATTGTGTTAATGTAGAATACCACATCATCGCAAACACCATTTAATCAAAATCACTGGCATCAATCAAGATTAAAAGTATTTTCTTGATGCTTATGATCTAAAAAACTGAAGGATCATTTCAATGAAATTATTTTGTCTCAACCTAACCTTATATTTTGACATTTTCATAAATAAGAAATTATGGGGGATTATTGGAATATGAAGACCAAGTGGGGAAATTTTTGTCTCCCATGAATATCAAGGGGATGTCTCTAACATCTAATTGTACATCCACAGGGGTATCATTATTAATGTATTTCAAAACATTCCCACTATTATCTATGATTATCTAGGTTATAGGATATTGTGAAATTCATGGGATCAGGAGAGGATATTGAGGAATTATTAGCTATTATTGATATTAGATATTTTGAAGATAATTCTAAATCCTATTGGGATTTTGGAGATAGTAATGGACCATAACCCCATTGAAACATTCATTAATACAATTGATATTATGTCAATACTAGCTATGATACTAAGTCCTTGTGTTTTAATCCTCTATTAATGTTGTAATTATGTTTTGACTAAGATCCCAGTTAAAAGATTTGAGCATGTGTCACTCCAGTTATTGACTATAGATACTTGGGGGAAATTTACTTGACATGGAATATGGGAAAAACATATAATTCATTAAATATATTTAATGTATTTTTTTGGGGTCAATATTAATAACTTTTAGTTCCATGAACAATAATGTACATTCTATCATGGGTTGATTTCCTTTTACCTCATTCAATCATTCCCCCATATATATGTATTTTCATGAATTGAAGTGAGTATTTCCATAATTTAATACTCTAAACTATATATTGAAATATTAATTAAGGAACATTTGTTAAAATGATGTAACTAATACATTTATATGATTTCATAATATCCCCAAATGCACATTAAATTCCATATCTTTGAGAATAACATAAAATATGGAATCAGATATGAGGTATTCAATCTATGTTTTGTGCATGATCCTTCCATGAGTTTTTTCTCACTATTTTCATACTCATAATTTTTTATGTTGGAATGGGAGAATTTTTCTACAACATTACCTAGTCATTGGAGGGCCTAAATAGGTGTGAGATTCATTCCATAATTGTTATATATTAGTGAAAAATGGACATAAATGGTATTCAGTTTTTCAGAGACATAAAATGTAATGATATTCCCCTATATGGTTATATCCTGATATTGTTCTATAATGGAGATAACTATATATAATTTTATAGAAATGGTCTCTACATGATATTTTTTTATCATAGTGACGTCATCCTCAAATTCAAAGGGGTTTGAAATGGATTCAATGATACCCTCTCAGAGTTACCTTGTTAGATGAATGTAATATATAATTTATATCTCTATTAGAATAATGGAATGTTTCTTTAGGATGACCACTTTTTTTCTAAGGTCATGCGCTTCTTATTAAAAGAATATTCCCAAGATTTGGGTTTGGATTTCAACGTTGGTTGTGTCATTAGATTTTTTTCCCTGACCCAACTTTGGATGTAATTTTAATGTATGGGTATTGGATAAAGATGACCTTCTCATATTCTAGTCAAACAACCACACATTTGAAAATAAATCCTCTAATATCATTTAACCAAGATTAGTGGTAGAGGCTCCTAGACTAGACTAGTTGTCCAACTAAGCCTTTTGATGTGTTTTTTTCATTTCCTCACAGATTAAATGGCTTCTGATTAGATCGTGAAATAATATTGAGGTTAGTTCTAGAAACATCTCCCCTATCCTCATCTATTATTGTAGACATAAACCCATTTATGAATAGGAAAACATGGTATATAGAAACATACATTATCACATAAGGTATAGCTAAACTAAACAATGTTAGAAAAGAAAAATTAGGACTCTTTATATGATAAAAATATTGTTTATTGGGAAAGTTCGCATGATATTTTCTAAGAGGATTCTACATATCCTTTAAGTGTTTTGGGGATAAATTTTGAGAGGTTTTGGACCCTTATTGGTACCATTTCATGAGATTACTCTTATAATTTTTTATAATTGGGTAAGTATCCACTAACCATTAGCTAATGGAGAATAAGTAGATGCAATTTATGACAGTTTGTCTATAACTAGATGATATATCTCTTCGCTATTGATAATATATTCATGGTTGAATGATTTTTTTGGTCATGAAGAAAATAATGGTTTTTGTACAATCTTCAAATATATTAAAATTTCTATGTATTAAAATTTTATATTATATAGAATTATTACCAGACTATTCACTAATACAGAGTGTGAATCTGAGGCCCAGTGTGCCCAAACCAATTGCTGGAAGAATATAAAATATATTAAATAATAGTCACTTGCAATTTTTTATGAAAATGTGGAAAAATAATAAACATGTTCCCAGAATAGAAATATTATGGAATTGTAGCGTTCAGAGAAGAACTATTACCTTCTTTAGGGCCTAACATTGACTGACATTGGTCAATCGTGAAATTTATTTTTTCTACGTATTGATAATAAAATATATAATAAAAATATTTTATTTTGATATAACGACTCATTTTATTTTTATTAGAGTTTTTTCAGAATCCAGGGTAATCACCATAAGTATGGGATTCAATTGATACAAATAAAAGTATGATCTATAGACAATAATGATGGATTAGAGATCAGAATTTGGATCAATGATCGGTGTTACGCCTCAGATTCAAAGGATATCACTGAAGACAAAGACACAATGATCGATCTTCCTTAGTAAATGTTCCAATCTAGGTATGGAGTTTGACATCATTGTGATTTCTTTATCATTATTTGAATCGAAAATCAATGTGAAGAAACCAATTAATAGGTTGATCCATGGTTCGATCATTCATGCAGGATGGTTAGTATTGGGAATTGTTAATGAGATATCTTTTCCCATATTTAGAGATACCTCTAATGTGAACGAATCAAGGAAGACATGAATAGAGGATGAGGTTCATTCCTCAGAATCCCTAGTGCCTTTATCTTACCTCATTCTTGGAATTCTATGTCGTTGGACCCATGTAGTTGTGGCTCAAATTTTTGGAAGGCTCCAAATGCGATCAAACCATCAGATAAGAGGCAAATAAACTATAGAGGCCGCAATAGTGTACATCGGGAACCGATGAGGCCATAAATATGACATCATAATATTTAGGTCATCACAGGATCCTTAGTGGTCTATAGATGAGACCATAAAAGTGTCAGAACCAACAACTAGTGCATATGCTGGGTTGCGACCCTAGCCGTGTGCTGATGTGGTAGAAGGGGAAAATAGGGCAACAAAGGTGTGATGAGGGTGGCCAGTTACGATGATGGGCTGTAGGGCCGCTCTCTGTGATGGTGGGACCATTTGGGACTTGGTAAGACACTAGGAATATGGGGGTGGATGTGGTTGGGGTGGACCATGTGGAAAAGGCCACACACAGTCTGGTTAAACCACATACACTGGGTCAGATACGACTAGGGTGGGATGTTTCTCACACTCTAGTCGGCCCACAGCGTCGGCCATACCAATAGATTTGGGAAACTCTGTTGGCCTAGAGGGCCATGTATCAGTATGAAGGGTTGATTTAGGTCAACCAGTGGGTTGGTCTGGTCCAACAGGATGGATTGGACTTGGGCTAGACCCAGGTTGGACCTTTTCATGAAAATAACTATAACATTCATATCTTGTGTTTGTTTGATCAACCATTTGGGGTGTTGGTTACCTTGAGATGAGACAATCCTTTTGACATACTCTATGTGAGTTTTATTGTAAGTGTTAATATGACCAAATGGATTGATGATTGAGTTCTCCTAGAACTAGCTTACTGTGAGCAGAATCTAGTGGCCAGTTGTGACCTTGTGACTACGTGACTTTCTGAGACACCATGACTTATCGAGAAAATGTGTCTTATTGAGACTATATGTCTAATTAGGACTGAATGCCTTATCAGGAATAATTTTCTTACCAGGACTACATGCCTCATCAAGATTATGTGTATTATCGATACTGGCTATTCTGGTTCATTATATTTGATCATCCTATTTTTCTTACTATATACCTATACATATGTGACCTGATTAAGTATCTTATTTGAGGTATACTTTGTGTATATCATTTAATTAAACTTTGATTATTTTTTATGATATAATTAATGTATTTATTTGTGATATACTTTCATTTTTTCATTGCGGTATACTTAATGTATTTCTTAGTGGTATTCCTTTGTTTTTTTCGAGTGTCCTACTGAATATAGTTTTACTCACTCTTTCACGAGATTTGCCCAAACATTTCATGTCTTGTGCAGATGATCGATGCATTCATGGATTCCTAGGTACAACTATGCAAGGTTGTGCTTAGAAACACTAGAACGTCATGGAGTTCTTCTACAAATTCAGAGAGGTGTCCTTATACCTTCCCTTCTGGTAGGGGTTTCTGATGAGGATTTTCAAGAACATGTCCTTTCACTTTTCTAGACCCCTTTTTGGATGGGAATGTATTATGGCCCTGTTAACTATTTATTTTTCTACTATCACACTCAATTTTTTGGTTCCTTAGTGGTATGCATTATTCTTTACTTAGTGTTTTACATTTCATCATTTTTTGGATTGGAGATGTGTGCGTGTGTAAAAGTACATAGTAAAATGCCTCACATTTGTGGGATATTCCTACTCAGTTCTAGTCTCTATCCCCTATCCTATTGTAATAGGACATGGGGTAGTCACTGAAAAAGACCCTCTTGGATATTTCATGAATGTGTGGTATCATATCCATATTTGTTCTATATAAAGAACCAAGAGTCTGTGAGATTGTTTTGGGGAAACAATGTAAAGGGATTGAGTTCGACGTTTAAGCAAGGGAATCCAGCATTGGTATAGTAGCTCACATATCTATACACTAAGACTATGAATTATGATTTTCATCTCATTATATGAAAAATCTATTTGTAGGTAAAACAATGGTTCATGAATCATATAGGATTCGGAAGTGTTCTCATGTCCTTCTTGAGTCAGCACACCATGTATACTCTGTTAACCATGGTACATCTTGTTCTATTTCATAATGCCTCCAGAGAGACATCTATCCATGATTCTATTATGTGATCATGAGGATGATCCTCCAAGAAATGAGGCATTAGTATTTGGGCATGTACCATAGATAGCACCTCTAGGTGGTGTAACCGTGATACCACCACCCATCCTGTAGCAGTTACTACCAGCACTACCGGTTGAGGATGCATGTCGGCTATGTTTATTGAATGAGTTCAAGAGGTATTGAGCTCCTTGATTTCGTGGTGAGATAGACCCCAGCTAGATGTGTATTGGTTGGAGGTAGTTACCGGTGACTTCCCCTATATGAGGACACCATTTGAAAAGATGGATGTCCTAACCATGAGTATTCCTTAGGGGTCGGTGAGGTGATGGCAGAGATTGGTATCCTAGAAACATGATGATATGACTCTCTCTTGGTGAGACATTGAGTGCCACTTTAGATTGGAGTTCCATCTAGCTATGTTACACTTATTGCGTATACATGAGCTAATATATCTAAAATAGGGTAGTTACACAATATTAGAGTACATGGAGAGATTTACTGATCTTTATTGCTACACAATGGATATGGTACAAGACCCATTCTTCAAGGCTAAGACCATTGAGAAAGTCCTACACCAGGAGATCAAGGAATCCAAAATAACCCTTTTAATTTCTATATATGTTGTTGTAAGCAAGTGAACTCTACTAATGAAGATCATTCTAGCAGAGAAGACACTGGTAGTTGGAGATACATACAGGCACTAGGTATCTGAGTCTTTGGAAGTATGTATTTGATGTAATTTGAAGGGTCTAAAATGGGTTAGGCACTCTAGGGGAAGAAATCAAGACACATGTTCAATGGTGAATGTTTCCTAGGGAAGAGCGAGTCAGCTGAACGATAGGTTGTGTCACTTGTGCGGTGGTTGGGGGACATCTAGAATGATATTTCCCGACCCTTTATACAGATGATAGGGAGACAATCAAGGGACCACCGAGATATCAGATAAAGATGGCGCAAGGTTGTCTGAAGGGTAGTGGATGTGGAAAAGGAGTATGATGGGGAGTTGGATGAGGGAGGAGGTTCGATGTATTACCAACACCACCCTCATGTGGTCCATGATAGGCTTAGTTATCTAGTGTAGAGGTATGATTCCAACTATAGGTAATGGAGGCTTGTGACCCTGAGTCTCTAGGGATGATTAGTGGTACAATCTATGTCTTTTCCACCTTATTTGTAGTTTTAATAGATCCAAGTTCCAATCATTCTATTCTTTCCATGACCCTTTTTCGAGACATGGAGATTCCCATGTAACTGCTGACTTGACCCTTATAGTAAGAGACTTGTATAGAGGAGATTTAGTGATCAGAAAATGGTGTGGATAGTGTGACCATACTCTTGGTGGTGAATATTTCAGTTTAGAAATCAAGGTAGCGTCATGGAGGCCTTACTGTGCTATTCATGGTATTGAATGGTTATCCACAATTCATGTAACACCCCAAGCTTCAATGGTATGCTTCTCTTTGAATAATGCGATAGCGTGTGTTGTACGCAACATCGAGTTCTAATACACCACAACCAATCAAACTAGCCATTATGAATAGTAATACCTATTTTTTGAAATTTTATAAATTTTATCTCTTAAAATGGACTTCATTTTAGGATTCGGAATTTCGAATTTAGCCTAGGGTGAAATTTCGAAACATTTCCGATAACATTTATATTTTGATGAATTGTGAAAATTACTTAATTTTAATTAAAAACAACTTTTTTAATCGAAATAATTTATATTGATAGATTATGAATTTGAGTGGTTTTAAAGTATATTTATAATATATTTTTACCATTTAATACAATTTTGGTCATTGTACATAATTTTACAATTAAACCGGACATAAACAAGTGTCAATCTTTTGATAGTTATTATCTCTTAAAAACACGCTTTTTGTTTTAACAACGGGAAATAATTTTAAATTAATTTCTACCACTTCTGTGTTTTGAATTTGGAAAAATTGATTCCATATTTGGAATCAGGATTTTCATATTGTGTCAATTGGTAACTTTTATTTTTAGACATTTTGAATAATTACTTCGGTAAATATATTTTTTACCACAGTTAAGGGTAAATCCGGTAAATATGGGTTAAAAAATAATATTATAATAATACTAAATTACCCTAAAACATGTCGTAACCTTATTTCTAGATACATGTCCGACCATGGGCATCTTTGGGTTGATTTTGGGACCCCATTGAGCCACTTGTAGGTGATAAGGACAATTTGTTTTAATTAAGTTAAAATAAATACAAAAATGACAAAAGCATATATCTTTTAGAAAACAAATTTTAAAATAGGGTTATATATGTTGGATTTTCGACTATAAATATTCATTAGAAAGATAAACATATTTCCTACATACTTATATTTTATTTTTAATTATTAGACATTATATACTTTAATTTATTTATGATACAATGGTGATGCATTAATTTCCATAATAGTGACAAATTAAAATAATTGATATTATAAATACCCAAATAAATATAATTTGAGACTTTTTCGGAATTAAAATAATTTTATAGAATAATATGAGATGTTATTATTTACCTAATTTACTTTGTTCGAAGTAATAATTCTGTTATGATTTTCAAAAAATCAATTATTGAATAGTGTCAAAATTGACATAAAAGAGTTTTTAAAACAACTATTATATTATTAATTGATATTAAATTCCTAAAAATTTAAGGATCGTCCAAGAGACTTATATAATGATATTTTTATCATTAATGGACCACTTGGAGGTCTATTGGATGTATATAGTATGTTTATTAACCATATAATATAAAAATACCAAGAGACATTGTAAAAGTGATACTAATTAACTAAGAGTTAATACTTAAAGATAAGGTTAATATAGTGACCCAAACCTGTCTAAATTCTATTTTTTGAGTGGTTTTCGACCCATACCCACCTTAACATTTTAATAATACACATTTGAGCCATTAGAAACCGAATATTAATTTATTATAAATTAATATTTCTAGCTTTTCCAAAGGTGCCCCTCACCCCTCTAATAAAAGGGAACTCCCCCTTCTCATTAATTCACACCATCAAAGCCTTTTGGATAGGATAAAACCTTCCCAAATACTCTCTAAACTTCCCTCACTACAACCTAGGGGAATTAGTTTGATCATAAAGCCAACCTAAGGAGCCCTTTTGATCAAATCAAAAGGAAGAACCTGAAGAAGAGGTAATGTTTTCACCACCCATTTTCAAATTCATTTCTTATTCGACTTCTTCTTTCTTTGCTATTCCCATTCTAAAATAATGAATCTAGTATCTACTATATACCGTAATATTATTATAAATATGGTACAACCATATACAGTATTCTATCTATCCTTTGAATGACATGTCACCATACGTGCGTACGTATAGCTTTTTGTCTCCACGTCGTGGTGTAATTGTTATTCAATATATTATTATTTGGATAGGTATAATAATTATATGTAATTCATATAAATAATAAATATAAAAGGATAATGATTCTGTATATATGATATACCATCCAATTATATATTATTTCAATATCAAAAGAATGATATTATTGCTCATGCGTACGTATGGACTATCGTCTCCACGAACGCGATGAGATTCATTATCCATCATATCCATTAAAGTATAATTATCATTTCATGATTTAATAATAATTTTTAAGGACTTGATATCATTATAGATATGAATAAGATAGAACCTATCCATGTCAAACATGGCTTACGTAACAAAACATATAAAAGAAAACGAGTATGTTAACACCCGAAACAACGATAATACTATGATATTATTAACAAATCAATGTTAAAAGATCATATATGATATCATATTAATGTATATGATTCTTGTATAATTTAATAACAATTATTTCACCATTATACAGGAGTTTAACCTATCCCCAACCAAGGAAAAGTACAAGGTAAGGGTTTATTTCACAATCTCTTCCTTATCTGTGGTTTTTATACGTAATAATCTACTGGGATTTATTTATCATCCACATAAATTTTTCTTCAAAATGTATTTCAAAACATTTTTACTATTTACAAGAATATGGGTTAAAGTCATTTATACCCTTGTTTTACTTTTTATAAGAGGTTTATAAAGGAATCTTTCCATCTTTTTTCAAACAAGGTTCTTTTTAACCTTTTTGACAGAATTAAGGAAAGAATGTTTTTTTAACTTATACGGTGGGTGTGGCTATTTTCCGCCGTTATAAAATTGTTGAATCTTCCCTTACAAGATTATAAGAATATTTTCAAATAAAATGTTTTATTTTATAAATGTATTACTCTTAAATGATTTCAAAATAGAAAAAGATATTTCTTTAAAAAGAGTTTTGATTTCATCTATGTCAACATCTTTTGATAGATTTTATGTTTATTTGGAGTTGATTTATTGTGATACAATACTTCCATATTTTATTGATGGTTTTGTGATATGTTTGACTATGGATGTGTTATTTTTATACCATTCATAGTTTATAAAAAAAGTATTTACATTTCGTATGCTATTTTTAATATGAATGTTTATGTTATGTTTAAACCTGTTCATATTAGGAAGGCATTGGACTTAATATGTGACGGGTGGAGCCCGCTATAGCTCCTTGATGCATCGGTAGGTCTCATGAGACAAACTAGTGTCTTGTCACAAGGTCTTGGAAAAATCTTATTTGTAGTCTTGGCACGAGGCCTTGGCTATGTGGTTATGATAGTCTGGAATTATGGATTCCATCATTATGAAAATGGTTATTGATATTAGATGTGATTATTAGATTATTAGAATATCCATGTGAATAAGTAAATGGAATTATTTCATTTTATTTTTTCCATACTATGTTGAAGTTCATGTTTAAACAGCTTTTGTTTTAGTTATACATTGCCTTAAATTTTGAATCTTATTTATGAATGTTTCCGCTATATTGTTATCCTTACTGGGCATTTGAGCTCACCCCTTTTCTATGTTTTATTTTTCCCAGGATGTGAAAAAGTAATTTATAAATGACCTGCAGGGATAGTATGAGGGGATAAGAGTGTGGAATATGGAGACTATTTTGTTGTAGTTTTCATTTTTATTATGTAATGTAAAACTTTATTAATATATCTAGTGTTACCAAGGCTACTAAACTGATCGATCTTTCAAGACTTTATCTCTCTTGTGATCATTCCATTGTTATGTAATAATGCACCGAATTTGGGTAACTGGGGTTGGGGTGTTACAGTTGGTATCAAAGGAAGTTTAGTACAAACATTGGAATCTTGATTTAGATAAACTATGATTAAACCACATAGACCTAAGATGGACTTTGAGGATTATTATAGAAGAGCTTCCTAGAATTTTGGTTTTGTAGAGATTTTGTGAGTTTTCCGAGCAATACATCCCTGTCTGGATACGAGAAGGTAGAGGTGGATCTGGCACAGATGTACCTAGGGGCAAAACCCGAAAACACCGTTTTGAGCTAGACTCAAATGGGAACTGGTTCAGGACAATGGGCCTTGCTGCACTCTTGGCTACGACACTTCTGGGGGATATGCTTAGGATAACTCTCATTTTCCTTAAAAATCATTATGAAGGGTTTAGGATTATATACTTCCTCAAAGAAAACATTTTTATGATTATGTATTATATCCATAAATAGTTCAATTTATGTTAAGTGTTTTATAAGTATGAAATTGTGTATTTTGATTCATAAACTGATCTAGTTTATTCCATTGTTTAGAAATAGCACCTAGTGGAAGAAATGGAAACCGTATCAATGCACACACTCCATGTAAGGATTTACCTCTTGCTCAAGATAATTATAGTGGAGATGGTGGTGCAACTGGTGCCGATCAGCTAATCACCATACTGGGACAACTCACTCAGGTTATGAATAATAACCTTACCCATTTGGAGCACCCTGATCTGTAGCATGGAGGATCAATGTTAGATTGATTCATGAGGCAACAACCACAAACATTAAATGGGAATAAAAATCCCTTAGTATCTAAGCAATGGATAAATTCCCTTGAGAAGATATTTCAGGCTTTGGGGAGTAGTGAAAGGGAAAATGTTATCATGAAAGTTTACCGCCTCACTGGAGATGCTAATAAATGGTGGTCATTGATTCAAAACACGAAGGAAGATGACGAAGTATCAAATATGGAATGGAGGGAGTTCAATGATCTGTTTTTAGAAAAATACATTCCTCGTGACCATAAAGCAGATATGGAAAGGCAATTTCTGAGTCTGAGACAAAAGGAGGATCATAATGTCACAATGTATGAGGCTAAATTTACAAGGTTATCAAGGTATGCTGGAGATTATATACGTAACCCAAAGAAGTAAGATTGATCGTTTCTTTGATGGGTTAAAACTATTTCTCCTTCGAGCATTAGTCTCACAATCCTTCTCGTCGTACGAAGACATTGTCTCATGTGCTATCAAGACCAAAAAGGAATTTTCTAAAACTTATGACTTTAAAGAAAAGCAAGAGAAGAAGAGATCTGCTGATCAATCTGGGAATAGAAATAAGGGGAAGAAGGGAAAGGTTGAATATCCATCCTGTGGTAAATGTGGGAAGAAACACCCTGGTACTTGCTTGAAGGGAATAGGTGTCTGTTACAAGTGTAGTGAAAATGGCCACCAAGCTCGTGATTGCAAAGGGAAGAAGGAAGCTACCAATTTTCAGTGCTACAATTGTAGGGAGATGGGACATTATGCAAATAAATGTCCTAAGAGTCAGGGGAACTTACTTCTGAAAAGGACAAGGGATGAAGGCCAAGCTTATGCTATCACTACTGCTGAGGTAGAAGCTCTGAAAGACGTGGAGGAAGGTAATTTAATGGTTTCCTCAAGTTTAGAAAATGCATTATTTGATTATGGATCATCACATTGTTTCATATCATCCCAATTTGCTAAAAAAATTAGATATTTCCAATTTGATTTAACAAGGGAGTTGTCAGTTAAAACTCCTAAGGGAAGTATCATTGCAACAATGTTTTGTGAATCAGTCCCCATTAGAGCACATAAATGTTCTTTATCTGCTGATATCATCATCGTACCTATGATTGTGTTTGATCTAATCCTTGGTATGGACTGGATTTCGTACTATGATGTGAATATTTATTGAAAGAGGAAAGAGGTTACGATTCTTGATGATGATGATAAGGAACACCTTATCTTTAGAGCAGAATCATCACCACCTAATTATTATCTAGATCCACCCCCAGTAGCTCAACTAAATTCAATTATTGGGGAGGAAGATGTTGAAATGACTATGGGTGAGGAATGGAATGTTCAAATAGAGGATGTACCTGTTGTGAAATAATTTGTAGATGTATTTCCAGAAGATTTACCTGGACATCCTCCAGAATGAGAAGTTGAGTTTTCCATTGATTTAATTCCTGGATCAAGGCCTATATCTAAGACCCCTTATATAATGGCCACTATATAATTAGTTGAACTAAATAAATAACTAGAGGAATTGAGTAATAAGGGATTTATTCCCCGTAGTGTCTTTCCATGGGGATCCCCTGTTCCTTTTGTTAAAAAGAAAGATGGATCTATGAGGTTATGTATCAACTACAGGGAGATCAATGATGTAACAATAAATAACAAATATCCCCTACCTCACATTGATGATTTATTTGACCAACTGCATGGATCACAATACTTTTCAAAGATTAACCTTCGATCTGGATAACATCAGTTGTGTGTGAAGAAGGGGGACATTCAAGAGACAACATTTTGAACCAGGTACGGGCATTACGAGTTTACAGTAATGCCATATGGATTGACTAGTGCACCCTCTGTATTCATGGATCTGATTAATAGAGTTTTCAAGGAATATCTCGATGAATTTTTGGTGGTATTTATTGCTGTTATCTTTGTATACTCCAAAAGCAACGAAGATCATAAAAATCGCTTGCACATTATCGTGAAGACTATGAGAAGAGTTGAATTATATGGGATTTTTAGCAAGACTTAATTCTTTCTTCAGGAGATTTCTTTTCTTGGCCATATTGTCTCTAAAGATGTAATCTCTATTGATCCTTCGAAGAACAAGGCAATCCATGAATGGCCCGCACCTACGAGTATAACCAAGGTACGCAGTTTTATTGGTTTAGCAGGTTATTATCAACGTTTTGTCCAGAATTTGGCCCGGTTGGATAACCCATTAACAAAGATCACACGTAAAGGGGATAAATTTGTTTGTAAAACAGTGTGTGAAGAATGTTTCGAAGAACTGAAGAGAAGATTAGTCAATTCTCTTATATTGACTCTACCATCAGGGAATGATGGGTTCGTTATTTATAGCAATGCATCAATGAAATGACTTGGTTGTGTCCTTATGTAGAATGATAGGGTTATTTCCTATGCATCACGACCGTTAAAAATTCATGAGCAAAACTATCCTACTCATGATCTCGAGTTAGAAGCTGTGATCATTGATTTGAAGATATGGAGGCACTACCTCTATGTTGAAAAATGTGAGATATATACTGATCACAAAAGTTTGAAGTATATTTTCTCACAAAAATAACTCAACATGAGGCAAAGGAGATGGCTTGAATTACTCAAGGATTAGGATCATACGATACACTACCATCCAGGGAAAGAAAACAAGGTGGCAGATGCTTGGAGCAGAAAAGATCATGGAGTTTTGAACAATATGAGAATTGAAAAGGATCTAATATTAATGGATCTAGTGAATATGGACATGGGCATAACCATGGAAGGTGAAACATCAATTATTTTTCAAATGGTTTCCAAACCATCTTAACTAGAAGGATTAAGAGTTCTCAAACTAATGATGAATAATTTCAAAATAAGATTAAAGCTATGAATGATGGGCGATTGAGAGAATTTGTGTATGAAGATGGAATTTTCAAATTTGGTAAGAGGCTTTGTATTCCCGATATACCTGATCTAAAAAGGGAATTGCTGGATGATGCTCGTAGTTCCAATTTTTCTATACACCCTGGGAGCACCAAAATGTATAGATATTTGAAGGAACATTTTTGGTGGGTCATAATGAAGAGGGAGATTGCTGATTTTTTGTAAAGATGTATAGTTTTTCAACAAGTGAAAGCTGGAAGGCAACAACCTAGAGGAGTCATGCAACCTCTTCCCATACCAGAGTGGAAATGGGACAATATTACGATGGAATTTGTCATGGGGCTACCAAATACTCCTAGAAGGAATGATGCAATATGGGTTATAGTTGATCATATTACCAATTCAGCACATATTCTTTCTATAAGAGAAGATCTACCACTGGAACGTCCAGAAAGACTATATATTAATGAAGTTGTGAGACTTCATGGAGTACCCCTATCGATTGTTTCTGATCATGATCCCTTTTTTACTTCAAGATTCTGGAAGAGTCTTCAGAAATCCATGGATAGTGAACTTTATTTGATCACTGCCTACCACCCTCAGACAGACGGATAATCAGAACGGACTATTCAAACCTTAGAAGACATGTTGAGATCTTGCTCACATGACATTCAGGGTATGTGGGGTCAATATTTACCTATGGTAGAATTTTCTTATAACAATAGATTCCATTCACGTATTTATATGGCACCATATTAAGCGTTATACGGAAAGAGATGTCGCACACCACCCTATCGGGATGATGTTGGTGAAAGAAAACTTGTAGGTCCAGAACTGGTGGAGGAAACAATGGAAAAGGTGAAGGTAATCCAAAATCACATCAAAGCAGCTCAATGTAGGCAGCAGAGCTATGCCGATAATCGAAGGAAGGATTTGGAATTTCAAGTCAGTGATCGTGTTTTTTTGAAGGTATCTCCATGGAAGGGAGTCATGCGTTTTGGTATGAAAGGTAAATTTATTCATAGGTACATCGGACCTTTCGAAATTCTAGAACGAATTGGGGTTGTAGCTTACTGATTGGAAATTCCACCAAGTGTCTCCAAAGTTCATGATGTGTTCCACGTATATCTATTGAGGAAATACATGCCTGACCCAATGCATGTACTCACCTTTGAGGAATTAGAACTGGAACCCGATCTGTCTTATTGCGAAGAGCCCGTCAGGATTCTTGATACGAGAGAACAAGTACTGAGAAACCGGATGATGCGTCTGCTAAAAGTTATGTGGAGAAACCATAAGATGGAAGAGGCAACGTGAGAACATGATGAAATTATGATGAAGAACCACCCGAGTCTTTTCATGCGGTAGTATTCTAGAAATTTCTAGGATGAAATTATTTGAAGGTGGGTAGAATGTAATTCCCCAAGCTTCTACAGTACGCTTCTCTTTGAATAATGCGATAGCGTGTGTTGTACGCAACATCAAGTTCTAACACACCACAACCAATCAAACTAGCCATTATGAATTGTAATACCTAGTTTTTTAAATTTTATAAATTTTATCTCTCAAAATGGACTTCTTTTTTGGATTCAGACTATCGAATTTATCCTAGGGTGAAATTTTGGAACTTTTCGGATAACATTTATATTTTGATGAATAGGGAAAATTACTAAATTTTAATTAAAAACAACTTTTTTAATAGAAATAATTTATATTGATAAGTGATGAATTTGAGTGGTTTTAAAGTATATTTAGAATATATTATTACCATTTAATAAAATTTTGGTCATTGTACATAATTTTACAATTAAACCAGACATAAACAAGTGTTAATATTTTGATAGTTATTATCTCTTAAAAACATGCTTTTTGTTTTAACAACGGGAATTAATTTTAAATTAATTTCTTCCACTTCTGTGTTTTGAATTTCGAAAAATTTATTCCATATTTTTAATCAGGATGTTCATGTTGTGTAAATAGGTAACTTTTATTTTTAGACATTATGAATAATTACTTCGGTAAATATTTTCTTTACCATGGTTAATGGTAAATCTGGTAAATAAGGGTTAACAAATATTATTATAATAATACTAAATTACCCTAAAACGTGTCCTAACCTTATTGGTGGATACATGTCCGACCATGGGCATCTTTGGGTCGATTTTGGGAGCCCATTGAGCCACCTGTAGGTGATAGGGACACTTTATTTTAATTATGTTAAAATAAATACAAAAATGACATAAGAATATGTTGTATTTTCGACTATAAAAATTAATTATAAAGATAAAAATATTTCCTACATAATGATATTTTATTTATAATTTTTAGGCATTATATAATTTAATTTATTTATGATACAATGGTGATGCAGTAAATATCCTAATAGTGGAAAATTAAAATAATTGATATTATAAATACCTAAATAAATATAATATGAGACTTTTTATGAATTGAAGTAATTTTATAGGTTAATATGACATGTTATTATTGACTTAATTAACTTTGTTCGAAGTAATAATTTTGTTATAATTTTCACAAAAATCTATTATTGAATAGTGTCAAAATTGACAGGAAAGAGTTTTTTAAAAAATATTATATTATTTATTGATATAAAATTCATAAAAATATAAGGATAGGCCAAGAGACATATATCATTATAGTTGTATCATTAATGGACCACTTGGAGGTCTCTTGAATGTATATAGTATGTTTATTAACCATATAATATAAAAATACAATGAGACATTGTAAAAGTGATACTAATTAACTAAGAGTTAATACTTAAAGATAAGGTTAATATAGTGACCCAAACTTGTCTAAATTCTATTTGTTGAGTGATTTTGGACCCATAACAAACTTAACCTTTAAATAATCCACTTTGGAGCCATTTGAAACCTAATATTAATTTATTATAAAATAATATTTCTATCTTTTCCAAAGGTGCCCCTCACCCCTCTTATAAAAGGGCACTCCCCCTTCTTATTAATTCACACCATCAAAGCCTTTTGGTTTGGCCAAACCCTGCAAAATACTCACTCAATTTCCCTCAATATATCCTTGAGGCCATAGTTTGATCAGAAAGCCGACCTAAGGAGCCCTTTTGATCAAATAAAATGGAAGAACCCGAAGAAGAGGTAATGTTTTCACCACCCTTTTTCAAATTCATTTCTTCTTCCACTTCTTCTTCCTTTGTTATTCCCATTATAAAATAATTAATCCAGTATCTCCTATATACCATAATATTATTATAAATATGGTACAACAAAATTGATTATTCTATCCATCCTTTTAATGACATGTCACCATACTTGCGTACGTACGGCTTACCGTCCCCACGTCATGGTGTAATTGTTATTCAATATATTATTATTTGGATGGGAATAATAATGTTGTGTAATTCATGTAAATAATAAATATAACATGATATTTATTCTGTATATATGATATACCATCCAATTATATATTATTTTAATATCAAAATAATTATATTGTCGCTCGTGCGTACGTACGGACTACCGTCTTCATGAACGCGATGAGATTCATTCTCCATCGTATCCATTCAAGTATAATTATCATTTGATGATTTAAAAATAATTTTTAAGGACTTGATATCATTCTGGATATGAATAAGATACAACCTATCTATGACAAACATTGCTTACATAACAAAATATATAATAGAAAACGAGTAAGTTAACACCCGTAACAACGATAATACTAAGATATTATTAACAAATCATTAATAAAAGATCATATATGATATCATATTAATTTATATGATTATAGTATAATTTAATAACAATTATTTCACCATTATACAGGAGGTTAAACTACCCTAAACCAAGGAAAAGTACAAGGTAAGAGTTTATTTCACAATCTCTTCATTATCTCAGGTTGTTTATACGTAATAGTCTACTGGGATTTCTTTATCATCCACATCCTTGTTTCTTTAAAATGTATTTCAAAACATTTTTAAGATGTACAAGAATATGGGTTAAAGTCATTTATAACCTTGTTTGACTTTTTATAATAGGTTTATAAAGGAATATTTCCGTCATTTTCCAAACAAGGTGCTTTTTAACCTTTTAGACAAAATTAAGGAAAGAATGTTTTTTTAACATATACAGAGGGTATGGCTATTTTATGTCGTTATAAAATAGTTGAAGCTTCCCTTACAAGCTTATAAGAATATTTTCAAAGAAAATGTTTTATTTTATAAATATATGACTCTTAAATGATTTCAAAATAGAAAGAGATATTTATTTAAAAAGAGTTTTGATTTCATATATGTCAACATCCTTTGATGGATTTTATGTTTATTTGGAGTTGATTTATTATGATACAATACTTCCATATTGCATTGATGGTTTTGTGATATGTTTGATTGTGGATGTGTTATTTTTATACCATTCATAGTTTATGAAGAAAGTATTGACATTTTGTATGCTAGTTTTAATATGAATGTTTATGTTATGTTTAAACCTGTTCATATGAGGAAAGAATTGGACTTAATATGTGACGGGTGGAGCCCTCTATAGCTCCTCGATGCATCAGTTGGTCTCATGAGACAAACTAGTGTCTTGGCACATGTCCTTTGCAAGAACTTATTTGTAGTCTTGGCACGAGGCCTTGGCTATGTGGTTTTGATAGTCTGGCATTATGCATTCCATCATTATGAAAGTGGTTATTTATATTCCACGTGATTATTCGATTAGTAGAATATTCATGTGAATAAGCAAATGGAATTATTTCATTTTATTTTTTGCCATACTATGTTGAATTTCAAGTTTAAAAGGCTTTTGTTTTAGTTATACATTGCCTTAAATGTTTATTCTTATTTAGGAAAGTTTCCGCTATATTGTTATCCTTACTGGGCATTTGAGCTCACCCCTTTTCTATGTTTTATTTTTCCCAGGATGTGAAGAAGTAAATTATGAATGACCTGCAGGGATAGTATGAGGGGATAAGAGTGTGGAATATGGAGACTATGTTGTTATAGTTTTAATTTTTATGATGTAATGTAAAACTTTATTAATATATCTAGTGTTACCAAGGATACTAAACTGATCGATCTTTAGAGACTTGATCTCTCTTGTGATCATGCCAATGTTATGTAATAAGGCACCGAATCTGGGTAACTGGGGTCGGGGCGTTACAATTCATGCCTAGATTTACTTTTTGAGGCATAGAGTGTGGTGTGTCCATGCTGATGGGATCAGGTTTTCATTTTTTGGTGAAAAAGAAACACATTCATTGCTATATGGACTCACACATAGGAGGGTGTAAACAATCACACATTCATTAGCTAGCATGACCCCTGGTGAAGTGGATGATATGAGTCATTAGTGTTCTATAATAGTTGAGGAATACAAGGATATATTTTTTAAGAATGTTCTAGAAATAACTTCTCATAGGTAGGTAGACATATACACTATTATATACCTTTGTAAAACACTGATATCTTCACCTACATATCGAATGGGTCAAATGGAGCTTCGTGAGCTGTATAGTTTGAGGACTTGTAGAGGAAGGGATTCATGAGACCCAGTGTTTCACCGTGGGCAGCCCTGATTTTTTTATCAAGAGGACAGACAATAGTTTTAGGTCAGGTGTGTACTTTCAGTTCCTAAACCAAGTTTATGTGAAGAATAAGTATCCACTTCCAAGTATTGATGATCTATTTAATCAGTTGAAAGGGGTGTGTGTTATATTTGGTGTCCTAGAACAAACTAATTTCTACTTTATGATAAGATTGCATTCATGGAATTGAATATTAATAAAATCCTTACAACATCTAGACTATTCTTCTTTGTGAGAATTGATGTGATAATGTCATATGGATAACTATTGTACCAAAGGGTCATAGCGGATCATTGATATGATGAGAATATAGAAGTTCCATAACACTATTATTGAATATATTTTATATGATTGGAAGATGTTATTTTAAGGACAAAAATAATACATGCCATTAGGTGTGAGAACTCATAAAACACCGAGTCACCTTCTCATGGTGTGTTCCCTCTTTGATAAATAGGAGGATATTATGAGAATGATACCTGCTAGTAGGAAATCTGCATTTCATAGTTTTATCGGAATATCCTATTTGTGGAAGTGTGTATTGGTCCATAAAATTTTATATTATTATTAATGGGATTTAAAATAATCTCACTTTGATATATTGATTAAAGCTATGACAACACACTCTTTATAGTGAGGTAGTATATGTTGGGTGTGTCACAAGTAATTTTGTATTAATAGATAATGCGAGAATGTATTTTTTCCTTCAGTTCCATAATAGAATTTGATATCTTATGACCATTGATGGAATTGATATAGAAAAAATAAATCCAAGGACATGGTGAGGAATGGGAAAAATCCATTCTAGGAAGTCAAATAAAGAATAATAAAGAACATGAGTTTATGGAACTAACATGAAACCCACTTGAATTAAGATATAGAGACAAATGTATTGCATTACACGGTAAGCGTTCATAATATGTGAAACATCATTGTGGTGTTACCTTTTTCACAATGGGTTCCTTGGTGTGTTGGTAAATTCTAACCTTGGACTTTCAGTAGGCTCCACCTAAAGCCTTTGGGAAAGAGGCTCGATGGGTCACACACAATGTTTGTCCAAGTATCTTAGTTAAATATTCATTTAATAAGATCAATAAATATTGTTCTTTATTGTTTTTTAATAATTTTTTAAGGAGGTATAATCACATATATTTAGACATTAGTTATTTGAGATAATATATTGTTAGAAAATATTGTATTTATTAGTGAGTAATGAAATGACATTTATTTAATAAATAAATAGTCATTATTCATGGTCTAATAAACGCAGTGGAGGAAATAAAAGAAAATGGAAAAACTAAAATGCATGCTGTGTCTATTAATATAAACTATGTGTTGGTTTTCTGTGAATTTGTGAGAAATAATATTATTTATCTAGTTAAATATTATTTGTTGTAATTCACTGGGTGCATTTTGAGTGATAATAACAGTCAAATTTTATTGTTAGACATGGGGTCTTACTAAGAATTATAAGAAATTAATAAATGGTTATGGGAAATTTTTTCATTTTATTATTCCAAGTAATATAAATACAAATTAATTTATTCTCCTTAAAACTATCCATTATTTGTTGTTTTGCACAATGAATTTGGAGAAATCTCTCAAACCAAGATATAATTCCTTTCCTGCAAAAATGCTCTGATGTTACGAGAAAGATCCTCATCTACTGGATCAAAGAGAATGCTTTTGAAGCGGCTCTAAAGGCAATCAAATGAGGACATCACAAGTGATGGTTCTTCTCTGCTATCACCCTGAGATACCTTCAGCGACATCTATTGATAGATGGAGCATGTGTGGATCACCTATAGAAGAAGATTACAAATGGATTCTACAATACCAGTATAGATCACATTGAACCCTGACCAGAAACATCAATGGAGATATAATTCAATCTACATAATTGTTGACTTTTAATTTAATTAATTATAACCAACATATGATGATACACTCTTTGGTTCCAGGACACCCCCTTTCATTATTTCTCTTCATCATATTTCAAATATTCGACATTTTTTCAGCATGATGGATCTCATATTGATCATTGTTAATGGAAAAATTAAAGTTGGGTACACCCATCCATATGCTTCTGTTGTGCTCGGAACCTACAATTGGTATCAGATTGGGTAATATTGTTGACTAAAATTATTTATTTTTTCATTAATGATTTACACATTAAATAATATATATTTTTTCAATTAAATTTAATCATTCTATAAATATGAATCTCAAGATATGTTCCTCTTAAGTTTCTCATTCATCTTACAGAAACGACATTTTATTTTAATTTTTATTAAAATAAAATAGAGAATCTAATCTGAAGGATCTAACGGTTCCAATCCATAAAACATAAGAACACATGATGTGTATTCAGCATTACATTTTGTTTAGTCAAGTAACAATGCATCGGTACTGGTCCCCTATACATGGTCATTTCATTGGATTTTTTCTAAGTCTTAATAACTGAGTGTGTTGACCAAGAATAGTTGGAACATGGTTTTTGGATTACACGTTGTGTGGCCCAATGGACACGATATGTAGACCCTTCATGTTTGGGTTGAACTATGTACCCCATACACATATTTCCCATATGGATACTGTGTAACATGGATACTACAAGGTGTGTGGCCCACTGGACATGCCATGTACTCTAAAGATTAATTATGTACATCAACATGCGACATTCTCAAGCATGTATTTTCAGATGGACAGTGAATGATAGTACACACTATGTAGTTGTAACTACATGCCATGTACTCATCCATATTATATAGATTTATTGAAATTTAATATTATATTATACAAATCCTTGAGACATGTACCATGGTGCAGGTGTAAATCTGGGGCACAACCCATTATAGTTGTTTTATACATATGTGTTTAATTTAACATCAGGGTAATGTTCATTTCTAATAATTGGGTAGTTTTTAACAAGAATTCAATGATCTTCATCCAAGGTACAAGTTACATACAAATATAATTTCAAATGAATTTATTTGTTTAAAATTTTTATGGATGAGAATCTCAAGTAAATTTATAAGAGGGTTTAAGATAAAAGGACTTATTAATTAATGATGATAATTAATTTATTCGAGCGTCATCTATCTCAAACAAGAATAATTAAATAATTGAATTATTGTTTTAATAAAGTGTAAATATCATTTCATGAATGTATGTTCATGAGCTATACCAAGAACTTTTTATGTGGATGCTTTAATTTAATTTGTTTATTTAAATTAAATTTGTTGTCCTATTAGCATTCTTTGCATTAATATGTAGGTCTTGAGTACCCCTATTTTCATTTATGTAAAACCCCATTTTACCCATCAACTGTGTGTGAGATAAAATAATATGGAATGGATGGAGCTCCCAAGCTAGTGGAGGCAGTTTAAGTTTGGAGCCAAGGTGAAACCAACCCAAGGAGATACAAAAGTGGATAGCTGCACAGCTGTAAACAGAAACCCAAAGGTTCAAGGTATTTTATTCCCTAGGTATTGGGTTAGTTTGTTAACCACTAGATATACTTATCAAAAGAAAAAACTCTTTATCATGTGGTTAATTTTATTCTTGTCAGTTTCATGGTTTATTTTTTGTCGGTGTGTTTTTGCGATCACACAATTAATGAATTAAACAAGAATGCAAGATGAAATACACATAATGACTGGGTTATGGGTAAATGTTATCTTAGACATGATTAATCACTTATGTATATACCATGTAATATTAACAATATTTTATGAAATATAATAGAATGAAAATTTATGTATATGGATAAAATCCCTCGATGAAATATTAAGTCGGTATAGCCCTCAATAATATTGGTTAGAATCGAACCATTGTTCAAAGTGCATGACCAAACTTGGTTAGTGTGATTTCAATTAACAAGGAATTATAATTCATGTTTTTCATTTAACTTGACTTGGTTGACATCAAGAGTTGAATACCATAGTAGGAATTGGTGTGACAAAGAGGAAAAGGTTGAGGAAATCAAAAATAAAAGGATTTCAGGATTGGGGTGTCCACTCAGCGGATCAAGGAGATGTGAGTTAATGTATTTGGAATTTTGAATGGCTTCCTAAAATTTTTGATGTTTCATGACCAACCCTAGTTGGGATAATGGGAAGGGAAATATGTATCCTTGAAACTACAATATTCTAGAGACATAATATTCTGAATTCAATGGTGAGGGATATTGGATTTTGAAAAAATAGTGGGAGACTAGTATGTATTAATTTATTTATTTTCTTCAATTTTATCATGATAAAGTACTATATTGATGGTCATCATAATTTGATGAAACTACAAGGAAAATGAAATTGAACATATCATTCCGAACCATACTCGATAAGGCAATCCTTTTCACCAGCACCAATTTCTAGGAGTGGTAGAGGAGTTTACTCATCATCCTTCGTCATGAGAATAAATTTTATGTGATGGAGGATCCTATTAAATTTTCACCTAGAAATGTGGCTAGTGATGTGGTAATATCTCTCTATATGAAATATTTGAATAATTTCATAGATGCCCAATGTTTCATTATGTCGGCCATGTCCAATGAGCTCTTGAAGAAACATGAAAACATGGACATGTATAGTTTGAGGTATCATCATAAGAATCTTGTTACGTTTACTAGGCTAGATACCTTGAGAGGGGGGGGGGGGTGAATCAGGGTATGGCAGATTAAAACAACTACCCCTTCTGATCTTGATTTGATGTTAGAAAAAACCCTCTTCATTCTCCTTCCTGTTTCAAAGTATGAATGTACCTTAAATCATGCACATGACACGACATGTTTTACATGGTTTAGCCTCACTGGGCTACGTCTAAGGAGCATACACCAGCGGTGTGCTGATGTACCAATTCCACTATAAGAACACTGATGTTTAGAAGTTTGGAGCAGACTCATTGTCCCTCTTGGTTTACAACCACTTAGAATATGAAAGCTCACTGCCCTCTCAACTTAAGTGTGTTCACTACTTTTTTAGAAGATTCACCCACAGTTCATAGACCTATAGGTCTATTCATTATCTCTAATGGAATTTTCATCCTTTACTATTGATAGATACTATGCTGACATTCATCATTCACCCGTAGATGAATCTTTCTTTGCACCGTGTGTACTGGGAAACCTCAAATATTTGGTGCAACCCTTATAGTGTCTTAAGAAAAAATTTAAGGCCTTTCATGAAAGATTCCACTTTTTTCATGAAACACACCCTGTGCGCAACTCAAATCTTTCACGCAATGCTAATCTTTTATGCCACTCAAATCTTTCGTGCAACTCCCTTTGCGCGAAATTCTTTCACGATCTGGTGCTCGGATTTTTTTCTAAGTATCGAGCACTTTTTTTGGGAGGGGGTCACCTCTTTTTATGTACCTCATTTACCCCTACGCACAAAAACACTGACCTGTCTTCCAAAACCCTGTTTTTTGTTGCATTTGGCACATAAGTCTCATTCACGCGCACCTATTATTTCGCCCCTTCCTTGAATCTTTCTCACGTGTCATTTTTTTGCCATTTTTTGAGGGTCGGACAACGAATCATGACTAGCATGAAAAACCACATTTTACGTTGCCTTTGGTGCATAATTCTCTTTCGTGCCAACCTCATCTTTCATGCCCTTTTTCAAATCATTCACACATCCTTCTATTACACTTTAATGTTCAAATCTTTCACGCAACCTCTTTCACGCTAATTCTCTAATCTCTCACACGCCTCATGCCTTTGTGTCCAGATCATCCATTACTTTTTCATCATTATTTTTCAACATAGGTTGTCATCAAAATCTATGGAGTTCGTCAAATCACCATGTAAACCCCCATTGTTAAGAAAAATAACATCGTGGTCTGCTTTTTCAACATGGAGGTCTACTTTGTCAACAAACAAAATTACCTCAAAAATGCATCAATGGTACCTTGAGGGATTTTTTCCCAACAATCTACCCCTTTGGGTTTGTTTAAAACTCTTCTAATAACAATTTTATGCACATTGATACCACTTTAATGCTTCTTCCAGCCGCTACCAACATTCACCTTTTGCGATTCTGATAGCATTCAAGGATTCACTTAACATGTACTCTAAGATCAGTTGAGAAATGATCGCTATGAGAAAAAAGAGTATATGAGAAGATCACTGATGAATCACCAATTTTTGATACCACATTGATACCAATTGCTAAACGAATACTTGATAGTTAACTCTGGAAACCTTCTCATACCATTCCGATATCAATCTTATTCTTTTATCACGATCCTTAGCTATCATGATATCTACTCTTTGATCGATCACTTCTTGCATCATCAGATTTTAAACTCTTACCCCCTATCTCATTGATCCCCCTATCTTGTTGCTCCACAAGTCATGTTCTCCCCTTATCAATCACGATTTATCAAATAGCCACACCATCTCCCTCATGAAAAATCACTATTTTCTCCCCCTTGGTCAATGAACCCAAAGGTAACTCCATTGTGGTCTATAATAGGGTAAACAAATATATTAGTACATTAGGGAATATCATAACGTACCTCAGGGAGATGGGTGGGGGGTCACAAAACTATACTATTTCAAGTGCGGGGAGTCAATTGAACTCCTAGAGCCAGTCGATGTCTCTCAAAAACTTCCTTGGTTAAGGCCTTTGTTAGAATTTCTGCAACCTGTAGTTTTGTAGGCACATAATCCAAATTCACAAGTCCCTGCTCAATATTCTTCATAATATAATGATACTTTATCTCAATGTTCTTTCTCCTTGAGTGATGGAAGAGATTTTTTGCTGAGATTTATAGCACTTTAGTTATCGCTCTAGATTCCGATCAGAGATTTCACTTTAATGCCCATATCATCAAACTACTGCTTCATCCACAATAACTATGTGCAAGCTTGAGTGGTGGAAATATACTCATATTCTATGGTGATCATTGATATGTAATATTGCTTATTGCTTAGCCAAGAAATACACAATCCACTAAGATATAAAGCACCTCTTGATGTTGATTTTCGGTCATCTGCTGATTGAACCCAATCTCCATTAGTATATCCTAATAACTCTGACTAAATTTTTTCAATATATATCAAGTCAAAATCCATAATGCCCTTGATATAACGAACTATTATTTTGACTAAAATCATGCGGCCTTCCATGGGATTACTCGGATATCTCACTTCTTGGCATGTTGCGAATACAATGTCAGACCTTGTCACAGTCAAGTGGAATAGACATCCAATGATTTTCCCATATTCTGTGAGATTAACTACCTTTCCATACTCATCATTACACAATTTCATCCGGGTAGCAACCGAAGTCTTCATCTCCATGAATTTTTCATTTCCAAATCTTCTCAAAACATCCTTGGCATGTTTGGATTGAGAAATGAACGTTCCTTTCCTTCCTTGTGTATCCTGTAGACCAAGGAAATACATTTTCTCTCCAATCATTGACATTTTGAACTCACTTTTCATGAATTCGGAAAATAGTCTACACAGAGCATCCTCTGATCCCCCAAATATTATGTCATTGACATAAACTAGCATGATCATCCTTTGATTAATGTTGTTGTTGAAATAGAGATTTTAATCAACTGCACCATGCTAAAAACCAAGTTATATCAAGTAAAAATCAAGCCTTGAGTACCATGATCTCAGTGCTTTTTTCATCCCATATAACCCTTTCTTCAGCCGACAATCCTTGTTCTCATCCTCGTGAATGAGAAAACCATTTGGTTGCTCGATATACACTTCTTCCTCTGGAATCCCATTCAAGAATGCAGATTTGACATCCATCTCAAACACTTTAAACATCTGTTTTAGTATAATGGATTGGAATAATTTGATTGTTTCCAGCCTTGCAACCAGCACAAATATCTCATCAACATCAATACCCGCTATCTGGGAGTATCTTTTGCACACTAGTTGTTCTTTGTTTCGAATCATTGTTCCATATTCATTCATCTGGTAGTGAAAGACCCATTTAGTTTTGATGACATCCTTTTCATCTGGCCTCAATTTTTTTCCAAATCTCATTCTTCTCAATCTGATCTAGCACTTCATTCATAGAAAGAACTTAGTTTTCATCTTTAGCTGCATTAACAAACCATTTAGGCTCAACCTGAGATAAGAAAGATGTGTGCTGCAGTTATTTCATTCATCTTATCTGAACTGGAACTGACTAATCACCAATGACATTCTACCTATCAAAATCATCTTGAATCATTGTATTTTGTGCACATATGGATTTTTAACCCTCATGCTCATCATCAGTATCTTCTTCCGAATCAACATCATCCACTTCTGCTCTCTCTGCGTTTCTTTCGTCCTCATCATTCTCATCAAGAAATTGTTCATTACATTGTTGAATGATCCCCTCATTATTCACTATAGTGAAATCATTTCTCTCAACTACATTTCCCAAACTTTTGTTTTAGCATTTATATACCATTAATTTTCCTGAGTATCCATAGTATATCACCTCATCTCCTCATGACTCATATTTCCTATGTTTTTTATTGTGCAAGATAAATTACTTACTTTCAAATATTCAAAAGTATTTCATTTTTGGCTTCATTCCATACCAGATCTCATATGGATTCTTTCCTTACTTTGGACACAACAGAGCACTACTAGAAATGTAGACTGATGTTAAAACTGCTTCCTTCCAAAATTTCTCTGGTAGGTCCTTTTCTATGAGAATTGTTCTAGCCATGTTGTTGATGATCTGATTTCTCCATTCAACTACTCCATCCTATTGGGTAGTTCTCACTGAGGAAACTTGATTCATTTTCCCATGTTTATTGAGAGAGTCTTACACTTAACTGTTTGTGAATTCTGTACCATTATCAGTATGAAAAATCTAAATTTTCTGTCCAAGCATCCTTTCGCACTCCCTCTAGTACTGTTTTAAGTAGCTGAACACATCTGACTTATGGGAAATAACAAATACCCATGCCATTATACTAAATTAATCAATGAAAATAACATAGAACCTTTTTCTGTCAATTTCCTAGGGTGTTATGGGCCCAAAAACATCAGTAAAACCAATTTGAGCACTCTTGTTGACATATTTTCCATTGCCTTGTACGTATTTCTGATGAGCTTCCCGTGATGGAATTCATAACACGTGTGAGTATGATCATGTGATAGCATAGGGAGCTCTCTTCCTGCATCAAAATTTACCAGATCTTCCAGGGATGGATGGCATAGATGACTAAGTCATTTAGGCCACAACTTGTTATCTTCCTCTCTAGACAGAAATCCCAAATCTTCTTCTCAACTTACCAGGTAGATATTTCTATTTGTTTTACCCTATAGAACCATTTTCCCATTTCATCCTTTTAAGATACACATCCTCTTAGTAAACCTTATAGAATGTCCTGAGTCACATAGTTGATTGACACTGAGAAAATTGTGACTGAGGCCTTCCACTGCTAAGACATCAGCACGTCACATCTCTTTGCCTGCAAACTTGGACTTTACTAAGACAATAATTTTCAGTCCTTAATCGCTTCCAAATTTGACAACTCCTTCTTTGTCATATTTTATGCCTGTAACAAGATCCTTATTTCCTGTCCTGTGAGATGTGCAACAACTATCTAGGATCCACAGACCAGAGCGATCTGATGCTTTAAGGGAAATTTCTTCCACCACTGCCTTCTCATCATTCTTCTTCGTGGTCCATATTTTTTCCTTCACACTCGGCATGGATTGAGACTATTGTTTTTTCTTAGAGAATGATGGACCAGAATCAGCATGCTAAGATGGAAATTTATTTTTCATTTTCAACTCACCTATTGGATCATTTATCTCCTACTTATGAATGTTTTTATTCTTCTTTGGTACATTCTTCTATAAGGTCAAAGAGTAGTACCTAGCCATGTACCCCATTCCTCCACACCAAAAACAGTTTCCTTAAAAATATGTTCAAGAGAATCGTTCTATATTTGGCTTCCATCTCAATTCTTGTGACCTTCGATGTCTCTTTGTAATAGAAAACACTTACTGTGAATGTCCCATCTTTCAACAACAATAACACCTGATATAAGGTGCATTCCTTCATGTAACTTCTGCACTGTGAGTTTCCCCTTGGGATCTTTGAATATTATGATTCTGTTTTGTGCCCAAATCAACCTTCAATCTCGGAATGGGTGCTTGAAGTCTGAATGCAATTTTATCAGTTTTTTGTTTTTGATCATGCCCCCCATCGGCCTTAGCATCTAAACAAATTTGATGCTTCCTTTCTTCTGAATCATTATTATCTATTATCATCTTCTTGGTTTTCTAAGTGATCTTCTTTCCTGGTGTCCCTGTAGAAGTCATGATTTTTTCTTGAACCTTAAACTTTTTCTGCCAACTGACAACTTCTCCTTCAAATTATTCAATACGCATGATTTGATCTTTCCTTGTTTTATTCAAGCCATAGTTCTCCCTTTTCTGTTATTAAATATTTATTTTATACCTACTGACCGATTCTGAGTCCTCTGGTGTTGATGATTTGAGTTTCTCAATTTCTTCCATCAACTCATATTTCTCTTCTTCCTACTGCTATATATTGAGTTTGGCATCACAAATTACTTTGTTGGATTTCTTTGTTTTGTCTCTCCAAACATCTATCTCTTCAAGAGTTTTTTATAACTCATCTTTCATATCAACACTTCCTTTAACATCTTCTTCATCATAAATGTCAATTTCTTCCTTTTTCTGTGTACTCCCGACAACTTCCACCATAGCATTTTCACTCCGATCTTTACAGTTCTTTATCTCTTCAACCTCCTCATCCTCATACTTGTCTGAGCTATTAGATTTTTTTTGAAAAGAGACACTTATTCATAAGGAAAATTCTTTTGAAATATTTCTTGCCTTTCTCATAGGCTGAAGATTTCTTCTTGCGAATATCAATATCATCGACATCATCATCCTCTTAGAACATTTTCAGGCACCTTACTGCAAGATGAACCAGTTTTCCACATCGAAAATAAGAAATTGGAAGTTTCCCTTTAAACTTTCTTTTTCCTCTTAGAAGGTTTGAGGAGAGGAATGACATTACCTCATCTATCTCTACATATTCCTGATAATCTTCAATGGTGAGATTCTTCATGGCCTTGAATTCCACCTCTTTGGACTTACCCTTTTCCATACCATCGTTATCATCATTTCTCATTTCATATTCAACAATGGTGTTGTGTAGGTTATCCAATGACTACTCTTTTGAGACATTATCTTCAAAAACTAAATCATTCGGATTGAATTGAGGTTGATGTTTCCTCAAGATATGCTTCCAAATTTTTATGTCTTCAATAACTTCTCCAAGACCTCACATGTCCTTCACTACAACATTTACCCTGCCAAAGAATACATCAGCAGATTCATTCTGGTTCATTATTAGATCTTCATACATGTTACAAAACACTTGTATATTCGCTTCTCTGACCTTTGAATCTCCTTCATATATGTTCAAAAGATTTTCCAACATAGCATGTGATGTTTTTCATGACCCCACCATGGTATAAATAGCATTGGATAAGGATCCCCCAAAATCATTGATTCCCTTTGCATCAACATCCAATTCTCTTCGCTCAGCTTAGGATATTGCACCAATATTAAAATCAGCTATGATACCGTGCGTTGTTGTTGTAAACACATCCATTCCCAAATATCAGAAGTAGTGTTGCATCTGATTCTTCAATAGGTGAAAATTGTTCACATCGAAGAACGAAATCCCTTTATGATTGATGAACTCCATTTGAGAGAGAAACTGAAATCAAACTGGCTCTGATACTAATTGTTATATCCATTAGGCTAGATACCCTGAGAGGGGGGTTGGGTGAATCGTGGTATGGAAGATTAAAATAACTGCCCCTTCAGATCTTGTTTTTATGTTTGAAAAATCATGTTCTCTCTCCCTCCCATTGAAAAGTATGAATACACCTTAAAGCATTCACAGGACACAACAATTATTACTTGGTTCACCCTCACTAGACTATGTCCAATGAGCATACACCAATGGTGTGCCTATGTACCAATTCCAATATAAGTGCACTATTGTTTAGATGTTTGGAGTGGATTCACTATCCCTCCTCGATTACAACCACTAATAGTATGAAATCTCACAACACTCTCAACTGAAGTGTGCTCACTACTTCTTCAGAAGATCCACTCACAGTTTATAGACCTGTGGGTCTCTTCATTATTTCTAATGAAATTTTCATCCTTTACTATTGATAGATTCTATATTGATGTTCATCTTTCACCCATAGATGAATCTCTCTTTTCACCGAGTGTACTGGGAAACCTCAAATCTTTCGTGCAACCCTTACTGCATCTTGTGCACAACTTTAATTCTTTGAGTGCAAGATTCCACTTTTTTCATGAAACACCCTTTTAGCGCAATGCAAATCTTTCATGCAATGAAAATCTTTCACTCCACTCAAATCTTTCTTGAAATTTACAAATCATTCACGCAACTCCCTTTGAACGAAATTCTTACACGATCCAGTTCTTGGATTTTCTCTACGTATCAATTAATTTATGTGGGAGGGGGTCACCTATTATTTATAGACCTCATTTACCCTTACATGAAAAAAACCCCAATGTACTGCGCAATACCCCTTTTTACATTACCTTTGGCGTGTAAGTCTCTTTTGCGCACACCTATTCTTTCTCGCCTTTCTTAAATCTTTTGCACATTCCCTTCCTTTTCCATTTTTCGACTATTGGACTGCGAATCATGACTGGTGCACATAACCCCATTTTATTTCTCCTTTGGTGTATAATTCACTTTTTCTCCAACCTCGTATTTTTCACCCTTGTTCAAATATTTTTCGCATCCTCCTCTTTCACTCCAATGTTCAAATATTTTGTGCAACCTCTTTCATGATAATTCTCTAATATTTCATGCACCTCATGCCTTTTCTGTTTTCATCCTTCAGATCCTGAAACCTTCCTTGGGTGCAAGATTCCAAACCACCATAGAACATGCATGCAACATACTTTTCAAAAAACATGCATCCCCATTTTCTAATTTTGAGGCCCAAAAATTTGGCAATCATTAGATAACAACACCATATTAGATTTGTTCTTTTTGTACTACCTCCAGATCATCCATTCCTTTTTCATCATTATTTTTTAATATAAGTTGTCATCAAAATCTATGGATTTTGTGAAATCACCATGTAAATCCCCTTTTCCAACAAAATTAATATTTTGTTCCAATTTTTCAACACATAGGTATGCTTTGTCAACAAACACAATTACCTCAAAAATGCTTCAATGGTATCATGAGGTATTTTTTCCCAACAATCTCTCCCTTTGGGAATGTTGGCATCTCTTCTCATAACAATTCTTTTCCCTTTGACACCTCATCAGTGGAAGTTCCAGTCGTTACCACCATCTGCCTCTTGCGATTCGGATAGTATTCATGGATTCACATAACATGTACTCTAAGCTCACCTAATAAATGCTCGCTATCGAAAACAAGAGTAAATGAAAATATCATCAATGAATTACCAATTTTTAATACCACATTGATACCAATTTTTAACGGATACCAATTAGTGAACGTTAGAAACCTTCTCATACAATTCCAACATCAGTCTTCTACTTTTATCATGATCCTCATCTATCGTGATATCTACTATTTGATCGATCACTTCTTGCATCATTAGATTTCAAACTCTTACCCCCATACCATTGATCCCCCAATCATGATGCTCCACCTGTCAGCTTCTCCCCATATCAATCATGATTTATCAAATAACTACATTGTCTCCCCCTTGAACAACCACTGTTTTCTCCCCCATGGTCGAAGAACCCAAAGGCCACTCCTTTGCGGTCAGTAATAGGGTAAAAACATATATTAGTACATTACTAAATAGCATACCATACCTTGAGGAGTGGGGGTCCCAAAACCGCACTATTTCAAGTGCGGGGAGTCAACTGAACTCTCAGAGACAGTCAATGTCTCTCTAAAGCATCCTTTGGTATGGCCTTTGTCAGAATGTCTACAACCTTTAGTTTTCTAGGCAAATAATCCAACTTCAGAAGTCCCTTCTCAACATTCTCCATGATAAAATAATAATTTATCTCCATGTGATTTTTCCATGAGTGATGGATGATAGTTTTTCTTAGATTTATAGCACTTGAGTTATTGCACTAGATTCTGATCATAGATTTCACTTTAATTCTCATATCATCAAGCTGCTTCTTCATCCATAATAACTGTGTGCATGCTTGAGTGGCCACAATATACTATGGTTCTTTGGTTCGCAATGATATGAAATATTTCTTGTTTCTTATCCAAGAAATACACAATCCACCAAGATAGAAAGAACCTCCTAACATTGATTTCTTGTCATCTACTGAACCGGCCCAATCTACATCAGTATATCCCAATAACTCTAACTGAGATTTGTCGCTATATATGAAGACAAAAACTATTGTTCCCTTGATATTTCAAATTATTCTTATTAATGCATGCATGAGGCTTTCCGTGGGATTACTTTTATATATCGCTGTTTGGCATGTGGCGACTACAATGTGAGGCCTTACCGCAGTCAAGTAAAACATACATCCAATGATTTGCCTATATTCTATGATATTAACTGCCTTTCCATCCTCATCTTTTGAAAGTTTCATCTGGGTAGCAGCCAGAGTTTTCATCTACTTTTAATTTTCTATTCCAAATATTCTCAAAACCTCCTTGAAATATTTGTATTGAGAAATGAATGTTCCATTCCTTCCTTGCGTCACTTGTAGACCAAGGGGAAACATTAGCTCTCCAATAATTGACATTTAGAACATACATTTCTTGAATTCGGAAAAATGTCTGCACTGAGCTTCATCTAATCCCACAAATATTATGTTATCGACATAATCTAGCACCATCATCCTTTGATTACTGTTGTTGTTGAAATAGAGATTGTAATCGACTCCACTACGATGAAAACCATGTTTCTTCAAGTACTGATGAAGCCTTTAGTACCATTCTCTCGGTGCTTGTTTCATCCCATATAATGCATTCATTAGATGACAAACCTTTTTTTCATCCTCAATAATGAGAAAACGATCTTTCTGATTGATATACACTTATTCCTTTAGAATCCCAATCAAGAATGCATATTTGACATCCATCAGGAACACTTTCAACATTTGTTTCATTTAAATGGCTAGGAATAATTTGATTGTTTCCATCCATGCGACTGGAGAAAATGTCTTATCAACATAAATAGCCTCTATCTGGGAGTATCCTTTACACACTAGTCGTGCTTTGTTTCGACTCACTATTCCATATTCATTAATCTTCTTGCGAAAGACCCATTCAGTCCCGATGACATTCTTATCAGCTGGCCTCAAAACCACTTCCCACATCTGATTCTTCTCAATCTAATATATCTTTTCATTCATAGCCTGAACCCTATTTTCATCTTCAGTTGCATCTGTAATGCATTTAGGCTCTACATGAGATGAGAAGGAGGCCTTCTTTAGTGATTTAATTCTTCTTTTCTGAACTAGAGCTGACTGATAACCAATGATATTTTTCCTGTAAATTTCATCTTGACTCCTTGGATTTTGTACAGATTTGGATTTTACTTCCTCATGCTCATCATCAGTATCTTCTTCTGAATCAACAGCATCCACTTCTGCTCTCCCAGCATTTCTTTCTTCCTCATCACACTCATCAAGAAATTCTTCACTGCATTGTTGAATGATCTCCTCATTCTCCACTACTATGACATCGTTACCCTAAACTACATTTCCCAGCCTTTTGTTATAGAATTTATATGAATTACTTTTTCTTGATTAGCCAAGGAATATCCCATCATCTCCTCATGACTCATATTTCGTGTGTTTTTCCTTGTTGAGGATAAATAACTTACTTCCAAATATTCAAAAGTATTTCACTGCTGGATTATTTCCATACCACATCACATACAATGTCTTTCCTTCCATTGGACACAACTGAACCCTGTTAGAAATGTAGACTGATGTTAAAACTACATCCTTCCAAAATTTATCTAATAGTTTCTTTTCAATGAGCATCATTCTGGCCATGTTGTTGATGACAAAATTTCTTTTTTCAACCACTCCATTCTGTTGGGGAGTTCTCAGTGAGGAAAAACTATGCATTATCCCTTGTTTCTTTAGATAGTCTTCCACCAGAGTGTTTGTAAATTCAGTACCATTATCAGCACCAAACTTCAGAATTTTCTATCCATGAATCCTTTCGCACTCCCTCCGGTAATGTTTTAAGCAGATGGACACATCTCACTTATGGGAAATAAAAAATACCCATACAAATCTACTAAATTAATCAATGAAATGAACATAATACCACTTTTCATCAATTTTTCATGGTGTGATGGGCCCAAAAACATTAGCATGCACCAATTCGAGAACTCTTGTTGAGTTCTTTTCCTTTGCCAAATACATCATTATGACGAGTTTCATTTTTTGTCATGCATCACACGTGTGAGTACGATCACGTGATAGCTTAGGGAGGTCTTTGGCTACATCACACCCTACCGGATCTTCTAGGTATTGTTGGCATAGATGACCAAGTCGTTTATTCCACAACATGTTTTCTTCCTCTATAGATAGAAATCACATATCTTCTTCTCCACTTACTAGGCAGAGATATCCCTTTCTTAATTTTCCCTATAGAACCATTCCCCCGTAACATCCTTTTACGATACATATCTTCACAGTAAACCATATATAATTTCTGGAGTCACATAGTTGATTGACGTTGAGAAAATTGTGACAAAGGGCTTCTACTAATAAGCAATTATCACGTCTCATCTCTTTTCCACCAAACATGGCCTTTTCTCAGCTAATAATCTTCAGGCCTTCATCATTTCAAAATTTTACAACTCGTCATTTATCATATTTTATGCCATTAACAAGATCCTTATTTCCTGTCACACTACTACATAAATCTCCTTTTGGGGTTTTATTTTAGTGGCAGTTTACAAAACAGCCGCTAAAACTTTTGTTAAAAAGTTTTACCGATGGTTTATTAAAAACTGATGTGAAACCCATTTATGTTTTTACAATAGCAACACTCCACCCCACCCGAGCTAGATCTTCTCCCACCAAACCCGTGAAGGATCTCCCTCTGACGAGCCCCAAACATAGGCCCGCCTCACGGGCCGCCGGTGACCTCGTCGTCGGTCGTTGTTGACCCCCTTCTCCCCCGACACCTGCGATGCCGGCTTCTCCCACGACCCCATCGAGTTCCTACCCTAGGTAGGATCCCCTCCCCTACCGCCGGTGGATTTATTTTATTTAGGTATGTTTTGTGTGTAATGGTTAGTGGAATCTTGTGGAGGAAAAATGCATAATGATTTATGTAGTTTCATTATTGTTTAGTCATTTCCATAATTTATTTTGGTTTATCATCAAATTTGGATGAATACATTTAATGGATTGACATCATATATTTGGGTTTCGTTTGGAAATGATCTCGGAGGTGTTCCAAGAGTGATCCATACCCCATTGCTTGAGGTTACAGGGAGGATACATAACTATCACTAAAGTATAACTAATTGGATTAATATGGATCAATTATCGTAATTAATTATTATTTCTTCATAATTTATGTTGTAATTGTATGAGTTAGGGGATTGAGATGGTGTTGGTTCCTAGAGATGTCTTTGATTAGGATGGAATGTGATTTCATATGGGGATAACACTATGGTTAATGTATTTTATTACTAATATTACCGTAGGATATGGTTATGAATTTATTGTGTGGATTGAAATTTCATGTAGGTGGGTATGTGACATGAACGGGATCCATGAGTTATTTACCATATGATACATGAGGATAGTGATTCATGTTGGGTTCATAAAATTCCCTTTAGTATGATGCGTTGATTATATTACCATTTATGGCTATGTTTTATATGTGAGAGGCTTAACTATAGGGAAATTAAAACCCCAATAGGGTGTCCATCATGTATTTATGGGTCAAGTTATCTATAAAGGTCTTGGTTTAGGTAATTTCTTATCTCCTAAAGAAATTTATAGGGGCGAGGCTATGGGATGGTGTGGTAATGGTCATATGTGGTATGATAATCTATGAGAGCATATGAATGACCCAGAATGGAACCAAGTTTGGTTCCTTTGCTCGATGAGCAATCAATATGGACTATATGGATAATGATAGGTTCTCCAAACATTATGAGTTGGGAATGTGTCCCTTGACAGACATTTATCCCATAGGTAGGGGTGAGATTCCTAGGAAATGGAACCTTAAGCGGTGTCTTTATCATCCACATTAATCAATTTTAACAATATAAATATAACATCAAAATTAGATTCATCATGTCAATAACAACATACCAATCCCACAGAAACCAAACTAATGATATTAAGGGAATAACTACTTCCTCCTCTAAATTTTTCTTCTTATTAGTGGTCTAATTATACTAAATTAAGTTCTTGATATCCCTTGTTATAAACCAGATTCAATATGACATCATTGATTCTCTTAGTTAAGGCTTGGAAACCACTTTTAATTCTAGAATAATCTATTTTTAGGTCTTTCTAGATTCAACAAGAGACTTTACATCAGCATGAAACTTCTTGATCAAGTTTTAAAGAAAAAAGGGGTTTCTTAATACCACTTGTTGAGTCATGATCATCCATGACACGTTTTGATCATATTATATATCAAATGAGACTTGAAATAATTATTACATAACTTATTTCATGCATTTTTTGGATTTAATCAGACCTTCCATTAGCTGAATAACATGTACTTTATTAGAACATCCACCCCATGGATCATATCTCCCCCTAAATATTGGGAAACTTCAAACAATGGTTAGAATTATTTTATTTAAAGGGAGAGGGGAACCTCCAACTTTCTTAAGTTGACTAATGTGGTGGGACTTTGTTAACTCACCCAAATCTCCAAATTTAATTCTAATCCTTTGTGGTGGTACTACTTTATATGACACCACTAGTGGGTGATTTAACATATGTATTGATATAGGAAAACCTTATATAATGTATTTATATATTTTTCAACTAGTATATATGAATCTATTTCTCTATTTAGTAATAGTTATGTGTTTTAATATTTTTTAATATTGTGTAGGCACATTGTGATATACATGGATAAAATATGGATCACTTTACTGATGAACACAACTTAGTATATTAAGGTTTTGAATGAGTTTTTAGATTTCTCAATTGAAAATTGATCCGTTAATGTCCATGTTCTAAATGTAAATTTAGAAGATGGTTGAAGAGAGATGAAGTTTATGAAAATTTAATATTGAATCAATTCCCTGGTCAATATTTTTGTTGGATTCGGCATAGAGCATCGAATGTTACAGAAATTTTGAGCACTAATGTCAATCCACAGAATGACCACCCAACATCGTCGACAATGGAAAATGAAATGAAAAACCTTATAAATGATGAATTCAGCACTGAAAGAGACCACCATCAACATCATAACATATCAGAACAACTAGATGAGGGTGCTACAAATAGTAATGAGGAAAGTGATGATTTTGAGATTGTAGAACAACCATATCAAGATTGTAACATATCAGTGGATCGTCCTCTTGATTTTGTGGAGAATAATGTAAGAGAAAACTTCACTGAGGAAAATGCATTCCATGATTTTGTTGATGAGGGAAATCATGAGTTGTATAGTGGAAGTTCGAAATATTCAAAACATTATTTTATGCTGAAGTTGTACCATATCACATGTCTATGTGGAATTGAAAATAAGTCAGTGTACATGATATTGGAATTGTTGAGTGATACATTTCTTGAAGTAAACATCCCTGAGTCTTTTTATGATATGAAAAAATTTGTTAATGGGCGTGGTTAGAATTATACAAAAATACATGTGTGTCCCAAGGATTGTATGTTTATTGGTGAGAAGATTCAGAAAGACAGTATTGTAAAAAATGTTCTTCTTCTCAATGGCAGTCAATGGGTAGTATTGGAAGTCTGAATCAACATACATTCATGAAGAAGAAGAAAAGGAACACACCAACAAAGGTTTTGAATTACATTCCTTTAATACCTCGGTTGCAAAGATTATTCATGTCATCAAAAACCGCCAAACACACGAAGTGGCATTCTGTAGATAATAACAATGACATGTTAATGAGACATCCATGAGATTCACAATCATGGAATAAATTTGATTCATTACATCCAGATTTTTCATCTGATCCTAGGTATATTTGATTGGGATAGGCTACCGATGGAATCAACCCATTTGGGACTTTGAGTACTAGTTATAGCATTTGGCCAGTTTTTTTGATCCCTTACAATCATCCTCTATGGATGTGTATGCAACAAATGTCTTCTATCATTTCGATGATTATTATTGCAAAAAAATTCTAGAAAATGATATTGAGGTATACTTGCAACCATTAATTTAAGAATTACTGGAGTTGTGGATCAACAGTTTTGAGACATTTGATGCTTCTTGTAAGACAATTTTTAAAATGCATGCTACATTAATGTGTAAAATTAGTGGCTTCCCTGGGATTGGGAATTTATCTGGTTGGAGCACTTACACGGGTTTGGCATGTTCTATTTGTAACTTTTCTTTTGAGACCAAATGGCTACCTCACAGTAAATTTTTTTGATTCTTGTGCCATCAAAGATTTCTCGTTGCATCGCATAGATTTCAGTGGAACATATCAATATTAATGGTTTCATTGATCATAGACCACCTCCAAAGTTGTTAACTGGATATGAAATATTGAATCAACTTGGAAATGTGGAATTGGAATTTGGGAAGGTTTATCATTTGAGTGAGAGTGGGAAATGGGTTTAAAGTGCATTGTCAAGTGAAATCGGAACACAAAAATGGAAGAAAGAAAGTTTATTCTTCAAATTTCCGTATTGGGAATTTAATTTGTTGTGGAATAATCTTGATTTGATGCATATTAAGAAGAATGTATGTGAAATTTTGATTTTCACATTTCTTAATGAGCATGGAAATTCAAAGGATCATCTCAATGCTCGCAAATACTTATAAACAATGAACATAAAACGTGATCTCTGGCTAGATGAGAATGAAAAGTATCCTCCAACAATTTTATGATTGAAAAATAGGTATAAAGATACATTCCTTCAAATTTTAAAGAATATTAAGGTATCTGATGGATATTTAAGAAACATCTATGGGTGTGTTGACCCTGATGAATCGTAAGTTATATGGATTGAAAAGTCACGATTCACATATTTTGTTACTATAGATACTATCATTGGCATTGCGTACATTATTACCTGAAAAAATTAATTTTGTAATACTCCAATTCTGCACATTTTTCAGTCAATTATGTGAGAAATTTCTAAATTCATTTCAGCTTGCCAAATGCTAGGAGAGGTTTGTAATGACCCTTTGTGCAGTGGATATGATCTTTACTCTGTTGTTTTTTACTATAATGATGCATTTAACTGTGCATTTGGTTGAGGAAGCTAAATTAGGTGGCCCCATTCATTATCGATGGATGTATCCAATTGAGAGGTACTTTATTTATATTTTTTTCAGTTAAGTACAAAAATTTGGCACTTAATTAAATGCATAATTATGTTTATTATTTTTCACAGATATCTTGGGCATTTAAAATCATACATGAGAAATAAATCTCAACCATAATGCTCTATTGCTGAAGACTATTTGGATGATGAGTGTCATACATTTTTGTTCTAGACACATGGATGATATTTGGAAAATATTTAATGATGTTTGACCTGTTGAAGACACATTAGCTCAATCTCAAATACATCAGAAATCTAAAATATTTCCTGCTATTGTCCAATCAGCTGGGAGGAATTCAAATGTGGCAATGACATAATTGGAATTATTACAGGCACATATATTTGTGCTACGAATAGTGAAATTTCATATCCATTTATTTAATAGTGGAGGATACCAACAAAGAGATGAATGAGAGGCTGAACAATAAATGAGAAAGATATAATGAAATTTGTTAACAAAGAGCTTGTAGAATGGTTTGCACGATGTAACAACCCGAGATTTTATGAGAATTATTATTTTTAATATCATTGATGTTTTATATTGTACGCTACACAAAAGGGAGTTTTCACTACACGCATCCATGACACGGCTTTCATTAAACACAATCACGACCTTCCTAGATAGCGTGTGTAGTACGCAATACTGGGTTTCACTAAACAACAATATATTGTTATAATATTATTATGGACATGTCATTATGAATAGTATTAACTAACTTTGTAATTTTAAAACATTATTATTCATATTAAACATTTTCTAGAACATGGTATGAGAATAAAATAATTTTTGGGGGTAAATAAGTATTTTTAAAAAAATGCAGTTTTGCCGCCTTTTGATAGCACACCCACATTAAATCTAAATTTTTACATTTTTATAAGTTCAATTTCTAAAAATAAAATTCTTATTTGGAATCAGGATATGAAAATTTACTTTGGTTAAATTTTTCATATTATTCAGATAACTTTCATATTTTAATGAATAGTAAAAACAGGCTATATTTTAATTAAAAACAAATTTTTTCATCACAATAATTTATATGGATAAGTTATCATATTTAATGGTTTTGAAGTATAAATAGAATATATTTTTACCATTTAATATAATTTATGTCATTACCCTTAATTTTACATTGAATTCATATGTAAAAACATTTCAATCTTTGGCAATATCTTAACTTTTAAAACCCATTTTCTTATCAACAGGATTAATTTTAAATTAATTAATACAACTTATGTATTTTGAATTTTGAAAAATGGATTCCATATTTGAATTCAGTGGGTCCAAATTATGTTAATTGGTTACTTTTTTGATATTATGAATAGTAACTATGGTAATTTTTATTTACTTCAATTAAAAATAAATCGGGTAATTAAGGGTAAAAATAAGATTAAAAGATTACCCTAACACCTGCAAAAATTCTATTGGATAACTAAAATTCGACCCATATCACCTAAGGGTCAGAATATATTCATTTTATATACTTTTAACCATGAAAATAATTTAATTATTATTAAAACAAAAGAAAGTTACAACATGTCACTCTTTTAAATCTTATAAGTATAATAATTTTAATTTAGTGATAAACTTCATGAAACATCGAACATTAATAATCTCCGGAAATATATTAAAATTATCTACATCATGTGAATTTATTTATAATTTTTAAAGATTAAATAATTATCATTAAACGTGACACAATAGTGATGTTAAAATGTTTTATTGATTGAAATGTCATGTAAATGGTTTTAAGAATATTAAAATAAATATTGTATGAACAATTTAATATGATACATGAATTTTCTAGATAAATATGACATGTTTTAAATCTATTAAATATTTTAGTTCTAAAATATCTTCTGTTTGGATTTTATTTAAATTCAAATAAATGAATAGTGTCAGAATTGACACTATTGTTATTTTATAAAAATAACATAATATAAAATTGTTTAAAATCAAAAAAAAAATTAAAAAATTATAAATTACAGTTTATATGGTCAAAAATATCATTAATTTTCTAATTATAGACAATTTACAACACATAAGTAATTATTCATAATAATTTAAAATTTAGAATCTTATTACAACAAATAAGATTAAATAAATTAAATATGAATAAATCAAGTTGATAAGGTTTTAAATAAATTTATTACATGTCTAAATTTTATTGGTTGATTAGATTACAACCCTATATCATCTAATATTCGAATATTATTCATTTTTTGAGGTTTTATGTGGGTTTTGATTTATTATAAATTAATATTTTTGAGGTTTTTAAAGGTGCCCCACTCATCCCTTATAAAAGGGAACATCCTCCCTCTCAACTTCACAACACCTTGAGCCTTCAAGCTTGGCCAAACCCAGCCCATTTCTCTTCTCCACTTCTCTAGAAACATTCTGGAGGTTCTGGTCTTCTAAAAAGGCCAACACTAGTAACTTAAAAGGAAGCTTAAACGATGAGCGTCAAAGAAGAGGTAATCTCTTCTACCAATTCTTTCATGTTTCATTCTTCTTCAACGTCCTATTATTTAGTTGTTTCATAGTAATGTCATAAAATAACTATCACTAATGTACTGATACGATATTATAAATATGAAACAACCCCAATTCACTTTCTATCCATCCAATGGAAAATGAAATCACCGCATGTGCGTACGTACGGAATACCGTCTCCACGCCGTGGTGTAATTAGTTTTTCCACCACAAACTTATATGGATGGGTATAATGGTGTAAAAAATAACTTCTTATTATAACATCATACAGATTATTATATATTATATCATTCACTACAATTCTATTCAATAATTATGGGAACGATATCATCACTCATGCGTATGTCTGGACTCCAGTCTCCATGAACCTGATTAGATTAATTTTCCATGATTGACCATTGAAGTATGATTATAAAGTTTATATATAATAAAAAATCATAATAATGATACTAGATTTATGTACATATATTTTTAATTTACTTAATTCCATTCAATTCAATAAGGAAATGAAAACAACGTTCATGCATAGGTGCGGCCTAACGTCTCCATGAACGGTGAATTTCATTCCATTTATCAATATATCATATATATTTATATACTAAATTATATTATATATAAATCATGTATTACATTCTTGAATTTATTAAATCAGGATATGAGTAAAAATATCAAGAAAAAAATCGAAACATGTATGATAAATGAAACAATTTTACCCAAAACATGGCTTTATCATGTAATTTACCAAAGAACGGATAATATAAAGTCATAAGTGAACCATATATGATATCATAACAATGAATATGATTCTTTAATAATTAAATGACTTATTTAAATCATTATACAGGATGTTCGGATACATACGAAGCATATCAGTAATAAGGTAAGGGATAATTTTTCAAATCTCATTTTTATCTGAGATTGTTTATATATAAATATTTACTCGGGTTATATTTTTCAACCATGTCCATAAAAATGCTTTTCAATAAGTTTTTAATATTATTCCATGTATTTTTAAAGTCACGTTTACCCCTTTTTGAATTTTACTTTATGTTATGGAAGGAATATTTCTTTGGTTTACCATACGTGGTACTTTTTGGCTTTTCCTTTAAAAGTACGAGGAGAATGTTTTTTTAACTTATACGACATGAATGGAATTTTACAATTTCATAATGCCTAATTTTTATGAATATTGCTTTACAATATTTCATGATTATTTTCAATAAAATTATTTTCTTTTAAAATTGAATTGCATTCTCTGATAAGAAAATGATTTAAAGAAGAAAGGGTATTTTCCTCAAGAATTAATTTCAAGTGTTTTATGAAAACCATTTTCCATCATAGATGACATTATTTAGTAAATTTATGTTTCAAGTATAATTTATCTATTATTAAAATGGTTTTATTTTTCTTATGATGAAATGATATCAATTTATTTAATATGGATTATGTTATGATGGGAGGATGTTTATGAAACTAATTTTATTCTTTGGGTTTTGATGAATGATTTGTGTTTATGTTGTGGAACATGTAAGAATGATTTCATTATGAGATGGGTGGGACCTATATCTCCCTCCAATGTATTGGGAAAATATTTATATCTCATGAGATAGGGATGGCTAGAACTGCAAGTTAATCCAGTGCAGTGATACAGGATTGGAGCGATGAGTTAACTCGATTCAGTAAGGGACTTTGTCCACTATGATGGTCTTGGAAGCAATGCCTTGGATACAATGAAAATCATATCATGTGATTAATGGTTTTCCTCAATTACATGTTTTATTACCATTCTATTTTATCATATTTGATGATCCATTATGATATATGCTTTACATACTGTCATGTTTTATTTCATTGCTCAAGATTTTGATATTTAAACATTATGTTCATGTTTTTATGTTCAAATGTATATGGTTTGTTTTATTTTCTCCATGATTAACCTTACTAAGCATTTGAGCTCACCCTTTATATTTTTTCATTTCCCTAGGATATAAATAATGTTTTTAGGTAAGAAATCAAAAGGGGAAGATCTTTATGGGAGATGTTGAAGATATTTCACCATGATTAGAAGATTATGTTCTGAGTTTCCAAAGACACTAAACTATTACGGTCGTTGAGTGTTGGTTTTTTGTTATGTATTAATTATTCTTCAAATTTAATGTCATTTCCATGTGTTTCAAGTTTGGGGTCTCTACAGTTGGTATCAGATGAAAGGTTAAGTCAACCATTGGAAACTAAGATGTGAGAACTTTAGTGAGATCCCTAGATATATTTCTAAGGTATGCCTACAGATGTCCCTAAGGTTAAGTATAAGTATAGGTTATAGTATTAGAATTAAAGTAATGATATTATAATTAAACCTAAGATGTTAGATATAGAAGGTACTCCCCCTTTATTATGTTGTTTTCCCTTCCATGATTCTTCCCTCTCACACTATTCTTTTTGGGTTTTGGACGATGTATGTAACTCGAAGGAACTGTGTTGATCAATGTAGTGGACAATGAAATGATTGTCCTCTTGAACCAACCAATGATATGGTAGATGGACTGAAAAATCATATTGCTATATTTACACAAGATATGAATCATTCTGTACTTCCAAATGAGCAAAGAAGTGAACAATATTATATTAAGTTCTTCATGAGGAAACGTGCACCATCTTTTTGTGGGTCTTCTAATACACTTGATGCAGAAAAATGGATTAGTACCATTGAAAAGATATTTTCCATACATCACTGTTCGGAACATGAAAAATTAATTTGGTCTATTTACCATTTAGATGTTGGAGCAGACCAATGGTGGACTCAAATTAAGAATATGAGGCCCCGAGATGAAATTGAATCCATGGAATGGAATGAGTTCAAGAACTTATTTTTCAATAAGTACTTCCACAGTATTCATCGAACAAATATGGAAAATTAGTTCCTTGTGCTTAAGCCAAAGGATTATGAATTTGTTGGTATATATGAAGATAATTTTACAATGCTTGAAAGGTATGCATATGTCTTTATTATCCAACCTAAAAGTAAAGTTGATAGATTCTACAGTGGCTTAAAACCAAGTCTTTGAAGGGAATTAGCAATAATAGACATCAGTAGCTATGAAGAAATTGTGCGTTGTTTGATCAAGGTAGAACTAGAAGTTGGTGTTATATATCCATCTCATGGTTTTAACAAGAAACGAAATATGGAGTTGGAGGAAAAATCTAAGAACAATGGTGAAAAGAAGATGAATGTTACATTATGCTCAAAGTGTGGAAAGAAGTATGGTGGAGATTACCTAAAGGTTATTAGAAAAAGTTTTAAGTGTGGAAAAGAATGTCATCGAGTAGTTAAGTGTCAAAGTAATGGGAAAAAGGTAGCTATAGATGTGAATAGAGAAAAGACTACAGAGAACGCTCCACCAACACATCAATTCATCAAGTGCAAGGAAATGGGGCTTTATTCTAATCAATTCCCTAATCCAAGGGTTAATGATGATCGACGTGATCAACCACTTAAGGAAATGGATAAAGGGAAGTCACATGTGATCACAATTTGTGATGTTGAGTATGAAAATGATGTTGTGGAATGATTAAGTGTTTATGTAATGGGATTTAAAAATAGTATCTTGGAATCTAATTTATGGTATCATGGAATTTTGGAATATATATGTACTGGTTTTAAATAATTATATGGTACCGGTAACCATGAAAAGTTATTGAAATATTTTTTGAAAGAAGATGTTATGCGCATAATGATGGGATAAAGAGAAAATGAAATGAGCTCATGACTGATATCATGGTTTGAATATATAGAAATTTTGGGATTTTGGAATGTTGAATGAGTTAACTTTTGACAGCATTCATGTTTTCACAAAGGTTCAATGGGTATTCATTTTTTTCAAGAGAATACATGATTAAGGAATTAAATTTTTTGAAATGTGACCAACATGACATATCGTATGATATATGGGGGATAAATGATGGTATTCACATGCTCGGTAGATGACATTTCTAGTAATTGTTTTCTTTATACTATGAGATTGGACAGAAGTTTTTTAGATAAGCCTAAAGATTGGAATGGATTATGTTAGACATAAGTTAGTATTCTTTAAGGATAGAAATTTTTCGATATTATTGATGGGATGTTATAATAGCGTAGTTTTAGAAAAAGGAAAACCTACAGGACGGGCGACAACCCGTCGTGTCGGACAAGGCTGTAGGAATCAAACCCACAACCGAAGTGCGACAGAACTTTATCACCATCCACTGGCCTACATGATGTCCCTGGTTAGTAGAAACTAGTATAATATTATTAAGAGGTATGATAGATGAAGTAAAAGTCCATTTTTGGAATCATATACGATTAACCTCACCATAGATGGACTTATGCATATTTGATAACTTTTTCTAAACTTTTGTTTAAGATAGATGGAATGACCCATCATTCTATCACATGATATGCTAACACTTCAATAATTAAAAATTAGACTTCAATTCTTTAATAGATTATGTGGAAATTGTTCAAGGCACGATCAATGGTGAGATTGTACCGAAATTACGTAAGTATTTATTCTAATTCAAATTCTTCAACTTTAGGGAAATTATCTTGAAAACAAAAAATTTTGTCCTAGTAACCTTATATATGATGAATTTAATGGTACCTTGGATCATCACAAATTTATGGCATTGTGAGTATTGGATTTTTCAAATCCATGTTCTCTACCACTCTCTATCAGAACATGATGGTTAGATCTCTCTTCCATATCCATATTTTCACATATGTTCTTTTATGTGGGAACCTAAGTGATGAGTTACTTTGGGTATCTATTTTGTTTCGAACATTAATTTATAAAATTAAGTTTTAGTATTCCTTTTTATAATGTGCGTTTTTATGAAAGAAGCTTTCAAGTAGTAATCAATTTATAACCCCGACAAATTTCGAGGGCAAAATTCATTTTAGAGGGGGTAGAATGTGACAACTCAAGATTTTATGAGAATTATTCTTTCTAATTTCATTGATGTATTCTGCTTTATGCTACACCAAATGGAGCTTGCACTACATGAATCCTTGACTTGGCTTGTATTACACGCAATCACGACCTTCCTAGATAGTGTTTGTAGTACGCAATACCGAGTTTCACTGAACAACGATATATTATTATAATATTATTATGGACTATCCGTTATGAATAGAATAAACTAAATTTTTAATTATATAACATTATTATTTATATTACACATTTTCTAGATCATGGTATAGGAACAAAATAAATTTTTGGAGTAAAATAAGTATTTTTTAAAAAATGCAGTTTTGACCCTTTTTGATGGCGCACCCACATTAAATCTAGTTTTGGAAACTTTAATAAGTTCAATTTGAAAAAATAAAATTCTTCTTTGGAATCAGTATATTAAAATTTAAATTGGATAAATTTATCATATTTTTCTGATAACATTCATAATTTAATGAAAAGTAAAAACACGCTATATTTTAATTAAAATCAAATTTTTTTCTTCGCTATAATTTATAAAGTTAAAATATAATATTTATTGGTTTTAAAGTATAAATTGAATATATTTTTACCATTTAATATAATGTATGTCATTACCCTTAATTTTACATTGAATTCAAAGGTAAAAACATTTCAATCTTTGACAATGTTTTATCATTTAAAACCCGTTTTCTTAACAACGAGATTAATTTGAAATTAATTACTGCAACTTCTGTGTTTTGAATTTTGAAATCTGGATTCCATATTTGAATTATATGGGTCCAAACTATGTTAATAGGTTAATTTTATTGATATTATGAATTGTAAATATGACAATTTTTATTTACTGCAGTTAATGGTAAATCGAGTAATTATGGGTAAAAATAAGATTATAAAATTACCCTAACACCTGCCAAATTTCTATTGGATGACTAAAAGTAGACCCATATCACCTAATAGTTGGAATAGATTCATTTTATAGACTTTTCACCATGAAAATATTTTAATTATTATTAAAACCGAAGAATGTGACAACATGTCACTCTATAAAATCTTATATGTATAATAATTTTAATTTAGTGATAAACTTTATGAAACTTCAAACATGAATAGTTTAAAGAAATCTAAAAAAATTATCTACATCATGAGAATTTATATATAATTTTAAGGGTTTAAATAATTATAATTAATGGTGACAAAATAGTGCTGTTGAAATTATTTTATTGATTGAAATATCAAATAAATGGTTTTAAAAATATTAAAATAAATATTTTATGAACTATTTAATATGAACGAAAAATTTTATAGATAAATATGACTGTTATGAATCAATTAAATATTTTATTTAAAACATATATTCTGTGTGTATTTTATTTAAATTCAAATAAATTATTAGTGTCAAAATTGAATCTATTGTTATTTTATATAAATAACATAATATAAAATTATTTAAAAATCACAAAAATATTTAAAAATTATAAATTACAATTTATATAATCTAAAATTTATTACATTATCCAATTATGGACAATTCAAAACACCTAATTAATTATTTATAAAAATTTAAAATTTATAATCTTATTACCACAAATAAGATTAAATAAATTGAATAATTATAAATCAAGTTGATATGGTTTAAAATAAATTTCCAACATGTATAAATTTTATTTTTTGATGATATTACAACCCTATATCATCTAATATTCGAATATGAGTCACTTTTGGGCGTTTTAAGTGGGGTTTGATTTATTATAAATTAATATTTTTGAGCATTCCAAAGGTGCCCCTCTCATCCCTTATAAAAGGGCACCTCCTCCCTCTCCACTTCACAACACCTTGAGCCTTAAATCTCAGATAACCCCTACCCGTTTCTCCTCTCTGCTTCCCTAGAAACATTTTGGAGGTTCAGGTCTTCTCAAAAGTCCAACTCTAGTCCCTTAAGAGAAAGATTGAAGGAGGTACCTCGAAGAAGAGGTAATCTCTTCAACCGATTCATTCAAGTTTCTTTATTCTTCCACATTCTTTTAATTAGTTGTTTCATTGTCAAGTAATAAAATAACTATCACTAATATACTGATATGATATTATAAATATGAAACAACCCCATTTCACCTTCTATCTATCCTATGGAAAATGAAATCATCGTGTGTGTGTATGTACGTAATACCGTCTCCACACAGTGTTGTAATTAGTTTTTACACCACCACCTTACTTGGATGGGTATAATGGTGTAAATAATAACTTTTTATTATAACATCATAATGATTCCGAGATATTATATCATTCACTCCAATTCTATTCAATAATTATGTGAACGATATCATCACTCGAGCGTACATATGGACTACCGTCTCCACGAACGCGATGAGATTCATTTTCCATGATTAACTATTAAAGTATGATTATAAAGTATATATATAATAAATAATCATAATAATGATACTGGATTTATGTAAAAATATGTTTCATTTACTTAATTCCATTCAATTCAATAAGGAAACGAAACCAACGTTCATGCATTCGTAAGGCCTACCGTCTCCATGAACGGTGTATTTATTCCATTTGTTGAACTATAATATATATTTATATACTGAATATATATTATATATAAATGATGTTTTAAATTTTTGAATTGTGTAAATCAATATATGATTAATAATATCAATAACAAAAAATTGAAACACGTACGATAAATGAAACAATTTTAACCAAAATACTGCTTTAACATGAAATTTTCAAAAGAACGGGTAATATAAAGTCATAAGTGAACCATATATTATATCATAAAAATGAATATGATTATTTAATAATTAAATTACATTATTTAAATAATTATACATGAGGTTTAGATACATATGAAGCATATCAGACATAAGGTAAGGGATAATTTTTCAAATCTCGTTTTTATCTGAGATTGCTTATACGTAAATATTTACTGGGGTTATATTTTTTTTTCATCCATGTCCATAAAAGTATTTTTCAAAATGTGTTTAATATTTTTCCATGTATGTTTAAAGTCATGTTTAACCCTTTTTTACTTTTACTTTGTGTTATGGAAGGAATCGTTAATTTTTTACTATACATGGTAATTTTTGACTTTTTCACTAAAAGTACGAGGAGAATGTTTTTTTACTTATACGGTGTGAATGGATTTTTAAAGTTTCATATCGCCTAATTTTCATGAATCTTCCTCTATAAGATTTCATGATTATTTTCAACAAAATAATTTTCTTTTAGAATTGAATGGCATTTTCTGATAAGAAAATGATTTTAAAGAAGAAAGGATATTTTCCTCAAAAATTCATTTCAAGTGTTTTATCAAAACCATTTTCCATCAAAGATGACATTGTTTAGTATATTTATGTCTCTAGTATAATGTCTATATTATTTAAATGGTATGATTTTTCTTATTATGAAATGATATCCATTTATTTTATATGAATTATGTTATGATGGGATGATGTTTATGAAACCCATTTTATTATTTGGGTTATGATGACTGATATATGATAATGTTGTGGCACACGTAAAAATGATTTAATTATGAGATGGATGGGACCTATATCTCCCTCCTAATGAATTGTGTAAATATTTATATCTCTTTAGATATACATGGCTGGAACAACATGTTAATTTGGTTCAGTGATACATGACTGGAATGAGGAGTGAACTCGATTCAGTAAGGGACTTTGTCCACTTGGATGGTCTTGGTAGCATTTCCTGGGATAATATGGAAATAATATCCTATGACAAATGGTTTTCCACAATTACATGTTTTATTCTGATGCTATTTTATCATGATTGTTGTTCCATTATGATCTATTGCTTACGTACTTCCATGCTTTATTTCATTGCTCATGGTTTTGATGTTTAAACATTATGTTCATGTTTTTAAGTTAAAATATATATGTTTTGTTTTATTTTCTCCATGATTAACCTTACTGAGCATTTGAGCTCACCCTTTATATGTTTTCATTTCCCCAGGATATAAAGAAAGTTTTTAGGTAAGAAAACAAAAGGGGATGATCTTTATGGGAGATGTTGAAGATCTTTTAATATGATTAGAAGATTATGTTCTGAGTTTCCAAAGACACTAAACTATTATGGTCCTTGAGTGTTGATTTTGTTATATATTAATTATTCCGCAAAAGTAATGTAATGTCCATGTGTGTCATGTTTAGGGTCTCTACACACGACGTGTATGTTCATAAATATTTAAATAAATATGAATATTAGTTTGACACATATATTTTGTAAATCTAATAAAGTATATTTTTTTAGGTCATGAATACTGATACTCGAGCAGAGGTATCATAAGATTTGAAGTTTCTTACTTGAGGCCCTCTAAAACAATTTAGAAAGTTCGGCACTTACAGTGTGAATGGATTTAGATTTCGTACAGTTGATTGAGAAGAGGGTTTGAAAAAATAGAATAGTGGTATATTTACATTTGATGAAGTGGAATACTATGGAAATATAACTAATGTTATCGAATTAAACTAAAATTAGAATTTTTTAGTTGTTTTATTCAAATTTAATTGGGTCGATATTATCAGAGGTGTTCAAAGAGATTCCTTACAATTTACCTCTGTGAACTTCTCTCGCTTGATGGATGTTGGTGATCGTGAACTGCATGATCCATATATCTTATCATCGCAAGAATAAATGGTATATTATGTGAATGATATTGTGGATTAAGGGTGGAGTGTAGTTTATTACATAACATAAAGAGATTTGTATGATATGGGTGATGAGTTAGAAGATTTGACCTCTGAAATTGAGTCTCATCAATAACAAGAATCAGAATTATTTTTCCATCATGATATTGAAAATATTAGTCTTGCAAGGATAAATAAATTGGATCAAGTAATGCCTTAGGAAACAGATATGATTGAAGGGGAAAGTTATTGTATGTATAGTTATTTATTGATTCAGCAACCACTTATTTTATTTATGCATTCATTCATTATCATTGTTATGTATATTTTTTTGTTAGTATTGGGAATCTATTATAATATTTAATTTTTTTTCTGCATAATTTTTTTCAAATATATGTTCTGAACATAATTTTATTTGATTAAATGACAAGAATGCCAAAGAGGAAGCGATACACTGTTTCATCCACTACTACAACAGATGATGATCAATCTGTCTCCCTCCCTACGACATTTGAGCCACCATCTACCTACCCCCCTACACCATCTCCCCGTGCACCATCTCTCACAACCTTTGTGAGCATCCCTTTAGAAGCTGAGTTGTCGACTCCCCATTTAGAAGCCTCATCAGTCGGGTGGTGGCGTTCCACTTCTAGTTCATCACGTACATACTGGAGGGTCACTTTGATAGGTACAAAGTTTAATATAAATAAATTTATTGCACTTTTTTATACTAATTTTTTGTTCATTAATGATGAAAAAATTGCAATTGTGGAGAAAAATATGAAAACTTCATATGTATGGAATATGAATGGAGAGAAGATAGTTGTCCCATTTGATTCATATGGGGTCTCTACAGATGATTCAATGAGATTACATGGCCAAATTCTAGGCCAGCTAGAAGTATAGACCTTTTCCCTTCCTATTTATTATAATGATTAGATAAATATGACTCCATGTTGGAAAAATGATGTTTTTTATTCCCAAATAATGTTAATTTTAATACATTATGGTGTAACTGAATGTCATGTTATTAATATGTTCAAAATGAATTTCTGTATACAGATGTTTTTCTACTTTACAGTTGGTGATGTGATAGCATGAAAGTTGATGGTGAGAAATTGTGGAAATAAATGGAAATAATTCAAATAGATATTGCGGGGTGATTTAAACGATACTTCATTGACCATCCATCAAATTTATGAGAAGCTACCCAATGGGGTACCCAAAGAACAGTGGAAGGTTTTTGTTGATAGACATCAGGATGTGAAGAAGATAGTATTTAAATATATATTATTATATTAACCTCATTTTACATATATACATGTATATGAAGAATATAATACATTGAATACATTACTATTAAATTGAATTTTATTTATTTCATGATCTCTCAGGAAAGAATGTATCATGCTGGGCAAAGCAAGTCATCCCTCACACTGCGGGGTCAAAAACCTTTTCTAGAAGCCGATCATCTCTGGAAATCTTTTCATTAGTTAAAATATTTATAATAAAATATCGTATGTTTAATATATTAAATGGTTGATTTATCTTTGTTTAATTTAGTCACATTGTTTAGGGCATGAAGCATCCCGAAGTGAAGTGTTGTTGGATGTTCAAAAAAATATGATGGAACTTTTGTTAATGAGTCGGCCAAAGAAGTTGGGGTATGAACTCATTTTTTCATTGTAATAATTTTTTATCAGTTTTTACAATGTTGATATATATTGATATTTTATTTATAGGTAAAAATTAAAGATCTATGGGATGCCAATCCTGAGTAGTCCTACTCAGTCACCCTGGATGACCCGGTTGTTGAAGTCCTTGGGAAGGAGCATCCTGGTAGAGTGAGTGGGATGGGATTGGGACCCATACCATTTGTGGTTTTTGGAAGGCCTCCATGGATTGCACCTACATCTACTCGTAGTTGTAGTCATCCCATACCAATAGATTCTAAGAAAAAGATTTTTGCTCTACGAAACACAGTTTAGGACCATGGGGGGTCAAATATCCGCTTTGTAGAAAGAGTTGACTGATATACGTCAGCAGATTAGCAGATAGGCCCTCGGTGGTACTGTATCGACTGGTGGTGACGAAGAAAATCACAAAAATTCAAAAGCATTTAGTTTTCAATATTTTATTGGTTTTAAGTTCAAATATAAATTTGAAACAATATTTATTTTTAAATATAATGTTGCTATAGGTGGTAGCTGGAAGTGGAGATGGAGGTTGAGAGGGTGATGATATGTGTTCATCATCGCATAGTGATTAGTTTTATTTTTGATATATTGGAGGTGTAGAGGGTGATGATATGTTTTCATCGTCGATTTGTATATGTATCATGTGTGGCACATAGCTGCCAGCAAAAATTTTCATGAACTAATATTTTCTTTATTTGTTATGTTTATTTTTATGTATTTTATAGACTTTTGATGTTTCCTTTTATGTCTTTTTTTCTTGAGTGTGGTGTGCATATTTAGGGAACAACAACCTACATCAGTCACCTACCAAACCATTAATAGAACCAACCATTCTCTTTACAATAACTTTACTATAGTTAAGAATAGATAAAAAGATAGGAATGAAAGGGTTGAAGAATGTCATGGTATGCATAATATATAGTGTTTTCTCATATATCATAATTATTTTATTATACATAACAAAAAACTGTGGTTATGAGGGTAACCATGAAAGGGTTGAGGAATGTCATGGTTATTCAATGTTCAGGGGATGAGAAACACTCTAAGTGGTTTTGGTATTTAGTTCAGGGGAGAGGGTAGGGTCAATTTAGCCCCTTGAGAACTATATATAGATACTGTGACTCCCAGTGTCATGTTATGGTGACCTTGTTAATGAATATTTATATCTTTTATTTCATCCATAGTTTGTTTTGATTTCTAAAAGGTATTCATTTTTAGTCCCTTGATATCTTTATGTGGTATAAGATTCTATGAGGTACCTGCACATTGTAATGGGTCCATGACACATTATCATTCCTTATTTCATGGAGATATGTTAGAGAGAGTTGATGAACAATACATATGATCACTCATAGGATATGATTGGGTTCTATATGAAGGTGTGAAGGTTCCTGACACCTTTTCTCGTATATGAGTGTTGAACATGGAATGGTATAATTCTTTAGCTAATGTAGGTTTATTAGATATTTTTTATTATATGATGTGGGAACTGATTAGGTGACTGAGGAGTTTAACATTAAAGAAAGTATATGAGTGGATTGGATTGATAATTGATGTATTTAGTGGTAACAAGAAAATTATTTGATATTAGAAACCAATATATTTTTTGAAAATAAAAATTAAGTTGGATAGAATTCGTAGTGGAATTACATATCAAAATCACATGGTAGTGACAATGATAACTAGATTTTTAGTGGTTTCATCTTATACTAATCTTGTGACAATGATTTTTTTCTGTTTTATTGAATACTAGTTTTTTTTTATTACGTAATTATTAATGTCTCGAAAGTGAGGCTCACGAGGTGGGTATTTTTCTATGCATCAAGAAAGGCCTCATGCATATCAGTATTGAGATGAATTTTTGATTTATGGACAATAGTATAAAGGATCAATGGTGTTGAAATAATATAGTGTAAGTCACCCATTATTATATTTTCCATTCCAAACCTTCATTGAGTGAAATATACAGATTGTCTGATATTATAAATTTATAGATTATAGACTGACAATGGTTGGGGTTCTCTATTGGTACATTGATACAAGAAGCATATATGCATGGAAATATCTTCTCTATGGGAGAGTAAATCATTATTTTATTAGATATATATTTAATTGATGTTATGGTTTTTCAAATACTAATGTATGGGAATTTGATACATGGATGGATATTGGACCATGTTTCTGGGTGTCAATATTCATATTAAGTTATAAGACCTATGAAATAGATAATGTATGTTTGTTTTGGTTGTGTCGAAATTGTAATACTATAAATCAGTTTCATAGGGGTGAAAGGTTGTTATTTATCACATGTAGTGGTCTTATTTAGATTATTCTAGTTGAATTTAGGTGTATGACATTAGATGTTTTAGAATCCCTGAATTTAACTAGGGATAGGTAATCATTGTTGAGATGATGGTTATAAGATTTTATGTGGTTCTCAGGTCAGCATATCTTCCAGGGTTCATTGGAAAAGATTGGTATTGGATAAAACATTTAATACATGATTGAGTACCATGACTTGAATAAGGATCTATAAGTTATATATGGGAAATGACTATAATATTTGTTGGACCAAAGCATGAGGCATCTGGGTGGCTGGGTTGTTTCACTATTTCAAGTGAAGTATATGAGAGATGATTTTCAATGATAGATATAGATCGATTTCATGTTTGATATTTCATTGACCAGTGATGAACAAAAATACTTTTATGGATGATAAGTGGTATGGTGGGGTGGTTATAACACCTTGCACCAATGTGTGTCAGTGGAATTACAAAAATATCAGTTTCCAATGATGATAAGCCAATAGATGATTCATTGGTATTCTTGTAACTGTTTTTAGGGCACTGGTACAGAAGCTGCATAAGCTGCTGTTTTTTTCTGTAAAAATTGTTTTAGTAGCGGTTTAAACTGCCGCTATATGTCAGCATTTTTCAATTAGAGGTGGTTATAACTGCCACCAAATATCATTAATTTTTTATTCTCAATAGTTATAACCGCCGCTACATTGTTAATTTTCGCGGCGTTTTTAACCGCCGCTATAGTGTCCCATATTCCGCATGATGTTTGTGGCGGTTATGAATCCTTTAGCGGTGGTTTTCCCGGTCAGGGGCTTTATTTTTTTTTGCGGCGTTTAAAACCGCCGCTAAAAAAATTTATCCCCTGTCCTCGAAAACCCCTGCTAAACGCATCATAACCGCCATGAAATACGCTATCTATGACATTTTCTAAAAACTGCCTCAAAACATTTATAACCACTAGCAATAGTGTCCCGACACACAATTTGGCAGCGGTTTTTGGAAACCGCCGCGAATGAAGAATTTTCATATAGTGTCATGTGAGATGTGCAACCCCTATCAAGGATCTACACAACAAAACGATCTGATGCTTTAAGAGAATTTTTTTCCACCACTACCTTCTCATCTTTCTTCTTCGTGGTCTATATTTTTTCATTCACACACAGCATGGATTGATACTTTTGTTCTTTCTCAGAGTATAATGGACCAGCTTCATCATGCAAAGATACAAATCTATTTTCCATTTTCAACTCACCTATTGGTTCATTGACCTACTATATGTGAGCATTTTGATTCTGCTTTGGCACATTCCTCTTTATGGTCGAAGTGCAGTACCTAGACATGTAACCAAATCCTTCGCAGCAAAAACAATGTCCATTGAAATATGTTCTGAAGAACTGTTCTCTATTTGGATACCACCTCTATTCTTATACCATTCGATGTCTCTTGGATATGGAGCACACGTACTATGAATGTCCCATCATTCCACAAAAATAACACCTAATATAAGGTGCATTCCTTCGTGTCACTTCTGCACTATTAGTTTCCCCTTGGGATCTTGGAATATTCAGATTCTGCTTTGGTCCCAAATAAACCTTCAATCTCGGAATGGGTTCTTGTGGTCCGAATTCAATTTTCACAGTTTTTTGTTTTCGATCAATCCCCCCATCAGCCCTAGAATCTAAACATAATTGATGCTTCCTTTCTACTGAACCACTATTCTCTACTTTCACATTCTCGATTTTATGAGTGATCTAATTTCCTAATTTCCTAGCAAGAGTCAAGAGTTTTTCTTGATTTTTATCCTTTTTCTACAAACCAACAACTTCTCCTTAAAGATCATCATTATGATTTATTTGATCATTCATTGTGTTATTAATCACATCCATCTCCCTTTTATGTTATTCAATCTTGATTTTATACATATTGATCGATTCTGAGCCCTCTTGTGTTGATGACATGAGTTGCTCAATTTCTTCCATCAACTCAGACATGTCTTCTCCCAATGGCTGCATATCATGTTTGGCATCACAAGTAACATTGTTGGATTTCTTTTTTTGGCTCTCCAAACATCTATCTCCTCAAGAGCTACTTCTAACTCAGCTTTCATATCAACTCTTCCTTCAAATTCTTCTTCTACATCAATGTTTGTTTCTTCCTTTATCTGAGTACTTCCGAATACTACCACAATTGTATTTTATCCATGATCTATGCAGTTATCTATCTCTTTAACCTCCTCAGCCACAAACTCATCTGAGCTATCACATTATTTTGAAAGGAGATTATTCTTCTTAAGGAAATTCTTTTTTTAATTTTTATTGCCTTTCTCATAGGCTGAAGACTTCTTCTTGGGAATTTCAACCTCATCGACATCATCATCCTCTTGGAACCTTTTTGAGAACCCTGTCGTAAGAGGTCCAACATTTCCACAATGAAAACAAGCAAGTGGATGTTTCCTTTTAAACATTTATTTTCCTCTCTGATGGATTGAGGAGAGGAATGACATTACCTCATTTATCTCTTCTTCTTCCTGAGAATCTACAATGGTGATATTCTTTATGGTCTTGAATGCCACATCTTTGGATTTACTCATTTCCAAATCATTGTTATCATCATTTCTCATTTCCTATGCAACAAGGATGTTGTGAAGGTTATACAATGTCTACTCTTTCAGGTCTTCATCTTCCAAAGCTGAAACATTCGGATTGAACCGATGTGGATGTTTCGTCAAGATGCGCTTCACAATTTTTATGTATTTAATAACCTCTCCAAGACCATGCATGTCTTCCACTAAAACATATATCCTATAAAATAATGAATCAAATGATTAATTCAGGTTCATTCTCATATCTTCATACTTGTTTCACAACACTTGTATCTTCGCTTCTCTAACCTTTGTATCTCCTTCATATATGTTCAACAGCTTTTCCCACATAACATGTGATATTCTACATAGAATCACCTTGGTATAAATATCATTGGATAGGGATCCCCCTAAATCATTGATTCCCTTTACGTAATTATCTAATTATCTTCACTCAACTTCTAATATTTACCCACTATTAATATCAGTTGTGATACCATGCATTTATGCTATAAACACATCCATTCCCAAAGATCAGATGTAATGTTGCATCCTGTTCTACCGTATTTGAATATTGTTCCCATCTAAGATCAGAAACCCTTTATGATTGTTGACCTCCATTTGTGAGAGAAACTGAAATCAATCTGGATCTGATACCAATTATTAGGTCCACTTGGCTAGATACCTTGAGAAGGGGGTGTATCATGGTATGGAAAATTAGAACAACTGCCCCTTCCGACCTTGTTTTGATGTTAGAAAAAACCCTATTCTCTCTCCTTCCAATTTTAGAGTATGAATGAACCTTAAATCATTCACAGGAAATGGAATGTTTAAAATGGTTCACCCTCACTGGGCTACATCCAAGGATCGTACACTAACAATGTGCTGATGTACCAATTCCACTATAAGCACACTGCTTTTTAGATGTTTGGAGCGGAATCATTATCCCTCCTGGTTTACAACCAAACACATTATAAAAGCTCACTGCCCTCTCAACTGAAGTGTTCTCACTACTTCTTTATATGATCCACTCACATTTTATAGACCTGTAGGTCTCATCATTATCTCTAATGAAATGTTCATCCTTAAATGTTGATAGATGCTCTACTGACATTTAGCTTTCACCCATAGATGAATCTCTCTTTCCACCGGGTGTACCGGGAAACCTCAAATAATTCACGCAAACCTTACTGCATCTTGTGCACAACATCAATTCCTTGCGTGCAATATTCTACTTTCTTCGCGAAACATACTTTGTGCGCAACTCAAATCTTTCGCGTAATGAAAATCTTTCACGCCACTAAAATCTTTCATGCAATTTCTAAATCATTCTCACAACTCCCTTTGCGCGACATTCTTACATGATCTGATGCTTGGATTTTCTCTAAGTATCAATCAATTTCTATTGGAGAGGGTCACCTCTTATTTATATACCTCATTAACCCCTTTGTACAAAAACAATGACATGTTGCGAAAAACCCTGTTTTATGTTGCCTTTGTCACATAAGTCTCTTCCGTGCTCACCTATTCTTTTGTGCCTTTCATGAATCTTTAGTGAATGTCATTCATTTTCCATTTTTCGAGGGTTAGACCGCGAATCAGGAATTTCATGAAAAAACCCATTTTACTTTGCCTTTGGAACATAAATATATTTTGCGCCAACCTCGTCTTTCACGTCATTGTTCAAATCTTTCGCGCATCCTCATCATTTAATCCAATGTTCAAATATTTTGTACTAAATCCAGATCATCCATTCCTTTTTCATCATTATTTATCAACATAGGATATCAAAAAAATATATGGAGTTTTTCAAATCAACATGTAAACCCCCTTGGTCAACAAAAATAACATCATGGTCTGCATTGTCAACACGGAGGTCTGCTTTGTCAATAAACACAATTACCTCAAAAATGCTTCAACAGTACATTGAGGGATGTTTTAAAAACATGTCTCTATCAATATAATGTGTGATAGGAGAGATATAAGATCTCAAATGCTTTGTTCACAACGAATCATGGAGAGTCTGTTCCAGATTGGCCTCATGTAGTAATTCTTATTGCTTCACGAAACGCATGGACATCTTAGGGATTAAATTCTCGGATGAGTTTTTTACAGATCTCATCCTATCATCCCTTCCTAAGAAATTATCTAGATTCATTTTCAACTACATCATGAGAAATAATGAGAATAGTCTATGCAATATTTGGACCTTGATTCTCCAAATAGATAAGGACATGGGGTACAACAAACCCACAGTACTTATGATGAATAAAAAGTGAAAGGAAAGGGAATATGGGATATGGATTTATATATGGTCTAAAACCCCCAAGAACCAACCATCCAAGAAGGGGAAGATCCATAAATTGTTCAAGAAATTGGAGGTGGTATGTTTTTTATGTGGTAAGCCAGGCCACTGGAAGATGAACATCACCTATAAGTGTGGGGATGCTAAAGGTGAATTCGTCGTCGGGTGTAATATTTAAATTTATACACATTGGTTGTTAGAGACTTCTTGTGGGCCTTACATCTATATTCAAATGCAGGAAATAGGTATATTTAAATAAAAAATATAGAGGATAGGTATATATTTGAGCTGCCAATGGCATGAGGCTGGTAGCGTTATCCAATGGCGATTACCAACTCTCATTTCCAACTAGGATGATTTTGGTTTTACATAACATTTATTATGTACCTAGTTTTACCAAAAACATATTTTATGTATCATGATGGTATATTGATGGATTTATTTTCGTGATTGAAAATAAGGGATGTTTATTTTATAAGAACAATGTATCTTATGGTATGGCATAGTTAAATAATTGTTTGTAAGTATTAAATCCTGAAAACCAACTATTGTGAATCATTAATGAAACAAACGCAAAAGGATTATACAACACCCAGTTGTGGAATCATCGTCTCAATTATGTAAACAAGAAGTTCTTGAAAATGAACTTCCATGATGTTTATTTAGACTCTACTGAGCTAAAACCACATGATAGATGTCCGACATAATTAAGAGGGAGAATGACCAAGACACCTTTCCGTGGACATAGTGAAAGGGCCACATAGCTTCTAGGATTGGTACACACAATGGTATTTGAACAGTTTCTGGTAGAAGATAGAGGTGGATATTCTTACTTCATTACATTTACTGATTATTTGAAAAGATATGTTTATATCTACATAATGAGGTATAAGTTTGAGACCTTAGAGAAATTTAAGGAATTCAAGAATGATGTAGAGAATCATCTGTGTAAGAAAATAAAAAAACATCAATTCGATCGAGGAGGATAATATATGATCCAAGAAATCATCGATCTATTATGGGACATTGGGATTCTATCTCAAATCCCTACTCCTTATACACCACAATGGAATGGTGTTAGTGAAATAAGGAACCACACCTTGTTAGACATGGTGAGATTGATGATGATTCATATAGATCTTTTATTATCCTTTTGGGGATATCCACTACAAATTATAGTGTAAAAATTAAACCAAGTACCAGATAAGGCTGTAAAAAGAATTCCCTCTGAGTTATTGAATGGAAATAAACCCATTTTGTCACACACTTATGTATGGGGATGCGAGTCATTTGTTAAGGCATTTTGAGGAAACCAACTTTCACCTCGGGGCCTGGGTGTATCTTTATAGGATATCCCAATAAAATTAAAGGATAATAATTTAATAACCCTTCAAATAAGAAAGATATTTTTTTCCAGACATGTGGTCTTTTATGAGAGGGATCACATCGTAAAAAATCATAGTTGGAGAAAGACTGACATCAATAAAGATGATGATTGAGATACAAAAGAGTTAGTATAGAAACAAGTTCCACAGGTCCCCACGATAGAGGTTCTTGGAACAGAAGTACTCTGTAGGTGCTCAAGAGAAGTAAGGGAACAAGAGAGATTTTTTTCCTAGTCACAGAGAATGGTTAATCATTATTTTTGGTAAATGATGAAGCCCTCTTCTACAAGGAAGTAGTAGAGGGATCAGAAGCTGTAAGATGTCAAGAAGCTATGAATTCTGAAATGGATTCCATGTTTCCAAACCATGTCTGAGTTTTGGTACATGATCCAATTGATGTAAAGCATGTTGGATGAAAGTGGGTATTCAAGAGAATGATAAACATGGAGGGTCTTGTTAGAACCTATAAAACAGGTCTAGTAGCTAAAGGATTTAGACAACATCAATGATTTGAATATGATGAATCCTTCTCACAATTTTAAATATGTAAATATATAAGAATAATACCTTCTATAGTAGCATACCATGAATATGATATTTTTAAAATGGATGTCAAAACATCATTAATTAATGGTAACCATCAGAAAGATGTCTATATGACACAACCAGTAGGGTTTGTGACACCAAGTGAATAAAAATGGGTTTGAATTTTGTATAAATTTATTTATGCATTAAAGAAAACATCCAGGTCCTGGAACATTCGATTTTATAAAACCATAAAAGAATTTGGTTTCATTAAGAATGAATTTTATCCATGTTTTTATAAGAGTTTTAATGGTAATGAATTCATTATCCTAGTATTATATGTGGACGGCATATTAATTATTGGAAATGATGTACCAATATTATAGTAAATTAAGGACTGGTTGAACAATTTTTTTTTGATTAAGGACATAGGTGAAGAAGCCGACATTTTAGGGATCAAGATCATTCCATATAGATCCATGAGGCTTCACAGACTATGTCATACTATATACACTAACCAGATACTATAGAGATTTAGTATGTTACAATCCAAGAGGTGATTAGTTCTAGTGTCACATGGACTAAATATTTATAAAGATAATGTGTCCTCAAACAAAATAGGAGAAATATAGGATGTGTAAGATCCCATACATTTCGATTATAGGATCCATCATGTATTCCATGTTATGTACCATACTTGATGTTTCCTATGAAATTAGCATGGTATGAAGATATAGAGAAGATCATAGAGAACATCATTGGACTGCTATTAATACTATCCTTAAGTATCTGAAAAGGTATAAGGATATGTTCTTTATGGGTGGGGGAGACGAGAATCCTTCCATCTGTGGGTAAGATGATTCTAGTTTTTAGATAGATTAGAATGATCTAAATTCACAATTTGGATATGTTTTCTGTCTCAACGATGTATATGAGAGAATTAAGAGTTCAAAGTAGCCAATTGATGAGGATTCTATAGTAGAATCAGAATATATATCATCTTCTTTTTGTAGCCAAGGAAGCCTTATGGATTCGGAACACTGTCCATGAGCTTGATGTAGTGCCTACCAGTAAAGATCCTATCACTTTTTATGGTGATAATACTGTAGCGATGGATCTTGAAAAATAACCAAGGTCACATTAATGGATAGATAACATTCTCTGGAACTATCACCTCTTGATATATTTTCTATCAAATGTGTGATGTTTCATTAAGAAGAGTGTCCATGGAAGAGAATGTGGAGGACCTCATGACTAACGACCTATCTAAGTTGAAGCATGAATATCATGTGAGAGATAGCATGTTAAATATTGTTGGAAATTGTCTCTACTCCAAGTAGGAGTCTCTGGGAGTTGGTGGACTGGAGCCAACTAATTTTTACTTTAAGATAAACTGTTATTGATGGATTTGAATATCAATAAAAAAACTTATCACATATTAACTATTCTTCTATGTCAAAATGCATGTGATAATGTCTTAAGGATAGTTGTTTCACCAAAGAGCCACAGAGGATCCCTGGTTTGATGAGAACTTGTAAGTGCCATAACACTATTCTTGAATATATGTTCCATGACCAGATGATGTTTTTTAAGGATACAAATAATACAGGACTTTATGGGTGAGGGATCATAAAACGTTGAGGCACCTTCTCTTAGTGTTCACCCTTGGTGATATATAGGATTATATTATGGGAACGATACCCTCCTATACGAAATCCAAATTTCATAGTGTCATTGGATGTTTCTCTATGCAGACATTTCTACTAGACCTTGGAATTTAATATTATTATTAATGGGTATTAGAACTCATTAACATAGATGTATTGATGAAAATCATGATGACACACTATTTTCAGTGAGGTAGGATTTGATGGTAATTTCATCAATATTACCACATTAATAGATAATGTGAGAAATGATTTGTACCTTCTATTCCATAATAGAAGTTGATATCTCAGGAAATTTGAGGGAACTGATATAGTATAAATAAATCCATAGCCACGGTGAGGAATTGGAAATTTAAATTCCAATAATTCAAAGAAAAAATAATCAAGCACATGGGTTAATGGCCTTAACATGCAACCTGATTTATTAGAGATTTTGAGATAACGAGATTACATTACATGATAAGCATTTGTTGTAGGTGACACATCATTCCAGCATTAACATCACTGTATGTGGGTTCCGTAGAGTGTTTCTAGATTTTATCCTTAGAATTTCTGTAAGATCTACCTATTCCACTGAGAAAAACAGTTAGAGGGTCAGAAACTATGTTTTCCAAGTATGTCAATTAAATATTCGTTTAACAAGTTAAATAAAGATTATTAAATATTGTTGTTTAATAATTAATCAATGATGCCTAATCACATTTATTTAGACAATAGTTATTCGATAGAATATATTGTGGGTGAAATTACATATTTATTAGTGAGTAACACGGTGATATTTATTTACAAAACAAATAGTCATTATTCATGGTCTAATAAACACGGTGGAGGAAATAATAGAAAATGAAAAAACATAATACACACTGTAGAAATACTGTTGAGGGAATTGATATAGTATAATATTATTTATTTAATTAAATCATATTATTTGTAATTTGTTGGAAAAATACAGGTAGAGGCTAATTTCTGGGTACTATAGCAATACTATTGTAGGAAATGTGCATTACTGTAGCAGGTATTATAGTGGGACTATAGGAGGCAGTATTTAGCACTATAGCAGCCAGAAATATTCCCCCGTTTGGGCCTTCGAGCCACTGATTTGGTCCTCGGGTCCTTTATGGCCTTCAGACCACCCAGGCGTTCGGGTTAGTAAGGCCTTCAGGCGACCTCAAGGCCTTTGGGCCACCATAAGTGCAGATCAAAACTAGAAAAACTACAAAGAACAAGCTCTAGAAGGAGGATGAGCAAGGAGCTTTCACCATAGAAGAATCTAAACTGATTGAATGAATGAGAGGGTATGGCACCTGCCATCGGGAAAAGACTGTGCATGCATGGGAAAGTCTAGCCGAACATCCATGCGAAGGTGGAGATGATTTCAGGATGAAGTTGTTGGGGGGGGGTATTAGTTCAAGTAGTTAATTCTATGTTGTATTTAATTTTTGAAGCCTACGTGCAATGAATTCCTCTAAGGCCTATGGTCCATGTAATACATACCCCTACGGGCCTTTTAAGGGTTCTACCACACCCCTTGAAAGGTGTATAATCAAAAATAAATTAAAAATGAACACCTTTAGGCAATTGGATGTAATTAGATGAGCACATATCAGGAGATCTTAATAGTCTGTTGTTATTATTGGACATGGGGTCTTACTATGAATTAAATAAATGAATATTTGATTTCATGAAATTAATTAATTTTATTATTCTATGTAATAAAAATTCCAATTACATTATTCTCATTAAACATGTCCATTATTTTTGGTTGTTCACAACAGACATGGAGAATTCTCTCAAGCCAAAAGAGAATTCATTTCCTTCATGAATTCTCTCACGTTACGATAGAGATCCTCCTCCACAAAATCAAGGAGAATGCTTTGGATGCAGCTCTCTTGGTGATTGTAGGAGGACATCACAAGAAATTTATCTTCTCTACTAACACCCTAAGATCTCTTCCAAAACATCCAGAGATATATAGAACATGTGTGGATGACATCTAGAGGAAGCCTACACATTGCTTCTACAATGCAACAATGGATCACATTGAATTGTGACCAGAAACATCAACAGAGAGAGAACTCCATAGAGGTAATTCATGTGTTTTAATTTAATTAATTATAACCAATATATTATGATACTCTTTATGGTTTTATTACTTCTCTCATTATTTTTCATTAATCATTATATTTCAATGATCTGGGGTTTTTTCATCATGATGGATATTAGACTGATAGTTGTTAAGAGTAAAATTAAACATGGGTACACCCATCCACGCACTTAGACCACACTCTGAACCTATAGTGTGGTGGTTCTCAATGATAAACCTCAGATGTGGGTATCACCAGCTTTGAGTATGAGATGATGATATATCGGAGACTGAATTCATGTGTCGATAAGACCATTACAAGTACTTGGTGATTCTGTTTAGAGTGACAAATGTCGTAGAAGTGTTCATGGAACTCATGAATAAGATAATGCAGCCTAACTTAGACTAGTTCATGATGGTCTTCATGGATGAAATCCTAGTGTACTCAGCATCTAAGGAGGAGCACGTGATACATTTAAGGATGGTATTGGATGCACTTTGAGAGAACAATTTATACTAATTTCTCTCAACGTGTTAGTTCATGATTAGAGATGTCCATTTTCTTTGAAACTTCATTTTAGAAGCTAGAGTTTTGGTGGATCCGTTAATTATTGAGGCGGTGATTTCTTATGATCCACATAAGAGTTCTATCGTGGATTAGAGTTTTCTTATTTTGGATGGGTACTATGGGAGGGTTTTACCTGACTCTTCTAGAATAATAGAACCTTTCATAGCTTCGAAATGAAATGGGAAGCCTTTCGTGTTGATGGAAAAGTGCCAGGAGAGTTTTTACCAGTTTCGTTAGAGTTTGAAGAGTGCTCCCATATTGAGACTTCCATAAGAGGGTGTTAAGTATGTAGTATTCAATGATTCATCAGGAACCGAGCTTGGATGTTTCTTATTATATCGGAAACCATTTATTTCCTACGGTTCATGACAATTGATACCACACAGTAGAACTACGTTCCCCACAATCTAGAGTTAGTAGCGGTAGTCTTCACATTTAAGATGTAGAGACACTGTATGTTGGATGATCAGTTTATCATCTACTCTAACCACAATACTCTCAAGTATATCTTATCTAGGTTGGATCTTAACTTCATACAGGTATGATGGCAAGAGTTCCTCCATGACCAATGACTATGAGATTGTTTATACTCCTGAGAAAGAGAATGTTGTTGTATATTCTCCCAATAGAAGATCAAGCACACAGTTTCTGAATGAGGAATCAGAGTTGTTACCCTTGTTGCAGATATAATTTTTGGATGGATATATAATATCTTACCTCAAGTATATGGTTTTCACCTCTCTACTAATATAGAGAGTCATGGAGGCATAGATCAGAGATGCTAAATATGAGACTTTACATTCTCAGTTTTCCACAGGGCATTCCCGTTATGGATATTCAAATAGTGGGGATCATGTCAATTGTTTCAAATACAATATAGTTATACCGATGGAATTATGCAAGTAGGTATGGATGGTGTTCCATAATTCAACATTTGCAGTACATTAGTGTGTAGAAAATATATAGCAGGACCTTCGACATCAGTTCTGGTGGTTGGGGATGAAGAAGGCAGTGGAATAGTCGCTTCTAGATGCCTCACTTGTCAACTACTACAGGCTATGAAACAGGTTCAAGTTGTTTTGATTCAACACCTTAAGGTTCCATTCTTGAATTAGGATGGTAAATTGATGTATTTTGTGATGGGTTTACCATGTATGTCCAAGGGAAACTATACCATCTAGGTGATCGTTGAATGACTCCCCAAGTCGGTCCACTTCCTTGCAATTTGGGAGTAGAGTTATGTAGAAAAAATGAGATGCCTCTACATGTTGGAGATAGTTCAAATCCACAGATTCACATCGACGATAGTCTCAGATCATAATGGTCACTTTACATCCCGATTGTGGAAGGGATTACATGTGGAATTTGGGACACAGTTGCTCTTGATCATAACTTATCACCCACAGACGGACATCCAGAATAAGTGGACCATACAAGTTCTATAGGACACACTACATGCTTAAACCCTGGATTTTTGTTGCATTTTGGAATATCACATACCCCAGTTAAACATTGGGTACAACAACAACTATAATTCCCCCATCGGTATGGAACCATTTGGGGCCTTCTACATGCAACCCTATAGGTGACCACTATGTTGAACATAACTAGGAGAGTCATCACTGATGGGCCCAGAGTTGGTACATGAAACTACTGAGAAGATAAAGGTCATATAGGAGTAAACAAATACTAAATATAACCATAATAAGTCTTATGCAGACTTGAAATATAGGTATTTGGAGTTCGTGGAGGGAGATCAAGTGTTCTTTTAGATCTCTTCTTCATGTAGAATACAAAGAGTTGTGAAGAGAAGAATTAAATCACTATGGTTAATCATACCAATATAGATACTACATATAGTTGGAGAGGTGGCATACCGCTTGGCACTAAATCTGTTGTTAGATAGGGTGAATGACATCATCCACATTTCACAGCCGAGGAGATATGTGCATGATCCATAACACATCATTAAATGGGGCAAGCTGGGCATTGATGATGGGGAATATTTTTTGAAGAACAATGTGATGATTGATGATCAATAGTAGAGGATCCATAATGGATGATCGATTCCTTTGGTGCACATTCGGTGGGAGCATGTGAATCTCTTGGATAGGACATGGGAGCATGAGGTCCAGATTTATGCCCAGTACCAACATCTGTTTTTAAAAATTGTGGTTTTTTCTTTCGGGGACGTACATCCAGATGATGGGTAGAATGTAACATCTCATAATTTACATATATTATCTTTTTATATTATATATATTTATTAAAGGACTTGGCACAAACACAACATGTGATTTTGAGGTCTGGTGTACCCATAACAATTTCTTGGAGAATATTAAAAATATTAAATATCATGTGCACACTATTTCCTTGGAAAAGTAATATTACATCTAAATGAGTTCCTATATTAGAAATAAATGGGAACTATTATGTTCAGAGAAGGGACATTAACTTAGGTGGGGCATAACATCGACCAGCATAGGTTGGCCATAAAAGTTAGTAATTGGATGTATCGGTAATAAAATATTTTATTTCAACGCAACAACTAGTATTTTTTATTATAGGTTTTCAGAAATACATGGCCATCAACATAAACCTATGATTCCCCTATGAAACGTTGAAGGACATTCTCCTGACGATGTTGATGGATCTAAGAATGGAACATGGATCGATGATCAGTGACACACCTCAGATTTGATGGATCTATCTAATGATGACAACACGCTAATCAATCTTTACCAGTGAGTGGTCCAAATCATGGTATGGAGTTTTATCTCTTTGTGATTTCCTCCATGTTCATAGAATCAATGATGGGCGAGGACTAACCAATGAATAGGCTGATTTGTGGTTCGATTGTTCTTGAGGTATGGTTAGTATTAGGAATTTTTAATGGGAGTTTCATTACCCTCTTTGGTCTTCCCTCATATGAGAAAAAATCACGGTTGATATGAAAAATTGTTTAGGCTCATTCCTCATATGTTATTGGTTCCTTTCTCTTCCCTTGTGCTTCGGGTTCCTCACCATTAGACCCTCCAAGTCACAGCTTAACTTTCGAGGAGGCTCTGAACGTGATTGAACCACCTAAATCAGAGTAAAATCAATAGGAGAGGTCACAATAGTGTAGATCAAGACCCGACAAGGCCAGATCTATGTCAACATATTTTTTAGGTATCAAAGGATCCATGGTGGTTTACGAATGGGACCACCTGAGAGTCTGTTCCATTGGGGGCATGCAACGGTAGTTGCATGCGGGTGAGATGGAAGCTAGGGGGAGGCTGGAAGTAATGGTGGGTCATTGGGAAGCTGAAGGTGGAGGTGGGCTTCATGGCATATGGTACCAAGGTGGGGGAGCATGGGATTTGGGGAAATGCTGGGACCTGGGGGAGCCACATGATATGGGTGGACCGTGTGTAACAAGGAGGAACACGGTAAGGGTGGATCGCGTGAACCGGGTGGGACGCGACCGGAGAGAGCCGCATCCAGGGAAAAAGTCAGGGTGTGTTTTAGTGGGATGATCCTATAAAGCCAAGAGGGTTTGGGTCATCATGTAGGGTGTGCCATGTATGATGGGTCAGATTAGACCCTGATAGTGCCTAGGTCGAACCTTTTTACAAAAACAGACATAAATTTCAAAATGTTTGTCTATTTGATGAGTTGTTTGCAGCATTGGGATATTTCTATTTAAAGAATACTTTTGAGATAATCTAAGTGAGTTTTTTTAGAAGTGAGAATAAAAATTAATATCTTGGGTGAGATCTCCTGGAATAAGCATACTATGAGTGGAATCCTATGAATGGAAGTCACCTTGAGACTACATGAATTTTTGAGACATCGTGACTTACTGTGTCTACATGTCTTATCGAGGATACATTTCTCATTGTGAATGTGTTTATCATGAAGACTAAGTGTATTTATAGGACTATGTTTCTCTTCCTGAATACATGTCTTATTTATATTAGTTTTGTTTGTGGATTGGGTATGATAATACTTTTTTGTATAACATAGACCAATTCTTGTGTGAGGTGACTATGTACCTTCTTTGTGGTAAAATTCATGTATTTTTTCTGGTATACATTATGTATTTATTTTTGGTATAAATTTTTTATTTTTTCTATACATCATGTATATATTTTTGGGATAGGTTTGGTATTTCTAAGTGGTATTACTTTATGGTTTTGTGGTGTCCTACTATGTTTTGTTTTACTCACCCATGCACAGGATTTTCCGGCACGTGTTATGACTTGTGAAGATGATCAACACCTTGATGGGGTCCTAGGAGGACTAGGACCAAATGGTTCTTAGAGAGACAAAAAAATTCAAGGTGTTCTTTTATGACTTTAGGCAGAGGTATCTGTACCTACCCTTCAGGTAGGGTTTTCTGTGGATGAGTTTCAGGAACACATGCATTCACTTTTCCCGAATCCTTTTTTGATTAGTCTTGTATTATAGACCTTTTTAATTATTATATTTCTCCTGTCACACTTTTTTTTGGTACCATAGTGTTATGATTTATTTTTTATATAGTTTTTTACATTTAATCAATTTAGGGATTATAGATGTGTGTGTGTGTACATGTTCTTAAGAAAATGCATCCCACTTGTTGGATATGCCTACGCGATGATAATATCCTACACCTAACCTATTGGAGGTAGCTTGGGGTAGTCATGGAACATTCTCCACTAGGATGGATTAAGACACGTATCTTAGAAATTATATTATCTTCCCTCAAATTTGTGTATTCTAGTAGAAACGTAGGCTACCTGCACATAATTTTTCCTAAATCCACTTTCAGAGAATAAACAATTTTCAATAGAACATATTTACATTAAACATAATATTTAATATTATGGTATATCATATGATATTAAGGATAGTAGTTAAAATGATCTATAAGTCCAATCATTTCGTGCCTCTTGGGTTATGATAATATTCGAAAATTATAAACAAATCTAGAATTGATCGTCTCTAAAAGAATATATCTTGATTTTTATTTCCTTGAGTAGATAATTAGTACATACCATATTTTTCTTTTCTGAGGGATATATGGTTATTATTTTACTACCACTTGGGAGGATAAATCATTTTTTCATGGGAGGACATAGATTTCAGAGTGGGATCTTACATTGTTTTGACCGTACCAATCACCACTTTTTCTATAACTACTTTCATTCAATTAGATGAGGGTGTTGATTGATTTTTGGACATAGTTAATAGAATAAAACATACCAAACTATGGGAAACTATGAAAAACTACTAAATTTATCATATTAATCTCAATATAATCAATGGTATTTGTAACTCATTAGATTGATTTTCTATGCATATTTCCGGTGGTTTCCCTTGGGGGAGTTGTTTATTCAATGAATATGTCAATAATTTAATTTGAAATTAAATTACAACAACATATAATAATAATTTTTTTTCCAATTTTAGAGATCAATTATAGTTTTCTTTTTCAGTATAATTCTGAAATAATAGACAAACTACTGATGGAGATCCTCCTAACCAGTGACGAAACCTTATTTTATGTTATTATATGTGATGATTGATGGACCATACAGTGTATATAAGAAGAATATGATCTTTTATTAATCATGATTCTCAAGTGATTTCATTTGGGGGACACATTTCATATTCAAATTTAATCATATACTATTATAGGTCTAATTTTCCATTAGAAATAGAGAACATAAAATTCAAATCGTCCTATCAAGGAGGATTTTCATTATCCCATTCAAGGTATGGTATCCTTTCTAGTTGTACCTATATTTGAAATTGATCATGGATTCCATTCAAGATTCCAATGATTCAATTTATTCAAGAAGATATATTCGACATTGTGAATACTCTAGTAGAGGTGATGATTTATGTCTAATATGGTCAGCGCACCTTTGTTTTGTAAGGTTATTAAAAAAATCTAGTTTGGAATATCTGGGCTAAAATTGATATGGATTTCTCCCCAATTGAGTGAGATTATAGTATTTTTTAGCTTGTGATATTCGATATTATATTTCACTATACCCATGGTAATTTATGTCATCAAGCTATGTTCACTTTTGATGAAAAACTATCACTTATTAGACATTCACTCAAGGGAAATCATTAACATCCACAAATACATTTTTCTCAGTGTGAATATTTCACCAAAGTATCTTGATGATAAATTTATTTAAATCCATTTTATCTATTCATATTTTTTTGATCAAGTTCTCAATTGGGATATTTTCCATCTCCTTAGGTGGTGGGTGGTTTGTGGAAACACTCTTCCCTTTTTATATGGTTTTATCTCACCAAATAGTGGTAGCTCAATATTTGGGGGAAATCCCTAAAAATGTTCCTACCTCTGGAAATGGGGAAATTTTACTTGATTAAGTGTCGTAGTGTGAATTATATTTCATACAATTAATTCTTCATAATGATCATCTATTTTTACCTTGTTCTTTGAGTAATCTGTGGGGTCGATACTGATGAAATTTATAGATTTTTAATGTACCAAATGAGTCAAGACATCATCTATTGGTAAAATAAATCCATCATAAATTGGGTAATTTTCTAGGGACATATTTCATTCTTCCTAGAATTTTCTTTTTTGTAAGACCATTTTTTTACACACCCAATGGGTTAAAACCATTTCATTTTGAAACTGTCCTAAATGAATCTTGTAGAGGGTGATCCTAAGGGAGTCCCCAATATGATGTACTAGGAAAATTATCAATGAGGAGTGGATCTTTGAATGTGTTTAATATAGAAGGATTATACTATGATGATCCCCTAATCCTAGAGAACATCAAATGCCAGGTGGAAATAAGCGGTTGTTGTATAGATGCCTATATACCTTTATTCTAGGCTTGAATTGATTATTCTTCTACTATATCTTTAACATAGTGGTGTTGATGATCTTTTGGATTTTAGTGGCAGTAGAAATGGTTAAAATTCAGTTTATCCTTACAGGATGTGGTGGCTTATGTATTGAAAATATAGGGGATTTTAATTACCATGCATTGGTCTGAGTATGAGTATAGTGAGAAAATTGTTAAATACATACTCTTATATGGTTTTGATTAAAACAATCCAATAATGAAAAAAAATCCTCAATTATACTACCTTTATTGGATGAATATGTTCATAAAACTGACAATATGAAACAAAAATATATTTGTTAAACTACATAATTAAATTCTAAATCTCTTTGAGATCCTAAAATATCATTGAATAACATGGGGAATATATAAATTAAATAGTTGGGTTTTAAATCCTAATAAGGGTACACAGATGATGGAGAAGCATAATATATCAATAAGAATCAATAAAATTATATAAAAAATAAGAATTTCCATTGAATCATCATATAAAAGAATAACATAATTATAATTGAAACATAATATCATGGTGAGAAAAGAAGGTCGTAGTGACATATATCATTATATAAGGATTATTCAAGGATAACATCCCAAACAACATCATATAGAGGAATGAGTAACATCATGGATTGTTTTCACTCCCTAGTACCTTATATAACATATCATGAGTCAGAAACTTTTCACAATGTATTGGATCACTATCTGGGATAACCAATCATATCATGTAAATTATTATGTGTTCCATAAAAGAAATCAAATCATAAGGAAAAAATAATAATTTCCCAATGATTGAAAAGTAGTGCATAATATTTCATCATATCATAATAAATGATATTTCTTAAAAATTAAAATGTGAATAAATAATTAAATATTTTTTACATTAATATCTAGGTATATAAACATTGGGAATAAATTATTTTAATGATAATCACATAAATAGATAATGGGATATTAAAGTCCACCATAATCGAGTATGATTTTAAAGAAGGAATTTGTTAAATGAACTCAAGGAATGTATTTCCCTAAAATGTAATAGAGAATAAGATAGGTATATATGTATGACACATATAAAAATAATTTTTAACAATTATGTGAAATTAAAGAGAGATACTGAGAGTGTGTGTTAAGGAGACAGAGGTCCTAACAAAAAAACTAGGCTGGTTCAGGGAGATCCCATTAGTTATGTTCCAGAATCATTCCTCACAACACATAATGTACTAAATAATAAAATTTATTTTATTAATTACTTAAAAAATAACATTTCCATCTATATTTTATTTAATATAATTTACCATTATGCTCATTTATAAACATTTTTTCAAAAAATAAAAAATAAATTCATTAATCTCAGAGTGTATTTTTCGTGGATCAGAGGTCTCCTCACATAAGAAATATTATTGTAATTTTTTAAAATTAGAATGAAACTATATAAGTGTAATTAAATTGTATTCATGTCCATATATTCAATGAAATGGACTTAAATATCCATTTTTGTTATGATATAGGTAATATTCAATTAATGAAAACATTAACATATATGGTAAGTTCATTTAGGGTGTTTTACTAGTCATCACAAAATTGATAGGTTTTAGTTATTTAAACAGTTATTAAACATTAATGGATGTTATATAAGTTATAAGTTATAGAATAAAATAATATTTAACGATGATATTGTTTATATAACTAGCCTTGAAGTTGTTGGTTAAAAGCGATGTAAGTTGTTCATAGAGGTAGTGAACCATCAATAATTGAAAAAATTTATTAAATTAAAAATATAAATAATGGAGTCTAGAATATTGATATTCCACTACAATAATAACACATCATTATATTTAGGATACTGATTTTATTATATGTATATGTGTGGAGAACATGATGGGTTTTATAATAAGAATGCATGTAAAATATTTGAGTTAGGATTTTAACATCTTCATTTTGTTTCCCCATATTAGGCTACCCATAAGTCCAGATAAAATGGTATTTGAATGAGACGTGTAGCACTAGGTTGTGGTGGAGTGTAATGGGATGGGAGTTGAATGTGTTTTTGGAAATATCCAAGTATTTGAATTTTTTAGGAGAATGGTTTTGATGGGAGGAATTTATAATCGGAGGAGACGAGTGTTTTTAATATTAAATACATTATTTTATTATTTCATCATAAGACTACCAATAATATTATTTATCATCATTATATTTAGTAAATGATTAATGTGGTTTTGAAATAATTATTTCATAAACCATCCATGTCAAAATAATTATTTTATTAAGCATTAAATGGTAAATATCGTATTTGGTCGTATTTGGAAATTCCCATCAACTTCTACTATCATATAAAAATACAAAAATTTCACCATAACTATTTTTCCATGTCGATATTAAAAAAATAAATTATTTTTATGAAAATATTTTCATGAATTTTAGAAAATTAATTTAAAATAAGAACAATATTTATTTGAAATATACCGATTATAAAATATTGATTAAAATTAGAACCCATTCAAAATTACATAAGGTATTATAAAATTATATTATCATTATAATAAGATGTAATATTAAATTATAAATTTATTTCATAAAAACAATCATTATTTTAAATCATTATATTTTTTATAAAAAGCACATTAATCATATATGGTTTTCAAATTACAATCCCATATATTATCATTTTTAAAACATTTATATACTCATACAATAGTATAAATATACCCAATTTTCATTTTATAAGATACGGTAATATTTTATTATATTTACATAGGTGAGGTTAATATTCTTAGTAGTTATATTAAAATTCCTAATAGTTGTATTACTATTCATATAGTTAGGATACTATTCTAATGATCACATTACAATTCCAATAGTATGATTTGTAACCGTCATATGGGATCATACATTCCATAAATAATTCATGTTTCGTTAATTCATAATTGAATTATATTTTCCCTCAAGGTTATATATATCTTAATGTATAAAATTCAATTTACATTACTAATAGTATGTTCCATTTGTCAATGTTGATCATGAGTGTGATTATTCTGGGGGATTGAGAAGATCAAAAAAAATTATTATTTTTATCTTATTTTATATTTTTAATCCCATTTTAATCATATCAATTTTTATTGATATATTTATTCACTAAATATAATTTCTAAATTACTGTAATGAAATATTTTTGGCTTTATCTTGTGGTGAACGTGCATTCTATAATATTATGTTACTATATACGACAGAACTGTATATTAAAAATGGAAATTCCATTAATAAATATTTGGATATTCACCTTCCCCCCAATAATAAATTTTTTCCTTGAAATTTTATCTTCCATACTAAGTTGAAAACATTTTAGGGTACTTAATCTTTTTGTCTTTCTCTAGTTCTCATGTTTCCTCCTCAAACATATGGTTTCATCATATTACATCGACATGGTGAGTTTTATTGTTGCATAGTACATTATCTATATGATAAAATATCATAAACCACTCCTCCTAAAAATGGATATCATTTTATAGATGAACCAACTCTTAATTCAGTACATTTGAATGATCTAGTTTATACTTACTCAAGAAGAATACATGGAATATGTCATGTACTCGTGATAGGGTTGGTGGGAGTTCTAGTTGATAAGTCATTGCTCTGATGTGATCAAGAATCTCAAAGGGGATGATGTACCTATGAATTAAAATACAATTATTCTAAAATATCATATTTCTCTTAGATGGGAATATATATAGAAAATATTCATCTTTAACCACAAACTCAAGGTTTCATCTATGATATTAAGAATAGATTCGTTTGGAATCGATAAGCCTTGATATATCATTAATGGTCATGACCATTTAAACCATTTACTCGACCATTTTAAGAAACAATAACTAGTATTCACCATCATTATCCCAATACAAATGTGTTCCACACATATTTTTATAATAGCCCAAGCTTCTATGGTATGACTCTCTTTGAATAATTCAATAGCGTATGTTTTACGCAACATCGAGGTCTAACACACACCACAACCAATCAAACTAGCCGTTATAAATAGTAATACGTACTTTTTAAAATTGTAGAAATTTTATTTCTCAAAATGGACTTCATTTTTGGATTAGGAGTATCGAATTTAGCCTAAGGTGAAATTTTGGTACTTTTCAGATAACTTTAATATTTTTATGAATAGTGAAAATTACTAAATTTTAATTAAAAACATCTTTTTTAATCAAAAAAATTAGTAGTGATAAATTTTGAATTTGAGTTGTTTTAAAGTATATTTAGAATATATTTTTACCATTTAATACAATTTTGGTCATTGGACATAATTTCACAATTAAACCGGACATAAACAAGTATCAATCTTTTGATAGTTATTATATCTTAAAAACACACTTTTTGTTTTGACAGCGGGAATTAATTTTAAATTAATTTCTCACAGTTTTGTGTTTTGAATTAGGAAAACTAGATTCCATATTTGGAATCAAGATTTCCAAATTGTGTAAATAGGTAACTTTTATTTATATACATTTTGAATAATGACTTCGGTAAATATTTTATTTACCATAGTTAAAGGGTAAATTCAGTATATAAGGGTTAAAAAATAATATTATAATAATAATAAATTACCGTAAAACATGTCCTAACATTATTGTTGGATACATGTCCGACCATGGGCATATTTGGGTCGATTTTGGGACCCCATGGAGCCACTTGTAGGTGATAGGGACACTTTATTTTAAATAAGTTAAAATAAATACAAAAATGAAATAAGCATATATGTTTTAGCAGAAACATTTTTACATAGGGTTATATATTTTAGATGTTCTACTATATATATTAATTAGAAATCTAAAAATAGTTCCTACATAATTTTATTTATAATTTTTTAGACACTATATAATTTAATTTATTTATGACACAATGGTGATGCAGTAATTACCTAATTAAAGAAAAATTATAATAATTGATATTATAAATACCCAAATAAATGTAATTTGAGAGTTTTTATAAATACCAATAATTTTCAAGGATAATATGACATTTTAGGATTTATTTAATTAACGTTTTTCGAAGTAATCATTCTGTAATGATTTTTACAAAAATAAATTATCGAATAGTGTCAAAATGGACAAAAAATAGTTTTTAAAACAAATATTATATTATTAATTGATATTAAATTCTTAAAAATCTAATAATTGGACAAGAGACTTATATCATGATAGGTGTATAATTAATGGACCACTTAGGGGTTTCATGGATGTATATAGTTTGTTTATTTACCATATAATATAAAAATACAAAGAGACAATGTAAAAGTGAAACTAATTAACTAAGAGTTAATACTTAATGATAAGGTTAATATTGTAACCCAAACATGTCTAAATCTTATTTGATGACTGGTTATCGACCCATCCCCACCTTAAACTTTAAATAATCCACTTTGGAGCCATTAGAAACCGAATATGAATTTATTATAAAATAATATTTCTAGATTTTCCAAAGGTGCCCCTCACCCCTCTTATAAAAGGGTACTCCCCCTTCTCATTAATTCATACCATAAAAGCCTTTTGGTTCAGCCAAAATCTTCCCAAATACTCTCTAAACTTTCCTTAATTCATCTTAGAGGCCTTCCTTTATTCATAAATCCTACCTAAGGATCCCTTTTGATCAAATCAATAGGAAGAACCCGAATAAGAGGTAATGTTTTCACCACCCTCTTTCAGGTTCCTTTCTTCTTCCACTTCTTCTATCTTTGTTATTACCATTAAAAAAATAAAATATCCAGTATATTATATATACTTTTATGTTATTATAAACATGTTACAACCATATTCAGTATTCAATCCATCCTTTGAATGACATGTCACCATACGTGCGTATGTACGGCTTACCGTCTCCACGTCGTGGTGTAATTGTTATTCAATAAATTATTATTTGGATGGGTATAATAATGATGTGTAATTCATGTAAATTATATAACATCATAATGATTATCTATATATGATATACCACCCAATTAAAAATTTATTAATATCAAAAGAATGATATTGTCGCTCGTGCGTACGTACAGACTACCATCTCCACGAACATGTTGAGATTCATTCTCCATCATATCAATTCAAGTATAATTCTCATTTGATGATTACTAATAGTATCTATGCACTTGATATCATTATGGATATGAATAATATACAACCTATCCAAGAAAAAAAATCTTATGTAACAAAACATATAAAAGAAAACGAGTAAGTTAACAACCGAAACGACGATAATTCTAAAATATTATTAACAAAGCAATGTTAAAAGATCATATATGATATCATATTAATATATATGAATATTTTATTATTTAATAACAATTATTTCACCATTATTCATGATTTTAACCTACCCCAACCAAGGAAAAGTACAGGGGAAGAGTTTATTTCTCAATCTCTTCCTTATACGAGGTTGTTTATATGTTATAATCTACTGGGACTTCTTTATCATCCACATCCATGTTTCTTAAAAATGTATTTCAAAGCATTTTTTTTATTTACAAGAATATGGGATAATGTCAATTATACCCTTTTTTTACTTTTTATAAGAGGTTTATAAAGGAATATTTCCGTCATTTTCCAAACAAGGATCTTTTTAAACGTTTCGATAGAATTAAGGTAAGAATGTTTTTTTAACTTATACGGTAGGTGCAGCTATTTTCCACTGTTATAAAATCATCGAAGCTTCCCTTACAATCTTATAAGAATATTTTCAAATAAAATGTTTTATTTTATTAATATATGACTCTTAAATGATTTCAAAATAGAAAGAGATATTTTTCTAAAAAGAGTTTTGATTTCATCTATGTCAACATCCATTGATGTATTTTACGCTTATTTGAAGTTGATTTATTATGATACAAAACTTATATATTTTATTGAAGGTTTTGGGATATGTTTGACTGTGGATGTGTTATTTTTATACCATTCTTGGTTTATGGATGAAGTATTTATATTTTGTATGCCAGTTTTAATACAAATGTTTATGTTATGTTTAAACCTTTTCATGTGGGAATGAATTGGACTTAATATGTGACGGGTGGAGCCCGTTATAGCTCCTCGATGCATTGGTAGGTCTCATGAGACAAACTAGTGTCTTAGCATAAGGCCTTGACAAAATCGTATTTGTAGTCTTGGCACGAGGCCTTGGCTATGTGGTTATGATAGTCTAGAATTATGCATTCCATCATTATGAAACTGGTTATTGATATTGCATGTGAATATTCAATTAGTAGAATATCCATGTGAATAAGTAAATGGAATTATTTCATTTTATTTTTTCCATACTATGTTGAAGTTCAAGTTTAAAAGGCTTTTGATTTAGTTATAAATTTACTTAAATGTTTATTCTTATTTATGAAAGTTTCTGCTATATTGTTATCCTTACTGGGCATTTGAGATCACCCCTTTTCTATGATTTATTTTTCCCAGGATGTGAAGAAGTAATTTATGAATGACCTGCTGGGATAGTATGAGGGGATAAGAGTGTGAACTATGAAGACTATATTGTTGTAGTTTTCATTTTATGATAAAATGTAAACTTTATTAATGTATCCAGTTATTCCTAGGCTACTAAACTAATAGGTCTAACGAGACTTGATCTTTCTTGTGATCATGCCAATGTTATGTAATAATGCACTGAATCTGGATGACTAGGGTCGGGGTGTTACAGTTGGTATCAGAGGAAGTTTAGTACAAACCTTGAATGCTAGATTTAGAAAAAATCTGATTAGAGAACATAGAGCTAAGATGGACTTTGAGGATTAGTATAGAATAACATCCTAGAATTTTGGTATTGTAGAGATTTTTTGAGTTTTCCAAGCAATACATCCCTGTTTGGATACGAGCAGGTAGAGGCGGCTCTGGAACAGATGTACCTAGATGTAAAACCTGAAAACACCGCTTTGAGCTTGACTCAAACGGGAACTGGTGCATGACAATGGGCCTTGCTCCACTCTTGGTTACGGCACTCCTGGGGGATATGCTTAGGATAACTCTCATTTTCATTACAAATCATTATGAAGGGTTTATGAGTATATACTTCCTCAAAGAAAACATTTTTATGATTATAGATTATATTCATATATACATCAATTTATTTTAAGTGTTTTATATGTATGGAATTACGTATTTTGATTCATAAACTGATCTAGTTTATTCCATTGTTTAGAAATGGCTCTTATTGGAAGAAATTGAAACTGTATTAATGCACGCACTCCATGTAGGGATTTCCCTCCTGCTCATGATAATTAAAGTGGTGCTGGTGATGCAACTGGTGCTGATCAGCTAATCACTATACTGGGACAACTTACTCAGGTTATTAATAATAACCTTACCCATATGGAGCACCTTGATCCACAACATGGAGGATCAATGTTAGATCGCTTCATGAGGCAGCAACCACCAACATTAAATGGGAGTACAAATCCATTAGTAGCTCAGCAATGGATAAATTCCCTAGAGAAAATATTTCAGGCTTTGGGGAGTCATGAAAGGGAAAAAGTTATCTTGGAAGTTTACCGCCTCACTGGAGATGCTGATAAATGGTGGTCATTGATTCAAAAAATGAAGGAAGATGATGAAGAATCAAATATGTAATGGAGGGATTTCAAAGATCTATTTTTAGAAAAATACTTTCCTCATGACCATTGAGAAGATATGGAATGGCAATTTCTGAGTCTAAGACAAAAGGATGATGAGAATGTCATAAAGTATGAGTCTAACATTACAAGGGTAGCAAGGTATGCTAGAGATAATATACATAACCCAAGAAGTAAGATTGATTGTTTCTTTGATGGGTTAAAACCATTTCTCCGTCGATCATTAGTCTCACAATCCATCTCGTCGTACGAAGACATTGTCTCATGTGCTATCAAGATAGAGAAATAATTATCTATGTCATATGACTTTAAAGTAAAACAAGAGAAGAAGAGATCTACTGATCAATCTGGGAATGGAAATTAAGGGAAGAAGGGAAATTTTGAATATCCATCCTGCAGTAAATGTGGGAAGAAACACCCCAGTACTTGCTTAAAAGGAACGGGAGTCTGTTACAAGTGTGGTGAAAAAGGCCACCAAGATCGTGATTGCAAGGGGAAGAAGGAAGATATCGATGTCCAATGCTAAAATTTAAGGGAGATGGGATATTATGCAAATGAATTTCCTAAGCGTCAGGGGAGCTTACCTCCGAAAAGGCCAAGGGATCAAGGCCATGATTATTCTATCACTACTGCTGATATAGAAGCTCCGAAAGACGTGTTGGTAGGGAATTTAATGGTTTCCTCAAGATTAGCAAATGCATTATTTGATTCTGGATCATCGCATTGTTTCATATCTTCCCATTTTTCTAAGAAAATTATATATTTCCAATTTGATTTAACAAGGGAGTTTTCAGTTAAAACTCCTAAGGGAGTATCATTGCAACAATGTTTTGTGAATCAGTCCCCATTAGAGCACATAAATGTTCTTTATCTGCTGATCTTATCGGCATACCTATGATTGAGTTTGATATAATCCTCGGTATGGATTGGATTTCAGACCATGATGTGAAGATTTATTGTAAGAATAAGGAGGTTATGATTTTTGATGATGATGATAAGGAACACATTATCTTTATAGCAGAATCATCACCACCTAATTCTTATATATATCCACCCCCAGTAGCTCAACTAAATTCAATTGTTGGGGAGGAAGAGAATGAAATGACTATGGGTGAGGAAAGGAATGTTCAAATAGAGGATGTACCTATTGTGAAAGAATATGTAGATGTGTTTTCGGAAGATTTACCTGGACATCCTCCAGAATGAGAAGTTGAGTTTTCCATTGATTTAATTCCTGGATAAAGGCATATATCAAAGACCTCATATAGAATGGCCACTGTGGAATTAGTAACTAACTAACGAAACAACTAGAGGAATTGAGTATTATGGGATTTATTCACCCCAGTGTCTCTCCATGGGGAGCCCCTGTTCTTTTTGTTTAAAAGAAAGATGGATCTATGAGGTTATGTATCGACTACTGGGAGATCAATGCTATAACAATAAACAAAAAGTATACCCTATGTTGCATTGATGATTTATTTGACCAACTACATGGAACTCAATACATTTCAAAGATTGACCTTCGATCTGGATACCATCAATTATGTCTAAAGAAGGAAGACATTCCGAAGACAGAATTTCGAACCAGGTATGGGCATTATGAGTTTACAGTAATGCCTTTTGGATTGACTAATGCACCCTCTGTATTCATGGATATGATGAATAGAGTTTTCAAGGAATATTTTGATGAATTTGTGGTTTTATTGATTGATGATATCTTAGTATACTCCAAAAACTTCGAAGATCATGAAAATCACATGCACATTATCCTGAAGACTCTGAGACAACATGAATTATATGGGAAGTTTAGCAAGTGTGAATTCTGGCTTCAGGAGATTTCTTTTCTCGGTCATATTGTCTCTAAAGATGGAATCTCTGTTGATCCTTCTAAGACCCATGCAAACCAAGAATGGCCAGAACCTACGAGTATAACTGAGGTACATAGTTTTATTGGTTTAGCAGGTTATTATCGACGTTTCGTCCAGAATTTTTCCCAGTTGGCTAACCCATTAACAAAGCTCACACGTAAAGGGGATAAAATTTTTTGGACAAAAGAGTGTGAAGAATGTTCCAATGAACTTAAGATAAGATTAGTCAATGCTCTTATATTTACTCTACTATCGGGGAATGATGGGTTCATTATTTATAGTGATGCATCGATGAAAGGAATTGGTTGTGTCATTATGCAGAATGATAGGGTTATTGCCTATGCATCACGACAGTGGAAAATTCTTGAACAAAACTATCCTACTCATGATCTCGAGTTAGAAGCAGTGATCTTTGCTTTGAAGATATGGAGGCACTACCTCTATGGTGAAAAATGTGAGATTTATACTGATCACAAGAGTTTGAAGTATATTTTCTCACAAAAAGAACACAACCTGAGGCAAAGGAGATGTCTTTAATTACTCACGGATTATGATTGTACGATACACCACCACCCGGGGAAAGCAAACAAGGTGGTAGATGCTTTGAGCAGAAAATATCATGGCGTTTGGAACAATATGAGAATTAAAGGGGATCCAATTTTCATGGATGTTGTGAAGATGGACTTGGGAATGACCAGGGAAGGTTAAACATCAATGCTTTTTCAAATGGTTTCCAAACCATCATTACTAGAAAGGATTAACAGTTCTCAGACCGATGATGAAGAATTTCAAAAGAATATTAAAGCTGAGAATGATGGGAGATTGATAGACTTTGTGTATGAAGAAGGAATTTTGAAATTCAGGAAGACACTTTGTGTTCCCGATATACCTGATCTAAAATGGTAATTTCTAGATGATGCTCATAGATCCAATTTCTCTATACACCCCGGGAGCACCAAAATGTATAGAGATTTGAAGGAACATTTATGGTTCGACAACATGAAGAGAGAGATTGCTGATTTTGGTCAAGATGTATGGTTTGTCAACAAGTGAAAGCTGGAAGGCAACATCCTGGAGGAGTCATGCAACCTCTTCCCATACTAGAGTAGAAATGGGACAATATCACGATGGACTTGGTCATGGGACTACCAAAGACTCCTAGAAGGAACGATGCAATATGGGTTATTTTTTATCATCTTACCAAGTCAGCACATTTTCTTTCTATAAGATAAGATCTATCACTAGAACGTCTAGAAAGACAATATATTAATGAAGTTGTGAGACTTCATGGAGTACCCCTATCGATTGTTTCGGATCGTGATCCCTATTTTACTTCAAGATTCTGGAAAAGTCTTCAGAAATCCTTGGATACTGAAATTCATTTGAGCACTGCCTACCACCCTCAAACAAATGGAAAATCAGAACGAACTATTCAAACCATAGAAGACATGTTGATATCCTACTCACATGACTTTCAGGGCATGTGGGATCAATATTTACATCTGGTATAATTTTCCTATAACAATAGCTTCCATTCGAGTATTCAGATGGAACCATATGAAGTGTTATACGGAAAGTGATGTTGCACACCAATCTGTTGGGATGACGTTGGTGAAAAAAACATGTAGGCCCTGAACTGGTGGAAGAAATGATGGAAAATGTTAAGGTAATCCAAAACCATATCAAAGCATCTCAAAGTAGGTAGAAGAGCTATGCCGATAATCGATGGAAGGATTTGGAATTTCAAGTCGGTGATCATGTTTTCCTGAAGTAATCTCTATGGAAGGGAGTCATACATTTTGGTAAGAAAGGTAAATTGAGTCCCAGGTACATCAGACCTTTCTAAATTCTAGAACAAATTGGGGTTGTAGCATACCGATTGGAATTGTCGCCAAGTCTCTCCAAAGTTCACGATGTGTTCCACGTATCTCTGTTGAAGAAATAAATGTCTGACCCAACGCATGTACTCACCTATGAGGAATTAGAACTGAAACCCAATATATCTTATTTCGATGATCCCATCAAGATTCTTGATACTAGAGAAAAAGTACTAAGGAACCGGACGACTCGTCTGGTAAAAGTCTTGTGGAGAAACCATAAGATGAACGAGGCAATGTAGGAACCCGAGGAACTTATGATGAAGAACCAACCGAGTCTTTTCATGCGGTAGTATTCTAGAAATTTTGAGGATGAAATTATTTGATGGAGCGGAGAATGTAACACCTCAATCTTCTACAGTACGGTTCTCTTTGAATAATGCAATTGCATGTGTTGTACGCAACATCGAGTTCTAACACACACCACAACCAATCAAACTAGCCGTTATGAATAGTAATACCTACTTTATAAAATTTTAGAAATATTATTTCTCAAAATGGACTTCATTTTTGTATTCGGAGTATTGAATTTAGCATAAGGTAAAATTTTGGTACTTTTCGGATAACTTTTATATTTTGATTAATAGTGAAAATTACTAAATTTTAATTAAAAACAAATTTTTTAATCAAAAAAATTAATAGTGATAAATTATGAATTTGAGTGGTTGTAAACTATATTTAGAAAATATTTTTACCATTAAATACAATTTTAGTCATTTGAAATAATTTCCCAATTAAACCGTACATAAACAAGTATCAATCTTTTGATAGTTATTATATCTTAAAAACACGCTTTTTGTTTTGACAGCGGGAATTAATTTTAAATTAATTTCTACCACTTCTATGTTTTGAATTTGGAAAAGTGGATTCCATATTTGGAATCAGGATGTCCAAATTTGTAAATAGGTAACTTTTATTTTTATACATTTTGAATAATTATTTCGGTAAATATTTTATTTACCATGGTTAAAAGGTAAATCCGGTAAAGAAGGGTTAAAAAATAATATTATAATAATACTAAATTACCCTAAAATGTGTCATAAACTTATTGGTGGATACATGTCTAACCATGGACATATATGGGTCGATTTTGGGACCCCATGGAGCCACTTGTTGGTGATAGGGACACTTTATTTTAATTAAGTTAAAATAAATACAAAAATGACACAAGCATATATCTTTTAGAAAAACAATTTTTACATAGGGTTATATATGTTGTATTATCGATGATAAATATTCATTAGAAATATAAAAAGATTTCCTACATAATGGTATTTTCTTTATAAATTTTTAGACATTATATAATTTAATTTATTTATGACACAATGGTGATGCAGTAATTATCTAATTAAGAAAAAATTAGAATAATTGATATTTCAAATACCCAAATAAATGTAATTTGAGACATTTTATAAATAAAAATAATTTTTTAGGATAATATGACATGTTAGGATTGATTTAATTAACTTTTTTCAAATTAATCATTCTGTAATGAGTTTTTACAAAAATCAATTATTGAATACTGTTAAAATTGACATAAAATAGTTTTTTAAAAAAATATTATATTATTAATTGATATTAAATTCCTAAAAATCTAATGTTCTTCCAAGAGACTTATATAATGATAGGTGTATCATTAATGGACCACTTGGGGGTCTATTCTATGTATATAGTAAGTTTATTAACCATATAATATAAAAATACAAAGAGATATTGTTAAAGTGAAACTATTTAATTCAGAGTTAATACTTAAAGATAAGTATAATATAGTAACCCCAACCTGTCTAAATCCTATTTCTTAAGTGGTTTCTCCCCATCCCCACCTTAAAATTTAAACCACTTTTTAGCCATTATAAACCGAATATTAATTTATTATAAAATAATATTTCTTGATTTTCCAAAGGTGCCCCTCACCCCTCTTATAAAAGGGAACTCACCCTTCTCATTAATTCACACCTTCAAAGCCTTTTGGTTCTGCCAAACTCTGCCAAAATACTCTACAAACTTCCCTCACAACATCTTAGAGGCCTTCCTTTAGTCAGAAAGCCAACCTAAGGATCCCTTTTGATCAAATCAAAAGGAAGAACCCGAAGAAGAGGTAATGTTTTCACCACCCTCTTTTAAGTTCCTTTCTTCTTCCACTTATTATATCTTTGTTATTACCATTATAAAATAATAAATCCAGTATATTATATATACATTGATGTTCTTAAAAACATGGTACAACCATATTTAGTATTCTATCCATCCTTTGAATTACATGTCACCATACGTACGTTTGTACGGCTTACCGTCTCCACGTCGTGGTGTAATTGTTATTCAATAAATTATTATTTGGATGGGTATAATAATGATGTGTAATTCATGTAAATAGTATTACATGATAATGATTCTGTATATATAATATACCAAGCAATTAAATGTTATTTTAATATCAAAAGAATGATATTGTCGCTCGTGCATACGTACGGACTACCGTCTCTACGAACGCGATAAGATTCACTCTCCATCGTATCCAATCAAGTCTAATTCTCATTTGATGATTAATAACAGTATCTAAGGACTTGATATCATTATGGATCCAAATAAGATACAACCTATCCATGAAAAACATAGCTTATGTAACAAAACATTTAAAAGAAAACGAGTATGTTAACAACTGAAATGACGAAAATTCTAAAATATTATTAACAAAGCAATGTTTGACTATGGATGTGTTATTTTTATACCATTCATGGTTTATGGGGGAAGTATTTACATTTGGTATGCTAGTTTTAATACGAATGTTTATGTTATGTTTAAACCTTTTCATGTGGGAATGCATTGGACTTAATATGTGATGGTTGGAGCCCGCTATAGCTCCTCGATGTATCGGAAGATCTCATGAGACAAACTAGTGTATTGGAACTAGGACTTGAAAAAATATTATTTATAGTCTTGGAACGAGTCCCTGGCTATGTGGTTATGATAGTCTGTCATTATGCATTCCATAATTATGAAAGTGGTTATTGATATTGCATGTGAATATTCGATTAGTAGAATATCCATGTGATTAAGTAAATAGAATTATTTCATTTTATTTTTTCCATACTATGTTGAAGTTCAAGTTTAAAAGAATTTTGTTTTATTTATACATTGCCTTAAATGTTTATTCTTATTTATGAATGTTTCCACTATATTGTTATCATTACAGGGCATTTTAGCTCACCTCTTTTCTATGTTTTATTTTTCCCAGGATGTGAAGAAGTAATTTATGAATGACCTGCAGGGATAGTATGAGGGGATAAGAGTGTGGACTATGGAGACTATATTGTTGTAGTTTTCATTTTATGATGTAATGTAAACTTTATTAATGTATCTAGTTATTCCAATGCTACTAAACTAATTGGTATTTCGAGACTTGATCTTTCTTGTGATCATGCCAATGTTATGTAATAATGCACCGACTCTGGGTAACTGGGTTCGGGGCGTTACACTTCCCATAATGGTTTTCATATGGATCTATTTGGATTCTAGAGTGGAAACTATTATTTCATGGGAAATCGACCAGAGGAAGATATTGATCACATCATACATTGAAGTCCATAAATAATGCCCTATATATTTCTTCTAGATTATGGGTTGTGTACCAAGAATATCCATTAGTCTGGGGGTGATAATACATATCGATGTTTAATTCATTTCTGAGATCATGCTGGATAATTTTCTAGAACATGGAGGAAAATCTTGTACCTCAATCAAATACTATCAATATTGGTGTTCAATGAAGCCTTTACACAACTTTAATCTATATCCTTACATTTTTATTGAGTGATAAGTCCAATAATATTTTAATAAAGTTAACATTATTTGTATTATAATCCACCTTAACCCATATATCAATAATTTCTCATTATGACATTTAAATACCATTGTCAATGTCAGTGGTGATGTATTTCTATTTCCATGTAGGAATGTGTAATGATTTCATTATCCCCTTGGTGTTTTACCGTTAATACTTCACCTGATGACTTACTAAGAACATTAATGTATATTATATGAACTCTTCCATCATATTTTCCCACTAAATACTCAAGGATATGTTGATACATACATTTTAACCATAGTTAGAGGGATAAGGATGAGATTTGTGAATCATTAAAAAAATCATTTATATCAGGATATGATGGTACATATGGTTGTGACTCCAAAATTACAACTCCCTATTCATCAATTAATAACTCTGTAGAGTTACCATTCTTTATATATTCCACATTTTTCATGTACATCACATCAACTTTTTGAGTGTCCGTTATATTCTGTAAGAGGGATAGTTGTGGAATCATTAGATATTATGAATCATATATTCTTTTATTTATAAGTAACTTAACCATTATTTTAATGTATATGAAGATAAGATGACTGTTAATTCTCATAATCGATATGGTTTCCATATCCTTTATACATAGTGAATATACAATTTATTTTTTCCCTAGGAATGTAGTTGATTGGGAAATCATAGTCCCCGTTATTCACTAACTATATTCATAGGAGCGTATAAGATACTTATATGATAATATATATTTAAGGATATTATGGTGTATATATATTTCACATCGATCCCTATAAAGATATTGTTGCAATATTTTAATTGTTAAGATACCTATATCCTTCACTATATCATGCATTCAATAGTTTTTCTCTTGAACATTCAACTTCAATGAGGTGAACACTATCAATTTATCCTTCCATATTACAATAAATACTAATAACTTATTTGAATCAATTTTTTATATAATGAGACGTTTCCGCTTGTAGGTGGTGTCAAGACTATTGTAATGATAATCCTATTTTTCATTTCTATAAACCACCCTATGCATTCTCCTGTCAAAAAAACATTAATCTATTCTGAGTTAGCAAGTTAAAAGGATTTGACTACTGTGATAATTTTAAACCATTCATTAGTAACACCCAACTAGTCCAACAAAACTATGGATCTCTATACATATGTTGTTTTGGGACACATTTTTGTTTCCATTTTCATAAAAAGGTCCATATTTTTTTTCCTGGTGACAAAATTCCCCGAGAATGATAATTGCTCTATTCAAAACATACATTTGTAGTATTTTCATATAGATTGTCCCTTCGAAATTTTTGTAACATGGTATTAAAATGATCCTCCTTTATTGTGGATTATGTAATAATTTCATCCATACTAAACACATTAAATTTTTGAAGGTAATCTATAATGAATATATTCTTTATGTCCATAAATATTTCATGGACATTATTGTGTTTAAAGGTAATCACCATGATCAAATAGTGTCTTTAACTTGTTCAAAAGTAATTCTTGGGGACATATTTATTATTCACCATTAGTTGGTGATATATTGAACAAAGGTCCTCTATAGATAATTAATGGTCCCCATGTAGTTGATCAAAAAATATATCTATCCTTGGAAGGGGATACTTGTTTTTAATCTTGATTTTTTATGTTCATGATAATCAATGCAGAATGACATCTCCCCATCCTTCTTCTTCAAAAAGAGGGTTGGTGGACCTCATAGTGAAGCACTAAAGAATATTAAACCATTTCATATTCTCTTAGAACTAATTCTTGATTTTTTACAACTCAATGGTGGAATTTTGGTATATAGTCATAGTTATGGGAAAAGATCTAGGTATAATTTCAACTATGAACTCATCAACTCAGCCAAGTTGAAGTCTATGAAACTCTTCATTGAATAAATTAGTATAATTACTCACAATGGGTATATATTTGAGGATGAATCTCTCCATTGTCACAATATTTTATGGCCAAATATTCACACATAAAAGTTAATAATATCTATGATTGATAATAAGATTCAAAATAAGATTCATCCACCTCCATACACTTATACGGAATCATAGGATATCTCAGGATAAGATAAGTGACTGATCTCTCACTAAAATGTATGTTGTCATTACATAAAGAAACCCAATTCATGTAAAATATAGAATAAAACTAAACTAAATTATGAAATATAAAATTTTATTTAAGGTAAATTCCGCAAACATTGATCGAGGATGAGTTTTATACTAGGGATTCAATAAATTCATCAGTTACTATTCTTATAGATTGTACAACACCAACATTATGAGGTGTTTTTCAAAATTTCTAATAAACAAGTATAATATAAAATAATGAGTAGATCTATAATCATATAGGAAATTTAATGCTAATGAATGGATAAAGATCACACCTTCCATAGTTTTATTATGGATTTCGTTGTTTAAAATATCCAAAAAAACATATGTATGAAAATACAGAAACTAAAAATAACATAAAATGTGAATCTATGAACATAAAAGTAAATAATAAAATTTTTCATATATATACTAACATATGAATCTGTTGGTTCTAATCATGGAAATAAATGAAAATTTCCATAATATGTTTTCTATCCTAAAAATTTATTCACGTACTACAAAATGTATTCTAAAGAGTTTTATGCGTCCAAAAAATAAGCCCCAGGAGTGTCAAACTATGTGTGAAATAAAGATTATATTTCATACAGTATGTTATGATCATGTTAACAACCAATGTTCCCTTTTAAGGGTTATAACTCCTACTATCTACCATTTTATAGCTACATCAAATTGTAATATCCAGAAAGAGGATAAATTTCATAGTAACCAAACACTCTATACTTCCCAAAAGTTTAATGAAATTCTCATATACCTAGATTTATCCCTAGTGTTATCACTATTTTTATTTAATACTAAACCCAAAAAATAAATATACCATAATCTGATACCAACTAATGTGATTGATGTCTTTTATACACATTATTATATGATTTATAATAAAGATATTTTTTAAATAAAACCAAAGGATGAAAATGAATCAGGTGTTTAAAAGACTAGGTACATAAATCACAAAATTAAAGTAAAAGTAAAAGTTTTTTATTTTAATATCGCTTATGATTTCCTAAAACTATATAGGTTAAAATAGCGAATACATTAAAGATATAAGATAGATATAAATCTCATTGAGGGAGAATTATGATGGAGAATAATGACATATAAATCAAATAGCACAACATGAAATCATAAAAAAATGGTTTCTAAATAATCATATAGAATTAAAAAATATTGAACACCATAACATCATGGAAAAATTGGAAAGTGGTAGCAACATAAAACATTACCTAATAATAAGACACAGATAACCACTAAGACAACCTCAATTGGTGGATAGAGTTGCATCATTGATTAGGTTAACTCGCGGATCCCCCATAGAAAATATCATGGGGAAAAAAAGTTACCCAATGCATTTGAGTTATATAGACGAACACCCATTGTATCATTTACATGCTTATGTGTTCCTCAAAGGGAAGTAATTCAAATGTCATAAATATAATAATTACCCATGGATAGAAATAAGATTCATAATTTGTACTCATATCATAATCAAGGATATTTCATAAACCTTCCAAAGAGAATATGAAATTAAATATTTTGGAAAATAATATCTAATTACATGTGGATAAGGAATTAATGATTAAGTGATCATTACATAAAAATAACTAAAGGATATAAAATTCTCCCTTAATCAGGTTTTATTTCTCTAATGGCATCAAGAAAATGAAATTATGGAATGTATTAACGCCATTAAATGGAGGTAAAATAAGCTAATTAAATACATGAGAGACATATATAAAAAATAAAAAATCATTCAACAACATATAATAGAGGTATAGAGAGAAATTGAGTTAGAGAGAGGAAGATCATAACCCATAGAAAAAGGGTCATTCAGAAAGATCCCCAACCTTATGTTATAAAATTATTCCACCCATCCTCTTAATGTCCTAAATAATAATATTAAATTACTTAATTAGTTCATTCAAAACAATTTCAATTTATATTTAATTTATTATAATTATATTATGTTCATTTATACCCATTTCATCAAGGTGTGGAGACTAATCTCGTTGTTTAAAGTGCATACATTTCAGGGTTCCAAGGCTGGATCACATGAGGATAATTATTAAAGATATTATAAATTGGGAATACGACTAAATATTTGAAATTAAGACATATTAATTTTATTTTTTAAATTTAAATGGTTAAAAATACATATATTTTTTTGATAAAAGGACGATTCACAAATCAGAAACAACAACTTTATGTGGTTAGTTCTTTTTTTCTATTTTACTTACAATCACGATCTAGAAGTTTTTATTAATTACATTAAAATTATAACATTATATAACATGAAATAATCTATAATTTATGTATTATAATCATAATTAAAAATAATATTATTACTATAACTATCCTTGAAGAAGGTGGAGAAAATTGAAGTAGATTGTTAATAGAGGCGGTGAACCAACTATATAGTAGGAAACATTTTCCTTCTAGAATCTATTGATGGCAGGGTATTGTATGGATATTACCCCATAAAAAATATATTTAAGATATTAACATTACTATTTATAATTTTATAGGGAACATGTGGGGTTACAAGATAAAGAATGAAATTAAAATAATTTAGTTGAGAATTTTACGTCTTCCTTTGGTCGACTCCTCTTAGTCTACCTGCTAAGGATCCTTGAAATAGTATTTAGACGAGTCCAAAATAACATTGATATATGGGAGAGTGTAAGGGATGGAATATGGTAAAATATTTTAATGCTCCAATTCTTATAATTTATTAAGGTAAGGGGTTTTGAGGGGTGGTATTTATAAGGGGAAGAGGGATGTATTATTTAAAGTTAAATTTATATATTTATTTATTTGGTTCAATACTACCAATAATATTTTTTATTGTGAATATTTAGAGTAAAAACAATGAATTTTATTTTGATTAAACAGGTTCTTACATCATTAAAAATCAAAAAATCATATATTTATCTTTAAATGTTAAATATAATATTTCGTCATATTAAAAGTTTTACAAAAAATTCAACATGTTAGAAAAATACCAAAATCGTTACCATAACAATTTTTTGAAATGTTGATTACTAAAAAGAAATAAATTTTATGGAAATAAACTTAATAATATATGGAATTTAATTATTCAAAAAATAACTAATTATTTGAAAAATATCATTTTTAAATTTACGAACACTTTTCTAACCCTTTGAAAAATTACTTAATATCACATAAAATAATATTATCATTAGAATAAAACATAATATTAATTATTTAATCTAGTTTATAATAAATAAACATTATTCTAAATAATTATATATTTTTTTTAAAAATAAAATAAAAAATATATGGTTTTCAAAATTACAAACTCTTATTTTATGGTTTTGAGAACATTGATTTTATATTAATATGGTTTAAATATTTCATATTTTAAATTTATAAGATACGTAAAGATTATTTCACATTTAGATAGGTTACATTACAATTCCAAATGACAATTTTTATATTCCCAATGGAATTTTTTTTAATTTAGTGGGTTGGATACAATTCCAATGTCATATTACTATTCCAACAATCTGATTTTTAATTGTCATATGAGATCCTATTTTAAATAAATACCTCATATTTCATTTGTAAAAAATATAAAAAATATAAAAAAATATATATTATTCAATATCTTATGTTAAACACAATATTGAGTTATCTATTGTTATATTAAATGAGGAGTTTATTCAATATCTTTCATTACACGCAATACCATGATTAAGGAACTATAATATACTATAAATATTATTATTTAATATGATAGTTATCACATATTTATTTGAAAGGTGTGTATTAATATTATTATATAAATTATGAAAATATATATTTTTCACATGATTATCAATTATCTATTGATTAGATATAAAATTACAATCATTTAAAAGAAATGAAATATTTTTTGAAAATTTATTTTTTTCCAAATGAGATTTAAACGTGCTTTGAGTGCATAACAAGAAATAATTTTTACCACTATTAAAAATATTTATTTGAAAAAAAACATCATTCCTTATTTAATAATTCAAAAACTATCTTTGGGTGATTTGTTTTGTATATTTATGAGACGATTCATTTTTTTGAATAGTTAAAATTACTAAATTTTAATTGAAAACTGCATTTTCATTAAACTTATTTTTAAGGATAAATTATATTTTTAATTAGTTTCAATGTAAAATTAGTTCAATATCATAGATATTAATGTAAATTAGTCATTTTAAATATTATTATATTTAATTTTGATTAAAAAACATTATAAATTGTTTAATATTTTCTCTTTACAAACCAACTGTCTCATCCAGTATGCTGGATTAATTTTTAATTCTATTCGATCTATTTTGTGCATTTAATTTTTCAATGTGAATTAAATATTTGGAATTAGAATAATTAAATTTATATAATAAAAAAAATTAATTCTTTACCAAAATTATTCAGGAAAACATTAATAATTTATTACCACCATAAAGGTTAAAAAGGGGTCTTGCGCGTTACAAGGGTTTGTTTTAAAATTAATTTCATACTCATATATAATTGTTATCTAATAAATTTGATTTAATTTTGAGAATTTTTTTTTCATAAATTATATTTTAATTCTCATTTTAATTATATTATTATATGATAAATTACCTAGTTAAATGAAAATATACAAGTTACCATAGTAAATACTAAAAGGGTAAACTTGAGTAAACTTATGACTAAAGAAAAATTTGAGAAAATGTGTATCTTTTATTTTTTTTCATGTGTGTATCAGCCACCTCAACCTTAAAATCCTTCATTATTCAATTCTGGAGCCACATGATGTTTGTGACACATCCAAATAGTGAATACTATTGAGTATATGTAAGAATGCTACTCCTCCCCTTTTATAAATAAGAACCCACTCTCTCCCCTTAATCGCATTTGAAAACAAATTTGTTTACGAAAATAAATCAAAATTCAATCCCTTAAATATATATACTCTTATTAAAAGCCTTATTTTATGAAAAAACTTAAACTTTTAAGGATTTAGTGCAGACGTAAGGAGGATACCTGAAGGATAGGTCTAGTTCTTCAACAAGAATCTTCATTTTATTACCATCTCCACCTCCTTAAAATAATTTCAAAAAATAATTATATAATAACATTAGTTTATTCCATATAATAATATGTTGTTATTTTAATTTTATTACCTAAAAACACACAATCAATCATCATATGGGTATCAAAATTATCATTCATTTGTATGACAGACTACTACCTCGCTAACCAGCGTCATTCGTTTTTCCATTGACACCTCTCATGGCTAGGTATGATGATGAATATATACTATATAAATGATATTTATATAATAATTAAATCTTTTTAGAAACTATATGTTTTATATATAACCTACAATTCATTAGGAGATGCAATAATTTTTCATCTGTGCACGGTAGGCTACTACCTCATGAAGCAATGTGATTAGTCTTTCACTACAGCTTCACATGGATGGTGATAAAGGTATAATTAATAATTATATTTGACATAAATAAAATAATTATTATATTAATTAAATATTTAAATTTATTTTAATATAATTTAAATATATTTTTCTTTCATTATTTTTCACACATGTATAAGTGATTACATCATTCGTGTATATGTGGACTACAACATTCATAAAGCGATGTGTCTCAATTTTTATCACCACACCAAATAGATGAAATAATAATATAATTATATTTTTCATATGAAAGTTATTACTTGTTTATAATTTTTTAAATGATATAACTATGTAGTATTCAAAATAAAAATATCATTTATGACAAAGAACAAATGAGAAAACAAGGAAATTAACCCTTGAAACAATGAAAACCATGAAATGTTATTAAAAATAGTGGTAAGATGTTATAAAAGGATAATATACATAAGTATATGTTTTAATTTGGGTTTTCATAAGTTAATATAAATTTTAAAACCACAATATTGCAGGATAAATCACGTTCCACCAAAAGTAACTATCAGGTAAGATATTTCGTCTCAATTTATAGTCCATTGAGACTTATTTGTTATTATACACTTATTAATTTCGATGTGGTGTATATACATCCCCATTGACATTTAATATCATGAATAATTAAGTTTTGAATATTTTTTTCGGTTTAAATTTTTATGTTATCACCCATAGGAATTTGACATTACAATTACCAAGTTGTAAAATTTATTTTAAATTCTCACATTCTTTTTTAATTATCAAATTTCATTTAAAACAATCAATTTATTAAAAACAAATTTAATAATACACTAAATATTTTTTAATATCTTCATTCATTGGTGGTGGAATATTTTATTTCCTAAACCGTATATCATTTTTTAATATCATGTCCACTTTTATCATTATTTAATTAACCGGGGAAATATTGGAAAATCTACATCCTTTACTCAATAAAAATGATTAATGATAAAGAAAATTGTTTCACATTAAATTGATTATTTGATATAGAGTGAATGATTTGGAATAATAAGAAATGGTTTTGGTTCTAGTTAATTCAATCCCCTCAATGCATCATTAGTCCCATTTGAAGAATCAGTTGTTTAAATCTGAAGGGTTTTTACCCAGTATGTTTTAAACCATCTTGTGAGTGGTCTTGACAAAAAGTGTTTCAAGTACCGGGGATACATGATGTCCAAAAATTTATTCATTTACTTCATTATTAATTCATTTTTTATAATTATCAGTGATATTTTCTATATTAGATTATCCATGGATGCATTTCGTTGTCAATTACTGATTAAATGACTTGTGTGTTTAGTTATTTACCTTTCCATATTTATTATGTATTATCCTGATATTTAAGTGTAATATTTGTTCATTTCACTACCATGAAATCTTTATTATGATTATGCATTCATGATAGACATCAACATACTAAATCCTTACTAATAATTTGATATCGACCTAACTTCGTTTCCTCTCCCTATGTTATAAAGAAGTGATCATTGGATGTGGTTTCAATGATTTAGTTTATTAAATTTTGTAATGTATTATGTTTTATTTTATATTTAAAAAGTAATATGGTTATCATTTATGTATCTATTTTTCCAAAACTACTAAACTTATTGCTCCTCTAGGATTAGACCCATTGTATATATTCAACTGTAATAAAGTAAGGCACTGACTTCAGGCTACTTGGGTCAGGGGAATTAGTGTTGGTATCAGAGGATGTTTAGTAGAAGCCTTGGTAACTATAATTTCAATTATATAGATTGGGGAGTATAACCATAATAATTAAATTTATGATAAGTATAAAATTACATCTTAAATTTTATGTACGGTAGATATTATCTGGTATTTCCTAGCAATACATCCCTTCTTGGATACTACCAGTGGATGTAGCTCTTTCACAAAGGTACCTAGGGGAAGTAAATCCAAAAAAGGCTTGTTGGGATTGACTCAAGTGTTGCCTAAAACATGACAACAGGTCTTACTACACATAAGGATTTGCATACCCAGTGGCTATGTTTAAGACAATACACATTTTATTTACAAATATATATAAAGGATTTCAAAATAGAGATTTACCCAAAGAAACAATGAATATGTTTATGATAATATCTTCTGTTATGTAATTCACTAGTTATGGGATTATAAATTATGTTTCATAATTATATGATATAATATAGTCTCAAAAATCATTTATAAATAGTTCCTAGCATAATCAATGGTAACCACCTCAATATACATAATCCAAATGATAAGATCTATCATTTATTTATCGATTTAGGTGAATATTTCAAAGGGAAGTAGTATCCCAAAAATTCCAATCATATGAGGAAATAATTAAATTTTATAAAAAGATAGAGAAATAATTATCCAAGGTTAATATATTTAAAGGGATGCATGAGAAGAAGTAGATGATAGAGAGAATGATGGATAAAGGAAATAAGGAAAATAATTATTTTTCCCACATGTAATAATTTTGGAAAGAAACAAGATTCAACACACATAAAATGAATGGTAATTGTCCAAATGTTTGGGGAGAAAGTACACCATGCTTGTGATTTAAAAGGAATAAAAATAGACTATAATTTACATTGATTCAACATCATGGATATGGGGAACTATGAAAATCATTTTCTCATGGGTAAAGTTAATATGACTAAAAAATCTAATGGATCATAGTCAATATTATGTTACTACCACAAATGAAGAGGATTGATTAATGTAATTTTCTTTGAAATAAAGATCTATGATTATTTAATCAATTATTTCTGGATTATTATAATTATGAAATAGATATTGATTGTACTATAATAATTTTTCATTGAGGATTTGAAAGAATATGTTTAATTGTACCAATAACAATGAAAAATGATTCAGTGAAAGTCTAACTTCATGGAAAACACATAATTGAGGAATTGTAATATGTTCCTAGTGTTGATATAATGTTTATAGGTTAAACATATAATTGATTTGGATAATATAAATTGGATAGTTCTGACTACCTTGGAATTAATGAAATATTTTTTTTGAAAAGTTGGTTATTCTATCATTGATGGAATTTACAATTTTTAGATTTAAGGAATATTTCAAATAAACTATATTTTATATAAGAATGATGAATAAATTAACATATTGTAATGTTATGGTTAAGAACTGCTTCATGTTTTTTTATTAATTGATGATTATATTATATTATAAATATAGGGACCATAATTATAATGTGTTGGATCATAATTATTTTTAATGGTTAACTAGCTAAAAATGGATTATATTGAAGTTTGGATGAGGTTTTTGAGACTAATGTATTACATCACCATATGATGAAACATGTTCAAAGAGATGAAGTAGAAATAATTCATGTTAAAACCAAAGGATGATATTTTTATTTTGAAATGGAATGAAATCAAATAATTATATCCTCTCTTGAAATTTCATAAATATTCAGAAAAATTATCATGAATCCAAAATTTTTTCTGGTTACAATCATATCTGATGAATCATTTGATCATTTAAACTGTCATAGATTTACTGTTTTGAGGAACTAAATATTACATTGATCCTTCAATTTTTTTTCTATCAATGTCCTCGATAACCCTCTATAATTATTTACTCACTTCTTCCATGTCCACATATTTACATGACACCAATGTTGCCCTACTCAAAAACCTAGTTATGGGATTATTCCAGATGATATTGGTACTTGAAAATCTCTCCAATTAAGGGATTTTTTATTAAAAAATTTAATAAACTCACAAAAATATATTAAAAATTCCACAAAGGATGAAATATATGAATATGGGTGTTATTTTCCCTACATAGAAAAAAAGGAAGAAGGTGGCTAGAACATGCATATCACAAAATCCTCAAAGAGACACATGATTGTGAGACCTCCATAAGGTCACATGAGGAACTATTCATAGCATATATACCCTTTTAATATCCCATGATTCCCCTTTTACAAGACTATTTACACTTTCTAATGCATCCCATACAATTTATGAATATACAGTGGTTTCTAAATGAGATCCCTAGATTCACGTGACCAGTCAATCGGTCAATGCCTAACAACCCATTCGAAAAATGTTGGAAAATAATAGATAAATATCCCAAAGCATGGATCATCTAATGGTCATAGATATCACGCGATGATCATATGTATCTCATGAGACACCACAATCCCATGGGGGTACATCTGCATCACCATGTGGAACCCGCAAACATGTCACCTGCATCTAGCGAAGAGCCCAGGAAATTTTCAAGAAATATGGATCCCCCCTCAGTTCCATAAAGAAAATAGAGGGGTTTTCCCAAAAAATTATTATGCATTACCGTAGGACCCTTTTTTGGTCATGCAACACATCACCAGTATGGAGAGTAATTTTGTTTGATAAAACTTGTACAATCTTGTGTGATCTCCATGACCTTGAAAAATGAAGAATGGAATAAAAATATAAATAAAGGAAGATTATTTTAGGAATTAAAATTCATGCAATGTGCCTAGTAAATTCACGATACACCCATGTAATTCCACCTTTTCTCATGGAAGACCCCTGGAAAACCATTTTTGTCTTGAAAATTGTATAGAAAAGTTATCTTAGATCATGTGAAATCCTTACACCTGGAATCTTTATCTCATTAAGGCCACTAGAGATATCATAATATCCTTGAAAATTCCCATTTTTACATCATCATAATCAAGAAATATTACATTAAATGGAGATAATTCAATAAATGGGGGTTTACTAGGTAGTTTTTTATCGCTGTAAATAATGTGATGCCCTTAGAGAACCTGCGATAAGATCTCCCAAAAAACATGTGACAACCATGCCCTCCACCAACCCTATATCTATATTTTTTGATACATGTAACGACAAGTAGTGAGTAATAGGGGGAAAGGACTATAAATCCCGCACCACATCATCGGAAAATAATTATTATCATTTTTTGGTGATCTGGGGATCATTGGCCAAGCACATCCATGATTCAGAGCATATTTCATAGAGTGGACAATATCGAAATCAAAAACAGTTTTAACCATGTATAGTCCACATCATAATACAATTAATCACTAATTATGCATGATCACATCATGTGATAATTTAAGATCATGAGAAAAGATTTTTACGGGTCATGCAGAGAACATCCTGCATATCTACAACATCATATGAAACCTAAGAAAGCCTAAAACTGAGTAAATATAAGTCATGTCACAATAATAAATGGAATAAAAGACTAAAAAAATTGTATATTCATGAGAAGTACATATAAATAGTCCCCTATACAATTCACATGCCTCATTTTGATCATATGATAACACTTTTACATATCACTAAAATCATTCGTTTTCCTCATGACATAACATTTGGATCATGTGATGTCCTTTGGACATGTTATGAAAGTTAGGTGATACCATTCAGGCATGCCACTCGAGTCTCGCAAAGTCCTTTAGGGACTCCATCCAGATAATGCAATGTCCTCAAGATATGCCTCCCAAGATATGTGTCAGAACCAATATATATCATCTAGGTATAGTGAGCCCACATGGGATTTCCAATTAGAACTCCTAAAATCCTATAAGCTTTCCAACTAGATCTCACAAATACCTTTAGTATTTTCAGCCATATTTCCCAATGAAACAACACCTTTTCTACCAGGTCTCATGATGAAATCATGATATGTCCACCAGGTCTCACAATGAGGCACATACATGTCATTCAAGATCATTCGATTTCCTCCAATCATTTAGCAGGCTTTAACGATGGCCTCTAGGAGGTGTCAAGAAGTTCATGTGACACCCTCCAAGCATGCATTTCACCTTTTTAGATTAAACCTTGATTTTTCATACGAGATCATTTGATGGTGTCTATGTCAAGTCATTCAAGTCTTGAAATGTCCACAGGAAATGTTACCTAGGACATGATATTGTCTGTAGACATCCTTAGATATGTCTTATGACACAGAACAAATATATCAACATGGATTAAAAAAATGGAATCAGAAACATCCAACCATCTTTAGACATATTAGGCAGAGGATCAGTCTATGTTATGAAGATACTATATGAAATGACAGCCTTTTCTAGTGGCCAAAACCATGGAATCCTTAGTTTTTAATCCTCATTAGTGGCATAATAAAATATGTTGTTCATATAAGGAGAACCTCATTGTGTAATCCTTGACCCACATAACTATGAGAACATTGATTCCTACTACAACTAGGAATGGTAGGAAACCATTCCAAGGCCTGATATTCATATTCAACATCCAAAGGTCCATACCATCACATTATTATTTCATATAAATGTAATAAAACTGTTTATTTTTTATCCCTTGTTTCTCACACCGATAATGGCACTCATGATCTTAGAGACAAGAAGTGGTCAAATCCTTTATCTTTTCCTATCATTGGAAACATAAGTGTGTAATCCTAGATCATAAGCATAATATGATATATTACACATACAAGGTAAACTATAATTTATAATTCTGAACTATATTGAACTATGAGAACTCTTATTCATTCTATAAACTGGATACATAGGGTAAATTATTATGCCCTGGGATCCATAATTATCATCCAATGGGATGTAACAACACATAGTCCCGATCTTTATATCAAATAGGGTTTCGTACTTGATATCCCTTATTTATGAATCATTCCTCATATGGGATTAGGGTGTATAAAAAATAACCTTATTCTCATTATGAACCCGCACCTACAATGGATACCTTAGTGTGTAAGACCCGACCTCATTAAACTATGATAACACTGATTCTTTCTATAACATGGATACATTGGATGACTTTCTAAGTTACGAGATCCTATAAAAACCAATTTGGTGAAATTATCCCCATGTCTCAACCATTTCATCCATTAGGACCTGATATCTACCATGAGTTGATATTTCTTCCTTATCCTCCAGTGGATAAAGAAACATATTTCAATATGATGACATTGATTTCTTCCAAAACCTAGATTCGTAGGACACCTCCTCAATATCCATGATAAAATATATGTTACCTAAGTTCCACCACATATATTTCATCTTCTCATGACATTACACAACATGGGACTAAAAAACTATGGGGTTTTTAATTTCTATTATAAAGTAGGATACATAGGATGCCTAATAATGGCTTAATCTCATGCTCATAATATTAACATCCTCACCGTGTCATAGATAATACATATGTGACTTGTATAATGACTTCATCAAATAAAAAATTATGCACTAATCAGAAATGGATAAAGAAACTCAGATATATAAACATTAAATCACTAAATGACTTACCTTCATATAGAAGAGAGTTAAACCCATTATCTATTTTTAGGGTAAACCGTTTTTTATCTGGATTATTAAGAGATGGAAGAACATATCTTAAATTTATAAGAGAGTCCAAGAGTAGGTAATAATTCTCCCCAAAAGGGTGTGATGATACAAACATACCATCCTCTCAATCAATTTGATTTCTTATGTTTCATTGTCTCTAAAACCCTAACTGAAAAATTATATTTTGAGTGTCGGTATGTAACTTGTTATGGATGTGGGAAGACATTGGATTTTGTATGAAAGGTTAAAAAAATATTAACTTGACGAGAATTATTATTTACAAAATCCCCCCTCCCCAATTCAAATTATTAGTAAAAATCCATCAACATCTTCATGATGAAACCAAAAATGGTGAACCTGATGTGAATCATTCAACTTAAACATCTGTTTTCCAATATAAAAAAAGATTGACTACCTAGTTCTCCTTTGACCATTTTTTCTTATCGCAAGGGTAGTCAATTTACATTGTTTCTGAAGAAACACAATTGGTGAACCCAACATGAATTTATTTAATACTAGAATTATTTGTCAATCATGTGTCAGATAATTTTTCTTTTCATACTCTTGAAAAAAAAACAATATTCCTGACATAGAACTCTCAAACAATTGGATGATCAATTAACCATGTGCCAAGACACTTGTTTTTCATGTACAATAAATATATAAATTACTTGCCTAACATAATTTATATAGCTAATCTTCTATAACTAGGGTTTATATGAATTAATTCCATCCTTTCTATAACATTACCACACTAGAATAAGGGATCTGTTGGGATCATCTGACAATTATGTTAACTATGCATATCTAATTGATCATGCATCATGCCTATAATGGTGAACTAATTAGTGACCTTATTCCTTGTTTTCTACATGACTGAAGACACCAATATCTTCAGAAATCCGTAATAAAAGATAATTTATTCATCCAGTTAATGTTCTAGAAAATCATAAATGGTTGTAACATCTTCAGGCCATAAAATTATCTCAACATTAAGATTGTTTCAAGGTTAAGTGGAAAATGTAATGGTCCAAGAATACCATCATCATGGAACAATCCTGCCCCTTGATACCACATGTGAGTGTCTCTAATATTTAAAAATTAGGAGCCTACATCAACTTGGGAATGTTTTAGTGAAGCATATGGCCCTCATTTCTACAAACGATCACTTCATAATTTTATCCGCAAATCTCAACAATCATCAATTTTAGTATCTGATGATAGTATACCATGGATTCAACTACGGATACCTCCAAATTCAAAAAACTGGTAGGGGGTCTCATATTCTCCACCATCTACAACACTAACCCACTGGTACCTATCAATCACCTAATGAGGCTGAAATCTAACACACTGGAACCTATGATACCCAGGAACAGGTGATACAGATGACACATTGGGTATAGAATTTTCTATATAAATTGATATTTCCTTATATCCCAACTTCAATTAAATAAGAATAATTAAATATTATCACAATAGCCAGTGAGTTGGCTTGTGTCCCTACTGAAACAAAACATAGTCTTCAGAAATATTCCTACAGTAGGAATGGGGGGTGTGTATATCCCTACCCCCATGTGTGGAGTCCATCAGTACATTTTGGCGGGATAAGGAGGATAAAAGTTAGATCAAGTCCCCATTTCAATCAAATATATCTACCAATAAATATAGGATACATAAAATTTTCCTACATTTATTCCTGCACCTAATTTTCTAAAATTTCATTACATCATAGTAATAGATGAAGGACTCCAACAAAATATTTTGACACTGGAACATATATAGGGATATGTCTATATTCCAATCCGTACAGATAGGGTATCTCAACACATTGATCATTATGAACAAGTGGATGTTTCAGAGAAACACATACTCTTTCTCCCATATAGGAGGATTAATAACATGTTATGTTAATGGATTTGGCATGGAGAAGGGATCGTATTCTTGTTCCAACCAGGGATTACTAGGTGAGAGTGAAACATGACTCGTGACAGGGGAACATTCTTTCTGAAATAGTCTATCATATACACAAAAGTCCTAGGATCAAGTTCATATCCCCATTCTAGAAGGGGCTCACCAATTGAGAGAATCAGATGCCTTTTTAAAAAAATCACATTCGTATTGAAGAAGAAAAACTACATACTCTATAGGCCCATGATTGGACATATATTCCCATTTTGGGAAGCACTTAGTATGTGATAGTTAAACAAGGCCAAGAATAGGTGAATATTACTATAGGGGAATATTCTTGGAATATTCTAGTAGATCCGAGAATCTAGAATCATGCCCCTAGTTTATCCAATTAACGACATCCTTATGTGGATATACGTGAGGAGGATCAAATATCTTCTCCCATTTGAGAGGTCTATCGGTATATTATGAATCAGAATTTATCTTCACACTGGGATCATATTACCACTCCAACCCCATTTAACTAGGTGATACTGAAACATGCCTTATGATATGATCATTCCCTATCATGGAAGACCATCATTATATTCTAAAGGTTCAGGTTCAAGATCATACCTCCATTCTAATAGAGGCTCAATAAGTAAGAGTGTCACATGGAAAAGGTACACTCATATTCCTAATAATAGGGAATAAGCTTATTGGCATACCCTGGTAGCTCCTCAATAGTGGGATCATACATCCACGACACAAGAAGGATATCATAAAGTTATTGAAATATCGATAGACTAGGCTCAAAACACTACACCATAATAAAATATAGGTCAATATATTTCATATATGATTTAGAATGAAGCTCATATCCCCAATATACTAAATTATAGTGTATTTGAGGTTGTATGAGACACGTTCTCAATACACAAAGGGTCCACCAAATATTCAACCAATGTTGAATGAAATTATTACTAGGATATTCCTCCTCATTATAGACTATTGATGGATCATTGGGACTCTACTCCTAACATCCACCATATTAATACTCCCTAAAGAGATTTATCCCCTAGAATAGGAAATCACTCCTGGGACAAAAAAATATTTATATAGAAGTTTTTAAAAACTATATTCCATCATATAAAGTTGTTCTTAAAAACCTAGGGTCAACTGTATATATTTCCCCAACACTCTTCAGTAGTCATCCACTCTAATCAGTATGAAACCCTAGGAATATATTTATATGGTCTGATCAGATGGAGGTGTTTAAGTCTAGTGAAGACTAGTAATACATTGATATATAGAGTGTGATAGCCAAAAAAACCTCCCCACCATGTTCTAGACTCTTGATAATTTTAACTTTGAGATCCCAAAAGACATAGAAAAATAGTGCATACCTAATCTACACCAAAATATGTGGGCTACTCATCTGCGATTGATGTTCATGCGCATATTTTATCTTCAATATTAGGGTCACCATAAAAACATAAATCTAATCTCTTATTATCTAGACATGAATAATTTCATCCTGGCTTGGGATCCATAACTGGAAAACCTATTGCAAAATCTGCAACATGCTAGCTTCCATTCCATAAAAAATCTTTGGCATATGATCTCTGATGTCACATCATGCATCATTACTCGATGATGGAGAAATTATGGAGTGTTTCACTTCACCGAAACCTTTTAATTGGAGAAACCTTGGATAATCAATCCTAAAATGTCTTATCCTTCTGTGAAATTAGGTGAACAAGTAATTCTCATTCCAATTTTTTAGTTAAAAAAAATCCCCAAATTCAATGGTGCCAAGTCATCACGTATGTGGGGAGATTATGAACAAAAGATATTTTATCTTTTCCTCTCAAATCAATGGGAATTCATTTTAGACATGAAATCTGAAATTACAGTCAACTAGAAAACATGATGTAAATAATGATTCCAAGCATGGTTTAACATTTCACCTAGATCCCACATGATTACAACTGTGTTCCAACAAATGAGTCATTGTTGTAGCTTCTATATCATCCCTCTTGGAGATAAGCCAATTAACAGGTTGGGGTGACATCTACCACCACCCCAACCACATAGATCGTCAATTCATAAGAGGATTCTGGGTGTATCCACAGAAGATACCAAAAACACCTAGCCCATCACAATAGGGACATTTATATGTCAATATCCATCACTAGGTTCATCATGCCATTATAGGGTCCCAGGTAAACGAATGGTGGTTCTATATCTACCTCATCCCACTGGGATATGGTAATTTATATCTGAATGTCCATCCCAGGATTCATAAAATTATGAAATAAAAGCATAAAATCCCCAACATCATGACTAATCAATTCTAATTGTGGACCCATATAGTCCCTAACCCACATGTCAAGAGATATTTTCATCATCATAATCACTAAAGAGAGAATGAGTCTCCTATGGTTTGGGAGGTAAAAAGCAATGTTAGACATCAGATATGTTCCTTCTACTGGATGATATTCCTTTGATATTTGGGGGACATTTGACAACAATGACCAAAAAATATTTCTGGGTCACTACTCTTATGATGATATGGGAGGAGATTAAGAAAAAATAAATTATACCCCACTTAGTTTAAAAAAAAAAACAACCAAATATTGACAAGGGATTGAGAAATCACCCTAATAGAAATAGGGAAAAATCACCCAATTATGTTGAGAGTAATCAGATAACAACCATTTATTGACACACCATAATGAATATTGTCCCCATCAACCCAGAAGGTATTGTGGATCAAGGCACAAATATAGAGGGATGTAATGTACAGAATATCCCTCTAGAGGTGGGATATCTGGATACACTAACTAAGGCGCATGCACCCGTAACCAATGGACACTCAAAAACATGGAACCTATGAATATCAAGTTACCTATCCTATTAAAGAATGATACTAAAGGTAAATGGAAATATGTCGACAAATCCGAAGAACCACACAAGTGTGTTGAGGTTTATTCCATAGATAGACATTTTTTACAATATGAAAATGAGATACAAATTCTTAAAAAACACAAGAAAGAGAAAATCAGAGGAATTATTACTTCTAAATATCATCATCAGGATAAAGAAAATATTCATCTACCCATATATCTTGAAAGAGATGATTCTATTACAAGATATTAGTCTATTCATCATATTGGTTCTGCATCTATGCATTCAGTATACATAAATTAGGAAGTCAAAAATGATCATGACATCCCCCATTACTGTAATAACCTCTCCCTTATTACGGTACTGATTTAGTCATATCAAGAATTTAGAATCAATAATAGATGAAAATGGGTCCACGTCATCAATCCCCACCATATCCATGTATATGGAAGGTGTCATAGACATTGGTACAATATGAATATCTCAATATCATCAAGTCCGTGGCTACTCGAATGGAATCCATAAAAGGGTCACACAGACCAATGTATCCTAAGAAGAAGCCATATCTCATGTGGGTGGATAAAATTTTCCCTCAACATAATTTTGGAAATTCCATATTCACCGCCATTGATGTTGCAAGAAACCCAAAAGAGGAAATCATTCAATTTGTATCCTGAAATGGTCCGATGATGGGCCCTCAAATCTACAGGAGGTGACCAAGCTGTAGTCTTTTTTTTTAAATAATCTCATAGGACCAGGTTATTTTGTATATAAGTCTTCTAGTAAGATTCATTATAGGATGTGAATACCTTATTCATCCATTCTTGTATCAATTCAGATCAATGATGAGGAAATGAATATCATCGAACTGATGAAACTCAAGTAATGTGAATATGAGAGGGTTCCTGACTTTATATCTAGATGGAATGGTTTATCTTAGTCACTCAACATCCCTCTCTCATAGAAGAAATTTATATAAATATAATCTGAAAAACAACCTGGATGAGTTTCAAACACCTCTAATCCAAATGAAGTATCCAAATGGGTTCCATGAGATCACATAAATGGAACAAAGACTAGAAGATTCTATTAACTGAACATGATAAAAATAATTACTCATTCCCTTAGAAAAATGGAAAAGGACTGAAAAAATGCACTACTATTACTCTCAAACTAGTTGTAGTGCCACTCAATAAACTAGGGAGTCATGGAATTTCTTAGCACCTCTTATAGAGTGGAAACAACAACAAAATCTCCCTTAGCCAGAAGGCAAAGAAAATTAGGATCACCTATGATTTGAATAATGAATGAATAAATTATGGTGCTTCCAAAATGAATTGGTACAAAATAATCTGATTATATCCATTGATAATAATTTGGTCAATATACTACAACCCAAGAGTCTTAATGTGGTCAACCATACCGTTCATCATGACTATCGGCCTTTCCATAAAAGGATATATCATACCATCTTGGACTACCTCATCTACACAGATTTTTTAAGGAATGAGCGATTTTGAACATGTGTTATTGTATAACTCTCCAGAGTTGGGGTATTTCATAATCTTGTCCCATCCATAAGATTAATGTGATTGGAAAAAAGTTTTGAACATGTTTGGTGGAAAGTTCTACAACTGGATGACTAAAAAAAACAGTTGGCCGAGCTCAAGACACCCTAAGAGAACAGCATTGCAGAGACAAAATAGATCTTACACCCAATAAGATGACATCAGATATGTCTCCCAAGGGTGGATAGTACCCTCAGATATTATAAGAGACAGAAGACGAAGATTTATTTTCTTTTCTGATGCAATCTCATACTCTAACAAATTTCTTCCCGACAACATTTAAACCAAGAGCACTACCGCACCAAATGGAACACTCGTTAAAAGAAGATATTATCACTAGTTTTTACCATGTGATACATGTGATATAACCCTTATATGAAGATGAATATGCCTCAGAATATGATTCCATTGCACCCATCTGTGGAATAAGAGGCCACATGCACCAGAACTGAGGATAAATAGACAATGCGAGCATGATTAGATCCAAATTTTGTCACATCCACAAAGAAGAAAGAGATATAGTCTAGAATCATATAAAAAACTATAGAAGTCCAAATTAAAATACCAAGGTGTCCCATAACCCTCTAGTGATCATATGTAAACAGTTATCTTATATTACATCCTAGTGGTGGTAAGATCACCTGATCGTCTCATACAGTGGGGAAGGACAACATGAAATTTTCCATTGGTATAATATTATCTCTAAACATCTTCAAAATATCTAGGAATGTCAACCATAGACACCTCAGTTCATAAAACACATTCTCAGGAGAAAATCCACACTAGGAAGTGCTATAATTTTTTACAAAAGTATATCATTTTGAAAAAATTGTAGATTGTCTCTGCCAATATCTCAGTCTTTGATGTGGTTTGTATTTCAAACGAATATTTTGAGACACTCATTGAATCCCTCTAGATCCTATAAGAGTTCAATAAAAAAATTGCAGCTAAGACCTTTCAAGTGGAGACTATTCCATTAGAATCCAATGTCACCATCTCATTCAATGTGAAGGATTAGAAAGGGCCTATCCAGGGACAGATCTGAGCCCTACATATTTTGGAAAGATACAATACTGTTTATATCTGAAGAAATATGGATTATAATGGTTCTAGAAATAATCTCATAATAGTTATAACCCTCCTATGATTCGAATATAGTGAATGGGATTTACTCCCACAAAGCTGGCCATTCAATCATATGATTATAATGATAAAATATGTACCCAGAAAATGAAGCTCAAAACTACATTTTTTGGTTCACACATCTAATTTCATCTTTATGGTTATCTAAAAAGGCATTTTATACAATATCATTCTTAGAGGGACCTCACTCCACAATAGAATGGTAGTACCTTCAACATTATATCTGTGTCTAAAATACCTCATCAATGTAAAGGTGGGCATACTAAATTGTGATAGTTCACCCTTTGATACTTTATAATCCATATATGCTGAGGTAGGTTTCGAAAAAATTTAAGGAAAACAACCAATAGTTGATCATGATATACTGATTGTATTCCCTAGTGGCTTGGGGATTACCATTGAATGTCCTTATAGTATGCTTGACAATGACTATATGCTCCAAATAAATCTAGTTGGGGAAATAGACATGATAAAAAATGTACAATCTTCTCAAATCCCCAAGGTCGGTGTGGGAGACATTCATATCCTGAATCTATTTACAACATCTCTGGGTATAGAGGATGATAATGTATTTTCATAGGACCTACCTCACCCAGATTTTGAAAGAGAATCCCCATATTTCCAAATAGATTTTAAAATTCCTCCACAGAATCAGAGGTGAAATATGATAATGATGACCGTAGGAAATCCCCTCCCACATTCGAGAAACGCATATCCACCCCCCTCAATGAGATCAAGTTGGTAATTTTTTGTGAAAAGGAAGAAATTCCCCCTATGATGATTAGTGCCACCATGCAACTTGAATAGAAAGATATGTATATATAATTTCAAAATAAACATCGATATGTGTTTGTTTGGAACTATACATAAATTTCAAAAAACATCTTGTTGTTTCTATGCACCATCTCGGCCTAGACAATGATAATTGATGCTTTAAGAAGGCATACATGATGATTAAACCCAATCATTATAACAAATTAGACGAATATGTTAGAAAATTTATCAAATCCAACATTTTTTAGAAGTGAAAAACACAATATGGCTCACCAATATCATCCCTATAAAAATGAACAAGGGGTAGATTCTGGTCTACATTGATTTCAGAGACCATGATCTATATTAACCAAATGATGACATAAAATTTCCATTCATATAAATCATAATTGATGAAATTGATGGCTTTATATGTCCTTCCTTTATAGACAGGTATTTTGGGTACAATCAGATAACGATGGCCCTAAATATAAGGAATTCACTCCCTTCAAAGAAACATAGGGAATCGGCTGTTATCAAGACATGCATTTTGGATTAAATAATTGTGGAACTACAAAAAATTCACCATCCATAAAAATTTTAAGACGTTTTTGGGAAGAATAAATGAATTATTTATTACGGAATTGATGGTCAAATGTGAATGGCAGTCTCATCTCTTCATGGATCTTCAAATAGTCTTCAAAAAGATTTGAAAATGAAATCTAAAGATGAATATACTAAAATGAACCTTAAGGGTAACATTAGGAATGCTTCTTATAGTTTTTTGAATGCCTCCATGGAATCAACATTGAACAGTATAAGACTAGTGCTATTTTAGAACTTTCATCCATAGAAATATCAAAGAGTAGAGTCAACTCCATGGGAACATCATATACTCTTGAAATTTTATTTCTAGCCTAGATAAAAAATATCTTCCCTTTAGTTGTATATTTAAGAAAGGAATCATGTTTAAATGTGATGATGACTTCCAATAATCCCTTGATAATATGAACCAGTGTATGCTACAACCACCAAATTTCTTTCTGTTGATGTATGGGACGTCGCTCATCTTATATGTGGAGACCATGTAATTCTCACTGGGAACACTAATCATATAGAATAATGATACTGGGAGAGAGAACAGTGTCTAATACCTCATCCTGATAATTCTAGGCACTAAGACCCAATACTTAGATGTCGAGAAGAGTAGCCCTGCACTCATTTTTATAGTGAAAAAGACGATTTATTACTTGTTGCACCATAATGTTCTCCTGGTATTTCATGTTGACCCACTAAATTTCATCCTTGGTTTTCATATACTAATTGAGTTATTAGCTTTATGGGAAGTAATTATACATCAATATGATATTTATTTCATATCATTGAAGTTAGTGGATAAAAAATCCCCTGATGATTTCCTCACAGAACAAACAACTCTATAATGTACACAAGTAGGAAAAGAGCTTCTAGATTAAGAATCTTTATTCCAACAACACTACCATAACATGGTATATGCATATAAATAGTTTTTCCCAAAGTCATATTGATAGAGTCATATAAAATCAAAAATTAAATCTGGTGGGCCAAAATATTTTTTTTCTCTATTAAAAAACAAGTCTTCCCCTAATCTTTCTCACTATCAAAAGGATTCATAAATAATGAGGAAAAATACCTAGCCATCATCAATTTCTTGGGATTATCTCTAAATCTTTTAATGTCCTATAAAAATATTAAATGGGATTCAGATCTAGTGATAATACATCTAAATGGTGAATATTCCATCATTAGTGAATAATTGGCCCCTCGAACTAGCTATATTAGATTACTTATGTAAGAGTACCATTTTAATCCCAGATTGAGTCATGTTACATAATAATATAATTCCTCCACTGAAGAACTGGATAATCTAGAAAAATTCTAGGTAGACCCTTATTTGTTGGAAGAAATTTTCCACATAATACACCAAAGAACAGTCTATTCAATCATAATATGTTACATGGATGCAATAAATCATGTCAACACCACCCATGATAATGATGTCTCAGTATCCACCCTAAGAAGGGTAGACCCTATAATGAGTTATATCCCAAAATGGGACACTCCTAATATACTGAGTTGGAAGGGAATAGATTCATTATTGATCAGTAGACATTACATAGCAGCATATCGAAAATAAATAAAAATACCTCTAAATGTGTGACTTTAATTAAATTTTCCTCATATTCATTTAGTAGTATATATTTCCACATCTGGGAATAATTATACACATCCTCATATGACTCTCATGAAACCGGGACTAGTTTTTCACACAAAATCAGGTGGTTGGGTTATTAATTTCCAACTATGATACGAGGATATGTGGAATTTAATAGAAAATTTCATGCATGCGACATCCATGAAAAATTTATCCATTAACCACTAGAATTTCATCATACATATAAATATTCCATTTTGTTTTCCATATGGAGATTTAATTTCATGGTACCCCTAGCCACATCTAAGAAGTTCATGTACATCCTTACTCCTAACTTCATTCCCATAGGGGTGTACTTGATACCACTAAATGAAGTAGGAATGAGGAATATCATCATCTTTATTAATTCCAATATCATCAACAGGTTCAGGGACATTTATAAGATATTCACAGAAAATGAAATCTACTTATGTTCTACGGAGATGAAGAAATTGTACTTGGATTACAACATCGAGTAAAATCACTCATCCCACTATCATTCCATAGAAATTTGGAAGATAAAGGCCCTTAATAAGACTCATTTTAATATACTCTAGATGTTGGAAATCAAAGACACGAATTCCGGGAAAAAATATTCTTCTTTCTTTTTGGGCCAACCAAACCACCATGTGTACTACTATACAAGTGACACCATAATCATTATTGTACGGGACCATGGATGTGTTTTCCCTAGAATTACATCTAACATCCCTTTTTATAGCCATTTGTTGAAAACATTTAGATGATTATCAATCGGAAAAGAGGTTTGATGAAATGGAATGTTTCTATGAGATCTAGTTGTGTGAATTACATAACCATGATTTCCATTAGAATACAATCACATGATCCATCAATAAAAAGGTATTTATTCATTCATTCCACCACGGAGAACTGGTTTGGGACCTTAGAACCCCAATGGTAATAGGAAAGAAACCTCCAAATCTAGAACAGAATGGGAATGTCCTTATATCTTATATAATTTATATCAAAATAGTGAAAAATCATTGTCCACAATAGGGGTGGAGTGTGTCATACCACACACCGATGTGGGGGTTTTCAAGAAATATATTTTGTAGATATCATTAAGAACCTCTGGTCCTGATAGGAAGATGTTAAAATAAAATGTGTTGTTTTTCCTGACCAAAAGACGTTAAACTATATTAATATCATCCTGGTATCATGACATTGAACTGCACAACATATTATGTCCCAGTCAAATTCTATTAAACTTGTAGGGCATCTCATAACTATATGAAATTAAACTATATGAAACCCTTCCATACCGTATGACATTAAACTGTTCAAAGCTTGTCCATACTACCTAACCATAAACTAGAAGACATATTTCATCAACATATGATGATAAACTATATAATAATCACTATATAACATATTATTAATTTCAGATGATCTAGATTTATGCGAAGGAAATATAAAATTCCCCTATACCATTATGAGAGTTTCATCAACATAGAGAATCTCTTCATCCATGAAATACATATGGGCTGATTCCTTCCAACATAGGATACATAGTGATACCAAGACCCTTTGTGTTTCTCCCAGATATAATATTCCTTTTCTTTCACATCAAGTGTCCATCATCCTTACCACATGATTTAAAATTTCATGAATCCATAGCATTCCTATTCTTTCACATCGAGTCACCCATGTTCTTGCTACCTAATGTTAATCTTCATGGAGGATGAACTCGCTACATGACACTAAACTACACAGGTTTCAACAACTAAATATATCTTGATTATTATTTTTAATGATATTCATAGTGAAAACATGATCCTATATCTTGATCCTACCACCACATGGAACAATGTCCACCTATCCACTCGTTAATTACCTCACCATGGTGTGAAAAAACCTTATCATTCCATTTTTGTCAAAAAAGTGTACATTTTCCATTCATATGAATTCTGGTAATTGCTTCCCATAGAAAACAAGGAATACATCTAATGATAGGGTTATGCTGGTTCTAGATGAAGGAAATTAAACGGAACATCCTGATTCCTCACCACAAGAAATTAAATTACATGGATGATGTCTTCTACATGACATAAAAATGTACTTTTCCACAGACCATTCCTTTGAGGTCCAACTTCCTTTTTGTAGGTCTCCCACCACACATCAATTAATGAACTAAATGTGGATTAATTACTATCATCATAGGAAACATAGAGATTCTTGAATTCCCAATCCCAGGCCCAGTTAAAATAATCAATTAAAACCATTATCCCCTCTACATATGAGCTAGACCTTAATAGAGTGTTTCATATTCTAGAGCATCATGTGACATGATTACATTCCTCATAGGATACATATTGACACATGGATTTACAACTACAGATCTAGTCACACCAAATAAGCATAAAAATTCCCCTCCTTATAAAATTATCAGACCTTAAATGGGAGCATTTTTTCAATAAATATGTCTATCTTGATTTCTATCATCATAGGATTTGTAGTGACACGCATATATCAAGACTTAGGTCTAGTTAATATATTAAAGTTCTATATATGGAATCCTACATTCTTATCTCATGATGTTAAACTACATGTATTTCCCTGAACTACGTCTGTCTAGATTCCAACTGTCACATGATACCTAGTGACACCCAGATCACCAAGCTTTGCCCCATCAATAATTAATGATAGAAATAACAAACCCCAATCATCACAAGATTTAAGGCATACAAGATTATTTATCCAATATGTGAGTAAAATATATGTATATCTTTCTTGTGCATGTAATATATTGCACATAATTTTTCGCATCAGTTCCCATGTCTTTACCACATGATGGTAAACAGAAATAAGTATGTCCTTATTGTGTGATGTTAAAACTAAAATTCAAACACCCTTGTGACATGATATTAAAACATCAAAACAAATACATCCCTAAAATATGACGTTAAAAGATGTCGACAGTCACCCCTAATCATTCTTTATCAATGGAACAAATGAGCATAACCCAGATCATATAGAGTCTTAGGTGCTTCTTCTATCTTTTACAAACATAAATTCATAAAACACACTTCATGTTATTAGAACCCTAGGTTCTAGGAAACCATTCATGACCCTTTTAAAGGAAACAATATATCTATTTTTTACCATGATTTTGATGCATAAGGGAACAGATCTACAAAGCAGAGATATCATGTCTCGATAAGAATGGTTATCTAATTATTGTGAGCATGTAATCATCATGGCATAACTCATAACCTAAGGTTGTTTTGGGTCATCCACAGAATGATTATCCCATATCATTACTCATGACCCAAGAACATAAATCTACGATTTATATAATTATCATCTCTCATTTGGAAGGAATTTTGGGGTACTCCTGACCCTGGGTATCCTAATTGGTCTCTTGTGTAATATTTCCCTCATATTCTGTCTATGTGCAACATGACCTTAAACTGGATGCACTTATGTCAATGCTATATGAACTTAAACTCCATCCATTGATGGTCCAAATTTAAAGACCCTAAAATTATAGATAAATTTATGCAAAAATTGTTAGGTTGGAAACCCACAAATAGAGGCATGAGGAAAATTAGAGCCTTTTCTCTCTAGACTATTCATCTCCAGTGTTTTTGAAAAAAATTGGGCATAAATAAATGATTCCTAGAGAAAATAGGTCCTACATTGTATCCATCGTAAAACCCATGATATTCTCACTAGAACCCATGTTCAATGATAATGTATGATTATTGGGTTTTCACATCTCCTCACCATGAGAACTTGTTTTTATGGTGGTGAAATAACCTTTTGGGTGATTAAACCCTTCTTGAATATTACATTTTCCACATGTTACACATTAGGATCTGAGTTTCTCAAATCACCTTTAATTAATCATATCCCTTGGAAAACGATATTTTCCACCAAGAGATCTTTTTTTAATAGGAATTTAGGCCTATAGATCCTATATATGTTCATATTATCATCAACCAAATTTTCCACAATGTGAAAAAAAATTCTTATCCATCAGATCCCTGATGTCATTGTAGAAGGACCTAGAACCTCAAAGTGTATTGGTCCATTTGTGACACAATTTCCCCAAACCATCCTCCTTACCCTAACACATGGGGCCCTGATTTAAAATCATCATAACTAGACTATTCAAGTTGATTCAACAACCTCAATGTTGTTTCACCATATTTTGAACCCTAACTCAAACAAGGGATTCATAAATCCATTTTCAAAACTTTTAATGAAACACACCCTGTGATTTGAAACCAAATAGAGTAGGTATCTATGTTCATAATTTAAAAGCTAAATTCCCCTAGTGTTATAAAACCCTTATGAGATATCTTCTACTCCATACCCAACTTTATCATCTAGACACTTGAGTCTTCATAAATATTTAATTTCCCTTTTATAATGGCAAGGAAACATCAATTTACCATGTTATCGATGCGTAACAGAACAGTCCGACCAACAATATGAATCATTATCAAGTAGGAGAGGAACCCAAATCCTTGTGAGCCTTGGTAACACTATGAAAAAACCCAACATCTTCAGGTGTTATAGGTCATTCTTATTTTGACTTCCCTATTCCACATGTAGAGAATAAATCTTCAGGGTTTCGATTTAATTCAATCAATATTCCCACTATCCAGGTTGGAATATCTTCCCTATAATTTTACCCATACCAAATATTACCCCATTAATCATATATTATACCATGGAATAGAGTTGGGACACCTCTCTTTTAAAAATATACCTATGTTTAGGTGCTCAGACGTAAAAATCATAGGCATATCCTTCTTATAAGAGGAGGAAATCTAATCCTTGTGAGATCTGACAATAACACAAAGGAACTCAGAACCATAGGGTGTCTTGGGTCATCCCTGGAACATCTACCTGATATAATATGTTCATCAATAATTTCATGGAAGAAATACTTTAAAACTACAGAGTATCAGAAGGTAAAAACTAAAATACCATACACTACAATAATAAACTATACAAGGTAAAAGACCCTAAACTGCAGAGATAGAAGGTAGGTGGTAAAAAAACCCTAAAATACAAAGATAGAAGGTCTGATCTATAATTTCCTAATTTAAAAAAAATTGAATATTCAATTTAAAATAACATAAACTATAAGGATATATGTTCTGAGATAATAGACCAGAATGTATAGCACCAAAAATTCTGAGCTAAAAGACCCTAAACTACATCAATAGAATGTCTGAGCTAAAAGACCCTAAATTAGAGTGATAGAATGTCTGAGATAAAATGACCTAAAATACAACTATATAATGTATAATATAAAAGACCCTAATCTATTGAAATATAATTTCCTAGATATATGAACCTAAATATCAACAATATATGATTTTCAATAAAATACTTTAAACTACATAGATTAAAGGTTTGAGCTAAAAGACCATACAATAAAATGATAAAATGAATAAGATATAGACTATTAGGATAGTTGATTTGAGCTAAAATACCCTAAACTATAGAAAACCAACAATTTAATATGAAATAATGGAAAATATGAAAATAATGTAAGGACTGCCATATATCATTATAAAAATTCAATATACAATAACTATGTCTATAAACATCATAAAAATATACATAACTATCCCTTCGAGACATATATCCTACCTAGATTATCCTTCTTTGACTCACATAATCTCAATATTGATGGAGAAGAAATTTTAGTGATAATTCAGATATAAATGGGAATTCTTTAGTATTTACCGACAAATGTTTATTAGGATTTAATAATTCAAATCCATAAATTCATGTTTACATTATATTATGAAAATTATGGTTATCATTGATGATTCATACAACATCAGATCAAAGGAATATCCTACAAATCTTGAATGAATGAAAAATACACTACAAAAAATATAATTCAGCAGTTCTATTCATTGATACCATGAAAGGAGTATGTACCTCCACAATTTAGAGCCTCTCCCTTGATTCAATCAAGAAAAAATACACATCAACAATCGAACGTCAACAAAATTCAATTGGATGATTTAACTACGTCATTATGGATTTGGTAAAGAGTGTCAATAGATCACTGAACTTCCACCTTCCCCAACTATTAAACATTATCCTGAGGAAAAAGAGTCATAATATAAATTGAAAGTTCTTCAACCATATTTTTAGTGGTTTCAAAAGACCATGATAAAACCGATTGAAAAGACCTTGTGTGATCTATAATCTTTTAATATTTTCATAATTGTATAGTTGATACTTACATTTGGACATGAAACTATGATATGAACAGATGGAACCAAATTAATTCCTCTAAAGCCTCATTCACCGGTTCAGCTAGGGGGGTTATCCTCAAGATCGTGCTAGTACCTCTCACTGGTATTGAACTCTTTCTGTGTCTAGATTATTTGATTTGGGATTTCATATAACAGTTGATGGTAAAAAATAACTACCCCCCAAATCATGAAACAATATAATAAGATGATATATGTGATTATGAAATTATTCTAAGGTAGTGTTGGTAATGAAGGGTTGAATTAGCCACCAAATCAGGAAACATTGGGTTTTCCCTCATATGTGACATCTTGAATTGGTATGTCAGAAGAAGGAAAAAATAGATAATATAATAAGGAACTAGGAGAGGGATCATCTTATTCTCTTTACCTAATAAGAAAATCATCTGTATCTACTGTTGAAAAGATATATTCCTCAATTGGTTCTGCACTGCCAATGGTGTAGTCATCACTGGAATGCATGAACATCCTTGTAGTCTCACTCGAGACTTGAATCAACTCCATAATTACTAAAGGAAAAGGGTTTCATTAGGAAAATGGTAAATCCACCTGATGTACCAATCATTTTAGCACACCAATAGGGTATTATTCTACCAATTTGTGGGTATAATCATGATAAAGAAAGGAAGGAGTGGCTACATGTGGAAGAATGATCTTAGTAATGGAAACTTCACATGCTATTATCAGCCAGAACTGTAGGATGATATCAAGAATTCTCTCTCCCTACACACCAACATAAGGGATGGGTGAAACCCTTTGGATGAATACAAACTATAGAGAAAACTGATAAGGATTATATGTATCACAATCAATCCGATCATTCATCCTTGTATTAAGAAACCCATCCCAAGGATAGATCTTGCATGACCTAATGTCAAGAGTTTCATCACCATTATCAATGATTTTCCCATTTAGTGCATGATAAGGGGTAAAATTGAAATGATTAGGTTGGATAAATACATTATCAACCTCGTTAGGAACTAATGGGGTAGACTCAATCCTTGATATGTTTAGTAGCTGGGGTGAAGTAGGGAACCTAGGGTCTAAGGGGGATTGTAGTATCTATATTAGTGGAAATTTAACCCTATCCAGCTAAAAAAAAATTGGAAAGGACCACTAATAATCTATGGAATGATTACCCCTATAAATGTCTCCTGGGAGGAGGTAGAGGTTTGTGAGAGTTAATACCACCTGATTGAGGATTCATCCCTATAAGAGTTATTCTTTCATCACCATTATAGTAACTCGTATTCCAGAGTGTGCATCCCCAGATCAAAAAATCCACCCATTCTAGAACATGGCTAGGAATCCTTCCAACGTAAGGCATGGTGCTATCAATGTATTATAAGATATCCCCATGTGGTGTGACCCAAGGCTTCCAAAATATCCAAATATGAGTAAAAATCATCAGGAACCAATCGAGAAGGGAACTGATGAAGGAATATAAAAGTCAACCTAACTCTTCTATGAAAAAGGAAAATGTTTATCCAATACATGAATGAAATGAGTGAGCGCATAGTCATATCGTTTATTAAATTTTACTTTATTTTTTGATTAGTTAATTCTCTAGGAATGGAGTTTTAAAAGGTCCTTCCCAATCATATATAGAAGGAAGTAACTCATTGTACATCTCTCTCAAAGGTGGAATCCCACCCAGTTGATAGATATCCCAAAGGATGATTCCTACCTCACCCTGGGACAAATGGAATTAGTTGGTTCCATGAAATAAAAATCTAATAAATTCAATAAGAAGATTATAATGGGGATAAATGGTGAATTGGGAATCTCATACCACTTCATAGAGGTAGACATGGTATAACAGGTCAGCAAACTCACATTAATATGAAAATGGACATTCCCATTTATCATAGAATTTACCATCGGGCCACATATCACATTTTGAGCTACATCCACTACCCTAGTTGATCATTCAAGAGTAAAATATGCTAAAATAATATTGAGCAATAGGTTTTTGGGCGAAGTCACAACCGTCTGTTTCCAAACGGGAGTTCTCCATGAAATAATACAACCTATGGAAATGTGATACAACCAGTCATCCATTTATAGATATCATTATCCTTGTAAAAATTATGGTTGTTGACGCCCAAATAGATAGTTGATTGTAGTCCATACCAAGGATAAAAACATCATGCAGTAGCAAAACCCTTATAGGGGATGTGTGTGAGAAAAAGGATAATTCTAATTATCGGATGGGGGAATCCTTTTTAGAACCTCATTTTCTGAATGAATATGATGCTCGGGGTCAATGTTACGATTCCTTTAAATTTTGGCCCTCTTATTATCTATGAAAAAATAAATAAAGAATCATCCAAAATCATTTTAAACAAAAGTTAGTGTCATATGTTAAAGAGATTAAAATTAAATATTTTTTTAAAAAAGGAACAAATTCTACATCCACATGTTCATGGAAAGAATAAGCAAGGGATTCAAGATCACATGAATGAACTATGAATCAAATAACTCAAAAATATCACATAGATTGTGTATACCTAAACAAAATCGCATGACTGCATGAACCCTCTAATGAGTCATGATTGTGTGACCTTTACATGGTTAATTGATCTCCATACTAGTCAAACAACCATGTGATAAGGCCAGTAGTTGATGTCGAACCCTACACATGATTATGACTTCCCATATCAAAAATTAAAATTATTAATGAAGTTAATATTATTATTTATTCAAGTTGGAGTCAATGAAAATAAATTCTTTCTAATCAGATCTTACAAAATGGTCTTATGGTGAGTTCATGTGATGGATTCTTGTGGTAAGGTCCTGCAACAAGGTCACAAAATAAGGGAAAGCTATAGTAGATCTGATATATGAGTAGCTAGTGGATGAACTACTCTTTATTCCCCTATTTAGAAGCAATTTTATTGAATACCAAATGATTCCCATACGAATAAAGGACACCCAAATCACAAATTTATGATAGCGCCAAAGCTATAGGAGGGAATTTAATTTCTTTATAATGAATCCCTTATCCTTACAGAAACCCCCCCCCCAGAGGGTGGGGAGTCATTTGTTTATACCCACTAAATGGTCATTGTAAAATACCCAAAAGAAAAAATACATGAATATGGGCATTGTTATCCCCGCAAATAATAGAAATAAGATGGTGTCCATAACACGTGGATCATGTATGCCTCTAAGAGACACATAGTCATGAGACATGTAGAAGGTCTCATGAATGAAAAATGTGTATCGCATATACCTATATGTGATTCCATGAAGCCCCATTGAGAGCCATTTTAACTCTTTTGAAGGCATCCCAGACACTCATCCATCAAGTGGTTGTTTTCGAATGATAACTCTAGAGTCACAGAACATGTCAAATACAATAATAATTAAAAAATAAAAAAAATAATTGGAAAATAAGTTGAAAATATCCAAATTTAGGGAGCCTATTTCTATCTTCAATTTCACATGATTTACCTATATATCTCATGAGAAACTATAATACCATGGTGGAATATCCGCCCCACAACATAAGAACCCTCCGACATGTCACCTGCATCATAGTAAGAGCCCCAAAATATGTCTAAGTTGTCTTATTCTCTCCCTTTACCTCCATAATTCATATATATGGGGGGTTTTTAATAAAATACATTCACATCACCAAAATAACCTTTTTTTTATACAATACATCACCGATAGGGAGAGTGATTTTGTTCAACAACACTCATACAAGCTCGCAAGACCCCCATCCCTTTGAATAATGAATATGTGAATTAATAAAGAAGTTATGGGAGGATATTGATGTCATAAAATTGAAACAATGAGGCTAGAAGGTTTTTAGACACCCTTGGAAATACCCCTTTTCTCAAAAAGAAATCCCCAAGGAGCCACCCATGTCTCATGAAATGTCATAAACAAGTCATCTCAGATCATGAGAAAGCCTTTCATTAGGCATCCTGACCTCATGAAGGCCACTAGACATGCCTGTATAACATTGAAACATATCTAATGAATGTACTAAAAATAAATAAATAACCCTTTAATTGGTCAAAATCGAATAAATGGGTCATTTAAAAGGTAGTATCGCGATCGCTGCAAATCATGTGATTCCCCTCAGAGAACTCATGATAAAATCATGTATAAAATGCTCGACACATAATCACTCCAATGACTCTTACATTGGATCGCGTGATATGTTACACACAAATAGGTGAATAGTTGGGGTATCGACACTTATTAATCTCCCACACCAACATCATAAAATACTTCATTTTACTTTTCATAGATTAGGGGATCCTTATACTGGAACATCCCTACTTTAGAGTGGAATTTACAAAGTATCCAATCTCATGATTGAAAAGGATTTCCACTTAGCATAATCAATGTAATAACTTCAAAGATCATGGACTATGAATTAAAAATTAAAATGAATATTGATGATCAAAAGAAGGGATTTTGACAGGACATCTGATGAACATCTAACATATCTATTGTATCTCATGAAACCGAAGAAAGAATAATATTGAATAAATTTATAGAATATCAAAATAATAACTTGAATAAAAGACTAAAAATGTTATAATATGAATAATTATATACATATTGATCTATATATGCGTCTTACAACTCATTAAGATCATGAAATTCCTCTTGGACTTGTCACTCAAATCTTGTGACATCCTCTCGACATAACATTTGGATCATGTGATGTCCTATAGACATGTCAAGAAAGCCAATAGATTCCATTCAAGCATGCCACTAGTGTATCATTTAGTCCTCCATGTACACGATCCAGATCTTGCAATTTTCTCTAGAAATGTCTCTTATGATAAGTGATGGACATAGTGTGTATCATCGATATATTGAGAAGTATCATAGGACAACCAATCAGATCTCATGAAACATTCCATGATTTCAAACAATATTTCTAAAGACCTCCAAAATTGTCAGCTAAATATAATTCTGACACTAAAACATGTTAGTTAGGTCATGTGATGACACCAAGAAATGTCTTTTAGGTCCTATGACGACACCCGGATAGGTCATCCAAGATCATGTGAGGCCTTCCATACTTTTTAGCTATCTTTTGCAATAGTCTCTATGATATTGCAGCAATATCTTGTGACACACTCCAAACATGTCATTTTGATTTTGAAATGAAAACTGGACATGAAATGTGAGATCATAAGATGGTGTCCAGGACAAGTTAGCCTAGTATTGGGATGTACTCATGACATGTGAGTTAGGACATGTTATTGTCTCCATACATCATTTCCCATTTCTTGTTGAATCGACCAGATATATCATCCTAGATTATTGAACATACATTGGACACATCCATGAATCTTTAGGACTATTAGGAATACAATCAACCAATTTCATTTAGAACTCTAGGATATGATAAACTTATCATGTTCCCAATACTAAGGAATCCTCATCATGTAAGCCCCGATCAATGGCATAATATGATATGTTCTTTATATAAGAGAATCCTCAGTGTGTAATCCTAGACCCATTTAAATATGACAACTAGGAAAAAAACAAGATATATAAGATGCATATCCAAGGACCGAGCTCTATATTAATCATACCAGGTGTTGTACCAACACATAAATCCTACATTTATATGAAATAAAACATATTATTTTGTATCCATTCCTTCCCATATCGAGCACATATCTCACAAGATTTGGGATTTGTGATAGTAATATCATTTATCTCTTCCATGTACGAAAATCCATAGTGTGTATTCCCCAATTGTAAGCATAATAATATATGTTATTCACAATAGGTAAACCACAACGTGTAATCAATAACTATATTGAACAAAGAGAACTATGATTACTACTATAACCAAGATACATATGACACATTATTAAAGACTAAGCTCCATACAGTTCTAGAAAAATGACATGTAGCCATGGAACTATAGAAATAGATTAATTGGTCTGTGTCTATAGGTTAATATATATCCATGGTTATTTGAAAACAATGTATTTTGAATAGATTTTACAAGGGAAAAATATTCCTACTAAAATAGGGTCCTTAGGTGTTTTATCTTCAACACAAATACTCCCCTACCCATAATACCCTCCCTCAAAACCCTTCTCCCTCTTTTGATCATCACCGACCAATCCCTTCTCCCTCAGCCAATCCTTGTGATATTCTCCATTCAGTTCATCATCCCCTAACATGATCCCTAATATCCCATTCATAGCGTGTTCCTCCCCTCCTCACCCCCCATCATTGTGTGTTCCTCCTCTAATTATTTTTTCTTCCAAACCATGACCTTACTCAATTGGGAACCATGTGTGATTACCCCTACCCTTTCTATGAAGATTTTCGCCGTTAATCCTTCATGAAACATTCACTACCAATAAATTCATACCTATCTTCAGTGATCATTCATTCATACCTCTACAATAAATGATGATTTAAAATGTTGTACCACTCTAAAATTTTTCCAATTGTGATAAAATATTATTATAAAAAATATGGGTGTTTTTATTACTCATGTTTGGTTTCATATTTTATGTTTATAATTTGATACTCACAAATAATAATTTCTAATATCTTAGAAGGTGAAGTATTATCTGCATTCTTGAACCCTGTATTTTTTCATCAATTTTTTTTCCACAAGGAAATTCATATATTTCCGTATCTAAATCACATCAACCACTAAACCTTCAACCTAATATTTTGATGAGATATTATCCCATAAGACTATATTGATTTTAATCACACATTCCTTGAAATAATATTCAATACCCTTGACTATCTTTAATTGTTTTCATGTCTATATGGTTTTTTTATATATCTCATTGATATTACCTCAATATATCTATAGTTATGGATTATTTATGTTCATCGAATTTCTTTAAGTTGTTAATAATTTTTATTTAATCTTAATTTCCTCAGTTAGATTTAATGTTAATTATTTTTTAAACCTTATAAGCACAAATATTCTTGATATAACATTTCATAGAAATTAAAAATATATTTTCCTATTAATTTTTTATATCCTAACTACATATAGAGTCATCATCATTTAGTAATTTTATATTGAAAGTTAGAGCCATAAGGGCCCCAAGAAACTAGAGCACATTGAGGTCTAAAGTAGTGCAGACTTAGGGAATCCCCCCGAATCAAATTGATCCCTTCAAGTTTCAAAGACAACACATTGTGGAGGTCAAGGGGGTTGAGACCAATAACATCATGGGAAGAAAGGTGATCCATGACATGATTTCTCTCCAGACTATAGTGTATCAAATAAGTATTTCTATTTTGCATCCACCTTCACTTTATAATGATGTATAAAATAATCCAGTGGGAAGGGATATGGCCTAGAAAGACATTATATAGGATCTTGGAGTCAATATATACCTTTAATAACCCAATATTCTTTAGATAGAACAGAATGGTACAATGAAACAAAGCATTAGATTCTGCTAAGAGGGAAGAGCCAGGACCTAGGAAGAAGGAGAAACCAAGGATGACTGAAACCTTATCATCACACACCATGCGTCCACCGCAAAGAACCCCCATTTAGTAGGATACATTGAGAATTATAATATATGATTTTTCATTTAAGTTAGAAAATTAATTTTTAGATGATCATTTCATTCTTCATGATGTATTAAAAATGGTTTTCTAATATTTTTTTTCTTCCAAGGAACTCAATAAAAGGTGTGTCATGAATAATATTCGATCTCTTTATTATTCACATTACATGAAGATTATGTTTTCTAGTAATGTGTTTATTATTCCATTGGCTTGGTTAATTGAATTGTTCTATTAAGGTAAATTTGAATTATTGGATACTCACATTCATCAAATATTGGATCATGAAGGTATGCATTATCCTAATTTATTTTAATGTATGTCTAACCTGATAGATAGTTTTCGTTTACCAAGTCTCAATATGGGATTTTGATTTTATAGACAGTGTGTTGATCTTAAATAGGTTTACTTCCCCTACTGTGATAGTGGAAGATTAGTTTATACTCTTTATAAGTGTGTTTCAAATATTCAATTACATGGTGAACCACGTTTTGGTTGGTTAATTTTTTTATATTATAGATTTTCAAACCTCTATTCTTTCTTATAAGGAGAACTAGAAATAGTAGTGTAAATAATTGATGTTCAGTTTTGGATTATTTCTCACTGATTCTCTCTATTTTGATTGATTTCTTTTGGTTTTTATATTATTATTTCTAATATGATGTATTTTTATTAACAATTATTAAAATGTCATCTAGATGTGTTATGAGGTCATGTAAATTTAGTTATAAGGAAATAATTTATTCAAATAATCTTTACATTTGTATTGTGATCAAATATTTTATAATTTGTTGTTGCAGTTGTTTGATGTTATGGTTTAATATTTATAATTTTTTGTTGTTCTTGTTTTTTATATGTTTTATTCTAATTGGATATCATTTTTGAATTTTTATCTAATTTGAAAATAAAAATTTTATAACTTGATTCTAGAATCATTTGATCTGAAATTACTTATAAGCTTAAAAGAATAGGATTTCTAGAGAAACATTAATTTTTTAGATTCCTCATACAATAGAGAACATTAAAAAGTATGATTTTTTTGTTTTCTTGACATAAAAATTATAGAATCAATTTTTCAAGTGCACACATAATTTTCTTCCTAAATACATAATGAAACTAATATTGTTCAGTTTTCCATATAAAATGAAAGTATCAATTCCCAATACATAGTGATCATGTTAATCAATTAATTCACTATGAATTTTTAACTACTATATTTACAAGAAAAATTTCATTGCAATGTTCAAGTATATACAAGCACCATATTCAACTCCATTTCATTATTCTGGGATTCCAAAAATCCAATTCTTGGTGCTTGATCATGTTCTGGGTATGCAATATTTTTTTTTGTTTTCAACCATAGTATTAGTTGGGTGGTGAGTTTCATATTGAAATGTATATCTCTCAAAAAACACAGCTATAGTTGTTTTTTCAATTATAAAGTATTTTTTAGGCACTAAAATTGGATATATTTTAATTGGTGATTGGTTCAGATCTATTGGATTCTTAAGTTGATTTTCATTTATCTAGGTTAGGGGAACACTATTGTAAAATTTGTTTTTGGTTTATCTACAGATCACATTGTATTTCAATTATTCTTCAATTTTACCCATCCCTATTTTTTAGTAAGAAATTTTATATACATTCATTATTCAAGATGACAATATTTCATAATTATTTTTTAATTTTTATATTATCGATATTCATATTTTTAATGCATATTTGTTTTAATTAAATAATGTTTCACTATTTTATGGGACATTATCTCACAAAACCACAAAAGGATATTTTTTTACTGTAGTTGAAAATGATCATTTCACAACCGAGATGAAATTTTATAATGAATATTTGGTCTTTGAGGAAATTATATATGGCTTTGAAATATTTTATTAACAAAAAATGATGGTAACTTTTCACTCTATGATAGAAAAAATTTCATACATGCATACTTAATTGTGTAGTTTAGGTTTTTAATTGTACTTATATTTTTAAGTAATTTTATTTATTAATGAAAAATCTACATTTTATTTTTTAATAAAATTAAGACTTTTATTTCTTGATTACTAATATTTAAATTTTATTCTTTTAGAATTAAAACTATTTTTCTTGGAGTATAAACTAAATACTATAAAAACTTATCCATTTGTCATATCGTTTAATTAATGAGAATAATATTGAATTTATATTATATTAATTTCATTATTTTTTTTCCTTGTCTAATGTATGTATTAAACACATTGTTTTTCATTATTTTGTAGAGTTTTTAATTTCTGTGTATCTCATAAATTTTAAATCATTTCTTTAAATGATTATTTTTTTTTCATTTAAATTCAACTATTCTTTGTATTCAAATATAATTTATTTTTTAAAATTATCAAGAACCCAATTTTTCTTCAATTATAACTCATTATTTTGGATGTCGCATATAATTGACTATATAATTACCATCACCACAAAATTTATTTTTTTTCTTCTAATTGTAGATTTTTTTGTTTTTTATTTCTAAATGTATTTCTTATGTCTTATGTAATTAATCTTCAGTTTGTGTGTTTTTTTATAAAATTTCATCCTATTATATATTTTTAATTGAATTTGGAGTTAAAAATTTTCTTGGATGGTTAGTTTTTTAGGAAAAAATATTTATTCATCTCATATATTATTTTTTCAATATTTCCAATTATGATTTTTGATGGATTTCTAATTCCTTCAAAATTAATTTTTTTTGAAAAATTATATTACAATTATAATTTGTCAAATAAATTTAATAAATATATATTTTTTCAATTTTACACTAATTTTATTCCAATTTGTAAGGATATATTTTTATTTATAAAATTGAAGTTCTTACACAAAATTATTCATAAATAGACATTACAAAATCTATAGTCATTGTTGTAAAAAATGATTTGACACAAAAACGTATTGTTTACATTTTATAAAGTCTTTATTTAGGCACTATATATCTTGTTATGATAAATTTGTAAATCATTCTTATGAATAGACAATTCATGAATAGTAAACATTCCTTAAAATCATCCATTATTTAATTTAAATTCATATATACAAACTATTTATCATGTATGTTTAATTTAATATCTAAAATAATATAATTATACACATATATATATATATACAATTTTTTGCTTCATTTATAAATAAAATACATCATCACCTCTCACATTTTTATTTATAGAGTTATTTGTAATGATTTACCTAATGATTTTGATGATGAATGATTATGTTAAAGTATAAATTAGAAATGATTTAAATCATGGAACTTCAACATCAATGGGGATTCAAGAACACTTTACTCAAAAAATATTATTCAAGAAAACAAAACCTAAAAAGAACTAGTGGGTATCATTTGATATATTCAAGTGTTTTGACTTTTTAATTTTTTCACATTTTTTCATATTCTTATACCAATCATGGTTTATTTAATCAAAAGAATTATTTAAATTGGCTTCGACATTTCCATGGAACACCATAGTTGTAGACATATTTCATTAATCCCTCAACATTAAACATATAAATGTTATATTTCATTCATCTAAATCCAAAACATGAGTAACATTTTTTACATTGATACATTATCATGTATTGTATGTAATGTATTTTTTAATATCATTGCCTCTTTTTTATAGCCTTATCTGTGGAAGCCCTAATCATAATCCTATATTATTAATCCTTTTATGTAATTTTTCAACATTAAAATACATGAATTTAAAATGGTTGAACATTTAGTAATATTCATTTGTTTTCATAAAAATGAGAATTCAATGTGATACATTAGGTTATATATAAAACATAACAAAAATTATGATTATTTTAATATAAAAATCCAATAATACCTACACATTAAAAAATAATAAAATATATAAAGACTATAAAATATAATTCACAACAAATACGTATGACCCTACTTATACATAAATGAATACTATGATAAAACATATTTTTTTGTTTAAAATGAATTTTCAAATGATTATAATAATGCTAACTTAATAAAAAAATTTATTTAGACACCCCTCTATTCATATAAAATGTATATACTGTTTGAAGTAACATTTAAATTTTAGTGGATTCATTATCTATATATTCTTCAATTCTAAAACTCTTTTGGTCTTACAACTTCATGTCATGTCATTAAGACGTGTTATAAAAGAGGTAGATTCCTTCCAAAATATTAATCAATGCCTCTGAATATCATCTTTATGTTTAAAACAGTCAAGGATTAAATACCCACAAAGTGAAATTGAAAAAAAAAGAAAAGGAAACTGTTGATACACAATTGAGTGTTTTTTGGTCTTTAAAATAAAATGTGAGATGTATATAAGGATTCACTAGGTTTTGTAGAATCTGATTTTAATCAAATTGTGATTCTTTCGACAGTAAAATAAATAAATTTTTTCCCAAATATATAGAAGTCATATGGATTCAATAGCATAATTTATTCCCTATATTTGTTCTCTATTTATACAATAATAATTTTAAACTACATAATTTCAAATTCACATATATGCATATTCAATTAACTTATTCAGAGATTGGAATAATAGAATAAAATTTACTACTGTATACTTATTTAATTAGATGATTTTATATTGATAGGCATAAAACATATAAAATTATAACAATATTTAATCATTAAATATTTATCCACACTTTGAAAAAAATGAACATTATATCTCATGTTCTGGAATGGTTTTCTGACTGTTGCATTTTTTTCACAGTTATTTGTGTATGTTTTATTTCTATTTTTTCACTTATATATGGATTATTGGGATAATATATGAATGAAAAAATATAGTAGTTGGAATAAATTTAGTCACATTATTATTGAAATGTTTATATTATCACATGATTATATTTTGAAACTCATTAAATGATCATTTATTCCACCTAGTTATATAGTAGTTTTCTCTAAGAGTTGGAATATGTAACTTATTTTCAACTATTTTTTAAGATATCTAAAATAATCCTTAATATTGTATATTAGAAGTCCACATGTTAGTTTAGAAATGTATATACTATTTTATAACCAAACTTAAACTTATTTCACGTTTTAAATTTAAATTTATTGTGTTTACTTCATTAATTTAGAACCAAAAAAAACTATTACATATATTTTCTTTCATTTTATGAGGATTCATCTACTCCTACAACTACTTTAGGTGCATATGTCAATGTAGAGGATGATACTCATAACAATGATAATGTTGGTTGTATGAGAGGAGGTGATAATGTTGTTGGTCGTTTTATAAAAGATATTGAGGATCATGATTGTTATGGTGATGTTGATATTGAGGTGTATTTGAGATGAAAATTTTATTCTTAGTATGTACATTGAATTTAATCAAATAATTTTTGTTTATTCTAATGATATTGATAGTCAAATTTGTTATTGTTTATATTGGAGATAGTTTTAATTTTTGTGATATATATTGTATTATTTATAGTTATTTTTCTATTTTATGCTGGATTTTTAATCTGTTGTAAGCTGTAAGGTTTGAGTTCTGTTGGAGATCTGCTAGTAGGGTAGGGTTTTTGGTGCGTCAGGTTATATGATAAACTGTATTATTGGTAGGGACTTTAAGAGTTAGAATATATTATATATATATTGTATTATATTTCATTTATTTTTATATTTTATCTTTTTTTTTATTTTGAAAGATGTAACGTTTGAGGGCTACCGACTTTTTAGGGATTTACATGTAGCATGTTGGTTAATAAATTTTATTTTTGGTGGGGCTTTTTTAGCAGTATTTTGTAGATATAAAATCTCAATCACTTCTTTAGTAATCATGGTAATAATTTCAATGATATTTCCTTTTTTATTAATTTAATTTTAATTATTATTTCAATTTCTCTTATAAAATATTTGTAAGAATATTACACAATTGTTTAGCTTTGGGAGAATTCCCAAATCATCTCATTAAGGTGTTGGAATAATGTGTTATAATTATTAATGTGTAAATAATTATTCTTACTCTATTTTATTAATTGTATTTCCTATCTCCAATATCAATAATCAGTTATAGATACTTGTATATCACAATCCACAAACACACATCTATTTATTATGAATGTTTTTATAAAATATCAGTAAACCAATACAATAAATATATAGAAATATAATGGTATAAAATTATATAAATGTTCATAGAGTGTGTAGGTTAAATTCATGGTATGGAGATGTAGTAGGAGTGTGTATAGGTTATAATGAAGTTTCATAATAGTAACATGTCGCTATATAATAACATGAATGGTTTTCCCAGGAAGTGAAACTTATTCAAGCGGTTTATGGATTCTCAGGTATAAATGATGGAATTGGTTGGAAACTCTTAATTCAAGTGTACTATGGAAAATTTTAAGGAAACTCATGGTAAGTGACTCATTATCATGGACAAGGAAATAATTTATATACCAATGGAAAAAATCCCCAAGAAAAGACATATATTAAACTATTTAATACTCACTCATTATTAATAAAATGTTTTGATTATTGAATAATGTTAGATTAATTACATTAGGAAAGTATTTAAATTTGTATACATGTTCGCATATACACTAAATGTTTTACTACATAGTTAAGGGAATTTTTTTCCCTATTGAGGATGTTATTCTCACATATTCCATTGGACATTTTGGTGGGCATGGATATCTACTTGCATCACATTAGGCATGATAGGTATATTATTAGCCATGATATTTTGTGTGTGTTAGCTAGGGTTTACTATGTGTTTAGTTTTTTAATCTTTATGTGGTATTGGTTTTGGTGGTCATTTTGGTTACACTCCCATTCAAAACATTCACATTTAATCTATAGTTTTCATATATTTTTTCCATAGGATCTATTTAACAATGAATTTAGTTTATGGTATATGATTTTTTAGACTTTACATTAATTTATTTAGTTGAATTAATGTATTTACTATTGAATTTCATGTGTTACAACTATGATTTCCATACTTTCATTTACATCAGGATAGTAAAACATATAGATGATTCTTGTTGTTATCATAATAGGTCATTATTTATTCGATGTAGAATGAGTATACGGGTGCAGGGTGTGGTGCAGGGTGGGATAAGGTGTAGTGAGGGTTATGGTGTAGGAAATGAAGTTAAGCGCATGGTACAGGGTGTAGGGTGTAGAAAATGTAGGCAGTCCAAGATAATTTTGTTCTCTTAGGATATATTTAACCTTGAATTTAGCATATGGTGTAGGGTTTATTTTAGATCAATCCTTGAATTATTTACTTAAATTAATGATGTTATTATCAATGTTCATGTGTTCCAACTATGATGTACATATTTTCACTTACATTCGTAATGTATAACTTATGGACGACTCATATTTGTATCATAAATTGTCATCAATTATTATACTCATCCCTTGAGGATTGAGAAATTCACCTAGGGTAGTGATGTTTATGATCTAGGGATAGAGTGGGAACTCCAGTTAGACATTATAAGTATGATTATGCGTGTTCAAGGTATGGTGAAATATTATGTGCAGTGTGATGCAGAGTGTAGGAAGTACAGGCAATGTAGTTTGAAGGGTGAGTTGTCTTGTAAGGTGAAGTATAGTGTAATGAACTATATGTGATGTTGTTTTGCTGAAACAGAAGGATTTATCCATAATTGTAAATCTTGCATTATAACTACAATTATTTTTTGGAAAAGAATGATGTAACCACGGTATGGTTTGAATAATTTCTATTTCCCTACTCCCATGATTACAAACCAAGAAAATATATCTATGTGGTGGATTTTAACACCATGGTTTGTAACCAGGTGAATATGTCTATTTACATGGGTTCAACTATGGAAATAAGACTATTACAAGAGTTAAAAACCATGGATATAGGAATACCCCTATAGTCACTCCACTGGGACCAACATCTAATGAATGTCTGATTATTACCTATATCCACAGTTTCATGGTCTATATCCATGGTTATAAACCATGTATGTAGTGTAGTTTTTTAGTAGGGATAATAACAATTCAAGGGATATCCCCTCACAAAAAAAGCCCCATATTCACATGAAATGGGTTTTATTACTTTTTATACTTTTTTTGCATCAAGAATTTCTCATGTGGGAATATGGATTTGAAATAATCATATCATTTACATTATGAACCTTTTACATCTAGGTAAACCTCATTGTGTAAGCCAAGACCTCATTGAACTAAGAGAACTATGATTCCTTCTATAACATGGATTTACGATTAAAATTTATGGTATTGGTTAATATTAATAGTCTCTTAGGTACATGTGTCCCCATGTTTTCAAAATTTCATCCATTGGGACCAGATCTCTCCGACGGGATGATCTTTCTCCTTTATCTTCTAGTGTATGGAGTATTAGACTAAACTATGATGAATCTGATTCCTTCCACAACCTGGATACATACAATGCCTCGTTGAGGTCTAAGATAAAATATGTGGTTTTTAATTCCCCCACATATATTTTCTCTATGCATGGTGTAAAACTGCATGAGTTTAATGAACTACAAGGGTTTTTATTATTGTTTCATAGTAGGATATGTAGGAAGCCTCATAATGGCTCAATCACATCCTTGGAATATTAACCACCTCTCTTCATAGAAGAAAATTAAAATTTTCATGGTTGTAAATATTCAAGAAATACATAGCGAAAAAATAGGAAATGGATGAATTAACTCATATTCATGCAGATGAAATCATTGAAAGGATACTCATCACATAAAACAGATTTGCATCTATGATCAGTTTGTTAGTGTAATGAGTTTTCTTTGGATTAGTAATAGATTAAATAAGATGGCATATATATATATATATATGATATTTCTATAGAAGTAAATAATTCCCCCCAAAAGGGTGTGATTAGCCAGACCACCCATCCTCTCGACCAATGTTAGTTCCTAACTATCTTTGGGTACCACCTCCCAACTGACCACCTGCCTTTGGAAAGAATGTCTATACCCAGTTATGGATAAAAGACCATTAGAAGTGACTATGAAATTTTAATAAATTATAAAGATTATGTAAATGATTGTTAAAAATGTTTAATCCCAAAAAATCAGCTACTCCAGAAAATGACACCAACAACTTTCAAACGAAACAAAAAATTGAGAATCTGATGTGAAATCATTCAAGTAAATCTTATCTTTCACAATATAAAAAAGATAAACTACCCATTTCTCATCAGACTATTTTATACTTGTCAGATGTGTGGTTCTTCAAAATTATTTCTAATGAAACATATTTTTATGATCTGGCTTTTTCAATATAAGTATATCCAAATTTCAATCCCTTGATTACAATGGTCGAGTTTAAATTGGGAGGATATAATTTATTAAAGGTGGGAAGAGTGTAAAATGAAAAAATTTCAAAATAATAACATTTTATTCAATAGCCTATGTGACACACAATAATGATATAACTTTTGTTACATGTAAATATGAATTTCTTTGATATCATGAATTACTAGTAAGACTTAGTTTTATAGAACAACAATATACTATTAATATTTATTTTAATATGATTGTTATTTCCTGGCTGTTGGAATGGTAGTTAAGATTAAGATTAATAAAATTATGAATATATATATTTTTCATGTGATTATTCATTATATATTTATTACTACAGAAATAAGAATCATTTAGAAAAAAATATTTAATTAGAAACATCATATTTCAAAAAAGATTTAATCATTCATTTCACAAATAATTTGAAATTAATTGTTAACACTTTTATAAAATTTATATGAAAAAATAAGCATAATTTTTGAAACTATAATACATACATTATATTATGTTTATTTTTTTATTGTTATTATATGTTTAATTTTTTTATGAATAGTTAAAATTAATGGCATTTATTTGAAAGCACCATTTTCGATTAAATTTATTAAAATGTTAAATTATATTTTTAATTATTTTTAAAATAAATTATTTTCTACTTAATATCCATTAATAAAATTTATTTAATCAGAATAGTTTTTACATTTAATTTATATATAAAAATATGGTATGTTTTTGAACATTTTCACTTTAAAAACTCGCTTTCCCACCCCATCTACAGGAATAATTTTAAATTAAATTCTCTCACTTTGTTTAGTTGAATTTGTAAAAATGGATTTTGTATTTGGAATTATCAATATTTATATTATCTTCTATTTTTAACAAAAAAATTTACCATAATAATTATTGAAGATGGCTAAAATTAATTATCATGATTAAGATTAAACATGGTTTTGTGTATTACTTGCATTTGTATAAAAATTAATTTTACAAACATAAAAATATTATTTAATAAATTGGATTAAATATTTATAATTATTTGTCTTAAATTTTATAATACTTAAATTTAATTATATAATTAAATGTAAAATTACCTCTGTAATAAAATCATACAAATTACAATATTAAAAAGCAAAATGTTGAAATTGAGTTAACATAATTAATAAGAAGAAATATGATACAAATACATTTAATTTTGTGTGGTGGAAGTGTTTATTTTCCATATAAAATATGCACTGCATTATATTTTGATTCTAGAGCTGCTTGAGTTAAGGGATACCTCCCAATAGTGAATACATTTGAGTATTTATTAGAATTCCATCTCACCTCAACTATAAATGGGAACTCACTCTCCCCAATTCATTCCAATTAAACCCACATTTTTCAGATAGTTCCAACACAAATTACTCCCAAAATTCCTTATCCCCATCTTAGAAGCCTTATATTATGGAATTAATCCATCGTTTGAAGTATTTAATGCAATCCTAATGAGGCTATCCGAAGTAGAGGTAATGTTCTTCCATAAGAGTCTTCATTGTATTTCCTTCTCCACCTCTGTAAATTCTTTTCACAAAATTGTGATATAATATCCCTATTATAATCCATATATTGGGATATTTTTATGTAATGTTTATAGCCTAGTACTTCACCCACTTCCATCAAATTGGTTATGAAATCATAGTTAATGAGTACGGAAGACTACCACCTCATGAACTGATGTGGTTTGTTTTTCTATTACAAACCTCTCAAGGATATGAAATATTATAGACCTGTACTATATATATATAGGATATTTTTAAAATAATTATTCCTATGTATTCATTATATAATATATATATATATATATATTCACCTACCATTCCATAGGAGATACGATAATGTCTCCCATGTGTATGAAATACTACCACCTCGTGAATATATATGCAATGTTTTTCAATAATGATTTACATGGAAGGCGATAAGGATAATGTTAATTGTTATATTTTACATAAATTAAATAATTATGATATTCTTGATATATTTATGTTTCTTTAAACACAATATGTATATATCATTTTATTTATTTATTTTTTACTCATGTAATGGTGATAACATCATTCTTCTACATGTGGAATACAACCTTCATGAAGTGAATATAATATCCTTTATCACAACACAAAATGGATGATATATATGTATAAATAAATCAATTTTATTTTTATTTCATTATTATTATTTTTTAGATGTTATAACTATATAATATGTGAAAGAACCAGAACATTCGTTGAATATAAAAAATGAGAAAACAAATAAATTAGAACCTGAAATAATGAATATAATTAAAGATTATTAACAAATGGATGATATGATTTTATAAAAAGGACATATCTAATATTATAAGTAGTAATACGGTTTTTTTCTAATTTAATGACATTTTTTAAACCACTATACATGAGGATAAATTACATTCAACTAAAAGGAATCATGAGGTAAGGGATTTCATCTCAATTTTCATTCTTTTTAGAATTAGTTTTTATGTTTCACCAATTTATTTTTATGGGGTTTATATACATTCCCATTGACATGAAATATCATTAATAGTTTATTATTCATATTATTTTTATTTTCATTTGTAATTATCTCACCCAAGGGTATTTGACATTAAAATTACAAAGTGGTAAATGACATCATGAAATATCACTTTATTTTGTGTTTGTCATCATTCTCTTCCAATAATCAGTTTGTCATAATAAATTTTCATTAGAAACTACAATTCTTTTTAAATATCCACATTTTTTTATTGTATATGTTATTATTTTTAACCATTATAAAATTTTTATATATGGTGTATAATTTAAATGTTATTTACATAACATGGGAAATATTGATAAATATGAATATATTGATCAACACATATACCTAATTATAAGTAACATTGTTTAGGAATTAAATCAATTATTTGATATAAAAGGAATTATTTGGACTGGTATGGCTTGGGTTGAGTAATGGTTAGTTTAATCCCCTGTATGTGTTGGTAGTCTCATTAGATGAATTAGTTGGTCGAATCAATTGAGTTTTTACAAATTATGTTTTAAACCATCTTGTGGGTGATTTTGATGTATACGGTTCATATAGCTTGGAAACATGAAATCAAAAAAATAAGATTCTACTTCATTGGGAAATAAATTATTATTATTATTGTCCACAAGAGTTTCAATATGTAATTATTTATGAATGCATTTCATTCCCAGTTATTTATTCAATGGCATGTGCTTTCAGTTATTTACCATTCCATACAGATTATGTCTTATCCAAATATTTATGTTGCAAGTGTGTTTAGTTATATGCCAAACCATGTTGATTTTGAATATTTATTCATACTATATTATGATGTATTTTACTCTAACTAGTCATTTTAGTGTACCCTTATTTTTTTCTTCTCTCCATGTTATGAAGAAGAGATCTTTGAATGATTTTTCCAGGATTCACATTATGAGATTTTATTATGTATTATGTTTTATTTTATATTACCAATGTAAAATGTGTATCCATATATGTATCAAATTCACTAAAACTATTAAACTAATTGTTCCATTTGGAATCGACCTATTGTATCTATTCTAATGTAAAAAAGTAAGAAACTGGCTTTAGGATACCAGGGTTGGGGTTGTCAATTCATTCTTTGTTCACTTCTGTTTTCATTCAAGATTACATATGTTTTTATATTATAAATTAATATTTTATTATAATTATTATTCTTCATTTCCATAATTTTTTTTGGGATTGTGAGAATTCTAGGGGATCATATAGATCGAAATTTTCCTGTAATTGTTATCTTATTATCTATTTTGTGTCATATTGTAATACATTCAATCATTATGAAAATATAAATTTTCTAAATTTATTGATTAAATTAATTTTTTAAAAATATTTTATTGTATGATGTTGTGCAGGTGAATTACATTATTTTTATTACTAAATATAACTCAATTATATATTTGAAAGGTAAATTTCATTGTTAAAATTATAAGTTGTTACAATGAGATAGATAGAATACTTATTTTCACTTCTTCCCCATTTATAGTAGGTTATTAATATGAGGTTTTTATATCATCATAAATAAATCCCACAAAACCTTTTTTCATATCCTTGTATATAAACCATTTAATTTCTCTTTCAAGTCAAGTAATCTTTTTTTTGTTCCATAAAGATGTTAGAGGATTTTTGGTCAGGCTAGTTCCTATATTAAGATTATAGGGTTGAGACATTCCAAAAGTCATTTATAGTTCATGATTACTCTATTATTTAGAATTTATAACTAGGTTCTGGGGTAAAATACAACAATCCATGTTTATCACAACACATGATATGTATTCTATAAGGTAAATTGGTGATTACATGGAATAAAGTCTTCAGTACACTATGGAATCCTAGTCAATTTTTACGTATAGTTTTTCAATTTTATTAATATGATTGGTATACTCCCTATTTGAAAAATAATTTTTTCTTAAGGTGAAAAAGTGATGATCAAGTAAATATAATAGATATTATTTATTTAGTGTTTTTATAATTCCATACACAGGGTTGTTTATGGGAAATAACATAACTATTATATTACCTTTATCTAGTATTATTTCCATAACCATAAAAGTAACCTAATTTTTTGGAAGGGATTATTCCACTTCATCCAATCAAAGTAGTTGTTTATTGACTACCTTACAGAGGGAAGTAGGGTTGGATAGAAAATCCTCGACTATATCAAAGAATAAAAAATATTATCGATTCATAGATGATGTACATTTCTATGGACAATCCATTTCCTAGGAGGAAAATTTAGTAACTAGATATGGGGTACATGGTGTTAATAACTTCTATTCTTCATGTGTATCTTGGTTTGAGGATATCCTCAACAGATCACTTACAAGTACATATCTTTCTTTTTTATTTATCATTTGGTATAAGGATTGTTTTCGTAGCTCACATCATGATAAATTTTATTCCATTTATATTTACATTTTCATAGGGAGTAACTACATGGTTATTACTTAAGATAAGACCTATATAGTTACTGATAATTGGGTTGTGGGGAAGAAATCATCAGTCTTTATAGCCTTCTCATTCTGAGGATAAATCAGTAGATTGTAGTGACATTACCAACAAATGTTTAAGGCCCCTAAGAACAACAAAAAAAATCATGGAATCAATATATTTCTACTCCTAGTTTCTAGATTCAATTTGAGGATTCTATCTTAATATTTATGTTTAGACAATTGATGTTTGGACCATGGATTCGATGGTGTTCACACAATGTGGGAAACTACCATCAACTATATCAACCCTTTTAGGTTATATATTCACCATGATCAGAATGGGATGATGAATTTCTTGGGATTCTATTTGATTATTTTCAAACACTTCTTAAGAGTTAAATAGTAAAAAAATATGTTGTAGTAGTTGATCTTTAGGTATTTCAAGAATATGGTGATGTAACTTATTGATGGGGGTAAAAATATGATCATTCACCTTGGTCAATGCCACTAGGATACACCATTGGAATCTCTATTCTTTGGATAAATATGGTTATGAAATTTTAATGTTTATATAGTACTATATGCATCAACTATATTGTGGTTATTGTAAATTAATTAAATATTTTGATATTTACAAGGATACTATCTTGATCTATAGTGGCTGCTGAAGTATATCATTGAACATTAGTCAGAATAGAGATATGATCTTAATTCAATTCTTCATTCATCCCTAGGATATTCTGATAATACTCTTCTTCTATAACCAGAATATGATTGAAGACATTCAAGGGGTCAATAAGGAAATTATCCTGCCTCTCTATCACCACCATGATATACTAGTTGTATTCAATAGTGTTAATGTGGATATCATCCCTTTCCTTGGTGAGTGTGGGGATTTTAGTCCACTCATAGACTATACACATCATTGAGATATACAGATATGATTTAGATGAGAGGGATATAATATAATACAACCATTTTATAGATATCGAGATTTTCTATATTATTCATCTAAATAATGGTTGGATGTACTGGTAGAATCCTTCAATATCACGAAATGTTTGATCAAGTTCTTCCATCCTTACCAAGGTATGTTGATTATATTGTTCATAGAGAACATGGATATGCATATCCTCTCAGTACTAATTGAATTTAAACCATCATTGGGCCAAATTATATATAACTAAGCATGAGTGACCTAGTATGGGTTGTCTTATGTAGCCACATATGTATAACATTGTTGAGTTGATGTTGCACAGTTTTCATTGTTGTGAAAAATGATGTTAGGAATCTTCTAGGATGTTTCCTAAATGATGGTGAGATACCATGTGATCTATTCCTCTACCTAAAAAAGTTAATGGAGTTAAATTATATCATTATCTAATGAGATTATACTGGAGAAGTTATATGAGGCAACATGTTCCACTTTTTTCCCTCTCACAATATTATGTGGTCATCAGGTAGATCTAAATGGCTTCATCTCTAAGAGACACTTGTGTACTACCTCGATGGTGGGTATAGTAACATTGAGGAAGTTATCCATAAGAAGTGTGTTTGTTACCTATTGTTGAAAAATATATAGATGTTATGGATTCCTCTGGGTCAGTGGGACAATAAATGTTTACGGAATTATGGAATATATTTTTTTCATGGATGAAAGCATTTTTCAATCGATCAAATGGGTCTTTTTCATAAAAATTATAATTTGGGTAAAAAACCCATTACTGTAACATCAAAAATATCTGTTTATTTGATAGATTTATTTCACAGTATAAGTATTCCTATCTGATCACCATTATTTTTTCATGGGACATGGAAAAAAATGGATCAACTATGACTTATGAAATGATGAGTGTAGTGGAATGATTCACATTGTGATAAATGTTATTGTATCTAATTTAAGTATTCTATGTAACTCTATAATAGAATTTTGAGTCAATTAAAATGATAATTTTTCATATATTAAGCAACATAGACTTTTCTGGAGACACTATAGAATAAACATTGGTCTTGAGAATGAGAGGTTAGGGACATCCACACATTTTTAAGGGGAATGTTTTAATACAATGGGACCAATTTAATGATTTTAAACTTATTCAATGAATCTATCTAAATGTATTGTGTGGGACTAGCTTCCCCTATTCTAAAAAATGGTTGAAACATAATATTGATTTGAACACCTATTATGTCTTTGTGGTACCCTTAAAATGTTAAAATATATATATATCTTAGGCTCTCCATATAGTTGTTAATACTTATTGACACATAATTTAGTTATAATATGATTTTTATCTTGGTAACTTGGAGCTCTTGAGTTTTTCACCATATAGAGAGGAGATATATTTTTGTGGCGTTGAACTCTGGCCCATAATAACAGATTAATATGTATCCTTATAGAGGGAATTAGAACAAGTTTAGCTTTATTTCACTTAATGAGACACATCTCACCTTTTGAGGTCATGTTACAATGACCATTTTGGTTAATTTAATGGTTGTGAATCCTTGATAAGTTTCATTATTAAGTGAAAGTTGTATAGAAAATGTTAGTGTGGGACATAGAAATAGGTTTCACATTTAGGTTTATTTTTTTTAAAATATATCCTTATAAATATTGATCTACATTATGGGTAATATGGAATCCTAAGTTATACAGTTATTTTTTTAAGTGGGGATATATCCCACTAAAATGTTAGTATGAAAAATAGACCACATGAAAATGATATAATTATTACCCCTATGGAATATATCCCTTAAATTGGGGAATTATTTCATTAATAAATAGTCCAACAATATCGTTTATTTTGATTCTGTTGGTATGAACCACTGACCATGAAATGGTATTATTAGGTATATGACCTAAAAGGGATGGTTTTTGGGGGGGTTATGGCCCTTGTGAATTAATGTATGAACTTTTAGTGAATTTGTACTGACATAGGAATATGAATTTGTACTCATGTAGAAAAAGTATTCATGATGATCGACATGGTAGGTTAATGATGTAAGGTTTGAATATCATGAGAATTTAAAAAATTCTTATTAACAGGAATGGAAGACTAAGTAGTTTGAGCTTCCTAGTTTAAGGTTGGGTGAAATAACAATATAATACAAATTGACATCATGGTGTGAGGATGTTATTGGGAATTTTGAAGTTGAGAAACTATAAAATGTTCTTACTATTTAAATTATTATGACTTGGAAGTCCATGTTATGAATTGATTGAAAACAAAGGATTGACTGGGTAATTTTAACTAGGGAAAATTTGATAGGGGAATGGATTTAAATTTGACAATGGTGGTTTTCCATTATTACATGATGACCAGGGATTAAACCTAAGAGGTGGCCTAGAATTCTACTTGGGAATTTGGAGATTATGAGTGGCGATATAGTATATATGGGGTCTATATAGACATGGGTATTATTGACCCATTGATGTCTCCTAGTGGTGAAATAATTAATGGGAACATGGTAGTGTATTACACCTAGGTGGGAATCCAATATTCCCATGGATCATTGGGTGGACTATGATATCCACTATGTTCCCAGGCAGACTAGTCTTGCACATGGGTTAGCTAAGATGTTCTACAAGAGACGTGTGCTAATTTACCGATGCCCCTATAATGGAGAACCTTATTATCATGGGGATACATTATTTAACACCCCCAATGGACCTTATCGTTGGGGGGGGGTAAGAGTGTCCTTTTATCAAGAGAATATAATATTGAAGGAGTAAACATTAGACTTTGAGAACAGAGATTCATCATTTTTCATGAATCATGATAGTGCACCAGGGCCTGATGGATTTTCAAATGCCTTATGTCAAAAAGTTTGGGATGTTATGCATTTAGACATCCACATAATGGTTAATTTTTTTTTCATCACATGTGTTTTACCTAATGGGATTAATTAAAAATTTCTCACTCTTATTCCCAAGGTGGGAAATTACTATGAAATTTAGATATTTCAAACCTATTTCCCCCATCAAAACTAAATATAAAATCATCGCCAGATGTCTATAGAATATGATCAATAATATTCTGGGTAATATTGTATCATGGAACCAGTTTGGTTTTGTAAAAGGAATAACAATATAGGATTGCATTAGCACGTCCTCTGAATGTGTTATCCATATTAATAAAACTTATAAAGGGTGTTTTATTTATCTCAATCTAGGTATTATAATTTCATTTGAAACTACATATCAATGCTTTATTTAAAAGGTGCTTCACTAATTTTTCTTCATGGAAAATTTTGCAAATTTTTTAAATGTTCTTTTTGAATCTTCTCAAATATTGGTGATGTTGAATGGTTCTCCAAAATGGTATTTGAATTTCTCAAAAGGTTTCAGGAAAGGAGATCTTATATCTTCCAATATTTTATCTATTCTGAGTATTATTTGATCCAACATATCACACATGTGAAGGAACAAGGAATTAATTCCTTAATTATTAACTCAAAAAGTATTGAATCACCAAATAATCTTATTTATGTTGTTGATATGATCATATTTCTGGAAGGAGGAAAAATAAATATCTAAAATATGAAGAATTCTCTATCTCATTATGAAGTTGTTTCAGGGTATGTTATTAATTTTAATACATCATTATTTTAGTTTGGGAATTCAATTAATGAAAACAAAATATCTCAACATCTAATGAAACTGGGAATTCAAGAACACTCTATGACTATGAAATACCTAGGAGAACCCCTCTTTAGTGAATACCTAAAGCCAGCCACTTCATTAAATTTATTGATCGAATCAAGAATCATCTTTATTCATGTATGGGGAAGTATCTCTCTATGGAAGTTAGGATATGACTGGTTAAAAATATCATTCTCTCCATGATTGTGTAAACTTTTATGATATATAGATGGACTATCTCCCTTATCAATCATATGAACAATTGTATTAAGAATTTTATGTGGAGTGGCAGCATGCTGGAATGAAAGATAGTCATCATCTTTGGTAGAACATGTTGTAGACCCATTGACAAGGGTGTTATGGGAATAAAAATCTCATATTTTTTAATGAGGCTTGGCAGGACATGTTCACATAAAATCCCCTTTATAGTGACATAGTGGAACTTTTTTTTAAGATGTCTACTCCATGGAAAATTAAAAAAGGGACGTAACTAATATATAGGATATTCAATGTGGTCATTCGTAAAAGCATCATTCTTGAACATCATGTCTCACTCAATTTGGATTGATTGAATGGATTATTATATCAATTTATATCTTGATAATTTGATTTACACACCTCTAATAAATTATCTTGATTCACAACATATCCTCATGAAACTAGTGTCTCAATATTTGACTTCCTAAACTCTCCCACTTCAGATTTTAATGATGACATGCAATGGAATCTAAACAACTATCTTTTTCCACAACATAAGGATACTCTTTTATGGTAATTGGTTGTAAATGATATTCTAGATTCCAAAATCATTCATCACTCATATTTTTATTTTATATATTGAATTATATTGAATTAATCACATTGATAAACCTAGGATCCTACCATCAAGGCTTACCATCATTTATGGAATTTCTCATAACAAACTCCATAGTGATGATTACTCAAAAAATTGTGGAAATATCTTACGTTCTAAGTGTTGGTCGTACAATCAACACAGGGAGGGTATTTCACCTTTTTCATTTCATGTGACTCTACCTCATCTTTATAGAAGGAAAATCAAAATAATTTTATGTTCTGCTACCTACTCTTCCCAATGTCTCAGAATTGATGCAATATTGCACTATTATTCAGGCTTCCCCTCAAGTTAAAAATTTATTCCTAGATGTTTTTTCTGAATTTATTCATATTATATGGAGAAACGTGAACAATATTCAATATGGTAATATGGATATACATATTTATGTTTCTTGTTTCCACCTAACCACAATAGAAACATGCATATGATTCCTCCATTATGGCCACCACTGCAAGACCATGCAGGGCATATTGATTATTAAGAAAATCGGGATTGCTGGTAGGTACATGAAGCACACAAGAATGCTCAAATTGTTTAGGTAGCCCCCTTAAAGGAAAGATAAAAATGAAATTAAATTGATATTCTTTGGGTAATTTAGGACTAGATGGAAGTGGCATTGTTTTAGGGATCATAATGACTAGATCGTTGGATATTTCTTTGTAACCAATGGAAGCTCCCTATAATTAGATGCAGAAATCATCAGAGTGATTTATGTGGTTATATATTAAATATTAAATGGTTTTGATAATATATTTCTTGAAAGTGACTCTAAAATGGTAATTCATGAAATACAGATTGGTGTAATTTATTTATATTGGAAAATCCTTAATATATGTATTTAATATCTTAAAACTCTTTCAAGGCTCATCTAAATTGTCACACATGTATAATGAGAAGAAAAATATCTGTAAAATGGGATTTATAACAAATGAATCAACAAGGATCTAATATAGATTGTTGATTAACCGTAGGATTTCAATCCTCTCTATGAGAAGGATTGTAACAACATATCTATTTTCCTCTTCTGCAATTTACATTATTTTTAATAATTTAATAATGGCCTATTGTGCCAAGACACATCCTCAGAAAACCAAAATAGTCCTTGGTTAATAATTTGTAGAAAATGAGGCTCATATATTCTATAATTGGATAGTCCATTTAGTAGGAATGATAATGGGACTAATCTACAAAATAGGTCTATAAAGGGGGTCAATCAATGTAAAAGGATCACACAATAGAGGCTCACATTAAAGGTATTATCATGTGAATGGATATGAACATAAAGATCATATAAAGGAGGATTCTCTACATGGTATCCAATCCAGAGAGTACCCACATGGTGTGGATTTTGGGTGAGTTCTCATGTGGTTTCTGTTAGTGGAAATATTTCACCAAAGTGGAAAGATATACACTATGATTACAAATATGTCAGAGTGGTAGAAACATCCTTGAAGTTAAAAATTCACAAGATTTACACTTCTGATTCACAATCATGGTAATTTACATTGGGTTTATTTTGGATATTTATAGAGAAATTATTTTCATGAATTCTCTATTTCCACTCCTTTCCCACTATTGGTTTTCAAAATTGAAATCTATGAACTTATCATCTAGGAAAGGATAAATAGATTTATAGAATTGGTGGGTACATGGTAGAGAGTTTTTGACTATTGAAGACCCCTTCCAAATGTTTAGGCATGAATTTGACCCTAGTAGGAGGTAAAATTTCACAAGGATGAAACAAATATATTCCATAGATATGGTGAGAAATTTATTTATGATTACTTCATCACATCACACATGAAAGGATCATCAAACAATTAGGGGTCATCATGGAGGTTCCCACATATATTGTGTAAATGAAATTGTCCCACATGAGAGGTGGGTGTTTTCATCATAATCACATTATCGATCATTATATGAGGTCAGTTGTTGTATTCTTACTAGACAGTCACCTTATTATGTTAGATACCTTTTGGCATTTAGATATTGATTAATAGAAAATAAAAATATCACATACATTAACAGTTGTGATATTAATGAGTTTAAATATAAATTTTGAGGATTTAATCATTAGAAATATGATTCATAACTTTAACCATTATTAAAATTAGATTTCATTATAGATGTTGCATATATAATAGATTCTTCCAAGGATCTTATTAGATGTTCATATTGAGATATAGTGAGAATTGAAAATAAAGTAACATGATTTACAAAACCCAAAAATGATTATCTAAGATAAGGATGCTCTAGTGGTATTCCATATATAATATGATGTAATGTGATCTTTTTTATTGTTTTATTTTTCTTCATAAAAGAGTCGTGTGTCATTTTATATATAAATAAATCTTCACATTATTGGTATTCCATGTATGAAACATCTATTAAATGTTAAAATGGAAAATTTTCTCACAAAGTACTAATTTATGTTATCACTAACTAATGTTCATCATGTAACATTATAGGATGTGATGAAATGTTACAGATAGTGTGGATATGATGGAATGATAATTAGTAACAAAAAGGTATAATTAATCATATTGGTGTTAAGGGAGGATCACTCCCATTTAATTATCTTTGGGTTCCTCTATTCTGGGGAAAGGTGAAGAGGCAATACATTGAGGGCATACCATTAAGAATTGTTAATCAATTTACATGATAGAAAGGGTAAGTAGTGGATTAGGCTGCAAGCATGTGAATTTTCAACTCTCTAGTCACTATTGTGTTTTTTTTATTATTTCCCACTTCATAGATGGCACAAAGGCCTCATAAAGGATCTTAAAGGGACGATCATGAGCTTTATAAAGACTTGTTCATTCTGTGAAATGTAGATGGTAATTGTTTTTGGTAAGGAGTGTATTAAACCCACCTAATTAATAGGCATTGGAAGTAATTATCTTAATATATTTAATGATGGGATAATAGGGAAATTCACTTGGATCATGGTTTCTTATGATAACTCCTCTAATTTTGTATAAAACAAGTTCAAAGGGAAACTTTTAAATGGATATATGAATTAACTTGTGTCCTAACTTTGGGAATCCCTCAAAAACTCCTTCAACAAAATCATTCATGGCACCAAATGGATTGTGATCATGTGTTCCCAACATAACTACAAGACTACCATCTAGTTTTATTGTCCACTATAAGATACTATCACTATTCCCCATGAGGATTATCACATGTCAATTGTGATTCTACTATCCAAATCTACATATTTGAGGACATGTTGCCTACTCAAATCAGTCGGGACATTCATAGTTACAAATTCTTGGATTTTGATACCATCATATAGATGAAAAATTAGAATTTACACTTAAATACTATGGATTTTTATAAGTAGAAATACTGTGGTCTCAACAGACCACAAACATGGATAATGATGTTAAACACCCAATTCATTCATCCCTCTAGGTTTATCCCATTCAGGAGGATCTGAGAGCACATATTTCCCACCTTGGATCAAATTAAAAAAATCTAGATATCATCTTGCTTCATGAATTCTTCGCATCCGTTCTGAGGAGGGAATAAATCACATATTATTGGCATGTGACATTTCTCATGATATATAGGACTACACCAGAAGATTTTTCTTCCTATAATTTTTTAGACACATGAAACTCAATGATCTCATGGAGAGAATCTGTGCTACTGATTTCAGTGAGAAGATTCATAATATTTTACTTGAAGTGGTTCATTTTGTTATTTATTCTATATGGAATGATCAAAATAATAATCGTTTAGATGGAAAAACCAATCTGGCCACATGGGAATGATGGAACATCATAGGGAGGTTCCTATGAAATCAATGATGTAAATAGGAGGTATGTATAATACTATTCATGATCTGAATATTCTCTTGTTATAGGGTGTATTGGGTTGACCTAAGAAGCCCACAATGGTTAAAATCATTCAGCAGATACCTCTAATAATTCCATGGATCAATGTTAATGATGATGGGGTAGCTTCTGGCATCATTGAGACCTCATGTTGTGGAGGTTTTATCCACACATATCATGGATTTGTCAAAGGATGCTTATGTCATTTTGATGGAATTGGGATATCCTATGACTTTATGTTACTGGCCATGGTGTATGAAATTTGATCGATTTTCCTATATCATTGGACGACATTTTGTATTGAATGTGACACAAAAATTATAGTGAAGGGATTGAAAACATGAACAAAGGATGTTCTGTATATAATTGTAACTCTCTAGGTTGAGTGTAAAAACAAGGATATCCACCTCAATTTTGAAATATCTTCATACATATTAAGAGTAAAATCACATGGAGGATGTGTTTTCAATAAATTCTATTATATAAATGGATATGATGTTGTCTTTCACGACCGTGTAATTTTCTACTCCAATAACGGATTCTGATAATTGTGGTGTGGTTCATTCTAGTATATAAAATAATCCATTATGACTCTCTACTCTTCAAAAATATTTTTATATATATCTCGCTTTTAGGTTCAACAATGACCCAATATTGGTATTATTTGGTATACTAGGGATTCTTGTTTCATTTTAGGATTTTCTCATACCATAGGTTAGTGAGATACATATCTTGAAAAAAATTATACTTTGATACCTTCATCACATAAGAAGTGAGTCTTAGAAAATCTGTGGGTGGTTTGTTTTGTTTTTGATCATATAATAAGTTGTAATTTAAAAACGATGGGGGTTTTAATCTCATATGATGAGTATAAAATATTATCCTTTAAATTAGTGCTTGGTCCAATGTTGATATGATACATGAGTTTCAAATATATTTTCTTTAGAGTTTTATGACATGATATTTCACCGTTTTTTCTCCTAAAATAATTAATATGTCAAATAGAATGTTGCAAGCACTATACCAAACTAATATGAAAAAAATCATTACATTTTTCTTAATATTAAATATAAATTTTAATGATTATCTATTAAATTGGGTGATAAAAATTAATGTTACCATATCTCAAAATTAATAAATAATGTAAATCATTTATGTATGAAAAGGATGCTTTCATTATGAATCCCATTTGTCTAATCATTAATGGTAGGTATCTACGCTAATGTTATATCAAGAATAAGTTGAAGACAAACTCGGCCAATTATGTCTTGAGAAAATTTATTTTTTAGAAAATCAGAATATTATAGAAATAACTATGAAATCTATTCGAGATGATTCATTAACCAAAATAGCAACTATCGGTAATATTACACTTTGATCTTTTCAATAGGTTATAAGGGTTTTGTAAGTGCAAATAAGAAAAAAATCATCAAGAAATTATTTTTTATAGAATAAAATGGGTGTATCAATATAAAATTCATTTTAATCATAATAAATTTAGTTTTTAAAATTTGAGTTCCAATATTAAAAATAACTTAATTCAATTTTAGATATGAAAGTAATATACATAATAATAATCTATCACCCATTGAATAAATATTTCTCAACCATAACAGAGAATACATTCATATTATACATAAAAATATATTTATCAAAAAAATATTGTTTAGCTTGTAAGGCATTTATATTGTAAAAAAAATATGAAATTTGTAATATCAAATTAATAAAATGAATATAATTTATTAATTCAATATATCAATATTATCATAATATGTATGTTTTATTTTGTCTAAAATGCATGTTTTTTATAAACAATTATGGTTTCCAAAAAATGTGTTATTATTATTTTTATATAATTATGAAATAGATGATTTAAAAATATTAAATGTGATAAAATATAAAACTAAAGATTAATATTTTTAAATTTAAAATTTTATTTTAACTTAAAATTCCTATGATTAATTTTTTAAAACTAAATTAAAATGATACTGTAATAAACACCATTTTTTGTATTTACATTCAGTTATTAATTATCAGTGCGATAATTCTTAATAGATTGAATTTGAAACCACACACATTTTATTTTTTTATTTTTAACTAATCAACTTGTATCATTAAACTCATTAATAATGATAATTTTATATTATATATAAATTTTAATATAAAATACAAATATTTTCTATAAACTATGCGTAAGTGATTAATTTCATTTATTTTTAATTTACATTTTCTAATATTTTTGGATTATATTTTTTAAAGATATTTTAAAATAATAAATCATTTTTTTATTTATATAATAAGGTCATTATTAATTCCGGCCAAAAAATTTATTTACTGGTGTTAAAAATTTATTACACAGGCAATATAAATTATGGTAAAAGTTAAAATATTAAGAGTTAAGAAATAGAAACACTCAAGTGTACTTCAAAACGAATTTTTTTGGTGTATTATGACCCGATATTACTTTTTCATCCCAATTTATCAATTTTTTCCACTAAAATTTAAATATTAGATTTACATTATTTAAAATGTTAGGGTCACATCCAAAACTACAATTCTATTAACTTATAAAAATGTCACAATTACACCACTTCAAGACAGACCTTAACATATAATTTGTTCATGAATATTATCAAACATTCCCCACCTATAAATATCTAGTATTCCAAAATCATCTAGTACATATTAGTTCGGATAAATACTTCCTTTTAAAGGACATTTCCTTGTGAAAATTCACATCCCCGACATGAGTATGCACTTATTTTTAGTGTTTCCTTCTAAATTTTTACCATCATAAAATTCAATAAACTTATAAAAATAATGAAATATGTATCATAAGTATATTTAAACTTCATTATATTATTTATATAATATTTAATCTTTTCATTTCATTATCTAATAAAAAGCAAAACATTGATTGTGCGTATTTGTGGACTACTGCCTCCATGAATAATTGTTGTATATTCTTCATTACTATAACTGTAGTATAGTTATAATAATTGGTCAAAAGGATAAATATTATTTTTATTATATGAATAAAGTTATTTTTATGAAAATTTAATATCATTTGAATGATATGAATGTAAAACAGTCATTATTAAATGTAACTATCTTAAACAAGCGAACTAAGTGGAAATCAATTTACCCATATTGTGTAATTGTTTCATATAAAACACTTATTATCATAATTATTAATATTTTGGATATATGATACTAATATACGCTAATTTTTTTCATTATGGTACTATTATAATGATATTGTAAATTAATAACCTTATAATAATCCATTAATCATTTTATGTTCATGTTAGGGTCGATTAGATAGTTTACTTGATCAATGCTTTGAAATTATATGATGGATAATTATAAAGAATTAATTACAATTATAATATGATAAAATATGTGAATAATTATTTTCTTTTTTCTGTAAAGGATACATCAATATTTAACTCGTCAATTAAATAAACAGCTTTGGTAATGAAAAATTATCATTGTTGATTTCATTTACTAGGATAGAGATTAATATAATGATCAATAAAAATTTAAACTTCATAATTCATTTAAAATCATTACTTATTGTAACATTAATTATTTTTCAAATATAATTGTTAGAATAAGTACAAATTCTGAGTTAACTAGTATGAACCATTTAAATTAAAAACACCCTATGTGGGACAATTGGAAAGAAGAAATAAATAATATATATATATATATATATATTGGAATGATTATTAATGGAGATTATAATTGGTTATAGTTTAAAATAATGTTCTTTTTTATATAAATAAAAAATTTATTTTAGTTACTCAGGATGTTTGGTATAAGTGGAATATGAAATTGGACCATGGTAATAGTATTCATCTGAAATTTTCTTTTTTGATACATGTTTGATACTGTGCAAAAAAATATCCTTTAAATGTTATAAATTACTCCATTTAAGGATGACATATCATGGAATAAATTTTTCCCCATGTATATTGATATTTAGTTTAAATCATTATCACTATATATAGGTTTTAGGATTCTCCATACGTTTAGTGTACATGGTAGTGGATTTTAATTTTATGAGAAATTTTTATGATATACACCATGTTTTCTTTTTTACATGGTGAAAATATTTCTCTATTATCATTTTATATCTCGGCTCCCTTATATTTCTGGATTTCATATTTTATCCTTCCTTGGATAATGCATCTTTGGATTCAAAGAATCCTATATGATGATTATTTTCTATAACTGTGTAGATTTATTGAGAACTAACCCCCATCTCTTAATTCTATCATTGCTTCAATAAAATATTTTCAGTCATACTAACATTATCATATATTTATTGGGAAAGATAATATAGACTATTTTCTATGATTCTAATAATTCTATTTATCAATTTTAGAAAGTAAAATCTAATACACTTTTTACAATATAGGTTTTAGAATGATGGTTGCAAAAATATATTTCACCCTAAATATCACTAGAAAATAGTTATGTGTTATAAACGAATAATATATTGATGTTTCTTTTTCAATGCTAATTATTTTTTATGTTTTTACTTCAGATTTATTAAAATAACATTTTAATGTTACTAGTGACTTATTATTTTTATGAATATATTATAAAATTTCAATTTTGTCATTTTTTGTGGGAAGAAAATTGGTCTCATCCTTTTGTGTTTTATTTGAATCATTCCGTTTATGTTTTCTAGGTTTGTAAAAGAAGAATTATTTTACACCAAGATTTAGAGGATATATCTTTTAAAATTATTTCATAAGCAAAATGATGTTTTTTATTTATTGAAAGATTTTTCAAAAACCCATTAAATGAATATATCATCTATGTTGTTCTCCTCTGACATATCTTATGATTTATCAAGGTTGTTTTTTAAATGTAACCATCCACCTTCTTTTTCCTGATGGTTTATGTAATGTACATAACTTTTGGAGAAATTTTTCATCAGAACATATCTATTTAATATTAATTTTCTATATATGATAATAATTTCTTTTCAATTCCTTTCCTCTAGGAATAACGTATTTTGAATTAAGGTTATTCACGAAGATGTTGATGTTTCATTAGGTTTTTGTTGTATAAAATAGGATCTGTTTTTTGGATAACATTTTTAGTTTTCCCAAATACTCCCAGTGGTCCCCCAATATGTAGTTGGGTTCAAATATTCATTTGAAATGCTGATGGGCATCTGGTTTTCTAGGACCACTGACTCTTCAGGACTCACATTGGTCAAGAGGATGGGAGATTGGGCTCACCACACCCTTTTTCGGGGATTGTTGCCTACTCTAAGACTCTATTGTTTTTTATGATTTTTTCTTGTTTCTCTTCCTAATCCTGATATGGCACCTTTTACCCTAAAAAAAATGATTCATACGTTATTTCTCTCATAAGACAAAGAAAGGGAGTTATAGTGATGAACTGGTGGGATTGTGGTATAATAGTTGGTTCCATCAATATGTATTTAAGGATCTTCATAAATTACCCTAACTATGAACAGATACTCTAGGTTCTAATGTTTTATGACTAAATTATTTAGAATTTGCTACAACACAAGGATGTGGTTCATATTATGAGGAGGGAATTGGGCCACTATTATTCATATTACTTATCCTTATTACTGTAGAAATAAAATCCCATGTAGTTCTTTAATTCTTTGTAGTTTATCATCATGTTGAGAGGACATATGTATGTGTACTGAGACACTATATGTTTCATCTATCTTCTCAAGGAGATGTCCTATATATCTTAGTTTTGAAAGGAAATAGAGTAATCATAGTTCAAGCATTCTATTTGGACTGGGACCACGATATATACCCATATATGAGAGGAATTAATATCATACCACTCTTCGGGGATTAAATATTGTGATAACCCTTGTGAGTGGAGAATCACGATTTCCTATGAGATGTTTATTGCATCTCCCTGATCCCATGTGATCTATGATCAATATATGAAACAAGGGAAAACATATGATTAGTCTCATTGTGTATAAATATAGTTATTTCATGTTGGGACAATCCTTGTGATGTTTAGTATAGTGTTTGAGTCTTGGAATGTCGTCCTACATATCTTGTTTATGGTGGGATTACAATTTCCTGTAGTTCATTTTATATTACTACTTTCACACTAAGGCCACCCAACTGACTAGGGACATACAATGTGATTTATAATGTTAGGGATTATAAACTAAGGTTTCCCCTTTGATAAGGGCATACATGCAGACATTTCCATTGTAATCTTTGATTTTCTAGAGCAGACTACATGATCAGTGTGGTCTTGGATATTGGGATCTCCCTAGATGATCAATATAGAGCTCTAACCATGGAGAGGTAGAAAATATATCTTGAATATGTCAAGAATAAAATTCATCAGAGTTCCCTTTGTTGGGGATAACACACTTATGTTTCCCTTATATTTTGTGCTCAAATAGTATGTAGGGATATAAATATAAAATTATGGAATGCCATTGTGGCCAAGTATACATGTCTAGAGGGTGTCATATGACCCCATAGACTTGTCTGAGGGACATCAGATGACATAGTTGGCTTGTCTTGGAACCCTTCACATGATCTATCCTGGAATATATGGGGTTTCATAAGTGTTAGTTTAACTGGTTTGAATGATTCCGTGTGTTTTGGTTATCATACATGGGGATCATCATGAGACCTAATTGTCTTGTGTGGAGGGTTTTTCGGGTCTCAACTTGATTTATCATAGGGTGTTGTGAGAGTTTGGTTTCAATGACTATATACAACGGTGAGGCTTGGATAATATGAGTAAATATCATTATATAAGTTTCGAAATGTATCTAATTGATGCCTCAGGGCTTGGGTTATAGACCCATAATGTTTTCTCAGACAATGGTGGTGTGCCCATAGGGCTCGTGTTACTTTCTCTGGCATGTCAGGATGATTTGAAACGTACAAAATGGTATGATGAAGGAATGTCATGACATCGAGGCGACTAATCTTGGTATTGCATTGTGCCCTTTTATGAATCACATGAAGTTCATTAGGGGAAGAAATCATTTTTTTCACTTAATTATTCCACATTTTATCTTTGTTTTATCCCTGGTATTGATAACGCATTAGATTTGTTCAATACCATTTTATTTTTGAGTAACACATGATCTAGAAGACATGTTTTCTGTTCTCTACTCACTTTTCTAGCAGACATTCATGTGATATATTAATGATCACATGAAGTACCTTATGCATGGTTCATGATAGCTTTATCCGTTCTCTGATATATTACCAGATGGAAAGCTGGTTGGTCTAGTGATTGGATTTTCTAAGACATCTACATCGATGGTTTGGACTTCTTCACATGAGATTTTATGTGAAGTAGTGTTAAAAAATTCATGCTAAGGTGGAGAATTTATAGGTATCACCAACCTATTGGTTTTTCACTTTTTGTGCCATATCTGGTACAAATCAAGGATAGAGTCAGTGAAGTGGGCATGTACCGTGTGGTTTTGTGAGTCTCTAATGTAGGTTGTTCCAAGTGCATTATCTAATTTTTAGTGGTTGTGAGTCTCTTCATTCAATTATTAATTTATCATATTATTATCGATCATTTAATCCATGTTAGATCATGAGATCATGTCAAAAGACTTTTCATATTATCTTATGCATATGCTCAATGGACTTCTTGAGATCCAAGGTGCCTATTGAAAGTAGTTCGTGAGATACTTGACTATTTCTTTGGGACTCCCAGTGAGACAAGGATGATTTTTCTATGTGTCCTGTGGGACCATGTTGTGGAATTCCTAGGCACATGGCAAGTATTTCAGTGGTCATGAGTACCTTCCACCTCTTACATAATTTATTTTCTGTGTTTCACTTGAAAATTTTTAGAGTTCATGTGATATTTCATATTCAATGTTAAGGACTATTACTCTATTTTTTGGTGATATATCATGTGACCAATATGGGTCATATGTTGGCGTGATATAATTTCATGGAAAAATATGTTTATTTTCCCTTAATGATCCAAATGGAAATATAATGTTTCATGGGCATAATGGGGGATTATCAAGTGACAAGTATGAAATATGAAAAAAAATCTATAGATGTAGTTATGTAGTTGAGGTCACGCGGAATCTTGCAGATCTCTAGGGGAACACTTCATTTCCATTAGCAACTATGAATACTTCTTTAATCCTCACTTTTATATACCTATTTTTATTCCACAAAGGTTCGGGGAGTTCGTGGTTTTCATGGGTAATGTCAAAGATATTTAAACAATTTCTTTAGGACGCCTCTCTTAAAAAATAAGATCCTTTTAAGGATGTGTGGGCATGTTGGAAGGAAAATTTATCTATTTTGTATTAGGGTGCCAAAGGGGAAGCACATAGTCTTATGAATGTACCCAATTACTTCCATGCATTACGGCTGACATGTCAAAATTATTTCTCTACGTGGGACGGTCTAGTCATAGAGGTCTCGTGGCATCTTGCGGACTTCCAAGGGTGTACCTATTGTCCTTCAATGACCACATGTACCTGTTTCCTCCTACCCTTTATCACCATTATTTTGTTCTAAAAAGGATTGGGATTCTTGATTGTTTTCTGGAACAATAAAAAGGAATTTTATTATTACCAACATTGATATGTCACATGATCCATATGGACCCGTGGTTTTTATCCCCTTTAGATATTATTCCACTTTATTTCTGGAGTAATTTAAGACAGGTTTAGGTACATTCCAATAACAAGAGATTCTTATTGGGGACGCTCATTTGGTTGTCACCATGTGTCCATTAGTAGTATGGATAACCATTGTGAGAGTTGGAAGGTCCTTTGAAGGGGGATCCATGGAATTCATCACATCTTATGTGTTTTTTATGGATTCTTCAGATGACCTTGAAATGGTCAAATGATCGAGAGTCCCATAGAGGATCATCTTACCTTCATTTCCTAATTCCATTTCATTGGTGGGGAATGTAATTTAAATATCCAATTATTCGTTCCATTTCTATTTTTCTGAGGCTTATTTGGAAGGCAACATCATGTACCCCCTTGAGAAGAGCAACATCTGTAGGGACAATGACTTCGTTATGAAGAAAACTTATAACCACCTGAGACTTTGTCATTGTCACAAATTATTGTCTTAAGTGATTATTGGTCCACCAAGAGATGATTTTTATTCCACGAAATATAAAATATATAAGATGGAGGATGAGGAAAATTCATTCTTCCAGTCACCCCTTCTCATAGAACTCTCATTTAGATCATCTTACAACTAACACCCTCATGAAATTGTGTTGGGAACCTTGATTGTGATCCACATTGTTGAGTCTGTTCATCATGTTCTTTTCATAATAACTCCCTCTCAAGATTATCTCATTCTCAGACACTTTTCCAATCCAACCACAGATTACACCTCGTTAATTTCTCAGACTTCAGTTGTGAGTGATGTGGTTGTATTGAGGTCTTCGGAATAGTCATTGGCTGAATAATTTGGTCATTTGTGACTCGCATGACCACATTTAGGTCACATGGTCACTTGTCTCCTAGGGGTTCATGTGGTTCATGTGATTCCATGCATGGGTTATGTTCCCCAAGTGTCCTTGAAAGGTAAAGAGGTACACAAACTCCTTATGTGGTTCATCAATATGTTGTTGTGTCAAGCGAAGCATATGATACCACTAGAACTTCATCAGGTTTTTAAAAATTTAATTTCATCTTCTAAAATGTTCTATTTACTTATTTTCAAATGGCTTTTAGTTCTTATCATGTTTTCATAATGACAACCAATAAATGGACCATGATCGCCAAAAATCATAATGTTGATCCATGTTATTGTGTGTATGATAATAATGATACCAAGAAAAGGTTTATTCTCTATAATTTCCAAAATTATCCATTATCTCATCAACTTCCTCTACATGGGTTTTTATTAGGGATAATGCTACCATTACCCCCTCCAGAATTCAATATTCCACCCTGTTGGGTGTTTGGTTATCTAGATTGTAGTTAAGTAACAATTGTGGAGGATGGTCAGTTGGTTAAAACTCGATCTCTGGGTCTATCTTATCGTTTGGAAAACTCTCATCTAGGTCTGGATGACCATTATTCTGACCAAAAATTATATCTCAAATCTATTGTATTATTTTTAATTATTCGTTGAATAATATTGGGAGTGGATGATATTCAAAATCGTATCTCCTTCACGACATCAATTTCTCTGATGACTATGTGTGGCCTTTCTGAGCTAGACAAATATTATTTAGAGTTCACTGATGATTTATACAAGGTTCACCTTTATAAGGTCATATAGATCTCTCAATTCATCATCTATTTCCTACCCATCCTACTTTGATATATTATAAACCAGTGGTTCCCTCGTACCAAAGCATTTTTACATTCCCCATGGTGAAGTGGTCATCATCCTATAGGACATCTGTCTTTTTGGAAGGATTCATCCCCTTGGGGATATGTATGTTGAATTCCTCCTTATGGTGAATGTATGGGATGATCCTTAGGAGATCCTTGTTTTGGTAAGGGAGATTCTTATTAATATATAGTAGAAATCAATTAAAGAGCTTAAAATTCAATTTCTTATTTCATTCAAGGATTGTATAAATATTTTCCTATGCAACAACGGATTTTGACAATCTTCTTTTCACCATCATTCGTGCCCCTCCCAGTGAGTCCTAGATAGTAATGGATCATATTGGGACATCATAGAGGATAGAGATTATAACTCATGGGCATATTGCATGAACAAAAATATATATCCAAAACTGATACTAGAAGGTTTTATTGCCATGTTATGGAATGGTTGGATATTTTTGGCTGGGGACACATGTTCATGGATCCGCGTTCAAACGTTAGTGATGGAATCCTGACTTACAAAAGGGTGGCTCCATAGCATGTTTGTAACATTATTTGGATGCCTTTATCATATTGTGGTCCATTTCCAACATGGAATTACTTCATACATGATCAGGGGTCTTCTCGAGTTCTTATTTGGATGGATAGAGAAGCATTTACAATTTTATGAGTATTATAACGATACCCAGATATCATGCACCATATCACATCGAATAGTTTTAATCATTTTTGGGGTCGCAGCTATGTCCCTAAATCCTGTTGATGTTAATAATGTATTATGGATTCTTGGATACTTTATATTTTCTAATTTCTATTAAATGGTTGGTCCGATTATTGTTGACAGTAGCAGTTATCTCGATGAAATTCCTTATATAATCTCTCTTTTGGGTGGGGTTCTCACATTCAGGATGGATGAACTATGTAAGAACCTGAATCTTTTTTAGGTCTGTTTTTCTATTCTGGTTGTCATTGAAGAAAAATAGGTGTTTTTGAAAAATTCAAAAGTACATGCCATGTAATTATAAGTACATGCTGGGAACGCAGATGCCGCGGGTGACCGTGTACGGGCCAGGTAGCGACCGAGTACGTGGGTGTGAGTGGTGACCTAGAGACCGCCTAATGTGGAGGACAAAAAAGGCAAGTACACATAATGTACTTTTAATGAACATGTTGTGTACTTTCTTTTTTAATTAAACGGACCGGGTCACGTTTGACAAATAGAAAAAACTTCTTCTCGACCTATCTCGTCCAGAAGCATCTGTACGGCCAAAAATCTTCTTAGATCCCCCAACATGCCATTTGTTATCTGAATCGATCACCATCAATTGTGTAGGAATCGTATCTGTGATTTCTCTTTTCTTCTTGAACTCCATCTACTGATTTATCCTCTTCCGCAAGATATCCTCAGTTGAACATCTTAAGGGTTTAAGAAGATCTACATTGTTCTAGTGTGATTCCAGTCTAGAGGTTGATGTATATCAATATCAAGATGCCGAGGTAGGTGGTTTGTGTCTATCTATAGTTAGTATTTGAGTTATATGTGCAAAAGTTCCCAATACCCTCATTCGAGGTATTTTGTGTTTATGGTTTTTGCCCTTTTATTTTCTTATTATGCCTTGTTTGATTGGATAGAGGATAATGTTTTGGGAATGGGGTAATCTTTTCCAAGCTATGGATGTTTTTCCCATGTTTTCTTATTTTTGACTCTTTGGTCTTGGTTTTCCTGTTAGGTTGCTAATTGAATTCCATGCTTAGTATTTTTGGGTGGAGTGATTATTATTTGAAATGCTACGATATGCTATAGTTTTTCATCCAAGTAGTTCTTGAGATTTATATTGGCTAATAATTATTGTTTGTGCATGATTTCTTTACATGGGGCTATGGGAACCTGCTATAGTGAGACCATAAGGGAAATTAACGTTGAGGGCTCTCACAAAGTGTCTATTTTAATTATCACACTGTGAGGCCATAGGGGGGACTGACGTTGACTGCTGCCACATAGAGTATATAGTTATGTTACAAGGCCACAAGAGTAATTGACCTTGAGTGCTTCCTTAGAGTGCTTGTAGGTTATAGTTAAAAGACTATAGGAGGAATTGATGGTGAGTGCTTCCTCAAGGAGTCTTTGATCCCACATGACAAAAGGGGTAATTGAAGGGGAGTGCTTCCTCAGATATTCTTTACTATATCTTATATTGTATTGTGAACCAGAGGAGTCAGGCTTTTAGAACTACCAAGAGGGTTGCTGCTATTTGTTTTTGGTTAATTAAATACTTAACAATAAATTTTTGTAAATGACACAATAAGATTGTTTAATTTTGAGTATTTCTTGTGTTCACAGATCCTTTTTTCTTATTGTCTGATATATTTATATTCACTTACTATTAGGGATAGATCTTTGGGTGTTTCCCTACTCAGATTAGTCTCACACCCATTTTGGGTCAGGTTTTTGGGCCCAAATAGATTATATTTCTAGAGGTATAGATAATGGAAAGCGGTCATCTACTTGAAGAACTTGATTATTGTAGAGCTGGAAGCATAGGGCCAAGCTGAGGCTTGTGATGCTATGGAGCTATTTATTTTCTTTTCATTTGTACATTTATTTAGTACATTATTCCATCATTTTGATTTGTTTGGATTCATTCTTAGACATATGTATCATGCCTCATTTATATGTATGTGTGTGTGTTTGTGTGTTTGTGCTCGAGTTGTTTATTACTTCCATTGTTTACTTATTGAATGTTTTACTACTAATACTATTGCTATCTATTTTACATCCACTGTGTTACTCTGCCAATGAGATCATAATTTCCCCACTATCACGCCCAAGGCTCTCACTATTAGGTAACATACTCTGGCATTCGAGAAAATGTGCTTGAGGCCATGTGACCAACCGGGTACGGGGCACCTCTGGGTGGCTCCTAGATCTGGAATGTTCATAGTGGTATCATAGGGATTCTTTTCTTCATTACTTGCTGTTTGGAGCCTATATCCAGGTATTGGATGGAATAGGAACTTGGAAATAATGTGTGCCTCGGAGTAGCTAACCCATGTATAGGGAAAGTCTAATCTACCTCGTTATTCTAATTTTTATGGTTTTGTAATTTTATAGTTGATTTTATTTCACCATTGGGTGGTTCCCAGGTTTTGTACTATGATCATGGATATTATTAAGGTTCTATTTCAATTGAAACCTGATGACATTAATGTATTCCTTCTCATGCATCATATAGTCACTTGTTAGAAATCACATGTCATGCATTCCTGTCATGCCATTTAGGGTGCATTAGTGGTTGCATGTTTTTATGATAGATGTTGTGCTCAGTATGCATTCTCTTGTGATAGATGACTTGATATAATACTTTCTTTTGATAGGGTATTGAATTGTGTATTGTTTCGTTTGAATGAATGTAAAGCTTTGGTTCTTGGGGTGTTATGGGACCGCATGGATTAGAATTTTTGTGGATCATTACACATTAATGATTGGAAATGACATGTATAAGATTCCGCAATTTGATTCATAGGGGGTATGGTCCCACAATAATCGAAATTTGGAACCATAATTTTTGATTCAGTGTTTTCTAGATTCTAGAGTTGTTTTGGAGGCTTACTATCCGAAAAAACCCAACATACACGACGTGTAGTGATGAATACATGCCATGTGTCCTTCTTTTTGGGAAGGAACTGTTTTCCTTAAGTACATGCCATGTATTGTATGTAAAAATTGTGTAGTCTCTAACCATGTCACTTGCTGGGTTGGTAAGGACACGAGGTTGGGAAATAATTGGGGAAAACTCCATATACTAGTTTTACATGTTGTGTTGTGTAGACCACGTGTCCACACATGTGACTAATGACACAAATGGATAAAACATAGGTTATACCCGTCATGTCAATATTGAGAATACTGTGTAGTGTGACCCATATATCAAACCATGTAACGAACAAAACGGGGCAGTGAAATCTTTTTAGTACATGACGTGTCCATCAAGAACACACTGTGTAGAGTGATCAGTGTAACCATCCATAAAACAAAAGACATGGTTCGGTGAAGTTTATCTAGTACACAATGTTTCTGGAACTAGCACGTCGTGTAGTTTTTTTTTAGGAGAATCATGTGGCTTAGCCTTGTAGAAGAACTCAGTTAGGGAAAAAGGATTCATGTACACGCCATTTGTTATGGAAACATGCTACGTGTATGGGGTGTTACATGAACTGAGTTGGAATAAGTACACCCCCATGTGACGACATAAGGGAACACACCATGTAGGCATTATAAAGGCCATATATCCTTATTTTCAAAAAAAAACATCAATGTTTTCTCTGTCAAGTTCCCTTAATACACTTCTATATATAGGTCCTTGATAATCCTGATCTAAGATGTGCACTTGACCTTGTAGAGTCAGGCCACTGAGATGTCCACCGGTATTATGCCAGTTGCTGGGCAGTGATCAGACATTGGACATAGTAGATCAGGGACCACCAGTAGATCCTCTAGTCATGCCCGTCATAGAACAAACTGTTATTTCGGATGTAGGTGCCAATGCACAATTCTGAGAGTTCTTTATGTGGATGATCCATACCGTTCAGGGAGCACCGCTTCCTACCCCTTCTATTGTAGAGATAACTTAGGTTTTTCAAAAGTATCATCGTCCCACATTCTCAGGGGATGGAGGACCCCAGGCTACATAGTCATGGCTATAGGACATGCTGACTATATTAGAGCATCTGGATATGCCTCCGGAGAGGAGGGTCACTCTCACTATGTATATGCTTTGGTATTATACCAAGAGATGGTGGGATGTGATCTTACAGGCGGGATTCTAGAAGGTTATGGAATAGGGTGAGTTTTAGCGTACCTTTTATGAATACTTCTTCCTGGAGACCTTGAGGGTCGATCGAGCCCGAGAGTTCATGATTTTGGAGTAGGGTACTCTTTCCGTCATGAAATATTCTTCTCTCTTCACAGAGCTACAGCTCATTACACCCTTTCTAGGGGGAGATGAGTTATTCTTTGCACGGATGTTTGAGGATGGTCGTAGGAAGGGTATTTAGGCTCAGGTAAACATCATCAGGTTCACTTATATATCTTCTATAGTCAACCAGGCACTAATCACGGATAGAAACCTGAGGAATTATGAAGTTGTGAGCCAGGGAGTTTCCACAACTAGAGTTAGTGTTTATCTGTTTTATTGTAGGAAGCACCATAGTGAGTCTACACATGGAGATCAGAGTTGGAAGGATGCATCTATAGGTAGCTAGTTGGTATGATACCTGTGTAAAAAGGTCGGTCATACCAGACCACATTGCCTGAGAGACTTAGTGCAGTGCCGATCTTGATGTAAGATGTGCCATCTTTAGAGCTTTTGTCAGATCTTATCACCAGAATCTAATCCCAGGTGTTCTTCTATGACTCCTGGTTCAAGAGTAGCACCACAAGTTTCTTACAAGTTGGGAAACTGGAGTTCTTCTAGACATTCATGACGAGGCGGAGGTCAGAGTTGTGTTAGCCAGTCGCCAAGCTTACAGCGACAATAGGGCAGATCAGCTCAGGGTGGTCAGGCAGGGTTACAGGGCTGGGGAGCAGGTTAGACTTTTGGATGGGAACAGACCCAATGGGAGAAGAATCCAAGACCCTCTACAATTTGAGGTATGATCCTAGTTTCCTTCTTTTTAGCTTCTTCACTTTTTTATACAGGTCTTTCCCATAGTTTTATCTCAGTTTCTATTGTGGAGAGTCATGGGATCTATATATTTTCTTTTGCAGATATCTTGACGTTAGACTCTCATTTGGGGACAATAACAGATAGAATATGATAGTGGAAGGAGTTCCCTCTAGAGTTGAGTGGTTGTCATGTCTTTTGGGACCTCTATGTACTAGAGATGATGGGATATGATGTCATTCTCTGAATGGATTTTTTAGTTCCCTTCCAGGCAGTTGTTGATTACTATCCCTACAGGGTGAGTTTTATGTCACCCAAGGGCGGTATGTTTCTACATAAGGGCATGTGGGATGTCCAGGAGAGTAGAGCAGGACCTAAGCATCATGGGTTCGGAGGAGTTACATCCCATATTGCTAGTATATATCGGGATGACCAGGGGACATCCCAGATGGACCTTCTTCTATTGGTGGATTTTTTCAAAGATGTTATTGAAGAGGACATTTCAGGTTTTCCTCCAGAGCGTGACATAGAATTTTCCATTGAGCTCTTTCTAGGAGCATCATTGGTATCTATTCCTCATAATAGGATAGCTACACTGGTGTTACAGGAGCTCCAGAAGCAGTTGGAGGAGTTGCAGGCAAAGGGTTTCGTCTAACCTAGTACATCTCCTTGGGGTTAGCCTGTCCTATTTGTTAAGAAGGTGGATGGTACCCTAAATATTTCTGGGGATTATCAGAAGATTAACCAACTGACAGTTAGGAATCGATATCCCTTGCCAAGGATTGATGATGTCTTTGTTCATATTTGATGATCATGGGTGTTATCAAAGATTTAATTGAGGTCTGGTTACCATTAGTTGCACGTTAGACCATAATATGTAACTCTTATAGCCTTTTGGAGTAGGTATAGTCTATATGAGTATGTGGTTATTCCATTTCATCTCAAAAATGTGCCTGCAGTTTTCATGGAACTGATTAACTGAGTGTTCCTTCCATACTTGAATTCTTTTGTGGTAGTCTTCATGGACGATATCTTGGTGTACTCTTACACTCAACACGGCCATGCCAAAAATCTTGAGGTTGATTTGAGTACACTAAGATATCCTCAGTTATATGTTTTGCTCTGAAAATTCCACATTTCGATACACCAGATTCACCTTTTGGGTCACGTTATCTCAGAGATAGTAGTATTAGTGTATCCAGAGGAAGTGAGAGTAGTAGTTTATTGGGAGTGTCCAAAGATCTTATTTGAGATGGATGGTTTTCAAGTGATGGTATGCTACTATATATGTTTCATATAAGAATTTTCACGCATAGCAGTGCCACTAACGGGCCTGAATAAGAGGGGTTTGAAGTACTTGTGGTCAAAATCATCTGATTCAGCCTTTCAAGGGATGAAAGGGATACCAAATTCAGTGTCGATACTAGATTTTCTACAGAAGAGCCTTAAATATACTATTTACTAAGATTCATTAGGTATCAGGCTGGGATCAGTGCTTATGATGGGAGAATGGGTCATTGCGTATGGGTCTCGGTAGTTGAGGCCACATGATAGAAATTACCCAACGCACAATCATGAGTTGGCTATAATTTTCCATGATTTACTCTATGGGAGACACTACCTATTGGGAGATCATTTTTTTGTTTTCCCCAACCACAAATGTATCATGTATATCTTCACTCAGTGTGACCAGAATTTGAGACAATGAAGTTGGGTTGAGTACCTTTAGTCTTTTGACTTTGGGCTTTCCTACTTTCCTGAAAAGGGAAACACAATGTCTGATGCATTGAGCAGGAGCACTCTGTTACTGGAAGTTCAAGAGGCTAGCAATGAGTCGTATCTTATGGTTCTATTATCTGAAATGCATGTGGAGGTGCATGATAGACAAGGTAAGACATTTCTATCTTCTGCAACTATTATATCTTCTCTTCTTGATCGAGTGCAGAATGAGGAAGCTATTGGATTCAGATGGCCTAGTCCTATGGGAGAGTGTGTTATGAGAGGATCCAATTCATGTATGGACAGTAGGAAAGAATGAGATCTTGCATTTTCATGGATCTGTGTGGGTTTCAACAGACATACGGGAGGAGGTTATGTGAGACTTTCATTCCGCAGTTTGGGAAGTTCATCCTGGTGTCACCCAGATGTATCAATATCTACACTTTTTGTATTGGAGGCCAGTTATGAAGAGAGATGTTGATGGATTGGTTATGAGGTGTTCCACCTGTCAGTAGGTGAAGGCGGAGCGTCAACGACCCGCATGGATTTTTCAGTAGTTACCCATTCCTGAGTGGAAATGGAATGATGTCATGATGGATTTCGTGATAGGTTTCCCAAGGTCTTCTCTAGGGATTGATGCAATTTGGGTTGTCATTAATAGACTCATGATGGTTTCTTACTTCTTGCTGATCAAGGAGAACTTAAGTGTTGATTATCTTGGAAGGTTGTACATCTAAGAGATTGTACATTTACATGGAGTTCCGCACTCCATTGTTTCATACAAGCATGCCCATTTTTCTTCTTAGGTCTTGAAGGGACTTCATAGGGCTATGGGTACATAGGTACTTTAGATTACAACTTACTATCCCCAGACAGATGACCAGTACGAGCGTATGATTCAGGTTCTTGAGGACATGCTTCAAGCATGCATCTTGGATTTTGTAGGTTCGTGGGAGAAGCACATACCTCTTATTGAGTTTTCCTACAATAATAGTTTTCAAGAAACTATTCAAATGGAACCATATGAGGCTTTTTATGGTTGGCCATACTGATCACCCTTATGCTGGATGGAGGCTGGAGAGGCAACTATGCAGGGACCTCAAATTGTCCAGGACACAACAAAGCATATAGAGTATATTCAGAAGAGTATAGCTATGGAAAAATCATGACATATGTCTTATTCTGATCGATAGAGATGACCTCAAGAGTTTGAGGTCTGAGAATAGGGTTTCTGACGTTTCACACTGAGGTTGGTTTATAAGAGGATAAGGAGATAGGGTAAGCTTTCACCGAGATACGTCGGGTCATTTGAGGTGTTGGGGAGAGTCGGTCTGGGTGCTTATCAGTTGTAGTTACTATAGAGATACTTGGTTATCCATGACATCTTCCACGTTCCATAGATTCAACATTACTTCTCAGACCCATATATTATTTTCCAACCCGAGGAGGTCGAGCTTGAGGTGGATGTATATTTCCAGTAGAATCATATCAGGATTGATGATCAAAGTGTGATGGTTCTCTATAGAAGGTATGTTCCTATGGTACAAGTGTTATGGCAGCACGGGTGAGTACAAGATGAGACCTAGGAGAGGGAGGCTGATTTACGATCACTGTGGCCGGAGCTGTTTGAGGTTTCTTCTTCCACAACATCTTACTAGAGAAAATTGGGGACGAATTTCTTTAAGAGGGGTAGTTTTTAAGAACATGGATCTTCATTTTAGGTAGGTTTTTCTCTTTTTTTGTCTTTGACAATAAATAGGAGTTTCTGAAAAATTCTAGAGTACACACTGTGTATTTATATGTACACACTGTGTACTCTGTTGTCACGGGAGGTCGTCTACTAGCCGAGTAGTGGCCGAGTAGCGGCCGAGTACATGGACATTTGAGGTGACCTAGAGACCGCATAAAGAGGAGGCCAAAAAAGGAAAGTACACTCCATGTATTTTAAAGAACATGTTGTGTAATTTTTTTTATTAAAAGGACCAGGGTTGTGTTGGACAGATAGAACACACTTCTTCTCATCCTATCTCATCCAAGAGAATCTGTACAACTATGGACCTTCTCTGAGCCCCTGACTCACCATCCATTCTCTAAATTGACTACTGACGATTGTGTTGGAATCACATCGGTGAGTTCTCCTTTCTTCTTGAATGTTATCTCCCAATTTTTCTTCTTCCACAAGATATTGTTGATTGAACATATTAATCATTTTTAGATCGATATCGTTCATGGGTGATTCAAGTCTTGTCTTTCATGTATATCGATCTCACAATTCCGAGGTAGGTGGTTTGTGCCATTTTGTTGATAGTCTTGGAGTTAAATGTGAAACAGATCCCAGTACCCTCGTTAGGGGTATTATGTGTTTATGGTTTTAGACCTTTTATTTTCCTATTATTCCTTGTTCGATTGGAGAGAGTTTAATTGATTGAGAATAGGGTTATCTTTTCCAAGCTGTGGATTTTTTTCCCATGTTTTCTTGTTATTGAATGTTTAGTCTAGCCTTGCCTGTTAGGCTGCTACATGCTTTCCATGCATAGTATTTTTGTTTGGAGTTATTATTATTTTAAATGCTATGATATTCTATAGTTGTTTAGCCATGTAATTATTGAGGTTTACTTTGGTATCTGATTATCATTCGTGCACAATTTCTTTACACAGGGCTGTGGAAACTTGGTGTAGTGAGACCATAGGGGAAATTGACATTGAGGGCTTTCCCAGAGTATCTGTTTTAATTATCATGCTACAAGAACATAAGGGGGATTGATGTTTGAGTGCACCCTCATAGTGTCTATAGTTATGTTAGGAGGCCACAGGAGGAATTAATGTTGAATTCTTCCTCAGAGTGCCTTTATCTTACTATTAAAAGACTATAGGGGGAATTGATGGTGAGTGCTTCCTCAGAGAGTCGTTGATCACACATGACTAAAGGGGGAATTAATGGTGAGTGCTTCCTTAGAGATTCTTTCCTATATCTTCTCTTGTATTGTAAACCAAAGGGGTTAGGCTGTGAGAACTACCTAGAGGGTCTCTTGTATTTGTTTTTGTTTTATTAAATACTTAAAAGTAAATGTTTGTAAATGAAACTATAGGACTGTTTACTTTTGAGTACTTCTATGTTCACAACTTTTTATTGCTTATTGTCTACCATGTATATATTCACTGACTATTAGGAATAGATTTTTGGCGGGTTTCCTATTAGTATTAGTCTCACACCCTGTTTGGGTCATGATTTTGGGCCCAAACAGATTATATTGCAGCAGGTATAGATACAGGAAAGGTCCCTTCTACTTTAGGTACTTGATTGTTGTGGGGCTGGAGAGCATGGGACCAAGATGAGGCTTGCGATGTTGTGGATCTGTTTACTTGCATTTCTTTTATACTTTGGTTTAGTACTGTATTCCAGTATTGAGGCTTGTTTGTCTTCTTTCCTACACATATTTATCATGCATCATTTATATATGTGTGTGTTCTCTAGTTGTTTATTACTTCCTCTTTTTACTTATTTATTTTTTTACTACTTTCACTGTTGTTATCTGTTTTACTTCTGTAGTGTTACTCTACCAATGAGGGCATTGTTTCAACACTATCACACCCATGTCCCTCACTGCTAGTTGGGTAATCATTTTTTTCCATTTTTAAAAGCCGGTTTATGGGTTCTCGGTACCCCACAACATGATTCTAATACAACCACATTCACTGTTACACAAGAACATCATAAACCAATGAAAGTTTCTAGGAAACCATGAACCAGGGCATAAGAACATCATAAATGATCGCCAAGCCTCCGAAAAAAATACCTTGAACATCCCCCGACGTGACCATCCACACTAGACCAAATCCTCCCGTCAGAAAACTACAGTAGAATTCACCCAGCCTTCAAGTGAAAGGAAATGGACCTCTAAGAAGAATCCATACACAAAGGATGTCGATGAAACTAAAATGAAGATGACCAGATACTGATGCTGATAGCACCATGGTCCTCAAACAACTCAAAAGTTCCACCTAGCCCTTAATCCACAATTCCTCTTTCACCATCATCAGAAAACCATCCCTCACATCCCAACCAGCCAACAAACCAAACCAAAAAATAAATTCCATCAAAACCACGCATAGAAAATGCAAGAACTGTAGCTCAATCCCGGACGAGTTCCCTTCTTTGCCATCCCAAAGAACCACAAAGACCACTCTCAACACTATCGATTCATCCGCAAAATCACACAATAGGAATAATCACATCCAGATCCAAGAAGACCTAGGGAGTGAAGTATCAAACCAACCGTTGCACACCATTTCAATAGATCCAATATTACAACAGATCCACCAATCCAACACAATCAAAATAGATCCAAAAAATTACCAAAAACAAACCTACAGAAGGCCCTCATAAATGCCGAAATTAGAAACAAGAACCCCTCCCCCCTACACACCACTCCAAGCCCAATGCCGATCCAAGAACCAATGATAAGACATGCCAAGACCTCGCATGCGACTTTGTTGAGCTGTCGTGTTAGGGAGACGAATCCTAGACTCTGCAAGATCCACGTCGAGCCGAGACTGAGATGATGCCATAACCTCACATGTGCTTGATGTGGGGAGGCTCCACCCCGTACCACGCCGACGCTGAGCCGAAGGATGTGGACGCTGAGCTGCACCAGCCACGCCAGAGGAGGGAAGGGGAAGAATACCGAGATGAAACCCTATCCTTGCAAACTAGAGAAATCACTGACACTCATAGAACACCGCGTCTTTCCATCCTTGCTGCTAGTTGACATCCTCTGGCATTCTGGGTAATGTGAATGAGGCCATGTGACCAACTAGGTATAGGGAACCTCTAAGAGGCTCCCAGAACCAAGACATTACGAGCTGATCATCTTTGATCTATACACACCATATCAATTTCCTTGTCAGTTCATCTATGTTTAGAGGGTCTCCCATATTCCTTTGGTTGGTGTTCATGGGCAGCAACATCCTGAGGTTATCCACTAATTTTGGATGATGCTGAATTGTGTATACATAGATGATGAGATTATGCTTCCACCTGCTAATTCTTATTCTGATTTACTGACCCATGAATATTCCCAGAACATTGTAAAATTTTATTCCAATGGATTTTCGGGCGATCAAGTCCATCATGTGGAAATTCCTTTTTTTATTTCCAACTCCTCTGTTAGAGAAAAAAATAGATTTGATCAAGGATCTGGACAATACATAGATAATGAAAACTCATTTCAGTGATTACCACTTGGATAGTGAAATTGATTCCATTATGGAGGTTAAACCATCAAAACATGTTATGGGAGATGATAATTTTTAGTGAATAGAACATGAGGGAAATTATCTTCTTTTCTAACTAATATGGATGGTTAGTCATCCTTTTTCCACATCTTCCCCATTGGTTATAGAGGCTTAATCAAATCATATACTGATCTAGGAACAGGTTCACACTCTGCATATAGATACCACCATAGAAATATTTTTAATCCAAGGGGAACACCTTCACCACTTATTTCATCTCTTGGGGGAAGAGGGATTCAACTGCTATCCAATGTGTGAAATATTTCAGCAAATAATTTTGACCCAAGGAAATTAGGCCATGAATGAAAGGGAAATGTATGATCCTGTGAATAAGGATTCCCTTACTAATGAAATGAGGGAGATGCTAGAGAAATTGGAGTGGTGTATCCAATTGTTATCTAAACTACAAGCTCATAGGGATTATTATACCAGGCATACATAGAGATATGAGGATATTATTTCTCATTTGAGGTATGATCATTCAACATCATCATCCTCATTGGATACTACTTAGATAAGGGTTTAAGAGTTGACTACTATGGTTGAAGCTCCCCATCCTGGGGTCGAAGTAGAAGAAGAAGGGAGGGCTACACTTCAATTGTCAACTGATGCCTCTCACCATACTTTTGTAGATCTTTCTAGTACAACTAACCAACATTTATTTTAACCAAAAAATTTATTTCAATTCGTTTAACTCTTTTTATTGATGATATATCAGTGAAGATATAAAATGTGTAGATCCCTTTATATTTTTCATTCTGTGACTGGATGAATTTTATGAATTTTCTATAATTCTTTTCAGATTACTTACATCCCTATTTTTTATGATATCTTGTTGCTCTGATATTATGGTAATCACAAATGATACCCATCCATCAGATAAAATAATGGAAACCAGAATGCATGGATATGCAGATATAGATCACGACATACTATTTTTTGATGGGTGCTTTTGAATTCCCACAAACACGAGATTCTTTGACGATGATCAGGTCTAGATATCTTTAGATAACTATATTTATATAAGTATATATGGGTAGAATATATGTCCTTGTGGGTGAGTGATCTATTGTCGGCTAAAGAAGATGGTCTTGGTGAGAATAGAATTATTTTTAGAAGTCCATATAGAAAGCCTTATAGGACCTCTCATGATAAAAAATTTCCATGTGCTTTAGTTAGGTGTATTTTTTCTTAAACCTTTTATTTCATTAGTTTATGGTCTTTTAGATCAGACCTGATATAGCTTTTGATTGGGGTATTTTTTTCTCAGCCCATATATTGATTTAGTTTGGGTATTTTAGCTTGGGGATTCTATTTCTTTAGTTTAAGGGATTTTAGCTCAATCCTTCTATTTCCTTAGTTTAATGTCATTTAGTTCAGACCATCTTTTACATTATTTTAGTGTCTTTTTTCTTAGATATTATATTTCATTAGATTAAGGCCTTATTTCCTGGACCTGATATTGATTTGGTTAAGGATATTTTAGATCATACCATCTATTTCTTTAGTTTATGTTCTTTATCACGGACCTTATATAGGATCATGGATTATAATAAAGACTTTCCAGTAATGGCCTACTACACTTTAAGGTGCATTGTTCTACTGTGCTGTTGTTGAGGATCAAAACGATCAGAAATCACCTTTTCTTAGAGTGACACATTTGGTTTATGACCATAGGAGCATAATCTAGAGTGATGGGCATGCATGAAGAGTCAATCATAGGGTACATAAAGTCTAGTATCCATTCCATGGGATATGGAAGAATTATAAAGGTGATATCAAATTAGGGGGAAATATTAGGGATGAAAGATATACCAAGATAGATGTAAAAATGGTAATGTAAATCATATCTGAAAGTTTGATTCCATGAATAGGGATGGTGTAGACTGGGAGATCATATACCATGGTATTATGAGATTCCAGGTTCCCATGTGTTTCTGCTATGTCTCAAAAGAATTGAAGCTATTATCTATAAAGGATAATATTCCTTTAGTTTTATGGTAAATTCCCTTATGCATTTGTATAATTCTATGAGAAAGATGATCTCCACCTATCTTCGAGGGCCATGAATGGTCTGTAGAGACTCAAACATCGAGATAATGATGCTAGGTATGGATAGAAGGTTACCCAGGAATATTTTGATCACCCTAGGGAATGTATCTATTAAATCATAAATCTCAGTCCCTTTTCCATGTGTTATATAATCACATGGTGTGGGATATTGATTGATAGGGAAATAAGTTTCATAGTATGCCCTTGATAATGAGTACAAAACTAGATGACGTAATGTCGAGGAAATCGAATCTTCTTGGGTAGTTTTTCACGGGTATTGAAAATCATGCCCTATAGTGATTGAGATGGGTGGATGGTATGGGAATGTAATACAGGGAGATGTTTAGAAAAACATAGGTGTTTAGTGCTTCTGCAATGATGTCATAAATAATAAATATTGGAATTTCCTTTTTCAAATAGAAGAATTTGGATGATGGCCATAGGTGAATATGAAGGATCCATGGGAATGTCTACATAGCAAAAAAGGGTCCTTGAGTTGGATATCCTTTCAATGGGCCATGGAAGGTTGGGATGATTTGAGACACCCAACTCATGAAGTGTAATATGTATAATGTGTAGAATACAAAAGAGGGTATGAGTACCCAAAATGTTCTACCACCACCTAAAAAACATATTCTCAAGGTGAGGGGACGTGGCAAGAAAATACACTAAATTTTTCATGGAATAAGGGGTCCAGCGATCACAAATTTTCTTTTACAATGGTTAAAAGGTAAACTCTATTATAATTATCTCTTATATTTTTATTCCCTAATTGTTTCATAAACTTTGAGATAGAGTAGTTTAGTGGGAGGAGACAATATTTTTTCTTAGGTCATCCTTTGTGGGGTTTCTTCCTAACATGTTTTTTCCCCTTTCACTAACAGTTTAACGTGTTTAAATTTAGATAATTATAGGCCTTAGTATGAAGGTCCTATATCTTTTAACAAAACACATGAAGTTTATGTTCATTAGTCACATGCACATAATATAGGAGATGTTACAGAAGAGAGTAATTATGATATCGAGGGTCAAGAGCACCCCACCATCCTTCTAAAAGGGAGATGGAAATGTTGCAAACCATGGATCGTTGTTCTCATGTCTTAAATAATTATAGGTGATAGTCATAGACGGAGTGGTTCAAACATGCTGAGGTGATGAGTGTTGCGGATAGGATGTCAGGGCTCAAGATGATTAGAATGTATTTTTTTTAGAGTAACACATTCAGTTAAAGGACATAGGTGCATATGCATGATCCATGGGCATGTATTTATAGTCACAAATGTGTCCTTGAAGATGGATATCCTTTACACATGCCATTGATGGTTTCAGAGATATGACACACCTTAGACATGAAGTCTGGCTTATGGATTGAGGTGCTATAAAAGATGGTAGAGGCACCCAATGCTCAGGATGATCAGGTTATGTCTCTTGTGGTCATTTGATAATGAAGGATGAATGGGTAATGATTTTCCACGTTTAACGTCATGTTCTGGGGACGTACTCACATCTATTCAGTTTAACATCTTGTGGTATGTATGTACTTTTATGTAGTTTAACGTCATGCTATAAGGACATACTTCCTTTAAGTTGTACATCTTTAGATAAAGGAGTACTTACATTTAGTATAATTTCTTGTGGAAATTATCTATTTCCATTTGATTGAACGTCATACAGTGAGGACTTATTTCCATGCTGTTTAAGGTCACATGATTAAGATGTACTTCCATGTAGTTTAACATCATGTGTTAGGGACATATTTCCATGAAGTTTAACATCATAATGTAAGGACATATTTCCATAGAGTTTCATTTAATTATATAAAGAATTATTTCCTTGTAGTTTAATGGCATGTGTTAAGGACAAATTTCCAAGTAGTTTAACATCATGTGGTAAGAACGTGGGAACCATTGAGAATGTGTTGAATTGTTGTGGTTATGCCTAATAATGAAATTTTAGGTGTAACTACATATCTCAAAAAAATTTAGATTCAATCCATATATAGTTCTAGAAATTCCAATATGTTTCACATCATGTGTTGAGGATGGAGGTGAACCAACATGAATTGATGGAAACATTAATGTTGGGCCTAGGAGTTTAACTCTAGGCCTCACTGCATATCTCATGAGAATGATAATAAAATCACGTGTAGTTCAGGGAGAATTTTTAAAATTAATGTCATGTAGAAAGTACATCAACCATGAATTTTCATTTCATGCAGAAAGGACTCGTAATAGATTTTTTTTGTACCTCTATGCATCACCTGTGAGGGTAATTACCTACCCCAATTACTTAGATCATGTGAGCAATGTTTAGTGTGAGAAGAAAGGAATAACATGAGTTTATATACAATTATGAGATAGAAGTGGGTATAATAAGGTCATTTAATATCATTTAGTGGTTGGACCAAGATTTAGGATCGAGGTTTCCCTCCATATTAAATTGGAAATATGAATCAATCCATACGTAGTTCTGGAAGAAACATGCAGTTTAACATCACACAACATGGAAGAAGATGACTCAATGTGAATGGAGATTTATTTTATGGAGACCCTACCCTTTTACATATAACATTACATTATTTTAAGAATAATTATACATAAATGTACAAGCCACTGATTGTAAAGTCTAATGTCTTGGAAGACTAGGTTCAAAAAACTGAAAACATGAAACTAAATAAAATATTCCGTTATTTACTATTAGAATTGGGTTCATAACATCTATTGTGCTCAAACATATTCATAAAGTACCTTGTGGAACACTTGAACAATGGGATGAGCTAAATAGCCTAGTAAGGGAATAACTGTAAGAACAAAGCATTAACACATGGGATCGATGGCATGACATGATGATATAAAAATGCATGAACCATATAGAATCCTAACATATAAACATGGAATCATATAAAAATGGAGTCATAATAATGTTTAAGAAACATAAACTATGTATTTAAAATGATTCAAGTCAAACCACCAAGACCATTTCACATGGTAGCACAAGCCAAGGCTAACTTCTAAGACCATCGCACATGGTAGCACAAGTCAAGGCTAATTTCCAAGACCGTCCCATATAACGTCTCATGAGACTCAATTTTACCTAATGAATTAGGTATTTTTATGGGAGCACACATATTTAATTTTCATTAATATTATTTCCACATAAATAATAATACATAATCAATCATACATAAACATAAGGGTTACCCATGGAAAGAATTGGGTACGCCAATCATTTCATAAAGCATACAAAATTGGTGTATCATAAAGAATTCAATGAAAAATAAAGAACTAAAATAAGAATGGTAATTAATAAGTTAATATAGGGATTTATAATGTTCATTTATTTCATGTGTAAGTGGAAACATTTTACAAATGTATTTTGTAAATTAAAACATTTTTGTGCGGTTTTAAAGAAAATAGTATTCGGTCTTTAAAATAGAAAAGGGAACAATCAATTATATAAAATCAGAAATGAAAAATGTAGGTTTTTATAATAAAAAATAATGATTTTATAATGAAAATTTTGGCTTAAAATATAATATAGAGTTCACCTGAAATCACATAATGATTCAGAATGTTCCCTCAAAACAGGTTTTCTTATCAGAATCATTGAGGAGGCAATCACTTAATAACATTTATATCTCCAAATTTGAATGATGAAAGGGTATTGGTAAATGATTTTGATACATGTAAAAAGAATTTATACAATGTAAATAATAATATTAGATAACTTCATTTTATTAAAATAAATATAAGTCTATTAGAAAGAACATAGGAGGTTTGGGTGGAATCTCTTAAAGGTTATCAGTATGGTATCATGTTTACATAAGAGGGATTAATGAGAGATAAAGGGGATACTAATCATTTATACATCATGAGAGAAGTATGGGGGAGTTTAAAAATTATACCCCATCATTAGGTATTACACAAAAACGGAATAATATATAAGACATTCTTGAATAAAATTGAAATAGGTATGATCCCTTACCTTAAGTATGATGGTGTTCTCCATTGGATATTAATGAGCTGAATAATAAAATTATATTAATTAATTAATAATTACATGACCTATTCTATATTAAAAATATTTATTATAAACTTTTTAATTTCATTTGTGACCTTTTTTAGGGGTTAAGTTGTTCAATTTCATTGTTCGAGTCTGTTTTTTTTCTTGGACTTTACAATTGGTTTACTTATTTTCATGAATGAAGAATCATGTAAAATGGGGATAGATGTCCAGAATTGAAATAATATTTTATTATTTAAAATATGAAATGTTACATGTTTTTATATTTAATTTGGTTACATTTAGTTATGTTGATTAATAATATAATACATTAATGATAAACACTGGGATTAATGTGTTGATTTTTCACATAATTATCGTGATATGTATTATAATATAACATCTTGTGTGAAAAAGGATTCCAGAACATAAAATATGTTAAAATACATATATTATGATCTTTTTCAACCATTAAATGGTTTCATGACCAGTATATAAGATGTAAATGAAAATTAAAAATCCATCATCCAGGAATGTGATAAATCAACACATGTCAGATAATATTTTCATTTATACTATAAAAAGAGGGGAGGGAGAGATTATGATAAAATATCCTATTAGAATAATATAATTTGAGTTCATGCATTTCACTTGAGTTATCATACCATTTGGGTAAAGGGATGAGAGAAAAGAAACAAAATAAAAATAAAATAACTTGAAAGAAAATAAAAAAACCGGAAAGAGGAATTTCCCTCTTGAGTTTATCTCCTTTGGGAGCCTCTTAAGGGTAGTGGATTTGGTCTTTTGAGGAGACCCAAGGATTTTGGACATGGGGGGTAGACGATATTGGGGAGTTATTTGGTAATAAATTAGTCAAGTCACAATGCTTGATTGGAGGGAAGAGATGATGGGAGTGTGGGTGGTTTTTGTAGTGGAGGGGAGGAGGGTTTTTTTTAATATTTAATTATTTAGTTTATTAACTTCCCTCAAGACCAACGATAATGATTATTCCCATAACAAAAATAGTCATAAGATCACTTGAGTTCTAAATTTTCGTTCTTGAATAATTTATGAAGTCAATAATATTGTATTTAAATCATAATGTATTTATATGGTAAATTAATGTATTTTTCTATGCACCAAAATTCTAGTAGTTTAGAAAAATCCAAAAAATTCACCTTAACCCTTAATCAATGTTTAGAATCCAAAAATGAACTCCAATTTAAAAAAATAATTTTCTAAATATTATTAATTTAATATTTAATTAAAATCATAATTAACATGAAAAATACATATTTTAATACTATAACTGATATTATAATACATTCAGAAATTATATATGGCCTTACAAAAGTATCTTAAAATTTGAAAAAATAAAATTGATATTTTATGAAAACATTTTTGGAAAATAAATTTTCTTTTCAATTAATTTATTAATTATAACTATTTATTTTTTGACTTATAAAAATACCAATACTTTTACTATGGTCATATTATCACTTATAACATACTTAAAGTTTATTTATACATTCACGAGTGGGGTTATTATTGTTCTTGATGATTACTATTCATAAGAATCATATTTATATTCATAATGGTAGGTTATTATTCATAAGGGTAGTTTACTATTTACCAAAAATTAGATTTGTCTTATCAGACTCCAAACATCTTACTGATCAAAACCGTGTATGTCAGATTTCCAAAATTCAAATCACTGATGTCACAATATTATGTTTAAAGGTCACATAGTTCTTATTAGTTCATTGTGTTGTGATTTTATATGATTATATGAAATAATTATAAGAAGAAAATTTACATTTATAAAACATTTGGTCATTCCATTATTCCCACCATATGAAATTTCTCCCTTGAAATTTTGTTTTACATTCTAATCCATAAATAGGTATAGGTACTTTTCCATCATTTCCTCCTTTAGTTCCCATGTTTCCATTTCATATTTATGGTTCCAACATAGTACATTGACTAGTTGAGTAGTCTTGTTACATATAACATTTTCTCTATGATCCTATAACTTCACTCTAGGCTCCTCGTAAGAAAGATCATTATCCAACTATACCACCTCTAAAGAGAGTACATTTGATTGGTCAAGAAAGTACTTCTGTAGATGGGATTCAAGAAATACATCATGAAAAATAGTCATGGTATGTGGAAGTGTTGGTCGATAGTCCAAAACCCCGACACGATCAAGAATCTCAAAGGGACTGATGTACTTGGGACTTAACATTCCATTTTTTTCAAACATCATAACATTATACCATCAAGATATGCGTCGAAATACCATGTCTCCAACATTGATATCAAATTACCATTGATGATTATCTGCATAACACTTTTGTCGACTTGGAGATTACATGATGTGCTTCTGAATGGTTTTCACATTATCCACAATCTCTTCGACCATTTCAGGTCCTTTGAACTTAGGCTCACAATCATTATCCCAACACGATAGTGTTATTCACCTTTTCCCATAAAGGGATTCGTATGGTTCCATTTAGATGCCCGAGTGGAAATTGTTGTTATAAGATAATTCAACCAGTGAAGATGTTGATAACATTCTCCTTTGAAGTCCACATAACATTCTCTCTACATATCTTTTAATGTCTAAATAGTTCACTCAGATTGGATATCTGTTTGAGGGTGATAATCAGTAATGATTTTCAATATACTACATAAAACATGTTGGGGACTTTTCTTGAACTTCGAGGTGAATCTCGGATCACAATTGGATAAGTCAGATAGTGTTATCTCATGCATCCTTACCACTTCATTGATATAAATATGTGCAAGTTGATCTAATGAGAAGTCCTCTCGAATTACGATAAAGTGAATTGTCTTTGTAAAACGATCCACAAAGACTCATATAGCATTGTTTCATCTAGAAGTCCTTGGAAGTCTAGTGACTAATTGTATGGTGATGCTATCACACATACATATTTTTATGGTTAGTGGTTTCAACATTCACTTAGATTTTTTTCTTTCAGAATTATCTTGTTGACATACTAGGCACATTGATGTATATTCAACAATCTCCTTCTTCATATTGTCCCACCAAAAGTTCTCTCGAATATCTCGACACATATTTGTGAGTCCTATGTGAATAGATATAGTTGAGCTATGTGAGTCATTCAGAATATCATTCTTTATCTCTGGATCGGATGGTAAACATAATCATGACCCAAATCTTACAACTCAATCCTCATCATTCTTCTACTCAGATGATTTATCATTTCTAATATCTTCAACCCTTTTCTGAATTTCCTCATCTTTTCATTGACCATAATTTGTTTTCTCCCTGAGGTATGGCTAAGAAATAATTTGAGATAAGATTGATTATGTTCCTTCCTTAATGATTCTCATGACCATGCTCTGTATATCTAAGAATTTGGACCCTTTTCAATTCTCGTCATTGATAAAGATGCATGATCCTTTCTACTTACCGAATATTCCAACTTGTTTGCCTTACCAGGATGGCAGTGGAATGAGATTTCCTAATCCTTGATGATATATATCCATATTATCAGGAACATATTATGATCATTTTTTGTTAATATATATTTGAGACTCTTTTCATCAGTATATATACCACACTTCTCCCCATAGAGATAATGCATCAAGACTTTTAACGCAATGACCAAAGCTGATAACTCGAGATCATGTGTGGGATAGTTTTTCTTGTGGATTATCAGCTACCTTAATCCATAGGCTATCAATTTAGTAATTTTAATCATCATAGCTCCTAATACCTTAATTGAAGCATCATTGTACACCACAAAGTGTTCTCTACATGTTAATAGTGTGAGTGCTGGCAAAGTAATTAGCCTCATTTTCAACTCCATAAAGCAATCTTCAAAATCCCAAGTACAAGAAAATGTTACTCCCTTCCATGTAAACATGGTAATTGGGTTCTAATGTCATTAATAGTTTTCAGAAACCCTTGATAATACTCTGCTAAAACCAAAAAATTACAGATCTCTTTTACAGATGTTGTCATGTGACCCACTTCAATCGCCTTTATCTTGGAAGGGTCATAAAATATACCTTTGCTGGTGATAAAATTCCCCATGAATGATTCATACTCCATCAATAACTCAAATTTATTATACATTCCATACGTATTCTCCCTTTAAAAAGTATTTAAGATAGTATTCAAATGATCCTCATGTTCCTCCTTTCTCTTGGAGTATGTTGGAATACCGTCTACAAAGACTACCTCAATTTTTTCAAGGTAATCTCTAAAGGATATATTAGTTAAAATGATGAAAATATTGGGAGCATTACTGAGTTATAAGGGTATCACTATGAACTCATACTGTCCGTAACCCATTAAAAATTAAATCCTTTGGATATCTTCCTTCCTAATCTTTAATTGGTGATATCCCGACTAAAGGTCCACCGTAGAGAAATAACTGGCCCTACAAAAATGAATAAAAAATTATTCTATACAAGGCATAGGATACGTGTTCTTTTTCATGATTTTATTGAGGTCATGATAATCGACGCATAGGCCCATTGAACCATCATTCTTGTTGATGAAGAAGATGGGCGCACCCCACAATGATGTACTCGGTCTTATAAAACCCTTATCTAGATTCTCTTTTAACTGCATCTTTAAATCCTCTATCTCTACAGTTTCCATTCTATAAAGATAAATTAATACAGGAAAGAATCAAGGAATATGTTCAATTGAGAACTCAACAACTTGATCAGAAGGGAGACCAAGATAATCTTCGGGGAATACATCATTTTAATCCCACACGATGAGCATATATTCGAGCAAGGTTCTCTCCTTTATCTCAATCCTCTGATCTATACATGCTTTCTTAGATGTAATTAATTTTCACACTTGATAAACTGATTCTAAAGGAGATTCATCTTCTTCCTTACACCTATATAGAATTGGAGGATGCTTTAGTATGTGAAGAGTTATCACCATTTCATTACTGTAGATGTTATCTTTTTTATGAATATTTCCAATCCATTCCCAAGATAGCATCTAACTCAATTAAATGAAGTATGAAAGTATTTTCTAGGAGGTTATGTCCATAAAAATTTAACTAGGAGGTGTTATAAACCATCGATGCAATAATTTCCCCATTTTCTATTCTCATATATAACATATCCTCCAAATTTTGAGGTGGTGTTTGAATAGTTCAACTAAACTTTCAAGATATGAATGAATGCATTGAACCATAATCAAATAATACATTAACTATTCCTGAATAAATAAATATTGTACATTTCACCACATCGTTTTCCCACTCAACCTCACTAGTAGTGATAGCATAAGCATGCCCTTGTTCCCTTTGAGGATATTGTTGATTGTCTCCAACAATCCTCAGTTTAGGGAAATTGTTCGCATAATGCCCATGCTCTTTGTTATTGTAACACTACACTACAAGATTAGTGTTGATCTGAACCTTCCTTTCTTCTTCCACATTAGTGAGATTCTTCATATCTCGTTGGCTATTTTTAGCCAGATCTCCCCACATTCCACATTGGAAGCAATTCGTGGTTTCCTTTAGACAATTCCCAGGATGAATCTTCCCACAATTTTTACACTTGGGATGATCGAGTTTCTTCCCATCAAAGGATTTATTTTCGAGACTGCCCACATGAGATTCCATTTTTCTCTTTTGATCATTGGGCCCATGATACCACAAAGAGTCTCCAATACCCATTTCATCTTTGAGGGATCAATCGAAAATATCTTCATAGATATCAATGTCTAGAATCACCAACCCTTTTGTAGACTCAGCTTTAGTCCACTAACGAAGTGATCCACCTTGATGTTGGTGTTAAAGACCAAGTGATAAGTGTAACTTTCAAGCCTTGTGATATTTGCTGCATACACCCTGATGGACTCATCTTCCTTCTAATTGAGACGGTAGAACTCTCTTTCCATCTTGATATGCGGGGTTTAGGGAAAATATTTATTGAAAAAAATTATCTTGAATTCCTCCCAATCCATTGAATCAATTTCCTCTTGGGGATTCATAGTCTTGATCAATTTCCACCACTGATCAACTCCCTCATCCAAATGATAGACCGCCATTACAACATTCTCTTCCTTTATGCACTATAGGACATATGATATCTTTTCAATGGATTAAGTTCACTGTTCGGCGAGGGGCATATTGTAAGATTTACAAAACATGGGAGGCCTTTTCCGCATGAAGGATTCAATGAAATCATTATCCTTCCTTAGAGGAGGAGGGTGTTTCACAAGATTCATGTTAGTATTCATAACATGATCCAGTTAAGGAATTAGTTTCATTATTTTTTGATCACCTCTTCCCATCATATCAGGCACATCATTAAGAAAATATTCACATTCCCTATCACATATATTGTTGGAACGTGTTCTTATATTTTCATCCATTAACCTGAAAAAATGGCATGAAATTAGAGGGATTGAATATTCTATTATTGAGCATAAAAAGGAATCATTGAACATAGAAGGATAAAATTTTAAAGGAGAGGTATATCCCAACTTCTGATTCCTTATGTTTTAATCTATTTCATTCTTGATCTCTTCCTTATCGTATATTCTTATGGGATTTTTTTATTCCCATAATGATGGCTTTTACTATGCTCGTGAATTTAACAAAGAATATCCCCATGGAGTGTCAAATCAATAGTGCAGTAAGGCCCATTGTTGTGCACCAGTTCTAGTTTGAGTCTAGCTCAAAGTGGTGTTTTTGGATTTTACCCATAAATGAATATGCACTGGAGCCTCCTCTGCCTGTTTGTATATAGATAGGTGTGTATTTTTTTAATAAACCACTTACACTATACATACAAAAATTTAGTTTTGTTTTCTTATAATTAGTCTTATCCTTAAGGTTCTTACAAATGTTTTTTCTTCCTAATATTCAAAAATAACTAGACCATTTTTTCATACCAACTATATAAACCCTATAATTTTACATACGTCATTACTTGATTAAATGATTAATTATACATCAGAGTATAAGCGAAGGATCATAAAGTCTACTGTCTTGGAAAACTAGGTACATAAATTTAAAAACATGGAACTTAATAGAAAATTTATTTATTTAATATTAAAATCAAGATCTAACTTCCCTAGTGCTCAGACATCTGTATAGGGTATCCTAGGGAACACATGATCATAGGGATGAACTAAAGTTTCCAGTAAGGAAAAAACCAGAAGAATAAATCATTTTCATGTGGGATAGAAGGCATGGAATGATGATATATAATGGCATGAAACATATGGGATCATAAAATATAAACATGTAATCATATATATGTAGAGTCATAATAATGTGGAAACAATATAAAACATCTCATTATCAGGAGTCAAGGCTAACCACATGGACCATTTCACATAGAAGCACAATCCAAGGCTAATCGCCTAGACTATCACACATGGTTGCATATGTCAAGGCCAACCACCAAGACCGTCACATATAATGTCTCATGATTCTAAAAATTAACTAATTAATTGAATTATTATCTAGGTTCACCCATATTAACACTTCATGAATTTGTTTTCCACATAAATTATCATACATAATCAATCTTACATAAACATAAGGGTTACCCATGGAACAAATTGGGTACCACAATCATGTCATAGAGCATAACTAAAGGGTGTATCATAAAAGTGTCCTTGAAAAAGATGAAACTAAAATATAGATTTTCATTTATAAGGGAAAATAGGCATGTTTCCTATTATGTGATTTCATGTAGAAGTAAAAACATGTATGAAATATTTTTAAGAAGTTAATACATTTTTGTGAGGTTTTAAAGAAAATACTATAGAGCCTTTAAAATTCAAAAGGTAATAATCCGTTATATAAAATAAGAAGTTAATAAAAGGTTTTAATAATCAGAAAATATATTTTATAAAGACAATGGTGGATTAAAATATAAGATATAGTTCACTTGAAATCATGTTAGAATTCGCAATGTTCCCTCAAAACAGGTTTTCTTCTCAGGGAGTATTGGGGAGGGAGTCACCTAAAAACATGTATATCCCCAAAAGAGAATAATGAAAGGGTCTTGATAAATTATTTGGATACATGTAGAAATAATTTAAAATTTTCAAATATGAATATAGTATAACTTTATTTTGTTAAAATAAAGATAATCCAACCCGAGGGAACAAAGGAGGATGGGATGGAATCTCTTATGGGTTATCTAAATGGTATCAGGTGAAGATAAGCAGTCTTAGTGAGATTTAAAGGGGTTTACAATCACTTATACATCATGAGATAGGTATGGGAGAGGTAAATAATCATACCCCATCATTATTAATTGAAAATTAAATGGCATAACATAGAATATATTCTTGAATAAAAGTGAAATAAACATGATCCCTTAATTTAAGTCTGATGGTGTTCTCCACTTGATATTAATGAAATGAATAATGAAATTAGGTTCATTAATTAATAATTAAAGAACCTATTATATCTATAAAATATTTAGTGTATCCTTTTTTTAGTTCATTCAAGACCTTTTTTGATGGGTTAGGTGGTTAAATTTCATTGTGAAGGTCTGTTTGTTTTCATGGTCTCTAAGGTCAGTTTACTTATTTTCAAGAATATAGAATCGTGTGAAATGGGAATGGTTATACAGATTTGGAGTTATATTAAATTATTTAACATAAACAAGGTTACATGGTTTTAAATTTAATTTGGTTAATTTGAGTAAATTTTTATCATTTTATAAAACATTAATGATCAATACTTTGAATAATGTGCCTATTTTTCTCATAATTAACTAGTTTTGAATTATTATTTTACATAATGTGTGAAAAAATATTTATAATTTTAAATAAGATCAAAAAAATAAATTATTATCTGGGTCAACCATTAAAATGGATTCATGACCAGTCTAGTAGGTGGAAATGAAAATTGAATGCTCATCTTCCTTGAATGTGATAAATCAACACATCTCGGACGATATTTTCATTTATAGTATAAAAGGAGAGGAAGGGAGAGATTATGATAAAATATCCCATTATAATTATATAATTCTAGCACATATATTTTACTAATGTTATCATCCCATTTGGATGAATGGAGGTGATGAAAGAAACATGGATAGAAAATAACTTGAAAGAAAATAAATGAATCAGAAAGAGTAATTTACCTTTTCAGTTTATCTTCTTTCAGAGCCTTTAAAGGGGAGGGGATTTATCCTTTTTAGAAGAGAAATGTTATTTGGAAGAGGGGGAGGAGCATGGGTTGTGATTTGGGATAAACATAGGCAAGGCACAGGTCTTGAGGGGAATGAAGAAAGGAGGGAAGTGTGGGTGGTTTTTATAATGGAGGGGAGGAGGGATTTCATAATATTTGATTAATTAGATTATTAAATTCCCACAGGACCAGAAATATTGAATATTTGATTACCAAAAAAAGTACTAAGATCATATGGGTTTGAGATTTGGGTGATTAAAACACCTATTATGTTATGAATAGTGGATTTAAATCATAATGTATTTATATGGTAAATTAATGTATTTTAATATTCACCAAAAATAATGTATTTCAGAAAAACCCCAAAAATTCAACCCAACCATTTTTCAGTGTGTATAATCCAAAAATAAACACCATTTTTCAAAAAATAAATTTCTATATATGACTATTATTTTTAATTAAAATCAGAATTTACATGAAAAATATAGATTTTAAAAATATAACTGGTTTTATAATGATTTCAAAAATTACATAAGGTCTTATAAAATTATCTTAAAACAAGAAGATATAAAATTTTTAATGTACGAACGCCTTTTAGGAAAATAAATTCTCTAATAAATTAATTATTAATGACTTATAAAATACCAATAATTTTACTATGTTCATATTATCACTTATTAGATACCTAAATTTTATTTATACATTTATGGGTGAGGTTAATATTATTTTGGATGATTTACTATTCATAAGGGTCATATTACTATTCATAAGGGTATGTCACTATTCATTAGGGTGGGTTACAATTCAACAAAAATTAAGATTGTCTTATTGGACTCCAAACATCTTACTGATCACAATCGTGTATGTTAGATTCTCAATATTCAAATCAATAATGTTACAATATTATGTTTAAAGGTCACATAGTTTATAATAGTTCATTGTGTTGTGATTTCATTTGATTATATGACATAATTATAGGAAGAAAATTTCTATTCATAAAACATTGGTTCATTAAAGAAATCATGGATCCAAGAAGTTTTATGTCATGAGTTATAGAAATTGGGTCACCCATCATGAAGGGGGAATTTAGGGTCCGTGTAGTTTTACATATTGTGGTATGGAAATTTGATAACCTATTATGAATGGATAATTATCTGATCGTAAGGCCTAATAATAGTGGAACATGTGTCACTACATTTCCGGTTATGTGTTTAATCAATCCATGCATAGTTCTAATAAAACCATGTAATTTAACGTCTTTTGGAAAGGATGAAATCCATAAAGTTTAACAGAATTTTTTGAGGACAGATGATGGGACATACTCTGATGTGTATGATTAGAATGATAGCTCATGAAAGTAGTTATTGAGAAACCTCGCATTGGTGGGAAGAGTGACATGATCCCTATACATAATGGCTAGTGAATAGGCTTCATTAAGATAAAACTTATGTATCAAATAATGTCATTACCACATCTGATCTAATTTCAGGGTCATATTTTCCAGTATCCTTATGGTTCTCAGAGCCAAAACAATTCTCCTTAAATGAATTAATGGAGTGAAATGTTTTTATTAAGAGCCTGTGCTATGTGGTTCTCATGAATTTCTAGATTATTTAGTGAGGAAAAAATCTTCCCATCTAGGTGTTCCAACTAATCCATCAACTTTTGTGATTTCTCATCATCTAAGAGTTTCTTATATATGGGTACTCAGAGAAAACAATGTTGGAATTCCATGGGAATGACTACCTCAGTCCTATATATGATAGAGTGTGGTGTTTCTTGTGTAGCAGTACACGTGGTAGAATAATAAACCCAACAATCATGGAAGTGTATTTCCAGCCATGAATTCTTAACCCTATTCACCATCTTCTTGATTATATTCAATAGATTCTTATTTAAGGCCCATATCTATCCATTTTCCACATCATGGTAGTGAGATTAATTATTGGTCAAAATATTGTACTCTAGGTACAATTTCTTCACCTCTGTGTAACATAAGTAGCTTCTATTTTCATTTTATATTGTGTGAGAAACTCCAAAATTGGTGATGATATGGGACTTCATGATGTTTATTATATTCTTCATCTTGAACTACTTTAGGGGTATAACCTCATCCAATTTGGAGAATATGTCGATAGAAGTAAGGATATACTTGATCTTTTTAGTTGTGGCTAGAGAATATGACCCCATACATCCATCCCCTAACTGGAAATGGCCATGAATATCTAGTAGTATGTAGGAAATATAGTGGTTAGTGGATGATGTTCTCATTGATTTGGAATGCAGTAAAATTCATGGGGAGTTCAATGTAGTCATGTATCATGATTTTCTAGTAATATCCTATTCTCCTAATCTGATGGGAGATCTTGGTCCTTAATTTTTGGGTGCCTCAAGATCACACATTGAATTCTTCCATTAAGAAAGAATTCTATCCTTCTACTAAGAATTTGTGGAGGATCCAATAAATTTCACTACTGCATAGGGGTTAATTCTCATTCAAGATATCATATAGGGTCAATTTCAAATAACAATTCCAAATCTATTCCCTTATGGATCTATCAATTAGAAGATTATCGTCTTGTAGATAGACAGCTGATTATAGTCTCTATCCATCTGAGGGTGAGTATTGTTCCATCACTCTCTTAGGTGGTGTTGACTTGATTGATCTCTTCCACATAATAGACGATGATTACTGAGACCATTCTCCAATTTTTAATATGTTTGATTCTTTCTTCCTGATTAGGATTGGCCACGATGATGCCCGCATTAGCCAATGTGTTGATGAGAGCATTATGTGATCAGGGAACACGATGCATCATGGGTTCAAAAAAGAATCTATGCCATTATTCCTATGATATAGCCAATGAGAGGGGCCAATTATATCTTCTTGATGGCATACACAACAGAAAAAATGTGTCATTATGACAGGTCGTTTGCGATGGGAATATATCCCGTCGGAAATGGTCCGACTGAAGACACATTTGCTACGAGAATAAATTCCAGTCGCAAATAATGAGGTATTTGCGACGGTAATAGATGGCTCGTCGCAATTGTTTTTGCGCGGCTTTCGCGCCAAAATGCGAAAGGGAAATTTGCGACGGGACGTATCCTCCCCGTTGCAAATAGCAGGCGACGGAAAATTATATTCGTGATGGGAACGCTACTCGTCACACAAAAGTTCATGTGGCAGGGTTATTTGCGACGGGACCCGTCACAAATAACCTTTTACAGCGCGAGTAGTTGCGATGGGACCCATCGCAAATAACCCTTTTAACTGCAGGTTGTAATTATTGCGCTGACGATATTTGCGATGGTACGTATCCTCACCGTTACAAATAGAAGGCAGTGGTAAATTGTATTTGCCAGGGGCTCGTTTCCCATCACAAAAAGTTCTGGCGGCAGGGGTATTTGCGACGGGTCTCATCGAAAATATCCTTTTAACTGCAGGCTGTAATTAATGCGCCTGAGGTATTTGTGATGGGACCCATCGCAAATACTTCTAATTGCGACGGTACACCCATTGCAAATGTGACCGTCGCAAATAATCTAACCTATATATACCCCCATCCGTTTTTTTCCAGAACATCCAATTCTTCTCTACTTTCTCTCTACAGTCTTCAGTTTTAATAGTTTAAATTTTTGTTTTCGAGTGAAATTCGAAGGGGTCAAAAAGTTCAGCCTAAATTTTAAGGTATTTTTCTTTTATATATTTTTATTTTCCTTTAATTTTTTTATATTCATTTTTATTTTTGTTATTTAGTGGTAATTTAGATAAATTTAATTTAATTATTTATTCATATTTAGTTTTATTAATAAAATGATTTTTTAGTGATAATTAGGCATAATTAGTAGATAAATAATATAATTTTGTATAATTACATTCTTTATCAATCAATTAATCATTGTTTGGATACGAACAAGTAGAGGCGGCTCTGGAAAAGCTGTACCTAGGGGTGAAAGTCCTGACAAGGAATCTCGGGCCAGACCCATGATATCCTGGTACATGTCAACGGGCCTTGCTGCACTCTTGGTTCGACACTCCTGGATGATATTTGTTTGGTAATAATATAATTTAATTAGAAATTAACTAATAATTTAAAAAATTAATAGATAATTTAAATAATGAGCTAGTAATTACCAGATAATTAGAAAAATTACCAAATAATTAGAAAAATTACCAGATAATTAGAAAAATTACCAGATAATTAGAAAAATTTCTATATAATTAGAATAATTACCAGATAATTAGAATAATTACTAGATAATTATAATAATTACAATATAATTATAAAAATTACCAGATAATTAGGAAAATTACTAGCTAATTAGAAAAATTACCAGATAAATAGAATAATTACCAGATAATTAGAATAATTACCAGATAATTAGAAAAATTACCAGATAATTAGAAAACATTACCAGATAATTAGAAAAAATTACTAGATAAGTAGTAAAATTATCAGATAAGTAGAAAAAATGACAAGATAAGTTGAAAAAATTTCACATTCTATCTCCACATGTAATATTTTCATTCATTTTCAAAATTATCAACCTCCTCACCAATAGAGAGGTGAAAGTGAATGTAAATATTACATGTGGAGACAGAATGTCAAGTTTCAACACTAAAAAGAGAATTGTAACATAATATAAAAAATTATATTATTTTAATATTAATAATAAAATAAGAAGAACAATTAGCGAATAAGCAGAACAATTAAAGAATAAGCAGAACAATTAGCGAACACTTAATGAAAAATTAGAACAATTAGCGAATGTGATAGATGAACACGTTTGTTTTGGTTAACCAGTCTCTATGCATATCTTCTCATTACTAATTAGTAACATAATTGATAATATAATTAGTAACGTAATATAATAATGTTATTAATTTTATGATTAATATTTATGAAGAAATAATATTAATATTATTAAAATAATAAATAATAAATAAATATTATATTATTAAAATTATCAATATTTGAAACAAGCTATTATTAACATGTTCAAATGTCAAACGATCATCAATTTTTAGATCATGCTCAATAAGATGATTGCGTAAGCCATGTTCGATGTAAACTCTATAATTGTCCTTTCTTGGTTAACCACCTTACAAGTAGGGTTTCAATGAGAGGATCCAATTCATGTCATTCTCAGCTATAAGAATTATATCACATGACCCTTTACATAGACCATTCATCCTTAAAAATTTATTGGATTAACTTTTTAAGGAAGAATGGACTATGTCAAGGGTGATGTGATATAATTCTTATAGATGAGAAAGACATGACTTGGATCATCTCATAAGAACGTTACATGCAAGGTGGTCAACCATGAAAGGACAATTATAGAGTTTACATCGAACATGACTTACGCAAGCTTCTTATTGAGCATGATTTAAAAAATAATGACCGTTTAAGATTTGAACATATTAAGAATAGTCTGTTGCGAATATTGATAATTTTAATAATTTATCGGGATTGATTTAAAAATTAGGTTTCTAATTAGTAATAATTTAATTGAAAATTGTGTCGCTCGTCAGTAGTGGTAATTATTATATTTTTCTCTTTTAGAGATTGTTTTTCTTCTATAAAATTATTCAAAACTAGTAATGCTTTTATATTTTATAGAAAAATATGGAACACTGAAGTCGACAAAAGTCATTATTAGATGACCGCGTATGGATAAATCAACGTAGAAATCCAAATGGTTCTGGTTTAAATACATTATATATTGAGGGTGGGGAGACTTTCTTAGCATTTGCGGCATCAAATTCAGAATTTTTTTCAGAAGGCACAATAAAATGTCCTGGTAAAAAATGTGCACTGAGAATGTTTGACACGTTTGATAAAGTTGGGGGACATCTTTTGCGTTTTTGTTTTTCAATCGAATTATGTTTTTTGGTATCAAAACGGTGAACACAATTCCAGAGAAGTTGATACTAACTTGATTCCGGATCCATCTCAGTTTCAAAATTTAGTACATGATGTTGCAGGTCCATCTCTTCAACATATAGAAACTCAGGATGATATTGATTCAACGCCTGAGTTTGCACCGTCTGAATTTTATAAGCTGTTGAGGTCTGATGAGGATGCATTATATCCTGGTTACAAGATAAGAAAACTAGAAGATGTTGCTAAATTTATGGCTATCAAATCAGATAATGGAATGTCAAACACTTGTTTTGATCAGATATTTACTTTGATTAAAGCACTGTTACCCGAAGGAAATGTTTTTCTAGCAAATTACTATCAGAGTAAGAGGCTGGTTCGGAATTTGGGACTTAGTTGTCAGAAGATTCATGCATGTTCAAATGATTTCATTTCATATTCTAGGGAAAATGAGTCATTGGATAGTTTTCCCACATGTGGGAAACCGAGTTATAAAGAAGCGAAACATGGGAAGTCTGGCATGATTCCTGTAAAATAGTTGAAATATTTCCTGCTTACATCCAGACTTCAGCGTTTATTCATGTCTAAGAATATCTCAACAATGATGTCATGGCACAAAATGAATATTTCAACTGATAAAAGCTTGAATCATCTAGCCGATGGTGATTCATGGAAACATTTTGATAGAGTACATCTGTCATTTTCTTTAGAAGCCCGAAATGTGCGACTGGGTCTTTCCACTAATGGTTTCTCTCCGTTCAGATCTTATGGTAGTCAGTACTCATGTTGGCCTGGTTTTTTAACTCTGTAAAATTTACCTCCATGGATGTTAATGAAATAACCCTATATCTTTTTGATCTTACTAATCCCAGGACATCCGTTGAAGAAAATTGATTTTTATTTGAATCCATTGATTGATGAATTAAATTTATTGTGGAGTACCGGTGTCAGTACATATGATGTTGCTATGAAACTGAATTTCATACTAAGAGCAGCATTGATGTGGACAATTAGGGACTTCTTGGCTTATGGCATGTTATCTGGATGGAGTACATATGGTCTGAAATCATGTCCTTACTGTATGGGAGAGAACAAAGAATTTATACTCGTCCATAAAAAAAAACCTTTCTATTTTGAATGTCATCGCAGATTTATTCCAGATAATCATCCTTTTCGTAGAAACAAATCTCATTTTAGAAAAGGCACAATTGAAAGGGATGGACCTCCAAAAATTCTATCAGGTACGTAGTTAAAATCAGTTGTATTTTCATTACCTCTCATTACATTTGGACCCACAATAAACCAACAGAAAATTCCTGGTTTTGGGAAAGAGAACAATTAGATAAAACGTAAAATATTTTGGGATTTTCCATATTGGTCTGATTTGCTGGTTTGCCACATGTTAGATGTCATGCATATTAAGAAGAAATTTTTTGATAATTTGTTTCATATAGTTTTGCATACTACAGGAAAGAGTAAAGACAATGTAAATGCATGATTAGATCTTGCCCAAATTTGCAGGCGTCCAGAACTCTAATTGTTTGAGAATGTTAGAATAGAATGGTTAATGAAACCCAAAGCAGTTTACACACTGTCCAATGAAAGTTGCTTATTATTTTGTCAGTGTATTGTAGATTTGAGACTTCCATATGGATGTTCTTCCAATTTGGGTAGATGTGTAAAGAATGGTCATATTACCATATTAAAAAGTCATGATTTTCATGTTCTAAAGGAAAGTATTATGCCCATTTTATTAAGAGGTCTATTGAATTCTGTGATTTGGGATTCCATAACAGACATATCATATTTTTTTCAGGACATTTGTGTGGTGACAACAGATTATGATGTGCTAAACAAACTTGAAGAAGTTGTTGTTGTAATTATATGTAAATTGGAAAAAATATTTCTTCCATATTTCATTGACTCAATGGAACATTTGATATTAAATTTTCTATATGAAGAAAAATTTGGAGGCCCGGTACAGTTTCGATGGATGTATCCATTCGAAAGATGCATGCAGAAATTGAAAAAGAAAGTACGTAACAAAGCATCTGTTGAAGGATCTATTGCGGAAGCTTATTTGCAAGAAGAAATATCTTTCATCATCTCCCACTATTTTGAATCTGAGTATCCCTCAAAACACAACTGCATGGGATGGAATGAAGTGAATGTTGATGAAATTGACAATCAATTATCTATTTTTAACCAGCCAGAGCTTGGTTTCAGTAGAGTTCATGAACGATGGATTTCAGATGATGAACATCAAAGAGAACATATATATGTTCTACTCAACTATTAATAGATGAAATTATTTGTATTGTAAGTGTTTTTATCACTTATTATATCATTTATGTTACAATAAATAAATTTGTTTTTCATAGGTTATATGATAATCATATCAGGAAACAACATCAACAAATTACAGAAGCTACTCTTGAAGAACGCCGACAGAAATTTTTTTCTCAGTGGTTTAAAAAACTGGTATCATAAATTTTTAATATTTTAACATCTCATTCAATTTATAGTTTAGTATATTGATAATTATTTCACAATTTTTCAGGTGTCTCGATATGCTAATAAAATTGACAAACAGTTGTGTATATTGAGTAACCCACCATCCAAAATGGTTAAATCTTATAATGAATATGTGGTGAACGGTTTTCGATTTCATACACATGCATATGGGGAATTAAAAAAGATAATGAACTGTGGAGTTTTCTTGAGAGGATCTCATCATAGAGAAAATGAAGTTGACTTTTATGGCATCCTTGATGAAATTATTGAACTCTATTACTTAGGAAAATATTACATAATGATGTTCAAATGTCAGTGGTTGGATACTGAGAGAGGCGTGTGTGTTCATCCAAATCATGGATTCATCGATATTAAATATAAAAGTGTTCTTGTAGTAAATGAGCCATTCTTACTGGCTCAATAGGCACATCACGTTTATTAAACAAAGTACTGTGCTATGTCAGGAGACTTGACTAATTGGTGGAGAATAATAAAAATCAAAATTCGAGACAATAAATTTAGGCAGAGTGAATGTTCTATCACTGAAGTACAAGGAATAGATGTTTTTCAAGAGAGTACTCAAAATAAATATTTTTTACAAAGAGACATGAGTATCGATGCTGACACCCTACAATTATGATTCGGTGATGACGACGATGTTAATGATGTCACAAATGAATGTGAAATGGTAGGAGATGAAGAAACTGGAATTCAATTGGATATCAATGATATTGAGGAGGAATCTGAAGATGAAATTTTCAGATATGAAGATGATGATGAAGATGAACATTGATACAATTCAATGATAGTTATATATAATCATAAATAATATATATGTATATATAATAATAATTTTCAATTATTTGCTAAAAATATTTATTTTCTGTTTCTGATGGATTCAGACATATTTCGTCAGTTGTTGGAGGCTGATCTAGATTTCGATGAGGGCAATTTGGTGACATCTGACACTTAGCCTACAGGCGCTTCAGGAGGTACGCGGAGGGGGCGCGGTCCTGCCCGAATGATGATTCCTGACCCCATCCCCGAGTGACGTCCACATCTTGGGATTGATGCACGCACACCGAGGTATGATATCCTGTGCATTTTACTATGATTTCATTAATCTATTTACATAATAAATGTTTTATTGTTTTTACAGTTTTATGCATATAACAGTCGGACAGGGAAGCGCTATCTTGCGCAACTATTTTTCTCATCCATGGACCACATGGGAGCAGATTCTTGTTGATGTGCACCAGGCCATGTTCGACCATTGGTTGGTACGTACGTAAATAAATAATTTTTATTTTGAAAGTTATTTCACTTATAACTTGATATTTTGAATTATTTGTAGGGTTTATGGTATTCGATCGAGGATACCATGCATGACTCCATCCATGAGGCATGGAAGGTGGCCATGCGTGATCGCTTTCGTCAGTTTTTGCACAACTTAAGAAGGGCTGCCATGAATAAAGCAGGAGTGTCAGTGTTTGATGACTCCTATAGATCGCACCGACCAGAGTACATTTCATCCCACGTATGGGATGGATTATGTTCACATTGGTTGAGTGGTTACTTTCAGAGGAGATCATCGATGGGGAGACAGAATCGAGGGAGACAGGAGGTGACTCATCGAGATTGGAGTCGTACATTCAGTACTCATATACAACATCTAGTACATGCATTTTTTATAAATATTTTATATAACTTTAAATATTAACAATTTATTTTATATTCTTATTGGCTGTCGAGCAGCCTGATATTACGGAGTACGACGTATATCAGAAGATGTTTACTAATCCAGCTAATGGGGAGATTAGAGGTGATCTCCAGCGGAAGATTGTGGTTAGTATTATTTTTTTCAATTGTTAAATTAACTGCATATAATATATTCATAATTTTAATTTTAAATTGCAATTATAGGAGTCATATGAGGCTACATCGTCACAGACTCAGGATGAGAGTCAGTCTGAGACAGCTCATCAGGCCAGTGGCCATCAGTTTGATGAGGAGGCCTGGATGCAGGCGACCCAGTATGGATTTGAGAAGGGCCGAGTAGTTGGTATCGGTAGTCGACTGACTCCCGGAGATTATTATGGCACTACTGCGATGTCATCATCCAGGTTGAGAGGAGCTTGTGCATCATCTTCCTCTTCACAATATGAGGATCAGTTCTGATCTCATACTGAGTTGATAGAGAGTCTCCGTAAGGAGTAGGAGGAGATGCATCTGCAGCAGCAACAGTATGAGGAGGAGCGTCGACGACAACAGTAAGTGCACGAGGAGAAGATGAGTCTGTGGCAGTAGCAGCAGCATGAGAAGATGGAGTACATGCACAGACTTACTCGTGCATTAGGGATGGAGTTTCCTCCACCAGCTCCTGCAGATCCTCTCCCTCCCCCTCCCCCTCCTCATTCAGATTAGTGATTTTTTTGATGTTATAAGGTTTGGGAATTCATAATATATAATTTTTTCTATTCAGAGTTTTTGTCTCTCTTATATATTGAATTATTTAATTTCTATTTATTTTTAGTAGTTTAATATTTATTTTATTAATAATAATATTATACATAGTATTTTAATTACTTTTTATAATTTTTTTTCAAATTTTTATATTTTTCATATTTTTATTTTATAATTATTTTAATAATATTGTATTAAATATTTTTAATACTTAAAAAGTTTCAAATAATTTAATTAAAATTATAATTTTTAATTATTTATAATAATATGAAATCTTTATATTATTATTATTATTATATAATATTATAATATTAATATGATTAATAATATTATTTATATTTTATAATAGTTAATATTTTTATATAAATTAAAATATTCCAATATTTTAATTTAATTATAATTTTTTTAATTTGAATAATAATAATAATAATATTATTATTATTATATTAGTATATTTTTTTATTTTATATATTTTTAATTATTTATAATAATATGAATTATTTTATTATTACTATTATTATTATATAATATTATAATATTAATATGATTAATAATATTATTCATATTTTAGAGTAATTATTATTTTTATATTTATTAAAATTTTCAAATATTTTAATTTAATTATAATATTTTTTAATATGAATTATAATAATATTAATTTTTAATTTTTTTATTTTTTATACTTATTTGCGACGGTATGAGTAACCCGACGAAAATAGAATTTGTGACGGGACCGTCGCTAATGTTTATTTTTTTTACTTAGTTCCGATAGGATGAGCAACCCGTCGTAAATACCATTTGCGACGGTCCCGTCGCAAATAATTATTTAAAGATTTTGTTAAACACATCGACTAGTATTAGCGATGGTCCCATCACAAATATATTTAGTTGCGACGCCATTTTCCACAATGGGCCATTTGTGACGGACTCCCATCGCAAATGGCCAGCTACATCGGGATCTCGTCGCAAATATATTTACTTGCGACGCCATTTTCCGCAACGGACCCTTTGCGACCGACCCTTTGCGACGGACCCCCGTTGCAAATGGCTTGTCGCAAAATAGCCTATTTCCAGTAGTGATATTTCCCTCTGACCTACTTTATCTCTGACTACATATCCCCTTTGATGTTAAGGTAGACCATTTGAAGCAGTATGGATAGTTCCAACCTAGGAATGAGGGTATCTCTTTTGACTCATTATTTTTTCATCCTTTGGATAGTGAGATAGGGTAGGGAATCATTATATTATCAGGAGAGACAAATAAAATCCCTAGTCTTGCATAGTTGAGATTTAGGATTTCCATCATTATTCTAATTGAAAATACATCAAAATACATCTCTCATGTATGGGGAGAGTCATTTTCATTTAATACATCATCATCTGGAAGCTCAGTGTCCGCTAGTATAATCATCAAGGTAGGATGTGCTATGAGGAAATTATCCAGGGATTTTATTTTCACTACCTTATGTCACACAAACTAAATGTCATATTGCTAAAGAATGACCGCCCATTAGGCCAAGCATCCAATCAACATTTTATGGGAAAGGATGTACATGACTGGATCAATATGAGATACCATTTGGACATCATGGTGTTGTATGTTTTCACTATGAATATGAGTGCGAGATAGTTCTTCTCAACATTAGTGAATCGTGTCTCATTACCAATAATAGTTGAGATGATGTAGTGGAGACTTTCCTACATGATTCTTTTTTGTGAGAAAATTCCAAAATGAGCGTTCCATGGCAGCAACATATAAGATAACTGTCCCTGCTTCCACCAGAGGGTTTAGGACCAATCGGTTTAGCAGGTCATTCATGATTATTTAAATGGATTTTTGTTAATCATTGTATGATTGATAGGTGGTTCCCATATTCATTAGGCTAGTGAAATGGGGATATTTTATGGCCATGTTAGAAATGAATAATCGAAAGTATGGAAGGTTCCCAATGATCCCCCTAAATTATTTAATTTATTTGGGAGTGAAATTGTTGAGATAAAACAATTCTTATTTGTTTATACATCAATTTCATGGTGTAGTACCAAAAAACGAATTAATTTCCCTAAAGTTACCATGATAGTGCATTTTAGTTGATTCATCCGTTGACAGTGCTACTGCATCTTGTCAAAAATTATCTGAAGGTTCGTGAACTAAACACCCTACAGTCAGGATTTAACCACTAGGTTATAAATATAACAATTAGATATATGTTCCCTGAATTTAGTAAAAATATATCACATGGAATGTTGATATGTTTCCCCGTCATTCTTCAATCAAAATGGCATGACCTATTAGAAAAATATCCCCTAAGGTGCTATGAAGGAAGTGTTTTCATTATCTTCTGGGGTCATCATTTTCTAATTATAACATGATTACCCATCCATGACAGAATGATCTTGTAGTCTTGAATATGCCTTAATCAGTAGTTATATGGTCAGAAATAGGAAATCATCCTTTGAAAAATTATGATTAAGGTCTCTGAAATCAATTTAGAACCTAATTTTGCCATTATTATTCAAGACATGAACACTATAGGAAATCCATTATGTGTACTGCACCTCCCAGACAATGTTGGATTCAATCATCTTTTTTACCTCTTCATCTATATTATTGGAATGGGTTGGGTGCATCCTTATGGATTCATTATTAAAACCTCGATGCTCATCTGGTAGCCCGAGATGGTGCGTACCCAAATCTAGATTCAGTTTGGGCATTTTTGTGTAGTTCCATGTAGAGAAATAATAGCGCTACTTCAGAAATGAAATTGAAATATATTAAACTTTTAGGGGTAATGGTAGCATTAATCTGTTTAGGTCAAGAGGCATCAACAATTTCCATATTTTTCTGCATAATTTAATTGATGATTGTGGAGGTAGGTTCCTTGAATACTGGTGTGGAATTCTTGAAATCATCCTCATTTTTTTCGATCACAAAATATATGGTGACATTTTCCAAAGAAGACAAAAATATAGGGGCCCACTATCATTATCAGGGTGGGAGAGGCCATGATAAGTGAAATTTTCATTCCCCATTAATAGATTCATTATAGTGGGATGCAGGATATAATTGTCTTCAATGTGACCATTGGGGAAAATTGGTGCTTGGACATCTGGGATTATAACTTTGACATCGACCAGGTTTATGGGGATCACATAGTCACCATAGATCATACACCATGGATTCACAAGGATAGTCCCTCAGACATTAGGACTAGAAAATAGTATATTAACATCCACCATTTTTTTGGCCATTTTGATAGATGTCTACTTAAACATATGTGGACCTAAATGTCTTGAAGGGGGGACTTTCACCATTTAGTATACTGACATTTCCATTAATGGGATACTTTAGAAATTGGTGAAATGTTTAAGGTATCACTAGGTGTATATGATGTTAGGGCCTTCCATGTATGATATTATATTTGGAGTTCCTCTCAATTACTATAAACATGGCACTAGGCATGACACAACAGAACTAGGCTTCAATCGGGGTCTTCATGAGAGGTCTTTTCTCATTCTTAGCATACCCATGTATGGTTAGAGTAGTGGGATGGAAGTCCCATTCACCATATATCAAATATCATAGGGTTCAGACCTAGATAAGATTGATCCTAGAACCATTATAAATTTTTTCCCATTGGATGTTGACATTATTGATTCTTCACATGACATATAAGGGTCTGATGTGTCCTTGAAGGGCCTCTTCCAGATATTGATCAGTGAATGAGTTGTTAGTGTTACATTCTAATGAAATCATCTCCACTAAATAGACCTCATATACAGTAAAATCTATCTGAAACTCCGGAGGGCTCTATAGGGCTTCTATAGGTTCCTCCTGAGTTATTTGGAAATATGGAGTGCATTGTGGAATGAAATATTAAATTTTACTATCACAAGTTATTTCATAACATAATACATTTTTTTCAAATGTCAGTTCTTCTCGATATTGTGTTATTCTTATAGATTTGAAAGAGTTGTTGAGGCATTATGGTTGGATGAACCAGGTGCTTGTTCCGATGTTAAGGAATAATCTGCTACTACTAGTGCAGAACATGCCAAACATTCCTATTTCTTAGTTTGATTGGATTGGACCCCCGCTATGCATTCATGTAATACAATCTGAGGCAGATGACTTCGGGAGGGCTCTAAGGGACCTCCTTGCATCTTCAAATCCTGTTGGATTACATTATTGTGAGTCTTAAATGGAGATATTTCATCTAAGGGGATATGAACAGAATATTGGGTCTGAAAATGTCCATGATGTTCCTGATATCCTCCAGTCCAACATATATGGCCTCTCTTTCCTCAGTTATGTGTGGGAAACTCATTATATAGGGAAAACTAATCGTCGGAGGAGGGTTATGATGAGGGTATTATGTTGAAAAAAACAAATATGAGTTATTCATCAAACAAGGGTTCTGTTTGGTTCGGTGGTGCCCACATTGCAGATATTGTAGGGAAGAAATGGATGAGAGTTCATATTCTTTTTAGAGGAGAATATGACTCTTCCTCTTCTGTTTCTTCCTACATAAATTTGTCACACCCACCTTTGGGATTCACAATTTATGTTCCCCCCCATGGGTGGTAGAGCTATAGTGGTTCTATGAAAATTTTCCATTATAGTAGTGTGAGATTGATCTGTTTCCTTTTGAGTCATTCGGTTGTCAATTTTTTGCACATGCCTGGCTGGGACATTTTTCAAATCAAAATCTTATTCTAGAATGATTACAATTTTTCAAGCCACCTTCTTGAGGGAGTTATCTAGCTCCACTTATCTAGATGCAACCATACCTTTTAGTACATCCATGTAAATGAAGTAGGTTGGGATATTATGACCAAGCCTTATGTTGAAATGGAATTTATTAGGATAGTTGGTGAGGTCAAACTCATCAAGATTCTCGTCTTGTGGATGTCTGATAGGGTTATTATCCATGGATACCAAGAAATAACCGGGGAATTGTTTATTTCAGAAGGAGTATAATTTTTTCATCCATTCCATAAAATATTGGGATGCCAAAATGTTTTTTTTCTTATAGTTATGGGTGATTATGTGGTTTTCACTGCTTGATATGAGGTGATGCGTGCTTCATGGCCTACCTGGGTATTTAGACAAGTACTACTACTGGTTTGAGAGCTACAACTGCAGCTTCTGCTCTTGCTGGCCCATTTACTTTGAGTTTTGGATCGATTCCAATGGATGGATTCATCTAAACATTGGTCCATTTCAAAAAACAACCATAATCAAACATTATATTTTATTGGAATTAGAGGCATCTGTAACTCAAACCTAAGAATTTCATCACAAAATTCCAAGTATTTGTCTAGTGAGAGAGTGATGAAGTGTACGTAGGTCAATCCCTTCCATGTTTCTATGAAGTTAAAAACCCTCTCATTCTCACATTGTTTTGATATTATTAGGTCAAAGATAATTGTGTTAATCAGTGTGGAGATGAATTAAAAATGTAATTTATGACAAAAGTCTTCCCAACCTCACACGAATCCTACTCTTAAACCGTTGTACCAAAAAATGGTTGTCCCTATCAGACTCTGTACAAAAAACCTCAGCTTTTTTTCCTCATATCGATCTAGAGGGCCCATAATCATCCAACATCAGGATATGAAACCTGTGAGATGATTTTTGGGGTCTCATACACCATCAAATATATATAATGTAGGATTTAGAAATTTTTCGGAGGAAAAATGTTCTCCAATATATCAAGATATGGCTTCCTCTCGGGCCGCAAAGTTGTATCTCACCCTTCCATGTCATCAATTCAAGCCGCTAGTGACTCGATGATGATAAGAAGCACCAGGGAAACCATTTATGGAGATATCTTCCTTCCATAGAGAGTTGGTGGGGGTCAATGAGGTGTCCGATAATTGATATCCTACAGATTTTATATTATTACCATTGTCAAATGCTTGTCGTGGTGAAGGGGTGGCTTTTTACCCAACAAGGGGAAGTCAATATAATTTTAAACTTCCTCATTTGTGTGGACTTATTTTCTAGACCCATAGAAAACATGATTCTTAGATACCACTCTTAATGGATAATGGACCATGGGAGGGATAACACTCGTCTCTTCCTGAAGATGATACCATGTGGGGATATTTCTTATCAGAAAATTTTCATCAAGTTGTAAGATAGTTTTTATTTCTCTCTCATTTTGTGACAATCTTACCATAGTGGATGGAAGACCATTTCTTTTGGGAGGTGATTAGGATGTGGTTGTACCCTTACCCTTAACGATATTCTTTTGTGGTTGTGGCTGCTCTATATTTCTGGGTTCCATGTTTTGGAGCTGTCTTTTGTTCCTGGTCCATGGATCCTCATATGGTTCATGAAAATTACCCTCCTCCAAGCTATGTCATCGATGTTTCATCCTTCCTCACTTGATTCAGGATCAATATCTTCCATGTTAAAAGTGATGAAATTCATATAAGAAAATCTAAAAATTGTGGATGTGACATTTGTTTCGATGAAACAAGATAGTTCTATACTAACTTCTCCATGGTCGTTATTCGAACCAGTGGTCATGTTTGTCCATTTTAAATTGTGACCCTAGTGGGGTCTTATTATCTCCGTCATAAATTCCACCAATATTGGACTCTGAACAGTGACATTGACAGAGTTTATAGTTGTGATTGTCGAACGGACCCCAACCAATAGAGGGTTCTCTTACGGTGGGTGGAGATGGTCAGACATCAACCGCTGACGTCCTCCTCCAAACCAAGAGAAGACAGATTCCATCTCTAGTGATGATGATTAAAATTACAATAAGCCTATGGGGTAGTGGTTATTTTGGTCCAAAATTGTCATGGATTGGTCCTGTTGTTGAGGATCAAATTGATCCAGTTAGTGATGTGATGATTTCTTAGATGGACATGAAGGTATAGATTCCACTAGCCCAGTGGGGAATGGATGGTATAGAATCTTCGTTGATGCCTCCTAAGTATTATCAATGGATAATGAATCTAGAATGGTGGTTGAGATATAAATTCCTAGAGCCCAATGGGATATGGTTCTACTGCTGTTTCCATGGGTATATCCTATTTCCTCTTAAAAATTGATGATCATATGGGTGGAGGTGGTGATAGATATTATCTTGGACTAGAGGGGTGAGTTCTATCATGGATAGATACTATGGCCACTGCTATTGTGGTCAGCCCAATGTGGTGTAGTAGTGCTCGCATGGTAGATGGGTGCAATAGTTGCCCATGGTGAGAGACATTCCTTATAGGAAGTTATATGGGTGATCACAACTTCAGTTTCCCTATTTTTAATGTTGCACAATTGTCCTAAGGAGCCTAGTTGAAAATCCTGATGGTTATTCTCATTACCTGTCTATGGTGTCTAGGCACTATTTAACTGGGGGAATTATGCTGTACTGACCCATTGGCCAGAGAATTTCCCAATCCCCTAATTTTTCTGAAGGCTCTGAAATCTCATGATGTCATATATGATGGGTTTTATTTCTCCAAGTGAGAGAAAAAGTGTAACATTCCATACTATCCTCTTCCTCTAATATGGATGCATAAATTAGCTTCATAGATCATTTTCCGAAGTGTTTTAATGAAATGGTGGCAGGAAGGTTGTAGATTTTCACTATGCTATTATAGTTTTGGATCTCAAAACATGAAGATAATAACCTGGTGTAGATGAAAATAGCATATATTGATTGTCTAGATGTGACACACGTATTCTAGATACATGAGAAATAAATCCTTCAGACGCTGATGAGTATCCCACAAATTTTGTGTAGGTAAGGAATGAAATCATTTAAAATATCATATGTGATATCATAGCTAGAAATAGTGAGGGGCTAAAATATAATGTTGAGATTTTTTCAGCAAAATCACCCCATATTCCAATGTCTGCCTTCTCCACATTAGATATACACACCTATAACCTTCCAGACTACAGAATATGGCTCGGATGGTCACCTGCTGAAGGCAATGGATTTTTTCCAGATGTTGATGGGGGAGCATATATAGTTTACCCGGATTATTCAAGAATCGTTCTTTATGAAGGTGTTAGGGTTTTAAACACTTATTTATAGAGTGTATTATTTAAAAAGAGAGGATTTCATTGTACATGGGATATATCATTCTGGATTGGTTGGCCATGGTGGATTTTAGTAGTTTTGTCCATTTGATCCATTTCCACACTACCACATTGATTTCTATCACAGTAATGAACATATTTTACTTCCTCTTTTATAGAAGAGTTGATTCACCATTATGATGTTGATAATGTGTCTCATATGACCTCATGGACAGTTGCATTGAGTAGATTAGGGACAAGGACCATGTTTTATATCAAGGTTGGAATATGACAACATACCTTTTGGGATTGTGTAGAGATATGATCCTATAGTATAAAATTTGCAAGAACATGTATAAAACCATCTAATGTTGTGTTAGTATGAGCCTCCTACTATGAAGCTGTCGAGATATGTCGATGAAATGTCACTTTATTGACAAGAATATGTGTAATGAACCAAAAATTTTTTAATGAAATTTTTCCATTATTGTATTAATTTTATAATCAATCACGTTAGGAAACACAATGAAATATCATTTTTAAATGAATTACTAAGTGACCTTTAAACACAAATTTTCCTCCTATCTATTTTTATTTTTGAAAATCAGACATACACGATTACGATCAGTAAGATATTTGGGGTTCAGAAGGACAAAACTAATTTTTGGTCAATAATAACCTACCCATATGAATAGTAACCTACACATAAAAATTGAAATATGACCCTTATGAATAGTGAACCCTACAAAAAATTATCAACCTCAACCATGAGTGTATAAATATAATTCAGGCATCTTATAAGTGATAATATAACCATAGTAAATGTTTTGTTATTTTTTTCTATCATAAATAATTAATTATAATTAATTAATTATGATAATATAAAAATCATTTTCCTAATTTTTTTTTATAAATTAACATTTCTATGTTTTCTAGTTTTAAGTTAATTTTATAAGACCATATGTAATTTTTGAAAGCATTATGAAATCTGTTTTAATTTTAAAATGTATATTTTTCAATAAAATTATGATTTTAATTAAAAATTAAATTAAACTTATTTAAAAAATTAATTTTTTGAAAATGGAGTTCATTTATATATTTTACACATCAAAAAATGGTCAGGGTGAATTTTTGGGATTTTTCTGAAATACATGAATTTTTGGTGAATAGTAAAATATGATAATTCCTGATAAACTCTAAATATAGAAATTATGATGTCATCATTTGATGTATGTATGATGTAATCCAATTATCTTGAACTAACATTAACACATTACTATTTTAGGTCATGTAATCATTACTATTACTTATATATTGGATAAATAATAAATTAATGAATAAAATATTGAGAAAACCCCTCTCCCCTTCACTATAAATACCACCCTTCACACCATCATTTCCTCACACCTCTAAAGCTTCAATAATTGTCTAAACTATATAAAAACATATTACCTAGCCCCTACCCCCACATTCAAGTGCTTCTAGTCTCATCAAAATACCAATACTAGGTTCTTTAAGGAGGATTCAAGAGGTAATTCCACTCTCTCTCCTTTTCCTTTAATTTACATTAAATTTCATGTTCTTTTCATAATAACTCCCTCCTATCCTCATACACATGGTATGGTAACTCTATTATCTTATATATTTATAAATATAATTATACTAATGTAATAATATATAATCCAACCCCATTATCCTCTTGTTTTTTTATTTTTGAAAGGAAAATGTTGTTCGTGAGGTGCTAATTTATCGCCTTCAAGAACAACATGTTTTAATTTTCCTTTACCACATTCAGATATGGTCATGAAACTATTTTTTTGTTGAACCAGATTATTTTATATGTATTATATCATATTTAATGGTTTGGAACAAACTTATGTTCTTATTAATAAATGATTAAACAAAACAAGTTTGTTGTGGTCGACAAATTGCCCGAATTAACCCAGAAAATCATCATTAAATTACTGTTTAATTATTCATTATCATAGTATATAAAAAATTATTTATAAGATCATTAAAAGTTCTGTAACATCATCAATAACATATAATTACATTTATTTATGTTTATCTACATTTTAAATGACCATCCATTCCTAAATACAAGTGGACTTTTCAAGAAAACTATAAAAATGAACATTCCTGAACAATGAATTTAAGATTTATAACACATACGAAGGCCGGTAAACTAACTTAATGAAACCATAGTAAACCATATTTATGTATAAAAGGTTATTTAATTGTTAATTAATTAATATAATTGAATTATATTATACATTAATGTGATTAAATCACTCAGATACAAGGTACGGGAAAATTATCTAACCCAACTCTCATACTGCGGGATTTCCCTATGTCAACCCATTTTTAGTATGGATATTACTTAAGAATCATTTATTAATCCTAAAATTACATATTGTGTGTAATAAATGATTTCTAATTAAGTTAGTTAGAAACCCAATTTTCTTCCAAAATAACTTTTCATACAAATAAACACCTTCTTTTTTACTTCTCAAATATCTGTTCTACTTGACTAAAAATTGATTGTACTATGTCAAGAATGTTATCCCCTATTTGTTTTGGGAGAAATATGGTTATTAGTTTATTATTAATGACGTGAAATACATTCATTTACATGGGGTATTTTAATGTTTAAGTTTGATATATGTGGCACACATGATAATGTAAATGTTATGATGTGATAGTTGCGCCCAGAATTATATAGCACCATATGAATGTTATGATGTGACGGGTGATCCTGGAATTATAAATCACTCCAATGAATTTCTTAATGTGATAATTATCTTGAGATTAAGGGAAATTATGTGTTAACATGATGCTATTATTTTTCACAACTATGTGTGGCAGTTAACGACTCAGACATGATGTTTCATTTTTATGCATTTCTACATTCCAACACATTTCTTAATGTTTCCTCCCATGATTATGATGATATGACTTTGTTACGATGATAATGATTTTTCTCATCCCAAATTATGTTTTTTCATGTTATAATTTATCATATTCCTAAGCATTTATCTCACCCATTTTTTATGTATATCCTTAGGCGACTACATGTAATAAGGAGAGTTCAAGAGAAAATAAGAGGCTTCAGAAGAAGTTATTGAATAAATTTTTATGCTTGATGTAATAAAAGTTATATCTTGTCATAGATTTTCCAAGATAATGAACCTCTGGATCCTTGAGGTGTAATACTATTATGTTTTTTATCATTATAATTATGTAATAGTAATGTATGAAAAGGCAGTGTCACTATAGTTGGTATCAAAGGCAAGGATTAGTTAATTTTTGTATTAGGATTTTTGAATCCTAGAGAAAAATTCTAGTATGAAACTATGTATAAATATTCACAAAAGAATCTTTACATAGGGATCCCATATTTTATTCTATTATTATATTGTTTACAAATGAATAAGTTTTTTATTCATTACATGTTGACTTATGTTTTCTTCTAACCTTTTCTATTTTAGAAAATGGTGTGATCCAGGAGAAATGAGGCCAAAAATCCATGCAAGGTCCTATGAAATGATTGAATGAATGACATACCCAATGAAATGGGATATGAAGTTCAAAAATTCATTGTTATGCTTACCCAACTATCTCAGGTTATGAATAATAACCTGAATAATGAATAATTTCCTCTTTTACCAAAGAGAGCTCATCTGGATATCTTGTATTTTATATGGCAACGACTACCGATGTTTAGTGGATCTTCCAATCCACTAGTTAGGTAATAGTGGGCCAACTCCATATATAAGATATTTTATGTGTTTCATTTTTAGAAGGTGGATATGGTTACGCTATCCATTTATCATCTAGAGGAATAATTCTATCAATGGTGGGATCTGATTAAGAACACCAATCCAAGAGATGAAATTGAAGAGACAGAATGGTAAGACATAAAGATCGTTTTTATTAACATGTATTTCCAACAGACTCTTCCTATGAAGATGAATATAGAATTCATTGAGATCAATGAAATGGAAGGATAATCTTTGATGACCTACGAAGAAAATTTATCAAGGCTTTCTAGGTAATCTATGGGATTTGTTATAAAAATTGCTAAAAAAATTGGTAGATTATTTAGTGGACTAAAACCACACCTTCGATAGAATCTTGAAATTCAAGACATTGGGAGTTATGAAAAAAAATTTGTGTCCCCTAAAAGTTGATATGGAGTTTTTAGAATGGTCTCATGGCAATGGGGATATGAAATGAAAGATTAATTTTCATGCTATAGGATCTAATGATAAGGGTTATAGTAAACTCAACCACCCACATGCCAAAAATTTGGGAATATGCATCATGGGAACTGCCTCAACGGGATGGTGAAATTCTTCACGTTTGTGAAAGAAGGCCACCATTAACATGAGTGTCGAAAAATCATGAGAAAAAAGAAGAATGTAGTGAAAGAAAGGAGATCACCACCATTGGTCCAATGATACAACTATATAGAGAAGGGGTACTATTCAAGATGGTTCACTAGACATCAAGTCCTCTTGTTTAATTAGTGTTAGTAGCTATCAAATCCAAATGAACTAGGGAAGGATAATTCCATCACTACTGTAGAAGTAGAGAAAGATAATGATTTCGTACAAGGTTTTCTTCCAATTAACTCAAGAAATGGAAAATTATAATTTTACTCTAGTTTTACGTATTCCTTTTTGTGTTTTACGTTTTATAGAACTACAAAATCGAAGCCCTAAATCCTTGAAGTAGATATATCTATAAAAACACCAATTGGTGAAATCGTTACAACCTAATTGTTGGACTCTTCTACTATTGGCATATGTGCGAAGATTATTCCAGAAAATCTGTTATACTTCTCTTGGGGGAATTCGATATTATAATGGCAATGTATTGCATGTCATTATATAGATAAAATTTCTACTGTCAGGAAAAGTCAACATCTTTTCATATTCTATACCATCCCATGCTCCTCTACAAATGAAAAGAAGATCACGAATCTCCTTTGAAAGGTGCTTCAACGTTGTGGGTTTTGATTCCATGTAAAGATTCGTACCTCATTCAAATGGTTGAGTCAAAAAAAATTCAACCTAGCAGAAATGAAAATCATGAGGGAATATAGTGACATATTTCCAAAAGAGTTGCCCAGAATTCCTCTAGGTCGTGAGGTAGCGTTCTCCATAGAACTCATACCTGGAGATAATTCTATCTCAATGTGTCCCTATAGGATGGATCCTATCAAAATGTAGGATTTAAAGAATTATCTGTAAGATAATTTGGAAAAAGGGTTCATACACCCAAGTGAATCACCTTGGGGTGTGACAGTGCTCTTTGTAGATAAGATGTATGGAATAATGTGGATGTGTATCAATTATTGGGAACTCAAAAAGATGACCATAAAGAACAAATATACTCTTCGAAGGGTCTAAGACTTGTTTGTTCAGTTAAAAGGGAGCTCTATAATTCTCAGCGGTGGATATTTGTTCTATATATCATCAAATAAAGCTGAAGAAGGAAGTTATTCATAATACTGCCTTCCAAATAAGGTATAGGGACTATGAATTTTTGGTGATATCCTTTGGACTTACTAATTCCACTGAAATCTTCATCGATTTGATGAATATAGTCTTTAGACATATCCCCGACAAATTTTTGAAAGTGTTTATTGAAGATATTCTCATCTACTTGAAGAGAAAGGAGGAACATAAATAACATACAAGACCTGTTTTAGAGACATTGAGAAAAGAGTTGTTTTACGCCAAGTTATGAAAGTGTGACTTTTGGATGAAGCAAGTCATGTAATTGGGAGATGTGATCACAAGTAAGGGAATTTCTATGGACCCTTCAAAAACAAAGGTGATTGAAGAATGTACCATACCCTCAAGTGTCATATAAATACATAGTTATCTAGATTAGTTGGGTAGTAATGGAATTTTATTAAAATTTATCTTGATTTTAAAACCCACAAACTATGTTAAAAATGAAAGTGGTTAAGTATGTCTAGACGAAAGAATGTGAGGGAAGAATTATGTAGCTAAAGAGTAGGATTATAACAACACTTTTACTCACATTACAAAATTGTAGAGAATATTTTGTGACATAAATTGATGCTACAAAGAAATTATGTGGTTGTTTAATCATGAAATATGATAATGTGATAGCCTACAACTCATGATAGTTAATGATCCATTAAAAGAACTACGTGAAACATGATCTAGAGATGGCAGCGGTGATTTTTTCCTTGAAAATTAGGTGGAACTACCTTTACAGTGAGAAGTGTGACATATATACCGATCACAAGAGACTAAAGAATATATTCACACAAAAGGAGCTGAAATTGTGTCAAAGGAGATGGTTAGAGCAAAACAGGGAATATGATTTCTCTACTCACTATCATCTTTGAATGGAAAACAAGGTACCTAATTATCTAAGAGGAAAAGAACCTACTACTCTATTCATGTTGTAGATTGAGAAAGACCATATCTTCTGGGATGTGCAATGGATGGATTTAGAATTCATAGGGGCAGGGGATACATCCTCCCCTTCCCATATGATTGCACAATCATCTATCCAATGTATGATGAAGGAGGCCCAAAGGGATGATCTGGAGTAACAAAAGAATGTGAATGCAGAAAAAAGGGAATCTACGTGAGTTCCATATTGATGATGATTGTGTGATTGGATTTGTTTTGTGACATTGTGTGCCTTCATAGATTGGGATAAAGGAGTTATTGGAAAATTAACATAGCTCATAATTATTTTTCCATCCTCATAGAAACATGTTGTACTGAGATCTATAAGAACACTTTGAGTGGGATAACATGAAGAAGAAGATTACAGAATATATCTCAAAGTGCTTGGTATGTCAGAAAGTTAAATCAGAGTGAAAAAAGTCCAAATGGATGATAAAACCATTGAATATACCCATGTAAAAATGGGAGAATGACACTATGGAATTTGTCACATGTATCCCGAAGACGTTTAAGGGAAATAATATAATATGGATTGTGGTTGACCAACTCACCAAGGATTCCCATTTTATCACTATTTTGGATGATATATCTCTTCCACAAAATAAAAATATATATGTGAATGAAGTGGTAGAACTGCATGGTGTTCCATTCTTGATTGTTCTTGATAATGATCCAAGGTTCACATATAAACTTTGGAGGAGTCTTCAACATGATTTGAGTACTAAATTAACTTTTATCCTGACCTATCACCCCAAAACGGATGGACAATCTGAAAGGACTATTCAGAATCTTGAAGAAATGATAAGAGCATTATCTTTATAATTTAAACGTGGATGGGATAAAAACCTCCCATTGGATGAGTTCTCATACAACAATAACTTCCACTAAAGTATTTAGATGGGTCCATATGAAGATCTGTATCTAATGCGACGTAGAACTACAACCTTTTGTGATGATATTGTAGAAACAAAACTACCTAGACATGGTCTTGTGCAGAAGATGACAGAGAAAGTTCAAGTTATCCAGAAACACATGAAAGATTCTCAGAGTCGGAAATAGTGCTATGCTGATAACCTTTGAAGGGACTTAGAGTTCAATGTTTTAGATAATGTCTCCCCTCTAATATCACCATGGAAGAGAGTCATGTGTTTTCGAACAAAAGGGAAGTTATACCCTAGGTAAATTGGTACCATTGAGATCCTTGACCGCATAGAAATCGTGGATTATTGGCGTGAACTTCCACCAAATATGACTCATCTTCATGATGTGTTTCATGTATTACTCCTACAAAAATACTTTCGAGATCCCTCACATGTTCTAAACATAGAGGTTGTACAACCAGTGGATGATCTGATTTATGAGGAGCATCTAGGGAAGATTCTGGACTAGTGAGATAAGATTATATAAAACAAGGCAACCCACCTTGTCAAAGTGTTAGAGAGGAACCATATGTTTTTATAGGAATCTTGGGAACCATGGTATGTAATGGAGTTGAAGTACCTATACCTATTTATGTGAAACAAAATTTCATGCGTGAAATTTCAAAGGGTGGAAGAATCTAACGACCCAAATGTTTGTCAATGCAATTTCTCCATTCTAGTAGTATTGTCATAATCAATCACATTAGGAAACACAATGAAACATAATTCTTAAATGATCTACAATGTTACCTTTAAAAAGAAAATTTTCTCTATTGTGTTTTTAATTTCTAGAATCTGACATACACGATTGCAACCTGTAAGATGTTTGGTGCCTGATAAGAAAAAAAATAATTTTTAGGGAATAGTAACCTACCATTATGAATAGAAACCTACCCTTATGAATAGTAACATGACCCTTATGAATAGTAAAACATTAAAAAAATAGTAACCTCACCAATGAATGTATAAATAATATTTAGGCATCTTATATGTGATAATATGACCATAGAATAAGTATTGGTAATTTTGTAAGTCAAATACAATTAATTATAATTAATTAATTAATTTAAAATAAAATTTATTTCACAAAAATATTTTCATAAATTCATAATTCTATATCTTTTGGTTATAAGATAATTTTATGAGACCTTATGTAATTTTTGAAAGCATTATGAAATTAGTTTTAAATTTAAATACGTTATTTTTCATGTAAATTATGATTTTAATTAAAAATTAAAATATTCATATTTTGTGATTTTTTTTAAAAAATGGAGTTCATTTTTTGGATTCTAAGAATCATAAAATGGTTTGGGTGATGTTTGGGGATTTTTTTTTAATACTTGAATTTTTTGTCAGTATTAAAATACGATAATTTACCATAAAAGCTAAATACATGAATTATGATGCCATCATTTGATGTAATGCTAAGGTAAGTCCATTATCTCAAACTCACATTCATAAATTATGATTCTTATTCATGGAATCATAAATATTACTTTTCTTGTGGAGAAATACTAAATTAATGATTATAAAATTCCGAAAACCCATCTACCCTCCACTATAAATAAAACCCTTCACAACCTCATTTCCTCACACATCTTTTCACGACCCCCTCCCCACAATGTGTACCCCTCCTTGGCCAGTATGGTGATAAGGGAGTTAATTACCCTCTAGTACTACCTCCAGTAGGCCCCGGGTTGGTGACGAGCACCGAGGGCATAATAAACACACAAATGGGAGGCACTACCCTCTAAGAGAACACATGTGGAAGAGAGAGATAAGATAGACACCAACTAACTCCATCTCAGAATTGAAATATAAAAGAAAACCCATGTGCACATATGTAATGCCATGTATAAGTACTAAAAATGAAAGGGAAAAAATTGAAAGTACCCAAAAGAAAGTAAAACAACAACTACCACAAACTCGAACAACTCGTGCAACCCCAAGCTAGTAGAAACCAGCTTGATCTCTAACCTGCTCCTAGTGACCTAAACAATAGTTTATATATACATAGGGTGAGTATAACAGAATACTCAGTAGGATCCTCCCTAAATCCTCTCGTGCAAATGTAAAGAAATCATGCTAAATCGCAGTGAACAGCACGTGAAACTAACTCGTCACCTAATTAGGTATACTATGTTCCCAACCTCACCATGGCTTCTCTCACCAAGTAATGAATATACGAATATATAATATAATAAATAATATCAAGGGTACCCCACTACTACTTCCACACTGGTTTTCCACTTTTCCCCAACGTCGTACGTCCTAAGAGTCTCCCTTCAAAAGGCTTTCTCGCAGACACCTGGGAGAAGCACCAAAATATGCACCTTGTGCAACAAAACCACTACATCCATGAAAAAAGTAACCAGATAGTTTCCAGGAGCCACCAATGCTCGCATAGCATGTATCATACTTTGAGTGTTATACCTCAAGCCATTAATTCCCATACACTAAGTAAGGATCCTCAAGCCATCATAGCCTATACACGTTACACATATAGTAGACCATATGATACTATATCTAGAATATATGTGTGTGAATAATAACAAGACATTATAGCCCACTACACACATATATGGGGAAAACTAACTATTGTGCCTACCAGCACAAGTAACTACCAAGAGAAGAGAGCGGGGCCAATGGGGTATTCATCCATTCATCCTCCCATATGAATGTTGGTGAAAACACCCACATGGCTCAGAATCCTCGGAGTGTCATTTTCCCTCACTGACAGGGTGGAGTATCATATAGAAACTCAAAAATTACAAAATATACTATATCTCACAACCACACTATGGTCCTAACCTATTCCTAGACTCAACTACAGCTAACTTCTATCGGACTCTGAGCTGCTACTTCAAAGACTAGGTATCCTATAAGTACACAACCATTTAAAAAGCTTTAATACATTATTTCATTCCCTTTTTATCAATTTCACTTTACGGTAATTAATTATTTAAACATTGATTAACCAATAACATTATACATTTAATGTCGTTCAAATCACACCCAAATTCCATTGTCACATTAAAATTACAACCGCATCATTATGTTCCAGCAAACTCCAAACCCATGGGTTAACATAATTTTTTCAATTGTTCATGACAAAATTACTTTCCATTATTCCAAAGAATTCTAGAAAAAAATTCTTTACTACTAAACACAAGGGGGCTCAACACGGTGCGTAGATGTACTACCCATTGAGTCTTTTCCACCTATAGAAAGAGAGTAGGCCCATCCTCCCTTGAGAAGAAAAACACGGAAATCACGTGGCAAACCCCATGCATCTTCACATCATTTAGAATAAGGGTATGTAAGACTAGTTTCCTTGAGCAGTGGGGAAAAAATTAAGTAGATATTCAACCATTATGAAGCATCAAGCATCCAACAATCACATACATCCCATTCCATCATCCTTGGTGTCCACTCTGACACCCACATGTATAAACAAATCCATCTCACCACACTAGGTGTCATTTACTACCAAAACAAAAAGGCCTCCATGCCCCCACATATCACATCATCAATCCAGGCTCACATCACAACACAAGAAGTTGAAAAAAAACATCTTAACAATTGGGCTCAGGGCCCTTTAACAAGGAAGTAGGTAACTCAGAACCCTTCAAGGATTTATCATCCAAACAATACATTTTGAATTAACTGATTTATTATTCATATGTTCCAAATTCAGGAAACCTAATCAGTAAGCTATCAAAAAAATAATTAAACATGCTTACTGTGCCAATTTGATTAACATAAAATTAAAAAAAGGATAACCAGATTCATTTATATGACTCTTTGTCTTCTAACCAAAAAATTATCAATGAATTATGGTTTATGTTCTTTACCAATTTCCATCAAGAACGAATAGCTAAAAAAATCAAGCATAGATATCACACTATCTTGCTAAACAGGAGCCAATAACATAGAATAAATAAAAATTAATTTATTTGGTTCAAATATTTATTATGTCAGTTCTATTGTGGTCCAATGGGATAAAACATGCTAACAATATAGTTGAACGTAAACGAAAATAGAAGCAATGAATAACCTAAATCAAATAGTTCTTGACGTTCTTTGTCCACACAATGGGTCACGATTCTCCTCTCACAACAACTGCATCCACCCGAGGATACCACGGTACGACCGCACTAACCAAACCCCAAGAAAACTTCATTTTAAGCATGAAGAATACATGCTATAAAATGGAAAGGAGAAACAGGAGAAGATTAACCCCAAATAAAAAATGATAAAACATAAATTACATTTAAGATTGGTCGATACATCTTAGTTGCATCAAAATAGAGTAGAACCAATCTGAGGAGGAAATTTTTATTATGCAACTCTCATGGAATATAATAAAAGGTTTTAGCATCTCATAGATGAGAACAAAGAAGAAAAATTAGGGATAAGATATCATGTCCTTTTATAAGATTTAACAGGGTGGCATTTTAAGATACGCTTGATTTCTCATTAAAATATTATTGCATTAAACATGTGGTTTGACCAAGTAAAAATGTCCTGAGCCTTAGGATTAATTACATTAAGAGGTATTCCCATTGAATCTACCTTATAGTCCTTAAAATGATTCATTAAATGTATTTTACATCAATGGAAAAGTTAAAGTGGTGAATTGTAGTGTGCTAGAAACACTGTTCATGAACTCCAAATTTGGCAAAGGTAATAGATGTTAGTGATAAACTTCACCGTTCTGGAAACACAATTCATGAGCTCAAAATTTGGCAAAAGAAATGGAGGTTACCGATAGATCTCACTATTCTGGAAGCACTGTGCATAAACTCAAAATTTGGCAATGGAAATAAAGCATTCTGATAGACCACACTGTTCTGGAAACACTATTCATGACTCAAAATTTGGAAAAGGAAGAATAGGTTACTGATAGACCTAAACTTTCTAGAAACACTGTTCATGAACTCGGAATTTTGAAAAGGAAATAGAGGTTCCCTATAGACATCACCATTTAGGAAACACTGTTCGTGAACTCAAAATTTGGAAATAGAAATAGAGGTTACCGATAGAGCTATTCACCGATGGAACTATTCATAGAATTGGAAATTTGGATAAGGAAAGAGAGGTTACCATTAGAGGATACTGATAGAACTATTCACCTTTGGAACTGTTCATAGAATTGGAAATTTAGCAAAAAAAATAAATGTTACTGTTATATGTTAGCATTAGAAGTGTTCACCTTTGGAACTATTCATAGAATTGAAAATTTTGGAATGGAAAGAGAGGTTACAGTTAGAGGTTACCAATAGAACTATTCACATATGGAACTGTTCATAGAAATGAAAATTTGTAAAAGGAAAGAGAGGTTACCATTAGAGGATAACAATAGAACTGTTCTCTGATGGAACTGTTCATAGAATTCGAAATTTGTAAAAGGAAAGAGAGGTTACCATTAGAGGTTACCGATGGAACTGTTCACCTTTGGAACATTTCATTGAATTGGATATTTGGAAAAGGATATAAAGATTACTATTAGAGGTAATAGATAGAACTATTCACTGACGGAACTATTCATAGAATTGGAAATTTGAAAAAAAAAACGAGTGGTTACCATTAGAGGTTACCGATAGAGCTCTTCACCATTGGAAATGTTCATATAATTGGAAATTTGAAAAAGGAAATAGAGGTTACCGTTAGAGGTTACCGATAGAACTATTCACTAAGGGTCACCGATGACACTATTCCCAGAAGGATACTGTTTCACTGTTCACAACTATCTACCGTTGGAACTGTTCATCCAACTGGAAAATTAGAAATGTGTAGTGGATGAGTCACCTTGGCCTCCTGGAACACCTCAAACACTATATTTTCACAATGGAACAGACCAGAGAGGTCCGAGCCGTTAAATCTGATACCTCTCAAAATATTATCATCCACGAGAATTCAAAACCCATATAAAGTGAAAACGAAACGGGGTCAGAACAACCACCCATCGAGATACCTCTCAAAAGAGAGCAATCCATAAAAGCAATAAATCAGGCCATCTCATCAATATGAAAGGTTTATAACCACAAAGGCTACATCAATACATGAAAAGAGTTAAACATCAAAAAACTCTGGGTACTGAGAACATATATGTGACTCATGTTCCCATGTACTCTCCTCCATACCATTGTGTTGCCACATGACACGAACCAAGGGAATTGAATGCCCACACAACACCTTCTCCTTACGGTCTTCGATCTCCATAGGTCGCTCCTCAAAGGTTTCATCATCATCTACATTGTTCTCTCCCCAATAGATGACGTGAGAGTCATCATGAAGATAACGAAGGAGATTTAATAAATGGAAAACATCATGTATCCAAATCATCTGTAGGGGAAGTGCTACTCGATACACCATAGCTCCAACACAAGATAACAACATGAAAGGACCAACAAACCCAGGAGAAACCTTACTCCCACGACCAATACTTTGCTGCCCATGATGGGGAGTCACCTTTAGAAAACCATGATCCCAAATATTGAACTCTAAGGGTCTACTTATTTGATCAACATATGATTTCTGACGATGTTGTGTTGTCTTCATCCTCTCATGAATCACCTACACCATCTCTGTTGTATTCTACACTAGATTCGGTTGATGAATTGCTGACTCTCCGTCCCCAGTCCTGCACAATGGAGAACAGGAGGGCCGACCATACAAGGCTTTAAATGGTGCCATATAGATGGTGTTGTAAAAACTATTATTGCATGAAAACTCCACCAAGGGTATTTTCATCATCCATGAACCTCCAAAATCAATAATAGAAGACCATAACATGTCTTTATGATTCTGGTTGTTTCGCTCTGTTTGATCATCTGTTTGAGGATAAAAAGTAGTTCTAAGTCATATCTAAGAACTGAAAGCATGTTGGAGACCTCTCCACACTCTAGAGTTAATAAAAAGATCTCAATCTGCAATGATAAATCTTGGGACTCCATGAATCCTCGCCACCTCCTCTAGATACTTCTTCGACAAAACATCCATTGAGCTCGATTCCTTGACCTCTATGTAGTGTGATGATTTTTTTAAATGATCCATTACCACTAAAATGAAATATTGTCCTCCCAGAGCTCACGTTAAACCTGTAACAAAATCCATTGAGAAGTCCTCCCACAACTACTTAGAAATCTCTAATCGCTGGAGAAGACAACCAGAAACATGGTGTTTAGCCTTCACCATCTGGCAGATCAAGCATTGAGACACAAACTCGGCAATTGAATGCTTCATCCATTTTCACCAAAACTGGCTCCTCATGGCTTGGTAAATATTTGTCACGCAAGGATGAACCTCTGCAGGCAAACTAAGAAACTCTCTGGGAACCATATCATACATTGATAAGGGAACAAAAACCCTTCCGTGATACACCACCCAGTGTTGTTCATCCTCCGATCAACCATTAGGGGACTCACCAAAAACAACATGGTCTCTCCAGACCTCGACCTATAGATAAACCAACTGGGACTCTTCCACCTTCTGTATCAAGGATGACTATACCGTCATCTAAAAAAGAGATCCTCTACCCCCAACATATCCCATATCTAGATGTAATGCTGACAGTTCTTCCATAACTCTCCATGAATCACTGGATTCGCACACAGTATCACTACGAGACTTTTGACTCAGTGCATCAGCTATAATATTCCCCATTCCAAGAGTATATGATATCTCGAAGTAATATTCCTATAAGAACTCCATCCAGTGATGCTGTTGTAAGTTCAAGTCACACTCGAAGAAAACGTACCTCAAACTCTTATGATCGGTGAAAACCACAAAGAGATCACCAATGAGGTAATGTCTTCACAACATCAGAGCAAACCCCACAGATGACAATTCAAGATCATGGGTGGCATTGTTACATTCATGGGGATGCAATTATTGAGGCCCATAAAATATAACTGGTCCCTGCTTCATGAGAACACAACCTAACCCCAGATGACAAGTGTCACAGAAAACATAAAACTGAACTCCCCCAGCTAGAAGATAAATAACTAGAGAACTTACTATCTTCTCCTTTAGATACTCGATAGCTACTTGATACCGATCAGTCCATATGAATGCCTGATCCTTCAGGGATAAAGCTGTAAGAGGAGTCAAAACTCATGAGAAATTGGATACTAACCTCCTATAATAGCTTGCGAGACCTAGGAAACTTCAAACCTCTGACACTGTCTTGTGGGCTGCCCAAGAAAAAACTACTTCTATCTTCGATTGATACACAACTACTCCCTTTTGGGACACAACATGCCCCCAAGAAATGGACTTCTTGAGCCCATAACTCATACTTGAATAACATCCAAAACAGTTGGTGTTGACGAATAACTCTCAAAACGGCTTGTAGATGCACCACATGCTCCTCTTCAGATGTGGAGTACACAGTGTTGTCATTGATAAAAATTACCATGAACTTGTCCAGGAACTCACGGAACATAGCATTCCTGAATCACATTAATATAGCTGGAGCATTCTTCATCTAAATGGCAATACAACAAACTCATAATTCCCATGACGACAATGAAAATCAGTTTCTGTGATATCCTCATCCTTTACAGGCATTTGATGATATCTTGACCGTAATTTGATATATGAGAACCAAAATGAAAACTTTAGTTGATCAAATAAATCATCATTCCATGTAAGTTGATAGAGATTATTTATTTTCACTTTGTTTAAGTGATGATAATTGAGACACAACCGCAAACTGTCGTCATCCTTCTTCCTGATCAAAACTAGGGCACCCCACGGAGACACACTTGGACGAACCAAACCACACTATAATAGACCATAATTCTATATACGTAGCTCTCGTAACTCCTATGGGGTCATCCTATATGGATTCATAGAGATTGGAGTCACTCTTAGTTATAGATCGATCCCAAACTCAATCTCTCGTCGAGGGGGTAATGCTACAACCTCTTTTGGAAATACATCAGGGTACTCTTCTATGACCCTAGGAAAATCCAAATCCTAAACCTATGAAGAACTCAACATCCTCTCATCCATCATGGATGATAAGCACATAACACGCCTATAACCCATCTGAGGATATCACTCGCCAAAAAACACATTTGGCACTCCATCCTCCCCAAAGAAAATGACCCTCTTCCTAAAGCAATCCACGATAGCCTGCACCTAATACAACCAATCCATGCCGATGATGAAATCATATTGTTGTATTCATAAACATGGGAAATCTCCCTAAGAGTGGTGATGCCCCAACACTAGCCCACAGTCTCTACATAATTCCAACAAGTCAGCTCGACCTCCAACTGGAGTAGTCAATGCCAAGGGAACTTGAATCCTCCCAACCTCAAGTCCCAAAGCATGGACATAGGTAAGTGATATGATGGAGTGTGTCCCTCTTGAATCAGACAAGGCATTCTACATGGTATAAAAAAACAAAGGGTACCTCGAACGATGTCTAGATCCCCTGGAGGTGGAAACGCTAGAGCATGAAGTTGACCACAAACTCCTCCACGACCTCTCTGACCCTAATGACGACCACCACCACAGTTGAGATCTTCTCTCTGAGGATGGGGAGAATCATGGGGTTGTCCTCTGCCGGCCCTATCTACCCTCTATTGATCTAATGCAGCTGAAACCTGATGTTGCTGCCTCGGATGGAACTACCTCAACGGAAGAACTTGGAGCATAGCACCAAGTGCACGATAACTATTCGGAACGTTTGGGAGGTCCCGATGTTGATGACCACAACCACCAAAAGAAAAACAAGTGTCTGATCTATTGGAATTGGCCTGAGAGTTGCTGCCTCTGGAGAAATGAGAAGTGAAGGGCTAGGACCTACCCCCGGCTGAACCGAAACATTTCTGCCCGGAAAACTGAGAACCCTGAACCACAGATTTTCTTTGTGAGGAATCATGATGATTCACCTTACATGATGATCTGGTCCTAGCCAAAGCCATCTCAACATATTTTTCCCATTCCAGACCCTCAAGATATGTCTTCATCATAAATGGGGTGACCTGGTGCTGTATCTATGGTCACAAAGCCTCCTCAAAATGCCCTGCCCTAGCTTTTTCATCTGGAAAAAGGTCCAAATCATGTCATAAAAGGTTCCTGAAATGGATTCCAAACTATCAAACTCTAGATCTCTCCTACCAAAGGGTAAGAATCTCCTAGAAACAGGACACCTTACAATTGAAGAAAGAAACTCGACTCTAAACACTCCTCGAAACTCCTCCCATGAGATTGCTGACTCCTCATTATCCCTGAGGAACAAGAACCACCACTGCTTTCCTACTCCTCACAGCATCGCCACAGCCAACGACACCTGGTGCCCCTTCTGATCATGGATCAAACTGGAGCCTATTTCAACCTCCAACAACTAGTCTCATATGACTGCATCGAAAATAGATCTCTCGTACTTCTGCAGACTCTTTCCATGAAACTCTAGGAGTTTATTTCTCCAAGTGTCATTGTCATCAAACTCTACCTTGTGGAGATCTGCTGGAACAGCCTTCTGGACATTTTCTACACAAACCTGATGAGGATGTCGACCAGGAGACATACCCGAAAAATAACAAACCGTTAGAGCTCCTCATCCTGAAATATGGATGACTCAGCATTAATTAATTAATAGTTTTATTTTTTTTATTTTAGGTTAACCTATCTTAAGGTCTACACATTCAAACATAGGAAAAAAGAGGAATGATGCATGATCCTTTCCTAGGTCTCTACCCTACAACTAGTATCACATTTTTTTGTAGCCATTGTAAACCTAATGGTCCATACATCAGATAATTGGGGGACCAAAATGCCTATGTCTCATCTGGTCTACAGTGTTTACCTCACTTTATAGACATGAATGACACCATTACCATACCAACCCATGCATCCTTACCTGTGCCTAACTCCAAACTCCATCTTATCCATCAACCAGACCTTTGATAACACTCTATCACGACCCCCTCCCCACAAAGTGTACCCCTCCTGGGATGAAAATGTGAGAAGGGAGATAATGACCCCTATGTCCCACTTCCAGTAGGCCCCAGGTTAGCGACTAGCACTGAGGGTATAGAAAACACAGAAATAGAAGACATTACCCTCTATGTGAACACATGTGGAAGAGAGAGATAATATAGACACCAACCAACTCAAACTTAGAACTGATATATAAAAGAAAACCCAAGTTCACAAATGTAATTTCATGAAAAAGTACAACAACTAAATGAGGAAAAACTGTAAGTACCCCAAATAAATTAAACCAATAGCAACCACATGGCCGAGCAGCTCCTGTAACCCCAATCTAGTAGAAAATAGCTTGATCTCCATCCTTCTCCAAGTGACCTAAAAAACAATTTATATATACATATGGTGAGTATAACAGCATACTCAGAAGGATCCTCCCCAAAGCCTCTCATTAAAAAGTAAAGAAATCATGCTAAAGTATAGTGAACCACAAGTGAATCTAACTCGTCACTTGAAAAGGTGTACTAAGTTCCCAACCTCACCATGGATAATCTCACCATGTAACGCATACAAGAATATATCATATAATAATGACTATCATGGGTACCATGCTACTACTTCCCCACTGGTTTTTCACTTTTCCCCAACGTCGTACAAGCTAAGAATCTATCTCCAAAAAGGATTTCCCATAGACACCTGGGCGAAGAACCAAATTATGCACCTCATGCAACAAAACCACCACATCCATGCAAGAAAGTAACCAGGTAGTTTTTGGGAGCCACCACAGCTCACATAACGTGTATCACACATCAGGTATTTTACCTGAAGCCATTACAGACCATACACCAGGTATGGATCCTCAATCCATCACAGCCTACACACGTTACAGCTATAATAGTCCATAAGACTATATCCAGAATATATGTGAGTGAATATCCACAAGCCATTACAACCCTCTACCCACATATATGGGAAAAACTAACTGCGGTGCCTACTATCACAAGTAACTACCATGAGAAGAGAGTGGGGCCAAAGGGGGTAGTCAGCTATTCATCCTCCCACCAGAATGTTGGGGAAAACACCCCCTAGGGCTCAGAATCCCTGGGGTGTCAGTTGTCCTTATTGATAGGGTGGCATAGCATATAGAAATAGAAAAGTACAGAATATACTATATCTCAAAACCACACTATGGGCATAACTATTCTTAGACTCAACTTCAGCTAACATCTCCCGGACTCCAGGTTGCTACCTCTAAGACTAGGTATACTATAAGCACACAACAATTTAAAGAGATTTAATACATTATTTTATTCCCTTTTTATCAGTTTAACATTACGTTAATTAATTATTTAAAAACTAATTATCCAATAACATTCCACATTATATTTAATTCACATCACACCCAAATTACACTATCCCTTTAAAATTACAACCTCGTCATTATGTTCCAGCAAACTCCTACTCCATGGGTTAACATCATTTATTCAATTGTTCATTACATAATTACTTTCTTATATTCCTAGGAATTATAGAAATACATTCTATGGTACTAAGCACAAGGGGGCTCATCATGGTGAGTATATGTACTGCCCATCGAGTCTTTTCTGCCTACAGCAAGAGTGTTGACCCATACTCCCTTGAGAAGGTAAACACGGAAAGCATGTGGCATACCTCGCGCATCTTCACCCCTTTCAGAAGAAGGGTACGTAATACTAGATGACTTGGGAAGTAGAGAAAAAAATAAATATTATATTCAACTAAAAAGAAACAGAAAGCATCCAACAATCACATCCATCCCATTCAATCATCTATGGTGTCCTGCCTAAAACACACTAGCATAAACTAATTCTTCTCACCACCCTAGTCATTATTTGATGTCACAACCAAAAGGAATCCATGCCCCCACATATCACATTATCCATCCAGGCTATCATCACAACACCAGTAGTAGGAAGTAAAACATCTTAACAATTGGGCTCTGGGCCCTTTAACAAGAAAGAGGGTAACTCAGAACCCTTCATGGACATATGAAACCAACAATATGTTTTGAATTAACCGATTTATTATTCATAGGTTCCAAATTCAGGAAACCTAATCAGTAATCTATCAAAAATATAATTAAACCTGCTTACTGCACCAATTCAATTGACATCAAATTACAACACGGAGAACCAGATGCATTTACTTGCCTCTTTATCTTCTACCCAAACAATTATCAATTAATTATGGTTTATTTTTTTTTAACAATTTCCATCAAGAATGAACAACTAAAAAAATCATGCATAGATAACACACTATCTATAAAAACAAGAGGTAATAATATCATATTGATAACAATTTATTTATCTGGTTCAAACATTTATTATGTCAATTCCATTGTGGTCCAGTTGGAAAAAACATGATAATAATACAGTTTAATGTAAAATAAAATATAAGCAATGAATCACCAACCACAAACACTTGTTTACGTTATTTATCCACACAACATTTCATGATCCTCCTCTCGTGAAAACTGCATCAACCCCAGGATACCACGGTACGACTGCAACAACCGAAGCCAAGAAATATCCATTAGAAGAATGGATATTACATGTTGTAAAATGGAAAGGAGAAACAGGAGATGATGAACCCCAATATAATGGCGATAAAACATACCTTATTTCGAAGATTGATCTATACAGCTTGGTTGCATCAAAATAGTGCAATACCAATCTGAGGATGAATGTTTTATTATGTAACTCTGAAAAAATAGAATTAAAGGTTTTAGCGTCTCATAGATGAGAACAAAGAGGAAGAATTAGAGAGGAAGATATCCCGACTTTGTAGAAGATTTAACGGAGCGGTAGTTTAAGATATGCTTGATTTCCCATTAAAATCAAATCGCATTAAACCATGAAGTTTGACCAAGTAAAAATGACACAAGCCTTATGACTAATTAATATAGGAGATATGGCCTTCGAATTGGATTAGAGTCCATGAAACAAGGCTCTAAATGTATTTTACATCAAATGAAACGTTAAAGGGGTGAAACTGTAGGAAGCTGGAAACATTGTTCATGAACACAAAATTTATCTTAGGAAATAGTGGTTACCGATAGACCTCACCATTCTGGAAACACGGTTCATGAACTAAAAATTTGGAAAAGGAAATTGAGGTTACCGATAGACCTCACCATTCTTGAAACACTACTCGCGAACTCAAAATTAGAAAAGGTAATATAGGTTACTAATACACCTCACTGTTCAAGAAAACCTGTTCACGAACTCAATATTTGGAAATGGAAATAAATGTTACCGATAGACCTCACTATTTTGGAAACACTGTTCATTAACTCAGAATTTTGCAATGAATATAAGGGTTAACGATAGACCTCACCGTTCTGGAAACACTATTCATGAACTCAAAATTTGGCAATGGAAATAGAGGTTACCGTTAGAGGTTGCCAATAGAACTGTTCACCGATGGAACTGTTCATAGAATTAGAAATTTGGAAAAGGAAAGATAGGTTACCATTAGAGGTTACCGATAGAACTTTTCACCTTTGGAATTGTCCATTGAATTGGAAATTTGGCAAAGGAAAGAGAGGTTACCATTAGAGGTTACTGATAGAACTTTTCAACTTTGGAACTATTCATAGAATTGGAAATTAGGAAAAGGAAAGATAGGTTTCAGTTAGAGGATACTGATAGAATTGTTCACCAGTGGAACTGTTCATAGAATTGGAAATTTAGGAAAGGAAAGGGAGGTTACCATTAGAGGTTACCGATAGAACAGTTCACCGATGGAACTGTTCCTATAATTGAAAATTTGGTAAAATAAAGAGAGGTTACCGTTTGAGGTTACCGATAGAACTGTTCACCTTTGGAATAGTTAATAGAATTAGAAATTTAGAAAATGAAATAAAGTTTACCATTAGAGTTTACAGATAGAACCGTTATCCTTTGGAACTATTCATAGAATTGGAAATTTGGCAATGGAAAAAGAGGTTACCATTAGAGGTTTCTAATAGAACTGTTTACCTCTGGAACTGTTCATAGAATTGAAAATTGGGAAAAGGAAAGAGAGGTTATGATTATAGGATATCGATAGAACTGTTCATTGAGGGTCACTAATGACATTGTTCACAGAAGGTTATCATTGCACAATTCACAACTGTCTATCGCTGGAACTGTTCACCGAACTGGAAAATTGGTAAATTGTTGGGGATGAGTCACCTTGACCTCCCAGAACACTTCAAACACATTATTTTCACAATGGAATGGACCAGAGAGGTCCAGGCCATTACACATATCTAGATTGAATAATTATATAAACTCATACACAAAATCCCTTATATCCTCTCCCCCACATTAAAAATATTCTGGTCTCCACAAAATTCCAATCCAAGGTTCCTTAAGGGGGATTCATGCTGTAATTCTCATCTCTCTCATTTTCCATTAATATCATTTCTATTTAAAGTTATTTTCTTAATATCTCACCACCTATCCTCATCCAAATTGTATGATAACTCTAGTATATTAAATATTATATAATTTTATGATACTAATGTCATAATATATAATCCAACACCCTTCTCCTCTTGTTTTTTTATTTTAGGAAGGAAAATGTTGTTCGTGAGGTGTTAATTTATCACATTTAAGAACAACATGTTTTCATTTTCCATTAACAACTTTAGATGTGGTGATGAAACCATTTTTATAGTTGAAGTAGATTATTATATTTGTATTATATACTATTTAATGTTCTAGAAATAAGTTATTTACATATTACTAAATTATTAAACCAAACAAGTTCGTTGTGGTCAAAATAATTCCCTAATTAACCCAGACGATCATCATTAATTTCTTAACTAATGACTCAATCTCATGGTGTATAAAAAATTATTTATAAGATCTTTCCATGTTATTTATAATATTCAATAACATATAATTACAATTATTTTTGTTTATCCATGATTTAAAAGAACTTCCAATCATAAATACAAGTGAATCGTTCAAGAAAACTATAAAAACGAACGTTCTCGAATAATGAATTTGATCATTATAACTAATCCAAAGAACCATAAAATAACTTATTGAAACCATATTAAACCATATTCATGTATAAAAGGTTTTTGAATTGTTAATTAATGAATATAATGTCATTATACAAGACATTAATGCAAACAAAGCGTTCAGATACAAGGTAAGGGGAAATTCTCGAACCCAACTCTCATTCATTGGGTTTTCCCTATCTGAATAAATTTTCTATATGGATATTCCTTTAGAATCATTTATTCATCCTATAAATAAAAATTATGGGATATACATGTTATCAAATATAGTTTATGAAAAATCAAATTTTCTTACAAAATAAAGTTTCTTACAAATAAACACAACCTTTTTACTTCTAAAATATCATTTCTACTTCCCTCATAGTTGAATATTCTATGTCAAAAATGTTATCCCCTCCTTATATTGGGGGACAAAATTTTATGAAGGTATTATTTATGATGTTAAATCCATTTCTTTCCATTGGTTATTTTATGTTTATGTTTGATATATGTGGCATGCATAATAATGTAAATGTTATGATGTGATGGGTGTGATCATAATGGTATAGCTCAATATTAATGTTATGATGTGACAGGTGTGCTCAGAATTATATATCACTCTAAAGAATTGGGTATAGTGAATAATATCATTGTTTTATGGGAAATGGTGTGTAAACATGATGCTATCATTGTTCTCAACTATCTATGGTAGTAACCACAAAGACACGTTTTTCATTTTTATGCATTTCCACGTTCCAAGATTTCTTTTAATTTTTCCTCTAATGATTACGATCATATGCCTATGTTATAATGATAATTACTATTCTTAGGTCATTTTATGTTGATTCATGTTCTTATTTATCCACTTACTGGGCTTTTTTCTCTCCCATTTTTTGATTTATATCTTCAGGAGACTACATGTACTATGGAGGGGTCAAGAGCCAAGAATAATCTATAGAAGAAGGAATTAAATAAATGTTTATGCTCAATGATGTAAATGTTATGTTTAGTACAAGTTTTCCCAAGACACTAAACCTATGTATCGTCATGGTGTAATACTATTATGTTCTTAATCATTATAATGATGTAAAAGTAATTTATGAAAAGGTATGGTCACTATAAAGCAATATTGTCTAGATACATGTGCCATTATCACTTGGTGAGACTCATTTAGGATGGTAATATGAGCCTGATCCTATGACATTGGAATATACCAATTTTTTTCTAGAAGTAATATAATCCTACATAAAGGTGTGTTCCACTTTCACTTGATGGACCATTGTTGAATTAGGAATATGGTCCTATTATTAAAATTTATTCCCCATCAAAATATACCAGTGGATCTCTGGAATGGGAGATGGAGTATGAGCTTCCCCCTTTGTTACCTTACAATTATGTTTCAAAATTGTTCATTGGGAAAATTAAAAATATGTTCTAGGATTTTGTCATCTTCCAAAATATTCCAGATAGATTCAATGAAATGTATTTGATTTTTTCCTAAGGCTTATTCCATTCCCACATGGTTATCTGCAGTTGGAACGAGGATATGTGCCTGACCCTGGGCCTTTTGAGTATGTCGTTGGACTTCATCAACAAGAATGTGACCTTGTCCCTTGGAATGTGTCTTTCAAACCTGGTGATCATTAGTTGGAATGGTAATATAATCCTGATACAATACCTCACCATTTATTAGAATATTTAAATAATCCATCTATGTTTTAAAAAGAATATAAACATTCCTTAGAAAAACCATTTTTTTTTACAATCTGAGTGTTTAGTTGTCCTAGTTGTATGGATAAGAGTATGCACAGGTACAATCATATGAAGTAGTGCAAGAATATTCTGGTGGAGTTCTTAAATTATTGATAAAATGTATTGTAATTTTAGAAAAGTGTGTGTAGGGATATAAGCATGTAAATTTTCTATCTATATGATAAAATTGAAGATGTCTTCAACTGAAGTAGTTAAATGTGACCATTTATATCCTCCATCTGCCACTGAAATATGATGATGGGATTCAAATATAGGGATTGGATTATGAGCCTCTCCCATGCTTTTTGTGGATATAATCCCATAGACTTGTTCAGTATTAGAATGGATATGAGCCTACTTGCTGGTTCCTGCATGAATATGATGGCAGTAATCATCAATAGGAGCGGGAGTATGAGCCCTCTTATGAATATCCAATTCCTTCCTCCTCTAATGAGTCTTACATTTAGCCATTCCATGGAAATCAGGGGGGTTTTGTGTAAGATGGTACCCTCTTCAGGTGACTTATAGGTACCAGTTGGATGGGGTTGGTGAAGGAGGTTGACAGGTACCCTCCTCAGTGGAACCTAAACCAAAAGGGAGTTGTATTTGGACTCTTGGTCCACCTTCATCAGAAATAGAAGATAGAGGGTTTAATTCTATAGGGATATTTTCCCAACTATTTTGAACATGGTGTCCAGATCCACTTTCATACCGGTAGCCTTTCTCAGGCGATGCAAACTCACCGGTCATTTATCCTGGGGATCCTTGTGATAAGCTTCTATGGTCTGGATCATAACATTTCGATGCTACTCCCAGGTCATCGTATTTTCTACTTATTAATACAGTAGTCAAGAATTTGAATTTATCTTGAGGCCTATAGAGTTTATATTCATGGATGAGTTTTTTGTAGTTAAAGGTGGATGATGAAGGCATTATATAGAATCAAGATGTTTTCAATAACTATAGTCATGTATATCACAGGGAACAAGGTTAACAATTAGTAAAAAATAAAATGTATAATTTTTTCAATCAGATATGTATGGATGAAAAAATTGTCCTGATATTCTCGGATTCGATCATTCTTCTTGTTTATACTTTTCAAAATGGCGACAGAAATATTACATGAGACCCATGGTTATATAGGATCATTTATAAGATCATGCTGGTCTTACTACATTAAATGAAAATGGATATCATGAAATAGTGGCTTGATGCACTATAACCAAATAATTATATTATTACAAAGAATCCTTGTTATTATATCAATTTCTTTTCATATAGGGTAAAATAAAATAGCTTATTGGCTAATAAAAAAACATTCATTGGAGAGATTCACATTAGGTTCACCATTTTTGTTTCATCAAGTTTTTATGAAGTGGAACAGGTTCCAGTTATTGGGATACCATATTCACTTTTCACAGAAACTCATAATTGTTCAACCATATGTAGTTAGGTGTAGATATACATTCCCAAGGTTAGCGATTATCTAGTTTTTCAGGCCCAACTACACTCAGGGCATCACATTTGTTGGGAGGAGCGGAGGTTGGGCTCATCATACCATTTTAGGGGGACAATTTCCTACTATGGGGCACTCTATTAAATTTATGAAAAGATTATTAATCTATTCCTAACCCTGATTCATGAGTCTTTACCCTAATAAAACGATTCATTGAGTTTTTATCTCTTTAGACAATGAAAGGGAGAGTTAATAATAAACTATGGTGAGTACGGTCTCATTGGTGAATCTATCGGTATGTATTTGATGTTCATCATCCATTTCCCTTAGGGTGAATATATGCTCTACGTGATGGAGTTGTATGACTAAATGCTTCAGAATGTACTTCCACAACAGGAGGTGGTTATTATTCCGGGGAGGGGATTGATCCACTATGATTCATCCTAAATATCCTGGTTATTTTAGAAATCAAAAACCACATAGATCATTAATCCATGCAATTTAGAATCATTCTTTGAAGACATATGTATGGGTGCTGAGACACCAAATTTTTCAGCTCAGGTCTCAATGATACATCCTACATATCCCATTTATGGAATGAATCATGTTCATTATATTTTAATCATTCCCCTAGGACTAGACCGAGGATATATACCATTAGATGAGGGGAGTTCATATCATATCACTCATTGGGCTTCATGTATTAGGATTGACCTAACGAGTGGAGAATATTGATGTAAAATGAGGTGTTAATTGCATCCCCCTATGGCCACATGAGCTATGCACGTTATGATAAATACGGGGGAACATATGATAAGTCCCATAGTTTATTTATATGACTTGTATGCTACAAAAATACTTTAAATGTCTATAATAGATCATGAGTATTTGAATGGAATACTACGTATCCTGGTTATATCGGGAGTCAGAGTTCTCATAGTTGATTTTATATTTGGGCTTTCAAATTGAGGTTTCCCTACTAATCAAGGACATATTATGTGATGTTGGTAGTTGGGGATTATACATTAAGGTTTCCATTTTGACCAGGGATTACATGCCAAGGTTTCCCTAGAAACCATGGGTTGTATAGTGTATATGACAAGATCATTGTGAATTCTTATGCTGACATGAGCTATGCTTGTTGTGAGAAAAAATGGTTAACAAATAATCAGTTTCAGTTCTCTCTCTAAGGGCTTGGATATTGGGATCACCCTGGATAATCAATACAGAGCTCAAACCATGGAGATATGGCCTATGTATCCTGAATATGGTAGGAATCAAATTCATCATAGTTACCTTTATCAAGGCTTAAAAACATAGGTTTCCCTTGTATTTGGGTCATACACATCGAGTATGGATAGGGATATCAAATCTTGGGATTCCCTAGTGACCCGGTCTTCTTATCTAGAGGGTGTCGAATGACCCTGTTGACTTGTTCAGGGGAAATCACATGACATAGTTGGCTTCTCCTATAAGCCATCACATCACCTACCTTGACACATATGGGGGTGTTAGAGGAGTTAGCGTGACATGGTTCGAAGGATGTAACATGTCTTGGAAAACACCCACAAGAATCATTATGAGACATAACCCTCGTCTATGGAGTGTGTCACGGGTCCCAGCTGGCTTGCCTGGATGGTGTTGTGAGAGCGTGGTTTCAATGCATAGATACACTGGTGAGACTTGGCTATTATGAGCGAACACCATTATATGAGCCATATGATGTATCTGAATGAAGTCTCAAGGATTGTGTGATACATACATAAGGTTTCACAAGATCACGGTGGTGTGCCTAGAGGGGTTGTGAGAGTCTCTTTGACATGTTAGGAGAATTTTGTGTCTCCAAAATATTATAAATAAATAATTTCACGAGATCTAGTTAACGTATTTGGTTGTTGTCCTGTGCCTTTTTATGACTCCCGTGAAGAACATGTGGGGAATCGATCATGTATTTCCCTTAATTCCTCCACTTTTTATCTTGGTTTTATCCATTATATTGAAAAGTCCTTAAGTTTGTTCCCTATAAGATTATTTTAATTCAGAAGTGATCTGGAAGACATATGGTACATTCTTCGCATGCATTGCAATCATTCTATCTCATGATCTGCGAATAATCACACGATGTAAACTAGTTATGAATCAGGATATTTGTGGTCAGTTTCCTTTATATTAGCAGATGTAAAGCTGGTCATTTGTGTGGTTGGTTTCTTTGAGAAGTCTTCTTCAATGTTGGGGACTTTTGTTCTTGAGTGTTTCCATCGAATAGTTGTCGATCCATTTTTTATGCTCGGGCGGGGAATTTATAGCCATCTTCACCGCATTTATTGGATTCGTTTTGCGGTGTATATGGAATGGATTCAAGATGGATTTGGTGAAGTGGGATGGAAACACTTTATTTTTTTGAGTCTCTATCGTTAGTCATTCTGAGCATGTCACCTAATTTTCAACAGGCACGATTATCTTACCTTTTTGGGTAAAACCCTCTCAATGTAACATTGAATTTTTTTTGGGTGGTTGGGTTGTGTTTGATGACAAAGTGGGTTTCTATAGTGAATTTTATAGTTAAAAATATATTTTTGACAATCCATACTATCATATAACCCTAAAAATTTAATGTAATATCTAGAGTTGGTAAAAACAATAATAGATTCAAGGTGGAACTGTTTTCAAATTTTTTCCGAATTATCTGGTTTCAAAATATTGAGTTTGCCAAGAATTATGAAAAGTGTATTTTCTTGAAGATCTCATCAAAATATTTTAAAGTATTTAATTTCATGAAGATGGGATTCATGGGTTTTATTTTGCAAAGGATCAAATAATTTGGAAACTACAACAATCATTATGAAAAGAGGATTTCCCTAAAGGCATAGTAAAAATATAGAAAAGTCATTAATTTCATGAAAACTAGATATTAATAAAGGGTTGTACATGACAGATTTAATTTTTTTATGGTGATCTCCATGATTATGAAAATTATCAGGGAAAGTGGATTTCCATGATTTCCAAGTCAAAATATGGAAAGGAATGAATTTTACAAAGACATGGTTTTGTGAAGGGTGGTTCATGAAGGCTTGAATTATCATGATGGAATGGTCCATGATTATGAATTACCTCATGAAAAGTGTATTTCCATGAGGGCCTTATGAAAATATAGAAAATGCATGATTTTCATGAAGAATATTTGTTCAAGAAGGGTGGCTCCCAAAGATGTAAAGGATTCTTATAGTGGTTTCTGCTGTTACGGACATGCTTCAAGATCACCACAATGGGTTTTAATAGAACTATCCATAGTTATGATGAGAAGTGTGAATGTTAAATTTTCATAGATCTTCATGAAATACGGAGAGCTATGATAGAAATTAAGGATCATTGTGAAATGGTGATAACAGGGCATGAAGATTCTGGAATTGGGGGAAACACCTATAAATAGACATATACCCCCTTCCAAATAAGTTCAAGACATAACAAAAATATTATGTCTCTCAATTCATGAAGGTTTTCGCAAAGGTGGTATGCAAAGACACTCATGAAGGACTCAAATGTCAACTGAAGTTTTTGAGCATTGCAGAATAGAATTGCTTTATGAAGGAAAAGTTATTTTTGGGAAAGGGAGATAGATTCACAAAGGATATAAGAGCCAATTGAATGTTCTATGTTTTGTGCAAGTAAATGAGTTTCAAAAAGCCTGATCTTTGTGAAAGAGGGATTTTCACAATGGTAATGTGCATTGCAGAAAGTATTTAAGATGGGTTTCCCAATAAATTTGTGGTAAAGTGGTATTCATCAGTTGGATTAATGTATAACTTCAATTGACTATCTATCTATATTTAAGGATGCGTGTTTTAAAAAAAAAGAAGGTAACCTACGATTTCAAAAATTGTGTGTGGATATATTCCATGAGAAGTAAGCGGGGGAAGAGGGAAACTAGGATCCTTCCCATTGGTAGTGAGCCAGCCGAAGAGACATAGGGAGTGACCCTTGGGAAGGCACTCACCAGACACTAAAACTTGTAAAGGCATTGAGCATTGTAATAGAAGATATCTAGCACAAACATCATTATTGGTATTGATCTTTAGTGAATTTCTAACAATTATCACAGTGTCATTGTATTCTCCTTGGATGTAGCCCCATGAGGGTGAACCAAGTAAAAATTGATGCTTCCTAGTGCTGGATTTCTTGTATTACATTCAAAGAAACATGACAAGATAGATCGGGAAAGTATAAGTTTAACATTAAAATTTAAGTGGAAACAAAATGACTACTATAATAAAGAAGTCTAGATCTATTGGTTCAGGAATTTTTTTTAAAATAACATACATACCCTAATTCACCCACCCTCTCTGGGTATCTAGGACCATTTTTTACATAACAATTGGTATCAAAGTTATCGTTTCATTTATTAGTTTTGATTTATTTTAAATGTTTCATTTGATTGATGGATTTGAAGACTAATTTTGGCCTTACATTGGTGTTCCATGGGAAAGGGAATAACATCAAAAAACAATCACAAGTCATGTGGTATTCCATAGTATGGATGTGTCTATTGAAAAAGTATGATTGGGATTAATGAAAATGAAAGTCTACTGAAAATAGATTTGGATTAATTAGACTATTCAAGGATATAACCTATCATTGATGATGAAGTAATGAGTGAAGCATAAAACTGATGAAGAAATTAAATATAACGAAATTTTTATCCAAGTGTTGGAAATTAAATTCAAAATGTTAAGAGTATTAAATCAATGTACAATTGATGTAGTAACTGATCTTAAGGGTAATAATTGATCGCAAACTGATGAACTACAAATTTTGTCTACAATGGTAGAAATACATAAGGTAAATAACAAGGTAATGAATATGAACTCTAAATATATTCAAACTCTGAAAGCCAGAAATACAGATTTTGATATACATATATTTGAACTAACTTAGGATAAAAAATGTCTACTATAAGAGAATTCAAGCTACTATACTTCTATTGCTCAGATGAAATCTATGTTAATGGATAAATGTGACATAGTTGAAAACCACACATGAGAATTGCAAGATGAGGTGACTAGTGGGAAGATTCTCAAGGGATAACATAATTATCAATTTGAATCAAGGGGTTTGAAAATTAATCAATTGGGAGAAATGATTAAATCAGTCAAGAAAGAAGTGGAAAAATAAAATGTAAAAGAAATTATATAATTAAAGATTCCTTACACTTACTATTTTATTATCCATCATCAAAGGATGATGAAATAAACGGATCATATGCCATTTCTAAGGAAATCCTAAAAAGAATACCTCATCCCAAAATCAATGTAGTTTGAGAAAATTTGGAATTTGATGTGTTGAACCCCCTCCCTTGTATGATAATAAAAGATCCCTGAATAGTTCCAGAAATAAGAAATTTCATGTAGGTTATGAACACATACCTAAAATTAAATGTACAAAAATTGATGACATCACATGCTATATTTGTGGGATGAATGGTTGTAATTCATGTTTTTGTTTTGAATCCGTAGACATTATTTCAAAATGTAAATGTAGAAATATTTCCAAATTTGGGAATTAGAATAATTATGTCGAGAAATTTGAAAGGAACACCTCTAAGAATAAACAATCAATCTGATGATATTATTGATGACAAATGGGACACAGCATGCGTTTGTGTCTAGAAGACCGGTAGCACAATGTAAAAAGAAAAAATCATGTTGTATTAATATCTCAACTGAGAAATTGTGGCATGAGGCAAGTTTTTAATGGGATGTGTTTTATATTTTCTAATAATGGGAATTTGAAACAATATTACAATAGGAAGAAATTTTTGAATGGGGGAACTAGAAATGAGATCTTCGAATCAAATGGTGTATAAAAAGAAAGTCTATACTATAAAACAATATGATATATAGAAAAATGGTTTTCCAGCATTATTGGAAACACAATGAGTTAATCAAAAGGTATATTGACCTCATCCTTTATTACACTCACAACAGATATATTGGAATAAATGTTAACCAATGAGGTAGAAGAATAGATAAACCACTCTGGTTCTACGCAAGAAAAATATATGTTCCGGGAAGAAACCACCACTAGAAATTAAAAGTACATAGAATCAGGAAAATAATAAAAGAAAAAAGATAAATGAATATCTCAAAAAACTCAAATATCATGGAATAAGTCTATATGTTATAGTAGGGGACTGTTCCCTCTAATGGGGGAAGAATTGAGAGCAGATGATTGATAGAAACGTTCTTTCTCAAAAAATCATCATGAGAAATGGCATATTAGTGGGGCAACATGATGAAAATTTAAACGAGTGGGTATAAAACCTAAATAGTGATAGATTCCAAAATCAAAAAACATAAATATTAGAATAATTATTTTAATTTGGGTAATTAATTTTTAGTAATATGACCATAATAATTGAAATTGTCCAAACATTTGGAAAAACCACAGAAAAGATATAGATAATTGAATTAAATGACCAATGGGTTAATGCATCTGGATCAACCACCATGTTATTCTTGAGTATTCTAGAGAATACCCTCTCTATATGTGTATAAATGATAATAACCGATGTTCATGTTCATTGGGATTAAGGGTAGATATGATCCAAGGGGGAGTTTAATCAAAAGATGCAAGATGTTGATGTGATGTGCTCAAGAATTTCGATTAATTCAAATCAGTTACTTGAGAAGAAGAAATAATCTAGAAGAATTCCTTGAAAGGAATTAATGTTTTATGGATGAAATTTACATAGTGAATAAAAAAATTATTTTATTAACATTATCTATTATTTCCTACTCTGAGTTCTGACTTAGTAGGCTTATAGGTTTTGTTGATGGCTTATTGGAAGGTGACATATGAGAATAAATGATGTAAGAGAAGAATAATGTTTGTGGGTCTAAATGTGTGACTAATAATAGGAATAGTTTCACATCATATGAGTACCTCTCTATCTTATAATTAGATGAATGTTATCAATGGGATATAAGGGGTGATTTTTATGTTGTTTGACATCAATAAGACCAATTAGGGGAGACGAAGAAAAAATGAGGAATTTCTGGATTATATGTTTTTTCTCAAGAAATATGGTATTAGCTGACTATTTTTAGGATACCAAGATGTTTGGAGAGAACATTTGGAAATTGATCGATAAGAGGCTGAGAAATTAGTTGAAAGTAATGATTTCACTAAAGTAGATAATTTCAAAAATCTTCAACAACATAGTGAAATCTTTCCTAGAGGCTTGTAAATTAGTTGAAAGTAATGATTTCAATATAGTAATGATTTCACTGTAGTAGATAATTTCCAAAATCATCCACAAAAGTTTCCTTGAGATAGTGATAACGAGGTAAGAAACTCATGGGAAGTTGATGTGGAAAATGATGATTCCGAAAAAGATATTGTTGATGAGTAGGAGGAAGCAAGTCGTGATTTGAACAAAGTTTTTTGGATAAAGAATGATTTATATGGTTTGAAGAAGGCACCAAGAGTAGGGTATTCAAGGTATGATCAGTTTTTTAATAGGCTCAGATTTCCGCATTGTAGAGTTAATTAAAATATCTATGTTAATAAAGACAAATTTTTAAGGATGATGGTTCTGGTGAAAAAAAGAAGGAATGGAACATTTGTTTTACAATCTAAATATTCCAAGGAGGCTTCAAGATGTTTTGTAATGGATAATTCAATTGAGATACAGAATCTAGTTGCAAACCAGATGGTGTATTTCTTGGTTATGCAAGAAACATGATTGCATTTTTTCGGACTGTAGAAGCTAAATATATTGTGTTCACACAAGAATGATTGAATTTTCTGTGGATTAAGAATCATCTTGATGATATGGGAGTTATAGTGAAATTTAAGACTGAAATTTATTGTGATATTTCAAGTTCTCTATATCTTAGAAAAAATAAAATCCATTACTCAAGGACAAATAACATTGAAATGAAGTATCATTTTATTGTGGAGAAGGTGGAGAATGGTCTTGCGATGTTGGAGTATGTTCCTACAGAAATAAAGGTTATATACATTCAACTAAAGGCATTACCCAAATATGAATTTGAGAGGCATCAACAAGCTATAGGAGTTTTGTCGACTCCCCAAACATGAAAACCCCTAGATGTGGGATTGATACCCCCCTCGTTGTGGCATTGTGGTTTTTTTCCTAATGCACAGATATGTTTTTCTTACACATTTATAGACCAAAAAAAGTATTCTATGGGTTCATTTATAAAGGGAAAAAATTTGGAAACAGGGACAATATATCTTAGTCAAGACACGGGGAGTAGTTGATAGGGGGAGCAGCAAGATATGGGGAGTATTAAATTTGATATTGATTGAAGTGATCGATCAAAGGATACATATCATGAAATCTAAGGTTTGTGATTAAACCGGTTGTTTGGTGTCCATAATTGGTTCTAGGAATGAAGTGATTCATTGATGTACATTTCATTTGACTCTTGTTTCTCACTCTGAGCATTGCTCATGTCAGCATAGTGTATGTACTGAGTAAATTGTCTCTCACTATCTGAATCATAAGAGGAAAATGGTGGTAGAATATTAAAGAAGATAAAGTGGTTTCAAATTTCGAATGAGTTGTCAACAAACCCAAAGAGGAATATTGTTGGGAAAAAATACCTTAATGTAACATTAAAGTATTTTTGTGTTGGTTTTTTTGTGTTTGTTGACAAAGTAGGATTCCAGGGTGAATTATCATGTTCTCAAGATATTGTTGTAAAACCATGTTAAAAATGAACCATGACAAAGGAATAGAAGATATGGAGGTTTTACAAAAATAAAATATACAATGTCGCCTAATTTTCTATTATTTACCAATTTTTGGGGGTAAAAAATTTAGAGTTTGGATAAGAATTGAAAAAACTAGATTTTTATTGGAGATCTCATGAAAATATTGTAAAGTATTGAATTTAATAATGATTGGATTCATGAATTGTGTTTCATGAAGGAAAATATAATTATAATAGTGGACTTCACTGTTATGAAAATCATCAGGAAATGTGGATATTCATGAAGGAATAGTAAAACATATGGAAAAGGGATGAATTTTGAGAAGACTATCTATTTGTGAGTGGTGGTTCCTAAATGCGCAAATTTTTTTGACGGTGATATATGTGATGAAAATAGTCTTTGGGAAAAGTGTATTTTTATTAAGGCCATGTAAAAATATGGAAAATGACTTAATTTCTTTAATATTGGGTTTTCACGAAGGGTGGTTCACGAAGGAATAATGGTTCATGATGGAATACTCCGTGATTATGAATTCCATCATGAAATGTAAATTTCTTTGGAGGCCATATGAAAATATAGAAAATTAATTAGTTTCATGAAGAGTGGGTGTTCATGAAGGGTGGTTCGAGAAGACACAAAGGTTTCTGATGGTGGTCTTTATAGTTATTAATAGTCTTCATGAATACCATGAAGGACATTGACAGAACTGTCCACAGTTATGATGAGTATTAGGAATGGGAAATTCTCATTGAGCTTCTCAAAATTGGGTGAACTGCAAAGGAATTTAGGGAGCTTTGCTAAATGGTGATGATGTGTCCAGAAGGTTCTAGAATCAGTGGTAATGCCTATAAATAGGCCTCTACCCCCTTTATAAGGGTTGTAAGACTTAATGGAAATCTTATGGCTCTAAATTCTTGAAGTTGTTCGCGAAAGAGGTATGTGAAGATACCATGAAGGCTTTAAAATACAACAAAACATTATGAGCTTTGAGAAATATAATTTCTCCCTAAAAAAAGTGATTTTTGGGAAAGGCAATTTCTTCGTGAAGGCAATAAAATCAAAACGAATGTTCTAATTTTTGGGGAAGTAAATATGTTACATGAAGAATTTTTTATCTTTTCTAAAGAGAGATTTTTTCAAAGGAATTGTGCATTAAGAAAAGTATTTGAGAGGTGTTTTCTAGTAAATTTCTAGTATAGTGGTACTTGTAAGTTGGATGATTGTTGAACTTCATCATAGAATCTATCAACATTTGATGGTGTGGGATTTAATAAAAATTAAGAGACCTACATGTCCATAAATATTGTGTAGATCCCTTCTAAGAGTAGTGAGTGAAGGAAGAGGAAGACAATGATCATTCCCACCAACCGTTATCTAGAGGAAGAGGCATTGGGAGTTACCCTTTGAAATGCAGGGACTAGACCATAAATCATGTAAAATCAATGATCCTTGGCATAAGAGGGATCTAGCTCAAACATCATTAGTGTATCTGAGATTTAGTGAATTTTGTACAATGGAAATCACCATTGTATCCTCCTAGTATGTAGCCTAAGGAGGGAGAACCATGTGAAAATCGATGCATCCTTGTTCTTTCTTTCCTAAATTACATTCCAAGCATCATCATCCTATACACAAGGAAATAATAAGGCCCAAATTATCATTTATGATCAAACAAATCTACCCTTATAATAATGAGGTAATGATCTATTTTGGATGAAAGATTTTAGAAAAGAATTTCCATAAACTAACTCACTCCCATCTCAAGGTTTCTAGGCCCCTTTTAGACATTACATATATAAACTCTTCTATTATTGGATTATTGAAGATTAATTAAGAATTTTTTGATCATGAATGTATGATAATGTAATTTTCATCTTCTCTTATAGACATGCTCGGGGGCCTTTGTGTGATCCATGGGCCCTATTAAAAGGTGTTCAAAAGATTCTTGATGACTTGTCTAGGACATTAAATGTGAAAATGATGATTTGAATAAGGGTCTTAAGGGACCACGGTGTGAACTTCCTAGGAACATCGAATGTATTTCAGTGACTGCGAGTAACTTAAGCCACTTCAATATATTATTTCCTTTGTTTTATCTGAAAAATGATGGGAGTCATGTGATATTTCATTAGAAATGACAAGGAATATTACTCTATTTTTTCGGTAATCTGTGGTGTGGCCAATATGGGTCATATGGGTGTGTACGAGCATTTTGTAAAAAAATATGTTCATTTTCCCTTGAAGATAAAATGGTAAATACAACGTTTCCTACGCGTACCTAAGGATTTTTTTGTGATGATGATAAATAGTTAAAAAGGATCTTTCGAGGTGAGGTGGTCATGTCACTAAGGTCTCACAGCATCTTGCAGATCATAAGGGGCACTTTTAAAGTAATTTAACAACTGTGAGTACCTCTCTCCTCCCCCAACTTATCTCCCTTTTTATTCTACAATGGCTCAGGGAGTTCATGGTTTTTCATGAGAAATTTCAAGGTCATTTACTGTATATTTTGATGATTCCCCACGTGACTAATATATGTCATATGAGGATGTGTGAGCATGTTTGTAGAAAAATATATCAATTTGTCCTTGAGGAAATAAAATGGAAAGTACAGAGTCATCTGGACATAACAAATTACATTCATGATGTGATGGTGAAAACTCAAATATGTTTTTCAGGGAAAGGCTATCATGTCATTGAGCTCTCACGGCATCCTGGGGATTGCCTGTGTGGACCACATGGTCTTCATCGAATTCTAGTACCCCTCTGCTTCTCCACTTCATCTCTATTGTTTTATTCTACAATGGTTTAGGGGTCTTGAGTGTTTTCTCTGATATCATCATAGAATTTTATTCATTCCAAAAATGATATGGAACGTGATCCTTATGATCATGGAGGTTTTCTCCATTTTGATATTATTCTCCTTTATTGCTACTGGAATTTTGGATGGTTTTCCTGGTACATTCTGATGAAACCCCTAGTGTCCTGGGGGTGGTCAATTAGTTGTCATCATGCAACAATTAAATTCTAGAGATCCATCGTGAGGTTTGGATTTTCCATTAAATGGGAATGTGTTGGATTTATTGTAGGTTTTGTGTTGTGCACGGAGTTTTAGCATAACCTTGAAATATTAATGTTATTGCGAGTCCTTTGGAGGATCATGTGATCTTCAAGTCCCAGTTCCGTCACTTTTGAGGGGAATCTAACTCCCACATCCAAGAAATCCTTCCATTGCAAATTTTTTAATGCTTATTTTTTGGGTGTCAAAAGTTGGGCATCGATTAATTAAGGAAAATTATTCACTTAATTTAAGACCCCTTTTCTATATCATGTAAATACCACATATTTTATTATCATAATTAAATGATATTTACATAGAATTTTACTTCATAAAATTAGAAAACAATTTATATTCCATGGGTTTGTCATGTTATGATAATCGATGTAATTATGAATTATTTTCTTATGTGAATAAATTTAGAAAGGATATAAAACCCCTTGCCTTTTATGATTCATTTATAATGTTTTTCATGAAATACATTTTATTTCCACTAGTTATTTATATCAAAAATAATTAATTAGTTTCATTTTAATGTTATTTAAAACCAAATTTATAAGAACCTATGTCTGAACTGGTGGGAATTTCAATGGAAAATTGAATTTTATCCATTAGTGGATGGGTCATTTTGAAATCCTGATAGAGTAACATGGTTCTGTTAATTTTAACATTCAAAGGTGGTGTTTTAGACATTTTATGTTTTGGTTAATGTCTCGGTCGTTCATTATTGTATTATAGGAGGAATATTTGGATTGAGATTCTAGAACATGATATAAAATCCAAATAAAATATAGAATAGTGTAACTATATATGAAATGGTTTCATGGGTTATGACCAATATATTTCAAGACATGAAAATGAACTCTATGAAAAAGACCAAAAAATACATTAAAGACCAATAGTTCATGCTGTGAATGTGTCTTGGTTATTTTTTTAATAGGGGATTAACACCAATTACTTTTTTTGGGAAAAAAATAGTGAAAATGGAAGGCATTCATAATGATCTCCTCCACCTCCCTTCTCTATTATTCTTGACAATCATTCTTGTGTTTACATGGAATCATTGGATAAAATATTCATATTCCATCCTTCTGTGTTGTTTTTCTTAGGTACACTTTTAATTTAAATATGATTGTTTTAGGTAAAAAATAGAATTTCAGAAGTGTATGGTGAATATCTAATTTTTTTTAGATGTTCATTGAAGCCTATAAAGAAGGAATATCAAGATGATATTCTCTTGCATTTGTATGTCAATTTGCTGAGGTAATACATCATCATAATTTTCTTAAGTGTTTCTTCCTAAATCAATTTTATCAGATGTTAAATTGGTAGAATTAATTAGGGACATTGTGCATTCTAGAGTCAAGGATGTTTCAGGAGTAGAACACACCCTGTTGTAGATTTTTTTAGAATGAAATAATGACTTGGTGAGTTAACCACCAATATTCCAATTATGTATTTAATAATTTAATAAATTTAAAATTATTATAATTAGTAAATTATTTTTACATAGTGTGAGTTAGGGACATGGATAATTATCAATATTATATTTGGAGAATGTCGAGGCTAGATAGATTTTCTTGGGGCTTATTAGATGTTTCCAGTCCTTGGTATCGTGGTTGAAAATCCTCAGGGAATGTTTTGTGGTCTCATATACCTAACCTAGGGAATTTAATTTTGTTTTATTAGGAAGTTGGATTCCTGATAACAGTATTGAGATAGATTAATCTTAATAATTTAAAGAAATATTTTTACTAATTCAAATTGTCTATTTAAAATTGCAATATCAAATGGTCAAGAACAAACCCTAAGATATTTCATAACACATTATCCACAAATCATTTAATTTTGAGACCTTGAGACGATGGATATACCACAGAGATATTGTGAGGTTATACAAGGCCTTTTAGTGGACCTTATTTTTAAATGTTTTATTTAATTTTAATGCAATAGTTAAATATAATGGAAATATAAAATTAAAATAAATGAGCAACAAGGGTCACAAATCACCCATGTATGCCAGCTCATTGCTTTGGCCAATGTTGGATAACATCATGACTGAAAAATATAAGTAGGAATATAGGCTTATTTTTACGAATGGAAAGACCATGAGAACCTTATCCCACATATTAGGGCTCAAGACAATAGAGGATCCCCTTATAGAAATTAGTCTATTTTTTATTTTTTAACTGAGGATAGAACAAATGAATCCCTCATGTCTACTATGACATGGCCTATGTGGACAGAACCTAGGCCAACTAAAACCATGTTTGGGTGAGTTTATTGACCTAGAGGTTACCAAATTACGGATAGAGGCTACCAGACATCACCCAATTTCCAAATATATATAAAAAATAGTGTAGTCAAGGATTCCATTGTGTTGTATTTATAATGTTGTGGGATGTTCCTTCTTAATGATCGGGGTGATGACCCAAGATTTTGATAGAGAACGAGGACCAGGTTAGGGTGCCTCAATTATTTTGAGACTTGGGTGGCCCGGGGGTGCACAGTGGAAAGATATTCCTAGAGTGGGTGATGTGGTAAATTTATAGGTTCCATTGAAAAACATAAACCATACATTAGATTCAGATGGTCTATGGTAAAATTAGACATGAATTGATATTCATCAATCCGTTTTGTCTATCATTTTTCGATTCACTCATGGGGAAAATGCAACTATGTCTGGCTAAAATTAATGGTGAAAGAGATTAAGGATGGGTTTCCATGTATCAGGGATTTATATGGTTGGACCTTCCATGGAGTTAGAGATAAATACTATAGCATTTATTGATATTGGGCCCAATCATGATTGATATTTTCTTGGATTCTAGTTGACATCACTAGTATGGGATAATATACCCATAGTTAGAGAATCTGATTGGACAATCATGGGATGAATCCTTATAGTCATGAAGTCCTCAAAGAGCTTATGATATGAATGTTGGGGAACTACATCCGTGTATTCATCCATCCAACGTAACATTTTTTTTTCAAAAACACTTTTAAGGTAAAAGTGAGAAACCACCCAATTCAAGCATCATGAGAAATTAAAGAACCATTGAAAAGAAATTTGAGCCAGCTAAAAGTATTATCCCTAAAAATATTTCAAGAGATAAAGGATACTCGTGTGTCTGGAACCCCCATCTTAGGAATTTACTATTATGGGATTGCATCCCTAGAGTCGTGGAACATGACCAATGTGTCGTGGGATGCATCCCTAAAGTCATGAAGCCCTCAAAAATAGTATGATTAGACCACATATGGGTTAATTTCTTAGATACATGGAATCAAATAGTACTATCAATTGATGTATCCCTAATGTCATGAATACCTAACAAAGCTGCTGATAATACTTCATAGAGGGTATGTGTTTCCTAGAATTAAATGAATTCAATAAAGATGTCAGGGGGCGCATCCATAAAGTTGTTTCAACTGCATATAGTGCTTTAGTGGGCCTCATTCCTAGAGTCATGATGATTTCAGGCTTCTATATATTTGGATCTCAAGTAATGGCTATCAAGGATTGACAACTAGATTTATGAGTATTAGCTGGAGTATATATGGATTTGGAACCCCCATGTTACATGGGAGGCATGGCCATCACGACACAATTAGAGAAACTCGGACATCAAACTAATTATGGATTGGTCGATTTGGGTTACATACATGGGGATCTACTGTAATTTATTTATTGGTGTTTTGCTATAGTTTTTAAAATAATTTCACAAGAAAAAATCACTGCATATACTGGAATATATCAGACCTTGTTGGTGGTTCCAAACTAGTTTTTTTAATCATGCTCTACATTTTCCAACATTAAACATGGGACACATGTTAACTCTCACTTTATTGTTGGCACAGTTGTGTTTAAGCATAATACAGCTTAGTTGAACAAGATATATTGGTTAATACTATGACATTTGATGTGGTTTGGATCAAAGATGATATAGATCACTTTTTTGGAATGTCTCTGTAACTAGATTTTTAGATGGTAATTGTATATATAACATGGTTGCTCTAGTATTTACAAAATTTTCAATATTATTAAATGATGTCTACTTATTCATAACTAATTTTATTATTTACTATTATGGATTTTATTTATTTGTATTATATTTTATATATATTTTTATATGTGGGGTATAGTCTCCCCAAAAATAACACAATAGACCCCATTCTTAGTCGTTAGCCACTGGCATATTTGGAGGGGTGTTTGAGGTCATGTGGTGAATCAGTCTGGTAACTTGTTTAGAGTGATCCATGGTGAGATATTACAGAGTTTCATTAGTGTATTTTTCTCATTTTTATTGGGATTTTTTATATGGTACACTATAGATTTAATGATATGTCAGATCATGTGATGTATTTTGGGATGGTGCCTCATCAACACTTGTTTTATCTAGAAGAACATGTTACCCAAGCATGGGGATACTATTTATATTTATGTGGATATATTTCTATTTGATTTTTCCATGGTAGATTCATGTATAGATTTTATGTTTTGATTTTTGATTGATCTATAGCTCTTAGACCATTGGAAAGTGCCTCGTCAAATTATTTTTACTCTTTTCATACAGAGGAAATGGGCTTGTCATGTATCATATCTGGAATGTAGGATTAAAATGACATATATGAATATAGGTGACTGATTACATATACTTTATTTCTAATGGAATGTTATATGGATCTATGGTGATACATTAAATTAAGAAGACTACAACTCATGCAGCATGCATAGGAGGAGTAGTTACCCTAGTCGGTTGATGTGAAAACTAGCTCGTAATCGCTGGATCCCTTTTAAGTGTTTCTAGTTTGGGTTAAATTTCATGAAATATTCATCTAGGGAGATATTTGACGAGAATATTCTCAGAGGGGATAGGTAACCCAGTTTTGGGTTTTTGGTTTTGTTTTTATGACTCTCTTTTGTGAGATCACAGAGATTGATGTTTTGAAATATTTATGTCATGTGATGTTTATAAAGAAGATTTCAAGCTGTTTTGTGAGTTGTGACCTTTTGAGAAGTTGACCTATGGACAAGGTGGGCAGACCTAGAGCATTTCATAAGACTAAACTAGTATGGCTGTTGGGGATACCTAGACGATGTTATATTTAAAATATCCCCTAGTTTTTAAGTTATTATTTTTTATTATAGTTATTATTAGATTAATTACCTTGATGCTGTCAATTTTTTACTTTCTAAATCAATACAAGGAAGGTTTTGTTGATTTTCTATAAAAGGAATGGTTATGACTCAGTTTATTTATAATAGAACCACCATGAATTCTTATGGTTGGAGTAGACTCAATAAAAATTCCATGAATATAGGAGCACCCTTGTGAGGTATAATTCCATCTGGATGTGTGAATTATTGAATTAATATTGAAGTGGTTATTTTGGAAATAGATACCTGATTCCCTTAAATTGGTTTACAATGGTAAATTTTGATGACAACATAGTGTACTTATTTTTTAGATATAATAATTCAAAATATCTTGACATCATCTCGAGTACATTAAGGGAGAAATGGATATATTCCTAGAGGCATGAATGTGTTTCTTGTTGGGTGAAGGTCTATCCTTAGGTTTGTGTACATGAAGTAGTATAAGTAAATTCTTATGGTCAGAATACCACCATAGGATATTGTAGGAGGATCCTTATGTGAAAAGATTCTTTGGATTGATTGTATCATTTTTTAGATGGTTAAGGTGGAATTAAAATTCATACAATATATAGACCTAATTTATTTATAGAGTGTAACATGTGAATGAAATTTTCATGTCTTGTTTCATGAGGTAAAACATGTTATAAAAAGTATGGAAGGTTCCATTTTGGGTGAGTTGTTTGGGAATTATAGGGATGTTGGAATCATGGTTTAGGGATTTAGATTGGAGTATGAAAGGGTTATTCCATGTTCCAAATAGGACCTTCTGATCAGAGGTCAATGTATGACGACCATCTTTCTGGGTAGAGGATACTCATCGGTTTTTTTCCATAATTTGAGATGGGATATGGTACCAACTATAATGGGTGGTTCAACCATGTTTTGGTACAATGAAGTGGAAATCATGTCATGTGGTTCATGGTGACACTGGAAATGAATTTGGATGAGTGATCCTAATGGAGGTGAACACCGCAAGTTAGAAGTGTTCATGGATGGATAAGTTTTATTATATGGAACATCATGAACTATATAATGTAATGGTTGAGGAAACAAGGGTGTTTCGAAAGATTTAGGTGTTAAGAAACACCATCTATGGGTTTATTAATGGTTACAATAGATTAATCATGTTTTTTGAATACTTCACCTCATGTTTGATGTTTCAGAAAAAAATGTCTTTTCGAATTTTAAGGTAGAACACGACAAATTGAATTTGGCTAGGAGACCCATGTAGGTCATGTTTATCTTGTAAATTATTGTAAAGGTTTATTTTTTATGTGATGTTTTATTGTGAGGATATTGTAATAACCTGTGTCCCTACTAGTTGAGATTTCATTGGGATGTTTAATTTTCTCCATTTGTGGATGGGTTGATTTCAAATCCTGAAAGTTGAAAAATGTTTTGGGAATTTTAATGTTAAAACATTGTGTTTTGGATGTGTTTTATGTTCTTGTGTATGTCTTGAGTGTTCAAAAAAGCATCAGAGTATGAATAGGTGTTCTGGGTTGTTGGAATGGGCTGTATAATCCAACTAAAATCATAAATTGGGTATTCGAGACGTGAAATGGATTTATGGGTTGTGTCCAATAATGTTTAATATGTTAAAAGAGTCTTGGATAAATAACCCAAAAATTGACTATGTAAACCCATAGTTCATTCCATGATTGATCCAATATTCCTTTTATTTATTGACCCATGGACCCTCTTTATTCACTAGCAAAATATGGAATACATGGGAGGGGTTTGGGAGGAGCGGATCTTCCTCCCTTATTTATTATTCTTAGAGATCTGGGCTGCGACTACACGGTATTGATGGGAAATGTCTTCCCCTTCCATCCTTCAATGATTTCTCTCAATCATTGATACTCATTCTTGATATGACTATTTTAATTCAAAATTCAGATATCACTAGAGGATGGTGAAATCACTTGTTTTCTTTGGAGATTCTTTTCTACCTAGAATGGGGGGATCATGAGACTATTTCCACCTATGTTCACACATTAATCCATTGATATATGAATCTTTTTTTATTTTTCAAATGGGGTTTTACATAAATAAATTTTAACTATTATTAAATTAGTAAAATTAATTAGTTATTATTTGGAAACTAGAACTGGGGTTGTGTTAGGAGTGTAATACATCCTATTTCTGATTGTTTTGGCAAGGGGAAATGACTCGGTGAGTTAACCAAGATTATTGGATGTTCCAGATTTAATAAATAAATAAATTATAAATTAGTATAAGTAAATAATTATTTGTACATTTCATGATTTTGGGACTCAGATCATAAAGACAATTTTAGTTGGTCAATGATGATCCCAGACGAGCATCACATTCTATGGAAGATTCTTTTGGACCTTATCATCACTTTGTAAAAGCCATGGAAAATGGTAGGTTATCTAGTGTACTTTCCCTATGCAATACACAATTTTTATGGTTCATGTTGATTCATGATCAGTACAATGAGGGTGTTTCTCATATATAAATTAAATCAATTGATGGTTTTATTTAAATAAAAATTCTATTTTTAAAGGTAATTTCCCAAGTTCACAAACAACCATTGAAAGATTTATTGATTTATCATCCATCGATGGATGATATCAAGACCTTGAGACTATGGATGGCCGCCAAACCTCTTGTTAGGTAAGATGGATCCCTTTAAAACTCCCTATTATTAGTTTTTTAATTTACATTGTGACTTTAATTTAAAATAAATAAAAATATTATTTTAAAATGAAAGATCCCCAAGTGTATTGAACAACCCTCATGAAATAGATTGTCAGATCTACAACCAATAGAAAAGGATGATAATTTGGAATATTAGTATGTGTCCAAATCAGTTGTGTGGTGAGGTATGACCATTAGGAACTTATCCCATATTTTGGGGCTCAAGACCATAGTGAAACCCCTTATGGACATCATGTCATTCAGAATTTCCATGGAAAAGACATGAAGAATGATCCTCTCATTTCAAATTTGGCCAGGCCTAGGGTGACCTACCATATGCTGACTGATATTTTGTTTGGGAGAGAGGATTAAACCATGATTTCCTAGATAAATGTGATGGAGTATAATATATCTATTTATTTCCACCTATGTAGAAATACTACTGTATATGGTGGGTATGTGCTTCCATATTGACGATGTGATGGGAAATATTGTCCCAGTGTGTATGGTGATGACTAAAGACTTTTGCAGAGACTGAGGAGCATGGGAGGGTGCATCACATATATAGAGACTGAGGAGACCTAGTTAGTGACCAATGGATAGATATTCCCTTATCATAGAAAGAGATATTATAGTGTGTGTCATCATGGAACCCATTCCTGACTTGGGGGTCCGAGTGGATTGGATAAAGATGATGATCAAGTCCATTCATCCATCCTTTTTAGTTTCATTTTTGTATGATATCTTGGAGTGATTATAAATAGGATTGGATTCCATGATTGGAGACATGTAATAAAAATGGAAGGCCTATTTTAGGATAAGGATACTATGGGATCTTCCATGGATCAAGAGCTATGTGCTAAAGCCTGTATGGATTGGTGGATAAAAATGTTATGGGAATTCATGGATTAGGATCCGACATAAATTAGTCTAGATGGGGATGGTATCATCATATTTAAATAATAAAATTAGACTATCGTGGAATGTATCTCTAGAGTCATGATGATCTCATAGTGCCTATGATAGGACTGTCGAGGGATTTCATCCTCCATGTAGAGAAATATGATAACACATTCCTGAGATACATCCATGGAGTCAGGATAACAACATGGAAAATATTATAGGACCATTAGGGGAGTTTATACTCAGAGTTAAGAAATATGATCATCCTGGCCTGGGATGAATCCTGAAATTCATAATGACCCCAAAACAATTATTATAAGACTTTCAAGTTAGTGCATCCCCAGTGTCAACTAATTTAATTAGATTATAGTGGGAAACATCCTTGGAGTCTTGAAGACCACAAATAGATTATTATATAACTAAATGGTGTTGATGTCCTTGAATTCAGGAAATTTGATTAGAAAATGGTTTGGTGAATTTCTGAAGTCATGATGACCTTAGAGAGGGATATTTTGAACCTCGTTCTTGGTGTCTATATGGTATCATGATTCCATGGACATGGTGGTCATAAATTGGATACTGGGGGATGGTTATAAATTTTTGTGAGGATTGGATATGTGTTAAATGGATTTAAAAATATCATGTTACATGTGGGAATGGTCATCATGGTTCACTCAAAGACACCATGGAATTGGTACAAAGATGGTTTGGTTGATCAGGGTCATAGTACTGATGATTGGATGTAATTTATTTATTTTATTTTCCATTTTATTTTATCTATGAATTTCACATTCACATATCACTGTGCATTGTTTTTTGTATTGGACCATGAATTTTTTTCCCTACTATGTTTTTTACTCATAGGCTACATTGGTAACCACTACACTTGGGTATCTAAGAATAATCTAACATGGTTGTAGGTGGAGGTAGGGTTGAGGCTTGGGATTACATAGTCGAATGAGATAGGTAGGATGGTTCCATGAGAGTATATATGGTTTTATTAGAGAAGATATAAATACATTTTATTCAATTTATTTTATATTTGTATGTATCTGTAACTGGCATAATGGGTTGTCACTGAGTGAATATCATGGTTATTCATGCCTTTAATACATTTTATCTATTATTGAGGGTTATCTCTTTATTTACCCATAATCTAATTATTTTATAAATTTAATGGTATTTGGATGTTTTTTATTTTATTTATACTATAATATATGGGTTATTGTCTCCCAAATCTAGCACCATAGACCCCTGCTGCTAATATGCCGCCTCTGGATCATGGGGAGGCGCACATATGGTCATTTAGTGAACCATTCCAGGAACTGGTTAAGATTTATCCAAGTTGGGATATTACAAAATTCATTTATATGGGTTCTTTCTGATTTGATAAGTTAATTATTTTCTAGTGGAACAAATAAGTATTGATGATTGATTGGTGGGGCTATATATTTCCCTCCAATTCATTGGTTAAAAGTTTATATCTCTCAAGAAAAAGTATCCATGAGTAAATTTGCAGTTGATCATATGTATCGGAACGAATGGTGTGGCTCATGACTATTTTGTTCCCTATAATAAAATTTGAACCATAATTGAATCATGATTAACATATTTATTCTTATTATCATGACTATGTTAACTCTAATGGATCATGATTATTGAATAAACTTCTAATTTATGTCATATTTAATTTCAAGATTTTTTACATGATTTATAACCACATATTTAATTTTTATATTTTTCTAATGTTTCTGGATTGCACCGATATGATCATATTATGCTAAACTATTATCATTGATTTTTATTGATTATGTTAACCCTTACTAATAATATAATATCACCCCATTATTATGTTCACATTTCTCTAGGTCATGAGGATAGAAAATGTATTAAATTTATATAAGAGTATCTTATAGATATAATTATTAGGAGATGTTCATGAATTGTTATTGAATAAACTATTTCATATGTAGTGAAAAAATCGACTAGATTAAAAAGACATGATTTATATTAGTTAATATTTTTCCATAATTATCTATATATTTAAACCTAAAAGGTATTGAAAATTTATTGAATGGAAAACTATGTTTTAATTCATGTAATTAGATGGCCACATCAATGAGTTGTTATAGTTGGTATCACAGCAGGGTTTTAGTAAATTTAGATATTATAACATATTTGGTTCAGGATAATTTAAGAGTTATAAATCCTATCAATGTTTTTAATGTTTGGGCTAGTAATAATATAAATGGTAATGATAACCATTTAGTTTTATTAAGATAATATTACAAATTTTGTGGAATAATATTATAGAATATAAGAAAATTTTCATGGATATGTTACGGGATTGATTTTTTATAAGAAAACATCCTGAAACTTTATAAGGTATATATTGTGTGTTTATCCTAGGAATTAAGTCATTGTATTGATACTACATGTGGGTGAAGGATCTAGTAAAAATTTTACTAGGGGAAAAAAATTAGAAACTATGTATTGGGTATTTACTAAATCATAAATTAGTGAATTAAAATAAGTTTGAACTACACAATTGGTTTGACTATCCATTGGGTTATTCTTTTCACAATCCCATTATCTATTTGAAAAAATATTTATGATGTAATTCTTAATCATGTTAATATAATAACTTAAGAATTTTGATATAACACAATTTTATTTAGCCTAGGTTGAATAAACTAAATTATATGATTAAAAATGGTTTCATTTCAGAATAAATATCAAGATTGATGTATTTGTATTCATATTTTAGTTATTATAGAGACCATTTTGGTTTTAGTGTTTTGTTGAAACAAGATGATGAAAACGTATTTTTTAAAGGTACATATCTAGAAACAACAATGTCTTATATCAAAACAAGGGAGAATACCTAAATAGAGGAATCTTATTATATGCTTGTTGTGATGTAAAAGTGAGTTGACTTTTCTTACATTAGGTAATGAGGATGAAATTATAATTGAAATTAAATCATTAGGATAATAGCTATTTTAATTCCTAAAATTTATTGAATATATATGAAAAATAAAATGATCATTTGGTATTAGTTTTGTAATAATGGTTTGAAATAATATTTTAAATAGAATAAACCACTTGGAGAAATGCTTTTATGGTAAGGTTATATTTTTTACGTTGAAAACTAATGTAAAAATGTTTGTGGGAGGGATTGATTTCATGTTTATTATATTTTTGATGTCAAGATAATAAAGGGTGAAGTTAATTTAAAATGTATGATATATAGTATTGATATCCTTATGATTGGTGATAATTCATGTTATTATTGGTTGATTTTATCACTTTTTTGGGATTATGATATATATTATATTGTGTGTGAGTTGTTTAACTAGTGGATACCAATCATTTTAGGATTAGTGATTGAATTAATTTTTAGATGAATATGTTATTTTACATTTATTTATTACTTAGAAAACTATGTTGTCATGAGTTGTTATAATCTAGATAATTTTTCATTAGGGAAGAATAATAAATATTTTTTGATGGAATATTTGTATTTTAATCTATCAAATAATAGTAAGGTAGTTGTGAAAATAGATTTCATATATAAAATAATGAGTACATTAAGATTACTCACACATATATCAATCTATGAGAGATAATTAAATTTATGAGGATGTAATTTATTTATGGAGGTAGAATGTAATTACTTGATATTTCCCAATAGATTCTACTTAAATAAATATTATATTAAATTGAATTTTCCAAAAACAATACCAAAGTAAAATTATTAATACATTGATATTTTTTTAATAATAAATATAACCATTAAATCATTAAATTTATTTTATATGTTATAAGTTTAAGTAACCATAATGAAAAATAACGAAATATTGTACGTGAAATGGAATTAAAAATATAATTATTCTTTATGAACCCTATTTTCCCAAGCTTAAGATTGAGGTAGCTTTGTTATGGTTTTCCCCAGATAAATCCCAAGATGAAATCAATTAATTAAGGCTTGATATAAATAATTTTTAGGAAAATCATTATAATATATAACATACTACAATATTCAATATTTCCAAATCACAACCCATGACTTCTACTATTAGTTATCATACTTTTAGGTCATAAATAGATGTAATAAGAGTGTTTTTATGTATAAATTACTTTAATGTCGACTTGTTATAATGATCTGTTGAATCAAATGGATGTATCAATAAAAAACCCTTTTATGAGTAATTGTTTTTTGAAGTTATGTATTCCGATATTATAATTAATACACATAAATTATAGATATAAAATTAATATATATATATATATATAATTTATCTTCCATACAATAGGTATTTTTTGATAATAATTTACAATACATTCACAATATACTTAAACATAATTTTTTTTACAAATTTTCATTTTGAAAAATATGGAATTATATTTTAAAAATTTATATGAATTATAGAATTTTAAATTCATAAAATTAAATTTTATTTAGAATTTATGACATCAAAATGTATTGAAAACTCTTTTTTGTGTTTTTTCTGAAATGTTGGTTTTTAGTAAAAAAATTGTTATATTTATGAAATTTAAAATTATTATTATTATATCATAATGACATAGAATATTAAAAACAATTAACTGATAAAATAATAAATTAATCAAAAAAATATTCATTTTATAATAATCTTTAATTTTTGAAAACATATATCCATCAATTTTATGATTAAAATTAAATGTTACTTTAATAAAAATTGTTTCATGTATTTTATTTAAACCTAAAATTTTCGACATGAGATTAGGTTTTTTATTAAATATAAAATTTCATTAATTTAATTTTATTTATAATTAATAAATTTATTTCATCAAAATAGTAAAAAATGTTAATTTTTAATGATATATAAATTTTCTAATGAAAAAGATAATTTTCCTAAAATCCATTTTTACATGATTATGATTGTTTATTTAAAAATTTAAATATCCAAAATTATGAAAATTTATTTTAAATAATTATTTAGAAATGTTATATTAAAAGGTTAATATTTGATAATAAATTAAATTTCATTTTTTGGCATTAAAATTAATTTATAATGTTAAAAATCTATTATGTTGTTTAAAGTAAATTTTGGTAAAAGATATAAAATTAAAACCAAAAGCTGAAAAACACATGTGGGTTTATCTAAAAAAAATTTAAGGTATTTCTTTCACACACACAATCACTACACCCTCATTTTTTTCATTTCTATACATTTTTATTTAAAATATTAATTAAATTATTGAAAATATAAGGGTTTCCTTCAAAACTACGCTTCTTATCACTTATAAAATTATAACACTTCCACCGCTAAAAAAATTACAATCCTATAATATTTTTCATTTAAAATAACTCAAATTTATCATCTTATTACCCTATCATAATTAAAAAATCCTATATTAATTACTAATTTCTATATGTCCTTTATTTAGAAAGATAATTTTTATAGAAAATTCTTATTCCCAACATGAGCTTCCACTTCTTCTTAGGGCATCCCTAAAAAAATTTACAATACTAAAATCCTATAAGATTATAAATATAATGTAATTATTATCTATATTATAATAAAATGTATTTATATTAATGAAAAAAATGATTCTTTCTGTTCCAACCACTCTGAAAAACTAAAGCATCGATCATGAGAATGAGTGAACTACCACCTCTATGAATCCATGTTGTTTGTTTTTCAGAACGTCCTCTAGGGGATATTTTTATAGAAGGTTTTAAATTATAAATATGATTTTTTAGGATATTATTAAGGTTTTGACAAAAAAAATGTTATCATATTAATGATATGAATGTTAAACTATTTTCATAAAAAATAACAATCTTAAAAAGTGAACTTAGAAGAAAAAAGGTTATACATAATATGAAATTGTTTCTTAACCATAATTTATTCTCAAACATAATCTTGATTTCATTATATCATATTATAAACACTAAATAATATCATTTTTCTATTAGTATAATTATATTTTATTTAATCACCTCATAATAATTCATTAATCATGTTTTGATTTTGTTTTGATTATTTTGACCACCTACATGAACAATGCTGTGAAATTTTATCATGGATGATTAGGAAAAAAAATTAAAACTATAATAGGATATAAATATTAAAATAATAATTAGTTTTTCTAGAAATTATATATCAATATTTTAATATTTAATAAAGAAAAGAGAATTTGTATGTTAAAAAAATTCAAAATTACTCTTGTTGGTTACATATTATAAGAAAAAAATTATGTTCTCATGAAAGGTAATATAATTTTTTAATAAATTACCACTAATTATTTATAGTAATATTAATTATTTTTTAATGATTATTTTTTTAATAAGAAAAAATACTGACATCTCTCGTTTGAAACCCGTATAAACAATTAAAATTATAAAAACCTAATAGGGGAAAACATATAAAAACACTAACTAAAACATTTATTAATATATATATATATATAATAATTATCAAAAGGAAGCAAAAATAATGATATTTATAAACATGTTTCTTGGGAATGTAATTAATTTATTTATTTATTTGTTTATTCATGTTATTTTGTGTAGGTGTATAATGAATTAAGATAAAGGTAAGTGTTTTCTTCACAAATTCCTCACATAGAGAGATGAATCGTATTATGAACCTAATTAAATTTATGTTATGTATATAATACCTATTTTATAAATCATATCATTAATTTACCTTTATAAATGCTATTTTAAATTCCATTACAATATTTATCACATTATATAGGTTTTGATTTGACTCATGTCGTAAGGGGTTCTTTGTATCCAATTTGAATTCCTTGAGACATGTTTATGTTATACACCATCTTTTCTCCTTTCTCATGTACATACAACCCCATTATCATATTTTATAATGATTATATTATATTTAATGATGTTATATTTTATCTTTTTCTGGATAATTTTGATATTGATTCATATATTATTACCTGATTTTTCTCTAATTGAAATGTCTAATGTTGTCAACAATGAACCTCCATCTCTTAGTTAGTTCATTAATTAATATTAATATCTAATATTCCATAAATTTTCTCCTCTAGTTTTGGGATAGATAATGTGAATAAAGTTTTATTATTATTATAATTGTCTTTGTCCCTTTCATAAAGTAAAATCTAATACAATAATTATTATGTGGGTTTCCAAAAAATATTATTGAAAAATATTTTCTACCCAAATTTCATTTCAATAAATTATGAATTTTCAAGGAATTATTAAATGATTTTTATTTGTCAAATGTAAATGTTTTTAATGTTGTGACCTTACCTTTTTTAAATTAACTTTTCAATGTCACCCAAAGCCTCTTCATTTTTTTATATTTTGATAATTGTATCTTTGAACGTTTTCCATGGGAACACACCTTTCCATAAACATCAGAAATTTATTTGAAACATTATCTATATCTTTTATGGCTTCTTAAAGAAAGACTATTTATGTTCAAGGTTTAAAAAATATACATTTTTAGATTACTTCAAACAATTAGGGATATTTATTATTTCTAATGTGATTTTTCTAAAACTCATTAAAATTATTTTTTATTTTAGTCATTTTTCATTGATATATTTTATGCTTGGTCAATGATTTTTTTCAAATGTGAACATCCATTTATTTTTTAGATAGCTTATGTGATTTATTTCATTATTATAGGCATGACCTGTCACAACCTTTTCCTTCCTTAATAGTTTTTTGTGTATGACTATAATTTTTATACTAAATGTGTTTACTCTATGAATACCCTATTATTGATTAATTTGATTAAAATTTGTTCACTTATAGTCTATACATCGATTGATTATGTATTTTTCTTACATAACTTTGTATCCTTTATTTGTATGGTGTAAATACCCTAAAATTTATTATATTGATTAAATTATACCTATCTAGAATGTTACTTGATGTCATTAGATACCCATTTATTTTTCATGGGTATATCATGTTTTGATTGTTTAATTAAATTTTTAATGAATTCCTTATATAAATACATTTTAAAATTATATGAAAGCCATTTTCATTCTTATAGTTCTTGATTCTGTGTTAAATGACGCACATTTTCTTTCCATGTGTTTATTTATTTTATAAAAAAGTGAATGATTTTCATTTAAACATAATATGAAAACCAATTTTCTCCATGTGTTCATTGTGATGTGAGAAGTAAATTATTTTAAATTTTCACAAATTATTATGGATGAATGATGGGTAAGGAATTATATCACCCTTAAATACATTGGTTGAAACATTATATCCATTTAATAAAGTATTTGTGTGTACCTTTTTTTGTTTCTCATATGTGTGGGAATTGATTGTGTGGGTTATGAATGTAATGATCCCTATACTAATGTTTGTTCTAATTTTCTATATGTTTCAATAGATTATGCATATTCTCATGTATATGATATGGTCTCATGGATCATGTTTACTAACTTAATTTTATGATGCATGAATTACATTAATTCATTAATTATTCGACTATTTAAGACCAAATATTTATTGACTATGATTTTATTTTATGTCATGATTGTTCCCATTTATTGTTCTTATGATCACTTAATGTCTTTAATTTATTATCACTTATATTTACCATAAATGAGCATATGATCTCACACCATTATTATGTTTATGTTTCCCTAGGTCATAAAGGTAAGCAATGTATGAAATTTCTAGAAGAGTATCGTACATGTATCATTAATAGATGATATTACATACGTGTTATGGGTTATGAAATTTCATTAATACTGATAAAATACCATTATTTGAAAAAGAAATGAGTTCTGTTTCTGAATGTTTTAACATTATTCTATAAAACATTAAATCTAAAATTTATTGGTAATATATTGTTATGAAAAAAATCCATTTCTGTCATGTAATGATATAGTCATTTATTCAGGCTTCTATAATGGGGAATGTGATGTTCTGATTCCCCAAGCTGAATGACTTATGATGTATTCATTAAAATAGTTATTCTTTATTTAGAGACTCAAGAATGTATGTGTAGCTATAAAAGATTGGAATACGTCATATGTCATGGTTAATCTATGTACTATAAAATGAAGTCATTTCAAAATGCATACTTTCATATTTTATTGATAGTGGGAAAATTATACAGTAACATGTGTTTAGAGGATATCACACAATATCCATTTACAACTTTAATAACACTGATTCTTTAATTGAGGCCAATACATTCATACTTATATGATTTTTTCAATTAAAATAATATATCAATAATTCAAATTAACATAGGGTAACAATATGTGGTATATTGAAGGAGGGTTGAGTATTCACTCAAAGATAATATTTGTAAAAAATAGTGTATTTACATAAGTGGTTTTAGATGGGTATTCCCAAGTTATTTCATATAATGTGGTAAACTATGAATTTTATGATGGATTTATCATGGAGTTTTGGAAGACATCCAAATATATTTTCAGTTATGTTTTTACATGGTATTATATATGACATAGTATATATTAAATTGAAACATTTTTATAAGGCTTTATAAAATCTCTGATATTGGAGGAGATATTACTTAAATACTGTATAAAAATGATGTATATTGTCCATATCATATCTCATGATATGAGGATATAAAATGGAATTATATATATATATGTGTATGTAATTTGTAATTTTTAAATATCATTTGATAAAATATATATATATATATATATATCATATAAAATTTTCATTTCCAATCATATTCTATGAAAATAGCATATAATATTATCATGTTTCATATAGTACGATATACATAAACACCAATGATTGATAGAGTAACTATACATTAAATGTTAATTTTTAAATAATAATCCATGGATGTTGTAATTTATAACTAATGTTTTATAAGATGAAATATATAAGAGGAGGATAGATCACAGGTTACTGGTGTTGTTTCCAAAAATAATTATCTCAAATAAAATAAATGTATAAGTAAATTCACGATTCCTATGGATTGTCCTCGTAACCAATCTATTGGAAACAACAATGATGAGATGGTTTTTTCATTAACTGGCCTACCATACATTTGATTCTTTATACCTTGAATATTTTATTATTCCTCTATTATATAGTATAAAACAAGAATATTGGGGACAAAAGAAGTACCAAATTGAGAATTAAGTAACTCAGTTCATCCTATGGATACGCTATAATATAGGGAATTCACAGTATTATTCAAATGGATTTTTATGAAAACAATATGAATAATGGTCCTAGTTGTAGCTCTTTAATGAAAGGTATTATAGTTATTTATTTTATGTATATAAATATTTGTGGTATCATGAATGGATAATCTTTGGATTCTAGGTATCTAAATGACTTTTCATTGATCAATGAGTGTATGTCATTCCTTAGAAACCAACCATATAAAATTATTCTCAATAATATTCTCCCCATATATTTACCATCCAGTATGAATGAAGTGAGTTAATTTCTTAATAAATGATAATGAAATTGAATCATTCCAAATCCAAGTTCAACTGTGTCCCGTATAACTAAGGACTGTATAAAATGTCTATATACAATAATAAGAATGGATTCTATTTAATTTTATATGGTGAGGTACTCTTCCATTCCTTCCTCAGTAATCTAGTTTTCCAAAAATCCCAATAGCAAACATCCCAGTGCTCCCATCCCTATATATATCTACATAACATAACCTTAATCATTATACCACAACAACATTCCACATATATGTCTTATAACAACATAACACACCTAAATAACACAGCATAAACACATATCTCATATGTATATAGTGTAATTTTTATAAACCACTATGATTAAAACAGTACCACATTATAACTAGAAAGAAGATTGGGAGAGGGGGATTGGTCATCCATCAATGTCAACTATATCTTGAAATTTTTTGGTTTAACTAGTACCCAAAAAAATATATAATAATTATTGTGGTTAACTATCTTGGGTGGTTGTTCCTACGAAAAATAAAAAATATTAAAATGGTATATAATAAGACACTATCCAAACATAGGGGAAACTCCCTTTGAAAACACATATATATCATTAACGCACCATCACGCTCTCACCAATATATAATAATCATAATAAAAACTATTAGAAAAATCAGAATATATTGAAAAATATTTCTCTTTAAATAACATTATTTTCTTTAATAACTTGTAATACATGCAACATAGAGTTTAAAATAACTTTAATATACTAATGAAATATTATAATTTAATTTTATAGATATAAAAAGTTGTTTGATTGGAGGGTAAGAGTAATAGTAACTAAATTATGTATATACAATTTTTTCACATATATAAAATGAATTCATTGGTTATCCATATATTATAAATGAAAATAAAAATCCTTTGAATGTAAAAGAGTTGTTTTTTATGAAAACTATTTTAATGTGTGAAATCGGTTTTTAATATAAACTGTGAAATTCAACCCTATTAGTGAATGATTCTATTGAAAAATATATTATTTAATAAATAAAATGTCTTAAGAGAAGGGTTTAAAATTTCTATAACACTTGAATTTGGTAAATATGTCCCTTTTATTTTTGGTCATTATGAATAATAACATTGGTTAATATTTCTCACCTCATTATGTGATAAACTTATAAAATAGGGTAAAAACATTAAGAGAAGGGTTTAAAATTTCTATAACACTTGAATTTATATCATTTTATGAGTTTACGTGATCAACATAAATCCTGGTCTCTAATATATTTCCACATTATGCGAATATTTTTTAGATTATGACCTTTATATTAATTAAAATAAATAAATACAAAATGTAACGCTCTTGACTTTAATATCTCTAAATTCATAGCGTAAGGATAAAAATAGGATAGGTTTATTTCTAAATCATTATATGAGATTTTAATTACTTTTTTTCATGGTAATTTATTTTTAATTTCCCCAACATTGAAAAAATATTTATTTAATAATATAAAAATAAAATAAATGATTATAAAAATTTTATATGTAATATAATTTGGATGAATTATTGTGTTATAATAATATTTTAGAAAAATAGAAAATATTATAATTTTAATTGTTTATATTCTAATTCCATTTTTAAAAAGATGTTTATAAAGTCAAATTAAACGAATACATCCAAAAATGACATTATGGATATTTTATAATAATTAATATTTAATTAATTGATTAAAAATTCATAAAAATACATTATTTGGACAATTTAATGACATATGGATAAATATATCGACCATATTTCATTTATGGGTCACTAGATCTATTATGGTAACATTCACAACTCCTAAATAGAAAAACACATTGATATCAAGGTGATTATCAAAAGGTTTAATGGGAGTTTAAAAAAGATAATGTCGAAAACATAACCAAAAATCTGAAAATGTAATTGGATAAGATATTTTAGACATATTGTAATATTATCATTTATTATTTGAATTTTGATCCTTTTTTCAGAAAATAATTATTTATAAAAATATAATACATAGGATATTTCAAAGAATGTGCCTCCTCTCACTTATAAAACGGAATATCATCTACTCTATTTTTCATAATTTTTTGTGCCATATTGATCAGCCAATATTTTCTATAATACCTTCTGTAATCATTACCACCTCATTAATCATATTTGATTTCCGAAATACCATCCCTTTAAATCTTAAGTTGTAACCCCAAAGAGGATTCCCAATGAAAATGTATAACTCTTAACCGAGAAATTTCATTTTTATTTCTTCTCCCACTTTCTATAAATGAAATGGATTAATTATTAAAAAAATAAATGACTATTTACATATTTTTAATTGATATTATAATATTAGAACGACCATTATCCACCTACTTCCCACCCATTGAAAAATTATAACAACAGTCAAGTGTATTTGGGGACTACCACCTCCATGAAGCGATGCAATTATTATTTCACCATCTCTTATAATGAAAGGTAATAAGGAGAAATTTAATGAATATATATGATATATATGATATAATAATGATTCTAAAATGGTTAATTATTATTTTTATTTCAATTGTTTTATCTATCAAAAAGAGAAAACAATGTTCATCCATACGTACAACCTACTATCTCCATGCATGATGTAATTTATTTTATATCTATACCTTTTATAGATGAATCTATATATATATATATATATTAAATATATATTATATTTACATCATAATTAAGTTTTTATAGATGATTGATCCATGCTCAAATTAAATGTTCTAGAACTACCTAACTTAAATTCACATGAAAAATGTCACAATTAACTCCAAAAAATGCCAACTTTAATAAGGAATTGTTAATAAATTGGTGTCAAAATATTATAAGTGGATTATATATGATATTATAAATTGTTTAATGATTATTTTAAATAAATATAATAAATTTAAATTAATTATATCGGATGTTATAGTTCTATCAATGAATGTCGAACATGAGGTAAGATATTGGTGTTACAATATCATTTTTATTGATATTATTTTTATTAGGATTATGATGATGAACTTTCAGGATCAAATTATCATAAATCTGATAAATATTCATATACTCATATTATTTTTAGAGGATATATGTTTTCTTTTAATTATATTTTCTACATGTACTCGAGATACTAAAATAATTGTTTAATGAAAACCAACATTATTTGTTTCTTCGACCAAAAATCAGTTTTCTTTTATATCCATGATTGAGTAAAATGTTTCCATGAATGGTTTAATATTATTATATTATTTTTAAATTCATTTTTAAAAGATCTAATTTTTTAGAAATGATTAAAAAGGAATCATTAATTTGATTTCTAAATGAGTTACATTTGACTTTTCACTAAAAATGTGAATGAAATACTTTTTTAACACACAAAACATGAACAAAATTTATTATTTTTATCAAAGAACAATTATTTGAAGAATTAGTAACATGTTTCAAAGGTAATTTTTAAATGAAATTTTTTCCTAAATTTATTGAAATTTCATTTATTTTAAATAAGCGATTTCTTTGTAAAAAGGTAAATTTCATCAAGAAATGATCTAATGATATTTTAAAGTTATTTATCAACTATTATTACTTCTTTTTATGTTATGTATCATTTAATTAAGATTTTATCAATTGATAACATACACATTATATATTTTTATGGCCTATGATGATTATTTATTAAGGAAGATTCTTTAAAACCCATTTCTTTTCCATGAGTTAATTTTGTTATGAAACTCATTTCTTCTCCATGGATTATGATATGATGAAATAATGAATTATTTTTTAAATCCATTTATTTTTCATAGGATAAAACAAAATTATTTATTTTAGAACTTTTGTCACGTATATAGATTATTGTAAATAAGTTATGCGAGGTCCTATAATTACACATCCCTTAATTTTTCTAGATAATGATGGATATCCCATTAGATAACAAGGACTTGGAAGGGGAGTGAACCAAGTAAAGTATGAGAATCTATCCTCTAAGATAGTGTGGGGTGTGAACTATAAAAAAATATATTATTATGGGGGGTGAACCTAGGTAACTAAGATAGTCATGTAAGTGAGGCATTACTAATAAGAAAATGATTTTCTATGCTTATTTGTATGCCAAAAACTTATGAATTGTTATAATGTCATTCTATCACAGATCATGTTCTTTGATTCCATTATTAATGATGTATTATAAACTTTCATGTTTTATTCTAGAAATCGGGATTATGATCTATGATATGTAGTATGTTGTTTTCAAAATTTATTCTCATGTTATGAGACCCATATTTAAATTTCATGTTTTTTTGATATTTTATATCTCCCCTGTTTACCATTACTAAGAATCAAAGATCACCATTTCTATTTTTCCATTACACAATTTCTTTTGAATAATTTTAGTTATAGTATATCTTATATAGGTGCTAGTTATGAATAACATAGTTTCCCATGCAAAATAGGATTTAAAAACATTAGGGAGAACCCTCATGGTAATCATATGTACATGAGAAATTCTTATGTTATGATAAATAATGTAGTGAAGTTTTTCTAGAAAAACAAACCCGTTTAGATTTTATAAGAGGATATGGTTCTAGAATAGAAAAATCATATGGTAATAACCTTGAAAATAGGTGGTTGAGTGAATCATGACTATCAATTTGGAAAATCGTAGATTTCCTCTTACTGCACACCAAGTATAACACTCTCAGTGGGATATAATTGGGTTAACTTACATTTTCATTATGAACCATCATGAAAAAATTGAATAAATGATGATCAAGGATAACCTAGGTTAGTCATATGGTGTCAAAGATTGAACATTTATATTTATTTATAAATTATATAAATGATATTTTCTTTTTATGGGGTTTCACACTATGATTACTATCTATCATGATATGATTTTTGGTTTTATTATATTTCATGAACCTATCAGAACCATGTCAATGATGAGTGTGTTGGAAAATACAATGATTATACTCTCAGGAAACCATATTTAATTTCATTACGAATAAAAATATTTCTTTTAATTCTTATAGATGTTTCTCTATATTCGAGTCACGATATGCCTTTAAATGAGTAAAGAATGGAACAAAATTATGATGAGTCATTTATGTAGAAACATCCAACTTATTTTAGTGGTTATGTTAATCCACATGTTTGTGAGAAATGAATCAATGCCACTAAGAATATATATTTCACTCTTCAGTTTATAGTTCATGAAAATTTTATCTTGGTTTTTTATCATCTTTACATTGAAGCAAATTGATTGTGTACACTTATCAAGACCACAAATAAATGGGAAGAAATTTCCTCTATTGAGTGGTATAAGTTTAAGAGAATACTATTTAATAATTACATGAATCATATTTATTGTATTAAAATGGATAAAAATTTACATGAGATAAAGTGGTTGTTTGATTAATCTTCCTGTACCTATGAAGATCATTCTAAAATACATTTCAGGAATATTACTGGTTTTATCATCAAACCAAAACCTAATGTTGATATATTCTTGATCAGCAGAAAAACAAGTCTCCAAAGAGTGTTACCCATATGGAAATTCAATATCTATAATAAAATCATTTTTTTGTGATATAATTGTGGAAATTTACATTATAGAAAAAAAACAATACCATGGTTTTGATAATAATAGAATGATTGAATTCAAATAAAATTATAAACACTCTAGAGATAAAAACATAATAATTCCATTATACATAAAATTTAAAAGAAAACAAGGAGGAAATTAAGTCAATGGAACTAGTAAATGAGTTTTTTCAGGAAATAATGGTCATCAAGAAATCGAATACTGATGTTATGGGAAGAATAAGTTATCTTATAATGGTGAGAACACACCCCAAAATTCAGCACTCACACTCTCATGTTTAAAATTCAAAGAGTATGAGAATTATAGTAACCAATGATCAAATATAAATGGTAATGGTGATTATTGATTTTAGTAACCTCTTAATCCTAGAAAAAATGGGAAGTATCATTATATCACAATTATGATTTGGATAATGATTTGGTGAATGGTATACATTATATCTAATTTGAGAACCAATAATGTCATATTTTATTATAGATATACCTACTATATTATATATAAATAATTTTCTAATTGTATTATTATACAACGTCAATGTTTAGATGTTAATTAACAATGAATAATAATAATGTTATTATGATTACACCTCAAGTTTATGATTCTTATAATTTAATGATTATGAGAAATAGATTCATAAAAATATCATTTTTATCACTCTATAATAATTTATGGTTATCTTATGCATGGATATTATTTCATTACAAATGTTCACATCAATTACCAGGTATAGAATTTCATGTTCAATATTTTGAAAAAACATTTGATCTTCTATCATTATTGTGAAAAATATGATCATCCAATGGAAATTAAGCCCTTTTTATGGGTCATGATTACTATTCATAATTGGGGTTTATCTCATATGTTTGGTGGAGAATCTCAACATTAAAGATATCCCTATAGTGTGGGAGTTTTTTTATGTTTTTCAAGAAGAGTATCTTAGTAATAGTATAAATAATGAAGTTATGTTTCCAATAGTACCCATACACAATGATACTCCTTTTTTAATGTATCTATAGAGAATGAACCACATTGTATTCTGGGAATTAAATATTAATGGCAATGAGAATCATAACAAGGGATTCATTCGGACTTTTTCATTACCTATAGGTGAACATATTCATTTTTTATTAATAGGTATGGATTAATATGAATATTAATTAAATATGGAGAATATAACAAGATAATTATTAATAGAAAGTACCCTTTTACCCAATATTGATGTCGTGTTTGACCAACTTCAGAGAGTTTAATACTCCTCCACAATTTTATATATTATTCTAGATATCATCAATTGATGGTCAAGAAGGAGGATCTAGAAAATAAAATATACCATAAAAGGTATGGTCACTATGAATTTATAATGATTTTATTTGGTCTTAATAATTCACCAATATTATTAGGGAACTAATGAATATATTCTTTAGAAATTACCTTACGTGATTTTTTGTAGTCAATACGCATGATATTATTATATATTCAAATTTAATGGGAGATTATTATGATGGCATAAGGATTATATTTAGGACCCTAAGGATGGATTAGATGTATGAAAAACTAAAAATTATGAATTTTTTACCCTAAAAGATTCATTTTAGGGCCATATAATCAAAATTGAGTGTGTATCAGTGGATCCATCAATGATAAATGTAGTTAAATTATGTCCTAGAACAAACATGGAGACTAAGATCCATATTTTTCATTGTATGGTTGGATATTATTATTATTTTTGGATAATTTCCCATAAATATTTAATCCTATAACAAAGTCTACTCTAAATTCACCAAAATTCCATTTGACAGATGAATGTGAAGAAACTATCATGGAAATAAAGAAAAGGTTCATCATATAACCTCTTCTTACTCTACCCTTCATTGGATAAGGGTTTGTGATATTTAGGTATGTATTGAATATATGAATAATATATGTCCTCATGTGGGGTGATATGATGACAGCTTATGCCTCATAAAATTGAAGTTTCATGATAAAAACTATCCAAATCAGGATATGGAGATAGATATAGAATTTTTTCATTAAATATTTGGATTAATTATATTTATGGAGAATGGAGTGATATATTTAATATTAATAAAAGTAAAATCTGTATATTCCCTAAAAAGATATAATTATTCACCATAGAATACAATTTTTTTGATTAAGTATTATGATTTCTCAATATGTTACAGCAGTAGAAAACCATTCAAGGTGGATCATACTTTGAAAAAAATATTCATTATAAAATTTGTATGGAGATGATAAAAAATTAATAAATATTTCAATATTTTCAATGCATGGATCAAAAAAATTTGATGGAAGGGGGTACTCTTATCCTGCTCAAATATGCATTGAATCATTAACCCATGTTACGATTAATGTTGCACACAAGGAAGATGAAGAGTTTCAAATGATGGTGATAAATGACCCTAAGTTCAACCATGATTCATTGGAATGATAAGTTCTAGGAACCACAAATTTTTCACGTTCATACCATATTTGAAGGAATATTTCGATCATGCTCATAGTTCATCATTCTATATTCATACTAGAGGTATGATGATGTAGATATAAATGAATGAGAATTTCTAGTGGGAAAACATAAAGTGAGATATTTAAGAATATATATCATTATGCATGGTATATAATCTTGTAAATAGTGAGATATATATGTCTATATAGATGTAAAAACCATTAACCATGTCAGAATGGAAATGGGAAAACATCACCATGGGTTATTCATTGGAATCCCAATAAAATATAAACACTATAATGTTATTTGGGTTGTATTCGATCACCATACTGAGTACACACATTTCATTTACATTATATAATATTTCTCTCTTAATAATTATTCCTTGAAATATATTTAATATGTTGCAAGGTTTCATTGAGTACTACATTCTATTGTATCTGATTGAGATTAGAGGATTACGTCAATGTTATGGATATTAATTCAGTATGCAATGTATATCGAGGTGAGTTTCAGTAATTCGTATCATAATATTATCTATAGTCAATTTTAATGGACTAATAAAACCATATTGGTTTTTTGATATCATTTTATAGGTATTTAAATTGTATTTGTGATCAACACCTCCCTATAGTCATGTTTTTAGATGACAATATGCTTCCCTAGAGAATTCAGATGGCTCCAAATAAATCCCTATATAGAAATAAGTATAGAACTATAACTTAAAATAATAAAGTTTTAGAAATAAATATATGGGTACCTTGGATATCTATAAAAATGCAATAAGATGTCAAATCCATTTTATAACACATTAAGGAATCTTATTGTTGACAAAAATATAATTCTAAAATCATTATTAAAATATCGAATTCAAATTTTGTGAAAATGTATTCTTATTAATTTCTCCATAGAAGAGCATTATAATATTTTTAACGAAATAACGATTGAGGCCTAGTAATGTTTTACCCTTTCTAATTATTTATTTATTATTGCTAGTATTTTATTGCTTCGATCATCCACTGAACATCTCTCATTGACATTATGTGTTCCATGTTTCTCTCTCGAGGAAGTACATACCTAATCCATCACATGTACTGAGCTCATAGAACATAATAGTGGAGAATGATATTTAGTAAAATGAAAAATGGGCATTAATCTTGTAACATTGAGATGAAATTGAACATAACAAGACTACTCACATTGTTAATGTGCTCTAGAGGAATAAAAAATTCGAAAAACCTATATGGGAACACAAGAATTTGATAAAACATTGATATCCAAATTTTTTTATTAGCCTGATATAATATAGAGGGAAAAATATTTATTAAGGGGCTATAAAGTGACACCCCATGAATGAATTATTTATTCCCATTAAAATATTTTTTTGACAGCTTATGGTATACCCAACATTGATTCCACACAATTCGTGTTAAACTATTGAAATGTCATTATTTAATGTAATAGTTTACTACTAGACATAAGATTATTGGGTATGAATTTGAAAAAATAAATTAATGAAAATATATAGTTAAAACATGCATTAAGTGAATTCATTTCTTATTAATTTACTATAAATGAAAATTAAAATCATTTTAAATAAAAAGAGTTGGTTTATTTTTCAGGAAACTATTTTTATGCACACATTATGTTTTTATATTAATAAATTAATTTAAAACCTAGTAGTGAATAATTCTAATTAAATATATGTTATATATATTCAATAAAATGTTTTATCATTAATTTAATGTTTTTTCAGGAATGCGATAAGAATAAATCAAGTTTTATACTAAAATGTATTTTTCTAAAAAATGTGTTTTATTGTGTTTTGCACAATTATTTTACAATGAATTTATATGAATTATAGAATTTCAATATATAATAATAAATTTAATATTTTCAATCATGATAATCCCATTCTATAATTTTTTTAGTCATAATGAATAATAACCTTAATAAATACTTTTCACATCATTAAGTGTAAAACCGGTAAAATTTGGTTAATAATATTGGAAAAGTCATTCAAATTTCTATAAAACATTCAATTTTAATATTTTATGACTGTATTTATGACATCTAAATTATATTATTTAATATATAGACACATGTTTTCATTTGTTTATTTTGGATTTTCACCTTTATAAGAATACATTCATAATTTCACTCACCTGATTTTAATATATCCAATGTTTTTGTTTAAGTATAAATTATTATAAGACCATTTATAAATTATTATTTTAAATTATAATTAATTAATATTATCATTATAATATATTTTGAATTTTTAGTTATTTAACAATAACTATTAATTCAAACTTAACCCCAACAAATTATTTATTCAATTAATTTAAAATAATTATAAATGATATTAATAATATATAATGGAATATAATTTTTGGAATAATTTTTTCATTCCATGAATTTTAGAGATAAATGTAATATATTATATATAAGTGAATTTTTTATATTTTACTTCCTTTTTTATCATGTTGTTATAAAAGGAAAACTAAATGAATAGTTCCAAAATGATATTAATGATATTTTATAAATAATATTATATTAATTTATTTAATATTAATAATAAACTTTTCATCATACTTATTAATGGTATATTTTTGAATATATCAACCATGTTCCTCTTATGGTTCACTTTTAATTTTTTTGTATCATTATGAGTCACTAATTTATAAAGGAAATTAATATCATATTACTTATCAAAAGCATTAACACGGGTTAAAATAAATATATAATGGTGAAAATTTTACAAAAACATGAAAAAAACATTATTGCATGAGTGTATTTAAATTCTTTCTAATATTTTTTTATAATTATATCAATTTGGATCTATTTTTCTATTAAACATATATTATATTATTTTAGTACTTAAGTAATTCATATATTGACCCACCCCTCACTTATAAAAGGACACCACTTCTCCATTCTTCATCATAGATTTTAATTGTTTTATATAAAAAATTCTCTACCATAATACCTTCCCATATTTTCAATATATCTTATATTTTTGTCTTTACAAAACACCTTCCCTTCCAGACATAACGTGTGATCCAAAAGAGGATTCTCAACAAAGGGGTATAACTCTTTACCAGGGATGTTCAATTTTATTTCTTTTTCAACATCCTATATAATCATGGTATCAATTATAAAATAATTACTTTTCTTCTATTATATATTCATTTATTTATTATGATAATTTAACTACCATTATACACCCTCTTCCCATTATTTGGTAAATAATTACATTGCTCATGCATACGTGTGGACTATCACCTCCACAAAGAGACGTGACTCATTTATAACTTCCACATTACATGAATTGATGTAATTATAAATTTAATAATTTTATATGATTTATATGATATATTAATTATTATTTAAAGTTGAATAATTATTTAACATTTTTTCCCTCAATTGAAATTGAAAATAACATTCATGAGTACATACAAAGAACCATCTCTATGAATTAGGTAAATAATTTTTCAATTTATATTTATATGGATAACTATAAATATATAAATATATAATTAAAATATTTTATATTTATATTATGATTAAAATTATATATATGAAGGTACCATTACCAATGTATATGGATAAGAACCCAATTATTAAAATTCCAATGAAGAATGAAATATTTAATATCAAAAATAATGATTTTAATCATTAGTAGTTAATATTTGGGTAATTAAATAATATAAGTTAATAATATAAGATATTACATGTATATTCATGATTATGGTATATAATTATGATAATTTTATATTTATTATGAAGGATGTTAGATAGCTTTCAAATGAATTTATACTTGAGATTAGTGATTTATGTTACAATCTCATTGTCTATTAGGATTGTTTTTTATTATTCTTATAATGATTAAATTTCATTATATACCAATCGATAATATCTATAGGATTAAATAGTATTGATATTTCAATATAATACATGATTTCCTTTCATTTTACTCTCTTTAATAACTCATGATATTAAAATAATTTTTTATGAAAAATTAATTATATTTCCATCTTTGATTAAAAATCATTTTCCTTCCATGTCCATTTTTTCACCAAATGTTTTTCAATAATTTTTAAAAATAAATGTATGATTGTTTAAAATTATTTTTAACCATTCTTTTTATTTTTAATTTTTTTTAAAAGGAGTCTTGTTATCCTTTTTTGAATAGGGTACTTTTGGCTTTATATAGAAAATGTCAAATGACTCATTGTTTTAAGGCACACAGTTTGAATGGAATTTCTATCTTCCATTTACACTAATATATTAAATATTAATTTATATATTACCATGATTATATTATAAGAAAATAATTTTCATTATATTTTTGAAATTTTAATAATTAAATAATTCATTTCGATGTAAAGAAGCATATTTTCATCATGAAATGTTGTAGTGGTATTTTAAATTTATTTTTCATATACGATAACATCTTTTTATGTTATATGTAACACCCCAAGATTTCATAGTGTGTTATTTCTTCAAAATAATTCAATAACATGCACTACACGCAACACCGAGTTCAAGCGCACCATGACTCACCAAACAATCCATTCAAAAAAGGTTATGAATAGTATTAACTAAATTTTAAACTTTATATAATACTTATAATTTTAGAATCCATATTATGAGTTTCTTAGACATAATGTAAGAACAAATTCATCTTCAGTATTGTAGTTTTACCAACTTTTAATAGTGAACCCTTTTTAAATAAATTATTTCAAACTTTTTGACTAAATGGGGACATCAAAAAATTTAAAATGAAACATCCCAAGCTTACACGGTACGCTTTCCTTTGAATAAAACAGTAGCGTGTGTTGTACGCAACTTCGAGTTTTAACACACACCACAACCGATCAAACTAACCGTTATGGATAGTAATACCTAAATTTTGAAATTATGTATATTTTATATTTTAAAATGGACTTCATTTTTGGATTCGGAATATCGAATTTAGCCTAAGGTGAAATTTTGGTACTTTTCGGATAACTTTCATATTTTGATGAATAGTGAAAATTACTAAATTTTAATTAAAAACAACTTTTTTAATCAAAATAATTAATAGTGATAAATTATGAATTTGAGTGGTTTTAAAGTATATTTAGAATATATTGTTACCATTTAATATAATGTTGATCATTGGACATAATTTTACAATTAAACCGAACATAAACAAGTGTCAATCTTTTGATAGTTATTATCTCTTAAAAACACGCTTTTTGTTTTGACAGCAGGAATTAATCTTAAATTAATTTCTGCCACTTCTGTGTTTTGAAATTAGGAAAATGGATTCCATATTTGGAATCAGGATGTTCAAATTGTGTAAATAGGTAACTTTTATTTTTAGACATTTTGAATAGTTACTGTGGTAAATATTTTATTTACCATGGTTAAAGGGTAAATCCGGTAAATAAGGGTTAAAAAATAATATTATAATAATACAAAATTACCCTAAAACGTGTCCTAACCTTATTGGTGGACACATACCCGACCATGGGCATCCTTGGGTCAGTTTGGGGACCCCTTGGAGCCACTTGTATGTGGTAGGGACACATTATATTAATAAAGTTAAAATAAAAATAAAAATGGAATAAGCTTACATCTTTTAGAAGAACAATTTTTACATAGGGATATACATGTTGGATTTTAGATTATAAATATTCATTAGAAAGATAAAAATATTTCCTACATGGTGATATTTTATTTATAATTTTTAGACATTAAATAATTTATTTTATTTATGACACAATGATGATGCAGTAATTACTATAATAGTGATAAATTAAAATAATTGATATTATAAATACCCAAAAAATATAATATGAAACTTTTAATGAATTAAAATAATTTTCTAGGATAAGATGATATATTAGGATTGATTTAATTGACTTTGTTCGAAGTAATCAATCTGTTATGAGTTTCACAAAAATCAGCTATTGAATAGTGTCAAAATTGACATAAAAGAGTTCTTAAAACAAATATTATATTATTAATTGATATTAAATTCCTAAAAATCTAAGGTTCGGCCAAAAGACTTATATCAGGATAGGTTCATCATTAATGGACCACTTTTGGGTCGCTTGGATGTATATAGTAAGTTTATTAACCATATTATATAAAAATACAAAGAGACATTATAAAAGTGAAACTAATTAACTTAGAGTTAATACTTAAAGATAAGGTTAATATAAGTACCCAAACCTGTCTAAATTCTATTGGTTGAGTGTTTTTCGACCTATCCCTACATTAGCCTTTGAATAATCAACTTTGGAGCCATTGGAAACCGAATATGAATTTATTATAAATTAATATTTCTAGCTTTTCCAAAGGTGCCCCTCACCCCTCTTATAAAAGGGCACTCCTCCTTCTCATTTCTTCACACCTCTCAAGCCACTTGGCTCGTACAAACTCTGCCCAACTAAGCTCCCCACATCCCTCTCCTCCTCCTTGAAGCTTCCCCTTAGGAAGAAAGCATTTCAACAAGTCCTTTGGTTCCAACCAAAGTGAGTTACCTAAATTAAAGGTAACGTTTTCTCTTAAATTATTTTCATTTATTTTCCTTCTCCAACCCCCAAACTCTTTTTATTTCCTTTCTTTTGTAACAACACAAGTATCCTCAATGTACTAGGATGTTGTTATAAGAATGATTCAAACTACACATACACACAACTCAATCTAATGGATGATGAACATAATGTTTCTGTGGATGGCAAACTAACGCCTCACGAAATGATGATTGTTCAAATACATCTTACCGCCTCTCATGGTGGCCATTATGATGGAACTATAATTAAATATGATGTTAATGATATATATTTTATATATAAGCTTCTGTAATTCCATTTTATTTCATACCATTATTCGTTTCATGTTGTATATACATACCATAATTTCATTTGAGGAAGTGCGGACTACCGCCCCCCTAAAATGATATGACTCGTTCATACCACACATGGAACGTATAAAGGATGGTGTTAATGAACTTAAGTAACATATATAAAAAATTATATTATACTGGAATAGTAATATACCTATGTATCATTTGGATTCGATTCTTTTAAAATAAAAATTGAATGGAAGTAGCGTTCGTGCATACGTACGGACTACCGTCTCCACGAACGCGATGAGATTCATTCTCCATCGTATCCATTCAAGTATAATTATCATTTGATGATTTAAAAATGATGTTTAAGAACTTGATACCATTCTGGATATGAATAATATACATCCCATTAATAACGAATATGGCTCACATAACAAAGAATATAAAGTAAAATGAACCCGTTAACACCCGAAATGACGATAATTCTAAGATATTATTAACAAATCAATGATAAAAGATCATATATGATATCATATTAAAGTAAATGATTCTTTTATTATTCAATAACAATTCTTTCACCATTATACAGGAGGTAAACCTACCATCGACCAAGGAAAAAGTACAATGTAAGGGATTCTCTTATCTCACTTTCAATTCCGTGAGATTTCCATTGTTTGCTACTAAATTATTGAAAGTGGTGTATTGTGTACTTCGATTTGATATATATTATCATGATTCACTTTATATTCATGTTATTCTGTAAATAATTTGGTGGTTATTAACTTTTGTCCATGCGACTCAGTTGATTAACGTGGTAAGGGATTTTCTAATCTCACTTTTAATTTCGTGAGAATTCTATTGTTCACCACTTAATTATTGCATGTGGTGTATGTGTACTGCCCATGATTGTATTCATTGTGTAATATACTTTAATTTATGGGTATTTACATCATCATGGTATGATACTTCTTTCATGGGTGTATGTTTCGAAAGTTACCTAATCGATAAGGGAATTTGAGATTTCAATTTCCACTCATTTGGCTTTACACATATTTCATTGATTATATTACCCCAAGATTATGTGTGGAATCACTATTCATTTTATTATGTCATAATTTCCACTCCCCTTCCTGTGGATATAAGTTTGATGCACATAATCACTCCATTGGTAATTCTCAAGTCATTGATATGAATTTGATAAGAGTAATTTTAACTCATTCTCCATTTGTTGAGTTAAACATCCAATTCGTTGGTATTGTTTTTACAAGAATATGTGTGAATGTCCTTTGATTGTTTTACACTGAATATCCAATCATATTTAGTGTATTTATATTTGTCACACATAATTATGTCATTGATTTATCCTTAACCTAAGGATACAACCTTTATGAGAGATTTCATCTCAATTTACATTCCATTGAGACGTCTTTGATGATATACACCAAATCACTTTTATGTGGTGTATATATAATGTACTTTGACATAGTATATCATGATTCCCTTTATTCTCATGATATTACAATGTTTTTATCACCTCAATTATTTGTATTCAAGTGTCTCTTTTGGTAAGAATCTCTAACTAAAATACCATTTTTAAATGTTTTAAAGAATTATTCATCTAAACCTTTCTCATTAATGTCCATGTTTTAAAAATGGTTTAAAGGATTTATTTATATGGACATTAAAGTTTAGAAATCAAAACTCCTTTTAAAAAGTTTCAAAGTGGTATGGGACACTTTGATTCAAAAATCTACTTTTAAATGGCTTCTTGACAAATAGTGTGACTTTTAAATGTTTTCAAGAAAAGGGGGATATTTCTCTCAAATAGTTTTGATGGTTATCTTCATCTATGTCAACATCCTTCGTTATTCTTGATTGAGGTTAATGTGATACAATACAATCTTCCATATTGTATCGAATGAGTTATGTTTGACTGTGGATGTGTTGTTTTTATACCATTCATGGTTTGTGGTAAAAGTATTGACATTTCGTATGCTAGTTTTAATACGAATGTTTATGTTACGTTCAAACATGTTCATATGAGGAATGAATTGGACTTAATAAGTGACGGGTGGATCCCGCTATAGCTCCTCGATGCATCGGTAGGTCTCATGAGACAAACTAGTGTCTTGGCACAAGGCCTTGGAAAAATCTTATTTGTAGTCTTGGCACGAGGCCTTGGCTATGTGGTTATGATAGTCTGGAATTATGCATTCCATCATTATGAAAGTGGTTATTGATATTTCATGTGATCATTCGACTAGTAGAATATCCATGTGAGTAAGTAAATGGCATTATTTCATTTTACCTTTTCCATTTTATGCTGAAGTTTCAAGTTTAAAAGGCTTTTGTTTTAGTTATAAATTGCCTTAAGTGTTTATGCTTATTTATGAAAGCTTCTGCTATAATGTTATCCTTACTGAGCATCCGAGCTCACCCCTTTCAATGTTTTATTTTTTTTTTCCCAGGATTATGAAGAAGTAATTTATGAATGACCTGCAGGGATAGTATGAGGGGATATGAAGACAAGATGTTTTTTTTATGATGTAATGTAAAAATTTATGGATGTATCTAGTTATTCCAAGGCTACTAAACTAATCGGTCTTTCGAGACTTGATCTTTCTCATGATCATGCCAATGTTATGTAATAATGCACCGACTCTGGGTAACTAGGGTCGGGGCGTTACAGTTGGTATCAGAGGAAGTTTAGTACAAACCTTGGTAGCTAGATTTAGATAAACTCTGATTAGAGCACGTAGACCTAAGATGAACTTTGAGGATTAGTATAAAAGAACTTCCTAGAATTTTGGTATTGTAGAGATTTTGTGAGTTTTATGAGCAATACATCCCTTTCTGGATACGAGCAGGTAGAGGCGGCTCTGGCACAGATGTACCTAGCGGTAAAACCCGAAAACACCGCTTTGAGCTAGACTCGAACGGGAACTGGTGCACGACAACGGGCCTTGCTGCACTCTTGGTTACGACACTCCCGGGGGATATGCTTAGGATAATTTACATTTTCTTTACAAACCGATTTAAGTAATATATACATAAGATGAGAGTAAATGACCTTGGTTAATCCTAATATGTTTCAAATTGAGAATATGGTGACATTTTAATCTCTAAATGATTTTACGACTACTATTACTCACACAATGCTTTCTGGTTTTAGTCAATGGCTGGATTCCAAGGAAGTCATAGTGACTTTGAGAATGATGTACAAATTGGGAACAGTGGTGGCAATGAGCAACAAAATGGAATGTTGATAGGCGTAAAAGATATCGTCTTTATGCCAAATCAGTTTTCCAAAAATATGATCAAGAACATATATATTAACCAACTCCCAGACTCAACAAGGAAGAGAAAGGTGATAAATGATAAGATCTCTAGCAATGGAGACCATGGAGAAAAGAAACCTCAATTTTCATCATGCAGGAATTGTGGAAAGAGACACCCAGGAAAGTGTCTCAATGGGACAACAAAATGTTTTACGTGCGGGAAGGAAGGACATAAAGTGAAGAATTGCCTAAGAAAAATGAAGAGTACTATGGAAGAAGATAAAAATGGTCCCAAGAGTCCATTTACAGTCATTTGTCGTAAATGTAGGGGACCTGGCCATTACCCGAGTGAATGTCCTATTCTATAGGATATTTTCTTGGTCAAAGAAAAAGATATGTGGAAATAAATGGTTGGATAAAAATTTAAAAAGTATTAGCACTCCTTGTTGATGGGTTTACTTTGGAATAATTTTCTCTTGTATTTGTAACCCCACAGTTTGCCATGTGAGAATGATATTTGAGGAAGAATTGTCTCTTCCCTTGTGGATATAGATATAAATAACCATTTGGTTTTATATGATCATTGGGGTTTGAGAAAATGATAAGTTATTATAATTTGGGATGAAAATGAAAAGTATGATATAACATTTGTGGTTAAATTTTGTTATTTTGAGGAATTTATCTCATTTTGGTAATATTATAGAATATAGTTTTTGAAAAAGGACAACACGTAGACCGTGTGACAACCCATCGCGTCGGACAAAGCTGTGGGAATCGAACCCACAACCAAAGTGTGATTGGGATTTATCGCCTACCACTGGACTACGTGAAGTCCCTGGTTAGTGTGACTATTTTTTTTTGTTAAATGATTTTATTGATCAATAATAAGATGATTTGGGTTCTTATGTCTTATCAAATGAATACCGTTGGTATAGGAAAATGATTTGGTGATTAAGTGATAAATGTTATTTTGGAAGATGTTCGTTTTGTTAGGAACACTATATGCCCAAGGAAAATAGAATACAATGAGGTTTCATTTGTAGAGTAATGGTGGATTTTTATCTACATTTTTATTGTTGATTTATAGTGATTTGGGTTATTTATGGAAATGATTAACCTATAACAGAGAATATGTGATGATGTTGATTACTTTTAAGTGTGTGACTTTAAGAGTATTTGATGTAATTTGGAGATACAATGTAACATGGGAGACTACATAATCAAATTCTTCTATGTTTTGGGTTTCAATATTAGTTTGGATTATATTAAAGGATTTTAAGGACAATTGGTTATTGAATGGTATCTATTTAACTTTGGGGTATTGTTGGTTTAATTTTAGAAATTAAGATTAGTGCATATTTATCTCAATGAATATCCTTTTGGGGGATCATTAGATCATTCACTAACCATTTTGGTTTTGATTAATCTTCAAAGACAATGTAAATATATGGTTTATCCTGCTTGGATCATGTGATTCTATAGAAGTTTATTCTAGCTCTTCCAGTGTGACCAAGTCTTCTTGAATACTCATCGTTTAAAAAAAAATTGAGTTAGTGGTGGAAATTTATTAAAGAATGAAAATCTACTTAAAATTTAAGTATATCTCATAATGTTCTTAGTCAATATCATAAATGAATTCCTCTTCCTTATGTAATGTAACTTTGAAAAAAAATGTTGTCCTAGATGGTGCCTTAAATCATCACTAATTTATGGCTTTGGGATTGTTGGCCTTTTCATAGCCATGTTCTCTACCACTCTCCATCAGATAATTGATGGTTAGATTTCTCCTCCATATCCATATTTTCCTACATGGAACCCTATTATGTGTTATTTTCGGTAATCTTCATACTTTCCACTCTTTATTTTAAATAGAGGCCTCATTAATTCATTTTTCGATGTGGGATTTCAACTAAGATATTTTGAAATGTCAAAAATGTGTGATCCCAATACCCTATATTTTGTTGAACCGATGGTACTTCAAATCATCATAGATTGATGAGTTTAAGGACCTCAATTTTATACTTGTTTGTGATTTATGACCTCAACCACTACCTATAAATATTTACGTTTTTCCTCCAATTATATGTCTCTAATTGCCACCAATGTTCTCCTAATCGAGATCATAATTTGGTGGTGACCCTTTCATTTCTCTTTTCCTCATATTAAGACTAAATTTTAGTAAACCAATTTCCGATGTGGGTTTTCCCACAAATATATTTTCTATTTTCAACCTTTTATTTTCTAAGAACAATTTCAAATTGCGAGGACGCAATTTATTGAAGGAGGGGAGAATGTAACACCCCAAGATTTCATAGTGTGTTATTTCTTCAAAATAATTCAATAACATGCACTACACGCAACACCGAGTTCAAGCGCACCATGACCCACCAAACAAGCCGTTCAAAAAAGGTTATGAATAGTATTAACTAAATTTTAAGCTTTATATAATCCTTATAATTTTAGAATCCATATTATGAGTTTCTTAGACATAATGTAAGAACAAATTCATCTTCAGTATTGTAGTTTTACCAACTTTTAATAGTGAACCCTTTTTAAATAAATTATTTCAAACTTTTTGACTTAATGGGGACATCAAAAAATTTAAAATGAAACATCCCAAGCTTACACGTTACGCTTTCCTTTGAATAAAACAGTAGCGTGTGTTGTACGCAACTTCGAGTTTTAACACACACCACAACTGATCAAACTAACCGTTATGGATAGTAATACCTAAATTTTGAAATTATGTATATTTTATATTTTAAAATGGACTTCATTTTTGGATTCGGAATATCGAATTTATCCTAAGGTGAAATTTTGGTACTTTTCGGATAACTTTCATATTTTGATGAATAGTGAAAATTACTAAATTTTAATTAAAAACAACTTTTTTAATAAAAATAATTAATAGTGATAAATTATGAATTTGAGTGGTTTTAAAGTATATTTATAATATATTGTTACCATTTAATATAATTTTGGTCATTGAAAATAATTTTACAATTAAACCGAACATAAACAAGCGTCAATCTTTTGATAGTTATTATCTCTTAAAAACACGCTTTTTGTTTTGACAGCGGGAATTAATCTTAAATTAATTTCTGCCACTTCTGTGTTTTGAATTTAGGAAAATGGATTCCATATTTGGAATCAGGATGTTCAAATTGTGTAAATAGGTAACTTTTATTTTTAGACATTTTGAATAGTTACTGTGGTAAATATTTTATTTACCATGGTTAAAGGGTAAATCCGGTAAATAAGGGTTAAAAAATAATATTATAATAATACAAAATTACCCTAAAACGTGTCCTAACCTTATTGGTGTACACATACCCGACCATGGGCATCCTTGGGTCAATTTGGGGACCCCTTGGAGCCACTTGTATGTGGTAGGGACACATTATATTAATAAAGTTAAAATAAAAATAAAAATGGAATAAACTTACATCTTTTAGAAGAACAATTTTTACATAGGGTTATACATGTTGGATTTTCGATTATAAATATTAATTAGAAAGATAAAAATATTTCCTACATGATGATATTTTATTTATAATTTTTATACATTAAATAATTTATTTTATTTATGACACAATGATGATGCAGTAATTACTATAATAGTGAAAAATTAAAATAATTGATATTATAAATACCCAAAAAAATATAATATGAAACTTTTAAGGAATTAAACTAATTTTCTAGGATAATATGATATATTAGGATTGATTTAATTGACTTTGTTCGAAGTAATCAATCTGTTATGAGTTTCACAAAAATCAACTATTGAATAGTGTCAAAATTGACATAAAAGAGTTCTTAAAACAAATATTATATTATTAATTGATATTAAATTCCTAAAAATCTAAGGTTCGGCTAAAAGACTTATATCAGGATAGGTTCATCATTAATGGACCACTTTTGGGTCGCTTGGATGTATATAGTAAGTTTATTAACCATATTATATAAAAATACAAAGAGACATTGTAAAAGTGAAACTAATTAACTTAGAGTTAATACTTAAAGATAAGGTTAATATAAGTACCTAAACCTGTCTAAATTCTATTGGTTGAGTGGTTTTCGACCTATACCCACATTAGCCTTTGAATAATCAACTTTGGAGCCATTGGAAACCGAATATGAATTTATTATAAATTAATATTTCTAGCTTTTCCAAAGGTGCCCCTCACCCCTCTTATAAAAGGGCACTCCTCCTTCTCATTTCTTCACACCTCTCAAGCCACTTGGCTCGTCCAAACTCTGCCCAAATAAGCTCCCCACATCCCTCTCCTCCTCCTTGAAGCTTCCCCTTAGGAAGAAAGCATTTCAACAAGTCCTTTGGTTCCAACCAAAGTGAGTTACCTAAATTAAAGGTAACGTTTTCTCTTAAATTATTTTCATTTATTTTCCTTCTCCAACCCCCAAACTCTTTTTATTTCCTTTCTTTTGTAACAACACCAGTATCCTCAATATACTAGGATGTTGTTATAAGAATGATTCAAACTACACATACACACAACTCAATCTAATGGATGATGAACATAATGTTTCTGTGGATGGCAAACTAACGCCTCACGAAATGATGATTGTTCAAATACATCTTACCGCCTCTCATGGTGGACATTATGATGGAACTATAATTAAATATGATGTTAATGATATATATTTTATATATAAGCTTCTTTAATTCCATTTTATTTCATACCATTATTCGTTTCATGTTGTATATACATACCATAATTTCATTTGAGGAAGTACGGACTACCGCCCCCCTAAAATGATATGACTCGTTCATACCACACATGGAACGTATAAAGGATGGTGTTAATGAACTTAAGTAACATATATAAAAAATTATATTATACTGGAATAGTAATATACCTATTTATCATTTGGATTCGATTCTTTTAAAATAAAAATTGAATGGAAGTAGCGTTCGTGCGTACGTACGGACTACCGTCTCCACGAACGCGATGAGATTCATTCTCCATCGTATCCATTCAAGTATAATTATCATTTGATGATTTAAAAATGATGTTTAAGAACTTGATACCATTCTGGATATGAATAATATACATCCCATTAATAACGAATATGGCTCACATAACAAAGAATATAAAGTAAAATGAACCCGTTAACACCCGAAATGACGATAATTCTAAGATATTATTAACAAATCAATGATAAAAGATCATATATGATATCATATTAAAGTAAATGATTCTTTTATTATTCAATAACAATTATTTCACCATTATACAGGAGGTAAACCTACCATCGACCAAGGAAAAAGTACAATGTAAGGGATTCTCTTATCTCACTTTCAATTCCGTGAGATTTCCATTGTTTGCTACTAAATTATTGAAAGTGGTGTATTGTGTACTTCGATTTGATATATATTATCATGATTCACTTTATATTCATGTTATTCTGTAAATAATTTGGTGGTTATTAACTTTTGTCCATGCGACTCAGTTGATTAACGTGGTAAGGGATTTTCTAATCTCACTTTTAATTTCGTGAGAATTCTATTGTTCACCACTTAATTATTGCATGTGGTGTATGTGTACTGCCCATGATTGTATTCATTGTGTAATATACTTTAATTTATGGGTATTTACATCATCATGGTATGATACTTCTTTCATGGGTGTATGTTTCGAAAGTTACCTAATCGATAAGGGAATTTGAGATTTCAATTTCCACTCATTTGGCTTTACACATATTTCATTGATTATATTACCCCAAGATTATGTGTGGAATCACTATTCATTTGATTATGTCATAATTTCCACTCCCCTTCCTGTGTATATAAGTTTGATGCACATAATCACTCCATTGGTAATTCTCAAGTCATTGATATGAATTTGATAAGAGTAATTTTAACTCATTCTCCATTTGTTGAGTTAAACATCCAATTCGTTGGTATTGTTTTTACAAGAATATGTGTGAATGTCCTTTGATTGTTTTACACTGAATATCCAATCATATTTAGTGTATTTATATTTGTCACACATAATTATGTCATTGATTTATCCTTAACCTAAGGATACAACCTTTATGAGAGATTTCATCTCAATTTACATTCCATTGAGACGTCTTTGATGATATACACCAAATCACTTTTATGTGGTGTATATATAATGTACTTTGACATAGTATATCATGATTCCCTTTATTCTCATGATATTACAATATTTTTATCACCTCAATTATTTGTATTCAAGTGTCTCTTTTGGTAAGAATCTCTAACTAAAATACCATTTTTAAATGTTTTAAAGACTTATTCATCTAAACCTTTCTCATTAATGTCCATGTTTTAAAAGTGGTTTAAAGGATTTATTTATATGGACATTAAAGTTTAGAAATCAAAACTCCTTTTAAAAAGTTTCAAAGTGGTATGGGACACTTTGATTCAAAAATCTACTTTTAAATGGCTTCTTGACAAATAGTGTGACTTTTAAATGTTTTCAAGAAAAGGGGGATATTTCTCTCAAATAGTTTTGATGATTATTTTCATCTATGTCAACATCCTTTATTATTCTTGATTGAGGTTAATATGATACAATACAATCTTCCATATTGTATCGAATGAGTTATGTTTGACTGTGGATGTGTTGTTTTTATACCATTCATGGTTTGTGGTAAAAGTATTGACATTTCGTATGCTAGTTTTAATACGAATGTTTATGTTACGTTCAAACATGTTTATATGAGGAATGCATTGGACTTAATAAGTGACGGGTGGAGCCCGCTATAGCTCCTCGATGCATCAGTAGGTCTCATGAGACAAACTAGTGTCTTGGCACAAGGCCTTGGCAAAATCTTATTTGTAGTCTTGGCACGAGGCCTTGGCTATGTGGTTATGATAGTCTGGCATTATGCATTCCATCATTATGAAAGTGGTTATTGATATTGCATGTGATCATTCGACTAGTAGAATATCCATGTGAGTAAGTAAATGGCATTATTTCATTTTACCTTTGCCATTTTATGCTGAAGTTTCAAGTTTAAAAGGCTTTTTTTTAGTTATAAATTGCCTTAAGTGTTTATGCTTATTTATGAAAGCTTCTGATATAATGTTATCCTTACTGAGCATCCGAGCTCACCCCTTTCAATGTTTTATTTTTTTTCCAGGATTATGAAGAAGTAATTTATGAATGACCTGCAGGGATAGTATGAGGGGATATGAAGACAAGATGTTTTTTTTATGATGTAATGTAAAAATTTATGGATGTATCTAGTTATTCCAAGGCTACTAAACTAATCGGTCTTTCGAGACTTGATCTTTCTCATGATCATGCCAATGTTATGTAATAATGCACCGACTCTGGGTAACTAGGGTCGGGGCGTTACATTATATATGATTTATTAGGGATATGATAAAATGATACCATCCAAATTTATTAATTTTGTGGCTTATGGTTATAAAGAATTAATAATTATTCTATAAAAACAATTTCTTTTCCATGAGATAATTATGTCCTGAAACTTGTTCCTTTTCTACGGGTTATATTTTGACAAAAAATAAAAATTTTATATACCCCATTAACTTTAAATGGGTTATGATTTGGTGAATTATTTCTTATATTTTATCACACATATGTATTATTTTCATAATGTGATGGGTGGACCCAAAATTATATAACACTCTAATGCATTGGGTATAAATGGATATCTCATTAGATAATATGGTATGGAATGGGGAGTGAACCTATAACAATAAGGGACTATGTATACTATGATAGTCTTGTGAGTGAATCTTCACTAATATAATGGTTTTGGGAGTTAATAAAATCCACTATGATGGTCTTCATAAGGGTCCTTTACTATTAATGAAATAAATTTCCAATCTTATGTGTGCGACGCAATCTTATGACTTATGACAATGTAATGATCTCATGGGTCATGTTAATTTATTGATTTAAGATTTATGTCTTATGACCTAGCATTTTTTATTGTAGAAATCAATATTATGATCTATTATAAATATTTTATACTTTTCTAATATTATTCTCATGTTCCCATACACTTTTACCCATTTTATTTTTATTTGTTCATTGATTTCTTCCTTGTTTCCCCATATAGAGTATCATAGGTCACCCTTTATTATGTATCCTTTACAAAGGTTATAAAATACTTTTTATATATGAAATGTCTAAGAATGGTGATAGTCATAAAGAACATAGTGGGTGATAATGTAGTTCAATTATCTACCATTCCTTTATGTATCCAAGTTTCCAAAGACACCAGAACTGTATGATTCTTGTGTTTGTCTTAATGTTATGTATTGAATAATCATCTAATAATTTGTATTATTTATATATGAAAATTCCCAGCCTCTATACCAACTCTATTAAAAAAATATATACCAACACCATAACTATAAAATAGTCAAATAATTTATTTTAATTTCATAAGCTACTAACAATCCATATTAATATTTTCAGCCACATTATTTATTTATTTTCACATTAAATTACAATAAATAACATTTATTGTAAACCAACAACAAAATTTAACACAATTCATTAATGTATTAATTCAAAAAATAATCTACCCCTATTTATTTCAAGAAATTATATATATAATTAAGTCAACATTATGAATCCCTATTATACATTATTTATTGATTTAATTAATTATACACATTCCATAATACATGAAACTATAACCCACTAACCACAAAATAAATACCATAACCCTAGATCAACAAAAAAAATTGAATCCTCTTCCACTTACACATAAAAAAATCTCCCCATAACCTATTCTTCTTTCATAAAAGTAAAAATAATAACTACACAAACTCAAAAAAATTAACCATTACATTTATTTTTTACATGTTTCACAAATTATCATTCCTGATTCAATGTAACTAAAATTAATTAACAAAATTTAATTTCCTAGGTCTACATTAAATTATATATATTTTTTATTTTCTGTTAATAATTTAAAACAATGTAAACTATCAAGTATAATCATAACAAGATGCTAACCACAAAAAATAACATAAAAAAATAATACAAATCATGTAATGAAATTATGAACCATTCCCCTTTAAATAAAATAATTTATTAATAACTATTTTTTATATTACCATAGATTAATTAAATTAAAAACCAAATCATTCTCAATATAAAAAAATTTATTACTATTTTTGAATCTAAATTATCTACCCCAAAATTAACTCTTAATTTATTGCGTCATTACAAGAAGGATCTGAGTGATCAAATCTTCATGCCATCATAATAAATATAAACTAAATCAACCATAATTAATACATTATCACCTGAACATATCTTGAAGAAAACTATTCACCACATAAATGTATTAGGGATATATAATGAATTAAAACCAATAAATAATTACTTCATGTTAGACCAAATAAAACATACATGAGGAAGACAATTGATGTATTCAAAATGCAGTCCTAAAAAATATAAGATATCTCATGGGTAACCTGAAGTTATAACAAAGTAAAATAAAATAAATGTAATTATATATAACTAATTAAATTATTTTAAATAATTAAATCTAAAATGGATGGTGAACATAATTTCATTGTAGTGTAACAGTGGTCATCTGTTTGGAAATTAAAGAATCACAGTGAAAACTACCATATTATTCTATTATATGTCACCATACATTTCAATTTATTTTACAATGATATTAAGAAAAATTATTTAAAAATTATCATTGTTGTGACAGATCTGTGAGACCTCAATCATTCATGAATAACCCTATTAATACTTTAATGCCACATCCAACATATTCCTTATTTTTTATTTTTTTTATAATCTTATAATGGAAGAATAATCATCATCACAACACCAAACATAATAAATTGAAAAAAAAATTGTAATAATTTTCCGTAATTGAACACTCTGAATAATTATGTATGGAAAAAATCCTTCCTCCAAAGGCACTATAATTTAGTAAAACATATTACACTACATTGATATGTAACAAGGTTTACCAAAAAGATCACTGTAGACAAATGTGATTGTTATTACTACAAATTTATAACCCAAAACAAAATTCCACAAAAAAATCATGGATCAATAAAAATCATTAATATGTTATATTTATTCCAATATAAATTTCAATGAAAATAAAACTTCATTTCCACTAGTCACCTCCAAGCATACTCTTAACCCCTCTAACATATTATGATTATAATATAATAGGCCAATAAATCCATCTCATATTATGGGTTGTGTTTGATCTATTATTTTATTTCTATTATTACATTTATGTTAAGTTCTTTGGATATTGAGATGATAAATCTTAATGATGTGAAAATATAATATTTATTAGGGAATTGGTGAGTTATTGTTTATATTTTTCATTATTGTTATTGAAGTTCCCCAGGAATGGGTTTCCCCACTAATAAGGTGGGATTGAAATAGTGTTTAATTGATTCATAAATTTCATATTTTAAAATAAAAACTAGTGATATATTTTAATTAGATACAAACAAGTTAATTTATTCGGCTTGCCAGATTAAAAAGAAAAGAATAGAATATGGGGAATTTTTTTAAAGGATTGATCTAAAGGTGGGCGAATAAATAATTTTGTTTTATCAATTTCTCTTATTATAAACATATTTTACACTATATAAAAATATCCTTTACAAATAACGATCCTATATATATCAAACCACATGTTTCCTTGAGGGAGGCATCTTAGAAGGGTGAGATTGGCTCTTCAATGAGGACTCCTACCCTTCCCTTTTAGCTTATGTGCCTCTCCTCCACTAAATTTTCTTGGTTATTATTTAGCCTTTATTTATAAGTGTTAGAGTTGGTTATTTTCTCATGGGGATGATATTTCTCTCCAAATACGGTCTCATATAGTTTGATTAATTTATATTTTTTAATTCTTACACCATTATGTTTTGTGGGTTTTAAATTTTTTTGTTCTACTGCAACATTCATGGATCCTTATTGTGGTATTTACAGGATTATACACTTATCTTTATTCTTTAACTAATATATTGTTCCCCATTATGGATAGTTGTAGGTTCTGTCATGGTATATTAGGATATATCGATTGAGAATATAATAAAATTTTAGAATCTATGACATAAGTTAGATTCATCTTCATCTCTCTATCTCTCTCTATATATTGTGAGTTTAGATTTGTGAACATTCTAATTATTTCATCTTAGTATTGAGGTTTTTTACTATATAATTCTATTATTAATACTTTGTTTTTCATAGAAGACTCCATAAATTCTTTCTACTGTAATTTTTTATGGTATTCATTAGATGTGTTATTTGAGTGGTCGATGGTTTTCATGGATGCATGAAAGGATTTGGATTCAGGTTGGTGAATGAGGTTATTAAGGATTATATAAAAAATCGATGATGGATAAATGAATATTTTCTATAAAAATGTTATTTTATTTGTGTTTCCCAGTCTTCATGGTGATAAGTTTTCTATATGGGGTTTTCCATCCTTAAGGAGGTATTATCAAGAATATTTTAGTTATTGGTAGAGGTGATGATTTTTTTCTCCATGTTGTGATGGTTGTCATGGGTGTTTGACTCTAAAAATATGAGGGATTTAGGTATCTTATATTGATATTATATTTTCATTCCAACACAATTAAGGCATCCAATGAACATTAACAATGGTGGCTAAAGTCAGTGGATTTTTTTCTAGTTCCCATGGTTTCATTGTTCGATCGAATCATAGTTGAGTCTCTCACAGTTAATTTGATTTATTATTTGAGAATTTAGATTTATTATACACTCACTATATTATTACATCTATTATTAAAAAAAATTAGTTGTGTTTTTATACAATAATGATGGAGTTCCATTGATGAGCAGTAGTTGAATTAGATTTCTTTAGAATGTGTTTCCTAGATCTACATGTTAGTTCTAAACATCAGGAATTAACATCACATGTACCACTCATAGTGTGATATACATTCCTAATAATTTATTTTTTTGATTTTATTTTATTATTTTATTCATTTTTTGGTTTTTTTTGTTTTTTGTTTGTGTATTTTGAATTTATAATTCTAATCATTTTTAGTTTACCACAACCCAGATTACTGGTTTTTAAGATAAAAAGGACTTAGAACTATATTAAACAAGTGGTCAAACAAGGTATAATATTGATACAATGGTGAATCATAAAAATACACAAAATACCACTATCCTTCACAATAACAATATACAATTTTTATATTCATTAAAGTAGGGATAGAAATATTAAATTCAGTTTTATGTTTCATCAATAAATGATGATATTGATCTTCCTCTTAGAGAATCCAAAATATTCATAATAGAATATGATCACTAGTTCATGATCACAAATATTTGAAATTATGTTTTTGAGAAAATTTAGTCTATCATTCTCACTATATTGTAGTCAATAATGATATTGTTCTAAAACATAGATCACTAAAATACTCGAGATCTATAAAATTTATAAATTATACTGAACTACTAGAATAATTATTTCATTGAACATCATATCCCCTTAATATTTTTCAACTACATTATTTCATCTATTATCAAAATTGTATTTCACCTTAATCAGGAGTATCTAAATATTGTCAATTAATTAAAATTTAAAAATTACAACATAGATAAAATTTCAATGTATACTCTCAAGGGGTGGTTTATTTTGAATCCCTCATATACTTCCTCAAATTAATTTCTCATATGATATTTTTCCCTTGATCCTTAACAAACTTTTCCAAAATACCCATCTTCTAATTTTCTAAAAATACCCTTTATATTAGTTAAATAAAAAAATTTAAATTATTTAATGTTACTTCAGATTTGATTTCCATTATTAGTTCCCAAATGTTTTCATTTGAGAATCATATAATGCTTGAGTAGTGATCTTCAATTTTCATTCCACTTTATCGTCTATGGTTAGTATCTCTATCCATATGATTTTTAATGTGAAACATATCATCATGGAGTAATATTTAAAATAATCCAATTGAATCACAACATAGTCATCACATTAATATTTATGAATTTTAGAATAACTCAAATCATCTCACTGATATTTTAATGTTTATATTATATTTTTTAACATTAAAAATTTTGATAAATTATTAGTCTTTCGATTTCAAGATATGTCTAAAATTCTCTATTAGTCTCCTTTTTATTAACCAATTTTTTCTAAAAATAATTTTTCTTGTAAGACATACTATTCTTTTTTAAATCATTGTAATTCAATACATTTATCTCATTTACATACTAAATGTATCATTTTATAATAATTATATATAAGTATAATATTTTTTTAAAATTATTTGGAATTAATGGAAAAGGATTATATAATAATGAATTTTCTATAACATGACTCAAAAAAATACATACACGTCTAAAAACAAAGTCTTACGATTCTTGGAAAAAATCATAAAAAATAATTTGAAATCTTATGAAACCATCATGAGTATTACAAAATCATCATAAATTTGAAATTTCTAGGAACCAATGTGTTGTATTATGAAATTTTCAACTGTATTTTGAAAACATAAAATCTTATGAAATATTCATAAATCATATGAAAATGTTATGGAAACATCATTTTCTTATGAAAAAAATAGGAATCTTAGGGATTCGTCAAATCACACTAGAACATTTTTAATTAGTGCTTGAGCTACTGAAGTCATCTAAAAAACATTATCAATACTTCATCCACAATGTCAGTATATTCCAATGACTCTTATACATGGAAAAAAGATAACCAAATACACAATTAATTCTCAACAATCTTCAATCACACCTTTTGGATTTTATGTCGACTCCAATCATCTATTTAAATTACACTCAACTATTTCATGAATTCAATAATTATCATTATTATGAAACCAAGTAATATCCTTTCGTAAAAGAAAGATTCATGAAATCCCACTATCAAAAAATATAATTTTTAATAGAAATCTATCTCTTAATGATAATAAATGTTTAGAAAAGTGACTTAGATTCCCCCAATCCATGATGTATTATGAATTTTTTTCCATTTATTTAATATAACCATAAACTCATATTATCATTACAAAATGAAAGAGTTATATTATTCTCCCAATTTGAAAAGAGAATCTAATGAATTATGGAGATTTCTTCTATACAACAACAATTTATATGGGATTTTTGAACATGATGTTTATTTCATAACTTAGAAAAACTCTTTCATTGTATTTATTTTTTGAACACATCTATAATATTTTATTTTTTATAATTATATTCTAGTTTCACATCTCTATATGTAACCATTATTTTGATGAAATGATATTGGAAATTATTCTGATTAGATTTTGAATGATGCATTGGATTCATTAAAAGATTAATATCAATTTGATTGTCAAAGGACGTCATTAGTGGATTGTAAAATTCTTATGTTAGCTATTCTAGCATCACTTTCAAAAACAATATTTTTGACTTGGACTTTATTTTTTAATGTATTATTCCTTAGGTATTCTAAAATAAATTGTATTCTTGTTTTTGAATTGTATATTATGTATATTTCACATTAAAATAATTTTCCAGTAGTTCTAGTTTTTATATCATTTATATCTCGTTCTCAATATCCACCTATTAAACCTTGATTCATAAATTCAATGTTTCTTCTATAAAAAACAATAATTTTTTCTGTCTTTTTCACATCTATGAATTATATTTCATTTAGTAGTAAAAATTAAATTGGATAACGCAGTCTTCATACCTAACATGTAACTGAATAAACTATATATATCCATGATGATGATAAATAAAATGAAATAGAAATATTATATTTATATTTTTCTAATTATCACTACTTTTAGCATCATATTTTCACAATTTGGTTCCTATTTTTAAATGTGTTAAGAATTATTTAGAATCCTATATGCCCAAATGTTTCAAAAAATATCAAGCATAATTCTTAGAAAACACCCCATAAGATGTCACTTTATCACCAAAAATTATTATATCATCCCTATAAATAATAAAAATAATCTTTTATGTGGATTTTTCTTTTAGTTAAGGGTTTTAATCGAACATTTTCTTGGTAAATTTAAATTTTTCATGAATCCCATCTAATATAAAATTCCAGGATCTAAAATCTTATTTCAACTATATAATACCTTCCTTATGAAGAATACCATTCTTCAATATCTATTCGGAATAAATACATCAGTTTTATTAATAAAAATATATTCATCTCTATATTAATAAAAAATTAATACTTCGCAAACATCTCCTTTTTATTGTAATTTTTGGGAGCATCCACTATATGAATAATTATTATTTCCCATAGTCTATTTAGTTTTTAAAAGTTCTCTTCATAATCAATACCTTCAACAGATGAATAAACCTTTCATACTAAAATGAAATTTTTTCTTGATGTCTCACCTTTTTCGTCACAATTTTTTCTTGAATACCAAATTTGTATTGATCTCATTTTTTCCATAAATTCTATGTACATGTTCACATGATACATTCTTATTTATATGGTCTAGTTCTTCATTGACTTCATCAATTCATTCTTCATTATCAGATTCTTCTATTATTGTTTGTGCTTCAAAATTTTATATATGTTTAGATTTCTTTTCAATCCTTAAATATCTTATGATCTGTACTGGGGATTAGTGATTTAAAATGATATTCTTTGATCTAAATGGTATTTAATTATATGATACATTGATTTCTTTGTTCCAATAGCTTCTTCTTCATGACTAGTTTATTCAGAATCAACATCTTTAAAAAAATCCATTTTTAACTTCTTCTTAATTTTTTTCTATATATTATATTCTATCATCTGTAGTATTTTAAAAAAATTAATTTATAAAATTTTATTTTCTACATTTGACATTAATTTTTAAATTTAAATAATCAACTAGTTTGTGAAATATGTTTCCCATCATCAACATCCTCTACCATTTAATAAGTACTCAATAAATATTACTTCATTAGATTTTTCATAAACATTTTCAATATTTTCAATTTTGACATTCATTTAAAAAGGTTTAGAATATAAGTTTTCGAATTTTAATGCTATCCTTTATTATAAAACATTTTATTTAGTGACATGTGTGACTTTGGTCATATAAATCACATGTTTTTTATGTGTGTGAAAGTATATACATATTATATTTTACTAACTTTGATGGGGCTGTGTTCATCCAAAATTGTTCTAACTATATCATCTTGGATCTTATTATTCCTTTCCATAAAAACATCATCAATGGAGTGTAGGTGATCTATATTTATTTTTTATTCCATGATTTCAAATATAGAATTTATAACTTCCCATCACTTAAAGCCTATGACTAGCTCCTAGACCAATTTTTGTGATTGTACCTTAAGATTTACTCCCCATATGTTAGAGTCATATGATTAATAGTGAGGGGATCAACTCACTTTGCCCATGTTAACTAACCTATATTATTTATTCCATTTATAGAAATCCCTCTAACCCATATTATTCTAGATCTTCATTTTGTATTCCCTCAACTCTCAATTTCTCCCTAAATGTTCTCAGAATCTTTATATCATTACAATCTATCCTTGGTAGACCACTTCAATCATCATATCCCATTGGTTTACACATTTTATAGGTTCATTTTTAGTTCTTGGGGTTTACAAGATATCATTTTAAGAACACAAATCTTCTTTTTCACATATGTTTTCTTTTTTGGTTGTTTTCTAGAAAAATTGGACATTCTAGAAATTTTTGAAGTACACACCGTGTACTTTCCGAGTACACACCATGTACTCAGTTACCGCGGGTAACCGTGTGTTGGCCATGAAGCGGCCATGCACACGACCATGTGGGGGTGACCTGAAGGCCGCCCAAAGCAGAGTACGGAAACAGCAAGTACACACCATGTATTTTCTTTTTTTAAACACATCGGGGTCACGTCTAACGGACATAAAGTGCTTCTTCTATGTTTGGTTCATCCGAGAGCTCATGTATGGCCTTGATCTTATGCTGAACCCCTGACCGAGCATCTGATATTTGATTGATCCACTATTTATTGCATTGGGATCACATTGGTAATATCTTCCTTCTTCTTGAGCATCTTTTCATGATTTATCTTCTTCCTCAAGATATCCTTTGTTGATATTTTTAGATGTTTTTATAGATCATCTACATTATATGGTGATTCATTCCCTCAGACTCAAGTATATTGACCTCCCAATGTCGAGTTAGGTGGTTTTTGCCTTTCTGTTAAATTTCTTTGAGTAATATGTGAAATTTTTCCTAATACCCATGAATGAGGTGTTACGTGTTTATTGTTTTAGCACTATTTTTTTCCTGTTATGCTTGTATTCTTGAGTAGTGATTAATTGAATGTGAATAGGTTTAATTTCTATTCTTTGGAAGATTATCCCCATGCATGATTACTTGTTTTGACCCTTGGGTCTTGTTTTCCTGTAAGTTTGATGTTTACTTTCCCATTCCTAGTTGTAGGATGGTGTGGTTGTTATGATATGCTAATATGTTGTAGACTAATATCCATGTAGTTATTGAGGTTTAATTTGGCCGATACATGTTGCTATACCTGCTGGACTTACAAAGGGCCATGAGAACCTAGTGTAGTTGACCATAGAGATAATGGATTCAAGGGCTTCTCTAAAGTGCCTTATTTACATACGATGCAAGAACACAGGGGGAATTGACGTAAGTGATTCCTTAGAGTGGATGTAGTTCCTTGACTTGGGTCATAGAGGGTATGTGATGTAAGTCTTTCCCTAGAGCACCTTTAGTTATGATATGAGACTATTAAAGGAATTGAAGATGAGTGCTTTCTTATAGAGTCTATTCTTAAGATAAACTAGAGGGGTTAGACTAAATGCACTGTCCAGAGGGTTGGTAGTACTTTTTAGATTGGACTAGAGGGGATAAGCTGTGAGTACTTCCCATAGGGTTTCATGTTGTGTTATCTGCTTGCTTATGTTGATAGGTACGACAATAGGGGACATGTTGTGGGTACTTCCTAGAGGATTACCTTTTGTGATAATATTTTGTGATTAGCTCTTTCTTGATATATGAAATTGAATGCATTGAAACTGTGGATTGTTTACTGCTGAGTACTTCCTTGTTTATGGATTCTGTACTTATTACCTTCTATATATTAAATGACTGTTAGGCACCGAAATTGTGGTAGTTGCCTACTAGGATTTAGTCTCACACCCTGTTTGGGCCATGATTTTGGTCTGAAACAGATTATATTGTTTCACTTATAGTTAAGGGCTTATCTCTTCTACTTGAGGTACTTGATTTTTTGTGGATCTGAAGAGCATGGGACAACGATATGGCATGTGATGAAGAGGAGATATATATCTTTTTCCTTTTAAACTTTTTCTTAGTACTGTTTTTTATTCCAGCATTGTGATTTTTTTGGATACTTTCTTATCTGTATGCATCATGCATCATTCATATATACATGTGATCTAGTTTATTATTTCCAATCTTCCACTTTTTACTTTTGTATGGATTATTCCTTCTTCTCCTATTTCTATTTGTTTTACTTCTGATGTGTTTCTCTAATAATGAGGGTATAGTTTCCCCATTATCACACCCAAGGCCCTCACTACTAGTCATCCGCCTATCGCATTCAGGGAAATGCACTTGAGGCCATGTGACCAATCGTGTACGAGGCACATTTGGGTGGCTTCTAGAAATGGGACAATAAAATGTGATATCAGAAGAGTTTCTTTTTCTTCTGGAGTTACTATTTAGAGCCTATAGTCAGGGATAGGATGTAATATGTATTTGGTAATAAGCAGTGTCTGGGAGTAGCTAACACGTGCATAGGGAAAAGCCAATCTACTTCATTTATTGCAATTTTTTCTCATTTTTCAAGTTTACAGTTGATCTGGTTTCCACCGTTTGGTGACTCACTTGTATTGTGATGTTATTGTTGACATTTTCCAGGTTCTATTTCTATTGGGACCCGATGAGATGAGGGTATTAAATATGATGCCTCATTTAGGAACTTTCTATAAATCACATGTCATTCATTCATTCTATTACATATATGGATCATTAGTGATTTCATGTTGTTCTGATAGATTTTGTGCTGGAGATGCATGTTGTTGTGAGAGTTGTCTTTATAAAATACATGTTGTTTGATAGGGTATCATTTGTGAAAGTTTTGTTTTTGAATGAACACTAAACATTGGTTCTTGAGGTGTTATGGGTCATCATTGACCAGAATTTGGTGGATCATTGACTTGTTTACCTTTTTTATAACATGTGTAAGATGTCAAGGTTTGATTAGCGGGGAGTATGGGCCCTCACAGATCAGAATTTGGCACATAATGTTTGTTTCATATTTTTTTTATTGGATCTAGAGTTGTTTCTTGAGGCTTACTATCCGGAGAAACCCAGAATACATTTCGTTTAGTTTGACTACATGCCATGTGTTCTTCTGTTAGGGAAGAAATTGTTTTCTTATGTACATGCCATGTACCGTATGTTCACACCATGTAGTCTCTAACTGTGTCTCAAATTGTGTGGGTAGGGACATGGGGTTTTTAATCTTCGGTAAGACACGTCATGTAGCAGATGTAAATGATGTGTCAAAGAACCCTGTAACAAGTTGTGTCACTAACAACATAGCTCGAAAAAATCTTCTTAGTTCACCCCATGTTTTTCTGGAAAACACCATGTGGTGTAACTTAGGTACTCAGCAATGTAACTAACAACATGGGTCCATGTTATCCTTTCTCATACATGTTGTGTCTTCCTGGAACATTCCATGTAGTGTGAGATATGTAACTGGTCGTGTATCTAACAACACAGGTTAGTGAGGTTCGTCTAGTACACGCTGTGTTTGGCACTAACACACCATGAAGTATCATTCTAAGGAGAACCGTGTGGCTTAGCCATGTAGAAGGGCTCAGATAGGTGTAGAGGATTCCAGTACACATCGTGTGGTAGGTGAACATGCCATGTGTATGGGGTGTAACATGACTGGTTCTAGTAGGAGTACATGCCCATGTGAATGGATGAAGGGTAAATGTCGTGTTGGGGTGATGAACGTCGTGTAGTCATGATTTAGAAAAACTATAATTCTTTCTTTCTCATTTTCCCTTCTTATGCATTCATTTTTTATTCCTTGATAATATTGATCTAAGGTGTGTGTTTGACCTTGCGGAGTCATGTCGCCGAGACATCCTCTGGTTGTACGATAGTTGCACGGTAGTGATCGGACACTGGATATGGTTGATTAGGGACTACCTGTAGATCCTCCTATTATGCTAGTCTTGGAACCAGCTGTTATACCTGATATAGGTGCTGATGCACAGTTCAGGGAAGGATTTATAAGGATGAAGCATGCATTTCAGGGAGCACTGCCTCCTGCCCCGTGGATGGCATAATTGGCAAAGGTCTTTCAAAAGCAGCATCCTCCAACTTTCTCAGTGGATGGAGGACCCCAGGATGCATATTCATGGATGGAATCTATGATTACGATCTTTGATCATCTGGAGATGCCTCCAGAGAGGTGGGTCAGCTCGCTACATATATACTTTGAGACTCTACCAAGATGTGGTGGGATGTGATCTCATAGGCAGGACACAAGTAGGTTATGACATGGGAGGAGTTTCGGCATATCATCTATGACTACTTCTTCTCGAAGACTTTGAGGGCCGATCAAGACCAGTTGTTTATGAGTCTGGAGTGTGGTACTCTTTCGGTTTTGGAGTATTCATCTCACTTTACCGAGCTACAGCATTTCACGCCTATTATAGGAGGTAATCAGTTATTCTTGGAAAGTATGTTCAAGGATAGTCTGAGGCATGACATCCGATCATAGTTGAATATCATCCGGTTACCTTTTATCACTTTTATCATCAACCAGGCACTGATTACAGAGTGAAATCTGAGGGATTTTGGACTTGTGAGCTATGGTGGCTCGGCATCTGGAGTTAGTATTCATCCTAATAATAACAGGAAGCATCTTATGGAGTCTACGTGTGGATATCCAAGGGTGAAAAATACATATTTTGGTAGTCCGGTGTTGTGCTACAAGTGCGGGAAGAGAAGGAATATGAGGCCACACTGCCCGAGAGACCTAGTGGAGTGCTGATCATATGGCAAGATGGGTCATCTTCAACGCTTTTGTCTGATGTTCTCACCCGCAGCTGCTGACAGGGTTTATTCTATGACTCCTCATTCAGAAGCAGCAGCACCAGTTTCTCACTTTTCTAGAAACTGGAGTTCTTCCGGCTGTTTAGCCCGAGGTGGAGGTCATGTCCATGGTAGCTAGTCACATGGTTTTTAATGACAATTGGGCAGGTCAGCTTAGGGTGGCTAGAAAAGGTCGTAAGGCCACGGTGCAGGTCAGACTTTTTCAGTGGATCAGACCCAATAAGAACAGGATCCCAAACCCTCAACAGTTCGAGGTACGATCTTAGTAGCCTCAGATTTAGCTTCTGCTTTTTTCGATATAGGGGAATCCCATAGAATTATATATGTTGCAGTTGTTGAGAGCCTCGAGCTCTGCATCTCTTCTTCTACTGATATATTGACCCTGGAAACTCCATTGGGGACTAGAATGGCGAGTGTATGTTAGTGCAAGGTTTTTCATCTAGTGGTTGGTGGGGGTAAGTTTTTATGGGAACTCTATGTCCTAGAGATGAGATGCTCTGATTTCATTATCATAATGGATTGGTTAGTTCCCTTGTAGGCAGTCATCGATTTCTATCACCGTAGGGTGAGTTTCACATCACTAGAGGATGGTTCTTTTCTTTATAAGGGTGTATGGGATGTCTAGGCGAGAAGAGAGGGACCGAATCATCATGGGTTATGAGGCTTTACTGTCCGGACTGCATGTCTATATCAGGATGACCAAGGAATTTCACAAATGGAGTTCCCTCTAGTGGTTGATCATTTTAGAGATGTCTTTCTAGAAGACTTTTCAGGTTTGCCTCCAGAGAATGAGGTAGAATTTTTTATTGAGCTTGTGCCAGGAGTGGAACCGGTGTCCATTCCTCCTTATAGGATGGCTACACTAGATTTACAAGGACATAAGAAGTAGTTGGAGGTGTTTCCGGAAAAGGTATTAATCCGACCCAGTACTTCTCCTTGGGGTTTGGCTGCCCTTTTTTCGAAGATGGTGTACAATACCCTCAGGATTTGTGTAGATTATTAGAAGTTGAACCAGTTTACGGTCAAGAACCGATATCCATTACCGAGGATTGATGATCTATTTGATCATATTTGAGGATCTCGGGTGTTCTTTAAGATCGACTTGATGTCTGGTTACCATAATTTGCATGTTAGACCATCAGATATAACTCTTACATCCTTTCAAAGCAGGTATGGCCTATACGAGTCTACGGTTAGGCTATCTTGTCTCATGAACGCGCCTGCAGTTCTCATGGAATTGATGAACCAAGTGTTCCATCCATACTTTGATTCCTTAATGGTGTCTTTTGTGCACGAAGCCTTGGTGTACTCTTACCCTCAACACGACCATGCCACTCATCATGAGATCATTTTAAGTACACTGAGAGAGCATCAGTTATAAGATAATCTCTCTAAATGCCACATTTGGATGGATCATATTCACTTCTTAGGTCATGTTATCTCTGAGAAAAAATTATCAGTTTACCCAAAATAAGTGAGAGTATTAGTTTCTTGGGAGTATCCGAAGAAGTTCTTTGAGGTACAGAGTTTTCAAGGGCTATAAGGATACTACAAATGCTTCATTCAAGACTTTTCACGCTCAGCAGCACCACTGATGGGTCTAACTATGAATGGTGTAAAGTTCATGTGGTCAGATACTTGTGAGTCACCCTTTCAGGATCTAAAAGGGAGGTTTATTTCAGCACTGATACTAGTGTTTCTAGAGCTGGTAAAGAGCTATACTATGTAATGTGATGCTTCATGTATCGATCTGGGAGCTATGCTTATACAGGGGGAGGAGTTGTTGTGTACGGGTCTTAGCAGTTGAGGCCTCCTGAGATGATTTACCCAATGCACGATCTCGAGTTAGCTTCTTTTGTTCATGCCTTATGCTGTTGGAGAAATTATCTTATGGGAGATAATTTTGTGGTTTCCACCAACCATAAGAGTCTCAAGTACATCTTCACTTAGCATGATCTAAATTTGAGACAGCAATGTTAGGTTGAGTAGCTTCAATCTCTTTACTTTGAGCCTTCCTAAATGCATGGGAAAGGCAACACAGTGGTGGATGAATTGAGCAGAAGGACATAGATAGTAGAAGTTCAGGAGGCTAGTATTGAGTGGAAGCTAATGGATATGTTCTCTGAGATGCATTTAAAGGTGCACGATAGACAGGGGTAGATGTTTCTTTATTCTGTAGATGTTACCTCTACCCTTCTTAATTGAGTACGAATGAGGCAGATATTAGACTCAGAAAGACTAGTCCTATAGAAAAGTGTATCAAGAGAAGACCATTTTCCTATATGGACCATAGCAGAGGATGAGTTCTTGAATTTCCAGGGGTGTGTATCTGTGCCAGCAGTCATACATGAGGAGGTGATGTGCGACTTTCATTCCTCGGTTTGGGAATTTCATCCTGGTGTCACCAGGATGTATTAGGATCTACATCATTAGTATTGGTGGCCAGGTATGAAGAGAGAAGTTTCCAGTTTCTTCATGAGGTGTTCTAACTGTTAGCAGGTGACGGCGGAGCATCAGTGACCAATAATTCTTTTACAAATGTTACCCATTCCTGAGTGGAAGTGGAATGATGACGTGATGTATTTCGTGATAGGTTTACCGAGGTCGCTAGGAGGGAATTATGCAGTTTGGGTTGTCATTGATAGACTAATGATGGTTTCTCACTTCTTGCTGATCAAAGGGACCTTCAGTGTATATCAGCTAGGATTGTTGTACATCCATGAACATTTTTCTCTTACATGGAGTTTCACACTCCATGGTTTTACACAGAGATGCATATTTTACTTCTCAGATCTGTAAGGGGATTCAGAAGGATTTGGGTACACAGGTACTTTTGAGTATAGCTTACCACCCCCAGACAGATGGCCAGTCTGAGCATATGATATAGGTTCTTGAGTACATGCATCGAGCATGTATTCTGGATTTTGGAGGTTCTTGGGAGAACCATGCACCTCTTGTGGAGTTTTCCTCCAACAATAGATTTTAAAAAACTATTCTGATGGCACCTTTTGAGGATTTTTATGGTACGCCAGTCCAATCACCCTTATGTATGTTGGAGGTAGGAGAGGCACCTTTTCTGGGACCTCGTCCTGTTCAAAATACCTCAGAGCAGATATAGTTGATTCGGAAGAGGATGGCTATCGCACAGTATTGGTAAGAGTCTTATGCTAATCAATAGAGACGACGTCTAATGTCCAAGGTTGGGGATCTGGTTTTTCAACGTGTCATACCATGTTTGGGAAACTAGAGGATTAAGAGATAGGGTAAGCTTTCACCGAGGTATGTCGGGATATTTGAGGTGCTGGAGAGAGTTGGGCTAGTTGCCTATTAGTTGCAGTTGCCTCAGAGTTACACGGATATGCATGACGTTTTCCATGTTTCTCAGCTTCAACGTTACTTCCTAGACCCGTTTCATGTTTTCCAACCCAAGGATGTTGATTTGGAAGTGGATGAATCATTTGAGGAGCATCTATTCAGATTATTGATCACAATATGAAGGTTATCTGTGGTCAGTCTGTTCCTATGGTATGGGTGCTTTGGCAGCATAGACGAGTATAGAATGGGACTTGGGAGAGGGAGGCCGATGTACGATTAAATAGGCCAGATCTATTTAGGGTTTCTTATTTAACGTCACCCTACTAGGTAAATTGAAGGATGAATTTCTTTAAGGGGGAAGATTTTCAGAACCCAGATTTTTTTCTGGTATGTTTTCCATTTCTTGTTGTTTTTGAGAAAAAGTGGAATTTCTAGAAATTCTCAATGTACATGCCCTGTACATTCTGAGTACACATTTTTTACATTCTGAGTACACACTATGTACTTAGTTACCACGGGTAGCTCTGTACATTCCATGTAGCGACCCTTTATACGGCTATGTGGGGTGTGACCCGGAGGCCGCTCAAAGCGGAGTACGAAAATGGAAAGTACAGGTCGTGTACTTACAATGTACATGTTGTGAATTTTATTTTTTTCATCAAACATACCATGGTCATGTCTAATTGAAAGAAAGGGCATATTCTAGGTTTGGATTGGCTGAGACCTCACGTACGACTGTGATCTTCCACCACGCCCTAACCAAACATTTGATCTATGATTCGACTGTTGTCAATTATGTTGGGATTTCCTCGATATGAACTTCTTTCTGCATGTTCTTAATTTCATGATTCCTATTCTTTATCAAGTTATCCTTTGTTGAATTTTTTAGACTATTGGTATATCTTCTACATTCTAATGTGATTCAATCCATGAGACTCATGTATATTGATCTCCCAATGCCGATGTAGGTGGTTTGGGCCTTTCCCTTAAATGTATTTGAGTTATATGTCCAATTTTTCCCAATACCCATGAACGGGGTATTGCACATTTAATGTTTTAGCCCTATTGTTTTCCTACTATGCATGTATGATTGAGTAGAAGTTAATTGAATGTGAATAGGGTTAATTTTTATGCTTTGGATGTTTTTCCCATACATGATTCTATGTTTTGACCGTTGGGTCTAGTTTGCATGTTAGGTTGCTGTTTACTTTCCCATGCCTAGTTGTAAGATGGTGTGATTGTTTTGATATGCTAATATGATATAAAATTCTAGCCAAGTAGTTCATGAGGTTTACTTTGGAATATATTCATTGATATACCTGCTTGACTTACACAGGGTCGCGATAACCTATTGTAGTAGACCATAGGGAGAATGGACGTAAGGGCTTCTCTAGCATGTTTGTTTTACTTTCGATGTGAGACCACATGGGGAATTGACGTAAGTGCTTCCTCAGAGTGTCTTTAGTTCCTCGATGCAGTCCACATATGGAATATGACATAAGTGCTTCCCTATAGCGCCTTTAGTTATGATATGAGACAATAGGAGGAATTCGTGGTGAGTGCTTCCTCAGAGACTCTATGATTATGTTGAACTAGAGGGGTTAGAGTGATTGTACTGCCTAGAGGGTTTCTTGTACTTTTTAGGTAAGACCAGAGGGGATAGGCTGTGAGTACATCATAAAGGGTTACCTGAAGTGTTATCCATTTGCTTATGTTTCTAGGTAGGACCAGAGCAGATAGGATATGGGTACATCCCAGAGGGTTACCTTTTGTGATTATCTGTTTTGATTAGTTGTTGCTTGATATATGAAACAGAATGCATTGAAACTATGGTTTTTTTACTGCTGATTACTTCCTTGTTTACTACATCTGTACTTATTACCTACCATATATTCACAGACTATTAGGAATAGATCTTCTGGGGGTTGGCTACTGGGATTTAGACTCAAGCCCTGTTTGGGCCTTGCTTTTCAGCCCAAATAGATTTTATTGTTGCAAGTATAGATAAGGGAATGCACCCTTCTACTTTAGGTACTTGATTTGATGTGGAGCTGGAGAGAATGTGACCAAGATGTGGCTTTCTATGCTGAGGATCTATTTATCAATTTCCTTTTGTACTTTGGCTTGGTACTATTTTGTATTCAAGAATTGTGATTAGTTTGGATACTTTCCTAGATGTTTGTATCATGAAACATTCATATATGTGTGCACACCAGTTTATTATTTCCAGTCTTCCTCTATTTACTTTTCTATGGATTTTTCCTTCTTCCACAATTGCTATTTGTTTTACTTCACCAGTGTTACTCTTCCAATGAGGGCATAGTTTACCCACTATCACACCCAAGGCTCTCAGCTCTATTCGGAAGCCTCTGGAGTTTGGGGAAATGTGCTTGAGGCCATGTGAACAACCGGGTACATGGTGCCTCTAGGTGGCTTCTGAAACCGGGATGTTAAAAATGTGATGTTCGGTCTTATCGATAATATGCATATCATGATTTATATTTCCTCAAAGGATGTCATGATCCTTTATAGGTCCAATTCTACTCAAACATGAAATAGATCATGCTTTATCTAATTTCATTGATCTTATGAAATTCATATGAAATGGGATTTTATGACTTCAACTCAATGGTTATGATTTTTTTGAAATCCCTTTTTCATTCTAAAATCCATTGATAATCTTTCCACTTGGAAACCTGGTCAGATGATTTTTGTGCTCATATAGTTGAACTAATCCAGTTTTCACCTTATTTCCCCACATCATATCAATGATGTTGATGTTACTAAATTTCATACTGATAGGGTGTGGATCATATCTAGGGACATGGTTTAGTGAAAGAAACTGGTGGACTTTGATAATTGGAAAAAATTATACTCCTCATGAAAATGATTGGGATATTCGTCCTTAGTTTTTCAACATAGCCTAATGATTCATCATGGGGAGGGTGATTCTTTCACTCAGAGTGGTTTTGTTTCTACTTCTTTTATTCCTATTGTCAATTTATGAGTGGAAGAATATAAAATTAATCATCCAATTCATATTGATAAAGAACCAGGGATCACTAATCTAAGGGTAGTTGATATAATTGTGATTTTGAAAAGAAATTTTCTTTCTACCAAGAAAACAGTGCAAGCCCTTATAGTGGAAGAACTGGTATATAAGAAGGCCTCTCCCACATTTATAAATTATATGATGGATAGAGGCATGGTTAATATATAGAATCTTTCACCATTTGTTGGATCCATGTATGATAATTTTAGGCCTTTAATTTTGATCACATCATCTTCAATTCTGGTTTCTCCTAGTAAGAACTCCTCATATATTTAGGCACATGATTCTTCTACTCAATAAGAGGTACCGAGTTTGGTCTATATCCAAAACCAATTTACATATTTGGATGGAAGTGACCAATAAAGTGTTGATTGTGAAGGGTGTCATGCATTTTAACAATATAGAAAAGGAAACATGCTAGAAAAAGGCCTATTGAAGAAACTAAGAAGAGTGATAAAGGAACTGATTCTACTCTAGTGATGGATTATGAGAAGGATCAATATTATAATATTACATTTGTATTTCGTTTGAGGAAGGGTATGCATGGTAAAAATTTTATGGAAATGTTTAGATTATAAAGAGGGAATCCAGTCCCCAGAAAGAGTACCCGATGTTTCCAAAGACTATTGTTACCATAAAATCATGTAAAATAAAAAAATGATGGACATGAAAATGTATATATAATTCAACACTTATGAAATTTCTTATTCATGGAAGTATAATTAAATCACAATGTGGGGTTAATAGGGATCTTGAATGAGAATTCTTTGAGCTAGATCTGGAATCACTGTAGGCAAAAAATATGTGAATGAGGTGGTAAAGAAAATTGAATGAGGAAATGGAATATTCTTGGTGAAAATTCATCAATATAAGGAATGATTGATCAATAATGAATTTAGAATAAATTCAATGAAGAATGAGGTCTTGAGAATATGATAAAATAATTGTCTGATTTGATACCAATGAGGACCAAAGGGTGTCCATCAATAAAAAAGGCCTTATTTTGCTTTCAGGATTTAATGAAAGGAACATCAATGTAGATTTATATATCTAGACATGGGAAATGATGACCAATTATCTCGAAGTTGTTATCTAGGATGATATGGATTCACAGTTAATCACACATCCGAATGAGTTATATAGTGTTTTTATCTCCTACCATCTTTGCCTCTTGTTTAATAATTTTTTAAGTTCCTTTAATGGATAACAACATTTTATAAATAACTGGTTTCTGAGTTTTTCCTAAAACTTTTTATGAAATAAAAAGTTTAATTTTATACTAAATCCATGGAATGTACCAAAAAATGAACAAGAGGTCATATTCTATAATAGAAGATTGTATCATACATACGAGATCTCATGATGGTGGATAATAAACAAGAATTAAAAATGAACAAATTAAAACTAGGGTAAACATAATAAAAACATCTAGACCTGAGTTATATTGGGCCCCATTATGAAACTCCAATTGTTATAGGCCAAGAAACAAAAACAACCCCAGGCATTTCTCTAACCTGTACATGTAAACAAGAATAATGTCTTCTTGGGTAACCAAGATCCATGGAATCCCGATAAGGGTGTGAGTACAACTTAATAGGCCAACAAAAAAGGTTTCCATAAAAATAAACTATCCACTAATAGTTATTTCATAGCTTCCTAAGTAAATGGTTTCTAATATCTATTTAAAATAATTTAATACTAAAAAAATAGAAGACCCCCAGTTCGATGCCCTAGTTCACACTGGGAAAGGTATATATCATCTTCAACTAGTTTTAAGGAGTCACTAAGAATGTCATGTAGACTATTCCAACCATCATACAACCATGGGCAGGATACCCATCTCAGTTCTGTCCAGGTGGAATATCAGGGTAATATTCTTACCCTCAGAGTGTCATATCTCCATAGGGTCATTTCAACCATGGTATTACCACAGTCACTATGTCCTGCAGTGTTTTTCTTTACTTGAGGATAACCATAAGTTCCAGCATGCGTTAGGGTCATGTCTACCTTGTGTTAACCAAAACAACTATTTTCCTTATTGTCATGGTTACCCTATGTTAACCATTACCCTTATATCCCTATAGTTTTGGTGACACTAGAATTACTATTATCACTTCATCCCATTGGGTAATGATCAACAGTGGTTAACAATTATCACTTCATCCCACATGTTCATGGTCACCGAGGTTAAACAATATTCTTATTCCCCTTTGGGTCATATCCACATCAAGTTACCTAATATAATAAAATGAAAAAAATGCATCAATCCACAATCACAAAATGAATACACATGTAATAATTGCATTTCTGATTTCTATTTTGAAATCCATTCAATTTAAATTTCCAAAGTCCTTTTTTAAACCATTAAAAATTCATGCACCATCACATTTCATACAAAATCCTATAACATTTAACTACTTTAAAAATAAAATTTCAATTTAACGAATCAAACCCAATTATCCATTAAACATTCTCATTTTAAAACCATATAAAATTATATTTTGAAATTATTTTTAAAGGGTTTTATTTAATTTCCTAATATAAAAGGTCAGATTTTTTTAAAGTGAAAAAATCTAACCAAAAAATATATGGTTTTTAAATTCCATTAAAAAACTATCAATTCAAAATAGAATTCCTTTTAGAATAGTTAAATCAAAATTTAGGGTTCTTGAAACATTAATACACTCTAGAGTTTCATTTTCCTACCAGAATTCCACATTGAATTTCTATTTCCTAATGTCTAAGGAATTAAAAAAAGGTATTTAATGAAGATAACTTTAAATTAATTTTTTTAAAATTTAATTTGATATATGAATAATAGATATGGATTGATCATACCATATATGCACTCCTAATTTAGAAATGACTATTGGTTAATTTAAAGGGACCAACTACCCAATAATTAAAAGATTCCACTCATCTTATATAATCATCCAATTCAAGATAAAACAAAATATATAGAGAAACCATAAAAACACAATAGAAATAGGGAATATCCCACATAAAGGAATGGTCACAATTTAAAAAAAGAGTTACCAAGAGAAATAGAAATTCCACTAATAGACTCACCTAGGGCTCCAAAACTCCATATAAAGAACCCTAAACACCCAAGAATTGGGGTAGTTCCACCATGGATAAAGAGAGGGGATAGAACCCCCTAGGCTCATTGAAAATGGGAATCTCAGGGGACAATTTTTGGGATAATAAGGTATTTGTATAGGGGATCATTTATCAGTTAACCTTCTTAATAATAGTAAAATTAGGTCGATTTTGTCTCTGGTTAAGGGCTTATAATCCATTCGATGAGACTATGTTCTACTTCTTACTAGTTGAATGCCCACTAGGACTTTTCTTAGGCCCATACCTCACTCTAAAAACCTCTAAAATTCATTATTAATATCCATGAACAATTGTTTTGGGTGAGAAAGAAATTGAAACTTTTTTATGTCTGGTTAAAAAATAGAGTTTTCTAATAGTTGAAAACTTAATCTTTTCATAAAAACCTGAATCATAAATATTTTAACAGGAATTAAAAACACCACCCCTAACACTTATCTTCCTCAAAAAGTCTCGATGGTTATAATTTTACACGTCCCATTCAATGTCAGAAACCATGTCAATGATGATGGCCCCTATCCATTCAGAAAAGATAAAAACTTGTTCAAGGAAAAACCACCAACCCGAAGTGCTCAACTTCTGAAACTCAAACTAGTTCCAATATTTAAATCAAAACACTATATTAGCACTTACATGATCCCATTAATTCAAACACTAATAGTGTAGAATTCTAATCACCTAATGTCCTTATGGTCATCCCCACCATAATATTTATCTAAAAATGAAAAGCATTAGCTCTTTGGATCTTATTCCATTAAAAATCACACTGAATATCGAACACAACCATATGAAAACATGCATATTGTGTTTACCAACTCAAAACACTCAAGAATCCATGAGATTGTTAGTCAAACACCATAACATGACCATGTTTATGAACACCAAATGAGGAAAAACATTTACCAACAAAATTTTATTCATAAGATATGAATCAAACATTTATTTTACATCATATTCCATGTTTAAACCATGATACACACCCACAATTCACATAATAGTCATTACCGATGTGGTTTGTATCTAACTACATTCAATTTAATTTCAAAAACCCAATATGGACCTCCTCTACCTGAAAATTTCAAAACAGTCACCTTTGAATAATAATACATTACCATAAAACTTGTCATGATTCCTTTACAAAATGATTCATTAAACAATAACCCATGAATTCTCCCTATAGTCCATACTCATCCCCAAATGGGATTCGACTATTAGACCCTCAATAACCCATAACTATAGTCATCCCACTATGCTGCATAGTAACAAATATCTAATCTAATAACCCTCAATTTGTTTTAAATCCTCCCTAAACCCAAAGAAACCCGTCAATCTCAATACACCATTACATTTAATTTACTATTAATCATTCACAGTATAATCCAGGTACATACATCATTAGTTTCTCACTCGCAACGGGATTCCACCATGACTATTCGATAGTCCTCTACACACACTTGTGACCGTTCCAGCATGAGGTCCATGAATCAGTGATTAGTATACCACTCCACACTATAGGATTATAATTGTAATCTATTCACTCAAAAAACAATTAATTCAATGAACCATAATCTATTCATCACCAAACACAATGATTAGACATGGATATATCATTATCACTTGAGAGACAAATCAAAACATCAACCACTACCTATTTTAGACTTCTGAGAATTTCTCAAGTGGCATTCACTGACATCTTAACCATAATGAGGACCTCTCTATTCGATGTCTATGGTTCACTCCCCTCCATGTGGATTCTATTACACTAATTAATAAGTGTTTCCTCCGATTACACATTTAATATTATGTATATATCTCCACTGATCCATGCTTTACATATCCACAACACTTGATTCATCTATATATATCAAAACCAATTTTTTGCAACACCACACTTTGATTCATTCAAAATGTCATATCCTAATATGAGCATATCTCAATCCCTATTTAAGGACCCAAATCACACTTTTTGTAAGAACATTATTTTACCATAGTCACCTCACACCAAGAGGTAATCATTCCCCAAGTCTCACCATTTCCTCTTATAAAAACCCTAGCCTTTTACATGTAACAATAAATGATTTTATGATTAATTATACATTATAGTAAAAGCCAAGTATCATAAATCTAATGTCTTAGAAGACTAGGTATATAAAATGAAAAAAATGGAAGTAAAAAAACACTTATTTATTTAATCTTCATGAAGAGATCCTAACATACATAGAGCCTTTACAGATGCATAGGGTATCCTGGGTTCCACATTAATGAAGGGTTGAGCTAAAAGCTAACTAAGGAAACAAACATAAGAATATGCCTTTACCACACGGGTTAGAGATCATGACATAATGATATAAAATGGCATATAAAATAAAAACATGGGATCATAAAATCTTGAATTCATAGTAATGTGGAATAAATAGAAATCATGACTTTATCATGAGTCAAGGCTCATTGCACATAGGGGAGCACAAGTATAGGTTATTCTACAAGACTATTGCACATGGAGCACAAGTCAAGGCTAACATCCAAGACTGTTGCACATAATGTCTCATGAGACTAAAATCTACCCAAATGCATTGGAGCACTATCTAGGCCCACCCATCTTAACATGATCATGAATATACTTTCCATATAAATAATAATACACAATAAATCATATATAAACATAATGATATCCATGGAGAGAAATGTGTATCACATTCATGTCATAAAGCATTATGAATGGGAATATCATAAATGTTTTAATGAGTGAAAGAAATTAATACCTAAATGGAAATTAATAATGTAAAATTGGAATATAGAATGAAAAGTAATGTCCATAATATGTGACAACATGTAAGAAGATTATTTTGGACTTTTTTAGCATTAAAACATTTTAGTGCGGTTTTATGGAAAATATTAAAGAGAATTTAAAATAGAAAATTGAATAATGTTTTATATAAAAAAAGAAGTGAAAATAAGGTTTTAATAATAAAATTTACATATTTTATAAAAAAATGGTGGCATAAAGAAAATGATATAGTGCACATAAAATTGGGTAAATATTTGGGAAGTTCCCTAAAAATGAGTTTTATTATTGGGAAGTATCGAGGAGGGGAAAACATAAAAGATTGTATATCCAAAAAAGTGAATGAGGTACAGATATGAAAACATGTGTTTGGAAAATATTAACAGAATTTAGAAATGTTAAATAAATATAAATGACAACTTCATTTGGGTTAAATGATGATTTTGGCCACAAGAAATATGTTTTTTCCAAATCAAACCCATGTGTACAAAAGGACTAATAAACCAAATATGAGACATAATAAATATATTATCTTCTTGTTCAACCATGAAAATGGTTTCATGACCATAATTTGAGTCAGTTATGGAAATCTAAAACACATGGCCCTTGAATGTTGAAAATTAGCACATCTCAGATTGAGTTTTAATTTTTAGTATAAAATAATGAGAAAAGAGATATGAGGATGAATTATTACATTATAATGAAAACATTATAGTATATGTAATTTAATGAATTCATCACAACATTTGGTTGAAAGAATCTATAGTATGAAAAAGAAAATAAATGAACTCTAAAAGAAAACCATAGATGTGAGATCCCTTATGAAAATTCTGAAGCCTAACGACATCGCCTAAAATTTCATAAAATATTTCTATGAGAGAAAAAATGGTCTCTCATAATTCATACATAATACGAACAGTAATGGGGATATGAAATTATGTATCCCATAATAATCCATTTTAAATTAAAAAAAACATAAAATGAAATCTTGAAAAATATATGGTATGTAGATTCCCTTCCCATGTGGAATAACTCCTAAAATATGACAGTTAGTACCATAGGGGCTTTAGGACACCATGGGAGGACTCCTAGGAACTTAAAACTACCAGATCATATAGAATGATGGATTCTTATGAATGAAAATGAAGGAAATAATGCATATTTATAGTAAAAACTGAGAGTTTTTTATTAATTTCAAATGATTCCTTATTAGTGGTTTTTGAAAAACCATGGGCGCTACCATGGTATTTTCCCATGGTATTAGACACATGGGACACCTAATATAATATATTATTGTTCAAAATTCTACCTAGATTTTATATCAATTATTACATCATTATGATTTCATTAAACAAACAAATAACTCAAAACAATATTTTTACTATTTACGAAAAATTATTGTATTTTAAAAATAAACCATAAGACAACCCTTATCATTTTTCAACATGTATAATTCAAAAATGAAATCCATTTTTTATAAATAATGTTTTTTAATATTATTATTTTAATTTTTAAATAAATTTATAATTTCTTTGAAAAAAACAACATTAAACCTATAACTCATTTTATAACACCTTGAAAATTTAATCAAAGTCCCATAAAATTACCTTATGACTATAAGATGATAAAGTAACAATTTATGATTACATTTTACAAAAATAAATTTACTTTTTAAATTATTAAATTAATCATAATATTTTAAATAAAATATTTTTGAGAAAAAATACCAATACTTATACTATGATAGTTTTTTCACTTTTAAGATGTCTAAATTGTATTTATACTTTCATTGGTGATGTGTCTATTTCTTTGGACTATTTTCTATTCATTATTATTCATTACTATTCATAAAGGTATGTTACTATTTATAATGTTTTGTAACTATTCATTGAAATATTATGTTTTTCTTATCAGACTCTAAATATCATACCAGACGCAACCATGAATGATAGTTTTTCAAAATTCAAAATAAAGAAGTGACAATATTATGTTAAAAGGTCACACAGTACTTAGTAGTTCATTCTGTTAAAATTTCATGTGACTATATAATAAAACTATAAGAGAAAAATTTCTATTGATAAAACATTTGGGCTTTACATTATTCCCCCCTTATGAAATTTATCCCATGAAATTCTGTTTTTCATTCTAATCCATAAACAGATGTAGGTACTTTTACATCATTTTCACCTCTAGTTCTCCTGATTACTCTTCATAATTATGGTTCTTCCATAGTACTTTGACCAGGTAAGTAGTATTTTATGTAGATCATTATCTCTATGATCCAAGATCATCACTGACTACTCCTCATAAGAAAGAACATTCTCCAACTGTACCACCACTAAAGAGAGTACATGTGAAGGGTCTGGTATGTACTTCCATAACGGGGATACATACAAAAATCATGAACTTTGGACATCGTAGGTGGATTTTCCAGACAATAGTCCATAACCCTAACAGGATCAAGAATCTTGAAGGGATCGATGTACCTGGGACTTAAATTTCCACTCTTCCTAAACCTCGTTACCATCTTCCATGGAGATATACGTAGAAATTCTATTTCTACATCTTTGAACTCAAGGTCCTATCAATGATTTTCTGCATAACTATTCCATTAAATTTGGGCTGCCTTGATGTGATGATAAATGGTTTTCACCTTATCCACCATTTCGTCAACCATTTAAGGTCCTAGAATCTTATGCTCACCTACTTTATCCCAACATGTTGGTGCTTGACACATTTTCCCATAAAGGGCTTTGTATAGTGCCATTTGGATGATGTAGTGGAAACTGTTATTGTAGGATAATTTAACCAGTGGAAGATGTTGGTCCCATATAACTTTGAAGTCCATAGAATAGTATCCTAACAAATGTTCCAGTGCTTGAATAGTTCGCTCAAGTTTTCCATCAGTTTGAGGATGATAGGCCATACTGATGTTCAGTTCAGTGCTTAAAGAATGTTGTTGACTTTTCTAGAACTTCGGGGTGAATCTCATATCTCAATCAAATACAATAGTTAATGGTACTCCATGCAGCCTTACCATCTCTTTGATATATATCCATGAAACGTTATCCAGTGAGAATTACTCTCGAGTTGCGATAAAGTGAGTTTCCTTTTTAAGATGATCCATAATGAACCATATAGTATTGTATCCTCCAAATTTCTATGGAAGTCTAGGGACAAATTCCATGGTGATTTTCTCCCACTTCAATGTTGGTATGGGTAGTGGATGCATCATCCCCTTAGAGTTATATCTTTCATCCTTCTCTTGTTGAAATACCAGGCACTTTGATGCATGTTCAGTAATCTTCATCTTCATATTGTCCCACCAAAAGTTATCTTGGAGATCTCCATACATCTTTGTGATCCCTGGCTGGATAGAGATGGTTGAGCTATGTGCATCATTCTAAAGCCACTTCATTATGTATGGATCAAATGGTACACTTAATCATGACTCAAATCATACAATTCCTTCCTCATCAATCTTGAACTCAGATGATTTCTTATTTCTAATGGCTTCCTCCCTTTTTTAATATCCACATCTTTTATTTGAGTATCTTTTATTTTATCCATGAGGGATGGTTAAGAAATCATTTGATAAATTATTGATGATGTTCCAACCTTAATAATTACCATATCCATCCTCTGCAAATATAAGAATATTGGATCCTTTTCAATTCTCATTATTGGTAAGGATGCAAGATCCTTTCCACCTAGAGCATATTCCACCTTGTTTTCCATACCAAGATGGTAATAGATTGGGAAGTCAAAATTCTTGATGATCTGTATTAATCTTCAATGGCGCATTTTAAAATCTTTTTTTTTTGTGAATATATATTTTAGACTATTGTGATAATTATATATCTCACACGTCTACCAATAGAGATAATTCCGCTAGATTTTTAATGCAAATATCACAACCACCAACTGTACATCATGCGTAGGATTGTTTTTATCATGGATTTCATCTTCCTTGAGAAATAGGCTATCACATATTCATTTTTAATCTTCTCATAGCCTAATCCCTTTTTAAAGCATCACTATATGATACAAAGAGTTCTCCATTTGCAGGGAGTGTGAGGACTGGTGTAGTGATTATCATCTTTTTCAAATCCTTAAAATTGTATTCTCATTCCTAAGTCAAGAAAAACATTACTCCCTTCCATTTCAACTCGGCCATTGGGTTTAAAAATCATGAAAGTATTTTAACAGGTTGTCGATGATACCCAGCTCGCCCCAGAAAGCTACATATCATCATTATAGATGTGGGCCTAGGGCACTAATCAATTTCAGTTTTCATGGAAGTGTCCATAAATATCCCTTTTTAGTGAAAACATTCACAAAGAATGATACTTCCTCTATAAAAAACTCACATTCACTGTAATTTTCATATAATTTTACCCTTCTCAAATTCATTAACATAGTATTCAAATTCTCCCCATGTTCCTACTTACTCTTGGAGTACATCAGAATGTCATTAATGAAGACTATGAAAAAATTTCAATGTAATATCTAATGACTATATTAATTAAATCCATGAAAATTTAAAGAGAATTAGTTTGTCCAAAGGGCATCACTATGAACTCATAGTCTCTATACCTCGTTCAAAAGGTAGTCTTTGGAAACTCTTCCTTCCTCACATTTAATTGGTGATATCCCAACCAATGGTCCACATTAAAGAAATAACTGGACCCATGAAGCTGATCAAACAAGTGATCTATTTGTCATAGGGGATAACTTTTCTTTAATGTGATTTTATTTACATCACGATAATCAATTCAAAGGTGAATTTATATGTCCTTATTCTTGATGAAGATGAATGGTGCACCCCATATTGAAGCACTCAGGTGTATAAAACCCTTCACTAGATTCTCTTATAACTACTTCTTCAACTCTTCCAGCTCTACGGTGGCCAATCATTAAGGTGTCATTGATATAGTCAAATATCCAGGAATATGTTCAATTGAGAACTCTACTTCTCGATCTGGAGGAAGACTAGGAAACTCTTCGAGAAATACATCAGTTTAATCTCTCACGATGGGAATATCTTTGAGTGAGATTCTATCCATTTTCTCAATAATTTGATCTAGGAATTATTGCCCATAATGAATTAAAATCCACATACGAGACACAGATTGTATTGGAGATTCATTTTCATCTTTACACTTGTAATGAATTGGAGTATTCCTCGGGATGTGAAGGGTGATATCCCTTTCCTGAAAGCCGATGTTTTCTTTGTATAAAATAGTCAATCCATGACCAAGATTGCATCAAACTCCACTAAAGGAAGCATGAAAATAAATTCTTAGAAGTTCATTCCACAAAAAATAACTGAGGAGGAGTTATAAACCATCGACACAATAATTTACCCATCCACTGTTCTCACAAATTACATATCCCCCAAATTTTGAGGTGGTGTTTGAATAGTTATAATAAAATTGAAACATAAGAAATAATGCGTAGAACCCGAATCAAATAGTATACTCTCTATTCTTGAATGAATAAACAGTGAACCTGTCAACACATCGTTGTTTGGATACACCTCAGTAGTAGTGATAGCACAAGCCCTTCCTTATTGCATTGGATCCTATTGATGATTTCCTATAACAACCCTTGTCATAGGGAAATTGTTCACATAATTCCCTTATTCCTTTTATTTGTAACACTAAACCACTGATTGAGTGTTTATTTGAAACTTCCGTTATTATTAGACATTACTGGGATTTTTCAAATCCCATCGGTATTTTTTAGCAAGATTTCCTATCATTCCTCATTTGAAGTTATTTCTAGTTCCCTTTAGATAGTTCCCAGGATGATTCTTCCCTCAATTTTGACACATGGGATGATTGGGCTTCTTTCCATAATTTGATTTATATGGGGAAGCATTGACATTGGATTCGATTTTCCTCATTTTATATCTTTTCATAAGATACCACTAAGAGTCTCCAATCACCATTTATTCCTCAATGGAACAATGAAAAATTTCCTCAGGGCTGTTGAAGTCTCGAATCTCCCACACCTTTTGTAGACTCGGTTTTAGTCCACTAATGTAGAGATCCAACTTTCTTTTAGTGTTCATGACAAAGTTATAGGCGTACCTTTTAATCCTTTTAATGTTTTCCTCAAACAGTTTGATTAACTCATCTCCCTTCTTCTTGAGTCTGGGGAAACTCTATTTCCATCCTGAGAGGGAGGGTTCAAGAAAAATATTTATTGAAAAACACACTCTTGAATTCCTCCCAATTCATGCAATAAATATTCTCCTGAGGATACATATTGTTGATCAGTGTCCTCCACTGATTTGCATCCCTAGCAGAAAGATAGACCTCCATTAAGACTTCCTCTTCTTTTGAGCACTGGATGATTAAGAATATCTTTTCAATGGATTTAAGACACTTATCATTGAGGAGGGGATCAAATGACCCACTAAACATGGATGGAATTTACCGTATGGAGGATTCAATGGAAACATGATCATTCATTAGAGGAGGAGGGTGTTCCACCTGATTCAATTTATTACTCATAACATGATCCATTTGGGCAAGTACTTTCATGATGTTTTTAACACATATTCCCATCATATCAGGCATATCATTTGGGAAGTCATTACATTACCTGTTAAATTTATTATTGGAATGTGTTCTTTTATTTCCCTCCATTATCTATGAAATTAACATACAATTAAGGTTCTTGAATACATAGATATTAAGTATATAAAAAATTAAACATAAGAGGATAAACATTTAAAAGATAAGTATATTCTAACTTACGATTCCCTATGTTTCAATCTAGGTTATCCTTGATCTATTTCTTAAATTATATTCTTTTTGGGGTTTTTTATTCCAGTATTAATGATTTGAACAAATATAAAAATTTACCATTGCTGATCCCTCTAGAGTGCCATACCAATAGTGAATCAAGGCCTGTTGTTATACACCAGTTCCTATTAAATTCATTCTCAAGGTGGTGTTTTCGGGTTTTACCCCTAGATAAATTTAGGCTAGATCCATCTCTACCAATTTTTATCCTGACAGGGATATATTTTCTTGATAAACTACTTACTCTATACATACCAAAACATAGGGTTGTTTTTATTTTACTTAGTCTAATACTTATTATTTTTACTAAAGTTCTATATTCCTAATATTCAAAAATAACTATACCATCCTCTGATACCATCTATAGAGACCTGAGACTATTACATATAACATTACATGATTTGAAAAAAAACTATACATCATAGTACACGCCAAGGATCATAAAGTCTAGTGCATTGGAAGACTAGGTAGATAAAAATTGAAAACATGGAACCAAAAAAATAATTATACAATATTCACAATGATCTCCTAACATCCTTTGAGACCTTACATCGGCATTGGGTACCCTAGGGATCATATGAACGAAGGGATGAGCTAAAATCCCAACATGAAAATAAACATAATAATATGGATTTATCACAAGTGTTATAGATATTTTCATAGTGATATAAAACTGAATATAGAATAGAAAACATGGGATCATACAATCATGAATCATAGTAATGTGGAATAAACATAAACCATTACTTTAGCATGAGTCAAGGCTCATTGCACATAGAAGAGAACAAGTCAAGCTTAACGACCAAAACCATTTCACATGGTTGCATTAGTCAAGCCTAGCTGCCATGAATGCTACACATAACATCTTACAAGACCAAAAATTGCCCAATGAATTGGAGCACAATCTGAGTGCACCCATCCTAACATGTTCATGAATATTCATTCCACAAAAATAATCATACATAATCAATCATACATAAAAATAAGGAAACCCAGGTAGAGAAATGGGTATCACATTCATGTCGTAAACCATAAATAATTTGTGTATCATAAATGTGTTCATAACATAAAATAATTACAACATACATGGACCTTAATAAAGTAAATTATGCATATAACATGGTATGTGATTTCAAAAAGAAGTGAAAACATGTAAGAAGAGTATTTTGGATATTCTTAGCATTAAAACATTTTAGTACAGTTTTAAGGAAAATATTAAAGAGTATTTAAAATAAAAAATGGAATAATATTTTATATAAAACTAGAATTGAATAATAAGTTTTTCATAAAAAGAAGACTAATTTTATAAAAACGAAACTATGGCTTAACAAAATGGTATGTTACACTTGAAATTGGTTTTAAAATTGGGATGTTCTCTTAAAACAAGTTTGCTTATCAGGAAGTATCGAGAAGGGAAACACTTAAAAGAATGTATATCCGAGAAATAGAATCAGGTATAGATCTTGTAACATGTGTTTGGATAATATAAACCAAATTTTGTAGTACTTCATAAAATAAAAATAAAACTTCATTTGGGTAAAATAATGATAGAGCATGCCGAATGAATAAATGCAGCTCGGGTAGAATCCCTTAGATAATGGAGACATGGTATTAAGTGTACATAGAAGGTATTAATGAGAGAGAAAGTAATTTTTCATCATTTATAAATAATGGGGGAATATTTTGTAATTTGTGTTATCATACCCCAACATTAGCAATTACACATAAAAGGGCATAGCATAGAGTATATTCGTGAATGAAAGTGAAAAGGAGGGAACCCCTTACCTTACGTCAGATGGTGTTCACCACATGATATTAATTACTGTAATAATAAAATTAGGTTCATTAATTAATAATTCCACAAACACATATATATTTAAATTTTTTAGTTCAATTTTTCTTACTTCATTCATAACCTTTTTTATTGGTTATGAGGTTCAATTTCATTGTTTGGGTCTGCTTGTTTCCTTGGTTTTAATTATCGATTCACTTATATTCATGAGAAGAGAATCATGTAAAATTTGAATGGTTGTCTAGAATGGGAGTAATATTATATTATTGAAAATATATAAGGTTATATGTTTGTAAATATCATGTGGTTACTTTGTGTGAAGATTGATCATTATATAAAATTTTAGTGATAATTTTTTTAGGTTAAATGTCGGTTTTCTTCCACAGGGAACATGTTTGTTTTATAAATGAAAACCATGTTTAGAAAAGAATTCAAGACCCATAGATGAGACATACTACATAAATTATGGTCTGGTTCAACCATTATTATTGTTTCATGATGATAATTAAATACGGTTAAGGAAATTCAAAACCAATCGTCCTTCAATGTGGTAAATTATCACATCTCATATGGGGTTTTCTTTTTTTAGTATAATATAAAGGGAAAAGAGAGATGATTAAGAATAATTCATTTACCATGAAAAAATTATATTAAATTTGAGGTACTTAATTAATCAAATTATTTTGATGAATGAAGGTAGGTAAAAAATAAAAATAAATGATCATGAAAATTATAATGAATTGAGAGACCCCTTATGAAAATTCCACAGCCTAACAGCATCGCTTAAAATTTCCCAAAATATATTGATGAGAGAAAAAGGGTCTCTCATAATTCTTAAATAATATGTATTTTTGGGGATTTGAAATGATATATCACAAGAAAATAGAATTGATATTAAAAGGAAAACATAAAATGGAATCTTGAAATAGAGAACGGAGGTAGATTCCCTTACCTTGTATAGTAACTCCTAATACATGATGGTTGGGATATTGGGGGCTTTGAGACACATAAGAGTACTCTTAAAGAGGTAAATATATTAAAGATTTTTTATTATGGATTTATATTTAAGGAAAATTATGGAGTTAGGCGGTATTTAATGTAAAAAGTGAGAGTGTTTTTTATTAATTTCACAGGACACCTCATGAGTTGTTTTGGAAAACAATGGCCTTTCTCAATGTATTTTCCCATCATATTGTGCACTTGGGACACATGATATCATATATTACTGTAAAAAATTCTACAAGTATTTTATATTAATTATTACATCATTATGATGTCATTAAACATACAAAAAATCCAAACCTGTATTTTTACTATTCACAAAAGATCAAGTATTTTTGTAAAATACCAAAAATTAACCCTTAAAATTTTATAATGTAAAGAATTCATAAATCAAATCCATTTTTTTTGAAAATAATTTTCTAATTATTTTTAATTTATTTTTTAAATAAATGAATAATTTATTCAAAAAAACATTATTAAAACTATAACTCATTTTATAGCACATTGAAAAATTTATAAAGGTCCCATAAAATTAACTTATAACCATAAGACAATAAACTAACAATTTAAAGATATTTTTTATTAAAATAAATTTACATTTTATATTATTACATTAATTATAAAATTTCATATAAAATATGTATGCCATACAAAAATACAAATAATTATACTATGATTGTTTTTTCACTTTTAAGATGTCTAAATTGTATTTAAACAATAATGGGTGATGTTTCTATTTTTTGGCATATTTTCTATCCATTACTATTATTTACTATTCATAAAGGTATTTTACCATTCACAATTATATGTTATTATTCATCAAAATTTTATGTGTGTCTTATCAGACTCAAAATATCTTTCCAGACGCAATCGTGCATGTCTGTTTTTCAAAAATAAAAGCACAGAAGTGACAATATCATGTTTAATGGTCCCATAGAATATATTTGTTCATTGTGTTGTAATTTCATGTGATTTTATGACATAAATATAAGAGGAAAATTTCCATTAATAAAACATTGGATCATTACACATCACAACTCTTCCCACCAAGTGGTGTTGTGTCAACATTGACTGTGAAAAGACTACAATGGAACTACTTGAGTTCATCTACCAAGGCATGAATGATTCCCTATTGAATACAGATGACCCGTTTAACTGATTCAAAACCCAACATGTCTCATGTATAGCCATCATAAATCATCAAAACCTAACTTAAATGTAACATTTATTTATTCCCAAGACACCATATTTCATAACATGAATGGTATCCTCCATTCCCAAAACATAGATTCCACTTTGATCTAATAAAAAACATTGGGTGAAACACTCCCCATACGTCTATATACTTGTCTGAATCATGATCTCCTAAGTCATACATTATCATAATTGGGCCGAATATCCCTCTCAAGAATCCCTGATGATTAATCCCACAAGATTGAAATCTATCCATGAGTTAGGTAATATAGCACAACCACCCATCAACTTTGGAATCATTGTATGGTTGTAGAAATATATGAATTATTAACCAACCATAGACCCATCGATCCAAGATTAACACCTATTTAACCATCAATATACCAACATAACAATATTTTCAAGCCCTTGAATGATCCTTACCTTCAAAGCTATCCATGAACCAGAACACAATCACTGAAGTAGATTCTTTTTAGAAAATATCAGAAACTCAACTGTTTCCTTCCCCAAGGAAATTATAACTTACTATAAATTGGTCCCACATTTTGAAACATCTTCCCATACCTCACACACCCACAACATTGTTTTTACCCCCTTATGATCCCCCTCGACCACTGAACATGTTAAAATGGCACTATAACCCAAGTTATATTCCAAAAGAAAAATGGGATCTAACACCTGGATCCTTAAGACAGGTCTCACAAAATCCACTTCTCAATGGAAGCATATTAACCCCCATTCCACAATGTGCAACATTTAATGTTCTCTGTGATAAAGAAGAAATCTTGGTTTAACACCCATAGTTACATAACCCGAAACACCTGTAAAATGAGACAAATACCCACTTTATGATCTAAAATCAATCTACAGGTGTAAAAAATCAAAAGGGTCACATGAAAAATAATATAGGAAACACTTAAAAATCCCAATGTAAAGGCCAAATTAAAGGAATAATAGGTAGCATCTCACTATCTAGTATACAAAAACCCATTTGGCTGTCAAAAAAATAAACCATGGTCAGTACACATAGGATCTATCTCAAGACATAAACTATAAATACACACGGTTAGGTCACAATCAAAGGGATAATAAACACCAGGTTCTTTAAAGGTTCTATCATTTCTTATTTTACATTATTTACATACATTACCGTTTTTTAAACCCCAATATTCTCAATTAAAATATTTTACCACTGTTCATATTTAAATTCATGAACCTCATTAAATTTCACATTCCATGGTTTGTGCAATATAGAAATACATTAATTTGTTATAGACGATAATATATATATTTTTTACTGCATCATTATTTTTCCAAAATAATGTTCTCAAACTATGGCCATTATACAATCCTATTAACTAGAAGTCAACTGAGGACATAGTCAAGATGACTTCCACTATACCCTTATATGTAACCATTATAAATGGTTTTAGACACTTTAAACACCAAACCCCTTCAATATAAAAAAGTTATAGGTAGTTATAAATGACAACTAAATATAAACTATAAGCATGTAAAAACATCAAATATGTGAATCCTAGTAACTATTAATCGCATATACATTATGAATTATAACTAAATCCTTTGTTCCTTGTATGATGCATGTATTCACACAACATATTTTCTATACCAATCGACAACGTAAAATCCCATAAACCACAAACATCAAAACACATTTTTCCACTCATTGAGAAAATTTGAAAACATTCAATGTAAAAAGAAAAAAACTCTCACATATAAAAACACATTTTTCCCTATATATGTTGGGATAAAGGCATTTAGGCATGATATAACTCCCAATACCTAATTATAACATAGTTTCATATCTATAAAGGATAAATAGTATGTCAAATGATGAGGTTTCAATGATACCAATTTTTGATTTCCAGTTTCCCAGATTGTAACTCCCTGAGTTTTTAAGAATTTGTTTTTTCAAGTAAAATAAATTTCTTTGATGGTTTTCAATGAATGTTACACCAAGTTATGATTTATTTATACTTTAACAAAAAGTCGATCATTCACTACACCAAACACATATATTATTTTTTTGAATAAAAAATACCATGTTTGTCTTTTGATACCCAAAATTATGTGTTCCATCGATAACATGAATCAGATAGAAGACATAGTTTTACCAACCTATTATGTACTATTAATATGTTTATTTAAATATTATTATTGTTTTCACCTAGTATGTTTAATGGTGATTATCAATAATATTGATAAAACTATCAATTAATTGTTGAATAATGATTATAATAAGAATAATATGGTTACCAATTCACTATAAATGAAAATAAAACTGTTTTTAAGACAGAAGAAATATTTTTCTGGAAAATAATACTTATAGAATTAAACATAGAATACCTTAATAAATAAATTCATCAAATTTTTATTTTTTATATTAAAAAAATATATATATATATATATTTTATTCAATAAACAATATGTTTTTCAATTTTTTAAAATAGGTATATAAATAAATCAATTTTTTTGCGTAAAGATATATTTTCTTTCAAAAATGTAATTTTACCACATTTTAATGGAGAACATATTTTAAATATAATTTTTGAATCATTTATGTATTTTTTTGAAAACAATAAACATAATTTTGGAAATTGGGCTTTCAATATTTACTATTGGTAATTTTTTCAAATTTTTCTATGAAGTTTCATTTCTTACAAATAGTAAAAAACACTATATTTTAATAGAAAATTGAATTTTAGATATAGTTAAATTATATAGTTAAATTATATTATAGGTTTTTTAATAATTATATTTATATAAATTATACATTTATTAATATAATTTAGGTAATTGAAATAATTTTCTCATTGAAATTAAATATAAAATTTTTTCAAACTTCGGAACATTTTCACTTCAAAAACTTGTTGTCTCATCCTATCTATAAAATTGATATTAAATTAATCTATTCCACATATATTTTTAGAAATAATGGAAATTGATTCCATTTTTTTAATGTGGAAAATCTATAATGTCTATTTAAAGAAATCTATTTTTACCAAAAATATTAGTGAATGTAATTAAAATTAATAATAACGATTAAGGTAGAAACATGTTTACGTAGTGGTTAAAATTTAACTATAGGGGATAAATACGTTTGAAACATTTTCAAAATCCATTTCATGGAATTATTTAGACCATATAATACATTTTCTGAAAAATGTACCATTATTGGAGGCACATTATTTAAGGTAGGCCTCTCAATAGTATTTACCTTTTTTATATTTATAAGAATGTCAGTCCTCCTCCACTATAAAAGAGAACACACCCCCTTACTAATTCAAACTTATATATCCATTTGTATCATAATAACCCTTCAAAAATATTCACAGATAATACCTCATTTTATCCTATATACCCCAGTTTTGTAATAAAGCAAGCCATGTTTGTCTTTCGGTGTACTTGAAAAGGAATAACACAAAGAATATGTAACATCCTTTAATAAGAACATTTGTTTTATTTATATATAAACCTCATCAATTATTATTATTACTTCCCTATATAATAATAAAAATATCATCAATATAATGATATTTTTTATGGTATGTTTATGATCTACACGCACACACACATCCATCAAATTAGAAACCCAACCACTGTTCTTGTGTACAACATACTACCCCTCGTGAACCGATGTCATCCATTATTCCATCAAAAATATTAAAGGGTGAAAGTAATGAAATGATTACTATTTTAATATAATATATATATATATATATGATATTTTTGAGTTACATATTTTTATTTTATTATTCTATAACCCATACCTTAATGAATTCCATTTTTGGGGAATATGATAACTTCTATAGTGGATATATGGACTAACATCTCCTCAAAGTGATGTGATTCGTTCACACAATACCATGAGTATATAAATGAGGATTTTAACATAAATATGTGAGATATATTAAATAAAAATTATAATTTGATAATTATATGTATATAAATATAATATAATTTAATTCTTTAAAAATATTACAAGAAAATGGAAACAATGTTCAAATATACGTACGACCTACCATCTCTATGAACAATGTATTTCATTGAAAATTTATATAATTTATATATTATTATTAAAAAATATAATGAATATGTATTATATTTATGTCATGGTAATAATTCAAATTACGATGAAATAATGATATAATTAATAGGACCAAAAATATAACAATTCAAAACACAAGATAAAAACAAAGTAGTTATTAATCGAAATGTGACATTAACATGGAATTGGTAAAAAACGTGTAATAAAAGGTCATAATAAAATAAAACATATATTAATTTAAATATACAGGGTTCTTTAAAATATGTATAATAAACTTAAATTTATTATACATTAGTATTTATGAATATAGGGAGATTGAAGCCATATGGTGAGGGTTTTCTCATCTAACTTATATTTATATGATATATATTCTATATTAACCACTATTTATTGTTGTTTGGTATTTATAATAACCTATGACAAGTTATATAACAGATCGAATTTTTTAATGATATTAAAAGTTTAAATTTCTGTTATTATTTCACCTATATCACGATTTAAAAGTTGAAAAAATAGTAAAAGAATTTATAACAACACTTTTATTCTGTGATACTTATGCCTTATTAAGGACTCCTTTGTTTTGTGTGGTATATATAATTCCCATGAATTTATTATATGATTATTATAATTAATGTTTTGGGTATTTAAATATCAATTTTTTATCTATATTTCATGATATTTATAGTTAAAAATTTTCTAAATCAATGAGGTAATTTTCTTTCAATTTTATTTCATTGAGAAACATATTATGTTATTCCACTACATTATTTGTTAGGTGTATAAAATTATTTTTGAAATTTTATATCTTGTGTCCCCTTTCATCATGATATATTAATATTTAATTAATTTTATTATCTCATAGGTATTTATATGAAATATTACGAAATAGTAAGCATTAATTACTATAATCTCTTCATCTATCGAGATTGTTTATGATCGTGATTACATTGAAAAAATATTAGTATACCAATCTCCATAATTATCATAATTATTTTACTCTGGTTATTCATGATATATTTAGGTATTGGTATCATTTTTTACTCTTTGTTTCTTAATATCATTAAGAATGTGTTCTGATAAACATCTCGCCTTATTTCATTCTTTGGTTGTGAATCTGTTTTATTCAAAAACTATGTTTTATAAAAATGTTTTTAAAATAAAATTTAAGATCATTTTAAATGAAAATGGGTTTTAGTAATAGTTATAAATTATTTTCAAATATTCATTTATATTATATCAATGATTTTTTTATGATTTTTTTTTCAAAATGATTAATGTTTTTAAGGGGAAAGGATATTTTATAGAAGAAATATTTAAAATGATTTTTAATTCTTCAATTGTATGTTTGAAAAATTGTTTTCAAAGAAAATTATTTTGATGTTGTAAATTGTTTTAAAATTTTACTTTCAAAATATTTTTTATTCCAAATGATCTTTTAAAATCATTCTCTATCTAAGACGACATCCTTTGATATATTATTTTTTTAAATGAGGATATGATCCTGGGATTACATTCATACTATTTATATAAATGGTTTTTTTATTTATATCACGGTGTTTATAAAACCTGTTTTCTTTCTATATGTCAATCATGTTTCAAGGAGACATTTATGACACCCATTACTTTTCCACAAGATAATCTTGTTTCACAGTGATTGACATGAAAACAATTTCATTCCTATTGGTTAATAAGGTTATAAAATAATAATTTTTTTTATGATTTTTTATGATATTAGGAAATCTTATTGTAATTTATTCCTAAAAAGGTTAATAGAAATTTCATATACAATAGGGTGGATCAAATAGCATCAAGAAATCCTATTATAACATATATGATGGTGTGGCCTAGATAGCACTGGGTAATCCCATTACAGCTTATACAATGGGATGTCCTATATAAAATAAGGTAATCCCATTATAACCTATATGATATGGTGGCCTAGATATTGCTGGGTAATCCCATTATATATTATATCATGGGGTAACCTATATTGTGTCATGTGAGCTAGTTATTTCTCTCTAATGTATTGATTAAATATTTATATCGCATAAGCTCATGGTGCGAATAAATTTACGGGCTTGTTCTACTATGAGGCGATGATGTAACGTGATCAACTCTAATGAATAGTCTACATTCGGTGGTGGAGGTATGTCCCATCACATAGTTTTAGTCCCAATGAAATTCCCTAATATGTTTTGTAAATGAGCCATGATGTATAGGTACTGATTTTACATACATATGTGTATGCCAAAAGTTCCATGTATAATTTCTATATTGTTATTTCATGTATTGGACTATTGATTATATTATGTTTCAAGTATTATAAACTGTCAATATTTATACCATGAATCTTGATTATTATATTTGATATACTAGGTATGATCTTCTAATGTTATGATCTTATTATCACAAAGATATTCTCATGTTACGCTTACATATCTCCCATGTTTTCCCTTACTGAGCATCTGAGCTCACCCATTTATTAGGTTTACATTCCCCATGTTTTAATTAAATGTTTTAAGTAGGATAATTGAAGGGGATGTTTGATAATGTAGATGTTGAATATATTTCACCAAGATAGAATATTATGTTTTCATGTTTCCAAATGATACTAAACTATTACAGTCTTTGGGATTCTACTTTTGTAACATGTTAAATATTTATCTAAAATGATTTAATCTCTACGTATATTAATCTTGGGTCACTATGGTTTGTATCAAAGGAACTATCCGGTTAGAATTTTGAATATAGTATGATAAAACATTATTAAAATCCCTCGGAAAATTTCAATATATATTTCTACGGTGGTCTCTTATGATAAGTGTACGGATGAGTGAAATTTTAGGAAAATTTCCTAAAATGTTGGTAATGGATTTAGAGAGTGATTTCTCTTAAATTATGTAAATATATATATAATATAAGTTCTGGTGTCTCTTAATAATATTTACATAGGTGTAAACACCCCCTAAAAACCTTATTTATCTAGACATGACTAGGAATTTGTTCACAACAATGTGCATTGCTACACACCTAGTTTGATACACCTAGGGAATAGGATTTAAAAATTTAGAAAATATTTATAAACCATCATAAAATATTTAAACAAAATATGAACATGAATAAATTAATATAAACAAGTGCTTTTATAGATTAAATAATTAGGTTTCAGGATTTAAGATATCATATAAGTGATTGTTCATGATTATGTGGTTTTCCTTTGTGATAGGTGTTTCTCACAATATTTTTTCTAGTTTAATTATATTAATCAAACCTGAAGGAACCTTGTATATAAGTAATATAATTTAAAATTTATTGATGTTCATCCTTGGTAACAAAATTTTATAGAAATGGCATGGAAAAAATATTGATATGTACACACATAATTATTAAGCCATGAATCAGTTCATGTTTCCAAATGACAAAAGGAGGGATCAACATTTATTGAATATTTCTTGAAGAAAATACCACCATATATTTGTGAAATGATAGATCCAATAGTTGTTGAGATGTGGATCTGTACCACAAAAATGATATTTTTCATTCTCTGTTGTTTAGAACACAAATGTTTTTTTTGGGAAATTATTTCGTAGAAGGTGATGAAAATCAGTGGTGTAACTTTATCAAGAATATAAGGTAACAAGATAATGTTTAATCCATATATTGTGATGATTTTAAGAACATATTTTTTGGTATATAAATTCATATTATTCTTTCTATGAAATGAGATAATGAAGTTTCCCTTCGTTTTTTTGGATATGATAATATAGTAAGGATATAATTCAATTAAAACTCTAAAAACTATGGAGAAAATAATATTATATTTACATGATGCTCAAATTATTAAAGGGGAAATTGAGAACATATCTTAGGGGTATTGCTAAATGTTTTTTTGTAGAATTAAAGGTCATCAAGTGGATGAATATCGATTTAATTGGAAGAAATAGAATTCTTCAAATAATTAACTTCCCGCAATTTAATAATCCAAATATAAGGAGTATGATTATTTTTATAGCAAGTGATTAAAATCAAAGGATAATAATGATGATCTATATCATGGATCTATTAATATGAGGGATAAGGTTAATTCTAATTTAATTAAAATGGATGAAGTGAGTCACGATATATAGGGCACACTTTTCCTTCCCTTCCTTATTGATAATTTCATGTTTCATTTTAAATGATTAAAACCTATGGAAATATTATTGGTAATACTCTAGTGATTGTTTTTTTATCACCTACCTCTAACTATATTATGGAAAAATTAAATAACATTTGATATTATATCAGTACATTGATGAACCCATGTTTTCAATGAAAATGTTTTTAGTACAAGATAATATCTTATTTAAGTAATAATGATTGAATTATATTTTGGTAGTGTTATAAGGTTAACCATTAATGGAATGGTTTGACTTTAACATTGAATGATATTTTAGAGATTAATGTATTCTTATTTATATTTTTATTTATAAAAAACATATGATAATAATTTTTTAATGATAAATAAATATATAAACAAAGAATTATCATTAAATCTATGGATCTTATGATACATCAGCGCTTTAGGGATAAAAAATTCAACATCATTTCCTAGAGTAATAGATAAAGTAGATATTGATCAAGATATAAATAAAATTATATATTCATCATAGTAATTGGAATGAAATCCAATAAGTATATCTCAATGTGAAAATTATTTAAATTTATGAAAAGTGAATTGAAGTAAAATTTTGTCGTATAATCATCATTTTGATGAAATAAATGATATTTTTATTCCAAATTTGGATATGGTTTTATCGTTACTAAATTTATCTAGATCAACCACATTATTATGATGAGAGATAATTTTTCACTCTCAATAATTTCTATATTCTTCCATTTCCATGTGTTAATATTCCTCATATATTCTCCTATATGGAAACCCAATTATAAATTAATTTGGGTAACCATTATGCTTCCAATAATATTATTTTAATTGAATTATTAGTATTAATTTTTTATGATGTGGTTTTCTATGAAAGGATCTTTCATGTGTTTAAAAATTGATAACCTATTTTTTTAGGGAAAAATCATTTTAAGGGGGTAGAACGTAACAACCATATTTTTAATGTATTATTTATATTTGTTGAATAAATAAAATTTATCTAATGGAATACATTTAATGATACACCAAGTTAGGAATACTTTTTATGAATAAATATGTCAAGATTACACTAAGATTAACACTTATATTATCTTATAGTGCACCCAACACTATGTTTTTCTTTTGTTACACATAATACATATTTCCTTCGATACCTTACATGACACACAAGACCGTGTTTTACCAAACTAAAATGTACTTATAATAATATTATTAAAATATTATTATACTTGCCACATATCCATTGGAATGATGTTTATAAATAAGATTAATCAAATTATTAATATATGGTTTATACATATATATAATAACAATAACCTGGGGATGAATAAACAAGGAAAGAAAATAAAACCCATCAGAAAATATAGGAACAATTTTTCTGGAAAACATTATTTATAAAATCAATCACATTTTTCCTCAGTAATTTAACTAAAACACCTTTGATAAATTCTTTTATATATATATATATATATATTATTAAAAAAACTATTTCATGTTCATATTATGTGATTTATGGAATATAGATAAGAATAAATCAAAATGTAAACATAATGATATATATTTATTCTGAATGGTACGTTTACTACCATTTACGAGAGCGCCAATATTAAATATATTTTTTTAAACAATTATAAATTTTAATTGAAAAAAAAAATTAATTTTTTAAATCATATTATCCAAATGTAATATGGTTAACATTTTGGTATTTTTTTGAGATCTTTCATTTTTGATTAATAGTGAAAAACACTAAATTTTAACTCAAAATATAATTTTTCATCTAATACATATTTATAGATACATTATATTTTAAATTATATTAGAAGTATATTTATTTAAATTATAAATTTATTTATTCAATTAATTACATTTTATTCAATTTTAAATTGAAATTGTATATAAAAAAATTTGAAACATTTGAACTTTTTCTCTTTAAAAATTTGTTGTCTCGTCCAATCCATGAGATTAATATTAATTTAATCTATGAAAATAGGCAATAAATGTTTCGAAAATGTATTCAATATTTATAATAAGAATATTTTATAATATTTATAAAGTTAAACTTGTTTTTGACCCAAAGAAATACTAAATTCAACCAAATTTTATTACAGCAATTAAGGTAAAAATGAGTTTACATGGTGGTTAAAATATAACTTATGGGGCCAAATAACCATGAAACATGTAAACAAATTCGGGAAAAATTTATACCCAATCATACATTTTCATAAAAACATACAATTTTTTGAGAAACATCATGTATGAGATACCTCTCAATAGTCTTTACTTTTTTATATTTACATTAATGACACTCCTCCACTATAAAAGGGAATTCACATCCCCCACCTATTCACACCTATAACGACAATTGGATAATAGTAAACCTAACCAAATTATACCTGAACTTCCATCATTACATCATAGAAGCATCACTTTGGTATGAAATAAATTCATGTAAGTCCTTAGGTGTAAACCAAAAGGAATTACCCAAAGTAGAGGTAACAACTTTCAATAAACACTTTTGTATTATTTATTTCATTGCATCCTCAATTAAGATTATTAAATTCTAATCTAATAACCTTATAATCCTAAATTAACTTATACTTTATAATTTTAATGGTAATACCTTCCCTTACACACAATAAAATCAAATGGGATACACAATCATTTTTCTTATGTACGATGTACTACCTCCACAGGAACCAATGTGATTAGTTCTTCTATTACCACATATCAACATTGGGAATAACAATGGAATTAATATTTTATATTATCTTAAAGATATTTATCATGTATTTATTATTATATAATTATTATAAAACAAATTCATTCTTTCTTTCAATTTTTATGGGAATATGATAATTTTATTTTTGGATGTGTGGATTACCTCCTCCTCAAAGTGATGTGATTCACTCATGATTTACATGGAATGTATAATAGATGGAAATAATTCAAAATAAGTGATATATATTAAATTATATTAATACTATAAATATTATATATATATATATATCATTTACTTTTCTTTAATTAAAAATTCGACAAGAAATTTGAAATAATGTTCATGTGTACGTACGACCTACCATCTCCATAAATGGTGTCTTTAATTTCTAATTTAAATATTTTAAAGATTATTATAAATTTATATATACTGAATAAATATTCTTTTTATTTCATTTTTATTATTCTTTATAAATTTAAATCATGATATATGGAAGATTAATGATATTTAACAAATCAAAATATATGTTAAAAACAAAGCAATTATTACACAAAACGTAACTTTAACATGGAATTAGTAAGAAATGTGCAATAAAAGGTAATAATAAAAACATATTTGGTGTGTTATAATTAAATATGGTTCTGTAATATATGTATAATTAATATATATTTATTATACATGTGGTTTTACAGAATATGAAGAGATTCAATATGTAAGGCAAGGGATTTCATGTTTCGCATTTATTTATGTGAGATATTTTCTATATTCGCCACATATTCTTATTGTATGATTTATATACTGACCTATGCCATGTTATATAATTAATTGAACTTATTTAATTGTATTAAATTTTTCAATTGATTTTATTATTTCAAATATCTTATGATTTATGTTTACTCATGTAGCTAGGGGATTTCTAGTCTCACTTTTATTCTATAAGAATTATGCCTTAGTAGTTACTAGTTTATTTTTTGTAGTGTATACAATAACTATGGTTGTATTTTTTGATTATTATCCTTAAATTTATGGTTATTTACATATCCATATTATTATCTCTATTTCATGGTATTTAATGTTCGAAAGGTACCAAATCGATAAGGCAATTTTGTCTCTATTTTCCTTCTTTGAGACACATGTCATGTAATGAACATACATTCTTTTACGAGGTGATTATAATGACCATTGAAAAGTTATATCATTATTCACCTTATATTCTTGATATTTTAATATTTAAGTAATTTTATTTTTTCATGTGGTTTATCATTCAAGGATACCAAAGTACTAAGTGTTTACTACTACAATTTCATTATTTATTGAGATTTTTAGGATCATACATTCAATGATAAAATATTCTGATCGATATCTCAAGAATTATCATTAATTATTTTCTCCTCCGTTTATTCATGATATTTTAATTTAATGGTTTTATTTTTCCAATCTTTTGTACTTTATAAAATTAATAATGTGTTTTTAATAAAATTTGACCTTTTTATCAATTTGGTAAAGAAATTGGTTTATTAAAAGTCCATGTTTTCTAAAAATGTATCCAATTTTTTTAAAATGAAAATTTAAGATCATTTTTATGTAAATTAGATTTTTTAAAACAATTATTTTTTAAAATATGATTAAAATGATTTTAAAATTTTCCATTATATGTTTAATGGTTATTTTCAAAGGATATTGTATTAAAAATGTCATATATTTTTTAAGGAATAAAAAATATTTACCTCAAAAACGATTTAAATGATTACATTATAATTTTTTAAAATGGTTTTATAAGAAATTGTTTCTCAATATTTAATATATATTAAAAATTTATTTTTAATCAATGGTTTTTTCTAAGTGATCTTTCAAAAATACTAATACATCTAAGATGAAATCCTTTAATATAGTATGTGATTTAATAAAGATAGTTACCAATGATTCCAGTCATATAAATTATTTTATTGGTTTCTATATGGATTTCATGATTTTTAGGGAACCCATCAATTTTTCATATGTCCGTCATGATTCAAAGAGATTTTCATGAAAATTGTTGCATTTCCATAGGATAATCATGTTTCCAAGAGTTTGACATGAAACCCATTTATTTTCCACTGGTTAATAAGGTTTTGAATATATAATTTCTTTTATAATTATATAAAATATATTTGTAAATTATTAATGTTTTATATCATTGATATTTCATATTTGATGAGGTGGCCTAAGTAGTGTTGGGTAATCCTGTTACAACCTATACGATGGGGTGTCCAGGATAGCATCAGGTAAGCTCATTATAGATTATATGATCTGGTGGCCTTAATAGAGTCAGGTGATCCCTTAAAGAATATATTATGGGGAGGACTATATTATGTTATTTCTACCCATTATAGCTATCAAATGCCTTGGATACTGATTTAAATATCATAATAAAATGATGAGAACAAGTCTAAGGGTATGATTCACTATCGGAAGAAGGTGTAACATCATCCACTATAAGGAAATAGATATTAATGGGGATGGTTGTGCTTCCCACACTATAAGTGTAGTCCCTAGGGTGTGCCTTTATTAGTTTCTTATATGATCCTTGAATTAAAGGGAATTATTTTACATGATTATGTTTTTTCCAAAAATTTTATGTCTTATTACTATGTTATTCTTTCATGTATTATTATTTTGATTACCTCATGATTCATGTTTTATAAACTAGAAATAGTTATTACCTTAATATTAATTATGTACTTTAAAATATAGGGTGTGACCATCAAATGTTATTATAAAGTTATCATACCCTTATGCCCAAGTTGTGATTACATGTCTCCCTTTTTTACCCTTACTATGCATCTGACCTCACACCTTTATTATATTTTCATTCCCTAGTCATAAAAAATGGATTTATGTAAGATTTCTAAAAGATAGGATATTGAAGGGATATATTCAAGGAATTTCTCCAATATAGAGGATTATATTTACATGATTCCATATACACTAATATATTATGGTCCTCTGCCATGTAGTTTTCAATGTGATAAATATTCATTTAAAATTATTTAATATCTATGTATGATAAACTAGGGTTGTTATACCAATACTATTACTATCAATGATTCTGGAATTATATAATATACATCATGCATGTCTCCTCATATTCCAGAGGTTACAACTAATGGTGAGGGCCATATAGGTTACATTGGGTAGACTATTAGCTCTTGAAAAGAGTATAATAATAGAAAAAATAGATATAACATATATAACATTAAAATAAAAACCTCACAACCAGGGAATGTTCTAATTAATAAACCAAAAAACACATGAATTAATAGATGAATGTGTAGTACATAATAGATACTCTGTGAATGATTCATACACATGTAGTAAAAATGAACAATATAAAAATAGGAACCATATCCTAACCCCAACTAGTTCTGGCTCATTCACAATCCATTCATCCAACTATAGTCCTAGATTACCAAGAAACAATAACAACATCTGTTATTTACCTATTAATATTCCTTTGAAAAAGAATGGTGTTTAAATGGGTACCTATGTTCTAGGGTGGAATGATTTGGTTGTTTTTACAATTTAGTAGGCCAAAACTAATGGTGTCCCAAAATATAACCACACAAATAATAGCATATATAGTCGTTCTTGGGTAAACAGTTTTATGGTGTCCATTTAAAACAATTTAAAACTACAATCATAACAAAATCCCAAACCTGAGGGTAATTTTAACTTTAGTAATGGTATATTATTGCTTAAAATAGTGTTGGGGGTTTATATGAGCACATCATGAAGAATGTTACAACCACATCCCAAAAGAAGGGTAATATACACATAATTAGGTTCACCATGTTCAGTAGGTCCCCTTGGGACTGTTTTCACCACATGTTAACAATCAAAACCTTCTTCTCCAAGGGTTGTTTCCATATTAGGTTAACCATAATCCTTTTGTCCCTCGGGGTAATGGTCACCCCAGGATTAACATTAACACTACGTCCCATGTGATCATTGTCACCCTTTGTTAAATGTTATAATTGAATCACATGGGGACATATTCACCTAGGGTTAATAGTTATCACTACATCCCATGGGTTCATAGTCACCCCTAGTTATCCATTATCGTTATATCACATCGGGTTGTTTCCATATGAGGTTAACTATTATAAGAAAAGGAACCATATACATGCATCAATCCATTTCATAAAAATCACATACATGGATTAAGTTAATTTCAAATTTAAATTCTAAAAACCATTCAATTTAAATAATCCAAATAAATTTCAAAACGATTTATAAATTAAATACATTTATAATTTCATACTCAAAGAAGAAATTTTAAAGATTTTTTTTATGAAAATACTTTTGGAAGAAAGAAAAATTAAACCTTCAACAATTTCCTTTCAAAACAAAACCATACTTCCATTTAAAATTTCATTTCAAATGGATATTATTAAATTTATAATATTCTTGAACTAATTATTTTTGAGGGTCAAAACTAATCCCAATTAATAATGGATTTAAAATTACATTCTATAACCATCCATTGAAACCATAAATCCATTTAAAACATTTAACCAAAAAATTTTGTATCATAAAATTTCAATCCAAGTAATTGTTAAATTATTCCAAAAAGAATTCCACATTGAATTTTTATTTCCCAAGATCATAGGAAAGAATATTATTTATCTATTGAAACACAAAATGATTCATTTTAAATTAATTTTGATCAAATCACAATGGATCTAACTTCATCTAAACAGACATGGAATTTGAATTTTGGGATAACTATGGTCGAATTAAAGGGACCACATACTTTAAACTCATGAGATACCACTCATCCAATATTAGAATATAGTTTTACATAATACAAAAGATATATAGAAATCATGAAAAATAAATTAAAATATAGAATAACCCTTATAAATGGAGTAATAACATTAGATGTAGAAGCAACCAAGAAAATGAGGAATATGACTCTTAGATTCACATAGAGATTCCAAATTCCATTGAACAAATATAAATAACCTAATTATTATGGAATTTCCACCATTTACAAGGAGATGAAATGGATCCCCCTACATGCCTAAAAATTTCCCTCTCATATGTAATTTTTTTTCTAATATTTAATGCGGTTTGGGGGTTATGTCTTCATTTCCACTTAAAAATTATAATTTGGCCTCATTGGCTAGCAACTTATTTAACCACTATCCAATATATTTAAAAAGGAATAATTATATATCCACTTCACGTAAACCGGATAGATAGTGGGATTTCAACTTCACGATACAGTCTTAGTCCTTTACCTATGCTTCAGATTGGCTATATACACAACTCTAATCCAATATTCATGTCCAAGAACATTGGTATATGCTCAAAAAACTCTCAGAACATTTTTTAATCTCATGTTTCAATAATTAACCCATACACCAATTGAAACCATATTATTTTCCCAAAACTCTAAACACCCATGTGGGCATGGGAATTAAAACATTCAAAATAATTATGAATGTATTCTTCTCCACTATCTGATTTCATCTTTATGATATATTCCCCCAAATATTTCTCAACCATCCTTCAAATTTTTTTTATTACTTATATTTATTTAAAATTGTTCCTTAAAAACCTAAAATTAGTAAAATTGGTGAAATCATAAATAAATATTATAAATTAATAATCACCTCCAGTATAGCCTTGTTTCATTGGCTGACATATGTCATTTGGAATAAACTCATGTGGCCTTGTGTACTGTATATCCACTATTTTGTGAGTATCATGAACTATTATCCCATCTAACATGGTTCATATACATCATCTATATCTATTTTAAATTAGGGTAGGTTCTTAAAATCATCATACTTTATGATTTTATAGATGTTCATATGAAAAAGATAGTCACGTCTCATATTCTAAAACATGATTTCATCTATGTATGTCAAATTGAATGAATTAATAGGACCAAAAATTTAATATAGATTTTTTATTTTCCTTCTTATATGAGTGATGATCCTTATATCCTCTAGGTTTTTTATGATACGTGAATATTTCATGAAAATTACCTCATTCCCATTAACATTTTTTTGTAAATAAATCAAAAAATTATATTCAAACCCTTTAATTTTGAATAAATCATAATATTTAATCATTCGATCACCATTAAAATCCAAATAAACATATCTATTTTTTAGATAATACTCATAAAAAAAGTAAATTCCCTAATTTCATACATAGTAATATTCTATGAAATATTTTTATCACCAATAATGTTTTAGGAAAACCCACTATTAAGAATCCATGACTTGTTTTTCTAACAAACATTTAGAGAAATTTTTTCAAAAAAATGAATTATTTATCATCTTGATATTTTAAATTCCTTTTAATTTATCTCCATAGAAATAATTTTAATAATTATTGGTCTTTATATCTTTAATAAATTGAGAATATTGTTCATATATACGAAAAATATCTTTTTAATGTTCAATCTTATTCTTTATATATATATGCAGATCATTGTTTGTCAGATATTCCTTCCTATTTGAATAACTTCTAATATTATCAATATTTATATCGTGTGGTTCATGTCTTCTTCCACGTAATGACAGGTTAAAACAACTTTTTTATATTTTATACCCACAACTTATACCTCCCCAAATTTATCTTTCCAATCATTTTATTTTATATTGATAATAATTCTACTAGGAATATTTTTTGTCATCCTGCAATAAGATATGTTTATTTTGGTCTTAGGGAAATAAATTTTTCTTGTATTATTCTCTTAATTTGAGTAAAAAATAGTTTCCCATCAATTTTATTTTCCCATAATTATTCAAAATTGAAATTTAATCCATCATTGTTGGAAAGAAAATACATTACTTTAATTTTAGTTGGAGTATATTTAACAAATCCTTTTAAGAAATTATTCTTTATTGATTTTGATGATTTGGATTTCACTTCCATAACCATATGGAAATATCCACTCAAATTATATATGACCTTATTCAATTCAAGACAAGTTGATTCTGACTTATTTAATTCTTAATCTTTTGGAACCCATTTTACCTTAGGATCACTCAGAAACTTTTTCTTTCATTGTATCTTTTAGTTTCTGTTTTTTTATTTCATAAATTCAATCATCTTCCCTTTTAATATTATTTTTAATACATTAATTTTTCATAAAAATATATTTATATAACTAAAAAATATCCTTATTGATTTTTTTTGTTAAAATCATGAAAAATAACAAATTCTACATTTAGTGTATCCTCCATATATATAATCTCAACATCTTCTTCCTCTTCTTCCATGGTTGAGGATTATATATGATTTCTAATATAATCCATGATGTTCATGAAATTTGAAATAGATTATTGTTCTAATTGGATAATTAGTTTTTTTCTCATAAACTTTTTAAATTCTGTCCTAGGTGCCACATATAAGTGACCTAATCTGGTTCACCACATTCGCTCAAGGGTGCCTCCCCATACACCAGAAGATACATGATAGAAGTAATGATCTAATATATTATGTAGGGATATTATATCCCTCATTATTAGAGAAATAAAATAACATAAATCAATATAAAAAACCATTATAATAATACATCAACCAATAAAGACCATGTATCATATGAAGAATCCCAAAATTGGTAAAAAGACCATAAACCAAAGAAGTAGATGTTGCTTTTCATATTTGTTTAAAGTGTCATTTGGAAACCTAAAACAATGAAAAATTGATAAATCTCAATCAGGTCTTGAAAAAAAAAATTTATTCCATTTTCTATTCTCTATTTTGAGTCCCAAATCATCCATCTAACAAAAGTCATTTTCTCTTATCCTGAACTACTAACATGAAGTCTACTCATGTACCAATCAGTGGCCCATGTAGTGTTTGAGTACAAATTAGTATTCCACCATTGATAGATTATAATGAAATATTCATATTATAATATTTAATATAGTTGAATAAAGAATAAAATAAAATGATAAATTAAATAGGTTTCACATTTATTATTCTTTAGTTAACCAGATTGGTCCTCATCACTACGATGACACCAAATCCAATATAAATTTTTTGTCTCATTCTAAATTTTAAACAGATCTATTTTTAGTACTTTAAATCCCATGGGTTTTAATATTCATTTAATTCTAATATCATTTTGGTAACAAGGAGGATCAGTCAAGGTACCATGTGAAAAGTACATGTAGATTTAGTCCATCATTATTATCTCATGTACTTGGAGTGTCTGTCAAGCACCAGTATCTTGGGTACGTAGTGCATCAATCTAGAACCGAAATCTAGGGTCATGGAGCATCATCCTAGAACCAATTCACATGCATGTAATGAGGCCTGGTTTGTCATTCTAGCACCCATGGATGTGGAAAATAATTCCAATATCCACATGTCATTATTCACACAAACACACTCACACACAGATATATATATATATATATATATATATCATTGTTAAACAATAATGACGCTTTTAATCAACCATTATCTATAAGTATCACCATTTCAATTGTCAAAAAACCCATTAACATCATTTCTACCGTTAACCACATAACCCAATTACCAAGAATCATATCATAACTCATAAAACATTATATGTAAATCTAATAAATCATTAACAGGTTATCATGAAAACATATTAAAAATTGGTCTAATATCATAAAATCATTAAATTCAATTTTCATTAAAATGTTATCATTTAATTTAAAATTGGAACGCCACAATGTTTTCCCTCATCATTGGCCTCGTTATCTCTAAGGGATATAACTGGATCCATGAAGGTCTCTAAAATTCATTGAATTTAATTAATATTTCAAATTTAAAACTAACTGAAGAATGTGTAAGCACAAAAATAAAACTACAAAACAAAATAATTTTCAATATTTCATGGAATTAGTATATTGACCACCTAACTTCATGTTATATATGTACATCTACCAAAACCATCTCCTTGATATGAGGTAGAATATCCAAAATTACCATGGTAATAAAGATCAAGTATCAAAATTGATGATCATGATCCAACAAAACAGAATACATTAAATCATAGATCAAAACCATCAAAAATTTATAATTAGCCTCTCACCAAGAGAATTGAATGAAAATATATAGAGAACCGATAACGATATATAAATCACATAACAAGGGGGGTTTTTGTTTCCATTGGATCTCCAATTTTCAAACAAAGGTGTGTTTGGAGCCTAGGAATCCCTTGAAGATCCAACCAAATAAATTGAAATTTTATTAGGGAAAGTGGGTATGATTAGTAATAATTATTATTGGGGGGGGGTCTTGTAATCATAATTAATAATTTCAGGTTTAAAATTTAGTGTGCATAATGTTCTACATTGGATGTATAGTTAGACAAATTGTATGCCCTAACCACATACCCCTACTCTGATTGGGTTCACGACTTTCAAAAGTTGGCTACATAGTTTGACAAATTGTACACCAACCATAAAAACCACCTCTATCCAAGGGTTAATGGTTTGGGGTCAGGGGGTGTACGCCTCATTTGGGAAAATTTTGTGCCCCTTATATTTTCTTAGAATGGGGTGCATGGTTTGATGGGGAGAACTGTGCAGTTTTCCCAAACCATGCACCAATCGTGAATAGCCCCATGGGATTCCAAAATTCACCAAAGTCACTAAAACAGACCCCTGGGAAAGGTTAAATTGATTTATGATCAATCAGTACTATCTCTCAATTAAAGACACTACAGGACCTCATATTTCCTCTCCGTGATTAATAATAAAATTTTTCACTCCACATATAAGGATATGAGGGTTATCTTCCCCTGGATGTCCTGAACCACTATATTCCTCTCTACATCTAAGGCCATCATCTTCCACTTTGAGTTAGAATCTTGGCCTACCTACATATTTATCTTCCCACTAAAAGTGTCTGCAACACTATTTCCCTTTCCAAGTGTATTGGATAGATCAATGTCAAATTTCATCATGTATTAAACCCTTATTAACTTACATATATTTAAGTCATACTTTGATAAGATTCACTGTGTAATTTTATAGTTTATTTATAGAATAAAACATTCTCCCAATAGGCCAAGTTGTGAATACATTAAGTAATAAACCACAATGTCCCCCTCGAGATCACAAATCCAGTAATTCCATTCATGTTTCCTCAACTATAAAAGATCATATTCCATGACACTATCTCCTTATATCAATACTAATCCATATCTAATTCTACATACATCAAAAAAACAAGTTATATTTCCCTCATGAATCTGGTAAGATCAAGATAAGTATGGTTTCCATACTCTTCTTTAGAACCTATAAGGACTTCAAAAATTCCCAAAAAAATAAAAACATGAATCCCATATTGTATAGGAGTGAAATGGGTACTTCTAAATAGTAAAAATAATTTATGAATCTCTAATAACTAACATAAAAACCTAGAATGATGTGGATATTGATTTTTTTTGTGGTAATTTCCCATGAAAAAAACTTCTTTAACCTTTCTAGGGTCCACTAACACAACATCTTATGATGATGTGACATAATAAATGCATTATTTAGATCCTAAAAATAAATGTAGATATCATTTAATATATAAAATTAACTCTTAGTTTACTCAGAATAATTTCATGATGTTCAGAATGATCATCATGAGTCTTCGATTACACCAAGATATCATCCAAAAAACAACTAAAAATCGACCCAACTCTGGATGAAAGGTTATTTTCATCTAGTAAATAAAATAATTAAGGGGGTTTTTAGTTTTTAAAACATCACTATGAACTCATATAAGCCAATACTGGTTCTAAAATCTGTCCACAACATATTAGAATGTCTCACTCTAAGATAAGAATATTGTAACCATAAATCGATCAAGAATATTATACATGCACCTCTCACATGGTCTAATAGATCATTGATATGGGGGACTAAATATTGGTTCTTAGTCATCATCTGGTTCAACCTTTGGCAATCAACACATAAATGAAACTTACCTTCATCCTTCATAGAAAAAATAATCATAGATCCCAATAGTGAAATACTCATATATATAAATTCGGTATCCATAAATTATTTTAGCTAGGTCTTATTAATTTGAATATCGATTAGTTCAATTTTGTCTTTTAGAATGAAAAAAGTTCATCCAAATGAATTAACTCAATTTTGAACTCAACATCCCAATTTGGAAACAAAAAGGAGATGTATGTAAGAAACACATCCTGAATCCTATGCCCTATTTGATGGAAGATATCTCCCTCCACAACCCAATAATCAAAAAATAGACTCACAGCATGGGTTCTGAACCCCCATAGTTTCTAATGAACTAGATCTATATGACCTTCCTAGAGATCCCATTATCCAAAATGAACATATTTTTCACTGTTAGAAAATGAAAAGGTTACTATCCTATGAAAAAAATCAATCTGGTCTTGGTATGATACCAAATAAATTATAACCTAAATCAAGTGAAAACATGATATATCAAGTTTATATGTATCCAAATGAAATTGTACTCATCAACCATGAGGGAAACCCACTTTTATAGATAGATGTACTTTAGTTGTACACCCAAATGGGTGTCAATTTTCATAAACCCACACAAAAACTCCACCATCAGACCCATGTCATTTAAAATTTGAATAGATATAGAATAGTGTGATAAACATATATCAAATAAAGAATTATTAGGCATAGAAGATATAATAATTGAACCTCTTACTTTTGACAGTCCAACCTTGATATCATGAAGTGTTTGCCAAACAAAATGAATATGACATGTTCCAATTCCCTATTTTGTAGTATGAGTCCCCATGTGTTGCACTACATTATGGTTATGGGTAGTATTTCCTTGAAGTACCATGTCTATCACCCAAAATGGAACAACCAATAGTTCTTCAATTGGCTGAATAGTATGGTTTACAATACCCCCTTATTGTGATCTATATCAGACTAGGTCATCCATCATTTCCTATAAACTGAGGGTTACTAAGAGTCCTCTGTAGACACCTCATCTTCTTGTAAACTAAGAACTCCAATGGTATTCGGTGATAATGGATATTAATTTGACATAGTCTACCTATCTTATGGAAAATAACTTAACCACTTCCCAAAGTTATTGATCATATCCTCAGACATATTTTTCATCCACTGCTCTAGTGAAGGTTCTCATAATGACTCTTCATACACATAAAAGATGTGCCTCCAAGTTTCTCTGTTGGATGAACATGTCATACACTAGAATCCTACATCAAGTTCCCATCAGAAATGGTAGTCTGATTCATTACCAAAGAAAAATTCTTTAGTAAATAGATATTAACATCATACATAATCTCACATTAATTTTCATCATAAAAACATATCTTCTTAGTTTTCTGATCTAATACCTGGGATGGGAAAAAGAGAAGTAATTTAGCGAAGCATCCAAAAAAGTCTCTCAATGATATAATTTCATAGTTCAATATTATAAACTCTATATCCCTCTCCCATATTAGTGTCATTATGTAAATGTGTTCCAAATACCCCACCTAGACATCCTTCCATAGCATTCCCCCAACTACTTATTTGAAGCCTTAATATTACCCCATCACTTCACTGGTCCTATTGGGTTATAACCTAAAAAATTGACTCTTTTCATTATAGAATACATTAAATGATACAATATTTTATAAATATACTCAATAAAAAACTCATATACCTCAGGTCCACCCTCTCGGGTGAATGTCATAGGGTGCTACAATTTGAACTCCCCGATCAGATCAGACATATTCTAAACAGTCTGTACTAGGTTTCATTCCACAAACTCCAAAAAAATGAGTGATTTTATCACATGAATTCTCTTCCACCCCTCACCTAGAACTACCATGAATATATTACCACTATTTTTGGAGCATTCTTAATGACTTCCTCATATCTCCCTACCAACAAATTTCATCATGGAGGCATGTCTCTACAATGGAAAACACCTATCTTAGGGAAAATGACACATCATTTATACATTTACACAATAGATTTTTTCATAAATACATTAAAAATAATAATTCACACGCTACCACATGGTAAAAATCGTGAAATACTCACTACCCTCAACCATATCTAACTTGGGCTATGGTTGACACAGGGTAAAAAATTTCATTTTTATTAGAAACGTTTTTTAACCATTTCAAATTACGACATTTAACACTACAAGAAATATGACCTTTCCCAACGCTTCTATACAAACGGTTTGTAAAAACCGTGGGTATAGGTCCCCTTTCCCAATGGTTTGGCCAAACCATTGGGAAATCCCACTTTGAGGACACCTTTCTCAATGGTTTTGGATAACCTTTGGGAAAGTGTATGGCTTTCCCAACAGTTTGGCCAAACTGTTGGGAAAAGTCCACATTGTGGCCACCTTTCCCAATGGTTTGGCCAAACCGTTGGGATAGGTATACCCTTTACCAACGGTTTGGACTTTTCCCAACAGTTTTGCCAAACCGTTGGGAAATGGTATACCTATCCCAATGGTTTGGCTAAACCATTGAGAAAGGTCCCCCAAAGATCAACCTTACATCTAGAATTGCTCCAGAATCAAGTATCCATAACAACGGTTTTGTCAACCATTGGTATAGGTCTATAACAACGGTTTTGTCAACCATTAGTATAGATCCTTTGATATTTTATCAGATATTCTTACCGAGAACATTATATAAATAAAAATTTAAAATAATTTTGAGAATAAATATATATATTTATGTAATTATGTTCACAAAAGTCATGTTAGGTTAGTGGTTAAGTTGTTCAATGATAAACTAGTGGTCCTGGGATCAAATCCTAGCGAATATTTTTTTTTGAAATACATATACTAACAGTTCCATAACCGTTGGTATAGATTTCCATATCAATTATACCCACGGTTTCCAAAACCGTTGGTATAGGTCTATACCAACGGTTTTCCCAAAATCATTTGGTATAGACCTATCCCAACGGCTTACTTGGAAACGGTTCTCCAAACCATTGGTATAGGATATTCCAACGGTTTGGAGGGCTATACCAACCGTTGGTATAGGTTAGTCTTCCAGTAGTGTAAACATATTTTAAAAATTATAATTCTATTATTATGAACCATTTATTTTAAATAACACCAATAGATAAAAGAGTATTTTTATCCCACAACAAACACATAAGCTACATTTCTATATGGAATAAAATAATCAATTTCACTTATATAATTCAGGGAATATAATGATGAATACATACTCAAATATCATTCTATTATGGGTCACAATTTAAATCACATAAAATAATAAAAAAAACACAAATTCTGTCACCTAAGGTGAAATAACATTCAACTATAATAGATAACATCAAGAACAATAATCCCCAAAATGGGTACATGGGTTCCCCCACACATTCTTAAGCTACTCTCATGCATGAGTTCATGACCAAGGCTTGGATAATTCAATTACCTTATCTACCTTTCCCAAATATTAAAATTAAAAAAATAAAATCTCTCCTGATACCACTTTTATCATCCCGACCTAGGTTCCACAGACCGATTCCTCGAGATACTTTTCCTCATGAGATCAAGAATGCCTCCCCATACACAATATATTTCTGACTTGTAATTAGGGTATCATATGTTATGTGGGGAGGTTATACTATATTTTTAAAAGTAGGGTAATTCAATATAATATACCCAAAAATAATAACAGTACATTACCCAATAAAGACCAAGAATCACATGATGAATCCCAAATACGGTAAAATGATAATAAACCAAAGTAGTAGATATGTCATTCAATATATGTGTTATGTGTTGACTTAAAATATATAATAAAAAATAACTATAATATACCAACTAGGTCCCGACATAATGCACATTTATATCATCCATTCTCCACCTTGAATCCCAAATCATCTATATAACATTTGTCCTTTTGCTTTATCCAAAAAAGTAAACATTAAGTCTACATGGATACCTATTAGCGGCCTGAGTAAGGTTTCAATACAACTCATTAGGACACCATCAATGATTTCTAAGACAATACCTATTATATAGTAGCATATAAATTTATATAAAGAATAAAATAAAATAATAAAATTAAAGAGGTTTCAAACTTATTATTCTTTAGTTATCCACATTGGTCATTAAGTAACTGGTGAAATCAAATCCAATCACACCTAATTAGGCCAATACTGGAGTTTGAACTATCTCTCATAAGTTTAACACTTCAATTCACATTGTTTCTCAATTTTATTAAAATAAAATTTCATTTTAGTACCTTGGATGGCCAGTCTGGCTACCAGGACAATGATACCCGGAGTGTCAATATATCATCATTATCTTAGGTACATGGGGTCTTAGTCCAAAACTAATATCATAGGGATATAGAGCGTCATTCTAGATTGAAAATCTTGGGTATTGGGAGAATAATTCTAGAATCAATTCTCAGGCATGTAATGGGTCCTAGAATGTCATCTTAACACCCACTGATGATGGGCATGAATCCAGCATCCAATTATCATTATGCACACACACACACACATAAATATATATATCAAGGATCCATATTAATGAAAATTTTCCTCAACCATTATGTACATGGTGAACCATTCCATTTATCAAGAAACACCATTAAAATAATTTGAACCCTTAATTGTTTAACATAATTATTGTGAATCATCTCACAACTCATTATCCGTTTGATATTAAGACAAACAATATTGAACATGTTAACTTTCCAACAATGTCAAGAAAAATATTATCATAAACCCTCTAATTCCACCTTTTTCATTCCAAAAGGTTAATTTTAATGATAAATGGAACACCCCATGGGTTTCCATCATTCTCAGTCTCATAATCTCCAACAGATCCAATGTAATCTGATAAGGTCTCCAAAATTCATGGAATTCAAATAAATTTTATAATTTAAAAATAATTTCACAATGTGGAAATATAGTGATACAACTAAGAACAAATTATCACTTTCATGGATATTAGAATTATCTTGGAGTGAACCTACCTTCGGTTTGTTGGTGAATGTCTACCAAACATTGGTCCTTGATTTGATGTAGAATGGATGAAATAACAACAAATAAAAAGATTAATGATCAAAATCAAGGATCAAGATCCAATGAATCATGATCCATTAAACAATTTATACAAAACATCAACAATTAGAGAATCCATCCCTCTCCAAAGGAGGAAAAATATGTGTTAGAGCGAGAAAAAAAAATGAGTGATAAATCACATATCTAAGAGGACTTCATTTAATCCATTGAACCATTTATTCACAAAAGAAGATGTTTGATGAGCATTGGAATCATCTTGAGAGCCTAAAAAAATTAAACCATATTAGGTTGAGTGGTGGTTATTATGAATAAATTACAGTTATCTATGAATTTTTAATTATATTTTCTAGGGTTTATAAGTTTGAGTGAAAGGATTCCTAGATGGGTAGCATGGTCTGAAAAACAATGCATTCTTACTATCATATGGTGCATGGATTACATTTTGTGGATCAATGGTTTGACAAAATATGGTCCAATAATGACCCCCCCTGGATTTGGGTGAATGGTTTGGTGGGTGACCACATGGTTTGGTCGAATTTTTCACTCCCATCCCATTTATCAATATATTGTTCATGATATATTAGGTAAAACCAAATGGTTTTCCCTATCCAAGAACCAACCGTGCATAACCCAATGGGCCTCCAAAATTATCCAAATTCACCTAAAATGACCTCTATGAAATGGCCAAAAAATTTATGATCAAATACATGGTAAATAAATATATGGAAAATAATATGAGACATCTCAATAAAGTATGGATCTTACAATAATTTTTTATTTTCCCCCTGAATCCTTTTTAATTTAATTGGATTTTTATTTCTTTAGATATTTTACCCTGATTATTTTTCTAGGGGTTCTCATATTGTTCATTAACTTCATATTCACAACTATTTTTCATTAGTAAATTAACTTAAAGTTTACCAATTTTACCACATCTATTACTCCTTGCATGAAGTTTCCCTTAATTAATTCTCTTAATTTTTTGAAATTTATTTCAAGTAAGTTCCATGATTCTCTTCAAGTATTCATCATATTCCCCAAATTCAGATTCACTTGAATCTTCCTTTTCTTCATTAATGATTCAGAGTTCTCTCAGGGGATGAAAATCAATTTATTTCTTTCATCCCTATTTTAAATTCATGAAATTTACTCATCCTATAAGAAATGATAATGTATTATAATTTATTGAGAGAAATATCCTCTCTATCCTCTAATTGGAGAATTTAAGGATAAAATATTACTCAAAAATATTTCATCAAATCTTTTTCAATAGATAATTCATATAACAATTCACTATAACTCTGATGTTGTTGAAAATATCAATGAAACTTTTAAAGTAGTCATCAATGTTTTTTTCATCATATATATTCACATTATTAAATCTGTTTCTCCATATTTATATATTGGCAGAATTAATATTCACATTTACATTATAATTGATATCTAATTTCTCAAGATTTCAATACCTATTTGAAGATACCTATCTTTTATGGATATATTTTAAAATAATTACATGAGTATATATTTTTGTAATTTTAAATTATCTTCTACATTTCTATTAATTGGAAATTAAATTAGATTTTTTCCCTAAATGAGGTAAAATACCAATTTTTGTGTATCATAAATTGTCTATCCAAGAGACATAATATAATTTAACATCATGATTTCCTAGCTAGGAGACTTTTTAAATAGAAATTAAAGACAACCCTGCTATTAATATAATTTATATTTTCCATTTGATGAAATATATGAATATTTTATAGGAATCCTGGGTGTTATCAGAGTAGTTCAAGTACTCCATGAATCATTAGCATTATAGAGATTTGTAAATAAATTAGTGGTGATTCATTTTTTAAAAAACATTATCTATAAATCCAAAAATATTGAAATAATTATATATTTAATATATATATATATATATATAATTTCATGAACCACGCAAAATACTGATCTTAAAATGAAATGTGATATACTAATAAAATATTATTAATTAAATATAATCATTATAAACTAGTCAATTGTTTAGAGAAAAAAAAAGTTTATTCAAATTATAAAATATAATCACTTTAATTTTTCATTAATAAAAAAATTACTAATTAATTTCTATTAACTAAGTTCAAAATTTTATGTAAGATCATTTACAATTAAAATTGATATTTTCTAAAGAACAGATTAATGTGTGTGATGTATTTTTATCAAGGTAAATTACATTAATTATTATAGATGACTGATGTCAATTAAAATTGTAGATCATATATATAATAAATTAATATTCATTAAATTGTTCTTATTTGATAAGGAATGATTATAAATTAAATGTTTTATTAAAAAAATTATTAACACAAAAAATTATATTTATGGTTTCTTATGTGTGAATATTATGAAAAATTTATAACAATATTTGAAATTTTATTTTATAAATTTCAAATCAATGTTTCAAATAATATTTTTAAAATAATCTTAAGACCAATTTTTAATATTTTTCTTAAAATGTGGTTTTAGATGAATAGTAAAAAATTTCGATTTTAAAAAATACAATTATTTCATTCCTTTTAATCAATGTAATTTTAATGTTACATTTTTTATTTTCATTAATAGTACTATAAATATAATTTTATTAAAAATAATAAAATTAATATACTTTTAAAAATAATTATATATGATCTTGGTATCAAATCATTTTTATTCTTCAAATTACTATTTTTTCTAAAAACTATTTTCTGCTGAGTTTCAAATCCATAAATAAAATTTATTTATTTCAAATTAATGAAATAAAATCATAGTAAATCAATTCCACATTTAGATTCTTCATATTAAAATTAATTAATTAGTTTTATTTCATTCTCATCTTTAATTGATAGTGACCATGGTAAATGTTTATCATAATGGTAAGGTGTAAATTTAGTTAAAAAGGGTTCCAAATATATCTTAAGATCTCAAAATGAAAAAAAAACATGAATATAATTAATTATATGTTGTTTAATTTAACCATAAAAATCATATATTCTCTAATATGGATTTTTTTCATCCACATGACTTTGATTACAACATTTTTATTGTATTAATTTAAGATTAATTACAACATTTCACTCTCTCTCACTCATTATGAAATCAAAATATGGATATAAATAAAATAATAAATTAATTAATATAGATTATAAAATTTATTATTAATAAATTATTTTTATTATAGTAATTTTATAATTATAGTTTTGGTATAATTACACTGAACAGTCACAAAACTCCAAAAAATTTAAATTATATATAATTGATGAATAAATTATTTTTTTCGAAAATTTAATGTATAATTATTTGGGAAAAATTATTTCTCTACATGTTAATTATAATGTATAACTTTTCATGAAACTATTTATATTACAATTTTATTGTTATCTTGATGTCTTTTAAATAAATATTTTTGAATAATCTTGAAAATTCTTGTAAACTGTATTTGAGGTTTAATTTATTTTAATTACTGGAAAATCATAAAAATATGATAATAAATGATTTTTTTTTATAATTTCTAGTATATCATAAATATTGAATTTATTTGTCAATTAATATTTTTAATAATACTTTAATGACCCATTGAAATTATAAATTCTATTACAACGGTTAAGGATAAAAAGGGGTTGTGAGTTGATTAAAAATGATAAGGTATAAAATAAAATATAAAGCTATATAAATGTGATTATATAAATTTATTTAGAGATTATAATCCTTATATTTTTATATATGAAAATTTTTATACATTTTATATGAGTTGGTCACATATTATTGTTTTAAATTTCATGTATTAACTAGATTCCCACCCATTACACATATAAAAGTGAACCCCATATCCTATATTTCTATCACCTATTAAACCATTTTTCAGAACCCAAAAATACTAAAATATGTTATAAAACCTCCTCCCTATTTTCTTGTGGTTCTTATATCACCAAAAGACCATCGCATAAGTCTTAAGGTGTAATCTAGAAGAGGTTTTCCCAAAAAGTGGTACAACTCATAATAGATTGTTTCATGCCTATTTATTCTTCCACCTCACTAAAATATTATATAAACATGATGATATTATGACATTATTATCTTATATATATAATAAAAAGTCATAATATTTATGTAAACCCCTTTTTATATCTCACATTCCATCATATGAGAAATGAAAACACCACTCACGAGTAAATGGGGAAAACCTCGTCTATAAAGCAAAGATTTTAATTTTCCATCCCCACCACATTGGGATGGTTAGTATGATGTATAAAATTTATATATATATATATATTATTATTGACATTATTATTATTCAATAATGATAATATATTTCTCACATTCTTACCATTCCATCAGTTGGAAATTGATAACGTCGCACGTGTGTTGATGTGGACTACCACCCCCACGAAGTGATGTGATTCATTTTTCATTTACACTTTCATGACTAGATATAATTTCTAAATAAATGTATATAAATTATAATTTTTTCATGAATAATGATCTGTATATTATGAAAAAATGATACATTTTACTTTTTTTAACCAACCAATGTTTTTTGGACTTACGAACTGAATATTCTCAAAACATTAAATATTATTTGCACAAATTTTCTAATAATATATAAATGGTAATAAATAAAATATAATAATTATTGTTAATGTAATAACCCTACAAATTTTCAGAATAATTTAAATAAATAAATTTATTTTATTATATAGGTGTTAAATATTTCACATGGTGAGATGAACTTGAGCTATGGGATTTCTCATATTAATTTCCTTTCATTGAGACATATGTCATATTAACCCCACTATTTAATTTTTATTATGTATAAAATGACATATGAATTTATATTAAAAAATAATTTTATGAAATTCAAGTGTTTAAGAAATCATTTTAATGTTCTCTTATTCATTTACCTTTTTATTAATTTATTTCTAAATATGTAAGGGACTATATTTAAAATAATTATTTATGATGAGTTTTTAAGATAGAACTAATAAGTAATGCATCAGATAGTGAGGTTTTAATATTACATAAACCATATATATGAATCTACTAATGAAACTAGGTAAGGATATAATGTTCCCCAAATATTCAAACTATATAGTTTAATTATATACGGTTAATTACAATATAGGAATTTCATTATCTGTATTATTGTTAATAACCATTGTTCTCATTTACTATATTGTATTGGAATATAATTATTTCATGTTATGTGAATTATATTTTTATTTAATATTGTTCTTGAAAAACATTAATTTTAAACATCCAAATTATATATACACATAGATTCTATTTTTTTGTAGGTCTTCCACTTGGGAAATGATACTATGATGTAAAGGAAAAGATATTGTAGGGGAATCTGTGGTTGATTATGAGAGGGTGGAAACCAGTTTTAGAAATACTATAATTTTCTTTATAAGTATTTTAGTGAATGTTCATACAAACATATAATGACTTTTTAATAATGAAACCAATCGATTAATGGAGAAAAAAGTAATAACATTTCATTATATTTAAGAATCCTAGGAGCAATATATTCCACTGGATGTGATCTTATTGTGGGGATAAGTGTGATAATGGTAGAACCTATAACAAGGTAAATATAAAATATATTCAGTGATGTGGAGATAATTTGAGGATTTATTTTTTGAATATTGTTTATTTTAACACATTATCCAGTGAAATAGTAGAAATTATTATCTATTTACAAGGGATTATATACTTCTCAAGAGTATGGAAAAATTATCCTGAGGTTTTTGTAGTTTCCACTAACATTGTACGTGATAAGTAGAATACATCTTGGAAATTGTAAAGGGGACTATGACCTTAGATACAAAAAATGGTTTATGATTATACATATTAACATATATTATCATCCCCAAGATGAAAAAGATTACTGATATGACTTTTTCAAAGAGTAGCGAGGTGGTATGTGATAAGGGATAGTAGATTTTAGTGCTCTTTGGAACAAGATTGAGGATCCCATTGATATCAGGGAAGTTAAGAAATTTGAATATGACCCATATTCATGGTTTTTTGGAGTTCATAGTTAAAAATTCATTGTTTTGGATAGTTTTATACTTGTTTTTTTATTTATAGGACTATTTTAAATGAATGTATTTTCAAAGTATTTTACAATCCATTTTTTGGGAGTTGGAGGTTTTAGGTGTTTATTTAGATATGATAGGTGGATGAATTGTGTAATATCAACTAATGATTCAAATTAAAGATAACATTTGGTTGTTGACCATGTTATTTATGGATTAGTCAGTTGTATGGATATAAAAGTCTTATTGTGGTATGGATTTTTGTATCATGTATCATTCAATTGTTTAGTAAGGATTAGTTTTGTGATATGGGGATCCATTAATGAGGTTTTCATGTCATACGTTATATTTTTAGAGATTCAGTTGTGGATTGGTGTGTTTAAATAGATACTTAAGTAATTTTGTTTAATATTATACATGGTATGATATTTTTTGTTGATATGGGATATGATGTACTAGTTTTGGATGAATAGTTTCATACATATTTCATTTTTAGTAATACAATTCTATAGTTGTTATGTTGCACTCTGCTATGTGTATGAGGTCATTCACATTATAGGTGAGGTAATGTGGCCTACTATATAAATTCTGGTGGTCCAAGTGCTATAATGTGGTGTTAATAAATGCATCATTACAATCCTTGATATCAAAATTTTAAAATCAAATTAATCATTTTCAAGGGGGTGTAAAAGATATTGTGATGTGGTTTTCAATGATTCAAAACTCCTAGACACATAATGATATAATTCCTTATATCAAAAATGTATTTCCATCACTATGGTATTAATTATAAATTTGGAGCACCATTCACATTTTTCCCAACACCCTATTCTCCCTCAAATCCTTTTTAATCTAAGGTTATTTGTTTGGTGGTTCTAGATTCAATGAATTGTTACATATGGGTATGATTTATAAAATCTATTCATCTGTGATCCCATGTACTTTTACAATCTCTTTTATTCATTATTTCTTAGTTATTTCTACTAAAAGGTCATGGATGTTTCATACTTAGTTTTTTTGACCTATATAATTTTTTTTGAAGGGAGATGTTGTAGTATAGTTTGGTGTAAGTTTCTCATTGATTGATCAGTGTTCATATTTTATATTTCATACTTACCTTAATGTGATATTGCTCAAGATTTATTGATATAGTGGTTATATAATGACATATTATATCATATATAATGATATTATTGATTAAATTATTGTTATTTCATATATTGATATTCAAATTTTCATTATATATTTTTTATTGATAACAATTACATGGATTTTCATGGTTTCCTATTTTTTGGAGGGGGATGGGAGTTAGAATACTGACATAAGTAAAAATAATATTTGGAATTTTTTTGGGATTCTAGGGGTATAATATACCTTATTTTTTGTATTTTTTTCTATGATTTCTATTGGTTGATTTATCACCCTTACAATAAGTGAATCACATAAAGATCCTAAGGAATGGATGACTTTTAAAGCTTGAAATTCTCAAGGAATAATTACTATTGATACTATTAATTTTTTATGATGATTTTATTATTGTTTATTATGGTTATGGTTAGGGTAACCAATTTTTTGGAAATTTATTTATAGTTTCAAGTGTATTTTGATGTGTTATTATAGTTCTGAGTTGTTTCTTTTTTTTGTTCCCTCATTTGAAATTGATAGACTAATAAATGAGTTTTATGTGATTATGTTAATGGGAAGGGAGAGTATAACTATGTATTTTGTATTAATGAACATTCTAAATAAAATATGGAATTATGAATGGTTATTATTGAAAATAGGGGTGTCATTGTTCTTGAGATGATTTTTTTCTTGGTCTCGGTAAATGTATTTTTTGAATTGAAGTTATGATATTTGGGTTTTTGATTTTTTTTTCAACCACATTTTTTTTGGGATGGTTTAGTTTTGTATTACTACAACATTTATAATGTTATAAAAGTTTATATAAAATTTATTTTTTATTTATACTTATAATTGGATGAGTTTGTTGATGAGTTTTTTTAGGGATGTGTACTTTTTCTTCCAACGAAAAAATACCAATGGGTTTGTGTGTGCAGTTTTCAGAGGGGTGTGTTGTAGGAGGTGAGAGATGAGCTTTTTGAGAGGTGTAGAGTTTAGACAGTGAAGCACTAAGGGATTTTGATAGGTTTTCATTCCTTGTTACATTTCTTTATAATATTGAGAATGTTGAATTTAGTTACGTGTGTGTGGGGGGTAGTGAAGATATATTGAGGTTGTTTCATGTGTTCTAAATTTATCAGGATAATGAATGCTCTAAAATATAAAAGTAATAGGTTAAAATTAAATTAGAATAATAAATAACCTATTAAGAAATATAATTTTAAGGGTTTATGGTTTGTAAAATGTATTGCAGAAGAAAAGTGGACAATATAAAACAACTTTTTTGGGAGAAAAGATAGTAAAATAAAGATAATTGAGTTAGTTATTTGGATTTTGTTTCATTTAGATCTGATACTATTATTTATATTGATATTTTCTTGTTTTTTTGTTTTTATTCCTTATTATTGTTATGTTTTTTATGTAATTGGTGTTGATGAAATGGTGTGGTGATAAAGGTTTAATAGTGTAATATCATTGTCAATAAGGGCTATTGGTCATTAAATATATACCCATGTATTAATTGCTGGAGTTTTGATTTTATATATCTATTCATGTTGTGATTTATTAAGGTAGTTGTAGATGTAAACTAAAAATAATGTCATTAAGTTTTATTATACATATATTGGATGACATGGTTTTATGGTTTGAAATATATACATGGTTGGGAATGTGTGTCAAAGGAAGATGGAACGAGTTTGATGTCCTTCATGTTTAGGTTTCCTAGCTATGAATATGTTGTTTTACACATATTTTTTGCAATGTTGAACAAGGTCATATAATTATAGTTATGTCAATGATAACATGGTTTATAGATATGGTATGTGGTGATTATATTGACATATTAATAGGTTGTTTTTATCATTATACAATTATTATTTAATTCTCTAGTTCCTATTAAATTGGTGTGATGTTGGATTATTATGGTTTATAAGCCAAATATGAGATGGAGAAATATCTAAATTTATAATTATGTGTGGTGGTAAATTTCTTGTCCATTTTCTTTTTATTTATAAAATATTGGGGATTTTATGATATTCCTCATTTTATGATTTTTCATCTAAATATACCAGTACATATTTTTGGGGTTTAGATGGGGGTTGATATGAAAACATTGTTTTAATTTCAAGGTTGTTTTGATACAATGATTTCGAATAAATTTTGTATATTTTTTATGCAAAATGATGTTTTGTGGGTTTATAATTAAATTAAATGGTATAATTTGATTATTTTTATTCATTATTTTTTTATTTAACATAGGAATACTTCTTCATTTTTATTATGCATGGCTATTAGTTTTTAGGGAGATGATAATACTATGTTCCCATAAGTGGTCACCCTAATTGTTTATTTAGTTATATGGAAATATGTTTTGAGGGCGATTGGGAACTATTGTTAAGGAAGCTCTGGGTGAGTTCATGGATATCATTCATACAATAATCCCTTTAATAGTTTTATGAATTTTCATATAGGTACATCTGGGTTATGGGAATTTTTTTTATTTAATGATATTTTAGGAGTTGATTGGATGATATATTTGTTTATATTTTGGAATATCTGGGTATTGGTTCCCATAAATCAATTGTATACACTCTATTATTGTCCCTAACTCGTTTTCTATTAGAATTAGGATTGAAGGGTCATTTTCATATTCACTACTATTCAATAAGGGTTAATAGTAAGGTAGGTTCATAATAGGGTGATGTTTGAGATTTTGGTAGGGAGTTATGATGGATTTTGGAGTTATGAACATGCGAGCCTTTATATTATTGGTAGGGAAATATTGATGTTTGATCGAAACATGTGATACAGTCCAGGGATATGGGAAAGGATATAGATGTTTGGGTCCCCCTGTGATCAAATATATATATAATTAAATCCTAATAAATGTTTTTATGTCAAATTATAATCATTTCAAGAATGTCTTTTGGGGAAGGTACTTGAAATATTATCATTAATTGAAATGGAATTTTCAATTTTCAATATGTGTTGTATTTCACCATAATTTATACTATTTTTTTGAAATTAGTAGTTATTATTGGGTAATGTAAAATTTGTATATATAGAATAAATAGTTTATATAAATAATTTTTGTTTTTTGGATTTCTCTTGAGAATTTCTAAACACATGTCCTCAAGGATACTCCATCATGATTCCTTTAAAGTGGTTTATTCTTCATTTCCATGGATATATATGTATCATGTCAATACACGTTCAAAATTAATATATTATTTTGTAAAACATTATTACAGAATCTTTATCTCACATATTTTTAGATTTTTAAGAGCCATTTAAAATTAAATTTCATTTATAAATAATTTAAGTTTGATGGATTAAATGGTATTATTTTAAAATCCTACATTTATATTTATGAAATTATTGATTAGTATTTCATTAAATTTATAGTTTTATAATATTTTGATATGCATACTTATTGATAAATTGTTAAATAAATGTTTATGGAATAATGTTGATGAATATATGACACGCTATTAACTCCAATAATTTGGCTTTATTATTTTATTAATCTTTCTAATTTAAAATAATATATCTATTACCATAAACATGTTTGGTGTTAATCATGTAAAACCTTATCAAAATAATATTTTCATTGGGAAAGATGTGGATGATTGTTTTATTAGTATTGAGATTTTAAAGAATTTTTTTCGTCATACATACCATATTCTAGTAACCCAGATCTAGTGTTTACTATATTACATTGGTGAAAGATACATGGGATCATACTATGTAAGATCAATTAGTTTTGTTTTCTTGAAAAAATAGATGCATATGTGATTCCCTTATTGCATTATAACTGTTAAATCATATAATAAAAAAACATTATTTAGTCCATTAAATAATTCATAAAACATCTTCTTCATATCAAGGAAAATGTAAATCAAACAATGGGTCATCTTGGATTCTCAATGAGTGTTACATAAAAAGGAAGTTTTCATGTGTAAATAAATTATAATCAATATGAAAGAGTGGATAAAGAAAACAAATTGAATTCCATCAATAACATGAGTTCAAAGTACATTAATGGATAATATCAATATATTTATCACATGGATAATGGAATGTGAATTCATAATTAAAGAAATGCATAAATTTGAACATTCATGATCATACCCACAAGGTCAAAAAAAAATATCAGGATTCTCACCTTTAAGGCCTTGACCAATAAATTCTTAATAAATGGGTAGGTGTAATACCAGATACCTAATTAATACAGAATCCCTATTGGTTTTTATCATGAAATCAATCATTAAACCAAGAGGCTATCTATAAGAAGGCCACACCCATCATATTAAAATCATATGAATTCCCCATATATTGAATAATAAAAACAATTAATTCTCAATATCCCTTATAAATCAATATTTATCTATATTAAATCAAGAATATTGGGTATTTCCTTATTTAATGAAATAATCATATTAATAATACTTCCTCAGATGATACCATTTGTATAAATGGTATATAGTTTATATAATATTAATTTTGATTAAATTATGTCATATAAATCCACAATACATAGAATATGGACATAGAGGAGAATATAATGTCCAATGAAATGATGCAGAATGACAATGATTAGTGACCATGAGAATGTAAATAAACAAAAAAACTATAAATCAATCATTGATGAATGAATACTATCATGAAATAAAAAATGAGTGTTTTTTTATTACATGGATTTAATAAATATAAATTAAAATAAAATTGAAATATTTAAAATAAATTCCTATATACATTATATAACACAGAATTTATCATTTAATTTCAAAATTATTTTCATTACTTTAAGAAAATTATACCCTTTAATTTTTAAAATTTAAATAAAAAATCAAATAATTTTGGAAAATAATTAACATTGAATATTACCGTGGAAACATGTAATGGAAGATCCAATGTAAATAGTGTTTATTACTACGGTAAATTCCATTCATGTAGTAAACACTAAAATTAATATTTATTTCACACTTTTAAAAAAAGAACAAAAATACCTCGTCTGTAAAATGAAATAAAGTATCCTTTTATTTTTTTTAAAATAAATTCAAATTTAATTGAAAATGACTTCAAAAAATGATTTAATTATACATAATAATTTTAATGAATCATTTAAAACTACATTGATATTGAATAAAAATAGTTAAAACCATAACATTAAAACATTATTTTTAATAAGAAACTCCCTAACATGTAACATAATTGGGGAGTATTGATACAAAAAGAGGATAAATAAAATATATACATGTAAAAAAACATATATATATTAAATGGAATGGTATTAATTTTTTTTGTACCAAAAAAGTTTATGAGAGATATCATAATATAAATAATTCTGAAATAAAATGTGAATGTAAATATAATCTGTTAACATTGATCTTCAATTAGCCTTATTTTTTTATCCTCATGTATAATTTATTAATATTTTTTAAAAACTTTCTTAATAAGATTTTTAATCTATATTAATTTTTTAAATTTGTTTTTACACCTATTTTTAATACATTTACAAAATAATTATTTCTTATGTCGACCACATAAAATTGTTTTCTCAATTTTTACAAAATTATTTCAGTATATGTTCACTATTAGAAAAGCTATGAAAAGGTTCCATATTCTATATAGAATTAATATATTTTTTTCATAATTATTTTCATTATATTAAATTTTAGAATCATCTTTGAATTATTGAAATATAAAAATGAATCACCCCACTTAATGGAAGTGGTATTCCACATGTTTATTTAAGCGATTTTTTCATTTAATAGTGGAAACAATTTATTGAAATAGAAGATGTATTATATTTATATAATCATAATTACTTCAAAAATTATATATATATATTAATTAATTATATTTTTATAACCAACCAATTAAAGCGGTGATGAAACAGAAATTACACCACATCATGGTGATGATTGGTCATACGTACACACAATAAATGTTTTCAATTTACATATGATAATGTAAAAACTTATCAATATGATTAATATATTAATATATTTATTTTAATTTGGTAATTTAATATTTGGATGTATATTAACAATAATTGAATGTAGGAAAGATCTTTAAGGGCATATACCTCTTCTTTTTGAATCCTCCTTTAGCATACACATTAATCCTTCTTGATGTTATCTATTAATGACCCAATAAAATTTGAGGAATGTTGATGTATTTTGGGGAGGTATTTAGGTACGTATTTTGAGATAATTTTATCATGAAATGCTTATAAAATTGGATAGTGGTTTCCCTTTTACATGTGAATTGGGTTGAAAGCTTGTAAATACATGAAATCATTAATATATAGTATATGAATTATTATAGTAATTTTTAAATACTTGTTATAGATTCTAATATTATAATTTTATGGTATAAATCATACTAAATAATGTAATTTAAACATGCTTTTTTGTTATATTTACTCCTTTTCAATTTCATTTAATCCTTCTAACTCATTTAACCCTTAATAGAAGTGAAAAATATTTACTATAGATGTTATTCTTTATGAAGAAAAACTAATTTTCAACTATAAACTAGTATTAATTATATAAATTAAAAATATTTAATCCATTTTATAAAATTATTTTTCATTAAATGGTAAAATTTACTTTTAATATACGTTCATAAAATGTAATTCGACTATATCCTGAAATATTTTTCCTTTAATCAAAAAAATGATTTAAAAAAGTATAACATTAATTATAATTAAATCAAATTTATTATGTAAAATAAAAATATAATTAAATTCCTTTCAAACAAAACTAAAACATAATGGAACCTTTTAAATACTTTTTTAGGAGATAATAACTAAAAATATTCTACACTTGACTAAAACCATTAATTTGACATCCAAAATATATTAAGCATACATTTATAAGATAAAAATTATATTAATATGTAAATTATATTTTATATTAGATATTTATTAGGTTTATAAAAAATCATTAACATTAATTTTATTTTAATATAATTACAATTTCACATGATATATAACTTTTGTGAAATTTATATTTTTCACTATTATCCCAAAAATCAATATTTTTAAAAAATTTAAAAAGTCACCCTAAGATTATTTTTACATGATAAATTATTAAATGATGTTAATTTCATAAAATTAAATTAATAAAATTTTTGTATTTTGGTTTTAATCAATTTTTTTAATAAAAAAATATTTATTATGTTGTTTTTTCTTTACAAAGAAAATATTACTTACTATATTTGAAGATCAGGTGTTGAATTCTTCCCAAATTAAAACTAATAATCATTATAATTCCCAAAACATTACCAGATAAATAGATGTGGGTAGTGAGGCCACAAAACTTCTCTAGGATCCCACATTTCCTCTTATATTTTATGATTTCATCAAAGTACATTCACTAATTGAGTTGTCAAATTTTGGAACTCTTATTCTCCAATGTTGAGAATCTGGATAGGATCTTCCCAATAAGATAAACTAGTTTCCCATTATACTTCCACAAAGTTATGAACTTTTTTTTGGGTCTTCCATGTAAATACACAATAATGAGATATGAAACACATCATGAACAGTAAATATGAAAGGTAGAATTGTAGAATGGTAAGACAAATCTCAAAAACATTCCATAATTTTAAAAGGATTGACATACCTATGGAAAAATGTCCATTTATTTGCAACCCAACTAACACACTTCCCCAAAGATAAATTAAATAATATGTAGTATTATACATCAAATTTAAAATCCTAAACTTTGCTGTCCTCATAGATCTATTCACTACATTGAGCTTCCTTGATATGATTTTGAATAGTCATAAAATTATCTAATGTATCGAAAGAAATTTCTGGTACTAAGATATTTAATTAAATAACATCTCCCCAACAAGTTAGTGCTCAAAATAATTTCCCTTATAACACCTTAGACAGTTCCACTTAAAATCTCGAATAGAAGCTATTATTATAATAAATCTATACCAAATTTAAATACATATCCAACTCACCTTCAATGTAATCTGATAAAATACTCATCTGGTACTATATCTTTCAAATATACTTTTATGATTATCCACTTTTCTTAGAATGATAATAATTTCATAGATGTATCTCTATGTCTATTTACTTTTGAATATTGTTCTAGTATTTTGAAGTAAACTATCAATCATGGTCAGATATACTCGAAAGTGTTGAATCATGATGTTTCATAACTTCGTTAGTATAAAAATTTATATAGTTCTCAAGATGTATATCTTCCATTATTGTGAGAAAATTTGGGTAATTTATAAGGAGATAAATAATAACCCATAAAGAATCATTATATCTTTTAGTTCATTCAATTCAGGGACAAATTCCATAATAATTTCATCCCAATTTCATAAAGGAATATGTAAAGGTTTCATCACTCCATTAGGATGTTATCTCTTAGCCTTTACCTATTGATAAAAAAGAATCTTGATACATAATATGAAATTTCACCTTATATAATATGACACAAAAAATATTCCATCAATTCAGAATACATTTTGGTTCTACTAGGGTGTATTGAAATATTTGAGATATGAGTTCATATAATTAATTAACATTTATCTCAAATGTGGATGAAATACATAATCCCTTTCAAAATTAAGTTCAACATCTTCATAGATGATGTCAACCAACTTAACAATATTCAGGGCTTTAGTTTTCTTTTAAATATTATTATCATCTATACAAAATCATTTTATTCTCTTCTATAAGGATTGATTGGAAATAATTTGGAACATATGTGTTGTTTAACATTCCTTATTGAATAATCCTCATTTTATTCAATACCCATTATCCTTCCTAATCAATAGAGAATTCACCTACTTTTCCTTCCTATGGTGGTAGTTTATTCTGAAATCATATTACTAGAGAAGTTATATCCATCAATATTAACTCATGTTGAGCTATTTTAGTGAGAATATGTATTCAAACATTTGTGATCTATATAAATTTAAAATATTTCACTATAAATCTAATGCATCCAAATATTAAATTAAATAATTATGGATTCAAACACAAGACTATGGGATGAATAATTCTGTTCATGAATCTTTAATTGACTTAATTCATATGGAACATCTCTATCATTCGGCATAATTAAACTTCCAATTCCCTTTATTTATGTGTCACTATATATCAGAAATTGAGACCTTCTCAATGTTAAATTCAATATTAGTTCATTAACCAAATTCCTCATTAATTCTTTAGTACTATAAAAAATTGACCTGAATCACTATGTTTGATCTATAGTTTTACATGATCTCAATCACACCTATTTATATTCTAGAAGATAAGGACTAGAATTGAGGGTCTACATATTATCGTGGAGATATTATACCCTCAATAAGATTACACAATAATATATAAATAATCAAATACGTAACCATATAAAATCAAAGTCCAAAAAGACAATAAGCATATCATCCTTAATAAATAAATAGAGAAAAAACATACCCAAATAGACATGCTAGAATAATAAATATTAATCACCAACTAGGATGATAATAAGGATTCTATATAATTCCAACACTCACCTCATTCTACTCTCTATACTCGTAATGATTTATCTAAATAGGCTATCAAACTTGGGCCTCTTCCCAAACTATACATATAATATGTGATGAATGATCTAGTACCCATGTTCGATGGCCGAATGAGTAGGTTGGGAGTACAACTCAGTAGGATATAACCAATTTAGTCCAATACCCAACCTATAATTAAAGTGTACAGGCATGTTATAAGATCATTAAAAATAAATAATGTATTATATAAATGTAAAAACTTATCATATAGTATTCAATTCACTATTAAGAAAAAAAAACACATATTTTAAGTTGTAATATTCTTACCAAGATGAAAAGAACCCCAATGCATACCAAATTATTCTCCATTTGTGAATGAAGTCATCATAGATTTCAAGAGTAATCATGGTATATTCTAAATCACGCAGAAATGGTCAGTATGTATCCCCAAATCATTGTTTTTTGGATTGAGAAAAAAGTAAAAATGGTTAAAAATTTACTCATTGAATCAAGAATCGTGTATGGATCTCACATAAGAACACTAAGGGAATCAATAATCGTGTATGGGTATCACAATTTACACACACACCCAAATGTTATCAACATTCAAACACGGTCGCATGGGCTATAGATGCACGTACATCTGATAAATAAATATAACCTAATATCATGAGCTTCACATACAAACACATGGGATCAAGAGACCAAACATGATCTCATGAATACATAAGCACACATGTGTCATCAAGGAATCAAGCATTGTCTCAAAGGATACTCATGCACCCACATGTGATCATGGAATCAAATGTGGTCTCATAGATACACATGAATACACATGTGAACAACACATCAAAATCGGTGTCACAAACTCAAGTTCTCATTCAACATAATCATGAACCCATATAGGTCAATGTAATTCAAGGTACTCATTACTGATCATATCTCACTGATCTGAAACTGACATTAAGTTATGCACAAGGGTCTGTTATGGCCCTTGGCACATTGTCCATCTGAATTAGGCTATGTTCCTTTAATTTATTAAGATGTAAGTATATTTAAATAATTAAGTATCATTTTTATTCTTATAAAATTTATGAAATATGCTTCATTAAACAAATGGGGAATACAACATATCATATCATAATAAAAAATACATAGGGTACCGCACACGAGACCATATACCTCAAATATAGCCAACTAATATCCATGAAAATCTGATCTACATTGTCTACATCATCCAAGACCATTCATCTGTAATCAATCATAATGAGGTTCTAACTCAGTCCCAAAAATTCCAAAATAATATATTCTAACTAAAATATAATTTACTAAATATTACATGAATTTACATACAAATGTGAAATTAAATTTTTATGATGTAATTTTCAGTTATCATCACCTAACCATAACCATGACTAATAGCCCATTGAAGACCTGTAACACACATATATCATTTGTTTCTTAAAAAATACATAACTTATACAAAATAATATAATGGAAAGTTTAATTTAATTCAATTTAAATGATTAGAGGGGGGGAAACAAGGGACATACCATTTCTACACCATCATCTAAAAGAGTTTGAGCCACTCCACACAGACACCTGATCATAAGACATAGAAAACCCCCAAATAAAAAACCATGAAATTATGGTTGATTGGAATTAGTTAAACCAAAAAACACAGAAGAGACCCCAAAGGTACATACCTTAAATGAAAATGATGGTCAAAAACATAGCTTCATCATCATGGTACTTCCTCTATCCAAGAAGATCCAAATCCCATAAATTCTTGGAAAATTCCATCTATATCTTTTGGAATTGTCATCCTATTAATTAATTAGTATCATTCCAATAATCAATAAATAATTTAGGTGACCATAGATTATAGGAAACAAGGAGTGTTTCCACATCAATAGATTATAAGGTATAGAAATCTATTAGGGGATTTCCATAGAGAATGGAATAAAAATTCACCACCATATGAGTAATAAAAAGATCAAAATAAAACAATAACAAATGACATCACCCAACATCACAATAGGATTTCACCTAGATCGACCCCAGATCTAGGGAGGTTCTTATAGGGAATAGAGGACGAAGACATAGCTAAATGGTATTATAAAATTCAAGTGAAGAAGGTGTATTCATATGGTAATTTAGTGTCCAATGATATAAACAAGACCCTTATTAAATTTTTTCCAACACAGCCAGGAATTTGGATAGTTAAGTTTAACTATCTAACATTAGGGCCATTATCCATCCGGTGCAGGCTCACAGTATGGGTGGTGAACCCTATTTGGGAATATGGTCCACTTAACACCTCGTCATAAAGTCAGTGAAGGATCATTGGTGGTTTTATGAGTCCTTATAGGAAGTAGGTATTTTTTCCACCCAATCAGTCATTCAATATAGAAAACCAACTAGTTATTGACTTTCAAAGTAGCCCAGAATGTTTTGAGCCTCCTATTCTAAAATTTCAAGCTTAAATTCAACCAATAAAACAAATTTCATGTTTAAAACAACATCTTAATATGTTCCAATATGTATCATATTAGATTGGAACCTACTTTTAAAAATGATTCATCGGTCAAATAAAAAGCAAAAATTCCCACCAAAATTCATGATCCATAATGACATAGGTTGTTATAATCTTCCAACCACAACACTTCTCTTCTTCGTGATTTTATGGTAGAGTATGAATAAAATATTTCATTTTGTAAAGGTCATCATCTTTCTATAAATTTTGTTATCAAAATCTTACACATAACCTCAATGATTTATTCATTCTTGAACAGTCATTATTCTCTTCATGCTTGACTCCAAGCACGAGCATCAGAAGTTAATAAAAAATTTTGTTATACACCAATTTCAAAACTATGATCATCACAGATATTGAACTCGAGACACTATGGTGTCTTAAAGTAATTACCCTTGAAACATCGGGGATCTCCCAAAAAAACAATTTTCATATAGAAATATAGTATGGTAGTCGAATTACAATCCTAGATCGGTTCAGTTTTATCACACATGATAAAACATATAAAATATGTTATGATTTTCCATTAAAGAATCACTAATAGTTATAAGATTATAAATATAGACACTATGGATCAAACATAATGCTAACAAAACAACATTTATAGATGTTCTTGACCGTTCCATGGAATCCTCTTTCATAAATGATATTATGATCATGATAAAGTTTTAACCATCCACATTTAGTTTCATGTGGAAACACCAGTCTTTACTTTTCAATTAGACATCATATAATGGTATTCAAACCAAAAACCAACAATCCATAACCAACATATAATAATTCCTTGACAAGTATAGGAATCATTATATTGATCTAGATTCTATAGTGATGTCAGAACCAACATTGAATGAATTTCCCCAGTTGGTTCACTAGAAACTAGCATGATCTACATGGCTCATAATGATTCAGTAGAACACCAATGGTATATCTCCCTAAATATTCATAAGAATTATCATTATCCTGAATCCCACATCTAGTATCCATCCAACACTATATATAAATATAACATAATGAATTCATCATTGTCCAAGAATCACTTGGTTCCACAACATAGCGGTCTATTAGAGTATCCAATCTCAACTATTTTTCAGTCATACACATCACCATGACCCTTCCAGTGAGAGTATCATTAGTATGTTATTAAACATAAGATCCTCTACAAAGGATATTCATTAAAATTTCCCCACAATTCATTCACCAGTCTACCCATACCATGATTACCTTACCTCTAAACATGATAATTAAATGTGATATTCCATTCCAAACTGATTTTAAATCATGATACGATTTACTTAACAAACCTGGATTTCATATAATGTGGTTCACTACATCAACCAATCCCTTATCAATGTTTACAATATCTGTTAGTATAACACACATGGGATACGTCTTCCAAACCAGATGGATCTCATCCCCACACACGATATGCTACATAAAACCACTACATTTCTGTTAAAAAAACCTCGGGTTTATCATACAATATTACATTCATCAATTTACCATTTCATCTCTATCTAAAGAGACATATCAGCACACAATATCATATCGAATTCCTAGACCTATAATCATCCTTCCAAAATTCTAGTTTGTTACTCTAAGGGTTACCTTGAACCAGGACACTAGTGTTTTATCAAAACTATCTCTTTTGGGTTTATCAATAGAACCAAAAAGATTATTTAGGGTTAGTTGACAACCCAACCACACTGATTCAAAAAAATATTTTCTTAAACACATCTTGAATGCACAAAAATTCATATGTCTCCAATAAGGCATGCTGATGACACTCATTACACACAATAGTCAGATTTTACAAAACTCAATGACCTCTATTCCTATACCCACATGTCTCTTTAGTAATCCACACACTACTAGGTTCCATCTCCACCTAACAAAGAACTAGCAGTTTCTATCTTTAGAGTTGGCATCCTTATGATGCCCATATTCCTCACACATCACCTGTCATAAAGGTCCCAAATTAAGATACTATGTGTCCACACATGCCCCAAGTCTACTAGGTCTAGCCAACAAAAATTTTCACTTGGATACTAACATTTTTTCAATTCCATACCAATGGTTCAAACAACCCAAAGTCCCACAAATGATATGACAAACATCTAGGAACTATAAAACCCAACAAATTGTCATGATTACTAGCACTCAATGTTCTCTATAGTCAAGGGATGAAAGAAAATTAACACTAATTTACTCAAATACTTCCAAAGGTTACTAAAATGAACAAGGAATATATCTCAAAAAAACAATAACGATTTATCCATAACTATACCATTATAAATAATATCATCAATTAGGAAAACTTTGCAAATAATGAGACATTAGCTCACCAACAACTAGATTAACATTTATATGGTTATAAGGCCTTACCCATAATAAGAAAAAATGTTTCACAAATGGTTTTAACCCATGGGACATAACATAGGAACACATCTATCATAATTCCATGATAAATTCACTCTTAGAATTACCATTTCAAATCCAAAGACGCATGGTTCATTTAAACATAATTACACAAGGTAATTAGTGGATAACCCCCATAGAATATTTTTGGAACCTTAATTGACCCAAACTATATAATGAATACTCAAACATGGTTCTTACTATGGAAATTGACACTCGAAAAGAACCTAACAAGATATAATACACCACCTACTCAAATAGGGACTACATCATCATCTTCATTTTCTCCCAAGTTCACCACACCATAGTCTCACAAACTATCTTTCAAAAGTAAACATGCATTGGGGTTTATCTGAATTAAATTACATTAAGAACTCGTATATGAAAACACATCACAGTTTGTTGACATCTAAATATAGATCCCTCTATTATTAGTATAGTCATAAAAATAAACTATATATGTCATGAGAATCCAACATTTCTAATATAATGAATATGATGACACTTACCAACACAACTAAGAGACAAATCAATATGAAATCACGATGCTTAAAATATTTGTGCATCACATGAGGTGAAATAATATAATCATAACAGTGCAAACCAAGATAATCAGTCACTTAACATGGTAACCTAGATTACCTTAATAAAATTGTTAGTGAAACATTACACTATGTTACATCACAAGATTTGAAACATTCCAACATTTCTTGTATACCAACTCACCACAATTGGAAAAAACAAGAAAAGTATAGTATAATTTAGTAACATCCCTACACAAATAATTAGGTGAAATATAGATAACCAATTGAAATCAAGAATAGCTCCTCAAATTCCAAATGATAACAACTAGTAGTGACGGTCTACAAGTAATTTAAGTGAGACTATAACCTCAATTAGAATAATTAATAATAGATAAATGACAAAACAAGCCACAATATATAGTCAGATATGTAAAAACATTTACCATACCATTAATGATGAATGAATGTGTATTAAACTAATGATAATAGTCACACATGAATATACGATACTGATTTCCCATTAGGTTGATTGCATATATAAGAAAAGAAGAACAAATTGAAAAAGATCCTCTATAACTCAAAGCCACACTACATCCTAGTCTCCAAACTAATAGTAAGATATCATGTATGTTGGTCAATCCTTGACCATAGACCAATATATACCTTCAATAAGTGAGGGATTCTCAGGCACCCATGTGTCATGTCATCCTGAGTAGTGCATCAGTACCACTTTGTAGGCCACCTATAATATGGTATTGTACCGAACCAATAATTATAGTGTACATGATTTTGATAATACCAATATAAATTATAAAATAAATACATAACTCTGAAAATATAACTTATAATCACCTATGCACAAGTATGAAACAAAATCCCATACATTGATCAGTGGTGCACTTACGAATACCCCATGAATCCCCAATCATACCTTCTTCCGTTCCACGCCAGAACATAGTCATATTGAAGGTCAATACCATGGTATAAATTCATCAAAATGGAAACATTTACTTGTTGTACATAATGTTCCATGTTTTAGGCTAGTCTATATGTTTTACTAGAAATCATATTACTCAATATCCTCCAGTCATCATGTTTCAGGTAAAGCTATAAGGTTATAAGTGAATATTTTACACACAATACATTAGTCATCAAATGATTATTTAACTACCATGGGTTAGGATATGAGTTTATTATTCCCTTACCCAATTTACATGTCTATCCTCATCATTTCAACATAATTTTTGCACTCTACCTCTAAGGTATTTCTTTACCATGAAGGTACACATGTTCAGAGTATCCATGAAATTCTTCTAATGGCATGGTAATAACACATGATAGTGTATATAATACAAGGGTATTTCATAGCATGCCACCATGATTATTATTAGAAACATAAAACATCATGTGGTCATCACAAAACATTGTATAATAATATACATAATAATATTCATAGATTCAAGAATCATTTATGGGTCTAATGGGCCACACACATTCCCACATGTGATCAAATTTAAAAAAATTGTTTCATAAAAAATACACACACACATATGTCATAAAAACACAAATCATAGTCTCATTGGATACACATGAAAAAAAATTGATAAATAAATCAAAGATTATTTAATATTTACACATGAACACACATTTGATTATGGAATTAAACATGGTCGTACAAGAAAATCACACACACACATTTGATATAGGTATTGTACATTGTCTCAAAACTACACAACAACACACATTTGATCAACACACCAAACATGTTCTCATAGGCTCCATGTCACATGTAGCACAACCACTCACCCAAATGGGTCCATAAAATTCATGGTACTTTATTAGTGATCAAGTCTTGACCAGTAGCGGTTAGCATCATCCCAGTGTACAGGGGTCCATCATAGCCCTTTAAACATTGTCCAATGACATTTGGATTGGTTTTGAAAATTTATTATGACTTTACTAATTAATATTTAAATGTTATTCATACCAAATTTATGAATTAAGGATCATTCAACCAACATTGAAAACAACGTATCACAAAAAAATAAATCTGCATTATAATATAGATTGGTGTAAATAGGACCACCCACCACAAACATAGCCAACTCCCATCCATGAAAATCCTCACTCATTTGTCTGAGTCTTCCATGTCTATTCAACATCTGTTGATTGCCATGAATTTCTAACATATTCACAATAAATAGAATAATAATTAATTATAAATAAATTTTAACTTTTTAAAATAATACAAGTTATTCATGTGTGAATTAGAAAAAATTAATTCTTATTTAAGAACGTATCATGTATTGTTTCATAGCTATAATTATGACCAACCACCTTGGGAAGGTCTATAATACACTTCTAACATTATCATGGAAAAACCCTATTGTTTGGAAAAAAGGAAAGGATCAATTTAATATAATTTAATTGAAAAAATTAGAAATAAATGATATAACATAACAATAATACCAAACTATGGAGTTTTATCCACCCCAGTCACACTCCGGATACTAAGGTATGAAAATGCCTAAAATAAATTTCGTGATATGATCGTGGATTTACCACAATTAGACCAAAAACATATAATAAATAACCCACGAGAATAAACTAAATTAAAATTCCCATAAACACTATGTCTTTATCATCATGATATGTCCTATATATAGGAAAATATAAATCCCTATCCTTATTTTATAATTCTATATAGATCTGATGGAATATTCATCAAATTTTTTAATCATGATCACAGCAAGAATCAATATATTATTAAGGTGATCAAATTGAAGATTATTAAAGGGTTACTAAAACATAACAAGATCTTAAGGTCTAAGACATATGAATAGTGTTATCCATGAATAATGATATAGTTTTACACCACCATATGAAGAAGAAGACGGATATCAATATTGAAGAAAAATGAAGGATATCACATGAATTCATAAAAGGATCTCAAAAAGGTCCACCTTAGATCAACAGAATATCATTGTGGGGGGAGGGGAAGAGTTCATTATTGAATGATCATACAAAACATGAGGCAAGGATATATATTTCATGTGGTAATTGATGTTGAAAAATACAGACATGTCGCTCACTGACTTTTGTCCAGTGCACCCCACCAGCTAGTTTGTTGGGTTACATTGGCTAACTGGTTGGAAAATAGCCAACTAGTGTGGGATGACTGAGTAGATAGTGAGTGGGAACTACTAGTTTGAATGTTTATTTCCTATATAGACCTACTAGTCAGTGTAGGATCACTGAGTAGCATGTATGTCCTGATAGGAAACCAGACTTCTTCCCCACCCTTTGGCTAGCCATTTGGGAAACACTATCTAGCTAGTGGGACATCAGCCAGTTGGTGTGCGCCTATGATCAATAAAATGAGACCTTATTGGTTATAGGATTACTACCTTCCTCAAGATATTGTCAATGCAAGTGCACCAACTAACTAGTGTGTCCAGCTGGGTAGTATATATTTTTCAAACCACACTAGCATGCCAGTTTGGGATACCAGCTAGTTGGTGGCTGCTACTACTAACCCAACCATTTCCTGCCTTCTGTAATAAAATAATAATATTCCAGTTTACCATTATTTACTCATTTAACTTTCAAATCACCTATTTCAGATTATTTCAAAGGAATCATCTCGGTTAAAACCCTAGTTCGCTGAATAATCCATCCAACAAACAAAAAGATCAAATTTACAATAAAATTAATGATATGAAATGATGATATCCATTTAAAAAACTTATTTACATTATTCAAAATAAGGAAATTCACCCCTTTACATGTAAAATTGGTAAATGAAAAATCATCCATAGTAACATGTTTATCCATTGAAACTACATGAATAAGTTATATTAATTAGATTTATCCACTTTATCACGGCCATAGACATTGATGGATCAGATCATATTTAATTATTAGAGATAATATAGCTAAGAAAATAAAATAATGAAATCTAAAATTCCAATTTGAAAAATTTTACATATAACTCATTTTTATTCAAATTATATGAATGATGAAAAAATGATTCTTATGATAATGAAATATTTTAGAGTATATTAGGATATCATTAATAGATACTAGATTGAAATTAATAGGATATTCCTTGAATATGTTTTTCATTATATCTATAAATATATAAGGTTCATTAGAAAATCTGATGGCCATTATAGAAAATTTTTAATGTCCATGCCTCATATGAATTTTTTTATCACAATATCCCTCATCATTACACATTTTTGATGATATTAGAATAGAGTGAAATCATTAAAAAATTGATCTATTTGAATTTTATCAAATAGTTCATCAATGTATGATGGAGTATACTAATTCGTTATAGTAATTCCATTGATTTCTCTATAATCAATTAACTACCACATGCACCCATATTTCTTCTTATTATTTGAGCAATGGCTCCTCATATTGAAACACTCGGGAAAATAAATCCCATTTCACACATCTCTAGAAGTTGTTTCAACAAATCCCCTAATTTGACTATGTTTATTTTATAAGGAGTCTTATATATAGGTTTTTCATTATTGATGAGATAAATATAAAAATAAACTTTACTCTCAGGTGGACATTCAATTAGTTTGGCTGAGATCATAACATTATATTCGCGAAAAATGAGAACATCCTCTAATATAATAATAACTTCCCCATCCAATATATTCATTTACTATTATTATCTATTAATTTCATGGAATAATACTAGTGGTGAATCTTGAAAAGATTCAGATGATGCAATCCCTTTTCTGGTGATAAGGGATTCCATATATCAAACAAAAAATGTAATATCCTTCACATGATAGTAGATTGATGTAATTATAATTTTATATAAAATATATACCAATGATTATATCAATTTCAACCATAGTTCTAATAATCAAGTTTGAAATTAAGGTATGTTTATGTGTTATAATGATAATGAACTGAAATATTCTTCTTTCTATAATATTTTTACTATGATTCTTGATTATGAACTCACATCATATGGTGCTAGGAAAATATGTAATTTTCTGGGAAAATATGGAAAATATGAAAAATAAATATGTGTAAAAAGATCCATATTAAAATATAAAATTAGTTAAATTTTAGGATACAATAAAATTAACTTCCACCACATCCTTAAAAACATCAACCTTAGTTGTAGTAGTCAAATAATCTTGTCTATATTCCCTTATCCTCTTATATGGGAGGTTCTATTGATGCTCGGTACGTTGGTATGAATAAAAACCAATCAATTTATAGTTTAGGCAATATATATGTGTGCTTTATTTCTTTTCTATTCATTATAAATCCCTATATATCCTTTCTCCACACTTAAAATAGATTAATGTTTCCATTAATCATGCACATGGGTGTTTCTTTAGATAATTATCACCTGTAAAAATATCATCTTCCCTTTCTTCTATTTGACACATTTCTTTTTTCCTTCTACATGACAAAACTATTCTTTTCAAGATTTCCCATAATGATATGTGATGTAGATAATTGTTTTTCTATCATGTAAGCACATGATACTACATAATCATATAATGGATCTATTTGATATAAAATATCTTAATGGGGAATTTAATTATTCCAATTAAAGAAATAGTTAATATTTCTATTATATATTAATTATATGGTATAAAAAATTATTGGTTAATATTTTAATGTTAGCCTCATACATTAGAACACATTATTAATCCGTATACATTAAGGTAAGGAAATGACTCTTCATTTTTTTAAAGAAGGTGGTGCATTGGTCAAAGACCAAAGCACAATGTAACAACCCATGTTTCTACGGTACTCTTCTCTTTGAATAATGTGATAGCGTGTGTTGTATGCAACATCGAGTTCTAACACACCACAAAAAAACAAAATAGCCGTTATGAATAGTAATTCATACTTTTTAAAAAAATTATAAATTTTATCTCTCAAAATGGAATTCATTTTTGGATTCTTAATATAAAATTTAGCCTAGGGTGAAATTTTGGAACTTTTCGGATAACATTTATATTTTGATGAATAGTGAAAATTACTAAATTTTAATTAAAAACAACTTTTTAATCTAAATAATTTATATTGATAAATTATGAATTTGAGTGGTTTTAATGTATATTTATAATACATTTTTACCATTTAATAAAATTTTGGTCATTGTACATAATTTTACAATTAAACAGGACATAAACAAGTGTCAATCTTTTGATAGTTATTATCTCTTAAAAACGCGCTTTTTGTATTAACAACGGGAATTAATTTTAAAATAATTTCTGCCACTTCTGTGTTTTTGAATTTGGATAAATTTATTCCATATTTTTAGTTAGGATGTTCAAATTTTTTATATACGAAACTTTTATTTTTAGACATTATGAATAATTACTTCGGTAAATATTTTATTTACCATAGTTAAAGGGTAAATCCGATAAATAAGAGTTAAAAATAATATTATAATAATAACAAATTACCCTAAAACGTTTCCTAACCTTATTGGTTGATACATGTCCGACCATGGACTTCTTTGGGTTGATTTTTGGACCCCATGGAGCCACTTTTAATTGATAATGACACTTTATATTAATTTTGTTAAAATAAATACAAAAAATGACATAAGCATATATCTTTTAGAAAAACATTTTTTACATAACGTTATATATGTTGGATTTTCGATTATAAATATTAATTAGAAATATAAAACTATTTCCTACATAATTATATTTTACTTATATTTTTTATACAATAAATAATTTAATTTATTTATGACACAATGATGATGCAATAATTACCATAATAGTGAAAAATTAAAATAATCGATATTATAAATACCCAAATAAATATAATTTGAAACTTTTTATGAATTAAACTAATTTTATAAGTTAATATGACATATTAGTATTGATTATATAAATGTTTTCGAAGTAATACTGTTGTTAGGAATTTATCAAAAACAAAATACCCAATAGTGTCAAAATTGACATAAAAGAGTTTTTATAAAACATATTATATTATTAATTTGTATTAAATTCTTAAAAATCTAAGAATCAGCCAAAATACTTATATAAGGATATTTGTATCATTAAAGGACTACTTCGGGGGTCTCTTGGAGGTATATAGTATTTTTATTAACTATATAATATAAAAATACAAAGTGACATGGTAAGTGTCATACTAATTAACTAAGAGTTAAAACTAAAAGATAAGGTTAATATAATGACCCAACCTTATCTAAATTATATTGTTTGAGGGGTTTTAGATCCATACCCACCTTAACCTCTAAATAATACACTTTGGAGCCTTTATAAACTGAATATAAATTTATTATAAAATAACATTTCTATCTTTTCCAAATGTGCCCCTCACCCCTCTTGTAAAAAAGAACTCCCCATTCTCATTAATTCACACCTTAAAAGCCTTTTGGTTCGGCCACCCACTGCCCATATACTCTCTAAACTTCCCTCAATATAACCTACAGTCTTTAGTTTGATCAGAAAGCCATCCTAAGTAGCCCTTTTGATCAAATCAAAAGGAAGAACCCGAAGAAGATGTAATGTTTTCACCACCCTTTTTCAAATTCATTTGTTCTTAAACATCTTATTTCTTTGTTATGCCCAATCTAAAATAATGAATCTAGAATCTCCTATATACTATAATATTATTATAAATATGGTACAACCATATTCAGTATTCTATCCATCCATTGAATGACATGTCACCATACGTGCGTACGTACGGCTTACCGTCTCTACGTCGTGGTGTAATTGTTATTCAATATATTATTATTTGGATGGGTATAATAATGATTTTTAATTCATGTAAATAATAAATATGACATGATAATGATTCTGTATATATGATATACCATCTAATTATATATTATTTTAATATCAAAAGAATGATATTGTCACTCGTGCGTACGTACGGACTGCCGTCTCCATGAACGTGATGAGATTCATTCTCCATAGTATCCATTCAAGTATAATTATCATTTGATGATATAAAAATAAGTTTTAAGGACATGATATAATTATGGATATGAATAAGATACAACCTCTCCATAACAAACACAGATTATGTAACAAAACATATAAAAGAAAATGAGTAAGTTAACACCCGAAACGACGATAATTCAAAGATATTATTACCAAAGAAATGTTAAAAGATAATATATGATATCATATTAATGAATATGATTATATTATAATTTAATAACAATTATTTCACCATTGTACAGGAGGTTAACCTACCCTCATCAAAGGAAAAGTACAAGGTAAGGGTTTATTTCGCAATCTCTTCATTATCCGAGGTTGTTTATACGAAATAATCTAATGGGACTTCTTTATCATCCACATCCATGTTTCTTAAAAATGTATTTCAAAACATTTTTACTATTTACTAGAATATGGGTTAAAGTCATTTATACCCTTGTTTACTTTTATAAGTGGTTTATAAAGGAATATTTCCATCATTTTCCAAACAAGGTCCTTTTTAACCTTTTCAACAGAATTTAGGTAAGAATTTTTTTTTAACTTATACAGTAGGTGCGGCTATTTTCCGCCATTATAAAATTTTCGAAGCTTCCCTTAAAGGCTTATAAGAATATTTTCAAAGAAAATGTTTTATTTTATAAATATATGACTCTTAACTGATTTCAAAATAGAAAGAGATATTTCTCTAGAAAGAGTTTTGATTTCATCTATGTCAACATCCTTTGATGGATTTTACGCTTATTTGAAGTTGATTTATTAGGATACAAATTTTCTATATTGTATTGATGGTTTTGTGATATGCTTGACTGTGGATGTGTTATTTTTATACCATTCATGGTTTATGGATGAAGTATTTACATTTCGTATGCTAATTTCAATACGAATGTTTATGCTATGTTTAAAACTTTTCATATGGAAATGAATTGGACTGAATATGTGAAGGGTGGAGCCTACTATAGCTCCTCGATGCATCGGTAGGTCTCATGAGACAAATTAGTGTCTTGGAACAAGGACATGGAAAATTATTATTTTTAGTCTTGGAAAAAGGCCTTGGCAATGTGGTTATGATAGTCTGGCATTATGCATTCCATCATTACGAAAGTGGTTATTGATATTGCATGTGATTATTCGATTAGTAGAATATCCATGTGAATTAGTAAATGGAATTATTTAATTTTATTTTTGACATACTATGTTGAAGTTCAAGTTTAAAAGGATTTATTTTAGTTATAAATTTCCTAAAATGTTTATTCTTATTTATGAAAGTTTCCACTATATTGTTATCCTTACTGGGCATTTGAGCTCACCCCTTTTCTATGTTTTATTTTTCCTAGGATGTGATGAAGTAATTTATGAATGACCTGTAGGGATAGTATGAGGGGATAAGAGTGTGGACTATGGAGACTATATTGTTGTAGTTTTCATTTTATGATGTAATGTAAAACTTTATGAATGTGTCTAGTGTTTCCAAGGCTACTAAACTAATCGGTCTTTCGATACTTTATCTTTCTTGTGATCATACCAATATTATGTAATAATGCACCAACTCTGGGTAACTGAGGTCGGGGTGTTAAATTTGGTATTAGAGGAAGTTTATTACAGTCCATGGAAGCTAGATTTAGATAAAATCTTATTAGAGTACATAGAACTAAGATGGACTTTGAGGATTAGTATAGAAGAACTTCCTAGAATTTTGGTATTGTTGAGATTTTGTGTGTTTTCCGAGCAATATATCAATATCTGGATACGAGCAGGTAGAGATGTCTCTGGAATAGATGAACCTAGGGGTAAAACCCGAAAACATTGCTTTGAGCTGGACTCAAACAGGAACTGGTGCACGACAACGGGCCTTGCATCACTCTTGGTTACAACACACACGGGGGATATGCTTAGGATAACTCACATTTTATTTAAAAATAATTATGAAGGGTTTATGAGTATATAATTCTTCAAAGAAAACATTATTATGATTATGGATTATATCCATAAATAGTTCAATTTATGTTAAGTGTTTTATAAGTATGGAATTATGTATTTTGATTCATAAACTGATCTAGTTTATGCCATTTTTTAGAAATGGAGCCTAGTGGAAGAAATGGAAACAGTATCAATGCACGCACTCCATATAGGGATTTCCCTCATGCTCAAGATAATTATAGTGGAGCTGGTGATGCAACTGGTGTCGATCAGCTAATCACCATACTGGGACAACTCGCTCAGGTTATGAATAATAAACGTACCAGTATGGAGCACCCTGATCCGCAGTGTGGAGGATCAGTGTTAGATCGTTTTATGGGGAAACAACCACCAATGTTCAATGGGAGTACAAATCCCTTAGTAGCTAAGCAATGGATAAATTTCCTAGAGAAAATATTTCTGGCTTTGGGGAGTAGTGAAAGGGAAAAAGTTGTCATGGCAATTTATCGCCTCACTGGAGATGTTGATCAATGGTGGTCATTAATTCAAAACATGAAGGAAGATGATAAAGTATCAAATATGGAATGGAGGGATTTCAAATATCTATTTTTAGAAAAATACGTTCCTCGTGACCAATGAGCAGATATAGAAAGACAATTTTTGAGTCTTAGACAAAAGGAAGATGAGAATGTCGCAAAGTGTGAGGCTAAATTTACAAGGTTAACAAGGTATAATGGAGATTATATATGTAATCCAAGAAGTAATATTGATCGTTTCTTTGATGGGATAAAACCATTTATTTGTCGATCAATAGTCTCACAATCCCTCTCGTCGTACAAAGACATTGTCTCATGTGCTATCTAGATAGAAAAGGAATTCTCTAAGTCTTATGACTTTAAAGAAAAGAAATAGAAGAAGAGATTTGTTGATCAATCTGGGAATGGAAATAAAGGGAAGAAGGGAAAATTTGAATATCCATCCTGCAGTAAATGTGGGCAGAAACACCCTGGTACTTGCTTAAAAGGAACGAGAGTCTATTACATGTGTGGTGAAAAAGGCCACCAAGCTCGTGATTTCAAGGGCAAGAAGGAATCTACCGATGTCCAATGCTACAATTGCTGGGAGATGGGACATTATACAAATTAATATCCTAAGCGTCAGGGGAACATACCTCATAAAAGGCCAAGGGATCAAGGCCAAGATTATGCTATCACTATTGTTGAGGTAGAAGCTCCGAAAGACGTAGTGGCAGGTAATTTAATGGTTTCCTCAAGTTTAGCAAATGCATTATTTGATTTTGGATCATCGCATTGTTTCATATCATCCCAGTTTTCTAAGAAAATTAGATATTTCCAATTTGATTTAACAAGGGAGTTGTTAGTTAAAACTCCTAAGGGAAGTATCAATGCAACAAAGTTTTGTGAATCGGTCCCCATAAGAGCAAACAAATGTTCTTTATCCGCTGATCTCATCGTCATACCTATGATTGAGTTTGATATAATTCTCAATATGGATTGGCTATCAGACCATGATGTAAAGATTTATTATAAGAATAAGGAGGTTATGATTTTTGATGATGATGATAACGAACACCTTATCTTTAGAGCAGAATAGTCACCACCTAATTCTTATCTAGATCCACCCCCAGTAGCTCAACTAAATTCAATTATTGGGGAGGAAGAGAATGAAATGACTATGGGTGAGGAATGGAATGTTCAAATAGAGGATGTACCAATTGTGAATGAATATGTAGATGTGTTTCCGAAAGATTTACCTAGACATCCTCCAGAACGAGAAGTTGAGTTTTCCATTGATTTAATTCCTAGATCAAGGCCTACATTGAAGACCCCTTATAGAATGTCCACTGTGGAATTAGTCAAACTAAAGAAAAAACTAGAGGAATTGAGTAAATAGGTATTCATTCACCATAGTTTTTCTTCATGGGGAGCCCCTATTCATTTTTTTAAAAATAAAGATGGATCTATGAGGTTATGTATCGACTACAGCGAGATCAATGCTAAAAAATAAAGAAAAAGTATCCCCTACCTCGCATTGATGATTTATTTGACCAACTACATGGATCTCATTACTTTTTAAAGATTGAACTTTGATCTGGACACCATCAGTTATGTTTGAAGAAGGAAGACATTCCGAAGACAGCATTTCGAACCAGGTATGGGCATTACGAGTTTACAGTAATGCCTTTCGGATTGACTAAGGTACCCTCTGTATTCATGGATCTGATGAATAGAGTTTTCAAGGAATATCTCGATGAATTTGTGGTGGTATTTATTTATGATATCTTAGTATACTCCAAAAACTATGAAGATCGTGAAAACCACTGGCGCATTATCCTGAAGACTCTGAGAAGACATGAATTATATGGGAAGTTTAGCAAGTGTGAATTTTGGCTTTAGGAGATTTATTTTCTTGGCCATATTTTCTCTAAAGATGGAATCTCTGTTGATCCTTCTAAGACCAAGGAAATCCAAAAATGGCCAGCACCTACGAGTATAACATAGGTATGTAGTTTTATTGGTTTAGCAGGTTATTATCGACATTTCATCAAGAATTTTTCCCGGTTGGATAACCCATAAATAAAGCTCACACGTAAAGGGGTTAAATTTGTTTAGACAAAAGAGTGTGAAGAATGTTTCGATGAACTGACGAGAGGATTAGTCAATGCTCCTATATTGACTCTACCATCGAGGAATGATGGGTTTGTTATTTATTGTGATTCATCAAAGAAAGGACTTGGTTGTGTCCTTATGCAGAATGATAGGGTTATTGCCTATGCATCTTGATAGTTGAAAATTCATGAGCAAAACTATCCTACTCATGATCTCGAGTTAGCAGATGTGATCTTCGCTTTGAATATAAAGAGGCAATACCTCTATGGTGAAAATGTGAGATTTATACTGATCACAAGAGTTTGAAGTACATTTTCTCAAAAAAAGAACTCAACATGAGGCAAAGGAGATGGATTGAATTACTCAAGGATTATGATTGTACGATACACTACTACCCGGGGAAGGCAAATAAGGTGGAAGATGCATTGAGAAAAAAAGATCATGGAGTTTTGAGCATTATGATAAATTGAAAGGGATCCTACATTTATGGATCTAGTAAAGTTGTATATGGGAATCACCATGGAAGGTGAAACATCAATGCTTTTTCAAATGTTTTCCAAACCATCATTACTATAAAGGATAAAGAGTTCTCAGACCGATGATGAAGAATTTTAAAAAAGATTAAAGCTGTGAATGATGGGAGATTGAGAGACTTTGTTTATAAAGAATGAATTTTGAAATTTTGGAAGAGGTTTTGTGTTCCCAATATACCTGATCTTAAAAGGGAATTTCTAGATGATGCTCATAGTTTCAATTTCTCTATACACCCTGTGAGCACAAAAATGTATAGAGATTTGAAGGATCATTTTTGGTGGGACAACATGAAGAGGGAGATTGCTGGTTTTGTGTCAAGATGTATGGTTTTTCCACAAGTGAAAGCTCGAAGGCAACAGCCTGGAAGAGTCATGCAACCTCATTACATACCATAGTGGAAATGGGACAATATTATGATGGACTTTGTCATGGGGCTACCAAAGACTTCTAGAAGGAATGATGCAATATGGGTTATCGTTGATCGTCTTACCAAGTCAGCACATTTTCTTTCTATAAGAGAAGATCTACCACTGGAACGTCTAGCAAGACTATATATTGATGAAGTGGTGAGACTTCATGGAGTACCCCTATCGATTGTTTCGGATCATGATCCCCATTTTACTTCAATATTATGGAAAAGTCTTTAGAAATCCTTGGATACTGAACTTAATTTGAGCACTGCCTACCACCCTCAAACAGATGGACAATCAGAACAAACTATTCTAACCGTATAAGAAATGTTGAGATCTTGCTCACTTGACTTTCAGGGTATGTGGGATCAATATTTACCTCTGGCAGAATATTCCAATAACAATTTCTTCAATTCGAGTATTCAGATGGCACCATATTAACCGTTATATGGAAAGAGTTGTCACACACGAACTTGTTGGGATGGAATTGGTGAAAGAAAACTTGTAGGCCTAGAACTGGTGGAGGATACGATGGAAAAGGTGAAGGTAATCCAAAACCGTATCACAGCAGCTCAAAGTAGGCAGAAGAGTTATGTCGATAATCGAAGGAAGGATTTTGAATTTCAAGTCGGTGATCATGTTTTATTGAAGGTATCTCCATGGAAGGGAGTCATACGTTTTGGTATGAAAGGTAAATTGAGTCTCAAGTACATTGGACCTTTCGAAATTGTAGAACGAATTGGGGTTGTAGCTTATAGTTTGGAAATGCCGCCAAGTCTCTCCAAAGTTCACGTTGTGTTCCACGTATCACTGTTGAGGAAATACATGCCTGACCCAACGCATATACTCACCTATGAAGAATTAGAACTGGAACCCGATCTGTCTTATTGCAAAGATTTCGTCTAGATTCTTGATACGAGAGAAAAAGTACTGAGAAACCGGACGACGCGTCTAGTAAATGTTTTGTGGATAAACCATAAGATGGAAGAGGCAACGTGGGAACCCAAGGAACATATGATGAACCACCCGAGTCTTTTCATGCGGTAGTATTCTAGAAATTTTGAGGATGAAATTATTTGATTGAGGGGAGAATGTAACACCCCAAGCTTCTACGGTACGCTTCTCTTTGAATAATGCGATAGCGTGTGTTGTACGCAACATCGAGTTCTAACACACCACAACCAATCAAACTAGCCATTATGAATAGTAATTTCTACTTTTTAAAAATATTATATATTTTATCTCTCAAAATGGTATTCATTTTTGGATTCTGAATATCGAATTTATCCTAGGGTGAAATTTTGGAACTTTTCAGATAACATTTATATTTTGATGAATAGTGAAATTTACTAAATTTTAATTAAAAACAACATTTTTAATTGAAATAATTTATATTGATAAACTGTGAATTTGAGTGGTTTTAAAGTATATTTAGAATAAATTTTTACCTTTTAATACAATGTTGGTCATTGTACATATTTTTACAGTTAAACCGGACATAAACAAGTGTCAATATTTTGATAGTTATTATCTCTAAAAAACACGTTTTTTGTTTTAACACCAGGAATTAATTTTAAATTAATTTCTGCCACTACTGTGCTTTGAATTTGGAAAAATGGATTCCATATTTTTAATCAGGATTTTCAAATAGTTTAAATAGGTAACATTTATTTTTAGACATTTTGAATAATTACTTTGGTAAATATTTTATTTACCATGGTTAAAGGGTAAATCTGGTAAATAAGGGTAAAAAATAATATTATAATAATAACCAATTACCCTAAAACGTGTCCTAACCTTATTGGTTGATACATGTCTGACCATGGGAATCTTTGGGTCGATTTTTGGACCCCATGGAGCCACTTGTAAGTGATAATGACACTTTATATTAATTAAGTTAAAATAAATACAAAAAATGACATAAGCATGTATCTTTCAGAAAACATTTTTTTTACATAGTGTTATATATGTTGGAATTTCGATTATAAATATTCATTAGAAATATAAAAAAATTTCCTAAATAATGATATTTTATTTAAAAAATTTAGAGAATAAATAATTTAATTTATTTATGACACAATGATGATGCAGTAATTACCATAATAGTGAAAAATTAAAATAATTAATATTATAAATACCCAAATAAATATAATTTGTGACTTTCTATGAATTACACTAATTTTCTAGATTAATATGACATAGTAGTAATGATTATATAAATTTTTTTCTAAGTAATAATTATGTTATGAATTTATCAAAAACAAAATACCCAATAGTGTCAAAATTGACATAAAAGAGTTTTTAAAACAAATATTATATTATTAATTTGTATTAAAATCATAAAAATCTAAGGATTGGCCAAAAGAATTATATCATGATATTTTTATCATTAATGGACCACTTGGGGGTATCTTGGAGGTATATTGTAAGTTTATTAACTATATAATATAAAAATACAAAGTGACATGGTAAGTGTCAAACTAATTAACTAAGAGTTAAAACTAAAAGATAAGGTTAATATAATGACCCAAACCTGTCTAAATTCAATTGGATTAGTGGTATTAGAGATATACCCTCCTTAACCGTTAAATAATCCACTTTGGATCCATTAGAAACTGAATATGAATTTATTATAAAATAATATTTCTTGCTTTTCCAAGGGTGCCCCTCACCCCTCTTATAAAAGGGCACTCCCCCTTCTCATTAATTCAAACCTAAAGGCATTTTGGTTCAGCCAAACCCTACCCAAATACTCTATAAATTTACCTTACAACAACCTAGAGGAATTATTTGGATCATAAAGCCATCCTAAGGATCCCTTTTGATCAAATCAAAAGGAAGAACCTGAAGAAGAGGTAATGTTTTCACCACCCTTTTTCAAATTCATTTCTTCTTCAACTTCTTCATTATTTGTTATTAACATTATAGAATAATGAATATAGAATCTACTATATACATTAATATTATTATAAATATGGTACAACCATATTCAGTATTCTATCCATCCTTTTAATGACATGTCACAATACGAGCGTACGTACGGATTACCGTCTCCACGTCGTGGTGTAATTGTTATTCAATATATTATTATTTGGATGGGTATAATAATGATTTTTAATTAATTTAAATAATAAATATAACATGATAATGATTCTGTATATATGATATACCATCTAATTATATATTATTTTAATATCAAAAGAATGATATTGTTGCTCGTGCGTACGTACGGACTACCGTCTTCACGAACGTGATGAGATTCATTCTCCTTCATATCCATTCAACTATAATTATCATTTGATGAATTATAAATAATGTTTAAGGACTTGATATCATTCATGATATGAATAATATACAACCTATCCATAACAAACACGGCTTATGTGACAAAACATATAAAAAAACAAGTATGTTAACACATGAAACGACAATAATTCTAAGATATTATTAACAAGGCAATGTTAAAAGATCATATATGATATCATATTAATGTATATGATTATTTTATAATTTAATAACAATTATTTCACTATTATACAAGAGGTTAACCTACCCTCAACCAAGGAAAAGTACAAGGTAAGGGTTTATTTCGCAATCTCTTCATTATCCGAGGTTGGTTATAGGTAATAATTTACTGGGACTTCTTTATCATCCACATCCATGTTTCTTAAAAATAAATTTCAAAACATTTTTACTATTTACATGAATATGGTTTAAAGTCATTTATACCTTTGTTGACTTTTATAAGAGGTTTATAAAGGAATCTTTCCTTCGTTTTCCAAAAAAGGTCATTTTTAACCTTTTTGATAGAATTAAGGTAAGAATGTTTTTTAACTTATAGGGAAGGTGCAGCTATTTTCCACCATTATTAAATTGTCGAAGCTTCCCTTGCAAGATTATAAGAATATTTTAGAAGAAAAGGTTTTATTTTATAAATATATGACTCTAAAATGATTTCAAAATAGAAAGAGATATTTCTCAAAAAAGAGTTTTGATTTCATCTATGTCAACACCCTTTGATTAATTTTACACTTATTTAAAGTTGATTTATTATGATACAACACTTCTATATTGTATTTAAGGTTTTTTTATATGTTTGACTGTGGATGTGTTTTTTTATACCATTCGTGGTTTATGGATGAATTATTTACATTTCATATGCTAGTTTTAATACGAATGTTTATGTTATATTTAAACCTTTTCATATGGGAATGCATTAGACTTAATATGTGATGGGTGGAGCCTGCTATAGCTCCTCGATGCATCGGTAGGTCTCATTAGACAAACTAGTGTCTTGGAACAAGGCCTTGGAAAAATATTATTTGTAGTCTTGGCACGAGGCCTTGGCTATGTGGTTATGATAGTCTGACATTATGCATTCCATCATTATGAAAGTGGTTATTGATATATCATGGGATTATTCGTTTAGTAGAATATCCATGTGAATAAGTAAATGGAATTATTTCATATTATTTTTTCCATACTATGTTGAGGTTCAAGTTTAAAAGGCTTTTGTTTTAGTTATACATTGCCTTAAATGTTTATTCTTATTTATAAAAGTTTTCGCTATATTGTTATCCTTACTTGGCATTTGAGCTCACCCCTTTTCTATGTTTTATTTTTTCCAGGTTGTGAAGAAGTAATTTATGAATGGCCTGTAGGGATAGTATGAGGGGATAAGAGTGTGGACTATGGAGACTATATTGTTGTATTTTTCATTTTATGATGCAATGTAAAACTTTATGAATGTATCTAGTGTTTCCAAGGCTACTAAACTAATCGGCCTTTCGTGACTTGATCTTTCTGGTGATCATGACAATGTTATGTAATAATTCACTAACTCTGGGTAACTGGGGTCGGGGCATTACACACAAATTGTTATATAGATAAAAAGCAGTTACATGAGTCTGAAAGAAAACGTTTTATTACAATATTTAACATAAAGAGGGAGTAAATCCTTAGGAAGTTCATCCAATAATGATTTTCCATCATTAACTCCCATATTAGAAAGACCGTCTACAACCATGTTCGCTTCACCAAAGGAATGGGTGACAATGTCGATTTTATCTATAGGTAAACTAAGGAAGTTAATCCAATGGGTAGAAAGTGGCCAAGATAGATGCACGACACCATTCCAAATAACTCTGAAAATAGTTGTCGAGATACTTTCAACCCAAATATTTTCCAATCATTTTTCATAGCTATGGAAATGGTATGGATCACACTCATAATTTATACTTCAAAAGATAAGGTGACTATAAGGCCCTAGCATTAAACCTTACTTAATCTTGAGTTATTACAAGATTACACAATGAGGATCTTTTCGGGTTTAGAGTTTTAGAGAATTAGATCATAAAACATGCATTACATTCCACATATAAACAAAGTGGTTACATAAAGATAGTATTCTTCATTCCCATCAAAGGAAACACATTTAAAATAAAACATGGATTATTTCTTGACACTTCCTTGACACTATCATAATATCATGTGCCTTTCCCTTGACCTGTGAAAAACATTTCAAAAAAACTTGGGATGAGCATAAAAAGCTCAGTATGGGTTATAAAAACATGGAAAGGAAACATGGGTACATATATACATAAGAGTGAAATCATACTTTACCCATAAAACATAAGCACATTAACATACCTCATAAAATCATGAGTAAATCATTGAAATCATAAGACATAAAGGTAACTTGAGGCATTCATAACATTCTTACATAGGGAGTAACCCTCTTGGTTACATTTGGAATACCCATCACAGTATATTCCCTAAATCTCTTCGGAGAAACTTTAACGTTTCACTCCTTCATGTTACCCAATGCATTAGAGAGCTATATCGGGCTCACCCGCCCTTAGTTTATCACGGAACCACCCGTCTTCATAATAATGCCCAAAAACCTCAACATAATCATATCACATAAAACATGCAAAAAGGAAACATATCATTCCCACATTTCAATCACGAGATATCAATACAACACAAAAAACATTGTGAAAACAATTTCCAATACCAAAATAAAAGAAAAGTAAAACATGGTATTTATTTTTCTTTTAAAAAGAAGGTATGTCATGTAGAGGAAGCCGAAACTCAAATAACGGTCACGACGGCGGAGAAGTCGTTGTCGCCCCATACGTACGACAAAAACATTCCCTTTTGTCATTTAGTAAACACTTCATATAAAAAAGATTCCTTTTGAATAAACGGAAAAGTCAAAGGGGTTTATACACCGTATAAAAGAAAGTTGTGTATAAAATAAAATATGCCTCAATGAAAGGAGATTGAGACGAAGTCCCATACCTCGTATCCGACTTGACCCGACCGTTCATTAATCTCCTGAATTATAAACTTGAGTTAATTTGTAATTGCTTATGAACCTTTTTCAAGTTCATTATTCCTTTTATACCATGTTATGAACATCATGTAATCATTTATGTTAATAATGTTCACTTTGTCGGTATTTGGTTCTTAAGTCAAAAATAGACTTCTTACACTTACATGTTGTTAACTTGGTCAAAGGTTCATTATATCCAGAATGATATTAATGATTTGGATAACATATATATCATATATATTCATCATATACATGTATTTATAATATTACATCACATTTAGAGGTAAGAAATGAAATGCACCGTTCATGGAGACGGTAAGCCGTACATACGCATGAACGCTACTTCCATTTCTATTTCGTATTTTATGGAATGGAATCATAATGATATAAGTGTATATTATAATTCCAGTATAATAACATATATAATATCATTAACTTTATCCTTTACACATCCCACATATGGTATTAACGAATCAAATCACTTTCAGGGGGCGGTAGTCCGCACTTCCTAAAATGAAGATATCGTGTTTACCCATAATGGAAACCATAACGGTATGCCCAAAATGAAAAAACAGAAGCTTAAGGAAAACATAAACATATTATATATCATATATAAAAATAGTGACATCATAATGGCCACCTTTGAAGGTGTTAAATGAGTATTGAACAATCATTGTTTCGGGAGGTAGAATTTCGCCATCCTCGGAAACCATATGTTCTTTAACCATTTGATGTAGTTGTGTGAGAGTGTAGCTCAAATAAATATTATAACAACATTCTATTATATTTAAGATACTGGTTTTTTTACAAAAGAAGTAAATAAAAAGAGTTTAGGGGGTTGGAGAAGCAAAATAAAACAAATGAACATGAGAGAAGTTTTTACCTTTAAAATTGTAACTCCTTTTGATTTGAGCCTAAAGGCTTCCTTTGAAAGGATTCTGCCCAAAGGGAATCCTCTAGGATGATGATAGGGATGTGTAGAGAGTAAATGGGCAGGGGTTGGCTGGGCCAAAGGCTTGAGGAGTGTGTGAAATGAGGTAGAGGTGGGGGCCTTTTATAAGAGGAGAGGAGGGGCACTTTTGGAAAGTAAATAAATATTACTTTATTTGAAAATGTGTTTCGGTTTTAAAAGGTACCACATTGATATAATTCGTGGATAAGGTGAAAGGGTTTGAAATCCACTCATCCAATTGGTTTTGGCCATGTGTAGGTTTTAGATTTTTCATTATCTTTCCATTTTATTTAAATCGTTAAATTATGAGGCCATCGCTGCATCATCATGATGTCATAAATAATTTAATTTTTTTAAAGTCTAAAAATTATAAAAAAAATACTATGATGTAGGAACTCTTTTTATATTTCCAATGACTATTTATAATAAAAAATATGATCTTTATAACCCCATGTAAAAATTGTTTTCGTAAAAAATATTATGTTTGTGTCATTTTTACTTTTACATTAAATAAAACGTTATTTATGTCATTTCCCAACCAAAGTGGATCCATGGGGTCCCCAAGTTGACCCATGGCTTGTCTTGGTCAGCCATGACACAAAAAATGAGGGAAGAACATGTGTCAAGATCATCTTATTTTATTAAATCTTTATTTTTACCTTAAACTACACTAATTACCACTAATCGCGATTAAAACTTAATAAGTTACTATTCACCAAAAAATTATTTTAATCTCATTGAACCACATTTTACTTATTAATGACAATAATGTATGTCGGATTTTTGAAATTCCAAACACAATGATGGCAAAATTTCATTTAAACGGAAAATCAGTTTTTATAAGTACCACTTAGTGGTTTCACTATTCATCAAAAATTGATGTTTTTCAGAAAATTACCAAAAATTCACCCTAAGCTATATTTGATACTCCGAATTAAAAAATGAAGTCTATTTTACAAAATTCAAAACATATAAGTCACATTAATTAATTTAACAATTAATTCCCGCTTTCAGAGCAAATAGCGTGTTTTTATGATACAATAAGTATCAAAAGATTGACACCAGTTTAAGTCCAATTTCAAAGTGAAATTGATTACAATGACCAACATTGGATTAAATGGTAAATATATATTCAGATTACACATTAAGACCAATTCAAAAGATAATCTAATCATATAAATAAATTAGATTAAGAAGCAGTGTTGATGTAAATTGCAGTATTTTTCACTATTCATTAAAAAATGAACATTGTCAGAAAAATACCAAAAATTCACACAAAGTAAATTTTGATGTCCCAATCATAAAGAATAAGTTTATTTTGACAAACATAGCTTATAAAATTGTCAAAAGATAGATTTAAAAATGGTTTGCCATCAAAAGGTAGTAAAACAATCTTTTAAGAATATTAGTGTATTCCATGCATAAGATTGTATTTATTTTCATTTTAAGCCTCTATAACACTATCTAGTTCATTAATAGACATAGATAAAAATATCTATTATTCATTACTTACATGGGAAGGTACATCCTTCCCCCCTTTAGAAAATTGTGTCCCCGCAATTTATTTACTTATCGAATAAATGGGGGTACTTATCCCTCATTGCATTTTCAGATTCCCATGTTGCCTCTTCCATCATGTGGTTTTTCCACAAAACCTTTACCTGCTTGATAACCTAATTCCGTAACACTTGCTCCATGTGGTCAAGAATCTGGACCGGTTGTTCCTCATAAGATAGGTTCTCTTCCAGCTGAACTACCTCTAGACTCAAAACATGAGATGGATATGGCATGTACTTTATCAACATCAAAACGTGTAAAACATTGTGTACCTGAGATAAACTCGGAGGTAAAGCCACTCGGTATGCAACTGATCGAACCCTCTCCATAATTTCGTATGGTCCAATGAACCTTGGAATCAACTTTCCTTTCTTACCAAATCTCATCACACTTTTCCAAGGAGAAACCTTGAGAAAAACATGATCACCTACCTTGAAAGATAGATCCTTCCTCCGGTTATCCGCATAACTCTTCTTCCTGCTCTGAGCTGTTCTCATGTGTTTCTGAATCAGCTGAACTTTTTCTGCCATCTCTTCTACCAATTCTGGTCCCATCAACTTCCTTTCACCCACTTCATCCAAGAAAGCTGGAGTTCGACACCGCTTCCCATATAATGCCTTAAATGGTGCCATCTATATACTGGAATGAAAACTGTTATTATATGAAAATTCAACCAAAGAAAGATTTTGGTCCCAACTTCCCTGATAAACCATAGAGCAAGAATGTAGCATATCCTCTGAGGTCTGAATTGTTCGTTCTGACTTCCCATCTGATTGAGGATGAAAAGCTGTACTAAAATTTAATTCAGTACCCAACGACTTTTGAAGGCCTTTCCAAAAGTTAGAAGTGATCCTGGGATGACGATCAGATACAATGGAGAGAGGAACTCCATGTAACCTGACTATCTCTTTAAGATTCAAGCGGGAAAGTTGATCAAGAGAGAAAGTATCTCTTATAGCAAGGAAATGAGCAGATTTGGTCAAGCGATCAACAATAACCCAGATTGCATTATTACCTCGAGATGTCTTCGGTAATCCAACAACAAAGTTCATGGATATATTCTCCCATTTCCACTCTGGCACTGGTAAAGGCTGAAGCATCCCTTTCGGTAACTGCCGCTCTTCTTTAACCTGCTGACAAGTCAAACACTTCACAGTAAAATCAGCAATATCTCTTTTCATTCCATCCCACCAGTAATACTCCCGCAGATCTCTATATATCTTAGTACTGCCCGGATGAACTGAAAACGGAGAACTATGAGCTACACATAACAACTCTCTCTTCAACTATGAATCACAAGGCACACACAATCTCTTCCCAAATCTTAAAACACAATCATTATCAATGTTGAATTCAGGCAAATTACCTTTCTAAACCAGCTCTACCTTTTTCTGGAACTCACTGTCTTGACTTTGTGCTTGCTTGATTCTATCTGATAGAGATGATCTCACTGATACCTGAAACAAATCAGAAGGAATTCCTGCACCAACAACTTCTATGCCAAAGTTCATCAAATCCTTAACCAAAGGATCATGTTCCAAACGCAACATTGTTAATGAAGCATTACTTTTTCGACTCAAAGCATCAGCCACTTTATTTTCTTTTCCCGGTTGGTAATTAATTATACAATCATAATCCTTGATTAATTCTAGCCATATCCTTTGTCTCATGTTCAATTCTTTCTAAGTGAATATATACTTTAAACTTTTGTGATCGATATATATTTCACACTTTACTTCATACAAATGATGCCTCCAAATTTTTAAAGCAAAAATAACAACAGCTAATTCCAAATCATGTGTAGGGTAATTTACCTCAAGAGTTTTCAACTATCGTGAAGCATAAGCAATTACCTGATCATTCTGCATAAGGACACAACCAAGTCCCTTCAACGAAGCATCACTGTATATAACAAACTCACCATTCCTGGAAGGTAGTGCCAAAACTGGAGCATTCACCAATCTTCTTTTCAATTCCTGAAAACAATCATCACATTATTTTGTCCAGATAAACTTAACACCCTTCCGAGTTAGCTTAGTCATTGGACTAGATAACCGCGAAAAATTTCTAACAATCCTTCGGTAATAGCCTGCCAAACCAAGGAAGCTACGAATCTCGGTTACATTTGTGGGTCTTGGCCATTCTTCCACAACTTTTGTTTTTGCAGGATCAACAGTTATTCCATGTTTAGAAACAATGTGACCAAGGAAAGAAATTTGTTGCAACCAAAACTCACACTTACTGAATTTCCCATACAATTTCTTTTCTTTTAAGGTTTGCAAGATAACCCTTAAATGTCTTTCATATTTCTCTTTACTTTTAGAAAACACCAAAATATCATCAATGAAAACCACCACAAACTTATCCAAGAACTCATGGAAAATTCTATTCATTAAGTCCATGAATACAGAAGGTGCATTGGTTAGCCCAAAAGGCATTACTACAAATTCATAATGGCCATATCTCGTACGGAACACAGTCTTCGGAATATCTGCCTCCATTACTTTCAGCTGATGGTACCCCGATCTCAGGTCAATCTTTGAAAAAAACTGAGCTCCCTGGAGCTGATCAAACAAATCATCAATATGAGGCAGAGGATATTTGTTCTTAACAGTGATATTATTCAAGGCTCTATAATCAATGCAAAGTCTCATAGAACCATATTTCTTTTTAACAAATAAAACAGGAGCACCCCATGGTGATGTGCTAGGTCTAATGAAACCTTTCTCTAATAAATCTTGCAATTGCTCCTTCAACTCTAAAAGTTCAATTTGTGCCATTCGATAAGGGGGTTTTGAAATTGGATTAGCATCAGGAACTAAGTCAACAGTAAACTCAACTTCCCGATCTGGTATTATTCCAGGCAACTCATCAGTAAAAACATCAGGATACTCATTTACCACTAGAACATCATTAATCTGAATAGTTCCTTTATTTCCAACGACGTGTGCAAGGTAACATTCATTTCCATCTTTTACAAGTTTCTCGGCCTCTTGATATGTTATCAAAAGTAAGGGTTCATTCTTGTAAACAAACTGAAAGTATTTCTGAAAAGAAACTTCTTTAGCTCTACAGTCAATCTTAGCATGGTAAATAGAGAGCCAATCCATACCCAGGATAACATCAAACTCTACTAGAGGTGGAACAATAAGGTTTGCAAGTAGGTTCTTTCCACAGATAAGGATAGGAAGATTCTTATAAATTCTTTTTTCCACAACATTTCCCCCAGGTGTTTTTACCAAAAGTTCAGGAGTCATTTCTTAAGATGGTATTCCCATTTTACTAGAAAAGGTTTCAGAGATGAAACAATGTGTAGACCCCGAATCAAACAACACACTGGCATAATCTGAAAAAACAAACAAAGTACCTGATACGACTTCATTTGACGGCCCGAAATCTGCTGAAGTAGTTGCAAAGGATTTCACCACCCCTTTCTGCTTGTAGTCTAACTACTTCCCATCACTCAAGCTCTTTGTCGGACACTCGTTTTCATAGTGACCCATCTCATTTCACTTATAACATTTCACTAACTGTAAATCAAATTTGTTCTTACCTTCACCTTGATCCTTTTCAGTGCAATCACGAGCCTTATGTCCCATCTCACCACATCGGTAGCACTTTCCAGAATTCAGAAGACATTCCCCAGCATGCCTTCTTCCACATTTATCACAAACTGGAAACTTAGTTCTCTTACCATCAGACTTTTTTGAAGAATTCTTACCTTTCTCATGACACCTCGGTCTCTTCTTCTGCTAGTTGTTATATAACACTTGGTCATCGGCAAAATCCATTTCCACCTTCTCAGCACATCGAACAAGCTTTTCATAACTTTTAAACTCACGAGAAGCTAATGCCCTTCGATATTTTGGCTTTAATCCTTAGTAAAAACGATTGATTTTACTATCAAGGTCTCGGATAAAATTTGGAGCATACCTTGCCAATCGAGTGAACCTTTCTTCACAGGCAGCCACTGAGTCTTCCTCTTGCCTCAATTCCAAGAACTGCTTTTCCGTCCTAAGTCGAACAGCCTTAGGAAAATACTTCTCAAGAAACATACCTTTGAATTCATCCCAGTCAAGAGCATCAATCTCATCGGCGTCCCTAATATTTTTAACCATATACCACCACTGATCTGCTTCACCCTCCAAACGGTAAACAGCAAGACTAACCTTTTGATTGTATGAACACCCCATGACATCAAAAATCTTCTCCAGTGCTTTAATACACCCTTCAGCTAGCAAAGGGTCAGATGATCCTCTGAATGATGGTGGATGTTGCCTCGTGAAATGTTCCACCACTGACATGTTCCTCTGCGGTTGATCTGGCTGATCTCATGCATGGATACCACCACCATTTATCGCTTGAGTCAACTACACCATTACTGCAACAAACTGTTCAGTTCCAATTCCTACCATCTCAGGATGCTGATTCGGAAGGTTATTTCCTTCTGTATTCCTTCCTAGCACTACTTCCCTGTTTCCTCTACGGAAAACCATTCTGAACAAACATGTCTTAGATGAAGCAACATGGTAATCTTCAAATGCTCTATCATTTCAAAAAAAAATTGGATAATAATTTAATAGAATTCTAACTTCTAAAGTTATCTAAACCGACCTCTGATACCAACTATAAGGCCCCAGCCTTAAACCTTACTTAATATTGAGTTATTAAAAGATTATACATAGATGATCTTTTCGTGTTTAGAGTTATAGAGAATTAGATCATAAAACTTGAATTACATTCCACATATAAACAAAGTGGTTGCATAAAGATAGTATTCTTCATTCCCATCAAAGGAAACACATTTAAAATAAAACATGGATTATTTCTTGACACTTCCTTGACACTATCATCATATCATGTACCTTTCCCTTAACCTGTGAAAAACATTTCAAAAAAACTTGGGATGATCATAAAAAGCTCAGTATGGGTTATAGAAACATGGAAAGGAAACATGGGTACATATATACATAAGAGTGAAATCATACTTTACCCATAAAACGTAAGCACATTAACATACCTCATCAAATCATGAGTAAATAATTGAAATCATAAGACATAAAGGTAACTTGAGGCATTCATAACATTCTTACGTAGGGAGTAACCCTCTTGGTTACGTTTGGAATACCCATCACAATATATTCCCTAAATCTCTTCGGAGAAACCTTAACTTTTCACTCCATCGCGTTACACAATGCATTGGAGAGCAATATCGGGCTCACCCTCCCTTAGTTTATCACGGAACCACCCGTCTTCATAATAATGCCCAAGAACCTCAACATAATCATATCACATAAAACATGCATAAAGGAAACATAACATTCCCACATTTCAATCACGAGATATCAATACAACACAAAAAACATTGTGAAAACCATTTTCAATACCAAAATAAAAGAAAAGTAAAACATGGTATTTAATTTTCTTTTAAAAAGAAGTTATGGCTTCTAGAGGAAGCCGGAACTCAAATAACGATCACGACGGAGGAGAAGTCGTTGTTGCCGCATACGTACGACAAAAACATTTCCTTTTGTCGTTTAGTAAACGCTTCGTATAAAAAAGATTCCTTTTGAATAAACGGAAAAGTCAAAGGGGTTTATACACCGTATAAAATAAAGTTGTGTATAAAATAAAATATGCATCAATGAAAGGAGATTGAGACGAAGTCCCATACCTTGTATCAGACTTGACCCGACCGTTCTTTAATCTCCTGAATTATAAACCTGAGTTAATCTCTAATTGCTTATGAACCTTTTTCAAGTTCATTATTCCTTTTATACCATGTTATGAACATCATGTAATCATTTATGTTAATAATGTTCACTTTGTCGGTATTTGGTTCTTAAGTCAAAAATAGACTTCTTACACTTACATGTTGTTAATTTGGACAAAGGTTTGTTATATCCATAATGATATTAATGATTTAGATAACATATATATCATATATATTCATCACGTACATGCATTTATAATATTACATCACATTTAGAGGTAAGAAATGAAATGCACCGTTCATGGAGATGGTAAGCCGTACGTACGCATGAACGCAACTTCCATTTCTATTTCGTATTTTCTGGAATGGAATCATAATGATATAAGAGTATATTATAATTCCAGTATAATAACATATATAATATCATTAAATTTATCCTTTACACATCCCACATATGGTATTAACGAATCAAATCACTTTCAGGGGGCCGTAGTCCGCACTTCCTAAAATGAAGATATCGTGTTTACCCATAATGGAAACCATAAAGGTATGACCAAAATGAAAAAACAGAAGCTTAAGGAAAACAGAAAAATATTATATATCATATATAAAAATAGTGACATCATAATGGCCACCTTTGAATGTGTTAAATGAGTATTGAACAATCATCATTTCGGGAGGCAGAATTTCGCCATCCTCGGAAACCATATGTTCTTTAACCATTTGATGTAGTTGTTTGAGAGTGTAGATAAAATAAATATTATAACAACATACTAGTATATTTAAGATACTGGTGTTGTTACAAAAGAAGTAAATAAAAAGATTTTAGGGGGTTGGAGAAGCAAAATAAAACAATTGAACATGAGAGAATGAATTACCTTTAAAAGTGTAACTCCTTTTGATTTGAGCGTAAAGGCTTCCTTTGAAAGGGTTCTTCCCAAATGGAATACTCTAGGATGAGGAGAGGGATGTGGAGAGAGTAAATGGTCAGGGGTTGGCCGAGCCAAAGGCTTGAGGAATGTGTGAAATGAGGTAGAGGTGGGGGCCTTTTATAAGAGGAGAGGAGGGGCACTTTTGGAAAGTAAAGAAATATTACTTTATTTGAAAATGTGTTTTGGTTTTAAAAGGTCCCACATTGATATAATTAGTTGATAAGGTGATAAGGGTTCGAAATCCACTCATCCAATTGGTTTTGGCCATGTGTAGGTTTGAGATTTTTCATTATCTTTCCATTTTATTTAAATCGTTTAATAATGAGGTCATCGCTGCATCATCATGATGTCATAAATAATATAATTTATTAAGTCTAAAAATTATAAAAAAAATACTATGATGTAGGAAATATTTTTCTATTTCCAATGACTATTTATAATAAAAAATATGATCTTTATAACCCCATGTAAAAATTGTTTTTGTAAAACATATTATGTTTGTGTCATTTTTACTTTTACATTAAATAAAAAGTTATTTATGTCATTTCCCAACCAAAGTGGATCCATGGGGTCCCCAAGACCCATAGCATGTCTTGGTCGGGAATGACACAACCAATGAGGGTAGGACATGTTTCAATCTCATCTTATTTTATTAAATCATTATTTTTACCTTAAACTACACTAATTACCACTAATCGCGATTAAAACTTAATAAGTTACTATTCACCAAAAAATTATTTTAATCTCATTGAACCACATTTTACTTCTTAATGACAACCATGTATGTCGGATTTTTGAAATTCCAAACACAATGATGGAAAATTTTCATTTAAATGGAAAATCAGTTTTTATAAGTACCACTTAGTGGTTTCACTATTCATCAAAAATTGATGTTTTTCAGAAAATTACCAAAAATTCACCCTAAGCAATATTTTATACTCCGAATTAAAAAATGAAGTCTATTTTACAAAATTCAAAACATATAAGTCACATTAATTAATTTAACAATTAATTCCCGTTGTCAGAGCAAATAGTGTGTTTTTATGAAACAATAAGTATCAAAAGATTGACACCAGTTTAAGTCCAATTTCAAAGTGAAATTGATTACAATGACCACCGTTGGATTAAATGGTAAAAATATATTCAGATTACACATTAATACCAATTAAAAAGATAATCTAATAATATAAATAAATTAGATTAAGAAGCAGTGTTGATGTAAATTGCAGTATTTTTCACTATTCATTAAAAAATGAACATTGTCAGAAAAATACCAAAAATTCACACAAAGTAAATTATGATGTCCCAATCATAAAGAATAAGTTTATTTTGACAAAAATAGCTTATAAAATTGTCAAAAGATATATTTAAAAATGGTTTTCCATCAAAAGGCAGTAAAACAATCTTTTAAGAATATTAGTGTATTCCATGCATAAGATTGTATTTATTTTCATTTTAAGCCTCTATAACACTATCTAGTTCATTAATAGAAATAGATAAAAATATCTATTATTCATTACTTACTTGGGATGTTACAGTTACACCCCTTCTTCCAATGAAAATCCCAAGAAACTTACCTAGGTAGTCACTAAAAATATCACCACACCCCGTATTTCACAGATTTCTTATAGATGCACCAAGTACATTAACATTAATTCACTTATGTTAGATCACTTTATGCACCATCCAGCAGGACCTGGATTTCTTGATGAATGCAACATTAGTTGTTTTTTATTCCATACATTATATTTCATCAACCTATTTAGGGTTCTGGATTAATGAACACTATCTATCATCATCTTCTTCTATGTAATAGATAACGAAAAGAACAATTTCTCTTTGATTACATCCCAATTCCATTTATATCTATTTCAAGGACAAAATCCATTGTTCATCTACCAATAGATAAATAGTTCCACTAAAATATTAAGACTGTTCCTGATTAAAGTGATCCAACATAAGTGAATCATATTGTAGAAAAATAGGTTTCTCTATGTGGGCAAGGTTATTCATCATTACAAATGTTAGCTACCCAAATATGGATATGATATGCTCATATACAACACTAGTTATACTGTATTTTCAATAGGGAAGTTTTTATACTTTTTTATGCCTATTTATTCTCTTAATTCTTATGGGTCCCATTTTAAAACAATGAAACACACTAAGTTAGCTAATAATCCGCATGAATGTTGATCCAAAAAGTAAAAAAACCCTATAATAGTAAAATTCATCAAATACCCTATGAGATTATCATAATTATCTTCTTATTTATGTTCATTTAGAATATATGTCTTCTGTTTCCTACTAAACTTACTCTGATACCAATTATAATGGCCATTAATTTAGTAACAATGATTTGGTGCTTCTGTTGTTTTATTGGTAAAAGATACAAGGTATCACACCATATATGATCATTTAGTTTACAAGTATTGGAAAAATCTATACATAATTGATCCCATATTACTGTGGAAATAAACAATCAAAATATAAGAAACATTATTGAATCCTTAAAATCATTTTATATACCCCTCTACATATCCTTGTGGAAGGAAAAAATAAATGGTGAGATTTTATTCTGAGTAAGGATAATTTATAATGGTAGCTATCATGTTTAAATAGTGTATTATCATTATAAAAAATTGGATAACTAAAATAAAAGTCATTTAGAACCACCATTTTCAGGTAAGAAACCCATTATTTATGTATTTTATGTTTGTAAAGTGATTGGGTTATGTTTTAGAGGGGTTATAAGACCTTTGAAATGTATTTGTGGACTTTTTGGAGGATTATGGTTAGTAAAAACTGTAAAATTCCTATAGAAAATGATGCAATGTGAAGAAGATAATACATGGTATGTACACTGTTTGGATATACCATGCAACCACCTAGATGTAACAATGATTTTTATAATATAGGGAAAACATGGTTGGTGAATGGTTTGTATAATCATGTAAGACAACCATATTAAAGGCATTGGGAGAAAGTGGATGAAACATGGTTAGTGCACATTTTTTCTAACCATGCACCGCAACCATTCACAATTTAGAGTTAGATCCTAAAAAAGTGGACCTCACATGGATTTATTTGTAAAAATCTTTTTTAACTTATTTTGATTGTAACTCGGTTTTCTCTCATCCCAAGGCAATGAAGACTGTCCTCTTGGATCCATGTGTGACTTGTTTAAAAATCATGGTTCATTGGGGGCCAAATTTATGGGCAAGTCTCTATTATTTGTGGTTTTTGTCTATCTATTCATCTTCTATCTCTATGATTCATACACCTTGTCCATTGGGGAAAATTATATGATATTTTATATAAAAAATAATGTAAATATTGTTTTTTTGATGTTGGGGAACAAGATCTATGGTGGTTTTTTAGAGATTCCACCCAGTTTTGTTTATAAATTTGTTTCATTCATCATTTCTGTCATAGTTTTATGTGGTATGTGGCTTCAATATTAACTCCTGTTATTATAAATTGAAGGGTTAGTTTCAAATTATTTTAATTACTAGAAATTAATTGGGATGTTCATGTTAAAATTGTGGTTGTTTTATTTTCAAAGGGAAAATCATCTCCAAACTGTATTAAATCCCATGGCATTTATTTCCAGCATTTGGCGTCTTAGGGTCGTCACCTAAGGCCAAGAAAAAATTCCTCCTCAACTCAGGCCAATGAGGAGGGGTAGGATGTTACAAGTGGTATCATTCTAGTCAGTTCCATAATTAATTTTGGGAAAATTGTTATTGACTTATCAATCAAATAGTTAAAAAATCATTACTGAGAAGTTCTTGGGATTGGATGTTTGAGAGGAGTAGGATTGTCAGATCATGAAATGAATATCATAAAATGTCATATTTAACCGATGTATAATGAACACTATGTTACCTGGTATTTTGTTATATAAGTATTTTGGATACATTTTTAGAAGTTTTAATCTAATTTCATGTGTTTATCCAATGAGAAGATAATGAAATTCATTTTATAAATGAATTCCCACTAAGAGTGCTTATTTCATTTTGAGTAATGATTTATCACTTAGTTAAAATGTGTTTACATTTGAGAACTGTTGAAATTGTTTTCAAATGTGATATTTTGAAATCAAATGGTAGTGTTATTGTGAAAATGGTTTTATTTTCAATGTCATGGAAGACTTTTAAAAAATTGGTCAAAAATACAAAGTATTGAATTTTGTGATAGCTTTGTTATGATATAGAAAATTTGAAATTATTAAGACTTAAGTTTCTAGATAGTGAGACTTATGTTATTTTTTCTGTTTATAGAAAATGAAACTCGATGGGAATCATAGAAATAAACAAGAAGAACCTGCTAAGAATGTACTTCAAACTGATCCACAACACACAAAAAAGATGTTTTAGAGTATAGTCCATGATTTTTATGCTGTGGAAAACAGAAAATGATGGGATGAACCATGGAAAGTGGATCATTTTGTCTTGTTCTAGAAGAAGAATCCATCCATTTTTAGGGTGACTCAAAACTAGAGAAATAGGAGGTGTGGATGAATATGATGAATTGAATCTTAAATTTCATAGGCACACAATCATAACTTAAAGTCATGTAATCAATGTATATTTTAGAGGATCTTGAATAATAATGGTGGTATTTAGCAGTTCTTGCTAAATTAGACCCTGGAATTACATTTGGGGTATTTATCAGAATTATTAAACAAACAATAATATCCTCAAACATTCATAATTGAATGAATAATAGGTTTTTTTATCTATAATAGGTATAATCCCTCATTGATAGAGTATGTGGCTAAAATTATTAATTTTTTTCCACATTATTGATAAATTTTATACTAATGTGTCCTCGAAGGAATCCAAATTTGAATCAGGGATGAGGAAAGATATTTTATCAAAGGTTTAGTGCTTCGTATAAATTATTACGTAGAGATGGTAAATAATGAAATTATAGAATAATGGGACTTCTTAGGAACTAGAGGTGGAGGGATCATGTTGATAACTATAGAAAATGGTGGGAACTCTGATGAAGGGAACACGTGGAATTCGGAAACATATTTCCAATGTAGTGGGATGAATAAAAATAAGATTGATGGATTAGATATATTCACCTAATACCCAATAGTACTACTATATGTTTCGAATGTGCTTTATTTGACCACATGAAGAGAAATTTTATGACACTACATAGTGCATGCCATAATTGCAACAAGATGGATCATATTCAGTGTTATTTTCACAGTGCTCAAAGGTATGTTGTCTTTGACACATCTCATGTTTCATATACATTTTATGATTCAATGAGATTAGGGTAGACGAATACCTCAAATCTGTAAAACTGAGATATCCATGTTTATTCAAATAATTCCATAACTCCTTTTTGAGGTAAATTCCAATAGGGTAATAAAGAATGATGTGTAGTGAGTAAGAAGTTATCTAGGGCTGGGAATGTAATTATGGATGATCAATTCGGACCATCGATAATGACAGTTATGATTATTTTAAATTCTACACTAATGAAATCCTTGTTTAATATGGGTGAATCCTATTAATTTATTTATTATAATGTGTTTGATTTACTGGGTTTTCATGTTTAAAGGATGCATTATTTTTTAAAATATTTAATTCCTTATTTTTTTAAAGAAAGATGAAAATTAATTTAAAAATAATGCTCAATAAAAATTCATAGATTTTATTTGATATGGTATTTATATACACCATATATATAGGATTATAATATAATTATAGGTAAGGATTTGAAGACAATGATCAAATCACACATTGATTGTTATACTCGACAGGTTTGGTTTATATCTGTGGATAGTGTCAAGTATCTCCTTGGAGGAGAACAAAATGAAATGGAATATGGAAAATTATTTTTTGAACAATCAGTTGGATCAATATCATACCACTTCGTAGTGTTGACCTTGAAATAAATAGATAAAATCAGGAATAGTAGTTTTCCAGAAATTTTTGATCTGTCTCCAGATGTTTTTCCTGATAATTTCTTTGGGTTTCCACCAACATGAGAAGTGTAATTTATGATTGATATCCTTTTAGGTACTGATGTTATTTCTCATCAGTTTTCTTGTATAGAAGCAACATAATTAATAGAATTGAATATTTATTTGAATGATATGTAATTAAAAGGGTTAATTTGTCCTAGAACATCTATGTAGGAATCAGTGGTCTTATTTTTCAAAAATTAGGACAGAACAATCTTGTTGTGTGTTGATTATTCTAAACATATCCAAATAAAAGTAAATATTTGGTATCCACATCCCTGAATTGATGATATATTCTATCAATTTATGTGATCTTAATGGTTCTCTAAAATTGTATTATGATCAGGATATCATATATTGGTAGTTTAGAAGGAAAATATACCTCAATCAACTTTTAAGAGTTTATATTTCCATTAGAAGTACATGTTTATTCCTTTTGGTGTTACAAATGCACTAACAATATTTATGGAATTGATGAATCAAATATTTAAAAGGTATCTAGCTTCCTTCATGGTGGTGTTTATGGATGATTTATTGGTATATTCAATGATATAGTCCAATCATGAGAAACCCTTAGTGATGGTGTTGGGAATCATGAGTGCCATTGTTTGTATTCCAAGTTATCAAAGTGTGGTTTTTGGTTACAAAACGATAAAATATTTGTCCTTGTAATATTTGAAAGATGTGCTTCTATGGATCTATAAAATATAGATGTTGTTATCTATAAAAACCCACTAAATAATGTCTTTGAGGTACACAGTTTCCTTGGATTTGTGGGTTATTATCGAAATATTGTTCATTAATTTTCCCAACTAGATTAACCTACGACAACATTGAAATGGATAGTTTTTCCATTCCAATAGAATGAGTAATTTCATAAATCTTTTAATGATATTTATTTTCTCCTTTCTCCAGTAATAATTAGGATATTTATAGATTCTTTACAAGGGTATGTGGTGTATTTTTATGATTTGAGATCATGTTTTAGATGTTTCCTTAGGGAAGGAGATCTTGTTTTTTCTTATGGATCATGGTATTTACGGTTTCATTAGAAGAACTTCCCAGCACTGAATTTAGAGTTAGCTACTGTAGTCCATGATTTAAATACATGAAATCATTACCTCTTTGGTGAGAAATATAAAAAAAATTGATCATAAGAGCTTAAAACACATTTTCTCATAGAGATATTTGAATTTGAGGAAAAATGGATGGATGGAGTATCTCAAAAAGTTTGAGATTGAATTAATTAAACACTAGCTAATGGAAATTTATTGTAAAATTCATTAAGCTGAAATTTTTATGGTTAGTTATAAAATGAATCTTTAAGTTAGTGGTAGTTTATGATAGTGATATCATACATGCACTTTCATTTTGAAATAACGAGGTAGAAAATGGTTTTCATTCTAGTTTTTTTCTTGATTTCATAGAGACAATTAAATAGGCACAAACATATAATTCACCATTAAATACAATGAGGTTAAAATTTAATAATTGGGAGAACATTGAGGGATTGGAACTGGATAAGATATTAGTTTTTTTATTTTGAGATCAGATGGTCTTACCTATGGATTATAAGAAAAACCTTCCTCATGCTTACCATCATTCAAATGGGATATTCATCCTAGAATATAGAATATGTATAAGGAATTGAGAGAATAGTTTTGGTGGGTAAAAATTGAATAGAAAGGTGCCTAAGTTTGTTTCGAGAACCCTCTCCTACTAGCAGGATATGTAAGAGAATAATGGAACATCACATATGTTGTAGTCTCTACATATTACTATTTGGTTGTGGGAATAGAAAGCCATGTGTTTTGTAATAGGTATCCCAAGAGAAGTTTGTAAACACAGTTCTATTTGGTTGATAATGGATCCACTCATAAATTTTTCCCATTTCATCCCTGTTCTAGAATATTTTACAGTGGAGGATATGTCCAATATATATATCTAAGAACTGTTAAATATGAATATTATACTAGTTTCGATTGTGTCAAACCATGATCAAAGATATACATTTGGTTTCATGAAATCATTATATAAATCCCTTGGGACTCAGTTCACTTTGAGTACAATAAATCATCCAAAAAATAGGCAATATGAAAGAATGATATAATTATTGGAAGTTATGTTTCAGGACTATGTAATGGAATTTGGGGGCTCATGGGAGGAGCATAAAATGTTAGTGGAGTTCTAATGTAAAAATAGTTTTAATGAGTCAAAACATATGGCTCATTTTGAAGAATTTTATGGGAACCCTTTTTTGTTCTCCAGTTAGATGGGTGGATATAGTTATCACTCCAGTAGTTGGAATGATCTTTTCCCATGAATCAATGTAGAATATTCAATTGATTAGGAATAGAATGGAGAGGGATCATAGTTTTCATAAATAAAATTATTATCATAATTGATCATTGTATTTTTTAAAGGTGATTGGTCATATGTTCTATAGAATATATCAAATTCTTGGGAATCATCATTTTATAATGCAATGACATTTATCTCATGAGACATATGCCCTTTTGGGGTAATTTAATGGGTTGGTGACGTGGAATATCAATTGTCTTTTCTGCCACAGTTTATTGTAGTATATAATGCTCTCCAAAAATCTTAGTTAAAAATGTATCATCCTAATCCTGATCATGTAATTCAATTGAATCATGTTTACATAGATATGTATTTTACATTGGTCTACGTGCTACTTCAAATTCTCAATAGGCAAGATAAATTCATTATTGGGAAAATAATCAGTATCATGAGGGTTTTGTGGAAACATTGTCAATTTTAGGAAGAAACATGGGATGCAGAGATGGAAATGGTCGAGTAGTGGCCCAAATTCCTTTTGGATAATGGTGGTTTCACAATTTTTTAGGAAGGAAAGTCCAATGGTGGGGAGAATGTGTCACCCTAGGTTTCATGTAAGAAACCCATTCTCTATGTTATTATGTATGAAGGTTTTGAGTGAATTTTGGGAAGTTTTAAAAGACTTATGAAGTTTTTTTGGGAGTTTTATAAAGGAACAATATTGGAGACTATTTAGTATAAGCTGTGAAACTTTAAAAGAAACTGTGCAAAGTGTAACAGACAAACTAGGTAGCTTCACTATTAGGCGCACAGTTTAGCCAAACTATGCTTCCTCCAGGCTATAACAATTATTTTTTATAAAAGATTATAAAACATGGTTGGTTCACTATTTTTATAACCATTAAAATGGTGTTGTAAGGTAGTGGTTGGTGCATAGTTGGCACACAGTTTTCCTAAGCGTGCGTCTCAACAAAACATGGTGAAAAGTATGATCCTAAAAAAGGATCTCACTAAATTTTACTCAAAGACATTTTTTTTCAATTATTTTAACAATATGTATATCCTTTCTCCTCACAAAGTCTATGTAGACTCTCCCCTTTGATCCTGGAGTGATCCGTTGAAAATCACGGTGCATTGATTGCCATATTGGTATGTAAGTCTCTATTATTAGTTGTTTACCTACAATATATTCCTTTTCTATCTCTTATATTTATATATCAAGTTATTTGAGGATATATCTATGATATATTATCCCAATAAAAATGATATATGGTTTTGTTCATTTTATGGAACATGATCTAAGGATGTTTTTGGTGATTGAACCTAGTTTTTTTTAAAAAAAAATTTTGTTCTTCATTTTCTCCATATTCTTCAGAGGTAGGTGGATTCACCCTCAACACCTATTATTAGAACATGAAGTATTGTTTTAAAATTTTTAAATTGATATAAATTTATTTTAAAAATGATGTGAAAATCGTGGTAGAAAACCAATATAGTGATGGTTTGTGGATTTGTAGAAATTTATAGATGTGAAAAGTGATATATTTGTGGAATTTAAAATTATTATTTTAAAATATCGATTTTTTTATTCAGGGAAATGGATTGTTTTAATTTTTTTCAATGAAATTGATTTTTCCTTTAAAATGGATTGAAATAGTTGGTTTGATGTGGTTTTGGCAAACATGGGTTGGTGTGAATTCATGATTTTTTTTTGGAATTAAATAAGGGGCATATACCATTGGGGTAGAAGGGACGTGACCCTATATATGGATCGTGTTACACTTGGGTATAATGAGATTTTCCACACTGTGATGACTTGGTGGATTGATGATAAACTACTCATGTGTTTGTAACTGTATCCAAATCATGCATGTGTGGGTTTTTATGTGAATCACAGATTTGGTATGCGAAAAGGATATGTGATATTGTTTAAATAGTCAAGGGTTTCTTACCTTGGAAACTTTTTTTGTGTAGAATATTTTTTATATTTTGGTATAATCTATTTATAATTCATTTATATAAATTGGTTTATATTAATATGATATCATGTTCTATACTAGGAGTATAAGTATGGAGGTCATTTTGGGAAAACATATGGTGTTTTATTACTCACCCCTAGCATGGGAAATTTGGATCATTTTTAAATATTCTATATTGAGACATATGTAAGGGGGAAGTATCACATTTTTTTATGTGGTTCTTCATGATAAATGGACATGGATTTTAGAGTTGTATCTTAGAGATTTTGGGGAGTTACAGAGTTGGATTCTTTAGTTTTTTTGAGTGTTGATAGTTTTAGTTTTCTTTTATACTCTGGTTTTGGTTTTTGGTTTCCATATTATACTTTAATATGGTAATTATTTATAGTTTTATATTATTTTCTGTTGGTATTTTTGAGTTTTACTCTTTTTCCTCAACCATCACGTAGTGTTTTTTTGAATATTGTATATTTGATTGTGGTTTTTTATTTTTAAATGGAAAATCATCCCCCAAATGTGTTGAATACAATGGAATTTATTTCCTCCTTTGGAATAATAGAGATGTATACAAATACTATATGGAAATTCCACCTTGACACGAACTAATTAGGAGGGGTGGGATGTTATAACTTATTCAATAAATTACATTATTTCAATGTAAAACTAATAATATTATGAATTTAAAAATGACATGGATAATGAAAAAAATTCTTAATATTGAAAATTCATAAACCTCAACATTCATGATCATAACATCAAGGCCATAAAAAAGATATCACGACTCTTATCATCAAATACACATCCAATACATTCTTCTTAAATGTGTTTGTCTAATATCAGATACCCATACAAAATAGTATAATTCTTGTTTTGTCTCATTATACCTTTCAATTCATCAATGGCTTATATATAATTGAACATTTTTATTTCTCTTTCAAGTCAGATCAATTCGGTATATATTCATTGATAAGTATAATTTATTTTCAAAATTCATTACAAATCAATATTTATGTATATTGAAACAATAATATTGAATATTTGCACATTGAATGAAATTTAATTCTTAATAAGATTTCATAAAATGATATTTCTTATAGAAATGGAATATGGTTGATTCAATATTAATGTGGTGGAAATTATTCCATATATATTTATGATACTCAAAATATGGTTAATGAGGGTAAAATAATTTCTAATGAAATGATATAGAATGATAGAGAATTTAATCCAAAGAATTTAATGAGCAAAAAACTTTAAATTTATAGGGAATTAAATAAGAACATCAATTAATAAAAAATTAATATTTTTTATTAAATCCAAGACATTTGAAAATAAAAATAATTTAGATAGAAAACTATAAAACAAAATCACCTACTACATCGTGATTGAATGAAGTTACAAATCTCTATTAAAACTCCTTTAATTCTTATAATAACATTGCACTATTTTTAAATTTTATTCTAAAAAATTCCTAAAAAATTTAGAAAATTATTTTTATTAAAAAAATGAAACATATAAATTATTCTTTAAATTAAATTAAATTTATATAAATAGGTAATTCTATTTGTGTGGTAAATAATGAAACCATGATTTATTTCACACTTTTGGTAAAAATTCCAAATATAACTCATTTGGAAAATTACAACAAGTTTCTATTCAAATAATTTTATATAATGTATCATATTGTTTAAAATTAATTCAAATAAATAAATTAGAATAAATATTAATACATTTAAAAAATTGAAAAACCTTGACATGAACAAAATCTCTTTAGAAGGAAATCATTATAACATTTTTTTTAAAAATCAATTGTGTGTTACTTATAGGTTAATTCATGATAGAAAAATAAAATAAATAAAATATAAAATATAAAACACGAACATAAAAAAGGTTTAGAAATTATATAGGTTTAAAGGGATTATGATCAGATAATTTTGCTAAAGGAAACGTGGACATAAACTGTCCTCAAATTAAACATGGTTAGAACTAAAATCTATTACCTCAGGTATTTTCATAGTAATATGTGGTTTCCACTCTTATGTAATGAATTACAATTTATTAAATCTTATATTAAGAAATTATTTCATTTATATTTTTTATGGAACTTTTATAATAATTTTAAATCCACTCATTTAATATTTCATTCTTATATCAAAGACATATGGTTTTTATTTAAATTTATCCTAAATTATATCAGTGCGGTGTCCATGGTTAAGGAAGTTATGAAATTTTTAAATAATATAAATAATATTAATAATTTTATGATTATAATTTTGATTCATTATATTCAATTTTATAATCATCCATGTAATATGGTAATTGAAAATAAAATCTCATCGCTTCTTTGTGGTGGTAGTCCATATGTACACATGAGTGGTGTTAGAATTTTAAAACGGGTGGAATGGATAGAAGATAGGTTATATATTATATTTATTTAATTGAAAGAATGTTTTAAATGCTATATATATTCATTAATTGTATCTTTATAACTATGAATGTTATGTGATGTGAAAAAAGAATTACACCACAATGTAGATATTGTAGACTGTACGTCTACACTAGTGATGTTTTTGTTTCCAAAAGGATGGAAATAGATATAAAATTAGTAAAAAATTAAATTTAAAATATATAATTATGCTTAATATTATGATTTTAATTTTTTAATTTGGTAATTTTCAATTTATAGGTTTTCTAAGAAGAATGTAACTTCAAAATTCTAGGTAAAAACACCGTCCTTTTATGGGTAATAGCTTTTGGGTTACACCTTAATCCTTATTCATGTGTTCTTTCAATAATACCATTAATTATAGTATTTGGAGAGGTATCTTTGGATGGTATTTTTTAGGTACTTATTTTGAGCATAGTGTATAAAATTTTTAATATAAATGAGGATATTGGGTTCCCTTTTATAAGTGAGGTGGGTGAAAACATGTAAAAGAAAAATACTTTATTATATAATTTATGTATTTATCAAGTAATGTGGGTAAAGATTATAATATAACTAAATATGATATGTTTAAGGATGAAATAAAACTAAACCCTGCTTTTTTTCTAGTTTGGTTTTATTTTTATGCCCTATTAATTTATTTCAACCCTTTTAACTCAATTTAGCCTTATCCGATTTTATTGTATTTATCATGGTCAAAAGTAATTATTCTCAAGAATTTAGTGAAAAACATTACCTATTTTTAATTACACTTATTTAAAAATATTTAATCCATTTTACAATATTAAATTTATATTAGTTGAAAAACTAATATTAATATATGTTTTAAAACACAAATAAAATATTTGTTTGAAAAATTATTTCATTATGTATAAAAGATACTTTACATAAAAATAATGTGAAATTTCCATTAAAATGGAATTAATTGTAATATATTAAACAGTAGGATAATTTTTTTTCAAACCAAACCAAAAACTAAATGAACCATGTAAATACTCGTTTAAGAGATAAGAGATAAACATAGTTTTCATTTGAATAAAATCATTACATAGATTTCCAAAATGTTAAGTATATATTTCAAAGATAAAAATTATATTATTATATAAATTATATTAATTAGTTAATATTATATATATATATATATTGTTCCATAACTTTTCACGGAATTATTATATCATTATAATATCATAAAATAGATATTTATGTAAAATCGATATTTTTCACTATTCACCCAAAAAATCATCTATTTCAGAAAAATAACAAAAATAAACCCTAAGATATTTTTTTCCTAATAAAATAAAAAAATATATGATTTATTTCATAAAATTCATTTTATTATATCTCAGAAATAATTTTTTGATCACCTTTTTTGAATAATGACATGTGCATTATGTTATTGCTTTATTAAAGTGAAATTAATACTTATTATAATTGAATCTTAGGTGTTAAATATTGAGAATAATTCATTATATTAAAAAGTTGTCTATTTTATTTTGATAATCTAAAATCATGTTTATGTAATTTCATTTAATCATGGGTTTTGATGATTTCATTGAAGTCAAACTTAATAACATTGAGCATTGTTACAAGAAATGGTTAGTGTTATTATACTGATTATTATTTTTACAAATCATTGATATGTTATGTTTACAACACATTTCTTGAGTTTTATGTATTTTTATATAATAAGTATTCTAAATTAAATTTTTATATACCATGTATTTAGGCCTAAAATCTATATTTCATTATGTTAAATCTTTCATGAAGTTTATTATTATTTCGTTTGAAATTATTGATGATTATATTTCTGTGTGATGTCCTAACATGATTTTTTTATCGATGTGGTCAATATAGATGGATGGTTTTGGTTGATGATGTTTTCTTATGGTTTGTGATGTATAATTGAAAATATGGTTGAGGGATAGAAGAAAGTATTTAGTCGATGTGTTGGATGGGAAGAGAAATATATGTTTAAGGGTTAATATATTTATTATAATGTGTTTTTGTTCAATATGATATTGATTTAAATTGTGTGGTTTTTTCTTAAATATTCAGATATTTGAAATAGTATTAGGCAAATTCAACTGAAAAAACAAATATATATTGGAAATGATATGAATAAATATGAATCATTTTGTAGATTATTGTCTATGATTTAGAAACAGGATGTACTGATGATTGTTGGGGGTGTATCGATCCATGACAATAAGTAATGGGTAAGGGGATTGATGTTTTCTTTGATTTATTGATGTCCTCAAGTAAATTTCATGTTTCATTTGAGATTAGATTTTTATGATGTTCTTTAAATATGGTTGATGATGAAATTTGGAGACTTAAAAAGGATTCCAACGGATGAGTTTCTTCAATTATTCAGGAAGTATTATTTTCTCATGTGTATATGGATTTTTGGGAGAAGGATGCAACGAAAATTTAATAGGTAGAAGACAATGTATCTATTTTTTGGGACCTATTCATGGATTTTGTCAATAAATTTATGTGTTTTCTAGATATAGAAGAGTAGACGAGATGATATTTGGATTCCACTCTAAATATAGATATTGAAAAATATATAATGACCTTTTAGTTGAAGTATTTCTCAAAAGTAAAGGATCAATAAGACTTCAAAAATATTGTTTTAACCATGATGCGTTATATAAATGAATATCCTTCCCTAGATATAGATAAGTTTTAGATTAATTATTCTAGTTGTGGCTATCAATTTTTATGGAACTGGAGAGTGTGGTGATCTTAAAGAGTTCAATCATTTCATTAAGATATGGTTTTGAATGTTTCTAGGTGTTTTGTGTCTGGTGAGAAGATTTATTTTCACTATAATATAGTCGGTGGTCTTATGTATAGATCCCCAAAGGATTGATGAATCCTTGGTCTTTGGTGGGTATATATGCATGGTTTTAGTTTTGAGGAAATTTTGGGTATTTTTACTGTAATACATTATTTAATTCCTTTAAAGTATTTTTAAGGTGAATTTAACATCAGTTTTAAAAGATTACATTTATTTTTTATTTATGTGAAAAAGTAGAATCTATTTTCTTAGTAAATCGATGAGTTTTTTATTGAAAAAATTCCCAATGAAATGTGAATTTGGGATTTAAGTGTTCTATAGTGTTTATAATGGGTATTTATTGTGGAATAATGGTTGTATGGGGTGAATGAAGTAGCTCTGTAACACCCCAAAATTGTAGTATATATTTCCCTTTAATTAAATCATGTGTGTTCAATATTCTGTGATATTAGAAACATAAAAAAACTAAACAATTATTTATTATATAATAATATTATAATTGAAATAATATATTATAAAATACTTCTAAATGAAGCATAATTAAAAAAAATTAAAAATAACACTAAAACCAAAAGGAAATAATTATATAAAAAAATAAAATGATATTAATTCACTTTGGAAAATATCACTATTTCTAAATAATCTATTTTTAAATTTTTTAAATTTAGTATTTTTAATGAATGATATCAATAAAATTGAATATTAAAAAAAGTATATCTTTCTAGAAATATCTTAATAAGTATAATGATTACGAAATTAATTATTTAAGGAAAAAAATGATTCTATTTAAAAAAATATTATTTGTTTTTATAAAAAATATAATTTTTTTCATATGTTAAGTGATAATTTTAACGAATGAATTATATAAATATATAAACAGTAATAAATTTAATATTAATTAGTTATTAAAAAATATAAAATTATTTAATAATAAAATGTCATATTTTTCTAAGAATTATTTTTCAATATATTGTGCATTTTTTAATAAATTAAAATTCCCTCTATAAATGTATTATATTAATGAAATTAATTATATATTTATAAATTACCCTGGGTATTCTGACTATTAAATTAGAATGAATAGGATTAAATTAAATTTTATACATAAAACTACATTTCCTATAATTGTTTTTCATGTTATGTTTACTTATATTAAAATTATTTACTGTAGCCATTATATATTAAATCTAATTAAATGGTTTTAATATTTTGAATTGCCAAAATTAGTTAATATGTTCATCATATTTTAATGTATAAAATAAGGTACCAATATAGAATTTAGTGACATCAATAATGGAAAAAAATTGGATACAAGGTTTAATTAAGTGGTAATGATAAAAAATATAAAAATAAATTTCCTGAAATTAGTGAATAAGGGAATTATTTTCTCTAATTAACATATTTCCAATATTAGTATACATGAATCTACTTTCCAAGAAAAAAAATTATTTTATATTAAAGAATGAGTATTTAATAAAATATTTATGGCCCCTCAAGAGGCAATATTGGTATATAAAGTTATAATGATTTTTTAATAATTCATTATTGGGATGAAATTTTATTCCCTTATGGATCATGAGGTATTTCAACCTCTATCAAAGAATGATTTTTTTGTGTTATAAATGACATTAATAATTCAAAAAAATGGTTCTGAAATGACTGATGGTTGGAATGATAGTCACCCACCATAATTAATGTTATTAGGATTGATTCCACTCATGTATGTTATAATTAGACTTCTAGATGGATCATAAACCTACATTTTCAAAATCTACAAATTTTATAAACACTTATTCTTATATTGAGACAAACACTCTAATATACGGTCTTCCCAAAAAAACATCAACTACAGTAATATTTTCCAGTCTGGTGGGATACCATTGGACCAAAGTTTCCTTTTGAAACGGGATATTTTTAAAACCTCTTTCTTTTGACTCATTTATCAATAATACTTTTATTTAAATAATATATTCTTATCCACTTATTAAATGAATCACCCACTTAAAACCTACAAACAGACTCCTCATACATCCACTTAATCACACACCTTTAATAAAGTTTTCTATTAAATACATATCTAAATTCTACCCCTAATAAAAATCTACCATGTAACCTATGATAATAATAAAGGGTTCCAAATCCTTCAGTTATAAGAGGCTCTCGAAGAGTATATTCAATTCATCAATGTAAGTATTATTCTATTCTTGGAGATTATTAATTATATTCTCTTTTAGTATATTTTTTTAATATGATTTACCATATTAATAATTTTTTAAATCAATAATCTTTTGAAAATTTGATATTTTTATTTTCCAATAACATTTTCTCTCTCATTAAGAATTATAACATTCTATTGTTTGTGTTATATTTTACACCAATAAGGAAATTTGTCATCATTAACATAATGAATGGATACAAATAAAAATCATATATAATATTATATAATAATAATTCAGTTATGTTGTTATAATAATTATATAATGTTAAGATAACAATGTGTATTCACTAATTAATTCAACTCTTTTATACACTCTATAATAATGGAAACAGAAATGCTAATGTTCTATCTACGAACCATCAACATAAGATTGATGAAATTACCTTATAAAACCCCAATATATATATATATATAATATCTTTATAAATTCTATATATATGATGAATCCATGATCAAGAACCAATGATTTTAACTACAAAACTGAAGTATCTATAGAAAACATAATAGAGAGAAAATGGATAATAATTTTAACAATATAATATTAATATATTGGAAATAAGGGTGTATAAATTACATTAAATATTTGAAATAGATATGAAAGAGTTTTTATAAATTTTAATAATAAATATTTAGAGTGTGTCCATCCCAGAAGAAGTCTGAGGCAGGGGTTTCATTTCTAATATCACTTTGAATATGACATTATCAATGTTTGAATTAATGTTGGGGGATGTTTTATGTTATTTGTATATAAAACCCAATATATTTTAATATCCAATAGTTATTTAAAGTATTTAAATATCCTATTACCATTTATGTTAATGATAGTTAAAAATAAACCAAAAGTTTCAAATAAGTGGAGTTGACCTTATCTCGACTTTTAAAAAAGGAATCATTCTACTTTAAGTCAATATTCATTTTATATTTTTATTTATATCCTTATTTATAATTATAATTATAATTAATTTCATTTTCAATTAATAATTATTTTCTTATGAAATCTACAAATGGAATATCTTCATAATATTTTATGCAAAAGTAAATTTCATTTAAATTTTACTTTCTTTTCCCGATTTTGAAATTTAGGATATTTTTTCATTCTTTATATATCCCCATATTTATTTTTATTTTAAAAATATTCCTTATAAATATTATTTTAATGGATTTTATGTTTTCAAAATTAATTTCTATTCTTATTTTTTAAAAAATTGATATCCTTAAAAAATAAATGATGACATATGGTACATAATATTTTTTCTTATTTAAAAAATTTATAATTCTTTTGTAATGTTTTCTTATTTACGTTCACATCCTTAAATATTTCATTCACTTCACTAGGGATATTCTCTTTTAATAAAATCCGCATTATTTCTCTTAATGTCTTATGGTAATGTTTTGTTTAATTATTGATGAAACTATTTTATTTCTATGAGGTTAATTATTCATTGATGGGATTATTTATATTTTTCAGTTTATGTGGTTCACATATAGATGTCTTATAATTATATGATGGATGATTCAATCATAGCCCTCCAATGAATTTGCTAATTATTTATATATAATGATATTGACATGGTACATGGATGATTATCTTATATGTAAAATGTTATTGGACATGGGTGGTTACCCCATGTTCAAAATATTATAGGCAGGTGGTTATCCTAGACTATTATGAGATGAATGTATTTTTGTATAACCTTGACATATTTTTTATTTTATATTATTATTATTTTTCTATAATCTTATGTTATGCAACATACATATGTCATATTCTAAATACTTTTGATTATTGACCCCTGTGTCCACACTCAAATAAATCTTGTCTTATGTCATTCCCAAAGCCTTTTATCATGATTTATGATTTATGGTCCATGTTTAATCAGGTATGAACTCATTATATTTTGTTCATGTATGTTTATTTTGTTCTCATTCTAACATGTTCTTCTTATTCACACATATGATCATCGATTGAAATCTCTTATTTTCACCCCTTACTAAGCATATAGGATAACCTGTTCAAATGTTTTCCTTTTCCAGAGATTAATGAGAAGAATATTTTTTATGAAGTATATATAATATAATTTTATGTAAGTAATATTGATTGGAGATATTCAAGAATTTATATAAAATTAGTGTGTTATGTTTTTAGTATCCAAATACCCTAATCCAATGGGTTCAGTGTGTATTTTGTTATGAAATATGATCAATAATCATGTAATACTGTGTATTATGTATGTATTTTGTGCTTGAGTTACATCAATTGGAATCAGAGTAGGGATTAGTTAATTTATTTTCGTAGTTTATGAATAATTGTATGGAACCAAAAACAACATGTTTTGAAACCAATGTGAGGTAATATAAACCTAAAATTTCATAGATATAAATGAAAGTTCCATAATTTAAGTCATATTATGATTGATTTTCCTTATCTTTTGGTTGAATACCCTAGTTATTATTCCATGAAATAGAAACTATTATTTTTTTAGTCAATGGTTAGAAATTTAACCAACCATGTAAATATTTAGTGTGATGTTCAATTTAATTATTTCCAAAATGGGAAGAAATAGATGGGGGATGGAGTAAAAAATAAAATGTTGATTTTAACCCAACATTATTAGTCTGTTAATAATAACATAAACCATATGGAACCCTTAAATACCCAAAAGAGGTTAAGTACCAGCATTGATTATTTTATGTAGTAATGAATACCCTCTTTTTTTTTGTTTTCTGATATTATAATTTCATTAAAGTGGATCAACTCAAAAAAAGATAATATACCTTCCCTAGGGATCACAGAATGAAAATATAATTTTATCCATTTATTTTTTGGATGGTGAGGTGTATTATCGATGGATCCTAATTAATAAAACAAAGATAATTAACTAAATTAACTGTACATAATGAGATTATTTTAATAAAAATTTTATCAATTAGAAATTTTATAACAAGATATGATTTTGGAATATATATTCTTTATAATAGTAATATGTTTGATAGCATTATATACAAATAACATAAAATTAACCATGTTAAAAAAGTGCTTATTATTATAAAAATTTACTAACAGTAAATCCTATAGTAAATAAATTATTTTACTAATTTTTAAATTTAATAAAAATTATTATTCAAAACACTTCATGTTTTAAAAATGCATTTTTTATTAAGGTAATATATATATATATATATATATTAAATTTTAATATGGAAGGTAAATTTAAGATTTATTTAATATTAATTATAAAAAAAAAAGAAACACATTTCTGAGTTCCACAAATCAAAATTAAGCCAATTAGACATTTGGATTTTTTTCTAAAATAATTTATTTTAGGTGAATACTAAAAAAATATCGATTTTGTTAATTCAATCACTTTTATAATATTATATTGATAAAATACAGAATTAATATTAATTGAAACTATTTTATATATTGATATATATATATCAATAAAATAAAATCATTTTAAAACACTATTTTTTATTTATAAAACCCATGTTTAGAATTTTGGAAACTTATGAAATATTTTAGTAAAAAAATATTGTTTCTTCAATCATGTTAGATATATTTTCTTCATCACTACAGAAACTCAATCTAAAAATATTGATTTTATATTTTAGATCAACATGTTCATGATATTTAAAATGATCTATTTTATTTTAGGAATAAAATTATGACTACTGGAATTACATATAATTGATACAATAATTGTGAAAGGGTCATTTAAAAAAATAAATGTTGTGTGTTTTTTACATAATAAATTAAAATAACATATTTCATATAAATACCATGATATTATTTTCCCACATGTATAAAAATATTTTATCATTATTTTAGTTGGAAATTAATGTTATATAAGATTAAGAATAATTAATGGTGCAGAATAATATTTTTTTCCCATAACCGTTTATCTATACATTAAATGTTTCAATTTAATGTTAATTTTATATTATTTATAAAATAATTTTTATTATATAGGGAATAAATTTATATTTAGTAAACCCAAACTTCAAAATATTTTTTATCTTATATATTAATAATTTATAAATTACTTGGGTTAAAACTAATTACCAATGTAAAACCCAAAATGATAAAATATAAAAAACATGTGTTCAAAGTATCAAATAATGATTAAAAAATGTGTTAAAATGAGTTTAATAGGCTCTATTTACCTTATATCACAAAACAAATCAATTATTTATCACTTTCGGGGCCATTAACACCTGAATAGTGTCATTCCATTATTGAAAAATAATTGTTATTCTCAAAAGTGTCCATTTATACACTTATAAAAGGGGATTATATTAACCACTTCATGGTTCACATATAGAATTATCCTTAATCCTGAATATGTACATATTTTCCCCTAATATAATCCACTCTCATTTTTATAAGCCCCTACTATCAATTATATATCCCATAGCCTCTATTTCTAAGGTGACTTCAAAGAAAAATCTAATGTCCACAACATGAGTATTTATTACTCTATAGTCTTTTATTTTTAATCCTACTATTTAAAAATTATTCTATAAATCCTAATAAATTGAATATAAAATTATTAATATAATATAATGTTATTATATTATTATATCGACCATAATTCAATATTTTCCATCGAATGATAAAAATAAAATAGCATTGATTGTGTGTACTTGAGGGCTACTACCCAAAACAAATGACATGGTTTATTTTTCATCATTGCATCTCATGGTTTTCATCAATGATATATTTTACGATTTAATATTATTTATATGTCAAAATAATGATTTATAATTTTTAATTTATCATATTCTTTCATTCCATCCCATTAATTTAGAAATCGATTCATTAATCATGTGTACGTGTAGACTACCTCCTTCACGAATAATGATGTTCATTTAGAATTAAAACCCTACATTAATTATTCTAAGAATGAATTTAATAAAGTTAAAAAATATTTCATATTTGTTCTGAAATTATGCTTAATTCTTATTAACATTATATAAAATGATTCTTTACTCGTTATATCATTATAAAACACCATTTTTTGGTCAGTTTTACCACTTATATGAACTATGTTATAGTATTTATACAATGAATGAATAAGGGATATTATATAAAGATAATATCACAAAATAATTATTTATTTATCTTTTTAATGATTCTTTAATGTTTTTTTATTTTTAATATATTTTTTAACATATCACATATTGATCCTTAAACATGCTGAAACTAATTCTTCATAATTCTCATTTTAAAAAAAATTCCTTTATGATTAACAAAATTAAAATGGGATATGAATAATCATTGAAAAAATGGATATATAATCTTGGAATATATATAAATGATTAAAGTTTTTTACATAAAAATGAATCAAATAGACCTTTACAGAACTTGTAAAAGAAAATAAATTGGAGTTTTCCATATTTGATAATGAAAATAAACTAGATTTAAATAATATATTATAAAAAAATGTTAATAAATGAAGATTATATATTGGAATATAGATGAGTTAGTCTAAGGAATAAGTTATTAATATAACTATTTTTATCATACAACATGCTAAAGTATATCAGAGTTAGTATGAAGACAAGGTAAGGGTTATTCGTCTATATTTTAGAATTGTTGATACATGTTTGACATTGAAAAATATAATTTAAATTTTATGGTACCATAATGTCCTTATTTAATTTATTTATAATAAATATATTTGTTTCCAAAATATTTAAATGTTCATTTCATGGTAACCCTCTTATCCTTATTTAACCATTTCTGTAAGGTTTTTTTGAAATGAAATTTATGTAAATTGAGCTATGATTGTTCTTAAACATATTCCATATATGTTTTTCACACTATGGAATATTATTTTTAAATGTTATATTTTCAATTTTTTTAGTGAATTAATTTTCGAGTGCATGTTTCACTTTCTAAATAATTATTTGTTTCAACAATGTTGATATATTCATGTGATTTAGTTACCTCAAATTGTTTTTTATTTGGATGTCATTCAATGATAATCGTTATTTTAAGTTTAATAATTTTTTTTGTTTTCATATTTAATAATATATTTCCTCTTTTCTATATGGGAAAAATGATTCTCTGAAATAAAATATTCTTCTTTAATTAAGTTATTTTCATTAAAATGGAAATGAATTTAAAATAAAATATCATCTCTTTTAAAGATAATTTTTTTAATTATCAATTTTCATTATTAAAAAGATATTTTTGTTCATTATTATGAAATATAAATATGTGTTCACTATGTGAAATTAATTGTTTCCATTGCCACATTTCAGTAGGAAATACTTATATAACATTGATGATGCATGTTTTAAAGAATTTTATTTTCAAATATTGAAAATGTTTTTCATCCTTCCAAAATATATTGTTTTATCTTCACTCCACATTTATTCTTGATAAATTTGATTTATTTTCATGAATCTATTATTGAGTTTAATGTATAAAATCTAATTTATTGTAAATGTTTCACTTCACATTTTGAAAATCATGATCTTTTTTTCAAGGATCCATTATTGAGGATTTCTTTAATGTAAAAGTATTCAATGTGATTTCATATAGTTTTTTTTCAAGATTTATGTTCCAGTAAAGATTTTTTATTTCTATCTATTCAAAATTATTGATTTTGAATTTTCCTTATTTTGAAAATATCAAAACTGATATTTTAGAGAATGATATATCTAAGGGACGGGTAATGTCATATCCTATGCTAAAGTGAAAAATGGTTTCCTAAAATCTATTCTATGATATAAAATATAATTTACACTATAAAATTATTTATATCATATGGAGTTAGTCTTTAAGAATCACTTTCAAAAAATTCCTATAAAATGTTATTCTATTGGATTGAATTTTGGATACAATCCATTAATATTCTGGAATTTTATTTTTTTGATACTAACATAAAATATTTTGAGTCCATTTTTTATTTACATGGGATCATTATGATATAATGAAATCTAATTTTATATAGAAAACATATTCATGTATGGTGATCTGTGGGGTCTTATATCATCCTCTGATACATTGGTGAAATTTTATACACCATGCGATAAATATTACATGCTTGAAAAATGTTGGGTTATCTATAATTATAATATTTATCATTAATATGTTTTGGATCTGATAAACTCAAAATACTATAAATTAAAATGATGAATATTAGAAACTTTCACAAAAGTGATTATGAACATGATGATGTTTAGATATCATCAAAATATTGAATTTAAAAAAATATTTAGATTGGCTAAATTGAAATGATTGCATGTTACCATGATACAGATTAGCTACGTTCAAAAGATTTTGAGGAAACATTATATGAATTAGCTAAATTCACATGATTGGTTGTGAAAATAATATATATTTTCTACGTTCACAAGATTGATTATTTTTATGATGTGTATTAGATAATTTTAAATTATTAAGTGTTACCAGGATTCATATTATATATGTTCACAAGATTCAGTGTGAACCCAATGCAGGATAGCAACATTCAAAAGTTTGAGAATGAAATTGATTTTGTTATCCAAGTTCAAAATGTTATACCTTTATATTCTTATTATTATTCCATACTTCTAGTTTATATACCTATAATTATGATCCTTATCTCATTATTGAGGTATATGTATTATATACTATTTTTATAAGGTTCATTTTTTCTATTGTGGAATTACATGTCCTTCTATAATTACTTATTAAAATATATTAGTTTTCCATGTTATTATAATAATATATTTCTTCGAAGATAATGTTTTTTCACATGTTAATGATTTAACCCATTAAAACATATCGATAAGTTTTCCCTTACTAATAATTTGGTAACACCTATTTCTTATGTTCCCCTACCCCCAATAAGGATGATGAATATATATTATGATAAGTCTATAATGTAATAGAGTGTGATTAAATTGTGGATAAATGATCTCAAGTATCATAAAATAAGTCTCTTACACAACCGATCCCCAATGAAATAATCCTTTCATTCATTGGATGGAGTGATTGATTATGAGATGAAATGGTTAGTATTTGGAAATAATGTTAAATAAATATATGTTCATATCAATTTCTATCATATTCAGTTTTTAAAGAATGTGTTCTATCATAGGACATAAGAGTACATGGATTGGGTTACTTGGTTGGTATTAGGTCAAAATTTAGTTATTTTTAGGAATATATTAGTTATTTTGGTGGATTAAGGTTGGAAAACATTAATGAAACTCATAATAATATATATAAAAAGTATAACATCCTAATGTTTTGTAAAAATAGTGATTGTGTGTTTCTCTAAGAAATTATATCCTTTTCTAGATACTAGAAAGTTGATTTTCTTGTGGGTACGATTTTCCATTGGGTAATCACCTTGAAAAAAGATGGTGTAGTATCAACTCAATCTTCAATAGGTGCATGATGAGTGTTCATGTGACTACATAACTGGTTAGACACTACCAAGGGACATTCTTTAGTTAATAATATTTTATTTACAAACCATTATGAATGTTATGAGCACACCATTATGGTTGGTTAGAGAAAAAGATAGGAATATGACCTTGGAAATTGTAAGTTAATAATACAAAGAATAAGTTTGATCTAATTATATCATTTTCAAAATAAAAATATCATAGGTTGAAATGAATGTGTCATTGTAGAAGATATAATAGATTTTAGATTTCAAATTTGAATGAACATTTACTATACTTCTATTTGATGTTGTTATAACCATTTTAGTTTTACTATTTTGTTGGAAATAGGATCATGAAAATTATTTTGTCAATGTTATGTCTTGATTTAACATTATAACTATATAATAAATAATATTATGTAAAAAACATTATTATGAATGAAAAAACAAAAATAAATTCCTATTATGTTAGAAATGATGAGTCTCCTAGTATCTATTATTGTTTTGTTGATATATTATTAATATATTTATATATATTAAATTTATTATAGATTCTATATATTATTCATTTAGTAAATGATAAAAAAATTAAAAGTAAAAAATTTATTTAAGGTGAAAAAATGTAAAGACCTGATATTTTGAAATATATGTTTTTTTGTTCAAATTATTACTATTTTTTATAGCTTTTCTAAATAAATATGAACTAAAGGAGACATTATATATTTACTATTTGGAATAATTATAAAAAATTATTCCATTAGTAATCAAAAATATTTAAAAATTATTAAAAATTCATAAAAATATCATTAAGGCCACTTCATGTTTTAAAAATACATTGAAATATAATATTCTTTTATATATATTAAAATCTCAATTAGAAGTTAATTTTTTTTAAATTTTAGAGTTTTAATCTTTCCAAATAAACTTCAGTTTTAATTCTTACATATGAAATTTAGCCTAAGGTGATTTTTTGGGATTTTTCAAAATAGTTGATTTATAGGTGAATAGTAAAATAATTATTGATTCTTCTATAACTGCCACATTGATGATAGTTTATTAATAAAATAATGATATTAAAATATTTGAAACCTATTTTTATAAGAATGTATATTTATAAAGAGAAATAAATTTTTTTGAAATTGTATATTTAACTTAAAAACCTCATATTTAATGTTTTGAAAAAAAAATGATATTTTACACTAAAACATTTTTTATTCTCTTCTGTTGTAAAAACATTGTTTTGATATATTTTTTTAAAAAAATAATTTTTTTATATCTTATATCAATATTTTTTTACGATTTAATAATTTCAATTTTATTTTATGAAAAAATTACTACTAGGACTAGTAAATGACCATGAAAATATTAAAGGGGTTTTTAAGGAATTTTTTTATTATTTTTGTGTAATTTTAAAATAAAAATTTAAAATGAAATATTTTTTTACTAATAATATTTTATAATGTTTGAAAATTTAAAAAAAAATTATCACTCATTTTAATTATAATTAATGTTACATAAGATTAGTAGAACCTAGTAGTGAAAAATTATATTTTTCTACAAAACTATTTTCTAAATAACAAATTTTTTAATTTAATAGTAAATTTCACATAGTTATAATTTTAATTATATTATATGGGTAATTAATTTCTTTTCATAACACGTGAATTTCATAAGGATGTAACTTTATATTTTTAATAATATAGAAATTACCTTAGTAAAGACTAGTTACTATAAAAAATTAATAAAATGGAAAAATGTAAAAATAAAGATGTAAAAGGCTTGTAAGAAGTTTTAAACATCTATTAAAATGAGTTGAATTATATTTATAGACCTTATATCACTCTAAAATGTATTATTTATCACTGTTGGACTTGTTGAACATTGAATAGCTTCATTCAATTATTGACTAATAATGGGTTTTAACAAAGTTCCTGTTTTATTACATATAAAACAAGATCACTTCCACCAATTCCTACTAAACTTATAACATATAATTTAATCCTAAAAATATTATTTTTTATCCTCCTATAATCTTATCTTATGTTCATAATCCTCTTGTCTTAATTATATTTCTTACGGCCTCTATTTCCAAGGATATTTCTAAAAGAAATATCAAGATGTCAATGTGAACATTTATTACTCCATAGTCTTTTTATCATAATAATACACCTAAAAATTATTATATACCCCATAATATAATAATACTAGTATCTTTTAAGTACTATATTTTTTTATATTAATGGATGGACCATTATTTAATACTCAACATGCATAATGAAAACAAACATCGACCACATGTACATGAGGACCACCACAACCATGGAATGATGTGGTGTGTTTTTCATTACCACCTATAAATGTTTGTAAAATATATTTATCTTATTAATTAATATGTTTAATATGTGAACACTATTATTTTGATTTCATAATTTATCACATACCTCCAATAAGAACTAGTTTTTTATTTTGGTTGGAAATTATAAATGGATTTGATTGATTGTATTGTGGGAGAGAAAAATACAAAACTAGGATTTTAGATGTAATTATGATAATTGAAACACAAATATATGGGATTTTATTATGAGCTCTATGAGTTTTTGTGAGTATTTTGTCTCATATCAGGTCATGCATTTTCATTTTTAAAATAAATGGGAAGATCAACATGGTTGGCGCATGGTCAGAAGTAATTGTTCGACTCCACCTTGTGTCCCAAAAGTAAAGTGCATAATTAGTTTAGCTAAGAGAGGGTTACCACAAGATCATGCATAACCTATATAGTATTGCAATTTTACATAGCATAGTTTGTGCACAATTTCTCATAACCATGTGGTTATCATGCAAGGGGGGTGTGGGTTTTGGAAAGTGAGTGTGCATGGGCAAGACATCGTTTATCTGACTGTGTACCAAGATGTGTGAGGGGTGTGTCACCATGGGATGTAGGTGCTCATGGTTAGTAAATTTATATTAAATCATGTACAAAATACATGAAACTAATTATAAAGATTATAACTTACAGTTTTCTCCATCTTTTCTTTAACTCAAATCCATCATTCTTCCTCCCTCAAACACACATCATCCCCCTCATTGAGATCTCTCACTTTTCTCCCCTCTTTTCCTTTGATGGATATTATTCATCCAACATCATATTCAAGAAATGGTGGAAACTTTTGATCCCCCTAAGCATGTATATGATTCATTACCCTTCATTTCTTGGATTCTAAATCCTTTTCGGTGTTAGCTTCATGTTCCCTAATTTAAATAAAGTGGGGGTTGTTATCTAGTTACACTTATTTCACTCATTCTAGAATTAATATAAGGCCAATACTAGATAAGGAATACTTTCACTATATAGTTTGGCTGGAATATGAGTTTTCCCTAAAAGACACCACATTTAAAAATTTGTTACTACAGTATCACATGACTAAAATTCTAAACATTGCTTCCAAATTATGAAATATCTAAAATTAAATTACTAGAATATAGTAGTGATGTTATTTAAAACCCTTTTCATGGTATGAGGTTTTTTATCTCAACTTGTGACTCCCCTTGGTGTGTGTCATATTATTTACCCCCATTTACCATTTCATACAATTGACCAAACACTTTTTGGGATTTTTGGATTGAATTTTAAAAAGGGGGAATGAAAAATTTGAACTGGAACAATTACTAAATGGAATGGGATATTTTATTTCCCCTTAGTGATGTTGATAAATGTTATTATTAAGGGAGTACATTTAAAAGTGTTATTAAATTTGTGAATACCAACCCTTGTCTCTTAACTCTTGAAATTATATTAGTTAATGGTATGAATCCCTCCTTTTATGATTGTCATTGGTAAATGAAAATATGATGAGTTGGTTTAGATGAAATTAAATGTGAAGGGGATGACCATGTTCATTTTAAATTTGGAAATTTATAAATTAAATTATTGAAGGCATGCTTGAATTTTAAAATTGTCCTTCATATTTATCCTCACCTTTTTTGAATTAATATTTGAAAAAAGAATATTTATTATAGTTTTCCTTATGTGATACATTGATTATGATATGGAATACCTTGGACGGTATTGTATGTCACATTTAATAGTATTAATTATAAATTACTATGTGATATTGTACGTAGCAATTCTAATAATTTCTTATAATATTGTACATGGATTTCCTCATTATTTATTAATTTTTTTTAACATGGAGTTCCAAATAGTTTATTTGAAATTATAGGTTGTAGTGATCCTAATTATTCATTAATGTTGTTGGGATTGAAAATCCATTTTATTTAATAATGTTTTTTTGAAATGGAGCTCCACCAAAATGTTTTAAATTATTCCATATGATACTCCTCATATTTTATTTTCAATCCTTCAGGATGATACACTATACCCAAAAGTTTAGATACCTAGTTTTATGATCTGTATATAGATATGAAACCTAATATGATCATCATTATACATGGATTCATTGTTTATATACCATAGGTCCCATGAATGTTTATATAAAAGGTAAAATCCTATGAGTAATTAAAACTTAATCTGTCAAGGGATCCTATTTGGAGCCTTAGTCTGACATGGAATATATTATCAGTATTTCCTTACATTTATTATATGAGAACATTTTACATTTTATATTCATATATTGGATTATCATTGATAGAATTGTTGGTGACCCACCGATTTTTTATCATAACATATTTAGTCCACCATTTGATAACGAGATATGTATCCGAACTATAGGTGAGGGCTTGGATCATTTTCTTTGTTGGTGTACCTTATGGGCTTAGAATTTTCATGGGATTAGTGGATGAGCATGTACATAGGTTTCATTCTATAGTTGGATTATTTATTTACTTATTCATTTCTCATTCTCAACTTGTTTTATATATAACCATATGTATGTTGAATTTTTGTATTATTTATCATCGCGTTCATTCATTAATTTTTTAGTGGAACTTTCTCAGTGGTCTGTTAGTTAAAATATGTTATAAATTTATTTATATTATACTATTTATGAAATTTATTTTTTACTCAAATATATTTAGTTTTTATATATAGGGTATTGTGTCCAAACACTCAAACAATAACACCCTCTATACTATTGAAAATCCTATCATGTATAAGGAATAATTCTAAAACCCAAGTCACGAACCAGTATGGTTACAGTTCATAAAGTGAAATTTTTTATAATGTGGAAAAGTTGCATTATAGGTTCCTTATTTATTTTCTACTATTTTTTTAGTAGATAATAATCTTGTAAAGTATGAATACATGGAAAATAGTTTCTGTCAGGGAATGGTCAACCCACTCACAAAGGTATTTTCATGTTCCTAGGAATAGGATTTTTGTTCATATTTTTCATTATTAGAACTGATTATAATTTCACCATGGGTTACATTTTTAAATATTTTTTATATATTTATTTTAAGTTTTGTCTTGGACTGGTATTTGGATAGTGGAGGTGTATTCTGGCAAAATTTTAGGCATATATGATTCACATATCATTAGCATCGTTACCTCAATACCATGCTTGTGTGATTGTTTAAAATTATTTATAATACATAATGATTGTGTGTTTGTTTAGAATTTTTATATTTAAACCATTCATTTTTTTATTTCTATGTCTAACTATATTATATGTTTATGGGATATATTTGATATTATGTTTATGGTATAATATTGGTCAAACATTGTGTCTAGATCATCCTAATTGGTGATCACACCCATATGATGATAATGAAAATATATTTACTCATTATAAAATTAATTAGATATATAATTTTTTTGAATTTGTTATTGATTTCACATAAATTAAATAATGAAATTGAAAATATATTTTTATTGTTTTTATAAATGCATGTAATTCCTTTATATGAGTTAAATTGTGTTGTAATTGAAAATATTAAAGGCTAACACATTTATATATTTTGAATGGCATCCCATATGAAGAAATTACTAAATTCACAACATAACCCATGTAGGTCAGTTGTGGCATGTTTATTCTCTAATATAACCCCAATAATATAATGTTACATCTTGAATAAAATAACTATTATTAAGGTTTCACATAAATAGGATGCCAATTATACTTTAATGTGTGTTTCCTCAACTAATTGGGAATAGATTCATGTATAATTGGACCCATGTAAGCATGATTTAATCCTAGTAGGTTGATTTTATTCATCTTATTCCTTACTACATGAACCATTATAAGAGAATTTATGTTAAATGGAATAGTTATTTTATGTTTCAACAGCCACTCATATTGAATTTTTATCATGTAATCTCACATAAAAAATACACTTTAATTGAAAAATTGCCTTTTTCATTTTTTATATTTACTGATGTGAGGTGTCAATTAATTAAAATTTTAGATACAAACCAAATAGTTATTTCCTCTATAAATTTTCTTGCAAATTCGCTTCAACATGGACAGTTGTGGGAACATATGGGTAAATAATTGTTAAAATGAAATTATTATATTATTTACCTTGAATGTCACGTGGTGTAAGTTAGGTAATTTCTATGTATTATTTAACGGAATTTTTCCTCTATAATTGGAACATAAAATTGAACATATTTCAATCACATTAATTGTTTTAAAAAAATATATAAAGTTATAAAATGGATAGAAATTAAATCCTTTTGGGTTTGTTTTCAACAATGATCCCCAATATAAGGGTTACCTTTATAATATCTTTGAGATGTGCTTTGAATGGGAATGCGGATGTTTCCCATATGTCTCATTTGGATTAATTTATATTATTTCATGAACAGAAAGGACAGGTTGTGGAAGCTAGTGACCATATAGGCATGAATCTAATTATAAATTTTATGCTTTTTGTAAATTAGGGGTTATCCTACTCTGGAATCACCATTAGAGATGTGAAATGGGTAAAATTATGAGATAAGATTCTAGGCATGGTATAGGCTATCCATTAGAATTTTTGAGTTGGGTAAGACTCTATGTTGATTAAATACACACTCGGACTGGTGGATGGTTGTTTTGTAAGTTGAACCCTTTGGGGTATTTATTTATATAGATACATAGAGACTGTAAGATCCTTGACATTTTTTGTTGTTGTTGTGACCCTCTAGGGAGAACTACCTTATTAATATGATCTGAGATAATGAGGGCCAAGTAGTATTATTTTTTGTGGGTGATACCATTGTTCCTATGCTGACATATTTAGAACATTTTGGGTGGATGATCTTATTACATACCTTCAGTTCATCTATTTAATGTGATTTTGTAGGTGTATTGTATTTCATGTAAGTTATTCTCTTTTTTTGGATATGGTTCTTGTGTGATAGACCTTATGGATAGGTGGACAGACCTAGTGGTCTTATTTTGGAACATGTTTTGTAGGATATGGTGGAAGACCTAGAGGCCCTTAGATTTGACTCATAAATGAGTGAGTCAAATATTATTTGATTGAGCTACACAATATTATGAGGGTTTGGGGTGTTTTATGTTAATGGATGCCTTTTGAGGTAGTGGTCTTGAATGTATGCATTCATTGAGATCGATTCATGAAAGGTGCTCATTATTTTGTGATATTGACATGGTTATGCTGGTGGTTTCCAATGAAACACCTAGTGTGATTGTGTATTTTGACTAGAATTCTTGTGGAAATACTATTTAGGTGTCTATCTGTATTGACCAGTGGTTATGTTGTTGAAAACATAATTATTGAAATGACACCATGATGTGGGAAGTCATTGAGAAAATCCTAGAACATGTAGGTGATTGATTTTTAATAGGAGTTTCAAGGGAGATCTTGTAATTTTAATAACATATGTTTCTTGTATAATATTTATCATGGCCTTTTTGGTGGATGAATCACAATACTGTGCATTGGGTCTTGAATAGGCCGGTCAAAAATTATACACCCATTATGTTTTGTGAGGTTTATTTTGCACTGGTTGTGTGTGGGTTCTATTTGATTTTTAATCTTAGTGTGAAACTGAGTATGAGATGAGAATCATCATTTATAAATATAACACTTTTTGGGAATTTTTAAAGATAAATTTGGGTACATTAAATATATTTCCCTATAATGAGAGATAAATTAGAAATAAACCAGGTGTTATGAATCAGATTTTGAATGGGTTGACATTGAAATCCATGTTCAAGAGACATTATTTCATTTTTTGGTTATGGTAGGTATATCCTGGTTTATTTTACCATTGATAAAGAAATAAATAAACACATATTGACGGAATCTTAGTGTAATCTTAGTTTAGAGAAACCCATAATATTATCATAACAACTTCATGATTACATTAATAGAGCATTTACTATACACCCAAATACTGATCTTTCTTCCTTTGTGATAAATTGAGTGACTTATTAGTAGTTTTGGTCAACAATTGTTTTAATGTATGGTATATATTGGGGAGTAAACCACTGAATTGTATTGGATGGTGACCCACATTGTGAGTTTAAGATTAAAGAACTCCATGGGAACCATTCTCGGGAAGCGAGAAAGAGTGATTGATGATGTTTTCATTATTGTACAGGGATAATCTATCTTATTTCCAAGACAGTAGATTTATTGGGTGATGTAAGGGGCATGTGCTATGATAATGAATAATTCATTTCATGGGTGAAATGAAAATGATGATTCTCTGTTGAGGATTAGGATGTCGATTTATAATTGGTTTGCCAAAAGTGGTAGGAGTCATGAGACCTTGTGAGTAGTTGTGTGATGGTCATTTTGGCACTTGATTAGTACTGGAAAATGGAACAATGTAAGAATGTTATTCTTGGTAAAGGATATGTATAAGTTTTAATATGGAAATTTTTGGAGTCTCTATGCAGGCATCAAGTTTGTGATGGATTATGAAAATAAAATGGTTTTATAATATTTATTCCTTGGTTCTTATATTATGGAACAATGGTGATTTTAGACATGGGATGGTTCAACCCAAAGACATCACCAAATGTTGAGTATGGGATTTTATTCGCATGGTTGGAATGATCTTGGTATTCTATTGAACAAAGGATTTAGAATCAGGTTTTGGTGACAGATTATCTATTGAAATTTAGAGTTTTCAAATGTAGTCATCCATAGGTAGTGTGATGGAGTTTCATTTAATATTTTGATGAATTCGATGAGTAAATATATCAGGCATGTCATTAGGGTGAGACATGTATAATGTAAAATCTAGTCATGAATTTTCAAAGAAATGATGGTGTGAAAATGTTAAATTTCATTATTGAAATATGACTGTTTAGATTGGGGAATGAGAGAATAATCCTAATGTTTTATCTAGTGGAGTTATTTTAGAACCATGTAAGGAGTTTTGTTTTGATGTTGTAGGCATGTTGAAAAAGTAAATTCAGAAGGTATGAGCACCATGACTTGGAATTGGATGTTAAATTTTAAAATGTATTGTTGGGGAAGCATTGGCTGGTTGATGAAACATGCGACATCACAATTTTTTATTTTTTAGATGGAATTTAGTATTACTTATCCTAGAATTTCATTAATGGAAACAATTTTTTGTGGGATTTATTGGTTTAGGCCTTGTATATTTAAAGTACCATCTGAAGGTGTATTTGGAATCCCAAAATGTAACTCCAACATTGAGTGTGAAATTCTTGAAAACTGTAGGTCATGTTGTTTGTTTGATGAAAACTATAACTTCTTAGGGATGAGGAGTCTTTTGTTGGGGAGGTAATAAGATCTACTTTTAATAGATTTAAATACCAAATGAATTTATATATTTTTTTGGTGGATCGATAAAATCACAAATTGAGAATTAGAAATTAATTCTAAGAGTTGGAACTCTTTTATATAGGACTTTTTAATGAGGTCATGTGGGATTTGGGAGCTTTCAGACTCATATTTAGGCCTGGAGGTACAATTTTTATATAATTATGTATTGGCACATGGTTTGTGGATTGTTAGAAGTAACTGTGTGACTCAACTAATTAACCTGAAAAGTAACGTGCATGGTTAGTTTATCTATCTGAGAGAGGTGTCACGACCATGAAAAAAATACATTTTTTTCATTTTTACATGTCATGATTATAAAATGGTATCTCATAACTATGTATCTTTCATGCATGGGGTGTGGGTTTTGGACAGTGATCATGCATGGGTTGTGTATGGTATATCTAACCATAAACATATCCATGTGAGGGGGTTTCACCATGGGCGTTAGGTGAACATAGTTGGCTTTCAGTTTGGCCAACCATGTAGCCAAACTTCACATCTCAATAAAGTTTCAATAAATTACCATTTTGAACATATTCTATTAAACTAAAATCCACCAATCTTACACCCTCAAATTCACTTCTTCCCCCTCATTAGGATTTATCCTTTTCCTATCCTCTTAGGATTTTGTGGATATCCTTCATCCGAAATCTGAATTAAGCTTGGTTGGTCATGTTTCATACCTCTTTGTAAGTCAAATATTATTATTCCTTTCTTTCACAGATTCACCAACCATCTTCATCAATATATTTGGGAAATATAATTTACCTAAAATGCATGTATTTTCAAGTTTCTTAAATTCATCTCATTCTAATTCAAATATGACGGCAATACTACATGAGGTGATGTCTACTAGTGTAAGATAGGTGGTCTATGAATTTTCCCTCAATGAATCATCACTTATAAAACTGTTTCCATTATATGGAACATGTAAATATCTTTCTATTTATACTATTTTATGAAATAACTGAAGTTTAACTCTTGTAATATAATATTTATGTTCTTTGTATCCGTTGTTCGGTTTGGAGGTTTGTGACCCTCACATGAGTGACCCCTTTGGGTGTGTCCGATTATTTACCCTCATTACTGATTGCATGTAATAGATCAAAACAAAACTCATGTTTAATTAGTATGCCTTATAAAATTGTTCATGATCAATTTGACAAAATGAATTATTGAATGACGTGGGAACTTTTCATTCCCCTTCTTCACATTTAAAAAGTCAACGATTAAGTGTCTAGATTTAAATGGGATGTTAAATGGTTGAATACCATTACATGGACCTTAAATATTAAAATTGAATTGGTCAATAGTAGGAACCCCACAATTGACCCTTTTTATTGGTAAATGAATATTTAATGGATTGTATTTATTATAAGGAAATGTGAATAGTATAACCATGTCCCTTGGACTTATTGGAACATGTAAAGGAAATGATTAAAGGTGTTATTAAATTGTAAAATTTGCATGAAAATTTATCATGGTATATATTTATTTATTAAAATAAATATGCCAATTTATTATAGTATTCCGTGAGAAATACATGGATTATAATATAGAATACGTTGTATTCTATTGAACTACATTTAATTTAATGAATTATTAATTATTATGAGATTCTAGACATGGTTCTCCTAAACATTTTTTGAAAAACATTGGACCCGATGGTGCTCATTATTTTTTTATAGTTATTACACATTATGCTACTAATAATTTTTTTGAACTTATTGTATATGCATATCATAATTGTTTATTATAGTTAAATAACATGATAATAATCATTATTTATTAATTTTTTTTGACATGAACTTCCACCTTATTATTTGAAATTTTTTGGACATGGCACTCCTCATATATTATTTGGGATCATTAGAAATGGAGCTCCAAAACCAATTTTTTAGATGATTGGTTTGATGATAATAATAATAATAATATCTATATATATATATATGAAACCCTATATGGTGAAATTTGTTCCTAGATACAATGGTTATATACCATAGGTCCTAGTTCTATTTATATAAAAAGTAAAATGTTTATCGATATTTTGGCTTAGGCTAAAGCATGTATATTATGACAGGGATCCTACAAGGAGATTAAGTCTGACATGGTTTATATTTACATTGTTGTATTAAATTTATTATACCAACATGTTTTATATTTTATATACTCATACTATATTTTCATTATAATTTTTTGGTGCTTTCTACTGAATTTTTCTCACAACCTATTCATGAATCTATTTAGTACTAGGAGATATCTCCTCATTATAGGTGAGGATATGTCTTGTGTTTGTTTATTATTATACCTTCTAGGATATTATATTTAATCGGGATAGCTCTTGTTCATGTATTTAGGTTACATTCCATTGTTGGAATGTTTTATTTATTTGTCTCGTTTTAGTCTTGCGTGTTGTATGTATTACTTATTGTATATCAGATGATTAATTTATGAGTCATATTGTTTATGGATAAATGTTTTTTAGAAATTTATTGGAGTTATTTGTGTTATCATAAATTATAAATTAATTAATATTCTATTTTTGATGTTATTAATTTATTCATCCACTTACTTAGTACTGACCCAGAGGGTATCTCTCTCAATAGTATAACCTTTAGTCACTCACAACTAGTTTCTAGCCTATAGAATACTTTAAGTCACACTAAAGGCCATGTCTCCAACAAGTTAGGTTAATATTCATATATTTAATCGATTGAGGACTTGAAACCTTAATTTCATCCCATTCATTGAGAAATGTAATTATTACTCAGGTATATATGAATATTACTGCCTCTGTGAATGAGGAATTTTATTATTCATCACCTACCTACATGGAGGGTTCAAAGAATGAATTTAATAAAGGTAAATAATATTTAGGAAATGTTTAATATTATTTAAATAGTATATTAACATTATATGAAATCATTTTCTAACTCGTTAAATAACTATAGCATACTCTTGTTTTGGTCGGTTTTACAAAATACTTGAACACTATTGTAATATTTATGTCATTAATGATTAATAAATTTTTTAAATTGATAATTTCATTTCATAATATTTTATTTAACTTTTGTAATTATTTTTGAATGAAGTTATTGATTTTTTTTATATTTATTAATATATCACCATTTTGTCCTTAAACACTCATAAACTATTTATTCACAATTACATTATTCAAACCACAACTTAATCGCTGACCAAATGAAAATGGTATATGATTAACCATTAAATAATTATGATTCTATTTTCTCAGATAATCTAGTAATGACATGTGTTTAATTTGTAAACAAGAATCTATAACACCATTATAAAACTAGTACGAATCAAGCAATCAATGTTTCTGGGATTTTATGAAAAAATTGACCACTACCGAATAATATATTTAAAATTAATGCATATAAATGATATATATTAGATAATATAATTTATTATTGTTCTTATATAAGTTATTTATATACTTTGGTTTATTATATAGGATATCAAATCACATTAAAATATGTGGGAATATAAGGAAATGAATATTTTTATCAATTTTCAATTACATGAGACATATAGGTATTGTGAACCATTATTTTTTTATATCATAAATTCTCGTCCCTATTTACATCTTGTATAATTAATATATATCATTTAATTTCATTTTAATTTCCATTTCAAGCTAACCCTCTTATTTATTTGTTATCATTTTTATAATTGATTTCAAAATCTAAATTCCCATTAATTGAGTTGTGATTTGTTTCTTGAACTTATTATAAATACTTTGGGAACATTATTCTATTTGTTTTTATTATGTTTTATTTTCCCTTTTCATTATTTGGATTTTTATTTCTACAGCGTAAATCCATTCCAAGATATCTCTTATATCATGAATTTTTATTTCCGTAAGGTATTTGATTTATATTAAATTCCATTGATTGAGTTAAGATTTTATTCCCCAAGAATCATTCTTATCAGTTTAATAAGTTTTATAATTTCAATTTCATTAGATATTCAATATTTTCTTTATGTGGAAAATTGATTCATTAAAATAATTTCAATTTTATCAATAAACATATGTTTAATATAAGTGAATTGCTTTTAGGAAAAAAATATAATCTCTTTTAACTATAATTTTCCCAAAATTTATATGTTTTTAGTTCCAAAGAATATTTGATTTTATTATTTTAAAATCTGAATATGTTTTTATTCATGTTAAATTACTATTTTCTCTTAAAAAATTTGATGTTAAATTTTACTACCACTTTTTTAGGGGGTTTCAAGAAATGTATTTAAAAATATTCAAAAATATATTCCTTTCATATTCAAATTTTTTATATTTCACTAAAAATCTCATTTTCATAACCATATTTCTATTTTGATGATATATTACCAAATATTATTTTTCAAAAGAAAATATTTTCCAAATTTTTAACTTCACCTTTCTAAAATATTTATGTCCTTTTCAAGCCTCCATTAATATGTATTTTTTAAAAAGTAAATAATTTCAAAAAAAATAATCACCATTTTGAAAAAATATATATTTTCAAGGCTTTATTATTATGAATTAATTCCAAATATTGATTTTGAAAATGTATTGTTTTCAAACCCCCAAAAGTGACCATTTTGAAAATGAATTTTCAAAGGGACTCTAAACATCATTTCCAACACCAAAGTGAAATGTGTTTCTTAAATTATATCCTATGATACCACATTGATTTTACTCTTTAACATTATTTAGATCAGAGGAGTTTCATTTTATAAAACACTTTCTAAATTTTCTTATGAAATAATCTTCGGTTGTAAAGTATTTTTTGTGATACCATGTAGAAATTTTGTGAATACTATTTTTAATTTTTTCGGTTCTTTATAATGTGGGGAATGATTTAGTTCATATGGAACACATATGTATTTATTATGAAAATTATGGATTTATTTCACCCTCTAATGTATTGGTTATTTTTTTTAACTCAATAAATAAAGAGGTTGAGCATAAAAATGGTACATGTTTTCTAGTTTAACAGTATTCATTGAAAACACACATCAAATTAGCCACATTAACAAGATAAAATATCAATTCGATATAGATTAGTTATATTAACAAAATTAATCATGAACCAGATGTAGAATATATAACATTGAATAAATGATCTTGAACATTGTGGATTAGCTATGCTCATATGATTGAGTGTGAAATGATGAATATTACCTATGTTCACAATATTTAATATTAATGATATATGAAATAAATGTGTCCACAAGATTGAGTTTTGAAATGATGTTGATTATATATATTCACATGATTGAGTGTAAACTTGATTCAGATTAGATATACTCACAAGATTGAGAATATACAAGATCTAGATTAGCTTTGTTTAGAAGATTGTGCATGAACATGATTGCGGTTAGCTACATTCATAAGATATGGTGAGAACTCCACACGGTTAGATTTGATCACGGTATTATGGTTCTATATCCTTTTAATTATTAAATTATATATATTTTTCCCTATTATTATGATCTTTGGATCATGTTTAATGTATCAAGATTCCACACAGTTTCTCTAATATTTATGTTAACTCATATGAGATTTCATTTATATCGATCATGAATTATAAAAAAAAATTTATTCCATGTTCATTAAATAACATACTTCTCATCTTTGCATTTTCCCCATATTCTTATGAACTAACCATTAGAGAGATGTTGATAAAATTTCCTTATATATCATTTAAGTGTACCCTTTTCTTCTGTTTCCCTTCCACTACATATAATAGTGAGTATTAATTTTGATAATTCTATAAGAGAGTATTGTGTGTCTTTATTATAGTGACATTTAAACATATATCATAAAATAAATTCACTATATAGTAGTCCTAAAAGACAATATAACTCACTTTATCTATAGTGTGTGATTAATTTCTGTTATACAATTTTTAGATTATGTAAATAATTAAAAATAATAATTGGTTCAACATTGTTTATATCAAAGATAGTTTGTAAAAGATAGTTTTAAAGCATAATACCAGAGGGTGTAGGTCAGGGGTTCATCATTTGGTATTAACATGGGGTTTAGTTATATTTGTGTGTTATTTGAGTTTTTTATATATTAATATTCTATTACATTAGTGAAATCCACAATGATAAGTCTTTGTATAAGATAATATAATGATGTTTGGGTAAAGTAAATATTTTGTTGTTCTTAATGAAATTACATCCATATCTGGATATTGGAATGTGGAAGAGGTTGTGTCACAAAAGCACTATAACAACCCATAATTTTATCAATGTAATTTTTTCATGAGTTTATATAAGTGTGAAACATATAGAAATGTTTAATATATAGAGAACATGAAAAACAAGATATAACCAAATAAATTTTAATTAGATGATTAAATTAAGATAATAATTATATGCATAAGAATTTAAAATATTAATATGGGATAAAAATTGTAAAAAATGAAACTAAAATATGAAAATTTGAAATGTATCAATCCACTAAAATAATCACACTCACGAAGACCATATAAATTAAGTATAATATTAGTCATGAAATATTCATCTTTGAAAAAAAAATATTTATTACCCTAATAGAAATAAAAATTTAATTAATATTGAATGAAATATGAGGTATTTATAGAATGTATTAAACCGATTTGATTATTATAAATCAGATCATTGGAATAGTAATTTTACCATTGTTATTGTAATATAACCATCAAAAATAGATAACTAGACATTATGATACTATACTCACCAGTGGAAGTGTAAAATAATATTTAATCATCACATGAAATGAACGTATGACACATTTATGACATGATATTTGTTAATAAAAGTTTTCAAAATGATAAAATAAGTGTTTTTATTTCTACAAAACAAAACGCATTTATTTGCATCTTTATAAAAAATTTAGTGATTTAAAATAAACATTATTTCCATAACAAGTTATTATAATACAATATTATATTTCATTATTATGATAATATAATTATATGATACCTTCAGTAACTATTCAAATGGTCGAAAAACTGATCATAATATTAAAATTGATATTTTCCCAATAAATAATTATTTTACTTAAAAATCAAATTTCTCATATTTAGAAAATTATATTCATAAAATATATTTAATATTATGAATCAATAGGATAAAAAATTCATAGGGTTATTTTTAGTTAATTTTTTAAAATATTGTAAATTTCAATGAATAGTAAAATATAGAAAAAGATGGAAAAATGAATTTTAAGCTAAACAGAAGAATTTTTTAGTCATGGTTGATTTAAGAGCCAATTATTTAAAAATAAAATGAAAAATTTACTATGTGTTGTCTTACTATTCAATACTATTGTTAATAATGAGGAAAAATATAAACAAATGAATATAATATTCAAAAACACTCATCTCCTCCCCTGATAGATATCACCATTTGCTACCCCTTCTCCAAAAACCATATAATCCTTTAAACATACCCAAACACTAACCAAATATCTAACCATATCTCACCTAATGTAAATAGAATCCATTATCTCATTATAATCCATTTTATGGACCCTTTAGCGGTAGCCTAAGAGAAGTCATCTAATGAAACAATCAAACTCTCAACTAAACCTTTTTTAGTTTTATTCATCTTCTATCACCCCATTATGTTTATAATCCACCTAAACATAGTTATATAATTTTAACATTCCCAATTTTTAATGGACAAATAATCATTATTTTCCATATTTTTTATAAGTGTTTTTGTGTGGAAATTTAATTATTCAACAATAATAAATTTTGAGATGATTAATTTTTGAAGTGACATCATGTGAAGGTTAAATACCTATTAAATCCTTGGAATAATATATTGAAAATCTTCATAGTTATATGGGTAATTTTCATGTGATTCTAAGGAGCTATGTGCCTCAATGAAGATAGAATAAAAAATTCATATCACGTGCACGTGATTTTTCCAAAATAGTAGAATATATCCCAAATTATATACGAGATGCGAAATATGAGACCTAAATTATGTTTGTAATGATGTTTTTATCCTAGGTAAGACATAAAATTTTTGTGTCTCAAGAAAATAGTTTGATCGCAGCCTTTTTGGTTTTTTCCGTTTTTCATTCATTTATCATTTCTTTGTTTTCTTTTATTTTTTTATTTTTTTATTCCGTTGTCCTTCATATGAAAGGAACCGAGAACTATTCCTCATTCATGTGGCCTTCATAAAATTCAATTTATTCACACATTTTTTACTTGTTATAAATTTGAATCACATTAATGGGATAAAATTGATGATTATGCATTTATTGTACTATTAAAACATTTATTAACATTATAGACTTAATTGGAGTTTGGGTAAGGAAATATGGAATATGTGGTGGGTATTTATGAAATATTTGGATCTCTTAGCATATATTCTTGGTTTATTATATTTAATCTAAGTGATATTGATGCTCTGTACATGTGACTAGTAAATCTCTCTAGGTAGATTCATTACCGGAATCCATGTATGCCACAACATTCTTATTCTTCTTTCCATGAGTAGAACCTTATGATTATTTAGGTTTGTTAATTTTTTTGGTATTTATTTATTTTCAAATTTTTTTCTATTCTCAAATGTTCCAAAAATGGATGTTTCAATAAAAAATGATAAACTCTAATGTTATCATGGTATAATCCTAGAAAATTATTAGAAGATAATTTTTTTGAGAATATACAGGATAATTATAATTATTTATCAAATGATAATTATATCAAATTATCATTGGATAAATTATAAAAATATATCAAAATTTTATTATAGGAAAATTTTCCTTAATAATATTAAAAATTTATCAATGTGTAATTACATAGAATTATAAAAAGGTAATATATGAAAAATTATCATAAGATAATTAAAAAATTATAATTTATTATCTTAGGATAATTATTAAAAGTATCATGAATAAATAAAAAAATTATGAAATAGTAATTACATCAAATTTTAAAGAGATAATACTATAAAAAATTATAAAAATAGAATTATACAAAAAAAAATTAATTATTCATTTGAATAATTATAAAAAAAATATTACATTGAATTTAAAAATGGTAATCACTAAAAAATATTTATAAGATAATGATGAAAGTATTATTTATTATCAAAGGATAATTATGATATTTAAAAAGAATTATTATATAAATTTTTTAGAGAATAATTATAATGGACTACCAAGAATGATCTTGGCCTAATATATAAGGATACTTATATTATCGCATGAATTTTTATAAAGTTTCTTGAGGAGATTATTTCAAGCAAATTCATAGTGCAAAAATCATATTTTTAAAAATAATCTAGGAGATAAAAAAATTCATCGCTTGTGATCTTATATTAATTCTTCATATAAAATAGATGATACTGGTAATAAGAACTATGATGAACCATAAGCATTAACATGTTGAAAATTATTATAATTAATTCTAGGGGAGGTGTTCTTGACTTGTTAAATCTAAACTCAAGATTTTGAACAACCCTAGGGGGTTTATCATTACTATTCACATAAAATACATTTATTGTTGGATGTTTTGTACATAATAGTGATTTCTTAAAAATGTTACCATTTTATATTTTATCTGTTTGAATAATTGAAAAAAATTCATTATTTTTTATCACATATAGGTTTGTGTGTGGACCATGATACATGTTATGATATTATTTCCTTATAATTTTTTATAATTGATATATTATATGTTTTTTATGATTTATATATTGATTTTTTTTTAATTATTGAACTCATGAAGTCTTAATATGTTTTTTATCATGTTGCACATTATTGTGTATCATGTAGCCTTCAGAAAATTTGTTCTTTGTAAACATAGAAGGTTACCATCATGTAATGGTTATACCATATAAATGGACTATGATGGATGTTATATTATGATAGTATTAAAGCATGATAGCCTGGTAGGTCATAGGTGACTCGATTCACTATGGTTTTGAGGAAACATTATGATACTCAATGCATTGTGGATTTCAAATAGAGCATTGACTCGATGCCTTGTGAATTCCTAGTACCCCATTGACTTCGTGACATTTTGATTTTGATTAATAAGACCACCTGATTCCTTCTTGGATTTATGTATCATTATGACATCCTTATGTCTAGCTTATAATAATTTCTGATGACATGTCATCATCATTTTAGTAAGGATCCAAAGTACATAGGGTAAGAGGTTATTAGTTGTCTTGTGAGTGCATGACTGGTTGTTTTTATATCTTATGATGTTATTATTTTTTATTAATTTACTATACTATGGAATACACCTATTAAACTATATCACATTTCATTAAGTATATATTAGTGGGGTATTATTGGGTGTTGTACTCACACTCTATTTAGGAATTTTGTTTCTCTTGAATATCTCATGACTAGAGACGTGGTGAGGGGAAGGGGACCAATTATGAATGGTGAGTAAGGGATTAAGGACCTACTAGAGATTTGGTATGGACTTCGGATGATTGTATATTTATTTATTTAATTATATGTACTAGTTATTATGTTTTATTTTTCTACTGTGGGAGTAGTTTAATACTTTTATGACATATATGCCCCTTTCCATTTATTGATTACAAAATATTACATTGATTATTTATTATATTTTTTGTTATTGTAATTTGGTTAATGGAATAATATTAAAGGTATAGACCCCTACAGAAATACTCAGACCCTCACTATTACAAGAAAACCACTTACGTATGGGGAGGAACATATGAGGACCTGTGACCTTCCAGTTTGAAGATAATGATTCAGGTAGGGATGATACAAAATGGTACCAATATAATAGGATACAATTACGTTTTCTTCATGGTTCATTGATTTAGGGTAAGGTAGTTTGAATGTTAAATGTTTTTGAGACTCTGGAAGGTGAACTATGATAGTGTCTTTCTAGCCCTATATAGCAGACCTCCAAGATTCCATAAAGTGGGGGATATTTTATTTTTATTACTAATATTGATTATATTCACCTTGGGTGATGCACATGATATTGATATGTGATTTATGAAATTTTAGTTGAATTCATTCATATTTATTAGGAAAGTAGTTACACATTGCATATATATACCATCAAAGTGATGTATATAATTTCTTTAATAAAAATAATTGATGTATGTTATCTATTTAGTAATGATTGTCTTGTGTGATATATTTGTGTTTCCATGATGATATGATATATCTAACTATGAATTAATTAGTTTAACTAATAATGTTGTTATGTTATTTTTTATATAATGACTGTGAGTAACACAAAATGATAGAGTCCATGGTGTGTGCTATGGGGGTTATAACTTTGGATGAGGGTAGACTCTTACAAGAATCATTATTCGATCTTATTGACGGATTTAGTATTATCCTAAAATGTATATTTTTACAAATTTCATCCATCAAATTATAGAATATTTCAACTCAACATAGTCTTATGGGACTATATGGGATGTTATATAAAATAATCCCAGAAGGGACGATGTTTCCTCTCAACCACCGAACATGAAGGAAAAATGATTTTAGCATGTACAAACACCTAATTGTTTGTTTAGGCAGTACACACACATAAACTAGAAGTCTATCTCTTAGTTCATTCCCTATGAATAACAGTTTACAAAAATATTTTAATATACTATGAAAATAAAATACATTATTTTCAATATTTTCAAGAAATTTGAGCCCCTTAAGATGATGAATAATTGTTTGAAATAATTATGATAATCTGTATAATAACCTAGGACCCACAATCCCAGATCATGTAGAAAATTTAGGAACATTAAATCTACATCATTTATGCTGATAAACTCTTACATAAACAATTCACATAACATTAAATTATAATTTCTCAAACATAATCTAGCATTTATTTTTCACTTATTGACATAATTTTTTTAAACTCAATCCATATAACCTTGGGGAAAGGAGAACATAATAATGGTGAGCCCAAATTATCTAAAAGGGTAATCATAATAGTTAATAATTTAATTTATTAAATGAGAATAATAAGTGAATAATGGTATGATGACATAATCAGAGTGTGTGAGAAAATCATAAAATAACTCATAGGGATAAATACCTAGATAATAAAATATTTTAACATGGTAAATGAAATATCCATCAAAATAAATTATAATGAGTCTTATTATATTAATATTTATCATAATAAACATTTTAAACACATATATTGCATAGATAAAACATAATGGTATCTTGGATCATCATCTCAAAAAACTCTTACAAAATGATTACAAATTTTAACGACTATACATCTGAATTATAATATAATTCTATAGGTGACATAATCATTACCCAATACATTATATCTCTATTAGGGTGCACCGTTATTATAATAAATAGAAGGCTCACCTTATGCTATATGGATACACTAATCATATTTAATGTCAAAAAACAACAATACGAGTAAATTATATATATTTCTCATAAAAAATCATAAAATAATTATTCTTTAATGACATGATCAACCTATGGAAAAAATATTGGGTTTAATTTCAATAACATTGAATGATGATTAACATATATAAAATAAAAAATTTAAATAAAAATATCTTTGAAAAATGATTAACCCATGGAAAAGAAATAGTTTCCAAAAAAATATTTGCAACCAGATAATACCATGGAAAAGAAACAACTTAGAAAAAAAATATCTTTTAAAAATGGTTAAATCTATTAAAAATAGGTTCCACAATAATCACATTGATACATGGTTATCATGTAAAATAGGTTTCTGACTGAAGAGATAAATGTATTTGTTTTTTATTAAAAATAAATTCTAAAAAAATTATTAAAAAATGTTCGAAATTGTATAATTACATGAATATATCATGAATAAATAGAGGTTAAAATAATTCATTAGATTTATAATATTTCAACATCAAATACATAATCATACACAATCCTGATAAATGATGTGATTGTAATAAAATAAAGTTACCACTTTTGAAACATTGAATCATAATCCCCATGAAAAAATAACATTAAATGAAGATTTTAATGTAATAAAAAATAATTTTATTCATGTTATAACCTCTAAAATTTCTATTATACACACTTTGAAAAATAATATTGGTTTATAAAATATCAAATGTCTAAAATAAGGAAACTTATTTCAAAAATATCATACTTCATTGGTAATTATGAAAGATAATTATGATATTCATTTCATAATTAAATCATTTATATAATATACATTCATCATATTTTTCCTTATTAATTTCCATGTAACACATTAGGGAGAAATACATCACATCGATTAGCAATGCGGTAGTATGTCGTACACACAACCAATGTTATCGTGTCCCCTATGGTATTAAATGTAAAAAGGATTCATATTATATAACTAATAGAGAGGTATAATTATGTTATAAAAATTATAATATAATATATAAACATTATTCTTATCATTATTTCCAACCTTGTAATATTTTAATGGAAAATTTGATGACATCGGTTCAAGAGGTGGTAGTCTTCCATAATACAAACAAAGTTTTTGTAACCCATTTTATGGAAGTGTGTTTGGTTATAGGATATACCCATAAAATAAGAAAATTTTATTATATTTATTATATTTATATTATTATGTAATCTTTTAGTAATAACATTCTATGTCGATGGAGGGAGATAAAAAATAAAAACACTTTAAGAAGAACATTGTATCTTCTTTAGGTATCCTTTTAAGGTTTTCACTAAAAACATAAAACGTTTGATTTATTCAAAAAAATAAGGATTATACAATTATAATAGGTATTATTTTATGTGATTTGGGCATAGTTTTATTTATAACAATGTCTTGATAGGTGTGAATAAGTGAATGGAGTTAGTTCCCTTTTACTGTTGAGGATGAGTGGAATTCCTATAAATACTCAAATTATCCACTATGGGGAAGATAATTTTACTTAAAGTGACTCCAAAATTGATAATTAATGGGTTTGAGGAATTATAAATTCTATATAGACATCCAAGAAACATTATAAAAAAATTAATCATTTAATTCTTTAACTTCTATATTTGTTTCTTTTTTTTCTTATTTTTGTTTTTCAATAAAGTAGCTAGTTCTCTAACCTATATGATTTATCCATTAAGACTATATTAAAGACATAAATATTAGATAATTTATAAACTCTAATTTTAATTATTAAGTCTAATCGAAAAATTAAAAACATTTTTTTTTTGAAATTAGTTTTAACACAGTCATTAATAATGTGCGAAAACATCATTTTATCCTTAATTGACCTAAAAGAGTGTATAAATTACGTGGAAAATATGTTCATTATGAAATATAAATTTGTCCATGAGTGGAAAATATTTCAAATTAATTTAAATTTATTACTACAATTTTTGAATATAGGATTATTAGTTATTTTAAATCATTTATGAAAATTTCATTTGTTAGAAAATAAAATTAATGTCAATTTTGAAATTATTTATTTAAATTGAATTATAAAAATATCAATACAATTATTTAAATAAAATATATTAATTTAAAATAATTTCATAATTATATATTAATATGGAAAATAATTTAACATAATAATTCATTCTCTTTATAATACTTCTAATGTTTTCAGTATCATTTATTTTATACAATCCAATAACTAAATAATCCATGATTTCGTGTTTTTTAAGTATTTAATGTTATTATATCACCTATAAAAATAAAATATAAATTATTATGATAAAAATTTAAATTATATTTCAAAATCATAATTATAATCAAACCAATGTCATTTTCCCTCTCCCCAATGCATTATATAAATTTAGAGGAAGAAATGTACATTTTTTCATTTTTTTCTTTTCATACCTTATTATATGTGTCTCTTTCATGGGAACATATCCTAAAAAAAATCATAAATTTAAAAATTTACGTCATAAGGGTTAATTTATCTCTATAAAATGGGATTTTTACATGTTTAAGTTATTTTAACCATGTGTTTAATGTTTAATCTCTTGGTGAACTTTTTTTCACGTTGATCAATATAATTTAATTTTAACTATTTAAACTAATTAATTTGGTTAGAAATTATGTTTTACTTATTATAAATTATGTACTTTAATTATTACTAATATGAAATCAATGTTTTATAAATTTGACTAATATAACTATGAAATTTTAATTTATTATTAATTCCATAGACATGGAGAGGCAACGAGTTTTTTATAAGAGTATTTTTTTAGAAAAAAATGATTATTTATTAAATAAATTAATAATAATAATCATTATATAAATATAAATTAATATTTAATTATATATAATATTTAAATTTCATATAAAATATTTACCACAAGAATATATTTTAATTAATTAAGAAGTAGAAATATTATGCATTTTAGAGTAGTTTTTAGATAAACCCATTATTCGACCACCTAAACAAGCTTATACCAAAACCCAATAAAAATTTGACTATAAAGTAACTAAATATAACTAAAAAATGCATATTTATGTGAAAAAAGAAAAAAATATTCATATTATATAATTATTTAATTTGTTGAAAATAATAGATTTTTTAAAAAATTTAGTATTTTTCACTATTCATTGAAAAATAATTATTTTTCGAAATATCCCAACATTTTACACAAAGTAAATTATTATATTATGATTAAGGAAATTTTATTTATTTTATAAATTAATTTATAAATATTTGGCATTTTAATTATAATGTTTTTCCATAAAAATCTATAAAATAAATTTTGGAATAAATTATAATTTTGAAGAATAAAATGACATTAATGAAATTTAATTTATTATTTACTAAATATTAATCAATAATTTATATTTATTGAGACATATATGTATAGATATGTATATATTATAAATTAGTTAATAATATTCCTATTTTCCAATTTATTTCTATGTTATAACTGTAATATATATCATGGGTCGTTTAAGTTCGATGTTGTGTGTTAAATACACTATACAACATAAAAATATCATGGTTGTGTGTAATTCATGTTAAACTGAGTGTTTCATGTAATGAAACATAAACATAGTGTTTCATGTCCTTTACACTATAAAATATATTTTTCTTGTTTTAAAATCATGAGGTTTTACATCCTCTTCCCCTATAATAAAATGTTTCCTCAAAATTTGGACATTATATCATTAATAATTGGTTGGTCATTTGAAAATAATTTTTTCAAATTATATTCATAAAAATGGTTAATAAAACATACTCTTAAATACAGTGATAAGGATTTTTGAAGGCCATATATAATGACACATATTTATGTTTCCAAATTCAATACCATTGGTGGGAAGTGAAGATTTGGATATGGAAGTAAAATGTAAATCCCAAATAAGGATATAGAGTCATAGATTTCCAAATTAACTATAAATATAATGATTAATATAATGGTAACAATCTAAAATTCATAGACCAAATAGGTGTTGAAATTTCATTGATATCATCAGATGTGATGGAAATAAGAAAAAATTTTGTATCAGGATCCTTATCAAAGAGTTTATTTATTATATTACCATATACACTAATAGAATATGTAAATAGACAAACATTATTATTACAATTTCATCCTTTAACAAACATCCTATACAATCAAAACTTTTCTCCAAACAAATAATATTAAGGAAGAATTTCTAACACCTGAAGCACTAAAATAATCTATTAAAGATAAAATAACCATAAAATGGATAATGAAGATATTCCACCTATATTTAGATATTAACCAATACCAAAAAAATTTGCACAATGTATGATAATTCACAATTTGAATCAACATTCATATGGTAGATTAATAACCAAAATTAATTTGTAAAACCTAGAGGTCAAACTAAATCAATTCAAAAGACCTCAACATTAATGTTTTTCATAACCGTGATGTTTTTCACCCACCATTCAGCTTGTAATCCAAAAAATATGGATATCTTCATTTAAAATAACATTGATCACTTTTCCACTTCTTTAATCCCACAATTATTTATACTATAAAACCCTTGTTCTTATAATTACAACAGTATCTATGATCATATAAATCCTAATGGTTATCAATACATTAAAAGATATTTACAATAATATTATATGAATAAATCACATTAATCGAATGTTTTACATATAATTAAAAACAATAAAACATCTCTTAAATTCACCTTAATAAATAACAAAATATTCTACATTAAACCCTCAAATTTGTTTTCTATGAATTCAAAATTATGATCATCCTTAATTTTATTTACCTATAATAGTGTGAATAAAACATAAGTTAAAGTCACACGAAAAAATATAATATCCTATGTAATCTAAACTAATAGGGGATAAAACTATAAAAACCTAAGACTTACAATCCTGTATCCTGTACTGAAATAATGAACTTCACATTTCCAAATTTGACATTGAGAATTGGGAACAATTTATTTCTATACAATCCTTAAAAAATAAAAATGAAAAATTAAATCACTTACATTCTCAATGATACACTCCAAGCTTCCAGAATATTGTTATTCTTAAATAATTCCATGTCTTTTGTTGTATGCAACCCCGAGTTTAAGCACACCCTGACCTATCAATGTAGCCTTTTAATAAGAAGTTATGAATAATACTAACCAAATTTTGAAATTTTATAAACTCTATTTTCTAAAATAGATGTTATTTTTGAATTCAGAATATCAAATTTTTCTTAGCTTGAAATTTTCTTATCTTTTGGAAAAGATTCAAATTTTGACTAATAGTGAAAAATACTGCATTTTAATTCCAAAGTTCCTTTTTATCTAATTTATTATTATTTTCAGATTGCAGTTTTACTGGTTTTAAAGTTTTATTGGATTAATATTTTATTATTTCATAAAATTGTGGTCATTGTAAGTAATTTCACATTTGAATTGTTCACAAACAGAAGTCACTATTTTGATATATATTACCTCTTGAAAACTAGCTTTTTGGTTTTGACAATTGGAATTAATTTTAAATTAATTACTCTAACTTCTATGTTTTTAAATTTGGAAAAATAGATTCCATATTTGGAATCAGAATGAACAAATTGTTTTAAAAGGTACCTTTAGTTTTGTACATTATGAATAGTAACTTGAGAAATTATTTTTATTTTCCATGGTAAAAGGGTAAATCTATGAAATAAGGGGGAAAATAATATTATAATAATCCTAAACTAACCTAACACATGTACTAATACTATTGGATGAGATATTACTGAGCCTGGAAATCCTTATATCGATTTTATGACCCCATGGTTCCACATGGGTGTGAAAATTACATTTTATATAAATTAATTTAAATTATAGAAAAATATAACATAAAAATGTATCTTTTGGTAGAAAAATTATATTGTGTTTTATAATTGGTATCTTATACTATAAATATTCATTAGAAATATAAAATGTATTACTAAATCATTATATTTAATTTATAATTTTTATACATTAAAGAAATAAATTTAATTAGGACACAATAATAATGGAGTGATTGATTTATTAATAATGGATTCAAAGTAATGATATTATAAATGTTATAAAAAAAATTAATTTGGTTATTTTGATGTCATCCAAGTATTTTATGGATGGTATTGACATATTATCTTTGAGTTAGTGACTTTTATTTTAATTAATAAAGTTTTTATGAATTTAGAAAAAACAAATTCCTAAATAGTGTCAAAATTGACATTAATGAGTTTTTAAAATAAATACTATTTTATTAAATGATATAATGGTACTAAAAATCTAGAATTTGGAAAAACATAATTATTTAATGTTTTAAATGTCATTAATGATCCAAATATGGTTCTTTTGGCATTATATAATAAATATAGTTACCATATATTATGAAAATACAAGAATACTTGGTAAGAGTTAATGTTTTTAACTAATGGATAATGCTAAAAGATAATGATAATTTTGTGACATAAACATGGCCAAAACCTATTGGTTGAGAGGTTTTTGACACAAACAAATCTTATTTTTGAAATAAATTAGTTTTCGACCATTTGAAATATAACAACACATTATTTAAATACATTGATATTACTTCATAATTGAAGTATATTTATTACAACATATAACAAAACCATGATAGGACTGTATAGGTATAGTTACATTAGAAACTGGGAAACATAGAAAACTGGTTCATAAAACATCTACATTATCTCTTGTTTATTTCATCATAACTAGACTCATTTTTGGAAAATCATACTTAATACCCTTCTTCACGACCTGGGAAAAAACATATAAAAGTGTGAGCTCAAATGATTAGAAATGGTAAACAAAGAAAATTCCAATCATATCATATTCATAAGAGCATTACATTTGAAAATATTATCCTACGTATAAAAGATCACAATATCATGTCATGGGATAAATAATAAATTTGAAATTTAATTCCAATAGTCAAAACATAATACATGAAACTTTGTGGAATACACACATAATCATAGAAAATAATTTCATATAAGTCAAGGCTCATTTCCAAGACCATCATAGTGAACAAAGTCCATTACTAAACAGAGTTCTCTCCTCGTTCCAGCCATGTATCACTGAACCTAATTAACTTGTCATTTCATCCATGTATATCTAATGATATAAAAAATTTACCCAATGTATTGAAAGGAGATATAGGTCCCATGCATATCGTAATGTAACTATTCTTACGTGTTCCAAAAACTATAAATCCTTCATCATATCATAACCCGTGTAATAAAATCAGATTTGTAAAAATCTTGTGATTATAAAATAAGAAATATAAGATAAATGGTATTTATAAAAATAGATCCATCATAAACATAATAAATTAAATGTAATAAAAGTGATATAAATATAATCCTAGGTTATCTTAGTTGGAAAATAATTTTGATAAAACACATGAACATAATTACAGTGGATAATATCCTTTTTTTTCAAAAAATAATATCTCATGTCAAAATGACATAGATTTTTAAAAGAAAATAATTTTTTTAAAAATAATCTTGGTACCATATAGAAGAAGCTTCATGGAAATTTGTTTTCAGGAAAGTGTAAAAATACATTCTGGTAGTATAAGTTAAAAAACATTCTTCTCATACTTTTGCTGGAAAAGTAAAAAAAGTACATCATATGGTAAACGTAAGATAGATTCCTTCCATTCAATTTTGTAAAATTAAAAATGAGTTAAAAATAATATAAAAATACATATAATAATAGTAATCATTTAATGGGAATATACTTATAAAACATGAAAATTGATGATAAATATACCCCTTGTAAATTCTTTCGCATAAACAATCTCAGATAAAAGGGAGATTGCAAAATTATCCCTTACCTTAGGTAGGATATCCTTCATATGTATCCAATCCTCATGTATGATTATTTAAATAATTTTAATTATTTATTCCATAATTATAATCATTTTTTATTATATATAGGATAATATTTTCATCTATTTGTTAGAATCATTTCATTGTTACTTGTCATTATGGTATTAACGGCTTTATGTTCATATGTATGTTTTTTCAGATAAGTTCTTATTCCAATTTTTAGGATATAGTTAGATAATTTAAATCATGGTATTAGTTTAATATATATAACATATATTCATCGAGCTAATTTATATAATCATGGTTTCATAAAGATTATGTAGAATTAATCACTTCGCACCGTGGAGACAGTAAGTTGAACGTACACACAAACGATGATATTGTTACCATAATTTTCGAATGGTATTGATGTTTATGGATTATAGTATCTCAAAATTAGTATAATGTTACAATAATCATATATAGTTATTATTTTCACAATTATACCCTTCCAAGTAAGGTGGTGGTGAAAAACAGATTACACCACGGTGTGAAGATGATATGTTGTACTTATAGACGCATGGTGATTTCATTTATCATAGGATAGATAGAAGTTAAAATAGGGTTGTTTCATATTTATAATAAAATATCAATATATTATACATAATAATTTTATTACTTTATAATTAAAACAACTAAATCAGAGGAAGGGTGAAGAAGAAATAAATTTGAAAGAATTGGTAGAAGATATTATCTCTTCCTCGAGGTGGATCCTTCAAATTTCATATTAGGGAACTAAATTTGGTCTTTTGAGAATAAGAGAGCATCTAATATGTATCTAGGTAATTTGGGATGATAAATGGGAAGGGTTTTGGTGAGCATTAATGCTCAAAATGGTGTGAAGTGGAGATGGAGGAGGTTCTGTTTTTTAAGAGAGGAGAGTGGCTCTTTAAAAACTCTCAAAATATTAATTTATTATCAATTAAATTTTGATTAAAAATTTTACAAAACATATTTAATTCTAATATATTATGTATTTTATTTAAATTACCATCATACAATAATTTTTATTCATTTATGGAATATTTAATTATCCTTATCTTTTTAGTTTAACCCATATTTTACCCTTTTTAATCGTACTTTAATATCTTGATATTTACACATTGTGTGTTATTATAATTACTATATCATGTCAAATGACACAAAAAGTCATTTATGACATATTTTGACTTATATAAACCATTTTTTGAATATTATATTTTTATGAATTTATTACCATTTAATAAACTAATTTATGTTTTAAGATATGAATTATGTCAATTTTAGACCCTATTCATACTTGAATTTTTTTAAAAACCATAAAAAATAATTCCTTTGAAAAAGAGAATTTAATCATCCCATGTATGTTAAGGTAACCAAAAAATCATGTATGGAATCAAAATTTTCAAATTAAATTTATTTCATTGTTTAAAAATTCTTTTACTTGAATATTTCATTAATTAGGTAATCAAAACATCATTATTATGTTATAATTAAATATATATATCTAATGTATCGATATTATAAATAAAATGCCATGATATAGGAAACCATTATGTGTTTCTAATTACTATTTATATAAGAAGACTAAATTTATATAACCCTAAAGTAAAATTGATTTAGTAAAAGATATATGTTTATGTTATAATTATGTTACATTAAATTAATTCTTATAAAATGTCATTTCAACATCCAAGTGAACCCATGGGGTCCCAAAATCGACATAAATATGACCATGGTTAGAAATATCTCATCCAGTTGTATTAAGGAACGTTTTAGGGTAGATTTATAATATTAAATTATTATTATTTACCATTATTTACAACATTTACACATTAACCATGGTAAATAACATAATTACTGAAGTTACTAATCATAATGTCCAAAAATAAAAGGTAACTATTTTCGCACAATTTATACCTCTTAATTCAAAATATGGATTCCATTTTTTCAAATTTAAAACACATAATTTTCAGTAATTAATTTTAAAGTAATCTCGTTGTTGAAATGAGAAAATGAGTTTTAGAAGATAAAACATTGCAAAAGATTGAAATTTTTTTACTTATTAATTCAATGTAAAATTAATTATAATGACATATATTATATTAAATGGTAAAAATATATTCTATTTATACATTCAACCCATTAAATATTATGATTTAAACATATAAATAATCTCGATGAAAATATTTGGTTTTAATAAAAATTTACTGTATTTTACTATTCATCATAATATGAAATTTATCTGAAAAATATCAGAAATTTATCCAAAGTAAATTTTTTTATCTCGATTCAAAATAAAATGTCTATGTTTTCATATAGAAGTTATTAATGTGTCAAAATTTTAATTTAAAATTGGTTCGTTATTCAAAGGTGTAAAAATTAACCTTTAAAAAGGTTCTTATACATAAAATAGGGTTTTATTCATACCCTATGAATAAAATATCCATTGTATGAATATAAAAAATATTTTATTGAGTATATAACACAAATATATCTCATTAATTTCAATAAATAAAGTAAATTACTCAAAAAATAAAAATATCTAATTGATTTATATTTTTTATAAATTATTAATAGATAAAGAATTCATAATGAATTTTCATAAGTTAGTTATAATTATTCTTTCTAATATAACTACTAGTATACAATGGTAATTTTATATTAAGGGAATCTCTAGGTTCATTTAAACTCATGACTACATTCATATAATGCTACTAAATAATAAAATTTATTTAACTAAAATATTTCATGAAAACATTCAGGTGTTACATTCTACACCACTTAAACTAAATTTCACCCTCAAAATTCATCACATGGAAATAAACAGATGAGGATATCTCTCCCTCATCATAACCTCAAGTTCCCATGTTGATTCTTTAAATTGTTGGTTCCTCCAAAAAAACATTAACCAAGAATTTGTTCTTGTTTCGTAGATCTTTTTGTTTATGATCCAGAATCTCTATCGGTTGTTCTTCATATGAATGATCTTAATCTAAGAGTATTACTTATGAGATTAGTACATGTGAAAGATCGGGTATTTACTGTCTTAGGAGAGATACATGGAATAAATATTGAATTTGAGAGTGATTCAATGGAAGTCCCAATCAGTAATCTACCATCCCAACAAGATCCAGTATTTCAAAATGACTAATATACCTAGGGCTCAGCTTTCCCTTATTTCCAAATCTCATTACTCTCTTCCGGGGAGATATTTATAAGAACACCTTATCACCCAATTCAAACTCTATGTATTTTCTTCAGTTTTCATCATAACTTTTTGGTCTACTCTTATCTTCTCTATGTTGTTGAATAGATCATCCCCTTTCTACCATTTTAACAATAAGATCATGTCCTAAAAGATTTCCTTTTCCCTACATCATCCCTTTATGTGGGATTTCTGCACTTCTTTTCATAGATGACCTAATAGAGATACATCTGAATACTAGAGTGAATGATATTATTGTTTGAAAATTACACCAATGGTATGTGTTTATCTGATCAACCTTTGAAGTCCATAGAGCAAGCTCTCAGCTTGTCTTCTAGAGTATGAATTTTTCTCTCATACTAATTATCTGTCTAAGGATGATAAGAAGTCCTCAAACATAACTCTATGTCTAGATAATGCTTAAGGATTCGCAAAAACATTGAGGTAAACCTCATATCCCGATCAGATACAATGAAATGTGGTACTCCATGTAATATTACCACTTTTATTACATATTTCCTTTCTAGCTAATCAAGATGTAAATCATCTCTAATAGAAATGATGTGTGCTGAATTTCTAAGATTATCAACTATAACACAGATAGAATTATTTCATTGGATGTTTTGGGATGTCTGATTAGAAATTCCATAGTGATGTTTTTTCATTTCTATTCTGGTATTGGTGATGGTTTTAAAATCCCCCTAGACTTATATCTCTCAGCCTTAAATTTCTTACAGCACGAATTGAGAGATATATTTGGTGAAATCTCTATTCATTACATCTCACCAGAGGTACTCTTTCTGTACTTTTTATGTCTTTGATATTCTATGGTGAATATACAATTAATTAGAATGAGCCTCATCCAATATCTCCTTCTATAATTCTGGTATGGGAGGAATACAAACCTGGTTCCAGAACCTTATTATTTTATCACAATCACAGTTCACTTTTGGAACATTTCTCACCTTCTTTTGTAACTCTACATTTTCCTTCACTGCCTATTTAATATTAACTTGTATAGATGGTTGGAAATTCATTTGAGAAAGATACTTTTTCTCCCCAACCATTAAAAATTCATGATCCACCATTTTTTAAAACTTTAATGTTGGATCTTTCAGGATTCTCATAATGAATAAGCTAGCATGGTATTTTTGGATCAAATCATCTACCACGTTCTTCCCTTTTATAGGGTGGTAATGTATTGAGATATCGTAATCTTTAATCAAATATAACCATATTCTTTGGAAAATATTTATCTCTTTTTCTATGAAAATAAAATTTAACCTTTTATAATCAGTTTTAATATCACACTTATCACAATAAATATAATGCTTCTATATTTTTAATTGAACGATTACCATAGATTACTCCAAATCATGAGTTGGTTAAATTTTTGCAAGGATTTTCAACTTTCGTCAGGCATAAGCTTTCACCATATCAATTTTCATGGGAAAACACCTCATCCCCTTCTTGGATGCATCACTATATATAACAACCCTTCATTTTATTAAATATATAGACAAGATTTATTACATAGAAAATTTCACTTGATAAAACATAGAAGATCGAGTGTTCTAGTGTCTTTGGAGATTAGGAACATTACATAACAACTTAAAACATAGGATGCAACATCTTATTGAAAACTTCTGTTGCATGACCACTACATTCCCTCATACTCAGCATTGCATGGGATAACCTAAGGACATGTATAAGAAAAGGGTGAGATATAAATCCCAGTAAGGGAGTTAACGAGGCATAACATGAAAGATATAATACATGTTAGGAAATAGGCATATCAATTCAACATAAGATAAACCTGAACAAAAAGGCATGAAATAACATGATTAACATAACTTGGAAATGTGGAAACAACATTTAACATTATTTTAGCATCATCCAAGGCTCATTTAACATGGAGCATGAGTAAATCGTCATTCAACATGAATTAGCATGAGTAAACCCTCATTTCACATGATTTTTCATGATACTAATCATTACCCAATGCATTGAAGTGCTATGAGGGCACACCCTTCTTAAACATTTCATTTCATGCATCAGTGTGACACATGGATCATATAACATGGAATCATTTAACATCATAAGATATTCCAAGATTTAGAAATGTGGAATAAAAAATTGAAAGTAACATTGAATATTTATATGATCATAAAGTTGAATACCCATGATAGAGACATGGGAATGGTATTCACTATATAATGATTTTGGCATGGAAAATCGTAGTGCCAATTCGGCTGCATAACTGCATGACATAAAAATTTTTAAAAATGGTTTATGAGATAAAAAGGGGTAACTCATAATACTTAGATGAAATGGATATTAAGGGGTTCATATAAAATCATGTACCAACATATGTAATGTAATTTAGATTCATAATACAGAGGAATTTCTTAAATGTAAAAAAGGAGAGACAAATTCCTTACAAACTTTTGAATGGTAGCAGGTGTGCATGGGAGCCATTAAATGAGAGTGAAAGGGGTCTATCATAATTACAACATAAATAGGTCAGTATGGTGGGTGTGAAATCATACAACAACATTTTTAATTCAAATTAATGCGGTATAACAACATAATAAAATTGATGCAAAGATGAGAAAGGAGGAAATCCCTTACTTAGATGTGTGATTCCAAAGGCAATGGAGTGCCTTGAGAAAGGATTCTTGGGAGATTGGGTCACCTTGGGGGGATTATAGAGATATGAGGGAAAAGTTTGGACGAACTCCAAATGCATTGAGTGTAGAGGAAGTGGGATATTGGGTGGATTTATATATGAAAGGAGAGGGAATTCATTATTATTCAGGTTTGGGTCACCACACATTAAACGAATCAATACCAAAAAACTGACAAAGGTTTTTGACCATAGTTTTAGACAAAGGGGAGTGGAAAAAACTATTTTATAAGACAAATGGACTAACTTCTTAAAATAAGATGGTTGCTTAAGTGGAGGTGAGTCACACTCCTAAGGAAATTTATTTAAAAATGGAAAATGTTTTATAACTCTTGGAGGGTCCACTAATGTTTTGTAGAATAAATAAAACAAACCTAAAATCACATAATTTTTATGTTAAAACATATATTGGACGAAAATATCATTTAACATATTTTATTACATCACTATTAGGTCATTATGATGTCATAATACACATTATATATTAAAACGATATTTAATTTTCACCCCAAAATTCGACTGTCTCAGAAAATTATGAAAAAATATCTATTGGATAATTTCAACATCCTGATTCCAAAAATAATATTAATTTAATATAAATATTTTTCTAAATACATGAATTTTTACTTGTAAAATAAAAAATGACATTTATAAAAAATTCATGGGTTTTGACAAAAACGGATTTCAAACCTTAACAAAATTACAATTACATTCATAAAATTAAAAGATAATTTATATTTAATAAAATTTAATTTAATAATAATAATAATTTATTAAAATACTATTTAATTCAAAAAATTCCTTTAATTCATCAAAATAGATTTTTTAGTTGAATAATAACAAAAAGTACTATTTTCACTTTAAAACCTATTTATATAGTAACAATAATTAAAATAATATATAATCATTATTATATATAAAAATAATGTACATAATAAAAGTCCTAATGTCTTGATAAATAATTCCTTATAACACTCGCATAAGACTAATGGTTCTGGTGTGCAATGGTGAGAGACTTTTGGGGTGGCTCGGATAACATTGCTCGAGTGGTAATCTCTATAAACTTCTACTACTCTCATAGGCAGTTCTGTTTGAGCTTAACATGTTGAAGATCCAATTGGTCTTTTTCTAGAGGGAATACTAATGGTACCACCTTCTTTCCATGCTCCGACAAATGGGCTTCATATGGGTAAAGTCTACTGGATGAGGTCATCGCTTCTTTTGTCTATGTAAATTGGATTTATAAAAGCCCTATATTTATACTAATCATGTGATCACTATTCAACAAATATATTATAAATGGTCACAATTCTTAATGGTATTTTAAAAAAACAAAACATAGAACCAAAGAAGTGAATTCATTTTACATAACAATAAAATACATTTAAATAGACCAAGAAGAATTTTCATTAAAGAATTTTTGGGTCGTTAAAATCTTCCCCCCTTAAGAAATTACACCCTCGAAATTTCTTTTCCCCACACTAAAATAGATGTGGGTAACTCCGCTTTACCACTTATTTAGGTTCTCGTGTCACTTCTTCAATCTTTTGGTTTTTTCATAACACCTTAATGAGGGGCATCGTCTTATTTCATAGAACTTTTTCTCTTCAATCTATAATCTTAAATGGTTCTTCATCATAAGAAAGATCATCCTCTTATTATACTACCTTTGAAAAGAGAAAATTTTAAGGTTCTAGTATATACTTCTTTAAGTGGGATATGTGAAATACATCATGTACTTTGGCCATGGTAAGTGGAAGTGCTCGTCGATAGTCCATAGCCCCGACACGATCAGGAATCTTGAAGGGGACAATGTACCTAGGAATTAACATTGCTTTCTTTCTAAAACTCATGACCTTATTCCATGGAGATATGCATAGGAATACCATGTCTCCAACTTTAAACTCAATTTATTGTCGATGGTTATGAGTATAACTCTTCTGTCAACTCTAGGATGACTTGATATTTTATTGAAATATTTTCAACTTCTCAACTATTTCATCGACCATTTTTGGTCCTAGAAACTTACGCTCATGGACTTCATCCCAACATGCATGTTTTCTACAACTCTTCGCATACAGGGCTTCAAAAGGTTCCATTTGGATGCTTGAGTGGAAACTATTCTTATAGGAAAATTAAACCAGAAGAAGATGTTGATCTCATCCTCCTTTAAAGTCCATAGAATAAGATCTTATCATATCCTCTAGTGACTGAATTGTTTGCTGAGATTAGCCATCTGTTTGAGGATGATAGGCCATACTGATGTTCGGTTCAGTATCCATATCTTGTTTGAAGACTCTTCCAAAATGTAGAGGTGAATCTTGGATTTTTATCACATACAAAAGATAGTGTTACTCGATTAAGCCTTAAAACTTCCCTGATATATATCTGTTCCAGTTTATCCAATGATAAATCCTCCCAAATTTCAATGATGTGTGTAGACGTTGCATGATGATCCACAAAAACCCAGATTTCATTGTTGCCTTTTAATTTATTTAGAAGTCCAGTCACAAAGGCTATGGTGATGTTCTTACATTTCCATGTTGGTATGGGCTATGGTTGCATCATCCCCTTATACTTCTTCCTCTCTGCCTTCACTTGATGACATCCCAGGAACTTTGATTTACACTCAGGAATCTCCTTCTTCATATTATCTCACCAATAATGCTCTCAGATATCTCGATACATCTTTTTGATTCCTAGGTGAATAGATAAATTTGAACTCTGTGCATCATCCAAAAGTTCCTTCTTCAACTCTTGACTTGTTGGAACATATAGTCATTTCCCAAATATGACAATTCCTTCTTCATTAAAATTGAACTCTGTGGATTTACATTTTCTAATAGCTTCCACTTTCTTCTGAATTTCCACATCATCCTTTTGAGAATCCTTTAACCTTTTCAAAACAGATGGTTTAGAAATCATTTGTGAAATGCTTAATGATGTTCCTTTCATTATGATTCCCATGTCTATCTTTATCAAATCTAAGAATAATTGATCCATCTCAATTCTCATAAATGATAGAATCACTGGGTCTTTTATACATAGAACATCTTCCACCTTGTTCCCTTTCCAAGGGTGGTAATGAATAGAGCAGTCATAGTCCGGGATCATCTCTAAACATCTTCATTGGCACAAGTTCAACTCTTTCTATGTGAATATATACTTGAGGCTTTTGTGTTCCATATATATTTCACACTTCTCCCCAAAGAGATCATTCTGCAAAAAATTTAAAGCGAAGATCACTGTAGCTAACTCCAAATCATGTGTTGGATAATTCTTCTCAGGAACATTGAATTATCTTGAAGCATAGGTAATGAATTTTTCATTTTTCATCAACACACAGCTTAGTCCCTGATTCGAAGCATAACTAACTAACACAAAAAGTTATCCACTTGTAGGTAATGTGATCATGAACATAGTGATAAGTCTCCTTTTCAATTCCTTGAATATTTTTTCACATTCATCACTCCATGAAAACTTCACTCGCTTCCGAGTTGGCATAGGAAGAAGGTTGGACAATCATGAGAAATTTATCACAAACTGTCGATAATATCAAGCTATTCCCAAGAAGTTATAGATATCTGTTACTGATGATGGCCTTGTCCATCTTTCAGTTATAATTTTCTTGGTGGGATCCAGAGATATCCCTTTGCTTATGACTATATGGCCTAAGAATGAGACATCCTTCAACCAAAACTCACACATTATGTACTTTTCGTAGAGTTTCTCCTTCCAAAAGGTCTCTAGTATAGTTCTTAGAGGCTTTTCATGATCCTCCTTGGTTTTGGATTATATTATAATATCATATATAAAGACTACCACAAATTTGTCGAGGTAATCTCAAAATACCATATTCATCAATTTTGTGAATATTGTTGGAGAATTAATGAGTCTAAAAGGCATTACTATGAATTCATAGTGTCCATATCTTGTAAAAAAAGTAGTCTTGGGGATATCATCCTTCATCACCCGAACATGATAATGTCCTGACCACAAATCCACCTTGGATATGTATTTTGGCCTATATAGCTTATCAAAAAATACATCAATTTTTGGGAGAGGATACTTTTTCTTTATTGTAATTTTTTTAAGCTCGCAATAATTGATGAAAATGCGCATTGACCCATCCTTCTTCTTGAATAATATGACTTCTGCACCCCATGGTGAATCACTTGGGCATATAAATCATTTATCTAGATTCTTCTGTAGTTGTTTTTTTAGATCCTCAAGATCCACAACAACCATTCTATATGGAGTCTTGGATATTGGAAATTCCCCAAGTATAAGGTCAATTGAGAATTCAACATCTCTTCTAGGAGGAAGACCAGAAAATTTCTCAGGAAACACATCAGTGAATTCCCTCCCAATAGGCATGTCTTCAAGGACGGTGGCTTCCTTGGATTCAATCATCTGAGCCCGATATGCATGCTCATAGTGTACTAATATCCATTCTTGAGATGATGGAGCTAAATAAACATCATCTTCCTCCTTGCATTTGTATTGAATCGGGGGTTGATTCTCCATATGGAGAGTGATTTCCCTACCATGGAAATTTATGTTGTATCTATATAGGGAATGCCAATCCATGCCAAATATTTCATCAAAATCCACCAAACGGAGGATGATAACAGTCACCTGGATGTTCAATTCACTGATTATGACACGGGAGGAGTTATATTCATGGGATGCAATGATTGCCCCATTTTCCGTACTCACCAACATCTTTACATCAAGGATTTCTGTTGGTGTTTGGAATGTTCTACTAATCCATCTGGAAATAATGGAATGCATAGATCCTGAATCAAAATGTGTGTTCTCTATTTTTTAAGGAATAACTAGAGTACTTATTACCACTTCGTTGTCAGGATTCACATCGGTGGTATTGATGGAAAAAGCTCACCCTTTCTTCCTTGCAGGTTGTTGGTTGCCTCTAAAAACCCTTAGAGTAGGTAATTGGTTTCCATTGTGCCATATTTCATTACAGTTTAATCAATGAACAATGTGTTGAGGGTCGAGCGGAGATTTCCTCTCCTCTATCGTAGTTGTGGGTTTTCATGCTGATAGTTAATATCCAGCAGCCCTTCTCTTCCACACCTAAAGCATTTCCTCACCCCCTTCAGGAAATGTTTGGGGTTCTTCTATCCACACCTTTGAAAAGTGGGGTGCCAAATTTTATTAGCACCATGGGATTTATCCATCGGACCACTATAATTGAATTACACCTTATGTATTTTATCCTCATGATACACATGAGATTTTCTGATCTCCATTTTTACCATGAGGGCATATCAGACAATTTCTTCATTGTTTTCGAAGTCACAGATCACTAGCACTTTCCGCAGTTTAGGTCTCAGCCCACCAAAGAAGTGGTCAACCTTGCATTCGAGGGTAATGACAAATTCAAAGGCATATAGTGAAATCCTTGTAATGTTTTCCTCATAAGATTTGATGGATTCATCATCTTTTTTCTTGACAGGAAGGAATTCACATTCCATCTTATGCCATAGGGTGCACAGAAAATATTTATCAAAAAACATCTTCCAGAAATCATTCCATTGCAATGCCTCAATCTCCTACTTAGGCTATTTATTTTCAATCAATGTCCACCATTGATTGGATTCACCATTTATATGATAAACATCCAGAAGAACCTTCTCTTGTTTGGAACATTGAATGATGGAGAATATCATATCAATAGAGTTTATCAATTTTTTGACGATTGAGGGATCAGATGATCCATTAAAAGTATGAGGCATTTATCTCATGAATCACTCGATAGTGACTTTTTATTTATTAGGGGGGTCCAACATTCCTCTTGAACAATTTTTTTATTCAATTCTTGAGTTAACTAAGTGAGTATCATGACAATGTTCATGATTCCCACTCCCATAGGATTGGGAAGCATATTAGCACAGTCATCGCATTGATCTTTAAATCGGTTGTTAGCCAGAGTCCTCCAATTATTGGTCATTGGATGGAATAAAAAGAAATTTAGGGGAAACACATAAAGGGTAATCTAATGACAAAATTAATGACTTATAAAAAACCATTATTTCATTAACATAGGAATCCATAGGCTTTAATCTATGTTATCCATGTTCTACTTTCGAACATATATTCTTAGGAGAAATCACATAATTATGGTTCATTCTAAACTTGTGAATTTACCAATGCATATCCCCTAGGAGTTTAATAACCAAGAGTGCAGTAGGGCCTGTTGTCATTTACAAGGATACCCCAGGTCAAGCCTGATACTCTTTTTCGAGGTTTTTAGCCCTGGGTACATCTGTTCCAGAGCCGCCTCTACCTACTCGTTTCGAGACAGATATGTATTTGTTGGATCAATAGTAATATAGATTTGATACTGATTGTAGAATCAAACTATGATGCAGATACTCAATATAAAAGAGGGGGTTTGAATTGTATACTTTAAAAATCCTTAATAAAATTTTACATAAACAAAACTCACAACACCTCTAAGCTCTTATAACTTTCTTGATTCTGGAAAAGTGATTCCGAAAATAGAAATTAACAAATGTTTACAACAACTATGATTCTATCTTAAATCATATAGATTCTTATACAATCAGAGTACATGTTTAAGTAAGTTTAAGAAAATTATACTTTCCTCAACAACCAAAATTACAATGGAAATCAAAATTGTAACACTACAGGTAAAAAGTAGTAACTCTTTTAACCCAAAGATAAGGGTATCCAAATCCCTAGATAAAGGTCCCTTGATTTATACATTCAAGAAATTCTATCATACCAAAACCCCAGTAAGCCCTCAATACGAAGATCAGTATCTGTCCTGCAATCCCTGAAAGCCCTAGATTTGTAAGGAAATCGACTCCGCTAACTTCACAACGCGAAGTATCTGATTTCAAGGAAATCGAACCTCTGAACAAAGAAAATCTGCATGAAGAAAAGTTTGAACAAGCCATTCAAACATTCTGCATGAAACCTGAGAGTTTATAAGAGCCTCTCTCTATTTAAATCACTTCAACATCATGTAAAAAAAGTTGTTGTTCATGTTAACATTATTTTTCTGAGCTCGTTCAAAAAGCTCTTATTTATAGGCATGGCTTCAACGGTTGGCTACCACCTCCAACGGTCATATTTTTCCTCGAATTTCAGAGAGAACTGTACAAGTGTCACTCAAACAATGGTTAGTTAGTAATTGAATTCATGCCTTCATTTTATAACAAAAAAAATGTAAGTAAAAATATACTTTCATATACAAAATCGAATATTCGGAATGTAATCAAGTAAATGTTAGGAGTCTAACAAAAAATACATTCGGTGTCTATAATACAAGGATATTCAGATGCTATTTTTTTTGGAATTTGGAACCTGAAATCTATAGAATTACAGAGTCTAAATTTCATGGAAATTAGGAATCTGGATTCACATGAATTTGAAGTCTAACCTCATAAGGGTTCGGTGTCTGAATTCAGAGAGTTCAGAGTCAGAACTCATAAGAGTTCAAAGTCTGAATTTAGAGTGTTCGGAGTTAGAACTCAAAAATATCAGTCGAAATTCATTAGAATTTAGAGTCTGAACTTACAAAGTTCGGAGTTTGAATTCAGCAGTATTTGGATTCTGAGTTTTCAAATTTCAGAGACTGAATTCACCAAAATTCGGAGTCAGAACTCATAATTGTTTGAAGTCTAAATTCAGAGAGCTCAGAACCTGAATTCCAATCCTAAAAACAGAATGCTCTATATCTATGTATTATATGATTCCGATTTTTTTGATATGAAACCAAATTTTATACTTAGACAAAATTAATAAAAAAAATAGTAAGGATAAATTTCTTTCGAGAAGTAAAATTTTCCTTATGAAAGTAAAACATAGGTTAGAATGAAATTTTCTTTAAGATAAGGTGTTTGTGGTTTTCAAAACAAGAAGGAACGGTAAAGTCATAAGGAAACCATATTGACTTAACAATCTCCCCAAAGAATGATGGAATGAAAATGTCATAAGGAAAAAGGTATTGACTCAACAATCTCCCCCTTTTTTGGAAACCAAAAACATCCTTATGAAAAAGAATATAATGACTTAGAAAATATTTTTCTAGAATTTGAAATAAAACTTATCTCCCTTTACACATGGTCAGTGATGAATACAACTAACTCCACCTTATGATTTGGATGTCTAAGGATTGAATTCTATATTTACAGAATGAGATTTTTCATTATCTAGAATATGGAAATCTCTTTAATAAAAACTCCCCCTTATTAGGAATATTTCTTCTTTAATTAGAATTATTTTTCTTTTCTCCCTCTTTGTGATTTTCAAATAGAATTTGAGAAAATGGAAAAGAAATTATAGTACCTGAAAGATTATAAAAATACATCCAAAAGAAAAACAACAACAAATTTCATTATGATTAGAAAGAAATTGTACAAGGAAATGAATACAACAAAAGATCGGATTGCAAAAAAGTTATCCTTCATTTTTCCTGAACATCAACATATTGACTATAGTCTTCTGATTTTTGATCTCTTTATGATTTTCCACTACTCTATTAAGAATCTATTTCTGATCCTTAGCTTTCTTCTCTAATTCCGTGATTCATTTTTATTGAGACTTAGGAGTCTCTGCCTGAGCCTTCAGGACTTCTTCCTGCTTGTCATGTTTTTCTTCAATCTCAATCTGAAGATCCCTTTCTCTCTTCTAGCTTTGGGTAGCAGAATATAATTTCCCATTCAGATCCTCCACCTCTTGAATCCGAGTATTTTGTTCCAAAGTTAACGGTTCATAAAAACTAGTTGTAAGATCTTTGATACTACCATCTTCAATATCAAGATACTCCTTTACACTATCTTGGAACTCATCAAGTTCTCTCATGTATTCAACTGTCTTATTTGACCAACCAACCATTTTCTTATAGGACCACTTGTGGGATTCATAGTTAATGAATAAATCTTGATGTGAGCCTGAAGTTATACACACTTATCCATCAACATGGATAATGAATCCGATTTAAGATTTAGTATGTCTTGAATAATTTTGAATCCATATTCTATTCTTGGAAAAATTAGAATGGTGCCAAGAGGCTTCTTCAATGATTGAACAATGAAATCATATCCTTGAGACAATGATTCTGAATCTGAAACATTCTTAGGTGAAGGTTCTTTTTCTGTCTCAACATGTTTCCTCTTCAATGATCCACCAACTTCCTTCTTCTTTAAAAACATTTAGTTGGCGTATCAACAACCACATTTTTACCTTTATCAGTTCTCATAATGGTTTCCTAATCCATAGATTCATGTTCACAATCAGACATCTGAACAATCTTATCCTTGTTTACTTGTTCTTTATGAGATCAGGCCTCTGAATCTTCAAGATGAATAAAATGACAATTATAACATTCATCTTGAGATAACTTGTTCACGTCATCTTCAGCCTTGTCATCTAACCCAGAAGTAACAAGCTTCGAAGATTCATCTTAATAGGTTTGGATTGACAATTTCTTGGATGGGATTTACTTCTCATGAAAGTCCTCCAAATTCTTAATCAAATCTTCTGTATCAGTACTAATTTCAAATTCTTATTCTACTCCTTTTACAGCTTCTTTTTCTTCAATATCCTTTTCTTGGGATTCTTCCGGAGTCATGAACTTCTTCCCCAAAGTCTGAGGTAAGGGTTCAACCAGGAAGGATTTTGGTACTGGAATATTCTCTAATGCTTTCTCAGTATCCCTCAGAAAGGATTGAATGATCTCACCTTCATTCATATTCTTCTTTAACTTCTTTTATTTAGCTTGTTTATCAAGCTCATCAAATTTCTTCTCTTTTAAAGGCTTACCTTCTGCAGGATCTAATCTAAACTGTGGCTCTCATTCCTTCTCATTTTTTTTATCTTCCCTCCACTTGGCTACAACCTAATCTGCATAAGCTTTTTTCTTCTTAGGTTTTGAAGGTGCATATTGAGCTCCCTTAGATTTTGGGTTTTTTCTTCTTCTTTCACTTCCTTCAAATTCCTCTTCTTTCCAAACCTTTTTGATGATTTATCCACTCCTTGATATTTAGGAATAACTTCAACATCTTCCTCAAGTAGGTCATTAAATTCCTCGGAGTCCATATAAGATACAATGTTCATACTCTTCATGGTATCATCATTGAATAGAATGACATTTCAATTTCTAGGCTTCAAACTACAAGGAATTTTGAAAGATTCTAGACATTGAACAATCAACTTGGAATGAATGGCAAGGTACATAATAATATGAGCATTCAGATTACCATTTTTGATATTGTTGATCATAATCAGAATATTATTAACCAAATTTACCTTCCTCAGGTTCACCATAAAATCTAGGATGTACATATCACACTTTTTCAATGTGTCCTCAACACCTTTTCTCAGAATAATAAACACTTGAACCCATAATTCAAGGATTCAATTATTTGTAGAGAGGTGACCAATATTCGGAGTCTTGACATCAGTATGTCTGAGGCACTCCATAGATTTCACCTTAAAAAATCTTCCTTTGTCATTCGGCAACTTGTGGGATTAGAACTCGGATACCCCTTCATATAGAATTTCATCCAAGCTAGCTACCTTTGTATATAAAAGAGCATAATTTTTACCATAACTCTTAAATGAAAACTTCTTTCTTCCTTCTTCCTTGAACAAACTAACTGATTCATAAAACTCAACAGGCAAATCCAGATACACCAAATCTTGTTCCCCTGGATTTGATATGAAAACACTCTCCCATCCGTTGAGTTTGATATTTTTTAATATTATAGAATCGTACTTGTTGAAGAAATTCGGATGCACCAACCATTCTCTATATACCTATCACTCTAAAATTGACATGATAGTAGAAATATCTTTCTGAGAGGATTCTTCTACAGACATTCAGATTTGAGAAAACATTGAGAAATTCAGAATGGGCTTAAGTAGAGAGGCAATACTATTGCACGTGAGAGCTTGAGATTGATGTGGGACAACCATCAGGGTGTCCTTTATATAGGTTCTTAATGTGACGTTTAATCATCCAAACTCAATCCAATGGATAAAAATCCTTCTAATAAGATCTAACGATTGATATGATGGCATTAAAGAAATTTTGGTAGAATTCGATCTTTTGAGTTTTTTAAAGAAAAACATTCATATTTGAGGAAAAATAGAATCCGAATAATTTAAAACCAAAAGAAAAAAAATACCAGCAATAAAATGATAATTACGAAAACATAAGAAAGGAAACATACCTTTCGGATTCCTAGGAAAATTATTCATATTGATAAAAAATCTTCTTGAAGAAAATTATATTCCAAAAATTTTATTATAGAAAAATAAATTTGAAAATGAAAATCTCCATTACAAAAAATGTGAGTATGAAAATCATCATTACAAAAACAAAGAAAATCTTTGTTATGAAAACATATAAAATCTTCATTATGAAAACATAGAAAATATTCGTTATGAAAGCTTTCATTACAAAAGATTTGAAAAATTTGACTATGAAAACTTTCATTACAAAAGATTTGAAAAATCTGACTAATTTTTTTTTTATTACGATAGATTTAAAAATTATGAGCACAAAAATTTTCATTACAAAATATTTAAAAAATCTTACTATGAAAATTTTCATTAAGAATGATTTGAAAATTCTAACTGTGAAATTTTTTTTTACGAAATATTTAAAAAATTTGACTAGGAAAATTCTCATTACAAATGATTTGAAAAATATGACTATAAAAATTTTCATTACAAACAATTTGAAAAATATGACTACAAAATTTTTTATTACGAATGATTTGAAAAATATGAGTAAGAAAATATTAATTACAAAAAATTTAATCTAACTAACAAGCAAATATACTCCCCCATTGAAAAGGAATTTATTACTATAAGGAGATTGGTTTCAAAAGGAATTTAACAAGGATTATTACCTTATTTTTATCATTCCTAACATGGTTTTATGTATTAAAATCTATCTGAGGGTAATGATTTTGTGAAAATATTAGCAATTTGATCTTGTGTTCTGATAAATTGAAGAATGATATCCCCTTTTTGTGTGTGATCCCTAAGAAATTGATGCCTAATATCTATGTGTTTTCCATGAGAGTGATGTGATGGGTTTTTACATAAGGTAATGTCACTAGTATTATCACACAAAATTTTTGTTTTGGTAATACTCATATGATAGTCTGTGAGTCTGTGATGCATCCACAACACTTGAGCACAACATGTTCCAGCGGCTACATATTCAGCTTCACTAGTGGAAAGTGCTATTGAGTGTTGCTTCATACATGACCAAGAAACTAATGAATCACTTAAGAAATAACACATTCCAGATGAACATTTTCTATCCATTCTACATCCACCAAATTCAGCATCTAAAAAACTTTTCAAAATAAAATCATATCCAAAAGTATAAAAGAGTCTGAAATCCATGGTTCCCTTTAAGTAGTGAAAAATTATATTCACTGCATTCAAATGTAATTTTTTAGGATTGGATTGATATCTTGTACATAATCATTCTGAAAACATTATGTTTATATGACTAGCTGTCAAGTAAAGTAAGCTTCTTATCATACCTCTAAAAGGTGTTTGATCTATAGGTTTCCCAGCATCGTCAAGATCAAGTGTGTTTGAGGTACTGTTAAGAGTACTAATACTCTTAGTGTTGTCATATCCATAATTTTTAAAAAGATCTTATATATACTTATGTTGGAATATATAGATTCCTTCTAGTTTTTGAGAAATTTGAAAACCATGAAAAAATATTTACTCACCCATTATACTCATTTCAAACATAGATTTTATTAGATCCACAAAAGAATCAGTTAAATATTGCTGAGTCGAACCAAATAAAATGTCATCAATATAAATGTGAACAATCAAAACATTTTTGTTATCTTTATTTATAAAAAGGGTTGGATCTACATTTCCCTTAACATAATTATTTTAAAGAAAAAATCATGTAAGTCTATCATACCAAGCTTGAGGATCTTGATTAAATCCATACAAAGCTTTTGTAAGTTTATAAACATTTTCAGGGTGTTTTGTATCCTAAAAACTAGGAGGTTGTTTGACAAAAACTTCCTCTTGTACAAAAAAATTAATGGAAAGAACATTTCACAAACATTTGAAACAGTTTGAAGTTTTAGAATACTGAAAAGGTAAGTAAAATATGAATAGATTCATGTCTTGATATTGTGTCATAGGTTTCTTTATAGTCTATTCCTTCTTGTTCATTATAGCCTTTATTAACTAATCTAGATTTATTTCTTACTATGATTCCATTTTCATCACACTAATTTCTGAAGACCCATTTTACTCCAATAATAGATGTTTCCTTCAGTCTTTCAACGAGTTCCATACTTTATTCCTTTGAATTAATTTAGTTCAACTTGCATTGATTTTATCCAATCATCATCACCTAAATCTTCATCAGTTCTTTTTGGTTCAAATTGGGAAAGGAATTCTAGATGTTCTACTTCATTTATTAAGGAATTTCTATTTTATATTGGTTTATTTACATAACCAAAGATACTATCACTAGGATGGTTATTAAGAAACAACTTATTTGGGTTTTTTAAAACATGTTCATCAACATAGTTTAGTAAATATTCTACAGTAAAAGCTTTAGAAGAATCTTCTGGGCATTTCCCTTATCAGAAGGATCTTCTAAAAAAGTTTGAAACTCAGTTTTTGAAAACACATCTGAAGATGTAGGTTGGGGTTGTTTAAAAACAAAGTTATTAGTTTCATCAAATTTGACATGTACTATTACCTTAGTAGTACATGTTTTTTTATTAAAAAAATCTATAATCCATAGAAGTTGTTGAGTAGCCTATGAAAATTCCATCATCAGATTTTGGTGCGAATTTATGTAATTTATCTTTAGTATTTAAATTGAATACCTTGCAACCAAAAACCATGAAGTAGTAATGTCTAGGTTTTCTACCATTCCATAACTCATAAGGTGTTTTGTAATAAAATGGTCTAATCAAAACACAATTTATAGTATAAAAAGTTTTACTTATAGCTTCAGCCCAAAAAAATTTAGCTATAGAATATTCACTCAACATTGTTCTTATTATCCATTGAAATATTCTACTTCTTCTTTCAACAACACTATTTTTTTAGTAGTCCTAGGTGCTAAGAAGTTATGAGTAAAGCCTTTTCTACTACAAAATGTATCAAAATTAGAATTTTGAAATTCTCCTCCATGATCACTATGAATAGTTATCAAAGAAAGGTTTTTCTAATTTTTAACATGGGCTCCAAAACTTTTGAAATATGAAAAAGCTTCAGATTTATTTTCTAGAAAATAGACCCATGTAAATCTATTGCAATCTTCATCTGAGAAAAATACATAATATTTGCCTCCAATGCTTCCAGTTTGTGTTGGACCAAAAATATCCATTTGCACCAACTGTAATGCATCAATGGTTGAGCATTCATCGACTAATTTAAAACTTGATTTATGTTTCTTGTCAAATATACAAGGATCGAAAACTATCGATGTATCAAATCAATGCTCTAATAGATCCTTAAGTAGAAATTTCATAGAGATTTTACATAGTATTTCCTTGAGGTTTTATTTGAGAATACATCTTTTCAAAAAATTTCTTACCAGAAGTAAATTTTGCAATAAGTTTCTGAAGAGAATATATTTCGGATTTTAGTCTGATGACTAAAATCCTATCCTCATGAATTATTTCCTTAGAGTTATATTTTTCCTTAAAAAAATTTATTTTTAAAATAGCATTCTTAAGATAATTAGAATGTTTTTCCTTTTTAGAATTTACTTCCTTCAGGTTTTAGAAAGTTTTTTTAAAAGTTCATCTTTATCTTCAAGATCTATAGACAGGTCTGAAATATCTTCTGTAAGAACTTCTTATCTAGTATTTTCCTTGTCCAATTTCTTAGAAATTTTACAATTTTTTTTCTTATAACAACATGGAAAATCTATATACTTCTTTATAAGAAGGTATTTCATCATTATATGAAGATTAAGTATCTTTATTAGAAGTATTATCTCTATAATAGTAATTATTATCAAGAGATAAATTTTTTTAAGCCTCAGAAGAGCGTACCTTGGCCATAAGACATGTATTTGGTAAAGAAGTAGTAATAATGAATCCAATATTTTTTTGTGCTGATGATTCATATTCAGAAGATTCACTTCCCGAAGAGTCTCCATAGCTAGCACTCCAAGTATTGTTTGTTTTAAGACTTTTCTTATGCTTTGATGGATAAAAAATCTTTTTGTTTCTTTCTGAATTCCATTCCATCTTTTCCATCTTTTTCAATAGAGGGAAATCAGGTCTAATATGACATGTTCTTCTAATTTCATAATAAGTAACTTCGTCATATTTCTTATCATTGTAGTCTCACTTCTTGTACTTATTTTGATAGTTTTATGAGCTACTATCTTGTTCATTCTCTGAGAAATATTAGCTAATTAATTCTCATATTTTTCTGTATCACTAGATTCTGACTGAATAGTAACTTTCTTTGACTTTTTTCTAGTTACTCTTTCTAGAGTCTTGGATTTCATATGTTTAGACGTAGTTTTTAAGAAACTCCTCCATTCCCATTCTTCTTTTTAACATTATCAGTATCTCCCTTCATTCTAGTCTCATGCTGAAGAAGAGATCCAAACAGCTCATCTAAGGAAATCTGGGTAACTTTCATGTTCTCATCAATTGTTGTCCTCTTGGACTCCCACTCATTTGGCATGATGTTTATGATCTTATCTACAAGGGCCTCATCATCCGAACCATTTTTTCCCATATACTATAATCTATTCAAGATAGTCATAATCCCTTGATGAACATTGCTTATAGGTTCTCTATAAGGAAAGTTAAAGTCATGGTATTCATCTCTCAACATAGCTCTTCATGTCTTTATGACTTTAGAAGTACCAAAATGTGTAACTTCAAGTTTCTTCTAGATACTATTTTCAGCTTCACATGAAGATATTTGACTCTAGATTTTCTTAGTCCTAGAACATAGCAATGTATTTATGACTCTAAAATTTTCTTGATATTCTGGTTTCTCTTGATTAGTGAAAATTCTCAATTCCTTATCAGGGATATTATAGGCTCATGTCAGCATTAGTTAGTTTATCAACTCCAGTGTTAATAACGATATTCTTCATCCTATCTATCTAGTACTCATAATCATTTGCATAAAAAATAGGTGGTCTGGTAGGATTTAGATTGTCGATAGAACCAAAATTTAAACATGTCATCATAATGAAATTATTTCCACACAAAATTGTTAGTAATAAGAGTTTGTAATCCAATGTAACTATCCAGAGCAATGAAAATAGAACTAGAGTATTTCTACGTAAAATATGAATCCGAACATTATGATTCCAAAAAACTGAATCTGAAAAAATATGAAGAAGAATATTTCTCTTCTGAATCTTAACGTGAGATTAATTCAGATTCAACCCAAACATCTAAAGCCATTTTTTAGATTGGTACAGGGTACAAGGTCACCTCCTATGATAACAATTGTTGGATCGATAGTAATATAGATATGATACTGATTGCAGTATCAAACTATGATGCAGATACTCAATATAAAATTGTTGGGTTGAATTGTATACTTTAAAAATCATTAAAGAAGATTTACATAAACAAGATTCACAACACCTCTAAGATATAATGACTTTCTTGATTCTGGAAAAGTGATTCTGGAAATGAAACTTAAAAAAAGTTTACAATAACTAAAATTCTCTCTTAAAGAGTATAGAATCCTATATAATCAGAGTAAAAGTTTAAGGAAGTCTATAAAAATTATACTTCCCTTCACAATCAAAATTACAAACAAAAACAAAATTTAAACCCTACAGGTAACAAATAGTAACTCTTTTAACCCAAATAAAAGGGTATCCAACAACCCTGGATAAAGGACCCTTGATTTATTCTTTCAGGAAATTTTGTCATACCCAATCCCAGGTATGCCCTCAATCCAAAGATTGGTATCTTTCTTTCTATCCCCACAAGACTTTGATTTGTAAGGTAATCAACACCTCTGACTTCACAACCCGAAGTCTCTAATTTCAAGGAAAACACACCTCTGCAAATGAAAATCTGCATGAAGAAAATATTGAACAAGCCATTCAAACTTTCAGCACAAATCCTCAGAGTTTATAAGAGCCTCTCTCTCTAGAAATCACTTCAACATCATGTAAGCCAAGATTTCATTGAATTTAAAGTTCTTTTTCTGATCTTGTTCAAATGAGCTCCTATTTATAGGCAAGACTTAAACGGTAGGCTCCATCCTCCAATGGTCATATTTTTCCTTTAATTTTGGAGATATCTATACACATGTCTCTCAAATAATGGTTAGTTAGTAACTGAAAGAACGACATCATTTTATAACAAAAACAAATGTAAGTAAAAATATTGTTACATAACCAAAATAAAATATTTGGAATGTAAGCAAGTAAATTTTCAGAGTCTAACCAAAAACACATTAAGTGTCTATAAAACAAGGATATTCGGTTTCTATTTTCTAAGGAATTCGGATCCTGAAAGCTATAGAATTCTGGAGTCTGAATTTTAATGAAATTTGTAATCTAGATTCACAAGAATTCAGAGTCTGAACTCATAAGGATTCAGTGTCTGAATTTAGAGAGTTTGGAGTCAGAACTCATAAGATTTTAGAGTCTAAATTCAGAGTGTTTGAAGTCATAACTCAAAAATTTCGGAGTCTAAATTCATTAAAATTTAGAGGCTGAACATACAATATCTGGAGTCTGAACATACAATGTTCAGAGTCTGAATTCACCAGAATTCGGAGTCATAACTCATAAGAGTTCAGAGTCAAAATTCAGAGTATTCGGAACCTGAATTTGGATCCTGAAAATAAAATGCTCTTTATCTATGTATTATATGATTACAAGGTTTTCGATACGAAACCAAATTTTATACTTAGAAAAAATAAATAATGAAAACATGGTAAGGATAAATTTCCTTGGGGAAGGTAAATTTTCCTTATGAAAGTAAAACGTATGGTAGAATTAAATTTTCCTTATTATAAAGTGTTTGTGATTTTCAAAAAAATATGGATTGGTAAAGACATAAGAAAACCTTATTGACTCAATAATATCCCCCACGTATGATGGAATGGAAAATTCATAAGGAAAACCTTATTGACTCAAAAATCTCCCCCTTTTTGGAATGCACTAAAATCCTTATGAAAAATAATATGAGGACTTATAAACTATTTTTCTAGACTTTGAAATAAAACTTATCTCCCTTCACACATGGACAATGATGAATATGACTAACTCCCACTTATGATTTGGAACTCTATTGACCGTATTCTAGATTTCTGGAATGATATTATTCATTATCTTGAATACATAAATCTCTGTAATGAAAACTCCCCCTTACTTAGGGATATTTATTCTTTACTTAGAATTTATTTTCTTTTCTCCCTTTGAAATTTTCAGAAAGAATTTGTGGGAATGGAAAAGAAATTTTTTTACCTGAAATATTAGTACAATACATCCAAAAGACAGACAAAAACAAATTTCATTATGATTAGAAAGAAATTGTACAAGGAAATGAATACAACAAAAGATCAGATTGCAAAAAATTTATCCTTAATTTTTCTTCAGCGTTATCTTATTGACAATAGTCTTTAGCTTTTTGAGCTCCTTATGATCTTCCTATTCTCTCTTAATAATCTGTTCCTGATCCTCAGCTTTCTTCTCTAAAGCCTTGATTCTTTCTTCCTGAGATATAATAGTCTTCATGTTCCTTCAGGACTTCTTCCTGCTTGAAATTTTTTTCTTCAATCTCAATCCGAATATCTATTTCCCTCTTCCAGCTTTGGGAAACAGAATACAATTTCCCATTCAGATCCTTCACTTATTGGATCAAGGTATTTTGATCCAAAGTTAAATATTATTCAAAACTAGTTGTATGATCTTTGATCCTACAATATTCAATATCAAAATCCTCCTTTACACCATCATAGAACTCCTCATGTTCTCTCAAGTGTTCAACTGTATTCTTTGACCAACCAATCATTTTCTAACAGGACCTCTAGTGGGCTTCGTTGTTAATAAAGAAATTCCCTAAGTCAGCATCATGTATGACACACTTATCCATCCCTATGGATATTGAATATGATTTCTGATTTAGTGTGTGTTGAAGAATTTGGCATCAGGAGTCTATCCTTGGGAAAATTGGAATGGTGCCAACTAGCTTCTTCAATGACTGAAAAATGAACTCATTTCCTAGAGGCGATAATTACGAATCTAAATGTTTTTTAGGAGAAGGTTCTTTTTCTATCTCAACAGGTTTTCTCTTTGAAGATCCATCAGCTTCCTTCTTCTATAAAACAACTTTAGTATGTGTATCAATAACCACCTTTTGACCTTTATCAGTTCTCGAAACGGCTTCTGGATCCAGGGATTAATGTTTGCTATCAGATTGCTGAACAATCTTATGCACATCTACTTGTTCTTTTGGAGCTTCTACCTCAACATCTTCAAAATGAGTAAAATGATGATTTTATCTTTCTTCATTAGATAACTTGTTCACTTCATCTTTCACCTTATCATCTAACCTAGGAGTAGCATGCTTCGAAGATTCGCCTTAAGAAGTTTGGATTGAAAATTTCTTAGGTGGGATTTCCTTCTAATAAAATTCCTCCACTTGCTTAATCAAATCTTTTATATCACCACTTCTTTCAGATTATTCTTATACTCCTTTGAGTGCTTCTTTTTCTTCAACAACCATCTCTTGGGATTTTTCCGGAGTCATGAACTTCTTCCCTGGAGTCTCATGTAAGGGTTCTACATGGAATGATTCTGGTACTAGAATATTCTCTGATTCTTTCTCAGTATCCCTCCGAAGGGATTGAATGTTCATAGCTTCATTCATCTTCTTCTTTAACATCTTTTCTTTAGCTTGTTTATCAAGCTCATTAGTTTTCTTCTGTTTTAAAGCTTTAGATTCTGTAGGATCTGAGCTAAATTGTGGCTCTTCTTCCTTACGATTTTTCATATCTTCCCTCCACTTGGCTACATCCTCATAGGAATATGCTTTTTGGTTCTTAGGTTCTGGAGGTTCGGATTGAGCTTTCTTAGCTTTTGGGGTTTTATCTTCTTCTTCCACTTCCTTCAAATTCCACTTCTTTCCATCCTTTTTGGATGGTTAAATCACTTCTTGATTTTTTGGAATAGCTTCAATTTCAATCTCTGGTAGGTCATAAAATTCACCTGAGTCCTTATAAAATCCAACGTTTATCTTTTTCAAGGTATCATCCCTGACTAGCATGACTTTACAATTTATAGGATTCGAACTGCAAGGAATTTTGAAATATTCTAGACTCTAAACAATAAACATAGATAGAATAGCTGGGTACATGATAATATGAGCCTTAATATTCCTATTCTTGATATTCTCAATTGTAATCCGAATATTATTTACCAAATTTACCTTCCTCAGGTTCACCAGAACTTCAAGGATGTACATATCACTCTTTTTCAATGTTTCCTTGTCACCTTTTCTCGGAATGATAAATCCTTGAACCCATAATTAAGGGATTCAATTATTTGTAGAGAGGTGAGAAATATTAAGATTCTTGACATTAGTAAGTCTAAGCCACTCCATATCATTCACCTTAACAAAACTTCATTTGAAATCCGACTACTTGTGGGAACAGAACTCGACTATCCCTTCATATGGAATTCCAACCAATCTAGATGGATTTGTATACGAAAGAGCATAAGTTTTACCATATATCTTAAACAAAAACTTATCTCTGCCTTCATTCATAAATAAACTGACAACTTTATAAAAATCAACAAGAAAATCTAGATACACCAAATCTTGAGCCCCTGGATTTGATATAAAAACACTCTCACATCCGATGAGCATGATATTCTACGAGATTATAGAATCATACATGTTGATGAAATTCAGATGCACCAAACTTTTTCTATATACCTTCCACTCCTAAATTGACTTGATAGTAGACATATCTTTTTGAGAGTATTCTTCTACAGATATTCTGATTTGAGAAAACACTAAGAAGTTCATAACGAGCTTAAGTAGAGAGGTGGTGATTCAGCACGTGAGATCTTCATATTGATTTGAGACAACCATTGGGGGTCCTTTATATAGGTGTTTGATGTGACATTTCATATTCCATTCTCAATCCAATGGATTAAAATCTTTCTAATCTGATTTGACGGTTGATATGATGGCCACAAAGAAAATTTTGGTAGGATTCGATCTATTTAGTTTTTTAATGAAAAACATTCAGATTTAAGGAAAAATAGAATCCGAAATATTTAAAACAAAAGGAAACAAAATACCATCAAGAAAATGATAATTATGAAAACTTAAGAAAGGAAACATACATTTTGGATTTCAAGGAAAATTATTCATATTGAAGAACGTTAGATTTCGAAAATTTGATTACGAAAAAATAAATTTGAAAACCAAAATCTCCATAACAAAAATTTCGAGTAAGAAAATATTCATTATGAAAACTTCGAAAATCTTCATTATGAAAACATAGAAAATATTCTTTACAAAAACATAGAAAATCTTCATTACAAAAACGTTCATTACGAAAGAATTGAAAAATCTAACTATAAAAATTTTCATTACCAATGATTTGATAAAACTGACTATGACAAAAAAATTTATGAAATATTTTAAAAATATGACTACAAAATTTTCATTACAAATGATTTGAAAAATATGACTACGAAAATTTTCATTACAAAAGATTTGAAAAATATGAGTAAGAAAGTTTTTATTACGAAAGATTTAAAAAATCTGACTGCGAAAATTTTCATTATGAAAGACTTGAAAAATCTGACTACAAAATTTTTCATTACTAAAGATTTTAAAAATTTTACTATGAAAATTTTTATTACGAAAGATTTGAAAAATATGACTACAAAAATTTTCATTACAAAAAAATTTAATCTAACTAACAAGCCTATGTACTCCCCCTATGAAGAGGAGTTTATTACTATAAGAAAATTGGTTTCAACAGGAATTTAACAAGGAATGTTACCTTATGGTTATAATTCCTAACTTCTATTTTATTTATTCAAATCTATTAGAGGGTAAATATTTTTTGAAAATATGATCAAGTTGATCTTTTGTTTCTATAAATTAAAGAATGATATCCCCTTTTTGTGTGTGATCCCTAAGAAAATGATCCCTAATATGTAACGACCCAAATTTTCATTAATGGAAAATCCCTCTTGATCCAGTTAAATGTTTCTTTATGTTTTTATAAGATGTCAACTTCTTTAAGTTTTACGTTAAGATTTGTGACCGTTACTTTTATAGCCGTTGAACAGTGATCATCTGGGTAGTTTAAATATAAGGCTTTAACGAACCAATTTTCTTCTCAGACAAAGGAAGAGATGGCCTCATCCAGTAGAATTGCCCCTTACGAAGCCCATTTGTTGGAGCTCGGTAAAGAGGTGGCGTCTTTGGGCTTTGCCCTTGACCAAGCCCATGCTGAGCTTCATCAAGTCAAGCTCGAACGTGATCGTCTACGGGAAAAATGGAAGTTGATAGAGATTACCACTCGAGAGATGTTATCCGAGCAGCCCCAAGAGTCTGTCACCATCGCGCACCTTACCATTAGGTCTTATGCAGCTATTTTAAGGGGTTATGTAACAAATAAGTAGAACCATGTTCATGTACATTATTTTTTTTATATATAATAATAAATATAATTTCTAGTCATTTTTGATACATTGTAATTAGTTTTTAAAGTACAAATGGTGTTTTTAGTTATTATTTAATTAAGAATTATATTTTATTAAATTAAAGGATTTTTGAATTAAATAATATTTTAATAAAATATTATTATTAATATTAAATTAATTGTCATTAATTATAAATGATCTTATAATTTTATGAATGCAATTAAAATGTTTATTAAGGTTTGAAAGCCATTTCTGTCAAAACCCGTGAATTTTTTTATAAATGTCGGTTTTTATTTTAAAAGTGAAAATTAACATATTTAGAAAATTATTTAGATAAAATAAATATTATTTTTGGAATCAGGACGTCGAAATTATCCAACGGTGAAGTTTTCATAATTTTCTGAGACAGTCCAATTTTTGGGTAAAAATTAAATACCATTTAAATATATAATGTGTTTTATGACATCATAATGACCCAATGGTGATGTAATAAAATACCATAATCCTTAGGTTCGGCTAATATATGTTTTATCATTAAAATAATGAGGTTTTGGGTTTGTTTGACTCACTTTTCAAAGCATTAATGGAGCCCTCAAGACTTATTCAACACTTTGCCTTTTTAAATTAATTTCCATGGGAGTGTGACTCACCTCCACATAAGCAACCCTAATTTTTTAATAAGTTCGGACCTTGGACTTGAAAAATATTGTTTTCCTCTTTCCTTTTCCAGAAACCATGGGCTAATACCATGGGATGGTTTGTGGTTTGGATTATTTTAATATAAGGGGTCCCAAACCTAAATAATAAAGAATTCTCTCACCTTTCCTATATAAACCCACCCAAGCTCCCACTTCCTCCTCACCCAAAGCCCTTTAAGTTCGTCCAAACTCTGCCCTACTCTCTCTAGAATCCTCTCAAGGTGCCCCAAGCTCCCAATAATCCTCTCACAAGCCTCTCTCTAGCCTTTGGAAGCACACTTCCAAGTAAGGGTTTTTCTTCCTTTCTCATTTTTGTCAATTTTCATTAAGTTGTATTGCCCTTTTAATTTAATTTATGAATGTTGGGGTATGGTTTCGCACCTCTCCCATACTGCCCTCTTATTGTTTGAATTATGGGAGACCCCTTTCTCTCTCATTAAATTCCTCCCATGTACACCCGTTACTATGCCGAAATTCCGAAAGGAACCTTTTTCTCCTCTTCTATATTCAAGCAATACTTTTGTATCATGAATCTAAATTCCTTTTCAATTCTTGGGACATGTATCTATATGACCTTATTACTGTCCATTACATGTAAATATGATGAGGAACCCCTTTCTCTCTCATCAGCCTTTTTTATGAATTCTTATGTCACGCCGTTACGCTGCCGAAATCACACCGATTTTCTAAGCCAATATCATTCTGTAGTGAATACCATGCCCATTTCTCCATCAAGGGTATTCACCTTTATGCACGTTTACTTATTGATTGTAAAGTTTCATGTATGAATTCCACATTCCTTTATCGTGGAATAAATGATTATGTTTTATGAATCCATGTTTTATGATCCATGTGGCACACTTATGCATGAAATGAAATGTTTAAGAAGGGTGCGCCCTTTATAGCGCTCCAATGCATTGGGTAAAGTATAGTATCATGATACGTCATGTGCAATGAGTGTTGACTCATGCTAATTCAAGTGCAACGAGGGTTTACTCGTGCTTCAAGTGCAATGAGGGTTTACTCATGCTCCATGTGCAATGAGCCTTGGCTCATGCTAATTCAATGTTAAGTGTTGTTGCCACATTTCCATGTTATGATTATCATGCTTTATCATGCCTTTATGTTCATGTCTCTCTTATGCTCTATTGATATGCCTATTGCCTAACATGTATTGTACTCCTCATGTTATTCATTGTGTACTCCCTTACTGGGCTTTATAGCTCACCCTTTTCTTATGCATGTCCTCAGGTTATCCCATGCAATGCTAAGTACGAAGGAATGTAGTGGTCATGTAAAGGAAGTTTTCAATAAGTATGTTGTATTTCATGTTTAAATTTTTTATGTAATGATCCTAAGCCCCAAAGACACTAAACCTATCTATCTTCTTTGTTGTATCAAGTGAAGTTTTATGTAATAAAGCATGTTTAAGTTGTAATAAAAAGCAGGGTTGTTATAGTTGGTATCAGAGGATAGGTTTAGTTATTTTTGGGATTAGGAAACCCTAGTAAAGCCTTAGATACAAGACTAAGCATAATAAAAACATCCCTAAGTTTTGGTAAATACTAAGTAAGTGTTTTATCAAACAAATACATCCCTGTCTAGATACGAGCAGGTAGAGGCGGCTCTGGCACAGATGTATCCTAGGGGTAAAACCCGAAAACAACGCTTTGAGCTAGACTCGAACGGGAACTGGTGCACGACAACGGGCCTTGCTGCACTCTTGGTTACGACACTCCCGGGGGATATGTTTTGATAAATTCACAATCTTAGTATGAACCCTTATTAAGGGAAAAATGCCCCTAAGAATATATGTTAGAAGGAAGATCATGAAAAGCCTGGATTGAATCCTATAGACTCATGAGTTAAAGAGATTAAAGTTTATTTATAAGTCATCAACTTTTGTCTTTGGATTACCCTTTATGTGTTACCCCTAACTTTCCTTTTATTCCAGCCAATGGCCGGTAATAGGAGAACTCAGGCTAACAACCGTTGTGAAGATCAGTGTGATGATTGTACTAATGAGATGCCCAATCCGATGGGAGCGGGAATCGCGAACTTTGTCACGCTTCTCTCTCAGCTAACTCAAGTTTTGAATAGAAACACTGGTCAAGAGGAACGTTCAACCCCCCCTAAGAAAGAACAAGTCGCTATTGAAAGCTTCATGAGACAAAGGCCTCCTACGTTTAGTGGATCATCCGATCCCACGATTGCTGAACAATGGATCAACTCCATTGAAAAGATATTCTCCATCCTCCAATGCTCTGAAAAAGAGAAATTCCTCCTGGCGGCTTATCGTATGGAGGGTGAAGCTGATCAATGGTGGACATTGATCAAAAATACGAAGCCTGAGGAGGAGATCGAGGCTTTGGAATGGAAGGTATTCCGGAAGATGTTTTTCGATAAATATTTTCCACGCACCCTCCGTCTTAAGATGGAAAGGGACTTCCTTTCCCTCAAGCAGAAAGATGAGGAATCTGTGGGAGCGTACGGGGAAAACTTCACAAGGCTTGCACGATACGCTTCCGGCTTTGTCGTTACCCCCGAATGCAAGGTTGACCGCTTCTTTGGTGGGCTGAAGCCTAGCTTGCGGAAATCTTTAGCGATCCGTGACTTCGACAGCTATGAGGAAATTGTCCGATGTTCCCTCAAGGTTGAAATGGAGATCGGAGAATCACAGGGGTATCATGGGGACAAGAAGCGGAAGGTGGACTTCAATGCTGGTGGTCCGATTGATAAATCCAACGGCGCTAAGAAATTCCAGCACCCCACTTGCCAAAAGTGTGGAAAGAAGCACCCTGGAAATTGCCTTAGGGGGACAAGAAAATGCTTCAAATGTGGAAGAGAAGGGCACCTAGCTGTTAACTGTCAGCAAGAAGGACCCGCGGCTGCGACGAAGGGGAGGAACGCTCCGTTCGAACCTCAACGCGTTGTTTAATGCTTCAAATGCAAAGAACCGGGTCATTTTGCGAATCAGTGCCCTAATCCAAGGGTTATCGGAGGCAATCAACAACCTCCAAGACAGCAAGGAAGAGATTTTGCCATCACTTCTGCCGAAGTGAACCCCGACAACGAAGTGGTGACAGGTACGCTAGTTATTCATTCAAGAATAGCGAACGTACTTTTTGATTCAGGTTCTACGCATTCTTTTATATCTCAAAAGTTTAGTAGAATAATCCCTGCACCACCACAAATCATGGAAGTAAAGATGTCAGTGAGTACGGCAAAAGGGGCAATCATTGCATCCCATGAGTATAAGTCCTCCCCTGTTATAATCTGTGGATTGAATTTCCCGGAGAACCTCATCATACTCCCTTTGGTGGAATTTGATGCAATTCTTGGCATGGATTGGCTTTCCTTATATAGAGCCAACATAAATTGTCGGGAGAGGGAAATCACACTCTATATGGAGAATCGACCCCCGATTCTTTACAAGTGTCAGGAGGAAGATGAATCTCCTTTAGCTCCATCATCTCAAGCATGGATATTACTGCCTTATGAGCACGCATATCTGGCTCAGATGATTGAGTCCAAGGAAGAAACCACCCTTGAAGAAATGCCTATTGTGAGGGAATTCGCTGAAGTATTTCCCGAGGAACTTCCTGGTCTTCCTCCAAGAAGAGATGTTGAGTTCTCAATTGAACTTATACCTGGGTCGCTACCAATATCCAAGACTCCATATAGAATGGCTGTGGTTGAGCTTGAAGAACTGAAGAAACAACTACAGGAGAATCTGGATAAAGGGTTTATACGCCCAAGTGCATCACCATGGGGTGCACCAGTCCTCTTCGTCAAGAAGAAGGATGGGTCAATGCGGCTTTGCATCGATTATCGTAAACTTAACAAAATCACGATAAAGAACAAGTATCCTCTCCCAAGAATCGATGACTTGTTTGATCAGCTGCGTGGAGCACAATACTTCTCCAAGGTCTACTTGCGGTCGGGATATTATCAAGTAAGGGTGAAGAAGGAAGATATCCCTAAGACTGCTTTTCGTATAAGGTACGGGCACTATGAATTCATAGTAATGCCTTTCGGACTCACCAATGCTCCAGCAATATTCATGGACTTGATGAATAGAGTCTTTAGAGATTACCTAGATAAATTTGTGGTAGTCTTTATAGATGATATTCTAATATACTCCAAAACCAAGGAGGACCATGAGGAGCATTTAAGAACTGTACTGGAGACTTTGCGCAAGGAGAAGCTCTATGCCAAGTACAACAAGTGTGTGTTCTGGTTGAAGGAGGTCTCATTCTTGGGCCATATCATCACAAGCAATGGGATATCTGTGGACCCCTCCAAAACAGATGCAATTGAGGGATGGCCGAGGCCAACATCGGTAACTGATATCCGTAGCTTCTTGGGGTTAGCTGGATATTATCGACGATTTGTGAGAAACTTCTCACGATTGTCCAACCCTCTTACCAAGCTAACTCGAAAGGGAGTAAAGTTTGCTTGGAGTGATGAGTGCGAAGAAAGCTTCAAGGAGTTGAAAAGGAGGCTTATCACTGCACCTGTGCTCACTTTACCCACAAGTGGGGAGCTTTTTGTGGTATTCAGTGATGCTTCGAAGAAGGGCTTAGGATGTGTGCTGATGAAGAATGATAAAGTGATATCCTATGCCTCAAGGCAGTTGAAAATCCATGAGCGAAACTATCCAAAGCATGATCTGGAGTTGGCGGCGGTGATCTTTGCCTTGAAAATCTGGCGGCATTATCTCTATGGAGAGAAATGTGAGATATATACTGACCACAAGAGTCTTAAATATATATTCACACAGAAAGAGCTTAATATGCGCCAGAGAAGATGGATAGAGCTCATAAAGGATTATGACTGTTCAATACATTACCACCCTGGGAAGGCGAACAAGGTAGCGAATGCCCTAAGTAGAAAGGATCCATCAATTCTATCAATGATGAGAATTGAGAAGGATCCAATCTTCTTAGACTTGATGAAGATGGACGTGGGAATCATAAAGAAGGGAACATCATCAATCCTTTCACAAATGATTGCTCAACCATCTCTTTTGGAAAGGTTAAAGGATGCTCAAAAGGATGATGCAAGAATCCAAGAAAAAGTGTAAGCTATCAAAAAGGGAAAATCCTCAGAGTTTAATGTTAATGAAGAAGGAATTGTGCGTTTTGGGAAAAGACTATGTGTCCCATCAAGTTCGGAGCTGAAGAAGGAACTTTTGGATGATGCACATAGTTCAAATTTCTCTATTCACCCAGGGAGAACAAAGATGTATCGAGATCTCCGAGAAAAATTTTGGTGGGATAATATGAAGAAGGAGATCGCCGAATATACATCAAAGTGCCTGGTGTGTCAGCAAGTGAAGGCAGAGAGGCAGAAGTCTAAGGGGATGATGCAACCATTGCCCATACCAGAATGGAAATGGGAGAACATCACCATGGACTTCGTCACTGGACTTCCAAGGACATCCAAAAGCAACAATGCAATCTGGGTTATTGTGGATCGTCTTACAAAGACTGCACACTTCATATCTATTCGAGAGGATTTCTATTTGGATCAACTGGCACGGATATATATCAGGGAAGTGGTACGGTTGCATGGAGTACCACTATCTATTGTGTCGGACCGAGATCCAAGATTTACCTCTAAGTTTTGGAAGATTCTTCAACATGCTCTGAATACTGAACTGAACTTCAGTACGGCCTATCATCCTCAAACTGATGGCCAATCCGAGAGGACTATCCAAACACTTGAGGATATGTTGAGAGCGTGCTCAATGGACTTTAAAGGAGGATGGGATCAACATCTTCCTCTAGTTGAGTTCTCTTATAATAATAGTTTCCACTCGAGCATCCAAATGGCACCATATGAAGCCCTATATGGGAAAAGGTGCAGAACACCGGCATGTTGGGATGAGGTCGGTGAACGTAAGCTGCTTGGACCAGAAATGGTCGAAGAAATGGTAGAGAAGGTGAAAACCATTCAGCAGCATATTAAGGCAGCCCAAAGTCGACAGAAGAGTTATGCAGATAATCGTCGACGAGACCTTGAGTTTATAGTCGGAGACATGGTGTTTTTACGCATATCTCCGTGGAAGAAGGTCATGAGGTTTGGAAAGAAAGGGAAGTTAAGTCCAAGGTACATCGGCCCCTTCGAGATTCTTGATCGTGTTGGGGCTGTGGCCTATCGACTAGCACTTCCACCTACTATGGCCAAGGTGCATGATGTCTTCCATGTATCCCTCTTAAGGAAGTACATACCGGACTTTTCACATGTACTCTCTTCCGAGGTGGTACAATTAGAAGACGGTCTTTCTTATGAGGAGCAACCAGTGAAGATCTTAGATCGTAGAGAAAAAAGTTCTACGAAATAAGACAATGCCCCTCGTCAAGGTGTTGTGGAGAAACCACAAGTTTGAAGAAGCAACTTGGGAGTCGGAGGATATGATGAAGCTAAGTTACCCACATTTGTTTTAGTGTGGGAAAAGGAAAATTTCGAGGGCGAAATTTCTTAAGGGGGGAATGTTGTAACGACCCAAATTTTCATTAATGGAAAATCCCTCTTGATCCAGTTAAATGTTTCTTTATGTTTTTATAAGATGTCAACTTCTTTAAGTTTTACGTTAAGATTTGGGACCGTTACTTTTATAGCCGTTGAACAGTGATCATCTGGGTAGTTTAAATATAAGGCTTTAACGAACCAATTTTCTACTCAGACAAAGGAAGCGATGGCCTCATCCAGTAGAATTGCCCCTTACGAAGCCCATTTGTCGGAGCTCGGTAAAGAGGTGGCGTCTTTGGGCTTTGCCCTTGACCAAGCCCAAGCTGAGCTTCATCAAGTCAAGCTCAAACGTGATCGTCTACGGGAAAAATGGAAGTTGATAGAGATTACCACTCGAGCGATGTTATCCGAGCAGCCCCAAGAGTCTGTCACCATCGCGCACCTTACCCTTAGGTCTTATGCAGCTATTTTAAGGGGTTATGTAACAAATAAGTAGAACCATGTTCATGTACATTATTGTTTTTTATATATATAATAATGAATATAATTTCTAGTCATTTTTGATACATTGTAATTAGTTTTTAAAGTACAAATGGTGTTTTTAGTTATTATTTAATTAAGAATTATATTTTATTAAATTAAAGGATTTTTGAATTAAATAATATTTTAATAAAATATTATTATTAATATTAAATTAATTGTCATTAATTATAAATGATCTTATAATTTTATGAATGCAATTAAAATGTTTATTAAGGTTTGAAAGCCATTTCTGTCAAAACCCGTGAATTTTTTTATAAATGTCGGTTTTTATTTTAAAAGTGAAAATTCACATATTTAGAAAATTATTTAGATAAAATAAATATTATTTTTGGAATCAGGACGTCGAAATTATCCAACGGTGAGTTTTTCATAATTTTCTGAGACAGTCCAATTTTTGGGTAAAAATTAAATACCATTTAAATATATAATGTGTTTTATGACATCATAATGACCCAATGGTGATGTAATAAAATACCATAATCATTGGGTTCGGCCAATATATGTTTTATCATTAAAATAATGAGGTTTTGGGTTTGTTTGACTCACTTTTCAAAGCATTAATGGAGCCCTCAAGACTTATTCAACACTTTGCCTTTTAAAATTAATTTCCATGGGAGTGTGACTCACCTCCACATAAGCAACCCTAATTTTTTAATAAGTTCGGACCTTGGACTTGAAAAATATTGTTTTCCTCTTTCCTTTTCCAGAAACCATGGGCTAATACCATGGGATGGTTTGTGGTTTGGATTATTTTAATATAAGGGGTCCCAAATCTAAATAATAAAGAATTCTCTCACCTTTCCTATATAAACCCACCCAAGCTCCCACTTCCTCCTCACCCAAAGCCCTTGAAGTTCGTCCAAACTCTGCCCTACTCTCTCTAGAATCCTCTCAAGGTGCCCCAAGCTCCCAATAAGCCTCTCACAAGCCTCTCTCTAGCCTTTGGAAGCACACTTCCAAGTAAGGGTTTTTCTTCCTTTCTCATTTTTGTCAATTTTCTTTAAGTTGTATTGCCCTTTTAATTTAATTTATGAATGTTGGGGTATGGTTTCGAACCTCTCCCATACTGCCCTATTATTGTTTGAATGATGGGAGACCCCTTTCTCTCTCATTAAATGCCTCCCATGTACACCTGTTACTATGCCGAAATTCCGAAAGGAACCTTTTTCTCCTCTTCAATATTCAAGCAATACTTTTGTATCATGAATCTAAATTCCTTTTCAATTGTTGGGACATGTATCTATATGACCTTATTACTGTCCATTACATGTAAATATGATGAGGAACCCCTTTCTCTCTCATCAGCCTTTTTTATGAATTCTTATGTCACGCCGTTACGCTGCCGAAATCACACCGATTTTCTAAGCCAATATCATTGTGTAGTGAATACCATGCCCATTTCTCCATCAAGGGTATTCACCTTTATGCACGTTTACTTATTGATTTTAAAGTTTCATGTATGAATTCCACATTCCTTTATCGTGGAATAAATGATTATGTTTTATGAATCCATGTTTTATGATCCATGTGGCACACTTATGCATGAAATTAAATGTTTAAGAAGGGTGCGCCCTTTATAGCGCTCCAATGCATTGGGTAAAGTATAGTATCATGATACATCATGTGCAATGAGTGTTGACTCATGGTAATTCAAGTGCAACGAGGTTTTACTCGTGCTTCAAGTGCAATGAGGGTTTACTCATGCTCCATGTGCAATGAGCCTTGGCTCATGCTAATTCAATGTTAAGTGTTGTTGCCACATTTCCATGTTATGATTATCATGCTTTATCATGCCTTTATGTTCATGTCTCTCTTATTCTCTATTGATATGACTATTGCCTAACATGTATTTTACTCCTCATGTTATTCATTGTGTACTCCCTTACTGGGCTTTATAGCTCACCCTTTTCTTATGCATGTCCTCAGGTTATCCCATGCAATGCTAAGTACGAAGGAATGTAGTGGTCATGTAAAGGAAGTTTTCAATAAGGATGTTGTATTTCATGTTTAAATTTTTTATGTAATGATCCTAAGACCCAAAGACACTAAACCTCTCGATCTTCTTTGTTGTATCAAGTGAAGTTTTATGTAATAAAGCATATTTAAGTTGTAATAAAAAGAAGGGTTGTTATATAATATCTATATTTTTTTCACAACAGTGATGTGTAGGGTTTTTACTTAATGAAATGGAACTAGTATTATCACACAAAATTTTTGTTTTGGTAAAACTCATACCATAGTCTGTGAGTGTGTGTTGCATCCATAACACTTGTGTTTTCTAATCCTAATCCCAAAAATAACTAAACCTATCCTCTAATACAAACATTAAGAACCCTTTATTTTATTAGACACATAGACATGATTAATTACGTAGAAACATTCACTTGATACAACATAGAAGATCTAGAGGTGTAGTGTCTTTGGGGTTTAGGAACATTACATAACAACATAAAATATAGGACATGACATCTTATTTAAAAACTATCTTTACATGACCACTACATTCCCTCATACATAGCATTGCAAGGGACAACCTAAGGACATGCATAAGAAAAGGGTGATCTATAAAGCCTAGTAAGGGTGTTAATTAGGTATAACATGAAATATGCAATTCATGTTAGGAAAAAGGCATATCAATAAAGCACAATATAAACATGAACATAAATGCACGATATAACATGATTTACATAATATGGAAATGGGGCAACAACATTTTACATGATTTTAGCAAGCTACATGGATCATTTTACATAGAGCATGAGTGAATCCCCATTGCACTTGAATTTTCATGATTAAACCTTCATTTCAATTGATGTATCATGATACTAATCTTTACCCAATGCATTGCAGCGCAATCAGGGAACACCCTTCTTAAACATTTCATTTCATGCATAAGTGTGCCACATTGATCATATAACATAAAATCATTCAACATCAAAAGTTATTACATGATTAAGAAAATTGTAATAAACACATGATAGTACCATTAAAATTTTATAGGTGTGTAATGGTGAATAACCTTGATAGAGACATGGGTATGGTAATCACTACACAAGGATTTTGGCTTGGAAAATCACTGTGCAATTTCGGCAGCATAAAATCGTGACATAAAATTTTGTAAAAATGGTTGATGAGAGATAAAGTGGTGTTTCACAAGATTTACATGAAATGGATAGTAAGGGGTTCATATTGAGACATCTCCCAACATATTTAAAGGAATTTAGATTCATAATACAAAGGAATTGCTTGAATGTAAATGGGGGAGAGGGAAATTCCTTATGGAATTTTGTCAGGGTAATGGGTGTGCATGGGAGGAATTAAATGGGAGTGAAAGGTGTCTATTGTAATTAAAACATAAATTAGTCAATATTTGGGAGGTGAAAAATCATACCCCAACTTTTTTAATTGAAATTAAAATGGTATAACAACATAATGAAACTGAGACAAAAATGAGAAAAGAGGAAATCCCTTACTTTGAAGTGTGATCGCAAAGGCTTGGGGGAGGCTTGAGAGAGGATTATTGGGAGCTTGGGCACCTTGGAAGGATTATATAAATAGTATGGTAGAGTAAGGGTGAACTCTAAAGGCTTTAAGTGATGTGGAATTTGGATATTGTGTGGGTTTATATAGGAAAAGAGTGGGAATTCATTATTATTTAGGTTTGGGTCACCACACATTAATCTAGTCAATACCACATACCAAACCATGGTTTTTGACCATGGTTTTAGAAAAAGGGGAGTGGAAAAAAAATATTTTATAAGACCAATGGATGACATTCTTAAAATAAGATGCTTGCTTATGTGGAGGTGAGTCACACATTCAAGGAAATTCATTTAAAAAGTGAAAATGTTTTATAACTCTCAGAGGGTCAACTAAAGGATTGTAAAATAAATAAAACAATCCTAAAATCACATTATTTTAATGGTAAAACATATATTGGCCGAACATATCTTTTAATGAATTTTATTACATCACTATTGGGTCATTATGATGTCATAAAGCACATTATATATTTATACGGTATTTAATTTTTGTCCAAAAATTTGACTGTCTTAGAAAATTATGAAAAATTATCTGTTGGATAATTTCAACATCCTGATTCCAAAAATAATTTTCATTTTATCTAAATAATTTTCTAAATATTTGAATTATTATTTTTAAATAAAAACTAACATTTATCAAAAATTCATGGGATTTGACAAAAACCGATTTCTAACCTTGATAAAAATTATCATTGCATTCATAAAATTATATGACCATTTATATTTAATAAAATGTAATTTAATAATAGTAATATTTAATAAAAATACTATTTAATTCAAAAAAAATTCATTTAATTCCTAAAAATATATTTCTTAGTTGAATATTAACTAAAAATACTATTTTCACTTTAAAAACTATTTACAAAGTAACAATAATAGAATGAATGTATATTCATTTTCATATACAAAAATAGTGCACATAATCATATGGAAATGGTCTTGTTACATAACCCCTTATGACACCCACATAGTTCTGAAGGGTAAGGTTTGTGATGGGGACAGACTCTTGAGGTGGTTGTGATAACATTGATCGGGTGGTAATCTCTATCAACTTCCACTTCTCTCATAGGTGGTTCCATTTCAGCTTAACGTGTTTAGTATTGGCTTGGGCTTGGTCAAGAGTGAAGCCCAATGATTCCACCTCCTTTATGAGCTCTGAAAAATGGGCTTCATACGGAGAAAGTCTACTAGATGAGTCCATCGCATCCTTTTTCTGACTAAATTAGATTTGTTAATGCCCTATATTTATACTAATTATGGGATCACTATTCAATGACTATATTATAAATGATCACAATTAATAACGATATTTTAATAAAACAAAACATAGAACCAAATAAGTGCATACATTTTATGTAACTATAAAAAGACATTTAAATAGACCCAGAGGAATTTTCATTAAAGAATTTTTGTGTTGTTGAACTATATATCACAAGACTTTCTCTACCACAAGGTAGTGTGTGCACGGGTTCACCAGATAACCTTCTTTTTAGTTAGTTGAAATACACTTCACATTCCTCCATCTAAACAAACATAACTGCTTTCCGAGTCAACTTGGTGAGGAGATTATATAATTGTGAAAAATCATTCACAAAATGTCAATAATATTCAGCCAAATCAAGAAAACATCATATCTCAGTTAATGTTGTTGGTATCGACCATCATTCAATAACCTGTGTTTTTTGTGGATCCAGAGATATCTCCTCTATTGAGATTATGTGACCAAAAAATGAAACTTTTTGAAGCCAAAATTCACACATGCTAAATTTTGCATAAAGATTCTCTTTTATTCAGGACATCTGTACAATTCTCAAGTCATATTCTTGTTCTTCCTTGCCCTTTGAATAAAAAATAATATCATCTATACAGAATACCACAAAATGATGAAGATAGTCACTAAATACTCTATTCATTAGATCCATGATGATTGAAGGGGAATTAGTAAGACCAAAAAGATTCACTATAAATTCATAGTGTCCATACCTTGTAAGGAATATCGTCTTTTGTATATCCTTCTTTTGGTCAATTAATTGATGACATCCTGAATGAAGATCAATCTTGGAAAAATATTGAGCTCCGTGTAGTTGGTCAAATAATTCATCGATGAATGAGTTGTAATATTTATTATTGATTTTGATCTTTTTATGTTCTTGATAATTAATGTAGAGTTTCATTGATCTATCTTTCTTATTAACAAACATAACATGTGCTCCCCAAAGTGATGCAATAGGGAATATGAATCCCTTATCAAGAATCTCTTGGAGTTGCTTCTTCAATTCTTGAAACTCAATTAGGGTCCTTCTATAAGGAGTCATTGAAATAGGTATAACACCTGGTAGGAGTACTACTGAAACTCAACATCACAATTTGGTGGAATACCTAGAAATTCCTTCAGGAAGATATCATTAAAATCTTATACAATGGTTGTATTTTTAATCGTGAGTTTCTCACCAACCATTTGAGATAAAAAAAACATCATTTATTGGTATCAAGACCTATTAGATGGAATAAATTTCTATTTGAAGGAAATATCCATCCTTGCATCGATATATGATCATACCTTGATATAGAATATGAAATGTGACTTCCCTTCTTTGGAAATCGATATGTGCTCCATATAAATAATGTTATTACATGCTATGAATCACATCAAATACCACTATAGGAATGATAACAAGATTTGAAGGAAGCGCTTTCCAACAAACATTAACAGGATATTAATTTTAAACTTTTGATGTGACCGTTGTGCCATTATGAGTTGTCACAACATACACAACATCTAATTATTGAGTTAATATGTAGATACCATTAGAAAATCCTTCATAAATAAATGATTGGGAGGATCTAGAATCAAATAAAACATTTTCTACATTATAGTGGATGATAAGCATACCTTACCCACATCATTATCGTACTCTACATCGCCAATAGTTATTTCATGTGATTTCATTTATCTTTGGACTCAATAGCTTGTTGAAATTGATCATCATCAATAACCCTTAGATTAGTGCATTATTTGGCATAATTCCGCATTTCCTTGAACTTGTAACATTGAAGTGTAGGAGGTACATTATGTGTAGCCTTTTCTTTATTCTCTTTATTATACATATTTTTCCGATCACTTCAGCATTTAATTTCTCAATGTACTTCTTTTACACACATAAAACATTTACATGTCCCTTTAAGGAAATTACCTCCATGTTCTTTTCCACACTTTGAGCATAAGGGAAAACTCATCTACTTTTCAGTGTGGTACATATATTTTCCCTTGAATTCCATTTTCCTATTCTTATTATACCCATATGACTGATGGGTTACTCCAATGTCCATCTCAAGCTTGAGAGAACATCTAACAAACCTATTGAAGTCACTTATGACTAATTCCCTTCAAAGACTTGGTTTTAAGCCACTAAAGAATTGATTGACCTTACTCTCGGGTTGGATAATAATTCATAAAGTATACCTTGAATGTCTTGTAAAATATTTTTCATTGGTACCAATGGATTCATAAACATTTTCCTTATGTTCAGGGAACTCTTTCTCCCTCGTTTTTTGAATAATACGAGGAATGTAATTATTGACAAAAAAATTCTTGAACATGGCCCATTCCATGGACTCAATTTCATCTCTATACCTCGTATAATTGTTAAGATTCCACCATTGATCATCTTCTCCTTCAAAATTATAAACTGAAAATATGAATTTATCATGTTCAGAACATTGTTGAAATGAAAATATCTTTACAGTGGTGCTGATCCATTGTTCGGCCACTACTTGATCAAAAGACCAGCTGAATGAATGTGGATGCTACCATATGAAGGATTCAAGAGAATATTCCTCCCTCATTTGATAGTTTGGAAGTCTGTAATGATTCATATCTTGAGAAAGTTGTGTGAGCATGGATTCAAGATTTTTCATTACATCTCCCATAAAATTTTGTAGCTCTTTGGGGCAATCATTTCATTTCCCATCACATTTAGCATAAACGTGATTCATTCCTGTTTAATCTGTTGACTAAAACCAAAAATAATAGTGTGAGAAAAACTAATCATAATAGGAAGACCATATAATCATGAAAAAAATTTCCATTTATGACACTTTAGGTTTCATCCTAGGATATTCATGGTCATTTCCAAAACCCAAGGATTGTATCCTATACTTAGACATATCCTTAAGGATTTATCATCCTTGTTTCCAAAGGTAAACTACACATTTCCTCTAATACCAACTATAATAACCAATTATTTAAATAAATTGATATTACATAAGAATTCAAGTATATTTATTGCAACATAAAAAAACCTATTATAGGACTGTATAGGTATAATATCTTTAGAAACGGAGAAACATAAACAACCGGTTCATAAAACTTCTACATTGTCTCCCATTTAATTCATCATAACTATACTAATTTTTGTGATATAAAACATAATAACCTTCTTCATAACCTAGGAAAAAGAAAACAATAAATGGGTAATCTCAAATGCTCAGGAAAGGTAAAAAAGGAAATATCAATCATATCATATTCCTAAGAACATGACATTGTAAAATCGTATCCTGTATATAAAAAATCACAGTATCATGTCATGGGATAAGTCATATATGTGAAATGTAATCACAAGAGTCAAATAATATGATATTAAAAAAATTAATACACACATAATCATATAAAATCATTTAATATTAGTCAAGGAAAATTTCCAAGACCATCATAGCATATAGATCTTATTGCTAAACTGAGTTCTCTCCTCATTCCTGTCCTGTATCACTTAATCAAATTAACTTTTCAATCCAACCATGTCTATTTCGTGATAGATAAATCTTTACCCAGTGAAGTGGAGGGATATATTGGTCTATCCCATCTCATAATGTACCCATTCATACATGTTACATAGAAACATAAATCTTTCAACATAATACAACCCATGAAATAAAATGGGATTCATATTCATCATTCCATCATAACATAATCCATATAAGATAAATCGACTTCAAAAAAATAATTACATCATAACAATAATAAAATAAAAGTAATAAATGGGATAGAAAAATAATACTATGTCATTTTAGATGGAAAATAATTTTGATAAAACACTTGAACATAAATCCTAAGGAAAATATCCTTTATTTTTTTCAAAAATGTTTTCCCAACTCAAAATGCGACGAAATTTTAAAACAAAAGAATTTTAATGAAAATAAAATTGGTATCTTGTTAGGGAAACTTCATGGAAATAAGTATTCATAAAATCATAAAAATACATTTAGGCCATATATGTTAAAAACAATCTTCTCGTACTTTTTCTCAAAAAGTCAAAATGTACCTAGTATAGTGAACGTAAGAAAGATTCCTTCCAATCGATGTTCTAAAAGTAAAAATGGGTAAAATGAATTTAAAAAAACATATAATAATAGAAATAATTTTATGGTAATATCTTCATAAAACAAGAAAATGAATGATAAATATACCCCCTGTAACTACTTACGTATAAAAAATCTCAGATAAAAATGAGATTGTAAAATTTTTCCATACCTTAGGTTTGATATCATTCGCATGTTTCCAAACATACAGAATGATGATTTAAATAATTTTAATTATTTATTTCATATTCATAATAATTTTTATGATAACATTTTTTATCATATTTTTATCCGTTTGTTAGTAATATTTCAGTTTTAATCGTTATTTGGGTATTAACTACTTTATTTACTTATGTATGTTTTGTTGGATATGTTTTAAAACATCATTTTAGGTTATAGTTATATCATTCAAAGAATGGTATTAATATAATATATATCATATTTATTCATTCAATTCATTTATATAATCATGGTTTAATATATATTATGTATAATGAATCACATTGCGGCATGGGGATGGTAAGTCGTACGTATGCACAAGCGACGATATCATTCCCATAATTGTGGAATGGTTTTGAATAGGATCATCTATAGTATCTCATAATTAGTATCACATTAAAATAATCATATATATTTATAATTTAAACCATTATACCCTTCCATGTAATGTATTGGGGAAAAAATATTACACCACGACAGGGAGACGGTATGTTGCACATACGCAAGCGTTTTGATTTCATTTTTTATATGATGGATAGAAGGGAAATCATATTTTTTTAATATTTATAATAACAAATAATTATATTATTAATACTTATGTTATTAATTTTAAATGAAACTAATAAATAATAGGTAGTATAAAATAAATAAATTTGAAATAATTAGTAGAATAGATTACCTCTTCCTCAACATGCCTCCTTTACATTTCCTCAGAGGGCACTAGAGTTGGTCTTTTTAGAAGACCAAAACCTATATAATGTTCGTACGGAAATTTAGAAGAGAAATGGGGAGGGGGGTTCTGAGTGTTAAGGCACAAAATGGAGTGAAGAGGGGGTGGATGAGGTTCTCTTTTATAATAGAGGAGAGGGGCACTTTAGGAAACTCTTTAAATATTAATTTATTATAAATTAAATATCAATTAAAAATGGTACAAAACTAATTTAATTTTTTGATAAGATGATTTTGGTTCGAATATTCATCATCCAATAATTTTTAGACAATTTTTGAATTTTTTTATCCTTATCGTTTTGGATTAACCCTTATTTCACATTTTTTATTCATACTGTGATATCATGTTATTTAAACATTATTGGTTAGTGTAATTAGCATATCATGTAAAAGGACTAAAAAAAGTTATTTATGTCATATACGGACCTTTATTATCTATTTGAATGAATATTATATATTTAGAAATTTAAAATCATTTAATAAACTATTTTATGTTTTCAGTTATGAATTATGTCAATTTTGGACACTACTCATACTAGACTTGATAAAAAATTCATAACAACCAGATTCCTTTAAACCAAAAAAATTAATTAATCCCAGGTATTCTAAGGTGATCCAAAAAATTCATTCATGGCATCAAAATGTTCATATTAAATTTATTTTAATACTTCTAAATTCATTTATTTGAATCATTCACTAATGAGGTAATAACTACATCATAATTGTGTTATAAATAAATTTAATTATCTAATGTCTAAAAATAATAACTAAAATACCATGATGTAGGAAATCATTTATGTTTTTAATGATTATTTATATCAATATAGATCAGTTATATAACCCTATATTAAAATCAATTTAGTAAAAGATATATGTTTATGTTATAACTATATTTACTTTAAATTAATTATTATACAGTTTTATTTTCACATAAAAGTGAGTCCATGGGGTCCCAAAACCATCCCACGGAATCCCATTGTCAGAACTATATCATCCAATAGGATTTGGAAATGCTTTAGGGCAGTTTTTAACTATTAAATTATTATTTTATCCTTATTTACAAGATTTACCCTTTAACCATGGTAAATAAAGTAATTACTGAAGCTACCCTTCATAATTTCCAAAAATAAAAGTCACATATTCACATAATATGGAATCCATTTTTTCAAATTTAAAACCCAGAATTTTTAGTAATTAATTTAAAATTTATCTCTTTATTGAAATGAGAAAAATGTTTTAAATTTAAAACATTCCAAAAGATTGAAATGTTTTTACAAATGAATTCAATGTAAAATTGATGATAGTGACAGAAATTATATTAAATGTTAAAAATATATTCTATTTTTACTTTCAAACCATAAAGTATTATGATTTAACCATATAAATTTTATTGATGAAAAAAGTCGATTTTAATTAAAATTTAGCATATTTTTACTATTCAACAAAACAAGAAATTTATCTGAAAAATATTGAAAATATATCCAAAGTAAATTTATATATACTTCTTTAAAATAACATATTTATGTTTTCATATATAAATTATTAATGTTACAAAATTTTAATTTAAAATGGGTTTTCCATTCCAAGGTGTACAAATTAACAATTAAAAAGTTTTTTATACATAAAATAGAGTTTTATTTATACCATATGAATAAAATATCCATTGTATGAATATAAAAATTATTTTATTGATTATATAACAATTATATATCTGATTAATTTCATTAAAAAATTAATTAACTCAAAAATTTACAAATATCTAACTAATTTATATTTTTCATATATAATTAATAGCCATTGAATTTATAATGCATTTTAATAATATAGTTAAAATTATTCCCACTAACCTAATGGCTAGGCTATAATGGTAATTTTATATTATGGGCATATCATGGTTCATTTAAACTAACGGTTTCATTAAATGCAAGCCACTAAAGAATAAAAATTATTTAAATAAAATATTTCATAAAAACATCCTTATGTTACATGAAACTGAAAATAAATTTATTATAAAAAATATATCAATACCTTTATAATGTGACACACCTCCCTCTTATAAAAGGGTACCACCTATACCCACATATTCACACCTCCAAATCTATTTACCTCTACCAACCCATGCCCCAATCTCCTCCCAAAATCATTCACATCATCTTATAGGCTACCCATTGAGAAAAACCCAACTTAAGAAATCCTTTTGTGAAAATTAAAAGGAGACACCCGAAGCAGATATAATTGTTTAAACCCTTCTTTCAAAGTTCATTCATTCTTCTACTTCCTCATCCCATACAAAAATAATAACTCCAACATATACTATATTCTTATATGTTTTTATGATTATTGTAAAACCACATTCCACTTTTACCCATCCTATGAAAAACAACATCACTATGTGTGCATAACGTACGGCTTACCATCTCCACACTGTGGTAAAAACTATTTTCCATATACACTTTATTTAGATGGGTATAATGATGAATAAAAAATTATTAAATAATAAATATAAAATTATATTAATTGTTTACAATTCATATTCAATCCAAATTCATACCATTAATCCATTAAGGATGTGATATCGTCGCTCGTGTGTACATGCGGCTTACCGTCTCTACAACCTGATTAGACTCATCTTCCACGTTCACCATCCAAGAATTATTATAAAGATATATATTTTGAATAATTATGAAATATTAGATATAATAATGCTACTGGAATAATATATGTATGTATGTATGTATGTATGCACTCATCTTTCATTCACCTACTTCCATTCATACAATTAGAAAACAGAAATAGCGTTCATGTGTATGTACGACCTATCGTCTCAATAAATGGTGTATTTAAATATATTATATACAATTAAATTATGAATATATATGATATATAAATCAAATTATACATTTTGGATGTAATTTAATCCCGATCTATGTAATATGATCAAGAATAACAAGAGAAAACTAATAAGATAAAACAAAGCTATTATTACCCACAATGTTTTATTAACATTTAATTATTAGGAAATGGGTAATATATAGTCATAAAAGAATAATATCTGGTGTCATAAATATTATTATGATTAAAATATAATTTAATAATACTATCATACTAGAGTTTCAGAAAAATAAAGACTGTATCAGACTTAATGTAAGGGATTCCCTCTCAATTTAATTTTATTGAGGAATATTGAAATCTTATGCACCTATTTACTTCCATATGGTGTATATTCTACATTTTGACTTGTTATAGTGAACCTAATTATTTTGATGATATTATATTATCTCATTAATGGGAATTATTTATAGATCGATATTACTCACTCAATAAGTTTATTTGTTAAGGAATATTATAAATTTTGAATATTCAATATGAGAATTAATTTGGACTAGAAATGACGGGTGGAGCTCGGACTTTATATAGGTCCTCAATGCATCGACAGGTTCTCATGACACAAATAAGTTGGATAAATGGGTCTCTATCATTAATTTTAAACTGTCTTGAGATGGGTCTTGATGATAATAGGTGTTCATTTTTCTGAGACATGATTCCCTTAAATAAAGTATATCCCTAATTTAATCTAATTTTTTATTTATCCCTAAGATTTTTCACCGACATATCTTTATAAGTAGTTCATTCTCATTTTATTGATTTTTGGAATATGATTCAGTTCCATACATTCCATAATATTTGTGCCTTATCTAGTATGGTAAATTGAAAATTTTCAATGATATTTATCTTTCCATGTAGATTTATTATTGATTTTGTTGTACATACACTTACTATGAATTTAATTTTAACTATATTATGTTTCACTCTATAGGTTATAAATAAGAGAAGATTGATTATGCTTTCAATGATGTAGATCAATTAAATTATTATGTAGCTTATTTTATTTTGTTTTCCTAATGTATTATGGGTATCATGTATGTAGTCTGGATTTCCAAAACTACTAAATTGCACAGTCCTTCAGGATTTGGTTCCTCATAATAATGCTAATGAAATGTAATAATCCACTAGATTCAGGTTATCTAAGGATGTGGAATTACAGTAGGTATTAGAAGAAGTTTAGGCACAACCATGGTAACAAGATTTAGAGAACATAGATTAGGGAACACTCCCTAAGTTAGACTTTGGGGACACATGTACGATAATTCACCCAAAATAACAAATGTATATGATTTTTTTCACGACCCTACCCTACCCGGCTCGAGCCGCAACTACCCAAAGCCCGCCTCCATAGGCCAGGGGCTGGTGACCAGCACCGAAGGTACAACAACTCGGGGAGGCCTTTGCCTAAGTACATGTACACACACACGCAGCACACTCAATGAAAAAGTGTAGAGTAAAAAAGAAAAGAAAAGTACCAACTGCTTTAAATAAACCATAATGTGCATCGACCTCTAAATGTACAAAGAAAGTGCTGAAGGTACACTAAAAAAGGAAGGGGGAAAACATGCAACCAACCAGAAAATTTGCAACAACCTAGAAATAGGTAAACAAAAAAATTGCTAGAAGGGTCCCCCACCAGGAACCTGACTCCGACCACTGCACGTGGTCCAAGCTCCTGAACTCCTAAGCTCCACTGAAGTCACGACCAACCTGTCCGTCGTCTGCAAGGGCCACCAAGTGGGTACAAATCCCAAGAAGGGGTGAGTATAAAAATACTCAGTAGGATACCCTGATGACTCGAGGGGGAAACAAATGAGGTACCAAAGGGTGAGCAGTACATCGAACAGGGAAAGTAGAGGAGTACAACTGAGAGTGTAGTAAGAGTAATAGTAGAGAGTCTAGCTCAACCCAACGAGAGGAAAGAAGGTATACTCGTCCAGACACAAGGATCTGGAAACAGTGACAAGATGAACTTCTTGTCGAGTCTTCACTACCTATAGCAGGAGAGTAGACTCGTCCAACCACGAGAAGATAGACATGGAAAGCATGTGGCATACCCCGCGCGTCTTCGCCTCTCCTAGAGGGAGAGTAAACAAGCCCAAAAAGTGGGCACTGGAATAAGGTATATATATATATATTCTCAAACAAGAATCCCAAACAAGATCGTAAGGGGATCTCCATCCCGTAGCTCAGCCCAAGAAAGTGAGTAGCCAACTTCCCTAAAAGTAAACACCATTGTTGTCCAGCATCCCGCACATCTGCCCCAAACTTCATGTCAAGGGGCTCAAATCACCACAAATCAAAACTATCCACTTTGGGTGGCGCTGACTCACCCGCACAGTTTTAGGTCACATCACAAGGACGCGTCTCGGTGGGGAAAGTGCCCTGCGTACATAATAGTTATGGTGGAACGTCAAGACACACCTCGTCATTACCCCATAGTCAAGAGGTCTCCTCAAAGTCGATAGGTGACCCCCTACCTAGCCCCACTTGAGGGTGATCCCTGGAAGTCGACGGGTTCCCACTGGAGGGAGACCCGGCAAGAGTCGATGGGTGCCACACTGCCCAGTCCCATAAAAGGGTAATCCACTAGAGGAAGACCCAGAAAAAGTCGTCGATGAGTCCCAATGCCCAGTCCCGTAAATGGGTACTCCATTGGAGGGAGGCTCAGAACCGTCATCAGGGACCACTTCCTAGCCCTGCTGGAGGTAAACCCAGCAATGGGGACCACTTCCCAGCCCAGCTGGAGGTAAACTCGGCATCGAGGACCACTTCCCAGCCCCACTGAAGGTAAAACCGGAATTGCTCTAGTCATCCCTGTTGGATGGTACTGCTCGGTGAACACTGTTGTACTGGCCAACCCTGCTGGATGGTAACCCACTGGCCATCCCTACTGGATGGTAACCCACTAGCCATCACCGCTGGATGGTACCGCTCTGGCCATCCCTACTAGATGGTGCAACCTCCTAGGAAGCCCTGCTAGAAACAGCCTTCTGGGTAGAGGATCGGTGCCCGTGTAATGTTTTGGTCACACCGATTCCACAAAAACTCTACCAGGGAACACGATGGAACGGGAGAAACTCCTCGGGCCTCTTAGGGTGATCACGCTCCAATCCGTTGAGTCACTGTAGAAGCGGACTGAGACAACTCATCCCAGAATGTGGAAAAAACACCCATGTTGTACGAGCACACATAGTAGTAAATGGTTACACAGTCCGGTGAAAGGGGCATGGTATTGAAACCCCTCACATCTGAAAAAACAAGGGAACCAAACCATCTCTGTCGGCCAAACGAGAATAGAACCAGGGGAAAACTCAACCCTTCTGGTCAACAAATGAGAATGGGACCAGGGGAAAACTCAGCCCTACTGGTCAACAAACGAGAATAGGACCAGGGGAAAAATCAACCCTACTGGTCAAAAAACAAGAACCAAGGGACCCTGTACGTCGTGAGAGGTCAAAATTATGTAAAGCAGAACATGGAATGCACAGGGGGTCCACATGACGTGTGTCCCCATGTCAACCCCAACCAAGAGCATAAACATTCTCAGGTAAAACCATCCACATGTACCTCCAAGCATTCTCGCATACTCCTAGAGTATGTCCTGTCTCCAATCCAAAGGCTAACATGCACATGGCACCCATCATCAACACGAAGTCTTAAACGTAACGACTCCAACTTTCCACCTCAATGGTTGAGGCATGGCTAACCACATCTCTTAAAAAATATATTTCACTCACACAGGAGTGCACACGATCACATGCCAATGGTCCTCTACAAACACAGTAGAAGAATCGCCACTAGGGAACCTTCATATTTCCACATTTAATAAGATTATGTAAGAGCCTCCGCTCACCTGAACAGATAACACCATTGTAATCCTCATAGAAAAACATGCAAGATCGACTACTTATTCGCCTCCAATGAATATCCGATGGAAAATTCACCAACACCGCTTTACGCCCGAACGACGTCCCGTGATCCCGAGCCTCGGCCCCGAAAATAGTCGGGTGCATCACACCATTGCGATCCCCTGGGAAAAACACGTCAAAAGAACTGCTCATTTGAGTGGAAAAGATATTCGGAGAAAAAGATTCATTGTGGCGCACTACACATGAGCGATGCTACGTGGGACACGAATCCCGGTCCCGAAGCACAACGAACGGATCACACCGTTGCGATCCTCTAGAAAAAGTACTCAAGATGGACTATTCACTTGTCCAAAATAGACACCTGGTGATAAAGCTGGAAATCACCAGAAACTCCCAAAACAGACCCCATGGGGTGCGCACTATCATGAGGAATTAAAGCGGGCAGATTGCGCCATTGCAATGCCCTCATAAAAACACCCAAAAATGACAGCTCGTATGCCCCGAACGAACGTCTGATGAAAAAGTTACAAAATGCTGCTAACAGATCAATAGAAAAGCCATGGATCCCACGCCTCAACTCTGTTTTCAACACTTGAAACCACACTCGAAAACCCTGTCTCAATTCTAGGGTTGCAACGCCACTATCGACGCTCAATTCGGACATCGGATGTGTCTGTGCCGTCCAAAACAAGAAACCCCAGAAAAACGTCAAACTACTTAAATTACACGTCGTGGCACCGATCCCCTCTTCTTGAGAATTAAAAATTCCCAATACCATCTTAATATATTCATCTCTATTTAGGGAACTCATCACAGCTGACGGCGCACGAATCCGACACTGGGGCTACCTTTTAGAGGCGATTTAATTTTTATCGGTCCGAACGGGGTGGGCCGGGCCGGTTCAGCCAGCCCACCCAAAACCCGAGCCTGCCTGCGGATCACCGCATGGGCCGGCCCGCATCGCCCGGACCGGCTCAGCCGGTCCTGTTGTTTCTCCACGGGACCCGCGAATCGCAGGTCCTTTGTTTGATGGCCGGGGTCTTCCCGCAATGATCAGCCGAAGCCGGTCCTTCCCTGCATCGCCACCCCACTGGCGTCTGAAGCCACTGCCTCGCCCAGCGCCTCCGCGCTCACCCGTACCTCCGCCGAATGCCCGCGCCGCCCTTCTGCTGACACCCACTTGCCCTCTCCTGGCCACAGCGCTGGCCTACGCCCGACCTCCGCTACGCCTCCCGCCTGAGCGCCGAGCCACCGACGCCTAAGCCGATGACGCCCGCCGAAAAAACTCCAAAACCCACAAAATTCGTCGAATGACTGCGGCCTCCTCCAAACACGGATTTCAATTCTGAATGATTCATTGGAAATATAATAAGATATACTAAGCATTAATGTGTTTTTTCAATGATCAAACAAAAATTCGACACATTTTGATGGGTTCAAAGGTGGTGCAGAAATTAAAAAACGCAATAGGCACAATACTACCTCTTGGGAGATGCTCGATGCATCGCGATGATCCACATCATGACTTTTCCGCTTCCACCTTTCGTAGGACGGAGGAGGAGGATATGGATAGGATAGGTTGAGGTAGGGTTTCTCTAGTGGATTCAATACATGAAGAGGGGGAGAGAGTTAGGTTTAAGTAGAGAATTAATTAGGTTTTAATTAATTCATTAATCAACCACGTAAAGACCCATGTCCGAAACTCCTGACGGGGTCGAGATTAAGCCTCCCCTAGGGTAAAAACCACCACCCAAGCACAAAGGAGGTCTCAGAATGTTAATCAGAGGCCCCGTTCAAAAGTTATTAAACATAACGCTCGAGGCCGCTAAATTACAAAAATGCCCCTGGGGTAATTTTTCACAGACGACCCGCGCCCGCGAAACATACACCCCTCCTAGGGTAAACAGCACATTCCGGACTCAATGGTGCCCTTGGTTTTCCAATATGAGCCACCGTTTAAGATATACTTGAGTTAATCCATTGAATGAATAAATTAATTATTTAATTTATCCGTTTAGCGTTCCAGAAGCGAGCGAGGGGTCCAAACGCCCCGCGCTGACATAATGTTTTCGTTCATAGGGTAAACACCCCATTTAGGACCCATCTGTACACTCAGATCTTTGATCTGAAACACCTTTTAGGAGTTATCCCATTTATTTGGTGTGTCTAGTGTAAACGCACTGAAAATTTAATTGCGGCCACTCCGAGGCTCGGAATCGCATGCTGTCTGAGGGAGATGCTCTGGAATAATATAAACAATATTCCAAAGCCTTTTACAGACAAAAATATGGTTCATAAATCCTTCCATCATTCAACGTTTTCATCCCTGAAATGAAAAACCAAGGAAAAAATCACGGTACTACGCCCGCACCTGGCTCTCTCGTACCCAGAAGAACTCATGCACATTTCTGTGCCACCACTCACAGACCAAAGGATTTGATTTGTTCATGTTAGATCCTCCCTTGCTGATGACTTGCATAGAGGCATGCACACATCTTCTCGGACAAGTCATGTGGGAGACCTCGTGCACCCACTCCAGACTTTGGGGTTAGGGAAAGGCGGTAGGTATCCTCACCATCCCTTCGCACATTCTCAAATGGTCCGAAGGACCTCAGGGGTAGCTCACCTCCCCGACCTAACCTCTATGTCGCATGGTGCAACTGGAATCACTGCACGCACCTGGAACAAGGTCTGGCGATTCCCTCTTTCAGAATATCCATATGGTGAAACACCCAAGGAAATCTGGTCACGCAAGATTTCACAATTGATGTCCCACAACAAAGACTATCTTATAATCTCGGAGATTGATGAAGTCGACACCATTGACTAAAGGGGAAGGTTACACACCTTCTACTCTAGCAACACAGGGTTACACCCGACACACTGCGTCACCCTGGTAACACCTCAAACAAGGAGAAAGGAGAAAACCATTCCACACATAGAGTCTAACAATTCTACTGCAAAAATTCAAAGAGCTGTAGAGCATACCTCTTATCACCTCATGCTCTATAGGATCGGAGACATACAAAGCTCGCGGTTGTCGGCGGTCCCAACTGTCAGCTCCCGGAGCCTGACGTGGACCCCCCAGTGGTGATGGGAAGACCTCATTTGTTCGTCCCCCACTACCAGCTCCTCCCCCTCCTCTTCTAGAACCACATCTCTAGGCGCTACTTCGATCACGGCGCTACCTCTATCGTGGTGGTGCACCCGCTGCATGCCCGGCATTCTCAGCGTGCCTGGTTGGGTAGTCTCATGCCATGTGACCACGCTCATCGCAAGCATAACACCAACTCTCTCCAGGCCGGATTGGTGCCCTCCAGTGCCACTGTGGAGTATGACCACGCCCCCGAGTCTGGTTATCGGAAAGACACCTGCGTCGAGGTTCTGTCCGCTGATGCCTACTAGCTGCGGCAGACGTCTCGGCACTGTTGTGCCTGCTAACACCACCAACTCTAGAACGTGACAGGAAGCTCTCTGTCACCATCCCCTGGTCTAGCACCCCAACATATGTGGAAACGCACAAGGGTACTATGACAGCACCAATCTCTCGGTGGAGACCCTACTCAAACTGTTGTTCTCAGAAGTTATCATTGTGGACCTTGTCTGGGTAAAAGCATACGTGGTCTGCGAAACTATCCGCGTACTCGGCCACCATCATCCCTCCTTGCTGAAACTACAAGAGATCCTGAATCCAAACGGAGAGTAAGTAGGGGGGAAAATCCTCACGAAACAAAAATTGAATGTTTCCCCAATAAAGAGATGACTCGTCAAGAAACTCAGTCACCAGACTCCACCAATGCCAAGATGATCCACTGAAAATCTTGGCGGAAAAAGTTATCATAAGATATGTCGGTGTTTGCACAAGCCTAAAAAGGTGAACCACTATCTATAGCCGAACCTCTGCCGCCTGAGTGTCTGGCTCACCTCTGAACCTCAGCGGTCTCTGTCGTTGGAACTCATAGAGCGCACTCAACCTGCACTCAAGCTCAGTCTGATCTGCTGAAGCTGTCTACTACTCAATAGGTGGGGGTGCGGCTATCGCCCCACCTGGAGAAAGGGGCTCGCATGATGGGGCTTGGAGTGAGGACTCGTAGCTCACAGGGACATCATCACGAACCAAAGCTGATATTCTGGCTGCTTGTCTTTGCGGAGATATCCTGAATATTATCAAGGACTATCGCGGTTTGATGAACATATATGTATATAATCGTAACAAAAACGATGAGGAGCTGACTCAAGAAGTAAAATCAAAGATTCAATCCTAGGTGATGCACAAACCAATTTTCCCTGCAATGAGTGTCTCAACATGCCGGGTCGACATGTAGGTTATCAGGGTCCTGGTGAATAGATACGTCGTCTGCCACACCATCAGTGGACTCCCTAAACTGAGAGCCGCTCTCGATACACATTAACACTGTTTCCATAAATACAAAACAATTCCTTTTTAAGGACATCCGAAAAATGTCCCTAGGAATGAACCACCTCTGATACCACTATGTCACGACCCTACCCTACCCGGCTCGGGCCCCAACTACCCCAAGCCAGCCTCGATAGGCCAGGGGATAGCGACCAGTGCCGAAGGCACAACAACTTGGGGAGGCCTTTTCTGAAGTACCTGTACACACACACGCAGCACACTCAATGAAAAAGTGTAGATTAAAAATAAAAGCAAAGTACCAACTGTTATAAATAAACCACAATGTGCATCGACCTCTATAAGTACAAAGAAAGTGATGAAGGTAAACTGAAAAGGGAATGGGGTAAACATGTGCCCAACCAGAAAAGGTGACACAAGCCAGCAACAGGTAAAAATGACAAATAGCTAGAAGGGTCCCCCACTTGGAACCTGACTCTGACCATCGCACGCAGTCCAAGCTCCTAATCTCCTTAGCTCCACAGAAGTCACGACCAACCTGTCCATCGTCTGCAATGGCACACCATGTGCGGGAAAAGCCCAAGCAGGGGTGAGTATAAAAATACCCAGTAGGATACACTGAAGGCTCGAGGGAGCAACAAAGGAGGTACCGAAGGGTGAGTAGTATATCGAACAGGGATATTAGAGGAGTACAACCAAGAGTGCAGTAAGAGTAACAGTAGAGAGTCCAGCTCAACCCAACAAGATGAAATAAGGTAGACTCATACAGACATAAGGAGCTGGAAACAGTGAGAATATGAACTTCTCATCAAGTATTCTCTACCTATAATAGGAGAGTAGATTCATCCAACCATGAGAAGCTAAACATGGAATGAACGTGGCATATCCCACATGTCTTCGCCTCTCCTTGAGAGAGAGTAACCAAGGCCAAGAAGTGGGCACTAGAACAAGGTATACATATATATATATGCTCAAACAAGAATCCCAAACAAGATCGTAAGGGGATTTACATATCATAGTTTAGCCCAAGAAAGTGAGTAGACAACAGTCCCAGAAGTAAACACCATCGATTCCCAGCATCTCGCATGTCTTCCCCGAACTGCAAATCAAGGGGATCAAATCACCGCACCTCAAAACTATCCTCTTTGGGAAGCACTGACTCGCCCGCATGGTTTTAGGTCGCGTCCCAAGGATGTGTATCAGTGGGTAATGTTCCCCTAATACTTGAGAGTTCTGGGGGAATGTCAAGCCACACCTCGTTACTACCCCGCAGTCAAGAGGTCTCCTCAAATTCGACAGGGGACCCCCTGCCCAGCCCCAGTGGAGGGTGATCCCTGGATGTCGACGGTTTCCCACTGGAGGGAGACCCATCAAGAGTCGATGGGTGCCACACTACCAAGTCCCGTAAAAGGGTAATCCACTGGAGGGAGAACCAAAAAAAGTTGTCAACGAGTCCCAATTCCCATTACTTTAAAAGGGTACTCCCCTACAGGGAGGCTCAGAACCGTCATCGGGGACCACTTCCTAGACCAACTGGAGGTAAACCTGGCATCAGGGACAACTTACCCGCCCCACTAGAGGTAAGCCTGGAACTGCTATGGGCATCCTTGCTGGATGGTACTGCTCGGTGAACACCACTGTACTAGTCAACCCTACTGGATGGTAACCCAATGGTCATCCCTGCTGGATAGTAACCCACTAGCCTTCCCCACTGGATGGTACCATTTTGTCCATCCCTACTAGATGGTGCAACCTCTGGGCCATCCCTGCTGGAAACAACCTCCTGGGTAGTGGATCGATGCCCGCGTAAAGTGTTGGTCACACTGAAACTACAAGAACTCTACCAGGGAACACGAAGGAACAGGAGAAACTCCCCGGGACACTCAAGGCAGTCACACTCCAATCCTCTGAGTCACTGTCAAAGCGGACTAAGAAAACACATCCTAAAGACTAGGAAAACACCCACAATGTATGACCACACGTAGTCGTAAACGGTGTCGCAGTCCGGTGAAAGGGGCATGGTACTAAAACCCCTCACAGCCGAAGAAATAGAGGAACCAAACCATCTCTGCCGGCCAAACGAGAACAGAACCAAGGGAACACTTAACCTTGCTGGTCAACAAAAGAGAATAGGACCAGAGGAAAACACAGCCATGCTGGTCAACAAACGAGAACAAAGGGACCCTCTATGTCGTGAGAGATCAAAAGTACATAAATCAAAACATGGCACGCACATGGGGTCCATAGGACGTGTGGCCACAAGTCAACCCCAAACAAGCGCACAAATGTTCTCAGGTCCAACCATCCACATGTACCTCCCAGAGTTTTAGCATACTCCCAGAGTATGACATGTCTCCAACCCAAAGGCTAACATGCACATGGCACCCATCGTCAACACAATGGTGTAAACATAACAACTCCAACTTGACACCTCAACGGTTGAGGCACGACCAACCACATATCATCATACATATACTACACTCACACAGGAGTGCACGTGATCACACGTTAAGGGTCCTCTACAAACATGGTAGAAGAACCACCACCGGGGAACCTTCATATTTCCCCATTTAATAAGATCATGTAAGGGGATTCGCTCGCCTGAACAGATTACACCGTTGTAATCCTCGTGGACTTCATACTCACCTCCAATGGATATCCGAAAGAAAATTCACCAACACCGCTTTACTCCTGAACGATGTCCCGTGATCCTGAGCCTCGGCCCTGAAAATAGTCAGGTGCATCGCAACATTGCGATCCCCTCGGTAAAAACGTCAAAAGGACTTCTCACTAGAGTGGAACGGATATCCAGAGAAAAAGATGCATTCCGGCACAACGCACATGAGCGGTGCTACGTGGGACCGGCATCCCAGTTACGAAGCACAATGAACGGATCGAACCATTGCGATCCCATCGAAAAAGTACACAAGATGGACTATTAACTTGTCCAAAATAGACACCCAGTGATAAAGCTAGAAATCACCGACAACTCAGAAAACAGCCCCTATGGCGCCCACACCATCATGTGGAATTAAAGCAGGTGTATTGTGCCATCGAAATTCCCACAGAAAAATACCCAAAAATGATAGATCGCACGACCTGAATGGACGTCCGATAAAAAGTTACAAAAAACTGCTAACAGCTCAACAGACGAGTCGTGGGGCCCATGCCTCAACTCTGGTTTCAACACCTGAAACCACAATGGAAAACCATGGATAAATGCCAGGGCTGCAACACTACTGACAGCGCTCAATTCGGACATCGGATGTGTCCGCGCTGTCCAAAACAAGAACCCCCGAAAAAACGTCAAACTACTTAAAGTACACGTCGTGGCACAGAGCCCATCATCTCGGAAATTAAAAATTCCCAGGACCATCTCAAAATTTTCGTCTCTATTTAAGGAATGTGTTTCCACTAACGGCGCATGTATCCAACACTCGGGATACCTTTTAGAGGCGATTTAACTTTTATCGGACCGAACGGGGTGGGCCGGGCCGGTTCGGCCGGCCCACCCACTGCCTGAGCCGGCCCGTGGTTCACCACACGGGCCGACCCGCATCGCCCGGATCAGATTATCCGGTCCGAATGTTTCCCCATGGAACCCGCGAAGTGCAGGTCCCTTGTCTACTGGTCGTGGCCACGAAGACCCTGAGTCTTCCTCCAGCAACGACCGGCGAAAGTCGGTCCTTCCCTACGTCGTTGCCCCGCTGGCACCTGAGGCCGCCGCCTCGCCCAGCGCCTCCGTGCTTGACCGGACATCCGCCGAACGCCCGCTCCACCCTACTGCCGACACCCGCTAACCCTCGCCTGGCCACCACACTCATTCGCGCCCGACCTATGTTGCGCCCCCCGCCAGAGCGTTGAGCCACCGACGCCTAAGCCGATGCCGCCTGCCAGAAAAACTCCAAAACCCGCAAACTTCGTCGAAAGACTGCGGCCTCCTCCGAACTCAGATTTCAATTTCGAAAGATGCGTTGGAAATATAATAAAATATACTACGCATTAATTGGTTTTGTTCAATGATCAAACATAAATTAAACACATGTTTATGGGTTCAAAAGTGGTGCAGAAATTAAAAAAATGCAATACGCACAATCCTACCTCTTAGGCGAAGCCCGATGCCTCACGACGATCCGCACCTTACCATTACCGCTTCCAACTTGAATTGGAGGGAGGAGGAGGATAAGGATAGGAGAGGTTGAGGGAAGGTTTCTCCAGGGAATGAAAAACAATAAGAGGGGGGAGAGTTAGTTTTATGTAGATAATTAATTAGGTTTTAATTAATTCTTTAATCAACCACGTAAAGACCCACGTCCAAAACTCCCGACGGGGTCGAGATTAAGTCTCCCCTAGGGTAAAAAACACCTCCCAAGAACAACGGAGGTATCAGAATTTTAATCTGAGGCCCCATTCAAACGTTATTAAACTTAACGCTCGGGCCGCTAAATTATGAAAACACCCTTCGGGCCATTTTTCACAGACGGCATGCTCCCGCGAAACTTACACCCCTCCTAGGGTAAACGACATGTTCCAGACTAAACAGTGCCCTCAGTTTTCCAATCTAAGCCACTGTTTAAGAGATACTTGAGTTAAGCCATTGAAAAAATAAATTAATTATTTAATTTATCCGTTTAACGTTCCAGAAGCGAGCGAGGGGTCCAAACGCCCCGCACCGACATACTTTATGTCGTTCCTAGGGTAAAAACCCCATTTCAGACCCATTCATACACTTAGATCTCTTATCCAAAAAAATGTTTAGGAGTTATCCCATTTATTTGGCATGTCTAGTGTGAACGCACTGAAAATTTAATTCCGGCAACTCCTGGGCTCGGAATCACACGCCGTCTGATGGCGCTGCTCTGAAATAATATCAAGATTATTTCAAAGTCTTTTATAGCCAGAAACTGAGTTCTTACAATTTTTTACACATAAATATTTAATTTATGATGACCGTTTTACCATATTTGAAACTCATAATTTTATGAGGTAATTTGATATGTGTCATTATATAGAGATGGCACCTGGAAAGTCCAATAGTATCATTAGTCAATGAAATTATAGGGGTTTACTGATAGAGGAAACTAATATAGCTAGTATTGGTATAGATAAAATTATGGATATACTAGGGAAACTCAATTATGTTTTGAAAAGTAACCATTCATGAATGGAATAACCCTTTCGGTAGAGGGAATATCCTATGCTAGATTTCATTATGAGATAAAATCCCATATTATTTAGTGGGACTACTAATCCAATTATAGGTGAGTAGTGGGTTATGTCTCTGGAAAATATATTTATATCTTTAGGATGTAGTGAGATAGAAAAAGGTTACTTTTTCAGTCTATTGTATCAAAGGTGATGTTGATCAATGGTGGAAATTAATCCAAAATACCAAAGATGAAGAAAAATAGAACTTATGGAATTGATAAATTTTAAGGAGATATTATATGACAAATAATATCCTCGAGATAAAAAAATTGAGATGAATTTATTGTTACTTAGCTTAATGAAAAAGGAAGAAGAGATTGTTAGAGATTATGAATCTAGCTTTACATGGTTATCTAGGTTTTCTATGGATTATATACAAAACATAGAGTGCAAGATTTATCACATCATTAATGTTCTTAATCCAAATATTTGAAGGGTATTGGTTTCATTGAATTTTTTATCATATGATATAATAGTTTTATGTGTTATCAACAAGGAGAAAGAATTTTCTACGATCAATATATTCAAAGGAAAATGAGTCAAGAAGTGGCCATCTGAGAACCATGAAATAGAGAATGCATCAAAGATTAAGAATTAGTTTGAATGATTTTCACATTGTGAAAACATTGGGAAAAATCACATTGGGAAATTTTTTAAGGGATTGAGAGTTTTTTATAAGTGCAAAGATAAGGGACACCAAGCTCATAAATTCAATGGTTTGAAACATGTCAATGATGTTCAGTCCTACAATTGTAATGGTATGGGACACTGTTCAAATGAATTCCCCAAATGTTAAGGGAAGCTACCGCAGAAGATGCTGAGTGGAGATGGCTATGCTATTACGATCACAACTTCTGAGGTTGAGGTTCTCAATGATGTGGTGGTGGGTAAATTAATTATTTCCACAAATTTAGATAAAGATTTATTTTATTCTGGATCATCACATTCATTTAAATCTTCCTAGTTCTCTTAATAAATTATTTATTTCCAATTATTTATTAAAATGTAACTTTTAGTTAGAACTACTAGTGGGAACCTTATCGCAAAAAATATGTGTCAAGTAGTTCCTATTTTCGCATATAAACAATATTTAATTAATAATTTTGTTATCATACCTATGTTTGATTTCGATATAATCCTTAGTATAGATTGGATTTTAAAATATGACATGATAATCTATTGAAATAATAAGGAAGTTATGATTTGTGAGGAATATGTAAAATCCATTATCTTTAGAGATGAATCTCTATTACTTGATTCTTATCAAAATTCACCCTAAGTGGATTTACTGAATGAGATTATAAAGGAGGAATAGAAATAAAACTTTGAGGGATGAATGAGTTAATCTTCAAATTGAGGATGTACCCATTGTAAAGGAATACATGGATGTTTTTCCTGAAGATTTACCTAGGCACCCCCAAGAGAGTGAAGTTTAATTTTTTATTGATTTAATCCCTAATGAAATTCCAATATCAAAAACACCATATTGAATGGCCACTATGGAATTAGTAGAGCTAAAAAACAAATTGATTGGTTGGGTCAAAAGGGATTTATCCTCCCTAGTATTTCTCCATGGGGAGACCCTATTCTTTTTATCAAGAATAAAGATGGATCCATGAGGATATGAATTTATTATTGGGAAATCAATGTGATTAAAATAATGAACATGTAAAATCAACCTCAAATTGATGATTAATTTGATCGACTTCAAGGAGATCAATTATTTTTGAAGATTTATCCTTGTTCTAGATATCATCAATTACGAGTGAAGAAGGAATACATTCTGAATATAGATTTTTGAACAATGTATGTCCATTAAGAATTTAGAGTAATTATTTTTGGATTGACTAATTCACTCTTAGTTTTTATAGATCTCATGAATAGAGTATTCAAGGAATATCTTGATGATTATGTTGTGTTATTCATAGATGAAATTACGAGACATTCTTAAAGAATTGAAGACCATGTGTATCACTTGTGAATCACTCCTGAGAATCTTAGGAGAGATGAATTATATGGTAAATTTTGAAAGTGTGAATTATTACTTCAATAATTTTCTTTCCTTTGATATATAGTCTATATGGATGGAATATAAGTTGATCACTTAAATACAAAGGAAATTCAAGAATGTACAGCACTGACAAGTATAACTGAGGTATCCAGTTTTATTGGTTTAGCAGGTTACTATCAGCATTTCATCTAGAATTTCACCAGATTGGATAACCCTTTAACCAAGCTCACATGTAAAGGGGTTATATTCATTTGAAAAGAATAGTGCAATGAATTTTTAGATGAATTGAATGTTATATTAGACAATGCTCCTATCATGAATTTACCAACTAGGAATGACGGGTTTGTTATTTTTAGTGTTGCATCAAGGAATGGACATTGATGCATCCTTATACGGAATGATAAGGTTATTGTATATGGATAAAACAAATCAAGAACGTGTGAACAAAACTATCCTACTCATGATGTTATGTTATCTGTAGTAATATTTTATCTGTAGATATAGAGACACTATCTCTACGGTAAAAAATGTGAGATATATACAGATCATCAGAGTTTGAAATATATTTTCTTACATAAACAACTCAACAAGATACATAGGAGATGTCTTGAGATACTCAAGGATTTTGATTTCAGAATACACTACCACCTACGGAAGGAAAATAAAGTGGCAGATTCTTTGAGCAGAAATGACCATAGAGTTCTAATATACATTAGAGTTGAAAGGTATCCTTTGTTCATGGATCTAGAAATGGTGGATATGGGAAATATCTTTGGGGGTGAAGCATCACTACGTTTTCAAATGGTTTCCAAACCATATTTACAGGAAAGGGTAAAAAGTTCTCAGACTGATGATGGGGAGTTTCAAAAAAAATTTATGCATTGAATGATGGGAGATTTATTGATTTCATATTTCAGGATGGCATTTTGAAATTTGGAAATATGATTTGTGTCCCCACCATACCAGAGCTAAAAAGGGAATTATTGGATTATTCACATACCTCCAATTTCCATATTCACCTCGGTGAAAATAGGATGTATAAAGACATGAAATAACGTTTTTGGTTAGACAACATGAAGAGGAAGATTGACTATTATGAGTCAAAATTTTTACTTTATCAATAGGTGATGGCTAGAAGACAACATCCTAGAGCATCCATGAAACCTATTACTATACCCATGTGGGAATGGGATGATATTAGGATGGAATTTGTAATAGGTATACCAATGACTCCCACAATGAATGAAGTGATATGGGTTATTATTGAACCTTTTACCAAGTCAACACATTTTTTACTATAACTGAATATTTACCACTTAAACGTATAGAAAGGCTATATATTAATTAAGTTGTATGAATTTATTGTGTAACTCTAACGATTGTTTCTGATCCTGATCCCCATTTTACATCAAGATTCTAGAAAAAAATTTAGAAGTCCATAGAAAATGAACTTCTTTAGAGCACTGCATACCACGCTCAAATTGATGGACAATCAGATCAGAATATTGAAACTTCGAAAGACATATTGAGATCATGTTCACTTGACATTCAAGGTATGTGGGATCATTATTTATCTCTAATAGAATTTTAAAATAATAATATCTTTTATTAATGTATCTAGATGGAACCATATGAGGAATTATATTAAAAAAAGAAGTCATACAATTTTTTTTTGAGATGATGGGGGTGAAATAAAAATTGCAGGTCCATAACTTCTAGAAGATACAATGGAGAGGGTGAAGATTATACAAACCCATATCTAAAAATCTCCTAGTATGCAAAAGATATAGGTCGATAACAATATGAAGGATTGGGAATTTCAAGTAGGAGATCATGTTTTCTCAATGGAATCTCTATATAAGGTTGTTATACGATTCATTAAGAAAGGTAAATTAACTCTTAAGTACATCAGACCTTTTTAAATTTTAGAATGAATTGGAGTTGTAACCTACCATTTTTAAATGCCTCTATGTCTCTCAAAAATTCATGATGTGTTCCAAATATCACTATTAAGGAAATAATGCTAGACTCAAGGCATATACTCACCTATGAAGTAGTAGAAGTGGAACCTGATATTTTTTTATTGTGAAGAGTCTATAGTGATTCTTGATACTAGAGACCAAGTGTTTAGAAATCAGAAAACTCGTATGGTAAATGTTCTTTAGAGAAACCGTTAAATGGAAGAGGCGGAATTGGATCCTGAAGAACATATGATGAAGAACCACCCGAATCTCTTTATTATGTCATATTATATAAATTTAGAGGAAAAAATTAATTGAAGGGTGATAATTTAACACCCCAATCTTCCCCGATATGCTTATTTTTAAATAATTCCATGGCTTTCATTGTACGAAACTCCGAGTTCAAGCACACCACGACCTATTAATGAATTTATTTATAAAGTAGTTATAAACAGTAGTAACCAAATTTTGAAAATATATAAACATTATTTTTCCAAATTGACTTAATTTTCTGCATTCAGAATATAAAAATATTCTTAGGGTGAAATTTTGGTAATTTTTTGAAAAGAATCAATTTATGATGAATAGTGAAAAAATTGTAACACCCCGAGATTTTATGAAAAATATTCTTTTTAAATTTTATTGATGTATTTTGTTTTACGATACACCAAAAGGATCTTGCAGTACACGCATCCCTAACTTGTCTTGCAATATACACAATCGCAACCTTCCACGATATCGTTAGTTTCACGCAATACCGAGTTTCACTAAACAACGATATGTGATATAAACTAGCCATTATAAATAGTAATACCCACTTTTTGAAATTTTGTAAATTTTAAAATTCAAAATGGACTTCATTTTTGGATTCGGAATATCAAAATTAGCCTTGGGTGAAATTTTGGAATTTTTCTGAAAACTTTCAAGTTTTGATGAATAGTGAAAACACTGGGTTACTTTTTAAAAACCGACTTTTTATTTAAATAATTATTTATTTTATTTAAATTTATTATAGGTAAAAATTGATACATAATACCTATATAAGTTCAATGTAATTCATTGGAGTCATTTGATAATAATTTTAGATATATAAAAATTTTATTGAACTTTTCACCGTTTTTTACCCACCTCCTAGGAGAATTTGGAAATTCACATAAAACATAATTTACCCACTTTTGTGAGTGGGTTTTCGAAAATACGAGAGACATGAATAATATGAAGGATTAAAATGTGGTTCAATGAGATGAAAATAATTTTTGGTGAATAGTAACTTTTTACTTTTATTTACAACGGTTAAAAGTAAATAGGGTAATTTGGGGTAAAAATGATATTATTATTACCCTAACACATGTCCTAATTCTATTGGATAAGTGTAATTCAACCAAAAACAACCTTAGGAATAAAATATGACCATTTAGGTCCACTTGGAATACATTAGGACATTTAATATTATTTTATTTAAGGAATAGTTAAAATAGTTAAAATCAATGTTTAATAACTAAAACATTTTTAATATAGGGTTATACATAAGATAAATTCAACTATAAATATTCTATAGAAATATAAAAAATAATTACTACATAATGGTATTTTATTTATAATTTTTAAACATTATATAATTTAATTTATTTATGACACAATGATGATGCTGTAATTATCTTATTAATGAATTATTGACATAATTGATGTCATAAATAACCAAATAAATGTAATTTGAAACTTTTTATGAAATACACTAATTTTATAGGTTAATATGACATGTTAGTATTGATTTAATGAACTTTTTACGAACTAATCATTCTGTTATGATTTTCACAAAAAAAATCAAATACCAAATAGTGTCAAAATTGACATAAAATAGTTTTTAAAACAAATATTATATTATTAATTGTTATTTTATTCCTAAAAATATAAGGTTCGGAAAAATGACTTAGATAAGGTTATATATATTAATAATAAACAACTTGGGGTTATTTTGTCTTATTAAAGTAATTTTATTAACCTTATAGTGTAAGAAAACAAGAAGACATGGTAAAAGTAAAATTAGTTAACTTAAAGTTAAATCTAAATGATAAGTTTAAAATAGAATCCTAAACCTGCCTAAATTCTATTGTATGAGAGGATTTAGACCCATCCCAACCATATATTCGAAATAAATCAATTTGGAGCTATTAGAAAGCGAATATGACTTTATAATAAAATAATATTTTTAGTTTTTCCAAAGGTGCCCCTCTCCTCCCTTATAAAAGGGCGCCTCCTCCCTCTCTTCCTCACACCACTTTGAGCCTTCAAGCTCGGAAAACCCCTACCAATTTCTCCTATATACTTCCCTAGATACATCTTAGAGGTTTTGGTCTTCTTCAAAGACCATCTTTAGTGCCCAAAGAGGAGGTTAAGAAGAGGTGCTTCAAAGAAGAGGTAATGTTTGTTACCGATTATTTCAACTTTATTTCTTCTTCTACTTATTCTTCTTTAGTTGTTTCATTATGAATTAATAAAATCAGTATCACCCATATACTGATATGTTATTATAAATATTAAACAACCCTATTTCACCTTCTATCCATCCTTCGGAAAATGAAATCACCACGCATGTGTACGTACAGAATACTGTCTCCACGCCGTGGTGCAAACTGTTTTCGACCACCACCTTACATGGATGGGTATAATGGTGTAAATAAATATATATATATATATGATTATTGAAAAGTGATATTGATTCTTAAATATTATACACTTCAATACAGTTCCACAATCATGGGAATGATATCATCGCTCGTGTGTACGTGCGGACTACCGTCTCCACGACACGATGAGATTCATTCTCCATGTTAACCATTAAAGAATGATTATAAAGTATATATAATGAATAATAAAGAAAATATATGACATAATGAAGCTACTGGATTTATGTATATATATATATATGTCTCCTACTTACTTCCATTAAAGTTAATAAGAAAAGGAAAACAGCGTGCATGCGTACGTACAGCCTACCATCTCCATGAACGGTGTGTTTCATTTCATTTATCTATCTATTATATATATATACTAAATATATATGATATATAAATCATGTTTTACATTTTGGATGTAAGTAAATAATGATATAATTAATAATAATATCAAGAAGAAGTCCAAACACGTACGATAAATGAAACAATTTTACCCAAAACACTATTTTAACAAGAATTGACAAATGAACAGGTAATATAAATACCTAGGTGAACCATATATGATATAATAACAATGAATATGATTCTGTAATAAGTCAATGACATTATTTAAATCATTATCCCAAAGATTTAGATATATAAGAAGCATATCAGACATAAGGTAAGGTAAAATTATTCCAATCTCATTCTTACTCGAGATTGTTTACTCATAAGTATTTACTGAGGTTATATTTATCATCCATTTCCAAGTTAGATAAAAATGTTTTCACGTATTTTTAAAGTCCTTTTTACCAATTTTTGACTTTTACCACATGTTATGGAAGGAATCTTTCTTTTGTTTACCATAAAATGAACTTTTTGACTTTTCCGGCAAAAGTACAAGGAGAATGTTTTTTTAACGTATACATCAGGAATGGATTTTTACGGTTTCATAATGCCTTATTTTCATGAATATTTCTCTACAATATTTCATGACTATTTTCAACGAAATCATTTTATTTTGAAATTGCACGTAATTTTGTGAATAGAAAATTATTTTTAAGAAGAAAGAATATTTTCCTCATGAATTCATTTCAAGTGCTTTATCAAAACCATTTTCCATCTAAGATGAAATTATTTCATATGTGTATATTTCAAGTATAATGTCTCTATGATTTACATGGTTTCAATTTTCTTATGATGAAATTATATCCATTTGATTTATATGGATTACGTTATGATGGGATGATGTTTATGAAACCCATTCTATTCTTTGGGTTATGATGAATGATTTATGTTTATGTTGTGGAACAGGTAATAATGACTTCATTATGAGATGGGTGGGACCTATATCTCCCTCCAATGCATTGGGTAAAGATTTATATCTCATGAGATAGATGTGGTTAGAATGGTAAGTTAATCTGGTTCAGTGTTACAGGACTGGAATGAGGAGTGAACTCAATTCAGAATGGTACTTTGTCCACTAAGATGGTCTTGGAATAAATGCCTTGGCTACTATGGAAATCACAACATGTGATTAATGGATGACAAAATTACATGTTTTATTACCATTCTAGTTTATCATGACTAATGTTCCTTTCTGATCTATGGTTTTTGTACTTCAATGATTTATGTCATTTCTCATGATTTTGATGTTTAGATTTTATGTTCAAGTTTTTGCATTCGAATGTTTATGGATTGTTTTATGTTCTCTATGCTTACCCTTACTGAGCATTTGAGCTCACACTTTATATGGTTTCTTTTCCCCGGGATTTAAATAAAGGTGTTTTGTAAGAAAACAAAAAGGGGAAGATCTTTATGGGAGATGTTGAAGATCTTTCACCATGACTAAAAATTATTTTCCGAGTATCCAAAGACACTAAACGATTAAGTTCCTTGTGTGTCTGTTTTCGTTATGTATTAAGTATTCCAAAAAAGTAATGTAATGTCCATGTACGTCAAGCTCTGGGTCTCTGCCATTGGTATCAGAGGAAAGGTTTAGTTAACCATTGGAAACTAGGATGTGAAAACTTTAGTGAGATCCCTAGAGATATTTCTAAGGTATGTCTGGGGATGTCCCTAAGATTAAGTATAAGTATAGGTTATAGTCCTAGAATTATGGTAACAATATTAGAATTAAACCTAAGATGATAGCTATTGAAGGTACTACCCCATTATTATGTTGTTTCCCTAGCATGATTATTTCCTCCCACACAGTTCTTTTTGGGTTTAAGACGATGGCTGGAACCCAAAGGAACTGTGTTGATCAATGTAATGGAAAATGCAATGATTTTCCTCAAGAGCAACCAAATGTGATGGGAGATGGAGTGAAGAATCTTACTGTTATACTTACACAAGCTATGAATCATTCTAGATTTCCAAATGATCAGAGAAGGGAACAATATTCTATTGAGTCCTTCATGAGGCAACGTCCACCGTCTTTCAATGGGTCTTCTGATCCACTTATTTTTGAACAAAGGATCAGTACCATTGAAAAGATATTTTCCATACATCGCTGTTCATAACATGAAAAATTAATTTTAGCTGTTTACTGTTTAGAAGGTGAATCAGACCAGTGGGGGACTCTAATTAAGAATTCAAGGCCCCAAGATGAAATTTATTCCATCGAATGGGACGATTTCAAGAACTTTTTTTCAGTATGTACTTCCCTCGTATTCTTCGAACAAAGATGGAAAAGGAGTTTCTTGAGCTTAAGAAGAAGGATGATGAATCTGTTGGTATATGCGAAGGGAATTTTACAAGACTTGCAAGGTATGCATCTGGCTTTATCATCCAACCTGAAAGTAAAGTTGATCGATTTTTCAGTGGCTTAAAACCAAGTCTTTGAAGGGAATTAGCAATAAGAGACTTCAGTAGCTATGAAGAAATTGTGTGTTGTGAAATCAAGGTAGAACTGGAAGTTGGTGTAACATATCCATCTCATGGTTTTGAAAAAAAATGAAAGATGGAGTTCAAAGAGAAATCTTAGAATAATGGTGAAAAGAAGATGAATGTTTCTTTATGCTCAAAGTGTGGAAAGATGCATGGTAGAGATTGTCTTAAAGGGACTAGAAAATGTTTTAAGTGTGGAAAAGAAGGTCATCGAGTAGCAGAGTGTTGAAGTAATAGAAAAAGGGTTGCTAATGATGTGAATAAAGAAAAGACAACAGAGAACGCACCACCAAAACATCAATGCTTCAAGTGCAATGAAATGGGGCATTATGCTAATCAATGCCCTAATCCAAGTGTTAAGGATGATCGACATGAGAAACCACTTATGGTAATGGACAAAGGGAAGTCACATGCGATCACTATTGGAGATGTTGAATATGACAGTGATGTGGTAGAATGATTAAGTTTCTATGTAATGGGATTCCATAACAATGTTGTATATAGTATCGTGGAATATTGGAATATTTATTGGTTTTCAATAATCTTATGGTACCGGTAACCATGGAAAGAGATTGAGATATTTTTGGAAAGAAGATGATATGCTCATAATGATGGGATAAGGAGAAATGAAATGTTTGACATTATTCATGAGATCATGACTGATATAAGGAAAAATTTATATCATGGTTTGAGTATATAGAATTTTTGGATTTTTGTATGTGGAAGGAGTTAACTTTTGACAGCATTCATGTTTTCACTATGATTCAATGGGTATTCATTTTTCAAGAGAATATAAGATTAAGGCCTTTAAATTTATGGAATGTGGCCGACAAGACATATCTTATGATATATGGGGATCAACGATGGTATTGACATGCTTGTTATATGAACTCTCTGGTAATCGTTTTCACTATAATATGAGATTGGACCGAAGTATTTTGGATAAGCCTAAAGATTGGAATGGATTAAGTTGGAAATAAGTTAGTATTGTTTAAGGCTAGAAATTCTTCGATATTATTGACGGCTAGTTATAATAATGTAGAAAAAGGACAACCTTCCGAACGGGCGACAACCCGTTGCGTCGGACAAGGTTGTGGCAATCGAAACAACAACTGAAGTGAAAAAGGCCTTTATCGCCTACCACTGGCCTACAGGAAGTCCCTGTTTAGTAGAAACAAGATTCATTTTATTAATCAGTATGATATATGAAGTACAAGTCCATTTTAGGAAGCACATATGATTAATCTCAATATAGATGGACTTATGTATTTTTTATAACTTTTTCTAACCTTTTCTTTGAGATAGATGGAATAACCCATCATTCTATCACATGATCTACTAACACTTCACGAATGAAAAATTCAACTTCATTTCTTTAAGAGATGAAGTGGAAATTGTCCATGGAATGACCAACGGTGAGACTGTACCAAAATCAAGAAAGTATTTCTTCTAATTCCAATTTCTTCAACATTCGGGAAATGATCATGAAAACTAAAAATGTTGTCCTATTGCCCATATATCTGATGAATCAGATGGTACATTAGATCATCACAAATATATGGATTTGTTTTTGTTGGCTTTTTCATAGCCATGTTCTATACCACTCTCCATCAGAACATGATGGTTAGATTTCTCTTCTATATCCATATTTTCACATATGTTCTCCTTTGTGGAAACCCAGTGATTAGTTAATTTGTGTAACCATTACGTTTCATATGTTATTTTTTAAATATTGGTTTTGGTATTACTCTTTACGATGTGGGTTTCTATTAAAGAAACTTTCGAGTCGTAAACCATTTATAACACCGACGAATTTCGAGGGTGAAATTCATTTTAAGGGAGGTAGAATGTAACACCCCGAGATTTTATGAAAAATATTCTTTTTAAATTTTATTGATATCTTCTATTTTACACTACACAAAAAGGACTTTGCACTACACGCATCCCTGACTTGGCTTGCATTACCCGCAATCACGACCTTCCACGATAGCGTGTGTTGTACACAATACCGAGTTTCACTAAACAACGATATGTTATATAAGCTAGCCATTTTGAATAGTAATACCCACATTTTGAAATTTTTTAAATTTTATCGTTCAAAATCGACTTTATTTTTGGATTCAGAATATCGAAATTAGCCTCGGGTGAAATTTTGGTATTTTTCTGAAAACATTCAATTTTTGATGAATAGTGAAAACAATGGGTTATTATTTAAAAACCGAATTTTTATTTAAATAAGTTTTTATTTTATTTAAATTTATTTTAGGTCAAAATTGATACATAATACCTATATATGTTCAATGTATTTAATTGGAGTCATTTTATAATAATTTTAGATATATAAAAGTTTTATTGAACTTTTCACCGCCTTTTACCCACCTCCTAGGAGAATTTTGAAATTCACATAAAACATAATTTTACCACATATGTGAGTGGAATTTAAAAAATCTGAGAGATATGGTTAATATCAAGGACTAAAATTTGGTCAATGAGATGAAAATAATTTTTGGTGAATAGTAACTTTTTACTTTTATTCACCACTGTTAAAAGTAAATAGGGTAATTAAGGGTAAAAATGATATTATTATTACCCTAACAAATGTCTTAGTTCAATTGGATAAGTGTAATTCGACAAAAAACTTTAGGAATAAAATATGACAATTTAGGTCCACTTGGATTATAATAAGACATTTAATAATATTTTATATAATGAATAGTTAAAATAGTTAAAATCAAAGATTAATAACTAAAACATTTTTAATATAGGGTTATAAATAATATAAATTCGACTATAAATATTGATTAGAAATATAAAAAATTTACTACATAATGGTATTTTATTTATAATTTTTCGACATTAAATAATTTAATTTATTTATGACAAAATGATGATGCAGTAATTATCTTGTTAATGAAATATTGACATAATTGATGTTATAAATACCCAAATAAATGTAATTTGAGACTTTTTATAAATTCCACTACTTTTATAGGATAATATGACATGTTAGTATTGATTTAATTAACTTTGTTTGAACTAATCATTCTGTTATGATTTTCACAAAAAAATCAAATTCCAAATATTGTCAAAATTGATATAAAATAGTTTTTAAAAGAAATATTATAATATTAATTGTTATTTTATTCCTAAAAATGTAAGGTTTGGCCAAATGACTTATATAAGGTTATATATATTAATAATAATAAACTTGGGGTTCTTTTGGCTTTTTATAGTATGTTTATTAACCTTATAGTGTAAAAAAATAGGAAGACATGGTAAAAGTAAAATTATTTAACTTAAAGTTAAATATAAATGATAAGGTTAAAACAAAACCTAAACTTGTCTAAATTCTATTTGATGTGAGGATTCCAACCCATCCCCACCTTGGATTCGAAATAAATCAATTGGGATCTATTACAAACTGAATATGACTTTATAATAAAATAATATTTTTAGTTTTTCCAAAGGTGCCCCTCTCCTCCCTTATAAAAGGGCACATCCTCCCTCTCTTCCTTACACCACCTTGAGCCTTCAAGCTCTTCCATACCCTTCCAATTACGCCTCTAAACATCCCTAGAAACATCCTAGTGGTTCTGGTCTTCTTCAAAGACCGTATTTAGTGCCCAAAGAGGAGGTTAAGAAGAGGTGCTTCAAAGAAGAGGTAATGTCTGTTACCGATTCATTCAACTTTATTTCTTCTTCTACATTTTCTTCTTTAGTTTTTTCATTATGAAGTAATAAAATCAGTATCACCCATATAATGATATGTTATTATAAATATGAAACAACCATATTTCACCTTCTATCCATCCTACAGAAAATGAAATCACCGCGTGTGCGTACGTACGGAATGCCGTCTCCACGTCGTGGGGTAATCTGTTTTCGACCACCACCTTACATGGATAGGTATAATGGTCTAAATAAATAACTATATATGATTATTTTATAGTGATATTGATTATTAAATATTATACACTTCAATACAATTCCATGATCATGGGAATGATATCATCGCTCGTGTGTACGTACGGACTACCGTCTCCACGACGCGATGAGATTCATTCTCCATGTTAACCATTAAAGAACGATTATAAAGTATATATAATGAATAATAATGAAATATATGAAATAATGAAGATACTAGATTTATGTATATATATATTTGATCTCCTTACATCCATTCAAGTCAATAAGGAAAGGAAAATAGCATTCATGCGTAAGTACGGCCTACCGTCTCCATGAACAGTGGGTTTAATTTCATTTATCTATATATTATATATATATACTGAATATATATGATATATAAATCATGTTTTATATTCTGGAAGTATGTAAATCATTATATAAGTAATAATAATATCAAGAACAACAAGTCCAAACACGTGCGATAAATGAAACAATTTTACCCAAAATGCTACTATAACATGAATTGACAAATGAATGGGTAATATAAATACCTAAGTGAACCATATATGATAGAATAACAATAAATATAATTCTTTAATATGTCAATGACATTATTTAAATCATTATACAAGAGGTTCGGATATATACGAAGCAAATCAGACATAAGGTAAGGGATAATTATTCCAATCTCATTCTTATTCGAGATTGTTTATTTGTAAGTATTTACTGGGGTTATATTTATCATCCATTTCCATGTTTTATAAAAATGGTTTCATGTATGTTTAAAGTCTTTTTACCCATTTTTTACTTTTACCACGTGTTATGGAAGAAATATTTCTTTTGTTTACCATATGAGGAACTTTTTGTCTTTTTTGACAAAAGTACGAAGAGAATGTTTTTTTTAACTTATAAAGCATGAATGGATTTTTACAGTTTCATAATGCATTATTTTCATGAAGATTAATCTAAATGATTTCATGACTATTTTCAACAAAAACCTTTTCTTTTAAAATTTCATGTCATTTTGTGAGAAGAAAATGATTTTGAAGAAGAAAGGATATTTTCTTCATGAATTCATTTCAAGTGCTTTATCAAAACCATTTTCCATATAAGATGAAATTATATCATATGTGTATGTTTCAAGTATAATGTCTCTATGACTTACATGGCTTCACTTTTCTTATGATGAAATTATATCCATTTATTTTATATGGATTATGTTATGATGGGATGATGTTTATGAAACCCATTCAATTCCTTGGGTTATGATGAATGACTTATGTTTATGTTGTGGAACACGTAAGAATGATTGAATTATGAGATGGGTGGGACCTATATCTCCATTAAATTCATTGGGTAAAGATTTATATCTCATGAGATAGATATGGTTGGAACGGTAAGTTAATCCGGTTCAGTGTTACAGGACTGGAATTAGGAGTGAACTCAATTCAGAATTGGACTTTTTCCCCTAAGATGGTCTTGGAAGCAATGCCTTGGATACTAAGGAAATCATATGATGTGATTAATGGATTTCAAAATTACATGTTTTATTACCATGCTAGTTTATCATGACTACTCTTCCTTTATGATATATGCTTTGTGTACTTCCATGATTTATGTCATTGCTCATGATTTTGATGTTTAGATTTTATGTTCAAATTTTTTCATTCAAATGTTTATGGATTGTTTTATGTTCTATATGATTACACTTACTAAGCATTTGAGCTCACCCTTTATATGTTTTCTTTTCCCTAGGATTTATAGAAAGGTTTTTTGTAAGAAAACAAAAAGGGGAAGATCTTTATGGGAGATGTTGAAGATCTTTCGCCACGATTAAAAGATTATTTTATGAGTTTCCTAAGAAAATAAACTATTACGGTCCTTGTGTGTCTGTTTTCATTATGTATTAAGTATTCCACAAAATTAATGTAATGTCCATGTACGTCAAGCTTTGGGTCTCTACAAAAATACTGCCTTTTAATTCAAAACTCCATTTTCATAAAATTTATTAAAAATTTTAGATTGATTATATAATTGGTTTTAAAGTGTAATTGTGTCAATATTTAATCATTTAATAAAATTATATTCATTGGATGTAATTTCACGTTTAAATTATACATAAACACATGTCAATCTTTTGATAGATATTACTTCTTAAAATTCTTCTTTCAGGTTTTCATAACAGTAATCAATTCAAATTAATTTACTGTAACTTCTGTGTTTTGAATTTTGAAAAGTATGATTCCATATTTGGAATAATAAAGTCCAAATTATGTATGTAGGTCCCTTTTCTTTTTACGCAATATGAATAGTAGGTTTAGTAACTATTTTTGTTTACCACGTTAAAAGGGTAAATCCTGTAAATAAGGGTAAAAATAGTATTATAATAATCATAAAATACCATAACACATGTCATAATCCTATTTTATGACATATGTCTAACCATTGGAATCCTTGGTTATATTTTTTGACCACATGGAGCTACATGGGTGTGAAAATGACATTTTATAAGAATTAATTTAAAGTATAGTGAAATATAACATAAATAAGAATCATTTAATAAAAAACATTATATGGGGTTATATAATTGATCTTTTCAGATATAAATATTAATTATAAATCTAAAAAGGATTAATACATCATTATATTTAAGTTATACTTTTTATACATTAAATAAATAAAATTAATTATGACCCAAAAATGATTTAGTGACTATTTTATTAATAATGGATTCGAATAAATTATATTATAAATGTTATAATAAATGTAATTTGGTTAATTTGATGTCATAAAAGAATTTTTTGGATGATATTTACATATTATATTTGAGTTTGTGCCTTTTTTGGATTAAATAATGTTTTTATAACTTAAAAAAAAAATCAATTCCTAAATAGTGTGAAAATTGACAAAAATGAGTTTTTAAGACAAATACTATTTTATTAAATGAAAAAATGGTCATAAAAATCTAATATTCATATATCATAATAATATAATGTTATAAATGTCATTAATGATCCACTTATAGTTATTTTGTCATTTTATAGTAAATATAGTTACCATATATTATGAAAAGAGAAGAAGACTTCGTAAGAGTTAATGTTTTTAACTAAGGGTTAAAGATAAAAGATAAGGTTAATTTAGTGAACTAAACAAGTATAAAACAAATTTTTTGAGAGTTATTCGACCCAAAAGAATCTTATAATTTAAATAAATGTGTGTGGTACCATTAAAAACCGAAAATAAATTTATAATAAAATAATATTTCAATACCTTCCAAAACTACCCCTCCTCGCTCCTATAAAAGAGAACCACCTCTACCCACTTATTCACACCTACAAAGCCATTTGGATTGGCCAACTCCTACCCAAATCTCCTCAAAACTTCCTTAAATTCATCTTAGAGTCCACCCTTTGGTTATAAAACCAACTTAATCAATCCTTTTTGGCAAATCAAATGAAGACACCTGAAGAAGAGGTAATCATTTTTTCTCTTCATTCATAGTTCATTTCTTCTTCTACTTCTTATTACTATGTATTTAACATACTAAAATAATAAATCCATAATATAATATATGACGATATGTTTTTATAATTGTGGTACAACCACATTTCTATTTTACTTCTCCTATGAAAAACAGTATCACCATGCATGTGTACGTATGAATTACTGTCTCCACACCATGGTGTATACTATTTTTCATCTATACATTATTTCAATGGGTATAATGATGAATAGAAATGAAATAATTATTAAATATGACATTTTATTACTTCTTTAAAATTCATATTCAATTAAAATCTATACCATTAAACCATTAAGTAAATGATATTGTCACTTGTGCGAACGTACGGCTTACCGCCTCCACGATGGGATGACACTCGTCTTCCACGCTCACCATCCCAGAATGATTATAAAGATATATATTTTAAATAATTATGAAATATGTGACATAATAATTCCACTATAATATATATATATACATATATATATTTAAATATATTAAATTCACTTACTTCCATTAATACGATAAGAAAATAGAAACATTGTTCATGCGTATGTACGACATACCATATCTTTGAATGGTGTATTCGTTTCTATTATATTTATTTATATTATGAATGTATATGATATATTAATTTTATAATTTCAAATTATTTAAATCATGATCTAAGTAATATTTTCAAGTATAATAAGTCAAAACATGTACAATAAAATGAAGCGATTATTAACCGACATGTGGCATTAAAATGGAATTGTAAATAATTGGGTAATATAATGTCCTAAAAGAATCATATATCATATCATAAATATTATTATGATTATAATATAAGTTAATAATACAATCATATAGGAGTTTCAAACAAATACAAAGAGTATCAGAATTACAGTATGGGATTTGGTCCCAATTTCATTTTATTGAGGCATATTTTAATGTTATGAACCTAGCTACTTTTATATGGTTTATATTTTACATTTTTACATATTATAATGAATCTAATTATTTTAATGATATTATATTATTTCCATAATGTGATTTATTGATATATCCATATTATTCATTCAATATGGTTATTTGACAAGGCATATTATTTATTTTGATTATTAAATATGAGAAATACTTTAGAGTGGAAATGACAGGAGGAGCCCAAACATTATAAATATACTTGATGAATTGAATGGTTTTCACGAGAAAAATAAGTTGCAAAAATGGGATTCTTCCCTCAATTATAATTCACCTTTTTGTAGGATCAAAATATAATATGAGATGCTCAATATACAAGAGGGCGGGTGAATTGTATACTTTAAAAATTCCTTTGGAACCTTTAAAGTTAGTTAAGAAACTATAGTTTCCTTAAGAAAAGGAAAGGGCTAAGTTTAACAAAGTTAAACTAAGTAAATTCACAACACCTCTAACACCGAACTGAACTTGGAAAGTGATTCCAAAAGTAGGTTCCGGAAATATGGTTCTGGAATTTGAAACTTAACAAAAGTTACAATATGAGATTCTACCTTAAAGCGTATAGAATCTAAATGAATCAGAGTAAGTAAGGAAGTATAAGAAAGTTATACTTTCCTTAAGATACAAATTACAGCGGAATAAAAACAAGTAGTAAAACTACTAGTAACAAGATAATAGTCTTTTAACCCAAAGTGAAGGGTATCCAACAACCTTGGATAAAGGTCCCTTGATTTATACTTTCAAGCAAGTCTGTCTTACCCACACCAGGGTAAGCCCTCGATACGATGATCGGAGTCTCTGTCTTGCTATCCCCGCAAGCCCTCAACTTCAAGGTAGTTGGAAACCTCTGTCTTTCTCAACAAGAAAGCCCTCGATCTTTAAGGTAGTCGGCACCTCTGTCTTCCTATCCCCGGAAGCCCTCGAATGTAATCACCAACATTCGGAGTCGCATGAAGCTTTGAGAGTTAATAAGAGAATCTCTCTCTAGAAATCACTTCAACAGCATGTAAGCACTTTTTTCAGCAATCAGCCTCGAGCTCTTTCAAATGAGCTCCTATTTATAGGTAAGGTCGGCTCCTCTCCAACGGTCATATTTTCCTTAAAGATCGGAGGGACCTGTACACGTGTCACTTAGACAACGGTTAGTTTATAACAAAATGGACGACATCGTTTTATAACAAAGTGACTGTAACTGAATGTACGACATCGTTTTAAACTCTAACATAAAGGTTTGGAATAGAAACTTCGGAGTGAAGGTTCGGAATGAATAAGTTCAGAGTGTATAAAACAATGATAATCAGATTCTGTTTAATAGGTGAATTCGGAATGAGAATTCGGAATAGGAATTCGTCATCAGAAATCGTAATGAGAATTCCTCATCAGAATTCGTAATGACAATTCATCATTAGAATTCGTAATGAGAATTAATCATCAGAATTCGTAATGAGAATTCATCATCAGAATTCGTAATGAGAATTCATCATCAGAATTCGTAATGAGAATTCATCATCAGAATTCGTAATGAGAATTCTTTATCAGAATTCATAATGAGAATTCATCATCAGAATTCGTAATGAGAATTCTTTATCAGAATTCGTAATGAGAATTCGGAATGAGATTTCTTCATTGGAATTCGTAATGAGAATTCTTCATTGGAGTTCGTAATGAGAATTCTTCTTCAGAATTCGTATCCTGAATCTGGAATAGAACTTAGTCAGAATTCATATCCGGAATTCGGAATGAAACTTCCTTATAGTTCTTGTCCAGAATCCAAACCCTAAAACAGAATGCTTTATATCAAAGTTTTAATGATTCTGAGAAAATGAATCCGAAACATATATTTAAGAAAAATATGAATGAAAATCTGATAAGGATAATTTTTCTTATAAAAGATATTTTCCTTATAAAAGCAATTTTCCTTAAAGATTAGGTGTTTGTGATTTTCAAAACAAGAAGGAATGGAAAAGTCATAAGGAAAACCTTATTGACTCAACAATCTCCCCATTTTTGGAAAGAACAAACATCCTTACGAAAAAGCTATTCCAAGAAGAAAGAAACACAATAAAGCTTATCTCCCTTGGTTTAAGGATATAGATGAATACAACTAACTCCCCCTTAGGCTTTGAAACTCTAAGGATCGTATTCATATTTCCGGAGTGATGTTTCATAAGAAGGTCTTCTTTAAAAAAAACTCCCCCTTAAACAAACTCTTATTAGGGTTCTTTTTCCTTGGGTATTTTTCATTCTACCCCTTTGATAAACTCTTATTAGAGTTCCTCTTTTTCTTAAGGATCTTTTCCTTCTCCCCCTTTGTGATTTTCAAAAAGAATTGGAGGGAATGGAAAAACGTAACAAAGTACCTGAAAAATTAGTAATGACAACAATAGAAACAACAAGTACGACTTTTATTAAAATTAGAATCTTGACAACAACAAAATACAAAAAAAAGATCGGATTGGTCATTTCGGATCTTTCTCCTTCGACATTAGCCCCTTAAGAATCGTCTTGATCTTCTTTAAGTCTTTGTGATCTTCCTCTGCTTGCTTCTCTAAGACGACTATTCTTGCTGACTGAGCTTCAATTATTTCTTCCTGAGCCTTCAACTTTTCTTCCTGAGCTTTCATCTTCTCTTCCGGAGCCTTCATCCTTTCTTCAAACTCGATCCGATAATCCCTTTCAAATTTCCAACTTTGATTAACGGAATTGAGCTTTCCATTCATATCTCTCACTTCCTGAATCCGAAAGTTCTTTTCCTCTGTCAATTTCTCTTCGAAGGATGCAGTCAGCTCATTAATCTTCTTGTCTTCGGTCTCAAAGGCATCCTTAACATTATCTTGAAACTCATCAAGCAACCTCATCTCTTCCACATTCTTCTTCGACCAGCTTGTCATCCTCTTACAAGATCTTTTATGAGCTTCGTAACCAACAAAGAATGTTTTGAACTGAGCTTCAATCTCAACACACTTATCCATAACCATCGATACGGAGTCGGTTTTCTGATTCAACGCATGTCTGAGCATCTGGCATCTAGAGTCAATACTAGAGAAGGTTGGAATGGTTCCTACCAATTTCTTTAAGGACTGAACAACAAAGTCATTCCCCAACGAGGATGACTCCGAATCTGAAATCTTGCTAGGAGAATTTTCTTCCTCAATAAGCTCCAACTTTCTTTTCAAAGAACTACCAGCTTCCTTCCTCATTTTTACTACTGAGCTCGGAGTCTCGGTAAGAACTTTATTTCCCTTATCTTTTTCCGGAATGGAATCCTGTTCCGGAGTTTTCTTTTCACTGTCAGAAACTTGAACAACCAAATCTTCCTCATCAGCAACTTCTTGAACACCAACCTCTACGTTTCCCATCTGAGCAATATCATGTAAAAGTTGTTCTTCTTCTCCGTTATAGGCAACTTATTCTTCTCCTTTCTCTTCTTCCATCGTAGGAGTAAGTAACTTCGAAGATCCATCTTCTGAAGTCCGGAGGGATAAGTGTTCCGAAGGAGTTCCCTTGTACTCATCTACCTGTTTTAGCACATCTCCTGTCTCACCACTTCCTTCAGCAGCCTCTTCAACTTGTTCCACTTGTTCTACTTCCTCAGTATTTGTGGCAACAGCCTCTTCCAAAGCAACAAGATTTCTTCCTGGAGTCTCAGGTAGAGATTCCAGGGAAAAAGTTCTCAGAACTGGAATTGTTGCTGAAACCATTTCATTGAACTTCAACAACACTTGGACTGCCTCAGCTTCTGACATTTTCTTCTTAAGCTTCTTTTCCTTATCTTGTTTCTCAAGATCATCAGCAGCTTTCTCCTTCAAATCTTTAGCTTCCGCAGGGTCCAATCCGAACTGTGGATCCCCTTCTTTCCTCTTCTCTTTGTCAGCTCTCCACTTTGTAACAACCTCATCAGGATAGGTCTTCTTCTTCTTAGGCTTTGGTGGTGTGGAGTGGACTTCCTTAGACTTGGGATTTTCTCCTTGCTCTTCCACTTCTTTCAGCTTTCTCTTCCTTACTGGTTTGGATGATTCCGGATTAGCAGATTTCAGAGCTATTTCTTCTTGTGGAGGTAGATCGATAAACTTCCCAGACTTCTTATCAAAAGATATATTCATTCTTTTAAGCGTTCCATCACTAAGAAGAATGATCTTGCAAACTCTCGGCTTAGAACTGCAAGCTACCTTGAAAGACTCTAGGCACCGAACTATGAGCTTTGATAATATTGCTGGGTACATTACGATCTGAGCTCTCAGATTCCCCTTCTTCAAATTCTCAATATTAAGAAGAATATGCTTCATCAAGTTGAACTTTCTTAGATTTATAAGAAAATCTAAGATATATATCTCACTCTTCTTCAAACTATCCTTATCACCTTTTCTCGGTACGATAAGCCCTTGCACCCATAACTCCAAAATCCGGAAGTTTGTAGATAGGCTTGCAATTTTCAGAGCCTTGTCATCATCCAATCCGAGAGTTTCTAAGGCTTTTTCCTTGTTGAAGCTACCCTTGGAGTCCGGCAATACGTGAGAAATAAATTCAGCTTCACCTTCATAAGATAACCCTACCAAGCTTGCAGCCTTGGTGTAAGAAAGCTTATATGTCTTGCCATACGATTTGAACGAAAATTTCTCTCAATTATCTTCCTCAAAGAAAGCAACTGACTCATAAAACTCAACAAGAAAATCAAAATAAACTTCATCTTGGTTGCCGGTTTTTGATACCGCAACATCCTCCCAGCCATTCAACTTGATATTCTTTGAAATGATAGAATCATAGTTGCTGAAGAAAGTTGGATGAACTAACCTTTCTCTGTAGACTAACCACTGAGAAATAGGCTTGGTTGAAGAAATTTCTTGAGAAGCTAACTCTGCAGACATTCGGATCTGAAGTCTCTGAGAAGTTCGGAATTGAGAAGACTGAAGTTCGGAATGGCCTTAAATCAGAGAGTCAGAGCTTCAGCACGCAAAAGCTTGAAATCGATGTGGGACTAGAAAAATAGGGTCCCCTTTATATAGGCAATGGGATGACGGTTCAACTTCCTCGGTTGATCTAACGGTTTAGAATGATCTGAGATCAAATCTGACGGTTGAGTGCTTGAATCCGATCTTTTTGAGGTTTTTATTAAAGTAAATAATTAAGAAATCCAAAAACCGAAAACAAACTATAAGAAATTGCCAGCAAGTAAAATATGATTACGAAAACTTCGGTAAGAAAATCATACCTTTCGGATTAGCTTAGGAAAGTTATTCGTAATGGGTAATATAAAGACTACTACGAAAAACTCAATACGAAAAACTAAATACGAAAAACTCAATACGAAAACGTCAATACGAAAAAGTCAATACCAAAAAGTTAATACGAAAAAGAAAATACGAAAAACAAAACTTGGTACGAAAATTTGGTTATGAAAGTCCCAGTACGAAAGTTGTCCATTCCGAAAATTTTCAATACGAATACTTTCATTCCAGAAGTATTCTGTACGAAAATATCCATTCTGGAAAATGGTAGTTACGGAAGTTCCATTCTGAAAATATTCGTTCCGAAAAGTTTGAAAACAAATTTTTTTAAAAACTTTGTTAAACAAACAATCGTATGTACTCCCCCTATAAAAAGGAGTTTATTACTGTAAGGAGATTTTTTCAGCAGAAAGTTAATTAAGAAAGATTACCTTACAGTTATCATTCCTAACTTCTGTTTAATATATTCAAATCTATCAGAACAAAAGATTTTGTGAATATATCAGCAAGTTGATCTTGCATTCCGATAAACTGAAGAATAATATCTCTTTTAAGTGTGTGATCCCTAAGAAAGTGATGCCTAATATCTATGTGTTTTGCACGGGAGTGATGTGCAGGGTTTTTACTTAGGGCAATGGCACTTGTGTTATCACACAAAATTTGAGTTTTAGTAAAACTCAAGCCATAGTCTGTGAGTGTGTGTTGCATCCACAACACTTGTGCACAACAACTTCCAGCTGCTACATATTCAGCTTCAGCAGTGGAGAGTGCTACAGAATGTTGCTTCTTGCATGACCAAGAAACTAATGAATATCCTAAGAAATGACAAGTTCCGGATGTACTTTTTCTATCCATTCTACATCCACCAAAGTCAGCATCAGAAAAGCTTTTTAGAACAAAATCATTTCCAGAAGTATAAAATAATCCTAGATCCATGGTTCCCTTAAGGTAGCGAAAAATTCTTTTTACTGCCTTTAAGTGAGATTCCTTAGGATTGGATTGATATCTTGCACATAAGCATACTGAAAACATTAAGTCTGGTCGACTAGCTGTTAAGTAAAGTAGACTTCCAATCATACCTCTAAAAGATGTTTGATCTACTGGTTTCCCAGCTTCATCAAGATCTAAAGAATTGGAGGTACCAATGGGAGTACTTATACTTTTAGTGTTGTCATAACCATACTTTTTAAGAAGATCTTTAATATACTTATGTTGAGATATGTAAGTTCCTTCTGGTTTTTGAGAAACTTGAAAACCAAGGAAAAATGTTAACTCACCCGTCATACTCATTTCAAACTCAGATTTCATTAGACTAGCAAAAGAGTCAGTCAAAGATTGCTGAGTTGAACCAAATATAATGTCATCAACATAAATTTGAACAATCAAAACATTTTTCTTATCTTTCTTTATAAAAAGGGTTGGATCTGCATTTCCCTTAACATAGTTATTTTGAAGCAAAAATCCAGTGAGTCTATCATACCATGCTCGTGGGGCTTGTTTAAGGCCATACAAAGCTTTGGTAAGTCTAAACACATGATCAAGATGTTTTGTATCTTCAAAGCCAGGAGGTTGTTCAACAAAAACTTCCTCTTGAACATAACCGTTAAGAAAAGCACATTTCACATCCATTTGGAAAAGTTTGAAATTAAAGAATGCTGCAAAGGCAAGTAGAATATGGATATATTCAAGTCTAGCTACTGGAGCATAGGTTTCATCATAGTCTATTCCTTATTGCTGATTATAGCCTTTAGCAACAAGTCTAGCTTTATTTCTAACAATGATTCCATTTTCATCACATTTATTTCTGAAAACCCATTTTACTCCAATAACAGAAGTTTCCTTAGGTCTTTCAACCAAGGTCCAGACTTTATTCCTTTCGAATTAATTTAGTTCATCTTGCATGGCTTTAATCCAATCATCATCACCTAAAGCTTCATCAGTGCTTTTAGGTTCTAATTGGGAAAGAAATGCTAGATGTTCTACTTCATTTCTTAAGGAACTTCTAGTCCTTACAGGTTGATATACATCACCAATGATACTATCACTGGGATGATTCTTAAAAAACACCTGATTTGGGTTTTTTAAAACCTGTTCATCAACATAGGGTAGAAAGTCTTCTGGGGTAAATGTTTCAGAAGTATCTTCTAGAACAATTTCCTTATCAGAAGGTTCTTCTATCAAAGGTTGATAATCAGTTTTTGAAAACACATCTGAAGATGTAAGCTGGGATGGTTTAAAAACAAAAGGATCTGACTCATCAAATTTTACATGTACTGTTTCCTCAACAGTACAAGTGTTTTTATTAACAACTCTATAAGCCTTAGAGGTTGTGGAATATCCTAAGAAAATTCCTTCATCAGACTTTGGTGCGAATTTATGTAAGTTATCTTTAGTATTCAAAATTAATACTTTGCAACCAAAAACCTTGAAGTAGGAAAGTCTAGGTTTTCTACCATTCTATAACTCATAAGGATTTTTATTAAGAAAAGGTCTAATCAAAACTCGATTTATAGTATAACAAGCAGTACTTATAGCTTCAGCCCAGAAATGTCTAGCAATAGAATATTCACTCAACATGGTTCTAGTTATCTCTTGAAGAATTCTATTTCTCCTTTCAACTACACCATTCTATTGAGGAGTTCTAGGTTCTGAAAAATTGTGATTAATACCATTCTTACTACAAAAAGTTTCAAAATCTGAATTTTGAAATTCTCCTCCATGATCACTATGAATAGTTTTTAATGGATGGTTTTTCTCATTTTTAACTTGAGCTCTAAAACTTTTGAAATAAGAAAAAGCTTCAGATTTCCTTGCTAGAAAATAGACCCAAGTAAATCTAGTGTAATCATCAACTAGAACAAACACATAGTATTTGCCTCCAATACTTCCAGTTTGTGTTGGACCGAAAAGATCCATATGCACCAACTGTAATGCATCGGTTGTTGAGACTTCACTGATTGACTTAAAACTAGATTTATGTTTCTTTCCATATTGACAAGGATCACAAACTTTAGAAGAATCAAATCTAAGCTCCGGTAGATCCTTAACAAGTTTCTTCTTAGAGAGTTTACATAGGTTCCTTATATTACAATGTCTTAATCTTCTATGCCATAACCAAGAATGATCTTCCATTGCACTTAGGCAAGGTAAATCTTGGCTTCTGAGGTCTTCTAAGTTTAAGGTGTAAACATTCTCTTGCCTGTTGGCTGAGAGAATAAATTCTTCCTTGGAATTGTGTACTAAACATTTATCATTCCTAAAATTCACAAGGTAACCTTCATCACATAACTGACTTATACTAATGAGGTTGTGCTTAAGACCTTTAACAAAAAGAACATTTGAAATCAAAGTTTTACCAAGAAAAACTACATTACCAATACCAACAATCTCTCCCTTAGAATTGTCTCCGAAATTTACCTTTCCTCCTTTCGTTTTGATAATCTTTTCAAGAAAGCTTTTGTTACCAGTCATGTGCCAGGAATATCCACTATCCATGTACCAAATATTGTTGCTGGAAATTTCTTTATTTTCCTGAAATCAAGAAGAAAATTAGACTTTCGGAATCCAAACTTGTTTAGATCCGAGATTTCCAGACAATAAAATTTTAGGAACCCACATTTTCTTAGAAAAATAAGCTTTATGAAAACCTAAGGATTGGGTTTTGTTTAAGGAACAATTCTTTGCCCAGTGACCACCACATTGACATTTAGTGCAAAATGGGGCACTCTGAGGAACAAAATAATTGTTACTGAAAACTGGTTTTGCATGGGTATAACCAAATCCGGATTTATTTCTTAAAGGTCGTATTTGGGAATACATCTTATCAAAATTTTCCTTACCATGGGTAAAGTTTGATAAACACTTCTTTAAGGAAAAAATTTCGGACTTGAGTTTTACAACCAAGTTTTTATCCTCAAAATCATTAGTTTTAGAACTAGAGTTAGGCTCAAGAACATTTTTCTTAGAAATTACTTTTTCTAATTCTTTAGAATGTTTATTCTTCTCAAAACTTACTTACTCAAGATTTTTTGAAATATTTTCAAAATCAGCATTTTTCTTATCAAGATCTCTAGAAAGATCTGATATCTCTTTAATAAGAATAGAATTCCTAGAGTTTGCCTTATCGAGTTTCTTGTTGAGTTTGGAATTCTCAATCTCAAGAAGTTCAGCAAACCTAGAGACTTCTTCATAAGTAGGTAAAGTATTTTCCTCATCAGAAGATGATTCTTCATTAGAAGAGTTATAATATTTACTATCATTAGGATTTAAAGAAACGTTGGTCAATGATTCAGCATTTCGTACCTTAGCCATAAGACAATGATTATCAATAGGTAATCTGGCTATAAGACCAAGATTCTTCTGTCCTGAAGATTCATATTCAGAAGATTCATCTGAAGAGTCACCACCACTGGCACTCCAGGTGTCATTAGCTTTCAGAACTTTCTTAGCTTTGTCTTTATAATACTTCTTCCTGTTTCTGTCTGAATGTCTTTCCTTCCTTTCTTTCTTTTTGAGCATAGGGCAATCTGGTCTAATATGTCCAGCTCTTTTACATTCATAACAAGTAACTTCTCCATCTTTCTTATCTTTCCTATCCTTCTTCTTATACTTGGATTGAAAATTTCTCTGTACAGCTATCTTGTTCATCCTTCGAGCAAGATTGGCTAGCTCATTTTCTGAAACTTCACTCTCACTAGATTCGGATTGGAAAATGACTTTCTTAGACTTGGATCTGGTTACTCTCTCGGGAGTCTTAGCTTTCATCTGATTCGAAGTTGTATTAAAAGCAACAGTACCATTTCCATTCTTCTTCTTGATGTTGTCAGCATCTCTCTTCATTCTAGTTTCATGTTGTAGAAGAGTTCCAAAAAGCTCATCAAGAGTAATTTGAGTGACCTTCCTGTTCTCATCTATAGCTGTTCTCTTGGATTCCCACTCATTGGGCATAATGTCAATTATCTTGTCCACAAGAGCTTCATCATCTAAAACTTTCTCTCCCATAGATTGTAGAATGTTGACAATAGTCATAAACCTTTGTTGAACTTTACAGATAGGTTCTCCATAAGGAAAATTGAAGCCATGATATTCTTCTCTAAGCATAGCTCTTCTAGTCTCAATCACCTTAGAAGTCCCAAAGTGTGTAACCTCTAACTTCTTCCATATACAATTATCTGCTTCACAAGAAGAAATTTGGCTATATATATTTCTAGTCATTGAACATAGTAAAGTGTTGCGTACCTTATAGTTGAGTTGATATTCTTGCTTTTCCTGGTTAGTAAAGGTTCTGACTTCCTTGTCAGGAATTTTATAATCACCAGTAAGCATGACAAAGTTATCTACACCAGTATTGATAACAAATGTCTTCATACGATCTCTCCAGTACTCATAATCATTACCATAAAATATGGGTGGTCTTGTAGGATTCAGATTGTCAATCGAACCAACATTAATTCCTGCCATACTAAAAAAAATAACTTTGCACACAAACTTGTTAGTAGCAAAGATTCGTAATAACAAAGTTCGGAATGAGAAAAATTCGGAGTGGATAAATCGGAATGACAAAGTTTGGAATGGAAGAGTGAGCAAGAAAAACTTGTATGTGAGTACAAGTATTTCAGTAATCGGCTCTGATACCAAATGTAAGATTGGTATAGAGTAAGAGGTTTCCAACCTCTGATACCAATTGTAGGATCGAAATATAATATGAGATGCTCAATATACAAGAGGGGGGGTGAATTGTATACTTTAAAAATTCCTTTGGAACCATTAAAGTTAGTTAAGAAACTATAGTTTCCTTAAGAAAAGGAAAGGGCTAAGTTTAACAAAGTTAAAATAAGTAAATTCACAACACCTCTAACACCGAACTGAACTTGGAAAGTGATTCCAAAAGTAGGTTCCGGAAATATGGTTCCGGAATTTGAAACTTAACAAAAGTTACAATATGAGATTCTACCTTAAAGCGTATAGAATCTAAATGAATCAGAGTAAGTAAGGAAGTATAAGAAAGTTATACTTTCCTTAAGATACAAATTACAGCGGAATAAAAACAAGTAGTAAAACTACTAGTAACAAGATAATAGTCTTTTAACCCAAAGTGAAGGGTATCCAACAACCTTGGATAAAGGTCCCTTGATTTATACTTTCAAGCAAGTCTGTCTTACCCACACCAGGGTAAGCCCTCGATACGAAGATCGGAGTCTCTGTCTTGCTATCCCCGCAAGCCCTCAACTTCAAGGTAGTTGGAAACCTCTGTCTTTCTCAGCAAGAAAGCCCTCGATCTTTAAGGTAGTCGGCACCTCTGTCTTCCTATCCCCGGAAGCCCTCGAATGTAATCACCAAAATTCGGAGTCGCACGAAGCTTTGAGAGTTAATAAGAGACTCTCTCTCTAGAAATCACTTCAACAGCATGTAAACACTTTTTTCAGCAATCAGCCTCGAGCTCTTTCAAATGAGCTCCTATTTATAGGTAAGGTCGGCTCCTCTCCAACGATCATATTTTCCCTAAAGATCGGAGGGACCTGTACACGTGTCACTTAGACAACGGTTAGTTTATAACAAAATGGATGACATCGTTTTATAACAATGTGAGTGTAACTGAATGTACGACATCGTTTTAAACTCTAACATAAAGGTTCGGAATAGAAACTTCGGAGTGAAGGTTCGGAATGAATAAGTTCAAAGTGTATAAAACAATGATAATCAGATTCTGTTTAATAGGTGAATTCGGAATGAGAATTCGGAATAGGAATTCATCATCAGAAATCGTAATGAGAATTCATCATCAGAATTCGTAATGAGAATTCATCATCAGAATTCGTAAAGATAATTCATCATCGGAATTCGTAATGAGAATTCATCATCAGAATTCGTAATGAGAATTCTTTATCAGAATTCGTAATGAGAATTCATCATCAGAATTCGTAATGAGAATTCTTTATCAGAATTCGTAATGAGAATTCGGAATGAGATTTCTTCATTGGAATTCGTAATGATAATTCTTCATTGGAGTTCGTAGTGAGAATTCTTCTTCAGAATTCGTATCCTGAATCTGGAATAGAACTTAGTCAGAATTCATATCCGGAATTCGGAATGAAACTTCCTTATAGTTCTTGTCCAGAATCCAAACCCTAAAACAGAATGCTTTATATCAAAGTTTTAATGATTCCGAGAAAATGAATCTGAAACATATATTTAAGAAAAATATGAATGAAAATATGATAAGGATAATTTTTCTTATAAAAGCGATTTTCCTTATAAAAGAAATTTTCCTTAATGATAAGGTGTTTGTGATTTTCAAAACAAGAAGGAATGGAAAAGTCATAAGGAAAACCTTATTGACTCAACACTTTTGAATGGTCATGACTGTAATAGGATTTAATGTGCCTGAGGCATGACGCCCTCAAAAAAGTATTTCCCTCATTTAATTTTTGTTATTATTTATCGCTGAGATTTTGCAGTGAAATATCTATTGAAGTAGTTAATTTTTAGTTTATTGATTTATATAATATGTTTCAGTACCTTAATTTCTATATTATTTATCCCTTATCTAGATTTTAAGTGAAACGTGTTCTCAGATATTTATCATTCCATATAGATTGATTATTACTTCTGTTGTACATACCCTTAATGAGAATTTGAGCTTAACCTTACTATGTTTCACTCCCAGGTTTATGAAGAATAGAACATTGATTAAGCATTCAAGGATTCATATCATTTCAAATATTGTGTATCATGATTTATTTTGTTTTCCCAATGTATTATGGGTATCATGTATGTAATCTGCATTTCCAATACTGCAGAACTATACAGTCCTTTGGGATTTGTTTCCTCATAATAATTCTAATGAAATGTAATAATGCACCAGATTTAGGTGACTGTAGTTTGGGGTATTACACTCAAGGAACTTTATTTTTAGTTTTTTACATAATTAGGATATACTCTTACATAAAAAAATTGTCATGAATTTAAATTATCATTTCCCCTACTTAACCTCTCTTTTCTTTTTCACATTACGTAATCGCCATAATCCATATAAAATAATTGATTATATAATTCATTTAACCTAATTATTTATAACCTATGGGAAAAGGAAACATACAAAGGTTGCTCTCAAATTCATAGTAGTTTAAAAATAAAAACTAACAATTGAATGTCATCGAAAAGAAATAGAAGTGCATAAGGGTATGAAGTCATAATCCAAGTGTATTTTAGAATCATGAAATATATCATACACATCAATACCTGGATCAGAAAATCAAAAACATGGAAACTAAAAGTGTCATAGGAATAAATAATCATGATCCATGTGATATCAATATTGATCATAAGATACATTATAATCCCTTACCTATCATAGATAAAACATATCAGTATCATGTAACATCATCTCATATAACCATTATAGAATCCTTAAAGACCCATAAAAAATTATAATAACTATACGGGTGAAATCCAATATAATTATCAAAAGAACATAATCGCTACCCAATTAATTCGAGAGAAATTTTTATGAAGCCATCATATGTGGTATAATGGGATCACCCTATGCTATCTAGGTGCACCCATTGTATATAATGTATAAGAACAACAATATGAATAAAATAAATAGATTTTTCATCATAAAACTCATAAAAAGGATCATTATTATTTTATACCCTAATCAACCCATATAAATGAATTTTTTTTCATGTATATCTAGTTGAAACATGATTAAACCATTGAAGATAAATTATTTTCATAACAATCTCTCTAAAACATTATTAACACATGGTGAAGAAATGTGTTCCATAAAAATATCATTGAAACATGATTAAACCTTGGAAAAAAGGATTTCATAACAATATATTTGAAACATGGTCAACCTGTGGAATGGAAATAAAATCCATAAATATCTATCTGAAGTATGGTTATGAAATAAAATATATTTTTTACTGAAGAGATAAATGAATCTTACTTTTTATAAAAACACCTTCTAAAAAAATAATTACCAAACTGTGTAAAGATGGTATAACTACAATAAATGATCATAAATAAACAAAGTATAAGATGCATATTAACAAATATAATATTTCATAATCAGATACTAAATCATCCACAATCCAAATAAGCGAAGTGATTTTAACAAAATACTCTTACCGCTTTAATAACATTGAATTGTAATCCCCATGAAGAAATAAAATTTAATGAGACATATAAAATCATGAAAAATATGGATATCCTTGATATAAAATGTCCAAGGGGAAGTATATCCCCCTTATAAAAGAAGATAGGTCTATAACATAACAAAAATATCAAAAAGGGAAATTGTGATGAAAACCTCATACCACATTGGTGAGATTGAAATAATAAACCCCATGAATGAGGGATCCTAAAAAAGATATTTAAATCCCCATAATTTTAGAACAAGAAACATAAAATACATTCATGAGATTTATATACACCACAAATATAAATAAGAGCTAAATATGTAATACAACTCATAGAAATAAAAGTGAGGTGAGAAAAGACCTTACCTTGAGTTCGATTTGTCATCCTTGATATTTTTCATCCCAGAAAATAAAATTATGTTAATTATTTACTTACCTAATAACCATTTAAAATTTTACTATCACTTTAATTTCACCTAAATATTTTAAATATAATTACTTAATCAATTAATATTTGGTCTAAATGTTGAAAAAAATTCTTTCAATGTATCAACAAAAGACAAATCCTCAAAATGAGGTAAGAAGAAAGGAGGGGAAATGAAGATAAAAATTGATATCGATGAGAAAAATCATGACATCCCCCTAACAAGAGTCATATCCCTCAAATAATGAGGATTATTTCCTCGGATTGTTAGGGGAACGGAAATTCCTTTATGTCCAAATTCATTAGAAATTATATCATGGACTTCAAACACATGGTTATTCAAAATATGAACCAGAAATATTGTTTCAATGATGGGAACATTTCATGTGGGCCTATCAAAACTTATTACAAAAGACAGAAATGACTCTAATAGGGGTTGTATTTTGATTCTTAATCAAGATAATATTCAAATCACCAAATGCAGTAAAAAAGGCTATGTGTATATCAGTCACTTTGAATGCCGTAGATGGTAAATTATCTGTCTCTTTTGTATAAGAATCTTCATAATACATCATTATCAGGGTGTTATACAGGGTTATTTAAGATATCTATTAAAATATAGATCATAAATAGATAATAAATGAATATTTCTACAATGTGTTGAATCTTGAAGAAATAATAGGCTTTTATTCAGTAAAAATGGATATTTGGATTTCTCATCATGTATTGACCATTGAGACCATGGAGAAGACCCCCCCCCAGTGGAAGAAAATTTCACTTGGAATATGCATACATTGAATATGAGTCAGATAATTGTTTTATTCAAATGGATGATTAGAGGGGGTATATGGGGTCTCTTGTTTCGCCCTTCCAAAGCATCACACGGATCATAACCCCATCATTGTGGATATCCACACTCAAATTACAAGGACAGTTCCATTACCTTTTCATTTCAATAATGGTTGTATTTTCACTATTGGATGTACATTGGTTATTTTGGAGGCCTAGATATTTGATACAATTAGTTGCTATCTTGAATTCCTTGCAAGTAAGTTAAAGTATACATAAGAATTACTACGGGAATTGGTTAAGGAATACTCAACTAGACTTGATCTTAAAATCATGGTTGCTGAAGAAAATATTGTACAATTCCATATCATTAACCAACATTAGACATAAATTTGTAGAGAATAAATTAAAACTCACTCTGGTTTTGATGATATCTAAACTACTAAGGAATGGATGGACCAAAATCATCTGAGTGTAAAATGGATGAAAGAGGGTGATAGAAATTCAAATTTATTTTGTAGGTTTCATAAATAAAATAGAATTAGGACATGGAATAGTGGCAAAGAAATTGATGGGTGCACACATAATTCAATGGATATAAGACACAAGGTAGTTGTGGAATATTTTAACGGTTTACTTTGACGATGGAATTGAAAATAAACTCAAAATAATTTTCAAGATACCTCCCTGGATTTTGGAGCACAAAAAAAAAAGAACTCATCTTAGATCCTTCAATAGAAGAATTAAAAATGGTTCTCTTCTATTTAAATAATAATAGTTCAGATGGTCTGGATTGTTTTAAAAAAAATCTTTATGTTACATTGTGATATTTTCCTAGATTTCATGGTCCATGCAGTGATGTAATTTTTATTTCATACAGTCATTACTTATTAAATTAATTCACATTTCATTGATTCAATTCCAAATAAAACATTTAATTAACATCATGTATTTTAGTATAGTTTCCATGTCTAAAATTATACCTAATATTATTAGTAAAAGTCTTATTAAATTGTTTGGTGGAATTGTGAAGGACTATATAACTAAAAATCAATTTGGGTTTTTCCCTACAATAATAATTCAAATAATTTTTTCATATCCTATGAGATTGTCAATATGGGGAATAGGAAAATAAAATAAAAAAAATTTCACTAAGAATTGACATATCTATTGAATTTGATAGTTTGATGTGGAGAGTCTTTATTGTTTCCCTCAAGAATTATGGGTTCTAAGAAAATTGTATTAAAACTATCAATTCCATTCATAGATTTATAAAAATTTATATCCTCATTAATGGATCACCCAGGTGTTTCATCCAATTCACAAGAGGAGTTGGGAAGGGTTACCCTCTTTCATTAATAGTTTTCTCTATTTCTAATGATTATTTGAGAAAATGAATTAATAATATTTTATATTTTGACATATAATATAGAATCAGAGATAGGGAAGGTGGATTTACTCCTTCACCTATTTTATATGAATATGAAATCCTCCCATTTATTCAGGCTTCTGAAGGTTCCATTTTTTTGATAAAATCTATTTTTACCCATTATGAGGTGTTGGTAGGGAAGGCTATCAGCTGAAATGAATCTTCAATCATTTTTTGTGATAGAATAAATGTTGGAACATAATATAAGGTATCAATAAGTCTTCGATTGAGGAAAGGATACAATAATTATTTTTATCATGTTGTCATATTCCTTTGGTGAATCTTCAAGTGTTAGTATTTTGGGAATATTTGCTCTAGAATATTCAATCAACTAGATAGTTAGAACATAAAATCCATGTATCAAGATATATTTTTTTCATTTTCAACATAGTGATTACATTTAAATTTTTTCCCCTTCTCACTTTACAGGTGGAAAAAAAATTCTTATCAATATAGTCCATGTTTTGATAAGGAATTTCATATAGACCATATCTGTGTATTAAAAGAAGTTGATATTTGTTCCATGGACAGATATCATCAATACTATTGAAATGTGAGTACATGGAATTAATTATTTAAGGGTTTTAATTAATGGGATTATTGGGAAATTTACATTGAATCTCTAATGATATAATGGCATCCTTTGTGTCTTCTTATAAATATGGTTCAAAATGATGTTATTGAATGGCTACACTAATCACATTGATTCATCTTTTTGGATTGAAATTATGAATTACTTTAATCACATCATCCATAAAACACTATGGATGGTGAGTAAATAGTAAACAATCTATTTTTGGAGTCAACTATGGTTTATAATCCTAATAAATAATACAATCCATGTTATATAAATTAGTTCTAATATTTCTATTTTTATCTCTTGATGCATGTCAATTTTCTTGAGTCTATTTTTCTTGTTCAAACCATGATTAAGATTCAAAATTACTCTTTTAAGGATATCGATACAATGTTTTTCATATCCAATGGAATGGTGATTTCAATGTGAAATAATCTTACATGATGTAGTGTGATGGATCTTCTCATAAACCAACATGGATTTAAAAATTCAAGGTAAATTTTATTTAAACCCCAATATTTTTTCTTCTCTATAAGATATAAAAGAATAGTTCACCTACACATGATCAATTAATGTTTGACAGAAAAATATATTTTCTCAGCATGTCATTTATTCATGAACTGTGAAGAAAATGTAAAACACCACTTTTTTAATGTGGATAATCACAGGACCTCTAGAGGAATTTTGGTAGTCTCATTATGATATAATTTTTAACTAATATTAGATTGAGACATTCATGATTTGAATCGTCTCATCTGGACTGAGTGATCAGGTCTTAAATTTATTGTCGGCAATAGATATGTCACTTTTCACTTCTAAGTGGAAGACATGAAATTATATGGTTTTCTAGAACCTTACACCATCACTACATAATTACAATTATTTTATTCCCAGGGACATTTTTCACCTTATAAGGTCAGAAAAAGGGATATGAATAACAATTTTCAATACCTGAACATCCTGAGAATATTAGGTTTTATGGGCTGATCCCAAAAGTATCTCATTCTAAAATATTTTCATTGGATTCCTCCTCTGAACATGTAGATCAAGAAAACTATTGATGGTGTAGAATCTGGTATTATAGGGTCATAGAGATGTAGAGGTGTTTTTCAAACCCATCAGGGTTTGTAAAGGGAATATTTTATCATTTAATTAGAGTTTTTTTCTTATGAATCTGAATTGTGTTCTATGATCTATGTTATTACATATGTTGACCCTCAATAATTATAATTATTTGTGGATGATATTTGACTCTAAAATTTTAGTGATTGTGTTTAGGAAATGAACTAGGGATTTTTCATAGTGGATCTTTCCTCAATGGATTAAATATCTTAATTAGGCATATGGCCTCAACATGATTATTTCACATATATAATTGGAATATAATCTGGTGGTGTATATATATTCCAAGAGGTAAGTCATGGAATTGAGAACCATGTGGTCTTTCATTCTATGTTTATCTTAGACAGACCTTCCACCATGTTGTCTTTCAGAGCCCCTGATTATTTCACACCATTGGTGGGGGATGATATGTGGGGAATGATTAATTTTATTATCTACAAAACAACTTCTGAAACCTCAAATTTCATTACTTTTCTTTAATAAATTTGGGGTTCAACATTGGTTGTATCGTGGATATTCTTAGTATGTTTATGTCTGATGTTTTGAAAATATTCATCTTATGTGTCAAAATTACTTTAGTAGGTTGGAAATAGTCAGAAAGGTCAATTTTAAAAAATATTTGAAATAATAATCATGAAATAATTATAATATTTACACATAAATTGTACTTTTAATACAAATCAGAAAATGTTCTTTTGAAAATGAACTAAATTACGATCATGGAGATATTAGGTTGGACGTATTCATGTGTAACGTTTACATTTTCAATGATTATTTAGGAAAGATTATAAGTACTATTTTATCATTATATAATGATAATTATTTCATAAATACCATAATCTTTAATTATATATACGTACATAAATTTATAATTATTTTTATGTAAAAGGAATCAAATTTAATTGAGTATACAATAGTGTACACGTCCACCAACAACGTTAACATTTTTTAGTGTTTAAAATGGTATAAAAAATTATATATTATATTTCCAAAAATATAATTTTGTCATTTATATAATAATTATATTATTTATATCATATCTATTAATTATAGTTACCCATAGTGTCTTCCATGTAAAAAATTATTCAAGAATGCTTCACATCACTTCGTGAGGTGGTAGTCTGTCATACATGTGAGTAATGTTGTTATATCCTCTATGGTAAAAAGGATTTATATGATATAATGAATCCAAATGTAAAATTATGTTTTAAATATCATAAATATAATATATAAATATAACTTCCATCATTATTAATTAACATGAAATGTGGTGATGGAAAAATAAACAATATAGGTTCATGATTTAGTAGTATGTTGTACAAATGAATAAATAATTCATGAAACATTTGATGGAAGTGTGTGTCATCATAGGTCATACTAATAACATAGAAACATCAAATTATATTAAATATAATTATTTTATTATATAATCATTCAATATTACGAATTCAAGGATGCGCAGAAATATATAACATAAAAATTCTTTTACAAGAACAATACCTTTTTTCTGATATCCTCATTAGGATTGCACAAAAACCCTAAAATAATTTATTTATTCAAAAATAAATGCATGTATGATTAGGAGAGAAAATCATAGAAGTTATTTTAGTATATCTTTCATGACCCAAATGTTATTAGTGGTGTGATGAAGTGTAGGGAGTGAGATCCCTTTTATAGTTGAGAACGGTTGGCATTCTTCTAAATACTCAAAAGTATTCACTATTGGGAGTTAAATCATATCTCATGTGGATAAAATATTCTGCTAATTAATTAGGATAATGGTTGATATGACCTCTATATATATCTAACACACATTATAACACATTTTTTAAACAATTCCTTAATTAACGTCATTGTTTTTTATTTGTTCCATTTTAGATTTTCAATAAGGTAACTAGTTTTTTAAAATAACTAATTTTTCCATTAAAATATAAATTAAAGTGAGAAAAATTAGATAATTTAGACTCATTGATTCTATGTATTAAATAAAATTTAGAAAATAAAAAACTTTTGTTTTTTTTAAAATAAGTTTTAACACCAGATCATGTTATGTGAAAAAATTGTGTTAAAAGTAATCGTGACAAAAAAGTTTTCATTAATATTGGGGTCAATATAATCATTATTAAAGATAAATTTTTCCACTAATAGAATATATTTTATATTTATTTCAATTTAAATTTCACATTCAATAAGATATATTTTTTAATTATTTTAAATCTTTTAATACAATTTCATTTATCATAAAATAATATTAATATCAATTTTGACAATTTTCATTTGAATTGAATTTTAAAAATATAAATAAAATAAAATAATTAAAATATATTGAGTTAATATATTTTATAATGATTTATTAATCTAAAAAATAATGTAATACAATCATTTATTATATTTACTTCACTTTTAATGTTTATAGTACCATTTATTTTAATTAATTATTAACTAAATAATCCATGCGCGGATGTTTTCATAGGCATTCAGTGTTATTATTTATTTACTAAAATTTAAAGATAAATCAAAGAAATAAAAAAATATAATTTATATTTCAAAAATAATATATATGACTGAACCAATTTAGTTTTTTTCATATCCCCAAATCATTATTGAAATTTAATGGAAGAAAGTTACATTTATGTCTTCTTATTTGTTTAACTTATTTAATGAGTGACTTTGGTGGATTGGTGACCCATTAACTCGTATATTTGGAAAATATGGTCATAAGTGTAGAAATATGATCATTAAATGGGTTTTCTAAATGTTTTGTTTAATTTTACCCATAATTTTAATGTTTAATCGCTTCGCAAACTTTTTGTTACCTTAATCATTGTAATTAGATTTAAATGGTTTTGACTAATTTTTTTGTTATAAATTAATTTTTACTTTTGGGACATTATAAATTATTTTTATTCCATATATGGAATCCATTTTTTTAACTCAATTCAAATAAGTTCCAAAATTTAATTTAACATTGTTCCCGCAAGCGCAATGAGACAAAATGTTTAAAAGAAAATGGTTTTTTAGGAAAACATGATTCTATATTAACTCAATGAGTAATAATAATCATTATATGAAACTAAATTAATATTTAATGATATATAATATATAAATTAAAATAAAAATATTACCCATTATGGATTATTTTAGTTAATTGAAAATAAGAATCATTATTCATTTCAAAATAGACTTCAGAAAACGTCATTTTAAACCTGAAAACTAACTTATATGAAAAACCATTGTAATTATCATTAAAAAGTAATTAAATATAAATAAATAATACATATTATACCAGAAAAAATATTCCAAATACTTTATGACTTTTAAATTATTTAATTTATTGAAAATATAAGACTTTTTATAAAAAAAAATTTCTCTATTCACCAAAAAATCAATATTTCTTGAAAAATCCTAAAATATTACATAGAGTAAATTTTGAGATTATGATTCAAAAAAAATATTCTTATAAAATAAAATTTATCACATTTAAATACAGTTATTATAATATATTTTTTCCTGAAATTTAATAAAAATAAGATTTAAAGAAGAAATATTTTTTAAGAAATAAAATCCTTTTACTTTAAATTAAATGATTATTTACTTATCATTTTTTAATAATTTTTATAAAGTGAGACACACACACACACACACACACACACACACATATATATATATATATATATATCGGTGTGTGTGCGTGTTTCATTATATAGTGAAAACTATTTGTATCTGTCAATTTAATGGCTAGATTATTTTATTAATATATGTCATGGTTCATTTAAGTTCGGTGTTATTTGTTGAATACATTATCAAACATAAACATATCGGGGTATCATGTATACCATGTTAAACTATGTGTCGCTTGAAATGAAAGATAAACTTAGTGTTTCATGTCTTTTATACTATCGAAAATAATTTTACTCTTTCAAAATGTCGATTTTTCAGAATCTTTGACCTAATAGAGACTCAAGATAATGATAAAATTGAGATAAGATAGTGTTCTTACCTAGTTCATACCCCATTTCTATACGCCCATATAGTATGGTGTCAACCAAGCTAAAGGATATCATGGTGTATCTATAAAACATGGATCAAAAGGGATTTATGAGGCCAATTAATTCACCATGGCATGATCCAAGGTTGTTATCCAAGAATGAATATGGTAGTACTTTACTCTATGTTGATTACTACAAACTAAACCATGTGATTGTGAAGAAACGATATTCCTTACATGGGATCTAGGAAGCTTTTTATTAATTGTGGGTTACCCAATGTTTTTACAAGATAGAAATTTGATTGGTTATCACTATCTATGAGTTTGAGAGTAGGTTATTCCAATGACGGTGTTTCAGAGCATGTCTGGTCTATACAAGTTCTTGGTGAAGTCCTTTGTACTAATGAAAACACTAAAGGTATTCATGTATCTCATAAACAAGATCATCCACTAATACATGGACCTATTCTTCATGGTGTTCATTTATGATATGCACATCTACTCTCTAATATCGTAGATGCATGCTACTCACATTACGATGGTTATGAGTATGATTCAAGTACATCATAATTGATCCAACATTTCTATGTGATACTTCTAGATTTAGAATGTGAACTTCATAGGAAATGTGGAGTATATGATAGTTTTATATCTAGACCTAGATAATGTATTGTAATTCATTCCATAAACATTACCTAGAACATGTTTCATATTAGGAACATCATGGGTTTATTATGATTTTATGGATTTCTTATTTAGGAATTCTACAGACTCTTAGCACCCATGACTATGCTAAATAAGAATGGAGTAAAGATCCAATTGAGAGAAAATTGTGTATATGATATTCATGAGTTTTATAGGTGGTTAACTACAAATATATTGCTGATACAACCTAAGATAGGAATTAAATATTCCATATACATTGATGGATGAAGAAATGGTCTGGGATTATAAATATTATAGTAATAATAGTAAGTAGAAAAAGGGTCACATCGGTTACAACCCCACAAAAAGAATGACCCCAGATTGAAATTTGGTCCTGGATCTAATGTTTTATAGACACTACCTCTTTGGTGTGAGGTGTATTGTCCTAAATGACCATATGATACATTGATATATCATCATGAACTAAGATATGAATATGATATAGAGGAGTTGGGTTGATTTTTTACAAATAGATTTCATCAATATACCATATGCCTTAGGGAAAGGTAACATCATCGTAGAATCTCTTAGCCATAAGATATATCCAGAGATGGAAATTAGTTAAAGGTCTCCATAGTATTAGTGGTTCTTGGAGAGTTTTTCAACTAACTAGAGGATGGATTCTTCAACGGTTCAAGGATAAATGGCTTCTGCTTCTTGGTAGTCACATATTCACTAGTAGACCGGGTAGAGTTGGGATACGATTCAGACCTAGTGTGTGTTGTGATGTGAGAGTATCTTATTGGAGGTTATATCATACCTAGGTGGACTTTGTGTGATGATTATGTGACCCTTATTCACAGGTGAGTGGTAATACCTAATTTCGTAGAGAGGATCTAATGAGAATTTATCATACCTATAGATCAGTGGTATATCATGGATTGATAAATATGTACTAGGATGTCATGAGATATTATTAGTGTATACGGATAAAGTGGGACATTACTAGGTATGCGTTCTGATATCTTAACTTCAAGAGGGTAATTTTCTAGCACCATCATCTTACTAGGTTACACAAGCACCTTCCTTTGACCATGTAGATGTGCGAGGATATGAATATAGTCATTTTTATGGGTTTAACCAAGACATTGGGTAGTAATTACATGGTTAAAGTGATTATCAATCAGATAAAGAAACTTATGCAAATTTACCGAACTAAGAAGATCACTCCATATATGATATGGGAAGAAATTATGTATATAATATCATACACTAACATAGTTATCTATTTAGATTTATTTTTCACTTAGATGAACATTAAACATCCTTATTGTGGATGGCCTTATAGAAGGCCCTAGGGACATGGTTGAGATTTAGCACAATATAACCTACTCAGACTAGTGGGATTTCAGAGAGGACTATACAAATGCAGGTTGATATGTTTCATGATTTCATTCTAGACATTATTGTATAATAAGATGATCATCTTGAGTTTTATTTATTTCACCTAAAAGAATTGTTTCCATAATTCGATTAAGATCGTACCCTAGGAGGCGCTTTATATTAGACCATGCAAATAATAGATTCATTACTATGAAATTAGGGAGGTCGCTATTGTAGGGACTATATTATTTCAAGAGACCTGTGTTAGAGTGAATCTAATTTAGGATATTTTTAAAACTACTCTTAGAAAGAATATATAATATGTTGACTATAGGAGGAGACCTTTTGAGTTCATTATGGGAGATCATGTTTTATTCTGAGTTACTTCTTTGTCTTCCACTAGTGTATGAGGAAGTAAGGAATTATAAAACCACATTCAGATAGACCCTTTGAGGCTAATAAATGTGTCCAAATCATGGAATGCCATCTGAACATTTTTTTCATGTTATCGATGCACAAATGATGTGTTCTAAGTGTATCAATTTCTATGTTACATAATCGATCATGTATATGGTATATACTGTGAGTACATTGAGTTGAAGCCTACTGCATCATTTGAGATGTTTCTGATGTGGATTATAGACTGCAATGAGGAATTAATTCGAGGGAAGATGGAACCATTTTTCCAGATTTTGTGGTAGCTTAGAAAAATATATGAAGTGTCATGGGAGTGAGAGTCTAATTTTTGAGTTCGGTGACCTTAATTTTTTTTAGAAATACTTCAAGAGTTAATTATCAGGTAATATAAATTGATATATTGGGAGATTTATAATATTCCCATCTTTTAAAGGATAATTAAACCCACTTTTCCATGATTTCTAAATTTTTTTAAAGTGTGAATAGAATTATTTTTCAAAAATAAACATATAAATGAACATTTAAGTCGATTCACATAACTTTATACAAGTGGGAGTATTATATGCAAGATTTTGAAGTTAGGAATAGAATTATACATGTATTTTGAGGCCCGTAGAGCCTCAAAATGGATAGAATAAAGCATACTCAATATATTATGTCTCATTCTTGTGATTTGTCTGAAATAATAGAATATATCACGAATGGTAATTCAAATAGAAAATTTTATACCACTGTTAGGACTGAAATGTGGTTTTTACCATAAGCCTGACATAACCATTGTGTGTTCTGTATATCTAGCGTGATCGATCCCTCCCTAGTAATTTTATCTTTTGGATTATTTTTATTTAATTTTTATTATTTATGTTTTTCTTTATCCTTCATATGTATGACATATTCAACTCTTCCCATATCATTTTTCCTTTAACCATATAAACTTATCACACATTTTTAAAATTTTCAATTAGCAATGCAATAATGTGGTAATTTTAAAGACTCTATATTCATGTTTTTGTAAAACATGGATTAAATTGGTAGATTAAATTGGGGTTTCGTAATGTTTAGATGGAATATGTAGTCGGTATTCATAAAATCACTACATGTTTTAGAATATGAATTTTGGTTGATTCAGTTGAATCTGAGTGATCCCAAATATCATTGTGTGTGACTACTGATGCATTCTTATAAGATTATTTTCCCAGTTCTAGGCACGGGGTGGGTTTCTAAATCATATTTCCATACATTATTAATAAGGATTATTTGGGTTTTTTTTATTTCATATTTATATTCTATAATTTATATCTTCCTTAATTTTGGGAAAAAATCATTTTAATAAAATAATACCCAATGTTATTAAAGGTTAATTTCAATAAATTATAAAAATATAATTATTGAGAGATTATCAAGGGTATTTATAAATAAATATCAAATAATAATCACATAAAATTATCATGGTATAATATATAAAAATTTATCAAAAGATAGTCATCATAAAATAATCAAGAATAATTACATACAGTTATCAAATGATAATTATATTGAATTATGAAATGAGGATATAAGAAAAATTATCATAAGATACTTGTGAAATGATATTTTATTACCAAAGGATGGTTATATATATTATAAAAAATAATTATAAATAATTATCAAATGATAATTACTACAAATTATCAAGGGATAAACAAAAAACAAAAGATAAATATTTTTAAATAGTCAAGTATAATTGTAAATAATTATGAAATGATAATTACATATATTTATCAAATGAATTCTTATGATAAGTTATCCTAAGATAATTATAAAAGGATATTTTATAATCAATGTGTAATGATATAAATTATCAAGTATAATTATATATTTATTATTTAAGAATAATTATAAAGGACAACTATGTAAGATCTCATACTAATCTAGATGGATATATATATATATATATATTCTGTTTGGTTTTACAATTATTCCAGGGGATATGATTGAATGAACATTAATTTTCAAAAAATGATAATCTAGACATCATCCATGACGTTTATAATATCAAATCACATTTTATTTTACTTATTATTGAAATAAAATAGCCGGTTTTGGTTCTAAGATCCCCTAACAAACCATTATCACTAACATATCACCAATAGTAATAAAAAAGTCCCATGATGAACTATTTTTGATTTTTAATGTTTCCACTTGATCTTTTGATACAAACTGGGTGGTTTTTTCTTACCATTGACAATATTTACTTTCTAGGTAGGAAGTTCCTTACCTATTTGGAATTTTTTACACATGTTTCCTTATTATAATTTATATGATGGCATTACTAATAACCATGCATGACTTGTGATCGCATTTGGGTATTTTTGTATCGTGTGAGACCTGTAATGATATTATCTAAATGAAAATTTATTGAATTTAAATATTCATGTTTAATATGATTTTTTGTTTAAATTGGTGCTATTATTTATCTCATAATGTCATTTTATATTTTCCCACATGATATAACTTATTTTTTATCATCATGTATTCTATGAATTTTTTCATGGTACACACGGAAGGAATCCATCACTGTATGGTAATCACATAGATAGGGGGTGATCTCGATGTGAAGATATGTCAATGGTAGCGAAAGATATTCATGTGGGTTGTAAGTCACTCTACTCCTTGTGTATTCCAAATTAATATTTTGATACTGGATGCGTTGAGGATTCTGAATAGCCCATTGACATGATACCTCGTATATTCCAAGTATCCATTGGTTCAATACTTCGTAGAGTAGATGTATAGTTTCAACTCGATTCCTTATGGATAACAAGAAGAATTCACACTCAATTCCTTATGGATTATTAGTACCACATCGATATCCTTATGGATATCATAAAATGGTTTCTGATAAATGAAAATCTTTATGAAAACATGGATATGAAACATGTGTGGTCAAGGGTTTATGGTGGCTTGGTTAGCATGTGGCCACTCAATTTTGGATTATAAGTTGTTATCTGTGTTATGAATTTATTATATTATTTGGATACCCTTGTTATACATGATAACACATGGTTAAAGACACATTGGTGGTTACATACTATGTATGGTACTCACACCAAACATAAAACAACTCTTTTTTTATTGGACATTTAAACATGATTTATTATAGAAACATGCACATAATAAAAACTAGAAGACTGAGAGGCCTAGTGTATTTGTGGCTTAGTAAAATTACATGAAATAATAATACATAAAATAAAACACCTTTATTTAAAACTTATTTTACATGAGCACAATATACATTCCTGCTTAGCATTTCATGGGATAACATGAGGACATATATAAGAAAAGGGTGAGCTATAATGCCCAATATGGGATTAAACAAATAATAACATAATTAATGCAATAAATTTTTGTCAATAGACATATAAATGACGAATAAGATAAAGATTAACATAAAGGCACGATATGGAATGATCATGATAACACGGAAATGTGGCAATAACTGAAAACACTGCATCATAAACATAAAGGATTCATGTAAACCCATATCCCATTATGATGGAAAGAACCTATTATGTAATTGGGTAAAACCTTGTCCCAACATGAAGTATCATGATACTAAACATTACTTAATCCATTGGAGCGCTATCAGGGTTCACCCTTCATAATCATCTCATTCTCATGCTTACATATTACACATATATCATATTACATCGATTCATTCAACATCATCATTTATTTCATGATAATGGAATCTGGAATAAATATATTAAACTTTATAATAAATATTTATATGTGAATAATTTTCAATACCCTTGATATAGAAATGGGAATGGGATTCACTACACAAATATTTTGGTATGGAAAATCAAGGTGCAATTTCTGCAGCATAACGCCATCACTTGGGGATTCAGAAAATGGGTTGATGAGGAAGAAAGGGGTATCTAATAATTTATAAATTAAATGGGAATTTATGGAATCATGTATAACAATATCCCGACATATGAAATGGAATTTTATTGGTTTAATATAAAATAAATGTTTGATTGGAAATGAGGAGAGAGAAATCCCTTACAAAATTTCATGATGGTAACAGGTGTACATAGGAGGGATTAATAAGAGTTAAAGGGGACTCACATTATTGAAAAAAATAACGGAATTATGGGGAAGTGAGTAAACATACTCCATCATTTAAAATGGAAAAATAAAATGGTATAACAATATAATGAAATGTGGAAACAAATGAGAAATGAAGGAATGTGAAGATCCTGTACTTGGATGTGTGACACCAAAATCTTGGGAGAGACTTCTATAGAGCTTGGGGGAGCATTGGGAGGACTATTGGGTATTGAGATGGTATTATAGAATATCTTAATTAAGTTTTAATGAATAAGAATGGGCTCCTGGGTGGGCTTATATAGGAAATGAGGGAGAATTATTTATTAATTTTTTTTTGACACTACACACCAAAATATTCAGAACTTCAAACCAAACCATGGTTATCCCATGGTTTCTATCCAAGGTGAGTGGAAAATATTATTTTATTAGTGAAATGACCTAATATATTTAAATATTTATCTATATTATGTGGAGGTGAGTAATACTCTCAAGGAAAATATTTCAACATCATAAAATATAATATACGTTTTTGAGGATTCAATAAGGAATTATAAAATAAGTCAAATAAATATAAAGTCACAATATTTTATATTTAAAACAAATATTTTGTCAGAGATCCCTTTTATGGTATTTATGACATCACCATTTTGTCATTATGGTGTCATAAGACACACTATATATTTATATAATATTTTATTTTTACAAAAAAAATTATTATCTTAGAAAACTATGAAAAATTCATTATTTTATAATTTCAATGTCCTGATACCAAAAATAATATTTATTTTATCTAAATAATTCTCTAAATAGGTGAATTTTTTCTTTTGAAATGAGAATAGATATTTATCGAAATTTGATGGGTTTTGGAAAAAACAATTTTTAAACCTAAATAAAAACTATATTTGACATCATCTAAATTATATACTGATTTATTATTAATAAAAGTAATTTTATAATAATATTTTATTAAAATATTTATTGTTTCAATAATTTATTAATTTCAAAAAATAAATTCTTTAAAATTACACTTTTAGTTTTTTCGTATAAAAATTTACCTCTTATCAAACTAATTACCTAATAATATACAGATAAGCAGCTAATAAAATCATAATTTATAACCATTTTTTATAATATTATTAATAAAACCCATTGTTTAATATAATAATGTAAATATTTCTCAAAAGTAACATTTTTTCCCAAAAAAATAATTTATCAAATTCATCATTTTTTTAAGAATGTCTATTCCCATAAAGGAATCAATGGAATAAGACTGTTGTTTATAGAAATGGATTACACAATAGGTAACTAATACCATGTTACATAACCACTAATAACACCCGTATAAGAGCAAATGTAAGGTGTGCGATAGAGACATACTCTTTGGTGGCTTCGATAACATTGCACAAGAGGTAGTATTTATTATCATAAAGTTCTCATGTAGGTGATTCCATTTACAATTAACATGTTGAAGGTCATCATGGGATTGGTAATGTGCGAAGCCTAGTAAAGATACCTCCTTTTCATGCCATCAAAAATGAGCATCGTACAGCCCTAGTCTACGGGTTGAGTTCATCCTCTCTTTCACCTATGTCGAAATGATTTTTTAATACCTTATAATTATATTAGTTGTGTGGTAACAGTTCAACATCTATATAGTTAATGGTAAGGATACTTAAGTGTCATTTAAACCCAATAATAAAAAAAATTGAATGTTCTTTCTATATCCATAAGACATAAAATGAAAGATAATTTTATTTTCAAATGATTGAGTTGTTATAACCATTACTCGTTAAGAAATTTATCCCTCGATTTTTTTCCCACACTAAAACTAATGAGGGTAACTCTACCTCATCACTTTCTATGGTTCCCATGTTTCTTCTTCAAAAAAATTATTTTCCCCACAACTCCTTGATGAAGTGCGTTGTCGAATTTCATAGAACATTTCCTCTACTATCTAATATTTTCACTGGATTCTCCTCATAGGAATATTCATTATCAAATGGTACCGCCTTTGGATTGAGTACTTTTGATTGGTCAAGTATCTACTTCATTAATATTGATACATGGAATATATCATGTACTTGAGATGGGTTTAGTGGGAGTTCTAGTTTATATTCTACTACTCCAATGCAATTAAGGATATCAAAATGGCTTATGTACCATGGACTAAGCTTTACCATCCTCCTAAATATCATCACTCTATTCCATGGATATATGTAGAGGAAAACCATGTCTCTAACACCAAACTAAAAGTCTAGTCGATGCTCATCAGCATGGATCTTTTGTCGACTCTATGCAGTTTAGATTTGTTGTTGGGTGGTCTTAAATTTCTCCACCTTTTCTTTGACTATTTCTGGACCTAGAATTTTTTGTTCCCCCACTTCATCCCAACATGTTTGTATTATTTACTACTTCCTAAAAATGGATTTGTAGGGATTTATTTTGATCCTTGAGTGGAACTATTGTTGACATAGAGCTCCACCAAATAAATATGTTGATCTCATCCTCCTTTGATGCACAATGCTAAAGATCTCAACAAGAACTCAAGTTTCTAGATATTTTGTTCATATTAGTCATCATTTTGAGGGTGATAAGTTGTGATTATGTTTAACTCAGTGTTCATAGCATATTGGTGACTATTCTATAACATAGAGGTGAATCTTGCATCTCGATTGGATACAATAGATAGTGGTACACCATGAAACCTTACCACTTATCTGTTGTATATCTGAGCCAGTTGATCCAGTGAAAAATCCTCTCAAATTTCAATGATGTGTGATGTCTTTGTAAGATGAACCACAACAACCCAGATAACAGTATTTCTTTTGGATGTCTTCGGAAGGCTGTGGATAAAGTCCATGTTTATTTTTTTCCATTTCCATGTTGGTATGGATAATGGTTACATCATCCCCTTAGACTTATGGCTCTTAGAAAACAGGTGCTGACATACCAAGAACACTGATGTATATTTAGTGATATCCATATTCATTTTATCCCACTTATAATTATCTCGGAGATCTTGATACATCATTGGGTTTCCTGGCTGAATAGGGAAATTCTAATATTGCATGTCATCAAAATGTTCATTCTTTAACTCTATATTTGATAGAACACATAGTCTTGATCTAAATCTCCCATTCCTTATTTATTAAAATTTTACTCTAATTATTACCATTTTTTGATAACTTCCACTTCCTTCTGAATTCCAACATCATCATATTGATCATCCATTAACCATTACTAAAGGGATTGTTGAGAAATAAATTGTGAAAGGATTGATGATGTTCCCTTATTTGTGAATCCCATTTCCATATTCATCTAATAAAAGAATATTGTATCCTTTTTATATCTAATAAATGATAAAATTTCTAGGACACTTCTAGTTAGAGCATCTGCCACCTTTTCCACTTTCCCAAGATCATAATAGATTCATTTGTTGTAATCCTTAATAAGGTGTAACCATATTTTTTGGCTCATTTTTATCTCTTTCGGTGTGAATATACATATACATATATATATATATATGAGAAATTTGTGATATGTATATATTTAACACATTTTCCTAATGAGATAATGCCACCATATTTTCAATTCAATGTTCTCTGCTGCCAACTCCATATCATATGTGAGATTGTTTTTCTTGTGAATTTTTAACTACCTTGTGTCATGTGTGATAGCATTGTCATTCTACATCAACACATATCCCATGCACGTCTTTGAAGAATCTCTGAAGATTACAAAAATATCCCACCTTTTGGATAGTGTGAGCACAAGGGCAATGATAAGCCTCTTATTCAACCCCCTGATGCTTTCTTCACATTCAACGTTCCTAGAAAACATGACTCCCTTCCGAGTTATCTTGGTAAGAAGGTTTGACAATCGGGATAAATATATCACAAATCAGTGATAATATCTAAAAAAACCCTAGAAGGTTAAAAATATCTATCAAAGATGTCAGCCTCATCCAATCATAAATTACTTTTGTTTTGGATGGATCCATAGATATCCCATGGTTTGTGATGATATTCTCCAAGAATGATACTTCCTTCAACCATAACTCATAGTTTATGTACATTTTATAGAGGTTATCGTTTCACAAGGTCTCTAGTATAGTTCATTGATGCTCCACATTCTCCTCCTTGGTTTTGATGTATATTTAAATATCGTCTATAAAGACTACAAAATTTTGTGGTGGTAATGTCTAAAGACACTATTCATCAATTCCATGATGATTTTTAGAAAACTTGTGAGTCTAAATTTCATTACTATGAACTCATAGCGCTAATACGTAGTTCAAAAAGTAGTCTTGGGGATATCCACCTTCATCACCCTTACTTGGTAATATCATAACTGTATATTTACCATGGATAAGTATTATGCTTCTCATAGCTGATCAAACAAGTCATCAATTCATGGAAAAGGATACTTGTTCTTTATCATGATTTTTTTGAGCTTACAATAATCAATGCAAAGGTGCATTGACCCATTATTTTCTTAATGAAGAGGACTAGGGAACCTCATGGTAAAGCACTTGGTTATATAAACCCATTATCCTGATTATCCTATAATTGTTTCTTTAGATCCTCAATCTCCAAAATAGCCATTCAATACAAATCCTTGGTTATTGGAAACACCATAGGTATAAGTTCAATCGAGATTCAGCATGTATTCTAAGAGGAGGACTAGGAAATTACTCAGGAAACAAATCTACAAATTCCCACACAATATGAATGTCTTCATGAATGGTTCATTCCTATGAATCAATCATCTCAGAATGATATGTGTGGCCATAGGGAAGTAGTAACCATGCATGATATGATGGTTTTAAAGAATATTCACTCTCCTCTTTACACTTTTATAGAATTTGGCGTCGATTCACCATATGGAGATTGATTTCTGGCTCATGACTAATTATGTTGGCCCAATATAGGGAAACCAAATCCATGTCACGTATTTCATCAAATTACACAAAGGGATGTATGAGGAAGTTCTATGGGATGTTAAATCCACAAATTTTGATAGTAGAATATTTATATTCATGGGATTTTATAATTTCCCCATTTTTCATTCTCACTGATATCTCTACATCCATGATTTATGGTGGTGTTTGGATTGTTCTAATAATCTTTCAAGATATAAAATAGTGCATAGGAAAATAATCAAAAAGTACATTCAATATTATTGAATTAATAAATATAGTACCTTTCATCACATCGTTGTTAGAATTCACTTTGGTAGTAGTAATGTAAAAGGCTCACCCTTTCTACCTCGAAGGTTATTGGATGCCTCTAAAAACCTGTTGCTAAGGGAACTGGTTCAAAAAGTAACCTGGTTATTTTCAGTTGTAGCAATGAAAAATTCATTAAAGATTGAATGTAGACTTTATTTCCTCTATTATAGTAGTATTTTTTTCTTTTCTTCAATCACTAGATCGGTTCCCTTCCTTCCCAGAAATAAACCATTTCCTCATCCCCTTCCGGAAATATCTAGGGTGCTTCTTTCCACACATTTAGATAGTGGGATGATATAATATGTTAGCACCATGGGATTTATCCAGCATACCACTTGGATTAATGTCCACTTTCCTTTGCTTATCCCCATGATACCCATGAGACATGTCAATATCCATTTCATCATTGAGGAAACATCATACAGTCTACTCAAATATGTCAAAGTCATCGATTAGTAGGCATTTCCAAAGGCTAGTTTTTATCCCACCAAATACGTTTTCAACCTTGGATTCATGGATAAAGATAAAACTAGAGGCATATCATGCAAGTTTGGTGATGTTTTCTAGGTACACTGCAATATATTTGTTATCCTTTTTCTTGAGAGCAAGGAAATATCTTTCCATATTTAGATGAGGGTGTGGGGAAAATATTTTTCGAAAAACATTTTCCTGAAATCCTTCCATCCCATTGTTGTGATCTCTTTATAAAGATTCTTATTTTTGTCAATTTCCACCATTTATCAACTTCACCCTCCATTCAATTAGTAGCTAGAAGAACCACCTATTGTTCAGAACATTGATTTATGGATATGATATTCTAAATAGAGTTGATACATTGTTTACATATTGAATGATCAGATGATAAACTAAATGTAGGAAGCTTTTGTCTCATGAATATCTCAATTGTGACTTTTCTTCCTTGGGGAGTGGAAATTCCTCTAGACCCAAGATTTTGTTAATAACATTAGTTAACTAAGGGATTATCATGACATAGATTGTGATTTCTGCTCCCATCGGATTGGGCATCTCATTAGAATAGTCATCACTTTGATCATTGCATCGATTTTTAGCCCCAGTCCTCCAATTACCATCCATTGTCTATAATAAATATAAAAATATGGGTAATTTTTTTGAACTATTAAACATAGAATGTGTAATCCAATGAAAAAAGGTATAACTTATAAAATATGTTTATTTCCTTAACTTATGAATTTCTATGCTTCAATCTAAGTTATCCATGATCTATTTCCTAATGTATATATACATATGTGATTTTTTTCTTGATCCATTAAAAATTGATCATTATAAGATTATTGAATTTACCAAATCATATCCCCTGAGAGTGTTGAACCAGGAGTGCAACAAGGCCCATTTTTTGAACCAGTTCTTATTAAATTATATCAAAATGTGGTTTTTTTGATGTTTTACCCAATGAAACATCTATTCCATAGCCACATCTACTTGTTCATATCTAGATAGGGATGTATTTTCTTGATAAACCACTTACTGTATACTCACCAAAATTTAGGGAATTTTTACTTATAGTTTGTCTTATCCCTAAATCTTTCACAAGGGTTTTCTAATCTTAATTCCAAAATATAACTAAACATGTCCACTGATACCAACTAAAACAACCATGGTTGTTATAACACATTTAAACATGGATTATTACAAAAACATACACATAATACAACCCCGAAGATGGAGAGGTCTAGTGTATTTTGGACTTAGTATCATTACATGACAACTTAAGACATAAAATACAACATCTTTATTGAAAACATATTTTACATGATCGCAACATTCTTTCATTCATAGAATTGTATGGGATAACCTGAGGACTTGCATACGAAAATGATGACATATAAAGCCTATTAAGGGAGTAAACAAGGCATAACCTAAACATTACAATACATGTTAGGAAATAGATGTATCAATGGAGCATAAGAGAAGCACGAACATAAAGGCATGATATGCCATGATCATCATAACATGGAAATGTGGAAATAACTTTAAAAAGTGCTCCATAAACAAAAAGGAATCAAGTAAAACCTTATCCCAACATTATGGGAAAATGTGATATAAAGGAATCAAGAAATAATATATCCCAAAATGACGCATCATGATTCTAAACATTACCCAATGCATCATAGTGCTATCAGGGTGGACCCTTCATACTCATTTCAATCTCATGTTTAAGTGTGCCACATCGATCATATAACATGGATTTATTCAACATCATCACTTATTACGTGATAATGGAATGTGGAATACATATATGAATGTCTATAATCAATAACTATATGTTCATAATGTTCAATACCTTTCAAAGATAAATGGGCATGGTTTTCACTACATGATGATTTTGGTAGAGAAAATCATGGTGCAATTTGGGTAGAATAATGACATCACAAGGGGATTCATAAAATGGGATGATGAGAGGGAAAATGGTCTATAATAATTTAGAGATTAAATATTTATCAAGGGGATCATGGTAAATAATATCCCAACATCTGAAATGGATTTTGATATGCATAATTTAAAATAAATGCTTGAAGAGAAATGGTGATAGAGAAATCCCTTATGGAATTTAGACATGGTAAAATTTGTACATGGGATGGATTAATTATAGTGAAAGGGGTCTCTATAATTCAAAAATTATAAGGTACTTAAGGGTGGGGTGAAAAATCATTACCCATAATTTTTTATTAATGAATAAAAGGTTATAAAATATAAGGAAACATGAAAAAATGAGAAAGGAAAGTGTGGGTTTTCTCTTTGGATGTGTGATCCAAATTACATGGGATAATTGTCATGGGAGCTTTTAGGAATATTTTTTGGATTGTAGGGAGTGGAGATAAGTGTGATGATGAAATTAAATGAGTTTTAGTGAATAATAATGGGGGCTTGGGTGGGTTTATATAGGAAATTAGGGGGAATTCTTATTTTTTTGGGTTTTGGATGCTACAGACTAAAATATTCAAAACCAAAAACAAAACAATGGTTTTTCTCATGGTTTCTATGCAAGGTGAATGGAAAAATATTATTCGATTCGTAAAATGGATGAATATAGTAAAATATTTCCCTTTCATATGTGGAGGTGATTCACACTCTCAAGGAAAAGAATTTAGAATCATAACATATGTTCTACAATTTGTAGGATTCACTAAGGCATTATAACATTGGTAAAATAAGTCCAAAATAACATTATTTTAAACATAAAACATCTATTTGGTCAATGATCCATTTTATGGTGTTTATTACGTCACTATTGGGTTGTTAGGAAGTCATAAAACACACTATATGTTTATATATTATTTCATTTTACACAAAAATATGACAATCTCTGAAAATTATGAAAAATTAAATGTCAGATAATTATTAAATCATGATTGCAAAAATAATATTCATTTTATCTAAATAAATTTCTAAGTATTTGAATTTTTTCTTTTAAAATGAGAACTGACATTTATCTAAAATTGGTGGGTTTTGATAAATATTTTTTTAGACCCTAATGAAAACAAAATTATAATTCATTAAAATTATATACTAATTTAATATTAATAATGTAATTTTATAATATTATTTTATTAAAATATTAATTAATTTAAAAATGCATTAATTAAATAAAATAAATAATTTAAAATTAAAAATTCAGATTTATCGTATAAAAATACAACTCTTATCAAACTGATTACCTAATAATTTAAAGATATGGAATTTATATAAACATCATTAATAAAAATTTTCTTATAATAATATTAATAAAAACCATAGTTTAAGATAATAAGTTATATATTTCACAAAAGTTCCATTTTAACCTGAGAAATCAACTTATCAAATTCATCATTTTTTTAGAAAGGATATTCCCATAAAAGGAATTAAGGGAATAAGACTTTTATTTATATTAAGGTATTACACAATAAGTAACTAATACCTTATTACATAACCCCTTATAACACCCACCTAAAACCTAAGGGTAAGGTGTGATATAGTGATATACTCTTGGGGATGTTCTGATAACATTTCTCAGGTAGTAATCTCTATTAACTTGAACCTATATAATGGGAGATTCCATTCAAGTTTAACGGGTTGAAGCTCAGCTTGGGCTTGGTCAAGAGAAAAACCCATTGATGCTACCTTCTTTCTGAGATCTGACAAATTAGCTTCATACAGCTCAAGTCTACTGTATGAGATCATTCTTTCCATTTTCTGTGTCAAAAGGATTTGTAACAGCCTTATATTTATATTCGTTGTATGATAATTTATCAATTTATATAGTTTCAATAGTAATGTTTCATTATAGTCATTTAAAAATAATAATAAAAAAGTGCATATTTTTTCAATATCTATAAGACATTAATAAAAGGTAATTATATTCATAAATGATTGGGTCATTACAATACTCATGAATTTTAGTGGGCTTATAGATTTTATAACTAGAAATCCATGAAACAACCTGGTTCATGTTTTGGATGGATAATTATGTGTACATAGATGTGCTAGAGTACCATGATTGAATCCATGTGATCTTCAATTTATTTATTTACTTATATACACATATTATTGTGTTTTGTCTTGTCAATATGGGAGTTGTTTATTACATATATAACACGTATTCCACTTTCAATATGTTATTTCTAAATGATTATACTGATTATTTATTATCTTATTTTTTGTTATCAGTTCAATGGCATGATACTCTATGTATATTCTCCCCATAGATAGACATTGACATTTGATACTAGTTGATTGACTCTTGTGTATGGGGAGGTGTGCATGAGGTCATGTTACCCTCTGGATCAGACCTGGTGGTTCAGGTTTGGATGTTACAATTTTTTTTCCCAAATATAATAATAGTTTTTATTATAGAGATATATATATCTTTTACCCTTCATTCAATTGATTCTAAAATAAAAATCTTGTTCACAATACTGATTGTTCACTACCTATAAGAACTATATACTTCATTTTCATCCCCTAGAACAAAGTATGGATTTTGAAATATTATTATCATTAAATATGATAATAATAAGTATATTATATCTTCTTATATGATTCAGGAATGTATTAATAACAATTTAATAAAATAAAATAAATCAGATTCATGATGGTTTGAAAAACCCACTTAAATAAAATAATGATATAACATTGACGTTTTTAAAAGATGAAATCTCCCTATATAGAAACACCTATAGAATTTAGGAAAATATTAATTTCTATAAGTACATAAATATCATTTAATTTCTCTTATAGGTTAATATTTTCATTTGAAAATAACTCCAATAATTATCTATAAGTGACTGGATATTGCAACCATGAAACGAACACCCTCAAAATAGTAAAATTAAACGTTTTATATCATTGAAATGGTTTTAAATGAGCATAATATAATTTGTTTTTATCAATTATATATTTAAAGGGTTTGGAATTATATAATTAATGAATTTAATTTTATTATTCAAGATGCCATGTGAAAGTGTAGAATGATTATAGAACATAATGAAATAAATCTTGGTGAACCACACATTTTACATTAGGTTCTGATTTCTCTATATTTTCTAAAATTTCTCTCAATATTAATAATATTAATTTATTTTATATCATTTATATACGTCCTAAAATAAATATATACCTAGTTTATTTCTATTCCTTAATGGGGATAAATATATTTTAATGTTTTATATCTGAATTTCATTTGATAAACAACCCCAGTTAATGGGAACCTCTTTGATTCCTACCCAATTTAAAATACCAATTGAGAAAATATTTTAAAATATTCATGTTTTCTAAAAGTAAATATTATTTAATAAAAAATAAATTTATTTTTGGAATTTTATAATTTAATATTCTCTTTCCACTATTTAATGTCTCCTTATCCTTTTCCCTAAAACCCAATTTATGTATTAAATTTCAAAAACTTACTTACCCACTCTATTTTACTTCGTAACATTAGTTATACATTATTTTTCATTATATATTATTATTTTTAACTTATAAATTACCAAGAATATTTTAATATGTTATTTCTTGGAAGTCATTTTAATTTTCCATTTGGTTATGCTATAAGGCATGATTATGTAATTTATTTCTTTCTATGGTTAATCCTTATACTTATGTACAATGTTTGATTTCATTTTTTGGTAAACATATGCATGTACATGTTATAAAGGGTTTTCCTAGATAAAATTAAAATCCATTTGGTAATATTTATGTATCATGAGATGATATGTATGGGATTAGGGATTAAAGTGAATCCATGATGGGACTCTAACAACCATGTGATGTTGTCTTGGAAGTTATACTTGACTTATGCTTATTTCAAGATTTATGTTTTTTTACATTTATATGATTCCATGATCTTATTATTCCATTATATTTATTTTATTCTCATGTAATATTATTCACGATCCTTTTCAATTATGATATCAGGTTATACTTCTTCACATGTTTATTCCTTTACAATTATTTTTAGATCACCCATTTTCTATGTATTCCTAGAGTTATCCAGTGCAATTTTATGAGATAAAAGGGATCTTGGATCTCATTATAGAGAACAAAATAAATAAACATTCTATTAATTTTATATTGATGTATTGTGTACCTAGTCTTCCCATGTCACTGGGCCTCTCACTCTTTGGGTTGTGATTGTTGGATATTTTTGTTAAATATTAAGTAATAGTTTGTGTAAAATAATTTTGTAACTATAGTTGGTATTTGAGAAACAACTAGGAATTTTTTAGGATTAGGGATGGTATACATTATTTATAATCCTAGTGATAAGTATAAGTATAAAAACAACTTAAAATTATGGTAATGTATAGATTGATTCTTTTCTAATAAATTACATCAATTACTAGATTCTACAAGTGGATGTGACACTAGTATAGATTTACATAGGGTTAATAACTCTGAAAAGGATCAATGGATATTAACAAATCCAATGCCTAGTGCACAAAGAAATTACTTCCTTCAAACAAATTTTTACAAAGTAGAGGGATAAGCATTGAAAAATTCATAAAATCATTATCAACCATTATCAAAGACATGAATGTATTTTTTCGTTCGAAAGATTAATAAGGATATTTAAATGGATAAAATTTATTGACACATTAGGAATCATAAGTTGGATATTCTTTTTGATTAGAATTTATTCCCTCTATGATCAAAATTTCCCATTTATATTTTTTTTATTCTGAGTATTCTCTTATCTAATTTTTAGTTTCCATTATTTTAATTGATGGGGGAAATTAGGGAACCAAGACCATAATTGATGTTATAGTAAATGTGATAATTTACCTAATTATATACATAACATAATGAGAGAAGTAGTTGATAACTTCACTGAAGTATTGGATCCACTAACTAAAGTAATGATAGACAACATGAATCATGTGGAACACCATCTTTCTCCTACTAAAGATAATGTTTTGGTGGAGTCCTTTATTTTACAATTTCCTTTATCCAATAGTGTATCTTATGATCACCTTATCATATAATAATGTATTTAAATTATTTAGAATATATTATATATCCTCAGTTTCTTGTAATAAAAAATATTCATATTAGATGTTTATCACTTAGAGGGGGGAGCTAATCATTGGTGGGGGATGATAAAGAATATGAATTAGAAACAGGGAATTAATTTAATTTAATTATAATTATTGAAAAAAATTAGTTGTAATAAATACTATACATGAACTCCCTATCATAAAATGTAGTGGGGGTTCATTGGAAAAAAATTATAATAGAGATATGTCTATCAGGGTGTAGGAGGAAAAATTCAAAATTCTTTCATAGTAAAACTCTGAGTTTGCCATCGACATTGAAATTAAGTACACTAAAGCTTGAGTGGAAATATGTGGTATATATTAAATCCCTTTTAAATTTGATACATTGATAGCTATGATGTGATTTTAGGTTGTACCATTAAGTTGGAGATAGAGAATGGAGACACTTAGTGGTCTTGTCGGGATGGAGGTAAATAAAACATTTATTTTTAATTCTGGTGGATGAATAGGAAAATCCCATGGAGGAAAGAATACCCAACTACCCACATGTTGTATTTTTTGGAAGAATAATCTTGAAAAAATATCAATGGAGCTATGAGATGCTTATGTTTGGAAAAAATGGAATTAGTTTAATTAATGAGAAAGGTAGATAAAGAGTCCCTCTACTGAAATAGAAGAACAGATGGTCCAGATAGATTCTTATCCCATGTTCTTATGTTTCAAATTTAAGGGACATGGCAATTTTTTAGGCCAATTATATTCAGTGATAATTAGTAAAAATAACCTCTAATGCCTATAGGTAAAGGAATGGAATACAGAATCACTAATACAAAGGTGTATCCCAATAATGAAGTGGGAAAATGTATATATTTTATTCATGAAAGAACACTGATCATACTATTTGATTCTCATTCAATACATTCTTTTATATCTGAAATATTTAGTAGAACTATTTAAACACCACCTCAAAACATGGAGTTTGATTTATCATTGATAACATAATATGGGGATATTATTTAATGTCAAGTATATAAATCATCATTAGTCAATTTTTATAGACTAATTCTTTGTGAAAATATTATCAAACATATTTATGTTGAATTTGATTTTATGTTGGGAATTTATTAGTTATCCTCAGAAAAGACCAACATCATCTTCCAGGAGACAAGGATCACTCTTCACATCTTGAGACATCCTTGAAATTGTACAGGTATAAGGGGGATAATGAATCTTCTTTGTAACTTTATTCTAAATAATGGATATTATTTTCGAATGAAAAAGAAAATATTTCTTAGATGAATGTGACAAATGAGAGAATAATTATCAAATACATGCCCATTGTGAGGGGATATGTTGATTTATTTCCTAATGAACTATCAGAAATTCCTCTTGATAAACAGTTGTCTCCTAAATTTTTCTTATACTTGATTTTCTTCCCATATCCAAGACTCATTACAGAATAGAAACCGTTGTGTTATATGAACTAAAAAATAAGTTTCATTTGAATCATGAAAAGGGTTTAATACACCCATGTACTTCATTGTGGGCTGTGTCAGTCCTCTTAGACTTGAAGAAGGAAGAGTAAATGAGCCTCTTCATTAATTATGATAAACTTAAAAAAACATGATAAATAACTTTTTTTATCAACTACCAAGGTAAACGTACATCTCTATGGTGGACCTTTCTTCTGGATGTCACCAGTTAAATTTTAAGAACTAATATATTCCAAAGACTACCTTTCAAATAATGTATGGACACTATGATTTTATTGTGTTTCCCTTTGTACACAATAATGATCTAGGAATCTTCAGGAACATAATGATTAGTGTCTTTAGATATTACCTCAAAAAAAATTCAGTAGTATTTATAAATGATATTCTGATATACTCCAAAATAAAAAAGGATCAATATGATCATTTTAATACTATGATAACTACCTTTTGAATAGAGAATTAATTTACAATGTATAGAAAATTTGACTTTTTGATGGATTGGGTACCACTCTTGCGAGTTATATCCCCATAAAATGGATATATGTGAACCCCTATATGAAATATGTGGTTAAGGAATGGCCAAAACTAGCATCTATAGTAGTGGTACATAGATTCCTTGGACTTTCTAGGTATTAAAAATGTTTTTTTATAAAATTGTAATGATTTACAAACCTTCTAACGAAGATGAATTGCAAGGGATTAATGTTCTTAAAGAATAATGAATGTAAAAGAGAATGATATTATTGAAAAATGGATTATTAAGGCACTAGTACTTTCACAACCCTCACATGGGGATATTTTTATAGTGTACACTAATTCTTCAAATAAGGGTTTAGTATGTGTAGTAATGTAAAATGATTAATTGTTATTCTATAACTCAATGTAATTTAATGTTCTTCTGCATATCTACAGAACATATGATATGGTGTTTGATTTAGTGATTATTACATTGATTATTTGGTGAAATTATATGTATAGGGATAATTTTTAAATATATATGGATTAAAATATTATATATTATATATTCACATAGATGGAGATTAACAGGTACCATAGATGATGGTTAAATTTGATCGATGATAATGACTACTCAAACAAATAATTTCTGGGAATGGTGAATGAACTTCAATATTACCTAAGTATACAAGATCATGAAACCTTATCTAGGATGAATATTTATAAGGATCCAATATTATTAGACTTACGAATGATGGGAATGTATTTTGTAAAAGAGTTAACATCTTCATTCTATTCTAAAATGATTTTTAAAACATCCATTATGGAGAAGATGAAGCATTATCAAAGAGTTAATGTTGAGATATAGAATGATTAAGAACCTATAAGAAAAGGAAAATCCTCATATTTCAAAAGTACTTAGAAAAGAGTTCTATTATTTGGGTATTGGATATGTATACCATCAAAACATGATATAAATGAGTTGATCAATAATGAAAATAGTCTAATATTCTCCATTTACCTAGGGAGCATGATGATGTAATGTGATATCTAAGAGAACTATTTGTCAGAAAATATGAATATGGAGAACATAAATTATACATAAAAGTGCCTAGTATGAAAATAAGTGAATAATTAAATGAAAGTTTTCATGGTAATGATTCAACCATTACCAATACAAACTTGGAAATTAGAGAACATAAATATGTATTCTTATATATGTATTCCAGAGACATACAAAGAAAATAATGATATATATGCTTTGATGGATAATCATATAAATAATACTCATATATTTTTTTATTAGGATTGTTCACTCGATCACCTTTTATGGATTTACTTTAGAGAAGTGGTGAAGCTATATGGAATTTCATAGCTAATTAAATTTGATTGAGGTACCAGGATTACCTCAAAGTAATTTAAAAGTATCCAACATGATCAAAAAACAGTGTTGAACTTTAATGTTCCTTATCTCCCCCATACTGATGAAAACTCTAAGGGAACTGTAACACCCCAACATTTTATGAGATATATTCTTTTTAATTCCTTTTATTGTACACTACACCACGATTAGCTTGTACTATACGCAACACCATATTATCTTGCAGTATACGCAACACTATTCTTGGATCTTGTTACACACAATTTCAAGTTCGCAACATTGAGTGTATATATATATGTGTGTATATATGTATATATATATTAAATGTATAAATTAAATATGGGTGTATTATGTTATTCAAAACAAAAAAGGAGTCTTGCACTACACACAACCCTGACTTGTCTTGCATTACACACAATCGTGACCTTCCTCGATAGCGTGTGTTGTACGCAATACCGGGTTTCACTAAACAATGCTATATTGTTATTATATTATTATGGAGTAGATGTTATGAATTTCATTAAATAAATTTTTAATTTTATAGCATTATTATTCATCTTAAACATTTTCTAAAACATTTTAAGTGAACAAAATAAATTTTTCGGGTAAAATACGTATTTTTCAAAAATGGCAGTTTTGCCACCGTTTGATGGTGCACCCACATTAAATCTTGTTTTTGACACGTTTATAAGTTCAATTTGACAAAATAAAATTCTTCTTTGAAATAAGGATATAAATATTTACTTGGATAAATTTTTGATACTTTTCTGAAAACTTTCATGTTTTGATGAATAGTAAAAATACGCTAATTTTTAATTAAAAACAACTTTTTTCATTGAGATAATTTATATGGTTAAATTATAATATTTAAAGGTTTTAAAGTATAAATAGAATATATTTTTACCATTTAATATAATTTATGTCATTATCATTGATTTTACATTGAATTCATAGGTTAAATCAATTCAATCGTTTGCAATGTTTTAAACAAAAACCCGTTTTCTTTCAACAACGGGATTAATTTTAATTTAATTTCTGAAAATTTTGTGTATTGAATTTTTGAAAAATTGATTCCATATTTGAAATCATTGGGTCCAAATTATGTTAATAAGCTACTTTTTATTTTTGGGCATTATGAATAGTAACTACGGTAAATTTTATTTACCATAGTTAAAGGTGAATCAGGTAATTAAGGGTAAATATAAGATTATAAAATTACCCTAACACCTGCCAAAATTATATTGGATGACTAAAAGTCGACCCATATCACTTAAGGGTTGTAATAGATTCATTTTATGGACTTGTTTCCTTGAAAATAATTTATTTATTATTAAAACCAAAGAAAGTGACAACATATCACTCTCTTAAATATTATAAGTATATTAATTTTAATTTAGTGATAAACATCATGAAACTTAGAACATGAATAGTATCCAGAAATCTAATAAAATTACCTATATCGTATGAATTTATTTATAATTTTTAGGGATTAAATAATTATCATTAATTGTGACACAATAGTGATGCAGAAATTGTTTACCTAGTGAAAAATCAAGAATATAGTTTTTATTAAACTAATAGTGACCATAAAAGGCACCAAAACCCTGACCAAAACATATTGGTCATGTACATGTAATACATAATAGTCCAATTCTAGAATATTTGACCATTTTTCGCCTTATAAAAGCAATTATGACGCTTATAATATTTTATTTTAAATGATTCCAAAGTTGTCACCTTCATAATTTAACAAAGATAACAACTTACATGGTGTTATTTTAAGATGATAAATTCATGTAAAATTATTATTATAAAACCTTTGATATTTATCTTCATGAAAGGATTTTATTTTTAATTTTTATGAAAAAAATAAGTATATTAAATAATTATACAACAATGATGTACTAATTATTTTATTAAGAGATATACCAAATAAATGGTTTTAAAAATATTAAAATAAATATTATATGAACTATTTAATGTACACCACTAATTTTTTAGATTACTATGACATGGTAGAAACCTATTAAATATTTTATTTTGAATATATACTATGTGTGGATTTAATGTAAATTCAAATAAATGAATAGTGAAAAAATTGGCACTATTGTTATTTTATAAAAATAACATATTAATAAATTGTTTAAAAATCACAAATTTTTTTAAAAATTATAAATTTATATTTATATTGTTTATAATTTCATAACGTATCTAATTGTGGATAATTCACAGCACCTAAGTAATTATTTATAACAATTTAAAATTTATGCTCTTATTACCACAAATAAAATTTAATAGATTAAATAACGATAAATCATGATGATAATGTTTAAAATAAATTCACTACATGTCTAAATTTTATTGGTTGATGAGATTAAAACCCTATCTCATCTAATATTCTAATTTAGTCATTTTTTGTGGTTTTTACGAGGGTTTGGGATTTAATATAAACTAATATTTCTTATATTTCCAAAGGTGCCCCTCTCGTCCCTTATAAAAGGGCACCTCCTCCCACTCTTCCTCACACCATTTTGAGCCTTGAAGATCGGAAAAACTCTTCCCATTTCACATACCCACATCCCTATAAACCTTATAGAGGTACTGGTATTCTCAAAAGACCAACTCTGGTTCCCTAAGAGAAATTTTAAATGAGGCACTTCGAGAAAGAGGTAATACCTTCTACCATTTTCTTCAAGTTCCATTCTTCTTATACAACCTCTTCTTTAGTTGCTTCATTATGAAGTAATAACATTAGTATCCCTAATATAATGATATGTTATTATATACATGAAACATCCTCATTTCACCTTCTATCCATCCTACAGAAAACGAAATCACCGCACGTGTGTACTTACGGAATACCGTCTCCACGCCATGGTGTAATCTGTTTTTCCACCAACACCTTACATGGATGGGTATAATGGTGTAAATAATAAATACATATAGTTATTATAAAATCATACCAATTCTGATATATTATACCATCAACTCCAATTCTATTCAATAATAATGGGAACGAAATCATCGCTCGTGCGTACGTACAGACTACCGTCTCCACGAGGCGATGAGATTCATTCTCCATGTTAACCATACATGAATGATCATAAAGTTTATATAATGAATAATAATTAAATATTTGAAATAATAATGCTACTTGATTTATGTATATATTTATTTATGTCATCTATTTAGTTTCATTCAATTCAATAAGGAAATGAAAACTGTATTCACGCGTACGTACAACCTACCGTCTCCATGAACAGTGTATTTCATTACTTTTAACGATTTATAATATATATGTATATGATGAATATATATTATATATAAATCATGTTTTACATTATGGAATTATGTAAATCAAGATATAAGTAATAATATCAAGAATGACAAGTCAAAACACATATGCTAAATGAAATGATTTTACCCAAAACGATGCATTAACATGGAATTTACAAAAGAACAGGTAATATAAAGACATACGTGAAACATATATGATATCATAATAATGAATATGATTATGTAATAAGTAAATGACATTATTTAAATCATTATACAGGAGGTTTTGATCCATACGACTCATATCGGACCTAAGGTAAGGGATAATTAGTCCAATCTCATTTTTATCTGAGATTGTTTATTTGTAAGTATTTACTAGGGTTATGATTATTATCCATGTCCATATGTTCTCAAAATTTTTTAATAAAATGTTTAATTTTCTTTCATTTATGTTTAAATTCATTTTTACCATTTTCTACTTGTACCAAATCATATGGAAGGAATCTTTATTTTGTTTACCATACGAGGTACTTTTTGACTTTTCCGACAAAAGTACGAGAAAAATGTTATTTTTAACATATACGACGTGAATGGATTTTTACGGTTTTATAAAGCCTTTTTTTCATGAAGCTTCCTCCAAAATATTTTATGACTATTTTCAACAAAATACTTATAATTTAAAATTCCATGGCATTTTGTGAAAAGAAAATGATTTTGAAGAAGAAAGGATATTTTCCTCAAGAATTCATTTCAAGTGTTTTATCAAAACCATTTTTTATCTAAGATGACATTATTTTTTATGTGTATGTTTCAAGTATCATTTCTCTATGATTTAAATGGTTCCACTTTTATTATTATGAAATGATATCCATTACTTTTATATGGATTATGTGATGACGTGATGATGTTTATGAAACCCATTTTATTCGTTGGGTTATTATGAATGATGCATGTTTATTTTGTGGCACAAGTAAAAATGATTTCATTATGAGATCGGTGGGACCTATATCTCCCTCCAGTGCATTGGGTAAATATTTATATCTTATGATATAGACATGGATGGAATGGTAAGTTAATCTGATTTAGTGTTACAGGACTGAAACGAGGAGTGAACTCGATTTAAAAAGGGACTTTGTCCACTAAGTTGGTCTTGGCAGCAATGCCTTGGATACTATAGAAATCATAACATGTTCTGAATGTTTTCCACAATTACTTGTTTTATTCCCATTATATTTTAACATGGTTGATGTTCCATTATGATATATTCCTTACGTACTTCAACGATTTATGTCTTTGCGCAAGATTTTGATGTTTAAATTTCATGTTCAAGTTTTTGCTTTCAAATGTTTATGGATTGTTTTATTTTCTCTATGTTTTCCCTTACTGATCATTTGAGCTCACCCTTTTTATGTTTTATTTTCCCCAGGAAATAATGAAAGGTTTTAGGTAAGGAAACAAAAAGGGGAATATCGTTATGAGAGTTCTTGAAGATATTTCAACATGATTAGAAGTTTATATTCCAAGTTTCCAAAGACACTAAACTATTACGATCCTTGTGTATCTTTTTTTGTTAGGTATTAAGTATTCCAGAAAAGTAATGTAATGTCTGTGTACATTATGCTTTGGGTCTATACATGAACTATCCTGAAACATGATGAAATTTTGAGAGCATGCTCTATAATCATCAATGGTGGATTGTGATAAACATCGTTTTGTGGTCATGTTCCAATATAATGATAAATTTTACTTGATAGATGAAATTTATCCATATACAGCTGTTTTTTAGAAAGAGATATTGTACACATGTTTTAGGGAATATGATTGGGGAATGTAAGTTATTGGTACATTAAATGGTTAATGAAATAGTATAAAATTCCAAAACCATTAAACAACCCATCCAGGGAGCATTGAGATGAAAAAGTGCTATGCTAATAAATATTGGATAGATTTTGAGTTTGAGGTTATTGATAAATTTTTTCTCTATATGTCTCTATTAACTAGATTCAATAGATTGGAGAAGAAGGGAAATCTATATTCTTGGTATATTAAATCCTATGATATTATTGATCTTGTTGGAGTTGGGGCCTATCAAATAGAACTCCTCCAGACTTGTCTTAAATACATTACATGTGGCATATATCAATCATGAAGAATTACAAACCATATCCCTCACATGTGCTAAATATATACATGTAACATATAAAAAATGATATATATTATGAAGAGAAACTTTTGAAGTTCATGGACCACAGATACATAGTTCTCTACAACATGACACTCACTTAATAGAAGTAATATAGTAGAACTATATGTATAACAAGGTATCATGGAAACTAGTGTAAACTGACCAATTTAACAATTTTTAATTAATGTTAAAATTTAGGAAAACATTTCATAAGGGGGGAACAACTTAATGACTTATAATTTTATCAATTGAATTTTCCTTCTAATTATATAGTTATATCAATTATAGTAATTTTTTTATATAGAGCACACACACATCCTGATAAAAAAGATGAATTTAATTCAATTAATTTTAATTTTTCATTTATGGAATAAATATTTCACTAATAATTGACTATATTTCTATGGGATAAAAAATATAAAATATTATACGTAAAATATAAAAAATTGGATCTTCTTGATTCACTAGAATAACCGCACTCATGAAGAACACTAAAAAGATGAAGCAAAATATTAGTAACCAAATATTTATATAGGGAATGAAAATGAATATAAAATTTAGATAAAATATAAATTAATTAATAATTAATGAAATATTTGGTATTTAGAAAAAGTCAAAAACCTATATGATCATTACAAATCTAACATTGGGAATAGTTATATGACTGTTTGGAATAGTATCCAAACTATTAGAATTGTATCCTCACCTATGTAAGTGTAAAATAATATTTAGGTATCCTATAGAATGAAAATATTACATAGATATATCATAGTACAGGTAAATAAATTGTTTATAACTGAAAAAAGAAATGTTTTTATTTTAGTAAAATATATATATTTTATTTTCGTCTTTATAACTAATATAATGGTTTAAAATAAATTTTATTTTCATCAATACCTCTTACAAAAGAATAATATATTTTATTATAGTGATAATGTATTTTTAAGATACCATAAGTAACTTTTGAAAGGGTCATGAAATTGAAATTAATATTAAAATTCATATTTTTCAAATAAATATATATTTTAATTAAAATAAAATTTATAAAATTTATAAAATTATATACCTAAAATGGATTTCATTTTTTGAAACTACATCTCAAAATATATTTTGGATTATTTAAGGTAGTTGAATTTATAGTGGATAGATTAACATTAAAAAATATTGTGAAATGCATTATAAGATAAATACATAAATTTATGAGTCATGGATTATGTAACCATCCATTAGTCTCAACTAAAATGAACCATTTAATATATATTCTCACATGATTCATCACTATATGTATCATTGAATAAATAAATTAATGAATATAATATTCAAAAACTCTCAACCCATCATCTTATATATATGGCCCCACCTCCTTATTCTATTAATTTAAATGAACGTACAAAAACTATATCAAAATCCCCCTTAATATCTCTCCCCAAGTACCTAGATTACATTGTATCAACAAATAAAAACCCATCTATCCTTAAGGTGTACCCTAAGAGGATACAACCAAAAGAATAAGTGAATAATCAACTAGCCCTTTTTAAATATTAATTTTGTTCTAAAATCCCCTTATACTTTCAATACACATGAACATAGTAAAATCAGTATCATAAATGTACTGCTATGTTATTATTAGAATTTAATATGAATCTTCTACAATTCCTTAAATTTGTTCTACAATTTATACATTGTTTAAAATATTTTTGGTTCACAACCTCTAGGAACATAATCCATTATTTTTCTCCACCACAATCAAGGATAGTTATCAAAATATTATTATTATTAAATTTTATTAAAATAATTTTAATATAAATTATTATATTATTATTCAATGTATTAATAAAATTTTAATAAATAAATCAAATAAATTTCATGATGTTTGATAAATCCACGAAAATAAACATACCGTATAATGTTAACATTTTTATTAAATGAATCATCCCTATGTTAGAATTCATAAATATATTTGTGAAGATTATAAATTTTTAAATTACATAAATAAAATTTTTCATTTCAATTGTATAGTTCTTTCACAATTTGAATAGAAAGCCAATAATTATCCACAACTGATCTAACCTTGGAACCAAGAAATGAACAAACTCTGGATATAAAAATTAAACATTATATATCATGGAAATGGTTATAAATGAACATAATATAATAATGGTAGATAAAATTATATTTATATTTTTTAATTAAGTAATTAATGAAACTAATTTAAATATTATGGATGTTATGTGAATGTGAAGAGTGATTTAGTAACCTAGGTTAATTGTTCTCTCCCAACAACCTACTTTTTTTGGTTTATGATTTCCCCCATTTCCCCACTTTATCTATATATTCTTGATAAGTTCGTATAATATATTCTTTATATAATTACTATACATATATACATAGATTAATTAACTTTTTCGTGATGGGGTTATAGGTATTTTAATGGTTGTTCTATCTATTTCAATCAATATGAAAATATAATTAGAGGGACTTCTCTATTTCTTACCCAATTTCAAATAAAAATTCTTTGATGTTTTAAACCAATAAATTTTTTTGTAAATAAAATTATTATATTATGTATGCCCATTTTTAGATCATTTCTGATTTTATGGAATGTAATATTATCATTCCCATTTTCAAAGACTCATTACCCTTTTCCCTAAAACACTACTTAAGTGGTACATTTTCAAACATTAAGTATCTAGTCATTTTGACATATTTACCTAAATATTTCATAAATTTTCATAATATATTTTCAGTTTAAACTAATTATTCTCAAATAATCATTTAATACCTTCTTTCATGGATACAATTATGATATGTCGTCTAATTTTACAATAAGGCATTATTATAAAAACCATTTCATTCCATGGTTAAAACTTACGTTTATTCCCTATGTTTTATTACATTATGGGGAACGTGTATGCTTATACATGTTATGATGGGTGCATCCAGATAGTTATCCAGTTTAATGGGTTGTTTTTATGCCTCATGAGACAATAATAATGGGATTTGTAAGAAATCCTAATCCATGATGGGAATTACATCTCTTTTTTGTTAGACATGACTTATGCTTATTTTATGTTATATATTGTCACAAAAATACTTTGTTTCATTGATTTTATTATTCCATTTTCATTATTTCATTCTCCAATATGATAATTCATTAATAATTCATTTTATAAAATATTTTTTATTCATTCTGACTCATATTTAATATTTATTCTTCATGTTTATTCACCAACAGTGCTTTCAAAATCACTAATTTTGTTTATGAATTCAAATCTTTATTTAATGAAATTTTAATAGAATTAAGGGATTTTGGATCTAGTTGTGTAGAATAAAATAAGGATATTATACATTAGTTTCATTTTTTTTCTAATATACTTTGTCTTCCAAATATATTAGACCTCTTCATATTTGGGTTTTGTTATTGGATATTTATGTAAATAATTATGTAATAAAATGTGAAGAATTCTTGGGAAACCATCGTAAATTTCGACTAACCAAGATGAAAATTTATAGTTTAGTGTCAACATAAAATTCACTCAATGTATGTTGATTCAGCTTAAGACTTCACACCTATCTAGACACTCTTGAGTGATATTATATGGTCAATCATATTCTCTTTACGAACCACTTGAAGGAATTAATCACTTCTATATGGTATTTTAGAGAACCTAACAGGAGTATGACCTAGGTTATAATAGTTTCAACATAATTATATATATTTTTATCAAATTATATCATCATCAAATTGATAGTATCAAAAGTTTAAAGAATGGTGTTTTTAGAGAATACATTTGGTTTGTGTTTTCATAAGCATATGATCATTAAATATGTTTTTATTTGATATTATTATATCCATTTTTTAGTCAATATATGTTTTCAAATAGGATCATAGAAATCAAGATATGAAATTTATATTCCTGAAAACATTTATTTCTATGTATGGAATTCTATTTGGTTAATTTTTTGAGTTGAAGGAAAAATATCAACACATTGCAATTATGTGGAAAAAAATATGTCTCGTATTATCCTGGATTATAAGTTCGAAATCTAAATAGTAGATAGATATTGATTTTTTGTGGATTCATTAGTATCATCCTTTAGTAAAGGATAATTAAAATAATAATTGAATATTTATTTGAGGTGGAAAATTGTAAATGTATCACCCTGAGATTTTATAATATATTTCTCTTTAAAAAATTTATTCTACTAAATAGCTTGAGAATAATTAAACTATGAGTCAAAATGAAACATAACATAGAATATAATTATAACATAGACATTAAATTGGATATTATTAATAAAAATAAATAGATTTTGACAAGTTTTTTATTTAAAAATTATTAAAATAAATTCAATGGTTTTGAATTAATTATAAATGAAAATAAAAATCATTTCGAATAAAAAGAAATGTTTTTCTGAAAAACTAATTTTCTATTAACAGTATGTAATTATCGTAGAAAATTAAATTATTCACTAGTGGTGGATTATTTTAATGAAATTTATATATTAAAAATGAATTCAAATTTTTTTCATGGCATGGGATAAGAATAAATCCATTTTCAGTCTTATAAAAAAAAAATTTCTAAAAAGTGGTTCCATCATGTTTTTACACTAAATTTAAAAATAAATTTTCATGACTCGACCTTCCAGCTTCTAAATACTAATTACCCCGAGATTTAATGCAATAGTCCAAGTGCTAGTGAACATCATTGAGTAGGAATATTCAAAAAAATTGGACGCATTATCCTATATTACCTATACACTTTCACACATATCCAAGACACACAATGCTGAAATCTAAAAAAATTGAAATAATTCATCAATAAAACTAAGATCCCACAATCATAGTATGATTAGATGTAAATGAAAAGTAAATGTGGAAAATTAAAATCCCATGACATAAATTCTGTAACATAAGTCTAACTGAAACTGTATATTTGAAACCTTCTCCATGGTTGTTGACTAAGTCAATGGCATGCTCCCAGAAATCACCCCAGTCTATCTAGGTCCAACTATCCTCCAATTTCTACACAACACATGACACTTGTAACAAAGCATGTACATGAGTGGGTATAAAAATACTCAATAGGACACCCCAAAAAGACTATACATGAAGCACCACGTATAGTCATAACAATACAAGATGTAACAACATATAATTGATACAATAATAACAAGGAAACCTAATATACTCTAGAGAGACACAACACCATCAGGAAGTCGTACACAACTTTCATCCATAGGATTCTTCTTTAAGAACACTAATTATGGGATAAATCACTACCTGAACTATGATATCATCAATGACACTCCGTGAAGAGTTCTAGATCATTTGGGAACTACCAAAAAGATATCACATTGTTCCAAGAAGAATATGATATACATAAAGGGGGTCATGCCCAAAACTGCCTGGGGAACACCATAAACCAAATATAAATCAACCCTCAATATAGGGGATCACATGATAATGATTCCCCAAACCCTACTTCTGTGGCCTTCTTGATGAGGATCAATTCCTTTCTCTGGGAGGCTATTATGATTCAAAAAACTCTAACTAGGGATGACATAAGATCACACTCCAGTATCACGATGGGGCCCCACAACTCTATCTAATAATTGACCTCTAGAGGGGGTCACAACCCAGTGAGGTGGATATAATTCCAAATTTTACCCTTGGGTAAAGGACCATGGAAATGCACTAAACCTATAATTTTCTAAACTAGGAAAATGAAGATCCTCAAGAACTCTTGACGGTAGTACACAACATGTCATAGGGGGTACCCGACATGTCGAGCTATCATAAGTCTTTCGCATTTGAAAGAGGCAAACATGGAATGTATTCTCTACATACACAAAATTTTTTATTGGTACACAATGCATACAGAGACATGGTTTCCCACCCGTGTCACCTTTTTGTGTCTGTGTACTGTAGTTCTATCCTTATACTTGGTCGGTGTATGACTAGAAATGTTTGTGTGGGAGTACATGGCGTGTCCAAGACCATGTAATCTGACCAATGTTTATATACTCACTATGTATATTCCAATTCATTTTTGAGGGTAACATATCATGTGATAGGGGTCAAACACAATGTGATGCTTTACTCTGGCCAAACCCTAGCATCGAAACTAGGGGCCCCCAACCTGTGTAATCCCGGATTACGTGGTATGTTCTACATAATTTTCCAAAATCCAAGATTATTCCTACCATGCCATGTCCTATTCTCCTCCCCTGATCTAGTTCATTCCTTCCATGTATCTAATTATTTAGGGTCATCACCCCATGCCATCGCTAAATCAACATGTTTTATCACCGGATCTTCTCGTAAAACAGAATCAATATCAAGATTCATGGTTCTATTTCGAATAATTCAGAAGAACATGGAATCAAGAATAATATGTCATCTAATTCATTGTCTCTCCCATCTTCACACCTCCATCTCATCATTCCAATCTCATATCTACGATATCATATCGTTGTGGTGAGAAATGGGTGTGCAATGATAGATTGATCGGGAGCTGTTGAACCCCGAGAAAATGAAGAATGCCAATGGTGAAATGAGGAATTAGGGGAGAAAATAAAAATAAATCAAGAGGAATAAACCTAGATATATTTTCATGTAGATATTTTTTGGTTTCCATTAAAATTAAAATTGAATCATTAAACAATTTAATCAAAGGATCTTCCGTCATTAAATCCCTATAAAATAAATCTCATCCCACAAGGTGTTTGATTCATAAATCAATCTTTTTTTATTTATTTTCATTCATTTTAGAAATTATGAACAGGAAAAATCCACATATAAAAATAATCCTAGATAGAGTGAGGATTGATCATTGACAAAGAATAGTTTTGTTTCCATTTTTGAAGAGATCCTCCAACTCTGATGGAGTAACGATCCACAATCTGATCGGGATAGGTTTTCATCCCAAAAAAATGTTCGTCGCAAATGGAATTTAGGTCTCTAGGGTTTAGCAGCCAACCCTAAGACAAAATATATAGTCCTATACTTATATAGGGGCAATTCACTACATTGAACAAAAAAAATCATTCAATTATTTTATTTTATTTTTCTGGCACTCCCAAATTTTTTTATTCAAACACCCCACACCGACCAATGATATAATAATATTAATGTAAAGCTACTATTCTAGATTCAATGGTTTTCTTTTATTTCTGATCTGTGCATTTATTTAAGTGTTTTCAGTTTTTCAATAAAACTACTCATGCGTGCTTTTTAATATTTTAATATTTTTTAAACATTCATTCCAAGAACACCTTGCCTCATAGTCAAATTAGTTCTCAGTGATTGGTCCCAAAATTAAACCATGTAATATATTAAAATAATAAATAGAATATATGATACATTAAATGCTCCCCACCTTGGTCTTTACATCCCCAAAAATCTAAATAAAGGGATACACAAACAGATGAGGTTACTGATTGTGAATCTGAGCCACTCGCTCCCATGTTCTCTCTTGGAGATTCCCATGATTCCATTAGACATGTGCTACATGAATTGATCTCCCATGAAGTATCCTCTCATATGGATCCACAATCTCCACTAGGTACTTAGTAATAGTTTATCCATCAATGATTTCTATCTCGCCCCAATCAATGACGTGTGATGGGTCTCCTACAAACCTCCCCAGTTGTGACACATGGATGAAGTAGTGTACCTGATCCAACTAAGGAGGTAGATCCATGTGATATGACACCTCACCAATTCTACATAGTGTCTAAAAAGGTCCAATGAACCTCATAGATAGCTTGTCGCCTCAGCCAAATATCCATAATCCCCATCAAGGTGAAACTCAGAGGAACACAAGGTGTCCTTACTTGAACTCAAAAGGCCACAATCACCTATACACATAAATATTAAAATGGCTATGTACATTATTCATCCACTCCTTATTGATCTGTACATTCTATATAGTATTTGGTACAAATATCAGGCCCCTGAGTGCTGAATCTCTTAGGTCATTCTAACAAAGTAGTGACCTATAGGGTCTCTCGTACAAAGCCTCAAATGGTTCCATACCAGTGGTGGAATGGTACAAATATCTTTATGAAAACACCACCAGTGGTTGGTGATCAACCAAATTATGTCTAATGTCTAACATGAAAGCATGTATCATGTTCTCCATAACATGGATGGTATGCCCAGTCTGATCCATCGTTTCTGGGTGGAATGCTTTGATTAACTATAATTGGGTCCTAAACACCTCCTATAATCCATTCATCAACTAGGATGTAATGCGACCATCATGATTAGAAACAATCATTAATGGAACTCCATGTATTTGAACTATTTCTTAAATGTATAGGTGTCCCAAGCTCTCTATTGATCTCTTCTCTTAGATATCTAGGAATTGGGCTGAATTGGTGAGTCATTCCACAATCACCAAAATGGAATCATGTCAATTGGACATCTGTGGTAATCTCGTCATGATGTACATAGACACCCCCATTGAACTTACATTCTACAACATCAAAGGGTTGATCTAAGATCACTAGAATATGGTTCTTAAACTTCTCATACCTACAAGTAAGGCATCAAGATATAAACTATGCAACTCTTTTCTTCATCCATGGCCCCTAAAAATAACATCATTGGTCCCGGTAAATCTTTTACACATATGGATTTACCACCATAGGGGGTGAATGAAACTCACTCGGAACCTCCTACCATAGGCCACTGGTACTACTATGCATCCTATTATAAGAAATATGTACTCCCCAGTATTAAAAAATACATTAGGATCATGCCCTCTAGATATGTATGCACGTAGGGTATCATAGTCGGTATCCACAAGCTATGCCTACCTGGATCACTATAATAGTGGAGGTGTGAAAAAAAATTGACTAGATCTAATCTTTTCATCTATATAGATAAATTTTAACTGTAATGAGTCCAACTACTCTAATACATTATTCAAAAACTGCAAACTAGATCTCCAACTGAGATAATCAGTTACCACATTCCCATTCCAAGTTGTATAGACAATAAAAATGTCATAGTTATATAAGAAATGTAGTGATAACCATTTTATCTTGTCGATATACTTGTGAGAGAAGATATAATTGAGACTCTTGTGGTCATAGTAAATGATAAACTTCTCACCCATCATGTAGGGTCACCACAAATTTAACATGATAACTACTGCTACTAACTAAAGATCATGGGTACTGTAATTCTTCTCAGGCGGTGTCAACTGACATGAAACATAGGTAATCACTACATGACGTTACATCATGAAGAAACAAATCCTAATTCCTAATGCATCGCAACACACTACATACATGAAACCTTCCTCTGGTAACCTCAAGATGGATTTCATTTCAACCTCTGCCTCTGCTCCTAAAAGAATTGTTGCCACATTTCTATCCACACAAAAGGATACCCCTTTCTTGTTCAAATATTTCAAGGGTTCGTCCACTTTGGGGAAGTCAGGTTCAAACCAAATATAGTACCCTTCCAATAAAGTAAATATCCACACCTTGGTAACACACTTGGGTTGCTCCCAAGCATGTACATACTCAAACTTCTTATGATCGACTACAAATATTTCCTCTGAGATGATGTGTCCCCAAAATTAAACCTATTAAATCAAAAACATGATCTTAATGATCTTCCTATAGTGATTGTCATCTCCTAGTGTGTCTAGAACTATCTTCAATTGTCTCACATGTTCATCCTTAAAAGTCAAATACACTAGGATTTCATTAATGAAAACTACCATGAACCGGTCTAATAAAGGTTTAGTGGTCTTGTTCATGAGTCCCATGATCACTACTGGGGTGTTCTTCATGCCAAATGACAATACCAAGAACTCATAGTGACCATAATGACATATGTAGGTTTTCTTTGGTATATCATCATTCTGTACTCGTAGCTGGTGATTGATTGAACTAAGGTAAATCTATGAGAACCATCCAACCCCATTCAAATGATCAAATAGTTCATCGATCCACAGTAGTGCATACTAGGTATTCATGGTCACCTGATTTAAGAACCACTAATCCACACATAACATCATGATATAGTCTTCCTTCATGGATAACAAAACTAGGGACACCAATTCTAAAACACTGGGTCTCATGAATCCCTTCATATAAAATTCCTCCAACTATAACCTCAGCTCATGAAGCTCTATGGTTCCCAATCAATATGAAAAAATATGTCTGTGTGTGTGTTATTTCTAATTTAGATCAATACGAAATTCTATCTCCCTATGGGGAGGTAAACCTGGAACTTATTCAGGAAATACATACTCAAAGTCTATCGCTACTGTAGGAAACTAAGGAATCATAATATCCACTACTCTAAGGGTCAGGACAGTAAACTGATGAGTAATCAACTTCACCATACAATATCAAATTCAATACTATGCTACCTAGTTTTCCTTTACACCAAAAAAAATTCTTACATGGTCCTATCATTGCAGACACACTGCATTCTTCATCTAAAATAGTCAATATGAGCATTAACTATAGATAACCAATCCATATCAAGAATGATGTTGAATGTTCTCAATGCTGCTACTAAGAGATCATAACTAAAGATCTCACCTTCATGTGTTTTTTCACACTATCAGAACAGGTTCATTATCATTGAATCTTCTCTCATATGTTTCTCTAAGCATAAGGGTTGACTCAACGGTTCAACCAGAATCAGTATGTCTCAAAAAAAAATAATGAAAAGAACAAATAGATCATGTGTCTCTAAAAATTATAGCTATGTTGTAAAAGACACATATCATCACTCTTATCATCCTTGGATCCACAGGGTCATAGAACTCTATCGCCAACCACTGGCCACATTCCTTCCCACAATCTCCTTGAGCCTGGTGTGGACCTCCCGGGGTGGTGGTGTTAATAAGTCAGACCTCTGACCACCTCATGTTTCCCTTTATGCCCCTCTTCCATGTCCACCACCCTGAACAACAACCTTCAACTATATCTATCTCTATCGTGTAGGTCCATCAACCACATCCCAATCAGATGTATGATCGGTCAGACAATCTCATCCCAAATATCCCTAACTGTCGCAAGAGAAACAATGTATTTAACTTAGCTGATTATTTCTTCCCTTGGAGCCCTACAACTCTATCCCTAGGTCCTAGGATTTCTTCCTAATGTACATCACCCACTTGTATCCCTAGGATTTTCATCGACTACATGCTATAGAGGTCTGAGATACTGGGTTCCCACTGTTATCTCCCTTGACTTGTGTCTTCTATGCTAGAAAACTTTCTACCAACATGGATCCCTCAACTACACCAACATCAGTAGAAATGAAAAGGGACACCACTGAGGACTTGATGTCTAGGTGCAATCCCTGGTCCAAGGTTCGTGCCCTAAAGAATTGGTCGTTTAAAATAACCAAGGAGCAGTGTGAAAGATCAGTAAAATTCTCTGAAAACTATGACATGGACATTATTCCCCACTACATATGTAGGTGATCCTATATGCATATTGATCAAAATGTGTCAACATATAACACCTCTCTAAATAGACACTCAACGAATTTCTAAGATAGATTTGTATCATTATGTGACTGAGTCACCAAGCTCCACCATTTCCATGCAGGGACCTGATGATGGATCACGGAAAGGACTAGAATTTGATTATCAAGAATCTTCACAAGGAGGAAAACATAGGTGCCTACCTTTATACAATACATAGAAATTATGGGGTTTGAATCAACATCAAACTTAGGAATTCGCTACATCTAAAACTCATTCTATGCACTCAGCCTGTTTGCATCCTCAAATGGTAGTGTTGGTAGTAGGTTCTGCTCGATGGGTGGTGGTATAGTTGGTAAACAACTCGGAGGTGCTATCTTTGTTAAATTACCTTGTATTAATTCCTTATAATTGGGAATATCATCCTTGTTATCACATGGGGGAATGATTTCTAGATTTATAAATGTAGAAATATAGAAAGAATACATGATTTACCATGATTAATAGATTATATTAGGGAATATGACTCAAGAAAGATATTAAAACACAACCACTCCTATATGATGCATGTACCATTTTTCTCTAAAATAAGTATTCTCATGTATTGAGTTTAATGGAATGTGATTTGAGTCCTAATGTATGGATAAGTTGGCCTCTTCACCAACATTGGAGTCCGTTGACTGCAACAAAAACTCAATAACTTTAACATTGTTTTCCCAAACCAATGTGACATACTCCTGGACCTAAATTAGAGCCCACCTCTCTGATAACACTCTATCAGGACCTGACCTTCCGAGATCCAACTCGTGACTACCCCAACCCCGCCACCAATAGACCAGAGGCTAGAATCCACCACCGAGTAGAAATTTCCCACAAAAGGGAGGAATTGGCCTAAATTACCTTTACACAAACACATTTCCAAGCCATACAATTTAGAAATGTAACAAAATGAAATATTGCATGAATTAATCTATGATCACATAACCAGAGTATGAAATGAATTAAAGTAAATGTAAACAAATCCAATTAAATCCCACAAAAAAGAGTCTACAACACAAGTCTAATTAAAACCGACGATGCCAAACCAGCTCTAGGGGTGAGGGATAATAAAAAGGTATGCTCTAAGAAAACACCATGGTCTACCCAACTCTAGCTATGGTGCACCCACTCCTAGTACTCTTAGGATACCATCAATAAGGTTGTCATCTGCACAAGACACGACATCTGTAGGAAATACCCATACACAGTAAAGTCTAACATTACTCAATAGGATAACCTGAAAACACTAAACATGAAGAAACATGTGTATTCAGCTCAATATGTGATGTAACATTGTATAACAGATACAATAAGAATAAGAAACCAAAATAAAATCTTGAGATAAACCACACCATATGGCGGTCATAACCAACTTCCAACCACATGATTATCCTTGAATCATACTCGTTTCAAGACAAAATCACTCTGAAAGAGAGGATATCATCGAACACACTTAAAGAAGATGTCTTGTTCATTTGGGCCCCAATAAAATTAGATCACATTGGTCAAAGAAGACTGTGATACATATAGAGTGGGTCACACCCTGTACCATGGGGTGACACCATTGACCCAATCTAAATTAACCTGTTATATAGGGGATCACATGGAAGTGATTCAACAATACCTACTGATGTGGCCTTCTAGATGGAGGATCAATTATCTACACAGGGAGGTCATGATGATCCCACAAACTCCAACTAGGGATGATAAATGATTGCAATACAGCCTCACAGAGGGACTCAATATCTCTATCTGATACTCATCATCTAGAGGGGATCATAATCTAGAGATATGGATGTAATTTCACACTCTACACTTCAAGAAAGGACTAAGGGAAAACACTAAACCTATTTTTGTCAAAACTAGGAAAACGAAGAGCCTCATGCACTCTTAAAAGGAATCCATGGTGTTCCCAATGGTTTACACAACATGTCCATATATCCCTAGTATTTTCCATGTGGAAGATCCTCACACATCATGTAGTCTCTATATAGTTGATGTTTAGTATGAGTTCATGGAATGTAAAGACACACAGTTCCCTACATGTGTTGCCTGGCCATGTCAATGTATTAGAGTCTTGTCTATGTACTGATCTATGTATGCCATGTTGTCTTTATGTGGGAGTACATGGTGTGTCCATGCCCATGTACTCTAGCTCATGCACATGTACTGACAAAGTATAAACTGAGTCATCTAGGTAGGGTCATGCACCGTTTGATAGGGGTCACATGTCTTGTGGTCCAAAACATTAGGAAAACCCTCGAACCATAGAAAGGGTCCCCACAAGAATTGTAATCTTAGATTACACACCATGTTCTTCAGGTTTCTCAGGAATCATGGATTCTTCCTCTTGTGCCTTGGCCAATGCTCTAGACCTCGATACAGTGTTCACCTTGCTTTGAAACTGAAGATCCAATGTGGCCTTCCTTGCTATCAATTACTCAACTTGTTTTGTTACTATATCATCTCACAAAATGGATCAAAATAAACATTCTTGGTTCTATGAAAAAGAATGATAAAGAACACATAATCTAGAATCATCCATCATCTAGTTTATTTTTGAAGCCATCATCACACCTCCATCGCATTGTGCTAATCCCAGATCTACAGTATCAGATAGTTTCTCTAAGAAATGTGTTTCTAACGGTCAATTGATCGAGAGGTGTCGAACCCCATGTCAAAAATAAATTCTCATGGTGAAAAATAGAATTAGTGGAGAAAAGCATTATAAATCAATAAGAGTGAACCATGATTGATGTTCATGTCGATCTTGGTTAATTATCATTAGAATGAAAATTGAATCCATCAATAATTTAGTCAAAGGAACTTCCCCGTTAAATCAATAAAAAATAAATCCCATCATGCAAGGATTTTGATCCATAAATCAATTCAATATTTAATTTAGTTTATTTATTCGTGAATATTAAGAAGAGGGAAAAATACACCTAAAACAATCATCTCACTAGCAGTTTGGAACAATCATTGATGAAGAACGGTTTTGTTTTGGTCGTTGATGAGATCATTCAACTCTGATGGCATAACGATCCACGGTCTGATCCAGATTTGTTATTGTCCACTAAGAACACTATCCCAAAAAAAAATCTAGGTCTCTAGGGTTTAGAATCCAACTCTAAGAAAAAGTCTATAGTGGTATACTTATAGAGTACTAAGTTGATGCTTCAATGAAAAATGAAATAAATATTTCCATTAAATTATTTTATTAATTTTATGCTCATAAAAACCATTTCACAAATGACCTATCTTGAACAATTTTAAGCTATGCATGATATTTAATATTTTACTATTTTTGAAAAAAAAATATCTGGGCACACCTACCCTCAGAATTTCATTTCATCTCATCGCCTCATCTAAAAATAATCCATATAATAACTAACAATAATGCATAAAAAATGAACGATGTTACATAATTTTTCTAACTATTATAAAATTTATTTTAAAATTTTAACACAATTTTTGAATCCAATATAAATTATTTTGATAGATTTATATTTTGATAATTTTCTAAGAGAATTAATATTTTAATGATTACTGGAAAATACTACTTTTTATAGAAAGGTTACTTTTTTAAGAATTTACATAGATATGTTTTATTTTAAAATTATTTTAAAATAAAAAATAGATTATTTATATTATTATTAATCCAATTTATGTAATTGAAATCAATTTTATGTTGATTTACATTGTAAAAAATTTTATTAATATGAAAAAAATTTCTTTAAAACCCTCTATTCGTCGTGTTTCTAGGTTTAACTTTAAATTAGATTTTTCCAATTATATAAATTGAATTTGTTAAAATAGATTCCAAATTTTAAATCAGAATATTTATTTTTTATTTAATATGTTCACCTTATCATTTTATCTTAACAAATAGTAAAAAATAGTAAAAATAAATTATCATGTTTAAGGGTAAAATGAGGTTACACGCTTTATATAACCTTGTGTTGAAATTAATTTCCCAAACACATGGAATTTTTTATTTGATAAATTATATTTCATATCTAATAAGGATAATTGTATATTTGTTTTTAAATAATATATTTCCAATATAAAAAACTAATTACAATAGTGAAAACAAAAATGGTAAAAGGGATTAAAAATAGAGGAAAAGGGAGTAACAAGTTTAATATTTTTTTTATTTTATTAATGATGGGTGTGAGGATCAATATTATTATAAATAAAATCTCTTATATATAAATTTTTGAGGCAATTTTTCTGATATTTACTTTTTATTATTGAATAGTTTTGTATATTTATGAAGATACCACATCCTTCCACTTATAAAATGACACCTCCTCTCCTCTCATCTAAACACATCAAAAGCCTTTTCGTTCCAAAAATATCTACAAAAATTTTCTATTCATATAACATAAACTTACCTTGTGTCCCTATTTTGATTATAAAACATTCCTCATAAGTTTTGAGGAATTAAACTATATAGGATTTCTGAAAAAGTCAGATTTTTCAAAACTGTGTTTTTGTTATATTTCTTCTTTAATCAAAATAAAATTGTATTCTACTATCCTAAAATAAAACCACTATTATACCTCATATATTGAAATTTTGTTTTACTAATTTTATATCCTATATCAATCTATTCTTCTATCAAATGGGAAACAATATTTTTTTTATAGCAAACTACCGCCTCACGAACCGATGTAATTCATTTTCCATCACTTCCTCTCACAAAATAATATAATGATGGATTTAATATATATATATATATATATATATTAATTTTTAAATAATTATACATTGTGAATTATAATATCTCATATAACATCTCACCTTCCAATCCAAAGGAAAATGATAACATTGCTCGTGTGTATATGTGGACTACCACTGTAACGCCCCGACCCCAGCTGCCCAGAGTCGGTGCATTAATTATGTAACATTGGAATGATCACAAGAAAGATCAAATCCTGAAAGACCGATTAGTTTAGTAGCCTTGGAAACACTAGATATATTCATAAGTTTTACATTACATCATAAAATGAAAAACTACTACAACAACATAATGTTTCCAACGTCCACACTATAAACCCATAATATCCCTGCAAGTCAATCATAATTTACTTCTTCACTACCTGGGAAAAATAAAACATAAAAAAGGGGTGAGCTCAAATGCCCAGTAAGGATAACAATATAGCGGAACATTCAAAATAAGCATAAACATTTAAGGCAATGAATTACTAAAACAAAAGCCTTTTAAAAATTGAACTTCAACATAGTATGGCAAAAGTAAAATGAAAGAATGCCATTTACTTGTTCACATGGATATTCTACTAATCGAATAATCACATGCAATATCAATAACCACTTTCATAATGTTGGAATGAATAATGCCAAACGTTAATTTCATTGTCTAGGCCTCATCCCAAGACCTAGGGGTTACTTCTAACCGGAACCCAACCCGGAGTGCCTCTAATAACCGGAGACCAACCCGGAGTGCCTCTAATAACCGGACACCAACCCGGAGTGCCTCTAATAACCGGACACCAACCCGGAGTGCCTCTAATAACCGGACACCAACCCGGAGGGCATACTTTTACCAGTCCCTAACCTGGAGGGCTTACTTTAACCAGTCCCCAACCTGGAGGGCTTACTTTTACCGGTCCCCAACCCGGAACATACTTGTTTAGCACATTCATCTGAAGAAAAGTTTGAAATATAACATAAACATTCGGGTTAAAACTAGCATACGAAATGTCAATAGTTTCACCATAAACTATGAATGGTATAAAATAGCACATCCACATTCAAACATATCACAAAACCTTCAATACAATATAGAAGTTTTGTATTATAATAAATCAACTTCAAATAATCTTAAAATCCATCAAAGGATGTTGACATAGATGAAATCAAAATTCTTTTAAAAGAAGTATCTCCTTTTATTTTGAAATCATTTAAGATCCATATAAAATAAAACATTTTCTTTGAAAATATTCTTATAAGCTTTTAAGGAAAGCTTCGACGATTTTATAACGGCGGAAAATAACCGCACCCGCCGTATAAGTTAAAAAAAACATTCTTACCTCAATTCTGTCGAAAAGGTTAAAAAGGACCTTGTTTTGAAAACGACGGAAAGATTCCTTTATAAACTTCTTATAAAAAGTCAAACAAGGGTATAAATGACTTTAACCCATATTCTTGTAAATATTAAAAATGTTTTGAAATACATTTCGAAGAAACATGGATGTGGATGATAAAGAGATCCCAGTAGATTATTACGTATAATACAACCTCGGATAATGAAGAGATTGTGAAATAACCCTTACCTTGTACTTTTCCTTGGTTGGGGTAGGTTAACCTCCTGTATAATGGTGAAATAATTGTTATTAAATTATACATGAATCATATATATTAATATGATATCATATATGATCTTTTAACATTGATTTGTTAATAATATCTTAGAATTATCGTCGTTTCGGGTGTTAACTTACTCATTTTCTTTTATATGTTTTGTTACATAAGTCATGTTTGTTGTATCTTATTCATATCCAGAATGATATAAAGTCCTTAAACATCATTTTTAAATCATTAAATGATAATTATACTTGAATGGATACGATGGAGAATGAATCTCATCGCGTTCGTGGAGACGGTAGTCCGTACGTACGCACGAACGCTACTTCCATTTAATTTTTATTTTAAAAGAATCGAATCCAAATGATACATAGGTATATTACTATTCCAGTATAATATAATATTTTATATATGTTACTTAAGTTCATTAACACCATCCTTTATACGTTCCAAGTGTGGTATGAACGAGTCATATCATTTTAAGGGGGCGGTAGTCCGCACTTCCTCAAATGAAATTATCGTATGTATATACAACATGAAACGAATAATGGTATGAAATAAAATGGAATTACAGAAGATTATATATAAAATATATATCATTAATATCATATTTAATTACAGTTCCATCATAATGTCCACCATGAGAGGTGGTAAGATGTATTTGAACAATCATCGTTTCGTGAGGCGTTAGTTTGCCATCCACAGAAACATTATGTTCATCATCTATTAGATGGAGTTGTGTGTATGTGTAGTTTGAATCCTTCTTATAACAACATCCTAGTATATTGAGGATACTGGTGTTGTTATAAAAGAAAGGAAATAAAAAGATTTATGGGGTTGTAGAAGCAAAATAAATGAAAATAATTTAAGAGAAATCGTTACCTTTAATTTAGGTAACTCACTTTGGTTGGAACCAAAGGACTTCTTGAAATGCTTTCTTCCTAAGGGGAAGCTTCAAGGAGGAGGAGAGGGATGTGGGGAGCTTAGTTGGGAAGAGTTTGGACGAGCCAAGTGGCTTGATAGGTGTGAAGAAATGAGAAGGAGGAGTGCCCTTTTATAAGAGGGGTGAGGGGCACCTTTGGAAAAGCTAGAAATATTAATTTATAATAAATTCATATTCGGTTTCTAATGGCTCCAAAGTTGACTATTCAAAGGTTAAGGTGGGGATAGGTCGAAAACCACTCAACCAATAGAATTTAGACAGGTTTGGGTACTTATATTAACCTTATCTTTAAGTATTAACTCTAAGTTAATTAGTTTCACTTTTACAATGTCTCTTTGTATTTTTATATAATATGGTTAATAAACATACTATATACATCCAAGCGACCCCCAAGTGGTCCATTAATGAGGAACCTATCATAATATAAGTCTCTTGGCCGAACCTTAGATTTTTAGGAATTTAATATCAATTAATAATATAATATTTGTTTTAAGAACTCTTTTATGTCAATTTTGACACTATTCAATAGTTGATTTTTTTGAAACTCCTAACAGATTGATTACTTCGAAAAAAGTCAATTAAATCAATCCTAATATATCATATTATCATAGAAAATTAGTTTAATTCATTAAAAGTTTCATATTATAATTATTTGGGTATTTATAAGATCAATTATTTTAATTTTTCACTATTTTAGTAATTACTGCATCATCATTGTTTCATAAATAAAATATATTATTTAATGTGTGAAAATTATAAATAAAATATCATTATGTAGGAAATCTTTTTATCTTTCTAATGAATATTTATAATCGAAAATCCAACATGTATAACCCTATGTAAAAATTGTTCTTCTAAAAGATGTAAGCTTATGCCATTTTTATTTTTATTTTAACTTTATTAATATAATGTGTCATTATCACTTACAAGTGGATCCATGGGGTCCCAAAATAGACCCAAAGATGCCCATGGTCGACCATGTATCAACCAATAGGGTTAAGACACGTTTTAGGGTAATTTAGTGTTATTATAATATTATTTTGTTAACCCTTATTTACCGGATTTACCCTTTAACCATGGTAAATAAAATATTTACCACAGTAACTTTTCAAAATGTCTAAAAATAAAAGTTACCTATTTACACAATTTGAACATCCTGATTCCAAATATGGAATCCATTTTCCTAAATTCAAAACACAGAAGTGGCAGAAATTAATTTAAAATTAATTCCCGCTGTCAAAACAAAAAGCGTGTTTTTAAGAGATAATAACTATCAAAAGATTGACACTTGTTTATGTTCGGTTTAATTGTAAAATTATGTCAAATGACCAACATTATATTAAATGGTAAAAATATATTCTAAATATACTTTTAAAACCACTAAAATTCATAATTTATCACTATTAATTATTTTGATTAAAAAAGTTGTTTTTAATTAAAATTTAGAAATTTTCACTATTCATCAAAATATGAAAGTTATCCGAAATGTACCAAAATTTCACCCTAGGATAATTTCGATATTCTGAATCCAAAAATGAAGTCCATTTTGAAATATAAAATATATATGATTTCAAAAATTAGGAATTACTATTCACAATGGCTAGTTTAATCGGTTGTGGTGTGTGTTAAAACTCGAAGTTGCGTATAACACACGCTACTGTATTATTCAAAGGAAAGCGTACCGTGGAAGCTTGGGATGTTTCATTTTAATTTTTTTTGATGTCCCCATTTAGTCAATATGTTTAAAATATTGTATTTAAAAAGGGTACACTATTAAAAGTTGATAAAAGTGCAATACTGAAAATGAATTTGTTCTTGCATTATATCAAAGAAACTCATAATATGGATTCTAAAATTATAAGGATTATATAAAGTTTAAAATTTAGATAATACTATTCATAACCGCTTTTGAATGGCTTATTTTTGTAAGTCATGGTGTGATTGAACTCGGTGTTGCGTGTAGTGCAAGTTATTTAATTATTTTGAAGAAATAACACACTATGAAATCTTGGGGTGTTACATTCTCCCCTCCTTCAATAAATTGCGTCCTCGCAATTTGAAATTGTTCTTCAAAAATAAAAGGTTGAAAATAGAAAATATATTTGTGGGAAAACCCACATCGGAAATTGGGTTACTAAAATTTAGTCTTAATATGAGGAAAAGAGAAATGAAAGGGTCACCACCAAATTATGATCTCGATTAGGAGAACATTGGTGGAAATTAGAGACATATAATTGGAGGAAAAACGTAAATATTTATAGGTAGTGATTGAGGTCATCAATCACAAACAAGTGTAAAATTGAGGTCCTTAAACTCATCAATCTATGATGATTTGAAATACCATCGGTTCAACAAAACATAGGGTATTGGGATAACAAATTTTTGACGTTTCAAAATATCTTAGTTGAAATCCCACATCGAAAAATGAATTAATGAGGCCTCTATTTAAAATAAAGAGTGGAAAGTATGAAGATTACCGAAAATAACACATACTAGGGTTCCATGTAGGAAAATATGGATATGGAGGAGAAATCTAACCATCAATTATCTGATGGAGAGTGGTAGAGAACATGGCTATGAAAAGGCCAACAATCCTAAAGCCATAAATTAGTGATGATTTAAGGTACCATCTAGGACAACATTTTTGTTCTAAGTTCCTTTTATTAATGTTGAGGAATTTATTTATGAGTTTGTCTAAGATCATAAGGAGATATACTTACTTTATAATTAGAGTTTTATCTAATAATAAATTTCTACCACAAACTCATCTTTTACTCTAAGAGATAATAGAACGTAAAAAAAAATTTATACAGGGTTCCAAAATAAATGAATTTATAATTCATATACCAGATCTTTTAATAAAAACTAAATTATTTAATCCAGGACATCTCGTGGGCCAGTGGTAGGTGATACACCCTTGTCGCCCTTCAGTTGCGGGTTCAAGTCTCGCAGCCTTGCCGGACGCGACGGGTTACCGCCCAACCTCCGGGTTTTCCTTTTATGGTAATCCAAAATAATCCAAACTAGAACTATCCAAAATACTTCTATCCAGACTCACAGTCCAACATTTATAAGTAAGGTAAACATAATGTAGAACCTTTTTACTCCGTAATATCATATGAATACCTTCATCATGTATTCTTTTAATACACTGAAACATCCTGAATTACCATATTCCTTATTGATTACATTCATGCTCCCTTATTCCATATAGAAAGCTGGATATACTTCATTAATCCAAAAATGTTTTAAACCCCAAAAATTATGGAATATACAAATCATTAATCAGTTCGAAGGTAGTCAAGAATATCCAATATAATTTATCCAAAACAATCATGTATTATTCCAAAATCACTACTTCGGTATCAGAACTATATTATGGTTTATCATTCTCTCAACCATATATTTTCCAAAAATTTATCCTGCTATTGAGTCACTTTTCTTTGTTCCACATAATCTCAAGTCCTTAATGAAATAGTACTGCAGTACAATCCTTATATACTCCATAATTATTATAACAAGTACATTGTTGATACAACACTCAATTGACATAATCAACATAAGAACTCTAATCATTCCTCCTCATCTGTGGTAGTATCATAACTTGATTATTATCCAATAGCATCATTTGCGGCATAGTCTGATGACTGGGACATAGGTTCGCATAGTGTCCAAACTCCTTGCAAATGAAGCATTGTACATTTGAGACCATTTTCTCACCCTTGCAGTCACGTACTTTGTGCCCTTTTCCTCCACACTTATAACAAACTCTCATTCCTTTCAGGCAAGTTCCAGGGTGTTTCTTTCCACAGTTACAACATATGGGAAAATTATTCTTTTCCCTCTTCCCTTTATCCATCTTTCTCTCTTCCAGCCTTTTCTTCTCTTGCTTCCCTTCAAAGGCATAGGACTCAGTAAACTCTTTACTTATCTTATCAACACATGATATTATTTCTTCATATGATGATAATACATGGGTGACTATTTCTCTTATAAATTCTAGCTTAAGACCATGAAAGATATGATCCTTCCTTCTCTTTGAATCATGTGTATTTCTGGAGTTCTCATTCCTTCTACTGGGCGCCATTTCTAAACAATGGCATAAACTAGATCAGTTTATGAATCAAAATACATAATCCCATACTTATAAAACACTTGACATAAATTGAACTATTTATGGATATAATCCATAATCATAAGAATGTTTTCTTTGAGGAAGTATATACTCATAATCCCTTCAAAATGATTTGTAAAGAAAATGAGAGTTATCCTAAGCATATCCCCCGGGAGTGTCGTAACCAAGAGTGCAGCAAGGCCCGTTGTCGTGCACCAGTTCCCGTTCGAGTCTAGCTCAAAGCGGTGTTTTCGGGTTTTACCCCTAGGTACATCTGTGCCAGAGCCGCCTCTACCTGCTCGTATCCAGACAGGGATGTATTGCTCGGAAAACTCACAAAATCTCTACAATACCAAAATTCTAGGAAGTTCTTCTATACTAATCCTCAAAGTTCATCTTAGGTCTACGTGCTCTAATCAAGGTTTATCTAAATCTAGCTTCCAAGGTTTGTACTAAACTTCCTCTGATACCAACTGTAACGCCCCGACCCCAGCTGCCCAGAGTCGGTGCATTAATTACGTAACATTGGCATGATCACAAGAAAGATCAAATCCCGAAAGACCGATTAGTTTAGTAGCCTTGGAAACACTAGATATATTCATAAGTTTTACATTACATCATAAAATGAAAAACTACTACAACAACATAATGTTTCCAACGTCCACACTATAAACACATAATATCCCTGCAAGTCAATCATAATTTACTTCTTCACTACCTGGGAAAAATAAAACATAAAAAAAGGGGTGAGCTCAAATTCCCAGTAAGGATAACAATATAGCGGAACATTCAAAATAAGAATAAACATTTAAGGCAATGAATTACTAAAACAAAAGCCTTTTAAAAATTGAACTTCAACATAGTATGGCAAAAGTAAAATGAAAGAATGCCATTTACTTGTTCACATGGATATTCTACTAATCGAATAATCACATGCAATATCAATAACCACTTTCATAATGTTGGAATGCATAATGCCAAACGTTAATTTCATTGTCTAGGCCTCATCCCAAGACCTAGGGGTTACTTCTAACCGGAACCCAACCCGGAGTGCCTCTAATAATCGGACACCAACCCGGAGTGCCTCTAATAACCGGACACCAACCCGGAGTGCCTCTAATAACCGGACACCAACCCGGAGTGCCTCTAATAACCGGACACCAACCCGGAGGGCATACTTTTACCAGTCCCTAACCTGGAGGGCTTACTTTAACCAGTCCCCAACCTGGAGGGCTTACTTTTACCGGTCCCCAACCCGGAACATACTTGTTTAGCACATTCATCTGAAGAAAAGTTTGAAATATAACATAAACATTCGGGTTAAAACTAGCATACGAAATGTCAATAGTTTCACCATAAACTATGAATGGTATAAAATAGCACATCCACATTCAAACATATCACAAAACCTTCAATACAATATAGATGTTTTTTATTATAATAAATCAACTTCAAATAATCTTAAAATCCATCAAAGGATGTTGACATAGATGAAATCAAAATTCTTTTAAAAGAAGTATCTCCTTTTATTTTGAAATAATTTAAGATCCATATAAAATAAAACATTTTCTTTGAAAATATTCTTATAAGCTTGTAAGGAAAGCTTCGACGATTTTATAACGGCGGAAAATAACCGCACCCGCCGTATAAGTTAAAAAAAACATTCTTACCTCAATTCTGTCGAAAAGGTTAAAAAAGACCTTGTTTTGAAAACGACGGAAAGATTCCTTTATAAACTTCTTATAAAAAGTCAAACAAGGGTATAAATGACTTTAACCCATATTCATGTAAATAGTAAAAATGTTTTGAAATACATTTCGAAGAAACATGGATGTGGATGATAAAGAGATCCCAGTAGATTATTACATATAATACAACCTCGGATAATGAAGAGATTGTGAAATAACCCTTACCTTGTACTTTTCCTTGGTTGGGGTAGGTTAACCTCCTGTATAATGGTGAAATAATTGTTATTAAATTATACAAGAATCATATATATTAATATGATATCATATATGATCTTTTAACATTGATTTGTTAATAATATCTTAGAATTATCGTCGTTTCGGGTGTTAACTTACTCATTTTCTTTTATATGTTTTGTTACATAAGTCATGTTTGTTGTATCTTATTCATATCCAGAATGATATAAAGTCCTTAAACATCATTTTTAAATCATTAAATGATAATTATACTTGAATGGATACGATGGAGAATGAATCTCATCGCGTTCGTGGAGACGGTAGTCCGTACGTACGCACGAACGCTACTTCCATTTAATTTTTATTTTAAAAGAATCGAATCCAAATGATACATAGGTATATTACTATTCCAGTATAATATAATATTTTATATATGTTACTTAAGTTCATTAACACCATCCTTTATACGTTCCAAGTGTGGTATGAACGAGTCATATCATTTTAAGGGGGCGGTAGTCCGCACTTCCTCAAATGAAATTATCGTATGTATATACAACATGAAACGAATAATGGTATGAAATAAAATGGAATTACAGAAGATTATATATAAAATATATATCATTAATATCATATTTAATTACAGTTCCATCATAATGGCCACCATGAGAGGTGGTAAGATGTATTTGAACAATCATCGTTTCGTGAGGCGTTAGTTTTCCATCCACAGAAACATTATGTTCATCATCCATTAGATGGAGTTGTGTGTATGTGTAGTTTGAATCCTTCTTATAACAACATCCTAGTATATTGAGGATACTGTTGTTGTTATAAAAGAAAGGAAATAAAAAGATTTATGGGGTTGTAGAAGCAAAATAAATGAAAATAATTTAAGAGAAATCGTTACCTTTAATTTAGGTAACTCACTTTGGTTGGAACCAAAGGACTTCTTGAAATGCTTTCTTCCTAAGGGGAAGCTTCAAGGAGGAGGAGAGGGATGTGGGGAGCTTAGTTGGGCAGAGTTTGGACGAGCCAAGTGGCTTGAGAGGTGTGAAGAAATGAGAAGGAGGAGTGCCCTTTTATAAGAGGGGTGAGGGTCACCTTTGGAAAAGCTAGAAATATTAATTTATAATAAATTCATATTCGGTTTCTAATGGCTCCAAAGTTGACTATTCAAAGTTTAAGGTGGGGATAGGTCGAAAACCACTCAACCAATATAATTTAGACAGGTTTGGGTACTTATATTAACCTTATCTTTAAGTATTAACTCTAAGTTAATTAGTTTCACTTTTACAATGTCTCTTTGTATTTTTATATAATATGGTTAATAAACATACTATATACATCCAAGCGACCCTCAAGTGGTCCATTAATGAGGAACCTATCATAATATAAGTCTCTTGGCCGAACCTTAGATTTTTAAGAATTTAATATCAATTAATAATATAATATTTGTTTTAAGAACTCTTTTATGTCAATTTTGACACTATTCAATAGTTGATTTTTGTGAAACTCCTAAAAGATTGATTACTTCGAACAAAGTCAATTAAATCAATCCTAATATATTATATTATCATAGAAAATTAGTTTAATTCATTAAAAGTTTCATATTATAATTATTTGGGTATTTATAAGATCAATTATTTTAATTTTTCACTATTTTAGTAATTACTGCATCATCATTGTGTCATAAATAAAATAAATTATTTAATGTCTAAAAATTATAAATAAAATATCATTATGTAGGAAATCTTTTTATCTTTCTAATGAATATTTATAATCTAAAATCCAACATTTATAACCCTATGTAAAAATTGTTCTTCTAAAAGATGTAAGCTTATGCCATTTTTATTTTTATTTTAACTTTATTAATATAATGTGTCATTATCACTTACAAGTGGATCCATGGGGTCCCAAAATAGACCCAAAGATGCCCATGGTCGACCATGTATCAACCAATAGGGTTAAGACACGTTTTAGGGTAATTTAGTATTATTATAATATTATTTTTTTTAACCCTTATTTACCGGATTTACCCTTTAACCATGGTAAATAAAATATTTACCACAGTAACTTTTCAAAATGTCTAAAAATAAAAGTTACCTATTTACACAATTTGAACATCCTGATTCCAAATATGGAATCCATTTTCCTAAATTCAAAACACAGAAGTGTCAGAAATTAATTTAAAATTAATTCCCGCTGTCAAAACAAAAAGCGTGTTTTTAAGAGATAATAACTATCAAAAGATTGACACTTGTTTATGTTCGGTTTAATTGTAAAATTATGTCCAATGACCAACATTATATTAAATGGTAAAAATATATTCTAAATATACTTTTAAAACCACTAAAATTCATAATTTATCACTATTAATTATTTTGATTAAAAAAGTTGTTTTTAATTAAAATTTAGAAATTTTCACTATTCATCAAAATATGAAAGTTATCCGAAATGTACCAAAATTTCACCCTAGGCTAATTTCGATATTCTGAATCCAAAAATGAAGTCCATTTTGAAATATAAAATATATATGATTTCAAAAATTAGGTATTACTATTCACAACGGCTAGTTTAATCGGTTGTGGTGTGTGTTAAAACTCGAAGTTGCGTATAACACACGCTACTGTATTATTCAAAGGAAAGCGTACCGTGGAAGCTTGGGATATTTCATTTTAAATTTTTTTGATGTCCCCATTTAGTCAATATGTTTAAAATATTGTATTTAAAAAGGGTTCACTATTAAAAGTTGATAAAAGTGCAATACTGAAAATGAATTTGTTCTTGCATTATATCAAAGAAACTCATAATATGGATTCTAAAATTATAAGGATTATATAAAGTTTAAAATTTAGATAATACTATTCATAACCGCTTTTGAATGGCTTATTTTTGTAAGTCATGGTGTGATTGAACTCGGTGTTGCGTGTAGTGCAAGTTGTTTAATTATTTTGAAGAAATAACACACTATGAAATCTTGGGGTGTTACAACCACAACCTCTAAGAGATGTGATTCCTTTTTCAATTATGTTTTACACAGTTCTTAATAAGGATGGATTTTATGAAAATAAATGATTTATATGATATAAATTTTTTTATAATAAATATGATTTATTTTTTACCATTCTTTATTTTCATTAAATAAAAAATGAAAACAACATTCATCCATACGTACGACCTAACTCCATCGTGAATGATGTAATTCATTTCCCAACATATAAATTTTATGGATGACTCTAAATATATTTATAAAGAATATATATTATATTATTATCACAATTAAAATTATTTAGAATATTGAACCACAGTCAATGCATAAGTAATGATACTTCATTATTGAAACAAGCATGAAGAATGATGTAGTTATCACTATAAACAATTATTCTATTCATAAATTGTTAAAAAAGATGTCATAATATTTCCTAAGTAATAAAATGAATTAATGATATGATTATGGTTCTTTAATATAGGTATAATAAAAATATATTTATTATATAGTGGTTTCTAACATGTACAATGAATGTAGATAAATGAGGGAAGGGATTTTCACCTCTCTTTTATTTCTATAGGACACATGCCATATTCACCCCATGTTTCCTTTATGTGGTGTACATAAAAACCATGATTTTATATTATTATTATTATCATAAGAAAATACTGTATATTTATTTCCATATAAGGTTGTTTTGTTGATTTGTATTATTATTCAAAAGTTACCAAAGTGATAAGGGTCTTATGTTATGATTTCATTGTTTATCGAGATTGCTAGTGATGATGCTTCTGTTGATAAAATTCCTTGACAAAGCTCCCACGGATCTCAATAATTTTATTCTCCTATTGTTATTTTTGATTAATAGATAAATTCCATTAATTTTCCTCTCAATATGCACTTAAGTATCTGTAATAATATTTTTAAAAAAATCAACTTTATTTCCCTCTTTAGTTGTAAATCTTTTTTCTCATCAAAGTTTTCACTTAAAACAATTAACGAATGTTTTAATATTATTATATGATAGTTTAATTTAATTTTTAAAAATGTTTAAAATTTTTAAAAATGGTTTAAAAGGAATATTCTTTTCTTTTTCATAATGAGTTACTTTTTAACTTTTTTTACTGAAAATGTCAAAGGAATATTTGTTTTAACATATGAAACTTAAACACAATTTCAAACCATCAATACCATTCAATGATGCGTTGATTACATTACTAGTTCCAAAGGTTATTCTCAATGAAAATTTTTCTCCATAATATTTTCTAAATATCTATATTTTAATTAACTGATTAAAAAATAAAAAAGTAGTTTTCCTCATAAATATTCAAAGTGATATTTTAAATCCATTTTTCATTTAAGAATGAATTATTTGATGTTGCATAATATTTCTTAGGGACATGATACAATTGTAAAACCCTTATTACTTATCAATAACGTTTATCATTATGATGGAAATAAGTTTATGACATTCATTCCCTTTCCTCATGTTATTATATGATGAATTGATTAAATGATTTTGAAACCCATTTCTTTTCCATGGGATGCACTATGATGAAATTTTTATGAAACCCTATGCCTTTTCATGAGTTATGATAAGTTTAATGTTTTTAGCATCTTTTGGAACAAATATTTATGATTTTTACTACATTATGGGTGGGATTTAAATTATATATCCCTCTAATGCATTAGGTAATGATGGGAATATCTTAAGATAAATAGGTTTGGTAGGGGGAGTGAACATAGTTCAATAATGGAATCTACCAATATTATAGTATTGGAATTGAACTTTGAATACTATGATGGATTAGGTAGTGAACCCAATTCAATATGATAGTATTTATAGTGAAAATTGAACTCAAAGGAAAATATTTTCTATTTAATGTTATTTCCAAAAACTAATGGCCTATGGTTATATTTTTCAGGCATGGATTATGTTATTTAATTACATTATGATTCATGTCCTATGAACTATGAATATTTATTCCATGACTCATGATTATGAACTATGATATATAGGGTATGGTTTTAAAATTTTATGTTCATATACTCATACACTTATACTCATATTATGCTTATTTGACCTTTGATATCTCCCTTGTTTACACTTATATATCATTAGAGCTCACCCTTTATTATGTTTCCTTTCCTTAGGATATGAAGAAAGGTTGAATGTATGATATGAATGAGAAATTTTATAGTTATTAAGATCATATTGGTAAATGATGTAGATCAATTATAAACTAATTTACTATGATTCCATGTTTCTAAAGTCGAAAACCATTAGAGTCATCAGTATTTTCTAAAAATTAAAGAAGTATTCATCATAAAATATGTAATATTATTTTTTGAAAATTATGATTTATTTTTTGAATCAGAGGACATGTTTCATTAACCATTGAAACAATGATGAGAGAAAATTGGTAAGAACCCTTAGTTAAACCATATTTATTGATGAATATCCTATGTTATGGTTAATAAAGGAGTATAATTTTCTTATAAATACATCCATATCTAGATACTACATGTTTATATGGTTTTATAATGTTACCTATTGTGGTAATAAACTGTAGTAGAACTCAATTATGTATCAATTCCTTGATTAAGACCTATCCAAAACATTGAGGTAAGCCTCGATCTTGATAAGATGCAATGTAATGTGGTACTCCATGAAACTTTACCACTTCCTCATTGTATATCATGGTTTTATGATCTGAAGAGAATTATTTCTTGAGAGCGATGAAGTGTACCAATATAGTAAAGAGATTGACTATAAACCATATATCATTAAAAAAAATTATTAGTTTTTGTGTGTTTAATGATAAAATACAATGTTATTTTCTTCCTTTTACATTATTTTATGGGTAATAGAAACAACATCCCCGAAGGATTTTCTCTTTTAGCCTTAAATTTTTGGCATACCATGTGCCGAAATACAAACTCTGAAATATCCCTCTTCATTCCATCCCACCAAAAGTATTATTTCAAGTCACTATATATCATTGTACTCCATGATGACTTGATAATTATGATCTATGAGCTTCCTCTTACATCTCCACCAAATCTAGTATGAATAGAAAAGATTTATGATTCCTTAACATTATCATTCCATCCTAATAAATGTAAAACTCTAGAAAATATCTAACCTCCTTTTTAATCTCTATATATTACTTCTATGGTTCTTTGATCATAACATAGATATATAATTGAACATTCAATTAATCCTGCAAAGATTCTTCCCCTTACTTCAAGATTTCCATATCAATCCTTTTCAAATATTGAGATGTCAGATATTTTGGGATCCTCATAATAGATAATCTAACATTATCATTTTACTAAAAGTATCACCCAACTTGTTCACATCCTTATGGTGTTAATGTGTTTAGTAGTGATAATCATTTATCATCTCTAACCATATTCTATTTCACATTTTCAACTCGATTTGTGTGAATATATTTTTTATACATTTATGATCGGTGTATATATCACACTTTTCTCCATAAACACAATGCTGCCATATCATTGATGTTTGGAATATCATGGTTAACCACAAATCATGAGTTTTTAAATCATTCTCATGGATCATAAAATTTCATTTTGTATAAGTCATAATCGTTTCATTATTCATAATAATACATTCCAATACCTTCATGTATGTATCGCTATAGATTAAAAAACTTCTCCACTATAGGGTAATGTAAGCATGGGTGGGTCACCAACCATCTCTTTTATTACAAGATATTTCCTCATATTCATCTGTCCAGTTGAAATCGCATCTTTTCAATGTAACAACGTGATATGATTATATAGTCATGATAAATTATCCACAAACCATTTATAATATCTATTTAGACCAAGAAAAATAAAAAAAGTCGTTGTGGTTGGTCTAGGATGAAATGCATCAGCCTCCGTCTTTGATGAATCCACCGTTATGCCATCTAGTGAGATTATGTGACACAAAATGAAATCTTTTTCATCCAAAATTCATAATTTTTAAAATTTTCATAAAATTTTCATTCCTTAGGGTCTATACTAAAATTTTAAATTGGTCTTCATGCTCTTTTTTTCACTTAGAATAGATAAGGATGTGATATATTAAGACTACCAAAAACTGATAAATTTAATATCTAAATTCTCTATTTATAAAATACATGAATATATAAGGGCATTAGTATAACCGAAACAAATCCCCTTATATATTAATTGTGTCCAAACCTTGGATAGAATGTGGTCTTGGGTATATCCTCTCTCTTGACCCTCAATTGAATATATCTGAAATGAAGGTCATTCATGGAATAATATCTATCTCCACATAGTTGATCAAATAAGTCATCAATACATGGAAGAGGATACTTGTTTCTGATAATAATATTGTTCAACACTTGATAATAAATATAGTGTCACATTAATCCATCTTTATTTTTCAAAAAGATAATAGGTGCATGTTAATGTGATACACTTGGACTAATGAATCCATTATAAAGTGTTTTTTTAAGTTTCATATTTAATTATTCCAACTGAATTGGGACCATTCTATAGGGAGTAATTACAATTTGTGTGGAACCAGGTATGAGTTCTATGGAGAACCCAAAATCATGCTTTGTTGGAAGGCAATAAAACTGTTCTAGGAACACATCCACAAATTCCAAAACAATAGGTATGTCATCATTATTGAGTTTCACCCCATCCATTTTTGATAAACAGACCTTATAAATGGTATTTAGGAACCATTCATTAGATGTAATCTCCATAGGAAGTTCATGTATTTCCTTACATTGATAGATAATCATATTTTGGTTTTAAATATCAAACTTAATATACCTTCCTCAAAATTTAATGTGGGATTTATGCAGAGAAAGGAAATACATGCATAATATGACATCAAATTCAACCAAAGGAAGGATTAAAAGATTTAAAGGAAGCACATTCCAAAAAAACATAAACCAGAGTGGAATCATTGACATGATATGTAATAATTGTACCATTAAATGTTTTCACTTGTAATTACACATATAATAAATTAGGTGGTTTATTAATAATTATAGAAAATTATTTATATATGAAATAGTGATTAGATACGTAATCAAATAACACATTGTAATCTCTATAGTGGATGGTAAGTGTACCTTTCACCGTGTCGTTATCACACCCCTTATCTGACATTGTGATCACTTGAGATTTCCCCTTGTCCCTTTGTTTTTTAGGTTTCTAATGTCGATTGTCCTCACCAAGCCTTGGGTTTGGGAATTTCTTACCATAATTCACATCTTCTATATACTTAAATAACTGATGTTTGGGAGGTTATTTCTATGTGGTGTTCCATATATTTGCATCATTGGGAAACTTTTTCTTATCAGTTCGACGAAATATTTCCTGATGACCTTTCTTTCCACACATAAAACACTTATTCAACCCCATAATACAATTTCCTAAATGATTCTTCCCACAAGTAGAAAATAAAGGATGGATCATATTCTTATCTCAATGGTTTTTATATTTTACTTAGAACTATATATTCATTTTCTTATTAAAATGTTGAGCTTAATATGTAACTACAATATCCAATTCATTCATGATTTCACAATACACAAAGTATGAATTGCCACTAAATTATCTTATGTATAACAGTATTATGAGACTTTTCATTAACCCATAAAATAATAGATCAACCATAAATTCTAGTGGTATGATATTAATTGAAGCATAAATCTCATGTATTTTGAAATTAGCCATGTAGGTAGTGACGAACTTAACGTCCATTTTCATTAACTCAAGGAAATATTTTTCAGTCTTCTCACTAAGAACATGATGAAAGTAATTATTACATAATATGTTCTTAAACTCATCCTAATACATGGATTCAATTTTATCTTACTTCCTCATATTCTTCAGTAGTGTCTAAAATTGGCTAGCTCAACCTTCTAAATGATAAAAATATAGAATGAATTTCTAATGTTCTAAAAACAAGATAATAAAAAAAAATTATTGGTACAAATACATTGTTTAGAGATAAGGGTATTAAATAATATATTTAAATAAGGGTACATTTCCTCATGAAGGGACCAAAAAAATGAGGATCCATCCTTTCCTCATTTGGAAGTCCATCACGATTCATATCTTGATAAATGTTGGTGATCATAGAAATGAGATTTTTAATTAAAACTCCCATATAATTTAGTTTTTTGGGAGTAAAATCATTTCATTTCATGTTTAAATCACCATTAACATGGTTATTTTGGGATCCAAGCACTATATTAAACCAAAAATCATGGAGTAAGGAAACATTTTCCTAGTGAGGAACCAGAAAATCATGATAAATCACATAGGGGTGTCTAAATTATGAATCATTGTTGAATATATTATTCCTAATGTTTATCATAGTTTATTCATAGCCAAAATTTATTTATAACCTTACTGATGATTCATGAATATTTTTTCAATTCCCAATGCATATCCCTCAGGAGTTTCAAACTAGGTGTGTAGTAAGAACTATTTTTCACTTATTCTTACTCGAGTATATCTTAATATAATGTTTGGGGGGGGGTTATCCCTATATAAATATGTTAGATAGTCACATACACTTTTTGTATCTATACATGGATGTATTATGAGGAAATAACTCACTCTATTGTACACCAAAATTCCAAGATATTTTTCTATAATTTTTCTTATCTATAAAAGTATCCTTAAAAATTTCCTTCTGCTTATCACAATGGTTTTCTCCCCTTGTTTCTAATGGTTAACTAATATTTTTCATTCAATACAAACTATAGTAAACATTTGTTAACATACATTAGAAATACATCATGTTTGAAGAATACATAATACATTACACTAATAGAATCCTAAATATCATATTAGTTTGGTGGCTTAGGAAATAATGAAATATAAACACCAGATCATATTTGAGATACATTATCCCCCACTAGGTTCTCCATGAATAGAACCCCTCATATACAAATCATACATAGTACATATATTCATAACCCAAGGAAAGTAAATATAAAAAGGGGTGATCTTATATCTCTGTAAGGGTAAACTAGGAAGACATGTAAGAATAAACATGGTAATAAAGGTAATAGAATGTAATAATAACATTAGAAAATCATACCCTACATATCAAAGGTCACAATCATGAATCATGGAATAAATATTGGAATTTTTTAAGATATGGATCATAAAGAAATAATGATCATAATTAATGAAAACCTTAGATGTGAATAATATGTGGAAATTTGGTAGACACATGGACAATTAACATCATTCCCTATACATCAAGGTGCATTTACAAAAATAATTATGGAACTTCTTGGGGAATACACAAACTGGGAGGACACAACAACATCCCCAATCACACTTCTTTCTTTATAAATGATCGATTGTTCCCATATTCCCATTGTGGATAGGGTTTCATTATATTTCCATAGAGGATTAGGTTTCCCAATAACCCATAGTGGATCAGGACCATAGACAAGATTTACATCAGTATCTCATGAGATATTAAAATTTAACTAATGCATTGTAGGGATATATATATCCCACACATCTCATAATGAAAACATACATACATGTTCCAAAAGATCATAAACAGTCATATGATGTCCCATGTAATGAAATTGGTGTCATAAACATGAAATTTTTTCATAAAATATGGAAAGGATACCAGTTTCGTAATAATTTCATCAAATCATCACTTGTGAAAAGAAGTTGGTTTCATATGAATATAACCCGTAAAATAGAAATTGGTTTCATAAGAATATAATCTGTGAAATAAAAATGAGTTTCATAAACATCTTGCCATCAAAATGTAATCCATTTAAATAATTAATAATAATATATTTATTTTATCACATACATTAAATGGAATGATTAACACCAACAGATTTCATCTTATATGTGAAATAATTTAGAAAGATCTTTTAAAAAACATATCTTGAGTAAAATATCCTTTCTTCCTTGAGAAATGATTTTTAAAAAATAATTTTTTTTGAATACATTTTAATTTTAAAAAATCTTGAAAACATATGAAGAAAGATTTTAAAACCATGAAAAAATTTTAAATTCATTTTTCCATTTAATGAGATCAAAATATCATTTTATTTTTTAAAACATAGAATTGTAATGAAACATGTATCTGAACGAAGGGAAAAACATTTTATTAATTATCACAAGTTTAAAAGAGTATAAAAATTGTACAAATAAATGAATACATAATGACTGAATACTATATAAGAAAATTCATGACTGTTCATGAAATATGGATAATAATATTCTATCAATGAAAGTATAATCATAAATAATCCCGATTAAGGATGAGATTGTTACAACAAACTATTACCACTTGGTAACATTGAGTCAGACTCCCCATGTAAGAAAAAAAATTATATGAAGCTTAAAATTTCCTGAAAATAATTTTATTCACGGTATTACATGTCAAAGGGTAGTTAATACATCTCATAGAAGAATATGGGTTCAAAATATTGCATTTGTCTCCAAGAAGGAAATTAAGACAAAATTACATTACTGATATGGTATCTTTGGAAATATAAACCCCATGAGATAGAGATCATAAATTGATATGTACATAGCCATAAATTTATGTATAATATTCATAGAATATATTCATGGTAATTACATATACTATACATAAGAAGGGAGTGGTTAATAAGGAATAAATCTCATAGCAATAAAAGTGGACTAGAAATCCCCTTACCTTATTTCTTGAATCTCATTATACTCGATCAAACCTCTTATGAAATAAATATTGGTTTATATTACATCTAAAAAATAATCTTTTATTATATATAATAACATATAAAATTTAACTTATGAATTTATATTGCTTTTTATTAACAATACAATGTTAAGTTTATGTTTTTCTTTCAAATATCATCTTTATTCTTTTCATGTGTGTTAATTTTTCATATTTTTGGTCTTCATACTTATATAATGATTAAAATAATGTAAAAAAATAAATTAATATCATATATTATTCTTACACATATATATTTAACAATCTATGATATATAAAAAAAGAAAATGAAATACACCATTCATATAGATGGAAGGTCCTACGTACTCATGAACCTTGTTTCCATTTTATTATCGTATTGAAAGAAGTAAATTAAATTGACTATATATATATAATATTATTAAAGAGGATTTATTATTATATATATATCATATAATGTTACTAAACCAATCCTTAATACATCTCATGTAAAGTGTAAACGAATCACATCGCTTTGAGGAGGCGGTAGTCCACACGTCCACAAAACAATTTATCGTATTTACAAAATATAGAAGGAATGAAGCAATGAATTATAAAATAACTAAAAAATAATAATACATATTAAATATATTATATGTCTTATAAAAACAATATATTTATCATATTTCCCACCATGATAGGTGGTAAAGGAATAACGAACAACATCTTTTCACGAGGCAGTAGTCCACCATACACATGAACGGTTTTTCTATTACCCAATAGATGGAAGTGTGTGTAAGTGTAGGTAAAATATTTAAATAAAAAAATAATTGTTATATTTACGATAATAATGTAATTATATAATCATTTAATACTAATATTTTAGGGTTGGATAATGAAAATAAAACAAAAGATCTTGTGGAGGGATGTTACCTTTTCTTTGGGTAACTTCTTTTTAATTGCACCAAAGGGATATCATGAATGGATTTCTTCAAAAAAGGAGGATTATGGGATAGGGTTAAGGATTTTGGGAGGTTATTTGGTAATATATTGTCTGATTAAAATGGAACAAGAGGTTCAAATAATTGTGAGGAGTGAGTTCCTTTCTCTAGTTGAGGAGGAGTTACATTCTTGTAATTTTTTTAAATGGGACGTCCAAAAAAAATTTAGAGTTGTGTGGATCCAATAATGTTCCAAATCCAATAGAAAATATGACAGGGTAAAAAAGTAACTAAAAATGGATTTTAGAAAATTTTATAGGTCATTTTGTGACTTAGGTTTAAGGTTTAGTTCTTTGATATTCTAATGTTTGTCTTTATTGATGTAATTAAATAAAATCACATTCATTAATCATTTTGATCAAAAACTATTTTGAACTAATTTGAAAGTATAAATTAATATTATTATAAAAAAAGAAAACTTTTTTTCAAATTATGATCATAGAAGTGGTGTAAATTAATTTAAAATTAATCTTGTATATGTATCGCGACAATGAGTTTTTTAAGAGGAAATGTTTAAATGATTGAAATTGTTTTATATCCTATTTCTATATAAAATTTGTTACAATGAACTAAATTGGATAAATTTATAATAAATTATCTAACTAGGCTTTAAACCCATATAAAAATATAATTTAACTATATAAAAAATTATATGAAACCCAGCTTTGAATTATAATTCAATAATTTCACTATTCATTAAAAATGAAGTTTTTTAAAAAATACCAAAATTTCACACTAAGATAATTTTGATTCAATGATTTAATTTTTTTTTTAAGTTATCAAATTAAATTTATAGATGTTTATAAAATTAATTTTATTATGCTTTTCATAATGATATAAAAAAAGTTCATTTGAGAAAATAATATTTTCAAACAAATAATGGATTTACCAAAAATTACATGTTTTATTTTCAATATGATTGATTTATATAAAAACATTATAAATAATATTTAAAAATTAGATATTACTATTCATATTAAATTATTTAATGGTTATGTTTTAACTATCTATTTTAGATAATTATGATAATAAAATTTTGTTTCATGGAAACTCAGTGTTTCACATAATGCTAGGCAAGTAGTATTTTCATAAAAAAGAATAAAAGATTATATGAAATAAATAATGATTAAAATTTTGAATCATGTAACTCAAGACATCAAATAAAATTTAATTTATTCAAAAAAAAGGGTCATAAAAACTCATGGTGTAAAACAACAAGACATCAATCTAAGGCAGTACAGGTGGGTAGAATACCTAATGTCGTTATACATAGAGATCAACTATACCTCTATAAAGGATAACTTAGTTGATGATTCCATGAAATAGAAAACCTAGATATAGACCATTGAGAAGGCCATCAATGAGTGTTAATTGATGGATTTGTTTTCTGAGATGCACCTGGAGGTTTTGGAACAAGATGATAAGCCTATTTTACTAGGCATGATAGAGTCATCCACCCATATAGAGTGGTTGTGCATGTTACCACTCTCAAATCACAATGTAATCTTCCTAAGGATTAGTGTATCAGGTGACGACCCACTACTTGTTGTGTTTTTTAAGAGAATGAGATCCTTCTCTTCTTTGGGCATGTGTGGGTGCCTGCTGGTATACGAGAAGAGTTAATGCAATAATCTCACACCTATGTGTGTGTAGTTAACCTTAGGTTTAAAAATATATAATGAGTCATACATCATCATTACTTTTTTCCAGGTATGATTAGTTAGATTTTGGGTTTCATCATGTGGTGTTCCACCTACCTTAAATTGAATTTGGAGCACCATTCACTTATTGGACTTCTACAACCTATATCCATTCCTAAGTGGAAATGGAATAAAATAATAATTAATTTTATGAAAATATTATTGAGATACCATTGAGAAATTAATTCAATATAGTTTATCACTGATAGGATAAAAAAAGTTGCAAACATCTTACCCATCCTAGATTCCTTCTCAGTTGATGAGCATGGGAGGATTTATATTCAGAAGATATGTCGACTTCATGGTACTCCAAGTTATATTGTTTTATACAAATATACCTAATTCACATCATGGTTCTGGTAGTGTTTGTTTAATTAATTAGGTTTATAGGTGAACATGAATATAGTTCATCAACCTCAAACTAGTAGGTCGTCCAAGAAGATGATACAGGTGTTCTAGTACATGCATTAGAAAAGTATCACTGACTTAGGAAATTTTTGGGAAAATGACAAACCTAAAATATAGTATTATTACAATAATATCATTCTAGAAATAATTAAAATTGATCCATGTGAGGCCCTTTATGGTACACCATTCTGTTTACCTCTGTACTGGTTAGAGGTAGGTGTAGAAGAACTATTGTTTCCTCATCTCGTTAAGGAAACTTCAGAAAATGTGTAGGCAATTTAGAAGAATATAGATATAGATCAATCTAGGAAGAACTCTTATACTAATCATCTTTATATTCATTTGGAGTTTAATGTGGTTCCTCAGCTATTTCATAATGTTTCACCTATATTGGGTCATAAGAGAATATCGATACAAGACAAATTATCACCATATTATGTTCGGCCATTCCAGATAATATTTAGAGTTCATCCAGTAGCCTATGAGTTGTGATTAACTTACAGGTATAATTCAATGCATGACTTCATTCATTTATCACATATTTTTTGTTATCATACTATCCCTTCCCATTAATTTGACATTGTGGATATTGTTATGGATATGGATTTGTCCTTTTTAGATCATCTAATATGTATATTTTATTAGTGATTGTGTGATCTAAGAGGTCATTATATTACTTTGGCACAGGTGATATTGTTGCACGACCATGTACAATATATTTCACAAATCGAATCTATTTATGATCAAAACTGACACTATACCCAGCCTGTGGCAAGGTCCCAAAGGGTGTTCTCGATCCCCGTAGGCCTGAACTTGTGCCCAGGTATCAGAAACTGAAAATAAGTAATGATTTTCCCATGTTTAAAAACATAAAACAACAAAAAAATCTAATAAAATGAATCTGGATTTTTCAAAAGAAAATACCATTTTAAAATATTTCAGAATATAATTAGACAATTTAAAACAATGTTCAAAGACCATTACAAAGGTAAAAAAACAAAAATTACATCCCAAGAACCTCTACATGTCTAGAAGCAGTGCCCTCAAGCCATCTTCACAAAACTACATCGTGATAGACTGTTAAAACCCAAACCATTGGCACAAAAGCTATACCCAAACCCGCAACCAAAATAACCTAGTCTACATACACCCAATAGTGTATATTGGGTGTGATCAAAATCCCAATAGGATACCACCACTAAGATATTCCCTGTGATAAACATTAAAAGATGAAAATCAAGCATGTTTTTGTAACATAAAGTTCTAGTAAGAATTTTCTAAAAAGATGCAACATTAAATAAATCAGTTTTCAAGTGGGCAATATGAAAGAATCAAAAAAATTAATAATAATTCCAACTCTACTGAATTTTCCAGAAAACTATATAGTATGTCGATGGTAATAACAATGTAACTAATCAGCACAAGTAATGGGAAATTAACCGATAATCACTGGCTCACTATGGGTCCCAGTTACCTCATATCTCGGTGATAGTAACCATCACAGTATCTGTTGTCGTTAGCACAAGCCACTAGTAGAGATCATACCCATAACATAGAGGTCCCCCAACATCGTCATCATTATAAGTGTTGACCTCACCTATTTTGATAATCCCAATTATGCTTTCATATACTTTGATAATCTCAATCTAATATTTTTTTATATAATAATTCTTTCAATCTGTGCTCAAGATGATAATGACATTAAAATAATCCCTGAGATAGTTTAATATTTGTTTATCCATGTTTATATATGATCTGAAGTAATTCTAACCTATTCGGATATGTTTTGTATAAAACAGATAACTATTAAGTCACTAGTCTGCATTTAGCTATAGCTACTGGTACTCAGTATACTGATAGACTTAGTCTACCGATAGACAGAGTCACTGATACACTAAGGTCACCAATATGTACAGAGATACCGACAGAAAAATATACCAGAGCTACCGATAGACAGAAGTCTACTGATAGAACCAGTTCACAGATTCAGTCTACCGATATAGAACAGACGAGCTACCGATGTGCATGTCTACCAGTAGTTACCGATAGACTACTGATGCAAAGGGCTACCGATGGAGAGACAGCTACCGATGGATCAAGAGCTACCGATAACAAGAGCTACCGATGGAACTAAAGGCACCAGTATATGAGCTACTGATTCATGTTCAAAAGAGATACTGATGGATGGTTTTGCGACACAAATTCTACCGTGAACGTCTACCAATAAAAGGCTACTAATGCTTGACCAACCAGTCAAACCCTATACTCTTCATACTATTTATTTATTTAACTAACGGTTACATTTGATGGTTTTAATGTAGTTTATGTTATTTAATGATATCTGTTGCATGTCAGGGAACCGTACCCAGTACCCATGTAAAAGGTGATTATTCTTTTCTACCAAATCTGAAAGATATAAATGGATGGAAATGGAACACTAGATACAAGAATGGATGTGTGTGACACAAAAGTAAAAAAGAAGAAACATGAATTTTGAAAAAGAAAAGATCTGAACAAAATTCAAATGTGGAGCATTTTTCGCTAGTCTACATCCATACTCTAAAAATCATGGACATACACAAAGAAACATATTCTAGGGGAGAACACAATCTGCATCTTGAGTGATGAACTACAACAAACATTTCATGCACTCAGGCTATTAAGATGGACCAAGAATCATAGAAGAAAATGGAACTCTGTTTTCTGAGAAAAACTAGAGAAGGACTCAGAAGCTTTTCTGATAAACCAAATGAGTCTAGAGCTGCACTGAAAATCACTAAATCATTTCTAAACTCAATCATACTTCTCTTAGTTATTCTTTCATTTACATTTTGAGGAGTGTGTGTACCCTATTTATTTTACACACACACTGTCTCCTAAGATAAATTGGAGGATTCATAAATCCTCACTCAAACTCCATAACTCTTTTGTTTCCCACTGTGGATAGTGGTAGTGGTCATTGTACCTGAACATCTTGTGTGTTGTTGTTTGCTTTTCCCACGATGAACTGTGGTAGAGGTCTTTGTACCTTGATAGTAAAGTACTATTGTTTACCCCTGATCCAGGGTGTGGATCAATTTATATAAATTGTTGAGAGGACTAAGTCTCGGCTTGAGACTGAACCTCTTGGTTAACTTTGCTTTGATTTTATTATAAGTCTATAAGTATTATATATATATTTTACATTCCACTACTTATTACATTGAAATAAAAAACTATTTTAAAGATTATTTGATAGTTAAATTAGCAGGTGTTTATACTTATTGTAAACCAGAATTTTAGTATCAAAAGTTAATTTAATCTTCAGATAAATTCAACTGAGACCTAATCAATCTTTGAGAAACTGATTGATCATTTACACTCTTTATAGATTCACTACAGTTTAACTTTGTTTTTAAATTGGGGGATATTAAGAGAAATATTTTTAACAGAATTTTTAATTGGAACTCAATTCACCCCCCTCTTGAGTATCCACTCTAACCAACATTTGGTATCAAAGGATTGTTTTTTTAAAAGATTTTTGAAATAATTTGTTTTTCAACTGTGATTTTTGTTGCTTATTTAAAGATCTTAAATTTCAGTTAGTTCTAAATTTTATCTCTTTAAAACTATTATCTAAAATCTATCTATGGATAATGTACTAGAGGGTACTGCTACTAACCAGACACCTTTCTTCAATGGTACTAACTATGACCAGTGGAAACTGAAAATGAAAATTCATTTAGAAAGCATGGGTTTTGATATTAGGACTGCTATAGAATCTCAATATAAAATTCCAGAAACTAAAAGAACAACATGGGATAAACCTACAAATACTACTTATAATAAGAACTGCAAAGCTATTAATTCCATGTACTGTGCTTTAGGAGATGAAGAGTTTAATAGAATTTCTTCTTGTAAAACTACGTATGAAATATGGGATACTTTGGGTGTTTCTCATGAAGGAACAACCAATGTTAATGAAATGATATTGAATACTTATACTATTAAATATGACAATTTTAAAATGAAGACTGATGAACCTATTTCTGATATGTATCTCAGGTTTAATGAGATAGTCAATACAATGAGTTCACTTGGGAAATCTGTTCCAGTTAAGGAACTAATTATGAGGATACTGAGATGTCTGCCAGAATGATGGAGAGGCACCTCTGTCTCATTCAGAGAGTCATGTGACATTGGAGAACTACCAGTAAAAGAGATTATTGGTAAATTAATGATGTACGAGGAAGAACTCAAGGTGAATAAGGAGGAAGATGATGAAACTAAGAGAAAATCCTTAGCTTTCAAGTCTACTTCTTCTAAGATTAAAGTCAAGGAGAAAATGAAACTACCTACTGAGAGTTCAATCAGTGAAGATTCTGATTCAAATAATGATTTTGAGATGGCTCAAATAGCCAGGAGATTCATGAAGTTTTATAGAAAGAAGAAATTATTTAGGAAATCTAACTATAAAGGAAAGTATGACAACAATTGACACTGGAAAAAGGATTGGAAGAAAGCTGACAAGGATAATGAAATAGTCTGCTATGAGTGTAAAAGGAAAGGACACATCAAGGCTGATTGTCCAAAATTAAAAGTAAAAAAGAAATATGATTATAAGGACAAGAAGTAAAAGAATTCTATGAAGGATACCTGGATTGCATATGAAGACAGCACAAGTGAATCTGATGTTTCTGATTCTGAGAAGAATCATGCCAACATGTGATTTATGACCAATACCTCTGAGGTACTTGTTTCCCCTGTACTAAATGATTATTATTCTAGAAATAACAGTGACTCAGACAATGATGAAAATATTTCTAAAGCTGACCTATTTGAGTACTATAATATGATAAAAAAGACATGCAATGAACTTAAAGACAAATATAAATCATTAAAGAAACAGCAGGTTCTCACTACTACTGTTAAAACAGAACTTACTATTGAAAAAGAGAAAAATGCTCAACTGTTAAACGAAAATACAGAACTGAAAATGCCAATTGAGAAACTTAGAAAAGACATAGATAAGTTTACAAATAGAAATGATACACTAACTCAAATGTTAGGTAAACATGTTGTACCTAAATACACTACTGTTTTGGGATACCAACCTGGATAGAGACAGTTTACTAAAACTCAATTTATTCCTAAGTATGGACAAAATTCTACTTATTCTAGTTCTAGAAATCCCTATGATTCAACTAGTTATTTATATGGATATAGGTCAAATAAATTTTATCTTTCAAAATCTTTTTATTTTGTAAATTATATGAGACCCATTAGAAAAATATGGGTACCTAAGGCTTTTATTGCTAACCTTTCTGGACCCAAGAAGATCTGGGTACCAAAATCATTTCCTATCTAAATCTGTTTTGTAGGAAACCTGCTTAAAAATTTCTCACAAGAAGGTATGGTACTTGGACAGTGGATTCTCAAGACATATTTCTAGAGATTATTCATGTTTCAAACGTTTAATAAAGGTTGATGGAGGCTATGTCACCTTTGGTGATAATTCTAAAGGAAAGATCATCGGCCTAGGCCAGATTGGTAACTGTAATTCAGTTTTAATTTCTAAAGTTTTATTTGTTGATGGACTTAAGTATAACCTGTTAAGTATTACTCAATTATGTGATGATGGATTTAATGTGAAATTTGAAAATGATTCCTATAATGTTTTTAATTCATAAAATGTTTTAGTATTTTCTGCTCTAAGAAATGAAAATGTTTATACAGTTGATTTAAATTCTTTAGCTAAGAAAAATGTTCCTTGTTTAAATTCTTTTCATAAAGAGTCTAGGATTTGGCATAGAAGATTATGACACTTCAACATATATTCACTTAGAAAATTAGCTAGGATGAACTTAGTTAGAGACCTACCTAAACTTGATTTCCCAAATGACAAAGTTTGTAATCCCTGCCAAAAAGGGAAAGCAACATAATGATTCTTTTAAATCAAAGAAAGAAGATTCAACATCTCAACCTCTCGAGTTTGTTCACATGGACTTTTTTGGACCTTCAATATTTTCTAGTTTAAATGGGAAAAATTATTTCTATGTTTTAGTATATGACTTTTCTAGATATACTTGGGTATAATTCTTAGCTCACAAAAGTGAATCTTGTTCTTAATTTGTTAAATACTTCAAATCTATAGAAAATCTTAGTGGACTTAGGATTAAAACCATGAGAGGTGATCATGGCCGTGAGTTTGAAAATCAAGAGTTTGAATATTACTGCTGACACAATGGCTATAGTCACAACTTTTCTTCTCCTAGAACACCTTAGCAGAATGGTGTAGTAGAAAGAAGGAATAGAACCCTTCAAGAAATAGCTAGAACCATGCTTAAGGAATATGACCTACCTATTTAATTTTGGGCTGAAGCTGTGAATACAGCTTGTTATATCATTAATAGAGTCTTAATCCGACCAGTTCTTAAGAAGACCCCTTATGAGTTGTGGAATAATAGAAAACCTAAATTTAGTTACTTTAGAGTCTTTGGATGCAATGTTTTTATTCTTAATACAAAGGATAATCTGGACAAGTTTGCTTCTAAGAGTGATGAAGGAATTTTTCTTGGTTATTATTTTACTAGAAAAGCCTATAGAGTCTTTAATAAGAGAACCAAATGTGTAGAAGAATCTGTTCACATCAAGTTTGATGAAACTGATCCATATGAGACTAAAACCTCTCTTGAAAATCTTGAGGAAGATTTGAGTGTTCTGGACCTTAATGACAAATCTAAAGAACCTGTTGTGAAAACATCCAGTTATAGACATATTCCAAAATATGCTGCTATGGAACCCGAACCTATAGATGAACCTGATATTTCTAGTCCTACCTTTACTAGATCAACAAGGATTCTAAAGAATCATCCTTTGGATGCTGTTGTTGGTAATATTGATAGAGGGACACATACTAGAGATTTTTCTAAGAAACCAGGTTGAACATCAAGACTTTCTTTCACAGATAGAACGTAAAAATATCAATGATGCTATCAATGATGAATTTTGGGTAATGGCTATGCAAGAAGAGTTAAATCTATTTGAAAGAAACAAAGTCTAGGAATTAGTTGATAGGCCTAAGGAAACTTTAACAATAGGCACAAAATGGGTTTTTAAAAACAAAGTTTATGAGTCAGGAAACATAGTTAGAAATAAAGATAGACTAGTAGCACATCGATATAGTCAAGAAGAAGGTATAGACTATGAGGAAACCTTCACACCTGTAGCCAGACTAGAAGCCATTAGGATCTTACATGCATATGCTGCTCATCTGAATTTCAAGTTATATCAAATTGATTTCAAAAGTTCTTTTCTAAATGTTTTAATAGTTGGCGATTTTTTTGTTGAACAACCACCTAGATTTACTAATCCTCATTTTCCAAATCAAAATTTTAAACTTTCTAATTCTTTATATGGTTTAAAAAATGCTCCTAATCTTGGTATGATAGACTTAGTAATTTTCTTATATCAAAAAGTTTTACTAAAGGGATTGCTGATCCAGCTATTTTTATTAAAATAATTTCTAAAGATGTTTTAATAGTTCAAATCTATTTTGATGATATTATTTTTGGATCTTCTAAAAATTCTTTATGTACTAATTTTTCAAAGAGTATGCAAAATGAATTTTAAATGAGTTTAATGGGAGAACTTAAATATTTTCTTGGATTTCAAGTGTTTCAAAATGAAAATGGTATTTTTTTGAATCAAAGTAAATATAAAAAGGATCTTTTAAAATGTTTTGGTTTGGATAGTATTAAGGAGTGTGAAACTTCTATGAGTGCAGCTTGTAAATTGGATGTAGATGAATCTGGGAAACTAGTGGATCAACCCAATTACAGAGGTATGACAGGAAGCTTACTTTACCTTACTGCTAGTCGACCGAATATTATGTTTAGTGTGTGTACGTGTGCAATATTTCAAGATAATCCAAAAGAATCTCATTTACTCGCTATTAAACGAATTTTTAAGTATCTTAAACATACTATAAACTTTGGTTTGTTTTACCCAAAAGGAAAAACCTTTGAGTTACTGAGTTATTCAGATGATGATTTTGCTGGTTGCAAGTTGGATAGAAAAAGTAATTCAGGAACATGTCATTTATTAGGAATGTCCTTAGTATATTGGTGTAGTAAGAGGCAGAATTATGTAGCATTATCCACTGCCGAAGCAGAGTACATTGCTGCCAGTAGTTGCTGTGCACAAATTCTTTGGATGAAACACAGTCTTTTGGACTATGGATATGACTTTAGACACATGTCAATCAACTTTGATAATACTAGTGTAATAAATATCTCGAATAACCCTCTATCTCACTCTAGGACCAAACATATTGATTTAGGCACCATTTCTTGAGAGATCATTACCAAAATGGGGATATAATTCTTGAGTTTATAGGCACTGAAAATCAATTACTTTATATCTTCACTAAACCTTTGATTTCAGAAAGGTTAAGTTACATTAGACATGAGTTAGGTATGTTTAACCTTGATCGGTAGCTAATCTCACCGATGTAAAATTCTCCCCGATGTAAAATTCTCATCGATGTCAAATTCTCACTGATGTGAAATTCTCACCAATGTGAAGTTCTCACCGATGTGATGTTCTCAATGATGTGAAGTTCTCACTGATGTGAAGTTCTCACCGATGTGATGTTCTCACTGATAGAAATCCTCACCGATAGAAATTCTCACTGATGTGTGCGCTGTTTTAAAACTTCTTTCTGCCGCTAGAATCTGAATTTTTTTACTTTATTTCATTTTATTTATTTAATTTATGATTCCTAAATGATAAAACTAAAGTCTGAGCTACTTCTAAATCCACCGAGCCTCAAACCATAACCCTCTCACTTTAGCTCCTGAATCCTTAGAGAACCTTAAATCCTTCAAACCGGTGTTGGAAAAAACCAATCATCCTACCGTCAGATATGACTCTGTTGAGACAAAAACAATGAAGCAGAGGACTGAGCAAGAAGAAAGTGGTAGTGGTAGTGTTTCTAGAACTAGGTCAGGGAAACGACCAGTGAATCCTCATCTACAAAATCGAGTTATTGTGATTGAAAAGGAACTGTGTGTAGAATGGCTGCTGCTTATCAGGTCCTTAGTGCTCTAAGTTCATAAAGATCAAAAATGGGTAGAGTGTTTTTAGAACAAAAATGGTCCCTACTTTCCATTAGTAGTGAAACAATTTTACGATTTTGTAACATTTGAAGAATCGGAGAATGAAAATCGAGTAACCTCTTTTGTGAATGGAAAGGAGATGTCATTTTCATCTGTTTAATTGGATGAGTTCTTGAAAGTTCCACATGAAGGAGTATCTGGATATGTCGCGAGAGCCATGCCACCTACCAGTGACATTTTCAATTATGAGACTGCTTTGGAAGATCTGACTGGTGTTGGAAGACAAAGATAAGTAGTTGCTGCAGAAATGGATGGAGAGAAGAGATTGTTGTTCAAATTTGTTCAGCATGTCTTGATACTGAGGAGAAGAGACTTTTCCAATTTGAGATATCAAGATATCTATCTCCTGCACCTCTTAAGACATTGTGTAAAGGTTAATTTGTGCAGATTGCAAATGCTCCAGATGGAGGATATGGCAAGGTCGAAATCAAAGACAAATGAACTATTATTTTCTAAGTAGATCTCTATAATGATCAAGGTAAAAGGGGTTGTTGAGTCTCAAGATGAGACAATGGTAGTGAAGAATAATTTCTATATCACAACAACAGTTTGTATGTACATGAAAATAAATTGGAACCCTTGGAGAGGAGAATGGGTCAACTATGACCAGAGGGTGTATGAGAAGTTTAATCCTGTGGATCATCCTTCACGACCAAAGGATGTAAGGGATCTAGGTCTGGGACCTGATTAAGAGGATCCAGAATACAGTGATGATTCAGAAGAGGAAGAGTCCCTTGTGGATGAAGGAGGAGACCCTGACTTGCCTCTAAGCCCAGCTCAAGAAAATTTAGATCAACATAAATCAGATAATGAAGAATCTGCTTTAGAGGCTGTTGAAGAGGCTGCTGTAGAAAATGAAGAAGTTTTTCATGAGATTGAAGCATCTCTGTCAGGTGATTTGAGCCTGAGTCTAGTGATTGGAAAATCCTTAGTACATACTGAGGAAGCAAATGAAGTTGACATACCCTTGACTAATCCATAAGACCCTCCTGCTGCTGTAGTGATGAAAATGATAGTGTAAAATTCTCCTCAGGATTAAAGAACTACTGAGAATGCTGCTGAGCATGATGCTGAGAATGCTGTTATCCTAATTGAGGATGTACCCATTGAGGGGGAGCATCAATCTATGTTTGGAAGTGTTACAGTGGATGTTGGTTTTAATGATTGGATAGAAGACGCTGGTTTTGTAGTCTGTGGTTTAGAATATCCTTATTCAGATAATGAAGCATCTCTAAATAGACCAAAAATTGTTTATGATGTTGAATATGAATTATTTCCTAAATATGTGGTCAGAATGCATGACCTAGATAAGATGAAGAAAAACCTTAAGGAAAGTTTTTTGGAATAGGTAAAGAAAATGTAAATTTCTATGGTATCTTCAATTCAATCAGTTATGACTGACTCTATGGTCAGTTTAGCCTCTGAAAGAGCATCTTTAGCAGTTTCTCTACTGATTTGGTTACCAAGGCTGATATGGATATCTTAAGGGATGAGCTGAAAGAATCTTTTAGTGCCTCAGTTGCTGAGATGAAGCAGAGTTTTGCTGAAGAAATTATTATGTTGGAAAGATCTTTTGGACTATCTCTTGCCTGTAATTTATCAACCTTTATGTGATAAATATTTGAAGAAGTTAAAGACTGCCAGGCTTAAGTTTCTAGACTTGAAGCAGATCTTGAAGCTCTAATGGAATCTTTTGTTTCTTTAGACTCTTACATGAGCTCAAAATCCCAAGAAGATAAGGAATTAGCTAATGTGAAGAGTGTTGTAAGTTAGATGGTTTCAGTATTTGAAGGTTTCAAAACATCTATAAAAGATCATATTACAATCCAGGATTCCCAATTTCAAAATCTTATCAGTGGATTGACCAAAATCTTCAAAGAGACTATATCTTTCTCTGTTGGTTCTCATGCATCTAAACCTTCGGTGGATTGGAATCACCATCGAGCTATGATGAAAGAGGAGCTTGGTTCTGCCTCAACCAGTGGCTCTATGGACTCGTCTGAAATGAGAAAAGTTGTTCTCTATACTATAGATTCATCCAGAGAAATTATAAAGATAGTCCAAGACTACATGAGAGAAGCCTCTTCCTCTCAAAAAGAATTGAATGAAAAGGTGGACTCCTATTTCTCCAAAATTTACACAAAGACCGAAATGACCAGTCATTTCAAGCTTCTGATTGAGAATATGAAACAGCCTCCTGTCAATCAAGACTTCAGAGAGCAAGTTAGCAAGCTAAGAGAATTAACTCCAGTATTGGACAAGTTTATGGAGAACAAGGATGACTTCATATCTACTATGGAGAGAGGAGGAGGAATCATTATGGATTTCAGTAATTTGTTGCTGCCTTTTCTATATGTTGATGTCAGGCCAGTGATTGTCCCTCCCGGTTTGCATACCTCTACCTCTACTACTTCTCCAATTCAACTGAATCCTATCCAAGATATTCAAAGCCTCACACCTATGATCACACAAAGGACTACTCAATACAGGATATGCACAATGTCAGTTTCTCAACCTCCTGTGGTCATTTCAGGAATTCCTAAGCCTTCACCATGTTCCTCCCCACCTGAATTCTCTTCTGATCCCAAAGGAAAATCTCACAATGAGGATGTAGATTGATCAAGTGGTTGGACTGTTTGATAGGAATCCTATGTATTTTGATTTCTGTTTTTGTACCTTTTTGTAACATTTTAATACAAGTTATTTTCTTCTATTCCTATTATTCCATTTTTCTTTGTTATTTACCACATTTTGATTATCACAAAGGGGGATAAATATTTTACAAAAGGGGGAGAAATAATCTCTATGTATCCAAAGAGGAAGACATATTCACCCAGAGGGAGAGATATTAATGAAAGGAGAAATTTTATCTAAGAGCTATCATGCTTTTCCCCTTTGATACATCTGAATTTCATCTTCTGATACCAGTGCCTTTTCTCTCATCCTATGATATCATTTCATTTAGTTCTCTGATACTACTATATTTTACCTCTGATATCATGGTTTTTTTTTCATTTATCTTCAATACACTTAATTTTATCTCTGATAAATTATGTTTTATACCATACTGTTTTCTCTGAGAAAATCGAGTTTAATTATATATCCTCTGATACAATTTTTTTAAATGATAATATCATAAGTTGTGATTATCAAAAAGGGAGAGATTGTTGAGATCACCTGTTTTGATAATCCCAATTATTCTTTCATATACTTTGATAATCTCAATCTAATATTTTTCTATATATTAATTCTTTCAATCTATGCTCAAGATGGTAATGACATTAAAATAATCCCTGAGATAGTTTAATTTTTGTTTATCCATGTTTATATAAGGTCTGAAGTAATTCTAACCCATTCAGATATGTTTTGTATAAAACATATATGTATTAAGTCACTGGTCTGCGTTTAGCTAGAGCTACCGGTACTCAGTCTACCGATAGACTTAGTATACCAATAGACAGAGTCACTGATACACTAAGGTAACCAATATGTATAGAGCTAATGACAGACAAACAGACAAGAGCCACCTATTGATAGAAGTCTACCGATAGAACCAGTTCACAGATTCAGTCTACCGATATAGAATAGATGAGCTACCGATGTGCATGTCTACCAGTAGCTACCAATAGACTACTGATGCAAAGAGCTACTAATGGAGAGACAGCTACTGATGGATCAAGAGCTACCGATAACAAGAGCTACCGATGGAACTAAATTCCCCGGTATATGAGCTACTGATGCAAGTTCAAAAGTGCTACCGATGGAATGTTTTGCGACACAAAGTCTACCGTGCACATATACTAATAAAAGGCTACTAATGCTTGACCAACCAGTCAAACCCTATACTCTTCATACTATTTATTTATTTAACTAACGGTTACATTTGATGGTTTTAATGCAGTTAATGTTATTTAATGATTTCTATTGCATGACAGGGAACCATACCTATTAACAATGCAAAAGGCGATTATTCTTTTCTATCAAAGTTGAAAGCTATAAAGGGATGGAAAGAGAACACTGGATATAAGAAAGGATGTATGTGAGACAAAAGGAAAAAAGAAGACACACGAAGGGTGAATGAGATGTGAGCTTAACAACATTCAAATGTGTAGCATTTTTCGCTAGTCTACATCCATACTCCAAAAATCCGGGACATACACAAAGAAACTTATTCTAGAGGATTACACAATTTGCATCTTGAGTGAATAACTACAACAAACATTTCATGCACTTAGGCTGTTAAGCTAGACCAAGAATCAGAGAAGAAAACAACACTCTGTTTTCTGAGAAAAACTAGAGAAGGACTCAGAAGCTTTTCTGATAAACCAAATGAGTCCATAGCTACACTGCAAATCACTAAATCATTTCTGAACTCAATCATACTTCTCTTAGTGATTCTTTCATTTACATTTTGAGCAGTGTGTGTACCCTATTTATTTTACACACACACTGTGTCCTAAGCTAAACTGGGGGATTCTTAAATCCTCACTCAAACTCCATAACTCTTTTTTTCCCACTGTGGATAGTGGTAGAGGTCTTTGTACCTGAACAGTATGTGTGATATTGTTTGCTTTTCCCATGAAGAACTATGTTAGAGGAATTTGTACCCGGATAGTAGTGTACTGTTGTTTACCCTCGATCCAGGGTGTGGATAAATTTATATAAATTATTGAGAGGACTAAGACTCGGCTTGATACTTAACCTCTTGGTTAAATTTTTTGTGCGTTTATTTTAATTCTGTAAGTATTATATATATATTTTACATTCCACTGCTTATGACAATGAAATACAAAACTATTTTAAAGCTACTTTGATAGTTAAATTAGCCAGTGTTTATACTTATTGTAAAAGAGTAAGTTTGTTTTAAAAGTTAATTTAATATTCAGATTAAGTCAAGTGATACCTAATCAATCTTTGAGAAACTGATTGAACATTTCCACTCTGTATAGATTCACTACAGGTTAACTTTGTTTTTAAATTGGGGGATATTAAGATAAATATTTTTAACAGAATTTTTAATTGGTACTCAATTCACCCCCCTCTTGAGTATCCACTCTGACCAAAAATAAGTATAGTTTATTTAGTGTTTTCATCCTCAATCTTTCCACATGAAACTCGGGCCAAACCCCACAGGATCACTAGCATTCTAGTACATGTCCACCCACCTAGAAACTTGGGTTTCCCTTATGTGCTCAGACAAGTTCAACAAGCCATGAAATATAATTTTCAATTGAAAATACCTCTTCCACATCACACATTAACTAAACATCCCCCTGTATGTCATACAAGTCACATAATAAACTTTTTCATTCAAATGTATTTTGAAATAATACTAACACCAAAATAGCCCACAACACTTTTCACATTTCATTAAAAATTCCACAAATACTTCAAACAATTTTATAAAACCTTTTCAATATATTCAATCACACATAACACCCCACCCACATATCACATAATACCCTCCTCACCTTCATAATTCATTTTATCATCAAAATCACATGAAACTCTCCACAAACATGTTTCACACCAACATCACAATTTATTAAAACATTTCTGTAATTTATAAATCATTCTAAAAATGTTTGACATCTTAAATCACAACATTACCTTTAAAACCCAATATTAGGAGAATGAACTAATTCAAATAGAATATATAAACCATTTTACAACTTTTTTTAACAAAATAAATCATTTACAATTTTCACAAAACATTCCCAAGGGGTATAACTATGTTTTGCACACAAAACCCATTTCCAAACCTTCTTTCAAGGCCAAAATCACACCAATACCTAACCAAAGTTTAATTTTCATCCCATTAAACATTTATTAAACCATTATAAAGTGATATATAATTGCCTCAAATAATAACACATAGCATACATGTGAAAAACACACATTCTCATAAAACACATTCAAGGGGTGAAATAAGGTTCTACACATAACACCCATTCAAAACCGCCTTTTAGGAACACATGACACTAAAACATTTCCAAACTAGATTTATAAGACCCATTCAACAACTAATAAATCCATTTATCATTTTATAAAATCACCACAAGAGATAACACGTGAGTTAGAGTTGAAAAATACACACTTCCAACAAAAATGTAAAATTAATGCTAAATGATTTACTATTGCAACAAAAAATGGTTTTTTCACCACACAAAAAAGATTAGAAACAGGATAAATTAATAAATCAAGAAAGATAACTCACCAATAATTTCATACACATGGAATCACCTATGTTTTGAGTCGAAATCCTTCAATATTCGTGTGAAACATCAAGCACACTACCGTCGCACCACAAGGAAGTGAATAGAAACCTAAAACCTCAAGATTACACCAAAATGATACCAAATAAAACACTAGGGTCAAACCCTAACTTCTAGATATTTTATAACATAATGAAAGTGGTAATAACTAAGGAATGGGATATAATCAAGGAAAGAAACACTTACTTGAATAAATCTTGGAGTTTCCCCCCCAAAACCTCCGTCAAAGAAGGGTTCTATAAAAGTTTGAGGGAGATTTGAGGCCTCCCATGGATGAAGGGGTATAATGGGGGGAGAATGGAGAAGATTATATTTATTTCCTAGAGGAAACAACTGAGAATTACAAAAATATTTTAATGACCAGGGAACCCCTGCACGGTTTTCCTGCACAGTTTAGTAAATCGTATGGCCTAACTGTGCGGCCTGTTATGGCCACCCAAATCCAAGACATTATCTTCCAATTTCAAGGGGGTCCAAGGGGGAAACCAAGGGGGAATTATAATACATGTATAGGGGAGGAAACTTCCAAAACGAAACTATCCACTTCATCCCAAAACTCGTCCAACTCAAGGGTACAAACCACCTCAACAACTTACCCCACAAGTGGATCCACTAGGAGTGTCACTAATACAACTCCAAAACACCACAACCTAATACCATCCTTTTGAAAAAATATGAGGCCAGTTTTCATTCATGAACTCCAAGACTAAGGTAATTTATCAAGAACACAAGAGACACCAAAATTTTAAACTCAGAACACCCAAAAACCAAGGGAGAGCTAAGAAGTGAAAGAGGATTCAAAACAAAGCATTGAATTGAAAATATGGGTGTGAAAATTCTCCTCACCATAAATATATCCACTCCTGTAAATCCAAAGAAAATAAAAAATCAAAAAACATAGCCAACCGATAAACCATGATGCACTCCCTTTCCATGTTTCACTCTTAGAGGAAAAAAACTTCTCCAATGATCAATTAAGGATGGAATACTCTCACAAACCAAAAATTACACCACTTTCCTAAAAGGATGAAGCTCATTCAGACTTTATTTCAAATGAAAACACTTAAACCACTATTCTAACAAAAATAAAGCAATTTAGCAAAACTAATAACAAAAATGAACAAGGGTACACTTATCTTGCTTTAACCAAACCGTTGGGCATTCTCCAATCCCAACATTTACCCAAGGAAGATTTAGGTATTTAGATAGTTCCGAAAAATACTACCTACCGCCAAGCCAATACCAAGGACCAATATGAGTTACTATTATGGGGTGATAAAAATGGGTTCACCACCGTAAAAGACAACCTAAATTTTTGTCCTGAGACAAAATTAGGAAATTTTAAACGGGGTGGCCCGAACAAACTCCTCGATATAAGAGATAGAAATCTATTCAAAATTTACAAAAGATAATACATGAGATTCATAATGGGTATCCCCACCATAATGACCAACCATCTTAACCAACCAGTATGGGCCGGAACAAAAGATAGAAAAAATTAAAGGGTTGGGATGGCCACACAGTTTGGGAAACTATGTGCAAACCATGTGGATATTTCTAATGGAATGGCTTTCTAGGTCATGGTTACTACTAACCATGCGTAATTCATGCGCTCAATATATCTAGCCAAATTTCAACACTTTTTCAAAAAAAATCTTTGAATGTCCCAGGGATTTCCCTTAACTACTCTCTAGATTCTCTTTGGGACCTATGGCTGGAGCTCAAATGATTGAAAAATCTATGACCTCATAGTTTGTCTTTGGAAACTGTCGAATGAAAATTTTTATTTTGGTGCTACAAAAAACTACAACGCAAGCCCTAATGGGTTTACCAAGACCAAACACACTCCAAAACCCACATTACCCTGTCCCAATATTTCAAAATATCAAGGTCTTAGAGGATGAACACACATCACACCTTATTTATTCATGTGATAAACAATAGAATTAAAAGAAACATATAAACACCTCCCTGTGAAACATAGTATTTTGATGGTCTTCCAAGGGACACATACTCCCAAAATATTGGAGGCTCTCATAGGATTGCGTGTCCTTCACATTTACAGTCAAACGATCACATGACATCACAAGGCATCACTGAACATGACCATTGCAACTGATATAAACATTAAAATGAAAGGGATCTTATTCCAAGTCCCAAAGAGCACTTGATTTCGGAAAGTGGCCATAATATCAAATCATGAACAGATGTCCTACGTTGGTGGTTTAACACAAACTCCAACTTCTAGGAGACTATGAAGGACTCATAGGCCCTCTAAGACACCATCCAGATACTCATCCTTACTAACAACCCATAACCACCTCCACCATCAGCGAATGAGGAAACATAAGAAACTAAGGTATCTTTCAAACTTCCATGAGCACTCTCTGGATACCAGAGGGTCCAAAAAACAAAGAGAGGAGATGTTGTAGACTCAATCTCTTAACCTTGATAAAAATACTCCTTATATTGATCAATTGGATGATTTTCCTACAACGAAACTATCTAGGCTACACTTTATTCCTGCATTAACCCAAAAAGGGGTCATACCTTATCCAACAAGAGAACCCCAAGGACCCAACCAAGGTAGTACATTGGTAAAAATGTGAACAAACCAAAACTAAACATGTGAGGGGAACCAACATAAAGGCTTCTCAAACTTTTCTCAAAACAGACCACTAACCAACCCATCACCCTGACTTACCGACCATACACAAACACAAAACACAGTTCAAACAAGAGGGGTTTTTGGATTCAAAACATCACGAAACATGAAAATTTTCAAAAACACATAACACACACCATCCCAAACTAGTCATAAATACATAATTCGTTCCTTTAAAAATATTTCTTTGAAAACAATGGTTCAGTAGTTAGAGTATCCACCGACGGTACCCCATGGGCCTCACACATGCATGTTTCTAGGCCACACCAGGCACCCTCCTCATATCCATCCATGCCATCAATGATTTATCATCCCATATAACCCCATGAATTTGGTTGATCATGTAAATATCAAAGGATAAAAACAAAAATATTATTTCCACCTTTCAAAAACAAAAAAGTCAACCAATACTTCATCTTTCTCGATACAACTAATCTCGAAATCAAAATCCCAATTTACAGCTTAAAAACCATTTCATAAAGACACTTACATTCAAATAATAATAGAATTTAAATTCGTAAAATTTAATTTAAAAATATATAAGACCATTAAAACACCTTTTAATAGTTTAAAAAACACTATCGTGATTTTTTTCAAATCCTACTTTAATATAGTTCATGCTTCCAAAAGATGTGTAAACACACCACTTTCAATTTCAAAAAAATTCTAAAAATTCAGTTCCACCATTTTATATATCAAATCATCCAAGTTTTATTAGAAAACCACTTCACAAATACTTTTTCCTTACTAAAACCATGTCATTGTTTCGTTAAAACCAAAATTCCATGATTTCCAAATTAAGGAACGCAAGAAAATGTGAGAGGAAACTAGTTTTAGTGGGTGAAATGGGAATATGGTTAGCAGCCATTCTCCAATCACTTCACCATCAAAGATTATGGTCTAGGTAAATATCTCCTACTCCACATGGCTTTCCTGACCCTGCAAGCTCACTAAGACCATTAACCCAAATCTCTTTTCAATTCCCCAAATCATTATCAAACCGAAAAAATCAAAGGACTCAGAAGAATCCCAACATCCCTTGGCGACTCGAATCCTGTCATGAGGTGTAGTGATCAGGAACACTACCCATAACTAGAATACCACATCATGAAAATCCTAAATCCCTACTATCCTGACTGTTACCCAAATAATGTGACCCAAATCTTTAACCTGAACCTCTTTTGATACAATATTTTCACGAATCAAATCTGGACGCCATAAAAACTAAAATCATACCCAGCTCGTGACAAGGATTGAAGGGCGTTCCTGAACCCCATGGGCTTGAAAAAGTTCCTGGATATCATAATCTTAAAATTTGGAATGATTTACTTGAGTTTTTAAAATAAAAACAACAAATGAATCTAATAAAACAAGTCTGGATTTTTCAAAAAAAAGTCATCTTTTACAAAATTTCAGAATTTAATTACATAATTTAAAAACATATTCAAAGAACATTACAAAGGTAAAAAATCAAAAATTACATCCCATGAACCTCCACATGTCAAGAGGCATTTCCCTCAAGCCATCTCCACAACACCGCATCATGATAGACTGCTAAAACCCAAAACATTGGCACAAAAGTTATACCGAAACATGTAACAAAAATAACCAAGTCTACTTAAACCCAATGGTGTATGTATAGTGTGATCCAAAGACAATTAGGATACCACCACTAAACTATTTCATGTGATAAAAATTTAAAGACAAAAATAATTCATATGTTCATAACAAGAAGTGCTAGTAATAATTTTACAAAAAGATGCAAATTTAAATAAAATAGTTTTCAAGTGGGCTACATTAAAGAATAAAAACATTTAAAAATAATGAAAATTATACTTAATTTTACATCCAAAATTACTATATTTCGTTGGTAAGAACAAAGTAACTAATGAGAACATGTAATGGGTAAATAACCAATAATCATTAGCTCATTGTGGGTCCTTGGAACCTAGTATCTCAGTGGGATTAACCATCATAATATCCATTTTCATAAACAAGAGCCACTGGTAAAGATCAAACCCATAACCTAGAGGTCCCCCAACATCATCATCATTATCCTCATAGTTTGTTTAGTGTTTTCGTCATCAAACATGCTATGTGAAACTGGGTCTAAACCCCATAATATAACAGGCATACCAGTACATGTCCACCCACCTAGATACCCAGTTTTCCTCTTGTTCTCAAACAAGTTCAACAAGACATGAAATATAATTTCCAGAAGAAAATACCACTTACACATCAAACATTAACCAAGAAACCACCATGTATATCATACAATCCACATGATAAACTTTTTCATTCAAATGAATTTTGAAATTATACTCACACCAAAATAGTCCACAACACTTTTGACATTTCATTAACACTTCCACAAATCCTTTAAACAATTTTATAAAACCTTTCCAAGATATTCCAACTCACATAATGGCCCACAAAAATATCACATAATACAATTCTCTCCTTCAAAATTAATTTTGTCATCATACTCACACGAAACATTCCACAAACATGTTTTGAACCCACATCACAATTTAGTAAAACATTTCATCAATTTATAAATCATTATAAATATGTTTCAAAATTTAAATCGCCACTTTACCAGTAAAAAACCTATATTATGTGAACACACTCAACAAAATAGTACATATACACCCTTTTACCACTTTTTTTAACCAAATAAAACATTTACAATTTTCACAAAATACTCCCAAGGGGTATAACTATGTTTTGCCCACAAAACCCAATTCAAACCCCTCTTTAAAGGCAAAAATCACACCAAGACCCTATCAAAGAATAATTTTCTTCCCGATTATAATTTATTAATACATTCTCAGTTGAAATAGAATTGACTTAAATAATACCAAAAAGGATACATGTGAAAAACACACCTTTTCATAAAACACTTTCAAAGGGTGAAACTAGGTTTTACACATAACACCCTTTCAAAACCCCCTTTTGAGGACTACATGACACTAAAACATTAATAAACCATAATTAGGAGCCACTTTTGTCTACTAATAAATCCATTATACATTTTATAAAACTACCCAATGATATAACACGTGAGTCACATTTGAAAAAAAATACATCCAACAAAAATGTAACTTTATTGTGAAAATGTTTTACTATTGAAACAAAAAAAAGCTTTTAGACAACACTCAATAGATTAGAAATAAGATAAAATAATAAAACAATCAATCAATCTCATCAATAATTTCTTACACATGGAATCACTATCCTTTTGTGTTGAAACCCTCAAATCTTGGTGTGAACCATCAAGCGTGCCGCCACCACACCACAAGGATGTGAAGATTAACCTATAACCTCAATATTAAACAAAAAAGATAAAAAATAAAACCCTAGGTTCGAACCCTAACTTCTGAACATTTTATAACATCATGAAATATGGAAAGAACCATATGGAAGGGAATAAATCATGGAAAGAATAACTTACCTTAAGAAATCTTGAAGTTTCCCCACAAAAAACCCCATCAAATATGTGTTCCAAAGGAGATTGAGAAATCATGGACGCCTCCCATGGTTTCTAGGGTTTAATGGTGTAATAATAGAGATGATTATAATTATTTATAAGTTCGAAAAATGGGAATTAAAAATACATTTTAATGACCAGGACACCCATGAATGGTTTGCCCGCAAAAATTAGTAAATCATGTGGCATAACTGTGCAGCCTGTTCTGGCCACCCAAATAGAATCCATTGTCCACCAATTTTAGGGGGGTCCATGGTGGAATCTAAGGCGAAAAGGCAGTCCAATTATATTGGAGAAAGGTCACAAAATAAACCACCCTCTTCACCTTAAAACTCATCTAACTCAATGGTACAAACCACCTCAACAACTGACCCTGCAAGTGGTGCCACTAGGAGTGTCACTAATCCAACTCCAAAACACCACAAACTAATACCATTCGTTTGAAAAAATAGGAGGCCAATCTCCATCCAATACCCCCTAGACTATGGTCATGGATCAAGAACACATGAGACACCAAGATTTAAAAGCAGGAAAACCTAGAAACCAAGAGAAAGCTAAGAACACAAAAAGGATTTGAACAAAATCATGGAATTGAAAATCCAGTAGTAACAATATGATACCTAGTATTGGGAAGTTTTTGTATGTTATTAGTATCTAGAACTATTCACATATGATGTCTTACCATCATCGGATAAAAAACTCAAGGATGGGTTGTTTTAAAGAGGGTAGGTTGTAAGGTCCCAACTTTTTGGAGAGGTACAAATCCTTTTGTTACTATTAAAAAACTCTCTCATTAAGATAGTGATGGGATCTAACGGTTATGAAGTGGTACAATTTATTATCAGTCACAAATAGAGAATTGATCTAAGGAAATTGTAAGGATATAGCGAGCCACATCCTAAGCACATGTTTAGTCATAACCATGTGACTTAACGGTGTAAGAACTCAGTGTGTTGGAGGAATCCACATAATTATTATTCAATGGTGTGGGATGCATTGAACAAACTTTTGAATTGTATTAGTTAATTAATAGATACATTTACCATGGGATATGCAGGATTAGTCAAATTTTGTAGACAACCCATGTCATATGGGTTCTCCTAGAAGTGGATGTCGCATGGTTGGCGTGCAGTTTGGCCAAATGTGGGGCCAAAAAATGAGAGAAAATTTTAAGGGGTATTTTTAATAATTTTCCAATAATTTTTTTCTATTTATTACCCCTTCTTCCTCCCTTCCATTTCGAGAAAACTACAAGTCTGTAAAAGCTCCTCCTCCCCTTCCTTTGATTTTGGTATCTCCCTCATGTTTCATCCACTTCCTTCTCCATCGGGTGAATTTTATTACTCTAATTATGCTCCATAATCCTATTCCTTATATATTTAGTTTATATTAACTCATTTTTAACTATTTTGGTGTGACAAAATTTCCCCTAATTTCTACAATTTTTACGATTTCCCTATTTTCTACCATTCTAGCTTGATTCAAGAGACGATGTTGTATAAGGAGAGAACTATGAACCTAAGGTATGGGGATTATCGTCATTACCTAATTATAATTGTATTATATATTTTATTTAATTGTTCTATGTTTCATAAATTTTCAACGATGCATTGAAAATGTATAATTAATTTCATTAAATGGGTTTTCCTTTCTCTATGTGGTCCAAGCGAGCGGTGAACCTCCCTCATGGGTGATCGCATTGATGTGAGACACTCTCTTTGATGAGATATTACTAAAAGGGAGAAATTTCCATATTTGTTTTAATTTTATAATAATAATAATAATTTTTGGTTTACATTATGAAAATACAATTTTCTGTGAAATTATTAAATAAAAATTTAGCTATTTTCTTATTCCATATGCTTTATTCCATGGTTGAGTTACATGAATTACATGAATGGAGATACATGTTAAACATGTTTGTGAGATCTTGATAGCCAAATAATACCCTAAAATTTTGTCGAATGTGATATAAGGGACACAACATAGGGACACCTTGGATGGGATCATCCTGCATTATAATTATAATTCTTTAATTAATTTTAAATATATCAGGGGAGATACTTGGTAATACTTAGATAGGATAAAAATTCATTTCATAAACATATATACATGTAATATTGGTTACCTAGGGGATACCACATAGATATTCATTATGGAGAGATGGTTTTACAATGACTTGACTGAGACTCAGACCCCTATGTGAGATATAAGAGATGAACTCAGAGGTATTTTTTGTTTTCATAGCTTTTTAGGAGTGATAATTTGGATCATATGTATGGGTCTCCTTGAAAAGAATCCCATAATATGGATTATGTATAGTGAACCTAGATAAATACCTTTTATTCTATTTATGGATTATCTTGAATGGTCTTAGGATTCCTCCTACTGAAATTCAAATGAAGAATTTTATATTAATGATTGAAAAGTATACCTCTAATACCTTGGATGCATATTCCTTTCTAAATCACATTCCTAGATTTATTCACCTCCTAATATTTTATTTATGATGACTCATATTATGATCATAATGGTTTCCCTTGGTTCATAGAAATCCGCCTTTGGCCAAAGTAGGTTGTGTTAGTCAAGTATCCCACAAGGAACCCATACCATCATATTTTAATTATTTTCTCGTTGCATTTATAATTATTATCACAAACCCCATTTTATATGCACTAAATGAATTGATATAGAAACCATTTTTGGTCAAATTCTAAGTACATCTCACACCCTTCATGGTCTACCCATTGTACCTAAGAAGATATAATTGTGGCAGGTGTAAAAAAAGGGAAGCCTCTGATGCTATTAGTGGCAGAATATAGACATTGTTATTTTTTGTAGCATGTGGTATATTATATATTACCCTGAATCTCATGTACTCATTTCTTATAGCTATAATATATAATTATCATCATAATTATTTAACCATTTATTATTCATCCTTTTCATATTGTTTATTTATTTTTGATGATTTATTATGGTTATTTCACCTTTTCTTATTTATTTTTGTCTCCACATCATATATTTATTATATATCACTATGATACATTCTGATATATTTGGTCATATCCTCCCCATATACACACCCTATGATATTGCTATTAGTGAGCAACCTATTGGTTATGGGGTGGCACACTTGAAGTCATGTGGCCAATCATCTCTAGGTACCACGAAATGATGTTCATGGTGGGACACTACATGTCAAATATAAGAGACTTTGGTAACTATAAATACTTTTTTTATTTGATCTCAAGGTAAAAATGTAAATTATAGAATCTCATTATTCTCATGGTTGTAGATGAATGAAGTGAAAATTTTAGTTTCCTAGAAACTAAAGTTATAAATCTATAAAGAGAATGAGATTAATCTTCTTAATTGTTATGGGTGCACAAGGAAGCATGGTAAGATATAAATAATAAATACATACAGAAAATATATGGATACAATGAATTCAAATAATTTCTTTTCAAACATATAAATTCCATCATTAACTTCACGGATCAGATGAATATAGTATTAGGACATTACCATGAATTTTTTTGTCATATTTTTATGGTAATGTTCTATATTCAAAAAGTAAGGAAAGAGAATTAAAATTACTTTATGGTCTTTTTGAAGACCTAATCAAAGGAGAATATGCATGAAAAAATTAGAAATTGTGAATGGTGGATACTAAAATTATCAATTGTGTGTAATGTAATCATTAGAACTATTTCATAGGATCCTTCAATAGTATAGGAGATTAAATAATTTTTACACCAATAACTATAACATATAACTATATTTTCGTTGATTTCATAGATACCATTGATTTTTTTTTTTGAATAATTTCTTATGATTACCAAATCCATACACCAAGTTAACATTAACAAGAGTTAAGTTCTTCTTGATAGATGAATGTGAATAAATCATCAAAAAAATTATGAGATTTTTTTCATTCCACCTGTACTCACACTACCATATTTTGGATCTGGTTTTTTGATATATAGTGATGCATCAATGAAGGCATCAGGATGTGTCCTCATGAAAAATTATATGGTGATATAATATTCCTCATATCAATTATTGGTTTAGAATTAAAATTAACTAAATATTTATTTGGAGTTAGTATCAGTGATGTCCTTATTAAATAAATTTATTAATTATGTATATGGAAAATAGTGTGTTATAAATACTAATCACAAGTTCATAAAGTATATATTCTTATATAAGGAGTTCAACTTCCACCAAATGAGATTATCGTAGTTAATCAAGGGTTATTTCACATCAATACATCACCACCATATATGTAAAAATTGGTGGATGATTCTCTAGTTAAAAAATATCACAATACCTTATCCATGAAGAAGATTAAAAGGGACTCTATAATCATTTATTTTCAAAGGATAGACCTTTAAATAATAATTACATGAATTAAAATGTATAAGTACTATGTTATCTCTCAAACATATTACCTTATGATGGAAAAGGAATCATGGAAGGAGGATATAGATCTACAAAAAAATTGTAAGGAATAGTCTATAGTTATATCATAAAAAATGAGAAATGATGAGATTTATGACATAATTAGGTGTCCATGGAATAATATAATTAAACGAGTAATTAGATCAAACATAGAGATCAACATTATATATCCATCATGGAAGTAATATTTATTAATATATCTCTCCGGGAGTATTTATGGTGGGACAATTTGAGGAGGGATATTTAAGAATATATTTTTTTTGTGCACTAGGAACATAAAATAAATGCTATAATTGTGTGAGAAAAATTCTACCATTACCTATTCCTATATTTAAATGTTATAGAATCAAAATTTTTTTAGTTGTAGGACTTACCAAGACATAAAAAGGGCATAATGGAAATTGGGTTGTAGTTGGTAACCTTAAAAAGTAAAAACTTTCATAGAAAAATTTAGAATATTTATCACATGAAAAACATTTATATATATATATATATAGTCAATAAGTTATCATGTACCACTTACCATTTCATTAGATCATGATTTTATGTTTACCTCCATGTTCAAGAGAAGCATTCCATAATCATTTAATATAGAGTTTGGATTTATAAATTATTATAATCCTTGGACTAATGGACAATATGAAAGTACCATTAAAACTATATAATATACATTGAGATAATAATAAATATATTTTGAAAGCGTTTTGGATCATCACTGGGCGTTGGTAGAGTTCTCATATAGAAATATTTTGGATTCAATAATTCAAATAGTTATATATATAACAACCGTTCTCTTTATTACACACTTAAACATGATTTATTACATAAAATTACACTTAAGAAACCTCTGCAGATAGAGAGTTATAATGTCTTGGAAAATTTGGTACATTACATGACAAATTAAAATATAAAAATACAAAATCTTTATTGAAAACCATCTTTACATGAACAAAACATTCCCTCGTATATAGAATAATATTGGATAACCTGAGGACATACATGTGAAAATGGTGAGAAATAAATCCTAGTAAGGGAGTAAACAAGGCATAAAATGATGAATACAATACATGTTAGGAAATATGCATATCAATGGAGCATAATAGAAACATTAACATAAAGTAATGATAAATAATTATTATCATAACATGGTAATGTGGAAACAACATTTAACAAGATATTAGCATGTCCATAGGTTCTTTGCACATGGACCACGAGTAAAACCTCATTTAACATGAATTAGCATGATTAAACCCTAATTTAACATGAATTAGCTTTATTAAACCCTCATTTAACATGATGTATCATGATACTAATCTTTAACCAGTGCATTGGAGTGCTATTAGGGTGCACCCTTCTTAATCATTTCATTTCATGCATAAGTGTACCACTAGGATAATATAACATGTATTAATTAAACATAATCATTTATTACAAAAAAAGGAATGTGGAATTAATAAATAAAACTCTATAATCAATAATTAAATGTTCATAATGGTGAATATCCATGATAGAGAAATGGGAATGGAATTCACTACACATTGACTTTGGCTTGGAAAATCACAGTGCAATTTCGGCAGCACAACGACGTGACATAAGAATTCATAAAAATTGTTGATGAGAGAGAAAGGGGTGTGTCATTATATGTACACGAAATGTAAATTATGGTGGTCATATAGATACATATCCCAATTTTTTTAATGGAATTTAGATTCATAATACAAAATAATTGGATGAATGTAAATGAGAAGAGTGAAATTACTTACTAAATTTTGGCATGGAAACAGGTGTACATGGGAGGAATTAATGAGAGATAAAGTTTTCTCTCATCATTCAAAAATAATGAGGCAATTATGGAGGATGTGTGAAATTATACCCCAATATTGTTAATTGAAAATAAATAGTATAACAACAATAATGAAATTTTGACAAAAATGCGAAAGTAAGAAATCCCTTACTTGGAAGTGTGATCCTAAAAGCTTGGGAGGGGCTTGGGGGAGGATTCTTGAGAGCTTGGGACACCTCTAAAGGATTATAAAGGGATGATGGGCATAGTTAGGTCGAGATAAAAAGTTTTTGAGTGATGATATATGGGAGCTTGGGTGGATTTATGTAGGAAACGATATGGAATTCTTTATTATTTATGTGTCAGACACTACACATTAAACTAATCAAAACCACAAACCATACAATGGTATCTATCCATTTGTTTTTCCAAAGGTTATTGGAGAAAATTATTTTATATTTCCAATGTCCAAACAAATTAATATATTTGGATTTATTATGTGGAGGTGATCCACACTCTCAAGGAAATCAATTTTAAAGGTTAAAATGTTTTATAAGTCGTGGATGGTCCACTAAGGATTTGTAAAATAAATTAAATAAACCTAAAACAAATTATTTTAATGTTAAAACATATATTTGAAGAACATACATTTTATATTATTTTATTACATCACTATTGGGTCATTATGATGTCATAAAATAGACTATATAATTAAACAATATTTAATTTTTACCCAAACATTTGACTATCTTACAAAATTTTTGAAAAATCACTATTGGATAATTTCAACATTGTGATTACAAAAATAATATTAATTTCATCTAAATAATTTTATGAATATATTAATTTTTACTTTTATCACAAAAACTGACATTTATGATGAATTCATGGGTTTTAGAAAAAACGACATTCAAACCATAATTACAATTAAAATTGTATTCCTAAAAATTAAATGAAAAATTATATTAAATAAAAAGTTATTTAGTACTAATATTTTTTAAAATTATTATTTAATTAAAAATCCATTAATTCATTAAAATAGAGTTCCTCATTGAATATTAACTAAAATAATAATATTTTTTCTTTAAAAACTATTTAAAAAGTAACAATAATAAAATTAATGTATATTATTTATTCTATAAAAAATAAATTGCATAACAATATTTCTAGGGTCTTATTACATAACCCCTTATAACACCCCCTACGACTTAAGGGAAAGGTGTGCAATGGAGACAGACTCTTGGGGTGGCTCAGATAACATTCCTCAGGTGGTAATCTCTATTAACATTCACTTCTCTCGTAGGAAATCTCATTCATTATAGACATGTTAAATCTTACCTTGTGCTTGGTCAAGAGTTAAACCTAGTGAAACCACCATTTTTCCTTGTTGTGAATAATGGGCTTCATACGGAGTAATTTTACTAGATGAGGTCATCGCTTCCTTTTCCCGAGTACGTAGGATTTATTAAAGCCATATATTTATACTAATCATTTGATCATTGTTCAATGGATATATTAGCAATGATAACAATTCCTAATGGTATTTTCAAAAAATTAAAAACATAAAACCAAGGAAGTTCATATTTTATATAACCATATTACATAATAAGACATTTAAATAGATCAAGTGGAATTTTCATTAATAAAAGTTTTTACTGTTACAATCTTCCCACCTTAAGAATTTTCTCCCTAAAATTTTCCTTTTCATACACAAAAACATATGTGGGTAACTCTCCTTCATCACTTCCTCTAATTCACATTCTTCTTCTTCAAATGTGCGGTTTTTTCCACAAAACCGTGAAAAGGGGCATTGTCTTATTTCATAAAACATTTTCCCTACGATCTAATATCTTCACTGAATTCTCTTCATAAGAGAGGTCATTCTCCAATGGTACCACCTCTGGATTGAGTACATCCAATAGATCAGGTATGTACACTTCATGATTGATACATGGAATACATCATGTACTAGAGATAGGTTCGGTGGGAGTACTAGTCCTTAGGCCACTTCTACAATGAGATAAAGGATCTCAAAAGGCCCAATGCAACTTTGAGTAAGCTTTACCATATTCGAAAATATCATCACTCTCTTCCACAGTGATATGTGGAGGAATACCATGTCTGCAACATCAATCTATAGGTCTCGTAGACAATTATCATCATAGCTCTTTTTTCGACTCTAAGAATCTTTAATGTGTTGTTGGATGGTCTTAACCTTCTCCACCATTTCTTTAACCATTTCTAGAACTAGGATTTTTCACTCCATAACTTCATCCCAACATGCCAGTGTTCCACACCACTTCCCATAAAGTGCTTCATATGGATCCATTTTGATGCTTGAGTGGAAAGTTTTGTTGTAGGAGAACTCAACTAGAGGAATATGTTGATCCCATGAAGCTTTGAAGTCCATTGAAAATGATATGAACAAGTCATCAAGTGTTTTGATAGTCTGATTATATGGGCCATCAGTTTGAGGATAATAAGTTTTAATGATGTTCAGCTTAATATTCAGACCATGTTGAAGACTCTTCCAAAATATAGAGGTGAATATTGGATCTTTATTTGATACAATCGATAGTGTAACTCCATGTAACCTTACCACATCCCTAATGTATATTCTTGTCAGTTAATCCAATTAGAGAATTCCTCCTAAATTGAAATTAAGTGTGCAGTCTTTGTAAGATTATCCCCAACAACCATGATAGCATTGTTTCATTTGGCTGTTTTCACAAGTCTAGTGACAAAGTATATGGTAATGTTTTTTCATTTCCATGTTCGTATGTGTAATTTTTTAATCATCCCCTTAGACTTCTGCCTCTCAGCCTTAACATACAGACATACCAGGCACTTTGATGTATACTAAGTGATATCATTCTTCATTTTATGCCACCAATAATTCTCTCAGTGATCTTGATACATCTTTGTGTTTTCTGAGTGAATGGATAAATATGATCAATTTGAATCATCAAAAAGTTCATTAATTAACTACAGATTTGATGTAACACATAATCTTGACCCAAATCTCACAATTCTATCTTCATTAATAGTGAACTATAGGTATTTCCCTATTCTGATAATTTACACATTCATCTAAATTCCCACATCATATTTTTTATAATCCTTTAACATCTCCAAAAGATATGGTTGAGCAATAATTTGTTAAAGGATTGATGATTTTCCCTTATTTATGATTTTGATGTCCATATTTATCAAATCTAAGAAGATATAATGCTTTTCAATTATCATCAATGATAGATTTTTTTGGTCGTTTCTACTTAGAGCATCCTCCACCATGTTATTTTTCCTATATTGGTAATAGATTGAGTTGTCATAGTCTTTGATCATCTCTATCCATATTTGTTGGAGTATATTCAATTATTTCTATGTGAATATTTGCTTGAGTCATTTTTGATCCGTGTATATTTCACACTTCTTCTAAAAGAAGTAATGTCGTTAAATTTTTATTGTGAAGATTACTGTAGCCAACTACAGATCATGTGTTGGATAGTTTTTCTCATTAAAATTCAATTTCCTTGAAGAAAAGGCAATGAATTTGTAATTTTTCATCAACACATAGCCCAATAGCTTCTATGAAGTATCAATAAAAACCACTAAAATGTTCTCCACATGTGGGTAGTGTGAGCACAGGCACAGTGATATGCCTCATTTTCAACTCCTTTAATTTATCTTTTCATTCATCACTTCAAACAATTTGGAATCCCTTCTATGTTTTCTTGGTATGATTTTTTGAAAATCATGATAAATTTCTAAAAAATAGGTGATTATAATTGGCTAAACCCAGGAAGCTACAGATATCTATTAATGATGTTGGCCTTGGACATCCCTCGATTGCAGTTGTCTTGGATGGATCAATAGGAATTCCATTTCTTGTGATGATATGACCCAATAATGATACCTCATTCATCCAGAACTCATTCTTGGTGTACTTTTCATAGGTATTTTCCTTTCACAAGGTCTCTAGTACAGTTCTTAGATGCTCCTCGTGCTCCTCCTTGGTTTTCATGTATATTAGAATATCATCTATAAAGAATAACAAAAAAATTCAAGGTAATATCTAAAGACTCTATTCATCAAGTCCATAATTATTTATAGATAATTAGTGAGTCTGAATGTGTTACTATGAATTCATCATGCATGTATGTTGTACAAAAATCAATCTTGGGGATATCCTCTTTCTTCACCCTTACATGGTAATATCTTGACCACAAATCCACCTTGGAGAAGTATTGTTCTCCATGTAGATGATTTAAGAAGTCATAAATTTTTGGTAGAGGATGCATGTTCTTTATCATTATTTTGTTGAGCTCACAATAATCAATGCAAAGGCACATTGACCTATCCTTATTCTTTACAAATATGATCGGTGCACACCAAGGTGAAGCACTTGGGTGTTTAAACACTTTTTCCAGATTCTCATGTTGTTGTTACTTCAACTCCTCATGATCCAAAAAATACATTCTATAAAGAGTCTTGGATATTTCCAACTCCCATGGAATAACATCAATTGAGAATTCAACATCTCTTCTAGGATGAATAATATGCAATTCCATTAAAAACACTTCAGTGAATTCCCTCACAATAGAAATGTCTACAACGATGGTTTCATCCTTAGACATGATCATTTGATAAATATATGTGTTCTCATAGGGAATTAATATTCACGCTTGAGGTGATGGTTCTAAATAAAACTCACTCTCACCCTTACAATAGTACAAAATCAGGGGTCAATTCTCTATATGGAGAGTAATTTCCCTCTCATGAAAATTTATGTTGGATCTATATATGGGAATTCAATCAATGACACAATTGAAAAAAATTACACTAGAGGTAGTATGAAATGGTTATCTGAGAAGTTCAATCCACAAATTATGATAGTGGAGGTGTTATATTCTAGGTAAGTGATTATTACCCCATTTTCCATTCTCACTAACATCTTTATTTCCATGATTTGTGGTGGTTTTTGGATTGTTCTACTAAACTTTGGGGATAAAAAAGAATTCATAGATCAATAATAAAAACTTGCATTCACTATTATTGAAGGAATAACTAGTGTACCTATAACCACTTATTTTTTGGGGGTTCACTTCGGCGTTAATGATGGAAAAATCCTCCACTCTCTTCCTTGGAGGGTTTTGGTTGCCTCTGAAACACATGGCTTAGGTCACTAGTTTTCAAAGTGCCATGTTTCTTTGTAGTTAAAGAAATGGACAATGCATTCAAATTCGAAGGGAGAATTCCTATTCTCTATCGTAGCCATGGATTTTTCTTGTCATAATTTAACGGTAAGGTTCCCTTATCTTCCACTCCTAGTGAATTTCTTTGTCACCTTCAGGCTATTTCCCGGGTGCTTTTTTCTGCCCCTTTGGAAAGTGGGGTGATGGATTTTCTTAGCACCGTTGGATTTATCCATCAGACCGCCAAAATATAAGTCTACCATACAATTATTATCCCCATGATACCGCTGAGATTATTTGATCTCCATTTCATCTTTAAGGTCACTTCAGACAATTTACTCATAGCTCTCGAAGCCATGGATCACTATAGCTTTTTGTATGCTAGTTTTTATCCCACCAAAGAAACGTTCAGCCTTTCATTTGAGGGTAGCAACAAATCCTAAGGAATATTGTGAAAGACTTGTGATGTTTTTCTCATTTGGTCAGAGGGATTCAACATATTTTTTCTTGAGAGAAAGGAAGACCCCTTCCATCATAGTTCAGAGGGTGAGAGGAAAATATTTATCGACTAACATTTTATAGAAATACATCCACTCCAATACCTCGATCTCCTCCTCTGGCATCATATTCGTAATCAATTTCCACCATTGATTAGCTTCACTCCCATATGATATTTCATATACAAGAAATATTTTAAAGGTATTTTTCATTTAATTTATATCCTTTCTTTGTTTTGGGGGTTTTCCTAGGTTTTAGGGAGGAATTGATGAGTATTCATGAATTGGGCCAAACTGTGAGCCCAATTTCAGATTAAAAAATAAATTTGTATCTTTTATAACTTTTTCATTTTTCAACATTTTTCATCCATTAAAATTCCTACTTGACATCCCCTAACCTATTAACACCACCAACGTAATTTGGAGCTTTTAGAAATCCATAACCAGGGTTTATTTGGGTTTTTATCTAATGGGTTTGGCCTGCCCAAAAGCCCAATTCCTGTTTTAAAAATAAATTTTTATTATGTTATAACTTATTCAATATTTGGTATGTTTTGGTGATTTTAAGTCTCACCGAAGACCAATTAACCCAGACGCACGTTTGAGCTCTCTCCCCCTTCTTTGGAGCTCTGGATAATCGCGATTTGGTGCCGAACTTCATAGGCTTCCTCAAATCGCCCAGATTTGAAGAGGTAAAGTCTTTATTTCATAACTCTATCAATTCTAAATATGTTTCCTCCATTCCAGTTCCTAATTGACCTAATATATCTTTTTCGAAGTAACCCTAAATTTGGGCTCTTTTAAATTTCAGTAACTGGTGTTTTTGAGTGATTACTTCAAGATAATTCAAGTAAATGAGCCCTTTTCTTTCCTTTTCCAAACTACATTGGGTTTAATTCTTTTTTCATAGGATTTATTTGGTTATCATTGAGTTTCATAATTTCCAAAAACTCGGTTTTTGAACCTAGGGTTTAACATTGGGCTTTCTTGGCCAATATTTTTGGTTTTAGGTCTGGTTTACCTTCCTTGAGGTGCGGTAGTGGTGCGTTTGAGTTTCCACACAAAGGATTCAAGGCTTTCCTTGGTTTTGGTTGGTGATTCCATTGTGTGTGCAATTTTTGTGAATTACCTTACTTTTTTCATGGTACATTAATTTTTATTTCACTTTAATGTTTCTATAAAAATTGTTTTTAGTTTCATTTATAATGAAAATGAATTTTAAGTTCCAATTTTTGGTGAAATTGGGGGTTTTTCATTCAAATATTTTATTGGTTCATTTTGGGCTGACCTATAAGTAATTAGTTGATTTTAATGAACTGTAATAGGACTGAAAATTGTGTTTTTATGATTTTCCCATGAGTTTGTTTCTGTGAAAGTTGGTTTTAATGGTGTTTGTGAAACACATGAATTTCTAAGAGCGATGTTGTGTAAAAATGGAGGTTTTACAATTATGTCACTTCTTAAACCATATGAGGCTTCCCTAAAAATGATTTTGTGTTTTAAATTAAATGTATTGGGATTCACTTTATGTTTTTTTAATTAAAAAATGTTCACATAGTGTGCAATTGGTGTTCTCAAGGTGTTTTTTTCTACAAAACACTACGTGATTTTGAGGAATTGTTTTATTAAAAATCAAAGTGTTTTTATTGTGTGTTTTAAGTGGTATAAAAATTTGATAGATACTGTATTGATTGTTTGTGACCAGTAGTGGTGTTTTATTTGAAAATTGATTTATGTTACATGTTGAAATTGTTTGATCACAAAAGGGGAAGCTCGGGTACTTAGGTTGGTGGATTTGTACTAGTACGGCTAGTGGACCGGATGGGTGTTGTCCCTATTTCACCTAGCATTTGGATAACGACAACTCTAACTAAACTATGTGGATGATGATTGGAAACCACTATGTTGTGGGTTTTTTCCCTACTAGTGTCTTGTTCATGAGAGTGGATTTTACTATGGTTTCTTTACACCGAGGTACGAGGTATATAGGGCCCGAGACAACCTAGTGCCTAGGGGTGTTCCTGGTCTGTTGCTCACTGGATTTTTAGTATTTAACCTTGTATTTGGTTTTTTTCAGTACTTTATAAAATATATAATTTCCATTTATATATGTTAACATTCTGGAAATTCTAGTTTGAAAACTTTTTTTTAAAATGAAAGTTGCATTTCTTGGAATTTCATCGTCATTTTTCTTTACAAATTAAAACTGCTTGCATATTCACCTTATATTGCACAAACTTTGGAATCATTGGGTGGTATCCTATTGGGATTAGGATCACACCCTACTTAAACCCCTTGGGTATATGTATACATTGTTATACTTGAATCAGGTAAAGGGAAGGCTAAAGGTGATGGTGGTTCAGGGTGTTAGTCTCCATCTTTGGGGAGGAGTTGCAGAGTAGGCTTGCGGGTGATGACCCCCTTATCGTGTGGAGTCCATGGGGATGTCTTTATGTTGTAATTATTTGTTTTTAGACCACTTTTAGTGTCTTAAAACACATGTATTCAGATCTGGTTTTGTTAAGAATTGTTTAGCATGAAAATTTCAGATTCTAATAATTGATTGTTTTTTTTTATGATTTATGATTTCATACTCGGGTAAATCGTTCCCAAACCAGATTTGTTTGATACTCAGGAACTTGTTCCAGCCCTTGGGGATAGGGAACGCCCTTTGGGTCATGTCACGGGCTGGGTTTTGTGCCGGTTTTGGCAGCGACCAGATTCGGTTCATGACAAAATGGTATCAGAGCAGGTTCACTCCTTGGGTCATGTTATTTGGGGAAGAGTCAGGATAGTCTGGAGCTAGGATTGTCAGGACATGAAATTTCAGTCATGGGTAGTGTGCCTGGTCAGTACACCTCATGATGGGATTCAAGTCACCACGGGAAGGATGGATTTATATGAGTCCTTTGGTTTTCGTGGTTTAATTATGACTATGGGAAATGAAAAAAGAGTTGGGAGAATAATCTCAGTGAGCTCGCAGGGCCTGGCAAGCCATGTGGAGCCGTGGATATTTCCCTAGAATACTCTCTGTGATGGTGAAGTGATTGGAATATGGCTGCCAACCATATTTCCAAGTCACCCACCGAAACTAGTTTCCTCTCACATTTTCTTTTGTCTCTTGGTTTTGGAATCTTGGAAACATGGTTTTTTTTAAGAAAAAAAAATGACTTCACTTTAAGGAGTGTGAATTTTGGTGGTGTTATTTTCTATTAAAGTGAAACTGGTTTTTTTAAAGTCTATAAATGAAATTTCAAAATTATTTCAAAAGGGTAAATTATGTGCTTACACATCTTTTGAAAGTATGAACTATGTAAATTGGGGTTTTGAAAATATGTTTCTAGTGGAATTTTTTTTAACCATGGAAAAGTTTTTTAGAATGAATTAAGTGTTGTAGTCTTTTTTGGGGGGTTGAAGATGGATTTTGGTTTTGGTGACTACTGAACATTTGAAAAAAATTATGAACTTTTAGATCCTTGTCTTGAAATGAGAAGAGTTGAGTTCTTAATTAAATGGAGATTTATGAAATATTGTTTTTCATGAAATTAGAAGTGTCTTGAAATGGGTTGAAATGTTTTGAAACAATTGTGAAAGGCATGAATATGTGCTTTTATTGAATTATTCATTCTTTTATAAATTGGTTTGTGAGATGAAAAATTGGGTTTTGATATTATGGTTAGTGTTTTTGAGAAAAGAAAAATTGTGGTTAAAAGTTTGATTTTAAAAAGAGGAAAGGTTTGATTTTTGGTATTTGGTATTCTCAATGGTGACCACATGAATAGGTTTATTTGGGAATATGGATGGATATGAGGTGGGTTCCCAGTGTGGCATGTAAACATGCATGTGTGAGGCTCATGAGATACCATCGGTAAATGCACAACCGACCAACACTATTTTTGTAAATAATGTTTTTGAAGGAAAGTGTTGTGTTTTGATAATGTATTGTTGGGAGGTATGGATTATGTGTTTTCGTGATTATTATTGTGGGATGTTTCGAGTTCAATAACCCCTATTGTTTGAACGATGTTTTGGATTTGTGTTTCATTGATAAGTTGGAATGAAGCATTGGTCAGTGGTCTTTTTTGAGGAAAATTTTGGGAGGCCAATGTGGTGGATCCCCTCATGTGTTCGGTTTAGGTTTGTGGTCTGTTGTGACCAAATGACCAGATGGGTTGGGTCCTTGGGTTTTCCTGTAGTCTATAGTATGCCCCCATAAATTGTTAATGTATGATTCATGTTTGGCCTATGGAGATTCACCGTTGGATGATCCTCCAGTTGATCAAAATAAAGACTTTATTCTTGAGGTTTTGAGATTGAGTTTACCCCTCTTCTTTTTCAATTATGTGGATCCCCCTATAGTGGGAGAGTGTTTGTGGGAGGTTGAAATAGGCCTTAGTTTCTTATGTTTCCTAAGTTGTCTAAGGTCAATGAAGTTCAGGGTTATCAATGTAGAATGAAGTCTTAAAGGGACTCTGGATCTTTCGTTAGTCTCATTGAAGAAAGAGTTCATGTTAGGCCACCAGTGTGCAAGAACTGGCCAAGAGAGGCTATAATGGAAACTTTCTGGAATCATGTGATGTTTGGGACTCTGTACAAGGTCTCTCCCCTTGTGTTTTCTTTTATCCACAATGGTTTTGTTCGGTGATGCCTTGCGATGTCATGTGTTCATTTGACTATAAGGGTGAAGATTGTGCAATCTTATGAGAGTCACTATTTTTTGTTGGATGTGTGTCTCTCTATAGGAAATTCTAAATCCTATGTTCTAGAGGAATGTGTTTCTATATGTCCTTTCATTCTGCTGTTTAGCATCCGAATAAAAAAAGGGGCGATGTGTGTGCATCCTCTAAGTTCTTGTTTTGGTAAAATGATGGGTTGGGGATAAGCGGGTTTGAAGTGTGTCATGGCTCAATGAGACCATCTGAGATTACAGTATAATTGTTTTTGGAACTGGAAGAAGATGTTCAATTTAGGGGTTTCCAAATCCTAACTACGAGGCCGAAGATGCTTCAATCCATTGAGCTCCAGCCATAGGCCCTGGAGAGAAGCTGGTGCGTAGTTAGGGGAAATCCTAGTGTCATTCACACTTTTGGTCAAGGTCATATCCTTAATATGAAAGATAAGAATAGTTTAAACCTCTGGTGTTGTCGTCTTGTTCAAATTTCTCACATTTGGTGGGAAAATGTGTGAGTACCTTGGTCCCATGTCATACCCTGAGTTGATTTTTCCCCTTTGGGTTCCCTTGTGTTTTTTTAGAAAAGTTTAAAATTTGGGTTAGGCAGGTTGAAGTGCATATTTTGTGCGTGGTTAGAAGTAACCATGTTCCAACCCAGGGGACCGTGTGATAAGAGACATTAGATACTGCATGGTCTCTGCACATCCATGATCTTTGGCCAAGGAAACTGTGTGAAGTTTCCTCTTTGGACAGAATGATCCGCACAGTTAACTCACGATTTCCCAAACCGTGTGAACCAACCGTGCGGCCATGCCAGCTCCTTAAAATTCTGTTGTTTTTTTGTTTTTGTTATCCAATAATATTTAGTTAATATGGTTGGGTTTTGTTTGGGGTATACCCACAATTAGACTCATATAAGTTTCATTGGAATAATTTTGATATTAATCTACCCCTAATGCTGGGAAGTCTGTTTGAGGGCCCCTGTTAGTGTCTTGATTTTGTCTTAAGGAAAGTTGTGTTTGTTATTATGGTGCGGAGACACATCATGGGTAACATGTGTGTTCTCTTGGAAAAGTAATAATGTTAGTTTAACCCTTATTATGGGGATAATGTTCATTCCTTCCCAAATTGTTATCCTTATTCTGTCTTAGAAATTGAGTTGTCCCTGATGGTGGGATGTCTGGATTGGGTCACCCTGTACTAGTGACTCAGTTTTCTCCTTGGTGTATTCTAGGTAGGAGGTAGTATAGTTCAATTATATATATCCAAAAATTTGTTACTTGGGTAAATTTGGGGTTGGAGAACACCCAATGGTTTTGTTTACGTAATATTGTGGCAGCGTTATTCGAGTTCGTTGTTCGTTTCAAGTGGATTGATTGAGCATTGTCTTATAGTGTTTTAGGTGTTTTGTTTTGAGATGTGTTTTGAATGTTTTTCATAATTTTAAGTAAGTGGGGTTATTTTTGGTTGGTTATAGTATTATCTTCCTTTGTTTGATCAACTGGAGATGTTCATCCTTTTTGAAGCGGGTGAAAATGTGGCAAAAAAGTATGTCTTGGTCTATCGTTTGGGATTTGCTTTTGAATCTAGTCTTGTTGTGGCATTCCGGGGGAGGAATGCTTTATGGTGGGGAGAATTTTTACATACAAGAAATATTTTAAAGGTATTTTTAATTTAATTTACATCCTTTCTTTGTTTTGGGTGTTTCCCTAGGTTTTAGGGAGGAATTGATGAGTATTCATGAATTGGGCCAAACTGTGAGCAAAATTTCAGATTAAAAAATAAATTTTGTATCTTTTATAACTTTTCCATTTTTCAACATTATTCATCCATTAAAATTAATACCTGACCTCCCCTAACCTATTAACACCACCAAGGTAATTTGGAGATTTTAGAAATCCATAACCAGGGTTTATTTGGGTTTTTATCTAATGGGTTGGGCCTGCCCGAAATCCCAATTCCTGTTTTAAAAATAAATTTTGATTAAGTTATAACTTATTAAATATTTAGTATTTTTTGGTGATTCCAAGTCTCACCCAAGACCAATTAACACTGAAGCGCGTCTAAGCTCTCTACCCCTTCTTTGGAGCTCTTGTTAATCGTGATTTGGTGCCGAACTTAATAGGCTTCCTCAAATCGCCCAGATTTGAAGAGGTAATGTCTATATTTCATAACTCTATAAATTCTAAATATCTTTCCTCCATTACAGTTCCTAATTGACCTAATATATCTTGTTCTAAGTAAACCTAAACTTGGGATATTTTATATTTCAGAAACTGGTGTTTTGGAGTGATTACATCAAGATAATTCAAGTAAATGAGCCCTTTTCTTTCCTCTTCCAAACTACTTTGGGTTTCATTCTTTTTTCTTAGGATTTATTTGGTTATAATTGAGTTTCACAATGTACAAAAACTAGGTTTTCTAACCTATGGTTTAACATTGGGCTTTCTTGGCCAATATTTCTAGTTTTAGGTCTGGTTTACCTTCCTTGAGGTGTGGCGGTGGTGCGTATGAGTTTTCACACAAAGGATTCAAGGGTTTCCTTGGTTTTGGTAGGTAATTCCATTATTTGTGCAATTTTTTTGAATTAAATTAATGTTTTCATGGTACCTTAATGTTTATTTCACTCGAATGTTTCTATAAAAATTGTTTTTAGTTTCATTTATAATGCAAATGAATTTTATGTTTCAATTTTTGTTGAAATTGGGTGTTTTTCATTCAAATATTTTATTAGTTCATTTTGGGCTGACCTATAAGTGATTAGTTGATTTTAATGAACTGTAATAGGATTGAAAATTTTGTTTTGATGATTTTCCCATGTGTTTGTTTCTGTGAAAGTTGGTTTTAATGGTGTTTGTGAAACACATGAATTTCTAAGAGCCGTGTTGTGTAAAAATGGAGGTTTTACAATGATGTCACTTCTTAAACCATATGAGGATTCCCTAAAAATGATTTTTTATTTTAATTTAAATGTATTGGGATTCCCTTTATGTTTTTTTTAATTCAAAAATGTGAATATAGTATGTAATTTGTGTTCTCGAGGTGTTTTTTGTACAAGACACTACGTGTTTTTGAGGAATTGTTTTATTAAAAATCAAAGTGTTTTATTGTGTGTTTTAAGTGGTATAAAAATGTGATAGATACTGTATTGATTTTTTGTGACCAGTAGTTGTGTTTTATTTAAAAATGGATTTATGTTGCATGCTGAAATTGTTTGAGCACAAAAGGGGAAGCCTGGGTACTTAGGAGGGCGGATTTGTACTAGTACGGCTAGTGGACCAGATGGGTGTTGTCCCTGTTTCACCTAGAATTTGGATAATGACAACTCTAATTAACTATGTGGATGATGATTGGAAACCACTATGTTGTGGTTTTGTTCCCTAATAGTGTCTTGTGCATGAGAGTGGATTTTACTATGGTTGCTTTACACCGAGGTTCGAGGTACATAAGGCATGAGACAACCTAGTGCCTAGGGGTGTTCCTGGTTTGTTTCTCACTGGATTTTTAGTATTTGACCTTCTATTTGGTTTTTTTCAGTACTTTATAGTATCTATATTTTCCATTTACATATGTTAAAATTCTGGAAATTCTAGTTTGAAAACTTTTTTTTAAAATGAGAGTCGCATTTCTCGGAATTTCATCGTCATTTTTATTTACGAATTAAAACTGTTTGCTTCTTCACCTTATACTGCACACACTTTGGAATCATTGGGTGGTATCCTATTGGGATTAGGCTCACACCCTACATACACCCCTTGGGTGTATGTATACTTTTTTATGCTTGACTCAGGTAAAGGGAAGGCTAAGGGTGATGGCGGTTCAGGGTGTTAGTCCACATCGTTGGGGCGGAGTTGCAGAGTAGGCTTGCGGGTGATGACCCCCTTGTCGTATGGAGTCCATGGGGATGTCTTTATGTTGTAATTATTTGTTTTTAGACCAATTTTAGTGTCTTAAAACACATGTATTCAGATCTGGTTTTGTTAAGAATTTTTTAGCATGAAAAGTTCAGATTATAAAAATTGATAGTTTTTTTATGATTTATGATTTCATACTCGGGTAAATAGTTCCCAAACCAGATTTGTTTGATACCCAGGAACTTGTGTCAGCCCTTAGGGATAGGGAACGCCCTTTGGGTCATGTCACAGGCTAGGTTTGGTGCCATTTTTGGTGTCGACCAGATTCGGTTGGTGACATGATAAGCATCCATAAGTGCCTTCTCTTGTTAAAAATAATAATGCATGGAGAAGATATTTTCAATGGATTTGATCCATTATTTTGAAATTTATTGATGAGATGTTCAATTAAATGTAGGAGGAATTTGTATCATGAAGTTTTCGATTGTAAATTTTTATTTCATGGAGGTGGGGTTGAATTTTCTTTTTGACCCATGTTCTTATTCAAAACATTTTTTAACTGAGAGATTATCATGAAGAATTTCATGATTCCTTCTCATATCATATTGGGCATCTCATTAGAACAATCATCACATTGATCTTTACAATGATTGTTAGCCTGAGTCCTCATATTATTGGACATTGGATGGAATAAAAAGAAGGCTTGGGGTAACGGCTAATGTGTAATCCAAAGACAAAAATATATGACTTTAAATTATTTTTATTTCCATAACTTTTGAATTTATAGGATTCAATCTATGTTATCCATGATCAACTTCCCAACATATATTCTTAGGGGAATTTTTTTTCACTTAATTAGGGTTCATACTAAGCTCATGGGTTTACCCAAGAATAAAATTTGCTGGTGTCATAACCAAGAGTGCTACAAGGCATGTTGTCATTGACTGGTTCCCATTTGTGTCTCACTGAAAGTGGTGTTTTCAGGTTTTACCCTTAGATACATCTATTCCAGAGCCACCTCTACCTTCTCGTATCCAGAAAGGGATATATTTTCTTGATAAAAGATTTACTCAACACTATCCAAAATTTAAAGATGTTTTTATTATACATAGTCTTATCCCTATGGATATCACTAGGATTTTCTAATCCTAATCGCAACAAAAGCTAAAACTATCCTTTGATACCAACTATAACAACCCTATTCTTTATTACATACTTAAACATGATTTAATACAAAAAAATGCACTTAAAAACACTGAGGATTAAGTGGACCAGTGTATTGTGAAATTAAGGACATTACATGAAAACTTAAGACATAAAAATACAACATATTTATTGAAAACTTATTTTACTTGAACACAACATTCCATTGTACATAGCATTTCATGGGATAAACATAGGACATACATGTAAAAAGGATGATCTATAGAGCCCATTAAGTGAGTAAATAAGGAATAATATTAATAATACAATTTTCTTTAGGAAATAGTCATATAAATTGGGAACAAGAGAAACATGAACATAAAGGCATGATATAGCATGATTATCATAACATGTAAAAGTGGAAACAATATTTAACATGATATTAGCATGAACTAAGGCTCATTGCACCTAGAGGATGAGTAAACCCTCGTTGCACATTTATTATCATGAGTAAACCCTCACTTCACTTGAATTAGCATTATTAAACCATAATTTCACATGACATATCATGATACTAAACTTTATCCAATGCATTGGATCACTATTAGGGTGCACCCTTCTTAATCATTTCATTTCATACATAAGATTGCCAGTTGGACCATATTACATGGATTCATTAAACATAATAATTTATTTCACAATAAAGGAATGTGGAATTAATACATGAAACTCTGTAATCAATATGTAAATGTTCATAAATGTGAATACTCTTGACAGATAAATGGGCATGGTATTTACTATACAATGACTATGGCTTGAAAAAAATCACGGGGCAATATTTGCAGCATAACATTGTGGCATAAGAATTCATAAAAAGTTTTGATGAGGGAGAAATGGGTGTATATTAATATTTACATGAATTGAACTGTAAGGGGGTCATATAGATAAATTTCTAAACATATGTAATGAAATTTATATTTATAATACAAAATAATTTCTTGAATGTAAATGAGAAGAGAGAATTTCTAACGGAATTCTTGCATGGTATCAAGTGTGATTGGGAGGAATTAACGAGAGATAAAGAGGTCTATCATCATTAAAACATAAAGAGGGGAGTATGGGGGATGTTATAAAACGTACCCCAACATTTTTAATTGAAATAAAAGGTATAACAACATAATGAAATTTGGACAAAATGGGAAAGGAAGAAATCCCTTACATGGAAGTGTGGTCCCAAAGGCTTGTGAGGGGATTGAGAGAGGCTTCATGGGATATTAGGGTGACTTGGTAGGTTTATAAAGATAGGAGTACCAATGTTAGTTGAGATACAAAGGTTTTTTGTGATGAGAAGTGGGATCTTGGGTGGGTTTATATAGTAAAAGAGACAGAATCCCTTTTTTATTTAGGTTTTGGACAATACACATTAAGCTAATAAAAACCACAAACTAGCCCATGGTTTTTTCCCATAGTTTTATCAAAAGGGGAGATTAAAACATTATTTTATAAGGCCAATGGGCTATCTTATTAAATTACTAGTCTTTCTTAAGTGAAGGTAAGTCACACTCTCAATGAAATCATTTTAAAAGGTTAAAATATTTTATAAGTCTTGGAGGCTCCACTAAGGCTTTGTAAAATATATAAAATTAACAAAAAATGACAATATTTTAATGGTAAAATATATATTGTCCAAAAAAACATTTATAGTATTTTATTACATAACTATTGGGTCATTATTTTGTGATCAAACATGTTAAATAATTAAACGGTATTTAATTTTTACCCAAAAATTCGATAGTCTCACAAAATTATGAAAAATTCACAGTCAGATAATTTAGACATAGTGATTCAAAAATAATATTCATTTTATCTGAATAATATCCTAAATATGTGAATTTTTTCTTTTAAAATAAAAACCTATATTTATTAATAATTCACTGGTTTTGAAAAAAAACGGATTTCAAACCATAATAAAAATTACAATTGTAATCATAAAAATTATATGATCATTTATATTTAATAACAATTAATTTTGTAATAATATTTTATTAAAATATTATTTAATTAAAAAAAATTAATTCATCAAAATATATTTCTTAACTGAAAATTAACTAAAAAATACTATTTGTGCTTTAAAAACTCTTTACAATTTAATAATAATAAAATTAATGTATATTAAATATTCTATAAAATAATAATACACATAATAATAGTTCTAGGGTATTGTTAAATAACCCCTTATAAAACCTGTATATGACCTAAGGGTAAGGTATACGATGGTGACAGACTCTTGGGGTGGCTCAGATAACATCGCTTGGGTGGTAATCTATATTAACTTCCACTTCTCCCATATGTGATTTCGTTCATGCTTAACGCATTGAACCTCGGCTTGGGCTTGGTCAAGATCAAAGCCCAGTGAGGTCATCTCCATTTTTAGTTCTAAATAATGGGCTTTGTATATAGCAATTCTACTGGATGAGGACATCTCTTCCATTGTTAGAGTAAATTGGATTTTTTAAACCCCTATATTTATACTAATCAATTAATCAATGTTTAACGGTTATATTAGTAACAGTATCAACTTTCAATGATATTTTTAAATCCAAAAACATAAAACCAAGTAATTTCATATTTTATAAAACCATTTTACATAATAATACATTTAATTAGATCAAGAGGAATTTTCATTAATAAATGTTTGGGTCATTACAACATATGAGGCTATCTCTGGAAAGAGTTTGATACCTCTAAGATTATTGTTATAAAGTTAGAGAGTCTAAGATCAGGGGACTAATCCTTGATAAATATTTGATTTAATTTATTTATACTATTAATTATCAAATTAGAACAACATAAAGTCAACTTAATTGATAAAATGATAATCATCGATGGTATTTTATGGTTTAAATAAAATATAATGTATTATTGTAAATAACACCATAGAAGTAGGTTATGAGATACATGAATAAGGGAATGTGGATCACAATATATCTTATCCCCTTTAAAATCCTCAGTCATATGCATATGGTAGCATGTCATCTTATAATTACCTTGACCCAATTATATGTATATGATATGCTCTGTGTATTATTTTTTAGGAATCACAGAAATGATTTATAACATTTACTAAACATATATTTTTTCAAGTTGGAACATGATATCTATTCTGAGGAATTATGGGAAGAAAACATGGATATTGAGAGAAAGTACTATTGAAATAGATAACTCATCTAGATAATGGTTTCTGGGGGAATCATAAGTTTAAGGAAGAAACATGGGAACCTAATGTTGTAATTAAAAAAGTACCATGTTTTGTTTTCATGAGTGTAATATAATTTAAAGCTTTGAATTATTTAAAGGGGGTAGAATTTAACACACCATGTTTTTAGTATGTATTTACCATTAAATAAATCATGTGTGTTTGATAGCTTGTGATTCATCAAACATCTAACTAAATTGGAAAATGGGTTATTAATATAAAATATTATAATTATAATAAAATACATTACAAGATATCTAAAGAAAACATAATTTAAAAAATTATAGAAGGAATAAAATCACATGTATATATTTGTGAAAAGATAATAAAATATATTGACTCATTTTGGAATATATCATTTTATATAAAAATATTATTTTAGAAAATTTGTATTTTTATTAAATTTATTCTTATTAAAGATTGATATAAGAAATATTAAAAAGATAAGTCAATAAATTCAATGATATTATTAATGAACTATAAAGAATAAAAACATAATTATTCTGGGTCATACAGAATTACATTTTTTAAAACACTATTTTAATATATGTTTTTATTTAAAATTTAAATTTCCTATACATGATTTTTGAAATTTAATGAAATAAATTGATTATATATATATTATAAAAAACTCATAAATTGATTATTAATTACATATTAATAATGATAAAGTCATTTATTATTAAATATTATTAATATTTCGAGATTCTTGTTGTATATATATTGTATGTCTTCATTTTAATAAATTAATTTCCTATTAATTAAATTATTATTTTCATTATATTAATTATATATATTTATTCAAAAATTACCCATAACTAGATTTTTATTATAATGTAAGGAATAAGAATAAATTTTATTTTATTTTTAAAAATACATTTTTCTAAAAAAATGTGTTTCTGTGTTATGTATACATATAATAAAATTAATATTTATAACATTTTTAAAATATATCCAATGAAATTGTTTTGATATTTTTTATAATCATTTAAAAATCAGGTAATCTGTACAATTTTTTTATGTATAAAAAGGTTATCAAAGTAAAAGTTTGTAACCATAGTAAAGGATAAAATGTGGTTAACATGTTAAATTATGGGGAAAACCCAAAATATCAAGAAATATAACTTTTATGTTGGTTTCTAAGGGTGTTATCATCTTACACTCATTATATATCCAATATTTTCCACTTTGGATCCACTTTCCTTGAAAATGAAATTCTTTTTTAATAAAGAATGTGTATTTATAAAAATGCCACCCATTATCACCTATAAAAGGAACCCACCTCGACCAACATAAAACTAATACATTCCTTAGGTTTTCTCTTTATTGTATGAATAATTTTTTCCCCAAATAGTCATATCTAATTTTTGGTAACCTCTAGTTATTATAAGGAGTCCTAAATCCTTCATTTCCAAGAGTCTCTCTTATAATAGATTCTAGTATTCAGAATAAGTTTCATCCTATTATTAGTTATTCTTCATTATATTGATTGTAAAGGACTTTATAAATATGATTATCCTTTAAAAACAAGTTTTTTGATATCAATACTATTTTATAATATGAATTTTATTATTGTATTATAAAATGTTCATAACCATTTGGTTGTTATATCATGTTATTGTTTGGGTCACTTATAACACCTACATGAATGATGTCATAAATTTTGCATTATGAGTGACTATGAATACATTATCCCTATATATTTACAAATATCATTACATGAGTTTAAATATAATTAAACATCAAATTACAAGATGAGGATCACAATGTACAGTGTCTTGGAGATTAGGTACATAATTAAATAGCATGATTCTAAAATAATAACATATTTTATTAAATCCTCATATAGATATACCAATATCCATTGTGGCCTTACATCTTCATAGGATAACCATGGGATAATATCAATAAAGGGATGGGCTAAAAAGACCTGTAAAGAAATAAACATTAAAATATAGTATATCACATGGGTTAGAAGTGATAACATAATAATATAATAAATGTATGGAACATGATTAAATATATTATTCATTACATATATAAAATGGAATCTGATATAAATTGAACCATTGTAATGTGAATGCAGCATAAAACGTGATTTTAGCATGAGTCAATGCTCATTGTATAAAAAGGATCATGAGTCAAAGCTAACCACCAAGAGTATTGCACATAAATTCTCATGAGACTAAACATTACCCAATGATTTGAATGAATATTTATTAACACTAATCATAACATGTTCATGAATATTTTTTTTAACGTAAATATTCAAACCTAAGCAATCAAACATAAATATAAGGGTCACCCTTGGTAATAATTGAGTATCATAATTATGCCAAAAGGAATATCACAAGGGAATATCATAGTGGTGTCCATGGAAGGATGGATATAAATAATACGTGGAGATTAATAAGGGAATATAAGAATATATAAAGATGAGAAATTTCAAACTAAATTGAAAATAGTGTTTAGGAAATCTTATAAATTAAACATCTAAGTATGGTATAAGGGAAGACATTCAAGATTCATTAAAATAGAAAAGGAATAATTCTTTGTATAAAAACAAAATATAAGAAAGTTAGTTTTTCATGATAAAATGAGTGGTTTTAGAAAAATAATTATGGGTAGAAAATTATTACACAGAACACTAGAAAATGGGTGATAATTAAGGAAATTCCCTTAAATCGGGCTTGCTTATCTAGAATAATTGAGAAGGGATCTTTTTAAAAACATGTATATACATAAAAAATGATGAATGGATATCGATACATTAATTTGAAAAATATACACTGAATTTAAAATACATACATAAAAATAAAATATAATTTAATTTGTGTAAAAATAGGGGAAGAGTAACCCCAATGGAATAATGGAGATTCAGGAAGAATCTCATACCTTATGTCTGAAATGATTTTCCACATGATCTTAATGTCATGAATAAAGTAATTAAATAAATTAAATAATTAATTCATAAACTTTTATACAATTATTTAATTTATTATAATTTTATTGAATTAATTTATTTCTCTTTTAATGGGTTATGAGATTCACTTTCATCGTTCTACAGTGTCTGTTTTCTTAGTTTTCATGATCAATTTACCTATATACATGTGTGGATAACCATGAAACATGAGAATGGTTATCTAGAATTGATGTCATAATTTATTATTTAATATCCATAATATTAAATGATCATATAAATCATTTGGTTTTTTTGGGTGAAAATGAATCATTAGATAACATGTTAATGATAATTGTTTAGAATAATTTTAGTGATTTTTTATCACAGGGAACTTGTTTTGTTCTATTATTTAATATCATTTAATAATTTTGGCTACAGAATATTAAATAAGACATGATACTTATATTATAATCTATTTCAACCTTAAAAATGGTTACATGACCATCCTTGAATATTGTTATGAAAATTGAAAACATCATTTTCCTTGAATGCGCTAAATTAACACATCACAGACGATGTTTTGATTTTTAGTATATTAGGATGGGGAAAGAGAGATGATGATGAATTATTAAATTATCACAATAAAATTATAATAAATTTATGGTACTAGAATTACCATACCATTTGGTTGAGGGTGGTTAGGAGAGAAAAATAAAACAAAGGAATTGAAAAGAATTTAAGAGAAAAGGAAGAGGGTTTTACCTCTTGATTGCTTGTTCTTGAGAAACTCATTATGGGATTTGTTTCAGAATTTGGTTAAGGACAAAAGTTATTGGATGTGGGGGAGAGGTTTGGGAAGAGTATTGGGAATAATTTATGTAATGATAAAGGATTGAAATGTTTTAGGAGAAAAAGTGTTGAGGGGTGGTATTTGTAGCGGAGGAGGGGGTGTTGTCACATTATTTTATTAATTAGATATTTATTTGGCTCAATAAATTGAATAGTTTCAGTATTATCATAATCTATGATAAAATAAATAAGGATGGTTTGATATTTTGTACTTAAATTACCCTTTAATCATCTATTAATCCATGATTTATGTCACTAGAATTTATCTTAAATTACCGTATTTTACTATTCACAAAAAAGAATGTATTTTAGAAAAATCCCAAAAATTCACCCTTACCGTTTTTAACAAGTTAGAATAAAAAATGTCACATAATTTTATGAAATTCATTTTATAAATATTATAAATTCATTTCTAATTAAAATAATCATTTACATGAAAAATATAGATTTTAAAATTATAACTTCTTTTATAAAACATTGAAAAATTTATTAATGTTTCCTAAAATTATCTTAAAATAATAAGAGAACAAAATATTAATTTATAAAAACAATTTATGAAAATAAATTTTATTTTAAATTATTATATTATTTACAAAATGTAAATTTAATATATGTGACCGATAAAAATACCAAATCATAATAAATAATTTTTAAAACCCTTATTTACTTATACTATGATATAATTATGACACATTTCCATTTATATGATTCATAAATTATATTTATACATTCATTGGTGAGGTTACTATTCCACTGTGAAGTTTATTATTCATAAGGGATGCAATAGTATTCCAAAGGTCATGTTTCTATTTCATCGGTATAGATTCCTTAACTTCTTGATTTACTTATTATTTCATTCATTCGTCATTTGTAATGTTTAAATTGTGTTATTTATGTGATTTTATGTGATTTATACTATAATAAATAATTATAAGAAGGTAATTTCAATTAGAAAAACTTCTTATCGTTACATTCTCACCCCCCCAACCATTATGAAATATCTCCCTCAAAATTTCATTTAACAAACTAAGGTGGAAACAGGTTTGGGTAATTCCCTTTTATCGCTTTCTCCAGTTCTCATATTGCATCTTCGTACTTATGGTTCTACCAAAGTACATTGACTAGGTGACTGATATTGTTACGTAAACTGTATCTCTACAATAAAGGATCTTCTCTATATTCTCCTCCTAAGAGAGATCATTATATAATTTCACCACCTATGAATTCAATACATTTGAGGGGTCTGTTATTTACTTCCTCAAGATGAATACATGTAATAAATTGTGTACTTTATACATGGTTGGTGGAAGTTTTAGTTGATAGGCCATAGCTTTGAAATGATCAAGGATCTCGAAGGGGAAGATATACTTGGGGCTCATCTTTCCTTTATTCCCAACTCCCATGATCCTCTTATATAGAGATATGCAGAGTAAATCTATATATCCAACCTTAAACTCGAGGTCCATCGATCATTTTCAATAAAAACAATTTATCAAATTTGGGCTACCTAGATGTACAGATGAATTGTTTTCACCTTCTCCAAAATTTATTTGACCATTTACGGTCCTATCATTTTACGTTCACTGAACTAATACCAACAAGTTTTTGTTCTACATCTGTTCCCATAAAGGGTTCCATTTAGAGCCATTTGGTTACTCAAGTGGAGACTATTGTTGTAAGAGAACTGAACTGGATTTCGATTTTGGTCCAAACCTCCTTTGAAGTCCATTGAACATGATCTAAATATGTCTTCTAGAATATTAATAGTTGTCACATATTATCCATCAGTTTGTTTATGATAGGTCATATATATGTTCAACTCATTTTTTAGAGCATGTTGGAGAGTTTTGAAGAACGTTGAGTTGAATATCATATCTCAATTAGATATAATCAATAGTAGTACTCTATATAGCCATTATACTTCAATAATATATATATTTTATATTTTATATAGGTATAAGTCCTCTTGAATTGTAATAAAGTTAGTTCTCTTTGTATGATGATCCAAAAAAACATATATATAATTGTTCCCTCAGGATGTCTTTGTAGTCTAGTGGCTAAGCCCATTGTGATGTTTTCCCATTTCCATGTAGGTATGGATAATGGTTGCATCATCCCCATAGATTTTTTCTCTTTCAGCCTTCACATTCTAACATACTTCGAACATTGATGTATATTCAGAGATCTCCTTTTCATATTTTCCCAACAAAAGTTATCCAATAGATCTCGATACATCATTATGCTTCGAAGGTGAATAGATATTGTTGAGATATGTACATAATTCAGGAGATCATTTTTTAAATCTAGATTGGATGGTATATATAGTCATGACCCAAATATTATGACTTTATCCTCACTAATCATGAACTCACAAGATTTCCAATTCTTGATAGCTTCAACCATTTTCTAAATTTACATATTATTACTTTAAGCATCCTTTATTTTTTCCAAGAGGGATGGTTGAGAAATCATTTGAGAATGGATTGATGATGTTCCTCTATTAATTATGTCTATGTACATCCTTTTTAATTCTATTTATATTAGATCCTTCTAAATTATAATCTTTGATAATGATGCATTATTCTTTCTACATAGAGCATCTCCCGCCTTATTTTACTTACTAGTGTAGAAGTGGATTTAGCAGTCATAAAACATGATGAGATCTAACCATATTTTTTGGAAAAGAATAATCTCCTTCCATGTCAATATGTATTTGAGTCTCTTATTATCAGTAAATATTTCTCACTTCTCTCTATAATGATAATGCATCAATATTTTCAATGTAAAGATCACAACTGCCAACTCCAGATCATGTGTGGGATAATTCTGCTCATTGATTTTCAACTTCCTTGAGGCATAGGATATCTCTTTTTTAATCTTCATCAGTACACGACCTAATCACTTTATTGAATCATCATGGTACACTACAAAGAGTTCTCCACATTTTGGGAGTTTGAGTGATGGTGTAGTTATAAGATTATTTTTAAGCTCCTTAAATCATTACGCAAATTCTTGAGTCTATACAAACATCAATCAATTCTATTTTAGCTTATTTAATGCATTTGAAAATAATGATAAGTTCTTCAAAAATCATAATTAATACCCAACTAGTCCAATGAAATTGAGGATCTCCGTAACAGATGTTGTCCTGGGACACTCTTTCTTTGCCTTTGTCTTGGAAGGGTCCAAAAATATTCCTTTTCTAGTGATAACATTCCCCAGGAATGATACTTCCTTCATTCAAAACTCACTTTTTCTTTTCATTTTGTATATTTTCTCCCTTTGCATTGAATTTAACATAGTATTCAAATAATCCTCATTTTCTTCCTTCTAATAATAGTATATTAGAATATCATTGATAAAGACTACCACAAATTTTTTTATGTAATTACTAATTACTCTTTTCATTAAGTCAATAAATATTGCATCAGAATTAGGGAGTCCAAAGGGAATCACTATCAACTCATAGTTTCCATACATCATTCGATATGTATTATTTTTAATAACCTCTGACCTCACCTTTAATTGTTGATATCTCGACCGAAGGCCAAAAATAGAGAAATAAATGGCCCTACATAGCTAATTGAAAAATTAATCTATCCATGGCCGGGGATATTTTTCATTATTGTCATTTTATAGAGCTTACAATAATCAATGTAGAGGTGCATTGATATATCCTTCTTCTTGAAAAAAGAGGACAAGAAAACCCCATGGTGAAGCACTCAGGTGTATAAAACCATTGTCCATATTCTACTATAATTACTTATTTAGTTATTCTAACTAAATGGTGGTAATTATATAAGGTTTCATTGATATTGGTTGAAATATTGGAATAAGTTCGATTCAGAACTCAACTTATCCATCCTGAGGAATACCAGACAATTCTTTTGGGAATACATCAGTGTAATCCCTCATGTTATTCATGTCTTCGAGAAGTATCATCTCCTTTCTTTCAATCATTTGATAGACATATTCTTTCTCATTACATAGTAATATCCACACATTAGATGATGTTTCTCAAGTATATTTATCTTTCTCCAAACACTTGTAATGAATTGGAGTATGCTTCTTGATGTGAAGAATAATATACCCTTCCTAAAATTTGATGTTTTATTTGTATAAGGACATCCAATCCATTCCTAATATAGCATGAAACGTCACAAAATTATTTACGACAAGATTTTATAGGAGGTTCAATCCATACACATTAACTAGTTAAGAGTTATGTACTTTGGATGCAATAATTTCCCCATTTTCTATTCACAAAGTTAACTCAACCTTATCATTTTGAGATTACGACTGAATATTTCAAATAAAGATACAAGATATGAAATAATTCATTGAAATAGAATCAAATAGTAAAATCGTTATTTATGAATGAATAACTAGTATACATGTCACCACATCGTTTTTAAACTCCACCTCACTAGTAGTGATAACATATTCCCTACCTTGTTTTCATGGTGGTTTTGGTAGACTTACATCCAAAAAACCTAGGCTTAGGGATTTGGTTTTAAAAATTGACATGTTCTACGTTGTTGAAACACTACACTGTATGATGATTATTGATCTGAACCTTATGTTTATCATCCACATTAGTTGAATTCTTCATGTTCCTTCGTTAATTATTAACCGCATGCCTCATTCTCCCACATTTGCTGCATTTCATGGTTCCCTTTAGAAAGTCCCCAAGATGATTCTGCCAACAGTTTTTACAAGTGGGATATTTGTTATTATTTTCATCAAGGTATTTATTTGTTCATCCACCAATATTAGACTCAATTATCCACTTTTTTTACTAGACCTATGAGACTACAATGAGCCTTTAATCTCCATTTCAACATTGAGGGAAGAATAGAAAATATCCTCATTACTGTCAATGTCTCTAATCACCACTGATTTTTGTAGACTATGATTTATTCTTCTAAAGAAGTGATCCAACCAACATTCACTATTCATGAAAAAGCTGGAGGCATATCATGAGATCCTTGTAACGTTTTCTTCATATGCCCTGATAGACACATCTTCCTTCTACTTATCTTTGGGGAACTCTTTGAGTGTTTGGGGAAAATATTTTTGAAAAACATTTTCCTAAATTACTCCAAATCCATGGAATAAATTTTCTCATCAGACTTCATATTTTTTATCAGTTTCCACCACTGAACAGTTTCCCCATCAAAACAATAGACATCTAACATATCTTTCTCTTCTTCATAACACTATAGGATAGAGAATATATTTTCAATGGAGTTAATCTACTCATAAATGAGGAGGAGTTTAGAAAATACACTAAACATGGGAGGCCTTTTCCATAAAAAGTATTTCACAAAAACGTTATCTTTCTTTGGAGAAGGAGGCTTGTCCACATGATTCACATTATTATTCCTAACTTGAGCTAGATTAATAAGTACTATCATAATGTTTTGATCACCCATTCCCATCATATTTGTCATATTATTATGGAATTCATAACATTTCCTATTACATTTATTATTAGCATGTGTTGTTCAATTTCCCTCCATTTACTAAGAAAAAGAAATTTCAATTAGGGGGGTTGAATACTTAAAAAATAATAATAAAAATGAATCTTTAAATATAAAAGGATAAATTGCTAAATGAAATGTATATCCTGACCTGTGTTCCCCTATATATCAATCTAGGTTATTCATGATCTATTTCTTATCATATTTTCTTATGGGAATTTTTTGTTCCCTGAATAATTTTTTTCTAATTAGCTTATAAATTTACCAAAGCATATCCCCTAAGAGTGTCAAACCAGGTTTGCGGTAAGTCCTACTGTCTTGTACCATATTACCCCATGTCAGGGATCGAACACATTGTCTGATTTGTTTCTCCAAGGTACATTTTTTCCAAAATGAAATCCACTTATAGTGTTGACATAGAGATGTATTTTATTGATACACTACTTACTCTATATATATAAAAATTTTGGTTTGTTTTCTCATATTTAGTCTTATCCCTAAGGTTCTTACTAAAGTGATATATTCCTAGTCTGAAAAAATAAAAAAACTTTTCCTTTGATTCCAACAATAGTATACCTACACTTTTTCATATATCATTACATTATTTTAAGCATATTAAACCCTTAAATTACAAGACAAGGATAATAATGTATAGTTTCATGGATATTAAGTTCATAATTAAATATAATGATTCTAAAATAAGATCATATTTTATTTAAAATTAAAAAACAGATCCTAATATAACATGATCTCTTACATATTTCTAGGATAACCTAAGGATAGCATGAACAAAGTTATGAGCTAAAAATCCTCTTAAGGAAATAAATATTAAAATTAATCTTAACACTTGGGTTGGAAGGCATAAGATAATGATATAAAAATGAATAGAACCTGGTTAAACATATGAAATCATAAAATATAGAATATGGGATAATATAATTATGGAATAATAGTAATTTGGAAGCAATATATAACATGACTTTACCATGAGTCAAGGAACATTGAATATAGAGGAGCACAAATCATATCAAATCACCAAAACTGTTGAACATGGAACAAAAGTCGAGGCTAATCACCAAGATCTTTCTACATAAAATATCATGGGACAAAACATTAACCAATTCATTATAAATATATTTGGGTGCACTTATCATAACATGTTCACGAATATTTTTCCCATATAAGGAATCATATATAAGAAATCAAACATAAACATAAGGGATACCCATGGAAAGAGTTTATTTTCATAATCATGTTAAAAGGAATATCAAAAGGGAATATCATAGTGGTTTCCATGTAAGGATGGTTTTAAATCATAAATGGAAGTTAATAATGGAATATATGAATATATCATGATATGTTTGGTAAAAAATAAGTCAATAGAGTGTTTATGAGTATTTATAAATAAAACATTTTATTACCGTGTAAGGGAAAACATTCATGTTTTTTTTAATAGAAAAGAATAGTTGTTTGTATAAAACTAGTATTGAACCAAGGATTTTTTTCATGAAAAGATTTGATATTATTTTAAAATAATTTTATCTTAAAACATATTATATATAACACATGAAAATGGGTATCAATTTATGACGTTCCCTTAAATTGGGCTTACTTATCGAGAAGAATTGAGTGGGGAACCATTCAAAACGTGTATATCCCCAGAACATAATAATGATTTGACCATGATTAATGAATTTGGGAAATATAAACCTGAATTTTAAGATATATATAAAAGTAAAAGAGAATTTCATTTTTTTTTAAAAAGAGGAAGAGTAACCCAAAAAATAATGGAGGTTCGGTTAGAATCCCTTACCTTATGTATGAATCGATTCTGCACATGATCTTAATGTACTGGATAATAAAATTGAATAAATAAAATAATTAAATTATAACCTTTTATACATTTAATTTATTTATTAAAATTTTATTATTTCTATTTATGTCCATTTTGAGGGGTTATGAGATTCAATTTCATAGTTCGGGAGTTTTCATTTTCTTAGTTTTCATGATCGGTTTACTTATATACATGTAAGAAAAATCTTGTAAGATAATAATGGTTGTATAGAATTGATGTTATAAGTTATTAATGAAAGTAAAAAATATTAAATTATCATATAAGTCATGTGGTTATTTGTTATGAGGATAAATCATTAGATTACATGTTAATGATAATCATTTAGATTAATTTTAGCGGTTTTTTATCACAACAAAATAGTTTTGTTATATTATTTAATATAATGTGAATATGATGGTTTCATAACATTAAATAATGTATAATACATATATTATAATCATGTTAAACCATAAAAATGGTTTCGTGTTTATCCTTGGAGATGTAAATAGAAATTGAAAACATCATCGTCCTTGAATGTGACTAATTAACACATTACGAATGACGTTTTCATTTTTAGTATAAAAGGAGGGGGAAAGATAGATGATGATGAATTATTCCATTAGAATAATACTATTTCGTTATATTTAAGGTATTTTAGTTATCATAACATTTGGATGAGGGGATATAATGAGAGAAAAAGAAAATAAATGAACTTGAAATGAATTTAAATGAAAAGGAATAGGGTTTTACCTCTTGATTTATTCTATTTAAGAACCCCCTTAAGGGATTAGTTTTTCTCATTATTAAGACTAAAATCTTCTAGATATGGGGTATAGGTTTGGTATGATTATCTTAAAAAGTTTATATATAACTCAAGTTGTTGTAGGAGTGAGGAGAGGAGGTGGTAAGGGGTGATATTTATAATGGTGGAGGTGATGTTTTCTTGTTAAATTATTCATTAGTCTATTATTTTGGATAAATACTATGAATAGTTTTAGAATTAACATCAAATATGATTAAATAATGATTTATTGTTTGTAAGTTTGGTCTTACATCCTCCATACATAATCTATGACTCCATAATTCATGTATTTATCATATATCCTAAATTAGTGTATTTTACTATTCACCAAAAACACAATTATTTTAGAAAATACCAATAATTCACCCTAACCATTTCTCACCATGAAGAATTAAAAATTGAACTCTATTTTATAAAAACAATTTGAAAAACATGTGAATTTTTAATTTTAATGAAAATATTCATTTACTTGGAAAATACCGATTTCAAAATTATAACTCCTTTAATAACACATTGACCAATTAATTAAGGTCTCATTAAATTAACATAAAATCCTAATACCCAAAAATATTATTTTTATGAATACATTTTATAAAAATAAATTTTATTTATAATTGTAAAATTAATCACAAAATTGGAATTAAATATTTATGGCCTATAAAAATACCAATACTTATTTAATAATATTTAAAACACTTATTTACTTATATTATGATTTAATTATGTCGCATTACTATTTTCTAATTGATTAAATTTTATTGATACTTTCATAGGTGGGGTTATTATTCCATTCTCGGGTTACTTATTCATATGGGTTACATTACTATTTCAAAGGTTAAGTTACTAATTCATCGGTATAGGTTCTTTCACATCTTTAAACACCAATTATTTCATTCATTCTTAGTTTATAAGGTCTATATTGTGTTATTTGGGTTATTTAATGTGATTTATACTATGTGAAATAATAATAAGAAGGTAATTTTCCATGATAAAACATTACGTTGTAACAAGGAAAACATAAATAAAATAATATGATAAAATCTTTATTACTTTATTATGTTTTCATAATTTTAGAATCATAATATTTCAAATTGTATTCAATAATTAATTCCACACTTTGTTAAAATCAATAATCACACAAAAAAGATATTTTTATGTGTCCCATGAATAAAATGAATATAAGTTCCATGAAACATCCATGGGACTATAAAACAATATCAAACACATATACTAATTCAACATGAAAGTTATATAAATAATAAATCCAGGATCAATGATCAAGTACTCAAACTACCTATCTAAATCTTCCATATGAAAGGTGATAGCTAACACCTTAATATTAATTTATGCTGTAAAATATGAATATATTGGTAATAATGAATTTTAAATTACTGGAATTCAATAATATGAATATTTTCTCACAACAAATTTTATTTTATTATTGTATTTATTTACAATATTTTTTTACAAATAGAATTTGTTTAAAAGAAATATAATGTTCCCTAAAGAATATTGGAGTTAAAATATAGTGGCTATGTTTCATTTGAAAAACTAAGAAAAATTACAGCATAAGAAAATAAACCATGCTATAGTAGTGTTTGGAATTTAAAAAAAAAATATGGCCCGCACTTTTTGAAATGTAGTAGTATGAAACCATTGTAAGGAAGCACCATGCTCAATTATATCACCAATAATAGTGGTGGAAAATGATTAGAGAGTCTAGTGTTATTTAATGCTAAGTGGAATATATTACTGTGACACAAGGTGGAAGTGTGGATAAGTGGTCTTCATGTGGTCTATCATCCTGAACGATTTTAGGTTGATGGGTAGCATGTTGTGTCTCACAAATCCTAGACCAAACCACCCATAAGTTGGATATTGGATTTATCCAAAATAATCTATGTTATAATACTGGTATACATGATGTAAAGTGAAGTAGATTGAATAAGCATAAGAAATATTTGGACTACTCTAGAAGATAGGTTACCACACCGTAGATGTGGTCAGTCTATATTTGGTGTCACTAGAGTTTTCAGGGGATCCATTCCATAGATAGTATTCCCTAACGAGGCAATAATAAGCATGATTTTTAATTAAAAAATTCATTCTCATCATTTAAGTATCTTTCAGCATTTATAATTTTAGAGTGTTTGGTCAAAACACATACATAACTAAACCATATTTTAAAAATTGGAAAAATATAATTAGTATTTATTTTCCACAGAATATTAAAAATTTATGTTAAAATAATTTTTTTCATAAAAAATCATTAAGGCATTCAACTTGAGTTCTTCTTTGTCCTTAAACATCCTTAACCCTTGTGAAAAACAATTTTAAACATTGTATGATCACAAAAATATCAATAAGGGACATGAAAAGAAATAAATACATTCCCCTAGTTAAAAACATGAAAATCCGTGAAATTTTTAAATTTATTAGAGTTTTATTTTACTAAATTAAATAAATCAACTCCATATAAAAATACACAATATTTTTCTCAATGAAACCATTTAAAACCCATAGTAAGAAATTAATAACCAAATCTAGAACTATAGACCATTTATTTTCTTATCATATTTTAAAAATATGTCATAAAAACTGGACCTAGTTAAATCCATAGGACAAACACAACGATAAATTTATTATTTATTCCTATTAAAATAATGAAAACTACATAGTGATATCGCGTGCTATAATGGGGCTCACCCTTCGTAAAAGTTGTATGAGGATCACCAATTTTTCATGAGGTATAATGGCCCTCAACCAATCATATATGTTGATAAGGTTCACCAATTTCTAATATATATATTTTCATGTATCATATCATTAATAAAAACATATTATTCTTTCAACATTATTTTATAAAACCTTTGAAAACCCCTTTTAAACTAGTATCCAAACACTTTCAGATATTGAAATGCCCATTTATTTTAAAAACCCATTTTTAATACCATAATACTATAAAAAATAGAAATACGTATTTTATTGGAATAAAACGTCATATATTTTAATGGAACCCAATCATCAAATAATTTTCATGGTGGTGAGAAAAGTTTTTACCACCATATATGTTAAAAAGAACACTCCTCTTGTCTTTCGTAAAGAATATAAAAACATTATTTAAAAATGTATTTAAAAAACATTGAAAGAAATTAAAAAGAGAACTAAAATTTACATTACAATTATATTATAACCATCTAGAGACTTCTATAATATAATATTATAAATATAGATATGTAGTAAAAATGAGTTTAAATGGATACACTAAAAGGGTATTTTAAAAAGTCTCTATTACCTTAAATCTGACTCATCACGTACATTGTTTATATTCTAATATAATAATATTATATTAATTATTTTCTTTATTCATTTCCATTTAATTTTTATAATTCATTTTTAACTAATTGTAATGTTTTATATAATTACTTAATAATTTATGTTCACAATGGATGTTTTGATAATATTATGCTCATTTGTCGAAAATGACTTAAGTAGGCTAACTATGGTCAAAAAGTACAATATTCCATCATCTATAGAATAATAATAAGGAAATAATTATCATTTAATATCTAAGATATACTTTTGAAACCAACCATGAAATTAGTTTATGAAAAATTAAGTATGCTATAATCATGGATATGGTAGGTCATTTATACGCATGAGTAATGTTTCCATTTTCAGTGATCATTATGATTGGAAGTTATGTATTATTTTATATATTTAGAATTAAAATAATATCATCAATAAAATACTATTTCTTTAAATATAGGTATATATTTATAATACATGTCTTATAGTGAAGAAAAATGAATTACATCACTTCCTAGAGGTGGCAGTCGACAGGTACGAATGAATAAAATTTTCAGTCGTTAATGTATGTAAATGTATGAAATTAAATTTTATATTATCATTTTAAAATGATATATATTTTATTAATATCATATATATACATTAATTCCATTATAAATTCCATTCCTGATATATGATGATGGAGAAATAATTACATCAGTTCACGAGGTGGTAGTCATCCATTCACACGAATGATTGATTCGTTTCACATTTGACAGATGTTATAGATTGATATTGGTTTTCCAATTTATCTAATAAATTATTTTTATATTGGAGATAATTATTTTATTATATCATCATGGTTAAGTAATATTTTGAGGAGATCTAATAGAAATAAAATAAATTTCCTAGTTAAGAACTATACCTCTTTCTTAGACAATCCCTTAAGGATTACACCAAAAGCGTTCATATATTGGATTTATAATAAAATAAAGGACTCTAGAACATGGTTATTGGAATTAGGGATGTATTTTTTCTACTATTTATTGGAATAAAAATAGTTCCTAAAGTGTGAATTATTGAGAAGAGGTTCACTTTTATAAGAGTGGGGTGTGTCACTCTTAGGATTTCATAAAATATTAAATTAATTTTCATCATAAAATGTCAACAAATTTATAATATTTAAAGATAATATTATAATGATTAAATGTAATATCATTTAATAAAAATAATTACATTGTTATATTTTGTTTTTAACCTTATAATTTTTATAACCTTTTTTACACTTTTAGATAATTTTGGCAATATTAAAAGTTTTACACTTTAAGTTATAACAATGTAGCTATAAAATGATAAAATTCCCACTAATAGACAATATTTGATATTATAATAAAATTTAAAAACATTTTTTGGATTATAATATCTTTAGGAATATTTAATCATATAATTTAACATTATATACTATAAAAACATTAAAGAAAATTTGGAACTATTTTAATAAACTTACTTTTAAAACTACAAGATAATAATTTAACTTAAATTCAATGCATCCAAACCTCTATAAGATTATATTCATAAAAAAATCATTGAACACAAATATTCATTAAAATATTATTATTGTTATCATTTCTAGGATCATTTATTAGTTCTATATTAATTAAATAATTGCAATAGAAATGTTGTGTAATATTTTATTGAAATTACCTCTTCAATAAAAACAAGAAATAAATTAAAAAGATAAAATGAATAATTTATATTTAAAATGAATATTTATAACATTAAATATTCTCTTTTTATCCCAATGTTAAAAATATTATAGTTACTCAAATCATGATTGTGAAATTTTTGGCTTTATATTCAATTAAAGAGTATAAATATCAAAATCAAGTCCAAATGTAAACTAAAGGCATATATTTTAATTATAGACAATTATGTACCGAATAAAATAAAAAAATAAAGTTATTTCTAGTTTGATGTTCACTCTACAGCCCTTATCATTTTATTTTCAACATCAATTACCAGATTTACTATTTACTATTGCAATAAAATTTATGAAGGTAACATCTCATGTTGATCAAAAATAAAAGACACATATTAAAAAAATAGACCTCATAATTTGAAATATTTAATACATTTTTAAATATTTATTACACTGGAGTGGTAGAATTAAAATAAAATTTAACCAAAACAAATTATATGAGAAACACTTTTTCAAAAAATTTCCTTCTTAGTATAAAAATATTTTCATCCCAAATTTAATTATATAATTCATTTAAAAACCCATAATTGTTTTATTTAAAATTAAAAATAATTAATCCAAATTTTAAAATATTCCAAATTATAAATTTACATTTTTAATACATTATAATAAAATACCATTTTCATGAAAAATAAGTAACTTTCACACTTCACATAAAATCAAACCATTCAAAAAATTCTCAAAACTTCACCTTTTGATAATTATGATATGTTGAGTTAAGAATAATATCATTTTTATTGAATAAAATTTATAAAATATCCATAAATTCATTATATTAACATCTCAGAGAAGAAATAAAAATATTTTTTAAAAGAAAATATATTTTTAAAGTCGAAAATGACTTTTCTAAAAATTGACTACTTATTTATAAATAATTAATTAATAAATGATAATTTTTAGGAACTATAAATATATTTCATAATGTTTTTAATCATATTCATACCCAACAATTCAATTGGTAGGTTATAATGATCATATTTTAATAATAATATTTCATTATTATTCTATATTGAGTGTTGTGTATTTTGTAAACTATAAAATAAAGTCATGATTTTAGAATATTATGATATTAAATTATTCTTACCCTTTAATCAATTGTGCCCTCATAATTTGAAAAAAAACTCATCAATAAAAGGATTAACATATTAAATTACATTTGTTGAAATCCCACATCATAAAAAGGATTAATAAAATATTCTCATTATAAGGTGGAAAGATAAGTATAAAGGTTATGTAGAATATCATATATTTAGGTTTATTGATAGGGTGAAATTAGTGTAATGTGAAAATATGGACATTGATGAAGAAAATAGAAGCCAAAAAATAATGGATAGTGGTAAAGATCATTGATAATGGTATAGTTAATGATAATTAGAAAGTTAACACCAATGAAAACAAACACTGGTAATGGGTGAAGTGACTATTCAGTAATCGAAAATTATGGTAATATGATAATTTGTTTATTTACGATACCTTTCCCATGATTTAATGAATTTCATTACCATATATACTAATGTCATAAGGAAATATACTTATACGACAAGTATCTCTCATCCATTAATTAATTTCCACTAGAAACTCATAATTTTCATCGAGCTGAATTTTTTGTATGATTGAGCCATTAAAATAAACTTCCATTAGATCACAAAGTTAAAAAAGGTAAATTTGTAATTTCTAATATATTTAGGCATTTACCAAACCCAAAATGGTTAGAAAAAGTTAATATAATCACAAAAATGAATAAAACATCATATGAATAAATAATACATGAATCACCAAAATTCAATTGCAATACCAAAAGTTCAAACTAAATCACCTTGTAAATTACAATCCTTGATAATTCTCAATATGTCCCAGAATTTGATTGAAACCTAAATATTAGAATAACTTAATCAAATATTATTCCATAATTTTTCTCCATATAACACAAAAAAATATTAAACACTCATACCCAAAATGAATATTGCTTGATCATATAATCTAAAAATATATGCTAATTAGTTCTATTAAAAACATTTTTTCACCACAAATGAACACTAAAATACCAAATGATTATGAAAGATAATTCGATCTTTAATCATAAAATTAAATCCCATAATATTATATTTAATCTAATCATATAAAGTTCCTAAAAAACTATAGTGATATTCTATCGAAATTCACCTATTCATATAATCACCAAATAAATTATCTATATAATGTTTATCTATATAATAAATGAAATATTCAAAAAATAATCTTAATCACTATCTATAATCCCATTTATAAAAAAATTATGTCATAATAATGGGGAAACCACATAGGTCAGTTTTAGGAATTGAAATATTATAGCCTTTTTGTTGTGGGAACAATCACCAAGGCCATTCTGAATGTTACAGGTTGTTTTCTAGTTTGTGGGTAACCCCTTTCTAAATATATATAATTTTTTTAATGTTGAGAAAAATAATACCATAGTCATAAAATATCATATAAAACCTAATTATTGTCAGTATACTGAAACTTATTTCAATCAAAATAAAAGATCCCACTTCCTAAAATAACACTTCCACATGTTAAAGTTAAGGGTTACATATTCATCAATCACCTAAAAAAACTCAATAAATTTCTGAAAGAGTAATCTGATCACATAAAACGTCAAAGGATTTTGGGGTAGGTATATTACATTTATCATTTGATCATCCATAAATATAATATTATATAATAACTCTTTAATTATTATATATATACACCCAAATTATTTAACATTATACATAATCCTTTAACAATGATTTTCATTATTATTACGTAATACATCCTTTTTTCAAAACAACATAAATCAAGACCAAATATTCAACAATATAAAAATATAATCCCAAACCTAATCCACACCTTTTATATATCATTTATAAATTTCTAATCATAAATAATAAACGAATTAGGAATTACTATTCATTCATTTTATAATCATACTGATCCCAATCTGGAGCATTCCCATGAGGACATCAATATTAATAATTTCCATATTATTCCCAATTAAATTATTTAATAGATTCTTTAGGAATAAATATATTCTTATTCATGGAGTAAACTAAATACTTTCTTTTTCTTGGGAACATTATTTCTTTATTCCCACATTTATAACATACAAAACATCTTCCTTTTATTTTAAGACATTAATCAAGTTGTTTATTCCCTAATTTATGAAAGGTATGTTATTGAATATTTTTAACTATAATTTATTTATCACCTAAAATTCCACGAAAATCTATTTCATGCTTATTTTTTGAGTTGGGAAACTCAAATTTGTTCATGTTGTTAATCATAACATTTGACTTCTAGTTAAGAGTAAGTGTTTCCACTATAGCTCCCATTCAATTTGGTTTCTCAATTTGACAACCACTACATTTACCTTCAAATCCATTTCTAATTTGGTTATTTTTGGATACATTCATTAATAATACAAAAATAACTAGTGTAAGAATATCAATAAAAGCATTATAAACCCTCCAATGAGGTGGATAAACACAAATATATCCCAAACCATAGTATCATTAACTCTTTCTATTTATAAAAAATAACCATAATTCTTTATAATATACTATGATTTTTAATTATAGAGAACTTTTAGTTTATGTTAAAATAAAATAATAACCTTTAAATTTGTCTAAGAAAATCATATGATACCAACTATAAGGACCAGGACTGAAATCATTACATAATCTCAAGTTTTAAGAAAATAATTCAGTATCTAAAATTTTTGTATCTTTTCAGGTTTAATATTTTATATAGTTTTCTCATACATCATATATAACTACAACATATTTCTAAAAGTTAAAATTTTTAATAACTATCCATTTTTCAATAATATATCACTTTAAAAATGTATCTTATATTGTTTTAATGAAAAATCATCATGAATTTTGACATAACATCTTATTTATATTTACCCTTTACTAAACCCTTTGAGAAAAATTTCAAAGCACCGGATGAGCTCAAAAAGATCAGTAAGGGACATAAAAAGAATGAAATTCATTATTTTAGGGAATAAAATTAAATCCCATGGAATTTTTACCTTTATCCCAATGATCATTGAGAAAATTAAAAAAATCATTTTCACATAAAAATAACACATGATTTCTTATCAAATAAAACATTTACAGTCCAGTTTAATTAAAAAAAACATTTTTAAGAAACATAGACAAATTATATTCATAAAATATATGAAGCCCTTCTTATAAAAATCTAAATCCTAGTTAAATCCATTAGATAAAACAGGACTTTACTCCCTTCTTCTCTCTTATTAAGATAAGGAATTACCAAATGCATTTTAGAGTTATAATGGTGTTATCCAATTGTATAAGCTATATCAGGCCCATCCAACATCATGAGTTATAATGGGGATAAAGCTAGTATATAATCATTATACGGATCACCTTTTTCACTTATATAATTCTGAAGTACCATATAATTAAAATAATATTTTTTTATTTTATATTTATATCATAAAACTTTTAAAAAACACTTTTAACCCCTTATTCAAATAATTTCGAAAATCAAAATAATTTTTTCTTTTAAAACACCATTTTCAATGACATAATACACAAAAAAATGAAATATGGTTTATCTTTTTCAAAAATAATAAATATTTTAAATTAATCCAAAAATAAAATACTTGTTACGATAGTGATGATATTTCTTTATCACCATGTGAGTTAACAAATAACATTACTTTTAAATTTTTTAATCAAATTGAAAATATTCAATAAAAATATTCTTTCAGAATTTTTCTGAAAGAAATTAAAGAGACATAAATTTTATTCTATAATTATTTTATTTTCATAATAAAAGACCCAAAAAATAATTCTAAAAATATTTAAAAGGAATAAAAATAGTTGGAAGGGAAACATTTATAGAAGATTTTCAAAAATGGTCTCTTACCTTGAGTCTGACTCATCATGAATGTTATTTATCTAGCAGAATAATAAAATTTTGTTAAATATATACTATCCTAATAATATTTTTCAAGATGAATATGTCTATTATTTAAATAATTACAATTTTTTATTCCATTACTTAATCATTTAATTTCATGTTATACATTTTGATGATATTTGACTCGTATGTCCAAAATGAATTTGGTAGGTTTACTATTCTCAAAGTGGATATTATTACATAATCAATAGAATTATAATCCTATTATAATTTTTGTTTTTAGGAGTCATTTATAATTTCAAAACAAACCATTAAATAAGGATTTTAAAAATTATCAATGTTACAATCATGGAGATGGTAGGACGTACGTACACTTGAGTAATGTTTCCATTCTTCAGAGATCATTATTGAAATAAGGTAAGTATAAATTTATATTTCCATAATGATAATATGATAATAAATACCATATTATTTATTTTTACTATACTTATAAATATGATCCATGTGATTTGGTGATGAAGAATTAATCATAATGTATCGTGGAGTTTGTAGTCTGCATGTACGCATGAAAAACATTATTATTATTCAATGGATAAAATTATATGAAATTAAATGACATATTATATTTTAAAAATGATAAATATTTAATGAATATAATTTATAAAATTTAATACATCACCACAACCATCCATGAGAGATGTTAATGGAAGAAAATTACATTAGTTCATGGGGCTGTATTCTACCATATACATGTGGGATAGATCTATATCCCATTTGATTGATGATGGAGATAAATATAAGTTATTAGATTAAAATAATAAAATATATTTATATTTTAGAAACATATGTTATAATAAATCCAATATTAAGGAATATTTCAAGGATATTTAAGAAGAAATAAAACAAAAACACTCATTTAATTACTATACCTCTTTCTTGAAAACTTCTTATGGTTTACTATGATGTTTTTCATATATTGGTTTTATAATAAAACATCCCTCTATGAAATGATTATATATTTTAGGAAGGGATTTGGGCAGGTCATGTATGAACCTAATGGTTCTTAAATTTTGAATAAATTATAAGAGGATGTTCCCTTTTATGTGGGAGGGGAGGGAATATATTGGAATTTCTTATAATAATTTGTTAATATAAATTAGTTTTTTTTGTTGAAATGGTTAAAATTTTATATTATATACAAAAAATATGAGTATGAATTGAAATCCACTAATATAAAAATATTTTTATATGTCCAAATTATATATTTTCCCATCCCTTTTTTTGACATATTTTAACTTTTTTTCACAATTACCATGGAATTAATATTTTTACTCTTTTGTGTTAAGGAAAGCTACTATAAAATAAACAAATGTAGATTAATGGATCATTATTTATATTATAATCCATACACCCAAAAAAATTATTATTGTTTATATATTTATTAATTTTAAATCATATAATAAAACATTTTTTTAAATATCATTAATATCAATTATGGTACAATATGTTTAATATGAATTATAAAACTACAAGAAAATAATCTAATTATAATAAAATGCATAAAAATATATAATATTTTAAATTTATTTATTAAATTAATTTATCAAAAATATTCATTCAATTAATATCATTTTTAAAATTATGAAAATCATTAATTTTATTTTTTTATTAGTGGAATTATTTCTACATCATCATTGCCTAAGATTTTAAGTAATAATATCTTCCCTAAAAATTAAAAATAAATTAAAATTATAAAATAATTAATTAGATTTGAAAATAAATTTTATAACCAAAGATATATTTTTTATATATATGTTAAAAATATTATAATTATTAAAAAAAGTGTTGGAAATTTTTTTTCATTATATTCAGTTAAATATTATAAAGAGAATCTAACGATAAAATGGAAATAGAAGTCCATATATTTAACTTTTGGTTGATTCTGGATGTGATATACTCATTAAAAAATGATTTCCAGATTTAGTGTCATATTATTGTCCATATCAATTTTTATTAAATTTAAATACTTGATTTACCATTTACAGTGGTAAATAAATTATATCACTACTATTTATATTGAACAAAAATATAAGGGGGATATTTACCTAATTATTAAATTCTGGTTTAAAATATTTAATATATTTTCCAATATTCAACATGTAGAAGTGGACTACTTTAATTTAATATTAAAATAAAATATGGAGTGTTTTTTTCTTTAGAAAATTTATTTTTAAGTATGAAATTATTTTTCGACAAAAATAAAGAATAAAATTCATATGAAAAACCATTTTTGTATTATTTTAAATCAAATTATCTTAAATTTTATTAAAAATAATTCAAAATATAATTTTATTTTTTTATAATTTAAAATAAAATATAGTTTTCAATAAAAAATAGTATTTTTCACTGTTCACTGAAAACCAATCTTTTAAAGAAACTCAAAAATTTTCTGTAATATAATTTACATATACTAATTTTGAAAAATATATAATTTATATCTACTAAAGTTATAAAATTTCAAGAAATTATATATTTTATTAAATCACAAAGAAAGAAGTAAAAATTTATTTTGAAAATAATTTATATCTAAAGAATAAAATGATTTTGAAAAAAATAGAGTTTTTATTTTTAGGGAATTAAAAAAAATATTTATTAAGATATTTTAACATATGTCATAATTTTATCAAACCTATTCATACCTTCCAATTCAATTTTTTGGTAATAATGTTCATATTTAAACAGTAATACTTCAGAATTCATTTATCCTCTATGTTGATTATTTTAAATATTATTGAACATAGTCATTATTTTTAAATCACATGAAATTAAAAACATAACAGTTGAAAACTAATTAATTCAAAACTAGATCATCATTCCATGTAGATGGATTTTGGGATATATTATATAGTTTCTCCAACATCAAGACAATAATGATGATGTGGTTATTTCTTGGTGGTTTGGTGGTTAGTTAAAATAATTAAACAATAAAATTAAAATTCAATAGTGGACATTTATCTTTAAGTAAATCTTTCGGTTGAATTTTATAGAGAATTCAATTAGAGTTTTAATTTATGATTTTAAATTCAAACACTCTATGAACTAAAAGAAAATTATTGTATAAATTTGGAGTATCACATGGGAAATAAAGAAGGATGTGTTTTGAATAGTTGAAGGAAAATAGTTTGTGAATTTGAAGATTATTGAACTTTTTTTATTTTAATTGTGTGATACTTAATTTTAGTGGAGATAAATAGTGAGATTAGAGTGATAAGTTCATATCATTAGTGATCTAGAATTGAATAATTAAATCATCATGGAGAGCACACTAATTGTTTGGTGTTATTATTTTTTTTTAATTTTTTTGAGATCAATATTTAAGTTTATTTCATCAAGGAATCGCTATTTAAATTATTTTATCGAAGATAAGAGGACCTTATGGACTATTTAGTACCTTTTTTAGTTGAACAGAGTAAAATAACTGTGTACATGATCCCTATATAACTACATTTTTTTATGATTATGTATCTTATTCATGTTTTCATCATCAATATGAAGAAAAATAAAATTTAGTTCAAATAGTATACGGAATATAAACACCCTAAGTTAACCATTCTGTATTTAGATGTATAATACGTACATGGCATGAAAATATATACAAAATCCTTTTATCTTATCATGAATCCAATGACATATTTTTTTTGTCATTAAATATGTTTTTAAATCAACGGGGGTTCATTTATTTTATGCATGTAATTATCAAATATGGAATAACCTGATGATATGTTATCTTTGATCTTTTTAAATTGATATATATTATGTTTTAGTACATGTGATACATGTAAATTAACCCATGGGTTGATCAATGAAGAAATAAGACACAATATTATTGAATGATGACGCAAAAGACCAATATTTCATACCAAAAGAATTTTATATTAAAATGTATATATAAATGTAAATGGATTCACATTTTCCAAAGGTATTTTTGATAAAAACAAAAAAAAATTGAAGGAGAAAACAAATTTAAGGTGGAAAAATATTGAGGCCTGCATAACATTTTTAATTATCTTAATATGGAATCAAATAAATATATAGATAGAATCTCTAATCATATTACTGATGTTATTGTTTCTATTTTGGAACTTTTTAATAGGATAAGGATTATTATATTATGAATAAGATCATCATATTATTTCCTCTTATATATATTATAAAATTACTAGCACTAGAGGGGTGAATCTTGGTGATTTGTCTCTTGATGACTTACAAAAAAGGTTAGCTTCTTATGAGATGCTCATTAATCCACGAAAAATCTTTAGAACAACAATATAATGAAATAGAATTAAAATCTATTATGAATTATTAATTTATTAATGTAGAAAAATAAGTGATGTAAGTTGTGATTTCTTATCACTTAAGTTAATGATGTTTAAAATAAGTAATGTTCAATTTTATGAAAAGATACCATTACCTTGATTCCTTGATGAAAATGTAAGAAATTTCATTTATTGGTTTCCATGTATATTTGATAAAGTGGGTGGTTTGTATGAGTACTGAAAATATTATAAGAATAGGTTTCCATCTATAACCAACTTCAATTCTAGAAATTCAAGTTGAGATATGTTACAGGTGAAGGTTTTTATTAGTATGGAATAAAAAAATGCAAAAATGGTTCTTTTGAAAATAAATTATAATTATTTTCATTTATATCTGGATTATGTTATGTTTGTATCACTATAAAAATATAAAAAATTTATGTAATATAAGGCAATGATCCAGAAGTGGGATTTGATGATTATAAAAGGACGTTGGAAGATTCCCTTGAAGATCTAGATTTAAAATAAATTAATAACATGGAAATTTGTTTATTTATGATGGTGACTTCCAGGAATATTGATCAATATAAATCTAATGTTTATTGTCTTGATAGTTTAATGAATGAATATGAAATAGGTTTAGAAAATCATTGTGATTCACTAAATTAAAAATTAATGATTGGTGAATATGATAAGTTCATTGAGGATTTTAGCATATCTGTCAAAGAGAGTGTAATGAAGATTTATAATACTAATGAAGTATTTTATTCATTGAAAAATAAGTTTTCTATAGAAATAAAAATATGTGTTTTAAATATATTCTTGAGTTTGGTAAATTTTTAGATAATATTTCATACGAAATAGTAAAATGAGTTGGTGATGTCTTGATCCCAATTCACTACTAGGTAACTGAACTTGGTTGGCCACATGGCTTTAAGTGAGCCTCCCCATATGGTATAGCCTATTTACTACTATCGAGGGTCTATGATGGTATGGTAGGGAGACTATATCATTTTTATCAAATTGAAGCACATTGGTAATATATAAATAAAACAATAATAAATGAAATTTAAAGAACATCGTATGTATTACAACACAGTAAAATTAAATCATCAATATAATATAATATAAAAAGAAAATAATTTGTGTCATAAATTGAATGATCATGTCAAGATTTTATATAAAAAATAAATTAGGCATATCTATAAATAAGTGTTCAATACAATACATGTACAATAGAAGAGAAAAAATACTATAAACTATACCATAAATATCTTGAACATTGGGCCAAACATATACTACTATGCTCCAATACTAATAGATAATATAGTGTCAACATTAGGGATATTATTCTTATCCCAACTAGTAATCATGTATTCTCCCAAGGGTACCATTCGATAGAAGAATAAGGTGTGAGTATAACCGAGTAGGTTGCCACCAATAGTGTCTTGAACTATCTTGTCTATTAATGTAAAATAATAAGTGTCTGTGTATAACAATTATTGAAGGGAAATAAATAAACCTCGTCGATCGAGGTTCCTTCTAGGACACCCTTCTAACACTAGCTATATTGGCCTAATCTAGAATGTCTTTAACAAAGATTCATAACACATTTAATATATATATATATATAAGTATATTTATATATATACACACAATTATATACATATATATGTGTAAGTATCCAGATATAATAGATTACTCAAGGATTATAACCCATACCACAATTTATATTTTCATATAGGACTCATTTTTAGAAATGGTATCAACCTCACCATTTTATGAGGAATAATAAAAATCAACTCTATTGTATCTTAATTAATTAGTTGAAATTTTATATTCAACATCATTTTTTAGGGTGTGTGAAATGTCCTGTTAATCATCCCAATAAATTATGGGGAGAATGTTTTCTAACATCTCACATCAAGGGAGCGTGATGCATCATTTCAAACACTTTCCTCGACCATGTCACATAGACCAATTTCATTTTTTTGTTAATAAAAACAATACAAGAAAATTCCAATAAATGATTTAACAAAATAAATTAAGTGGTTTATAACTCATTTAACATTCCATTTAATATCATTAAAGTCATCTATTTAATTTCAAAATTTCACTAGTTCATTAAATAGAATAAGAATAAACAATAAAAAACCATCAAGAAGGTATTTTGGACTCATATTCATTTCTAATGTGTTAAGGCATATGATAAAAACACTTGATGTGGTAGTACTTGTCGAGGTAGAATATATCTTATAATGAAAAGGACTGTTGGATTATATCTTTCTTAATGAAGTTATTTAATTCCATTAAAGAGCATATTTTAGAGGGGACTAAAAATGTATATCACCTGCACACCGACACATGTTATAGATATCATGGATTTTAGGGAAAAATTTTAGACCACCTATGTTAGATGGTGTGATGACTCCTCATCTAGTATTAGACTTTAAGTTTGTATGTAACAAAAAATTCAAAAAAATACATACTCGAGAAGACTATTAAATGTGATCAACAATGAGGTATTTCAACAGCATATATAGAAGGAGGCTGAAGTCATAGCTTGTGGCTATATGGTATATCTCAAATAATCAGGGATTCTTATTTGTGATTTCATAATGAAAATGGAAGGAGGTAGTTTCAATATAATGATCAGAAAAATTATCATTCACACATTTTAAAGGGCTTCATGGATTGGACAATCTGTTGTCCAATCCTTGAACCAATCTAACACTACCGTTGACCACATGGCCACCCCATGCATGGTTTGTGCACTATTTGAAAAACCATATGCACATAGTGTGGTTCCCCTCTAAAACATTTCTATAGATGTTCACAAGGTGGTGAGGTCTATATTTCATTATCAAACATACCATGTGGCACCACCTATAGCCCATAGGGTTGAGGTGCACCATTAACAATAACTATGTGATAATCATGTGCCTTAGATATTTCCTAAAAAATGGAGATTTGATCTACCAGAAATTCCAACATGTTTCTAAATCATACATTAATACCTTAGTAACATTCATTATAATGAAAAAAGGTATTTAAAAGAAAATTTCAATGAGCTATAAATCATAATAAAAACTATGTTTAAAACCCAACCATCCTTAAAGAAACAAATCTCTAAGTTTCCCTTCTAAGGGTGGTTGGTTAGAATCTGAGAATAAATTCATCCACTGAGAACATATATTGGCCTCTAACTTCAAATTCACATATTATACATGGTTGTTATTTCATATAATCTATACAATAAGAACTAGCATGGATTCAATATACTCTATGATCTGATCAGTAATATATATAGGATATCCCTTAAAATAACAATAAACATCCAACTCAACCTCATCATAATAAATGATATGATATGGGTCTAAATGTGAACAATATAACTAAGAAATGTAAAAAAAATCATGCAGAAACCTATATCTTAGAGGGAGTGTTATTTGATAATCCACAAGTATAAACCTCCCCAGCATATGGAAAATTACAACAGATTGAGTGAATATCTTACCTTAACTTGGAATCTATCAATTCCTCAATCTTGGTGAAAAATATTCGAACACCTGATATCCCACCTAGAATCCAGTGGTTATACTATTACCAAGAATTCTCTTTAGAAATGTGCTTCCAAAAACATTTCACATTCTCCAAGGTCTCTTAAATGAGACAAGGTCCCATTAGTGTTGTTTATCCTACCTCTAACCATCATAAGGGTCAAGACATGAAAAATAATGTAAGACCTCTTAAGGATCCACCAATATAGTATCTTAGAAGTTTTTTAATGTTTAGGAATTTAGTAAGAGGTTTATGTTTCTCATAATAACCTATAAAATAAATGATACATGCTTGAAGGATATAATCTAGAACCTGTATTGTATGATCAGATTGACTATCGGTATGTGGTTGATAGGTTGTGTTCTGAACCACATGTGAACCCAAAACCTTCTTCAACGCCTACCAGAACTATAATGTAAAATTATAATCAATGAATAATACCATGGTACATTGAAATAAATTAGGTTATATGATTTCCTTGATATTTAGCTTTCATTTCTCATCCACTAAAAAGGTATCCAAAATAAACAATATGTGAGTGACCTTATTCTTCCTAGAAATGATGAAATATAAAACATAACCACATCATTGAGAATTTATAAAACCATCAAAAAATACATGGTGGCATCATCCCATTTAAATTATAGAGTGGATAGTGATTATAATATTATATCAGGTTCTTGGTGATTTACCAGCACCTTCTAATAAGTGAAAAACAGACTGAAAAGACCTTTTATCTACCTTTTAATACAAGCCCACTAATACATGGGGCCTAATTCATAGTACACCATTGTAATACCAGAATGTAGTACCCAAAAAGAGGCATGATATTCTCTTGTCAAATCATCTAGTATTTGTTTTGGAACCCAAAAACTACCATTAATGAAAAATATATCATCCTCATTAATATACTAATAAGGAATTGTTTATTTTCCTGAAAAACTATCCCATCAGACTTAAATCACAGGATCGTAATGATTCATCATCTTTACACTACCCAATAGTGAAGTTGTATAAATAAAGATGTGAGTATAGGTTTCTCATTAGAATCATAGACCTATTAATTCATCACAAAAAACAATGAAATCAACATCCAATCACATCTTGTATATATAAACCACATATTTTTATTCTTCTTTTTCAGAGCATCCACCAATGAATTTCCTTTTCCAGCTATATTGGAATGCTCAAAATCAAAATACTTCCTGTATTAAACCAATATCCATTGTCTGAGATCCAATTCATGATATATGAATATTTATTTGAGGATCATTTGGAACGTGTATACAATGAACCTTTCTCCCAAAAATTAATACAACCAACAATATATGGGATGAATAGTTATATCTAGAATGAGTTTGGGAATTTGGTAATTTAACTCAAGTGGCCTCAAATGTTGAGACACGTACCCCAAAATGAAATATCTTTTCATTATATTTCCACATAAAAAATTTTATGAATCCCAAGAAACCATGTATCCCTTATCTTGCTCATGTAAAATTAGTATTAGAACTAAGGTAAGTATTCCTTACAATTAATAAAATGCATTTTCACAAGATTCATACCATAAAAATTTGACTCCCTTTGTGGTAAACCATGTAATATGTGTTTCAAAGAATTATAAATCTATAATAAAATGACTATACACACAGGGTTAACTCTAAGAAGCATAAGGTGCTAAAAATTTCCCTATGATTCTCCTATGAAATTAAGTCTCACACCTTCTTCAGATCCATAGATACCCCATATTTTCATACAATGTGACCTAGTAAATGAACATCCTCAACATAGAAAGAAGACATTTTTCTCATCGAATATAACATATGATCTCTCAGTGTATTCAATATGATGTTCATATGTTCAGTATGCCCAAATTTAGTACGAGAATACACCAACCATAAAGTCAATATAAAAAATATTCTATCTCTGTCTACTATGATTGTTGTATGTGCTATATTTGATGGTCTAACACATACTTGATGATAGTTCAATATCAAATAAGTCTTTACTAAAATCCAAAAATTCTTAGAGATGACAAAATATGTAATCTAGATGAGGTAATGAATACCATTTTTTAATTGTGATCATATATTATTTAATCTTATTGTCATGAATCAAGTCAAGATTACATCCATCTTGATATCTAAAATGATCTAAGAAATTGAACGAATGGTGTTACTAATCCCACAGGCTGTAAACTAGTGTCAGGAATCAAAGTAATCAATAATTGGAAATATTTTTACCAATGAATAACAAGGATCAACAAATAGACTAACAAGCTGATCAAGTAATAATTAAAAACAACTGATCAAAATAAATACACAAACTAATTCAGATACATGATAAAACTGAACAATCTAGAAACTGAATTTTAAAAAAACCAAACTACCACTGACATGATCTCCATGTTCCCTCATGGTCACCACCGTCAAAAAACCTACTGGGCTCAAGACCAACCAGCTCTAACGATGAAAAATCAAACTTGTAAATCTGAACCAGTAAAACAGTTCGGGTGTACTAACACTAAGTGGTACATGTAGGTGGTGAGCTTAACAGATTGGTAAGAAATCACCATAGAATCCATACAGTTCCTTTCCATAAAATACCCCATAAACTTTAGTTTTTAAATACATATATAAAATATTTTTTCTTCATTTGATTACACAAGACCAACAGTCCATTTTTCAAAATATTATGCGCCATATCACTAGTTTTCAAAAAGTATTATAGTTTTATAAAAATCATAAACAAAAAACCCAAGAAAATATATATCCATTTATGATGAAAAATTAATAGAAAGTGTAAACATGAATCAAAATCTAAAAAAAAGTAAACAAGAATATACAGATTATAACCTTGAGAATTTCTGAAACATTCCTATAGTGATATATGTATGTACTTGAGTCAGACTCACCTACTGGCATATTATAAAAATACCTAGTCTATAACAAATTGGTCTCCCTTAACTAACCAATCCAGTGTCACATCCAACCAAGACCTTTCAATTCAAGGGGGTACCAATCTGTCTCATTGGGATTGAAAAGAAATTATCGCTATACCCATTAAAATATGCCCTGAAAGCCAATAGTAATTGTACACTGTGTATGTAAGAGGCCATAAAATGCATAACACACATTACCTAACACCGCCATACTTTTATACCCCAAACAGTAACACCACCCGCAAGATAACCCCCACTAGGAGAACCTCCATTGGGGTTCCCAAAATATAACAAAACATTCATAAGCTCTAACTGGTTTATCATTTTATACAAGATTTTAAACAATTTATCAAAAAAACTTAAAATGACCATCATTATCTTATCTTACATGTGTTGAAACAAAATTCCCAATGCATATCATGTTAAAATGGGCCTTAAATTCTCAAAAAAAGAATAAATTTGAAAAGTAACTTAGAAATTATTTTCTAAAATCAACATATATCACTACATTCACATAAAAAATGCCAGATGGGCCTTTATAAACTTTATAAATCAAGCTGCATTAGAAAAATCTAAATAGGACCCTAGATCATTATAGTTGTACAGTGTAATTGAAGATCAAAGTGGTAAATTGCTTCAAAATTTCGGCACTACATACCTTTAAGATGCCAAATGGGATAACATTTAAAGAGAACATTCGAAATTACATTAGAGTCATTGGAAACCAACAAACCATTTTTAAGGAGACATGTGTTTAAATAAAGGAATAAGGATGGATAAGTGTTTCAAAATAAAGGTTTTTGAATTAAATAAGTTTATCTATGTCCATTTTCATTTTTTCCCACCCATGTGTGTATCCCAAGCACACATGTACATTCCCATATACTATGCTTCCCCATAATCATCTATAATGTTACCAAAAACCATTTTTAAAGAAACACCTTGTGTCTTCCAACCAACATAACATACCACATGCATGATTCCTTCCATTGAAATCATCAATCTACACACAAAATTTCGAATTCATAATAAAAAAATGATATCGTAATATAAACAAGGTTGAACACTAACAAAAAAATTCATTTTAAAAGAACAATTTAAATTTTAATGAACACATCATGTGCATAACATTGCAAAATAATTAAATAACCCTCTTAAAAACCCACCTTCACTAATTTTTAGCAACCTAAAAATATCATACCATGAAATGAAATAATAACACGAGAATGTGAAACAAAATATTATATTAGATAAAAAACAACAAGCATCGATGGAATTAGTCAGAATGGAAAATAATGGAAACACCTACAACAATGGAGTGTGGAAGTAATAAAACATCGAGAGAATGGAGATTTAATCCCAATACATAAAAAACACACCTTAGCATCAAATATAATGAACTATACATCAACCCTAACCCATATGGTTCAGTAAAAAGGGAAACCTCATGGAGAGAGTCTATGGTCTTAAGAGAGAAGGGAGGAGAGAAGGAGAAATCTTCCAAAACCCAAAGGAATCTTTCCTTGGGACCTTCATGGGGTTTAAAAATTTGAAATAGGGAAAGGGGGAGGGATACTAGAGGATCCCATGGTGTTCCAAGGTTTGAGGAAGGAGAGAATTCCTGATTTATTGTTAAAACATAGAGGGGAAATATTTTAATTTCAATGTTTTAAGAATCTTGGATGCTCTCAAGGTTTGAAAGACTATGCACAAACCATGTAGAATCCACTGTTAAAATGGATAGAACCTCGTGAATTGTTTTTTCATGGTTTCCCAAACCATTCCCAAATTCTTATCCCTAACCCTTGACTCAAAAATGACATACGTAGTTTCTTTAGTGAGCCCACATGGTTCCCCTTAAGAATGTGATGCCCATGCACACCTTACTGTTTTGCCCAAAACATCCATTTTTAAACAAAAACTAAAAAAAATAAACTAAGACTCAACCTAATCCTCAAAAAATATCCATGTCCTAGAAAATATTAAAATAAAATATTTTCAAAGGTTGGAGTGTGATAATTCTCCCAAAAAAACACTTTCTTCACCAAGAATCTCTCCCAACCAAATGTTACCCAGAAATTAATTCCATGGACGTTCAAATACAAAGGAAACATGAACCTCAGGGTGACATTTTACTCCAAAAGTCACACTCATACATTCCAGAAGAAATAAAATTTTAAGAATGAGGGGAGAATATGAGTGGGTTCCCCCCACCATAAGAACTCTACTATCATGAGATCATTAAAACTCCCAATACGACTACGAATGGAAACTACCAAACCAAATCAAACTTCCAACACTAGGGGAATCCCATAGATGAAAAAAAATTTAATATACATACCAAAACATGCTCTATAAGTTCCATATACTCAAGAATCACTTAAATTAACATTACTGATATCTAATATAGAAAAAAACTCACACAAGGGCCAAACACACCATATGAGAGTAGAAAATTCAAAGTTCCACATTCAGGAAAGATAAACACTCATGTTTCTAAAATAAAAAAAATCAAAAATCATTTTTAAACAAAGGATAAATGCAAAAAAGAAGAAATAATTAAAATAAGGAAAATCAAATGTCATTGGCCTAATTTTGGATATAAAAACTCGGCCAAGGCCTTCCGCACCCTTGAAAATACATGACTGTGTGAAATCTTCACTCTTAGTCCTATGGACAGAGCCCTAATGACGGAAGCATTTGTTGCCTCATAGTTAGGTGCAGATATCCTCTAATAACAACATCCCCTTCCAGTGAAACATCTTGATAAGATTCTCTATATAACCCATAAAATTGTAACGACGGTAGGATATTGGAGAATTTTGAAAAAAAAATGGATTCAAATGCCCGAATTAGCCACACTAGGGGCATATAACTGAAATATATGAAAACTAGAGATGATACCCAATAAAATATAATTTTTAGAAATAGGTTCCTTTGGAACACACCTCTAACCATATGTAGAAACCTCTCATGTAGCCAGGGATACCGAATCTCTAACTGCTTATACTCTAGAAACCAAATCAACCAAGAATTACTCATCCAATAGTTTCTCTAAACAAATATCCCTAGAGGAGGAACTCACTCCTTCATCTATGGATGATGACCCCTAATGAAAAGATAATTATTAAACAGATCCTTTAATGCCACCTCTAGAAAAAAGGAAACCAGCACCTTGATGTAGTCAACATAGGCCTTCACTGTCCATTGGTTGTGTTGAATATTCATTTTATCTACCCTTTTCTTCTACTTCACTTCTGCATGTATAAAATATTAGACCAAAATGGACTTAAAAACCTCCCAATTATTCCCAACATCCTTCTATGAAAGGGATAACAACTCTGATTCTTCCAAATATGGCCCCTCAAATAATCCCAGAATATCAGGCACTCTCATTGATTCAAGAGTTCCCAAAAATATTAATACAAGATAAACATTCTCAAGCCACTCCACTTCTTATAAGGGACCTTGATCACCACAAAGGATATGTAACAACCTAGATAAATTAGAAACTAGTTATGACTCACAAGAAACATTGGGGACATTTCCAGGTGGAATATTCTAAAATAGACGAGAAATACAAAACCAAAATCAACATCAACCTGAAACATATAATAGGGACATCTCAATCCATAAAAATAGGATCATAGATTATACATTTCAACATAACCATAAATCCTCTTTTCAAAAACCATCATTTTTCTTTATATTCCAAAACTACCTTCTTCAAAGTCCGTTATCTGAACACCAAATGCACTTTTCATAAAAAAATAACACTCTAAAACAAAAAAAAATTCTGAAATCATTTTCTCCCTTCAAAATAAATTTATAAAAACAATGTCAATCTTTGGCTTTAAAATACACACCCATTGAATCTTATGAACCTTCACACATGTGTACATCAATTTCCATCCACACGGTCCAATATTCACTTTCCACACATACCCACACATATGAAAATCCTCAAAAATAATACTGAGGGTTATGGTTAACATTTCATTACCAAACACCAATGATTTCCCAAATTTTAAATCCAATTTTTTTTATTTATAACCCATTTTTAAGATATGAAATTATTACAAATAAATTATTTTCTATTTAAAAACTTTTTTTTCAATTGAAAAGATTAATCATATCAACTGAGACCATGACAAGACATAACTCTTACCAAATTACCGGAATGCGGAACTAGTAGCCATTACTATCTTGAATACATGGTAATGTTACATTTTTTAGGTAATAATTAACACTAAGAGGACTTTGAACCATTCACTTGGATTCCAATTGGGTCACTACTCGATGTGATATCATAACATGAAAACAGCTCACCTCTATTGTCATTCCTCATTCGAAAACAATGACAAAAATACACAAATCATGGAATTCCCATGGTATATATAGGATCAAAAGTAGAAACATTTCTTTACACTCTTCTTTTAACTACCACTTAAATCCCAAAAAATACTAATCTCTAATCTAATAGTAACCCCAAATATGAAAAAACTGCTCTTATACCATTTTTTTCAAACCATTATATGATTCCACCCAACCTGACATCCAACCTATTTTGATACATGGATAGAAGGGAGTTCCCTTTACCCATGGTTTGTAAACTAGTGTTGGTCATCAATTTAATATCTAAGGAGAATTATTTTGACCAAATAATAACATAGATCAACAAATAGACTAACAATTTGAGAATGTAACAGTAAAAAAAATAGATCATTATAAATACACAGACTGATTCAGATATAAATACAACATAAAAATATTGAACCTAAATAAAAACCAAACCAAAATACCCCTAACATAATCTCCATGTGACCTCATGGTCACCACTATCTACAAAATTACTTGCCATGTGGACAACCTACTCCAATGATGGGAACTACAACTAGAAAACCTAAACCAAGAAGACCCTATGGTTCTACCTACATTGAATGGTGGTATTAGGGTGTGAGTTTAATAGATCAGTATGCAATCACCATAGAATACATACATTCCATTATAAAAAATTTCAATAAACACTAGTTGGGAAATACATATATAAAATAGGTTTATCCTTATTTGGCTATACAGACACAAATTTTCCTTTTTCAAAACACTACACACCATATCACTAGTCTTCAGTAATGATTACAATTTTAAAAACCAAATCCGAAATCAAAATTCAAGAAAAACTATATAAAGATATATTGAAAAATAAAAATAAATAGTAACAAAAAAAATCAAATTTAGTAAAAAGTAAAAAAGAAAATGCATACTAACCATGGGAATTTTCAAAACATCCCATAAGAGATCCCTGGATGTACTCGATTTGGAATCACTTGTCATTGTATGGTATGGTTCCATAGTCTAAAACCAAATGGACACCATAAACTATCAAATCCAATGGAAAATACCACCATTCCATGTCAATTCAAGGAAATATTAACCCATATCGTTGGTTTTTACAAGAAACTGTCATTTAAGCCTCAAAAAGACACCTGAAAAACCTAAGGTAATTGTAACTAAGTATATATGATGCCCTAGAATGCATGATTAACCTTATGTTCCACCACCATACTTTCCTACCACAAAAATGACACCACCCACTCCAAAACCCATATAGGGAGATCCACCTTATGTTTTTCCATCAAATGACATATCATTCATATGTTACACCAAGCTATCTTATTAGACATTATTTCAAACCATTTCTTAAAAAAATTAAAATTTCAATCAGCCTCATATCATACTTGTTTTGAAAAAATATCCCAATGCATCCCAAGATCCAAATGGGCCATAAATTTCTAAAACCATGATTATATGTTCAAATTAAAATTCACATTGTTTTGAAAAATCAACATAAAGAAGTACATTCACATAGACGATTCAAAATGGGACTTTAAACACTTTATAAATCAAGCTACATCACAAAATGACATTTGGGCCCCTAAATCATTTTAATTACCTATTTTATTTGAAGAGTTAAGAGGGAATTTGTGTCAAAAATAAAACAAGATATACATTAAAGATGTTGAATTGTATAAGTTTCAAAGAGCACATTTCAAGTCATATTTGAGTCATTAGAAACAAAGGAACATGGAAACATGTGTTTGAGGGAAGGAAAGAGGAGGAGGGATAAGTGTTTAGACATCTAGTTTTTTAAATTTAGAAATTTAATCCAAGTAAATTATCATTTATTTTCCCATCCATTTGTGCATCCAAAGCACACATGTATGATCCCACATCCAATGGTTCTGCATAAGAATCCATAAGTTACCCAAAACAATTTTTAATAAAACACCGCATGTCTTCTAACAAACATAACATACCACACGTATGTGTTATACCATACATATAACCAATCTACTCACACAATTTCAAATTAATTATCCCAAAATGATATAATAAAATAAAAAAGTTTTAACACTAATAAAAGCACACAATTTAATTTTAAAAGAATAATTTACATTTTAACGAACATCTCATGTGCATAACATTCCATTATAATTAATGATAATTTTTTAAAAACTACTTCCACTAATTATTAAGAACATGGAAATAACATAAAAATAAAGGAAATAATACCAATGTCAAGAAAAACACCATTTTATATTACTTAAAAATTCATAATCATCGATGCAATGGGTGAGAAAATAAAATTATAGAAAAACATACCTCAATGGTGTGTGGATGAAACGAATCTTCGAGGGAAGGGAGAAACAAGATCATTAAAAACACCACACAAACAAACATAATATAAAATTAAGTACACATTATCCCTAACCCATGTGGTTTTTCCAAGAGAGAAACCCCACAAAGGGAGAAAAAGATCTCAAGAGGCAAGGTAGAAGAGAACGATAAATTTAACAAAAACATACGAATATTACCATGGGAACATCAAGGAGATTAAAAAATGGAAGGATAGAAATAGAGAGGGAGATTTGAGGATCCTAAAGTGAACCTAGGCTAGAAGATTGGGAGAAATACCAATTTAGGGTTAAAAATATGGGAGAACTTGGTATTTCAATTTTTTTAAGAAATTGGGCTGCTCACATAGTTAGTCTTCTTTATTTGAAAAATCATGTGAAAAATATTCATAAGCCACTTTATATATGGATAGAACCGCAAGCACATTTTCCTTTTGGATTCACAAACCATGACCAACCTGTGTGCCCTACCCCTAAACTCCAAAATTAGCTGCACGGTTACCTAGGTGAAGCTGCACGGTTCCCTGTAAATGTGTGTGTCCCGTTAATTAGATGATGCCAAACCCAAAACATCCATTTATAAATGAATAATCAAAAATTTAAAATGGTACCCAACCAGAACCTTACCCAAATGATACATTCCAAGGAAAAGAATAAAATAAAATAATTTCAAAGTTTTGGGTGTGACATTTGTTTACATAGATCCTGAGAGTTCCATCAGTATACTTCATAAAAAGGATGGTTGGACCCCAAGAAGAGTTATTTGGTCATATAGAATCATAATATTTCAAGTCCTCCAGAAATCACTTGTGTTCTTGAAGATCATATTGATCTATCATGTAAGGATGAATTGATATCGGTGTTTCTCTTAGAACCATCTCAATAGTAAACTTTAACTCTCTTATAGGAGGTAGCCCAAAATATAATAAGGGAAAATATACCTAAAATGATCCAATAGTGTAAGGAATTAGTTTTTAACATTCCCTTTGATCATCTATACAGATTCTATAAATCAGGTTCATTACTTTGCTCAGAACACGATGATATGGTCTAGATCGAATAGCCTAGATGTAACACCCCAAACTTCCACGGTACGTTTCCCTTCGAATAATCGATAGCGTGTGTTGTACGCAACCTCGAGTTCTAACACACACCACAACTAATTAAACTAGCCATTGTGAATAGTAATACCTACTTTTTGAAATCATATATATTTTATATTTCAAAATGGACTTCATTTTTGGATTCGGAATATTGAAATTAGCCTAGGGTGAAATTTTGGTACTTTTCGGATAACTTTCATATTTTGATGAATAGTGAAAATTACTAAATTTTAATTAAAAACAACTTTTTTAATCAAAATAATTAATAGTGATAAATTGTGAATTTGAGTGGTTTTAAAGTATATTTAGAATATATTTTTACCATTTAATATAATGTTGGTCATTGGACATAATTTTACAATTAAACCAAACATAAACAAGTGTCAATCTTTTGATAGTTATTACCTCTTAAAACACGCTTTTTGTTTTGACAGCGGGAATTAATTTTAAATTAATTTCTGCCACTTCTGTGTTTTGAATTTAGGAAAATGGATTCCATATTTGGAATCAGGATGTTCAAATTGTGTAAATAGGTAACTTTTATTTTTAGACATTTTGAATAGTTACTGTGGTAAATATTTTATTTACCATGGTTAAAGGGTAAATCCGGTAAATAAGGGTTAAACAAATAATATTATAATAATACAAAATTACCCTAAAACGTGTCCTAACCTTATTGGTGGACACATACCCGACCATGGGCATCCTTGGGTCAATTTGGGGACCCCTTGGAGCCACTTGTAAGTGATAATGACACATTATATTAATAAAGTTAAAATAAAAATAAAAAATGGCATAAGCTTACATCTTTTAGAAGAACAATTTTTAAATAGGGTTATACATGTTGGATTTTAGATTATAAATATTCATTAGAAATCTAAAAAGATTTCCTACATAATGATATTTTATTTATAATTTTTACACATCAAATAATTTAAATTATTAATGACACAATAATGATGCAATGTTTACCTCACTAATAAATCATTTAAATAAATAAGATTATAATGATTAAAATATTATCTAAAACCTGTCCAATTCTTATTGGTTGATGTTATTTAGAATATGAGTCATCTTATCTTCGACCTCAATGATTTTTGGACCATTATAAACCGAATATAATTATATTATAAAGTAATACTTTCACTCTTTCCTAAAGAGCCCCTCCTCCCCCTTATAAAAGGAGACCACTTCTACTCATTCCTCACACCTCTCAAGCCACTTGGCTCGTCCAAACTCTGCCCAACTAATCTCCCCACATCCCTCTCCTCCTCCTTGAAGCTTCCCCTTAGGCAGAAAGCATTTCAACAAGTCCTTTGGTTCTAACCAAAGTGAGTTACCTAAATTAAAGGTAACGATTTCTCTTAAATTATTTTCATTTATTTTGCTTCTTCAACCCCCAAACTCTTTTTATTTCCTTTCTTTTGTAACAACACCAGTATCCTCAATATACTAGGATGTTGTTATAATAAGGATTCAAACTACACATACACACAACTCCATCTAATGGATGATGAACATAATGTTTCTGTGGATGGCAAACTAACGCCTCACGAAACGATGGTTGTTCAAATACATCTTACCGCCTCTCATGGTGGCCATTATGATGGAACTGTAATTAAATATGATATTAATGATATATATTTTATATATAATCTTCTGTAATTCCATTTTATTTCATACCATTATTCGTTTCATGTTGTATATACATACGATAATTTCATTTGAGGAAGTGCGGACTACCGCCCCCTTAAAATGATATGACTCGTTCATACCACACATGGAACGTATAAAGGATGGTGTTAATGAACTTAAGTAACATATATAAAATATTATATTATACTGGAATAGTAATATACCTATGTATCATTTGTATTCGATTCTTTTAAAATAAAAATTAAATGGAAGTAGCGTTCGTGCGTACGTACGGACTACCGTCTCCACGAACGCGATGAGATTCATTCTCCATCATATCCATTCAAGTATAATTATCATTTAATTATTTAAAAATGGTGTTTAAGGACTTGATATCATTCTGGATATGAATAAGATACAACAAACATGACTTATGTAACAAAACATATAAAGAAAATGAGTAAGTTAACACCCGAAACGGCGATAATACTAAGATATTATTATCAAATCAATATTAAAAGATCATATATGATATCATATTAATGTATATGATTCTTGTATAATTTAGTAAAAATTATTTCACTATTATACAGGAGGTTAACCTACCCCAACCAAGGAAAAGTACAAGGTAAGGGTTATTTCACAATCTCTTCATTATCCGAGGTTGTTTATATGTAATAATCTACTGGGATCTCTTTATCATCCACATCCATGTTTCTTAAAAATGTATTTCAAAACATTTTTACTATTTACAAGAATATGGGTTAAAGTCATTTATACCCTTTTTTGACTTTTTATAAGATGTTTATAAAGGAATCTTTCCGTCGTTTTCAAAACAAGGTCCTTTTTAACCTTTTCGACAGAATTGAGGTAAGAATGTTTTTTTTAACTTATACGGCGGGTGCGGTTATTTTACGCCATTATAAAATCTTCAAAGCTTTCCTTACAAGATTATAAGAATATTTTCAATGAAAATGTTTTATTTTATATGGATCTTAAATGATTTCAAAATAAAAGGAGATATTTCTTTAAAAAGAATTTTGATTTCATCTATGTCAACATCCTTTGATGGATTTTAAGATTATTTGAAGTTAATTTATTATGATACAAAACTTCTATATTGTATTGAAGGTTTTGTGATATGTTTGACTGTGGATGTGCTATTTTTATACCATTCATAGTTTATTGTGAAAGTATTGACATTTCGTATGCTAGTTTTAATACGAATGTTTATGTTATGTTTAAACCTTTTCATATGGGAATGCATTGGACTTAATAAGTGACGGGTGGAGCCCGCTATAGCTCCTCGATGCATCGGTAGGTCTCATGAGACAAACTAGTGTCTTGGCACAAGGCCTTGACAAAATCTTATTTGTAGTCTTGGCACGAGGCCTTGGCTATGTGGTTATGATAGTCTGGCATTATGCATTCCAACATTATGAAAGTGGTTATTGATTTTTGCATGTGATTATTCATTTAGTAGAATATCCATGTGAATAAGTAAATGGCATTATTTCATTTTATTTATGCCATACCATGTTGAAAGTTCGTATTTAAAAGGCTTTTGATTTAGTTATAAATTGCCTTAAATGTTTATTCTTATTTATGAAAGTTTCCACTTTATTGTTATCCTTACTGGGCATTTGAGCTCACCCCTTTTTTATGTTTTATTTTTCCCAGGATGTGAAGAAGTAAGTTATGAATGACCTGCAGGGATTTTATGAGGGGTTAATAGTGTGGATTGTGGAAACATTATGTTGTTGTATTAGTTTTTCATTTTATGATGTAATGTAAAACTTATGAATATATCTAGTGTTTCCAAGGCTACTAACCCAATCGGTCTTTCGAGATTTGATCTTTCTTGTGATCATGCCAATGTTATGTAATTATTGCACCGACTCTGGGCAACTGGGGTCGGGGCGTTACAGTTGGTATCAGAGGAAGTTTAGTACAAAACTTGGAAGCTAGATTTAGATAAACTCTGATTAGAGCACATAGACCTAAGATGAACTTTGAGGATTAGTATAGAAGAACTTCCTAGAATTTTGGTATTGTAGAGACTTTGTGAGTTTTCCGAGCAATACATCCCTGTCTGGATACGAGCAGGTAGAGGCGGCTCTGGCACAGATGTACCTTGGGGTAAAACCCGAAAACACCGCTTTGAGCTAGACTCGAACGGGAACTGGTGCACGACAACGGGCCTTGCTGCACTCTTGGTTACGACACTCCCGTGGGATATGCTTAGGATAACTCTCACTTTCTTTACAAATAATTATGAAGGGTTTATGAGTATATACTTCCTCAAAGAAAACATTTTTATGATTATGGATTATATCCATAAATAGTTCAATTTATGTTAAGTGTTTTATAAGTATGGGATTATGTATTTTGATTAATAAACTGATCTAGTTTATGCCATTGTTTAGAAATGGCGCCTAGTGGAAGAAATGGAAACCGTATCAATGCACGCACTCCATGTAGGGATTGCCCTCCTGCTCAAGATAATTATAGTGGGGCAGGTGATGCAACTGGTGCTGAACAGCTAATCACCGTACTGGGAAAACTTACTCAGGTTATTAATAATAACCTTACCCGTATGGAGCACCCTGATCTGCAGCGTGGAGGATCAATGTTAGATCGATTCATGAGACAACAACCACCAACGTTCAATGGGAGTACAAATCCCTTAGTAGCTGAGCAATGGATATTTTCCCTAGAGAAAATATTTCAGGCTTTGGGGAGCAGTGAAAGGGAAAAAGTTATCATGGCAGTTTACCGCCTCACTGGAGATGCTGATCAATGGTGGTCATTGATTCAAAATACAAAGGAAGATGATGAAGTATCAAATATGGAATGGAGGGAGTTCAAAGATCTGTTTTTAGAAAAATACTTTCCTCGCGACCATCGAGCAGATATGGAAAGACAATTTCTGAGTCTGAGACAAAAGGAGGATGAGAATGTCACAAAGTATGAGGCTAAATTTACAAGGTTAGCGAGGTATGCTGGAGATTATATTCGCAACCCAAGAAGTAAGATTGATCGTTTCTTTGATGGGTTAAAACCATTTCTCCGTCGAGCATTAGTCTCACAATCCTTTTCGTCGTACGAAGACATTGTCTCATGTGCTATCAAGACCGAAAAAGAATTCTCTAAGTCTTATGACTTTAAAGCAAAGCAAGAGAAGAAGAGACCTGCTGATCAATCTGGGAATGGAAATAAGGGGAAGAAGGGAAAGGTTGAATATCCATCTTGTGGTAAGTGCGGGAAAAAACACCCCGGTGCTTGCCTGAAGGGAATGGGAGTCTGTTACAAGTGTGGTGAAAAAGGCCACCAAGCTCATGATTGCAAGGGGAAGAAGGAAGCTACCAACGTTCAGTGCTACAATTGCAGGGAGATGGGGCATTATGCAAATGCATGTCCTAAGCGTCAGGAGAACTTACCTCAGAAAAGGCCAAGGGATCAAGTCCAGGCTTATACTATCACTACTGCTGAGGTAGAAGCTCCGAAAGACGTGGTGGCAGGTAATTTAATGGTTTCCTCAAGTTTAGCAAATGCATTATTTGATTCTGGATCATCGCATTGTTTCATATCTTCCCAGTTTGCTAAGAAAATTAGATATTTCCAATTTGATTTAATAAGGGAGTTGTCTGTTAAAACTCCTAAGGGAAGTATCGTTGCAACAAAGTTTTGTGAATCAGTCCCCATTAGAGCACATAAATATTCTTTATCTGCTGATTTCATCGTCATACCTATGATTGAGTTTGATATAATCCTCGGTATGGACTGGCTTTCGGACTATGATGCGAAGATTTATTGTAAGAAGAAAGAGGTTACGATTCTTGATGATAATGATAAGGAGCACCTTATTTTTAGAGCAGAATCGTCACCAAGTAATTCTTATTTAGATCCACCCCCTGTAGCTCAACTTAATTCAATTATCGGGGAGGAAGAGAATGAAATAACTGTCGGTGAGGAAAGTAATGTTCAAATAGAGGATGTACCTATTGTGAAAGAATTTGTAGATGTATTTCCGGAAGATTTACCTGGACATCCTCCAGAACGAGAAGTTGAGTTTTCTATTGATTTGATTCCTGGATCAAGGCCTATATCGAAGACCCCTTATAGAATGGCCACTGTAGAGCTAGTCGAACTAAAGAAACAACTAGAGGAATTGAGTAATAAGGGATTTATTCGCCCTAGTGTTTCTCCATGGGGAGCCCCTGTTCTTTTTGTTAAAAAGAAAGATGGATCTATGAGTTTATGTATCGACTACAGGGAGATCAATGCTATAACGATAAAGAACAAGTATCCCCTACCTCGTATTGATGATTTATTTGACCAACTGCATGGAGCTCAATACTTTTCAAAGATTGACCTTCGATCTGGATACCATCAGTTGTGTGTAAAGAAGGAAGACATTCCGAAAACAGCATTTCGAACCAGGTACGGGCATTACGAGTTTACTGTAATGCCGTTTGGATTGACTAATGCACCCTCTGTATTCATGGATCTGATGAATAGAGTTTTCAAGGATTATCTCGATGAATTTGTGGTGGTATTTATTGATGATATCTTGGTATACTCCAAAACCTACAAAGATCATGAAAATCACTTGCGCATTATCTTGAAGACTCTGAGGAGGCATGAATTATATGGAAAGTTTAGCAAGTGTGAATTCTGGCTTCAGGAGATTTCTTTTCTTGGCCATATTGTCTCTAAAGATGGAATCTCTGTTGATCCTTCTAAGACCAAGGCAATCCAAGAATGGCCAGCACCTACGACTATAACTGAGGTACGTAGTTTTATTGGTTTGGCAGGTTATTATCGACGTTTTGTCCAGAATTTTGCCCGATTGGCTAACCCATTAACGAAGCTCACACGTAAAGGGGTTAAATTTGTTTGGACAAAAGAGTGTGAAGAATGTTTCGAAGAACTGAAGAGAAGATTAGTCAATGCTCCTATATTGACTCTACCATCGGGGAATGATGGGTTCGTTATTTATAGTGATGCATCAAAGAAAGGACTTGGTTGTGTCCTTATGCAGAATGATAGAGTTATTGCCTATGCATCACGACAGTTGAAAATTCATGAACAAAACTATCCTACTCATGATCTTGAGTTAGCACCTGTGATCTTTGCTTTGAAGATATGGAGGCACTACCTCTATGGTGAAAAATGTGAGATTTATACTGATCACAAGAGTTTGAAGTATATTTTCTCACAAAAAGAACTCAACATGAGGCAAAGGAGATGGCTTGAATTACTCAAGGATTATGATTGCACGATACACTACCACCCGGGGAAAGCAAACAAAGTAGCAGATGCTTTGAGCAGAAAAGACCATGGAGTTCTGAACATGATGAGAATTGAAAGGGATCCAATTTTCATGGATCTAGAGAAGATGGACATGGGAATAACCAGGGAAGGTGAAACATCAATGCTTTTTCAAATGGTTGCCAAACCATCTTTACTAGAAAGGATTAAGAGTTCCCAGACCGATGATGAAGAATTTCAGAAGAAGATTAAAGCTGTGAATGATGGGAGATTGAGAGACTTTGTGTATGAAGATGGAATTTTGAAATTCGGGAAGAGACTTTGTGTTCCCAATATACCTGATCTAAAAAGGGAATTGTTGGATGATGCTCATAGTTCCAACTTCTCTATACACCCTGGGAGCACCAAAATGTATAGAGATTTGAAGGAACATTTTTGGTGGGACAACATGAAGAGGGAGATTGCTGATTTTGTGTCAAGATGTATGGTTTGTCAACAAGTGAAAGCTGGAAGGCAACAGCCTGGAGGAGTCATGCAACCTCTTCCCATACCGGAGTGGAAATGGGACAATGTTACGATGGACTTTTTCATGGGGCTACCGAAGACTCCTAGAAGGAACGATGCAATATGGGTTATTGTTGATCGTCTTACCAAGACAGCACATTTTCTTGCTATAAGAGAAGATCTACCCCTGGAACGTCTAGCAAGACTATACATTAATGAAGTTGTGAGACTTCATGGTGTACCCCTATCGATTGTTTCTGATCGTGATCCCCGTTTTACTTAAAGATTTTGGAAAAGTCTTCAGAAATCCCTGGATACTGAACTTCATTTGAGCACTGATTACCACCCTCAGACAGACGGACAATCAGAACGGACTATTCAAACCTTAGAAGACATGTTGAGATCTTGCTCACTTGACTTTCAGGGTATGTGGGATCAATATTTACCACTGGTAGAATTTTCCTATAACAATAGCTTCCATTAGAGTATAAAAATGGCACCATATGAAGCGTTATACAGAAAGAGATGTCGTACACCAACCTGTTGGGATGATGTTGGTGAAAGAAAACTTGTAGGCCCAGAACTGGTGGAGGAAACGGTGGAAAAGGTGAAGGTAATCCAAAATCACATCAAAGCAGCTCAAAGTAGGTAGAAGAGCTATGCCGATAATCGAAGGAAGGATTTGGAATTTCAAGTCGGTAATCATGTTTTCCTAAAGGTATCTCCATGGAAGGGAGTCATACGTTTTGGAAAGAAAGGTAAATTGAGTCCCAGGTACATCGGACCTTTCGAAATTCTAGAACGAATTGGGGCTGTAGCTTACCGATTGGCAATGCCGCCAAGTCTCTCCAAAGTTCACGATGTGTTCCACGTATCTCTGTTGAGGAAATACATGCCTGATCCGACGCATGTACTCACCTATGAGGAATTAGAACTGGAACCCGATCTGTCTTATTGTGAAGAGCCCGTCAAGATTCTTGATACGAGAGAACAAGTACTGAGAAACCGGACGACGCGTCTGGTAAAAGTTTTGTGGAGAAATCATAAGATAGAAGAGGCAACGTGGGAACCCGAGGAACTTATGATGAAGAACCACCCGAGTCTTTTTATGCAGTAATACCCTAGAAATTGCGAGGACGCAATTATTTGAAGGAGGGGAGAATGTAACACCCCAAACTTCCACGGTACGTTTCCCTTCGAATAATCGATAGCGTGTGTTGTACGCAACCTCGAGTTCTAACACACACTACAACTAATTAAACTAGCCGTTGTGAATAGTAATACCTACTTTTTGAAATCATATATATTTTATATTTCAAAATGGACTTCATTTTTGGATTCGGAATATTGAAATTAGCCTAGGGTGAAATTTTGGTACTTTTCGGATAACTTTCATATTTTGATGAATAGTGAAAATTACTAAATTTTAATTAAAAACAACTTTTTTAATCAAAATAATTAATAGTGATAAATTGTGAATTTGAGTGGTTTTAAAGTATATTTAGAATATATTTTTACCATTTAATATAATTTTGGTCATTGGACATAATTTTACAATTAAACCAAACATAAACAAGTGTCAATCTTTTGATAGTTATTACCTCTTAAAACACGCTTTTTGTTTTGACAGCGGGAATTAATTTTAAATTAATTTCTGCCACTTCTGTGTTTTGAATTTAGGAAAATGGATTCCATATTTGGAATCAGGATGTTCAAATTGTGTAAATAGGTAACTTTTATTTTTAGACATTTTGAATAGTTACTGTGGTAAATATTTTATTTACCATGGTTAAAGGGTAAATCCGGTAAATAAGGGTTAAAAAATAATATTATAATAATACAAAATTACCCTAAAACGTGTCCTAACCTTATTGGTGGACACATACCCGACCATGGGCATCCTTGGGTCAATTTGGGGACCCATTGGAGCCACTTGTAAGTGATAATGACACATTATATTAATAAAGTTAAAATAAAAATAAAAAATGGCATAAGCTTACATCTTTTAGAAGAACAATTTTTACATAGGGTTATACATGTTGGATTTTCGATTATAAATATTCATTAGAAAGATAAAAAGATTTCCTACATAATGATATTTTATTTATAATTTTTAGACATCAAATAATTTAAATTATTAATGACACAATAATGATGCAATGTTTACCTCATTAATAAATCATTTAAATAAATAAGATTATAATGATTAAAATATTATCTAAAACCTGTCCAATTCTTATTGGTTGATGTTATTTAGAATAGTAGTCATCTTATCTTCGACCTCAATGATTTTTGGACCATTATAAACCGAATATAATTATATTATAAAGTAATACTTTCACTCTTTCCTAAAGAGCCCCTCCTCCCCCTTATAAAAGGAGACCACTTCTACTCATTCCTCACACCTCTCAAGCCACTTGGCTCGTCCAAACTCTGCCCAACTAAGCTCCCCACATCCCTATCCTACTCCTTGAAGCTTCCCCTTAGGAAGAAAGCATTTCAACAAGTCCTTTGGTTCTAACCAAAGTGAGTTACCTAAATTAAAGGTAACGATTTCTCTTAAATTATTTTCATTTATTTTGCTTCTTCAACCCCCAAACTCTTTTTATTTCCTTTCTTTTGTAACAACACCAGTATCCTCAATATACTAGGATGTTGTTATAAGAAGGATTCAAACTACACATACACACAACTCCATCTAATGGATTATGAACATAATGTTTCTGTGGATGGCAAACTAACGCCTCACGAAACAATGATTGTTCAAATACATCTTACCGCCTCTCATGGTGGCCATTATGATGGAACTGTAATTAAATATGATATTAATGATATATATTTTATATATAAGCTTCTGTAATTCCATTTTATTTCATACCATTATTCGTTTCATGTTGTATATACATACGATAATTTCATTTGAGGAAGTGCGGACTACCGCCCCCTTAAAATGATATGACTCGTTCATACCACACATGGAACATATAAAGGATGGTGTTAATGAACTTAAGTAACATATATAAAATATTATATTATACTGGAATAGTAATATACCTATGTATCATTTGTATTTGATTCTTTTAAAATAAAAATTAAATGGAAGTAGCGTTCGTGCGTACGTACGGACTACCGTCTCCACGAACGCGATGAGATTCATTCTCCATCATATCCATTCAAGTATAATTATCATTTAATTATTTAAAAATGATGTTTAAGGACTTGATATCATTCTGGATATGAATAAGATACAACAAACATGACTTATGTAACAAAACATATAAAGAAAATGAGTAAGTTAACACCCGAAACGGCGATAATACTAAGATATTATTATCAAATCAATATTAAAAGATCATATATGATATCATATTAATGTATATGATTCTTGTATAATTTAGTAACAATTATTTCACTATTATACAGGAGGTTAACCTACCCCAACCAAGGAAAAGTACAAGGTAAGGGTTATTTCACAATCTCTTCATTATCCGAGGTTGTTTATATGTAATAATCTACTGGGATCTCTTTATCATCCACATCCATGTTTCTTAAAAATGTATTTCAAAACATTTTTACTATTTACAAGAATATGGGTTAAAGTCATTTATACCCTTTTTTGACTTTTTATAAGAGGTTTATAAAGGAATCTTTCCGTCATTTTCAAAACAAGGTCCTTTTTAACCTTTTCGACAGAATTGAGGTAAGAATGTTTTTTTTAACTTATACGGCGGGTGCGGTTATTTTACGCCGTTATAAAATCTTCAAAGCTTTCCTTACAAGCTTATAAGAATATTTTCAAAGAAAATGTTTTATTTTATATGGATCTTAAATGATTTCAAAATAAAAGGAGATATTTCTTTAAAAAGAATTTTGATTTCATCTATGTCAACATCCTTTGATGGATTTTAAGATTATTTGAAGTTAATTTATTATGATACAAAACTTCTATATTGTATTGAAGGTTTTGTGATATGTTTGACTGTGGATGTGCTATTTTTATACCATTCATAGTTTATTGTGAAAGTATTGACATTTCGTATGCTAGTTTTAATACGAATGTTTATGTTATGTTTAAACCTTTTCATATGGGAATGCATTGGACTTAATAAGTGACGGGTGGAGCCCGCTATAGCTCCTCGATGCATCGGTAGGTCTCATGAGACAAACTAGTGTCTTGGCACAAGGCCTTGACAAAATCTTATTTGTAGTCTTGGCACGAGGCCTTGGCTATGTGGTTATGATAGTCTGGCATTATGCATTCCAACATTATGAAAGTGGTTATTGATTTTTGCATGTGATTATTCATTTAGTAGAATATCCATGTGAATAAGTAAATGGAATTATTTCATTTTATTTATGCCATACCATGTTGAAAGTTCGTATTTAAAAGGCTTTTGTTTTAGTTATACATTGCCTTAAATGTTTATTCTTATTTATGAAAGTTTCCACTTTATTGTTATCCTTACTGGGCATTTGAGCTCACCCCTTTTTTTATGTTTTATTTTTCCTAGGATGTGAAGAAGTAAGTTATGAATGACCTACAGGGATTTTATGAGGGGTTAATAGTGTGGATTGTGGAAACATTATGTTGTTGTATTAGTTTTTCATTTTATGATGTAATGTAAAACTTATGAATATATCTAGTGTTTCCAAGGCTACTAAACCAATCAGTCTTTCGAGATTTGATCTTTCTTGTGATCATGCCAATGTTATGTAATTATTGCACCGACTCTGGGCAACTGGGGTCGGGGCGTTACACTAGATGTCCCACTATCGCTTGTAAACATTATTTCTACCCTTGAATGATTACAATTACACTACTCTAGGATATTAGTAAATATGATCATCATTAAACACTATCTAATCCATCTCAATAATTACATCAAATATATTATTCTAGAAGATTAAAAGTTTCCATTTGAAACGATTGTTTCCTACCTCCATAGGGAATTTCTTATGTCAGGATAGACATTCTAATAAAATTCCCACTAATGTATGATGTTTCATTACCCAACATAAAAACTCAATATTTAAAGAAAAAATTTCTGCAATTTCAAAAAATAAGAAATAATTTTTATCACTCCTATTATATAAACGTGATACAAACATAGAGGATACTAAAATCATACCTCCTACAATAGAAGTACTAACACTCTTATCCTAGGGAGTATACTACATAGCATGTATTTATCCCAATCCATTACCTTGAGGTATAACCTAGATACCCTAAGTATTTAAACCCTAATTCCATTATAAATTATCTTTCAGGACTCATTGACCATGTCCTCCTCCTCAAACTGAATAGACAGTATTAATCTAGCTTCCCACCTAACATGAAGCTGTAGACCCCACTCCTGAAGCACGAGTTTGTGTCTATCCAATTCCATTGGGATATAGAGGAATAGATTTATAAAAGAACTTAATATACCCTATTCTTACATAATACCATAACTGGACAATGACCCTATTGAATTGGTGATTTATATAATCCAGATTCCCACATTGGTGTCATATCACATAACTATTATTGTGTGTCATTTTACTATAAATTTTTCTATAAATAGAATTAATGTGATTCTTCCAATCACTAGATGAACTACATTACCACCTTAATATTGGACCATTATGAATCATACATTTTTCATCCCTCATGTTCCACTCAGTGATAAGAGATTGGTTTACTATTTCATAATGGAATTCAAAGGGAATATGTGAACCTGAGATTGGATTGAATATACAATCCCTAAAACTAACTTGACCATATTTCACCATAGTGATTGGTAACATTATTACATCTGCACTAGACATATATAATAACATCTTGAAGGACCTAATAGTTTACTAGTTTTGGTAAAATATATATATACATCAATTTCAAATTACAATTGAAAACATAAAATACAAAATATAATATTCTACGAAAACACCGTAATTCCCATTATAATATCCTTTTATATCAATCATAATACACTAATGGGAATCCTAGGTAAAAGAAACATAAGAAAGGATGATATCTAATTCATAGTATGTGAATGCATAAAATATAATCTATCAAAAATAAATAAAGAATAATCAATATAGTAAGGTCAATAATTGAAACACATGTCATTCAATCAATTACTTGAGAATAATATGAATAGAATACATGATGATCAAATAATTACATATAAACAGTAACATGAGGTTGAAACTTAACCGTGGATATTCTATGTAATCAAATAATAGCATGGATCATCAATAACTAATCTCATAATGAGGAAATGCATAATTTTGGTCATTATAACAATTCCATCATGTTCTTATTCAAAGATATATTATATAAATAGGCTATCCATTAGCCGAATACCCTTTCTAGTTTATCTCATGAGACCTACTTATGCATTAAGAAGATATTTTTGGTCCCACCTATCTCTTAATAATTATAATTCGTTCCTCATACTAAATGGGTGAATCACAATCTATATAAACACTCATATTGAAATATTATTATATTAAATGTTAACACATCTCCCAATTAATAAACATAATCACAATCCATTCATGGTAATATGGTGAATAGTATAAAATTAGTACATTCATATTCAATATAATCATAATCCAACTATCAGAATAATAAGTATTTTACAATTTCAACATATTCCTAATGGGCCATAAGTGAAATACGGGTTTTTTTCATTGGTGAATATAAATACCCAAAAAATTCCATTAAAAACATTATTTAGGAAAATATCAATTTTACTTTGAAAAGAAATTTCAAAAACAAAATATTTCAATTATATTAAGATACATATATCGTTAAAAATAACATTGTAAATATGTAAACTAATATTAAAAGTAATGAGTGGTCATAGAGAAAGGTAATTCTGTACATGTCATATAATTTAAAAACCATTCCTTTTATACTATTTTAAAAGGGTAAAAAAGTACTTCATTCTGAAAAATACAATAAGAATACATTCAAAATAGTTTCTAAAAATTAAAATATGTGTAAAATTTTCATAATTAAATCATTTTGATAATGTTAAAAACATTTTTCAAAAGCTTTTAGAAACACGGCTAGGGAAGAAAAAGTAATTTTGAACTAATAGAGAAATAAATTCATATTTTCTTTAAAAAAATATCAATAATTTTAAGCACCAAAGAGATGAAAATGGTACTATTACTTGAAAAGTTCAGAAATTACTGTGGGAGAATAATATATATCAGTTTGATGATGAAAATATCAAACAATTACCAAAATGGATAATTAAACATATATAATCCTGAATAATGGTGAGATTGTGAAATAAACATTTACGAATATTGAAACTTTTTAATCATAAGACACATTAAATAAATAATCATATATAGATATGTATATTCCATAATTTTCATGTTAATAATAAAATAATACATTAATTTAAAATATACACACCACAAAAAATAAACAAGTGGTTAATATGGCATCTGTCTCACTTAAATAAAAGTAAGATAAAAATCCTTTATAGGATTTGGTAAATTTCATTCATAATCCCCTTGAAAAACTAACAATAAATAAAACATTAAATATCATTAAAATAAATAAATTCATGATATAACATGAAAAATGGGTAGTATATACACATCATAAAATAATATAGGTGTATTACATAACATATGTTCCAAAGATGACAATTTGATGAAAAAATCCACTTCCTCAAGTCTTGTTTCCTCCGTACATGTACATACCTTCTATGTTATAAATAAAGATTTATTATAAATCTATTACAGAAACATAATCATTTATTTTATATCATACATGATTTAGTTGTAGCCTTTTCTAACCTGCTTATTAATAATTATTTTTAAAATCACTATTTCTGGTTATCATAACATTATATTTTCATATATATTTTGGTTTTTTAGATTCAATCATTTTACATTGATCATTGTTATATAATATAATGAATTTTAAAATTTGGTTACAGTCGTGAAAGTGGCACACATGCCAGGAAGAAAATACAATAAACTGCTAGTCTGGGGACTTGACCCCATGTCCACACCCCAAACCCCTACCCACTCATACCACCCCACCTAAGAAAATATATGTATTATATAAATATCATATATAATAATTGTATAAGTATTTATATTATTCCATAAAATTTTGAGATGAGAAAATGTTTTACACTATTCCAGGAGATAGTATGCCATAAGTACCCCTGAACACTGTATATATTATTCAAGAAGAGGGAACAAAAATTGGTATACAATGTATCAACATTATAAAAACATTATTATATAAAATATTTACTGAATATTCATTAAATATTTCCTTAATATAATCAATGTAAATATAAAATGAATATCATTTCACATAATTATGAGGAGGAGGAAGTCCACATGTACGCATGAGAAATGTGATTGTTTTCTAACAGATTGGAATGTAAGATTGTATATATGATATTATAATTTCAAAAGTATATTAATTTCATAATTATAAGATATATATATATATATATATATATTAAAACCATCATTATATCCATATGTGTGAGGCGGTGATGTGAAATAAATTACATCAGTTCGCGAGGTGGTAGTCCTCCAAACACATAATCAAAGGTTTCGTTTCACATTTGACGAAATAGGATATGTATATAGGTTATTAAATGAAAGTATTAAAATATAATTATATATTAGACACTATTTTTGTTATTTTTTTCATTTTTGGATAATATTTGAAAGAGTTATATAATAATTACTTAAAAATGTATGGTTATGAACTTTGCCTCTTCATCAGACAACATGTTTCGATATATACCTAAAACCACTATAGATTTGATATATCATGTAAAAAGGACTCTAGTATTTTGGGATGGATATAAGGAAAATATATTTTTAGGTATTTCAATAACCAAAAACATTTATGAGGATTATTAAGAGAGGGTATTTGTGTCCTTTTATAAGTGGGGTGAAGGACACAATTGTAATTTTTGAAAAGAAAAAGTTCTACACACGGTTTTTACATACCAAAGAGATAAAAATGGTCTATTAAGAAACCATGTAAGACATAAGGTCATAATATTTTAATCCATTATAAATTTTTTAATTTTTTAATTTATTCTAACAATTTTATTTTTTATTTATCCCCTCGATAAACCTGTTTTAACCTTAATCTTGATTATTAATTTTAACTATTTTATCTATTCATTATGACACAAAAATTAAGTTGAAATAACTATATAATATTAATTATTATCATTCAAAATATTGAATAAATTTTATAAAATTTGAATAAAATAATTGGGAATTTTATTTTTAAAATTAAACCTGCAAACATGATGAATTAAGGTCTTCAAAAGAATCAATTCCCAAGAGTATAGAAAGTTTTACTATCAAAAATAATAATTAATTTGATTAAAATGACCTAAAATTAATTAATTATAATATAAGTATATTAATTTTAATTTTAAGAACATTTTTAAACAAAAAATAGATCTTTAATATGTTTTAAATGAAAATAAAGTTTTAAATGAAACAGTTATTTTTTAGTATTCATCAAACAACTAGTCTTTTCTAAAAATTCTACAAAATTAACTCTAAGAAAATTTTAACATGATTATTTCAAAATTTTAGATTATTTTGTAATGAAAAATTTATGAAAGTGCTAAAATTTAATTTTAATTTATTTTTGAAAATATAAAAGAAATGTCATTTTTCAAATTTTATATTTTTTAGAAAATATTTATTTTCCTTTCATGTGATTAATATTTTATTTATAATCAATGTAGAAATATTTAATTTATTTTATAAATTTTCAAACCATATAATGTTTATAATTTATTTATTCTTATTCATACCCATTAATTTAATGGATATGTTATAACAATAAACTATATTACAGTCCATTCAAACTCAGGGTTGTATTAATTTCAAGTAATCAAAGAGATTAAATTTGCAGAAATATATTTTTTAGGTCATTATAAGATTTTTTTCTCATGGTGCATACAATATTGAACATAATGTTATTGTTTTAGAATATCTCAGTATTACATTCTCCCCAAAATCAATATATGACATACTCACAATGTTAACTTTTGATCAGAAATCCAGTGTTTTTTAACTAAAAATTAAATTATTAAAAACCCACATTATAAAAAAGTGTTAAAAAACCTTTTTATAAAGGTGGAAGGGATGTATAATGTTCCTATATAACAGCACATAAGTAGGTTTCCTTGTAAGAAATCACTAGTGGGATGTTAGAATATGAACATGGAAAAAAATAATAATAATTTATGGAGAGTTATTGAGATCATTGATCACAACAAACTAGATGATAAAGAGAATGTTAATTGCCAAAAAACAATAAAACGGTGAGTTGTGAAATGTACCATTGATTCATCAAATATGAAGTTAATAGGTTGATATTTTTAAGGGATCATTTTCCTAATTTTAAGGAGTTATTTCACTATTAAGATATAAAACACCAAAAAAATATTTACAATTTCATTCTTCACTTATTCTTTGATCAATTTCCACTTAATTTCTTAACCAAAAAAATGAATATCAAATTTAAAAAAAATTATGACTGAATCACAATAATTTAATATTAATTGATCTCATGATTTAGAAAGGAATGAAAAGTCCTTTTTTATGTCTCTAAATATTTACCAACGCCAAAATTATTACCCCTAGTTATAAAAAATATGACATTATCCTATAAACATAATAAAAAACACAAAAAATTATAGTTAATTCATTCCATAATTATTTAATAGTCAAATAATTTTAGTAAAAATAATGTCATTATAACATTTACATCACATGGGATAGGGGTAGGAAACTAACCCTTATCTACCTTCTATTATGGGTTCAAGCCTCGTGCCTCCACCAAATATGAGATATTGTTACCTAGTGTACAGGGTATCCTTTTTCCAAAACTATATTAATATAATTCCTATAAAATTCACAAATTATAATAATCCACAATTACCTTGATGTGAGAGATAAGATAAACCCAAAATATTACCAACACATTTAAACTTTTTCCCACAAAAAGGAAAGGCATTCTTCCTTAAATAAATTTTTTTTATAAGATATATACTAAACCACTTTTTTATTTCCATAAAATTATCACAAAATATCCATAATCATGATAAAATCTCATCACATAAAAGCTCAAAATATTTTTTTAATACATTAAACATGTTATAAACTTTAAAATAATAGTCTTATAATGGTATCTATAACTCATATGTTAATGAATACATAGATTATTCCAAAATAAAAAAATACTTATATGTTTTATGATTCTTATAATAAAAATACCCTTAGAAAAAACATCTAAAACATAATTCATGGATAAAAAACACAATAACTTCAATTATACCACTTTAGTTCAATTAATAGCACAAGCTTCAACTTTAACCCTTAGTTTCATCTGAGGTATGTTCCCTTGTCTCTTGGGGCATTAGTTTTATAGTACCCCATATCCATAGAGTTGAAACACTGAACTTTTGATGTTTCATTATTATCCTTCCATTCACACACCATTTTTACACTTTATCCACACATGAAGAAAACTCCCATTCTCTTTAACAATTTACTTTGGTGTTTCCTTCCACAATTATCACATGTGGTAAAATCCCTCTTTCCCTTATTCCCTTTATACTTTTTTATCTGTTTTCCTTTTTCTATTACTTCCCTTCAAATCCATAAAAAATGGATATTTATTTCTCTATATTGATATAACATTATATTATTTCCTTATATGATGAAGAAGTTTGGGACACTGGTTTCCTTCAACGGATTTTCTTATCCGATCAAATAAATTTTCAATGTTTAGGTTTGGATTATGATTGTAGTCCTAAATATTCATCATAGATGTTGTAATGTTTTAATTATATTTAGATCCGTTTTAGTGTTCCTTTTATATTTTTCTTAAGAGTTACCTCTCCAAATTTACTAATTTCATTTGAGTAAAATATTTGTGAAAGAAGATTATATTAAAACCATTCTACTTGATGTTTGATATTTTTAACCCATCATTACTATTTTTAATCAATTACGATCATTAAAATGCATCCCATGAATGTTGTTAAACATACATGAAAACCTAATCCTTTTAATTACTTCCTAGAGTGGGAAATATCTTCTCTCTGAAACATATTCGCTGATCATCTTCAAATAAATTTTTAGAACCACTGAATGATGGAGGGTACTAACATATAAAATTTTCAGACATTATTTCAATGTTTGGTCTATCATTAGGATCCTTAATACAAAAAATTTTATTACTCATAACCTTGGTCAGATATCCTAATGTGGTTATAATTTATTCAACTCCTACTTAATCACTAACTCCATGTTCAACATGTTCCCTGAGAGGTTAATCCCTACATGGAGTATATGTATTGATACAGTTATCATTACTTAAATAAGGAACCATTTCTATATAATGAAATACACTAAATTATTTTGTAACATTTTGAAACATAATGTATCATAAAAAAACTAATGAAAAAATAACATAATTTAATTTTTTTGGCATTGATAATATCATTGTCATAAACATTTTTTCATTGGAAAAGCATTCAAATAATTAAAATATTTTAAATCTTTTATAATATATTTTAAATAAAATGTTAATTTTCCTAATAATATCCTCAGGCTGTGTGAAAGCAGTTTCACATTAAGTGTCACTATAATACACTCAGTGATGATCGATTAAATTACCAATGGGACCCTTTTAGATTTATTTACACCTAGATATAGTTCTTCAAAACCACATACACATATAATATCCATATAGAGATGTATTTATCCTAAAAACCATACAATCTCTTCCCCATGAAAATTTTTGGATTTTATTTTCTCTTTATCCTCAAATTTTTCATAAAATTATGTTCTCTAATATATGTTTTCCTAAATATAGATCCCATGATTTCTACCAAACTTCTAATGATTTCAACTATAAATAGCCCAACCCTAGTAGCCCAGAGGTGATGGTTACTTTATTAATTTGGAACTAGATATAAGGAATCACATCCCAAAAGACAGAATTAATTTTTAGTTTTGGAACACTTGATACATACTTGATTATAATTTTTAAACTGAAATCATTTAATACATTATATAATTTAATATGATAAAATAACAAATACCTTTAGAATATCCCTATATATAAATCATTATACGCATCCTGGCATCCTTGGGAAAGAAACATAACAAAGGGGTTATCTCTAATACTCCAGAAGGATATGAGTATAGTCGAATAAATCATAAATCAATAATTCATAATCAATATAGAGAGGTAAATAATATAAACATGTTCCATTCCAAAATTCACTTAAGCATAATATGGTAAGAATAAATGATGGCTATATAATGACATAAAAATAATAACATGATGTTTAAAGATAACAATAGATATTCCGACATGTTTAATGATCACTTGAGACATAAGTAACTAATATCAAAATGATATAATTCATAATTTATGTTATCATAACCATACTGTCAATGTCTCATGTGAATATGTTTTACATAAATGGGTAAGTCCTCAACCAAATACCAAAGATACTTTTCCTCATTAGACCTTCCAAGACATCGAGGGGATATATAGATCTCTCTAACCACTTATTAAGTCTAATGCATTCCTCATATTAAATGGGGAACCTAATCTACCTAAAAATTGATATTTATAAACGAAAATATGAAATATTAATACATTCCCCACTAAAAGACATAATGAAAAATCATTTAGTGTAATTTGGAGAATTGTATCGAAATAGTACAACCCAAATAAAATATTTCATAAACCATCTAGATAAATAATAAGGACGGTTTCATTATAATAGATTCCCAATGGGGAATAAAAAAATATGGGTTATTGTCAATGATGAATATAAATACCACATAAATTTGATTAAATACATGCTTGAGGAAATTATCATTTTCACCTTGAAAATCGCTTATTGAAACTGAAAATTCCCAGAATATTAAGAAATATATTTTCATTAAAAATATACTTGTAACCATATAATATAATTACTAATGTAATTAGTTGTCACGACCCGCCTTCACCAAAAGGAGGTAAGGGTCAGCAGATTTCCACGCCCTTCCTTCTTTAAGTTGAAGGAGAGATAATGACCCCCGAAACCCGCCTTCAATAGGTCCCAGAGTGGCGACTAGCAACAAGGGTATAGATATTTTTCACAAATGGAAGGCATTACCCTTTTTATTTTATATAATCGAGAGATAGGGAGAAGAAAACCCAACAACACCAAGGAAGAGAGAAAGGTAAAGCCAAAAGTAAACCATTCCCACATGCATGTTTCAAAAGTAAAAGCCACAAAGTGCAAAAGGTGACTACAAGGGAAGTACCAAAGAGGAAAAGAAAACAACAACTACAACTACTCCAAATGTCTGAGCTAGTAAGGTCCCACGTGATCCCCAAAGTCCTCCTGGAAACCTGAAAGCATTTTTATATACGTAGGGTGAGCATACAAGTACACTCAGTAGGGAAAACCAAAGACTCTCGTGCACAAGTGGGGGAACGTACTAAAGTCCCGTGAGAAAAAGAGTAAACCAAACACCTATCAAGGTAAACTATCCACCCCAGGCCTCACCAAGGCACACACCCCAAATAATGCAAGTCAAGTAATATATATAATCAGAGCACATCGATGTTTTGGTACCCCGTTCCACCTTCTCACTTGTTATTGAGACATCCTACGCATCGGACCAATCCCGCCATTCTCAGCGCAAACCCACTGCCACACCTTCCCTCACACACCTGGGCCACAACCACATGTAGTCCCACTGCCGAAATCCCGCCCGAACACACCTGGGTCTCAACCACACGCGGTCCCACTGCTGAAACCCGCCCGCACACACCTGGGCCTCAACCGCACGCAGTCCCACTGCTGAAACCCGCCCGCACACACCTGGACCAAAACTGTCACATGTAACCATGCCTGCAAACACCTAGGCCAGAACAACCACTGCCATGCCCGAAGACACCTGGGCCTCATCCCGAAGACGCTTGGGAAACCACCTACCGCACACACCTAGCCAACCACTACACTACCCCGCCCGAAGGTTCTTGGGCTAATAATGGACCTCAGGCCATCACAGCCTACCCGTAGATACTTGGGCTCTCCGGGAAAGGGAGTAGAAAAGGAGCTAATAACCAGCCACTAAGAATAGTGTTGGGAAAAACACCCTCCCCCATGAAATTTGGGTGTTCGGCACTAAGTGCTCAACTTGGGTGGGGCGCAAATAAGAAACAAAAAACTACAAGTATAGATATAGGTAACAAGCACTCACCCAAGTCTAGGTTTTTCTAACTGGCCTACCGAACATAACACCACTACATCCAAGTCACAAGTCACGACTCTCGCCAACAAAACCCATTGTCCCATTCTTGTTTCATGTTCAGTAATAATGTTTAAGTTTAAGCACTACTGGGTGACTAGAAAGAATCGGTACAAGTCCATAAAGTAAACAATCAAACAACAACCATAACGCCCACACCCGGTTCTCAACAACAGAGGATCCCACCCCAATTTGTGATATGAACAAGTATCCACCGGGCCTTAAAACTCACAACCACCGAGGGTATAAAAGAACAGGGGATCCCATCCCCTCCCACATCTCCAGCAATCGATTCAAAAAAGGAAAACCACCAAGACATGGCCACCAACACTAAGCAAGGCCAAGCATGTATTTTTAGATTTAAATGACTTAACACACTCCATGATTTTAAATTTTCGTGTTTTTTTACCGGGGGTTATCACAAAAGGGTTGATCCTGGTGCTTTCAATTATTTCATCCAAATATATGTGATTAACCAATTCAATTTTCACGGATGGAGCTTACAACCACAAATAGGCCATCAAAACATCAGTAGGGTTCATTAGTGCACAAACAACGACCACCAACGACCTCGATTTTCAGAAGGCATAAGCCAGCACAACTCAACGAGATGGCCACAGAAGAAACAACATCAAAACAAATATAAGGAAGCATCAACAAACACAGCCCCCCCCCAACATTCTTTATTGAAATCGTTCATTATCTTCATTAGGTTCGGTCCAACCCGTTCTATAGAACAAAAGCACGCCCACCCCGCATGATACACAAAAGAGAGAGGCAAAGGTGAAATTCCCTACTTGTTTGATCGACGATCGACACTTAGGCCGGGGGAACGGAAATTTATGGATAATGATGCGCCCGATGCACCAGAAGCTGTTTGTGAAAAGCCACGATCCAGGAAAAGAGAAACCATGGCCAACCCATGGTTTATAAGAGCCGCAGACGGTTGAGGAGAAAATGCCAAACCGCGTACGGAGCGGGGGTCGTGGTTTGACCACGAGGCCCCACTCGTCACAAAAAGGGGTTGGGTAGTTTAAGCCGACTCATGAATTGAATAAGTATTTAATTAAAACTCTTATGCATGTGACGTGTCCTTAAAACAGGTTTAACAAGTGATAATAGGGTTTAAAAACCCTATTTACGAAAAGGAGCGCTACTAGGAACAACTTGACCAGGCCGGGTGACACCGATCGGTCTCACCAATCGGTCTCGCTGATCTGTCTCACGGATCGGTCACACCGATCGGTCTCACCGATCGGTCTCGCTTATCGGTCTCACCAAGACGCCACCCCTTTAGGACCCGGATTTTGGCAAAGGGAAGAACCAAGAGAGTCTGGGTCATCACATCAGATGCCTCTCAAACTATTCTCGTCCTTGAGAATTTAAACAACCCAGAAGGGAAGGGCGGTCTGAACAACCACCCCGAAACATACCTCTCAAGAGTGAACCTCATCGTTTACTAAGAACAATTCCTGTCATGAACCAAGCAACATACCATGCCAAACTGCCTGGGCATGTGGGTTGGGGAGTCTCCTCCCCATGTCAAGATATTATCCACTTTGGGTGGCACTGACTCGCCCGCATGGGTTTAATCACATCCACCTTAATGCGTCTTGATTAGGGGTTGAGTTCTCTCCTTCCTTTAGCCAGGGCTTTTTACACACAAACAGAGGAATGAAAACCAGCACATTTCATAGCCAAAAGACAAAACGTTCTATCACAACAGGTATAACAAGGAACAAAACTCAAAACAACTCCGGGTACTGGGTACGCATCTATGCTTCCCTCTCCCACATACTCTCCTCAAGCCCACCATGTCTCCACAACACACGAACCAAGGGGATGGTTCGTCCACGAAGATCCTTCTCCTTGCAATCCTCGATCATCACTGGTCTCTCCACAAAGTTCACGTCGTCCTCGATGTCCAGCTCGCCCCAATCAAGGACGTGTGAATCGTGGTGCATGTGCCGACGGAGCTGGGACACATGAAAGACATCATGTATCCATTGTAGCGGTAGTGGAAATGCTAGCTGGTAAGCCACTTTTCCGACCCGCCACAACACTTGGAAGGGTCTGATGAATCTAGGAGAAATTTTGCTCCCTTTACCGAACCTCTGCTGCCCACGCTGAGGGGAGACCTTCAAGAACACGTGGTCTCCAACCTCAAACTCCAAGTGCCTCCTCCTGGTATCCGCATACGACTTATGTCGGTACTAGGACGCCTTCATCCTTTCCCGTATGAGTTGAACCTTCTCTGTCGTGCTCTGCACCACCTCCAGACCAAGGATTCCTGCCTCTCCTACTTCAGTCCAACACACAGGAGAACGGCATGGCCTCCCGTACAAAGCTTCAAACGGGGCCATGCCAATGGTAGAGGGGTAGCTATTATTGTAGGAAAACTCTACCAGAGGAAAGTGTTGCACCCATGATCCTCCTGAGTCCAGAACACATGCCCGTAGCATATCCTCCAAGGTCTGGATGTTGCGCTCTGTTTTTCCATCTGTCTGGGGATAGAAACCAGTGCTAAGGCGTAACTAGGTGCCAAACGCATGCTGCAATCCTCTCCAGACTCGCGAGGTAAACCGTTCATCCCTATCTGAGACTATAGACCTCGGAAATCCATGCAACCGCACCACCTCATCTACCTACATTCGAGCCAAGGCATCCACAGCACTCGACTCCCTGATCGCCAGAAAGTGAGCCGATTTCATCAACCTGTCCACTACCACCCAGATGGCGTCGTATCCTCCTTGGGCCTTGGGTAGTCCCGTGATGAAATCCATCGAGATGTCATCCCACTTCCACTCGGGGAAATCTAGAGGCTGTAGTAGGCCTCCTGGAACTCAGTGTTCAACCTTCACTTGCTGACACACTAAGCACTTGGCCACAAACTCTGCCACCGTTCGCTTAACTCCGGGCCACCAAAACTGCCTCTTCAAACCCTGGTACATCTTGGAAACTCCCGGGTGTACCGCCAGGGGTGAGTTGTGGAACTCACTGAGAACCTTGCCGCGCATCGCCTCCGGAACAAACAACCTTTTCTAGAAAATCATCCAGTTCCGGCCATCCTCTGTCCATCCTTCTGGAGCATTTCCCTGGTCAACTCGGTCACGCATCACTTCACACTCTAAGTCTCCCCACTGAGACTCCTCAACTTGCTGAAACAGGGATGACTGTACTGTCATCTGGTATAGGCAGCCTCTACCGCTATCCATCCTCGCATCCAGGTGCAAGGCAGCCAACTCCTCCATCGCCTTCCAGGCATCCGCCAACTCTTGGACCGCATCCTTCTGCGTCCTCCTACTCAAGGCATCGGCCACCATATTGCCCTTTCCCTCAGTATAAGAGATCTTAAAGTCATAATCCTGGAGGAACTCCACCCATCTTCGATGTCTCAAGTTTAAGTCCCGCTGGGAGACGATATACCTCAAGATTTTGTGGTCTGTGAAGACCACAAAGCGTTCCCCAATGAGGTAGTGCTGCCATAAATTTAGCGCATAAACGACCGCTGCAAGATCCAGGTCTTGGGTGACGTAATTATGCTCATGGGAACGCAGCTGCCTGGACCCATAAGAGATCACCCCTTGTCGCTGAATCAACATGCACCTCAGGCCCTGTCCTGAGGCATCACAGAACACCTCATAAGCCGCCCCTTCTTCTGGTAATCTCAGCACTGGGGCACTGACCAACTTCTCCTTCAGATAGCTGAAGGCTGACTGGAACTGCTCACTCCATACGAAATCCTGGTCCTTCTTGTTCAGAGCCGTCAAAGGGGATGCTACTCGGAAGAAGTTGGGTACGAATCTCCGGTAGTTACCCGCCATTCCGAGGAGACTTCGGAATTCAGCCACATTCTTGGGTGCTGCCCAAGAAACAACTGCCTCAACCTTTGATGGGTCGACCGCTACCCCCTGCTCAGACACCACGTGCCTGAGGAAGTGTACATCTCGTGTCCAGAACTTGCATTTTGACAACTTCCCATAGAGTTGGTGCTGTCAGAGGACCTCCAAAACTATCCTCAAGTGCTCTGCATGGTCCTCCTCTGATCTAGAGTAGACCAGGATGTCGTCGATGAACACAACCACGAACCGATCCAGGTACTCCCGGAAGATGGAGTTCATAAGCCCCATGAACACAGCCGGGGCGTTCGTAACACTGAAGGGCATGACTACGAACTCAAAGTGTCCATACCTGCAACCGAACGCTATCTTCGGGATGCCGCTCTCTTTTACCCTCAGCTGGTGGTACCCAGACTGCAGGTCGATCTTCGAGAACCATCCTGCCCCTTTCAGCTGGTCAAAAAGATCATCTATCCTTGGGAGAGGGTAGTGATTCTTGATCGTCACCTGATTCAACCTCCTGTAGTCTATGCACAACCTAAGACCACCATCTGCCTTCTTTGCAAACAAGACCGGCGCACCCCAGGGTGACGCACTTGGACGAACATAACCCCTCTTCATCAGATCGTCAATCTGTATCCGCAACTCCCGTAGCTCCGAAGGTGCCATCCGGTAAGGAGCCATCGAGATTCGACGAGCGCCGGGCTGCAGGTCTATCCCGAACTCAATATCATGTTGAGGGGGTAGAGTCATCACCTCCTCAGGGAAGACGTCCATAAACTCACGGACAATCTCTGGCACTTTCACCATTTCATCATCAACTGATTCCATTTTCAGTTCGGTCAATAAGGAGAGGAGAGGTTCCTCTCTCCCGTTTCCCTTCGGACTGCTCTGCTCGCCGGTGAAGGTAACACGCCGGCCGTTCAAATCCAAGAACACCACCCTCCTTCAGAAATAGTCGATGACAGAACACACAGAAAATAGCCAGTCGATGCCTAGGAAGACATCGTATGGCTGAATCTGTATCAGGAGAATATCCCTAACCGACTGATGTGGCCCTATCATCAACCTGCATCCCCGACAAACAAACAACAAGTTGGTCTGACCTCCGACTGGTGTGCTCAACACCAGAGGCACTGGAAGTCTCTCTGCATCTAAACCCATGGCACAGGCTAGGCTGGGTGCAACAAAGGAGTGCGAAGCTCCGGTATCAAACAAGGCATAAGCAAGAGTGCTAAACAGACTGATCGTACCTTAAACAACCTCTGGCCCTGCTGGAACTACTGCCTCTGCGGCGTGTAACTGTCCACGGCCAGCTCCCCGGCCCCTCGGCTGTCGGCCACCTCCCCGACCATGCCCTGGTCGAGGTCCCTGTGGAGCGCCCTGAGGTCGGCCTCCTCCTACGTCTACCCTCAGAGGAGCGGGAGCTCGCTGTCCCTGCTGCTGCTGCTGGAAAGGTCTAGCTGGAAGCTCCTGCTACTGGGGCAGGTGTTGGGGCTGACTGCCACTGCTGTACTGCACCCGGTCCAGGCACTGACTCCGGAGATGCCCAGAGCTCCCACAGATAAAGCACTGTGGTCCCAGGCCCGTAGTAAAAGGGCGAGGGCCGGGGGATCGAAACTGAAACTACTGCGGCCTGCTCCCTGCGGGTTGGAACCTAGAGGGTCCTGACGCTGGAGGTCTGGTGCTGACGGTCTTCCCCTTAGATGGTCCCAGCTGGATCCCCTCTCGCGACACTCCTCCTAGAGCATGCATCCTCTCCACCACTTCGGCATTCTTCTGGACCTCCAAGTATGTCAGCAGGGTAAAGGGGGTGACAGCATACTGGAGGGAGGGTTGGAGCGCCTCCTCTAGACGTCTTGCCCGAGACTCCTCGTCGAGAAAGAGGTCCAAAGAAAAACGTAGTAGGTCCTTGAACTTGATCCCTAGCTCCCTCACATACATACTCCCCTACTGGAGGGAGAGTAGTTCCTACCTCTTTTCTGCCTTCATCGTCGAAGAGAGGAATTCTGCCCGGAACTCCCTATTGAAGTCCACCCAAGCCACCTCAGACTCCTTCCTCTCCCCTAGGTAAAGCATCCACCACTGACGCGCCGCTCCCAACATCTGGCTGACGGCCAGAGGAACCCAGTACTCAGTCGGGGCCCGAATCAGGATGAAGGCTATAAATAGCTCCTCTAGCCAGCCTTCCGTCTTCATATCGGAGGTTCTGCCCTCATACTTCTCGAGGGTCTGTCGCTGGAAGGCTCAAAGTGTCTTCTGCCACTGGTCATCCTTTTCCTCTCGATCATCTCTCTGCCGATTGGCCAAAGTAACCTCCGGGGCCTCGATCGCATGTACCACACGTGGTCGCCTTCTAGGTGCCATAGCTGCAAGGTAAACAAGGAATGCCTAAGCCCAAGTAGCGCAGAATATCATTCTTAAAACATCTTAAAATTTAATGTATTCTTAATTCCCAAGATATCCAAGAAACTCCAGAACACAAGTCATTATGATGCATGTACCTTTCCTAGGGTCTCTACCCGGCAATCAGCATGGCCTCACTTGGTCGTTCGGTAGGTCCAGAGTCCTTGTGTTGGATCACGGGGGGGGCCTAAAATCTCTTGTCCTAGCCGGTCTTCTCTGGCATAATTCACGCGCCAAGGTCACCCAACACTTTTGCCTTACCGTCCCATGCAATCCTCACTATTCCTAACTCCAGACTCCATCCTATCTCTCAACCATCACCTCTGATACCATTCTGTCATGACCCGCCTTCACAAAAAAGAGGGAAGGGTCAGCAGATTTCCACGCCCTTCCTTCTTTAAGTTGAAAGAGAGATAATGACCCCCGAAACCCGCCTTAAATAGGTCCCAGAGTGGCGACTAGCACCAAGGGTATAGAAATTTCTCACAAATGGAAGGCATTAACCTTTTTATTTTATAGAATCGAGAGATAGGGAGAAGAAAACCCAACAACACCAAGGCAGAGAGAAAAGTAAAGCCAAAAGTAAACCATTCCCACATGCATGTTTCAAAAGTAAAAGCCACAAAGTGAAAAAGGTGACTACAAGGGAAGTACCAAAGAAGAAAATAAAACAAAAACTGCAACTGCTCCAATGGTCCGAGCTAGTAAGGTCCCGTGTGATCCCCAAAGTCCTCCTTGAAACCTGAAAACAGTTTTATATACGTAGGGTGAGCATACAAGTACACTCAGTAGGGAAAACCAAAGATTCTCATGCACAAGTGGTGGAACGTACTAAAGTCCCGTGAGAAAAAGAGTAAACCAAACACCTATCAAGGTAAACTATCCACCCCAGGCCTCACCAAGGCACAGTCCCCAAATAACGCAAGTCCAGTAATATATATAATTAGAGAAAATCGATTTTGGGTACCCCGCGCCACCTTCCCACTGGTTATTGAGACATCCTATGCATCGGACCAATCCCGCCATTCTCACCGCAGTCCCATTGCCACACCCGCCCGCACACACCTGGGCCACAACCACACGCAGTCCCACTACCGAAATCCCGCCCGCACACACCTGGGCCTCAACCGCATGCAGTCCCACTGCTGAAACCCGTCCGCACACACCTGGGCCTCAACCCCACGCAGTCCAACTGCTGAAACCCGCCCGCACACACCTGGGCTACAACTGTCCCATGTGACCATGCCTACAAACACCTAGGCCATAACAACCACCGCCACACCCTAAGACACCTTGGCCTCATCCCGAAGACGCTTTGGAAACCACCTACTGCACACACCTGTCCAACCACCACACTACCCCGCCCGAAGGTTCTTGGGCTAATAATGGACCTCAGGTCATCACATCAGTGGTCATTATGGTGTGTAATTCTATATGTGTCGTATATGTGGAAAAAACATTCGATTGACACTGTTATAAAAAGGATAAAAAGTGCATTTCATAAGATAGAAGGAAATTAATTTAAAACCATTTTATAAAATATAAAACATTGGTATATTTTTATTTTATAATTAATTTTTATAATTTTAAAAAAATCGGAAATTATTTTTAGAAAACATGGATATAATAGAAAAAGGATTTTTGTCTGAAGAGAGAAATAATGACTTCTTTTCTTAAAAATGTTTTCTCCATAAGTTTAAGTACCAGAGAGAGAAAAAGGATACTATTACTTGAAAAGTTCATTATTAGCCATAAAATAATTAAATTTATTGGGTTTATTATAATAAATAATAAGAATTAATTCCCCAATAGAGACTTAAACATAAATAACCCCGACTAATGGTGAGATTTTGAAATAAAAAGATGCCACATTGGAAATTTTTTATCATAATAACCATGAAAAAAGAACATTATATATATATTTATATCCCATTATTTTGATTATAATAATAATAAAATACATTTATTGTTAGTATATATAGCACATAAAAGAAATAAGTGGTGAATATGCCATGTGTCTCACAGAAATAAAGGTGTGAAGAAAATCGATTACACACTTTAGAATCTTTATAAAAAATTAATTCATGAAATAACATGTCAAAGGGGAACTATATACACATTATAAATGAATATAATTTTTTTTTACAAAACATATATCAGAAAGAAGACAATTTGAGACCAAAATTTATTACCTCTAACCCAATTTAATTTGTACGTATGCATACCTCCTATTTAATATATATATATATATATATTATAAATATATTTAAAAACAATAATCATATAATTAATTCCTCATATTATTTACTTATCGTATTTTATGAACTTTTTATGAATAATTTTTTGTTAAGATTGTTGTTTCCAATGATAATTTCTCCATTTTCAGGTGTGTGTTTGTCTGGTAGTTTTGATCAATTTACAATGATCATGGTTAAATAATTTAAAATATGTTAAAACTAATTTAAATATAATATATAAAAATAACATATTTATTTATTATTTCCCTAATTATATAATGGAAAATGAGTTTCACCATTCATAGAGAGGGTATGCCATTAGTACTCATGAATGTTGTTTCTATTTTTCCAAAAAAATGGTGTGTAAAAGGGTAAATAATGTCTCAAATTTATAGAAATAAAATTATATCCAATATTTAATTATATTTATTTAATATACCGTTATTATAATACATATTTAAATAAAATAAAAAACACTTCACAACTCTTTGTGGAGGTGTTAGTCCGCATATATGCAGAACAAACTTTATAGATTTCCAATGGATTCAAAGGTAAGAAGTTATGTGTGATATTATAATTTTATAGCTATATTAATATCATTAATATCTCATATATATATATATATATCTGTGTGTGTGTGGGTGTGTGATATAAATCATTATATTTATCTATGATATGTGGTGATGGAAAACATATTACATCGGGTTGTGAGGCGCTAGTTCATCACACACACAATCAATGGTTTTATTACCATTTGATGGAAGATTAGATGGATATAATTTTTTTCAACAACATAATAATATGTAATTATATATTAGAAAATGGTTTTTACTATTTCATAAATTATATAGATTATATTAGATATTTATAAGAAGAAGTAAAATGAAAATGCATGATTGGATAAATTAACTCTTCTAGAGATGTCCCATATTAGTTTATACCTCAAGAATTACTATATTGAATATATAGTATAAAAAATAATTATAGTATTTTTAGAGGGATGTAATCATGAATTTTAGTAAGGTAATTCTGTTAAAAAAATCAGTTTTGGGAGTGTGATGTTTAGAGGAGAGGGGAAACCTTTTATAAGTGGGGGCTATACAAACTTGGATTTTTTTTAAAAGAAAAAGTGTCACCCGCATTTTTCACATTTCACAAGGATCCAAAAGAGTAATTATTAAACCATGGAAGATATAAGATCAAAATAGTTCCATAAAATATAAATGATACATGTTTAGATTTTAAATAAAACCTTATATTTTTTGTTTAGCCTCTCTGAAAACCTTTTTTGATATTAACCAATGTAATTATTTTTTATTATTTTTACAACTAATTATAAAAAATAAATAAACTTAAGTATTTACATAAAAAAAATTATTATGAGTAAAAATATTTTATACATTTTTTAAATTTCCATTCATATTATTGTAAAAAAAATAATTTAAATTTAAATCCACAGATATGATAAAAAGGATTTTTCCAAAGAGAAAAATCACACAAGTATAAAAAGTTTTATTTTGAAAAATAAGAAAAAATTATCCCAATTACATAAAATGTATTTATTATAATATAATATTACCAATTATAATGTTCAAAATAATCATAAATGAAAATCTTATTTCTAAATGTTTTTAAAAAAAATGTATTTTTCAATAAAGTATAGTATATTCCACTATTCATCGAAAAATTAACCTTTTCATAAAATTTTCAATAGTTCAATCTATCATATTGTTAAAATTATTATTTGAAAAATTAAGTTAATTTTGAAAAATCAATTTTCTAAATTTGGTAAAATTTAATTTAATGTACATGTAAAATTCTCAACAAATCCATCATTTATAAAAATATAGTTTTTAGATGATATTTTATTTTCTTTCAAATGATTTTTTTAATTTATAGTCAATATATAACCATTTAATTTATTACATTCATTTTTAATAAATATATTTTTATAATTTATTTATTTAAATTCAAAACATCTTGATTAATGATTGGTTTATAAGAGTATACTATATTATATTTCATTTAGACTCGGGTTAGTATGTACCATAACCTAGCGAATAGATTGAAATTAATGAAATATGTTCCATATGACATTTTAAGCTCATTGTTTCATGTCATATAAACTATAAAACACAATTTTATTCTTCTATAATGATGGGACATTACAATCCCAACATAAAATATTCTCTCAATCGATGGATTGTTACCAATAAGAATTAGTGAATAACACTAGATATTTATGAAGTGAGATGAATAATCCATTTGAAAAGTAGAAACCATATCTAGATTCATGAACACTATAGCTTGTTCATCTATCAGCATATGGGGGAAAATAGTCATATATTGAAGTCAATAATTCTTTCCAAATAATATCCTAATGATGGTCTATCCAAGTAATAAAATCCCATGAATTCTTTACAGATCTCTCTAAAATATATGTTGTAAGATTCACCTTATTTTACAGATGTTCTTGGAGTTTCTCAAAAATAGATAAACGTTTATTCATCCAACTATCAACAGAATAAGGTACACCTCCCCCCATAAAAATAGGTGCATACTATTTCTAAAAGTCTTACATCAACTCATCTATAAAATAGGATGGATGTATATATCTAGGAATATACAACAGTAGGTATTATAAACCCTCCCAAAAACTAAGGATCATCTCCCAAATTAGTAATAGATGTATGTTTCATAGATAGAATGATAAGAGGTAACACCAGTGGTGTAGGTTTCACCACCTACATAGCATTTTTGTTTCCACATTCCCAGAATTTGACTTGAGTCAATAATGGTGTAATGTTTTGATAATTCTAAACACTTTCTTTATACTAGAAATTGAAAACTAAAACAATTTCTGATAAAGAATAAGATGGTTACATTTCCTTCCTATATAAAATTCAATGCATTTATGTATACTCCAGCATCAAGGTCTAGTTACACATAATATCATAAGTGTCACTGGAGGCACTTTATATTGCCCACTATTATGGTTTGTTCTGTGTCAAGTTCTCTATTTCAAGAAAAATGTTTATTTTTATGGAGTTTCATTAAAAATTTACTAAGGAAAACACCCATTAAGTTGAAAATTTCATCCCCACATAGTAGAAAACATATAATTCAATATTTTCTGGTCAAAAATATTATATAATGTATCATAGTCCAGTTACATGTATCCTCCATTCTATGTTTATAAGGTCATATGATTTATAAGATTCAATTTTTTCATCATGTAACTATGGACAATCCTTTATGATGTTTTAAATATGTGGATAACCATTCCAAATTTATAGTTACCAATACACTTTATAAATTTCCACTATAATTCATTTAAATTCTACCACTAACGTTATAGTCCATACAAACAATGATTTATATCCCAAACATATTTAACTAGTTAGTTAATGTGTTTCCATTAAACTATATCGGAAAAACCATTTAGTTTGATTCATGAAAATTAATAACCAATTAGTTTCTCCATTAATCATACATAAATCTTAGTCAAATTTCAAATATAGTATTCAAGTAACTAAAAAATGATTCAGGAAATGTAGGTAAGAAAATTAACATGCCATAACATATGTAATAATGTTTAATGGTCAAGTGCCTGTAATGATGTATGTGAAAGTACTACCTTTACATATCAAGCCAAGTGTATGAGTAAATCTATAACGATAATAACTGAAACAATTCACTTGTGTCTACCAATGGAGAGATATGTTAAACTATAATGGGAAATAACTAAACCATCAAGTCCCTTATTAGGGATAAGCTCATTACCAAATTCCAAAAATTATTAATCCAATGTCTACCATGCCAAAATAATAAGGCATGTAAAAAAGGTTTTTATATTACAATGTTAAATAATGGACCTGTTTCATCCATAAGTAACTAAACCCAGCTTTCCATGTGGCCTCAAGTATGTTTCCTCCTATGTCATAGGCTGCCAACTAGCAGCGAGGGTCTGTGTAGGTATAATGGGGAGAATATAACTTTGATAATAGAGTAGAACAAAATAGTGATATATAAATAAAACAATTGTGGAAGAAATATGATGAAAAATGAAAACAATTCAAAGAAAAATAATTCAATCATCTATATTATATAATGTATAGAGTAAATAACTGGTATCATATTCAAAATTATGATTAGTTAATTTTATAAAGAAAAGGAAATATTGCATAGATAGAATCATGTATAAAATATAATACATATACAACTATAAAAACAAAAATAGTAGAAAATATCCCATAAACATCCTGAGTATAGGCTTAGTCATCTGCTACCAAGATCTGATCCAAACAAATAACGAAGCATAAATAATAGAGATATTCCCCTTGACACTACATGACACCATGAATCCTATCCCGATACCAATAAAAGACCTTAATAGCGTGTGATTAAAACATACTAGGTCACCACCAACAGTGTATAAGACTTTCCTATCCTTAAATATAAAATCTATAGTTTGCTACAATAATAAGTAAACGTAAAAAATAAATAAAACTTGTTGGTCTTGGATCCTCCTAGGATACAAGTCCGACACAACCTTCTTTGGCCTAAGATAAAATTTCTCTGATAAAGTATCATAATATTTCAACAATATGTAGTTATAGAAAAGTATATTTTTATATTCATTCAGGTATAAATATAAATTTATGTATCCAAATCTTGAAGAGGACTCAATGCTTATAACATAGGCATTCATGTAATATTCCATAAGAGTATCATATTTAAACAATAGTATCAACCACAAAATTTTATAACGAATACATAATATCATTTTTCTTAAATCTCAATAGTAGATCTAAGAATTCTAGTTCAGCATCCTTTCCAATGAGTAAAAGATGTCTAGTCCATCATCCTGATAAAATATTTTAACCATCTGGTCAAATATATCACATTAAGTGATATTAATGTGTCATTTTTAACACTTAGATTATTTTTTTCATAATGAAAAGTTTCCAAGGATTGTTAATAAATAAAATTTAAATTCCATGAATTTATTTATCAAAATCCAATTGGTGGTTTTAATCCCATTCAATATTCCATTTAATACAATTCATTCTTGGGTGTAATTTTACAATTATAATAATTCATTCATTTGAATCATAATAAACTGGACAAACCCACCATGGATGTGGTTTAGAATCCTATTAATTTATGATGTTTTAAGACATATGATTAACACATCCAAATGGGTGGTACTAGTAGATGTAATCAACCATTGATAATATATAGGACCTATGGAACATCATTATCTTGATTGAGTTATTAAATTAAAATAAAGAAAATATATATATGAAATTCATGGAAATTTTCACCATACAGAACAACAGTACATGTCAAAGGAATAAAATATTTTATTTAATGGTGTTAGACTAACTAACTTAGATGGGTAAACAACAACTCATCCAAGAACAACCTTTAGTTCAGGCAAGAATGGGATAAATTATAGAAACATAAATTTTCAAAATAGATATATTATATGATAATTGGGGATTTCTTCTATCTTCACACATTTGAAGAGGTTAAAATCTGAGCATGATTCCATGGGATAGATCTCTATGAAGAATATTTGATTTTGTGTGATTTAGAAAGGAAGAATAGAGATTATATGATAACTAGAAGGAGGTTTAAATAATCATTTAACATTTTTTAAAGCGGATAATGGTTTGGATACATAGTTTTCTAAATAATACACCATACATGTACCACCACTATCCATAAAAAAATCCTCATAAGTTTTATGCATAGTTTGAAAGACTATACACACACCATGTGCTTCCCCTCTAAAGAATGTCTGCAGTTTTTTGGCACAGTCAGGAGGCCTAGATTTAATGATTAAAATATCCATGTTCCACCACCTATATCCCACATGTTTTAGGGTTACGTTTAAAATTAAATATGTTCTAATTGTATGCCTCACCTACTTCCTAACAAAACTAGAGTTCTAGTCTCCCTACATACCCTTGCAACTCATGAATCCTCAATTAAACCCTTATGCACATTCCATCAAAAGAAAAGAAAGATTTGAATCTATATTTTATGGATTCATACCTCTTGAGAAAAATTGGGATATTAAAATATCCCTCCATAAATCATATCTTCCTCATGTTTTCCTCTGAGGGTGTTTGGTCATCATCTAAGGATAAATCATTCCACTAAACATGTGAATCGACCTTTCACTCCCAAGTAAGGTCATGTACATGTCAATTTTTTAATAAACCTCATATTAGAGGAACTAAACATGATTGGGAACCTTAATTCTCTAATCAGTGATGTTAATAAAATATTCCTCTAAAGGAGAATCAACATCCAACTCAACCTCATCAAGAAGAAGTATATGAGATGGGTCGGAATCATAAAAAAATAACTGAAAAATGTGAAAAACATCATGCATACCACTCTATTTTTAAGGAATTATTATAATATAATCCACAACTATGGCCCTCTCTCTAATATAAAAATGAATGAAGAATGAAGGAAATATCTTACAATTCATCTGAGTCCATTGATTCCCCAATCTATAAAAAACACACAAGAAGACATGATCCCCCACCTCAACTCTAGAAGATGATTGTAATTATTGGAATAATATTTTTTCCCATAATGATATATAGACATTCGCTTCCAAATAATCTATACATGATCTAAGACACATAAACTATATGATTTCCTAGTAGTGATGCAACTCAAACCTATAACCAACACAAGAGTGAGAAACATGGCCTTCCATATAGGGTCTCATACTGATCTATATATATAGTATCGTGGAGGATATTATTCTTTGAGAATTTAGTAATAAGTATATGTTTCTCCATATACTCTCTAAAATAATGTTTTCGTTCTCATATAATTACTTTTATCTTTTTTATTCAATGAATGGATTAACCATCGATTAAAGGTTGATAGGTTGCACTCGGGAACACTTGTGAACCCACAACCTTCTACAACCCCTTCCAAAAAATGTGATGTAAAACTAGTTTCATCATTTTATACAATTGTATATGGAACTCCTTGAAGGTATATAACCTCCACATAATATGTAATTCCTAGTACATCCATTCATAATGTCACCCAAATAGATTTTAAGTGGATTTCCTTCGTCACTCTACCAATGATGACCTATACAAAATCACTTCGTAGAGGTGACATTAGAAATATCATCCCAAAATTTATGGTGACATCGTTACACTTATATTCATAAATTTATAATTGTTGTAAAATTTCACCAGGTCCTTGGTTTGCTACCTTCACCTACTGATAGGTGGAACACCGAGTTATAAAATCTACTAACTACATTTTTATAAACAGTCACCAATTCTAGTGTAGTAAATAATGATACATCTTGGTAATAATGCATGAACTTCCCGAGTATATTAATGATATTATCACATCCACTATTCTAGAATTTATTTCATAATGTGGACCCATCCATGAATGTTCAAGATCTCATCCTCATTAGTATTCAAAACTGATAGTGGGTCATTACTAGAAACACTCTCAATTAGGATAAACCTCTTAGGATCAGATAGTTTCCTCATATTTAAATTCTGCAACATTGAAGAGTTCTCTAATAAATATTTGAGTAAGACATTACCATAATGGTCCATGACCACCACATGCATCCTAGAAAACAAGGTCATCAACTTCCATTTGCTATTATCCTCCTAAAATTATTGTGTTTGAGTCTTCCTTCTCATAGAATCATCATCATCATTTCCTTTTTCAGGCATATAATCAATTTTAAAACTGAAATACTAGAGTTATTAAACACATCTTCAATGTTTATGATTCAAGTCACGTTGCATAAATAAGTATATTTTGGGTCTTATGGTCTTTTTATATAAGGAAAATTTCTCCCTATAGGTAATTTCAATAATAATGCAAGGCATGAAAACCATTATCTAGAATGAGGTCATGTATTGGGTAATTCTGCTCACAATGCCTCAACTAGAGAGACTTATACTCTATTAATTGATCTCCTTCAATCATAACATCCCCCAACATGATTCCTTATGCATCACAATAAAAAAGGAATCCAATACCAATATTATGTAAAATAAGTATTCACATTGAGGGGGTGTTATTTTAAATTCTAGAAAGGTCATTCCACAAGATTCATACCATACAAATTCCACACCCTTCATAGTCAAGAACTTATGTGGTGTCGTGAGGAATGATAAATTTGGAATAAAATTCCTATAATATCAAGATAGCCAAACAAAGTATAGATTTAATAATTATTCTGGGGATGCTTCATAGAAATTATGTCTAATACCTTCTATGGATACATAGATAAACTAGATTTTGAAATAATTTGACCAAATAAGTGAACATTAACAATCAAGAAGTGTAATTTTGTGAGTTTACATACAACATATTCTCTCCCAATGTAATTAGTATGATTTCAATCAATTTTTCATGATTTCATCGAGTAAGATAATACATCAAGATGTCAATAACAAAAACCACAACTAAATAATTTAGGTATAGGTGGGAAAACAAATTTATCCTTTCCACAAACATTTTTATTTCATTTGTGATATTGAACACCCTTACCAAATACTCATATAATATATATCTACTACCATGTCTTATACATTGTATATCTTATTGTATAACTCATACCCGATGATAGGATCACAAAAAATAGATTTTTGGGAAAAATTGTGCTTCTCAAAGCTTTTCGAAGAGGTAGTCTATATGAGGTAATGGATATTGGTTCTTGATCGTGATTGTATTATGTTTTCTATAATCTACCCAGATCACAAGGGTTTCATATTCCATATTGGTGAAAAGGATGTTAAAACCCCAATGTGAGGTATTGGGCCATATAAACCCCTTTTAATCCAGTTCCACTATCTGTCTCTTGACTTCTGGAAGATTGGTAAGAGCCATCCTGTATGGTGTAATAGATATTTTTTTACTCATAGAACTAGATCAATAGTAAAATCCACCTCTAACATATGAGGTATCCTAAAAAATTCATCAGGTAAAACATTCATTGAACAATCCAATAGTACAGGTAAATCATTCTTATATTACCATAACCATCTAGAAAGAGACTAGATATCTTTGAAGTCACTATGATTATCCCATGATTCTTATATCCATCTCAAGTAGCCTGGTCATCCCATTCTATCTTATGATCATAGATAACACCCTTGGTGATGAGAAAGACCATAGTCTGTGATAATAGTCGAAATGATCATGATATAATACTACTCAATCCATCATGTGAAATACAGCAAATCCTATTATCTTAAGTATAAAAATATTCTATGTGAAATGATATTCAGCTACATCAAGAGGGTGTTCCTAACGTTGGCATAAATTTCCGATCGTATTCCCAATTGGCCATTGAGTGTAATTAACCAATAGAAATAGTTGATATTATGGCTAAGACATTCCATAATTTCCAAAAATATGAATCAATATAAAGAACTTGTATATGAAGGTATTAGGTGTGATTTGGAATCTAGGGGGACAAGTTTTTAAAAAATTTAATCATTGGGATGGTGAAACTTATCGATTCTAATGATATAAGTCCTTGTAAATTATAAGGATCACAGATAAATTAAACTGATCACAATAAATAAATCAAAACCTATCATTTTGTATCTGAATTTTCCCTCAACATACTCTTCTCACCGATTATCATTGCATGAAGGATCCAAATCTAAATCATTCTAGATCATATAGACATGCTTGAAAAATCTATAAGAGCATCAACTGTCAGATTCGAGTGCAATTGCGCCGATCCGATGATGCCTTTGATGTCTTTATTATCATAATAATCATCTGCCTATGATTCTTTAAGTAATTATTGAATCATCACTTAGAGAGAGAGAGAGAGAAACTCCCTCTAAAATCCAGAGTAGAGGGAAAATCTCATTCAATAATGAATGAATAGTACATTTTGTGAGAGCCTCGCTCTCTATTTATAGTGCATGTTATAAAATACCTGATAGGGTTCCCCAGACCCCATTTATTTAAAATTAATTAAATAAATAAATATGAAAATTTAAACCACATCACAATATTATTTATTTTTTTATCAGATACCTGTAATATACATAAATTATGCTACATGATAAAATTGAGTCATTTAAATCGACTCATTATTATTTCATATTATTAAACATACCTAAAATATAATAATAATTTTCATTCAAATAATTTTTTATCATGTTATAATAACATGTAAATACTATAAATAAATTCACCCCAATTATTCATAATTTAATAATAACAAAATTATTCATTTATCAGTGTTTGATAACATGGACAACACTTGGACCCCATGGTGGGCCCACTATGTCCAATATAACTATTAAACCAATTATGAGGATTCTTTAATATGCTATTGTGTGTGACCCTCTAGTCACTTATCTTGATAGCAGTGAAAAAAATCCACAAATAAATAGTGGAGTTTAGAAACCCTTGAGGGATCCTATAGAGATAAGGAACGTTATGGAAATTGAAACCAACCTATAGTCAAGAATTGTGTCATATATTATCTATGTATTTATATATATAATAAATTAGGATGCCCACTTATTCCATTTATCTTATCTTGATTTATTATTTATTGATATAACGAGACAAATTTACCCTATACTATCACGGCCATGTTCTTATGAATATACTACCATCCTCAGCAATAAGGCCTGAGATATATTACTTCCTTAACATAGATGTGAAAAATCCATTTTTGACTGTTAAACCAATGCCATACCCCCTATAATTCACCCAACATGATCTACCTCTCCAAAAATTAATTATCATGGTTTTTTCATTTCACTAATGTAAACAATCAAATGTGGAACACTAGTAATGATATCAAGTTAGGAATCCAATACACATGTTTGAATATAGGAATATCCAATGACATTTGAAACATGTGATGTTCTTGTTGGCGAGTATTTCCTTATGATATCAATATTATAGATCCCCAAGTGAAAACATCGTGAGAATAAGTCTCAATGAAAATGATACCCCAACACCTGATAGTCATACATCTACTATTTATCATCAGTAATATGTATCTTGATCATATGACCTTTATTTATGATTAATGTCAAAGTATCTATTGGTTCTCCTTATAGTCTTGGATATTCTATAACCTTTTTATACAAAAAAATAATCAATGGAAATTACTATTTAATAGTGGAAGAATAAATGTATACACTAAAATGGTAAGAATGAATCATGTATATCTAAATGTATACACATTATGTAATCATAAGTACTATACAAGTTGGATCTAGGGAAACCACTATTACAATACTCCCACATTCACTATAGAAAACATTCTAACCATTATGGTTATCTCTCACATGATCAAGATCATGTTTCTACTTAGTAATGGATTTAGTCGTTGGGTCTCCCATGATTCTTCCACGTGGCTACATTGTTATGTGAGACCTAATCTCCTTGAGTGAAACAACACAAGATATAATAACCTCGAGTATATTTCATTTGTGCACTATAAAAAGATGACATCAGTGATAGTACCAAAAATAGAATTATCATAATGATAAAACATTTCTTTGCATGTGATATTCAAATTACTAGAAGAAATTATTTCTTTTAAAAAATTCTTCTATGATACCTCAGAAGCTTCAACATACTCAGTATTTGTAGGTATGGATACCACTGGATTTTATGATAATTTATCTCTCAACACCTTAGCCTGACTATGATATTAAATCAAATTAATCAATTGAATACTATTTTTTGTCACCACAAAACTAGTATCCTATAATCTCCACATAACAGGTAAATATCCTTTGTAATTTCACAAGTACAGTCAGATAGTTATGACTACTTTACTAGTAGTTATCATAAAAATAAAAGGCATTTTCCTACCATAATGTATTTTTTGGATATATCATTCCTCATTCAAATCATGGAATAAATTTTTTGTCCATTTATAAAGTGAATCAAACTCAAATCACCACTTTATATGATCATATATCGTTGCACGTCAACTTGAAGAGATTTAAATCACGTGACACTAGAAAATTTTTTTTTCTTGAATTGCTCCAAATTGTATTTCTCAACACCATGCCACTATTTGTACATTTTACTAGGTATAAGAAACTATTAGATCTAACTAAATAGATATTGTTCCCTAAAACATAGGTTTCTACATTACATTAATCTCTACATAAATATTTTCATCGTGGTATTAACTAATTGAAAGACCAATATATATTTTTTGTATTTTTCCAAACATATTTTACTCAGAAAACAATGGTGATCTCAGTATCCACTAGTAGATACATTGAAAATATTAATTCCAAATGAATAATCCAAGATCTTGTTGTGTACTTTAATCCAATACTATATTTTCATATCTTGAAACTTGTATTAAAATCCAATGGTGTCTTCATCTCTTTTGGGTTGTGTCTTATAGATACCTTCCAACAACGTTGGTCTCGACATACACTAGCCAATTTAACGATCTTATGAAATATGTCTAATAAGTAAAATTATAATGGATTTATTCATACCTACTTAGTATTACCAATCAAGCCTTATTGGTAACACGCTTGTACCACCCATGTATCATTTCACTTGAATACCCACCGCAGTATTCAAAATCAAAATCTCATTTCCAGTTTGATAGATGGAATCCATTATTGAATTTTAAATGACCATACAAATCTTAGTTAATTTAAATATAATAGATTTTTGAAGGAAATATAAATCATAATGAATAATTTATCATAGATCGTGGTGAATATAAAACCATCAATGTGGTTTTAACCTCATTATGTACTAAGTGTCTCTAGAACAATCATATTCCATGTGTCTAGTGGAACTTGTCCCTATGCCAACTGCATGTTCATATCAATCATAGAATCAACCCAATAAAATTGTCTTCGCACTATCTCATGTAGATATATGAACCCTTTTATACAATTTTATTCTATTACATGACTATAACTCTTCTATATTAGGGATTTATGTAATATCCTAAATATCCAGTGGGATAATTAATTAAGTTGTACTTTGTGTTTTTCATGACGAAGGTTTATTTATATCCTATAATACACCTTGCATAAAAACACATATTATTATGATATTATTGTTTTCTATCATATTATGACTTATATTATATCCATTTTTCATGTCACTTGGCATACGACTATGTGATTTCACCTTTATATAATAATCACATATTGAAATAAAATTAATTTTATGCAAGTGGTAACATTGATACTAATTACATCATGACTCAGATGAGTAAACTGTTTATTTAAGAATTTCTCCATGCTACATTGTACTGATAAATGTTAAAATTTAAGAATTATCATCGATTATCCTTGTTAACATCAATCTCATGATGTAGATAAGGTAAGGTGCATTTAGAAATAACTCCACACTAAATTATCAAGATCCATGAATACGTGGTCAAGATATTATTAACTATAACTTCCTGAAGTAACTCATATATTATCACCATTCTATAATTCACTCTAAAATTCCATAAAAATCTACAAAACCAAATGGTGTATACTTACCACTATATTACACTTGTAATAGTTTACACTCTTATTGATCATATTCTGAAATCTTTGGTGCATGACTTTATTGCTAAAAGGTTTCTCTTTGTAAACTAAATACATCGATAACACCAAAGTTTTTTAGATTAAAAAGCCTAAATTTCCAACTAGGTATATAATTGCCAAAAACATATAGTTCTACCTGAAAAATAATTGTCTTTCCAAAAATGGGTAAATAAGTCTTACATTTTATATTTATCATTTATCAAATATGATTCAAGTAAAACTGAAGTATTTGATGAGTATGATACACCCCAAACAACATTTATTCCTAAATGTGGTATAATGTCTACTTATATCCAATGGATACATGAGATAATTTTTTTGTGTATACTCAAAAAAAATTTCAACTACAATCATCCACATGGAAGTTGGAAGTTATGTGTTTCTCAATACTGACTTAGGAATACCCCTTTATCAGATTCATGGAGAATACATGTGGCTTATTATAATGTTTCTATTACTTACTTGGTTACTATATTTCAATACACATATGTGAAAGGCATATAATATTCTATATGCTTGAATTATTTCAGAAAAATTAGATTGATGAATATCCCAGAAAAAGAAGTGAGTAATTACTTTTTCAATTCATTTCACCACTTTTAACATCTAAATAATTTATTTCAAGTTATGTTATTCTAATAAACTATATTTAAATAACAAAAATAATTTCATTGAACTACATTGTGACTGTGCCTTTGATGTTTCACTTTTAATTTTCCTTTCACTTTTTTTAAACTTATTCACCATAGGAGTTAAAGATTGTGGTTCCATTAATGTTCTTAGTTACTAGGTCACCTTTAACTAAAAGTTAATGAAGATTTTTAACAGAAATATTAATTTTAAACCATAAATAGAACTAGAGTTATCGGTGTATTAGATATATGAATTGGTTTCCTTGAAAGATCATGATTCAACATTAATATTTACACAAATCTGATGTAATCATCGCATTTATATCTTGCTTCAATTTCTCATCTTAAGATGATTGGAGATGAGACTATATGTTATATCATTGATGCCCTACTATTGTAAATACAACTAACACTGGACTTTTATAATTTCATTATGAAAAACCATCATATTCTACAAACATGTGTCACTTGTATGAAATTTAACACCCTTTCTTCATGAGGTGGCTTCACAGGTATATGGACACTAGGACCAAGAATATCTGATATAATAGTATTGTATGCAAGTGCATGTACTAAACAAGGAAATTCATTCCAAATAGGATATTTAATTTTTTAAATGTATTGTAGTATTTCTTATGGTATAGATTTCCATATTTCTACTAAAATAATGTTCCAACAGATTAATACTTTTATCATGATTACTGAATAAGACAATATTTATAAATTAATTAAATCATTAATTGTCTCTTGGTGTTTTATTGTATTATAGGAACCCTATATACTATACTTGTAATAATTTTTCACTTGATTTTTATAATTTAAAAGATATGTGATTCTCCCCTCATATTTTACATGCAATGGATACCCTACTACTGAGAGAGTTCAAGGTAGTCTTCAGACTAGCCAACCACATTAACTCATGGCTCCATGATCTATTTAGTGGATTCCTAGCTTCTTAGAATCATAACAATGATTCCCTAAATTCTTTCCTCTAAAATGACAGCATGTTGGATATGGATAATCCTTACTACCACTTTAGTTAATTCAATCCCTCTTTCTCATAATAACTCCCCAATGGTAAGAAGGACCCCCCACTATGGAATGAAATACACCCCAAACACATGATTATTTTCAATTTGGAATGATGAATGGTGGTTAATTATATAATATTTTTTTGAGGGTTAATGTGTTTTTCTCTCAAAAAATATAATCCTTTTCTAATAATATTATTCATACTAATTTTTTATGCTCACAACTACATATAAATAGAAAAAAATTATCTCTTCTTTATGCATTTTTTTATTAATTATTATATGTATTTTCTTCTATTATAAAAATTCATAGTATAATAAATAAATGAATAAAGGGAATCAACTACCGAACTAGCCTTGAGTATATAAAATGACCTACGGGGATCACACTTGAGTCGTAGATTGACTCTTGAGGCAGCTTGTCCGCGTCCAGTATGTCTGATGCTCATCTAAAGTAATGAATCAACATGGCATTGTATACATCTTATACCATCCTTGATTGGAAGGTTCCACATCACATCTTGTATCATCTTGGTCGCTGTACAAGAATAATTTCTTACAGGAGAGAGGAATAAGGGGTGAGATATACATAAGATGAGTTATGACACATAGACCCTTATAAAAATTGATCTTAAATAAATGATGATATACATACTATCAAATTATTAGCTACTAATTACAATAATCACACACATGTAATAAATAATTAAATAGATAAATTACAAGCATTCATATAGATTTTGGTTCTCAAGAAAAGTAAGCGGGTAAAATTAATGTGCGATAAAAATAAAATCACAATAAAATAATGTATGAGGGATTTATAATTAAATTAAATGAATTAAATGAATTCATATAATTTAATTATTTTCAATGACATAATTAATTTAATTTTAATTCCAAAAATTTGAATAATTAATTAATTTAATATAATAACAAATTCAATTTAATTTTCCCAAGTATTAAAATCCTTTTTTGTAACCATCAACTTAACATTCTAATTAATTTTGTTTAGTTTTAAATAAAGTTAATTAAATATATTAATTTAATTAAACTTAGTCCCTGAAACACTACTCTGGATTATTGTGGGTTGCTTCGAACAAGTGAAGACCCATAATGGGCCTGTAAAAGCCTATTTTGGGCTATTTTGGGTGGAGAAGTTGTTCACATACTCATATCAGGTCAGGCGGACCAGTGCATACTTGTTCTATGTCACAATTGAGCTAGCATATTCTGAAATGTGTTTCCTCACATGGTAAGATAGAGGCATGGAACAGTTCGACAAGGGCAGCAGGGCACAATTCGAAAGGTGTGTCCTAACTTTGGGAAGTCGGTGCGTGTGGAATCTGATGCTACCCGTGACGACCACCCTATGAGGTGAATGAAAGACGATGCTATGCTAGAAAGAGAATGTGAGGCTGAATGGTCACCTATAGTCTACACAGTGATGGAAATGGTATGGATGGTATCTGGTAAATTCTGTTGTGTCTGAGTGTCTATGAGCGAGGAGGGAGATATCGACGGGTATGCCATTATTGTAGGAGGACTTCGGCTGGTGGGGATGTCCAAAGAGAAACCTATTATCTTCTTGGAAAATATGGGAGGATAAGGGGGGATACCACCCTACCCTCTTGTTTAAAAAAAATTTCTTCTATTTGAAAAAATTATTACACCCATTTTTAGAATTTTATGTCAACTTCCACCCCCACCGCACTTTGGTATTTTTTTTATTTTTACACACCATGCGATTCCCTTTTTCATATTAAATCATAGGATAATCTGGTAGACATCAAGTACAAAAATGAAATTATTATTATAATAAAATAATAAATATACTATTATTATTAAATAAAAAATGGAATTTAATCGTAGCTACTACACTGTGACATACCAGTTACCAGTGCCTCACTGAAATCGGAACCAGAATTTTGAAAAAAAAGATAAATAATCATATGTCAAAAATGTGTTACGTTTTTGAAAACTGGCTGCAAAGAAATAAATTCTAAATAAAAACTTTTTATCACTATAACATGGCTATTTGATATCAAATTGACATGTTGTTAGTGGTTTTGGGAACAAATTAATACTATCTAACAAATTTTAATGCAATTTAATTTATTTTTTTATCCAATAAATTACGTGATCCATCTGATACCAATTGAAGGTATAGGATGTTCAATAGAATCCGGTGTGTAGGGTTTTTAATAATTTTTATCTTCAGGATGATGAGACATGTCATCTTCAATGATCTAATCCCCAATACAGTCCATATATAAATCATAAATTAAATATAATAGAAAACATAAATCAAGGCATCAATTTTCAGATCTGATGTCCTACTCAGAATCTTATTCTCACCGGTAATCATTAGAATGATGGTTCTATAGTCGAATCCCACTATATCATCCACAAGCACTTCAGAAATACATTGGAGTGTTGATCATCAGAATTGAAGTTCTAGAATGGCAATCAGACAACACCTTCAACGTCCAGATAATCATCGTAATCCTCTACCTTTAATGCATTAAGGCGTTCTTGGATCATCACTCGAAGAGAGATACTCTCTCTAGAAAGTGGGAGAAGAGATAGGCTCTCATTCAAGAATGAATGAATACTATATCATGTGAGAGCCTCCCTCTCAATTTATTGTGGATGTTTTAAAATACACAATAGGGTTCCCAGAACCTTGTTTATTTAACATCTAGTAAATAAAAAATTATGATGGAAAAAACCACATCATGGTTTTATTTATTATTTTATCACATACTTTTAATATATATATATATATATGATTTAGTACCTGAAAAAACTAAGTCATTTTACTTGACACATAATTACATTTTCATGGTAAACAAAACTGCAATATTAATATAATAATCGTTTGAATAATATTTTATCATTTTTACATAACTTGTAAATACTATAAATAAACTCAATAAAATTATTCATCTACTTGAATAATAATATTTTTTTATTTATCAGTGATTGATAACTTGGACAACAGTCAGAACCCATGGTGGGTCCCACCATGTCCAATGTACATATATAACATAATATGGTGGATTATTTAATACCCTAATATCTGTGACCCTATAGGTATTTATTAAGATAGAAGTGAATAAAATCCAGAGACCACGAGTGGTGTCTAGAAAACCAATAGGACCCCTAAAGAGATAAGGAAATTCAGAGCAATGAAAACCAACATAGAGACATGCAATGTGTAATATAATATCATTTAATTTATTTATCTCATAAATAATGAAGAACACTTTTTTCATAACACTTATCTTTCTCAGTTATTTTTTGATATAACTGGATGGATTTACTCTACAATATCTAGATCAAGGTCTTATGAATGTACTACCATCTTGATCAATGAGGCATCAGATTTATTACAACCTCAACTCAGAAGTGACAAATCCTTCCTTGACCATTCAACCAATGACATACAACCAATGATGCACCCAATACAAGCTACCATTCTATGATTTTATTATCATGGTCTTCTCCTTTCTATCATGCACATGATAAAATGAAACACATTGATAACAATCTCATATCAGGAGACCATTAGACCTTTCCAGAGATAGGAACAACCAATGACACCTGAAACATGTGGTGTTCCTATTTGTGGGTGTTTTCTCGTGATATCACTACTAAAAATCACCAAATTTTAATTTCATGATAAGAAGTATCAATTTTTCTAAGCACCCATAAAATCATAGATAGCCATCTATTATGTCCAATTAATAATATGTATCTAGACTATATGACCATTTTTTAAGATTAATGTCGTAGTATCCCGAGGTTCTCATTATTACCTGGGATCTACTATAACCTTTTGATATGATAATTAATCTATATGGACGTTACAATTTAATTGTGGATGCATAAATATCAACCCTAAAATTGTAATAATACCTCATGCTTATCGAACTGTATACGCGATATGGTAATCAAAAGTACTTCTCATGTTGGGTATAGGGAACCCACTATTATAACACTCCCATATTTAGTACAGACAACATGATATCCATACATATTATCTCTTGCATAATAAATATCATGTTTTTGCTGAGTTATGACTTTTGTTGTTGGGTCTACACTAATTCTGTTACATGGCTACTCTGCTATATCTGGCCTCATATCCTTGAGTGAAACTTTTCAGGAGATGGTAACCTCAAGTATACGCTTCTTTTCCACTATCAATACTTGACATCTTGTCTAGTAGAAGAAACACAATTATCATAATGGTCAAACATTACAAGTTATATGTGATTCCAACAACTAGAACAAATTGTGGTATTTAATAAATATTTCTTAGCTTCCTCAGAAGCTACAACATAATCATCATTTTTAGGTATGGATAACACTTCATTTTCTGATCTTTTCACTCTTAACACCTTAGAAATATTTTGATATTATATCATATTGATCTAAGAAAGACTAGTTTTTTCCCCTCAAAAATAGTATCCCATTCTCTCCACATACCATGTATATATCATTTGTTCTTTTTCAAGTAAAATCATATAGTTTTGATTTCATTACATCAATATCTTTAAGAAATAAATTATATTTTCCAATTATAAATTATTTGTTTGAAATATAATTTCATGTACATGTCATGGAATAGGTGACTGATCCATCTATAAATAATATAGAAGTCAAATAACTATTTAATATTTTCACATTTCATTGGATTTCTACTTGTAGAGATTTATTCCTTGTGACACTAGAAAAAAATATTCTCTTGAATTGTTCCAAGTTCTATTTATTAACACCATTTCACTCTATCTATGATTGACTAAGTCTAATAAATTATTATATCTACCTTAGTAGACCCAATTTTCAAGAACTAAGGTTTCTAAATTAAGTCATTATCTAGGGAAATTACTTTTAACCCGGTCATAACTAACTAAAAGACCAATATATATTTTCCATATTTTGACAAACATATTTTAATAAGAAAACAATGTCACTTCCACTAACCCCTAGTAGACCCATTTAAAAATTTCATTCCGAATTAATGATATAAGAAATTTTCACATAATTTAATCCTAAACTGGATTTTGGTAACTTTCAAAACATATTGGCATCCTGTGGTATTTTCATCCCTTTTTGGTTGCATCATACAGATTCATTCTTAGAAATTTTGTCTCAAAATCTACTATCTAATTAAATGATCACAGAAAATAGCTATGAAAAGTTAAATTCTAATGGATTTAGGCATAACTACATGGTATTAGAAATCATCCCTTATTGGTACCATGATTTTACCACCCATGTATCGATTCACTTGAATACCTTCCATAGTTTTTAAAGTCACCAGCCCCTTTTCACTTTGATAAATGGAATCCATAATTGGATTTCAATTGACCTTATTAATCTTTGATAATTTCTATATACTCCCTAATTGAATGAAATATTATTCAAAATAAATTATTTATCATCGACTAAGTGAATATAAAACAATCATTATATTTTTAACCTTACCACATACTAAGTGTTCCAAGAACATTCTTATTCCACATGTATTGCGGAACATGTTCATTTTCCAACAACATGTCTATATCTATAAAGGACAAAACCCAATTAAGTATTTCTTCCACTATCTCAAGTAGATATACACGCGCTTTTATAGAATTCTAGTCTATCACTTGAATATTACTCTTCTTTCTATTTTATTTATGTAATACCATAAACAACTATTAAGATAATTAATTAAGTTTCACTCTGTATTTACATGATGCATGTTTTTTTATTCATAAAAATGCTTTGAATTAAAACACTTATTGATGTGACATTATCAATTTCCCTCATATTATGAATAATATGATATCCATTTATCATATTAGTTGTCATATAGTTATAATATTTCTCTATTATTTTAAAATCACAACATCAAATAAAATGATTTTTTCTGTATGTTCTAACATTAATACTTCATACATCATGAATCATCTATATAAAATGTGAATCTTGGAATTTCTCAACAATACATCTTATTGATCAGTGTTAAAATATATGACTTATTAATGATAATCATTATTACCCTCAAAGTAGTGATGTAGATAAGGTAATTTTTGTTTAGAAATTAATCCACTCTACAGTATCATGATCAATGACTAGTTTTTCAAGATATTCTTTGGCATGCAGGCCAAAAGTAAGACATTTATTCTAACAATGTATATAATTCAGATTAAAAATCGTTAAAACTACAAGGTACATATGATGTATATTTAACACTATATTTCAATTGAAATATTTCACGTTGTCTTATTGAACTAATTTTGAATGATTTTCAGCATACCATTATTTCTAAAGATTTATTCTTCCAAACTAAATATGTCTTTAATACCAAATGTGTTTATCCTTAAAACATCTAAATTCCAAACTAGTTATACATATGACACCCACTTTTATTTTAAATTGAAAAAAAAATTCTTGCCACAACTGGGTAAATAGGTCATATATTCTATATTCATCATTTACAAAATATGATTCATGTAAAACCAAACTATTAGTTGAGTATGATACACCATAAAAAATATTCATTACTGAACATTGAAAAAAATATCATTAAGTAAAAAATGAAACATGAGATAAATATTTTGTTTTTACTCAACAAAATTTTCAACTAGAATCATCCACATAGAAATTAGAGGTTTTGTGTTTCTCACCTATGTCTTAAAAATCACCCTTTCTAAGCTACTTGGAGAATATATATTAATACTTTAAAGGTTTATATTAATTACGTGTTTTTTGTATTTAAATACACATATGTGAAAAGAATGTTTTATTTAATACCAAAGCATTGTGTCATAAACATTATATTGATTAATATCACTGAAGAATAAGTGGGTACTTTCTTCATTAATTTAGTTCACTTATTTTAGCTTCCATAGAAATTATTTCATGTTTATTCATGCAAATAACCACCAGTTAAATAACAATGTTCATTTTATTGAAGTAAATTACGAATGTGCCAAGGGTATTACACATTTCATTGGCCTTTTCTATATTACAATAAATTTATTGATAACTATATTAAAATATTTTCCATTCTTTAGTGTTATTATTTATTTAGTGAACTTTACCTAAAAGGAAATGAAGTGTTTACTCCATCTTGTTCATTTTATGACCATAAAAGAAACTAGAGATATGGGTGTATTAGATATAGGAGTTGGATTACTTGAAATATCATGATCCATCCTCCATATCTACAAAATCCCAGTGAAACCATGACAGTCAAATATGGATTTACATTATCCCCTTAATCTAATAGAAGATGGGACTACACGTTCTATAATCGATTTCTCGATGTTGTAACAAAAACTATCATTAGACATTGTCGATATAATTATAGAATAACCATCATATGCTCTATACATGTGCCAATATTAATTAATGTAACACCCTTGCTTCCTAAGATATCCCCACATGTATTGGGACACATGCACTGTGAATTTTCGAAATAGTAGTATTGTGAAAAGGCACATGTACAACAGTTGGAAATTCGTGTCGGATAGAACATTGACTTTGTCCAATTAAACAAAATATTTCTCATTGTATAACATTCCATTTTTCTAAAAAAAAAATATAGAATATTGTTACTTTTATCTTGATTATCTAATTGAAAAATATTGATTTAATAATTATTTAATTAAATATCTCCAACTACTTTATCATATTTTTGGAACCCTCATTTCTAGAATTGGAAAAAGTATGTTTCTTGAGTATTCAAGTGGAAAGGATCCTTAAGCCCCTCCTAATAGTCTACAAGCTCTGGCTATGCCATTACTCCTAGAGTTCAATGAAGGATTTTGACCACCTGGCCCCATTAACTCATGACTCCTTGATCTATTGAGTGATGTCCTAGCTTGTCAGAATCTTAACATCAATTCCCTCAACAATTCCCTCAAAAATGATATCATGTTAGGTATGGATAATCTATACTACCACTTCAGTTAAGTCAACCTATTTTTCTCATAATAACTTCCCTATATTAAGAGTCACCCTCAACTATGGCATGATGAGCACCCCCAAACACCCAGTTTTATTCAAATTTGAATTATAGAATGTGGATGATGACTAAATATTTTTTTTGAGGGCTTCTTTTTCTCTTTTTGTATCTAATCCATTTCAATTAATATTTTTCTTACTTTGATTTCATGCTTGTAACTGAATATTAATAGAAAAAAATATATATCGCTTCCTTATGAATTTTATTCATTATTATTTTCTGTATTTTCTTAATATTATAAAAATGAAAAAAATAATAAAAAATTACATAATGGAAATAAAATAATTAATTGTTCGTGAGAATGTAAAATGAACTATGAGGATCATACATGAGTCATAGATTGACTCATGATGCAGCTCATCCCCATCTAATATGGTTGCGGCTAGTCTAGAGTAACACCTAAAATTCACATTTTATGTGTCTCACACTTTCCACACCTTGGTGGGGTCCACTTCACATATTACATCATCATTGTCAATGTTTAAAAATATTTTCTCATAGATTAGGGGAACTAGGGGTGTAGCTTCTATAAGATGAGTTTGGACACGCAGACCCTTATATAAATTGACCGAAAATAAATGATGATATTTATACCATAAATATATTAACTATGCATTAAAATCATTAAACACATGTAATAAATAATTAAATAAATTAAATAAATTTATACGTATATAGGTCAGTGCTATAGATAACTAATCATTTCAAATTAAAACGTCATAAAAAATAAATCACAATACAAATAAAATTTACTTAAATTGAAGTACGATGGATTTATAATTAAATAAAATGAATTAAAATTATTAAAATTATTGAATTAATTTTTTTCACTAAATAAAATTAATTTTAATTTAAAAATAATAATTATTAATTAATTTTATTTAATAATAAACTTAAATTAATTTTCCTAGGTATTAAAACCATTTTTTTTTTGAAATCCTAAAATTAATATTTTTATTAATTTTATTTAGTTTCTAAATTAAATTGATTAATTATATTATTTTAATTTAACTCATGCCCCAAAACCTTGCCCTGGCCCATTATAGGTTGCGCTGAACCCATGTAGACCCATTACGGGTCGGGAAAAGACCATTCTGAGCTAATTTGGGCTGGGTAGGTATCTGTAGACTCATATATGGTGGATCAGTCCTGCCCGGATGATTTTTTAGTCAAATGAGAGACATTAGAATCTAGAAAGGATGACCTCATTTGGCAAGATTATAGTAAGGCATGTTTTGGTGAGGGTAGATGAACTCGGGGTAGTCGGTGGAAGTGGAATCTACTGCAACCCATGAAGACAACCCTATGAGGTGATGGAATTGAAGAGGTGAGATAGGTGGGGATATTTCGGAATGGGAGCGGGGGGCCATAGGGTTTCCTCTGGTTGACATGGAGATGAAATCAGCCTAGCTGGTATCTGATGACATCTGCTACTACAGATCCGACCATGACGGGTGGAAGCATTGTCCTCTTGGTGGTGGATCATGAGAATATGTAGTGGTCTAGCTTCATAGAGGGGCCACATAGAACTAGTTGGCTCACTCGTGAAGGGATATATCACCATATCTAAAAGGAAAACTGTATGATGTCATCAGCAAATTGATTACAGCCAGCGGGTGGTGCTGTGATAGACCCATGAAGCATCGGGGCAGCCCCCATCAATTGTCATGATCCTGTTTTGTGGATGAAAATATGAGGATGGGGACACAGAGTGGGAAATATGAAGGGGGTGATGGAGAGGGAGGGTCTCTGTGTCATGGAGACCCACACTGTGTATGGGGTCGATAGATAGGACATGCCAAGGTGGGATATAATTACATGACTAGGTGGCTATAAGCGAGGAGTGAGATACTGGCGGGTGCGCCAACTGTGGAGGAGAATGATGGTTAGTAGGGATTTCTGGGGGATTTCTTAAAATGGTTTTTTTTCATTTTTTATTGAAAAGGGATTGGGTTCCAACTATTTTTTAAAATAGGTATGAAGATGTGTGAACCTCGTTCACGCATCATCCTTAACCAGGAAGCATGAACGGGGTTCACAAGTCCTTTTTAAACTTATTCAAGGATGTGTGAACCCCATTCCCACATCCCGGAGAAATTTTTAATTCTTTATTAATTTTTTAAAAAAAATCTTAATTTTTATTTTTTTTATTTTTTGTTTTTTTGTTTATACACACACACACACACAAAACACACACAAACACATATATATATCAAAAAACGTTCAGCATAATTTATCTTCAATTTACTATCTATCAGTACTGCCATCACACCAGTCTAGATTTTGATAGAAACCCACACCAAGAGCTCTCTTTTATATGTGAGATTACCCTAAAAATAAATCTTTATTTCCGATATGGGATTCAGGTTCTCCCATTCCTACACAGAATATTCTGTATTTCAGATGTGGGATTCTGTTTCAAGTACATGACTTTAAAAGACTATAAAATAAAAACATTAAGACCAATATAAATGAAACTTAAAACATGTATTTAAAATATAGGAAATAGTTTTAAATAAAAAGAATTTCATAAAAATTGTTGATGAATAGTAATTTAATCTTTTTCAAAACCACCAACTGGAAACTTAAAAAAATTCATGTACGTGCCTTTGAAATACTATAAAAATACAAATTATAAGATGAATAAAAATAAAACCTAAAATATAGATTAAACATATAATAAATAGTATAAAATAGAAAGAATTTCATAAAAAATGTTGAGGAATAATAATTTATAAGCTTTCAAAATCAGGAACTTGATACTTAAAAATATTCCATGTACGAGGCTTTAAAAAACTATAAAAAAACAAACTATAAGACCAATATAAATGAAAAATAAAACATGGATCTAAAATATAAGAAATAGTTGAGAATAAAAAAAAATTGTAATAAATATTGATGAAAAATAATTTATAAGCTTTCAAAACAACCTACTTGAAATTTAAAAATGTATCAAGTATGTGGCTTTGAAAGTCTTTAAAATAAAAACTATAGGACCAATATAAAAGAAATTTAAAACGTGGATTAAATATATAAGAAATATTTAATAAATAATTAGTTAATTAGCAATATAATTATTAATTAGATAATAATTAATAAAACTATTATTTAGTATTATTAATTACTAATATACAATAATTAATTAGTTAATTAAAAACATAATTATATAATTATAAATTATATAATAAGTAATATAATTATTAATTGATAATTAATTTTTTAATTATTAATATATTTATTAATTAAACTTTTCCATTCTAGTTATTAATTATAATTATTAATTATTAATTATTAATTGTTTAATAATTAATTAGTTAGTTAGTAATATAATTATTAATTATAATTAGTTGTTATTTATTATATTATAACTAATTATTTAATTATTAATATATTTATTAATTAAAATTATTTATTATTTATTATATAATTATTAATTAATTAATTTGTTAAATAATCATTAATTATAAAATAAATAAATAATCAATTAGTAGTATAATTTGTAATTATAATTATTCAATATAATTGTTACTTATTAATTATTAATTATTAATTATAATAAGTAATATGATTATTAATGATAACTAGTAATTATTAATTATATAATAATAAATAATTAATTTTTAATATAACTATTAATTAAATTTATTGATTACTAATATAAAATAATTAGTTAGTTAATTGGTAATATAATTATATAATAACTAATTTGTTAATATGTAATATAACATTTAATTATGCAATAATTAATTAATAATATAATTATTAATTAGAATTATTAATTATAATTATTAATTGTAATTATTAATTAGAATTATAATTATTAATTATTAATTGTAATTATTAATTATAATTATAATTATTAATTATTAATTATAATTATTAATTATAATTATTAATTGTAATTATTAATAATAATTATTAATTAAAATTAAAATTATTAATTATTAATTAAAATTATTAATTTTAAATTATATACTAATTAATTAGATAATTAGTAATATATTTTTTAATTATAATTTGTAACATAAATACCAATTATAATTATTAATTATTAATTATATATTAATTAATTAATGAATTATTAATATAATTATTAATTATAATTATTACATATAATTTTTAATTTCTAATTAATAATTAATAATTATATAATAATTAAATAGTTACTTAGTAATATAATTATTAATTATATTATAAATAATTAGTTAATTAGTAATATAATTATTAATTATAATTATTAATATAATTATTAATTATCATTATTAATTATCATTATTAATATAATTATTAATTATATAATAATTAATTATATAATAATTAATTAGTTAATTACTATTATAATTATTAATTATTAAAAATTAATTATACATTAATTAATTAGTTGATTAGTAATATAATTATAATTTATAATTATATAATAATAAATTAGTTAACTAGTAATATAATTATTAATTGTATAACTAATAATTATAATTAATAATTATATTACAAATTAACTAATTAATTATTATATAATTAATATTTATATTACCAATTAACTAACAATTATATAATTAATAATTATATTACTAATTAACTAATTAATTATTAGCCTTTTCTTATATATTTAATCTAGGTTTTAATTTTCATTTATATTGATCTTATAGTTTTTATTTTATAGGCTTTCAAATCCACATACTTGAAACGTTTTTAAGTGTCAAGTTAGTGGTTTTAAAAGCTTATAAATTACTTTTCATCAACATTTTTTACGAAATTCTTTTTATTTTCAACTATTTATTATATCTTTAACCCATGTTTTATGTTTCATTCAAATTATTCTTATAGTGTTTATTTTATAGTCATTCAAAACACGAAGTTGAAACATTTTTATGTTTCCAGTTGGTGGTTTTGAAATCTTATAAATTATTATTCATCACCATTTTTTACAAAAAAAAAATTATTTACAACTATTTATTATTTGTTTAATCCATTTTTTATGTTATATTTATATTGTTCTTATAGTTTTTATTTTATATACTTTCCAGGACAGATGATTGAATAGAATCCCACATCAGAAATGCATAATGTTCAGCACAGGAAAGAGAGAACCTAAATCCCACATCAAAAATGCAGAATGATTTCATGAGCTTTCCCTCTTATAAAATAGAGCGATGGGTGAGAGTTTCTATTAGAATTTAGATAGATGTAATAACAGTACTACTGGATATTAAATATCAGATAAATTTTGATAAATTTTTTTTGTTTATATATATATATATATGATCAAAACAAAAAACAAAAAAATATATATATATTTTAAAAATAAATAGAATAAAAAAATTATAAGATTATGTGGGATGAACGAATGGGGTTCACGCATCTTTTAGAATTATTATGATGCGCGGACATTGTTCACATATCTTCATAGGATCGGGGATGCATGAACAGGGTTCACACAACTCCAGAACCATTTTTTAAAATATCTGTAACCCTATCCCTTTTCGATAAAAAATTAAAAAACCTCATATTTGAAAAAACTTGATTTAAAGGCATCTACCTTTTAGATTCTCAATGAATATGGGGTGAACAGGGGGCCACCACCCTACCACTTTTTTGGGAATTTTTTTTAATAAAAACATTATGAAACCCATTGATTTTGTGACTTTTGTGTTAGTCGTTGTGCCCACCCAACTGATGTTTTTCATTCTATTTTACTCAAAATGTGGTTTCATTTGGGAGAAAAAATCATAGACTAATCACACATCCATTAAATTTAATAATAAAATGATTATTATAAAAAAATTATTAATTATTCTATTATTATTCCTTAAAAATACAATTAATCCAAGCTACTAACTTATAACAAAACAGTGTTCAAATCCTCAACAAATTCGGTATCCATATTTGGAAAATTGATATGTAATGATTTATCAATTATAATACTCAGAAAATTTATACCCAAGTTCAATAAAATCAATCCATATTAAAAATTATCAATGTCCCTAACTTGGAATTCTGATATCGGATGGAAAAAATTTCAACAGTGTTGGGACTGAATTAATACTCTCTAATAAATGTTAATGTCACTTTTTATTGATAAGGTAATTTACATAATCCCACTAATACTAATTGGATATACTGAGAGTGTATCGAACGATTGTGGTCTAGGGTTTTTAAAAATTTTCATCATTGGGATGATTTTACTTGTCATCTCCAACGATCTAATCCTTAGTACCTTCCGAGGAACACATGTAAATTAAACAGAGGAAAAAATGTAAATCAAGACATAAATTTTCTGATATAAAGTTCTTTTTTAAAATATTATTGTTTTTATAGATTGTTAGATGATGAATATAATTCTGAATCTCTCTACAACGTCCACACATGCTACAAATTTATTTGGGCACATCGATAATACGATTTAGGGTGCTAGTGTAGAGATCTAATGATGTCTTCAAAGTCTTAATGATAACCACAATCCTATACATTTGATGCATGAAGGAATTCTTGGATCTTCACATGGTGAGAGAAACCCACTCTATAGAAAGAGGGACAAGAGATATTCTCTGATTCAAAAATGAATGAATAATATGTTTTTTGAGAGTCCCTTGATTTATTTATAGTTGATGTTATAAAATTTCTAGTAGGGTTCCCATTCCACTGTTTATTTAACATACACTAAATAAATAATTATGACTATGTAAATTGTGTCATAATATTGTTTATTATTTTATTACATACTTGTAATATATATATATAATATACTATGTGATAAAATCAAGTCATTTAACTAAACTTGTAATTTTTGTTGAATATTATACAAACTTAGAATACTAAAATAATATTCATTTGAATAATATTTTATCATATTTACATAAATTATTAATACAATAAAAAAATTCTACCCAATCATTCATATCATTTATAAATTTTTTTTTATTTACTCAGGATCAAGAACTTGTACAACACTTGGACCCCATGGTGGGGCCTACCATATATGATATATCTATTCAACTGAATAGGTTGGATACTTGAATACAATATTATGTGTAACCATCTAGGACATTTTCTCGATAGTAGGGAATAAAATTCACAGACCAAGAGTGGAGTCTATTAACTGATTAGGGACCATAAATACCCAAAAATCTAGGAGACAAGCAAGAAACCTGCTCCTAAAAAATATATTAATAAAAAATAAAAATGCAAAGGAAAGCAGAGTCACGGAACAGATCAATAAAGATGGGTATAAACCACACCAAAAATATCACCTTGGACATGGTCATTACAAAAAATCAGGCGAGACGTAGGACCAATTGAAACTAACCTCTATGATTTCTCTCTTAGACAAAGCATCAGCAATCCGATTGGCCTAACGATAAACATGCGGTTCTTCAAGAGAGAGTACCTCTGCAAGCCGCAGACATTTGATCCAGTCATGCAAGATCTACAACGCCTAAGATATATTAAATACTCAAACTATAGGAGAAACATCATTTCTTGACCATTAAACTAATTTCATACCACCAATGACACACCCAATATAAGATACCTCTCCACGATTCCAATATCATGTTTTTTTTCTTTCATCAATGTATGTAATAAAATGAAACACACTGGTAAATATCTAAAGTCAAGAGAAAAATAAACATTTTAATATAGAGTAATAACCAATCACACCACAAATATGTGGTGTTTCTATTGAAGGATATTTTCTCATGATACCACTACTAGATGTCACCAACTGCGAACATCGTGAGAAGAATTATTGATGTTCATGATCCCATGGAACCTAATAGTCAAGAATATACTTTGTTCACTCAGAAGAATGTATATAGACCATAGGACCATTATTTAATATTAATTTCATAATATCTAGAGGTTATAATTATAGTCCGTTATCTGGTATAAACATTCGATAAGACAATTAATATATGAACATTACCATTTAATAGTGGAAATTTAAATGTCTAATTTAAAATGGAAGGAATAAATAATTTACATCCAAATTTATACATAATATGGTAATTAAAATATATGATCAATTTAGGTCTAGGGAACCCAATATTATGACAATATCAAATAAATAAGATAAAAAGGTGAATGATACTAATATCATACCTCATACTGTAGACGGCAAAACTGTAGCACCCGAGACTTTTATAAGAAATATTTTGTTTTTATTTTATATAAATTATCAAATGAATCTTTCACTATACACAACACTAGCTTGGCTTACTTTACATGCAATCGCGACCTTCCTCGATAGCTTGCGTCGTACGCAATACCGAGTTCACTAAACAACAATATTTTATTAAAATATTATTAAAACTAGCAGATATGAATAGTAATACCCACTTTTTGAAATTTTTTAAATTTTATTTTTCAAAATTGACTTCATTTTTGGATTCGGAATATCGAAATTATCCTAGGGTAAAATTTTGGTATTTTTCTGAAAACTTTCCTTTTTTGATGAATAGTGAAAACACTAGGTTACTATTTAAAAACCGACTTTTTATTTAAATAATTATTTATTTTATTTAAATTTATTTTATGTAAAAATTTATACATAATACCTATATAAGTTCAATGTAATTCATTGGAGTAATTTTATAATAATTTTAGATATATAAAAATTCTATTGAACTTTTCACCGTCTTTTACCCACCTCCTAGGAGAATTTCCAAATTTACATAAAACTTAATTTTACCACTTCTATGACTGTAATTTCAAAACTACGAGAGACATGGTTTATGTTAGTAAGTAAAATTTGGTTCAATGAGATGAAAATAGTTGTTTTTGAATAGTAACTTTTTACTTTTATTTACCACGGTTAAAAGTAAATAGGGTAATTAATGGTAAAAATGATATTATTATTACCCTAACACATGTCCTAATTCTATTTTATCAGTTTAATTCGACCAAAAACAACTTTATGAATAAAAAATGACCATTTAGGCCCACTTGGATTAGATTAGGACATTTATTATTAATTTATTTAAAGAAGGGTTAAAATAGTTAAAATCAATGTTTAATAAGTAAATAATTTTTAATATAGGGTTATACATGAGAGAAATTCGACTATAAATATTTATTAGAAATATAAAAAGATTTACTACATAATGGTATTTTATTTGTAATTTTTAGACATTAAATAAATTAATTTATTTATGACACAATGATGATGTAGTAATTGTCTTATTAATGAAATATTGACATAATTGATGTTATAAATACCCAAATAAATGTAATTTGAGACTTTTTATGAATTCAAATAAATTTTTAGGTTAATATGACATGTTATTATTTATTTAATTAACTTTTTTCGAACTAATCATTCTGTTATGATTATGACAAAAAATCAATTACAAAATAGTGTCAAAATTGACATAAAATAGTTTCTAAAACAAATATTATATTATTAATTTTTATTTTATTACTAAAAATCTACGGTTCGGCCAAATGACTTAGATAAGGTTATATATATTAATAATAAACAACTTGGGGTTCGTTTGGCTTGTTATAGTAAGTGTATTAACCTTATAGTGTAAGAACAACAAAAGACATGTAAAAGTAAAATTATCTAACTTAAAGTTAAATCAAAATGATAAGGTTAAAATAGTAAACTAAACTTGTCCAAATTCTTATGGATGAGAGGATTCCGACCCATCCCAACCTTATCTTCTAAATAAATCGATTTGGAGCTATTCAAAACTGAATATGGCTTTATAATAAAATAATATTTTTAGTTTTTCCAATGGAGCCCCTCTCCTCCCTTATAAAAGGGCACCTCCTCCCTCTCTTCCTCACACCACTTTGAACCTTCACGCTCGGCCAACCCCTGACAATTTCTCCTATCCACTTCCCTAGAAACTTCCTAGAGGTCCTGGTCTTCTTCAAAGACCAATTTTAGTGCCCTAAAAGGAGGTCTCAAAGAGGCGCTTCAAAGATGAGGTAATGTCTGTTACCGATTCTTTCAACTTTATTTCTTCTTCCACTTCATCTTCCTTAGTTGTTTCATTATGAATTAATAACATCAGTATCAATCATATAATTATATTTTATTATAAGTATGACACAACCCTATTTCACCATTTATTCATCCTACAGAAAACGAAATCACCGTGCGTGCGTACATACGGAATACCGCCTCCACGCCATGGTGTAATCTATTTTCCACCACCACCTTACTTGGATGGGTATAATGGTGTAAATAATGAATATATATGATTATTGTAAAGTTATATTTATTTTTAAATAGTATACATACACTCCAATACAATTACATGATCATGGGAACGATATCATCGCTCGTGCGTACGTACGGAATACCGTCTCCACGATGTGATGCGACTCGTTCTACATGATTTTCATTGCATAAAGATTATATAAATGAATTTAGTGAATAAATATGATATATATTACACTAATACCATTCTGTAAATGAGGTATCTATAACCTAAAAAGAATAATAAGAATTTATTCGACAAAACACGTATAAGAAAAAAAGTAATAAACACCCGAATAACAAGAAGCAATGAAATATTACTAATAATAAGTTAAGAATATGACTATATATGATATCATAAAAATGAGTATGATTCAGGAATAAGTCAATGATATTATTTAAATCAATATACAGGAGGTTTGGACACTTATGATGCAAATCAGAACTAAGTTAAGGGAAATATCACAATAGGATTTTTATCCGAGATTGTTTATACTTTGAAATTTACTGGGTTGTATTTAATCATCCACATCCATGTTTCCCCAATATTTAATATTATTTCCATCCAACTACAATTGTTTAAATCCAATTTTCCCTTCAGTGTGTTTTTAGTAAAAGATATGAAAGGAATCTTTTGTCGTTTTTCATACGAGGCACTTTTTGACTTTTCTGACAAAAGTACGAGAAGAATGTTTTTTTAAAGTATACGACATGAATGGATTTTTAAAACATTATTTCCAAGAATCTTACTTTACATGTTTTCATGTTTATTTTTAATCAACTTATTTTAGTTTAGAATTTTATGACATGTTAAGAAAGGAAAAGTGTTTTTGAAGTAGAAAGGATATTTTCCTCAAGAATTGAGTTCAAGTGTTTTATCAAAATTATTTTCCATCTAAGATAATAAAGGGTTCTGTTTCTATCCCTATTATTAAATTTATTTTATTATGTTGTGATTGAATTATTTTTATGAATTCCTTTATCTTATATGAATTTTTTTATGATGTCACGATGTTTAAGAATCCCATTTTTATTACATGGGTTTTGCTATGATGTTGGTTTATGATTTTGTGGCACACATAAGAATGGTATCATTATGAGATGGGTGGGACCTATATCTCCATCCAATGCATTGGGTAAATATTTTATATCTCATGAGATAGACATGGCTAGAACGGCAGGTTAAACCGGTTCAGTGATACAGGACTGAAACGAGGAATGAACTCGGTTCAAAAATGGGCTTTGTCCACTAAGATAGTCTTGGAAATGATTCTTGACTAATAAGAAATGATTCACTATGATTATGTGTGTATTCCATAAAGCTTCATGTTTTATGTTATGATTATTGTGATTACATTTCACTACCATGATTTATCCCATGTTATGAAATTTTGATCTCTTATGTAGGGTGAGATTTCCAAAATGTTTTGTTCTTATGAATATGATGTGATTGATATTTCTTTTGTTTACCCTTACTGAGCATTTGAGCTCACCCTTTTGTATGTTTTCATTCCCCAGGTCAGGAAGAAGGTTATTAAGTAAGATATGCCAAAAGGGATTATAGATATGATGAAATAAATGGGAGACAGTGTTGACGCTTTATGAACCAGTTTTTTATGTTTCCCAGTTTCTAAAGACACTATACATATACGGTCCTTTAATGGTTTTGTTATATGTTGTAATAAGTGTACTTAAATTTTCAATTAATAACAATTTATGTAAAGTATGGGTCATTATAGTTGGTATCAGAGGCAAAGGAGGTAGGAATGTATATGATCCTTGGGAACTCTCACATGTGAGTGTTGGATGAAGCATGGATCTCCGCCCAAGGGCTTCATGAGTAAATGGCTTCCACTGGGGATGGTGGTGTGTCCTGCCTAGGGGTGTAGCCACCCATGGAGTACCCTGATAGGTATCAATTATAGTCCAATGGAATTAATTCCAGACCGTTATAGTTGGTATCACAGGAAAGGTATAGTCAACCTTTGGAAACTAGGATGTGAAAGCCTTAGTAAGAATCGTAAGGATAAGTCTAAGCATAGAACACAATCTTAGTGGTTTAGAAATGGCCATGAATAACCTAGGATAAGACCTTAAGTGTGAAATTTTATTCTTCATTATGTGGTTTTCCTATTATAATTAGTGTTTCTCACACTATTCTTCTTGGTTTTAGTCAATGGATGGAACTCGAAGGAACCGTGTTAATGCGGAATGTGACGGGAAATGCAATGATTATCCCCCTGAGCAACCAAACGTTATGGGAGATGGAATTCAAAATATTTTAGCCATTCTCACACAACATTATCATGATATGAATCATGCATGACTTACAAATGAGCAAAGGAAGGAGCAACATTCTGTTGAATCTTTCCTAAGGCAGCGTCCACCCTCATTCAGCGGGTCTAATAATCCATTAGTTGCTGAACAATGGATCAGTACTACTAAAAAGATATTTTAAGTTCTTCAATGTTCTGAACATGATAAAGTCATCTTATCAATGTACCGTTTGGAAGTTGATGCTGATCAATGGTGGAATCTTATCATGATTACGAGGCCTAGAGATGAAATTGAGTCCATGGAATGGGACGAGTTCAAGAACTTATTTTTCAATAAGTACTTCCCTCGTATTCTCCGAACAAATATGGGGAAGGAGTTTCTTGAACTAATGAAAAAGGATGATGAATCTGTTGGTACCTATGAAGCAAATTTTACAAGACATTCAAGGTATACTTATGGTATTATTAGCCAACTTGAGAGTAAGATCGATCGATTCTTTAGTGGCTTTAAACCAAGTCTCCGATGGGCGTCATCCCTAAGGGACTTCAATAGCTACTTGGAAATCGTTCGATGTGCTCTCAAAGTTGAGATGGAGATTGGAGTAACCCATCAGTCATATGGGTTTGATAAGAAGAGGAAAATGGAATTGAAAGGAAAATCTAAAGAGCACACTGAAAAGAAGATGAGTTTTCCCTTATGCTCAATGTGTGTAAAGAAACATGGAGGGAGTTGTCTTAAAGGGATAAGTAAATGATTCAAATGTGGAAAGGAAGGTCATCGGGCATTTGAATGCGGCAATGATGGGAATAATATGTCTAGTGATATTAACAATGAAAAGGCTACACAGAGTGCACCTCCTACACTTCAATGTTTCAAGTGCAAAAAAATGGGGCATTATGCCAATCAATTCCCTAATCCAAGGGTTGTTGATGATGATCAACATCAACAAACTCTTAAGGATAAAGGCAAAGGAAAGTCACATGAAATTTCTATCAGCGATGTGAAGTAAGATAACAAATTGGTGAAAGGTACACATACCATCCACTCTAAAGTTGAAAATGTTTTATTTGATTCTGGATCCACCCACTCCTTTATTTCTGAAGAATTTTCTAAGGATATCACCGTATTACCTCAATAATTAGATGTTGAGTTAGCTGTGACAACCCCTAATGGCACATCAGTCGCATAAAAAGTTTATAATTCTTCTCTGATTGAAGTTTGTGGGAAAGCGCTTCCTAAAAATCTTTTGATCCTCAATATAGTGGAATTTGATGTGATTCTTGGCATGGATTGGCTTTCTCTATATGGAACTCATATAAATTTCCAAAGAAGGGAAGTCACATTTCATATTCCATATCAATCTTTGATCGTCTATCAATGCAAGGATGAACATAACCTTCCAGTGGAAATTTCTTCCATCTTATGGGTCTTGATTCCACTAAATATAGGTTATTCATCTCAATTGGTTGGTGAGAAATTCACGATTAAGAATATTCCCATTGTACGGTAGTTTGATGATGACTTTCCGGAGGAATTGTTGAGTCTTCCACCAAATCGTGAAGTTGAGTTTTCAATAGAGCTCGTATCGGGTGCTTTACCTATTTCAAAGACACCTTATAGAATGTCCCCAATTGAGTTGCAGGAATTGAAGAAGCAACTCCAAGAGAATCTTGATAAGGGGTTCATACACCCTAGTGTGTCACCTTGGGGAGCACCTGTTCTGTTTGTTAAGAAGAAAGATGGATCAATGAGACTCTACATTGATTATCGATAACTTAACAGGATCACTATCAAGAACAAATATCCTCTCCCGCTCATTGATGACTTATTTGACCAACTACCCGGAGCTCAATACTTTTCCAAGATTGATCTTCGTTCAGGGTATCATCAGTTAAGGGTCAAAACGGAGGATATACCAAAGACGGCTTTCCGTACAAGGTATGGACACTATGTATTTATAGTGATGCCATTTGGTCTTACTAATTCCCCTGCTATCTTCATGGATCTGATGAATATAGTCTTTAGAGACTATCTTGATCAGTTTGTGGTAGTCTTTATAGACGATATTATGGTATATTCAAAGAGAATGGAAGAACATGAAGATCACTTGAGAATTATTTTGAAGACCCTAAGAAAGGACAAGATTTATGCCAAATTTACCAAGTGTGAATTTTGGCTTCAAAAAGTTTCATTTTTGGGTCACATAATCTCAAAAGAGGGCATATCTATGGATCTATCAAAAACAGAGGTTATTGAAAGATGGTCGAGACCAACAACAGTAACTGAGATCAGAAGATTTCTTGGTTTTGGTGGATATTATTGACGTTTTGTGAATTCTTTTTCATGATTATCTAATCCACTCACCAGTTTGACTCGGAAAGGAGTTAAATTTTTTTGGATGGAGGAATGTGAAGAGAATTTCAAGGAGTTGAAAAGAAGGTTATCCAGTGAACCTGTGCTCACACTGCCTTCTAGTGGAGAAAGGTTTGTGATCTACAGTGATGCATCCAAGAAGGGATTGGGGTGTTTTCTTATGCAAAATGATATGGAGATAGCTTATGCCTCACAATAGTTGAAAATCCATGAGCAAAATTACCCAACTCATGATTTGGATTTAGTTGTGGTAATGATTGCATTAAAGATTTGAAGGCATTATCTTTATGGAGAAAGGTGTGACATTTATACTGATCATAAAATTTTAAAGTATATTTTCAAACAAAAGGAGTTGAATATGTGCCAAAAAAGATGGTTGGAGATGATTAAGGATTACGACTGCTCAATTCATTACCACCCTGGGAAACCAAAAAAGGTGGCAGATGCATTAAGTCGACAAGACCATGCCAGTTTATCCATGATGAGGATCACAAAAGATCCAATATTTATGGATTTACAAAGGATGGATCTTGGAATTATAATAAAAGGGAAAAAATCGTATCTTTCTCAAATGAATGTTCAACCATATATACATGTTAAGATTAAAGAGGCATAGAAAGAAGACGTAGATTTACAAAACAAGGTGAGAAATGTTCCTGAATTCAACCATGATTGTGATGGGATAATAAAGTTAAGGAATCGGGTTTCTGTTCCTCCCATCCCCGAATTAAAGAAGGAGCTGCTGGATGAGGCTCATAGTTCTTCATTCTCTATTCATCCTGGAAGCACGAAATGTATAGGGACCTGAAAGAGTACATCTGGTGGGATGGCATGAAAAGGGATGTTTCTGAATATGTCTCTCGATGCTTGGTTTGTCAGCAAGTTAAAGCTGAGAGACAGAAGTCTAAGGGGATGTTACAACCATTACCCATACCCGAATGGAAATGGGAAAACATCACAATGGAATTTTTCACAGGAATTCCTAAAACATCCAAAGGAAATAATGCTATCTGGGTCACAGTTGATCATCTTACAAAGTCTGCACACTTCATTATTATTAGAGAGGATTTCTCTCTGGATCAGCTTGCCAGGATATATGTAAAGAAAGTGGTAATATTGTATGGAGTACCACTTTCTATTATATCTAATCGGGATCCGAGGTTTACCTCAAAGTTCTGGAAAACTCTTCAACACACTCTGGATACAGATTGGAGTTTCAACACTGCTTATCATCCTCAGATAGACTGTCAGTCTGAGAGGAAAATTCCAACTCTAGAAGATATGTTGAGAGCTTCCTCTATGGATTTCAAAGGTAGTTGGGATCAACACCTACCTTTGGTGGAATTTTCTTATAATAATATCTTTCACTCCAGTATTCATATGGCTCTTTATGAAGCTCTCTATGGAAATAAATGTAGGACTCCAACTTACTGGGATGAAGTTGGGGGAAAAAAGCTATTAGGACCTGATCTTGTTGATGAGATGGCAGAAAGGGTCCGATCTATTCAAAAACACATAAGAGAAGCTCAGAGTCAACAAAAAATTTATGCCGACAATCGAAGAAAAGACTTAGAGTTTGAAGTTGGTGATAAAGTGTTCTTAGGAATATCTCCTTAGAAGAGAGTAATGAGATTTAGTAAGAAGGGAAAGTTGAGCCCTAGGTATATCTATCCTTTCAAAATAATGGATCGTGTTGGGAAGGTAGGTTATTGATTGGCGCTTCCACCAAATCTCTCTCAAGTTCACGATGTGTTCCATGTATATCTCCTGAGAAAGTACATACCTGATCCTTCACATGTACTCAGCTGAGAAGTTATACCACTAGAACAAGATCTTTCTTATGAAGAACAACTGATAGGGATTCTTGATTGTAGTGAGAAAGTCCTACGAAACAAGATGACTCCCTTGGTGAAAGTTTTATGTAGGAACCACCAATTAGAAGAATCTACATGGGAGCTTGAGGATATGATGAGGGAGAGGTATCCTCATCTGTTTGTTACAAGTCACGAATTTCGAGGGCGAAATTCATTTTAAGGGGGGTAGAATGTAACACCCGAGACTTTTATAAGAAATATTTTGTTTTTATTTTATATAAATCATCAAAGGAATCTTTCACTACACACAATACTATCTTGGCTTTCTTTACACGCAATCACGACCTTCCTCAATAGCTTGCGTCGTACGCAATACCGAGTTTCACTAAACAACGATATGCTATTAATATATTATTAAAACTAGTTGTTATGAATAGTAATAACCACTTTTTGAAATTTTGTAAATTTTATTTTTCAAAATTGATTTCATTTTTGGATTCAGAATATCGAAAATAGCCTAGGGTGAAATTTTGGTATTTTTATGAAAACTTTCAATTTTTGATTAATAGTGAAAACACTGGGTTACTATTTAAAAACCGACTTTTTATTTAAATAATTATTTATTTTATTTAAATTTATTTTATGTCAAAATTGATACATAATACCTATATAATTTCAATGTAATTCATTGGAGTAATTTTAAAATAATTTTAGATATATAAAAATTTTATTGAACTTCTCATCGTCTTTTACCCACCTCCTAGGAGAATTTGAAAATTTACATAAAACATAATTTTACCGCTTCTGTGAGTGGAATTTCAAAAAACTGAGAGACATGGATGATGTTAGTAAGTAAAATTTGGTTCAATGAGATGAAAATAATTTTTGGTGAATAGTAACTTTTTACTTTTATTTACCACGGTTAAAAGTAAATAGGGCAATTAAGGATAAACATGATATTATTATTACCCTAAAACATGTCCTAATTATATTGTATAAGTGTAATTCGACCAAAAACAACCTTAGGACTAAAATATGACCATTTAGGCACACTTGGATTAGATTAGGACATTTATTATTAATTTATTTAAAGAAGGGTTAAAATAGTTAAAATCAAAGTTTAATAAGTAAATAATTTTTAATATAGGGTTATACATGAGATAAATTCGACTATAAATATTCATTAGAAAGATAAAAAGATTTCCTACATAATGGTTTTTTATTTGTAATTTTTAGAGATTAAATAATTTAATTTATATATGACACAAAGATGATGCAGTAATTATCTTATTAATGAAATATTGACATAATTCATGTTATAAATACCCAAATAAATATAATTTGAGACTTTTTATGAATTACACTAATTTTTTAGGTTAATATGACACGTTAGTATTGATTTAATCAATTTTGTTCGAACTAATCATTCTGTTATGATTTTCAGGAAAAACTCAATTACTAAATAGTGTCAAAATTGACATAAATAGTTTTAAAAAAATATTATATTATTAATTTTTATTTTATTCCTAAAAATCCAATATTCGGCCAAATGACTTATATAAGGTTATATATATTAATAATAAACAAATTGGGGTTATTTTGACTTTTTATAGTAATTTTATTAACCTTATAGTGTAAGAACACAAAAAGACACGGTAAAAGTAAAATTATCTAACTTAAAGATAAATCTAAATGATAAGGTTAAAACAGTAAACTAAACTTGTCCAAATTCTATTGGATGAGAGTATTTCAACCCATCCCCATATTATCTTCTAAATAAATCAATTTTAAGCTATTTAAAACCGAATATGTATTTATAATAAAATAATATTTTTAGTTTTTCCAAAGGAGCCCCTCTCCTTCCTTATAAAAGGGCACCTCCTCCCTCTCTTCCTCACACCACTTTGAGCCTTCATGCTCATCCAAACCCTGCCAATTTCTCCTCCACGATTTTCTAGAAACATCCTAGAGTTCCTGGTCTTCTTCAAAGACCAATTTTAGTTCCCTAAAAGGAGGACTTGAAGAGGTGCTTCAAAGAAGAGGTAAGGTCCGTTACCGATTATTTCAACTTTATTTCTTCTTCCACTTCTTCTTCATTAGTTGTTTTATTATGAATTAATAAAATTAGTATCACTCATATACTGATATGTTATTATAAGTATGAAACAACCCTATTTCACCATTTATCCATCCTACGGAAAATGAAATCATCGCGTGTGCGTACGTACGGAATACCATCTCCACGCCGTGGTGTAATCTATTTTCCACAACCACCTTACTTGTATGGGTATAATGGTGTAAATAATGAATATATATGATTATTATAATGTTATATTGATTATGAAATAGTATACATACACTCCAATATAATTACACGATCATGGGAACGATATCATCGCTCATGCGTACGTACGGAATACCGTCTCCGCGATGTGATGCGACTCGTTCTACATGATTTTCATTGCATAATGATTAAATAAATGAATTGAGTGAATAAATATGATATATATTACACTAATAAAATTCTATATATGAGGTATCTATAACCTAAAAAGAAGAATAAGAATTTATTCGACAAAACACGCATAAGAACAAAAAGTAATAAACACCCTAATAACAAGTAGCAATGAAATATTACTAATAATAAGCTAAGAATATGACCATATATGATATCATAACAATGATTATGATTCTGGAATAGGTCAATGACATTATTTAAATCATTATATAGGAGTTTCAGAGACTTATGAAGAAAATCGGACCTAAGGTAAGGGAAATATCACAATCTCATTTTTATCCCAGATTGTTTATACTTTGAAATTTACTAGGGTGTATTTAATCATACACATCCATGTTTCCTCAATATTTAATATTATTTCCATCCACCTACAATTGTTTAAATCCAATTTTACCCTTCGGTGAGTTTTTAGTAAAAGATATGAAAGGAATCTTTTGTCGTTTTTCGTACGAGGTACTTTTTGACTTTTCCGACAAAAGTATGTGAAGAATGTTTTTTTAACTTATACGGAATGAATGGATTTTTAAATCATTATTTCCTAGAAGCTTCCTTTACAAGTTTTCAAGTTTATTTTTAATTTACTTATTTTAGTTTAGAATTTTATGACATGTTAAGAAAGGAAAAGTGTTTTTGAAGTAGAAAGGATATTTTCCTCAGGAATGGAGTTCAAGTGTTTTATCAAAATTATTTTCCATATAAGATAATATAGGGCTATTTTTATATCCCTATTATTACATTTATTTGATTATTTTGTGATGGAATTATTTTTATGAATTCCTTTATCTTATATGAATTGTTTTATGATGTCATGATGTTTAAGAATCCCATTTTTATTACATGGGTTATTCTATGATGTATGGTTTATGATTTTGTGGCACACATATGAATTATATCATTATGAGATGGGTGGGACCTATATCTCCCTCAAATGCATTGGGTAAAGATTTTATATCTCATGAGATAGACATGGCTGGAACGGCAGGTTAAACTGGTTCAGTGAAACAGGACTGAAACGAGGACTGAACTCAGTTCAGAAATGGACATTGTCCACTAAGATAGTCTTGGAAATGAGTCTTGACTAATAAGAAACGATTCTATATGATTTTGTGTGTATTACATAAAGCTACATGTTTTATGTTATGATTATTGGGATTAAATTTCACTACCATGATTTATCCCATGTTATGAAATTTTGATCTCTTTTGCAGGGTAAGATTTCCAAAATGTTATGTTCTTATGAATATGATGTGATTGATATTTCTTTTGTTTACACTTACTGAGCATTTGATCTCACCCTTTTTTATGTTTTCTTTCCCCAGGTTAGGAATAAGGTTATTAAGTAAGATATTTCAAAAGGGACTACAGATATGATGAAATAAATGGGAGATAGTGTTGACGCTTTAGGAACCAGTTGTTTATGTTTCCCAGTTTCTAAAGACACTATACCTATACGGTACTTGCATGGTTTTGTTATATGTTGTAATAAGTGTCCTTCAATTTTGAATTACTAACAATGTATGTAAATTATGATTCGTTATATTAACATTGTGCTCCTCAGTATTTGGCTTCAAATCATGTATCTATCCTGATCTATAGTCATGAGAAACAACCCAACTACCCTTATTGTGTCCACTATGATGGCACTAAATATCATGTGTATGTCCTCCTCAACCATGTCCACCTATTTAGCCTAATTGGTCGGTAATACTCAAGCTTCCTATTTGATGTGGAGTTGTAGATCCCACTTTTGATGTGTAGATCATTTTCCACATGGAGGTGGACGAAAGGCTATATGGAAGTTCTGAATATAAACCATTCTTCCCAAATACTAACACTCAACAAGGCCTATGTTACATTGAGTCTTTATATGAACTAGCATCCCACATTGGTCACATATCACAAAATTTCTAGTGCATGCTACATAACTGATACCACTACCATGATCATACTCTATGAGATGCCCTTCGACACAAGATGAACCATTTTCCCACTATGATACGAGACCATCATGACTCACAACTTCATTTTCCCTCAACGTTTTTTTGATAAAATGAGCCTAGTTTATTATTTTGGATAATAAAGTCAAACAAAAGAGATTATCCTAATATCAATTGGAATACAAAATAAAATCCTCAAATGATATCTCTCTTGATAACTCATCACTAGTAATAATTATTGAAAAAATATAATCTCAGTGATGTGAGAAGAATAATCCATTATAGGCATAGAACCATACTATACAATCACCAACTCTCTAGCTTGGTCAGCTCTCAGTGTATGGGGGAAAAGTAGTCATAGAATGCAGTCTACAAATACCTCTAAAAACATATCCTAGTGATGTTATATCTGGGTGATAACATCCCATAAATTATCGTTAGATCCTATTAGCATATAAATTGTGTTATTTTATATCCATTTTGGATGTGCTTTTATATGGTCAAAAATTGATGTATTGCTTTTTTCCATGCCTTAGTATCATGGGGCCACCATCCCCTAAGAATGTATATATATTCTATAGCTAGAACTATCATGTAAACTCATACATATAAGTGAAGTTCATAGATTTACCTATGTAGACTAAAAAATACATAATAAAGAATCTTAGAATTGTGAAACGACACCCATATCGGGAATAGACGGTGGTGTAAATGGTGTCACTACATGATGTATCTCTAGTGGTACAGGTACCACCACCTATGGATATTGGTCATAACCCCTTCCTAGCATTTAACCTGATCTTTTCATAGTGTAATGTTTCTAAAAATCTAAATGCATGCCTCAGAATAGTAATTTATTAGAAAAATAATTTTATATAAATAATAGGACAGGTACATGGCCTTCATAATAATATTCAACACCCATATGCCTATTCTTAATTCCACATCACGGTACATAGTGTTTCAGAAGATCCATAAGATACACTCTTTACTGGATTCTACTAAGGTCGTGTCAATCTCAAGTTCCCTGTAGCACACTAATGGTTCTATTATATAGATCTTCTAATGAAATTCATAGAATAAAACACCATTTAAGTTTCAATTGAAAACCCCTATTTTCATAACCCATTTTTTCATGTCCGTAGTTTTATACAATGTAACATGAAACAATTTAATAACTCATCTATTACCATGTTATAAAGACCTACTCATTTTTAGGTAAAATTGGTACTTCATGTAACTACAACCAATTATTTATAATGTTTTAAATTTATGGATCATCGTTACCAATTTATAGATAACTATATTCTTTATATATTGAAATTTGCATCTATTTAATTTCAAATATTAAAGTATCATCACATGCAACCAATGGTCATGTCCTAATCCTTTCCCAACTAGTTAGTTATGGTGATACAATTACATGATATATGTAAAAAAACTTAGGTATATAAATACATGATAATAATAAATTATTTTCCTCATTCATCCTATAAAAATGTTATTAAAATAACTGATATATTAATCAACGTACTCAAATATGTTACAAGAAATTCCTGATATAAAATAAACATGGATTATAAAATTCTTAATTGATAAATGGTCAAGTTTCTATAATGATTCATGGGAAAATACATCTTTTCCATACCTGTCCAAGGGAAAGAGTATATTTGTAATAATAAAAAATTACAAAAGTCATGTGTGTCACCGAATGGTGAAATCAGTACAACTATAATAGAGAAAAACCAAAACATCAATTCCCGTCATAGGAAACATGAATCTTCCATGTACATGGGTTAGCCACTCCTAGGTATGGGTTCATTAGAAATTTTAACCCTTCCATGCCTCTTTTTTACCAAAAAAATAGAATGGAATGGAAAATAATACTCTGATACCACTTTGTGATGTCCCTAGCCCGATTCACACCAACATAAGAAGACCTAGTTTGACACATGGCATCAAGAGGAACTCCCCATACACTAGATTATATTGATAAATGGTGAGGGTTTGTGATGTTGTGGTGGAGAGACTATAACCTCTTTATCTGGTAGGATCATAGTAATTATATACAAATATAATTGTAAATTAATTAATATAAAAAATAATGGAAAAAATATATAACATTCAAATTAAATAATTCATATAATATAGGCAATAACTAGTATCATATAAAAAATTATGATTTCATGATCCTGTATATAAATAAAAAATAGTCATACATGGTTGCAAGTGTGAAATACAATACATGTACAAAATAATAAATAGAATGATCAGAAACTATACCTTACGAATCCAAATAACTAGATAAGCCATCTGTTAGAAAGGTCTCATCCTAATTAATAATGAAGAATTAATAGCAATGAGATTACTCTAACCCTTACCTACACACATGATGTTTCTTCATGTACAAATATGTGTCATGAATAATTTTTTAGTAAATCTTAGTAGGTCACCACTTACAGTGTCTACAAATATATAGTTTTTACTAAAAAATGACCAGTTTTTAGGGATAATAAATAAGAGTGGAAAAGAATTAAACCCTCTCGGTTAGGGTTCCTCATAGAATACCTATTTAACATTACCTATTTTAGCCTAATTTTAAATGAATCTGAGAACATTTCATAATACATGTATAACATGTAGATGTGTAAATGATTATACATATATAAGTTTATTATTTACATATATATATTTGAGTATCCAAATACTATAGAAAATCTCAAGCCTATAACCCATGAGTCCATGTATAATTCCACATATGTTTCATATTTTAATAACGTCAATGACCCCATCACTTAACTATGAATATGAAATATCATATCCATTATATACCTATTAAGGATTTAAAATTTCAGGTTCTACATCATTTCCAATAGAGTGTGAAGAATCTTGTCCATTATCTAGGTAAATGAGGAGGAGCATATTTTCCAACATCTCATGTTAATGGTTCTTGAAGCATCATGCCCAGTACATTCCAAGAAAATGTTATAATAACCAATTACCAAGGTATGATAAAAAATGAAATATGGAAATTCCATGAAATGATTTATCAAAAACCAATAAGAGGTTCCAAACACATTTATCATTCCATTTAATACCATGTAATCATGGATATAATTTCATAATTTAAACAATTACTTCATTCGAATAACAATAAAAAAACCCATTATAGTGGTGGTTTGGACTTAAATTCATTTATAAAATGTAAAGGCATATGATAAAAACCCTAAAACAGGTTTTAATAATCATGGTAGAAAACCACAAACAATATCAATGACATATGAGAGTATCTCTATCCTTAACTATCAATTTAATCAAAATAAAGAGAAAAATTAGAGGTAATGGATGGAAATTTCTATTGCATGTCACAATGATGCATGTTATAGATTTTATGTTTTTTTTTCAAATTGTTATGCGACCTAAATTAAATGTATATATGACTCCATTTCTAGTATAATCCTTTAATATGTATTGGAACATTGGAACATTGAGAAATAGAGAAATTCTTAATTTTTATCCAACATGATTAATAGTAATGGATTCTAATTTCAAATACATTAGGAGGTTGAAATCATAGATTGAAATCATGGGAGAGCTCTAAATGAATGAAGAAGGATGTTGTGTGATTTGGGAAATAAATAGGGGTCAGATAGGTGAAATATAAGGAATTTAAAATCATCATTTGAACATTTAAAAGTTCATGAATATTTTTTTCCTCATAGTGGGATAAACTTTGTGTTGGATGTGTTACACCACTATCTATAAGGAACACCCCTAGTATGGTTTGGATAAGATTTAACAAACAAAGTGGACACCATTATATTAAACTACAAAACATGCCTATAGTATCATTCATGTTTGTGGTTCCTACCTATCATTGCTAAACAAATAGTGTGGAACCACTTATATCCCTCTTGATTATGGTGCATAGTTAGAACTCACCATGTGAAAAACTTGTGCCTCACTTTTTAATCCAAAAATGGAGATATGATCCCCCAATGTCCCTAGATGTTCCTGAAGAATTCATTAGAATGAAATGAAATATTTAAACTGAAATTTAAAGGATCTATAGCTCAAGATAAAATATAAGGCCTTATAGAGTTAAAATAACATTTGAAAAAAATACAGAGTTCTCAAATGAAAAATTGTATAAAAAAATTGGCATCTGTTTATGATAGTGAAATTTCAAAAACAATGTTGTGAAATAAGCATATAATAGTGTAGTGAAGTAAATAATAAAGTTTTTAACCAATGAGAAGTTATCAATAACCATGTGTAGGATCGAAATAATGATGTAGATGCTCAAAATACAAGAGGGGGTGAATTGTACACTTTAAAAATTTCTCTGGAATCTTCAAAGTTGGTTATAGATAACTATGTTTTCCTTATACAAGGAAAGATCTATGTTTAACAAATTTAAACTAAGTACATTCACAACACCTCTAACACAAATATAGGATTGGAACTAAAATTTACAATATGAGATTCTACCTTAAAGTGTATAAAATCTAAACTTATCAGAGTACAAGTGTAAGGAATTACAAGAAGGTACTTTCCTTACAATACAGTATGTAGTGGATAAACAAGTAGTAAAACTACAAGTAACAAGATATAAGTCTTTTAACCCAAAGAGAAGGGTATCCAACAACCTTGGATAAAGGTCCTTCATTTATACTTTCAAATAAGTCTATCTTACTCACACTAGGGTAAGCCCTCGATACGAAGATCGGAGTATCTGTCTTGCTATCCCTGCAAGCCCTCAACTTCATAATAAGAGGTTCCAAATACCTTGAAGTTGAGGGCTTGTGGGGATAGCAAGACAGAGATTTTGATCCTCATATTGAGAGCTTACCCTGGTGTGAGTAAGATATACTTACTTGAAAGTATAAATCAAGGGACCTTTATCCAGGGTTGTTGGATACCCTTCTCTTTGGGTTAAAATAATTATATCTTGTTACTTGTAGTTTTACTACTATTTTTCCATTGTATATTGTATTGTAAGGAAAGTACCTTCTTGTAATTCCGTACACTTGTACTCTAATAAGGTTAGATTCTATACGCTTTTAGGTAGAATCTCATTTTGTAAATTTTAGTTCCAATCCTACATTTGTGTTAGAGGTGTTGTGAATCTTCTTAGTTTAACTTTGTTAAACTTAGATCTTTCCGTGTCTTAAGAAAACATAGTTATCTATAACCAACTTTAAATATTCTCGAGAAATTTTTAATGTGTACAATTCACCCCCCCCCCTCTTGTATTTTGAGCATCTACATCATTATTTCGATCCTACACCATGGAGTTTTATAAAATCAAGATACATGTGGAGAGGTTAAAAGAATAGGATATTTCATTTGATGAAGTATCAGTTTAATATATTTCATAGCCAGATTATTTTTAGTTATGGAGAAGATGAAATTTATATCAGGGGATAAACTATTATAATTAAATGAATGAGAGATAAAACATAGAATTCATATTACGAGAGAAATTTTTAATATGGTTACTTTTTTAATTGTTTAAAATTTAGACATAATTTTGTAGATTATATAGTGAGAAAAGAAAGTTCCTCTTTTGAAACAAAAAGGAAAAATTATGTAAGTTAATCCTACACAATTATTTTGAAGAACGGTTATTATGATATTTATTAATAATAATTTAATATAATTTATTTTCATAAAATATTGGGAAGTAGAAAAAATAATTACTCATTTGGGATTATCATAGAAACAAGAAAGTACTATTTTGAAGGTAAACACAGATGAAATTTCATTTGATGTGAAAAATAATTATTTTACCTAGATACTAGATAACAATTATGACAGGTATTATGATCATTTTGAAAAATATAAAGGGAAGAGTAGATGGAATATTAAACTCTAGAAATAATGGGGCATTTAAGATAAAAAAAGATGAAAGACTTTATTAGCTGTATATGAGTTGAGAAACAAATATGTACATTTTGTCAATGGTTTATAGTATAATCAATCAAGACTTGTTCATAAAATTTAATTGTGTTTAGAGGTTATTTTCATTAATAATGGATGAATCATGAATTAAAATTATCAAAATTCTCTAATGAAAAGATAGATAAGAATTGGGAATCCATATCAGGTAAATAATGAATATGGAATTTTTCTATATTCATAGATGTGATTGACATGATTAACAGTAATTATCGTTGGGAAAATATTGATAAATATTTTATGTGTAGAAATATATTTCAAAATATATATCACGGATTGTATAAAAGGGAATCAGTTTTGGTAAATTTGATTCACCCTGATGATCTAGGTCTGTTTGGTCAATCAGCAACATAAAATGAGACGTTTTTCATCGTATTTTTGGATGATTATAGTAGGATAGTATTTTCTGTCTTAATACATTAAAAAAATTAATTTATGAATTTTATAAATACATATAAGGAATAGCATAAAATGAAACAGAAAAAAATGAAAATTCTGAGATCAGACAATAGAACAAAGTTCACAACTTATGAAGTTAAATAAGTATCTAAAAGTTCATAGTGTTAAGAATAAATTTTCTTCATTAATAAACTTCTAATAGAATGCGTTTATAAAAATATTAAATCTAAATATTAATAATATAGAAAATATAGTATGGGTAAATAATAGTATCTCATTCCCCTACTAGAAATAAGCAGTTCAAGTTGATACCGATGGTCAAAATAGAGTATTTCTTCGTCTAAGGAGAGGGAAACACCAATAAATATATTTTAAGGTAGAAAACCTCTTTGAATCATTTTAGGGTATTTATAATTAATAGTTTCATATAAAATAATGATGTAAATCCAGAAAAGAATGGATAATAAATAGATGTAGGTATTTTCTTATTCTACTCAACAAAGAGTACAACAAACAAGTGTGCAAATAAGAGAATAAATGTTTTTTTTTGGTAGAGGTGATATAAAAGTGGTTGATAATGAGAGAATATAATGTTCTATAATTTATAAATCAAATTATTTGTTTGAAGAAAGTGAAGAAAAAATTATAGATTTGGAAGAGTCCCAAATGATTATGGAAGATGACAATTTTGATATTTATTTAGTAACATAGAAAAGTAAAGATATGATCAAACCTATTACTCATTAAATAAGGAAAATGGATCTCATTTATACATGAAATATCATTTTACATGAATATTGTCAAATATATACATGTAGAATGAAAATTATAGGGAACACTACTCTATTAATTAGGATTGAACTAAAGTCCTTTAGATATTCATAAAAGAATAAATCATGAATAAAACCCATCAATGATGAATTTGATCAAATTTAAAGAAATAATAATTCAAATATTGTGATAAGACATAAAATATCATAATGTGATTGTTAAAAAGTGTGTTATCATCAATAAAATAGATTAAAATGTATAAGATATCTAATAAATGACTAGTTTGGAAGGGATATATGGAGGATAAGGGAATTTATATTTATAAATTTACTAACCAATGGAAAGGAGGGAATTTATTATACTTCTCTTAGTACTAGTTATCTGATAAATTTTAAATTGTTTCATCTAGATGTGACGATAGTATTTATAAATAGATTCTTTAATGAAGAGGTATATATTGAAAAATATTTGGGATTCTTTCTTCTAAATTATGATTAAAAAGTTTATATGTGGACAAAATAATTGAATAACCTTGATAAATAACCTCATGATTCCAATAAAAGGAAATCTACTTTTCTAAAGCAGTTTCATTTGAAAAAAGGAGGGTTCGATCACAAATTCTATGTAAACATTTCTAATGTCGATCAGTTTATTGTATTTGTATATTTAAATTAAATCATATTTGGTGGTAGAAAGTAAAATTCAGTTGATAAATTTAAAAAATTATTCAATTGTGAGTTTTAAATTTCAATTATTGGAGAGTTAACATATATTATTGAGATTTATGTTCATATATATGATGGAAGGAAATTCATATCACTAATAAAGTGTATAAAAGAAATATTGAATAAATTTAGAATGGATGAGGGTGAGCATGTGTGTTATTTCTAATGGATATTAGAAGAAAACAATATATGAATGGGGATTTTGAGGGGTTTGAAACGAGGTTATAAAAAATAAAATTTGGTTGTTTATCATATCTTACTTTGATATGTATTGATATTTTATTTGTTTAATGCTTTGAAGCAAGGTATCAGTGTTGTTCTTATATGGAACATATCCTGAAAGCGAGTGGAATAATCAGGTATGTTCAAGAAACATTACATTATGGTTTGTGGTTAAATTTGTAAATAACCAATATTTATTGAAATATATAGATTTTAATAGGGATGGTGACTATATAGATTGAAAATACATAATTACAATGTTTTTTCTATTCTAAATAATTTTGTTTGTCAGACAATCAAGAAACCGAATTGTGTTTCCTTAAGCACAAAAAAAGGTGGAATATGTTTCAGTCACAAAATCTTATTTACTGCTTATCCACATGAGGAAATATTTCAATGAAATTTTTTAAGTTGAAAAATATCCAATGATGATTCATTGAGAAATAAAAGTTCAATTCAGTTGTCTAAAAATGTAGTTCAATAATCTTTCACAAAGAAAATATCAATTTGGTACCATTTTATCAAGGAAAATGTTGAGATCAATATTGTAACTTTGTAATTAATTATGAAAAAATAAAAATTGGATAATATTTTTAAAAATCCATTAGTGAATCATGTGTGAAATTGGAAAAGATTGAACCTTATAGTTCAACCATTTTTTCTAACAATAATGAGGTTTGAATTCCACTCTTCTAATTTTATCTAGTGTTATTTCTGGAATTTATATATTTTTGTATTATCAAAAGTTATGTATGGTATAAAATAATGTTGGATATAATTTTTAATGTTGTAATTTAAGGGATATTATGAAATATGATAATCATATATATCATTATAGAATATTATTCTTTCTCTTTTTTTCCAACATAGATCCTTGTCTCACAAATGTTTAGAGAAACTATTTAATTAAAATTTATTGGTTTCTAGATAAATATAAGGGTAAAGAACCTAACTCATTTTAATATAAAAGGATGATTATATAGGAAAATATTATAATGAAAAAAGGAATGGGTATTGTTGTATTTTGAGAACGTGTGAAGTTCCTTATAAAGTATTGTGTATTGGTAATAATGTCAGAAGAAGAATTATAGTGGAACCAAAGGTATTTGATAAGGTGATATTTCTAATGTTTTTCTACTTAGGAGTTGATTAGATGTATTTTCTCATAAATTGAATAATATTTGTAGTTAAAATTTTAAGGGTATGTTCTCTTTTAAAATATAGTTAAAAATAGAAGTGCATGGAATGGACCATGCTGTAGTAGTGTTTGGAGTCTAAACTAAAATATAGCAACCCCAAGCCACACAAAAGGAGTAAAGATCCAAATTGATGTAGAACCAAGATTAATTAAAGTTACAAGTAAAATGAAAAAAGTAAGAGTTAGAATTGTGTTATGGTTCGACATTATGTATATGGAAGAAAAATAGAATATGGTGGAACTATGGATACGTAGTCTTATTGTATGGTGATAACATTATAAACAGCTAGTGGTTAAGTTTTGTAATGAGATTGATAAATAATATTCCATACCATGAACATGTCAAATGTGGTGTTAAACCAAAATATGATACACCACCATACTAGGGACCATGAAACCAAGTGAAATAGATTGAATACACATAAGTGATATTTGGACTAAGTTACAAGATAAGTTTCCACACCATAGATATGATCGGTATATTTTTTGTTCCACTATATTTCTAAAGGTATATACACCATGGAAAGTATGATATTTCATAGCCATGTTAAATATCACTGAATATTATTAAAACAACACCATATCATCTCAATTGTGATTCAAATGGTGTTTTTGTAGAAGATCATAGGAATGAGAAATTCAAAGCAAATATAAATCCACATAATGGACTTTTAGACCATAATATAGAAAAGATAGTATGTAAGAAATACACTGTATAAAAATAGATTACAACATGGTGGATTTTTCTTCTTAGTGTGAGGGATTTTTTATATTTTTCAAGACTAGAGGACTTTTCAACATAAATGTAGGTTATATTATATAATCTACATATGATTTGAAAAATAGTGAAGTCAAAAATGAATCCTCACACAAAATAGAGGGATGTTGAACCATAATATATATTTTTTTGTGGAATCTAAATAATATTGATGGTGTGGCTACTTGTCATATGTTTTGTATTTATGTTAAATAATAGAAATTAAAAATTCAAATTCAATGGTGGAGATTTATTTCTGAAAAAATAAAAGAGATAATTTTTTTCATGATGTTAATTTTAGTTTGATTTTCACAAGGAGAATTATATATCATTTAACATATATAATTGAGGTATTGAATCATCATGGGAAAAACTCTATAAATATAATGTTATTATATCTAATCAAAATATTTAAATATTGAACAGTGGGTAAATATCGTCATCATTTCCCTCTTACAAAAAATAATTAGAAAAGAGGAAGAACCTATAGATCTTCGTGGGGTATTTTGATCTTCCAAAATATCTAATCTTTCAATAATGATGTTTTAGTGAATTTCAATATCATTAAATAATTTATATGTTCTCCTTACAGTATCCATTAATTTATAAACCATGTAAAATCATTGTATTTGTGGTCCTTACATGTCTATTTTTTGTTATTATGAATATTTTCCGAGTTATTTTTTCTAACAGAATGACTAGATTTAATTTAATCAAAAGATAATAAGATATCTTTACATAAAAATTCAACAAATTTCTTGGTGTATAGTGGGATCAGGGGAAATATAAATGAATAAAGTTCTTATACATGTTAACAATACACAATATCTTTCTATATAATGACTATGAGCACCCCCAAATAATTAGAAGTTTGAGAAAAGTCTTTAATTTTCAATAAGATTTTGAAATAATGATTTTATTTGTATGAATTATTATTTTTGGATCATTTTTTTCTCTATAAAACCCCATCAATTTTCTTTTACTCTCGTTATTTTTCTGTTTGACATGCTTTATCATCACACCATATCAATTTGGATCACTAAAAAAATTAAAAGTTTTCTGTAAGTGGATTACACTTTATCTAATATTTTAGGATGACAATAGTTTACTTCCATGTCCATATTAATTGTATTATTTTAAGTATATACTTTTCTATACATAGCTTACTTTATACGGTTATTTTCTATTAATATTAATTTTCTTCACATATTATGAATAAAATATATTTTTAATGTTTCCCATATGGATTTTTTCTATCGACTTTAAATTTACATTAAAAATAATTAAAGGAATATCTTTTTGGACACTATCTATAAGATTTCTTTTTCCCATCACTTTTAATGTTTTTTATGATGATTATGACACCCCAAAATTCTAAAGTGAAAAAATTATATCTAATATAATATCTGACACACGACCCTAAGAATAGAACGGAATATAACAACGCAATACATTAAAATATATTAATTAATTTCTTATTCAATATATTTAAATTCACACAATACTAAGTTAACTTATGTCTCACATAACAATGAGTTTCTTCAATAACTTTCATTGCACGGAAGAAATAGATTTACAAAGAAAAAATATATTATTAAAATATTATAATTTAATAAAATAAAATATAAAATATCCATTAAATTGGAGTTTATGAATAGGATTCAATAAACTATATAAATTTAATATTTATTTCATTGGTTTACAAATAATTATAATGGAATATAAAAACCAATTGAATATAAAGGAAATTATTTTATACTTCGAAAGTTGTTATATCATAATAAATTAAATTAATTAATATTATTGAATGATATTAATGAAATATATGTATATATATTATTAAATAATTGTTTTATATTCATCCAAAACATTTTATAATCATAATATTATAATAAATCATGTTTTATAGTTAATCATTGTATTTTTCTAAAAAGGCATTTTTCTGGTGTTTTAATAGCACACCTATTTTAAAAATTAATTATTAAATTTTATATATTTTATATGTGAAAATGAAAATCATTTTAGAAATAGTAATGTATGAAATATCATACAGTGAATTTTAGGTATTTTTTGTGAAGTTTCATTTTTCTGATGAATAGTGAAAATTATGAATTTTAATTGCAAAATGAGTCTTCATCTATATAATTTATAGTGTAAAATAATTTTTAAAATTATGTTTAATGTTTAATTGTTAAAATTTTAGAAAAATTAATCCAATTTATTTCATTTTAATCAATTTCACAATGATATTGGATATAAAAACATCTCTAGCATTTGAACATTTTTACATTGAAACCCCTCTTTGTTATCCTATCTATATGATAAATTTTAAATAAATTTATGGAACTTTTCTGTTTATAATTTTGAAAAATGGATTCCATATTTGGAATTAGAAAAATTTATAATTTCTAAAAAATTAAATTTTTTTGACCAAATATATTAGTGAAAGATATTAAAATTAATTACAACGATTATGGTAAAATTAAGCTTAATGAGGAACTAAAATTTAAACTTAAGTAAAAATGTCTTCGAAACATCTAAAAAATAATCTGAATGTAAATATTTATACAATATTATCCACATTCTATAATTATTTTAATTATTTGAGAAACATGATGTATGGTAGACCTCTCAATAGTGTTTCCTTTTTACAATTTATTAGAATGTCACTCATCCTCCGCTATAAAAAGAAACTCGCCCTCCAACTTATTTAAACATACAAATACCATTTTCTCATAAAAAATATATGAAAAAATGATCTCCAAACTTACCTAATCTCATCCTAGAATCCTAACTTTGGGGAAAAGGGAATCAAAGGAAGACTTCTGGTCTAATCTAAAAGGAGTTACCTGAATAAGAGGTAACGTTATTCAACAATCACTTATGTTTCATTTATTTCTATAACCATTCAATTATTTATATATCATAATTATATAATAACCTTAGTATCTTAAATATACTAATATTATGTTATTCTTATAGTTCTACCTAGTCCTTCTCACACATCTATCAAATGGGATACACATTCATTGTTCATTTATTCGGTTGACAACCGCCTTGTGACATAATTCCATTTGTTCTTCCATTTAACACCAATAAACTTAGAAAAAAATGATATATTTATATTTTAAATATTATATCTATAAGATTTATAATATATTTATGATTATATAATTCTTTTATAATTCTCAACATCAATCTTTCCATTTTGTGGGAATATGATAACATTGTTTCTGGACGTGTGGATTACCACCTCCTCAAAGTAATGTGATTTTTTCATTCTATACATGGAGTGTATAAAGGATGGTTTTAAAAAATATAGGTGACATATTTGAAATAAAAATGATACTTTCATTAATATATATATATATATATATATATATATATATTATTTAATTTTCATTCATTTAAATACGACATGGAAATGGAAGTAGTATTTATGTGTATGTACGACCAACCATTTCCATGAATGGTGCTTTTCATTTCCAAAGTCTGAAAATTATTGGTTATTATAAATAAATATATACTGAATATATATATATTATTTTAATCATGGTTTACATCTTTGAGATGATGAAATCATGATATATTAAATAATAAAAAAATATTATGTCAAAACATACTTGAAAAACTAGTTAATTAACACCAAAAATAGAGATAATAATGAATGATTAGAAACAAATGGGTAATAAGATATTATAATAATTTCATATATGGTATTATAAATATTATTATTTTACTTTAATATTTTATTGGAATGGTTAATACCATTATATAGTTGTTTAAAATAAATTCACCTTAAATTGAATGCAAGGTAAAGGATTCTGTCTCAATTTCTTTTTGCTGATGAATATTTTGACGTTATGCACCTATATTCCTTTATATAGTCTATATAAACCCCTTTTTACATTTAATATCATTAATAATTCATTATTTTTTTGTATTTGGAGTTTCAATTTTAATTATTCCATCTAAGGGGATACGAACATCAAATTACAATGCGGTAAAAAAATTTCATAACCCAATTCCATATTCATTGGGTTATATTACTTATTTATTATTATTAATGTACTAGTATTATGTGTATTTATTATTATTATATGTGGATTTAAATTTTACGCATAGAATATACTCATTTATTGATTCCAAATTCAGTGGTATGGTCTTTTCAGGGGCTTACCACACAATCACATTTTTTTGGGATTTTTTATACATAATTTTTAATTAAAGAAAATTATTTGATAATTATTTAATAGAACCTTTAATTTTATTCTCCTCTATTTATTCGTGATATTTTCCATTTAATAATAGCATTTTAGTAATCCTTGATACTAATAACGTTTTAGAATATGTTTTCAAGAAAAAATGACATCATTTCTCTCTTTAGCTGGATAACCTATTCTCTTATAGAAACCATGTTTTTTAGAAAGGTTTTCAAAAATGTTTTTATCATTAAAAATGATTTCGTAAATAACAATTTACCCATTTTTCTTTTACAAATGTTTTAAATGGAATATTATTGTCAGTTTTTAAACAAGAAACTCTTATAACACATTTTCCATGAAAATGGAATGTACTTTTTACCTTATATGGAAGTTACCAAATTACCTCCTATTGTATCCTTGATGTTTCCATTGAAAGTTTAAAATCATAATTTTAAAAGGAATTTTTCATAAAATTGGTTTTCAAAAAAAAATTCAATAATTTTTTCAAATTGAAATGATATTTTCCTCAAGAATGATTATAAAGGATCTTTTTATATCATTTCCATAAATTATTGACAACGACCCTTTTTTAATACACTTGGGATATTTTGTATGGATACCATCCTTATTCATCCTCTGGATGGTTTTTAATTTATTTTTCTATGTATAGAATCAAAAATCACTTCCATGAATAATGATTGCAGTCCCCTTTACATATTCACTTTATTCTGATAGTTGGATATGAATTTCCTATGATTAACCATATCATTTATCGGGGATATGTTCATTTACAAAACCATATAACATTTAACATACTGTAATTTAATTGATTGTTTTTTATTATATAGGGAGATATTGATAAATTATTATTATTTACCCAATACATATTTTTTATAAGAACATTGTTCGTTAATTAAATCATTTATTCAATATATGATGAATGCTTTGGATATACACTACACTAGTTTGGGAAAATCGAAAATAAGACCCTTGATGTATCATTTTTCTCATGAGATGAAATAATTTAGTAAAAAACCCTTCCAACATGTTTCTAAGTAGTATTGATAGGTTTTCACCCACATATTTAAAACTCATTTATAATAGATCATGATGTTAAATTCATCATGTTTTTGAGAAACCTGAAGTCCAATAATTAATAATTTACTCCATTTATATTAATTATTTATTATTCATGATGTTTTTCATTTGAAACTATATATGGATTCATTTCAATCAAAATTTATTAATTAAATTTAATGTGTTTCAATTATTTATCATAGAATAATGATTATTCCATATATAAGTATTTATATGGAATGTGTTTTAAGGTATTTACCTTTCCATACTATTTGTACTCTTCCTTTTCAATTTATTGATTATATGAAATGTGCGTTCAGTTATTACATTACCATATTGATTATTCTCATAGATTCATTATTTATTCTTTATTGCTTTACACTTATTGAGAATTTGAGCTCACCCTTATTTTTTCCATTCTCTTGGAATCCAAGATGTATAAAAAGAACTAAATTCAATGGTATTCTATGTTGGAATAATGTTATCCCCATGAAAAAATTAATATTTTAATTATTGTATTCAATTGTAATACAAGACTCATAAGTATATCTATTTTTCAGGACTAATTTTTTTTGGTCCTTCGGGATTTGATTCATTTTAATGATTCCAATGTAACGGTGGTAGACATGGTCTTCGAGATTTCTATAGTCAGGTCTCTATAGTTGGTATTAGAGGAAGTTTAGCAGAATCCTTAGAATCTAGATTTAAGAAAACATATAACAGTTAACATAATAATAAGATAGACTTTGAGGATTAGTATTGAATAACATATGTCCCCATTGTATCAAAGAGTTATGGATACCATCTCAAAATTATTATATTAAGGTTTATTATATTTTATAATTATCCGACATAAATTTTTTACGTTTTAGGTGCTGGAATCCTAATAGGAATAATGATATTTAGGAATAAATTATGGTCAATAGAATCATCTGTTTAGTATATGTTTCAGCATAAATGTTATTTGAGGATGAATATATTTAAATTTTAGATAAATGAGTTGAAAGGTATTTATAACCGAAAGTGTTATTATTTTAATTAATGAAATTTTAATAATAATCAAACAAGATTATTAGACTTTATAAAAAAAGGTTGTATTGAAAATCCTAGTAAAAAGTTTATGTAATGATTAATTACATTTCATAAATGTCCATAAGTAATTTCTGGAAACATTATAGAAATTATATAAATATAGTTAATAAAATAGACAACATGTGTTCCTGGTTAAAGTCTAAAAAATCTATTAACACTGTGGATCTTGAACCCATGACTAAATGATGATAAGGCTTTCATGCCTACCATTATCCTACATGATGTTGTTGATAATGTCTCATTTCATTTATCTAAAAAAATTTATAAATAAATGTTAATGATTAACTGCTGATATCACTTCATAGGATTAAGGATTAATTTATTACCCAAAATAGTTTTGTAAAATAGTTGAAGTAAAATGTAAAGACATGTTTTGTGGATCTCAAAATCTATAAAAAGTAAATATCAGTTCTTTAGGAATTAAAAAATATTCTTTTTAAGATATCAATTTCTTTAAGTAATTGATTAATTTTAAATTGATTAAAGAAAAAATTTTGAAAATTGTGTTTATATAAATATGTAATGTTTTTATATTCCAATATATTATTAGGAAATAAAATAATAACCCAACATTACGAGAATGATCTATTAAAAAAATTTATCTCAATACCTTCATTTTTTTGAACTGGTGGTATTTTAAATCATCACATATATATGTATTTGAGGCCCTAAAATTTCCATTTATCATTCATTTTTTGTGATCGATGATCTGAATCACCCCTTATAAATACCAATTTCATTACTCAAAGTCTATAATTTTACTCACCACTAATGTTCTATTACATAAAAATATAGTTATATTTTATTCAATGTTACCTTTATACTTATCGTTATTTCTTATTAAGAAGATATTTTGTAAACTTTATAACAATGTGAGGTTTTCAAAAAAGTAATTTTCAAATATCAAACCCAATATTACCAAAACCATGTTTAAATGTGGAAGACAAATTTAATTAAGGTGGGAGAGAATGTAACACCCCAAAATTTTTAAGTGATAACATTGTATTGAATATCGTGTATAACACACAACACCAATCATAAAAAGAAATATAAAATCCCAATATATTAAAATACATTTACTTTTTTCTGATATATATATTTAAATGAACAAAGTATGACCTTATCATGCATTGCTCAGAACAAAGAGTTTCTTCAATATCTTAAGTTGTATACATGACTGAGTTTTATCAAGCAACAATATATTATTAAAATTTAATTATTTAATATCATAATATATAATCTAGAAATTAAATTAGAGGTTATGAGTAAAATTAAACAACATGTGGAAATATATTTTTGAATTCATTGGTTTATAATTAATTATAAATGAATATAAAGTCGTATTGAATATAAAGGAAATAGTTTTTATTATCACAAAGGTGTTTTGTCCTAATAAATTAAACTAATTAATATTAGTGAATGATCTTAATGAAATAATTATATGATATATTCAATAAAATATTTTTTATATTCTTACTACATATTTTATAAGAAGAATATAAAAAGAAATCAAGTTTTACTCTTAAAATTTTTATTTTTATAAAAAGGGATTTCATCCACATTTTAATGATGCACCTATATTAGAAATAAATTCTCACACATTTATAAAACATAAAAAAAATTGGTTTTCAGTAGTATCCTAAAAATTATCTTAGAGTTAATTTTTTGTATATTTCTATGATGTTCCATTTGTTTGATGTGTAGTGAAAAAAAAGTAATTTTAATTGAAAATAGACTTTTAATCTATATAATTTGTAATGTTATATTATATTTTAGATTGGTTTTAATGTTTAATTATTTCAATTATATATAATTTAAATAAATTTAGGTCATTTGAATCAATTTCACATTGAAATTGTATATAAAAGAATATCAAACTTTTGAACATTTTATCTTTAAAAAACCTACATTGTCATACCATTTATTGGATGAATTTTAAATTAAATTATTCTCCTTATATGATTTGCATTTGTAAAAATTTAATACAGATTGAAAATCAAAATAATTTAAATTTATAATTAGGTAAACTTTTTAACCAAAGATATTAGTGAAATAAATTAAAATTTATTACGAAAATTAAGGAAATATTATGCTTAACAATGGACTAAACCTTAAAATGAAAGGCCAAAATGGTTAGAAACATTTCCTTATTCCATTGGATGTAAAAATTTAGACCAAATAGTTACTTTTCTATAATTTTTTTCATTATGTTTGGTTGATCATGGTGCTGCACTTTTTGTAAATAATATGTTAATAAGTTGACAATGGGATTTCAATAATTGTATGAATGGTATTGATGATGATTTTGGAGAAGCCTTATAGTATTGTTGTTGATTCAAATCATTGAATACAATACTTGATCAATTATCTAATAGGATACAAATATGATGATAGTAAAAATTGTCTTATGTTATATTAATTGTATCAAGGTGATACATATTTACACCATCATAGAGAAGACCATGAAATACTCAATTTCATGAGGATAAAGAATATCCATCCAATGGATTCTAATCGATTGATGGTTGTGAATAAATTCTAATGATTGTTGAGATGATCTTCAATGTTCGAAGACATGTGTTTAAATGATAACACATAACTCATTAGAACATTGAAGGACATGAATTATGATTTAATTCATGAGGAATGAAGAAATGATCCATGCATTATCCATGATTGGATCAAAGGAATTTGTTGAAGTGGTTTGGGATTCATGTTTTAAAAAGAATGAAATAAATGATTGGGGATAAATAAAAAGTGAAAAGGGAGAGGCCTTGAAACATTTAATGTTGGCTATAAATCTTACTTTATCTTATAATTTATGTTAAAAAAATTCTTCCTTTTTTAAAAAGTTTTCCAACCAAGGAGGCCATTTGAGGTCCTCATGCTCACCCACATGCAGGACCCAAGTGTCAACCGTGCTTGAGGGAATCCCTCAAGGCCAGCCCTGAATGAAGCAGTGTGTGTGGGATGTGCATAAGACCACAGGTGCACGCACATCAGTGAACCCATGTGGCACATGCATCGTGGGTGCCAGTAGTGCTCTTGAGGAGGAAAGAGTGGGTACTATGGTACCCAAGGAGGCAAGAGTGGGCTCTAAGAGAACACCTGAAGAACACCGTTGCGGGGTGGCACTAGGAGAGGGGGAGGAGAATTCTTTTATTCTATCACTGCATCTTGTTATTTAAAGAAGATGAAAACATCGCAGAGTTTCGATGTGCACTACTGGAAATTAGATCTTTCCCAATGCTTCTATACCAACGGTTTGAAAAAACCGTTGGTATAGTTCCCCTTTCCCAACAGTTTTGCCAAACCGTTTGGAAAGGCCCCCAAATTGGCCACTTTTCCCAACGGTTTGGCCAAACCGTTGGGAAAGGCCCTGAAATTGCACACTTTTCCCAACGGTTTGGCCAAACCGTTGGGAAAGGTCCCCAAATATACCACTTTTCCCAATGGTTTGGCCAAACCGTTGGGAAAGGTAGACCTATCCCAACAATTTGGCCAAACCGTTGGGAAAAGTGGGCCAAAATTAAACATCCTTAACAGAATAAAAATCACAACCAAAGACCTATACCAACGGTTGTTAAAACCGTTGGTATAGGTCTATACCAACAGTTTTAAAAACCGTTGGTATAGGTAATTTCATTTTTTATCAGACCTTCGTACCGAGAACATTATATAAATCAAAATTTAAAATATTTATGAGAATACATATATATATATTTATGTAATTATGATCACAAAAGTCATGTTAGGTTAGTGGTTGAGTCATTCAATTATAAACGAGGGGTCCTGGGATCAAATCCCAATGGATGTTTTATTTTTGGAATTTATATACCAACGGTTCCATTACCGTTGTTATAGATTTCATATTACCTATACCAACGGTTTCCAAAACTGTTGGTATAGGTCTATACCAACGGTTTTTGGAAAAACGTTGGTATAGACCTATCCCAACGGCTTACTTGGCTACGGTTCTCCAAACGGTTGGTATAGGCTATACCAACGGTTTGGAGGCCTATACCAACGGTTCCAAACCGTTGGTAAAGGTTAGTTTTCCAGTAGTGGTGGGATAGTATTTTAAAAACCCAGAAATGATATGCATCATCTTTATGATCATGCGCCCGATCTCATCTCCATAATCCATCCCCCGTCTTGTATTCTAATCAAAATTTTCCATCTAATCTCCACAGTTCAGGATTGAACTATGGTCATCTGATCTCAACACTGAGGTTGTCTTTAACCTTTGGACACCCATGGCCACCCTACGTGAACCAGTGCACTATAGAAGCCCCCACACCTCCTTGATCAAACTCTAGATACCTTTGAAACTCATAGTTCCCTATAATATGATCGACTGAGCTACACGAAACCATGCATGAAACTACATTTTCATGCATGCATCAAAATAATGAATTCGAATATGTCCAATGAAAATAGAGTAGTGAGGCCACGTCAAGATGCTCAAAGAATTTTGGATATTATTTGAATGCATTCTAAAACACATGCACGAAAGGATAATACTCACCTAGAATGAAGGAATCTAATGTTGAAAAGGAAAAAATCATGATTTCTGCTAATCTATATCCTTCATTTGAAAATTTTCAAACCTGAAGATCTCAGATTTTGAAAGATAGGAATCCTGTGGCATCTCATACAGATTGTAATGGTGATCCTTGATTAAAAATACAGAGCCCTCGACCAAGGATCAGTTTTTTAGAGAATTGAGAAATCTTACATTCTCAAAAGAACATATCACCATGAAGATAAATTCTTTTTGCATATCTTCTGTGAAGTAGAGTCATACATCACTTGAAAAAAGAAGTCCCACACATCCATTACACAAAGAAAATAACTGTGAACCCCCTGGTTCACGAAATAACTTGCACCTATGTGTAAATTTCCCAAAAGAACATGATAGGTTCTTTAAACCCTCATTGTGACTTTGTGAGGAGTATCCCACGGGTAAAACAACAGGTTCTTACACACCCTAATTATTCTCTAGAGAAGACAGAACCAATAACCATTCGTGGTTCGGTGAAGAAGAACTCGTTAACCCCCAAGGTTTTTACAAAGAGAATGAATCCCAAAGTTGTATGTGTTCATGCAAAGGATAAAATAAATAAGAATAATGTGAATGTGAAAGTTTAACCAAACATTGAATATATAAATAAGAAAACACACACATAACACAAATCCTTTTGATAATATGAAATCCATCACACACCAAACATATACCCATTTGTGTTTTGGGTTCAAGTAGAATAAAAATCCAAGAACACCTTCTACACATTCAGGTTGTGTGCAAAGAGGCATAATGGAATTCACCTATGTAATCCATTCTTTTATTAATGCATAAGAAACTATAACTAAACAATTGGTGTAAAAATAAGGGAAGGATGAATATTTTCCCTACACAAAATCCTAAGGACATGCACATACATGACACACATTGAAGACAAATTAAATGAACAAGTGAATGTGTCTGCTAAGAACCAAAATGGATGAAGAAAAGGGAAAAAAGCAAGAGGAAGTGTGTGTTCTCAAAATATTACACCAATCAGTGTTTTAAAAAAAGAAGGATGAAAATAATTGTGCATGCATGCATGCATGCACATGCACATGTAAAGAAAGAATCAAATGTGTGTGTGAATATTGAGAAAAGAAGAGAAGACAGTGCATGTCCAAGAACAAGATACCCATGCATGCAATCATGCATGAAAACATACATGTGTGAAAATAACTAGGATATCCAAGGCAATAATTTTGGATCCCATGAAATCTATGCATTCAGTAAAAGATATTTGAGACTGATGCAAGACAATGTTAAAGAATATCATTTATCTGGGTATAAAGTGTTTGAGAATCCAATAAGTAAGACCATGATGATTTTGTTCATTACTATTCTAGAATTCCTAAAGAGGTTGTGTGCAATATTTTCACACATATAAGTGAGTTTTTGTCTTCATAAAAAAAGGAATAATTGCCCGAGCATTATTCAGGCCAAGAATTTGTCAACTCAAGTGATCATAATTGTTGAGAAAGGCCAACAGACCTTACCCACGGTTATCAAAGATTTGTGAAGTGAAACAAATGATAGAATGATTCAGCAAGACTCTATGGGAAGATCAGAATATCATCTATAATGAGACAAATAATATCTTAAAGATAGAAGTTTCTTAAGTTACCCAATATCTAGAAGACCCCTGTGAGATTTTGGGAGGAGAAGATGTATTCAGTGGGACTCTAAATTAGGCCAGTGGGAATCTAGAAACACTGTGGGAAGCAGTATAAATAACCTCCTATGGGACTCAAGAGAGATTCAGTGTGACTCTGTATCGGCCATTTTAATTTCTAACTGAATTATAGTGGAGAATTTTTTCTGGGGGGAATAACCAACACATCAAGGTGTAGGCCTTTGAACAGAACATTCTAAAACCTTGTATTCAGTTCCTTGACATTTATAGCATCATTCAAGCTAATGATTAGAAACCCAAGACAAGTGGATCGAGGCTTTAACCATCCATAGAAGATTAATTAAAAATAATAAATTAGTAAATTGATTTAAATGGGTCACTGATTCACCCATTCCCCTCATAGTTATTCACACGTATCTGGGCACTTGAATTCATATCATAGGAAGGATACCTCTAAAAACCAAAGGGAGTCTTTATGAAGTGTATATTTGAGGATATGAGTGAACAAAATCAAATGGGGATATCTTCCAAGACTCATAGGAATAGAAAGAAAAAACTTGCAAGGAAGATGAATAAGAAGAAAACTACTAATTGGGAGACACCTTCTACTAAAGGTAATCTAAAAGGTACAATATGTGATAATTCCATTTATTATTATGACTCTTCTAATTAAGCCTCCTCAGGATATTATGATGATAGATCAAGATTATAAAATAGTGGTGATGTTTGAATATGAAATACTTCCTCCTTTTTGTGAACTCTATAAACTGTTTGGACATTCAATTCACCAGTGTAGAAGAGTACATAATCAACCTCCACAATCCAACAACTGTGGATAGACTTAGGTCTGAAAAAAATAGACAAGAGAAAGAGGGTCCTACTGACAAACCAGAAACATCCAAGAAAAGGGAATAAAATGGGTTGTTAAAGCCAATTCATTTAGCATACTTGATTCTAATAAAGGAAAGGCTTGGGCGGATTTAGCTGAAGAAACAGATCTTGAAATATTGACTCAAAACATTAAGAGGGATATTGAGAAGGATGCTATTAACATCTTATCAAATCATGTAGATGACTTAGATCCTGTCTGCCCTCCCCTTGATAGTCCTACTTTGGACTCATCAATTCTAATTCACTCTGCCTCCAATAATGCTTATAATGATGCCCCAAACAACTTCACTCATATTAACATTCCTTGTTCCACTAATTCAGAGGACAGTGATAACTCTGTCACACACAATAATTCATCTGAAAAAATACTCTTGCACCCTCCAAACCCTTATATTCCCTCTTAAATGCATTCCTCATTGGTCAATGATGAAATGAATAACACTTCTAAGTCTAGCTACATGGCTTCTCTCCTCTCCTCTCATATTTCTAAGGACAATAAGCAAGCTTCTGCTGGGTCACTCACTGCACAGTCTGAATCCATATTTTCTGAAGCTCCAGAACCTGCTATCCTCAATTCAGTCTTGGTACAAGGCCAGGAACCTCATCCTTCTGTCTTCAGGGATACTGCTCACATGCATCCCACCTCTACTCCTCCTCTGCACTCTAACTCTAATGAAGAGTACTGTACACAACAGAACCAACTGCTCTCTGGAGCTGCTAATCCTCTTTCCCCCAACTCTGAACCTGTACAGGTCCAGGGACCCCAATATGCGGTTACCAAGAAGCAAGCTTCTGCTGTTCCACACACTGCACAGTCTGATTCCAATATTTCTGAACTCCCAGGGCCTGCATTCTCTAATTCTGTCCTCGTACAGACCCTGTATCCTCCTCCTACTGCCTTTAGGGATCCTTCTTGCAAGAAGCCCTCTTCCAATCCTTCTCATTATTCTGCCACCAATGTAGAAAACCCCACACAATAGAATCACCTATTTTCTGGAGTTGCAGGACCTTATGTCCCTTATTATGCTCTTGTTCATGACCGCTGAACTTCTATTATTCCTTTACAACCTGTTTCTATCACTCAAGGCAGTGATACAGCTAATGCTCCTTTTCCCATGCATTCAACTCTGCAGGTCCATCATGAAAATGTTGTGAAAGATCACTCATCCATCATTGCCACCAAGTCTAGGAATGCCACTTCTAAAAAAAGGGGGATAGCCCCACAAAAAAAACAGTAAAAATGAATATTCTGTTATGGAATTATCAAGGAATTATTAACCTTTACACCTTCAACGTTCTTAAAAGAATCACCAATATGCACACTCTAAACCTTATTGATATTGCTGAACCTGAAACTAATTTTGCATCGCGTTCACATCAAGCCCCTATTGGATAAAATTTCCTATGGGCTTTCAACAATGGAGGCCCTTATGAATCCTTATGGATCTTTGACCACCCTTCTTTAAAAAATGTTAATCTATATAGCTGTTCGATTCAAGCCATTACTTGTGATTACATCTTTGAGAACATACATATTTTCTCAACCTTTGTTTATGCTTATAACAGATATCAGGATATGAGAGATCTTTGGAATGATATCTCCAGTCATAATGCCTCTATTTGTCACCCTTGGTTTATTATTGGTGACTTTAATACCATCCTTGCTTCGAGTGATAAAATTGGTCCTCCACCTGCTCCTATTTCTACTAGGGAATTTAAAGCCTTTATTGAAATGAAAAAACTCACAGAGGTCAACCTCCTGGGTTCTAAATTTACCTGGTATATGAACCACAATAATAGAAATGTTGCCAGTAAACTAGATAGGGCCTTTACTAATTCCCACGCCCTTGAAAGTTGGTATAATATCTCTAGAATTACTCTTGCGATAGTCTCCTATGATCATCATCCAATCCTCCTTTCATTCTCCTATAAAAAAAAGTAAATTGATAGCTCCGTTTAGTTATAACACTGCTTGGTCTTCTGACCCTGAATGTATAAGCATCATAATGAACACATGGAATAAAATGCATGGCCAGTTTGACCCTTTTTCTAGTCCAGTGAAGATAAAAATATTAAAACAAACTCTTATAAGTTGGTGCAAAGGCAATGATTCTGAAATGGACAATAACATCAACCTTTTGGAAGTTGAACATACCCAACTTCAGAATACAAATTCTTCTTTAAACATTGCTCAAGAATCTCAATGGGAAATTACTATCTCCTCTAAGTTTATTTCCTTACTCAACCTTAAGGATAATCTTAAAAAACAAATCTTCAAATCCAAGTGGCTTAATGATGGTGATAGGAATACTAAATTCTATAACGCTCTTTATAGGGTTAGGAAAGCCTATAGACCTTTATCCTTTCTTAGAAATGGGGACCAAATTCTTGACACTGATAAAGGAATTTCCAATCACTTACTCTCTTATTTTGAGAATATCTTCAATGGTGATAATATTGATAAATATCTTAAATCTGGCATCATTCCTGCTCTTGTCTCTGAGGAAGATAACACTCTTCTGAATAGAATCCCTTTTGATCACGAAATCAGAGACACTGTTTTCATCCTTCATCCTGACAGTGCTCCTGGCCCGGATGGTTTTAATAATGGCTTCTACCAAAAGAGTTGGGATATTCTCCAAGACGATTTTTGTCGTCTTGTTAAAGTCTTCTTCTCCAAAGGTATTATTCCTCATGGCCTTAACTCCCAATTTCTTGTTCTCATTCCAAAAATGGAGAACACTGTTGTGGTTCAGAACATCAGACCCATTTCCCTCATCAATTATTTATTCAAAATCATCACGAAATTAATTTCCAATAGAATGACTTCCATCTTTTGCATGATAGTCTCTTGGAACAAATTTGGTTTCATAAAAGGCAGTTCTATTCGAGATTGCATATGTTTGTCCTCTAAGTCCATCAATCTTTTAAACAAAAAGAGTAGAGGTGTAAGTGTGGATATTAAACTTGATATCCCTATGTCCTTTGAGACAATTGATTGGAACTTCATGTATAAAGTTTTTTCACATTTCGGCTTCAATGAAATTTTCATTACTCGTATCAAATCGTTATTCAACTCTGCCTACATCTCGATTCTCATTAATGGATCCCCGAGAGGTTATTTCAACTTCACTAAAAGAGTGAGGTAGGGTGACCCTCTCTCTGCTATTATTTTCTCCATTGTGGAAAACTACCTAAGTAGGTTGATCTCCCAAGATATCGATAAAGGAATCCTTAAACCTATCTCTTCCTCCGGGAACTTACAAGTTCCCTCGCATCTTCTTTATGCTGATGACATTATTCTCTTTACCCAGGGGAAAAGAGGAACATTCTCAAACTTAGAGATATTCTTCTACACTATCAGGAAGTATCTGGGCAACACATCAGCTGAAATGAATCTTTTATCATTTTTAGTGAAGACTTTCCTCTGGGATGGAAACTTTCCATTTCTAGAATATTGGGCATCAAATAAGGCTCTATCCCCTTTTCATATCTTGGGGTGCCTAATTTTAGGGGCATGCCTAAAGAAGACTATTTATCTCATATTGTGGATTACACGATTAGGCACCTTTCCTCCCGGAAGGGTAAGTCCCTATCAATGGCTGGGAGAATTTTCTTGGTTAAATATATAATTATTTCTAAATTTTTTTATTCAATGATGATATATAAATGGCCAAAAATTCTTTTAAATCGCATTAATACTACTATTAAAATTTTTTTTTGGACTTGTAGCACTATAGAGAGGAAACTGATTACTATACCCTAGACCTCTTTCTATAAACCTGTTGTTAAAAGGGGGTTTGGCATCAAAAATAACTCTAATTTCAATGAGGCCCTCCAAGATAGACTTATGTGGAACATTATTCACAACACCTCATCCTCCAAGAATTTTCTCAGAGCTCGCTTCCTTGACAAGCTTATAAACAATAATCTCTACCCTCTTCAGTCCTCCATTTGGCCCTCCATCAAAAGTACCTACATGTCTATTATGTCTAATTCTTGATGGATTGCCACTAAGGATTCCAACTTGAAATTTTGGTTTGATAATTGGACCAGGGTTCCCCTGATCTCTTTAACAAATAACAACCAACCCCTTCCCCATCTCCAGGATTCAATTGACTCGATTATTCATATGCACAACCTTGATCTCCAAGAGAATATCACTCAAATTGTTAAGGATTATCATTTCTCTAATACTAATGATTTACTTATTTGGGAACCTGTGATTAATGGAATTCTCAACTCTAATGTATACTATACATCTCTCTTCAACAATGTTGACAATAATCAACCCTGGCTAGATAAATTCAACAAAGCCTGGAAAAAACCCTCTAGATTCACATTAATCTGGCAGATTTCCCATCAAATAGTTCCTACTAATAACTACTTACAAACTTTCGGAATTACTCATTATTATAAATGTCTTCTATGAAATCAGCATATAGAGGATATAAATCATCTCTTTCTCTCTTGTGATACAGCATCCACTCTCTCGCATTATATTCTTGACATTTTTGAGTGTAGATGGATTATTTTTTATACCATTAACATGAAAATCCAGAATTACTTGGAGTTGTCTACGTCTCAGCAAATCAAAAACCTATTGGTGGCGGCGGTTGTGGAACTTCTTCATATTATCTTGTGTGGTATAAATGGATTAATTTTCCGCAATAATTCTTTTAATAATAATGCATGAAAAACGTGAATTCTCATTACTATTCAGGAAGCGTCCTCTATCCAAAAATCTCACTACAACAATTGTGTCTATGACTTTGGGATCCTTAGATTTATTGGGGTGGAGGGGATCTACCATCACCCCCACTCTACTCTTGAAGTGTTTGGCTCCCCACCCCCTTCGGGATGGATTAAAATCAATGTGGATAGAGCCTCCAAAGGCTACTTGGGCCTAGCAGGTTGTGGTGTAGTCTTTAGAAATTACCTGGACCAGATTCTTGGATGCTTCTATGGCTTTTGTGGTTCTTCCACTTCTTTGGAAGCTGATATGATGGGTGTCATCCATGCCATCACCTTTTCCAGATCACACAGCTGGAAAAACATCTAGATTAAGAGCGACTCTACTACAATCATCCAGGCCATCTGGAATGGTACCATTCAACTCGCTTAGCCTGTTACTGCCCGCTGGATGGACTGTTTGAATTCTCTCATTGGGATGAGATTCATCACCACTCATGCCTACTACGAAGACAACATGATCATTGATGGGATTTCCTAACCAGGTGTTGCTCATGACTTACATTGGATGGATGACCTCCCTTCTAAATTAATCCCATATTATGCTCGGGATGTCAGTGAAATTCCTTACTTAAGACTTGAGTAACCCCCCCCCCCTTTAACAATAAAACTCTTCTACCTTTTAAAAAAACAATCATATAATCCAATGTAAACATCCTCTAAGATGAATGTATCGCACAAACCAGTTATTTCTATTTCTACAAATGCAGTTGCATCTCCATGTACAGGTTCAATGCTAAAAGCTGTGAAGATGTGGATTAATAAAAACATTGATACATTCATCAAAACTTCAAGGGTCGATATTGGAATGATTAAGAAGGTAATTTCCCAAAAGGATGCTCCAAATTAAGAACGAAAATTTCAAGAACAAAAATGCAATAAATCTAGCCATAATGATACTACAAGTAAAAAGAAAGATATTTTTTGGCTATTGTTAGTGTTTTTGGATGTTTGGGAATCAGGATAATTATTGCTTAAATAATATGTTTGAATATGAAAACTGATGAAGGCATACATTCAGGTAAAGTAAATGTGAAGAAATGAGGAATCTTACAATGAAAGGGCAGAAAGCACAAATGAAGAAGATTATGTCTATCAATAACAGATTTGAGTATCTTGAAGACTTCTGTGATAATTTCAATATAAGTGGTCACATTTATGATGAGTGCTGGTTTATTCCTACCATGCATCGGGAATATTTTGATAATAATAATAGACCACAACAAATTCATGAGAAAGGAAAAATAGTTGAAAAGTATTCCATTTGGAATATGAAAAATAATGAATTCAAGAAAACAATGAAAAAAATTATTCCCAAGAAAAAGCTTAAGTTGGATTCCAAGAATGTCATCTCAACCAAGAAAAAATGATTCCTTTGTGGAAAGAAAGATAAACTATGGATCACAACTAACAAGCCATGAATATTAAAGGAAGCAAGATGAAACTAAATGGACAATAAATATATAAGAATGTGGGATTGACAGAATAAATTCTGGAAGATAATCATAATAATATTCCAAATAAATGTAACATGAAGACAATGAAGAATTCAAGTGGAAGCTCTAAATTAGAAAATGATTAGAATGATTTTTTAGTTATCTGGCCTAATCAATTACAAATTTCTAGTGAACTGAAAAGAGCTAAAGATGGTGTACTAGCTAAAGAACGTGAAATGGGAAACATATCATTCCACATGAATGGAAATTTGAATTTAATGAGATGTTTTCCGCACATGATAACAAATGTGTCTCAAAACTACTTTGGGGAAGGTGCAAGAAGGATGGACATCATGAAAATAAATGTATATCATTTTTACTAGGCTAACTAAAGACATTGAAAATTGAAAAACATGCACCAATGGAAGCTATTTCACTACTAACATAAGTAAAGATAAATAACTCACACAAGTTAAAGTTAAATGGAAGTGAAGGGTCTATACTGAAAATTGATGATTGAAATGTCAAATGGAGAGGAAACACCATCATGAAGAGTACCATAAACATTAGAGTTGGTATGAAATGAGTTCTTGGGTTGAGAAAAAATTCACAGCCCCGGTGCTTCTATTAAAAAGCTCACAAGTGTTCAATCTTATTCCCTTATATTTTTGTTATACATGTGTACCTACATTGCATGGAATTGATGATTATGGTTATTCTTAACATGACAGTAGAATGAGTAAAGTAGATGAAAACTTGTTGGAATCATTATTCATGATTTGATAATAACTGAAGTTTTCCACAGTGGTAGATTATCAACATGAATATCTTAAAGAATATTTGAAGATATTATCCACCATGATGAATTAATGGGATTTTACCCCTTAAGGGCGAGAAAATATAAAGGAGATTATTTCGAGGATTATGTCATGAAAAATATTGAAATTTATTTCATCTCAAGAAGCTGAAACTAAGGTATTCTAACCACACTTTCATCACTTGTTCTTAAGTGTATTTATCAGGTCAATTGAGGGGGGTTCTTGATTGAGTACAATATGGGATGAAAGGGGTAGATTTATCAATGTAGTTGAACTTTTTAATATGTTTGGTGAAGTATGTGCATGATTTATCATTTCATTTATAAATCAGACTATCTCCAATCCCTTGGTCATGAATTGAACTATTATGATCATGAAATCACATGGATGGTTTCTTATGGACATCACTGAAAACCTTGGTCATATATCTCTTGTTTTATACCCTGGTTTATCCTAAAATATACTTAGCTCTAATTTACTAAAGGCTCTTTCTCTATCATAAATATTCCAAAAGATATTATTCAAAGGGAGTAGGACATGTTATTGAAGAGACCCCACTAACATCTTCTCATTTGGTTTCCAATAAGGGGGAGAAAATTTTGGCACTCATATTGACCCATTTAGAGTGTGATGAAGGGATATTGACAACAATATACAAAGGGGGAGATTTTTCGGCATGGTGTTTCATTTGTTTTCAATAATATGTCAATAAGATGACAATGAGAAGTCAATATGTGAAAGAATGGTATTGATGAATAAGTTAGTGAAGCCTTGTAGAACTATTTTTGATTCAAATCATTGAATTCTACACTTGATCAATTCTGCAAGAGGATAAAAATCTAACAATTGTAGAACAGCTCTTATGTTCCAGGAATTGTATCATGTTGATACATGTATACACCATCATATAAAAGACAATTCAATACTCAATTGCATGAGGAGTATAAAGATCCATCCAATGGATTCTAATTGGATGAAAGTTATGAATAAATTTAGATGTTTGTCGATCTGGTCTTCAATGTTTAAAGACATGTGTTTAAAGGATAACACATCACTCATTACAACATTGAAGGCTAGGAATTATTATATAATGCATGAGTAAAGAGGAAATGATCCATGCATTATTTATGATGGGATGAATGTAATGTATTGATGATTTTTTGTATTCATGATCTAAAATGAATGGAATAAATGATGATGTATGAAGAAAAAGAGAAAAGGGAGAGTTCGTGATGCATTTAAAGGAGTCCATGCATATTACTTCATGTTTCGTTTAGGTAAACATTTTTGTGGTCCTTTGTCAAAATATTATCCATCAAAGGAGTCCATCTGAGGTCCCCATACTCAAGCACATGCGGGACCCAAGGGTCAACCGCGGTTGAGGGATTCCCTAAAGGCTAGCCCCACATGAGGTAGGGTGTCTAGGTCGTGTATAAGCCCACAGGTGCACAACATGTGGTGAAACCATGCAGCACATGCATAGTGGGAGCCAGTAGCACACCTTAGGAAGCGAGAGTGGGAGATAAGACGCCTGGGGTAGTGAGAGTGGGTGCTAAGAACACGCCCACAGAACACTGGTGCAGGGCAGCACTGGGAGAGGGGAAGAGAATTCTGACATTATGCCGTTGTGACATTTTATTTAATGAATCTGAAAATATCGTGGGGTTTCGATGTGAGATGGAATTTTAAAAACATGGATGTGATCTATGTCGTCTATATTATCTTTCTCCTCATCTCATCTGTACTCTCCATCCCGCGTATCACATTCTAATTAAGGTCATCCATTTGATTTCTACTATTTGGGATTGAACTATGGTAGTCTGATCTCACCACTAAGAATGTATTCAACCTCTGGACACCCGAGGCCACCCAACGTGAACCAGTGCAGTAGATAATACCCCTCACCTCCTTGATCGAACCTCGAACACCTTTGAATCTCATAAATCCATGAATTATGATCGAATAAGCTACATGAAACCATGCATGTGACTATTTTTTCATGCATGCATCAATATAAAGAATTAAAACATGGATAAAGCAAATGGTTTTGCGAGGCCACATTTAGATGCTTGGTGCATTTGAAAGATTATTTCCATGCATTAAAAATTCATGCATGTGAGGATAATACTCACCAATAAATAAGGAACTCGCAGTTGAAAACGAAACAACTGAGATTTTGCGCATATATCTATCCAGCATTTGCAAATATTCAAATCCAAAGATCCTGGATATTAGAAGCTTTGAATCACATAGCATCTCAGACATATTTGAACGATGATCCTTTATTATAAATATAGTTCCCTTGACCAAGGCTAAGGTGTTGAGAAATTTGAGAAATCTCGCATTCTCGAAAGAAAATAGCACTGTTAAGAGAAATCTTTTGCACATCCATTGCTTGAAGGAGAGATGCACATCACTTGTGCGAAGGAGTCACATGCATCCCTTGTGCGAAGAAAAGAACCACAAACCCCATGGTCCATGAAATATCTCGCACCTCTATGTGAAGTTCACACAAGCATGTGAAAGGTTCTTTAATACCACAGTGTCGCTTTGTGAGGAGTAGTCATTGGGTAAAACAACCAGTGCCTACGCACCCTTGTTTTAATCTTGTGAAGTCATAACCAAGAGTTATTCTTGGTTCTGTGAAGAAGAACCCATGATACCCCAAGGTTTTCAGGAAGAGGAAGAATCCCAATGATGTTTGTGTGCATGAAAAGGAGAAAATAAATAAGAACAATTTTCATGTGAAGGTTTAACCAAATAGTGAATCTCTAAGGAAGAAAAAACACTCATAACACATTGCGTATTGAGAAGAAAAAATCAAGTGCACACCAAACCTATACCCATTTAGGTTTTTTGTGCAAGAAGAAGAAAAACCCTAGAACCCCTTATACCCATTTAGGTAGTGTGAAAATATTCCTGATGGAATTCACCTATGTAATCCATTCTTGGATTCATGAATAACAACATATAACTAAACTGGGTTTCAAAAGAAGAGAAGGAAGGATATTCAGGCTACAAAAATTCTAAGGACATGCACATACATGACACACATTGATAAAAAATTAAATGAAAAAGTGTGTGTGTGCTTAGAACTAAAAGGGGATGTGAAAAAGGGAAACGAAGTAAGAGGAAGTGTGTGTGATTAAAAGAGTACACCCATTGAGGTTTTCACACAAGAAAAAAGAAAATAATATGCATTCATGCATTCATGCACATGAACACAAAATTAAATAATCCAAAGAGAGTGTGCATACAGATAAAAGAAGAGAATACAATGCATGTTCAAGAACATTTCACCCATGAATGCAATTATTCATGAACACATGAATGTGTGAAAATTACTAAGATATCCAAAAAATAATGTTTGAATCCCAAGAAATATATGCATGAAGTAAATGATATTTGAGATTGAATCCAGAAAATGTTAAAGAATATCTTTTATCTTAGTATACAGTGTTTGAGAATCCATGGAGGCAGACAGAGCTTATATTTTTCAGCATTATTCAAGAATTCATGAAGAGGTTTTGTTCACAATTTTCACACACATAAATGTGGCCAGGTCTTCATTAGAATAAGGAATAATTTCCTGATCATTGTTGAGAGTGAAAACTAATCAAATCAAGTGATAAGAATTATTGAGCAAGGCCAATAGACCTAACCAAATGTTTTTGAATATTCTTATAGAGATACACATGCTTGTGTGATTCAGAAAGCATATGTGGGAAGATCAAAAGATCATATACAGTGAATAAAATAATAACTTAATGAATAAAGATGCTCATGTGACTTGAGAGATAGAACACCCCTGTGAGATTCAGGGAGGAGAATAAGTCTTCTGTGCGACTTTGAAGTAGGCCAATGGGCCTCTAGTAACACTGCGGGAAGCAGAATAAAGAACCTCATGTGGGACTCAAGAGAGATAAAATGGGACTCTATTTCGACCATAGTAATTACTAATTGAATTATATTGGAGAATTTGTGATGGGGATAATAACTAGCACAACAAGGAGTATGTATTTGAACTGAACCGTGTAAGTCCTTGTGTTCAGTGCCTTTACATTTATAGCATAATTCAACGTAAGTCTTAGAGACTTATTTTCGGGTACTGTAGTAGTACTATAGTAGTACTGTAGTAGTCCATGTTTGGTACTATAACAGCTAGAACTATTCATCTATTTGGGCTTTCTGGCCACCAGTTTGGGATTTGGATCCTTTCAGGCCTTCGGGCCACCCAAGACTTCGGTCTAGTAAGGCTTTCGGGCCACCTCAAGGCCTTCAGGCCACCTCAAGGCCTTTTGGACACCTAACAATTGTACAGAAATGATCAGAAAAACTCCACAAGGAGTAGGCTCTAGATGAAGATTCAGAGAAGGCGCATTCACCAGAGCAGAATCTAGGAGGATTTGTCAAAATGAGAGGGTATAACATTTCCATTAGGACTAGCCTATGCTTGCATGAGAATCCTCTCCGAACAGTCATGCGAAGGTGGAGAGCTGATATCACGATAAATAAGCTGTGAGGAGGAGTTCCAAGTATAGTCTGTATATTTCCTAAGACCTATGGGTTATGTAATCTCTAAGCCTATGGGCTGTGTATGGGTTCTCCCTCATCCCTTGAAAGGGGGTTATCAAAAGTCAATAAAAAAGGCCTTCGGGCCATTCAATCTTAGAGACAGAAGAATATTGGATCGAGGCTTTAACCACCCATAGAGTTTTAATTGAAATTAATCAATTAGTAAAAAGATTTAAAGGGATCACTAATTCTACCCCTCCCTCTCTCTGGTATTCACACTGATATGGGCACTTCATGTTTGAATCATGATTTAAGGGTCACTTCTCAATAGAATTTACCTTTTTAAAATTATAATAATGGAACTCCTCCTCCACTATAAAAGGAACTAAACCCTCCCACTTATTCACACCTCTCAATTAATTTGTCACGTAAAAAACATGACCAAATAAGCTCTAAAAATCTTTCACCTATATTTATAAGCCTCACTTTTGGCATACGATGATCTAAGGAATTATTTTGGTATAAACCAAAAGGAGTTCCCCATATAAGAGTTAAAATTATTCAACAATAACTTTTTTTAATTTACATCTACAGCACATAATTTTTTTTGTCTTAATTGTATAAAAACATTCATATAAGGAATATACATATTTTGTTTACAATATTTTTTTGACCAAAACATTCACACACATCAATCAAATGGGATACACAATCGTAGTTCATGTATACGGAAGACTACCACCACACGAATTGATGGAATTTTTTTTCCATTTACCACCTTTCAATTATGGAAATAATGATGGATTAATTGTTAATACATGACATATATAATATTTATATTTTTTATGCTTATAAAATTCTTTTATAACACAGGACTTCATGGTTTCAATTTTGTGGGAATACGATAACACTTTTTTTAGATATGTCGACTACCGCCTCCTAAAAGTGAAGTGATTTGTTCACACAATACGTGGATTGTATGAAAGATGGTTTCAATAAAAATATGTGAAATATATGTCATAAATATAATACTAGAATTATAATTTAAATATTTTTATATATAATTTAATTTTTATTCTTTTAAATAAGATGTGGAAATGGATGTAGCGTTAAAGAATGCATATGGCCGACCATCTCCATGAATGATGAATTTAACATACTATATCCATAATTTATGGATTATTATAAATACATATATAATGAATATTTACTATTTATTAATCATTTTTTACATCCTAATGATGACTAAATCAATGTTAATGAAATAAGTACAAAAATAACAAGTCAACACATACTCGAAAACGAGTTTACTAACACACGAAATAGTGAAAATAATGAAATATTAGTTAAATATGAGAAATGATATATTATAATAAGATAATATAATATATTATAAATAGTATTATGGTTCTTTTAAAATTCATTGAAATTTTTAAAACAATTATACATGAGGATATTGTATATTCTTCTGATGTTAAATGCAAGGTATGGGATTCCATATCAACTTCATTTCATTGAGGAATATTGTGATGTTATACATCTAGTTTATTTTACAAGTTTATACAATTTCTATATGAAATTTAAATATTGAATAATTTATTATTCATGGTATTTTTTTATTCAATTTTAATTATTTCATATAAGGGTATTTGAAATTAAAATTACTAAGTGGTAAAGAAATTACAAAACAAAATTCCTTTTTCATTTGGTAATATTACTTACTTAGTGTATTTAATAATCTATTATTATGTGTATAATAACATTTAATATATATTTTTCTATTTTCACTACTTATATTTGGATTTAAAGTCGATACACGGAATATATTCATTGATTTATTCTTACTAAATATTGTTGTATTTTCAAAGGATTACTTCACAATCTTATTTGCTTTTGGATTATTTTCAAGTGAATTTACACTAAAGGAAATTATTTGATAATTATTTAATAAACCTTTCATTTTATTATCCTTTGGTTATTCTTGAATTTTTTTAATATTTGGTACTACAATTTATTTAGATTTTATTATGAATACCCAATGTCATTTCTCTCTATAGTCATAGAACATGTTTTCTTCAAAATAACCTATTTTATAAAATAGTTTTAAATTTTTTCCAACCATTAAAAACTGATTTATTAAAGTCATTATTTTCCTTTTTATTATTTTACAAAAAATTTCAAAGGATTCTTATTATTAGTTTTTGAATAAGTAACTTTTCTATCCTTTTTCAATTGAAAAATGATTGTTCTTTTTATCTTGTAAAACATGCAAAAAATTACCCAATATAATTTCTATGAAGCATGCATTGAAAGTGTATACACTTAATTTTTAAAGAAAACGTTTTTAAAAAGTGATTTCCAAAGAAAAGTAATTCAAAATGATTACAAATATGAAAATGATATTTACCTCAAGAATTTTTTTTAAATGATATTTTAGTTGTATTTCCATTTATCAAATATAAATATCATTTATTTTTAATCCACTAGGGATATAATTTATTGATTCCTTCCTTATTCTTATTTTTTATGATTTTTATTGATTTGTCCAAGGATAGTATCAACACTCACTTCCATGGTTAATTTTTGTAGTCCCCTTGAGAATTCACTTTATTAAAATCACTAGACATTAAATTAACCCTCATTATCTATATCATTTATCATATATATGTTCATTGTCTAAAAATTATAAAATATTTTTAAAGGTAATTTCATTTATAGTTATTTGATTATATGTGGAAATATTGATATATATGTATTCTTTAATCAATACGAATATTAGATAAGTGACATTTTTCATTAATTTTATCAATTATTTTATATATGAGGAATTATTTGGACATGCACAACATAGGTTTGGGTCCATTAGAATTAATCCTCTCGAAGAAAAGGTAATCTCATGAGATGTAATTAGTTTGTGAAAAAAACATTTGATTTTGTTTCGTAGCATAATAGATGGGCTTCGACCCACATATTTAAACTATCCTAATAATAGATCTCGATTATAAAGGTATCATGTTCTTGGTAAACATGGTGGGAAATAATTAAGCATTTCATTCATTTGAATTCAATATTTATTATCCATGACATTTTTTCTTTGATATAATATATGGATTCATTTCAATATCATGTTTTGATTAAATGGAATTTGTTTTAGTTATATACCATTCCATATTAATTATTCCTTATCAATATATTTATATGGGATGTATGTTTAGTTATTTACCTACCCATATTGTTTATGAAAAACATTCTCTGTTTATTGATTATATATAATGCGTGTTCATTTATTACCATTCCATATTGATTATGATCAATGGTTCATTATTTATTCCATTTTACTTAACACTTACCAACCATTTAATATGATCCTTATTTTTATTTCATTCCGAAGTAATCCATGAAGTATAAAAATAAATATATCCAAGGATAATCTATGTTGGAATAAAGAAACCCTTGAGGAAAAATATTATGTTGTAATTATTGTATTCATTAGAAATACAAGACTGATGTATGTATCTAGTTTTCCAATACTAATAAACTCTATGGTATTTCAGGATTTGACTCCTATTAATCATGTCAATGTAATGATAGTAGAAATTGACACTAAGATTTCTTGGGTTAGGTTGCTACAATGATTCCATTCCAATATATCTTGGTCTTCCAAAGAAATTTTTATTATCATTTTTTATTAATTATTTTCATTTAAAAATATTTTTTTTAAAATTTAATGATATTTATTCATATTTTTCATTGTAAATTTTTAATGACTTTATATTTTTTTCATTTCTTTCAATATCCTTTATCATTTATTATTCTTCACTGGGGATATAATCAAATGATTTTATCCATACTCATTATCTAAATGGAATATGATCATGTTTTTTGGCTAACATTATGAAAAAAAATTATTTCTCATTGGTTAATCGAGTTATGATGGTACTTTGAATTTTTCCTTAATCATTGTGAAACTATATTTTTTGTTTATAATTATATTATGGTGCATATTATATAACCTTTCAATGTATTAGGTAATGTTTTATATCATATGATATAATGATGGACATGGGTAATTATCCAAAGTCTGATATATTATGGGACATATGTGGTTATCCCCAATCAACTATGTTATTGGATGGTTGCCACAAACCATCCTGGGTCAACCCTGAACCAGTCACCTAGGCCGCTCTGCAATAAGTCGCGAGAGGCATTAACGATCCTCCCTGGATGGTGAACATCACGAAGGGCATCTGTAGAGTGACAAGGGAATGATTTCTCGCATATATGGAAAATTAAATATACAATAGAAAGAAATAGATATCCCAGTATACAATTATATAAAAGTTGAAATGAACATTATTCGCACCTGAAAATGAAAGTACAACTGCACCAACAAATCTACCAACCATTCATGATAACTAACTAACTCCATGTAAACCCTCTATTCACTCTCCAAAAAAACGATCAAACGTCGCCCAAGGCAATCAGACCCAAGCTAAAATTATCATAATGGGTAAAAACATAAGAAGACTATAGACATGTGTATTAAAACTCATTAGGTTAGCCCAATATTCTATTTACAATGCTCATCCATTAAAATAAATGAAACATAAATTTCATGTTTTAAATAAAATATATAAAAATATTTTTTCCAAACAATGTTCTATGCTACAAAAATTACAATATAAAAATTCTTGCATGTTTTCATAAATAGAAAATGCAAGAAACCAATTTAAAGGAGATGCAACTTCAATGTGAAAACATTTTTCAAGATGGTTGCTTTAAAGAATGTACACCATTAAAAAAACATGCTACATGATTTTCCAACCAAACTCTTTTTATGAAAATGGTGAATACAATATATACAATGAGACAAAGAAATAGAAACACCCCTAGGCACTAGCAAGTTGTGGGGCCCTGGTACCTTGTATCTCGATGAAAAGTAACCATAACCCATATTTTTTCTCATGAAATATCCACTAGTAGGGAATATACCCATAACATAGTGGTCCCTAACATCATAGTAATTTTTTATTTATTGTTTTCATCATCAAACATGATATGTGAAACATGTACAAAACCACTCCAGATCACTAGCATACTAGTACATGACCGTGCACCTAGATAATCAGAATTATCTCTTTGTGCTCAAATAAGTTCCATATTCTATCAAATGAAAATTACACATAAAAACACATGTTCTGGTCACACACACTCCAAATAGTAGCTAAACGTGTTTTTCACACTTTTCATAACTCAATAAACATTTTTAAATTTTCTTAAAACAATTTCAAGAAGTTTAACAAATATTTCCACCATAATTTCATTTTAAAATTCACTTTTTAGGATAAACACCCACCAATTCCATACCTAACTAGATTTTTCAGACCTAAAACCATTTACTAAATCAATTTCATGAATCATAAAATTTACCCAAATGGTACAACATTGAGCACACATGAAAACCCCTTTTTTTAGAGAAATTCCAAAGGAGCCTTTAAGAATTTTACCAAACCAATGTATAACAAAGGTACAAATTTCAATATTCCTAAAGAGGTGTAAACACAAAATTAATAGTAGAAAAAAATTTACATAAACCCTTTAAAATATTTATGATTCACATTTATGCTCAACCATTTTCAGAAGAATGCCGCATGGGCCACTTATTGGAAACTCGTTCCAAAACCTGTCAATAAATGAAACCCAAATCATTATAAAAACAAATTAAATTACAGCCATAAAAGGTCACCAAAATACAATATTTCATACTTTTCATACATTAATAAATTCAAAAAACTTATTTTATATCACATTTGGCACACAAAGGCCAATCATGCACTTTTCCAAAGACTGGGCATGCAACATCTAACAAAACAACTTCTATTTAACACCAAAATGGGTAAAAACCCAAATTTTCCTGAAAAAAATATTACATTTGGTATAACAGGTCATGAACATCACAAACCATTTGAAAAAACTAGTATAAAATTTATTTGAACAAGAATTTTGCACCTTTATAATAAAACAACTCCATTTTACACAAAACAAGGCATAAATAAACATTTTCCACACCAAATAAATCATCCAAAGGATGAACAGAAATATTAAACATGTATATAAGGTTTAAAAAGTTACTAAAATATGAAACATAAATAATAATTTCATGTTCTTCAGAGAACCAACCTCAAAACCATGGAAGTATGGAAACACACACCAGAAAACCCCCTCTCTGGGTTCCAAAACCCTAGATCTATAAAGACCCACCCTAAAAATAAAACATCCATAAAATGATCGAAATATATAACCCTATGTAAATCATGATTAGGGGTGAAGATAAATCCAATAAAAAGTGAAAGAAGATGGAAGAGGGACGATAAAGGAGAGATATTTGATGAAGAAATTAAAAAGAACAACTAACCTTTGGTGAGAAATCTTCAAAAAAGTGTCCCAAAATGAAGATTAATGAAGGTGGATGAACCTATGGAAGATATCTTATATTTAGGGCTCTATTTGGGTTTTTTAATCACTTAAAAATATAAAACACTGAATAAGATATAGAAGAAACGAAATATTTTTTGAGAAAAGGAAATGGGCTCACGGGATGGCCCATTACCAAAATAAATAATCCAAATCCACTATGATTATGAATTACTAAGGGGTAAAAATGGATATTTTGGTACTAATCGGTCAGGGTAGTCTTTGTGGGAAGTGGAAGGGGTAAAAAATGATGAAACAATACATATTTATAAAAGAAACAATTTTTTTAATATCTGGAAATGGGCTCAGAATTTGGACCAAATCTTGATGTAACGATCATTTTCTCCAAAAACCCCCAAACAAGCTATGGGGAACCCATTGTAGGATTATTAAACATAGTTGGAACTTAAAAAAAACATTCATCTATCCCAAATCTAATGAAAAGGATTGGTATTTCCAAAAAATATTATCAATAAAAAGACATGAAAAAATGGTGTGACAACTCTCCCCACCATTAAAGCTTTCTATCCCAGGAAAGCCATAACACTTTGAAACTGAATGATCAAAACCTAAGGATTCCTTATCAACATAGTCCAACCTCTATATCTAATGAAATATCATCCAGATTCAATAGAATATAATCTTCTTTCCCAATAAAAACACTAACTCAAAACCACATATTGAGAATCAACGGAAAGATAAATCCACCACCTCAACAACCAAGCCAAGAACCTGATTATTGGGCCTTCTCCCAATGAGACCAATGATCACCCAAACCCAAGTGATCTCATGAAAACCAATGAATTGGGGGGGAGAAGCAGGATCCCCAACATTAAATAAAACTACCATATTACAAATCCTTAAATCAAATATATTCGATACTTGTAGTGGGTTTACCCATGATGAGAGACCAAATACAAATGAACAAACAAGAATTCAACATGAACTAGTATCGAGACTCACCCACACAAGCCTACAAAAAATATCCCACAATATCCTAAAACCGCATGTTAAGAGGGTTACAACCTACAAATTTAAACCACCCACTCCCAAACGAAGGGGATAAGAACATGGACAACACTTTCGACATGGATCGAAAAACCCCACCACCCAGCGCAGGGAGGGAAGGGGACCCAATCATTGGTCCACTGAAACAAAAAAAAATAAATAGAGGAAATAACCAACAATCTCCACCTAAGAATATGTAAAACAAAGACGACACCTAATTCACATTGGTGTTCCACACAACGACATTGATAGTAAAACTACATATAATAAGGAATAACCATAGACACTGTGTGATGGGTAAGTTCACCACGATCTTTGAAAATAACAAAAAAATACAATGATGATAAAACACATTAAAAACATAGAAACTTCATAACCACAATGGTGAATGAAGGAGAATAGTAGAGTTCCCTACACCAATGGTGATTTCTTGATTGCGTGAAAAACATCACTCTAAGGCTTGTGGTTGCAACCTTGATTTTTGAATCATCTGATGCACCACATCTAGAAGCTACAGATCCCAACACCACACGAGACTCACTTTCTCATAAAAAAACTTCATCTAAATTTGGAACTAAATGATACATAGCACCAATCTCCCTCACAGCTAATATGGATAAGAATGTACCATGAATACAATGAAACACATCAAAATCATTGAACACGGCTGCAACATCCAAAAGAATTTTCACATTAGTAAACCACTTCAAATCAAGCCCGAACAACACTTTATTCCATCAAAAGAGTTTTGCCATGATCCAAAGAGTTTGATTTATTCTTTGACATGAATCCTTAGGATAATCAACTGGAAGTCTTACCAACAAGGAATCATATGTGGCCACATCACAACATCCAATGTATCCTTAGAAACCCATTCAACATTTCTACAAAACCTAGAAAGCAACAAGATCCCCTCTCAAGACACACAGAGAGTATCACATCTAGATCATGAGGAAGCATACCAAACAAAAAAACTTATAAAACAATAAAAATAAACCCACATTAACATCAATTTACCAAAATAACAAGAAACTTTTATCATAAAACACTTTTGAATAACAAATAAAATTGGTGGATTTTCACATTCACCAATGGTGTTTCATTAAGTATCACTCGCATGCACATTTCCATGCCACCCTTGGCACCCAAAAACCATGTCATAAAAGCCATCAATCTATATATCCATAAAAACAAGTATGCGATCAATCATGAAAACACCAAAGGCCAAAACAGAAAAACATCATTCCAACAAAATCTTGTAACTTCCAAAGGCATACTAACCTCTAAGTCAAAACCCATTTTCAAATTTATCAAAACAAAACACACTTTATTAAGAAATATATGATTAAAAACCTACACCTTTTCATTTTTAACGACTACCAAAACAACTGAGATACTACAAACAACCCCTTCCCATTTTAAAAATTTCAGCAAGGGTTCTTTTCAAAATATGATATTCATAAAGACCAAGACCCATTCAAGGAAAACACCAACCACTCAAATCATTTTTCCAAAACCAATTTATCTAATTAAAACACTTTTCAGTCGCCCAAAATACCTCATTTAAAACAATGTCTTGAAATAACCTTAAATTGATCCATTCTTTCAAAACATTTTATTACAACAAACCACAAGTTAAGATTAGGGAAAATCCAATACTATTAAATCATTTTCACATTATTTCAACTATTTTCTTCACAAAACCCATCTATCTGAAACCTTTCTTGTATTAAATTTTTAAAACCAATGTTCACAATTCATGCACAAGGATTTTAAAAATATTTTTTAAATTCATGAAAGCTCTAAGATACCCTAAAAAGGGAACTAGTTTTGGTGGGTGACTTGACCATATAATTGGGGCCATATGCCAAATACACCACCAACATAAGGAGAATTCTCATAACCATGCCCCAGATCCACAAGACATTCCAAGCCCTGTGAGATCACATAATCAATTATTCTGACTCCCCTTATCGTATCCCAACACCAAACAATTAACAAGAACCAAGAACACTAATAAAACCAGACTTCCAATGGAATCGTGAGGATTAGAATGAACACGAGTAAATGACACACTTCTTGTAATCAACCCTCAAGTCCTGAAAATCCAACTCTCTCTACCTTGATATCCACCCAAATAACAAGGGTGATATAAAAAGTATTTTCCTCTAATATCCGACAAGCTCTGATACCATTTTTTCATGAGCCAACCCAGGTCGACCCTGAATCAATCACCAAGGCTGCTCAAGAACATGTCTCGAGAGGAGTTCTCGATAGTCCCTGGATGGTGAAAAGAACAACGGAAATCATTATAGTGACATGGGAATCATTTCTCCCAAATATAAAAAATTAAATAAACAATGGAAATAATTGTACATCCAAATAAACATTTATATAAAAGTTAAACTGAACATTATTTACAAATGAAAGTGAAAGTACAACTGAACCAAAAACTGTACAGACAAAACATGACAACAAACTAACTCCATTTTACACCTTTGGTAACTCTCCGAAAAATTATCACACATCGCCTAAGGTGATCAGCCTCAAGTTGAGACCTACATAATGGATATAAACATAAATAGACTATAGGCGTGAGTATTAAAACTAAGTAGGTTAGCCTGATATTCTATTTCCAATGCATATCCTTTAAATAAATTAACATAAATTTCAATTTTGAAATAATATATATATAAATATGTTTTAAAAACAAGTTTCCATGGTACATACATTACAAACTAAAAATTCTTTCAAGTTTTCATAAATAGGAAATTCTAGTAATCAATTTCAAAGAGATGCACCTTCAAAGTGAAAACAGTCATCAGGTGGGCTACATTAAAGAATGTACACCTTTAAATAAACACATGTGATACTTGATTTTACAACCAAAATCACCATATGTTGATGGTGAATAGAATATATCCAATTACCACAAGTCATGGGAACACCCCTATGCACTAGCTAGCTGTGGGCCCCAAGTACCTCGTATCTCGGTGAAAATTAACCATAAGAAATATTTTCTCTCAAACACGATCCACTATTAGAGAACATACACATAACATGGTGGTCCCCAACATCATAATAATAGTTTAGTTAGTGTTCTCATTGTCAAAATTTCTACCTGAAATAGGGACGAAACTACTCTAGATCACTATCTTACTAGTACATGTCTGACCACCTAGATTCATGGGTTTCCCACTTTGTGCTAAAAGAAGTTCCACATGATATCAAATGTCATTTACACATAAAAACAATAGTTATAGTACCAAAAACTCCAAAAAGTATCTAAACATGTTTTCACCCTTTGTTTAACTCAATAAACCATATAAAACTTTTATAAAACAATTTCAAGAAGTTTTTGAAAGCTTTGCTGTTGAATTCCATTTGAAAATGCACTTTTTATGATAAACGCCAACCAATGCCATTCCAAACCAGATTTGGAAGCCCCCAAACCATTTACTAAATCAATGCTAGAAATCTAAAAATGACCCCATATGGTAAAACATGGAATACACTAGAAAACCCCTTTTTGAGAGATGCCAAATGGGCCTTTAAGAATTTTACCAGACAAATGTATAACAAAGGTAAAAATTTCACTTTTCATAAAGAGGTGTACACAAACCATTAGCAGCTGAATTTTTTTTCATAAACCCTTTAAATCATTAATGTTACACATTTAATATTAACCATTTCCAAAAGAATTCTAAATGATCCACTTCCTGACAACTCGTGCTAGAACGTGTCAAAAACCAAAACCCATACCTTTATAAAACCAAACCCAATTTTTCAAGCCAAAAATTACACCAAAATATCAAATTTCATACTTCTAATACTTAAATGAATTCAAGAGAGTTATTTTATATAACATTTAGCACACAAAGGCTAACCAGTCACTTTTCTGAAGACTATATATGCAACAATTAGCAAAAAACATCAATTGAACACCAAAATGCTGAAAACCCAAATTTTTCAGCCTAAAATCTATTATAGTAGTCATAAAGATTCATTAACATCACAATCCATATGAGAAAACTAGCGGAACATTTATTTGAACAAGCAGTGTGCACTTTTACAATGATACAACACCATTTTAAAGAAAAGATAGCATAAATAAAAATTTTACACAAAAGAAAAAACTTAAAAGGTTTCCAAAGTTATACTAAACATGTATATAATGATATAAATGTATGTAAATAAATGAAACATAAATAATAATGGTATGTTCTTTGTATAACCTACCTCGAAACCATGGAGGAATTTAAACACACACCCAAAAACCCTTGTCGCGCATTTTAAAGTCCTATATCTATGATGTCCAAACCTAAACAAACAAAAAAAACCCAAATAATTATTGTAAAATAGAAACCTAGGTCATGAATTATCATTTTATAAGATAAATCCAAGAAAACATGATAGAATAAGGAATAGGTAATAGAAAGGAGAAATATTTGAGAAAGAAATAACAAAGAACCACTAACCTTTGGTGAGAAATATCCCAAAAAGAGGTCAAAAGGAATTAAAACTAAAGAGGAGGAACCTATGATCAATATCAAAAATCTAGGTCTCTTTTTGGGAGTTTTAATCCCCAAAAAATGTAACATAATTAATAAGATAAAAAAGAAAAATTATTTTTTAAAACTTGAAATAGGAACACGGGTTGGACCATTACCTTAATAAATAACCCATATACACCATCATTATGAATTAATAAGCCGTCTAAATGGATATTTTGGTTTTAATAGGTCAGTGAATTCCATATCAGAAAAGGAATGGGGAAAAGCTATAACAAATGAATGTATTATAAAAGAAAAAATTTGTTTTTATATTTGGAAATGGGCTCCTAGTTTGGCTCAAATCTTGAACTAAGCATCCTTTTCTCTAAAAACCGCAAAAGAAGCTATGGGGAACCCATGGTTGGATTATTAGACAAATATGGAACTTCAAAATTCAACATTTTATTCACCCAAAACCCAATAAGGGGATCAGGACTTCCAATCAACCAGATAAAAACCAAGATAAGAAAAAATGGGTGTGATACTGGTGGTTATCCTAGTCTATTATGATTTGAATTCCTTGAGGGTTAACATTAAAATTGTTTATGATTTCAATTATTATGTGTGTTCCACATTAATATTTTATGAAATATACCTATTTTAAATTCTTATGGACTATTATTATTAGCCCATGTTATTATTCTCCCATGACTAATGATTTATATTATTCCAAAATACTTATATAATGATTCAAGATTTATTCTATTTATTTAATCAGGTATGAATTGTTTTTATTGTCTTCATGTAATTTTATTATGGTTTTATGGTCACATGTTAATATTATCCACACTTGTGATGTTTAATTTATATCTATTATGTTGACTACATGCTGAGCATCCTAACTCACCCATTATTATAATTATATTTACCTAGGTAATGAAAAATAATAATATATATGATTTGTCAATAGGATAATTCTATGTTAATAATATCCAATTTAAATATTGAATAATTTTTATTGAATAATTTCTTTATGTATCTAGTGTCTAAAAACACGAAAAATTTTAGGTTATGAGGCATGTTTTATTATGATATGTGATCCATAATCATATAAGAAGATGTTACATGTTTGAATGATTTTCTTGGGCCACATCGGGCTAGTGAAAAGTTAGTTTTGATTCATGGTTGTTGGTGTTTTCTTTCATCAGCATTTCTAGTTTATTTAATTGATGAGGTGCTATTTTTGGGTTATCAAAGTGGTTAAATTCTTATTTTAGAGGTATCTATTATTAAAGTGAGATTTTTGGGAGTTCTCATTTTATTGTACTATTTTTATCCTAGCCTTTGACCTTCCTTTAGTATGTTAGTAGTGTGTTCATTATGTTTAGTTGGTATCTCCCCTTATTATTTAATATTTTTTTCTATATCAAGATTTCTATTAGAATTATCAAGTATGGTAAATATTTTAGATTTATCTAATATAAGGGTTAATGTTTTTCCACTCCTCTACATTATGTTATTTTGGTATTGGTAGTGATGGGAGGATGTTTTGAGGTGTGAGGTAGATGAGAGGAAAAGTCCTAGGTATTGTTTCAACTGGAATCTAATATATGGACTAAAACCATTGTATTTGTGGAATGGTCATTTAGTTAGAGGTGTATTTTTTCTGTAGTTTTTTGTATTGTGTCATGATTTATTTAGTTTCAATGTAAAGACTAGTGTTATGGGGTTTTTTTGAGTTTTTAAAATCATTTTATTTGGCTATTGATAATTAATTATGTTTTGGTGTATTTATTTTTTTAATGAATTATTATAGGATAATATTATGTATTACATAATATATTATGGTGATGGGTTCTTAAAAATATATATACTGGTTTACGGTTTTAATGGTTATTATTATTTTGGTATGGTGTGTTATGGATATTTTATTTCACAATGATATGTGTCTATGGTTTATCTAGTTTTATCTGAAGATTACATTTCCTTATCTGGATTTTGCGGGCTTTTATTGTTGTGGAATGGGTATAAAGATAGGATAAAAAACAAATGATTCAGCATTGAGAGGGTGTGTGAATTATTGTTTATATACTTTTAAAACAATTCAAACATTTAGTCACTTATCTCCACTTCACTTTTTTAGTGAATAGATTTATCTTTTTTAGTATCTTTTATTTGGTCTATATGAATGAAAATTGGAATAGGAAATCATAACAACATGGGAAGAAGGATTTATTTATGAGTTTAACCTCCTTTTATATGACAAAATCGTTAGTGACATGTGGTTATTATTTCATATACAATGATTCCTTCTTATTATCAATAAATGCATGAGAAAAGTTATGGCTCTAAATTGATTTCCATAACACATATGATGCACAAAGAAAGAAAAACAATTAATAGTATTTAACTCCATTCAAAATGAAAGATTTAACCATTACCACTTCAATTAAGAACGGTATGAAAAATTTGGTATTATCTTCATGAAGATTATATTATCTCCATCATAAGTCACATCAATAAAATGCATTAAATCAATATTTTTCATAATTCTACACCATATATATAAGAATGGAAGGAAATATAACTAGTTATTCTTAAATAAATTTTTTTATAGCAAAGTTGAACTCGTTATTCTTATAATAATATGAATACTACTAGAATATCTAATTTTCTTACTTCAGTACACATATCATATTATTTTGGATGTAGTATTACCTCTCCCTCTTTGTTTTTTAGTTACAAAATATATTTCAGTCATGTATAGTTGATCAGTCTCTTTCAACTTTTTTCTTATAATTATTATCAAAATATATCTCTATAGACCATTTAAATATTTTATACATATTAGAAATAGAAAAATCTATTATCCCCAATATCATATATATGCTCATTTAAACTCATTAAATCTTATTCACGTTCCTCCTTTAATCTATTCTTAGGAATTGGGTACTCTAGTAGAAATGATATTTTATTATCATTTTCCTTTTTAACAAAAAATATATATCATTTAATTATTCCACATCATCATGAATAGTGAATCAACATGATGTTCCCTATGTAATTTAGATCCCTCTATTGGACCTCTGGAAAATTCATTCACTAAGACCTACTAAAAATGATAATTAAATATGAAACGTGGAAAAATACAACACGTTTTATTTCCTCAACATTACTTCTCATGAGAGACATCTCGGTTGTCTCAACATAAGGTTTAAACACTTCCTTTCACAAAGGTATATATTTTTTCAAACTTATCATCACTACAATGAGGATTCTATCAACAAATCATTTAAATTTTTAATTTCAACTTTTTTAGTTCAAACATACTTCAAAAAATCACTATAGTAGCCACTAAAATTTGGATTTCTCCCATAGTATCTTACTTTATTCATATAAAGTTGTATTGTATTATTTGTTTTATGAGTCAAAAAATCATCAGAGTCATATTTATAATTCTTAAAAAGTGAATTCTTATAAACAAGTCATACAATCATCATCACATGAATTCTATGAACTCTGCTAATATCATAATTTTTTTTCATCTTCTAGACTTGAAATAGTATCATGTGGCATGATAGTGCACCTTGAAACATAGAACAAACTCCCTCTCTATCCCAACTATAATCATGAAGTGGTTCTTATAATTATTATATTTTTACATGAAGAAAATCCTCATTGAATCATCACTATTTTTTCTCATTTCATCAGAATATATGAATTCTATAAAATCACATTAGACAACTATTAAATGAATCCTCAAATTAATAATGCATGTATTCCATAATATATAGCTCTCTTTCACCTTACACCAGTTCATTTTTCCTTCACAGTGTAATAAAATGACCCTTAGATAGTATAATTCCATACTACCTTAATACAGCTTCAAGATATTTGGAGTTACCTTTACACATGAATTAGATTACCATTATGTAGATGCGTACCTTTCAAGAAATAACTTTACTCAATATTATAATGATTAGTTGAAATTTATGAAATTACCTATATTTTTTACTTACCTTAAAACTGTGTCTAGATAACCTTTGTGTATCCTATTTGTTGGAAAAAAATCCCTGAAGGTAACATTTTAGAATTTTTGGGGTAGTTGTATTTGTTAACAAAGTAGGTTTTCTTGATGAATTGTCGAGTCCAAGATATTTTGTTGAAAATCCATGTTGACAATGAACCACTACAAAGTAATAGAATATCTGAAGGCAGTAAAAAAGAAAATATACAAGGTGGTGTTGTAATGAGAATATTATAGAGACTAGATGAATGTGGATGGTGGTCTCCGTGATTATAATGAGCTTTGTGAATAAAATAAGTGAAGAGGATTGTGAGGGAGCATTGCGGTAGTGGTGAAAAGGGATTGACAGAACACTATGAGATTATGATGAACTCTGATATTTGAAAAATGCAGTGGTACAGTGCAAAGAGAATATGCACTACTAAGATGATTTTGACCAATATGAAAATCACGCTACAGGAAGTTGTGCACTTCGTTTGACCAAAAATACAAATAAAAGGCCACCCCTCTTAATTTGAAACGATCCATAGAGATAAAATATGGATTATTTGTGATTTTTTGAAGTAAGGGGTGCTCTAAAAAGTAAGGTTTCATAGAAAGGATTGAGCTTTGCGAAGATACTATCCTAGTCTTGACCAAAGTCAAGGCATCTAAGTAGCAAGAGCTTAATGAAGATGGTGTTTTGGATATTGGATCCCAATTCTTCATGAATTAAGGTATTCCGTAATAGAGGTGTGTTTCACAATGGATGTGGGATCCATAGAGGCCTGTTGAGCTCTTCAAAAGGAAGGTGCTTCACAACAACTAATCGACCACCAGTAAGGAAGTGTGGTTCACAAAGGTGCTTGAGCTCTGTAAAGCAGTGATCACTATAAAGTAGGGTTCTCTTCGATGAATTGTGCTTTGCGAAGAGGAATGGACTTCGTGAATGATTGTTTGAGCTTTAAAAAATAAGGAGCTTCACGAAGCAGTGAGCTTTGCGAAAGTATTTTCAAAATTTATTTTCCAGTGTTTTGGGGAAAAGGGGTATTCATCAGTGGATGAAAATGGGACTTCAATAAAGAATCTACAAACAGTAGAGGATGAATTCTCTTGTGATAAAAAAGGGCCTACATGTGCTTAAACAATGAGTGGATCATTTCGATAGTAGTGATTAATAAAAGAGGAACAAGTTTATCCTCTCCACTAGCAGTGATCCAGAGAGACAGACACAGGGTGTGACCCTTGGGAAATTAGTGAGCTGATCCTGAACATTGTAAAGGCTTTAATCATGGGAATAGAAATTATCTAGCCCAAACCTTAAGCTTTAGTGGATTTGGTACATTGGAACATTTTCATTGTATGCTCCATGGATGTAGCCCAGTTAGGGTGAACCACGTAAAAATCTTCATGTCATGTGCTTCCATTCCTGCATTAATTTCAAATAATCACCATCAAGTAAAGAAGAAAAGAAGATATCATCCAAAACACACATGTGAAAATATTTTGACACATATAATAAATTGGTTTAGATCTAGTGGGGTAGGATTAATTTGAAAAATAATATCCATACCATGATTCACCACCCCCCTGAGGGTATTTAGGCCCCTTTTGGACCTAAGATTATTATATTTTATCATTATATTTACTCATATCATATACAAACTTAAAACAGCACACATAGATAATATAAACTTTACAAATCCTAATAGATTATAGAATTACCTAAGAAGGGTTTCTACTATCCCAAATTACCTAGAAATAGATTATTGCATATTGTGGTGACCTTTATATAGGTAACCATTCTAACTCATAATTTCAAGGTTACTTTTCAATGTCAAATATGAAACAACACAATGAATCTTTAGTCATATTCACCAGGGTAAATGAATCCATAAACATCATCTTATAAATTTCAAATAGTGTCATTTATTTTTATATTTTCAAATATATATATATATAAATCCTTAAGTAATTTCATGCCAAAGATAAATAATTCAAAAATTTCCAAACACCATATAACTTTTTCTTATTTTATAGAATCTCCTTCAAGATATTTTTCACATGAACTCCAATTATGATCCTCATTACTATGGCATATGATTAGTGGTATAAGTTCTTCAAAATCACCTTAGCTACACAACCCATAATAAAATCAAAACTTCCAATCTTCAAGGTATTCTACTTTAATAAAATATATTGAAAGTATGCTTGTTCTTCGTAAAAGTATTCTCATAGAATTCCAACTAATTCTAGGAACCACACCGTGTATATTGTTTCCCTGATTAAAAACGGTTCAATATACAGAAATTGAGTTAATCAATATCCCCATTTACATTTATTTTCAATTCAAAATATCATTTTCATCTCACACCCTAATTAAAAAAAATTACAAAAAATAATATAAGATAATATCATATAAATTCATCCTTGAGTAATGGGAAATAATCAATTTCACTCTAATTCTAAGTGATCCACACACAATGTTGAAAATAAAGGTGTTTGGTTATGTTATCTAGTCTATTAATGAATTAATAGAATCTGATACTAACACATAATATTAATCAATCTTCTTCCTTATTGATTATAGAAACATTTTTGGGCTAAATTAATAGACATTTATTGAAATAAATTTATTTTTTATAATTATATCTTGAAATAACTACACTCATCTTGAAAAAATATTCGAATATTCCAGAGCATGTAATAGCTTTTTGAGTTCTTTGATCTTCCCTAAAACACTATTAGTATCATTTATTTATATAAATGATGAAATAATTTATCAATGTTAATATAAGGATTGATTTTTGATATTCCAAGGATAATACATTATGTAATCATACCTTTTTAGTGAAAATATTAAACAAAAATCTAGAAATTTCATATTTGAATGTAATAAATAAGTCTATTAGTTCCTCCAGATGACATTCACCTCATTAGATGAACTCTTTCTTCATATAAACCTAGTAGATTATTTAATTAGATGTTCTTTTTTATATCAAATAAAAAATAATTCCAACATAGTGACTTTTCCAAATCTAGTTTATTTATTCAAGCATACATCACTTCACTTGTTTTGAATTTTAGAACTAGGATCACATTTAATTACCAAAATAGTTATTATAAAAATATAAAACATATTATAAGGGAATATTGTGGACTCTCATTTTCTATTTAGTAAGAGAAGTAATGCTGAGAATATATTTTCAACCATGATATTCCTTAATTTTATACTCTATATTTATGAATATTATTAATGGTTATTTTTATGTAATTTATAGAAATAATGGAAAACATTGAAACATTTTCACTTTCATTTTATTTTTTATTTGGGAAATTATTCTTCTTGTAAGTAATTAAAGTATATGGACAACTTGGGGATATTTCCATATTTTTAATAATAACTTCTTCAGCTAGTATAGTTGTTATACAATGATTTTATATGTTTCTAATATAATTTCATCTCCCAAAAAGATCCGTACGATATATAAGGTGTTAATCCATTTAAAACCTCTTGTGAAATTCATATTCTTCATATTCATATTAAATATTCTCTTTGCCTTTATCATTCTCATCCTCGTGTGTGTCTTCTATTTTTTTTGTTTTTCCAAATCTACTAGAAAAATAACTAAAAAATAAATTTGTGTATAGTTAGAAATCTTGGATTTTCCAAAAGGTCTCTTAATAGATTTTCACCACATTAACACAATTATATGTTTTACTCTATTTGAAATTTTATGTGTTATTACCCAAGGATTCCTCTCTTATTCTTTGAAATCTTCTTTGGAATATTTTGGTTTCAATCCTTATTTTTCTCCATTAACATGGTTGTATCACTATTTTTCATTTTTTTTCATATATCATCCTTTTCTATACATTTTTATATGAACATTATTCACAAATGTGAACACTTAAATTACATATACCATGTAAATTATTATGTTCTTTAAATATATTTAATGCAGTGATTATACTACTTCACTTTTGGTTGTTTCCTTATCCCAGTATTTCTCACCCTCAATGCGGGATTCTCTATACATCCATAGATTAGAATATTTTGAGAATATTAAAACTTACTATGCCCAAAATAGTTATAAAATCAATTAAATACAACAATAATTTCACTTTTTTTGACATCAATCTATCTAGACATAGCTCAATTTTCATTTCATACAATTTCTAATTTTTTAGTGGACTATATTAAGGAAATATAACTTCTTCTCTTGATTACCAAAACTAACTATATGGTGAATGGTTCCTAAAAAATTTTATTCATACAATTTAAAAAAAAAATTTACAGAGGAAATATACATGAAAATTTATTTAAAAAAAACATCATTCCTGGGTGTGGATAGAACCCTAAATTTTGACCTACTTGAAAGTGATAAAAATTATCTTATGATCATTTTGAAATAATATATAAGTATATTAACACTAGAACCATCATCGTAATAATGTATGGAAGTAGTTTATTTCTATTTAAATTTTCATGTGTTATTTTGAGGTATTTTTAAATCATTCATATTAGCTTCAAGAACCAAGCACTTCATGTTGAGAATGTTTTTATGATTTTCAATAGATTTAAATCTATATTCACAAGCCTTACTCGTATCCTCGACTTGATCATCATGTATAATGTTCTTTTTTTGTAACAGATAGTCAAGCTCTTTAATTCTCTTTGTGTTTATTTAATGATTTATTATCTTCAAAAATATATATCTTTTTTTGTTACTTTCATGGAATATAACCATTGTTCTATTATTTTAATTTATTCGTATTTATCTTATATTTTTTTGGTTCCTTAAAAATTTTAGATCAATTTAATTCAAGAAAATTTTTTTTATTTGTTATTTAACTGGATTAGTGATATTTTATGACAAAAATTTTCATTTATCCAAAATTTACTCCTTCTATTATTCTTCTTCAATATAGATAACCTCTTAATGAAATTATTTAAAATAAATTTATATAAATGTTGTCAAATATTTTGGTAAACTATAGAAGATTTTAATTAAGATTTAATATGATTCCTCGTTTTATTTATCTAGTAATTCTACATGTCTATGGTCTTCGTCAAAAATGGTTGGTTCATTAGAGAAATAATCATGACAAGAATTTATAATTACTTCATATTCAAATAAGAGGTTTAAAGTACTTGAGGTATTTGATTTATGGTTCTTATTACCACTATATTCTCAAAAAAATATTCAAAATTCATTCTTGGTATGATTTCATCATCATTTTGACATGATGAAGTTGTATTTTCTTATAAATTACACAAGTGGGAAGAGTTATTTATTTTTCTAAACTTTTTCATTCTGATATTTTGATCCATTAAATACATGAATTTTTAAAAATTAGTATATAAGATTCCTCCACGAATATATAACATTAATCCTATTAAAGATAATATCAAAAAAAAATTATAATTTAAATTTCATAATCTAATATTGGTTTGATTTGACACACAGATACAATTGAAAGGATTATCAAGGGATGATTCAATGATAAGGGGTTGAATCAGTGTTGATTTAATTTTAATAAAATTTGTACTCTTAATCCCTTTCTACTTATTTAAATTTTTTTGAATAGTTATCTCTAATTATTTTTATATTCATTGGTGGGTATGCTTGTAAATATTATCCATAAAGTAAAAAAATAAGAAAATAATGATTTTTAATTAGGTTTACCTCCTTGAAGATGACTAAATCCCTAATATCACATGGATATTATCTCAAGGGAACAACTTCCTTCTTATTATTAATGAAATAATAATAAATGGTATGACCTTGAATTGATTTTCCAAGTATCTTCCTTATAAAAATAATTAAATGAACTATTGGTCTATAATTCCTTAAAAAATATAGTATTTTTTATACTTCACTTGAAATAAGATAACCATCATAAATCAAGTCTTTTCATGAAATAAATAATATGATATCCTACCTCTATCATAAAAATCATGTGAGTTTCCTCAATCTTAAACAAACATTATAGTAAATGGATATAATAATCTGAATTCTCAATGTCTCGTCTTGAATTTGCTTTGTTGTTGAAAATATGAACTCACTCATAATTAGTTAATTAGAATAATAATTAAGCCTCCATTTTTTTAATAAAAATATAATCATTTCTTGGATGTTGTTTTGGGTAACCCTATTCTTCTTTCAAATTTTATATTTTATGCCAGTTTTGTACAATTGAGAACACTCCCACACCAATTTCTTCTTATTTTGTAATACATATTCACATATTATGTGACTGTTGTTTCCATAATTTTTTTGAAAAACTCCTTAATTTGTTAATTGCATGGATCATTTCATTTAATATAGATCCTCAAAATTCATAACAAGATTTGGGTACTCTAACATATATGATATTCAAATATTTTGTTTCTATATTTTTTCAAAAAAACTATAATCTAATAATTCAATTTCTTCATGAATTATCAATAAAAAATTGTGTTCTGGTGTGGAGCTCCCAATGTCAGGCCTCAGTTAAATTTTAGCATCATGGTATTCTAAAATAGGTTATGAACTATGAATCATAGAGTAGTTGTCTCCATTTAATTTACAATATATTCTATTCTTCTGAGTTATACCATGGTCACCTCAAACATATTTTTAAAAATTATATTTTTTTTAGGGTAAATGTTTTTATGAAATGTTCATAAATACATTGTAGAGTGCATCAGCATAATAGTTCTCTATATTCTTTAATAATCATATAATTCAAACATTCTTTAAAGATTTACTATGGTGACATCTATAATAAGGATTTCTCCCATAGTTTCTTACATTCATCACACAATATAAAATGTTTTATGAATTTTTTATTTCATATTATAATCATTTTTTTAATCACTAGTATTATAAATTGAAGTCATATAAACATTTCATATGATCCTTATTACATAAATTATATTAACCCAGCCTGTAACAATCCTCCAATTCATATTTTACACTTCTTGTAGTTTCTTCAGACATGTTTGTACACCTTCCGAAGTAGAACTCACTTTCCCTATAACTCAAATAATATCATGATGAACTTTTGATCATCATAATGTTATTACATGAATCAAAACAGAATATCAGCATCAATTTTGTTTCTCATTCCTTTGAAATATTAGAATTCTTGAAATCAAAAAAGTAAAATTACTCGTGAATCCTCAATTTACTCATATAGGGATTCACCCATACATTGATCCCCATTAATCCTATGTAGATCTATTTTACCTTCACATAATTAGCAACATGAACCTTATATGTGTAGTATAATTTCATGATGACCGTGATGCATGTTCTGTCTACCTTCAAATAGCTTATAGATATTTGAAGTATCCTATATGAATGAATTTAATTACTATTAAATAGTGTAACACCATCCAAGAAAGAACAATGTGTTTATTATAGAAAACTGATGAAATTTATGCAAGTCATCATATTTTTTATTTACCTTGAAATAGATTCAAGATATTTCCCTTTGATATACTCCAAAATTTCAACATTACCTTTATGTATGTTAGAGACAACCTTTATGTAGCTCACACAAGTAAAATGGCCTTTACATATCTTTTAGAATTTTAACATTAAATGGACACAAATTCTTTATTCCTATATTAATATCACTCGGATTATTCTATATTGATATTACCTTTAAACATGTGACCATTTTGAATCAAATTTTATATATTACTTCTCCATAAGGTATCAGAGGCTACATAAACCATATTTATTAATCTTCACTAACTCAAATTTCTCTTAAAACATTATCTCTTAATTTTCAAATAGATTCTACTAACCAGAAATCTTGGAAACATAATAATGGAACACTTTAAGAAATTTGATCATATATATAAAGAATCCACTAATATCATACTCAATGGAACTTTTTATTTTTCCAGTAAATCTACTTCAATGGATTTTTCACATTAACTCATAATTTCATCCTCTTTATTTTTCTAAATGAGTAATGACAGAAAATATTTCACATACTCTTTTAGTACAACTAGTTATAGAAGAAACACTTCCAAACCAAAAATTAATCCTTATTAACATGCATGTCTTAGAAAAATAATAAATTTTCTCCAAAATATTCATGGATACATCAAACTACATCGATGCACATCATAAGTATATTTCCTCCATTATTAACAAAAAATGCAACACATAGAAAGTGGGTTTATGAGATAATCAATGCACCATGAACTTATTTTATATAAACATTTTTAATGGTCTTTTACTACATGAATTGAAGGATGTAAAGTGGTATATTTCACCCTAATTCTTGGAGAATCAATTAAAATTGATCCATTAATCCATGATGCCTTTTTTCACATCTATGTTTACTTCACCAATATTTTAATTATAAATTCATAATTCCCTTCCTTTGTTTTAACCTCCCTTATATATCTAAAACCCTATTCGATAATGGGTTCTCTTTTTTGAGGTTCATGATAACTGAAGATGATCTTAGTGACTTGGATTCTTAAAATTAATTCTTTATTTACCTGATATTATTCTCTATTATCTTTAATTACTTATATCTTAATTATCCAATATAATTTTTTTGGTATAAGTATGTTTCTCTTTATGGAATGTGGATAATGTTTTATAAGAGATGATAAAACATATATCAGTTGATGTTTATCATGGATTTATAAGCATTTAACAATAGTTTTCCATCTGTACTGTGGTGTTACTATATATTTATTATGGAATGGGATTTATATTCTCTTTTTCAATCACCATGAATGATATGTTTGATTGAATTTATATAATTTATATTAAATATATTTATTTTATATATTACTAATCATTGATTAGATATAATTTATTTACTTTTCATGGTTTTCTATTTTTTTGGTGGCGACTGGGGATAATAAGTTTATCTTATATAAAGATAATGATTTTATTGACGTTTGTGAACAAAAATAGTTTATTATTCTATATTTTATATCCTTCTAAAACTAATTTGTTTTATAATTCTAATAATCAGATAAAAAAATAAATGATGACATTTAAATGAGGATACAAAAATCAAGAGATCAATAATTCCTCATTATTATTGATATATTTTTATTTGATGTTGATTTTATTATTTTTTACTCTTGTTATGGTTTTAGTATCATTGGTTGGGTTTTTTGGTTGTAGTAATAAATGGGTGTTGATTTTTTGGGTTAGTGGTGAGTGTATTTTTTTCTTACCTATTTTGACCATGAAAATTAGATACATGTTGTTAAGGTGATATCTTGAATGGGAATGGAATGTTGAGGTACAATTTTGGTATTTAAAAACCTAATGAATTTGATATGGAAAATATTGTGTGTGTTGGAGGATATTGGAATAACTTTGTTCTTGGTAGGTGTTGTCTCTTTATTGTGATCTTGATAGAGGTCCTGGTTTGGGGGATTTTAGTTATTTTAGAATTTATATTTTTTTCTATCATTTCATGTTTCATTGATATGGATTATTTAAATGTTGTTTCATTATTTATAATGTTGTAGGTGTATGTTCTTGAATTTTTAAAAAACTTCTTTTGAGTTTTTCCTATGCCAAGTTGTGTCAATATGGTTCATATACCCTTATTAATTTTTAATTTTTATTTAATTTAATGAAATATAAGTATTGTTAAATTTTATTTACCTTTCAATGAAACACCCTCTTGCATATGGGTAAATATTAAATGACATATAGGTTACCTCATTTTTTAATTAACTATTATGATTAACATTGACCAAATATGTGATATGTAATGTTAAAATGAATTTTCTTATAGATATAAAAATGATATAATGGTTTTTCAGGGATCTCATAAAGGTAGTTCTTATTTCCCTTCTACTGAATAGGGGTTAGGCCAAATTTACATTTCTTATAAAAGGGTTGGTTAGTGTATTTCTTGTTTTTATAAGGGTCTGGTGGTTTTTTGAAATATTGTGTTGAGGTAGAATGTTCCCCCCATTTTATGAATCCATGATTTCCAAAGGATGTTATAGGGTAACGATTCATGTAAGGGTAAATTAATTTTACCCTTAAAAAGTCTGTATATGTCCCATATGGGTAGTGCTTTGGATTCAAATTTTATAATTTCTACCCATTTTAACAAGTAATATATTTTATATTCAAGTAATGGAAATATATGTGTAAATTGGATGTTTTTTTAATCTATTACATGTTTTAAATGAAATCGGTAGACATCATTGATTTTAAGAATCTTGAATTATTTTATTTAGTGAATTGAAATTAAATGTAAAACATAATGTGAATTAATATAGGCTATTAGTGTGATTTTTTTTCAAAATAATAAGATTGCTCCGTATATTTTCTAAAGGATATATTATTCATTCTCTATTTGACATTTTATTCCTTCTCTCATGTCTTGTTGAAACAAAAAAATATTGTTCATGTTTTTCTATTATTCTATAAATCATCAAAGTCTTCGCCTTAATTTTTCAAACCCTCACACGTTGTACTCTCTCCTATGTTCTTGGGAAGCAATCACATGATGCTATATTTCTCCAAGTAGGGGATCTCCTACCACTAATTTTCTAAAGTGAACGTGTGATTAAATAATGAATAAGTTTCTTTGAACAAATTGGTATGATTTACATAATAAGATACTAAAAGTGAATCACATGAGAAATCCTTATTTTGATAAAACATGGAAATTATTTCACATGATAAATATAAAAAAATATTTATTAAAATGGGTATAATAAATGAGAGGATGTGAATTTAATTCCATGAAATTAATATCTTAAATAACATTATTATTTCATGAATTGAGTAAAAATGTAAAACATGAAACATATTGATATTATTATTCAAGAATACAATTATTATCATGTGATATTTAAATAAATAAGTTAAAAGGTAAATTTCATGTTATATATATATATATATTTTTAAGAATAATAAAATTTAATAAATATTAAAATTTCATAATAATAAACACATGAAGTGTAATAATTTTATTAATTAAAATATGGAAATATATTGTTTTGGAATAATGAATAATTCTTCTATCAATATGGAATTTTCCAGTTGGACGAAATGATTAATTATATATATATAGTACTAAACTACCTAATAATTTATATTGAAAAAATTTCATATAATTTTTGGAATTAATATATTAAAATAGGGATTATTAAATTATAAGTATAAAATAAAATTTCATATCCCAAAATAAATAAATGCTTGTTTTTTTTATTACAAGTGGTATATATTTTCTTTATGTTTCCACTTTTTTTACTTGGAACTGAGGTATATTTTTTTGGTGGTATTAATATTTTATTGTTTAGTATGGTTAATTTCATGAAGCTTTTAAACAACATATATTTGGTAATATAGATATAATCAAATAGAAAAAGAATGAGAAAACTAATTATTTCTCATCATGAATTTTTTTAACATATAATTTTTTTGAAGTATATTTTAATGTTTTTAGCTGTTATAAACTACTACATATAGTTTATCTTATTGTAGAAAACAAAGTTGTTCAAAAAATATTTAATTAAGAATTTATTGAAAATGGTTGTTTATTATAGAATATATTGTTGGGGATAACAAGCTTGTTCCATGTAGTTGGAGGCTTAAATTCATTAATGTATAGTGTTAGTCCAACCACCTATATTGAATAATACATTTTAAATATTTTTCTGATCTAACAGTTTAGATCCTTTTTTGGGATTTTAATTTTTTTTTCTGAGATCCATTTTTAAAAAATGAGATATAGGTCCTTATATTTGTTGATAGATTGATTAATTGATGAAAAATGGGCATAATTCCCATAGATGTAGAAATAGTCCACAATAGTTGAAATGAGTTTAGAGTTTGTATTTCTCATCAATATATGTAAAAATTCTTGGAGATTACTCAATGTCCAGATGTATGGGTGTTATTAATATAATTAATTTCAAACTATTCAATGTTTTTATGCTATAAACTATAGATGTAACATTGAAGTGGTATATGAGGCTAAGTCATGAAATTACAAGATATCTGTGAATTTAAAAGTGATTTAATAAATGAAGGGGATTATTTCTGTGTTTTTATTTTAGTTTATGACATGCTTGATAATATATTAATAGTGTCTTTAAAAACTCAATGTATAATATTAATATTTATGTATTTGAAATTGGGTATGGAATAATATAAATTAATGGTTTATGAATACATTAATATATAATTTAATTATTATTGTTCTTACGTGATACATAGTGCTTAGTAGTGAATGATGGGGGTCTTAAGAGTTGATAGATGTATATGAGTCATAGGTTATATATATTCCCTTTGTGTAGATTTTTGTTTTATAATTTTATATTTTTTGATTATACAGACTTCACCACCCCTTATGGTAGGCAGACAAACACCCTAATGTTTTAGGGAGGTATTTTCTCCAAAATACAAGATAAAAATGAAATTTATACTTTAATTCCCCCCCACAGTCTAGTTGATGAATAAGAGGGTTATTTTGGGATATAATTTTTTTTTGTAGGATGTGTTCCTACCTAGGTTTTTATCTGCGTAGTTTTAGAGTATATATTAGGGTGGTTTATAATAGATTGAGGTATAACACATATTTTCTCCCACACATGGTTATTTCAATTTCCTATTGGAGTACATTCATGGGCTATTATGGGTTGAGTTATAATGTATATACACTGGATGTTTTGGATATAGGTAACACACTTAGTTACTATATAGATATGATGATTTTGAGGTGTCGAGATTCAACGGATTTATTAATAGATATGATATGATTTTGTGGGGTACAAGATGATGTAAGAGGAGGGAAGAGAACATGATATTGGCATTGGGGTTGTGAGCGTGAAAAAATAGCTGAGTAGTATATGTATGGTAACTTTTATATATATTTTTGTGTGTGTGAGTATGATAATAAAATTTTTTAATTTTAAATTTAATTTTTTAATACATCCGTTATGCTGATAGTGAAACTAGTATTACCTATTTAGGTAATGAGTTGATTTCTTTTGTTCATTCACTTAGCTTTAGTAGTATTCTTTTATATTTTTCATGAAATGTTCTAGGAAGGATACAAAGGAGTCTACATGTTATACACACCCTATGTATTCATAATATCTTTTTTGGTCTACAAGAGTTGGATTGTGATCAAGCCTTGTGGTAATAATGAGAGGAGTTATTTAAGATTTGTTGGATGTTCATGATCACTACCAAGGATTAAGTTTTGTGCTTACAATTTTATTTTTATTTGTGTTAGTTTCCATAATAAATTAAATATATTAGGATTTATTCTATATATATATATATGCATGGGGTTGGTTGGTTTTCTTTTTCATCTATTACTACATCCTTAAACCTATATTAGGTTAATACCTCCCGAAGGTGTGATTTATAAACCCTTGGTGATAATCTCCAACATGTATCCTTCTAGATGTGAGATTCAAAGTTTATCATCTATCTTTTTTTATTTACAACATAAGAGGGGTACCTTTGAAGGCAGGATTTTTGAAAATGTTGTGTTTGAGATGGTGTTAGAGATATGTGAAGGTGTTTAGAAATAGGAAATGATAATGATTCATTAGATGGTAGGGAAACAATATCAACGGGGTAAGTTCATTATATAAATAAAAAAGACTGGGTATCACATAGATTTTTTTGACCACATTTGATCTATCATAAGGGCCTTTTTTTTATTAAACTTTCTCTGTGAAGTGGTACATATTTTTAGGGTGTAAACCTTGAAATAGATCACAAATCATGATGTTTTATACTTGGGATTGAAATAGGTGGAAAATTGTTTAATATGTAAAATAAAAAAATCATAAAATGTTCCAATATCTTTTGATTAAGAGTGACTATAATTTGTTATTTTTTAAATATGGAACATGGTTGATTTCCTCTTCAGGATCATGAAAATGACTTAGAATGGGATATTCTAGTGGATTGTTGTAGAGTTTCAGTTGATGATGAAGAAACATCAAATAGGAAAATCTATGTGTTAAAATTATAGGGAATACAGATTTATGCGAGATTTTATTTAAATTAGGATAAATATGATTAATTGGAGGAGGAAGACTTCAAATTATTTTCAATTATTTCTCAAAAATATTACTACAATTCTTTTGTGGTGAAAATGATGTGTGGGTTAACACACCAGTGGTGGATTTTATAAAATGAGGATCACAAGCGGTTATCTATTTCAAGAGAAATGTTTATAGATCAATTTCAGGAAATTTTTCATGCAACAACCATTGTAGTGTATTTTTGGAAATAGGTCCCTTCCATTAATAGTTGAGTTATTTTGTTGATGATTTCAATATTAACTACAAGATCCTTCTATATTATTCATTTGGGATTTATCTAGATGAGGATACTATGAAGAGGAATTTCTATGAGTGTATGTTTCCAAATATCGAGATTATGATCATTCTATTAATTTTGGAATAATTTTATGTGTTATTATAGAAATTATATGGTTGTGTGAGTGGAATTTGGTTAAGATCTTGTCTTCGTGAGAAAGGAGTCTCGAAAATTTTAAATAGTAATAATTTTTGTTCATGAGTTCTTAGTCTTCTGGACAAAAGAAAGTGTATCAATCAATATAGAGTCTATTTTATCATACTTAAACTCATTTATCCAGGTCTATAAGTTTACAACCCCATACCAGTGAGTCGAGGGAGGTTTTTGTATCATTATGAGGTTGTCTCTATCTCATGTGAGAGTGTATATCCTTCCATAATATTTAGTATAGGGTTGTTGGATAGGTCTATTCCAATAATTTAGAGTAACATTATTCAAGGTAGTACAAATAAAAAGAGGTAATCCAATATTATTATTAGTAGGGAGGATAGGGTGTAGAAAGAGTGCAATCTTGTGATATCCCACATCCTTAGGGATAGTGAGTAGATTGAAATTGTGGATATGGTTACAATCAGGGCTAAAGAGGTGGTTGTGAATAGATCCAAGTGATCATGACATCATGTGGGGTACTATCAACCTACTTTCTATTTTGGATTACACCCAATTAAATTTATGAGAAATTCCCTCCTTTGATTCACCTTCTCCAATCAATGATTTATGAATTTAGATAGAGAAGCTACTATCTGAAATGGCATTAACTATGCCAGTTTTAGTGTAAGACATAATTTATGATGCATGTAGAGACTGTGAACTAGTTTTAGGGTAGCATCATTGTGAGGAATATTTTCTATGTTTATAGATATAGATATATCACATCATCATAAATATTATTTAAAAATATTGGGTGTAGGATATCATGTATTTCATCAGTAGGTCCATTATATTCTATGATATTGATATAGACCATGCGATATTCATTGGAGAATTAGACCCTTGTATGGGTCTTATTCATGATAAATCTCTATCAAATTTTATATTCATATTGATATTGAGTTCTATGAAGGATAAAACTATGGTGTTTCCTTGGGTTTTCCAACAATACCCTAATGACATTACCAAATAGGTTTTTACACGACCCCCCTATAAGAGATAATGTTTGGGATAAATATTAAACTAGGTGATTATCTAATATCAATATCTCTAAATATAATAAATCCCTATAATTTGTGTGAAATGTGTATTCAGATTGATGAGATCATTCATAGAGGATTCGTTCAGTCTAGTTTTTTCTTGGGAAGCTCTATTATTGATTGTTAAGAAGGAAAATGGATATATCTGTTTGTCTGTTTATTAGCATCATTACAATTGGGATATGGTGAATAACCATTATCCCCTCCCATGGATTTATTATTTATTAGATTAATTTATGTTTCCATGTTCATTCTCAGAATAGAATTGTGGTCTAGGTATCATTAGATCTGAGTAAAGTATGAGGATATCTCAAAGAATTACTGTGTATGTTTTTATGTGCATTATGATTTTATTATGACTTCATTAGAATTTAAAAAATATATAGTTGTGTTTATGGTGACGATAAATAAAATTTTCCATTATATTCTACACTATTTTATTTTTTACTTTTTTAGTGATGTCCTTGAGTTACCTATGTTAGAGGGAGAGCATGTAGAGCATTTTTGAGTTGTATTTAGGAGTTTTCTATTTTCAAAATATATTTAGTAATATATCAATGTGTTAGGTCTAATACCATAATGTCCACTTCATTTGTAATTTCATATCATATAATGTAGTAGCTATGCATCCTTTGAATATTTAGGTAGGGTTTTATTGGGTACCCCCTAAGAATGTTTCCAATGTGAGGAGTTTCCTTGGTCATACTAGTTATTATATATGTTTTTTTACTGAATTTTCATAGATTTCACTTCTATGAGATAATTGAATATATAATATTATGAATTCGTGTAGACTAAATAGTTTCAATTGAATTTTGTGTATTTTAAGGAGAAATTGGTTAGTTACCAGTTCTTCATTTTCTAGAGGTGGTAATTGCATTCAAGGTTTGTTACAACACTACATATCTTAGATTTGTTTATATATTAAATAAGTAGAGTGATTTTATCTCTTCTGGTTATTGGATGTTTTTCCCTCTTTAATGTAAATTTGATGCTCGTAATTTTGATATTACTATGAGGGTATTCACAATGATGTTTTTCATGAACTATCTAATTGGTTAATATTTTTTCAACAAAAATTAGAAGAGTCTAAAGTATTTCTTCTCCAATGGAAACGTTAATTTATTGTAGAATAGAAAGATATATTTATTTTAGGAATACCACATGGATATTTCCTTTACACCTAGTAGAGGGGACGTTTTGGAAGAATCCTTGAGTAGGAAGTCACATGGTTTTGTTGTGTGTGAGTCTAAACACTTTTAAAGGGTGGTTTAAAATATTGTAGTAATGCACCTCTATATGAGAGTTGTTTATTACATAGGTTATCTTTATAAGATAAAGTTACAGTAAAACTTAGTTATTTAGGTATAGGAATCCATATTTGGGGATCCCGATATATATGTTATGTGTGATCATGTTGTTTCTGGTGATGATACTAATGTATGGTCAAATGACATAAAACATCATGTGATATCCTTGGGAGTGATTTTCATTAGTTTAGAAATGCATGATGTTTTTCTTCATGAATTACAACATTTTCCTATATAACTATATCCATTTTTAATAATGACATAATATTCTATGATATATTATTTTTAGTGGTCTATATTGATTAATTCATTTTCATATTTTATCTCTTGATGTTTGGATTTATAGAATGTGAAGGTTAATCATCATGTTACTTCTAGTTTTTTTAGCTAGTTGATGTTACCTAGTGGAAGTTAGATTAAGTATCAGTAGACCAGATCACTATTTTACCCATAGATTATGTTTTTTATGATGTTGTATGAGTGATTGTGGACCACATGGTAAGGTCATATCACATCTTAGTGGTCAAGGGGTTAACCTCATTAGAGGTATTGTCTAGACCGTATCATGTGGATGTAGTGAGGATTCTTGTGGTTACAAAGATGATCATATATAATAATTATACTAATATTAACTCAATGGTGTGGAGAGGTCTCCTGTGTACTTTTTTCTCTTAGTTATACCTAACCACCTCCTTTCATCAATATAAAGAAAACAATAAATAAATAACTATTTAGACTCTAGAGAACGGGTTTCATGCAAGTAATCTATATTTTGGAGTTTCATCAGTGAATCACATTCCCTTTGGAATATTTTCTTATAATAAAATTTATAACTCTACTTTAAGTAAGGAGTTTTTTGAAATTCAATATAGTAACCATTACGTAATCTATTCTGATTAACTAATGATGGAGGGTAACCTGCTCGTGGACTGGAATTTGTGTATTGTATCATACAATAGGTACTGGTGATCTATGGGTGAATTAAGGTGAGTAAATTTCATCATAATTATTATGATTTTAATAAGACATCAAATATCACATTTTCTTGATGGTGTATTCATATCATGGGATATAATGGTGAATTCATGGGTGTAATCTTTCTCCAAAGTTTATTGTGCCTTTTAGTGTGTTTTCCCATGTTGGAGTTATGGTATAACAATCATCACTAAAATTGTGTTTGTGCTAAAATCAGGAAAAATTATAAATATAAAAACTTTTTTGGTATCTTTTCGTCAATTATAATGTCTGAAATTTGGTTGAGATGAATTTTGAAGATGGTTGAACCATTGAGGAATGTCATTTTTAGATTTAGGAACATGAGGATATTTTCATATATAGGCACGCTATTCCTTTATTTCATGTATTTTCTATCATACTTGACTGGAATATTTATCATGATAGTTAGCGTCATAGATGAATCCTTAATACCTCAAGATTTGTTAATTATTTTTCTGATCCCTGTTGAGATACTTTTTTATCCATTTCTATTTTATGAGATTTATTCTCATCCTTGATGTGATTATTTTTTAGGTACATACTCTTATTTTAGAGGTATATCCATTAGGAGAGGGTATTGAGTTCATTTTTTATGCCATGTAGCTATATAATTTTCTCCTACATTAAGAGGGTTGTTATCCTGTTTTATTGAGATCCTTGAGAAGTGTCTTTCATTGATGTTTTTTAGATTGATTTCCATTTTCTTCTACGTTTTGATTTAAACTCACAAGGATGAGAATTTTTTTTATAGATATATAATCTATGGTCTTGAATTATAAATAATATTTAAGTTTTTTGTGGATTTTAGGTGTTTATAAGGTTCCCAAACCCTTCAACTTTCATAATTTATATGTTAATTTAATGAAAATTATATTTTATTAACTTGTCTTTACCCTTACATGAAACACCCTACATGTGTATTGGTAAATTCTCCCTTACGTATAGGTAAACTCATTTTTTCTATTAATTGAATAAGGATTACATAGACATAATATAAACTACATATAGGTAAACTAGTTTTCTTATAGATGCATAAATTTCATCATGGTTTTCCATGTCTTATGTGAGTGTGGATGATGTTTTCCCTTTTTCACATAAGGGTTGATTTGAAATTATGCATCTCATATAAGGGTAGTTTGGTGTTTTCCTGGTTTGTGAAAGGGTCATATAGTTTTCTCAGATCCCATTTAAATGTGTATTGTTCCTCACATTTAGGTATGATGCATTTTATAATGGATGCATCTAGGTAAACATCTATGTAAGGGTAAAACCATAATACTATTATATGGAACATATTTTTCACATGTGGCTTGTTTTGGTGGATTTAAATTAATAAAACTCATTCCCTTTCAACCATAGGTTAATTTTCAATGAATATTTAGTAAATATTAGTGAAAATTTGATGTTTTTGATTTATTTTAAATTTTTAGATAAAATATTTCACACACTTGAATTCTAAGGTTCTTGAATGGTTTTGTGGGACTAATTACAAAGGAAATGAAAACTTAACCAGAATTAATATTGGTTTCTAGTAGTGTGTTTCTAAAATAATCTAGGATATCTATCTTTTAAAAAATAGTGAATATTATTCTTCCTATCATATTTCATTATTTCCCTTCAGTCATGGTGAAATAAAAACGTGGAGTTCATGTTTTTTCTAGTATTTTTTATATCTTTTGAGGCTTCAACATTATTTTATAGACCCATATACGCCAATCACTCTACATTATTCCTAAGAAGTATTCTTATGAATCTCTATTTATATTAGTAGGAAACCATCTAACTCTAATATTATTTAAGTGAAATATCATTTAATAATGCATACATTTATTTTTTTAATCGGGTTTAATTGAACATGATAATAAAATAAATGGTATTATCATGAAAAATGTTTCATTTGATAAAACATGGAAAATAAAATTCATGTTAGATATGATGAAATTAACTATTTATAAATATGGGAATAAAAAAATTAAAAAAACATAATTGAATTAAGTTGATAAAATAAATATTATTTTTATTTCAAATAGTTAATTTTGAATAATGATGAATGAGAATTAATGGAAATATCAATAAATAATAGATATATAATCATTAATTATTTAAATAATTTTGATAATCTTTTAAACACATTTTTCTTAAAATAATTATTCCAATGAATAATTGAACATCGTAAATAAAATTAGTTCTTAACAATAAGCAATTACATTGAATTAACATTATTAATTCAAATGTAAAAATCACTTTTTGTTCCATAAATAATTAATATTTAGTTATTATGGTATTATCAAGGAGAGAGAAAATAATAATTGCATACTTATAGTGTTAAGCTTCCTAATAATTTATATTGATAATTAATTACATAATTATTGGAATTCAAGTATTGAAAAGTGTAATATTGTATATTAAAAATAAATAATTATTTCTTTTTGGGAATTAAATAAATGGAAAGTTTTGTGATCGCATCTGGTCTATATTTTCTTGAAGATACCACTATTTATTTACTATACAGTTTGATATATATGATCATAAATATTTTTTCGTTGTTTATAATGGATAATTTCATGAAATTTTTAACTAACATAAGGTTTGTTATATTAATATAATCAAATAAGAGATTCATGAGCATTATAAGTACTACTAATATTGAAATTGTTTAAATATATAAATATAATGTGAAATTTTTTGGCAGATTTATAGCTATTATTAGCTAATGAAAATAGGTTTCCATGTTGTGGAAAATATCTATACATGATGAACCTATAAATTCAAAACAGAACAAAATTTATTATTTTCTAAATATTTAATTTATGGGGATGAATGAGCTTATTACTTGTTATGGGAGGTTCAAATTCCATAATGGCATAGACTTAGTGACTTTTCCTATATGAAAATATTATATTTTAATTTTATGTGGTCTCTAGGGATTTAGATATTTTTTTTGAAAATATTAATTTGATATGGTTAGGAACATTTCCTGAGAAATGTGATAATAGTCCAGGGATTTTTGATGGATGTATTAACTGATGGGAAATAGGATGAGAGCCCGGGGCTGCAAATACTGTCTATGTGTATGATAGCAGGATAAATTATATTATAAAAAACATTGTAGAAAAGAAACTGGTATGGTTAGGAAAAATTTTAATTGAATAATTATCATCTCTATATTTAATCTTTCTTGATTGTTTCTTAATTATTAGGTTCCTTAATGTTATTATTATAATCAGTTTCTCACTACTTGATGTAGATTGATATTATACACTACAGGTACATCAATGAAGTAGAATATTAATTTGAGTCATAGAGAACCTATATAATTATGAAATGATAACTGAAATAATAATTTAATGGGTTTGGTTCATAATACTCATAGATAAGTATTACATATTTAAGAATATATATATATAATTGATAGTGTCATTGAAAAATGTAATAGAAGATTAAAATTTATGCTTTTAAAAAATATTTATGGAATAATCTTAATAATTAATTAATAATTTAATTAATATGGAAATCAATTATTTGTGTTCTTACATGAGGCCTACTCAAGAGTAGTGATAGTTGTGGGTCTTGAGAGATGGTAATAAATGTTAAATATAAGGCTGGCAGTTTCCAATTGTACAAATTTTCATGATCTTATTCTATATTATCTATTTTCATACACTTCACCACCCACATTTGTAGTGAAACCAACACCTAAATGTTATTAAGGGTGTTTTATCAAACACTGAGGAGGGAGAAGGAATGAATACAAAATGTCCCCCTCTACCCTACTCTCCCACTATAAGAAAAGTATAAGGTGTATCCCAATATAGAATGGTTTTTTGTATAAGGCATGTTCCTACCAAGGCTATGATGCCTCATGATTTTTACATAAATTTATTATTTGGGATGCAATGGCTATTGTTATAAAATATACTTGTATATGAACATTGTGGTTTTGAATTCCCATGAAAGTACATGTATAAGCTATTATGGCTTGAGTTATAATGAAAAAGACTAGTTTTAGTGGATATTAGGGATACACATGGTTTCTAATTGGATAGGATGATGATGATGATGATATGTTGTGATGAACCTGATATATTAATGGCTAGGAAACAATTTCATAGTGTGTAAGAAAACTTTGTAGGAGGAATGGGTATAGGAAGAATCCATTGGGGTGACAGAGTGACAAACCAATGTAGAATTAGAAGTGAGGTACATTCATTATGTATAAATTCATTGTATAAGGAATATTTTTCTTCTATTCTTTATTTAGTTATTGATCTATGTGAGGATGTGGGACCAAATATTACCTATTTAGGAGATGATTTATTTTCATTTGTTTATTTAAAACAATTCAGAATGATTATTTCACATTTTATATGAGAGGATACAAGGAGGATCCTACGTAGTAAACTTTCTATGCTAAATTTATTTATATGTTGAGTATTATTTAGGACCACATGAGATGGTTGGTTATCGAGAATGGCGGATCTATCTTGAAGAGTTTTTAAGAGATATTGGAGCTTCTTGCTCACCATAAAAGATCTTCTTTTGGGGATTATTATCTTCATTTAAGTTGTTTTATTTTGTATATGATGTTACATGTATTAGTATTTATTTTATAATTAATAATGGTATTGGATGGTAGATTTATTATTTTAATTATATTTCCATAGTCCTATTTGAGGGTATTACCTTCAATGTGTGTGATTTATATACTATTGGTTCATGTCACTAACATGTGGTATACTATTGGTGGGATTCAAGGGTCATTATATCTCTTTATTAATTTACATAAAGGGAGACTTTACTTAGGGAGGATGTATCCGAGATAGTGAGAATTTGGAAACTCATATCTTTGATAAACATTAATTCATGACTTATTACATTAAGATACATATAACACAATACCAACAGATAAATTGGACCACTATATGCAGTTAATTAGATACATATCACAATAAATTATAGTAGGTATAAATAAATATTCCTTATAAACTAAATTACATGACCATAGAATTCCATTTATCTTCTAAAAAATGTGCGATTACCTGGGGATTTACATAAGAAAGCAGTGAACTATAAATCCCATTAATGGAAAAATAAAATCATAACATGAATAAAGTAAAATATGTGTTTCAAGAGTCATATAAATTTTGAATAAAAGAGTTATAATCATGAACATAAAATTATTATATAAAATGTTAATATTGAGAAAGCATTAGAATGCATCAATAACATAAAAATGACATCATAAGAATATGTAACGGATAATCATTGAGAAGTCATAACATATTGTCCTTAGGTTAATCTCTTATTCACAATACTTGGTATCTAAAAATATATAAACATTTGACATTACATTAGAGGACTATATAATTCTTGTCCAACCTATCACATTAATACCATCTATATTCATTGGTGTGCCACATATATGATACAATATAAGAATGCATTTTATTACTTTGAGACCCATGATTTTTGATGGTGGGTTATGAATGTGTTGTCATGAAACATCAAATTTATTATTTTATTAAAGATTAATTATATTACAGGGATGACCCTAGGTCATCTCTCAAGGAGTGTTTATAGGTTTATAGTATGCATTTTTTATAAAAATTACTAAAAAGGGGGATTATTTTGAAAAAACATGTACCAAACTAAGTTAATTTAAATTTTTTAGTTGTTAAAGATATAGATTTTGAAAATATATGATAAGTATGTGATAGTTTATAAGTAACTACAACAATTTAAAAGTTATTTGCTTTTAATTGATTATTAGGTTTTTAGTGAAACCCTTTGATTGAGGGTTAACCAAGATCTTGGGTACCCACAACTACTAAAATGATGAATATAGGACTAAATGTTGAAATACCAATCATATAGAAATGTTCCCTCCCATAATAATGAATTAAGGTTGGTCAAGGAACACTAAAATCATAATTGTTTTGGGAATGAAGGGGAGTATTATATTGTCCATTCGGAACCACAGAAGTCGAACAGTTAAAATTGCATACCTATCTGTTATAAAATAAGAAGTGATTCAATTAAATGAATCAAAAAATGTTAAGATACGTTTAAAATAACAATTCCAAACCACAATACACACCAATAAAATAGAGAATAATGTTCTGAAATTTTAACTTCAAGTGTGTACCTCCCTCACAACGATCTCCCATTGATTAACCCAACATCGAGATGAGGAGGAAAGTCGGGGGGGACACCTTCTTCATCCTTGATCACCCTATGAGGATAGGGGACTCTTGAACTTATATTATTAGGAGGAGAAAACTCTAGGACTCTTTAATGGAATATCTTTGCTCCTGGTTCGAACATACTAAGGAGGTTCCCATGGTGTCTTTTTATCACCAAAATAGGACATGGTTTTCAGCACCTTATTTTTCAGATACCACTTGTGTCTCGATTTTGGACATGTAAATAGAAATATCACGACATTGAAAAATGAAGATAGATTTTTTTTTCTTCCTATTTATGGCATATCTGTCAAATTTTGTGGCTATTAGACACCTGGAATGGGAGATATGGTCAAAATACCAAACCAACATTTTGAATATTGGAATATTTTCTCCCATGGATAGAATGGTTTGGATGGGCCATCTGATGGACAAACTGGGATTTAGTTCCTATATATGTGTATTATAAAATGATTTTTTGGAGTGAAAAACAATGTTTCATCCCTTTTGGATGCACATAATTCTCAAAAATCTCAAAATAGTGGATAGATGTCCATGGGATGCAATGTAGTTTGGCCATTTTTATTCTAAATCATCTCCAGGGCCTCCAAATCACCACCTCCTACAATGAATTCATCAAAACAAGTGACATTTCCATTTATAATAGTGATAAAAAAAATTAATCAAACATGATGTTCAATTTGTTAATATTTCTATAATTTTCAATATGAAACAACTTTAGCACAGTGGTGTAAGGGAGAAAATCAAACAATGAATCGTGGTACGATCAACATTTGAACTCCTAATAAAATTCTTATATCCTAACAAATTCTCATTAAAAAAATAAAAGGAGATAAAATTTCCAAGATTCTTCTAAAATTAAATTCATCATTAATGTTTTTGAAATAATTTTATCTATCATTTTTCTTCTCTCACATTTGAATTTGTTCAACTTAATTTGTTCACCAATGCAACATGTCACAAACTACCTCACATACAAATTTTACATTTTCACTCAGGGGACATGTGAAAGTGGAGTTATTCTCTTTTCCTAGAGTTGATGTGATCTTACCATATATATTCCATGATTATAAGTTCTCCACTAGGGTAAACTAGTGTGATACTCAATAGGACATCCAACAGGTTGTTATGAGGTTCAAGGATTGGTATGATTTAATGTATAAAAAAATATGAAGCATAAGAGGATTTTTTAATCTTGTAAGTATAAAACATGTCAAAATACAGAAGATTATTACAATAAATGTATGCACACATCCCCTCACCAGGAGTGTCCCTTCCAACTCATTATCCCCATTTTCCATTTGTGTCAGTCACAACCGATCAACAAATAATAATGAACAAGATTCATCTTTTATGAATTAGTTTTTTTTGTTATATTATTTATAAATATACAGAACTATTTTCATTTTTACAATTTTCATTGGATATAAAGAGGGAAATTTTGTAAAACAATGATACAATATAATTTGTGAACCGACTGCCCATGGAAAATGTAGGAAAACTTTATATCAACCCATAACAATGATTCATTCCTGATAAATCCCATTGAACACCCTCTCCACAATAATTTCTAAAATTAAAACTCTAATGTACACAAGTTATGGGTAGGTAGGGATAAATAATCTTATAATGTGGCTAACTAATAGGCATTTCATGGTCTCTAAGTCTTATGAAGGGTAAAATTTTAAGGTGTCTAAAAATAGAGGTTAATTGTACAAAGAGATTTTAAAAATTGATGTCCTCTATCATGAATGTATCACACCTGAATCTTATGGATTCAAATAGAATAAAGGAATGGTCTAGTTTATCTACATAACCTGATACTCTCAAGAAAGTGATTAAAGGTAAGAATATGCAATAAAGGGATTAAAATGTCTCTTGGGAATGGTATTGAAATATTGGGTAGTCCTAATGTGGAATGGGTTAAAAAATACATTAAATGACTAAAAATGATTTTAAAATATAAATTCTAAAAAAATATTCCATATAAACATTCATTTCAAAAATATTTTTCCAAAAACAATTTAATTTTCCACCAAATCGACTCAAATAATGAAAAATAATTTGGGATTTTTTCTATGCGGGAATCTTTTTCTTTCATAAAATTAACATTCTGTCATAAAAGAGAGGTATAAAATAAGAGATATGTGACAATACCATTCAACAATCCATAAATGAAAGAGAAAAAAAAAGAAAAAAATGATTAAAATTCCTGACAAACCTTGGAATGTAAACAAATCCCCACACCTAGAACATATAATGTCCTCACTATAATAAAAAATAATGTGGTAAAGAATGATAAAACCCGGTCGGTGTCATTGGTATGTTGCATCTTGAACATAGATTTACTCCATTGGGAACTTCATAGGGGATTTATAGAAGTGCTTTAGCCACTGTCCATTGATAGGGATGGTTTTCTTGGTTTCTTCATTTTGAACATGAAAAACACCAAATAGAGATACATTAGTTACAGTGTATGGGACAAACAAGTGAGGACAAAGCTTAACTAAATGCAACTACATCCTTGTACTATAACAGAGGACCTTCTCCCCAATGTGTAATTTATGATGAAGGATGAGACGGTCATGGGAATCCTTGGTTCATTCCTTATAAATGCTGGAGTTCTTATATAAATCTCTTATCATTTCCTCTAGCTCTTGAATCTGTAACTTCATTTGTTCACCAACACTAGAAATATTAGAATTGCATTGTATGATGGCCCATTAGGCCTAGTACTCAATCTTAACAGGATAGTGACAAATCTTTCCCAAAACTATCTAATAAGGTGACATTCCAATTGGGGTTTTAAAAGCAGTATGATAAGCCCATAATGAATCATCAAGTCTAATACTCTTATCATGTCAATTGGGTTGAACCGTTTTTTCATTAATTTCTTTTACCACTCTATTTGACACCTCGTCTTCACCGTTAGTATGTGGGTGGTATGTAGTAGACGCTTGATGACCAACCCCATACCAATTTAAAATTTAATGCACTCTTCGGTTGAAGAAATGAGAACTCTGGTCACTGATTATGAACCTAGGTAAGCCAAACCTACAAAATATTTCGGTTCTCAAATATTCTACAACTACCTTAGAATCATCAATTATTGTAGCTCGTTCCTTTACCCATTTTGATATGTAATAAATTTCTAAAATAATTTACTTGTTTCCAAATGAATTGGGAAATGGCCCCATAATTCCAATACCCCAAACATAAAAAATATCATAAAAGTGAAATGGTTGTTGTGGAATTTCATTTCCTTTAGATGAATTACCCATTCATTGAAAATGAGGCCATGAATTACCAAAATCATGGGAATCCCGAAAATGTTTTGGTCAAAAGATACCAGAATCATGGACTTTGTGAGGTGTCGTTTGGGAACCAAAGTGGACCCCACAATCAAGAGTGTGAAAAAATATAAGGACAGATTAAAACTCTGTATCATGAACACAATTCCTAAGTACATGATCACTACATGTGTGCAAGAGGTTGGGTTCATCCCAAATGTACCAACAAGACTCATGTTTTAGATGACTGTCCTGGTTTTTGTTGAAATCATTAGGAATGATAGATACTACCAAATAATTTACAAATTCTACATGCCAAGGAATAACATCTTGCACTCGGTACAATTTCTCATTAGGAAACAAGTCATTTATGGGAATATTGGGGTATGAGTCAATGTCCTAGTATGATTTTAGCCTATTGACATAGTCGAACACCACATTCTCTCCTCATTTGTTATCATTAATATCTAAATTGAATTCCTAAAGGAGGAAAATCCAGCGAATGAGACGTGATTTGTCTTTGGGTTTTTTAAAGAGATGCCATAGGTTTGTGTGGTTTATGAACACAATGAATTTGGACCCTGAAAGTTATGACCTAAATTTATTGAAGGAGAACACAATGGAAATAAATCATTTTTCAGTTGTGGTGTAGTTTTCTTGTACAGGGTCCAAAGTATGTGAGGCATAGGAAATGACATGTGGAGTTTGATCGACCCTTTGTGACACGACTGCCCCAACTGCATAGTTAGAGGCATCAAACATGGTCTCAAATGGTAAATCCCATCGAGGTGTTTGGATTACCGTGGGTGACATGATACTCTAGTTTATCTTATTAAAAGCTTACTCAAATTATTTATCATAAAAAATTCCATTTATTTTTGGAGTAATCAGGAGAGTAGTAGTGAAATATTAATAAATTCACAAATGAAAAAAAATGGTAAAATCCATCAGGACCTAGAAATTTCCGTACAAACCATACATTTTTGGGGAGTGGTAGGGATGAAATGACATAAAATTTTGATTTATCTACTTGGATACCATCCCCATAAATTAAATTTCACAAAACTATACCTTGTCACACAATGAAATTGAATTTCTCAAAATTTAATACGAGATTATTTACAATATAGCGACATAGTACTGAAGCAAGACTACTCAAACATTCATCAGAAGAGGATCCATAAATAGTGAAATGATCCATGGATACATCTATGAAAATCTCCAGGTAATCCAAAAAAATACTAAACATACATCGTGGAAAGTACCTGGAGATTTACACGAACCAAAAAGTATCCTCTAATGTGAAAATGTGCCAATGGGGAAAGTAGAGGTTGTCTTTTTATGATCCTAGGGAGAAATATGGATCTAAAAGTATCCAGAATACCCATTAAGGATAAAATTAATAGTAATTCCCCACTAGCCTCTCAAGAATCTATTCAATGAATGGAAATGGGAAATGGTCCTTCTTAGTGTGTTGATTTAGTCACAATAGTCTATGCAGACACAAAAACTATTTTGAACATGAGTTGGAACCAATTAATTTTTTTCATTTTTGATTACATTAAGGTATGTTTTATTGGGAAATACTTGATTAGAACTATTCAATTGGCTATTAGAGATGGCGTGATTGATTCCTGCACCTAATAATTTTGTTACTTCATTTTTCACAACTTCTAGGAGGTTTGGGTTCAGCCGATGTTGTGCCTACCTCACTTGTTAATCCACATCATTTAACAAATTATTATGTGTAAAAACTGATGAAATAATACCAAAAATGTATGCAAGTATCCATACTAATGATTATTTATACTCCCTCAAATTTTCAAGAAAATTAAACTAATGATCATGAGGGAGTGAACTAGCAATGATGGCAGGCATCTTGTTTCCATTCTCAAGATATGAATATTTTAATTCTTGAGGGATTTGATTCAATTCCAATTCAAGTAAATTTTGGATTAATGGGAATGTGTGTGAAAGATAGAGGTCACTAATCTCATCTAACTTCTCAATGGTATCATCCTCTTAAGAGGAATGAGATTTTACAAACATTGTAGTATCATCATTGGTCATTGGATCTTCAATGTTCAAGAAATTATCAATTAATAAACATGCATGAAACTTTTCTAGACCACTATAAAAATCAATGAAGGATTCATTACCAAGATATTCAATCAAGGAAGAACACTCATAAATGGGATCGAGGGAATTAAAAGAAGTATTTTCAGAGGAAGGGAGTTCCTCAATTGAATTACCTAAGAGAGAAGAATGTTCTCCTGGGGGATGCTTCATGGAATCAAGGATGTTGAAGTGGAAATTTTCACCATCAAACTCTATAGGTAATATACCATTATGGAAATTAGTTATAGTTTTAATATTTTTTAAGAAGCGTCTCCCTAATAAAATAGGGGCATGTCAATTCCTCATATCATCTTCCATTTTAATAACATAATAATCATTATGAAAAATTACAGTTTTCACCCTGACAAGAACATCCTCGAACACACCAGAAGGGTGTTATATACTCCGATTTTCTCATTGAATGAAAATTCTAGTGGGATTTTGTTCCTCGACCAGAAATGTACAGTAAATGGAGTGAGGCATAACATTTATAGAAGCACCTAAATCAAGAACAGAATTGGAAAATTTATACTCCCCTATGGTCAATGGAATTGTTAATGTTATAGGATCATTATATTTGTTGTGTAGTGATTTCTCTATCAATTCTGAGACATTTCTCCCTAAGCTCACCTTTTCATCACCTCATAGTCGCCTTCTTTTTGTACAAATCTCATAAAAAACATGGGGTATCACGGAATTTTCCTCACGGTATCAATTAAAACAATTTTATCCTAAACATTTTTGAAAGTTTCTAATATTTAATTATTATGTACAGTTTATTTTTGTTTTCATGGTTTGGTGGACCTTTAGGGAAATTGAATAGGTGTGGTTGGGAATGGTGAGTCAACAAAAAACACCCTCTTTCCTTTGAAAGGGCTTCTCTCAGGATAAGTATTTTCTTCTCTTGGACCATTTTTAGTAGTTGTGATGGTGGTTTCCTTGGGAGTGGGTGACTCAAATAGAGGGTTCATTTGGGTTTTCTGTTTTTTCTTACTCCTAAGGTTGATGGAACTAACATTTACCTTGTCCCTAGGGTTAACTATTTGTTGAGAGAGTAGTTTACCTAACCCCTGACTTTGAATTTCCCCCAAAGACTTAGGTAGTTGGCCTGATTTGATTTTTAGTTCTTGTATGACAGCTTGGTTGTTTTATTGGAATTGTAGATTGTTGGCAGCCATTTGTTTCATCATGTCTTCTTCCATAGGCTTGGGTTTTATAGGGGGTTGTTGGAAAGGCCTTTTTTGGTTGTGGGTGACTACTCTTTCTCGGTTAGTTCCATTATTGTTGAGGTTGGTTTGAATACCCCCTTGCCTATATTCTTGGTTTTCTTTCCACCCAGGGTTGGGTGAATAATATGGTTCTTTCCTTAAGGGTTGGTTATAAGGGTGACCTAGAAATATTACCTCACAACTCTCAAAATATTCTCTCAATTGGGGGAATCGGTCAGAGTAGTTGGTGTTAGATGAACATATAATACAATATATGGGAGGAGGATATTGGATTTCTCTTTGTAAAGACAAAGTTGTTGAAGAAGGGTACTTACCTCTTCAAAAATTGTGTCCACCATCTTCTCAAATTTAGCACTTTTCATCTCATGGAAACCTTAAATGGGTACACCAGACCATGAACAAAATTTTTGAGTATTTTTCTCCTTGTTGACAGTAAAGGTTCTTGCAGAAATTGGGATCTTATCTACCAGTTCACCACCTACAGCAGCATCAATAATGTAACAATCAATTGGAATAAAACAATCATATAAATATTGTATTAAAGGTTGATCACTAATTTGGTGGTGTGGACAAATTGAAAATAATATTTTAAATCATTCCCAATACTGATGAAGTATTTTCCCTTTATATTGTCTTATAACACATATTTCTTTCCTTATTTTTTCAGTTCGAGAGGCTGGGAAATATGTTTTATGAAAAAGACGATTCAAGTCTGCCCAACATTCTGTTAGGGAATTATGATAATAAAACCAAACATTCGTAGTGTATTCTAAAGAAAATGGTAATTATCTAATATTTACTTGTGCTTAATCCACATTATAATGTTTTATATTAGAACACATAGTTTGAAATTATTTTATGTGATTTTGTGGATCTTCTCCCACGAGTACATGAAATATTGGTAATAAATTAATTAAGCTGGATTTCAGTTCAATATTGTGTTCCTCGACATTCATTTGAATATATGTGGGTTGGATATCGATATCAATAGAGGTTATTTATTTTAGTTTTATATTGTTTTCATACATGTTATACATGTTTATTTCAATTTTGATGTCAGTTCCAGAAGAAGAAGTTGAAGGGTCAAGAAGAGTGTTGATGTTTTGTGTGTACTCCTTAAAAGGGTTTTCTTTTGTGTCTTAGTGTCACTGAAATAGGATCCTCTCTTGTTCTAGTTATAAAAGAGGTAAATCTCCCAGATTAGAATGCATCATGAACCAAATCATCACAACAAATATATCATAACACAAAAGTCTAGGAAAGGTAAATAAATAATCACAAAATTTATAAACATTTTATAAAAAACACGCATAAAAAAACCGAAGCGCTCTCCTGAAACAATTCCAATATTTGACAGAATTATCATGAAACATCAAATTTATTATGTTATTAATGTTTAATTATACTATAAAGAGGACTCTAGTTTTTATCTCAAAGTGATTTTTTAGGTTTAGAGTATGGGTTTTTAATAAAATTTACTAAAACGGGGGTGATTTTGTAAATAGTTTTATGAAACTAAATTAATTTAAAGAGTTTATTAGTTGAGAAATATGTACTTTATGAAGATATATGATAAGTATGTGATCATTTATAAGTTACTACACCACTGTATTGGTTCCTTGTTCTTATTTTATTATTAGGTTATTAGTGTAATCCTTTGATTAAGGGTTAACTAAGATCTTGGGTACCCATAACCCTGAAAATTATATAAATAGGACTAAATCGTGATATTACAATTGAATAGTCAAGTTCCATCCCCTAATAATGAATTAAGGTTTGTCAAGTAACACTGAAATTTCTTTTTTTTGGAAAGAATTAGAATCTTATGTTTTGTAATCGGGAAAACACAAGTCGCGCACATAAAATTGCACACTGATCGGTTATGAAATATGAAGTGTTTCAATTAAATACATCAAAAAAGTTACTATAAATATAAAATAACAATTACAAACACCAATATAAACAAAAATAATAATATAATTAAGTGTCGGAACTCCAACTTCAAGTGTGTGTAGCTCCCTCACAACGATCAGCCACCAATTACCCCAACATCGAGAGGAGGAGGAATGTCGGGTGGAACTCATTCTTCATCCTCGATACCCCTATGAGGATAGGGGCCTCAAGAACTTATAGTATAGTGGGGAGACATATGTAGGACTAATAAATGGAACATCTCGGCTCGTGTTTCGATCTTACAAATGAGTTTCCCATGATTCCTTTTTATAGCCAAAATGGGACATGGTTTTAAGGACATTATTTTTGAGAGACCACTTGTGTCTCCGTATTGAACATGTTAATAGCCATATCATGAATTATAAAAAAGAGTATAGTTTTTTTAAAGACTCTTGAATGTTGACCTGTCAAATTTGGTGGCCATTTGACATCTGGATTGTGAGATACGATCAAAATACTGAACCAAACTTTTGAACTCGGGAATATTATGTCCTTTGGATAGAACGGTTCTGATGGGTCATTAGTTGTAATAATTGGGTTGTTATTATTAATATGTGATGAATAAAATAAAATTATAAAGCATGCCATAAATTTTTATCCCATTTGGATGTATGGAATTCTTGTAATTCTTTAAACATTGGACAGATGTCCATCTGATGCCATGGAGTTTGGCCCATTGTTCTTCTAGATCATCTTTGGGGCCTCCAAATCACCTCTTTCTATAATGAATGCATCAAAACAAGAAAAATTTATGTTTTTAATAGTGATAAAAACAAAATAAATTAATCAAAAAAGATGTTAAAATTTTTATTAGTTCTATAATTTTCAATACAAAACAAGTTCAACATAGTGGTGTGATGGTGAAAATGAAACAGTGAATCACGGTGCGATCAGGTTACATTCACTAAATTTTCCAATTTATGAAATATATTTATATCTAGGTGAGTATTACAGATTTTAAATGGGGATGTGTATTCACTACACAAAAGGTTCGCATATAAAATTGTTGGATAATTTTTGTTGCATAACAGGTGTACATAATGGTTTGTAGAATGGATTAATAAGTACGAAAGGTGGTCCCAAATTACATATGGATTATAAGGACAATAATTTTTTTTCTGAATCATATGTAGAAATGTAATATTCGAAAACAAAACGCTTTATAAAATGAATGTAACTAAATAAATAATCGATATAAGTGAATCCCTTACCTTGAGAGGGTGCATCTAAAAGCTTGGGAGGATCTTCTTAAGTGATTGGGAACACCTTTGGAATGTTTTAGGGATGTCGAGGGTGGGGTGATTTATTCTCAATGTTCTTTTAGTAATTATTAATGGTTTGTGGTAGGATATTTATATAAAAATAAATGGGAATTAGTTTTTTAATTCATATGAATTAGGCTTTTCACTCTAAGTGGTAAAATTATAAAATCCAGAAAAATTCCCATGATTTTTTCCAATGGTTTATACCAAAGAGAGTGGTTTTCAATGATTCATTACACTAATAAATAAAATAATTAATTTAACCCCATTCATCATGTGGAGTCGAGTCATGTTCATTGAAATTTAAATAAACCATAAAATATAATATAGGTTTTTGAAGATTCGTTATAGGTTTAAAAAATTTATCAAATAATATCAAAACTAAATTAGATAAAACTGAAAATTTATTTCTGGATATGGAGTCCTTTTATAGTTTTTATTTAATACTTTTGTAATATTATGATTTTCATATCCATAAATTATATTTATACTGTATTTAATTTTTACCCAAAAAGTTGACTATTTCTGAAAATTACGAATTCTTGACCATTGGAAAATTTTGATATTTTAATTTATAAAAACATTTCACATTACCAATATAGTTTTAAAAGTATCAAAATTTATAATTTTAAATAAAAATACATGTCTATTTAAAAATAAAATTTTTATAAAAAAAGTGTATTATGGCCATTAAAATATTTTTTTGGGATATCATTATATTAATTTATATTATCACTTATATCGAAATAAATATTATTTTATGAAATAAATTTAATTTCATGAATTAATTAAATTATCAAAAAGAATGTTTTAATTGAAAAATATATATATCCCAATTAAAAAATTTTAGTTTCATCGTATCCATGTTTAATTTTTCCAAAATCATTAAATAATAAATTATAAATATAACTAACTGATTGAATGGCCTGAAGGCCTTATTTTTTATTGATTTTCTGATAACCCCCCTTTTCATGGGATGAGGGGGGAACCCCTATAAGGCCCTTAGGCTTAGGAATTACAATTCCTGTAGGCTTAGAGACATTACATGACCCATAGGTCTTAAGAATATCATGTAGACTATGAATACTTGAAACTACTCCTCCCCAGCATCTGCATCGTGATCATCTATCCACCTTTGCATGACTGTTCGGCTAGCATGTTCATGTGCAGGGGTGCATAGGCACACTACCTATGGAAAATGTCATACCTTCTCATTCTTCCAAAGTCCGTTTAGCCCTGCTCTGGTGGATGTGACCTGGTCTTTCATCCTCTGGAGTGGTTCGTTGTAGAATTTGTATGTGCAACTGCAAATCAGGTGGCCCTGAGGGCCATGAGGTGGCACGAAGGCCATGAGGTGGCACGAAGGCCATGAGGTGGCCCGAAAGCCTTACTGACCTGAAGGCCTTGGGTGGCCCGATGTCCTTAAGGACTCCAAGCACAAAATGGTGGCCCAAGGTGAATATTTCTGGATACTACAGTACAGAATAGTACCTGCTACAGTACTACTACAATAACAGACACTATGCCCCCGCCTGGTTTTGAAATTGGGTCTTGTGGATGCACTTAGAGAGACCTCACCAACTAGGCTGAGGCTCATGTGGTATATATATAAAGTAATAATTAAAATGGATAAATATAATCATTATTTTATTACTAATAAAAAATTAAAACTCATAATACTATGTTCTAGTAACATAACTCTTAATTACACAAGTTTATGCCATGAGGGTAAGGTGTACGGTGGTGGTACATTTTTTAGGCGTTTCATTGAACATTGTTTCATAAGTGATCTCTATGAGATTGAAATTTTACCATAAATATTTTTCCTCATGTTTCATTTATTGAATCTATCTTTCGAATGATCAAGAGAGAATCCCAATTATTTTATCTCCCTCGTATGCTCCGAGAAATGGGCTTCATACTGTATGATCTTACTAGTCAAAGTCATCACTTATTTTATATTTATAAATTAGAATTTATCATTACCATTAAAATATAATATGCATAATGGTCACTATATGATGTCAATTTTAGAAATATTTATGATTAATAATAGAATTTAAAACTCATTAGAAAGTAATTGAAATATTCTATTATGGTCCAAAATAACTAATGAAATATAGTGAATGTATTTTAAATAAATACCTAACTTTGGAGGAATTTATTCATTATAAAGATAATTTAATTTATAAAAGTAATATTCATTAAAATTATATGTTAAAATACTAATATTTTCTATGTTATACCTATAACATTTTGAGATATTTAGTGTGTTTTGGGGGGTTTTGTCTTCTTCTTTTTCTTCCCCTAAAATACTTGTGTTTTTATTTGTGTATTTTCTAGAAGGTATTTTTATATGCTGGTAGATTTGAGACTATTTGAGAGGATCATAGTTGATTTGGTGAAGAACTAATAGGGTTTTTGGCCTTTCACTTAATGTTATTTTTTACACTAATATTGATATGGTTTTCTTTGGGGAGATATTCATGTGGCTGTAAGAGTATATGGGGTATCTTTTTTGTGTGTTAAATTTAAAAAGATTAAAAAATAGTGAAAAATATAAATGTAATAATTTAAAAATAATTATTAATTTAAATAATAATATTAAGAAAAAAATTAATGGTGTATAGTGACCAAAAATAAATTCAAAAGGAAATTAGTTCATGTCAAATAATATTTTTGGAATAAGATATGATAAAATATCAGAAATGTGGATTTTGATTCTGATTGATTAGACTATCTTATTGTCATTAATTTTTCATTATATTTTTTTGTATTATTTTCAATTTTTATTTAATATATTGATCTTAGATTTTAGGGATTGGGGTGGTGAGGAAGGTTAAGTTGTGGCATAGAATGGGTTATATTGGTTTGAGGTTTTCATATATATATATATGGGATATAATTTCTTGAGGACGAGGTTTCAATATCTATATAGACCATGAATGACCATGGTGGGTATATATGTGTATGAGTAATGATGGATCATGGTTGGTATACATTTTTATGGACTGTAATGGAGTGAGGTTATAGTATATGTATAGTAGTTTATGTTGTTTTTTATTAAAAAGGGTACATTGTGGGTTATATGTGGGGAAGGATGAGGGAATGGGGTTGATGTATTTTTTATTCATTTTACCCTTCTATGTTTAGTTTTTGGTATATGGATATTTTATGATTGATTAAGAAGGAATGTATGTGGGGTTATGTTTGTGATACCATCGAAGGTGGACATACGGTTTTGTGATTGGATTGAGTTGTGAAAAAATATTTATCACTATGATAAGTTTTTTATATCACTATTTAATTCATTATTAATTGGTGATGGTTTTTTATACTTTATCACTCTAATTATTATTGAGTTTTATTATCCTTTTAACTAACATATTATAGTGTTGGTAAATTACCAAACCCCTTTCTTTTTCTTTATTCATTTCAGAGGATTCGGTGATATTATTTATATTAAAAATTAATTTTTAATTATGATATTTCATATTCTCTTATTTGGGAATGATGTCATTTTTTATCTATTTTTCATTGTATTTCTGTTGCATTGATACAGATAATGGGAAGAAGTAGGAGAGTTTGTGATGGAACATGTATTAGTGGGGTTTTATAATTACTTAAAATTTTATTTTTTCCAAAAAAAATTTTCACACATTTTATTGAATTTTTATTCCCTATGGATGTTTATTTTTTACAGATATGATACCACTTGGTACTTCAATGTGAGAAACCCACCATAATATATTCAATTTTCTATGGGATAGTTCAAGTGATATTGAAAGAATCGATTCATGTAGATGGAGTGGAGTTTATGTATAGATTTCTTTCATTCATCCTTATTATAATTATATTCATTTAAATATAGGTGTATTAATTTAATAATAATTTTTTATTTAATGATAATTTTTTTATTATTGGTTCAATTTATTTTTTAGGGAATTATGATGGTAACACCTCCTATATACATGTTTTATAAACTGGGTGATATTGACCAACCAAATTACTATTGGAGGTGGGAATCAAGATTAACTACCATAATTACATCATGACAATGGTGGGTTCCTAGTGGGAGAAGGTGCTGGCATCAAGGAGAATAATATTCTATGTTTCATTTTTATTAGATATATCAATATAGACAATATCATGGTGTGATATGGGGAATGTTTCCTGGTGCCCCATAATAATAGACCTCAAATTTTTTGATAATATAAACAATAGTGACTAAAAACCCTTTGTACATGATAATGATGTTGATAGTGTGGTAAAAATTAGTTCTCATCCTATAGAATAATTTAATGACAAAAGGTGAAGAGGAAGAGTAAAATTTAAGCCTTAAGATTTAGGAGTTGGGTGTTTTCATTATCAACATTAAAAAGAAATGTTTGATGAGCTTGTTGCTCATGAGGAAGTGAAAGGTGTGGTATCTATATTAAATACTCTTGTCTCTATTGTATTTTATTTTTTGTGTGTTATATTATCTAAATATGTATGGTTTAGTTAGAGGATTATGGTAATCTATCAAGATACATTTTTTGGGTGTGAATTATAGATTAGTGGAAGTTATAAGGGGTAAGAGATAGTATTAAAATAAATAATATCGTACGTAGTTATACATGGTATGGATTGGTAATATTTAGTTTACATGTATACCTATTGTTATCAATGAAAGGTTTTATACACTATATTGGATATAAATCATGTGTTATTCATTGGACAGAGAGATCAATGATATGGGATATATAAAGTTGAAACAAAATGAATTAATTCTCAGCTTTCAACATTAATTATATTTACATATGAGTTTTATGTAAAGGAATTTTCCAAGGGGGTGAGATATTTGTTTTATTTCTAGAGGATATTATGAGTTTTCCACAAAGTTGGTCAATCGATTTTGGAAAAAATATTTATCATGCTACATCAAAACTATTCATGGATTCCTATCTAATGGATATCTATGAGCATCATGAATTATATATTCATACCAATGACATTTTATAAGGGTATTTTCTCCACTCTAATGTGTCTCCATGGGGTTCAAAATACTATCATTTAATATTATTGATATGTGAAAGAGTTTATAAATTGATTATAGGTAGTTTAATCATGTTATTGAAAAGAATTGGTGTCTTTTACCAAGGATTTTTGTTTGTAAGATTAGTTAAGGGAATATTGTTTTTCTATAAAGATATATTTTAAGTCAATGTTCCATATAAAATGGATGAAAGGTGATGATGTACATAAAAAGATTTATAATTTCCTTATGGGATTTCTTAGATCAGTATAATTTTTTTTAGGGTCACTAATATACCTATTGTATTTATGGGTTCAATACATTATGTATTTAGTCCTAATACTGGTCCATTTATAATGGTGTATTTTGATAATATTTTTATTTAATTTGTAACTGAGGAGGATAATGAAGATAATTTTTTGTTGTTTTTGGAACCCCGTTATTGATATAAATTGTATGGAAAGATAACAATGTGTAAATTATATATGTAGGAAGTTCATTTCATTGAACATATTTTTTCTCAAAAAGGAATTGTTTGTTCCCATATAAGATTAATAAAGTAGTTAGTTCTGAGTCATAAATTATATTTTTTATTTTTTATTCATTTTTTTGTAAATAAAAATGATAATTAAAATATGTTTACTAACTTTTTACGTCCCGTGTTTTTTATAATTTTAATCATAAAAAACATTACCCTTTAGCATACTTTGACAATGTTGTAAAGTATCATAAATATAAACTTTACATAACTTCATTAAAATTATCACAATGAGTATGTTTTAGATTAATTAGACTCGGTTTTCTTTGGCTTGGATTTGGAATGTATTCATGTCTTTCATAAAAATAAAATTCTTGGTAATCATACTAATATTTGAAACAATAAAACCATAATAACACTCATAAAGATTATCGTAATTTTATTAATAAGGAAGTCCATCAGACATAATAAATATTATAGATGGAATATGAATTCTGGTTTCTAATATTATGAATGAATTTAACACTATGATGGTGTAAATCAATAAAACTTTGTACATTTAGTTGTGATGAGCTATCAAGTGATAGGTTTCTGAGTTCATTATAAAAACATTGAAAATATGACCATTGAGTGGTTGGCTATAAATACCAGGCCATTTGAAGATCATGGGGCTGGTTGATTACTCACTTATGAAGAGATATTTTTGTGAATAGCTCAACCCAAATATGTTTCTTTCTTTAGTAAATTTGTTTCGAAGGTAACCTCATAATCATTGTCTCCTTAAGAACTTTTGTAAGTGTAACTTTCATCCAATCATAATTATAATCAATTATTCTAGGGATAGAAGATGGAGAATCCAATATTTGGATTTAGGGATTTTAGTTAAAGTAAGATAAATCAAATCCATCATATTAAGGGATTCCATTTCTAAGAATATAGATCCAATCATTTTTTCAAGGGCTTTCAGGGTTTGGAAGACAGGGAAATTCCAATCATTGTATTGAGAGAGTTTCAGATATGGAATTATATAATTTTTTTATGTATAGAAATTGTATATATTTAGTCAAGGTTATTGATTTCCATACTATTACGGTTTAAAAAGAAATATAATTTTAAATATCTTTTAATAAATTCTTACATTTCATAGTTATTTTATTACTTGTTTTTACAAGTTTTAATTTTGCTGCATGTAATAGAAAGTTGGTCATCATATCCAATATTCTACTTTATTTGTTTTCCCATTACTACTTTTTTTATGAAAATAAACATTCTATAATAAATTTTATCTATAGTTATTACAATTTCTACATTTATATAATCAAGAATACTATCATTCTAATTTGGTAACTCTTTTAATATGATTGAGGGACTAGTCTAATAACCTACTTATAGAGGATTTGGTTTAAATATTACAATTATTTTAAACAAGGCTGTTAACACTACAATTCATTAATATCTTAAATTTATAACCATCTAATCATATTCTTACATTCAAAAAATTGGTATCAGAGCAAGATTTCATTGCTCAAATACATACTGAGTATTTACATTATGTTCTATTACTATTTGTTGGGGTTTTTATATAAACATTAGTTTTACACAAATATTTATCTATGTAAAAAATAATTTTTTTAAATATGGAAGGTCTTAATATCAGATACATAGATAATATTAATCTGAACAGGCCACATATCATTGTTGGTTATAATTATGAGTACTTGAGGAATTGGATGAAAACCAGTTTTTCAAAACAGGATTTGGATATTTTTTTCATGCTTATTGGATATTATAAAATTAATAATTAGGAATTTACTTCTTTTACCCATCAAGAGAAACAATAATATTAGTTAAATGATAGATTAAATAGCATATTTTCATGTTCCATGACTAGAATCATTTACAGTAGTATTTCATTTGGTGAAGTTGTTAATAGTATGTGAAAAATAATGATATTACACATTTTTGTACATAAAATGTTATTAAAGCTTAGAGAAATTAATAGAGGTGATTATAAAGCTTTTGATTTCTTATCTGGTGAATCGACTATAATGTGTCATCAGTTGTTCATAATGATAAAAAATTGTTTATAATATATTGGTGAGAAAGCTCTTGATGATGAGATACATTTTGAAAAAATTATTAACATCATTACCAGTGAATAGGAATCTAAAAGAATGATTTTGGATGAGATAATGAATCTTAATAATCATACCTTTGAGGATCTCATTGGTAACCTTAGGCAGTATGAGGGTAGGATCAAGTGATATTATGAGAATAATAAAAACAAAAATGATGTTGTTTTCTTTTCTACAACATATACCTTACCTTCTAAAGTAAAATCTATTCAGAATGTTGTTAATTCATCAAGAAAGTGGGAATTTGTTTATAAATATGATTAAAGTGTTTCTAAACAGGCTGAAAATTAATTGGATAATCTAGAAAAAAGGTTGAATAAGAGAGTCGATAATAATGATTACTAATTTTGATATAAGAAATTTCATAACAATAGAAGTGATAAGAAATATGAACTCACCTAGTATGAATGTCATAAAGTTGGAAACATTTCAACCGATTTTCCAAATTATAAGAGGAATGATAGAAAAGAAAAGAACACAGAAAGGAAACAAATATTATAAATAAATATGAAAGAGAATGTTATGAAACCTACTAATGCATGGAATTCCATCCGAGGTGATTCTATTGATAGTTCTTTAGATAATGAATGTTCCTATCAAAGTTTTGGACTCCTAATGTATTAATCATGTTTTAATGAGCACAAATCTCAATAATAATTACACATCTTGTTACTGATCTCAATTCTTAATTACAAATCTTATTCATGATCACAAATCTCCTTATGATTTACCAATATTAGAAATAATTAAATATCTTTTCAATCCTATATATTTATGTTTCAAGTTCTCTTTCCTTATAATAATTTAGCTTAATTTATATTATGCATATTACTGTTTAAGTTTGAATACTGTTATTTTTCTAAGTATCAACACACTGTGAGAAACACACTGTTGAGAAGAAACCGTGACCCAGACATTGTGAAGGACACACCGTGACCAACACACTGTGATTCAGACACCAAGACCTCGAAACACCGTGATTCGGACACCGTGACCTCAACACACCATGACCCAGACACCGGGAAGGATGTACCGTGAAGAAGACACCAGTTCAAGGAGACATTATTTGGATAACTATTGTGACATTGTATCTTAACCTTTTTGTCAATATTATTTAAATAATGCTAATGGTCATATTTTATGTTTTTCATGCAATTAATGTTATTTAATGATAGTTGTTACATGTCAAGAAACTGTACCTCGTACCTATGAAAAGGTAATCATTCCTATTGTCAGAGCTCGTTGAATATAAGGAAGATTGAGCTCCAGTAAATAAGTATAGAAGAGCATACATATGTGCGACAACTCAAGAAACAGGAGTTCTCTGTAATAAATAGAAGAGAAATCATGAGCAATGAAGAACACATTGCAATATCTTCAAAGAACTCTCATGTGTAAAATCCAACACAACTGAAGAACACACGAAGAATCAAGAGAATTTCTTAACATGTGAAAGACACCAAGCTAAACCACAACACTCTGTTTTTTCAACAGAAAAACCAGAGAAGGACTCAGATGCATTTCTGCTGAATCCAAGGATTCTAGAGCTGCACTACCAATCACTAGAGCATTCTAAACTCTCATATACTCTCTCTAAGTGATTTCTTTATTTACTTTTTTTAGAAGTGTGTGTCCTCTGTATATCTTACACACACACTGTCTCCTGTGCTGAAATGGATGATACTAAATCCTCATTCAAAACATTCAACACCTTTTTGTGTCCCACTGAGGATAGTGGTAGAGGTCAAGTAGGACCTGGATAGCATGTGTGTTGATGTCTTTGTTTTCCCCTGAAGAACAGTGGTAGAGGTCTCTGCGTGACCTGGACAGTCTTGTACTATTGTTAACCCCGATCCAGGGTGTGGATCACTTTTATAGATAAATTTGGGGGGACTAAGTCTTGGATTGAGACTGAACCTCTTGGTTATATCTTCTTTTCATTTTAGTTCAAGATTAAAGTATACAATATCTAATTTATATTCTGCTACTATTACTTTGAAATACAGAACTATTTTAAAGCTACTTTGATAGTTATTCTAGCTAGTGATTGTAATTATTTTAAATCAGTAGATTAGTTTCAAAGGCCAATTTAATCTTCTGATTAAATTGACTGAGACCTAATCAATCTTTGAGAACCTAACTGAACCTTTACAATTTTACAAATTCACTACAGTTTAACTTGTTATATAAATTGGGGGATTTTAATAGAAATTGTTTTTAACAGAAATTTTAATTGGAACTCAATTCGCCCTGCTTTTGAGTATCCACTTCTACCAACATTTGGTATCAAAGGCTTGTTTTTATTAAAGGACTTCAACATACTCTATTTTTCAACTGTGATTGTAGTTGCATCTTTAAAAATCTTAAATTTCTATTAGTTAGAAATTTTATCTCTTTAAATATATTTTCTAAAATTTAGCTATGGATAATAGACTATAAGGTGATGATACTAACATGCCACCTTTCTTCAATGGTACCAACTATGCCTAGTGCAAACATAAAATGAAAATTCATTTAGAAAGTATGAATTTAGATATTTGGACTGCTATAGAGTCTCAATATAAAATTTCAGAAACTTAAAGAACTACTTGGGATGAACCTACTAAAGTGGATTATAATAATAATTGTAAAGCTATGAATGCTTTGTATTGTGCATTAGGATATGAGGAATTCAATAGAATATCCGCCTGTAAAACATCTTATGAAATATGGGATACTTTTTCTTTTTCTCTTTAGGGAACAACTAATGTTAAAGAAATGAGATTGAATACTTATACTATTAAATATGATAATTTTAAGATGAGACATGATGAACACAATTCTGACATGTATCTCAAGTTTAATGAGATTATCAACACAATGAGCTCACTTGGAAAGGATGTTCCAGTTAAGGAACAAATAATGAGAATATTGAGATGTCTACCAGACTGATGGAGAGGCACTTCTGTTTAAATCAGAGAATCATGTGACATTGGAGCTCTGCCTATTAAAGAACTAATTGGTATGATTATAATGTATGAGCAAGAACTCAAGGTGAATAAGGAGGAATATGATGAACTTAAAAGTAAGTAAGTAGCCTTTAAAACATCTTCCTCAAAGAGAAAGGAAAAACACAATGTTCCAATACAAAATGAATGATCAACAAGTGAAGATTCAGACTCTGACAGCGATGCTGAAATGGAACAGATAGCCAGGAGGTTTAATAAATTCTATAGGAAGAAGAAATTATTCAGAAAGTCAAACTACAAAGGAAAGTATGGAAAAAAGGTCACTAGAAAAAGGATTGGAAAAGGCCAGATAAAAGTGATGAAGTATTCTACTATGAATGCAAAAGAAAAGGTCACATTAAAGCTGACTATTCAATGTTGAAGTTTAAGAAGAAACATGACTACAAGGACAGTAAGTTCAAGAAAGATATGAAAGCTACCCGGAGTGCTTCAGAAGACAACACAAGTGAATCTGAAGTTTCTTATTCTAAAAATAATTGTGCCAACATTTGTTTCATGACCAACACATCTGAGGTAACCTTAGATACTCCTGTTTTAAATTCCTATTATTCTAAAGTTGATGTTGAATCTGATTCTGATTCTGAAGACTTGACTAAAGATGAATTATCTGAATATTGTAACATGATAGAAGAAATATGTAATGAACTTAAGAACAAGTACAAAGCCTTAAAGAAACAGCATTCTCCCACTGCTACTGTTAAATCTACCCTTAATATAGAAAAAGAAAATAATTCTCAATAGTTGAAGGAAAATACTGAATTAAAATTTTCTAATGAGCAACTTAGAAAGGACTTAGAAAAATTCACAAAGGGAAAAGATACACTTACTCAAATTTTAAGTAAACAAGTTGCACCAAAGTATACTACTAGTTTGGGATACCAACCTGGACAGAGACAGTTTACCAAAACTATATTTATTCCTAAATCTTGACAAAATTTTGCGTGTTCCAGTTTTGGAAATTCATATGCTTCAGCTAGTTACTCACATAGGTATAGATCGAATCTAGTTTACCTTTCATAATCTGTTGAAGCTACTGATTATATGAAACCCATATGACAAATTTTTGTACCTAAAGCATTAATTGCTAACCTGTCTGGACCTAAGAGAATTTGGGTACCAGAATCATATTCCATCTAAAACTATTTTGTAGGAAACCTTCTTGAAGAGTTCCCATAAGAAGATATGGTACTTGGACAGTGGATGTTCAAGTCATATGACTGTGGATTACTCATGCTTCAAGAGCCTAATCAAGGTTGATGGAGGCCATGTCACCATTGGTGATAATTTTAATGGAAAGATCATCGGCCTAGTCCAAATTGGTAACACTAATATTGTTTTAATTTCTAAAGTTTTATTTGTTTATGGGTTAAAATATAACTTGTTAAGTATATATCAATTATGTGATGATGGCTTTAATGTTAAATTTGAAAATTATTCTTGTAATGTTTTTAATTCTACAAATGTTTTAATATTTTTTACTTTGAGAAATGAAAATGTTTATGATGTTGATTTAAATTCTTTAGCTAAACAAAACATTACTTTTCAGAGTGCTTTTCATAATGAATCTTGGCTTTGGCATAGAATATTAGGAAACTGTAATATACATTCACTTAGAAAACTAACTAGGAAGGACTTAGTTAGAGACTTACCCAAACTTGAGTTTCCATATGACAAAGTTTGTAATCCCTGTCAAAAGGGAAAACAACACAAAATCTCTTTCAAACCAAAGAAAGAGGTGTCAACTTCTCAACCCCTCAAGTTGGTTCCCATGGACATGTTTGAACCATCTAGAGTTTCTAGTTTAAATGGGAAGCACTAAGTCTATGTTCTAGTAGATGACTTTTCTAGATATACTTGGGTAGACTTATTAGCTCACAAAAGTGAAGTTAGTTCTTATTTTGTTAAATACTCCAAGTCTGTATTGAACCTTAGTGGACATAAGATTAAGACCCTGAGAAGTGATCATGGCCGTGAGTTTGAAAATCATGAGTATGACTTCTTTTTCTCAAAAAATGGCTATACTCACAATTTCTCTTCCCCTAGGACACCTCCGCAGAATGGTGTATTAGAAAGAAAAAATAAAACCCTTCAAGAAATTTCAATAACTATGATTATTGAGTATGAACTACCTATTTACTTTTGGGATGAAGCTATAAATGCAGCTTGTTATATCATCAATAGAGTCTTAGTCAGACTTGTTCTCAAATAGACCCCTTATGAGTTGTGGAACAATAGGAAAACTAAAGTTAATTACTTTAGATTCATTGGCTGTAAAGTCTTTATTCCCAATACGAAGGATTATCTGGATAAGTTTTCTTCTAAGAGTGATGAAGTAATATTTTTATGATATTCTATAACTAGAAAAGCCTAGAGTTTTTAATAATAGAACCAAGTGTATGGAAGAATCTATTCACATCAAGTTTGATGAAACTAATCCACATAAACCTAAGCCTTCTCTTGAAAATCTTGATGAATATTTGTCTATTTTGAACCTTAATGACAAAACCAATGAACCTACTCTAAAAATATCCAATTCTGGAAACATTTCATAATTTTCTCTTAATGAACCCAAACCTAGGGAAGAACCTGAAATTTCTAGTCCTACCTTTACTAGATCAACTCGAATTCTAAATAATCATTCTTTAGATGTTGTTCTAGGAAATTTGGATAGAGGGAAACTGACTAGAGCTTCTCTTAGACATTAGGTTGAACACTAAGCCTTCTTATCACAGCTTGAACCTAAAAATAGTAATGATGCTATTAATGATGAATTTTGGGTAATTTCTATACAAGGAGAACATAATCAGTTTGAAAGTAATAATGTTTGGAAACTAGTAGAAACACCCAAGGACACTTTTTTCATAGGCACAAAATGGGTATTTATAAATAAAGTAGATGAATCTGGAAATATAGATAGAAACAAGGGTATATTAGTTGCACAAGGTTATAGTCAAGAGGAAGAAATTGACTATGAGTAGACTTTTTCTCCAGTAGCCAGACTAGAATCCATTAGGATCTTACTTGCTTATGCTGCTCATCTAAATTTTAAACTGTACCAAATGGATGTCAAGAGTGCATTCTTAAATTTTTATATAGATTAGGATGTTTTTGTTGAACAACCACCTGGATTTACAAACCCTCATTTCCAAATCATATTTTCAAATTATCAAAATATTTATATGGTTCAATGAAATCTCTAAGAGCTTTGTATGATAGATTAAGTACTTTCTTATTTCTAAAGGTTTTACAAAAGATAGAGATGATCCTACCCTTTTTATAAAAAAAAATTCAATAGATGTTTTAGTTGTTCAAATATATGTAGTTGATATTATTTTTGGATCTTCAAAAACTTCTTTATGTACTGATTTTTCTAAAATGATGCAAAAAAAATTTGATATGAGTTTAAAGGGTGACCTAAAATTCTTTATTGGATATCAAATCTTTCAAAATAATGATGGAATTATTTTAAATCAAATTAAATATACTAGAGATCTTTTAAAACTTTTTGGATTGCATAGCACTAAAAGTAGTGACACTCCCATGAGTACCACCTATAAGTTGGATCTTGATGAAGATGGTAAATCTGTTGATCAAACCACTTATAGAGGAATGATTGGAAGTCTACTATACATAATTTCTAGTCATCCTGATATTATGTTTAGTGTGTGTATTAGTGCTTGTTTTCAAGAAAACCCTAAAGAATCACATTTAAATACTGTAAAGAGAATTTTCAAATACCTAAAGCATACTCCCAAACTAAGATTGTTCTATCCAAAAGGACAATCATTTGAATTAGTTAGTTATTCTGATGCGGATTTTTCTGGATGTATGTTAGATAGAAAAAGTACCTTTGGAACATGTCACCTTTTAGGAAAGTTGCTAGTATCATGGTGTAGTAAGAAACCAAATTTTGTTACATTAACTACTGTAGAAGATGAATACATAGCTGCTGGAAGATGTTGTGCACAAATTTTGTGGATGAAACACACATTACAAGACTATGGATATCAATTCAGACATGTACCAATAAATTTTGACAACACAAGTGCTATTAACATTTCAATGAATCCTGTTTCACATTCTAGGTCAATTAATATTGATGTAAGACATCACTTTTTGAGGGATCATTATCAAAAGGGTGATATCACTTTAGAATTCATTGGTACTGAATATCAACTTGCTAATATATTCACTAAACTATTAAATAATGAGATAATAGACTACAACATACATGATCTTGGTATTATTAATCATAAATAGATATCTTATTTGTCTTAATGTTTAATATTTTACAATATTTTACTTTACGGTTTCATGATTCACGGTTTCTCAGTTACTGTTTCATGCTTATGGTCTCACAGTTAACACCTTGTGTTCACAGTCTGTCACTTAACTGTCTCACCATGACAGAACAGTTCACTCACTATCTCACCGTGACTGCATAGAATAGTCACTGTCTCACCGTGACGATCACCAATTGTCTCACCATGATGAATACTTTTCATCACACCGTAACGCTTACTCATGGTCTCACTGAGAAGGGTATTTATGCATTTATTTTAACCCGTATCGCGGTAATTTTTATTTCACCGCTATTTACTTTCCCGTGTTTTTGTTTTTATGACATTTGGCATTCCCAAATGATAAAACATTGGGGTTTTCACACGATTCCTCACCCAAACTATTTCCTAAACATTCTCAACCTTGAAAACCTTCTCTTCTTATCTCTCGCCCAAATCTTAAGTGGATGCCAAGGATTAAGCATCCGTCTTCACGCCCATCAGAGAAGTGCCAGTATATGAAAAAGGAGAGACCACCGAAGATAGATCCCGATGGTCCCCAGAATCCTAACCTAGTAAGTCGTATTGTTGCTCCTAAGAAAGAGATTTTTCCTGAGTAGCTACTATCTAGTAAATCATTGGTTCTAAAAGTTCATAGAGAACAAGGATGGATTGAATGGTTCTCTTGAAGGGATATACCTATATACCCGAGGTTGGTATCTCAGTTTTATCAGTATGTAAAGTTTTCTTTTAATACTGGAGAGAGTTTTATGGTAACAAGCTGGATCAATGGTCAGAAATGTTCTTTCAGTTCAAGGCTATGGGCTTCATTCCTAAGGATTACTCATGAAGGGATTTGTGATGACTACCAAAGAGACCCACCTCCTTCAACCGACATATTTGACCTGGAGAATGCCTTGGAAATATTAAATGGAAATAAAACCAAGTGAAGGGACATAGCTGCAGAGCTGGATGGGGAGACAAGGCTCCTGTTTAAATTTGTTCAGAATTTGATTAGCCCAATGAAAGGATATTTTACTGTGTTGATGTATCAGCATGTGTTCCTAATTCATTGGATGAAGAATGTCCATAAGATTAACCTATGAAAATATCTCATTCATTATATGTGTGAACTGATTAAGGTCACTTCCAAATCCACATATTTGTTTTACTGAAGGATGATTTCGGCTATGCTAGTTGCCAATGGAGTTGTTGGGACGAATGAATAAAAACTTGTGGATTTGGAGTAATTTTTATCCAAGACTACCATTAGAAGGATGAAAATCAATTGGAACCCTTGGAAGATGTAGCGGGTTGAAGATAATGAAAAGTTTTAAAAAAAGTTCAATCTTATTGATTATACAAGTAGGACAATGAATATAACTAATCCTGGTTTGGAACCAGATGAAGTGGTTGAGTATCCAGAAGAGGTAGAAGAAGAGGAAGTGGCTGCTGAAGTACCACCTAGAGAAGAGGCTGGAGTACCTCAAAAGGAAGCAGCTCCTATTGAGAAGGAAAGGATTGTTGTCCCTGCTGATGTTCCTACTAAAATACGTCTTAGAGAGGAAGTTGATGTTGTTCTTAGAGAAGAAGAACTTTTTGTTGTTTTTAGAGGATAAAAATCTCCTACTGTTCTTAGAGAGGAAGAATCTCATGCTTCTAGAGAGGGTGTTGATCCAGAAACCCAACCATAGGCTGCAAGAGATTTGATTATCCCTGTTTTAGAGCAGCAAGCCATGGAAGAGTCTGGTGGTGTAGAAAACCTCCCTACAGTGCAAGAAGAAAATGTAGACAATCTCACCTCTGTGCAAGAATCAATTCTGGAAGCACAACCTATTGAACAATCGGTTCCTGAGTACATACCCCCTGGTGATGATAGGATGTAAATTTCTTTTTGGTTGGCAGGGAAAGAAATGGTTGAGGAGAATAGAGTTGATCATGTGGATCTTGATCATGATATCGAGCCTATAGTTTCTGAATTGGAAGCATAGTTTGATGGGGATGAACCTCAAATTCTTGAGACTGGTGAATCTGAAATCAATGAAGTTGGATCTTCTAAATCCCCTAAACAAACTGTCTCTTTATCTATGTAGACTCGGTATGAATTTCCAAGATTTTATGATGTGATTGAATCATAATAAGTGACTGAAACTGTTATAGATCTCTCTTCTCTATTTCAATTGAAGTCAGTCACTCACCATGAACCAGAACCAGAACTAGAGCCTCAACCTCATCCTCAACCTGAATTAGAATCTGAAACTGAAACTGACTCAGAACCGCAACCCAACCCTGAACCTGCTCATGGACCACTTTCTACACCTTTTCCTGATCAGTAAACTTTTTTAAATAAAGAAGATTGTAAAGTCTTTGGAGATACTATCTGAGCTGGAGTTGAGAAGATTATATCCTCTCAACCTCGTCCAGTGACTCAACTAAATCAGGAAGATGCCTCGATTCTTTTGGAAAATATTATTCTGCATATTCAACCCAGGATGATTCGTTAAATACATGAAGTAAGAGTTTAAAATATTTTTCTTAGTTATGATGTTTCAAATTTGAATGATATGGTGGAATCCTTCAAAAATAATTGTCTTCAAGATCAGAGCATGCTCCTATTGTTGATGCTCCTGCACCTGTTTCTACTTCTCCTGAACCAAATGTTTCCAACATTTATCGAGTGATTGTTTCTCAAGTTCATCCATATTTGTTATCTTTTGATGAGAATATTGGAGAAATAAACAAACAGATGTTGCAAAACATGAGATATCTTGTAGAAAATATCAATAAACTCATAGATGAGTACACTGGATGTGTTCAAAAGGTTTTGAAATAGCTCAAAGCTCTAACTGTGGCTGTAAAGGCTTCTCCTCCGTCTGGTCAACCTTCTATTCCTTATTTGGATGATTCTATTCTCAAGATCCATAATCAAGGAAGAAATTTAGAATGCCTTCAGTGGTTTATATTTTTCTTCTTTATCTGAATTTGTGAAGAACAGTGATAGAGCACTTGATTTGGTTCGCATTCATTCTATGATTGCCAATGATTCTCAATAGGAGATCACCAAGAAGATATATTTTTATCTCACCATGATTTTCTCCAAAAGTGAGATGACCAATCACTTTAAGTATCTTGTGGAGAATTTGAAAATCCCTCCAGTGACTCGCGCTTTTAAAGATCTAGTTCAGAAGATTACAGAGTTCACCAGATTGTTGGAAAAATTCATGGATAATAAGGATGATTTTAAAAAGGCTATGAAATATAGTGGAGAAATCATTACTGATTTCATCAATCATTTGAAGTTGTATCTTCATGTGCAGAGTACTGCTATAGTTGCTCCAGCTGCTGCCCCTCTTCGACCAGGTCTACTTGCCCTAGCCTCAACTGTTATGTCAGTCAGGCAAGCCCTTTCTCAGATCAGACCTATCATTCTTGACCAACCACAGACTAGATCTTCTACAGCTCCTACTTTGGCTCTGTCCATATTTGAAGGTCTAACATTACCATATTTGTCTACCACCTCCATGCATTCTTCTACATTATCTCCATATCCTGCTGCTGGTAAAGGAAAGGAAAAATCCAATCCCTGAAGACGCCTAGTGACTACTTTCTTTTTGATGGGATGTCTTTTTTTGTGTTTTCCTACTGTATGTTGTAGACTGAACGTTATAAATGACAAATTCACTATTTCACTCCATTATTTCTTCTTTTTTATAATCACAAAATGTGTACAAAGAGTTATCTCTTAGTATTTTATTTGTTGTTATTCTATATGTTATTTTCTCTAACGTTGCATTTCCTTTATACTTCAACTATACAAGATTTGTTATCATCAAAAAGGGGGATATTGTTGGACTCCCCATATATTAATAATGTTTTAATGATCACAAATCTCAATCATTATTTCAAATCTTGTTACTGTTCTCAAATCTTAATTAAAAATCTTATTCATGATCAAAAATCTCATTATGATTTACCAATCTTAGTAATAATTACATATCTTATCAATCCTCGGTATTTATGTTTCATGTTCTCTTACCTTATAATGGTAAAGCTTAATTCATATTATGCATATTACTGTTTAATTTTGAATACATTTATTTTTCTAAGTATCAACACACCGTGAGCAACACACCGTGAAAAAGAAACCGTGACCCTGACACCATGAAGGACACACTGTGAGAAACACACAGTGAATAAGAAACCGTGACCCAGACACCATGAAGGACACACATTTACCAACACACCGTGAGTCAGACACCATTTCTTTGACACACCGTGACTCAGAAATCGTGACCTAAACACATCGTGACCCAGACACCATGAAGGACTTACCATGAAGGAGACATCAATTCAAGGAGACACCATTTTCATAACTACTGTGACACCGTTTCTTAACCTTTTTTTCAATATTATTTAAATAATGCTAACGATCATATTTTATGTTTTTAATTCAATTATTGTTATTTATTTAGATTTATTACATATTAGGAAACTGTACCTCGTACCTATGAAAAGGTAATCATTCCTATTGTCGGAGCTCGTTGAATATATGGAAGATTGAGCTACAGTAAAGAAATACTGAACATATGTACGTGTGACAACTCAAGAAAAACAAGTGCTCTATACTGAACAGAGGAGAAATCCTGAGCATTGAAGAACGCATTTCAATATCTTCAAAGAACTCTCATGTGTGCAATACAACACAACTGAAGAACACACAATGAATCAAGAGAATTTATTCACATGTGAAAGACACCAAACTGAACCACGACACTCTATTTTCAATAGAAAAACGAGAGAAGGACCCAAAAGCCTTTCTGCTGAATCCAAGGAGTCCTGAGCTGCACTGCCAATCACTGGAGCTTTCTAAACTCTCATATACTCTCTCTATGTGATTTTTTTATTTACTTTTTTGAACAGTGTGTGTAATCGATATATCTTACACACAGACACCGTCTCTTGTGCTGAACTGGATGATACTAAATCCTCATTCCAAACTTTCTACACCTTCTTGTGTCCCGTTGAGGATAGTGGTAGAGGTCAAGTAGGAACTAGACAACATGTGTGTTGTTGTCTTTGTTTTCCCAAGAAGAACAGTGGTAGAGGTCCCTACGTGACCTGGACAGTCTTGTACTGTTATTCACCCCAATCCAAGGTGTGCATCACTTTTATATATTAATTTGAGAGGACTAAGTCTCAGCTTCAGACTGAACCTCTTGGTTATATCTTTTGTGCATTTTAGTTCATGTATAAAGTATACAATATCTAATTTATATTCTCCTGGTATTACTTTGAAATACAGAACTACTTTAAAGTTACATTGATAGTTAATCTAGAAAGTGTCTGTAATTATTGTAAATCAGTAGATTAGTTTCAAAAGCCAATTTAATCTTTTGATTAAATTTACTAAGACCTAATCAATCTTTTAGAACCTAACTGAACCTTTACAGTTTTACAAATTCACTACAGTTTAACTTTTTTTATAAATAGGGGGATTTTAATAGAAATAATTTTTAACAAAAATTTTAATTGGAACTCAATTCACCCTACTCTTGAGTATCCACTCTGACCAACACAAAAGAACATATCCCTTTTTTCCAATATAACTAAATTTAATTAGTATTTAATGGAAAAGGTAAGAACAACTGAAAACATTAACCACATGTCTCTATGTTTTAATATTCATTTTTACAAGTATTCATCAACTTTTGATAAATAATTTTCCTTTAAATAAGATAATTCTTCATCTTTTTTTTATGTAGTTTCACTCGTTAATAAAATTTTAGAAAATTAAAATTTTAAAATTTATATGAAACATCATAATAGTAATGAAAAAATCCTATGAATTATTTGATAATAATTATTTTGAAAAAGTACATATTAGTTATTTCAAAATATCTTGGTGAGACTATTTTTGAGAAGTAAACTATTTATAAAGATTTTGAAAAAGTAGTTTGAGAAAAAATAGTTTTAGAATCAAAACATAATTATAAAACTGATAGTAATGAGGATAAATACTTAGTTGTCAAACTAAAATAATAAATCTCCATTTTGAGAACATTATTATCAAAATTTTCCACAATAATGGATTGTTTTTATAAAATGTATAAATAAATTATACATCAAGTTAATTGTCCCAGAATTAATTATGTATATAAAAACCTACATTTAGTAATAATTTCTTTTTTCTGAGAAATTGACCCTATTTTAAAATGATTCCAAGTGTTGGTCATTTGAAAAAGAATAGATCCTTAAAAATTTTCAATATCTTGGTTTTCATAAAGCCTATTTTTCTAAATAAATTAGGATTCATAATGTTTTTCCCCTATATTACCGGGGCTAATAATTTTTGGGTTCCAAAAGTTTAGTGTTATTTGTTTTTGGGAAAACAAAGGTAGTACCAACAATAAGAATATATCTTAGATGAATAGTGGGTGCTCTAGTAAAATGATTGGAAAAAAAATTTCATTAAGAAGAAAATAAAAATGAAAGGACAAAAAAGAAACATTTTGAGATAATACTCAACAAGATATAATCATCATATGTTAAAAAATTCTTCTTAAAAAATATTTTATTTGATATTTTATTTGTTTTTTAAATGTTCTTAAGAAAATCATATAAGAATAAATCATTAATTTAATTATTTTTAACTAGTGATATTTAGGAATGATAAATGTATTGTACATAGATCCAAGCATGAATTTATTCATTCTATCAATCGGAATAAGAATGTTTACACACACAACATTAAAGACCTTAAGATCCAAGACATACCATGAATTAGTGAAATGGAAGATCAATCATGGCTATTAAAATGAAGGTTAGGATGCTCTAATCGAATAAACTTAACTACGTTGACTAAAAATTACTTGTTAAGGATATTCCGGAATATATGTTTGATTCTTCAAACATATGCAACCCTTTTCAACATTGTACGAGATAGAAGTCATGTATTAAATATATTAGTGAAGTTTCAAATTCTTATTCTTTCAAGTTATTGTACATGTACTTATTTGGTCCTACACAAACTAGATGTATTAGTGGGAAATGATATTTACATATCTTAATTGATGATTATACTAGATACACCTTTTTTTATTTTCTCACAATGAAATATAAGGAATTTTTTATTTTAATGTTTTTGTATCCAAAATTAAAAATGGGGAAACCCTTCACAACATAACAATTATCATTTATCATTGAGTATAAATTTTAAATTATAATTTTAATAAATATATAGTAATAAAGGTTTTGAACATAACTTTTTAGAACCTATATCGCTCAAAAAAATTGTGTATTTGAATGAAGAAATGGAATTATTCAAGAAAAAACTATAACAATGTTGAGTAAATACAAAATTTTTAAAATAAATTAGTGGAAGTGGTTAGTATTAAATTCTATACTATAAATCGATTTTTTATTTGACATCTTCTTTATAAAACTTCCTATGATTTTGGGACAGAATGAAAACCAAATGTTTAAACTTCAATGTTTTTTGTTTCAAAGTACCCATCTTAAATACTAAAGATTAATCACATAAATTTTCACCCAAATCCAATGAAGTAATATTTTTATGTCATTACACTACTTCTAATACCTAAATTTTTTTAATAAAAATTATTTTGTAGTTCAGGAAATATTGAAAATTAGGTTTAATCAAACTGATCCCTTTGTTTTCAAAAAACCCCAACTAAAATATTTAGATGTCATTTATAAAAATAGTTTTAAACATCTATTAGAAATTTCTTATCATAAGAATATAACTCAATAAATTGTTTATAAACTTATTCCTTCGGAATATTTTTTACCTAATATTGAATAACATACTTTTCAAAACTCTATAACTAAGTTGTTTCTTTGGAATCATCCTTGTGAGAGTATCATTAGTAAAGTAGATAAACCAATTGGGATTAGATTTTCCTTATGATATAAAATTGAACATCTATATTTTTTTATCCCATTATGAAACTAAGAATACTTATTAGTATATAGGTGATGAGGATTGGATTAATTAAATGAGTTATTAGCATAATTATTTTGAGAGGAACCAAGTCTATACATTAGATTCACAACCTTCATAGAATTCTTTAATTCCAGAAAAATAAGGTTTCTATAATAATTGTGATGAAAATGAAATAATTGTTATAAATAAAGCTCTAATTCTTTGTTAATGTTATAATAAATAAGATGTAATTAACTATGAAGAAACCTATGCGCTGGTTACAAAACATGGGGCTATTCGAATACTTTTATCTTTTAAAGTAATCTTCAATTTCAAACATTTTCAAATGGATGTGAAGTGTGATTTTATTAATGTATATGTTGAACAATAAGTTTATTTAGAACAACATCAAGGTTCTGAAAATACAAAACCTCCCAAATACATTTAGAAACATACCAACGATTTATATGAACTTAAACAAGCCCCTAGAGCATGGTATAATAGGTTAACCATATTTCTATTAACAAAAAATATTGTTAAAGGAGTTGCTGATAATTTTTTTTACAAATTATGTTAATAAAAATATTTTTATTTTCTTATTTTTATTTATGACATTATTTTTTTGTAAACTCAAAAAACATTAACAGTTTCCATTTCAGACCTCAGCAGATCTGAGTTTGAAATGAGCAAGATGGGTGAGTTAACAAATTTTCTTTATTTTTAAATTTCCCTAAAACCATAAGAAATTTTTATTTATCAACATAATTATATAAAATATATTATTAAGATATTTTTATATGTCAATAAAAAATTTATTATTAGTCCATTCAGTACCTCAAATACTTTAGATCTAGATAAGGCTGAAAAGCTAGTTGATCAAAATATTTATTATGGTATGATAAGAATTATACATTACTTTACTGTTAGTTAACTATATTTAATTTTGTGTATATTATTATGTAAAATATATCAAGAAAATACAAATTAATCCCATTAAAAATACATAAAATTAATTTTTATTCATCTTTACGGAACTATGGATTTCAGACTCTATTATTCTTCTTGAAATATTTCTGAAATAATTTTTTGGAATGATGAATTTTGTGGTTATATAATTGATATAAAAGTTACATATATAATTTTTCATTTCAAAGGAGATTACTAAATTTATTTTTCTTGAAATTAATAACAATATCTATCACTTTACACTTCTAAATGTGAATATTTGGTAGCTTAAATTTGTTTTTCTCAACTATTATAGATTTCACACACACTCAATAACTACAAAATGAGTTTTACTAAAACTAAAATACTTTTTAATAGCCCATGTTTCATTTCCTTATGTAAAATCACATAACATAACTCATGTTTTAAAAACATACATATAAGAAAACATTTCTTTTGGGATCATAGACTGCAAGTAGATATAATTTTACAATTCACAACAATTCAAGATCTACTTACTGAAATTTTTACAAAACCACTTAGTTCAGATATATTTGAATATATTGAACAGAATCTAGGATTAATCAATATAATTTAATAATTCAAATATACTTATTTTTGAACCATGTCTTTATATTTAGTCAATAATTTTCATAGAGTGGAGTGTATAAGTTTTTATATTTTTCAAAAAATTTGTTTCCTAAATTTTTTATGTTTTCTTCAATAATTAATCATAATTATTTTTCAAGACCCAAATTACTTTATAAAAAACATATAGTCAGAATCATCCAAAGGTTATCCAAAATCATAAAATATTTAAAATTTTTCCAGATGCAAATGGTGTAATAAAATTTTCATATTCAAAAATTCTCATAATGAACATTCCTAATGAAACTGTTATAATTACTTTTTGTACTTATACTACCGTATTCAATATTTATTTTCAATACTATTTTAATATATTTAAAATACATGAAGGGAAGGTAATTACTAATAATGAAATTCTTTACTCTGTAATTTAATCTTCTGTATTTTTTTTAAAAAAATAATTATGATTAGTTATTTAGTTCTTGTTTTTATATATTTATTATTTATAAAAAGTTTGTTTTCATTTTCAAAAAAATTTAAACAAGTTTTCTTAATCGGATTCATCCTCAATATGAAAAATATTTTAAAAACATATAGAGAACAAAATATTTATTAAAATGTTCTTAGATGTAATATTGACCTTCAGATAAAAGGATTTTTTATATCCACCATTGGTTTTTTTGGGAAATCCAACCAATACTCCTAATTTCTTTATATAGTGGGACCCCCTATGTCTGACATATTTTTTTCAAACTTTTTATTCATGATTTCCCGACCCCTTCATGATCACAAGTATGATACATTTCATTTTCATCTAATTCGTCTATTTTTGTGGTGAATCTGATGGCCACCAAGTAGGACTTTTGAAAACATGTAATGTTTTGAGAGAGAGGTTAATAAAAGTACATTGTTATGATAATTATGATTTGATGGTGACAAATGTTATCTCATTTTAAGGATGGGAGTTTGTATGTGCTGGGGTACTAGATAAGTAATTTGATTTATTATTTCTTGATGTGGTTTGTGAATTTTATGCATATATTACATTTATTACAAAGGATGTTTAAGATAAAATTTCATTCATGATGTAAGACAAGATATATAAGCTATCCCAAAAGAAAATTATAGATTTTTTTGGAATACCTTTTGAAGGCAGAGCGTATTTTCCCTCTCCAACGATTCATGAAAATCATGGTATGTCTGATAGAAGAAGTGATGAGGATTTTTTTAAACATGAAAAGGTGTGAAAAATTCCTCATATCACTCCAAAAAATCGTATAGTTTTTTATGGCTGAAATTCTATTTAATACCAAGGAAGAGTGATAGAGATACTGTGAAATTATCTAATATTTGCATATTTGAGTTTTTATTTAATCTAATAAATACTAGTCTCTTGAAGTTTATCATTATTACTTTTGAAAATATCAATACTAGAATAATAAAAACCAGGATTATTACCTTTTCATCTTTTATAATAAAGATGGTCTTTTAATTTATAATGACTTTTAAAGATTCCAATAAATAGAATATAATATGAGATAATTTTTTTTGTGAATATATAATGAATATAATGATAATTGTTTCATAGAAAATCAAATAAATTTATTGAAAAATATGGCGGTGCCACATCAGATGTAGATCAATTAGGAAAATCAAATAAAATTAGATAATAAGAATAATAAAAAGGTTGAGACTTCTCCTCCTAGGAAAAAAAATAAAAAGGAAAATATATCTCAAGAATTGTTTAATGAGATGATGAAATCTCAGACTAAGAAAAAGAAAAGAGATCTAGAGTTCAAACATGACCTTGTTGAGGTAGACTCTTTAAAGATTCTTGCTTATAAAGATCTTCAAGAATAATACAAAAAGAAGCTGTAAAATAAAATGTTGAAAAAATCGCAATTTTGGGATAATTTTTAAAAAGGATTATAAAGGGCATTTTAGAAGGTTTTTATACCAACTTCTAATAATGATCAAGTGAATTCAGTAGCCTGAGTATTCTATTAAAAAATATTTATGGTATATGTGGAAATTACTTCGATCCAATAAAAGTGAAATAAAATATTATTGAAAATGAATTGGTTTAAAAAATTGAAGGAAATTTATCAAAACCAAAACCAGTAGGAAAATGAGCTCTCATAACTCAAAGATATTTATAAGAATATATTCATATGGATTTTAATGAAGAATATAATAGAGATGAAAAATATGAAAAATCAGGAAAAGAATAAGAAGAATAAGGTGAATACGAATTGGCTGAAGAATATGTTGAAGAAGAAGTGGATGAAAAAGAAGAATAAGAAGAGGAATAAAATGAATATAATAATGAAGAACAATCTCAAATTGATAAGAAATCATCAGATTCATAATCATCAACCTCATAGTAAATTAACTAAAAAATTAATAAAGAACAAAATATGGATGTTCGAAATAGGAATAAGATTCAACTTCATAATAAGAAGAACAATTATCATAAAAAAGAGGAAAATGATCGACAATATTAGACCAAAGTAGATAATAAATCCAACACATAATATGTGGAAATAATGAAAATTTATGATAATAAGATAATGTCAATGAAATTTGAGAACGAAGTTACAAATATTGATAAAAATAACAGAATGGAATTTGAAGTCGGTACAAGGTGAATAAAACCTCCAAAAGATAACTAAGAAAAATCAAATTTAACTGCAACTATTTGTCTCAAATGATTAGATTATATTGTTCTTTATTTGAAAAGGTTAAAAGGAACAATTATTTATGTTTCTATTATTATGTCTCAATGTCTATTAATTTATGATTATTTTATTGATAAATCTAAATCAGTAAATTTTTTAATAGAAAATGTGATTTGGACTAATGATGGGTTATGAGTTTATAAATAATGTTCTCCGACTCATAAAAAGGCATGAAATCATATGGTGGAATAGTCTCATAATTATGATACTGATATCAAGATGCACAATGAAAAATTGGATAAAGTTAAGAATTTTTTGGTATAATCAGTAAGTTCTTTTAATGACTTATCATTTCACGTGGATGAAAGTGTAAATTTTATGGAAGAATTTAAGGAATACATTGATGAAATAACAGAGGAAATTAGGGTTTTGAAAAAACCTATCCAAGACATGGAATTAGAAATAAATCAAATCTGATCATGTGCGGGTGAAGTTATCTTACTGAGAGATGAGAAAAAATATTTTTCTAAGAAACATTGGATTTAAGAATAAAAACATTAAATGATAGATAATTACCATCATATGTTCGAGAAGATCATGGATTTGGTGAAAACCCTGATAAAGAAATATTAATTTTTATTTCATTCGATCTTTTTTGTACTTATTTTATATATCATATCTATATTAGTTTATTAATGAATTAATTTTACATCCACATCAAATTTTTCTGAATGTGTTCCAATTCTGATTGGTTGAATGTTATTTCACATTTGTGTAGATGTTTGGTTGATTAATTATATTTCTTACTTCCCTAACAATTCAAGAAACTATAGAACATTCACCATTATATTTTAATATAAAAAAGTGGAAAAAATCATTATATTCAGGGGACACTAATAAATTGGATATAATTTTATAAAGGGGAATTTTTTTATTAATGGGGAGAATAAAATCCTTATAGAGAGAAATATTCTTAAGGGGAGAATTTTTTCAAATACTCCATCATATTCTCATTAATAATCAGAAGAGTTAAAAACATTATGGGAGTAAAGGAATCATGTTTAAATATGAAAACAAAGTTATTATAGGAAAAGGGTTGTATGTTCAAGAAATTTATTGTTTCATTTATGTTTTTGGATTATTCTTTCCAAAAAAAGATAGAGATTATTGAGTTAGATGTTCTATTTATTAATTTTCCATTCCTTTTGTTTTCAATATCCCACACACTTTCTTAAAATATGTATACTAACATTTTATGTGCATGATTTTTAGAATTTCTTATTGAAAACATTAAATTTTAAAATATAATGAAAATTTTCTAAAGTATTACGAATTTAATAATTATATTTCTTCATTACGATTATCATAATGAGTATTTATCTAATTAATCAGGATCAATTTTGCTAGACCAGAAGTTAGAAATTATTCATTTCTTTAGTGTTGAAAAATTTATTTACAATCATACTAATATTGGTACCGATAAAATCATAATAGCACTCATAATAATTATCATAATGTCATTGTTATGGAAGTACATCTGACTAACTAAAGTTTATAGTCAGAATAAGAAGGCTTGTTTCTAATTTAAGGAAATTATTTATCATTGTGATTGGGTTAATCAATAAATAATCAAAAATTCATTTATTATGGTATGTTAAGTGCCATCTATCTGAGGTTGTTGCTCAAACATGGAAAACCTGACTAGTAGGGGGATGCCTATAAATACTTGTCCATTTGAAGAGTTTGGAGTTAGTTTATTACTCTCTTTTGAAGGGGGTCTGTTTGAATATATCATTCTTATTCAGTTTTTTTTAAGTAAACCTCATAAGGTACATTTCTTTAAGAACTTCTGTAATTGTAACTAGAATTCGATTGTTATTACGATCGAGGGATTTAAGGGATAAGAAGATGGGGAACCCAATATTTTGATCATGGCCATATGGGTATTATAAGTCAGATACGATCCTTAATATTTATAGATTATGTGGCTATGAACAATGATCCAATCATAATATCAAGGATGTTTTGTGATAGGATGATAGATCAATTCTGATCATCATATTGAGGGATTCCTTGGTAAGATAAGACATACTTTACTATATATATAAAATAGTGGATACAATTTATTAGGATTATTGACTACCTTATTCATAATATTGAAATAGGTTTATCTTGTTAAATATCTTTTAATTCATTCTTACATTTAATGTCTATTGTATTAATTTTTTCCACATTTTAATTATGCTACATGTAATAAAAGTTTATCAGCGTTTTCAACATTCTAATTTTTTTGTTTTATCATTAATACATTTTTTTCAATAATAATCATAATATGATAAATAATATCCATAGTGAGTATGAATTTTACTTTGATATAATCATACATACTGTGATTCTGATTCGGTGACTTTTTTAACCAAACTCATTACCTAGTCTGATAACATGCTTAAAGAGGATTTGGGTTAAATAGTCCCATTTTTTCAACTAGGTTTTAAAACAAAAATCCACCCCCATTTTACGTAAAACCATTTGATCATAGTCATATGATCTAGTTTTTAGATAATATCATATTTTTTAATCTAATTTCTCTATAAATTTGGTACCATTAACAGTTTTGACCAAGAAGTGTCATGATTTAATTTGTATGGCACAATGTAAATCAATAATTGATTGTTTGAAGTAATTGTTAACTAATACATGAATGTTTAATTTAAATTAGAAAAGAGTAAGTAATGAATTTTATTAATATACTTTATATCATGGTATTAGAGTATATTGATGCAAGAGAGAATAGTAATATCCTTCCAATCTCTGAAATTTGGACATCATGAATTCAATAATGAAACTCATGATCTTAAGTAGTTGATGATTATAAGACCTATAATTTCTCAAAAATAAATCTAGATTTCATTATAATATTCATCACATAATACATTTTTTTTAATCGCATTATAATAACTAAACAGAAACTTGAGTAACCTTCAATAAAATGGCTATAATGGGAATTTTATAACATTAATAAATAAATTGAAACTATATAGTCTTTAACACCACACCATTATATTCTATAAAAAATAAAATAAATAAAATAAATATTAACATAATAAATTTAACTCCAAGAAATTTAATAAACGTGATATAGAAATTAAAATAATAATAAAAATAATTTTAGATGTTATAATAAAATGTATTTATAATGGGTGATATAACTATTGGAAGGTTTAAATGTCCATTATAATAATAACATTAAAATAGGATTATTTTAATAATAATGTGACTATTATGCATAAATAGGTCTCATAAAATTATAAAATATAATATTATAATAATACAATTAATAATTATGGATAATGTGAATTAATCAATGAATGTGAAAATTGTTAGATATATATGTTTTAGATCAATAGAAATTACAAAAAAAAGAATTTTTATATTTTTAGCACTTAATGCATTATTTTAAAATAAAATAACTATTTCTAATTAATAATTAAATTTCTCAAGTATATAAAATTAATTTCATAATAATGGATTCAAATTTATAATCATCGTGCTTGAATTATCCACTGAGAAATTTAAAAAAAATCATGAATAGTTGACATTTTAGGAAAATAATGAAAGATGGATTAGGTAAAAGTTATGTATTGTGAATAACTATTGATGTAAAAATATTTTAATAAATAATATAAATAATTTCAGTACCTAAAATATTTTTATATATTTCAATTATGAATTTCATAATATTTTTTTAAATTTCTATAACCAACAAAAATGTTTTTCAAAGTCAAAAAAATATTTAATGGTTTTTAAATATTTTTTTGAATAAATGTATTTTATTGGGACAAAATGATATTAAAAATGTGTTTTTTTCTTCACCAAATAAATGTCAAATACAGTTGTCAAAATTTAAAAAAACATGATAAATACTAGGGTCAATCTAATTATATTCAATTTTCCATAACCTAAATTTCCATAGCTTGAGTAAAAAAGATATTAATAAAATCTATTTTGTTTATTATAAACATGTATCCATAATCTCGTTCCTCTTCACTGTAAGTCCATTTGTACTGGTTATATTCTCAATTTATCTCAAGAATCCATATAATAAACTCATAAGGTTCTTTGGAGTTCTTTCTCAAGTATTATGAATCTATTTAGAAAGGAAAGTGTTATTAATATATTCTATTCATTTATTTTTAATCCTTTTGTATTCAATTACATTTTCATAACAATTATTAATAATCTTCATTATTTAAAATATTATGTTTTAATATTAATGATAGATTACCATTCGTTATCAACGAAATAATTTCATTCAACGTTATAATGAAATAATAATTCCATAGTTTTTAACACCATTATTTATATCGCTATATATGCCATGAATTTGTGGTAATATGGATATTAATATTTATTAGTGGGTTACTATATCAATGTTATGATAATATAAATTTGGTTCAGTATTTATTAGGTCTATTGTATATAATACATGATATTTACATATGTGAACCTGTGATATCAATACCATATGTATTAGCAGTTCTTTCTCAAATAATTTATATACCCCAAATTCATATCAATTGTCCGTGATTTTTTAAATTAAGTTTCAAGGGGTATTTTTCAATCCTTACTTGATTCTCTTTCCATTCAAAATAATATATTAAATTATTAATTATTATTTTTTTCCCAATAATATAAGAGTGTTATACCATATTGCTTCATTATAAAGTCTTTAATAATTTCATTTTCCTTTACATTGTGAATATCCAATTAAATTTTGGATTTGATTAAGATAAAAATATTATTTACATATAGAAACCATGAAACTCCATATATTCATTAATTATAAATGGAAAATTATTGATTACTTATCCATGTTTATTTTTTAGGTATCTTGTGGAAGGATACTATATGTATGTATTATCTTTCTTTTCATATAATTTTTTCCTTAGAATTAATATATGATTGGTGGAGACTAAAATTATATTATAGCTCGATGCATTGATAGTTCTAATTTGAAAAACTAGCTTAGGTATTGGTTTTATTTCTATAATTTTATTATAATTAATATACATGGGAACTTAATAATATTTTTAATATATATGAAATTATACATTCCATCATTATGAGATATATTATTATTATCTATGTTATAATTTATTTTCATTTCAATGGTATTCATGATTTTTTTATCTTGTTATCATTTATATGACACCATTGGACCCTTTATTATATAGATATTATGTATATCATGTTTAGTCCATGTTAGAGTCCACTATACACTATCCCTTATTGATTTCTTAAGAGTAGCTATTTTATTATTTCCCTATTTAAATAAGAAATGATGATATATTTTATATTTGAAATAAAGATAATCATGGAGGAATAATAAAGTTCCTTGTATTTTTATGATAAAATTTAAGTTCGTAGTGTAATATAATGATAATATATGTATTCAATATATTGAGAGTGTTAACCTTTTGGATCATGTGTACTATGATATTATATATTCTATTTAAATTATAATTAATGGCTATCAGATTTGAGTTGCACATGTTTGGAGTTGTTATAGTTGGGATCAGTGCAATAAAGGAATCCTAGTGAACTATTTTTTAGAATAAAATAGTAAAAATTTATACCATTTTATATATTCTTAGGATAATCAATAATTTTTTGAGAATTTATACGACACATTACATACATTTATTTAATAAATTCACATTAATTATATACCATGTTAAATTTTTAATTTTTTTATGTATAAATAATTAAGAAAATTATTATTTTTACAAATAATTTATAATTAATTGAATAGATAACTATGTTAACTCGTGTTATGAGTGTATGCATTTCCCATGTGAACAAAACAAAGAATGTTATGTTAGAGTTTATTGGATCATCACTATATTATAGGAGTTAAATCTTGTTATAGAAAATTACCTTGTCTATATAGATTAACCCTTTTCTACCAGGACATGTGCCCTTATTGTATTAATTAAATAGATTATTAAATTTTTCATTAGAATTTATCTGATAAAAACGATAATTTATTTGAATTCTGGGATAAAGATATGGGGTTGTCTTTTATTATTTGGTTTTGGTTTTGAATTTTGAATTTCGAGGATGAAATTGAAAGTTTTTAGGTGTTTTGATGTTTTTAGGAAGGTTTAGAGGTTTTAGAGTTTGTAAAATGTGGTTTCACATACAGTTTAGAACTACATATGAAAAATGTTACTAGATGATAGGGAAACAATTATTTTTTGAGCATGATAGAGATATGGTTGTCTTATTGGTTCCACCATGTACAAAGTGTTCTTATACTAGGTAGCTGGTAGTCAGGCCCATATTTTTTAAACAAATAGGGGATATTTAGTCATTTTTGATAATATATATTTATCCCACTTCATCTTCCATTCAACTTCACTCATCCAAGCCAAATAACGACTCTACGTTGTAGATCCTTCTTGATATATTCCTCTCATTTTTAACCTATTCCAATACATTTCTTAAAATAATGGATTTTCATCCCTAAACAAAGGTAACACACATTTACAAATATTTTCTTCCCTTGTATAATCTTATTCACTAATTATGATTGTTTTGTTTAGGAGTTCTAATATAAACTTCTTCAGTTTATGTTATAATTAATTATAGTTTATGGGGATTCTTCTTCTCATCATTATTGTATTTCACGTATAGTTGTTTATATCTAACACATTTTCTTTTTGATGGAAGGTGGTTGAGGTCTGTTTCATTCTACAGATTTAATTATTTAAGGGATAAATTTAGGGTGATTAATTATAGTTAATTAGGGATTTAGGATTTCATATTCATGGGAGTATATATAAATTTTCACCCCATTTTTCATTAGGTTTAGTCATTCTTGATATATAGTGATTTCATAATTGGAACTCCATGATGAATGAATTTGATTTGGTAATTTTAGTGGCTTCTTGATGGTCATTTAGATTGATTAAAATAAATAATAAATATCATAGTTTCATTATACCATCCAATTAATTCATATATAATTAATGGAATAAGTCTTTGATTTGGATTCTAAATTTGTAATAAATTTTGATCAACTATTTTAGATATTATAAATAAATCATTTTTAAAATGTATTTTCATCAAACATATTAATTTATTTATATGGGAAATATATATAAACCTATTTAATTATATTTTTCATCGATGTTTTATTATAACTTCACATGATTTTATGTGGATTTAGCATATGGTAATGTATTATTGAAAATAAATTATTTGTCACATTTTGTGATCATTTTTTATTGCTTTTGTCAATCCCTTGATCATTTATTCATGAATTATTTTTTTATTTCCAATGAAATAAAATTATGGTGTTTTGATACATACTTTTTTACATTATTTTATTTATAAAATTTTAGTTGGGGGATGTTTTAAAAATGTAATACGCTTTGAAAAACATAAATGATAATTTAACCAAGGCTTGAATAATGGGACCATTTTTTGAAATTATGGCCTCTTTAATGACTTTTTAGCTTGTTTGATTGAGGATAACATTTCTTTCAACCAAAAAAATAATGAATTAGAAGTCAATTATCCATACTAATTCTTGGATAAGACTGTGTATAGGTGGACAGACAATAGATGAGTTAGTTTGGTGGGATGAAAATGATTTGGTTCTTAATGTTTTTTTGTTCAACTAACTTGTTTATCCTTAAAAAAATCAAAATTATATTTTTATTATATTTATTTTTATAATTGGTTGAATATAAAATTAGATTTAGACAATGAATTTAAAATGGTTTATTTTTCTTTATGAGACTATACCTTTATTTAGGATCATTATTTTATTTGTTTTAATGAAACACATTTTTTCTACGGAAATTTATGTTATCCCTTTTCTATGCAAGTTCAACTATGTATAAACATAACCTCATTACATGTAGTATACACAAGAACTTTCAAAAAATTTATGTGGATATCTTTCATAAGTAAACATTTTTCTCAAATCATGTTTCAAGTATATAAACCTCACCTAGATAAATATGTTTTGCCTCTCTATTGTGTTGCCTTATGTATCTATGTCATTTTACATATATATATCATGGACTATAATGAATATGTGTTGGAAATAGACAATTATATACTTGATTATTTAATTTTGTTACATCTAGGGTAGACTAGTTATCTCTTATGCCTCCCATAGTTCCATATTTGGATCATCGTTAGTATACATAGAATATTTATTTATATTTTTTAATGATTCATTTGAATTTTTAATAAAACTACTTAACATAGGGAATATAACATTAATTATTTCATATTTTACCCAATATGGATGTTCTTATTTACATGTTTGGAAAGGTACATGGTAAATTCACGATTAATACTCATTCAATACTTCATGTTTTATTCGGATAAGTGATATTATGCCTTAGTGAATGAATTATACTATTTCTTATGCCATTGGTATTTAATTATTTGATTCTCCTTCTCATATACATTAAGTATGATATACATTGTGGCGTATCTGTATTTTCTATTTGGAAAAAAAAAATTTATTACCAATGTAAATAATGGATAAGTGAGCAAGGTTGTTTCTTTAATAAATTAATATTTTGAATATATATATATATATACTGATGTATACAAGAGTAGGAATTTCAACCATAATGGAAGGGTTGATATCATCAGGATTCATGATTCACCAAGACATCCTTTTCTGGATTTGTAATATAGTATTAGAAATGAATTCTTGTATGAGGACTTTTAGGATGAGTGTTTCGCCCTAAATATTGTATAAAATTTCCCCTTTTTGAATTCATATATACACACACAAATATATATATATATACTTCCTCTCTAGGATAATATGAGTATAATACCATGGAGTATGATTTTAGATACACACAGAAACACACACATAGTGGTGTAGATATATGTAACAACCCAACCAACTGAAGCCCACCTCTCTAGTGGGAGCCTGATCTAAAACAACCCCAATCCCACCTATAGAGGCCAGGAGCTAGTGAAATGTTTCAAAAAGTCATAAATAATATGGGAGGAATTTTCTTTATGTACCTATACACATGAACAAAACTATATCGCTGAAGATGTTGAAAGGAATAATAATAAAATACTGTAATATCTAGAGTAAAAAACTATTCATGTAATAATATATTGGGAATATAAAAGAGTGTGACATAGTAAACCAATATGAATTGAAAAAAATGAAGTCCCAAAGAAAAAAGAATTCCCAACCTGATAACAATTGGAAAAGGAATGCTGGGAGAGATTGGATTTAGATATATATGCCTCAACCACTATACATGGTCAAATGCAATCGAGTATCACTATGCTCCTATGAAATCACCCCCAAACTATCCATTATTTTCATAAGACATGAAATGTGTGGGAACATCCTATATAGGGTGAGTATATGCATACCTATTTGGAAGTCTAAAAAACAATGGGGGTACCCTAGTAAACACAACATAAGTAATCAGATCAACCAAACTCATAGAGGAAATAAAAACCAACAAAAACGTTATTTATAATCTCATATAAGAATCCCATACGAGAGAAAAATGGGATCTATATCTCACAGAACATCTCCAGAAAAGTGTATTCAAACTGCTATAGTGGTTTTTCATCAATTCCAACATCTTGTGTGTCTGTTTGAATAATTATTTGTGTAGAGGACTCACACCTCATCAATATGCTACATAGTAAAGGGGGCCCAATATCTGAGTAAATGAACCAATCCTTAGTATTTCATGGGGTTCTAATCAATATAAATAGGACCTACGTCCTAGTCTATCATGGAGGTACCACCCAGTAGATATAGGATCTGCACCCCAGTCTATCAATGGGGGGAACCAATTAGTAGATATAGGACCCTCACCCTAGTTCATTAGTGGGTACCACTTAGTAGATAGTATCCCCATTCCCTAGTATGTTAGGGGTTGAGGTACCACTCAGTAGATAGAGGAAAATCTCCCTAGTTTTTTGGGGGGTAACAATCAGTAATAGATGACTCACAACCTAGTCTATCAGGGGTACCACTCAGTAGATAGAGATTCATGGGGGATGCATTACCTAGTGTGATAGAGGGATTTTAAACACTGACCTCTCTTTGATGAACCTTCTCGATCACTAATTCCATCGAGTGTCGCCTATAGAATTATCACACTTAGATCATCTTGAATAAAATGTAAAAAATAATATGATGACACCATTATATTCTCCATGGAAAACACTTGGTATGGGATACTAATAGGCCATTATCCAAGTCAAAATGTAGGAGGTACTAATGGTAGAAGATTCTAAAAAATTACATGGCATGTAAGGTAGGTCACACAGCGTATGACCCCACCAGGCCTGCTGGGAATTTCCACTCCAGAAAACTGCTAACTGGCCATGTAGTAATGCATGGCATGTAGGGGTACTACATGACATGTCATGTCCATCCAATGTCTTCCCATGTGATCCTAGTTGTGTTAATTTCCATTGGGTTGTTTCTATAGTATAGGTTATGTGCTTGTATACGTATTCATGGAGTACATGTTGGGTAGCCAACACTGGGTCACACAACATGTGGGTGTCCCACATTGCATGTGATACTTATCTCCACCCAAAACCTATATCTTCCACATCTATATGACTACCACCATGTGTTCTTCATATTACATGGAATAGAGTTAGTTTTATCACAAAATCCAAAAAATCCTTATATAGTTTCTATATCTAGCCTTACCACCATGATTCATGCCATTTAGCCACCTAAAATATATGGAAAATACATATGGCCATCAATTTCAGACATTTAGTAGCCTTAAATTAGATTTTAATCCTTCTCCTGAAGCCAACACCGCCTTGTGCCCCTCCCATTGTCACTACCAAATAGTATCGGGTCCCAAATCGGCATGATTTGTCACCCACATCATGAAATCTATCCCAAAACATTCTAAAATATCTAATATGTTCATCACACATTAATCTTCTATGAAATCAGAGGTTTTACCATTCTCGAACATTCCCATCAAATTTAAACTTTGACCTTGGAGGACAATGGAAAAGAAAGTGAAGAAAGATGGGCAAAAAACTCCATAAAATTGGTGATAAACATCATTGGACAAGTGTTCTTGGATAATGATCTTAGAGAAAGTAACCCATGGTGAGATCATAGTACCGAAAAAGATTATAAATTTTATTATAATTTATTTATCAATGGGGATCATGCAAGGGTTGTGAAAATTATTAATCAAAAGAAGATAAAATCCATGCTTCAAAGATTTAATAAAAAGGGATGGAAACCAAAATTAATTATTCCTACCTCAGTTCGGATTTATCATTGGTTAATAATTGAATTTATAATGACGAATTGGACTTGTTGTATTTTTTATGGCTTGATTCACTGGGAACTAGTTGTCGGTCATCATTTGTTCTTGATTCTCCAATAATGTTTTGTTGAATCCTCCTCTCAATGAACCAAGGGATAAGTGGATGACCTAGGAAATTCAAAAAAACCATATATTTGTATATGGGATTAGGGTTTTGGGAATTAAATTATTAAATTAATCCACTTCACAAACGTGTCAATGGCTTCTTTATCTGAATATCCAGCACTAACAAACATAAGTTCGTGCCTAGGGTAAATCCTTTATTGAATATTAAAATGTTTCCTAATATTTTTGATCCGAGACTCTATTCAATTGATATTACATTATTAATAAAATATTTAATGAGCATGAAAAAAAATTATTTCATCTTTTTCAAAATTAAATTCGGGCTCACAGGGCCATGGAATCATGCACCATCTTAGCACCAAGCTCCAAAAGTATTTCTTAATATATTTCAAAGTATTATAAAGAAAAAATAGAGTTTATAATTATTCCATTATTCAACATTTTCATCCCCCTAAAGATCAAACTAAGTAAAAAAGTTGGGTACAGAGCTCGCATCGGGCTCTCCCACTCAAAAGAGCCCTCCTACATGCTCTCATACCTCCACAACACACGAACAATGGTAATGGTTCATCCACATTGGTTCATATCCTACCAATACTCAATATCCATCGCGTACTCAATAAATGTGGATCCATCTTCGATTTACCACTCTCCCTAGTCAATAATATGTGTAAGATCATTCGTGTATCTTTGTAGCATTAACACATGGAAGATATCACACACCTTCTCTCACTATGGGGGTAGGGAAATGTGGTAAGAAACCTCACTAACGCTATGAATGATCTTGAATATACCAATGAACCTTAGGGATAGCTTGAATTCCTAGATGAATCTTCAAAATATTCTTCATGGGAAACTCTTTGGAAAATTTGGTCTCCCTCCTCGAACTTCATGGACCTACAACATCAATCTGTATATGATTTTTTTTCCTACCCTGTGATTTCCTCATCCACTTGTAAATTGACTTGACATTCTCCATCATCTCTTGTACCAGATATACATCAAAAATATATTCCTCACTGACCATAATCTTTTAAAAGGTTAACCTCAAGGCTCTCCCATATAGGACCTAAAAATATTTCATGCTGATAGTAGAGAGTTAGATATTATTATAAAAAAACTACACCAAAGTTAAGTGATCCTCCTAGCTCTGTCTAAATTCTATGTTGAAATCCCATCAATATATCCTCTAGAACCGAGATAGTATGCTGAGACTACCCATATTTCTGGGGGATAAAATTTATACCTATCCTTAATTGAGTCCTGAATGCATATGGTTTTCCTCTACAAATCAATGATATAAATTCCACATCAAATCTAGAAACAATCATCAATGGCCCTTATGAAGGTATACGATTTCTCACAAGTAAAACTACCCTAAACTCTCTATGGAACCGTACTCCCAAATTGTAGGGATGTGCACTGGATTAGTTAGTCAGTGAAATATAATAGAGATATCATCATCGATTATTATTATTCATAGAATCCTCATCCAAAAGTATATTTATATTCCATTCCATTTCCACTCAAGGTTATTATGAGGATATAAAAAATCTTCCATAACTGAGTGTTCTTCCTTTACCTACTGACTTCTAAGACACCATGAGATGAACTTTTCCATGATCCACCTAATGTAAACCCAAAAGAATTAAATCTAAATGACTCTATAAATCTTATCTAAAATGGTATGAATATCCAAATGAGATGTATGAAAATCTCATATCACCTCCTCTGAAATTGAGAGTGGAATCATAATATGTTCCTAAAAAAGATTGAAGTGATTCCCTCCTTCATAGAATCCATCTCGTGAATATCTTGACGATAACTAGTAACTTTGGACCTCACATTTGATCTCTCACAACTGAGACTCTACTGAACAATGATGAATCGAAGTATTCATCTCCATCAACTAAAGATAAGTTTCACGCCACTCCTATGCTAGGGACAACTGTAAGAAATGAAGATTCTTATATGAATCCTCTACTAAATGCGAATGGGACTTACTACTAAGGTTTTATACCATGATTTTTCTCTTCCTAGAAGTATAGACTATATAAAATTCATATTACATTTGGAGAACCAACCACAATCTCTATCTCAAGTTCAACTTTCTCTCTATGAATCCATACATGAGACTCTTATAGTCTGAGTCAGCTACAAAACACTCTCTCATAAGAGAATACCTCCACATCCTTAGAGTGAGGACAACCACTACCAACTCATGTTAAGGATTCACATAGTTTTGATTGTGGGGTACCAACTAAATCAACCCATATGTGGTCAATTCCTTCCTTTGCATCATCATAAAGTTTATCTCATATCTAGAGAAATTTTAATACACTATGTATTCCACCCCCTCCTTTTCCAATCTCAAAATAAGAGCACCCATCATCCTGAACCTCAACCCCTCAATGTCTCTCTACCACTACTCAGTCTAAGTAAACAGACTCCCACTTTTTTCTAGGGTGCTCAAAGGGGGTTAAATCAAATATAATTCTACTAAAACATCATGTTTTACCCCACTAAGGTAAGAATAATATGCACATGTTAGTCATTATTGTGTGGATTCCAAGAAAGAACTACAACAATCTTCTCTGGGTCTACAGCTAATACATGATCAAAAATGAGATGACCTAAAAATTGAACCTTCTGGATCCAAATCTATCACTTTAGGTGAATACCCTAAAGTTGGTAATCCCAAAGATATTCTAGGACCAACATGAAGTGTTATGTATGATCATCCTATAATATAGTGTAGATGAGTATGTCAAGAATGGGGAAAACAGCAAATCAGAAAATGTATGAATATAAAATCCTATTCATTATAACAATAAAGACATTATGTAAATTCATCACACTGAAAAGAATAATTGGGAACTCATAGTGTCTGTAGTGAAATTGGAATTCTTGATTTGGAATATCATCCTCACAAACTATCAATTGTTGGTAGGTGAACCTGAGATCAATCTTCAAGAACCATATCGCTCCCCACAATTGTTCAATGAAGTCATCAATCCTCGATAAGGGGTACCTGTTTGTTATCATGTCCTGGTTAAGGAGAATATAATAAATAGAAAATTGAAACATATCATCCACATTTCTCAAAAACCACATCAGAGCTGCCCATGGTGACGCTCTATGTGTAATAAAACCCTTGTCTGAAAGGTCCTCTAAATGAATCCATGGTTTAGGAATATCGTTATGGGATATCTAATATGATTCATAAGATATTGATGTAGTCCTAGCATACAAATAAATGAAAAAATAAATCTACCATCTCAAATGTAGTCCTGGAATGTCCTTGGGAAAGACACCCATATTTTCTTTCATGATCGAAGTAATCCAAAATGATGAAGTGCCATATATGATAGGGTACAATGTCAAACAATGGTGGGTGATGTACTATATCTTCCTAAATATAAGCCCCACTCATTGTGCCATGATATCTCTCTTTCCCTGAAAGGAGAATCTAGTCCCATTAGTCTAAAAGAATCTGACTCTTCTGTTTTAGTAGTCGACCTCAGATCAGACCATTGAAAACTAGTCTATACACCGGATAAAATCATATGGTCTCATCAAGATGAACCATAGGACCCATGATAAAATATATCCACTAAGATATATCTTACACTAATGGAAGATATATGATCTAGAATAAGCATTCCATGTAGCAACCTCAGGAATAATCAACTAGGATAAATTATCTACAAGATGATCTAGACCTTGATCCATGAGTAAGGAGATGAATTAATGACCATCAATCATATCAATCATTACTTAATATAGAGTATAATAAAAATATATCATACATCTAATCATATCGTGAATTATTGGTTTATAAGAATCCATAATAAAAAGATTCATACACCCCCACCCATGGGCTCCCTAATCCTAGAATGGGCCTTCTAGTGGTTGATATGGAGTGATCTCATAATTTTATCTACCACCAGAAACACTTCCTCTAAGAGCCCCACCATCTCCACTTCCAACTCTACCTCCCTTGGGTCCACCCTATTCATTCCTATGAGATCCATGATAATTACATTGAATATTCTATTTTGGTCTATATGATGTTGGTCTACCCTCCTCAGCATGTCAAGTCTATAAAGATAAGGCCATTTGTTCTCTCTAATCACATGTATAGAATCTCCCCTCTCAGGTATTACACTGTCTTATTTATGGTCCTTGTGTCATGTGACCAGATTCCTAAGACTATTCATAAGGAGGTAACCTTTTCTAAGACCCTACAGAATTGTGACTTCTAGATACTACATATGACTAAACCCCATGAATCCCATATTCCATCTCCAACATCATGGTTTCCAAAAAATATTAACCAATCAGTCACCATTGAATGATCTGAAACTCTATCATACATGGGAATGCATAGGGGTAGCACACTGGAATGGATGTATCTATGGAGACCCTACTCAAACATCTATGCATGGAATTAACCATCCAGAATAATTTTAAGGGAGTATCGTGTAAGGCCTTTTAACCTTGTAGAATACTCAAAAATGGTCATCCATCCCTACTACACCTCATAAATCTTTTAGATAAATATAGAGTGTAATAATGAGTGGTATTACTCTTTATGAAATAGTTTTTGGAAGTATAATGATCAGAGTGCTAACTCATTATGCATTTGCATGAAAACAATCCTCGAGTTCCCATCTACTCCACAGAAAAGGTTGGTTTTCAGACCAACTATATGATCAGATGGGGTTTACAAAATTCTAAAAAAATTATCATTTTCTCAAGAAAATACTCTTCTACCAAGTATCAAGGTTACCATAGAACCTAAGCGGCCTCTAGTGATGTTACTCACATAGTATGATAATCCTACACGCATCCTTATCATTCTCTACTTTTATAATCTACTACTTGATATTTGGGGGTGATACTCTCTATCAACCTAAGCAAATATATTTCATGATAAAAATTGAACTTATGCCTCATCAATCATTTATTCAAATTCATAATCCTAAAGTGGTACCTGGGATAGTTGTCTTTACTGATGAATCCTAAAAAATTTAATCAAGACATTCCAAGGTCAAATAAGAATATATATGTGGGGTGCTGACTGAAGAAGGAAAACAAAATGACTCAATTAAATATGATGTACATACAAAAATCCCCTATGGCCAATGTTTTAGTATTTTGAGTATATAAGTGGGAATCAAAATCATATTGAATGGATACCTTGGTTATGTCACCAATATTGGGTTCCCTTCTTTGGATGTCTCACTCAAGAAACATTCACATAGTTTCCCAAATTTCCAAAAAAAATATCATAATGGTAATGAATTACAAATACCATCCTATGGTAGAATATCCTCTAATACCAATATGTCCCAACCTGACCCATTGTGGATAAAATCTATGGTGGAAGGTCGAGCGTCCACTACCCCAGTCCCACCTCTATAGGCCATGGGATGGTGATAAGCACTAGAAATGAAAAACTAATATGGGAGTAATTTAACTAATGTACTGATACTCACACACCCACCCATCTCTATGTAGATCTGTAGAGGAGAAATAATGAAAAAAACTTCAACATATATAGTAATAACAATGAATGTCACAATCTCAAGGGAATACAATATTGTGTGATATAGTAAACCAAAATGAAATTGGATATATAAATGACCAAATAGAACAAATTTAATATATTAAGAATAATTGGATAAGGAATTTGAAGATATATTGAATCAATATCTCCAAGACATGACCATCAAAAGGTGTCAAATTCCCATGAGTACCACTATGCTCCACTAAAATCAATGTTTACCTATCTGACATCTACATAAGACATGAGACATGTGTGAAACTTATAGGCATGGGTGAGTATATGCATACTCAGTAGGACTCCCTAAAAACTAGATGAGAAAATAAAGGAAAGGATATAAGTAATAATATTATCCCAAAGCAAGGGAGAAATGAAACAAAACAATAAAATAAAATATATTTATATTCCTAGATAAGAAATCCACACAAGAGATAAAGGGGATCTCTATATTGCATCCCATAATAGGAAAAGAGTCTATGGTCATTTCCAAAGTCCCATCATCGATGGTGTTCATCTCACGCATCTGACAGAATATATAACCATATAGAGGATCAACACCTCAACACTATATCGTAAAATCAAATGGGAATAGTCTCCAAATATAATAATCACTCTCTAGACCATTAGGGTGTACCACAATGTAGATAGAGGATCCACTCTGTTTTTTTCGGGGGTTCCACTCAGTAGATAGAGCACACCTGTCATAGTCCGTCAGAGGGGTACCACTCATTTGATAAATGACATGTTCCCTATTCTATTAGGTGGTACTACTATGTTGAAATAGAACCCACACCCTAGTCCTTCTAGGGGAATCACATTGTATATTGAGGATATGTGGCATAGTCTGTCTGAGGGTACCACCCAATAGATAGAGGACACATGCCCTAGTCAATCAGGGGTTAACACTCAGTGGAAAGAGGACTCATGATGAAGTCCATTATGTGGGTACCACTCAGTAGATAGAGATTTATGGGGATCCTAAACCCTTGTATGATAGTGGAAATGCCAACTAAAACCTCCTAAAGAATATTTTTTCTAAGAAAATATCATGTCATATCTCAAAGGCCAATAAAAATGACAACTCCATGTTCTATATGAGAAAACACTTAGGATAAGCTACTCAACGGTCAAAATCTAGGTGAAAACAAAGGATATGCAATATGTATAAGATTCTAAAGAAACATATATAATGTAAGGTGGGTCACATGGCATGTGACCCCACCAATCGTCCATGTTATGTCATCACCAGTGCATGGATATCTATCCATGTAGTGCTACATGGTGTGTAAGGGTATTGTATGACATTTCCTAACCATTAGGGGCATGCATGTGTGATCTTAGTTATTCCAATGTCCATCTGGTCAGGTCCATGTGTCTAGCTATCTACCTGGAAATGTACTTTCAAAGAAAATATCAGGCCACCCACACTAGGTCACACAACACGTGGTGTCCCACAAGAGGGGTTATACATATCTCTACCCAGAAAGCCTAGTACCCATAGACAATGGACTACATGCCACGTGTTATTCAGATTACATGTAGGTTGTAATGTTTCGACCCCAGTTACCCAAAGTTGGGGCATTATTACATAACATTGGCATGATACAAGGAAATCATGTTTCGAAAGACCAATCAGATTAGTAGCCTTATAAATACTTGATACATTCATGAGTTTTATAATACATTATAAAATGAAAAACTAAAACAAAATTATTTCCATAAACCACACTCATATCCCCTCAGACTATCCCTATAGGTCAGTCATAAAATACTTCTTCACATCCTGGGAAAAATAATACATTGAAAGGGATGAGCTCAGATGCTCAGTAAGGATAAAAATATAGAAGAAACATTCATAAATAAGAACAAACATTTAAGGCTATGTATAATACTAAAACAAAAGCCTTTTAAACATGAACATAAGCATAATATGGAAAAGAAAAAATCAAATAATTCCATTTACTTACTCACATGGATATTTTACTAGTCAAATAATCACACGAAATATAAATAGCCACTTTCATACATATGGAATGCCTAATGACAGACTTCATAACCACATAGTCAAGGCCTTCTGCCAATACTAGAAATAAGATTTTTTCAAAGCCTTGTTCCGAGAGACTAGTTTTTCTCATGAGACCTACCGATTCATCGAGGAGCTATAGCGGGCTCCACCCATCACTTACTAAGTCCAATGCATTCCTCATATGAAAAGTTTTAAACATATCATAAAAACTCGTATTAAAACTAGCACACGAAATGTCAATACTTTATCCATAAACCATGAATGGTAGATTAATAAAACATCCACAATCAATCATATCACAAAACCTTTAATAAAAAATGGAAGATTTGTATCATAATAAATCAACATAAAACAAGATTAAAATCCATTAAAGGATGATCACATATATGAATTCAAAACTATTTGAGAGAAATATCTCTTTTTTTTAAATCATTTATAGTTACATAATTATAAAAGAAATAACTTATTTTGAAAATATTCTTATAAGTTTGTAAGCTAAGCTTCAAAAATGTTATAATGGTGAAATATAGACACACCTGCCATATAAGTTAAAAAAACATTTTTACCTTAATTTTGTGGAAAAGGTCATAAAGTATCTTGTTTGGAAAATGACGAAAAGATTATTTTCAAAATGTATATGGTAAAATAAGGGTATAAATGACATTAACCCATATTCTAGTACGTAGTAAAAAAAATTTGGAATACATTTTTAAGAAAACACTGATGTGGATGATAAATAGGTCTCAAAATATAATTACATATAAACAACCTTGAAAAATAAAGAGGTTGTAGAATAAACCATTAACTCGTTCATTTCCATGGTTGAGGGTAGGTTAACCTCTTGTATAATGGTGACTTAATCTTTATTAAATTATAAAAAAACAATATATACTAATATGATATCATATATGATCTTCTTATATTGCTTTGTTAATGATATTTCAGAAGTATCATCGTTTCAGGTGTTAACTGATTCATTTTCCTTTGTATGATTTTTTACATAAGTAATGTTTGTTATGGATATGATGTATATTATTCATATTAATAATTATATTAATACTTTAAACATTATTTTTAATCATCAAATGAAAATTAATCTTGACTGGATACGATGGGTAATGAATCTCATCGCATTCGTGGAGACGGTAATCCGTACGTGTGCACGAGCGACAATATCTTTCTTTTGATATTAAAATAATAGATAATTGGATGTTATATCATATATAAAGAATCATTTTCATGTTATTTTTATTATTTACATCAATTATACATCATTATTATACCCATCCAAATAATAATGTATTGAATAACAACTACACCATGACGTGGAGACAGTAAGCCGTACGTATGCACGTATGGTGACATGTTATTAAAAGGATGGATAGAATAATGAATATGGTTGAACCATATTTATAATAGCATCATAGTATATATAAGATACTGGAGTTATTATTTTATAATGGAAACAAAAAACAAAGACGAAGTGGAAGAAGAAACGAACTTGAAAGAGGTGATGAAATATTTACCTCTTCTTCCGGTTCTTCCTTTTGATTTGATCAAAAGGGCTCCTTAAGTTGGATTTATGACTAAAGAAATGCCTCTATGATAAATTAAGGACATTTTAGAGGGTATTTGGGTAGTTTTTGGCCAATCCAAATGTCTTTGAAGGTGTGAATTAGAGAGAAGGGGGGGTGCCCTTTTATAAGAGGGGTGAGGGGCACCTTAAGAAAAGGTTAGACATATTAATTTATAATAAAATAATTTTCGTCTTATAATGGCTCAAAAATGAATTATTTAAAGGATATGGTGGTTATGGGTCGAAAACAACTCAACCAATAGGTTTTATACTGGTTTGGGTCACTATATTAACCTTATCTTTTATATTTAACTCTTAATTCAATAGTTTGACATTTACCATGTCTCTTTGTATTTTAATATGATATGGTTAATAAACTTACTATAAACATCCAAGATAACCTCAAGTGGTTCACTAATGACATATATAAAATTATTTAAAACCATAGGCTGAACCTTAGATTTTTAAGAATATAATATCAATTAATAATATAATATTTGTTTTAAAAACTCTTTTTTGTCAATTTTGACACTATTTGGTATTTTGTTTTTTTTAACTCATAACAACATTATTACTTCTAAAAAAATAATCTATCTAATCCTAACATGGAATATTAACATATAAAATTAGTTTAATTCATAGAAAGTCTCAAATTACCTTTTTTTGGATGTTTATAATATCAGTTATTTTAATATTTCATTAATTAGGTAATTATTACATCATCATTGTGTCATAAATAAATTATATTATTTAATGTAAAAAAATGTAAATAAATTAAAATTATGTAAGAAGTATTTTTTTCCTTGTAATTAATATTTATAGTAGAATTTATCTTATGTGTATTCCTATATTAAAAATTGTTTAGTTATTAAACTTTGAATTTAACACTTTTAACTCTTCTTTGAATTAAATAATAATAAATGTCCTAATCTAATCCATGTGGACTTATAATATCATATTTTATTCATAAGGTTGTTTTTTTTTTTTGAATTACACTTATCCAATAGAATTAGGACATGTGTGAGGATTATAATAATATCATTTTTACCCTTAAATACATAATTTACTTTTAACCGTGGTAAATAAATGTAAAAAAGTTACTATTCACTAAAAATTATTTTCATCTTATTGAACCACATTTTTCTTACTGATATCAATCGTCTCTCTCGGAATTTTGAAATTCAACTCATATAAGCAGTAAAATTATGTTTTATGTAAATTTGAAAATGCACCTAGGAGGTGGGTAAAAGACGGTAAAAAGTTCAATACAATTTTCATATATCTAAAATTATTATAAACTGACTAAAATGAATTTAATTGAACTTATATAGGAATTATGTATCTATTTTGAGCTAAAATAAATTTAAATTAAATAAATAATTATTTAAATTAAAATTCTGTTTTAAACTATAACTCAGTGTTTTTCACTATTCATCACAAATTGAAAGTTTTCAAAAAAAATACCCAAAATCCACCCTAAGATAATTTTGAGATTCCAAATCTAAAAATTAAGTTCATCTTGAAATATAAAATATTATAAAATTTCAAAAAGTGGGTATTAATATTTGTAACGGCTAGTTTGTTTGGTTGTGGTGTGTTAGAACTTGAATTTGCATACAACACACGCTATTGTATTATTCAAAGAGAAGCATACTATGGAATAATGGGGTGTTACATTCTCTTCTCTTTCAAATAATTTCTTCTTTGAAATTTCTAGAATATTACTGCATAAAAAGACTCGGGTGGTTCTTCATTATATGTTCCTTGGGTTCCCAAGTTGCCTCTTCCATATTATGGTTTCTCCATTGGAATTTTACCAGACGAGTCGTTCGGTTTCTCACCAGTTGTTCTCTTGTATCAAGAACCCTGATAGGCTCTTCACAATAAGATGGATCAGGTTCTAGTTCTAATTCCTCATAGGTGAGTACATGTGTTGGGGCAGGCAGGTATTTTTTCATTAGTGATATGTGGAATACATCGTGAACATTGGAGAGACATAGCGGTATTTCCAAATGGTAAACTACAACCCCAATTCGTTATAGAATTTCAAAATGTCAAATGTACCTAGGACTTAATTTTCCCTTCTTACCGAAACGTATAACACCCTTCCATGGAGATACCTTCAAGAAAACATGATCTCGTACCTAAAATTCCAAATTCTTCCTTCAGTTATCGGCATAGCTCTTTTTCCTACTTTGAGCTGCTTTGACAGGGTTTTGGATTACCTTCACATTTTCCATCATTTCATCCACCGGTTCTAGTACTACAAGTTTTCTTTCACCAAAATCATCCCAACAGGTTGATGTGCGACATCTCTTTCCGTATAACACTTCATATGGTGCCATCAGAATACTTGAATGGAAGCTATTATTATAACAGAGTTCTACCATAGGTAAATGTTGATCCCACAAACCTTTATAGTCAATTGAGCATGATATCAACATGTATTTTATGTTTTGAATCGTCTGTTATGATTTTCCATCGGTTTGGGGGTGGTAAGAAGTGCTCAAATGAAGTTTCTTATCCAGGGCTTTTTGAAGAATTTTCCAGAGTCTTGATGTAAAACATTGATCACAATCAGAAACAATCGATAGAGGTACTCCATGAAGTCTCCCAACTTCATTAATATATAGTCTTTCTAGACATTCATGTTTTAAATCTTCTCTTATAGAAAGAAAATGTGTAGACTTGGTAAGAAAATAAAAAATGACCCATATTTCATCGTTCCTTCTAGGATTATTTGGTAGTCCCATAACAAAGTCCATAGTACTATTATCCCATTTCCACTCAGGTGTGGGAAGAGGTTGCAAGACTCCTCCAGGTTGTTGCCTTCTAACTTTCACTTGTTGGAAAACCATGCATCCAAATATAAAATCAGAAATCTACCTCTTCGTGTTGTCCCACCAAAAATGTTCCTTCAAATCTCTTTACATTTTGGTTCTCCCAGGGTGTGTAGGGAAATTGGAACTATGAGCATCATCCAACAATTCTCTTTTTAGATCTGGTATATCGGGAACAGAAAGTCTTTTCCCAAATTTCAAAATTCCATCTTCATATATGAAGTCACACAATATTCAATCATTCACAGCTTTAATCCTATATTGCAACTCCTCATCATCAAACTGAAAACATTTTATCCTTTCTAGAAAATATTGTTTGGAAACCATTGTAATAATCATTAATGTTTCACCTTCCATGTTTATTCCCATATCCATCAATACTAGATCCATGAAAATAGGATCCCTTTCAAATCTCATCTTGTTCAAAACTCCATGATCTTTTCTACTCAAAGCATCAGCCAGCTTATTTACCTTCCCTGGGTAGTCGTGTATCTTTCAATCATAATCCTTAAGTAGTTCAAGACATCTCCTTTGCCTCATGTTGAGTTCTTTCTGTGAGAAAATATACTAAACTCTTCTGATCAGTATAAATCTCACATTTTTCACCATAGAGATAGTTTCTCCAAATCATCAAATCAAAGATTATTGCTAATAACTCAAGATCATGAGTATGATTGTTTTTCTCATTAATTTTTATCTATCGTGATGCATAGGCAACAACCCTATCACTCTACATAGGGATACAACCAAGTCCTTTCTTTGAAGCATCACTATAAATAATAACCCCATCATTCCTTGATGGTAGAGTCAATATAGGAGCATTGAATAATATTATCTTCAATTATTCAAAACATTATTCAATTTATTTTGTCCAAACAAATTTCACCCCTTTACGTGTGAGCTTGGTTAATGGTTTTGCCAATCTAGAAAAATTTTGGACGAAATGCCGATAATAACCTGCTAAACCAATAAAACTGTGTACCTCAGTTATACCTGTCGGTGCTGGACATTCTGGGATTTCTCTTGTCATAGAATTATCAATAAAGATTCCATCCTTATAGACAATATGGCCAAGAAAAGAAACCTCCTAACGCCAGAATTTACACTTTCTAAACTTCCCATATAATTCATGTCTTCTAAGAGTCTTCAGGATAATGCGCAAGTGATTTTCATGATCTTCATAGATTTTGGAGTATACCATGATATAATCAATAAATACCACTAAATATTCATCAAGATATTCCTTGAAAACTATTTTCATTAGATCCATGAAATCATACGGTGCATTAGTCAGCCCAAAAGGCATTACTGTAAACCTGTAATTCCTGTACCTGGTTCGAAATGTAGTTTTTTGAATGTATTCCTTCTTCACACACAACTGATGATATCCTGATCGAAGTAAAATCATTGAAAGGTATTGAGCTCCATGAAGCTGTTCAAATAATTCATCAATGCAAGGTAGGGGATACGTTTTTTTTATTGTTACAGCATTGATCTCCTTGTAGTCAATGCACAACCTCATAGATCTATATGTCTTCATAACAAAATGGACAGGGGCTCCCCATGGATAAACACTAGGGTGAATAAATCCCTTATTACTCAATTCCTATAGTTGTTTCTTTAGTTTCACTAATTCCGTAGTGGCCATTCTATAAGGGGTCTTCGATATGGGCCTTTAACCAAGAATTAAATCAATGGAAAAATAAGTTTCTCATTCTTGAGGATATCCATGTAAATCCTCTGGAAACACATCAACATATTCTTTAACAATAGGTAAATACCTTATTTGAACATTCATTTCCTCACCCACAGTTATTTCTTTCTCTTCCTCCCCTATAATTGATTTTAGTTGAGCTATTAGGGGTGGATCTAAATAAGAATTAGGTGGTGATGATTCTTCTATAAGGACAAGGTACTCCTTATCATCATCAAAAATTGAAACCTCCTTCTTCTAACAATTAATTTTTTCATCATGGTCCGAAAGTAAATCCATACCAAGGATTATATCAAATTCAATCATGGGTATGACAATGAGATCAGCAGATAAAGAAGATTTATATCCCCTAATGGGGACTGATTTACAAAACATTGTTGCAATGATACTTCCCTTATGAGTTTTTACTGAAAACTCCCTAGTTAAATCAAATTGGAAATATCTAATTTTATTATAAAACTGGGAAGATATGAAACAATATGATGATCCAGAATCAAATAATTAATTTTCTAAACTTGATGAAACCATTAAATTACCTGCCACCACGTATTTAGGAGCTTCAACCTCATTAGTAGTTATAGCATAATATTAGTCTTGATCCCTTGGCCTTTTGTGAGGTAACTTCCCTTGGCTCTTAGGACATTCATTTTCATAATTCCCCATTTATCTACAATTGTATCATTCAACAGTGACAACCTCTTTCTTCCCCTTGCAATCATGATCTTGGTGGACTTTTTCACCACACACAAAACAGACTCCCATTCCCTTCCGGAAAGTACCAGGGTGTTTCGTTCCACATTTACTGCAGGATGGATATTCAAATTTTCTCTTCTACCCCTTATTTCTATTTCCAGAGTGTTTGGGAGATATCTTCTTCTCTTTCTTTTCTTTAAAGTCATAAGAATTAGAAAATTCTTTTTCTGTCTGGATAGCACATGAGGAAATATCTTCATATGACGCGAAGGATTTTGAGACTAATGCTCAACAGATAAATGGTTTTAACCCATTAAATAAATGATCAATATTACTTCTTGGTTTATGTATATAATCTGCAGCATGCCTTTATAACCTTGTAAAGTTAGCCTCATACTTTGCGACATTCTCATCCGTCTTTTGCCTCAGACTTAGAAATTGCATTTCCATATCTGCTCGATTGTCACGAGGAAAGTATTTTTTTTAATAAAGTCTCTTTAAACTACCTCCATTCCATATTTGTTACATCATTATCTTATTTTGTGTTTTTAATCAATGACCACCATTGATCGGCATCTCCAGTGAGGCGGTATACTACCATGAAAACTTTTTCCCTCTCACTACTCCCCATGGTATGGAATATTTTCTCTAAGTAATTTATCCATTTCTCAGCTAATAATGGATTTTTACTCCCATTCAATGTTTTTGGTTGTTGTCTCATGATTCAATATAACATTTATCTTCCACGGTGTGGATCAGGGTGGTCCATATGGATAAGGTTATTATTCATAACCTAAGTGAGTTGTCCCAGTATCATGATAATCTTATCAACACTAGTTGAATCACCAGCTCCACTATAATTATCTTGAGTAGGAGGTAAATCCATAAATGGAGTGTGTGCATTGATACAGTTTCCATTCCTTCTACTAGGTACCATTTCTAAAAAATTCCATAAACTAGATTAGTTTATGAATCAAAATTCATAATTCCAAACTTATAAAACACATAACATAAACCTAACAATTTATGGATATAATATAATCCTAAAAATGTTTTCTTTGAGGAATTATATACTCATAAACCCTTAATATTGGTTTTTAAAGAAAATTTTAATTATCTGAAGCATATCCCCTGGGAGTGTCGTAACCAAGAGTGCATCAGGGCCCATTGTCGTGCACCAGTTCCCATTTGAGTCTATCGCAAACTAGTGTTTTCGATTTTTACCCCTAGATACATCTTGGGTAGAGCTGCCTCTACCTGCTCGTATCCAAATAGAGATGTATTTCTTGGAAAACTCCCAAAATCTCTATAATATTAAAATTCTAGGAAGTTCTTCTATACTAATCTTCAAAATCTATCTTAGAGCTATGTGCTCTAATTATAGTTTTTTAAAATCTAGTTTCCAATTATTGTACTAAACTTCCTCTGATACCAACTATAATAACCCAACCCTAGTTTCCCATAGTTGGTGCATTATTACATAACATTGGCATGATACAAGGAAATCATTTCCCAAAATACCGATCAGTTTAGTAGCCTTGGAAATACTAGATACATTCATGGGTTTTACATTACATTATAAAATGAAAAACTAAAACAACATTATTTCAATAGACCAAAATCATATCCCCTCAGACTATCCCTAAAGGTCAGTCATAAAATACCTCTTCACATCTATGGAAAAATAAACCATAGAAATGGGGAGCTCAGATGCTCAGTAAGGATTACAACATAGCGGAAACTTTCATAAATATGCACAAACATTTAACGCAATGTATAAGACTAAAAAAGCATTTTAAACTTGAAATTCAGCATAATATGCAAAGATAAAATCAAATAATTACATTTACTTATTAACGTGGATATTTTACTAGTTGAATAATCACATGCAATATCAATGGCCACTTTCATAAGGATAGAATGCATAATGACAGAATTCATAGCCACATAGTCAAGGCCTTGTGCCAAGACTACAAATAAGATTTTTTCAAATCCTTATACCAAGACCCTAGTTTGTCTCATGAGACCTACCAATGCATCGAGGAGCTATAGCAGACTCTACCCGTCACATACTAATTCTAATCCATTCCTCATATGAAAAGTTTTAAACATAATATAAACAATCGTATTAAAACTAGCACTCGAAATGTCAGTACTTTATCTATAAACCATGAATAGTTGAAAAATAAAACATCTAAAGTAAAACATATCACAAAACCTTTAATAAGAAATGAAATATTTTTATCATAATTAATCAACTTCAAACAAGATTAAAATCTAGTAAATGATGTTGACATAGATAAAATCAAAACTGTTTGAGAGAAATATCTCATTCTTTTTTTGAATTCATTTAAAGTTACATAATTATTAAAGAAAAAATTTATTTTGAAAATATTCATATAAGCTTTTAAGGGAAGATTCTACAATGTTATAATGGGGGAATATAGCTGCACCCACTGTATATGTTAAAAAACATTCTTACCTTAATTTTGTCAAAAACATCATCAAGAAACTAGTTTGGAAAATGATGGAAAGATTGATTTCAAAATGTATAAGGTCAAATAAGGGTAAAAATGGATTTAAACCATAGTATAGTCAGTAGTAAAATGTATTAGAATACATTTTTAAGAAAACACTGATGTGGATGATAAATAGGTCCCCATAAATAATTACATATAAATAACCTTGAATAATGAAGAGGTTGTAGAATAAAGCCTTACCTTGTTCATTTACTTGGTTGAGGGTAGGTTAACCTCCTATATAATGGTGAATTAATTGTTATTAAATTTTAAAATAATGATATACATTAATAAGATATCATGTATGATCTTCTAATATTTCCTTTTTAATGACATTTCAGTAGTATCATCGTTTTAGGTGTTAACTGATTCATTTTCCATTATATGCTTTGTTACATATGTAATATTTGTTATGGAGATGATGTATCTAATTAATATTAATAATGATATTAAGTGTTTAAAAATTATTTTTAATCATCAAATGAAAATTAGTCCTGAATGGATGCGATGGAGAATGAATCTCATCATGTTCATCGAGACGGTAATCCGTACGTACGCACGATCGACAATATCATTATTTTGATATTAAAATAATATATAATTGGATAGTATATCATATATAAAGAATAATTATCATGTTATATTTATTATTTACATCAAATATTCTTCATTATTATACCCATAAAAAGAATAATGTATTTAATAACAACTACACCACGGCGTGGAGACGGTAAGCCGTACGTGCGCACGTATGGTGACATGTCATTGAGAGGATGGATAGAATAATGAATATGGTTTTACCATATTTATAATAACATCACTGTATATATAATATATAGGAGATATTATTTTAGAATGGAAACAACAAAGAATGAGGAAGTGGAAGAAGAAAGGAACTTGAAAGAGGTTATGAAATATTTACCTCTTCTTCCGGTTCTTCATTTTGATTTGATCAAAAGGGATTCTTAGGTTGGATTTCGTACTAAAGGAAGGCCTCTAAGATAAAGGGAGGAAAGTTGATAGGGTATTTGGTTAGGGTTTGTCTGAACCAAATGTCTTTTAAGGTGTGAATTAGTGAGAAGGGGGAGTGCCCTTTTATAAGAGGGGTGAGGGGCACCTTAGGAAAAGCTAGAAATATTATTTTATAATAAAATAATTTTCAGTTTCTAATGGCTCCAAAATAAATTATTTAAAGGGTATGGTTGTGATGGTTCTAAAAACACTCCACCAAAAGGTTTGAGACAGGTTTGGGTCACTATATTAACCTTATCCTCTAGATTTAACTCTTAATTAAATAGTTTGACATTTACCATGTCTCTTTGTATTTTTATATTATATGGTTAATAAACTTACTATAAAGTTTCAAGAGAACATCAAGTGGTTATTTAATGAAATATATAACATTATTTAGGACTTTATTCAGGAACTTATATTTTTAGGAATAGAATATCAATTAATAATATAATATTTGTTTTAAAATCTCTTTTATGTCAATTTTGACACTATTTGGTATTTTGTTTTTTCTCAATTTATAACAGCATTATTACTTCGAAAAAAATTCATCTAACCAATCCTAACATGTAATATTAACCTAGAAAACTAGTGGAATTCATAAAAAGTCTCAAATTACATTTATTTGGATATTTATATTAACAATTATTTTAATAATTCATTAATTATGCAATTACTGTATCATCATTGTGTCATAAATAAATTAAATTATTTAAAGTCTAAAAACTATAAATAAAATACCATTATGTATTAAATCTTTTGATCTTCCTAATTAATATTTATAGTCAAATTTATCTTATGTGTAACCCTATATTAAAAATGGTTTTGTTATTAAACAATGAATTTAACACTTTTAACTCTTCTTTGAATTAAATAATAATAAAAGTCCAAATCTAATCCAAGTGGACCCAAAGGATAAAATTTTATTCCTAAGGTTGTTTTTGGTCAAATTACACTTATCCAATAGAATTATGAGATGTGTTAGGGTTATTATAATATCTTTTTACCCTCAAACACCCTATTTACTTTTAACCATGGTAAATAAAATCCAAAAAGTTACTGTTTACCAAAAATTATTCTCATCTTGTTGTACCAAATTTTTCTTTCTAATATCAAACTTGTCTCTCGGATTTTTGAAATTCAACTCCCAAAAGCTGTAAAATTATGTTTTATGTAAATTTGAAAATGCTCCTAGAAGGTGGGTAAAATACAGTAAAAAGTTCAATAAAAATTTTCTATATCTAAAATTATAATAAACTGACTCCAATGGATTAAATTGAACTTATATAGGTATTATGTATCTATATTAAACAAAATTAAATTTAAATAAAATAAATAATTATTAAACAAATTCAGTTTTAAACTATAACTCAATGTTTTTTCACTATTCATCAAAAACTGAAAGTTTTCAGAAAAATACCAAACAATTCACCCTAAGATAATTTAGATATTACAAATAAAAAATTGAATTCCATTTTGAAAGATAAAATTTATGAAATTTTAAAAAGTGGGTACTACTATTCATAATGGCTAGTTTTATTGGTTGTGGTGAGTTAGATTTCAAAGTTGCGTAAAACACACGCTATTGTATTATTCACAGAGAAGTATACCTTGGAAGCATGGGGTGTTAAATAGGTTTTTCATAGAATCCATAGAATCCTAACATGGATTCCATATCTATATTTACAGCCATTATTCCCATTGTTTGACCATCTGAAATTGATGGAAGACACATTCGGTTGTTGATTTCGGCCCTCTAGTAGTAGAATATCAAATTTTGTTCCTTCTCTCAATGTGGCCACTGCCTCGTGCTCCACCCATTGTCTCTTCCCTTCAGTCCCAAATCCCATATCTGCACGATTCCTCACTCATATCCCATGATCTATCATGATCCATTATTATATCATTAATCCATTCATTTAACACTAATTTTCCATGAATCTAGGGGTTCGATTTCACTAAAACCTACTAAAAATGATTAACCATGACACCATAGGCCAATAGTAAAGAACATGAAAAATGATGTGGGAAAAGCACCATGAAATGGTTGATAAACATCATTATAAAAGAGATCATGAATATAAATTTCAAAGAATAAATGCTACAGTGATATCATAAAATAATAAAAACTAATAAATTGTATGTTAAATTATTTATCAGCACAGATTATGTGATGGGTGAAAAAATGCATAATCAAAAGAAGATACAACTAATTATTCAATAATTTAATCAAAATGGGAGGAAAAAAAATCTATGAGACATACTTCAATTCATATTGATCATTGGTGAAGACTGTAGTTTCTAACGATGGAAATGACCCATTGTGTTTAATATTCCTTGATTCACCATGATCAAGTGGTCGTCCATTGTTCACTCTCGATTATCCGATGAAGATCGGTAGAATCCTACACTCAATGAAACTAGAATTATGAAACTGAACCTAATGTTTCAAAATAACCATATATTTGTAAATGTAATTCTGTTTTTAGGAATTAAATGAAATAAATAAATTAATGAATTAATTTGTAAACATAATGTACCCACAAACGGTTTCATTATCTAAATGTTCGACACTGTACATCTTCAGGTTTCACCTCACGTAATCCCCAGGTTTAATATTCAAATTTGATTTTGGATTTCTGATATGGGACTCCATTCAAGATATATTCTATTATTTATGTAGAACTTTTTTAGAGTAATATAAATTATTTTTAATATTTTTAAAAATTAATTATGGCCTCACTAGGCCTCGAAATCTGGCATTGTCTTACTGTCTAGCTCTATATATATTTCTAAATATATTTAAAAGGATTGTAAAGAAAAAATAGTTTGTAAAATATAACTTTTTTTACACTACCTCATATATAGGATGGAATTGGTACAATACCATGGGTTCTATACTAGACCAAAAGTAGGAAAACATGGTATGGACCCACCTAGTGAAAGGATTTATTGGTTATGATTGATATCAATAATTGAATTGAATATCTATTTATTATTTCCATACTTTGGATGATAAAAAATTGTAAATATGTTTTTTTATATCTATATAAATTAGTAGACATTTTAATCTATACACATGTTTGTCCATTTTTGGTCTTAGAAACAATTAATTGTTCTCTATTGAGTATTTATGATCATAACATTGATGGAAATCTTAGTGGATATGAATTTTCTCTTTCTTAATTTCAATTTAATATTGGTACAATCATAGATGGTACCATTTCATGGTTATCTATAAAATATATCATAGGAGATAGTTAGTATCCACTATGGTATTATATATTATAATGTGTTCATTAGAGGATATGTTTGATATATAGATTTTCTCCTTTTATTTCATTTTTCCTAGACTAATTCATGCTATGTATATTAATATGAACTATTTTTTATATTTTTTGTACCTTTATTTTTTTCATTTAGATATAGGTGTCAGTATTTATTTTTTATCATTAATTTTTATATTTTTGTATTTAATTTTAGTAATTTTGACCTATAGAAGAGTCATGTTATGCTTTCATAATTAATTGGGAATGAATTATTTTTAATTAAAGAACATAAATATTTTAACAAATGATAAAATGAATCTTACAAAATTGGATTTTATCCCTTCGGGATCGATGGATGCTCTTACGGTAGTCAAATCATGGTGTGGGAACCATTCAGGTATCTAGGGAAAGGTCGTACAAGTGATATTAAAGAGTTGTTGGATTTTCACGGTTTTTAATTTTCTTAGATAGAAGATAAGACTATTGGGTCTTGAAAAGTAACCAGTAAATATGAAATTTTAACATATTTATGGTGAAATCTCATGTTTCCAAGGGATTTATGGTCACAAAAAATAAATTCATGGTATGTTTGATTATTTTATTTAAATATCTCAAGTAAAATGTGAAGAAATTAATGATATTTCATTAGGATCTTATGGGATACACAATTATGAATTGTATTTAAATTAACAGTCTACTTGTATAATATGACACATTTATATTATTGAAAATATATCTATTATATCTTAATTTCCATAATTAATTGATAATACTTAAAAAATTAATTACTATTTTCCAAAATACATTTTTTGGTGTTATATAATTTCTTATTGTCACTCAAATACCATCATATGTTAAGATTATTGATATAATTTATGTAGAAAATTATATTATAGTTTCTTGTATAGATTGGATTCAAATAATTCCACTTTTCTAAATTATTGTTATATTACGTATCATTCTACTTGTTTCTTATTAATATTCCTTCCTCGAAAGGGAATATATTCTCTATTTACTGATGTATTATCATAATTTTATTGAAATATTATATTTGATCAAGTTATTAATTGTCTGTATAGATATATAATGTTATGATTATTTTATAATTTATTCCCCTAAGGATGATACTCATATTATGTTTAGTGATATATAAATATCTTTCTAACTATCATCTTTATGCTTTATTTCCCTTCAATGTTTTCAAAAGTATTGAAAACAATTTTACAATTATCTATATATTCAGATGGAGTGTATTTTTTAAAAATTATTAATTAATTTTGAAATGATTATAATTGGGTAAATTATAATTGAGAATGTTTTTTATCAATGTTAATTTTTTAAAATGACATGATATTGTAAACATCAGTGTTTTGGTAATTGGATTTGACTTGTGACATTGAAATAGGAATTTAATATCATATAAAACTATACTATCGAGGGAATTTTTATAAAATATTGAATTAATTGGGAAGATAGTCATAAGAAACCCCTAGATAATTCATGTATTATAATGTTACATATATTATACTTAGATTATTTGGGGAAATTTAGAGAACCCCTAGGGGTTGTTAGATATTTTCATATTGATATTCGGTATAAATTAGTCATTGTAATAGTTTTCAGAGTTAGTAAAAAACGTACATATTAGTAATGTGGTATATTTGTAATATTTTTTTGTTATTTTTATTCCTAATGGTTATTAGGATCCTGGGGTTTTGTTGATTTGGATAATATTTGGGGATTATGAATTATGTGAGATGGATGTCTTTTGATGGGTATTGAAGGAATGAGTCTATTGTTAGAAGAGTATTCATTCATTGGATGAGTATCTCATTGGACTTATTGGGGATGATATGTTTTATGGTGGGGAGGATATCATGACATGTGTCCTTTGTGAATTAAACAATAATGGTATTTAATTATTATATGAAATTAGGTGATGAAATAAGAGTTTGTTTGGATTTTAGGAGACATAGATGGGGTTGTTTTTCATTTGTGTTTATAGTTATTAATTTTTAACATTGATGTGTTTTTAATGTTTCTTGAGTTCTATAGGATGGTCTCATGGTAATAGAGATCCTAGAGGTGGTTATAAAGGGTTTTATTGGAAACTACTATTCTATTATTAATTCAATAGTCTAAATAAGAAACTGTATATGTCATCATCCAATCGATATACAATTAAATAACACATAACAAATAGACATACATTATTTCTGTTTTTCAATATCTTGATGGATCTCAGTAGAGAATGAAGAATGGAAAATGAGCATCGGTGTAAAATATTTGGTTGTTGATGTACGATACTCAAAATGTATACTTATTCGAATATTATTATCATTTAACATTTTAATGATCATAATATAGTTTTCATTCTATAAATGAACTAAATATTTGATTCATATCCAATGAATTATTTTGTACTATATTAAAATAGACCATCCGCTTGATATCAATCATTTCTAGTCAAACCCTAAAACACGAAATAATGCTCCTATTCTCTTACCAAAATAACCCTATTGATCCCTATGATATAAATTATTTTCATCGTGTGGGTAATAATATGGATTAATTTCACAATTTTATTCATCTTATTTTAGTGTATAATAATTAATCGCACACTTGGACAAAAATCCAAAAATGTATATATGTTAAACTGCACAATTTTTTGTGGATCCATCCAAATTCCATTGTATATGGTTTATCAAACTCCCTTAATTTTAGAATAAACACTTTGCCTAAAATTTAATCCTTATTCTGAAGCTTAATTATAAGACCTATAGGCCATTCAAAAGATGATAATAAAAATGAATTACTTAATTAAAATATAAATGAAAATAATGCACTCTTGTAAAATGATAGTACTACATAAGATATAAAGTGTTCCAACATGATCTCAATCATATCTATATAAGAACATGTTCAATAAATCATGTGTCATATAAACCATATGAATTCTCATATAATCCCTTTTACCATGGAATTTAGTGTCCACAAGACATGGAATGAGTTAATCTTATGTAGTCTAAGTCACATGTTTTTTATTAAGTGAGTATATTGATCATGTAGAATGATTATCTCACATTTTAACAATTAAATTAGATACGTACATCACATGTCACTTATTTAATCATGACCACAAATTTAATTAACCTCTTAATCAAAGGACCATGTTAATTTTTTATCTTACATGTGGTTCAGTCCCATTTTCGTTAACCTCAAAAGATAGTATAATCTGAAACAAACCCAACCAACCTCTGAGGAAAAATGTATCAAGGATGGTATAAGAAATGTATAAATAATAAATGTTCATACAAACTATGTCCTCCTAACCTATAATAATGGGGATTCATATTAACTATAAAACCCTAACTATATCAATGACCACATGAAATTATAAGGCAACCAAAAAAATTTATACTTAAATATTAAATCGTTATAGATGGATATTCAATACATATCATAATGGAACACACATTAGAACTATAAATGATTAGGGTCTTTGAAGACAATATAAATAATCATCTTATTCCCTGAAATATATTTCATAAATTAGAAAAATTCCTATCACATAGCACACTTATTATTCATACCCTACTTAAAGAATTTCCCATTACCAAGAGAAAGGAAACATAGAAAAGGGTGAGATTAGATGATTAGTAAAGTTAAACATTATAGACATAAAACAGTGGTCATATAGAAGCATATATTAAGAAAAGTATTATGATAACATAAGAAAAACATTTGAAATTCATACCTAATTATTCATATATCACAATCACAAAATGTGGATTTGGTCAATCATAATACATGAATCATTGAAGAATCAGATATCATGAGCCATGACACAATATCAAAATCATGAGAATATAGAATAAATTTTGGCATAATAATTCTAGCATAATAATAATCATTGAATTAATTTTTTAAAGATATCAACCAAGATTCTCATCACATATTGGTCTTCGATAAACCACTAGTGTACCCACTTCAAGATTGCAGAAACTCTCAGAACCCTTAGAGCTCATAAACATTAATTAGTTCCCAATACATTAATGGAATATAATAAACCCACTTGTTACAAAATCCATTAATATTGCTACTATAAAATCATGAAAATAGTAATCATTTAGTCATATATTCCCATATGAAAAATAAAATTGTTTTCTTAGATATATCTTCATCATGATAATAAATAATCTTGGGAATTAATGAATATTGTATTATTGAATCGCATCCACAGTGAATAATAAGTAACATCAATTAATGTTTCCATATATAAAAATATCTTTAAATTACCATTGTAATATTTGTTGAGGAACATACTCTTTTCTTCTAGAAATTAGATATTTCAAATCAAAGAATTTCATTAATATAAGGAGGAAAAATATCACTAAAAAGAAACATGGAAAATTTTAATTGATGTTTATAAGTAAAAAATAATTCATTATTGAAGAAAAATCCATTCATGTGGCATATGCTAAAGAAAATATTCCATTTAAACCTTGGTTAAAAATTACTTTATTCGAATAATAAACAAATGAATCCTTTATAAATTTCTATACAAATTCATAAATGGGTAAAAATTATATTAGTCTATCATTTTTTAATACTAAAAAAAATAAAAAACTATTTTAAAAATATATGAACAGGTATGAAGAATATTCCCAATAGAATAGAAAAATAAATTTTTTTTCTGAAGAACATTCTTTTGGATTTTTTAGTGTATGGAGATATAGAAATGAATAATAAAAATATTATTTTCTAAAAATAACTATATGATAACAAAATAAAATAAAATATTTATAGATACATAATATAATTTCATCATAGGAAATTTACACATAAACAATCCCTGTAAAAGTAATAAGTAACATAAAACACTTACCTCAGGTTAAAATTTATTAAAAAGAGACCTAAAACCATTAATATTAAACTAAAGATTTTTATAATTCTATAAAAGAACTATATTACTACTTATAATGACATGCATATTTTTCTTATAACATTTCAACACTTGTTCAAAAATAATTCATCATTATAATTATTATTCTAATTGAAAACTACTTCTTTTTTCAGGTATTTTTCAATTTGACTGTAATTTTCCTTTCATATTAATCATGATTAAATCATATAATGAAATTTAATCATGATATAAATTTAATATATATTAATTATTTTCATATTTAGAACTTTTAATTATGTTTATAGATATAAAAATGAATTATAATGTTTATGTATATGGTAATATGTACATACATATGAACATTTTTATGTTTTTTATGGAAAATAATTATAGAATGATGAATAAAATATCATCATAATAGAATAATATTTATTAAAACCGTAATTATAACCATGAATTTCAGGTGGTGGTTGAAAATTAATCATATTTCTATGTAGAGGTGGTAGTTCCCACATACTTACAAGTTATACATTCATTTAACATTTGATAGAAAGGAGAACAAATATGGTCATACCATTATGATAATAAAATATCAGTATATTTATGATACTATATTATTTTTTATATGATCTAAATATATTTTGAGGAAGAATAAGAAGAGTAAATCTTTGAAAGAGTAGGTAAATATGATTACATCTCCTTTTAGAAACCTATTTTTTCTTGCTCCTTAATACTTCTTAAGATGGTCTTAGGGTATGTCTATAAGATGAAGAAAGAAGTTAAGGTGTCTTGGAAGGTTTTGGGTATAAATTTTCCAATATAGAGGGTTCAATGTTTATAAATAATGGAAAATAAACGTGCTTGTTAATAAGTGAGGGAAGGGGCACACATAAATATTTTAAAAGATATAAATAATATAAAGTCACATTCTTATGAAAGTGGAAAAAATATAAAATATTTATAAGGTAATATAAGATAGTTTTTATATATAATAAAACAAAAATATTTTCATAGTTTTATGTTTAATTTTTACCCATATCTCTTATTTTTACACCCCTTGATGAACACGTTTTAACCCTAATAATATTAAAAAAATTATAATATTTTTACTTTTAATTATGACCAAATATAAAATTTTCTACTTTAATTTTTTTGAAGTATGGATTAAAAATATGGAATGAATTTCATAATATTCCATTTCTATAATTTCTTGAAATATATTTTAAAACAATTGTTAAAAATTAAATGAAATAATTTTTATAAAAATGGGTTTTTTTGAATAAAGTGGGATTTATTATTATTTCATTCCTTGTAAAAACCATTAAAAAATTCTCAAAAAAATTTAATATATATTATATAAATTTAATTAAAATTTTTAATTAATATTTATTAATTTAATTTCATTGGATTAAAATACATTCTTTTCATAAAAAGGGTTTACGGAAAATAAATTATTTTTACCTAAAAAAGATTTTATCTTCATTCCTAATAATTAGATAACTAATTAATTAATAATTATTCATAATTTACTCATATATTTGGGTGAAAGTTATTTATTAAATTTTATAAATACATTTGTTTATATAAAAAATATAACACCTATAAAAAATACATTTTTTCAAAAAAATATGAATTTTAATCAGGAAATGAATTTATTGAAAAATTTAATAAATATTTATTTGTAATTAATTAATACATTTGAATTAAATTAAATCCTATATATTTATATATATGATAATTATAATTATTTATTCACATTTATACCCACCAATCCAATGAATAGGTTTTAAATGTTATAATATATATTGGTTCATCTTGACTCGTTGTTGCATGTAATGAAAGCTATCAAATACCTTAAATTTTTTTTCATGATATACATATAAAATCTCATGTTTGTACAGTCCATCCCAAATAAAATGAATTTATCCAACAAAATTCAAATCAATTATTAAAAAATGAGTATTCTTCTATTTTATCACATTCTCATGATACAATGTAGTTTTCTGGAAATTTTTATTCCCCTAAAAACATTAACAAGGTTAGTAGTCTTGATCTGTAGAAAATTAACATGTTAATGTATGATTTCCACAAGGTTTTCATTGGATGAAAGATCATGATCTAGTGGTATAACCTATGTGTCAATTATAAGTGAAGGATCAAGTATGTACTTCATCAAAAGAGATAATTGGAACACATCAGGAACTTGAGAGAGGTTTGGTGAAGCATAAAGGGATAAGATACCATCCCAAATCGATCAATAATTCCAAAGGGTATAATAAAAAAAAGGATATAATTTTTCTTCTTAATGAACATTATAATATATTTATATGAATAAATTCAAAGGATTTATATACTACTAACTATTAATTATATATTTCATTGGAGATTGATAGAAAAACTCTTCTATCGAATATGATTGGCCTTGATGTGCTGCCGAATGGATATAGATTTATCTAACATTTATATGCTAGATTTTTTACTAGAATATCTCATTATCTATCATAGTATGTCTATGTTATATACTATAGAGGATTTATAAGGTTCCATTTGAATACATGATTAAAATATATTTTTATAATAAAATCATATAATTAAAAGGTGTTGATCTAAACAACCATTAAAATATGGAGAACTAGATCATGGAATATAATCCATAGATTGAATGGTTCACTCATTTTTACCATAAATCTATGGATAATATTATATATTGGAACACAAATTTGTATCCATATCTTGATGAAGACTTATCTAGAACATTGAGGAAAACCATAGATCTTGATCAAATAAAATATAATGTTGTACTTTATACATCCATACTACTAATTTAATTTATATATTTGAAATATGGTCAATAGAGAAATATTATTAAATAGAAATGTAATTAGATGACATGTAAGGCGATTGCAAACAACCTCAATAATATTGTACCCTTTTTATATCTTTGGGAATCCAATGATGAAATCTATAGTGATGTTTTTCCATTTGGATATATAAAAGTATAATAGTGGTAGAATATTATTATAATTATTTCATTAAACTATACCTTGTGGGAATACCAATCTTTGAGATACATACTTCATAATATCACTCTTCTTGTCATCCCACTTGGAATGATCTTTATGTTCTCTAAAAATATTCTTATATTCCAGATTAATATTGAATTATGTTCTTGGAGCATCAACCAAAATATCCTTTCTTTAATTCTAGAATATTTGGAACATATAATTTGTTCTTGAACCTCATCATTACATCATCATCATGGTTTGACTCTTGAACTTTTCTCACAACCTATTAAATATTTATATCATCCTTAAAATCCAACTTAATTATCACATAAATAGATGGTTGAATGATAATTTTTGAGAGATAACACTTCTCTCATTACTTTAAGATTTCAAGGTACAAACTTTTCAAATTCTTGAATATTTCATCTTTTATTATCCTCATCATAAATATGATAGAAATATCATTTTGAGTCGAAGTGTTATTCACCTTGTTCGATTTCTCATGGTTGTAATGTATCGAGTAGTTATAATTTTTAATGAACTGAAACCATATTTTATGTTTTACATTAAAGTATTTTTTGGTAAATATATTCACTAAGATTTTATTATCAGAATATATGCCACACCATTCTCTATAAATATAGTATCTATATATCTTCAATGTAAAGATTATAGTAGATAAATCCATTTGATGGGTATTTTGATTCTTATCTTGAAACTTTAATTATGGAGAGGCATTAATTATCCCTATTTCATTCTTCATATGAAAACATCCTAGTAATTCCTTGATGCATCTTTAAAAATTAAAAGGTCTCCTTAACTATAAGGTAATTTGAGTATAGGTTCATGGAACCACTATATATTCAACTCCTTAAAATTTTATCCCAATTCATTAATCCAAAGGAACATAACTCCCTTCTATTTTAACATAGCGAGTGGATTTTACATCTATGGTAATTTCTTCCAATTGTATCAATAATATCCATCTAGTGAAAATATTATATAGATCTCATCCATATTGGTTGGTATGAGCCAATATTTAATGACATTTATTTTAGATGTATCTACTAATATCCCCTTTCTTATTATCACATGTTACTATAATGATAATTTTTATAATATGATTTAACACTTTATTAATTGTTCATATATTTTCTCCTTCCCCACGGTCTTTAACACAATTATAAAGTGATCTTAATGATCTTACATTTCATCATAGTATATAAAAATATAATTTATAGATGCTGAAAAATATTTATTGAGGTAATCTATGATGGCATTATTCATTAAGATGATGAGTGAATTTGATTTTATGAATGTAAACTCTATAAACTCATTATCTACATAACTCATGAAAAAGTTTTTCTTAGTTATGTCTTTAATTTTGACCCTCAAGTGATAGTATCCAAATCAAAATTTAATATTTTGGAAGTATTGAGATCCTCTTAATTGATCAAAAAAGCATTAATATGGACTAAAGGGTACATATTCTGGATCATGATATTTTTATATTCCTAGTAATCAATGTAGAGTCTCATTAATCCATTTTCTTCTTAACAAAAAGAATAGGTTCACCCCATGGTGATTCAAACGGCTGAATGAATCCCTTATTAGGATTCTATGAGAGTTTCTTTTAAAATTCGTGTAACTCATTCGGGGCCATTCTATATGGAGTCTTTGAAATATCATTATCACCATGTATAAGCTATATTGAAAACATAAATTCATGATTTAGAGGAATATTTGGAAATTACTTAAAAAAGACGCCAAAAAACTCCAATACAATAGGAATATATAATATGTTGAGTATCTACCTTACCATATGTTATAAATACGCCTTATAAATAATAATCAAGACACAAAAATGGATATTATTTTTATTAGAAGATTGTATTTATTATTGAACTAATAATTTATCATATGTTCATTCATAATATAAAATGTGACATCCCTTGCAAGGAGATTTATATGACCTATATATAAAAAGATCCAATCTAATCCAAATATTAGATCAAATACAAATACAGTTTGAATAATATGATTTATAGTAATCATATTTCAAAATATCCAATTCATAGAATTATAATAGACTTCACATGTGATCATAATATTATTTTTATTTTAACATATAATTTTACTTAAAATCATTGAGTTCATAAGTTGATATAATTAAGAGTTCATTCTGATATAAATGAGTGGGTTGAAATAGAATCAAATAAGGTATTAGTAGATCTATAGTGGATGGTATGTGTATGTTTCACTGCTTCAGTATCATAACCCAGATTATTAATATTGGTCACAAAATATTTCCCCTTTTCTCTAGGCTTATGATTTTACTGATATTAATCATTTCCAAAAAAAACCTTTGATACAATAACTAGTTAAAATAATATTGATACTCTATGTATTTGAAACACTAGGGTGTGGGTGGTGCATTCTATAGAGCTTTCTTTCAATTAACATCATTTGTAAACTTAATTCCATAAATTAGATATTTAATTTCCTAATGAACTTCCTTTATACAATTAATGAATTTAGTATTCCTCTTAGTAAAATTTCCTCTATGTTCCTTTCCACACTTCTAGCATAAAAAATACTCATTGCATTCCCTCCCTAGATTTCATTATTATAATTTTCTTTGAAATCAATATTTTTTAGTTTATCAAAACCTTGATATTGATGGGTGACTCCAATATCCATTTTACCCTTGAGATAATATCAAATGATTTCTCCATCATTATGGAATTATCTTATTGGAAATTCCCTTTGAGTACTTATTATTAATCCACCAAATTTTTGATCTATCTTGCATTAAGGATGAATGATAATACCAGAACTGTGCCTCCCATGTAATGAATTTTTTTCTCAATTATAATAATGGATTCATTATTCTTATGCTTTAGATCATGGAATGACTTATTCATTTTCATATAATGAACAAGATGATATTATTTATTAAAAAAATAAATTAATTCACCCATCCCACACTATTGATAAAAATTTATTCTTTTTCACACATATTCCTAATAAGAGACTACAATTGATCAATTTTTCCTTCCAAATGGTAAACAACTAAAATAACATTTTCGTGCTATAATCAACAGATTGTGGAAAATAGATCCTCAATGGTAATAATTCAATTTTTTTAAAATATTGGATATGATGACCTACTAAATTATGGTTGATTATTTATCATCAAAGACATAATAGTAATTTTTTCACTCATTTTCTCATTTAAAATCTACATATGATTCATGTATTTATAATGTTATGTAATAATAAACCCAATATTTTTCATTCCATCACCCATAAAATCAATTTTATTATATGGATATTTAACGTTTTTTCATCATATTCCTTAGTAATCAGATCCCTCCAAATTATAACAGTTAACTAAAACAAAAAATAATAGTCTGATCCACAATAATCTTTTTGAGTAATCATATAATTAGGAAAAATCATGACACCTTCTTTTTAGTCTATTGAAACATAGTTACTACCAAGTTTATCAATGATAATTGTCTATTCAAAACCTTCATAACAGGTTATATATAAAATGTGAATTAACCCAAGAATATCCCTACAGAGTGTATACATAGGTGTGTAGAATTAGGCTCCATCATCATTCACTAGTGATGATCAATTTAGTAACCAATCAAACCAATTCAGGTTTTTACCAATCATTGAATCTATTTCATAGCCATATCCAATTTATAGTATCCATAGAATAATGTATTTTCTATTATAAAAACATAAACTCGTTTTTACCAGAGTAAGAAGATGTTATCCAATACATAGTCTTTCTCTAAGGATTTAAATAATGTTCTCAATCCAAATCTTTCAAACTAAAAAAATCCCATCATTGATATCAACATATTTGAACAAAACATTGAATTCATAAATATTACATCATTGTAGATCAATATTAAATACATATCATTAAAATAAATTTTCTATAACCATAAACGTTTGATGTCTTTAAACTACAGATACCTAATCAACATATTTTTTGATTTATCTTCAACACCCCCCCCAAATTTCTCCTAAAATATCACACTTCTTATATATACCTACTTAAAATAATTCATTATAACCTTAGTAAAGGAAACAGATGTGGGGCGGTAAATGATTCTCAAAAAGTTTAAACATTATATATATAAATTAGTGACCATATTTATGTTTAACATGAGTATAAGAGTGTGAGAACATGATCTCAACATTTTAAATTAAAACCCAAAATTTTTGTAGATCACAATCATGAAATAAGTATTTTATAAATAATAATACATGAAACATAGAAGAATCGTAGATCACATACCAAGATATTATATCATAAGAATAATAACATGACATAGATATTGGTATAACAAGTGTGACATAATCATAGTCATAAAAAATATTTAAAGCTATATATTGAGAAATTCATCACTTTTCGGTATTAGGTTAACCACCCAGGAACCCTATTTCTGTTTAGGATAACAATGCATTTAACCTCTAACATCATAAACATTTATCATTACCCAATGCATTGTGTATATATAATTGACTAACCTACTAGAAAATGCATTCATATATATGCCACAAGATCATGAAAACATTTATAATTTCATCATAGTATAATCGATGGAAAATAAACTGAGGTTTTACAATATCTCATCATAATAATCAATAACCATAGAAAAAATTAATAAATATGGTGTCATTGTATAATATACCCATTAAATCGTAGGTAACATCAATGGCTATTTTCATAGATGAAAATACCATTAAAAGGTAATTGGAACATTTCATGAATAAAATAACATTTTCAACAAGAAATGACTTATTTAAAATCTAAAACATCCTATAATATTAAGGAAAATATTTTCATGGAAAATAACAATATAAAATTATAAATTAGTCTTTAAATCATAGATTATTTATGAATCATGAAAATTTACATTGTGTAATCTATTAAAATAATGAATTTTTTCACATCCTATGTAAACAATACATTCTTCTAAAAACACCTTGAATTTTCCTTTAAAATATATTTTTAAAACAAAATAATTAGTAAAATTAATTTAATAAATAATTTTTTAATACTAAAATCATTATTAAAAACATTTTAAATATATATATACATGGATGAAAAATTATCTTAACCAAATATAAAAACAAAGTCAGTTTTCTTTGAAAAATATTATTTTATAATTTTGTGTACTTAGACGAAAGCCAATAAAAAAATTTTAATTTCTAAAAATAAATAAAATTAAACATAAATAAATAAAATTTATGAGAGATATATCATGTAATTTTGAAATTGGAATATTAATCATAAACTATCCCAGTTAAAGTGAGATTGTAACATAAAACTTTTACCACATGATTGAATTTTTTTGAAAGATATGTAACACTATTTATAATAAATTTAAATTTATCATAATTATAAAATTGAAACATATTAATACTTATAATACCATAAATATTTTTCTTATTACATATTATCACCCATTAATTAATAACTCCTTAATTAAATCACAGTTATGGGTATAACTATTATGTTTTACATGTTTATTTCTATTCACTTGTTATTGCCCTTGCATCTTGATCCTGGTTATATCATATCCATAATTTTAATCCTACAAAAAATTTAATTTTTATATAACTTATATTAAAATTTATAAAAATCCTAGTATGTTATAGGTATAAAAATTACTTACACCATTCATAGATATGATAGTTTGTACGTACACATGAACGATGTTTTCATTACTAATTAAAAGAATGATTTAATTATAAATATTATTCTATAATTACATAATCATAATTATATCATAAATATTATAATATTCTACAATATCTATCATTATATCCATAAATTTTAGTTGGTGATGGAAAATGAATCATCTTTTTATATGGAGTAAGTAGTCCACATGTATGCACGAGCTAAACTTTCATTTCCCATATGATGGAAATGGGGTGTAAAACGATTTTACCATAATCATAAAAACATATAAATATGTTTATGATACTTTAATAATTATATAAGTATTCATATAATTGATTTATAGGAATTTGAAAAATAAATAAACATTAAAAGTTTCGGTAAAGGTGATTACCTCTTCTTTGAGAGGCCTCCTTTGGCTTACTCCTTAGGCACCCATAGGAAAATATTATTGTGAGAAAATGTGATTAAAATGATGAAATAAACATTTTATGGTTTTGGGGTATGTATTTTCTAATCTATATGACTCGAGTATTTTTTTAATAAGGGAGGAGAAGATATTCCCTTTTATAAGTGATTTAAAGGATGCACTTTTAATTACTTGAAAGATTTAAGTAATATAAAGTCATGATCATGTGGAAGTGGAACAAAATGAAAATTTAATAGATGATAAGATGTTATAAATTCGAAATATAATCAAATAATAATATTTATAAATTTTTAATTGAAAATTTTAACCTTATCTATTTCTTTACCCCCCCCCCCACCACCTGTAAACTCATTTTAACCCTTACAATTGAATAAAAATTATTGTTTTTACAATTATTTATGAATAAAAATGAAATTGGACAAATTAACCAATTTGTAAATAATTATTTGAAATATGGAATCCATTTTACCATATTATATTTCTATAAGTGGGAGAAATTCATTTTAATATTAGTACATAAAACACAAAGAAGAAAAATATTTGCAGAAAAATAGGTTTTTAATAATAAAAATATATTTAATCTTATTTCATTCTTAGTAAAAATATTAGATAAATTTTACAAAAAAAAATATTGAATAAATAATATAAAAATCATTAAAAACATTTATAAATAGTGAATAATTTAATTTATCAATATAAAAATACATTATGCACATAAAAATGGTTTTTTGAAAAAATTATCTTTTTAACTTAAAATTGATTTTATATTCATTCCTAACTACTAAATAAATATTTATTAATAATTTTTCATAAATTAATAATAAATTTTTTTACAAATAAAATTTTCAGATAGAAGAATATAATATTTTCTAATAAAATTCATTACACCTAATAAAATACTGATCTTTTTAAAATTGGTCTTTTAATCCATAAATAATTTTAAAAAAATTAATGTTTATTTCTTAATATCTGATAAAAACATTTGAATTAAATAAAATATATATACATCTATATTTCATAATTTTTTTATCCTAATAATACCCTCCAATCTAATGGTTACTGTTTAAATGTAACAATATACCATGTTATATTTATACATGGGTTTCTTATAATAAAAGTTATCAAATAATTGGTATTTATCTCTAATGAATACATATAAAATATCAGGGTGTTAAACATTCCAGGTAATACACTTTATCAGTTCAATCAAGGTAATAAGTGTATAATTATCATCACAACAGTAACTTATTTATATTATAAAAAATATTTAACACACATTATTCTTAAAAATCATCATAATAGATAATAATCCATGTTGATAATCAATTAAGGACAAATTATAGTACTGTTTTAAAGGGATATTTTCATTAAACAGTTCATTTATTATATACAATGAACTTGAATTAATAATTAATGGATATTACCTTTGTTATAAAATCTTGATACATTATAAAACCTTTATATCCAATCCATCATGTATTCAATATCAATAGATTCAACATGAACCTCATTATTTTACAATGTTAATGGTCTATATCAACTAAATAAAAACCCCCAGTTTTTCTACATATATTATATATAATGAACAATAATTAATGATAAATTGATATTACCTTTGTTATAAAATATTATTACATTTTATATCCATTATAAAAAATCCATCATATATTCAATATCAATTGATAAAACATGACCCCCATTATTTTACAATGTCAATGGTTTCTTAGACACCCAGTTTTAATGTACTGTTGGGGGTGAATTAGTTATCTATGTTTTTTATTTCATCTTTTTAATTTGACCTCATGAACTAGTTAAAGGTATTAATACACTAAATAAAAACTCCTAGATTCTCATAATGTTTATAAATAATAAGAGATAGATAGAGGGAAACACACAATATTTACATGGTTTAGAAAAAAATTGTCTTTTCATAGTCAGTTAAACACCCCAACGTAGATTTTATACACTATAATATTACTATAAATTATAGCCACAATCACAAGACTTCAACTAAAAATAGTTTAAAAATATTATCATTTGATCTTTGAGTTATGTCCCATTATACACCCCATCCACTAACACTTATGTGTTCCTTAGTTATACACCCCAACTAAAAAATATTCTCCTTGATTGTTTACACACACCATTTAGCCTTCACATTAAAATTTATCTAATGGAATAATGTTATAAAATCATTTCAGGTTGACTATATAATAATTAATAATGATCTTCTTTAATGAGCAAACAAGATCTGGTTCACCCGTGTATATTTATTAATGATCATAAACTGTTTCTTGAAATAATTATGTTGGTCTCAAAACTCTATCAATTTATTAATCAATAGATTTATTCCTAATTAATAAAATACTTTGGAAATGATTATTTATTCGTCCTTAAATCTCTCTCATATTCAAAATTCTATCTCCTTGATAATATAATATATTGGGATCTCAATAATTCTCATTCCAAAAAAACATCTTTCGTCACCTACATATATAAATATATAAATATATATTAAAATAAAAAACCATGTGAATATAATTTAAATATTATTTACAAAATAATTTGTTATATTCCATGATAATGACTGGATATTACATTAAATTTTAGATACTTCATCAATCTTCTACAGGCATGATCTTCTCAAGAAAATCTATGATATATTTTTAGTTTGAATTAACCAATGAAATACCATTTAAATTTCTTAGTCAAATATTCCTTTTAAATCTACATATGACTTGGGTTGTTTACATTTTCATGTGATATTAAAATAATGTGATGTTTCTATCAGCAACATATTTTTCTTTATAAAATAATAATGTCTTCATCCATGTACACATGCATATTCAAATACATGGGCATGTGGCATGGAACATACCTACCTTAAAGTGGAACTATTCTTTATATTCTCATACACTATATTCAAATTAATTTTATCAAATATTGAATCATGGATATTTTATATCTTTAAGATATTTATTATTCATTTAAAATGTTATTATTTCCCAAACATGGACAATTAATCAAAATAATTATGTCATTTTGATCATATAACCTTGTTTTTGTGTCTTCTCAGTTAATTCTTCATCAAACATTAATTCCATAAACTCAATAATACAACTACAAATCATCAAGTAACATTTTTTAGCTCAATATTCATTTATAATGCTTCTATATTTCCATTACATATCCTTTATAACTTCCATGTTACCTTTACTTGTGTCCTAGATTTTTGAGTTACATTTATATAGTAATCCTCTTCCTTTTACGCAACATAGTGTATTTGTGAAGTACTTATACGTAGTATAACAGATTCATAGATAAACATTATGTAGATATAAGATAAAATGACCAAGGAAATGTATCTCATAGTTTATATTTATGTAACAATTAGAATCAGTACTTCCCTTTATTTATGTTCCGGATAACGTTTTCTAGGACAGTGAAATTCAAAACGTACATTTATACAAGTAATGTAGTTCTCATTTACCATTATATATAAAATTTTATTTTATGATTCACTTTGTATATAAAATTTTATTCCAGCTAATCCTTACCTTAATATAGGACTCTAATCTTAACTTCATATAGGAACTAATTTACCAACTAACCCTTACAAGGCTATCAGAATCCTCTATTTATTTTTTGAATGTACTAATTTATCTTTATATAGATGCTCTAATTCAATATATCACCCATTTAAAACTAGAAATTTCTCAAACTAATTCCAAACCATCTATTACATATTAGTACCTAATATGTATTTAAACACAAAATTTAACATCATCCATATAAAGAGACCTTTTGATGGATGTTTTTTAACATTCAAGATATGTTTCAACATTTAAACTCATGTGTTTCGATATCCTAATTTATCTAGACCCTCAATCACCTTAAAATATTTTTATTGATAATACTCTCCCCATTATCCCTAATCTAATTACCTTTAAATATCATTCCAATAATCATGACATATTCTCAAATATTAGATATCGAATCATTTAAAAAAATAAAATCCATACATAGGAACGTCAATATCCTTTTTTTTAGTTTGTTTTCAATACCAATAAAAATTAATTTCAATATGTGCAACTCTAGATATTATTTATTCTCCCCCTTTTTGAATAAATAATAATGAAAATATAAGGGCCTTCTCGTTTGAGTTTCTTCCCTAAAAAATATCAATAATAATTTTCTATTATCTTTTTTTTGAATCTTGATAATTGGATTTATCCACATAAAATAATATTTTTGTCACATGATTCTATTAGAAAAGATCCTTTTATTAATATTTTCAAGGTATTCATGGAAAGCCTGATTTATAAAATTAGAGATATGACCAATATAATCTATGTTGTCTATAAAATTCCATACACATGATACGGTACATAGAATATTCTCATTTATCAAATTAGTAAATTTATAAAAATAGATTTTCCAAGAAACATTTGATCCTTAAAATTATAACAAACACATAAACACATATCAACTATAATGAACCAATCTAGAATACCATATAAATAGATACTTTATCTAGTTCTTCATGAACTCATAGAGTGTTCTCAATCTCTACGGGCTTGAGAAAATAACTTGAGCATCATCAGAACACCGTTGGGAATGATTTATCCAAACAAATATTACAATAATAAAGTACAATGTAGAAACATCATTAGATATATCAATAAATACATACATATAATAGTACAAATAGAATGAATTAAAACTGAAAGAAAAAAATAATTACCAAAACCCATCTCCTGGTGGCCCTTTAACACCCACTATGTCCAAAGTCACCCACCCTTGGTCACATAATATTAAACCCACAAAGGAAGAAGAAATCAAGAACACCTGATTTAATTTTATAAAGGGTTATAAACACTGAAAGATATAAGAAGGTTGTGAGAAAAAGAGCTTAGCAGGATCCCACCATATATTCTATTCATTTACTTCATAAGGTAATTAAAATATTCTAAATGAGGAGTATAATAAATATATTATGAAGTTTGGTTTAAAATAGAGTTTTAAACATTTAAAAATTATTTATCAAACCGAGCCTATAAAATATAAAATTTCACCATATAAAGATGAAACATTTTGTTGAAAGATATTTTAAAATCAATTCACAAGATAAAAATAGATAATGTAGAAAATATAGTCATATTCACACGATATCAAAAATATACAAGGATTTTCTTAATAGAGTCAATGTGGATAATAATAATAAGTATATCGATAAACCAAGGAAACATCTGTTCCAAGTGGTGAAAACTAACATTTTCTTATAATGAGAATCTAGTATGTGGATTTCATGGCTAGAAACTAGGTATGATAGAAATTTGATCTTATAATAGCTAATGAAATTACAACATAACTAATTATCTGGCTTATATCAAGTCTCATGGGTCTTAAGGAAACCATTTCCATGGATACCCTCTTTCAATATCACACGCCATAGACTGAACCTTTTATATTCCATGTGTATCTACTATAAGGTTTTGAGTTTTATATTCAATCATATAACTAGTCCATCCCTTCTAACTATCAAGGTTCTCATGACTAGTCAAAATAGGTGAGTGAGATATTCAGGTATTGAGGATTATAATGGGAATCTTTATCAGTATCAATCATGGGCACTAGCCCTCAAATCACATCTCACTCTCAAAACTAACTCACCCTAACAAAATAATAACTTTTTCATCACCAATCAATGGGAATTACAAGAATAAATTTGTTTCATTAAAGGATTATTACAAGGGGGATTCTTATTATGTTCTAAATGATCCATCAAGAATCATCTACTCAATTCAAATACCTTTAAACCATTCAACATTAAAAAGGATAATCACACACTCTTCCCTTCTCAAATCATCATCAAAATTATAAATGGGACTTTAAAATAATTATTTATTATAAATAAACCCTAAAGCATTCAAATGAAGTATTGTAATTTTAAATTGTATGAGTATATTTGAAAACATTGGTTCACACCCTCTTTCTATGTGAATAAATAATTTATTTCAAATAATTTAAGAAATCTCATTTAAAAACGAAGGAAAAATCATTCAAATGTGGTTCTTGGTTATTTCAGAAATTCAATCATTTGAAACTATTTAGAAAACATCAAAATTTTCCCCTCATTTTATTTGAATAATGTTATTCAATTTTCAGAATAAAAACCTAAGAACAATCCCTCAATTACCTAAAAACATTAAAATTACTTTAAAAAACCAAAAAAATGGAATTAAAAAATTCCAAAAATGTTATTAGAGATCAATATAATATCAATTAAACTCATAAAAAGTTAAATTTAAATGTAAATTGTTCATAGAATCTTTTACGTTGAATTTCATAGAACAGTTTTAGAGAAAATGTGTTAGAAATCAAGAAACATATATCCATGAACTCTCAAGAAAAATTGAATTATAAATAACGGAAAATCATAGAAAAAATAACTTAGAATATTTATAATCCTACTGAAAAGAATCTGAAATGTTTCACCTCTTTTGGTGATCACCATATATAAGAAGGGAGATCTTGATAGGAGAGAATATATCCAAGATCCAAAATTCAACATCAATCAAACACAATTCACAAGTCCACCAAAACCTCTAGGTAAATGAATCAAAATAAGTTGAGATATTTAAAATCAATAATAAAATAACTCACATGAAGGGGGATCACTACTTCCATCGACACTTTGATCCATCAATGAAATGTGGTTTGGAGATCCCAAATTGCTCTATATTTCTCCCAAAATCTAAAGGATCTTATTTAGGATCAAGTGGGATGTTCCAAGGGATAATTATGTGGGATTAGAGAATTTAATTATTATTTGTTGTGGATTTAATTACCATTTCAATGGTTTCCTCAGTTAGTTCGCACAGTTTTTACAAACTATAATCCTAACCTTGTACCCAAAATATAGCCCATGTAAGTGATGTACACTTAGTTTAGCCATGCATAAATCCTGAGACACCCTTCTGTCTAGGTTATACACTTTTTTCAAACATGCTCAAGCCATTTACAATCTATGAATAGGCCCATAAAACTTCATAAATGTATGTAAAAACATAGGAAATAAACCACGAAGAGATCCAATCATTGGGTACTCAAATAAATAGGTTAAAACACATAAAAACAAGTATCATGATTTTTAAAACTCCCCACCATTGGACTTTACACCCTAGAAAGTATCTAGTTTGAATGATAAAACACGATGACACACATATAAATCCATCACTCATCTTGTTAGGTGAAAGGTTAATGGTACATAATATAGACTCATCCAATAGTTAAAAACTGACACACAACTCCAATACCAATACCCCAAGATCATAAAACTTATCTAAACTAGAGAAATACTGGATACATAGCATAGGTCTCCCCAAAATTTTAAGATTCTCTAAAATGGTGTAAGAACAAAATATTTTCCATTCCAACCAACTAATATGATTCAACCACTCACTATGGAGAAACATCTAAGTTCAAACATCCATAAGAAAGGTAGATAACTGACAATGATTTATATATTAGATAATTACTTGATGGTAACATAGTATTTTCCAAACTAAGCCTCACCCCTCTATGAGCTCGTAAAATAAAATGACAACCCCACTATTTTCCTTGTCTATCAAAAATCCATATCATCAGGGTTACGTGAGTTTATTCTGATGGTCTAACCTTGTTTAACCAAGAAGAGATCAGACATCCATGTTAGTCCGCAATATGGAACCATACTCCCATAAGGGATATCATCAATCACATCATATTATAGCTCTAACTATCATGTAAAAACAAGATGAAACCAAGGAAATAAATCAAGAAAAATTCCTCAAGTATTCCCAACATAAGATTCAATTCCATCACTAGGCACATAATGACTTCCAAGGAACTAAAATTATTCAAAAATAAGGATTCACATTATTGTGTGAACATCTACAATTGTACAAGTACAATGATCTCAACAAAATTAAACCATTCTCACATCATCAATCCACAAATGATCCAAACCATGGTAATGATATAAAGACATGGAAATTTCAAGGAAATGTTTTGTGAAAAATACATTGGAATTTTACGTGTCTGCGGTTTCTGACGACACTTGATTCCGAGGTCCGGTGTGCCCGGAATTAATTTCCAAAGTTTTGTTCAGGTAAGTTTAGTAAACGTACCTGTGGGTTTTTCTATCTTTTGAACTGATGCTCAGAATTGAAATCTGAGGACATCGATGAACTCGTAGCTCCAGTATTCACTTAAGGGGACTATTACCGTTGTTGCATTTCATGCGGGTTGAGAGTTAATATTTGGGGATTTAGAAAAAGAATAAATAAAATTTGTGAAACACAATTTTATTTTAAGGATGTTAGTTATTTCTGAAAATGGGGAGTTAGTGGTGGGTCCCACACCCACATAACATCCCATGAGAGGAATTCGTGTGGTGGGGCCCACATGAGCCCCAACTTATCACCTCCCCTCAACACCCTTGAAACCCCCCATTTATCTCAACTTGTATTTATTATGACAAATCTCCCCTCCATAATAGTGACTCTTCACTTCTTTCTCTCCCTTCTATAAACTTTGCCAACATGTTTCATTAATTGATCAATTAATGAATTGACTTCCCTAAAGATTGAATCTTTTTGAATTACATGTAAAGTTTATAATTATGCGGTAAGACTTACTTTAATATTTTCTTAGAAAATATTTGGTGGGAGGAACCTTTGGTAAATTAGAGAGAATGCCATTCTTCAATGAAGAACAACTCCGATGAAGAACGACTTTCTCCCTCGAGGAAGAACGCTCTACGATTTGGAGAACGTGAAGTCACTAATGACGCTTATTCTTCGGGTTCACTCCGAAATCAATAGAATTTACACCGTTCTTCCGCGACTCCCAACTACTGTGACGTTCTTCTTCGGCGGCTCAACGACATGTGACGTATTTTCGAGGTATGGGAATTATTTTCAATTTTAATTGATTTAAATTGTTCTTGTTTTTTTAAGAAACATGGTTTGACTTCGGCCAATTTCTACTGCCTAACGCTGAGGGCGTGGGTCAAACGTGCATGGAAAAAAGACCCTCCATAGAATCTTTATTTGTGATTGAGGCACATTGGAAGAGGCGGCGATAGGAGAAGGTGGCAGCCACGCGCTGGCCGCGTGCTAAAGAACCGCAGCCCACAACCGCGAGCCGCTCAAACGATGAAGAACCGGTCGACTACGCCGGCCCGACCAAAGGGACCGTGGCGCCATGAGGGCGCCCCGCTGCGGAGGACCGCAATTTGGTCTCCATAGGCCACTTTGGCGGTGAATTGGCCGGCTCGTTGGCCGGCCTGGTGAAGGAGTCGCGGCACCTGAAGGTGCTACGCAACAAGACCGTGCCCCAACCGAGTGGGATGCACCAGGCTGGGTCGTGCCGCGACGGCCTGGCCATGTCGGGCCGGGTCGGGTCGCACCCCCTTGGGCCAAGTCGTGCCCCCTTAGGATGGGTCATGCGATTCACCAGGCCAGTCCGAACCTCTACCGGGGTGGACCCAACAAAACCAAGTTGACCCAACCCGCCAGCCCACTGGACTTAACGGGCCGGACCCATTTTCACTTAATGTTGAATAACTCGAAGACCGCATGCCCAATCGATGCGTCGTCTGCGGAACTAGGATCCTCCTGACATGGAGGTACTTTTGCGATACTCTAAGTGAGTTTTTGACAACTTTGGTAAATGGACGGGTTTGGAATGAGCGTATTTCCAACCAGGCCCCCGGAGAAAAAGTGCTAATAACTCTCAGACCAGGAATCCGACTGATGCGTCGTCTGACACATTGGGTTCCTTTTGAAGAGATGGAACTTTGAGATACATCAAATCTAGACTACGTGATAGTTGATGCATAGACCCCCTTTGCTCGGGGAGCAGACCCTCCCGAAATCGAGCGTGTAGTGTTCAGGAACCCTCAAACTGGCTGCAACTGCAACGATTACCACACTGGAATCCTCCATGGGTTCGGCGACGATGACTACAATACTGGAATCCTCGGTGGGTTTGGAAATGATTACTACCGTATGGGAATCCTCCATGGGTTCGATAGTGATAATTACTGTTCCTGTATCCTACATGGGTCCGACAGTTTGACTTCTGTTCTAGTATCCTACGTGGGTCATACAGAGTAGCTGGTCTAGAATTCTATGTGGGTCCGACAACTTAACTGGTCTAGTATCCTGTGTGGGTCTGACAGCTTAGATGAATCAGTGATTGCATATGATCATCTTTATCACTTTATGAAAGATTTATACATGTGTGAGGTGATTCTTGACATTCAATCATTATCATTGATGTGATTGACTTTCTTCCTATGTAGACTGGGATGTGTTTGGGCTCGAGATTTGGAGCCGAACTTGGATTGATGACTTAGGTATGTGTATGGGCAGATACCTAAGTAGAGTTGGTTGATACTACGTGATTTTATCTTTCCTTTATGGTTTATCCTTCGTGGATTCTCGGATACCTTCAGGGGTCTCGGGGTCCCTACTGAGTATTGTTATACTCACCCCTGCACGGGCTATGCCCGCACTACGTTGTGTAGGTTGCAGACGGCGGACATCACTGATCGTGATATAGACTTTTAGAGATGGACGATACCTAGAGGTGGACCACTTTACGGGACGTACACGGAGTGGATGGCCGGACCTGGGGAGCTGAGGAGACCATCTGTACCCAACCATCAGGTGGGATTTCCAGAGGACTATAAAGTGGTTGCTGCTTTACATTACTACTGTTGTACTTTCCTTTCAGTTGTACTGTACTTTTCAGTTGGGTTTGTATACTTGCCCATTTACATTACAGCACTTAATTTTGTACTCAGTTTTACTTATTTCTTACTTCATTTCCGTACTATGTTGTGCTTGTTTACTTTTAAAAAGGCAATGACATCCCTTTATATCGGGATTTATGCCTTTGGTGTGAGTCGCCATCCCCTGGCCTATGGAAGGCGGGCTTGGGGTAGTCACGGCACGAGGCCTGAGGACCGGTCGTGAAAATTGGTATCAAAGGAGATAGTTCTCCCACAGAACTCCAGACTCTGATCATTTATTTTTGTGAAGCAATAGTGTTAAGAGTATTGAGTGTGGTTTTTAGTCTAGGAAGTCCGGTGTTGGTGTGGCAGCCGACATATCCATACACCAGGACCCTAACCCCTGATTTCCCACTCAGTGCACAAAAACACTGATTGCATGTGTGTTTGAAATGTTTTCTTTGTGATTATTTTGTGTCAGCTCACCAAGTATACTATTTGATCATGGTGCACTTGTTTCCTTTCAGGATGGCCCTAAGAAGGCAGCCATCTAGGGTTCCGAGTCGCGTACGATATGGCAGCCCACAGAGCGATGAGGCCTCTGTGCAGGGCCACATCACAGCGGAGGCACCAGCAGTACCAATACCCACTGAGCCACCGATACTACCAGCCCCAGCAGCAGAGAGTGCACGCCTCCTGAGTGTGTTGCACAAGTTTCAGTGATAGAGGCCACCCAGGTTCTGTGGAGAGACAGACCCTCAGGCAGCTGAGGATTGGATGGAGTCTATCTTTAGAGTCTTCATATTAGTAGAGACATCAGCCGACCTTATGGTGATCCTTGTCGCGAGTCTCCTGCATGCAACAGCAGGTAGATGGAAGAGCCTGATGCTCCGGGTTCACGACGAGGCATCTCTACTTTGGACAGACTTCGAGAGTCTCTTCTGCTCAGATTTTGTTCCAGCCACCCTTCGTGCAGTGCGGATTCAGGAGCTACTTCACCTACGGCAGGGCAGCATGACAGTAGCTCATTACTCAGTGAGGTTTACTAACCTCTCATGCTACTCCACAGACATGATACGAGACCCATTATTCAGGGCACGGACCATTAAGCAAGGACTGAGGCACGAGATCAGGGCTTCGATGATCTCCATCAACATTCTGACGCAGGCGGGAGTGCTGGAGCAAGCATTTCTTGTGGAAAGATTTCTCGCTGAGCCGACACTAGCAGCGAGACCCATCGTAGGGCGACACGTAGTGGAGTCTTCGGCAGCCGTTAGTAGAAAGATGTCACAGAGGTCCCAGAGGACTAGGCTATTAGGAGAGAGACCTCAGGATAAATGTTTGGTTGTGCGGGGCACTTGAAACAGATCCAGCTATACGAGGAGCAGACAGTTCTATGCATGTGATGGGTAGGGTCATATGGCTCGAGACTACCCGACCTTCCATGCAGATGAGTAGCAGATAGTGGAGGGACCTCCTAGGCAGAGGAAGATGTTTGAACGTGGTGGTCTGCAGAGATTAGGAGGACGAGTCAGAGGAGCTGGCCAAGCAGCGGGTGGTGGACGATGCTTTGAGGCTCTACCACCACCACCACCGCGAGGACCACTGTGACCACAGGGAGCTAGAAAACAGGTGCAAGCTCAGCTCTAGGTAGTCAAGGCCTACGACCACGGTGCACCTGAGATGATTCTATGTACTATCTGTGTCAACACTATCCTTGTTGTTGTACTTATAGACATAGGTGCGAGTCATTCTTTCATTACCGCAGCCCTTTTTCGGAGCTCGGAGATTCCGACGGAGTCGTTGGCTCGATCCGTATGGTTAGAGACTACTACGAGATCAGACTCGATGATTAAACACTGGTGCTGGTAGTGTGAGCTTACTCTTGGAGGAGAGAGCTTCAGCTAGGATCTTCTTGTAGCATCGTGAAGGCCTTACGACGTCATATTGGGTATGAACTAGTTTCCTACAGTCCATGCTCAGATCGACTACATTAGGCGCAAGGGGAGGTGTGTCCACACGGATGGGACCAGGTTCACCTTCACCAGTGAGAAGGGTGACTTCGCAGCGCAGGATGGACTTATGTAGAGGAGAGGGTAGCCAATCACACATCAGTTGGCTAGTCTCATCCTTGGAGCAGTTGATGTGTGGAGTTCGATTTTTCCTATTGTGGTGGATCAGTATGCAGATGTTTTTCCGGATGAAGTTCCAGGACTACCTCCTCACAGAGAGATAGACTTCTATATTGACATGTACCCTAGGACATCACCGATATCTACTCCAGCATATTGGATGGCTCCTTCTGAGCTTCGTGATCTACATGTACAGTTGGAGGACTTGCAGGGAATGGGATTCATCCGACCCAGTGTTTCACCCTGGGATTCTCTGATTTTGTTCACAAAGAAGGTAGATGGGAGGTTACGGCTATGTGTCGATTACCATTGCCTGAATCAGGTGACCGTGAAGAACAAGTACCCACTCCTGAGGATTCATGACAACTTTGCTCATCTCAAGGGAGAATGATCGTTCTCGAAGATAGACCTCAGGTCAGGCTATCACCAGCTCATAGTTCGAGACGAGGATGTGTAGAAGACAGATTTCAGGTGTCGGTATGGCCACTACAAGTTCTTGGTTATGCCCTTAGGCGTAACCAACACTCAAGCAGTGTTCATGAGTCTTGTGAACAGGATCTTCCAGCCTTACCTTGATCAATTTTTCATAGTTTTCATTGATGACATATGGATTTACTAGACTACTAAGGAGGAGCATGCCTACAACTTTTGGGTTTTAATGGATAAGCTCCGAGAGCACCAGCTTTATGGTAAGCTCTTGAAGTGTCAGATCTGGATTCAAGGGGTTCACTTCTTGGGACACATCATCTCAGAGTCTGAGGTAGTAGTGGATCTAGTGAAGATCGAGGTGGTACTTGCTTGGGATCCACCAATGAGTGTGACAGAGGTTCGAAGTTTCGTGGGTCTGGCTGGATACTATCAGAGATTTTTGCTAGACTTCTCCAGAGTTATAGCACCGCTTTCAGCCTTGATGATGAAGGGGAAACCTTTCGTATGGTCAGATATATTTCAGTAGAGCTTTCAAAATCTAAGGTAGATGTTGACCTGTGCGCCCATCTTGAGGATACCGGAGGAGGGTGTTGGGTACATAGTTTATTGTCACGCATCAGGGACCGGACTCGGGTGTGTCCTAATGCAGGAGCAAGCAGTGATCTCCTATGGTTCATGATAGTTGAGACAGCACGAGCAGAACAATGCTACTCATTACTTGGAGTTATCAGTAGTGGTCTTTTCCTTGATTATGTGGTGGCACTATCTGATGGGTGAGCACTTTACAGTCTATTCTGACCACTAGAGAATCAGGTACATATTCTCGCAGAAGGAATTGAACCTGAGACAGCGGTGATGGCTCGAGTTCCTCCAGGATTATGACTTTGAGATAGTCTATACTCTTGGGAAGGAAACGTTGAAGCATATTCTCTCAGCAGGAGATCATGCATTCAGCTGCTAGGAGAGGCGATAGAGTAGCTACCCACGTTTTAGATATCCTTTGTGGATAGAGATGGAGAATACTTTCTTCAGTCTCTCATAGTCACACCTCCACTCCTTCAATGACTCAGAGAGGCACATCATGGGGACATTCACTGTGAGACACGACGTGCTGAAATATCCTCAAGGATGGCACCTGATAAATTTTCTAAATGAGGGGAGCACGTCATCCTCTTTAGGGGACGTACCATGGTACCAGTTGCACTACAGGAGGAGTTGATGAGGGAGTTTCACACTTCCCCTCTAGCGGTACATCCATGAGTGGTGAAGATGCACCAGGACCTCAGACGACAGCATTGGTGGCCGGGTATGAAGATGGATGTAGCAGAGTTCGTTACATGATGCCTCACTTGTCAGCAAGTGAAGGAGGAGCACCAGGTGCTTGTGATCTTGGTTCACCCCTTAGAGGTCCTGGAGTGGAAGTGGGAAGGGATATCCATGGATTTTGTGACGGGGCATCCACGTACATCCAGAAGACACAAATCTATCAAGGTGATCGTAGACTGACTCACCATGTCGGCCAACTTCCTACCGATCAGAGAGCAGGTCTTAGTAGAGAGCTTGGGACACCTCTACATTCAAGAGATCATATAGCTTCATGGTGTGCCATCGAATATTGTTTCCGATTGAGATGCTCATTTCACTTCCTGGATATTGAAGGTGTTACAAGAGGCTTTTGGGACGTAGCTTTTTCTGAGCACTGCCTTCCACCCTCAGATAGACGACCAGACTGAGAGGACCATTCAGACTCTTGAGGACTTGTTCTGTTCATGTGTCCTCAACTTTTTTCGTAGCTGGGAGGATCATCTACCCTTGGTGGAGTTTGCATACAACAACAGCTACCACTCCACCATCGGGATGGCACCTTACGAGGCATTGCATGGTCGACCATGTTGATCACCTCTATGTTGGACTGACCCAGGGGAGTCAGCACTTGTTGGACAAGAGATGGTTCAGCCTACGACAGAGAAGGTGTAGATCATCCAAGAGTGAGGGAAGACTACACAGAGTAGACAGAAGTCCTATGATGATAGGAGACGGAGACCACTGGAGTTCGAGGATGGTGACCACGTCTTCCTATGGGTCTCACCTCGACGAGTTTACGGAGATTTGGTCAGGGCGACAAGTTATCTCCATGATTCATCGAGACTTTCCAGGTCCTCATTATAGTAGGCGAGGTGGCTTACCGCCTGGCCCTTCCACATCAGTTGTACCAGGTGCATGACATCTTCCACGTATCTCAGCTGAGGAGATACGTGTATGACCCGCCCTACATCATCGGCCATGGGGAGATGGACATCGATGAAGGGGATACATTCACAAAGGTCCCGGTGGAGATCGAGGATCGACAGGAGTGGGTACTACATGTACGATTGATTCCTCTAGTGTGCATTCGCTGGCAGCACGGGAACCTCCAGGAGAGAACTTGGGAGTGGGAGACTCAGATGCGAGTTCAATACCCCCATTTTTTTCCCAAGTGTCTGTTGTAGCTTTACGGAGAAGTAAATCCCTGAGGTGGGAGTAATTTAAAGACCCATAAATTTCAAGGAAAAGTTTTTTGAAAAATACTTTGTAATTTTACAAGTCTGCGGTTTCTGATGGCACTTGATTCTGAGTTACGGTGTGCCCAGAATCAATTTCTAAAGTTTTGTTTGGGTACGTTCAGTAAACGTACGTGAGGGTTTTCTATCTATTATACCGGTGCTTGGAATTGAAATCTAAGGACACCGATGAACTCGCGGTGCCGGTATTTGCTTAAGGGGACCTTTACCGCAGTTGCATTTTATGCGGGTTGAGAGTTAATATTAGGGGATTTAGAATAAAATAAATAAAATTTGTGGAACACAATTTTATTTTAAGAATGTTAGTTATTTCATAAAATGGGGAGTTAGTGGTGGCGCTCACACCCACATAACCTCCCATGAGAGGAATTAGTGTGGTGGGGCCCACACGAGCCCCAACTTATCATCTCCCCTCAACACCCTTGAAACCCCCCATTTAACTCCCCTTGTATTTATTATGACAACTCTCCCTCCATAATTGTGACTCTTAACTTCATTCTATCTCATCTATAAACTTTTCCAATATGTTTCATTAATTGATCAATTAATGAATTGACTTCTCTAAAGTTTGAATCTTTTTGAATTACATGGAAAGTTTATAATTATGGGGTAAGCCTTACTTTAATATTTTCTTGAAAATATTTGGTGGGAGGAAACTTTAGTAAATTAGAGAGAACACAGTTCTTCAATGAAGAACAACTCTGATGAAGAACAACTTTCTCCCTCGACGAAGAATTGTCTACGATTTGAAGAACGCAAAGTCGCCAAGGACACTTCTTCTTCGGGTGCACTCGGATGTCAATAGAATCGGCATCGTTCTTCTGTGATGCCCGACTAATGGGATGTTTTTCTTCAATGGCTCAACGACATGTGACGTCTTTTAAAGGTAGGGGAATTATATACAATTTTAATTGATGAAAATTTTTCTTGTTCTTTTTTAAGAAACATGGTTTGACTTCGGCCAATTGCTACCGCCTAACGTGGATAGCGCGGGCCAAATGAAAGTGGTCCGACGACTCTCCGTAGACTCTTTATTTGCGATTGAGGCATGTTGGAAGAGGCAGCAACAGGAGAAGGAGGTGGCTATGTGCCTACCGCGTGCGGAAGAACTGCGGCCCGCAACTACGGGCCTCTCGGCTGATGAAGGACCGGCCCGCTAAACCGACCGGACCGAATGGACCGCGGCGCCATGAGGCAGCCGCGGTTCAGAGGACCACGGCCCGCGCTCCGCGGGCCACTTCGACGGTGGACTGGTCGGATCATCGGTCGGCCGAGTGATGAAGTCGCGGCACCAGAAGGTGTCACACAGCATGACCATAGCCCGCCCGAGCGGGCCGCTTGCGCCATAAAGGCCGGTTGACTTTGTCCAGCTTGTTGGGAGGGTGGTGCCTCTAGTTCGAGAAAGCGGGGGCCACCCCCCCCCCCCAAGACCAATCGGCCCTCCGGGCTGGTCTGACCCTCTGCTGGGTCAGACCTGCCAAAACCAGGTTGACCCGACCTATCATCCCACTGGACATAACGAGTCGGGCCCGTTTTCACTTAAAGGCAAATAACTCGAAGACCGCGCATCCGATCGATGCGCTGTCTGCAGAAGTAAGACCCTCGTGACGTGGCAGTCCTTTTGCGATACTCGAAGTTATTTTTGGACAACTTTGGAAAATGTCCAGGTTTGGAACGAGCATATTTCCAACCGGGCGCCCGAAGCAAAAATGCTAATTACTCTCAGATCGGGCGTCTGATTGACGTGTCGTCTAATGTGTTGGGTTCCTTTTGATGAGACGGAACTTCGGGACACATCAACTCTGGACTTCGTGATAGTTGATGTATCGACCCCCTTTGCTTGAGGAGCAGACCCTCCTCAAATCGAGCATGATACTTGAGGGAACCGTAGAACTGGCTACAATTCCAACGACTACCACACTGGAATCCTCCATGGGTTCGGCGACAGTGACTATAGTACAGGAGTGCTCTGTGGGTTCGGTGATGATGACTACCGTACTGGAATCCTCCATTGGATTTAAAGTGATGATTATTGTTCTTGTATCCTACGTGGGTCTAACAGTTTGACTTCTATTCTATTATCCTATGTGGGTCCGACAGAGTTGCTGGTTTAGAATCCTATGTGGGTATGATAGCTTAGCTGTTCTAGTATCCTACGTGGGTCTAATAGCTTAGATTAATTAATGATTGCATCTTATCATATTTATCACTTTATGAAAGATGTATACCTGTATGAGCTAATTCTTGTATTTCAATAATTATTATTGATGTGATTTACTTTCTTCTAGTGTGGATTTGGTAGTGCATGGGCTCGAGAGTTGGATCCGAACTGGGATTGATGACTTAGGTATATGTATGGGCATATACCTAAGTAGAGTTGGTTGAAACTACGTGATTGTATCATTCCTTTGTGGTTTATCCTTCGTGGATTCTTGGAGACCTTCGGGGGTCTCGGGGTCCCTGTTGAGTATTGTTATACTCACCTCTGCACGGTCTACGCCCGTACTACATTGTGTTGGTTACAGATGATGGAAAACACTGATCGTGGTGGAGACTTGTGGAGCTGGACGGTACCCGGAGGTGGACCACTTGGCGGGACGTACATGGAGCGGATGACCAGACCCGAGGAGCTGAGGAGACCAACTGTACCCACCCTTCAGGTGGGATTTCCAGAGGATGACTCAGTGGTTGCTGCTTTACATTATTGCTGTTGTACTTTACTTTTAGTTGTACTGTACTTTTTAGTTGGGTTTGTATACTGGCCCATTTACTTTTCATCACCTACTTTTGTACTCAGTTTTACTTAGTTCTTACTTCAGTTTCGTACTTTGTTGTTCTTTTTTGCTTTTATAAAGATAATGCCTTCCCTTTCTATCAGGATTTATGCTTTTGGTGCTAGTATCTAGCCCCTGGACTATGGAAGGTGGGCTTGGGGTAGTCACGGCATGGGCCCTAAGGACTGGTCGTGACAAAAACAGATATCATTAAAAATATCTCAAGACAAATATTTCTATTAATTGACAACCAAAACATGGAAAATTCATGTATTTTCTACCTCTAAATCATAAAAAATAACTTGGATCATTACTAACCATATATGGAAACAAGAAGTTGAAAATTAATATCTCTTATGATTCGTTATAAGATTCACTCCAAGGGTTATAGCTAGAGATCTATTATAATGAATTTTATTCTACCCCACACCCATGAGATGATATTCCAAAGAGAAACATCAATTTTTTGTATAATAACTTACAAGACCTTTTAATATTACCAAAACATCACCAATTTCTCATAATATTAGATCATTCATGTATATCATCTTAGAATGAAAAAATTATCCTCCCTAAGTCACATGTTAGTCTTCTTCTATTCCTGAGGAGAGTATAAATACTCAACCCAGAATGAGAAATTAATCCATTTACGTTGTTTTTCTAGACCCAATTCATCTCAGAGAGCCTTATTGATCATCCATGAATAAGAGATCAATAGGTCCATAGGCAAGATAGTTAAGAGTTATGGGTGAAGACCTTTATTAAAATAGACGGTATTATAAAATTCATCACTAACAAGTCCTAGTATGAAACATTCCAGACTTGATAACTGATGGGAATACTCTATAATCAATAGTTTATCTTAATTAAATCATACTTACTCAAAAACTAGAGAATTTATTATCTCATTATTCACTTCCTCGGGATACTCACACCGAATGATGATTGACTAGATGAATTCTGAAGATATTAATTCATGCAGATAAAAGGGAACAACAGATTCCAACCACTCCTAGATCAGTACCTCAATTAAAAAATATATAGACTTAACCATCAAAGTATTAGGAGTCTTTAGAGAATAAAAAATATAATTATCCACTATTGAAAACTTTAATTCCTCAAGATAACCTTGTTTTCCTTTATGAGAATGTGGATGAAAATCCATGAAATCATAGTTGTGGTTCAATGAATGGAAAGTCTATAGCTCCACTACTATGTATGGAGTATGGGTAGGGTCAAAAACATTAGACACCGTATATAGAAAACATTAAGATTTTACTTGATGACCAGACTTTTGTAACAACATTCTATCTTTATAGAAGAAATTTGTAGGAGACATTTATAAACAAAAAACATTGTAGTCATACCAACCCAAGAATAACAGAAATATAAAAAATAAGATAATAACATTCAAAAAATCCACAAATCAATTTATTAAAACATAATTGATTTCAAATCACATAATATTTCACCATTTATAAAACATTACACTTCCCTATAAAAATTATTAATCTTGATATAAATACATAAATGTCTCAAATAACATTTATTAGGATGGTTTTAAAAATCATTAATGCAATTTTTTAATAATATAAACCATTTCCATTTAAATAAATTAGAAACATAAAATTTATTCTTAAAAAATAATTTTATAACAAAACATATGATTATTTGACAATTAGTTCTCCCCAAAAAGCATTTCATAAAACAAACATTTTAATAATTATAAAAAATAAACGAACTCACAAAAAATATTCCTTAATCAAAAATTTGTTTTTCACAAAGGATTATATCCAATAAGATATTACTAATGTCGGAACAACTAAAAAAGAGAATGAAACAACCCACATCCATAACTAACATAACCAACCTCACACAGGTGAAGTCACATGTATGAAGATGGATATGGTTTCAAGTTTAGAACCAATTTAGAATTGTACAGGTCTTGGTCATGTGGGATAGCAAGACACACACAAACCTAACAACTATTTGTGGATATATTTCCAGATTAGTCACATCGATTCCTCACTGTTTTCCAAACTATGGAAACATTGTGTGACTATTTTAATCCTTCCATTATCATTCCAAAACTCCTTATGGAATCTACAAATAAAAGAGAATATCATTAGGAATCTAATTGTAATTTTCAACAGGAATATAATAAATCAAAAAAAGAAACATGTCCTAATATCCCTAGTAACTCAAATCTCATCAGGAGGAGGTGGTGATCAAGAACCTTCTCATGTAGTGCCTCTTTAGTCCCAACACATTCTTAATCTCCGTTCTTCCATGAATCTTCCCAAATAACATAATGTATTTAATGTGAATTACCTCCATTTATGTAATGACTGAATCTGATACCATTTGGAACAAACCAACCTAGAATACCATCTAAACCAATACTCGAACGAATTTAACATTAACTCCAAGAGCGTTCCTGATCTCCACGAAACATTGACATGAATATAGGAATCAATAGATCACTATTGGGAATGATTTCTCCCAATAAATATTACAATAACAGAGTATATTATTGAAACATCATTTGATATATAAATAAATACTAAAATATCAATATACAAATAAGCAGTAATAAAACGAAAAGTAAAACATAAAAACCAAAACCTGCCTCTTAATACTTCTCAACCACAAACCATGTCTAAATTAACCCACACTTGGTCACCCAATAATGAATTTATAATGGAAGAAGAAAAAATAAACACCCACTATAAGATCATAAATGGCTGAAAAAACCTGAAGGTACAAGAAGGGTGTAATCTAAAGAACCATTTTTGATTACACCAAATATTCTATACAGTTATATCATAAGGTAATTCCAATATTCTAAAAAAGGATTAAAATAAATATATTACAAATTTTCATTTAATTATATAGTTTTAAACATTTAAAACGAATTTTTCCAATTTAACCTGTTAAACATACCATTTTACCATTTAAAAAATTAACAATTTTTAAAAAATATTTGAAAATAATTTTAAAAGATAGATATAGATAATATTGAAAATATGGAAATATGCACCTGATATCAAAACTACTGAAGTGTAAAAAAATATATTCAATCTACATAATAATAATAAGTATATCAACCAATCAATTCAACTCTAGTTCCAAGTTGTAAAAATAAACAGTTTCATGTATTTAATATCATGTATATTGGTGTCAGTGATACAACCTAGGTATTATAATGGTTCCACCATATAATAGATAATCAAATTACAACATGACTAATTTTCAAGCTTACATCTAGTATCACGGGTCTTAGGAAAACCAGTTCCATCCACACCATTTTTTTGGCCACTCATCCATAGCCTGAACCATTTGTATTCTCTATGGATAACTGGAAGTGTGTGAGTCCTCTTGTGAAGCATATAACTAGGTCATCCAATCGGACTATCTAGGTTCCTATAGCTATTCGAGACAGGTGAGTGGGATAACCATGTTACAAGTATCAAAATGGGTATCCTTATCAATGTCAATCATGGTCACTAACACTCAAATCACATCTCACTCTCACCCCCTAACTCCCTCAAAGAGAATAATCTATTTTTTAACACCCAATAATGGGATGTACAAGAATTAATAACATAAAATTAAGGTATTATTATAATATGTGGTCATCATTAAGTTCCATCCATGATGTCAATAATCATCCATTCAATTCAAATCCTTTTATACAATTCAATATTACAAATGGTACTCATACCTTATTACTTTCATAAATCATTATAAAAATTCCAAACGGGCCTTTAAACAAATCATTTATTTCTAATAGACCCTAAATCATTCAAAGGAAGTATTATAATTTTAAAAGGTTTTAATACATTTCAAAATGTGGATTTACAACCTCTTCCATTATAATAAATAATTTATTTCAAAAATACTAGGAGAACTAATTTAAGAAAAAGGTTAAATAATTCAAAGAGAAATCATGGTTCTTTTAAAATTGGGTGAATTTCAAACAATTTATAAATAATAAAATAGTTAAACTCATTTCATTTGAATCTTGTAATTTCATTTTAGGTTTTAAAACCCAAGACAAAACCCTCAATTTCACCAAAAAAACCTTTAAATTTTAATTTAAAATTAATCCAAACAAAAATGGAATTTATACAATTCATAAAATTTTGTGAGAGATGAAAATTGTATTCATTTAAATCACACCATGTTCAATTTGAAGAAAAATTGGACAAAGAAGATTTTACATGGAATTTTACATAGGAATATTATAGAACATGTGTCTGAAATAACAAATCATGTATCTAGTAATTATAAAGAAATATCCTTGTTATAAAACAAAGGAAAATCATAGAGACACCAACATAGAATATTTGAAATCCAACCATAATGAATCTAAAATGAATTACCTCTATTGGCAATAAATGGATCTAGGAATAGATATATTGAATGGAGAGAAGATATCCTAGATCTAAAATTCCACATAAATAAACCAGGATTCACAATGTTGTCATAACATGTAGGGAGAAGGAATTAGGAGGATTTGATTGATCAAATACTGAGAAGAAAAGAACTCATCGTAAGGGGTTCACCACTTCAATGAACCCTTCAATCCCTCAAGAAATGATATTTAGAAATCCATAATAGCTCTAGATTACTTCCAATATCAAATGTATCAGAATGAGGTTTCAGTGGGATTTTTTTAGGTTAAATTATGTTGGTTTCATGAATTTAGTTATACGTTTCAATTATTTAATTATTGTCCACAGGGTTTCTAGTGTTACGTCCCACGATTAGTATGAAATGAGCACCTAACCATGAACCCCAAAAAATTCCCCAAAAGAGTTTCACACTTACTTTAACTATGGGAAAACCATGAAACCCGTATTCTTTTCAAGTCGTTCACTTTTTCAAACCATTATAAATTTTTGTAAAAACTATGTACAGGCTAAGTAACATTCAAAAAAGTCTGTAAAAACACTTGAAAAAAACAATAAAGAGATCAATTCATTGGGATATCAGATTAGTGGGTTAAAACAAATAGAAATAGGTTATTGGATGTTACAAAAACCATCATGTATCAATTTATTTGATTATTCTTCACTTTATCATCTAAAATAATGATATCACCTTATACCTTCATTTTTGTCTTCCTGGGTGCAATTTTTTTTAATACTTATCGTATGTTTTCTCTCCAAGGATTAATCAAGTTTCATTTCAATCAACTTATTCTTTTACTCAGAATTTGTTTTCAATCGTATGCTTTTATACCAGTTACTTATTTCCAACTATGATTTTTTTAATTAAAATGTTATGCCAATATTACAATATATGTTTCCCAAAAAATTTAGAGCACCAAAAATTAACTATAAATTTTGATGATTTTCAATGAATTTCATGATGTCCTAGATTAATAGAATTTTATTTATGGGAACTCTTTTAAGTGTAGTAGCCTCTTTTTTGGGAACTTATTTACAAAAACACTCATCTAGAATCCTTTGACATAGTTGTAGACATCTAATCATTTTCTCATCTCCATAATAATAAATTTTTTATTAAATCCTACACTATCATGAAATAAAAATTTAGCACAATCAATTTATTTTCATATGGATAGTACCAAATTTATAGATTATGAAGTCAATAACTTATTTTCACTCATGTTAGTATTCTTAAAACTATGACTCCTTATGGAAAAATATTTGGAAAATAAATTATTCTCAATAATATGAGATGGTTTAGCTTGTGTGGATTTGGAATTTATTATCCTTCTATCAATATTAAGGAACATTATTTTGGGGGAGTTACTCTAATACTCAATAGATCATTAAATGTTTTCTTAAGCCTGTCTTTTCTTGTTAATTTTTTTTCATACAGTATTATTAATTATTTTATTGAATTTTCACTCATTTATTCTTTTTTCATTTATCCCCAAATTGATAATTTTTAACTTCTATAGAAGTTTTGAGGAATTTCTCAAGTTTATAGATCGATTCCCATAATATTATCTTATATAGTAATTTATCATAACCAAGAATTCTACAATATTATTTAATAATTAAATAGATATTATTACAATTTGATATTGATTTGTCCCTTAGTTCCAAAATGTCTATCAGAGAAATGAATGTCTAGACCTCTTACGTAGTTAATTATATATTTCTTCATCTTCTTTTTTTAAGATGTCATTTTCGTTACCAAATTAATTAAATACATCCAATATACATGATAACAATTATTTTGAGACATTATTAAAATTTTATTTAATTTCAAAATGAATATCACAAAATGATACATCATCATCAAAGCTTGAACAAGTTATTAATACTTAGAAAACAAAATTTACCACTCATATTACCTTTCACTGGATGTTATTCTCTATTTACAATTGGATTCTTCTATGTCATATTTTCCTCTATTTTCCTCATATTATTCTATGTATTGGTTGAAATCTATATATTTTTTCCATCAAGTGTATCTAATTATTTATCTATATAATTAAACTCAAATAATTTTTAAAATCTTCACTTATTTAAATCCATTAAAAAATAGTTAAAGTATAGATTGTTTTTGAGGGAACACAAATTAGCTCTGATACCAATTGATAGGCCCTTGTTTGGTGTACCACTGAGGAGGGTGGGGTGGATTAGTGGTATATTTTTATGAATTAGACTTTTTAATTTTACCACTTAAACCTATAATAATTATTAATTCACCCAATAAAAACTCACATCCATGCCTATTATGTAGAAATAATATGTGATAGAGAATCCCATGGTATTTATAATGTTTGGTAAAAAAACCTACCCCTTTATGCAATTAGTTTGGCACCCCAACATATGATTTCTTCATTATACTCTTATTATCAATTCTAGCGGTCATTTATGCAACACAAGAGTTTTATTTCTCATACTCAAGAATCACAATACTTTGGAAGAAAATGGTTATGAACCTAAGCAATCAATCCTATAATTATTCTTGGAGGTAACCCTCATCCCCAAATTCATTTACCAATGTTAATTACACACACCAAAAGAAACTCATATATTTTATTGGATATACGTAAATATATTCCTTTTGTTTAATATTAATGTAAAGGTATAAATATCTCATTATTCCTCTTCATGTTTCTTTTACACTAATTCAGAACGATCTTCTTCCACAAGTATACAAGATCTGGTGTGGCGATGTACAATTATTCAAAACTCTCAACAACCAAATAAAATAGTTCTATTGTTCTTCAAACTCACTCTAGATCTTTATCAATCTATTTCCACATCATAATTTAAATACTTTTTCATAATAGGTTTATTCATCATTGAATATCTATCAATATTAAACTCTTTCTCTCTCTTCAATACTATAATCTATCATCCTCTCAATAATTCTCATACCAAAATAATAATCTCACTCCACCTACATACATATATATATTTATTTATTTATTTAAATATATAAATTCACATAAAATATCATGTAAGTATACTTTGAATATAATTTCAAAAATAATATTCTAAAACCATGAAAAATGCAGTATATTCCATTAAAAAAAAGATACTTCCTCAATCATTGGAAGGAAAAATAATTTCATTCAAACTAGAAAACATTTATAATTTAAATTAACTATATAAATCTCATTTAAAATTCATCATCAAGTTTCCCTTTTAAATCTTTATATGAATCAACTGTTTTACATTATCATGAACTATTAAAATAGAATGATCCCGACATCCATAGAATCCACTTTTTTTAAAACACTCAATCTCTCCAAAAGTTTATACATGCATATTTTATTTCATGGGAATTATAGGTGGAACTAACATATTGTTTCATATATCTCTAAAGTATATTTTCATCCACTATATTCACATTATTTTTAATATATAATGACTTGTGGTAATTTTATAGCTTCATGATATTTCTACTTAACTATCAAACACGTTTCTTCTTGACCCATTACAAAACGTAAAAATCATCATGGAATTGTAATCATATGATATCTTTATAGCATCATCTAAATGAAGTTCTCATCATAAATAAATTGTAGAAACTCATTAATAACATTAAAAACATAGAGTAACCTTTATTTATATCAATATACTTTTACATAGCTTACATATCACCCTTATAATTCATTTAGAACTTTATTGGAACGTCTTCATGAACCTTGTATCTTATATTTACATTTACATAGTATGATTTTCGCCGTCACATAATAAAATTTATTTTTCATGTACCCTTACACTATATAAAGGGTACTAGGATTACCATTACATAGATCCAGAATACCTTAATGTTGGTATTAAAACCATAAGATAGCCCTTATATAACCTGTAGAATCTTGAATTACCAATAGATAGGTCATATATTAGCATTACATGGATAAAGAAGTTTTTTAAATGCTTTTATATAGGTAATGAAATTGTAATTACATTTAATCGGCTAGTGTTATTCCATGATTACAGTTACATAGATAGTGTTATTTTAGATAAACCATATATAGTTATAGAAATATGTTATTACCTTTATAAAGGTTCTAATTTATCATTATATGCTTACATATATTTAGGAATATTCTATTACTTTTTAGTGGTACTAATTTTACATTTTTATATCTTCCCATAATTCTAGACAACAATTATATCGCACTAGAATATTCTCAAACTGAATCCATCACAACCTAAAGACATTAAAATTTTATCTAATAGAATTAAAATGATAAATACAGTAACATCCATGGACAACGACCCTCAAATGGTTTTCTTTATATTTAAACTTATCCTCCATCATTTAAACTCAAATCATTTTATCACTACATTCATATGAAAATTTAATAAACCTCAAATAAATTTTTATATAGTAATCTCACAATCAGTACTTTTTTTAACCTGAAATGTCAATATAATATCCACCATCAATTTTCACCAAAATAAATATTGAATCAGTGAAAATTAATTCAATTCTAACATTTTTAAATCATTTTTTTCAGTGGATGGATTACATAGTCACCTATGTCCACACAACAGATTCATACATCACCCATCTCAATGATATATCAAATTAGATAATGTGTTTGAAGTATTTTTTGATCCTTTGGTGATATTAGGGTCTAATGGTGTGAGTAATAATTCCACTATTTTCACATTAAAGTTTAATTGTTCCCTTGGTGTTAAAGAATACACAATGTTTGAAAATGAACGACTTGATCAAAATAGATTCCTTTAAAATATCTAATTTAATAATGTACCTTACATATTTTGTTGATTACACTAATGAAAAATGAAAAAAAATTAATATCTCAAATAATATTTGTTAGATTGGAGACTAGTATCAATGTAACCTATATAATGAACCTATCCTTGGGTTCCATGACTAAAAATAAATCTTTACATATTCTAATGTAGTTGAGGATATTCTTGAAAATAATTTATTGGAATTAGTTAAGATATTATTAGAATATAATTTTTTTCTCACAATATAAGTTATATTGGGTCATGTGAATAATAAAAAATATATGATATATCCTATGGAATAATAAAAAGTTATCATATCCAACCTTCCTAACTCTTTGCATGGATTTTGAATCTTCATATAATTTATAACCTGAAATAATTATAATGCCCATTTATTGGTGTTCATAAATATAAATAATTCTAAAGTTTTACTAGTATATATGGTCTAAATAGGTTCTAGTAACCTATTCATTCCATCTTGATAGATCTTTATACATAGTGGGTATGTTGATTTACCCAATTATTTACCAAAGAAACTTTTAATAACCATAACATTATAAAATGGAATGTTGGATATCATTTCTAATAAGAAGTAGGTTAATCAAATACATGAAAACAATTGTCACAACAGTCCCCCTAACCAACTTGTATACACAAGAATCATACACATATTTTCTGAAACCAAACTCTTTGATTTTATCTTCATGCTGAATTTTCTAACTTAGAGAATATTTTTTTAATCCATAGATGTACTATTAAAACTATAAAACCATATCATCCTCACTTAGATATTAAAAATATTTATGTTGAATTATATGAATTTCCTTGAATAAATTCCCATTAATAAAATTGGTTTTGATAAACATTTGATATATCTAAATATTATAATGAGATATTTTTGAAATAAATATATTAATAGGATTTATTGTCACAATTAGAGGAATGTTTTAAGTTAAATCATTACCATGAATATTTTATCTAACTATTCGCATCCAAACAATCATTATAGGTATAAATTCTATACTCCATGTCAGTTTGGCTGTGAAAAAACAACAATCCACGAATTGGTCTCACCCATTTAGGTATATCCACTGTGTTCAAGTATTTTTTAGGGTTGATGGATTTCATCTTAGATTACAATTAATTTATCCATTTATCATAATCAAAACTATTAATGAACTCTAGAACAATAGTAATTTAATAATCAATGATCATTACTTAGTAATAATTTAAAACTATAAATCCAAGCCTCTTAGGATTATGATGAATTTTTCCATAAATTATAAATTATCATGTAACCTAAGTTAGTTATTCTACCAAAAAAAAATATGTTACCAAATCAACATCCATACTGGGAAAACTTATTTTTTTCATTAGTTTTGAACTTTATCTAGTTCAACATTCAGGTGAGAGTTATTATACACATTATAAATATTTTTGATTTTTAATTAATGTAGTATGGGTAATAACCTATGTCATTATCTTGATGTAGAACTGAATTAAATATCCCCTACTATTTATGAAGAATCAATGGAATAAAATCAGAAAAAAGGATAAAATATGTAGGGTTTGTTTATTGATTTCCACACAAAAATAAGAAAAATGGTAAAATATTATTTTAAAAAATAAATTTCAGAAAATGTAATTGAGATAATATATAACATTATTATTCATTTATCATTATTGTTTATTTTTTTAATCCATTTAATTATGATCCCCAAATGTTTTCAACACATTAACCCTATTGAGATTAAAACGACCATAAATATTGGAATAAATGAATCCAATGTTATCTTTAGGACTTACAATCATGGAACCCTATTTGATTATGGTTTAAAACCCAAATTATAGCCATAAAAATTTAATAGTGTTCCAACACAATAGATATATTAATTTCTTGAGTTTGGGAATTAGATTTTAATTCAAAAAATTCTTCCCAAGTTTATTTTATTTTTCAACCAAAGTTTCACTCTCATGATTCAAACAAGCCTCTCCTCGAGCTCATTATGAAAATCATTTGAGTGATTAAAAAAACTAAAAAATCATTTTCATGAACATAATTATATGATTATAGGGAGAAAATTAGTTCAATTCAACTAATAATTGTGATATGAATTATATCTACAATAAAATAAATTACACACCCATAGATAGATTACTCATAGTGGAGGTGATTTTAATAATAAAATGATTTAAAGGGAATAAATCTAAATCATCTCTAATCTTGTATTCCTGAAATAGGAAGGAAAATAAAAATATGGAAATATAGTAAGAAAAAAATATAAAATATTATAATAAGTTAATAACCCAAAATGAAGAAATAATTTGTAGAAAAAGATAAGGACCACCTTTACATAAGATAACCTCACATAAAGACTTCATGATTTTAAATTGTTAGGGAGGTATAATAGATAAAATATATTTATAAAACCACTCTTAAATCCTATAAAATCCCTCCCAATGTGTGAGCATTTACATTCAATTGATTGAGGTAGGGGTATCATTTGAAATTCCAACAAGGGTATGTGAATAATTTTTCATCGAAAATTTACTCCACCTTGAGATGCATTTTTACATGTTACCACATGAACCAACTATCACTATAGTTGAATTAAATTATCAAAATTTATTTCTTTAAAATTTATTGAAATGTATCATATTACATGCATGGTAAATAAAATATAGCCCAAATAGTGAGGTAATCTCCAATCTATCAATTCTAGTCCATCTCAGCATCAATGCCCAATTTTATCCCTCCAAAAATGGGATACCACATTCAGGGTCCTAATAAAAAATAAATTTCAACTATTGTGTAATATGTTCACAAAATTTTATGGTAATATTTTACAATAATTTTTTTATAATAATAATTGAGTGAACATGAAAGACTAAAAAATATAGTTTTAATAGAATTTCTAAATTCAATCTCAAAATTAAAATTTCTATTAAATCATAAAATATAGATAAGTATTAAGAAATTATATCAACAATTATATATAAAATATTCAATAAAAATAACTTTTATCGCATTCCCCTCACCAAATCCTTGATTTTTATATTTCTTCTCAAAGAATATATAAATTGGGTCAAAAAACACTTTGATTAAAAGGATTATACAAATAATATCCAATGGTTTCTTTTAAATAAACAAATATTATGAATTTATCTGATTTAGGGTTAATTTTATTAGTTAATATTTTTTCTTATAAATGCTTTAAAAACACAAATCTACATAAAAGAAAAATTTGTTTGTTTCTTGGTATATATATAATATAATGTCTATATGACTACTTCAGATGTAATATGATTAAGTAGGAATGCAATAGTTTCTAGAGAATATCATATTAATTATATTGGAAGGTTAAAATAATCCATCTTTGTTCAATCCAAGTATAAAAATGTATTATTTCTCCACTTATATACACCATTACATTATAGTGTCCCAAGAGGCGTGATTTGGCAAAAAATTCTATAATATATTAGATGATCCATAACATCCTAGATCAAGTATTCACTACTCCAATATTTTCAAATATTCTTAATACTCCTACCTAGTTGATTATAAACATCATTTTGAATCATTACAAACTTCTCAAATGTTTCAAAATTTTGTATCTTAGAAATAAAAAACTATATTGACTGAATTATTCAGTAAAAGTTATAGAGTAGTGATACAACCACTTTCTTATGTACTCATCAGTTCCCATACATCACTATGTATAAAATCATGCTTTCATTTATCCATTTCAAATTTTAATCTAAAAAATGATTGGGTACTTTTTCTAAATAAAAAAACATAGATTGTGACAAATGATTCAAATTTGAATGAGACTAAAAAATTATCTCTATGAAATATTTTAATATGTTTCTCATTTATAAATATTTTAAAATAATTAAAATGAAAAGTGTTATTAGAATCACATTTTACATTCTCAATTAAAATACTATATACTATATTATCCATGTCAATAATATATAAAACATTCACTGTATTCCCAATGCTATAAAACATTGCATTCATGTATATATATCAGCTCTTCTTCTTAATAATGAATGAAAATATCAACTTGTCCAAACAAGAAATAAATATATAAATCAAATTTCAATTTATGGTGGGAACATAATAAAAAAAATTATAATACTTGAACTAATCATCTTTATAGTCATAGATCATATATTTCAACCTCCAATAAAAAAATATTACCCCATTTACAACACAAATATCTACTTTAGAATTGATGAATTATTTTTAATGTCTATCAACATAAATTTCTGGTGCAAACTTGGTATTCAATACCCATGAGTGAGAGTTAGAGAACTTTTTATCTATAACATTCACATTCACATTATCATAACTCTTCTCTTTGACAACACATATCAACCTTAGATACCACTCTAGAATTGTTTTATAGGACATTCCTATAATACACCTAAAAATGATAATAATGAGGCATCCTTAAATATACAGAAAATGAATATATAAAAGTAATTATTATTTATTATTTATTTTAAAAATAATTACTTTTATTAATGTATAACCCCTAAAATGATGGCCTATTATATCATGAACATTAAAACCTGGCGATCTATATTTAGTAAATTTTTAGGTTACTTAATAATTTATTGTATCACTTAAACATTTAAGTAATTAATCATTCCAAAAATATCACATATGACTCTTAGATAGTGGAGTGGAAAAACTATTACCCAAACCCATCATATAGATGAAATAAACTCTATTTCATTGGTATCTTGATCCTATTTGAATTTCCAATCCAAGTGTAACCCAAATAATAATTTTAAATAGGGGATCTAAATTCAATTAGATTCATCCATACCTAGTATATGTTATATTATATAAACCGTGGGCAACCAATATTATAATAACTTACTATTTTGAATGATATATTTGTTGATATGTTATTTTCTTTAGAAGTAATCTCACACATAATATTTGAGGTATTTTATTACTCTCACCATTTTAACATACATAACATTAATATTGAATCCATAATTATTTTAAGACATGAAATATTTATTATATTTGTTTTATTAAAATATGTATGAATTATTTTCAGAATCTCTATTCCATCCATAAAATTAATATGTTCAACAAATATTATTATGTGATTCTTCATATACTCATTGTTTTTGTTTCCCATAAATAAAATTCAATCACATTTACACATATCCAAAAGAATCCTATACATTTTTTACATAAGATCATATCATGTAAGTGTTTAAAATTAAATGAAATAAATGTTACCTACATGATTAAGCATGAAGTGATAGATATCCCACCCCCACTTTTATATATATGGCATAATAATCTAGTTTAGTCTATAGTTCATCCAAAATTACCTATATCCCTGGTTATTTACTAAAGAGGGGTGTCAATTTCATAATTACTATAACACCTAGTGTCTATAATTTATATTCAACATAAAATAATGATAATAATTCCATAATAAACTGAATTCAAGGATGATAAAAAAAATCATATGTCTTTATACCTATCATGTAACTAATGACAAGAAAATTTTATAAGAACCAATTTATCACATAAATATAAGTATAATAAATATTTTCATCATATTAACCCTTTATACATCAATATTAAAATAAATAATTAATAAATAATAATTTTATTTTTTTTTAAACATTATATATCACTTTTACTATTTTTGTTTTTTTGGCTTACATATTTTTCATTTATAATTAAATACAATTATCTTTTATACAATATTAACAAACAATAAAAAAAATTCATAAAATTAATTTTTTAGCATATATAATATTTTATGATAGATAGTGTACTTATCCTTCACATAACATGATCCAATTGTGTAGAGCAGTAACCACTATCATGGGATTATTTTCATATATTATGATATGTAATATTGTATTGCACAATTCATTGAATGAACTATATTTTAAGAGGAGATTTCACTTACACCCCCATTTCAATATAATTATCTATGTTCTAGAGCCTATATTTTCATCCTTATCCTATGATAACTCTTATTAGAGCTTCTAAATAAAGTGTTAAATCACAAAAAACAATGAATCATTAGTTACAACTCAATATTTTGTACAATACAATTATATAAAACACAGAATCACATATTTTTATATCTTATATTTTAGAAATTAATGGAGTGATCCAACATCTAATGTATATCCATTTCATATCATATTATAGAATACAACCTTTTGTGAAATAATATATATTTTTATTTATAAAATAAATATAAAACAATTTTTTACTGATTAAGGTGGATCTGATATCACTATTGGATTTTATACGGACATCTCATGCTCAAAATAGTGTGAAACTAAATAAATAGCTAGGTTTTTCTTTATCCAATCAATATTAAAATGAAGAACACAAAATAAATATTTTTACCTCATTTATAGTGTTCTCCAACTGAAAGTATCTTAATGGTGTATGTTTGAGAAAGATCACCTTGTTATAGCTTGAAGACCCTCACTACCATAGGAAGCACACCATCCACTAGAATAATAGTACACTAATAGATGATTCCTTATACTCAAAATTTGTTCTATTAGTTTCTATATAATTAAAAATTGATAACACTGAAGAATAGATCTTCGAATATTCTAGATGAATTTTCATATCAAACCAAATAAAAGGAAATAATAATTAATATCCACTCCCATTATTTAACGAATTAATTCAAGAAACTACTATCAATGTTTGGAAACTTGCCTAGATTACTCATAATATATACCCATTGGAATATTTTATTATTTTAATATTTTAATGATTATAATGTACTTTTCATTCAATAAATGAATCACATTTTTAATTAATAACTAATGGGAAATAATTTAGAAGATATGGTAGCCACACAAGCACCCAATATAATATATCTCTTGCTAAATATTACAATTTGATACTAGTATATTATTCCATTAATGATATTAAAAGATCATTTCATGTTATATACATCGTATGTATTTTTGGGCTTATGATATGGATGAATTAAAAAATATGATTCATCCAATTTTAGTTCATAGAATCAGGTTCCACCTCTATTTTTGAATTGTAAGTTACATCAGGTACATAATTATCGAGAACATCCTACTTTTTGATATTTCCTAAGGTACTGGATACCTCTAGGATCCATTTGGATCTCAACATATGCATAAAAAGTGTTTGGTATCATGTCCTAGATTCTTTAAAAAAATAGGGCCACTCCAGTCATTTTTTCTGAAAGTTATTTATCCAACATTGAATTCCCTTAAACATCGCTCACCCTAAAGATAGATGAGTGCCTCTTATATATCTCCTCCTTGGTTTATTCATCTTCTATTAGAACCCATTTAAATCGATCACTTCTAAGAAAGGTTTTTCGTCATTAAGAAAATATAACTACCCTATAAAACACTCAACTTATATATTTTACTCTTATCCTCTCATTACCATTTTTACATATTCTAAAAAAATTCACTATTGTAAATTAAAATTAAATGATTTTGATTCTTCTTAATCTTTTTAGATTTATTCATCAATTCTTGTTCCAAAAAATTTAATCACAATTTTTTTATGGAAATTAAGAAATTTTTTATTCTATAAATTTTAATATTTTATGGTAAAATATGATAATGTTCAATTATATTTAATTACGGTTTTAGGTTATTAAATTGTATTTAACTAGGGTTGAATTCCCTCTATCTAATGATGAGGTTCTTGGCCCCCTCCCTCGGGTCTCATAAGTTAGTTGGTGGTCCCCTTGAGTCCCTCTGGATTAAATAGGCTTCAATTTATTATCTTCATTGATCCCTGGTAGGCCCAAATCTATATTTTACACTTTGAAGGTGGTGACTCGGGTTGTTTCATTTATTTTTGAGAAGGCCAAAATGTATCTTCCTAGTTATTTCAAAAAAAAATTATTGGTGGTTATTTTTCATGATAAACATTACCTCTTCTATTCATTCCAGTAGTTTTGATTTTTAGAAAGGATTTTTACCTTTTTGATGATAACCTAATGTTCACATTATACATGGAAGATTTTTCATCAGCTAAATATTTACACCAATGGACCTTGATCGTGATATTATGAAAGGATGTGTTTTGTCTCTCAATATATTCAGATTATTCCTTTCTTTATGAAATCTATCTGGGACGGTTGTCATATTTATTTTGAACTGCAGTTCTTTCAATGGAAATATTTACTCAAAAGTGGATTCCATGTCATCAAGGGATAGGGATGTCAAGATCATTAAAAACAAGATATTCATTCTATTTAATTTGTCAATGTTAGTGGATAATGAAAATAAACTATCTTTCATTGTGATTTGGGTTAGTCTTTATGGATTACAAATAACGTACTTAAACCAATTTTTATAAAGTGAATAGGGGATTCATTTATAGTGATTTGGGTCAGAGGAAGATATATATTCATTAATATATATCATTTATATTTGTGGATGATTTTTTTATTTACAAATGGATAGAAAAATTCTCTATAATTACTAAAAAATAACCTAGATTAATACAATATATGGAGAAAAAATGGATTGATGAATGTAAGATAAATGCTAACATATCTAAAAAACAATGTTAATTGGGTGATGTTGATTGAATAGAGGAAAATTATCTTTATTTTTAGTTTTCTAATGTATTTTTTGGCTTTATATATATATTCTGCTAGAATCTACATTTTATATTTCAATGGTCTAGTCAATAAAATCACTTCTCAAATACCAAATTTAAAAATCTGAATTCTATCTTTTAGAAGAAGGATAACTCTCATCAATATCATGTTTTATTCTATTATCATAAATTTTATCTCTATAATATGATTACTAAATAAAATTAGTATGTATATTAATATATTTTGGAATCAATACCTTTGGGAGTCACATTTAGAATAAAAATAACATTGTCCTAGTTGGTCTTATCTGGGAAAACCTAATAAAGACTGTAGAATTTATTTTTTTAAGACTAAATTTTATCATGAATATGACACCCACCATGTCATTATTCCATTAAATAAATAAATAATTATTTAATTATTAATAATTCTGGATTCATGAGTGTTTTGGGATAAATATTTTAAATTTTGAAACAAATAGTTTTTGTGCATGGTTTGTTCATGGTTATGACTAACCATGAATTAATGGTCTTCACTTTATAACTTTTTTTCACAAGTTATGGTCAGGGTGTGCTCAATAATGTGACCTTATTATGAATAACCATGCAATAGCCTTGTTTTTTCTAATAGATGCATCATGTTTGGCACATTGTGTTAGAAAACATGTTTCTAAACTACGAATGTCACCTAGTATATTATTTCCTATTATTATTATTATTATTCATCTTTCTCATTAACCCATATGTTATTTTATAGTATTTGGTATCTATCTCTCCCCTATTGTTTCATGTGGCTACACCCATCCTATATACATTACCTCTATGAAGTGAACTCCCCCTCCTCTAAGTTCCCATTCTTCATGTGATTCCACCCATTTTCGTGGAATTTTTTGGATGATTCTTCAATGTATGATCTCTGCTCCATGCCTTCAATTTTATTTTGATTTTTCCTTTCATTATCACCCCAATCATTCATCTAAAACCTAGTATAAGGGTTATGAATTTATTTTTTTGATTTACTCATTATTACTATATCTTATGATCACTAAATTTTCCTTCTTATGTATTTGGGTGTTCATTGTTAGAGGAAATGATTTTCAGAAAAAAAAAATGACTCAACCACCTTTGTTTCTAGGTAGTTGTCTATATGGAATCCAATTATATTACTTATTATATATTTAATGGTGTTTTTAAAATTATTTCGTATGTAATTATTAGTATTTTTGTATGCTTTAGTGTTTTCTTATTATCATTTAATATTTGCATAGTCTAAGGCCGCATACCAGGTTCTTGTGAATTTTCCTATGTTTCCCAATAATTTTTTTTAAATTTATTATTATTGTTTTCATGGAATTTAAAACCCTCCATAATATATTTTTTTTATTCTGTCTCAAGTATTTATAAAGACTTCTCAATGACTTTGGTTTTATTCGATCTGTTTTTTAGTGCCTACATGGCTTTCAAAAAAAATTAAATATTTTGAAACTGTGTTAAATGTCTATTATATTATTGAAATGATTGTGTTATTTAAAAGATTTTTTATAAAATGTTGAAATGGGATCTCTTTCAGCAATATTTTGAGACCATGTGTCTCAGTGTATTTTTAAATTTTACATTAATTATTTTATTTTTTGTTAAAAAATGTTATTATAACCATTTGGTTTCATTGACAATGGAATATTTATTTTAAAAGTGAATTTAATTGAAATGTTTTAATTTATAATAATCTAAGAAAGTGTGGTGTGTTAATTTGGATTATGAAGGATTTTTAGAAAGTGGATTTTCAAAGGGATTTCTAAATGTGATTTTTGGAAATGGATTTGATATGGAATTTCATCATGTTTTGAATGAATGCTTTTATTGTTTTATTTGAAATGATATTTCAAATAAATTTATGAATTGGGTATGTGTATGAAATCTCGATTGGTGTATTCTAAAGAACTATTTATCACATTAAATGATTTTATAAATATGTGAGACAATCTGTGGGAAAAATATGATTACTTTTCCAGTTAGGTATTTTGAACTCAGGGGGTTTGATTTGTATTTAAATGCTTATTGGGAGACATATTCTTGAATATTTGGTTGCAGTTGCAGCTTGTGATGGTGAAGGAGGTTATGTGTTTGTTATTTCCAATAAATTTACACGTGATGCATGTGGGTTTTGATTTATCACCTCCTTTTACATGTCAAGGTAGAAATTTGTAAATTTGGTAGGCAACTTAGGAGGATCATTTTGTATCCTAGGATTGTGATTAGAATAATTTAATTAGGACTAGGAGCCCATATACTGAATGTTCCCCGTGATCTAAGTGGTCCCATGGGTGGTTGGGGACCTGGAGAACCCTAGAGGGGACTGAGAGATCCTATGTAGGATCATCTAAGACATTAAATGTATACGTCTAAATCAAGTTATAAATGATCATATTGTCATTTTTGAGTCAATCTAGTTCTCATTATATCCCATTGGTTAGATTCATGACATGGGTAACCTTTTAAAGATCATTTAGGGGTTTTATCATAATTCTTCTATTGTATTCTCTTACTTTGATTTATTTTATCGGAACCATTACATGATTTTTATTCCTTGATTTTGGGTGCATTTATAAGGTTTATACATAACCTTTTGTGTGTTTTCGATTACATTCAATCGGGTTTCTTTTTAAATAATTTGGAAGTAATATTTTCAAATGGGAAATGGATTGGATTTATTTAAGAGAAAAATGATTGGTTTTTTCTTAAAATTTATTATAAAAATGGGATCTTCCTGAGATCTCTGAAAACAGAGTGAAATTTATTTGGTTTATTTTTCTTATTTTAAATGATTAATTTGAAATGATTAACTATACTTGTTTTTTATTTTGTAAAAGGGTTATTTGTTTAAAGTTTTCATGTGGTTTTGTTTTATAAAGCATATGATACCATAATTTATACATTATTATTTACATATAATTTTATTAACTATTTTTTAAGGGATTACCAAATATTTGGCTGGTTGTGGTGATATATTGAGTTCCTTTCTACTTGCAAATATTTTATCCCAGTTACTGGTTCCTATTTTGGTTTCCTTGTAGCTCTTGAGAGTAGGGATTATTTGAGGTATTTCAGTTTTTTTTATTTTTAGATTCTCTTATCATATAATATTCATAAGCCTGTTTATTTATTTTTATGGATTTTAGGCAAAAATTAATGCTTATTTCTAATGATAATGTATCTACTAGTGGATTTTTTATTTTATTTTCCTAGTAAAAAAAGGACACCAAGGGTGAGTGAGGGATTTTTTTCTTGTTTTTTACTTCTTTTATATTCTGTTGTTCTTTTATTTTATCCTCCTTGTTCTTTTTATCATTTATATATAATTTATGGAAGGGTCATTCTGAAATTTTATTTACATTGAACTTCTTATTTTCTAAAATATTTATTATGATAAATCATTACTATGTGTGTTTTGGTGATTCCAAGGAACTAGTGACCAACCCATTGGGATCAGGAACATCCTTTAGGATTGTGGAGAACAAGTTCTAGGGTTATTTGGATGGAATTATAGGGTTTGTTAATTAAAAATGTTATAATAGTTTAGGGTCTTTGACTTCATATTATCCTAATCTTTTAAAACTCCCTTTTTTATTTCGGTGTCAAAGAATATTGGATTAGATTTTTTCCTTAGAACCCAAGATTTAGTTGATGGAGAGTATATCGTGGTCTTTCTTAATTTGATCCATAAGTGTTAATGGGGAGTGGGATTTGAATATGGGTTTCTTAATTTTATTGGATTTATCATAAATGATGTGTTGGTTCTCACTACAATAGTTGATTTTACAAATAATTTATATTGGATTTTGGGATGGAAACAGAGAATGGTTTGATGGAATTAGGTAATCATACAAGGCCAAATCAGCAAGGTAAGGACCATATAATAGATCCATAAACATCTTATGTATTTTTTCATGGTTTTAATGGTGTATATTTGGCATTTTGGATGAGTCCACCAAGGTTCCACATCTAATTTTTCTTATAGTCTTGACTACTCTTCAGAGATCCCTAATTGTGATGTATGTGTTGAGGCGGTTCTTGTGATATATTGATGGATAATTTTGATGTGCCTTTTTTCATGTGGTTTCTTTGTAAAATGGTCTTTTTTTTTTATGAGTAATTTTTTGAAAAAAAAAGTTTTATAAAGAATCCCTTGAGTGTGTTTATAAAATGAGATAAAATTTTATGAAACTAGTTTTGTTATGTACTTTTGAATTCATGATGATTATAAGATGAAATTGTTTATTTGGTAATGTTTCAGTATTTTTGTTCTAAATTTGTTGATTTGGTTTTTATAAAAATGGTTTTAATTTTTAACCCATCGGTTTCTTTATTATCAAATAATTTTAAAACCCATGGGATGATTTTAAGAACATGGTGATTATTTTAATTTAAAAAAATTAATTCATGGAATGTTTATTAAATTTTTTAAAGATAGATATTTAATAATATAATGTAGTTTTCAATGAATTTTGAAAATTGTTCAACACTTCCTTAAGGATTTGGGTTCTTGTAAAAGGAAATAATTTTTTTGAAAAATAGTTGTTATTCCTTTGAAAATGTGGTTATTTTAAAAGAATGTATTTTTTTTAATGAGATTTTTCGTGATTGGTTGTGTGTTTTTGGTTTATGTAACATGCATGGGATGATTACATGTTCAATTGGGTGTAATTTATGCCACTTATAAACGGTCTTCATAAATGTTGAGTGTGTTATATTAAGGGAATTTATTCTTGTGTTCTTTTAGTTCTTGCCTAAACTCCAAGTAGAGGGGAAAATGTAATTTTACCATTTATTGTGATATTTAAATGTTTTATCTATTGGTTTTTCCTAGGAAACTAAGATAGGTAATCCTTGGTTATTCAGATGAATTACTTGATGAGGAACGATCTGCTTGATCTTTTGGGTTTCAAGTTTTATCTTAGGATGATGGTCTTCCTTGAGGTTTCATTAATGATTATTCTAAATACATGGAGTATTTGGGTGGATTTTGTTTTTGGTGACTGTTTTTATTCTCATTAATGTGTTTTTTTGGATCATGTAATGGAGTGCCTACAAATGAGATCTTTTGGATGCCTTGGGATTGTGGGGTTTGGATGATTTCCTTGCCCTATAGTTTCCCTATCTTGGGACTTCTGGTCTCATTATGTGTTGCAACCTTGAGGGAAAAAATTGATGGGCTTTAAAAATGGTGACCTTTGGGGTTGGTGCGTGAGTAATTAGGATTGAGGTTTCCTTTTGGACGTTGAGAACATAGTGTATCTACTTTTTCTGGTTTTTGAGGGTGGTATTCCATGTGTGGAGTCCTACATTACCCATCGAACATGGTGACCTTGGTTAAGGTCCCATGTTTTTCTTCATTTTACAAGTTCATGAAGGGTCCATCATGTGTCTTACAGTTAAAATGCTTGATGTGAATAGTAATAATTATTGGTTATGTAGTTGGAGTTACATTATGATATGTGACCTTGGTAGTAGGAACCGATATAATAATCGTGAATATTCATTAGATTTGTGGTCCTTTGATTATTTCATTAACCATGATTTTTTTTTTGGAAATGGGAGCATTATGGATGTAAATTATTAGTGTAATCTCACGTTATCTTTTGGTTTTGATGGAATCATAATCATTTTGGTGATCCTATAGTTGTTGGAATGGTTGTTTGATGCTTTATCATTCAAATTAATTCTAACAAGTGGAGAGACCACATTTTGGTCTCGCTTTAACTAGATAATTTAATTGGATTCTTGTGAAAGATTATTGTTTTAGGTTATTATCATTTTTGAGTATTTTAGTGGATCTTAGGATGTTATAATCTGGTACGTGTCTCTCTTATAATAGTCTAATTGTTTGATTCCATAACCATTACAGAGGACTTACTATGGCTATAAATTGGAATGGTGTGATGGTTTTTAACACCCATAATGTCACCACAGAATTAATTTATTTATTAATTAAATTTATATTATTTTTCATGGTTTCTTGAGTGTTACGAGATGAAAATTTAACATTAATAATCCAATATAGGTGTTCATGGTGTGCATACATTTTTTAGTAACCATGTACAGGCCATTCATGAGGGGTCTTCACTTTATAATATCGTTTCACTTAGTTTAAACACTATAATCTCAACCATCCAACCTTCTTAGGAGTAATTTTTTGAGAACATTGTTCTTTTATAGTAATGAAATCAAGATTAGGAAAAACAATTCTAAATGTTGTGCCTAAATTATGTGTGACACCTAGAATCATATTTTTTTTCTTTTTTCCCATTTTTCCATTGAGTTATCTTAGGCCATTTGAACTATATCCCTCCCCATTATTTCATGTGACACATCCTAGCTAAGACCCCCTCCCTCTAGGTCATGTTCTCCATCCTCCTATTAGTTTCCTTTCATCATGTGGTTCCACCCTATTTAATATAATTACATGCTTGATTATTCATTGTATAGTCTCTTCTTCTCTTTACCTTCCGTTTCTTTGTAATTTTCCTTTTACACATTTCCCCTCTCATTTAAATGAACCTTAATTTAAGGGTTTTGACAAAATGTAATGGATTTATTCATTTTTAGGGTTTTATATGAATCTATTAGGTTTCCTGATTGGGAATCTACCACCAAAAGCAATGTTTTTTGAACCCTTTTGACAAAACTTCCTTCATTTTGAGGTAAGTGTCTCTATAGAACCTCCATTTTTACATGTTATAAATATTTTTTGTGTTTTAAATTCATTATTATAAAATTAAAAGTATTTTTATATGTCACAGTAGGTTGAAGTAATGTTTAATATTTATTTATGCCTGGTATGGGCTTAAGACGCATGCCATTTTTCTTTATAAATGCTTGTGTGACCCATTGAAAAGTTTTAAAGTGGTTAATATTGTTTCTATTGAATTTATAATTATCTAAAATAAATTTATTGGTTTTACAATGCATTTAATATATTTATAATAACATGGAATGGAATTTTTTCTCATTACAAGTTGATATTACAGGCTATTTTCCTTTTCTAAAAGGAATTTAAATGTTTTGAAAGTATTTTAAATACTAGTTCCATTTTTTAAATGGGGGTTTTAACAAATATTTTATAAAAAGTGAGGAGTGTAACTATATTAGAAATATTTATAAACCTAAAGTATTATTTTATTTTTAAATTGGCATTTTAAAATAATATTTGTTTAAATGGTTCTTTATGCTATTTATTTTCTTTTAAGATGTTAAATTTATATTACATTTGTATTTCATGGAAACTTTTTGATTTTGAATCGGTTTTCATGGTGTGGTGTATTATTTTAGCCTTCAAATAATTTTTACAATGTATATTTCCAAATGTGTTTCCAAATGTGATTTTTGGAAAAGGATTATAAATTGACATTCACCATGTTTTGAAAGATTTTTTTTATAGTAGTATTAAAATTGGGATTTAAAATGTCTTTAGGTATTGGGTTTGAGGATTCACATCCCTAGAGGTGTCATTTAATGGCCTATTTGGAACTTCAAATGGTTTTATAAATGGGAGTGAACCTCTATGATCCCTATATAATTACTTTTTTAACTATAGATTTGGACCTCATAAGGGATGTTTTGTATTTACTTGAATGTTAGAATAGTTATTCTTTTATATATGTTTGGCGGTTACTTCTTGTGATGGTGAAGGAGGTGAGGTGTGGGTAATTTCCAAATGTTTTTCATTTAATTCTTGTTATTTTTTATTTCTCACTTACTTTATTGAGTTATAATGGTAGACCTTGGGAAATTGGGTAGGTTACTTAAAAAGATGATGTCATATCCTAGATTAGTGATTAAGAGGTTTTCTTTGAGACCAAGAGAGCCTATATAGGTGTCATTCCTCAAAATTCTAGTGTTTTCAGAGGTGGTTGGGGACTAGGGGAGCCCTAGTGGGGGTAGAGAGTTTTTGGGGATTTTTGAGTGAGCCTCCATTGTTTTTTATCTATGTCAAGAATTTTATAACTTGATGGCTATTATGATTGATTCTAATTACCGTTAAATCCCATTAGTTCGATCCATGACACTAGGATACATTCTAGGTTAATTTATGTAATTTATCATATTTATTTGATGTTATTTTTCTAATTTGATTTATTTTATTTGCACCATTACATGATTTTGTTTCCTTAATGTTGGATGCCTTCATATGGTTTTTTCATCACCTTATGTGTGTTTTTTGTTACATTTATATGGTTGGTTTTAAAAATGGTCTGGAAGTAATTTTTTACCATGGTAAATTATTTTTATTTCTTTAAAAGTTAAATGAATTATTTTTCCAAAAAAATTATAGAAATGGGATTTTCATGAAGTGGTTGAAAATTTTGGAAAAGTGTTTCAATTTATTATCTTTATTTTAAAGGGTTAATTTAAAAAAATTAATTTTATTTATTTATTTTATAAATAATTCATGTTTTTAAATGTGTTCATGTGGTTTGGTTTTATAAAAAATTTCAAAACCAACATAATACCTTATGTTTCTATCTTGAGTTTTATTAACTATTTTATAAATCAATTTCCATACATTCTATGGCTATGAAGGCATAATGATTTCTATAGTGGTATAACATATTTTTCCTCATTTGTAGGTTTCTAGTTAATTTTTATAGGATATCATGAGAGAATTAAATTTTTGAGGTATTTTAGTTGTTTTATTTTTAGTTTCTCTTTTCACATGATTTATGGAGGCCTTATGATTACTATATTTAGATGAAGGGTAGAAATACATACAGGTTGAAAAAGAAAGGGTCATATATTCGTGGATTTTGGAGTTTATTTTCCCCACATGAGAGAGATACCAGTAATGAGGGAGGTATTGGATTACTTTTTCAATTACAACATTTATAATTGGTTGTTTCTTATTGTTTCAAACTTATATATTTTTTAGGGGATGTATGACATATGGATGTGTCATTAAAAAAATTTATTTACTTTTAACTGCTTTTTTATTATTTTTTATTGGGATAAAATATTCAAAAGTGTCTTCATATGGTGATCAGGGACTAGTTCCTAGACCATGGGGATCATGAACTCCCATCTGACCAGTGGATAACTGGTTTGGGGATTTTTTTTAATCGATTATCTAGGCTAGTTCGTTACAATGTGTTGTATGTTGGCCAAAAATTCATGAGAGGCACTTGCTAACCAATATATATGGGTTGGTATATCAAAAAAAAATTAAATTTTAAATCACCACCTCATTAGGGAAAAATTATACTATATCTCTACATTGGTGTAGCATATAAAACTCCCTCTACATTCTCTAGGACCAATAAAGATGGATTGTTGGTTGAGGTGATATTTCATATTGGATGGAAAATTATTGTGGGAGTTATTTTTTCTTCCAAGGGTGTCTAGTTCATGATAACTCTTTTTATAAAGCAAGTAACTATCCCAAATTAAATAATTCTTGTATTTGTATTGAATTGATTAGTATTTTTCTAGCATTCATATTTTAGGGATATTAACCACTAAATTTTTAATTTAATAGATTCAATTAATTTCTCAATTTTTCATAAACTCCTTCGATTTTTTTAAAAATAACAATTATTTAGTAAAGATGTTTTAGGGGAAAGACATATGGTCCAAATAAGACATTATAGTTTGTAAATTTTGTAACAATTTTATCCCCACTAATCATGAAGTGAAATGAAGAGGTTTTCACATGTCTTAAGGATATCATTTCATTTAGAATATAAAAATCAAATCTGTTGTTAATTTTCTAATTTAAGGGGAGTGTTATAATTTTATATATAAACTCATTGGAAATTATAGTAGAATCATGGTCTAGTATGATACCATCTAATCTTTTTTATCTGAATGTTTTTTCAATATAGAGGGATCATAATATAAAATCTCATCTCTAAGAATGATATTCTCTATGGTTTTTCTTATCATATGTAACACACACCACATGGCTAGGAACCATGGGACATAGTTCCAATTTCCTAATATTAATGTTAAAATAATCCCCCTTATATTTAATAATTCCCATTTTAATAAATAAATGTTGTGAACTCCATCTATTAGTAAGATTCTCCCCCACCTATCAATGATCATGGCTAGTGGATAAGAATGACATCAGGGAAAGTGGGTGAAATAAATGTTTTTATGGAATGGACTTAAGCCTAATATGGATGGAACATGTAATCATGTAATTATATCAGGAGGAGGTTTCATTCAAAATATTGGGTTCCATTTATGGTGGCCTCTAGTACATTCTATGGACTAGTTAATTATTTCATTGTGGAAGATTTAACCATGTTGTATAGACTATGATTTCCCAAATAATATAATTTCATATTATCTGAAGTTGAATTTGAATTAGTCATTTTGGTTAACTCTTTGTTAGGGAAATTACATACCATTTTGTCTATAACTTACTAATTTAGTGTGTGTATAGTAATTCTTGAGAATTAACTACATATTACTCATACATAGTGTGAGGGAAATATAGAGACAGATACCATTTCCTCTAAAGGATCGCTAAAATACTCTTAAAAAATATTCAATAATCAGTTCCATTCCATATGATTGTTATTATATTGTCCATTGTGGCACCCTTTGGTTCAACTTCATTGCATCTCCCATCATTCTCGTCTTCTTCCTCAAACTTGTAAGCATCTATCTGATCAATTTTGTTGAATTATCCTTATATCCATGTTGGTTTGGCTTTAAGTAAGCCTATTTCTTCAAGATTTCATTATATTTTCGTAATCATGCCTTATTCTTCCATTTCCTTGAAATATTAAAACAATGAATAGTGATTTGGTTGAATCTAGTGTTTTTAAAGGGGTTTTTAGTTTTATTTCTTCTTGTTTAAGTGTTTTTGTACTTATACTTTCCAAATATAGTTGTTTTCATCGATGGATATAAGGATGAAACTCAATTAAAATTATGTTTCTTTATTTAAGGGACATTTCAAAGGATAAAAATTAATCTCTTATCACTTTTGGTTTTTATTTTCCAAATTTTCATTAAATTGATTTATGATTTGTTTTTTACCCATGTGTAATGATATGTGTGGGTTGTATTGGTTGTTTGATGTTTTAATGTGGGTTTTTAAAGAGATTTTTATTGAATAATATTTATGTTTAGGATAAAATGGGTAAATAAGGTTACATGGTTTTAAATGGATTTCAAAAGCGGGTTTAGAATAGGTTTTACCTTGGGGAACGTGTTTTATCAAGATGGGCATGTTGGTTTATTAAATCATCTTTTAAAATTTTTTAATATCCCATATTGATGATTATATATTTGCTAATGAGAAACACATTGGAGGCCTAGGGTGTGAGGGTGAGAAATACATAGATGAAGAGGGTGTTTACAAGGAAAGAAGAGAGCCATTGGGAAGAATACTAAGAAACCATATGCAATATTGTTCATTGGACTGCAAGAATCTATCATAGAAAGACTAAGTGGAAATCTAAAATATTGATTGAGGGACTAAAAGAGCTCTTGTATTTTGAGCTTGATGAATACATAGATATTTTACAACTTCTAATATTTTCTAAACAGAATATAAATTTATTTTCATCTAATTCACATTATACCCATATGGTTAGAGCCCATGATCTTTGTTTCTGGTTCCAGGTTTATTCATATAATACAATGAATTATGATAATTCCTTGTTCGGTTGAGATAACTTATGTTATGATCATTTACATTTGAAATGTTATATTATCTTTTTTATGTTTATTCTAAATTTGATTCAATTTTAGGGTGTTTTTAGTATCTTATATTAGGTGGGTTATTTATTTATTTGAGCCTTGGTATATTAATTCCTTAAAACATTGATTGTCTTAAAAAAAATATATGTGTTTTCAAAAAGAAATTTTTTTCAAGTGACCTTCTTTTAAAGCTTGAATTTTTTTTAAATGTGTTTCAAAATTAGATTTATTGGTTTGAAAGTTAAAAATCCAAAAATTTTCCATGTTCGTATCGTATAGGGATTTATTCATCACTCCATGAATATACATTTTAGTGTATGTTGACATTGTTTTTTTATTACATAGATAAATGAAAGGGCATCATTCATTATAGTGGGTCTTCTTGATTACCTCAATTTGTGGTAGGTTATGTTAAAATGTATTTGGTCTCTTGAATTCTCTCTCATGGAGAGATATTTTTTTATTTTTGTGTACTTGGAATGTTATGTATTCCCTATTTAGGTCTTGATACCAAATTTGAGATTTGAATTTTTGACTTTATATATCATGTATATGTCTTTCTTATGAATTGTTATATATGATGATATATTGGGGTTTATGATATAATCCACAATTAATTATTTCATATAATCTATTATTTATTTATATCAATTTATTATTATTTATTTAGTTAGTTTGTTCCTCTAATTCATGTATGGTTTATGTCAGTTTTCTAAGGACATAACCATTCTTAATTGGTTAATCAGGATTCCGTGATTCTTTTTAGCAGCTTATGGTGATTGGGAATGCACTTCAAGTCTTGAAGGGAAGTGGCTCAGGAGAAGGTTTAGGTTGACCTATTATGGTTCACATTAAAATGATATCATATATATATATTTTTATTTAGAGATCAGGGTAATAATAGATTTAGGACCATTAGAACATAAGAAGTATGAACATAGCAGTCCGAGGCCCGCTCTTATTAGTGTAGGATCTCATGTTTTCATGGGTTTTCTTAGACATTGTTTAAATTTTTATCCTTTTATGGGTTTTATTTGTTATTTTATGTGATTACCCTTTTATTATTAGTTATGATATTGTCATGTGAGATATTTATAGTTTCCAGGTGAAACAAGTTCATCTATAGTTGGCACTTGGTTTATGCGTACAATTAATAGTAACCATACAAATCTCGTGAATCCTTGTATTTCATCACCTAGTGGATCTTTTGGAACATATTTTTCCTAACTAGGAAGTTAAACCATAGATAGTGGGAAAATTATTATATTTTTTATTTTTCCACATCTTTATTTAAATTTGTTATTGACCCTAATTTTTTTGTTACTAAAAATTATAAGGGTTTATTTCAATTTAATTATTGATTCTTTAGACTCAATTGTGTATTGAATGTTATTTTTCACTATTATTTGTATACAATGCCTCCTATATGGGCCCCATCTATGAATGGAGTAATATTTTTGAAACATTTATCATAGGTTAACCATCTAGTGGGTCAAGATTTGGGGATGTCGGTGGTCTGTATAATGTAGTCCTTAGTCCATGAGGGTAGTTGATATCAAACATGGATGTTGAACTATGATCAAGAGGTCAAAAAGAAAAATCCACCAATTTTCTTTTATGATAAAGAAAATAAGATCCTTTGGGGAGACCATAATATATTTAGTGTATCCTTTAGTTTTTAAATAGGCTTGAGAACTTATAGGTTGGATTCACCACTTATATTTTGGATTGATGAGGTAGAAAATAGAGGTATTCTATAGTTCTAGATAAAAAACATGAGGACCTCACAATGACAACCATTAAATAGGTATTTAATCATTAGTTATGCCCTAAGACATTAATGGTAGTTAAGCCTCATGAGTTCATGATGATGGGGAAAGGGGTTATTTAGTGATGGAGTATGGTTCTTAATATGTTGAGTTAGTTCATTTTTCTCCTAATATCCTCACAAAATATTACCTTAAGGTTAGGTATTTTAATATGGGATTGACGAATAATATTATTTTTGTTCTTATACTTGTTTTTTTATTGACCCACAACTAGGTAGTTGATAAGGTGACTTTGGTTGAGGTGCACATGGTAGGGAAGACAATTCCTGAATATTTTCCTTTATTGGGTGGTATCTAAAACTATTTATTTGGAAAAAGAATAATCAATATGAACATAATTTAGGTATTGGAAAATTACATAGTATTCATCAGGATCAATTCATGTGGTTTCTTCAAGGGTGTAATTATGGTTATTCATTTGTGTGGGATGTTTGTAAATACCAAACACGCTTCCCTCAAGGCACCAATTATGTTCCACTTGTGTGGTCATCTAGTTTATCTTTAGTGGTTTTTTACACCTCCTCCAAATGGGAGTTTAGTTAGTTCTTCATAGTATAAATATTCCTTTGTTCGATAAGATGCTCCAGGGGTATAAGATCTTATCCTCGTGTTAAAATGGATTATCACTTAGAGAAGAAAACTTAGGGTGGGATAGTTTCAAGATTTACCTATGTATAAGATATGGAATATGGGGTCACTGAGTCCAGGAAAAACACCATTAGAGGTATGGTGTTTATTTCTTTCCCCAAAGAATTTTTTTATTTTATATAGTTTTATCACATTAATTTATTTCATTAAATATTCTTAATGTCTTGGTTTCTCTAGTGGATTGAATTCCTATTGTGATTTATTTTCTTACACTATTGGGCAGAAGGTATGACCAAGGTTTCATGTTCCTAGACTCTCATGTTTAAAATTCCAATTTGGAAGTCATGTGGGATTTCATTATGATATGATTTGATGTTTTTTATCTCAAAATTGATTTATATTTTTTGATTATCTTAAAATTATAGGTTGACTGATTTCAATATGGGGTCTATCTTCAATATCATGATCATATAACTCGTGTATTCCATGGTTAGAGGGATCAATAATTGGGGTAGGGAAGATCCATAGTTTCAGAGATATGATTGACTTTTTTCTATCTTTCAAAGTTTTTATTTTATTTCATGGTTATTGGTTAATTCTTTTATCTCATAGTGGACATGAATCAAAGCACCAATGTGTTTCCAGAGTATTTGTATGGGTTTTCTTTCTAGAAAGAGGTCAACTATACTATTTATATGCTCCCTAGGAAGATCCCTACTTTAAAAATATTACTAAATGGATCTAGAAATGTTGAAAAATGTTAAATATTTGTTAGATTACCTTGAGAGTAATGGATTTAAATATCTTCAAATATCACTTTGGGCATAACCAGTTCTATTTGAAAATAAGTTATATAAGAGTATTTAAATTTGTAGAGATTATCATAAGCTTAATCAAGTGAGCATAAAGAATAATCATTTATTTACCATAATTTAGGGTTTGTTTATCATCTAACATGGGCTCATTATTTTTAAAATATCAAATTTAGATCAGGGTACCAAAATATGGAGGTTTTAGGGGAGGTTGTCCCTAAGAAAACTTTGGAAGTCAATATTGTCACTTTGAGTATTCTTTTTGGTTATTTGGCCTCACCAATACTATATTGGTCTTTGTGGGCAGGATGAACAAGATATTCCATCATTTTTCAGACTCCTTCATGGTCATGTTGTTTTTATAAAATATTATTGAATTATAATATGGTGAGGTATAGAGACCCAAGCATAACGTACATGGATATTGCCTCATTTTCTTTATGAAAATTCGGTATATTACCCAAAAAAATATTACTGAGGACCATAATAGTTTAGTGTCTTTGGAATCATGGAAACAAAATCTTTTATACTATTGAATTATCTTCAACCAATCCCAAAAATATATCCACATTTGGTACTTCTTCGTAAAAATATTCATCATAAACTAGGGAAAGTAAAAAATAATAAATGTGTGAGCTCAGATGCTCACTAAGGGTAAATAATGTAAATTCATAAGAAGAAAATTAAAAAAAGGTTCTAGAACTTCAGAATAACATTTGAAGATCATAACCTGCATATTAGAGATCATAATAATTATTTTATGTTTATAAGACATGGATAATAAGATAATTAAAAACATAAGTCCTAAAATCATATCTTAGTAATAAGATAAGGAATTTGTGGCATGTGTATTTTTTTAAGACATTGTGAACATGTATAAGTAGAAATGAGTTCACTCATTATGTGAAGGACATGAAATAAGGCCCTCAAATCATCTTATGTACATGCAACCAAGTCCATGTATAACATTGTTAATGTGTAATTAGGTTCATGCGTAACCTTATGGATATGAACATAGGTCCATGCATATCATTGTGAACATATAATCCGGTTCCCATATAACATTGTGAACATGTAATTTGGTTCACGTATAAACTTATGGAAATGAAACTGGTTTTATGCATAATATTTTGAAAATGTAATAATGTTCATTCATAACATTTTGAACAGGTAATCAGGTTCACGCATAAACTAATGGAAATGCAACCAGGTCCAAGAATAATATTTTGAAAACGTAATAATGTTCACTCACAACATTGTGAACATGTAATCAGGTTCTCACTTGACATATATACTCAGGAGTAATCTACCCTTACCCAATGAATTTTAGAGAGATATAGGTCCCACCCATATCAAAATAACATCGTTCATACATGTGTCACAAAATAAAACTTTCATAATATCATGATCTATAAAATAAAATGGGTATCAGTAACATTTGATAACATCATAGCTATGAAAATATATGGGTTTCATAATCACTTGATGAAGTCATAACCCATGATAATAAGTGGGTTTAGAAATCATAAAACTCATAGGAGAGGAAAGGGTTTCAAAAGCATATAACCTTTGGAAGTGAAATGGGTGTCCTAACAATTACTCCACTAAAACATAAACCCTTAAAAAATAATATAAAATGAACCATTTTATAATTTGTTAGAATGTAATGTGTTACATCTACAAATGTCATATTTTTTGGAAGATAAGTTGTCAGGATAATTTGAAAACATTTCTTAAGGGAAATATCCTTTCTTCATAGAAAATTTCACATTAAAACATAAAATATTTTGAAAACCATTTTGTTTAAAATTCCTTTGAAAACATATAAATATGGCATGAAAAATTTTTAAAACCATTTTCTTTTATTTCTTATAAAATAATCTTGAAAAAAATGAAAACAATTTTTCCTTAAAAACTTATGAAAGAATCTTCGAAAATATTTATAAAATTTTTCTTTTAAAATAGCTTTGTAAACTTATACAAGTTGATTTGAAAATAATAAAAGATTTTTAAAGTAATTTTTTATCGAAAATAATCTTCATGTATCATTTCAAAACTTTTTTGAAAACTTTTTTGAAATAATTGTTTTGTAATAAAACAGATTTTCGACCAAAGAGGGAGATACTACCAGATTTTCTTAAAAACATTATTAATTATATTCAGTACCAAATAGAGTAAAAATGTTACTAATACAAGTATATATCTTGAATAAATATAGAATAATGGAACTCATTATTATTCTTAGATATGGATTATAATATTTCATTAAACCATCACAATCATTAACAAAATCAAAAGTGATGGGATTGTTTCAATAAACTCTTATCATTTGGTAACTTTGGATCATAATCTCAATGTATGATATATTAATTTAAATAAGAATAAAATATCATTAAAATAAATACATTCATGATATAACATGTAAAATTAATGTATATACACCTCAAAACATAATTTAGGCGCATAATAAAACTTGATTCTCAAAGAATGAAAATTAAGACAAAACTATTTTACTAATTTCCTAACATTTGAAACTTAAAAATTATGAAAGAAAGATCGAAAAAGTGAAAATCCCCATAAATATAATTATAAGAATAATTTAATGCATCCATGGTTAGTATACACACTGCACAAAATGAATTGGTGGTGAATAAAGCTTGTATCTCATGGAAATAAAAAGTAAGATAAAATCACCTAACCTTGTGTCTTGAATCTCTTTGTACTCTGAAAAACTTCATAAATAATAATTATTAATGTGTTATAAATATTTTACAGAACCATATAATTATATATAATATTTTAAATTGTTTGATTAGGACCTTATATTACCCCTTGTTATAAATAGTATGTTAAATATTCCCTTCGGGTAATATCCACGTTATTCCTCTCATGAGTCTTAATTTGATATATCTTTGATCATTATATATATATAGTGATTTAAAGAATTTAAAACATGATATAAATATAATTTATAAATATTATATGTATATTATAATAATCTATATTATATATAAGTATGAAATAGAGTACACCATTCATGGAGATGGGAAGTCATACATATCCATGAACAGTATTTCCATTTAATTGTCCTGTTGAAATAATGAATGTAAGAGGAATATATGTATATTTATTTATATATATAGAATTATTAAATATTATATATTATATCGTATATATCATTTATATTCACTAGATTTATCTTTAATACATTTCATGTAGTGTATGAACAAATCACAGCTCATCAAGGTGGTGGTAGTCCACATTTTATTAAAAGAAATTATCATATTAACACAAAATGGAAAGTAAAAAAGGAATTCATTTTAAAATAAATAAATAACATTAAATAAATAATAATAATATATGGAATATATAAATAAATTTTCCATTATAATTTCAACCATGATAGGTGGTAAAGGAAAAATGATCAATCCTCATTTAATGAGGAGGTAGTTCATCGTACACGTAATTAGTATGTGTGTTACCCATTAGATGGAGGTCTATGTAAGTTAAAGTTGAATCCATAGAATAAAAACATCCTTGTATATTTTGGATACTATTTTTTTTATATAAACAAGGAATAAAGGGAGTGGATGGGGTGAAGAAAGGAAATACCAGAAAGGAGCTTGAGAGAAGGTGCCACCTCTTAATCAGGTAACATCGTTCAGATTCTTCCAAAAGGGTTCTTTGGATTATTTTATATACAAGGGGAGGATTCTAGGAGGAAGGAAGGAATTTTTTGGAATTTTATTCGGTAGAGATTTTCATAACCTAAGTGATTTTATATGTGGGAAGAAGAGGGAGAGGTGGTACCCTTTTATATGGAAGGGAAAGGATACACTTGGAATTTTGAAAACAAGTTATGTGTACCCATATTTTTAAATAAAATAGTCATAAAAACCTACCATATTCAATAATTTAAGGTTTATGGACTAATAATGTCCATAAAGTGGGTTTATTACATGTTTATAGGTTGTTTTGGGTCTTAAGGTTAAGGATTGATACTTTTTTAACCTAATTTTTTCTTAACCATCGTAAATATTATTAATCATTTTCACTAATAGTTTTTGCCAAAAAACTAATTTGAACACTTAAGATATTATAAATTTTTATTATTACATATATTTAATTCATTTTTCCAAATTATAATCACATAAGTGGAAGAAATTAATTGAAAATAAATCTCATAGTCGGGATGACAATATTTGTTTTTAAAGTAAAAACATTCAAAAGTATGCTATGTTTTTATACCAAATTTCAAAGTGAAATTGATCTCAATGAAATAAATTAAATTAATTGATTAATATATTATTTAATTAAAATGTAAAACCATTTTAATATATAATTTTACATCATAAATAATTTATATAAAAATCAGTTTGTAACTAAAATTCATTATTTTCAACTATTTATTAAAAAATGAAACATTACAGAAAAATACCAAAATATTACCATATGCTAATTTTTTCGATTTAAAAAATGATATTTATTTTGACATATTTTTTCTATAAAATTTCCAATATTGATATTTATAATGGTTTCTCTATTAAGTGGTGGTAAAAGTACATTTATATAAATATATGTTTTTATGCATAAAATTGGGTTGTTTCTTCTCTTATGTATATCAAATCTATTAAATGAATATCAAAAATATTTTATTGAAAATATAACATTTTTATGACTTTAATATCACTAAATAATTGTATTTAATTTAATTTATTAGGGAAAATATCTTTGTTTCCACAAAAATAATAATATTTCATTTTATATTCAATGAGTTTTCATATTCAATTATCATTATTTGGTAACCTATGAATTAATATTATACTGGGTAAACCATATTTTTTTCATAATGTATTTAATAATTTTCATAACCTCTAATTAAATCTATGGGCTATACTTATTATATTAAATAATTATTTTTTTAATAATATTTTATTGTTTGGTAAACCTTTGTCTTGCGTGTTGCGCAAGCCATCGAGGAAAGTCATTATGGAATCTAATGCAAGATAAACTCAATGGTCTTTGTAGATCAAGATATGTTTTATATAGTATGGTGTGCATGATTAACTTGGTTTTGTGTATAACGCAATCCCAATATACTACTTTAATATAAAATAAACTATCTCTAGTGTTGCGTAAAATGAAAAATATCAAAAATGTTAAATTAATTAAAAGTATAAATATATAAAAAAATATTTGGGGGTTACATTCAACCCCCCTTAAAATGAATTTCACCATTGAAATTTTTTTGGGTTATCAATGTTTTTATACTTGAAAGTTCAATTCATAGAAACTCGCATCATAAAAATGATTAAAAAAACTTAATTTTAAAACAAAATGTTGTAACCATAATAGTTACCCAAATTGACATATAAAAAGGTTTCTAAATAGGAAAAACTAGGTGGAAAGTGAATAAATAGACACGGAAGATAAATATAACCATCATGTACTGATGGAGAGTTATAGAGAACAAGTTCAAGAGAAAGTTAAAAATCAGAAAACAATGAATATGCAATGAACTAAGGGATCATATAATTCGTCGGAAATGGGGGAACTATGAAACAAATTGGTTTGAAGAACCTTTTTCAAAAAGATAAAGAAACTTCATGGATATATATACTTGAGTAATTTCAAGACAACCGCGCCCTTTGTTGTTGCTTGATCCACTTTACCTTTTTCTCCAAAAAAAGAAGGTGAATTTTTCATTCCTGAAGCACTAACAGATCAGGATATTCCATCCCATATTTCATTATTTATCATCAACACCATGTTTTTATAACAGGATATCTATTATATATAATTCCTCATATGTCGAGATAATACTGTATTCTCACAAACCTCATCCAAATATGAACATAATCTTTCCAAAAATGGATAACCATATAAACCTTCTAAATTATGAAACTAAAAAACAATATAAAGAATTAAAAAAGTCAAAATAACATTGATTCTTCATATAACACAATGTACCTTTAGGTTTTCATATTCCAAACATGTGAATACCTTCACCAAGTATTTTATTGAACCATGTTAGTTAACTAAATTACTATAAATCCTTTTAGATAACATGCATGATTCTTTATTATAATGATTACTGAATATATTCTTTAAATCCAAGAATTCATAAAATTCATCCTTCATGACATAGAACATTTTTCAATAATCTATTCCATGGTTATTTATACCATATAATTTACTTATTCATATCCAACATATCATTATGAAAATATCATTATCTCAATTTCAGTCATTATATAAGTTTTACCTTCCCTTAATCAAAATATCACCATTACCTAAAATCATTTTTCATTGTCTTCCTAGCCATTCAACATGTCCTTTTCAATCCTTAATGAAAACATATGCTTAAAATACAATTAAATTTCATGACTCATATTACATAATGTTTTAATTCCAAAACATAAATACTTCAGTAATCCAACTTTATTCTTAAACCAATACTTAGGATTCAAAAAAATATTCCTTAATACCTATTTTCTGTATTTCAAATATGAATCACATCTTAAGGATTCTAACCGTAAAAATAATAATTCTTTTATTATCAATGTAAACAATACTGAAATAACCTCACATAACATTCACATGTGGTTTACAGTCTCTTTATCTTTAGAAGCATAACCAATACTCATACCACCTTCCTCATTTTCTTTATGAGATTTTCACTTTGGAAATTGATTTTTATAATGCCTATAATTTACACATCTGAAAAATTAAATTTTATCCATTTTTATTCGAGTTCTCTCCATTGAATAAAACCATAAAGTACAGGGTGTGAAAAAACACATCATATAATAAATCAACAAAATCGTGAAAAATATATTATATGATTTCTAAATCATGACCACAACCATTTAATTTGATAACACCTTAGGTTTATAGTAGTTTATTTATATTCACCTTATATTAAAATAATTTATAATGGTTTATGAATAGTTTTTTAATTTCTAAATCATATCTATCAGGGGTGTCAAACTAGTTCTGCAGCATGGACCATTTTCGTGCACTAGATTTCCTCGAGTCATACCCAGAACATCTTACGGATGTTTTTACCCCAAGGTACATATATTCTAGTGACACATACACTTTTTTTATCTATATAGGGATTTATTTCTAGGAAACCACTCACTTTATCCCTTACCAAAATCATAGGAAATTGTCTTTACAGTTATATCACCCTAATACTAATCCTTAGAGACATCCATATACGTATTCCTAGAAATACCACTATGGATATAACTAAGGTTTTATAATCCTAGTTCCCAAAGGATAAATAAATTTTTATTCTAATAAAAACTATAGTGACCCAAAAAACATACATGAATATTACATCATTTTAGATGAATATTTGTTTTATTACAATCATACATACATGAGGACCATAATATTCTAGTGTCTTTGGAAATTTGGTAAAAAAATAATTTACCCTAGTGAAAGATCTTAAACAACACCCATAAAGATCTCCACCATTAGTACTTGTACATAAAACCTTTCTTCACGACATGGGGAAAGGATGTATAATATATGGGTGAACATAGATGTTCAGTACATGAAAATAAAGGAAATGCATAATCTTAACATGAAAAAAAAGGTTATGGATCTCGATAATAACATTTAAAGGTCATACCCAACATATTAGAGATCATAAAAAAGTTTGGAGGTTTATAATACATAGATCATAAGAGAATTATGATCATAAGTTATGAAATCATAACATTGGAATATGATATAGAATTTATGTCATGAACAATTGTTTGTATCATTTTGAACATGTATAAGTAGAAGAGAGTTCACTAAATAAGTTAAGAACATGAAATTAGGCCCCCTCATCAACTTTTCGACCTGAAACCAAGTTTTTACATAACATAGTGAATTTGTAATCAATTTCACACATAACCTTATGGACATGAACCCAGGTCCATGCATAACATTGTGAACATGTAATCCGCTTCATCCATAATATTATGAACATGTAATCAGGTTCACACATAAACATATGGACATGAAACCGGGTCCAAGCATAATATTTGAAACAAAAAATAAGGTTTACACAAAGCATATTGAACAAATAATCATATTCACACATAATCATATAGACTTGAAACTGTGTACATGCATTAAATTTTGAACATGTAATGAGGTTCACTCATAACATTATGAACATGTAATTAAGTTCACGCATAACATATATACTCAAGAGTAATCCATAATTACCCAATGCATTGGAAAAATATATAGTTCCCACCCATCTCATAATAACATCATTGATCCATGTTCCATAAAATAAAACATTCTTCATATCGTGAGCCAAAAAATAGATAGGTTTTATAAACTACAAATCATAACCAATGAAATAAAATGGGCATCAATAACAATTCATCACACCATAACCTATGAAAATAGATTATTTTCATATTAAAATCATATAATAATATCCCATGAGAATAAGTGTGTTTCAAAAGAATAAAACCTGTGGAATAGAAATCTGTTTCAAAATCATATAACCCATTGAAGTCAATTTGGCGTTGTATGAATTATTCCATCAAAACATAAACCATTCAAGAAATAATATTAATAGAACCTTTGGATCATTTACAATAAGGGAATGAGTAACATAAACGGATTACATATTTAAGGAAAGATAACTTAAATGGATTTTTTAAAGACATTTCTTGTGGAAAATGTTGTTTCTTTGAAAAAATATCTTCAAAACATAAAACCTTTTTTAACAATTTCCTTTGAAAATACTTTTAAAAACATAGAATTAACGATTGACAGAATTTTGAAAACCATTTTCCATAAAAACATGTAAAATATTCTTGAATACATTTTGAGAACAATTTTTCTTTAAAACATATAAAATAACCTTCAAAACATTTTGAAAATGATTTTCCTTGAAAACATATAAAAGAAGCTTCAAAACATTTTGAAAACATATTTCTCTAAAAATAGATTTTGAAACATACAAAGGAAGAATTTAAAAAAATAAAAAATATTAAAATCCTTTCTCATTGAAAATAATCTTCAAGGATAATTTGAAAACATTTTTGAAAACATTTTTTAAAACATGGTTTTTATAATAAAATAGATTTCCGACCAAATAGAGAGATACAGTAAGATTTTCTTACAAAATTATTAATTATATGAGGTACCAAAGAGTCAAAAAATATTTCTAAAACATGTATATATCTTGAATAAATGGAGGATAATTAAACCCATGAGTTGTCTTGAGATATTTACCATAATATGTCATTAATGTAGTATAATCATTAATAATCTCAAAAATCAATGAGATTGTTTTAATAAACACTTATCACTGGGTAACATGGGATCAGAATCTATATATAAAAAATAAAATTAAATTAAACATAAAATATCATAAAAAGAAGCATATTAATGATATAACATGTAAATTTTAAGTATATACACCTGTATAAAATAATTTTGGTGGATAAAAAACATGAGTCTCAAAGAAGGTAAATTGTGACAAAAATATTTTACTGATTTGGAAACTTTTGAAACTTAAACCCTATTAAATAAATATATAAAATTGATATTAAAATACCCATAAATTTAATTTTAATAATAATATAATAAATACATGGGAAGTATACACACCACAAAAACGGAATGGGCAGTGAATAAATCATGCATCTCACAGAAATAAAACGGGATATGGAACCCCCTTATATTGTGACCTTAATCTCTATGTACTCATAAAAACAAGATATTTAATAAATATAATTTTTTTATAAAATATTTTATTGAACCATATACTTATATATAATACCATTTTTTTATTATGACCTTATATTACCCACTTGTCACTAATCTTTTGTAATGGTTTCACTTTGGGTAATTTCCTCTTTATTATTCGCATCAGACTTAATTTGTTATATATTTGGTCCTTAAAATTATATCATGATTTATAGGATGTAAAACATGATATAAATATCATTTATAAATAGTATATTTTTATTATAATAGTTTATTGGGCATAAAAGTATGAAACAGAACACACAGTTCATGGAGACATTAAGTCGTATGTACGCATGAACGCTCTTTCTATTTAATTTTCGTGTTGAAAGAAAGATTTTAGAATACATATATGTATATATTTGAATATATATCATTATTATAGTATCTTTATTATAACATATATATCATATATTTTCACTAAATTCATCCTTAATACAATCAATGTAGTGTCTGAATTAATCACGTAGCTTTGAGGGGTGGTAGTACACACTTCCTCAAACAAAATTATTGTATTAACAAAAAAGGGAAAGTAAAAATATATATTTGTTGTAAAAGTAATATAGAAGCCTAAATAAATAATAAATATAATATATTGAATATATAAATATACTTTTCATTATAATTTCCACCATGTGAAGTGGTAAAGGAAAAATGAGCAATCATTATTTAGTGAGGTGGTAGTTCACCGTACATGTTAATAGTATATTTTTTAACCATTAGATTGATTTGTTGGTAATTTTTTGTTTTAATCATATCATAAAAAAGTCCTATTATATTAAGGATACTAATTTTTTATACAGGCATGGAATAAATATAATGGAGGGGGTAAATAATGGAAATAAAAGAATTGATTTTTAGAAAATGTGTTACATCTTAATTGGACAAATCCTTTTTGTTTGTGCCAAAAAGAATTCTTGGATTTTTTTTCTACCAAAGGGTATGAATCTTGGAGAAATAAAGGGTTTCGTGTAAGATTATTATTCTTATTATGGCTTAATCATAGTGGTTTTTTTTGGTTTGAAGAAGAGGGAGAGGTGGTGGCCTTTAGGGGAAGGGAAACCACACATATGGCATTATAAAAAAAAGTTAGGTTTACCTATGTTTTTACATAACAGAAGTCATAATAAACTATCCAAAATAAATAATTTATGGTTTATGGATGAATAAATTCAATAAAACTGATTTTAGAAATGTGTCCTGGTCATTTTGCGTCATAAATTTAAGGTTTAGTACTTAATAACCTCATTTTTCTCTTAACCATCATAAATAATTTTAAGAACATTCTCTAATATGTTTGGAAAGAAACTAAGTTGACCATATTATAAATTATAATGTTTTATGATTAAAAATAATGAATAAAAGTTTCCAAATTATAGTCAATGAATTGGCATAAATTAATTAAAAATTAATCTCGTAGTTGGGTCGGCCATACAGGTTTTTAAAGTAAAAAACATTCGAAAATTTACTATGATTTATACGCAATTTCAAAGTGAAAATTGAACTCAATGACATAAATTACATTAATTTATAAAAATATTATCTAATTAAACATTGAAAAAAGTTTTAAAATATAATTTATCCTTATAAATAAATTATATGAAAACATAGTTTGGAAATAAAATTTAGAATTTTTAATTATTCATTAAAAATTGAAAACATTGAAAAAAATACTAAAAAATTATACTATCCTAATTTTTAGGTCTTGGTTTCAAATTTGAAGCTTATTTTGAAATAATAACTCTAAAAAAGTTCCATCATTGTAATTTAAAATGGTTACTCTATTAAAAGGTGGTAAAACTACATTTTCAAAAATATATGTTTTAACCAAAAAGTTGGGTGTCCTCTTATCTTATGTATATAAAATATATTTAATTTATATCAAAAAAATATTAGCAAATATGTAACACATATATTAAATAAATATCATTCACTAATTGCATTAAATTTAATTTATTAGGGTTAAATATTTTTTTGACCATAAAAATAATAGAATTTCCTTTTATATTAAATCAGATTTCAAATTCATTTATAATTAATTAGTACCCTATGAATTAATATTATATTTTTTATACCATATATTTTCATAAATTATTTAATAAAATTCATTGCCTTTAATTTAATGTTTGGGTTATATCTAATTATATTAAACAATAATATTTTAATAATATATTATTATTCAACAAACCTTATTCTTTCAAGTTATGCAAGACATCATTAAAATTAATTATTCCATATAACTTAAACTATTCTTTGTATTTTTTATATATAAAGATAAATTTAATTTTTTTTGTGAATTATAAATGTGTTGTTGCGTATAACACAATCCAAATATAGTGATTTAGTATAAAAACTCTATATTCAGTGTTGTGTAAAATGAAAAAGATGAAAAAGGTTAAATTAATTTGAAAGAAAATCACAATATCGCAGGGTGTTACAAGAACACCACATAGTCCCTTTAGAGGTTATTTTGGGAATCTTGAGATAGAATTACTTGTATAATAAGTGATAGAAATTTCAGGTTTGGATTCTATAAGTGAATTTCATGGTCCAACTGATTTTAAAAAAAGGTGTTTTAGTGGATCCTAGGAAGGTAAAGAAGTTATATCAAAAGGGTGACTAAATAATGTGTTCGAGAGAACAATAATTTTATTCTAAGCTAGGTATTATAGTTTCTTTATTTGGGACAAAAATAGGCTATCATCTCTCAAGATTTTCATGACTAGGAAAGTGTTTATGTTTGAGAGAAGTGACAATTGTTGGTGTTATTTTGAGGAGTTTTAGGAGTTTTTGATATTCACACCATTTTTATTCTTCCCAATCCTATCAAAGTTAATATGGTGAATTTTGATTCCCCATGTGTGTAGTTAGGTTGTGTGTTGATGTACGATGACCATGTGGAAGCTTATGTCTAGTAGAATTTATTCCCACAAGAGTGGAATTACCCCACCCCTAAACTAGAATTGGATGTAATGATACATTTACTAAATTATTGTTGCCATTTTATCTTAAAGAATAATTTTAAAGTCTAATGATATTATAATATCTTTAAGAATATCTTCATCTAGAGAGACTATAACATTAGACAGATACATTAGGTAGACTATCTTCATAATTTTTATTTTGATATAGCTTATACCCTCAGGAATGAGAATGTTTTTTTCGATGATTTGAGTACAAAGTTTACTGGTTTGGAAATTTGAGAATTACTAGATGAGTGGGAGTTTATAATTTTGTTTTCTTTTATGAAGATATAGGTGTCTGGGGATAGAGAAAATGTGGTCTTGGCTAGTGTGTGAGTCACACCATCTGATGGTACAAGGACATGCAGTGGAAGAAAATGTATCAAGGATTAAAATACTTCATCACCATAACTATGTAATAGTATTATCTATTGTGATATGTATCATATCATGGAAGCTATGTATTCATCAAGAATTATTTATGCGAAAAAATAAAATAAAAAATTTACCCCTTCAATCTAAAGTCACACTCAACAACCCATATCCACTGGTGTTCATTTCTCAAAAGAACCAAATTTGGATCCCTCATGGTAATCTATAATTTTAAAAAAATTATGTTATCATTTATCAAAAAATTATAGTTATTACCATAAATATATTATGATTAATTGAACGTTCTGGCGATCAATAAAATGTATTCTGTATGATCTAAGAAAATGAAGTTAGATCAAACACATGGAATGGATGCTTCTCTCTCTATAAATAGAGATATAAGATATATAGTATATAAAAATCATGGAGTGAATATTAAAATTCATGATACCTCCTCCCAATTATATATAGAGGTTCAAAATACTCAAAAAAGGCTTCTGGACCCCCAAATAATTGTTTCCCACTAAATAATTCATAAATGATGTTTTATAACCATGTGAATGTTTCTTAAAAATCATTTATATTATTATCACATAATTTTATTATAATAAAATATATCACATGATAAAATAGACCCACTAACCCAACTCTTAATTCATGAAAAAATTAAAAGAATCCTTGAATACTAAAGTAATATTCATTTGTTAATATTTTTTTATGTATTCACTAAATATCTTGTGAATAATTGAAATAAATAAATTCAATACCAATTATTATAAACTCAAAACATGTAAATATAATTATTTCATATAGATCATATATTATCAGATAACACTCGAACCCCAGTGGTAGGTCCCACAATGTCTTGTACTCTTATTCATAAGAATATGCCAAAATTTTAAATATGATTACTGTGTGAGACTCTAGGGTCTTATCTTAAATGTAGTAAATATTACTCATTGACTAGAAGTGGAGTGTATAAACACATTAATAGCCATAAATATTTATGTAAAAGTTATAGTAGTGAAAATGTTTCTTTGGAATTCATGACAGGTAATATAATCAATTTTTATCACAATATCTCATAAAGAAGGATGTACATTTCATGTCATCATACATTCATGTTTTATTATTTATTAACCTTATAGGAAGTAATTACATTCTTATACCATGAAAATGGATTTGAGAATGTAGTAACATCTTGATCAACTAGGCCTGAGAAATAACTTCCTTTTAGAAGAGAAATTTTTTTCTTAATTATACAATTAATGCCATACCACCAATGGTGCGCCCAACAATGGCTGCCTCACAATGACATGAAAATCATAGTTCTTTATTACATCAATGTATGTGATGAAATAGTATACATTAAATATAATCTCATGTAAAGATACCATTCAACATGTTAGTATCTATTTACTACCAATGACACTTGAACCTTGTGGAGTTTTTATTAGGTGGTCAGTACTCATGATCTCATCTAACCGAGATCACTAAGTGTGAACATCATGAGAATAATTCTCAATTATTATGATCCCCCATCACCAAATGTTTATAAATCATATGTTTCTGGTCATTATGATGTATCTATACCATATAACATATTTTTATGATTACATTAATGTTATCTTCATATACTCATTATTTATTAGGAACTACTATAACCTTTCTATATGATAAATAATCCATGGAAATTTCAAAATGAATTGTAGATACATATATATTTACATTATTATGTTAATTTTACATCATACATAACTTACTATATAGATGATATGGTAATCTAAAACTACTTTTTATGTTTTTTCAAGGGAAACAATTATTGAAACACTCTTACTTAAACCAGAGACAACTTACTAACTATACTTGTTAACACACACACGATAGGATCATTCATTAATAAGTTATGTATTAATTTATTAGAAATCACATGTCTCATATACATGGAAAATTTGTTTTCTTTGACTTTTCCTCATTGAGTATGGCTCCTCATGAGATGATATCCTTGAGTGTATTCATTTTTTCCATTGTCAAAATGTAAAATATTGGATTGTATCAGTAGTTCAATTATCATAATATTTAATATGATAAGACCTCACTTACTAGGTACAATTATTTTAACTGAAACAAATAATTTCATATTTTACACTTCTTCTTGAGCTGCATCAGAAGTCGCAATGCACTTAGTATTTCTAGTTATGGATTCAAAAATTTTGAATTGTCCTCTCTTACTCATTACCTTATCTAGACTACAATATTAGATCTCGTTGATCCGAAATGAGACTAGTTTTTTCCATTTAACTAGTGTCTCTTCCTCTCCATGTAATTGGAAAATATCTTATGTACCCTCTCAAGTACAATTAGATATTTCTAACTGCTTCCCTGGAAATTCTCCAGGATATAATTTATATTATCTTACCAAAAAATTATTAGTTTGGAAAATCAATTCATTTACATAGAATAGAATATATTATTTTTTTATCATAAAATTAAATTAAATTATACTTACCAAACTAATATCCTCATATGTATCATATATTTCTTATTGTAGATATTTTACCAATGTAACATTAGTAACAATTATCTCTCGAATTGTTCTAACTTTTTTTCAATACAATTTCTATGTATTTACTTTGTGTATGAAACCCATTAAATCATACTGAGTATATGTCATTCCCTAGAACATAGGTTTCTATATTAAGATAATTTATAGAGATATCATTTCATTTAATTCTTAACAAACTATTAGACCAATGGATATTTTTCTATATATAATCATTCATATTTTACATGAATATAGTGGTTCTAACACTAACGAAGTATGAAAAATAAAAAAAATGCATTTCAAATGAATATTCTATAATATTATTTCTTACATAAATCCTAAAATAGATTTTATTAACTTTAACCCATAATTATAATTTTATTATGTTACCATATATTTTTTTTATCATATAGACAGATTCTAAGAAAGTTTCTCTAGAAATCCCCTTAAAATTAAAATTATCGTAGAAAGTATCAATGAAAATTAGAATTATAATTGATTTAGTCATGATAAAATGGTATAACCAATCGATCCTTATTTGTACCACTCATGTAATGTTTCTATTAAACTTCACCACATTATTAGTATTTTAAACAACCAAAACAATAAGATCCATTAATTTGATACATGGGGTCCATTATTAAATTTTAAATTAAACATTCTAATTTTAACTTTTTTTATTTACTAATCTATAGTAGGATTTGTTAAGCTCAATGAATAATGTATCACCATATTTGGTGAATTTAAACCAATTTATATGGTTTTATCCTTCCCATGATGTATGTATCTCTAGAACATTCCTTTTATACAAGATCTTATAGAACTTGTTCCTATAACAAGTATTTATTCTTATTCAGCATTGATTAAATCCTATTCAATATTACTCCCATTATATCAAATAGATATGTACACCATTTTATAGAAATATAGTATATTCTATGACTGTAAGTTTTTCTATCATTAATGTTTATTTTATATTCTAATTAAAATTTTGGATAATTAATATAGATGTACAATGTGTTATTATTAATGCATGTTTTTTTATTAACATAACCTTAACAAACTCATTTAATCTTGACACATTTTTATTACATTATGAAATTTTCTCATTTTATAACATACATGTTATCCATTTTTCATAATAGTTTTCATATGGTTATGGGATAACTCCGATATATATGAAACATGTCATGAAAAATAATGGAAATTGTTGTGATGCATATGAGCCCTAACATTGATATCCATTTTACACACAATATGTATATGAAAAAGTTCATTTTGGAATTACTCCATGATAAATTTAATTGACCTTTTTTCATGTAATAGTCAACATCTATCCACCTTAGAAACATCATATCATTAATGTGTATAAGGAAATTTTAATTTTGTAATTACTCCACACTATATTCTAATAATATTTGAATTCTTCATCAATATGTTATTTGAAACACTGTCCTAGAGAATCTCATATACTCTAACCATTAAAATTATATACTTAATTTTTACATTATATAAAACTCTTAAAGGAATATCAGTATTTAGAAAAGGTTACCTCTAGCTTAACCTCGATGTTATATATACTCTCTGTCTAATTTTTTTAAATGTTTTGTGGATTACCTTTATTTATAAGGATTAATTTTTCCAAAATTAAAAAATTATAGATGATGATAATAACTAATATTTTTAACACCAAAGAGTCGAAAATCATACATGGAATGTCTTTGAAAAATACTATAGATTTAAATGAAAAATAATTGACTTTAAATTATGTGAGATAACTTAGTCTTAAATTTTTTATTCCTCATTTATTTTCCATGATTTAAGAATTAAGAAACAATTAGTTGAGTATGAAACACCACAAACAAAATTCATTCCTATTTGGAAAAATGTCTCCCTTTGTCCAATGAAAACATGAGATAAATAATCCTCTCATACTTAAAAAATATTAACTAAAATCTTTAATATTGGAAATTTAAATTTGTGTACATCTCACCACTAACTTACGAATCACCATTTTTCAGCCACTTGTAGAATTAACCTAAATTATTTTAAAATTTATTTTATTATATGGTTACTATATTTAAATACATATATGTGATAGGTATATTGTATTTAATAACAAATATGTACGATAGAAACATCACATAAAATGATGAATACACTATGTGGAAGATTCTTATTACTTATAATTCAGTTCATTGAATTTAATCATCCATAGACTTATGTCATGATATGAAAAGAACATATCCTCATGTATGATGACCACCCTTAGTTCTTTGAAGGACATTATGAAGGTGAATTTATCATCACTCTTTAAATTTTCCTTTTTTCCCTTTTATTTCAACTTTTTAACAATAAGAACAAAATATTAATCATTCTTCAAATTTTTATCTTTTTGTGGCTGCTTTGGAGTATATTTTATCCCTTGTCTCTCTTATATTGGGTTTCTTCAGTGGTGCCTCGGTGGGGGTGGACGGTGCACTACTTTCGGCTTTGTCTCGCACTCTTTCCTCCCTCCTCCCTTCTCTCTCTTCTTTTTATCCCTTTCCTTTGATCTTCATTCTCTCTGAATTGTTTTTCTCCATATTCATCACTCTTTCTTATACAATTTTGCAGCCTTTCCACCTATTTAATCCTTTGTTTTCTCTTCCCCTACTCTCTCCTCCCGATAACCATGTTCTCTCCCCCACTCTGGTCAAGTTCTCCAAATTTATTGGGCAATTTTTTATGTGTGAGTTGAGTTTTCTAGGTTTCTTTGGTGTTCTAATTGTATCTAATATCATCTTATCCTAGTTCATTCTTCTTGGAAGTGTTGTTCCATTAGTGTTTTTAGGGGTGATTTTCACATAGCAGTGGATTCAATAGTCTAGGTTGGTGGGCTAGTTGAGGATGGTCTTCTTTCGGGAGGCCCTATCTCGATTCTAATGCTTCTCTAGATTTTGGTTCCTTCGTTTCTCCTCTATTCGATCATCCATGGTGGTTTCTTAGAGCCTTTCGTATGTATGGTTAAATCTATCAAAAAATTTCTAGAAGGTGCATCCAATACCAACTTCATCCGAAGATGTGGTGGTCATATTTTTTGTGATGAATTGCAGGTTCGATATTTCTTCTAGTATGTGTCGAAGAAACTGGGAATCAATAGTATACATTGCTAGTTTAATATTTGTTTTATATTAGTTATAAGGTGTTTTTTTGAATGGTGGTGGATCATAGAGACATTGATGGTGTTTTGACGATGAGGAATGTGAAGATGTCATTCACAATGACGGATCAAATATTTTTCCGAGAACTTCCTGTGGAATTATTTCTATGGTTATCATCTCTATTGGTGTTAGGAAAACTATGATGAAAAAAATGGTGATCTCATGATGTTGAAGGCTGGATATGTGAATTCTATAAATGTGTGGGATTAAGGCATCATATACCCTAGGTAATGTGTTTATAATTTTAGATGTTTTTTAAAAAATGAATTTTTTAATCTAGAATCATGATTTTTTTTCAGTTCTTACTAATTTTTTGTTTACCGTTGAACCATAAATAGGCTCTTTTAAAAATAATAAAAATCCATTCATGTTCCTATCTTCTTAGTGAACAATACGAAAAAGTTAATGTAGTTTTTATCTAAATTATTTAATTTTTATTATTAAATGAAACTAAATTTATTGGTAGAAAATGATATAATAAAGGGTTATATTTAAATAACCTGATCCTTATTTCATCTTACACATATTTAGTGTAATTGTCACATATTTCATCTCTTTCATTTCTTTTACCTCACAATATTATAAGAGACGAGACAACATGTAAAATCATCCATACCATGATTTTGTTTCCAAAAATCATTGTATGTATATGATAGAAATATGATTTAAATGTAAAAGGTGATATCCTTGGGTGTCCTATAAGAATATTTCACCCCCTCACTTACTACGATGGATCTATAGGTAGTGGATACTTCATCACAAAGAATTTATTATATTTCAATACATTTCACAAGATCATGTACTACTTTTGGAAACTTGTGTTTATGAGGAAATGTTCTTTGTCCAATAGTAATAAATGTGTTTGTATGGTATTACTTGTTATTGTAAAAAAATAAAATTTAGTATATTTTTATTATTTTTATTATTACTAATTAGACATTTCCGATATAATCATAAAAGGTCTCTAACTATTTTATTGAAATCTAGTATCCTTCACTAATTGATTCAATATATTCAATTTATTGAGTATTCTAGTTTAAAGGATCCCATAAACCACTCCATGTAGTCTAAACTGTGGCTACTTCACTACTTGGATATTTACAAGGTCGATATTTGAATGAAATAAAATATCAACTCACGACTCCTAGAACTATTGAGTGATGTCCCAACTTCTTGAAATTATAAACATGACTTAATAAACCATTTGCCTATAAAGGTGAAACCAACAGACTATGAATACATTTTCATTGGAATATATAGTTATGTTGAGCCATTAATCTCAGATGAACTTCCTAGTAGTATGATGTAACGCCCCGACCCTAGCTACCCAGAGTCGGTGCATTACTTCGTAACATTGGCATGATCACAAGAAAGATCAAATCCCGAAAGACCGATTGGTTTAGTAGCCTTGGAAACACTAGATATAATCATAAAGTTTTACATTACATTTCAAAGTGAAAAACTACTACAACAACAAAGTCTTCATATCCACACTATTAACCCCTCATAATATCTCTGCAAGTCATTCATAATTTACTTCTTCACTACCTAGGAAAAATAAAACATAGAAAAGGGGTGAGCTCAAATGCCCAGTAAGGATAACAATAAAGTGGAAACTTTCATAAATAAGAATAAACATTTAAGGCAATGTATAACTAAAACAAAAGCCTTTTAAATACGAACTTTCAACATGGTATGGCATAAATAAAATGAAATAATGCCATTTACTTATTCACATGGATATTCTAGTAAATGAATAATCACATGCAAAAATCAATAACCACTTTCATAATGTTGGAATGCATAATGCTAAACGTTAATTTCTTTGTCTAGGCCTCATCCCAAGACCTAGGGGTTACTTCTAACCGGAACCCAACCCGGAGTGCCTCTAATAACCGGACACCAACCCGGAGTGCCTCTAATAACCGGACACCAACCCGGAGTGCCTCTAATAACCGGACACCAACCCGGAGTGCCTCTAATAACCGGACACCAACCCGGAGGGCATACTTTTACCAGTCCCTAACCTGGAGGGCTTACTTTAACCAGTCCCCAACCTGGAGGGCTTACTTTTACCGGTCCCCAACCCGGAACATACTTGTTTAGCACATTCATCTGAAGAAAAGTTTGAAATATAACATAAACATTCGGATTAAAACTAGCATACGAAAGGTCAATAGTTTCACCATAAACTATGAATGGTATAAAATAGCACATCCACAGTCAAACATATCACAAAACCTTCAATACAATATAGAAGTTTTGTATTATAATAAATCAACTTCAAATAAGCGTAAAATCCATTAAAGGATGTTGACATAGATGAAATCAAAACACTTTTTAGAGAAATATCTCTTTCTATTTTTGAAATCATTTAAGAGCCATATAAAATAAAACATTTTCTTGAAAATATTCTTGTAAGATTTTAAGGAAAGCTTTGACGATTTTATAACGGCGGAAAATAACCGCACCCGCCGTACAAGTAAAAAAAAACATTCTTATCTTAATTCTGTCGAAAAGGTTAAAAAGGACCTTGTTTTGAAAACGACGGAAAGATTCCTTTATAAACCTCTTACAAAAAGTCAAACAAGGGTATAAATGAATTTAAACCATATTCTTGTAAATAATAAATATGTTTTGAAATACATTTCGAAGAAACATGGATGTGGATGATAAAGAAATCCCAGTAGATTATTACGTATAAACAACCTCGGATAATGAAGAGATTGTGAAATAACCCTTACCAATTCGGTAACTTATGAAATATACAACCCATGAAAGAGGTATCATACAATGAATATGTAAATACACATAAATTAGAGTGTATTACACAAATAATATAATTATGGGTAGTACATATACCACACAAAAGGTGATGGTGGCAATATGACATAAATCTCACGGAAATAAGGAGTGAGATGAAAACCCCTTACCTTGTACTTTTCCTTGGTTGGGGTAGGTTAACCTCCTGTATAATGGTTAAATAATTGTTATTAAATTATACAAGAATCATATGCATTCATATGATATCATATATGATCTTTTAACATTGCTTTGTTAATAATATCTTAGTATTATCGTTGTTTCGGGTGTTAACTTACTCGTTTTCGTTTATATGTTTTGTTACGTAAGACATGTTTGTAAAGGATAGGTTGTATATTATTCAAATCCATAATGATATCAATTCCTTAAAAATCATTTTTTAAATCATCAAATGATAATTATACTTGAATGGATACGATGGAGAATGAATCTCATCGCGTTCGTGGAGACGGTAGTCCGTACGTACGCACGAGCGACAATATCATTCTTTTGATATTAAAATAATATATAAATGGATGGTATATCATATATACAGAATCATTAACATGTTATATTTATTATTTACACGAGTTACACATCATTATTATACCCATCCAAATAATAATATATTGAATAACAATTACACCACGACGTGGAGACGGTAAGCCGTACGTACACACGTATGGTGACATGTTATTCAAAGGGTGGATATAATACTGAATATGGTTGTACCATATTTATAATAACATCACAGTATATGTAAGATACTGGAGTTATTATTTTAGAATGGTAAGAACAAAGAAAGAGGAAGTGGAAGAAGAAAGAAACTTAGAAAAGGGTGGTGAAATCATTACCTCTTCTTCGGGTTCTTCCTTTTGATTTGATCAAAAGGGCTCCTTAGGTTGGCTTTCTGATCAAACTAAGGCATCTAGGTTGTATTGAGGGATGTTTGGAGAGTATTTGGGCAGAGTTTGGCCGAACCAAAAGTCTTTAGAGGTGTGAAGAAATGAGAAGGAGGAGTGCCCTTTTATAAGAGGGGTGAGGGGTACCTTTGGAAAAGCTAGAAATATTAATTTATATTAAATTCCTATTCGATTTCCAAAGGCTCCAAAGTTGATTATTCAAAGTTTAAGGTGGGGATAGGTCGAAAAACACTCAACCAATAGAATTTAGACAGGTTTGGGTACTTATATTAACCTTATCTTTAAGTATCAACTCTAAGTTAATTAGTTTCACTTTTACAATGTCTCTTTGTATTTTTATATAATATGGTTAATAAACATACTATATACATCCAAGCGACCCCCAAGTGGTCCATTAATGATGAACCTATCATGATATAAGTCTCTTGGCCGAACCTTAGATTTTTAGGAATTTAATATCAATTAATAATATAATATTTGTTTTAAGAACTCTTTTATGTCAATTTTGACACTATTCAATAGTTGATTTTTGTGAAACTCATAACAGATTTATTACTTCGAAAAAAGTCAATTAAATCAATCCTAATATATCATATTATCCTAGAAAATTAGTTTAATTCATTAAAAGTTTCATATTATATTTATTTGGGTATTTATAATATCAATTATTTTAATTTTTCACTATTATAGTAATTACTGCATCATCATTGTGTCATAAATAAAATAAATTATTTAATGTCTAAAAATTATAAATAAACTATAATTATGTAGGAAATCGTTTTATCTTTCTAATGAATATTTATAATCTAAAATCCAACTTATATAACCCTATGTAACAATTACTTTTCTAAAAGATATATGCTTGTGTCATTTTTGTATTCATTTTGACTTAATTAAAATAAAGTGTCATTATCACTTACAAGTGGATCCATGGGGTCCCAAAATTGACACAAAGATGCCCATGGTCGACCATCTATCAACCAATAGGGTTAAGACACGTTTTTAGGGTAATTTAGTATTATTATAATATTATTTTTTTAACCCTTATTTACCGGATTTACCCTTAACCATGGTAAATAAAATATTTACCGCAGTAATTATTCAAAATGTCTAAAAATAAAAGTTACCTATTTACACAATTTGAACATCCTGATTCCAAATATGGAATCCATTTTCCTAAATTCAAAACACAGAAGTGGCAGAAATTAATTTAAAATTAATTCCCGCTGTCAAAACAAAAAGCGTGTTTTTAAGAGATAATAACTATCAAAAGATTGACACTTGTTTATGTTCGGTTTAATTGTAAAATTATGTTCAATGACCAACATTATATTAAATGGTAAAAATATATTCTAAATATACTTTAAAACTACTAAAATTCATAATTTATCACTATTAATTATTTTGATTAAAAAGTTGTTTTTAATTAAAATTTAGTAATTTTCACTATTCATCAAAATATGAAAGTTATCCGAAAAGTACCAAAATTTCACCTTAGGATAAATTCGATATTCCGAGTCCAAAAATGAAGTCCATTTTCAAATATAAAATATATATAATTTCAAAAATTAGGTATTACTATTCATAACAACTAGTTTGATTGGTTACGGTGTGTTAGAACTCGAAGTTGCGTACAACACACGCTACTGTTTTATCCAAAGGAAAGCGTACCGTGGACGCTTGGGATGTTTCATTTTAAATTTTTTGATGTCTCCATTTAGTCAAAAAGTTTAAAATATTGTATTTAAAAAGGTTTCACTATTAGAAGTTGATAAAAGTGAAATACTGAAAGTGAATTTGTTCTTGCATTATGACTAAGAAACTCATAATAGGGATTCTAAAATTATAAGGATTATATAAAGTTCAAAATGTAGTTAATACTATTCATGACCTCTTTTAATGGTGTGATTGAACTCGGTGTTGCATGTAGTGCAAGTTATTGAATTATTTTTAAGAAATAACACACTCTGAAATCCTGGGGTGTTACATATGAGGCTCCCAAAACTAGGGAAAACAAACACCTCGTAGAATTGATTTTTCATAAATTCAAATAATGGAAGGCATTATGAATTAATATTTATTTGATGGGTTTTTTAAATTATTTCTTAAGGAAGGAAATCATTTTATATCAAATATGCTTGCACATATTGATATAAATTGTATCATTAAAAATGAATTAAATATAAAATATTCAACACTTCTAAATCTGTTTTAGATTACACATTTTCTTTATTAATTTATATGATCAACATCACTTCCACAATAAAATTGAAATATTAAATGATTCATAAATGAAATAAAAGAAATGACTAATCATGATTTTTTATTATTGTTTAATTCATTCTATATTAATGTATCATCTGAGACTCTAGTTGTAAAATATGTGGGTCATGACTAACTCGTATCACAACTTTCGGCCCAATTCAATGTATCCACATCTCATCTAGAACTTTTCCTTGTCTTGTCACAACCCACATATTTTTTATTCTTCATCATAATACATAAATAATCATACATAGATGATAGGGGCTCAACATTGTGTAATACACAATAAATACACCCCTCATTAAGACATTTTCTATTTTGTATATAATGAAAAAGGAAAATGATGAAAAAATATATATTTAATTAACTAAATAATACAAAAAAAATTAATATAGTAATTAATTATTTAATAAAATAATAGACATATATTGGTCGGTCACCACTCAATATCATTCAAAAAGTAAATTAAATTCATGATAAAAACTAATTTTTTAATAACATTATATTAATTCTGTTGAAATAAATAAAAAAAATTCATCAAATTTTAATATATGAAATGTGATTTTTTAAGTCCCAAATAATTTTTTTATTCCAAATATTTTAAATTACTTTTTAGAATTTTTAAATTGTCTCCCAAGCCCGTAAAATCCTGTAAAATTCCATGATATGGGTTCTATGACTATAATGGACCCGAAATTTATTAGGAGGACCTAGTAGGTCCTAATCAAGATCGACTTAGGTCATCCTAAATTTTCTTCATTGTAGAACAATCAACAAGTGGTTCCCCACATGTGGGGAAAATAGATTTTCCCGATGAGTTGGTGAGTTCCAAGATGAATGTGCTCCAGATGGGGCTAGTGGGTAGTAAAAGATGATTGGAGGTGGTGTTGAGTTTGGTCGGTACCAAGGAAGCAGATCGAAGGAGGTCACAATTCAATGGGTGGTGGCTGGGGTTTTCTTCGACAATAGGGAGGCAATTATGGAGGTGGGAGGTGGGTTTGGTGTGGTAGGAAAAGGGATTTGAAGGATGTTCGGTGCAAGATAGATTATTGGTAGGGGAACCGGCCCACGTGATGCTACGTATGAGATATCTTGGAAGGAGGCAACTTAGAAGTTGTGTGGTGGTGAGGGGTAGCCTAGCCATCAATGTAATGATATGGTGGTGAGCCTGGTGTAGTTTTTTCCCCCATTCTTTATTTATTTATACTTTTTTTGTGTCCTTATACATATCCCCCAACCATATTTTTTTAATATTTCACCCTTTTATTTATTCTCCCCACTAGTCAACTAGCTAGTAACCCCTATAGTATTTTTTTATATTTTTATAATTTTCATTGATTGAAAACTTCCCAATGCACCAAATTTATTTCCATGTTTTATTTTTAAAAAAAATTTATAATCCTAATTAATAAGTGTTTTTTCAAAACTAAAATTATAATAAAACAATAATTATCATTCATAAACTATGTGGAAATTCTTCCAGGCCAATAAAACTATTCTAGCCACCAGAATTCTAATAAGTTTATGGGTTCACCAAAATATCCACTGATGACCTACTATGTGTAAAATTATAACATACATATAAATATTTTATTTACATTTTAATAGAAAACACAGAAATTGTAATATGATTAAAATTTTCATATGGTCCCAACATGGCCAATCAATGTCTAATTTGATCACCATCTGAGGTGATGGGGAAATAATGATTTCCTCTTTATGAATTTAAAGAAAACATAATTTTTATTGGAATTAAAATTCAAATGTTCCCTATAATACCAATTAATGTTACTATGGTGCATAATGGAAGTAGACAGATTAGAGATTTAAAAAATTTCATCACTATATCAAAATAATTATTTTATCTCATGTGATACGCAATCCAATAATAAATTTAAGGATCTTTCTTAAATGATTTAATAATATAAAAAAAATCACAATTTTTCAATAAGAAGACATCCTTAAAAACCACTCACTATTAGAAGTTGTTTCTTAGAGTAACTAATGTTGGATCTCTCTATATCATCTACACATGCTTTAAGATTCTATAATAACAATGATCATCAATTATTAGTTGTTATTTCAGATGACAAATTATTACTTTTACTTTCAAACAAGGCCAATAATGTTGTTGCTTCGATCCTAAAAGAAGAATTTGAACCAAAACTTTTAATGGTTACTTCTCTATTTAGGAATCTAGAGAGATGAGAGAGTACCTCTCAAAATTGTCTAGTGAATAGTACCCAAAATGATATCCTCCTCCCTCTTATAAAAAGTGGTGTAAAATACCTGAAATTGGATTCCCAACCCCGAAATACTTTTTTCCATAAATAATCCCAAAATTAAATTTTATGACTGACTATATTTTTCAATAAACATCATTTATATTTTTATTCCTTACTTGTAATACAATAAAATATAATATATGATAAAATCCTGATGTTAACTCTATTATTCCATCCTAAAAATATTAAACTAACCTTAAATACTAATATAATAATAATTGATTGATATTTTTCTGTGTATTCACATAATATCATATGAATAATTTTAATAAATAAATTCAATACCAATTATTCTAATCTTGAATATAATGAATTTATTTTTTTCATGGGGAACATATATTCTTAGATATCGCTAAGACCACAGTGGGGGGGACCACCATGTTCTATACTCATATTCATAACAATAGGCCTATCCTTTTGTATATTATTAGTGTATAAACCTATAGATTTTTTTCTCAATAGTAGTAAATACTATTCACAGCCCAGAATTTGATTTTAATAACCAATCAATTCCCCTTAATAGATAAAAAAGTCATCAAAATGAAAAACATTCCTACTAACTCATGTCGTGTAATATAATCCCTTCATCATGAGATATCTCATAAATAATGATGAACAACTTGTATCATTATCCTTTATTTCTTTTTTATTCATTGACCTTACTGGATGGACATACCATATTTTACTATGGCCATTGATTTAGTGAAGGTACTTTCAACCTGATCAAATAGGACCAAGATATCACTTACATTCGGAAGTGAAAATTTTAACTTGATTATCCAATCAATTCCTTACCACTAATGGTGTACCTAAGTGAATCTACCTCACCATGAAATGAATTTCATAGTTTTCTCCTTGAATTAATGTATGTGATAAAATAATGTACAATGATAATATTCATAAGTTAGGAGATCATTACACATGTTCACATATAGGAACTACCAATGAAAACTGAAACATGTGGTTCTCTTATTATGGGTTAGTCATCATGATCTAAACTACTCGAGATCACCAAGTGAAAACTTCATGAGAATATATTTTAATTCATATATGCCCCAACCATCAGATGGTAAACACTATTATGGAATGTGTACTCCAAGAATAATTCATTGTATACATGGTATAGAAATCAAAAACTATTATTTATGTTTGTTTTAGGGAACCCAATATTACAGAAAATTATATTGTTAAATAGGTTTGAAGTGAGCCATCATATGATCTGAAGTTAAAATAGATTAAAAGTGATGAAAATTAATGGGAGACCTCTTTGATTGGGCTTGGTCTCTCTAGGGTTCTATCCTTTTCTAGAGATTTCTAGTAGTTATTATGACCTTGAAGAGGGAGGATATGCATGATGGGAACTACTCAAGTCAGGCAGTTCACCCCAGGGATACCAAAACATATTATAGCTTAAGTAGTATGTATGGTGGACTGGGATGAGTTGATCATTTTTTTATTTTGTGTTCTAATGTTTCACCAACCGTAGAATCCAAGATGCATATTAAAGACTATATGTGTTTTTTTTTCCTCTTTGAATCCCAATTCATATTGGGGATGAAATATCTATGCATTTTTAGTCATTCAACCTCGTACTCTGAGTTGGAAAGACAATATATGAGTGATTATCAATCTTTTGACCAATTTAGTCCATTTTCTTACCATTAGGGAGTCGATAAAGGTAGGGGTATCTAGAAACAATATATATGAGAGGTTATTAGGATTTATAGAGTGCCCTCAGTGGTAGTTTCTGATTATGATTCCCATTTTCACATATTAATTTTTAAAGGGGCCTCAGGAATATTTGGGAACTAAGATGAGTTTTAGAATATTGTACCATGTTTAGACGGATGGTCGGCCTATGTTTACCATCCATGACCTTGTGGATTTGCTCCGAGAATATTTGATTGACTTAAAGGGTTTATGTGAAATTAACCTATAATTACTTTAGTTTTCTTATAAAAATATTTATCATGAATCGATTAGGATGGCCTCATTTGTGAAATTTTCAGGGTGGTCATTCTAGTCCCCTTTATATTGGGTTGAGGTGGCTGACTATTCTTTTTTTACACCATGAATTTTCCAGGGGACAACATCAAAAGATCATCTGATTTAGAACATTTTAGTGACAGCCTAGAGTTTCCAAAAATCATACACTAGTCAATTTAATCATCCTATATGGTTTTTATTCGATGATGTGGTCTTGATTTGGGTATCTATTCTACTCGGACACTATCACATAGGAAAGTAAGTAAAGAGGGCACTGTGTTATGTTTGGTCGTTATATATTATGGAATGTCCCGAGAATGATTCTTATAATTTGGATTTTCCACCATATATATCCTCATTCATGATGCGTTTATGTTTCCAAGTCAAATATATATCATCTAGACCCATCTTATGTGGAATAGTTGGAAGATTTGGAGGTGGTTCCTGATGTCATCATACTAGAGTATGCTATTCATATCTAGGATTATCATAACAAGGTGATACAAAGCAAATTTATCCCATTATTTGTTTTTCATTAGTAATATGGTGGTGATAGACAAAATACATGGGTGTGGGAAACCTTGGTGAGGGAAGAATGTCCTATCCCATTTTCTCTGGATATTTCTAAGGAATTTCTTAGGGAATATAGTGATATAGTGTGGAGTTTTATGAAAAATTATTGTGATTAATATGTCTTTTTGGTTACAATTAAATTTATAATTATTCTTGGATTTTATGGGAGTTGGGGGTCTAATTTTTTTATGGAAAACATACCATGATTCATGGTTGGAGAAGGTTTTTTTAATAGTGCAACTAACCGTGAAAGTGTGAGGTTTTAGGAAAAATGGTATTTTTCATGGTTTGAGAATGGTTTGTAATACTATTTGAGGATTTGTAGTAACCATGTGTATTTTATTTTGGGATATAGTATCCTCCACATGTTATGACATTAAACCTAATTTCCTATCCCAATCATGTGAATCATATTCCCCAATATTAAGGGATTAATCCTCTTCATTTTGGTTTTATTATACTTGGACACTTGGTGTATTGGATTGAGGTAATCATATTTCTTCATGATTTCTTCATCTTTACAACTTATCATTGTGGGTTCTTCAATTTCATTGGAAGGTGAAAACCCTAGATGGTGAGTTGCCCAAATATAAGATTTTTAATGGGTTTTTTTTATTTTGTTCATTTGTTTTAGGTGTTTAAGGACTTATCCTTTGTAAATATATTGGTTTTAATTGATGTAAACAATGTTGGCACAGATTTCAAAATATGTGTCTATATTTAAGGGAATTTTTTATATATTACCCTTCATCCCCTATCAAATTTCTTTTTTATTTATCAATTTTTCTTTGAATTGAATTATTTTTCCCCATTTTTAATGATATGAATAGTTTAAATTGTAAATTATATTTTTAAATGAGTTTTTTCAAAGTCTGTTGGCTTTAATTCACTCCAAATGTTTGAAAAAATTTATCAAAGAAGTTTCATGGTTCTAAATGGATTTTTACAGTGGATTTTTAAATTTTTTTAACGTAAGTAAAGTGTTTTATAAAAATTGGATTATTGAATTATGAAAAAAAAATGGATTTTATTAATGGAACTTTTTGATGTTGATATGTTTGAAAATGACTAGCATATGGGGGCCTAGGGTGTGAGGGTGTGAATAACATATATGTAGTGGGTTTATCCAAGGTACTGAGAGATCCTTTAAAATGATGATAGTGGGATCTTGCCTAAATTTTTCTAAAGGAATTCGAGAGACATTTTGAGGATGACTGAGAGAGATTACCAAATATTAACCAAGTGGTGAGGGGATATTTGGGATACATAGACTCATGAAAGACCAGGAGAGATTCCAACTTGTTACACATGATTAGCCAGATAACAAATTTTTATTTTATCTATGTCACACTATAACCTTGAGGATGGAGACAATATCGTGCATTTCTTATTCCCAATTGATTTATTTTATTTATTACATTATATTAGTTCCTTTTTGGGTTGATATACCTTGTGATATACCCATTTATATTTTCATGGTAATATGACAGTGTTTATATTTATGCTAACTTTGATTGTAGTTGTATGTTTTTGGATCATGTTATGTTAGTTATATTATTTACTTATTTGAGTCTTTTAATATTCATTCATTGAATCATGGATTTTTTTGAGAGAGAAAAACAAAAGGGATATAAAAATTGGAAAGAAAATTATTTTAACTTGTTTATAAAGTTAACATGGTTTTGAAAATAAGTTTCAGAATTAGATTTATTGGTTCACATGGTTAAATGACTTATATAGATTCATGGTGGAATGGTTATTTGGATTCATTCCACAGACACTATATATTACCTAGGTTGTATATAGTCTTTGTTTTATAGAACATAGTTAAAGGAAATGGAACCATGAATTACAGTGGATCTTCTTGATTACTACCATCTGGTGTTGTTTATATTGGGGGAGTCATGGTGTTATTTGGAATAGCTCATGTGGGGCAATTTTTAGGAGTTTTGTGTTTTTTGGTAATCCTATATTTACCATTTGGGTGTTGATCACAATTTGGGTTTTTCATATTTTGACTATGGATATCATGTATATGTCTAGTTTATGACGTGTTATATATATTTATGTGGTGGTGTTTATGATATCTTCTATTAGATATTTTTATACTCTGTTTTTTGTCAATATATATTTATTCATGTTTATTTATTTATTGTGGTCATACAATTAATGGATTGTTCTTTCCATTTTTGTAATAGTGAAACCATTAAAAATTGGTTAATTGTAATTCACTTGTGATGGTCTTTATCCCATTAAAATTGGGAGTATTCTTTGATCCATGTGATGTGATAGCTCTAGTGGCTAGTCATGTTAACCAATGATGGTTCTATATAGTTGGACTACTTTATTTAGGAATATTTATAATTGATCTTTGGAAAGAGAAAACATTTATTATAATTACATTATTTTAAGAACGAATACTTTGATAAATCTAATTGATTAAATTTATCTTTAACCCTAAATGGGTCAAATATGTATTAACACCAGTGATAAAATTTCTAGTGGTAAAACATGAAGTAGGGAATTATTGACTATGTTTCTGGATTCTTGTTATTCAAACAAAAAAATATTATTATAAACCTTCCAAATAGTTTCATGAAACTGCACTCTATAGTAATTTTAATGTTATAAAATATAATAATATAATTTTTTACGAGGCTTCTTAATAAATATACAAGGTTTGATACAATTTGGGTTTCATGGGTTGTCTTCACAGGTCTATACATTTCCTAGTTATAAAGAATGATCTTCCCCTTATATGTATAACATGGATTTATATTATTGATGTTGTGGGGATTTATTGTGAACATCTAATAATTTTGTTTAATCATGACCCACTTTTCCCAAAGATGGATTTGATCATTGGGATGAATTAGATCCCCACATTTCATGCTTAAACATATGGGCAGTACGACTGTATTATCCAAGCTTGAGAGAATATGTTGAGATCATTTTAAATTTAATTTCATGTAACTTTATTCCTGTATAAATCTTGGGTGTAATTCATATAAAATAATAGCATTTACCCCTACACACAAACACACTATATAAATATTTTCATGGGAAACATATAGCAATATAAGATGTTGGTATCATGTTTGGTTGATGATTCTAGTTGTAATAGAATTATTTGATGATATAACTAAGGAAGTATGGTCTATCCCAAAACATATCAAGTCAACTCAATATAGGTAAAAAACTTTCACTAATAATAAAATAATGTACATGTAGTTTTAAGTATGGGATATTGAATTTTTAAAAATATCACAATGGAAGGGATCTATAATGTTTAAAAATAATGGGAAACTATGTCCTATGTATGTGAGGACTTTTTATATTTTTGATATCATGGGTTGTTTTTCTTATAATTTTGTTTTTCTACGGAACCTATATAATGTTCATGATGTGTTCCATCTCTTATTGTATGAATATGTACGTTAACCCAACACATGCACTCACCACTGAATAAATGTAACTATAGACAATTGTTTCTTAGGATGATGTTCTAACCTAAATTCTTCATACTATAGTGAAAATATTTTGGAATACTAAAACATATATTATGATGTAATTTTGGAGGAATTAAAAGTTTGATGAAGTAATATGGGACCCTAAGAAACCAATGATGAAAAATTAACAACACCTATTTATAAATTAATAGATGCACCAAATTTTATGGATGAAGTTAACTAATGGGGAGAATTTAAGATCCGTGATTTAAAAAAATATTTATAATATCCATCACATAATAAATGTCCTTTTATATCATCATAGTAGTATAACACAAAATAAAGAGTAACATTCACTACCATAACTAGAAATATAAATTTTTAATATATAATAATATATAGAAAAAACATAATCTTGAACTCCAAGGGTTCATTTTTTACAATTAATGGAATGAAAAAAAGATACATAATTATTATGAATAAAAATATAAGTATTGGAAGTGACATAATACAGAAACTAAGAGAATAATATGAGTGATTAAATTTTTTATAATGAAGTGTATTTTAAAATGTGAAATGTAACCCTTTAAAGGTTATGGTCAATTTTACAATAGTAAGATAGTAATATAAACATTGTAATAGTAATTTGAAAATTGTATATATAAATGTAATGTTAAATACATAATATCATATGGGGATATATTGAATAATAGATATAATTTATTTTAAAAATTAATTAATAATAATTGAATTACACATTTGTCTCGAAATAATAAATATCTAGTAAAATTAAATATTTAAATTTAAGGTGTTAAATTCATGATTTTTAAATATACTAAGAGATTTTACATAACAATTAAATTTATCATTCATACAAAATTATTATTAAAAAGTACTTCAAGTTTAGTATCCACATTTCAAAAATAGTCGAGGGTTTTTTTGAATTGTTTTAGAAAAAAATATTTTTAATGGAATAATAAAATATATTATGTGTATATGATAATTATTATGACATAATTTTGATGTAAAAATTATTTAATTAAAAATATAAACTCTTTAATGGAATAAAATGTGTTTATTTATTAAAATATTGTATTTTAAAATAACAAAATCATTTTCTAAAACTTATAAAAAAGTTTCCAATGTCTAAAATATGTTTTAATATTTCTAAAATCATTCTTCATGAATAAAATTATTTTCTAGGGATAAAATAACCTAAATAAATGGATTTTATTTCTATAGATAATGAATTTCAAACAAAATGGTTTAAATTTTAAATAAAATGATCAAAATCCTTGATTAAGTAAATAGTATTCAATTTTACATAACGAAAATTTCCAAATAAGAATTCTAATCATTATCAAACTATTATCCTTTATTTTTTCAAATTACCCACCAATACTCTCATTCCTCTTCACTACAAAATCATTAATCCTGATTTTCCACTAAATGTTTCTTTTGATACTACTTCTAATTAATCCTTATGTTTCTATGGATTTATTTCTCAAGTAGTAAAAAGTTATTTAGTTAGATAACAGTTCTTAATATCTTTTCTTCATTTCTCTTTTATAAACATTTTTAATTCTTTTACATTTCAATATTAATTTTTTTTATTTATTATTATAATACTCTTATTATAATTCAAAAGATATATTACCTATCCCTCTAAATTTGACACCTTTATATTTCATTGTAATGAAAACATATTTCCATATCAATAAAATAATCTATTCTTATCCCTAAGATTTATAGTACTTATAGTTTTATGGATATTATAATTTATATGAAATTAATAATTTATACCTTTTGATATGATATATTAGTTTTAATATCAAGAAATTATATTACTGATTAAACTTGATTTTGTAATGAGTGGACCTTAGCTATAAATGATTCTAGTACTGAGAGTTCTTTCTTAAAAATGTTTAATATCCCTAAATCATATCAAATATATGTGATTACATACTATTATTTTTTTAGTTGGATTTTTAATATCATTTATTTGGTCTCATAACATTGAAAACTATTTTATCCATCATTTATTTCTTATTTATATCCTCATATAATCAAGTTATAAACCCAATTTCTCTATTATCATCCCCTTGATAAGGTTATTTTCATTTATATTTTTAATATCTAATTAAATGTCTAATTTTATTGATGGATATTCATCTAGATATAAAAATAATTCAATTGACTTGGAAATACTAGGGTATTTTTATACTAATTATTTATATATGGATAATTATTAATCACATATCCATGTATATGTTTGAGGTTCCATATATAACATTATAATTTATAGTAACAGCCAATATGTTATTATTATGAATTAATTTGACTAATTATGTGGTAAATAAGTCCTATAATTATAAATCCTATTGATTCACCTATAATTATCATTCAACAAACATTCTTGGGTATTAGGTGTATTCTTACCCTTTTATATATGATGTCTTAGCATAAGGCCTTGGTGTTATATTTATGATGTCTAACCTTAGGTGTTCCAACATTATGATAACTAATTTTTTATACATGTAATTATTTATTTCCATCATTATATAATAAATAGAATTATTTTTAACTCATTTTATCATTTATATGTAATCATTTGAAAATTTATTCCTATGATATAATTATGTTATATTTATGACATGTTCGATTCTGATTTACTCTAACATGTTCTGACTATCAGAACACATTGATTATTTTTTTCCCAATTTCATAAGGGAACTGTGAATAATAATATGAATTATCTAAGGATAATCATAGGGGAATAATAAGGCTTCATATATTTTTATGACGTACCTTGAGTTTAAAATGTAATGAAATGATCATGTTTGTATCTAGTCTCATAAGATCAATAAAATTTAAGATTATATATACTGTTATCTAATGTATTCAATTTTCATTGTAAAAAATGAACATTAAGTCATAGTTAATGGAGTTTGGGTTTCTATAGTTATGGGTATTTCACTAATCTATGGAAACATTATCTTCTTAGGGATTTCTTTGCAGTCTTTACTTTCCACAAGAGTGTGTTCTATAAATTCACATAGAGGTATTTTAACCATTATCATTATAGATGGGTAGATTTATTATAAGAACATGATTTTGATATTCTATAAACCCTAGGGAATGTAAATGTAATATCTTATTCTATAATCATTTATTTATATATATTTTTTATTCAAAGATTAGGTGGTGATTGGATAATGATGGAGAAACTCATAACATTACATTTTGATTTAGAATAAGTTAGTGGTAGATATTGTTTTTGTACAATATGAATATGAATTATACTTGGTTTCTCAAATAGGTGGAGTCTCAGTTGTGAGATTATAAGTTATATGTTTGAAGATACCATATTATTTATCACAATTCTCTTGATAAATTGATATAGGATAAAAAACACAAGAAATTATTAAATGTAAATATATTTCTTCCCTAGATTATAAGGGTAATTTTTTTATGTGATTTTCAAAGATCATTATACTTGTACATAAATATTTTTATAAAATGTTTCATTCCCAGGAGTAACTATTCCAATGATCTTGTATTATGAAGTCAATTATGTGTTTGTACCATGAATCCTTTTTCATAGTGTTAAGTCAATTAATTTATCTCTAACAATATAGTTTCACCCTTTGTGTACTTACTTCTATAAATTGGAGAATATATAAAAATATTTTGTGATAATGTTTCCTACAGAATTATAATAATATAGAATATAATTTCTTATTGATTTCATGATTAAGGTGGTTCAATTTCATGAAATTAACCAATCAAGAGTGGTGGCATTATTTGAAAGGATTTTTTTATTTTGATTATGTGGATATATGATGTTATAAGGATTTTTATTTATAAATAATACCCTTTATTAGACTTTGATGGATAAACTAATTGTATCATGATTTTGGAACTCACTTATATATTATAAAAAATATATATCCTCAAAATGAATGTGAAAATATAGATAATGACTTTGAAACTAGAGTAAATATTTTGTGCATGTATCCTATAATTTTTTGGGTCTTTAGTGAAATAGTTTCCATTGGTTTCATTTCCCATAATAATATATTGTCATATATCCATTGGAATGAATAATTCTGTGAAATTATTTTGGAAGTGATGCAGGTCACCATTTTGTATGACTAACATTGGTTAATTAGTCATCAATGTTCAATAGTTGGAATAGAGTACAAAAAAATAGAGATTACTTGAAATAATATGATGATTTTTCATGCTTAAGATATGTTTCATAAGGACTGGAGGAGAACCATGGAGTTCATCATTGATTATTATGTTTTTTAGGATTTTATTTAATCAAGGATATTTGAGTTTTATTATAATTGGTGAGATATCTCTAATTATTTTTAAAAAAATTGATGTGATGGTGTATATTAGTGAAGTGGAATATTGGTTGGTGCTTCTACCCAAGATTAATTTAGTTCATTACAATTTCCATGTTTAAAAAATTACAATCATGTTTATTATGACACCCATTTCATTTATTGAGATGATTTAGATATCAAAAAGGATACAATGCTTTGGGAATTTCTTATTCAGATTCAAGATCATTAGGAGAAGGTAATTAGAGTAAAATTCATTCCTTTAGTGTGTATTTCATAGAGACATAGAAGTTTAGAGGAATATATATGGGTGACATAAATTGAGATTCAATAACCATATTTGTTTTGAACATTGATTCATTCAATGAACTTAAAGGTTTTTTTTTCAAAAATGGAGTTGGTTTTCGTAATTCTGTTGTGATTCATTTTTCTCGATGGTTAGATTTCAATTTGAAAAGCATCTCATATGGTAATTGAATTTTAGAGTTATTGTTTTTTTTCACTATGAATTTTTTTCTTCTTGATAATGATAATTATTTTTGATGTATCTAATTCAAGGAATCAGGGTTTTTGTATTCCCTTTCACATTTTAGGTTCTTGAGAAGGAAATAGTGTGCTTTTGATAAATTATAGAAATTGAGATAGAAATTAGGGTATATAAAAAAACTACATCATGGATTCATTTTCACTATGATTTGGTTGGATTGAAACATTTTGGTTTGTAGGATTACCTTAAAGATTTTTCATGGTTTAGGGAATATGAGCATTGGAGTTTTTTTGGAAAGGGGAAATAAACATGCCATCATATCTCATTATGGATTAGAAAATAACATGGTTTGAGAACGACTACCACAATTTTAATCCATTGGTTTAATGATATTCAAGGATATTATGATGTTATTTAATTGATCATGTTGTGGTTTTTTCAATGAACTAAGATCCCAAGATAGATATTTGTAGGAATTAAGATGGGAGGAGTCCTATAAATTCTATGGTTTTTATCAGGATTGGCTAACCCAAAAATTAGAAATGGTTTTAATATGTTACAAAATTTATGAGTTTAATTACAAATTATGATCCTCACTCTATTATAATTTATTTATTATCTAATCCTTAGAAACACTAAAAGTTAGTATAGATATTTATGGTCATTTTAATTTCTTATGGGGGATATTTTTGTCTATATCTCCCCTAAGATCGAATCAAATCAAGTTAATGTAATATTTCCTCATTTATTTTTTCCATCCTTTTGTGTATTCATTTTTATAAGGATTAAATTAGATATTGATGGATTAATTCGAGGGAGGTTTGGAATAATATTTATAGATTGTCGGTTCATTAATATTTCTCTACAATTTTTTGGATGATTGAATATTCAAGTCTTCTTATTAAATAATGAATAGAGGTAGAGGATTTTAAATTTTGATTTATATGTTTAAAATGAATTAATATAATTTTTTTAATTTCATAATTGGTAATTTGGGTTATTCTATTGATATTATATAAATGGTAAATTTAGTTGATGGAATAAAATAATGGGTGGGAAATTTATTATAGAAAAATATATTCATTTTGATGAATAAAATTTTGGTAACTAAAATAGGGAAGGATTCTAAAATGAAACAAATGAATTGAAAAGAGTAATGGAATTTGGTGATATATAAGAAATGAATTTTTTATCTTGTTGTGATATATTTTATGATAATTTTTTTAATATATTTGATATTTTCAATATTGATTATTATGAAAATTGATTTTTTTTCATTGACATGTTGGATAATAAAAAATAACAGAGTAATATAGTAAATAGGTGGGGTCATTTACTTATTATTATATGGTTGGTTGTGTTTGGTTAGAGTGGATTTATTTGGGATGCATGGGTATAGTGTAGACATTGTGTTATATGTACTTTAAATATTTGGTTGATTAAGAAGAGGATTGAGGAACCTATTAAGAATGATGTTTTTTATAATGATTTTTATATAGACTATGGTTATATGAATATATATTACATGATATGTTATTTGTTTATATAATATTTTTGATATGTAGTCATATTTCAATGAAATTTTTTAGAATGTTATGTTATAGTTATTAGTGGGATACAGTATTCCCTTAAATTTATGTGGTGCATGGATTTGTATTCATAGTGGATAAAACATATGAGGGATGTTTTATTCCTACAATAGATACATTTTTTATTATTATTTTTTACCTCTTTAAAAAATTATTAAAATTTTATGGTTTCTGTTTTGGAAATAGTATTTGTTATGTCTGAAGGTATTTTAATTATAGATGTCAACCAATATAGATGATGATTGATGTATTAACTATGGAAATGATGTTTTTATAATAGTTATGGTTAAGTATATTTTAATTCATGATTATTTTCTAGTATTATTAATATTATTGGTTTTTATGTAAAGATAAATGATTATTATTTATTTCATTAACTAAGTATTTATTATTCATTTTCAATTGACATAAGAGAATTTTGTTAAGGATCCTAATGAGTATAAAAATATTTTCACGTAATTATTATTAAATTTTCCTATATTATAGGTTCAGGTTGAGAGTGGTGTTGAGTGTAACATTCTTATTCTTCTATGTTTTATTATAGTGTTTAGGATTTTGTTTTAATTTTCTAATGGTGTCAAAAGTGACCATGGGGTTTTCCAATGGAATTGGGTTCCATGATGGTGATGGGATCTAGTTATCTTTTTGAATGATTTTTAATAAAGAGTAATGGTTTTTTTAGGACTTGAAAACATATAGCAATGTTAGATGATATTTACATTGTGAAATGGGCCTTAGAGATTATATTCCAAGGCAATGAATTTTTTTATTTACCGACTATCCAAAAAGTTCACATCATGGATCAATGATTCTTGAAATGAATACTTTATAAACCAATTAATAATATGTGTTTAGAACCTAGATTATTTTTTATTTTCCTTCCTCATATCACTACTAAACCCTAGGTCTTCTCAAAATGATTTTTTGGTAAATCCAACACTTTATGGATTCTCCAATTAAAACATGGATCTCTAGGTTAGTTGGTTTCACATTTTTTCATAAGTGTGGTAAGTATATTCCAATAGTATCAATTTATATTTGAATTTTATGTAATTTTAAGTTGTGTTTCTAGAATATATTGGTCATGTTATGATACTTCTTCAATCTCCTCTAGATCCCATCAATGATTGTTTTTATAGGCCAGTTCTCTTGTTGGTTATGGTGTGGTATATTTTATTGTAGAGTAATGTGTTGATATACCTCCTCCAAAGACATTTTCATATTAAAATAATGATTATATGATGATATATTTGATTCTAGGGAATTCCTCCATTTTTATTGCATTTCATTTCTTTCGGTGTGTGAGACACCATCGTAGTTAGTGTGCAACCCAAGTTTGACGTAGGTGGTTCCACATCTATCCTATGTTGGATGGACCTTGGTTGCGATTACTTTATTAAAGGTTTTTTTGAATGAATTTTAATATCTCATGTTTTATTTAAATGGGTCTATAAAAGGGTTTTTAAACATATATGGTTTTCTTCCTCATTTTGGTGAAGGAATTTTTTTTCAAAGAACTATTAAATGTATTTTGGAATGGGTTTTCAAATAATATTTCTGCTAAATAAAAGGCTTTTCAAAAAAAAATTGAAATGTAAAATCTCATTTAAATTGATTTTATATATTTTACAAATGGAAGCCTTTTATACTTATGAGTAGGGTTTATTTTTAGTCCTCATCCATGGGTATTTTATGGGGTTCAGTTTTTGGGTTTCTCCACCATTACAATATCATAAATTAATTGGCTCCAAGAACATGATAAAAATTATGGGGAGTTTACTTTCTGAGGTATTCCTCTATTCCTTAGATATTGATTCAAGGGATCTAGGAACTTAATTATACACTAGTAATTTATTGAGATTTTGGGGATGAGTGACCTTCCTCGTATGACCTTATGTTATACAAGGGGTGTTTTCATTTGTGTGTTAGATTTGTACTACTTGGTTTGAGATGAAATGATACATAGTTTTATTGATGTAAATTGTTATTTTAAATTCTAAATTGAAACTATATTACCAATTTTTTTGAAAGTTTTTAAAAAAGTGAAAATTTTACCATAATTTTGATGTAAAACTATGTAACTACATGACATTCCGTAATTTCTTTAAATTATGTATATTGTTATTATTTAAACCACTTGTTATAGAAAAATATTTTGTTATCCTATTGATATTATGTATCTCACACCCTACACACTCCCTTGAGAATGTGTATACCTTTTTATGTCTGATATAGAAAAGGGAAAGGAATTTTAGTGAAGTTCCATTTTTTCTATCTTTTGGGTATAGGAATTTGGTGGTGGGAGGGTGGTATTTCTCCCACATATCACTCGGAATTTTTATTGAATTTTTTTTAAAATCCTTTTTTTGTTTTCTGGACTTGTTATTTGGTTTAGGTATGGAAGCTTTTGGGGTTTGTCAATATCATTGGCACTCTTTATTATGTAATATATCTTTTATGGTTGATCCTTCTATATTCATAAATTCAATGTACAAAGTTATTATTTAGGAGATATGGTTCCCCTTTATTATTATTTGATGCTTGTATGATATTCACTATCAGGTGGGGATTGGTAATTCCCTTAGCGTCTTGCCTTAGTCTATTATGTAGCCTAGTTTTATACTTTTTTAGGGTTGGTATGTGATAATTTTATTTTAAAGGAGGTTATTATTACCCTTTGGAAGTAGGAAAACATGAGAAATTATTTTCTGGACATGAGAGGTAGGTTTCGGTGAGTGCATGCCCCTCTATTTTTGTGATGAGTCTTAGTTCACCATGGGTTATTGGTATGTTTTTTTCTTATGTTGTATTTTAATCTTGATATCATTATATGATATGGTCTTATAGTTTAAAATTATATAACCCCATTTTTTGATCATTTTATTTTATTTCTAATATGTAGAAACATGTCTCTGAGATGTCATGCATGGGTTCCTATGGATGGATTAGCGGGAGATGCTCCTCAATGGAATCCTCCTCTTGATGAGAATATTTTAAAGAAAATCATATGAGATGTTTATTCCCTGGGAAAAAATGTTCCATTTATTCAGAACCAAGCTATTGACGTGTAACCTAGAGTTAATGGACATAATGATCGAGCTCAAGAGTTCTAATGTGAGAACCCCCACCCCCCAAATCATTTAAGGGTAAAAAATAAACCTGAAAATTTTGATAACTAATTAGAAAATATCAATCCGGTATTTGACTTCTTAGAGACACCTATTTTTCTAAATGTAAAATTTGATACATTCATTATCAAGGTTCCCAAAAAGTGGTGGATGGATTCAATGTTTTAGGATAACTAGCATGTGGTATTGTATTTGAAGGTATATAAGACCCATTCCATATAGTATTTCTTACTAGAGTCTCTGATGATAGAGAAATATATGTAATTATTATCCATGCAACAATGACAGTGTTCGGTGTCATAGTAAAACAAGAATTTTTTAGAGATAAATAATTTTTTCCAAGAGGTAGTGATGAATAATCACCTAAAACCCTGGAAATAACTATGGGGTTTATGACCTGATATCATAGCACAGACACATATGCAGAATCATTCTACCTATACAGTAATATTCAATAATTCTATCATAGTGGAAATGGATAAGAGGGTAAATATTGGCTATTCTAGATTTACTCTACCACCCAGTGGTAATTTAAATGATACAAAAGAAAATAAGAGAAGTTCCATAATAATCCCAAGGGTGGTGGAGGATGACTTCAGAAAACGATCTCCTATGCTTCATCAATAGTATCAATCAGTGTACCCATGACTTTCTATTAGCGTAGAAAGGTCGGGCGTAGCTAATGCTATTTTCCGACACCCATGTATATTAATAGTTCTTTTGGCCACTGAATCCATCTCTATAGGTTCATTAAATCCATATACACACCCTATTATGGTCAAAGATCATTGGATCAAAATTCTGCTATGAATTATTCATAAGCATCAAAATCCATAAGGATCCATCCATATGCCTCTGTAGTGAAGAACATTCTTTTCATGGATTATCTCTTGGTGGAGTTCAATGTGGGACCCGTTATAGTGTGTGGAGCCATATTTTTTGCATCTTATAAAAAACCTTCTTTGTTTGATACATGTTCTCATACTTGTTTATTTCTATACTATTTTTAGATATTATAAAATACTCAATGAATCCCAATTGTATTGTTATAGAACTTGATATACCTCTTGGAAAAAGTAATGGGTTGGGGTTTTTATGTTCATACTATTATCTATCTATAGATGATGCATAGTTGGTCTGGGAATTCTGAGTTCTTGGTCTGAATCTATTTGATTCCATCATTGGGATGGATTGGGTAATCTCTTCTTGAGATAATATTTATTTTCATAATCAGTGTGTTTCATTCTCTATTATTGATCGGATATCTCAGGTGTTCAAGGGAGAGTGGGACTAGATATCTTATCATCCTAGACTATCCCTCCTTGATAATGTAGTTTTTTTATTCTATTTTGGTTTATCTCGATGATGTTTACTCCCATGTCAATATTCCCATGATTTTTATATACTAACATGACGTTTTTTATGCAGACTTATCTGATCTTCCTCCAGAGACAGAGGTGGATATATCAGTTGATTTAGTTCTAGCTACACAGCAGATTTTTATACCCTATTATTATGTGGAACTGTCAGAACAAAAATAGCTCAAGTCTGAGTTAAAATATATCTTTATAATGTAATTATTTATCCCAATGTTTCATCATGGTCATCCCACATGCTCTTTTACAAGAAAAATTATTTTTATTTATGTATCTGTGTGGACTATAAAAAACTAAACATAGTGGCTATTATGAAAAAAATATGTTTTTTATGTCTATATGGAATGTTTGATGAGTTGAAGAGGGTGAAGTGATTATAGAATATTAATCTTCAAACGGGATATCACCAGCACAAAATCTTAGAGTTTCATATCATTAACGAAATTTTCAGGGGTAGGTATGACTATTATGAATATCTTAAAATGACTTCTTACATGACTAAAACTCCTTCAATTTTTATGGATTTGAGGCACAATAATTTCCATCAGTATCTTTTCTCCTTTTTTATGGTATATAGTGGTGATATCCAAGTTTATTTTAGTTTTGATCATGAGAATAAGCACCATATGAATTTGGTTTTGCAAATTTCCATGAGTCATCACCTAAATGGGAAAATATCATAATGGAATTTATATATCCATAAAGTGATGTTCTTGTGGAATTTGATTTCAGAACATTGCCTTCCAGTTAATCTTGAGAAATAAGAGGGCATAATTTCATGGGAAGAACCATAGAATGTATTCAAGATATAGGTATTCATAGTTTGGGATGGATATTATTAATGTTTTTAAGGTTTTTTCCGAGATAGAATGACCTTTTACTACTCTTAACATAATAATGATGAAATTAAATTTGGATGATAAGTTTCGGACTTCATTGTAGGAGTTGAAATGAATTTTAAAATCAACTCTTATTTTGATCTTTCTTAAGCCCAGTTTGTTTTTTTGGTATATATGATGCTTCACATGCTATTATATGTTTTTTTATTATTAGGTATGATAATTATTTTTCCTATGAAACTCTTCAACTTCGATCACATGAGAAAAAGTACTTGAATTGGGATTTAGAGCTTTCTGGTGTTGTGAATGTGCTTATTTGGTGAAAGTATGTCATTAGGGATAGGTTCACAGTCTATTTAGATCATAAGAGTTAGAGCTGTAAATATTCTTATAATAACCTAAATCTATGGAAAAGGTGGTGCGGGGAATGTTGATAAAAATTCAACTTTAAAATTTCTTACAGCAATGGTGAGGGAATGTTTTTGTGGATGATTTTAGTATAAAATTTCTATCACAAGCTATCTTGAAATTGAAGGTTGAGTTGAACCTTATGGGTATTTTCACTTAGTTTAATCTATATATAAAAAATGATGATTTAGGTATGGTTATGACCATTTTTTGGTTTTCTTAGTCTCTCCTTGATTCTATTATACAAGACCTACAGTAGGATGACAAGTTCATAGGAGTCAGGGAAACCATATGTATTGGTGACACTATTCCTATTTTTCACTCCCTTATTTTGGAATTATCCATTTCAAGGATTGGTTTACCATCCCATCATTTTTTATGATTTCAATTAAATGATTTTCATAGTACCTAATGGGTTATTCACCCTGGTAAAAAATGATTTATTATTAAATGAGATTAAATTTTTTTCTAGCTGGGTATGAAGGATGAGATTGTTGAATATGTGTCCTAATATTACACCATCTCGTAGATAAAGTAACATCACCTGAATCCTTATGATATACTCCAACCTCTTTTGCTACTATTTTTGAATTTGGAAGATATGTCCAATAACATCAACTATAGATTACTATTGACTACTCGTGAAAATAGTGTTATTTGGGTGGTTAATGATCATTTGACTAAATAATAAATTTTTCTTTCTATCAGGGAAACCACCATGGTTTGTGATCAGGGTAAGTTATACATGAAGGATATTGTTGGGTTACATTAGGATTCCTCTACAACTATTTTTGATTGGTATCTCGGTTCTCTTGTAGATTCTGGAAGTGTCTCCATGGGGTTATAGGGACTCATGTCATATTTAGCACAACATTCTATCCACAAATGTATGTCTAAATAGAGTGTTCTATATAGATTCTAGAGGATAATATCTAGGATTTTGTATTATATTGACATGGATCGTGGGACAACCATCTAGAATTGGCCGACTTCCCTGATAATAATTGTTACAAGACATCGATCAAAATAAATATCTTCAAGGATTTATATGTTTGAATATGCATATCACCTTTTCATTTGTTAGAGGTGGAAGTGGAATCTCTTACGGGATCAATTATCATTCATGATTTATCAATAAGTATTTCATATATATGTTCACACGTTGTTATAAATTATAGTTAAAATAAATTTTTGACGTATCAAAAGCATCATAATCCAATGTTTTCCATTGGGGTTCTGGTCTTATTGAATGTGTATCCTCATATGGGTCATTGTTAGATTGAGAAATAGGGGAAGCTGGCTCTGAGATATGTTGTATCATTTTAAATCACCAAATATCTTGGTAAGGTTTCTTATCAATTGGTTTTACCAGCACAATTGATTGTTATTCATGATGTTTCTTTCACATCTCAACTCGAGAAGTACCATTTAGATCCTTTCTATGTTTTTTGGTTAGAGGAGGTTATGTTAGATATATATATTTTTATTATAGATAAACCAGCATATATCATTCATTCTCATATGAAGGTCTTGTGTGGGAAGTCTATTTTTTGGTCAAATTTTTATGGTTTCATGGAATAGATTTCCATGAGACATGGGATAATGAATCATCATTGAGTGAATATGGCCTCACCTATTTGTGCATAATATTTCTTACCCATGACTTCATGTGGATACAAATTCTAGATAATTTTGATATCCTAGTTTATTTACAATATCATTTAATGTTTAAGATTATTTTTTCAAGTTTTAGTTGTTTCAGTGGGGATCTAGGGGTTTTATAATGAACTTTGGTTGAATTTTAGGTACAGGTGATGGTTCAGTCTATAAATGACCATGCCCAACTAGAATGATTTCTATGTATGAGATAGGGATCTGGTTTTAGAACATTAGAAATTTTAATGATGTGATGTGATATTATATTCACTGCATGAACTCGACCTCTACGATTTTAAACCATGGAAAAAAATTACATGGTGTATACTATCCCAAAAGTTTATTTAATTAATCAATGTTTTAAGGCATAAATATTTTCTATTGCATAAAATTATATTCACTGAGAACCTAGATCCTTTCACATTCTCATTCCTCCTCTCTCCCCCAAAACCTAGAACTACACTGTAATTTTGGGGAAAACATGCTCTTTCAAGATTCTCTAATTGCACATTAATATTCAGGTTGGTTGGTTGGTTCTATTTTGGTATGTGTAGTCATTATTTTCCCATTTTCACCATTTATATTTCAATTTTTATAGTTTCAATCTTTGCTTATGGGATTTATTGATCATTTTATGACCCTTCTTAAATATCCTCTAATTCCCTTCCAAGATTATTATTTTTAAGGCCAACATTCTTGTCAGTTGTTGTGAGTTGCTTACGATAGTTGATGTATGTTTTGATATAGCTTCTCAACCAAACGTTTTTATTACTAAAACATGATTCTAATATGTGATAATTAATGTTATAGACTCCATAATTTTTTATTACATCCATTTCCTTCTAGTGTATTTAGATCTCGTTACATTTGGTGTGTGAACCAAGTTTGAGGTTAGTGATTCCATCTCTAGCCTTTGTTGGATAAAAATTGAATTCTCTAGATTTATTAAATTTTTTTATATATTAATGGAAATGATTCTTTATTGATTGATTTTTTCATAAAAAATTATTTTTGATAAAAATGGTTTCCCCCTTATTTGGTGAAATAAATGTTATTTTAAATGAATTGTGAAATGGGTTGCAAAAATGGTTTTCAATGTATATTTTTTATGAACAAATGGTAGTTTGGAACCTTTTTTGAAAAATAAAATTCCTTGAAATTTGATTTTTTATATTCAACTCATGGATACTTGGATATTTAAAATGAAAGTGTAGTATTGTGCCTCATCTAATGGTATTGTTTGGGGTTCAATTTTTAGGGTGCTCCTCCCTTCCTTGATCATAGATACATTGGACTTAGGACAACGATTGATATTATTGGTTGTTTAATTTATTGGGCATTCCTATACTACCTTAACTTTAATGCATGGGCTCTAAGGACCCGAGTTTGTCCTAGATTTTAATTGAGAATAGAGTACGAGTGACATAGTTATCCCAACCTTATGTTATAATTTGGGTGTTTTCTGTTGTGTGTTAGATTTTTATTAATTTTTTATGTGATTTCATACATTCATTGATTAATTTAAACAGTTATTTAAAATTATACATTAATATTATTTTACCTGGTTCTGAAGAATATTTTGAAAAAGGGAAATTTTAACTGAGATATTGATGCCAAGCAATGTAACGACTTATCATTAAATTTTTTCATTAAATTGAATATATTTTTATTACTGTATAGAGGATTTTATATAAAACCTAGGTTTGATCCTACTAATCTAGTTTATCTCACACTCTATACACTCCAATGGGTTTGTTTAGACATTTTTATATATGATCTAGGAATGGGTAAGTATCTCCAATGATGTAGTGAGGTTTCTAATATCTAGGTATAGGTAGTTAGTGGTGTGGTGGTGTGATGTTACACACTTACCACTAGGGGTTTCCGTTAATAGTTTTTGGTTATCCTTTTGGTTATTTTGTGGAATTTTGATGGTTTTTTATCTGGATAATTTTAGTTTGTATTGCTACCATTGGAACTCGTTATTATTAAATTTTTATTGTTGTTTTTTCCACATGTATATATTATATGTATTATTTTTCATGTAGTTAAAAACCATTCCCTCTTATTATTTTTTTATCCCAAGGTTTCAGTTAAAAACCTGTAGGGATTGGGAACTCCCTTATATGTTTATCATAGTCCATTTTGAATCCTAGTTGGATGGGTTTTTAGAGCATGGTCATTAAATCAAGAGACATTATTTTGGGAACAAGTGATTTAGTCATGATTATGGTTTTTCCACTTTGGTTTGATTATCCATGAATTTAGTAGAAATTATTCTACTTTGGTTGTTTGTTGACATAATCATGCATCTGTTCAATTATTTATAAATAATTTTAATATTTTATTAATGGTTATTTAATATTATTAGGTTATATTATAGAATATAAAAATTTTAATTCCACCAATATTGTATGTTATATATCATGTGTGTTAGTCTCTAACCTATAGATTAATAGAGTAATGCTATAGGTGTAACTCTTCATCTCAGTTCTAGATGATATGGAATCATTGTGGGGTCATAATATCACCATGTATGTTGAGAAAACATTGATTCAAAATATTATTAACTCAGTGAAAAATGTTACACAAAATAAGTTCACTTCATGTGAGTAAAGGAAGTATAAAACACATTGTATCTCATAGAACAATAAAACAATTTTATATTTAATGAATAAAATTTAATGGTTGAAACACATTGTATAAGTGATTGGAATGAAATTTTCAGTCACATATATTTTTATTTATGGAAGTGTATCTATTTTTATCTATAATAAAAAATTAAATCCATATTTGTACGAATAAACAAAATATTCTAATTCAATAAATAAATTTCAAGTCTTTTTTTGTTAACAAAAAACATATGTTATATCATGTTGGGAGAAAAATTATGGTAAATTATATAGTGGATAGTTATTTTTAAAATAGAAAAACATATAGTCCTGCATAAAATTGGGGCGTTGGAATAATAAAATTATTTAAATGGTAATTATTAATCAAGGTATATATATTATACTTTTATGAAGTGACAAACATAGAAAAAGAACCATGGATATGGTAATAATTTTTTTTAAGTCATGGATAATATGAGGAAAATATAACCTATTATTTTTTTATGTTTATATCATCACCGTGATTAATATCATAAGATTGAAACTCCAATAAATTTTATTGGAGGTTTTCAAAGTACAAAGAATGGTTTTTAGGATTATTTTTAACATAATACAACATTTTAAAGAGACAATAAAAATGTATTATATGGGTGAATTTGGGTTTTTACAGTCAAATATTAAGGATGGCTATAATAAGGTTTAGAAATCCATTAAAGAAGGAAACTTTTGTATAACATATTAAAACATCTAGATGAGATATATAATTTTAATCAATAATATCTATATAGAAGAGGATGTTGTGAAAACTCATTTGTTGAGTTTATTTATGAGAGAAATGGTGAAATGTTATTATTTCTAAGAACATAATTCATAGATTCATTGATAATCTCTTAGAGATATATTTTTAGACATACACATTGCTATAAAGGGAGTAATTAAATCAACAGATTATAGGATAACTAGTGTTTCACGTTTGTGTTAAAGTGTAGTGTTTTCAATTTTATTTCAATTTTTTATTTTAGATATTTTTGGTATATAATTGTGATTAATAAACTTTAAACAAGATAAGGATTATGTAATTTAGAGAACATCAAACATTATTTAAATATTATAATCAATTATTAGGGATTCAAGTGAGAGTATAAGTGATTCATTTTTTATCTTTGGATTAATTTCCACATTATTGGTTAATTGACTAATTCATTTTGTTCAAAATTTTCATTATGATATTTTCATTCCATGCATAAGAAATAGATATTAATATAACTAAATTTCCTAAATAACTATAATCACGTGATCAAAATGAGATTATTATCTAAGAAATAATGAATTTATCATACCCTAATTCATCCCGTATTAGGGAATTTAGTATATAAGATAATTAAAATATATTATAGTCAATGGATTTTTGTTTAGTTATATTTCTCTAAATATTAAAGAAAATGGATACTATATTGAACTATAAAGGTGTAGTAGTGTTTATTGAAATTATTTATAAATAAAAAAATAAAAGAAATACTTACTATGATGTTTTCAAATTATAATCTATATTTTAGTTGAACATGGAATATAATTTGGTGATATGAGTGTATGTAAGCTCTCTAAAAAAGGCTACACGGTGTTTTATTTGGATGTGAAAGCTATGAAATTCATAATGGGAGAACATTACTACATAGTGTATACAAAATGATAGATTTTAAATCATTCAAGGTGATATGAAATATGTTAATAGACATTTATAAAATATATTCAAAACTCATCTTGGAAAGTTTTCCTATATTACTCAAAAAAATTAAAGTCATTAAAAAGATCATTATGAAATATTTTGATATATTCTTAAATCATGAAATTGTTGGTAACATTTTTCGATAAGGTGAGTAAAGTTATAATGTGATCATTTCAAAAATTATTTTATGGACAGTCTGTAAAATATTCAATATAACGTTTATTATTATTAAATAAAGGGATATCAAAACTATATATCTCATTGGTTTTCCAAGAACACAGATAGATTATGAGATATATAAAGATGATTTGCGGATAGTAAAAAAATTACAAAGGAGATTGTGTTTGAGAAAATAAAAAATGTATTAGTATAAGAATATTTGGATGAGGAATAAGTTTTCACGGTAATAAATTATATATCTTCTACTCTCAAAAGAAGAAAATGAAACGTTTATGGGAAAATATGAATCACATGAGTGTGATTCTTTAATATTAGAAATGTCACAACTAATTTCAAGAATAATTTTCAATATGATGATGAATAAGAAGATGAATTAAAAAGATTCTTCTAGAAAATAGTGAATCAATTGAATTCTCATTGAAAAACATTTTACGCTAATGAATATAGGTCTAATAATGAGGAAATATCAATGATATTTGATATTGTATCCATAGAAATATATATGTTATGGTTTATTTTTTTACTAATAATATTTTTATGAAACCATTGAAAATCGGAAAATGAAAAAGACCATTTTCTTGAATTGAAGATTTAATTTGAGGAAACCTAATACATGATGTACATCAAAAGGTACCTTCAAAATAAAGCTGAAACTATTATAAGTGATCTAAAACCCAATATTGAAAATCAAAATGTTGACATTTTTTTTATAATGGAATAGGTGAAATATCTCAAATATGGAAAATATGATGTTCTAGATAACGTTATTGTGAAAATTATTAATTTTTTAGAACAAAATAGTGTAATTAAGGGATTAACATATACTATAAATGAAAATAGTGAATGAATCAATTATATATTTTATGATTTTAGTTTAGTGGTTCTCTATTCATGTTGAATAAATTGCTAGTTTTTGGTCAGTAGTATGCTTTGTCCCCACTTATCCCTAAAGTGGTTTTTGTCAAAAATAAAAAAGAAGATTTTTAGGAAATAGGATAATGTTTATTAGAGACAATTTTTTTGAATCGTACATTAATCTCAAGAATCACTTTAAATATTTTATTTTTATAATTGTTTTTTATATCTAAAATACTCAAAAAATGGAAGGAACCTTGAAGAGAAGAAAACTTAGAAAATTACAAAATCCATGATGGCTCTGGAGGAATTACTAAGCCAGTAATTCTCAAAAAAATATGGAATTTTTTTTATGATTGATAGAATTTAAAAAGAGATAAATCCCAAGGTAATGAAGTTAGAAACTACACCATGGGAAAAGATTAAATAAGTTAACAATAAAAAATAATTATATGAACTAAGAGAACTATGATGATAATAAACATTAAAATTTATATATTTTCTTTATAAATCATAAAAACACATAGTATTGTTCCCATAAAATTTTTAGGTATGTTTACTATTATATTTAATAGTTTTTAGTGTTAATTTTAATTTATTAAAAGAAATAATAAGAGGCACTAAATTAATCACATAGATCGGGAAATTGTAAAAGACAATCATGAATAGTATAAAATCATCCATTGACTAACATTCAATTTGAAAATTGGTTAGGGTATCCTTTTAATAAAACCATTCAAATAATAATTTGGTTTATTAATTTTTTATACGTTTAGGCACATTATGTTTTATATTATGTAAATTAGTTTTATACATAGAGGAATGTTACATAGATATATATATGTTAGGCTAGATTAGTTTTTCAAACCCTATAAGAACAATGATATATATATTTAAATGAGTTTATTGATTCTTGATAGTTTTATTATGGCTTATTGTCTTATGAATAAATAGTTTTTCCTAATGATAAATATAATAAATATCAAGTTGAAGGTACGGTCTTTGTAATTTCTTTAGTTCCTAGATCTCTCTTTATCTCTCTTTTATTATCTCTTGATATCTCTTTTTTTAGTCTTGGAAATATTATATCATTAAATCTATGTATATGGATTAAGTTATTTCACTCATCTTAGTATCTATTTAGAGGATTCAATCCTATTGTGAAAAATTACATTGTTGAAATTAGGTATTTTCAATAATAAGCATGTCGATATAGGTGGATCTGATTCATTTTATGGGATTAGATAAATTATTAAGATTTATTGATGAATTTTGATGTATTATTGATTGAAAATATTTTTTTTGGGAAATTCACGACTTTTGAAAAAAATAGGGGCTTAATGAGAATTGTATTTTTTTGAAATTAGGAGTTTATTCTCATTAATATTTTAACATAAAATTTGGATTTGAAAAAAATGGTTTTCAATAGAATTTATTTAATTTATTGAACCATGGATGTTATAATGATTGTTTTCAATAAATTTTCAATGAAATAATGTGTTATTTATGTTAAATTATTCTGTGTGAAATATACATAGAGGGTGTTGGTTTGGGAAAAAAATCAAGGGTTTTTTTTAATCTCAGATTGTTTTGGTGAATGTGTAAAATGGAACTTGTAAGGGCATGTTTTTAAAACACATTATGATTCATCCATTATAAATCTAGTATAAAGAGTTTTTATTAAGGTGATAAATAGTTGAGATAACCATGGGATAAAGGTGATACTCATTATGGTGTATGTTTTGTTTTTTGAATGGGTGGTGAATTATTTCACACTATGAAATGCTCCCTAGTGATTCATCTATTATATTATGTGTAGAATTTCATTAGTATAAAGAAACTTTTTGAATCACATAGTTTCAATCATATATTTTGAAGTATGGTATTTTATAATAAATAAATTTAACATGGGTATTTTCCATAGAATATTCAATAGATGGGTTTTTTTAAAAAAAGGTAAAATATGGAGTTTCCTTAGATTATATATATGAAATTTTTTCACAGAATTTTGGAAAAATAAATGAGTTTTAGGGAAAAAATTAAGATAATATGGTTTTTTATTATTATTTAGAATCAATGGTTATTATTTGATCATAAAAATTTATATAATAAAATTTGAATTTAAATTCTTGGTTTTGGAAGCTGGAATTAGAATTATTGTATTAATCAGTTTTTTTCGTCCAAAAAGATTTATATTTACCATTTTTTTATAGGAATCATATTTTGAAATTTGTCATGCTTGTAATTCTATTGATGTAATTGGGGAAATCCTTGGAATTTTATACCCACCCCTATATATTCACTTCCATGGACATACAAACATTATTATTTATGACATAGGTACATAAAATATTTAATTCCTCATCAATGGTGAGAAATATATCCATGTTATATATATAGTTTAGTAGTTGGTGTCTTTATATTAAATATTTGTATTTTTTATCACCATATGTTTTTCATTTTTTTTAAATATTAGATTCGTAAAATAACATTAATTTGATGCTATTTTTTAAATGGGTATTAATTTAAATATATTATACATTTATCGGACTCTTTATGTGTATATTTCTATGATAAAATATTTTAACAAGTGGATTAATTTATAAATCGTTATTTTTTAGTATAACCTAATGATTTTGGAATTCTCTTCAGGCCATGTGTAATCCTAGGTTGGGTTTTGGGATTCTGGATCCCAGATTCGAGTGTTTCAGAGAAGTATCAGAGAATCATTTTTTAGTTTTGTGTTAGTAACCCTATTATTTAGGTAGAACGTTGAGGTTGTCACTTGGTAGATACCTAAAAAACACATAGAATTGTTTTCTAAAAATATTAAATGTATCATGAACTTGAGTAAATGGGTTTTTTTTATTACCTTATAGGAATATTATTTTTTTCATTTTAATCCACAATAAGTAAAAATAAGAAATATTTATTGTATCATGACATGTATGGAAAAGGATGTATCACATGGAAACATTTAAAGTAAAACAGTTTTATTACATAGAGAATAATTTCTATTGCTCAATGATTTTTTACCTGAAAATGTACTATTTAAAATTAAGGATTAATATAGAACACTATTATATTAAACTGAAATATTTTTTCCAAATGAAATTAGAAAAGGTAACAGGAATATGTTGAGATATATCCTCGAGTGTGTTTTTTTATTGTTATGAATGATATAGTGAATAAGTTGTTTTAATGGGATCACTTATGTAATATTGAACATTTTTTCTAAGGTATACCTAATTTGACATGGAAAAGGTAAGAGAAGTGTAATAATATTAATCTATAGATCCTTCTCTAGAAGGAACTATTATGCAGACTGTCTAGTGCATTGTTGGGTATGATAATTATTAAAGGTCATTGGAGGTGGACATGGCCATTAATTTTGTAGTAAAATCCTTTTTTATTTAGAGATAATGATGAGATAATATAGAAATAAGAGTGTAGGGAGAGTATAAATCATATCTTCTTGTTTTTAAATATGTTAGAAACATTGAAGGTTTAGTTTAAAATATATTTACTAGAGAAATAATCTTTATAGTTGATACAATCAATCCAAAATTTTGGGTAGCACATACATCTTTTATTGAGAGAATTTAAAAGATATTTAATTATCATTGCTAACTATTAGAGATAAATTTTTTCTAATCATTGATATTTTTTGGACATTTATAATGGTAACATTATCGTTATATAATATATATCGAGATTCATTAAGTTTTTGATGTACATACTGGATTTTGTTAATGAACCAAAAAACCATGGAAATTTTATTTGATAAGTGGTTTCCACAAAAGATATAGAAAATTATTATTTTGAATAATATAACTTCAAAATTGTAGGTGGTGATTATGGATGTGTTGTTGGAGGTGGATATAGTTGTCACTTGTAAGGTATTCTCTTTTAATTCTCAAATAAGATCAAGTAAAAAATTTACTTGTTTTTTAAAATGGATTTTGATGGAAATCCAAGGAGAGTTAATTGATATATAAACCTGTGTTTCTAATTTTAATGGGTCATTGTGACACTTATGTGGTAGAAATGTGGATAGCTCAAATTTAAAGTGTATAAATACACACATGTGTTATGAAGGATTGAAAGTGGGACATTTGAAAAGATTTTTTAAATAATTATCTCAATTTAGTAGTTGGGGAACATTTAAATAAGTATATGGGTCAATTATTCAACCTAATTTATTAGGTTATGATCTATAAATGGATCATAAAATAGTGGTAAGGCCTTTTGGAGGATACTTCGACACCTCATAATAATAAACGAAAACTCATAACAAAAAATATCTGAACTTCAGGCCAATGTAGGACCTTCTATAGTATGAGATATCATAATGATTCATTCCATAATAAATTATATATTATTTGATACCGCATTATCATATTAATTTTTATTATCTTTTTTTGTTGATATCATTAGGTTAAACATGAAGTTAAATCCATATTTCATTAAAATAAACACTTTAATAGGTGAAATAACAACACTAGGATTCATGTATCCATCCTAATAGATAATTATGTGAAATTTAAAAATATAATAATATTTTTTTATTATTATAAATTTTCAAATTATGTATAAAGATAAAATTAACTACAATGGTCAGTGGGTTCTATTTATAAAACATGGAAGAACTATCCACAATTTTAAGAGATATAGTGGGATATTTTGGTAGAATCTGATGATACTTCCTAAGGTTGTAGATAGATAAATATATGTATTTAAATATTATTATTTATGTTACTACCTAGGAGAGATATTTAATTCTATATTGAATTATTTTTAGTAAAGAAACATATTTAAATTTCATTTTATTTCATTTACTAGTAGTGTTTAAGGAAATGACGGAGCATCTAAATATGTTTGTGTGGAAAAAGTTTATTCGATTGATTGTTTCACCATGGATGGAATTAGTGTTATTTAAAAATAAATCATGTACTATATTTAGTTTTTTTTTGTTATCATATGTTATATCATGTGGAAGTGAAAACAAATATCCTTTGACCCGAATTGATGATTTATGTGAACAGTTCAAAGTGCTAGTTTTTTAAAAAATATTGAACTATATTCTATCTATCATCATTAAAATCTTAGATAAGGGGATTTCATATAATTATATTTAAAATATTAATATATTGATTATGAGTTTTTCTCATGACTTTTTTAAGTCAGTAATGAACCTATGGGTTTTATGGATTTTATGGACTATATATTCAATAAGTACCTTGATACATTTGTGTGGCTATTTTTGGATGAATGTATCTTTTATTAATGGTTAGAGGAGGATCATGAGAAGTATCTAGGGATCATTACAATTTCTTTTGAGTACAGATTTTACATTAAATTTTCTAAATGATGTTTACATATTTATTATATGATGTTCCTTGGTCATTTTGTTTCATACCATGAATTTATGTTTCTCATAAGAAAGTCAAAGTGATATTGTCTTTATAGAGGATGGAGAACAAATTTTAGTTATTAATATTTATAGGATTGGTTGTATATTATTTTATTTTATATTAATTTATGGATTTATGATGTCATATTCTACCATGGAATCATTTATTCATAAGGGAAACAAATTTAGTATATTTAGAAATTCCAAGAGGTGTTTTAATAGTTAAATAGAAGTCTGAATTTAATTACAATTATGATTCTCTTAGATTATAAAGTTAGGTATGAGGTGTTCTATGATGCAAAAAAAATTTCCTTCTAATTTGACATAATGCATTGAAGTAATTTTGTGTCATATGTTAATATAAATATATGACTTTATGAGAAGAATTATCTTATCTATAACATGCAATTAGATGTCATATTTCATTTTTTAAGAGTTTTGGGGAATAATTTTTCAATGAGGCATTTATTGTATACAAAAATCATATAGGTTTAAAGTATATTTTATCCCAGTTTGATCTCATTATAATTCAATTTATGTTAGAATAATTTCATCGAAAATTTTTTTCGAACACATTTATTCATTGGGCAAGGGGATTGTTGTAGTGGATTATTTGAGGAAACCACCTGGACATAAGTTGTGAAGGAATATTGGAGTAATTAGATGTTGATCTATTTGTTTATTTAATTTCACTAAGAGGTATCATTGGTGATGGATGGTGTATTTCTATCATGCTTGGGAACAACATCAATGTTTGAGGAAAATGTAAAATAATTGAAATTTTCTCATTGAGGTCTATAAGAAAATCTAGGATGCACTAAATTATTTGGAGACAATGAGGGATAGTTAATTATAACGAATTAATTCCATTATTTCATTGGATATATGGTGGATACTATGAATCATGTGATGGATATTATAAAATCATTTAAAAATTCATTTTTGATAATTAATATTGAAGATAACATGACTTTTTATAACATAAAACCATAATTTTAGTTCTTAGAAATGAATAATAATGTTGCTTATTTTTTTCTCATTTTTTGGTTTGTCACTAATTATGAAAATGGTATGATATTTATATTGATTTCATTTTTTAGTTTCATAAGTCCCAATGAATGCATGATTGTGTTTTCAAAGTGGTGGATCGACTCATAAAATTGATGCACTTATTACTTATATAAAAACAAATTATTATATAATATTGGTATGATTTATGTAAACTATATCCATATAATTCATGGAGTTATAAAATAAATAAATTCATTCCATGAGCCTTATTTTGTGTCTTGTCTCTATAGGGGACTTTATAATTATATTGAGTGAAAATTGAAGATTTGTATAGTGTATAATACCCATATTGATAGTCAGAAAAAGTGTATTATTAAAACATTAGTAGATATTCTTTGGGAATATGGGCTTGATCTCTAATGATATTTATAATATCACCTCATCATGGAGGATTTATTTTATAATAATATTTCTGAGTTTTTAATCTATTTGTAGTCGTATGAAGTATTGTATAGTCGAGTTTGTTGAACAAAATTATGTTGATATGAGGAAGATAAAAAATCACTATTAGGACATACATTTGTGTAATAGATGCTGAAACATATTAGATTGTTTCTATATCATATGGTTTTATCCCACATTTAGTATATTTCAAACATTCATCTCCAATAATGGCCATTGAAATCTGAGGTTAGAGATTTTTTATTTTTAAAAGAAAGTCACAATTCAGGGCATAGATGGATTTTTATATAAGGAATAAAATTTCATAATATAAAGACACATTTATTATCTATAAACATATCTATATAGTTTCTAATCAATTAGAATTTCAATAATGTTATATTAGGATTTATAAATAAATTTATGTTTCTCAATCGAGAAATTATCCACCACACCCAACACGTTTATTGAGAAAGGAGAAATTTAATTGGGAATATGATGACTGTTATATAAAGAAAACAATTCAAGTTTTTAATTATAGAGGATAAATTCTAATGGAATATATTATTCTCTTAGTGTGGATTTTAGGACAACGAAATATGATTTGACAAGAAAATTATGGGAGGATGAAATGTTGTAGTAATGGGTGGGGTTTTTTATATGGGTAAACCCCATCGATATTTCAGGGAGAAAATTCCTATTGTTGGGATAATTATGACCCCTAATATGTTTTATGTATGTTTCCATTTGAGTTATGGTATTTTTATAGAAATATTTTGATATTTTGGAGAATCAGGTAAAGGTATAAAGTTTAGGTTTCTATTTGAGCTAAAAATTCATAGAATAAAATTGTTTATAGTATGTAGATAATATCTAGACACCAATTATGGGTAACATTACAACATAACCATGTGTCCAAAAACTCAATCTTATAATATCTAACATGGTTGGGCACAATTTTTACAAAACTATATATTCTAACTCTATTTTTTGATGATTGTTAAATGAATTTGTCTATTAAATCTTAATTAGTCTTACAAATCCCACAATAACACACCAATTACTAATTTTATGATTTTAGGGATTCATTATAGGGGAATGGAGGCTTCTATGATGATCAATAATGATTTTATCTTTATTATTTACTGAAGAGAAATTTAATTATTTCTTTAGTTCATGGATCGCCACTTAACCCCCTTTCATTATATATTGAAATATCTTAGATCTTAAATTGTTGATATTGAATCTTTGAATATTGGGATATGAACTATGTTATTTCATTTATATTGGTAAGGATTTAAATTATTCAATCCCATTACACTTCATTGTTCTTCATTTGTCCACATCCTCCTGTCTTCCTCCTGCTCCGCCTCTATTCTATGATTTCATTCCCTTTTTGTTCCATACTCTCATGGCGAAGGTCGCCAGTGGAATGACATTCATTTCTAGCTACCCCTATTTCTACCTAACCCTATGCATCAGAACTCCACTTTGGGTCTGTGTGCAGGTACTTCAGGTGGTTCAAGTCGGCGATAGTGGTGGCGCACGGTGTTCCTCTTCTCCACTGCTCTTGATGTTCAACTAATCCGGATATACGCCATATTGGTCGGACTCTATGAGGGTTTTGGAATAACTTGAGATGGTGATGGAGGGGGTCTGGTAGCCATTTCAGTGCATCCCCTCACCAATATTATTATCTCTCATATTTTTTGTTCTTTTTCTCTTCCTTAGCTTCTTAGGTGGTTTTCTCTAGTGATGTATTTCTTCTTTCTTTTGGTATCCTTTGTTTGTTATGAATTTTTCCGATGTATTTTGGTGTGATTTGTTATTAGATTCTATGGTATGCTGTTCGGATTGGTCTTTGGGTGATGGATCTAACATTCTGTTAGCTATGGGATCGATGCGACAATGTTTTGCGAGATGTAAAGAACATGTCGACGGATCTGTTTGTTACCATTTTGTGCAATGTTTTTCCAGAATGGTGTTGATTTAAAAGATGGTTCTAGAATGGATTTCAGTTTGATCTGATGGTGATTCGTCAATGGATAGAGTATTGGTGTCTTCGGTGTTTTTGGTCTGATTATTTAGTGGTTACCAGCACCGATCATGGTGATGAAGGGGGGTCTGCGATGGAGACAACTGATCGAGTCTTTGGAGTCAGGGTGTGCGTCTTGAGGCGATGGTGATATGGTGACAATTTGACTGTTTTATTATTTCAATATTTGAAATTGTTTTTTCTTTGGCAGCATCGTGGGGTCGAGTAGGCGGGATGTGGTGGTTTTAATCTTGATTCTTTTATCTCATTTGAATTTTTTATGGTTCACACATACCCATTAAATGTGTAAATAAAAAATGAAAAAATATGCATAGTGGTTTAAAAAATGGTTTTTTCAGTGGAATGGGTTTTATTTTCTTAACTTTGGATATTTAAATCACTATGTTAATTATGTTTTTAATGAAAAAATGGAATTAAACAACCCAATATATAAAAATATCTATACCCAATTCATCACACTAGAGGGACCATGGTGGGTTTTTAATCACCCCATACTAGAAATTATTTCTATGGAATCAAATAAAATTAAGTGGGAATGATTTCATCTAAATAAAATAGAAAAATCCAAGTTAATCCCATTTGATAACCTCACATGACTTCACTATACATAACTAATCCATGAAAACAATTAAATACTTTTTTAAAAAAATATAAAATAAATCGTTGAATAGGATAAAATAACTCATATGGAAACTAAGATACAATATGAATACATTATAAAAATTATAGTTTTACAAGTGTTATAGTAAAACCAAATATAAAACAAAACATAGATATTAATTGGATGGAGATCCAATTATGAGATACATTGGAGGAAAAAAATACAAAAACCAAAATATAAAAAATCATTATCACCAATTTCCATGTAATAAAGGGAAAAATCCACTTTATTACCTCCTATAAATATTGAACTAAGCTATCATGATAATTTGCTTCCCCCAAGAAGTGCTTTACCATTATCTATTTTTATAAAAACACGATCTATACACCCATTGGGTGTATGTTGGTTGTGATAATAACAATCCTAGTATGATTAAGCCAAATACATTATGAAAAATCACTAAAAATCCAAGTCATTCTAGATTGAAATACATAAATAAAAGTAACCCATTTAAACATTTGAGTAAAACAAGAGATCGGGTTTGGATATAAAATATTTTTATAATGAAATATTAATTTGTTGAATATATTGTTAAAGAATAATGAAATTACTAAAAAATAACTCCCATAATGAATTGAATCTGGGGGGTACCAAAAGACTAAATTTAGGTTTATTAAGATCACAACATCAATATCATAGTCATGAATTAGGTTCTCTAGTGAAAACATTATTCTCCCAATTAATTCCACTGATGTTATATGATATGATAGCAATAATATTAGTTGCATATTGAGGATCATATCGATGGATAATTCAATATATATTTATATAAATACCCCTATGAATTTATCAATAAATACCTTGGAAATGTATTTTGTCATGTAAGGGATATAAATCTATAAATACCATTCAACATCAACTATTAAGAGAGGAAATAAATTTCATAATAACATATAATATTTATGGAGATAATTTCTAGCTCGATTGGATTAGGGATCCCATTTACCCATAAATATATGAGATCTTTCATCTAGAGAATTGAAGGACACCATATGATGATAAAAACCAGTTTGTTTCTTAAATAAATCCATATAATCCAATTTTAGAATTATTTCATATATATTAATGTCGATAATGATTAATTCTCAAACAATTTGAACATTAGATTTAGAGATTTTAATATACAAACTCCATAAACCATGATCCTTTATCTTCCTGAAAATATTTGATATTTCTATCATAGAAGACATGCTCTGTGGGGGTATATTCAAGAGATAAAAATATATGAGAATATATAAATAATTTTTATGGACCTGTATCAAATAGATCAATAGATTTAAATGATGTAATATGTACCATAACCCATACTTTAAAATGAACCACATTATATTCTACTAGGGTAAGAACAACATCATGAAACTACCTATATTTAAGTAGGTAATGAGGCTCCCTAAAAAATTTGGTTCACTTCACAACTAGCTTAATCAGTAGTAAGAAACTCATTCTCCCATATTCCCTTCAAACTGATACCCCCATTGATTTAGAGGCATTTTATAGAGTATTTGACTGTATGGAGATGAATAACCCACACCACTATTCAAAGAAAAATAATTTATAAAAAAACCATTATTGGTGGTCTATCTAACTATAGATATCAAAAAAAATTATGTATGTGATGTATAGACTTTATATAACCTAGTTGTCTATAATAATTATTATGAGTGGTCAGATTCCCATGGGGGTCATTGAGGCTAATTGGGTCAGATTACTTGATCTATACTCTTATGGTCTACATTCAATGTAATTTATCATTTTCATAATGAATCCTCCTTCACTTATACTAAAAATATTTGGTGCATCAACTAGAAAAAAAAATTAATAATACCTCAGTGTTGTTTGGGAGTTTCAATACAATCTTCTAAGACTAAATAGTTATCCAAATACCCATTCAGAATTGGCCAGCATTCAATTTTTATTTTGAGACAACTTCTAGTGAAAAATATATGACCCTGATCAACTATATTGTGTCATCCATTATGGATTGTTCACCCTAATAGAGAAAAATTAATCCAATTTAATTTTATAACACCATAATGTTTGTATACTATTAATGAAAAAACATGAATTTGAATTATTTACAATCTATTTTATCATGTATTATTATCTAATATATGGACTCTCAATAATTCTAGATATATATATATATATATCAAGAATAAACATGACACGCTTAACATTTATGGATTCATGAGTTTGTAAAAATTTAAAAATTCTAACAATATTTTAACAGAATCATTTAGCCTCCTAAGAACCATTTCTTCCTCAAAGTAATCGAGGCTTGGGGTAGAGAAAATCTTTGGAAAATCATTATATATAATACCAACTTCCCTAGAAAGATCCATATTCGGATTAGCTTCTCAACAAATGGCCCAAATGGTAAACACGATGATATTGATCAAAATTGGATCAATGGTAGTATTCACTTGCAAGAATATATATGTATGTCCTTCTAGAGGGTTTATAGTAAATCTACTTAAGGGCATTTTATTATATAAAAAAGGAAAAAAATCGTAATACATATTGAAATAAAATTTAAACAAAAAGGAAAATATTAAATAAATTCATAAAAATTTATAACGGTTTAAAAATGAATCAAAAGCCATATATATAGTTAATTGACCCCATTAATCCCAGATATGGTTTCCACTACCATTACATTTTCATGATTATATGGAAATGCATTACGAAGGAATGATCAGTTTATTAGTTGTGGTAGACCATATACATACTTGAGTTTTGTATTACAAATTAATACACTAATTGTAATGAAAGAAATTTATGAATGAAATTAATATCTTATAATTTTGGAATATAGTATAATTACATTAAAGACACAATACAACTTTATAAATGAAGAATTAATTAATTAAAATACTTTTTTAGAAGTTATGTAACATATAGAAAATGAATAGTAACTTGACCATTGGAATAGTAACATGGCCCCTATGAATAATAAACTAGGAAATTGAATATTAAACTCACCAATAACAATATATATAAAATTTATACATCATATAAGTGAAAATATGATATAATTATATCAAAGTATGTAAGTAAATACTTTAAAAATTGTTAATTAAGTGTTACTATTTTTGTATGTCATAAATATTTCAATACAATTTTATGACTAATGTAATAATTTAAAAGAAACATTATTTTAATAAATTTTATTCATAAATTAGTTTTTTTATGTGTTATGATAATAATATAATTTTTGTAAGCCTAAATTAATTTTTCAGAGTGTTATAAATGTAGTTTTAATTTGAAAATTTGTATTTTCCTGGTAAATGATGATTTTAATTAAAAATTAAATTCCTTTAATTTAGAAAATTATTTTTATATAATTGTTTTCCTTTTTCAGTTCTAGACATTAAAAATTTTTTAGGGTGATTTTTTTGTATTTTTCTAAAATACTTGACTCTTGGTGAATAGTAAAATACCGTAATTTATGGTATATATACATTATATGATAAATACATTAATTCATGAGTCATGGATGATATAAGAACCATTTTTTTGAACTAACATGATCTATTTAATATATTAAATCTCATGAATCAACATTATTACATGTCTTGAGAAAAAAAATTATTGATTAAAATAATGAGAAAACACTCCTCGCCACCTCTTCTCCTCAAACCTCTCAAACCTTGACCATTGCCCAAATTCTGAAAAATACTCTTACCAAACATGTCTCCCAAATGAAGGATGTTTATTTCTTAACCAAATACCAAAACCAATTCCAAAATGAGGTTCTCAGGAAGAAGGCATCAAGAGGCAAAACCTTCTTCTATTTCTTTCAATTTCCTTTCAAGTTCTTTTGTTTTCATATCGTATCCTCACTTCCCCTTATCCAAGAGAGATGAAAATTACATTATCTTATATATACAGCAATTTAATCCTTTTTACATAATAATTCTTTATCAAATATCTTCTTCTCTTTCATTAATTTTAATAATTAAAGCATCATTAGTGAGGTGCTGATTTACAACCTTCCTAGATGACGTGCTTTCATCTTTCAATTATGTCTTCAAGGAAGGCCATGAATCCATTTTTATAGTGTTAATAGATTATAGTATTTTTATAATATTTTATTTAATATTAATTAATCATAATTTACACATGATACTGACTTATAAATCAAAATGAGTTTCTTGTTATCGAAAACTTCCAAAATAAACCCAAAAAATTATCATTATCTATTTATCTAATGATTTGTCCTCATGACATAAAACCTAAAGATATATAAGATAAATTTAACCTCTATAATATAATTAATAACATATAATATAATTTCCAGATAAATACACTCACTTTTTATGGCCTTTCTTATATGTATACATGTAAACCAATCATGAAATCCAAGGAAACAAATGCTCGTAAACGATGAAATTGAACCTATTAACCCATAAAAATGTCATAAATTAACTTAATAAAGTTATAATAAATAAATAAAATATAAAGGTTTATTTAATTATTAATTTATAAATTTATTTTTATTATCTAGGACATTAAGATCAAGTGAATAACACTATCAGACTTAAGGTAAGGGATTCTACTCGAACCTCCATTATTCCTTCGGGTTATTCTTTCTCCCTTTTTAAAAAATGAAATTATCCTTTATTTTTATGTTAATATTCGAAATTATTTTTATATGATAGAAAATCATGTATCAAGATCCATTCATCCTTTATTTTTGAGTATATACATGTTTCTAAAAGGTTCTCTGCTCAATTATTTTCGATAAGAAAGCCCAATTTAAGGAAACCTCTAGAATTATTACACAATTTCAAATGAAATATATACTCTATTTTAAGAAGAAATTATTTTTCATAAATCAATTATTTTATTATGAAATCTTTTTTAGTTTAATTCTTGTTTTATATAAAATATTATTCTTTTTTCTGGTTTAAATGATCTTTAATATTTTCCTTAAACTACACTAAAATGTTTTAATTATAAAGATTCATAAATAATATTGTAACATGTTTTCAGTTCATTTTGGAAACACTCATCCTGATTTATTCCTATTTTAATTTATGAATTTCCATGTATGATTTAATTTCTTTCTTTCATAGACTCTTTTTTGATTTGGCCATTTATTATGCTTTAGGAAATGATTATGATACTGAATTCATTTTATGGGTATCCCTTATTTTTACATTCAATTCCTTATGTATGATTATTCAAGTGTCACATGTATTCATTAACATGTTATGATGGGTGTTCTTTGATAGAACTCCAATGCATGGGGAAATGTTTATTCTCATGAGATGGTTTGTGCAATGGTCTTGGTTGTTATCCTGGACTCGTGCTCAATGTGAAATAGTATTGGTGGTTAGCCTTGACTTGTGATACTCTATGTACAATGAGCCTTGAGTCATGCTAAAGTCATTTTTTATGTTGTTTCTATATTACATTGATTCAATTATTAGGATCTCATGTTCTATATGTTATTATTCATTATGTTTAATCATGTTCTACACCATTTTATCATTTTTTTATTCCCTCTAACGCTTGTTGTAAGATTTATTTTAATGTTTATTCCCTTACTGGGATTTTTAGCTCATCCCTTTGTTCATGTTATCACAAGTTTTTCCTATACATAAGTAAGGGATTGAATTAAATTAGTATCTCATAATGAATGATAAATAAAGAATTTTTTTAGTCCCATGTTTTCAGTTTTATGTACCTAGTCTTCAAAGATACTAGACCTTACTATCCTTGGATTGTAATTTGGTGTCTAATTATTCTTAAAATCATGTAATGTATTGTCTAAGATTTTAGGGTCACTATATTTGGTATCAGAGGAAGGTCAAGTAATTATTTAATACTAGAGATAGATTAATTTAGTAAGAACATTAGGAATATGACTATGTCAAAGAAAACATCACTAATTTTTTAAGTATAGAGTAATTGGTTTCTAAATAAAATACATCCATGTCGGGATACTTTAAGTGGGTGTGGATCTTGAATAGATGTACCTTGGATAACAACTCTGAAAAGGTGTTTTGGGCCTGACTTTGGGTAACCTGGTATACGATAATAGTAATTACAGTGCACCTGGTTTGACACTCCTAGGGGATATGGTTTGGTAAATTCATAATCTCATTAAAACCCATTATTAAGGGAACAAAGAAAATTCCCATAAGAATATATTTTTGGAAACATATAACGGATAACCTTTTATTGAAACCTATGGAATCATACAATAGGATATACGCTTCTTTTAAGATGTTATCTATTTATGTTTACAGATTTCTTTTTATGATTATTACTATGTATCCAATCCGCACTAATTTTACTTTATTTTTCTTAGTTAATAGAGGGAAATAGAAGAACACATTCCAAAAATAATTGTGATAATAAATTTAACCATTTCCCTAATTATGTGAAAAATATGATGGGAATGGGTGCTCAAATATTTATGATAGTACTTGCTCAGTTGGATCAAGTTATGAATAATAACATGAATTGTGTGGAATGCTCTCCTTCTCTAGAGAAATATAAAGTTTCCATCAAATTATTCTTGAAGAGATGGCCTCTAATGTTTAGTGGTCTTCTGATCCCGTCCTCATGAAACAATGGATTAAATCCATTGAAAATATATTCTATGTCATCGATTACTCATAAAAATCGAAATTTGTGATGGTCATCTACCATTTTGATGGTGTAACTAATCAGTGGTGCACACTAATCAAAAATAAAAATTCCTTGGAGGAAATTGATTCCACGGATTATGAGGAATTCAAAAAAATTCAATAAATGTTGTTCAGGAACCCTCTTTCTCAAGATGTAAATATTGTTCCTCGTACTTAAGAAAAATGAAGGTGATTCTATCAATGTGTATGAAACAAACATTACAAGTCATGAAATATACACATATGGATTTTTCATGAACAAAAAAAATCAATAAGGATCATTAATTTAACAGACTAAATCAATGAATATGAAAATCATTGGAGATTCGAGACTTTGAAAGTTATGAGAAGATTTCTTGATGTTCTCTCATGGTTGAAATAAATATTGGAGACTCTCATTGGTCCTGCGGGATATATTAAAAAAGTGTAAAATATAGTCTAATATGGGTGGATCATAAAATAAATCTCAGGATGAAAATAAGACTGAATATCCCACCAAAGTTTTGGGAAGAAGCTTCCTAGGAACTGTCTAAAGGGAACCATAAAATGCTTCAAATTTGGAATAGTGGTGGATCTAACTAAGAACTTTCTAAGGAATAATTCAATAAATATGTAAAATGAATGAAAGGTTTTGATCAATACCCATCCTATAGTGTAGTGTTTCAACTACATGGAACATGGTCATTTTTTAAACTAAATCCCTAAGCCCAGGTTTGTCAGAGTAAATCAACAACATCCTCAATGGAAACAAGGATGGGTATATATTATCACTACTTCTGAGGTGGAGATAGGTAATGATGTGGTGATAAGTATGAAGTTCATTCATTTAAGAAGAGAGAACATAGAATTTGATTATGGTTTTACACATTTTTTAATATCTTTAATCTCTAGTATAAATATTCAAAAACTACCTAAAATGGAGGTTGAGTTATCTGTGAGAATAGTTAATGGGGAAATTACTATATCCCAATTTTATAACTCCTCCCAAGTTATTTTTTTGTGGACTGAACCTCCCAAAAAATATTTTCATGCTCCATATGGTAGATTTTTATATTATATTGGTCATGGATTGAATATCCTTATACAAAGACAAAGTAACCTATCAGTAACTGGTGATAACTCTTCAAATCCTAATATATCCACCAATTCTTTAAAAGTGTAAGAATAAATATTAATATCTTTAAAGATAATCATCTCAAGTGTGGATATTATTGAAATATGTGTAAGAATATCTAAATCAAATGATTTTGACAATGGAGATGATTATTCTCGAAGAAATTCCCATCATGTGGTATTACATTAATGTACCACCTAAGAAATATCCTTGTCTTAAATTTTATTTTAAGGTTGATTTATCAAGTGAAATAATTCATGGACCTCTACCTATATCAAAGACAACTTATAGAATGGCCACTGTTGAGCATGAAGAACTAAATAATCAGTTATAGAAGAATCAGGACAGGGGTTTTATTCACCTGAGTGCTTCACTATGGGGTGTTCCAGTCCTCTTCATCAAGAAGATTAATGTAATAATGTTCCTCTACATTGATTATCATGACCTCAATAAAAATGAAAATAAATAAAAAGTATCCTCTATCATAGATAGATGAATTGTTCGATCAGTTACATGGGGCCTGTTATTTCTCTAAGGTGTACCTTTATTTGGGATATCACCAATTAAAGGTGATGAAGGATGATATTCCCAATACTATTTCTCTAATGAGTTATGGACACTATGAGTTATTAGTGATTCCCTTTTAACTCACTAATTCTCCATAAATTTTCATAGATTTAATGAATTGAACCGTTAGTCATTACCTTTCCAAATTTGTGGTAGTCATTGTCAATGATATTTTGATATACTTTGAGAGAAAGGAGAAACATGAGGTATATTTGAATATTGTCCTAAATTTTTTGAAAAGGGAGATACTATATAAAAATCATAGTAAATGTGAGTTATAGATGGATGAATTATCATTCTTGGAGCATGTTATCATCATTAAAGGAATATATGTGGACCCTTCCAATACAAAGGGAACCAAAGAGTTTCCCAGTCCAACATATGTAATGGAGATCCATAGTTTCCTTCTCTTAACTAGGTATTACCAATGATTTTTGAAGAAATTTTCATGATTTTAAAACCTAATAACCAGTATGAAATGGAAGGGAGTGATATTTTTCTGGACTCATGAATGTGAAGAAAGATTTAAGGAGCTCAAAATGAGGTTTATCACTATGCCAGTTCTCACACTCTAAATGAGAGGATAACTCATTGTGGTGTACATAGATGCATAAAATAAAATATTAGGTTTTTTATTTTTTAAAAATGATAAATTGATATCTTATGCCTCAAGGAAGTTGAAAATAAATGAGTAAAACTATCCTATGCATGATCTAGATTTGGCATTTTTGATCATTACGTTGAAAATCTGGTGGCATTATCTCTATAGGGAGATGTGTGAGATATATTTGGATCACAAGAGTCTTAAATATATATATATTCACATATAAAAATCTTAATATGAACTATAAATGGTGGTTATATCTCATCAAGGATTTTGAAAACTCTATCCACTACCATCCTCATAAGAAAAATATGGTTGCAGATGCTCTAAGTAGAAAGGATCCATCATCTTTGTGAATAATGAGAATTGAGAAGGATCCAATATTTTTAGACATAAAAAGGATGGATATGGGAATCATTAAGGGAGAAAATTCATTAATAATTTCTCAAATTATTTCTCAATCATCCATTAAGGATAAAATAAAGGATTCTCAAAGAAATGATGTGAAAATTCAGAAAAAGGTGGAAGCTACCAAGAATGTGAAATCATACTAGTTCAAGATCAGTCAGGAAGGATTCATAAGATTTGGTTCATGACTATATGTATAGTGAAATCTAGAGATAAATAAAGATCTTCTGAATGATACAAATTGATCAACCTTCTCTCTTCACCAAAGGAGAAAAAAGATGTATTATGATCCATTGGAGACCTTTTGATAGGACAAAATGAAGAAGAACATTGTTGAATATTCATCAAAGTTCTTGTTATGTCAAAAAGTTAAGACTGAAAGGAAAATGTATAAAGGGTTGATGAAACAATTACCAATACTAACATAGAAATGGGAAAACATTTCCAGGGAATTTGTCCCTCGATTCTCAAATGTGTCTAAAGGGAACAATGTTATATGGGTTATTGTGGATTGTTTTACAAATATAGATCACTTTATATCAGTTTGAGAGGAATTATCACTAAATCAACCTGCACAAATATATATCAATGAATTATTAAGGATTCTATGATTACTATTATCAATTTTATCCAATCGAGATCCAAGATTCACCTCAATGTTTTGGAAATGTCTCTAACATGATCTAAGCACTGAGCTGAACATTAGTATGGTCTGTCATCCTCAAATTGATGTCCAATCTAAGAGTACTATTTAGTTCCCTAAAAGACATATTGAGATCGTGTTATATGTACTTCTAAATAGTATGGGGCTAAAATCTTCATTTGGTTGAGTTCTCTTACAAAAACAGTTTCCACTCAAGTATCTAAATGGATCCATATGAATCCCCTTATGGGAAAATATGTAGAACGATTGCATGCTAGGTTTAAGTCAATGAAAATATACTGTGAGGGCCTAAAATGTTTGAAGAAAGATTTTATAAGGTGAAACCCATTTAGTAGTACATCAAGGCGGCCCAAATTAGACAAATGAGCAATAAAAATAAGTATCAATGAGACTATGAGTATAAGGTTGGAGACATGTTATTACTCTGCATATCGCTGTGTAAGAGGGTCATAATATTTAGTAAGGAAGGACGTCTGAGTCCTAGGTACATTAGACCCTTAGAGATCCTTGATCAAGTTGGAGTTTTGGCCTATCAACTAGCACTTCCACCAGTAATGTCTCAAGTACACGACGTATTCCATGTATCCCTTTTGAGAAATTATATACTATATCCTTGACATGTACTGACTTCAAAGGTGGTATAATTGGAGAATCATCTTACTTGTATGGAGAAGCCAGTGAATATCTTTGCTCAATGTTTTATACAACAACACTACTCACCTAGTCAAAGTATTATAATAGGACTATAAGTATGAAGAGTCCACATGGGAACCGAAGGAAGAAATAATGGAAAAGTATCCACATCTATTTTTAGTTTAGAATTCAAAAAAAAATGTCTCGGGTGAAATTTCATAATAGGGGAAGAATGTGACAACCCAAAAATTTATCAATGAAGTTCCCTTATTATAATTATTTCATATAGTATATTCACATTTAGAACACAATACAAACTTTATAAATGAATAATTAATGAAATAAAAGGAGATTTTTATAAGTTATGGGACATATGGCAAAGGAATAGTAACTTCACCTTTGGAATACTAACATGAACCTTATAAATAGTAAACCATACATTTGAATAGTAACCTCACCAATGAAAGTATAAAAAAAATTATTCATATTATGTGTCCGTATTTTCATAAGTCATAAATATTTAATTAAAATTTTATGACTTATTTATTAATTAAAAACATAATTTATTTTTATAAATTGTATTCATAATTTCTTATTTTTATGTCTTGTGAATTTAATATAATGTTATGAAAACTTAATTAATTTTTCAAATTATTTGAAAAGAAGTTTTAATTCTAAAATTTTTATTTACTAAAAAATGATGCTTTTAATTAAAAAGTAACTCTATAATTTTTAGAAATTTTTTTATTAAATGGAGTTCATTTTTTTATTTTAAAGATTGAAAAATGGTTAGGGTAAATTTTTAGGATTTTTTTAAAATACATGAATTTTTTGTGAATAGAAAAATACTATAATTTAAGATATATTTAAATTATAAGTTGAATACACTATTAATTGATTCATGGATGATGTAGGAACACTTTTTTGAACTCACATGATATAATTAATATTTTTATTATAAATAATAAACATTATTTATTGTCTTGGGAAAAAATAATAAAATCTTCAGTAAAATAATGAGAAAACAACCCCTCTCCTCCATTATAAATAACACCCCTCACCGCCTCTTCTAATCACACCTATCAAGCCTTGAAACATTTCCACATTCTACCAAATAATCATTGAAAACCTCTCCCCCCCCATCTAAGAGATTTTGGTCTTAATAAAATCCCAAAACCAAGTCTTTATGGAGGTTCTCAAAAAGAAGTAATCAATAGGTAAAAGCCTCTTTTGTTTTCCCTCAATTTATTTACATGTTATTTTATTTTCTTATCTTTTCTTAAATACCCCTTGACCAAGTGAGATGAAAAATAAATTATCATATATATATATATATATTATAATTTTATCATGTTTATGGAATAATTCTTCAACAAATCTCTTCCCCTCTCTCTTTTATTTTAAGAATGAAAATGTCATCTGTGAGGTGCTGATTAACTACCTTCTTGGACAATATGATTTCATCATTAAATTACATCTTCAAAGAAGGTCATTAAATGATTTTTATGTTTGAATCAGATTTTAATATATGTATTATATCTTATGAAAAAATCTAGAATCATATTGTACACATTATATTAATTTATAAAATGGGGGTTCAAAAACCATTGGGCGCAGGTACTGTAACAGACTGTAGCGTACTGTAGCAGCGGTGGTACTGTAGCAAAGGTGGCCACTGTAGTGAGGGCAGGTCACTGTAGCGGCGACAGAGTACTGTAGCAGTGGCGGGTACTATGCAGTGCTATAGCAGAGCGGGTAGTGTAGCAGCACTATTCACATAATGAGATTTGGGCTAAAAAATTGGGCCTACAGGTCATGTAATCGGCTAAATGTCCACTGGGCCTTCGAGCTATGTAATGGGTCTCCCTCTACCTAGTTAAAAGAGGTCTTTTCTTTTCTTTAATAATAAATGAGGCTTCGACCCCAAACTTTTAAAAAAAATAAAACAAAATTAGTTTCTTGTGATCAAAAACTACCAAAATAAACCCAAATAATTATCATCAACTATTTACCTAATAATTCATCCTCGGGATATAAAACATTTATATATAAGACTAATTTAACCTATATAATGACAATAATAACATATATGATCAATTTTTTATAATTACACCGACTTTATATGGCCTTTTATAAATGTATACAAGTAAACCAATAAAGAAATCCAAGGAAACCAATGCTCATAAATAATGAAGTTGAACCTATTAACCCATAAAAAGTCCATAAATGAAATAAATAAAGTTATACTAAATTAAATAAATAGGGAAAGGGTTATTTAATTATTATTTAAAGAGTATAACTTGATTTTCTAGGATAGTAAGATCAAGTAAGAACACCTTCGGATTTAAGGTGGGGGATTTTCCTCGTACCTCCCTTATCCCTTCAGGTTATTATTTCTCTCTTTTTACTGTAATGAAATTCTATTTTATTTTTATTTGCATATTATAAATGTTGGGTATATTTTCAAAACCCATTTATCAATATCCAATAATCCTTATATTTTGGGGATATATATGTTTTTAAAATATTCCCTACTCAATTCTTCCCAATAAGAATGCTCGGTTTTAGGGAACTTCCTAAATTCTTACACAATTTTTAGTAACCTCTATTATATTTTTTAATCCAAAATTATTTTTATAAAAAAACCCATTTTATTATCAAAATATTCTTATTTGAGTTTAGTTTTTATATAAAATATTTTTCCACTTTCTACATTAAATTCTCTTTATTGTTTTCTTTAATCCACACTAAAATGTTTTAATTGTATTGTTTCTTATATACTATTTTTACATGTCATCACTTTAGTTTTACATCACTAATTGTAATATATGCCTATTTTACTTTATTAAATTCCATTTATGATTAATTCCTTTCTTTAATGGACACTTTTATGATATGCGCATTTATTAGGATTTATGACATGATTATGGTACCTAATTTTTTTTATGGGTAACCCTTATGTTTAAATTTGATTCTATGGGTATGATTCTTCTTGTGGAACCCAAATTCATGAACATGTTATGATGGGTGTTCCTAGATAGTGGTTCAATGAATTGGGTAATTTAATGTCTCCTGGTATGTTGTGTGCAACGATCTTAGTCGTAAGCCTTTACTCATGCTCCATGTGCAATGGTTTTGGTGGTTAGCCTTGACTCGTGCTCCACTATGTGCAATGAGCCTTGACTTGTGAAAAAGTAAAATTTTATTTTATTTCCACATTACTATGATTCCACTATTATATGTTCTTGTTATCTATATGTTATTATTCTTTAGGTTTAATCATGTTCCATGACTTTTTATCATTATATTGTGCATTCTAACCCATGTGCTATGTTTTATTTTAATGTTTATTTTTTTACTGGGATTTTTAGCTCATCCCTTTGTTCATGTTATCCTAGGATTTCTGATATAGATGTAAGGGCTCAAATAAAGCTAGGATCTAATAATGTAACATAAATAATGAATTTTTTTTAGTCCTATGTTTCTAGTTTTATGTACCGAGTCTTCCATGACATTAGTCATTATGGTCTGTGGCTTGTAATTTATTATTTAATTATGTTTAAAATCATGTAATAAAGTGTGTAAAAGGTTAGGGTCTCTATAATAATTATAGAATAATTTTTTTCTTTCAACGATAACTTTATTCTCACTTAGCATATCCTTTAATATCTTTCATAGTACACTTCTGGGATTCATGTGGAAAGGAATCAAAATACTGTTGAGATCAAATAATTAGTAATGGTTAATTATAGTGGAAAAAGAAACAATAAATTAATATAATAAATATGGTAAGGTAAATATCTGAACACATGTTCCATGTAATCCATAAACTGATAGGGAGTGAGTAAAAAATATGGAATGGTAAATAACTGAAAAAAATCATTTTAAATAACCTGATATGGAATAAGAAATATTAAAAGGTAAATAACTAAAATACATGAAATTTAATAAATAATCTATGAATTAAATTCCTATATAGATAAGGTCAAAGATAAAATCTCATGGATAAATAATAACAGTAATAACTGAATTTTGATGAAAGGATATGCTTAATTATTGGATGTCATGTCTCAGGGATGTGAAAACGTATACCATCAAGACATGTCACAAGAAAGTTTAAAACTACAGGTAGATACCCATTTAATTTTCACAACTAATTTGTCTCTTGAGAGCATGTTAATGCATCTAGGGGTTATATAATTTTTGGGCCCCACCCATCACTACAAGTCCAAATCTTTCCTCATGCTGAGTACAACACTTAATTAATAAAAATATTCCTTTTCAAATATCCATATTGAATAAAGAATACATATTTATAAATATTTACCTAGATAATAAAATTACATGCAAATTAAATACTTTATATAATAATGGTTTAAGATTTAGGAAAAAACTTATCTACGATAAATAATATGGATTTTTGGGAGAAATTTAATGTCTAATGATCATAGTAAATTTAATATTTCATGGGGACTAAGAAAAATTAAGGTAGTGAATTTCAATACTATCCTTGTTTAAATAAATAAATAAACCATATAGAGGAATAATAAGGATGGTGTCAATACAAAATATCCCAAGTGTTGTATGGATAAAGGGTTGTAGTTGTTGATGAATAAAAATGCCAAAAAACAAAAATATTCTTTTTATTCTAAAAAATTTTTGAAAATAATTTTCTATGAAAATATATTTTAAAAAAAATATTTAAAAAATAAAATTTTTAACATAAAAAATTAAGCTTTAATTAAAAAATAATGGGTAATTTTGTACATGTCTTAAATAGTAAAAAGAACATTCCTCTCTCACGGTAAAATCATTATAAAATTCCCTTATTCAAAAAGTGATAGGAATATTCCATTTGAATAATTTATAAACAATAATAGGGTAAAACATTCATTGATAACTCATTTTGTAATGGTTAAAACATTTAGTAAAGCCTTATTAGAAAATATGGTTTTTATAATAAAATAGTTTATCCGACTAAAGAGAGAAATGATGTCGGGTTTTCTTAAAAACATTTTGTAAAACATTTTTAGTACTGAATAGTAGGGAAATGGTAATATTTCCAAAAAAATCATTAATAAGTAGGGGATAATAAAATTAAATGGTTTATTGAATAACAGACATATAAATTCCATTAATGTAATTTGAGAAATATGAAATCTATATTAGAATGAGATTGTGAAATAAACCCTTAAAATGATCATAACATTGAAGTGAATATTATTTAATTAATTAATTATATGTAACAAATTTAAATACACATATATAATGTTTAAATACATCAATATATATTCAAATTTATTATATGCATAATCATAGAATATTAACGACAATGAGGAAGCAATATAACCCAATAAAATGGATTTGAGTTATGAAATTTCATTACCACTTGGTAACATTATGTTAAAATTACCCTAGATAAAATAATTCAAATTGAAACTAAAAATAACATTAATTATTAATTATATTACATTTAAATGCATCAGTATTTACACCGTATATAAGAAATTAAGTACACAATAACATTGTTTTCCTCAAAGAATGGAAATTGAGACGAAATAGCTTAATACTAGAGTAAATTTTGAATCCTGGGAGCCATGAAAGAATAAAATCAATTGAAATATTTAATATCATGAAATAAATTCAAATCATGATATAAAAATTCATATAGAAGTGTATACACCATATAAAAGTAACTAGGTGCATAAAAAATTAATTCTCAATGGTAAGTAAATTGAGATGAAACCCCTTACTACATGGTAACTTTTGAATTATAATCCCCACGAAAGAAATAATTTCAAATGATACTATAAATACAATGAATATAAATTTATTTTAGATATAAAATAAAATAGTAGTATTATATACACCGCAAAAAATAAATAAGTGGTGAAAATGGTGTCTGCATCATGAAAGGAAATGTGACACAAGAATCCATTACCTTACGTTTCATTTTGAGTGAACATCATTAAGCCTCAAATATAGTCGTTTCAATCAGGTTATTAACTTATAAAATAACCATAATAAAATTTATAAACCCATATATTATCTTATGGAAATAACTTATTACCTTTTTGTTAATAATCATTCATCATTTTCACTATTTCAACTGTTAATTGCCATGTTTTTCAAGTATGTTTGACTAGATATTGTAAGGCCCTGACCCCAGAATCCTAGAGTTGGTGCATTACTTATTACATTGGCATGATTAAAAGGAATGAAATCCAATATGAATGATCAGTTTAGTAGTCTTGATGAAACTAGATACATACATGAGACTCATTACATTGGGAAAGGTAACAAAATACAATACATAACAAAAACTAATAAATTGCATCCATGAGAACTCAATAAATGATATCCTATTCATAACTTGATGAAGGTAAACAAATGAAAGGGGTGAGCTCAAATTATAAATATGGGTTACAAATAGTGGAATCATGAGTCAACGATAACTTAATCATAAACAAATTGGCACAGTCAATACGGCATGGTGAATAAATGAAAAACACACACCATTAATAAACTGACAATGTAACCTCATCCATAGATTTTTTCATATTGAAAACCTCATAAATATTAATAAATGAAAATGAATAAATATAATTCTCATTAATGGATGTCATGTATCTGGAACATTATACCACTATAATGTCAAAAAAGTTTAAGTTTGTGGGTAGAAACACATTTGATTTTTGGAAACAAACTCGAACTGTTTGTCACCAACTGATTTGTCTCACAAGACCTATCTATGCATCGATGAGCTATAGTGGGCCCCACCAATCACTGAGAGTCCAAAAAATTCTTTCTAAATAGATTTAATACAAGTAAAATATGTCTTCTAAATATTTTTATAGAGTAGAGGATACAAATTCATCAACAGTTCTACAATTAAAACAACATTCCAAATAAACATTGTATGTAAAAGGTATACGACATAAGACAATAATCATATCCATGAAAAAAAATGTGGATATATAATATATTTAAATATTAAAATTAAAATTGATCTCAAATGGTAAGTGGATACCAACATAAGAAGGATTAGGTGCACAATACCAAGAAAGTATTAATGAAATGGAAATTGAGGAAAAGTCCCTTACCACATCGTAATCAATCAAGGCGTATGACCAAAAAGAAATAATCACCAAATGAAACATAGAATACCATGAATATAAGTTTAATCATGATATTATACATCAAATGGTAGTATAAATACACCACATGCAAGAAATAAGTGGTGAACAATGGAAATCTCACAGAATAAAATCTGAGATGAGAGAACCCCTTACCTTATGCCCAAATATGTTATTCGTTTGATCTTAATGACCTAAATAATAAAATTTATATTAATTAATTAATAATTATAGAACCTAATATATATGTAATTGATTTATTTCAACATTATTGGGTTTATTCATGTACTTTTTTATGAGTTTAATAGGTTCAATATTATTATTTCGGAAGCATTTTCTTTCTTAGTTTTTATGACCGGTTTACTTGTATTCGTGAATAAAATTTCATTTGTAATGTGGTTAAGAAACAAGAATTGTTAATATATATTATTATTGAAATTATATATTTATAAATTATCTTATAATAATTTTTTTATATACAATTAGGATGACTCATTCGATAAAAGTAAATGATAAACACTTGGATTAACTTGGCGGTTTTGTGCACAATGAACTTGTTTTGTATTTTTATTTTATATTATGAGTGTGTAAATATTCCAGAACATTAAATAAGATATATTACATATATAATGATCTTTTTCAACCATAAAAATGTTTTCATTACCATAATTGAATGCATTAATATAAATTGAAAACCCATTGTCCCTGAATGTGATAAATTAACACATCTCGTACGGTGTTTTCATATTTAGTATAAGAGGAAGGGAAAAGACAGATGATGATAAAATATTCCATTAGTATAATAAAATTAAAGTCCATGTAAGGTACTATAATTATCATATAATTTGAATGAGTGGATTTGAAGTGATAGAAACAAAATAATGGAACTTTTAAAAGAAGAAAGAAAAAGAATGATAGGTTCACCTCTTGAATACTCATCCCTAAGAATCTCCTTAAGTCATTTGTTTTTGGACTTTTGGTGAGACTAGAAGGTATTGGACGTGTGGGTATGTCTTGGGAAGTGTATTTGGAAGAATTTAGGTATGTCTAATGGATTGAGTGGTGTGGTAGGAAGAGGGAAATGAGGGTAGTATTTATAGTAGAGGAGAGGAGGCTATTTTAAACTATTTTAAGCATTTTTTTATATTTTTTCTCAAGACTATGAATAGTATTGATTAATGTGACCCCAAATAGTACTAATTTAGTTTTTTTCTAACTATGTTGGTTGAAATCTGCCTTGCATTATCTATGATGTAGTAAAACAAGTATTCGGCATTTATCGTAATTTATCGTATTTTATGATTCATCAAAAATTCATGAATTTAAGAGAAATCCCAAAAAATAACACTAACCATTATTCAGTAAGTATAATTAAGAAATTTACTCCATTTTTTGAAAATAATTTTCTAAATATTATTTATTTGATTTTTAAAAAAAAATAATTTATTCAAAAATAACAATTTTAAATCTATAACTCATTTTTAACACCTTGAAAAATTAGAAATCATCTCATTAATTTTTAACATTATGAAAATAAAAAAATAATATGATTTAATATTCATAAGGGTCATATTAGAATTCATAAGGGTGCATTAATATTCACTAAAAACCCAGTTTGTTCTATCAGACTCCAAATAACATACTTATCACAACTGTAGATGATTGTTTTTTATTCAAAACTTTTAAGTAGAAATTTAATGTTTAATTAGCTTGTAATGAGTTTATCCTATAAATAACCAAGTGTTGTTTCGTAGAGACATAATTCTTCCGGAAATATTAGATGACTAATGAATAAAAATTGTTTAACAGAAACATATCATAAAATGTTTGGGGTGTAATATTATTCACACCTTAGGAAATTTCACCATCGAAATTTTTCAAGAATAAAGACCTTCAAAAAGATGTGGGTGGTATTTATTCATAACATCCATAGGTTCCCATGTTGAATCCTATATTTTATGGTTTCTCTAATGAACCTTTACTAGACGAGTTGTCTGATTTCTAAATATCTTTTCCTTTGTGTCAAGAATCTTGATAGGCTCTTCATAGTATAAAAAATAAGGTTATAGTTCTATTTCTTCATAGGTGAGTACATGCATTCGGTCTGGCATGTATTTCATCAACAATGGAATGTGGAACACATTGTGAAATTAGAGAGATTTGGTGGCATTGCTAAATGGTAAGCTATAGCTCTGATTCTATCATAAATATCGAACGGTCTGATGTACCTATGGCTGAATTTCCCTTTCTTACTAAACATTAAGACACCCTCCAACAAAGATACTTTTATGAGGACATGATCTCCTACTTGAAATTATGAATCCTTTATTTGGTTATCAGTATACCTCTTTTTCCTGCTTTGTGATTCATTAATATGAACCTGAATTTTCTTTACCTTTTTAGTTACCTCTTCGATATATTCTAGGTCTATATGTTTCCTCTCACCAACTTCATCCCAAAAAGTTGGAGTTATAAACCATTTACCTTATAATGCTTCATATGGTGCCATTTTAATTCTAGAATGGAAACTATTATTGTAAGAAAATTACACCAATGTAACGTTTTGATCCTACATACCTTGAATGTAAAGAGAGAATTATCTCAACATGTCTTCGAGTATTGAAATAGTCCTTTCAGACTATCCATTAGTTTGGGGGTGATATACAGTACTCATATGAAGATCGGTATCTAAATCCTTCTAGGGACTTTCCTAGAATTTTAATGTAAACCGGGGATCTCGATCTGACACAATCGATAGAGTTTCACCATTAAGACATAAAACATCATTAATATAATGTCTTTAAAGGGGATGAAGTGGTAAATACTTTCTTATTGCAAGGAAATTTGTGGATTCTGTGAGATGATCAACAATTACCTATATTGTATCATTATTTCTACGTATCATCTGTAGTTCTATAAAAAATCCATCATAATTTCATCCCACTTTCACATCTGAATAGTTATAGGTTGTGTGACCCTTCTAGGATATTGTCTCTCGACCTTCAATTATTGAAAAACTAAACACCTTGACACATAATCATAAATTTTTTACTTCATGTTATCCCCCAAAAAATGTACCTTCTGATCTCTATACATAATAGTGATACTAGGGTTTATAGAGAAATTTGAGCTATGATCATTATCTAATAGTTGCTTTTTTAGCTCAAGCACTGATGGAATGCATAACCTCAGAATGCCATCAACATACACAAAGTCTGCTAATCTTCCATCCTTAATATCATTAACTTTATTTTGTATATTCCCGTCATTGGAATAAGTTACTTTTATCCTCTTTAATGAAGATGGTTTAGCAATCATTTGAATGTGGAAAGATGTTTCCATTGCCTTAACAATTTTCATATCCATATTTAGTATATCTCTGAATATAGGATCTCTATCAATCATTATTTTGGTTATAAGTACATGATATTTCCTACTTAATGAATCTACCACCTTATTTTCCTTCTCTATGTGTAGTTTATTGAAAAATAATACTCATTGAGTAACTCAAGTCAACTCATTTTCCTCTTTTTGAGTCCTTTCTGGGTAAAAATGTATTTCTGACTCTTTTGGTCCTTATATATCTCCATCTTTCATGGTAGAGATAATCTATAAATATTTTCATAACAAAGATTATATATTCTAACTAAATATCATGATTTGGGTAATTATCCTCATGACTTTTGAACTGTGATGATATATAAGAAATAACTTTATCATTTTTCATAAGGATACAACCCAATCTATTTTTAATACATAATTGTATATCACAAATCCATCATTTTCTGATGGAAGAGTCAAAATTAGAGAATTGAGAAATCTTCTTTTCAATTCCTCAAAGCATTATTTAAATTACTTTGTCCATAAAAACTTAATCCCTTTTCGTGTGACCTTGGATAGTGGGTTAGCTAGTTAGGTGATATTCTGAATAAAATGCCAATAGTAACCTATTAAGATAATAAAAATATGTACCTTAGTTATGTTCATTAGTGTGGACCATTATTGTATTACCTTTTTCTTAACAGGATCAACTAATATTCCATTCTTAGAAACAATATTTCTAGGAAAAGAAACTGATTGAAGCAAAAACATACACTTTCTAACCTTCCCTTATAATTCATTTTTTCTAAGAGTTTTCATAATAATCTGCAAGTGATTATAATTTTCTTCATATATTTTGTGGTATAACTGGACATCATCAAAAAATAACACAAAAAAATCATCAATATATTCATTGAAAACTCTATTTGTTATACCTATGAAAATAGAGGATGTATTAGTTTGTCCAAAAGGCATTAATGTAAACTCACAATGCCCATAACTGGTTTGAAATGTTGTCTTTGGAATATCTTCCTTCCTCACAGACAATTTATGGTATCCATATTGAAGGTCAATCTTCAAAAAATATTGGACTTCATGAAGATGAGAAAATAAATCATTAATTTGGGGCAGAGGATACTTTTTTTATTGTAATAGCATTTATTTACCTATAATCAATGCATAGCCTCAAGGATCTATCATTCTTCTTGGAAAAGAGATCATGGGATCCCTATGGAGAAACACTAGGCCGAATAAATCCTTTGTCACTCAATTTCTCTATTTTTTCCTTAGCTCCACTAATTCCATAGTGTCCATTCTATAGAGAGTATTTGGTATAGGTCTTGAACCAGGAATAAAATCAATAGAAAACTCAACTTCCCTCTCTAGAGGATGTCTAAGTAAATCCTCTGGATATTCATCAATGTATTTTTGTAAAATAGGTACATATTCAATTAGAATATTTATTTCCTCAACCATAGATATTGTGTTATCTTATTATCCAATAACTTCATGCAGTAGAGCTACTGGGGGTAGATCTAGATAAGAATCATATGGAGAAGTTCCTTCTCTAGAGATAAGGGATTCTAAACCATTTTCAAAAATGATAACATTCTTATTCTTGTAATCGATCTTCACATCATAATTTGTCATCCAAATCATACCAAGAATTATATCAAACTGAACCATTGGTGTGATGATAAGTTTAGCGACTAAAGAACGTTTATGGGTCATGATGGGGACTTATCAACACATCCTTGATGCAATGATACATCCCCTGAATAGTTTTTACTAAAAACTTCATTTTTAAATCAAGTTGGACATGTCTAATTTTATTAGAAAATTTAGAAGATATAAATGAATGTGATGATCTAGAATAAAATAATGAAATGGATAAGCTTGAGTAAATAACTAAAATACCTACCACCACATCATTTAGAACCTCAACCTTCATGGTTGTAATTGCATAAGATTTCCCTTGATAAAATGGCATTTTTTGTGCATGTTTCCTTGGTGCTTAGGACACTCATTTTCATAGTGTCCCATATCTCTACAATTTTAGCATTGAACATCATTAACTTGTCTCTTCCGCTTGCATTCACTATATTGATGACCCTTTTATCCACACTTATAGAAAACCCTCAAAACTTTGAATCCACTCCCAGGACGATTCCTTCCATAATTATCACATAATGGAAATGGCTACATTCCATTCTTCTTCATTGGTGCTTTAGATTTTCCATGTTTATTAGAATGCCTCTTCTTATCTTGATTTCCCTTGAACAAATTTCATCAAAGAAATTAATTCTCTTTTTTTATAGAATGTAAAACAACTTTCTACATATGATGAAAATGGTTGGGAAGCCAGTGCCCTTTGAAGACCTATCTTAAGACCTTCAAAGAAATGTTCAATCATGTCTTATGAATAAAATAATTAATATATAGAATACATGGATAATATTGTGATGGTATCCTCATACTCCACAATACTTTCTTCTTACCTTTTATTTAGGTTAAGGAATTTCTTCTTCATTTTAGTTCTATGTTCACAAGGAAAATACTTGTCGAAGAATATTTCATTAAAAATCCTATATTCCATATCTTATATTTATTATTCCTCTATAGTATTCTAGATCAAGGACCACCCCTGATCAACATCACCCTTGTAGAAATTTACTATCGGTACTACCGTTTCATTTTCATTGCATCTTAATGCCAGAAATATCTTTTCAAGGGGACTTTATCTATTTATCAACTACCACTAGATTAGTTTTCCCACTAAAATATGGGGTTTTCCACATAAAATGATCCAATATAGGTGTATTGTAGTTATTATTCATAGGCAGAGTAAGATGCCCCAATATGGTCATGATTTGATCTCCTCCAACATTTACTTTGTTGACTTGCTCAGTTGGGAAATGCCTACAATATCTGTGGGTATTGATTCCCCTTATTCCATTAGGCGCCATCACTAAATAATGAAATACACTAAATCATGTCATAGTTCATAATTTCTAACTAAAGACCACTAATCATAATCATAAAATATATTCACAAATAATCTCATAATAATAAACATTATTTATATTTACTTTTAAATCCTTCATAATGTTTTGTAAATACAATGTGAATTATCCATAAAATATCCCCTAGGATTGTCATAATAGGTGCATAATTAGGCTCGTTGTGGTTTACCAGGATACCATGGGTCAAGCCTGAAACTCCTTGTTTTAGTTTTCCCGCCTAGGTACATCTGTACTAGAACTACATCCACTTGTAGTATCCAGACATGGATTTATTTTTTAGAAAGATACACATAATCTATTTCTTACCAAAATTCCAGGATATTCTTGTATTTTTATCCTAAAATACTACCTTAGGGGTTTGTTCTCTAATCTACATTTTATAAATCATGCTTCCATGTTTTCTACTAAACTTATTTTGTTACCGACTATATCACCCAACCCGAGAAACTCTAATCTGATTAATTACTTATTACATTAGCATGATTAAAAGGAATGAAAACCCAAATAAATGATCAGTTTATCAGTCTTATGGGATCTAGAAACATACATATAACACATATGATATTGTTAAAGGTAACAAAATGCAATATGTAACAAAAACTAATAAACTGCATCCATGAGAACTCAATAAATGGTCTCCTCTTCATAACCTATTAAAGGTAAAAAACCTGAAAGGTGTAAGATTAAATGACCAGTAAGTGTTACAATTAGAGGAAGTATGAATCAACAATAACTGAATCATAAACAAATTGGCATATTTTATATGTCATGGTGAATAAATGAAAAATGCACGCCATTAATAAACTGAGAATGAAACTACATCCATAGATTTTTTTTCCTAGTGAAAACCTCATGGATAGAAATAACAGAAAAATAATAAATATAATTCTTATTAATAGAAATCATGTATCTATAATGTAATGCCTCGACCCCAGTTACCCGGAGTCGGTGCATTACTTTGAAACATTGGCATGATCACAAAATATCAAGTCTCGAAAGGCCGATTAGTTTAGTAGCCTTGGAAACACTAGATACATTCATAAATGTTACATTACATCATAAAGTGAAAAACTAATAACAAAGTCTTCATAGTCCACACTCATATCCTCTTCTGACTATCCCTGCAGGTCATTCATAAAATACTTCTTCACATCCTGGAAAATATTAAAACATTGAAAGGGGTGAGCTCATATTCTCAGTAAGGATAACAATATAGCGGAAGCATTCATCAATAAACATAAACATTTAAGGCAATGTATAACTAAAACAAAAGCATTTTGAACTTGAACTTCAACATAATATGGAAAAAGTAAAATGAGATAATTCCATTTACTTATTCACATGGATATTCTACTAGTCGAATAATCACATGCAATATTAATAACCACTTACATAATGATGGAATTCATAATGTCAGACTATCATAACCATGTAGTCAAGGCCTCGTGCCAAGACCACAAATAAGATTTTGTCAAGGCCTCGTGCCAAGACACTATTTTGTCTCATGAGACCTACCGATGCATCGAGGAACTATAGCGGGCTCCACCCATCACTTATTAAGTCCAATGCATTCCTCATATGAACAAATTTAAACATATCATAAACCATAACATAATCATATCACATAAAATATGCATAAAGGAAACATAACATTTCCACATTTAAATCACAAGATATCAATACAACACATTGAAATAATAAAAACACTTTCAAAACCATTTTCAATACCAAAATAAAAGAAAATTAAAACATGATATTTATTTTTCATTTTAAAAAAAAATGTTAAGGCTTGTAGAGGAAGCCGAAACTCAAATAATGGTCATGGCGGTGGAGAAGTAATTGTCGCCGCATACGTACGACAAGAAAAACATTCCTTTTTGTCGTTTAGTAAAACACTTCGTATAAAAATATTCCTTTTGAATAAACGTAAAAGTCAAAGGGGTTTATACACCGTATAAAAGAAATTTTTGTATAAAACAAAATATGCCTCAATGAATGGAGATTGAGACAAAGTACCTTACAAAGATCATTTTTTTAAATAAAATAGACATATTATGTATATTCACTATAAGTAAACATAATTAAATTACAAATACAAGATAGGATATAATAATATCATGGCATAATTGAAAGTAGGAGATTAACCCAAAGAATAGAAATTGGGTTAAGAAGTTCCCTTACCTCGTGTCCGACTTGACTCGATCGTTCTTTAATCTCCTGAATATTAAACTAGAGTTAATTTATAGTTTCTTAAGAACCTTTTCAAGTTTATTATTCCTTTAATATCACTTATTACCATGTTATGAACATTATGTAATTAGTTAAGTTAATAACGGTCATTTTGTCGATCTTTGGTACTTGAGTCAAAAATAAACTTCTTATAATTACAAGTTGTTCATGTGGTGAAATAACCATTATATCCAGAATTATATTCATGATATAGATATCATATATCTCATATATATATACAGTATATACATACATTTATAATATTCCATAACGTTTAGAGGTAAGAAATGAAATGCACCGTTCATGGAGACGGTAAGCCGTACGTACGCATGAACGCTACTTTCATTTCTATTTTGTATTTGATGGAATGAAATCATAATGATATAAAGGTATAATATAATTACAGTATAATATAATATATAATACCATTTACTCTATCCTTTATACATCCCACGTATGGCATTAACGATTCAAATCACTTTGAGGGGGCGGTAGTCCGCACTTCCTAAAATGAAATTATCGCGTTTACCCATAATGGAAATCATAAAGTACGCCATAAATGAGAAATACATAATCATAATTAAAACATAAACATAATATTTATATCATATATGAAAATATTGTCATCAAAATGTTCACCATTAGAGGTGTTAAAAGAATATTGAACAATCATCATTTCGTGAGGCAGTATTTCACCACCCACAGAAACAGAATGTTCTTTAACCATTAGACAAAGGTGTGTGTAATTTTAAACCAAATTATTATCATAACAACATCCTAGTATATTTTATATACTGTTTTTGTTACAAAATAAAGGAATAAAAAGAGTTTAAGGGGTTGGAGAATCAAAATAAAACAAAACAACATTAGAGAAGACATTACCTTAAAATCGGGTAACTCTTTTTGATTTGAGCCAAAGGCTTCCTTGGGAAGAATTTTGCCCAAAGTGAGGCTTCTAGAAGTAAGGGAGGGAAGTTGGGAGAGTATTTGGGTAGAGTTTGGCCGAGCCAAATGGCTTGGAAGGTGTGAATAAGGTGGTAGTGGTGGGGGCCTTTTATTAGAGGAGAGGAGGGCCACTCTTGGAACTCATGAAATGTTACATTATTATGATATGATTTTCGGATTCTAAAGGTCCCACACTTATATATTTAGAGGATAAAGTGCTAAGGGTTTGAAATATACTCATCCAATAGGTTTTTAACAAGTGTAAGTCTTATATTTTACATTATCCTTTCATTTTATTTAAATCGTTAATTATTGAGGTAATTGTTGCATCATCATGGTGGCATAAATAATTTAATTTATTTAATGTCTAAAAATTATAAAAAAACTATCATGATGTAGGAAATCGTTTTATCTTTCTAATGAATATTTATAGTAAAAAATATTACTTGTATAACCCCATTTAAAATTTGTTTTTGTAAATAAACTTATGTTTGTGACATTTTTATTTTAACTTTAAATAAAAGTTATTTATGTCATTTTCCTACCAAAGTGGCTCCATGGGGTCCCCAAGTTGACCCATGGATTTTCTTGGTCGTCCATGACACATCCAATAGGGGTAGGAAAAGTTTAAAGGTATTTTCATATTTTTATAATATCATTTTTACCTTAAATTTCACTAATTACCTTTAATAGTGATTAATTAAACTTAAAAGTTACTATTCACCAAAAATTATTTTCATCCCATTGAACCACATTTTACATCCTAATGACAACCATGTATGTCGGATTTTTGAAAATCAAATCACAGAAGTGGTAATATTTCATTTAAATGAAAAATCAGTTATTTAACTACCACTTAGTGGTTTCACTATTCATCAAAAATTGAAGTTTTTCAGAACAATGCCAAAATTTCACCCTAAGCTATAATTGATTCTCAGAATTCAAAAATGATGTCTATTTTAAAAAATTCCAAACATATAATTTTCATTAATTAATTTTATAATTAATTCCCGCTGTCACAACAAATAGCATGTTTTTAAGAAACAATATATATCAAAAGATTGACAATTGTTTATGTCCAATTTCAAAGTGAAATTAATTATAATGAACACCATTGGATAAAATGGTAAAAATATATTCTAATTATACTCTAAAACCACTCAATAGTATAATTTATCACTATAAATTATTTTGATTAAAAAAGTTGTTTTTAAGTATTTTTCACTATTCATAAAAAATTGGAAGTTCTCAGAAAAATACCAAAAATTCAACATAGGCTAATTTTGATATTCCTAATCCAAAAATGAAGTCCAGTTTGAAATATAAAATATATATAATTTCAAAAAGTGGGTATTACTATTCATAATGGCCATTTTGATTGGTCGCGGTGTGTTAGAATCTCGAACTTGCGTATAATGCAAGCTATTGTATTATTGAAAGAGAAGTGTATCGTGTAAGCTCGGGGTGTTACATTCTCCCCTCCTTCAATAAATTGCATCCTCGCAATTTGAAATTTTTCTTTGAAAATAAAATGTTGGAGATAGGAAATACCTTTGTGGAAAACCCACATCGGAAATAAGGTTAATAAAAATATAACTTTAAAAGATATAAAGATAAAAGGTCACCCAAGATAGCCCATACTAGGATTCTCTGAAAATATGGATATGGAGGAGAAAAAAACTATCAAGGTTTGATGGAGATCTATAGAAACTGGATTAGGAGAAAGTTAACCATAAGATAATCACAAACTTGTGATTGGTTAAACGGTCATTGAATCCCCAGTTGGAAAAGTTAACCGACAACGTTTTTGTTTTAAGTTACCTTTTATAAAGTTGAGGAATTTATTTAGGAGATTTACTAAGAATGTAAGGAAATATACTTACTTGTCATATAGACTTTCATTCTTTAATAAATTTTACCACAAACCCATCTTTCACTCAAAAAGATAATATAACTCAAAAATATTATATTTATCCTAATCGTACAAGGTTCCAAATATCAACGCATACCATTTAGATTAGGAAAACTATTTGTAAAAACCAGGGACTTCCTGTAGGCTAGTGGTGGTTAATAAAGGCCTATCGCACTATAGTTGTGGGTTCGATTCCTACAGATTTTTCCGACACGACGTGTTATGCCCCACCCTGCAGGTTTCCCTTTTACTAAAACTATAGTATTATAATATTCCAAAAATAATCTTCAGAAATGTTTTAACCTTAAAAAATACTATCCAAAGATCAAATTAATCCATTCTAACCTTTGTAGTTATCCAAAATACCTTTGTCCAGACTTTCTCTAAAAGGTCTCTAAATTCCAAAATCAATTGTAACATCAGATTCTCCAAACAAATTAAATCTTCTCTTTTTGTCACATACTAAAAATATGATTACCTTCATAATATTAAAACCTTAATGAAAACAACAAGTACTTCAGTACAATCCTTATATATATATCACATTATCCTTATAACCAGAATATAATCCTTGTGTCCAAAAGCACCAATACATTAATTATTCTGCTTCAACTGTAGTAACAGCATAAGATTGTCCTTGATCCCTTGGCCTTTTCTGAGGTAAGATTCCCTGACGCTTAGGACAGTCATTTTCATAATTCCCCATTTCCCTACAATTGTAGCATTCAACATTGATAGCCTCTTTCTTTCCCTTGCAATCACAAGCCTGGTGACCTTTTTCTCCACATTTGTAACAAACTCCTATTCCCTTTAGGCAAGTACCAGGGTGATTCTTCCCACAATTATCGCATAATGGAAAATCCTTCTTTCCCTTTTTCCCTTTATCTGTCTCTTGTTCTACCGTTCTCTTCTTCTCTTGCTTTACTTTATTGTCATAAGATTTAGAGAATTCCTTTTCTATCTTGATAGCACATGAGACAATATCTCCGTATGACGAGAAGGATTTTGAGACTAATGCTCGACGGAGAAATGGTTTTAACCCATCAAAGAAACGATTAATCTTACTTATTGGGTTACGTATATAATCTGCAGCATGCCTCTCTAACCTTGTAAAGTTAGCCTCATACTTTGCGACATTTTCATCCTCCTTCTGCCTCAGACTCAGAAATTGCCTTTCCATATCTGCTCGATGGTCATGTGGAAAGTATTTTTCTAAGAAAAGATCTTTGAACTCTCTCTATTCCATATTTGATACTTCATCATCTTCCTTTGTATTTTGAATCAGTGACCACCATTTATCGGCATCTCCAGTGAGGCGGTAGATTGCCATGACAACCTTCTCCCGTTCACTACTCCCCAAGGCATGGAATATTTTCTCTAAGGAGTTTATCCATTGCTTAGCTACTAATGGATTTGTACCCCCATTAAATGTTTTTGGTTGTTGCCTCATGAAGCGGTCTAACATTGATCCTCCACGTTGTGGATCAGGGTGCTTCATACGAGTAAGGTTATTATTCATAACCTGAGTGAGTTGTCCCAGTATGGTAATAAGTTGATCAGCACCAGTTGTATCTCCAGCTCCATAATAATTATCTTGAGCAGGAGGTAAATCCCTACACGGAGTGCGTACATTGATACGGTTTCCATTCCTTCCACTAGGCGCCATTTCTAAACAATGGCATAAACTAGATTAGTTTATGAATCAAAATACATAATTCCATACTTGTAAAATACTTAACATAAATTGAACTATTTATGGATATAATCCATAATCATAAAATTAAATGTTTTCTTTAAGAAAGTATATACTTATAATCCCTTCATAATGGTTTGTAAAAAAATGAGAATTATCCTAAGCATATCCCCTGGGAGTGTCGTAACCAAGAGTGCATCAAGGCCCGTTGTCGTGCACCAGTTCCCGTTTGAGTCTAGCTCAATGTGGTGTTTTCAGGTTTTACCCCTAGGTACATCTGTGCCAGAGCCACCTCTACCTGCTCATATCCAGACAGGGATGTATTGCTCGGAAAACTCTCAAAATCTCTATAATACCAAAATTCTAGGAAGTTCTTCTATACTAATCCTCAAAGTCTATCTTTGGGCTATGTGCTCTAATCAGAGTTTATCTAAATCAAGCTTCCAAGATTAGTACTAAGCTGCCTTTGATACCAACTGTAACGCCCCGACCCATGTTACCCGGAGTCGGTGCATTACTTCAAAACATTGGCATGATCACAAAAGATCAAGTCTTGAAAGACCGATTAGTTTAGTAGCCTTGGAAACACTAGATACATTCATAAATGTTACATTACATCATAAAGTGAAAAACTAATAACAAAGTCTTCATTGTCCACACTCATATCCTCTTCTGACTATCCCTACAGGTCATTCATAAAATACTTCTTCACATCCTGGGAAATATTAAAACATTTAAAGGGGTGAGCTCAAATGCTCAGTAAGGATAACAATATAGCGGAAGCTTTCATCAATAAACATAAACATTTAAGGCAATGTATAACTAAAACAAAAGCCTTTTGAACTTCAACTTCAACATAATATGGAAAAAGTAAAATGAGATAATGTCATTTCCTTCTTCACATGGATATTCTACTGGTTGAGTAATCACATGCAATATTAATAACCACTTTCATAATGATGGAATGTATAATGCCAAACTATCATAACCATGAAGTCAAGGCCTCGTGCCAAGACCACAAATAAGATTTTGTCAAGGCCTCGTGCCAAGACACTAGTTTGTCTCATGAGACCTACCGATGCATCTAGGAGCTATAGCGGGCTCCACCCGTCACTTATTAAGTCCAATGCATTCCTCATATGAACAGGTTTAAACATATCATAAACCATAACATAATAATATCACATAAAATATGCATAAAGGAAACATAAAATTTCCACATTTCAATCACAAGATATCAATACAAAACATTGATATAATAAAAACACTTTCAAAACCATTTTCAATACCAAAATAAAAGAAAATTAAAACATGATATTTATTTTTCATTTTTAAAAAAATGTTAAGGCTTATAGAGGAAGCCGAAACTCAAATAATGGTCATGGCGGCAGAGAAGCCATTATCGCTGCATATGTACGACAAGAAAAACATTCCTTTTTTTTGTTTAGTAAAACACTTCATATAAAAAGATTCCTTTTGAATTAACGTAAAAGTCAAAGGGGTTTATACACCGTATAAAAGAAATTTGTGTGTAAAACAAAATATGCCTCAATGAATGGAGATTGAGACAAAGTACCTTACAAAGATCATTTTTTTAAATAAAATAGATATATTATGTGTATTCACTATAAGTAATCATAATGAAATTATAAATACAAGATAGGATATAATAATATCATGACATAATTGAAAGTAGGAGATTAACCCAAAGAATAGAAATTGGGTTAAGAAGTTCCCTTACCTCGTGTCCGACTTGACTCGATCGTTCTTTAATCTCTTGAATAATAAACTAGAGTTAATTTATAGTTTCTTAAGAACTTTTTCAAGTTTCTTATTCCTTTAATATCACTTATTACCATGTTATGAACATTATGTAATTATTTAAGTTAATAACGGTCGTTTTGTCGATCTTTGGTACTTGAGTCAAAAATAAACTTCTTATAATTACAAGTTGTTCATGTGGTGAAATATCCATTATATCCAGAATTATATTCATGATATAGATATCATATATCTCATATATATCCAGTATATACATACATTTATAATATTCCATAACGTTTAGAGGTAAGAAATGAAATGCACCGTTCATGGAGACGGTAAGCCGTACGTACGCATGAACGCTACTTTCATTTCTATTTCGTATTTAATAGAATGAAATCATAATTATATAAAGGTATAATAAAATTCCAGTATAATATAATGTATAATACCATTTACTCCATCCTTTATACATCCCACATATGGCATTAACGATTCAAATCACTTTGAGTGGGTGGTAGTCCGCACTTCCTAAAATGAAATTATCGCGTTTACCCATAATGGAAATCATAAAGTATGCCATAAATGAGAAATAAAGAAGCATAAGTAAAACATAAACATAATATGTATATCATATATGAAAATAGTTTCATCAAAATGGCCACCATTAGAGGTGTTAAAAGAATATTGAACAATCATCATTTCGTGAGGCAGTATTTCGCCACCCACAGAAACAGTATGTTCTTTAACCATTAGATTAAGGTATGTGTAAGTGTAAACCAAATAATTATCATAACAACATCCTAGTATATTTTAGATACTGGTTTTGTTACAAAAGAAATGAATAAAAAGATTTTAAGGGGTTGGAGAAGCAAAATAAAACAAAACAACATTAGAGAAGACATTACCTTAAAATCGGGTAACTCTTTTTGATTTGAGCCAAAGGATTCCTTGGGAAGACTTCTGCCCAAAGTGAGGCTTCTAGGAGTAAGGGAGGGAAGTTGGGAGAGTATTTGGGCAGAGTTTGGCCGATCCAAATGGCTTCGAAGTTGCGAATAAGGTGGTAGTGGTGAGGGCCTTTTATAAGAGGAGAGGAGGGGCACTCTTGGAACTCATGAAATGTTACATTATTATGATATGATTTTCGGATTCTAAAGGTCTCACACTTATATATTTCGAGGATAAGGTGTTAAGGGTTTGAAATATACTCATCCAATAGGTTTTTGACAAGTTTATGTCTTAGATTTTACATTATCTTTTCATTTTATTTAAATCGATAATTAATGAGGTAATTGATGCATCATCATGGTGTCATAAATAATTTAATTTATTTAATGTCTAAAAATAATAAAAAAACTATTATGATGTAGGAAATATTTTTATATTTATATTGAATATTTATAGTCAAAAATATGACTTGTATAACCCCATTTAAAAATTGTTTTAGTTAAACAACTTATGCTTGTGACATTTTTATTTTAACTTTAAATAAAAGTTATTTATGTCATTTTCCTACCAAAGTGGCTCCATAGGGTCAACAAGTTGACCCATGGATTTTATTGGTCGGCCATGACACATCCAATAGGGGTAGGACATGTGTAAAGGTATTTTCCTATTTTTATAATATCATTTTTACCTTAAATTTCACTAATTACCTTTAATCGTGATTAATTAAACTTAAAAGTTACTATTCACCAAAAATTATTTTCATCCCATTGAACCAAATTTTAATTCCTAATGACAACAATGTATGTAGGATTTTTGAAAATCAAATCACAGAAGTGGTAATATTTCATTTAAATGAAAAATCAGTTATTTAACTACCACTTAGTGGTTTCACTATTCATCAAAAATTGAAGTTTTTCAGAACAATGCCAAAATTTCACCCTAAGATATAATTGATATTCCGAATTAAAAAATGATGTCTATTTTACAAAATTCCAAACATATAAATTGAATTAATTAATTTTATAATTAATTCCCGCTGTCACAACAAATAGCGTGTTTTTAAGAAACAATATATATCAAAAGATTCACAATTATTTATGTCCAATTTCAAATTGAAATTAATTATAATGAACACCATTGGATAAAATGGTAAAAATATATTCTAATTATACTTTAAAACCACTCAATATTATAATTTATCACTATAAATTATTTTTATTAAAAAAGTTGTTTTTAAGTATTTTTCACTATTCATAAAAAATTGGAAGTTCTCAGAAAAATACCAAAAATTCAACATAGGCTAATTTCGATATTCCAAATCCAAAAATGAAGTCCATTTTGAAAGATAAAATATATATAATTTCAAAAAGTTTGTATTACTATTCATAATGGCCATTTTGATTGGTCGCGGTGTGTTAGAATCTCGAACTTGCGTATAATGCAAGCTATTGTATTATTGAAAGAGAAGTGTATCGTGGAAGCTCGGGGTGTTACATATAACATGATACCACTATACTATCGAAAGAGTTTAAATATTGTGGGTTGAAACCATTCTAATTTTTGGAAACAAACTTGAAGGGTATGTCACCAACTGATTTTTCTTAGGATACATGTCGACACATCAAGGGGATATAACGGGACTTGACCATCACTGAAATCCCAATTCATTATCTGTAAATAGATTTAAAATGTGTAAAATATTCCTTATCAATATTCATATAGACTAGAGGATACAAATTCATTAATATTTCTATAGTTAAACACCGTATGTAAAAGGGTATACGACTTAAGACAATAAACATATCCCTGAAACCATAATATGGATACATAATATATTTACAATTTCAAATGAAAAAATTATCTCAAATGGGAAGTGGATACCCACATAATAATTATTAGGTGCACAGTACCATGTAAGTCTTAATGAAATAAAAATTGATACAAAGTCCCTTACCACATCGTAATCAATCGAGTCGTATGACCAAAAACTAATAATCATCAAATGAATCACAAAATAGCATGAATATAAAAATAATAATGATATTATACATCCAATGGAAGTAAAATTACACCACATGAAATATATAAGTGGTGCACAATGGAGATCTCACGGAATTAAAAATGAGATGAGAAAACCCCTTACCTTATACCCAAATGTGTTCTTTGTATGATCTTAATGACTGGAATAATCAAATTTAGCTTCATTAATTAATAATTCCATAACCTAGTCCACATGAAATTTATCTATTTTAACTGTATTCAGTTAATTAATGGACTTTTATGGGTTTAATGGAATCAATTTTATTGTTTCTGAAGAATTTTCTTACATGGTTTTCATGATCGGTTTACTTGTACTCATGAATGGATGTTCATTTGTAATGCGGTTAAGCATCTAGAATTGTTAATATATATTATTAGTGACATAAAAATATATATATATATATGATCTTATAATAATTTTTTATTTAACAATAATATGACTTGTTAGATAAAAGTTAATGATAAACACTTGGATTAACTTGGCCATTTTGTGCACAATAAACTTGTTTTGTATTATTATTTTATATTATAGGTTTCTAAGGATTATAGAAAATTAAATAGAATATATTAAATATACAATGATCTGTTTCAACCATAATAATGGTTTCATGACCATAATTGAATATGGTAATATAAATTTAAAACTACTCATCCTTGAATGTGATAAATTAACACATCTCGAACGGTGTTTTCATTTTTAGTGTAAGATGAAGGGAAAAGAGATATGATGATTAAGTATTAAATTATGATAATAAAATCTAGTTCATGTAAGGTAATAGAATTATAATAGCATTTTTTTTATGGTATGTGATGAGAGAGCGAAACAATACTAAAACTTGTAAAAGAAGTTGAAAGAAAAAGAAGAGAGGTTCACCTCTTGGGTACTCCTCCTTGAGAATCTCATTAATTCCTTTGCTTTTCACCTTTTGGTGAGACCAAAATGTCTTGGAAATGGGTGGACATATTGGGATGTTTTTCTGGTAGAACTTAGGTAAGGATCAATGCTTGATTGGTGTTGGAGGAAGAGGTGAAAGAGGGTGGTATATATAGTGGTTGAGAGGAGGGATTTTACATTATTTTAATCATTTTTTTATATTTGTGCTCAAGACTATGAACAGTATTGAGTTATGTCACCCAAAATATTAATAATTACATGTGATTTCAAAAAAAGTTGGCTTACATCATCCTTGCATCACTTATGATTCAGTAAAATAGGTATTTAGCATTTATGGAAATTATCGTATTTTATTATTCATCAAAAATTCAAGAATTTATGAAAAATATTAAAATTCAACCTAACCATTTTTCAACGTGTAGAATTAAAAAATCAACTAAATTTTTAGAAAATAGTTTTCTAAATATTATTAATTTAATTTTTTAATAAAAGCATAATTTATTCAAAAATAACAATTTTAAATCCATAACTCATTTTTTAACACCTTGAATAATTAATCAACATATCATTAACTTATAACCATATGAGAATAAAATAATAATATGTTTTACTATTCATAAGTTTCATATTATTATTCATATTAATATTCATAAGGGTATGTTACTATTCAACAAAAAACATGTTGGTTATATCATACTCCAAATAACTTACTGATCACAACAATAGATGGCCGTTTTTAGAAAATTCAAACCACAGAAGTGGAAAAATTTTGTTTAATGGATACATTATTAATTTATCATATAAATAACCAATTTTTATTTAACATAGACTTAGTTATTCATGCTATATAGGATATATAAATAATATAAAATACTTAAGCGAAACATACCATAACATGTTTGGGGTGTTATAGCAATTTTTTTTCTTTTTATGTTGATCATGATTTAACAATATAAAGGTTTTAAAATAGTATTTTTATATTATATACATCTTCAATATATATTTAATGAGTTTAATATATAATTTTTGGAGATAGGAAAGGAAATTCACCATTCATGGAGATGGTAGGTCGTATATATGCATACATGCTACTTTCATTTATTTATCATTTTTAAAAAATGAAAAGTAAATTATATATATATATATATTATAATTAAAATATAATATTTATTTCATATATGTCACATATTGTTTTAAAATCCATTCTTAAGACATTCCAAGAAAATTGATAATGGATCACATCGCTTTGAGGAGGCGGTAGTCCACATATCCACAAATAAGGTTTTCTTATTTCCACAAAATAGAAAGCGTAAATGTATGTGATGTATAAAAATTAATGTGGTATATATACATTATAAATAATATTTATAGAATACATAAACTATAATTCATTATTGTGTTTATCCTTGAACAGTGGTAAATGGAAGAATGAATGTCATCAGTTCATGAGACGGTAGTCTTCCGTATACACGAATGATGAATCTCTATTCCATTTGATGGATGTGTGCGAAAGTGTATGTTGAACTCTTATAATACCTAAATATGATTATATTTAATATATTTTTGTTATTATATAATCATTATATAAAAACAATTTAATTTTTAGTTTAGAAAATTCAATAAAAGTGATCATTGAAGAGAGTTACCACTTATTCAGGTAACTCATTTTTTTCATAACAATAGACTTGGTTGGTTTTCTTTATTAAAAAAGAGAGGTTTCTAAGATGAGTGGAGGGATGTTAGGATATTTTTTACAATTTTTGGGAGATCCAAATGTCTTTATATGTTTTAATAAGTTTATAGTTTTAAATACTTTTTATAGTGGAGGTGGAGTGGCATTCAAGTAAAGTTTTGAAATAGGGAATTCCACACAGATTTTTTCATGTCATGTGGCTGAAATAATAAATCCAATTCTATAAAAGTGAGTATATTGTATAAATATGTTCATAAAATGTATTTTTTACAATTTTATAGGTCATTTTTCTCTTTTTATTTATTTTTATTCCATTGTTAAGGTTAATTTTCCATTAATTGATGTAATTAATTTTAATTACATTAGCTAATATTTTAGGACAAAAATTAAGTAACCCATATTATAAATTTTATATTATTATGATTCCAAACACAAAATTCTTTTTTAAATATTCCAATAATATAAGTGGTAGAAATTAATTTAAATTTAACCTTACAAATTGATTTCAATGACCGAAATTGGATTAATTTTTGTATAATAGATATAATATGACTCTAAATATACTTTTAAATATAATTTATCAATATTAATTATTTACATGAAAAAAATAGTTTTAAATTTAAATTCAGTTTTTTTCATTATTCACCAATAAAATAAAACTTCTCATAAAAATACAAAGAATTTACCCTAAGATAGTTTTTATGTTAAAATTTCAAAAATTAATTTTATCTCAAAATATATAGTTTATAAAATTTTGAATATTATATTTAAATTAGGTTCTCTAATAGATGGGCTAAAACTTCTTTTAGAAAAATATAGATTTTCATGCGTAAAAGTGGGTTTATTTTATCTGATGAATATAAAATAAATTGAATGAATATAAAAAATAATTTATTGTATAATATATATATATATATTATCATTAATATCATTCACTAATGGTAATTAATTTAATTTATTAATAAAAAACATATTTTTTGGCGTAAAAACATTTCCTTCATATTAAATTGGTTTTTATATTCATTTCTAATTAATTGGTAACCAATGAATTAAATCATATATATTCATATCTTAGTTAATATTATTCATAAATTCTAATTTAATGGATTTTTTATATCTAATTGCACTGAAAAATAATATTTTAATAATATATTGTTGTTCTTTAAAACTCAGTCTTTTATTTATTGTAAGCTATTGAAGAAAATCGTCATTTTATGGGATGAAAACTTACTTGGTATTGCATGAATTTCAATATGTATTTAATTTATTAAATATACCATAAGGCCTTAAGCTTTTATTTTCCCTTTCTATGTTTTGTGTTGTGTTTTATACATGCAATTGAATAAATGTTACACAGTTAAATTTTCAGTGTGTTACATTCACAACTTTAAATAAATTATGTTTTTTTCAATTTAAACATGAACTCAGAAATATACTTCTTGATATTTAAAACTTACACATTTTAAATCCCAAATCATGAGAATATTTAATAAAATATGCTCTTAATAATAGATAATGTCAAGTGAAAAGGTAACAAGGAATATCAAATAACTAGGTCTCCAAGTTGGAGAACATTAGTGGAAAATGGAGATACGTACATGGAGGAAAAGTATAAATAATTATAGGGAGTGATTGAGTTCATTGATCAAAAACAAGTAAATTATCAATGGAAAGTTGTGGTCCTAAAATCAAAAAATCACTGATGATTTAAAATACCATCAGTTCATCAAAAAATAAGTTATTAAGAAAAAAATGGTTTTAAGATACTTTTCATAATGTTGAATAATTCTTTTATTGAAAAAGTATATAAGGAAATATATGTATTGAGCATGTTTCAATTTCCTCTTTGGGGTTTACTTTGATAAAATTTTAATTCCTCGCTTCCTTCCAGAAATGTATATCCAAAAATTAACTTTGATGCCTGAAACACTAAAATAAACATTTAACAGTTCATATGGCCCATAAAAGGGTGACATTTCTTTCCATTTGTCTCTAACTATTATCCAAATAAAATAGAGTTATTATATTAGTCTATAAACCTAAAACGTAACACTATGGGTTCATTATTAGTATTTATTTTTTAAATTGTTTATCTAAAAATAATTACACCTTAACCAAGAAAATTCATAGGTCAATGGTAGGTGTGAAAGCCTTATCATCTTTCATTGATGAGGTTAATCCCCACCACCATATAGGTTATCCTTTTTCTCAAAAATATTGATATAATAAATATAATGGAAATACTTGAAATTTAAATAACTATTTCTTATATGGTTTTCTATGCAACTTTTTTTTCGATTTATAATAATCTTAATTAAATATTATTATAATTTCATTAATAATATAATTAACACTAAAGGTAATAAATTTATAAAGTAATTATTCATCAAATATCATTCCCCTAGAATATGTACTTGTAATAAATTTCTCCCAAAATGACCTTAATATTGGTATCCTTCAATTAAAATAACCTAAAAATATGTGATTAATACTTTGAAATGATCAAACATAATCTCATAATCTCATGATTGAGTCCTTAACACTTAATTTAATAAATACATTTTTTATTATATGATACTACTCAAAATCTATCTTAGGGTTATTTTCAAAAATCTAGGTTTCCCTAAGTTTGGTTCCTATGGTTTTTACTAAAATTCCTTTGATACTAACTATAGAGACCAAAACCCAGTAATCTAGAAGCTAGTGTCTACTAAAATTACATTGGCTTGATTTTAAGGAATTCCAGCCTGAAGGTTTAATCAATTTAGTAGTCTTGGTAAACAAGATACATATAAAAGTTCTTTATTATAAATTAATACACTAATTACAACATAATTGTTTTTCTTCTAGGGAAAAAATTATTCCCACTTATCATATCCTTGCATATATTTCTTATTACACTTCTTAGATTCCTTTGGTAAGGAAACAAAGTAAGGGTCATCTCAAATTCCTAGTAAGGGTTAAGTATTGTGGAAGTAAAAAATGAATAAATGTACATAATAAATTTGTAAAGGTAAAAATCTAAACACACATTCCATGTAATTGATAAACTTAGTGGGAGTGACTAAAAAATATATAAAGGTAAATATCTAAAAACACTTTCCATTAGAAATGACTAGATAAGTACTAATCAGCATAGAAATGCAAATAACTAAAAAACATGACATCTAATCAAAAACATAAAAATAAATTGCATCCATAGAAAATGACATTGTGAAAATATCATCGATAAATAATAATAGTAATAACATACTCTTGAATGAATGAAGTTATTAACTATTAGAAATCTTGTCTGAGGTACATGAAAAATTATACCACCCGGATCTTTCATATGTTTTCTTAAAACTATAGGTATAAACCGATTTAATTTTCATAACTAAATTTCCCCATGAGAACTTGTCAATGCATTGAGGATATATATAATGTTTAGTCCTCACCAGTCACCACATGTCCAAATCATTCCTCATTTGAGTAATCGATTTACTTATTAAAAAATATTCCTAATCAAATTTTGGTATTGATTAAAGAATATGTATTTATCAATATTTAACCATCTAATAAAATTAGTATCAATATAAATATCATATGTTAAAATGGTATATTTTTTAGGAAAAAATAATATCTATGATAAATAATAATATTATTTAGTGTAAATATAGTGTCTAATGATCATAGTAAGTTGAATATTCCAAATGGACTAAGTGGAATAAAGGTATTGAATTTAAAAATTTACCTCCATTAAACAAATCGTAAACCATCCAGAGGAATAATAAAGATGGTATCAATAAGACCTATCCCATGTGGTGTAATGATAAAGGGTTGTTCTCATTGATTAATATAAATATCGTAAAAAGGAAAAAATTAATTTGGAAAAACATTTTGAAAGTACTTTTATTTGGAAATAAAATTTATAAAAATCATTAAAAATTAACCATTTAAACTTTCAAAGTAAAATACAATTAAATTAAAACATTTAATTCTATACATGTCAAACAAGGTAAAAATAAAATTCCACTTTCAAGGTAAATGGGTTAGAAAACTTTCTTGTTTGGAAGGAAAAAAGAATATTACTTTATAAAAATTAAACAAAAAATGGGTTACAATTTATTTGATAAAACATTTTCAAAATATTAAAATATTTTTTTAAACCATTTTATTAAATATGTATTTTAGAATAAAATTGATTCTCGGACTAAATAAAGAAATGATGTCCGGTTTTCCTAAAAAAACCTTTTCTAAAAATATTTTGGTACCAAAGAGTATTAAAATTATACTATTTCATGAAAAAGGTCATGAATAATATATGTATAATAAAATGAATAGTTTTATTGAACAATGATAATATAAATTCAATTAATGGAATTTCAATAATAAGAAATCTATATTTGAATAGGATTGTAAAATAACCCCTTAAAGGAATCATAACATTTATGTAAGAGTTAATCAATGAATTTATTCTGTGTATAAACATTAAATAAAAATATAATAAGTGGAAAAACATCAATATATATTAAAATTCAGGATACACATAATCATTTAATATTAATGATGATGAGTAAGTAATATGACCTACTGAAAATTATTTGAGTTATAAAATTTCTTTACCACTTAGTAACATTATTTTCAAATTACCCTAGAATAAATAAATAAAATTGAAACTAAAAATACCATTAATAATGAATTATTCATGATATTACCTAAACAAATTGTATTATGTACACCATATATATGAAATTATGTCCACAATAATAAATCACACCTCATAGAATGGAAATTGAGGTGAAGTCCCGTACTACTTGAATAACTTTTGAATCATGGGATCCCTAAAATAAAAACATAGATTCAAACTTTTTATATCATTAAATAAATTATAATAATTATATATCATGTAATACATAAGTAGACACACAATATAAAATTAACTAGGTTCATAATAACAATTAAGACTCAATGGAAAGAACATTGAGACGAAACACCTTAATACTTCGTAACTTAGGAATTATAATCACCGTGAAGGAAATAATTTCAAATAAAACTATAAATACCATGAAGATAAATTTATTCTAGATATAAAATAATATAGGTTTTTTATATACACCACACAGAATAAATAAGTGGTGAAAATAGTGTATGCCTCACGGAAAGAAAGGTGAGACAATAACCTTGCATTTCCTTTTGGGTGAACATACTTTAACCTCTTGTATTATGGTTTTAAGAATATTAATAAATTATAACAGAACCATAATCATATTTATAATATCATAAATGATCCTCTTATAATATCTTATTAACCATTTGTTAATAATCTTTCATCATTTTCACTCTTTCAATTGTTAATGTAATGTTTTTCGAGTATGTTTTGAATTTTAATTATTTCCTTCTTAAATAGATCATGATTTAATCATGTACAGAAATATAAAATGATTTAAATTTTATATATATTTGGTATATATGTATTTATTTTAATTTATAAATTTTGGAAACAAAAAATTAAATGTACCATTCATGGACACAGTAGGCAGTATGTACGCATGAACACTACTTCCCTCTTTCATATTTTCAATAATGAAATGTAAATGATATATATATATATATATATTATAATTATAGTATCATATTTATTTCAAATATTTCACATATTTTTAATAAAACAATTCTTAATACATTCCATATAAAGTGTTAATGAATCACGTCACTTTGAGGAGGGGATAGTCCACATGTCAACAAACGAAGTTGTCGTATTCCCACAAAATGGAAAACATAAAGTTTTCTGTTATATGAAAATTAAATAAAAATAAAATATATAAATAAAATATATGTCATATATAAACTATAAATCCATCATTATTTCTAAACTTTAAAAGTGGTAATTGGAAGAACGAGTGACATCGGTTCGTGAGGTGGTAGTCTGTTGTACACACAAATGATGATTTTGTATACCATTTGATGGATGTGTATGAAATTGTAGGTATAAGTGTTAGAATAAATAAATCTCATTATTTTTAAATAGTTTTTTCATTATATAATCATGATATAAAATAATTTAATAGGAGGATAAGTAAATGATACAAAAGTGATCATTGAAGACAGTTACCTCTTATTTGGGTAACTTTATTTGGTCTGTAATAAAATACTTGATTGGTTTCCTTTTTGTCTAAGATGATGATTAGAAGATGATGGGAAGGTATTTGGGTGATTATTTGGGTAGGTTTTTTATGATCCATAGTTCTTGGTTGGTGTAAATAAGTGTGATGGGTGAGTTCCTTTTTATAGAGGAGGAGGGGTAACATTCTTGTGAATTTGTGAAAGATGGAATTCTACCCATATGTTTTCCACGTCATGATGCTCAAATAATGAGATAAATTTGATAAAATTTATTATAGGGTCAAAATATTTCCATAAAATTGATTTTGGAAAAGTTTATAGGTCATTTTTTCCCTTGAGTTTAATGTTTATTCCCCTGTTATGCTTTATTCAACCACAATCATTATTATTAATTTTAATTATTTCAATAACATTTTTAGTCAAAAACTAAGTTGACCTGATTAGAAATTATAAATTATCCTTATTTAAAATATGGTGTGAATTTTTTCAAATTAAAATCATAGACTTTGTAGAAATTAATTTAAAATTTATCCCATATACTAGACGACAAAGTTAGTTTTTAAAGCAAAAATGTTCAAAAGTGTAAATAGTTTTTATGTCAAATTTTATTGAAAAATTGATTCCAATGAACTAAATTGGATTAATATTTACATAATTGATATAATTTCACTTTAAAAAAATTTTGATATAATTTATCACAATAAATTATTTACACAAAAAGGTAGTTTTCAATTAAAATTATGTATTTTTACTATTCATTAAAAAATTAAACTTCTTAAAAAAATACCAAAAATTCAACCTAATCTATGTTTTATGTTATTATCTAATTAATATTTTTTATTTTGACATATAATATTTATTTATGTGCCAAATTATCATTTAAAGTAGGTTCTCCCTTAAAAGGATCTAAAACAACCATTAGAAAAATGTAGGTTTTTATGAGTAAAATTAGGTTTGTTATTATCTTAAGTCTATCAAATATATTGGATGAATATCAAAAATATTTGATTTAATATTTAATATATATATATATATAATTAATTTAAATTAGTAATAGTAATTAATTTAATTAATTATTATTAAAACACCATTGTGATAATAAAACATTTCCATTATATTCAACTAGTTTTTATATTCATTTCTAATTAATTGGTAACTAATTAATTCAGTTATATATATTCATATGTTAGTTAATAATATTTATAACTACTAATTTAATTTATACATTATATCTTATTATATTAAATAAAAATAATTTATTAATATATTATTCTTCAGTAAAACTCAATATTTTGTGTAACCTAAGCTATCGAAGAAACTTGTTGTAATGTACGATGCAAGCTAACATAGTATTTCATGCATTGAAATCTATATAATATATTTAAAATATTAAATATACCATAAATTCTCAATAGTTTATATTTCTTTTCTATGTTTTGTGTTCCATTCCATGCACACTATCGATTATAGTTACTCTTTTAGAATTTTTGAGGTGTTACAATAGAAAAAGAGCATAAAAATGACCCATTTTCCATATATCACATTTTGGGTGCATAATTTGTATCCTAAATTACATGGTTTTAAAAAATTCTATTCATTTATCTATATTTACATTGAATTATAATCCCACTAATATTGAATCATATGTTAAATAAAAATCTATATCAATATATTCATGAAAACCCTTAGTAACTCAATACTTTCCTCAATAGGTTATGGCCAGATGTTCACTAGTAACATGACTCTTTTGTTCCAATAACCATATCTCAAATCATTCTTTAATATAAAAATATGATAAAACAAAATTGGAATCTGATATAATTATCTATAAAACCATATTGGGTTATCCAAAGTTTGATACCCAATATGTACCACTACAAGGTCCTAGGTGTCTTATCAATCACCTAAAGTTGGAAACTAATGATAGGTAAGTGATTATAATTAAGTGAGAATGATTTTTCCTAATTAGAATATTTAAAAACAAGAGTCTCATTTGATATCACCACTTGACCTCACCATACGTTGGTAATCCATACAACCTATTAATCATTTTTTAAAATAAACAAAAAATTAATAATGCATAAGATAAAATAAATCATATATAAACTAATATATAAAACGAAACTATAAAAAACGATAGTTTTTCATGTTGAATATATAAATAAAACACAAGAAAAAAACATGAAGATCCATTGGATAGAGTCTCTATTTGGAGATACATCAGATTGATATTAAACACAATAAAAAATTATAAAAAAACAAGCCACTACTACTCATGCCAATGGAACAATGGGGAAACATCCCCCTATTTACCCCTTACAGATCCTGAACAAACCTAACATGAGAATATTCTTTCTCTAAGCTGTGTTTTCAAATTACATGTATTTATGAAAAAAAGAAACTAAACACACCCATAATAAATATTTTGAGTGTGAGCATAATAATACAAATAGTATTTTCAAAAATAATCTATGAAATCTATTAAAAAATAATCAATGTCATAGTAATTTGAAATTCACTTACAATAGAATCATTTTTAATATATTAATGAGAACAAGAAACAATGTTAGATTATAAAGTCATTGTTATCATGAATAACATAATGTGATGAATCTATTTTTAAGGAACAAAGTAATTAAAAAACAACAAATGCCCCAATGTAATTCATCATGAAGAAGTATGAATTGACTAAATTTTGGGTTCTTCGGAACACTACACCAATATCATGATCATGAATTAGTTTCATGTAGGAGCACCATATCCAACCAATTAATTAATAAATGAAACAATATTTCCAAATAATTTATATCCAAGGGATCATCGTGTACCATAATTAACATATCATTTAATATTGAAATCCCTCCAAGAATCCATTCCATATTACCTAAAGTTCTGACCCAAGAAGTTTTCAATGGTTCTAGTTTTTATATCAAAATATTTCAATATTAAAAATAGACATAACCTAATTAATTAAATATCTTAATGGAGGGTGAATTAATGAATTCTATGAACTGATTACCAATTTACCACAAAATATTATCTTCAAAATAAAATAAAAAATAGTATTAGGCATTTAATAAACTACATTTTAGGCAAGAAATTGAACTAATATTTTCAAAACAATTTATATATATGGCTTCCATTAATTTTAAATAAAAAATATAAAAGTTTATATTGAAATAATATCACAAAAAATCACTAATATAAACTTAATATTTGTAAAAAAAAATTTAAAATATCTCATGTAATCGTTTTTACTAATTTAAAGGAGTTGACATAGTTACATCTGTTGAATTGTTTTTGAATTCGGAAGCATCTTTTCTCCATAAAAAATAAGAGGATAAGATATCCATAAATAAATCATGGAATACCCAGTTATGATAATTATAAATTAAATTATAGGAAACACAAAACCATAGTTCACCATGGTTAATGGGTCAGTGAAACATGGAAAGAGAGGGACGAATATCAAGGTATGAGAGAGGAGGAGTCACTTACATGATATACTTTTACACCTTAATGATGTTTTGAAGAATAAGTTGAATAGGGAGAGAAATTACAAGGTATATCAACGTGTGGTATATATGGAGTGTGTGTTTTAAAATTTGTAAAAAATTAATATAATTCCTAAGTATTCGACCCCTTTAAAAGACAAAAAATTGAATAAAAAAATTGGTTTATTCCATTGGTATTGTGCATTGGTAGGGATTGTGTACAGAAATCCCATGACAAATTTTACCATTAAAAGATTCCATCCTATGGTATAGGTGCATATTAGAAAGGAAATATATGAGTTCATATTTCTAAATACTCTAAGATTCATCTTGGTGAAGAATGGACTCAAACAATAAGTATTAAAGTCTGCAATGATATAGATTACTAGGGATGAAAGGTGAAACATGGCATGGTATAGGTTTAGACCTATGAATTAATGATGACGCATTTCACACTACATATAAATACTATAAATTTACTAATTAGATTATTCTCATTATTTTAATTCCATAAGGGAATCAAGTTAAATGTGGCATTTTTATTTGATATTGGGAAGATGGTTATTTTCAAATAGATACATAGATAATAGGGATTTTATTCTATAATTATAAAATGGATATTTTGAATTGGATGATTAATAAAGTAGGATTAACCTTATATTGTGAAAATGTTTAGTTTTGTTGGAATTTATAAAAAAATTGATATGTTTTATAAATTTTATTTTCATGGATAATTTTTTTCCCTTTTTTATAATCAAAGAGTTCATTTTTATGTTTTTTGAAAAAATATAAAATTTTTATTTGGAAATTTTTTAAATGGGTTTCAAATATTTTTTAGATCAAATACATAAGTAAATTATTTGGGTCCAAACAATTTTTTATTAATTATTGATAATTTTCATCACATTTTAAAATTAATCATGCATGGAAGTGTATTGGATACATTAGTGAAACCCAATTTAGTTTATACTCACCCCCACCAATTTTACATTAGTGGAAGTATAGACATGATTTTTTTTTTATTTAGTTAATAAGGGTATATTTTTATTTATTAGTGGTTAGTCATAAATTCACTATGGAGATATATGAGAGGATTTTTTTGGATGGGGTTTGAGTATTACATTTTGTGTCAATTTTTATTGTTTATTTTGTTTTAAATATTTATTTTATTTTGGATTTGTAAAAATGGGTGTGTTTCTACTAATAATTTATTTTTAGATTGATTTTCCACTAAAATATCATACATTATTACATATATTTGTGTTTATGTTTCCAATAGAATATCCTTTCCCATGTAGTTTACTTTCTCAGTCACCATTGTCGACAGCCTATGGTGATTGAGGAACACACATAAGGATAACTGTCATCCTATATTTGGAATTGGGTTTTGGGATCTCACGTAGTGGAGTTATACAGTGGTTTTATGACATATTACAAACATTAAGAAGTATGAAAAGTTAGATTAAAGGAAAAAAATTCAATATTATTTATTTTTAATTTAGTTTTTTCCAAGAATATTTTTTTAAAATTAAATAATATTTTTACAAAGTTATATATTTCCCATTAAGATAGAATATTATTTTTTCCAATAAGTAAATTCATCCAATTGATAAATTTGTTTAGTAAGAAGATATACGATATTAAATATAATTAAAAATGTAATTTTCATTATTAGAGGATTATGATATCTTATTAATTAGATATGATAAAAATATTATCAACCGGTGGACTTGAATAAAGAGGGGAATTATTCAAATAGATAAATTTTCTGAATTTTCTATTAAATAAGTGGTGTAAATTTTGTGTGGAAACTAAAAAATTAGTACACATCACATTTCATGGAAAACAAAAAACATACTGAAAACTTCATGAACATATAATATGGAAATTTGTATTTAATTAATAAAAATTTACTTTAAATAAAAGACTCATAGAAATATAAAATCAACAAAAAGGATGTTAATTTGGATATTGTGTTAGGTATAGATTTACTAAGTCATAATATTACAAGGGTAATTAAACTTTTTAACTCCAAGAATCCCATATATTTTACAAAAAAAATACAAACGTAATTAATGGGATATTTTGAATTACTCTAAAAACATAGATATTTTTATATTAAAATTTTCTTCCCTAATATATAATCTAGTCATATTAAGTAATAATGTATATTAGAAATAACATTCACTAAAATTTATTTAATAATTTTTATATTTAATTTTTTTCAATTAATTATTATCAATTAAAAAAGAGAATGGATGGATTTAAGAGAAGTGGATGTTAACAATCATAGTTAACCTAATATTTGGAACACATTAAAAAACATAGAACTAACAACTATGGATTATTAGTACATATATGATGAAGAATTATTGAATCCTATATAGTGTCCATATAGAGATTTTTCATAGTAGAAACTGTGATATCATTATACATAAAGGTAATGGATTGAGGAGATCATGATTTAGAGACTGATGATAAATCTATCTTGAAAATATGTTTTATTAAGGATTACATTCTCTATTCTGGTCTACTAGTGTTCTAGAATAAGTATAATATTGAATTAATTTTTTATAAAATAATAGAGGTGTTTGTGGAAGAAATCACAACACACTACAAAATTGTATCTCACACTGTTATGTCAGATTAAATAAAAAATCCACAAGGTTTTGTGATATTAAATATACTTTTCTTAACAATAAATGAAGAGTTTTTAGATAAATATACCATGACATATTATACTATACTGGAATTCATTCAATATTGGAGTAAAAATCCAGGAACAAATGAATAATATTTGGAGTACCACAACCCAAAAATTACGAGTGTATAATAATTTATGGTATAAAATTTTGAAAAAAAAAATTAAATCAATTATTATGGGATAAAACCAAATCATATTTTGAATATTTTAGAATTTTTAATAGATCTATAATGTGATTTTTTGATAAATCGCACATTAGTTCATTTTCCATGTCGTGTTTGGTTGTGATCTAAAAAGGGATTGTTTCATGACATAATTTTCAAACAATGGGAAGTAAATTTTTTTAGAAAGGGTAAAATCATTGATTGATGAGTATAGATAGATTTATAACCTGAGGAAGATTCCCACCCCATAATTTGTTCAAGATCATAATAAATTTGATGATATTTAGAAGATCATAACATTATTTTTTGTGGAATTCTAAATGATATATTACGTGTATTTTTTATAACTTAAATTTTATTGAAGACTAAGGAGAAGTGGATCATATCATGTCATGGTGTGGATAAAGTTGACATAAATTATAGAAATATAGATTTTTTCAATTCATAATCCAAAAAAAATCAATATAATATCTTCACTGTTTGGATTGAATTCAAAATTTTATGATTTAGATGTAAATTTTGGAAGTTTGCTCGATATAATTTAATGATTTTGAGCACATTTAATCATATGGTACACATAGAATGATCATGGATCACAAGAAAATATATTACTAAAACCATTTGTTTTAAATATTAAATTTTATAAATTAGAATATAATTAAATTTTTTTTGAATTAATTTAAAGCAAGTGAATATCATTATATTCAATTGGAAATGACTATTGATCTATTCTATTTATTCTAGATGAATCAGGAATATTTCATTTTATGAGATTATGGATCATGTCATAAATAGAGTAGAAATCATAAAAAAAAATCCCTTACTCATATGTAAGATATTTAAAATGTTATATAACGGTTGAATGGAGGAATCATATGGCTTCCTACAACGAAATAATTTGTATAACTCATGTCATGTGGTGACATATTAGTCATGACATGAAGAGTCATTATTGAATTTTATTTGTTTTGAAAAGATATATATTCCCATGTCATAGAGGATTATCATTCCATAATCTAGTTAAATTCAAATAATATCATTCCATTATATTTAGTACATGAAAAAGATATAGGGACATGACTTTTAATAAATTTATTATTTAGATTTATTAATAAGGTTTATTCTATGTAGTTTTTCACCATGTCATAAAACATATAAATGTTTAATAAGAACTAAAAAAATAATTAATATATCACACTATTATGATGCTTACCCTTTCATGAATTATAGGATCTAGATAGCTCAAAAATAAATGATGATGATTCATTATTAGAAGAGTTATGTTTTTCATGAAAAAGGTGTTATGTATCCCATTGAATTCTAAACGTAGCAATCAATAAGAAGAAGATCAATGGAATATACCTAATGTTGTGAATGATGGATTTTGATCAGATTTTGAATTTAAAAATTGAATTTCTAAATTCTTATTATATAGAGAAATATGTTTTTGAGATAATAAATAAAAAGTAAATTGGAATAATGAATATCTAAAATAATGGAAGTCATGATAACCTACTATGTATTTTTTTAATATCTAGATTGATTATGTCAAGTGTGTTTGGACTTCATCCTATTTATGATCATAATTTTTAGAAAACATTTTCTACGGGGAAAATTGAATAACTAGAAGTGAACAATAGATTATTATTAAAAACAACGAATGTGGTTAGTTATTATAACATTGAAACATGTATTTCGGAATTTTATATGTTTTTTGATACTATCTTCAATAACCTACCTGTAAAATATTTTGTGCAATAGAGGAAGAGGTTAGGGACATTCATGAGTAGTGAACTTGTTCTAAATTTCTAAATCATAATCATTGGAGAAGTGAATAGTTGATAAATTAGTACAATGTTGATATATACTACTTATGTGTATCCTGGTACAGGTGAAACAAGTAAAAATATATTTGTATGTGCTATTTCAAATTATTTCATTTGGTTGTGCTTCTCTGATGGATTAAAGTCGTCTTCTCTAATGAAAACAAAATATCCAATTGAATTTTATAAAATAAAAAAATTTATCCACCCTAATTCACCACCCAGGGAATATAGTGGGTAGGTATGATTTCAAATTTGGTATCAAATCCACTAGTTTTTTCTTATAGATTCTATCAAAGTAAGATGTTTTTAAAGAAAATTCTGAAATTGTAATTATAATACCCAGCTTTAATGAATATAATTATTATATTTAGAAGAAATAAATAATTTCTAATTTATGATCTATTGGGATTAATTTTTATATAAAAATAGTTCTTATAATTCAAGTAAGTAATTCCTATGAAATATGAATGATAGAATTTGAAAAGAAATCGTTTAATCCTGATGTGTAGGATCAGAATTATTTTGAAGGATATTTTTATAATCAGATATATATAAAAGTGATGAATTATCCCATATCAAAATAGATATGGGACCAGTTTGTAAATATCTATTAAGGTGATTTAAATGTGATGGTGGAAATTCAATAGGATCTTCAAAGAATATTTTCTCACTTGAAGATGGGGTCAAGTGAAAATATTTATAGTATATTCAATAATATCATTAAAGTAGTTAAATTTATTCATGGTATTATTCTAGATATGAAATATAATTATATAATGAAGAACTTAATTCCAAATATTACCACCATTTAATAATATAAAAGTGTCTATACCTAAATAATTAATTATTAGAGAATTATTTCATGATGATATGCCAAGAAAAATGGTCTCATATGAAATTTGAGTGAAGAAAAAAAATTAGATCATTCTTCTAAATGAATCTCATTTAGATTAATAGAGGAAAAATGGGATTAGTAGGATACAACTGAAGAATATTTTTGTGATTATCTCTTATCTCATATATAAGGATTTTTAATAAGGATAAGGAAATATTTTATGGAAATATACTCTTATACATCTTTCATTGTTGAAAAGTTATAAATTAAACTTTCAATTGTCTATAAAGATTTTAAGGAGTGGAAGATGAGTTTTAATTCCAAAAAAATATCGATAAAGAAACTTCCCTCAAGAAGGAACATTATTTCTCGAAATTCAATTGAATATAAATTTTATAAAAATGGTTTGGATAAAAATGACTAAGATAATACTGAGTAAGACCCATTATAATTCATTAAAATGAGTTTATCTTAAACATAGAAGATTTTATGATTGATTCATTGGAGAAATAAAAATCACATTTAGAATATGATGATCAAGTAAAAGAAATTTTGTATCTCTAGGTGCAAATGGATGTAACACCCCATGATTTTATATGTATTTCCATTGATATAAACTTGAAATATTTTATATATTAAGTTATATGAAACCCTTAGCCTAAATGAACCCATGATATTGTATACCATTATAACATAGTCATTATATTGGTGTGTATTAATTTTATTTACAATATTTTGAAATTTATATATAATTGTATTTATAAATTCAAATTTATTCATTAATTCCAAATAAATAATCATTGAATTTTTAGAAAAATAATTTAATAATTAAGAGACTATTTTTTAAGAAAATTATTTTTCAACATGTTATGTATTATTATCTAAACAATTATATTGATTTTTATTATAGGTTATATTGTATTGGTAATTTATTATTAAAGATACATACATTAGTTATCTAAATGTTAGGAAAGAAGATACAATCTTTTAATTGTTAAATGTTTTATTTTTTTATAAATAAAATTATTTTTAAAATGTCTTATAATCATAATAAATTAAATAAATAAATATTTATTATTTTTTTATAAAATTTACAGATTATATATTTAATCAAATATGTCAAAATTAATTTTATAGTTTTTATTACGAAATGAATTAAATTATATTAATTTTTATTCTTAAAAATATATTTTCCTAAAAATGGTTTTCATTGTGTTTCAAAAAACTATTTTAAAATGAATTTATTCCACTTATATAAATATAATTTTATAAAATGGATTCAATAGTGTGAAAAATAATGATGATATGTCTTAATGAGGTCACTTTCATTTTGGGTCATATTGTAATATATAAGGGTAATATTTCTACATAAACTTGTCTAATTTTTTTTAAGATATCTCAACCCTATATTATTCTATATTATAATTATTATCTATTTGGATCCATATTCATAGGAATGTGACATTATATTATTTAAATCTTTTATGTAATTCCACGTGTGTCATCTTCCTCATGTATAAAAGGGTGCCTCATATCTACCCTTATTCGCAAATTTTTAGCCTTATATTATATACCTTAATACCATTCCAGATTCAATTACTATATCCTAGAGACCTTATTATTCTTCTTAGAGAAATATTTCAAGGATTAATTATAAACTAATGGGGGTCTCTCAAAGAAAATATATAAATATTAATTGAGCTCTTCCAATTTTAATTATTTTTTAACCTTATCTAAATTATTGTTTCTATCATAAAATGATTTATACAATATCATAAATATACTTATATTTTATTATTATGATTTCCCAACTATTTATCATATCATTTGCATCAAATGGGAAATGAAATATCCCTTGTGCATACATGTGGACTACATCCACCATGTAGAAATATGAATCATTTTTTATAAATCACTCTCAATAAGGAATATAATTCTTGTTTTGATAAATATATATATGATATTTATGATAAAATTATTATTTTTTAATCATAAAATATTATTTATATCACTTTATTTAATTTTTTAGTAAATGTAAACAGTGTTCATGAGTATGTACAGACTACTGTCTTTATGAATAATGTAATTCATTTTTATATTTATGCCCCTTATGGGAGGTTAAATATGTGTATATAATTAATATATGTGATATTTATATCATAATTAAAATTTTAAATATGATTTAACCCAGATCATTGTACAAGTACTAGAACTGTCAAACTAAAAAATTCATGCAAACTGAAACTATTATCCCCAAAAAAATGACCATTTTAATGATTAGTTATAAATAAATTGGATTCTAAATGTTATAAGTGGATCATATATGATATTATAAGAATTTAAATGGTTATTTTATAGAATTATAAAACATTTAGATTTACAATATGAGGGTTAGAGTTCTTATGAACAATACGGTCGTGAGGTAACTATTTTATGATTTAATATAATTTTTATCATGGTTGTTTATACTTAAATTTATAAGGATTAAATTATATGATATATCTCAAAAATATACAATGAAATTTATTATCCTATATTAATTTCATGATATTGCATGTCCACATATCATTCTCATATATCGATGTACACAAAATCCTAAAATAATATTTTAATGAAAACAAACATTATTTATCTTTTTGGTCATTGATCATTTTATTACATGACCATGTTTTCTTTAAAAAAATCAATAATGTATTAAATATTCCCCAATGATTTATTAAATTAATTTTTACTAATTTTTAACTTCGTATAAAAAAAATCAAGGAATATTCTTTTCATTTCTAGAGGATATACATTTTTCCATATGTGTTAAATGAATATTTATGTTAACATAATACACACAAGAGACATTTCTCATTATCATGAATACTCTTTGATGGGAATATAACTATCCAATTTTTCATTGTTATTTTCAAATAAAACATCTCCCTTAATGTTTTCTAAATTATTTTATTTTATATATGTGATTTAAAAATAAAGAATGTATCGTCCTCAAAAAAAGTTGAATATTCCATTTAAAATAATTTTCATATATAATAACATGTGTTGATGTTACTTATGCTCCACTAGGTATATGATTATATGATAAAAAACGTATTATTTATCTGGATGTTTTAGGGTTATAATGATGAAATATTGATGAAACCAATTTTATTTTCCATGGGTTAAGTTATATTGAAGTGATAAATGTTTTAATGATCTTAGATCTTATATATTAATTGATTATAATTATTATTAATAGGAAGTTATATTATATCCCTTTAATTAATTTGTTAAATATTAATGTTTTATGAGGTCAAAGGGTACATAAGAGGTTATCAAAATCCTAAAATTGGGTATAAAGGATGTTATCTCAAGACTAATAAAGGATATATTTATGGTTATACAAATACCAATGTGGGTATATAGTTTGTTATCCCAATCCTAACATGTGATTAATATCTTAGTGGTTGGCCTAGAGAAAATATTTTTATGATTAAAATTATTTCACACCTTATTTCACTTTTTTATGATATGATATTATTATAATTCAATTATCTTATAGATCATGAACTTTGATTCCTTGATTATTCATAACTTAAATATGGTTAATAAATTTTTCATAACTAATGATTAGGATCTATGAATTGATGGTAATGGTTTTTCAAATGTTAAGATCATGTTCTCATACTCTTATTCTCATTTTATCCTTAAATGATCATTGATATCTCCCTTGATTACCCTTAATAAGAATCTTGGCTCACACTTTATTATGTTTTCTTTTCCCCTATATATGAATAATGGTTTTATGTATGAAATGTATAAGAAGGGTGATATTTGTTATGAACTTAGTAGGATATGATATAGATATTTTTTATAAAAGTGGTTTATGTATCTAAGTCTCCAATGACACAAAACCATTACGGTTATTATATTTAGTCTAATGATACGTAATGTATATCCCTTGAATAAGATTAAATATTTATTTATGAAATGTTTGGGTCACCTTATTTGGTATTAGAGCAAGGTTTAGTTATTTTTAGAAACCATTATGAGTAAATTTTAGTGAGATCCCAAAGGATAATATAAAGTATCGGATTACATCCTAAGTTATGTTAGAATTTTTTTTTTTTTGATTTTTTTCCATTCAGATACATCCATATCGAGATACTAGAAAGTGGGGTTGGTTATAGAAAAAACATTCACTAATGGGTAAAAACTTTGAAATTGGTGGATTTGGTATTAGCTCGATTATCACTAATTCACTATGAGTGGGCCTAAGACAGGACCCCTGGATAGACACTCTTGAGGGATAATCATAGGTTAAATAACATTTTATCTATGAAAAAGTATAAAATATTTTAATAGAAGATGACCATGGATGAACTTATATATTTAAAATAAGGTTCCATGATTTATATCTCTTGTAATTTATTTTTTATGATTATGTGGTTTCTCGCAGGGTTTAATATTTTACAAACTGGGTTTTATCATTTAATTCAATGGATGGAACACATAGGAACCATGTAAACACTGAATGTGATGGGAAATGTAATGAATGTACTCCTAAGAAACCAAATGTTTTTGGTTACCGAATAAAAAATCTCATTGTTATTCTTACACAACATTCAAAATCCATGAATAATTTTGGGATTGAAAATTATAAAATGAGGGAGAATTATTATGTTGCCTCTTTTTTTATGCAACATCCATCTTCATTTAATAGGTAGTTTGATCCAATAAGTTTTTATAAAAAAATTATTACCTATGAAAACATATTTTTTATTCTTCAGTGTTCAGATAATGAAATTTTATTTTATTATTTCTAATTCAAAATTAAAAGTAGATAAATGTTGGAATCTTATCATGAACATAGAGAAACAAGAAGAAATTAAATATATTAGTGGGATGAATTTGGACTGTTAATTTTAAATAAGTAATTTTCTTATATTCTTAATTAGAAAATAGAGAAAACAAAATTCATCTAAATCATAAGAATTATGAATCCATAGTACCTATAAGGAAAATGTTACAATACTTATGAGGTACTCTTTTGGTATTGTCATTAAACTAGAAATTAATATTGATAAATTATTTAGTTTCATAAAACAATGTCACCAAATAGAACTATATATAAGAGAATTTAGTATATATGAATATGTTTTTTGGTGTTCTATGAAGGTATAAAATATAATAGATTCTCCCATAAATCTCATGGTTTTGATAGGAAAATAAATATAAAAATTAAATTAAATTATAAAAATGAAACCATATAGGGAAGAAGATGAGTTTTTTATGCCAAAAGTGTTGAATGGGAAATGTAGAAAATTATCTTAATGATAATAGTTAATTCATTATATAGGGAATGAAAGATCATCAGGAATAAAATTCTAAAGTGACTGGAAAAAGTTAGTTCCTTATGGGAATAGAGCGAAATCTTCACTAAATTCCCCACCCATACTCAATGTTTCAAATTAAAGTAGTATATAAATTTTTCTAATTAGTATATTAATTTTATGGTTAATGATGGCGATCAAAATTAGTAACCTTATAATACAATAAGTAAAAGGAAATTTTATGTACCCTCTATTTTCAGTGTGGGGTAAAATAATGAAGTGGGGAAAGGAACACTTACCATCCACTCTAGAAATGATAATTTATTATTTTATTTTTGATCAATCCACTCTTTTATATATAATTATTTTTATAAGGGTATTACATTACCACCTCAATAATTATATGCTTAATTATAATTTAAAATAACTTATGGAAAAATGATTTCATATCAAGTCTAGGATTCTTATCAAAATAATGTTTTTGGAAACATGCTTCTAAAAAATAACATTTTTCTCCCTATAGTGTAATTTCATTTTTGGAATGGATTGGAATTATTTATATAGTTCCAATATCAATTTATTGGGAAGGAATTTTAATTTTTATATTTTGATCCAACCTATTATTTCTATCAATTTAAGGATGAATTGGAACTTCTAATGTAAATTACATTAATTTTATGGGTCCTGATTCCTATTCAAAAGGGGATCTTATCTCAAATTATAGGGGAGAAACTAAATATAAAATATAGGCCTATTTTATGGGAGTTTTTAATGTATTTCCAAAATAGTTTACTACTATTCCCTTTAATTATAAAGTTGAGTCTTTAATATAACTCATAGCTATTGCTACACCTATTTAAAAGACTCCATGTAAAAAAACCTCCAACTGAGAATAAACTATCAAAAAATCAACTCCATGAGAATCCTGATAAAGGAAGCATTTCTCCGTGGTTGTCAACATGGGGTGAACCTATTCTTTTTTATGAATAAATATGGGTCAATTCAACCCAACATTGATTATTGGGAATGTGATAATATCAAGATCAATAATAACTATTTTCTTCCTTATATTGATCATTTGTTTGATCAATTATAAAGAACACAATATTTTTAAAATTTTTACCTTCATTTTGGATACTATAAATTGAGGGTAAAAAGTGAATACATAACCCAGACACCCTTTTATATCTGGTATTTACACTATGAATTTATAATGATACAATTTGGTCTTACTAATTCCACCTCTATCTTCATATATTTAATGAGTATTGTCTTTAGAGATTACCTAGATTAGTTTTTGGTGGTATTTATTATATATATTCTTATATATCCAAATATCATACAAGAGAATGATGATAACATTATTATTATATTAAAGACCCTAAAGAAGGATAATTTGTATGTAAAATTTACTAAGTGTTAATTTTGGCGACATAAAGCTTCATACTTTGGTCATGGAATCTCATGTATGGTTATATATATATCCTTCAAAGATGAAAGTTATTCAACATTGGCCCAGACTAATCATTGTGACTGAGATAATTAGTTTCTTTCGATTTTGTGGATATTATTGATTATTTTTTAAAATATCTTACAACTATAAAATAAAAACACTAAGTTAACTCTCAAGTGATTATAGTTTCATTGGATAGATGAGTGTTAGGAAAATTTAAAGGAGATGAAAATATGGTTCCTTAGTGCACCTATAATCAAAAAACCTAATACTGGGGAAGATTTATTGATATACAGTGTTACATTAGATAAGGCTTTAGGACGTTTTATTATGAATAATTACATGGTGATAACTTAGTCCTCATTCCTATTGAAACATCACTATCAAAATTACTCAACTCATGATTTGGAGCCAGTAGTGGTAGATATTTCATGAAAATATGGAGGAATTATCTTTATGGTGAAATTTGTATAATATATAATTTTCTTAAAATCATGAAGTATATATTTACATAGAAAAATTTGAATAAGTATTAGAGGAGATGGTTTGAATTTTTTATGATTATGACTACTCAATAAACTACCACCATGGGAAGGAAAATAGGGTGATATATGCTATGAGGTGAAAGGACCATAATTTTTTTCCTTGATGAGGATTAAAGAGATACAATATTTATTGATATAAAAAATATAGTCCTTGAAATAATGATAAAAGGGGGAATATTATATCTTTCTAGGGTGAATTTTAAACCATCCATACATGTGAGTATGAGGCATAAAAAGATGATGTGGAAGTGAATGGTGAGATATGTTCCTAAGTTAAATATTTATTATAATGAAATGATAGGGTTTCAGAACTATGTATGTCTCTCTTTAATACCAAACATAAAGTCAAGGCTATTGTAAGAATCTCATAAATCATCATTCACTATTCACCTAGGAAGTATTAAAATTTTTAGAGAACTAAATGAGTATTTCCAAGGGGAAATCTCGAAGGGGGATATTGAAAAGTATATATCTTGGTTCTTATTATGTTATAAATTTAATAGAGATAGGTATAATTTTATTGGGATTTTACAACCATTACATATACCATAATGTAAATGTTAAACCATCACTATGGATTTGGTCATGGGACTCCCCAAAATATCAAATGATCATAATGATATTTTAATTATAGTCAATCACAATACAAATCCCGCACATTTCATTATAATCAGATATCATTTATCTCTAGATCACTTTTAAATGATATACATTAAGAATGTGGTATGACTAGATGGAGTACCACATTTTATTATATCATTTTGAGATCTGAGGCTTACCTCAATGTTCTAGATAATTATTCATAAATCAATGTATACAGAGTTGAGTTTAATTACAACTAATCTTCTTTAGATATATGGTTAATATTAGTGAACAATTCATAACATAGAGGTTATGATAATTTCTGATTCTCTATATTTAAGAGGATTTTGAGATCAATACCTTCATCTTGTCAACTTCTATTATAACAATATCTTTCTCTCAATTATTTAGATCATTCCTTATAAAAAACCACTGTTGATAAAATTTTGGAACAGTTACATACTATAATGATGTTTGAGAAAGAATAATTTTGGGACTATAGATGGGTAGGAAAATGGATGAGATGGTTAAATCTATTCAGTATCACATCAACATGTCTTAGAGGAGACAGAAGTGTTATGCTGATAATTGTCGATGGAGTCTATTGTTTGAAGTGGGTGAGAAGGTATTCATTTGAATTTATTCATATAATAATTTCATAATATCAGAAAATAATGTGAATATAATTCCTAGATATAATGAACCTTTTGAGATTCTTGATAGGATCAAGATACTTACTTATTGATTGGTGCTTCCACAGAACCTCTCCCATGTTCGTTATGTGTTCCATGTATCTCCCATGTGTAAGTGTGTAATATATAGATTTTTCAAAGAGGTTCATATTCATGAAATTACTTTTTAAAATAATTTTTTATTCTAATAAAAGCTTCTATGATTTTATGGAAGGGTTTGGAAGTGTTCAAGTCTTGTTTGGAGCCCATAGATATAGTTTTTGGAGGAAATGGGTGAGGTTCACAGACAGTGAAAACCATGAGCCTACAATCATGCATCCCAATATGAGGGACACAATATCCTTATAACTATGAAAGAGAGTTTCACATACATGAAAGGTTATTGTAGAAAAATATATAGGGGAGTATCACAGGTTGTGCATCGTTTTTCAAACCATGTGCATATCTCGTGTAATTGGATGAAACACTGGACAGTATTAGTGCATTGTTTGGCCAACTGTGTCATAAAACTGTAAACCCATTAAAATTGGGTGAAATTTAATTTCTTATATTTGGTTTTTTAAACCTTATTACCCTCTTTTCATTCTCAAATAACACAACAACTCCCCCCAACTCATTGAGAGCTCCCTATTTTCCCTCATTCTATGATTTGATCCTCCTCCCTCATTAGATTCTCAATTTACTATTTGTTTGGAACATTTAATATCCATTGTTAACCTCTTTAATCATCTTCTTTACATTATTCATTTATTTATCTATAGAGAATGTTCAATCCTTATGAACTAATATTCCATATTTTCCGGGTGTTTGTCTATTCTAGAAATTTCTATCATTTTATCCCTTATCTGATCCCAGTGGTGGATGAGAAGTCATATGACTCGATGAGGTAGGTGGTCTAGTAAATTTCCCTAAAATCTTATTTACTTATATTATGTGACATTTTTTCTCAAATTAGACCTTATATATATTACCTTAAAATGAGTAAATATTTTTTAATTAATGATCCCCTATTAGAGATACTTCCATATGCCCTTTTGTCATCAGAGGTTTTCTACCTCGATTAGTCCCACCCTTGGGGTACATATATTAAATATTGTTGAGAATAAATAATGGATCTATGACCCAACCAAAACTCTAGGTAGGTATAGTTGTTTCAAAATTCAAATGGTAAAAATAAATTAACTTAAATATAAATCTTACTACCAAAATCATTGGACCTTCTTGAATTAAGAGTGAGGCCTATGACTAAATTGTATTAAATTAAAAACTGAATTGGAAATGTATACTTCTTCAAGAAATCATTAATATATTATATGAAATTTTTACTTATTATTGTTAGAAAATTGATACTTGTGGTTTTGAAATGGTTAAGGTATGTTTTAATCATGATGCTTTATGCACCCTTGATATTTGATGTTAGACATGATTTTTCACAACACTTATTTAGATGTTGTACATGAATATTCACACCCCTTTGGTTAGGATGTTAAGCATGAGGATTCAAATCATTGATTTAGATTTCTTAGATATTACATTTCTTATTCCAAATGAGTGATGGGTTGATGCCCCTATTTGTAATTCGTGACTCTTAGGATTATGCAAGGATGCCTTGGTTATACACCATGGGTCCTAGATATTACTACATATATGTGTGTGTGTGCATGCTTACTCATATAAATATATATGTATATACATATTCATATACTTATATACTTATATCTATATATATACGTGTGTGGAGACACATGTTCAGAGATATTCCCTCTTGGGCTAATGATGAATGTGTAGGATAGTCATCCATGATGAATCTAAGCCTAATGGGTTTAGATTATTTGATAGTTTTCTTTTATCATTATAATTGAATGATTATTCTTTATTTACATTGGCTAGAATCATACAAGAAATAATTGGTGATGAATAATAGAGTTTTACTCGCACCCTGTTTGGGATGCCATTTGGTTCTCGGGAATACTTTATGGATGCAGATTGGGAAAAAGAAATTTTCCTAGCTATGGATACTTGATTTTTCATTCTAGGGTGGAGTAAAATATAAACATATCAAGAAAATTCTCATGATGCTATTGGATCTATCCATTTTGGGTATTTTTTCCTATTATACCTTTAATTTATGCATTTTTACTTCCATGTATTCCAATATCATTTTTGTAGTATCATAACATAGTCTTCATTTGTATATTACATTGGATTTTATTTATGACTACTTATTACTATATAGATATTCTTCTTGCTTTTTTTTCTTCTATATTTCATCAGTTGACTTACCTTTTTACACAATTGTGCTATGCTCTGATCATGATCGTATAGTATCTCCAATACATCATTATAGACCATTGATACTAGTTTGTAGTCTCTAACATATGTGGAGGTTTTTTTGAGGCCACGTGACCCATTAGATAGGTCAATGATTTATGAATTGGGCCTAGTACACCACAAATTGGTATAAGAGTTTCTTTTCCTTTCCTTACTACATTAGGATGCTAGAAAGTAGACTAGGGTGTGTTGGAATTTAGTAACGAGTCTGTTTATGGGATTAACTAACAAATATATATATATATATATGGAAAAATCCATGTGATCAGGGATAGGACTTGATGTAATGTATTATGCCTGTTGTAGTGCTACTAATTTCACCATTGGGTGATGCACATGACTTGTGGAGTTAATTACTATTATGAATTTCTTTTTACCCTTTGAAAATAAGGAAAGAAGTAGTATTTTAATGCACCGTTGTAGTCACCTAAGGACTAAAATGTTATTCATATTATTTGTCATGTTTACTTTATTTTGTGGAATTACTATAGAATATTATAGTTCTTTTACTATTATATTGGAAACTATATTGACATTTCATATAGTAAATGGATAATCTAATTGGTTTTTAACATCAATGCTTCAACCTAAATGGTTTTCCCCATATATAATGATGGTGGAACCTTAATTAGAAACTTTTAGTATGTTTGGGCTATGGAACCTATAGTTACATGGGATAAAACATTAGTGGTTTCAATTACATGGATACCAATGGTAATTTATGATGGGGGAACTCCATAAATTGTGAATAGTGTTCTACCAAATCAATATATCATGTATAGACCTGTTATGTATTGAGAAAAAATGTAATGGGTAGGTTGTAGTTACATGATCTTCCAATTATAACATAAGAAGTATTTGTCATTATAACTTGGGAATGGTAACTCATCTAACAAGACCTTGATATATATATATAATCATATAATCTTATAATATAAAAAATTGAGTTAAATTGTTACCATAAAATGGGGATCCCAATTTCAACATCATCGATGGTTTCCTCTATAACATGCAATTCAAAATCCACATATTGGGACCTCTACTGTGAAATAATGAACTAGACCCTGATCCAACCTTAGTAGTGGGATATAGGGTGTTTATATTCTGACTCTTATGATCTTTTATATACCTAGACCCGGATTTTGGAGATGAAATATGGGTGTTGAATATTATATTGGAAGGCTATGTACCTACTCAATTCATTACATTAAATCATTATTATTATTGAATATTTTTTTGAGGATTGTGTCTGGTATTGTAGAAAAATGCAACCATGATGGCCTCGAGTCAGATGCCAGGAGGGTGGCTACAACCATGCTTCAAAGGTGGTGGAACCTAAATCCCTAGTGTTAGCTAAAGTTTTTTCACCTATAGAACCTCGTGATAATTCTGATATGGGCGTTGATGGTAATTTTTAAGAGTGTTTCTTATGGATAGTTCAGTTTATATTGGGATATCCATGACATGTCTCTTATATGGATGAGTTTATGAAATATTTCTAATAGTAGCGTCCAACAACGCTCTTGGGGGATGGTGGACCCCAGGATACTAATTCATGGATATAGTCCATGAAATATATATTTGAGAATTTAAAAATACCTATGGAATGGAGGGTTAAGCTCACATCTTATATTCTAGTTGATTTTTCAAATATTTCGTGTGATTTTATTACCCTGGTATATTTTCATCAGGATATGGACTAGAGAAACATTAATATGGTCTTTCATGGCTAATTTATTCTATAGAAACTGAGAGATGTTTGAGATTGGGAAATTTTTCACTTTCAATATGGTGCTACATCTAGGATGGATTATTCTGCTTGTTTCACTGAGCTCTATTATTTCATAGTGAATCTTGCTAGTAATTAGTTGATTATAGAAAGTTAGTTTCAAGATTAAAACTTGTATTCTATCTATATTAGGTTTATTACCCCTATTTGACTACAATTTTTGAGATAGTGAACCTGGCTCTTATTACTAATCACAATCTGTTAGAAGATAAAGGTGTGGACCTTGGTGGTTCAGTACCAAGACAAAGAAGTAATTCATCTAGTGGTGGAAAGTGATACCTATAGACTAATTTTGGGAGTAGTACTAATGATATGGAATGAAAAATAGTTATTTGATATGTTATCAATGTGTGAATCCAATGAACATGAAACCCTAGAAAAATAGAGACCCATTTGAGTGTCAATTCTATAATAGGATTGGTCATACTTAGCATTTTTATAGATCATTTTTTTTGTTCCCTGCGATAGAGAGGACTTGTACCATCTCCTCATTTAGGAGGGATCTCTGTAGCTCTACAAAAAGAAGAGAGACAGATTATTAATATTTTATCAGTCAAAGGAGATGTTCATGGATGAGGAATCCAGATGAATGATATTCGAAGCTACTACAGTAAGTCATTTTAGGGTAGTCAGGATGCATCTCAGGGTTGTGGATTGATCCTGTTACAAGTTATAGAGTTGAAACATAAGGAGAAGTAATTAAATACTTATAATATATTATTCAAGATATTAGTTTCCACTAGCTTAGTGTCTTATTTATTTAATTCATTCTCTTCACATTTGTTCACATCTACAACTATTATGGAAATCCTTGGTTATGAAATAGAGTATTTTAGTGGGGTGATAACTCTTTACACTCTAATGGGAATTAAAATAGAAAGAGTACACTAATTATAGGATTTTACCCTTGATATAGGTGGTTATCCTTTCATATAGAAATTTTTTTCCTTAATATGATAAGTTTAGATTTTATTCTAAAGATGGATTGGTTAATCTCTTATCAATCCCTTTTTTATTATTATAAATTATGGGTGAATTTTTATCCATAGAGGGTGATAAATAAATTCTCAATGGGTAATTGGATGTCTTGGAAATTTGAGCTATACCTTACCATTAGGGGATTTATATATTTTTAACACAGATTACGGATCAATTTTTGAGTGATCAGACAACTCATCAGGCAAATTTACCTAATACAGTGGATCATTATATAGTCATTTTCCCTAAGGATGTTTATGGTTTAACTCTTGATATAGTGGTTGAGTTTACTTTTGATATGGTTCTAGGAGTTGTACCAATATTTATTTCTCCTTATAGTATGGCTCCTACTGAGCTTCAAGAACTCAAGTGGTTGTTAGAGGGCTTGAAAGCTAAGCATTTTATCTGACCTAGTACCACTTCTTGGCATTCACCAATCCTTTTTTTCACGAAGGAATATGAAACCATCAATTATTTTGGTGTACTATCAGAAAATAAATCAAATTATGATTAACAATCAGTATTTAATTCCTCATATAGACAACCACTTTTACCAATTTTGGGGATCGGATGTTTTCTCAATGATTTATTTGAGGTTAGGCTATCCTAGATAATAATTAATACCTTCATATGTTCCTCATACAGCCTACCAAAGTAGATATTGTCTTCATGAGTTTTTGGTAATCCCTTTTTGTCCCCCAATAATGCCAATTTTTTTATGACCTTTAGGAATTGGGGTTCTCACCTGTATATGTATTCCTTTATGGTAATTTTCATGGTTGAAAAATTGGTGTACTCTCATACTAGACATGATCATACAAAACACATAGATTTTTGTATTAAGTAAACTAAGTTATAACCATCTATATGATAAGATTAAAAAATTCCACTTCTGGATTGACAAATTATACTTCATGTGTGACATCATATTAGAATCAGGGGTATTAGTTGACCAAGAGAAGGTAAGAAATATAGTTTCATGGGAACAATACATGGATGTATTTGATATTCAAAATTCATTAGTTCTAGATAGATATTTTAGTAATTTTATTTACGATTAATAACACCTTGAATCACCTTTTACAATATTGAATAGAAAGGGTCTTAAGTTTATATGGTCTGAATATTTTGAGAAATCCTTTTAGGACATGAAATAAAGATTGATTTCATTGGAAACCCCAATTATTTTAGATCTTTTGATAAGTTATACCATATATTGTGATGCTCCAGGTGTCAATTGGGGAGATGTTCTGAAACAAGATGATTGATTTATGGCATCTGATCCTCATAATTTGAGGCCCTATAAGAGAAATTACCAGATGTATGACCTTGAGTAAGAATCAGTTGTTAGTGAATTATGTTGTTCGATACATTATCATTTTGGGATATGGTTTATTGTGTAAAAAACAATAAAATCCTCAAATTCATATTCACTCTGCATGAAATGAATCTTAGAAAATAAATTTGGGTTTATTAGGTTAAATTCTTTTATTTAAATATTCATTATATTCCATAGAAAGGAAATTTAGTGGCCTCACCACATTTAGGAGAAATTATTATAGGCACATCTAATTATGAATTTTATATCTATATATTTATCTAGGAATAATTTTTATGTTGATCCTTATTGCTGAACTCTAGATTTTGATGTAGGAGATCAGGTATTCTTAAGTTTCTAGCCTAAATTGGGGAATCGATTGATTTGGAGGTATGGTATGCTATCAGTTCATTTCTTCAAAGATATTATTGTCTTGGAGGGGTTTAGACAATTATCTTATAAAATAGAACTCCCATATACATAAGGGTCTACATATTACATTTTTAATGTTTCCAAAATATTTCATTACCATTCAAATTCATCTATCATCATTGAGCCTTATTAAGTTGAGTTTGAGATTAATACTTCTTTTGAGGATTACCTGATTTTTATTTTTTGTTTTAGTATGAAGGTTCTCTAAGAAAGGTTACTTCCTTTGATTCATGTAGTATGGCGTCATGTCCTTGTATAGTAAGAGACCTGGGAAGGATAGGTGGACACAAATTCTTAGTGGATGTATTTATTATCATATGATGTTCAACCACCCTCATAAGGGAACTCAAGGATGAATTGTTTTATAGAGGGGAGGTTGTAATATATCATATTTTTAGAGAGTTAAAGATTAATTAAATTAAAATTTAATCATCCTTTTTAATATAATAAATGTTCAAAAGATTTTAAGTAAGGTTCCACACACAACTAGGAATTTTTCAAAGATCATAGCTCTATTATATAGAGGAAATAGTTGATTTTCATAGTTTATTGCATGGTTATCACTAAAAAATAACAAAAAACCATGGGTCTCTATTGGGGTGACATGTAGTATTTAAAACTATGAAAGGGTTATACAAAATAATTCAGTGGTGTTATGTAAAAAAGTAGATGGGAGAAACATAGGATGTACAAAAATTTTCAAGTGATACTCCTATCATATGTGATGGGGGTGACACCCTAGACAGCGATGCCAAATGTTTAGTTAATGGTTTGGACAAATGTGTTGCCAAATCATGTGCCCTTTAAAATAGTTTAAATTACCTTTTTCCTTTTAGAATTTAAACCCTCTTCCTCCTTCTTCTTTCAAAAATCACATAGAAGATCCTCACACTCATAGTGATCTCCCTCTTGTCTCTCAAACACAGATTTGATCCTCTTTCTTAATATGGTGCATGATTATCTCTCTATTCACCGTGTTTGATCTCTATCTGTAAGATCTTTAATACTGTTTCATCCTTTATTCATTTATTTCACCATATGGAATGCTACATTTGTGTGATCTAGTATGGCCTATTTTTTAGGTATTTTTATATTCTTCTAATTTCACTCCTTCTAGGAAAAAACATATGGTGATACTGGATGAGGATTCATCTATTTCCAAAAGGTTGGTGGTATAGTACCTTTCCCACAAAGACTTGTTGTCTATATTATGTTTCATTGTTTCTCACACTATATAATCAATGTGTTCCCTTAAAAATCTGTAAATTGTTTTAAATTAATGATACATTATAATAAATACTTTTATATACTATTATTTTCATTAAAGTTATTGTACCATGACTTGTACCACCCTTGGGGTGTGTCTATTAAATACACTTGAGACTCATAAATTGATGTATGAACCAAACCACCTTCTATGTGGTATTGGTTTTTTCTAAATAGAAGTGGTCAGATTTAATTAGATGAAATGGAAAAGTAAGATCGTGTATCTTATACCATCTTTAATTAAGAGTGTGGCTCAAAACTAAATGGGATTAAATAAAAAGTTAATTTTTCAAGTATAACTCTTTTGGAATTCTTTAATTTATTAAATGAAATGGTTAATATTATTATCATAAAATGGATACTAGTTGTGGAAAAAAATTTAATTGGATTTTTTATCATAATTTTTCACACTCCCTTGATGATTGATGCTGTAAATAATGTTTCACATTGTTTATTGAGAATTTAGGATTGACACTTCATGGAACTTTGGTTAACATATTGAGAATGATAAATCACATAATTATTTTGGATTTTTCAAACATAATGATTCATATCCTATATAAATACCGGGATAATTCCTCTATTTATAATACGTGACTCCTATGATAATGTAAGGATTCCTCGGACATACACCTCATGTCCTGGATAGTATTGTGTGTGTGTGTGTGTGTGATTACTCGAATAAATTTATATATGTGTGTGTGTGTGTGGTGACACATGTTTAGAGAGATTTTGGCTCGAGCTGAAGAATGTTGTTTCAGATGGGCATCCTTGAGGAACCTGATCCAGTTAGGTTTAGATTATTTAACAGCTTTTGTTTATCATTATACATACACCATATTCTTTATATACATTGGGTAGAACCATAACAGACACCATTGGTGGTGTAATTCTTAGTTTTTCTCACACCATTTTGGGAATTTTGTTTGGTACCTGGGAAGACTTCATGGATATTGGCAGGGACAAAGGAAAGCGCCAAGATTTGGATACCTAATTCTTTATACAATGGTGGAGTATGGGAGAAGTGGATCAGGCTAGTTATCCTACATCTATTGTAGATATCCATGTTGGCCCTTTTTCCTTTATTATACCTATAATGTATAACTATTTACTTCCATGTATGTCTACCTCATTTTTGTAGTATCATTACCTCATCATATTTAGTATATTAAATTGTATTTTATTTATGAATTATTATTAATTTATGGATGTTATACATATTTTATTTCTTATAAATTACGTCCATTGATTTATCTATTTTATCTATAGTATTGTACTATGATATTGAGGTCATAGTCTCCCCATTGTACCATCACATACCCTCACTTCTAATAGGTGGCCTCTGGTATATGGGGAAGAACTCTTGAGGACATTTGATCAACTGGACTGTTTAGTTATTTATGAACTATGATCAGGATCTTACAAAGTACATATCGCATACTGCACATGTTCTGAACTAAAAGTTTATACTGATAGAAAATGATATTTGATAGGATTAAAAATCAGTTGAATTCCTGAATCATATAGATAGTTTTATAAAATTGGATTATTCAGATAGTTAACGTTATCTAGAGGAATCGAAAATTCAAGGAAACTACATGGAAACTAGAGGATTTGATGAAGGAGATATATCCCAATTTTTATTATATTTATTTAATTTTAAGGAAAATTTTCATTTTAAGGGGGGTATAATGTAACATCGTAAGATTTTATATTGATTTCCTTAGAATAAATTGGACGTATTCAATCCCAAATTCTAAATAAACCCATCATATAGTATATTATTATAATAGAGTTGTTAAATTGGAGAGTATGAATAGGATTAACAAAATTATGATATTTATTTTGAAATGTTTTATTAATTTCAAATTCATTTATTCATGACTAATAAGAAATCATTATGTTTTTAATAAATTCATTTAATAATTAAAGGACATATTTTTTAATGGAATTTATTTTTCTACATGTTATGTATTATTATCTAAAAATTATATTAAACATTATTAAGAAGTTATTTTAATGAAATTTATTGGAAATTTATGAATAAAAATATATATTTTAGTCATATTAAGTTTATGAATGAAGATAAAATCATTTAAAGGTAAAAAGAATTATTTTTTGAAGAAAATTATTTTTACTTCATCAATGTGTTTTTATAATAATTAAACATATAAATATTTATTTATTACTATTTCTAATTAAATATAAAAAATAAATATTTAAAAAACTATTTTAAAATTCATTTTAATGTTTTTATTATGTAAGTAACGAATTTAAATTAAATTTTATGCTAAAAATATATTTTTATAAAAACTGTTTTTATTTCAATTTGTGCACTTATTTTAAAATGAATTTTTCAGAATTATAGAAATTAAATTTGATAAATGGATTTCCATATTTTGAATCTTGTTTTTAAAAAATTATTTAATGATTCCACTTTCATTTTCCTTGTAATTAATCGTAAAAATTGGTTAACACGTTTAAGGTTAAAACAAGTTTAATTGGTGTTAAACTAAGAGTGAAGGGTAATATATTAATATAAACTTGTATAATAATTATTTTCTTATGATATTTTAACATTTTATTATCTTAAATTATAATTCATATCCATTTGGATCCACTTTCACTTGAAAGTGACAATTTATTATTAAAATCTTTTAAGTAATTCTATCTTTATCATCCCCCTCACTTTTAAAAGAGAGCCTCATCTCCATCCTTTTTCAATAATATTTATCCTTATATATGAGTTAATAAATAATATAATACCTCTTTATATTCATTTAATTCACCCTATATCCCATTTTTTCTCATAAGACCAATATTTCTGGCTTAAGTTGTAAGTTGAAGTAGGTCTCTCAATCAAAAGGAATCAATCATAACTATGATATTTCAATTTTGATTATTCATTCACTATATATAAGACCATTATATAAATCATAAAATTTTTACTCCATTATCATAAATATAATGATATATTAATATTATGATATAACAACCATTTCCCACCTCCTTTTTATCAAATGGTAAATGAAAGTATCACTCATGCGTATGTATGGACTACTGCCACCAAATAGAAATATGATTCATTTTCCCTCAAAAAGTGAAACTGTTGTTTATAATGATGGATTAAATAAATATTTATGATATTTATGATATAAATATAAAATTTTAATGATAAAATATTGTATATCATTTTTTCTTTATTTTCATTATAAAATGAAAACATCGTTCATGCATTTATGTGGACTACTGTTTTCATGAATGTTGTAATTAATTTTTTTCCATATATAATAATTATTGATGGTTATAAATATGTATATGATGAGTATATATATATTTATATATGATATTTTTATCATTATTAAGATCCTTAGTAAAATTGAACAATAATCAAAGTATAAGGACCAAAACAACTGAACCAACGCTTTCGTGAAAAATGAAACAGTTAACTCCAAGAAATAACAATTTTTATAAAGTGTTATTAATAAATTGGTGTTTCAATGTTATAAGTTAATCATATTTTATATTATAAGTATTTAAATAATTTTTTTAGAAATATTTAACACATAAAAAAACTATTGTAGGAAGATATGGGTTTGAGAGAGTTATTTTTGAAGGAAATCAAGGGGAAATGGATATTAGATGAATCACTAACAAAATCCTTGAAGAATATTATATAATAGAATTTTTCTAGTAAATTATTGAAGATATATTTGTAAAGAGTTGAATAGGGATGAATTGGACCCTTAAAGTGGTGGATTCATATCTAAAATGGTATAAAATCTTATATGAATAGGTTTTATATATTAATATTTTTTTGTTGAAAATACATATAAACCCTCTCCGTCAAAATAAACTTATGTAATCTACTATAAAATTTTTACAATACTATTGTATACCCAGTTGTGCTAACATAAGTGATACATCCCACTATCTAACACCAATTACTCAGTATAAGATCACTAAGTACCTGGTGATATTTCATCACCCCATCCCTTATTCCTCCTTCTTCCATTTCATTCTCAAATCCTTTAACTTTTATCCAATTCAAAATTATATATAATAAGGAACTAAATGGATAAAATTAATGTGGTAAATATACCAAAAATGAATAATGTATTCAGAAACATCCCTCCATCATGATTTACATCATTAAGAATATTTAATTATTTTATTGAAGAAATAAGTTCCATTATGTTACTTTATTTCTAGATTTTCATTCCTTATTTTTATTTGGAGACATTATATACATCCATAAAATTTTAATTTATTGAATTATCTTTCCTAATCAGAAATATTTTCTCCTACCAATGATATATATGGGCTTCTCCAAAAATGAAAGATACCTCTCATGTTTGATATCATCATATCAGATCTTATTTAAAGGGTAAAGTACTTATTTCCCTAATTAAGAAACATAAATGGCATTATGCATGGTTAAGTGCCTTATAAACATATCAATATATTGATAATAGGGGATGAATCAATGAATAATGGGATTTACAATTACTTATCACATTAAATCATAATCTAAAACATGTTAATGTTTCATACACTCAAATATAAATTATCATCCTAACTTGCATATGCATGAAAAATAAATGTAATGTATATTAGGATTTTTACAAGTTTTGGCTCTTTTTATGAAGATTTATTCTTTATCATGGTTGGTTATTCTCCACAACTATGGATTATTCACTATAATTATATGTTATTTCCAATTTCATGAGTAGGTATAAAATCTCAATATCATTTTACACAGTCATTAAAGATTGCGTAGATTTACACGATAGATACAATGTAGCATAACCAGAATGAGAAAGATCACTTTTGATCTATAGTTTCTACAGCATCAGAAAATGAATATATTCCTTCATGAGCCACTATGATATCTAAGAAAAAATTTCTCACTTTGAAAAGATCTTGATATGCATCTACAAATATATTCTTAGAGTAAGATTCTATTTTTGAATGCTAGATGTCAAGAAAATATGGGAAAATTAAAATAAAACTTAAGTTTATGAATTATTTTTCTCTCAATATGCGGACCCTATTTTTCTCTACCACTCTTGGTAGATTTATCTCACATTGGTGGATCCTCATATTCAATAATTTTATAAATCCAAAAATTATATTAATTAATTAAAAAATTAATTAAACTCATTATTATTAAAACTTAATTTTGAAACATTATACGGCATAGTCATCCTCGATTTTCAAATTTTGTTAAGCCCGTGAAAAATGTACCATGATATAATGAATATTACCACAATTTTTAAATTATTTTATCCTCTAAATTACACTTATAAAATTATTATCATTTAATATATCAACAAAAAACAATCCAATAACATTCTTAATCTTTTATCACTATTGAATAATTACTCAAAAAAAATTAATAATTAATTTCCAATAATACCCAACATCCTCATAATTATATAAATTCAAACCCATCTTTTTTCCAATTTTTTCATGAAGAAATTATTAGAATAAAAAAATCAGATAATAAATATATTCAAAATATATTATCAACAAAATTATCAAAAATCAATATATAATAATTTTTTAATGATTATTACGAAGTAATAATAGCATATAATCACCACATTTAAAACACCACAATGATTTCCTGGTGTTACTACTTCAATATACTCAAAATATGAATTTATGAGAAACTTTTTAGATAGTAAATCTTGAAACATAAAATAGATATGTGTAGTGATTATCATTTTTGAATTATTAAATGTATAATTATGAATCATATTATAAATATCATCTTCAAACCATTGGAAATCAGTGTCAACATTTCCAAGTTTCAATTCATCAGGATAGAAACATTCAGGAACCATAATTCATTACAATGGAAAACATTATAAAATAAATATTTATATTTTAATCAAAAATCACATACAAGTTTATATATATTCTTGATCAGCTCAAAATTATTACATATGGATCAAAAATTTAATGCATAAAGAATTTCATATACATGAAACAATTCTCATGTCCTTAGGATAATTCTCTTATGTTTATATGATATTTCATATGGACAAAACAAATCTATTACATGTGGATAAAATCTATTACACATAGATCCTCATTCTTATATTCATCAGCATATTTCACTTATAGTGACCCAAATATCTTTTTTCAGGCCCATTAGATATTTTAATTAGAAAAATATTTAACATGCTATATCAAAATTCCATAACTAGGTAAACACTCATTAAACATATTAAACTGAACATAGATCATCTCAAACAATATCAAAAACCCTATTTATAGATTCAATTAATACCTCTATAATTTATAATGATTCTTAACAAATCATGAAAAAAAAACATACCATCAAATACACTAAGGTTACATTGATATCACCATTTTGTATTTTTTTCAAATCCATTAAACTATTTATTAAAAACTCTACTCTATTTTATAACTCACCAAATATCATCAGAATCATTAAATCATATCCTTCCTCGTATGATAATTTTCTTATAGAAAAAAACTATATAAGGTAATTTATTTGAGAGAACTTCATTCCTTGATAATAAAAAATTATGTTCAAATAATATAAATTAACTCCCCTTAGTGCATACATTTATATCTCACATACATCAATCACTTTAAATAATCCCTTATATCAAGAATTATCCATATAAAGAAATTTAAAAAGTAGTGAACACTCCCCCAATTTTAAAGATTATTTTCATAGTTTCTTCCAATATTTGTGTCAATATTTTTTCACCTTTGTCAAAACAATACAATGACTTTTGGGGGTTATCTCAACAAATTTCCAATTTAATAGAGATGTCTTAACAAAAATATTAATACTAAACATATATAACCTATTTGATAGAATATATTTTATGAGGATATATATAATATTATTATGGGTATAGATGTATTTAATCTTAATTTATCTATTGGAAAATTTTCTTTAATAAATATATACTAGATATTTATGTCTTTGGATCTAGAATTTTGTATAGGATTCTTTGATCGATTGATTTAACCCTAATTTTCCAACAGTATCTTCAATAGACTCATTATTTCAAAGGTAAAATTTTCTAACTAAACATGTATCCAAAAAACATTTTTGCATGCATGATTAGAATCCACATACTCTACCTTTATTGTGTTATGGGTTACTAAATTTTTATTCTTATTATGCATATTCATGCAACCATTAACTATGAAAAAAACAACCTGAAGTGGACCTTTTATCTATGTTATCACCTACTCAATCCGTATTTGTAAATATAAGTATGTTCCAATATATACTATACCTATATAATAGTATATAGTTCATTATTTCCTTCAAATATCTATAAACTCTCTTAGTTTCAATCATGTTCAAATCTCTTTGTCCACTTTCAAATTTATGACATAGTACTTTTACATAATCTATGTCATGTCTTGAAGTCAGCAAGTTAAAACTTATTCCAATGATTATTTTAAACTCTTTATGATTATCTTTTTTTATATTTTTATCCTTACACTATTTAGTTCTTACTAATATTGATATTGAAACATAACATGAATTATCAATGATAAATTTTCTCCTTGACTCTAGCATATTTTTCTTGAGACAAAAATATGTAATCTAATTTCTACTAAATTATTAACCCTATAAAGTACATCATTTCTCCTAACATTCAAATTTTAAACATATTCTTAATTTTGTTATAAAATTCTTCAAAAATGAAATTATTTTTAGTAGAAAAAAATATTTTATCAGTATAAAAAATAATTGTCAGTGTGCTCATAGAATATTCCTTGATATATATCATTTTTTAAATTTTCCCCATTTTAAAATCCATTTTCACTAAGTATCAATCATATTTTTATTACCAATATCTTAGATCATGTTTTAAGCCTTAAAAGTATTTCTATGATCTATACATTATGCGACCAATCACATCTTGGTGGCTTAATGAAAATTTCTCCCTTAATATCATCATTCAAAAAGGATGATTTCACATCTATTCGATAAAATCTATGTAGTTTGTGTGAATCCACTAGAAAATTTATATTTATTGTTTTATGGGATTAAAATGGAGAAAATGTTTCTTCATAGTTTATTCCATTTATTTCTCTCTATTATTTACATACCTTCTTAGCCTTATTATTTTTCACCTCAAATTTATTATTCATTTAATTTTTGAAGAACCATATTATTCAAATCATATTTTTATATTTGGTATTTTTCACTAACTCCCAAGTGAAGATATTTTCAATATTTTTTTATTTGATCATCAATTTATTAAACCAAGTATTCATGTAAATATATTTAGTTATAGTTCTTGGTTAAACCAATGACATAATAGTCATATGTTTTTCAATTCGTGGTCTTCATCAAGTTTCATTTGTACCCCTAGGTTTCTTATTATATTATTTATATCAATATGATTTATTAAAATTTTATGTCTCAAGAACAATCTAACATTAGTATCATCGTTACAATTTTGGTTTGAATTAATGTTAGAAATATTCTACTCAAATATCAGTAGTTCTAATATCTATTTTCATAAATTAATCATGTCATAAAATTGAGTTTCCTCACCTTAAACCTCATTATAACACCTCATGTTAATGCTAAATTAAAATTATTTTAACATCTTAACACTGAATAAACTTTTATATCCTCTTATTCTAGAACTTGTACACATTACCACTAAGAAGGAATCCTATAAAACCCACTCATCAGCTTTATCATCAAAACATCACAACTTACATCCTTTAATATTTATAAATTTTGGACAATCAAATACATTTAAGAACTAGAAAATTTTATTCATATTTTACCACATTTCATAATGAGTAAAATTCATTGCATGTATCGAAAGGAATTGGATCTGAATGTGTATATAAATACACATAGTTTCTATCTACAAATGTTTTGAGACTTTATTTTACTCTATCATATTTCTCCAAATATCAATAATGTTTCAATTATTCTTCTAAATGACTCAATTTTATTTGGTATTATATGGAATGATGGATTGATTCTTGATTATTTGTTTGGAATTATTTCATTAAAATGCATTAAATATATATACCATATAATTATTAGATATTAATTTCTTAATGAAGAATATTAACATTTTTAAATAAGTATCCAAAATATTTTAAACATCTCAATGGATTCGGACTAGTTATCAATGAACATCACATTAAAAATTTGTGTATAATCATCAATGAATATGATGGAATTTAAATCACCACTTGTATAATTTTTCCTCATGGGACCACATAAATTATTTTGAATGAGTTATAGTGGTCTAGTAGAAAACAATCCAACCTTCTTGTGAGATTTATAAGTTATCTTTTCATTCAGAATTGTTGCAAAAAAAAATACATTCAATTTTCATATTAGAGATATATCTCACAACATCATGTTTCTGAATATTTCTTAGAATTATTTGTATAATATGACTATTGGAATTTAGAAAATTATGGAATTCACTTTATTATGGATTCAAGGAAACATTACTCACTTAGAAATCATAATTCCATTTTTATAGAAATGTGTATCTATTTCTGAAGAGGAGGAAAATTGGATATTTATTTATCAAAAGACTGATCACACACAAAGGGATTGATATTCCTCAAAAACATTTCCATGTTTTCTAGTGTGGTTGTTGGAACCTCTTTCTAGTAAAAGGATGTGAATTATACATGTTACTAACAATTGGGTGTTGATTACATGAAACCCATTTTAAGTGTTTTCGAGGCACAATTTATAACATAAAATAGTAAATCCCAGCAAACTTAGTATCCAAGGTTTTATCCTATTTCATAGGCTTTGATTTCACTATTACTCTATAAAAAATATTTATAGATCAAAATTCTATATCTTTTCAAATTAGGATTCATTTTTACATGAATAAAAATTGAAAGGTATGATATTATATATATAAATCCAATATAATAAACCACTTATAATCAACCTCATAGAGAAAAACCAAAGAGTGGCCCCCTTGGAATCAACCTCATGGAATCAACCTCACATGGAAACCCCATGGGATCACACTATAGAATAAAGCTCAAAATGCTACCTCATAAAGAATCATCGTAAATTCCACAACCTTATACTAGGTTTCCACATGGTGAATTCATGATTAGATGATATCATAAATCATTTTTTCAGTCTCACCGTCCCCACAAAGCACTAGACCTCATAGAATCATAGTGGTACTTTAATTACCCTAAAAAGTTTCTAGGAAATGATCCCTTTGTGGAAACATATAATCTCTACATGGTCTCCCATTCTATTAATTATGTTAAAAATTTACCCATAAATACACCCAAACCCACCATAATCAGGTGGACTTCAAACTGGAGGAAACTTTTTGACTCTAGGGGACTTCAATTAATTTTAAATAATATAAGTAAATCCTCATAAATTAACCCATTATGAGGGTCAATCAATGAAGGCCCTTCATTTGGAATAGTTTAAAAACTATTTTTCATGAGTTCAACCCCTGGAACCTACTTCATGAGGACCCTACACAGTGCCAACTTCATATAGCCCGTATATAGAGAAAACTTCATAAGGCCAGTATGTGAGGTTGACTTTGTCAAATCCATCAAAATGGAGAACAACCTCCTTGAGCCTATTTGTTGAAACGTTTTAAAATAAATCACAATGTGGAACCTCATCTGTGAACTTACTTCACTGGCCCATTTCCATGAACCCACTGTGAGGAGCCTCCTTTGTGAACCAACGTTCCAAACCATTATCCAGAATCTCACTTTGTGGACCCTTATCAGAAAACTCACCCCATTGAGCCTCCTATATGAGCCTACTATACCAATGAACCCACACAACCATATCCATGGGTCCATAGATCAAGGGAACTACCCCCCCCCCCCCCCACGTACTATGGGTACGGGTCAAGGATGGGTTGTGTTCTGATGCCTTCGGTTTGGCCTCTAAAATTTTATCTTTTATCCCTGTGAAAAATAAGGAGTCACATTATTAACATTTCTAGTAATTCCATATATATTATAGGTTTTATTATATAGAACCACAACCCTTTTTCGTAGATATTTCCTTGAGTCAGCACTGACATCATGGATTCCCAAAACACCATTAGTTGAGATACTCCTCTTGGTTCCTTCATCTACCTTTAGTTTATATACACATATTAGTTCCATAATTACCCAAGTTTGATATAATCCTAATATTATCAAAAAAATTATCGAGCCAAGATACTCCTCTTGGTTATTATATATGGTAATTTTCCTTGGTATAATCCTCTTACTCTTTCTACCTTCACCTAAGTCCCTCACAATTCTAGGAACTTATAGTTAGTACCTAATTCATATGCCCCAAAAAAGCACCATGATTCAATATACTCCTATTGGATTAATCATTTACCTTGATTCATGATTTTCCTCTTGGTTTCATTATGCACTCTATGTCAGTATCATCCTCATGGTTTCTTAGAAATACATTCACCACACTAACCAAGTAGGTTAGGTATCCAAGGTAATGTTATATGTAATCCCCACTATGTCTAGTATTTTCACCTCTTTCATAGTAAAATCATCCTATGGGAGCTTCATACAAGGTGTAGTACTCAACCATACCTTATCCTATTTATTCATTAGCACATATGATGAACTAGAAATGGTCTCTCATCCATAAGGCTCACCCAATCCATTTATTGGAACCCTTCTTACCTGTATTCATTACCACATGAAATTTAACTATATAAATTGTTCCTTTTAAAGTAAACGTATATATATGTAGTGTCTCATTAGGTAACATTGATCTATAGGATTTATGATCCCTTTCCAAAGGATGTATAATAATAACCTATCATGGGTCTGATCCAAACTCCAAAACACCTACACCTCCTTGGATGGGGATAATTTTAATGGCTCCAACACATATATCATTAAACTAAATAATGGTGAATTAATAATAGAAATACAGATAACCTATAATACACTTATATTCTCACATATCTACATCGATTCAATTAGATCATTGGTACAGGGGTAACTAATATCATGATAGTATTTGAAAAGAATTAATGAACTCTACTTAAATATATAAGAGGATTCAATAGTAGGTAATAATCCCCTAAAAAGGTGTAATGAGCCAAACCTACCACCCTCTCAACCAATTGAAAATTTTAAGATTTCATTAGTAATGTCTCATTGACCATATTACTTTGTAAAATAGTTTTTCCATAACTCAAAAATGAGTGTGGTATGATCATACATTAGGATTTTCCAATATAAAAAATGACCAAACCTCTTGTTCCAAAGTATACTCTTATACTATAAACCAAGAAAAGAGAAATTGGTTTGATTAAAATTTAAAAAATATTAGAAATCATTGTTTTTCTTGTGTGTAATGATACTTTTAATATTTTAAAGATACATGCGTCTTTTTAAAAATATCACAACCATTAATATAAACATTTATAACAATAAAAAGATATTATTTTACCCATTCACATAAAAAACATCATTTATTTTTAGATTTTGAGATTCAATTTCAATCAATCCAATCCCCTTGATTTTTATAGAATAGTCTATACAAAAGATAAATACTCTTCCGTTGTGTTTCTAAAAAAATTATAAAATATTAAGATCACATATCATGTGGTAAGATACCCACTATCAAGAACCCATGAATTAGATCATTGGCATTCATTCAATGAAATTTCTACAAGACATTCCTTTTCCTCAACTAGCATCTTAAAAAACAATCCTCTCTCAGCATTGGAAACATATCTTATGAAACTTTTTATACAATTCACTACATGATGAATTTGTAAGTCAAACATGCCACATACTTTCTAAAAAAATTAAAAACAAATTGTGTAGGAAAATTGGATGTATTTTTCTTCATGAACTATATCTCTTAGAAACCATGTTCATCTATTCTAAATGATTTCCCCTAACTTCATACCTCATTCAAGGTAGTGACATATTATACTTTAATGTGTAGTCCTTGGACCCAAACACTCTACAGCAGTAATAGTACCATTGGAATATATATTTTCTATGACCATTTAAATTTTACCTTATATGTTATCAAAATTTGGTTGTTGAAATATTTGGGTTTGAATTTTCTTTTTCTTGAGAGTAACAAGACTTCTCGTTTTCTTCCTTTTTCTACTGAAATAAGTGAATGATTTTATTCATTTTTCTTGGTCTATACATTACTATATTTTTATTTCTAAACTATATTATGAGTTAAGACATAATTTCTGAATGATTCATGATGTCTATTTTAACTTATTTTTTTAGAAATTTTCCCCAGCTGATATAGAGAATTTATCCTTGACTGAAAATGAATTTTAGAAATAATCTTTAAGAGTCTTAAATTCATTATCATTCTTAAGAAACATAAAATATGTCTTTGATAATGTTATTATAACAAAATAATCATCCTTAAAGATAATTAATTATCTTCTCGTGATAAACATCATTCATCCATTTTTTATCTCATCAATAAGAGATGATTATTTCATTTCAAACTCAATATTATCTTCAGTAAGTTTCTTATTTTATTTCACCAACTTTTACATGTATTTCATGAGAAAATAATTATTTTAAATACAATCCTAAATCATTTTATTTAACACATGTTCCAATTTATTTGGTTTTCAATCATATTCTTCACTACATAAATATTTAAATCTTTTTTTTACACTAGACATGAATTTCTAAATTTCTCACTAGATTCGCTTTCAAATTCACTAGAAGTTGTATAATCATATTCTTCTTATTTTCTCATCACATTTCTTCACATGGTTCAAGAAATTATCTAATTTATACTTGAATATTTGGTTTATTCTCTTCAAATTTTATCCCACTTGTTTTTTATGGTTTTTCAACTTCTTCATATATAAAATCCTATCACTTCATCATAGGATTGTCAAATAAAAAAATCAAAATTCTATTACCTTTATAGAATTTAAATGGAAATATTATTTAATTCTTGATCTTTCTCATATCGATACGCTTAAAAATATGTGTAATGGTTCTTTAAAAGTCTCTATCAACTTCTTTACTTTAATATTCACTTGAATCTATATCATTAGTACTTTTTTTGATTTTCAACATTATCATGACCTCAAAGTCCATTCCATATTTAACAATCTTATTTAAGGATAGAATTATTAATATATTATAAGATAAAATGATATTAGTAAACTCATTGAGTGATAGTTATTATTTATATTTAGGATCAGAGATCTTAATATATAACTAATCTGGAAATTTCTTCATAAGATTTTTAATAATGGTGTAACCTTTATGATTTTCACCAAACCCTGGAATATTTCTTAATATTCTTTGACCATTGTAAAATGAACTTCAATTTTTTCTTTCATAGTCATCTTGATGACTTAAAAATGGCTAATAAAAATTTTTAATTTGGCATCCTTGACTTTTAAATTTACTTCATTGATACATTCCATCTTATACCTTATATCTTTGTCAAATTGAAGTCCCATCAATTTTATGTATACTTTTTAGGAAAAATACATAAGAATTGCATTTTATTCCTCCCTATCAACAATCATATTTATTTTATCTAACATGTTAATTGGAGTGTTTCATCCAATGGGTAGAAACCAGACAACTTTAGCATCACTAACATCCGAAACAATGAATAAAATATATGGAATCATTTTGTTCTTTAAGATATGATATTTATCCCATGAAATATAGGAACACCAACTATAATTAACCGAATTGTTATTTTTTCCATAAAAAACTAAATTTCTTAAACATAGGAAACCATTCTCTAATATAAGTTAAGGTTTCTTAGGATTGGATAACTCTACTAAAAAGGGGGATGAATTAGTGGGGAATATTTTTTGTAATTAATATTCACATTAAATAAACCTATGAAACCTATTGAATTTTGATAAACCCAAATATTAATTCTCATCCTCACTCGCACAAATAAGAAAAATAAGAGAAATGAACATAAATATTTTTATTGGATTTATATCCTTCTAATATTGATTACTCATTTCCATGGTTTGTTAGTCTCCCTAAATATAGATTCTTCAAAATAAGAACAACTGGATTTTCATTATATATATATGAGTATATAATTTCACTATTACTTTCTATAGTTACACTATATTATATTGCTTCACACTACAAATAAAATTTAACAGAACCAAAATTAGAAAGATATCATTGAACGTCCAATTTCTACCAAAAAACAAGATGAATATCTTCATCTATGAACCACTAAGATATTCATGAAAAAATTTCTCAGTCTATATAGTACTAGAAGTGGATTTACATCACTATTAGAAATCCCTTATTCTGTAACTTGAATTCTTGAACTCAAATAGATAGAGAAAATAGCAATGAAACATTAGGTTTTAGGCACTATTTTTCTATAAATATTTTGATTAAATATTTATCTTCATGTATAACTATTTTTTCTTTTATCTCATAGATATATTTCTATATTCTGTATTATTGTAACTCCCAAAATAAAATTAATTCAAGAAAAATAAATTCTAACTTCGCATTATTGAATCTTAAATCAATATGATTTTATTACATGATCAAATTATATTTATTAATTTAGTTAGGATAGTAAAATAGGAATCTTGATATCTAGAATCTTCTCAAATATATTTTATTTCTAATCTCTTGTAGAATAATACTTCTACCCTTTTTCTCGTTTGGTATCTCTAAAAAAATCAAGAACCTTCCCAATCATCGATCACTATTGAAGACTAATTTATAAAAAACAAAATTTTAAATTTTTTATAATGTTCAAATTCTTATTATCCATTTTTTACTCAAACTCATATTCATCCAACTTTGGATGTGAAGAGTTATTTCATGGAAAAAATTACTCAACAACAGGAACTTATATACTAAAATTTTTTACCTATAATCACTATGTAACAACTTTCTGCAGATTATTTAAAATTAATAATAATATAAAATCAATAAGTTTAAAATTTCAAAATGTTTCTCAAGTATTCCGTAATCAAAAAATCAAATTCTAAATTAAAATATTATTTTCAGTAAAAAAAATATTGATACGTAAAATTTATATAAACATTGATCTCGATTTTTTAATTCTCACATTAATTATCTTAAATCGTATTCTAAATATTATGTTTTAACCATTAAGGATCAACTTCAGCATAATAGGGTTCCAATTATTCAAAATATTTATATTTTAGGAACATGGTTTTTTAAAAAGGAAAAAATTATATGAGAAAAATTCATAGTAATATAAGAAATTTATTACTCATAGATAAGTCTTATTACATAGCTAAAAATTTTTATAGATGGGTCCAAAATTTCATTTGTGGAAAAATTTATACATGTGGAACAATTCTCTTATGTGTTGGGTAATTCACTTATATGTAAATGAAATTACCTACCACCAGCCCAAATATACAATGTATAGGATAATCCTATTTGATGGATAAATGTATTATGACTAGAAAAAATCTCTTATATAGATCTCAAATCTCATCTGTGTAGATAAATCCATTTATGTGGATCAAAAAATTTAATACATTATGAATATAATATCTTTTATGAGGATTATAAGATATTTTACTTATCCAAATATTTAATGTCCATCAAAAAATTATAAAAGAAAAAACACTCATAAGACCTATTAAATTGACCTAAAATTATCTCATAACAACACCAAAATATTATTCAAAGCTTTTAACTATAACTTTGTAATTTTAAATCATTCACAAAAAAAATTACAAATAAAATTGTAGCATTAACAACTCTATAGACACTTTAAAAAGGTAATAAACATTGGATTTAATGGAAGTTGAAAACTATTTTATCTGATTCATCTCAGGATTTTATTACAAACACTAAAAAAATCTTTATTCTTAAATTTAATTGATGGTACAATAAAGAGTTTTGATATATCCTTAATATTTATCTTTCGTACCCCATTGATAAAAGAGGATTATCTTGACCCCTAAAAGATCTCAACCAGATAATTAAATGTCAATAGTGATTTCATATCATATTCTTACAGGTAATTAAATTAGATAATGTTCAACTACAATTCATTGATATTTTAATATCACTCATTGATAAGTGAAGCACTTAAACATGAATCCCACAATCACTATTTTCATCCTAGGATTTAAAAAATGGTGAAAATTTTCATGATACATTTGTAGATCTCTTGGATATAAATCCCATCAAGATGTTTAATATTATATCATCACTCAATCCCACATTATTATAAGAATTAAAACATGTTCCATATATGTATAAGAAATAGTGGGAATGTTGAGACTAATTATCCATGACATCCATACCATCAAGTGTCTCTCAAATAATGACATAATTTTGATCATATTTATTAAATTTATTAACTTGATTCAAAATAGATGATATAAAATAGATATGGAATAATTATTTCCTACTCTAATATTAAATCACATCCATTTATAGTTAAGTCATTAATAAAATAAACCTCTAATATTTTTTTGCCTACTATGACTGTTAAGGGGGTACTTTATACTAAGAACATCAGTAATGTAATTTCCTTTTCTATGTACATACTAGTGAAAAAAATCAAATTATTAAATATATTTAACCCAGATGGGCTACTTAAAATTCAATTCACATTAGTAAAATATATATTTGATTATATTATAGCATTTAAACACTAAAAAGTGATCACAAATAAGAAATTCCTCTATCATTTTGTAGAATTAATTACTATTAAAAATTCAAAATCATTAGTAAGATGATTACTCTTCTGATTATAAAGTTTTCTAGAACCATGTGACACTATTATTTGATCATTCATAATTGTTAAACCTAATAAGACTAAGGAAAAATCCATCTCTTCCTCAAACTCTTCACATAGATGAATCAAAGTTATGGTCAACCTTTTAATTAATTATTATAATATTTAGAAAAATTTATACTTCCATAGAATTTTTTATACTTTCTTTATTAAGTTGATCATTTTAGTAGATATGTTAGATAAATATTACATGAAATGGAAATAATATCTGGTAATCGCTAATATATATCTAATATCAGATATTTTCAAGGTAACTTTACCAGGAATAGACCACTTCTCTCTTCTCAGGATCTACTTAGATGCCAGCTTTAAAAATGGAATTCCTAAGAAATACTAATTCTCATATCTATAATGAACATTTATATTTCATGACATATAGATAGTGTTTATTTAACTTCTCCAGGACAACCCAAAGATGTGGACCATGCTTATATAATGATTTGAAATATACTAAGATATCATCTACAAATATTACAATGAATAAATTGGGAAATATATGAAATATATTGTTAATTAAGGAAATAAACATGGTTGTGACATTGGTCATGTAAAGACCCAGAAATTTCAAGGAAATTTTTTTTCGTATTTTCATTAGAATTTTGCGAGTGTGCAGTTTCTGACAGAACCGGATTCCGAGGCCCAGTGTGCCCGGAATTAATTTCCGAAGTTTGACTTGGGTACGTTCAGTGAACAAACAAGCGGGTTTTTCTATCTTTTGAACTGGTACTCGGAATCGAAATCTGAGGGCACCGATGAACTCGCAGCGTCGGTTTTCGCTTAATAGGACTTTCACCTCGACGGCAGATGATCGGGTTTCAGAGTTGGTTTTTGGGTTTCACGTGGATTAATAAAATAAAACAAGTGACAACTTATTTTATCTTTGTTGAACACATGCCATGTGGATAGTGTTGGTTAAAAGCTCCACATGGGAGTTGGTGGTGGGACCACCACACCCTAACCTCCAATAGGAGGATTATTAGGGTGGGAACCACCCGAGCAGCATAACCTCCCATGAGAGGTTATGACATGGGGTCCACACGGGGCTTAACCCCCCATTTAATGGGAGGGGAAGAAATCTCTCAACACTCCCCCATTAATGAGGGAGAGCCTCTTGGACTCTAACTCCCCTCTTAATGGAGGAGAATAAATCCTCCTCAAAACACCCCAATTTAATGGGAGGAAACTCCTTGACCCTCTCCTTGTTAATTAGGTGGGGACCACCCGGGCCCCTAAACCCCCCTCGAAACTCCCCAAATTAATTATTTCATCCACTCGGGCAATTAATTTGGTGTAACCTCTCCACTATTTGAATTTTCAATTGTGCCAACCATCGTGAACTTAATTAAGTGGGGCCCACTTAATTAATTTCCTCCACCCATAATAATTGATTATGTTCTATTATTTTGGCATGTTCTTGCGCATTTTGGTGGAGAGCTTGAGAGAACTTCTTTCTCCAGTGAAGAACGTGAAGAATCCCGGCGACGCTTCTTCCCTGACCTTCTTCGGCCTTCTTCCTCGGAGCCCCCCTTTCTGACGTGGTGCTTCTCTGACGACCCTCCTTCCTCCCTCCTCCTCATCAACCCACCAACGCATGAACTCAGAAGTGGAAGCGTGCGGTGAACGACGTCATCATCTTCCCCCGCGACGAACGCACGCCCCGATGAATCAAATATAGGGGTTTGGTTTTATTCATATTTAATTCATTGCGTTCTTCGTTAAATTTTCGGGTTGCCTCTTATCATTTAACGGGAGGAGGTCGGACCACATGAACACGGCCGATCAGCCTCCCCCCTTTGATGTTGTGTTCTTTGGGGCATGAATAAAGGTGGCGCGATGCAACGGCACCGCGTGGAAACAAGAAAGAACGCGAAGAAGAAGCGTGGGGTCGTCATGTCGTGCCGTTGAGGCCGAACGAAACCGCGGTCGAAGTCGCGGACGCCGAGGTAATTCGAAGACTCCGCCGGTCGATTGTTGTGCTCGAATTGACGGGCGATGAAAAATGGGTCCGCAAAGACAATTTGAAGACTTCACAATGAAGAGCCGGTCTAGGGAGGACTGCTGGAAAAGACCACAGGCAAAATGGACCAATGGAGCTCGTCTGGTGGTCCGCCGAAGGGCCTGCCGGTGCACCCCGCCGGCACGGCGGTTCCGGCGGCCAGAGGCGGCGCCCGGCGCGCTGGCAGGAGGGTCCACCGTGGCTAAAGCCATGGCGGTAGGCGGCCATCCCACGGCCGCGCGGGACCAAGCAGAGACCGGGGCTCGTAACCACCGGCGGTGAAAGGGAGCGGCCCCCACATGGGGGGGGGGGGGGTCGTGGCTTCAATCAGGGGAGCAGCGCCCCCCCCCCCCCCCCCCACCAGGCCGGGCCGCCCAAGCTGGGACAGGTCATGCCATAGTAGGCCGAACCCAGACCCGGGTCCGGTCGACTCGGTTCGGGCCGACCCAGGGGGTCTCGGGCCGGGTCGAACCGGGCCCGAACCCCCTAATCTTGGGCACTTTATCTCAAACACCCATAACATGGGCTACGGACCTCCGATCGATGCACCGTCAGTTGAGATGTGATCCTTTGATTGAGACGGCCGTTTCGGTATATTACACTCAAGGTTTAGGAGAACTTTCGGTGCGTCCGGGTTGGTTCGAACACGAAACCAACCGGGACCTCATAGCAGAAACGCTTATAACATTAGCTTCGGACGTCTGATTGACGTACCGTCGACTTTATTGGATTCCTCTTGATGAGACGGAACTTTTGACATACTTCTCCTGAGGATTCGACATAGTTGGATAGTGTCTGGGTTGGATTATACCCGAAATCCAACTGGGCCCCTAGAACGGAAAAGCTGATAGCTTTCAGACCGGACGTCCGTTTGAGGAACCGTCAGCGGCATTGGTGATCACGTTGAGAAACGGTCCCTATGAGTATACCCAATGAGTGTTTGGAGTACAGTTGAGATACAGCCAGGTTGGTTCTCACACGAAACCAATCGGTCCCCTGGAACAAAAAGGCTAATAACACACAAATCGGGCGTCCGATTGACGCACCGTCTGTTGCGTTGAGACCCCTATGACGAGGCGGTACTTTGAGATACTTCTTCGTGGGACTTTGTGATACTTGGATTATCGACTTGTAGCTCGTGGAGCGGACCCTCCCAGAGATGAGCGTATAGAGTACGGAGACCGTGTAGATGGCTGAGACCTGACAAATGCTTGACCGACTCGACTTGGAGTGAGTCGACTAGCCCAGTGGACGGAGCACTACTATGTTTCGGTGTAGACCCATCGCGGATGGAGCACTACTGTGTTTGGGTGCAGACCTGCGGTACTCAATAGAATGAGTACCTCTACAGGATATTAGGGGGGTGCACTACTGTGTTTGGGTGGCAGACCCCGGTGGGAAGCACTACTGTGTTTGGGTGGCTGGCCCGCGGTACTCGACAAGAGGAGTACCTCAGCAGTCTTAGGTTAGTGAGCAGTACCTCGGAGTTGAGACAGGATCACTGTACTCGACAGAGACGGGGCTCTTCAGCAGTTACGGTTTCGATAATGAAAATCCTGGTTTGAGCTGAGTCTATGACCTTTGTGTTTACCTCATGATTGAGATGGTTCACTTGATAACTTAGGTATATGTATGGGAATATACCTAGGTAGTGGTTATCCATTGATTTCATAACCTTTTTTTCCTCGTGATTGAGATGGGTTACTTGATAACATAGGTATAAGTATGGGATTATACCTAAGTAAGGGTTATTTGTTGAGATCCTTTTTGTGGTTATCCTTGTTGGATTTAGTGAGACCTTGAGGGTCTCGGGGTCCCTACTGAATATCGTATACTCACCCCTACACGGGCTATGCCCGCACCTCGTTGTGTTGGTTGTAGACGACGGGCAGCGCTGACGGAGGCTGAGTGTTCGAGGACTAGACGGTACCCGGTGGTGGACTTCACGATGAGACAATACTCAGAGGAGTTTGACAGGTGAGAGAATTGTGGAATCTATTTGTACCTACCCTTCAGGTAGGATCTGTGGTGGACGATCTAGGAGCTGCGCTATCTGTACCTACCCTTCGGGTAGGATCCGAGGTGGATGACCCATGAGATGCTTATATTCCTCCAAGATGTTTGTCTTTTCTATTGTACTTCTTTTCAGTTGTAGTTGTACTTTTCAGTTGGGTTTGTATTCAGGCCCTTTTTACTTTTTAGCACTTTCTTTAGTACTTAGTGTATTACTTTCGCTTGTACTTTGTGGTGTTTTGTTTACTTTTATAAAGGCAATGCCTTCCCAGTTATCAGGATTTTTTCCTTTGGTGCTAGTCACCATCCCATAGCCTATGGAAGGCGGGCTTGGGGTAGTCACGGCACGGGCCCTGAGGATGGGTCGTGACTAATTGGTATCAAAGGATTTGGTTCTACCGCAGAACTTATAACTTTGATATTTTCTTTCTGTGAATCAATAGTGTTAAGGGTACCGAGTGTAGTTTTTAGTTCAAGTAGTCCAGTGTTGGTGCGGGCGGCAGACGTATCCATACACCAGGACCTTGACAACTGATTTCTGACTTTGTGCACGAAAACACTGGTTGCGTGTGTGTTTCCAAAGGTTTTTCCTTAAAACAGCTCAAACCAGGTCAGCTCACCAGGTATAAATCGTTTGACCATGTAACGTATGTTTCTTTCAGGATGCCTTTCCACGGACGATCAGCTAGAGCCTCGAGAGATGTATGTACGGACAGCCTGCCGAGCGACGATGCTTCGGTACAAGGCCCTCTTGCAGTTGAGGAACCAACGGTACTACCATACGTTGGGCCACCGATGCCACCAGCCCCAGAAGTAGGCGATGCACACCACTTGAGCGCGTTGCACGTGTTCCAGCGGTAGAGGCAACCCAGGTTCCGAGGAGAGATGGACCCACAGGCGGCTGAGGATTGGCTGGAGGCTGTGGTGAGAGTTTTCAGGATAGTAGGTACACCAGCGGACTTCATGGTGTTCTTTGCTGCCAGCCTCCTTCAGGCAGCAGTTGAGAGATGGTGGAGCCACTTGTTCCAGTTTTCTGACGGGATGACCTTCACATGGGGAGACATAGAGACCTTTTTCAGGGTGGAGTTTGTACCAGTGGATCTACACCCTGAGTGTGTTCTAGAGCTCCTACCTTTGCCGCAGGATTTTCCATCAGTAGCCGATTCATCTGTAGGTAGTAGACAGATGATGTAGAGGTCCAAGAGGACCAGACCGGTAGATGGGCGTGGTTCATTCAGGGGATGAGACCGAGTTTCTATTTTCAGCAACGGATAAATCTTAGCAGCTCTTACAGATCATAGGCAAAGAAGGAGCAGATCATCCAGGAGCAGATTAAGACTGCACAGTGCGGTAAGAAACCGGAAACTAGCACCAGTATTAGAGACTCGGGCGTGTTAAATTTTTCAAGAAGAGGAAGCTTTAAGGAGAGATGAGGTTGCGAAGTAGTAGACATGGAGGAAGATCTATAAGAGCAGCATGAGGTGGTGTTCATTTTAACACGCTACAACCACCCACCTTAGTTTTCCCCGCCAGGCTCAGGGAGATGGAGAGAAGGGGAAGAGTGCAGCTGCATGCGGTCAAGGAGTGTGACCCAATGGCTCTAAAAATGATTCAAGGGATAGTCTGTTTCAACTACTAGCTGCCGTAGTAAGATAAATTGATATGAATCATTCCTTCCTTCCACGAATCTTGTCCCAGACCTAGAGTTTCCGGTAAGCCGTAGACTTGACCCTCACGTCTGGAGATACCTTGGGAGGAGACTCGATAATCACACTTACACCGACAGTGTGGTCTGACCCACGAGGTGAGAGTTTCGGTTGGAATCTCTTGGTGGCAGCATCGAGGCCTTACGATGTTGGTGTTGGTATGGATTGGATTCACAGTTCATGCTCAAATTTACTGTATTAGGCAAAAATCTTGTGGTCTAACTACAACATCTGGATGGGTTTTCCTTGGTCGGAGAAAAGGAAACCCCAGGCAGCACAGGATGAACTCATGCATAGGAGGGTTTGGCCGATCACTCTTGGGTCGACCAACCTTAACATCATGGCATCAGGAGTTTTGAGTTTCAATTCTAATCAAGAAGTGGATGCCTCTAGAGTTTGAGGATGGCGATCACGTCCTTAAACGGGCCTCACCTCGACGAGGTTTATGGAGATGTGGTTGAGGCTACAAGTTATCTTTGAGATTCAACAGACCTTTCTAGGTCCTCATAAGGGTAGGCTAGGTGGTTTACCGCTTGACCCATCCACCTCAGTTGCACCAGGTGCACAACGACTTCCATGTATCTCAACTGAGGAGATACGTGCTTGACCCGATGCATGTCATCGACCATGGGGAACTGGACTTTGGTGATGGGGTGACTTTTTAAGGGTTCCAATAGATGTTGAGGATCTATAGGATCAGATCTTACGAGGACGGTCCATTCCTCTTGTGCGTTTTCGTTGGCAGCATGGGAACCTCCAGGAGAGTACATAAGAGCAGAAGGCTTAGATGCGTTCTCAGTACCACTTTTGTTTCCCTAGTTTGTGTTAAAGCTTTACAGGGATGTAAATCCCTGAGGTAGGAGTAATGTAAAGACCCAAAAATTTCAAGGAAATTTTTTTATTATTTTCTTTGGAATTTTGCGAGTGCGCGGTTTCTGAAGGCACCTAATTCTGAGTCCTGGTGTGCCTGTAATCAATTTCTGAAGTTTGGGTCAGGTACGTTCAATGAACGAACGAGCTGATTTTTCTATCTTTTGAACTGGTGCTCGGAATTGAAATCTGAGAGAACGGATGAACTCGCATCGCCGATTTTCTCTTAAGAGGACTTTCACCTTGATGGCATATGATCGGGTTTGAGAGTTGGTTTTTGGGTTTCACATGGATTAATAAAATAAAATAAGTGACAACTTATTTTATCTTTGTTGAACCCATTCCATGTGGATAGTGTTGGTTAAAAACTCCACATGGGAGTTTGTGGTTGGACCGCCACAACCTAACCTCCCATGGGAGGATTATTAGGGTGGGGACCACCCGAGCAGCATAACCTCCCACGAGAGGTTATGACAAGGGGTCCACACGGGGCTTAACCCCCCATTTAATGGGAGGGGAAGAAATCTCTCAACACTCCCCCATTAATGATGGAGATCCTCTTGGACTCTAACTCCCCTCTTAATGGAGGAGAATAAAACCTCCTCAAAACACCCCCATTTAATGGGAGGAAACTCCTTGACCCTATCTTTGTTAATTAGGTGGGGACCACCCGGGCCCCTAAACCCCCCTCGAAACTCCCCAAATTAATTATGTCATCCACTCGGGAAATTAACTATGTGGAGCCTATCCACTATTTGAATTTTGAATTGTGCCAACCATCATGAACTTAATTAAGTGGGGCCCACTTAATTAATTTCATCCACCAAGAGTAATAGATTATGTTCTATTATTTTGGCACGGTCTTCCACCTTTTGGTGGAGACATTTAGAGAACTTCTTTCTCCAGCAAAGAACGCGAAGACCGTCAGCAACACTTCTTCCCCGACCTTCTTCAGCCTTCTTCCTCGGAGCCCCCCTTTCTAACGTGGTGCTTCTCCAACGACCCTTCTTCCTCCCTCCTCATCGCCAACCCACCAACGCATGAACTCGGAAGTGGAAGCGTACAGTGAACGATGTCATCATCTTCCCCCGCGAAAAACACGTGCCCCGATGAATCAAATGTAGGGGTTTGGTTTTATTCGTATTTAGTTCTTTATGTTCTTCATTTAATTTTCAGGCCGCCTGTTATCATTTAACGGGAGGAGGTCGGACAGCCCGAACATGGCCAATCCTCCTCCCACCTTTAATGTTGTATTCTTTGCGGAATGAACAAAGGCGGCACGGTGCAATGGCACCGCGTGGAAACAAGAAAGAACGTGACGAAGAAGCGTGGCACCGTCGTGCCACGCCGTTGAGGCCGAACGAAACCGTGGCCGGAGTCAGGGCCGCGGAGGCAAGGTGAACACTCTACTTGTTGATCGTTGTTCATAGGTTGACGGGAGATGAAAAACAGGGCGGAAAAAATAATTTGAAGAGTTCGTAGTGAAGAGCCGGTCTCGGGAGGACCACTGGCGAAGACCGCAGGAAAACGGACCACCGGAGCGCGCCCGGTGGTCCGTGGAAGGGCCTGCCGGCGCGCCCCGCCACCACGTGGGGCCAAGGGGAGACCGGGGGTCGTAACCCCTAGCGGTCAAAGGGAGCGGCCCCCACATGGGGGGGTCGTGGCTTCAATCAGGGGGGTAGCGCACCCCCCTTCCGTGACAGCTAGGCCGAGTCGAGCTGTCTGGCCACGTGGGTCGCGCCCACCCAGGCCTGGTCGGGCCGCCCAGGCTGGCCCGGGCCGCCCAGGCCAGGCCGGTCCATGCCCTCGTGGGCCAGACCTGGACCTGGGTCGGGTCGACCCAGTTCGGCCGACCCAGGGGGTCTTGGGCCAGGTCGGACCGGGCCCGAACCCCCTAATCTTGGGCACTTTCGCTCAAACGCCCATAACATGGGCTACGAACCTCCGATCGATGCACCGTTAGCTACGATGCTATCCTTGGATCGAGACGGTCGTTTCAGTATATTACACTCAAAGTTTTGGAGAACTTTTGGTGTCGTCGGGTTGGTTCGAACACGAAACCAACCGGGCTCTCAGAGCAAAAACGCTTATAACTTGAGCTCCGGACATACGATTTATGTACCGTCAACTTTTTTGAATTCCTCTTGATGAGACAAACATTTGGAATACTTTTCTAGAGGATTGGACACAGTTGGATAGTGGCCAGGTTGGATTGTACCCAAAATCCAATTGGGCCCCTGGAACGGAAAAGCTGATAGCTTTCAGACCAGACGTCCATTTGACGAACCGTCAGCGGCGTTGGTGATCACGTTGAGAAAAAGTCCCTATGAGTATACCATATGAGATTTCGGGGTATAGTTGAGATACGGCCGGGTTGGTTCGCACACGAAACCAACCGGGTCCCTGGGATGAAAAGGCTAATAACTCACAGACCGGGCGTCCGATTGACGCGCCGTCTGTTGTGTTGAGACCCCTATGATGAGGCAGTCCTTTGAGGAACTTCTTCGTGGGCCTTTGTGATACTTGGAGTATTGACCTATATCTCATGGAGAAGACCCTCTCTTAGACGATTTTATGGAGTACGGAGACCGTGTAGATGGCTGAGACCTGACGACTACTTGACCGACTCGACTTGGAGTGAGTCGACTAGCCCAGTGGAAGGAGCACTACTATGTTTGGGTGCAAACCCATGGAGAATGGAGGACTACTGTGTTTGGGTGCAGACCTGCAATACTCAACAGAAGGAGTACCTCTGCGGGCTATTAGGGCGGGTGCACGACTGTGTTTGGGTGGCAGACCCTAGCGGGAAGCACTACTGTGTTTGGGTGACTCGCCCACGGTACTCGACAGGAGGAGTACCTCAGCAGTATTAGGTTAGTGAGCAGTACCTCAGAGTCGTGACAGGATCATTGTACTCGATAGAGACGGGGATCTTCAGCAGTTACGGTTTCGATAATGAAAATCCTGGTTTGAGCTATGTCTATGACCTTTGTGTTTACCTCATGATTGAGGTGGTTCACTTGATAACTTAGGTATATGTATGAGCATATACCTAGGTAGTGTTTATCCATTGATTTCATAACCTTTGTGTTTCCTCATGATTGAGATGGGTTACTTGATAACTTAGGTATAAGTATGGTCATATACCTAAGTAAGGGTTATCTGTTGAGATCCTTCTTGTGGTTATCCTTGTTGGATTTAGTGATACCTTGAGGGTCTTGGGGTCCCTAATGAGAACCGTATACTCACCCCTGTATGGACTATTCCCACACCTTGTTGTGTTGGTTGCAGACGATGGGCAGCGCTGACGAAGGTCGAGTGTTTGAGGACTGTACGGTACCTGGTGGTGGACTTCATGGCAAGATGATACTCAGATGAGGTTGACGGGCGAGGGCGTTTTGGAAGCTATCTGTACCTACCCTTCAGGTAGGATCTGTGGTGGACGATCCAGGAGCTGCGCTATCTGTACCTACCCTTCAGGTCTGATCCAAGGTGGACGACCCAGGAGCTGCTTATATTCCTCCAAGCTGTTTGTCTTTTCGGTTGTACTTCCTTTCAGTTGTAGTTGTACTTTTCAGATGGGTTTGTATTCTGGACCTTTTTACTTTTCAGCACTTTCTTTATTACTTAGTGTTTTACTTTTTCTTGTACTCTGTGGTGTTTTGTTTACTTTTATAAAGTCAATGCCTTCCCAGTTATCAGGCTTTTCGCCTTTGGTGCTAGTCTCCAGCCCTTGGCCTATGGAAGGCGGGCTTGGGGTAGTCACGGCACGGGCCCTAAGGACGGGTCATGACAAGTCGACCCAAAAAAATTTAAAAGATACTTTAAGTGGCTATATAAAATTTAAAACCTATCATATAAATTTATTCTTTTGTCACATGAAGCTAATGATTCTCTGATTACAATTTAATAATTTTTAAGCCATTTTTCCATTTAATTTATCAAATAAATCATTAATCTTGGGAATATGGTATATTTTCTTTATTAACACATAATTTTACCATCTATAGTCTATACACAACTAATTAATTTTATAAATTTTCATTCAAAAATGACTGAAGCACCCCAGTGAGAAGTTACTAATCTAATAAATGCTTTTTCAACAAGCTCTTACAACTAAATATTTAACTCCTTTAATTCAGTAGGTTCTGTAACATTTGGAATAATTTATATTAATTTAGTTCAAGATGAAAAATATTTATTAAACTGAAGGTACTACTTAATAAGAAACCCTGGGAAAGTCATCAAATAAATAATCATGAAAGGTTACTATAATAGGTGGTAGTACTTTTCACTCCCTATTATCAACCATTTTGAGAGTTCCAATAGTTATATCTATGTTAATCACTCTCATGTTTCCCTAATATGGTATTTATTTACCATATTTAAAATCATTTTTTCAATAAGGGTATTATTATTACCTATAAAATATAATAAAGATGACATCCTTTTATAATATTTAATGTAGGATCTGAAATAGGCTAGTTGGTCTATTCTTATAATAACATCAAATGACATCATATAAATAAATTCTAGATTCTATAAATACTCATTTTCATCTATAAATAATGAAAAAATGGAACCTCTCTCTACTCTATTATTTTTACCAAATTGGTGTCAATACTAATAAATATAGATGATGCATATAATTTTAGTACAAGAAGATATGTCAGTTTCTCAAAAATAAAATAATTTGAAATGGTTTTATAATATAAGTCATAATATAAATTGAAATATACAAAAAAATTACCACTAACTAGAAAACTTCATCTCTAAAATTTATTCAAGATATATATATTTAATACATCATTCCTAAACACTTGATATAACATTTAGGTGGGAAACATTTCCCATAAGAATGAATATATTTATAAGATATCTAACCACTATATCATAACCTATTACATGATATTCTTGATATTGGTCAACTAAAATTAGTAAAATTCACACTAGACTAATATTTAGATATCTTTGTCAATTATGGTTACTGATTGAAGCTATATAACACACCACTTCAAAATAATCTTTGATGATTGTCATAATAGATTCATAAATAGTACATATTTTCCTCAATGGTATAGTTTGTCATAAAATAGCACTAATTAAAACAATTATGGAAACAACTATGTGACAACTTAAATTTAGGGTAATAAGATTCACTTCCACCCTAGCATACTTGGAAAATACACATCTCCAATTATATCCTCTTGTTATCACTTTCAACCACTAGAAGAACTTTGAAATGTTGTTTTCCTAGATAATGAAACACTAACTCTTAAGTATCTATTAGTTTTCATATCTATTAGAATGACCCTATTTCCACCTCATAGATATTATAAAATTAAAATATCATCCCTTGAGCCTATAAAGGATATTTTAAACCCAATTTGAAATTCATTTCTTTGGATAACTTGTATAATCTCATATATATAGTAAAGAAAAGTAAATCTATAAATGTTGTGGTGTATTTTATAATGCACATTGAACCCAAATTTCATTTCATGAAAAATAAATATTTAACCTAATGTAATGTTTCGTGGAAAAACTACTTGAAAAAATAATTCCGGAATATTCTTATCGATAATTCCCAGACCATTCTAATCATTATTTATAATATCCTACAACTTACAATCCACCCTTTCAAACAAGAATGTTTCCAGTCATACTTGGTGTTACTCCAGCGCCTCAATTATTTTGGAATATATAGTAGAGGTGATAAACCCACAATAATTATTAATAAGATATATCACCCCTAATATACATGGGATGATGAAAATGTAAATTCATCATAAAACATTTGTTTTATTTGGATCACTTATAATATATCCTCAACTAATATCCTAGAATGGATGAGTAATCCCATCAACCAAATGTAAATCAATTACATGAAGGGTGGGTGGAATATTCACATATCCTCTTACTAGTATAGCATGCGGTGTTTGTCTACGTAATATAATCTACAATAAAATATATATTGATTTTATAGTCTTTCTAAAAAATATAAAACATAAAAACTTAAAACAATGCAGTAATATAAGGTTTTATAATCCATACATTCTATATCATATAAATATTCTTTAAAAAATTAAATACATTAATCAATATTAAAAAAAATTAAAACACATTTATATTTATATACATGTGAAAATTATAACTATAAAAACAATAAATGAAATCTATAATTCGGTTGAATAAAATATAAATTCATATTAACCTAGGCATCACTAATAAATAAATTTTAACACATTATTTATTTGTTATTAAATTATTAGTTGACATGAATCATTATTTTAAACTAATAATAAAATAATCAAACACAAGTTATGTATGTGATATGACATGGTGCCCAATATTTTCCCAAATTTTGATAATTACCCAAAATTCATGAGATTTTAGTATCTATGACTAGCTCAAAAATGAAATAAGGATAAATCTTAGACTACCCCTAATAAATAATCTATTACTCTAATTATTATATTCATTCATATTTATGGTTTACATATTAACTCACAATGATTTTTTCTTCTAAATACGCTCAAGCCACATATCTCAATATAGTCTATGATACCATTTTATAATAACATGAACCGTATACTCAAATAGTATTGGATTAGGCAAACAGAACACCTCAGACGCACCTTTCGATCATCATAGGCTATTATAAACACTAACAGATAGTAATACATATGAGGGAGATAGTTTTCCCTCATTAAGAACACCAAAGATGATTAGGTTTCATGCCCAAAATATTATTTTTCTTTTCATACTTAGAACTGAATGAATTCATAACATATCAGTAAGTGAAACTCATAATTAATTAAACAATTCTAGTAATTTGAAAACTATATGAACATGAATCTACCAATGTACATCATCCAAAAACATCATAAAACTATAAAAAAAAATATAACATACCAAATAACGAATATGTCATTAATAAGTGACAATGAGTGGAGAAATGATAAGGTTACATGAGTAGAATATCCTTTGGATGATAATTGAGATCAACCTTCATCAACCACTCATAGATGGACTATCCAAATATCCAAAAAGATGAAAGCTGACACCCAACCTCATGAACTACAAGCTTACATTCTCTAATTTCATTACATTACTTGTATTATATAACACATTCCCAACAAACATCCCAGAAGGGAATGTTTTCAGTTAGATTATAGCATACCCAGAATGTGGTCACTAGATCCCTCTACCTTGATGTCATAAACTCAATTTTATATAGCATACATACAAGGTTGGTGGTTAATACAAATCATTTCAAATATTTATTCATTAATTTAAAACATTAATATAATCTATAATAAATAATTCTCAGTATAAAGGGGATCTAGACTTGTTTTAGTTAATCTGGTCATATCCCATAATCCGTGAAACATGGATATAACTAAGTTTGGGTATTAATCCAATCCCATGGGAAATGGATATTTATGTTTTAAGCCAAGGAAAAATTTAATCACATCCCTTTGGGAGTAGGAAATGGGTATTATAAATTAAATCATTATAAGAACTTATAATTTCAATAACCTATTCATCAAAATTAGATATACCTTCTCATAACATGTATAAAAACTATGTTCTCTTTATCGCATAAACACGAAAAATAAGATATATAAAATATAGTGAGAATTGTATCATTTTTTAACAATAATATCATTATTCATTTAGTTATATAGATAAAATACTTGTAACATTTTGAATTATTACTTAAGTAACATCTGGAAATCAACTAATCATCCTTATTTGGTCAAACATGTGCAATATTAATTGATAAAAAAAATAAACTTCTACTACTATATTAACCATGGATAAATTAAATAATAATTAGTAACTAAATCATTTATTTATATAATAATGGTTTAATTAAAAATAAAATATCATTAAAACATGGGGTATTTTTTTAGGAAATAGTTAATTTATGGAAATGTGTTATTTTAATTAATTACAGAAAGCACCACACTGATAAAAGTCTAAAACTTACAGAGTAAGAAATAAATGAAGGGTCACCTATATAGAACTAGTGAAAAAATTCCCTTAATGTTACATAGGATAATGATATATTACCACTATATGTTTTAGACAAACATAAAATATAAATTTTTAAGGATTTAATAACTTTCTTATTGGTAGTAAAAACTCAAAATATAAAAATCCAAAAACCATTTCTTTAGTTATAATCAAATCCCAAAATTTATAGGTTTATGGAAGATATGAAAAATGATTTTATTTCACAAATTCTAGAGTGGGAAGATATAGTTTCAGGATCACTTTCCTAAAGAATAAGAAAAAATAGAGCTTAAAGGAATCACCAACCTAATCCATATGGATATGATCTCATGAAATCTCCTAAAATTGATCTGATACTGTATTGAAAATAGATTTCCTAGTATGTGAAAACAGATAAAGGAAAGACTAAAACAAGGGGATAAATAGATTAAATGGAATAAAATATCAAGTGAAGGAGTTTTAGGGATTTCTATTTTTAGAAGAAAAGGCCAACCTACTCTCCCCATGAAAAACAGTTCTCCTATTGGCTGAGTACCTAGTACAACACCATTAGGTTCCTCATGGTGCTAATATATGTGATGTGTTCCACTAGATAATAATGGGTACCCAGTATAGGACCACAAAGTGATCTATGTAATTATAGAACATTGGACCTTATTCCCCCTCCTTTGATTTCCTTAACAATTCTACAAAATATTTTCAAACTCCAAAATTATATCATATAATGAATTAAATGATTTAATTTAAAGATAAAAACCTACCAAAAATATGATGGTTTTTACAGTAGCAAAGGGCAATAAACTATTGGTAGTATAGACATTGGAATAGTAATGTGACCATTACAATTAAAACTTCACCATTTGAATATTAATTGAGTTTTTACAATAGTAAAATAACAAATGAAATTAACATACCAATATATAATCAATAAAATGTCATAAATTAATATTTAAATTAATGAATATAATGTTTAAATTCATTAAAAGTAACTATTTTCGTAGTGTGTTTTATCTTTAGTAAAAAAACCTTGGTATTATAAAATCCACCAAAATGTTGAATTTACCTAATTTCAATAATTTATTTTGATAAAATGGATTTTAGTGTTTTAATTAACATGTAAAAAGTAGCCAGTTGGGAATTTTTTGTGATTTTATGAAATTTTCATGTTTTTATCTGAATAAAAAAATAAACAATATAATATATGAAATAATATTTTTAAAAAATAAAAATGAGGTTCGTAATTTAAATAATTTTAATTAAAATGTTATACATTATCCTAAAATCTATAAGATAATTTATTAATCAGTGAAGATATTTTTTAAGAAGTTAAAAAATTATTTTTTTTAAAAACTTGTTTTTTAATATATTAAGAGAATTTTTTAAAGTTGTTTTACATATATTTATAAATTATTTTTACTAAATAAATTCCATATTTATTATCAGGTTGATAAAATTAGGTTGTTGTTAAATTTTTTTATATTTTTTATAATAAATAAATAAATAAATGTTTAAATAAAATGTAATGATGATGTAACAAGGACTTCATCATGAAAACACCTCATGAATTGTGACGTGAATAGTTAAGTTCTAAAAATAGTTTTTAATACTATTATTGGTCATAAATAAGATCACTATTGAAATTATTTTTCATTAATTACATTTATATTCGATATTTTAATTCAAAATATCACTCCTCATCAAGTATAAGTACCCCCTCTCACCTCTATTGGAAAATATTTTAAAATTTTGAAATTGTTCTAAAATTCATCTTATATCACTCCCCTTAATATGATTATAAGATTTATAGATGTTTGGGTCTCACCCTTCTCTAAGCCTCCAAGTCATTGGGCCTTAGCAAAGGAACAAACTTCAATGATGATTCGACATTCTTTTCTCTTCCTTTCAATCATTCTTCTTTTAATCCTCTATTTTCATTTCTATTTGTGAAACAACCATACCAAATTTATTAATTATTATATTAATATGATATTAATTATATTCCTCTACTATGATATTTTTTATGATATATTTATATATACATTATCTTTCTTCTTCTTTTGACATGTCATGTTAATGGCCAGTTTAACCACCTACATGGATGTTTTCAATTATTTTTTATCATCACCTTCATGGTTGATTTGGGTATATAATGTTTGTTATATATGTATTTATTTATGCATGTATGTATGTATTTTAAGTTATTTTTAATATTATATAGGTTATTTAAATAATGAATCCATAATCACGATAAAAACTGTAATTTTGAAATGAAAATTGAATAATTCAAAAAAACATAATGTCACATTTTTCTATCTTTAAAAAAAATATTAGAAAGTAATTTTCAATGTTAATAAATTATCAAAATAACCTTATGTAACGTAAAATAATTTTCTAATAATTTTTTAATAAATAAATTTTTTTATAAATGAGGTCTAAGAGTAACTAAGCCATGTGAGAGCTAATGTAAGGGGACTCTAAAAAAATATTTTTTGGGTTTTATTCACTTTATTCTCTATTTTTTTATTATTCATTAAAATTTTCATTATATTCCTTATAAATATCCTTTAATTAATATTTAATTTCCTTCTTAACTGAATATGTGTATTTTTACTTCCTTAGTATGAATTCTTATACCCTTATAATGAATATTGTTAGTGAATTTATTCCTAAAACCCTTCATTGGTTTTTCTTAAATTATTTTTTTTTATTTTTAGGATGTGTAATATTATTTTTTAATTCTACCATTTAATAAAAAAATAATTTAATACTTTTTTATTTTGTGTACCTATAATTTTATTCATTAATATATTCTTTACAATTTTATTAGGAGACTCATTCTCTTCACAGAGGGTTATTTCATGTTCACGATATTTGTAATTTTATTTTCCAAATATAAGACATGATTTTGAGCATAATATGTTATTATGAGTGGGATAATAATTATAAATTCATCCAATATATTGGTTAAAAAATATATATCATGGTAACATGATGAACACACATGATCTAGCTCTCTATTTCTATAGTATTATGTGTAGAACTGGTGTGATTAACTTTGATTGTTATGTTATGATGCCTTGTCAATGATCCTTAGATATTTTTTATTATGTATCATTATTATTAATTTGCCTCTTCCATGTAGCCTATATAATATTCCCATGATTATGATCATATTTTTATGATGTTATAATAACTATTAAAATCACCTATGTACTATTATTGATTTATGATTCTTCTTCAGTCATATTATTCCTCCACATACTAGGATTTTATCCCACAATTTATTTTATGTATATCCCCAAGTGATCTCATGTATTAATAATTTAATGAAATCCTATATGAAGACAATAGTTAAGGATTTAAATAAAATTTAATGTTTTATTTTTATTAATGTTATATGATCGTAATTTTCCGAGTCATCAAACATATCACTGATGAAATCAGAGATTGAGTTTAAAACCTTATGGTGGTACTTGAAAAATTTCCCCATGTTAAGAATAATAACTTGAACCATGTGGATGACCAATGTCACCCAAAAAATAAATTAACCATTAATTCATTTGTGAAACAATGAGCACATTCATTTAATAAATTTAAAAAAAAAATTATTATGAAAAAATTTATCAACTCTTTAAAAAATTTATTTTCTATGATTTATTATTCTATATTTGAGAAATTTAATTTTTTTTTTTACATTGGGTGGGAGAAGATAATCAATGGTAGGAATTTATATATAATAAAAAACCGAAGAACGATGTTTAATTAATGCATTGGAAAGAATTTAAAAAATATCTATTAATAAATATGTTTTTTATACTCTTTATAACAAAATGGTGAGAGAATTTATTGATATAAATAAAAATGATAATGAATATTTTGACACATATGAGGTGAATTTCACATTTATTTTAGGCATGCCTTTGGATTTTTTATCAACCATGAAAAAATATATATATATTATTTAGTTATTTAAAAAGAAATATATAAAAATATATATTTATTATGGAATTTTGGAACTATGAATAAATAGTTTGTTATTATCTTAATATAGAGATAAAGTTTATAAAATGGTCCCATAGACATGGGGAAAATAAATAAAGGATATAATTCCATACAAAAAGGTCAAATGAGAAAAAATCAAGGAAATATGATCTAATTATCCACATATAAATATGTGGGAGGAATCACCCATGGAATTGCCTTAAGGGATCTATGAAATGATTAAAATTTGGAAAAGGATGGAATCTAGAAAAATGGTGTAAAAAGTATATAAAAATTACACTCAATACAATAGTGGAAATGAAAGCTCAACTCAATGAACCACCCATGGTTCAATGATATAAATATAAGGGAAATTGTAACTATATAATCTGGAACACTAAACCTAGGGTATTTGAGGATAATAAATGTCAAAACCAACTTATGATAAGGGAGAAATAAATGAAATATTCCATAATCATCACTAAGGTGGAGTAAAAAATGAAGTTGTAAAAGGTATACTCACTTTTCATTCAAGAAAAATTAAATTTTTATTTGATTCTAGATCCCTGAATTATTTCATATCTTATATGTTTTTTAAAATTATTGAATCACCTCCCAAATAACATGATTTAGGGTTATATATTAAAACACTTTGTTGGGAAATTATTTCATCCTAGATGTTAATTCATCCCTTGTTATTGTCTATGGGATGGTTCTTTCAGTGAATCTCATAATCCTTCATTTAGTGGTATTTGATACTATATTAGGAATAGATTGGATCACTTTATATAGAAATCATATCCACTATTGGGAAATTAAAATTTATTTCTATATACTGAATCATCCCATACTTCTATAAATATAAAGAATATTATGAACCTACTTTATCAAATACTTAAAAGGTTTGGGCATCAATACCTAAAGAAGAATCATATATTTCTCAAACATTAAAGGAAAAGAAAATTTTTAACCTTCAACATATGGTCATTATAAAGGAGTATACTAATGTATCCCTCAATTTTTTCATATACTTACCTTGGATTGGTAGGTAGAGTTGTAAATAGAACTTATATATAGTCCAAATATAATATCCAATAACATCTATAGAACAATCCTAATATAACTAGGGATATTGAAAGAAGTAAATTCAATAGAATTTAGAAAAGGGTATAATGTTCTCTTGTTCATCACCTTTTGGTTCACCAGTGCTCTTTGTCATGATGAAGGATAGCTCGATCTGACCTTGCATCAATTATTAACAACTCAATAAGATCACTGTAAAGAATATGTATTCACCACCACGAGTTAATGACTTATTCAACCAAATTTTTGGAGCTCAATTCTTATAAAAATTGAATCTTTATGCTAGATTACATCTACTTTAGTTATGAAGATAATATATTTTGAAGAAATATTTATTTATAATATATAGAAATTTTCAGTTAATATTGATGTTGTTTTTACATAAAAAGGCCCCAAAAATCATTATATACATGATCAATTGATTCTTTTGATATATCCTCACTCAATGTTTTGTGGAATTTACATATGATGTTTTCATATACTCTAAGAGAAAGGAAGAACATGGAGAACATATAAGGATTATTATGATGACATGATCCACTAGGGCCTACCTGATAGGTAGAATACCAGGCACCCACAACCCCAAGACTACCATCATAGGCTAGGGGTTGGAGATAATCACTAATAAGGAATAACTTAAATATGAGTAATTTACCTAATGTACCAAAATGCATGCACCCAACCGACTCTATGCATAAGTTTAGAGTAATAATAATAAAAGATAATGACATGAAGAGTACCTTACATGTAATAAACTCTAGGGGAAAAAAGAGTGTGACAGTGCAATCCAAAATGAAAATTGAAAAATAAACTACCACCAAGAAAATATGACCCAACTTGACAACAACTGGATTATAAAATATATGATAGAGTCCAGATCTCGATTTCCAATCCTAACCACCATACACAATCTCTGCACCTGAGTATCCCTATGATCCTATAAAATAATTGTTGATCTATCTATCATCTTCACAAGACAAAACATGTGCATAAAAATCCCATATAGTGATGAGTATATACATCCTAGTAGTTTACCCCAAAAATTGAAGAGGGGGAAACAGAAGACATGATGTAAGTAATAAGCTCAACCCAAAGAAATAGGGAAATAGAACACAAAAACATATATATATAATCATATATGAAACCTAGATAAGTGATTAATGGGGTCTCCATTAAATAACATATCTTAGGAGGATGAGTCTTTCGGCATATCCAAAGGTCCATCATCAATTCCTAGCATCTGGTGTGTCTATCTAAAGAAATCCTGAGGAGGGCCCACACCTTTTCACTTCCTTAGAGCATGATGGAGTGCAATATCAAAAATATATAGGACCCATACCATGATAAAATATGGGGGATTCCACTTAGTAGATAGAGTACCCATTCCCATGTAGGAGATTATCCTCTCTCTATACATGTACATGAAATGTGGGATCCACACCCTAGTGAGATAGAGAAGTATTTTCTCTATAGATAGATGAATAGTTCCCTTATATGGTAGTATCATCATTATATTTGTAATAAAAAGTATATGGGACCCACGGTATAGTGAAATAGGGAAGTACCATCTCTAGGTAAATAGGAATCATGCTCTAGTGTTACAAGGGTGTATCTTATCTATCTAAATAACAAGTATAGAGGATCATCACCCTAGTGAATTAATGGAGTATTGTCTCCGTGGATAGAGGAAATGTTCCCTGGTGTGATAGGGGAGTACCATATCTATCTAAACAACAATTATGGAGGATATACTCCCTAGTGATACATGGTAAAACCATCTCTTGGGATAAGGGAATCCCTCACTAGTACGACATGGGAGTGCCCTCTCTGTATGAACTCTCTGATGATCCTTCCTGATCACTGCCATTGTTGAGCATTGCCTAAAAAGGTGTAGTGCTCATAACATCACCAACAATATCTAAAAATACACTATGAAGGTAAAAATCATGTTTTATGTGAAAAAATACCCAGTAAAGTATGCTTGTGGGTGAATATGTTAGTCAAAATAATGGATATATGATAGGTAAGAGTTCCTAATAGGGGGTTATATGAAATTTATGGGGTCCAAACTATATGAGGTCCCACTCTAAAATTGGATTGTGTTCTCCTCTAGACACGAATCCAAGGATATGTCACCATACACCACATTTATTGGTCCCACATGGTGTTTATTTTCCACCCATGAACTTCCCATGTGCTTGTGGTTGTGCTCATTTCTATCAAGTCATGTCACATACCTCTTCGTGTACCTGGCCATGCCCAGGTACGGGCACATGCATGTGTACACCAAGAGTACATATAGTTTCCTATTGTACAAGGTCTTAGGCATGTCTAGTAGGAACAAATCTTGTCCACTTGGGGAGGGCCACACAATGTGTAGGTCCACCTATACAAAATGTGATATTTAACTCTTGTTAAAGCACAATAAAACATAGAAATATTAAGAAAACTTCATGTGTTCTTACGGACACCAAGATTCTAGTATCATTTTTCATAGAAAAATGGTTCCCCTTTTGGATCCTAGATCCACTAATTCCACTATTATTGTTGCTATTGACCACTTAAAAATAGTAGTATTCACTTATGTCCATCGATTTCAGCCCTCCTGGGGCCAGAAATAAAAATTTGGTGATTCCCTCAAAGCCCGCAATGCTATGCATCACATACTAATCACCACCGCTCAATATCTTCACCTCATTGGAACCTGGATCAATAGATAGTATCCTAAAATACATGGTCCATATCAATCCATACTCAAATCACTAATTCATTCATCGTATGTGAATATTTTTTGAATCAAGGGGGTTTGATGATGCTCAAACCAATCCATCACTATCAAACCGCGACCTTGTAGGCTAGTAGTGAATAACACAAATAATGGAGGGGGATATACCATATAAAAAAGTGAATCAATAATTGGACAAGAGTTCTAGTCAAATTATTATAGATTATGTATTAATAGGTGTGATATCATGTCAAACATGAGATATTTTTTGAATTCAAAAATCAATAAAGCTCATGCGATGAATCTTTCATGAACCCTAGTACCCTAACACCCAAGCCTGCACCAACATATCCCATAGGGAGTTCCTAACACCCACATGTTGGTGAATAGAACCTGAAATCATAAAATATAAATGTGATAATGAATTTTCCTAAAAAATTAGAAACATATACATATCATTATTCCCAAAATCTCCAAAGGGATATAATACTAGAAACCAAAAAAGTATGTAAAAACCCAAAAAAATACATCACCAAAATACCAGAAAGAAATAAGACAATCTAACATTCCAAAAGACATGTCACTCCAAGTCTCAAGGGATCAAGAATATCCACCTCCTTTGAGAGTTTATTTCTCTTTACTCAGACTAAGGAAGATAAAATTTACTAACACCCAAAGGAAAAGGCATGTTGTGATATAACAAGACCCATAGGGTCTCACCAAGTGTTCCATAATAATATTCTATAATAATAAACCAATAATGATTTATATTCAAAAAAATTGTCCTTTAAGTGTATGTTCATAATTAAAAATTAAGATTATTTTTCTTTTTTCTGATGGAAAACATTTCTAACATGGCTTAAATAAAAAACTTATATGAAACTATTTATATAGATCATTAGGCATGAGAAAAATAGTTTTAAAAACAATGCATTTATAATCAAAATAGTCAAAAATAAGACTATTGTTATCTTCCCAGAGGTACGATAGCTCCATGTTATAGTATCCTCACACATCTCATATATGTGATCTCAGCAATGTGGACACATGTCCCTTGGTCTCCGGATGAAGATGACCCATAAACATCCCATTGGGGATAAGATCCATCAAAATAGGTTTTTGTTAGAGTTGTAAACCATAAATACATTTCTAGGTCATTATCATCCTATTGTGTTTGTCACAATTAACCCACAAACTACCCATGTTTTTATATCCACAATCAATCAATAGAAAAGGATAAAATCATTTATTTTCCAAATACTTCACAATCTCCCACTTTTCCCTTTTCAAAATGAAAATTCACTTTCAAAACATCATCATGGTTCTTTGAAATTTTCATTCCACATTCAAATAAAACCAATCATAGTTTTTCATCATTTTATTTAATTCATTTTCAAAAATTGATTCTCATATCATTTCACAATTTCCATCAATTTCAATTCACACCACAACTTCACTTCTATTAGAATTAGAGTGTTTTCTCCAAAATCCATACCATATCAGTTTAAATTCCAATTTGAAATAATTTGGGTTTCCAAAATTCAAATAAATGAAATTTAAAACAAAATAATTTCAAGGTTAAATCAATTTTCCATCTTAAATGGGACCATCTACCTTCTTCATAGAATCACAATGCCTACATCCTGTCTCACCAACAAGTAATAAATGTGTAGAAGATCTATGAATTAATCATAAAAAATGATTCAACAACACGGTGTTTAGATCCATCAACCCCAACATGATTTATCAAACCCCAGGAGTAAAATGGAGTGACATATAAGAGATAGAGAGATCGCTTACCCAGAGACATGCACCACAACCAATAGAATTATCAATCAATGAATAAACAATCCAGAGGGATTAGATATCACCAAAATAATTTAGAAATGAATCTATATCAGGAGGGAAGAGTTTCATGATAGAAAAAAAAGGAAATAATCAAATCCACCTATTTAAAATTATCAGTCGGGATATTACATGGCATGTAACACAATTATATGTCATGATATTGTCATGTCTCAAATATTCCAAAAACCATCATCTTTTATTAAAAAAGAAATTTTTAATATTTTCATTGTGTGTAAGGTGTACATAGAATGTAACTATTCACACTATGTATTCATTTCATGGTATCTTCCAATCCATGATTACACATCATTTAAACCCAATACACGACATGTAAACTCCAACAGACCATAAAAACTGTAGGTTTTATGTTGAATATTCCAAACAAAATACCTAACTTCACCATTATAGGTATCATCCCATACAATGATAAATTAAATCCAATGAAAATGTCACAACATACCTGATTGAAATGTGATGGTGTGTTATAACCTCCCCACCATAAAAACATTTTACCCCTATAAATCCTTTCAAGAAGATTCCATATCAAAAAGGTGAGGTCATTGCTCTCTCAATAGTACCACACACTCTCATGAATCATGAGAATTAGAATTGTGCTTCCATAGCACTTGAACCAAAGGTATCATGATACCATAGAGTACCTTGGCCTAAAAATAAATAAACCTAACAGTATACTTAGTCACGGATAAATTAGTATCATTACAAAGATCAATCTGTCTCAAAACACAAGATGGATCAAAATCATACTTTAATATCTAAGATACAAGGTATATGTCATGTATCGATGTCAAATTTTGTGGATGTACAAAATTATAATAACCATTCCCCACCTCCTCAATAACCTCAATAGGTCTCAAAAAATGGGGAACAATCTTCCCTTACCTCCCAAGCAATCGATGATTCAAATGATGTAAATTTCAGGAACACCTTATCACCAACCAAAAATTCCAATGGTCTATAACGTCAATCATCTTAATATTTACAAAAAAACTTTTCCATCAACAACCTCTAACCAACCAAATAAATATTTTTTATCCTATCTTGAACCAAGCATGGTCCAAGCAAGGAAAATTCAATATTCTTTGACAAACATAATAGATATTTACAAGGACAGTCATACAAGGCCTCAAAGGGATCCATTTTAATCGTAGATCAGAAACTATTATCATAAAAAAACTAAACCATAAGTAAATGGTGATACAATGACCCCACAAAAATCAAGGATGAAAGCACAAACCATATACTCAAGAATATTTATATGCCTCTATATCATTCCTTCCTTTCAAGGATGGTATGTTGTACTCATAAAAATATGAGATCCTGGTGCCTCATAATGGCCTCTCCAAAAGTGAGAAGTAAAATAGGGATATCATTAAAAGGATATAATATATGGAACTCTTTGAAAATGAAAAGTATCTCTCACATATGGATTTAACAGCACCTCAACAATGTTTGTATCATGAATGAGTATAAAGTGAGTTGATTTGGTCAGTCTATCGATCACAACCCATTTCAAATTATTCTTTCTCTAGGTACATGGAAACCTAACCAAAAAGAATGTAGAGATATCATACCACTTCCATGTTAGAACTAGAAGTGGTTGAAGCAAACCTGATGGTGTTTGGTGCTTGTCCAAGACCAATTGGTAAGTATAGTGGTGCGAAACAAATTCATCCGTGTCTTTTCTCATACTCGTCCACCCGAATCATCAACACATGTCATAGAACATCTTCACGGTTATTAGCTTCATTTTACATTGGGAATTATAGAAAACCCCCATCACATATATCCTCATAGGAAAAGGTACAACATACCAGTTTTAGAAACATAGAATACCCTATGTGGAGGACAACCACTCATCAATAGTCACCCCACCCTAACGAGAGTTCTTAATTCCATGGAATTATTCATCAGGTTGTTGTCCCTAAAGAACAATATCAATAATCGTGAATGTAAACAGAAAATTTTACAAGACCCCATTGACCCTTATTTCCTAAACTCCAATATGTAAATATACAAAATTTTTCATTTGGTTCCACTCATCTAATGATTATTTCATGATCTGGATCAGAATTTTCCTTCTAAATGCATTAATAATGACATACCCTTTCCTTGGGGTATAGGCAATAATGAAATCAAAAAATTCACCTACTCCACCCAAATACTTTGGAATATATTCCAATCTTTTTTAGAGAAGTTATACTCAATATATTTTGTTTGTAAAACACAGTAAAACTTTCTCTAAAAAGTTAATGTTTTCAACACTTAAGAGCATGAATCACTACTAGAAATTCAAGATCATGACTTGGAAAATTCTTATTGTGTGAACTGTGTTTCTAAGATCCATAGGAAATGATGTGATCACCCTGCATATGAACATATCCCAAACCTAAACCTGATGCATAATATAATACCACATAGCCATACCCAGCCATTGGAAGAGTCAACATCGCTGTAGAAGTCAAAATACATTTCAAATCAACAAAATAATTCTAACATTTCTCATCCTAGGAAAACATTACACCCTTTTGATTTAGAGAAGTCATAAAATAATCAAAAGTTAATAAATCCATTAAAAACTTGTGATAATATCTAGCTAAACCGAAGAAAATTTGAATCTCAAAAACATTAAATAGTTTCTCACATTTCATAATATCCTTCAACTTCTCAAGATAAAATGAAATATCATGTTCTGAGAACACATGTACCATGAAAATTACTTCCTAAATCATGAAGTTATATTTTTATAGCTTGGAAAAAATTCATTGACTTATCAAAAATTTAATAAATTATTACAAATGAAGAACATGATCCCCCTCATATATAGTGTAAACCAGTACTTCATCAATAAATACCACAATGAACACATTAAGATAATAATGTAACATACTATTTATCAAACCTATAAATACTAATATAGCATTGGTTAGACCAAATTGAATGAAAAGATACACCTAATTTCCAAACCTACTCATGAAAGTTATTTTTTCTGAATGTCATATTCTTTTATTATCAACTGGTGGTAACCAGATCAAATATCAATCATAGAGAACAAATTTTCACCTCTCAACTGGCCAAATAAATCATTGATCCATGTAAATGGATAATTGTTATTTATTATGAATCGATTGAGATATTTGTAATCAACAAATAAGAAAATTTCCACATCATCTTTCTTGTCAAAGAGAATAAGTGTTTCCCAAGGTGACACACTCAGACATATAAAGCCTTTCTCAAACAGATCATCTGAATGATTCTTTAACTCTTTAATTTCAGACATTTCTATGTGGAAGGATAAAATAGACACTAGTTTAGTACCAAAGACAAATAAATAAAAAGTTATACCTCCCTTTATGGTTTAAAACCATATAAGTCAAAAGGAAAAATATTGGAAAACACAACCACAATAGGAGGGAGATCACCACCTAAGGATTCTCGATCTAGTTCAAAATCAAACACCAGTCTTATTTTCCCCAAATCTTGATAAAATGGTCCAAATATACCCAAAAACAGGTCCTATTCCCCCAAAAAGATATAAAACCCCCCATCATGAAAATTAAAGGAGTATCATTGAAGATAAAAAATCAATATGGGATTTATTAGAAACAATCCAATCCATTCTGAAAATTACATCAATAGATTTCATGTCAAGAACCCTAAAATCCCAAGTAATCTTGATATCTAATAATGAGAAAACATAATCAGGACAAAAAATACCATTCTCTCTCTTCATTCAAATGGGTTTAGTAATATACATCACAGGAGATGAATTCTATGTATGAAGATTTGGAAGATTCCAAATATGAGTTAAAATAAATGTTTAAGATTCCCCAGTATCAAATAATGTAGACACTAAAGATGAGGCTATAGTGATGGCCCCTCTCATAGTCACTAGACCCGTATCGGCTTCCTCTAGAGACTCTTCTAGTATGTGAAGAAGCTTCATTCTAGTTTCATACGGTTGAAACCCCTTAGATCATTAAGTATATCATTTCACCACATTAATTTTTGTTTATAATTATTTCATGCCACTACATGGAACATAATAGATATTAATGAACTTCTACATGTATCCTAAACATCTTTGGGAACCACATATCTTGGGTGCCTCATTACAAAACTATTTCGAGTAGAAATTCTATTCACAATGGTGCAAAATCAAAGGTCCTATTCTCAGCACTATAAGAGGTCTATAAGAACCCTTTAATTGGGATCCACAATAAGAATCATCATGATTTCTCTTCCCTTTTGGGAACTCACAAAACTACAAATGGAAAGAAAGGCACTGCCATCAACCCTCACATACCAGCCAGATCATGTTCAACCATCAATTCCCTATCTAGAATGTCATCATAAGAAGATAGAGTTAGAAAGAAAACCTAAGAATAGATATCATATCAATGTTCCATCTCAAACCATAGATTATTTGTCTTCTCATTCAATACAATATAATGTGAAAACTTTATAAGCTCCAAAAATCGGTTTTCATACTCTATCATGGTCATATCATCCTGTTCGAGTTTGAAAAACTCTAAAACCTTGGCTAACACTATATACTTGGGATAGAAATGGATTGTCAAAATAATTTTAAATTCCTTCAACTATAAACACTCTTTCTTCTTCACCATCACCCTCATTTCCCACCATCATCTACTATGTCCCTCGGGATTAAAGGTAGCACCCCTTACCTTAATAGTTTCGGGATTTTCTAGGAAGACAAACAGAATCTCTATATTTATCTATTATTAATCAACCTATTGAAGATTATTAGAACTTGGAAAGTATGTGGTATCTGATGATGGTACTCCTAATAATGATTATAGGATTATTACCTCTAAGTTAACACAACTAGGTCCTGTGAAACTATGGGTGTATGTGCCTACCCTAGAGCATAGACAACATGCACAAAAACCTAAATGAGATTTTGGTCCATTAGAAAATTTTCTCAATGTTCTTTACTAGTTGATTCCTCCTAAATCATATCAAATATTTTCTCAAAGGAATGATGCTAAAAATCATCAGAAAACAACATTGAAAGAATCATTATATTACTCAGATCAACACTCAAAATAGATTAACAAGTGACATTAATCTCATCAGATAGGAAAAATGGATTTTGATTTCAACTACCCAAATCAAAAGTATGGAATATACTGGAAATAATCTTCAAGATCTCTTTCCTATACCACATTTGGTGACATAAGGATAATTACATAGAGAGCTGGTTAGGAACTCACTCGTAACTACCTCGTATGGCATGAAAATATTCTCACCAGTATACTGACATCATGGAAATATGCTTAACATAAACCTTTCATATCACTTTATCACAAACCATCCTGGATACCCAGGTACCTTGATACCTGAGCTAGCATCGACATTGCCTGAATGGAATTATTGATCCCCAAGGGTTGGCAACTATAATTTGGCATCATACAATATAAATGTGGGAATGAATTTTCCTCAGAAATAGAAGAAGAAATATATGCATATCAGTATGCTCCAAAACTCCAAAGGGATATAGTACCAGAAACCAAATAGGTATATCAAAACACAAAGAGTATATCATCAATTTACCAGAACGCAACAAGATAACCCAACATCCCAAAGGACGTGTCACTTGAAGCTATAGGGTATCAAGAACATCAACCTCATCCAAGAGGCACATTTTTTTACTCAGACCTCGAAGCAGAAAATATAAAAATTCTTGAAGGAAAAGGTAGAGTGTGATCTAAAATGTCCTAGAGGGTCTCACAAACTATTTTATAATAAAATTATATAATAATAAACCAAATCACGCATTCAATTTTAAACAAAATAGGCATGGAAGTATATTTCTATATTTAAAATGAAACATGATTTTCATTTCAACTGATGGAAACCATTTCAAACATGGATAAAATAAACAATTTATATAAATCTTTAGTCATGAGAAAGAATTTTTCGTAAACTATGGTACTTATAATCAAAATAGTCACAAATAGAACCATGTTCTTATGGCCTAAGGTATGATAGTTCCAAGTCATAGGATTCTAACACATCTCATATCTATGATCATAGCCATGTGCACACACGGCCCTCAGGCTAAGGCTGAATAGGATGATCAACATCCCACTAGGGATATGATCCACCGAACTTGATTTTTTTAGAGTTATAAACTTTAAATTTATTTCTTGGGCATTACGATCCTAGCATGTTTGTCCCAAATAACCCACAAACCGCCCAGGATCGCATGTGTTCAATAAAGAAATATAAAAAGGGGAAATCATTTCTTTTCAAAATACTTCACAATCACATACTTTTCCCTTTTTAAAATTCCAATTCACTTTCAAAAATGTATCATGGGTATTTCATCATTTCATGATTTTTCAAATAAAACCATTCATAGTCTCTCATCATTTAAATTTAAGCCATTTTTAAAATTTTATTCCAAAAATCATTTAACAATTTCCATCTATTTAAAATCTTTACCCACTTTCAATTCCATTAGAATATGGTATTTTTTTCTAAAATACATACCGTGTCAATTTATATTCCAATTTTAATCAAATCGGGTTTTAAAAATACAATTTATTATAATTAGAAATATAATAAATTCAAAGTTTAATCAATTGGACATCTAAAATGTAACCACATTCCCTTTTCAAAGAATCACCACCAATAAATAGTGAAGGTGCATAAGATCTATGAACTCAACCTATAAACATTATTCAACAAAACATGGTTTAGATCCATAAACCCCATGATGATTTGTAAAACCCCAAGATGAAAATATATATTTATATACAAGAGTTAGATAGGCCTATTACATTGAAAGATACATAAAAACCAACAGGATGATCAATCACTGAAAAAATGATTCATAGGTACTTGATATCACCAAAATTGTCTAAGAATTGATCTAGGTTGAGATAGAAGATCTTTAGGATGTAACAAAATAAAATCATCCAACTGCCTATTTAAAATGATGGGTTGGGATTCTATAAGGAATGTAACCCAATTAAGTGTTATAAATTATTCAATCTCACATACATCAAAAAACACATCAACTTTTAATAAAAAATTATTTTTAATATTTACACGGCATTTCACTTTTCATGTTGTGTATTCATTTCATGGAATCTGATACATAATGATTACATATCATGTAAACCCATTACATGATGTCTAAATACCCAAAAAACAATAGAAACTACAACTTTTATGGTGAATATTCCAAAAAATCCCTTACTTTCCCATTATAGGTATCCTCTCAACCAATGATAAAGGAAAGCCAAATACAATCTCAAAACATAACTGATAGAAATGTAACAGGGTTTTATAAGACCAATTAATCACAAACAAAATAATATAAGATAATAACATGATGAATATTTTAATCAATCGTGGAAACTGTAAATGAAAATTCCTACCTTGATTATGGATCTATCATTGGTAAAGAACGTTTTCACTGGTGATGGGGAAGATCCGATATCTTCACTATCTATCAATTCACCTCAATCTAGTCATTGTTCATCATTCGATGTCAATTTGACAATGAAGAACACTCTCCTCTTCCACTCAGATATCTCAAGGGTTATTCAAATAAACCTTTTAAAATCATCATAAGATTTTATTTTGAGAGGATATAATTATATCATTTAATAAGTAAATAAATAAATTTTTTATTTAAAATATTTAAATGCACTCCCCAATGGCTTCCTCTACCATAAGTTCGATGCCAAACAATGTTAGCTTTTCTCCAAGGGTTAAAACCATACTCCAAATTAAAGCGTGACCTCAAATTTTTTATTTGAGAATATGTTCATGAACTATTTAGTTATTTTTGAAAAAAATTGTTTGTGTGATATTAATATAATTAATTTTTTTATAATATTAATTATGAGCTCACTAAGCCTCTGAATCTTAGGTCATAAAACCATCTAGATCCAAATAAATTCCTTAACAATTTTAAATGTCTTATAAGGAAAAAACAGTGTCTCTACATTATTCCCACCTTAAATGTAACGAACCCAATGGGCCTAAAGCCCAACTAACTCGGCCATGCCCGAGCCCAGCCCTCTGGTAGATAGTAGACCCCCACCCTCAGGTAGATAACAGGCCCCCACCTCAGACCGGCCCAGATAACACGTGGCAGGAACTGTCCCCTGCCTGGTGAGGATTTAATACGCCTCCCCCGCAACTCGAACCCATGACCATAGGCTTAAATTCCAACCGGGAAGCGTTACGAGTACCACTGAGGCGTATTAAATCCTCGCCAGGCAGGGGACAGTTCCTGCCACGTGTTATCTGGGCCGGTCTGAGGTGGGGGCCTATTATTTGCCCGTGGGGTGGGGGTCTGCTATCTACCAGAGGGCTGGGCTCGGGCGTGGCCGAGTTCGTTGGGCTTTAGGCCCACCGGGTTCGTTACATTAAATAATTTTAAACCCAAAAAAGAACAAACTAAACAAAAAGGTGGGGATATTGAGCATGAATTTGGCTCTCCCAGCCCCAGAAGCTCTCCTATATGTTCCATGATTCCATGGAACAGGAACAAAGGGAACAGTCCATCCACATAGGGTAATCTATTTTAAATCCTCGATCTCCACTAGGTACTCCATAGAGGTGTCTCTATCCTTGAATTCCATATCTCCCCAATTAATAACACATATGGGAAAATGCATGTATCTTTTGAGTGAGACACATGGAAGACATCATGTATCCTCTCCAACCATGGGGGTATGTCTGCATGGTAAGAGACTATTACCACCCTCTACCGAATCAAAAAATACACAATAAACCTCAGAGATAGATTCCATACTGAGAAGAATCTTTGTAATCTTCATTATGTAGAGACTCTTAGGAAAGTATAGTCTCATTTATTCAGCTCCAAGAGCCTATGATACCAATATGTATAAGATTTATGCCTACACTGGGTTCTCCTCATCAACTTGTGGATCCACTAGTCCTTCTCTGTCATCACTTGCACCATATATTGTCCAACAACAGATGCCTAACCTATCTTACTCCATCATAAGTGTGACCTGTAGGGTTTTTTCATAAAGGTCCTCTAAATTTTTCATACCGATAGTAGAGTGATAGATATTGTTATATGAAAACTTTAGCAAAGGTATGTGTTCCTCCCAACTTTTCCCAAATTTTAACATAGAATACCTCAACATATAATAAAATACATGGATAGTGAACTCTGTATTCTCATATATATTGGGATTAAAATACATACCCAACATAAAATGGGTCTTGAATTCTTTCTTCATGCATCTCTAAAACCATGCAGTAAACTGAACATCACATTCAGAGACAATCATTGAGGGAACCCCTTGTAGGAAAATACTCTTCCACATGTTAAATTCTCAAATATATCCATCAAAATTTTCTCCCTGATATGAAGGAAGTTCGTTGACTTTATAAGTTAGTAAAATATTACCCAGATGGCATCGTGGACACTCTCCCAGTCTATGGAAGACCTATCAAAAATTCCGAGGATATTCCATCTCATTTCCACTCTGGAGTCTCAAGATCCTGTAAAAAACCTTCTGGAACCTTTTGTGTGTCCTTCACTAGCTGACATGTGAGAAAATGATAGATGAACTCAGTCATCCTTTTCCTCATACAAGCCCACCAAAACTTTCATTAAAGGCCTCTATACATATTCCCTACACCATAAAATATATCCAAATCAAAAACATGAAACTCCCCCATAACCTCATCATGCAACGTGACTAGAACTACCATCCATCCCACAAAGAGGATAATGTTATTCCCTCTTTAATATAATTCATATGGTGAATATCCTAAGGATATATATTCATAGGGAACCTCATAGTTGATGTATCCTAACTGAGCCTCCCTCACATGATGCAGAAAGGTAAATATAGTCACGATTGATTAATGTTAATTTTCACACCTCTCATCCACTAGGGTCAGTTACAAAGAAGAATGATTCTCTGATGCCTCCTCCATCATAACAAAACTGGATTTTCTGTTGAGGGTATATTCCAAAACATTTCCCTTCTTATGAGTATAGAATATATCAATGTTATTGATCTCTTGGAACTCCAACAATCACTTCTATAATAGGTTTAGTTTACTCTATATGAACACATACCTGATCCTCTGATAGTATGGGTAAACAAAAACATGCTCTCCCAGAAGATAGTGCCTCCACATCCTTAGAATGTATACCACCTCTTACAACTCCAAGTAACGAGTCACGTAGACTTTACCATGGGGTATTAGCTGCCTCGACAGATATGAGATAACTACATGACTTTCCATTAACACACAGTTGATTATTGCAACAAATTCATCACAATACACTCGTACTCCATGCCCTCCTCTGATAGTCTAAAAAAATTAACACTTATTATCCTCAGCCTCAACTCCTCAAAGTTACACTAACACTGATCATTCCAGGTAAATGGATTCCATTTCTACATTACTGCGGTCAAAGAGGATGAGATCCTGGACAAGTCTTCCATGAACCTCTTATAGTAACCCTCTAAACTAATAAAACTATATGCCTTTAATAGACTATGGGGTGGTTCCTAAGAAATAACTACATCATTATTTACTAGGTCAAAATCTAATCCATTATTATAAATAAAATTCCCTATAAATATAACCATGTGGATCTAGAACTAGAACTTTGATATCTTACCATAAATCTACTGCTCCCGAATCAAATCTAGGATCATCCTCAAGTTGATTGTATGCTCCTCCTCTAACATAAAGTATATGAGTTTTTCATCAATAAATATAGCCAGAAATCAAACTAATTATGACTGTAATATCTAGTTAATTAGATCCATAAGAACCATTGGAGAATTATTAATACAAAAACGCATCACTAGGAAGTCATGCTGTCTATAGACACATCAGAATGAATGATTCAAAATATCAACCTCACGAACCCTCTAATGGAATTAGTCGGACCTAAGATCAATCTCTGTAAACTATATTGTGCTTTAAAACTGATCAAAGTGGTCTTAAATCCTTGTAAATGGGTAATTTTTTATCATGTAATGGTTTACGTGATGATAATCCACGCAAATATGTAAACTCCCATCCCACTTTTTCACAAACTAAACTGAAGCATCCCAAGGGGACACACTTGGTCTAATAAAACCCTTCTCTAAAATGTCCAATACTTGCACCCTAAAATTAATGAGGTACTTAAGAGCCATTTAATATGTAATAGAAGATATCAGAGTGGTATCATTATGAAATTTAATTCCAAACTCCAAATCCTTACTTGGAGGTAGTTCTAGAACATCCTTAGGAAATACATCCATGTAACCAACCATGACTGAAGGAATCCAAAAACAAAATTATCTTGTTTTTCCAAGAGATAAAATCACCAAATGATGGGTGGTGGGTAATATCTTCCTGTTTTAAAAACTTTTTCACTTTTCTATGAGATCTCTCTCAACCACAAATGAGAATTTCAACCCATTTTTTCAAAGGCATCTGACTCATCTTTGGTGACTGTTAATCTATTATTAGAATGTGTACAACCAGTCCATAACCAATATGATGTCATAAGTTCTCATTATGAGGACTAATAGGGCCCATGAGAAACTCTTTACACTAAGTGATAGCTCATATTTCCTCTATATAATTGATACTGAAGAATCATTTTTTATAGGAAACTCAAGCCTAAGATTCTAGGATAAAGTCTCAACTGGTTGAAACAACTCTCAAACTCGGAGTGAAGAGATGAAGGAATAACTCACACCTAGGACTACTTGTAATGAAGAATAAGTATAATAAACTTATATCATACATATAATCATCTCATGATCTTCTAGGTTATAAGAATCTAAATAATGTAGCCTCCTGTTTCCTTGACTGCCCACTCTATAACCCTAATGTGGGAGGCCTGGTTTTCATTATGGAAGTAGATTATAACATCATCCACCACTAGTAGCTCCTCCTCTAGGAACCCCACCTACTCCTCTCTTATCTCCACCACCCTAGGGTCTTCTTTGGCCATGTTTGGGAGAATCCTGAGCTCGGTGCTTCCACTACTTTGGTGGTCTATCCACTATCATCCTTCCATCCTCAGCATGTTAGGTTTGGAAATCATGTTCCATTATACCATTCCAACCAAATGAAGTGAATCACCACTATTTGGGATGCCCTAGTCCTTTGCATAGTCTTTGAGATTCATGGAAACATTCTGATGTTTAATCAGGGGTAGTCATCCTATGCCTCGTCACCAATCATCTTCCAGCCACTTTAGATGAATCAAACCTGGTATGTATACTAATGGATCCATCTATATAGAATCCCTCAGATAATAATCTCTCCATTACCATAACCCACTCTATCACTCCAACATATGTGGGAATGAATAGGGGTATTGTACTAGAAAATATGTTTCTACAGAGACCCTAATCAAACTTTCATTCCTAGAAGAAACCATCCCAAATCATTCTGAGGTTGTATCATGTATATTTAGTAAACCTCACATCATACTCATCAATTTTCATCTCACCCTTTTAAAGCTCCAAAAGCTCCCAAATTTGAATTGAGTGCATGTTTGATGTGTAGTAATCCTCACTGAATAGTTGCTAGAAGTCAGATCATGAGAGTGTTGAAACTTCATGTGTATGTTTGATTGACTCCACCAATTCCCAACTAATCCTTGGAAAATACAAGAAATCAATATAACCATTTGATCAGATATGTTCTCCACAAGTCTAAAAACCTAGTTTACTAACTCAAACCAATACTCCACTATATATAGATCTAGATCACTATGGGACCTTAGAGACCATGGGTGATAGAATATACATGGTGTGGTAATACCATGTGCATAATCAACATACTTTTCTAGTAAACTCTGATTCTTGAAAAGTGTGGGTGCTGAAACCTGTCCACCTAGAGGAAAGATATCATGATGTTTCCTTGTAACTAAGGCATTATGACTCATTGGATCACCATCATGATTATGAATCAGTAACCTAATTGACAGTCTTCATAGAGGGGTCATAAAAGTAATCAAGACATACCACAGTTAGATAAGTACATATATATAGGGAGCTAACTCGAGAAGAAAATTAAAATGAATAAATCTTATATGATTCATGTAATTATGTTCCCAACAACAAATGTCTTTTTATTGCAATTAAAAAGAAGTAGTAAATATCATGTTGAATGTATATGTTGGTCATTGCATCAACACTAAGTTACCTTGCTTGAAATCCACACTTGATACACTTTCACACCATTTACCTAAATTCCAAACTAATTCTCTAATGGGTAAAAGCTGAAAACAACATCCCAAGTTCAAACCACCTTTCATACCACTCAGTAATGACACCACCCACTAGGTCATGTCTGGTCAGTGGAATGCTGGTCCACCACAGACCCAAGCCTACCTTCATAGGCCATGGGTTGGCAACAAGCACTGAGAATGCATAATTAAAATGAGAATACATTTCATAAAGTACTTATACACATGAAACCAACCATATACATGAATAAGTGTAGAGGAATAACAATAAAATAAGGTAACATAATGAGTTAAAACTATGCATGTAATAAAATCTGGGGAAAACAAAAGTGAATGATGATGTAATCCAAAATTTAAAGGGAAAAATTTATTCCCACCCAAAAAATATTTCCTAAATTAAAAAAACTATAATAGAAAAGAGTTGAGAGAGCCTAAAAACTGATCTCCATGCCCAAAAACCATACACGATATATGCACATGAGTATCCCTATGTTTCTATGAAATAATTGTTGATCTTTTTGTCAACTGCATAAAACAGGACACATGTGGGAAAATCCAATGTAGGGGTGATTATATACATATCCAATATCAATCCTCAAAAAAATGAATAGGAATAAATAGAACACATGATGGAAGTAGTCATCTTAAACCAAAACAATAAAGAAAATAAACCTAACAGCATAGATATATTCTCATATAAGAATCCCAAAAAAGTAAGAAATGGGATCTCCATCTCACAACCCAACCTAGGATGATGATTCTAACGGCAGCTCTAAATTTCTATCATTAATGCCCAAAAACTAATGTTTTCTTCTAAAGAAGACATTGGAAGGGCTCGCACCGCACCACTGCTCCCAAATCTGAGGGAGTGCAATCTCCAAAAGATAGACACTGACACCCAAGTATAATAGGGTATTTTACTCAAAATATTGATGACCTAGTCCCATTTAGGGGAGTACCATCACTCTATCTATGTATAGAATATGGGGGACCCATACCCTAGTGCGAAAAGAGAGTTACATCACAATAGATAGAGGACCTAGATCCATGTATGGGAGTACCATATCCATATCTGGAATAATCAGTTTGTAGGACATGAACCCTATTGTAATAGGATCGTACTATATCTATGGAAAAATTACTCATTCCCTTAGGATATAAGGGTGTATTGTCTCTATCTGAACAATGAGTATGGTGTTCCAGCACCATAGTTCAACTGAAGAGTACCATCTCTCTTGATATCAGACCTTCAACCTAGTGTGATGGGGAAGTACTATCTCTATATAAAAAATTTGTATGAAGTCCACACACCATAATGTGACATGGAATTAACATATCTAGGGATATAGGACATGCACCCTAGTGCAATAGGGGAGTAATATCTCTATCTGAACTCTCTCATGACCCTTCCTTATCATTTCCATCATCTAGGATTCTTAAAGAAGAATCGTGCTAAAAAATATTGTGTCATATCTAAAAATCCACTAATAATTCCACCATCACATTCTATGTGAAAAAACAATCAGGATAGTCAACTCACAGGTGAAAATATGTGAAAAAAGGAGATATGAGAGGTAAAATTTATTTAAAAAAGGGGGTAAAGAACATATATGGGTCCACACAACATGTAGTCCCACTCCCTTACAAGATTGTGTTCTCCTCCAGATATGTCTCAGTGACCATTTTTCTATACATGATTTGTATGAATATCGCATCATGTGACTCAGCAAATTAGGGTCTGACCGTGTGTTCCTTGTCATGCACATGTCCACCAGGTCGTGTCATGTACTGGGAAATGTCCTGAGCCATGCTCGGGTACTAGCACATTCATGTATACTCTCAGAGTTCACTATGAGTCCTCCCACACATGGTCCTAGGACTGTATAGTTAAAACACATCATGGTCGTCTGGGGAGTGTCACACTTCATGTAGGTCCACATCAACTATGTGAGATATTTTACTCCTATTAAAACCCTAGCCTTTGTGGAAATACAAATAACACACTTTGTAGTCATCAGCACTACACGATGTGTAGTGGCATTTTTTGTATAAAAACTAGTTATCCAGGTGTATCATATATCCTAAAATTATATCTTTATCTACACATTTTGATCATCCAAAATGGTGGTAGTCTCCTCTTTCCATCAATTTTGGCCCTCTGGTGGCTGAAAATTAGAATCTGGAAATTCACTCAAAGCCCACAAAGTCATGCCTCGCCTGCCGATCACCGTCACTAGATCTCATAACATATTTTGATCTAGGTTCTATAAAGAAACATATTCAATATAAGATCTGTCTTGATACTTCCCCAAATTTTCAATCCATTCATAACATGTGAATCTAACAAGAATCTTCGGGGTTCAATCATGCTCAAACACTCCCAGCAATGTTGAAATGCGACCACGTAAGCCAATGGTGAAGAAAGAGAAGAATAAAGGTGTATAAAGCACATAAAAATTGAATCAATAATTATCCAGTTATTATTGGAAAAACATTATAAATCATTGATTAATATTTGTGATAGAATTTGTAATAGGATATATTTATTGAATTAAAAAAAATTAATCTCAATAGGGCTCATGAAAAGGATAAATTAATCACAAACAAAATAATAGCATAGGTGAACTTGATAATTATTTTATTCAATGGAGTAACCAAAAATGTATGAGTCCTACTATTATTATGGGTTAATAATTGGTTATGAACCCATTCTCTAGTAATGGGAACGGTTTTTTTTATCATTGTCTCTCAATCCACCTCGATTTGGTCACCGTTTTTCATTCAATGTCAATCCGAAAATGAAGAATTCTCTCAACATCCTCTCAAATCACTCATAGTTTATATGTCTAACCCATGGAAAATAATCATAAGAGGGTATTTATAGAGGATTTAATTAGGTTGTTTAATAAAATAAATTAATAATTTATTTATTAATTTTAATTAAATCCACCCGCCAATGATTTCCTCTATCAAACTTCAAATGCCAACCAACATTAGGTGGTTCCTAGGGTAAAAACTGAACTCTGGATTCAAATATAGTCTTATTTTCCTAATTCAAGAATCTATCTAGGATACATTGAATTATTTCTAAGAAACAATTTTTTTGTGATATGAATATATTTTAGATTTTTATAATAAAATTTTTTGGGTCACCGAGCCTCAAATTATTTCTTCTTCTAAGTGTCTAGCTCTTAAAATATTCCTTAATATATTTCATAAATCATTCATAGACAAAATATAGTCTCTAAAATTATGTTAAATTATTTATAGAATGGTAATTTATATGTAAATATTAGTAAGTGTGACTTTTGGATACAGAAAACCACATATTGGTTAATGTGATCACATAAAAAAAAAGTTACATGGATCATTCAAAGGTAAATAAAATTAAGGGATTTTTAAGACCAAAACATTTTCACAGATATCCCTATTTTTCTTTTATTATTTTGGTACTATTGATTCTTTGTTTGAAAATTAATACAATTGACTATCCCACTAATTATATTAATATGGAAGTGATTAAAGTATATCTGGATGGATGGATGTGAATAACGTTTAAAGGATCATAATAAGAGGCTATTCACCACATTTATATTCACACTACCCTCATGAAAAGAATGATTTATGATATATATAAATTCTTCAAAGAATTTAATTTCATGAATCCTCATAAAAAATGATAAAGTAATATTATGCCTCATGAAAATTGAATTTCCATGAATAAAATTATCCAACTAGTTATTTAAAGTTAATAAATATGATACTTTTATGAAATATTTAAATAAATTACCTATATATAGAGATGTGTTACATATATATTGACCATAAGAGTTTAATTTATATATTCACAAAGAAGGAACTGAACATGACTCATTAAAGATGGTGGAATTTGATCAGATACTGTTATTTCTCAATAAGTTACCACCCTGGGAAGATTAATAAGGTATACAATTCTATTAACAAAAAGTAACTTACAGTCTTATCTAAGACGAGGATTAAGAAATACCCTATCTTAGGGTATATGTAAAGAATTATTATACATATCATAATGGTTGGGAATACATCCTACCTTTCCAAATTGATTTCTCAACCATCAGTCCCATAGAAAATCATGGAGCCATAAATGGATAATTTGGTTCTTCAAAAGAAGTTGAGAGAGACTAAAGGGGAGAAGCCTCATTAATTAAACATAAAAATGTAGGATTCATTCTGTTTTTAACTTAACTATATGTTCCATAAATACCAAAAAATGAATGATAAATTAATTTATGCATATATCTCATATTTATTTTTTCCACCAAGGAAGCACTGAGATACATTGTGATGTTTGAGAGAAATTCTAGGGGAATAACATATTAAATTAGATCATTGTGGTTAGTATTAATTAAACATAAGGTTAAGTATCATAAATCTAATGGGATGATACAATAATTACCCATCCAAACATGAAAATGGGAAAAAATAAAATGGAATTTTTCATGGGATCTCTATTGACATAAAAATGATATAAATTTATATGGGTTATGGTGAATTGATTTACAACTAATAATCCCTTAAATATCAATGATTATTTTTTTTCACTTGATCAACGTGTTAAATATATTTTAATAAAGTGGTGAGGCTATATGGGGACCAATTTTCAATTGTATATGATTGATATCGATGGTTTACCTTCAATTTATAGATGATTATTCATCATGAATTGAACATGGATTTAAACATTTGAATGATATATCATCCCTATACTAATGGTAAATCGAAATATACTATCTATACACTTGAATAAATGTTGAGATTTTTCATGATGAACTTATAAGGGGGTTGGGATCAACCTTTTCCACTTATTAGGTTCCTATAAAATAATAGATTGTACTTAATTATTCAGATGGTCCCAAATTAATTTTTATATGGGAAGATATTTATAACTCGATTTTTTCTAATGATGTTAGTGAATATATATTACTAGGACATGAACCTTTGAATGAAATAATAGACAAGTTTTATTCTATTCAATAAATCATTAAAAATAGTAAAATGTAAATTGAAAATTTATAATGAACGTCATTAAATACATTTGGATTTTGATATTGGATATAAATCATTCATTTGAATATTTCTTTTTAAGACAGTCATGATGTTTTGAAAGAAGGTAATACTCTACCGTAGTTTTAATGGCCCCTTCGAGATCATTAATCACCTTGGAGCTATGGACTATAGATGTAAATGTACACCTTGTGACACCCCATGTTACTATTATTTTAATTATTTAATAATATTTTATGTTAATTTAATTTTTTATAATATTTTTTCTTTAATTTTAAATTTTTGTAAACTTTTCCTCTTTCCCTACATTACCCACAGTCACTTATTGTTTGGAAAACCATTCAGATGAACTTTGCATAGGGGTTCCATTTATAACAATCATTAGTACACATAGTTTATTCTAAATAGTTCCAATTCCCTTACATATTGGGTTCCTTATTTTAATTTTAATTTTTAATAGTAAGTGGGTGCAATTAGTGTGCATAGGTAACACATGATTCAAGGCTAATCATGAAATCCTAAGGGTAAAATATGTGTCTTATCTTTACATGGGGGTTTTATAGTGCATATATTGTTAAAATCTTGTATAAACCATAAAAAATCACACCACGAACATTAGATTATTATAGATTCATTTATCTGGGTTGGTGTATGGTTGGTAAACTGTGTGGATAAATCGTGAAAGTGTGTTGTGCTTAGGAAGTTCCATATTTATTTTTTACACATGGTTTGGAAACCTAGGCCGCCAAACATAGTGTTTTAAACATATTTCATTAAATATTGAAATTACCATTATTACCCTCTTTTATTTTAGGTTTCTTCCACTCACATCTTCTCCCCATCATTCATATGATCCTCTTGGATCCCTAGGGATATTTTCTTCTCTATTTTATTTCAATTTGGGGCGTCACATCCCTCGAGTTTCAAGAATTATTCACGGTAATATCTTTGTTTTATCCTTATATATTTGATTCCATTTTTCCTCTTCTGTTATATTAGCTATCATCTTCCACCATGATCCATAAATTGTGGTTTAAGATATGGTTTGGGTTTTACTTAGTCATAACTAAGGTATTTATTTATCTAGGACCCATAGAGGGATTTTCCTAGATTTTTCATGTGATCTCTACAAAAATAAACACATTTAGATGTTATTAGGATTTTTTGAGTAATTTTTTCCATATTTTACTTTTATTATATAATTATTTTTATTGATTAAGTGTTAGAAATTATTTTTTTAATTAAATTATAGTTCTATATGAGTCTATAAATAGGAATATAAAATTATTTTCTATATAATTCAACTTAACATAAAATTATTTTTTTAATTGATTTTAAAAATCATTTTTAATTAAATATTTTTAATTTTCAAATTGTTTATAAGATGTCCCAATGGTAACCTTTAAATGATTTGATGAAAATTATGGGCATTGAGCCTCTCCTTGGTTCTTTAAAATATGTTTCTTATTTTTTGAGAATGATTATGGATTAAGAAGGGGTGTGTTTCTAAATGATTTCAAGTTTTTAAAATTACTTATTTTCATTGGAATGAAAATGAATCAGAATATTGAGTTGGTTTTTATGTAAAGGATCATTTTTAACCTTATTAAATATTGGGTCCATTTCTTGTGAGACCCTCATTGTTTTTCCTTATACTTTTGTTTCTTGATATGTGTTGTTTATAATTTTTATAATGGATTAATGATTTGAAATGGTATTTTTGTGTTAGGGTATTAGATTTGAGGTGTGGGAAATTTATCATGTTAGTTTATGTAATTATATGAATTTATTGCCCCACTACTTGATTGTTTGGTCATGGGGTTACTAGGTAGTTAAGAAAAAATACATATGTTTATAAACCCCTAATGTGGATCGTGACCTTCATATTGGGTCAATTCACATGGAAGGTAAGTGATCCTGTTATTTATTTCATGTCCAAAGCATGTTCAACTTCATGGGATGGATATAAGGCCCAAATACCTTTATGGGTCTACTAAGATGGATAGATTATTTAATGGAGGCCAAGGAATCATTTATGTATTTCAAGGATATATTACATCAGAACATAATCATATAGCCCATGACTCTTGATCCTTGAAATGTGGTTTCATTTTGGGGATTTTATTTTCCAATCTGGATATGTACCCTTAGGACTTTTATTATTTTCACCTTTATTATTATTTATTATTCCATTTTGTTTCTTCCTATTATGGTGAAACTTAAAATTTGATCATTTTATTCATCAATGGATATGTTTTTTAAATGGTTACAAAAGTTTTCATGGAAATATGTTTCAAGTAAAAAATTGTTAATTGATTTTTCATGAAAGGATTGAAATACATTTCATAAAGGAGTTTTCCCTATTTTTTCATAACTAGAAAACATTGGAATTTTGATTTTAAATGTGGTTTCACCTGTTTGGGTTTCAAAATAAATGATTTATTATTTATGTTGTGATGTTAGATTTTTTTCATAAGGGATAATAAAAAAATGAAATCTTTTTTTTCTTTATTATATTTAAAATTGGAATTATTGAACTACTTAATGAAATTAATTGCATATAATATAAGTGAGATATATTTATGCCTATTATTGCATAGCTTGTATATACACTCCTATGGGTGAAGACAACTCTTGTGTTTTATACTATTTTTAGTTTTATCTTTATATTGGTTTTCTTTTCTTTTGGGATGATATATGTGTTGATAAGTGGAGAGAAATAGTGAATTCCATGGAGATATTTGGGTGGTATAGTTAAAGTTATGTTTTATTTTTTGGTGTGATGTATGATCCAAGATTTATTTTCTTTATCTGTTTTTAGTTATTTATTCTAATTTATTCTTTATTTTTTCTGGATGGTGTTTTTATTTCTTTATGTTTTTTTAAATCATTATTATTCTAGTTTATGACTCATTAGTTTTTTTTTTGTTATGATTATTAGTGTAACATGGGAATCTAATGTATGGGAAGTCTACACTATTCTTTTAAAATAATATATATTATTCATTAACTATAATTTTAGGGAGAAATAATTTACATTTTTTTATTCCCTGATAACAAAAAACTATTTCTCGTCCTAATGGGGTCAGGAATTCCCTTTAAAGATTATAAAAAATTTGGGGCAGGTTATGCATCAGATCAACCCAATCTAGTTCATTAAAAATTTTATTAGTTCCTAGGTTTAATGATGGTATTACGTTTCAAAGTGCTCTCTTTATATATGGTTAGTTGTTAGAAATGAGAATGGGGTTGTCATAACTCAAAATATGGGTGTAGGAAGAGCCTATATATCTTTATCTCGCTCTAAGTCTTGAGTTATAATAGGAGAATGGGATTTTATTTTATTTTTTATTCTTTATATGAATTGAGATTCATGATGATGTTTTTTTATCCTCATTGGTTTCATGAGTTACATTGAGGTATGTTTCTTGATTTTGGATGAAAATAATGAAGGCATTTGAGTTGTGTGGATTACTTCCATGGCCTAAAAACCCATTCAGTAAACTAACATATGATTTTATAAAGTTTGATATAAGTAAAAACAATTAGATACTATATATAAACCATTTAACAAAGTCCTTCATGCATCAACATCACATTTTTTTATAAAACACCTCTATATCAATGGATTTTTCTTAAGCAATTCTAAAAAAGGGGAAATCATCATTATCTCGCATTGGTGTGTTTAGGTGGTCGGGTTAGTTTTGTGTTGAGATTTTTCAAATTATGTTCTTGTGAGTGTAACAAAATTATGATTGGGTGTGTAAAGGATGGATTTTTAGGGAATGTGGTTTTTGAAAAGGATTCATTGGGTATTTTCTGTAAAAAAAATGGTATAGAGTGTTATGTTGTGACTTTGTTAGGATTGGTTCTTTAAAGTTGGATTCAGTGGAAAAGAGATATTTTTATGAGATATTTGTTCTAAAACTAGGTTTTAAGATTTTGTTTTTAAATGATGGATCTAATAATATAAAACAATTATATATAAAATTTTTATTGGTGGGAAATTTGAAAGAATTATCTTATTTATTATAAAGTATTTCATAAATAAATTGGTTTCAATGTGGTTTTTAAAAAAATATATTAAAATTAAACAAGGATTTTGGATAAATGTTTTAATAAGTAATTACATTGATTTTTATAATGGTTTCAAATTTTAAAATATTTATGAAATGATTCTATTTCAATATAAAGAAATATAGTGTATTTTATCATGATTTTTTTTTGTTTTAAAAATAAGCGTCCCTTGTTTTTCAGAGGTGTACCCTGATAAAATGAATTTATTTTAAAAAATATTTAGTAGTATGTGATAATATTAAAGGATAAGGTGATTCATGATGTTTTTTATATTAAAAGGATTATTTTTTGAGGATTTTTCCAATGGTATGTAAGGGGTTATCCTTTTTTTAAATTTGGGGCTTCACCATAATAAATGTAGGACGTATAATATTTAAAATATACCACCCATGATGGTTAAGAAAGAAATTAAAAGTAATTTCTCTTGGTATTATCTTCTTGAAAAATCCTTTTTTATCTTATGAAATGAGTTCCTTTAGTTTCAAACTAAAACTAGACTCTGAATATAGTGGTTTATTAAGAGCTTATTCTACTATTGGATCCTTTCATTATTGTGACTATTGTAACGCCTTCATGGGTTTTGGATTTTTGTTTATATTCTAGTTTCCTTTAGTGGATTGTAATTTTATTATGTCTGGGGAATATTCTTATCAGTTTTTTCCTTTTGGGTGATTTTCAAAAAAATTACGGGATATTCATTATTTATGCATATGATTTTATGGAAAATTAAACTATATTTCATAGGAGATTATATGTATGGTTTTGACCCTTTGTGGTTAATTTTGGATGGGTTAGACATGATGGAACATTGGGTCTATGATTGAGTAATTAGGACCAAGATTTTATTTTTCTGATATCTTTAGGGTGTTGTTATTTTTATTGGGTTCATCATGAGATAGAGCCTCATTGTCGAGGTCTATTTTTACCCATGTTGAGTGATGGACCGAGGTGAGTACCCTAGTTGTTTCTTATTTGGGTTCAGTTGTGAGTGTTTTCCATGAATTTTTTTAGATGGGAATTCAATGATGGATTCCTTTATGGTTTAGTGATATTTTTTGGGGGTTGTTTGGATTATCTTAAGGGTGTTATATCTTTGGGATTTAATTGGTTTCCTTGGAGTGTTCAATTAGGGTTAATGGATAGAGCTTGTTTTTTATGATGGATTTATCTTAGCATTTTTTCCTATTATTTCACAACACAATAGGAATTTTAAATATTGGGGATACCATGATGGGTCTCCAAACTCTTGAGTCTTATGTTTAGATGGTTTTTGTTTTCTTAATGATTATAGTTGGTTGATGTTATTGGAGGAATTCATTTTTTTATTCTAGATCTTAAATTGATGGTTATAGATGATCAATCGTTGTTTTATGGATTCTTTATTTTGAAACAACTTTGATTTTTCTTCCTCAAAACAACTCATTCCTTGATTAGGGTGTGGAGGTCCTTGCCTTCCATAACCTTTTACTTTTGATAGATGGATTTTTAGAGCTTGAAATACTTATGTTTGGGAGATTGTAACACCCCAAGTAACTTTAATTTTATTTAATTAATTATATTTTTGGAAAATTTAAATTTAAATAATATTTAGTGTTATTTTTAAATTTTTTTTAAACTTTTCCCCTTTTAATGTTTTATGCATGATCCTCAAATGATATGCTAAACCATTCAAATAACCATTATGTGGGATCCTTTTTCTTTACATGGATTAGCATGCATGGTTTAGTTTGAACCAAATGGATAAACTTATGTAAAGAATTAATCAGTTAATTTTTCAACATGGATTGTTTTTATAAAATAGTAACACATAGGTCAAGGTAAACCACATTAGTCTAAGGGGTAACCATGCTACTTACCTTTGTAAGGGGTTTGTCTAGTGAATAGATTCTGTATAGTTAGAATAAAGTATGTGACAAACTTATATGGTGTTTCAAATGATTATAGAGTATAATTATCATGGTTTATAGATGGTTAGTAAACCATGTATCAAAACCATGCAAGTATATTGTTCTGGGATAGTTCTGTCTACACGTTTGGTGAACGTTTTGGAAAATCATGATTCTAAACTAGATGATTTTCTAAGATTTCATATAAAGTGGAAATTACCCATATGACTTGCTCTAATTTTAAATATCATCTCCTCATATCCTCTCCCCTTCATTCAGATGAACCTCTTGGATCCCTAAAGAGATTTTATTCTACTTTTTTTCTTTTATTTTTCACTTCCTCACCCTCATATTTCAAGTACTCATTGATGAAATATCATTCTTTTTTCCTCATATATTGTCTTCTTCTTTTCCTATTAAATTATATTATGTTTTACCTTCCTCTTTGAACCTTAAATAACATTGAAATGTAGTTTTTAGGTTCAGGTGGGTTATAACCTAGGGTTTTACTTGTCTAGGACCAATAGAAGGTGGTTTTTAATCATTTGAGTATACTCCATAGAATACAACACATTGCAATATAATTATGATTTTTAGATAGTTTTTTATATGTTTTATAATTATTATGAAATTATTTTAATGGTTTTGTTATATAAATTCATGTCAATTAAATTATATTTTTATATGGATCCTTAAATGGTATTATAAAGTGGGTTTCTATGTAATTGGGCTTTGAATAAATGTGGTTTTCGTATAGATTTTATCCATCAATTTTGAATTAAATGTCTTAAATATGAATGGTGATTATAAAATAGAGAAAGGTTGTCCTTAAAATTATTTGATGCAAATTATAGGCCTTAATCCTCACTTTAATTTTTTAAAATAAGTTTCCACATTTTAAAAAAATTATTTTTGGATTAAAAAGGGGTTTGGACCTGAATGATTTTAAGTTATTGAAATTATTAACTTTAAAAGGAATGTAAAAGACTTATAATCCCATGTTGGTTTTTATATGAAGTCTCTCTTAAGTCATTATTAAATAGTTGGTTCATTTCTTGTGAGACCCTCATTATTTTCCCCTATGACTTTTTTCGAAATATGTATCATTTATCATTTTTATGGGGGATGTGTGATGTGAAGGTGGTTTTTATATAAAATTGTGTTTGAGGTGAGATGTAAAAAAACTTTTAGGTTTTGTATTTAATTATATCAATTTCCTACTCACCTTCTTGATTTTTTTGTCTTTAGAATTCTAGGTAGTTAGGTAGAAACTTGGATAAGTGAAAACTCATAATGTGGATTTTAACTTTATAGGGAGTCATTTCACATGGAAGATACATGATCCTAATATTTTGAATGTTCCTAGGGTATCATTGCACCCATGGGATAGATACATTCCCTGCCTAGCTCAATATGGATATCTGGAAGGAATGCTTCTTTACTGATGACTTAGGGATCATATTGTTAGTTTAGGGTTATATTTCATGAGTACCTTGGTTTATAGTCAATTATTCTTTTCCCTTAACAGGTGGTTCCATGTTGGGGATTTTCATTTCCATACTTGTATTTTACCCCTATTCCTGTTATTATTATCAACCTTATTATTCTTATTTTTTCATGTTGTTTCTTGATCTTATGGCACCACTTCGATTATGATATTTTTATCCAATATCAGTGAATTTTTTTGAAACTGTAATGACTCGACCCCAATTACCCAGTGTTGGTGTGTTATTAAATTACATTGGTATGATACAAGGAAATCATGTCCCGAAAGACTGATCAGTTTAGTAGACTTTGAAATACTAGATACATTCATGAGTTTTACATTATATTATAAAATGAAAAACTACAACAACATTATTCCTATAGACCACAGTCATATCCCCTCAGTCTATCCCTACAGATCAGTCATAGAATACTTCTTCACATCCTCGGAAAAATAAAACATAGAAAGGGGTGAACTCAGATTCTTAGTAAAGATAACAATATAGCAGGAACTTTCATAAATAAGCACAAACATTTAAGCAAATGTATAATACTTAAAAAAGCCTTTTAAACATGACCTTCAGCATAATAGGGAAAAGATAAAATCAAATAACTCCATTTATTTATTCAAATGGATATTTTACTAGTCGAATAATGACATGCAATATCAATAGCCACTTTCATAAGGATGGAATGCATAATGCGAGACTTCATAACCACATAGTCAAGGCCTTATTCCAAGACTACAAATAAGATTTTCTCAAGGCCGTGTACCAAGACACTAGTTTTTTTCATGAGACCTACCTATGAATCTATGATCTATAGCGGGCTCCACCCGTCACTTACTAAGTCCAATGCATTCCTCATATGAAAAGTTTTAAACATAACATAAAAATTCGTATTAAAACTAGCACACGATATGTCAATACTTTATCCATAACCCATGAATGGTAGAAAAATAAAACATCCACATTCAAACATATCACAAAACCTTCAATAAAAAATTGATGATTTTTATCATAATAAATCAACTTCAAACAAGATTAAAATCCATTAAAGGATGTTGACATAGATGAAATCAAAACTGTTTGAGAGAAATATCTCATTATTTTTTTGAAATCATTTAAAGTTACATAATTATATAAGAAATCGTTTATTTTGAAAATATTCTTATAATCTTGTAAGGGAAGCTTCAACGATGTTATAATGGAATAATATTGCCACACCCGCCGTATAAGTTAAAAACATTCTTACCTTAATTTTGTCGAAAAGGTCATAAAGTAACTTTTTTGGAAAATGACGGAAATATTCCTTTAAAAATGTATAAGGTAAAATAAGGGTATAAATTACTTTAAACCATATTCTATTAAGTATTAAAAATGTTTTTGAATACATTTTTAGTAAAACACTGATGTGGATGATAAAGAGGTCCCAATAGATAATTACATATAAACAACCTTGAATAATGAAGTGGCTGTAGAATTAACCCTTGCATTGTTCTTTTCCTCGGTCGATGGTAGGTTAACCTCCTATATACTGGTTAAGTCATTTTTATTAAATTATACAGTAACCATATACATTAATATGTTGTCATATATGATCTTCTAATATTTCTTTGTTAATGATATTTTAAGAGTATCATCGTTTCGGGTGTCAACTGATTCATTTTCCTTTATATGCTTTGTTATGTATGCAATGTTTGTTATTTATATGATGTATCTTATTCATATTAATAATGATATTAAGTATTTAAAAATTATTTTTAATCATCAAATGAAAATTAATCTTGAATGGATATGATGGGGAATGAATCTAATCGCGTTCATGGAGACGGTAATCCGTACGTACGCACGAGCGACAATATCATTCTTTTGATATTAAAATAACAGATAATTGTATGTTATATCATATATAAAGAATAATTATAATGTTATATTTATTATTTACATCAATTATACATCATTATTATATCCATCCAAATAATAATGTATTGAATAACAACTACACAGTGATGTGGAGACGGTACGTTGTACGTACACATGTATAGTGACATGTCATTAAAAGGATGGATAGAATAATGAATATGGTTGTACCATATTTATAATAAAATCATATTATATAGAAGATATTGGATTTATTGTTTTTTAATGGAAACAGCAAAGAAAGAGGAAGTGTAATAAGAAAGAAACTTGAAAGAGGTGATGAAATATTTACCTCTTCTTCTGGTTCTTCCTTCTGATTTTATCAAAATGGATTATTAGGGTGGCTTTATAACTATTGTAAGGCCTCTGGGATGAAGTAAAGATAGTTTAGAGGGTATTTGGGTAGGGTTTTTCTGATCAAAATGGCTTTGAAAGTGTTAATTAGAGACAAGGGGGAGTTCCCTTTTATAAGAGGGGTGAGGGGCACCTTAGTAAAAGCTAGAAATATTATTTTATAATAAAATAATTTTCGGTTTCTAATGGCTCCAAAATGAATTATTTAAATTATTATATGGGGATGGGTCAAAAACAACTCAACCAATAGGTTTTAGACAGGTTTGTGTCACTATATTAACCTTATCTTTTAGATTTAACTCTTAATTAAATAGTTTGACATTTACAATGATTCATTGTATTTTTATATTATATGGTTTATAAACTTACTATAAACATCCAAGAGAACCTAAAGTGGTTAATTAATAACATATATAATATTATTTAAGACCTTTGTCTGAACATTAGATTTTTAAGAATAGAATATCAATTAATAATATAATATTTGTTTTAAAAACTCTTTTATGTCAATTTTGACACTATTTGGAATTTTATTTTTTCTAAATTCATAACAGCATAATTACTCTGATAAAAAATTCTTATAACCAACCTTAACATGTCGTATTAACCTATAAAATTAGTTTAATTCATAAAAACTTTCAAATTACATTTATTTGGATATTTGTAATATCAATTATTTTAATATTTCATTAATTCAGTAATTACTGCATCGTCATTGTGTCATAAATAAATTAAATTATTTATTGTATATAAAATATAAATAAAATACCATTATTTTGGAAATAGTTTTAGCTTTCTAATTAATATTTATAGTCTAATTTATCTTATGTGAAACCCTATATTAAAAATGGTTTAGTTATTAAACGTTGAATTTAACACTTTTAACTCTTCTTTGAATTAAATAATAACAAATGTCCTAATCTAATCCAAGTGGACCTAAAGGGTCATATTTTATTCTTAAGATTTTCTTTGGTCGAATTATACTTATCTAATATAATTAGGACATGTGTTAGGGTAATAATAATATCATTTTTACCCTTAAATACCCTATTTACTTTTAACCGTGGTAAATAAAAATAAAAAGTTACTATTCAAAAAAATTATTTTCATATTATTGAACCACAGTTTTCTTACTGATATCAACTGTGTCTCTTGGTTTTTTGAAATTCAACTCACAAAATTGGTAAAATTAAGTTGGATGTAAATTTTCAAATGCTCCTAAGAGCTGGGTAAAAGACGGTAAAAAGGTCAATAAAATTTTTATATATCTAAAATTATTATAAAAAAATATACAATGAATTACATTGAAAATATATAGGTATTATGTATCTATTTTTACTTAAAATAAATATACATAAAATAAATAATTATTTAAATAAAAATTCGGTTTTAAACCATAACTCAGTGCTTTTCACTATTCATCCAAAATTGAAAGTTTTCAGAAAAATTCTAAAAATTAATCCTAAGATAATTTCGATATTCCAAATCCAAAAATGAAGTCCATATTGAGATCTAAAATTTATAAAATTTCAAAAAGTGGGTATTACTATTCATAATGGCTAGTTTGATTAGTAGTGGTGTGTTAAAACCCGAAGTTACGTACAACACACACTATTGTATTATTCAAAGAGAAGTGTAATGTGGAGGCATGGGGTGTTACATTCTCCCCTCCTTCAAATAATTTCAACCTCGAAATTTCTATAAAATTGCAACATAAAGAGACTCAAGTGGTTCTCCATCATAAGTTCCTCGGGTTCCCACATTTCCTCTTTCATCTTATGGTTTTCTATAGAAATTTTACCAGATGAGTCGTCTGGTTTTTTAGCACTTGTTTACTTGTATCAAGAACCTTGACAGGATCTTCAGAATAAGATAGATCGAGTTTCAGTTCTAATTCCTCATAGGTGAGTACATGCGTTGGGTCTGGCATGTATTTTCTCAATATTGATACGTGGAATACATCGTGAACTTTGGAGATACATGGTGGCATTTCCAAATGGTAAGCTATATCCCCAATTCATTCTAAAATTTCAAAAGGTCCGATGTACCTAGGACTTAATTTTCCCTTCTTACTGAAACATATAACACCCTTCCATGGAGATATCTTCAACAGAACATAATCTCCTACCTAAAATTCCAAATTTTTCCTTCAGTTATCTGCATAGCTCGTCATCCTACATTGTGCTGCTTTGATGTGGTTTTGGATTACCTTCACCTTTTCCATCGTTTACTCCACCAGTTCTGGGCCTATGGGTTTTCTTTCACCAACATCATCCCGACAGGTTGGTGAGCAACATCTCTTTCCGTATAATGATTCATATGGTTCCATATAAATACTTGAATGGAAGCTATTGTTATTGTAAAATTCTACCAGAGGTAAATATTGATCCCACATACCTTTAATGTCAAGTGAGCATGATATCAACATGTCTTCTAAGGTTTGAATAGTCCGTTCTGATTTTCCATTAGTTTGGGGGTGGTAGGCAGTGCTCAAACGAAGTTTAGTATCCAGGGCTTTCTAAAGACTTTTCTATAATCTTGATTTAAAACGTGGATCACGATTATAAATAATCGATAGGGGTACTCTATGAAGTCTCACAACTTAATTAATATATAGTCTTTCTAGATGTTCAAGTGGTAAATCTTCTCTTATAGCAAGAAAATGTGCTGACTCTGTAAGACGATCAATAATGACCCATATTGCATCATTCCTATTAGGAGTCTTTGGTAGTCCCATGAAAAAGTCTATCATAATATTATCCCATTTCCACTCAGTTATGTAGAGAGGTTGGAAGATTCCTCCAGTTTGTTGCCTTCCACCTTTCACTTATTGACAAACCATACATCTTAACACAAAACCAACAATATCCCTCTTCATGTTGTCCCACCAAAAATGTTCCTTCAAATCTCAATATATTTTGGTGTTCCCAGGGTGTATAGAGAAATTATAACTATGAGAATCATCCAACAACTATCTTTTTAGATAAGTTATATCGGGAACACAAATTCTCTTCCCAAATTTTAAAATTTCATCTTCACATACGAAGTCACTCAATCTCCAATCATTCATAGCTTTAATCTTCTTTTGAAACTCCTCATCATCAACCTGAGAAATTTTTATCCTTTCTAGTAAATATGGTTTGGCAACCATTTGAAAAGGCATTAATGTTTCACCTTCCATGGATATTCCCATATACATCTTTACAAGATCCATGAAAATAGGATCCCTTTCAACTCTCATCTTGTTCAAAACACCATGATCTTTTCTTCTCAAAGCATCTTCCTCCTTATTTACCTTCACTGGGTGGTAATTTGTCGTGCAATCATAATCCTTGAGTAGTTCAAGCCATCTCCTTTTCCTCATGTGGAGTTCATTCTGTGAAAAAACATACTTCAAACTCTTGTGATCAGTATAAATATCACATTTTTTTCACCATAGAGATATTGTATCCAAATCTTCAAAGAAAATATTACAACTGCTAACTCAAGATCATGCGTAGGATAGTTTTTCTCATGATGTTTTAGTTTTCATGATGCATAGGCAATAACCCTATAATTCTACATAAGGACACAACCAAGTCCTTTCTTTGAAGCATCACTATAAATAACAAACCAATCATTCCCCAATGGTAGAGTCAATATATAATAATTTACTAATCTTCTCTTAAATTCTTAAAAAAAATTCTTTATATTCTTTTTTCCAAACAAATTTCACCCCTTTACATGTGATCCTGGTTAATGGGTTAGCCAATCAGGCACAATTCTGAACTAAATGTTGATAATAACATGCTAAACCAATAAAACTGCATACCTCGGTTATACTTGTTGGTGCTGGACATTCTTGTATTTCTCTTGTATTAGAAGGATCAATGTAGATTCCATTCTTAGTGGCGATATGGCCATGAAAATAAATCTCCTAAAGCCAGAATTCACACTTGCTAAACTTCCCATATAATTCATGTCTTCTAAGAGTCTTCAGGATAATGCTCAAGTGTTTTTTCATGATCTTTGAAGCTTTTGGAATATACCACGATATCATAAATAAATACCACTATAAATTCATCAAGATATTCCTTGAAAACTATGTTCATTAGATCCCTGAAAATAGTGGGTGAATTAGTCATCCCAAAAGGCAGAACTGTAAACTCGAAATGCTCATACCTCGTTCAAAATGCTGTTTTCGGAATGTCTTCCTTCTTCACACATAGCTGATGATATCCATATCGAAGTTCAATATTTTAAAAATATTGATCTCCATCAATTTGGTCAAATAAATCATCAATGCGAGGTAGGGGATACATGTTCTTTATTGTTATAGCATTGATCTCCCTGTAGTCAATGCACAACCTCATAGATACATCTTTCTTCTTAACAAAAACGACATGGGCTCCCCATGGAGAAACACTAGGGGGAATAAATCCATTATTACTCAATTCCTCTAGTTTTTTGTTTAGTTCCACTAATTCCACAGTGGAAATTCTATAAGGTGTCTTCAATATGGGCCTTGAACCATGAATTAAATTAATGGAAAACTCAATTTATCATTCAGGAGGATGTCCAGGTAAATCCTCTCGAAACACATCAACATATTCTTTCACAATAGGCATATCCTTTATTTGAACATTTATTTTTTCACCCACAGTTATTTCATGATCTTCCTCCCCAATAATTGAATTTATTTGAGCTATTGGGGGTGGATCTAGATAACAATTATGTGGTGAAGTTTCGGATCTAAAGATAAGGTACTCCTTATCATCATCAAAAATTGTAACCTCATTATTCTTAAAATAAATTTTTGTATAATGATTTGAAAGCCAATCCATACTGAGGATTATATCAAGTTCAATCATAGGTATGATGATGAGATCAGTAGATAAAGAACATTTATATTCCATAATGTGGACTGATTCACAAAACTTTGTTGCAATGATACTTCTCTTAGATGTTTTGACAAACAAATACCTTGTTAAATAAAATTGGAAATATCTAATTTTCTTAGCAAATTAGGAAGATATGAAACAATGTGATGATCCAGAATCAAATAAATCTTTTTCTAAACTTGAGAAAACAATTAAATTACCTTCCACCATGTCTTTCGGAGCTTCACCCTCAGTAGTAGTGATAGCATTTTCTTGTCCTTGATCCCTTGGACTTTTTGGAGGTAAGTTCCCTTGGAACTTAGGAAATTCATTTTCATAATTCCCCCTTTCTCTACAATTGTAACATTTAACAGTGACAGCCTCTTTCTTCCCCTTGCAATCATGAGCTTGGTGTCCCTTTTCACCAAACTTATAACAGACTCACATTACCTTCAGGAAAGTACCGAGGTGTTTATTTCCACATTTACTATAGGATGGATATTAAACATTTCCCTTATTCCCCTTATTTCCATTTCTAGAGTGTTCGGAAGATCTCTTCTTCTCTTGCTTTGCTTTAAAGTCGTAAGACTTAGAGAATTATTTTTCTATCTTGATAGCACATGAGACAATATCTTCATACGACGAGAAGGATTGTGAGACTAATGCTCGACGGAGAAATGGTTTTAACCCATCAAATAAATGATCAATCTTACTTCTTGGGTTACGTATATAATCTAAAGCATGCCTTGCTAACCTTGTAAAGTTAGACTCATACTTTGGGACATTCTCATCCTCCTTTTGCCTCAGACTCAGAAATTCCCTTTCCATATCTACTTGACGGTCACGAGGAAATTATTTTTCTAATTAGAGCTCTTTAAACTCCCTCCATTCCATATTTGATACTTCATCATATTTCTTTGTGTTTTTAATCGATAACTACCACCGATCACCATCTCCAGTGAGGCGGTAAACTGCCATGACAACTTTTTCCCATTCACTACTTCCCAAAGTATGGAATATTTTCTCTAAGAAATTTTTCCATTGGTCAGCTACTAATGGATTTGTACTCCCATTGAATATTGGTGGTTTTTGCCTCATGGAGGGATCTAACATTGATCCTCTACATTGTGGATCAGGGTGATCCATACAGGTAAGGTTATTATTCATAACCTGAGTGAGTTGTCCCAGTATGGTGATAAGCTAATCAGCACGGGTTGTATCACCAGCTCCACTATAATTATCTTGAGAAGGAGAGAAATATCTAAATAGAGTGCTTGCGTTGATATGGTTTCCATTCCTTCCACTGGGTTCTATTTCTAAAAAATGGCATAAACTAGATTAGTTTATGTATCAAAATACATAATTCCAAACTTGTAAAACACTTAACATAAACTGAACAATTCGAGGATATAATCCATAATCATAAAAATGTTTTCTTTGAGGAAGTATATACTCATAAACCCTTCATAATGGTTTGTAAAGAAAATGAGAATTATCCTAAGAATATCCCCCTGGAGTGTCGTAACCAAGAGTGCAGCAAGGCTCGTTTTCATGCACGAGTTCCCATTCGAGTCTCGCTCAAAGTGGTTTTTTCGGGTTTTACCCATAGATACATCTTTTCCAGAGTAGCCTCTACCTGCTCGTTTCCAGACATGGATGTATTGTTTGGAAATTTCACAAAATGTCAACAATACCAAAATTCTAGGGTGTTCTTCTATACTAATCTTCAAAGTCCATCTTAGGGCTATGTGCTCTAATCTGAGTTTATCTAAATCAAGATTCCAAGATTTTTACTAAACTTCCTCTGATACCAACTATAACAACCTGAACCCAGTTACCCAGAGTTGGTGCATTATTACATAACATTGGCATGATACATGGAAATCATGTCCCGAATGACCGATTAGTTTAGTAGCCTTGGAAATACTAGATACATTTATGAGTTTTACATTACATTATAAAATAAAAAACTACAACAATATTATTTCCATATACCACACTCATATCACCTCATATTATCCCTGCAGGTCAGTCATAAAATACTTCTTCACATCTGGGGAAAAAAACATAGAAAGGGGTGAGCTTAGATGCTTAGTAAGGATAACAATATAGCAGAAACTTACATAAATAAGAACAAACATTTAAGGAAATGTATAAGAATAAAACAAAAGCCTTTTGTACTTGAACATCTGTATAATATGGAAAAGATAAAATGAAATAATTATATTTAATTATGGTCAAATTTATCTTATGTGTAACCCTATATTAAAAATGATTTAGTTATTAAACTTTGAATTTAACACTTTTAACTCTTCTTCGAATTAAATAATAATAAATGTCCTAATCTAATCCAAGTGGACCTAAAGGAACATATTTTATTCTAAAGTTTGTTTTTGGTCGAATTAAATTTATCCAATAGAATTAGTACATGTTTTAGGGTAATAATAATATCATTTTTACCCTTAAATACCCTATTTACTTTTAACCACATTTACTTTTAACCACATTTTCCCTTGTATCACCAAAAATGGTTTTCATCTTATTAAACCACATTTTTCTTACTGATATCAATTGTGTCTCTCATATTTTTGAAATTCAACTCACATAAGTGCTAAAATTAAGTTTTATGTAAATTTTCAAATTCTCCTAGGAGGTGGGTAAAAGACGGTAAAAAGTTCAACAAAATTTTTATATGTCTAAAATTATTATAAACTAACTCTAATGAATTACATTTAACTTATATAGGTATTATGTATCTATTTTGACCTAAAATAAATTTAAATAAAATAAAAAATTATTTAAATAAAAATTCCATTTTAAACTATAACTCAGTGTTTTCACTATTCATAAAAAAATTGTAAGTTTTCAAAAAAATACCAAAAAATCACCCTATGATAATTTCGATATTCCGAATACAAAAATGAAGTTCATTTTTAAAGATAAAATTTATAATATTTCAAAAAAGTGGGTGTTACTATTTATAATGGCTAGTTTGATTGGTTGTGGTGTGTTAGAACTCAGAGTTGCATATAACACACGCTATTGTATTATTCAAAGAGAAGTGTACCTTGGATGCTTGGGGTGTTATAGAAATGTTCATAAAGGTTGGTTTGGAAAGATAATAAAATTAAATTCAATTTTTTTTCATGAGTGGTTTGAAATATATTTCCTAAAGAAATTTTTATTGGTTTTTCAAGAAGTATAAAATAATATAATTCTTGTTTTCAAAGAGGCTTCACCTATTTGGGATTTAAAAAACAAATGATTTTTATTTGTTTTATAATACGTGGATTATTTTACTTTGGGTTATGAAAATGGAAAATATTATTTTTATTTAACGTATTCAAATTATAATTTTTGAAATTCTTAATGAAATGAAATATATAGAATCCATGGTGACATATCATTGGAAATGTTAGATTACATCATGTAGACACACTCTTGTGTGTGTGTGTGTAGCTCTTATATTTTATATATTTACAAAGTTATTATTCAAATTAATTATCATTTATTTTGATAAAATAGATGGTTTGGGATTTAGAGAGAAGCTATGGGTTTTATAGAGGTACTCTAGTTGTTTAGTTTGAGTTTTTTTATTCATTTTAGCTTGTTGTGCATGAGCCAAGACAAAAAAAAATTATCTATATTACATTCTTTAATTGTAACATGTTATGAATTTTTTTAGGTTGGTGTTTCTATATCTTTACAAATGGGTTAAATCATTATAATTTTCATTTGTGACTCATCGTATGGTTTATTTATTTTTGTTATGATTATTGGTGTAGCATGGGTGTCGAATGTGTAGAATGTCTATATCAAACTTCCTGTAAATTATTCAATTTGAGTTAGCTATAATTTTACAAAAAAACATTCCCATGTTTACTTCCTTGATTAAAAATCACTACTTTTCAGTTTGTGAGGATTGGGAAAGACTGTTAGGCCTTATGATGGATCATTTCTTGGACATGTGGGGTTAACATTGTCTGATTCAATACAAATTGGTGTTAGGGACAAGTTTCAATTATAGGCCTTGGTTATGGAGTGCTTACATTCTATTTAGGGATATTTTTCTAGAGGATAATAGGAATATATGAACTCAATAGGTGGGTACAGGAAGAGCCTTGCTATCTATTTCTCTCCCTAGGCCTTCAGTTACCAGGGTTGGATGGGATTTAACATTCATTCTAATTATTCTTATGGATTCATATTTAAAATGGTAGTGTCTGATATTCATTGGAATTGTGTGTTTATATATTCTTATTATTTGGGATGAAAACAGAGGATAAATTTTAGTCTAATATATTTCATTAACGTCTTTAAATATTGTGTAACAACACAATGCATTATTCTGGAAACTTTGTAGAGATCGGTGCATGGTTGGTGTTAAGATTTCAACCATGCATTAAAGTCATGTATGATTATAGATACCATTTTTTGTTATCTACACTTCTTGAAATATGGATTTTCCTTTAGTAATTTCAAGGAAGGATAAAGGAATTAGGGAGACTCTTGTGATATGTTGAGTAAGTTGGATTGGTTTTGGGTTAACATTTGTGGTATGTTGTACTTGTGGGTGTAGTTAAATTTGAATTTGTTGTGTAAACTATGGATATCCCAGGAACTGTGGTTTTCATTTAAAATGAATAATTATCAATTATTCATAATATATATTTTTATTTGGTTTGTTATGTTATGTTATTTTCTTGGTTCATTAAAAACACGTTGAGAGAAAAAGAGAGAGTTTTAGGAGATGTTTGATCTAAAATTGGGGTTTCTTAGGTTTTTTTCAATTCTAGAAGATAATTCCATAAAATATTTAATTCTAAAACTTGTTTTGGTGGGTGATTTTACTGATTTCATCTATTTATAATAAGTAATTTTATAAATAAATTATTAACCGTATGGTTTTTGAATTTTTTTTTTAAATCAATATTGTATTTTAGGTAAATGTTTTAAGAAGGAATTATATTAAAATTGACAATGTTTTAAAATTTTAATAAATTTTTTGAAATGATTCTATTTAAATTTAAATATAATTGGTTTGTTTTTTTCATTGTTTTGTTCTAAAAATAAGACTTCCCTATTTATAATGTTTGTGTCTTGGTGAAGTGAATTTTTACACTCGTCAATGGGTTTTGGTGATTTTAAGAATGAGAAGAATCCTTATGATGAATTTTATTTTTAAAGACTTATGTTTTGGGGATTTTTCTATTCATATGTAATAGGAACTATATATTTAAATATTGGGTTATGCATTTAATAAACTCATGTCCAATTAAATTTAAAATTTTCTTCTCAGAATGGTCAATAAGGAAATAAAAATGCTTATTTATAATGATGGTCCTACTAAGTAATCCTTTTTATCCTCTATAAGGGGTTCATTTAGTTCTCGAATCTACCTAGAATCTGAATGGTGTGGTAGATTTATATATTCATGTACTATTGGGTTATGTATTAGTTGTGACTAACGGGTCAACTTATAAAAAAATTTATTGTTGTTTGTATTGAGGGTTCCATTCATGTATTATAATTTTGTTAAGTCTTGGGAAGATTATAATTGGGATTTTTAGGGTGATTCTAAATTTGTTTAAGATTTATTATTTATCTTTAGTTATGAATTAATGGTGAATATAAATCTATCCATTAGGGTATTTTGTGTGTGGTGTTAACTATTTGAGGTTAATTTTGGATGTATTGGACATGGGGGCCTCTGGGTACATGCTCAGGTAATTTGGATCAAGGTTCCTTTTTTCTGATCAAATGATAGTGGTTTATTTTGTGGGTCCACTATGAGATGGGGCCTCATGGATGAGGTCCTATTTTACCCATATTAAGTGGTGGAATGAGGTGATTCCCCATGTTTTTTATTATTTTAATTGGGTAGTGAGTTTTTTCCTGACCTATTTTGGATGGGAAGGATTTAATAGATTTCTTGGTGGTTTGAGGAGATTGTTTTAGTGATATTTGTATAATATTAGGGGTGATATATATTTGGTATTTTTATTGGTTAATTTAGAGTGTTTGACTATGGTTAATTTATGGAGTTATTTTTCATGATGGATTTCTCATGGCGGTGTTTCATTTCATTTCACCACATTAAATAATTAAAAACGTGGGGAAACCCTTATGGTTCTCTGTTTTCTTGGGTCTTATGGTTAAATGTTTATGGTTTTATGGATGATTGGATTTTGTTAGTGTTGTTAGAGGAAATGTATTCCATTGATTTGGGGTATAATTTTTAAGGTCGTGGATGATCAAACATGTTTAATGGTTTCCTTCTAGTGTAATCATATTATTTTTTCTTCCTCGGACCTACCCACTATTAGATTAGGGTGTTTAGGTCTTTATCTTTCACCATTTTCCACTTCCAACAAATGGATTTCTGGGGGAAGAAAGTGTTTTGGTGAGAATATTATGACACACCGTGTAAATATTTTTTATATAATGATTGATTAGGGTAATTTAAATTATTATAATATTTGGTATTGAATTCTTATTTTTTCTAAAAATTTCCTCTATGCATGGTTTTTATACAGTAAATAAATAGTTTTGAATACCATGCGTATGGGGTGTACTTATATTAATGGGTTAGCACACATAGTTTAGTCTGATCTAGGAGGGTACCCTTGCATATAGGGTCCTCCATTCATTTCTAAAGGTGCATGGTTTGTTAGAATAGGTATCACATGGTTTAAGGTAAACCATGTAAGTCCAAATATAAACTCTATGGTTTACCATTATTTTGGTTTTTTATAGTACATGGCTTGTTCATGGTTTTTATAAATAATTTTATATGTGTATATAGTGTTATATAAGATTAAAAATCCACTTTTTTATGGTTGTCACATGGTTTGTAAACTATGTTCTCAACTCGTGCGAGTGTGTTGTGCTTTGATAGTATCATCTACACAATTAGTGCACATTTTATAAAACCATATGTTCTACCAATAATAAAATTAATGATTAAAATTATAGTTATTTCTATCTCAAATTTTAAGTCTTACCTCTTTATATTTTCTCCCCTTCATTTGGATATGGCTCTTGGATCCCCAGGGAGATTCCCATTGATATGGTTTTTTGTGGTTTCATATTGTGTGCTTATGTGATCTCAACTATTTTAACCCATTTACTGGTTCCTATTTTGGATTCTTAGTAACTTTTGTGATTAGTGATTGTTTTAGGTATTTCAGTTGATTTATTTTTAGTTTCTCTTCTTATATAATATTTATAATCCTCTTTATTTATTTTTATGGATATAGAGAATAAATAAATCCTAGTGTCTAAAGAACATGAATCTATTGGTGTATTTTTAGGTGTATTTTCCTTGTAGAAAAGTGAGACCAAGGGGGAGGGAGTGATTTTTTCTTGTTTTTTACTTTTTTTATATTATGTTGTTTATTTATTTTATCCTTTTTTTATCATGGAATTTTAATGTATAGAAGGGTTAGGCTGAAATTTTTTAAAATTGAACTTCCGATTTTCAAAATTATTTATTGGAATAAATCAATCCTAAGTGTGTTTCGGTGATATCATGGAACTGGTGTCCAACCCATGGGGAGAAAGAACATCCCTCAGGACTGTGGAGGATTGGTTCTAATGTTATCTGGATAGACTTCTAAGGTCAGTTAATTACAAATGGTATAATAGTTTAGGTTCTTCTACTTCATATGATCATAAACCATTATAACTCCCTTTTTTATTTTTGGTGTCATGGAATATTGGGTTATATTTTTTCATTAGAACACAAGAGGTATGTGCATGGAGAGTGTATCCTACTATTTACATCTCTGAGCCATAAGTTTCCAAGGGAAGTGGGATTTTAATATTGGTTTCTAAATTTTATTAGATTTATCATAGATGATGTGTTGATTATCACTAAAATATTTGAGTTTACTTGAGGTTTATATTGGATTTTGGGATGTAAACGAAGAATGGTTTAGTGGAATGAAGTAATCATACAAGTCCTAATCATCAACGTAATGACCATATAATCGATCTAGAAACATTTTATGTATTTTTTCATGGTTGTAATGGTGCCTATTTATCCATGTGGATTAGTACACCATGGTTCCACTTCTCATTTTTCTTATAGTTTAGACCGCTCTTGGGAAATCCATAATGGTGATGTATTTGTTGGGGTGGGTCTTGTGATATGTTGATGATGTGAATGGAGAATTTTGGTGTGACTTTTTTTGGGTATGGTTGTTTTTTAAAATGCGTTTTTTTGAAAAATGAGTACTTTTTTAAAAAAATATTTTGTAAAGAATCTTTCGAGTGTGTTTATAAAATGAGTTAAAATTTTATGGAACTGGTTTTTTTATGGACTTAAGCCTTCAGGTTGATTATAAGATGAATTTTTTTTTGGTAATTTTTAAGTATTTTGGTTCTAAATCAGTTGATTATATTTTTCTAATAAAAATTGTCATTTTTTAACCCATTGGTTTCTTAATTATCACATAATTTTAAAACACATGGGGAGATATTAAGAACATAGTGATTATTTTAATTTGATAAAAATGAAGCATGGAATGTTTTTTAAATGTTTTAAAGATGTATATTTAAGAATATAATGTAGTTTTCAAAGACTAGTGAAAATACATCAATAATTCTTGAAGGTTTTGGATTCTTGTAAAAGAAAATGACTTTTTATAAAATAGTTTTTATTCCTTTGGAAATGTGGTGGTTTTAAATGAATGGATTTTTTAATGTGATTTTTCATGATTGGTTGTGTGTTTTTGGTTTAGGTAACAAGGATATATTGATTCCATGTTCAATTTTTTGAAAATTAAGCCTCTAATAAAAGATATCAGTAAAGGATGAGTGTTTTCCATTAATGGAATTTATTCCTTTCTTTCTTTTGGTTCTTGCCTAAACTCCAAGTAGAGGTGAAATTGTAATTTTCCCATTTCTGATGATATTGAAATATGTTAGCTATTGGTTCTTCCTAGTAAACTAGGCTAGTTAATCCTTGGTTATTTGATAAATGACTTGATAAGGATTGATCTGTTTGATCTTTTGGTGTTCATGTTTAATCTTGGGATGATTATCAGTCTTGAGATTTCATGCTTGATGATTCTAAAGACATGGAGTCTTTTGATGGATTTTGTTTGGGGTGATTGTTTTTTTCACTTTCCTGGGTTTTTTTGGATCATGTAATGGTGTTCCTGGTAATGAGATCTTGTGGATTCCTTGGGATTGTGGGGTCTAGATGCATTCATTTCCTTATAGTTTTCTCATTTTGCGACCTATGGTCTCTTTAAGTGTTGCCAACTTGGGGAAAAATTTTGTTGGGATTTAAAATGGGTGACCTTTGGTGATAGTGCATGAGTAATTGGTATAATTGTTTCCTTTGGGTAGTTGAGAACTTAGTGGTTATATTTTATGGGGATTTTGTGTTTGGTATTCAATGTTTGGAGTCCTACTTTACCCATTAAACATGGTGACCTAGATTGAGGTCCCATGTTATTCTTAATTTTTCATGGTCATTAAGGGTTCATCATGAGCCTTATAGTTGAAATTGATGTCTATCATAGTGATAATTATTGGTTATGTAGTTGTAGTTACTTTATGATGTGTGGACTTGGTAGTTGGAAATGATATTAGAATCTTGAATATTCATTAGATGTGGGGTCCTTTGATTGTTTCTTTTACCGTGATTTGTTTTGGGAGATGGAATCATTATGGATGTCAATTATTAATGGAATATTATGGTCACTTTTGGTTTTTAGGGAATCATAATCATTTTGGTGATACAATAGTTATAGGAGTGATTTTCCGATGCTTCATCATTCAAAATAATTCTAACAAGTGGGGAGACCACTTTTCAATCTTGCTTTATTTAGATCCACTTATTATATTCTTACGAAAGATTCTTGTTTTGGATTATTTTCCTTTTTGAGTATTTTAGTTGTTACTAGGATGTTATATTTTGTTGCATGTATCTCTTTCAGAAGTATAAGTGTTTTATTCCTTTACCTTGACCAAGGACTTTCTAAGGCTAGAAATTGGAATGGTGGGATGGTTTTTGACACCCATCATGTCTCCATGGAATTAATTTATTTATTAATTAAATTTATATTAAATTTTCATGTGTTATTGAGATTTATGTTGTTAAATATTAAAATTAACAATATAATAGAGGGTTTTCATGGTGTTCAAATAGTTAGGAGTAATCATACAATGGCCATTCATCGGGGTTCTTCACTTTACAATATTGTTTCACATAGTTTAAACACTGTCAGATCAATCATGTGACCTTCTTAGGAGTAATCATGTGATAACCTTGTTCTTTTATAGTAAATTCATCATGATTATCATGTATTTTTTTAAATTGTGTTCCTAAATTATGTGTGACACTTATAATCATAATTGTTTTCTTTCGTTTCCATTTTTCCTTTAAGTTATTTTAGGCCATTGGATCCATCTACCTCCCCCCTTATGTCGCATAACCCATCCTAGCTAATTCCCCCTCCCACTAAAGAATGTTCTCCCTCCTCATCTTCTTTCCCTTTCATAATTTTATTCTACCAAATTTATTATAATTTCATATTTTATTATTCATTATACGATCTTTTCTCCTCCTTACCATCTGTTTTTTTGTAATTTACCATTTACGCAGTTCCCCTTGCATTTGGATGAACCCAAAGTTAATGTTTTTGATACAATTTCCTAGATTTCATCATTTTTAGGGTTTTATATGAGTCTATTAGGTTTTATTCTAGGTCATTTGGGCATCTAACACCAAAGGCATAGTGTTTTGAACCATTTTGACTCATCTTCCATCATTTTGAGGTAAGTGTCTCTCTAGAACCTCCTATTTTTACATGTTATAATTTTTTTGGTTTGTTTTAAATTCATTATTTTCAAATAATAAGTATTTATATATTTCATGATAGTTTTAAGGGATTTTTAATATTTTTTATGCTTGTTATGGGCTTTGGATGCATGTTATTCAACTTTTCAAATGCTAGTGCGACCCTTTGAGAATTTTTAAACTGGTTAGTAATGTTTCTATTCACTTTTTAATTCTCCAGAATAAATTTATTAGTTTTATAAAGGATTAAAAATATTTATAATAACTTTTAATGGAATTTAGTCTCATTACTAGTGTATGTGAGTGCCTATTTGGCTTTTCCAACAGGAATTTAAATGTTTTGAAAGTGTTTTTAATACTGGTTCCATTTTTTAAATGGTTCTCTTTTTAAATAATAATTTTATAAAAAGTGAGGAGTGTCACTCTATTAAAAAAATTTATAGACCTGGAGTAGTATTTTATTTTGATATAGGCCTTTTAAAATAATTTTATTTTTTGTAAAAAAAACTAGTTTTTTATGCCATTTGGATTCTTTTAAGATGTAAAATTTATACTAAAAGTGGAGTTCATGGAATGATTTTGAATTTGAATTTATTTTCAAAGTCTGTTGAATTAATTTATCCTTCAATGGATTTTTAGAATGTTTTTTTCAAAGGGGTTTACAAATCTGATTTTTGGAAAAAGATTCTAAATGGACATTCACCATGTTTTGAAATATGTTTTTAAAGTAGTATTTAAACTGGGATTTAAAATTTATTTAAGAATTGGGTTTTCGAATTGAAATCTCTAAAGGTTTGTTTTAAAGGCCTATTTGGAACTTTAAATGGTTTTATAAATGGGAGAGACCCTCTATGATCCCTATATAATTACTTTTCTAATTATTTCTTTTCACCTCATAAGGAGTTCATTTTATTGACATGCATGTTGGGATGATTATTCTTTTATATTAGTTTAGGGATACTTTTTGTGAGGGGGATGAAGGTGAGGTGTGGGTAATTTCCAAATTTTTATCATATAACTTAGGTGATTTTTTATTTCTCACCATCTTTCTTTAGTTATTATGGTAGACCTTGGTAAATATGGTAGGCGATATAGGAAGAGGATGTGATATCCTAGATTTGTGATGAAGAGATTTTCCTTGAGCCAATAGAGCCCATATAGGGGTCATTCCTATGAATCCAAGTGTTAACATGGGTGTTTGTGGATAGGGGGAGCCTAGTGGGGATTGATAGATCCCAGGGATGACTGAGTGAGCCTCCAAATATTTTGTAGCTATGTCAAGTGTTTTCTGATCTTAGGGTCATTCTAAGTTATGCTCATGCATATTAAATCCCATTGGTTTGATTTGTGACACTAGGATACTTTTTAGGATCATTTATGAAATTTATCCTCATTCATTGATTATATTCATCTAATTTGATTGATTTTATAAGCACTATTACTTGATTATGTTTCCTTGATGTTGGATAACTTCATATGGTTTTTTCATCACATTGTGCATGTTTTGGGTTACTTTCATATGGTTTGTTTTATTAATGGTATGGAAGTAATTTTTTACAATGGGAAATGGTTTATATTTCTTTAATAGTTAAAGGAATTTTTTTTCCCAAAAAAATATTGAAATGGTATTTTCATGAAATAGTTGAAAAATGGGGCAAATTGTTTTGATTTATTTTCCTTGTTTTAGAGGGTTAATTTTAAAAAATAACTATATTTTTTTATTTTATTAATAATTCTATTTGATTTGGATCTATTTTTACATAGTTTTTCACATCTTTTTACTTAATTTTTAATGATTTATTTAATTATTTAATAACTTATTACTAAATAATGGTAATTTTGTATTTTTATAATTAAATTTGTTAATTAATCAATTTTTATAATTAATTATGTATGTTTAGTCTTTAAATTAATAATTTCAATCTTACCTTACTTTTCTAAAATAACTTTTTTTTAATTAGTTTTTCTAAGTAAAATTTTCTTGTCTTTTTAATAAATTAACATTTTTATTAAACAATTATTTAATCACCTTATTTTTATTTATCTAACATAGACTTTATTATAAAATTTTATCCTTTAATTTATATTTATTAAAATAAAATAACATTGTTAATTAATAGGTTTAATCATCCAGCTAATTAATTATATTAAGAATTTGAGTTTTAATAAAATGAAATAATGCAATTTTATCTTTATGTATTTACTTAGTAAATTAATTAAATAATTTAGAGTTTTAAAACCTTAATTATGTAATTCTGAATACTATAGGTGAGACAACAATGTGTAGGGTTGGGGATGGATCGAGAGCTCTCGTCAACGTCTCCCCTATGACTCCTAGGGTTTTCTCGTAATACCAACAATGTTCGCTTTGATCTGTTGTAGATCTATCTCAACATGGTAGCCTTCGACCCTGAACGGGAAAGATCCTTCATGGATCGTGAAGCTAAAGCGCGCAAGGAATCATCCCTGTTGGTTGTCAAACATAAAGGGATCTCTTTCTATGAAGCTCTAAATTGTACTAATCTATATAAAACTACCTCATTGAAGCCTTCACTTTGCAGGAAACTGGAAAATGGGCAATTTGTAGTCGAGGCTGATCCTGAGGCCCTTCAATAGAATTCTCAGCTCTATACGTTCTCAGTTATGGGACTTGTTTCATATCTTAAAGGGGATAATCCCTGGTCTCCCTTATATTTTAATCCTAGGATTGAACATGTGTGGGGGTTTACTAATTGGAAAATTGATCCATTAGGTCGGGGTTACATTCATATTTTGTCAGGCTCGTAAGATGAACTTGATCGGGTATAGAATTTAAGAAACAATCATCTTAAGCCTGATGTTCTTAGGATCTTTTAATGGGATTATACATTCAACCCAAATATTCATAAGAATTTCATGGCACATATTTGAGTTAGATTCCATGGTCTCAGTTGGTATTTTTGGCACCCAAATAATTTGAACGACTTAGCCTTCTGTATAGGTACTCCCTTAAAAATTGATCAACGCACCTTGAATTATGAGCTAGTACTATATGATAGATTTATGGTGGAGGTAAATCTAGACACCAATCTCCCGTGTGTTATTAATTTTAATGTGAATGACTTCAATACCTAGTTCTAGATTGAGTTTGAGCATAAACCACCCTTCTAAAAAAATAGGTAAGATTGTAATACATTCCGTACTAAACTATAGAGTGATGAAAAGTCAATATGCACAGCCAAGGAATGATGATTGGACCAAGGTTATAAGGAATAATAAAGATAAAAACACTACTTTGGAGAATCCTGAACCTACCAGGAAGAAAACTGAAATCTGGGTAAAAAAACCGCTTTTGGGAGATGGCTTGGGCAATACATGGGATTAGATTGTGGATAAAGAAGACGATACCTCCCTTGATCAAGACATATCATAAGAAATTGAAATGTTGGTTATATATTCCTTTATTAAATTCCAAACTGTATCTACCTTATAGGTTTATGATAGATGAAACTCTATTGTCACTCGATATCATGTTTCAGTGCTTTTGGTTCCTTCCAGAGGAATCAATATCAAAGGATACTTGGAGACTTTTGATATTATGACTGATCTAAATCAGGATGAGATACACATAGCCTCAAGGGGTCATGTTCTTCACTCTAACTCAATTGAGGGTTGTGAGTCTTCTGATAATTTACTGCACCAAGGGGAGGGAAATCTCACGGAATTGGTAATTTTTCCTGAAGTTACTATGCACCTTGTAGATTCTACATCTTTTTCGATGCTTCAGGTGATGATCCTTGCTCCAATAATGTCATCCCTAAGGCTATTTCAGTAGCAGTGGGCTCACAGTGCACTGATACGGTCAGGGAGTCCACATATTTTCCCATTTTCCCACCCGATAACTTCATTATACTTAAAGTTACTCATCCCCCCATAGTTCCTGATCTCTTCAAAGCTACCTTTGGTGGTGATCTTACCTATAGTTTGGTTTCATCTGAAGATATTCCAGCAGTAGTGAGTACATGCCACACAACCCTAGATTCAAAGTATTTTCCAAGGGACACCCTTTTGATCAGCAAACCACCTAAAAAATCAAAATATTATTAATACAGGTACTTCGAAAAAATCTTTGGTTTCCCCTATGGGTAAACAGGGAAGGAAATCTAATCCGGCCTCTACTCAAAATGTCAGAAGATCACAGTGGAACAACGACTAGCGTAGTCCAAAAAATGGGGTTCTAACCCCAAGCATAAGTTGTTATGAATTTCTTTTTTATAACTGTCAAGGTATTCCTAACTCTGGCACTTTTATTGTTCTTAAAAAGATTATTATCACTCACATACCTAAAATATTTTTTTTTCTGAACCTAAAATAAAATATTCCTCGAAAATCATTCATCTTGGTTCTAATAGTTATAATTTTTTAAGTGCTTTCAAATATGGTCTAGCAATATAATCTCATTAGTTTTTTACAATTCCACTTTGAAGAATGTAAATGTTTTCAAAGATTCTGAATAGATGTTTACTTGTGATTTTTATTCTGATGGATTTCACATTTATTATACAATGATTTATGATAATAATAGATACCAAGATTGTAGACCTCTCTGGTAGGACCTTTATTACTTAGTTAATAATATCCATGATCCCTGGTTTGTGATTTGGGACTTTAATGTGATTCTTACCACCAGTGAGAAGATGGGATCGTCCCACTCTTCTATCTCCTTAATATAATTTCAAATATAAATTGAAGATAGTAATCTAGTTGAAATTAACCTCACTGGTGCCAAGTTCACTTGATATAGAAGACATCAAAGCTGAGTGGTGGCTAGTAAACTGGATAGGTCCTTCATGAATATCCCTGCTATGGAAAAATGGGACACTATCTCTATTACTACTCTTACTAAGATCAACTCGTATCATCATCCCATTCTTGTTAGTCTTTTTATCCTTCCATTCAGATTTAACAATGCTTGTTCTATTTAACCTAAATGTTCCAACATTATAAAAAAATTGGAAGTCAATGAATCATCATAATTATGTCGTTGATTGTATCACCAAATTAAAATACCTTAAGCGGTGTCTCAAAGGCTGGTGTAGCTCCAAATATGAACAAATTGGCAAGGACATATCTTCTCTTGAGAATGAACTTATTCAAATTCAAAACACCAACACTAGATCTAACTTTTATTTTGATCCTCAACAAGAAATTAACACCTCTATGAAACTCCACAATCTTCTTGTTCTTAAAGATAACATGTGTAAGTAGATCTTTAAAACTAAATGGATTTCATATGGTGATAAAAACACTATGTTTTACAACTCCATTCAAAGAATCAGAAAAATTTTCAGACCTATTACCTTTATTAGAAATGAATATTCCCTCATTGACACTAATCCAGCCATTACTAATCATGTTGTCTCTTACTTTGATAATATTTTCAATGGTCCTGATGTTAATAATGACCTCCTTTCTGATGTTATTCTGGATCTGATGAGTTTGGAGGAAAATGATTATCTTTTAAGCACCCCTCTTGATTATGAAATCCAAGACACTAATTTTAGCCTTAATCCAGATAGCACCCCTGGCCCAGATGGTTTTAGAAATAGTTTCTTTCAATGCTACTGGGAGGTTATTCATCTGGATGTTTTCGAACTTTTCAAATACTTTTTTTCCAATGGCGTCCTTCCCCATGGCCTAAATGATCAATTTCATAATTTAATTCCTAAAGTTTACAATGCCTCTGAGATTCATCTCTTCAGACCTATTGCTATTATTAACACTCTTTTAAAAATAAATTACGAAGCTTCTTGCTAATATACTTACAACTATATGCAATAAATTTGTCTCTTGGAACCAATTCGGTTTTATCAAGTGTAGACCTATACATGATTTCATCTGCCTTGCCTCAGAATGAACCTACATTATTAATCATACTAGGAGAGGAGGCAATATTTTCATGAAACTTGATATTAAGAAATCCTTTGACACCATTTATTGGAGTTTTACCTTAAAATTCCTTTGAGGCTTTGGTTTTAATGATAACTTCATCAGTAGGATAAACTCCTTGTTCAAATCAGCATCAATCTCTATCCTTATCAATGGTTCACCTAAAGTATTATTTTAATGCACCAAGGGAGTTAGACAGAAAGACCCTCAATCTTCCATAATTTTTTTAATTTCATATGATTACCTAAGTAGATTTCTCACTAGCTTTATTGATCAAAACATTCTTAAACCTATTCACGCCTCCAGGAACATGATTGTTCCCACTCATCTCTAATATGCCAATGACATCATCTTGTTCTTACATGGAGATAAAAAGGAATATTAAAAATTTCAAAAATTCCATGTCCCATTACCAATAAATCTTTGGTCAGATAATCAGTTGGAACAAATCCTTTGTGTATTTTGAAAAAAAACATTTTTCTATTAGAAAAAATAATATCCTCAATAATTTAGGAATCAATGAGGGATCCTTCTCTTTCAAATATCATGGTGTTCCAATCTTCTGGGAAAGGCCTATTTCTAGTTACTTTTATATCATTGTTGATCAAGTCACCAGTCATCTTTCCATAAGGAAAGGTAAATCCCTCTCTATTTAATGTATAATCTGTCTTGTGAAATCTACTATTGTCTCCACAATGGTCTACTCGATGATGGTCTAAAAATGGCCTACTGGTCTTCTTAAAAAAATTAATGTGCACATCAAAAAAAAATTGGACTGGAAGCACTCTTGGAAGGAAGTTTGTGACCATTCCTTGGTCTATCTATTGTAAACCCATAGAAAAGGAAGGTCTTGACATCCAAAATCATAAGATATTTAATGATTCTCTTCAAGCAAGGCTCACTTAGAGGTTGATCCACAACAACTCTAATTTCATTTCTTTTCTAAAAGCAAGATTCCTCATAAAGTTAGAGATAGGAAACTTGAATTATATTTCATATTTCATCTGGCCATCCATTATAAAATATTTCACTAATATTATGAATAATTCTAGATGGATGGTTAGTTCTGACTCCTCCATGAATTTTTTTCGTGACAACTAGACTGGTGCTCCTCTAATCTCTATGTTGACTCCATATTCTCTTTTAGATAACACTAATAGAAATATTAGGGACATCTTACTTTCTAATAATAATAATCTCCTTGAGGACATCATTCATGTGATTGAAAAGAATCCCTTCTCTAATTCTGATGACTTTATAGTTAGGGAACCTTCTCATAATGGCATCCTTGATTCTAAAAACATTTACAAGAAAAAAAAATTAAACTCTTTTTGTTGGCTGAAATCCTTTGACAAACCTTGGATCAAACCTTCAATACTTACTCTTGTGTGGCGTATTGCTCACAATAGATTATTCACTAAGGTTTGTCTTTAGCCTTTTGGGATCCATCTTTTCTCCAACAGTCATCTCTGTAACCAACAGATATAAGATACAAATCATCTCCTTATGTCTTGTTCTACAACTGTAGCTCTTTGGAACTATATTTTTGACATTTTGTCTTGTTGGTGGTTACTCTTTAACTTAATCAGTTCCCAATTAAATTGTTGTGTGGATTTTTATTCCTCTCAGCAAATTAAGAATATTTTATTAACCGTGGCTTCTAATATTCTCCATGTCATCTAGTATGATATAGATTCTCTTCTTCATAATAATTTCTCATTTAGACTTAATGCGGGTCAGACGTGGATTCTTATTGCCATTCGAGATGCTTCCTTGACTCAAAAGTCTTAATGTGACAACTCTATCGGAGACTTTGAGATCCTTCCTCATCTTTGAATTGATGGTATCTACAAACAACCTGGACACACTTTTGAGTTGTTCTTACAAGCCTCGCTTTCAGGATAGATCAAAGTGAATATAGATGACGCCCCTAATAGAAACCTGAGACCAGCAGGTTGTAGTGCTATTTATAGATACTGTCTTGGTCAGTGTCTCAGATGATTCTTTGGTAGTTGTGGTTTTGTCTCGTCTCTGGAAGTAGAAATGATGGGTTTTATCCATGTCGTTGACTTTTTGAAGCAAAAGGGTTGGAGCAACATTTTGATTGAATGTGATTCGACTACTATTGTTCAGGCCATTTGGAATGGTATGGTGCACATAGCCTGACCTCTTACTACCTGTTGGATGAATTTTCTTGCTTTTCTTCTGGATACTAACTTCATCATCACCCATGCCTTTCGTGAAGAGAATATGGTGGTAGACGGTCTTGTGAATAATGGATTCAACCACAACACAACTTGGCGAGATAACCTGCCTGATGATTTACTCCCTCTTTATTATAATGATAGTAACATGATTCTTCCCTTCATACTATTACAACTTTTGTCTTCTTCAGAATAAATAGTGCCTTGGTCTTCCATTGAGGCACCACCTTCCTAAAAAAAATTATGTGATCCTAAGAATGTAGTTGAATTATTAAGTCATTAACTTTTGTTTTTAGTCTACCTATAAGGTATACAAGATCCATCAGTGACTTGTTGAGTCACAGATGCTTTCCTTTTTCACTCACTGTTTACACTATAATTAATTTATTTAATAAATTTAAATTTTATTCTATCATCAACTTAGTGTAATATTTATCCAGTTTTCAATTTAAGTGTAACGCCTCAAGCTTCCACGGTACACTTCTCTTTAAATAATACAATAGCGTGTGTTGTACGCAACTTTGAGTTCTAACACACCAAAACCAATCAAACTAGCCATTATGAATAGTAATACCCACTTTTTGAAATTTTATAAACTTTATCTCTTAAAATGGACATCATTTTTATATTCGGAATATCAAAATTATCTTAGGGTGAATTTTTTGTATTTTTCTAAAAACATTCAATTTTTGATGAATAGTGAAAAACAATGAGTTATTGTTTAAAACCAAATTTTTATTTAAATAAATTTTTATTTTATTTAAATTTATTTTAGGTAAAAATAGATATATAATACCTATATATGTTCAATGTAATTCATTGGAGTTAGTTTATAATAATTTTCGATATATAAAAATTTTATTGAACTTTCTACTGTCTTTTACCCACCTCCTTGGAGCATTTGAAAATTTACATAAAACATAATTTTACCACTTCTATGAGTTGAATTTCAAAAATCTGAGAGATATGGTTGATATCATTAATAAAAATGTTGTTCAATAAGATAAAAATATTTTTTTTGTGGAAAGTAACTTTTTAATTTTATTTACCACAGTTAAAAGTAAATATGGTATTTAAGGGTCAAAATGATATTGTTATTACCCTAATGTGTGACTTAATTCTATTGGATAAGTTTAATTCGACCAAATAAACCTTAGGAATAAAATATGATCCTTTAGGTCCACATGGATTAGATTATGACATTTATTATTATTTAATTCAAAGAAGAGTTAAAGTGTTAAATTCAAAGTTTAATACCTAAACCATTTTTAATATAGATTTACACAAAAGATAAATTCGACTATAAATATTCACTAGAAAGATAAAATTATTTCCTACATAATGGTATTTTATTTATATTTTTTAAAAATTAAATAATTTATTTTATTTATGCCACAATGAAGATGAAGTAATTACCTAATTAATGAAATATTAAAATAATTGATATTATAAATATCCAAATAAATTTAATTTGAGAATTTTTATGAATTAAACTAATTTTTTAGGTTAATATGACATGTTAGGGTTTTTAAAATGAATTTTTTTCGAAGTAATAATTCTGTTATGAATTTAAAAAAAACAAAATACCAAATAGTGTTAAAATTGACATAATAGAGTTTTTAAAACAAATATTATATTATTAATTGATATTCTATTACTAAAAATATAAGGTTCAGAAAAAGGTCTTAAATAATATTATATATTTTATTAATGAACCACTTGAGGTTCTCTTGGAATTTTATAGTATGTTTATTAACCATATCATATAAAAATTCAAAAATACATGGTAAATGTAAAACTATTTAATTAAGAGTTAAATCTAAAGGATAAGGTTAATTTGGTGGCCAAAACCTGTCTAAAACCTATTAGTTGAGTGGTTTTTGACCCATACTCAACTTATAATTTAATGAATTAATTTTTGAGCAGTTAAAAACCTAAAATGATTTTATTATTAAATAATATTTCTAGCATTTTTTAAGGTGCCCCTCACCCATCTTATAAAAGGGTACTCACCCTTCTCTCTAATTCACACCTTCAAATCCATTTGGCTTGGCCAAACCCTACCCAAATACCCTCTCAAATGACCTCCCTTAATCCTAGAGGCCTTCCTTTAGTCATAAAGCCAACCTATGTAGCCCTTTTGATCAAATCAAAAGGAAGAACTATAAGAATAGGTAAATATTTCATCACCTCTTTCAAGTTCCTTTCTTCTTCCACTTCCTCTTTCTTTGTTGTTTCCATTTTAAAATAATAACCCTAGTAACTTCTATATATTTTGATGTTATTATAAATATGCTAAAACCATATTCATTATTCTATCCAACCTTTGAATGACATGTCACCATACCTGCATACATACGGCTTACCGTCTCCACGTCGTGGTGTAGTAGTTATTCAATACATTATTATTTGTATGGGTATAATAATGATGTATAATTTATATAAATAATAAATATAACATGATAATTATTCTTTATATATGATATAACATCCAATTATATATTATTTGAATATCAAAAGAATGATATTGTCGCTCGTGCGTATGTACGGATTACAGTCTCCACGAACGCGATGAGATTCATTCCCCATCGTATCCCTTCAAGACTAATTTTCATTTGATGATTAAAAATAATGATTAAAGACTTAATATAATTATAAATATGAATAAGATGCATCATATCCATAACAAACATTACTTATGTAACAAAGCATAAAAATTAATATGAATCAGTTAACACCTGAAACGATGGTACTACTGAAATATCATTAACAAAGAAATATTAGAAGATCATATATGATATCATATTAATGTATATGGTTATTTAATAATTTAATAAAAATGAATTCACCATTATATAGTAGGATAACCTACCCACGACTAAAGAAAAGAACAAGGAAAGGGTTAATTCTACAACCTCTTCATTATTCAAGGTTGTTTATATGTAGTTATCTATTGGGACCACTTTATCATCCACATAAGTGTTTTCCTAAAAATTTATTCCAAAACATTTTTAATACTTACTAAAATATGGGATAAAGTCATTTATACCCTTATTTGACCTTATACGTTTTGAATGGAATCTTTCTGTCATTTTCTAAACAAGTTACTTTAGGTCCTTTTTGACAAAATTACGGTAAGAATGTTTTTTTAACTTATATAGTGGGTGCGGATATATTCTACCATTATAACATCGTAGAATATTCCCTTACAAGGTTATAAGTATATTTTCAAAATAAATTTATTCTTTTGTAATTATGTAACTCTAAATGATTTCAAAAAAATAATGAGATATTTCTCTCAAACAGTTTTGATTTCATCTATGTCAACATCCTATAATGGATTTTAATCTTGTATGAAGTTGATTTATTATGATACCAATCTTTCATTTTTTATTGAAGATTTTGTGATATGTTTGACTATGGATGTTTTATTTTTCTACCATTCTTGGTTTATGGATAAAGAATTGACATTTCGTGTGCTAGTTTTAATATGAATGTTAATGTTATGTTTTAAACTTTTCTAATTAGGAATTCATTGGACTTAGTAAGTGACGGGTGGAGCCCGATATATCTCATCGATGCATTGGTAGGTTTAATGAGACAAAATAGTGTCTTGGAACAAGGCCTTGACAAAATCTTATTTGTATTCTTGGAACAAGGAATTGACTATCTGGTTATGAAGTCTGGAATTATGCATTCTATCCTTATGAAAGTGGATATTGATATTGCATGTGATTATGCGACTAGTAAAATAACCATGTGAATAATTAAATGGAATTATTTGATTTTATCTTTTCCATATTATGCTGAAGTTCAAATTTAAAAGGCTTTTGTTTTTGTCTTATACGTTTCCTTAAATGTTTGTTCTTGTTTATTAAAGTTTCTGCTATATTTTTATCCTTATCGAGCATCTGATCTCACCCCATTTTATGTTTTATTTTTCCAGGATTGGAAGAAGTATTTTATGACTAACCTGTAGGGATAGTCTAAGGGGATATGAGTGTGGTCTATGGAAATAATGTTTTTGTAGTTTTTTATTTTATAATGTAATGTCAAACTCATGATTGTATCTAGTATTTCTAAGGCTACTAAATCGATCGGTCTTTCAGGACATGATTTCCTTGTATCATGCCAATGTTATGTAATATTGCACCGACTCTGGGTAACTGGGGTCAGGTCATTATAGTTGGTATCAGAGGAAGTTTAGTACAAACCTTGGAAACTAGATTTATATTAACTCAGATTAGATCACATAGCTCTAAGATAGACTTTGGGGATTAGTATAGAAGAACTTCCTATAATTTTGGTATTGATGAGATTTTGTGAGTTTTCAAAGCAATACATCCCTCTCTTGATATGAGTAGGTAGAGGTGGCTCTGGCATAGATTAATCTAGGGGTAAAAACCGAAAACACTACTTTGAGCTAGACTTGAATGGGAACTTGTGCACGACAGTAGGCCGTTCTTTACTATTGGTTACGACACTCTCGGGGGATATGATTAGGATAATTCTCATTTTATTTAAAACCCATTAAGATGGTTTTATGAGTATATACTTCCTTAAAGAAAACATTTTTATGATTATGTATTATATCCATAAACAGTTCAGTTTATTTTAAGTGTTTTACAAGTTTGGAATTATGTACTTCGATTAATAAACTAATCTAGTTTATGCCATTGTTTAGAAATGGCACCTAGTGGAAGGAATGGAAACTGTATCAATGCCCACACTCCATGTTGGGATTGACCTCCTGCTCAAGATAATTATAGTAGAGCTGGTGATACAATTGTTGCTGATCAGCTTATCACTATACGGGGACAAGTCACTCAGGTTATGATTAATAAACTTACCCGTATGGAGCAGCCTGATCCACCGCATGGAGGATCCACATTAGATCACTTCATGAGGAAAACACCACCAACATTAAATGGTAGTACAAATACATTATTAGATAATCAATGGATAAATTCCTTAGAGAAAATATTTCGTGCCTTGGGGAGTAGTGAAATGGAAAAAGTTGTCATGGCAGTTTACCGCCTCACTGAAGATGCTGATCAATGGTGGTCAGTCATTCAAAACTGAAAGGAAGATGATGAAGTATCAAATATATAATAGAGGGATTTTAAAGATATTTTCTTAGAAAAATACTTTCCTCATGACCATCCACCAGATATGGAAAGGAAATTTCTAAGTCTGAGTCAAAAGGAGGTTGAGAATGTCACAAAGTATGAGGCTAACATTACAAGGTTAGTGAGGCATGCTGCAGATTATATACATAACCCAAGAAGTAAGACTGATCATTTATTTGATGGGTTAAAACCATTTCTCTATCGAGAATTAGTCTCATAATCCTTCTCATCGTATGAAGATATTGTCTCATGTTCTATCAAGACCAAAAAAGAATTCTCTAAGTCTTACGACTTTAAAGAAAAGCAAGAGAAGAAGAGATATGTCGAACACTTTGGAAATGGAAATAAGGGGAAGAATGGAAAGGTTTAATATCCATACTGCAGTAAATATGGGAATAAACACCCTGGTACTTTCCTAAAGGGAATGGGAGTCTATTACAAGTGTGGTGAAAAAGGCCACCAAGCTCATGATTGCAAGGGGAAGAAAGTGGTTGTAATTGTTGAATGTTAAAATTATAGAGAAAGGGGGAATTATGAAAATGAATGTCATAAGATCCAAGGGAACAAACCTCAGAAAATTCCAAGGGATCAAGGCCAAGATTATACTATCACTAATGTTTAGGTTGAAGCTCCGAAAGACGTGGTTTCAGGTAATTTAATGGTTTCCTCAAGTTTATCAAATTATTTATTTGATTCTATATCATCGCATTATTTCATATCTTCCAAATTTATTAAGAACATTATATTTTTCCAATTTGATTTAACAAGGGAGTTGTCAGTAAAAACTTCTAAGGGAAGTATCGTTGCAACAAATTTTTGTGAATCAGTCCCCATTAGGTTATATAAATGTTCTTTATCTGATGATCTCATCGTCGTACCCATGGTTGATTTGATATAATCCTCAGTATGGATTGTATTTCTGTCCATGATATGAAAATTTACTGTAATAAGAAGGAGGTTACAATTTTTGATGATGATAAGGAGTGCCTTATCTTTAGAGCAGAAAATTCACCACCTAATTCTTATCTAAATCCACCCCTAGTAGCTCAACTAAATTCAATTATTGGGGAGGAAGAGAATGAAATAACTATGGGTGTGGAAAGGAATTTTCAAATAGAGGATGTACATATTGTGAAAGAATATGTTGATGTGTTTCCAGAGGATTTACCTGGTCATCCTCCAGAATGATAAATTGAGTTTACCATTGATTTAATTCCCGGTTCAAGGCCCATATCGAAGACCCCTTATAGAATGGAGACTATGGAATTAGTGGAACTAAATAAACATCTAGAATAATTGAGTAATAAGGGATTTATTTTCCGTAGTTTTTCTCCATGGGGAGCCCCTATCCTTTTTTTAAGAAGAAAGATGTATCTATGAGGTTGTGCATTGACTACAGGGAGATCAATGTTATAAAAATAAAGAAAAAGTATCCCCTACCTCACATTGATTATTTATTTGAACAACTTCATGGAGCTCAAAACTTTTCAAAGATTGACCTTTAATTTTCATATCATTAGTTGTGTGTGAAGAAGGAATACATTCTGAAAATAGAATTTCGAACCAGGTATGGGCATTATGATTTTACAGTAATGCCTTTTGGGTTGACTAATGCACCCTCTGTTTTCATGGATCTAATGAATAGATTTTTCAAGGAATGTCTTCATGACTTTTTAGTGGTATTTATTGATGATATATTGGTATAATCCAAAAGCTAAAAATATCATGAAAATCATTTTCACATTATCCTGAAGACTCTCAGAAAACATGAGTTATATGGGAAGTTTAAAAAGGGTGAATTCTGGCTTCAAGAGATTTCTTTTCTTGGCCATATCGTCTCTAAGGTTGGAATATCCATTGATCCTTCTAAGACAAGAGAAATACAAGAATGGCCAGCACTGACAAGTATAACTAAGGTATACAGTTTTATTGGTTTAGCAGGTTATTATCGGCGTTTCATCCATAATTTTGCCCGATTTGCTAAACCATTAACCAAGATCACATGTAAAGGGGTGAAATTTGTTTGGACAAAATAATGTGAATAATTTTTTGAAGAATTGAAGATAATATTAGTAAATGCTCTTATATTGACTCTATCATCAGGGGATTATGGGTTTGTTATTTATAGTGATGCTTTAAAGAAAGGTCTTGGTTGTGTCCTAATGCAAAATGATAGGGTTATTGCCTATGCATCATGATAGCTAAAAATTTATGAGAAAAACTATCCTACACATGATCTCGAGTTAGAATCTATAATCTTTGATTTGAATATTTTGAGACAATATCTTTATGGTGATAAATGTGAGATTTATACAGATCACAAGAGTTTGAAGTATATTTTCTCACAGAAAGAACTCAACATGAGGCAAAGGAGAAGGCTTGAACTACTCAAGGATTATGATTGTAGGATACACTACCACTCAAGGAAGGAAAATAAGGTGGTAGATTCTTTGATCAGAAAAGATCATGGAGTTTTGAATAGCATGAGAGTTGAAAGGGATCCTATTTTCATGGATCTAGTAAAGATGGATATGGGAATAACCATGGAAGGTGAAACATTAATTCTTTTTCAAATGGTTACCAAACCATATTTACTAGAAAGGATAAAAAAATCTCAGGTTTATGATGAGGATTTTCAATAGAAGAATAAAGCTATGAATGATGGGATATTGAGTGAAATCGTATATGAAGATGGAATTTTGAAATTTGGGAAGAGACTTTGTGCTCTCGATATACCTGATCTAAAAAGAGAAGTGTTGGGTGATGCTCACAGTTATAATTTTTTTATACACTCTAGGAGCACCAAAATGTATAGTGATTTGAAGGAACATTTTTGATGGGACAACATGAAGATGGAGATTACTGATTTTGTGTCAAGATGTACAGTTTTTCAACAATTGAAAGATGGAAGGAAAAAAACTGGAGGAATCTTGCAACCTCTTCTCATACCTAAGTGGAAATGGGATAATATTACAATGGACATTGTCATGGGACTACCAAAGACTCATAAAAGGAATGATGCAATATGATTCATTGTTGATCTTCTTACCATGTCAGCACATTTTATTGCTATAAGAGATGATTTACCACTTGAACTTCTATAATGACTATATATTAATGAAGTTTTGAGACTTCATGGAATACCCCTATCGATTGTTTCTGATCGTGATCCACATTTACATCAAGATTCTAGAAAATTCTTTAGAAAGCCCTCAATACTGAACTTCATTTGAGCACTTCCTACCACCCCCAAACTGATGGACAATCAAAACGGACTATTCAAACCTTTGAAGACATGTTGAGATCACGGTCACTTGACATTCAAGGTATGTGGGGTCAATATTTACCTCTGGTAGAATTTTCCTATAACAATAGCTTCCATTCAAGTATTCATATGGCACAATATAAAGCATTATATGGAAAGAGATGTCGCAAACCAACTTGTTGGGATGATGGTGGTGAAAGAAAACTCATAGGCCTAGAACTGGTGGATGAAATTATGGAAAAGGTGAAGGTAATCCAAAACAACATCAAAGTAGCTCAAAGTAGGTAGAAGAGGTATACTGATAACCGAAGGAAGAATTTGAAATTTCAGGTAGGAGATCATTTTTTCTTGAAGGTATCTCCATAGAAGGGTGTTATATGTTTTAGTAAGAAGGGAAAATTAAGTCTCAGGTACATCAGACCTTTCGAAATTCTAGAATGAATTAGGGTTGTAGCTTACCTTTTGGCAATGCCGCCGAGTCACTCCAAAGTTAACGATGTATTCCACGTATCACTGTTGATAAAATACATGCCTGACCCAACGCCTGCACTCACATATAATGAATTAGAACTGTAACCTTATCTATCTTATTACGAAGATCCTATAAAGGTTCTTGATAAAAGAGAACAAGTTCTGAGAAACCGGACGACTCGTCTGCTAAAATTTCTATGGAGAAACCATAATATAGAAGAGGTAACGTGGGAACCTACGGAACTTATGATGAAGAACCACCCAAGTCTTTTTATGTAGTAATATTCTATAAATTTCAAGTACAAATTTATTTGAAGGATTGGAGAATGTAACACCCCAAGCTTCCATGGCACGCTTCTATTTGAATAATATAATAGCGTGTGTTGTACGCAACTTCGAATTCTAACACATCACAACCAATCAAACTAGCCGTTATGAATATTAATACACACTTTTTGAAATTTTATAAATTTTATATTTCAAAATGGACTTCATTTTTGGATTTGGAATATCGAAATTATCTTAGGTTGAATTTTTTGTATTTTTCTGAAATCTTTCAATTTCTGATGAATAGTGAAAAACACAAAGTTATAGTTTAAAACCGAATTTTTATTTAAATAATTATTTATTTTATTTAAATTTATTTTAGGTAAAAATAGATATATAATACCTATATAGGTTCAATGTAATTCATTGGATTCAGTTTATAACAATTTTAGATATATAAAAATTTTATTGAATTTTTTTTTTTGTCTTTTGCCCACCTCCTAGGAGCATTTGAAAATTTACATAAAACTTAATTTTACCACTTCTGTGAGTTGAATTTCAAAAATCCAAGAGACGCAGTTGATATCATTATCAAAAATATGGTTCAATAATATGAAAATAATTTTTGGAGAACAGTAACTTTTTATGTTTATTTACCACGGTTTAAACTTAATATGGTATTTAAGGGTAAAATTGATATTATTATTACCCTAACACATGTCCTAATTCTATTGGATAAGTTTAATTCGACCAAAAATTACCATAGGAATAACATATGTTCCTTTAGGTACACTTGTATTATATTAGGACATTTATTATTATTTAATTCAATGAAGAGTTAAAAGTGTTAAATTTAAAGTTTAATAACTTAACCATTTTTAATATAGGGTTACACATAAGATAAATTCAACTATAAATATTCATTAGGAATATAAAAATATTTCCTACATAATGGTATTTTATTTTCATTTTTTATACATTAAATAATTTAATTTATTTATGACACAATGATGATGCAGTAAATACCTAATTAATGAAATATTAAAATAATGGATATTATAAATATCCAAATAAATGTAATTTGAGACTTTTTATGAATTAAACTAATTTTATAGGTTAATATTACATGTTAGGGTTGGTTAGATGAATTTTGTTCGAAGTAATAATTCTGTTATAAATTTAGAAAAATCAAAATACCGAATAGTTTCAAAATTGACATAAAAGATTTTTTAAAACAAGTATTATATTATTAATTGATATTCTATTCCTAAAAATATAAGGTTCATACAAAGGTCTTATTAATATTATATATGTCATTAATGAACCACTTTATGTTCTCTTGGAAGTTTATAGTATGTTTATTAACCATATAATATAAAAATACAAAGAGACATGGTAAATGTCACACTATTTAATTAAGAGTTAAATCTAAAAGATAAGGTTAATATAGTGACCCAAACCGGTCTAAAACCTATTAGTTGAGTAGTTTTTGACACATACACATATTATACATTAAATAATTCATTTTTGTTCCATTAGAAACCGAAAATTATTTTGTTATAAAATACTATTTCAAGTTTTTCCTAAGGTGCCCCTCACCCCTCTTATAAACGGGCACTCCACCATCTCTATAATTCACACCTTCAATTCCATTTGGATCTACCAACCCCTACCCAAGTACCCTCTCAACTATCCTCCTTTCATCCTAGAGGCCTTCCTTTAGTCATAAATCCATCCTAAGGAGCCCTTTTGATCAAATCAAAAGAAAGAACCATAAGAAGAGGTAAATATTTCATCACCTCTTTAAAGATCCTTTCTTCTTCCACTTCCTCTTTATTTGTTGTTTCCATTATAAAATAATAACTCCAGTATATTCTATATACAGTGATGTTATTATAAATATGGTACAATCATATTCATTATTCTATCCATCTTTTGAATGACATGTCACCATACGTGCGTACGTACGGCTTACCGTATTCACCGCGTGGAGTAGTGGTTATTCAATTCATTATTTTTTGGATGGGTATAATAATGATGTATAATTGATGTAAATAACAAATATAACATGATAATTATTCTGTATATATTATATACCATCCAATTCTCTATTATTTTAATATCAAAAGAATGATATTGTCGCTCGTGCATACATACGGATTACCGTCTCCACAAACGCGATGAGATTCATTCCCCATCGTATCCATTCAAGAATAATTTTCATTTGATGATTAAAAATAATGTTTAAATACTTAATATCATTATTAATATAAATAATATACATCATATCCATAACAATCATTACTTACATAACAAATCATATAAATGAAAATGAATCATTTAACATCTGAAACGATGATACTACTGAAATATCATTAACAAAGCAATATTAGAAGATCATATATGATATCATATTAATGTATATGGTTATTGTATTACTTAATAATAATTACTTCACCATTATATAGGAGGTTAACCTACCCTCGACCAATGAAAATAACAAAGTAATGGTTAATTCTACAACCTCTTCAATATTCAAGGTTATGTAATTATCTATTGGGACCTCTTTATCATCCACATCAGTGTTTTCCAAAAAAATTATTCCAAAAGATTTTTACTACTTACTAGACTATGGTGTAAAGTCATTTATACCCTTATTTGACCGTATAAGTTTTGAAAGGATTCTTTTCGTCATTTTCCTGACAAGTTACTTTATGACCTTTTCGAAAAAACTAAGGTAAGAATGTTTTTTTAACTTATACAGTGGGTGCGGCTTTATTCTGCCATTATAACATCATCAAAGATTCCCTTACAATCTTATAAGAATATTTTCAAAATAAATGTTTTATTTTATAATTATGTAACTTTAAATGATTTTAAAAAAAGAATGTGATATTTCTCTCAAACAATTTTGATTTCATCTATGTCAACATCATTTAATGGATTTTAATCTTGTTTGAAGTTGATTTATTATGATAAAAATCTTCCATTTTTTATTGAATATTTCGTGATATGTTTGACTGTGGGTGTGTTATTTTTCTACCATTCATTGTTTATGTATAAATTATTGACATTTTGTGTGCTAGTTTTAAAACTAATGTTCATTTTATGTTTAAAATTTTCATATGAAGAATGCATTGGACCTAGTAAGTGATGGGTGGAGCCCACTATAGCTCCTCGATGCATCAGTAGGTCTCATGAGACAAACTAGTGTCTTGGCACAAGGCCTTGACAAAATATTATTTGTAGTCTTGGCACAAGGCCTTTATTATGTGTTTATGAATTCTATCATTATACATTCCATCCTTATGAAAGTGGATATTGATATTGCATGTGATTATTTGACTAGTAAAATACCCATCTGAATAAGTAAATGGAATTATTTGATTTTATCATTACCAAATTATGCTAAAGTTCAAGTTTAAAAGGCTTATGTTTTAGTATTATACATTTCCTTTAATGTTTTTACATATTTATGAAAGTTTATGCTATATTGTTATCCTCACTGAGCATCTGAGCTCACCCCTTTCTATGTTTTACTTTTCCCAGGATTGGAAGAAGTATTTTATGACTGACCTGTAGGGATAGTATGAGGGGATATGAGTGTGGTCTATGGAAATAATATAGTTGTATTTTTTCATTTTATAATTTATTGTAAAACTCATGAATGTATCTAGTATTTCCAAGGCTACTAAACTGATCGGTCTTTTGGGACATGATTTCCTTGTATCATGCCTATGTTATGTAATAATTCACTAACTCTGGGTAAATGGAGCCGGGTCGTTACATTTAGTGTTAAAAATTAAAAACTTGAATTGTAATTTTTATGATTAAATATTAATAATAAATCTGTTTTTAATATATGTTGTTTCGTCTTGTTCTAATTTTTTAATTTTAATTAACTTAACTTTTAATTTTGTGTTTAATTTTTTTAATTTTTTTGTGTCACTATTAGTTCATTATTTCTTTCTATCTGTGTCCATTTTTATAAGTTTCAGTGACTCTACCCATAAGCTACCGATGCTTCCTATCAGTAAAATTTTTAATTTCAAGCATTGGTGACCCTTTTTTCTACAATGATAACCTTATATTTTTATTCTATTGATGACCTTTTCATTGTTTTAACTAATGGTAGACTTAAATTTTATACTAATGGTGACCTTTTTTATTTTTTTTCTCTAACGGTGACCTTTTTTTTAAACTAATGGTTGCTTTTAATTTTGTTCTATCGGTTACCTTTTTTTTAATCTATCAGTAACATTTTATTTTTATTCACCAACAGTGACCTTACTTTTTTTAAAAACTACGGGTGACCCTGTTTCTATCATTAACCTTTATTTTTAGTATCGATAACCTTTGGTTTAACTAACTATAACCCCTACACTATTTCCCTTCTGACTGATGTTGCTACCCTACTGTCACTGATGCATTTCCCTTCTATCGGTAGCTTTGATACCGATTCTCAACCCACCGATCATAGGCATTGGCTCCACCATTTCATTCAATCGATGTATTGTTTCCCCACTCTGCTTTCATCCTCTTCCGGTGCAATTCATTCACCAATCACTGATATCGACGCTCAAATAGTCGGCAGTCCCACTCTACTATTCATATACTCCCCCTGAGACTAGCGCGAGATTGAGAAACACATCCACCCTCTCACCCAAAAAACTGAGGGAAACCATTCACGTCATGTTTCCCTACCACTACCCATATCTCCTTAAGCACAATTGTCACCTCTTCATCCTTCTAAAACAATCCAAACCAGAACCTGATTTGAATTGAAAAATCAAATTCAAAGTAAAATATGAAACCTAAAATCTACCTAGATGCAAATCAAAACAACAATTTTTCAATCTTGAGGGTAAACCATTGTCGTCAAGGACAGTCTGACGTGTGTCGAGGACGAGTCAAGGGGAGTCTTCCATTGCGCCGCATCTGAGGACTCAAGCCTCCATGCGCCATTGGGAGCAAGGTGGAGTCGATCCACTAGATTCATTGAAGCTGATGAGACTTTTGTACAGATATCAGGCTGGAAACTGGATTCTTCACTGCTTGGAGATGGATTTCTTTCTGGAATTTTCTGCTGCGAACTGTGCTTGAAGGAAGATGAATCGTTGTTTAGTCGCACCAGAGGAGTTCACACACTACTTACCTGTTTTCGTGAGGAGGATCAGCGTGGTCATCATGGATTGAGTCAGCGCCTAGATGGGGAGTCATACCACATTACTGTGGAGGAAGATTCTGAGCCCAAGTCGGGAGCCGTGAGCCACCGCTTTTGTGGGAATCCGAGGAGGAGGACGGTGCTGAACCTAAAGGATGAACTGTCACTAATGGAGCTGGTGTCAAACATTCTGCTGCATCGCCAGAACTAGAGGAGACCACCACACCAACATGGAGCCTCTATAGAATAGATCTGAAACTCACCTCTCTGATCCTTGTCGAATTTTCAATGAGGAGGAATTCTCCTTGCTTGGGCCTTCGGAATGGAGAGATAGGATGAGTTGTGCCTCCTGAGGGAAAAGAGGTGTCTGTTACTGGCCTCTGTGTGCATCGCCGAAGGAGACAGAAGAAGACTTCTCACCCTACTATTGTACCTATTTGGGGAGAAGAAGATGATAAAAAAAGTAAAAATAAAAATATATTAAAACTAAAGTAAAACAATCCAAAATAAAATCTAAAATAAGATAATAATTAAATAAAAAATTTATTAATTATAAATGTTTATTAAATATGAAATATTTAATATTTATAAACATAATTGTTAATTTAATTAACTTAAATAAGACTTTATTAAACTAGATTAACTAATCTTCTAAATTTAATTTAAATAAAATAGTATTCAATGTTTCATATTAAATAAGTGTTTTATAATAAAATATATAAAATAAAATACCAATAATAATTTATAAATAAAATTAGAATAAAAAAACTATTTAATAAGTTAACAATTTAATGGTCAAAATAATAATTAATTTATTAGTTATTATGAACTTTATTAATAATAATTAATCATAAATATCAACTTAACTATTTAATATAATATTTATAATTATAATTTTAACAACTTATAAATTTAAATAAATTAAATTAATTTAATTCATTAATGAACCATTACATATCTTTATTCGTAACTAAAATTAACATTAATAATTATATTAAACTAAATAATTTAATTACTTAATTACTTAATAATAATATTCAATAATTAATAATTTGTGTTTTAGATTAAATAAATAAAATATATAGGTAATAGTTGTTAAGTGATTTATCTATTATTGTCAATTGTTTCGCAATCGTGTTTTAACTTTTTTAACTTTGTTTAGTTGTTCTTTACTTTGCAGGTTTACACCAAGGCCTTAAAAGTGTCCAGGTGCATTCAAATAACTCATCTGGAGTTAGTTACAAATAGAAAGTTAGCGCGACGTGTCAGTCCCGAAAAAATGCACATGTGCGGTGCATCAATAAAAGACGAATTCAAGCCAGTGAAGAGTGGCAGTGATGAGTAGCAGAAGATAGTGGGAACTTAAAATAGAGCAAGCATCAGATTTGGAGGGGAGAAACACACATTCTATTAGAGGTCCATTGGAGATTTGAGAGCTTCTATCTTATCATATCATAGAGATCTGTTGGGCAGAGCACATCATTTGGGGAGTTCTTCTTACCTCGTTTCTGAATATTTTGAACTCTGTTCTAGTATGTTACTAGTTTCTAAAATTATAATCAACATGTTAACTAGTTAAATCATTTAGTTCGGGAATAAATTGATGGTCAGCTGGTATATTTTAATTTTATTTTCACTTTATCATTTTGATGTTTTTAGTATTTATCAGCGAGATAAATACTGATTTCATTCATTTTCGTATACCACTATAACTTAATTTCAAAATTTCACAGTCAATAGGTGAGATTGATCATGGAAACACCTTATAAAATATAATAAATTCATAATAATTCAGGACTTATGGTGAGTTCTTCATGTTTTCATTTCAAATAAATACTTTTGCAGTTATTCTATTCCGAGTGGAGAACATTGAATTTGATCAACATGTCAGTCATAATTCTTAGTGAGGGAGGTGATTCATTCTCTTTAAGGTGGTATTCTACAATAACTTTTATGTTAATTGAAATACTTTTAAAATAAATTGAATGGAGATTTTTCCTAGATCTTTTTACTAGTTTGTTCATTTATTAGCATTATATATCTCTACTTCTCTAAGTTTTCAATTGTTTCAAGATTCAATTTAGTTTTGATACATATATTCAGATGTTTTTTTACCCTACTCATTAATAAAAATATAAAAAAAATATAAAAAGTAAAAAAATAAAAAATCTACCCCACTACTGGAATTAGTGAAACCTTTTTAAAGTTTTTAGAAGATTAGTGGTCATAATTTCCTTCTCTATGGGTTCGACCTTGCTTTCCACATATATAGTAGTTAGTAGGAATATAAATAATTAACCATTTACTAGCTTCAATGACTGTCCAGGTCAAGTTTTTGGTGCCGTTTCCAGGGCAGGCATGAGCCGTTACTTAAAAAACTAAAAAAATCATATAAAAAACCTAAAAAAATTGAAAACTATAAAAAAAAATATGTTTTTTTATTGATGATTTGTTACTATTTTCTTTACTGTTGAATATTTTATATTTCTATTTCATGAGAGAAAGACACTCTAAAATTATTCTAGAGCCACTGAACTTAGAAATAGACAAACACTTAACTACTCTTAGAAGAAAGAAAAACAAAATTGAAATGGAGATCAAAGATGAGAGAGTTCCTGCACCTTACAACTTCCAAAATCATTTAATACTCTTAGATGAAAATTAATGGCCTAGTATGAGGGAGTTACAACTTCCTCAAGTTTCAAGTAATCCTTATTCCATTAGGTTATCTCCTAGAGCCCGGAACTATGAGCTAAAACAATCTCACATTTCACTACTACCTACATTTAATGGGATCTCTAATGTGGACTCTCTTGCCTTCATTAGAGAATTTTATAATACTATGTAGAATCTACCTCTTCTTGGACTCATAGAAAATGATCTAAGAATGAAAGCCTTTTGCCTTTTTCCCTAAAGGAAATTCTAGGAATTGTTTTCTGAGTCTATATGAGAACATATTTGAAAATTTGGATCAAGTGTACAACACTTTTATTATGTAATTTTATCCCCAAAGACTTAAGGATAAACTAAGAAAAATGATAACAAATTTTTATCAAGAGGATGGAGAATATTTTCATGAATCTTGGGATATATTTAGGGATCTACTTAGGTAGTTTCACCATCATCAACTCTCATTTCACCTTCTCATGGACAACTTCTATGAAGGACTATCATCCAATGGACAAAATCTAGCTGATCAGGCTGTTGGGGGAAATTACATTGACAAGACAGATGAAGAATTGAAACAAATTTTTAATAATCTTACACTGAATTAGAAACATAAAAATTCAAGAAGGAAAAGATCCAATATAAATGTTAATCCAAACACTGGTTCATTGAATGAAACTCAAATTCAACTTGCGGAAATCACTAACAAACTTCGATCTTTAATGAACCAGAATTCTAAGAAAACTATTAATCAACATGGCTATCAAAACACCAATAAATCTTTATAGGAATAGGGTGTTCAATGTGTTATATTTGTGCATACTAAAAACTTATGTTCTAATTTTAATATGTCATCCCAACAACAAGAACATTCTAATTTTGTTAACTATGGTCCTAGAGTGTTGCCTAAAGAAGATCCAATTTCAAAAAATTATAACCACATCTATAAGAACCACCCAAGTCTATCCTGGAATGATAAAGGTTTAATTAAACAATCCACTACCCCTAACTATTAGAATCAACCAAGACCAAAATTTTAAAATCAATAAAGGGTTGAGTCATCATATTAACAAGGAAACAATTATAATCAAATGTCTTCTGTGCTTGACCTAATCTTGAACAAAATTAACTCCCAAGAGGAAGGATACATGACTCAGCTAACCAAACATAAAAATCAATATGAGTCAGATAAAATTCAAACTAATGTGAGAATTCAGAACATGGAAACACAACTTGGACAACTTTCTAGGGATTTTTCATCTAGAGGAAAAGGTCAACATTCAAGTACCACTAAGCTTAACCCCTAAGAGAATTACAGGGATTTATTAACTAGAATTGGGCTTAATACTCAAACTCTTATTGAAAAGGACCATGAAAATGCACAAAATAATGATTTTCTTGAATTTGGTAACAAAAATCTTCTTTATTCACAAGTTGTAAATTCACAGAAAACTGTTGAAAATGATGAAAATCTGAATTTATTATCTGAATACCAAGATGAAAATTCATCTAAAAATAAAAACAATAAAGAAAAAGAAAAATTTGAGGAAGAGGTTAGGGATATACCCACTATCCTTAAACCTTTTACCCCACCCATCCTATTCCCTAAGAAGCTGAAACCAAAAAGTAACACCAATGCTAAACTTCTTCAGTTCCTTAGTCTACTTTCCGAACTTAAAGTATACATTCCTTTCATTCAATCCCTAATTCAATTCCCATCTTATTTGAAATATCTTAAAACAATTATTTCAAATTAAATGACTCTAGAAGAATTTTCTACTTATATCATCACTAAAGAGTGCATTGTTGTACTTCAAAAGAAAATCCCACCTAAATTTAAAGACCCAGGTAGCTTTGTTTTCCCATGTACCTTAGAAAATTATGATCAGCTCAATTTTTTTGTGATTTTGGTGCTAGCATTAATCTGCTCCCATACTCACTGTTTCGACAGTTGAGGTTGGATGACCTTCAACCCACCATAGTCATATTGCAATTGGTTGATAGACCTTTCACTCATCTTGTGGGTAGGATATATGACTTTCTAGTTGGGGTTGGGAAACTATATCGGCCTGCAAAAATTTTAGTCTTAGACATGGAGTGTGATCGAGATGTGTCCATCATTTTGGGTAGGCCCTTCTTGGCCATAGGTGGTGTTTTAATTGATGTTTCTAAGGGTTATCTTATTTTTAAAATTGGAGAAAAAAAATGATAATTTAAATGTGTTTAAAAATGTTAAAGGACCAACTTTTTCAAAAAATTGTTCAATGGTAGAGTCTTTGGATGATGAAAAATCAACTGAACACATAGAAGAACCTGAAAAAAATCATTTGTTGAAGAAACTCATTTAGAAGTTGAAAATATTTTTGAATCTATCTTAGAAATTGAATATTCTTCTCAAACACCTAATTTGGAAAATTCTCCAGAACCAGAGAACTATTCTCTTTCTACTATAGGAGAGTCTACTATTTTTGAACATAGGAACTTCTTGGGTGAATTTTTCGGTTTTTCTATATATACCAATCTTGTAGAACACTTTAATGATCTTGTGGTTTAATTTTTGAAATAATTAGATAATTATTCTTTGATTATCTTGTTGAATTCTAATCTAGAAAATCTGGACAGTATGTTGTCTAGTTTGGATAGAAACACAATTATTTCTAAATCTGAAAATGAAATTGAAAATAATTTATTATTAAATACTCCTTACAAGAGATATGTTGGAGATCTTGGACCCCCTAGGGCTAAGATTATTCATTCTAGTGTAGAACCACCCACTCTTGAACTAAAACCAATACCTGCTCATCTGAAATATTCATTTTTGGGTGAGAATTCCACTTTATCTGTCATAATTTCTTCTGAACTAAATGAAAATCAAGAGAAAATATTTTTGAGTGTTTTAAAAAAGATTAAATCTTCCATAGTATAGACAATATCTGATATCAAGGGTATTAGTTCCTCATTCTTCATGCATAAATTACATATGGAGCCTGACCATAAGCCTAGTGTAGAGTGTCCAAGAAGATTGAACCAAAACATGATAGAAGTTGTGAGAGAAGAAGTGATTAAACTGATGGAAAATAGAATGATATATCCCATCTATGATAGTGCTTGGGTCATCCCTTTCCAGGTTATTCCCAAGAAGGGGGGTTACACTGTAGTTAAAAATGAAAAAAAATGATGAAATCCGAGTTAGGAAATCCATAAAATGGAGAGTCTATATAGATTATAGGAAGTTGAATGCATCCACTAGGAAGGACAATTTTCCAATGCCCTTCTTAGATCAAATTCTTGAGAGGATTTCGGAAAATGAATTTTTCTTGTCTCCAGGATGGGTATTCTGGTTACAACGAGATTCTCGTTGCTCTAGAGGATCAGGAAAAGACCACTTTCATATGCCTTTTTGGGACATTTTCTTACAGGCAGATGCCCTTTGGGTTGTGTGGAGCTCCAACAACCTTTAAAAGGTGTATGATGGATATCTTTTCAGATATTATTGAGAGAATCATTGAGGTTTTTAGGGATTATTTCTCTATTGTAGGTAGCACCTTCGATACTTGTCTTGGAAATCATGAGTTTTTCTTAGAAAGATGCATTGAATCCAACCTTGTTCTTAATTGGTAGAAGTGTCAATTCATGGTTACATAATGAATATTTCTTGGTCATAAGGTGTCCAAGAGATGTTTGGAAGTTAATACTGCTAAGATTGATGTTATTCAAAAACTTCCACCTCTTAAAAATGATAAAGGTATTGGAAGTTTCTTAGGTTATGCTAATTTCTAGCGAAGATTCATAAAATACTTTCCCAAAATAACTAATCCCCTATGTTCTTTCCTAGTCAAGGATTCTCCTTTCAATTTTAATGAAAAAAATTTTAAATCATTTAATCCATTAAAAGAGAAACTCACTACATCACCCATTATCAATGCACCTTATTGGAAACTACCTTTTGAAATTATGTGTGATTCTAGTGAAATTTTTGTAGGTGATTTACTTAGACAAAGGAAAGATAGGAAACTACATGTGGTGTATTATTCTAGCAGATTTTTAGATGAGGCCCAAAATAATTGAACCACTACTGAAAAAGAATTGATGGTTGTTTTGTTTACTCAAGAGAAGTTTAGATAGTATCTTTTAGGCTCTAAAATCACTATTTTCACCGATCATTCTGCATTAAAGTACCTTCTATCTAAGAAGGAAACTGTACCCAGGCTGATTAGATGGATCCTATTTTTACATGAGTTTAACTTAGAGATTAGGGATAAGTAGGGATATGAAAATTTAATTGTTGGCCATATTTCTAGGCTTCCTCATACCCATTATAAAGATCCAATAGAGATAAACACTTCCTTTCCTGATGAAAATATTCTCACTATTTCAATTAGTTAATCTACATGGTATGCAAATTTTTCCAACTTTCTAGAAGCAGGTGTCTTTACCAGAAATATTTCCAATAACCAAAGAACGAAATTCATTTCTGAGCTTAAATACTACCTTTGGGATAATCCTTTTTTGTTTAGGAGATGTGCTAAGGGTATTTTTTAGAGATTTTTGCCTAAGGAATAGATGTTACCTATATTAGAGAGTTGTCACTCCTCACCTTGGGGAGGTCACCATAGTGGTGATAGGACTGCTCAGAAAGTCTTACAATCAAGTTTCTATTGGCCCAGCCTTTTTATGGATGCTTAAAGTTTTATAGTTGGCTATGATAGATGTCAGGGGCTTGGTAATGATGGTAGGAAGTAGGAGTTACCCCAAAAATGAATTCTAGAAAATGAAATTTTTGATGTTTGGTTCTTATATTTCACGGTTCCATTTCCATCATCTCATGGGAATGAGTATATTTTTTTCTGTAGATTATGTTTCAAAATGGGTTGAGGTAGTGGCATTGCCCAACAATCAATCCATCTCTGTAATAAAGTATGTTAAGAAGATCATATTTATAGGATTTGGAGTTCCCAAATCCTTTATCACTGATAATGTAACACATTTTAAGAACTATAAGTTTAATGATTTGATGGAAAAATATGGTTGGTTTCATAAAAATGCCACTCCTTATCATCCACAGTCCAGTGGAAAAGTTGAAATCTCAAATAGAGAACTGAAACAGATACTTGAGAAAATTGTTTCAAATTCTAGGAAAGACTGGTCTCTTAAATTGGATGAATATTTATGGGCTTATAGAACTAATTTCAAGACCCCAATAGGAATGTTTCCTTACAGGTTGTTATTTGGGAAATGGTTTCATTTACCTGTGGATTTTCAACATAAGTCTTATTGGGAATTTAAGGCTCTAAAAATTGATTTTATGAGTGCTGGGGAGAGGTTATTAATTGAGTTAAGTGAACTTTATGAGATTAGGAAAGATATTTATGATAATTCAAGAATTTATAAAGTTATGACTAAAATATTTCATGATTATATCATACAAACCAAAGATTTTAAACTTGGGAAGAAGGTCCTTCTCCTTAACTCTAGACTCAAACTCTTTCATAAAGAACATAAGTCCAAGTGGTATAGACCTTTTCAATTGTGATAGTTCTTATGAATGGGGCTGTATAAATTATAGATGAAGAGAACAAACCCATGTTGGTAAATGGGCAGAGAGTGAAACTTGATTTTGAGGGTCAGTCAAAGGGCTTGGATTCCTTCACAGTTCTTGAAGACTGGTCTTGAATAAAGTTTTGTTGAAGACTTTAAAACATATCACTTCATGGGAGGAAACCCATGATTCTTTTTTATTTACTTTTTTTCAATTTTATCCCTGAATAATGTGCTTCTTCTATGCTCTATTTTCATGAAATTCATGCTACTGCTTGCTCTTGGTTTTCTTGTTCTATTTCATAGTTTTCAAGAAGCTACTATTTTTTCATTAAGGGAGTCGAATTAAAAATCTGATGACTAGTGAAAAATATATTCAGGGAAGTGTTTTAATTCCTTTATTCATTTTTCCACTCCTATTCATTTTAATTGTACTCCCTTCTAAGTCACAGTTATTACTATCAGTGAGTTAGTGATTGTTATTTTATAAACATTTATTGTTGTTGTGAAAATTCTGCTTGTATTAGAAAATTATTCAACATGTCTTTCTACTTTAGTTAAAAATTATGCATATGGTTTACAATTCTTCATGTACATCACTGCTAAAAACTGAATTTTATTTTCTTTAAAATCTTTTCACTGCTTGAAACTATGTGGGGGGTATTTTTTTCTTGTTTTTGTGTTTTATTTAATCTACTTGTATCCTAGGAGTGTTTAGCATGAAGTTTTTATTTGTTATGTTATATATTCATTTGAATAATTATTTCTCAAATTTCTTACACCCTATCCATTGTGCACCCACAAGTTATATGTTAATTTCTATATTGAATTGAAAATTAATGTTACTAGACATAAATTTTAATGCATGTATGTGCATGTGGACCTATTTTTAATTTATTCATTGTTTCAAACAATCATTCTTGAACTTAAAATATACCCTTTATACATTTCATAGATGTACTAAATTGAAAATATGTTTTGAACTTTAGCTGTCAAATTATTCTTCTCCATATTTGGAAGTCAACTTTGGGGACAATGTTGGGTTTTATGTGTGGGGAAGTGGGTCAATTATTGACTGTGTTGAACTATGATTAATAAGAATCCCATCAATTCCAACTATAACTTAAATCTTTTTGTAAAAATTGGTTAAACTTTTTTAAAAGTATTTCATAATTTTAGGCTTTACACTTTACTCAAATGGTCCTTGCCTATGGATAATTTTCCTTTGGTAGTTAAGTCATGCTTTGAGTCTGAAATAAATGAGGTTGGATGACTACTGAGTGATCTTGCTTAGTAGTTGTTTGGAAATTTGGTTTTGGGACTATTTTTGAAAGTGATATGGGTGACCTGTTATTAGATTTATGATCATAATATTTGAAATTGAAAGTTTGATCTTGATCCTAGAGAAACTCATTTCTTTTTAATTATTAAAATAATTACCTTAATGAGACAATGTAAATGGTTTTCATAAAAAAACTTTTGAAATTGGAATAGTTTGGGTATCTGGGATCCCACGGTGAGTCTCTGAGACCCTACATGATGGGTGCATTTCTGTTTACTATAAGCATTATTTTCACCTTTAATAAGTGCATTTCATGGTATTTAGCACATGATACATGGCTTGGGAATAAATAAATAAAGTGTCTAGGGTCAAATAAGAGTTCATTGAGGTTAGGGGAATGATGAATTCCAGATGAAGAAAAGATCATTTGGTTTATATAGAAGTCATTTAGTTTGTTTCATTAAGGTGATTCAAAAAAAATATTTATTTTTGGAACTTTGGTAAGATTCATTAAACATAGTTCCTACTGGTAAATTCTTAACTCCGATGATTTTTTTTACCTATTGACACTCTTGTGCTTAAAACTTAGGCCTAAATGGAAATGATCACTAAGTAGATTCATGTATGTGTAATGACACCTTCTTTTATTGATGAATCCTTTCTATCTTGATTACCCTTTGATTACTCATTCGAGACAAGACTTGATTTGAAAATATATTTTAAAAATCTTGATTTCATGTTTTGTCCTCTTTTCTTAAGTGTTAGACATGTTATAGTTTGAGCCAAATCATAAATATTATAATCTATTTTTAAATGATAAGAAACCAAGAAATTTTTTGGGGACAAACAATGCTTAAGTGTGGGGGAATTTGATGTGACTCTATTTTAACATAGTTTGGCCACATATTTTTACTTAATTTTTAATGATTTAATTAATTATTTAAGAACTTATAACTAAATAATTTTACTTTTGTATTTTTATAATTATATTTGTTAATTAATAAATTTTTATAATTAATTAACTATGTTTAGTCATCAAATTACTAATTTCAATCATTACTTTTCAAAAATAACTTTTTCCTTAATTAGTTTTGCTATGTAAAATCTGCTTTTCTTTTTAATAAATTAAAATTTTTACTAAACAATTATTTAATAACTGTATTGTTAATTATCTAACATAGACTTTATTTTTATGTTTTTTCCATTAATTTATATTTATTTGAATAAATTAACATTGTTAATTAATATGTTTAATCATCCTGCTAATTAATTAAGTTAATAATTTGAGTTTAAATTAAATGAAATAGTGCAATTTTAACTTTATTTATTCATATAGTTAATTAATTAATTAATTAAGAGTTTTAAAACATTAATTATGTAATCCGAAAAATACAGTTGAATTATTAAGTCATTAAATTTTATTTTTAGTCTATCGGTGAGGTATACAAGATCAATCGGGGACTTGTTTAGTCACTAATGCTTTCCTTTTTCACTCACTATTTACCCTATAATTAATTTATATAATAAATTTTAATTTTATTCTTTTGTCAACTAAGTTTAAAATTTATTCATTTTTTAATTTTATTGTTAACAATTAAAAACATGAATTGTATTTTTAATTTTAATGTTCAATAATAAATCTATTTTTAATATATGTTGTTTAGCCTTGTTCTAATTTTTAAATTTTAATTAACTTAAGTTTTAATTTTATGTTTAATTTATGCAATTTTATTTTTTTTGTCACCATTGGTTCTTTATATTTTTTCTATCGGTGACCTTTTATATAAGTACTGGTGACTCTACCCATAGGATACTGATCCAACCTATCAGTAACCTTTTTAATTTCAAGCATCAATGACCCTTTTTCTACAACGATAACCTTATATTTTTATTCTAATGGTGGCTTTTTCATTTTTTTAACTAACAGTACCGTTATATTTTATAGTAATGGTGACCATTTTTATTTTTTCCTTTAACGGTGACATTATTTTAAACTAACGATAGATTTTAATTTTGTTAAATCGGTGACCTTTTGTTTTTTAAGCTATCAGAAACCTTTGATTTTTATTTACCAACAATGTCCTTACATTTTTTAAAAAAGTATCGGTGGCCCAGTGTTTATCGGTAACCTTTATTTTTAGTATTGGTGGAATTTTTTTAACTAATAGTGACCCCTACGCTGCTACCCTTATAACTGATGCTGCTACCCTACTGTCACCGATGCATTTACCATCTATTATTAGCTTTACTACTGATTCTCAACCCACCGATCATCGGTGTTGGTTCCACCATTTCTTTCATCAACATATTTTTTCCCCACATTGCCTTTATCCTCTTACTTTGCAACTCATTCACCAATCAGTGATACTGACACTCAAACCATCGGTAGTCCCACTCTACTACTGATACACTCCCCCTGATATTGGTGATGTATTGAGAAACACTTCCACTCCCTCACCCAAAAAAACTGAGGGAAACCATTCACGTCATGCTTCTTTGCCTCTACCCATCTCACCTTAAGAACAATTGTCAACTATTCATCCTTCCAAAAATATCCAAACTAGAACCGGATTCAAAGTGTAAAATCAAATTCAAAGTAAATTCTAAAACCTAAAATCTACTTAGATTTAAATCAGAACAACAGTTTTTCAGTCATGTGGGTGAATCGTTGTCGTCATGGAGAGTCTGTTTTGCACCGAGGATGAATCAAGGAGAGTCTTCTGTTGCACCTCATTTGAGGACTCAAGATTCCATGCGCTGTTATGAGCAAGGTGGATTCAATCCACCGGAGCCACTGAAGTTGAGGACACCACCATGCAAATCAGGGGTTGGACACAAGATTCTTGGATGCCTGGAGAATATTCTCTTTCTGGAATTTTCTATTGCGAACCGAGGTTTAAGAAATATGAACCATTGTTTTTCCACACCATAGGAGTTCACCAAATAGTTACCCATTACCATGAGGTGGAGCAATGAGGTCTCCATGGATGGAGTCGGCTCCAGGAAGGGGAGTCATACCACATTGCTATGGAGGAAGAGTCTGAGATGAAACTGTGGGCCACCACTGATGTGGGAATCTGAGGAAGAGGCCAGTGCCATGCTTGGAGGATGAGCAGTCACTGATGGAACCGCTGTTAACCTATCTACTGCATTTCCCAAACCAGAGGATATCGTCGCACCAACATGGAGCCTCTATAGAACATATCTGAAACTCAACTCTCTGAGCCTTGTCGAAGCCGCTATGAAGAGAAATCCACCTTGCCCAGGCCTTCAGAATGGAGACTGGGGAGGAGTTGTGCTGCCAGAGGGAGAAGAGGTATTTGTCACTGGCCTATATGTGTAGTGTTTATGGAGATCGAAGAAGAATTCTCCCCCCACTGTTGCACCGATTTGGGGGACAAGAAGTAGATATAAAAAAATTGATAAAAACTAAAGTAAAACAAACAAAAATAAAATCTAAAATAAAATAATAAAAAAATAAAATGTTATTAATTATAAACTTTTATTAAATATGAGATATTTAATAATTATTAACAGAATTATAAATTTAATTAACTTAAATAGGAATTTATTAAACTAGATTAACTAATATTCTAAATTTAATTTAAATAAAATATTAATTAATGTTGCATATTAAATAAGTTTTTTATAATAAAATATATAAAATAAAATACCAATAATAATTTATAAATAAAATTAGAATAAAATAAACTATTTAATAAGTTAACAATTTAATTTCCAAAATAATAGTTAATTTATTAGTTATTATTTTCTTTATTAATAATAATTAATCATAAATATCAACTTAACTATTTAATATAATATTTAGAATTATAATTTTAAAAACATATAAATTTAAATAAAGTAACTTAATTTAAATCATTAATGAACCATTAAATATCTTTATTCATAACTAAAAGTAAAATTAATTATTATATTAAATTAAATAAGTTAATTACTTAATTAATTCATAATAATATTTAATAATTAATAATTTATGTTTTAGATTAAATAAATATAGTATACAGTTAATTGTTGTTAATTTATTTATCTATTATTGTTTATTATTTCACTATCCTTTTTAACAATTTTTACATTTTTTTAGTTGTTCTTTAATTTGCAGGTTCACACTAATGTCTTAAAAGTGTCCAGGTGCATTCAACTAACTCATTTGAAGTTAGTTATAAGGTTAATGTTAGTGTGATGTGTTAGTCGCGAAAAAACACACGTGTGTGGTGTAACAATAAAAGATGAATTCAAGTCAGTGAAGAGTGGTGGTGTTGAGTAGCAAAAGACAGTGGGTACTTAAAATAGAGAAAGTAGTAGATTTGGAGGGGGATACCAACATTCTAGAAGAGGGCCACTAAAGAATCGTGAGGTTCTCTCTCATTAGATGAGAGAGATCTGGTGGGCAGAGCACATCATTTGCAGATTTCTTCTCTCGTTACTGAATATTTTGAACTCTATTCTATTATGTTTCTAGTTATGAAATGATAATGAACATGTTAACTAGATAAATCATTTAGTTCAATAATAAATTAAAGTTCCACTAGTATCTTTTAATTTTCTTTTCACTTTATCATTTTGATGTTTTCAATATTGATCAGCAAGATCAATACTGAATTCATTAATTTTCTTGTACCACTAGAACTTAATTTTAAAATTTCATAGTCAATTGGCGAGATTGATCATTAAAATACCTTTCCAAAGATCATAGATTCATCATACAATAGGACTTATTGTGATTTCATCGTGTTTTCATTTAAAATAATGACTATTTTAGTTGACTTATTCAGAGAGGTGGACTTTGAATTTTATTAACCTATCAGACCTAATTCTTGGTGAGGGAGGTGAGTCATTCTCTTTAAAGTGGTACTCTGCAATAACTTGTAAGTGAACAGAAATACTTTTAAAACCAGTAGAATGGAGATTTTTCCCCGAGCATTTTACTAGTTTGTTCATTTATCATCATTATATATCTCTTCTTCTCTAATATTTCAAGTGTTTCTGTATTCAATTAAGTTTAGATACATATTTTGAGAAGTTCTGTTACTCTACTTCTTAATAAAAATATAATAAAATATAAAGAGGAAAAAAATAGAAAATCTACCCCACTATTGACAACAATGAGGCCTTTTGAATGTTTTTAGAATATTAGTGGTCATAATTTCTATCTCTGTGGGCTCAACCCTACTTTCCACTTATATAGTAGTTAGTAGGAGTATAAATAATTAAATTTGACTAGCTTCAACTACAGTCTAGGTAACTAGTTGTTCAATGTGTTCATGTGGTTTGCTTTTATAAAAAATTCAAAACCAACTTTAAACCTCATGTTTCAAAGTAGAATTTTATGAACTTTTTTATTAAATAATTTTCATACATTCTGTGGTTATGATGGAATAATAATTTATAATGTTATCACACATATTTTATCTTATTTGTAGGTTTCTAGTTCATTTTATTGGGATCTCTTGAGAGAATTTATTTTTTGAGGTATTTTAGTTGCTTTATTTTTAGTTTCTCTTCTCACATCGGTCATGTAGGCCTTATTATTATTTTGTATAGATTAAGGGAAGAAATAACGACCTGTTGAGAAAGAAAGGGTCATATGGTGGTGGATTTTAAGGCGTATTTTCCCTGTATGGGAGGGATATTGGGGGTGAGGGAGGGATTTTTTAACTTTTTCATTTGCTACTTTTATATTTGGTTATTTTTTATTATTTCCTAATTATTTATTTTGTATTTCATGTATGACACATGGACATGTCATGAAAAAAAATTATTTCCTTTATCTAATTTTTTTACTTATTTTTTATTAGGAGAAACTATTCCCAAGTATGTTCTTATGATGATCAAGAACTAGTTCCTACCCCATGGGGATCGGGAACTCCCTTCTGGCCAGTGGAAGACTGGTTTGGGAATTTTTCAATCGAAATCCTAGGTTAGTTCGTTACAATGCATTACATGTAGGCCAATTATTCATGAGAGGCACTTGTAGACCAATATATATGGGTCAGTATATCAAAGAAAAATATGAAATTTTGAATCACCTCCTTATTAGGAAATGTTATACTAAATCACGTATTTGGAGTAGCATATAGGGGTCTCTCTATATTCTCTTGGATCAATCAAAATGGATTGTTGGTTGAGCGGATATTTCATTTTGGATGGAAAATTTTTATGGGATTTATCTATTCTTAAAAAGGTTCCTAGTTCATAATATCTATTTTTAAATGGATAATAATTATCCCAAATTCTATAATTCTTATATTTATACTAAATTGATGAGTATTTTTTCATCATTCATGTTTTGGAGGATCTAAACGCCAAAAATTTTACTCTAATAGATTCAATAAATTTCTTAATCTTTCATAAAATCCTTCTAATTTAAAAAAATATCTATTAAAGAAGTTATAGGGGAAATACATATGGTCCAAATAAAACAATATAGTTTTCACATTTTGTGACAATTTTATCCCTGTGGATAATGATGTGAAATGAAAATGTGTGCACATGACTTTGAGACGTCATTTCATTGATGATATAAAAATTAATCAGTGGTTTACTTTCTAAATACAAGGGAGTGTGATAATTTTATATATAAACTCATTGGGTATTATAGTAGAATCATGGTCTAGTAGGATACCATGAACTCTTTTTTTCAGAATAATTTTTCAACATAGAGGGATCATAATATAAAATCCCAACTCATAGAATTATATTCTATATGGATTCTCTAACCATATGAGACACTCGCCACATGGCTAGGAACCATGGGACATAGTTCAAATTTCATAATATTAAAGTAAAAATAACCCCCTTATATTTAATCAATCCCCTTTTAAAAAATAAATATTGAGAAATATATCTATTAGTAATATTATCCCCCACCAATCAATGATATTGGCTAGTGGAGAAGGATGACCATAAGGAAAGTAGGTGAAATAAATGGGTTTATGGCATGGACATAAGACTAATATGGATGGAACATGTAATCATGTAATTATGTGGGTAGGAGGTTTCATTCACTATATTGGTGTCCATTCATGGTGGCCTCTAATACATTCTATGGACTAAGTTATTTTTTCAGTATGAAATCTTTAACAATTTTATATAGTCTTTTATTTTCCAAAAAAAATTAATTTCATATTTTCTGAGGTTGAATATGAATCACTATTATTGGTTAACTCCTTATTATGTAAATTACTTACCCATTGGTCTATAAATTACAAAATTAGTGCATGTATAGTTACGCTTGAGAAGGAACTACATATTACCCATTCTTAGTGTGAGGAAAATATGTAAATAGATAGAATTGCCTCTAAAAGATCACTAAAAACCATTTTATAATATATTCAATAATTGGTTCCATTCGGAATGACTATTAGTATATTTTCCCTGGTGGTGCCCTTTAGCTCAACTTCATTTCCTCTTCCCGTCATTCTCATATTCTTCCTCAAGCTTTGGAAAATCTTTATCATAATGTTTTTTGGATTATTCTTGTATCCTTGGTGGTTTGGATTGAGTTAAACCTATTTTTTATAGATTTCATTACATTTCCCCTATCATTCCTTACACTTCCATTTCCTTGGAAGTTGAAAACCATGAATAGTGATTTGGATGAATCTAGTCTTTTAAAAATGGTTTTTAGTTTTCTTTCTTGAGTTTTAGGTGTGTTAGTACTTATAATCTATAAATATAGTGGCTTTCCTTGATGGATATAAGGTTGAAATTGAATTGAAGTTATGTTTATATATTTAAGGGAAATTTTAATGGAAAGAAATTAATCCCTTATCACTTTTGGTTTTTATTTTCCAAATTTCCATTTAATTGATTTATGACTATTATTTACCCATGTGTGATGTGATGTGTGGTTTGTATTGGAAATTTGATGTTTTAATGTGGGTTTTTAATGGGATTTGGATTGAATACTCTTTAATTTTTTGATAAGATGAGTCAATAAGGATACATGGTTTTGAAGGGATTTCTAAAGTTCTTTTTAGAAAATGTTTTACCTTTGGGAAAGTATTTTATCCAAAAGGGATAGTTAGTTTATATAATTTTATTTTAAAAAAATTAATGAATATTTATTCTTGATGATGATATGTTTGTTAATGAGTAACACATGGGCTCTAGGGTGTGAGGGTGTGAAATACATAGATGAAAAGGGTGTTTCTAAGGGATAGGGAGAGCCTTTTGGATAAATACAGAGGGAATATATATTATATTTTCTATGGGATTGTGAGAAGTTATTAGAGAAATGCTAAGGGAAAATCCAAAATATTGACTAAGGGATTTGGGAGATCTTGTATTTTGAGATCATGGAATACACAGAGAGTTTCCAACTTCTAATATTTTCTTAACCGGGTAGAAAATAGTATATTTATTTAAGTCACATTATACCCATATGTTAAGAGCCCATATTGGGTGTTTCTTGTTCCGTGTTTATTTTTATTCTTCAATGAATTATGCTAATTCCTTTTTCGTTTGATATACCTTATGTTGTGATCATTTCCATTTGATATGTTATATTATCATGTTTATTTTTATGCTCAATTTTATACCATTTTAGGGTTTTTTGAGTATGTTATATCAGGTTAGTTATTTATTTATTTGATCCTTGGTATATTAATGCCTTAAAAATTTATTGTCTTGAGAAAAATACAGATGTATTTGAAAAAGAAAAAAAAATTCAAGTGACCTTTTTTTAAAGGATAACATTTTTTTAAATGTTTTTCAAAATTAGATTTATTGTTTTGAATGCTTAAAATATTAAATAAATTCACAGTGGTATCCTATAGGGATTTATGCCTCACACCTTGAATATTCCTTTTAGTGTATGCTGACTTTGTTTTGTAGTACATAGGTAAAGGAAAGAGAATCATTCATTATGGTGGGTCTTCTTGATTATCAACATCTGTGGTTGGTTATGTTGGAGGATATTTGGTCTCATGAATTTTAACTCATGGACTGATATTTTTTTATTTTTTATTACTTGGTATATTATGTATTTCCTGTTTAGGTCTTGATCCCAAGTTTGTGTTTTTAATTTTTGACTTTGGATATCATTTATATGTCTTTTTTATGACTTGTTATATATAATTATATACTGAAGTTTATGATATCATATACTATCAATGTTTCATATACTATATTGTATACTTATATCAGTTTATTAATATTTATATAGTTAGTGTGTTCATTCAATTCATGGATGGGTCATGTCAGTTTTCTAAGGGCATAATCATTTCTAAATGGTTAATCATGGTTTATTTATGGTTTTCATCAGCCTATGGTGATTGGGAATGCCCGCCGAGTCTTGAGGAGAACCAGATCAAGAAATTTGTTCGGTTGAACATGTATGGTTAACATAAAAATGTTATCATATATATATTTTTATTGGGAGTTTAGGGTAAGAAGGGAGTTAGGAGCATCGTAGCTCAAGAAGTACGAACAGAGTAGTCCCTGGCTGGCTCTTATTAGAGTTGAATCTCAAGTTTTCTTGAATTTTGTTTACATTTTGAGCCCTTTTATGGGTTTTTATTTGGTATTTTATGTGATTACACATTTATTATTAGTTATGAGACTGTTTTGTGAGTTATTTATAGTTTCAAGGTGAAATGGGGTCGTCCTTAGTAGGTTCATGGTTTACATGTATAATTAATAGTAACCATACAAAGCTTGTGGATCCTTCTATTTCATCACCTAGTGAATCTTTTGGAACATAGATTATCTAAAAATGTAGCTGAACCTTGGATAGTGGGAAAATGTTTAAATTTTTTACTTTTACCCTTCTTCATTTAAAATTTTTATTGACACTGATTTTGTTTTTTAAAGCCTATTATAAGTGTATATTTCAGTTTAATTATTGATGCTTGAGACTCAATTGTGTATTGAATGATCTTGTTCATTATGATTTGTATACAATGCCTCCTAGAAGGTCCCTATCTATGTATGGAGTGAGATTTGTGAATAATTTCTCACAAGTCAACCATATTGCGGATCAAGATTTGGTGAAGTTTGTGATCCATATAATGTAGTCCTTAGTCCATGAGGGTGGCTGATATCAAACATGGATGGTGAATTATGATCTGGAGGGAAATAAGAAAAATCCACCAATTTTCCATGGGGATAAGGGAAACCAGGATCCTAAGGGGTGAATGGAATGGATTGATTCTATCCTTTAGTTTTTTAATAGCCTTGAGACCTTGTAGGTGGGATTCACCATTTATATGTTGGAAGGACTAGGTAGAAAATAGTTGTAATTTGTGGTGCTAGAAAAGAAACAGGAGGACCTCACAATGACTACGTTTAAATAGTTATTTAATCATGGGTTATATCCTATGAAATTAATGGTAGTGAATCATCATGAGTTATTGATGAAGGGGAATGGAGATTATTACTAATGGAGTATGGTTCTAAATTTTTTGAGTTAGTCAATGTGTCTTCTAATATCCTCATTAAATATTACCTTAAGGGTTGGTATTTTAATATGGGATTAAAAAATAATATCATTTCAACCCTTATACTTATTTTTCTATTGACCAAAACCTATTTAGATGATAAGGATACATTGTTTTAGGTGCACATGTATGGAAAGATAGGCCCCAAGGGTGTTCCTTTAGTGGGAGGTATCAAGAGTTATTCATCGGGAAAAAAGAGGAATCAAGGTGAACCTCATTTAGGTAGTGGAATGATTACTTGGTATTCATCGGGCTCAGTTCTTGTGGTTTCATCAAGGGTGTAATGTTGATCATTCATTTGTGTGGGATGTCTGGAAATACCAAAATCACTTCCCCCAAGGCACCAATGATGTTCCACTTGTGTTGGAATCCAATTCATCTTCAATGATTTTATAATACTCCTCAATAACAGAGTTCAGTTATTTCTTCATTTTTTATGGTTTCATTGGATCGATTAGATGCTCTTAAGGGTGCAGGATCTTACCCTTATGTTAAAGGGTATTCTCACTTGGCGAAGAATACTTATAGCGGTCCAGAGCCATGATTTCTCTTGGTATAAGATATGGCACATAGAGTCACTGAGTCTAGGCCAAACACCATGAGAGTTGTGGTGTTTATTTATTTCTCTATAGATTTTTTTTTATTTCATATAGTTTTATCGAATTTATTTATTTCATAAAACCTTCTTGATGTCTCGGTTTTTCTAGTGGAGTGAATTTTTTTTGTGATGGATTTTCATACACAGTTGGGTAGAAGGAAGGATCAAGGTTTCATATTCCTAGACTGTCATGTTTTAAATTCCAATTTGGAATTTGTGTGGGGATTCTTTATGTTGGTATTAGAAGTTTTAATCTCATCAGCGATTTATATTTTTTATTATATTTAAAGTGTATTTTAATTGGTTTCACTATGGGGTCTAGCTTCAATCTCTTGATCATATAACTCGTGTATTCCAAAGTGATAAGGATATGTAATTGGGAAGTGAAGGATCCTTTGTTTTAGATATGGGATTGACATTTTTCAATCTTTCCAATTTTTTATTTTATTTCCTATTGAGGGGTTCATTCGGTTGTCTCCTAAGAGTCATAAAAAAATGAACCAATGTGTTTCGAGAGTATTTCTCTGGGTTGTATCCTTATAAATATGTCAATTATACTATTGATATTCTCCTTGAGATGACTCCTATTTTAATTAAAAAGTATTAAATGGATATGGACATGTTGACAGAGGTTAAATCTTAGTTAGAGTATTTTGAGAGTAAAGGATTTATTTATCCTAGAATGTCATTTTGGGCATATCCAATTCTATTTGAAAACAAGTTATATAGGAGTCTTCAAATTTTTATATATTATCATAATCATAATTATTTGATCATAAGGAATAAATATTTATTTCCCATAATTGAGGGTTTTTTATCATCTAAGATGGGAACGTTGTTTTTAAAATATAAACTTTATATCAGGGTACCAAAAGATGAGATCTTTAGAGGAGGATGTCCCTAAGACCAATTTTATAAGTCAATATAGACACTTTGAGTATTCTTTTGTGTAATTTGGCCTCACAAATGTAGTATTTCTCTTTATGGATTTTATGAACTGGATATTCCATCATTTTATGGACTTCTTATGGTCATGTTTTTTATAAAATATTGGTGAATTGTAATATGGGGAGTTATAGAAACCCAAGCATAACTTACATGGGTATTACATCATTTTTTTTAATATTCGGTATATTAAAAAAAATATTCTCGAGGACCATAATAGTTTAGTGTATTTAGTAACATGGAAGCAAAAATATTCTATCCTATTGAAATATATTCAACAGCTCCCATAAAGATCTCCACATTTAGTACTTCTACCTAAAAATAATCTTCCAAACTTGGGGAAAGAAAACAAAACAAATGTCTGAGCTCAGATGATTAGTAAGGGTATATAAAGTAAATTCAAAAGCATAAAATGAACAAAAGTGTGTGGAACTTGATCATTACATTTGAATATCAAACCCTACATTTTAGAGATCATGATAAATATTTTCTATGTATATGACATGGATCATAAAATTATTTAGGGCATAAGTCATAAAATCAAAACATAGGAATAAGACATTGAATTTCTGGAATGTAAATATGTTCACAATGTTTTGAACTTGTGTAAGTATAAATGAGTTGACTAGTTAAGTTAAGGACATGGAATCAGGCCCTCATATAAACTTATAGACATTCAACCAAGTCCATGCATAACATTATGAATGTGTAATTAGGTTCATGCATAACCACACAGACATGAACTCAGGTCCATGCATATCGTTGTGAACATGTAATAAAGTTCATACATAACATTGTGAAAATGTAATTAGGTTCAAAAATAAACTTATGGAAATTAAACCATGTCCATTCATAATATTTTGAAAACTTAATAATGTTCACATATAACATTTTGAAAATGTAATTAGATTCACGCATAAACGTAGGGACATGAAACTAGGTCCATGTGTAATATTTTGAACATGTAATATGGTTAACTCACAACATTGTGAGCATTTAATCAGTTTGACACATAACATATATACTCATGATTCATCCATCGTTACCCAATGAATTATAGGTATATATAGGTCCCACCTATCACATAATAACATCATTCATGCATGTGTCAGAAAAAAAATCATCATATCATGACCCATAAAATGAAATGGGTATTATCAACATTTCATAACATCATAAACTATGAAAATATATAGGATTCATAATCACTTCATGAAATAATAACCCATGAAAAGAAGTGGGTTTCAAAATCATAAACCCCATGGAAGAGGAATGGGTTCAAAATAATATAACCCATGGAAGTGAAATGGGTTTCGTAAGAATTATTCCCCCAAAACTTAAACCATTAAGGAAACAATATGAATGGAACCTATGGATCATTTCCTACAAGGTAATGAGTAACATCAATAGATTTAATATTATATGGAAGATAATTTGTTAAGATAATTTGAAAACATTTCTTGTGTAAAATAACCTTTCATCTTTAAAAAATTCTCTTTAAAACCTAAAATCTTTTGAAAAAAATTCTATTGAAAATACATTGAAAACATAAAAATAAGGCGTGAAAATATTTTTAAAACCATTTTCCTTTAAATATTATAAAATAACCTTGAAATAAATTTGAAAACCATTTTCCTTAAAAACTTATAAAAGAAGTTTCAAAATATTTTAAACATATTTTATGTTGACAATAGCTTTTGAAACTTATAAAGGATGATTTGAAAACATTAAAACATTTTTAAAATTATTTTTCATTGAAAATAATCTTCAATTATAATTTTAAAACTTTTTTCAAAATTTATTTGAAATCATGTTTTTGTAATAAAACAGATTTCTGACCAAAGAGAGAGATACAGTCGGATTTTCTTAAAAAAATATTATTTATATTAATTACCAAAGAGTGGGAAAATGTTACTAATATATGTATATATCATGAATAAATATATTTTAATTTAAATCATTATTATTCTTGAGATATGGATCATAATATTTCATCAAAGCTGCATAATCATTAATAAATTCAAAAAGAGATGGGATTGTTTCATTAAACTCTTATCACTTGGTAACTTGGGATCATACTCTCCATGTAAGAGAAATGAAATTAATTAATCCTAAAATATAATTAAAATAATTATATTCATTATATAAAATTTAATATGGAAGTATGTACATCTATAAAAAGAATTTATGTATAAAAAAACAAGAGTCTCAAAGAAGGAAAATTAAGACAAAACTATTTTACTGATTTTCTAATTTTTGAAACTTAGACCAAGTGAAATAAAGATCATGAAATGGATATGTAAATACACATAAATATAGTTATAATAATTATATAATAAATCCATGGTTAGTATACACACCACACCAAAGGAATGGGTGGTGAATACAGAACGCATCTCATGCGAATAAAACGTGAGATGAAATCATCTTGCCTTATGTCTTGAATCTCATTGTACTCCTAAAAACCACATAAATAATAAATATAAATTTATTATACATATTTTAAAGAACCTTATTATTATATATAATACCATATATTGTTTTATTATGACCTTATATTAGCTTATTTTTATCAATAGTATGTTAAAGTTTCCCTTTAGGTAATATTCTCTTTATTCTTCGCTTGAGTCTTAATTTAATATATCTTTGGTCATTATAGTTATATAATTATTTAACAAATGTAAAAGAATGAAATAAATATCATTTATATATAGTATATATGTATTTTAATAATATATATTATATATAAGTATAAAACATAATGCACCATTCATGGAAACGGTAAGTCATATGTACGCATGAACGCTACTTCCATTTAATTTTCATGTTGAAAGAAAGAATGTAAAAGAAATATATGTATATTTATTTATATATATCATTATTAAATTTTTTTTATTTTATCATTTATATTCATTAAATCCATCCATAATACATTTCATGTAGTGTATGAACCAATCACATTTTTTTTGAGGGGCTAATAGTCCACATATCCTCAAACAAAATTATTATATTAACAAAAAATGGGAAGTAAAAATGTATGCATTTTAAGATTAATAAATAATATTAAATACATAATATATATAATATATAAAATAAATATATATATTTTCCAATATAATTTCCACCATGAAAGGTGGTAAAGGTAAAATGGTCAATCATCATTTAGTGAGGTGGTAGTTAATTTTACACGTAAACAATATGTTTGTTACCCATTAAATGGAGGTTTCTATAAGTGTAGGTTGAACCCATAGCATAAATAAATCCTTTTATATTTAGAATAATATTTTTTTATATAAACATGGAATAAAAAGAGTTTAGTGGGTGGATATAGGAAATACAAGAAAGGAGATTGAGAGAAGTTGTTGTTATTAATCAGGTAACTTCTTTTGGATTTTTTCAAAAGGTTTCCTTGGTTATATTTTCTGATCCTAAGTGGTTTTAGAGGTGTCATAAACTGGGAGAGGTGTTGGCCATTATATGAAAGGGAAAGGATATGCTTGTCATTTTGAAAACAAGTTATGTGTACCCACATTTTTACCTAAAAAATTCATAAAAACCAACCAAAATCAATAATTGACAGGTTAGGGGAGAATAATGGCTATAAAATGGGTTTTATACAAGTGTCTAGGTATTTTGGGTCTTAAAGTAAAGGTTTCATACTTTATTATCCAAACTTTTCCTTTTACCATCATAAATAATTTTATTCACTTTCCCTAATATTTTTTTTCAAAAACTAAGTTGATCTTATTATATATTATAAATTATTCTGATTCCATATATTGAATTCATTTTTCCAAATTCTAATCATATAAGTGGTAGAAATTAAGTTAAAAATAATCCTACAGTCAATTTCACAATGTAGGTTATTAAAGTAAAAAACATTCAAAATTTTGCTATGTTTTTATACCCAATTTCAAAGTGAAATTGATTTCAATGAACCAAATTAAAATAATTTAAGAAAAATAAGTTTGAAATATAAAATCATTATTTTCAACTATTTATTAAAAAATGAAACATTATAGAAAAATACCAAAAAATTATCCTGACCTGATTTTTTTTTTAATTTCCAAAATAAATTTTATTTTGACATGTAATTTTTATAAATGTTCCAATATGGATACTTAAAAGTTTTTCTCCATTAATATATGGTAACACTAAATTTATATAAATATATGTTTTTAAGCATAAAATTGGGTTTTTTCCTCTCTTCTATATATCAAATCTATTGAATAAATTTCAAAAATATTTTATCGAATATATAACATAAATATTAAATTAATATCCCTCACTAATTGTATTTAATTAAATTTATATGTGAAATATAGCTTGGTGATGATAAAAATAATAATATTTCATTTTATATTCAATTAGTTTTCATATTAAATTATAATTAATTGGTAACATATGAATTAATATTATATTGTAAAAACCATATATTTTCATAAATTAGTTAATAATATTAATAACCTCTAATTTAATATCTGAGTTATATCTTATTATATTAAATAGTCATATTTTATCAATGTATTATTTTTTCCTAAACCTTTGTCTTGAATGTTATTTAAGAAATCAAGGAAATTCATTCTTTTATTTAATTCAAGCCGACCTTGGTGATATTTGTAGAGAAAGCTATTTTTTTAATATGGTACGCATGATTAACTTTGTGTTGTGTATAACGCAGTCCAAACATAGTTATTTAATATAAAATAAACTATATCTAGTGTTTCATAAAATGAAAAATATCAAAAAACATAAATTATTTTAAGAAATACATATTTCATAAAATATCAAGGTGTTACATTATACCCCCTTAAAATTAATTTCACCCTCGAAATATTTCTATGTTATCAATGTTTTTATACTTGAAAGTTTAATTCATATAAACCCATGTCGTAAAAATGATTACAAAAATTTAGTTTAAAAACATAAAGTTTGAACCATAATGGTTACCCAAAGTGACATATAACAAGGTTTTCATATAGGATAACATAGTTGGAAAGTGAATAAATGGAAAAGGAAGAGAAATCTAACCATCATGTACTGATGCAGAGTGATAGAGAACAAGATCAGGAGAAAGTTAATAATCAAAAGGATATAAATATGCAATGAACTAAGGGATCATCTGATTTATCAGAAACAGAGTTACTAGGAAAAAAATTGGTTTCAATATCCTTTTTCCAAAAGATGATAAAATTTCATGAAAATATATACTTGAATAATTTCAGGACAGCCTCACCATTTTTTGTTCCTTGATCCACTTAACCACTTTCTCCAAAAAAGAAGTTTAATTTTTCATTCTTGAAGCACCAATAGATCATGAGATCCATGATATTCCATCCCATCTTACATCAGTTATCATCAACACTATGTTTTTATAATAGGTTTTCCAATATGCATATATCCTCATATGGTGAGATAATACTTTATTCTAAAAAACCTCATCCAAACATGAACTTTATCTTCACATAAATGGTTAACCTTATAACCCTTCCAGAATATTAAAATAAAAAAAATTTTATAGAACTAAAAAAGTCAACTGAACATTTATTCCCTATATAACACAATATAGATCTAGTTTTTCGCATTCCAAACATGTGAATACATTCCCCAAGTATTCTATTAAACCATGGTAATGACCTGAATTGCCGTAAATCCTTTTCAAAAACATACATGATTCCTTATTCCAATTATTACTGAATATATAATTTAAATCCAATAATTGGTAAAATTCATCCTTGATTACATAGAAAAAATTTCCAATAATCCGTTCTAGGTTAATATATATCATCCCATTTACTTATTCATATCCAATAGATCATTATCTAAATATTATTATCTCAATTTCAGGAATTACATATGGGTTACCTTCCCTTAATCAAAATATCACCATTCCATGAAATCATTTTTCTATGTCTTTTTCACCATTAAACATGTATTTTTCAATCCTTAATGAAAAATTATACTGAAAATACTTATACATTTCTTGATTCATATAACATAGTGTTTGAATTCCAAAACATAAATACTTCATTAATCCAACTTTATTCGTAAACCATTAATCAGTCTTCATAAAATAATTTCTTAATACATATTTCCTATAATATGAAATATGAATCATGTCTTAAGGATCCACAACCTCAATCTAATCATGCTTCTATGATAAATTTATACAATACTGTAATAACCTCACATAACATTCACATTGTGTTTATAATCTCTTTATCTGTATAAGTATAACCAATACTCATATCACCTTCCTCATTCTCTTTATGAGATTTCCACTTTGGAATTTGATTTCCATAATGCACATAATTTACACATCTGAAACATTAAATTTTAACCTTGTTCTTGATAGTTCCCTCCATTTACTAAAACCAAAAATCATAGGGTGAGAAACACATATCATATATGAAAGCCACATAATCATGAAAAAATTATTGTAGGATGTCTAAATTATGAAACCTAACTTTTAATAGATAACACCTTAAGTTTATACAAGTTTATTCATAGTAATCTTATATTCAAATAATTCATAATTTTTGATGAAGTGTTTTTGAATATCCAAATCATATCCCTTAGGAGTGTCAAACTAGGTCTATAGTGTGGCCCGTTTTCATGCATTAGATTACTCCGAGTCCAGCCCGAAACATCTTATCAAAGTTGTTACCCCTAGGTACATATATTCTATAGACACATCCACGTGTAGTGTCTATAAAGGTATGTATTTATAGGAAAACACTCTCTCTATCCTTTACCAAAATTATTGGAAATTTTCCCAAATATCAACTCATACTTATACTTATCCTTAGAGAAATCCCTATACATATTCCAAGAAGTACCCCTACATATATAAATAAGGTTTTCTAATCCTAGTTCCAAAATGTTTACAAAACCTTTCTTCTGATAACAACTATAGTGACCTAGGCCTAACATTCTTGGATATTACATCATTTTAGATGAATATTTAGAACATTACAAAAGAACATTCCTGAGGACCATAATAGTCTAGTGTCTTTGGAAACTTGTAAACAAAATCATTTACCCTAGTGAAAGATCTTCAAAACATCTTAGAAAGATATCCACCTTTATTACTTCTACCTAAAACCTTTCTTCATAACCTGGGGAAACGAAGCATACGAAATGGGTGAATGTAGATGCTAATTAATGGAAAGTAAAGGAAATGTATAATCATAACATGAACAGAAGGGTATGTAACTTGATGATTACATTATAAGATCATACCATGCATATTAGAGGTCATAATAAATATTGGATGTTCATAATACAATGATCATAAGAGAATTGTGATCATATGTCATGAAAACATAACATACGAATAAGAAATAGAAGTTATGTCATGCACATTTCTTTATAACATTTTGAACATGTATAAGTAGAATCCATTTCAATGATTAAGTTAAGGACATGAAATCATGCCCTCGCATCATCTTTTGGACATGCACCAAGTCTATAAATAACATTATGAATGTGTAGTCAAGTTCACGCATAACCTTATGGAAATTAACCCAAGTCCATGGATAAGATTTTTAACACGTAATCAAATCCATGAATAATATTGTGAACACATAATAAGGTTCATGGATAACATTTTTAATATTTAATCAGGCTCACACATAATCTTATATACATGCAGCAAGGTCTGTGCATAAAATTGTGAACACGTAATAATGATCACTCATAACAATATGAACTAGTAATTTAGTTCACGTCTAACATATATACTGAGGATTCATCCATAATATCCCAATTCATTGGATGTAGATATACATCCCACCCATATTATAATAAAATCATTCATACATGTTCCAAAAAATAAAACTTTCATCATATCATGACCCAAAAAAGAGATAGGTTTTATAAACATCAAATCATAACCCATGATATTAATTTGGTATCACTAATATTTCATCACATTATAACCTATGAAATGAGATAGTTTTCATAATCACATAATAAAATCATAACCCATGTAAATAAGTGGGTTTCAAAATCAATACACCCATATAAGAGGAATGGGTTTCATAATCAAATAACCCACTAAAGTGAAATAGGTGTCATCAGAATTATTCCATAAAAACATAAACCATTTAAGAAATAATATTAATAGAACCTTTGATAATTTCTTATAAGGGAATGAGTAACAAAAAAATATGTCATATTATATAAAATACAACTTACAAGGTTATTTTGAAAACATTTATTTTGGAAAATATTGTTTCATTGAATAAATCTTTTTAAAATATAAAACATTTTGAAAACAAATTCCTCTGAAAATACATTGAAAACTTATAGAGAAGGATTAAAATAATTTTGAAATCCATTTTCCTTAAAAACATTTAAAATAGTCTTGAAAACATTTTCAGAACCATTTTTCTTAAAAACTTATAAAATAATCTTGGAAACATTTTGAAAATGGTTTTCCTTGAAAGCTTATAAAAGAAGCTTCAAATCATGTTAAATACAGTTATCTTTGAAAATATATGCGGAAACATACAAATTAAGCATTTAAAAAAATAAAAAAAATTAAAATTATTTTTTCTATAGAAATTATATTCAATTATCATTTGAAAACTTTTTTGAAAGCATAGTTTTTGTAGTAAAAAATATTTCCGACCAAAGAGATGGATACAATAAGATTTTCTTAAAAAAATCTTAATTATATTAGGTACCAAAGAGTGAAAAATGGTAATAATACATGTATATATATTGAATAAATATAGGATAAGAAAACTCATGACTATTCATGATAGATTTATCATAATATTTCATTAAACCTTCATAATCATTAACAATATTGGAAAGCGATGAGATTGTTTCAATATACTCTTATCACTTGGTAGCATGGGATCATAATCTCTATGTAAAAAATGAAATTAAATTAAACTTAAAATATCATTAAAATAATTATATTCATGATATAACATGTAAAATGGAAGTATATACACCTGGATAAATAATTTAGGTGCATAAGAAAACATGAGTCTCAAAGAAGGTAAATTGAGACCAAAGTATTTTATTGATTTGGTAAATTTTGAAACATAAACCCTTTGAAATAAATATATAAAATGGATATTTAAATACACATAAATTTAAGTATAATAATCATATAATAAATATGTGGTATGTACACACACCACAAAAAAGTAATGGGTGGTGCATAAAGCTTGTATCTTAGGGAAATAAAAAGTGAGATGAATTCCCCTTACCTTGTGTCTTGAATCTCTTTATACTCATAAAAACCACCAATTTAATAATTATAAATTTATTATAAATTATTTTACCAAAACATATTCTTATATATAATACCATATATGGTATTATTATGACCTTATATTGTCCACTTGTAAATAATCTTATGTTAAGGTTTCACCTTGAGTAATATTCGCTTTATTCTTCACATGAGTCTTAATTTGTTATATATTTGGTCCCTTTACTTATATCATTATTTATTTTATTTCAAAATATGATATAAATATCATTTATATATAGTATATTTGTATTATAATAGTCTATAGGATATAGATTTATGAAACGGAATACACCATTCATAGAGACGGTAACTCGTACGTACGCATGAACGCTTTTTGTTTAATTATTGTGTTCAAAGAAAGAATTTAAATGAAATATATGTATATATTTGTATATATATAAATGTTATAGTATCTTTATAAAATAATATATATCACATATATTCACTAAATTCATCCTTAATATATTTCATGTAGTGTATGAATGAATCACGTCGCTTTTGGGGGCGATAGTACACACTTCCTCAAACAAAATTATTGTATTAACACAAAATGCAATGTAAAAAATATATGTGTTATAAAAGGAATACAGAAGAATAAAGACATAATAAATATAATATATAAATTATATAATTATATTTTTAATCATAATTTTTACCATGAGAGGTAGTAAAGGAAAAATAAACAATCGTTATTTAGTGAGGCGGTAGTTCACCGTACACGTAAAGAGTATATTCATTAACCATTAGAAAAAGGTGTTTATAAGTTTAGGTTTTTCCCTTAGAATAAAAACATCCTATTATATTTAAGATACTGTATTTTTTATACAATCATGGAATAAATATATTGGACGGGGTAAATAAATGAAATTAATGAATGGATCTTAAGAGAAGGTGTTTCCTCTTAATCAGAAAAATCCTTTCGGTTTGTGCCAAAAGGCTTTCTTGGATTTTTTATGACCAAGGGGTGGATTATAGGAGGAATTTATGGATTTTTTGAAGTTTATTGGGATTATCATGGTCAAATAAAAGTGGTTTTATAGTTTTTAATAAGAGGGAGAGGTGGTGTCTTTTATGGGCAAGGGAAAAGACACACTTGGCATTTTGAAAACAAGTTAGGTGTACCAAAAATTTTAGCTAAAAAATCTCTAAAAAAAAAAGAAAAAAAATAATGTAAGGTTTATGGATGAATAAATTAAAAACAATGAGATTTATAAAAGATTCGTGGTCATTTTGCGTCTTAAATTTGATGTATATTACTTAGTAACCTAATTTTTCTCTTAACCGTCATAATTAAGTTTAATCACTTTCTGTAATATTTTTAGTCAAAAAGTAAGTTTACCATATTAGAAACTATAATATATTATGATTCCAAATATTGAATTCATTTTTAAAAATTATAATCAATTAAGGGTCATAAATTAATTAAAAATTATTCCTACAGTTGGGTCGAAAATGCTGGTTTTTAAAGTAAAAAACATTCAAAAGTTTACTATGTTTTTTCACCCAATTTCAAAGTGAAATTGAACTCAATGACATATATTGTATTAATTAATAAAAATATTATATAATTAAACTTTTAAAAAAACTAAAATATAATTTAACCATATAAATAAATTATATGAAAAAGTAGTTTTGAAGTGAAATTCAAGTTTTTAACTATTCATTAAAAAATGAAACCTTTGAGAAATGTACCAAAACAAATTATACTAACCTAATTTTTATGTTTTGATTTCAAATATGAAGCTTATTTTTACATAGTAAGTCTATAAAATTTCCAATATTCTAATTTAAAATGGTTACTCTATTAAAAGGCATGAAACCACACTTAAAAAAATATATGTTTTAACCATAAAATTGGGTTTCATCTTATCTTATGTCTATAAAATCTATTTAATGAATATAAAAAAATATTGAATATATAACATATATATTAAATTAATATCACTCACTAATTTTATTTAATTTTATTTATTAGGGTTAAACAGCTTTTTCACCATTCAAATAATAATATATCCTTTTATATTCAATTAGACTTCAAATTCATTTATCATTAATTGGTAGACTATGAATTCATATTATATCATGTAAACAATATATTTTCAAAAAAATATTTAATAATATTCATAACCTATAATTTAATTCCTAGGTTATATCTTATTATATTTAATAGTTATATTTTAATAATATAATATTGTTTGTTATACCTTATCCTTTCATGTTACGCAAGACATCATTGAAATTAATTATTGCATGTAACTTAAGATAACCTTGGTTTTTTTTGTAGATAAAGATAAATTTTATGTATTTTTTTGTGCAAGATTAACATGGTGTCACTTATAATGAAATCCAAACATATTCATTTAATAAATAAATAATTTATCTTCAATGTTGTGTAAAATTAAAAAAATCAAATAGGGTAAATTAATTTGAAAAAACAAATCACAAAATATCAGGGTGTTATAAGAGGACCACATAGAACCTTTAGAGGTTATTTGGGTAATATTGATATATAATTACTTATATGACAAGTTATAGAAGTTTCAGTTTTTGATTTTTAATGTGACGTTCTTGGTCCAAGAGATTTTCAAAAAAGGTGTTTTAGTGGATCCTAGGAAGGTTTTAGAAGTTAAGTCATAGGAGTGACCAAATAATGTGTTCTAGTGAATAAAAATTTTATGCTATGCTAGGTATCATAGGTGATTTATTTGGGACTTCACTAGGCTAGATTCTCACTTGATTTTCAGAACTAGGAAAGGTGTTATGTTTGAGTGAAGTGATAATTGTTGGTCTTATTTTCAGGAGTTTTAGGATTTTTTTATATTCATAAATTTGTTTTATTCATTCTAGTACTTGTAAAGATAATACAGTGTATTTTCATTCCCCATGTGTGGTTTTGTGGTGTGTATTGATGTAGGATGACCATGTGGAAGCTTATGTTTAGAAGACGTTATTCACACTAAAGTAGAATTACCCCACCCTTGAACTATAATTGTAAGTAATAATATATTTACTAAATTCATTTGGCCATTTTAACTTCACGAAGAATTTTACAGTCTAATGATATCATAATATCCTAATGATTATCTTCACCCAAACAGACTAGAACATTAAACAAATATGTTAGGTAGAGTATCTTCATAATTTTTATTTTGATGTAACTTATACCCTAGAGAAGGGGAATGTTTATTTAGATTATTTGTTTAGAAACTTTATGGGTTTGTCTATTTGAGAATCATTTTATGAACAGGACATGATGAGTTTGTTTTCTTATCTGAGGATAGTGGTGCATGATGATAGATAAAATGTGGTTTTTCCCAGTGTGTGAGTCACTCCTTCTGATGTTACTGGGGCATGCTGTGGAATAATATGGTTCAAGGATTAAAAACTTTTATCACCATAACAATTTAACATCATTATCTACTGTGATATGTATCCTATCATGGAAGCTATGAATTCTATATTAATTATTTATGAATTAAAATAAAATGAACAATTACATCATTCATCGAAAGTCACACTCAACAACACCTATTCATCTGTGGTCATTTATCAAAGGAACCAAATTTGGATCCCACTAGGTCATCTATAAATTATTATAAAGTATATGTTAGATTTTATCATCAAATTATAGGTTTTAACCAAGATATCTGATGATTCTTTGAACTTCTTCACGATCACTGAATTGTATTTTCTTCGATCTAAGAAGAATAAGTTGGATCGAACACTTGGAATGGATTCTTATCTCTTTATAAATAGGGAGAGAAGATATATAGGATCTTAAAATCATGGAGTGAATATTAAATTGAATGATAATCTCTTAACAATTATATAGAGAAGTTCAAAATACTCAAAAATGGCTTCCTAACCCCCAACTAATTGTCTCCCACTAAATAATTCATAAAAGATGTTTTATAACCAAATAAATGTTTCATAAACTTTATTTATATTTTTATCACATAATTTTATTATAATAAATTATATCACATGAAAAAATAGTCCCATTAACCCAACTCTTTATTCTTGAAAATATTAAACAAACCATGAATACTAAAGTAATATTATTTCATTGATATTTTTCCATGTATTCTCCAAATATCTTATGAATACTTTTAATAAATAAATTAAACACCAATTATTATAAAATCAAAAGGTATAGATATATTTATTTTATAGAGATCATTTATTATCAGACATCACTAAATCCCCAATGGTAGGTCCCACCATGCCTTGTACTCTTATTAATAAGAATATTCCAAATTTTTGAATACGATTTGTGTGTGATACTCTAGTCCATTATATTGAAATTAGTTAATACTGTTCATATACTAGAAGTACAGTGTAGAAACACATTAAGGACCTTAAATATATAAGTAAAAGATATAGTAATGAAAATGTTTCTTAGGAATTCAGGACATGTAATATAATCAATTTTTCTCACAATATCTCATAAAGAAGGATGTACATTTCCTATCATCATCCATTCAAGTTTTATTATTACTTGAAATTATAGGATGGAATTACATTCTTCTACCATGAAAATGGATTAGTTAATGTATTACCATCTTTACCAACTAGGCCTGAGAAATCACTTCGTCTTGTAAGAGAAAATTTTTTTCTTGATTATTCAATTAATGTCATACCAACAATGGCGCACCGAATGCAGGCTACCTCACAATGACATGAATATCATAGTGTTTTTCATAAATAAATGTATGTGATAAAATAGTATACACTAAATATAATTTCAATTGAAAGTATCTATGTACTTCCAATGACACTAAAAACATGTGGTGCTCCTATTAGAAGGCCAATACTCAAGATTTCATCTACTTAAGATCAATAAGTGTGAACATCAAAAGAATAGGTCTCAATAATTATGACCCCCATCACCAAATGGTTATAGATCATTTCTTTCAAGTCATCATGATGTATCTAGACCATAAAACATATGTTTATGATTACTTTTATGGCATCTCATGATTCTCCTTATATCCTGGGAACTACTATAACCTTTTGATATGAAAAATAATCTATAGAAATTTCCAAATAAATAGTATATGTACATATATTTTCATTACTATGGTAATTTTACATCATATATAACTCACTATATACATAATATGACAATTTGAAAGTACTTTTTATGTTTTTTCAAGGGAAACCATTATTGAAACAATCTTACTTGCACTAGAACCGAATTGCTAACTATAATTGTTAGCACTCACAAGACAGGATCATACTTTTACTATGTTATGGATTTTTTTATTGGAAATCACATATCTCAGCTACATGGATAATTTTTTTCTACGAATTCAAATCATTGATTAAGACTCCTCATGAGATGATATCCTTGAGTGTATTAATTTTTTCATTGTCAAAACATGAAATATTGGATTGTATTAGTAGTAGAATAATAATAATTTATAATATGATAAGACATTACTTACTAGGTGGGATTCTTAGAAATGAAAAAAAATCATTTCATATTTTACTCTTATTCTTTAGCTAAAATAGTAGCCACAATGAACTTTTTATGTGTAGTTATGGATACAACATTTTTGAATTATCCTCTCTTACTCATTACCTTATCCTAAATGCAATATTAGAACCTGTTATTCAAAAATGAGACTAGTTTTCCCCTTTAACAATTTTACCTTCTTTTCTATGTAACTATAAAATATCTTATGTACTATCTAAAGTACAATTGGATATTTATAACTAATTCACATTTAGTTCTCCAGGATATAACTTATATTTTCTTACCAAAACTTATTAGTTAGGAAAATCAAATCTTTTACATAGAATTAAATATATTATTGTTTTATCACGGAAGAAAATAAAATTATACTTACCAAATAAATCACATCATATGTCTCATATATATCTCCATGTAGATATTTTACCCATGTGGCATTAGTAACAATTACCTCTCTAATTGTTCTAACATTTTTTTCAATACTATGTGAATATATTTACTTTGTCTACGAAACCCATTAAATCTACATAAGTAGATATCATTCCCTAGAACATAGGATACTATTTTAGGTTAATTTATAGAGATTTACATACATTATATTCTTAAATAACTAAAATACTAATGGATATTTTTCTATATGTAATCAATCATAATTTACATGAATATAGTCGTTCTCCCACTACAACTAATTGAAACACGGAAAAAAAAAATACATTCCAACGGAATATTATATAACATTATTGCTTACTTAAATCCTAATCTTGGTTTTAGTAACTTGAACCCCTTTATTATAATTTTATGATTTCACCAAATATTTCAAGTTGTATCATATAGACATGTTTAATATAAAGGTGTTCCACACATCCCATTAAAAATAAAATGAACATTTAAAGTACCAATGAAAATAAGAATTCTAATGTATTTTGTCATGATGACAAGGTATAACCAATCAAGACTTATTGGTACCACTCGTGTAGTGTTTCTATTTAACTCCACCGTAGTATCATTAATTTAAACAGTCAAAACACTAGTATTATATACTTTGATACAAGTGGTTCATAATTATGCATTAAATTAAACTTTCAAATTTTATCTTGTTTTCATTTAATAATATCTAGTAGGATTTATTAATCACAATGAATAATTTATCACTATATATGGTGAAAGTAAACCAATTACTATGGTTTTATACTTACCATTAAGTACATATCTCTAGGAAAGTCCTTTTCTAATAGATCTTATAGAACATGTTCCTATGCCAACTATTTATGCATATTTAGCATTGATTAAATTATAGTCAATCCATCACCCATTATCTCAAACAGATATGTACAACATTTAATAAAAATATAGTCTATTCTATGACTATAAATTTTTATCTCATAAATATTTCTATAATATCCTTATAAAACTTTAGGACAATTACTATAGATTCACAATGTGTTATTAAAGATTCATGTTTGTTTATTAACTTAGCCTTAACAAAATCTTTGAATCTTGACAACTATTTTTATACATTATGGATTCTTTTCATATTATAACTCATAAGATGTCCATTTTTCATAATAGTTTCCATGTGGTTATGGTATAAATCCTCTATTTATGAAAATTTTATTAAAAAATAATGGAAATTTTTATGATACATATGAGTCTCAACATTGACATCCCTTTAACATACAATATGACTTCAATATGTATAACGAAATGTGGATTTTGAAATTAATCCATGCTATATTTTATTGACCTTTTTTATGTAAGACTCTGCATCGATCCCCCTTGCTAACAATATAGATTTTATGTTTATAAGTAAATTTGAATTTTTTTAATTACTCTTTGATAAATTATAATAATAGATGAATTCTTGGTAAAGATATTATTTGAAACATAGCCCCATAGAAACTCATATCTTCTTACCATTCAAATTATATAATTCACTTTTACATTATATAAAACTTTTAAAGGAATATCATTATATATATAAGGTTTACTATATCTTAATAATAAAAAAATATATATTTTTACATGAAAAATAATTTGTCCTTAAATAACTTGGGATAACAAATTCTTACATTTCTTATTCATTATTTATTTTCAATGATTCAAGAATTATGAAACAATTATTAGAGTATGAAACACCACAAACAAAATTTATTCCAATTTGAAAAAATGTCTCCATGTGTCCAATGGAAACATGAGATAAATTTTCTTCTCATAATTAAAAAATATTAACTGAAATAATTAAATTGGAAATTAAAAGTTATGTACCTCTCATCACTGACTTATGAATCACCATTTCTCAATCACTTTGAGAATTAGCCTTACTTATTATAACATTTCTTTTATTATGTGGTTACTATATTTAAATACATATATGTGATAGTTGTATTGTATTTAATACCAAATTTTTATGATATAAACATCACATATAGTGATCAATATACACTTTGTGGAATCCTCTTCTTACTTAAACATCAATTAATTGAATTTAATCATCCATAAGCTTATGTTTTAATATGAAAACAACATATCCTCTTGTATGATGATTAGCTTCAGTTCTTTGAAGGACATTGTGAAGGTGACTTCAGCATCACACTATAAATTTTCCTTTTTCCCTTTTCTTACAACTTTTTCAGTATAAGAGAAAAATTTTAATAATTAATCAATCTTTTATATTATTGGGGAATTATTTGAGTGGCTTATCTCCATTTTAACTCTCCTAAAGGGTTTCCCCAGTGTTGACTTAATGGGTGGAGGATGTCACACCACTTTTGGATTCATCTCCCCCCTTTCCTCCATCCTTTCCTTATGCCTCCCCCTTTTCTCCCTTTCCTTGGATCTCCTTTCTCAAAACATTTTCCCCCATCTTCATCACTCTCGATCAGACACATTTTCGGACCTTTCCACCTGTTTAAGCCTTTTTTTCTCTTCCCCTACTCTCTCCCCCCGATAAACATGATTCCAACCCCACTCTAGTGTGCTGCTCCAATTTTCTTGGGGAGATTTTGGATGTGTGTGTTGAGTTGTGTGGGTTTCTTTGGTTTTTTACTTGAATATGATTTCATTAACTCCTAGTAATTTCTTCCTAGTGGTGTAGTTACTTTAGTGTTTTCATATATTTGATTTTCACATAGTAGTGGCTTTAACAGTAAGGGTTGGTAGTCTAGTTGAGGATGATCTTCTCTAGTGATGCCCTATATTGATTCAAATGCTTATCTAGAATCGGGTTCCTTCATTTCTCTCACATTAGGTCTTCCAGGGTGGTTTGATGGAGCCTTTGGAATGTGTGGTTAAATTGGTTAAAAGTGTTCCTAGAGGTGCATCCAATGATGGATTCATCCTATGTTGTGGTGGTCCTATTTTGTGTGATGAATTATAAGTTTAGTGTTTCTTCTAGTATGTGTCACGGAAAACGGCCATCAATGGTGTACATTGTTTCTTTTATATTTTATTTAGATTTTTGTGAAGATTTTTGTTTCATATGGAGATGGATATTGGATATATCGATGTTTTTTTGATGATAACAAGTTTTAATATGTATTTCATAGTGATGGATCAAATATTTTTCCTAGAACATCTTCTTGATTGTTTTATCTGGTTAGTGGCTCCAATGGTATTAGGGAAACATTGATGAAAATGTCAATAATCTTATGATGATGAAGGTTAGTGATGGTACTTCTCATTATGAGTGTGATTAAGACCTGAGATACCCTCAGGTTATATATCAATAATTTTGGGCGTTTTTTTTATTTTGAATTTTTATCTTCTTAGATAACATTTACCAAAAGGTAATGAAGTTTTTCTCCATATTTTTTTTTAATATTAAATGAAACTAGATTAATTGGTAGAAAGTGATATAATAAATGCATTTATTGAAAGATCATGATCTATATTTTAATTTACACATATTTAGTGTAATCATCGAATCATTTATATCTTTCTTCATTTTCACATCACAAGCTTCTAAGAGATGATAAAACATGGGAAATCATCCATACCCTGATTTTGTTTCCACAAATAATTGTATGCTTATGATACAGTTATGATTTAAATTTAAAAATTGATATCCCTGGGTCTCCTATACGAATATTTCACACCCTCACTTACAAATGTGGATCTATAGGTAGTGGATAATTCAATACATAAAATTTTTTATATTTTAGCATTTTGTGCATGAGCATGTACTACTATTATAAACTCATGGTGATGAGGAAATTTTATTTTTCTAATAGTAATAATTATGTATCTATGGTGTTTATTGTTATTTTATAAAAAATAAAATTTTATCAGATTAATACTTTTTTCTTATTAATAATTAGACATTACTGATTAAATCATAAAATGTCTCTAACTATTTTATCGAACTCTAGGATCCTTTACGAATTGATTCAAAATAATCAATTTTTTGAGTATTGTAGTGGAAATGATGCCAAAAATCACTCTATGTGGTCTAAACTACTAATATCTCACTACTTGGAGATTAACAAGGTCAGTATTTGAATGACATAAAACATTAACTCATGGATCCTAGAACCATTGGGTGATGTCCTAGCTTCTTGAAATAATAAACGTGATTTAATGAACCATTTGCCTATAATGTTGAAACAAGAAGAGTATGACTACATTTTCATTGGAATATATATTTATATCAACCCATCACTCTCATAAGAACTCCCCAATAGTTTGAGGCCCCCAAAACTAGGTAAAATGATCACCTTGTAGAATCAGTTTTATTAAAATTCAAACTATGGAAGGCATTATGACTTAATATTTATTTCAAGTTTTTTTTAATTATTTATTGAAGAATAAAATCGTTTTATATAAAATATGCATGTACATAGCGATAGAAATCATGTTATTAAAATGAATTAAATAGAAAATATTCAACACCTTTAAATTTCTTTTTATTTAAACATTTTTTTTAATTTATGTGATCAATATCACTTTAACACTAAAATAATAATAATAAACAATGCATAAATTAAATAAAACAAAAAATTGATCATGATTTTTTGTTATTGGTTGATTCATTCAGTATAAATGTATCATTTGAGACCCTAGTGGTAAAATATGTGGGTCATTACTAACTCATATCACAGATTTCACCTCACTTAAATGTATCCACATCTCATCTGGAATTTTTCCTTGTCTTGGCCCAACCCATATATTCATTATACTTTATCATAATACATATATACTCGCACATAGATGATATGGGATCGAGAATGTGTAATACATAATAAGTAAACCCCTCTTTGACACATAGTCCATTATTTATATAATAAAGAAGACAAATGATGCAAAATATGTATATATAATTAACTAATTAATACAAAAGATAATAATTTCATGTAGTAATTAATTATTTAAAAAAATAACAGACATATATTGGTCAGTCGCTACTCGATATAGGTCAAAAAGTAAATTAAATTAATAACAAATAATTAAATTTGTGTTAAATTTATATTGAGGGTGAATAAAAAAATTAAAATAATTTATCTAATTTTAATATATGAAATATTTTTCATTCAATCCCAAACAATTTTTTTTATTCCAAATATTTAAAATTAGATTTTTGAAATTTTATATTGTCTCCCAGGCCTGTGAAAGAATGTAAAATTCCCTGATAGGGGTTCTATGATTATTTTGAACCCAAAATTGCTCGGGCGAACCAAGCAGGGCCCGACCAAGCTCAACCCGGGTCATCCCAAATCGGCTTTATATTGGATCAATCAGCTGGTGGTGCCCCCACGTGTGGGAAAAAGTCAGTTGGCCAGTGATTTGATGAGTTCCAAGAAGAATGTGCATCAGATAGGGCCATTGGGTGGTCAAAATGGTTGGAGATGGTGTGGGGTTTGGTTGATGTTGGGAGGCCGAGCAAGGGAGGTATCACTTGAATGGGTGGTGGCTGAGGTTTTCATCGACAATAGGGTGGAAAGGAGGGAGGTGTGAGGTGATTTGTGTGTGGTTGGAAAAGAGTATAGAAGGATGGTCGATTGGTAATGTATGATTGGTAGGGGAATCGTCATGTGGGACTCTATAAAGGAGACATCTCGGAAGGAGGCAACTGAGATGTTGTGTGGTGGTGAGGGGTAGCCTAGTCATCTATACATTGACGTGGGGGTAAGGGTGGTGTATTTGTGCCCCCAATATTTTTATTTATTTAGTTTTTTTGTTTCCTTATACATCTCCCCCTACCATATTTTTTTACTATTTCTCCCTTTTATTTATTCTCCCAACTAGTCAACTAGCCTGTGACTACTTTAGTATATTTAAAATTTTTATAATTTTAGTTGTTTGAAAACTCCCCAACACACCACCTTTATTTCCATGTTTTATTTTTTAAAATTTTCAAAATCCTACTTAATAATTGTTTTTATGAAAAAAGTTAAAATAAAATAATAATTATCATTCAAAAACTATGTAGAAATTCTTCCTGGCAACAAAACTGTTCTAGAAACCAAAATTTTAATTATAGTATGGGTTCACCAAAATATCCACTAATGAACTACTATGGGTAAAATTATAACATACATATAAATATTTTCTTTATATTTTGATCCAAAAAAACCAATTTCAATATGATATAAATTTTCATATGGTCCCAACTAGGCTAACTGATGTCGAATTGAATTGCCATATGAGGTGATGGTATGGTAATGATTCCAACTTCATGAATTTAATTAAAAAATAATTGTTCTTGGAATAAAAATTCACATGGTCCCTCTGATAGCAATTAATGTTACTAGGGTGAGTTATGGAAGTAGATGGATCGGGGATTTAAAAATTTTCATCACTATATCAACATAATTATTTCATCTCACATGATATGAATCCCAATTCTAAAGTAAAGGATCATTAATGAAATATTTAATCACATAAATAAAATGAAAAATTGCAATGTTAAATATGAAAAAATCATCAACAACTACTCCCTATTAGAAGCTATTTCTTGGAAGAACTAAATTTGGATCCCTCTAGATCATATACACATTATTTAAGATTCTATAGTAACATTTATCATCAAATTGTAGGTGTTATTGCGGATATCTAATGATTACTTTAACTTACTAACAAGAACGACAATGTTTTTCCTTCAATCCTAAAATGAGAATTTCAATCAAACACTTTTAATGGTGGCTTCTTCTATTTAGGAAGCTGAAGAGATGAGAAAGTGGATCTTGACATTTTCTAGGGAATAGTAACTTGAATGAGATCCTCCTCCCACTTATATAATGTGGTTTCAAATACCTAAAAATGGATTCTCGAATCCTGAATATTTTTCCCCTAAATAAACAATAATTTACATTATATGACCAACTATATTTTTCAATAAGTATAATTTCTTTTTTTATCCCTTACTTGTAATAAAATAAAATATAATATATGGTAAAATAATGATGTTAAATAAACTGTTCCTTCATAGAAATATTAAACAAACCTTGAATACAAATATAATATTCATTCATTAATATTTTTCCATGTATTTAGTTAATGTATTATTAATTATTTTAATAAATAAATTCAATACTAATTATTCTAATCCTGAATTGTATGAATTTGTTTATTTCATGGACAACATATATTCTCGGACATCATTCATACCCCAGTGGTGGAGACCACCATGTTCTATACTCATATTCATAAGAATAGGACAAACTTTTAAATATTCTTAGTGAGTAACCCTCAATGGCCTAATCTCGATAGTAGTAAATACTATTCACAGACCATAATCGGAGTCTAATAACTAATCAACACCCCTAAAGAGATGAGGAAAATTCATAGAAATGACAGACTTTCCTATAAACACATTTTATGTAAAATAATCTCTTTATATTGTGATATCTCATAAATAATGATGCACACTTTGTATCATAATCCTTTATTTCTTTTTTATTCATTTACCTTACTGTATGGACTTAACATATTTTACCATGGACATGGATTTAGTAAAGGTACTACCATCCTAATCAACTAGGCCCAAGTTATCACTAACTTTTGGAATTGAAAATTATATATTTATTATTCAATCAATTTCATGCCACCAATGGTGCACCCATTTTAATATACCTCACCATGACATGAATGTTTTAGTTTTATCCTTGAATTAATGTATGTGATAAAATAGTATACAATGAAAATATTCTTAATTCAGGATAACATTATGCATGTTCACATATAGGAACTACCAATGACACCTGAAACCTGTGGTTCCCTTATTATTAGGTTATTCATCATGTTTTAAACTATTCGATTTCACTAAGTTAAAACTTCATGAGAAGATGTTTGAATACATATAAGCCCAAAGCATCAGGTGGTAAACATTATTATGGAAAGTTTACATCCAAACTAGTTCATTGTATACATGATATGGTTATCAAAAGGTATTATTTATGTTGGTTTTAGGGAACCTGATATTACGGAAAATTATCTTGTTGAATGGGTTTGAAGTGAGTAGTCATATGATTCTGAGTTACAATATATTAGAAGTGTTTACAATTATGGGGAGAGCTTCGTTATTGATCTTGGTCTCTCAATAGTTATATCCTTTTATGTATATATTTGGTAGTTCCTCTAACCTTGAGGTGGGAGGTGATGCGTGAGGGGAATTACTCAAGTTAGGAAGTGCACCCTAGGGATAAAAATATGTATTATAGCTTGAGAAGCAGGTTTGTTGGATTGGGGTGACTTGATCAAATTTTTTTCCTAATGTTTCACCTACCATAGAATTAAATATGAGTTTTAAATACTATCATTGTTTTTATTGATTCTTTAAATTTCAGTTCGGATGTGGGTTGAAACATCTATGGATTTATCATTAATTCTACCAGATACTCTGAGTCGGAAAGACACTATATGGGTGATTATCTATATTTTGAAAATTTTAGTCTATTTTCTTCTCATTAGGGAGTCGATAAAGGTAGGGTAAATCTAGAACATATATATATGAGAGGTTTTTAGGATTTATATATTGATTTTAGTGATTTTTTATTATTATGATACCCATTTCACTTCTCAGTTTGGTAAGGGTCTTCAAGAATATTTGGGAACTAATTTGAGTTTTTTAATATTATACCATGTGTAGAGGGATGTCCAGTCTATGTTGACCATCCAAGCCCTCAAGGATTTTCTTTGATCATGTGTGATTGACTTCAAGGGTTTATAGAAAAAAGAACCTATAATCAATTGAGTTTTCTTATAAAAATATTTATCATGACTCGATTAGGATGGCCTCATTTGAATAATTTTTTGGGTGGTCATGCTAGTCCCCTTTGTGTTGGGCTAAAGTGGGTGAGTGTTCTTTGTTTGGAAAAAGTATTATCAAGTATATAATATAAAAAGTTTATCTTATTTATAAATTTTTATTGATAACCTAGAGTTTCAAAAATTCATACATTGGTTGATGTCATCACCCTATAGAGTTTTTAGTCAATGATCAGGTATTTCTTCGGGTATATATTCTACTAGGACACTATCAATTAGGAAGGTTTGTAAAGTTGGAACCATGTTTTGTTAGGCTATTCCAGATTATATAATGTCCTAAGAAGGTTTCCTATAATTTTGAGTTTCCACAATAGATAACCTCATTCATGATGCATTTATGTTTTCAAGATGAATAGATATCATCTAGACCCATCTTATGTGGTAGAGTTGGTAGATTTAGAGGTGGTTCCTGATGTCACCATAGTGCAGTATCCTATTCATATATTGGAGTATCATAAAAAGGTGATCCAAGGTAAATTTATCCCATTGATTTTTGTTCAATGGTAGTATGGTGGTGATAGCCACAAGAAATGGGTGTGGGAAACCTTGGTGAGGGAGGAATGTCATAGCCTGTTTTCTTATAAAATTTCTATGGAATTTATTAGGGAATACACTAATATAGTAGGGAGTTTTATGACACATTTTTGGTGACTAGAATGTCCTATTTTAGTTTCTATTTAATTTCTAATTTTTCTTGAATTGTATGGGATTTGGTGTGCCTAAAAGTTTTTTTTTTGGAAAAATATACCCTGATGCATGGTTGGAGCATGTTTTTTATAACAATATCGATAATCATTTATGTGTGAGGTTTTATGGACAATGATATTTTCCATGGTTTGAGCATGGTTTGATAAACTATTTGAGGCTTCATAGTGACAATGTGGGATTTATTTAGGGATATAGTAGCATCCATGAGGTTGGTGCATGTTTTTTCTAATTGTGAATCCAAACCCTGTGAGCTATCTAGGTCATTGGAATTTTGAGAAATAACCATTTTTTTCTTATAGGATATTATGAATTTCACCCTCATTTCCCTTCCCAATCATGTGAATCTTATTCCTCAAACTTAGGATATTATTAGTCAATATTTTTTTTAGATTCTCCTTGGATAAGTAGTGTATTGCCTTGAGGTAATCCTATTTCTTCATGATTTATTCATATTTCTATTTTATCATTCCACAATCTTTCATTTCCATGATAGGTGAAAACTCTAGATGGTGAGTTTTCCGAATATAAGTTTTTAATGGGTTTTTTGTTTTAATTCATTTTTTATGTGTGTTAGGACTTTTCCTTCCTAAAGATATTGGTTTTAAATAAAGGAAACAATATTGGTACTAATTTCAAGGTATGTGTCTCTATTTAGGGAAATTTTATATGGATTACCATTAATCTATTATCACCATTGTTTTTATTTATCAAATTTTCTTTGAACTGATTTATTGTTGTTTTTTACACATTTTTAATGATATGAATGGTTTAAATTGTAAATTTTATTTCTAAAAGTGTGTTTTCAAAGCGATTTGGCTGGAATTCACTCCAAGTGTTTCAAAAAAATTCTCAAAAAAATTTCATAGTTTTAAATGGATTTATAAAGATATTTTGATATGGTTTTACCTCAAATAATGTAATTTATAAAAATTGGAAAATTGGATTATTAAATTTGATTATGAAATGGATTTTATGAATGGAACTTTTTGATGTTGATATCATTGAAAATGACTATCATATGGGGGTTTAGGGTGTGAGGGTTTTAATAACATATATGTAGTGGGTTTATCCAAGGTATAGAGAGATACTTTGAGAGAAGATAGCTGGATACTCAACATTTTTTCCTAAAGGAATGGGAGAGACATTGAGAAGATGACATAGAGTTATTAAAAAATGGTAACCAAGGGTGAGGGGGTATTTTGGATATTTGGTCTCATAAAAGATCAAGAGAACTTCTAAATTATTACACATGATTATCCAGATAGAAAATTTGGATTTCATCTAAGTCACACTAGAACATTGTGGATAGAGACCATATTGTGTGTCTCTTCTTCCTAGTTGATTTATATTCTTCCTTACATTATATTAGTTCCTTTTTTAGATGATATACCTTGTATTATTCCTATGTCTATTTTCATGGTAATAGGATAGTGTTTATTTTTATTCTCACTCTACTACCAGTTATAGGTTTGTGGATCATGTTATATTAGTTATATTATTTTATAATTTGAGACTTTTAATATTATCTCTTTGAAACATGGATTGTTTTTATAAAAAATCCAAAGAGATTTAAAAATAGAAAAAAAAATAAACTGAACTTGTTTATAAAGCAAACATAGTTTTGAAAATATGTTTCAAAATTGTATTTATTGGTTCATATGGTTAAAAGCATTATATAGATTCATGGTGGTATCATTTTTGGATTCATTCCACAAACACTATATATTTATTTGGGTGTATGCATTCTTGGTTTTATAGAACATAGTTAAAGGCAATGGAACCATTAATTATAGTGTACCTTCTTGATTACTACCATCTGTTGTTATTTAAATTGAAGGAGTCTTGGTCTAATTTATTTTAGCTCATGTGGGGATATTTTTTGGATTTTTTTGTACTTGGGATATATTATATTTACCATTTGGTTGTTGATCACTGTTTGAGTTTTTGATATTTCGACTATGGATATTATGTATATGTCTTGTCTAGGGCTTGTTATATATAGTGATGTGGTGGTGTTTATGATATCTTCTTCTAGCCATTGTTGTATATACTCTATTTTTTTTAATATATATTTATTTATGTTTATTTATCTACTATGGTAGTATAATTAATAGATGTAAATTTCAATTTTTTTATTGGTGAAACAATTCCAAATTGGTTAATTTTAATTCTCTTGTTCATGTCTCTAACCCATGGAAATCAAGAGTATGCTTCGATCCTTATGGTTTGTTAGCTCTAGTGTCTAGTAGGTTTATCCAATGATAGTTATCTATAGTTTTAATACTTCATTTAGGAATATATATTATTTCTCATTGAAAATAGGTCACATTTATTATAATAACATTAGTTTTGAAGGAATTTGTAAATAAATATCATTGATAAAATTTATCTTCACCCCTAAGTGGCTCCAAGCTGTATAGATACCAGTGAAAAATTTCTAGTGGTATAACATGATGTAGGGAATTATTGAATATGTTTCAAGATGATTTCTATTCAAACAAGTAAATTCTATAAGAAAACATCCATAAGGATTAATGAAACTGCACTCTATAGTGATTCTAATGTTATAAAATATAACAATAGATTTTTTAATATACTTATTAATAAATATATGAGGTATGATAAAATTTGAGTTTCATGGATTGTTTTAACAAGTATATAAATTTACAAGTTATAAATAACAATCTACCCCTTAAATTTCTTATATAGATTTATATTAACGATATTTTGGGGATTCATTATAAACCTCTAACAATTTTTATTTGATCATGACCCACTTTTCCCAAAGATATATTGGAACACTGAGATTAATTAGAGCCCCACATATCATCCTTACACTGATGGGTATTATAAAAGTATTTTCCAAGAATGATAGGAGATGAAAAGTTCATTATAAGTTTATTTTCAAGGAACTTTATTCTTGTGTACATCATTGGTGGAATTCATATAAAATTTTAGAATTTACCCCTACACACAAAAAACGCTATATAAATACTTTCAAGGGAAAACATTTATCAATAAAAGATGTTGGGTTCAAGTTTGGTAGAGAATTAAAGTTATACTAGAATTATTGTAGGAGATAAATAAGGAAGTACCCTATATCCCAAAACATATCAAGTCAACTCAATGTAGGTAAAAACATTCACTAATAATCAAATAAAGGACCAGAAGTTTCAAGCATTGGATAATGAATTATTAAAAATATCACCATGGAAGGGAGGAATGATGTTTAAAAATAAGGGGAACTATGTCCTAGGTATATAGGGACTTTTTAGATTTTAGAGAGTGTGGTTTGTTTTTATTATTGTTTAGTTATTCCACTGAACCTCTCTAAATTTCATGATGTGTTACATGTATTATTGGAAATAATATGAATATTAAACCCAACACTTGTACTCACCACTAAATAAATATTACTAGAAACTATGTTTTCTTATGATGATGTTCTAATCTAAATTCTTCATACTTGAGTGAAAATATTTTGATGTCCTAAAACTTATATTATGAAGTTAGTTTGGAGGAATCAAAAGTTTCATGAAGCACATGTGATCCTATGAAATAAATGATGAATAATTACCCACACCTATTTATAAATTAATATATGCACCCAATTTTGAGGATGAAATTAATTAAGGGGTAGAATTTAAGATCCATGATTTAAAAAAAATCTTTATAATATCCATCACATAATAAAATTCATTTTATTTCGTCATAGTAGTATAACATAAACTAAAGAGTAACATTCACTACCACGACTGCAAATATAAATATATAATATAAAATAATATATGAAAAAAACATGATCTTGAACTCCAAGAGTTCATTTAGCACAATGAATGTAAAAAAAGATGAAAAATTATTATGAACAAAAATATAAGGATATGAATGGACATGAAAAAAAACTAAGAGAATAATATGAGTGATTTAATTTTTTAGAATAAAGTGTATTTTAAAATGGGAAATTTATCCATTCAAAGGTTAAGGTGAATTTTACAATAGTAACTGAGTAATATAAACAATTTATTTGTGATGTGACAATTATATATAAAAGTGTAATGTTAAATACATAATATCATATGGTAATAGTTTAAATAATAGATATAATTAATTTTTTAAATCAATTATTACGAATGGAATTACACATATGTCTCCAAATAATATATATTTAATAAAATTAAATATTTAAATTTTAGGTGTTAAACTCATGATTTTTAAATACAAAAAGATATTTTATTTAATAAATAAATTTATAATGCATATAAAATTATTATTAAAAAGGAAATCAAATTTATTATCCACATTTCAAATATAGTCGAGGGTTTTTTTGAATTTTTTTAGAAAAAATATTTTTAGGTGAATAGTAAAATACATTACATGTATACGATAAGTATCACGACTTAATTTTGATGTAAAAGTGATATAATTATAAAATATAAATTATTTAATCACATAAAATGTGTTTATTTATTAAAATATTTGATTTGAAAAAAAACAAAATCAATTTCTAAAACCTATAAAAAAAATTTCCAATGTCTAAAATATGTTTTCATATTTCTAAAATAGTTCTTCATGAATAAAATTAATTTTCATGGATAAAATAACATCAATAAAAGGATTTTTTTTCAATATATAATTAATTTCAAAAAATATTGTTTAAATTTTAAATACAATGATCAAAAATCATGGGTAATAAAATGGTATTCAATTTTACATAACCAAAATTTCCAAATACAATGTCTAATCATTATAAAACATGTATCCTTCATTTTCTCCAATTACACACCCAAACTCTCATTCCTCTTCACTCCAAAATCATTAATAATGATTCTCAACAAAAAATTTCTCTTGATATTCCTTCTAATAAATCCTTAAGGTTCTATGTAGTTATTTCTTGAGTATCCAAAAGTTATTTAGCTAGATAACCATTCTTAGTATCTTTTCTTCATTTCCATTTTATAATCATTTTGAATTCCTTTACTTTTCAATATTATTTTTTATTTTTTATTATTATAAGACTCTTATTAAAATTTAAAATATATATTATCAATCACTCTCATTGTGACACCTTTATATATCATTATAATGAAAACATATTTCCATATCAATGAAATAAATTATTCATATCCCTAAGTTTTTCAGTACATGGGTTTTATGGATATTAAAATTTATAATAAAGGAACAATGTAAACCACTGGATAGTATATATTAGGCTCAATATCTATAAATTATATTTTGGATTAAATTTGATTTTTTAATGAGTGTACCTCACCTATCAATGCTTATAGTACTAAGAGTTCTTTATTGAAGAATTTGAATAACCCTAAATCATATCAAATATATGTGATTACATACTCTTATTCTTTAGAGTGAATTTTAATATCATTTATTTGGTCTCATACCATTGAAAACTATTATACCCTTCATCTAATTATTATTTATATCCTCATATGATCAAGGTAGAAACCCAATTACTTGTTTATCATCCCCTTAATGAGGGTATTTTTTTTAAATTGTTAATATCCTATTAAATTTATAATTTTATTGATGGATATTCGGATATATATACATATCATTCCATTGACTTTGAAAACCTAGAGTATTTTTATAATAATATTTTATATATTGATAATTATTAATTGCATATCCATGTTTATGTTTGAGGTTCCATATATAGCAATATAATAGGTATTAACATCCAATATTTTCATATGATGAATTAATTTGAATTATTATGTGGTAGATAAATCCTATGATTATATAACCCATATATGAACCTGTAATTCTCTTGTGAAAAACTATCTTGGGTATTAGGTTTAAGCATACCCTTTTATATATGATTTCTTGGCATAAGTCCTTGATGGTATATTTATGATTTCTGACCTTGTGCATTCCATCATTATCATAACTACTTTTTATCCCTATAATTATTTATTTCCATCATTATATAATAAATTGAATTATTTTTTTACACATGGTATAATTTATATGGAATCATTTGACCATTAATTCATTTCATATTATTATTTACTTTTTATAAAAAGTTAGATTCTAATTTACACTAACCCGTTCTAAGAATCGGAGCTCATAAATTATAATATTTTTCCCAATTTCCAAGGGAAACCATGAATAATAATATGAATTATATAAGGAAAATCATGGTGTAATTATAATGCTTCATTTATTTTTATAATGTTCCTTGAGTTCACAATTTAATGTAATGATCATGTTTGTATCTAGTCTCCTAAGATTAATAAAATTTCAGATTATCTGTATTGTGATCTTATGTATTCTATTATCACTGTAAAAAAATGACCACTAAATCAGAGTTAATGTACTTTGGGTTGTTATAGTTATGTGTATTTCACTGAACTATGGAAACATTATCCTCTTGGGGAATTATTTGTAGTCTTTACTTGCCACAAGAGAGTGATCTATAAATTCACATAACAGTATTTTAACCATTATCATTAGAGATAGATGGATTTATTATAATACCATGATTTTTAGATTCTAAAAACCCTAGTTAAATTAGATGTATTAGCTGATTCTATGAGCATAAGGTTATATATATTTTTTATTCGAAAATTAGGTGGTGGTTAGAATATTATGGAGAAACTCATAACATTACATTTTGGATTTAAAAGAAGTTTGCGGTAGAGATTTTTTGTACAATATGAATATGAATTCTTCATTGTTTTTACAAGTTTACAAGTCTTGGTTGGAAGATTATGAGCTATATGTTTTAAGATACCATATTATTTATAACAATTATCTTGATCAATAAATATAGGAAAGAAAACACAATAAACGATTCAATGGAAATTTATTTCTTCCCTATATTATGAGAGTGTTATTTATGTGAGTTACATAGATCACATATACTTGTACGTAAATATTTCTATAATACGTTTAATGCCTTGGAGAAGGAATTACAGTGAGATTGTATTAAGAATTCAATTATGAGTTTTTACCATAAATCCTTTTTTAATAGGGTTAAGTCAAATAATTTATGTCCAACTATCTAGTTTCACCCTTTGTATATTTCATTTTTTAAACTGGAGGATATATAGATGGATTTTGTGATAATGTTTCCTAAGGAATTATTATAATATTGAATCCAATATTTTTTGTATGAAAAGATTAAGGTGGTTTATTTTCTTGTAATTAAGCAATCGAGTATGGCAGCTTCATTGGAAAGGATTTTCATTATTTTGAGTGTGAGGAGACATGAAGTTATTATGATTTTTATTTATAATCAGGACCCTTTCTTAGACTATATGGGTTTAAGGAATTTTAGCATGATTTTGGAAATCACTTATATATTATAAATAAAATTATCCTCAAAATGAATGTGAAAATATAGAGGATTACTAAGACACTAGAGGACATAATATGTGCATGTATCCTATATTTTTTAGAGTCTGGTGAAATATTTTCCATTGGTTTCATTTTCTTATAAGAATATATTATCATATATCCATTGGAATAAAAAATTTTGAGAGATTATTTGGTGAGTGGTGTAGGTATCCAATTTTTATGACTAACATTAGTAAATTAGTCATCACTATTCATTACTTAGTGTAGAGTACAAAGAAATTTGAGATTTTTTGACAAAAGAAGAAGTTTTTCATGATTAAAATTTTTTTTAAGAGGATCGTAGGAGAAAATTGGAGTTCATCATTGGAGATTTTTTTAGGGTTTCTCTTTATCATAAATATTTGATTTTTATTATGATTAGTGAGATATCTATAAGGTTTTTTTGAACTTTTAATGTGATGGTGTATATTAGTGAAATGGAATATTGGATAGTGCTTCTACCCAAGATTAATTGAGTTTATTTATTTTTCATTGTATAAAAACATTACAAGAATATTTATTATGACTCTCATTTCATTTATTGAGGTAATTTAGATATCAACAAGTATACGATTCTTAGGTAATAGATTATTTAGATTCAATATCAATAGTAGAAGGTAATGAGATTACACTTCATTATTTTAGTGTCTATTACAAGGAGACATGGATGTTTAGAAGAATGTATATGGGTGACACAAATAGAGTTTAAACAAACATATTTTTATTTGAACAATGATTCATTCAGTGAACTTAAAGGTTTTATTTGTTATAAAATAGAGTAGTTTTTTCTTAATTCTATTGTGATTTATTTTTTCGATGGTTAGATTCCTATTTGAAATGCATCTCATGTGGTAATTGTATTTTAGAGTTCTTGTTTTTAACCATGAATTTTTTTATTCTGGATAATGATAATCATTTTTTATGTATCTAATTTAAGGACTTGAGGTTTTTTCATTCCATTTCAAATTTTAGGTTCTTGGGAAGGAAATAGTATGTTTCTGATAAATTATTGAAGTTGAGTTGAAAATTAAGGTATATAAAGAAATAGCATTGTAGATTCATTTTATCTATGTTTTGGTTGGTCTGAATCATCATGGTTTGTAGGATTACTATGATGTTTGTTCATGGTTTTGGAAATATGAATCTGGGAGTTTTTTGGAAATGGGAAATAACATGTCATCGTTTCTCATCATGGCTTAGAAAATTATTTGGTTTGAGAATGACTACCATATTTTCATTCATTTTTTAATGAGAATAAATGATACTATGATGTTTTTTTATTGATCATTTTGTGGTTTTTTCAATGAACTAAGATCCCCAGATAGCTATTTATTGGAATTAAGATGGGAGGACTCGTTTAAATGATATGTTTTTTATCATGATTGGCTAACCCAAAATAAGAAATGGTTTTAATATATCACAACATGGTTTGTAATATATGGGTTTAATTACAAATTATTATCCTCACTCTATTTTCATTTGATTTTTATATATTCTCTAGCAACACAAAATGCTATGGGATATGTTAATGGTGATTTTAAGTTCTCTTTGGGGATATTTTTGTCTATTTCTCCCATATGATTCAATAAAATAAATTTAAGGTAATATTTCCTCATTTATTTTTTCTATCCTTTTATTCATTCTGTTTCCTAAGGATTAAATTATAAATTTATGGATTTATTATATGGGGGTTTGGAATAATATTTATATATTATTGGTTCCTTAATATTTCTCTATAATTTTGTGGATGATTTAATACTCAAGCCTTGTTCTTAAGAAACGAATAGAGGTAGAGGATATTAAATTATCTTTTATATGTTTAAAATGAATTAGTATGATTTTTTTTAATTTTATAATTGATAATTTTGGTTATTCTACTGATATTATATAAATAATAAATTTAATTGAAAGAATAAAAAAATGATGTGGAATTTATTATAGAATATAATTTTAATTTTGATGAAGGAAATTTTGGTAACTAAAATAGAGACAATTTTAAAAATGGAACATATGAATTTTAAAGAGAAATGAAAATTGGTGATATATGGGAAATGAATTTTTTGTCTTGTTATGATATATTATATGCTATTTTTGTATATAATTTCTATTTTTGTTAGTTATTATTATGAAAATTAATTTATTTCATTGGTTTTTTTGGAATTAAAAAATAGTAGAGTTTTGTGGTAAATATGTGGTAGTCATTTACAAATCATTATAGGGTTGGTTGTGGTTCGTTAGAGTGGGTTTATTAGGGATGCATGGGTGTAGGGTAGATACTGGGTTGTATGTACTATAAAAATTTGGTTAATTAAGAAGAGGATAGAGGAATCTATTAAGAATGATGTGTTTTTATTATCGTTGTTATGTAGATTATGGTTATATGAATATATATTACATGATATTTTATTAGTTTATATGATATTTTTGTTTTCTTTTAATATTTCAATAAACATTTTTAGAAATTTTTGTTATAGTTATTAGAGGGATATAGTAATCCCTTAAATTGATTTAGTGTAGAGATTAATATTCCTAGTGGATGAAACATATGAGGGATGTTGTATTCCCCCCATAGATACATTTTTTATTGTAATTTTTTATCCCTCTAAAAATTAGAATAATTGTATAGTTTTTTTATGGAAACATGTATTTATTATGTTTAAATATATTTTCATTATAGGTTTGAAAAAAAATAGATGCTGATTGGCATGTTAACTATAGATATTATGTGTATATAATGAGGATGTTTAAGTAAATTTTAATTCATTATTATTTTATAGTATTGGTACTACTATGTGTTTTTATGTAAAGTTAAATTATTCTTAATTATTTCATTAATTAAACCTTTATTATTCCTTTTCACTTGACATAAGAGAAGTTGGATAAGGATTCTACTGAGTATAATTATATATTAACTTTATTAGTATTAATTTTTTTCTATATTATAGGATCCTACTGAGGGTGGTGTTTATTGTAACATTATAGTTCTTATATATTTTATTTTATTTTTTAGAAGTCTGTTTTCTTATTCGAGTGGTGTGAAAAGTGATCATGGTGTTTTTCAAAGGACTTGGGTTTCAAAAGAATGGTAGGATCCAGTTAATTTTTTGAATAAATTCAGAGAATGGGTAACGGTTTCCATATTAGGATTTGAAAATTGTTAATGGTGTGAGATAATATTCACATTGAGAACTGGGCCATGGATATTATATTCCAAGGAAATTCATTTTTCTATGTACCTACTATCCCAAAAGTTTACATCATGAATCAATGATTCTTGACCTAAATATTATATATCCTAATTAATTTTATGTGTTGACAACCTGAATCCTTTATTATTTTCCTTCCTCATATCTCCACTAAACCCAATGTATTATCCAAAATATTTTGGGTAAATCAAACAATTTAGGGACTCTACAATTAGAACATGGATCTCTGGGTTGGTTAGTTTCTCCTCTTTTCATAAGTGTGGTAATTATTTTTTAATATCCATTTATCATTGAATTGGAAGTAATGTTGGGTTTTTTTTCAAGAATATGTTGGTCATGTTATGATACTTCTTCAATCTCCTCTAGATCCCTTTTGTGATTGTTTCTAAAAGATAATTCTCTAGTTGGTTGTGGTGTGATACATGTTATTGTTGTGTTATGTGCTGATATACCTTACCCAAAACCATTTTTACAAATAAAAATAATGAATCTAAGATTATATCATCAATTCTAGAGCCTCCCACCATTTTTATTTCATTTTTCCCTTTCATAGTGTGAGATACCATCGCATTTGGTGTACAACCCAAGTTTGAAGAAGGTGGTTCCACCTCTAGCCTATGTTGGATGAATATTGGAATCTATTTACTTATTAAAAGTTTTTTTGAATGAATTTTAATGAATATTGTTTAATTTATTTTGGTGTATAAAAGGGTTTTTAGGAATATATGGTTTTCTGCCTCATTTTGGTGAAGGAAATTTTCTTTTCAAAGAACTGTTAAATGGATAGTGAAATGGGTTTTCAAAGAATATTTTAGATGAATAATGGGTTTTAAAAAACTATTTTTGAAATATAAAATCTCTTTGAAATTGATTTATATATTTTACAAATTGGAGCCTTATATAATTAGGTGGAAGATGTATTTTTAGGCCTCATCCATGGTTATTTTAAGGGTTCACTTTTTGTGGTTCTCCACCATTCCTATATCATAGATAAATTAGCTCGAAGAACATGATTAAAATAATGGGGGGTTCACTTTATAGGGTATTCCTTTATTCCCTAGACATTGATGAATGTGATATAGGGACTTGATTGAACTCTAGTAATTTATTGAGATTACAGGGATGAGTGACCAACCTAGCATGACATTATGTTATATATGGTGTGATTTCATTTTTGTGTTATATTTGTACTACTTGGTTTGAGATAAATTGATACTTGGTTTGATTGATTTAAATGGATATTTGACATTATACTTTGAAACTATATTACATATTGTTTTTAAAGATTTGTAATAGGGTAATTTTTACCACAATTTTGATGTAAAATTATGTAACTACTTATCAGTCAATACTTTATTTAAATTATAAATATTGGGATTATTTTATAGACACTTGTTATAGAAAATTGGATAGTATCATATTGATATTATTTATCTCAAACCATACACACTCCCTTGGGGGGGAATTTGTACCTTCTTATGTCTGATACAGGAAAGGTAAAGATATTTTAGTGAGGTGTTATGGTTTCTACCTTTTGGGTATAGGTATTTGGTGGTGAGATGATGGGATGTTCCCAACATATCACTGGGAATTTCTATTAAAAATTTTGGATACTCCTTTTGTTTATTTTTTGACTTGTTATATGGTTTTTGTATGAAATATTTTGGGTTTTATCACTAACATTGGAACTCTTCATTATGTAATGTTTATTTTATGGTTGATTCCTCTACATATATAAATTAAATTTATATGGTTTTAATTTAGGAGATATTGTTCCCCTTATTTTTATTTGATGTATTTCTACTATTTGATATCTTATGGGGATTGGTAATTCCCTTGGGGTCCTTTCTTGGTCTATTATATAGCCTAGTTTTATGGTTTTTATGGGTTGGATTGTGATAATTTTCCTCCAAAGGAGGTTATTCTTACCCTTGATAATTTTTTATACATGATAAATAATTTTCTAGACTTGAAAGGTCAGTTTTAGTGAGTGCATGTCCATATCTTTCTATGATGAGTCATTGGTCACCATGGTTTATTGGTATTTGTGTCTCTTATGTTGGATTTTAACCTTGATCTTATTATAGGATATGGTCCTATAGTTTAAAATGATATTATCCCATTATATCATCATTTTCTTCTATTTCTAGTATATATAAACATATCTTTGATATGTCATCCATCGGTTCCTCTGGAGGGATTAGTGGGAGATGCTCCTCAATGGAATCCTCTTTAGGATGGGAATATTTTAAAGGTTGTCATACATGAAGTTCATTCCATGGAATGAAATGTACCATGGGTTTAGAACCAAGTTATCGAGGTGTAACCAAGAGTTAAGGGAGATAGTGATTGGGATCAACAGTTCTAATGTGAGAACCCCCCCCCCATCATTTAAGGGTACAAATAAACCCTAATAGTAATAGAACTATTTGGAAAAGACTAATAAGGTCTTAGAATTCCTGAAGACACCTAATTTTCTCAAGGTTAAATGTGATAAATCCATTATCAAGTGTCTTAAAAAGGGGTGTTTAGATTCTATGGTTTAGAAAAATAGGCATGTGGTCTTGGAGGGGAATGTCTTTAAGACCCATTTCATTCATTATTTCTTACCATAGTCTCTAATGATAGAGAAATCTATGTAATTCCCCTCCTTTCAATAATGAGAGTGTTTAGTGTCATAGTAAAATAAGAATTTTGTAGAGATATATCATTTTTTCTAAGAGGTAGTAATGAATGATCACCTAAAATTTGGGAAATAACTATAGGGTTTGTGACCAGATATCATATCACAAACACATATATTGAATCATTCCACCTACACAGAGATATTAGATAAGTATATCATGGGGTAAATGGATTAGTTGGTAAATATTTTATATTATAGCTTCACTCTACCCCCATTTGTAATTTCAACAGTGCCTAGGGAAATAAGTGGAACATGCATAATAATCACAAGGGTGTTGGAGGTGGATCTCAAAAGACGGTCTCATATGCTTCATCAATAGTATCTTGCAGTATACCCCTGACTTTCTATTACTGTGGAAATTTTGGGAAAACCTGATGCTATTTTCCTTCACCCATGAAGATTTTTAGTTCTTCTAGCCACTTGATCCATCTGTATAGGTTCATTCAAGCCATATATACACCCTATTATAGTCAAGTATCTTCATATCCAAATTCCACTATGACTTAGTCAGAATCTTCAAAATACATAAGGATCCATCCATAGGCCTCTAGAGTGAAGAACCTCCTTTTCAAGGATGAGGTCTCGGTGGAGGTCAATGTGGTCCCAACATTAGTGTGTGGTACCATCTTTGTTTCATCTTCTAAATAAACTTCTTTGTTTGATACAGGTGTCTCATACTTGTTTACTTATATAATTTTAGTTGATATTATAAGACCTTCAATGAATCTTAATTACATTATTATAGAACATAATACACCTCTTCGAAATAGGATAGGAAATGGGTTTTGTTGTCCATACTATTCTTTATATATAGATGATATAAGGTTTTTCTAGGAATTCTTAGTTCTCATTCTTGATCTATTTGATTCCATCATTAGGATGGATTGGGTAATATCTTCTTGAGATAAAATTGATTGTTATCATCGGTCTGCTTCATTCTCTACTGATGATCGGATATCTCATGTGTTCATGGAATAGTGGGGCCAAATCTCCAGGGATCCTAGACCATCACACCTATAGAAAGTAGTTTTTTCTTCTATTTTGGTTTATACCGATGATGTATCCTCCCATGTCATTCTTCACTTGATTTTCATAGACATACCTGATGTTGTTCAAGAATAATTATCTAATCTTCCTCTAGAGAGAGAGGTGGAGATATCAATTGATTTAGTTCCAAGTATGCAGCTGATTTTTATACCCTCTTATTATGTGGAAGTTTCTGAGATGAGATAGCTCAATTTTTATATAGACTATCTTCTTAAAAAGAGAAATATTCATTCTAGTGTTTCATCATGGGCATCACTCATTCTCTTTTTTATGAATACTTATTGTTATTTATGTCTCTATATAGACTATAAAAAACTGAAATTAGTGACTATTAAGAAAAAATAATTTTTTCATGTTCGAATGACATGTTTGATGAGTAAAATAGGGTGGAGTGGTTATTGAATATTAATCTTTAGACAGTATATCACTAGATCATAGTTTTGGAGATTGATATCATTAAGAACACTTTTACACTACTGGAAAATGGGTCTATACCCACGTTTTTGCACAAAACCGTGGGTATAGGACACCCATATACCCACGGTTTCCCAAAACCGTGGGTATAGGGTTAGTATAGGAACCTATACCCACGGTTTTGGAAAACCGTGGGTATAGGTCCCCTATACCCACGGTTCTCGGCAAAACTGTGGGTATAGGTTAATTTTGAAGACCTATACCCACGGTTTTGGTAAAACCGTGGGTATAGGGATTGTCATAGAGACCTATGCCCACGGTTCTAAAAAACCGTAGGGATAGGGGTTTTTTTTTACAAGACCTATACCCACGGTTTTCCAAAACCATGGGTATAGATTTTACTTATTATGGCGGGGGGGAATTCACGCGGGAGTGAATTTTGTTTTGGCGGGAAGATGATTTCAAATTAATATAATTATATGGAGTGAAGATTTTATTTCAATAATTTCGCTTGGCTAGTTGGTTCAGTGTATGTATCGTATATGAAAGACCGGAGTTCGAATCTTGGTATATTTTTATTTTTCAGATATTTGATTATTTTTAGTATAAGTAAATAACCAGATTGAAATTTTAAAAAAATTAGATTAGCTGAGTTGGTCAGGAGTTCCGTATTCCCTTCAAATGTCGCGCGAGTCGCGGGTTCAAATCCTCCCAAGCGCGTTTTTTGAATTTATTTCCTTTCATTCGAAATCTGTGGATTAGATTAATATATATTTGTAGATATCTGCGTATATAACAAATAGAAATTGTAGGTGCGTTGGTCTTGTGGTGAGGCGCAGCAGTGAAGCGTGGCTGGGTTGTAGGTTCAAATTCCAGCAGCCTCCCATTTCTGATTTTTAATACCCCACGGTTTGGAAACCGTGGGGATTGGTGTGTGCCACGCTGGAGCAGCGTGGTCCTCCCTTTGAAAAGGCTATACCCACGGTTCTCCTAAACCGTGGGTATAGGGTGAGACCCCTATACCGACGCCACTCAGCCCCACGGTTCCCCAAACCGTGGGTATAGCCTATACCCACGGTTTTGGGGGCTATACCCACGGTTTTGAACCGTGGGTATAGGTCGTTTTTCCAGTAGTGTTAGGAGTAGGTATAACTATTATAAATATACTAAAATGCCTTTTTACCTGACTAACACTCCTTCAATGTTTATGGATTTGAGGAACCATAGATTACATAAGAATCTTGGCTTCTTTTTCTTGGGATTTGTGGATGATATCCATGTCTATTTTATATTTGATCATGAGAATAATAACTATATGAATTTGTTTTTGTAAATTTTAATGTTTCACCACCAAAATCGTAAAATATCATAATAAAATTTTTAAATCCATGAAGTGAAATTCTTAGGGAATTTAATTTCATAACATGGCCTTCCAGTTAATCTTGAGAAAGAGAAGGCCATAATTTTATAGGAAGAACCGTAGAATGTATTCAAAATATAGGGATTAAAAGATTTGGATGGATATTATCAATGTTTTTCAAGGTTTTTTTAGTGTTTCAATCACCTTTTACAACTCTTACTGTCAAAGAGATGAAATTAAATTTGGAAGATAAGTTCCATTTTTCTTTTGATTAATTGAAATGAATTATAACATAAACACCTATTTTGATCTTACCTAATCTCAGTAAGGGTTCTGTGGTATATATTTATCATTCTAGTGTTATTATATGTTTTTTTATTATTAAAGATGATCATAATTTTTCCTATGACTCTCTTCAGCTTTGATAACATGAGAAAAAATACTTGAATCGTGATTTAGAGCTTTTTGCTATTATAAATGTTCTTATTTTTTGGTGAAAGTATGTCATTGGGGATAGGTTCATAGTCTATTTAGATCATAGGTTTCTGAGCTATAAATTTTCTTCTAAGAACATTAATCTATGGAAGAGGTGGTGGGTGTAATATCTATAAAATTTTAACTTTATTGTTTCTTACACCAAAGTTGAGGGGAATGTTTTTGTTGATTATTTTTGTAAAAACGTTATACCTCAGGCTATCTTGGAATTGAAATGTAAAGACCCGTAAATTTCAAGGAATTTTTTTTTAATTCTTTTGGTTTTGCGAGTACGTATTTTCAGACGTCGAATGATTCTGAGGCCCAGTGTTCCCGGAATCAATTTTCGAAGTTTAGCTCGGGTACGTTCAGTGAATGAACGAGCAGGTTTTTCTAACTTTTGAACTGGTGCTCGGAATTGAAATCTGAGGGCACTGATGAATCCACAGCACCGGTAATTGCTTAAAAGGACACTTACCACAGATGCGTTCGTGAAAGATGAGAAGATAATTTTGGGCGGTTTGTTTAAGGAATAAATAAAAAAAATTCGGAACAATTTTTTTTCATGAGGAGGTTTTTCCTCCCATGGGTAGTTAAGGGTGGGGCCCACATACACTTAACTACCCAAGTGTGGATTTAAGAGAGGTGGGGCCCACATGAGCCCCACCATTTAATTCTCTCTAAATCTCTTTTAGAACCCCCAATAATTTTTACAAACCTCCATTAATTGTCACCTAAACCCATTAAATTATGTCAACCCATAATTTAATGAGGAACCTTACCTTTTCCCTTTTTAATTTAATCTGCCAACGCGTTTAATTATGGGGGAACCTTCTCTATCCCTCCTTTAATTAAATTTCAACACATTTTAATCAGTGTGGTGAAAAAATTATAGGAGAGTTTCTTTGAGTTTAATAAAATAATAGGTGGGACCTATTATTTTGGGGATAAAGGAGAGAGCATCGTTGTGTGACGAAGAACGCCGGCCTCTGATGAAGAATGACGGAGAATGCTGGTTCCTTGGAAATCAACGAAGCACCGCCAAATCCTCTTCTCCAAGACGCCGTGTACCGCGACGCTTACGATCCTCTCCTCCGCAATTCCGTGTACCGCGACACCTATGATCCTCTCCTCTGCAACGCCGTGTACTGCGACGCCTACGATCCTCTTCTCCGTAATGTCGTGTACCACGACGCCGACGATCGTCTTCCTTGTCGAGGTAGGGGTTTTGGTTTATTTTACTTTATGTAGATTATACCCTTGACATGTCAAATAATTGTTGGGAGTAGTTTCAAACCACTAACGGGGTGGGTGTGTACAAAAAAACAAGTCTGAACCCACCATTTTTTTGTTCTTGATGCGCGGAACGTTGGGCGACAATGGAACGGGACCACAACGGCATTTGAATGCCGTCACAGTGAAGAGCGGGTCCTGAGACAACCGAAAGTGTATATGGGAGCAAGAACGGACCACTAGAATGACTCCGGTGGCCCGCGGAAACCTCCAGTGGCGTGGGTCGTGGGCGTGGCGGCGACGGCGGTCGGAGGTGGCGGCTGGCACCGTCCGGCCACCTGGAGGCGGCGGTGCTCCGGCACGCCACCAGCAGGAGCCGCGTGAGATCTGGAGGGGACGCGTCGACCGCGCATGGAGTCCGTGGAGCGCAAAGGAGGGGGGGCCGCGTCCCCCCCCCCTGCTCGACCCGTTGGCCGATCAAACACGCCCCTCTGGCCGGGCCGGGGTGGGTCGCGCGGACCGGGCCGGGCCCAGACCCCCCACTTCAGACTGTTTTCAGTTTTTTGCTCATAACATAAGCTAAGGACCTCCGATTGACACACTTTCAGTTTCATAGGAATCCTTTGATAAATATGTTCATTTAACAATATTACACATAAGGTTTTGAAGAACTTTGGGTATAGCTAGGTTGGTTCGAACATGAAACCAATCGGGCCCTCGGAGTGGAAATGCTTATAACTTGAGCTCTGAACGTCCGATTGACCTGTCGTCGAATTCATCGAATTCCTCTTAGTGAGAAAGTTCTTTTGGCTTAATCTTCTTGAGTTTTGGGGGCAGCTGGAGTATGGTCAGGTTGGTTTTATCTTAAAAACCAACCGGGCCCCTGGGACGGAAAAGCCAATAACTCTCAGACTGGGTGTCTGATTGACGCATCGTCTGTCATGTTGGGTTTCTTTTGACGAGAGGGAACTTTGAGATAAATAAACTCTTGACTTCGTGACAGTTGATGTATCGACCCCCTTGTCTTGTGGAGCAGACCCTCCTGGAATCGAGCGTGTTGTGTGCAGGAACCCTAGATATGGTTGCGACTTCATCGACTTCTGCACTGGAATCCTCCGTGGGTTCGACAGCGACGACTACCGTACTGGAATCCTCCGTGGGTTCGACGGCGATGAGTACAGTTCTTGTATCCTATGTGGGTCTGGCAGTATTGACCTCTTTACTTGTATCCTGTGTGGGTCTGGCAGAGTAGCTGGTCTTGTATCCTGTGTGGGTCCGACAGCTTAGCTGGTCTTGTATCCTATGTGGGTCTGACAGCTTAGATGAATCAGTGGCTACATCTGATCATCTCTATCGCCTTACAAAGTTTATATCTGTGTGTGCTGAGTCTTTATTCTCAATATTATCATCGATGTGTTTGACTTTCTTCCCTTTGTGGACTGGGTTGTGTTTTTTTCTGTGTGGAGTGTGTTGAGCTATCCTTTTTGGATTGGGTTGTGCTTCCCTTTGTGGACTGCGTGGTGGTTCGGAGTTGGAGACGAACTGTAACCGATGACTTAGTTATATGTATGGGCATATACCTAAGTAGTGTTGTTGATAATTCGGGATTGTATATTTCCATTGTGGTTTATCCTTCGTGGATTCTGAGAGACCTTCATGGGTCTCGGGGTCCCTACTGAGTATCATATACTCACCCATGCACGGGCTATGCCCGCACTACGTTGTGTTGGATGCAGACGACGGAAAACACTGATCGAGTTGGAGGCTGGTGGAGCTGGACGGTACCCGGAGGTGTACCACTTGGCGGGACGTACACGGAGCGGACGGTCGGACCGAGGAGCTGAGGAGACTATCTGTACCCACCCTTCAGGTGGGATTTCCGGAGGATGACTCGGTGTTGCTGTTTTACCACCTGCTGCTTTACTTTCCTTTCAGTTGTACTTTACTTTCAGTTGGGTTAGTATTCTGGCCCATTTACTTTCCAGCACTTACTTTTGTACTCAGTTTACATAGTGGTTACTTCAACTTGTGTACTATGTGGTGTTTGTTTCCTTATATAAATTAAATTCCTCCCCTTTTTTGGGATTTACGTCTTTGGTGCTAGTCACCATCCCCTGGCCTATGGGAGGCAGGCCTGGGGTAGTCACGGTACTTGCCCCGAGGATGGGTCGTGAAAAATTGGTATCAGAGGAGTCGGTTCATCCACAGAACTCAGGACTCTGATAATTTCTTCTCTATTAAGAAATAATGTTTAGAGTAATGAGTGTGGTTATCAGTCCAGGGAGTCCAGTGTTGGTGTGGAAGCTGACGAATCCATACATCAGGACCCTGACTTCTAATTTCTGACTCAGTGCATGAAAAAATTGATTGCATGTGTGTTTCAAAAGTTTTATTTCTGATTACTTTGTTTCATCTCACCAGGTATATTGTATTAACTGTGGCGCACCTGTTTCTTTTCAGGATGGCCCCACAACGGCAGCCAGCTAGGGTTCTGAGCTTTGTGCGAGAGAGCAGCCCACCGAGCGACGAGGCCTCGGTGCAGGGCCCCATTACAGCGGAGGCACCGGCGGTACCTTTACCCGCCGAGCCACCGATGCTACCAGCCCCAACGGAGGAGAGTGCACGCCACCTCAACATGTTTCATGTGTTTCAGAGGCAGAGGCTGCCCAGGTTCCATGGAGAGACAGATCCTCAGGAAGCCGAGGATTGGCTAGAGGCTGTCATCAGAGTCTTCAGGTTGGTAGGGACACCAGTAGACCTCATGGTGATCCTTGCCACGAGTCTCCTACATGCAGCAGTAGGTAGATGGTGGAGCCTAATGCTCCAGGTGCATGATGATGCATCTCTACTTTGGACGGACTTCGAGATCCTCTTCCACTCGGAGTTCGTTCCAGCTACCCTTTGTGCGGTGCGCATCCAGGAGTTATTATAGCTGCGGTAGGGAAGCATGTCAGTAGCCCAGTACGTGGTGAGATTTACCGACCTCTCGCGCTACTCCATGGACATGGTACGAGACCCATTCATCCGGGCCCAGACCTTTGAGCAGGGGATGAGGCATGAGATCAGAGCTTCTATTATTCCACTCAGTATCCCAACCCTGGCGGGGTGCTGGAGCGAGCCCTGCTAGTGGAGAGCTTTCTCGCCGAGCATCCATCAGCAGTGAGACCCACCGCAAGATGGCACGGAGTGGAGTCTTTTACAACTAGCAGTCGACAGATGACGCAGGGGTCCAATCGGACCAGGCCATCTGGTGGGCGACCTTAGGACATGGGTTCGGCTATGCGGGGCACACGGCGCAGAGCCAACCTTCCGAGGAGAAGACAGTGTTATGCATACAGCGGGCAGGGCCACATGGCTCGTGACTGCCTGACCCGCCATGCAGACGAGAAGCAGACAGTGGAGGGACCTCTGAGGTAGAGGCAGAGGTTCAACTGTGGTGGTCCGCAGGGAGCAGGCAGATGAGGCAGAAGAGATGGCCGAGCAGCGGGTGGTGGACGACGCTTCGAGGCTCTACCACCACCACCCCCAGGAGGTCCACCCCAACTATAGAGAGCTAGCGGGCAGAGGCAGGCTCAGCTCCAGGCAATAGAGGCTTACAACCATGGCACACCCAAGATGATTCGAGGTACTATCTGTGTCTACTCCACCCTTGATGCAGTTCTTATAGACACAGGTGCGAGTCATTCTTTTATTATCGCTGCCCTTGTTCGGATCTCGGAGATTCCAACAGAGCCATTGGCTCGATCCTTGCGGCTAGAGACTCCTACGGGAGCAGACTCGACGATTACGCACTGTTGTAGGCAGTGTGAGCTTACTCTAGGTGGTGATATCTTTGGCTGGGATCTTCTTGTAGCGGTGTTGAGGCCTTATGACGTCATCATGGGTATGGACTGGTTATCTACAGTCCATGCTCAAATTGACTGTATTAGGAGCAAGGTGAAGTGTGTCCACATCGATGGGAGAAGGTTCACCTTCACCAGCGAGAAGGGATCCTTTGCAGCACAGGATGGACTCACGTAGAGGATAGGACAGTCGATCACTCATAATTTGGCTATTCTCATCCTAGGAGTAGTTGACGTGTAGAGTCTGGGTTTTCCTGTTGTGGTGGATTAGTATGCGGACTTTTTTCCTAACAACGTTACAGTACTACCTCCTCATAGAGAGGTAGACTTCTATATTGACCTGTACCCCGGGACATCCCCGATATCCACTCCAGTATATCGGATGGCTCGCGTTGAGCTTCGAGAGCTACGGGTACAGCTGGAGGACTTGCAGGGAAAGGGATTCATCCAACCCAATGTTTCACCCTGGGATTCCCCGATACTGTTCTCCAAGAAGGAGGATGGGAGCTTGCGACTATGTGTCGACTATCGTCTCCTCAACCAGGTGACTATGAGGAACAAGTATCCACTTCTGAGTATTTATGACCTCTTCGATCAGCTCAAGGGAGAACGTTGGTTCTTGAAGATAGACCTCAGGTCAGGCTATCATCAGCTCCGAGTTCGGGATGAGGATGTGCAGAAGATGGCCTTCAGATGTTGGTACGGCCACTATGAGTTCTTGTTCATGCCCTTCGGTGTGACCAATGCTCTAGCAGTGTTCATGAGTCTCATGAACAAGATCTTCCTGCCCTACCTCGATCAGTTCGTAGTAGTCTTCATTGACGACATACTGATTTACTTGACTACTGAGGAGGAGCACGCCTACCACCTATGGGTTGTATAGGATACACTCTGAGAGCACTAGATTTATGGTAAGCTCTCGAAGTTCCAGTTTTGGCTTCAAGAGGTTCACTTGTTGGGGCACGTCATCTCTGAGGCGGGAGTTGCAGTGGATCCCGCGAAGGTCGACGCGGTACTTTCTTGGGAGCCACCTAGGAGCGTGACAGAGGTGCGGAGTTTCCTAGGTCTGGCTGGGTACTATCGGAGATTTGTTTCAGACTTCTCTAGAGTTGGAGCACCGCTTACAGCTTTGACGAAGAAGGGGAAACCATTTAAGTGGTCAGACAGATGTCAGTAGAGCTTCCAGGAGCTGAGGCAGAGATTGACCAGTGCACCCATCTTGAGGCTTCCAAATGAGGGCATAGGGTATGTAGTTTACTGCAACGCAACAGGGACTAGGCTCGGGTGTTTCCTAATGCAGGATCGAGCAGTGATCGCTTACGGTTCACGACAGTTGAGGCAGCACAAGCAGAACTACGCTACCCATGACCTGGAGTTAGCAGCAGTGGTCTTTGACTTGAAGATGTGGTGGCACTATCTGATGGGCGACTGCTTTACAGTCTACTCTGACCACCAGAGTCTCAGGTACATCTTCTCGCAGAAGGACTTGAACCTGATACTGTGGAGATGGCTTGAGTTCCTCCAGGATTATGACTTTGAGATAGTCTATACTCCTGGAAAGGGGAATGTTGTGGCGGATTCTCTCAGCAGGAGATCGGGCATTCAGCTACTTTTTTAGGTGACGGAGCAGCTAGCTGCATTGCAGATATCCTTCATGGATAGAGATGGGGCAGCCTTTCTTCATTCACTCACAGTCACTCCTCCACTGCTTCAGCGGGTCAGAGAGGCATAGTGTGGGGACGTGGACTGTGAGACGTGATGTGCACAGATATCCTCAGGACAGGAACCTGATGGGTTTTTTGTAGGAGGAGAGCACGTCATCCTCTTCCGGGGACTTACCATGGTACTAGTTACACTACGGGAGGAGGTGCTGATGGATTTTCACACTTCCCCTCTAGAGGTACATCATGGAGTGGCGAAGATGTACCAGGATCTTAGACAACAGTACTGGTGGCCGGGTATGAATATGGTTGTGGCAGAGTTCGTTTCTTGATGCCTCGCCTGTTAGAAGTGAAGGCACAGAACTAGGTACCTGCAAGCTTGGTACATCCCTTAGAGGTCCTAGAGTGGATGTGGGACGGTATATCCATGGATTTCGTGATGGGGCTTCCACGTACTTCCAGAGGACATGACTCCATCTGGGTGATCCTAGACCGACTCACCAAGTCGGCCCACTTCTTACCCATCAGAGAGCAGGGCTCAGTGGAGAGCTTGGGATGCCTCTACGTTTTGGAGATCATACGACTTCATGGGCTTCAATCATCTATCATCTCCAATTGAGATGCTCGGTTTACTTCCCGGCTTTGGAAGGGGTTACAGGATGCATTTGGGACATAGCTACGGCTGAGCACCACCTTTCACCCTCAGATGGATGGCCAGATGGAGAGGACCATTCAGACTCTCGAGGACATGCTCTTTGAATATGTCATTGTCTTTGGTCACATCTAGGAGGATCACCTACCCTTGGTGGAGTTTGCGTACAACAACAGCTACCACTCCACCATCGGGATGGCACCTTACGAGGCACTGTACGAACGACCTTGCAAATCACCTCTATGCTAGACTGACCCTGGGGAGTCATCACTCATAAGACCAGAGATGGTTCAAGCTACTATAGAGAAGGTGTAGATCATCCAGGAGCAGATGAGGACTACACAGAGCAAACAGAAGTCCTATGCTGATAGGAGGCGGATACCACTGGAGTTTGAGGATGGCGACCACATTTTCTTATGGGTCTCACCTCGACGTGGATTACAGAGATTTAGCTGGGGTGGAAAGTTATCTTTGTGCTTCATTAGACCATTACAGGTTCTTAACAGGATAGGTGAGGTAGTTTATCGCCTGGTTCTTCCACCTCAGTTGCACCGGGTGCATGACGTCTTTCACGTATCTCAGCTGAGAAGATACGTGTACGAACCGACACATATCATCGATCATGGGGAGCTGGACATCGATGACCGGGAGACTTTTGCAGAGGTCCCAGTGGAGATCGAGGATCGACCGGAGAGGGCCCTACGTGGATGGTCGATTCCTCTGGTGCGCATCAGGTGGTAGCACGGGAACCTCCAGGAGAGCACATGGGAGTGGGAGGCTCAGATGCATGCTCAGTACCCTCTTTTGTTTCCCTAGTTTATGATGTATCTTTACGGGGATGTAAAGCCCTGAGGTGGGATTAATGTAAAGACCTGTAAATTTCAAGAAATTTTTTTTCAAAATTCTTTGGGTTTTGCGAGTATGCAGTTTCTGACGGCACATGATTCCGAGTCCCGGTGTGCATGGAATCAATTTACGAAGTTTAGCTCAGGTACGTTCAGTGAACGAACGAGCGGGTTTTTCTAACTTTTTAACCAGTGCTCGGAATTAAAATCTAAGGGCACCGATGAATCCGCAGCGCTGGTAATTGCTTAAAGGGATACTTACCGTAGATGCATTCGCGAAAGAGGAGAAGATAATTTTTGGGGGATTGTTTAAGGAATAAATAAAAAAATTATTGGAACAATTTTTATTTCATGAGGAGGTTTTTCCTCCCTTGGGTAGTTAAGGGTGGGGCCCACAGCCACTTAACTACCCCAAGTGTGGATTTAAGAGAGGTGGGGCCCACACGATCCCCACCATTTAATTCCCTCTAAATCTCTTTTAGAACCCCCATTAATTTTGACAAACCTCCATTAATTGTCACCTCAACCCATTAAATTATGTCAACCCATAATTTAATGAGGAACCATCCCTTTTCCCTTTTTAATTTAATCTTCCAACTTGTTAAATTATGGGGGAACCTTCTCTCTCCCTCCTTTAATTAAATGTCAACACATTTTAATCAGTGTGGTGAAATAATTGTAGGAGAGTTTCTTTGCGTTTAATAAAATAATAGGGGGGGGCTATTATTTTGGGGATCAAGGAGAGAGCATCGTTGTGAGACGAAGAACGCCGGCCTCTGATGAAGAATGAGGAAGAACACTGGTTCCTTGGAGATCGACGACGCGCCGCCAAATCCTCTTCTCCGCGACGCCGTGTACCGCCATGCCTACGATCTTCTCCTCCGCGACATTGTGTACCGTGACGCCTACGATCCTCTCCTCTGCGACGCTATGTACCGCGAAGCCTATGATCCTCTTCTCCGCGACACCGTGTACCATGATGCCGATGATCGTCTTCCTTTTCAAGGTAGGGGTTTTGGTTTATTTTACTTTATGTAGATTATACCCTCGACATGTCAAATAATTGTTGAGAGTTGTTTCAAACCACTAACGCAGTGGGTGCGGACAAACGAACATGTCTGAACCCACCATTTTTCTTTTCTTGATGCATAGAATGTTGTGAGATGATAGAATGAGACAGCAACGGCGTTTGAAGGTCATCGTTGTGAAGAGCGGGTCTGAGACGACCGCAGGTGCAGACGGGAGCAAGAACAGACCACCGGAATGACTCTGGTGGCCCGCAGAAACCTCTGGCGGCACCGGCCGGCCGTCCGGAGGCGGCGGCGCCCTGGTGTGCCGCCGGCAGTAGCTGCCGCGACGGCAGTTGGCCGGATCCCACGGCCACGCGGGATCCATAGGGGACGCGGCGACCGCGCGCCGCATCCGTGGTGCACAAAGGAGGGGGGACCGCGTCCCCCCCCCCCCCCTGCTCGGCCTGCTGGTCGAGCCAGCGTGGCCCCCCGGCCAGGCCAAAGCGGGTCGCGTGAACCGGGATGGGTCGCGCCCGGCCGGGCCGGATCCTAACCTGGGTCGGGTCGACCCGGTTCAGGCCGACCCAGGGGGGTTGGGTCGGGTCGGGCCCAAACCCCCCACTTCGGACTGTTTTCAGTATTTTGTTCATAAATTAAGCTACGGACCTTCGATCGATGCATCATCTGTTTCATAGGAGTCATTGGATCAAGTTGGTCATTTCGGTATATTACACTCAAGGTTTTGGAGAACTTTGGGTATAGCCGGGTTGGTTCGAACACGAAACCAATCGGTCCCTCGGAGCGGAAACGCTTATAACTTGAGCTCCAGACATCCGATTGACGTGCCGTCGACTTTGTCGAATTCCTCTTAGTGAGATGGTTCTTTTGGGTTACTCATCTTGAGTTTTGGGCGTAGTTGAAGTACGGTCAGGTTGGTTTTATATTAAAAACCAACCAGGCCCCTGGGACGGAAAAGCCAATAACTCTCAGACCGGGCGTCCGATTGACGCACCGTCTGTTGAGTTGAATTTCTTTTGACGAGACGGAACTTTGAGATACATCAACTCTAGACTTAATGACATTTGATGTATCAACCCCCTTGGCTAGTGGAGCGGACCCTCCTGGAATCGAGCATGTTGTTTGCGGGAACCCTAGAGCTGGCTGCGACTGCATTGACTTCTGTACTGGAATCCTTCGTGGGTTCGATAGCGACGACTACCGTACTAGAATCCTCAGAGAGTTCGATGGTGATGACTACTATTCTTGTTTCCTATGTGTGTCTGGCAGTATTGACCTCTGTACTTGTATCCTGTGTGGGTCCGGCAAAGTAGCTGGTCTAGTATCCTGTGTGGGTCCGACAGCTTAGCTGGTCTTGTATCCTATGTGGGTCTGACAGCTTAGATGAATCAGTGGCTACATCTGATCATCTCTATCGCCTTAAAAAGTGTATATATGTGTGTTCTGAGTCTTTATTCTCAGTCTTATCATCGATGTGTTTGACTTGCTTCCCTTTGTGGACTGGGTTATGTTTTTTCCTGTGTGGACTGTGTTGAGCTATCCTTTGTGGACTTGGTTGTGATTTCCTTTGTGGACTGCGTGGTTCTTGGGAGATGGAGACGAACTGTAACTGATGAATTAGGTATATGTATGGGAATATACCTAATTAGTGTTGTTGATACTTCTTGATTGTATATTTCCTTTGTGGTTTATCCTTTGTGGATTCTGAGAGACCTTTGGTGGTCTCGGGGTCCCTACTGAGTATCGTATACTCACCCCTGCATGGGTTATGCCCGCACTTTGTTGTGTTGGATGTAGACGATGGACAGCACTGATCGAGGTGGAGGCTGGTGGATCCGGAAAGTACCCGGAGGTGTACCACTTGGCGGGACGTACACGGAGCGGACGGTCAGACCGAGGAGCTGAGGAGACTATCTGTACCCACCCTTCAGGTCGGATTTCCAGAGGATGACTCAGTGTTGTTGTTTTACCTCTTGCTGTTGTACTTTCCTTTTAGTTGTACTTTACTTTCAGTTGGGTTTGTATTCTGGCCCATTTACTTTCCAGCACTTACTTTTGTACTCAGTTTACTTAGTGGTTACTTCATCTTGTGTACTCTGTGGTGTTTGTTTTCTTATATAAAGGCAATGCCTCCCCTTTTTCGGGATTTACGCCTTTGGTGCTTGTCGCCAGTCCCTGGCCTATGGGAGGCGGGCCTAGGGTAGTCATAGAATGGACCCCGAGGATGGGTCGTGACATGAAATATAAGTTAATCCTTATGGTTATTTTCACTTAGTTTCATCTAGACATACATGATGATGATTCGGGTATGGTTATGACTAGTGTTGAGTTGTCTTCATCTCTCCTTGATTCTATTTTGAAAGACCTATAGTAGGATAATGATTTCATGGGAGTTAGGGAAACCATATGTGTTGGGGGAACTATTTCTAGTTTTTCACTCCCTTATGATGGAATTATTCATTTCAAGGATCGGTTTACTATCCCATCATTTGTGAAAATTTTAATTACATGCTTTTCGCAATAATTAATGGGTTGTTTGCCCAAGTACTATAAATATTTATTATCATAGAAGATGGATTTTTTTTGGATGGGTATGGATCATGATATTATTTTCTACGTGTCCCACTATTACACCATCTAGTAGATAAAGTTAAAGCACCTTAAGACTTCTGATCTACTCCAACCTCTTTTGGTGTTATTTCTAAAATGGGAAAATTTGTCCAATAACTTCATCTATTGATTACCCTTGACTACTCAAGAAAATAATGTTATTTGTGAGGTGACTAATTGTTTGACTAAATTAAATATTTTAATTTTGATCAGGGAAAGCACCAAGTTTGGTGATTTGGGTTAGTTATACATGAACGATATTGTGAGGTTACATTAGGTTTCCTCTACAATTATTTCTGATTGGTATCTCGTTTTATCTTCTAGATTCTGGAAGAGTCTCTAAGAGGTTATGGGGACACAAGTCATATTGATCACAACATACCATCCACAAATGCATGTCCAGATAGAGTGTGCTATGTAGGTTATAGAATACATTATCTATGATTATGTATTTTATTTAGATGGATCACAGGACAACCATATAGGACTGGACAAATTCTATTATAATAATAGCTATATGTCATCTATAAAAATTGTTATATTTAAGGATTTATATGTTTGAACGTGAAGATCCCCATTTTGTTGGTTAGAGTTGGAAGAGTAATCTCTTATGGTATTGAGTCTCGTTCATGATTTTTCACTAATTTTTTAATATATATGTCCAAACTTGGTTATAACTCAGAGTTGGAAGTTATTTTTTGTGTATCATAGGCGTCATAATTCAAAGTTTTCCATTGGGTATCGGGTCTTATTTAATGTTTCTCCATGGATGGATAACCGTTATCTTAAGGAACAAGGGAAAGTAGATCTGATATATGTTGGACCATTTTATATCACCTAATTTATTGGTAAGGTTTCATATCAATAGTTTTTACCAGCATAGTTGATGGGTATTCATGATGTTTCCTGCATATCTCAGCTCAAGAAGTACCATTTTGATCCTTCCCATGTTTTCGTTTAAGAGGAAGTTATGTTATATATATATATGTATCTATTATAATAAACTCATATAGATCATTCAATCTCATATTAAAGTCTTATTTCGAATGTCTATTTTTTGCTCAAAGTGTTATGGTTGCATGGAACAGATTTCCATGAGACCTGGGAGAATGAATCATCATTGAGGGAATGTGGCCTCAACTATTTATGAAGCATCCTTATTCAACTTGACTTTAAATGGATATAAATTCCTGAAAATTATGATTTCCTAGTTTATTTACATTATTATTTAATATTTAAGATGATTTTTCAGGTTTGAGTGGTTTCAGTGGTGATTAAGGGGTTTTATAAAGTACTTTGGTTGAATTCTAGGTTCAGGAGATGGTTCAGGATGTAAATGACCATTCAAACCATGAATTAATTATATGTTGAATTCATGGATCTAGTTTTGGTACATTATAACTTTTAATGATGTGATATTATATCCATATCATGAACTAGGCCTCTGGGATTTTAAACCAAGGAAACACATTACATGGTGTATACTATCCCAAAATATCATTTCATGAATCAAATTTTTAGGAAATAAATATTATCTATTGTATAAAATGATATTCATTCAGAACCTAACACTTTTACCATTCTCATTCCTCCTCTCTCCCCCCAACCCTATAACCAATCTATGTAATTTTTTGGTAAATCCTGCTCTTTAGGGATTCTCTAATTGCACTTTAATCTCTATATTAGTTGTTTGGTACTATTTTGGTATGTGTGGTTATTATTTTCATATTTTCTCCATTTATCCTTCAATTTTTAGTAGTTTCATCCTATGTTTCCAGGATCTATTGATCATTTTATGATCCTTCTCTAATATCCTCTATATCTCTTCCATGATTATGTTTCTAAGGCCACCTTTCTTATTAGTTGTGGTGAATTATATATGATTGTTGAGGTTTTTTTTATCTACCTTCTCAATAAAAACCTTTTATTATTAAAACATGATTCTAATATGTGATCATTAATGTTATATACTCTTTAATTTTTTATTACATTCATTTCCTTCCAGTGTGTGTGGATCTCATCACGGTTGGTGTGTGACCCAAGTTTGAGGTATGTGATTCCATCTCTAGCCTATATTGGATGAACCTTGAATTATCTTGATTTATGAAATTCTTTTATAATTGAATTGTAATGATTCTTTATTGATTTATTTGTGCACAAAAAAAGTACTTTTGAGAAAAAAGTGTTTTTCCCTTATTTTGGTGAATGGAATTTTATTTTAAAAGCATTGTAAAATAGATTGTGAACATGGTTTTAAATGTATATTTTTTATGAATAAATGGTAGTTTAGATTTTTTTTGAAAAATATAATCCCATTGAAATTGATTTGATATATTCCACACATGGGATCCTTGGATATTTAGGAAGAAAGTGTAGTATTGGGCATCAGCCAATGGTATTGTCTGGGGCTCACTTTGTAGGGTGCTCTTCCCTTCCTATATCATAGATACATTGGATCTGGGACTACGATTGACATTATAGGTAGTTCAATTTATGGGGTGTTCCACTATTACCTTGACTTTGATGCATGGGCTCTAAGGACATGAGTGTGCACTAGTATTTGATTGATATTGGAGTACGAATGATATAGAAATCCTGACCTTATGTTATCTTTTGGGTGTTTTCCTTTTTGTGTTGGATTTATATTACATTTTTATATGATTTTATACATTATTTGATTTATTTGAATTAATATTTGAAATTATACATTGAAATTATTTTACCTGGTTTTGTGAAATATTTTGAAAAAGGGAAATTTTTACCAGTATATTGATGTAAAACTATGTAACAACTTATCATTAAATGTTTTCATTAAATTTAATATATTTGTACTACTGTATAGAGAATTTTTATAGAAAACCTTGTTTTGAACCTACTAATCTAGTTTATATAACACCCTATACACTCCCATGGGTTTGTTTAGACATTTTTATATCTTATCCAGGAATGGGTAAGGAACCAAAATGAGGTAGTGAGGTTTCTGTAAGCTTGTTATAGTTATTTGGTGGTTTGATGGTGGGATGTTACAAACATATCACTAGGGGTTATTGTTAATATTTTGGGGTTATCCTTTTGTATATTTGTTTACTTTTTGATGGTTTATTATCTGGATAATTTTGGTTTGTATTGCTACCATTGGAACTCATTATTATGGAATTTTTTTCTGGTTGTTCTTTCCACATGTATATATTATATGTATCTTGTTTCATGTTGGTAAAAACCATTCCCTCTTATTATTTTTTGATACCTAGGTTTTAGTCATCAACCTATTGGGATTGGGAACTCCTTTAGGGTCTTACCATGGTCCATTTTGAATCCTAGTTGGATTAATTTTTAGATCTAAGTCATGACATCAAAAGACATTATTTTGGGCACAATTGATATAGTCATGAGTATTTTTTTCACTTTGGTTTGATTTTCCTTTCATTTAGTAGAAATCATTCTACTTTGGTTTTTTTACATACTCATGAATATGATCATTTATTTATATAGAATTTTAATATTTTATGTATGGTTTTCGAATATTATTGGGTTATATTATTATATATAAAAGAGTAATTCCTCCAATATTTTATGTTATATACCCTTTGTCTTAGTCTCAAACCTATTGATTATTAGAGGCATATTAATAGGGTAACTCTTGATCTAATTTTTAGCTGAGATGGAATCATGGTGGGGTTATAACATCACCATGTTTATTGAAAAACCATTGATTCATAAAATTATTAATTTGGTGAAAATGTTACACAAAATAAGTTATTTTAATGTGAGAAAAGGAAGTATAAAACTTTATTTTTCTCATAGAACAATAAAACTATGTTATATTTAATGAATAAAATATAATGGTTGTAAAAATTTGTAGAAGTGATTAGAAAAAATTGGTCAATCAAATATATTTTAATTTATGTAAGTGTATCAGTTTTTATCTATAATAAAATACTAAACCCACATCTATATGAAAAAATATATTTAAATTTAATAAATAAATTTCAAGTCTTTTATCATTAACAAAAAAATATTTTATATCATACAGGGAAAGAAACTATGGTAGATTCCATAGTGGATAGTTATTTTTAAAAGAGAAAAACATATAGTCTTAAATGAAAATGGGGAGTTGGAATAATCAAATTATTTAAATGGTTATTATTACTAAAGGTATGTATATTTTACTTTTATGATGAGAGAATAATATGAAAAGAACCATGGATAAATTAATCATTTTTTTAGTCATGGATAATATGAGGAAAATATAAACTATGATTTTTTTCATGTTTATATCATCACTAAGCATAAAATCATAATATTGAAACTCTAATCAATTTGTTATGAGGTCATCATAGCACTAAGAATGATTTTTAGGATTTTTTTTATTAGAATACAACATTTTAAGGATATAATCAACATGTATTGTTTCGGTGTATTTGGGTTCTTCCACTCAAATATTAAGGATGGTTATAATAAAGTTTAAAAATATATTAAATAAGGATACTTTTGGAGAGGATTGTAAAACATCTAGAGGAAATGTATAAAGTTAATCATTAATATCTATAGAGAATACTATGTTGTGAAAAACCATTTGTTGAATTTCATTATGAGAGAAATGGGTAAATGTTATTATTTCCAAGAACATAATTCATAGAGTGGTTGATAGAATCCTTGAGAAAAATTTTTAGACATACATTTTTATATAAAGGGAGTTATCCAATCAAAATGTTAGAGGATAACTGGTGTTTCAGGTATGTGTTAAAGTATAATGTTTTCTATTTTATTTCAATTATTTTTTGTAGATGTTGTGGGAATATAATTGTGAGTAATAAAATTTAAACAAGAAAAGGACTATGAAATTTAAAGAAAAATAATACTTCTTTAAATATTAAAATCAATAATCAAGGATTCAAGTGAGAGTATAAGTGAGTCATTTTTTATCATTGTATTAAACTCCACATTATTGGTTAATTAACTAATTCATTATGTTCAATATTTTCATTAGGATATTTTCTTTCCATGCATGAGAAATAGATTTTTAGAAAGCTAAATTTCCTTAAAAAACTATAATTACATGTCAAAATGTGCTTGTGATCTAAAAAAGAATTGATTTACTATACCTTAATTCATTCCATCTTAGGGAATTTACCATATAAAAAAAATAAAAGGTATTATCATATATGGATTTGTGTTTATTTTTTTCTCTCAATATTGATGAAAATGGAAGTTCTATTGAACTATAAATGTGTTATAGTGTTTTATAGATATTATTTATAAATACTAAAAATTTAGAAGAAAAACTAAATATGGACTTTTGAAATTATATTCTATATTTTAGTGGAATATCGAATAAACATTAGGGATATCAGAGTATGTTAACTCTCTAAAAAAGGCTACAAGTAGTTGTATATGGATGTTAAAGCTATGAAATTCATAATGGGATAAAATTCCAACATATTTTAAATAAAATTATGGATTATAAATACTTCAAGATGATGTGAAATAAATTGATAGAAATTTATGAAAGAGATTCAAAATGAATGTTGGAAAACTTTCATGTTGAACACAAAATAAATTAAAGTCATTGAGAATCTCATGATGAAATATTTTGATACATTATTCAATAATGAAATTTAAATTGTTGGAAACATGTGTGGATAAGGTGAGTTAAGTGATGATGTGATAATTTCCAAAAGGATTTTAAGTAGAATCCATAAAATATTCAATCTGAAATTTTTTGTTATTAAATAAACGGATATCAATAAAATATATCTCATTGGTTTTCCAAGAACACTAATGATTATGATATTTATAAGGAGTATTTTCTGATAGTAAAAAATTAAAAGGGGCTTAGTGTTTGAGGAAATAAAAAATCTATTAGTGGAAGTATATTTGGATGATGATGAAGTTTATAAGGTAATAAATTAAATCTCCTCTAATCATAAAAGATGAAAATGAAATGTTTTTTGGAAACACTGAATCACATGTGTCTCATTATTTAAGATTCAAAAAGTCACTACTAATTTCATAAATAATTTCCAATAAGATAAAAAAATAAGAAGAGTAATTAAGAAGGTGCTTTAAGAAAATAGTGAATTAATAGAATTATCATTAAAAAAAATTTACACTAATTAATATAGATTTTATAATGAGGAAAAAATCAATGAGATTTTATATTATAGTGATGCAAAGGTAGATGTTATGGTTGAAGTTTTTTACTAACAATATTTTAATGAAACCATTGAAAAAAGATAAAATGAGAAAGACTGTTTTGTTAAATTGAGATTTTAATTTGAGGAAACTTTATACATGATTTACATTAAATGGTACCTTCAAAATAAAGCTAATACAATTTTAAATGATCTAATAACCAATATTAAAAAACAAAATTTTTACATTTTTGTCTTAATGGAATAGTTGAAAGATATCAAATATGGAAAATATGATGTTCAAGATAGGGTTGTTGAGAAAATTCTTAATGTTTAAAAAAATTATAATTTAGGGATTTAAATATACTATAAATGAAAATAGTGAATGGTCAATTATATTTTTGTTTGATTTTAGTTCAGTGGTTCTCTATTAGGGTTGGATAAATTGCTATTTTTTTCAACAGTATGCTTGGTACCTACTTATCTATAAAGTGGATTTTAAAAAAAATAAAAAACAAGATTTTTAGGAAATAGGATCATGTTTATTAGAGATAATTTTTTTAATCATACATTAATCTCAATAATCACTTTAAATATATAATTTTTATAATTGATTTCTATATCTAAAAAACTCAAAAAATTGAACGATTCTTAATGAGAAGAAAAATTATCAAATTACAAAATCATTGAGGACTCTAGAAGAATTACTAAGCCAATAATTCTCATAATTTTTATAGAAATTGTTTTTGCGGTTTGATAGAATCTATAATGATATAAATCCCATGGTAATGAAGTTAGAAACTACACCATGAAAAAATATTAATTAAGTGAACAATAAAAGGTAATGATATAAAATAAGAGAACTATTATTATAATAAATATTGAATTTAATATATTTTCTAAATAAATAATAGAAACACATAACGTGATTCCCTTAAATTTTTTAGGTATGTTTAATTCAACATTTAATAGTTTTTTGTGTTTAATTTAGATTTGTTAGAAGAAATATGGAGAGGCACTAAATTAAGCACACAGATAGGGTAATTTTTAAAGATAATAATAAATAATATAAAATAATACAATGACTAACATTCAATTTGTAAAATTCTTAGGGTAGCCTTTTAATAAAATCATGCAACATATAATTTGGGATTAGAATTTTTTATATGGTTAGGCACACAATGTTTTAGATTATTTATATTAGTTGTGTGCATAAAGGATTATGATGTAGATATATATTTTAGTCTAGATTAGTTTATTGAATCCTATAAGATCTTATATATAAATATTTAAATGAATTTAGGGATTCTTGATAAGTTAAATATGTCTTCTCCTCTTATGAATAAATAGTTTCTCCTAAGGATAAAGAAAATTCATATCAAATTGAAGGTTAGGTCCTTGTGATTTCTTTTTTCCTAGATCTCTCTTTATTTGTATTTTATTATCTCTTGATATCTCTTTTATTTATACATGTAAATACTATATCTATAAATCTATGTATATATATTAAGTTATGTTATTCATCTTATTAGGTGTTTAGAGGATTCAATCGTGTTGTTTGATATTGCATTGTTGAAATTAGGGATTTTCATTAATATGCCTTTCTATATAGGTGGATTTGATTCATTTTATGAGATTGGATAATTTTTTAAGATTTATTGATGAATTTTGATGTGTAATTGATTAAAATTCATGATTTTTTTGGAAAATCAAGACTTGTGAAAAAATGTGGGGTTGAATGAGAATTGGATTTTTTGGAAATTATGAGTTTATTCTCATTAGTATTTTCACACAAAATTGGGATTTAAAAATGATTTTAAATATTATTAGTTTAATTGATTAAACCATGTAAGTTTGAATGATTATTTTGATTAGATTTTCAATTAATTAATGTCTTATTTTTTATAAAATTATTTTGTGTCAAATACACATAAAGGGTGTTTGTTTGGAAAAAGCCAATGGTTTATTTTTAATTTCTCACGGTGTGGTTCAATGTATAAAATACATCCTTTAAGGTCATGTATTTAAAACTAATTATGATTCATCCATTATAAATCTAAGACATAATTAGTTTCTATTAAGGCGAGTAACAGTTGGGATAACCAGGGGAGAAAGGTGACACTCATTATGGTGTAAGTTTTGATTTTTTTAATGGGTGGTGATTTTTTTCACAATATAAAATGCTATCTAGTGATGCATCAATTATATTATGCTCAGAATTTATTTGGTATAAATTAAATTTTTGAAACAAATATTTTCAAAAAGATATTTTGAAATTAGTTATTTTATAATAAATATTTTTAATATGGGTATTCCCTATTTGATATTTAATAAATGGTTATTTTCACACAAAAAATGAAAAATATGGATTTTCCTTCGATTATATAAATGAAAATATTTCCTAGAATTTTTCAAAAAAAATTATTTTAGGGGCGAAATAAAATATAAAATGGTTTTTTTTTATTTTTTAGAATTGATGGTTTTTATTTGATCAAAAAAATTATAAAAAATTAAATTGAAATTCTTGGTTTTGGAACTTGGAATTAGAATTTTTGGATAAATCAGTGTTTTTAGTCAAAAATCTATTTATATTTACCTTTTTTTATTAGAATAATTTTTTGAAATTTATCATATCTATAATTCAATTGAAGTTGTTGTGGAAATCTGAGGATGTTTATACTAACCCATATATATTCACTTCAGTGGACATACAAACATTATTATTTGTTACATAGGTAAATAGAATATTTTATTCTTCATCAATAGAGAGTAATAAATCCAAGTTATATATATAGTGTAATAGTTAGTGTCTTCATTTTCAATATATTTATATTTTCACAGGTTATGTTTTATTATTTTTATTTAAATATTTAATTTGTAAAATAACATTCATTTAATGATAATTTTTTTAAATTGGATTTAATTTAATGATATTGAACCTTTATATTATTCTTTATGTTTATATTTCTAAGATAAAATCATTTCTCAAGTGGTTTGATTTATCCCTCATTATTTTTTAGTATACTCTAAAGATATTGGAATACACTTAAGGACATGTTGAATCCTGGGTCGGGTTTTGGGATTGTGAATCCTAGATTGGAGTTTCATAAAATAGTATCAAAGAATAATTTTGTTGGTTGAGTATTACGAATCTTATTATTCATGGGGAATAATGAGGCTGGGACTTGGTATGTACCTATAAAAAGACACATCTAATTGTTTTAAAAAAGATCCAAGTTATTAGAAACATGAGTAAATGGATTGTTTTTTTATACCTTATATGAATATTATTTTACTTTATAAAATAAGAAATATTTCATGTATCATGGCATGTATGGTAAAGGATATAACACATGGAATGTTTTAAAGTGAAATGGTTTTCTTGAATAAAACATAATTTATAATGCTCAATAATTTTTGACCTGAAAAAAGTAATTTTTAAAATTATATATTATTGTGTAATAATATTATAATACAATGAAAGAGTATTGTAGAATTAAATTAGAAAGGTGAATATTAATACACCAAGATATATCGTAGACTGTGATTTTTTGTGATGATGAATGATAGAATGACTTTGTGGTTTTTATGGGATTTTTTATGTAATATAGAACATTATTCTTGTGGTATATACTATTGGACAGGGAAAAACTAAGAGAAGTGGCATAATATGATCCTATATACCCCAATATAGAAGGAACAATTATGCAGACTATCTAGGGGATTATTGGGTATGCTAATTAGGAAAGGTCATGGGAGGTGGATAGGGCCATCAATTTTCAAATGAAAATACTATTTTCATTTAGAGGTGATGATAATATGATATAGAAATAAGAGTTGAGAGAGAATATAAATCATATCTTCTAGTTTTTAAAAATGTTGGAAACATTGAGGGTTGAGTTTAAAACATATTTACAAGAGAAATCATATTTATAGTGGATGCAGTCAATCCAAAAATTAGGGTAGCACATGCATCTTGTCTTTATAGAATTTAGAAGATATTTTATTATAATTTTCTAATTATTACAGATATTTTTTTCAAGTGATTAATATTTTTGGGCATTTATAAGGGTAAAATTGTTGTTATAGAATATGTATTTAGATTCATAAAGTTTTTGATGCACATTTTAGATTTGGTAATGAATTAAAAAACCATTGAAATTATTTTTGATAAGTGGTTGAAATAAAATATATAGAAAATGATTATTTAGAATAATATAACTACCAAAGTAGAGATGGTGAGTATGGAGGTGTCATTGGAGGTGGATATAGCTGCCACTTGTAAGGTATTCTATTTTATTTCTCAAATAATCATAACTAAAACATTGACTAGTTTTTATAAAAAGATGTTTTGGACTTCCAAGGGATGATAATTGATATATAACCCCATATTTTTAATGTTAATGGGTCATTGTGACACTTAGAGGGTATAAATGTAAATAACTAAAAGTGAAAGTGTTTGAATCCACACATGTGTTATCAGTGCATGAAGGTGGGGCATTTGAAAAGGTTTTGTAAATAATTCTCTCAAGTCAGTAGTGGAGGAACATTTAAATAAGTGCATGGGTAGATGTATAAAACTAATTTATTAGGGTAGGATCTATAGATATCTCATATAAGAGTGGGATGGCCTTGTTCAGAGGAGACTTCGACACCTCAGAAGAGTAAATGAAAAATTAGAACAATAAATAATGGAACTTGAGGCCAATGTGGGGCCTTCTATAGTATGAGATATCATTATGATTCATTCCATAATTAATTATATTTTATTTTATACTATATTATCATATTCATTTTTATTATATTTTTTTGGTATATATATTTGGGTTAAACATGATGTTAAATCCATATTTATGGAATATAAACACTCTAATAGGTGAAATAACAAAGCAAGGATTAAGTATCAATCCTGATAAATAATTATTTGAAATTTAAAAAAATAAAAAAAAAATTTTGTTGTTATTATGGATGTTAAAATTAATTTTAAAGATAAAATTAACATGAATGGTAGGTGGGTTCTCTTTATAAAACTAGGAAGGGATATCCACAATATTAACAGATATTGTGGGATATTTTGGTATAATTCATCGATACTTCCTAAGAGAGTATATCGATACCAATATGTATTTATAAATTAGTTTTTAGTTTACTACCTAGGATATATATTTAATTTTCTATTGAATTATTTCTAGTGAAGAAACATATTTAAATTTCATTTTATTTCATGAAACTAGTAGATTTTAGGGAATTTATGGAGCGTCAAGATAAGTTTGTGTGGAAAATGTTCGATCGATCGATTGTTTCACCTTGGGTGGAATTGGTTTTATTTAAGAATAAATATAATAGTGGATTTATTTTGGGTGTTGACTATCATAATTTAAAAATTGTGGAAGTGAAAAAAATTCTTTGACCTGAATTAATGATTTATTTGACTAGTTTAAAGATCATGTTTGAATTAAAATATTGAAATATAGTCTATCTATCATTAATAAAAGCTGATGGAAAAGGATGTTACATAATTAGATTTTAAATATTGTTATTTTTATTGTTATTTTTTCTCATGACTTTTTAAGTAACTAATACACATGGACTATATTATCTATAAGTACCTTGATATATTTGTGGTGTTATTTGTGGATGGAAATATCTTTATTTATGTTTGAAGTAGGATCATGAGAATCATATAAATATAAATATAAATTTTTTAAGAGATCATATAGTATGTTAAATTTTCTAAATTATGTTAACAAATTTATCAGATGAAGTTCCTTGGTCAATTTATTTCATATAAATGAATTTATATTTCTCCAAATAATGTAAGAGTGATAGTGTATTTGTAGATAATGAAGAACATATTTTAGTTATTGAGATTTATAGGATTGTTTTTATTTTATATGATATTCATTTATGGATTTTAGGAGTAATATTCTATTATGGTATCATTTATTCATAAGAGAAAAAGTTTTAGTATATTTAGAAATTTGAAGAGGTGATTCAATACTAAAATATAAGACTCACTTTAACTACAATTATGATTCTCTTCGATTCTACAGTTATCTATGATTTGTTCTATGATGCAAAAAAAATTCATGTAATATGTCATAATTCATTTAAGTAAAGTTTTTTCATATATTTCTTCTAATATGCGACTTTATGAGAAGAATTATCTTGTTCATAACATGAAATTTTCTGTCATTTTTCATGTTTTTTAGAGTTTTAGGAATTAATTTTGCATTGAAACATTTATGGTATATACAAATCATAGGTGTTTGAAGTGTATTTTCTCCCAGTTTGATCTCATTATAATTAAATGTATGTGGGAAGAATATCAATGATTATTTTTTTGTCGATCACATTTATTCACTGGGAAAGGGGATTGTTTTTTGTGGATTATTTGAGAAAAAAACACTAGACTTAAGTGTTGAAGGAATATGAGAATAAGTGGATGTTGATATGTTTTTTGAAGTAATTTTACTAAGAGGTGGAATTGGTGATGCATAGTGTATTTCTATCAATCTTGGGAACAACATAAATGTTTGAGTAAAATGTAATATAGAGGAAATTTTATCGTTGAGTAGTATAAGAAAATATGGGATACACTAAATTATTGGGAGATAACGAGGGATTTTTAATTATAAAGAATTCATTCCTTTATTTTAAAGGATATATAGTGGATACTATGAATCATAGGAAGGATATGATAAAATAATTTCAAAATTAATTTTTTACAATTAATCTTGGAGATACCATGATTAATATAACATCAAACACTAATTTTAGTTCTTATAAATGAATAATAATGTTTTTGATTTTTCTTCTCGTTATTAGGTTTTTCGACGGTGAAGGTAAATTTTTTATGATTGATAGGTTAGTTTCATCCTTTACTAATTCTGATATGAAAACTGTAGGATATTTATATTGATTTATTTTTTTAGTTGCAAAAATCCCCATGAAGGCGTGATTGTGTTTTCATTGTGGTGGGTTAACTTATAAAATTGATGCACTTATTGCCTATATAAAAATCATATTTAGTAGATGATATTGGTATGATTTTTGTAAATAATATACATTAAATTCATGGAGTTCTAAAATCAATCAATTCATTCCATGAGCCTTGGATTATGTCTTGACTCTATAGGGGTCTTTAGAATTTTATTGAGATTAAATTGAAGATGTGCGTAGTGTATCATACCCATCTTGATAGTCAAAAAAAGTGTGTTATTAAAACTATACTGAATATTATTCGGGTATATGAGCTTGATCTCTAATGATATTTATAATATCACCTCAAATTAGAGGATTTATTTTATAATAATAGTTATCAGTTGTCAATCTATTTGGAGTTGTATGAATCATTGTATGGTCGGTTGTATTGGTAATCATTATGTTTATATGAGGAAGATAAAAAAGTCACTTTTGGGACCTAATTTTGTGTAAGAGATAGTGAAACATATTATATTGGTTCTAAATCATATGGTTTCATCTCACATTTAGTAGAGCTTATATATTCATCACTAATGATGGCCATTTAAATTTGAGGTTGGAGATATTTTATTCTTGAAAGTAAGTCCCAATTTAGGGCATAGATGGATTAGGAAGTAAGGAAAAAATTTCCATAATATAAAGACCATTTTATTACCATTGAACATATCTATATAGTTTTTATCTATTATAATTTCCACAATGTTATATTGAGTTTCATATGAATTTTTATGTTTCTCAATCGAGGAATTATCCACCATACCCAACACATGTGTTGAGGTGAGAGAAATTTAATTACGAATATGATGATTCCTATTTAAATAAAACAATTCATGTTTTGATTATGGAGAGGAAATTATTATGGGATATATTATTCTATTAGTGTGGATTTTATGAAAACATAATAGGATTCAACAAGAGAATTATGGGAGGATGAAATGTAGTAGTAATGGATAGAGTTGTTTATGGGGATAAACCCCATTGATATTTTAGGGGGAAAATTCCTATAGTTGGGATAATTATGACCCATAATACTTTTTATGTATGTTTCCATTTGAATTATGGTATTCTTTGTGCTAAATTTTTATATTTTATAGAATCATGGAATGGATCATATTTTATGTTTTTATTTGAACTAAGTATTCATAGAATAAAACTTTTTATTGTATGTAGATAATATCAAGAAACCAGGTTTGGGTAACATTACAACATAACCATGAGTTCAGGAAGTTAGTCTAAGAATTTCTAACTTGTTTGGGCACATTTTTTACAAAATTATATATAATAAAGCATTTTTTTATGATTGTTACACGCATTTGTCTATTAAAACATCATTATACTCACAAAATCTATATTAACACACCAACTCCAAAAAAATATTTTAGGGATTCATTAGAGATGAATTGAGGCTTCTTTGATAATAAAAAATGATTTATCTTGAGTATTACTTGAATATAAATTTAATTATTTATTTATTTCATGGATAACTGCTTATCCCCCTTTCATTATCTATTTCTCTCTCTTATATGATAAATTAATGATACTGAATCTATGAATCTTGGGATATAAAGTATTTTATTTCATTTATACTAGAGAGGATTTAAATGATTCAATATCATCATGTGATATTTGAACATGGAAATGATAATTGTTTTTTGGAATCGGCACATCTAGGTTGGTGGGTCAAATATATTTTATTATATTGAGTAATTTCTTATGATTTTTTGATACATTATGAATGATTTTTTATCAGAATGCCTGATTTGAGTGAAAAATCAAGATTTGAGAAAAAGATCATTTACTAGGGAATTTTTTTTCTGGGAAGAGGGGGTTATTCCATTTAGTATCTGAAATTAAATTAGGAAGTGAGAATGGATTTTTCAATGGAATAGGTTTTATTTTCTTAAAGATGTATATTTATGTGATTTTGTTAATTATGTTTTTATTGAAAAAATGGAATGAAATAACCCAATATATCATAATATCAATACTTAATCCATCACACCACAGTGACCATCATGGGTTCTTAATCACCCCATACTAGAAACTAGTGTTGGGGCATTGAATATAATTAAGTGGGAATTATTTCGACTAAATAAAATGGCCAAATCCAAGTGAATCCCATTTGAGAACCTCACATAACTTCACCATACATTACTAATCCATGAAAATAATTAGAAATTTTTTAAAATAAAATAAAAAATAAAACATGGAATTAGATAAAAATAACTCATATGTAAACTATGTTACAATATGAATATAGTAAAAATTATAGTTTTACAAGTGGTATAGTAAATCCAAATATAAACAAAAACATAGAGATTAATTGGATGTATATCTAATTATGAGTTATATATGAGGAAAATAACACATAACCAAAAATAGAAAAAAAAACATTTCTACCCATGTCTATGTAATATTGGTAACATCCTCTTTATCGCATCCTATAAATATTAAACTGATCTATCATGAGAATTTGATTCCCCCAAGTAGTGCTTTACTTTTATTTATATTTCTAAAAACAAGATCTATACACTCATTGTAACTATTTTGGTTGTGAAAATAACAATCCTACTTGGATTAAACCAATGAAAAATCTTTAAAAAATCTAATTCATTCTAGTTTGAAATACACAAATAAAAGTTACCCATTTAATCTTTTGAGTAAAATAAGAAATCGGAATAAGATATACATTATTTGTTATCATGGAAAAATTAATGTAATGAATATATTGTTAAAAAAATTTGAAATTACTAAAAAAGAACTATCATAATGAAATTCATTAAGGAGAGGTACCAAAAGACTAAATTTAGGGTTTTTAAGATCACTACATCAACATCATAGTCATGAATTAGTTTCTCAAGTGAGAACAATGTTCTCCTGATTAACTAATTTAGGTAGAACCATATCCCAGTAATTAATATCTAACCTATCTTCATGTCCCATAATTATCACGTAATTTTATATCGAAACCCCTCTCACGATCCCTTCCAAAAAACACGAAGGTCACACCCATGAATTTTGATATGGTTCAATGATCCATTTCTAAACATTCTATTATAAAACTTAATTATCAATTAATTCATGAAATTTATAAACCTAAAATTATTTAATAAACACTATTAATTCATTTCCAGTTTCTCAAGAAGTAAATTCCTTCTAAAACCACGAAAACAAGATTTGGAATTTCATCAAACACATTGTATGCATCAAACTGAACTTTGAATTTCATAACTATTTAGAAATATCAATTTTAACAATTTTAAATACTTTGAAGGTAAAATATTTTATGGAATAATGATAATAAAAATCATAATATATACTTAATAATTTATTAATCTTCTTTAAAGTTTCTCGATCACTCATGGTTTAAAATGTAAATTTGTTGGCATGGGATCACATATCAAAAAATTGTTTTATTCACTATAATTTTTTTCTACTGTTAAATATGAATATAAGATATCCCTAAATAAATATTTGAATCCCTAGATATCAAAATTAATAATTGAAATCAATGAATCCAAAACCCTTTTCCACCTTTTCTGTTGGGTTATAAAATAGGAGAATAAAAGGGAAGAACATGAAGGGAGGAGAGAGGATGAGTCACATAATCCTCCACATTGATGATACTATATGGAATAAATCAAATATGGATAGGGTATTTAATGTATATCAATATGTGGGAGATATAATAGATAATTTTATAATTGGAGGGGAAATATGAGGCTTATCAAGTAATCCACCCCTTCAATATTTTAAAATTAAAAAAATGAGGTATCGAAGCTATGAACGGGTTTGGGGCTAAAGTAGGCCATCTGTAAAACATTTTACCTTTAGGATATCCCCTAAAACCTTCTAATTTTTAAACAAACTCAAACAAATACCAATGTTAATATGCTTCTAGGGTAAACTGAAAAATAATATCATGGGTGTCACAATTCCCCTCATCATATCACTTTATTTCCCAAGAAATGTTTTATAAAGATGGTTTACCCAAGAAGAGGTTTTTCCATTGAACCCTAATATTGGATTTACAATCCCATGATTCTTATAAATCATCTTTATGCTACCATAGTACCTAAACAAAGTAATTTTACTTCACCTACAACACTATTCTTTCATAGTTGATATCTAGATTGGTTTCTTAATTGTAGTGACATCAATATTGACCTTGAATTCCTCCCAAATTATAAAATGGGAAAGATATAGATGGTACTTATTCGATTAAGAAAAATTTTATAGATTATGGATCAATATTAATCAAATAAGTAAGACTAAATATTATACAACCTTACTAATCCTATTAGTAATCTCAAGAGGCCCCATGTAATGTGGCATTAATTTAATCTTTCATCCAAACCATTGGCCCCAATTGAGTTTTCACCTTGAAGAACACTAGATCATCAACTAAAAATTTTAGAGCATTATGGTGGTGATCATTAAAATATTTATTTTTGTTCTAATTCATCACTATTAATTTCTGAATAAGATTAAACTTATCGATAATTTCTTATTCTATGATCATACCCACATTAAATGTCTCCCCAACTCTATCTAATTGAGTGTATACCTGTATGTAAAACCATGAAAATATTTTAAGGGATAAATTCTGATTGATTGTTGAAAAATATTATTTTATGAAAATTTATATAATGATAGGTGGAAATATCAAAGAAATATGAAGTCAAACACATTGGCACAAATCATGTATTATAAAATCTAAATAAACCATTCTATATTTTTATCCATCTACCGGTGGTATAACATCATTGATTTCAGATTAGATCAATTGTCCTCTAGGTGTCTTTTCATGAATCACAAGGTAAATTAGAGATCTCTATCAAAAATTAAGGAAGATGGAACCATTCTCAATTTTAAAATCTTCTTCATGTATATCTTTCTAAGGACCTATATTTTGGTGTAATCCATAATTAGTAAAAATTGGGATGATATCATTATTAAACAAATGATTACCAATAAAAAATTTCATATTTTATAGGTATGAGGTAATAAAATTATGGAATTCATAGATATATAATCCCACATTCAAGTATGGATTGGAAGGGGTTAAATCATATCTATAGAATTTTTATGATCTAATTTCATTTACTATAAAATGTCATGTCATAACATATAGTTATCTATGTCTTATCTTATTCCAAGCCACTAGTAACCTCACCAATTGAGATAAAGTGATCTATCTTTGTGAACATTCCTATAAATAGTAAACTAGAAAATTGAATAGAAACCTCACCAATTAAAGTATACATAAAATTTATCCATATTATAAGTGAAAATATAATATAATTATATCATATTAAGTAATTAAATATTTTAAAAATTGTTAATTAAGTGTTAGTATTTTTGTAAGTCATAAAAATTTAATAACTATTTTATGAATAAATTAAAATTTTAAAAAAAAATATTTTTTTTATAAATTGTATTTATAAATTAGTATTTTTATGTCTTATTATTATAATATTATTTTATAAAACTGTAACTAATTTTTCAAAGTTTTAGAAAAGTAGTTTTAATTTTAAAATTTTTATTTTCCAAGTAAATGATGATTTTAACTAAAAATTAAATCTTCCTTATTTAGATAATTTTTTTCATAAAATTGAGTTTATTTTTTAATTCTAAACAACAACAAAAATTTAGGGTGAATTTTTTGTATTTTTCTAAAATACTTGATTTTGGTGAATCGTAAAATATAGTAACTTATAGTGTATATACATTATAAGTTAAATACATTAATTCTTGTTCCATGGATGATGTAAGAACCATTTTATATAAATCACGTGATTTAATTACTCTATTTAGTCTCATGAATAAACATTATTTATTGTCTTTAGAAAAATAATAATATATTGATTAAAATAATGAGAAAACACCCCTCCCCTCCACTATAAATACAACCCCTCACAAACTCTTATCCTCACACCTCTCAAACCTTGAGCTTCATCCAAATTCTAACCAATAATCTTACCAAAACTATCCCCCACATCCATAAGTTTTTTTATTAACAAAAGACCTAGACTAATTCCTTAAGGAGGTTCTCAAGAAATAATTAAGAGGTAAAACCTTCTTCTATTTCTTTCAATTACTTTTCAAGTTATTTTATTTTCTTATCTTCTCCTTAATTAGCCTTGTTGATGTGACATGAAAACTCTATTATATTATATATGATATAATTTTATCCTGTTTATCGAATAATTATTTATCAAATCTCTTCTCCTATATATTTTATTTTAATAATGAAAAACTTGTTCATTAAGTGCTAATTTACCACCTTCACAGACGATGTGCTTTCATCTTTCAACTTCATCTTCAAGGATGGTCATGAAACCTTTTTTATGGTGGTAACAGATTATAATATTTTTATTATATCTTATTTAAATGTTCATGAATCATATTGTACACATTATATTAATTTATAAAATAAAATCAGTTTGTTGTGATCGAAAACCGCCAAAATAAACCCATATGATTATCATTAACTATTTATCTAACGATTCATCCTCATGACAAAAAATGAATTTATATATAAAAAATATATAACCTCTATAATATAACTAATAACATATAATTTCAGTTCTAGATAATTACTCCCACTTTATAGGACCTTTTGTACATGTATACAGGTAAATCGATCACGAAGACCGAGGAAACCAACGCTCCTAAACAATGAAATTGAACATATTAACCAATAAAAAGTCCATAAATGAACATAATAAAGTTATTGTAAATAAAATAAATATATAAAGGGTTATTAAACTATTAATTAATGTATCTAATTTAATTATCCATGACATTAAGATCAAGTGAAGAACTCCTTCAGACATAATGTAAGGGATTCTATATAAACCTCCATTTTGCCTTGGGGTTATTATTTATCTCTTTTTATACTAATAAAATTATATTTTATTTTTATTTAAAAATTATAAATGTTGTGTATATGTTACATAATCATGTATCAATATCCATTTATCCTTTGTTTCCTAGGATATACATGTTTCTAAAATGTTCCCTACTCAATTCTTCCCTATAAGAAATCCCAATTTAAGGGAACTTTTGAAATTCTTACCTAATTTCAAGTTAAACCTATAATATATTATAAGCCACAATTATTTTTCTCAAGTAAAAAAATTTATTATGAAAAAATTCTTGGTTCAATTATGGTTTTATATAAAAAAATATTCCCTTTTCTACTTTAAATTATTTTTAATATTTTACTTAAACTGCACTAAAATGTTTTAATTGTAATGTTTCTTAAATACTATTTTTACATGTTATCAATTAATATGGAATAAATAATCATGATCAATGCCTATTTTATTTTATGAATGTTCATTTATGATTTAATTCCATTCTTTCATGGATACTTTTATGATACATTCAATTGTTATGCTTTGTGACATGATTACGATACCGAATTCTTTCCATGGGTAGCCATTATGTTTACATTTGATTCCTTATTTATAATTCTCCATGTGGAACACATATTCATGAACATTTTATGATGGGTTTTCCTAGATATAACTCTAATGTATTTGATAATGTTCATTCTAATGAGATGTTTTGTGCGACAGCCTTGGTTGTTAGCCTTTACTCCTGCTCTATGTACAACAATTTTGGTGGTTAGCCTTGATTCATGATCCTCTATGTGAAATGAGCCTTGAATAGTTATAAAGTTGTTTTTTATGTTCTTTCTACATTATAATGATTACACTATTATATGATCTCATGGTATATATGTTATGATTCATTATGTTTAATCATGTTCCATTCCTATTTATCATTATGTTATACCTTCTAACGCATGTTATAAGATTTATTTTAATGTTTATTCCCTAAATGGGATTTTTAGCTCATCCATTTTATCATGTTACCACCAAATTATCCTATATAGAGGTTAGGGCTCAAATTAATTTAGGATCTCATAATGGATGATAAATAAAGAAAGGTTTTTTTAGTCCCATTTTTTATGTTTTCTGTACCTAGTCTTCCAAGACACTAGACTTTATGATCCTTGGATTGTAATTTGATGTTTAATAATTCCTAAAATCATGTAATGAAATGTGTAAAAGGATAGGGTCCCTATAGTTGGTATCATAGGAAGTATAGTTATTTTTGGATACTAGGGATAGATCACTTTAGTAAGAACCTTGGGGATATGACTAAGTCTAAGAAGACATCCCTAAATTTTTTGTAACTATAGAGTAATTTTTTTATCAAAAAATACATCCATGTCGTGATAATACAAGTGGGAATGGTTCTGGAATAGATTTACCTAGGAGTAACAACTCTGAAAATCAGGCCTAACTCAGGCTAACCTGGTACATGACAGCAGACATTATGATGCACCTGGTTTGACACTCTTGGGAGATATTCATTGGTAAATTAATAGGCTCATTAAAAACCATTATTAAGGGAAAAAATAAAATGACCATAAGAATGTATTTTAAGAAACATATCGTGGATAAACTTTATTGAAAACTAGAGAATCACAAGTTAGGATATACTTTTCCATTAAGATTTTATCCTTTTATGTTTACAGTTTCATTTTTATGATTATTAGCTAAGTATTAAAGCCCCACTAATATAAATTTATTTATTTTAGTTAATGGAGGGTAATATAAGAACACATGAAAATAATAAATGTGATAAGAACTGTAATGATTTCCAAAATGATATGTAAAATATTATGGGAATGGGTGATCAAAACATTATGAAAGTACTTTCTTAGCTGGATCAAGTTATGAATAATAACTAGAATCATATGGAATTCTCTCCATCTCCAAGGAAATAGAAAGTTTCCATATAATACTTCATGAAAAAAAGTCCTACCATGTTTAGTGTTCTTATAATCCCGTATTTATAGAATAGTGGATAAAATTCATTGAAAATATATTCATTTTTCTCCACTACTCATAACAAGAGAAAGTTGTGCTAGTAGTCTATTATTTTGATGGGGAAGCTGATCAGTGTTCACACTAATCAAAAATAAAAAAATCTAAGGAAATTGATTCCATGTATTATAGGTAATTCAAGAAAAAAAATCAATAAATATTTTCCCTAAACCCCCCCCCCCATCTCAAGATGTAAAGACAGTTCATCATAATTAAGAAGAAGGAAGAATATTATATCAAGGCGTATGAAGTAAACTCTACAAGGATTTCAAGATACTCTTACAACTTTTTCATGAACACAAAAAGAAATTTGGATCACTTCATTAGTGGAATAAATCAATGTCTATGAAAAGAATTGTTGATTTGAGACTTTGACAGTTATGAGTAGATTGTCTGATGTGCCCTCAAGGTTAAAATGAATATTGGATACTCTTAGTGGTCTTGTGGGATCAGTTAAAAAAATTGGAAAATAGAGTCTAATATGGGTGGATCAGAAAATAAATCTCATGACAAAAATAAGACTGAATATCCCCCATGATAAAAAAAAGTGGGAAGAATCATCCTAAAAACTATATAAAGGGAGCCAGAAATGATTCAAAGGTGGAAAATGGTGTATCAGGATAAGAACTGGTGAAGGGATAATTCCACTAATGTGGAAGAAGAATGGAACGTTTGGATCAACACCCAGCCTATAGTGCAGTTTTTCAAATGCACAGAACATAGTCATTTTGAAAACCAATTACCTAAGCCCAGGGTTATTGGAGGAAATCAACAACAACCTCCAAGGAAACATGGAAGGGCATATTTTATCACTACTACTGAGGTGGATCCGGAAAACTATGTCGTGACATGTATGTTGATCATTCATTAAATAATAGTGAATGTAGTATCTGATTCTGGTTTTACACTTTCTTTCATGTCCTTATTGTTTATAATAACTTTTAAAAACCACATAAAAATATAATGGATGAGTTATCTTTGAGAACAGTTAATGGGGAAATAACTACATCAAAATTTTATAACTCCTCCCCAATTAATTTTTGTGGAGTAAACCAGCTAGAAAATCATTTCATGCTCCATTTATTAGGTTTTGATACTATATTGGTCATGGATTGACTATATTTATACAAAGATAAAATAAAATATCAGGAAAGGGAGATAACATTTCACATCGTGAAGCATCCTCTATTTATTTACAAGTGTAACAAGGAATATTAATCTCCTTCATAATCATCATCTCAGGTGGTGATATTACTAACCTATGAGTAAGAATATCTCACTCAAATGATTGATACAAAGGATATTATCATGTTTGAAGACATTCCCATCATGAGGTATCACACTGATGTAATCCCTGAATAATTTCATAGTCTTCCACCTGATCAATGGGTTGATTTATCTATTGAACATATTCCTGGATCTCTTCCTATATCAAATACACCTTATAGAATGGCCATTATAGATATGGAAAAACTAAACAATCGGTTATAGTAGAATCTAGAAAAATGTTTTATATTCCTGAGTGCATTACTATGGGGTGTGTCAGTCCACGTCATCAATAAGAATGATATAACAATGCTCTTGTAGATTGATTATCATGATCTCAATAAAATAACAATAAATAAAAAGTATATACTTCCATAGATAGATGACTTGTTTGATTAGTTACGTGAGGCCAGTTATTTCTCTAAGGTGGACCATCAGTCGAGATATCACCAATTAATGGTGAGGAATGAATATATTCCCAAGACTACATTTTGAGTGAGTTATGGACACTATGATTTCATAGTGATGCCCTTTTCCCTCACTAATGCTGAATAAATTTTCATGTATTTAATGAATAGGGTCTTTTTCATTACCATTCTAAATATTTTGTAGTCATTATCAATGATATTCAGATATACTCCAAGTGTAAGGAGAAATAAGAGGAGGATTTGAATATTGTGCTAAAAACATTGCGAAGGGAGAAATTATATGCAATGTAAAGTAAATGTGAGTTTTGGATGGAGGATGTATCATTATTGGGGCATGTTATCACTTGTAAATAAATATTTTTGGACCCTTCCATGACAAAGGCAATCTAAGAGTGGCCCAGGCCAACATCTGTAATGGATATCCATAGTTTTTTTTGTCCTAGGTGGGTATTACCGATGATTTTTTAAGAATTTATCATGATTTTCAAACCCAATAACCAATAAGAAATAAAAGGGAGTGATTTTTTTATAGAATTATGAAAGTGGGGAAAGATTTAAGGAGCTCAAAATGAGGTTTATCATTGTACTAGTACTTACACTCCCGATAAGTAGAGAACTCTTTGTGGTGTACATCAATGCGTCAAATAAAATATTTGGTTGTGTACTGATTCAAAATAATAAAGTGGTATTCTATGTCTCAATAAAGTTGAAAATCCATGGCAAAATTATCCCGCACATGATCTGGAGCTGGCATCTGTGACTTTGAGGTTTAAAATATGGAAGCATTATCTCTATAGGGGTAAGTGTGAGATATATACTTATCACAAGAGTCTCAAATAAATATTCACAAAGAAAGAGCTTAATATGAACTAGTGAAGATGGTTATATCTCATCAAGGATTATGACATCTTAATACACTACTATCCTAGTAAGGAAAATAAGGTAGTGGATGCTCTAAGTAGAAAGGATCCAACATATTTATCAATGATGACAATTGATAAGGATCCAATGTTATTATACATAAAAAGGATAAATAGGGGAATCATTAAGGGAGAAATATCTTCAATCCTTTCTCAGATTATTTCTCAAACTTCCATTAAGGAGAAAATAAAGGATTCTCAAATAAATAATGTGAAAATTTAGAAAAAGGTGGAATCTACCATGAATGGGAAATCTTATGAGTTAAATATCAGTGACGATGGAGTCATAAAATTTGGTTCATGGATATGAATACCATGGAATCCATAGATAAAGAAATATCTTCTAAATGATGTAGATAGCTCAATCTTCTCTATTCAACTAGGGAGCACAAAGATGTATCAGGATCTCTGGGAGAACTTTTGGTGGGACAATATGAAGAAGGATATTTCTGAATATTCATCAAATTGCTTGGTATGTCAACAAGTGAAGTTTGAAAAGAAAATGTATAAAGGGTTGACGCAATCATTACCAATACCAACATGGAAATGGGAAAACATCACCATGGAATTTATCCCTAGACTTCCAAAGGCATCCAAAGGGAACAATGCTATATGGGTTATTGTGGATTGTTTTACAAAGATATATCACTTTATCTAAATTCTAGAGGCATTATCACTAGATCAACTTGCAAGGATATATATCAAATAATTGTTAAGGATGCGCTAAGTACCACTATCAATTTTATCTGATCAAGATCTGATATTCACCTCGATGTTTTGGAAAAGACTCCAACATGCTTTAACCACTATACTAAACTATGATAGGGCCTCTCATCCTCAGAACTGATGGTCAATCTGAGTAAACTATTCATACACTAGAATACATGTTGAGATCATGTAATATGGACTTGAAAAGAATATAGGACCAACATCAACCTCTGGTTGAGTTCTCTTAAAACAATAGTTTCAACTCAAGAATCTAAATGGATCCATATGAATACCTTTATGGGAAAAGATGTAGAATGATGGCCTAGTGGGATGAAGTCATTCAAAATAAACTACTAGGATCTGAAATGGATGAAGAAAAAGTAGAGAAGGTGAAAATCATTCAGCAGTAAATCAAGGTTTCCCAAAGTCGACAAAAGAGCTATGCAAATAATCATTGATGAGACCTTGAGTATAAGTTTGGAGACATGGTATTCCTCTTCATATCTCCTTGGAAGGGGATCATAATATTTGGTAAGGATGGAAAGTTGAGTCCCAGGTACATTGGCCCCTTCGAGATCCTTGATCATGTTGGAATCTTCACCTATCGACTATAAATTTCACCAGCAATGTCTCAATTACACAATGTATTCCATGTATCCCTATTTAGGATGTATATACCAGATCCTTGACTATTACTTACTTCAGAGGTGGTACAGTTGGAGAAGGATATTTATTATGAGGAGCATACAATGAATATCTTGGATCAATTTTTAATGCAACAAGACTACTCACCAGGTCAAAGTACTATGGCAGAACCATAGGCACAAAGAGGCAACATGGGAACCGAAGGAAGTAATAAAGGAAAAGTAACCACACCTATTATCAGTATAGAATGTAAAATGAAATTTCAAGGGTGAAATTTCATAATGGGTGAAGAACATAATGAACTAAAACATTTATCAATGAAATTCTTTTCTTATAATTACTTCAAGTAGTATAGTCACATTAATAACACAATACAAACTTTATAAATTAATAATTAAATAAATAAATGGAATTTCAAGAAGTTAAGGAACATATACCAAAAGAATAGAAACCTGACCTTTGAATGGTAACATAACCCTTATGAATAGTAAACTAGACAATTGAATAGTATTTTCCCCAATGAAAGTATAAATAAGTTTTATCCATGTTATAAGTGAAAATATTACATAATTATATCATAGTATATGTAAATAAATATTTTATAAATTATTAATTAAGTGTCGGTATTTTTGTAAGTCATAAATATATAATTAAAATTTTGTGACTAATATTGTAATTTAAATGAATTTTTTTTCATAAATTATATTCATATTTTCTTATTTTTATATCTTATGAGTATATTATAATTTTATGAAACCTTAATTAATTTTAAAAAGTTTTCGAAAATAGTTTTAATTTTAAAATTTGTATTTTATAAGTAAATTATGATTTCAATTAAAAATTAATTCTCTAATTTTTATAAAATTATTTTCATATAATGGAGTTCATTTTATAATTCTACACATCAAAAAATGTTTTGGGTGAATTTTTTATATTTTTCTAAAATAAATGAATTTTGGTGAATAGTAAAATTCGGTAATTTAAGGTATATATACATTATAAGTTCAATAAACTATTAATTGAGTCATGTATAATATAAGAACCATTGGTTTGAACTCACATTATCTAATTACTGTATTTATTCTCAAGAATAAACACTTTCTTTTATTGAGAAAATAGTAAAAAAATGAGTGAAAATTTGAGAAAACGCCCCCTCTCCTCCACTATAAATAACACCACTAGCCTCCTCTTCTCCTCACTCCTCTAAAACATTGACCCTTGTCTAAATTATACAAAATAATCCTATCAAAACTATTCCCCACATCTAGGATCTTTTGGTCTTAACAAAATACCAAAACCAATTCTTTAAGTAGGTTCTCAAGAAGAAGGAATCAATAGGTAAAACCCTCTTCTGCTTTCTTTCAATTTCTTTTCATGTTCTTTTATTTTATTATCTTCAACTTAATTAAACTTAACCAAGTTAAATTAAAACAATATTATCATATATATACTATAATTTTATCATTTTTATGGTATAATTCTTCATCAAATCTCTTCTCCTCTCTCTTTTATGTTAAGAATGAAAACATCGTCCGTGAGGTGCCAATTTACCACCTTCAAGGACAACATGCTTTGATCTTTCAATGTTATCTTAAATTATGGTCATGAAACCATTTTTATGTTTGAATATGATTTTAATATATGTTTTATATATTATGTAATATTATGGAATCATATTGTCCACAATATACTAATTTATAAAATAAAACCCAAATAATTATCATTAACTATTTACCTAATGATTCATCCTCATTGCATAAAATTTATATATAAGACCGATTTAACCTCAATAAGATAATTAATAACGTATAAGTTCAATTTTGGATAATTACACTCACTTTATACAAACTTTCATACATTTTTACAAGTAAATTGATAATGAAAACCAAGGAAACCAATGCTCTTAAACGATGAAATTGAACCTGTTAACCCATAAAAATACAATAAATGAACTTAATAAAGTTATAATAAAATATATATATATATATAAAGGGTTATTTAATTATTATTTAATGAATATAATTAGATTTTTCAGGACATTAAAGTCATCTAAAACACTTTCGTACTTAAGGTAAGGGATTCTACCTGAACCTCCACTATTCTTCTAGGTTATTATTTCTCTCTTTTTACCCAAATGAAATTCTATTTTCTTATTATATAAATCCACTAAATATTTTTTATATGTTCCAAAATCATGTATCAACATCCATTAATCCTTATTTTTTTGTGATATATATGTTTTTAAAAGGTTCCCTATTCAATTACTTCACATAAGCAAGCTCGGTTTAAGGGAACTTCCTAAATTCTTACCCAATTTCAAGTTCACTCTATTATATTTTTTAATCCACCATTATTTGTATAAAATAACCCATTTTATTATGAAAAATTTCTTAGTTCACTTTTATTTTTATATAAAATATTATTCCCTTTTCTACATTAAATACTCATTAATATTTTACTTAAATCGCACTAAAATGTTTTAATTATAATGTTTCTTAAATACTATTATTTACATGTTATCACTTCAGTTTGACATCAATAATCATGATCTATACCTATTTTACTTTATTGAAGTCCATTTATGATTTAATTCTTATCTCTAATGGACATGTTTATGATATGCTCATTTGTTATTCATTATGACATGATTATGATACCCAATTTTTTCCATGGGTAAACCTTATGTTTATATTTGATTCCTTATGTATTATTATTCTTGTGGAACACATATTCTGGAACATGTTACAATGGGTGTTCCCAGATAGTTCTCCAATTCTTTGGGTAATGTTTTTTCTCGTAATATTTTATGTGCAATGGTCTTGGTTGTAATCCTTGACTCATTCTCCATATCTAATGGTTTTGGTGGTTAGCCTTGATTTGTGATCCTATATGTGTAATGAGCCTTGAATCATTCTAAAGTCGTATTTTATATTGTTTTCATGTTACTATTATTCCATGATTATATGGTACCATTCTCTATATGTTATTATTCTTTATGTATAATCATGTTCTATGACTTTTTATCACTATATTATTCCTTCTAACCCATGTGCTAATCTTTATTTTAATGATTATTCCATTTCTAGGATTTTTAGCTCATCCTTTTTTTCATGTTATCCCTAGGTTGTCCTATACATGTAAGGGCTCAAAGGAAGTTAGGATCTCATAATATATCATAAATAACAAAATGTTTTTTTAGTCCCATGTTTTTAGTTCTATGTACCTAGTATTCCAAGAAACTAGACAATAAAATCCTTAGATTTTAATTTGATGTCTAATTATGCTTAAACTTTTCATGACCCGCCCCCTGAGGCTCGTGCCATGACTACCCTAAGGCCGCCTTCCATAGGCTAGGGGCTGGCGACTAGCACCAGAAAGGAATTTACCCACAATGGGAAGGCGTTGCCTTTAAACCTATATAAAGACACAATCCAAGAACACAACAAGAATCATCCACGAAGTAAACTACTATAGTAAAAAGTGTTTTAAAAGTAAATGGGACAGAATACAATCCAAAATAAAATTTAGAAGTACAACTAAAAAGGTAAAAAAAAACTCCAAGAATGTCCACTGAGGATCCTACCTGAATGGTTGGTAAAGATCACGATTAGTAGTCCTGCATCACGTCACATAAAATGGTCCACCTCAGAGCATTGTCCCATCCTGTGTCCCTCGTCCTTGATCAACATTGTCTGTCGTCTATACAAGACACAACAAGGTGCGGGGGAATCCCATGCAGGGGTGATTATAACAATACTCAATAGGGACCCCGAGACCCCTGAAGGTCTCCCTAAGTTCCACAAAGGAAAAACCACAAAGTAAGACCTCAATCTCCAAGCATGAAGTAGTCATCAAGTATATTTGGGTGCATGCCCATACGTATACCTAAGTTATCAAAATATACTCTTCTTAGACATGATGGAAGAATACTATAAAAATAACACCACGAAGGTAAAAGTACCACTAAGGTAACACCACAAAGGTAAAAGTGCCACACAAGTAACACCATGAAGGTAAAAGTACCCAAAAAATAACACCATGAAGGTAAAAGACTCAACTCACACCAGGTATATCAGTAAGGCACAAAAGTATAGATGATTAATCGAGAATCTATATCATCTTATTCTGTAAAGAGGCACTACTGATGATTATACGTAGTCTAACCCACACATGACCGATATGTATGAACCCCCGCTGACCTACACAGGATCTGAACAAACACAGGATCGGTATGCACTGACCCATACAGGATCATTGATCACTGACCCACACAAGATCTAACCCATATAGAATCATTATGCACTGAACCACACACGATCACTGAGAACTGACCCACATAATATCTGACCCACATAGGATCAGTGCTGGCCCACATAGGATCTCTTGGTAATAACCTCCATATGATCTGTATCCAACCTCTACCTCAGGGCCAACCACTGTATTCCCGCTCATAGCACATTTGGGAGAACTTCACCTCAATCCATCAGTCATACCTCAAGTTCCATGAATCTCTATGAAGAAATATACCAAAGGACTACTATGTCATAAGGGTTCCAACGTGACAGATGTCTTGTCAATCGGACGTCCGGTCTGTGACTTATAAGCATTTTAGTTCCAAGGGCCCAGTTGGATTTGGGTTCGATCCAACACAAATGCATTCCAACATTCTCCAAAACTCAAATGGAGTATACCAAAAGGATCTCCTCGTCCTAAGGGTTTTGGAGCCACAAATATTTCATCAAATGGATGCTTGGTCTATTAGTTACACCCCTTTTCGTGAAATGGGGGTGATCGTACCTTAGTCTGGATCGACATGGTCGGGTCCTCTAGAATATTCCAAAGGGACCGCTTCCCAAAAGGGATCCCAACACCACTGATGGCGTGTCAAACAGACAGTCAGTTTGTCAGTTATAGGCGCTTATTTATTTGGGGACTATTTGGGTCTGGGCCTGGTCCGACTCGGTCAGGCAGGCCCAACACAACAGTTCCCAGGGTCTACCTGACCCTGCTTGGATCTGGCCCACTAAGGGTAAGCCCGGTTTACTGGGTCTGGTCCATCAAGTTCGGCCTAGTTCTATTTGCAAGGCCAGGTCGCGGTTGGTCCAGCCTGTCGGGTGGGTCACGGCCCACCCGCGTTGGCCCACTAGGCCACAAGTTTTTCCTAGATGCTAGGCCATGGGTCCATACCGACTCGCTCGGCAGGTCCAGCCCGCTTGGCCGGCCCTCGTCTGTCCCGATTCTCCAGAAGGCAGACTAGTCTTCTATTCTGGACATGTGAGTGTGGCGCCATTTTTTTCAACCGGTGGGGTGCTACCCCAGCGCGTAATGGTCATCCGTTTTGGCTAATTGGGGGTCCATGAACTAGGCACAGTATAGGGCTGCGCTGCTCTCCACTTGCCTCAGCCCACTATCTGCAGCTATATCCGCCGGAAGTTCTTGTAAGCTCTACCCCCTATCCCGCGTGGCCGGTTCAGGCTGACAGCCTCCAGCCACAACGGTGTGTTGTCATGCACCACCCTATACCACCCGCGGTCGGATTCCATGGGTCTCCACCAGCCACTGTCGGCCGCCACTGACTAGGATTCCCATCGGTTTGGTGATTTCTTCCGCGTTGTCGTTGTCTTCTCACTCTCGTCACCCTAAGGAAAACGTCCCCGAAGAACGCAAATTAAACGGAGCGGTGGGGATTCTGAGACTTTTTCGTTGGGCCCGCACCCTCTATGTAAATATGATAAAGAATAGAAGAAAAGAAAAGATAAAAGAATAACTTTAAACAAACCCCTACCTCAAGATCATTGGAGAACGCCCGCAATTGAGGAAGAGTTGGTGTTTGTCGTCCCTGCAACAAGCTACAAACAATGCCTCTAAAACTTCGCCCTTCAGTTAATGATTTTATGTCACTCGTCACTACCCACTAGAACCGACTCTATCCTCTAAGTGATTGGTGTGGTGAAACTTTATCAGAACTTCACCGCTTGGGGAAGTCGTGCCAATACCTCTCTTGAAGCTCCATATAATTGGGAGATTGGGAGGGTGAGGAACGCATGTGGAATTAATGGGGGTTCATTTAATAGGAACCTTCCTAATTCCAATGGCACTGTTACAAAGGATTTGAGGAGTCAAGCCATTTAATGGTTTGACACGTCATTAGTCCCGCCAATTCCACTTTTCTGTTGAAGGAAAAGAAAGAAAGAAATAAAATCACAATGTTATTTTATTATTCATTTAAAAATTCCAAAATCTATCTTTTTCTCCAGACATACTACGGTCGAAGTGAAGCATCCTTTCAGTGAATCCTGGTGTTGTGGATTCAACAGTGCCATTGGATTTTTAATCTGAGCACTGGTTCAAAAGATAGAAAACGTCACCCATGTGTTTACTGAACGTACCTTAAAAATTTCATAAATTCATTATGGGCACACTGGGCCTCGAAATCACGCGTAGTCAATTTTTACATACTCATAATAATTTTATTTAAAATTAAAAAAAATTACATGGAAAAATCTAGGTTATTACATTCTCCCCTCCTTAGGGATTTTTGTCCTCAAAATCCACAATATAGACTAAGGAAACAAATGGGGGTGCTGAGCACAAATCTGAGCCTTCTCCTCCCATGTTCTCTCCAGGATGTTTCCATGCTGCCAGCGAATGCGCACTAGTGGTATCAATCATCCATGAAGGACCCTCTCCTTTCGATCCTCAATCTCCACTGGAACCTCTGTAAACGTCTCCCCATCATCAAAGTCCAGCTCGTTATGGTCGATGACGTGAGATGGGTCATTCACGTATCCCCTTAGCTGGGATACATGGAAGACATCGTGCACCCTCTCTAACTGCGTTGGTAGTTCCAAGCAGTGTGCTACCTTTCCAATCCTCCAATGTATCAGAAAAGGTCTGATAAACCTCAGTGAGAGTTTTCCACCTTATCCAAATATTTGTAATACTCATCAAGGTGAGTCCCACAGGAAGATGTTGTCTCCCTCCTCAAACTCCTAGGACCTCTATATCCTATCAGCATAAGACTTTTGTCTGCTCTGTGCAGTCTTCATCCACTCCTGGATAATCTGTACCTTCTCACTGGTATCCCATACCAACTCTGGACCCATAATTGCTGACTCCCCTGTGTCTTTCTAACATAGATGTGATCTGCAAGGTCATATGTATAAGGCCTAGAATGGTTCCATACTGATGATGGAGTGATATATGTTGTTGTATGCGAACTCCACCAAGGGTAAGTGATCCTCTCAATTGTAGCCAAAATCTAGGACACAAGAACGTAGCATGTCCTCCAATGTCTGAATGGTTCGCTCTGTCTGGCCATCCTTCAGTGGATGAAAGGCAGTGCTCAAACGTAGATGAGTCCTAAGTATCTCTTATAATCCCTTCCACAACCAGGATATAAAATGTGCATTATGGTCAAAGACAATCATCGATGTCACCCCATGAATTCATACAATATCTTATTCGTAGATGCATCACAAGCCCTATACTAATCCCTACTAACGGATGGGTAGGAAGTGGGCCGACTTAGTGAGTCAGTCAATGATCACCCAGATGAAATCATGTCCCCTGGACGTCCATGGTAGCCCTGTCACAAAGTACATGGAGATACCAACCCACTTACACTTTGGTACCTCTAGTGTTTTCACTAAGCTAGTTGGAACCTGATGCTCGATCTTCACTTGCTGTCAAGTGAGGCATCATGAAACAAACTCTTCCATTGCCTTCTTAATCCAACCACTAGTGGTGACGCTATAGGTCCTGGTACATCTTCACAACACCAAGATTTTCCACCAGAGGGGATGTATGGAACTCCCTCAACACCTCCTCTCGTAGTGCCAATAGTACCATGGAGCAACCTCTAAAGAGGATGACGTGCTCCCCATCTTTATAAAATCCATCAGGTGCATGTCCTGTAGATATATGAGCACATCGTGCCTCGCATTCAATGTCCCCAAGTTGTGCCTTTCAAACTCACTGAAGAAGTGGGGGAGTGATAGTCATAGACTGAAGGTAACCTACTCCATATCTATCCATAAAGGATATATGCAACACGTCTAGCTGCTCTGTCACCTCACACAGAAACTATAGATAAGACCTCCTGCTGAATGTGTCTACCACTACGTTCCCCTTCCCATGAGTATAGACTACCTCAAAATCATAGTCCTGGAGGAAATCTATCCATCATTGATGTCTTAGGTTCAATTCCTTATGTGATAAGATATAATTTAGACTCTTGTGAATATAGGAGACTGTAAAATGTTTGCCCATAAAGTAATATCGCCACATCCTCATGGAGAATACCACTGTTTCTAACTCCAAGTCATGGGTAGCGTAGTTCTACTCATTCTGCCATAGTTTTCGCAAACCAGAAGTGATCACTGCTCAATCCTACATCAATAATCACCCAATTCTAGTCCCTAATGCATCTCAATAGAATACATACCCAACACCCTCTTATGGTAGCCTCAAGATGGGGTCACTCATCAGTCTCTACCTCAGATCCTGAAAACTCTGCTGGAATATCTCCATACATAAAAAGGTTTTTCCCTTCTTCCTCAACACTGAAAAGGGTGCCACAACTCTAGAAAAGTTTGGTATGAATCTCCAGTAGTAATGAAATGCACGGCCAATTGTCGTATATCGACCGGTCAAAGTTGTGGTGCTCTGCTAATGTGTATAGCAGCACTTGGGTCGAATCCTTGGTGATGATACTTTTTAATAGTTGTTTGTTTTTAGTTGATTGTATTTTGATTAGGGGGTTTTTTTGCAGAGCTTAATTAAAATGATTTATTGACTATAATTGATTTAAAAAATTGATAAATATTGGGGTGAGTTCATTATTAGGGAGTTAAGCTTGTGATATCCTTGAGCTTTGCTTTATATTGCATTTAAATTAACACCCACTTCACAAGTTGACATCGATTAGAATTCCTAAGTGTTAAAGCTTTAATCCAAGCCTTAACTTAACTAGGATTCTAAAATCAATCAGTACTTGTTTATGGTAGTGTATTTATGGTTCCAATAATCCATGGAAACCACATGCTAAACAAAAGATGTCATTAATCCATGACATATTAATTCCAACATACACAATGTTAAATTAACGAATACTCATCGAGAAAATACTCTCAATCACTTAACATCCCCAAATTTTGACTCACCCCAATGAGATATTTACTCAGCCATTTGGGTGTTTAATATTATGGTTATAATAATTATGATGATAAATTAAGAATAGAAGAAAAATAAAGGGATTAGAAAAGAGTGGTACGCCGAACACACACACACGAACAATGATGATAATTTAAAACGGATTTTTGATTGAATGAGGAAGCAAAATAAGGGAAATAGATTCAGATGAATTTAAACTATTTTAAGAACATTAATATTAAACTACAGAATGTAGAGAATAATAAGATATATTGAATAAGTAACTTGCATTAAAATATAATTACAAAGAAAGAACTTACAAAATTACAAAAATGAAGAACACGAAAGTAAGTGAAAACAAAGAGAGGAGGAAAGGTATCTCAAGTGAAAACTTGAGTATGGAAGATCCTCCAAAGACTTTGGAAAGGCTTTGGTCGTGCCAATATGTTCTCCTATCTTCTGAATTGCCAACCCTTTTTAAAGGAGAGGAGGGGATGTATTTATAGCCCAAGGTGGTGGACTATTTACATTCCAGAAATACCCCTCAAATTGGCTCGCAGATATGGATATCAAGACAGCCGAATCTCGAGCAATATCCTTCTTAAAAGTTGTATATAATAAAGTTTTCCGACTACTCCCAAAATTTGTAGTCATTTGGACTTAAGGATCAAAAGTTATGGCCGGTTGATTAAACAAAGTAAAACTGTCCATTTCAATCCAGTCTTTTTGAAGTCCATAATGGGAAAGAGTTTTTCAATATGAAGATTCCTTCAAATACGAATGGGTTATTCAACAAAGTAGGCCACCTATATCTCCTATTTCACACTGAAAAGTATCAGCTCTATTTGATTCTTACATCATGAGATATGTCATGCATACTATACTAATTTTAATTCTCGGCCTGAATGGTTGGCTGAATTATAAATCTTCATTTGGGCCCCTTGTTCTTAGATTTGGGCCCTGAAATTTTTATCCAAGATGAAATGTAGTGTCCCCAGAATTATGGTGGAGTGTTAATGTTTTTGGACTTCTGGATTGAGCCCAGTAAATCAATCTTCAAGGCTGGTCCAGTTTGTTCACAGATTCTTTGGTCTTATTTGTGAGGACCATATGACCCTTCAAATGGCAGAATTGGATCATGGTACCTTATAATTAAATGTTTTATATTGAAATTAGAATCCCAAAAAACAATAACCACACAATTTGAATCAGTATAGTGATAGTTATTATTAAAACATTAAACTGACTCAATTGGACTACTTCTAAAAATGCTCAAAAATTATACTTAATATTAAAACATTAATATTTCACAAAAATTATGCACATTTCATATAAAATCAGTAAATATGGAATATAATAAGTCATTAAAATATTAATAACATCAACTCCCCCACACTTATCTTTGTTCATGTCCTCATGTGCAACAAATATAAAAACATGACAAAATCATTTTTACTCACCAACAGATTTTAAAATTTTGTTTTCTCCAATCAGGGGAGGTTTAGACTATTTCACTCATCCATTTTGAATTCCACCACAAGTTGTTACAGAAAAAAAATGTTTCAAAACTAATTCATTTATTTTCATGCTCAAATTTAGAAATGGAAAATGTGGACACTCAAAACTCACACCTCTCAAGATGATAAAATTTATTTGTGGAGGTCCACTCTTTCACCAACCAAAAGTGAAAATCTTAGAGTTTGAAAAGAGATACCAGCTTACAATACCTATCCAAAGTGCACAAGAATAGAGAGGTCTTTTTAAGGGGTTTTTCTATGGCTAGGGGATGGTTGGAATATAATGTCCAAAAAAGATAAGAAGAGGGTTAAAATACCAACATAGAAAAAGAAATGCACATTTTTTTGAAATAGAACATGGAAGGAAATGAAAACACATATTTACAAGGGAATGATTGTGTAAATAAAGACACAATAGAGGAAGAAAATATGAAGGGGATGAGAAGATTAAATATTTACAAACCACAGAACTTCTCCCAATAAGAATATAATGCAAGTGTTCTTTTTTTCTCCTTTTTTTCTCTTTGTTTTTTCGAAAGTTGAACTTGGAAAAGATCTCACACTCATAACCCAACCCATGATTGATCTCCTCACGACACTAATTGTAATAGTTATAACAAGATAAAAGGTTGAGGAAGAGTAATTTTTTACCTACCCAAGACACAACCCATTTTTTTATTTTTTTGTGATTTTTTTTTTATTTTGATTTTTTTTTTTGAATTTTTTTTTTTTGAACACTTTTCAATATCATTTGTACAATACATTCCCAAATCCCACTGAATGACAACCTCCCCCCCCCCCACACACTAAAATGGATTCTTTCCCTCAAGCAAATGATAACTAACCGGAAATTAAGGAAATGATACCCAAAAATAAAATCCATTCCCCCCACACTTAAATTTCAAAAAACTATGCAATGAAAATCCATGTTGATATTGGGGGGGGAAGGTATTGGGATTGTAATGTGACTATCAAAGAAAAGGTTTTCATAGGCTCTAAGGGGCTTTCAAAAGGAGGATTAATGTAAAGGAAATGGGAGGCTATTTGGCTATTGTGATTCTCATGTGGTTCAAAAAATGCCTCTATCATATTAATGCACACTAAGGTAGAAAATTCAGCTTGAAGGTACACAAACTCAATACTCAAAAATGGGGGTGAAAACACACATTTTGAAAAGATGGTCATAGGTGGCCTTGGAATGAAAGCAAATGTTTGTTCTCAAGTTTGGGGAAAATCATTTTCCAAATCAAAAATTGAACATTCAAAATGTGTTGGTTTTGACACAAAATTATTTATCCAAAGTCATAATGAAAATACAAAATTTTTGAGATGAAAACATGTCTGTTAACTCCCCAAAATGGTTGGACAAAATTTCAAAACATGATGGTGAGTAAGCATGACTCTTTTTTTGTATTTTTTTAAGTGATTGTGTTTTTTAGTTTTTTTAGTTTTTAAGGTTTTTTTAAAATACACACCCACACAATAAATAAATAAAAGGGTTTGATGAAGAAAGTGGTAAAAAATGAAAGAGAGAGGAAGAAGAAGAAATAGGTAGAGAGAGGAAGAGATAGAGAGAGAGTTAAAGGGAAAGAGGTGCCCCCTGGTTTATATTTGGTGGGTCGTCGTCTCCATTCGGTGGTGGGTTGACTAGAGAAGTTGGGTATCCAACAGAAGTAGATGATGATCCAGGATTGTGTGTCCTCTCATAGTGATGCTTTAATCGATGTCCATTAACTGTGAATGTCCTTTTGGATGAGGGTTCTTGGACTTGCACTGCACCAAATGGGTAAACATTAGTAATAACAAAAGGACCTTACCAACGAGAATTAAGCTTACATGGGTGAATTCGGAATCGAGAATTGAAGAGCATTACATTTTCACCTTCATGAAATACCTTTCTCAGGATGTGTCTGTCATGGAGTACCTTAGCCTTCTCTTTGTACAGATTGGAATTCTCATAGGATTCAAGTCGAAGCTCCTCCAGTTCAGCCAATTGCAACAATATTTCTTCACCAGATTTTTCATAATCAAAATTATAGGTTTTCAAAGCCCAAAAAGACTTATGTTGGATTTCAACTAGTAAGTGACACGTTTACCAAAAACTAGCCTAAAAGGAGACATCCCAATGGGTGTTTTATAGGAAGTTTGATAAGCCCAAAGGGCTTCACCAAGTCTCTCAGGCCAGTCTTTTCTGGTGGGCTTAACAATTCTCTCAAGTACCCTTTTCACTTCTCTATTAGAGATTTCAGCCATGCCATTTGTTTGAGGGTGATATGCAGTTGAAGTTTTATGTACAACCCCATTCTTTTTCAGAAGAGATTTCATGGTTCTAATACAAAAATGGGTTCCTAAGTCACTGATCAAGGCACGTGGTGTGCCAAATATTTGGAATATGCGGGTCTTTAGGAACTCACTAACAGTATGAGCATCATCCTTTCTAGTGGGTTTGGCCTCAACCCACCTTGAAACATAATCGACTGCAAGAAGAATGTATGAGAATCCATTGGAAGGGGGAAATGGTCCCATGAAATTGATGCCCCAAACATCAAAGATCTCGCAGAAAATTAAAGGCTTTTGGGGCATTTCATTTCTCTTGGAAATTGTGCCAAACTTTTGGCAAGTGGGACATGATTGACAAAACTCATGTGAGTCCTTGAAGAGTGAAGGCCAGAAGAATCCATAGTCTAGGACCTTTCGGGAGGTCCTTTGTGGTCCAAAGTGGCCACCTCTGGGAAGTGAGTGACAGAATTCTAAGATGGAAGAATGCTCATTTTCTTCAACACATCTCCTAATTACCATGACTGCCCCAGTTTTCCAAAGTTTATTTTCTTCCTAAAAATAGTATTTTGAATCACTTTTCAACTTCATTTTTTGTGCTTTTGAAAAATTTATAGGAAAAACAACAGAAACCAAGTAATTTACAATTGGGGCATACCATGGTATTTTTGGAGTGAGAGATGAAAGGTGCTCAGTGTGGAATTCAGGATTAATGATTTGTGAATGAGAATAATTAGAAATTCTACTCAAGTGATCGGACACAGGGTTTTCTTTTCCGGGTATATCTTTTATTTCAAGGTCAAATTCTTGGAGCATTAGGATCCATCTTATTAGCCTCGGTTTGGAATCACTTTTCTTGAGTAAGAACTTTATAGCAGAATGGTGTGTGAAGATGATGATTTTGGCACCTAAGAGATAGGACCGGAATTTATCTAAGGAAAAAACCACTGCTAGAAGTTCCTTTTCAGTGAAAGTATAGTGAGATTGAGTTTCATCCAATGTTTTTGCGGCATAATAGATGACCTGAGGAATTCTTTCTCTTCTTTGACTAAGAACAGCCCCAATAGCTCTATCAGAAGCATCACACATCAATTCAAATGGTAAGGACCAATCAAGGGGTTGTATTATCAGGGAAGATGTGAGAGCATTTTTGAGTTCAATGAAGGCTCTCTTTCAAACTTCATCGAAATGGAAAGTGACATCATTTTAGATCAAATGAGTGAGTGGTAGGGAAATCCTACTGAAGTTATGGATGAATCTCTGATAGAAACCAGCATGACCGAGGAATGAATGGATGTCTCAAACAGAAGTGGGTTCAGTAAGTTATTGGGTCACTTCAATTTTGGCAGGATCGACTTCAATACCATCTTTTGAAATTATGTGCCCTAGAACAATCCCATTTGCAACCATGAAGTGACATTTTTCAAAATTTAACACAAGTTTACACTTGACACACTTCTGAAGGACTAGAGAGAGTGAATTCAAACAAGATTCAAATGGATCACCATAAATGGTGAAGTCATCCATGAAGACTTCCATGCAGTTTTCAATGAATTCTGAAAAGATACTCATCATACACCTTTGGAATGTTGCAGGAGCATTGCAAATTCCAAAAGGCATTCTTCTATATGCATATATTTCAAGGGGGCATGTGAAAGTAGTCTTTTCTTGATCTTGAGGTGCGATTGGGATTTGAAAATAGTCGGTTTATCCATAAAGAAAGAAATAGTGTGACTTTCCAGCCAATCTTTCTAGAATTTGATCAAGGAATGGAAGAGGATAGTGATCTTTTTGGGTTTCAACATTCAATTTTCTATAGTCGATGCACACACGCCATTTGTTCTTCACTCGAGTTGTGACTACCTCTCCATGTTCATTTGTGACAATAGTTATCCCACCCTTATTAGGTACAAATTGAATTGGACTAACCCATTCACTATCAGAAATTGGGTAGATAATACCAGCTTGAAGAATCTTGGTGATATATTCCCTAACTACCTCAAGGATTAGTGGATTGAGTCTTCTTTGTGGTTGTCTAATTGGTTTGGATGACTCCTCTAGATGGATGTGATGCATGCAAAGGGTAGGTTTGATTCTTGGTATGTCATCTAGGGTCCAAACTAAGGCATTTTTGTTTTCCTCTAACACTTGAACAAGTTTGGACTCCTCGGTTTCAGTAAGTGTGGCAGAGATAATGACAGGATATGAGTGATCATGGAAGAGGAATGCATATTTCAGGTGTGCAGGAAGAGGTTTCAGATTAGTATCGTCTTTTATTTGTGGGTTAGACATCTCGGGAATGGATGAAGGGAGTTCAGTTGCTTCAGATTCATTCTCCTTAATACTGTCCAAAGTGGAGCAGTAGATATCAGAGTTGATGTGGGATTTAAGAGAGTTTTCAAGTTCTTTTAGATTGATGGAGTCTATGAATGAGAGGTCCACATCAAATTCACCATTTATGACTTGGTTAATTCAAGTGCAGATTTCACAAGATCCTTTGTCATTAGAACATGAAGAACATGGTGGATTGGGGTTCAATTGAATCTTAGAAGTGTCCTCAGAAGCATGGATTGAGAATGCAGAGTGATCCTTAGATGGGTATCGTATGGCTTGAAAAATGTGGAACTTGACCATTTGGTCACCAAATTCCATGAATAAGATGCCTAAATGGACATCAATCTTGGTTCTTGTAGTCATGAGGAATGGTCTTCCTAGAATTAGGGGAGATCGAGAAGAGTTATTCTCACCTTCCATGTCAAGGACATAGAAATTAGTAGGGAAGATAAGATCATTGACTCGGACAAGGATATCCTCAATTATTCCCTCAGGACTAGCTGTGCTTCGATTAGATAACTGAATGAAAACACCCGTTAGGTGCATGGGACCTAGACCAAGGTTGGAGAATATGGATTTGTGCATGACATTAATTGAGGATCCTAGGTCTATGAGTGCATCATCAAAGTTGGAACTTTCAATTTGGCATGGAACCGTAAAGGTACCTGGATCTTTGCACTTAATGGGTATGGACTGATGGGTGGAAACATTTTCAAAGGTCCTAAGTTACCTATTGTGGGTACACAACTCCTTGAGAAACTTGGCATACTTAGGAATTTGTTTTATGGCATCTAAGAGGGGAATGTTGACTTCAACACGTCTAAACATTTCAAGCATTTCAATATCAGGTTCAAAGGACTTCCTTGGTTTAGAGACAGCTTGAGGAAAAGAAATTGGGTTCCTAAGTGGAATGGAAGGAGGTGATTTAATGGATTCATATTCCTTTTCAATTTTCTTTTTCTTTTAATTTTCTAGGTCAACATTCAAAGGAGGGTTTGGGGATTTATCTTGAGGCATAGCAAGTTTATTTCCTGATATAAGTGAAATTTCACTTACATTACCCTTGGGGTTGGGTAGTGGTTGAGATGGGATTTGGGAAGAATTTGATTTTTTTTGCTGGCTTAGGTGGGATTCAAGTTGACCTATTTGAGTTTCAATGTTTTTAAGGCTAGAACGGGTGAAGGAGGCAAGATCTTCCACTGCACTTTCCCATGGTTGCTTGGAAGAAGAGGCTTGTCCCTAGTTGGGATTGTCTTGATTTTGGTTCTTGGGAAATCTATTGTATTGGTTTTGGATTTGGGAAGGCTCACTAGGATAATGGAATCTAGGAGGAGGATTGTTCCTTTGAGGTTGAGGAACAAAAGGATAAGTTTGATGGAAGTTACCACCACCTTGACCATATTGAAACTGGTTTGGGTTTTGAGGAGGGAATTGAGGGGGATGAGATATGGGATTACCATACCTAAGGCCTAGGTTATAGGAAGAAGATAAGGGCTCAGAGTGAGGCGGGTTTAAGTTTCTAACAAACAAACCTGATAGTTGAGGGTTGGTGTTCCGTTGAGCATATGCTACATTGAGCTCCATTGGTCCAGATGAATCGGATTGATCCTCTTGAAGTTGTGGACATGTGTCAGTTGGATGAGATGGAGAGTTGCAGATTCCACAGTTTTTGACAGGTCCAGGAAACATTGATTGTGGAGAAGATGAGGTTGGGGATTTGGTGGCCACAGCTAGTTGTCGCACAAGACCTGTAAGTTCACTCATCCACTCGGTCATCTTGTTTGGCTCAATTGTTTGATTATCTTGGGCTTTCTTGACTTGATCATGTGCTCGAGTATGGACTTGTTGTGTGTTTGCAGCCATGTTACTTATGATTTCTCTTGCTGTTGTAGGAGTTTTATCAACCAGAGCACCACCACTTGCGGCATCAATGAGAGTTCTCTCCATAGCCAATAACCCCTAATAGAAGTATTGTATCAAGAGTTGGTCAGGAATTTGGTGGTGTGGGTAGGTTGCAACAAGCTTTTTTAACCTCTCCCAGTACTCATGGAGTGATTAACTTGGGAATTGACGTATACCACTTATTTCCTTTCGGATAGAAGCAGTACGAGAAGCAGGAAAGAATTTTTCTAAGAAACGTCGCTTCATGTCATTCCATGTGGATATGGAACTAGGAGGAAGGTAGTAGATCCATGACTTAGCAGTGTCAGATAGGGAGAAAGGGAATGCTCAAAGTTTTATTTGTTCTTCAGAAACCCCTTGAGGCTTCATGGTAGAGTACACTACTTGGAACTCTTTAAGGTGGAGATGTGGATCCTCACCGGCTAGCCCATGGAAATGAGGAAGAAGATGAATCAAACCTGATTTGAGTTTGAAGTTAGCCTCTATGTTTGGATATTGAATACCAAAGGGTTGGTAATTCATATCAGGGGCAGCGAGTTCTTTAAGGGTTTGTTCTCTAGGATTGGCCATTTCAATTTCAACTGGTTGGATGAGGACTGGTTCTTGAATTATTTGAGTATCTCTGATGTTCCTCCTAAGTTGGCGAAGTGTTCGCTCAATTTCAGGGTCAAACAAATCCGAGGTATTTTTTGGAAGACTAAGAGGCATTCAGAGAGATTTTGGGAGAAAGAGGAAGATGGGTTTTTCTTTGTATTTTTTCTGTTTATGATTTTTAAGAGGAAGACGGGTTTTTCTTTGTGTTTTTTTTTAATTTCTTTTTAAAATTTCGTCTTTTTTTTGGTTTTTTATTACAATAACCAGAAACTAATGAATAGTTAAAGAACCATCCCCAGCAACGGCGCCATTTGAAATATACGGCCGATTGTCGCCTATCGACCAGTCAAAGTTCCGGTGCTCTGCTAATGTGTATAGCAGCACTCGGGTCGAATCCTCGGTGATGATACTTTCTAATAGTCATTTTTTTTAGTTGATTGTATTTTTATTAGGGGGGTTTGTTTACAGAGCTTAATTGAAATGATTTATTGACTATAATTGATTTAACAAATTGATAAATATTGGGGTGAGTTCATTATTTGGGAGTTAATCTTGTGATATCCTTGAGCTTTGCTTTATATTGCATTTAAATTAACACTCACTTCACAAGTTGACGTCGATTAGAATTCCTAAGTGTTAAAGCTTTAATCCAAGATTTAGCTTAACTAGGATTCTAAAATCAATCAGTACTTGTTTATGGTAGCGTATTTATGGTTCCATTAATCCATGAAAACCACATGCTAAACAAAATATGTCATTAATCCATGACATATTAAGTCCAACATACACAATGTTAAATTAATGAATACTCATCGAGAAAATACTCTCAATCACTTAACATCCCTAAATTTTGAATCATCCCAATGAGATATTTAATCAGACATTTGGGTATTTAATATTTTGGTTATAATAATTATGATGATAAATTAAGAATAGAAGAAAAAGAAATGGATTAGAAAAGAGTGGTATGTCGAACACACACACACGAACAATGATGATAATTTAAAATGGATTTTTGATTGAATGAGGAAGCAAAATAAGGGAAGGAGATTCATCTGAATTTAAAATATTTTAAGAACATTAATATTAAACTACATAATGTGAATAAGAATAAGATATATTGAATAAGTAACTTTCATTAAAACATAATTACAAAGAAAGAACTTACAAAATTACAAAAATGAAGAACACAAAAGTAAGTGAAAACAAAGAGAGGAGGAAAGGTATCTCAAGTGAAAACTTGAGTATGGAAGATCCTCCCAAGACTTTTTCAAGGATTTGGTCGTTCCAATATGTTCTCCTCTCTTCTGAAATGCCAACCCTTTTTAAAGAAGAGGATGGGATGTATTTATAGCCCAAGGTGGTGGACTGTTTACATTCCCGAAATACCACTCCACTTGGCTCGCAGATATGGACATCAAGACAGCCGAATCTCGAGCGATATCTTTCTTCAAAGTTGTATATAATAAATTTTTTCGACTACTCCCAAAATTTGTAGTCATTTGGACTTAAGTATCAAAAGTTATGGCCGGTTTATTAAACAAAGTAAAACTGTCCATTTCAATCCAGTCTTTTTGAAGTCCATAATGTGAAAGAGTTTTTGAATATGAATATTCCTTCAAATCCGAATGGGTTCTTCAACAAAGTCGGCCACCAATATCGCCTATTTCACACTGAAAAATATTAGATCGATTTGATTCTTACATAATGAGATATGTCATGCATACTATACAGATTTTAATTCTTGTCCAGAATGGTGGGCTGGAATTTAAAGCTTCATTTGGGCCCCTTGTTCTTAGATTTGGGCCCTGAAATTTTTATCCAAGATGACATGTAGTGTCCCCAGTATTATGGTGGAGTTTTAATGTTTTTTTACTTCTGGATTGAACCCAGTAAATCAATATTCAAGGCTGGTCCAGTTTGTTCACAGATTCTTTGGTCTTGTTTGTGAGGACCATATGACCCTTCAAATGGAAGAATTGGCTCATGGTAACTTCTAATGAAATGTTTTATATTGAAAATAGAATCCTACAAAACACTAAACACACAATTTGGATCAGTATAGTTATAGTTATTATTAAAACATTAAACTGACTCAATTGGACTACTTCTAAAAATGATCAAAAATTATACTTAATATTAAAACATTAATATTTTAGAAAAATTATGAAAATTTCATATAAAATCAGTAAATATGGAATATAATAAGTCATAAAAATATTAATAACATCAAGTACCCAGCCATCCCTAGGAAACTATGCACCTCGGTCACACTCCTGGGTAGCTCCCAAGCTAGCACAACCTCTATCTTTTCTAGATCTACTGCAACTCCAGCCTCTGAGATAAACACGTCCTAGAAAGTGATCTTCTCATATCTAGAACATGAACTTCGAGATCATACCATAAAGATGGTTCTCTCAGAGTGTATCTAGAACTATCTGTAGATGATAGGTAAGCTCTTCCTCCATCACTGAGTACATAAAGATGTCGTCGATGAAGACCATCACAAAGTGATCAAGGTATGGTTGGAAGATCCTGTTCATGAGTCCCAGGAACACTATAGGGTCATTGTCCATGCCGAAAGGCATTACCAAGAACTCATAGTGGTCATACCTACATCTAAATGTCTTCTTCTACACATCCTCATCTCGTACCCTGAGCTGATAATAGCCTGATCTGAGGTCTATCTTCAAAAACCATCGAGCTCCCTTCTACTGATCAAAGAGATCATCACTCCTTGGGATTGGATACTTGTTATTCATGGTCACCTGGTCTAGGAACCTATTATCTATATAGAGTATCAAACTCCCATCTGCATTCTTGGTGAACAAAATCGAGGTTTCCCATAGAGACACACTGGGCCTTATGAACCCCTTCCTCTACAAGCCCTCCAACTCTACCCACAACTCAAAAAGCTCCATAGGAGCCTTCTGATATGATAATATAGATATTGGTGTCATCCTGGGGTACATGTTGATGTTAAAGGCAACCTATCTTGGTGGAGGTTGTCCCAGAACATCATTAGGAAAGACATCATCATATAGGTCCACCACTATAGGATAGCTCGGACTCTCAATATCAACTTCCCTGAGGATAAGGCTAGCCAATTGATGTGTGGTCTGCTGCACCATCCTTTGGGAAAGTCTATATTATTCTACATAGGTTCCCTTATTGCTAGTAAATGAAAACTAGTCCCATCCTTAGAGACTGATCGCACTTTGCACCTAATACAATCAATATGATCATAGACTATGGATGACTATTCCATACCCAAGATGACGTCGTAATGCCTCGATATCGCTACTTAAAGATCTGAGCCGAAGCTCTGGCCTCCAAGAGTAAGCTCACACTACTGGAATCAGTGTGTAATCATTGAATCCCCTCCTGTATGAGTCTCTGGACATAAGGATCGGGCCAACAGCAGCATCAGAATCTTCGAGCTTTGAACAAGGGTCGTGGAAATAAAAGAGTGACTAGAACATGTGTCTATAAGTACTACAACTAGGGTGGAATAGACACGTATCATACCTCTAATAATCTTTGGAGAACCATGGTCGTAGGCCTCAACTTCCTGGATCTATGCTCGTCCATGTCATCATGCACCATGTGGTCAGGGTGGACCACCTGGAGGTAGTGGCAGTAGAACCTTGAACCGCCACCCACAGCCTACTTCATGACCAACTCTTCTGCTACGCCCACCACCCTACGGACCTCCTCACTCAAAATTCTGCCTCTACCTCGGCGGTCCCTCGACCATCATTTGGTCGTTCATATGGTGGGTTGGGCAATTGCGATCCATGTGACCCTGCCTGTCGCATGAGTAGAACTGTCTAATACTCAACTATCCTCTATCCCATGAACCCCTCACCACAAACCATGTATCCTAAGTTCAACTACCAAAAGGTATGGCCTACCTGGTCCCCCATGTCTTCTGTCCACTGCCTGCTACAGATGACTTTGCTACCTGACGTTCAGTGGTGGCTCTCATTGTTGGTGCCTGCTCGGCTAGGAATCTCTCCACCAAAATTGCTCACTCTAGCACCCCAACCTGCGTTGGAATGTTGAGCGATATCATCAATGCTTTGATCTCCCTTTGAAGACCTTGATCAAAGGTTTGGGTCCTGAATAAAGGGTATTGTACCATGTCAATGGAGTAGCGGGAGAGATCAATGAACCACACCGAGTACTGGGCCACGGTCATGCTACCCTGCTATAAGTGCAGCCACTCTGGTATATGCACTGAGCGTAGAGTCTCTAGGATGAACTATGCCCTGAAAGGCCCTCGATGTCCTCCTAGGTGAGGGTCGCCTCATTGTGTAAGTTGAGTGTCGGACTCCACCATCTCCTAGCTGCTCCTTGGAAGAGACTGGCAGCTAGGATCACAATCAGATAAGAAGGTATCCCAATTAAGTGAAAAACTCTAGCCACAGCCTCCAGCCAATCCTCAACCACCTACAGATTTGTCTCCCATCAGAACCTCATAGTTCTATACCACTAAAACTCCTGCAACACACTCAGTCAGCGTGCACCCTCTATTGGTGGGGCTGGTGGAATCTTCTTCCCAATGTGTGGTGGTGCTATTAGTGCACCACCTAATGGTACTATCACTATAAAATGGCCTCGCACTGAAGCCTCATCACTCAATGGGCCATCATCATGTACTCTCTTAGGAATCTTGGCTGGCTATCTACGTTGTGGAATCCGTAAAAAAAAAGTTGTTCCATAATCAATATTTTATACCTGGTGAGATGACTCAAAGAAATCATAAGAAAAAAAACTTTTCAAAACACATGCAATCAGTGTTTTCGTGCACTGACTCAGAAATATGAATTTAGGGTCCTGGCATATGGATACGTCAGCTGATGCACCAACACTGGATTCCCTAAACTGAAAACCACACTCATAATACATAACACTATTTAAAAATTGAAAATATCAGAGTCCCAGTTCTTCGGTAGAACCGACTCCTTTGATAACACTTTGTCCCGACCCGTCCCCCAGGGCCCATGTCATGAATACCCGAAGCTCTTCTTCTATAGGCCTGGGGCTGGTGACTAGCACCAAAAATACATATCCCTGTAAAGGGGAGGAATTTCCTTTAAACTATTACAAACACACAATACAATAACACAACAAGAAGCAACCATGAAGTAAACTATTGTAGTAAAAAGTCTGCTAAAAGTAAAGGGGTTGGAATACAAGACCAACTGAAAACTACAAGTACAACTAAAAAGAGAAAAATAGCTCTAGAACATCCACTATGGATCCTACCTGAATGGTAGGTAAATCTCACGATCATTAGTCCAATTTCATGTCATGTCAAATGGTCCACCTCTGAGCATCGTCCAGTCTAGGCTCCCTCACCTCAAACAACATTGTCTTTCATCTGCATAAAACACAACAAGGGGTGGGGGAAGCCCTTGTAGGGGTGAGTATAACAATACTCAGTAAGTACCCTGAGACCCCTGAATGTCTCCCTGAGTTCCACAAAGGAAAAACCACATAGAAATACCACAATCACAAAGCACGAAGTAGTCTTCAAATATACTTGGGTGTATGCCCATACATATACCTGAGTTGTCAAAAGTTACTTGTCTCAAACATGATGTAAGAATACCATAAACATAACACCATGATGGTAAAAGTAACACAAAGGTAACACCGTGAAGGTAACACCATGAAAGTAAAAGTACCACACTGGTAACACCATGATGATAACACTATGAAGGAAAAAGTACTAAAAAGGTATCACCACAAAGGTAAAAGACCCATCTCACCCAAGGTATATAAGTAAAGAACATAAGTACAGATGATTAGTCAAGAAGCTAGATCATCTTATTCTATTGAGAGGCACTGCTAATGACTATACGGAGTCTGACCCACATAGGATTGATAGTTACTAACCCCTATAGACCCACACATGATCTAACCCACATAGGATCGTTATGCACTAACCCACACAGGATTTTTGAGCGCTGACCCACATAGGATCAGTATGCGCTATTCCTAATAGGATCGATGAGTGCTAATCGACATAAGATCTGACCGACACAGGATTAGTGCTGACCAACATAGGATTTATTGGTATTAACCTTCGTATGATCTGTCTCAAACCTCCGCCTCATTGTCAGCCACAGGATTCCTGCTCATAGCATGTTTGGGATAAATACTCCTCAAGCCATAAGTTATACCTCAACCACTATGAGGTTCCATAAAGAAGTATCCCAAAGGACCATCATGTCGTAAGGGTTCTAATGTTATAGACGGTGTGTCAATCAGACACCCGGTCTGTGACTTATAAGTGGTTTAGTTAAGAGGGCCCGGTTGGATTTGGGTTCGATCCCACCTGGACACACTCCAAATTTTTTCAAAACTCAAGTGGGGTATACCAAAAGTACTGCCTCATAATAAGGGTTTCAGTGCCATATACAGATTATCAAATGGACGCACGGTCTATTAGTTACACCCCTTTCCGAGAAACAGGGGTGATCGCACCTTGGTCCTTCCCGGCTCGGTCGGGCTTGTCAGGATATGCCAAAGGGACCTATTCCAAAAAGGGATCCCAACGCCACTGATGGTGTGTCTAACAGACACACGATTTTTCAGTTACGGGCATTTCTTTATTCAGGTACTCGTTAGGTTTGGGCCCGGTCTGACTCGGTCAGGCCGGCCTGACACAACAGGTCATGGGGTCTACCTGACCTTGCTCGGGTCCATCCCACTAAGGTTTAGCCAGATTTACTAGGTCTAGTCCATCGGGGTTAGTTTGGTTTGGTTCATGGGCATCGGCCATGGTTGGATCGGCCCATCTGGTGTAGCTCAACCCACCCATATTGGCCCACTGTGCTACGGGTTCGGCCTGGCCCGCTGGCGGGTCCGGCCCGTATCCGCCAGAAGGTGAACCGATCTTCCTAGTTCGCCCTGTGGGTGTGGAGTCGTTTCAGCCAGCCAGTGGGGTGCTGACCCACCATCTAACGGTCAGTCATTTTGGCTGACTAGGGGTCCGCCAAGTTAGTGTCGTGTAGGGCCACACCTCTCTCCATCTGCTGCGGCCTGTTGGCCGCAACTGTAGCTGCCGACGAAGCCTGCGGGTGCTGCCCCTTGTCCTGCACGTCCGACTCGGGTGGGATGCCTCCCACCACCATGGTGTGCCATCCTACGCCACCCTCCACCACCCATGGCCGGTTTCCATGGGTCTCTACTGGCCACCACCGTCCTCCGCCGACTTGGCGCGTTGGTGGTTCGGCGGTTTCTTTCGTGTTGCCGTCGTCTTCTCGCTATCATCACCCAGAGGAAAACTCCCCAGAAGAATGAAACTTAAACGGAGCAGCGGGGGGTCTGGGCCTTGTTCATTTGGCATGTATGCTCCACGTTAATATGATAATGAACAAAAGAAAGGAAAAGATAAAATATAAACATTAAAAAAAACCCTACCACAAGATCATTAGAGAATGCCTGCGATTGAGGAAGATTCGTTGTTCTTCATCCCTGCAACAAACCACCAATGTTGTCACTCAAATGTCATCCTTCAGTTCATGATTCAGTTTCTCTCTTCACCACCTACTAGAACCGACTCCGTCCTCCAAGTTATTTCCATCATGGCAATTTATCAGAACTTCATCACTTGGTGAAGTTGTGTCAATACCTCTCCCCAAGCTCCATATAAATAAGAGAGGGGGAGAGTGAGTAACTCCCGTGGAATTAATGGGGGTTTATTTAATAGGAACCTTCCTAATTCCAACAGCACTGTTACAATGGATTTGAGGAGTCAAGCCCTTTAATGTCTTGACACATCATTGGTCCCACCAATTCCACTTGTTCGTTAGAGGAAAAATAAAGAAATAAAAAAATAACCAAGTTATTTTATTATTCTTTTAAAAAGTCCCAAATCTATGTTTTTCTCCAAACTTACTACAGTCGAAGTGAAGCCTCGCTTAAGTGAATCCCAATTCTATGGATTCAATGGTTTCATCAAATGTTTAATCCAATCACGGGTTCAAAATATAGGAAACATTGCCCGTGCATTTATTGTATGTACCTTAAAAAAGTTCAGAAAGTCATTCCGGGTACACTAGGCCTCGGAATCATGCGCCGTCAATTTTTACTGACTCATAAAAATTCCATTTAAAAAAATTACATGGAAAAATCTGGGTCTTTACAAAAATCATGTAATGAAGTGTGTAAAAGTCTAGGGTTTCTATACTAATTACCACATATTTTTTTCTTTCGAGGATAAATTTATTCCAACTTAGCATATCCTTAAATATCTTTCTTATTACATTTCTTAGATTCCTAGGTAAAGAAAACAAAATAATAGTGAGATCAAATTCATAGTATGGGTAAAGTATATTGGAATCAATAATGAATCAATGAACATAATAAATATGGTAAGGTAAATAAATGAACACATGTTCCAAGTAATCCATAAACTTAGAGGGAGTGGGGAAACAATATGGAAAGGTAAATAACCGAAAAAACATTCCATTTAAAGTAACTAGATAAATTATAATAAATATGAAAATGTAAATAACTAAAATACATGTCATTTAATCAATAGTCTAAGAATGAGATGCATATATAGATAACATCAAAGCAAAAATCACATGGATAAATAGTAATAGTAATAAATGAATTTGGAATTAAGTAAATGCTAAATTATTGGACATCATGTATAAGGCACACAAATACCTATACCGCAAAGACCATTCACAAGACTATCTAAAACTATTGGTAGAAACTCATTTAATTTTCACATCTAATTTTTCTCATGATAACATGTGGATGCATCGAGGGGCTATATAATGTTTGGGCCCTACCCATCACTACATGTCCAAAGCACTCCTCATTCTGAGTAATGGACTTAATTAATAAAAAATATGCCTCATCAAATATCCATATTGAGTAATGAATAAAAATTTATTAATATTTCCCTAGATAATAAAATAACATTAAAATTAAATACTTTATATAAAAATAGTATAAGGTTTAGGAAAAAAAACATATCCATGATAAATAATATGGATATTTAGGGGAAATTTATTATCTAATGATAATAGTAAATTGAATATTTCAAAAGGACTAAGTGGAATAAAGGTAGCGAATTTAAATATTATCCTTGTTCAAAGAAATAATTAACCATCTAGAGGGGGAATAAGGATGGTATCAATACAAAATATCACAAGTGGTGTAAGGATAAAGGTTTTTTGTTAATGATGAATATAAACACGATAAAAAGAAATAAAATTTTAAATTTTGTTTTGAAAAAAAAATTAAAAAACCTTTTCTTTGAAAATAACTTTTTTAAAATAATTTATTTAAAAATTAAACTTTTAAACTTACAAAGTAAGCTTAAAATAAACAATAATGGGTAATATTTTACATTCCATACAAGTTAAAAAGAATATTCCTTTTCAAGGTAAAATGTTTAGAAAAATCCAATATTCTAAAAGTGACATGAATATTCTATTAAAAACATTTGTAAACAAAAGAGGGTAAAACATTATTTGATAACTCATTTTGGTGTGGTTAAAAACTTTATGAAAACATTTTTAGAAAATAGGTTTTTTAAAATCAAATAGTTTATATGACTAAAGAGATAAATAAAGTTGGGTTTTCTTAAAAAAATCTAAAAATTTTTTAGTACCAAATAGTGGGAAAATGGTAATATTTCGTAAAAAAGACATTAATAGGTATAGAATATTAAAATTAAAGGGTTAAATGACTAATAATCATATAAATTCCTTTAATTAAATTTCATGAATAAGTAATCTATATTATAATAAGATTTTGAAATAAACCCTTGAAATAATCATAACATTGAAGTGAGAATTAATTAATGAATTGATCATGTGTATCAAATTTAAATACACATATATGAAGTTTAAATAAATATATATATATATATATTAAAAGTAATTATATTTATAATCATAGAATATTAATGACAATGAGGAAGTAATATAACCTGATGAAATGGATTTTAGTTATGAAATTTCTTTACCACTTGGTAACATTATGTTCAAATTACCCTATATGAAATAATTAAGATTGAAACTAAAAATACCATTAATAATTAATTATATTACATTTAAATATTTCATTATTTACACCGTATATAAGATATTAGGTGCACAATAATAAATTACACCTCAATGAATGGAAATTGAGACGAAATCCCTTACTACTTGAGTAACTTTTGAATCATGGGTTCCATGAAAGAATAAAATCAATTAAAAACTTTAATATCAAGAAATAAATTAAAATAATGATATAACAAGTCATATGGAAGTATATACACCATATAAAAGTAACTAGGTGCATAATAACAATTAATTCTTAATGGAAAGTAAATTGAGACAAAACCCCTTACTACTTGGAAACATTTGAATTTTAATCCCCATGAAAGAAATAATTTCAAATGAAACTATAAATACCATGAAGATAAATGTATTCCTTGTATAAAATAAAATTCTTTTATTATATACACCACGTAAAATAAATAAGTGGTGAAAATGGTGTATGCCTCACAGAAATAAATGTTATACAAGAATCACTTACCCTATATTTCCTTTTGGATGAACATCATTAAACCTACTATATAATGGTTTTAATCATGTTATTAGCTTATAAAAGAGCAATAATAATATTTATAATACCATATATTATCTTATTAAAATATATTATTACCTATTTTTAATAATATTTCATCCTTTTCACTATTTTGGGTGTTAATTTTCATGTTTTTCTAGTACGTTTGACTTACTATTTTTTTTCCTTATGTCGATCACAATTTAATAATATATAGGATTGAAATCATTATGTATATATTATATATATTCAGTATATATTTATTTAGTTTAATACATGAATTTTGGTGATAGGAAATGAAATTCATTATTCATAGAGACAGTAGGTCATACGTACGCATAAATACTACTTCTATTTATTTATATTATTTAAAAGAATAAAAAGTAAATGATATATATAAATATATGTATACTATATTTAAAATATTATATTTATGTCATATATGTCAAATATTTATATAAAAACCATTCTTAATACATTTCATGCAAAATGTGAACGAATCATATCGCTTTGAGGAGGCGGTAGTCCACATATCCACAAATGAAGTTATTGTATTCTTAAAAAATAGAAAGAATAAATGAATGTGTTATATAAAAATTAAAAAAGTATATATACATTATAAATACTATATATAGAATATATAAACTATAAATCCATCATTATTTTCTACCTTGAATGATGGTAAATGAAATAATGACTGATCTCAGTTCGTGAGACGATAGTCTTCCACACACATGAACGATGATTGTGTATTCCATTTGATAGACGTGTGTGAAAGTGTATGTTTAACTATTAGAATAAAAACATATCATTATATTTAATATATTTATGTTATTATATAATCATGATATAAAAATAATTGAATGGTTTGAGAAGTAAATCTAATAAAATTTATCATTGAAGATAGTTACCTCTAATTCAGGTAACTCATTTTCGTTTGTAAAAAAAATATTAGGTTGGTTTTCTTTCTGACCAGAGAGTGGTTAATAAGAATATTGGAGGGAATTTGGGAGATTATTTTTTCAGTTTTTTTGTTATCAAAAATGTCTGGAGATGTGTCAATAAGTGGAAGAGTTTAGTTACTTTTTATAGTGGAGGTGGAGTGGCATTCTTGTTTTTTTTAAGAGGGAATTCCACTCACATTTTACCATGTCATGTGGCTCAAATAATGAACCCAATTAGATAACAGTGAGAATATGGTATAAATATTTCCATCCAATGGATTTTGGAAAAGTGTATAGGTCATTTTTTCCCATAATTTTAATGTTTTGTCCCTTGTTAAGCTAAATTTTCCCTTAATCATTGTAATTAATTTTAATCACTTTCACTAATATTTTTGGTCAAAAACTAAGTTAAAATTATTATAAATATTATATTAATATGATTAAAAAAATTAATTATTCCAAATTCCATTAATATAAGTGGTAGAAATTAATTTTAATGTTACCCAGCATAAGGGGTGATAAAATTGGTTTTTGAAGTAAAAATATTTAATAGTTTGAAATTTTATTTATATCCAATTTCAATGTGAAATTGATTCCAATGAAATAAATTGGATTAATTTTTGTATAACAGATATAATTTTACTTTAAATCCAATTTTAAATATAATTTAACAATATAAAATATTTACTTAAAAATAGTTTTAAATTAAAATTTAGTATTTTTCACTATTCATTAAAATATAAAACTTCTTAGAAAAAGACAAAAAATTCACCCTATGATAATTTTTATGTTAAATTTAAAAAAAAAATATTTTGAGAAATAAAATTTAAAAAAATTTCAAAATTGGATTTAAAATAGGTTCACCAATAACCTGGGAAAAACTACCTTTAGAAAAATATAAATTTTTATGTGTAAATGTGGGGTTTATTTTTATCTTATGCTTATAAAATATATTGGATGAATATAAAAAATAATTTATTGAATATAATATATATATATATATATGTGTGTGTGTGTGTGTGATTAATATTATTCACCAATGGTAATTAATTTAATTTATTATGATAAATCACATTTGTTAGCATAAAAACATTTTATTTAAATTAAATTGATTTTTATATTCATTTATAATTAATTGGTAACCAATGAGTTCAATAATATATATTCATGTGTTAGTTAATATTATTCCTAACTTTTAATTTAATGGTTAGGTTATAAATAATTACATTAAATAATAATATTTTCAAAATATATTGTTGTTTGGTAAAAATCAATCTTGTGGGTATTATAAGATATTAAAGAAACTCATTGTTGCATGCGATGAAAGATAATTTGGTATTTCATGAATTGAAATCTATATTTAAATTATTAAATATACAATAAATCTTAGAGATTTTATATTCCCTTGCTACGTTTTTTGTTTCGTTTTATACATGTTAATGAATAAAAGTTGCTCTATTAGAATTTTTAGTGTGTTGCATTCCCACCACTTTAAATAAATTGTATCCTTGCAATTTATACTCGGACTCAGAAATATACGGTATGATATTTTAAAATTACTTTGTTTAAATCACACATCATGAGAATAGTTAATAAAATATCCTATTAATGAGAGAGAATGGAGAGTACAAAAGTCACAAGGAATAACAAATAACTAGGTCTTTAAAAATGATAACATTAGTTGAAAGTAGAGACACATACATGGAGTAAAATCATAAATAATTATAGGGAGTGATTTATTTCATCAATCACAAAAAATTTAATGATCAATGGAAATTTTAGGGCCAAAAATCTAAAAATTAATGATTATTTAAAAGATTATCAGTTCATTAAAAAGTTAGGTATTAAGAAAACAATTTTGTTTTAAAATACTTTTCTTAATGTTGAATAATTCCATTATTGACCAAGAATATAAATAAATAAACTTTCTGAACAAGTTTCAATTTCATAATAACAATTTTATCTTTTGGTTTTTTATTTGATCAAATTATAATTCATCACTTACTTCAAGAAATGGATATCCAAAAATTAACTTTGATGCCTAAAACAATAAACTACACTTTTAACGGTTCGTAAGGCCCATAAAAGAGTGACATGTACTTCCATTTATCTTTAAATATTATCCAAATAAGATATGTTTAATACATTAATCTCTAACCTAAAATTTAACATTATGGGTTCATTATTAATATTTATTTGTCAAATTTTTTAACTAAAAATATTACACCTTAACCAGGACATCGCATTGGCCAGTGGTATGTGAAAAAGCCTTATTGTATTTTATTCATGGGTTCAAACACCACCACCATATAGTTTTTCCTTTTTCTAAAATTTATTAACATAATTAATATAATGGACATCCTTGAAATTTAAATAACCATTTTTATAGGGTTTTCTATACAACTTTTTTTCAAAGTATAATAATATTTATTGATTATTATTATAATTTCATTTATAATAAATTAACACTAATTGTTATCAATATGTAAAGTAATTATTCCTCAAATATCATTCCACAATAATATGTTCTGGTAATAAATTTCTTGAAAAATTACCATAATCACGGTAGCCCTCTATTACAAAAACAATAAAATATATGATTAAAGAATAGAACATATAATCAAAATTAATCTCATAATCTAGTGATGGTGTCCCTAAATCTTAATTTAATAAACACTACTAGAATATGGGCTACTTGCAAAGGGCTATTTGCGACAGGATCTCATCGCAAATAGGCTTTAGTGACGGGGCGCCATCACAAATAGCCCGTTGTAGAAAACGGTGTCACAGATATTATTTTTTCAGACGGGCCCGTCGCAAAAAAATTATTCGTGATGGGAAAGGTCCCCATCAAAAATAATACTCTAATTATATACATTATATATATAAATCAACCTTTCGCGAGGGACCGTCGCAAATACTATTTGCGACGGGGCTGTTCCTCGCAGCAACTAATCCTTCGACTATATAATTGAGTATAAAATAACCTTCTACGATGGGCCCATCACAAATACTATTAAAAAATTATATTTATATTATTTGTGATGGGAACCCGTCGCAAAAGGTCCCGTTGTAAATACTAAAATTAATAAAAAAATATTTAATTACAATTTATTACTATTTATTACTATTTAACTACTATTTATTACTATTTGTCAAAAAAATTACGATTTATTACTATTTATTATTACTAATTACTATTTTTTACTATTTTTACTATTAATTACTATTTGTTACAATTTGTTAGTATTTGTTACTATTTGTTACTAATTGTTACTATTTGTTACTATTTGTTATTATTTGTTACTAATTGTTACTAGTTGTTACTAATTATTACTAATTGTTACTAATTGTTATTAATTGTTACTAATTTTTACTAATTGTTACTAATTGTTACTAATTGTTACTAATTATTACTAATAATTACTAATTATTACTAATAATTACTAATTATTACTAATTATTCCTATTTATTCCTATTTATTACTAATTATTCCTATTTATTACTAATTATTACTAATTAATCCTATATATTACTAATTATTACTAATTGTTACTATTTATTCCTATTTATTCGTATTTATTTCTATTTATTCTTATTTATTCTTATTCGTTCTTATTTATTCCTATTTATTCCTATTTATTCCTATTTATTCCTATTTATTACTATTTATTCCTATTTAATTCTATTTATTCCTATTTATTCGTATTTATTCCTATTTATTCCTATTTATTCTTATTTATTCCTATTTATTCCTATTTATTCCTATTTATTCTTATTTATTCCTAATTATTCATAATTATTCCTAATTATATGTAATTATTCCTAATTATTCCTATTTATTCCTATTTATTCCTAATTAAACCTATTTATTCCTATTTATTCCTAATTATTCTTAATTATTCCTATTTATTCCTAATTATTCCTATTTATTACTATTTATTCTTATTTATTCCTATTATTCCTATTTATTTCTATTTATTCCTAATTATTCCTATTTATTCCTATTTATATCTGTTTATTTCTAATTATTCCTATTTATTCCTATTTATTCATAATTATTCCTAATTATTACTAATAATTACTAATTATTAGAAATTATTACTAATTATTACTAATTATTAATAGTTATTACTAATTATTAATAATTATTATGAATTATTACTAATTATTCCTATTTATTCCTATTTATTCCTATTTATTCCTAATAATTCATATTTATTACTAATTATTCCTATTTATTCCTATTTATTACTAATTATTACTAATTATTCTGATTTGTTACGAATTGTTAATAATTATTACAAATTTTTACTAATTATTAGTAATTATTAGTAATTATTGCTAATTATTACTATTTATTACTAATTATTCCTTTTTATTACTATTTATTACTAATTATTACTATTTATTACTATTTCATACTATTTCTTCCTATTTGTTACTATCTGTTCCTATTTGTTCCTATTTGTTCCTATTTGTTCTTATTTGTTCCTATTTATTTCTATTTGTTCCTATATATTACTATTTGTTACAAATTATTACTATTTATTACTATTTATTTGTAATTATTACTAATTATTACTATTTATTACTATTTATTCATATTTATTATTATTTATTCATATTTATTACTATTTATTCCTATTTATTACTAATTATTTCTATTTATTCATATTTATTACTATTTATTCCTATTTATTGCTAATTATTACTATTTATTGCTAATTATTACTATTTATTCCTATCTATTCCTATTTATTACTAATTATTACTATTTATTCCTATTTATTACTATTTATTTCTATTTATTCCTAATTATTCCTAATTATTTCTATTTATTACTATTTATTACTAATTACTACTATTTATTACTAATTACTTCTATTTATTACTAACTATTACTAATTATTCCTATTTATTACTAATTATTCCTATTTATTCCTATTTATTACTAATTATTACTATTTACTACTATTTATTCCTAATTATTACCATTTATTCCTAATTATTCCTAATTATTATTATTTATTCCAAATTATTACTATTTACTACTAATTGTTACTAATTATTACTATTTATTACTATTTATTACTATTTATTACTAAAATACAGAAAACAAAACAATTAAAATATAATTTAATGACAACTAATCAACAATAATTAAAATTAACATAAAAAAATTAAATAAATACTAAACTAAATATAATATAAATACCTTTAAACTTGATCTTCAATTGATGTAAGCACCTTTACAACTACTCCGTAAAAAAAATTAACTCAAGGAAATTTTCACTCTAAAATTCGAGTTTAGAGAGAGAAAGGAAGTGAGAAATGAGAGAAAGAGAAAGAAAAATAGAGGGGGTATATATAGGTTAGATTAATTGCGACGGGACTTGTTGCGACGGTAAGCCCATCGCAAAAGGTACTTTTTGTGATGGGACCCATCATAAATAATTTGTCTGCATTAATTGATGTTGGTGGTTAAAAGGGTATTTGCGACGGGGACCATCGCAAAAGGTGACCTGCTGACGCACCTTTTGTGATGGGACAACATCCCATTGCAAAAACTCATTTACCACCGCCGGTATTTGAGACGGGACCCATCACAAATACCCTTCGACTGACACACTATTTGCGACGGGGGGATCCCCCTGTCGCAAATAACCTTCGAGCGCTTTGGCGCACACCCCGCGCCAAAGTGCGCCTTACCTTTTGCGACGGGACGAATCCCCTGTCGCAAATAACCCCTAGGATGGACTATTTGCAACGGGAACTAATCTCGTTGCAAATACCCCGTCGCAAAAGACTATTTTTCCCATAGTGAAATACATTTATGATTCTATGATAATACTAAAAGTCTATCTTATGGATATGTTTCATAGTCTATGTATTCCTAAATCTGGTTCCTAAGGTTTCTACTAAACTTCCTCTGATACTAATTGTAGCGACCCAACCCCAGTATGCTTGAACCTGGCGTCTACTACAATAACATTGGAATGATTGTAAGGAAATACCGCCTGAAGGTTCAATTAGTTTAGTAGTCTTGGTAAACCAGATACATACATGAGTTTTTTTATTACAAATGAATACACTAATTACAACATATTTGTTTTTCTTTTGGGGAAAAATTTATTACCACTTAGCGTATCCTTGCATATATGTCTTAGTACACTTCTTGGATTCCTTTAGAAAGGAAAAAAAGTAAGGGTCGGCTCAATTCCTTGTAAAGGTTAAGTATAGAAGAAGTAAAAAATGAATCAATGAACATAATCAATATGTAAATATAAAAAAACTGAACACACTTTCCATGTAATCAATAAACTAAGAGTGAGTGACTAAACAATATGGAAAGGTAAATAACTAAAAAAAACACACCATTCAAACTAACTGGAGATGTACTAATCAATATAGAAATGTAACTGAAACAGATGTCATTTAATCAATAATATGAGAATGAATCGCATCCGTGGATAATGTTAAAGAAAAAATCTCATGGATAAATAATAATAGTAATAACTAAATTCTGAATGAAGGAAATTATTAATTATTAGATGTCATATCTAAGTCACATGAAATACTATATCATAAATACCTTTCACAATATTTTTTAAAACTATATTTATAAACCCATTTAATTTTCATAATTAATTTGACTCATGAGATCTTTTCGATGCATTGAAGAGATATATAATGTTTGGGCCACAATCGTCACTACATGTCTAAATGATACCTTATTTTGAGTAATCGATTTAATTAACAAGTAATTTTACATATCAAATATCGTCATTGAGTAAAGAATATGGATTTAACAATATTTCCCGAGATAATAAAATTACTATCAAAGTAAATATCATATGTAAAACTGGTATACGGTTTTGGAAAAAAACATATCCATAACAAATAATATGGATATTTAGGGGAAATTTAATGTATAATGATCATAGGAAATTGAATAATTCAAAAAGACTAAGTGGAATCAAGGTATTTAATTTCAATACTTCTCCTATTTAAACAAATCATATATCATCTAGAGAAATAATAAGGATGGCATCAATAAAACATATCCCATATGGTGTAAAGATAAAGGGATGTTATCATTGATGAATATAAATACCATGAAAAGAAACAAAAATATCTGTTTAATTTTGAAAACAAAAATTGAAAGTACTTTTATTTGAAAATCACTTTTTTTAAAAAAAATATTTAAAAATTATCCATTTAAACTTGCAAAGTAAAATTAAATGAAATGACAACATGTAATTATTTACATGTCATACAAGGTTAAAAGAATATTCCCCTTGTAAGGTAAAAGGGTTAGAAAAGTACCTTATTTGGAAATAAATAGAATATTCCTTTGAAAAAAATTAAAAAATTGGGTAAAATTTATTTGATAAATCATTTTTAAAATGTTAAAATGTTTTTGAAAATGTTTTTATAAAATAGAGTTTTTAGAAGAAAGCGGATTATCTACTAAATAGATAAATGAAGTCCGGTCTTCTTAAAAACATTATATGAAACATTTTAAGTACCAAATAGTGTTAAAATTATACTTTTTTGTGAAAAAATATATGAATAATCTAAGAATAATAACATTAAAGGATTTATTGAACAATTATCATATAAATTCTATTAATGGAATTTCAAAAATAATCAATATTGATTTGAATGGGATTAGGAAAGAAGCCCTTAAAATGCTCATAATATTGAACTGAGAATTAATAAATGAATTTATTATGTGTATAAAATTTAAATAAAAATATAATAAGTTTAAATACATAAACATATATTCAAATTCATTATACACATAATCATTTAATATTAATGACGATGAGGAAGTAATATAACCAAATGAAAGTATTCGAGTTATTAAATTTAGTTACCACATTATAAAATTATTTTCATATCCCACTTGAAGAAATAATTAAAATTTAAAGTCAAAATAAAATTAATATTTAATTATTCATGATATTACATTTCAATTTTTTATTATGTACACCTTATATAATAAATTTGGTGCACAACAACAAAGCATGCCTCAAAGAATTGAAATTGAGGCGAAGTCCCTTACTACTTGAGTAACTTCTGAATCATGGTATACATGAAATAATAACATAAATTAAAACATTTAATATAATTAAATAAATTATAATCATTATATATCAAGTCATATGAAACTAGATACACCATAAAAAATTAACTTGGTCCGTAATAACAATTAAGTTTCAATGGAATGAACATTGAGACAAAACATCTTACTACTTGGTAACTTATGAATTATATTCCCCATGATGGAAATAATTTAAAATAAAAATATAAATAAAATGAAGATAAATATATACTAGATATAAAATAAAATAGGGGTTTATATAACCACACCAAATAAATAAGTGGTGAAAATAGTGTATGCCACATTGAAAGAAAAGTGAGATAATAACCTTACATTTCCTTTCGGGTGAACATCCTTTAACCTAATGTATTATGGTTTTAATAATTTTAATTACTTATAAAACAACCACAATCATATTCTTAATATCATAAATTAAACTCTTATAATATCTTATTACTCATTTGTTAATTATCTTTCATCATTTTTACTATTTCGAGTGATAATTGAGAATTTTTTCAAGTATGATTTTGAATTTTTATTTTTTTTCTTCTTACATTGATCATGATTTAATAATATCTAGAATATAAAACATGATTTAAATATTATATATGTTAATTATATATTTATTTAATTTAATCTATAAATTTAATAGTCAAGAAATGAAATGCACCATTCATTGAGACAGTAGGCAGTATATATGCATGAACACTACTTCCCTTTCTTTGTTGCATTTAAAAGAATGAAATGTAAATGATATATATATATATATATATATATATATATATTTATATGTATATTATAATTCTATAATATTATTTATTTCATATATTTCACGTATGTTTAATAAAACTTTTATTAATACATTCCATGTAAAGTATTGAAGAATCACATTGCTTTGAGGAGACGGTAGTCCACATGTCAACAAACGAAGTTATCGTATTCCCACCAAATAGAAAGCATAAAGTTATGTATTATATGAAAATTATAGAAGCATAAAAAATTATAAATACAATATATATCATATATAATCTATAAATCCATCCTTATTTTCAATCTTTAATGGTGATAAATGGAAGAACGAACGACATCGGTTTGGGAGACAGTGGTTTGCTGTACACACAAATGATGATTGGGTATACCATTTGATGGATGTGTGTGAAAGTGTAGGTCAAAATATTAGCATCAAAACATCTCAGTATATTTAATATAATGTTTTTATATTATAATCATGATATAAAGATAATTTAGTAGGTGGACAAGTAAACGATACAAAAGTGATCGTTGAAGATTATTCCCTCTTATTCGGGTAACTCCTTTTGGTCTATAACAAAATACTTTCTTGGTTTCCTTTTTGATAAAGGTGAGGATTATAATATTAGGGCAAGGAAGTTGGGATATTATTTCAGAATTTTTTTTATGATAAAAATTTATTGGTAGGTGTGAATAAGTGTTAGGGGTGAGTGCCTTTTTATGATGGAGGAGGGGTACCAATCTTCTAAATTTTTGAAAGATGGAATTCCACCCATGTTTTTTCCATGACACGTGGATAAAATAATGATAAAAAATAGATAAATGGTATTATAGGGTCTGAATATTTCAATACAATTGATTTTGGACAAGTTTCAAGGTCATTTTTCCCTTTGAGTTTAATGTTTATTCCCCTGTTAAGCTTTATATTACCTCAATCATTGTTATTAATTTTAATTACTTTCATTAATATTTTTGGTAAAAAACTATGTTGACATAATTAAAAATTATAAATTATCCTTATTTTAAATATGGTATCCATTTTTTAAAATTACAACAACAAATTTGGTCAAAATTAATTTAAATTTAATCATACATACTCGATGACAAAGTGGGTTTTTAAAATAAAAATGTTCAAAAGTTTAAACAATTTTTATATGAAATTTCAATGAGAAATTGATTCCAATGAACTAAATTAAATTATTATTTATATAATTTATATAATTTTACTTTAAAAAAATTTAAAATATAATTTATCATAATAAATTTTTTACACAAAAAAGCAGTTTGTAATTAAAATTCTGCATTTTTCATTATTCATAAAAAATAAAACTCCTTAGAAAAATACCAACAATTCAACCTAAGATAATTTTTATTTTCTTATTTAAATAATATTTTTTAATTTGACATATATAATTTTTTAAAGTTTCAAAATTTAATTTAAAATAGGTTCACCATTAAAATTCGGTAAAACAACCTTCAGAAAAATGAAGGTTTTATGAGTAAAATTGGTTTTTTTTATCTTATGTCTATAAAATCTATTAGATAAATATCAAAAAATATTTGATTTAATATTTAATATATATATATATATAATTAAATTAAATGTCTAATATTAATTAATTCATTTAATTATGATAAAACATCATTGTGAGCATAAAAATATTTTCTTTATATTCAATTGGTTTTTATATTCATATCTAGTTAATTGGTAACCAATGAATTCTGTCATATATATTTAGATGTTAGTTAATAATATACATAACTAATAATTTAATTTCTAGGTTATATATTTTTATATTAAATAATAATAAATTATTAATATATTATTGTTCAGTAAAACTTGATCTTGCATGTAACGTAAGCAATCAAAGAAACTTTTTGTAGCATATGATGTAGGATAACTTAGTATTTCATGCATTTAAATCTATAGAATATATTTAAAATATTAAATATACCACAAAGTCTCTAGAATTTATATTCCTTTCCTATTTTTGGTGTTACATTCCATGAACGCTATCGGATAAAACTTACTCTTTTTGAATTATTGAGGTGTTACAATAGAAGGACATAAAAATGACCCATTTTTAATATTTCACAGTTTGGGTGAAATGTTTGTATCTGAAATAACATTTTTGTGAAACTTTCTATTTATTTATCAAAATTTCAATAGAATCATAATCCCGCTAATATTGAATCATATGTTAATTAAAAAACTAAAACTGTATATTCATGAAAACCCTAAGTAACTCAATACATGTCTCAATGGGTGTTGGCCAAATTCTCATCAGTAACATGCCTCTTCGGTTCTAATAACCCTATCTCATGTCATTCATTAATCTCAAACTATAATAAAACAAAATTGGACTCCAAAATAATTTTACAAAAAACCATATTTGGTTATCCAAAGGATGATACCCAATATAGACCATTACAAGTTCCTAGGTGTGTTATTAATCACCTCATGTTGGAAACTAGTGATAGGTAATTGGGTATAATTAAGTGAGATTGATTTTTCTTGATGGGAATATTTAAAAACAAGAGGTTCTCATATGAGATAAAAACATGACCTCACTATACATTGGTTATACATACAACCTATTAATAATTTTTTAAAATAAACATAAAATAATTAATACATAAGATGAAATAGATCATATAGAAACAAAACTGTAAAATGAAACTATAAAAATAAAAAGATAGGTTTTCATGTTGAATATAAAAATATAACACAAGAAAAAACAATAAGATCAATGGAATATAGTTTCTATTTTTAAATACATCATATGTATATAAATCACAATAATAAATTATTAAAAAAAAGACACTACTACCTATACCAATGGTACAAAGGGGAACATCCTATTTCTTACCCTTTACAAACCCTTAACTAACCTAACATTAGAATATGCTTCCTATAAGTGGTGTTTTTACATTAATTTTATTTATAAAAAAAAAGAACAAAACACACCCATAAGTTGAATGTAGAGTGTTATCATAACAATACAAAAAGTATTTCCAAAAAATAATCTATGAAAACTATTAAAAAATAATCCTTGACATTGTAATTTGAAATGCACATAAAATAGTAACACTTTTAATATTTTAAGTAAAACAATTAACAAGTTTAGAATATAAAATCATTGTTATAATGAATAACATAATGTTATAAATCCATTTTTAAAAAAAATAACTAAAAACAAAAATTATCAAAATGTAATTCATTGTGAGAATCTATGAATGGATTAAATTTGGGGTTCTTTGGAACACTACATAAATATCCTGATCATGAATTAGGTTCTTGTAGGAGATTCATATCCACCAAAATAAATAATAAATGGAGAATAATTTTCTAATAATGTATATCTGATGTATCATTATGTACCATAATTAATATTGACATCCCTCATAGAATCCCTCCCATATTACCTAAAGGTCTCACCCGAAAAGTTTTCCATGGTTCTAGTTTTTATATCCAAATATTTCAATATTAAAAATAAACATCACCTAATTGATTAAATATTTTCATGAAGGATGTCTTAATGAACATTATGAACCAATTACCAATTTACCATGAAATTATTTTCTTCTAAATAAAAGAAAAACTATATTATGAATTTAATCAAGTGCATTGTAGGCATCAAATTAAACTAATATTTTTACGACCATTTATATATATCTTTAATTCATTTTAAATAAAAAAATATAAATGTTGATATTGAAATAATATCATAAATAATCACCAATATAAACTTAATATTTATTAAAAAATTAAAATATCTCATGTAATCATTTTTAAAAATGTAAAGAAGTTGACATAGCTACATCTATTGAAAAAAAATTAATTCGGTAGCATCATTTTTTACTAAAAATTAAGAGGATATGAGATTCAAAAATCCGTCTTGGAATCCCTAGTTATGATAATTATAAATTAAATTATAGGAAATTAAATACCCTAGATCACTATGGTTAATGGGTGAGTGAATCATTGAAGGATATGAAAGAACATGAAGGGATGAGAGAGGAGGAGTCACTTACATGATAGAATCTTCCACCTTTATGATGTTTTGAGGAATAAATTGAAGAGGGAGAGGGGTTCCAAGTTAGCTCAACATATGGGATATATATAGGGGTTTTTTAATTATAGAAAAAAAGAAATAGGATTTCCAAGTATTCAACACCTTTAAAAACATAAAAAATAGAAAAAATAGTTTATTTCATGGGTATTGTGCATTGGTAGGGAGTGTGTATAGAAAACACGTGAAATTTTTAATAATAAAAATACTCCCATATATGATATAGGTGCATATAAAAAATCAAATTTATTATTTATTATTTTTGAAGACTGTAAGATTCATCTTAGTTAATAAAGGAATCAAACAACATGCATAAAAGTGAATAGTGATAGTGATAATTGGGGATGAAAGGTCACACTCGGCATGGTATATGTTTAGACCATGAATTTATGATGAATAATTTCACACCACATAGAAATACTAGAAATGGGATAATATTATTACACTCATAAATTTCATTCCTTAAGGGAAATTGGTTAAATGTGTTGTTTTTATATGGTATTTGGAAGATGGGTATTTTTTGATAGATACATAGAAAATAGGGGGTTTTATTATATAATTTTAATATAGATATTTTCCATTTTATGATAAAAAAAGTAGGTTTAACCTTATATTGTGAAAATGGTTAATTTTAATGGAATTTTTAAAAAATGTATATGTTTAAAAATGATGTTTTCTTGGATTTAAATGTTTTTTCATTTCTATAATCAAAGGGTTAATTTTTATGTTTTTTGGAGAAAATATGAAATTTTTAATTGTAATTTTTAATGGTTTTTGAACATTTTTTTAGATCATATAGATAATTAAATTATTTGGATCAAAACTATTATTATTTATAATTAATAATTTTCATCACAACTTAAAATTTCTTATGCCTGTAAGTGTATTGGATACATTAGGGAAACCCATTTTAGTTTATACTCACCCCCAACAATTTCACTTTAGTGTATGTATAGACACAATTTTCCATGATTTAGTTAATAAGGATATATTTTTCTTTATTAGTGGTGAGTCATAAATCTACTATGGAGATATAAGAGAGGATTTGGTTGGATGGGGTTTGAGCATTAAATTTTTTTCCAGTATTTTTTTTGTTTATTTTGTTTTAAATATTGATTTTATATTGGATTTGTTAAAATGGTTTTGTTTCTACTATTAATTTATTTTCAAATGATTTTTCCTTTAAATATCATATAATCTCATATATATTTTTGTTCATGTTTCCAATCTAAAATCATTTCCCAATTAGTTTACCTTATCAGCCACCGTTGTTGATAGTCTGTTGTGGTCAAGGAACATGCTTAAGGGTATGTGTCATCCTATATTAGTACTAGGTATTTGGGCTATTGGGTAGGGGATTTATATAGTTTCTTTATATTATATTACAAACATAAAGAAGGATTAAAAAGTAAATTAAAGATAAAAAATTTCCTTTTTTATTTATTTTTAAATTAGATTTTTTACATAAATATATTTTTTTGTATTGAATAATATTTTCAAAAAGTTATAAATTTTTCATTTAGATGGAATATTAGTGTTCCCAATAAGTAAAGTCATCTAATTTTTAAATTTATTTAGTAATATGATATATATGATATTAAATATAATTAAAATTTTATTTTTCATTATTATCGGATAAAGATCTCTTACTAATTTGAGATGATAAAAAAATTATCAACCAGTGGACTTGAATAAATATGGGGAAGCTTAAGATAGATAATTTTTTTAATTTTCATTTAAGTAAGGCGATGGAAATTTTTTTTGGAAACTAAAAAATGGGTACACTTAACATTTCATGGAAAACTAAAAACATACTGAAAACATCATGCACATAGAAGATGAAAATGTGTATTTTAGAAATAAAAATGTACTTTAAATACAAGACTCAAAGAATTATAAAATAAATTAAAAGGATATAAATTTGGATAATTTTTTAGGTATAAATGGAATAATGTATAATATTCTTACGATAATTCGACTTTTTAACTCTAGGAACCCCATATATTTTACAAAAAATACAAACATAATTAATGGGATATTTTGAGTTACTATAACAAAATAAATATATTAAAATTAAAATTTTATTTCTTAATATATTATCTAGTCATATTAAGGAATAAGGTATAGTATAAATAACTTTCACTAAAATTGCAGCAAAAAATTTTATATTGAATTTTTTGTCAATTAATAATTATCAATTAAAAATAGCATGGATTGATTTAAGAGAATAAGATGTTAGCAGTAATAGTTAACTCAATAGCGAAGAATTCATTGATAACATGGAACTAACGACTGTGGATGATCATGACATATATTATGAGGAATTATTGAATCCTATATAGTGGTTATATGAAGATTTTTCATAGGATACACCTTGATATAATTATACATAAAGGTCATGGACTAAGGAGATCAAGATTTTGAGAGTAATGATAAATATATCTTGGAAAGATGTTATTGTAAGGAATAAATTCTCTATTCTATTCTACCAGAGTTCTAGAATAATTATAATATTTAATGTGTGGTTTCTCCCAAATTTACCCTACCGGCATGCGGTTTTTGTAGTATAGGTAGGGGTCGAATCCACAGGGACTGAAGAAGAAACCTAGAGACACTGTGAATTTGGAGAGATTTGGATATAGAGTGGCCAACTATTTGGATTGATTTTATTTGAAACTAGTGTTTTAATTTAAAGAAAAAAATAAAAAAACATACAATTACTTAGTCTAAAACAATTAATGGAGATGATTTGATCCTAAGTTGTTACTAGGGTTAGATTGGATGTATTTATTTTATTATAACGTTTCAGTTCACTAATTCAAGACGTATCCAAAAAATTATATAATTCCTCAACATTATTCACCAATTTAATCCTTATACAATTCCAAGGCTAATCACCAATGCAATTAGAGGATCAATTTAATGATCACTCTAAGGAATTGGATCGTACTAGCACTCAAAATGTGTCATTGTTAAAGTTGGCGAAGATGAAGAAGAAAATAATCATCAAATGGAAATCTTAAATTAATGAAATCATTAAAAAAAATTAGATCATAAAATAACATCAAATTTTTCCCATTAAACTCCCTAGGACCAAGCCATAAGATTTTATCCCACCATTGATTCTATGATCTCAAAGGAAGCGGAAAACAGACTCACAGGAGCGGAATTGAAGAAGAAAAATAAAACAATGAAACGATCACTCCACTATTATGTGAATAAATTCACAAGTGTTGGTGTGAATAAGATCACACCTTGGGGAAATGATATCAATGTTAAAATAAGAATAAAATAAAAATATGAAATAAATAACTTTTATAAAGAACTAATGTAATTCAAACAACTTACATGAGAATGAAGAACGATTACAACATCAAATTGACAGCAAAACATTACAATGAAACAAATCACCCAAGATCCCTAAATCTTCCACCAATACTACCTTAAATAGGAAAAATGGAAGCCTTGGGTCTATCCACCATTTCACAAGTCTCTTTAATTAATTGTGGGAGGCCAAAATGTGTGGACATTTAATGTAGAAGAGACTTTTCAACTCTTGCCTTGAAGTGGGAGTTGGCTTACATCCATAGAACAGAATTTCCGAAATCACCTTCTCTAAGGCCAAATTGGAGTGGGTCATAGAATACTTAAATTAATCTCCAGATGTACCCTAATATTTTTTAAACTTTCATCCTAAAATACTTTGTGGTTTTCAAGATATTATTTAAATAGTGGGATGTTTTTCTGGACCACAGAATCTGGCCCAGAATTGCATCTTCAACTTGGGCCACCTAGAATTCCATTAAACCATTCAAATTTGATTTTTCCACTATTTAATGAAATTTTTCTCATGATGTATTCTATATCTAGTTAAATTTGGACTCTTTGGGCTTGAATCATGGCCTCTACAGTACATTTATCAGGTTGTTTTCCAGCTCACTTCGCCCAGAATGTGGTTGGTTCAAAGCCCACTTTGGTGGTCTTCCAAATTGAATCTCCAAGTGCTAAAAAATAATGAATTGTTCCTTATAGAATGGGAGACCTGAAAATAAAATATAAACCTAAAATTAATACCATTATGTGTTTTATGAGATGTTCAAGAAGGTACCATGTAATAGTGCATTTTAAGAAGGAATTATAATAGTAATGTGAAATAATGTTCAAAGTGTAAAATGCACTAATAATGGTGTCTATGATTAATAATGAAAATGAATATTATATTATAAGCAATGAATATTATCCCCTTTTAGGGGCTAATCACACCCCGCAACTTGATTTTTGCTAGTCCCAAGCAAAATATTTCTCAAAAATATGAAATTTGAATTCCCTTTTCCAAAAACATTTTAATACACATTTCTCACCCATAGACCTTATACCAAAAAAATGAAACCCATAAAAATAATTTAAAATAATCTAGTTCCATAGGCATATCCCAAGCCCAAGCCCATTCCTTTGTTCAAATTCATCGTCATATATCATCCAATTTCAATTAATCATGATGAAGTGTTGTGCATCACAATAGACATGGGGGTTCATTTTCATTCGAGGGAGAAAAGATGAAAGTGCTAGGAGGAATAAAATTTTAATATTAAGATGAGTACTCATTTTTTATTTTATTTTGTTTTTTTTTTGTTTTGTTTTTTTTTCAATTTTTCAATGGTAATTGAAATTGAACTCAATCGAGTCAACCCATGTAGCAAGAATTTGCCAATGACTCTCAGGCTCAAAGACCTTAGGGCACCAAGTGAAGCTCACATACTCAGGCATCATCTTGAGTTAACTCAATCAAAAACACATTATAATTATCACAAATAGAGATAAAATTCCCAACTCTGGTCTAAAAAACTATGGAGTCATGATCCCCAAGTGCGGAAATCCACACATTAGGTCAATTCATTGCTCTACATGCAATTGATTTTTTTGAATACTCATCTTAAAATTAAAATGATCACCAAACCTATGCCATTTATTATGGATCCCAAGAACTCAAACTAATACCCCACAATATAAGGAGGTGCATTGTGTTTTTCTTATTAAATGGATGAAAATATAATGGTGAAAAATCACATCGGACAACCAAACTTTCCAAAATCTATGCACATGAACCAAAACTTGCATTAAAATCCAAATCAAGACATGTAAAATTATTTGATATCCAATTTCAGAGATTGAAATGTGTGTTATCATGTTCAAGGTGAATGAAATTTTTCCTTCCACACATTTTTTTTGCACACAAGATCAAAAATTTTATTTAATCTCTCCCAAACATAGAATAACATTTTCCCTAGTGTTTAAAGAAAAGAAAATTTAGAAGGGGGTAGGAGAGGAGTTCAAAGAGGAAATTGAAAATGATAAACATGGAACAAAGTAACCTAGTTTTTGAAGTTGAAGTTCATGATGCTCAAGATTACTCCTTTGATATCTTGGGGGATGTAGGAACCTCCTTGATTGAACATGTATCACCCAAAATAGTTCTTAAACCATAAAAATAAGAACAAATCATACAAAACAAATAACACAATGATTTATTTAATTCCAAGTATCATAATTTTTATGGTTTTCCCTGTTATTTTGTTTTTTTAAATCAAACTAATGATACATTGTATTATTTTAAATTTATGGGTAAGTTATTACTCAGGGATCACACCGCATGACACGGATGAATACGATGCTCCCCTTTCACACCCATCTATACTCATAAAATAAGAACAAGTCAATAGTCTAAAAAAATTTAACCTACAAAAACATAAATAAAATAAAATAAATTGATGATACATTGTCTTCTTTTAAATTTCTAGGTAAGGTATTACTTAGGGATCACACTGCATGACACGTATGAATACGGTGATCCCCTTTCATACCCATCCATACTCATAAAATAAGAACAGGTCAATAGTCTAACGTAGAATAAAATTATATCCAAATGATCCACTAATCCTATTTGAAATATAATGTCGATTAAAACAACAAAATGATTGGAAACTTGAAAACCATGGGTTTCATCCCGTACAACACTTAATTTAACATCTTTAGCTCGACTTGAACACCCCAACTTATCCAATTCCAACATTAAAAATTTTAATGACTTCATATTTATCCACTTCAACATGATTGAGAATGCGTATCCCAAGTGGTTGGTAAGAAGATTTTGAATTTTATTCATGAACAATCCTATTTTCTAAAATGAATGGAAAAATCCAAGGAATATTAGAAATGGTTGATCTTTTTTCTTCTATAGTCTTTCCTAATAAATCAAAGATCAACCCCCCTTTTTGGGTTTCATGAGATGAATGAATGAAAAACCCAAGATCTTGCTTAACAAAAATGATGGGATACTCAAGTGGGGAAAGAAGGACAATGATTTTGATTTTGCGTTGATTGAATTTTCTTAAAGAAGATTGGAAATTTGAATCAAAATCAGTTTATTCTACAAAATTTTTAGAATGAATAGGTTAGTTATAAAAATTTGATTCAACCCCAAAAGTTTCCATTTGAATTCTAGGAGTGGGTATGAGCTCAATGTTTTGGATTTCTTCTAGTGGTTCAGTGATTGGTGGTCCTAAAAATTCACTAATGGAGCCATGTACAGGAAACTCAATCCATGATATCAAGTTATTATCTTTTGAATTCAAAAAATCAATTTCCTCCTGATTTAAACATTATTCATCTTAACTTTCAACATTACCTGACCAATTCAATTCATTATCTAACTCTGAATTCCCAAATTCTAAAGTGAGTTCTTTACATGTTTTAATGTTTTGTAGTTCTAACCTCAAAGATGAAACCTCAGAATTAATTATCTCCATTTGATTACACAATTGTTCAGGAAATGATTGAGGAACATATAGGATTTGATGTTGAACATTATGGAATTCACTAATATTGGACTCTTCAATTATCCTTGAGAGGGAAGGAAACTGATCATTTAAACATTCATTATCCCATTGATTGTACGTTTCATCGAGTGCGGGGTAATCATTCAAGGGTTGATCAAAGTAATTACCTAAGTTTTTTTATTCCCAAAATTGATTTTCAATTTGATTCCATCTTGGTTCTATGTTGGGGTATTTATGAAGATAATCCATTGTATTAGAGAGAGATTTGGATTTCAGATTTTTAGGACACAGAAAAACAGAAAGGGTAAGAGAGAAGAGAAATGGAGGTGAAAAAAAAAAGAATTTGGGGTAAGAAAAGAAATTGATTATCTAAGGTTACTTACTTGGGTCCCAGAAATAGCTCCAAAATTTGGTTTTTCCCAAATTTACCCTACAGGTATGTTGTCGTTGCAGTATAGGTAGGGGTCGAATCCAGAGGGACCAAAGAAGAAACCTAGAGACACTCTGAATTTGGAGAGATTTGGAAATGGATTGGCCATCTATTTGGATTGATTTTATTTGAAACTAGTGATTTAATTTAAAGAAAAAAAATAAAAAAACATACAATTACTTAGTCTAAAACAATTAATGGAGATAACTTGATCCTAAGTTGTTACTAGGGTTAGATTGGATGTATTTATTTTCTTATAATGTTTCAGTTCACTAATTCAAGAAGTATCCACAAAATGATATAATTCCTCAACATCATTCACCAATTTAATCCTTTAACAATTCCAAGGCTAATCACCAATTCACTTAGAGGATCAATTTAATGATCACTCTAGGGAATTGGATCGTACTAGCACTCAAAATGTGTCATTGTTAAAGTTGGTGAAGATGAAGAAGAAAATAATCATCAAATGGAAATCTTAAATTAATGAAATGATTATAGAATTTTAGATCACAAAATAACATCCAATCTATCCCATGAAACTCCCTAGGACCAACCCATAAGGTTTTAGGCCTCCATTGATTCTATGATCTCAAATAAAGCGGAAAGCAGACTCATAGGGGCGGAATTGAAGAAGAAAAATAAAACAATGAAATGATCACTCCACCGTTGTGTGAATAAATTCAAAATTGTTGGTGTGAATAAGATAAAACCTTGGGGAAAAGGTATCAATGTGAAAATAAGAATAAAATAAAAAGAGGAAATGAAGAATTTTTATAAATAACTAATGTAATTCAAACAACTTACATGAGAATAAATAACAATTACAACATCAAATTGACAGCATAACGTTACAATGAAACAAATCACCCAATATCCCTAAATCCACCATAACTACTGCCTTAAATAGGAAAAAAGGAAGCCTTGGGTCGAGACACCACTACCAAAGTCTCTTTAATTAATTGTGGGAGGCCAAAGTGGGTGGACATCTAATGTAGAAGATACTTTTCAACTCTTTCCTTGAAGTGGGAGCCAGCTTGCATCCACAAAACAGAAGCGCCGAAATAACCTTCTCTAATGCCGAATTGGAGTGGTCCATAGTAGAATTAAATTAATCCCCAGATTTACCCTATTATACTGAAAAATTTCAGCCCAAAATATAGTGTGGTTTGATAGATATGATTTAAATGGTGGGATGTTTTTCTGGGCCACGGAATCTGGCCCAGAATTTCATCTTCAACTTAGGCCACCTGGAACTCTATTAAAACATTCTAATTAGCTTGGTCCACTTTGGAATTAAATGTTCCCCATGATGTCTTATATCTCCAGTTAAATTTTGAGATTATTTGGGCTTTAATCATGCCCGCTAAAGTATGTTTATTGGTCTTTTGTCCAGCTCACTTGGCACAGAATGTGGTTGGTTCAAATCCCACTTTGGTGGTCTTCCAAATTGAATCTCCAAGTGATCCAAAATAATGAATTGTTCCTTATAGCATGAGAGTCCTGAAAATAAAATATAAACATAAAATTAATACCATTATGTTTTTTATGATATGTTCAAGAAGGTACCATGTAATAGTTCATTTTAAGAAGGAATTAAAATCATAATGTGAAATATTGTTCAAAGTGTAAAATGCACTAATAATGGTGTCTATGATTAATAATGAAAATGAATATTATATTATAAGAAATTAATATTAGCCTCTTTTAGGGGATAATCAATGTGGTTCTTTGAAAATAATATATGTGTTTTGTTGAATATCTCACATCACACTACAACATTGTATCCCACACCATTATGTTGGATTAAATCAACAATATTCAAGGATGTGTAATATTAAATAGAATTTTATTAGGAATAAATAAAGATTTTTTGGATAAATATACCATGTCATATTATACCATACATCAATTCGTCCAACATTGGAGTAAAAATATGGCAAAATAAGAATAATATTTAGAGTACCACAGCACAAAAAATACCACTGCACTATAATTTATGATATAAAAGTTTGAAAAATAATATTAAATTAAATATTATGGTATAAAACCACATCATAGTTTGAATAATATATAATTTGGAAAGGTTCAATAATGTTTTTGTTTGATAAATCAAACTATAGTGCATTTTTCATGTTGTGGTTTGTCCTGATCTAAGAAGGGATTGTGTCATGACATGGTTGCCACACCATGGGTGGTAAATTTATTATAGAAAGTGTAAAATCATTTATTTATGAGTATAATTGTACTTATACCATGAGGAAGAGTTCCACACTATAATGTGTTCAATATTATAATAAATTTGGTGATATTTAGAAGAACATGACATGATTTTTTGGGGAATTCTAAATGATATTTTATGTGCATTCATTATAATTGAAAATTTATTAAAGACCATAGTGAAGTGGAATATATCATGTCATGTTATGGATAAATTTGAGATAAATCACACCATAATGGAGAGTTTCAAGTCACAATTCAAAAAAATCTATAGAATATCTTGATAGTTTCGATTTAATTCAAAATTAGAAGATTTAGCTTGAAATTTGGGAAGTTTACTTGATATAATTTAATGAATTTTACCAAATTTAATCATATAGAACACAAAGAATTCTAATGTAGCATTAAAAAATATTACTGAAACCATTAGTTCAAACGATTCAATTTTTATCAATTAGAAGACAGTTAAATGTTTTTTGAATTAATTTAATGCATGTGAATATTTTTATATTCGATTGGAAATGACTAGTGATCTATTCTATTTATTCTAGAAGAATAAAGAATATTTCATTTTATGAGATTATGGATCATCTCTTAAATAAATTATAAATCATAAAAATAGAATATTATCTTAGTCATATGTAAGATATTTAAAATGTTATATAAGGGTTTTATAGAGGAATCATAAGGTTTCCAACATTGAAATCACTTGGATTAATCATTTCATGTAGTGACATATTAGTCATTCCATGAAGATTCTTTAGTGAATTTTATTTTTTCTTCCAAAATAGAGATGCCCTTGTCATAGAGAAGTAGCATTCCATAATCTATGTAAATAAAAATAATATCATTACATGAAATTCAGGACATAAAAAACCTATAGGGACATGACTTTTAGTCTTTGTATTATTTAGATGTACTAATAAGGTTTGTTCTATGAGGTTTTTCATCATGTTAGAAAATATATAAAATTTTAATAAAAACCTAAAAAGTTACTAATTTATCACATTGTTATGATGCTTACCATTTCATGAATTATAAGATCAATATAGTTTAAAAATATATAATGACATTTCATTCCTAGAATAGTTTGGTTTTTTTATTAAAGTGTTAAGTATCCCACTAAATTTTAATACTGTGTATCTATCTGAAGAATATCAATGGAATATAACTAAAGTTTATACGGATGGAATTTGTTTAGATTTTGAATTTAAAAATCTAATTTTAAAATTCATAGTATATAGAGAAAAAATGATGTGTAGACAAGAAATATAAAAATTAAATAGGAATAATGAATATCTGAAATAAGGGAAGTCATGTTAACCTACAATGTACTTTTTTGAATATTTATATTGATGAAGGGAACTATGTTTAGACTTTATCTTATTTGAGATCATAATTTTGATAAAATAGTTTCTATGTATATCATTGAATAACTATAAGTGGACAATATATTATCATGATAAACACCCATTTTGGTTTATTGTTATAACTTTGACACATGTATTTATGAGTTTTACATGTGTGTTGATACTATATTTAATAACCAACATAAAAATATTTAGTGCAAGAGAGGAAGAGGTTATGAGCCATGCACTAGTGATATTGTTCTAAATTTTTAAATCATAATCAGTGGAGTAGTGATTAATTGATATATCAACACAATGTTGGTATATACTTCTTAAGTGTATCCCGGTATAGGTGAAACAAGTAAAAATATATTTGTATGTGATCCTTTATTATTTTTCATTTGGTTGTGTTTCTATGATAGATTAATGTTTTTTTCTAATAAAAAAAATAATATCCAATTGAATTTGATAAAATAAAACATTTTGATCCACACTAATTCACCCTCCCCCCTTAGGGTGTATATTGGGAAAGTATGATTTAAAAGGTTGTATCAAATACACTAGTTTTTTCTTAGAGATTCTATTAAAGGAAAATGATGTTATGGAAAATTTTGAAGATGTAATGATAATACCCTAATTTGATGGGTGCAATTATTAGTTTTAGAAGAAAAAAACACTACTGGAAACCCCATTTTTACCAATGCTTATATCCCAACGGTTTATCAAACCGTTGCGAATGGTTATGTATTCCAACAGTTTTCTTAAAACCGTTGGTATAGAGGATTTTATGAAGAAATTTACCAACGGTTTGTAAAACCGTTGGTATAGGCCTCAATTAATACACTTTTACCAACGGTTATACACTAACCGTTGGTATATGTTGGAATCTATTCCACCTTTACCAACGGTTTAAAGAAACTATTGGTATAGGACTACATTCCCAAGGGTTTTTTAAAACCGTTGGGAAATTTTTCCCCCAAATCCAGTTCGGGTGTCCAGTAGCCCCTCTGCTCAATTCTAGTCCCCCTCCGCTCGACTACAGCCCTAAATTGAAGGTCTCCTGATGCTCTCTCGTTACCTAGTCTTCAAAACTCCATCCATCCTCTTCAATAAAATAATTTTTTTGTTCTACACTTCAAATATGTATGTTCTACCTCAGTTATAATGTTCTTCATCTATTTTTTTATTTCCTATTTTGATTTGACCTAAATGTCTGGGATCTCTCTATACAAATACTCAGAAACTCATTCCACTCACAGATCCATCTTAAATCAAACAATTTTGTATTTCTACACTCTAAATTTGTATGTACTACCTTAGTTTTAATGTTTTTCATCTATTATTTTTGTTTTCTGTTTTAATTTGGTATAAACTAGGTTGTGTTGTTTATGGCATGCGAAGGTTAGTGATATTGAGGATGAATTGGATGTTGGTTGGGTGATGGATTGGAATTTTGATGTTTTTTGGATTAATTTTAGTTAATTTTAAATGAATTATTTGGGTATTTCCTCCCTTTAATAGAGCCCCCACTCCTCATGGACCCTAGACACCCCCTCTTGGACCTTGGATAGTCCCCCCCCCCTCTTGGAACTTGGATAGCCTGGCCCCCCTCTTTCTTGAAACTTGGACAGCCCCCCTCCTAAACCCTAGACAACCCCCCTCCACCCTCCTCCCAGGACCTTGTATAGTCCCCCTCCTTCCTAGACCCTAGGAAGCCCCCCACCCTCCACCCTGGACCCTGGATAGACCCCCTCCTCGATGGACCCTGGACAACCCCCCCCCCTCCTTCCTGGACCATGGACAACCCCTTCTCCCCTTCTCCTTGACCCTGGACAGCCCCCCACCCCCCTTCCTAGACCCTGGACAGCCCCCACCCCTCCTCTTAGACCTTGGACATCCCCCTCATCCCCCTCCTCAACCACCAAATACCCCCCACTTCAAAACTTTGACCACCAAACTTGGACATGCTGGATTTTCTCTAAAAAGATAGATTTGATCCTCAAACCACCTCAATAATATCCTAAACAATGCTTATAATGTGGTTTTCACCACATAGCATCCAATTGTATTCCAAGTCACTAGTCTATCCTCCCTTGGCTAGATTTTACAAAAATCATTCAACCTTAAGGATCCAAATAAAAATAAATTGATATAAGACATTTGATAAGGGATTAAAATTTCAAATTGGGATCCAATGAGGAATATTTGAGATATTATGCATCATGTCCATGAGTAAATCCATTTTTATATATCCGATAAGTTATTTTTTACAATTTTCACACATTAATTGTTTGTAAAAATGGGACAAACATTTATAAATGTTCTAATATATAAAAATGAATCTATTTGTGGATGTAGCTTAACCAACAATGTCTAGCTTGTCTGCCTCTTCCATGATCATCGATGTGCACATCCCATCTCCATCTGACCTCGCACGAGGGGTGACTCAGCATCTGGATGATGACGAGCACCATATTCTATTACTTCCACACCAGATTCACGCCCAATACGCTCCTGAAGTGATCAATCCCACTAAGCATCCTTGTGAGCTTGATGACACGGCCACTAGTTCTTGTAAGAGGCAGAGGAGTTATGAGCTGATGGACCAAGATGATTTACCAGTGCCCATCCATCTGGAAAAAGACATAAAACTTAACACTTCTTGGGAGGCAACCCATGTTCTAGAGTTTCATCATTTTGATTTTTTACTTGGTTTTAGGAAATAAACATGGCATGTATGCAACAATTTTTTAGCTGCTTCTGATCTGTATGTGCACTTGTCATTACTCTGCATGACTGCTTCTATTTTGTCTGATCCTTAGTGTTATTTTTTATAAAATGATGCGGATATGTGCTGTCTATGTGTATATTTTACAGGTACATAATTATGTTCACTTTTCATTATTCCATTCTTTTAGTGCTTAGGCCGATGGTACGAGGGAGGTTCGTACCAGAGGTAGATGAGCATCTCTGTGTACCCGACTAGACCCTTCCCCTATGACCAAATGAATTAAGATTCTATTTAAACTTAAGGGAAACGATCCATGGGTCAAATTTGACGTGTATAAGTCAACCCCACCTCAATAAAAGGCACAGTGTGGCCAGGATCACTCAAACTGCCTCTCTTTTGTTCAAAATTGACTTATTTTTAAGTGAAATCAACAACTGACATATGGGAAACCAACCAAACGCCTTAGAATTGTGTTTACACTTTAGGAAAATGATCCATATATCATATGTGACATGTAAAAGTCAACTCCGCCTCAATCTGATGCACGGAGTGGCCGGTATCACCCCAAGTGTATGCATTTTGTTTAAAATGGACAATATTTTACATACATATGAAAATCCAATCAAACAACTTTTTATTGTGTTGATACATTTTCACAATGATCCATGACTCATATGTGTCATGTATGAGTCAACCCCCCTCAATTCGAGGCTCGGTGTGGCCGATACCACTCAAAGTGCCTCTGTTTTGTTAAAAACAGACTTAATTTTAAGTGAAATCAACAACTGACATACGGCAAACCGACCAAACGCATTCAGATTCTGTTTAAACTTAAGGAAAACGATACATGAGTCAAATGTGACGTTTATGAGTCAAATCCTCCTCAATACGAGGCTCGGTGTGGCCGACACCACTCAAAATGCCTCTGTTTTGTTAAAAATGGACTTAATTTTAAGTGAAATCAACAACTGACATACAGTAAACCGACCAAACGCATTTGGATTATGATTATACTACATGAAAACGATCCATGGGTCATATGTGACATGTACGAGTCAACCCCGCCTTAATCTGAGGCACGGTGTGGACGGTACCATTCAAAATGTCACTTTTTTGTTCAAAATGACTTTAATTTTAAGTGAAAACAACAACTGGCATACGAAAAACTGACCAAATGCATTCCAAATCTGTTGAAACTTTATTAAAATGATCCATGGGTAATATTTGATGTGTACGAGTCAACCCTGCCTTAATCCAAGGCACGGTGTGGCCAAAACAACCCAAACTACCCCTCTTTTGTTTAAAATGGACAATATTTTACGTACATACGCTAAACCGATCAAACGGATTCTGATTGTGTTGATAATTTTTCACAACTATACATGACTCATATAGGATGTGTAAAAGTCAACCCCACCTCAATTAGAGGCCTGGTGTGGCCGACACTACTCAAAGTTCCTCTGTTTTGTTAAAAATGGACTTAATTTTAAGTGAAATCAATAACTGACATACGACAAACCGACCAAACGCATTCAGATTATATTGAAACTTAAGGAAAACAATACATGAGTCAAATTTGACGTGTAAGAGTAAACCCCGCCTCAATACGAAGCTCGGTGTGGCTGACACCACTCAAAATGCCTTTGTTTTGTTAAAAATAGACTAAATTTTAAGTGAAATCAACAACTGACATACGGTAAACCAAACAACGGTAATATGTGACATGTACGAGTCAACCCAGCATCAATCTGAGGCGCGGTGTGGCCGAAACCACCCAAACTGTCCCTCTTTTGTTTAAAATGGACAATATTTTACGTACATATGTCAAACCAATAAAACAGATTCTGATTGTGTTGATACTTTTTAACAACGATACATGACTCATATGTGATGTGTACGAGTCAACCCCTCCTCAATTTGAGACCCGGTGTGGCCGAAACCACTCAAAGTGCCTCTGTTTTGTTAAAAATTGACTTAATTTTATGTGAAATCAACAACTAACATACGGAAAACTGACCAAACGCATTCAGATTATATTGAAACTTAAGAAAACGATCCATGAGTCAAATTTGACATTTAAGAGTAAACCTCGCCTCAATAAAAGGCTCGGTGTGGTCGACACCACTCAAAATACCTCTGTTTTGTTAAAAATGGACTTAATTTTAAGTGAAACCAACAACAGACATACAGTAAACCAACCAAACGCATTTTGATTCTGATGATACTACAGGAAAACGATCCATGGGTCATATGTGACGTGTACGATTCAACCCTACCTTAATTTGAGGCACGGTGTGGACGGTACCTTTCAAAATGTCTCTCTTTTGTTCAAAATGACTTTAATTTTAAGTGAAAACAACAACTGGCATACGAAAAACTGACCAAATGCATTCTGAATCTGTTGAAGCTTTAGGAAAACGATCCATGGGCCATTTTTTATGTTTATGAGTTAACCACGCCTCAATACAATCCTCGGTGTGGCCGCCACGACTCAAAGTGACTCACTTTTCTTTGAAATGGAAAACATTTTAAGTGAAAACAACAACTGACATACTGAAACCCCACAAAATGCATTTTTATTCCGTTGAAACTTTAGGAAAACAATCCAAGGTTAATTTTTTATGTTTACGGGTCAATCGCGCCTCAATCCGATCCTTGGTGTGTCCAGGACAACTCAAAGTGACTCACTTTTCTTTGAATTTGAAAACATTTTAAGTGAAAACAACAACTGACATACTGAAAACCGACCAAACGCATTAGGATTCCATTGAAACTTTAGGAAAACGATCCATGAGTCATTTTTGACGTGTACGAGTTAACCCCACCTCAATCCAAGGCGCGGTGAGGCCGAAACCACTCGAAGTGTCTCCTTTTTGTTTCAAAAGGACATCATTTTTTCTGAAAACAACAACTGACATACGGAAAACTGACCAAATGCATTCTTATTCCATTGAAACGTTATTAAAACAATCCATGAGTCATATTTGATGTGTATGAGTCAACCCCACCTAAATCCAAGGAGCGGTGTGGCCGGAACCCCTCGAAGTGTCTCTCTATAGTTTAAAATGGACTTCATTTTAAGTGAAAAGAACAACTGACATACAGAAAACTAACCAAACACATTCGGATTCTGTTGATACTTAAGGAAAAGGATCCATGGGTCATTTGTGACATGTATGAGTCAACCTCTCCTCAATCCAATCCTCGGTGTGGCCTCCATGACTCAAAGTGACTCACTTTTCTTTGAAATGAAAAACATTTTAAGTGAAAACAACAACTGACATACTGAAACCCCACAAAACACATTTGGATTCTATTGAAACTTTAGGAAAACAATACATGGTTCATTTTTTATGTTTACGAGTCAACCGCACCTCAATCCGAGCCTTGTTGTGGCTGGGACAACTCAAAGTGTCTCACTTTTCTTTGAATTGGAAAACATTTTAAGTGAAAACAACAACTGACATACTGAAAACCGACCAAACGCATTAGGATTCCATTTAAACTTTAGGAAAAAGATCCATGGGTCATTTTTGATGTGTAAGAGTCAACCTCACCTCAATCCGAGTCATGGTGTGGCCGGGATCACTCTAAGTGTCTCTCTATAGTTTAAAATGGACTTCATTTTAAGTTAAAAGAACAACTTACATACGGAAAACCGACCAAACACATTCGGATTGTGTTGATACTTTAGGAAAAGGATCCATGGGTCATTTTTGATGTTTAAGAGTCAACTGTGCCTCAATCTGAGCCTCTGTGTGGCCGCCACAACTCAAAGTGGATCAATTTTATTTGAAATGGAAAGCATTTTAAGTGAAAACAACATCTGACATGCGAAAAACTGACCAAATGCATTCAGATTCTATTGAAACTTTAGGAAAATAATACATGGGTTATTTGTGACGTTTATGAGTCAACCCCTCCTCAATCTGAGTCACGGTGTGGTGGGGATCACTCAAAAATATCATTTTTTTAAATGAACCACATTTTATGTGATAATAACTAGCATACGGAAATCCAACGAAACCCTTTCGGAATATGTTGATATATTAGGAAAATGATCAATGGGTCATGTTTGACGTGCACTATTTAATCATGCTTCAATAAGAGACATGGTGTGACCAATACTTCTCCAAGTGCATGTATTTTGTTTAAAATGGATACCATATATAGTAAAAACACCTGTATACGAAAAATCGATCAAATTATGAATTGAATTCCAAATTTCACATATAATTGTCGTCTAAATTTGAAATTGAATTCTAAATGAATTTTAAAATGAATTATAAATTAATTCTAAATGAATTTTAAAATGAATTCTAAATTATGTATCTTTATAATTACGTTATGAATTCTGATTTAATTCTGAATGTGTATAGTTTCATGATGTATTATTTGTTAAATGTATATGAATTTGTTCTGTATATGTATATGTTAGTTGGTTATTGCAATTAAAGGAGAGGGATTGAAGAATCACAGGTGAATGGATACCCTGCTCCTCCCCTCCCCTGTGCAAATTGCTGGCTGCTGTGCAAATTGCAGGCTGCTGTGCAATTTGCACAGCATAGGCTATGCCAACGGTTTGAAATTGTTGGCATAGTCTTCTAGGGAGGTTTATACCAACGGTTCATATGGAACCATTGGTATAAACTCTTTCCCAACGGTTTCAAACCATTGGGAAAAGATGCATAGTTGGCTTTTCCCAACGGTTTTGAGTGAACCATTGGGAAAATGTAGAGATTTTTTTGGGTTTTCCCAACGGTTTACTTAAAACCGTTGGGAAAACATATGCCAACAGTTAATGTAAACCGTTGGGATAGGTTGATTTTTCTAACCTATCCCAACGGTTATTTGTAAACCGTTGGGAAAACTTTTCCCAATGGCTTACTTCCCCACGGTTTGCAGAACCGTTGGGATAGATATTCCCAACGGTTCTGGGGCCTTTCCCAACAGTTGTGAACCGTTGGAAATGCCTCTTTTTCCAGTAGTGAAAATTACATCACATTTACTATCTATTAGGATTATTTTTTATATATCAATAGTTTATATATTTCAAATAAGTTATTTCATTGAGATTTCAATGATTGAAATCAAAAATAAATCTTTTAGTCATGATGTGAAGGATTAGAATTATATTGAAGGATATTTTTTTAATCAGATAAATATAAAAGTGATGAATTATTTGATATCAAAATGGATAAGGGGAAATATTTTAAATGTCTATAAAGGTGATTGAAAAGTGAACGAGGAAATTCAATAGCATCATCAAATAATATTTGATGACATTAATATGGGGTCAAGTGAAAATATTTATAGTCTCTTAAATCATATCATTAATGTATTTGGAGTTATTCTTACAATTATTCTACATATGAAATATGTTGATATAACAAATAACATCATACAAATATTACCACTATTTTATAATCTAAAAGTTTTTATACCAAAAGAAGTAAATCTAAGAGAATTATTTCTTAATTATATTCATAGAAAAATAGTCTCATATAAAATTTGAGTGAAGACGGAACTATTTTTATAATATTCTTCTAAATTAATCTCATTCAGAGTGGTAGAGAAAAAATTGGTTCAGTAGGCTAAACCTGAAAGAATATTTTAATGATTATCTCTTATCTTATATCATAAATTTTTTTAATAAGGATGAGGAACTATTTTAAGGAAAGATACCCTTATCCTTTTTTCATTGTATAAAAGTTAAAAATTCCACTTTTAATTATATAAAAATATTTTATAAATTGGAATATGATTTTCAATTTTAATAATTAGAAATAAAAAAAATTCCCTCTGAAAGAACATTATTTCATGAAATTAAAGTAAAAATAAGTTTTATAGAATTTTTTTGGATAAAAATGAGTAAAATAATATAGAGTAAGACACATTATAATGAATTGAAAATGATTTTATCTTAGACATAGAAGATTTTATGATTGATTTAGTGGAGAAATAAAAATCACATGTAGAATAGGATGATAAACTAGAATAAATTTTTAATATTTATATGGAAATGGAGGTAACACCCCATGATTTTATATGTATTTCCACTGATAAAAACATGAATTATTTTATATATTACTTTACATGACACCCTCAGTCTAAATGGAACCATGATATTGTATACCTTTATAACATAGTCATTGTATTGGTGTGTATAAATAGTGTTAAACATATTTTAAAATTTATATTGAAGTGTATTTATAATTTAAAATTTATTGATTAATTCCTGATAAATAATCATTAAATTTTTAGGAAAATAATTTAATGATTAAGAGACCTGTTTTTTAAGAAATTTATTTTTCAACATGTTATGTATTATTATCTAAAAAATTTATATTGATATCTATTATAGGTTATTTTAAAGATATTTGTTGGTAATGTGTCAATAAATATACATACATTAGTTATCTAAATGTTAGGAAAGAAGATAGAATCATTTAATGTTGAAAGGTTTTATTTTTATAGAAAACATTTTTTATATGTGTAAAGTTTTATAATAATAATAAATTAATTAAATAAATATTTAATTTCATTTTTATGAAATGTATAGATTATATATTTAATCAAATTGGTTAACATTAATTTTATAGTTTCTATTAGGAAATGAAGGAAATTATATTTAGTTTTATGCTTAAAATTTTATTTTTATAAAAAAATTAGTGTGTTTAAAAAAATATTTTAAAAATAATTTATTCCACTTATATAAATGTAATTTTATAAAATGGATTCAATAGTGTGAATAATAGTGTTGAAATTTTTTAAATAGGTCACTTTCATTTTTGGTTATATTGTAATAGATAAGGGTAATATTTCTACATAAACTTGTCTAATTAACAATTTTCAAATATATCTCAATCCTATATTATCTTATATTATAATTATGGTCTATTTGGGGCCACTGTCACAAGAATGTGTCGTTAGATTATTTAATTCTTTTAAGTAATTCCATGTGTGTCATCTCCCTCATGTATAAAAGGGTGCCTCATATCTACCCTTATTGAAAAACTTTTAGCCCTCTATGATATACAATAATACCATCCCAAATTTATTTAATTTATCCTAGATACCCTAGTATTATCCTTAGACCAATCTTTCAAGGATTAAGTTGTAAACTAATGTGGTCTCTCAAAGAAAAGTTATAAATATTAATCAAGATCTTCCAAATTTATTTATTCTTTAACCCTATCTAAAAATATTGTGTCTATCATAAAATGATTAATACAGTCTCATAAATATACTTATATTTTATTATGTTGATTTCCCAACCATTTACCATTTCATTTTCATCAAATGGGAAATGAAATATTTGTTGTGCATATGTGTGGACTACAACCACCATGTAGAAATATGAATCATTTTATATAAATCGCTCACATTGATGAATATAATTATGGATTTTAGAAATATATATATGATATTTATGATATAATTGTTATTTTTTAATTATAAAATATTATTTATATCATTTTATTTAATTTTTTAGTAAATGTAAACAGTGTTCATGAGTATGTACAAACTACCATATCTATGAATGATGTAATTCAGTTTTATATCTATACCCCTCATGGGTGGTTAAATATGAGTATATAATGAATATATATGATATTTATATCATAATTAAAATTTTAAATATGATTAATCCCTGATCAATTACAAGTACTAGAACTTCCAAACTAAAACATTCATGAAAACTGAAACTATTATCACCTAAAAATGACCATCTCAATGAGTATTTATTAATAAATGGGTTTTTCAATGTTATAAGTGGATAATATATGATACTATAAGTATTAAAATGGTTATTTTATATAACTATACTACATTTAAATTTACTATATGGGGTTTAGAGTGCTTATGAACAATACGGTCTTGAGGTAAGTGTTTTATGATCAAATCTCATTTTAACCATAGCTCTTTATACATAACTTTATAAGGATGGAATTATGTGATATATCTCCCAAAAATATCATGAAATATATTATCATATATTAATTTAAATATATTACTTATTCACCTTTAATTTTCACCTCTCTGTGTGTACAAATTCATAAAATAATATTTTTAAATAAAACAGACATTATATATCTTTTCGATCAATAATCATTTTATTCCATGACCATTTTTTCTTTAAAAAAATTCAAGATTGTTTTTAATATTCTCTAAGTATTTGTTAAATTCATTTTCACTAATTTTTAACTCTGTATAAAAAATTTAAAGGAATATTCTTTCCATTTTCTAGATAATGTACTTTTTTCCAAAGGTGTTAACCGAATATTTATTTTCACATAAAACACACTAGAGACTTTTCAAATTGTCATGACTAATATTTTATTGGAATATTCCTTTTCAATTTTTCATTTTTTTCAAAGAAAATATTTTCCATAATATTTTCTAAATTATTCTATTTTAAATGTACGATTTCAAAATGAAAAGTGTATTTTCCTCAAGAAAAGTTCAATTTTTCTTTTAAAATAATTTTTCATATATAATAACATCAATTTATTTTAATTATTCTTCACTAGGTATATGATTATATGATAAAAAAATTATTATTTATCTGGATGGTTTATGGTTATGATGACGAAATATTGATGAAACTCATTTTATTTTCCATGGGTTAAATTATATTGAAATGTTAAAGGCTTTAATGATCTGGGTTCTTACATATAAATCGATTATAATTATTTTATGGGTGGTTATATAATAGAACATTAATTCATTTGGTAAATATTAATGTTTTATGAGGTCAAAGGGTACATAAGAGGTTTTCCAAATCCTAAAATAGGGTACAATAGAGGTTATCTCAATCCCAATATAGGATATATGGGAGGTTATCCCAAGACCAAAGTAGGTATATAGGTGGTTATCCCAAGCCTAAAATGTGATGAATATCTTAGTTGTTTTCCTTGAAAAAATATTTTTTTAATTATTATTATTTCACACTTTATTTCACTTTTTAATGATATGATATTATTCTAATTCTATTCTCTTATTGATCATAAGATTTTATTCTATTATGATTCATGACTTAATAACGGTTAATAATTTTTCCATGACTCATGATTATGATCTATGAATTGATGGTATTGGTTTTTCAAGTGTTAAGATCAGGTTCTCATACATGTATGCTCATTTTATACTTAAATGATCATTGATATCTCCATTTTTTACCCTTACTAAGAATCTAGGATCACACTTTATTATGTTTCCTTTTCCCCTATATAAGAAGAAAGATTTTATGTATTACATTTCTAATAAGGGTGATATTTGGGAAGAACTTCATGGGAGATGATATAAATCTTTTATATATAATTTTTTATGTATCTAAGTTTCCAATGACACTAAACCATTATAGTTATTGTGTTTAGTGTAATGATATGTAATGTATATTCATCGAATAAGATTTAATATTTATTTATGAAATTTTTGGGTCACCTTAGTTGGTATCATATCAAGGTTTAGTTATTTTTAAAAACTATTATGAGGAAATTTTAGTGAGATCCCATTGGATAATCCAAAGTATTGGAGAACAACCTAATTTATAGTAAATAAATTTTTTGTCATTTTCCTTTCAAATAAATCCCTATCGAGAAACTGTAAAGTGGATTTTGTTGTATAAAAAATGAACCAATGGGTAACAACCTTGAAAGTTTTGGATTGGGTATTAGCTCGATTATCACTAATGCATGATGAATGGGCCTAATACTGCACCCCTAGATAGACTCCCTTGAGATATATTCTTAGGTTAATTTACATTTTATCTATAAAACATTAAAAAATATTTTAAAATATTATGACCATGGATGACCTAGTTTAAACCTAAGGTGTCATATATTGAAAATAAGGTGCCATGATTTATATATATTATAATCGATTTTTCATGGTTATGTGGTTTCTCATCAGGATTGATATTTTCCAAACTATGTTTTGTGGTTTAATTCAATGAATGGAACCCAAAGGAACCATTAAAATACTAAATGTGATGGGAAATTTAATGTATGTACTTTTAATAAACCAAATATTTTGTGATATTTAATAAATAAACTCATTTTTATTCTTTCACAATTTCCAAAATCCATGAATCATATTTTGATTCCAAATAAGAAAAGGATGGAGAATTATTATATTGAATCCTTTATGATGAAACATCCATCTTAATTTAGTGGTTTTTTTAATCCACTAATTTTTTATAAATTGATCATTACCATCGAAAACATATTTTTTATTCTTCAGTGTTCAGAGCATTAAAAGTTATTTTCTTATTTTTTTTAATTCATAAGGAAATAAAGATCAATGGTGGAATGTTTTCAATAACTTGGCGAAAAAATAGAAATTAACTCTATGTGTGGGATGAATTTGAAAGATTAATTTTCAATAAGTAATTTTCTTATATTCTTAATATAAAAATAGAGAAAAAATACTTGATCTAAATCATAAGGATGATGGATCCATTTGTACCTATAAGGAAATTTCTCCAAGACTTGTGAGAAACTCTTCTGGTATTATCATTAAACTAAAAATTAATATTGATCAATTCTTTAGTGTCATAAATCAAAGTCAGAAAATGTAATTATCTATAAGATACTTTTGTATTTATGAATAATTTTTATGATCTTCTATCATGGTAGAAAAATATAATAGATTCACCCATTAATCTCATTGTTTTGATAATAAAATAAATATAAAATTTAATATAAATTATAAAAATAAAACCATGTAGGGAAGAAGATGAGTATTTTTATGCCAAGAAGTGTGGAATTGAACATGGAGAAAATTTTCCTAAGGAAAATAGTAAATTCATTAAGTGGGGAATATAACATCATCTAGAATCAAATTCCAAAGTAATGGGAAAATGTTAACTAATTATGTGAATGGAGAGAAATATCCCCTAAATTCCCCACCCATACTCTAATATTTAAAATTAAAGGAGTATATAAATTATTCTAATGAGTGAATTAATTTTATGGTTAATGACAGTGATCAACACTAGTATCCTTCTAATCCCATAGACAAATGGAAATTTTATATAGCTTATATTCTGAGTGTGGGGTACAATAATTAAGTGGGGAAATGTACACATACCATTCACTCTATAAATGGTAATTTCTTATTTTATTTTAGATCAATCCACTCTTTTATATCTAATTATTTTTATAATGGTATTACATTACCTCCTCAATAATTAGATGTTGTATTATAATTGAAAATAACTAATGGAAAATTGATTGCATATAAAGTATATGATTCTTCTCCAATTAATGTTTTTGGGAATATGCTTCTATAAAATCTAATTATTATCCCTATAGTGTAATTTCATTTAATTTTGAGCAGGAATTGGATTTATTTATATATATCCCATATAAATTTGTGAGGAATGGAAGTTAATTTTTATATTTTGAACCAAACAATAATTTCTATCAATTTAAGGATTAATCTGAACTTATAATGTAAATTATATTCAATGTATTAGTCTTGGTTCTTATTCAAAAGGGGATATTATCTCAAATGGTAGGGGATAAACTAATATGAAATATAATCCTATTTTATGGGAGTTTGTTGATGTACTTCCAAAATATTTTACTATTATTCCCTTTGTCACGAACCAAATCTGGTCTTTATCAAAACTGGCACCAAACCTATCATGTGGAAAGACCCAAAGGGTGTTCCCAATCACTAAGGGATGGTACAAGTTCCCAAGTATCATAAAAATAAAATTGGGAACTATTTACCTATTTTTATAAACATATAATGACAAACAAGTCCAATAAAACCAATCTGGATTTTTCAAACAAAACCAACTTTTACCAAATTTCAGAACTGAATTACATGGTTTAAAACAACTCTGAGAGACAATTAAAAAATAAATAAAACCAAAAAGTACTTTCCAAAAACCTCTACATGGTGAGAGGTACCCCCCCCCCAAGCCATCACCACAACACCGCATCACGATGGACCGCTAAAAACTCAAACTATTGGCACAAAAGTTGTACCCAAACCTACAAAAAAATAACCAAGTCTACTTACACCCAAGGGTGTAAGTAGGGTGTGATCCAAAACCTAGTAGTATACCTCCACTAAGATATTCCCAGTGATAAACATTCAAATATAATGATCTTGCATGTTTTGTAAACAAGAAATGCTAGTTTCAATTTCTAAGGGATGCAACTTTAAATAAAAATAGTTTTCAAGTGGGATATTCAAAGGAATCAAAACTTTTAAATAAAATACAAAATCTAATGGAATTTCTATCCAAAAATATTGTATTATTAAGGTAATCATAAATAATCCATTGAGAACAAGCAGTAGAAAATAACTCCAAGGCACTAGATTGATGTAGGTCCTAGGTACCTCGAATCTCGGTGAGAGTAACCATCACAATATTCATTCTTGTGCACATGAGACACAAGTATGGATCATAACCATAACCTAGTGGTCCCCCAGAATCATCATAATCATAGTTTATTTAGTTTTTTTATCGCAAAACTTACTACGTTAAACTAAGGCCAAACCCCATGGGATCACTAGCATAATAGTACACGTCCACCCACCTAGATACCCTGGTTTCCCTATTGTGATCCAAAAAGTTCAACAAGATATGAAATATAATTTTCAAATGAAAATACCACTTCCACATCACAAATTTACCAAACATCCCACATGTATATCACACATGTCACATAATCCCCTTTTCATTCAAATTCATTTTGAAATCACAATCACAACAATATAGCCCACAACACATTTCACATTTTGTTAACACTTCCAAAAATTCTTTAAACAATTTTATAAAACATTTCCAAGATATTAAAACTCATATAAAAACCTACACAAAAATCACACAATAATCCTTTAATAAAAAAATTCATTTTTCACATCACACTCACACAAAACAGCCTAGAAACATGTTTCGCACCCACATCACAATTTAATAAAACACTTCGGCAATTTACAAAACATTATAAAAATGTTTGAAATCTTAAAACACCTCTTTAACTTTCAAAAACCTATCTTTAATGAATAAAACCACCAAAAAAGTACAAGTACATAATTTTTCCACTTTTTTTAACTCACAAAATCATTTTCAATTTTCATAAAACAAACCCAAGGGGCATAACCATGTTGTACACACAAACCCCATTTCAAATCCCTCTCTCAAGGAAAAAATCACATCAATACCAATCCAAAACAGAATTTACAACCTTATAAACATTTATTAACCCATTATCAAGTTCTATAAAAATAACTCAAATAATACCACAAAAGATACCCGTGAAAAACACACATATTCATAAAACACTTTCAAGGATTGAAATAAGGTTCTACACATGACACCCATTCAAAAACCCCCCTTTTGAGGCCCACATGACCCCAAAGAATTAAAAATACATAATTGGAAGCCCATTTAAATAATAATAAATCACATTCATAAGTTATAAAATACACCCTAATATTACCCCAAGAGTCACTAATGAAAAGCACCCAATTTCAAGCTAAAACACAACTATAAAATTAAACGATTAACCAAATCCATCAAAACCAATTTTTCACCACAAGAAACATATGAGAAACATGAAAAATCAGTAAATAAATCATTATAACTCATCAAGGAATGTTTATACCTGGAATCACTAACCTTTTGTGTCAAAACCCTTAACTCTTGGTGTGAAACTTCGAACGCACCATTGTCGCACCACAAGGGGGTAAAACCAACCCTAAACCACAAGATTTAACCAAAAGGACCACTGGTTAAACCCTAGGTACAAAGACTTAGTCTTTGGAGAATAGTAACTCTAAGAAAGGGTGGAAGAAACCCAAAGGAGAATGAATAAATCAAAGAGAGGAAAACTTACTTGCATGGTTTTGATGTTTCCCCCCATCAAATCTCACTTCAAAGTTCAGGTCCAAGGGAGGGTGAGAGACCTTGGAGGATTTCCATGGAGTTAAGGAATGAAATAGGGAAGAATTGGGCAGACTTGGTTTTATTCTAGAATAGAAAAGTTGTAAATTCAAAATGTTTTTAATGAGATGGACACCCTTGCATGGTTTGGCTTCGCGGTATAGTAAATCGTGCGGCCAAACCATGTGGCCTATTATAGAAACCCCAACCCATAAAATTATCCTTAAATTTCAGGGGGGTACAAGGGGAAAACCAAGGGGGAATGATAAGCCAATGATATCAGAAATAATACCCAAAAGAAAACCACCTTTTCAAATAAAGACTTATCTAACTCAATGGTAAAAACCATCACAACAACTTACCCCACAAGAGGTGTCACTATGAGTGTCACTAATCAAAATCCAAAACACCATAGCCTCACACCATCCCTTTGACAAAAGATAAGTGCAATTACCATAAAATACCCCCAAGACCAATTTCATAGATCAAGAACACATGAGACACCAAAAATTCCAAACCTGGAATACCCAGAAACCAAGAGAAAGCTAAGAACTGAAAGAGTATTTGAATCAAAGCATGGAATTGAAAATACAGGTGTGAAAATTTTCCCCACCATAAATATTTCCACCCACAGGAATCCACGTTAAGGGAAAAAAACAAACCCAACTGAGAATCCAAGATGTACTCCCTTGCCAAGTTTCACCCCTAAAGGAAAAAAATCCTCCAATGATCAATTAAAGAAGGAATACTCTATCAAACCAAAACATATACCACTTTCCTAAAATGATCAAGAAAATTTGGACATTATCCTAAAATAGAACTCTTAAAACATTATCTCAGCAAAACTCAAGTAATTTACACAAATGAATAAAAATTAAAAACAAGGTTACGCTTATCTTAATTTAACTAAACCGTTGGGCACTCTCCAATCCCAACTTTTACCCATGGAAGGTTTTGGTAGTTATATAAATCTGAACCAGAATACATACCTCTAAGCCAAGACGAAGGAAAAAATATGAGTTACTAGTATGGGGATGCATGAGTGGTATCCCCACCATAATAGGAAACTTAAATTCTTCCCGAGATTGAATCAGGACACTAACAGGGGGAGGCCCGAACAGACTCCCCGGTACAAGGTGCGTACTTCCATTACAAATTTCCAAAAGGAAATACATAAGACTCATAGTGTGACTACCCACAACAAGAACCAACCATATTTAATGACTAGCATCAGTCGGTGTATAAAAACCCCAAAATTTAAGAAGTCAGGATGACTGCATAGTTAGTCCACACCGTTTGGGAAGTCATGCACTAACCGTGTAGATCATTCTTTTAACATGGATTCCTAGAACATGGTCACAACTAATCATGCACAAATTGTGTGCTCAACCATGATGACACCAGAGGTTTAAACTATTCCCATATTTCATAATGAGGATAAGAATTTGTACAAAGTTTAGAATGACCCTGGTATTTCCCCTGACTATGCAGCAGCTTCACTATGGAACCTATGGATAGAGCTCAAATTATTGAAGCATCTTCAGCCTTATAGTTAGTCTTTAGAAACCCCCTAAATGGAACTTATTCTTCCGATGCTAAAAAAACTACATTATAATCCCTGATAAGTTTACCAAGACATAACACATTCAAAACTCACTTTACCCTAACCCGACATTTTACTGAAATAAGGGCATAGAAGATGCACACACATCACACATTGTTTCTTTGGGTGAGAAACAAGATTAAAAAATGACACATATAAACACCTTCCTTTACAATAGATGATTTTTAATCTTTTTTAAGGAATAAATACTCCCAAGATAACAGAGACTATCAGATGATTTCACGACCTTCACCTTTATAGTCAAACGGGCACATGGCATCACTAGGTGTCACCGAACATGAACATTTCAATTGATAAAAACAATACATGGAGGGGAACCTTACACAACACCCCGAAACATCACAGAATTCCAAAAAGTTACCATAACAGCCTCTCATGACCAGATTTCCCAAATTGGTGGTTTAACATAAACCCATACTTCAAAAATACTATGAAGGACCCATAGGTCCTCTTAGACATCATCCAGACACTCATCCAGACTAACAACCCCATATCACTTCCACCTTCGACGAATTAGGTAACTTAATAAACTAATGTCTCTTTCCACCTTCCAAGAGAACACTCCCACTACAAAACGATCCACAAAACAAATAAAGTAAATGGTGTAAACTCAGTCTCCAAAGATCAAGAAAAATATTCCTTATATTGATCAAATGGGGGATTTTCTAATGGTTAAACAATTTAGGGATCACTTTAGTCATGCCTTAATGCTTAATGGGGGCATACCTTATCCAACAAGGGAACCCAAGGACCCAACTGACCTAGTCCGTTGGTCCAGACATACTGCAACCAGATCCTAACATGTGAAGGGAACTAGCATAAAGGAATCCTGAAACATTTCATAGAAGATACCTTTAATCGGCCCTTCAACCCAGCATACCGGCCAAACAAAAACCCTAAACACAGTTCAAATAGGAGGGTTTATGGACTCAAAACATCCCACAACATTAATATTTTTAAAAACACATAATAAACACCATCACCAAACTAATAATCTAGACATCATGTTTTCCTTTAAAAATATTTCTTTGAAAACAAACAGTTCAGTGGTTAGCGTATCCACCAATGATACCCCATGGGCCTCACACATGCATGTTTATATGCCACAACAGGAACCCTCCTCATATCCATCCTGGCACTCATCTAGTCATGAAATTAACCATCCATCATCTTATAAAATCCCCATTCATGTGACCACTCACTGGAATACCAATGTTTAAAAAAAAATACTTCCCACTTTTCAAAACCAAAACTGTCAACCATTACATCCTTTTTCTCAAGACCACTAACCACAAAATCAAAATCTCAATTTGCAGCTTACCAAACTTTTCATAAAGACACAACCATTCAAATAATAACTCACTTAAAATTCATTCACATCAATTTCAAAACATCTCATCCCATTAAAACACCTTCCAATAGTTTATAAGACACTATTGGGAACACTTTTTCAAACCCAACTTTAACATAGTTCTTACTTTCAAAAGAGGTGTAAACACAACATTTTCATTTTCAAAACAATTCTGAAAATTCAATTCCACCATTTCAAAAATCAAACCATTCCCTATTTATTATATTTTCTAGTTAGGCACACTACCCATAATCAGAATTTTAAGTCCCAAAAATGTTAATTGTAGGCTATCCTGACTGTTCCCCAAATAACATGACCCAAAGAGAGAGAACCTCCTTTGATACCATTTTGTCACGAATTAAATATGGTTTCCATCAAAACTGGCACCAAAATCGACCTGTGGAAAGGCCTAAAGGTAATTATTCATCCCCATGGGCTTTTACAAGTTCCTGATTATCATAAAATGAATATTGGGAACAATTTATCTGAGTTTATAAACATACAATGACATACAAGTCCAATAAAACCAATCTAGATTTTTCAAACAAAACCATATTTTACAAATTTTCAGAATTGAATTACATGGTTTAAATCAACTCTAAAAGACTATAAAAAAATTAATAAAACCAAATTGTACATCCCAAGAACCTCCACATGGAGAGAGGTTCCTACCTCAAGCCATCTCCACAACACTGCATCACGATGGACCGCTAAAAAACTGAACTGTTCGCACAAAAGATGTACCCAAACCTACAAAAAAATAACGGAGTCTACTTACACCCAAGGGTGTAAGTAGGGTGTGATACAAAGCCCAGTAGGATACCACCACTAATATATTCCATGTGATAAACATTAAAATATTAAGATCTTGCAAGGTTTGTAAATAAGAAATGTATGTTAAAATTTTTAAAGGGTGCAACTTTAAATAAAAATAGTTTTCAAGTGGTCTATTCTAAAGAATCAAGAAATTCAAATAAAATACAAAATATAATTAAATTTCCATCCAAAAAAACCTTATGTTGATGGTAAGCCCAAATCATCCAATGATCACAAGAAATTGGAAATAACCCCTAGGAACTAGCTCATTGTGGGTCCCATGTACCTCGTATCCAGGTGACAGTAACCATCACAATATCTGTTCTCGTGCACACGAGCCACTAGTAGGGATCATAACCATAACCTAGTGTTCCCCCAAAATCATAATCATCAAAGTTTAGTTAGTTTTGTCATCGTAAATATTGCTATGTGAAATTGAGGCCAAACCCCATGGTATCACTTGCATACCTGTACAAGTTCACCCACCTAGATACCCGGGTTTCCCTCTTATGCTCAAACAAGTTCAAAATTCCATGAAATATAATTTTCACATGTAAATACCACTTACACATCATAAATTCACAAAAATTACCACATTTATATCAAAAAAGTGACACAATCCCATTTTTCATTCAAATTCATTTTAAAATCATAATCACACTAAAATAGCCCACAACACTTTTCACATTTCTTTAACACTTCCAAAAATCCTTTAAAAAATATTATAAAACCATTACAATATATTAAAACTCACATAAAATCCCACACACATATCACATAATACTCCTTTTATAAACAAAATTCATTTTTCACATCACTCTCACACAAAAATAGCCCACAAACATGTTTCTCACTAACACCGCAATTTTATAAAACACTTCGGCAATTTACAAAACATTATAAAATAGTTTGATGTATTAAATCACCTATTTACCATTAAAAACCCCATCTTGAATAAATAAAACCACCAAAACAGAACATGTACATCATTTTACCACTTTTTTTAACTCACTAAATCATTTTCAATTTTCATAAAACTATCCCTAGGGGTATAACCATGTTCTACACACAATACCAATTTCAAATCCCTCTATCAAGGACAGAATCACACCAATACCAATCTAAAATAGAATTCTCTACCTTATAAACATTTATTAATCCATTATAAATTTCTATAAAAATACCTCAAATAATACCACAAAAGATACCCAAGAAAAACACATATTTTTTAAAACACATTCAAGGTGTAAAGCAAGATTTTACACATGACACACATTAAGAAATCCCTTTTGAGGCCCACATGACACCAAATAATTAACAAACCAGAATTTTCAGCCCTTTAAATGATAATAAATCACATTTATATGTTATAAAATACACACAAATATTACCCCAAGAGTCACACATGAAAAGCACCCAATTTCAAGCTAAAATGAAACTATAAAATTAAATGCTTAACTAAATCCATCAAGACCAGTTTTCACACCACACTCAACATATGAGTAACCTAAAAAATAAGTAAATCAGGCATGATAACTCATCAAGGAATGTCTACACATGGAATCACCAACCTCTTGTGTCAAAACCCTTAACTCTTGGTGCAAAACTTTGACTGCACCACTACCACACCACAAGGGGGTGAAAACCAACACTAAACCACAATATTTCACCAAAAATACCATTTCTTAGACCCTAGGTACGAATACCTAGTTACTATACAATAGGAACTTCATGGAAGGGTTTAAGAATCCCTAAGGAGAAGGAAGAAATCAAAGAGAGGAAGACTTACTTACATGGTTGTGATGTTTCCCCCATCACATCTCCCTTCAAAGTTGAGGTCCAAGGGAGGGTGAATGAACTTGAAGGCTGTACATGGAGTTAGTTAATGAAATGGGGAAGAATGGGAAGTATTTAAGTTTATTTCAGAAGAGAAATGATGGAAATTCAAAATGTTTTTAATGAACTGGAAACCCTTGCACGGTTTGGCCGCACGGTTTAATAAACTATGCGACCAAACCGTGTGGCCTATTCGGGCTACCAAAAACCATGTCGTTATCCTTCAATTTCAGAGGGGGATAAGGGGGAAACCAAGGGGGATAGATAATAGAAATATAGGGGAAATAATACTCAAAATAAAACCACCATTCCACCCCAAGACTCATCCAACTCAAGGGTACAAACCACCTCAATAGCTTACCCCACAAGAGGTGTCACACAGAGTGTCACTAATCCAACTCCAAAACACCACAACCTGACACCATCCCTTATAAAAAAGAAGAGGCCAATTACCAAACAATACCCTCAAGACCAAGGTCATGGATCAGGAACATGTGAGACACCAAAAATTTCAAACCCAGAACACCTGAAAACCAAGAGAATGCTAAGAACCAAAAGATGATTTGAATCAAAGTAGGGAATTGAAAATCTGGGTGTGACACCCTGGAATAATGAAGTTTATTTTTCAATAGAACTCTTACCAAGTGCTAAAACTATTTCAAAGACTCCATATAAAATTTCCCCAATTGAGTTGCAACAATTGAAAAATAAACTCTAGGAGAATCTTGATAAAGGATTCATTTGTCCATGGTTTTCAAAATGGGGTGAACCTATTCTTTTTTTTCAAGAGGAAATATGGTTCAATTCAACTATACATTTATTATTGGTAATATAATAATATCATGATCAATATCATGTATTTTCTTCTTGGTATTGATGATTTGTTTGACCTATTATAAGTAACTCAATAATTTTAAAAGATTGACCTTCATTTTGGAGACTATCAATTGAGGGTCAAAATTGAAGACATGACCAAGACACCCTTCTATATTAGGTATGGAAACTATTAATTTATAGTGATATAATTTGGTCTTACTAATTCCCCCTTCTATCTTTTTATATTTAATGAGTATTGTGTTTAGAGATTACCTTGATCAGTTTGTAGTAGTATTTATTAAATATATTCTTATATATCCTAAGATCAAGGAATAGAATTATGATAACTTGATTATTTTATTAAAGACCCTAAGTAAGGACAATTTTTATGTAAAATTTACCAAGTGTGAATTTTGGATACATAAAGTTTCTATCTTTGGTAATGTAATCTCATGTGATGTTATATATATAGATCCTTCAAAGATAAAAGTTATTGAACATTGTCCCAGACCAATCATTGTGACTGATATCATTAGTTTTTTTGGATTTTATGGATATTATTTATTATTTGTGAATAATATCTTACAACAATCTAATACATACACTAAGTGAACTCTAATGTGATTCTAGTTCCTTCAGATTGATGAGTGTGAGTAAAATTTCAAGGAGCTAAAAAGATGGTTACTTAGTGCACCTATACTCAAAAAACCCTATAGTGGATACAATTTTATGATATATAGTGTTACATTAAAGAAGGTTTTAGGATGTTTTATTATATATAATTACATGGTGATAACTTAGGCCTCATTCCAATTGAAACTTCATGATCTAAATTACCCCAACTCATGATTTGAAAATAATAGTGGTATCTTTTTTAGTGAAATATGGAGGCATTATCTATATGTTGAAAGTTGTTTGATATATAATTTTCATAAAATATTGAAGTATATATTTACATATAAATATTTAAATATGTGTTAAATGAGATGGTTTTAATTACTTAAATATTATGACTCCTCAATACACTACCACCCAGGGAAGGACAATAAGGTGATAAATGCTATGAGTTGAAAGGAACATAATAGTTTTTCCTTGATGAGGATTAAAGAGGTATAATATTTATTGATCTATAAAATATGGACCTTTAAATCATGAGAAAGGGTGAATATCATATCTTTATCATATAAATTTTCAATAATCCATCCATGTGAGGTTGGGGTGTAAAAAGATGATGTAGAACTAAAAAATATGGTGAGAAATGTTTCTAAGATAAATCTTTATTGTAATGAAATGATATATTTTTGGAACTAAGTATGTTTATCTTTAATACCAAACTTGAAGAAGGATCTATTATAATAATCTCATAAATCATCATTCACTATTGACCTAGGAAGTATTAAAATGTTTAGAGATCTGAATGTGTATTTCTAGTGTGAAAACCTAAAGGGAGATATTGGAAATTATATATCTTCGTTCTTAGTATATTATAAATTTAAGGATAATAGATATAACTCTGATGGAAAGTTACAACCATTAACTATACCATAATTTAAATGGGAAACCATCACCATGGATTTTATCACTAGACTCCCTAAAACTTCAAATGTCCATAATGATATTTTCATCATAGTCAATCACCATAAAAATATAGTACCTTTCATTACATCTAGAGATCATTTATCTCCTGATCACCTTTCTAGGATATACATTAATAAAGTAATATGACTGAATGGAGTACCACATTCTATTATATCTTATTTTGATTAGAGGCTTAGATCAATGTTCTGGAGAATTATTTAGTAAGTTCTAGATACAGAGTTATATTTTAGTACAACCTATATTCTTTAGATAGATGGTTAATATCAGTGAACCATTCATAACCTAGAGGTTATGATAATATCTGATTCTATATATTTAAAAGGTTTTTGATATCAACACCTTTATCTTGTCAAATTATCTTATAAAAATAGCTTTCTCTTGAGTATTTAGTTCATTCCTTAAGAAAACCTCTATTGAAGAAATTTAAAAATTGTAATATACTATGATGAAGTTGGGGAAAGAAAGATTTTTGGACTATAGCTGAGTAGGGAACTGGAAGAGATGGTTAAATCCATTCAGTGTCACATCAAAATATCTTAGATGAGACATAAGTGTTATGCTAATAATCGTTAATGAGATCTATAATTTGAAGTGGGTGAGAAGGTATTCCATTGAATTTTCTCATATAATAATGTCATAATATTAGAAAATAATGTAAATATAATTCCAAGATATAATGGACCTTTTGAGGTTCTTGATATGATCAAGATTCTTACTTATTGATTGGTTCTTCCATCGAACCTCTCTCAAGTTCATGATGTGTTTCATGTATCTCTCTTGAGTAAGTATGTAATATCTCTAATTTTCAAAAAGTTTCATATTCAGGAAATTACTATTTAAAATAATTTTTTTAATTTAATAAAAGTTCCTAAGAGTTTAAGGAAGCGTTCGGAAGTGTTCAGGGCTGGTTCGGATCCCAGAGATCTAATTTTTTTGAGGAAATAGGTTAGTTGCACAACTATTGAAATCCATGATCCTTCAATCATGCATCCTTATAGGGGTGATACACTATTTGTAGAACCATGAAAGGGAGTTTCTCATCCATTAAAGGGTACTGCAGAAAAATATAGAGGGGACCAACATGGGTTGTGCATGGTTTGTCCAACCATGTGTATATCACATGTAAGGGGATGAAACACTAGACAATATTAGTTTATTGTTGGTCCAACCGTGTGTCCAAACCGTGAAACCTTTAAAATTGGGTGAAATTTTATGTTTACATTTGGTTATTTAAACCTTATTACAGCCTTTTCATTGCCAAATTACATAAAAACTCATCCCATTTGTTTAGATCTCCCTCTTCTCCCTAAATCTAGGCTTTGATCCTCCTTCCTCATATGAGTCTCAATTTAATATTTTTTTTCAGTTTTTATATCCATCAGTAACCTCTTTAATCCTCTTCCTTAATTTATTCATTTATTTCTCCACATATAATTTTAAATCCTTGTGAACTAATATTCCTTATTTTTTGGGTGTTTGTCTATTCTTGAAATTTCTCTCTTTCCATCCCAAATTGTATCCTGGTAATGGATGAGGAATCATCATCCTTCATACGGTAGGTGGTATTGTAAATTTACCTCAAATATTAGTTACTTATATTACATGACATTTTTTTGAAAATTGGACCTTATATGTATTTCCTTAAAATAAGTAAATATTTTTCAATTAATGATCCCCTATTAGAGATAATTCCATATAACCTTTTTATCTTCATAGGTTGTCTACCATGATTAGTACTTCCCTTAGGGTGAATCTATTAAATATTATTGAGAATAATATATAGGTCTATGACCAAACCCACATTCTAGGTAGGTTTGGTTGTTTTAAAATTGGAATGGTAATAATAAATTAAATTAAATGGAAATGGTACTACAAAATACCATGGGAATTTTTGAATTAAGAGTGAGGCACATGACTAAATTAGATTAAATTAAAAAGGGAATTTAGCAAGTATAGTTATTTTGGACATATTCAATATATTATATGAAATGTTTACTTATTATTGTTAGACAATAGATATTGGTAGTTGTAATATGTTTAAGTGAATTATTAATCATGATGCTTTGCGCTCCCTTGACATTTGATATCAGATATGATGTTTCATATCATTTATTTAGATATTGTGCATGATGCTTCACACCACTTTGGTTAAGATGTTAAGCATGATGACTCAAATCATTGATTGGGATTTGTTAGAAATTACATTTCTTATTCCATATGAATGATGGTTTGATGCACCTACATACAATATGTGACTCTTAAGATTATACAAGGATGCCTTGGTTATACACCATGGATCCTAGATAGTACTACATATATATGTGTGTGTGTGCCCTTACTCATATAAATATATATTTATATTTATATTCATATACATGTATACTTATATCTATATATATACATGTGTGGTGACACATGTTTAGAGGTATTATGTCTTGGGCTAATGCTGATAGTGTTGGATGGGAATCCTTGATGAATCTAAGCCTAATGGGTTTAGTTTATTTGATAGTTTTCCTTTATCATTGTAATTGAATAACTATTCTTAAATTACATTGGATGGAATCATACTATACATAATTGGTCGTGGCCTACTGAGTTTTACTGACACCCTTTTTGGGCTTCCATTTAGATCCTAGGAATACTTCATGGATTTAGATAGGGAAAAATGAATGTTCATGGCTATGGATTCTTGATTTTATGTGCTAGGGTGGAGTAAAAAAGAAAAGGATCAATAAAGTGCTCATGAGGTAATTAGAGCTATCATTTTTTGGTATTTTTTTCTTTTATTATACCTTTAATGTATGCATGCTTTTTCCATTTATTCCTATATCATTTTTGTAGTATCATAACTTAGTCATCATTTTTATATGACACTAGATTTTATTTATGACTACTTATTATTGCATAGATGTTATTCATTCATTTTTTATTATATATTACTTCATTTGACCTACCATTTTACACCATTGTGCTATACTCTAGTCATGATCATATAGTCTCTCCACCATACCATTATAGACCATAGATGGTAGTTGTTAGTCTCTGGTATAAGGGGAGGTGCATTTGAGGCCATGTGACCAATCAGATCGGTCACTTATTTATGAATGGGCCCTATGACATCACAAATTAGTATTAGAGGTTATTTTCCTTTCCTTACTACTTTGGGATGGTAAAAATTATACTATGATGTGTTTAAATTTAGTAATGAGTCTGTTTCTAGGAGTATCTGACCTATATATATGGAAAAAACCATGTTATTAGGGATGGGACTGGATGTTATGGATTATTCCTATTATAGTGGTACTAATTTCACCATTGGGTGATGCACATGACTTGTGGAGTTAATTACTATTGTGAATTTCTTTTTACCCTCTGCTGGTAAGGTAAGAAAGTATTATTTTAATGCATCATTATAGTCACCTAAGGATTTAAATTTAAGTCATATTCCATGTCATGTTTAATTTATATTTTTCATTTCCTATAGAATATTATAGTGCTTTGATTGTTATATTGGAAACTATATTGAATTTTCATACAGGAAATGAAGAAAATAATAGGTTTTTAACATGTATGCATCAACATAAATAGGGTTTTTCCATATAGCTTGTTGTTGGAATCTTAATTAGAAAATTATAGTATGTTTGAGAAATGAAACTTGTAGTTACATGGGCTGAAACATTAGTAATTGAAATTACATGGATGCCAATTATAATTTATGAAGGGGGAACTCTATAAATTGTTAATGGTAATCCACCAAATCAAGATATCATGTATGTAACTGTTATGTGTTGAGAAAAAAATATAATGGTTATCTTGTAGTTACATGATGTTACAATTATAACATCGAAAGTATTTGTCTTTATAACATGGGCATGGTAACTCGTCTAACTAGACTATGATATATATATATATATATATATACTTATAAACTTATAATCTATAAAATTTGAATTAAATAGTTACCATTAAATGGGGATGTCAATTTCAACTTAAATAGTGGTTTTCTATATAACATGAAATTGAAAATCCACATATCAAGAACTATGTTTGGAAATAGAGGACATGAACCTAATATAACCTTAATAGTGGGATTTAGGGAGTTTATCATCTAACTCTTATGATCTTTTATATACCTAGATCTATCTTTATGAGAAGAAATATGGGTGTTGACTCTTATATAGTAAGGATATATACCTACTCTATTAATTACCTTAAATAATTATTATTATTATTGAAACTTTTTTTGAGGAGTGTGTTTGGTATTGTAGAAAACTTCCACCATGATGGCCTTGGGTCAGATGTTAGGAGGGTGGCTACAACCATGATTCAGAGGTGGTAGAACCTACACCACTAGTGTTACCTCAAGTTGTTCCACCTATATAACCTAATTATAATTCTGATATGCATTTCTATTCCTAGTTTTAAGAGGGTTACTTAGGGATAGTGCAGTCTATATAGGGATATCCATGACATATCGCTTCTATAGAAGAGTTTACGTGAGAGTTACAACAGTATAATCCAACTATGTTCTTGGGGGATGGTGGACCCAGGGATACTTAGTTTGGGATAGAGTCCATGAAATATATCTTTGAGAATTTATAAATGCCTTTGGAATGTAGGGTTAATCTCACATCTTATATTCTATGTGATTGTTCCCAACATTGGGGTGATTTTTTTAACCAGGTATATTTTCATCTGGATATGATCTATAGAGACTATAATATGTTCATTCATGACTAATTTTTTCTACAAACACTGAGAGATGGTTGATTTATGGATTTGTTTCATTGGTAATATGGTGTTATGTCTGGGATGGATTATTCAACTCATTTCACTAAACATTATCATTTCACACTAACTCTTACTTGTAATTATTTGATCATAGAAAGATAGTTTGAGGATGGAAACAAGTATTCCATATGTCTTGTGTTTATTTCCTTTGATTGACTACCATTTTTTAGATAGTAAACCCAACCCTCATCACTAATCAAAATATGTGGGAATATGAAGGTTTGGACCCTAGTGATTCAGTACCAAGATAGGGAAGTAGTGCGTCTAGTGGTGGAAAGTGATTCCTAGAGTCTTCTCATGGGAGTAGTACGAGTTATATGGCATGAAAAAATAGTTATTTGATATGTTATTAATGTGTGAATCTAATACACATAATACCCTAGTGAAACAAAGACCCATTTGAATGTAGATTTTGTGGAAGGATGGGTTATATTTATCATTTTTACAGAACATTTCCTTTGGTTCCCAATGAGAGAGGACTTTTATCATCTCCTTATTACGGAGCGAGCTCTATAGATCGGCATCAATTAGGGAGCTAGATTACTACTTTTTTTCAGTATATGGATCCGGTCATGTTCAAGGAAGCCAGATGAAAGATATTCAGTGCTAGTAGAGTATGCCCATTTAGGGTAGTCTGGTTACATCTTAGGGCTGTAAATTTGGCCAGTTACATGTTTTATAGTTTAAACACAAGGATAAGAAATTAAATCCTTCCCACATATGATGCATGATCATAGTGGCCAATAACATAATGTCTTATTTATTTAATGCATGAGCTTCACATTCATTCATATCAACAATTATTATGGAAATCCTTGGTCATGAAATCTAGTATTTCAGTAGAGTGATAACTCTTGACACTCTAATGAGAATTAAAACAGAGAGTGTACACTGATGCCATGAGTTTCCCCTAGATATAGGTGGTTATATTTTTATATAAAATGTTTTTCCTCAACATGATAGGTTTTGATTTTATTCTCAATATGGATTGGTTAATCCCTTATTAATCCCTTATTTATTTTATCAATTATGGGTAAATTTTTATCCATCGAGTGTGATAACAATATTCACAATGGGGAATGGAATGTCTAGGAAATTCAAGCTAGACCTAAGCATTAGGGTATTGATAGAGTGTTATTATAGATTACCGATCATTTTTTGAGTGATCAGAGAACTCATTAGACAAATTTCCCTACTATAGTGGATCATTCAATGGTCATTTTACCTAATTATTTTTATGGGTTACCTCATGATAGAGTGGTTGAGTTTACTTTTGATATGGTTCTAGGAGTGGTGACAATGTCTACTCCTCCTTCTAGGATTGATCATACTCAGCTTCAATAACTAAATTGGTAGTTAGAGGGCCAGAAAGATAGGGGGTTTATCAGACCTAGTACCACTCCATGGCATTCACCCATCCTTTTTTTTAAGAAGGAATATGGAACCATCCAGTTTTTTGTGGACTACTCGAAACTGAATCAAATTATGATTAAAAATTAGTATCCAATACCTCATATAGATGAACTCTTTGACAAATTCTATGGAGCCAAAGTTTTCTTAATGATTTATTTGAGGTCAATTTATCATCAAGTACTATTTATACCTTTAAATATTCCTTATATTACCTTCAAAAGTAGATATGGTCTTCATAAGTATTTGGTAATTCCTTTTTATCCCACAAAAATACCAATTATTTTCATGGAATTTATGAATTGGGTTTTTTACATGTTTCTATATTACTTTATGGTACATTTCATGGATTACAAATTGGTGTACTCTCATACAAAACATGATCATGCCAAACAGCTATATGTCATATTTAGTACACTAAAGGAGCACTATCTATATGATAAGATCAAAAAATTTCACTTCTGGATTGATAAATTCTACTTTTTGGGTAACATAATATTGGAATAAGGGGTATTCTTTGACCTAGAGATGGTAAGATATGTAGTTTCATGGGAACACCCCATGAACTTCTATGATATTAAAAATTCTTTAGAGATAGCTGGATATTATAGGAATTTTATTTATGATTTATCAAACCTTCAATCACCTCTTACGTTGTTTAATAGAAAGGGTGTTATGTTTATATGGTATGAATCTTGTGAAAAAACATTTTAGGAGATTAAATAAAGATTTTATTTAGTGTAGATATTTATACTTCTAGATTTGGTAAGTATCAATACCATTTATTGTGATGCACCACGTGTCAATTTGGGAAACGTTATGATACAAGATGAGCAATTTGTGGAATATGAGTCTCATCATTTGAGTCCTCATAAGAGAAATTATCTGACGTATGACCTTGATCTATAACCAGCTATCAATGAATTATGTTTTTAGATACATTATCTAGTTAGGGAATGGTTTATTGTATACAAAACCACAAAATCATAAAATTCATATTCACTCTGCAAGACTTAAATCTTACAAAATAATGATGGGTTGAGTAGGTTAAATCATTTTATTTTGAGTTTGATTATATTCCTAATAAAGAAAATACAGTGGCCTCACCTCATTTAGGATACATTGGAGTGGGTACATCTAATTAAGAATTGTATAGCTATATCTTATTCTAGGAATAATTTTTATGTTGATCATTATTTCCAACCTCTAGAGTTTGATGTGGGAGATTAGGTCTTCTTATATTTCTAGTCTAGATTGGGGCATTGATAGATTTGGAGGTATGGTAATCTATAAACTCATTTCTTCAGAACTATTATTGTCTTTCAGAGGGTCAGAAAATTCTCTTATCAGATAGAACTTCCTTAGAAATTCATATCTACACATGAAATTTTTCATGTTTCCAAAATATTTTATTAACATTCAAATTCATCACTTATCATTGAGACTGATTAGGTTCAGTTTGATATTAATACTTCTTTTTAGGATTACTTGGTATTTATTTTTGATTTTAGTATGAAGGTTCTATGAGTAAGTTCATTTCCTTTGATTCATGTGCTATAGAATCATGTCCATGTATACTAAGATACATAGAAAGGAGAGGTGGACAAAAATGTTTAGTGGATTGATTTTTCTTAAATGACGCTCAACCAACCTCATAAGGGAAATTCAAGGATGAATTTTTTTATGGAGGGGAGTTTGTATGATCTCATCTTGTCAAAGAGTTATATATTTATTAAATTAAAATTTAAACATATTTTTTAATATAATAAAAGTTACTTAGAGTTTAAGGAAGAGTTCAATAACATCTGTGTATTTTTCAGAGCTCAGAGCTCTATTATATGGAGGAAATAGTTGAGTTGCATGGTTAGTTCATGGTTGTCACTAAACAATAAAATCAAACCATGGGGACATATAGGGGTGACACAAATTATTTCAAACTATGAAAGGGATCTGCACAATAATTCAAGGGTGTTGTATACAAATGTACAGGGGACCAATATAGGATGCGCATAATTTTTCAAATCATACGCATATCCTATGTGAGGGGAGTGAAACCCTGGACAGTGATGCCACATGTTTGGTTATTGTTTTTTCCAAATGTGTGTCCAAATCATGTGCCCTTTAAAAATTGTTTAAATTACCTTTTTCCCTTGGGAATTTAAATATTTTTACTCCTTATTCTTTCCCAAATCACACAGTAGATCCCACCTCACCCACATTGTGATCTCCCTCTTGTCTCTCAAACAAGGATTTGATCCTCCTTCATAATATTATGCCTGATTCCCTCTCTATTCATCATGTTTGATTTACATCTATAAAATCTTTAATCCCCCTTATTCTGTTATTTGTTTTTTTTCACCGTATGGAATGCTAAATTCATGTGATCTAATATGGTCTATTTTTTAGGGTTTTTTCTATTATTCTAATTTTACTTATTCTAGGAACAATCAGAGGCTAATACTATATTAGGAGTCATCTATCACCATAATGTATGTGGTATGGTACCTTTCCCTCAAGGACTTGTTGTCAATTTTATGTGTCATTATTCCACACACTAGACTTTCAATGTGATCCCTTAAAAATTTGTAACTATTTTTAAATTAATGTTCCATTATAATATATACTTTTATAGACCATTTTTTTCATTTAAGTTCATCTATAATGACTAGTACCACCCTTGGGGTGTGTCAATTAAATATACTTGAGACACATAAATGGATGTTTAAACAAAACCACCTTCTATGTGGGTTTAGTTGTTTCTAAATTGAAATGATTATAATGAATTAAATGAAATGGAAATGGTAAGATCATGTACCTTAGACCATTTTAAATTAAGAGTGTGGCCCATAACTAAATGGGATTAAATAAAAAGTAAATTTTCCTTGTATAGTTATTTTGTAATTTATTTATTTATTAAATTAAATGATTAGTATTATTATTATAAAATGGATACTGGTTGTTTTAAAATTGTTAAGGGGATTTTTGATCATGATGTTTCACTCTCCCTTGATGATTGATGCTAGAAATAATGTTTCACATCATTTATTGAGATGTTGGGCTTGATGCTTCATGGAACATTGGTTAGGATATTGAGTATGATAACTCATATAATTGGTTGGGGTTATTTATACATGATGATTCATATCCCATATAAATACTAGAGTAATTCACCATTTTATAATACGTGACTCTTATGATTGTGCAATGATTCATCGGTCATACACCTCAGGTCCTAGCTAGTATTGTGTATGTTTATGTGTGATTACTCATATATATATATATATATAATTATATGCATATATCTATATTTATGTGTCTGTGTGTGTGGTGACACATGTTCATAGAGATTCCAGCTTGGCCGAAGTAGGTAGTGTCAGATGGGAATCCTTGAGGAACCTGAACCAACTAGGTTTATTTTATTTTACAGCTTTTCATTATCATTATACATACACCATATTATTTATATACACTTGGTAGAACCATAATAGACACCATTTGTGGTGAAATTATATGTTTTACTCAACCCATTTGGGGGATTTTTTTTGGTACCTTGAAAGACTTCATGGATATTGGTAGGGACAAAGGAAAGTGCTAAGATATAGATGCTTTATTTTTTGTACTATGGTAGAGTATGGGAGCAGAGGATCGATCTAGTTCACCTAATTATATAAGAGATAGCCCTATTATAATTTTTTCTTTTATTATACCTATAATGTATAACTATTTACTTCCATGTATTTTTACCACATTTTTGTAGTATCATTACTTCGTCATCTTTTGTATATGAAATTGTATTTTATTTATGATTGATTATTACTTTTGGATGTTCTACTTCTTTTATTTATTATAAATTACTTCCATTGATTTATATATTTTGTCCACAATATTGTACTCTGATCTAGAGGTTATAGTCTTCCCATTGTACCATCATATATCCTCACTTATAATAGGTGGCCTCATATATATGTGGAATCATTCTTGAGGACATTTGATAAACCCGAATAGTCACTTATTTATGAACTAGGACTAGGATATTACAAAGTACATATCATATCCAACACATGTACTCAAATAAAAGGTTATACTGATGGAAAATGATATTTTTTATGAAGAAACGTCAGTTTAAATCATGAATCAAAGAGATAAAGTGTTATAAAATTTGATTATTCACCTGGTTAAAAATATCTAAAGGAATCAACAATTCAAGGAAGCAACATGTGAACTACATGATTCAATGAAGTATATATATCCACATTTTTTTATTATATTGATATAATTTTAAGGGAAAATTTCATTTTAAGTGGGGTATAATGTAATACCCTATGATTTTATATGTATTTCCTTTGTAATAAATAAGAAGTATTTGATATCTCCCTTTACATGCAAACCTAATTCTAAATAAACCCATGATATAGTACACTATTATAACCTAGTTGTTAAATTTGAGGGGATGAATAGGATTAAAAATATTATGAAATATATTTTGAAATGTTTTCTTAATTTTAAATTCATTGATTAATTCCAAATAATTAATCATTCAATTTTTAACAAAGTAATTTAATATTTAAAAGGCATTTTTTCAATGAAATTCATTTTTTTACATGTTACGTATTATTATCTAAAAATTATATTGATCACTATTAAAAAGTTATTTTAATGAAATTTATTATTAATTTATGAAAAAAAATATATATTAGTCATCGAAAGGTTATGAATGAAGATAAAATCATTTAAAGGTAAAAAGAGTTATTTTTTCAAAAAAATATTTTTTTATGGTTAATGTGTTTTTATAATAATAAAATAAATAAATATTTATTTATTAACGGTTTTAATTAAATATAATATATATATTCAATAAAATATTTTAACATTCATTTTATTGTTTTTATTAGGTAAGGAATGATTGTAAATTAAATTTTATGCTTAAAAAACTTTTTTTATAAAAACAATTTTCATTTCATTTTATGCAGTTATTTTAAAATGAAGATATTAAAATTATAAAAATTAAATTTGATAAAATGGTTTCTATATTTTGATTCATGGTTTCAAAAAATAATTTAATGAGTCCACTTTCATTTTTTTCCCATAATAAATAGTAAAAAAGTAAAAAATGGATAACACATTTAAGGTTAAAATGTGGGGTAATATAGTCCCAAAAACTTGAATAATTATTATTTTTTGAAGATATTTTAACCCTGTATTTTATTAAATTTTAATTATTATCCATTTGGATCCACTTTCATATGAAAGTGACAATATATTATTTAAATATTTTATGTAATTCTATGTGTATCATCCCCCTCAATTATAAAAGGGAACCTCTGTTCCACCCTTATTAATGAATATTTAGCCTTATATCAAAGATAATACATCAAATCATATCTTTATATATTCCTTTAATTCATCTTATATCCCATTTTCTTCTCATGAGAACAATATTTCATGGATTACTATGTAAGCTAAAGGTGGTCTCTCAATGAAAAGTTATCAAGAATAACTTTAGCTATTTCAATTTTGTTTATTCATTCACTATATATAAACCTATTGAATACATACAAAATTATTACTCCTTTATTATAAATATAATTATATATTATTATTATTATTATTTAACACCAATTTCCCACCTCCTTTTTATCGAATGGGAAATAAAAGTATCGCTCGTGCGTATGTGTGGACTACCGCCACCACATAGAAATATGATTCATTTTCCCTCAAAAACTCAAACTATTATTTATAATGACGGATTAAATAAATATTTATGACATTTATGATATAAATATAATATCTTAATGATAAAATATTATTAATCTTATTTATTTATTTTTATTATAAAATGAAAACAGCATTCATGTGTTTTCATGGACTATCGTCTTCATGAACATAGTCATTCATTTTTTCTATATATAACAATTATAGATGGTTATAAATATGTATATGATGAATATATATATATATATGATATTTATATCCTTATTAATATCCTTAGTATGATGGAACCATGATCAAAGAACAAGGACCAGAACAATTGAACCAAAACTATCATGAAAATTGAAACAATTAACACCCGGTAATAACAATTTTAATAAGGATTTATTAATAAATGGGTGTTTAAATTTTATAAGTGTATAAAATATGATATTAAAAGTATATAATTTTTTTTATAGAAATAGTTAACAATAAAAAACTATTGTAAGAATATATGGGTTTGAGATCATTTTATTGAAGAAACTTAAGGGAAAATGGATATTAATTCAATCACTAATCAAATCCTTGAAGAATATTATCTACTAAAATATCCCATCATTGATACAGAAAAGTATTGAAGATATATTTGTTTAGAGTCTAATAGGGATTAATTAAACCATTAAATAGGGTGATTTATATCTAAAATGGTATAAAATCTTATGTGAAGAGGTTCTATAGATTTATATTTTTTGTTTAAAATAAAAATAAACCCTTTCCTTTAAAAAAACTTATGTAATATAATTTGAACTATGTAAAAGACCACTGTATACCAAGTGGTGCTAACATAATTACTACATCCCACTATCAAACATTGATTACTCAGTATAAGATCACAAAGTACCTGGTGATATTTCATCACCCCATCCCATATTCCTCATCCTTCCATTTCATTCCCAAATCTTTTAACATTTATCCAATTAAAATGTATATATAATAATGAACTAAATGGATAAACATAAAGTGGTAAACATAGAATAAATGAATAATTTATTTAAAAACTTTCGATCATCAAGATTTTCATCATTAATAATATTCAATTATCTTCTTAAAGAAACAATTTCCATCACTGAACCTTTATTCTAGATTCTCATTCCCAATTTCATTTGGAGATATTATATACTTCCATAAAATTTTAATTAGGTTAATTACCTTTCCTAGTCACACTTTTTTTCTCCAACCAATGATATATATGGGTTTCTCCACAAGGGATGTATCACCCTCAAGTTTGATATCATCATATTAGATCTTATGCCTAGGGTTAAGTACTTATTTCCCAAATTAAGAAACATAAATGATATTATGTATTGTGAAGTTACTTATAATCAAATCAATATATTGGGAATGGGGTATGAACCTATGAAGAATGTTTTTTACAATTTATTTTCAAATTAAATCAAAATCTAAGACATGTTAAAGTTTTATACACTCAAATATAAATAATTATCCTTACTCGTATATGCATGAAAAATAAATGTAATGTATATAAGGAAATTTATAACTTTTAGATCCTTTATTGAAGATTTATTCCTTATCATGGTTGGTCATTCTCCCTGACTAGGTATTATTCACTATAATTATATATTAATTCTAATTTTATGAGTATATATAACATATCAATATCATTTTATATAGTCACACAAGATTGTGTAGATTTACACTATAGATACAATGTAACAGAACCAGAATGAGAAATATCACTTTGGATATTTAGTTTCTACATCAACATCATATGAATATCTTCCTTCATGAGCCACTAAGATATCCAAGAAAAAAATTTTCACTCTGAAAAGAACTTTATGTGTATATACTTCTCTATTCTGAAACTTATATTCTTTTTTTTAATTATTGAACTCAAATTAATATGGATAAAATAAAATAAACTTTATGCTTTAGGAATTATATTTCCCTTAATAATTCAACCCTATGTTTATCTACAACTCTTGGTAAATTTCTATAACATTGAGGGATCCTCATATTCATAAATTTTAGAACTCCCAAAATTAAATTAATTAGTTGAAAAATCAATTTAAACTCAGAATTATCAAAACTTCATTTAGAAAAATTATATAACACAATGATCCTCCATTTTCAAAATTTGTTAGTCCTATGAAAAATATACCACGATCTAATGAATATTACCACATTTTAAACTGATTTAATCCTTTAAATTACACTTATACAATTATTGTCATTTAATATCTCAACAAAAAAAATCCAAGAACCTTATTAATCATTGATTACTATTGAATAATTACTCACAAACAAATTAATTTATTAATTTCCTATAATACAAAACATCCTCTTATAACTTTTTAATTTTAACTTATCTTATTCCAAATTTTATCATGAAGAAATTATCAAAAGAAAAAAATTCAAATAATAAATATATTGAACTTACATTCTCAAATAATTTATCAATAATCACTATATTATAATTTTCCAATGATTATTTCAAATTAATAATAGCATAGCATCACCACATTTAAAACATCACAATTATTTCCTGGTGTTACTTCTTCAGAAAACTCCAATTTTAATTTATCAGAAACATTTCAAATGTAAAATCATGAAACATAAAATAGATATGTAAAGTGATTATCATTTTTGAATTATTAAATGAATCATCTTGAATCATATTATAAATATCGTTTTTTAAACATTGGAGATCAACTTCAACATTGTCATGTTTCAATTCTTCAGAATACAAAAATTCAAGAAACATAATTTATCGAAAAGGAATAAATTATAAAATAAATATTTATATATGAATCAAAAATCTCTATCATAGTTCTAAATATTATTGAGAAACTCAAAATTCTTATATGTGGATATAAAATTTAATGCATGAAGAATTTCATATACATGGAATAATTCTCATGACCATAGGGTAATTCCCTTATGTGTAGATAAAATTTCTTATGACCAAAAAAATTATAATATGTGTGGATAAAATATATTACTCATAGATCAAAATTTTTATGTGGGTTACCATATTTTACATGCAATGACCAGAATATATTTTTTAGAGCCTGTTAGATATTTTTATTAGCTAAAAATTCAACATACAGTATAGAAATTCCTAAATAAGGTAAACACTAATTAAACCTATTAAATTGAACATAAATAATCTCATATAAAAACAAAAACCCTATTTATAGCTTCAATTAATACCTCTATAATTTATAATGATTCTTAACAGATAATGAAAAAAATTGTGAACCATCAAAAACTCTATGGTTTCTTCTATATCAACATTTTTCAATTTTTTTCAAATCCATTCAACTCTTTCTTATAAACATTGATCTATTTTATTACTCACCAAATATCTTTAGAATAAATAAATCATATCCTTCCTCGTATGATAATTTTCTTATAAAATCTACCAGAAAAGGTAATGTTTTTTAGAGGGCTTCATTCCTCAATAATAATAAATTGTGTCCAAATAAGATAAATTAACTCCCCCTCAATGCATACTTTTATATTTCACATCCATATAGCACTTTAAATAATCTCTTATATCAAAAATTATACATAGATTGAAATTTAAAAATTATTGAACACACCCCTTATTTTCAAGATTTTTTTCATAATTTTTCCAATATTTGAGTCAATATTTTTCTACATTTTTCAACATAATTCAAAGAATTTTGGGGGTTATTTCAACAAATATTATTTTTAATATATATTTCTTAACATGGAGTTTAATACTCAACATAGATAAACTCTCTCTTTAAATATATTGTATGAAGATATCTACAATATTATTATGGGTATAGATGTATTTTATCTTGATTTCTCTATTGGAAACTTTTCTTTAATGAAAAGATACCAGATATTTATGTGTTTGGATATAGAATTATGTATAGTATTATTTTATTGATTGATTTAACTCTAATTTTCCTATATTATCTTCAATAAACTTGTTGTTTCACTGGTCAAATTTTCAAACTAAACACACATCCACAAAACATATGTGCATTCATGAGTAGTAGCCATATACTCTACATTTATTGAGTTATGAGTCACTAAATTTTTCTTATTATTATTCCTACTCATGCAACCAACACCAATGAAAAAACCCACCTGAAGTGGATCTTTTATCTATGTTATCACCTTCTCAATATGCATTTGAAAATTCAAGAATATTTAAATCTATACTACACTTATATAATAGTATATAGTTCATTATGTCCTTCATATATCTATAAACTCTCTTTGTTCTAAGCATGTGATACTCCCTTAGGACACTTTAAAATTTATCATATAGTATTTATACATAATCTATGTCATGTCTTGAATTCAAAAAGTAAAAAAAGATTCCAATAATTATTTTAAACTCTTTTTGATTAAATTTTCTTCTATTTTCATTCTTACACTATTTAATTCCTAATAAAATTGGTTTTGAAACATCTATTGACTCATAAACGAAACAAAAATTCACTACTTGAGACAAAAATATTTAATCTATTTTCAACTCAATTTGTAGCCCTATATAGTACATCATTTCTCCTAACATTGAAATTTTAAACATATTCACCATTTTCTTATAAAAATCCTAAAAAAGGTCATTATTTTTACGAGAAAAAATTATTTATCAATATAAATAATAATAGTTAGAGTGCTCATAGAATATTCCTTAATATATAACATTTTTTAAAAAATTTCCATTTTCACCATTTTCTTTAATAAATAATCAAGTTTTTTTACCAATATCTTAGAGTATGTTTTAAGCCCTAAAATTATTTTTATTATCTATACACCATGCTACCAACAGAATCTTGGTGGCTTAATGAAATTTTTTCCTCAATATCACCATTGAAAAAGGATGATTTCATATCTATTTGATAAACTCTATGTAGTTTGTGTAAATCCACTACCCAAAATATATTTGTTTTTTTATGGATCTAAAATGTAGAAAAGGTTTATTCATATTTTATTCCTTTCATTTGTGTGTATCCTTTACATACCTTCCTAGCCTTATTATTTTCCACCTCAAATTTCTCATTCATTTTATTTTTTAAAACCCATATTATTCCAATCACATTTTTATCTTTGGGAATTTTCACTAACTCCCAAGTGGAGATATTTTCAATATTTTTTTATTTCCTCATCAATTTTTTAAACCAATTATTCATGTCAACAACTTCAATTATAGTTTATGGTTCAACCTATGATATAATATTTGTATGGTTTTCAATTCTTGGTCTCCTTGTAGTTTTCATTGTTACATCTAGGTTTCCAATTATAATATTTGTATCAATATGATTTAGTAAAATTTTAGGCCTTAATCCACATCTAACATTAGTATCATCATTATAATTCTATTTAGAATCAATGTCAGCAACATTCTACTCAAATTCTGGTAGTTATAAAATCTATTTTTCTAAATTCATATTGTAACCAGCTTGTGTTTCCTCACCTTCAACCTCATTAGAAAAACTAATATAAATCTAATTTATAATTATTTTAATATCTCAAAATTAAAAAATATAGTATATCCTCTTATTTTAGAACATGTACCCATTACCTCTAGGAATAAATCCCATAAAAACCCCTTCGTCAGCTCTTTCTTTAAAGCATCACAACTTAATTCCTTTAATATTTATAAATTTTGGACAATCAAATACATTTAATTACTAGAAAATGTTATACATATTTTACCAAATTTCATAATTATTAAAATTCATCACAAGTGTTAAAAAGTAATTGGTTCTGAATTTGTATATAAATACGCATATTTTCTCTCTAAAAATGTTTTAAGACTTTATTTTCTACTAACATTGTTCTTCCCATCTCAATAATGTTTTTATTCTTCCTCTCAATGACACAATTATATTAGGTAGTATATGGAATTAAAAATTGAATCATGATTCCATGTTTGGGAAGATTTATTTCAAATGAATCACATATATATACCATACCATTATCATATATTAATTTCTTAATGAAGAATCCTAACTTTTTTAATCATTTGTCCTAAATATTTTAAACATCTCAATGGTTTCTGGATTGTTATAAATGAAAATCACATTTAACATTTTATTATAATCATCAATGAATTTTATGGAATATAAATAAACACTTTTATAGTTTTTCCTCATGGGACCACACAAATAATTTTGAATGTGTTATAGTGGTATGGTAGAAAACAATCCAACCTTCTTATAAGATTAATAAGTTATCTTACCATTCAGAAATATTCTACAAAAAACAATTAAATTATATTTTCATATTATAGATATCTCACACAACATCATGTTTATAAATATTTCTTAGGATTATTTGGATAAGATGACTATTTTAATATTTGAAAATCATGACATTCACTTTATTATGGATTCAATGATGCAATACTGACACTGAAAGCACAAGTAGGGTTTTATAGAATAGTATATCTATTTCAAAATAGGAGGAAATTTTATCTTTATTTATCACATGATTGACCACACACAAAGTGATGGATACTCCTCAAAAAAAATTACTAGTCTTCTAATGTGGTGGTGAGAACCTCTTCCTAAGAGAAGGTTGTGCATTATATATGTTACTAACAATTGGGTGTTGATTCATTGAAATCCATTTTAAGGTTTTTCTAGGCACACATTTTCCACATAAAATAGTAAATACTAGGTAACCTTTTATCCAAGGTTGTGTCTTGTCTCACAATATTTGATTTCACAATTATTCTAGAAAAAAATAATTACAGATAAAAATTTTATATCATTTTAAATCATTATTCATTTTCACAAGAAACAAAATTGAAAATAATGATTTTATATATAGAAATCATATGGAATATACCTCTAGGAATCAACCTCATAGATAAATGTCATAGTGTGGCCCCCTAGGAATCTACCTTAATAAATAAACCTCAAAGAAAAACCCCATGGGATCAACCTAGAAAAGAAACCTCATAGAGCTTCCTTGTGAAGAAGCATCACAAAGTCAACAACCTTATGTAATTATAGAATCTTATCCTAGGGTTACACATGGTGATTTCTTGATTAGATGATATCATAAATCATTTTTTCAATCTAACCTTCCTCACAAAGAACTAGACCTCATAGAATCAGAGTGTCACTTTTGTTATCCTCACAAGTTACCAAGGAATGGTCCTTTTGTGTAAACATATCATCTCCACATGGTTTCCCATTTCAGAAATTTAGTTAAAAAAACTAACCCTAAATACCCCTAAACCCACCATAATTAAGTTTAATTCAATCTAGAGGAAAAATTTTGAATCTAGGGGATTTCATGTAATTCTAAATAATAAATGGAAATCTTCCAAAAAATCCCATTATGAGGGCCAATCCATGAAGTCCCTTCATGTGGAATAGTTTGAAATGTCTACTTCATGAGTTCAAACCCTTGAACCTACTTCATGAGAACCCTACATAGTGAAAATTTCATATAGCTCGTATATGGGGCAAGCTTTATTAGGTAAGTATGTAAGGATGAATTTGAAGAATCCATACACAAAGAGAACAACCTCATTGAACCTAGTTGTTGAACCCTTTTAAAAAACTCACTATGTGGAACCTTATCCATGAACTAACCTATCAGTACCATGTCCATGAACTCACCATGAGAAGCCTCCTTTATGAACTAACTTTTCAAACCTTTATCCAAAAACTCACTTTGTGGACCCCTATCATCAAACTCATTGTGTGGATCCTCTCATAAGAATACCACTTAGAGACTCCTCCATGATCCTACTATAAAAATTTCCCAACATGACTATCTCCATGAGTCCATAATTCAATGGCACTACCCCCCCCCCCCACCCCACCCCCACGCACTCTAGGTATGGATCAAGGATGGGTTGTGGTTTCATGAATTTGGTTCGGTCTCTTGGCTTTCATCATTGATCCTCATGAAAAATAAAGAGTCACGTCATTAACTTTTATACTCATTCCACATATAATTTAGGTTTAATTATATAGAACCCCAACCCTTACCCTAGAGAATTCCTTGAGTCAACACACACCTCATGGCTTCCCCAAACACCATTAGTTGAGATACTCTTCTTGGTTTCTTTATCTACCTTGATTTTATATACACATATTAGTTCTATCATTACCCTGATTTAATATAATCCTCTTGTTATCTAAAAATGTATCGTGTCAAGATACTTCTCTTGGTCATCATATATGGTAATATTTCTAAGTGTAATCCCCAAACTCTTTTTACCTTCACCTAAGTCACTTATAAGGCTGGGCACTTATAGGTAGTTCATAATGTATATTCCCCACACAATCTACCTAACTCAAGATACTCCTCTTTTATTCATCATTTAACTTGATTCAATATAGTCCTCTTGGTTTCATTATTCACTCTATGTCAAGATTTTAAAAAAAATTATCAAGAAGTGAGGCTTCATATAATGAAAAAATAAATAGGGTTACAAGAGTCGAAAAGAAGGAAATTTACAATTATATCTTTTAAGAATATGAAGCATCTCACAGGGTATGATGAAATGATGAGGGAAAGTATCACCAGAGGCTCTCATATTTGCAAGGTAATCGGAAATTTGGTAGGCTTTGCGATAGACATGTGTAATTATATAATGCATTGAAGCCAGAGTATCAAGGTAATTTATCCATTCAGATGTAAGTTTCCATGTGAGGTGAATCTGACCCATTCTAACTACTTGGACAATGGTGAATGAGTCACTTTCAAACCAGACTTTTTTCTAATTTCTTTGACTAGAAACTTCCATTTCCTTGATAAAAACCATCATTTCTCCTTCAAGAGTAGTTTCATATCCACATGAGCTATAAACCCCTTCAAGGAAGTCACTATTGTGATCTCTTAAGGTTATTCCATAGCCAGGAGGTCCTATATTTCCTCTCTAGGAACCATCCAAATTACATTTGATCCATCCTACAAATGGAGGTAACCATAATACATCAATGGTGACAAGAGGTTTAGGATAATTACCATGTAAATTCAATTTTCTTAGAACTGTAAAATCCCTGATTTAGTTATCACAATTTTTATCATGTAAATTGTTTTCCTACTAAGACACAAGCAGAATCTCTAATAGTGTAGCTTTGTGGTTGAAGGTAGAAATTTCATGTCGATACTAGCTCTTTCTACACAATATAATATGGATAACCTCATTCACCTGACTGGACAATTGGTTTATGTATCCAAGGGATTCATATATGTAAGCCCCACTAAGTCTCATATTTTCACCTCTTTCATAGTAAAATCATCCTATAAAAGATTCATACTAGGTGTAATCCTCAATCATACCTTATATTATTTATTCATTATCACATTTGATGAACTATAAAGGGTCTCTCATCCATAAGTTTCACACAATTTATTTATAGGAACCCTTTTTCCAATTAGTCCTTACCACATGACATTTAACTAAATGGATTGGTCCTTTTAAAGTAAACATAAAAGTATGATGTGTCTCATTAAGTAACATTGATATATATGAGTTCTAAATCCTTTGAAAAGTATATATAATAATAACCTATCATGGTCCCGATCCCAACTCCACAACACCAAACACCTCCTAGGATGGGGATATATTCAATGGTTCCCAACCATATATCTTTAAACTAAATAATTGTGAATTAATAATAGAAATACAAAGAACATATAATACACATTGATTCTCACATATCTATATGGATTCAATTATATCATTGGTACATGGGTAGCTAATATCATGATAATATTTGAAAATAATTAATTAAATCAGCCTAAATCTATAAGAGATTATAATAGTAAGTAAGAATCCCCAAAAAAAGATGTGATGAGCCAAACCTACCATCCTCTCAACCAATGGATATTTTTAATATGTCATTAGTAAAGTCCCATTGACCATCCTCTATTGTAAAATAGATTTTCCCTAACTTAAAAATGATTGTGGTATGATCACACGTCAGGATTTTCCACCAAAAAAAATGACCAAACCTCTTTTTTCATAGTATACTCTTGTACTTTACACCCAAATAATATAAAATGGTTGGATGCCAATTTAAAAATTATTTTCATTCATTTCTTCTTCTATAATGATACTTTTAATATTTTAATGATACATGAGCCATTTTTGAAAACAACATCACACCCATTAACACAAAATTGTATGACAATCAAAAGATATCATTTTATCCTCTTCACATAAAAAACATCATTCAATTTTATATTTTGAGCTTCAATTTAAATAAATCTAATCCCATTGATTTTTATATAATAGTCTTTACCAAATATTACTTCTCCTCCTTCATGTTTATCAAAAAAAATTGAAATCTTATGATCACATATCTTGTGGTAATATAAACCTCTATCAAGAACCCATGAATTAGTCCATTAGTTTTCATTCAATGCAATTTCTATAAGAGATTCCTTTTGTCCCTTTTTCATCTTAAAAAAAATTCTATATCAGCATTGGGAACATTCCCTATAAAACTTTTTATACCTTCTCTACATTATGACTCTGTAAGTCATACATGACACATATTTTCTCAAAACACTAAAATTTGTTTTTCTAAAGAAAAATTGGATGTATTTTTTTCTATTAACTATATCTCTAAGAACCCATGTTCATCTCTTCTGAATGATTCCCCCTAACTTCATAACTCATTCAAGGTAGTGACATATTGTACTATAATTTTTAGTACTTGTACCCAAACACTGTACAACACCAGTCATACCTGTGGAATATATATTTTTTAGGATCATATAAATTCTACCTGATATGTTATCCAAATTTTTTTGTTGAAATATTTGGGTTTGAATTTTCTTTTTCTTAGGAGTAACAAGACTTCTTGATTTCTTCCATTTTCTTTTGAAATAAGTGAATGTTTATCCTAATTTTTCTTGTTTAATACTTGACTATATTTTTAGTTTGAACCAATATTATGAGTTAAGACATAATTACTGGCAGATTCATGAGGTATAGTTTTAACCTATTTTTTAAGAAAAATTTTCCAGCTAATATAGATTATTTAACCCTTAATTCAAATGAATTTTCAAAATCCTCTTTGAGATTCTTCAATTCATCCTCATACATAATAAACATAAACTATTTATTTGATAATGTTAATTATATCAAAAAAAATCATCCTTCAAGATAACTTATCATCTTTTCATTTTCATCAGCTTTCAACATATTTCATTATCTCATCAATAAGATATGGTTATTTCCTTTCAAATTAAAAATTCTCTTCAGTTAGTTTCTTATTTTATTTCAACTACTTTTACTTGCCTTTATTGAGTAAGTAATTATATTCAAGACAAGCCTTAAGATAATTATTTGACACATGTTCCAACTTATTTGGTTTTGAATCATCTTTTTCACTATATAAAGGGTTAAATCCTTTTTCTACATGAGCCATTAATTACTAAATTTCTCATCATATTCACTTTCAAATTCAGTACTAGTTGTATTATAATATTCTTATTCTTTTCTCATCGTATTTCTTCTCATGTTTCAAGAAAGTATTTTATTTATACTTTAATTTTTGGTTTATTGTTTAAAAATTGTATCCCACTTATTTTTTATGGTTTTTCATCTTCTTTATATATAAAATCAGATCTATTCATCTTAGGATAGTCAACTGAAAAATTACAAACTCTATTAAATTTGTAGAATATAAATGGAAAGATTATTTTTTTCTTGAACTTTCCCATATTGAAATTCTTTAAACTTAAATTAATGGTTCTCTGAAAGTATCTATCAACCTCTTCGCTTAACGATTCACTTAAATTTTTATCATTAGTACTTTATTTGATTTTCAACTTTCTCAAGACCAAAAATTCCACTTCATCTTAAAAAATATTCTTAAAGGATGGAATTTTTCATATATTATAAGCTATAAGAATATTATTAAACTCATTGAGTAAGATTTATTATTTATATTGAGGATCAAATATCTTAAGGTCTAGATAATTTGTAATGTTCCTCATAATATTTTTTATAATGGTTTCACCTTTATGATTTTCACCAAAATCGTGGATATTTCTTACAAATTCTTTGACCTTTGTAAAATGACCTTAAATGTTATCTTACTTAATCATCTTGAAGACTTCAAACTGGCCAATCAAAATTTATAATTTGGATTCCTAGACTTTCAAATTTACTTCATAGATACTTTCCATCTTATACCATATTTATTTGGCCAATTGATGTCTCATCACTTTTATGTATACATTTTAAGAAAAATACATAAGAATGGAATTTTTTCTTCACCATAAACCATATTATTTATTTTATCTAAAATTTTAATTGGAGTGTTCTCTCTAATGGGTTGAAAACCAACAACTTCAACATCAATATCCTCTAAGATAAGGAAGAAAATATATGGAAGCATATTTTTATTTATGATATGATATTTATTCCATTAAATATAGGCACACCTACTATTATTAACAAAATTAATATTTTTTTAAATAAAAAAATATATGTATTAACCATATGAAACTTTGATCTGATACAAGTTGATGTGCCTTAGGATTGGATTACTCTACTAAGAAGGTGGATGAATTAGTGGGGACTACATTTTGTAATTTATATTCACTGTAAAACAACCTATAAAACCTATTGAATTTTAATCCAATAAAATATTAATTCTCTTCCTCGCTCTCACAAACAAGAAAAATAATATAAATGAGCATAAATATTTTTATACGATTCATCTCCTTCCTAGATAGCTTACTCATTTCCATGGTTTTTTAGTCTCCCTAAATATGGATTCATCCCTATAAGAACAACTGGATTATGATTACATATATATTAGAATATCATTACACTATTACTTACCATGGTTACACTAGATTATATATCTTTACACTACATATATAATTTAATAGATCCAAAATGAGAAAATAGCTTTGAAGGTCCAGTTTTTACCACAACACAAGATGAATATCTTCCTCAATGAACCTCTAAGATATTAATGAAAACATTCTAAGTCTATATAGTACTAGATGTTGATATACATCTCTATTATCAGTCTCGTATTCATTTATTTGAAATAATTATATCAAAAAGATATAGAAAATGGATACTTTACTTGAGGTTTTAGGAACTTTTTTTAAATAATTCAATTCCCTATTTCTCTTCCTCTATCTCTTTGATATATCCTTATATTCTGCATTTTTGTAACTCTAGAAATTAAATTATTTCAGTAAAAATAAATTCTAACTCCACATTATTGAAACTTCAATAAATAGAATTGTATAACAGGGTCATATTCAATTTCTTAATTTAGTTAGGCTTGTGAAACAGACACCTTGATATCAAGAATATTTTTAAATTTATTTAATTTCTTTTCTCTTGTAGAATTATAACTCTACCCTTATTCTCATTTGGTATCTCAACAAAAAACAATTCAAGAACCTTCTCAGTAATTGATCAATAATGAAGACTAATTTACAAAAAACCAGCTTTTGAATTTCTTATAATACCCATATTCTTCTTATCACTTTTTTTACTCAAACTCATATTCTTTCATCTTGTTATGTAAATAATTACTTCATAGAAAAAAAAATTCCAATAAAATGAACATAAATAATAAAAATATTTAGCTATACTCACTACATAATAACTTTATATTGATTATTTAAAATTATGAATAGTATAACATCAATATGTTTAAAATACCAGAATGTTTTTCTAGTGTTCCTTATTCAAAAAAAATTCTAACTTAAAATATCCTTTTTAGTTAAAACATCTTGATACATCAAACATATATGTACATTGATCACCATTTTTTTATTCCCAATTGAATTATCCTCAATCATATTCTAAATATTAATTTCTAACCATTAAGGATTAGCTTCTACATAATAGGGGTTCTATTATTCAAAATATTGAAATTTTAGGAACATGGTTATTCAAAAAGGAAAACATTATATGAGAAAAATACATAATCACATAAGAAATATCTTACTCATAGATAAATATTATTACATAGCTCGAATTTATTATACACGGGTCCAAAATTTCATATGTGGAAAAAATTATACTTGCGAAACAATTCTCTTATGTGTAGGATAATTCACTTATGTGTAAATGAAATGAAATACAACTAAAAGAAGTATCCAATGTATAGGATAATCTTATTTTATGGATAAATGTATTATGTATAAAGAAAATATATTTTATAGATCTCAAATATCATCTATATAGATCAATACACTTATGTGGGTAACAAAATTTCTTAAATGGTGACTATAATATCTTCTGTGAGCCTCATAATATATTTTAATTATCAAAATATTCAATTCCCATGCCAAAAATTATATAAGAAAAAACACCCCTAAATCCTCTTAAATTGACCTTAAATTATCTCATAACATCGCAAAAACATTATTCACAACTTTAAAAAATAACTTTGTAATTGTAAATCATTCACAAAAAAAATTACAAAAAAAATTATACTATTAACAAATCCATGGACACTTCACAAGGTACTAAACATTGGATTAAATGAAATATGATAATAATTTTGAATGATTCGTCTCATGATTTTCTTAAAACCCTTGACAAAAAAATTTTGTTCTTAACTTTTCTAGAAGGTACTATATGAAGCTTTATAATATCCTTAATATTTATCTTTCCTACCCCATTGATGAAAGAGGCTTATCATGACCTCTAAAATATGATGACATGATAATTAAAAATTCAATAGTTATTTCATGTCACTTGATTACAGGTAGAGAAATTATCTAATGTTTATCTGCAAGTCATCTAGGTTTTACTATCACACCATGATAAGTGAAAAACATAGAGATAAACCCTAAAATAACTATTTTCATCCCATGATTTAAAAAATGGTGAAAATTTTCATGATACATTTTTATATTTATAGGATATAAATCCCATAAAAAGGTTTAATATTATTTCATCACCTAATCCCACATTATTATTGGGATGAAAACATGTTCCATATACATATAAGATAGAGTGGGAATCTTGTGACCAATTATCAAGGATCTCCCAACCATCAAGTGTCTCTAAAATAATGACATAATTTTAATCAGATTTATTAAAGTCCTTGACTTGATTCAAAATAGATGTTATAAAATAGATATGGAATAATTATTTCCTACTCTAATATTAAATCATATACAATTATAATTCTGTCATTAATAACATCAACCTCTAATATTTTTTACCTCCTATGACTGCTAATGGGGTACTATTATACTAAGAACATCATAAATGTAATTTCCTTTTCTATGTGCATACTAAACATAAAAATAAAATTATTAAAGGTATCTAACCCAGATATGCTACATCGAATTCAATTAACATTAGTAAATTATATATTTGATGATGTTATAGAAAGTAAACACTATAAAGTGATCACAAATTAGAAATTACTATATCATTTTATAGAATTAATGACTATTAGAAATTCAAAATCATTAGTAAGATGATTACTCTTATGATTCCAAAGTTTTATGGAACCATGTGCCACTATTATTGTATCTTTCATAATAAATCAACATAAGAAGACAATGGAAACATAAAAAACTACCTCAAACTCTTCACATGGATGAATCAAAGTTGTGGTAAACCTTTTCATTAATTATTATAATATTTAGTAACATTTATACTTCTATATACTTTTTTATACTTTATTTGTTAAGTTTATCATTGTTGTAGCTATGTTAGAAAAATATTAAATGAAATAGAAATAATATCTAGTAATCCCTAAGATACATCTAATCTAAAATATGTTCTAGGTAACTTTCAAAGTCGGATACCTTTTATATCTTCTCAAGATATACTTAGATGATATCTTTAAAAATTAAATTTCTAAGAAACGTGACTTCTTATATCCATAATGAACATTTATATTTCATAACATATAGCTACATTTTATGTAACGTCTCTAGGACAACCCAAAGATGTATACCATTCTCCTATCAATATTTTTAATATACTAAGATATTGTCTACAAATATTACAATGAAAAATTTCAGAAATAAATGAAATATATTTTTAATTAAGGCTATAAACATGTTTGAAACATTATTCCACCCAAACAAAATTACAAGATACTTTAAGTGGTTATATAAAATTTAAAATCTATCTTAGAAATTTATTCTTATGTCACATGAATTTGATGCTTATTATATTATAGTTTAATTTTTTTGAAGCTACTTTCCCCTTTTAATTGGTCAAATAAATCATTAATTTTGGGAAGCTTGTAATTTTTCTTTATTAACACATAATTTTACCTTCTATAGTCTACACATAGCTATAGAATTATATAAATTTTAATTCAAAAATCAATGAATCGCCCTGGGGAGAAGATACTAATCTAATAAACAATTTTTCATCAAGCTATTCAAACTAAATAATTATCTCCATTAATTTAGAAGCTTCTATAACATTTGGAAGAATTTATATTAATTTAATTATATATATAAAATATTTATTGAACTCATCATCCTACTTAATAATAAAACATGGAAAAATATTCAATTAAATAATCCTAAAAGGTGTTGGGACCAAGATGATGTTAAAAGTGATGAAGGTTTTGAGAGTTGATTTTTTTATCAAGGTTGTTTTTGAAGAAAATAAATCACATCACTTTGTTTTGGAAACAATTTTTTTGGTTTTTTTTTAAAGAATCGGTCTCATGTTTTTAGAAAATTTTTCCTCAGGATGAGAAGGAAAGAATGAAACTAGAATGAATGGAAAGTTATGATACTTTCTAATGATAAATGTGATAATGCTTTGCTATTTTAGAATTCTCATAAATCATATGTAAAGTTTTAAAACTTATTATGCAAGATTGATGGAAGAAAGGGTAAAGTAAAAGATGTGAATAGTGGTGACTATTACAAAACTGTGAATGGCAGAGACTGTTACAAAGTTGTGAATTGTGGTGACTATTACAAAGTTGTGAATGGTGGTGACTATTATAAATATGTGAATGGTGGTGAATATTACAAAGCTGTGAATGGTAGTGACTATTGAAAAACTGTGAATGGTGATAATGATGGGAATAGTCATGTTAATCGAATAGTCATGCCGATTAAAGAAGAGATGATTGTTGTCATGCCAACATAGTAATGACTTTTTTTTGTATCGAACTCAATATTTGTGCCGATGGAATAGTCATGCCGATGGAATATTCATGCCGATTAAATAAGAGATTATTTTTTCATGCTGACCTAGTAATGACTTTTTTTTGTATCAAAATCAATAGTCACACTGATGGAATAGTTGTGTCAATGAAAGAAGAAATGATGCATGTCATGTTGAAATAGTAATGACTTTATTTTGCATCAGGCTCAGAGTCTTGCCGATGGAATAGTCATGTCGATGGAATGGTCATGCTGATTGAATAGTCGTGTCGATGAAAGAAGATATGATGCATGTCATTTCAACATAGTAATGAGTTTGTTTTGAATCAGATTCAGATTCGTGATGATGGAATAGTCATGCTGATTGAAATAGTTGGGAAGATGGGAATAGTCGTGCAGATGGGAATAGTTGTACCGATGGAATAGTCGTGTCGATGGAATAGTCGTGCCGATAGAAATAGTTGTGCCTATGGAAATAGTTGTGCCAATGGAAATAGAAAGTTAAGAGATTATGCATTTCATGCCAATGGGGTAGTGACTTTGTTTTACAACAGACTCATATGTAAAAGTGAAATAAAAGTGATGGTGTTGATTAAACACCATCCTACCTAGAAACAATCATACTCAACAATTGTACCCACATTTATGGTTTTTTAAAAGAAAAATTGGTTTAGTTTTCCGGATTAAGAAATGGGTATGGTGATACAAATGAATGATCTGAAGATTGAGAAGAAGTTTTAAGAAGATTCGAGAAGCTTTAAGATAATATGATGAATCCAAAATGTATCTGATAATTTCAGGGGGAAATTCAAATTTTGGAAATTCTGAGTGGGTAGGAAAAACTTTTGGATTACTGCCAATTGTCACCTAAAACAGGAGGAGGTACTTTTTACTTTCTGACAATGTGTATTGTTCACAGTAGATGGGAGAGAAGCTCTGGGTTTTAGAGAGAGAAGAAGAGGTTTTGAAGTGGTGTCGATTCTAATTGTCTTAACTATTGCATACATGTTTCAAAATGGTGTCGAATCTATTTTTATTGACTATTACATACCTATTTTGAAGTGGTGCCAATTATATTTGTCTTGAATATTTTATGAAAGTATTAGATTGGTGCTTATTTTATTCTATTGTATTCAATTGAAAGATAGAACTAAAAAGAATCAGATTGGGAGCATCATACTCAAGGTAATCAGACATATTGTTTTACATAGTCCAATAGGTTCTTACCTTTCTTCTGAGTTAGGAAAAGAATAATTTTTTTACAATTGAATACATTTAGTGAATTGAAAAGAAGAACGGGTAACATGAGATGTTACAAAACAAATGTATTACCCTATTGTTCTAAGAGGTTGAGCATTCACTAATTGTATTGTTTCATAGTGCTACATGAGTGTAAGGGTAAATCCTACTCATTTAAATCTAAGGATTAATTTCTAGTGGATTGTATGGTATTGGATCATTTTCAAACTGTACCAAGGACGTAGCTATTCTTATTGAATAGTGAACCTTGTAAATCATTATGTTCCTTTGAATGTGTATTGATTTGTTTCTTAGTAGGGAATTAAAATCTTTAACAGGAGGTGAAGGTTATTTCCACTGAATTTAAATATAAAAGAAAATGTGTATTACTAATTCACCCCCTCCCACTTTTAGTGATACAATACTTTGAATGGGCATTTTCAATTGGAAGTAGAGGATGTTCCCTTCATTATTCTTTTCTGATGGAGAATTTGAATTGTGTGAACAGTAAATTTATTCTGATCTTTGATGTAAATAACTATCATATATAAAAAGATAAAATGTTTCCATATCTTATGTCTATAGTTATGATGTTCTTGAAGCTTCAATAGTTGGTTTTCCACCCATTGATGATAGTGCTCCCCTTACACCTATTGACAAGAAGTTTCTTTAAAATTATAGAAGGGACAATAATACTATATTATCATCACTTTTTGAAAGTGAATTATTGAGAGTTAAAGGTGTTTCCATATATAAAATTATATGGGATAAATTGAAAAAATATATATGAAGGAAATAAAAAAGTAGAGAAGGAAAAGTTACAAAATATGGAGATTGAAGTATAATGATTTGAAGATAGGTGAGAATGAATATTTTGGGGAATTATTTACCAGGGTGAATGACATTATGAGTATGATCAGATGTATTGGTGAAAATATGATAGATTCTATAATTGTTGAAAATATCTTTAGAATCCTACCTGAAAAATTCGATGCAAAAGTTTCTTCTTTGGAAGACAGAGATCCTGAAACATTATCTCTTGATGATTTACATTGTACTCTTATCACTTATGAAATGAGAAGAAAAAAATATATGAAGAGAAAAAAAAGGTTGATAGAGAAATTTATTTCAAGGATATGAAGAAAGAAAAGTCAAATAAAAATGTTATTGAAGAAGAAGATGGTGATTCTGAATCTAAAAATGAGGTATGTAAAAATCTCAATAAAATATTATCCTTGTTTTCTAACAATGTGAAAAGAGGTATAGGTAAATACAAAGGTAATCTTCCCTTAAAATGTTTTGAATGTAGAGTTATTGGTCACTTTTCAGCTAATTTTCCTTGAAGAAAGAAAGTAGTGGATAGTGATATTGAAGAAAGAAAGACAGGAAGATCATGGAAGAAAAAGGGATACAAAGGAAAGGAAAAGAAATTTTTCAAATCAAAAAGAAGAAGTTTCTTTTCCAAATATGATGAAGAAGAAGAGAGTGAAGATGAATCTGAAAAATCCATTTAGTATGGTAATAAAAATACTTTCATTTCAACCATGAATGATGAAGCATTCGGAAGCAGTAGTTCTGAATAAAAATAAACTCAGCTTTAAATTCATCTGAAAGAAGAGTTGAAAGAATGTCTGAGAAAGATCAGAATACTTGAAATGAAAAACAAAAATTTGGAAGATGAATTCTCATGAAATGAATAATATGTCTCTAGTGAGAAAGAAAATATTATTAAAGTGATTGATGATTTGAATAAATCTCTTGAAGAAGAAATGAATCGTAATGAACATTTAGAGGTGAATCTGAAAGTAAAAGAAGAAGAGTTGGAACTTGTCCAACAAAAACTCTATAAAGCTAAAAAGAAAAGTCTATGTTTCCAAAACTGTATCACTAAAGTTGGTGAATGTTCTTGTAATGTGAAACTTGACAACGTTCAATAAAATATACCTTCAAAGGGTGAGAACAATAATTGAATTATTTTTGAAATGAAGAAATCTGGGAAAGTTTTGTATGTGGAAAAGACCAACAAGGTTGGGAATATTTTGAAACATTATAAATCTGGAAATGTTTCCAATATTTCAGGTTTTGAAAATCTAGAAAATAAAAGATGGAATTTGATTGGTAATAGAAATATTGGTGAATAGGAAAAGAATGAGAAGAAGGTGGCTGACAAACACATTCACAATTTTGATCAGTATGGACGTTTCAGAGGAAAATACTCTTTCTTTGGGTATTTATAGTATTGTGGGGGATTTAGGCACACAATAAGTATGTGTTGGTTTAATCAACAACATTTCTATTACCCCATGGGTTATGAAAGGATGATATTGATGGGGAGTCAATCTCCTCAATGTAAGAAAAATGAGAAGGTTTTGTTGAAGAAATATGAAAAGAATGAAGTGAATATTGGAAATAGGTTCCAACCCTTGGAAACTATTTTTGAAATATGTGAACAACCTAGACACCTTGCAAAAGGATGTCTTTTTTTCTATTGGATCTGCAAAATATTCCCAATTCTCAAAATCCAAAGGTGGAGAATGAAAATAATGGAGAAAAATACCTTATTATTCATACATTAAAATCCATGAAAGGAGAATGAACCTATATACTTGATAGTTGGTGTTCTTCTCACATAAAAGGGGACTTCAAATTTTTTAAGGATGTGAAAGATTTTAAAAAAGGCATGGTGAAATTTGGAAATGATGAATCATTTAAAATCAAAGGTGTTGGGTCATCCATCATTGGAAAAGAAAAGATGAGATCTAAGAAAACATTGTATGTTGATGGGATGAAACACAGCCTGCTAAGTGTTTCACAATTATGTGATGAGGGTAACAAATTTATCTTCAAGAATGATGGATTTTTTTTAAAGAGTGAAAAATATGGAAATATTGTTACAAGAGGTCAATGTACAAAAGGAAACTTGTTTCGGGTTAGTGATTCAAAAAACACTTGCTACATAATTATGGTGGAAGAGAATCAGTTATGGCATAAAAGGATTGGGCATATGTGTTAGAGAAACATGAGCAATTTATCTAAAAGAGATAGTGTTCAAGACATTCCTTATTTTCCAAGAAGTAGAGATTGGTGTTGCACTATTTTCCATAAAGGAAAGATTACAAATGTTGTCCATAAAAAAGTTTATATTTGTTCCAAACAGCCTATGGTGTTGATCCATTCTGATATATGTGTTCCAATGAGAAAAAAATCAACACATGGAGAAAAGTACTTCATTACTTTCATTAATGATTTTACTCGGATTACTTGTGTTATGTACATGAAATGCAAATCAGATGCTTTGAAAATATTTAAATGTTTCAGTAGAAAAGTTGAGAAAGAATGTGAGTATTCTATGAAGAAGTTGATAACTGTAAATGGTGGTGAATATAAAAGTGAAGAGTTTAAAAACTATCTTAAGAAGCATGGAATTCAACATGAGTATAGCACTCCATACACTCCCTAACAAAATGGGGTTTCTGAAAGAAATAATATAAGCCTGGTGGAAATGGGTATAACCATGTTACTTGAGCATGTCCTTTCTCGTTACTTTTGGAGGCAAGCCATGAGCACTACTGTTTATATTCAGAACCATTGTTTCTACCGAACTCAATCGGGTATAACTCCCTATGAATTGTTTTATGGAAAAACCCCAATATTGAAGTACTTTATAGTTTTTAGGAGTCCTTGCATTATAAATAATAAAGGTAGAAACTATGGTAAGTTTGAGAAAAAAGGTGAGGATGGAATATTTCTTGGTTACTCTCCAGAAGTAAGAGGATATAGATTCTACAATAAAGAAATAAAAAGAATTGTTGATTCAGTTGATGTGAAAGAGATTGAAGTTTCTAAGAAATAGAAACATGTTCTGGAAAACAATTATGTTGAGCATGTTGAAGAAAACAATTCTGATAAGGATACAAACAAGTGTATTCCTTCTCAAGAACAATAATCATACTCATCTATTTCAAGTGATGAAGACAATAGAAAATATTATCCAAGGCTAAGGAATCATGTGAAAGTACAGAATATAATTGTTGATCAACAATAGAGTGTTCAAAAAAGAAGAACAACCAATTCCATTACATGTACTTCTTTGTATTCAAAAGTTGAACCGAGTGATGTGAAAGAAGATTTTGAGCACCTGGAATGGGTTCAATCCATGAATAAAGAATTGGATCAGATTGAAAAGAATAATATATGGGAACTCATACCCAAGACTAAAAATTAAAACATCATTGGAACAAAATGGGTTTTTTGGAACAAGTTGAATGAATAAGGCAAGGTTATAAGAAACAAAGAAAGATTGGTGTACAAAGGATATTCAGAAATTGAGGGTATTTATTTCGATGAAACCTTAGATCCTGTGGAAAGACATGAAATAATCAGAATCTTTCTTGATATTGTCTCACAACAAGGCTACAAGATCTTTCAAATAGATGTTAAATCAGCATTCCTAAATGGTGATCTTGAATAATAGGTTTATATTGAACAAACTTGTGTCTTTGTTTTTGGAAAAGATGAAGGTTATGTATGCAGATTGAAAAAGGAATTGTATGGCCTAAAAAAATCTCAGAGTCCATGGTATTCCAAATTGGATACATGCTTAATAAATATGAATTTTAACAAAGGAAAACTGGATATCAATCATTACATTAGATAATGTCAAGAGTATTCACTCATTGTAGTTGTTTAGGTTGATGATATTATCTTTGATGGGGATGATGGAGGATATTGTGAAATATTTTCTAAAGAAATGAAGAATGGTTTTGAAATGTCCATGCTGGGAGAAATGAAATACTTTCTTGGGTTACAAATCCAACAAAATAAAGAATACAATTTCCTCTCCCAAGAAAAGTATGCAAAATAAATTTTCAAGAGGTTTGGCATGGAAAATTAAAAACCTATTTCGACACCCATTTCAGTGGGAACAAAGATGATTAAAGATGGATAATGAAAAGAAGTTTATCAAAAAGAGTATCGAAAGCTGATTAAAATTCTATTGTATTTGACTGCCTCAAGACCCGACATTGTTTATGTTGTTACCATATGTAAAATATTTCAGAGTTCTCCAAGACAATCACATCTTATTGCTAGAAAAAGAATTCTCAGATAAATCAAAGGCATAAAAGAATTTGGAATCAGGTATTTAATCTTAGATAGTATTGATTTATTTGGGTATTTTGATGCAGATTGGGTAGGAAATGTTGATGATAGAAGATCTATATTTGGTGGTGTATTCTTTTGGGAAATAATTGTGTTAGTTGGAATTCAAAGAAACAAAATTCAGTAACTCTCAATACGGATGAAATGGAGTATGTTGCTGCTACTTAAGCCCCTACTCAACTTATGTAGATGAAAACACAATTGGAATATTTACTTGTTGAAGTGTTGTTACCCTTGCTACTGGGTTGTGAAAATCAAAGTACAATCAACCTCACCAATAATCATATGAAACATTCTCATTCAAAACATATTGATATCAAATATCATTTCATCAAATAGCATGTGGAGAATAATGAGTTGAAGCTGGAGTATGTTCCAGCATTGGAACAAGTTGCTGATATTTTCACAAAACCTTTATCGAACAAATCATTTTCAAAAATGAGGTTGAACATGGGTTTCCAACCTCTTTCTCTTCAAAGTTGAGATATGTGTTTCAGTCCCCTATCTCGTCTTACCTTTGGATTGTTTTTTCAAGGGGTAGGATTGTTTTGTTTCATAAATATATTTCATAAAAGAGAGAGTTGTGGGTAAGTTGTGAATTCATCATTGTTTTGTGATTGAACTATTCGAACTATTTTTTGGAGTGATTGTAGGAAAAGAAATTGATTTGTTTTCCAAGAAGAGTGAAGAAAAGAAAGATCTTTTCATGATCATTTTTTTATATAGAATGTATTTTCTATTAATGATTCTTGTTTCCTACAAATATTTAGCTCAAGTAGGCTTAAAATTATTGATATGTAATACATTTCTTGAGGTTACAAAGTTTAGTGATTTATGAAACTTCGTTGAAAACAAAATACAAAGGGGGAGATTATTGGGACCAAGATGATGTTAAAAGTGATGAAGGTTTCAAGGGTTGTATTTTGTTTTCATGGTTGTTTTTTAAAAAATTAAATCACTTCACTTTGTTTTGGAAACAATTGTTTTGGGTTTTTTGTTTTGAAAAGAATCAATCTCATGTTTTCAGAAAGTTTTTCCTCAGGATGAGAAGGAAAGAATGAAACTTGAATGAATGGAAACTTATGAAACTTTACAATGTTAAATATGATGATGATTTTCTATTTTTGGAATTTTAATAAATCATAAGTAAAGTTGTAGAACTTATGATGCAATATTGATGGAAGAAAGGGGAAAGTAAAATCTATGAATGGTGGTGACTATTTCAAAGCTGTGAATAGTGATGACTATTACAAAGCTGTGAATGGTGGTGAATATTAAAAAGCTGTGAATATTGGTGACTTTTACAAAGCTATGAATGGTGGTGACTATTACAAAGCTTTGAATAGTGTTGATTATTAAAAAACTGTAAATGGTGATGAAAATGGGAATATTTATGTCGATGGAATAGTCATGCCGATTAAAGAAGAGATGATGCTTATCATTATGAAATAGTAATGACTTTATTTTGTATCAGAATTAAGAGTTGCTCCGATGGAATATTCATGCGGATTAAATAAGATATGATGCTTTTCATGATGACATAGTAATGGATTTGTTTTGTTTCAAACTCAATAGTTGTGTTGATTGAATAGTCATGTCGGTGGAATATTCATGACGATTAAAGAAGAGATGATGCTTGTCATGCCGACATAGTAATGAATTTGTTTTGTATCGGACTTAATAGTTGTGCCGATGGAATAGTCGTGTCAATGAAAGAAGAAATGATGCATGTCATGCCAACATAGTAATGACTTTGTTTTGAATCGGACTCAAACTCATGTTGATGGAATAGTCATGTAGATGAAAGAAGACATGATGCATGTCATGCCACATAGTAATGAATTTGTTTTTCATCAGATTTAGAGTTGTGCTGATGGAATAGTCATGCTGATGGGAATAGTCATGCAGATGGGAATAGTCGTGTAGATGGGAATAGTCGTTCCAATGGAATAGTCATGCCGATGGAATAGTTGTGCTGATGGAAATAGTTGTGCTGATGGTAAGAGTTTTGTTGATGGAAAGAGAAAGTGAAGAGATGATTCTTGTCATGTCGATAGGGTAATTACTTTGTTTTACATCGGACTCAAAGGTGAAAGTGAAATAAAAGATATGTGCTGATTAAAGACCATCGTACCCAGAAAAAATTGTACTCAACAATTGTACCAAAATGTATGGTTTTATAAAATAAAAATTGGTTTAGTTTTCTAGAATAATAAATAGGGATGGTGATACAAATGAAAGAGCTGAAGATTTAGATGAAGTTTTAAGAAGATTCGAGAAGCTTCGAGAAACTATGACAAAGACAAAATGTATCCCATAATTTCAGGGGGAATTCAAATTTGGGAACTTTTGAGTGTGGGAAAAACTTTTGGATTCCTACAAATCATCGCCTATAAAAGGAGGAGGTACTATGTACTTTCTAATAGCAAGTATTATTTACAGCATAGGAGAGAGAAGCTCTTAGTTTTAGAGAGAGAAGAAGAGGTTTTGAAGTGGTGTCAGTATTATTTGTCTTTACTATTTCATACAAGTTTTAAAGTGGTGCTGACTCTATTTGTATTGACTATTACATACCCGTTTTGAAGTGGTGCCAATTATATTTGTCTTCACTATTGTATGCAAGTACTAGAGTGGTGCTGATTCAATTCTATTGAATTCGATTGAAAGATCAGACTGAAATGAATCGGACTGAGAACATCGTACTCAAGTTAATCGTACTGATTGTTTTACATAGTCCAAGAGGTTCTTACCTTTCTTCTGGGTAAGGAAAAGAAAAATTGTTTTACAATTGGATACATTTGATGAATTGAAAAGAATAATAGGTAACATAAGATGTTACAAAACAAATCTATTACCCTATTTTTCTAAGAGGGTTCACATGCACTAGTTCTATTGTTTCATTGTGCTACATGAGTGTAAGGGCACATACTACTCATTGTAATCCAAGGATTAATTTCAATTGTATTGTATGGTATTGGATCATTTACAAACAATACCAAGGATTTAGTTATTCTTATTGAATAGTGAACCTTGTAAATCATTTTGTTCATTTGGATGTGTGTTTATTTGTTTCTCAGTAGGGAATTAAAATCTTTAATAGGAGGTGATGGTTATTTCAATTGAATTAAAATATAAAAGAAAAAGAGTATCACTGATTCCCCCCTCCCCCTCTCAGTGATACAATACTTCGACTGGGCATTTTCAAAAGGGTATTATAATAGGTGGAAGTATTTTTCACTCCTTATTATCACCCATTTTGAGAGTTCCAATAGATATCTCTATGTTAATCACTCTTATGTTTTCCAGACCTGGTCCTTCTTGACCATCTTGAAAATCATTTTTTCAATAAGGGTATTCATATTACCTATAAAATATAATAAAGATTCCATCATTTTGTAATAGTTTATATAGGATTAGAAATGGGCTAGCCAGTCTATTTATATAACAAAATCAAATAATTTCATATTGAGAAATTCGATATTCTATACATACTCATTTTTGGATATAACCAAATAAAAAGATGGATATCTCTATCTCTACTCTATTTTTTACCAAATTGGTGTCAAGACTCATAAATATAGATGATTCTTATAATTTGAGTACAATAAGATATGTTAATTTCTCAAAAATAAATTAATTTGAAATTATTTTATAATATAATTCATAACAGAAAGTGAAATATACCAAAAATTTATCTCTGAATATAAAACTTCCTCTCTAAATTTTTTTCAAGATTGATATATTTCATACATATTTCCTAAACTCTTGATATAACATTTAGGTGGGGATAATTTCTCATAATAATGAATAGATTTATAACATATATGACTACTACATCAGAATCCATTACATGATATTCTTGATATTGGTCGACTACAATTATTAAAATTCACACTATACTAAGATTTATCTATCCTAATCGATTATGGTCACTTCTTGTAGCTCTATAACATACCACTTCATAAGAATCTTTAATAATGGTCATACTGGCTACATAAATAGCACTTCTTTACCCCAAAGGTATAGTTTTTCTTAAAATGGCACTTATGAACACAATTATGGAAACAAATATGAGCTAACCAAAATATAAGGGAATAATACAAACTTCCACCATAGCTTGCATGGAAATAATCATCTCAAATTATATCCTCTTGTTATCGCTTTCAACCACTAGAAGAACTTTCAAATGTTGTTTTCCTAGATAATGAAACACTAACTCTTAAGATTATATTAGATCCAATCTCTATAAGGATGACCGTATTTACAACCTCATATATATTATAAAAATAAAATATCATCCCTTGAGTCTACAAAGGATATTTTAAACCCAATTTTAAATTCATTTCATTAGATAACTTCTCTTATCTCATATATAGTGTGAAGAAAAGTAAATCTATGAATGTTTTTTTGTATTCTATAATGAAAATTGAACCCAAATTTCATTACATGGAAAATCAAGCTTTAACCTAATGTAAAGTTTCATGAAAAAACTATTTGAAAAAATAATTCTTGAATATTATAATAGGTAATTCTCAGACCATTATAATCCTCATTCATAATCTCCTATAACTTAGAAGCCATCCTTTCAAACAAGAATTGATTATACAATAAAAACAAAAATTTAGATTACATTTTAAGGGTATTAAATGTTCATTTTTGATCTTATGGTCCTGAATAGTGTATTTTAATTTTAAACATCAATTCTTATCATTTGCCTAATATGCACCAATTTAGGCTCAATGTTTCATCTGATTTAAAAGAATGTAATTATCCATATTTTAATTATATATTTTGGGAAATGGATATAAACTTAAATATGAACATTTTTTCATTCAGGGATCTATGGAGGATTCATAAAGGATGATGAGAATTTTTGGCAAAGAAAGAAAACAATTCTGGAGAAGGAAGATTGGATATCATCCCAATGATTGGACTGTGGGGCCCACAATACAGGCCCAATTAAGAAAAAACTTTATAGGAGACTAGAATAAATATAGGGGAATAAATCATTATTCTGGATCTAGAGCTAATTTTTCCTCAATGGTGGTGATTAAGGCGGCCCAAGTTGAAGATTTAATTTTGGGCCAGATTCTGTGGCCCAGAAACACAGTCCACTATTTCAATCATATCTCCCGAACCACAAATTATTTTGGGCTGATATTTTACAGGAGGTTAGGGGAAATATGGTTATTCATTTAACTCTTCTAGGTCCCACTCAAATTCGTCTTTCTAGAAGGTCCTTTTGGCGCGTCTTTCCGGTGGATGCAAGCTGGCTGCAACTTCGGGGCAAGAAGTGGAAAAGTCTCTCATCATTAATGTTCCACCCACCTTTCCCCAAAATAATTAATTAAAGGCACATGGGATGTTGGGGTCTCCACCAAGGATTCATTTTTTCCTATTTAAGACAGTAGTGGTGGTGGATTTAGGAATCTTGGATGCTTTGTTTCATTGTAATGTTTTGTTGTCCATTTGATGTTGTAATCGTTCTTCATTCCCATGTAAGTTATTTGAATCACATTAGTTTTTAATAAAAGTTATTCATTTCATCTTTTTCTTTTCTTATTCTTATCACTTTGGTACCGTTGCTTTAAGGTGTGAATTTATTCACACCAGCACTTGTGAATTTATTCACACAACGGTGGAGTGATCGTTTCATTGTTTTATTTTTCTTCTCCAATTCCGCTTCTTTAAGTAGACTTCCCGCTTCCATTTATTTAATAGTATAAATGGAGGTCTAACCCCTTATGGGTTGGTCCTAGGGAGTTTCATGGGGATGATTTGATTTTATTTTATGATTTAAAATTCTGTAATCATTTCATTAATTTAATATTTCCATTTGATGATTAATTTCTTCTTCATCTTCGCCAACTTTAACAATGACACATTTCGAGTGCTAGTACAATCCAATTCCTTGGAGTGATCAATAAATTGATCCTCTAAGTGCATTGTTGATTAGCCTTGGAATGGTGTAGTGATTAAATTGGTGAATGGTGTTGAGGAATTATATCATTTTTTTGGATACATCTTGAATTAGCGAAACGAATGTTATATGAAAATAAATGCATTCAATCTAACCCTAGTAACAACTTAGGATCAACCCATCTCCATTAATTGTTTTAGACTAAGTAATTGTATGTTTTAATTTATTTTCTTTAGATTAAATCAGTAGTTATTAAAATCAAATCAATCCAAATAGTTGTCCTCTCCATAACCAAATCCTTCCAAAATCAAAGTGTCTCTCGGTTTCTTCTTCGGTCCCTGTGGATTCGACCCCTAATTGTACTACAACGATCGCATACCTGTAGGTTAAATTTGGGCGCAACTAAATTTTAGCGTCGTTGCCGGGGACCCAAGTAAGTTATCTTAGACACTATCATCCTTTTCTCACCCCACGTTCTCTATTCTCACCTCATCTCTCTTATCTTTACCCCTTTCTATTTGTGTGTGTCCTGAGAATCTAGAATCTAACTTTCTGTCTTCTCCAATAGAGTATCTTCAAAATCACCATGTCAGAAACTCATGTAAGAATCCAATGGGAATTCAATATTGGGGAACCTCTAAATTTGAAAATTTCTTTGATCAACCCTTGAATGATTACCCCGCACCCGATGAGACGTATAATCAATGGGATAATGAATGTTTAAATGATCAGTTTCCTTCCCTCTCAAGGATGATTGAAGAGTCTAATCTTAGTGAAGTAAAAAATGTTCAACATACCATCCTATCTGTTCCTCAATCATTTCTTGAAAAATTGTGTAATCAAATGGATATAATGAGTTCCGAGGTATCATCTTTGATATTAGAACTACAACGCATTAATACTTCTGTGGAACTCATCCCTACACCAATTGTACCTTCCAAAACCTTATGTGGAGTGTCTAGTTTCCCACAATCCTCTCATGAATTAATTGAAGAACCGACCATTGGATTTGGGTTAGGGGAAGTGAATCAATAAATTGTTGAAGGGGCTTTAAATCAGGAGGAAATTGACTTCATGTATTCACAAGAGGGGAATTTGACATCGTGGATTGAGTCTCCTAAGTGTAACTCTGTTGATGATTTTTCAAAAACACCAATCACTGAACCACTGAGATAAATTAAAAACATTGAGTCCATGCCCATTCCTAACACTATTCTTTACAATTTTTTGGTTTAATCTTCTGTTCAAAATGAAACAATCTTTTTGGAAAATGAAACTGAGTTGGATTCAAATTCTCAACCTGTGTCTAAATGTCCTATCCAAACCAAGATCAAAATCATTGTCCTTCCTTCCCCACTCAAGTAACCTATCATTTGTGTTAAGCAAGAGCTTGGGGGTTTCATTAATTTATCTCATGAAACCCAAAAAGGGGGGTTGATATTTTATTTATTAAGAAAGACTATAGAAGAAAAAAGATCAACCATTTCTGATATTCCTTGGATTTTTCCATTCATTTTAGAAAATATGACTGTTCATGAATTAAATTCCAAATCTTCTTACCAACCACAAGGGATACGCATTCTCAATCATGTTGAAGTAGAGAAAGATGATGTCATTAAAATTTTTAAAGTTGGAATTGGCTAAGTTAGGGGGTTAATGTCGAGCTAGCGACGTTAAACAAAAGCGCTACACAGGAGGCAACCCGTGGTTTTCATGTTTTATTTCACTTAATTAGTACCTCGGACTGTTGACCTATTCTTATTTTATGAGTAAGGATGGGTATGAAAGGGGAGCACCATATTCACCCGTGTCACGTGGTGTGATCCTTGAGTAATACCTTACCCATAAAAGTAAGAGAAGACAATGTATCATTAGTTTTTTTTATTTATGTTTTTGTAGGTTAAAAAAAATTAGACTATTGACCTCTTCTTCTTTTATGAGTATGGATGGGTATGAAAGGGTAGCACCGTATTCATCTGTGTCACGCGGTGTGATCCCTGAGTAATACCTTACCCGGAAAATATAAAGAATACAATGTATCATAAGTTTGATTTTTAAAATTTAAGAAAAAAGGAAACCCATAAAAATGTTGATATCTGGTTTTAAATAAATTGTTGTGTTGTTTGTTTTTTCTGCTTTGTTCTTCTTTGTATGGTTCAAGGACTATTTTGGGTGATACATATTCGATCAAGTAGGTGCATACATCTCCCAAGATATCAAAAAAGTAATCTGGAGCATCATGAACTTCATCATCAAAAATCAGGTGAATTTGTTCCATGTTTATCATTTTCAATTTCCTCTTTGAACTCCTCTCCACTACCACTTCTAATCTTTCTTTTCTTTAAACAATGGGGATAGTGTTATTTTAAGTTGGGGGAGACGAAATTAACATTTTGATCTTGTGTGCAAAAAAAAAGCATGGAAGGAAAAATTTCGAACATGATAACACACATTTCAATCTCTGAAATTTGGTATCAAATAATTTTGCATGCCTTGATTCTGATTTTAATTCAAGTTTAGGTTCATGTGCATAGATATTGGAAAGTGCGGTTGTCAGATGTGATTTTAACTATTATATTTTCATCCATTTAATAAAAAAACACAATTCACGTCCTCTAGATTGTGGGGTTTTAGTTTAAGATCTTGGGGACCCATAATAAATAGCATAGGATTGGCGATCATTTTAATTTTAATATGAGTATTCAAAAAAATCAATTGTGTGTAGAGAAATGAATTAACCTAATGTGTGGCTTTCGGCACTTGGGGATCGTGACTCCATAGTTGTCTGGCCCAGAGTTGGGCATTTTATCTCTATTTGTGGTAATTTGAATTTGTTTTTGATTGAGTTAACTCGAGATAATGCCTGAGTATGTGAGCTTCACTTGGTGCCCTAAGGTCTTTGAGCCTGGGAGTCATCGGCAAGTCTTGCTACATGGGTTGACTCGATTGAGTTCAATTTCAATTACCATGGAAAAATTGCAAAAAAAACAAAAATAAAAGAAAATAAAAAATGAGTACTCGTCTTATTATTAAAATTTGATTGCTCCTAGTGCTTCCATCTTTTCTCCCTCGAATGGAAATGAACCCCCAAGTCTATTGTGACACACAACACTTCATCATGATTAATTGAATTTGGATGAAATATGGCAATGAATTTGAACAAAGGAATGAGCTTGGGCTAGAGATATGCTTATGTACATAGCTTGTTTTAAATTAATTTGATTGGTTTCATAATTGTTTGGTATGTGATCTTTGGGTGAGAAATGTGTATTAAAATGTTTTTGGAAAAGGTCATTTGAATTTCATTTTTGTGCGATATATTTTGCTCGGGACTAGCAAAACTCAAGTTGGGGGGGTGTGATTATCCAATAAAAACACATATTTAGATTACATTTTAAGGTTATTAAATGTTCATTTTTGATCTTATGGGCCTGAGTTAGTGTATTTTAATTTTGAACATCAATTCTCATCATTTGCCTAATATGCACCAATTTAGGCCCAATGTTTCATCTGATTTCAAAGAATGTAATTATCCATATTTTAATTAGATATGTTTGTAAATTTATATAAACTTAAATATTAACATTTTTCATTCAGGGATCGATTGAGTATTCATAAAGGATGATGGGGATTTTTGGCGAAGAAAGGAAACAATTCTGGAGAAGGCAGATTGGATATCATCCCACTGATCGGACTTTGGGGCCCACAATACCGGCCCAATGAAGCCCAAAATTTAAAGGAGACTAGAATAAATATAGGGGAACAAATAATTATTATGGATCTAGAGCTAATTAGTCCTCAATGTTGGTGATTAATTCGGCCCAATTTGAAGATTTAATTTTGGGACAGATTCTGCGGCCCAGAAACACATTCCACTATTTCAATCATATCTCCCGAACCACAAAGTATTTTGGGCTGAAATTTTACAGGAGGTTAGGGAAAATCCGGGGCTTCATTTAAGTATTATAGGTACCAATCAAAGTCGACATTCTAGAAAGTCCTTTTGGCGCGTCTTTCCGGTGGATGCAAACTGGATGCAACTTCGGGGCAATAAGTGGAAAAGTCTCTCATCATTAATGTTTCACCCACCTCTCCCCAAAATAATTAATTAAAGGCACATGGGATGTTGGGGGATCTACCAAGGCTTCATTTTTTCCTATTTAAGGCAGTAGTGGTGGTGGATTTAGGGATCTTGGATGCTTTGTTTCATTGTAATGTTTTGTTGTCTGTTTGATGTTGTAATCGTTCTTCATTCTCATGTAAGTTATTTGAATCACATTAGTTTTTAATAAAAGTTATTCATTTCATATTTTTCTTTTATTCTTCTTATCACTTTGATACAATTGCTTTAAGGTGTGAATTTATTCACACCAGCACTTGTGAATTTATTCACACAACGGTGGAGTGATCGTTTCATTGTTTTATTTTTCTTCTCCAATTCCGCTTCTTTAAGTCGACTTCCCACTTCCATTTATTTAATAGTATAAATGGAGGGATAACCCCTTATGGGTTGGTCCTAGGGAGTTTCATGGGGATGATTGGATGTTATTTTATGATTTAAAATTCTGTAATCATTTCATTAATTTAATATTTCCATTTGATGATTAATTTCTTCTTCATCTTCACCAACTTTAACAATGACACATTTCGAGTGCTAGTACAATCCAATTCCTTGGAGTGATCATTATATTGATCCTCTAAGTGAATTGTTGATTAGACTTGGAATAGTGTAGTGATTAAATTGATGAATGATGTTGAGTAATTATATCATTTTTTTGGATACATCTTGAATTATTGAAACGAATGTTATATGAAAATAAATGCATCCAATCTAACCCTAGTAACAACTTAGGATCAACCCATCTCCATTAATTGTTTTAGACTAAGTAATTGTATGTTTTAATTTATTTTATTTAGATTAAATCAGTAGTTATTAAAATCAAATCAATCCAAATAGTTGGCCACTCCATATCCAAATCCTTCCAAAATCAAAGTGTCTCCCGGTTTCTTCTTCGGTCCCTGTGGATTCGACCCCTACTTGTACTACAACGACCGCATACCTGTAGGGTAAATTTGGGCGCAACCAAATTTTGGCATCGTTTCCGGGGACCCAAGTAAGTTATCTTAGACACTATCATCCTTTTCTTACCCAAAATTCTCTATTCTCACCTCATCTCTCTTATCTTTACCCCTTTCTATTTGTGTGTGTCCTGAGAATCTAGAATCCAACTTTCTGTCTTCTCTAATGGAGTATCTTCAAAATCACCATGTCAAAAACTCATGTAGGAATCCAATGGGAATTCAATATTGGGAATCCTCTAAATTTGAAAATTTATTTGATCAACCCTTGAATGATAACCCCGCACCCGATGAGACGTACAATCAATGGGATAATGAATGTTTAAATGATCAGTTTCCTTCCCTCTCAAGGATGATTGAAGAGTCTAATCTTAGTGAAGTCCAAAATTTTCAACATCCCATACTATCTTTTACTCAATCATTTCTTGAAAAATTGTGTAATAAAATGGATATAATGAGTTCTGAGGTATCATCTTTGAGATTAGAACTACAACGCATTAATACTTCTGAGGAACTCATCCCTACACCAATTGTACCTTCCAAAACCTTATGTGGAGTGTTTAGTATCCCACAATACTCTCATGAATTAATTTAAGAACCAACCATTGGATTTGGGTTAGGGGAAGTGAATCAAGAAATTGTTGAAGGGTCTTTAAATCAGGAGGAAATTGATTTCATGTATTCACAAGAGGGGAATTTGACATCGTGGATTGAGTCTCCTAAGTGTAACTCTATTGATGATTTTTCAAAAACACCAATCACTGAACCACTGAGAGAAATCAAAAACATTGAGTCCATGGCCATTCCTAACACTATTATTTCCAATTTTTTTGTTGAATCTTCTGTTCAAAATGAAACAATTTTTTTGGAAAATGAAACTGAGTTGGATTCAAATTCTCAACCTGTGTCTAAATGTCCTATCCAAACCAAGATCAAAATCATTGTCCTTCTTTCCCCAATCAACTACCCTATCATTTGTGTTAAGCAAGAGCTTGGGGGTTTCATTCATTTATCTCATGAAACCCAAAAAGGGGGGTTGATCTTTGATTTATTAAGAAAGACTATAGAAGAAAAAAGATCAACCATTTCTGATATTCCTTGGATTTTTTCATTCATATTAGAAAATAGGATTGTTCATGAATTAAATTCCAAATCTTCTTACCAACCACAAGGGATACGCATTATCAATCATGTTGAAGTAGAGAAACATGAGGTCATTAAAAATTTTAAAGTTGGAATTGGCTAAGTTAGGGGGTTCATGTCGAGCTAGCGACGTTAAACAAAAGCGCTACACGGGAGGCAACCCGTGGTTTTCATGTTTTATTTCACTTAATTAGTACCTCGGACTGTTAACATGTTCTTATTTTATGAGTAAGGATGGGTATGAAAGGGGAGCACCATATTCACCTGTGTCACGTGGTGTGATCCTTGAGTAATACCTTACCCATAAAATTAATAGAAGACAATGTATCATTAGTTTGTTTTATTTATGTTTTTGTAGGTTAAAAAAAATTAGACTGTTGACCTGTTCTTCTTTTATGAGTATGTATGGGTATGAAAGGGGAGCACCGTATTCATCTGTGTCACGCGGTGTGATCCCTGAGTAATACCTTACCTGGAAAATATAAATAAGACAATGTATCATAAGTTTGATTTTTAAAATTTAAGAAAAAAGGAAACCCATAAAAACGTTGATACCTGGTTTTAAATAAATTGTTGTGTTGTTTGTTTTGTCTGTTTTGTTCTTCTTTGTATGGTTCAAGGACTATTTTGGGTGATACATATTCGATCAAGGAGGTGCATACATCTCCCAAGATATCAAAAAAGTAATCTGGAGCATCATGAACTTCAACTTCAAAAATTAGGTGAATTTGTTCCATGTTTATCATTTTCAATTTCCTCTTTGAACTCCTCTCCACTACCACTTCTAATCTTTCTTTTCTTTAAACACTGGGGATAGTGTTATTTTAATTTGGGGGGAGACGGAATTAACATTTTGATCTTGTGTGAAAAAAAAATCATGGAAGGAAAAATTTCGAACATGATAACACACATTTCAATCTCTGAAATTTGGTATCAAAAAATTTTGCATGCCTTGATTCTGATTTTAATTCAAGTTTAGGTTCATGTGCATAGATATTGGAAAGTGAAGTTGTCTGATGTGATTTTTCACTGTTATATTTTCATCCATTTAATAAAAAAACATAATGAACGTCCTCTAGATTGTGGGGTTTTAGTTTAAGATCTTGGGGACCCATAATAAATAGCATAGGATTGGCGATCATTTTAATTTTAATATGAGTATTCAAAAAAAATCAATTGTGCGTAGCGCAATGAATTAACCTAATGTGTGGCTTTTGGAACTTGGGGATCATGACTCCATATTTTTCTGGCCCAGAGTTGGGAATTTTATCTCTATTTGTGGTAATTTGAATTTTTTTTTGATTGAGTTAACCCGAGATGATGCCCGAGTGTGTGAGCTTCACTTGCTTCCCTAAGGTCTTTGAGCCTGGGAGTCATCGGCAAGTCTTACTACATGGGTTGACTCGATTGAGTTCAATTTCAATTACCATGGAAAAATTGAAAAAAAAAACAAAAATAAAGAAAATAAAAAATGAGTACTCATCTTATTATTAAAATTTGATTGCTCCTAGCACTTCCATCTTTTCTCCCTCGAATGGAAATGAACCCCCATGTCTATTGTGACGCACAACACTTCATCATGCTTAATTGAATTTGCATGAAATATGGCATTGAATTTGAACAAAGGAATGGGCTTGGGCTTGAGATGTGCTTATGGACATAGCTTGTTTTAAATGATTTTGATTGGTTTCATAATTGTTTGGTATGTGATCTTTGGGTGAGAAATGTGTATTAAAATGTTTTTGGAAAAGGTCATTTGAATTTAATTTTTGTGGGATATATTTTGCTCAGGACTAGAAAAACTCAAGTTGGGGGTGTGATTATCCAATAAAAACACATATTTAGATTACATTTTAAGGGTATTAAATGTTCATTTTTGATCTTATGGGCCTGAGTTAGTGTATTTTAATTTTGAACATCAATTCTCATCATTTTCCTAATATGCACCAATTTAGGCCCAATGTTTCATCTGATTTCAAAGAATGGAATTATCCACATTTTAATTAGATATTTTTGGAAATGGATATAAACTTAAATATGAACATTTTTCATTCAGGGATATATAGAGTATTCATAAAGGATGATGAGGATTTTTGGCGAAGAAAGGAAACAATTCTGGAGAAGGCATATTGGATATCATCCCACTGATCGGACTTTGGGGCCCACCATACAGGCCCAATGAATCCCAAATTTTATAGGAGACTAGAAAAAATATAGGGGAACAAATCCTTATTTTTGATCTAGAGCTAATTCGTCCTAAATGGTGGTGATTAAGTCGTCCCAAGTTGAAGATTTAATTTTGGGACAGATTCTGCGGCCCAGAAACACAGTCCACTATTTCAATAATAACTCCAGAACCACAAAGTATTTTGGGCTTATATTTTACAAGAGATTAGGGGACATCCGGGGCTTCATTTAAGTTTTCTAGGGACCACTAAAATTAGGCCTTATAGAAGGTCCTTTTGGCACGTCTTTCTGGTATATGCAAGTTGGCTGCAACTTCGAGGCAAGAAGTGGAAAAGTCTCTCATCATTAATGTTCCACCCACCTTTCCCCAACATAATTAATTAAAGGCACATGTGATGTTGGGGGATAGACCAAGGATTAATTTTTTACTATTTAAGGCAGTATTGGTGGTGGATTTATGGATCTTAGATGCTTTGTTTTATTGTAATGTTTTGTTGTCCATTTGATGTTGTAATCGTTCTTCATTCTCATGTAAGTTATTTGAATCACATTAGTTTTTAATAAAATTTCTTCATTTCATCTTTTTCATTTCTTCTTCTTATCACTTTTATATCGTTGCTTTAAGGTGTGAATTTATTCACACCAGCACTTGTGAATTTATTCACACAACGGTGGAGTGATCGTTTCATTGTTTTATTTTTCTTCTCCAATTCCGCTTCTTTAAGTCGACTTCCCGCTTCCATTTATTTAATAGTATAAATGGAGGGCTAACCCCTTATGGGTTGGTCCTAGGGAGTTGAATGGGGATGATTTGATGTTATTTTATGATTTAAAATTCTGTAATCATTTCATTAATTTAATATTTCCATTTGATGATTAATTTCTTCTTCATCTTCGCCAACTTTAACAATGACACATTTCGAGTGCTAGTACAATCCAATTCCTTGGAGTGATCATTAAATTGATCCTCTAAGTGCATTGTTGATTAGCCTTGTAATGGTGTAGTGATTAAATTGGTGAATGATGTTGAGTAATTATATCATTTTTTGGATACATCTTGAATTAGTGAAACGAATGTTATATGAAAATAAATGCATCCAATCTAACCCTAGTAACAACTTAGGATCAACCCATCTCCATTAATTGTTTTAGAATAAGTAATTGTATGTTTTAATTTATTTTATTTAGATTAAATCAGTAGTTATTAAAATCAAATCAATCTAAATAGTTGGCCACTCCATAGCCAAATCCTTCCAAAATCAAAGTGTCTCTCGGTTTCTTCTTCGGTCCTTGTGGATTCGACCCCTACTTGTACTACAACGACCGCATACCTGTAGGGTAAATTTGGGTGCAACCAAATTTTGGCACCGTTTTCGGTGACCCAAGTAAGTTATCTTAGACACTATCATCATTTTTTCACCCCACATTCTCTATTCTCACCTCATCTCTCTTATCTTTACCCCTTTCTATTTGTGTGTGTCCTGAGAATCTAGAATCTAACTTTTTGTCTTCTCCAATGGAGTATCTTCAAAATCACCATGTCAGAAACTCATGTAGGAATCCAATGGGAATTCAATATTGGAAAACCTCTAAATTTGAAAATTTCTTTGATCAACCCTTGAATGATTACCCCGCACCCGATGAGACGTACAATCAATGGGATAATGAATGTTTAAATGATCAGTTTACTTCCCTCTCAAGGATGATTGAAGAGTCTAATCTTAGTGAAGTCAAAAATGTTCAACATCCCATCCTATCTGTTCCTCAATCATTTCTTGAAAAATTGTGTAATCAAATGGATATAATCAGTTCCGAGGTATCATCTTTGAGATTATAACTACAAAGCATTAATACTTCTGAGGAACTCATCCCTACACCAATTGTACCTTCCAAAACCTTATGTGGAGTGTCTAGTTTCCCACAATCCTCTCATGAATTAATTGAAGAACCGACCATTGGATTTGGGTTAGGGAAAGTTAATCAATAAATCATTGAAGTGCCTTTAAATCAGGAGGAAATTGATTTCATGTATTCACAAGAGGGGAATTTGACATCGTGGATTGAGTCTCCTAAGTGTAAATCTATTGATGATTTTTCAAAAACACCAATCACTGAACCACTGAGAGAAATCAAAAACATTGAGTCCATGCCCATTCCTAACACTATTCTTTCCAATTTTTTGGTTGAATCTTCTGTTCAAAATGAAACAATTTTTTTGGAAAATGAAACTAAGTTGGATTCAAATTCTCAACTTGTGTCTAAATGTCCTATCCAAACCAAGATCAAAATCATTGTCCTTCCTTCCCCACTCAAGTAACCTATCATTTGTGTTAAGCAAGAGCTTGGGGGTTTCATTAATTTATCTCATGAAACACAAAAAGGTGGGTTGATCTTTGATTTATTAAGAAAGACTATAGAAGAAAAAAGATCAACCATTTCTGATATTCCTTGGATTTTTCCATTCATTTTAGAAAATAGGATTGTTCATGAATTAAATTCCAAATCCTCTTACCAACCACAAGGGATATGCATTCTCAATCATGTTGAAGTAGAGAAAGATGAGGTCATTAAAATTTTTAAAGTTGGAATTGGATAAGTTAGGGGGTTCATGTCGAGATAGCGACATTAAACAAAAGCGCTACACGGGAGGCAACCCGTGGTTTTCATGTTTTATTTCACTTAATTAGTACCTCAGACTGTTGACTTGTTCTTCTTTTATGAGTAAGGATGGGTATGAAAGGGGAGCACCATATTTACCCGTGTCACGTGGTGTGATCCTTGAGTAATACCTTACCCATAAAATTAAGAGAAGACAATGTATCATTAGTTTGTTTTATTTATGTTTTTATAGTTTAAAAAAAAATTAGACTGTTGACCTGTTCTTCTTTTATGAGTATGGATGGGTATGAAATGGGAGCATCGTATTCATCTGTGTCACGCGGTGTGATCCCTGAGTAATACCTTACCCAGAAAATATAAAGAAGACAATGTATCATAAGTTTGATATTTAAAATTTAAGAAAAAAGGAAACCCATAAAAATGTTGATACCTGGTTTTAAATAAATTGTTGTGTTGTTTGTTTTGTCTGTTTTGTTCTTCTTTTTATGGTTCAAGGACTATTTTGGGTGATACATATTCGATCAAGGAGGTGCATACATCTCCCAAGATATCAAAAAAGTAATCTGGAGCATCATGAACTTCAACTTCAAAAATCATGTGAATTTGTTCCATGTTTATCATTTTCAATTTCCTCTTTGAACTCCTCTCCACTGCCACTTCTAATCTTTGTTTTCTTTAAACACTGGGGATAGTATTATTTTAAGTTGTGGGGAGACGAAATTAACATTTTGATCTTTTGTGCAAAAAAAAAGCATGGAAGGAAAAATTTCGAACATGATAACACACATTTCAATCTCTGAAATTTGGTATGAAATAATTTTGCATGCCTTGATTCTGATTTTAATTCATGTTTAGGTTCATGTGCATAGATATTGGAAAGTGCGGTTGTCCGATGTGATTTTTCACTGTTATATTTTCATCCATTTAATAAAAAAATACAATGCACGTCCTCTAGATTATGGGGTTTTAGTTTAAGATCTTGGGGACCCATAATAAATAGCATAGGATTGGCGATCATTTTAATTTTAATATGAGTATTCCAAAAAAAAATTGTGCGTAGAGCAATGAATTAACCTAATGTGTGGCTTTCGGCACTTGGGGATCGTGACTCCATAGTTGTCTGGCCCATAGTTGGTAATTTTATCTCTATTTTTGGTAATTTGATTTTTTTTTGATTGAGTTAACTCGAGATGATGCCCGAGTATGTGAGCTTCACTTGGTGCCCTAAGGTCTTTGAGCCTGGGAGTCATCGGCAAGTCTTGCTACATGGGTTGACTCGATTGAGTTCAATTTCAATTACCATGGAAAATTTTCGAAAAAAACCAAAAAAAAAAAGAAAATAAAAAATGAGTACTCATCTTATTATTAAAATGTGATTGCTCCTAGCGTTTACATCTTTTCTCCCTCGAATGGAAATGAACCCCCATGTCTATTGTGACGCACAACACTTCATCATGCTTAATTGAATTTGGATGAAATATGGAAATGAATTTTAACAAAGGAATGGGCTTGGTCTTGAGATATGCTTATGGACATATCTTGTTTTAAATGATTTTGATTGTTTTCATAATTGTTTGGTATGTGATCTTTGGGTGAGAAATGTGTATTAAAATGTTTTTGGAAAAGGTCATTTGAATTTCATTTTTGTGGGATATATTTTGCTTGGGACTAGAAAAACTCAAGTTGGGGGTGTGATTAGACAATAAAAACACATATTTAGATTACATTTTAAGGTTATTAAATGTTAATTTTTGATCTTATGGGCCTGAGTTAGTGTATTTTAATTTTGAACATCAATTCTCATCATTTTCCTAATATGCACCAATTTAGGCCCAATGTTTCATCTGATTTCAAAGAATGTAATTATCCATATTTTAATTAGATATTTTTGGAAATGGATATAAACTTAAATATGAACATTTTTCATTTATGGATCTATGGAGGATTCATAAAGGATGATGAGGATTTTTGGCGAAGAATGGAAACAATTTTGGAGAAGGCAGATTGGATATCATCCCACTGATCGGACTGTGGGGCCCACAATACAGGCCCAATGAAGCCCAAAATTTATAGTAGAATAGAAGAAATATAGGGGAAAAATCATTATTATGGATCTAGAGCTAATTCGTCCTCAATGGTGGTGATTAAGGCGGCCCAATTTGAATATTTAATTTTGGGCCAGATTCTGCGGCCCAGAAACACAGTCCACTATTTCAACAATATATCCCGAACCACAACGTATTTTGGGCTGAAATTTTGCAGGAGGTTAGGGGAAATACGGGGATTTATTTAAGTCTTCTAGGGACCACTCAAATTCTGCCTTCTAGAATGTCCTTTTGGCACGTCTTTCCGGTGGATGCAAGCTGGATGCAACTTCGGGGCAAGAAGTGGAAAAGTCTCTCATCATTAATGTTCCACCCACCTTTTCCCAACATAATTAATTAAAGGAACATGGGATGTTGGGGTATAGACCAAGGCTTCATTTTTTCCTATTTAAGACAGTAGTGGTGGTGGATTTAGGGATCTTGGATGCTTTGTTTCATTGTAACGTTTTGATATCCATTTGATGTTGTAATCTTTCTTCATTCTCATGTAAGTTATTTGAATCACATTAGTTTTTAATAAAAGTTATTCATTTCATATTTTTCTTTTCTTCTTCTTATCACTTTGATACCGTTTCTTTAAGGTGTGAATTTATTTACACCAGCACTTGTGAATTTATTCACACAATGGTGGAGTGATCGTTTCATTGTTTTATTTTTCTTCTCCAATTCCGCTTCTTTAAGTCGACTTCCCGCTTCCATTTATTTAATAGTATAAATGGAGGGATAAACCCTTATGGGTTGGTCCTAGGGAGTTTCATGGGGATTATTGGATGTTATTTTATGATTTAAAATTCTGTAATCATTTTATTAATTTAATATTTCCATTTGATGATTAATTTTTTCTTCATCTTCGCCAACTTTAACAATGACACATTTCGAGTGCTAGTACAATCCAATTCCTTGGAGTGATCATTAAATTTATCCTCTAAGTGCATTTTTTATTATCCTTGGAATGGTGTAGTGATTAAATTGGTGAATGATGTTGAGTAATTATATCATTTTTTTGGATACATCTTGAATTAGTGAAATGAATGTTATATGAAAATAAATGCATCCAATCTAACCTTAGTAACAACTTAGGATCAACCCATCTCCATTAATTGTTTTAGACTAAGTAATTGTATGTTTTAATTTATTTTCTTTAGATTAAATTAGTAGTTATTAAAATCAAATCAATCCAAATAGTTGGCCACTCCATAGCTAAATCCTTCCAAAATCAATGTGTCTCTCGGTTTCTTCTTCGGTCCCTGTAGATTCCTCCTCTACTTGTACTACAACGACCGCATACCTGTAGGGTAAATTTGGGTGCAACCAAGAATTTTTCCAATCATACCTAGTGTTATTCTAGAGCCTCAATTATTTTTGAATATATGGTATAGGTGATAAACCCATATTAACTCTTAAGAATATATATCACCCCTAATATTCACGGGATGATGAAATTGGAAATTCATTGTAGAATTTTTTCTAAAGGTCTCTCTTAAAAGAGATCATTAACTAATATCCTATAATGGCTAAGAAATCCCTTAAACCAGATGTAAATCAATTAGAAATTGTATTGGTGGCATATGCACATATCCTCCTTCTAGTGTAGCATGAGGTTTTTTTATTGGTAATATACTCTACAATAAAGTACATATTGATATCATAGTCTTCCTTAGTAATATAAAACATAAAAATTTAAAACAATATGGTAATATCTAGTTATAGAATCCATACATTCTACCTCATATTACTATTTTTTAAATAATTCAATACTTTATTCATTATTCAAAAACATTAAAAACACATTTTTATGCATATAAATTTTAAAATTATATCTATAAAAATAATAAATGATATCTCTTATTCGGTTGAATAAAATATAAATTCATATTAACCTAGACATCTCTAATAAATAAATTTGAAAACATTATTTTTTTTGTTATTAAATTTTTAGTTGATATGAATCATTAGTTGTGTCTAATAATAAAATAATCAAACACAATTAAGTATGGGATATTACATGGTGCCAAATATTTTCCCTACTATTGATGATTATCCATAATTCATGAGATTTCAGTATCTATGACTAGCTCGAAAATGATAAAAGATAAATCTTAGACTACCCCTAATAACTAAATCTATTACTCTAATTATTCTAGTGATGCATATTTATGGTTTACTTATTAACTCCCAATGATCTTTTCTCCTAAATGCAATCAAGTACCATATCTAAATATAGTCTATAGTATAATTTTATAATACCTTGAACCATATATTAAAACATTTTTTTATTAGGTGAACACAACACCTCAGCGCACCTTTCGATCATTATAGGCTAGTATAAAAACTATCGGATAATAATACTAATGTGGGATATGGTTTTCCCTCTTTAATAATACCTTATATAACTAAGTTTAATGCCCAAAATCTGATTTTTATTTTTCATACGTAGAACATAAGAAATTAATAACATATCAATAAGTGAAAAATCATAATTAATTAAGCAATTATAATATTGTGAAAACAATATGAACATGGATATACCAATGTACATCATCCAAAAAATCATAAAACTATCAAAAATATAGAACATAAAAAATAATATATATATATATATATATATATATATATCATTAATAAGAGACAATAAGTGGAAAAAAGAGAAGGTTCCATGAGTATAATATCCTTTGGATGATAATTGAGAACAACTTTCATCAACCACTCGAGGATGGACCATCCAAATCTCCAAAAAGATTCAAGCTGACACCAAACCCTAGGAACTATAAAGTCCCATTCTCCAATGCCATTCCATTTCTTGTATTATATAAAACATCACCAACATATATTCCAAAGCGGTATGTGTTAGTTCATATTATATCATACTCAAAAGGTGGTCATTAGACACCCCTACATTGATGTCCTAAACTCTAGTGTATGTAGAAAACATACAAGGATAGTGGTTAATACAAATAATTTGACATATTTAGTCATGAATATAAAACATTAATATAATCTTCAATAAATAACTCCCAATATAAGGAGGATCCAAACATGTTTTACCTACTTTAGCCCTATCCCAGAATTTTTGAAACAAGGAAGCAACTAAGTTTGGGTATTAAACCAATCCCATGGGAAAGGGATATTTATGTTTTGAGATAAGTAAAATTTTATCCCATCCTTTTGGGAGTGGGAAATGGGTATAATAAATCAAATCATTGTAAGAAATTCCAATTTCACTAGCCTATTCATAAAAATTAGATGTACCTTCTCATAACATATATAACAACTATATTCTCTTTCTATCATAAACACAAACAATAAAATATAAAATATAGTGAGAACTATATCATGGTTAAATAATAATATCATTATTAATTTAGTTATAATGATAAAATAAGTGTATTGTGTTGAATTATATTATTGGTAACCTGTGGAAATCAAAAAATCATCTTCATTTGGTTAAGCATGTGCGATATTAATTGATAAAAAGAAATAAAATGAAACTAGTATATTAACCATGGATAAATTAAATCATAATTAGTAACCAAATAATTTTTTATACAATAATGGTTCAATAAAAAATAAAACATTATTAAAACATGGAGAAAAAATTTTAGTAAATAGTGAATTTATGAAAATGTGTTATTTTAATTAATTCCACTAAGCACTGTATTGCTACTAGTCTAAAACTTCCAGAGTAAGAAATAAATGAGGGGTCATCTATATATAACTTGTGAAAAAATTCTCTTTATGGTACATTTTATAAATATATATTACCACTATAAGTTTTAGACTAACATAAAATATAAATTTTTAATAATTTAATCACTTTATTATTGATTGTAAAATATAGAAATAAAAAAAGCAACAAACCTTCTCTTTAGTTAGGAACAAATCCCACAACCAATAGGTGGATTGTAGATATGAAAAATAAATTTATTTCACAAATTCTAGAGTGGGAAGATATATTTTTGAGATCACTTCTTTAAAGAATAAGAAAAAAATAGAGATTAGAGGAATCACCAATAAAATCAATATGGAGATGATCTCATGAAATCTCTTAATATTTATCTAAAAAAGGATTGAAATGGATTTTCTAATAGGTGAACAGGAATAAAGGAAATCCTCAAATAGGGGGATAAATGGATTAAATGGAATAAAATATCAAGAGCATGGGTTTTAGGGATTTCCATTTTTAGATGAAAAGTCCAATCTACTTTCCCCATAAAAAAACTTCCCTAATTGGATGAGTTCCTAGTACAACACCACTGGGTTCTTGGTGGTGCTTATATATGTGATGAATCCCACTTGACAACAATGGGTACCCAGTATAGGGCCACCAAGTGCTCTGTGTAATTCTCGCACGTCAGACCCTATTCCCCCTCCTTTGGTTTCCTTCTCAATTCCTTAAACTCTTTTTTAACTAAAAAATTATATCAAATAAGGAATTTAATGATTTAATTTAAAGACAAAAAAAATAACCAAAAATATGATCGCCTTTACAGTAGCAAAAGGAAATATAACTATTGGTAGTATAGACATTATAATAGTAAAGTAACTGTTAGAATTACAACCTGACCATTCCAATATTAATTGGGTTTTTACAATATAAAAATAACTAATTAAATTAACATACCAATATATAATCAATAAAATATCATAAATTACTATTTAAATTAATGAATAAAATGCTTTAATTAATAAAAAGTAACTATTTTCTTAGTATGTTTTATCTTTAGTAATAAAACCTTTGAATTATATAATCAACCTAAATGTTGAATTTACCTAATTTCAATAATTTATTTTGATAAAATGGATTTTAAAATTTTAATTAACATGTCAAAAGTAGTTAGTTGGGATTTTTTAGTAATTTTATGAAATTATAAAAATTTTAACTGAATAATAAAATAATCCATACAATATATGTAATAATATTTTACAAAAATAAAAATTATGTTCACTATTTAAATAATTTTTATCAAAATGTTATAAGTTTTCCTAAAATCTATAACAGAATTTATTAATCATTGAATAGATTTTTTAATAAGTTAAAAAATTATTTTTTTGAAAAACTTGTTTCTTTAATATATTAAAAGATTTTTTTAAAATTTATTTTCACATATTTATAATTTATTTTTATAAAATAAATTCCATATTTATTATCGAGATGTTAAAATTAGGTTATAGTGAATTTTTTAATATTTTTTATAAAAAAATAAATAAATAAATGTGTAAATTTAATGTAATGATGATGTAACAAGGACTTTATCATGAAAACACATCATTCATTATGACATGAATAGTTAATTTCTACCAAAATAGTTTTTAATACTATTATAAATCTTAAATAATACCTCTATTGAAATTATTTTTAATTAATTTCATTTATATTTTATGTTTTGATTCAAAATATCACTCCTCATCTTGTATAAATACCCCCCCCCCCCCCTCACCTCCATTAGAAAATGTTGTAAAAATTAAAACTAGTACTAAAATTCATGTTATATAACTCCCCTTAATATGATTAGAAGATTAATAGTTGTTCAGGTCTCGCCTTTCTCTAAGCCTCCAAGTCATTGGGCTTTTGCAAAGGAACAAACTTCAAGGATGAGGGGGCATTCTTTCCTCTTCCTTTTAATCCTTCTTATTTTAATCTTCTATTATCATTTATCTTGGTAAACCAATTGTCCCAAATTTATTAATTATCATATTAATATGATATTTATTATATTATGCTACTATGATATTTTTTATGATATATTTATATATATATTATCTTTCTTCCTCTTTTGAAATGTCATGTTAATGGCCAGTTCAACCACCGACTGGGATATTTTCAATTATTTTTTTATCATCACCTTCATGGATAATTATAGTATCCTATGTATATTATATATGTATGTATGTATTTATTTATTTATTTTTAATTATTTTTAATATTATATAGGTTATTTAAATAATGAATCAGTAATCATGATCAAAACTTTAATATTGAAATAAAAATGCAATAATTCAAAAAAAACATAATGTCCCATATTTCTATCTTGAAAAAAAGTTAATAAGTAATATTAAATGGTAATAAATTATCAAAATAAAATTATTTAATTTAAAATACTTCTAAAATAGTTTTTTAATAAATAATTTTTTTTATAAAGGAGGTTTAAGAGTAACTAAGTCATGTGAGACCTAATATAATGGGACTCTCAAAAAAATCCTTTTGGGGTTTATTCTCTCTCTTATCTATTTTTTTAATTCTTGTTTAAATTTTTCATTATATCGATTATAAATATCCTGTATTTAATTTTTTTTATTTTCATTCTTAAATGGATATGTGTCTCATTACTTCCTTGGTATGAATTATTATACCCTTGTAATGAATATTGGTAGAGAATTTATTCCTAAACCTCTCATTGGTTTTTCTTAAATTATTTATTATTATCTTCAGGATGTGTACTCTTATTTTTTAATGCTACCCTTTAATATAAAAAAATAATTTAATCCCTTTTTATTTTGGGTTCCTCTACTTTTATTCATCAATATATTCTTTATGATATTATTAGGAGACTCGTTCTCTTCTCATGGGTTTATATCATATTTATGATTGAGGTATGTTTCTTTTCCAAATGGAAGACATAATTTTTAACATAATATGATGTGACAGGTGAAATCATAATTAATAATTCATCCAATATATTGTTTAAAAAATTATATCTCATGGTAACATTATTCACAGACATGATGCAATGATCTATTTATACATCATTATGTATAGACCTGATGTGGTAAACTTTGGTTGTTATGTTATGATGTCTTTTCAATGATCCTTTACTATTTTTTATTATGTATCATTATTATGAATTTACCTCTTCCATGTAGCCTATATAATATTATTATGATTATTATCATTTTCTTAGGATGTTATAATAACTATTATGATCACCTATGTATAGATATTGATTTATGATTCCTCTTCATTCATATTACTCCTCCCTGTACGAGGATTATATCCCATAATTTCCTTGATGTATATCCCTACATGATCATATGTATTAATAATTTTAAGAAATCCTATATGAGGACAATATTTAAGGATTTATATAAAATTTAATGTTTTCTTTTTCTTAATGTTATATGATCCTAATTTTCCAAGTCAATAAACCTATCAATTTTTTTTATTTTTATTTTTCGTCTTAAAATTTATGTAATAATAATTCATGTAATGTATGTGTTTATATAGTTCTTATTTAATAAAGTTTTAGTTAATTTTGAAATTAGGTGAGATAGTAAAATTTAACCATGTATAAATATATAAATTTAAAATTTTAAGATCTTAGCATTGGTTTAATCTTATGAATAAATATTTTCTCCATTACTTGATAAATTATTATCTAACCTTTTCTATTATATAAAATAATGGAAACCAAGACAAACTTAGCCAAACAATCATGTGATGGATAATATTTCAATTATCTGAATAACATCACTAATGAAATGGTAGATGGATTTTAAAACCTCATCATGAAACATGAACAATTTTCCCATGTTATGAATAATAACTTAAACCACATGGATGACTGCCATCACAAAAAAAAAAATTAAATTAGAAATTAAGTCATTCATGCAACAATTAACACCATCATTTAATAAAAATTAAAAAAATGTATTTTTAAAAAATTTATCAACTCTATAAAAACTGTATTTTCTTTGATTCATTTTGTTATTCTAGAGAAATTTAATGTTTTTATTTCACTATTTAGTGGGAGATTCTAATCAATGGTGGGAATTGATCAATAAAAAAACCAAAGGATGATGTTTAATTAATGGGGTGGAAAGAAATTAATTTTTTTTAACAAATATGTTATTCATACACTTCAGACCAAAATGGTGAGAGAATTTATAGATCTAAACAAAAAGGATAATGAATCTTATGTCACATATAAGGTGAATTTCACATGTAATTTAGGTACGATTTTGGATTTTTAATCAACTGTGATAAAAAAATATATAGATTATTTAGTTGTTTTAAATGACATATCTAAAAATATATATTTATTATGGAACATGGAAACTATGAATAAGTTTTTTATTATTCTATTAATGTAGAGATAAATTTTTGAGAATACTCCCATGGACATGGAGAAAAGAAATAAAGGATATATTTCCATAAAAAAAGATCAAATGAGAAAATAAATCAAGGAAATAAGATCTAATTATCCACACATAAAAATATACGAAGAATCACCCATGGAATTTCCTTAAGGGGTCTGTAAAAAAATTAAAATGTAGAAAAGAAGGGAATGTATAAAAATGGTTTAAAAGGTATATAAAAATTACACTCAATACAAAAGAGGAAATGAAATATCAACTCTATGAACCACCCATGGTTCAATGATTTAACTATATGTAACATGGTCACTACATAATCTGGTGCACTAAACAAAGGGTATTTGAGGATAATAAATATCAAAAATAACTTATGACAAGGGAGAAAGAAAGTAATTATTCCATCATCATCCCTAAGGTGGAGTAACAAAATGAAGTTGTAAAAGGTACACTCACTGTGTATTCAAGAAAAATGAGTTTTTTATTTGATTTTGGATCCATGAATTATTTTATATCTTATATGTTTTTTAAAATTATTGAATCACCTCACAGATAACTTTATTTAGAGATATCTATGAAAACACTTTATTGTGAAATTATTTCATCCCATGTGTTAATTCATCCCTAATTATTATCTATGGGATAATTATTTCAATAAATCTCATAATCCTTTATTTAGTGGTATTTGACACTATACTGGGAATAGATTTTCTCACATTATATAAAAATCATATCAACTATTGGAAAAATAAAATTTATATCTATATACTAAATTATCCCATATTTCTATAAAAATATAAAGAAGATTGTGAACCTCTTTTATCAAATATTTCAAATTTATGGGTATCAATACCTAATTAAGAAGCATATCTTTCTCAAACATTGAGGGAAAAGGAAAATTTTGACCTTTAACATATGGTCATTGTAAAGGATTATATTGATGTATCCCTCAAAGATTTTTCTATCATTACCTTGGATTATGAGGTAGAGTTATCAATAGAACGTATATCTAGTCCAACTCTTATATCCAATAACATCTATAGAACAACCCTAGTATAACTAGAGGAATTAATAAAAGTAAATTCAATAAAATTTAAAAATGGGTATTATGTTCCCTTGTTCATCCCCTTTTGGTTCATTAGTGCTCTTTGTCATGATGAAGGATAGCTCGATGTGACTTCTCATCAATTATTAAAAACTTGATAAGATTACTATAAAGAATAATTATTCACTACCATGAGTTAATGAATTATTAAACCAAATTTTTGGAGCTCAATTATTCTCAAAAGTTAATCTTTATACAGGATAGCACCTACTTTATTTATGGAGAGAATATATTTTGAAGAAATATTTATGTACAATATATAAAAATTATGAGTAAATAGAGATATAGTTTTTACATAAAAATGCCCCAAAAATATTCATATACTTGATGAATAGATTCATTAGATACTGTCTCAGTAAATTTGTTGTGGAATTTACATATTATGTTCTCATATACTCTAAGATATAGGAATAACATGGGGAATATCTAATGATTATTATAATGACCCGACCCATTGGGGACCACCTGACTAGTAGAAGACTAGGCCACCACAACCCCAAGACCACCTCCATAGTCTAGGGATTGGCAATAATCATTGAAAAGTAATAACTAAAATAGGATGAATTTACATAAAGTACCAAAATGCATTCACCCAACCATCTCCATGCATAATTTCAGAGTAATAATAATAAAAGATAGTAACATGTAGAATAAAAACCTTTTAAGTAATAACCTCTGTGGAAAAAATAGTGTGATAGTGCAATCCAAAATTAAAAGCAAAAAATAAAATCCCACCAAGAAAAGATGACCCAACTTCACCACAATTGGATTATAAAATATCTGATAGAGTCCAGATATTGATCTCCAAGCCTGACCACCGTACACAGTCTCTGCACCCGACTATCCCTACACTCCTGTAAAATCATCGTTGATCTATCTGTCATCTTCACAAGACACAACATGTGCAAGAAAATACCATACAGTGGTGAGGATATACATCCCAGTAGGATGCCCCAAAAATTGAAGAGGGGGAAATAGAATACATGATTTAAGTAATCAGCTAAACACAAATAAAGAGATAAATTTAACCCAAAAACATATATATATTCACATATAAGAAACCCATATGAGAGAGAAATGGGATCTCGGTCTCACAAACAATCTTATTAGGATGAGTCTTCATGTAACTGCAAAGGTCTATCATTAATTCATAGCATCTGGTGTGTATATCTAAAGAATCCATAAGAAGATCCCACACCTCATCACTTCCTTATAGACCTAGGGAGTGCAATATCCAAAAGATATAGGACCCATTCCCTAGTAAAATATGGGTGATTCCACTCCATAGATAGATGAATCGTGCCCATTTAGGGGGGTATCATCTCTATGTCCATCTACTGGAAATGGAGGACCCACACCCTAGTGAAATAGGGAATTATTTCACCCATATATAGAGGAATTATTCCCTTATAGGGGAGTACTATCTCTATATTTGTAATAGAAAATATATAGGAACCATGCCATAGTAAAATAGGGAATTACCATCTCCATGGATAGAGGACTCATGCTCTGGTGTGACAAGGGTGTATCTTCTCTATTTAAATAATGAGTATAGAGGACTATCACCCTAGTGAAACATGGGAGTACTATCTCCATGGATAGAGGACATGTTCCCTAGTGTGAAAGGGGAAAACCAACTCAATCTAAACAACAATTATGGAGGATATACTCCTCGGTGTGACTGGGGAGCACAATCTCCATGGATAGAGTAATATCTCCCTAGTACGACATGTGATTACCATCTCTATATGAACTCTCTGGTGATCCTGCATGATCGCTTCCATTGTTGAGCATCACCTAAAAAATGTAGTGCTCATAACACCCCCCATCATTTCTGAAAATACACTATAAAGGTAAAAATCATGTTTTATGTGGAAAAACACTCAGTATACGATATCAATGGGATAATATGTTAGTTATAATAAAGGATATGTGATAGGTAGATGTTCCTAAAAATGGGGGTATATGGTGTTTATGGGGTACAAATTGCATGTGGTCAAACTTTGAAACCTGTTTTGTGTTCTCCTCTGGACACGGATCAGTGAAAATATCATAGTACACAACATTTATGGTTCCCACATGGTGTGTCTTGTACACTTAGGAACTTCCCATGTGATTATGATTGTTCTTGTGTCTATAAATCCATGTCATGTACATCATCATGTACCTGGCCATGCCCAGGTACTGGCACATGCTTGTGTACTCACATAGTACACAAAGTTTCCTCTTGTACAAGGTATTATGTATGTCCAATAAAAACAAATCTTGTCCACCTAGGTAGGACCACATGGTATGTAGGTCCACCTACATAAAATTTGATGTTTACTTCTAGATAAATCCAAATCCACCATAGAAATATGAAGAATGCATTATGTGTTCTTACGCACTACACAACATCTAGTCGCATTCTTTATAGAAAAATCGGTTCTTCATATGTATCCCAGATCCACTATTTACACTTTGATTATTCCTATTGGAAACCTGAAAATGGTAGTAGTCACCTGTGTCCATTGATTTCATCCCTCCGGTGGTTATAAATAAAAATTTGGTGATTCCCTCAAATCTCACAATGTTGCGCATCACAAACTGGTCACCACCGCTCAATCTCTTCACCTCATCGGATTGTGGATCAATAGAGAATCACCTAAAATACATGGTTCATCCTGATCCATCCTCAAATCACCAATCCATTCATCACACGTGAATATTTTTTTAATTTTGTGGGTTTGGTCATGCTCAAACCCGCCCATCACTATCAAACCATGACCCCATAGGCTAATAGTGAATAACACAAATAATGGAGGGGGATTGACCACAAAATAAAGTGAATCAATCATTGGCCAATATTTCTGGTCCAATTATTATATATTAGGTATTCATATAGGTGATATCATGTGAAACATGAGATATTTTTTGAATTAAAAAAGTAAATTTCAACAGTGCTCATGTAAAGAATATATCATGAACCCTAGTACCCTACCACCCAAGCCTACACCAACATAGCCCAAAGGGAGTTCCTGATACCCAAAGGATGGTGATTATCACCTGAAATCATATAATATATATATGGGAACAAATTTTTCTCAAAAAAATATGAAGAAATAGATACATATCAGTATTCCCAAAATCTATAAAGGGATATAATACAAGAAACAAAATAGGTATGTAAAATCCCAAACAATACATCACTAAAATACCAGAAAGAAACAAGACAACACAAAATTCCAAAGGAAATGTCACTCCAAGCCTCAAGGGATAAATAATATCCACATCCTATAAGAGGATCTTTTCCTTTACTCATACCTAGGAGGATAAAATCTATAAATGCCCAATCTAAATGGTAAGTTGTAAGTTAACAAGTCCAGTAGGTTCTCACCAAGTGTTCTATAATAATATTCCATAATAATAAACCAAATCATGATTTCAATTTAGAAAAATAGTCTTGTAATTAAATTTTCCTATTTAAAAAGAAACATGATTTTCATTTCATCTGATAAAAAACATTTCAAACATGGATTAAATAAACCCTTTATATTAAATTGTTTATATAAATCATTAGGCATGCGAAAAATAGTTTTAAAAACAATGTATTTATAATAAAAACATTCACAAATAGAACTATTGTTATCTTCCCAGAGGTATGATAGCTCCAAGTTATGATATCCTCACACATCTCATATCTGTGATCTTATCAATGTGCACACACATCCCTAGTCTCAGGTTGAATTTGACCCACCAATATCCCACAGGTGATAAGATCCATCAAAATAAAATTTTATTAGAGTTGTAAAGCATCAATACATTTCTAGATTATTACCATCCTATTGTGTTTTTATAGATTAACCCACTAACTACCCAAGTTCGAATGTGATCAATCAATCGATAGAAAAAAGTAAAATCATTTCTTTTCAAAATACTTCACAAGGTCCCAATTTTCCCTTTTCAAATTTAAAATTCACTTTCAAAACTGCATCATGGTTCTTTGAACATTTCATTCCTTTTTTAAATAAAACCACTCATAGTTTTTCATTATTTTATTTTAATCCATTTTCAAAAATTGATTCTCAAATCATTTCACAATTTCTATCAATTTCAAATCACACCCCAACATCCAATTCCATTAGAATTAGGGGGTTTTCCCCAAAATCCATACCATATTAATTTAAATTATAATTTACAACAATTTGGGTTTTCACAATTAATTTTAATTAAATTTCAATCAAAATAAATTCAAGGTTTAATCAATTGGACATCTTAAATGGGATGACCTACCTTTTTCACAGAATCACAATGCCTACGACCAGTTTCGCCAACAAATAATAATGGTTTAGAAGATCTAGGAACTAAACAAAGAAACAAAATTAAAAAAAGAGTTTAGATCCATCAACCCCATTATGATCTATCAAACCCCATGAAGAAAATGAACAGATATAGAAGAGATGGAGAGATCACTTAACTAGAGAAATACACCACAACCAACCCAATGATCAATCACTGAATAGACAATCCCGAGGGATTAGATATCACCAAAATCACATAGCAATGGATCCAGGTCAAGAAGGAAGAGTTTTGGGATGTTAAAAAATGAAATAATCCAATCCACTTGTTTAATATTATGGGTTTGGATTTTACACAGCGTGTAACCCAATTACATGTCATGAAATTTTCAGGTCTCACATATGCCAAAAAACCCATCATCTTTTATTAAAAAAAATTAATATTTACACAGTGTGTAAGGTATACATGGAATGTAACTTATCACACTATATATTCATGTCATAGTATCTTCCAAGCCATGATTACACATCATTTAAACCCATTACACGGCATGTAAACCCCAAAAGACCATAGAAACTGTAGGTTTTGTGTTAAAAATTCCAAAAAATACCTTAATTCACCATTACAGGTATCCTCTTATCCAATGATAAAGGAAATAGAAAGAAAATATCAAAACATACATGATTAAAATGTAATGGGGTGTTACAACCTCCCCATGATAAAAACATTTTACTCACAGAAAGTGTCATGACCCGTCCTCAGGGCCCGTGCCATGACTACCCCAAGCTCGTCTTCCATAGGCCAGGGGCTGGCGACTAGCACCAAAGGTGTAAATCCTGATAAAAATGGAAGGCATTGCCTTTATAAAGTTAACAAAAACCACAGAGTACGCAAGCTGAGTAAACACTAAGTAAACTGAGTACAAAAGTAAGTGTAGAAAAGTAAATGGGCCAGAATGCAAACCCAACTAAAAGTAAAGTACAACTGAAATGATAGTACAGCAACTGAAAAGTAAAGCAGCGAGTCTGACCCGTCCTCTGAGAATCCCACCTAAAGGGTGGGTACAGATAGTCTCCTCTGCTCCTCGGCTCCGGCTGTCCGCTCCGTGTACGTACCGTCCAGTGATCCACATCCAGGTACCGTCCAGCTCCAAGAGCTCCCACCTCGATCAGCGTTGTCCGTCATCTGCATCCAACACAAGGTAGTGCGGGCATAGCCCGTGCAGGGGTGGGTATATGCTACTCAGTAGGGACCCCGAGACCCCCGAAGGTCTCCCAGAATCCACGAAGGATAAACCACAAAGAAAAGATACAATCACGAAGTAACAACCAACTCTACTTAGGTATATGCCCATACATATACCTAAGTCATCAATTCCAGCTCGGCTCCAGCACATGAGCCCAAGTACAACCCAGTCCACACAAAGAAAACATAACCCATTCCACATAGGAAATCGAAATTCAATCCACACAGGATAGCACAACCCAATCCACACAGGAAGACACAATAATCATGTCAATGATAATGATTGCAAGTCAAGACTCATCTCACACAGGTATACTCTTCGTAAGACGATAGAGATGATCAGATGTAGCCACTGATTCATCTAAACTGTCGGACCCACAAAGGATACAAGACCAGCTAAGCTGTCAGACCCACAAAGGATACAAGACCAGCTACTCTGCCGGACCCACATAGGATACAAGTACAGAGTCAAATACTGCCAGACCCACACAGGATACAAGAACAGTGGTCAAGTACTGCCGGACCCACATAGGATACAAGAACAGTAGTCATCGTCGTCGAACCCACAGAGGATTCCAGTACGGTCATCATCGTTGCCGAACCCATGGAGGATCCCAGTACAGTCGTCATCGTCATCGCAGTCGCAGCCAGCTCTAGGGTTCCCGCACACAGCACGCTCGATTCCGGGAGGGTCCGCTCCACGAGCCTAGGGGGTTCGATACATCAACTGACACGAAGTCCGAAGTTGGTGTATCTCAAAGTTCCGTCTCGTCAATAGGAACTCAATGCGACAGACGACGCGTCAATCGGACGCCCGGTCTGAGAGTTATTGGCTTTTTCGTCCCAGGGGCCCGGTTGGTTTTTAAGCCAAAACCAACCTGAACGCACTCCAGTTGCGTCCAAACCTCAAGAGGATTAATCCAAAAGAACCGTCTCACTAAGAGTAATCCAACAAAGTCGACGGCATGCCAATCGGACGTCTGGAGCTCAAGTTATAAGCGTTTCCGCTCTGAGGGCCCGGTTGGCTTCGTGTCCGAACCAACCCGGTCGTACCCAAAGTTCTCCAAAACCCTGAGTGTAATATAATGAAACGACCGTCTCGATCCAAGGATTGCTATGAAATTGACGGTGCATAGATCGGAGATCCATATCCCAAGTTATGGGCGTTTGAACTGATCTTTCCAGAAACAGGGGGTTTGGCCTCGGTCCGACCTGGCCCAATACCCCCTAGGTCGGCCCGAACCGGGTTGACCTGACCCCGGTCTGGATCCGGCCTGGATGGGTGCAGCCCGGCCCGGCGCGGGGGTCCGGCCCGGCGCGGGCGGTTCGGCCCGGCGCGGGCGGTCCGGCCCGGCGCGGGCGGTCCGGCCCGGCGCGGGCGGTCCGGCCCGGCGCGGGCGGTCCGGCCCGGCGCGGGCGGTCCGGCCCGGCGCGGGCGGTCCGGCCAGGAGCGGGCGGTCCGGCCGGGCGCGGGCGATCCGGCCATGTGCGGGCGCCCACGCGCTGAGCGGACGTGGAAGGGGGGGGCACGCTGCCCCCTCATTTTGAAACGGTGGCCCCCACGTGGAGGGGCCCGCCCCTGTCTACCGCCGGGGGTTACAACCCCCGGACTTCCCGAACGGCCGACCATGTTGGCTGGCCGGTGTGCCGCCACGGGACCCCCGCGGGTCCCGCCTTCCGAAGCGCCGGCGACCGGCGGATCCAGTCGCCCTCCTCTGCACCACCGCGGCCATAGGCTGCAGCCCTTGTCTGACCGGCGCGGCGCGACGGCGCCGCGGCCCGACTCCGGTCGCGGCTTCCTTCGGCTTCACTGGCGTGGTGTGACGGCGCTGCACTCCTTCATCGTGGTTTTCCTCGTCCCCGCACGGTGTTGTTGCACCACGCCGCCTCCGTTCCAAACCACGACGGCGATCAACAAAAAAGGGGAGGAGGATCGTCCGTTTTGTGCGGTCTGGCCTCCTCCTGTTAAATTGATAAAAGGCGGCCAATTAATAACGACGAACGTCAAAAATAATACTTGAACGACGAAACAATCCCTACTTCGAAGAAGATCACGAAATCTTGCATCGCGGAAGACGGCGTCGCGGGGTGAGGCTCCGTATGCGTCGATGGAGAACGTCTGAGGAGGAAGCGGCGTCTCCCTTCTTTGACGCGGAGAGAAGATGGAACGGTGTGTCGGCGTTCTTCGCGTTCTTCAAGGAGGAAGATGAAGTTCTTCAAAGCATATAACTCTCCCTCTCTCAACACAATGAAGCAACCAAAATTAAATAAGGCCTTTGCCTTATTTTATTACCTTTTCCAACATTTTAAAATTTCAAAACCTAAACTCAATTAATTAATTAGTCTTGAATTGTCTAAAATTAATGGTGAGTTTAGTTGGCATGAATTAATGTGGAAGAGGGTAGCCCCAACATTTAATACATGGGAGGTTTAGAGGGGTTAAAGAATTTGAAAAGGTGGGGGCTCGTGTGGGACCTGCCTCACTAATATCCTACCAAGAGTTAGGATTTTAGTGGGTCCCACCCCAACTCCCACACATGGGATTTAACCTCTTGTAAGTGAAAAATTGTAACACAACTTATTTCACTTAATTCTTAATCCACATTTTTTAACAACTCTTCACAAGAAAACGCAACTCCAGAAAAGGTTGTCTTGAGCAATTACAGGTGCTGCGGTTTCATCGGTGCCCTCAGATTTCGATTCTGAGGACCGGTTCAAAAGTTAGAAAAACCCGCTCGTTCGTTCACTGAACGTACCCGAGCTAAACTTCGGAAATTGATTCCGGGCACACCGGGCCTCGGAATCAGGTGCCGTCAGAACTCCAGTCGATCCTCGATCTCCACTGGGACCTCTGCAAAAGTCACCCCTTCATCAATGTCTAGTTTTCCATGGTCGATGATATGCATCGGGTCGTGCACATATCTCCTCAGTTAAGATACATGGAATACGCCGTGCACCCGGTGCAACTGAGGTGGTAGAGCCAGGCGATAAGCCACCTCGCCTATCCTGCTAAGAACCTGGAATGGTCCTATGAAGCATAGAGATAAGTTTTCGCCCCAGCCAAATCTCTGTAATCCACGTCGAGGTGAGACCCGCAAGAAAACGTGGTCGCCATCCTCGAACTATAGTGGTCTCTGCCTCCTGTCAGCATAAGACTTCTGTTGGCTCTGAGCTATCCTCATCCGCTCATGGATGACCTGGACCTTCTCTGTCATGGATTGAACCATATATAGTCCCACAAGTGCTAACTCCCCAGGGTCTGTCCAGCACAGAAGTGATCTACAAGGTCGGCCGTAAAATGCCTCGTCTGGTGCCATCCCGATGGTAGAGTGGTAGTTGTTGTTGTACGCAAATTCCACCAAGGGTAAGTGATCCTACCAGCTGCGACCAAAGTCGAGGACACATGCATGGAGCATGTCCTCGAGAGTCTGAATGGTCCTCTCTGTCTGACCATCCGTCTGATGGTGAAAGGCGGTGCTCAGGTGTAGCTGCATCCCAAATGCCTCCTGCAATCCCTTTCAAAGTCGGGAAGTAAAGCGAGCATCTCGATCAGATATGATAGATGATGGCACACCATGAAGTCATACGATATCCTGAACATAGATGTGTCCCAAGCTCTCCACTGATCCCTTCTCTCTGATGGGTAAGAAGTGGGCCGACTTGGTGAGTCGGTCGATGATCACCCAAATGGAGTCATGTCCTCTGGAAGTACGTGGAAGTACAGTCACGAAATCCATAGATATCCCATCCCACTTCCACTCTGGGACCTCCAAGGGTTGTACCAAGCCTGCTGGTACCTGGTGCTCCACCTTCACCTACTGGCAGGTGAGGCATCGAGAAACAAACTCTGCCACAACCTTCTTCATACCCGGCCACCAGTGCTGTCGTCTGAGATCCTGGTACATCTTTGCTACTCCTGGATGTATCGCTAATGGGGAAGTGTGAAACTCTCTCATCACCTCCTCATGTAAAGCAGATGGTACCATGGTACGTCCTCTAAAAAGGACGACGTGCTCTCCTTATACCGAGAATCCATCAGGTGCTTGTCCTGTGGAAATATGTGCACGTCGTGTCTCACAGTCAAGGTCCCCACGTTGTGCCTCCATGACCCGCTGGAGAAGTGGAGGTGTGACTGTGAGCGACTGTAGAAAGACTTCCCTATCTCTATCCACAAAGGATATCTGTAACGCGGCTAGCTGCTCAGTCGCCTCTCCAAGTAGCTGAATGCACGTCATCCTGCTGAGATCATCGGCTACTACGTTCCCCTTTCCAGGAGTATAGACTGTCTCAAATTCATAGTCCTGGAGGAACTTGAGTCATCGCTGATGTCTCAGGTTTAGGTCCTTCTGTGATAAGATGTACCTGAGACTCTGGTGGTCAGAATATACTGTAAAGCGCTCGTCCATTAGATAGTGTCGCCACATCTTCAGAGTGAAGACCACTGCTGCTAACTCCAGTTCATGGGTAGCATAGTTCTTCTCATGATGCCTCAACTGTCATGATCCATAGGCGATCACTGCCCGCTCCTACATCAGGACACACCCAAGTCTGATCCCTGATGCATCGCAGTAGACTACGTACCCTACTCCCTCCTCTGGTAGCCTCAAGATGGGTGCACTGGTCAATCTCTGTCTCAGTTCCTGGAAGCTCTGCTGACATCTATATAACCACACGAAGGGTGTCCCCTTCTTCGTCAAAGATGTAAGCGGTGATGCAACTCTGGAGAAGTCTGTCACAAATCTTCGATAGTACCAAGACAGTCCTAAGAAACTTCGCACCTCTGTCACGCTCTTGGGTGACTCCCAAGCTAGCACTGCCTCGATCTTCACAGGATCCACTGCAACTCCCTCCTCAGAGATGACGTGTCCCAAGAAGTGGACCTCACGTATATATATTTGACACTTCGAGAGCTTACCATAAAGTCGGTGCTCTTAGAGTGTATCCAATACAACCCTCAAGTGGTAGGCGTGCTCCTCCTCAGTGTTCAAGTATATCAATATGTCGTCGATGAAGACTACGACAAATCGATCGAGGTAAGGCTGGGAGATCCTGTTCATGAGACTCATGAACACTGTTGGAGCATTGGTTATGCCGAAAGGCATAACCAAGAACTCATAGTGGACATACCAACATCTAAAAGCTGTCTTCTTCACATCCTCATCTTGAACTCTGAGTTGATGATAGCCTGACTTGAGGTCTATCTTTGAGAACCACCGTTCTCCCTTGAGCTGATCGAAGAGGTCGTCAATCCTCGGAAGTGGATACTTTTTCTTCACAGTCACCTGGTTCAAGCGACGGTAATCGACACACAATCGCAAGCTCCCGTTCGCCTTCTTGGTGAACAAAATCAGGGAAGCCCAGGGTGAAACACTGGGTCGAATGAATCCCTTTCCCTACAAGTCCTCCAGCTGTACCCGTAGATCTCGAAGCTCAGCGGGAGCCATCCGATTTACTGGAGTAGATATTGGGGTTGTCCCGGGGTACAGGTCAATATAGAAGTCTACCTCTCTGTGAGGAGGTAGTCCTAGAACGTCGTCAGGAAAAACGGATGCATACTGATCCACCACAACAGGGAAACTTAGACTCCGCACGTCAACTGCTCCTAGGATGAGGCTAGCCATATGATGAGTGATCGGTTGTCCTCTCCTCTGTGTGAGTCCATCATGCACTTCAAAGGCTCCCTTCTTGCCGGTAAAGGTGAATCTGCTTCCATCGGTGCGGACACACCGCACCTTGCGCCTAATATAGTCTATCTAAGCATGAACTGTAGATAATCAATTCATGCCCAAGATGACATCGTAAGGCCTTGACGTCGCTACAAGAAGATCTCAGCCGAAGCTCTCGCCTCCTAGAGTAAGCTCATACTACCGGCACCAGTGCGTAATCGTCGAGTCTGCTCTCGTATGAGTCTCTAGCCGTAAGGATCGAGCCAATGGCTCCGTCGGAATCTCCGAGCTCCGAACAAGGGCAGCGGAAATGAAATAATGACTCACTCCTGTGTCTATAAGAACTGCAGAAAGGGTGGAGTAGACACAGATAGTACCTCGAATCATCTCTGGTGCGTCGTGGTCGTAGGCCTCCACTGCCTGGAGCTGGGCCTGTCTCTGTCTGTCAGCTCCCTGCGGTCGGGGTGGACCTCCTGGTGGTGGTGGTGGTAGAGCCTCAAAGCGTCGCCCACCACCTGCTGCACGGCCATCTCCTCTGCCTCGTCCGCCTGCTCCCTACGGACCGCCACGGTCGAACCTCTGCCTCTGCTTGAGTGGTCCCTCAGCTGTCAGCTGCTCCTCTGCACAGCTGGTCGGACAGTCCCGAGCCATGTGGCCCTATCCACCGCATGCATAGCATTGTCTGCCTCTCTTATAACTGGCTCTACTACGTGTGCCCCGCACCTCCGAGCCAGTATCCTGAGGTCGTCCGCCTGATGGTCTGGTCCGCTTGGACCCCTGTAACATCTATCGACTGCCAGTTGTAGAAGACTCCGCTACGTGCCGCCCTGCGGTAGGTCTCGCTGCTGGTGTTGGCTCAGCAAGAAAGCTCCCTACGAGAAGGGCTCGCTCCAGTACTCATGCATGCGTCGGAATACTGAGGGAGATCATCGAAGCCCTGATCTCATGCCTCAGTCCCTGCTCGAAGGTCTGGGCCCGGAAGAATGGGTCTCGTACCATGTCCGTGGAATAGCACGAGAGATCGGTAAATCTCGCCGAGTATTGGGCTACCGTCATGCTGCCCTACCGCAGCTGCAGTAACTCCTAAATGCGCACCGCATGGAGGGTGGCTGGAACGAACTCCGAGCAGAAGAGGCTCTCGAAGTCCGACCAAAGGAGAGATGCCTCGTCATGCACCTGGAGCATCAGGCTCCACCATCTACCTGCTGCCGCGTGCAGGAGACTCGCAGCAAGGATCACCATGAGGTCTGCTGGTGTCCCTACTAACCTGAAAACTCGAACAACAGCCTCCAGCCAATCCTCGGCTATCTGAGGGTCCATCTCCCCGCGGAACCTAGGCGGTCTCTAACACTGAAACTCGTAAAGTGAACTAAGGCGACGTGCACTCTCAGCAGCTGGGGCTGGTGGCATCGGTGGCTCGGCGGGTAGAGGTACCGCTGGTGCCTCCGCTGTAATAGGGCTCTATACCGAGGCATCGTTGCTCAGTGGGTTGTCGTCTCATACAATGCTCGGAACCCTAGCTGGCTGCCGTCATGGGGCCATCCTGAAAAGAAACAGGTGCACCACGGTCAATACAGTATACCTGGTGAGCTGACATAAAGTAATCACAAAGAAAACTTTGAAACACACATGCAATCAATGTTTTCGTGCATTAAGTCGAAAATCAGAAGTCAAGGTCCTGGTGTATGGATACGTCGGCCGCCGCACCAACATTGGACTCCCCGGACTGATAACCACATTCAATACCCTTAACACTATCGCTTCATATATAAGAAAGATCAGAGTCCTGAGTTCTGCGGTAGAACCGAACCCCTCTGATACCAATTTGTCACGACCCGTCCTCAGGACCTGTGCCGTGACTACCCCAAGCTCGCCTTCCATAGGCCAGAGGCTAGCGACTAGCACCAAAGACGTAAATCCCGATAAAAAGGGAAGACATTGCCTTTATAAAGTAAACAAACACCACAGAGTACGCAAGCTGAGTAAACACTAAGTAAACCGAGTACAAAAGTAAGTGCTGAAAAGTAAATGGGTCAGAATACAAACCCAACTAAAAGTAAAGTTCAACTGAAATGATAGTACAGCAACTGAAAAGTAAAGCAGCGAGTTCGAGCTGTCCTCTAGGAATCCCACCTGAAGGGTGGGTACATATAGTCTCCTCTGCTCCTCGGCTCCGGTTGTCTGCTCCGTGTACGTCCCGTCCAGTGATCCACCTCCAGCTACCATCCAGCTCCACGAGCTCCCACCTCGATCAGTGTTGTCCGTCATCTGTATCCAACACAACGTAGTGCGGGCATAGCCCATGCAGGGGTGAGTATATGCTACTCAGTAGGGACCCTGAGACCCCCGAAGGTCTCCCAGAATCCACGAAGGATAAACCACAAAGGAAAGATACAATCATGAAGTAACAACCAACTCTACTTAGGTATATGCCCATACATATACCTAAGTCATCAATTCCAGCTCGGCTCCAGCACACGAGCCCAAGTACAACCCAGTCCACACAGGAAAAACATAACTCATTCCACATAGGAAATCACAATCCAATCCATACAGGATAGCACAACCCAATCCACACAGGAAGGCACAACAATCATGTCAATGATAATGATTGCAAGTTAAGACTCATCTCACACAGGTATACTCTTCGTAAGACGATAGAGATGATCAGATGTAGCCACTGATTCATCTAAGCTGTCGGACCCACATAGGATACAAGACCAGCTAAGCTGTCGGACCCACAAAGGATACAAGACCAGCTACTCTGCCAGACCCACATAGGATACAAGTACAGAGTCAAATATTGTCGGACCTACATAGGATACAAGAACAGTAGTCAAGTACTGCCGGAACCACATAGGATACAAGAGCAATAGTCATCGTCATCGAACCCACAGAGGATTCCAGTACGGTCGTCGTCGCTGTCGAACCCACGGAGGATCTCAGTACAGTCGTCATCGTCGTTGCAGTCGCAACCAGCTCTAGGGTTCCCACACACAGCACGCTCGATTCCGGGAGGGTCCGCTCCACGAGCCAAGGGGGGTTGATACATCAAATGACACGAAGTCCGGAGTTGATGTATCCCAAAGTTCTGTCTCATCAATAGGAAGTCAACGCGATAGACGGCGCGTCAATCGGACGCCCGGTCTGAGAGTTATTGGCTTTTTCATCCCAGGGGCCCGGTTGGTTTTTAAGCCAAAACCAACCCCACTGCACTCCAGCTACGTCCAAAGCTTGAGCGGAGTATTCCAAAAGAACCGTCTCACTAAGAGGAATCCAACAAAGTCGACGGCACGCCAATTGGACATCCGGAGCTCAAGTTATAAGTGTTTCCGTTCCGAGGGCCTGGTTGGCTTCGTGTCCAAACCAACACGGCCGTACCCAAATTTTTCCAAAAAATTGAGTTTAATATACTGAAACGACCGTCTCGATACAAGGATCGCTAAGTAACTGACGGTGCGTCAATCAGAGGTCCATAGCCCAAGTTATGGGTGTTTGAACGGATCTGTCCGGAAATAGGGGGTTTGGGCCCGGTCCGCCCCGGCCCAATACCCCCTGGGTCGGCCCGAACCGGGTTGACCCGACCCGAGTCCGGGTCCGGCCCGGCCCTGTGCGGGAGCCCGCGCGCTGAGCGGACGCGGAAGGGGGGCCGCGCTGCCCCCTCGTTTTGAAACAGCGGCCCCCACGTGGAGGGGCCCGACCCTGTCTGCCGCCGGGGGTTACAACCCCCGGACTTCCCGAATGGCCGGCCATGTTGGTTGGCCAGTGTGCCGTCACGGGACCCCCACGGGTCCCGCCTTCCGAAGCGTCGGCGGCCGGCGGATCCGGCCACCCTCCTCAGCACCGCCGCGACCCTTGTCCGACCGGCGCGGCGCGATGGCGCCGCACTCCTTCGCCGCGGTTTTCCTCGTTCTCGCGCGGTGTTGTTGCACCACGCCGCCTCCGTTCCAAACCATGACGGTGATCAACAACAAAGGGGAGGAGGATCGGCCGTGTTTGTGTGGTCTGACCTTCTCCCGTTAAATTGATAACAGGCGGCCAATTAATAACGACAAACGTCAAAAATAATACTTGAACGACAAAACAATCCCTACTTCGAAGAAGTTCGCGAAAGCTTGCATCGCGGAAGACGGCGTCGCGGGGTGAGGCTCCGTATGCATCGATGGAGAACGTCCGAGGAGGAAGCGGTGTCTCCCTTCTTTGACGCGGAGAGAAGATGGAACGGCGTGTCGGCGTTCTTCGCGTTGTTCAAGGAGGAAGATGAAGTTCTTCAAAGCGTAGAACTCTCCCTCTCTCAACACAACGAAGCAACCAAAATAAAATAAGGCATTTGCCTTATTTTATTACCTTTGCCAACATTTTAAAATTTCAAAACCTAAACTCACTTAATTAATTAGTCTTGAATTGTCTAATATTAATGGTGAGTTTAGTTGGCATGAATTAATGTGGAAGAGGGTAGCCACAACATTTAATACATGGGAGGTTTAGAGGGGTTAAAGAATTTGAGAAGGTGGGGGCTCGTGTGGGCTCCGCCTCACTAATATCCTACCAAGAGTTAGGATTTTAGTGGGTCCCACCCCAACTCCCACACATGAGATTTAACCTCTTGTAAGTGAAAAATTGTAACACAACTTATTTCACTTAATTCTTAATCCACATTTTTTAACAACTCTTCACGAGCAAACGCAACTCCAGAAAAGGTCTTCTTAAGCAATTAACTGCGCTACGGTTTCATCGGTGCCCTCAGATTTCGATTCCGAGCACCGGTTCAAAAGTTAGAAAAACCCGCTCGTTCGTTCACTGAACGTACCCGAGCTAAACTTCGGAAATTGATTTCGAGCACACCGTGCCTCGGAATCAGGTGCCGTCAGAAACTGCATACTCGTAAAATCCCAAAGAAATTAAGATTTTTTTTTTTGAAATTTACGGGTCTTTACAGAAAGTCTATCAAGAAGCTTCACTACCACAAAACTGGGCAAGGCCAGTGCCACCCTTTTATCAGCGCTAACGAAAAAGCGCTGATAAAGGGGGTACCTTTATCAGCGCTAAAAGAAACGCTGATAAAAGTACCCCTTTATCCGCGCTTTTTTTAGCGCTGATAAAGGAACCTTCTTTATCAGTGCTTTTTTTAGAGCTGATAAAGGGACCTCTTTTATCAGCGTTTTTTTAGTAGCGCTGATAAAGAGTTCAACTTCAAAAAAAATTAATTAAAAATAATATATTAATATATCAATATATCAATATAGTTATATTGATATAAAGATTATATTGATATAAATATAATATATAATTTTTAAATATATTTTAGATAAGTATAAATATACATTTACACTTAATATACTTAAGATATAAAATATTTAGTGAAAATGGCTTATAAAAAAATTTAAAAAATATATTTAATTAATAATTTTCTAATTATTATGGAGTAATAGTCATTTAATAACAATTTGAAGACTAAAAAAATAAAAAAAAATTGAAAAAAAGATCCAAAATATGTTGAAAACGCAACTCGAACTTCAAACGGCCATAACTTTTGATCCGGGTGTCCGTTTGAGCTCTACCACATATCAAATCGAAGCCTGCGACGAGCTCTACGTCACTGTGACTAAAAGAGTTCTTGATCTAGGTTTTTTCGAGGTCAAAAAAGGCCCAGAAGGCCTCCAAAACTGAGTTTTTAGTCGGGGTACCCCAATTTTTTAACATTTTGTGGATTTTCAATCTCGTTTAAGGGGGGTATTATTGGCTTTTTTTAGTGGGGACTGAATTTATTCCAAGGTATTACATTCATATTGATATTATGTCTTTGAAATTTTATCATTTTTTATAATGCACTGCTATTTATAATCAAATATATAACTATATGTACATATTTTTTATATATTCACACCTAAAAATTTAATTTTTTTAAGTAAATAATTAAACATATTTACATATAAAATATATTAGCTTTATCTAAATAATAACTAATATCTATTTTATTTAAAATACCAATATATGAATATTTATATAACTATATATTAATATAACTATATATATATTAATATAACTATATTATTAATATAACTATATATATATATATTAATATAACTATATATATTAATATAAATATATATTACTATACGAATAAATATAACTAAATATATATATAAATTAATAGATATATCATAAACAAAAGAACAAATCAATATAGGGGAGTGACAAAGGCTTTAGGCGTGCAAGGGGGAGGTCTTGAGATCAAATCCGGGTGGAGGCAGGGGTGCGCGCGCAATGGTGATTTAGAGGGGCTAGCGTTGATAAAGGGTGTATGCGGTGCGTGTGGGCACTGGAGGTGCGGGAAAGCACTGATAAAGGGGGGGACTTAAGTGCTGTAAAAAGCCCCGCCCCGAGATTGGTAGTATTTTTTGATTTTTTTTTGATTTTTTTTAGTTTTATCAGTGTTTTTTTTAGCGCTGATAAAAGAGGTCTTTATTAGCTCTTTTTGAAGCGCTGATAAAGGGGACTCTCCCTTATCTTTGTCGGCATTAACAGCGCTTTTCTAGCGTTGTTAAAGGCAATTTTTAGCACTGATAAAAGCCGTATTTGTAGTAGTGCTTCCATATTGAAAAGGTGAGGTCATTGCTCTCTCAAAAGTACCACATGGTCTAATGTCTTATGAGAATTAGAATTATGCTTCTATAGTAGTAATGTCAAAGGTATCATCCCCCCATGAAGTACCTTGGCCTCAAAATCAATAATCCTAATAGGATACTTAGTCACAGATAACTTAGGCTCAATATCAAGATCACTCTAACTCAAAACACAAGATGGGTCATGATGTGGCCTTATTTTGACACAATTTTCCATATCTTTTTTTTTAAATTTTTAATGATTTAATTAATTAATTTTACACTTTTTACTCAATTTTCATACTTTTGTATTTTTATAATTAATTTTATTAATTAATTGATTATTATAATAAAGTATATATTTTTAGCATGTAAAATGATTAATTTATTCTTACTAATTTTTATAGTCTTATAATTTACCAATTTGTTTAGTTGTTTTAAATCTGCTCACTTTTTAATAAATTAACATTATTATTTAATAATCATTTACTCGTCTTATTTGTATTTATCGAACTTATTTTTTAATTTAATACTTGATCCATTAATTTATATTCATTAAAATAAATTAACTTTATTAATTATTATATTTAATTATTTTGTTAGTTTTAATATAAGTTAACAGTTTAAGTTTTAATTTAATATAATATTTTTTTTAAAATTTTATGTATTCATTTAATTAATTAATTTTTTTTAATATTTTAGTTTTTTTGTTTGCAGTAAGTTTTTTTTAGACACCAACAACTAACAGTAAGACAGAAAGAAGCTGTTGGTGACTCATTTTATACTTTTCTAATTTTTCTTTAGTTTTTGAATCACGGATACCCCATCGGTAAGTCATGTCTCCCCGATAGTTCTACCTATCTCACCAACGTACTGATAGATGTATATGTTGGTGTCCCATTTAGTTGTTGTAGATTTAGTTTTATGTTTTTACTAGCTAACCAATTAATTTAATTAATTAAGGTGTTAATGTAGTTTCAATTTATTTAGTTGACTTTATTTTAGATTTTCATTTTCGTTTTTGTATTTATAGATATATGTTTTAATTAAGTTAATCGGTTAATAATTTTTAATTGATTTATGTCTTAGTGGAAGGTTCATTAATTTAATTGTGTTTTTAAATATTTTTATTCGTTAATTGATTATGTTAATTTTATTAATTGTTTTCATTCTATTGTTTTAGATTAATTTTATTAATTGTTTCATCGATCATTTTTCTCACTCCGACACTGATCCCTCCTTTCATCCTTTCACTTTGACGGTGCCACCAACGCTAATTCCCTCCTACTAACGGTGTCGACTTCACCTCAACATTCGTCCACCGATGCCTACAACCATTCTTCATGCTACCGACGCAACATTTCATGCCGACAGCTCGCCTCGCCTCCATTTTCTTTATACCGACACTGATTCCCCTACCTTGCTTCATACAAGGATCCGCACACGGGAGGAGGAGTCCGACCAGGAGAGCTGTGCGCTACGTGAGGAGGAGGGGAGCTACGATGTCGCCTGGAGCCACACTGTGTTTGAGCAGGGTCGCCGCTGGACCTACTTGCAGCATGGAGAGAAGCCCTTCCCCCCCTGTGCACCGTGATTTGGGGGGGGGGGGGGGAGATAAAGTTTAATTAAAAATAAAAACAACATAAAAAATAAAATATAACTAAACTTCATAAAATAATTAAAAAACAAACTAATAAATAAAATAATAATTAGTAAAATAAATTAAACGAATAATTAAATAACATATAATTAATGTAATATATAACAATTTTAATAAAAAATAGTTAATAATAATAACATAATCAATTAATAAAGTTTATTAAATTAAATATTTAGTAATAAACTAATTAAATTAAATTAAATTCATTTAAATAATTACTTTAATAAATTTAATAATGGTAATTTGACTTGGTAAATTAAATAATTATAATTATAATTATATTACTAAAAGTAATAAAATAAAATATTGAAATTAATTTAAATAAGTAATAATCTAATAAAAAAATATTTAATAAATATTTACTAATAAAATTTATAATATAAATAAATATTAAAATTATAAACTTATAAATTAAATTAATAATTTTTAAATTATAATATCTAACCATGGTAATAATAAAATAAATAAAATGATTTATTAAAACATTTACTAATAATTTAAATAAAAATTAAAACCAATAATACTATAATTTAAATAAATAAATTATATTTGTTTATTTATCTTTAACTATGTATTTTCATCCTCTCTTTTGCAGGTTCATGTGGGAAATGTAAACCCATTTAGATTCTTCTCAACTAACTCATCAAGAGTTAGTTAGAATGGAAAAACTAATGTGACGTGTGGTTCGGGAAAAAATCCACGTGTGTGGTGCACATTAAAGAAACATAACTATGTCATTGGAAGGTTGTGGTGATGTGCAGCAAGTGAGAGGGAGTTTAAAATAGAGGAGTGGGGGGAGAATTAGTGGGGACTCTCATTCAATTCCACAACCAAAATTTCCGAGAGCTGATTCTCCTAGGAGAGCAGAGCCGCATTGGAGAACTCCTGGAGATAAAGGAACCCGAAAGTATAGAATCATTAGGGAATGTTCTTTCTCCTTCTTTATTCTTAATTTCTAATACCCTGTAATCAAAAAAATTCACACTTATATCCAACATGATCATAGGCTAAAAATTCTTAGCTCAGGAATTCAATTCTACTGAATTTACCTTTATATTTCCTCATGTAATTTACATTTTTCCCAATCATAATCAATTAGTGAGATTGATTTATGTTTATCTGTTTAATTGTTTCACTCGTCAATTATTTAAAAAAATCATAAATTCAATATCAACTGACAAGGTAGTTCTTTAATACATTTATCAAAGCGTTATTGTCTTAAATAGTTAGAGTTAAATGGCGAGTTTAATTCCAATTGTTATCATTTTCAATTTCACAAGCAGTTTTATTGATTCTGGAGTAGCGAACTCCAAGAATCAATCTTCTGTCTATTGAGTTTTCTGGTGAGGGAAATTTATCAGTTTTACATCGAGGTGTGATACAATAAAAATTTGTGAAGAAATAAACCATTTTTAATAGTAGTTTAGAATTCCCAAGTAATTCACTTGATTCGTGTTCCTTAGTCATTGCTTCAAGATAGGTTAGTTCACTATTTCTATTATAGTTCATAATTACTTTATTGTTAGATTTAGTTCCTTAGAGAAATTCTTGTTTTCACATTTCTGTTAGCTATAGAAAATCATTAAAAAATATGAAAAGTTAAAAAAATAAAAAATGTTCAGCCCCTCCAATGCTGACAAAAGTGGAGTTTATTTGGAGTAAAACCTTAGAAAACTCACCTTACTTCCCTTGGGTTCGACCCTTCACTACTATACAAGTGTATGAGTTATAAATATTATTTTGAGGGCCACGAAGACCTCCGACACACATCAAAAATTTGCACCGTTTTCGGGGAATGACGCACTAAGGGTCTAGAGTTTTAAAAGAAAAACATAAAAAACACATAAAAACAAAAAAAAAATGGTTTAAAAAAATATGTGAACATGAATCTGCTACTTGTTTTCAACTTCAAAAAAAATTATTTGAAAATTGGATGTGTGTTTAAAATTGTTTTAGTATAAAAAATGGAAGTTTATATGAACTATCATCAATAGGGGCCTTGTTTTGTTGTTGTGGTTTTTATGGGCACACAGCCTGACAGTGTGTCTATAACTATCCACAATAGGATGTTTACATTGAAGAAAATGAACACATTGAATATAATCCTTAATTCGTAGCTAAACATGAATTAATTGAAACCAAATTGGATATTGTGGAGGATGTTTGGAATTCCTGGTTTAACCAACCCCATGAAATTCAAGATAAAGATTCTCAAGATCAAGATCAAAAGCTAAAAAGATTATAAAACATTCTCTTAGAATTAAAAACAAGGGTTAAAGAACAAAAAAAGTTAAAATGAGTGAAGTTGAAGATGTTTATAAAAGATCTGAAAATTGAAATGAAGAGGAAATTGATTTTGAACCTGGGAAACAATCTTTATACTTTGTAGAATTTGATTCTATTGAACAAAACATGGAAGTAACTAACACACTAAATCAATAATATAATATTTAAAATCCCATAGAGAACTTAAATTATGATGAGTTGGGCAATTTTGAAATTGAACTAAAACAGATTGAAAAAGATTTCCCATTTTTTTTCATGATTCCTACTTTTGAAAAAAAATCATTGTTTTAGGAGTTTTGAAAAGTAAATTACTTGGGTAGAAGAGAAATTTGAGAATGAAAAATTTAATGTAAAAAAATATTCACCCAACTTTGTTGACATTGCTAACACTAAACTTGAACTTGAAATTGGGTATAATCTAGAAGAGAACATTAAACTGGATAACATAGAATCTGAATTTTTTGAACTTGAACTGAAAAAATCTTTTTAATGTTGTGAAACTGTAAACCCAAATATTTCTGAAATGTTTGAGGATAAAGTTGAGAGTATTTTGTTTGAAGAAAGGTTGACTGATGAGCTCTCATTTCCCTATTCTCACTTTGATCAATTTTCTAAAACATTGTGTAATGATATTCAAAATAGTTTTGTCATACATTGGAATAAATGTTTGAATATTTGAAATTTGGAACATGAACTTATTGAAGTTTAATTGAACATATCTTCTCTTGAACTAAACTTTTTGCAACACACTACAAACATTGTTTTAGAAAATGAGCCTTTTGAACTTGAACTTCAAGTAGAGGTTGAACACACACTTGATGATGGTAGCATAAATGATTTTTTAGAAGCAATATATATTGAGTGCGAGTTAACATATGAGGATATTTTGGAATATATTTACAATATTGTCCAACTTTAATCTTTGGGTGAACAAAAATTGACTCTTCCATGCTTTTCAAATCAATCTTCGATTGAGTTGGGTGCTGAACCTTCTTGTTAAACTGATAGTAATTTAGAAGGGGGTTATACTTGAGTTACATTGTTTTTAAAACTATTCAGAACATTATTGATCCCCTTCATGAATCAACTAATCAGTACTCATCCACAAGCACCCTTGAGATTGATTTTTATTTTGTTGTAGTTGAGAGAGATAGCCATGAGAATAAGGTCATACCCCTAGGATCATATAGTTCTATGTTGTCCCTTTTTGTGAATTAAAATATTGATAAATCTTAACATAATCTTGAATTGGATAAAACTATTCCCACAACTGTTAAGGGGTGCCTCTTAGTGGTTAATTCAGGATATGAGAATTCAATTTTTGTTGTGTTGAGTCTTGATGCTCCCAAATTTCATTATTCTATTAAAAACAATTGGGACAAACACATGTGGTGGTTCCTATTAAGGAAACAACATCCACCTTGTGACTATGATTAGTTCTAGGTGTGTCTGGCTGGGGACTACAAAGACAACGCTTCATGAGAGGCAACCCATGGTTTTTTTGTGTTGATAAATAAAAAAATTGTAATTAAATAAAGTCTAACAGAAGACTTTAAATTTAGTGCTTCATAAGAGTCATCCCATGCTCGTTATTTTTTCATTTCTATACTATTTTTTCTTTGAATAAAGTGTTTCTTTTCTATCTTCTACATTCTCTAACTCTGTTGGATATTTATTTTTGGTTTACATGCTCTGGGTTTTTAGGATTCTCTTGTTGGTGTCATCTAAGGAGTGGAATTCTCATGCTGGAGGATTAATGATAAACTTTCATTTAGAGAAGTACTCTACTTTTAGTCTACATTCATATTTTATGACCCTTTCACTTAAATAAAAATTCATTGATAAGTCATTGTTACTCAGATCAACAGTGATTCATTGACTTAATGTTGTTCTAGAGCCATTGTTCAACTGATAACAGTGGGTCATCTAAACAGTGACTCACTGATAAACTGATAGCAGTGAATCAGTGGCTATTTATTTAGAAAATTTTGTGGGTTTGTGAAAAAATTCATCTTGTACTAAAAAATTTGCTACATGACTTGGGATGTTTAAAAACTCTTAGGCTTGTCATTTTGCTAGAAATTTCTATTTCATGTTTTGTTGTACTGGATATTTTTGTTGCATGACACTAAGCTGATTTAAAATATTATGCATGTTCCACCTTGTTGAAAAGGGAGTTTCAGTGGGTTAATATCATCACTGTCTGAAACTAAGTGTGGGGGGTACATGTTTGCTGGTTTTTGTGAACTAGATTTAGTATGTAGGGTGTATAGAATGAAATTTGTCTACTTTGTTGAACATCCAACTGAATCAATTCTTTCAAACATGCTACACCTTATCCATTGTGCACCTACATATAACTAATTCAACAGTTTGAACTTCAATGAAAATCTTTATCAATAACTCAAATGTTAATGCATGTCTTTGGATACTGAACCTACTGTAAATATTTTTGTGGAAAACACTTTCTTTTGAACTTCATTGAGACCCTCGATACATGTCCTTAATCTACTAAAATTGAAAATCTATTTTGAACTTTAATTGATAAATTGTTCTTCTCCTCTTTGGAATTCAACTTTGGGGAAAAGTTGGGTTTCATGTGTGGGGGAGGGGGTCAATTCTTGAGTGAGATAAACTATGCTAATATAAAATACCATAAATTCCCACTTCCTTTAAACTTTTTGTCAAAAAAGAAAAATTGGTTAAAAAATTTCAAAATTTCATACACAATTTTAGGTTTTATACTATACTCAAATGAGTCTTGCCTAAGAACAGTGCCTTTCTGGTAGTTAATAGTTTCTTTGAAACTGAAATTAATAAGGTTGATTGAATGCTGAGTGAATTTACTTGCTGATTTTATGAAAATTCAGTTTAGGGACTACATTTGAGAGTGATATGGGATACATTTTTGTGTAATTGAAATCATAGCTCTAGGAACAGAAAGTTTGTACTTCTTCTTAGGGGACTCAATTTCTTTTTAATTTATACAAAGTAATCACCTTAGTGGGCCAATTTAAATGGTTTTTGTATAGATCTTTTGAAACTAGAGTAATTTGGGCATTTGGGATCCCACGATGAATCTCTGAGACCCTATATGCTGGGTGTGTTTTTATTAACTATAATCCCTTTGTACACTTTGAATAAGTGTATTGAATAGTGCTTTGCACATGATACATGGCTTGAGAGAAAGAAAATAAAGTTTCTAGGGTCAAAAATGAGTTCATTAAGGTGAGGGGAATGATGAACGTCAAATAAATAAGGAGACAATTGATCTATATGGTAATCATTTAGGTTGTATCAATAAAGTGTTTCACAAAAAAAATAATTATTTTTTGAACCCAGGTGAAAATTTAAAGTATAAAGTTTCTACTGTTATGTTTTTAGTTCCACAAATATCTAACTAGTTGTCACTCTTGAACTTAGAACATAAGTTTGGATTGAAATGATTCATTAAGTAGTATCACATATGATGTAGGACACTGCATGGCTTGATTATTCATTTCTCCCTAGACTACCAGTGAGAGTTTCCTATGTTAAGATTCATTCGAACAATTCATTTTTTAAGCCAATTGACGGTCCCCTGTCTTAAAATTAATGGAAATGTTGAATTTGAGCTAAGAATTAAAAATATACTTTTATTTTTTTCAAAGATAAAAAAACATTGGATTGCTTGAGGACATACAATATTTCAGTGTGGGGGAATTTGATGTTTTCTTATTTTGACATAGTTTTCAACGTCTTTTTATTTAATTTTTAATGATTTTATTAATTAATTTTACTCTTTTTACTAAATTTTCATACTTTTGTATTTTTATAATTAAGTTTATAAATTCATAAAATTTTATAATAAATTATATATTTTTATCCTGTAAAATGATTAATTTTGTCTTCTCAATTTTTATAGTCTTATAATTTACCAATTTGTTTAGTTGTTTTAAATCTACTCACTTTTTAATAAATTGACATTATTTTTTAACAATCATTTACTCATCTTATTCGTATTTATCAAACTTAGTTTTTAATTTAATACTTTATCCATTAATTTATATTCATTAAAATAAATTAACTTTATTAATTATTATGTTTAATTATTCTGTTAGTTTTAATATAAGTTAACAATTTATGTTTTAGTTTAATAGAATAATGTGTTTTTAATTTTAAGTATTCATTTAGTTAATTAATTAATTAATTTTTTTAAGTATTTTAGTTTTTTGTATGCAATAAGTTTTTTTTAGACACCAACATCTAACGGTGAGATAGACCGAAGCTGTCGGTGACTCATTTTATACTTTTCCAATTTTTCTTTAGTTTTTGACTCATTGATACCATATCGGTAAGTCACGTCTCCCTGATAGTCCTACCTATCTCATCCACCTACTGATATATGTATTTGTTGGTGTCCCATTTAGATGTTGTAGTTTTAGTTTTATGTTTTTAATAGTAAATCAATTAATTTAATTAATTAAGGTGTTGATCTAGTTTCAATTTATTTAGTTGACTTTATTTTAGATTTTAATTCTAGTTTTTGTATTTATAGCTTCACGTTTTAATTAAGTTAAACGGTTAATAATTATTAATTGATTTAAGTCTTAGATTATGGTTCTTTAATTTAATTAAGTTTTTAAAAAATTCATATATTTTAATTGATTAAGTTAATATTATTAATTGTTTCATTCTATTGTTTCCGAGCAATTTTTTAGTCATTGGTGCCACTGATGTCGTTCTACAGCAACAGTACCACCGTTCTTTCTCCCCTGCTTCTGATACCGACGCACAAGCAACCTTGGATCCCACCGACACTGATACCTCCTCTCATCCATTCACTTTGACGGTGCCACCGATGCTACTTCCCTCCTACTAATGGTGTCAGATTCACCTCAACATTTCCTCACCAACGCCTGCAACCCATCTTCTGGCTACCGACAGAATACTTCATGATGACAGCTTTCTTCGCCTCCATTTTCATTATTTCGACACTGATTCCCCAAACATGCTTGATCCTTCTCCGAATTTTTCTACCAATGCCACCAAACCTCCTATTCCTTACTTCTGCCACACACACAGACCAATTTTCCAACCATCAACAACAGATACACACCACAACACACAAAAACGAAGAACTGGCTCAATCAGGTCAAAAAAACTTCGGAACCCAAAATCCACATTACTAGTCCGATCTAATGAACTTGTGTGGCTCGGTTTTCAACCAAAACTTGAATCCATCCAAGGATCCGCACATCTGAGCCACAGCGAGCCGCACGTTGTCTGTTCTGGAACGCTGAGTTCACCGCTGTAGGGTTGTGTCGCCGCCAGATATGAGGAGGGTCTGAGCTAGACAAACCCACGACCACCTAAATCCGCTATGAGGTGAAGTTATTGATGAAGACGAGACCTCATATCCCAGCCATCCGAGCTTGATGAGGAGCCAAGGTCGAAGAGGGGATAGCACCGAAGGCGTCTCCATTGAAGAAAAGGACTGTGTTGCCACCACTGCCAGAATCTAACATTGCGCCACTGTGAGGCCAAGCCGAGGATGAAGTTGAAGCCACGTTGGAAGCCGTTCGAGTTGACGTCGCATCACACGAGGCCGGAATAACACACCTCTATATCCACTAGTCTCTCGAGTGCATCGTGTGAGGAGGAGATGCGCTGTCGCCTGGAGTGAGGAGGAGGGGAGATGCGCTGTCGCCTGGAGTCGCACTGAGTTTGAGCAGGGTCGTCGCCGGACCAGCTTATAATGTGGAGAGAAACCCGTCCTCCTTGGGTAGTGTGATTTGGTGGGGGAGGGATAATATAAAGTTTAATTAAAAATAATAATAACATAAAAAATTAAATATAACTAAACATTATAAAATAATTAATAAACAAACTAATAATTAGTAAAATAAATTAAACAAATAATTAAATAACATAAAATTAATATAAATATAAATTTTTTAATAACAAATAGTTAATAACAATAATCTAATAAATTAATAAAGTTTATTAAATTAATTATTTAATAATAAACGAGTTAAATTAAATTACGTACTTTAAGAAATTTAAGAATGGTAATTTGACATGGTACATTAAATAAATATAATTATAATTAAAACAAATAATACCATTATTTAAATAAATAATTTAGATATGTTTATTTTATCTTTAACTGTGTATTTTCATCCTTTGTTTTATAGGTTTATACAAGAAATGTAAACCCATCTAGATTCATCTCAAATAACTCATAGGAAGTTAGCTAGAAGAGAAAAACTAAAGCGCCGTGTGGTTTGCAAAATAACACACATGTGCGGTGCGCATTAAAGAAACATAACTATGTCGGTGGAAGGGTGTGGTGATGTGCAGCAGGTGACTGTGTGTTTAAAACAGAACAGTGAGGAGAAAATTGGTGGGGACTCTCATTCAATTCCACGACCAAACTTTTTGGGAGATGATTCTCCCGAGAGAGCATATCTGCATTGGAGCAGTCTAGGAGATGAAGGAACCCAAAAGCAGAGCATCATTAGGGAAGTCCTTTCTCCTTCTTTGTTCTTAATTTCTAATACCCTATAATCAAATATTTTCACAATTATATCCAACATGATCATAGGCTAAAAATTCTTAGCTCGGGCATTTAATTCTATTTGATTTACCTTCATATTTATTCATGTACTTTACATTTTTCAGAATCATAATCATTCAGTGATATTGACTTATGATTCTCTGTTTATGTAACACCCCAAGAAATTATAAATAGATTTTTTTTATGTGTGGATTTAATTAATAATTGTAATTTAAATCTTTCCATTTATTTGAAATAAATAAAACACGACACTTATGCTTTGTTTAAAAAAAACCTTTTAATAACTAAGGGTAAAAAAAAATTATATGAAAACTATTATTATTATTATTAAGATAATATATTTTATAAATATATGAAAACTCTATTATGTCATAATTTTATTAAATTTTTAAATTACAAATATATTTAATTAGTTTATTAAAAACACACACTTTTATGCGTGTTAAAAATGTTTTAATTACTATTTTTATGAAAAACGAATATATATATATATCTAAAATTTACACATTTGTTTAAGTATATATATATATAAATATTTAATCTATATGATTTGTTTTTTTTAATGAAGATTTAAATATGTAAAACAAAAACAAGATGTTTTTTTTTGGTTTGATAAAAAACGAATATATATTAAGAAAAAGCATTACATTGGTTTTATTAAAGAAAATTGATATGTTTTGCGTGTTAAGAAGAAAAACAATTTTAAATATATATATATATAATGATGCAAGTAGCGTGACTTTTTGGAGCAAAACACAAAAGGTGGAAAAAAAGTTTGATGTAATAATTGACCCGTGGAAGATGGCCAAAAAATTATAATAAAAATAATATATCCTTATATATATATATATTATAAATCATTATATTATGCAATACATGTATAGAGTTTTATATAATTTATGTGTCATTATATATTTTAATCGTTTTATATGATTCATTATGTATATAATATTAATCAAGTTTGATTGTCAATCCCCCAATAATTTATCTACTGCATTGGATCAATTAATATAATACACAATTATATATTATTTTCAATCATTTCATGAACAACAATGAAAACACCTATAATAACCATTCTTCTTGTCAGAAAATAAAACGTTCAAGCTTGTGAAACTAAGAATGAGTTTAAGTGACTTCTGTGAAGATGATGAAGTGAATCTGTTTTTAGGTAAGGGATTCAGTATTTTCATAATTATTTTGTAAGGTTCTATTTTCAATTATCTATATTTTACAAACCTTTATTATATAATTCTGTAGATGCAGTTTTAATTTCAATCTCTCTTTTAAAAATTTCCAAAGAGTTTTATGATTTGATTTCATTAAGAAGAACCTATTTTGGTATATTCAGGTTTATATATATATATTTATGTGTATATCAAAACCAAACTAAATATTTATTATATTGGTTGGTTTTGGTTTTTTTGTTATTCTGCAGAATTTTAAGAGTGAAATTATTATTATGATTTTATTCTTATTATTCAATTATGATATTTGACATGGTTATACATACATACATATATATATATATATATATATATATATATATATATATATGTTTATATATATATGTATATGAATGAAATGACAGATATAATTTTTTTACAATTTTATTCCAGTTTATCGACATGTTTCAAAAAAAAACGCACATAAAATATCAACATGTTTTTTTTCAATATCATGGGCGTTGCATTTGCATAGATACATGGCCATACTATTATGTTCATCGTCGACACTCATCATATTATAATTGACTCATTAATGTCATATAAGTGATGACCATTATTTTTATTAACGACATGTCATGCGCATCGGTTTCACTAATCTTATATGTAAAATATTTACACATGTTGTATGCACTAAATATATATGTATCCATGATGTATGGTTAATGTGTTATTATGTATAAATAAATTTTAAAAGGATGATACGTACGGCAAATTTTGCAGAGATATGTCGATGTGTAAATCGACTATTTCAGAATAATCATATGAATTCTTATGAAAGTATATATATATATACACTTATGTACATATATAAAAGCATCAGGTAGAATGCCTATTATATTGCAGTGACGTGTTTTATCAAAAATTGAAAACTCCAGTGAAAATATATATATGTAATGGAAGCATAAAAATGATCTTTATAAAAGACGGTGCTTGATCGTTGTAAATATGGAAGGTCATTGGGGAGTGAACCCATCCTTCGCTAAGTGGGTAGGCCCAGACAGCCTTCGACGATTCAAGTAAACTCAAAATAATGTTTTGTTTTTTTAAGCTTGCATATTATTTTAAGAAAGACACTGGATTATGTTTAAGAAAATTTTGAACGTAAGTAGTTTCAAAAATGATCTATTATTTTTAACCTTATGTAATTTCAATTAGCATTTAAAAAAAATGGTATTTCAATATGTATTCTCATGGTTATTTTCAAAGGAATATTTTATAAGAATTTATCGAAGGTTTTCTTAAACCCCTTACTGGGCATTTTTGTGCTCACCCCTCGTTTTAAAATGATTTTCAACAGGTCACGAGGAGTTTCAGAAGGCGTTCACTTCGCTTGCAGTGTTAGCGCATGTCCTGTTTTTGTTTGTTTTATTTTATTTTTGCTGCAACTTTGATAATTTTTAAGTTTGTGTTTATTCTCCAGAATCTAGACCGGAAAAAAAAGGGTCCTCTTCTATATAATGTTTAAGGCTGAGTCCTTATAGTTTAATTGTTTCACTCCTCAATTGTTTTCAAAATTCATAAATTCAAGATCATCTGGCGAGGTAGTTTTGAACACATTTATCTAAGCGTTAATGTCTTTAACAGTTAGAGCTATATGGCGAGTTTAATTCTAGTTGTTATCATTTTCAATTTCACAAGCAGTTTGATTGATTTTGTATTGGCGAACTCCATGAATCAATCTTCTATCTGTTGAGTTTCCTAGCGTGGAAAATTCATCATTTTTACCTTGAGGTGTGATATAATAAAAACTTGTGAAGAAATCAACCATTTTTTCTAATAGTTTATAATTCCCAAATTATTCACTTGATCTATGTTCCTTAGTCTTTGTTTCTAGGTAGGTTAGTTCACTATTTTCATTATAGTTCATAATTACTTTAGTTTTTGGTTTAGTTTCATAGAAAAATTCTTGTTTTAACATTTATGTTAGATAAATAAAATCATAAAATTTTTGTAAAGTTAGAAAATTAAAAAATGATCACCCCCTCCACTGCTGACTACAGTGGAGTTTATTTCGAGTAAAATCTTATAAAACTCACCTTCCTTCCCTTGGGTTCGACCCTTCACTATTGTACTAGTGTAGGAGTTATAAATATTGTTTTGAGGGCCATGAAGACCTCCAACACACATCATATCATAAGGATACTTTCATAGCTATGATACATGGGATATGTCACGTATTGGTGGATGTTCTAAATGATAAGAAACATTCCCCACCTCCTCAATAACCTCAATAAGTCCCACAAAATGAGGAACTATCTTCCCTTTCCTCCCAAGCCATTGATTATCAAAATGAGGTAAATTTTAGGAAAACCTTATCACCAACTGAAAATTCCAATGGTCTAAAATGACAAACATCTTAAGATTTATACTAGAACATTTCCATCAACAACCTCTAACAAATAAACTAAATATTTTTTGTCCTATCTTGAACCAAGCTTGGTCCAACAAAGTAACTTTCACTGATCTCCAACCAACACAATTGAGGTTTACAAGGCCAGTCATACAAGGCCTAAAAAGGAGCCATTCTAATCATAGATCAGTAAATATTGTTATAAGAAAACTCAACCATCCCTAAATGGTCATCCCATGCCTCACCAAAATTTAGTATCCAAGAAAAAATCATATCCTCAAGAATCTGTATAACCCACTATATCTTTCCATACTTTTGAGGATGGTATGTTTTACTCAAACTAACATGAGATCCCAGTGCCTCATAATGGACTCTCCAAAATTGAGAAGTAAAATGGGGATATATATCAAAGACTATAGTAGATGAAACTCCGTGAAAATGAAAAACATCTCTCACATAGGTATTTACCAACACCTCAACTATGGTTTTATCCTGAATTAGTATAAAGTGAGCTGATTTGGTCATTCTATCAATCAGAACCCATATCGAATTATTCATTCTTTAGGTACATGGAAACCTGACCAAAAAGTCTGTAGATATATCATACAACTTCCATGTTAGAACTGGAAGTGGTTAAAGCAAACTTGATGGTATTTGGTGCTCGGCCAAGACCTATTGGAAAGTATAGACGTGCCAAACAAAGTCATCAATGTCTCATCTCATACCCGCCCACGTGAATCATCAACACATGTCATAAAACATCTTCATGGTTTCTAGATGCATTTTACATTGAGAATTATGGAAACCCCCCATCACAGATTTCCTCATAGGCAAAGGTACAATGTACCTATTTTAGAAACATAGGATACCCTATGTGGAGAACGACCACTCAGTAATGGTCTCCCCACCCTAAATAGATTTCCCAATGACATGGAATTCATCATAAAGTCATCTCAATAAGAATGGATATCAACTGAACATTTTCCAAGACCACATCGACCCCTATTTTCTCAACTCTAATATGTAAATATAAAAAAAGTTCCCCCAGGTTCCTCTCCTCTAATGATTCTTTCACGGTCTGGATCATAAGTTTCCTTCTAAATGCATCAACAATGACATTCACTTTCCTTGGGGTATAGGCAATAATGAAATCAAAATATTTCAGCTACTCCTCCAAAATACTTTGGAATATATTCAACTCATTTTTAGAGAATATATAATAAAGATATTTTATTCTTAATACATGTTAAACCTTTCTCTAAAAAGTTAATGCTGCCAACTCTTAAGTGCTTGTATCACTACTAGAAATTCCAGATCATGACTTGGATAATTCTTCTCATGTGGCATAAGTTTCTGAGATCCATAGGCAATGATGTGATCATCATGAATATGAACATATCCCACGCCTGATCCTGATGCATAATATAAGACCACATAGCCATACCCAGCCTATAGAAGAGTCAACACTAGCATAGAAGTCAAAAGTCATTTCAGATCAACAAAGAACTTTGACATTTCTCATCCCAAGAAAACATTACCCACTCCCGATTTAGAGCAGTCATTGAATAATCCAAATTCAATAAATCATTTACAAACTTTTGATAATATCAACCAAAACCCAAGAAACTCTGAATCTCGAAAACATAACAGAGTTTCTCCTAAGTCATAACGGCCTTCAACTTCTCAGGATAAAATGAAATATCATGTTCTAAGACACATGTACTATGAACATCGCTTCCTAAATCCAGAAATTATATTTTGATATCTTGGAATAAATTCAGAGATTTATAAAAAATTCATGATATTATCTCAAATGAAGAACATGATCCTCCTTGGACTTAGTGTAAACTAGGATTTCACCCCTAAATACCACCACGAATGCATCAAGATACTCATGGAAAATCTTGTCAATCAAATCTATAAAGACTAAAGGAGCATTGGTTAGACCAAATGGCATGAAAAGATACTCCTAATTTCTAAACCTGGTCCAAAAAGTTGATTTCTGAATGTTAGATTCTTTTATTATCAACTGGTGATAACCATACCAAAGATCAATCTTTGAGAATAAATTTTTACCTTTCAAATGTCTAAATAGATCATAAATCCATGTAAATGGATACCTGTTCTTTATCATAAATCTATTGAGATTTTTGTAATCAACACATAATAAAAGTTCTCCATTATATTTCTTTTCAAACAGAACAGGTGCTTCCCAGGGTGACACACTCGGGCGTATAAAGCCTTTCTCTAATAGATAATCCAACTAATTCTTCAACTCTTCAATTTCAAATGGTTCCAAGTGGAATGATAAAATAGACACTAGTTTAGTACTAGACATTAAAAAAAATCACCCTTTCTAGTTTTAAACCATAGAATTCAAAAGGAAAAACATTTGTAAACTCAACCACAACTGGAGGGAGATCACCGCTTAAGGATTACCACACCAGATCAAAATCAAACACTGATCTTGTTTCCTCCAAATCTTGATAAAATGGTCCAGATATACTCAATATAATGTCATATTCTCCCTAAAAGATACCAAAACACCCATCAGGAATAGTAAAGGAGTCTCAACAAAGATAAAAAACAATTTGGGACTTATTAAAAATAGTCCAATCCATTCTGAAAATGACATCGAGAGGTTTCATGTCAAGAACCAGAAAATACCAAGTAATCTTGATATCTGAAAATGAAAAAACACAACCAGGACAATGAATAACATTCTCTCTCTTCGTTCCAAGGGGTGTAGTAATATCCATCACATGAGATAAATGCTTTGTATGAATATTTGGAAGATTCACAATATGAGTCAAAATAAATGTGTATGATGAACCAATATCAAATAAAGTTGTCACTAAAGATGAGTCTATAGTGATGGTACCTCTCACAATCACTAGACTCATATCTGATTCCTATGGAGACTCTTCCACTATGTGAAGAAGCTTTATTCTAGATTCTTATGGTTAGAACCCATTAGATCTTGAATATTCTCATTTCAACAAATTACTTTTTGTTTTTAATGATTTGATGCCACTATGTGGGGAAGAGTAGATATAAAAGAACTACTGTAAGTGTCCTGAACATCTATCAAAACCACATATCTTGGGTGCCTCAGTGAAAAACCATTTTGAGTGGAAATTCTTATCAGATAGGTAGAAAATCAAAGTGCCTCATCTCGTAACTATAAGAGGTCTAGAATAACCCTTCTATTGAGATAAACTATGAGACTCATCACGATTTCTCTTCCCTTTATGGGTACTCACGGAATTTCCAAAGGAAAAAAGGAACTAATGTCAACCCTGACCTACCATCCAGATCAAGTTCAACCATCAACACCCTATCTATCATGTCATCATAAGAAGATATATTTAGAAAGAAAACCTAATAATGAATATAATATTGAAGTTCCATCTTGGACCGTCAAGTCCTCATCTTCCCATTAAATACAATATAAGGTGAAAAATTTACAATTTCATCAAATTGGTTTGCATACTCTATCACAGTCCTATCAGCCTATTTGAGTTTGAAAAACTCTACAACCTTGGCAAGAACTATAGGCACTGGATAGAAGTGGATGGTCAAAATAATTTTGAAGTCCTTCCACTATAAACCTCATTTATTCTTCACTATCACTTTCATGTCCCACCATTTTCTACTAGGTCTCTCAGTATTAAAGGTAGCACACCTTACCTTAATAGTTTCAGGAGTTTCCAAGAAGTCAAAGAGAATATCTATCTCTCTCGCCTAGTACTCAACCTATTGAGGATAATTATAACCTTGGAAAGTATGCGGTTTATGATAAAGAAACTCATAATAATGATTCCAGGATTTATCCCTCTAAGGTTACACAACTATATCCTAAGAAACTATGGGTGTATGTGCCTGTCTTAGAGCATAGACAACCGAAAAAAAACCTAGACCTGATTCTAGTCCACTGGAGGATTTTCTCAATGTGGTTTACTAGTAGCTTCCTCTTAAATCATATTAACACATTTTCTCAGAGGAATGATGCTACAAATCATTTGAAAACATCATTGAATGTATCATAAGATTACTAAGATCAACACTCAAACTAGAGTAACAAGTGAGATTAATCCCATCAGATTGGAAATAACATTTTTATTTCAACTACACAAATCAAAAATAGGGAATAGACTATAATTATTCCTCAAGATGTATATCCCAAACCACCTCTCTTGACATAAGGATCATTACTTTGAGAGATGGTCAAGCACTCACTCGCAAAAACCTCTTAATTCTTGACAATATTCATAATTGTATACTAATATCACAGAAAGATTATTAACATAAAACTTTGATATCACTTTATCACAAACTAACCTGGATACCCATGTACCTTGATACCCGAGCTATCATCGAAATTGACTGAAGGGCATTTTTGATCCCAAAGTGTTAGAGACTAGAACTTTGCATCATAATATATAAATGTGGGAACAAATTTTCCTCATAAATAGTAGAACAAATTGGTACATATCAGTATTATCAAAAACTCCAAAAGGAGATAGTACCAAAATAAAAATAGGTATATCAAAACCCAAATAGTATATCACCAAAGTACCAAAAATAAATAATATAACCCAACATCCCAATGGACATGTCACTCCAAGATATAAGGGGTCAAGAACATCCACCTCATCCAAGAGGCGCATTTCCATTACTCGGACCTAGAAGGAGAAAATTAACAAATTACTGAAGGAAAGGGTAGTGTGTAATCTAACAAGTCCAGTAGGGTCTCACCAAGTATTCTATAATAAGTTTCCTTAAAAATAAAACAAATCATTCATTCAATTTTTAACATGACAGGCATGGAAGTACATTTTTATATTTAAAAAAAACTTTTTTTTTCATTTCAACTAATTGAAAACATTTCAAAAATGGATTAAATAAAAAATTTATATAAAATAATTAGTTATGATAAAAAAAAATTCACAAACAATGGATTTTGTAATCAATATAGTCACAAGTAGATCCACGGTGTCATGACCTAAGGTACAATAGTTACAAGTCATAGGATCCTAACACATCTCATATCTGTGATCATAACCATGTGCACACACATCCCTCAGGCTTAGGCTGAATAGGACTGATCAACATCCCATGGGGGATATAATCTGCAGAACTAGCTTTTTTTAGAGTTTTAAATCGTCAATTTATTTTTAGAGAATTACCGTACAAGTTTGTGTGTCCTAAATAACCCAAAAACTACCCAGGATTTCATGTGATCAATCAATCAATAGAAAAAGGGAAAGCCATTTCATTTCAAAATAATTCACAACCACCTACTTTTCCCTTTTCGAAAGGCCAATTCACTTTAAAAACTTTATCATGGGTCATTAATCATTTCATTCATTTTTAAATTAAAACAAATAATAGGATTTAATCATTATCATTTAATCCATTTTAAAAAAACCATTCCCAAATCATTTCACAATTTCCATCAATATCAAATATTTCCCCACTTCCAATTCCATTGGAATATGGAATTGTTTTCCAAAATCCATACCATGTCAATTTAAATTCAAATTTTAATCAAATTGGGATTTAAAAATTCAATTAAATATAATTTTAAACAAAATAAATTTATGTTTTAATCAATTGGACATTTTAAATGTAACCAACTACCTTTTTCCTAGAATCTCCACCAATAAATAATGAAGGAGCATAAGATCTAGGAACTCTACCTAAAAACAAGATTCAACAGCATTGGGTTTAGATCCATCGACCCCATGATGATCTATCAAACCCCAAGAGTAAAATAAAGAGATATATAAGAGTTAGAGAGGCCTCTTACCTAGATAGATATACAAAAACCAACTTGATGATCAATAGCTGATCAAATGATTTGGATGGACTGTATATCACCGAAATCATCTGGGAATGAATCTAGGTTGAGATAGAAGAGATTTAGGATGTAACAAAAGGAAAGAATCCAACTACCTATTCCAAATTAAGGGTTGGGATTTTATAAGGCATGTAACCCAATTAAGAATTATAAAATTTTCAATCTCACATACATAAAAAAACCAATCACCTTATACTAAAAAAATATTTTTAATATTTACACGGTGTGTAACTTTTCACTTTGTTTATTCATTTCATGTAATCTGTTAGGTAATTATTACATGTCATGTAAACCCATTACACGATGTGTAAATACCCAGAAAACTATAAAAACTATATGTTTTATGGTGAAAATTCCTACAAATTCATGGCTTCACCATTATAGATATCCTCTTAACAAATGATAAAGTAAATCCAAATAAAATCTCAAAACATACCTGATTGAAATGTAACAGGGTGTTACAGGATCAATTAATCATAGACCGAAGAATAGAAGAAAATAACATGCTCAATATTTTAATCAGTGGTGGAAACCATTAATGAATAGTCTAACATATATTATGGATCTATAATTGGTGAAGAACAGGTTCTCCAGTGATGGGGAAGATCTGATATTTCACTATCTATCGATCCACCTCCATCTAGTCAATCATCATCATTCAATGGAAATACAATAATGAAGAACATTTTCCTTCTCCTCTCAGATATCTCAAGGGTTATACAAATAACCCATGCAAAATCATAATAAGAGTTTATTTTTATAGGATATAATTAGGTCATTTGATAAAAAAATCATTTATTTATTTTCTTTTATTAAATGCACACCCCAATGGCTTCCTCTACTAGATGTTCAATGTCGACCAACCTCAGGATTCCCCAAGGGTAAACCCCATTCTCTATATTAAACAGTGATCTCAAATGTTTAATTTGAGACTATGTTCAGGACATATTCCATTATTTTTTAAAAACTATATGTGTGTGATATTAATATAAATAATTTTTTTATAATATTAATTATGATCTCACCGAGACTCTGAATCTCGTGTTATATCAGTGTCTAGCTTCAAATATATTACTTAATATATTGAAATTCCTTATCAGGAAAAAATAATGTCTCTACATTATTCCCACCTTAAACACTTTTTGACCCCAAAAATAATAAAATAAATAAAAATAAGGGGATATTGATCTTTCATTTGTCTCTCCCACTAACAAAAGCTCTCCTATATTTCTCATGCTACCATAGAACATGGACCAAGGGAATAGTCCATCCACATAGGGTAATCTATTGTCAATCCTCGATCTCTACCAGGTACTCCATGAAGGTGTCTCCATCCTTGAATCACATCTCTCCCCAATTAATAAAATGTATGGGATCATGAATGTATCTTCTCAGTGAGACACATGGAAGACATCATGCACCTTCTCCAACTTTGGTGGTAATTATAGGTGGTATGAAACTTTTCCCAACCTCTACAGGATAAAAAATTACCCCATAAACCTCGGAGATAGTTTTCATACCTAGAAGAATCTATGTAATCTTCGTTGTGTGGAGAGTCTTAGGAAAACATGGTCTCCTTGCTCGACCTCCAATACCCTAAGATACCAATATTTATATGATTTATGCCTACTCTGGGTTGTCCTCATCAGCTTACGGATCACCTGGACCTTCTCTGTCATCACCTGGACCATATATGGCCCAACATCAGATGCCTCACCTATCTTAATCTAGCATAAGGGTGACCTGTAGGGTTTCTTGTAAAGGTCCTATAAAGTTGTCATACCGATAGTAGATTGATAAATATTATTATATGAAACCTCTAGTAAATGTAAGTGGTCCTCCCAACTCTTTCTAAAGTTTAACATAGAATACCTCAACATGTACTGTGAGACATGGATAGTGAGCTCAGTCTTCTCATCCTTCTAGGGGTGAAAATATGTACCCAACATCAAATGGGTCCTAAATTCCTCCACCAGGCCTCTCCACAACCATGATTTAAACTGCACGTCATAGTCAGAGACAATCATTGAGGGAACCCCATCTAGGAAAATGCTCTTCAACATGTAAAATTCTCAAATGTATCCATAAAACTCTTCTCTATGATAGAAAGATAGTTCCTTGACTTTATAAGTTGGTCAAATATTACCCAAATGGAATCATGGCCTCTCTCTATCCATAGAATCCCTATCAAAAATTTTATGGATATTCCATCTCATTTCCACTCTGGGATCACAAAAGGCTATAAAAAACTGCCAGGAACCTGGTGTTCATCCTTCACTAGCGGACATGTGAGACATCGATAGATGAACTCAGCCATCCTTTGCCTCATTTAATACCACCAACACTATCATTGATGGTCTCTATACATATTCCATACACCATGACATATGTCCAAAGGAGAATCATTAAACTCCCTCAAAACCTCATCATGAAACATGATTGGAACTACCATCCTAACCTGAAATAGGTTGATGTTATTCCCTCCATATAATTCATATGGTGAATCTCCTAAGGATATATAGTCATTGAGAACCTCATAGTTGATGTATTATAACTGATCCTCCATCACATGATGCAAAAATAGAAAATTAATCACCATCGATTGAATGAAATTTTCACAAATATTCTCCACTAGTGTCAGTTACAAAGAAGCCAGTTTCTCCAATACCTCCTCTATTATATCAAAACAGGACTAATTATTGAGGGAATCTTCCACCACATTTTCCTTATTAGGAGTATAGACAATATCAACGTTAGATTTTTGTTGGAACTCCAACCATCACCTCTATATTAGGTTTAGGTATCTCTATATGAACACATACCTGATACTCTAATTGTATGAGTAAAAAACAATGTGCTCTCCTATAAGATAGTGCTCCCACATCCTTAGTAAGAAGACCAAAACTTACAACTCCAAGTAATGAGTCACATAGTTTTTACCATGGGGTCTCACCTACCTCCACGCATATGATATAACTACATGACTCTTCATTAACATGAAATCGAGCCCAGCTACAAAGGAATCATAATAAACTTTTACTTCATTCCCTCCTCTGATAGTCTAAAAAATAGAACTTATCAGTCACAGCCTCAACTCCTCAAAGGCACACAAAAAATGATCAGTCCAGGTAAATGGCTACCCTTTCTACATTAGGTAGGTCAAAGAAGCTAAAATCCTGGACAATTCTTCCATGAACCTCCTACAGTAACCTTCCAAGCTAATAAAACTCTATGCTTCTAACACACTATTGGGTGGCTCCCAAGAAAGCATTGCATTATTATTAACTAGGTCAACATATGATCCATTATTAGAAATAAAATTCCCTATAATCTGAACCTTTTGGATATAGAATTATAACTTTTAGTGCTTATCATAAATCCAGTGCTCCCGAAGAAAATATATGACCATCCTAATTCTCTCTGCATGCTCCTCCCCTGACACAAAGTAGATGAGTATGTCATCAATGAATATATCCAAAAATTGATCCACTTATGACTGCAAGATTTGGTTCATTAGATCCATAAAAATCACAGTGGAATTAATAACACCAAAATGAATTACTAGGAACTCATAGTGTCTATAGAAACATCAGAATACAAGATTTAGAATATAATACACACAAACCCTCAACTAGTTGTAGTCAGACATAAGATCGATTTTTGATAACTATCTTGTTCTTCACAACTGAACAAAGTGGTCTTCAATCCTTATTAAGGGGTACTTCTTATCATTGAATGGTTTAGGTGATTATAATCCACAAAAATCTGTAAGCTCCCATATAACTTTTTCACACAAAAAACAAAGCTTCCCAAGGGGAAAGACTATGCCTAATATAACCCTTCTCTCAAATGTCCTATAACTACACCCTAAACAATTGAATATCTATAGGGGACATTTAATATGTCGTATAATACATAAGAGTTGTCTCGTGGTGATATTTGATAAAAAATCCATATCCTTCCTCATAGGTAGTCCCATAATTTACTTAGGGAATACATCCATATAATCCTCTTTGACTGAAGGAATCAAAATGCCAAAAGAGCTCACTATTCCAAGAGATAAAATCACCAATTAATGGGTGATGGATTGTATCTTCCTACTTTAAAAACTTTCTCACTTCTCTATGAGATCACTCTCAACCAAAAATGAGAATCTTAACCTATTTTTCCAAAGGTATATGACTCATATACAATGATAGTCAATCTATTCTTAGATCATGGACAACCAATCCATACCCAATATGATGTCATAAGTTCTCATCTTGATGAATATTAGGTTCTATGAGAAACTAACTCCACTAAGTGATATCTCATAGTTCATTTATGTAAGATATATTGAATAAGCATTCTTTATAGGAACCATAAGCCAAGGATTCTGGGATAAAGTCCCAACTAGGTGAAAAAACTCTCAAACTAGGATTTAATAGATGAAGGAATAACTCACACCAAGGTCTACTAGAAATGAATAAGGGGTTTAATAAACATATATAATACCTATAATCATCTCATGATATTCTAGGTCATAAGAATCCAAAGCATTTAGCCTTCCATGGCCTTGATCGCCAACTCTCTAACCCTGATGTGGGTTGCCTAGTAGTGGTGGAGGAAGTAGATCATAACATCATCCACCACTTGTAGATCCTCCTCTAAGAACCCCAATTTCTCCCCTCTTATCTCCACCACCCAAGGGTCCACCTTGACCATGCATGAGAGAACCATGATCCCCATACTGCCATTGATATGGTGTTCTATCCACTATCTTCCTTCCATTCTCAGCATATTAGGTTAAGAAATATTATTCCATGTTACCATTCCAACCACATAAATATTATCATCCCGGTTTGGGATTCCCTAGTCCTTCATGTTGTATCTGAGCTTCATGACCATGTGATTGAGTTTAATCATGGGTATGCCTCCTATTCCTCAACACCTACCATCTTCCAACCATAACAAATGACTCAACCATAATATGGATACTAATGGATCCATCTATATGGAATCCCTTGGATAAAAATCTCTCCATTCACATCACCCGCACTAGCACTCCAATATATTTGGGAATGAAAAAGGGTACCACACTAGCACAAATGTTTCTACAGAGACCCTAATCAAACCTACATTCCTAGAATTAACTATCATGAATCATGATGAGGGAGTTTCATGTAAGTTTGGTGAAACACACATCATACTTAGTAATTGTCATCCCACACTTCTACAACTCCAAAATCTCTTAAATTTTAATTGAGTGAAAGCATGAGGGGTAGTATTCCTCACTAAATAGTTTCTAGAAGTCATACAGTGAGATTGTTGAAAAATAATGTGTCTTTTTGATTGACTCCACCAATACCTAATTTTTCCTTTTAAAATACAAGCAACAAACCTAACCATTTGATCAGTCAGGTTCTTCATAGGTCTAAAAACGTAAATCACTAACTCAATCTAATCCTCCACTATCTAGGGATCTGGATCACTATCGAACCTCAGTGACCATTGGTACTAGAATTCACAGAGTGTGAAAATCTTGTGTGCATCATTATCCTACTTTTCTAGTAAAATATGATTCTTGACAAGTGGGGGTGCTACTAACTTCCCACCTGGAGGAAAGATATCAGAAGATAGCCCCTGAACTAAAGCATTATCACTCATTGGATCATCATCATTATTCTGAATAAGTAACCTAGTTTGTAGTCTTCACAGAGGCATCCTAAAAGTAATCAACACATACCCTGGTCAGATAAGTATATATATATATGTATGTATGTATGTATTTATTTATATATTTATAGGGATCTGAATCAACTATGAAAGTCAAATGACTCATTCTTATATGATGCATGTACTTATGTTCCCTAAAACCAATTTCATTGTATGTAAATTCAATAAGAAGTAGTCAATATCCTAGTGAACAGATATGTTGTCCATTACATCAACACTAAGTTCCCTAGCATCAAATCTGCACTTGATACACTTTGATGCCATTGAACTAAATTACAAACCAAAACTAATAACGGTAAAAAGTCCAAACACCATATCAAGGTCAAACCACCTCTAATACTACTCAATAATGACCTGAACCACTGGGACATGACTAGATGGTGGAATACTAGTCAACCAAAACCCCAAGACTACCTTCATAGGCCATGGGATGGCGAAAATTATTGAGAAGTAATAACTAAATTTAGAGTCCTTTTCCAAAAGTACATATACAAAAGAAAACAACCATCTATATGAATAAGTGTAATGGAATAATAATAAAAGTAGGTAACATAAAGAGTAAAAACAATGCATGTAATAACCTCTGGGGAAAACAAAATAGTGTGATAGAGAAATAAAAAATGAAAAGGAAAAAATTCATTCCTAGCCAAAAAATATGTCCTAAACTGAAGAAAAAATCTAGAATAGAAAATAGCTGAGAGAGCCTAAAAACTGATCTCTAAGCCTAACCACCATATGTGGTCTATGCACCCAAGTATCCCTATGCTCCTATGAAATCATTTTTCATCTCTCTATCAAATACATAAAACATGACACATACGGTAAAATCAATTGTAGGGGGTGAGTATATACATATCTAGTATGAAACATCAAAAACTGAATAGGGATAAATAGAAGACATAATGGAAGTAGTCATCTCAATCCAAAGAAATAAAGAAACTAAACCTAATAACATAGATATATTATCATATAAGAATCCATAATGGGTGAGAAAGGGGATCTCCATCTCACGACCCATCCCAAGATGATGAGTCTACCAACAGATCCAAATTTCCATCATTAATGACCAACATCTTATGTGTTTTTCTAAATAAGTCATTGGGAGGGCCCATACCTCACCAATGCTCCAAAATCCAAGGGAGTGATATCTCCAAAAGATAGAGGACCCACACCCAAGTATAATAGGGGGACTCCACTCTGTATATTTATGACCATGGACCATGTAGGGGTGTACTGTCACTATATATATGTATAGAATATGGGGGACCCATACCCTAGTGTGATAGGAGAGTACCATCCCAATAGATAGAGTACCTACATCCTTGTATGGGAGTACCATCTCCATATCTAGAATAATGAGTTTATATGACCCATTCCCTTGTTTAATAGGGCAGTACCATCTCTATGGATAAAGTAATCACGCCCTTGAGTGATAAGGGAGTATAGTCTCTATCTAAACAATGAGTATAGAGTACCCGCATCCTAGCGCAACTAAAGAGTATCGTCTCTTTGGATAGAGGACCTTCACCCTGTTGTGACTTAGGAGTACCTTATTTATATAAAAATGAGTATGATAGAAATTAACCCTAATGTGACTTGAAATTTCTATCTCCATTGATAGAGGGCATGCACCCCGGTGCAATAGGGGAGTACCATATCTATCTGAACACTCTCACAACCCTTCCTGATCACAGTCATCATCAAGAAGTTCATAAAGAAGAGTCATGCTAAAAAAATATCATGAAATATCTCAAAATACACTAATAAGTTCACCATCACATTCTATGTGAAAAAACACTCAGGATAGGCAACACATGGTTGAAAATCTGAGTAAAAAAAGAGATATGAGAGGTAAAAGTTTTATAGAAAAGGGGGTACACAGCATATATGGGGTCCACACAATGTGTGGTCCCACTCCCTTACATGGATATGTTCTCCTCTAGATATGTCTTGGTGTCCATGTCACAATAAATGGTGTGTACGGGTCTCACACGGTGTGAATCATCAACTCAGGGCCTGACCATGTGCTCCTTGTTGTTCCAATGTCCATCAGGTCATGTCATGTACCAGGCCGTGTACCAGGCCATGCTCGAGTACTGACACATTCTTGTATACTCCCAGAGTTCATTGTGTGTCCTCCCACACATGGTCCTAGGAATTCATAGCTAAAACACATCTTGGACACTTGGGGAGGGTCACACGACATATAGGTCCTCCTCGACGACATGTGATATTTTACTACTATTGAAACCCTAGCCTTTGTGGAAATCCAAAAAACACACTGTGTTGTCTTCCACACTACACAATGTGTAGTCGCGTTTTCTGAAAACAACTAGTTCTTCAGATTTTTTATAGATCCTAAACTTCTATCATTATCTACACCTTTTAGCCATCTAAAATGGTGGTAGTATCCTCCTTCCATCAATTTCGTTCCTCCTATGGATGAAAATTGGAATCTGGTGAGTCCCTCAATGCCCGAAAAGTCACACCTTGTCCGTCAGTAACCGTCACTCGATCTCATAACCTATTCGGTTCTAGGATCTGTCAAGAATAACCTTGTATCAATGATCCAACATGATCCTTCCCCAAATTTCAAATCCATTCATCACATATGAATCTACCATGAATCCTATGGGTTCAATCTTGATCGAACCCTCCCAGTAATGTTGAAATGAAACCATATAATCCAATGGTGAAGAACGTGAAGAATAAAGGGGTATGAAGCACATAAAAAAGTGAATCAATAATTGTCCAATTATCATGGGAAAAAATAATAAAACATGGATTAATAGGGGTGATATAATGTGCAATAGGATAGATTTATTGAATTAAAAATACCAATCACAATAGGGCTCAGGTGAAGGATTAATTAATCACAAACCAAGTAAAAGCATATGCGAACATGATAATTATTTTAATAAATGGGGTAAACCACAAATGATGATTCCTACCATGATTATGGATAAATAATTGGTGAAGAACACATTCTCCAACAATGAGAAATATTTGTTTCATTCATTGTCTCTTGATCCACCTTGATCTGGTCACCATTTTTCATTTAATGTGAATACACTAATGAAGAATGCTCTCATCATCATCTCAAACCTCTCAAAGTTTATATGTCTAACCCTTGGAAAATAATAATAATACGGTATTTATAGATTATTTAAATAGTTTTTTTTGAAAAAATAAATAAATAAATAATTTATTAATTTTAATTAAATTCACCCGCCAATGATTGCCTCTATCGGACTTCTAATGCCAACCAAACTTAGTTCATGCCTAGGGTAAACCCTAAACTATGGATTCAAATATTGTATTATATTTTTTATTAAATAATCTATCTGAGATATATTCAATTATTTATAAGAAACTATTTTTTTGTGATATTAATATATTTAAGATTTTTATAATATCAATTTCGGGCTTACCAAGCCTCAAAATATTTCTTCGTCTAAGTGTCTAGCTCTAAAAATATTCCTTAATATATTTAAAAGTCTTACATAGAAAAAATATAGTCTCTAAAATTATGTTAAATACTTTATAGAAGGGTAATTTATATGTAAATACTAGTAATTGTGACTTTGGGATGCAGAAAGACACATCTTGGGTAATGTGATCAAAGAAAATGAATTTACATTGATCTTTCAAAGGTAAATAAAATTAAAGAATTTCTAAGACCAAAAAAATTCACAAAGATCCCTATTTTTCTTTTATTATTTTGGTATTGTTGACTTTTTTTGAGAAAATTCTCACAAATTTTTATCCCCCTAACTCAGTTAACATGGAAGGGAGTAAAGTATATTTGGATGTACGGATGTGAATAAAGTTTTAAGGGTCACAATGACAGCTTATTCACTACACTTATATTCACACTACCCTCATATATAGAATGGTTTATTATATATATAAATTCTTCAAATAATTTATTAGGATGAATCCTTAGAAAAAATAATAAAGTAAAATCATACGTGTTATGAAAATTGAATTCCCATGAATAAAATTGCCCAACACTTGATTTGGAGTTAGTAACTATGATATTTGTACGAAATATTTAGATAAATTGCCTCTATATAGAGATGTGCGACATATATATTGACCATATAAGTTTATGTATATATATTCACAAAGAAGGAACTGAACTTGACTCATTAAAGATGGTGGTATTTGATCAAAGACTATTATTTCTCAATAAATTACTACCATGGGAAGATTAATAAGGTATATAATGTTGTTAACAAAAAGTAACTTAATTTACTATCTAGGTTGAGGATTAAGAAATATCCTATCTTTAGGGATATTCAAATAATTATACTGCATAACATAAAGGTAGGGAATACATCCTACCTTTCCAAAATGATTTCTCAACCATCAACCCAAGAGAAAATCATGGATCCATAAAGGGATAGTTTAGTTCTTCAAAAGAAGGTGAGAGAGACTAAAGGAGAGAATCCTCATGAATTAAACATATAAAAAGTAGGAGTCATCCAGTTTTAAACTTCACTCTACATTCCATAAACACAAAAAATGGGATATTAGATTATGCATATAGCCCATATTTATTTTTCTACCAAGGAAGTACTAAGAAGAATTATGATCCTTTAGAGAAATTATAGTGGAACAACATGATGAATTAGATTTTAGTATAAACCTAAATGTGTTTGGTATTAATTCATGTTAAGGTTAAGTATCATAATTCTATTAGTATGATACAATCATTACCCATCCAAACATGGAAATGGTAAAAAATAAAAATGGATTTTATCATTGATTCTCCATAAACATAAAAATGATATAAATCCATATTGTTTATGGTGAATCGATTTAACACAAATAATCCTGTAAATATCATCTGGTAATTTTTATCACTTGATCAACTTGTTGGAATGTCTTTTAAGAAATTTTTGAGGCTATATAGGGAACTATTTTCAATTGTATCTACTGATATCCATAGTTTACCTTTAATTTATAGATTATTATTCAATATGAATTAAACATAGAGTTAAACATTTATATGATATATCACCCCTAGATAGATGGTCAATCAGAATATACTATCTATACACTTGAATAAATGCTGATATTTTTATAAATTAACTTCAAAGGGGGTTGGGATCAATATTTTCCACCTGTTAGGTTCTAGTAAAATAATTTATTATACTCAATTATTCAGATGATACCAAAATAATTTGTACATGGGAAGAGATTCATAACTCATTTTTTTAATAAAGTTTGTGATTATAATTTACTATGACATGAACTTATGTAAGAAATAATAGACAATGTCTATTCTTTTGAATAAAACATTAAAAATGGAAAAATGTTAACAGAAAAGTCATAACGAAAATCATTAAGTAGATTTAGAGTTAGATATTGGATATAAATTATTAAATTGAATATTTCCTTTGAATATAGTCATGATGTTTGTAAAGAAGGTAAAAAATCGGAATAGGTACAATGGTCCCTTTGAGATCATTGATCATTTAGGAGCTATAGCCTATTAACTTGAATGTCCACCATATGAAACCTCATGTTACTATTATTTTAATTATTTTTTTAAGGGTTGGGGCCAAAGCCTCATTTTATTATTAAAACAAAGAAAATACATAATTAATTATTTAATAATATTATAGGTTAATTTAATTTTTTATAATATTTGTTCTTGAATTTTAATTTTTTGGAAATTTTCCTGCTTTGCTCGGTTTGCTCATAGTCACTTATAGTTTGGAAAACTATGCAGATGAACTTTTTTTAGGAGTTACCTTTAGAAAAAGGTTTACTAAAAATAGTTTATTCTAAATAGTGTTAATTCCCTTACATATAGGGTTCCTTAGTTTATTTTTAAATTTTCATAGTTAGTGCATGCGGTTAGTGTGCATAGGTAACACATGATTCAAGGAGAATCATACGGGCCTAAGGGGAAAATGTGTGTATTACCTTTACATGGTCGTTTTATAGTGAATAGGTTGTGAAAATATAGTATATACCATGAAAAAATCATGCAAAGTGTTTTAGATGATTACAGATTCATTTTTCAGGGTTTCTGTATGGTTGGTAAACCGTGTGGATAAACAGTGCAAGTGTGTTGTGCTTAGGTAGTTCCATAAGCATGGTTTACACACGGTTTGGAAAACCATATCACCAAACTATGTGTTCTACACATATTTCATTTAATATTGAAATTATCCTCATTACCCTCTTTTATTTTTTGTCTCTTCCCCTCATCTCCTATCCCCTTCATTTATATGATCCTCTTGGATCCCTATGGATATTTTCTTCATTATTTTCTTTCAATTTGTGGCTTCCCATCCCTTAAATTTCAAGCATTATTCAATGAAGTATATTTATTTTGTCCTCCTAAATTATGTTACCATTTTTCTATTATGTTATACTAGGTTTCATCTTCCACCATGATCCCAAAATTGTGGCTAAATAAAGGGTTTTGGTTTTAGTTAGTCATAACTGAGGGTTTTACTTTTCTAGGACATGTAGCGGGGTTTTCCTTGATTTTTTATGTGTTCACTGTATAAAGAAACACATTTAGATGTTATTATTATTTTTTTGAGTAATTTTTATTCATATTATCCTTTTATTGTAAAATTATTTTATTAATTGGGTGTTAAAAAATCATTTTTATTAAATTACAGTTCTATATGGCTCTATAAATAGGAATATAAAACTAGTTTCTATATAATTGGGCATATCATAAAATATTTTTTCCAATGGATTTAACATATCCCTTTTAATTATTTTTTTTATTATTCAAAGTGTTTATAAAATGTCCCAATGGTATCCTTTAAAATATTTTATGGAAATTGGGGGCATTGAACCTCTCCTGGGTTCTTCAAAAGAAGTTTGCTAGTTTTTTAAGAATGATTTTGGATTAAGAAGGGGTGCTTCTCTAAATGATTTAAAGTTATTAATTTTTTTTAATTTAATAGTAAAGAAAAATAATCATAATCTTGAGTTGGTTTTTATATAAAGTATCATTTGGAACCTTATTAAATATTGGGTTCATTGCTTGTGAGACCCACATGTTTTCCCCTACACTAGTTATTATTGATATGTGTTGTTTATAATTTTTATGATGGATTAATGATGTGAAATTGGTTTTTCTATATTAGGGTATTAGTTTTGTGGTGTGAGAAATTTATTATGTTAATTTATGTAATTATATGAATTTATTTCCCAACTCCTTTATCGTTTGATCATGGGGATACTAGGTAGCTAAGAAAAAACACATATGAGTGTAAACCCCTAGTTTGGATTGTTCTCTTAATATGGGGTCACTTCCCATGGAAGATAAGTGATCATGTTATTAATTTCATGTCCAAGATATATTCACTCTCATGGGATGGATATAAGGCCCAACTAGCATGATGGGGAAACCAAGATGGATAGGTTCTTTATTGTAGCCCTAGTGATAATTTATTTATTTCATGGATATATTACTTTAGAAACTAAGCTTATATCTAATGACTCTTGATCCTTGATAATTTTTTCCATTTAAAGGATTTTATTTTCCAATATTGATATGTCCCTTTAGGATTTTTAAAATTTTCACCCGTATTGTTATTAAATATTTTATGTTTTTTCTTGTTCTTATGGTGAAAATTCAATTTTGATATTTTTATTCAATAATGGATGTGTTTTTTAAATGGTTATAATGGTTTTTTTTGAAATATATTTAAAGAAAAAATTGTCAATTGTTTTTTCATGAGAGGCTTGAAATGTATTTCATAAAGGGGTTTTCCATGTTTTTTATAAAGTGAACAACATTGAATTTTTGATTTTCAATGAGGCTTCACCTATTTTGTTTTCAAAATAAATTATTTATTATTTATGTTATCATGTTTTATTTTTTTTACAATAGATTATAAAAAATTGAAAACCATTTTTTCATTACTATATTTAAAACTTGTATTATTGAACTTCTTAATGAAATTAAATACATGTAATATTAGTGATATCCTATTGGTCCTATTATCTCCCACCTTGTATACACACTAATGTGGGTGAACAAAACTCTTCTATTTTATACATATTTTAGGTTTCCCTCTATATTGATTGTCATTTCTTTTGGGATGATATATGAGTTGATAAGTAGAGGGAAATAATGGATTCCATAGAGATATTTTGGTGGTCTAGTTCAAGTTATGTTTTATTTGTTGGTGGGATGTATGATCCAAGATGGATTTTCTTTATCTATATTTAGTTATTTTATTCTAAATTATTATGTATAGTTTTTGGATGGTGTTTTTATGTATCTGAATTTTTTTAAATCATTATTTTTGTAGTTTATGACTCATTGGTTGGTTTTTTTGTTATGATTATTATTTCACCATGGGAATATAATTTATGGGAAGTATATTCTAGGATTTTGGAAAAAAAATATTTTTACTAACTATAATTTGAGGGATAAATCATTTCTATTTTTTTTCCTTGATAACCAAAAAATATTTTTCATCCCATAGGGGTTAGAAATTCCCTTTAGGTCCTATGAAAAATTAGGATATGTTATGCATCAGGTTAAACCAATCCAGTTCATTGAAAATGGTATCATGCCTAGGTTTAATGATGGTATTATATTTCAAATTTCTCCCTTTTTATTTGGGTAGTTGGTAGAAATGAAAATAGGGTTATCATAAATCAAGAGGTGGGTGTTGGAAGAGCCTATATATCTTTATCTCACTCTAATTATTGAGTTAAAACTGTAGATTTGGATTTGATTTATTTTTCTTTATATGAATTGATATTTATGATGGTTTTTTATCCCTATTGGTATCATTTGTTTTTTTTGAGGTCTGTTTATTGATTTTGGATTAAAATAATGAATGGATTTGAGTTGCGCGGATTAATTTCATGGCCTAAAAAACCATTCAGTAAACTAACACAATATTCTATAAAATTTATTAGACTAAAACAAAATTATTTCCTTGATATAAAACATTTAAGTATGTCCTTCATGGTTCTACATACCATTTTTTATTAAATACCTATGGATCCTTGGATTTCTCATGATCAATTTTAAATAAGGGGAAATAATCATTAAGTCACGTGTGGTGTGTTTAAGTGGTTGGGTAGGTTTTGGGTTGAGATTTTTGGAATTTTGTTCTTGTGAGTGTAATTAAATTTTTATTTGGTGTGTAAAGGATATATTTTTAGGTAATGTGGTTTTTTAAAGATTCCTTGGGTATTTTTAGTAAAAAAAAAATTGGTTTAGAGTGTTATGTTGTGAATTTGTTATGATTGGTGCTTCAAAGTTGGTTTGAGTGGAAAAGAGAGAGTTTTATGATATGTTTGATCTAAAATATGGTTTTAAGATTTTGTTTTTAATTTAGGAGTAGAATTATAATATATATATATATATATATATATATATATATAACTAGTATTGGTGGGTGTTTTGAAAGAATTGTATTATTTATTATAAAGTATTTCATAAAAAAGTGGTTTTAGTGTGGTGTTTATAGAAATATTTAAAAATAAAATGTGGATTTTGGGTAAATGGTGTAAGAAGTAATTAGATTTATTTTTATAATGGTTTCAAATTGTAAATTATTTATGAAATGATTCTATTTAAATTTAAAGTAACATAGTGTATCTTATCAAGTTTGTTTTCTTTTAAAATGAAATGTACCTTATTTTTCAGAGGTGTGCCTTGATAAAATGAATTTAAAAAAAAATTCTTTAAGAGTATGTGATATTAAGAAAGTATAAGGGGAGTTATGATTTGATTTATCTTAAAAGTATTATATTTTTGGGATTTTTCCATTGGTATGTAATTGGTGCTATTTTTTTTAAAATATGGGGCTTCACAATAATAAATTTTGGATTTATACTATTTAAAATATAGCTACCAAAATGGTTAATAAATAAATTAAAAGGAATTTTTCTAGGGATTATCTTCTTGATGAATAATTTTTTATCCTATAGAAGGAGTTCTTTTAGTTTCCAACTCAAACTAGACTCTGAAGGGTGTGTTGGATTTAGATCTTCCTCTACTCTTGGATCATTTCTTTGTTGTGACTATTGTAACATCTTCAAGGGTTTTGGATTTTTTTCTTCAAGTTTCCTTTAGTGGATTTTAATTTTATTATGTCTTGGAAAAATTCTTATCAGGTGTTTCCTTTTGGGTGATTTTAAAAGACTTTATGGGATCTTCATTATTTTTGGATATGGTTTTATAGAGAATGAAACATTATTTCTTGGGGGATTCTATGTTTGGTGTTAACCATTTGTGGTTAATTTTGGATGGGTTTGACATGATGGATCATTATTTCCATGCATGGTTAATTAGGACCAAGGTTTTCTTTTGGTGAGAACCTTAGGGTATTGGTATTTTTTGTGGGTTCATCATGAGATGGATCCCCATTATTAAGGTCCAAGATTACCCATATAGAGTGATGGCTAGAGGTGAGTACCCATGTTGTTTCTTATATGGGTTGGGTTGTGAGTGTTTTCCTAGACCATGTCAGATGGTAATTCCTTAATGGATTCCTTTATGGTTTAGTGAGATTGTTTTAGGGTTGTTTGTATTATCTTAGGGGTGGTATATCTTTGGGATTTCAATTGGATTCCTTGGAGTGGTCAATTATGGAAAATAGATGGAAATTTTTTATGATGGATTTATATAATAATTTTTTCCTTTTATTTAATCACTTTATAATAATTTTAAATAGTGGGGATACCTCTATGGGTCTCCAACCTCTTGAGTCTTATGTTTATATGGTTTTAGTTTTCTTTATGATTATAGTTGGTTGGTGTTATTGGAGTAATTCATTTTATTGATTTTCTAATTTAATTGGATGGTTATAAATGATCAATCATGTTTTATAGTTTCTTTATTATGATATAAATTTGATTTTTCTTCCATAAACACACTCAAACTTTGATCAGAGTGTGGAAGTCCTTATCTTTCACAACATTTTTCTTTTGATTGATGGATTTTTGGAGCTTGAAATACTTATGGTTGAGATATTGTAACACCCCATGTAACTTTTGTTTTATTTATTTAATTATATTTTGGGGAAATTTAAATTAATATTATATTTAGGATTAATTATAAATTTTTGCAAACTTTTCCCCTTTGAATGTTTTCTACATGATCATCAAATGATATATTAAACCATTCCGACAACCCTTATGCGGGATCTTTTTTCTGTGCATGGGTTAGCATGCATGGTTTAGTTTGAACCAAATAGATAAACTTATGTAAATAATTCCTCTATTCATTTTTCAACATGGATGGTTAGTGTATATGAGTAACACATAGTTCAAGGTTAACCATATGAGTCCAAGGGGAGACCATGCTACTTACCTTTATATAGGGGTTGTCTAGTGAATAGTCGTTATATAGTTAGAAGAAACTATAGGACAAACTTATAAGGTGTTTAAAATGATTATATATCCAATTTTCGTGGTTGTAAGATGGTTAGTAAACCATGTGTCCAAACTATGAAAGTGTATTGTCCTAGGATAGTTCGATATACAATTTTGGTGCATGTTTTGGAAAATCATTATTCGAAACTCGGTGGTATGCTATTATTTCACATAAATTTGAAATTACCCATATGTCCTTCTCTAATTTTAAATCTAATTTCCTCCTATCCTATCCCCTTCATTAAAATTATCCTCTTGGATTCCTTGGTATATTTTATTCTTCTTTTTCATTTACTTGGTCACTTCCTCACCCTCAGATTTCAAGCAATCATTGAGGCAATGTTTTTCTTTTCTCCTATTTAATTTTCTTCTTCTTTTTATCTTTAATTATACTAAGTTTATACATACTATTTGAACCTTAAATAATATTGAAATATAGTGTTCAGGTTTGGGTGGGTTATAACCTAGGGTTTTACTTGTCTAGGACCTGTAGAGGGTGGTTCCCTAATCATTTGAGTGTACTCCATATAATGCAAAACATTGTGATATCGTTATGGTTTTTTTAGATAGTTGTTTCTATGTTTTCACATTATTATAAAATTATTTGAATTATTTTATGATATAAATTCATTTATATTAAATTATAGTTGTATATGGATCCTTAAATGGGATTATAAAGTGGGTTTCTGTGTAATTGGTCTTTAAATAAATGTGGTTTTCCAATAGATTCAATGCATCAATTTTTAATTAAAAGTATTAAATATGAAAAGTGTTTATAAAATGGACAAAGGGTATCTTTCAAATTATTTCATGAAAATTTTAGGCCTTAATCCTCACTTTTTTTTAAAATAAGTTTCCAAATTTTTAAAGAATGCTTTTTGGATTAAAACGGGGTGTAACCCTACATGATTTTAAGTAATTAAAATTAATGAATTTAAAAGGAATTTAAAATACTTAGAATCCCAAGATTGTTTTTATATGAAGGCTCTCTTAGGACCTCATTAAATAGTAGGTTCATTTCTCTTAAGACCCTCATTATTTTATCCTATTATTTTTTCCTAAATATGGATCGTTTATCATTTTTATGAGGGTTTTATGATGTGAATGGGTTTTTTTCTATAAAAGGGTATTGTAGGTGAGGTGTAGGAATTTTTTATGTTTGTTTATGTAATTATCTCAATTTCTTACTCACCTCCTTGATTGTTTGGTCCTGTGAATGATAGGTAGTTAGGTAGATACATGGATTAATGAAAACTCCTAAAGTGGTTTGTAACTTTATAAGGAGTCGATCCACGTGGATGATATGTGATACTAAGATTTATAATGTTATTAGGGTATCATGGAACTCATGGGATGAATATATGTCCTAATGAGATCAATATGGCTATTAGGATGGAATTTTTCTTTATTTATGACCTAGATATCATGTTGTTTGTTTAGGGTTATATAAACTGAGTACCTTGGTTTATAGTCAATTATTATTTTCCCTTGATAGGTGGTTCCATGTATGGGATTTTTACTTACATACTTATTATTTACCCTTATGTTTGTTATTAGTATCACCCTTATTGTTCTTATTTGTTTTCATGTTGTTGCTTGATCTTAGGGTGCCACTTCACATGGGATATTTTTATCCACAACTGGGTATGTTTTTGAAATGGTCATAAAGGATGGTTTGGAAAGATAAAAATATTAAATTCTATTTTTTATGAGTGGTTTGAAATGGATTTCATAAAGGAATTTTTATTGGTTTTTCATGAAGTGGAAAATATTGTAATTATGGTTTTCAAAGAGGATTCACCTATTTGGGTTTTAAAAAACAAATGACTTTCTCTTTGTTTTGTGATATATAAATTGTTTTCATTATGGGTTATAAAAATGGAAAATATAATTTTTATATAATGTCTTCAAATTATAATTTTGAAATTCTTAAAGAAATGAATTTTATAGAATCCTTGGTGACATCTCACTGAGAATGATATCTTACATCATGCATACACACTCTTAAGTGTGTGTAGCTCTTATATTTTAGATTGTTACCATGTTATGATTCAAATTAGTTATCATTTATTTTGATAAAATAAATGATTTGGGATGTAGAGAGAAGCCTTGGGTTTTATGAAGGTACTATTTTAGTTTGGTTTGAGTTCTTTTATTTATTTTAGGGTGTGGTGTATTAGCCAAAACAACATTTATTTATCTATGTTCAGTTATTTTATTATAACATGTTATTGATTTTTTTTAGGATGGTGTTTCTATATCCTTAAAAATGGGTTAAATCATTATAATTTTCATTTATGAATCGTTTTTTGGTTTATTTATTTTGGTTATGATTATTGGTGTAGCATGGGTGTAGAATTGTAGAAGGTATATATCAAACTTACTGTAAAATATTCAATTTTTGTTAACTGTAATTTGAGATAAAAAACATTCCAACATATACTTACTTGATTACCAAGTAGTATTTTTCAGTTTTTGGGGATTAGGAATGACCTTTAGTCCTTATGATGGATCAGTTCAGGGACATGTTGAGTTAACATTCTCTGATTCATTACACATTGGTATTAGGGGTAGTTTCAATGAAAGGCATTGGTTATAGAGTGATCACTTTCTCTTTAGGGATGTTTTTCAAAGGATAATAGGAAAATATGAACTCAAGAGGTGGGTACAGGAAGAGTCTGGCTATCTATTTCTCTCTCATGGCCTTCTGTTACTAGGAGTTGATGCAATTTAACATTCATTTTAATTATTCTTATGGATTTATATTTACAATCATAGTGTCTAATCACCATTGGAATTATGAGTTTCCATGATATTTATTTTATTTGGGATGAAAATAGAGAATAAATTTTAGTATTATAGATTTATTTTATGGGTTTACAAACCATGTAACAACATGATGCTTTATTCTAGAAACTTTTTAGATATTAGTGCACGATTGGTTCTAAGATATCAACCATGTAGTAAAGTCATGTATGATTATACATCCCTTTTTTTTGTTATCTAAACTTCTTAAATAATGGATTTTTCATAGGGAATTTCAAGGAAGGATAAAGGAATTAGGGAGACTCTTGTGATATGTTGAGGTGGTTGGATCGATTTTGGGTTGATATTTGTGGTATGTTATACCAGTGGGTGTAGTTAAATTTTTATTGGGTGTGTAAACTACAGATTTACATGGAAGATGGTTTTAATTTAAAATTAATCATTGGTGATTATTCATAAAATATATTTTTCTTTGATACATTATGTTATGTTTTTTTCTTGGTTATTTAAAGGTGGTTTGAGAGGAAAACAATGAGTTTTAGCATATGTTTGATCTAAAATTGGGTTTTCTTAAGTGTTTTTGAATGCTGGAAGATAATTCTATAAAATATTAAATTCTAAAACTAGTTTTGTTGTGTGATTTTACAGAATTATTCTATTTCTTATAATGTATTTTAGAAATAAATTAGTTTATGTATGTTTTTTTGGATAATGTTTTGGAAATAAATTTTTAATTCTAGGTAAATGTTTTAAGAAGAAATTACATTCATTTTGAGAATGGTTTCAAATTTTAATATAATTTTTGAAATGATTATAATCAAATATAAATTTAATTGGCATGTTTTATTGATCTTGTTTTGTTTTAAAAATAAGTGTTTCTTATTTATCATGGGTGTGTCCTGGTGAAGTCAATTTTTATACTTGTCAATGGGTGTTAGTGATTTTAATAATAAGAATAAACCTTATGATGCATTTAATTTTTAAAGGCTTATGTTTGTTTGATTTTTCTGTTCTTATATAATGGGAAATATACATTTAAATAGTGTGGTATGAATTTAAAAAACTCAAGTCCAATTATATTTAAAATTTCCCTCTTATAATGGTCAATAAAGAAGTTAAAAGGCTTATTTATATGGGTGATCATACTAATAAATCATTTCTATCCCCTAAAAAGAGTTCCTTTAGTTCTTGACTCTACCCACACTTTAAATGGTGTGGTATATTCTTATATTTATCAACTCTTTGGTTATGTCTTTATTGTGTCTAATGGGTCACCTTCTAAAATTTTGGTTTTTTTTTGTATTGTGGGTTCTATTCATGTACTGTAATTTTCTTAAGTCTTGGGAAGATTGTAATGGGGATTTTTTTAAGAGATTCTCAATTTATTTTTGGTATATTATTTATTTTTAGTTATGAATTTAGAGTTAATATAACTCTATTTATTAGGGTATTTTGTGTGTGGTGTTAACTATTAGAGCATAATTTTGGATATATTGGACATGGGGTCCTTTGGGTACATGCTCCGATAATTAGGATCAAGGTTTTATTTTAGTTATCACCTGATAGTGTTGGTTTTTATAGGTTCACTATGATATGGGGCCCCGTGGTTAAGGTCCTAGTTTACCTATGTGAAGTGGGGGAATGAAGAGATTTCCCCTGTTGTTTATTATTATAGTAAGGTTATGAGTTTTTTCATGACCCATTTTGGATGGAAAGGCATTGATGGATTTCTTGGTGGTTTGATGACATTTTTTTGGGGATATTTGGATAATATTAAGGGTAGTATCTCTTTTTTATTTTTATTAGTAACTTTAGAGTGCTTTACTATGGTTAACATATGGAGTTTTTTAGTGATGGATTTATCTTAGCAGTGTTTCATTTCACCACTTTAAAGGAATTCTAAATAGTGGGGAAACCCCGATGGGTCTCTTTCCACTTGGGTCTTATGGTTAAATGTTTGTGGGTTGATGGATGATTGTATTTTGTTGGTGTTGTTAAGTGACATGTATTCCATTTATTGGGGATATAATTTGGATGGTCATGGATGAACAATAATTTTTAATGGTTTCCTTCTAGTGTAATCACTTTATTTTTTCTTCCTCAAACCTACCCACTCTTGGATTGGGGTGTAGAGGTTTTTATCTTTCACCACCTTCCACTTTTAACCAATGGATATTTGGGGGAATAAAGTGTTGTGGTGAGAAGATTATGAGACCCCATGTTACTATTTTTTATTTAATGATAGTTATGGGTAATTTAAATTATTATAATATGTTTTATTGTTTTTTGTTTTTTTTGGAATTTTTTCCTCTATGAATGGTTTGTGTACTGTCAATAAAACAACTAGAAAATGAAGCTACTACCATGGACCTATAGCCATGGTTTCAAAACTATGTCAATATGTAGCTATAGCCATGGTTCTATGGCCTACAGCCACGATTTTCCAAAACATGGATCCAACCCATTTCTATAGACACGATTTTGTGTCTTATGGACATAGATTTAAAAACTGTGTTGATATGCCAACATTTTCGAAGCCCTATAACTGTGGTTCTCCAAAACTATGTCTATAGTGTTCCTGCGCTTTCGTAGAAACAAAAATTGTCTCAAAAATTTTGGCGGGAAGCCCTACTGCCATAGTTTTGAGGCTATTCATATGGTTTTTATTAATATATATCATAATATGTATATATATATACACAAATTGTCACACGGTGTAGTGGTGAGTATTCTGTATTGCAAAGGGAAGATACAGGGATCAATACTCGCTGGTGACATTTTCCTTATTTAGGCTATTTCCATGATTTACCAATGCTATTACCACAGATTTAACCGTTACTATAGGTCAACCACCATGGTGTCCAATTTTGAGGCATATTTACACAATTTTAAAAACCGTGGCACTAGAGGAGGATATACTTCTACGGTGATAGCGGCCACGGTTGGCGTAAAATCGTGGTCGTAGCTTATTGCCACAGTTTTGAACCATGTCAATAAGACTTTTTTCTTGTTTTGTAAATAGTTTGGAATACAATGCACATGGGTGTACATATATTCACAAGTTATCATACATGGTTTAGTATGAAATGTGTGGGTACCCTTACATATAGGGGTCCTCAGTTCATTTCTAAAAGTGCATGGTTTTTGGAAATAGGTAACATAAGGTTTAAGGTAAACCATGAAAGTCCGAAGGGAAACTCTATATGGTTTACCATTATTTTAGTTTTTTAATAGTGCGCAGATTTTTCATGGTTTTTAAAAACCATTTTATAAGAATATGAGGTTCTATATAAGATTACAAAGCCACTTTTTTATGTTTGTCACACGGTTTGTAAACTGTGTTCCCAACTCGTGCGATTGTGTTATGCTTTAATAGTGCCATCTCTACAATTGTTGCATATTTTATAAAACCATGTGGTCTACCAATATTAAATTTAAAGATAAAATTATAGTTATTCCCTTCTCAAATTTTAATTATTCTCTCCTCTTATCCCCTCCTATTCATTTGTCTAGGCCTCTTGGATCCATGGGGATATTTTTCCTCTCTTTGCCTTCAATTTTTGGCTTCCTCTACTTCATACATTAAGAATTATTTAAGGTAATATATTTATATTATCCTACTTCCACTTATTATTATTTTACTATTCTATTCTCCTAAGTTTATAATTCCTCCACTAACCCAAAATTGTTGTGAAATTTAGGGTTATTATTCATTTTGGTTCTAAATTTGGGTTTTTCATGTATAATGAATATAGAGGGTGTTTCCTTAATCGTTTAAGTGTTATCTATAAAAGGTGGAATGTTTTAAAATCATTATAAATTATTTGATGTAGTTTTTGCAATGTAATCACTTTATTATATAATTATTTTACTTCTTAGTTATTAAAATTTCATTTTTATTGAATCATAGTGGTATATAAATCCTTAACTGAGGTTAATTGGCTTATAATAAAGTGGGTTTTCCTATGGATAGCATGTATTTCATTAAATTAAATGTTTTAAATATGCCAAGTGTTTATAAAATTGATTGAGGGGATCTTTTAAATGATTGATATAAATTATGGGCCTTGAGACTCGATTTGGATCCTCAAAAGAAGTGTTCTAGATTTAAAATAATTCTTTTTGATTAAAAATTGGTTAATTTCAAAATTCTTTCAAGTTATTGAAATTATCTAATTTGAAACAAATTAAAATTAATCAGTGACCTGACTTATTTTTTATATAAAGTCCCTTCTATAACCCTATTGAATATTGGATTCATTGACTGTGGGAACCCCATTGTTTTATCTTTTTATTTTTTCCCTAGTATAGGATGTTTATAGTTTTTATGATTATTTTATGATGTGAAAGAGGTTGTTCTATGTGAGGTTGTTGGAGGTGCGGTGTGGGAAATTTATTATATTCATTTATAAAATTATCTAAATTGATTTCTCACCTCCTTAATAGTTTGGTCATGGGAATTATAGGTTCCAAATTAGAAACATTAATGGGTGAAAACCCCTTATATGGATTATGATCAAGTTAAGGGGTCACTTCCCAAGAATGTTGTGTTCTCCAAAGATGTATTACTTTCTCATAGTAACTTCACTTTCATTGGATGGATATAGGGCCCAACTAGATTTATGGGGTTGTCGATACAGATAGGTTATTTAGTGTCAACCTTGATATGTGACTCCATATAGGTTATTCTCGTTTCCATAATTTTCATTTCCCCTTTCACTTATTATTAGTCGCACCCATATTTTTTTTATATTTTTATGTTTTTTCTAGATATTTTGATGCCACATAGACCGTGATAATTTTATCCATGGGTAGGTATGTTTTGGAGATATTTATAAATTATTGTTAGAATAGTTTTTTGGGAAAACATTCTTCATTGGTTTTTTCAGGAAAAAGTTTAAAATGGTTTCGTAAAGGGGTTTTCAATGGTTTTTAATGAAGTGGAAAACATTTTCATTTTTGGTTTTTAAATAGGATTCATATTTTTTTGTTTTAAAACAACATATTTATTCTCTGTGTTGTGATGTGTGATTTTTTTTAACTATGGTTTATCAAAATAGAAAATTTAAATTTTCATTACTATATTTCAAATTAATTTTTTTTAACTATTTAATGAAAATAATTTCATATAATTTTTGGGGAGATCCCATTGGGTTTGTTAGATCACACCCTTTATACACACTTATGTTCATATATGAAGCTCTTACATTTTATATTGTTTCCAAGTTATGATTTAGATTGATTTTCATTTCTTTTAGGTTGGCGGATGAGTTGGAAGATGGATAGAAATATTGGGTTGTGTAGAGGCACTCAAGTAGTCTGGTTTGAATTATATTTTATTTTGGGCTATGATATATCATCCAAGACAAACTTTCATTATCTGTATTCAGATATATTATTGTACCTTATTATGTATTGTTTTGGGTTGGATTTTTTAAATCCATAAAAATTGGTTAAATAATTTTTATTGATGCTTATAACTCATTGGATAGTTTATTTATTTATTATTATTATTGGTATATCATGGGAATACAATGGATGGATGGTCCATTTTTTACTTTTGGTAAAAGATTTTTTATATGTTAACATTGATTTGAGGATAAAATCATTCCAAAGTGTGCTTCCCAAATTCCCTATCACTAGTTTCCAACTCATGGGGATCAAGAATTACATTCGATCCATGTGATATATTTGATTGATTGATGTCTTGGGTTATCCAGGGTCTATTTTTTACACGCCAAACCTATATTAAGTGGAAAAGTTATTCCAAGTATGTCTCTTGAGTAAGTACATATTGGAACCCTTGCAAATAATAAATCTAAAGGTAGTGAAACTAGAGTATAAACTCTCTTATGAGAAGTAGTAGAGGAATATCATAGATTATAGAGAAAAAGATATACATAACAAGACCAATCACATTTTAAATTTTTATCAAACATTTATATGTATATAATGGTAACATGGGAACTTGGGGATGTAATGAAACATAAGTCCCCAATCTTTTTTCTACTGAGAATTTGAATTTAAATTTCAAGGTAAAACTTTATAAAATGATAAATAATAAATAAACCCAAAATTTTAAATTTAAACATTTTTCTTCTTAATATAAATTTCTATCATTTTTTGGGTCCTGGTATAGTAAAAATCACATGCACAACATAATAAAAAATCTATTGTAATTATACCATCATTCAAAAATTCAATTCTTGAAGTTATAAATATTTTGATTTGGAAAAAAATTAATGTTATTCTTAGTAATATAAAAGAAAAATATTTCATGTATTTTTAAATAAATAATTTTATATTTAATATTTTAACACAAAATACCCCTACCCTTCCTGAATAAATATCCCCTCTCTCTATCTTGTAAAATTACTTAAAACATTTTCCATAGTGTTTGATTTCTACCAATATTTATCCCATTAATCCTCCTATAATCCTTATATATATATTCAATTCTCTTACCAATCTAAGATTCCAAGTAATTATGTACTTATAAAAGGTTAAAACTTCAAGGATTATGTAACATTCCTTCCTCTTCCATTCAATATTTCTTCTTCTTATTTTCTGTTCTCATTTTTTTCTAAAAAAATCCTTCAAAATTGATTATTTATCATATTAATAAGAAATTAATCATATTATACTAATTGAAATTTTTTATTTGTTATATATTTATATATCTTATATCTTATTCTTTTTATACATCTCATTAATGGTTGGTTTAACCACCTATGAATTCATTGTTAATTTTTTATTTATCACTACCTTCACGATTAGTAAATGTAGCCTTTTTATAGTATTTGTATTTATGTATGTATGGATTCATGTATATATATATTTTAAATTATTTTTTATCTTATGGATTTAATTTTACTAATAAATAAATAATAATGATAAAAACTATAATATTTAAATAAAATTTGGCTAAATTGAAAACACATTATGTCACACCTTTCTATCCTTCATAAAATTTTAATAATTAATTTAAAATGGTAATAAATGATAAAAAATAACTTAAATTGATGTAAAATAATTATATAATAGTATTTTATTAAACCTAATATTGTTATAAAATAGGTTTTAGAGTAACGAAGCCAAATAATATCTAATCTATGGGGGCTCTTAAACTTTATCCTTTTATTTTTTGTTTATAATCTCTCTTATTATCTCTTTTCATTAAGATTCTTGAAAATTATATTTATATACCTTATAAAGTACCTTTATTTTATTTTTCATTTCCTTCTTATTAGGATATTCATGTCTTTATTTCCTTGGGATGAATTTTTATCCACCTTCAATGAATAAAAATAAATACATTATTTTTGTAACATCTCAATGATTTTTCTCATGTTTTTTCTTCTCCTCTTCATAAACGATGTTTTATTATTAGTTGGTTAAAACCTTCAAAATAAAAAATAATGAAAGAATTTATTCTTTTGAGTTCCTCTAAGTTTATTCATCAATATATGTTGTATGAAATTATTATGAAAGATACACTTTTATCATTGGTTTTTTTATGTTAAATATAGATGCATGTTTCCTTTTTAAGTGGAACACATTATTTTAAGAATAATATAATGTGATAAATGGGATTTTAATTATACATCTTTCTAAATCATTGGTTAAAGAATTATATCTCATGATATCATTATGAATAGTCATTATATAGTAAAATTTTTCTACATTATTATAAATGGTCATGAGGTAGTTATCTTTGCCCATTATGTTATGATGTCTTGAAAATGATCCTTTAATTGTGTTTATGATGTTTTATTATAATGTTGCTTCCACATTCCTTGTATCTTATATATTATTCTTATCAGTATGATTATGTTATTATGATGTGATGATTATTATTATGCTCACCCATGTACTCATGTTGATTTAGTTTACCTCTTAATTTATTATTCATTCCCTTATTATGAGTTATGCTCACCATTTATTTAATTATTTTCTCTAGGAGATCACATGTATTTAAAAGTTTATGAAATCATATTAGAGGACTATAATGAAGTATTTAAACAAAGTTCAACATTTTATGTTTATAAATGTTATATAAAACTAATTTTCAAAGACATTTAACCTATATATTTTAGGTTTTATAATATTTGTACATTTTTATAAAAAATGGGGTAATATCCATGCATGTAAAGTATGATTTACTCTAATTGTGGTATTAAAGGGTAGAATAAAACTAAGTAATCTATGTCAAATAAATATATAACAATACTCTGGTTTCTATTAAATATATATAAATATAATTTTTGGCACCAATGACTTGGATATATTAATCAACACACAATAGTGTGATTTATTAAGTATAATGTTTCTAAGTAAATACACATAATTAAGAGATATAAAGAAATTTTTTACCATAGGTATTGAAAATATAATATCATAAGTAAGACTTATAAGTCCTATATGAATATAAAAAAGGTTTTTTTATAGTAATCCAAGTTTGAGTGTCTGTAAAAATAAAAAATTCCTATATAGGTAAGAGATACTATATTTTTTATTTAATATTATGACATGATGTATTAGGAGACTCTAATAGATAATAAATTAGAGGCTTTTTATTTAATTAAAAAATACCAAATAATGAATAAAAATATATGTGATGAAAAGGTCATTATTTTGAGATTATAAAATGACACAAAATTCACAAACAAAATTGTTAAAAAAATATATTAATATGAAATGGAAATTCATTAATACTCAGTCAAAAAGGAACCCTAAAAAATGATTTGATTTAAATAAGGAATAATAATATATAAATCCTCAATATGAAAATGTTAATTTCAAATTAATTTATACTAAAATTATAAATATAATTTATTAGGTAATCAGTATATAAAAACAATATTTTTTATTAACTACGAAGAGTATACTTATTGTGAGATGTGGTGGATAGATATATCAAGACTCAAATATTTTTAGGTATTTAGGAGTCATTGTTATATCTAAAATAAATAAAGGAAACTATGAATGTATGAGAGAAAAAGTAATGAAATTATATTTTTTGGATACTTATCTTGTTGATATTTCAATTAAATGACTAGAAAGATGAATAAAAGTTAGGATTTCACTACTACAGAAAATTAACACTCTATTCACTTAAAAACTAAAAAATCATGATAATAAAAAAAGTATATTTTCTAAAATTTATATTATCCAAATATGGTAATTCATAGGTTTATTATAAATTATATTCTAAATAAGATGTATTTTTAGTGATTGAAACTTTTCAAGAATCAATAAGGAATGGTAGAATATATATAAAAATAATATTGGTGATATGAATACATTAGTTAAAAAATGTATAAAAAATACATACTGAAAAAAATTTATATCTCTTATTGAACTAAGATATTTTAAATAGACATTGATGGAGAAAAGTTGGGTTAAATAAAATAATAAATATATTGAAAAAATTGGGAATAATTTCACATGGTAAATTATTCCATGGCTAATGGATAAAAACATCATTAAAACCAAGTTTTCTTTTTGAAAAAAAGTAAATAAATATAGAAATTAAATATTAAAAATGTTCAATTAATATGAAATGTGTATTTTAAAATTAAAGGTGTGGTTATTGATGAAATGTTTTTTTTGTTGGAGTGATATTTTCATGAATGTAAAAAATGAATATGAAATGTATGTGATTGGTGAAATCACATTTTTTATTAGTTTTTTATATCAATCCAAACTTTATTAGATCATAAATTTCTTAAATAAAATATAATATTAGGGATTTAACTAATTTTAGAATGGAATATAACCAACCCATTTCAGCACTATCTATTAAAATAACAAATTTCTAAAGTTTTGAATGTGTAAGTTAATGAACAACATGGAGTATACAAAATTAATCTAAATGTAATATATTTTATATTTACCTAACTAGATATTGTGTATGATATATGTCCAAAAATAATTTACTAAATAAACAAAAAACAAAGTTACTCTTTGGAATTAAATATAATACTTTCATAATTCAAAGTTATGTTGTAATATGTATTATATTATGTTATAAAAAATAAAATAGAGCTGACATCTACTACTAATATGAATTGGTATACGTAAATAGATTATAAAAATTAAATATATAGATGTTATTTAAATATTTTAAGTAAGTACATTTCAAGGGTCATAAATAAGAAAGATTATATATGACTGATCATAATAGAGAAAGAATATGTATATGTTACACAAGAATGAGTCCAATTTATTTGTAAGTGGTAATAATTGGTGCATAGTGAGAATAAATTTTTATACAATATCAATTGTATATGATTATAATAGTTCTAAAAATATTTGAAAAAAGTAATTCTATCACTCAAAAACAAAATACATTGAGATTTTTTACAACTTATGAGTCACTAGTATGTCCAATTTTATTTTTTATTTACCTTGTTTTCTATTTTTAGAGATTATGGGAGTTGAGTATGATGTAATGACCCCGATTATACTAAATGGTTCCCCAAGACGGGGTCCAGATGACCTCAAATGTGCCTCCCTATATGCCAGAGGCTACTGACTAGTAGTAGGGTTCTAAGGTGGTATAGTGGAGAGACTATACCCTTATGGACAAAGTAGCACATTGGTGAAATAAATAGATAAATAACACAAGAATAATAAACAACTGAATGTGGAAGTTAAATCATACAATTGTAATAAATAACCAATATAAATAATATCCTACATCATATACAAAATTATGTCATGTAATGTGTCTATAAAAAGGTAAACAAATAGGCATGGTTGAAGTCATGAAATATAATGCATGTATCAAAAGAGAAAAATACCAAAAAGGATATCTCTAATAGCATCATGATACATATCTCAGTCATGTGCTTACCTACTCCCATGCTATAACCAAATAAAACATCAACCACTAGTCACTTTCCCCTATCCCTACCTACATCTAAAATATATTCTCTGGTACCATCGGCAGCCCAGATAGGGTGTGAGATAAACTCAATAGGCCACCACCAATAGTGTATATAAATATTTAGTCACTAAATATAATATAAAAAGTGTGCATATATAATAAATGGCAATAAGTGGTAAAAGTTTCAAAGGGTTACCTCTAGTTCCTAAAGGATACCAGGCTGACACTACCTATTTGGTCGCATTCCAGATAGTCCCTAAAAATGTCACCATATGTATACATATATATGGTCTGTATACATAGTGAAATTTACATCCATATATATGGATAATTCTACTAAACTAGACCTAAGGAATAAATATAGAATCCATAAGTAATAGCATGAGTCTCATAAATGTTAAGGGATGTCATTCCCCTTATGACAAGAATAAGGGACACCATTCCTAGATCATAACTATAGGGTCTCTATTCCCAAATCATATTAATAGGGTCTCCACGATAGAATCATGTCCATAGTGTCTCCATAACAAAATCATCATAACTATTATGGTTATCTAGGACAATCTATATAAAAAGTTTCACCATGAACATGTATCATATCAATAGGGTCCCTATTTCCATTCATATCATTAGGGTCTCCACTCCCATATCTCATAAATCATAAGGGTTAGCATGCCCATTCATTTTAATTCATAACAGTCTTCATGCCCATATATCACAATAGTATAAGGGAATCCATTCCCATATATAACATCAATAGAAGGGACGTCATTCTTGTATATAAGAAATATAAAATTGAGGTGTTGCACCCATATATAATTGTAGTGATATGTATTCAAAGTCTTTAATAAGATCTAATAGATAATAAATAATTCATTAACATTTCATATTAAAAGGGGTGTGATAATTGTTCTATTTAGTCACATGATTTTGTTTCACCACTCACCCTTCCTTTAATTTATTATATTTTGATAAGTGTGATAGTCATTCTCCACCATAACAATTATCTATTTTCTTTGATTATATGAAATTTTAGAAGTCAAACCAAACACACTAATGGGTGTTTTGGTTATATAACCATAAAGGTGAAATTGGTATATAAAGGGTACACCCAATAGGGTAGCTCATGTTGAGGTTTACAACCTCACATATCTCTAGGGATCTAGTAAAATCATTTGGTTCGAAAAGGGAAACAAATTTAAAACAGATTCATTTTTAGGGTAAATGCATGTTGAAACCAGCATGTGGCACACATCACATATTATAAAAATCTCAACTTTGAGGGATAAATACTAGAACACATACTGATTAGTCACTGAAAGTGGCTAATATTCATTGTTAAGATCTTAATATTAATGTGTTTAAAAGTTCATAAACATCAATTTTAGTCCAATTCAGAAATTGAACTTCATTTCCCATCATTGTGCAATTCATGCTTAAAATGTCAATTTGGGCCCACTCAATAAATTGCTTTTGTAAATTACAATATTCATCATTTTAATTTTAAATTTTGGGATATGATTTATCACTTTGTTTGGAACATTTTATCTTTTAGGTCCGATGGATGAATCCCAAAGGAAGATGGAGAATTTTGCGCCTGAAGGCAGAAACATGCTGGAAAAAGCATAATGGGCCTAAGGCCCATCAAACAAATGTGGGGCCCAGAAACCAAGCCCAATGAAGCTCAAATTTATACAGTAGAAAGATAAAAATATGAGGATCATTTTATTCAACTGTGGCCGGAGATAATTCTGATGTTTTCATGATGATAAAGGGATATGAAGTTAAGATTTAAATGGTGGACTCGTCATTAATGCACAGAAATCAGTCCCACCATTTCGACCATAACTTCCAAACGGCTGAGCCAAATTTCCTGAGATTTTTAGAGCTTCTATAAGACACATGGACGAAGATATTTTATATTTATGACACCATCGTATTCGGCCATATGAAGTGTAAAACTCACACGTCAAAATGGAGGACGAATCTGGACAGTTTTCCGGGTCAACTTCGAAACGTCAATTTCCTTTTGATTCTTCACCCTCCTTTTGACTCTCTTAATTTTTGGGGGGTGAATTTAATGTTGGGGGTGGACCTAAGGCTCCTAATATGCCTATATAAGGAGATGGTGGTGAATGAAATTATCATCTAACATTTTCCTTTGAATCCAAGTTTTTCTTTCAATTGTAATTTCCCGCTTTCGTTTTGTAATGGCATTGTCAATTTCTCTAATGTAAGTTTTTCATTCACGTTTAGTATTTTAATAAAATTTCTTCTTCTTCACTTTTATTTTTCCTTTTTTTACACGTTGATACCGTTGAATCGTAGTGTGAATTTATTCACACCCGCACTTGTGAATTCATCACACAACGGTGGAGTGTTCATTTTGATTAATGTTTTTTTCTTTCTTCTTCAATCCCGCTTCTTTAAGTCAATTACCCGCTTCCATTGATAGAATAACATCAATGGAGGGCTAACCTTTTATGGGTTGATCCTAGGGAGTTGCATAAGTTGGATTGAATGTTATTTTATGTTCTTAAATTCATAAATTTGTTCTTTATTTTAAGAGTTCCTTTCTTTGATTTATCTTCTTCTTTGTCTTCACCGAATTTAACGACGACACATTTTGAGTGCTAGTACGATCCAATTCCTTGCAGTGCTCATTTAATTGATCCTCTAAGTGAATTATTGATTAGCCTTGAAATTGTGTATGGATTAAATCAGAGAATGATATTAAGGAATTATTTCATTTAATGGATACCTCTTGAACCGATGAACAGAAAATCAAATGAAAAACAAATACATCCAATCAAGCCCAAGAGACAACCTAGGATTGACTCACCTTAATTAGTTGTTTTAATTCAAGAAATTTTATTTGTTTTGTTCTTTAAATTAAATAAATATTTCTTCAAATCAATTCTATCCAAAGTTGGCCACTACATAGCCAATCCCGCATCTAATCAAAGTGTCTCAAGGTTACTTCTTCGGTCCCTGTGGATTCGATCCCTACTTGTACTTCAACGACCGCTTTTACCAGTAGGGTAAATTTGGGCGCAACCAAATTTTGGCGCCGTTGCCGGGGACCAAGTAAGTTCCTTAGACCAAAAAAACTTCTTTTCTTACCCCCATTATTCTATTCTCACCCAAATTTCTCTTCTCTTTTCCCCTTTCTGTTCCTGTGTGTCCAATGGATCCCAAAAACAATTTTCAATCAACTCCAATGGATTATCTTCAACAATACCCATTAATATACCAAGAATATAATCATCTGGAAAATCAATATTTTGAATCACCTCACATAGAAAATTTCATTGACCAGTCCTTAATTGAATACACCACACCAGATGAGATGTACAATCAATGGGATGCTGGATGTTTACAAGATCAATTTCCATACCTATAAAGAATGATTGAAAAGATAAATAATGAGGAAGTCCATGATGTACAATCATATATCAACCCTAATCCTGAAAAAATTCTTGAACAATTGTGTGAACAAATGGATAAAATGAATTCAGAAGTTTCATCTTTCAGATTAGAACTACAAAGCTTTAAGACTTTTGAGGAACCCGTTCCCACTCAAGATGTTCTTTCCTCATCATTGATAGATGAATCTTTTATCCCAAAAACCTCCCATGAATTGAAAAAAGAACTAACCTTTGGATATGGGATAACTGAACAAGATCAAAGAAATGTTGAAGGGTATTTAAATCAGGATGAAATTAATTCACAAGGGGAGAATTTGTCTTCATGGATTGAGTGTTCGGAATATTGCTCCAATAACAATTTTTTAGAATCACCGATCATTGAACCATTGGGAGATATAAAGAATATTGTGTCTATACCCACTCATGAAATTCAAATGGAAAATTTTGTGGATGAATCATCTTTTCAAAAGGAACCAATTCTTTCCAATGTTTTTAAAGAAGAAACAATTTTTGATTCAAATTATCATTCTTCTTTAGGAAAATTCAATCAAACTGAACTCAACATTATAATCCTTCCTTCCCCACTCAAGAATACCTCTATTTATGAAAACCTAGACCATTCAATTATCATCCATTTTCATCAAGAATCTCACAAAGTAGGAATGAACCTTGAAATATTAGGAAATAATCAAAATGAAACTCAATCAACCATTACCGAAATTCCTTGGAATTTCACACTCATTGTTAAGCATGAGATTTCACATGAAAAAAATTCTAAAAAAAAGCATAATCTGAATATTGTTGATTTGGATAAAAATGGGGTCCTAAAAATGTTGAAAGTTGGAATTGGATAAGTTGGGGGGTTCAAGTCGAGCTAACGACGTTAAACAAAAGCGCTGCATGGGAGGCAACCCATGGTTTTCATGTTTTCTAATCATTTTGAATCATTTTATTTTTCATATAATAAATTAACATAAGCTGTTGACCTGTTCTTCTTTTATGAGTAAGGATGGGTATGAAAGGGGAGCGCCATATTCATCCGTGTCACGTGGTGTGATCTCTGAGTAATACCTTACCCAGAAAATATAAAGAAGACAATGTATCATCAGTTTATTTTGTTTTGTTTTATTTTTATATTTTTATAGGTTAAAAAAAAGGACATGTCATAAGCCATAAGGAAAATCCATTCACCACCATCCAAGCCGCTGAGACTCAAATCCAGGATTGAAGGGAGACTATGGCATGCGCTATCATCATCAACCACCAGGTGACTTCATTTCATGATTTTCATTTTAAATTTCTTCATTAAACTCCTCTCCTACCCCCTTCTAACTTTTCTTTTCTTTAAACACTGAGGACAGTGTTATTCTAAGTTGGGGGGGGGATAAAAAAATGATTTTTTTTTGAATAAAAACATGCATGAAAAGAAAAATTCCATTAACCATAAACATGATAACACACATTGCAAACTCTAAAATTGGATATCAAATAAATTTTGTATTCCTTGATTCTGATTTTAATGCAAGTTTAAGTTCATTAGCATAGTTTTTGGAAAGTGCGGTTGTCCGATGTGATTTTTCAATGTTTACATTTTCATCCTCTTAATAAAAATGCCACAATGCACGTCTACTGGATCGTGGGTGTAAATTTGAGTTCTTGGGTCCCTTTCATTATAGCATAGGGTTCTGGGGTCACTTTTAGTTTAATTTGAGTATCAAAAAAAAAAAAACAAAAACAAAAAAAAAATCAAAAAAAAAACACAAAAAAAAAAGACCACATAGAGCAATGTTTTGTCCAAATGCGTGGCGTCCGGCACTTGGGGATCGTGACTCCATAGTTTTCTTGCCCAGAGTTAGACTTTATATCTCTATTGTAGAGCATGAAATTGACAAAATGCGTGGCGTCCGGCACTTGGGGATCGTGACTCCATAGTTGTCTTGCACAAAGTTAGTCTTTTCATATCTATTGTGGTTTAAAAAAAATAATAATAAAAAATCAAAAAAAATCAAAAAAAAATTGGATACTCATTTTAAGGTTTAATGTGATTCCCACCTAGCGCTTCCATTTTTTTCCCCTTGAACAATAAAATGGGCCCCATATCTTTTATGATGCACAACACTTTATCATGCTTAATTGGAATTGGATGAAATGTGGCAATGAATTTGAACAAAGGAATGGGATTGGGCTTGGGATATGCTTATGGACCTAGATTTTTTTAAATGATTTTGATGGGTTTTCATAATTTTTTTGGTATTAGATATTTGGGTGAGTAATGTGTATTTAAATGTTTTTGGAAAAGGGGATTTGGATTTCATATTTGTAATTTATTTTTCTCGGGACTAGCAAAAATCAAGTTGGGGGGTGTGATTAGTCACTGAAAGTGGCTAATATTCATTGTTAATATCTTAATATTAATGTGTTTAAAAGTTCATAAACATCAATTTTAGTCCAATTCAGAAATTGAACTTCATTTCCCATCATTGTGCAATTCATGCTTAAAATGTCAATTTGGGCCCACTCAATAAATTGCTTTTGTAAATTACAATATTCATCATTTTAATTTTAAATTTTGGGATATGATTTATCACTTTGTTTGGAACATTTTATCTTTTAGGTCCGATGGATGAATCCCAAAGGAAGATGGAGAATTTTGCGCCTGAAGGCAGAAACATGCTGGAAAAAGCATAATGGGCCTAAGGCCCATCAAACAAATGTGGGGCCCCGAAACCAAGCCCAATGAAGCTCAAATTTATACAGTAGAAAGATAAAAATATGAGGATCATTTTATTCAACTGTGGCCGGAGCTAATTCTGATGTTTTCATGATGATAAAGGGATATGAAGTTAAGATTTAAATGGTGGACTCGTCATTAATGCACAGAAATCAGTCCCACCATTTCGACCATAACTTCCAAACGGCTGAGCCAAATTTCCTGAGATTTTGAGAGCTTCTATAAGACACATGGACGAAGATATTTTATATTTATGACACCATCGTATTCGGCCATATGAAGTGTCAAACTCACACGTCAAAATGAAGGACGAATCTGGACAGTTTTCCGGGTCAACTTCGAAACGTCAATTTCCTTTTGATTCTTCACCCTCCTTTTGACTCTCTTAATTGTTGGGGGGTGAATTTAATGTTGGGGGTGGACCTAAGGCTCCTAATATGCCTATATAAGGAGATGGTGGTGAATGAAATTATCATCTAACATTTTCCTTTGAATCCAAGTTTTTCTTTCAATTGTAATTTCCCGCTTTCGTTTTGTAATGGCATTGTCAATTTCTCTAATGTAAGTTTTTCATTCACGTTTAGTATTTTAATAAAATTTCTTCTTCTTCACTTTTATTTTTCCTTTTTTTACACGTTGATACCGTTGAATCGTAGTGTGAATTTATTCACACCCGCACTTGTGAATTCATCACACAACGATGGAGTGTTCATTTTGATTAATGTTTTTTTCTTTCTTCTTCAATCCCGCTTCTTTAAGTCAATTACCCGCTTCCATTGATAGAATAACATCAATGGAGGGCTAACCTTTTATGGGTTGATCCTAGGGAGTTTCATAAGTTGGATTGAATGTTATTTGATGTTCTTAAATTCATAAATTTGTTCTTTATTTTAAGAGTTCCTTTCTTTGATTTATCTTCTTCTTTGTCTTCACCGAATTTAACAACGACACATTTTGAGTGCTAGTACGATCCAATTCCTTGCAGTGCTCATTTAATTGATCCTCTAAGTGAATTAGTGATTAGCCTTGAAATTGTGTATGGATTAAATCGGAGAATGATATTAAGGAATTATTTCATTTAATGGATACCTCTTGAACCGATGAACAGAAAATCAAATGAAAAACAAATACATCCAATCAAGCCCAAGAGACAACCTAGGATTGACTCACCTTAATTAGTTGTTTTAATTCAAGAAATTTTATTTGTTTTGTTCTTTAAATTAAATAAATATTTCTTCAAATCAATTCTATCCAAAGTTGGACACTACATAGCCAATCCCGCATCTAATCAAAGTGTCTCAAGGTTACTTCTTCGGTCCCTGTGGATTCGATCCCTACTTGTACTTCAACGACCGCTTTTACCAGTAGGGTAAATTTGGGCGCAACCACATACCTTATTTCTCTAGAGGATCACTCATCGAGTATTGGCCTTTAGTTTGGTATGAATCTGAAGAAAAATGAAAAATAAATAAACAGCCTGAAAATAGGCCATAAGATCCTACACCTAAATAACTCCACCAAGAGAAACAAAAACTATAAAAGTTGAGTGTTGAATATAAAAATCACCAATGGATATGAAATGAGACCAATGGTGTTTGAATTGGAGACTGAATGATGGAATAGGATCCAATTATATGAAGATAGTCTTGGGAGATCAAAAGGAGGAAGAAATAAGATGTTATACACTAGAGGGAGAAATATAAAGGAGGGTTAAAACATATAATAATTTAATAAAATTATGGTAATTTTACCCAAAATACCGGGGTTATATAGTTTGACTGCATTGTTGGCCAAACCATGGCCCACCTTGCACCAAAAACTACCTCAAGAGGGGACTCATATGGTTTATACATATGGATTGAGAAACCATATCAAAACTGTGTGTTTTTACTCTACTAAAAATTATGGACCTCTATATGGGCATGCACCCTACATCACACAGATAGGGAAAATTGTGTGACCTCTTATTCTCACTAAATTGGCCTACATGGTTGGTAGAAACCATGCAGTATTGGCTTCATGTATTCTATTAACTGTGTGGTCTAGTGGTTTCTTCCACCGACCAGGGTTCTGGGTTCCAAAAAATCCATAGACACCCTTGTATCATCCATTGACTAATTAGGTCAAAAAAATAGTTAAACTGAATATTATATGATTCATACCAGATATAAAAAACTAGGTTCTTATATTCTTTCCCTCTTAAAGTAACTTGTCCCCGAGTTACCCTTCTTAGGGTAGTAAAATGATGTCTGAAAAAAAATACAACCACTGAGCATGTATATCATCCTCCCACTCCCGAGTATCATCATATACATATTCTTTCTACAATATCACTCTTACTAAAGGGATATATTGGACTCGGGGAGCCTTTATGCTTCAATCAATGATTCATATGAGATACTTCTAAAAACATGCATCTCCATCCATCTCAACATCATTGGGATAAAAAATATAATTTTGGTTAGCATTATAATGACAAATATGTGATATATGTAAGACTTAGTTCATGGAATGGAACCTTTGAGGTAATATCAACTAATAGGCTATAGGTCGGGTTCTCTCAAATATCTCAAAAGGCCCAAAAAAATATGGTAACAACTTCCCTTTCCTCTATATCCATATGTGACCAAGTTTGGGTGATACCTATAAGAAAACATGATCCCTGACCTTGAACTAGATAGGTCATAGATGAAGATTATCATAATATTTATTTCTAGACTGAGAAGTATACATACACTTTTTGATCAATTTCACATTCTCTGAAGTCTCCTGCATGAGACGATGACTTAGTAGCACTACCTCTCAAACCTCTAAATAGAACAAGGGTAAAAAACACTGTTCACCATACAAGGAATCATATAGATGCATCAGAAGTTTTTCCTAAAATATATCATTGTAGGAAAACTCAATGAGAGGGATATCCTTCTCTCAAGAACTTCTAAAATTAATGATGTATGCTCAGAGCATGTACTCTAGAAGCTATATTATCTGTTCTGTCTAGTCATCTGTCTGAGGGTGAAAACATTGTACTCAGAACCACCTACGAACCCATATATATTTGTAACCCCTTCCAATACCTCATGTGAAATTAGAATCCCTATCTAAAATGATGGTACAAGTAACCCCGTGTAAGAGGATAATATTATGGACATACAGTCTTCACATCTCATGAACTGAGAAATTCTCTCAAATGGGAATGTATTGGGATGCCATTGTTAATCGATCCTTGGCTACCCAAGTTTGGACAAAACCATGAGGCGATCTCAGTAAACTGACCAAAAAATCCATTACAACATCTTCCTATTTCTATTATGGGAGCGATAATAGTTATAACAAGACCATAGGTCATTAGTGATCCACCATCACCTACTAATTAATGGAACACATAGAGATAACACTCATTATATGAAATTTCATCCTAGGCCACCAATACTATCAGTGCATATAATGATACATCTTGGAGATACTAGGGTGCACTACCCACTAAAAAAATGTGACTCTCACATTATCTCCTCTCTCATGTCTATAGGAACCCACATATGGCTATGTATATTCACGATGCCATCTTCATCGATAAACCAATATAGAGGTGTCTCCTCCCCAAAAATACTCTCTCATAGGACCAAAACATTAGGATCCAAAAACTACTTCAACTTTAATCTCTCCAAAATTGAAGAGTTAATTAATAACAATGCAAGTACATACTGTCTATGATGGTCCTGGACCTTTATGTGCATCTCAAAAAAAGGCTCATAAGTTTCCACTATTTACTGTCCTCCTAAACTACCTATGTTTGAGTCCTCCTTCTGAGAGCAACTTCAACATAATTTACATTCCTAGGTGTATATGCTAGCTCAAAGTCAAAAGGACTTTAGATATTCAACCCATCTTCTTTACCTAAGGTTCAACCCATCTTCCATTACCTATATTCAATGAATCTATCCTCCTACATCATCATTTCACTTAACCTGATACTTGATGCATCACAATACATTGTATATCTTCTACTTATTTATGGAATAATTAGGATTGGATATGATTTAAATCTCCCTTTCATCTCATAAAAGGTTGCATCTCAGGCTTTTGAACATTTAAAATTCAAAACCTTCTTATTCACGCTTGTAAGAGGTGTTTCTAAGTGTGAGAAGTCTTATATAAAATCACTTGTAAAACCATATATACTAAAGAAACTCTGTATGTCAAAGAGTTTATTTGGATTCTCCCAGGTAACTAAAACACTTTCCTTCTCTAGGTCAGCTAATACACCTACTTATGATATAATATGACACAACAAGTGAAACTTTTCAATCTATAAATGGAATTTATAGTGTTTATCATACAATTAGTGATCTATTAGTGTATTTAAAATGATATCAAGTTTTTGGAATGGTCTCTTTGAGTATGAGAATACAAAAAGATGTCATCTACGAATACTACAACAAATGAATCCAAAAATAAGTTGAAAACCAATTCAATAGGGCCATGAAAATGGATAGTTTGTTTGTAATACTGAATAGAATAACCAGATACTCATGTAAACCTTAATGGATATGAAAATTCAGATATAGTATATCTTAAGATCTAATAGGAACCTAGTGATAGCCTGATCTAAAATAGATCTTCTAGAAAACCCTCTCTCTTTTAAGTTTGTCAGAGTTAATTTATACGAGGTAAGGGATATCAATTATTTATAGTAATATAGTTTATCTTCTATTAATCCACACAAATCCCGAGTGTTATTTCCACATTTTTAGAGAAAACGATTAGTGAAACCTTGGTAGAATTATTTGGCCATATAAAACCCTTCGCCTCTAAATCCTATATTTGCCTCTTAATCTCCAACAACTCTATGGTATCCATCCTAAAAGGGTTATTGGATACCAATGTAGCTACTGGAACTATATTGATAGAAAATTATACCTCTCTCTTAGTTATTAGTCTTGAAAATTCATCAAGGAACACATACCTGAATCGATCCACAACAGTCAGAAATTTAGTCTAATGTAATCTTTAATTATCCATATAAATACTGAAAATTTGGGTGGTCACTCCACCTAGCCCATGATGCTCTAATCTAGCTCTACCTTCATATACATCCCACTCACCCTTGGGAATAAAAGTATCACCCTTTGGTGATGTGAATGACACCCTATAGAAATAAAAATTCATATAGGCATGATAGGGAATCAACTAGTCTATCTCGAGAATGACATAAAATCTCACCATCTCAAGGATGAATAGGTATCGTAATAAATGATGGATTCCTACTTGAAGTTAGTGTTCCTTTCACTGACACACACTCTATGATCCGATACCAAAAGGATTATCAAGTTTCATCATTCCACAAGAGTACTCAATATGAAGATCAAGTCTTTACACAATATCCATAGAGATGAAGCAATTTGAATTATCCAAGTCAAATAAAGAAGACACAACAGTAGAGGATACTAGAATAGTGCCTTAAACAATAGATGTTTGGGAACCCTACTTATCTTGAATAGGTTGTACTGAATAAATATGGCCTAATACATGGCTCTAAGTTACAATATAACTAACCCAAGTGGGTTAGCTCTATTGGATCTCTGTATCAGAAGCCTAACTAACTCATCCAAAACCTTATACTCTACTTATACATCCAGTAGTACTCCATAAACCCACATGGATAGTTTCTACTAATTCCTCTATTGAATGTGGATCTGGTAAGGATCATCTTCTAATAGGCATATTTGGGAAGGTCATGTAGAAATTATGAATATTCCCTAATCTTATGCTACCTCAAAATTCAATGGGGTCTATAGGACACTAGGAATTTTTAGGCCCAGGAACCCCACACTGGTGACGGACCACATAATTATTAGTGGGTTTCAACTAACTATCATTGCTCACATGCATAGTCTCAAATTGTCTCTTCTGACTACTAGTCGAACGAATAACTTGTCTTAGTTTTGAACCGCTTTGTCCCCCACCTTTAGCTTCCCTCATATTTAAATTAATGGTAATATCCATTTTTACTATATCAATAATGGTAGTAATCCAAAAAACATTTACCTGAGAATGAATTGGATGCCAAAATCTGTCCTTAAATAATCTCACTTTTTCTAGATCATCAGTAGTATAGATAGGGGAAAAGTGTTTATTTTATGATAAATGAAGTGAATAGTCCATAATAGACATACCACCCTACTAAAAGTTCATGAAATCCCTATCATGATCATCCCTTAGGGTATTAGGGAATAAATAATCCTATAATATCAATTGTAAATCCCTCTAAATCACTTCTAGATACTAACCTTCCTAGTTCAAAATATCCCACCAACATTTGGTGGATCCTCATATCATATATGTAGTGAGATTAACTCTCCTCTCAAGAGGTGTATCAATGTAATCTAAGATAGATAGGATAGTCTCTACCCATAAATATGTATTTTGGGTGAGAACATTCCATAAAAAGGTAGGTTGAAGTTTCTACTGGAACTCTTGTTAGAGTTCCCCCATATCAGGGGAAGGTCATGGGGCTCTTTGTATGGTCTGCATAAGCTGAAGAAACTACCATAAAAAATGGGCATTATTTCCCACAATAGGGATAACAGGTGATTCCATAGGTGTCACTAATGTGAGAAATGTTTATAATATGATGCACTACCTACAAGGTAAGGTAGCTTGGGAGATCCATGAAATTCACTCCCTAAGGATCATTTTCATCATCATTAAATATGATAGGGATCTTAGTACCCCAAAAGGTAAAACTTATTATCTATTAAGAACTCTTAAAGTACACATACCTTCTATTCATAACTGATCTCGATTGATGGTTGGGTATGGGGATATCTTATGGAATCACAATTGGGTGGGTACAGTGTTGGGGTACCCCAAATTTCTAACCCCAGATATTTATTTCAGATAAGTAATCCAATATCCCTCTTTCATCCAGGAGGTCTTGGACAACAACTAGAAAGTTGTGTATAATGGTATCACTCTGAAAGATGTTCCTGAAACTTGTATCTTCACTGGATCAATGACGGGTAAATGTTTTTCCAAGGCTTATAGGGACACTCTACAAATTTCTCATAATCTAGATGATTGGGGTAGCCTCCTCTAGTAAAAAGAGATTCCTTCTAAATTCAACTTCTTGTTTTGGCACATATGAAACCATGTTTTACCTACTGATGTGTTAGCCAAAGTAAAGGGTGTTTTTCTAACTTCTAAGTGATCCTACTGTAATATTCAAATGGAAGAATTAGTCATGCAACTCTTTTTTCAAATCAAATGGGTGATCATAATGTCGACCTATCTTGGAAATTTCATCAAATTTTCTCCACCTATTGTATCTATTGATGAATTCCCTAATCTTTGGTTCCATGATGTGGATAATAATAATCATGAGAAGAAGGAAAGGACCGTCCTCCTTTTTGTCAGATGTTAGAGTATCTGGGAAGTAAGGAACAAATCCAGACACAAGGGTGCCCCCATTTTGGAAAGAGTTGTTGTTGTGAGGTCTAGATTCTTTGTTATGTATTTATCCACCTTTCTAAAAATATGGTTGTATGTTCCCTAACTAAGGTATATTATTTAGAGAAGGTACCCACCCCCTTGGCCAGCCTCTCCCTCTAAGGGCACTGGATCAGTTGGACTCCTCCCAACTATGGACTAAAGCTCAAAGTTGATGGATAATGCAGTAATGGTTTCATGTGGGAGCAGTGTTGTTCAAAATCAATATGGTTCATTGGTCCTTGAATTTAGCACATTCTACATTCATAGTGACTCTTTGTGTGTAGAGGAAAATTCTCTCCTCAGTGGCCTCAATCTTTACCAAATTCATTTAATAAAATTGAATGAGTTTAATACTTACTAAAAGATCATATGGAACTCTATAAAAGTACTCTAATACACTCTTTTGTATATTTTCTATTTGATTCAAAAATATAAAAAATTCTTCAACAACATTCTTAAGATTATTTAAACTTAGTGAGAAGATAATAGGGATTTCAACTTTCTCATTACAAAGGATACTAAAGAATCCCCCCTCATTTCATAATCTAGTACATGATCCATTCCTCCTGGATGTATGAACCATGTTATCAATGATGCTATTGGTATCCACTACTATAGACCCACCAGATTGGTTCCTCATATAATATCCCTCCCCAATACTTCCAATAAAATTCCTATGTTTTGTGTGTGATGTCTGTATTTAATGGCGACCATTCCATTTTAGAATTAAATTTCATTAAATTTCATTTTTATTTATATATAATTTATATTTAAAATATTTAATTATATAGATCACCACTTCCAAATTATAAGGGCATATACACCTTATAAATAAGAAGTGTGGCATTCATTAAATATAAATCACTCACTTATCAAGCTCCTATATGAAATGTTTTCACAATTCATGGATATATAAATAAGTACAAAAACATGTTTCCAGAAATGCATGCAGTAAGTAATAATGGAATGGAATAATTCATGACATATAATTCTAGTAAGGTTCCAAAAAAGATTCATGATTATACTTCCTTATCGTATCAGTCCAAGGATATAATATAAGCCTCAATCATAACAGTAAACATCCCAAATCATGTGTGTCACCCAATGGTGGAATCAAATCAACAGTATTAAGAATAAGCCATAACATAATGTCCCATAATAGGTAAATTGTCCATTCCCTATACACGGGTTAGATTCTCCCAGGAATAGATCATTAAAAATTTATGACACATTCCTAATATTTTTTCTAATATTCAAAAATGGTAAGACAAAATAAAAGAAATTTCTATGATTCCACTTTTTAATATACCATCCCATATTCTAGTAAATAGAACCCTGATCTGGTGGGACACATGAACTCAAGCGTACCTACTTATATATTAGAGCCTACCGAAAAGAAGTGAGGGTAAAAGGTGGTACATTGGGGAGTCTATTCCCCCTTGATCAGAGAAACACAATGGTGAAATAAATATATATATAGAATAAGAGTAATAAAAAACAAATAGTGGAAGGTAAATCATCTAACATTAATAAATAACCAACATAAAAAATATCAAACATCATATGAAGAATGATAAAATGTCATGTGTCTATAAAAAGTAAATATATAGGCATGGAATTATCAATGCAATACAATACATGTATCAAAAGAACAAAAGGACCAAAAGGATACCTCTAATAGTACCATGATCCATAGATCGGTCCTATGCTTCCCCTCTCCCATGTTTTAACAAAATCAAACATCAACAATCGAGCGCTTTCCCCTGTCCCTACCTGCATCCACATAATCTTCTCGACTACCATCGGTGGCCCATATGGGGTGTGAGGTAAACTCACTAGGCCACCACCAATGGTGATTATAAATATCCAGTCAGTTCATATAATATGAGAAGTGTGTAGATATAATAAATGGTAATCAGTAATAAAAGCTATAAAGTGTTATTTCTATTTCATGAAAGATAACAGGATGACACTACCTTCTTTGACCCATTCTGAATAGTCTTTGAACAAGTAACCATATGTATACATATATGTGGTATGTACACTTAGTGACATTTATAGCCATATATATGGATACTGCTACTAAATTGGACCCAATTCATAAAATTATCATCAATGAGTAATAGCACGAGTCTCACTAATGTTAAGGGATATTGTGCCCGGTATCACAAGAATAAGGTCTTCCATTCCTAGATCATAACTATAGGGTCTACAGTCCCAAATCATATTAATAGGTTCTCTGTTCCTGAATCATATCAATAGGGTTTGCATGCCTAAATCATCATAACACATAAGGGTCATATTTCCAATTTATATAAAAATGTCACCACGCCCATGTATCATAGAAATAGGGTAACCATGCCCATTCATATCATTAGGGTCACCATGACCATATCCTATAAAGCATAAGGTTCATCATGCCAATTTATTTTAATTCATAAGGTTCATCATTCCCATATATCATTATAGAATAAGGGAATGCATAAGCATATATAACAATAGTATAAGGGATGTTATTCCTATATATAAAAATTATAAAAAGTGGACATTTTCTTTAATATAATGATAGTGATATGTGGTCAAACTCTTTAATAATATCCAAAAGATGATCAATAATTCATTAACATTTTATATTAATAAGGGTATAACCATTATTCTATTTAGTCACATGACATAGTCGTAGTACTCACCCTTTCTTTAATACAATATAGATTGAAAAGTGTTGTAGTTGTGATATGCCATAATAATTATCCATTTTCATTATTGATATAAAATTTTATAAGTCAAACCAAACACACTAATGGGTGTTTTGGTTATATGACAATAAAATAAAAATCATCATATAAAGGGAATGCCCACTGGGGTGTCTCAAATCGAGGTTGATGACATCACACGTCTCTTGGAATCTAGAAAAGTCATTTAGTTCCAAAAGGGGCAACCAATTTAAGAAAGATTCATTTTTAGGGGATGCGTAAGGTGAAACCGGAATGCAGCACACATCGCATATTATAAAACATCTAAATATTTAGGGATAAATACAAGAATACCTACCTTATTCCTATAGATTAACACTCATCCGGTATCAACTTTTTTTGGTCCATATTATACGAAAACATTAAAAAAGACGAATTCCCTAAAAATAGGGCATATGATTCTACCCCAAAATAACTCTATTGAGAGAAATAAAAATGAATAAATTTTCTCTATGGATAGATAAATTATTAGTATCTATCCAATGAGACTAACAGTGTTCGAAATAGAGTCCAGATGATGAAACAGAATCAAATCCTAGGAAGATAAGCTTGGGATCTCAAAGGGAGGAAGAAATGAGTTGTTGTCCATTAGAGGAAGAAATATAAAGGAGGGTTAAAACATATAATCATTTATGGGAAATTTGGTAATTTTAATCAAAATCATGGGGTCACATTGTTTTTATCTACATGGTTGCCCAAACAGTGCACCAATCATGCACCAAAAACCGCCTTAGAGAAACTATATGAAAATCATGTGTTTTTCCTCTAATAAAAATTTTAGATCATGTACATGTTCAGGTTACCTAGTTTTCAATGTTTGGTAAAATCATTCACCCTCTTCTTCTCAATAAAATTACCTGCACGATTAGGATAAACCATGTGGTTTTGGATGCATGGTTTCTAAAAACTATGTGGCCCAGTGGTTTCTTCCACCGGTTGGATTCAATGCTCTGAACAATCCCCAGAAACCCATGTATCATCCATATCCTCCTTAAGAATTCATATTATGTCAAAACCATATATTTTAATTGAAAATTAATGGATCCTAACAACATATAAAAACTAGGTTCTTACATTGGAGATCAGAAGTTTGGTTATTTTAAAACAAACCCTAGTGTATGGTTGATGCATGGTTTTTCTAACCATGTATCTAACCATGTGATAGTGAGTTTTTGGGATAGTATGATTTTTCATTCTTTATCATGGCTTGTCAAACTGTGTGAGTCTCAAGGGTAACCATGTAGTTTTGGGATTAGAGAGGTAGTAGATCCTATACGGTTGGCACACAGCTTTCTGAACTATGGTCCAAATCATGTGGTTGGACTATATTATTAAAAAAATTATTTTTACCAAGTTTCTTATATAATATTTTAACTATTTATACACTTTTTCTCTCCCAATTCATATTCATCACCTCTCATACGTGTTACAGATTCTCCCCTCTCTTTAGTGGTAGATTCTATTTGATCTATTGGTGTTTTTTCTTAAGGTGAGCCTCTTTATTAAATATTTCTTCATCTTTCAATTTTCTCATGCCCTGTTCTTCCATTTCTATGGGAGGTGAAAACCCTTTATTGAAAGTTGAAAAAACATAGGGTCAATAATGCAGGTTTTGTTTTGATTTCATCTGGTTGAAGGGTGTGAGTTCCTCTCTTTCTTAAATAATGTGGTTTCCATTAAAGGTGATGATTTTATGAAAAATTTCAAGTTAGGTGTCTCTATTTAAGGGTGTTTTCCTATGAAAACCAAAGAATTATTTATTACGTGTTTTTTTGTTTATTAAATTATCATTCAATTAGTTTTTGGTTGATGTTTAATACATGTTTATGATGATGCATGGTTTTACATTTGAAATTTGATTTTTATTGTGGATTTTCAAAATATGTTGGGTTTTAAATGAATCCCATGTATTTTATAAAACATATTAATGAGTTTTTATATTTTTAAGTAAATTTATAAAGCGTTTATAAAAATTTTTTACCTTAAGGAAGGTGTTTTATTAAAATAGACATGTTTATTTGTAAAATTATCTTTCTAAATGGATTTTATGTTTGGATCTTAAGATTATTTTTTTTGGGATAGTGTAGCACAAGGGATACATAGGGTGTATTGGTGTGTTGTCCAAGGGACTGAAAAATCCTTTAGCGTTGAAGATCGAGAGAGGTTATACTTTATTAACCAAGAGACCATGGGACCTCTTGGGAGTTTTTCCTAAGTAAGACCGTGAGAGCTTTTGAACTTGCTATATTGTTTATATGGATAACATATTTTTATTATATTATCTCACATTAGACCCTTATGGTTATATCACATAGTGAAAAAAAAAATACTTTTTACCTATTTATTTATACTATTTTAAGCATTATGTTAGTTCCCTATTTGATTTTGATATCATGTGTTATGCCAATTTCCACTTATTTGATTATATGATGATAATTATTTTTATACCATTATTATGTCTTGTTTGGGTTGTTTGAGAGATTTTATGCCTAGTGTATTTTATTTATTTATTTGTTCCATGTTGATTATGTTTTGGAAACATGTTTTATTTAAATAAATCCAAAGTGATTTCAAATGATTGATTTCAATTAAAATGTTTTCAATGTGGATTAGTTTTACAAAAATGAGTTTTCAAAATAATTTAATGGTTTTAATGGTTTAAAATCCTTAAATATATTCATGGTTATGTCCTTTTATTTTTTCCTCACACCCTAAATATACCTTCAAGCATATGCAAACTTTTTTTACAGGACATGGCTAAAGGCAAGGGCATCATGTATGTGGGTGGATCTTCTTGATCATTAACATTTGATTTCTTTTAATGGATTAGAATTTGTAATGACTCTAACCCCAGTAGCCTAGAGCCGGTGCCTATTTTTTTACATTATCATAATATACAAGGAATCAAATCCTGAAGGGCTGAATAGTTTAGTAGTCTTAGTAAAGTAATTACATACTTGAGTGTCATATTAAATTTTAAAATAAAAATTACAACATAATTTTTTTATAGAATAAAATTATTCCCTATATCATATCCTTGCATATCAAACATGGTTCACTTCATGGATTTCTGGGGAATTAAAACAAAATAAGGGTGGGCTCAAATGCTTAGTAAGGGATAAGTACAGTGGAATCTATCATTAATCATTAAGCATAATCAATATTTAAATGTATGTTACTAAAACATATGATATTTAATAAATAACTTGATCATGATATGGTAGGAATAAACGGTGATCATGTAATTCCATATAAATAATCACATGATCTTGACAACCTAACCAGGGATATTTTAACTAATCAATACATGGAATATCAAAAACTGAATTTATAATGACGGAATTCATAATTTTGGACATATTAAATATCAATATCTATCCTAATGATAGTTACTATAAAGATATATCCACAATATAGATACTATTAAAATCTATCCACTAGACATTTTAAATCTATCGGTAGAAACCTGTCATATTTGGCCGACTGATTTGTCTCATGAGACTTGTCGACATATAAAGGGGTTATATAAAGTCTATGACCCACCCATCATGTTTTAAGTCCATTTAATTATTCATATGAATGGGAGAAACATAATCAATAGAAATATCTGTACTTAAAAACTAGTATATGAAATGTGAATACTTTTCCCAGTCAATAAACATAACCATAAACCATCCAGAGTAATATAGTGAATGGTATCAAAATATCACATCCATAGCCAACCTGATTATAAACCACCTAAAGAAATAATAAGGATGATATCAATACAAAATTTACTTTTATTATCATATGTACAATAATGGGTTGATGTTGTTGAAGAATAAAAATACCACAAAAAATTCATTAAAAACATTCTTGAGGAAGAAATCATTTTCATTTTGATAAATATTTTGAAAATTACTTTTTGTTGAAAATCACTTTTGAAAACATTTTATTTAAAAATATTCACATAAACTTTTAAATTAATCTTCAAATAAATTATTTCAATGATTAAAATTATTTCTGCACATGTCATACATTTTAGAAAGAACATTCATCTTTTACTATAAAAAGGTTTGGATGGTGTCTTGTTTGGAAAACAATAAGAGGATTCCTTTCATATTTTGGGTAAAATAAAACTGAAATTTTAAAAAAAGTATTCCTTTTAAATAAAATTAAAATATTAAAAATTGTTGAAAATTACTATAATAAATAATTTTGAAATGGTTAAAAACATTTTTATAAAATATATTTCTTACCAAAGAGATAAATGAAATAAAATTTTATTAAAAGAATTTTCTCATTTAATTTAAGTACCAAAGAGTGTAAAATGGAAATATTACTTAAAAATATCATGAATAACCATAGCAGATTAAAACTAAATGGGTTTATTAGGAAATGTAAAAATAATTTCCTTTTACAGAAATTCAAAAGTAAATAATCTTGAATAAAATGAGATTGTGAAATAAACTTTTACAATGATCATAATGTAGAAGTTAGAATTAATAAATGAATTAGTAATGAATTTAAAATATAAATCAACAAAAAAATTGTAAAGAAAACATAACTTAATCAGTATTAATTATAAACATAATCTCTGAATGACATAATCATTGAAGTATAAGATTAAGAAAATAAAAAGAAACAGAGTTAAGAAATCACTTACCTCACGCTTCCTTTTTATTGAACATTATTCAACATCATGTATATTGGTTTTAAACATGTCATTAAATTAAAAAAACAATATTAATATTTAAAATAAAATATATGAATCATTTATAACATATTATTACCCATTCATTAATTATATTTCATTATTTTCATTGTTTCTGGTGTTAATTTCCTTGTTTTCTCATGCATGTTTCGTCATGAAAGATCTGGTTATTATGTATATTATATATTTTTATCATATATAAAAAAACATAATGACATAATTATCATATTTTAACTTCAATTACACCGTTAAAACCAATCATGAATGATGGTTATGAAAAAATAAGTACATTAAAATCATGGATAAGGTGGGTCATACTTACGCATTAGTGACGTTTCCATTTTTTAATGATCATTGTGGAAAGGATTTAAGTAATACATAATATTTAAATAATTATCATAATATCATATATACCATATTATATACTTATATATATCATAAATGCATTTTGGTGATGAAAAGAGAGTCACATCACTTCCTGAATGTGGTAGTCTGCACATACAGGAATGATGTTATCATATTTAAGTGAGTGAAAAGGTAATAAAGAAAATGATATGTATTATATTTTAATAGTAATAAATATGTAATTAATATCATTATTATATAATTTATATCATATTTAATAATTAACATTACCCTTATCACCTTCCATGTAAAGCGTTAGTGAAAGAGGAATCACATCGCTTCATGAGGTGGTAGTCCACCGTACACACGAGCGACATTATCATATCACTTGCTGAATGGAAGGTGAATATATATATATGATATAATAACTAAATATATATTAAAATATTATAAATATAATATATATATATATATACTTTATAATCATCATCACACACAACCATGAAAGGTGGTAATGGAAGAATGAATGACATCGATTCGTGAAGCGGTAGTCCGTCGTACACACAAATGATGATTTCGTAACCCATTTAATGGAAGTGTACATTGTTATAGGTAAAAGAATTACTATATAAACATCCTATTATATATAAGATACTAATTTTAATATTTTTTTAATAGTAATTTAAAGGGCTGGAGAAGGAGATAAAATAAAGACGCTCGTTGAAGAACAATACCTCTTATTCGGGTATCCTCATTAGGTTTGCACTAAACACTTCCAAGGTTGGATTTATAAAAAAATAAGGATCCTAGTATTATTTCATAGAAGTTATTAAGTGATTTTTTCATGTCTTGGAATAACCAAATATGTGTGAAGGTGTAAAAAATATAGGAGAGGGGTGGCCTTTTACCAGTGGAGGAGAGGACACACTTAGTATTTTGGAAAATAATTGAGTTCTCCCACGTTTTTCATATGTAAAAAGAGTAAAAAATGGTTAATTATTAAAAATTATTGGTTTAATGGAAGAAATATGTTCATAAAATACTTTTTATACAAGTTTATGTGTCATTTTTTCTGTTTTTTGTTTAATTTAACTCCCCCTAGTAAACCTATTTTTACCTTAACCGCATTAAATAATTTGTACTATTTTAACGGTTCATTTTGATAAAAAAATTAATTTAAAATTATTATAATATATAAATTATTATTATTCCAAATATTTAATCAATTTTTAAAAATTTAATTCATAGAAGGGTCATATTTTAATTTAAAATTAATCCCACCGACGTGATGAGAAAGAGGGTTTTTAAAGTGAAAATGTTCAAAATATTAAATATTTTTTATATCTAAATTAAATATAAAAATGATAAAAATTAAATAAATTAGATTAATTGATATAAAATTTAACTAATTTTAATTTAAAACCAATTCAAAATATAATTTTACATTATAAATTATTTAAATGAAAAGGCAGATTTCAATTAAAATTCAGTATTTTTCACTATTCATCAAAAAAGGAAACTTTTCACAAACATCCCAAAAAATCACCCTAAGATAATTTTGGTATCCCTATTTCAAAATTTTATATTTTTTTCAAATAAATTTTCTAAAGGTGTTAAAAATTAATTTTAAAGAATGTTTCAAGGTGTGACTAAACTGTCTTTTAGAAAAAATAATGCTTTCTAGAAAACATTTCTATTTTTATTTTAAATGATTCTTATTTTATTTATAACCAATGATTAACTAATAAATTTTTGTAAACTATATATTTTCATAATTTATTAAATCCTATTCATACCCTCTCTTTTGAAAACTAGGCAATACAAGTCATATTAAATAAATTTATTAAAAATATATTGTTTTCCGATAAAACTCGGTCATGCATGTAACGTAAGATATTAAAGAAACATATCATTGCATGTATTGTAATGTCACACACGTGACTTTTTTATATATTAATATTTCATTTAATTTCCATTCCTGATTTTTTTGGGGGGGTTTACCACTCATTTTGGTGAAAATGGTGGGTTTTGAAAATTTGGGCCAAACCGCGAGCCGAATTCCAGATTTAAACACTAATTTTGTTTCTTCTATAACTCCTTCAATTTTTACTATTTTAAACCCATTCCACTTCCCAATTGGAATAACCTGATATATTAAAACCACCATATCCCTTTGGACCACATATAAATCCAAAATTATGATGGATTTGGGTTTTTGATTTAGGTAATGGTCCTGCCCGTAGGCCCATTTCCTGATTTAAATTTTTTTTTTAAAATTTTCATATCTCATTCATTTTTTTACTGTTTTCCCGTTATTCCACCTACCTCTCAAAGCCAATACCCGAGGATTGCCCCCATTATCGGTTTCGCAATTTTGGAGCTCAGGAGAGCCGCGAAGTATGGCAATATATCATACTCTTTCTCAAATCGACCAGATTTGACGAGGTAAAATGAATCTTTCATAACTCCTTCAATTTTAATCATTTTTTCCCCATTTCAGTTCCCACATGACCTAATATTACTCCTTAGAACCGCCATACCATTTTTGGGTACTTGGAGATTCATATTTGGGTGGATTGGGGCCGATTTCTTCAAGATATTTCAAGTAAGGGAACTCCTTCTTGGTTCCCTCCATCCTCTTTTTGTTTTATTTCCTATTTCTTGAAGTTCCTCATGTCCAGAAGTTGGGGTTTTATACTAAGGTCTGATTTGGTATCTTTTAGGTTAATTTTTGGTGGTCTAGGTCTGGATTTATATTCCTTGTGGTGCCGGGTTGGTGCGGTTGATGTTACGCACCTTATTTTGAGGGTTTTGTCATAAAAGGTAGGTGATTCCATGTGTAAACATTTCTAGATGAGTTAGTTTTCTTGAATTACTTGTTATTAATGTTCCTAATATGCTGTTTGTGGTGCGTGAACTGTTTATGATGGATTTAGTAAAGAATTTGTTTTTATAGTTTCATTCTAGCTTAAAATTTGGTGTTTTCATTTGCAACCCTTTGGGTATTGTTTGGGATTGTTTTATAACATATGAATTTTGTTTAATAAATCTTGTTTGGGATGAAAATTATGATTTTGTGTGGTATTGGTGTGCCACTAGGTCTTAAAGATGTTTTTAAGGGTTTTAGGTGTAAAACTTTATTTTACTTCTTGAAAGTGATTTTGAAAACGTGTGCGTTTCATGTGGATCTTTTGTACTATTGGTTGAGGTGTTTGTATCACACATGGGAGTTGTTTAATAAATGTTTTTGGGGATTCCAATTCTGTTTTGAATTTGTATTGGTGTGATTTTGGCCTTGAAATATGGTTTTGAAATGGGTTTTATTTGAAAATCTTTGGTGCACTATTTAGAATTGTTTCATGAAAGTTTTTAGTGGTTTAATGATTTATGTAAGAGGTGAAACCATATTGGAAAACTATTTTGGATTGTTTATAATTTCAAATGAACCATTTTAGATGTGAATAGTTATGTTATGTGATGTTTATCATATTTTTAGGGACTTCATAAAATTGTTAAAGGATGTGTTGGATTGTGGATGTTATGAAAAAAAAGTGTTGTGGGCTATTTTGGTGTGAGTTTCATTTCAAAATGAATTTTAATGAAATGTAAAATTTCTGAATTGTGTGATGTGCATGGGGATGTTTGGATAATGTGTGATGTGGAAGTGATATTCTCATGTGAAAAGTATATTTCTTGGCTTGTTGAACTTGTTTGAGCACAAAGGGAAAACCTGGGTATCTAGGTGGGTGGACGTGTACTAGTATGCTAGTGAATCCGTGGGGTTTGGCCTCAGTTTCACTTAGCAGGATTGACACTTACAACTCTAACTAAACTATGATGATTATGATTGGGGACCACTAGGTTATGGGTATGTTCCCTACTAGTGGCTCGTGCACGAGAACGGATAATTTTTGTGGTTACTCTCACCGAGATACGAGGTACCTGGGACCCACAGCTAGCTAGTGCCTAGGGGTTATTTCCTATTGCTTGTGCTCATTAGATCCTTTATACTTACCGTCAGCATACGGTATATTGGGCTGGAAAATTCAGTAGCTTTTGAATTTATTTTAAAAGTGTTGATTCTTTAAATTATCCCACTTGAACACTGTTTTTTTTAAGTTGCATCTTTTAGAAATTGTAACTAGAAATTACATGTTTTTGAAAACTTGCATGCTTTTCGTCTTTGAATGTTTATCACAGGGAATCTCTTAGTGGTGGTATCCTACTGGGCATTGGCTCACACCCTACTTACACCTTTGGGTGTAAGTAGACTTGGTTATTTTTTTTGTCGCAGGTTGGGTACAATTTTTTTTGTTCCAGTGGTTCGGGTTTCTAGCAGGTCCTTGGTGGTGAAGTCTTGTGGAGGTGGCTTGAGGGAGTTGCCCCATGCCATGAGGGTTCTTGGGCTGTTTCATTTTTGTTTTGTACCTTTGGTATAGTCTTTTTAAATTATTTTAAGTATGTAATTCAGTTCTGAATTTATGTAAAAGATTGTTTGGTTTGAAAAATCCAGATTCGTTTTATTGGATTCTTTTGTTGTTTTAAGTTTATAAACTCGGGTAAATCGTTCCCAATTCTCATTTTATGATACCCGGGCACTTGTGCCAGCCCGTGGGGATCGGGAACGCCCTTCGGGCCTTGTCACGGTCCAGGTTTGGCACTGGTTTCGGTGGTGACCAGATTTGGTTCGTGACAAAATGGTATCAGAGCAGGTTTGCTCCATTGGAGTCATGTTATTTGGGAAATAGTCAGGATAGTCTAGAGTTATGATTTTTGGGACATGTAATTCTGGTTATGGGTAGTGTGCTTGATCACCACACCTCATTTCAGGATTCAAGTCACCAGGGGAAGTTGGGATTTGTCTATGTTTTTTTGGTTTTCTTGGTTTGATGATGATTAGGGGAAATGAAAAGAGAGTTGGGTTAATGGTCTCAATGAGCTCGCAGGGTCTGGCAAGCCAAGTGGAGCCTGGGATATTCCCTAGAACACTCTCTGTGACAGTGAAGTGATTGGAATATGGCCGCCAACCATATGTCCAAGTCACCCACTGAAACTAGTTTCCTCTCGCATTGTCTGGTGTTCTTTAGTTTTGAAATCTTGGAACTTTGGTTTTAAAGTGACTTGGTTTTAGGAAGTGTAATGTTTTCGTGAAATTATTTTCAAATAAATATGAAATGTTTTGATTTATGAAATGGTGGAACTGAATATTCAGAATTATTTTGAAATGGAAAATTGTGTTCTTACACCTCTTTTGAAAGCAGAAACTATATTGAAGTTGGTTTTGAAAAAGTGTTCCCATTAAAGTTTTCTAAACTATTAAAATGTTTTTTTTATGGTATGAGATGTTTTGAAATTGATGTAAATAACTTGAATTTGAGTTTTCATTGGAACGATTGTTCCTTTCTGAAAAGTTTTTTTTTAAAGCGGTAATTTGGGTTCGACCTCCTGGTTAGCGGTTTTGATAGTAATGATGTGTTGGTTGACCGTTTTGGTTTTGAAAAGTGGAAAGAATTAGTTCATTGAACTTTGGTATTTCCATGAGTGACCACATGCATGGGGTTATATGGGATGATATATGGTTGATGGCATGACTGGATGAGTTCCAGGACGGATATGAGGAGGGTGCCTGGTGTGGCACAAAAACATGCATGTGTGAGGCCCATGGGGTACCATTGGTGGATACACTCACCGCTGAACCGTTTTTTTTTTTTTCAGAAATGGTTTTAAAGAAAATTTTTTTTTCTTGATGAATTGTTTGGGATGGTGTATATTGTGTATTTTTGGAAAATGTTGATGTTGTGGGATGTTTTGAGTCTAAGAACCCCTCCTGTTCGAACTGTTTTTTTTGGGGTTTGTGTTTGGTCGGAAAGGTAGGTAAAAGGTCTGGTTAGTAGTCTTCTATGATATATGTTTCGGGACACCATTAATATGGTTCCATTAGTGAGTTTGGATATGTTTTGTTGCATGTTTTTACCAATGGACCAGCTTAGTTGGGTCCTTGGGTTCTCTCATTGGATAAGGTGCGCCCCCATTAAGATTTAGTGCACAACTGAAGTGCAACGCGGATTGTTTTTCCATTGGAAAATACTCCAGTTGATCAATGTAAGGAATATTTTCTTGAGATTTGTATAATGAGTCTACACCATTTACTTTCTTGGTTTTTTTTCGGATCCTCTTGTTGTGGAAGAGTGCTCGTGGATGGTTTAAAGAGAACTTAGTTTCTTAAGCTACCTGATGCTTCGAAGGTGGAAGTTATCTAGGGTTGTCAATATGGATAGTGTCTAAGAGGGTCTCTCAGTCCTTCATAGTCTCTTCGAAGAAGGGGTTTATTTTAAACCACCAGTGTGGGAAATCTGGACATGAGAGGATGTTATGGACACTTTCAGGGATGCTGTGATATTTGGTGATGTTGTATAAGGCCCCCCCTCCTTGTATTATTTCTCTCAGTCACTTTGGTCTTGTTCGGTGACATGTTGTGATGTCACGTGCTCGTTTGATTGTAAAGGTGAAGTTATACAATATTATGTGAGTCTATTTTTTTTTTCAAAACTGTTTTTCCTTTTGGGAGATCTCGACATCCTCTATTTTAGAGGAAGGTGTTTATTTGTTTTCTTTATTTCTATTGTTTCTCACCTGAAGAAACAAGGTGTGATGTGAGTGCATCTTCTAAACCCTTATTTTAGTGAAATCCCAAGTAAGGGGAAAGTGAGTTTTGGGGTATGTTATGTCTTGTTTAACCCATCTAAGATTGCATGTAGTTTTTTGTAGCATCGGAAGAAGAAATTTTATTCGGGGGTTTCCAAATATTAACTGCGAGGCCGAAGATGCTTCAATCATTCCAGCTCCAGCCATAGGTCCCGGAGAGAAGCTGGCGCGTAGTCAGAGGAAATCCCAGTGTTTTTTTAACCTTGCACAAAGAACTATTCTTATTATGATAGATGGTAATATTTCAAGCATTTTTTTGTTGTCATTTTGCTTCATTTGTTCACGTTCGGTGGAAAGAGGTGGCGGGCCTCATCCCCATGTTATCTCCCAATGACTTTCTTTTCCCCTTTGGTTTCCTTTCGGTTCAGGGGAATGGTTTTAGATATTTCTAGACATGTTGAGTGAACACTTATTAGTAACCATTCCCTAGAAAACCATGTAGGTATAAGGATCCAAATGGTTAGAACATAGTTTCCAAAACTGTGCGGGCTAACCGTGTTGTCGCCCCAACTCTTTAAGTTTTGGGGTTTTTCTATGCCGGCCCATATTGGTCAGTTAAGATGGATGGTTCTTATGGTGGGGAGAACCACTATGAGTCTCACATATATTATTTTGAAAATACCTAATGGGATTCTACCCCTTGTACTGGGGAGTTTGTTCGGGGCTCCCCTGTTAGTGTCTTGATTCTTTCTTGAAAAAAAAAATCTAAGTTGTCTCTTATGGTTGGGGAGCCCATTTGTGTATCCTTGTACCAGTAACTCACTTTTGTACTTGGTCTTGGATTGGATGTGGGAAGTCTCGTTCGGAGCTATATAACCACAAACATCTTCCTTGAGTAAACATTGGGATTGGAGATTTCCCAATGGTTTAGTTATATCAAGGTAAGTGTAACCTTGTTCGATGTTCTTGTTTGTTTGGGTAAATTTCTTGAGCCTTGTTCAGATAGTGTTTGAGGAGTTTTATTTTAGGAAGAAAAAAAAATCCTGAATGTGCTTGATAATTTCAGTAATGAGGTTTATGTTTTGGTTGTGGAGTATTCCTTCCTTAATTGATCACTGGAGGTGTTTTGGCCTTTGGGGGCAAAGCTTAGAAAATGAGTCCATTTTTTTTTTGCCTGTCGGTTGGGTTTGGTGTTTTTTTTTTGTCCTTGATGTGGATTTCCGAGGGCGGAAAGTTTTATGGTGGGGAGAATTGTCACACACGTGACTTTTTTATATATTAATATTTCATTTAATTTCCATTCCTGATTTTTTGGGGGGGTTTACCACTCATTTTGGTGAAAATGGTGGGTTTTGAAAATTTGGGCCAAACCGCGAGCCGAATTCCAGATTTAAACACTAATTTTGTTTCTTCTATAACTCCTTCAATTTTTACTATTTTAAACCCATTCCACTTCCCAATTGGAATAACCTGATATATTAAAACCACCATATCCCTTTTGACCACATATAAATCCAAAATCATGATGGATTTGGGTTTTTGATTTAGGTAATGGGCCTGCCCGTAGGCCCATTTCCTGCTTTAAATTTTTTTTTAAAATTTTCATATCTCATTCATTTTTTACTGTTTTCCCGTGATTCCACCTCCCTCTCAAATCCAATACCCGAGGATTTCCCCCATTATCGGTTTCGCAATTTTGGAGCTCAGGAGAGCCGCGAAGTAGGGCAATATATCATACTCTTTCTCAAATCGACCAGATTTGACGAGGTAAAATGAATATTTCATAACTCCTTCAATTTTCATCATTTTTTCCCCATTTCAGTTCCCACATGACCTAATATTACTCCTTAGAACCGCCATACCATTTTTGGGTACTTGGAGATTCATATTTGGGTGGATTGGGGCCGATTTCTTCAAGATATTTCAAGTAAGGGAACTCCTTCTTGGTTCCCTCCATCCTCTTTTTGTTTTATTTCCTATTTCTTGAAGTTCCTCATGTCCATAAGTTGGGGTTTTATAATAAGGTCTGATTTGGTATCTTTTAGGTTAATTTTTGGTGGTCTAGGTCTGGATTTATATTCCTTGTGGTGCCGGGTTGGTGCGGTTGATGTTACGCACCTTATTTTGAGGGTTTCGTCATAAAAGGTAGGTGATTCCATGTGTAAACATTTCTAGATGAGTTAGTTTGCTTGAATTACTTATTATTAATGTTCCTAATATGCTTTTTGTGGTGCGTGAACTGTTTATGATGGATTTAGTAAAGAATTTGTTTTTATAGTTTCATTCTAGCTTAAAATTTGGTGTTTTCATTTGCAACCCTTTGGGTATTGTTTGGGATTGTTTTATAACATATGAATTTTGTTTAATAAATCTTGTTTGGGATGAAAATTATGATTTGGTGTGGTATTGGTGTGCCACTAGGTCTTAAAGATGTTTTTAAGGGTTTTAGGTGTAAAACTTTATTTTACTTCTTGAAAGTGATTTTGAAAACGTGTGCGTTTCATGTGGATCTTTTGTACTATTGGTTGAGGTGTTTGTATCACACATGGGAGTTGTTTAATAAATGTTTTTGGGGATTCCAATTCTGTTTTGAATTTGTATTGGTGTGATTTTGGCCTTGAAATATGGTTTTGAAATGGGTTTTATTTGAAAAGCTTTGGTGCACTATTTAGAATTGTTTCATGAAAGTTTTTAGTGGTTTAATGATTTATGTAAGAGGTGAAACCATATTGGAAAACTATTTTGGATTGTTTATACTTTCAAATGAACCATTTTAGATGTGAATAGTTCTGTTATGTTATGTTTATCATATTTTTAGGGACTTCATAAAATTGTTAAAGGATGTGTTGGATTGTGGATGTTATGAAAAAAAAGTGTTGTGGGCTATTTTGGTGTGAGTTTCATTTCAAAATGAATTTTAATAAAATGTAAAATTTCTGAATTGTGTGATGTGCATGGGGCTGTTTGGATAATGTTTGATGTGGAAGTGATATTCTCATGTGAAAAGTATATTTCTTGGCTTGTTGAACTTGTTTGAGCACAAAGGGAAAACCTGGGTATCTAGGTGGGTGGACGTGTACTAGTATGCTAGTGAATCCGTGGGGTTTGGCCTCAGTTTCACTTAGCAGGATTGACACTTACAACTCTAACTAAACTATGATGATTATGATTAGGGACCACTAGGTTATGGGTATGTTCCCTACTAGTGGCTCGTGCACGAGAACGGATAATTTTTGTGGTTACTCTCACCGAGATACGAGGTACCTGGGACCCACAGCTAGCTAGTGCCTAGGGGTTATTTCCTATTGCTTGTGCTCATTAGATCCTTTATACTTACCGTCAGCATACGGTATATTGGGCTGGAAAATTCAGTAGCTTTTGAATTTATTTTAAAAGTGTTGATTCTTTAAATTAGCCCACTTGAACACTGTTTTTTTTAAGTTGCATCTTTTAGAAATTGTAACTAGAAATTACATGTTTTTGAAAACTTGCATGCTTTTCGTCTTTGAATGTTTATCACAGGGAATCTCTTAGTGGTGGTATCCTACTGGGCATTGGCTCACACCCTACTTACACCTTTGGGTGTAAGTAGACTTGGTTATTTTTTTTGTCGCAGGTTGGGTACAATTTTTTTTGTTCCAGTGGTTCGGGTTTCTAGCAGGTCCTTGGTGGTGAAGTCTTGTGGAGGTGGCTTGAGGGAGTTGCCCCATGCCATGAGGGTTCTTGGGCTGTTTCATTTTTGTTTTGTACCTTTGGTATAGTCTTTTTAAATTATTTTAAGTATGTAATTCAGTTCTGAATTTATGTAAAAGATTGTTTGGTTTGAAAAATCCAGATTCGTTTTATTGGATTCTTTTGTTGTTTTAAGTTTATAAACTCGGGTAAATCATTCCCAATTCTCATTTTATGATACCCGGGCACTTGTGCCAGCCTGTGGGGATCGGGAACGCCCTTCGGGCCTTGTCACGGTCCAGGTTTGGCACTGGTTTCGGTGGTGACCAGATTTGGTTCGTGACATGTAATATATAAAATAAATTAATTTTATTCTAAAATTAATATACTATAAAAAAATTTGTGCAATATTCTCTTATTTTTTTGGTCATGTGTGTCACATATTCCATTTAATAAAATGTTATTCTATAAGAATTTTGGGGTGTTAACTTCTCCCCACCTTAAATAAATTATGTACTATCAATTTAAACATGATCTCGGTAATCGAGGGTTCGATATTTGAAAGTTATTTTTTCAAAAACCCACATCAAATGAGAGTTAGTAAAATATCCTCTTAATAAGTGGTAAAAGGATGTACATAGGTCATATATAATAACATATAATTGGGTTTCAAAGTAAGAAAACATTGGTGGAAAGTGAAGATATGGACATGGAAGAAAATAGTAAATATTTATATTGAGTGATAGAGTTAATTGATCACAAAAAAAGTGAATGATAAATTAAAAGTTAAAGGCCTCAAATCTATAAACTCTGATGATTTAAAAGGCCATTAGTTTAATATAAGTGAAGGTATTATGATAAATTTTTGTTTTAATATCCTTTTACTAGAGTTGAGGAATTATTTTACAATCTAAAAAATTAAATATACTTACTTGATATGTTTTTATTTCATAAAAAATCATCCTTTTGTTCTGCTTCAAACAATTTCTAATCCATCAATTACTCCATGAAATGAATATCAAAAAATGAAAATTTTATGTCTGAAGGAGTAAAATTTACTTTTAATGGATCATAAGATCCATAAAAGAGTTGAAATTATTTCCTTATGTCTATAAATATTTTCCAAATATAATATGGTTTGTACCATTTATCTAATATTTATAAATCCTTATATGGTTCAGTAATAAATTAATATTTAAAACCTCATCCAAATCTCAAGTTAAACCATTTCATAAATAGTTAACCTTATAACCCTTCAAAAATATCTAGATCCAAAACTTTAGATTGAAGTCCTCTGAATTTCACAACTAAACATACCATTAATCCCCTAAATAGTATAAATTATCTCTTAGTCGTCAAATACTTAACATTTCAATACCCTCATCATTTATTCTCTTGAAACATGGTAATAACCTGAATTATCATAAAAAATTGTTGAAAATATTAATTACTCATAATTCCTTAAGTAAAACATAAATTATTGGATATATTAATTAAATCCAAATATGTTTTAAACTCAATTAATGATAGTATAAACCACTTTGTCAACAAATCATCAATTAGTTCCAAGGTAGTCATCACTATACAATTTAATTTATCCATATCAATCATATCTTTATCACAACAACATTATCTCGACATTATAAACATATTAAGGGTTATATTTCCATCAATCATGTGTTTTAAACAAGTTTAAATTTCTAATGAATCACTTTTATTAGTACCATTCAACACACGCTTTCAAATCCTCATAGAAATAGTACTTTAGTACAATCCTTATACATTACATAATTCTTATAAACATGATATCATTGATAAAATACTCAAATAAAATAATTTTTGAATCCAAATAAAAACACATTAATCATTCCTCTTTATCTATGGTAATAGAATATTCTTGTCCAAGATCCATTACTTCTGTTTAGGTATATTCATTTGATGCTTGAGATATTGATTTTCATAGTGTCTTATCTCCTTAAAATTTAATAATTGTATATTAGAAACTTTGTTATAACTCTTACAATCAAAATAATTGTTCCCTTTTTCTCTACACTTATAGAAAAATATCATTCATTTTAATCAAGTACCATAGTGTTTCTTTCTAAAATTATCACATATGGGAAAATCCTTATTTCTCTTCTTCCCTTTATCTATCTTTTTCCCAGCCATACTCTTCTTATTGTGATTCCATTGAAATAAATAATACTTAAACAATAATTTATCTAGTTTTTTATCACATAATACTAGGTCCACATATGATGAAAATGTTTTTTAGACTAGTTCTCTTTGAAATATTGGCTCAAAATAGTCATGGAAATGATCATTCTTACCCTTTGGATTATGTTCATTGATGTAGTTATCATTCCTTATTTTAGGAACCATTTATAAATGATATCATATACTGGGTTATACCATAAAATTATGAATTTAAAATCATAATGTATTATTAAAAATATGGAATAACACTTAGAGTAAATTAAATTTTATATATTGTTCAACTCAAAATAATAAACATTGGTTTCCTTATGAATATATTTATTTTAAAATCCTTCATAGTATTTTGTAAAGAAAATATGAATTATCCTAATAATTCCCCCATGATTTTCAAACCAAGTGTGATGGAACCCATCATACATCCATTTTTTCTATTCATTGGATGGATGAGTGCCCTACCTCTTATTTTTCACTTCATTTTCTTTCTAGTTTTGTGTTTCATCAAGTTGATAGTGTGGTGATTTTATCACAAGCTTTGTAAGGTGGGTGGATCAAAAGAGAGATAAGTGTTCAAGAACTTATCATATGGTCCTCCCTTCACATGTTTGTGTGTATGGGAGGGACGATCTTATTTATTATGTTGGTCCAGCGTGGAAAAAATTGTTGGCATGGGTGATGTATTTTTTGTGGGAGAATTCATTGTGGCATCGTCTATAAGGGAGGGAAATGAGACTTATTCTACTAGTTATTTTTTTATCACCCGTTGGACACTTGGGAATTGTATTCTCTTTTGGAATTACTTTTCTTTAGGAATTTTACTCTATATTTGTAATGGGTTCCCTCTTTTCCCATTTTTCAAAAGATGGCACTTTTTTATTTTCAATAAAGGGGGATGGACCCCAACCAGTTAGAAGAAAATTAAGAATAATCAATATAGAAATTTTTGTAACTAAAACACATCCCATTTAATCAATAACTTGAGCATAACATGTTAGAAATAAATTAATATCATGTAATTCCATATAAATAATCGAATGATCTTGAAAAATTAACCATGTATATTCTAACAAATTGAATAATAACATGGAATATCAATAAATGAATTCATAATGATGGAATACATAATTATGGATTTTTGAACTATCAAGATTTATCCTCCAGATAGTTATTTTCAAGATCTATCCTCAATATAGTTACTCTCATGATCTATCCTCAAGACAATTTAATTTTTTTGGTTTAAATCCATATGATTTTCTTAATTGATTTGTCTCATGAGACCTTTCAATACATAAAGGTGATATATAAACTCCATTCCCCACCCATTTCATCCCAAGTAAATTTTATTCTTTATATGAATAAGAGAAACATAAAAAACAAAAACATTCATATTGAAAAAATATCATATGAAATATTAATACTTTCCCTAATTAATAAACATAACCATAAATCATCCAGAGTAATATGGTGAATGGTATCAAAATAACACATCCATATTAAAAATAATCATAAACCATCCAAATAAAAAATAAAGATGAAGTAAATACAACATATATTTAGTCTATTATAAGTAAAATAATTCTTGATATTATTTTTGAATATAAATTCCATTAAATTTTCATTAAAAACGTTCATAAGGAAAATATAATTATCATTTTTTTAAACTATTTAAAATGTTTTTCTATGAAAATAACTTTTAATAAAATTTTATATAAATTTATTATAATAAAATTATAAAGGAATATTCAAATAAATTATGTTCATGATATTGGGTAATTCAATACTTGTTGTACAAGTTAAAAAGAACATTCCTTTTTCACTATAAAATGTTTGAAAAGTGCCTTGATCGGAAAATGACAAGAGGATTCCTTTCATATTTTTAATAAAACCCAAATTGTCATTGTTCTTTAAATGACATAAGATTACATTCCAAAAGAAATATAATTGACTAAAAATGGGTGAAAATTCTTTTAATAAATCAATTTGAAAATTTTGAAATATGTTTTAAAATATTTTTAGAAAATAGATCTCCAACTGAAGAGAGAAATGAAGTCAAGTTTTCATTAAAATATTTTCTCAATTAATTTAAGCACCAAAGAGTGATAAAATGGAAATATTACTTTAAATATCATGAATAATTAGAGGATAATAATATTAAATGGTTTTATTAATAAATTTTCACATAATTTTTTCAATTGAAATTCAATAGTAAACAATCTCGATTAGAATGAGATTGCAAAATAAACCTTTACAATGATCATAACATTGATGTAATAATTAATAATTTAATCGATTATGTTTTTTAACTGTAAATGCACATGAAAAAGAGGAAGTAAAACATTTGTTAATAAATATTCCTTATACACATAATCTTATAATGAAATAATCAATAAATTAGAAGATTAACCCAATGAATAGAAATTGAGTTAATAAATCCCTTACCTCATGCTTCCTTTTGATTGAAAATTATTTAAACTAATTTATAGTGGTTTTAAAAAATTTATTAAATTAAAATGGTACCATATTAATATTTATAATCTCATATATGATCCTTTTATAACATCTTATTACCCTTTTGTTAATAATATTTCATTATTTTCATTATTTTAAGTGTTAATTTTTTTTATTTTTTCATGTATGTTTCATCATGAAATATCTAGTTCTTGAAAAAATTATATAGTTTTATCATCTCAAGAATAATAATAATGACATAATTATCATATTTTTACATAAATTATACTTTTAAAACCAATTATGAAATATGGTTATGAAAAATGAAGAATGTTATGATCATAGGGATATAAAGTTGTATGTACACTTGAGTAACGTTTCCATTTTTCAAGGGTCATGTGGAAATAAGGTGAGTAATATATAATATTTAAAAAATAATTATATAATATATACAAAATTATATACTTATATATATCATTCATGTGTTTTGGTGGTGAAAATAGGGTCCCAAAACTTTGTAAAGCTAGTAATCCATATGCACATAAACAATGTTATCATCTTTAAGTGAGTGGGAAGGTAAGAAATAAAATGATTTATATTATATTTAAACAAAAATTAATATGTCATTAATATCATAAATATTTCATTTATATCAAATATACTAATTAAATTTTTCCTTATGACCTTCCTTGTGAAGCAGTTTTGAAAAACAAATCACATCGCTTCGTGTTGCGGTAGTCCGTTGTACACACATGCGATGTTATCATATTTTCTACATAATGGAAGGTAAAAATATATATAAAATATAATCATTAAAAAATGTATAAATATTTTTTATATATCATATATATATTATCTATCATCATACCCAACTGTGATAGGATTTAATGGAAGAACAAATGGCATCGGTTTACGAGGAGGTAGTCCTCCGTACATAGGAATGATGATTTCGTAACCCATTTGATGGATGTGTAGATGTTTATAGGTCATTTACTTAATATAAAACATCCTATTATAAGGAACATATTGTGTTTATTATATCATAATGGTTTGATAAAAAATTATTTAGGTGGAGAAGGAAATAAAATAATGATTCTCGTTGAAAAACATTACCTCTTCTTTTGGTATCCTCCTTAGGTTTGCACTAAAGTCTTCCTAGTTTGCATTTATTACCAAAATATGTATTCTAGGATGAGGGTATATAATTTTTTAATTTATTTTTTTAGGTATTTTTCAAAAAAAAAAAATAGGTTTAAAGGTGGGAATAATAGAGGAGAGGGGGTGGCCTTTCATAAGTAGGAGAGAGGACACACTTAGTATTTTTGACAACAATTGAGTGATCCCATATTTTTAATATGTAAAAAATGGAACAAAATGGACTATTATCAAACCTAAGTGGTTTAATGAACTAAATATTTCCATAACATAGTTTTTAGACAAGTTTATAGGCCATTTTTACCCTTATCCTTTTACTTTAACCCCCCACAACCCCATTTTTTAACTTCATCGCGGTAATTGATTTTTAATCTTTCCACTATTTATTTTAGTAAAAATTTAAGTTGGAATTATTATAAAATATTAATAATTATGAATCCAAATATTTAATCCAATTTTACAAATTCAATTCATATAAGTTGAAAATTTTAATTTAAAATCAATCTAGCAGACGTGACGAGAAAGCAGGTTTTTAATGTGAAAACGTTCAAAAGTTTAAAAAAAATTCTATCTAAATTCAATATGAAAATTATTCCAATTAAATAAATTGGATTAATTGATATATAATTAATCTAATTTTTCTTTCAAACTAGTTCAAAATATAATTTAAAATTATAAATTACTTAAATGAAAAGTCATTTTTCAATTAAAATTCTATATTTTCACTATTCATCTTAAAATAAAACTTTTTAGAAAAATTACAAAAAAAATACTAAGTTAATTTTAAATTATGTGTGAAAGGAATTATTAAACCATCTTTTTGAAAAAATACAGTTTCTCATAAAACTTTTCTATTTTTATTTTATGCGATTCTTGTTTTATTTATAACCAATAGATAACTAATAAATTTATTTAAAATTTATATTTTAATAATTTATTTAATCCTAAAAAATAATAAATAAGAAAATAAAAAAATTAGGATTGTTTTTATAAATGACAACTCTATTTTTTTTAAATAATAATTTTATGGATTTTTAAAATGAATTATCAAAGAATGCTTTGATAAACTAATATTTTAATAATTACCATTTTTTCATATTTGTACAATAATATCAAATTTAATTATTATATATACTATGTAATTATTACATGATAATTATATATGATATTATCATAAGATACTTTTCATCGGATAACATACATTTTTTAGGGTGTTCGTCCGTTCTTTATTTTTTTGCTCTAACTAGACCGAACCATACCTTGATTTTTGACGTGAGAATCATATTTGATATAAGCTAGTTGTTTTAATTTATAAATCCAATAGTCATGAATTTTTCTCATATATGAAAGTTGTAGTATTTCTATATATTTTTTTTCAATTTAGACCTTTATTGAATTAATTAGTGTGGTAAACTAATTAATTGTGAAAGTGGTGAAATTGTGGGATTTAGGATTTGAAGAATAAGATAATTAATTTTGAGGATTAATTATGTTTTTTGAGTTGTGTATTTGAATAATAATAAAGATAATTAATTGTTAAATTAATTATTAATATAAATGATCGAGAAATTTGGATAATTAAATGTTGATTTAATTATAAAGTTTTCCTTTTGTGCTCAAGAATAATTAGTTGGTTAATTAATTATTGAATGTTAAAATTTTGAAGGTTTAATTGATTGTAGAATTAATTAACTATAAATTGATGTTGTTAATTTGTTATTTAATTAATTAATGGACTTGATTAATTAATTTTTGAATTAATTAATGGATGATATTTGGGGTGTTAGACATGGAATTTTTCACCAATGGGATTTTGGGTGTTAGACATGGTGTTCTACACCACTGATAGCTCTATCTGTATTGTTTAGAATTAGGTTGTTAGAAATTGTGTTCTACACCAATGATAAATAATAATAAACAAAATTTTGAGTGTTAGACATGGAATTCTTCACCGATGGGATTTTAAGTATTAGACATGACGTTCTACACTGAGGATGAATATGTATAGAAAATTGTGAATTGAATTTGTGACATGATTCAAACCAAAATTTTCTATGTAGTTAATAAAGATTAATTGATAATATGGTAACTCTTAAATTATGCATTAAAATTATTTTCTTTATATAGATATATACACTTTATGCTGATTGGATTTGTTTTAGACATCATTTGTGGTGGCCTACTGAGTCATACTCACATCCTATTTGGGCTACCAGATTAGTACCTAAATAGACATTACTATTGCAGGATAGGTTAAGGGAAAGGGCCCTGAATTGGATTATTTATTAATTATGGATCTTAGTTGAGGGAACCAGACATGGTTCTGGATCCTCTTGGGAGTCTCAAGAATATTTTCTTCTAGTTTATTTTTTATACACTTGATACATATATAGGCATTGTGTGTTTTCTTTTGAGTTGAGTATTGTATTTCATTTCCTGGTTATTTTTGTGAAATTATATTGTTATTGTTATATATATGATTCTGTTATTGTTTTTTTAATTCCACTGGTGTTTTACACTAAAACAATAGGGTATAGTCTCCCCATGACTGACTTACCAGACCCTTGCTGCTAGTCAACATCCTCTGGCATATGGGGAGATGCTCCTGAGGTCATGTGGAGAGCTAGTTCTGGGAACCGTTGTGTGGAACATGGGTTGGGATGTTACAATGTTCCATACCTTTCATTCCAATAGCTAGGTGATAACTATTATATTAAATAATATTATTTATAGTATACTATTGTTTATTAAAACTTAGTCTTGCATTTAATGAAAGATATTGAAGAAACACATCATTATGTGTATCATAATCTATCGAATAAATTGATTTTATTATAAAATAAATATATTTTAAAGTATTGGTTTGTTATATTCACTTATAAGTTTTATATTACGATTCACATGTGTTATTAAATAAAATTTTATTCTTTTATAATTTCAAGGTGTTACAAGAATGGTCTCATAGTGATAGATCATGAGGATATGTTGTGAGTTTTATTCTATTAGGATGTATGTATTTTTTAATTTATGCCCTTGATCCCTTTTTTTGGGTTCTTTGAGCTATTTACTTGAGATTCCATCTAAATTTATTTTTTATGACATGTTATGTATGTTTAGGTGATTTTGTTTATCATATTTGTATTTAGTAATTGTTGTGATACTCTAGTTGTATTCTTATTTTTAGTTGACTATGATGATGATTGGGTTTCCATAAAACATCATGGGTGGGTCATTCCAGTTAACCATGGGTGAAACTATTCTCAATAGGTTATTTATTTTTCTTAGGTGCTTGTCACTGGCTCATGGTGATTGTGAATATGCTTCAAGCCTTGTGTTGTGCTAACTCAGGTTACAGGTCAAATCAACCAAGTTTGGTTCTCTAAAAAAAGCTATCAGATCCCTCATATTTATTTGTGGTTCACTATTAGATCAGATATAGGATCATCAATTCTCTAATGGTAAGAGTAAATGAGTTTCTACTTAACACTTCTTCATATCAAACATAATGATTCCATGGGTGGTCTGGAGTTCTTATTGAGTTTTGAAAAAAGGAAGTATGTAGAAGTTTAATGGTTCAAGAGTATGGTTAGTAGTAACTATATGGCCATTCCATTATTCATATAGTGTCACTTTCTTGGTTTAACATGGTTATCCTAACTGAGAATCCAAACCATTCATAGAGTAAAAGAGTTTAAAATATATAAATTTTTACAACTTTTTTGTTCGAAAGTGTTGTTTATGAAAATATTTTGTGTTGAAACCTATTTTAAGGGTTTCTTATAGATTATTTTATATTGATTTAGATTAAATTTTCTATTTAATGATATTGTGTACTAGGTTTTGTAATCAATGACACCTAGATGGGCCTCATCTAGGATTCAAAAGGGTTTTGTGGATCATGTCTCATAGGAAAATACTCCAGTTGATCTAGATTTGGTGGATTCAGTGATCTATATGATCCAGACCTTGGTCTATGAGGGTGGTTGAGAAATTAAATGGATGTTGGACCATGATTATATGTTTAATAATAAAAATCCATTGGCCTTTCATATTGATAAGGGTTCCCAAGATCCTTTATCTTCCAAACTCCTCATGAATTATTACCTAAAGGATTGGAATTTTTATATTGGCCTGAAGGATGAGATCAAGTCCAAGATTGATCCTATTTTCTTACCAACCTATGTTGAGGTGACTAATAAGGATACTAGGGAATAAGAAGACATGTCCAGGAAGATGGGTATCAGTGTGGATCCTTCAGTGGATGGTATCTAAATCCTTTCATCTTTTCAGAAGACAAAGTGAGGTGAACCTTGTTGGGGTAGTGGTAAGAGTGATCATTAATCATTGGGTAGAGCACCATTGCTTTCATTAAAGAATATTTTGGTGTCCTGTTATCAGTGTAGAAATTTTGATCATACTAGGCCTAGTTACATAGAGTCTCTAAGGATGTTCAACCGATGTGAGAATTTGGGTTATCTTTGGTTCCTCTATCAGGATTATACATTGGGAAGTGGAATTGGTTCTATATTCTCAAAGGGTTATTATGTATGAACTGATTATTCTAAGGGTGAAGTATATCACCCTTGGGTAAAATGGTATTCTCACTTTGTGAAGAGTGCCCAAGGTTAGCCAAAGTATGGATATCTACATATAGTAGATATGGTACCAGAAGACCCTAAGTTTAGGCTATCCACCATGAGAGGTACGGTGTTCATTAGTTCTTCCATGGAATCTTTTTTATTTTATATAGGTGAATCCCATTAATTTATCTTATTATAATTTTTTGATTCCTTTTATATATAATCAGATGATATTTTATGTGATTTATTTTCCTACCCCACATGGTAGGAAAGAGGATAATTCCTTTTAGGGCCTGGAGTGTCGTGTTTTAATCACTGTTGTGGAAGTTTTTTAGGATTTACTCATGTTTGACATGGACATCTTTGACCTCATAGTCACATGGACTATCTAATTATCTTAAAAGATCATATTTTTATACTGCTATACAGTCCAATTTCTATCTTCTCATGGAAGAACTCATGTATTCCAGGGTGAGTGGGATCTGCCATTTGAGAGGTAAGTACCCAATACTTCATTAATAGTTTTCTAGTTCTTTCTCTGATGCCTCGTAGTATAGTTCTATTGGTTATCTTCTAGAAGTCATAGATTAGTACCCTCATGTTTTCCTATAAGATTTTTTTGGGTCACTTCCCTATAGAGATGGAAAGTTCACTATTTATCTACTCTTTGGGATCAACCCCATTTCCCTCTCTTTTTACTGGATGGCTTCTGAAATACTAAAATATCTAAAAGCTCATCTATATGACCTTGAGAGAAATGGATTTATTCATATGATAATGTATCCATAGTTGTTTCTAGTTTTAATTTCAAATAAGGTGAATGGGTTCCTCTAACTTTTCATAGATCATTTTAAGATCAATTAGGTGACCATAAAGAATAAATACTCATTTCCTAAATTGATGATATTTTCAATTATCTCAGGGGTGCTTATTTGTTTTCAAAGATTGAAATGAGAATAGATCACCCCTAGTTGAGGGTATAGGAGGATGATTCCCCTAAGAACTCCTTTCAAATATGATATATAAAATTTGAGTATTTGATTATGTCATTCAATCTTACGAATTATCCTAAGGCATTTATGGCCATAATGAACTGAATATTCCATCACTTTTTGGACTTATTCATAGTCATATTTTTTATGAAATCTCAATGTATTCCCAAATATAGGAGGATCATGTGTTCTATCTAGAGGCTATTTTGGAAATATTGATAGAGAACTGTTAATATTATTATCTATCAAAATGTTAGTTTTGGATTGAAGAGGTGTGGTTCTTGGTCCATGTGACTTATGAGATAAGAGTTTTAGTGGATTTAGAAAAGGTTTGAGCATTCATGTCTTGGGAGTTTCCCAAGAATGTGTTTGAGATCATATTATTTTTGAGATTCGTTGGGTATTATAGATGATATATTTAATAATTCTCTAGGATAGATTCTCTGATAATTTATTTGACTAGGAAAGGGGTGATGTTCAAGTGGAGTAAGAAGTTCCAATGTTATCATCGATGACTTGATTCGAATGTTTCTAATCCAGGTTGTTTGAGATTCAATAGATTATTGGGGATTGATGAGGTTTTTTTATGATCTGCACCTAGTGGTTCTAGAGGATGGAGAGTATGTTTTTAGGACCAGTGTGTAGGTTACACCCTCTCATGTTGATTAGGTTAGGAATAAGAAGGTATCCAACCCTGAGTGATAGAAGTTTAGTAGTGTAATTAATGGTGGGGAGACCTTAGGTGATTTTTCTCATTCTTATAATGGTTCTCTAATATTTATAAAGTTTCTAGTTGTTCTACTATGTCCTTAAAGAAGGAGGTGATGTATGAGGTACATCATTATAGTTGTTTCATGCACCCTGGGGCTACCAAGGTGTACCATAACCATAATATTATTTCTTGGACGCCCAGGATGAGGTGATCAGTTGTAGATTATGTTTCTTGGTGTTTTACCTAATAAAGAATCAATACTGAGAACTATATACTATTTGGGTTATTATAGACTCTTCCCATTCTAGTGTGGAGGTGGGATGAAATATCAAAATACTTCATGATTAGACTACTTAATACTCTCAGTGTGAAGGATTCTATATAGGTAATTTTCAACCATTTAATGAAATCATCCCATTTTCTTCCCATTAGAGATTCAATAAATGTAGAGGAACTAGAGATCCTATATTTTTGAAAGGTTTTTAGGATTTATGGATTTACTTTGGTGACAGTTCTGGCCAGGATTCCCATTTCACTTCATTGTTTTTTAAGGGAATCCAAGGATCCATGGGAACCATGATGAGGTTAAGAACCCTGTATCACCTATATATGGATGACTAGTTAGATGAGACCATACATACACTCAAGGATATAATTTGAGATTCTTGACTTTACAGATTTCAGGTAAAGGAACCTATCATTCTCCAATTTTTCTTATAATAACATTTATCAAGCCTCAATTAGGATAGCCCTATTTGAGGAATTGTACATACTATCATGCTAGTCCCCTTTTTTTTGGAGGAGGCTGGTGATAATTCCTTTTTTATACTTAGTCTCATCTAATAGAGGATGGAGAAAGTTTTTTTAATTCAGTAAATGTTAGAGATAGCTCAGAGTCACCAAAAATCAAAGAATGATTGACTTTGTTTCTTGCTAAAGTTCGTTGTTAGTGATTAGATATTTCTTTAGGTATATGTTCGGTTGGAACACCATCACTTGGGAAAGCAAGGGAACTTGGAACCATGTTATGTTGGGTTATTTCAAGATGTGTAATTTCATTTTAAGGTAACCTATTGTTTGTATTTTACACAATGGATAACCTTGATCCATGAGGCCTTTTATGTTTCCTAATTGAAATGATTCCTTCCAGACCCATCTCATGTAGTAGAGTAGGAAGATTTAGATTTTGAAACTTACGTCACCATTGAGGTGTAGTTTTTTCATATCTTGGATTATAATAACAAGGTTCTCTATGGTAAATTGGTCTTATTGGTTTGTACACTCTATAAATGTTGTGGTGATGTCCATGAGGCATGGGAGTGGGAGGGTTTTGTGAGGGAGTAGAGGCCTAACTTATTTTCTTCATAGGATTAAGAAGGAGTTTTATGGGTAGAAATTGAAATCGTATGGAGGTTTTTGACACCCATAAGGTCACTCGTATGTCTGATTTGATTTTTTATTTATCTTTTTTTATTGGGGTTTCTGAGAGTTGGGGGTCTGAAGTTAGTTTTTTTTGGAAAAGTAGACCATGCCACATGGTTGGAATAGGTTTTTTCTAACTGTGTGGCTAACCATGATAGGATGGGTTTCTAGGGAAAGTATGATTTTAATGGTTTGAGCATCATTTTTCACACAGTGTGATGATCAGGGGTAATCATGAGGCTTTGGGTTTGGGGTGATAATGGCTCCCATATTTTGGGCTATGGTTTTTCTAACCGTGTGGAAATACCAAGTAGTGTGTCTAAATTATTAAAAATTAAGATATTTACCAAATTACTCTTACGGGATTTTAATCCTTTCTCCATTATTTATCTCCCATTTTGTGCGAAGCCCCTTCCCTTGGTGATGGAGCTTCTCCACACTTCTTGGTGGTGTATTCTTCTTGATATCTTAGTGTTTTGGCATGAGGTAATCCTTTTTATTCAGGATTCCTTCATCTTTCCCCCTCCTCATGTCTTGTTATTCCATTTCTATAGGAGTTGAAAAACCTAGATGGTGGGTTGGTCAAACTTATGGTTAATAATGGAGGTTTTGGTTTGATTTATTATGGTTAAGGTGAGTGAGTACCTCTCATTCCAATATTGGTGGGTTGTTGACCAAGAAAATGAGTTTAGAACCGAGTGTCTATTTTTAAGGGTGGTTTCCATGAATAAACTTTGAATTCTTTATTTTCATTGGTTTTTTTGTTAAATTTCAATTAAATTTATTTATGTTTAATGTTTAATTCATTTTTTTGTGTATATAATATATTATCCTAATATTTTAAAATAACACTATGTTCGATACAATATACACTACGCAACACTAAGCTTAAACAAACCATGGAATATTAATATTTAAATAATATAGTTCTAACCTAGTCATTAAATTGATGGGTATGAATATTATTAAACATATTATGAAATATATATATATAATAGTCTCACTTAATAAAAAGGTATTGATTATTTATTATGATATAAGCACTCAATGTTTTCTTTTCATATATTTAAAAAGTAACATTCATTTTTGAAATAGTTTAAATTTTTAATTAGTTTCTTTTTGTTAAACATATTCTAATAAATTTTATTGTAATCAACATTAAACTTGAATTTTGTATAAAATAGTTTTATACATAAAAAGTAATTTTTTCTAGAAAATCACTCTTCATCACGTTTTATGGTTTTAATATTATATTAAATTCTTCAAATTCTATGAATTGAATTTGATAAAATTTAATCAATATTTTTAGTCACCATAATTTATATTATGTAATAAGTTTAAATTAATTTTTTATCAACGTGAATAGTAATTATAGTAAATTTTTGTTACTATAGAAATGGTAAAATAGGTTAATTATGGTTAAAACTAATGTGATAAGGCTTAAAATTCATTCAAATACTAACCTAAATTTTATTTTATGTGTATATTTCTTTCATAATCATCCAAAATTAAAAAAATGACCATTTCCATTTATATTTGATTTTGAAATTTATACTATTTTAAGTAAAGGATAATGTCAAAAATTCTACATTATGATTTTTAATATTTTTAATATTTTGTGAAATGAATAAAAAACTTATGTTTAGTTATATATTATTATTTTAATTATAGTTTATTTTTTTATCATTCTAATTTATATTTAAATTTTAATGATGAAATAATCATTGTAACTACTTACACAATGTCAACATAGTGCTTGTGCATGCCATAGAAAAATCATGTAAATTATTTTAAAAACTCAAAAAGTAATATTGTTTGGGTGAGTTATAGTTTCCCATGAAATTAAAAAATCAATATAAAATATTGTGGATGTATAAAAGGTTTATATTTTAAAACTATTTCAATCTTCTTATCACTAAATCCAAAAAAAATAAATAGTGTCAAAATTTACATTAATGATATTTTATGTTAAATAGTAATTTATTAAATTTACTAAAAAACATTAAAATATTTAAAGAGGAAATTTTTGATTAAAAATGGTATAAAATTTCATACCTTTCCCATTTAAGATCTAATTTTTACATTATATATAAAATTATAACCCTTTACTATTGAAAAATTTATTACCACGATTAAGGTTAAAATTGGTTGACCAATGGGTTAAACAAAAAGATAAGGTTAAGAATGACATATAAACCTATATTATATGATTATATTGATACCATATCCTTTTTATATTTGAATCCATTTCATTTTTGAACCATTTTACATGAGTTAGAAAAATATTATATTATAATATTTTATGAATTTCCAAAAGTTCCACTTCTCTTCCTTATAAAAGGGCACCCCTTCTCTCTTTTCCTTAAACCCCTTTCATCCATATATATCAACCAAAAAAATTATCAATTATCTTATCAAATTCATTATCCATTAACTATAGCTGGTGGTATTCTTAAAAGAACATTCCAAATGTCATTAAGAACATATCTAAAGGTGGTATACTAAAGAAGAGGTAATCAACCAACCTAAAATCTTAAAATTTATTTCTTATTCTACCCCATTAAAATATTATTAAACGATGATTATATAAAAACATAAATATCTATTTTATACTAAAGTGTTATTATGACTATATTACAACCCTTTTTCATCTTCTTTTTCATCATATGGAGATTGAAAACATCATTCATGCTTATGTGTGGAGTACCACCACCACGACGTGATGTGTTTAATTTTACATAAACACCTATCATAGATATATAAAAAAACATATTTAATGTATATATATAATATTTAGGAAATAATTATAATTTTGGGAAGATAATATACCATTTATATTCATACTTTTCATCTCAATTTCATTTCATTGAGGCATAATTTAATGTATACACCTAATTTATTTTATATAGTTTTTATATATTACCCTATTAAAAGTTATATCATGAATAATTAATACCTAATGTTATTTTATGTTAAAATTAACATTCTTTCAACCAAGGGGATTTTACTTGAATGTTACCAAGTGGAAAATGGGTTTCTAAACTCAATTTCAATTCATTGGGTTATACTACTAATTCATTGACTTTGTTATTCCATTATTATATGTGAATTGATCTCTAAATTGTTTTATTAAGTATTTACAATTATTTTATATGGATTTATATATGTTCACATAATCAATTCATGGATTAATTATCACTTAAAAAGTAATAATATTTTCAAAGGTTTTTTTGACATAATCCCATTTTCTAGAGACATGTTTCATGTGAGGCACCATGATTTCCTTGAATGGTTTACTTAATACCTCAAAAATGAATATTTAAATATTAATTCATTAAATTCATGGGATTTATAGATCTATATCATACACTTTATTTTAATGATGTTTTATTCAAAAGTTTCAAAAGCAATAAAGGTTGTATGTTATAATCTCCTTTATTTTTGAAATTGTCAATATTCATGGTTCATTTATTGGAAATTGTATAATATTATATTCTTGAACCATCCTCTCTATTGGTTATGAATTTGGTTTACATTTTTAGTGTACATTTCCACCCTTGTTTATTAAATAAATATCAAGAATTTTGTTTTTAAGTGATATTGATCTTTTATCATCCTTTAGATTGGTAATCATTCTCTTCTATATCCATGTTTTATAAAATGTTTTCAATAATGTTATTTTATAAAAAAAATTATTTACTAAAGTTATTTTACATGATTTTTACCTTCTATTAAATAAAATTTAAAAGTAAATTTCTTAACATTTTCTACATTGTTCAGTTTTGAATCTCCTTAAAAAGTTTAAAAGTAATTCTTATTTCAAATATTTTCGACATGAATAGAGTTTCCTTCCATCATAAAAATTATGTTATTTGAATAATCCTTTATAATTTTCCATGTTTATTTTAAATTATTGGGATTTCAAAAATATATTTTTATTTTTTTTAGTTTTTAAAAGATATTATCAAAGTGGAAAGTGTATATTTCTCAAAAATGGTTTTAATGAAATTTTTATGGTGTTTCAATTCATAAATGACAATAACCATTGATGTTACATATTATAAAATAGGGATATTTTTAAAATATACCATCCTTATTCTTTCTCTGGATGGATTATGATATTTTCATGGAACCCATTTCTTTTCCATGGGTAAATCAAGCTGTAAAAGAAAAATGGGTATTATTATGTTGAATGTGAAATCTTCTATGTGTTATGATTATGTTATTGTTATTATACATTTTTTATGGAATTTGGTCCCAATATAGCTCATGATGATGGATTATTAAAAGGAACTGTAGTGGGAACTCTCAAATGATGTTTGGTTTTGGGTTATTTAGGTGCAATTGAGTGGCTGACCAAGGTCATCTCTCAAAGGAGGAATTAATTAAAACAACATATTATAGGTATTTTGGAAATAAAAAAAATAACAGAGACACACTAATCAAAATTATAAGGGTTTTTTATCATTTATAAAACTATAAAAAGTGTGTTAGAATAATATTTTTTGTTTGTTTTTAAAATAATATTGAGAAAATGCAATGAAAATATGTTTTTTTAAATATTTTTAAAAATAATAATAGATCTAACTCTACCTCTTCACTAAATTATTAATAATTATAATTTAAAATAATATCCAATTAAGTATTATCCCATAATTTTTTAACCCTAAAACCCTATGAGAATTAACTTAACCACCAAGATGAAATTAATTAAACCCTAGGCTAGCTTTGGAACATAAAATCACAACACCCTGCTTTGATTTACATTCTAAGTATAGATTATTAGAAGTGGTAAATTATATAATATATCAATTCTAGAAATAAATATGAATTTATTTTATCTATTATATTTTAACTCTATAAATTTCTCCAGTGTGGTTTTCTTGCTGATTAAGATTGGGCTCTCACAATTTACAGAAATCTCAACCTCGCGTGTTTTTGTGTTAATTGTTCAATTTATTGATTATTTTATTTTAATTTAAAAACTAAATTCAAGGATCATATTATGATAATTAAATTATATCTTGATTAAAAATAAATAAATTAATAAGTTATTATATATTTTTATTACTAAGAAAACTAATATTTCATGGGAAATGTGGTCATCAATGAAAGAAATTGCATTTGAAAATGTTTAGAATGGGTGTAACCAAATCATGTTTATACTCCTAAGTTCCATAAAAAATATTTGAATTATATAATAATAAAATTTAAAAAAACATAATAAATGTAAGACAAAATAATAAATGTATTTCAAGAATAAAAACATTAAAACAATTAAGAGGAAAAGAAGAGCATTTTGGAAGAGATCCTAGATTGACAGCTTCCCTCCTCCAATAGTGAATTTAAATGGTAAGGCACCACTTCTATTATACTCCCAATCCTCTATGTCACATTAAACCCCCTCCAAATGAGAAAAAAACAATTAATATACTAAAGGGGAGGCTAGGTTTTAAGAGGATTCAAGTGTGACTGGGGAAATTCGGCCAAATAATTTTTGTTAAATCTCATCGATTGTTTGACCACCAAAATGCATGAACTAGCTGTTATTATAAGAAAAATGTTTTTTATAGACAATTTTCTAGATATTCCCTCTAAATTTGTCCCCAACACAATCTTGGATGAGTAATTTATGTTCCCAATACTAAAGTGGTGTCCAATATAGAGGATTTGGCCAATTTTGATTTTATGGGCCATTTAATCCCAAAAATGCACGATTTAGCTCATATGTCCTAAATAAAATTTTTATCTCATTAACTCATGAACACAGTTACAAATTTTTTTTCTTAGATAATATACATAAAAATATTTATGGCCTTGATAATACAGTGAACTTTAAAGTGAAAACTGGAATTTTCATCAAATTTTCAAAATGAATGATCTAATCCCAAATATTTTATAAATAAAAAAATTTTACACAATGTAAGGAAATTATATCATTTATTATCAAAAATATATTAAATAATTATTTTTTATCAAATCCCCCATATTTAACCTTTTTATCACCTAATAAAACCATCATATAATGTATTCAAAAAAAATGTGATAAGATATGCATGTTCATATCTCTCAATCCATAGTAGAAATATAAAAAAAGTAAAAATCCCATCAAGAGTAAATATCAATAAATATGAAAGTTTTTGTCTAATAAATTTTACAAAAATAAAATCCTGTGAAATTAATGACACTAATCATAGCGAAACAAGTTATGGGTCCACCATGACATTAATTCCCCATGTGTGTGTGTGTGCGTGCCAACCATTTCAAGCTCACATCTCAACCCTTTATTCAATAGATTCAGGTCAAGTAAACCAATTCTTCTTACCTAGTTTAATTCACTGAATATGTTCAGTTGGTACCACTTTATGTATAAGATTGTATTTCTTTTCAATAGTTTTAAATGAATATCAAAATTAAGGAGATGAAGAAGATCTCCAATAAAATAGAGGAATAGAAATTCAGACAATTGATGCACTAATCTTAATGTTCAAAAAACTTGTTTCAAATGTGAAATGTTGTTCAGAGCAATAAAGAATGGTGAAGCATCATCCATCTGTGGATTATTAAGGAAGAATGAGTATTTGAAGAATGTCATGCAATGATTTACGGTTGCATGAGAACCATGAGATAACTTACTTGAAGAAAATAATCATATGATTTGCATGAAGTAGATAATGATTGTTTAAGAATAATAGGGAGTATGGATGGGCTTGGCATTCTGAGATGGCCATGCATTTCACATTGCAATAAAATCAGATGATTATTTGATGGTCTATATTTTGAAAATATCATAAGTTGGTTGGAGAACTTGTGATGCAAGCCTTATGAAGGAAAGAGGGAGAAAAGGTGATGCCAATCATATTTAGTTTTGATTGGAAATAATGATGTTGCTGGAAGAAAGGGAAGTTTTAATACTTTTTTTTGTAAAATATGATGATGTTGAAGCTGATCATTTAAAGAACATATATCATGGTATAATAATTTCGTGATGAAATCCATAAGATAGTGAAGTGGAATTGGTGTTCCTTCTGAAGTTGATATTGAAGGTGGCATTATTTCCTAGTATTTTCCAAATTTTTGGACCTCAAAATTAGGATTTTTATTTGGGAAATGGAAGGATATCTGCATAGAAGTAAATGATATGTGGAATGGAGAAGGAATTCAGCAAAAGATGGGAACCACATACCATGGTACATAGACCATGTACCATGTTCCAGGAATGGTATGCAGATAACGTACAAGACAGTGCAAACGATACGTAGAGCAGTTCGCAAAATCAAAAATGGTACGTAGAGAAAGGATTTGTGGTATGCGGGATGAGTCATCATTGGAGGAAGAGATGAAGTACATGAATCGACAGGATTTCAGTATATAGAAGGACAACTGTATGCAACAGACACACGGTATGTGGTGGAGGTTCACGATAGGAGGATCTCAATGCGCAATAGAGGCTCACAGTACGCGGATGGAGTTCAGTATGCGGTGAATATTGTCCCACAATGAAAATTTGGGTAAAACAGATTAGTGAAATTTTAAAAGTATATTTACTATATAATGAGTGAAAATACCATCATTAAGTGAGGGAAATTTCCATTAAAGAACATCCTTCACTCTAGGAAGAAATTCTGTGATGCCCGAAAGTGGTTCGCGAGGCGGATTCCGTGTAAGAGAAGTGGTTCACATGAATGGAATTTTTAAAAAGGTTTTTGTGGGGATTCATAACCTATAAAGGATGTCTAGTATGCTGAATAATAATTTTGGTATGCTAAGTAGGAATTCTGGTACACAGAGGAAAAAGACACAGTACGCTGAGCAAGCTCAGGTACATGGAAGCGAAGGCAGCCTATGAATAGAAAACAGTTCACGGACAGAGGGTGGTTTGTAGAAGCAGAGAAGGTATGAAGATTTAGATAAGGAGTAGTACGTGGAAGCAAAGAAGGTGTGGTATGAGGTTCTAGTGTAGTACGCAGAGCAGTCACAGTACGCGATTCTAACGCATTACGTGGAGGAGGCATTGTACACGGAGCAGTCACAGTACACCGAGCAGATGCGATAAGCAGAGTAGTTGTGGTATGAAGAGTTGGTATGGTATAAAGAGAAGGTGTGTTATGATGAATTTAAGTAGGTATGGTATGTGGAGGAGAGACAATTCACGAAGAGTCGATCTGATAACCATACCCGGTACACAATTTGTGAAGGTTTAAGGTGGTTCACCGTAAGGACCAAGAGAATAAGAAGAATTGTTGCTAACTTATACTAAATTATTCAGGACATATTAACTATGATGATGCTAAGATGATATGGTAATAATTGTTTTGACAATCACAAAATGTGTTTTCTGATTCTGGAAATAATAAGAAGAAGTTTCAGTGCAGTTGTTTTTGCACTAAAGAAGTAAGAGAATAAGATTGTACAACTTTCAAGATTGTTGTTGGGAAAGAAGAAGAGAGTTACTTGCATGATACTAAGAAAGTAACAAGTGAAGAGTATAAGATCAAGTATTAGTGAGACATCCAACAGGTCTCAGAAGGTGGAAGACTCTCTTATTGTTGCAAACCCTATTCAATAGGGAGAAGACTATCTTGGGAGGTAGTATAAAGAACTAGTGAGGAGTTGCAAGTTGGACTAGGTTGTCACAAGTTTAGGGAAGATAATTTTTTACCCCCTCCCCCCTGAAGTGTAGGAACCCACACCGATGAGAGGATTTTTTTCCTATTCAACCCAATATAACAAGATATCACATTATATAGGAGAATACATGCATGGAAATGATGTAGCTGCTCTTATTGAGTGGTGAACCTTGTAAAAATATTATGTGCATATTTTTACAACTTTCATATTATTTCATGTGACAGGGAAAAAAGAATAAGAGAATCAAGATCCTTGTAGGTCAAGAGGTACAGGGATAAAAATTTGGAATTGGTTTAAAAAGTCCCCAACACTGATTCACCCTCCTCCCTCTCAATGTTAGGAATATCCAAAACTGGTCCCCTAAATTGGTTTCTAAGGGACATGATCGCATCTATTGGATTTTCTATAGTGAAGTTAATCTCTTTTGAAGATGTGAGTTTCTTTCCCGAGTTATCAATGAAGTGAAGTTTCAGTGAAGATTTAATTATCTCTGAGAAAATGGATATATCTATCAAGACCATTATGAACAGTAAAAATAAGGATAAGAGAATGTTGAAGAAGAATTCCCTCTTATCTAAAGAAGAGGAAGCATCTGGATCTATATAACTTGGTGAAAAATAAGTCTTTTCAGACATGGAAAGTAATGAGAAGGGGACTCAAGTTTCCACCAAGAAGACAGATAACATTCCTACCTCAATTGATAAATAGGTATGTGTTAGTATATTTAGAAATAATTATCATGATGAAAATGCTAGCACAAGTGGTGATGATCGATCTACAAACTCTGAAGAGTTAGCAGTTGGTAGATTAATAATGATTCTGCATAGCAACCTTAAATAAAGCGACTCTTTTATTTGTGGAGTATTTTAATACATGCAATAATATATCACCCAATAGGAAGAATAAAATTATTTTTTGGAGAAGGGATTACAAGAAAATTTTTGTGAATCTTTAAATATCTCAGGACAAGTTGGATACTTTGAAGTAACAAATATGGAATTTGAAATTAATTCCTCAAAATGGCTCAAAGAAGTTGAATAAAATGAGGGATTCAACAAGTCTCTGGAAGATAAGATCTATCCACATGAAGATGAGATAAAGAAAAGCATTGAAGTCAAGGGTTTATATTTGGAATAAAACTCCAATAAGATAAAAGAACTTGACTCTTTGTTACAAAAAAAAGTGAAGCTTCATGAAGATGAATTTGAAAGATTAAATAAGTATTTTGAAGAGAATATTACTGTTATTGAAGACCATAAAGTCATCCTCAATATGATATGTGTAGAATAGGAAAATAAGTTGACCAATCTTGATAAGACACATATTAATGAGTCTCCACAAAAGAAGGACACAATAGCTGCTAGCACTCAATGTTCACTGGAGGATGATACTATAAAAATACCTCAAACATGTTATAAGAAAATCATGGCTTCACTAATTAATCTATCACAAAAAGCTAAGAAGAAGGTATTATCCATACCAACTTGTACTAATGTTTCTAAAATTGTTTCTAAAAAAATTATAGGTTGGAAGAAAATTATAAACAAGTATGGATGAAGAAAATTGAGGAGGTACCTATCACCATGGATAGGGTGAGTAGGAAGAAGAATATAGAAGATAGCTCCCCACATAAATCACAACATATCAAAAAGACTCAACACCCTTATAAAGAAGACATCAAGAAGTAAAGGTTTTTTTGTCAATGCTGGTGTTGTAACAAAATTGGGCATTGTGCAATGTATTGTTGGTATAATACATTAAATGTAAAAAAAATAAAGCTCATATCAAGGGGATAAAATCCATAGAATAAGAAGCAACATCCACTGATCCAGAAGCATCTGTATACTGCAAATATATTTGGAATTCTAGACAATGTCTGTGATGTGTGCAATGGGAGTAGTCACATGGTTGGAACATGTTCATCTCAACAGGTACCCAAAGATGATAAGAAATCAAGAACACATAAGATATCTAATAAATAAGGTTCATCCAAAATAACTCCTAAGAAATATGTCACTCAGAAAAAGTCATGTGGAAGATCCAATCTTGATTCCTCAATTCATAATTACATATTGGTTATTTGGCCAGAAGATTTGGAAAGAATGAGGAAAATAGAAGATGCACAGGCTGAGGCTAGTAAAAAAAGAAGAATCTACATCAAAACAAAGAAGTATTGTGTGTAAGGTGCAACAAGGCTAGTCAAACTATTAGAAAGTTCTTTTAATTTCTTCTAGCCCAAGAATAGTTCCTCAAGAAGATGAAAGTTTCACCAGTAGATTCTAATGCACTGAAATCTATTGAAGAAAGAAGGTTCACACATAAAGAGATGGAAGAAAAATGAGTTCCACACAATCATAGTCATAATTGAATATCAGTTGTGAAAGTGTTAATAATAGAGCATATGGGTTGAGAAAATCATCTCAACCTTATTTTTCACATTGATGAAGTAAGGAGGATCTATCTTATTCCATTAAATATTGTGTATTACATTTTTCCTGATAATATAGGGAATTGAAGGTGAAGCAAGCTCTCAAGGGGAGAACCTGAGAAGCAGTGATTACTATCAACTCTTGATAGCAAAGGTGAAGAAGATTCCATTTGTGGAAGATTTGTCAATTGATATTCAAATATTAATATGATGAGGTATCATCATAGATTACAATAATGTGAAGTGTTTCCATTGATGGGGAGACATATGAAGAAGATGCCGGAGTTATTATTTCCATCAGTATCAACTTCAGTTGGTATCAAATTCAATTACTCTGTAAATTTATTGAATAAGATTTCATTGGAAAAGGTATGTCATTTCTTAATCTCTTATCCTAGGTTACTCAAAAAATGTCTTTTTACAAAGGGGGAGTAACTAATTCAATCAGTGACATAAAAAGAATGAAAGTTCCCCAAAGCCACATATCCACCAAATTGCACTTGAATGTTTTTGATCTGTTTTTTGAAGTGAGTGCGGGAATTTTAGGTTGATAATATCATATCACATTTTTATCCTCATACTTGAATGAAAGTGTAAATCCCTTGAAGACAAGTATATTAGTTCTCAACTCATGAGGTATCATGATCAGTAGGTAATGGACAGTTCTGTTTTCTAAATAAAATCCACATGTTTTTTACATAGAGTATTTCTTAAGTAGACTTGAGTGAAATGATTGATGGAACATTTCTTAAGTATGGATTGATACCCTTTTCTCATGAACCTTGTATTTCTTTTCAACAAGGGGGATATAAGTGAAATGAATGTTTGAGGGAGAGAAAGAAGTAAGGGGAGAGAGAAAATTCTCAATTTGACATTGACATATTCATTTCATAAGAACATTAAGGTATTGAAAATAAAATACAAAGGGGGAGATTTTTGGGACAACATTGTGTATAAGGTTGTATTTGTTGTCAATAGTTTTCAATGAAGATAAAAATGAAGGAGATGAATAATAAATACAATGAAATATATGAATTTAAATTCAGACAATTGATGCACTGATCTTAATGTTCAAAGAACTTGTGTCAAAGGTGACACATTGTTTACAAAAATGAAGAATGGTGATGTATTATCCATATGAGGATGATTAAGGAATAATGAGGATTTTAATAAGGTCATGTAATTATTCATGGTTTCATGAGAATCATGAAAGAGATTAATTGAATAAAATAAACATATGATTGGAATGAATTAGAGAATGATTTTTGAAGAAGAAGAGAAGGTGTGGAAGTGCTTGGAATTTTGAGATGGACATGCATTTCACATTGAATTAAAATATTATGGTGCTTTGCTGGTCTATATTTCACAAAGATCATAAGTTTGTTGGATAACTTATGATGCAATCCTTATGAATGAAATAGGGAGAAAAGTTGATGCCAATCATATTTATTTTTTATTGGAAAGAATGATGCTGTTGGAAGAAAGGGAAGTTGTAGTACTTTCTTTGAATAATACGATGATGTTGAATCTGATCGTTCAAATAATATATATCACGGTATAAGAAGGTCATGATGAAATCCATAGGATAGTGAAGTGGCATTTGTGTTCTTACTGAAGTAGATATTGAAGTTGGCATCATCTCTAAGCGTTTTCTAAATTTTTGGACCTCAAAATCAGAATTTTGTTTTTGTCAATGGAATTATTTCTACATAGAAGTGAACGAGATGTGGAATAGAGAAGGAAATTGGAAAAGAATGGGACCCGTGTACCATAGTACATGGACTGCGTACCACGTTCTTGGAACGGTACGCAGAAAGTATACAAGAAAGTAGGAATGGTACGTGGAGTAGTTTAGGAAATCAAAAATGATACGTGGTTAAAGGAGTTGCGGTACGCGGGATAACTCGTTGTTAGAGGAAGAAATGTAGTATGCAGACTGGTAGGATTTTGGTATGTGTAAGGATAATGGTACACAATAGACACATGGTATGTGGTGGAGGTTCTCAATAGGAGGATCGCAGTATGCAGTAGAGGCTCACAGTACGCAAATGGAGTTCAATATGCGGTGATGACTACCGACATTGGAAATTTGGGTAAAATGGACTAGTGAAAATTTCAGAGTTTATTTCCTATATAAGGAGTGAAAATACATTTATTAATTGAGAGAGATTATCATTAGATAACATCCTTCACTCTGGGAAGAAATTTGGTGAAGCTCGAAAGTGGATTGCGAGGCGGATTCCGTGTTAGAGAAGTGGTTCGTACGAAAGGAATTTTTCCCAAAGTTCTTGTGGGGATTTATAACCTATAAAGGAATTATGGTATGTGTAGGAGGAAGTCTGGTACATGGAGGAGGAAGTCCAGTACATGAATAAAGAATATGTAGTATGCTAAGCATGTTTTGGTATGCAGAAGCAAAGGCAGTCTGCGAACGTATATTACTTTACAGATAGAGGGTGGTTTGCAGAAGTAGGGAAGGTACGCAGACAGAGAGTAGGTGTAGTACACGGAAGAAGATAAATAATGGTACATGGTTGTGGTGCTGTATGTGGAGCAGGCGCAAAATGTGGTTCCAACATAGTACATGGAGCAGGTGCAGGTATGTGGAGCAAGCACTGTATGCGGAGCAGTCATGGTATGTCGAGCAGGTGCAGTTAGTGGAGTAGTGGCAGTACGTGATGCAGGCATGGTACGCGGAGAAGGTGTGGTACTTGGAATATAAGTAGGGATGGTATTCATAGGAGAGACGATTTGTGAATAAGTGATCTTCTAACCAAAACTGGAACATAGTTCGTGAAGGAGAAATGTGGTTAACTATAAGGAACAAGAGAAGAAAAAGAATTGTGGACAACTTATACTCAATTATTCAGGCCATATTAATTGTGATGATGCTAAGATGATATGGTACCCATTTTTTGACAATCACAAAAGAAGTTTTGTGATTATATAATGAAGTATAAGTTTCAGTGCAGTTGGTTTTTCAACAAAGAAGAAAGATAAGAAGATTGTGTAGCTTTCAAATTTGCTACTAGGAAATAAGAAGAGGATTACTTGCATGATGCTAATCAAGTAAAAAGTGAAGAGTATAAGAGAAAGTATCATTGTGAAATCCAACATGTCTCAGTAAGTGGAATACTATTGGTGTTGAAAACCCTATTCAACGGGGAGAAGACTATCTTGGGAGGCAGTATAAAGAACCAGCAAGGAGCTGAAAGTTGGACTAGGTTGTCACTAGTTCAGGGAAGAGGATACCCCCCAAGTGTAGGGACCCACACTGACTAGAATATTCTTTCCCTAGTAAACCCATTGTAACAACATATCACATTATAGTGGAGAATCCATGCACTCATCATTCCCATGCATGGGAAGGACGTAGCTTATCTTATTGAGTGGTGAAACTTGTAAAAATATTGTATGCATATTTTTACTGCTTCCATATTAATTCATGTGATAGAGAAAAGAAAATAAGAGAATCTAGAACCTAACAGGTGAGGAGGTACATGGATAAAAAAGTTTTAATTGGTTTAAAAAGTCCCCAACACTGATTCACCCCACATCTAAGTGTTAAGAATAACCCAAACTAGTCCCCTCAAGTTCTACATTCCTTTTCAATCAAATTTCAAGACCCACTCATTTATGAATTACCAAAAGTCAAACCTTAAGCTCCTGAACTAGATATCCTCATGTATTGTACATTTCATCACTCCTGTCTTTATTAAGATTTTTTTTTGATTTTTTAGGGTATACAACTGTTGGATATCAGGTACACATGCATAGGTAAATTCATTATGGTAATAAAATTGAATGGAAGGGAAATGAATGTACGGAACAACATTGATATAAGATAAATCTCTTTAACTAACTCGGTTATGCCTTAAATTGAGTAGGAAAAATTTCAAAAGTCATGGATGTGTGAAAAGTTGTGTGGATAAATCAATGACATAATTTTCCATTAAAAAATATCATAAATAATGGTTTCAAAATCTAAAATGTTTTATAATTACGCAACCAACCATATCATGCTGCCATTCTTATAATGCATGCAAAGAAATATTTCTCATTCTTATCATGCTGACAAAGAATTTTGAAAACATGAATTTTCTATATATTCAAAATCTAAATTATCTTACTAAATGGTGTTTTTTGTTTTTTATTTTGTTTTTTATTTTTGAAAATTAACCCAAAACACACACACAAAAACCTAAAAATGTAAAACCTAAAAAAACTACCCCAAAATGTTATCCCCTCCCCCACACTTAAAATATTTAATTGTCCTAAATATGAACCTATGATATGATACATTCATATGAAATTTATAATTTTAAATATGATAAGTAATATAAAATTTAGAGGGTTTGGAATAGACTAATATTTTCAAGTGATGATAGGGCCATGTAGTGTGATGAAATCAAAAACATTGGTAGGAAGTCCTTAAATATGTTTCTTCAAACCTTGCCCATTAATTTAAAGATCCTTAATATTTCATCTTGTGTAATCTCCACTACACCATAAGGAAGTCATTAGATACAACATAAGGACCTAACCATTTAGAACGCAACTTACCAGGCATTAGCTTCAGTCATGAACTGTCGATAAGGATATTCTCTCCAATATAATACTCTCATTTTTTGATAATTCTATCATGATACACTTTTAATATTTAATTTTAGAGCCTTGAAATATCTTATTATGACAATAGAATCTTCTCAATCTCTTGAATTTGTAGCTTCCTTTGAGTTCCATATTTGTCTCGATCCATGCTTCCTTTATTTATAGCCCATATTCCCGATGCTTGACCTCCAGGGGAGATGAAAAGATTCCAAAAAATATATAAAATGGGGGCATACAGATGGGATTATTTTATTATATTCAATATGTCCAAATAGAAACATCCAATTTCATTCTCCAACCCTTCCTATTGGGATGCACAATTTTCTCCAAAATTTGTTTCAACTGCTAATTTGAAACCTCATCCTAGAAATTTTTTAGGGTGGTATGGTGTTGATGTTTTGTATGTATCCCCATACTTCTGAAGGAGGGATTCCAAATTATAATAGAAAAATTATATCCCTTAGTCACTTATGATATCCTTTAGAAATGAAAACCTATAAAAAATCCGAGGCTTGAAAAAATTCAATAAAACATGAGAATTATCAGTTCTGGTGGCCTTGGACTCCACCTATTTTCTAACATAATCAATAGAAACCAAAATATGAAAAAAAACAAATAAACATATAAAAGGACCCATAAAATCATTTACCCTATTATGAAAAATATCACAGAATAATATGGGTTGTTCGGGAATCTCATGTCTCCTCAAAATTTTTCCAATGTGTTGGTAATGTGAGCACAACTTACAAAAAACATGAGAATCGTGGAATAATCTAGGACAATATAATATATATTATAAGAATTTCCTAGCTATCTATTGTGGTCCTAAGTGTCCACCACATAAAATTGTATAGAATAAATGAAGAACAGACTCAAACTCATGATCAGGATTACACCTCCAAATGACTTGGTCACTATACATCCTCTAGAAGTAGGGATCATCCCACACATAAAATCGAGACTCAATCTTTAATTTTGGGACTTGATGTTTCTTTAAATTTAAAAGAATTTCTGAGTAAACAAGTCAGTTCACTAAATAAGAATACCAAGGATGTGTACCTGAGAGTTCATAAAGATTCTCATTAGGGAAAGTGTCTCAAAGTAGTATCAGGTCCATGGTTTCATCCTCTAGTTTATGAGTAATCCTACTCATGTGGTCTTCCACCAAGTTTTTTGACCCCTTATTTTCTTTATCTCAATATTGAATTATTTAAGAAAGAGAATAAATCAGATAAGTATAGGAATTTCATCTGATTTTTTCAAGAGGTACCTCAGAGTTTCATGGTCAGAAAAAAATACTTTAAAGCCCAATAAATATGAACAATATTTATATAAAGCAATTATTATGGAAAGAAAATCCTATTTGTGGTTGTGTAGTTTGATTAGGTTGAATCCGGTGTCCCTGATGCATAGGAAATAACATGGGATTTCCCTTCCACCCTCTAGATAAGACACCTCCAATCGAGAAATTGGACGTGTCACACATAATATCCAAAGGAAGCTCCCTCAGTGGAGGTTGTATGATCGATGTAGTGTTTAGATGCTTCTTTATCTCATAAAATGATACTCTTCGTGAATCATTAAAAATTAAGTCAATATCCTTTTCAAGCAATTGAGATAAGGGTAGATCAATCTTATTGAAATCTCTAATGAAGTGTCGATAAAAGCTTGAATTACCTAGGAATGATCTAACATCATTCACACATGAAGGATATGGAAATGATGAAATAATATCTACCTTATATATAATAACCTCTATTATATTTTTGACACTAAATTCCCTAAAACAATGCTATAATATACCATGAAATGACACTTTTCAATGATTAAAATCTGATTCTTCTCAATACAATGATTCAAAACCTTTCCCAAACTAAAGATACATTCATCAAATGAAGATACAAAAACTATAAAATCATCCATAAATACCTCCATAAAGGTTTCAATGAAATTTGAAAAAATACTCACCATGAATCTCTAGAAGTTACCTAGGGAATTAAAAAGTACAAATAGAATCTTTTGGTAGGAAAATGTATCAAATGGATAAGTGAATTTTGTCTTCTCTTAATCCTACAGTTTTATAGGAACCTGAAAATATCTGTAAAATCTCTCCAAGAAAAAATATTGTGTCTTCCCATCTAGTATCTCAAGAATTTGATCAATAAATGTGATGGGGAATGGTCCTTGTAAGTGGATTGATTTAGTTTACTATAATAAATACACACACACCAAATGTTTTGTACCCTTATTGGAACTAACTCCTCCCTCTCATTTATAACAACATTAATACCACTTTTCTTAGGCAAAACCTAAATTGGAATCACCCACTAGTAATCTGAAATTGGAAAAACTATACCTACCTTGAGCAAATTTTCAAATTCTTTTTTAACAAATTCAAGAAGAGTTGGATTTAGTATCCTTTGTGGCTGCCTAACCAATTTATCCCCATCCTCCAAAATAATCCTATGCATGAAAACATAGGGGATAATACCAGATAGGTCATCAAAATTCCACCTGATTTTCCTAATTTTATCTCTAAAAGTATTAAAAAGTTTTCTTTATGTTCAAAAAGGAGATTTTTAGAAACTATAATAGGTAGTCTCTCACCAAAAAATAAGTATGAGTATTTGAGATTCAGTGGAAATGGATTAAGTTCCAGTGCATGGGGGTGATGTATGGATGAAAAAATTGAAGCAACTAAAATATGTACATAATGAACATCATTATTAGAATACTCATCATCAAAATTAGATAATAATTCATCAAATCCATCTGCATTCTCAATATCTATGTAATAATCATAGTGATCATGATCAAAATCAGAATATGAATTCACATAAAAATTAAATCCAAGAAAGGTTTGTGCATTAAAATAGGTTTTGAAGTGCTTTTAGACATCAAACTAGAAAAAAATACTCACAGTCTCTCTAAAAATATAAAAATTAAAAACCATAGGTTTTTTACTTGGTAGCTCAAAATGGGAGATAAAAAAAATAGATTGGTCCTATGTGGGGTACTTAGTGGAGTCCATAAAATTTAATATCCCAACTTCAACTACAAACTCCCTGGAAAGTGTACACTCATATACATTTATGATTGTTTTTATAGTTTTGAGGAAGTTCCTCCCTAAGATAATGGGAACAAAAAAATTTCCCTGATCATCCTCCATGTTAAGAACATAGAAATCGGCTGGAAAGGTTATGTATCTTATCCAAACAAGTACATACTCAAGGACTCCCACTGGATATGATGTAGATCTATTCACCAAATGAACCACTACTGTAATAGTCTTCAACTCACCAACCTATAAAAAATTGAATACATATTTAGGAATCACATTTATGGAATATCCCAAATCACATAGAGCATCATAAAAGTGTAACTCCCCTATGGTCATGGTATGGTAAATGTCCTTAGATCCTTGCACTTTTTTGGCATTGCTTGAGTTGGTGTAATGAGTTATTAAACATTCCTTTCAATATTGATCCTCTCATTTCCATTGATCCCTATTTTATTGGTATAAAGTTCTTTTTATAATTTTTCATACCTTGTAATTTCTTTAATGGATTCTAGTAGAGGGATGTTGATCTCAACATACTTGAATGTATCCAAAACCTTTTTTTTCATTTCCTCTTTAGAAATATTATTAGTTTGAAAAAATCTATTTGTAAAGGGGAGGGTTTTAGGAAGAACATCATAAATATTTTTCTTAAATTTTTCTTTCTCCTCTAGATATTCATCAGCTGGTCTTAAATGGGGCTTCTATGAAGTTTTGGTGAATCTTAGTGGACCAAAAGGTGCATATGTATCACTTTCTTTCTTCCCACTTATCAATTTGATACCACTAACATATAACTTAGGATTTAGAGTATGTTGTGAAGGAATATTTTTGTAGTTATTACTTATCAGTTCATGGAGTGTGGTAGAAATCTGGCTCATTTGTGTCTTCAACTCCCTTATCTTGGAACATTGACTCTTCATCTAATTCAATTGATTAATAAAAAAATTCAAAAGGTCATCATAATTTGAATATATCTTTGGTTGATAATTCCATTGTTGTTGAATTTTTTATGCTTGAGCTTCAAATATCCATTATAGTTTTTGGAAACCCTATTGGTAAGTTGGAGGTTATTGGAAATTTTGTTGAAAAGGGGTCTTTTGTTGTTGTCCAGAGACATACCTCATATCTAATTGATCCTTCCACCCTTGTTTGTATGTAGGTGAAAAGGAATCATACTTCTTTTGGGGATTTGGTTGTTGTTTGCTGATATTGTCTTCTAGGGAATATTGTTTCATAATCTTATGTCTCTTGTAATTAGGGGAAATAGTACGTTGGGTGGTCTGTTTTAGTGAAAATGACACAAGGACTTGAAGAAGTGGGTTGGTATATCTTTTGATCCAAATAAATCTTCCTCACTATAGTGGTAAATTATTCCAACTTGGTATCAATTAAAATATTTACAAGAGAAGATGGACTTACCTAATGTACTACACTGACATGTGGTGTACCTTGATCACCTAATTTGTTGTGAGTTTTGTGACATCTTATCAATCAATGCACATGCAGCTACTGGTGTCTTTTTTACCAATACCCCTCCAGTGTCAACAACCACCATGATTATCTCAATAAGCATGATTCCTTCATATAAGAACTATATAAGGAGTTTCTCACTGATTTGGTGATGTGGTAAGCTTGTACACAACTTCTTTAATCACTCTCAGTACTATATATTGACTCCCATTATGCTTTCTTGATCCCTGAGATCTCTTTTCAAATAGAAGTGGTCCTTGGTTATAGAAAAAATCTCTATAAGAAAATATGTTTAAAATAATTCCAACATGTTACATATTAAGGTTGAAAATAATACATCCTATCTTTTTCATTTCCATTAAGTGAGAATGGGAATTATCTTAGTTTTATTTGACCTTCAGAGAAATTTCTTGGTTTCATGGTTTAAAATCCATATTAAATTATTTAAGGTGTTTATTTTGATCCTTTCTAGAGAGGCCATAAAGTTTTTGAACAAGGTGTATCAATCCATATTTTTGTTTGATGTCTAATTTAAAGTTTGGGTATGCATTACAATTTGGATGATAGTTAAGGTCTGGTACAACCAATTTATTAATAGTTCTATTAAGTTCATTATTTTTATTTCCATTCATTGGTTATAGTTTTATGTTTGAATTATAATTTATTCCAATTTCAATGTTCCTATCATAGAGGAATTATACAACTATTTGAATTGTGGAACCTCTCATAGTCTAGGACTATCTGAATCGATCCTTAAGGTTACATTCAATATCGAGTCCAAGATATGAGAGATGCTCAGAATTAGTTAGTGTAATAAATAAATAAAAAAAAATGAAATGGAGAAAAATTGACCATAATAAAAAATAAAATTACTTTGAGTTAATGGTACAAAAGAAAAGAAGAAAAAAAGAATAAAAAAAGAAACTAGAGAAATAAAAAAGAAGAAAGAATGAAGAGAAAAAGAGAATGAAATAAAAAATATAATAAATACCTATAGTTTATTAAAAAAATTAATTTCCTCCCTATAAATAGTTTCAATTTGAAAGGCACAATCTTTGTCTCTCTTAGATTATGTTTGGTTTCAGGTTATTTAGGTGTAGTAGAGTGGCTAACTAAGATCATCTCTCAAAAGAGGAATTAATTAAAACAATATATTAAATATATTTTGAAAATAAAATAAAATAACATATACACACTAATTAAAATGATTGTGGGTTTTTATATCATTTATAAAATTAGAATAAGTATATGTTAATATGGTGGTAGTTTTGTCATTTTTTAAATGAGATTGAGAAAACGCAACAAGAAGATATTTTTTAGAAAATATTTTTAAAATAATAATTTATATAACTCTACCAATTCAATTAATTATTAAACAATTTAATTTTAATTAATATACACTTAATTATGATCCCCAAATTTGTTAACCCTCAAACCATATGAGAATTAACTTAACCACCATGATGAAATTAATTAAACCCCCAGCTAGCTTCAGAACATACAAATGTTGCACCCTACTTTTATTTTCGTTTTAAGGATAGATTATGGTTAGTGGTAAATTAGAGAATATATCAATTCAATTCATAATTAATAATTAACTATATGTATTATATTTTAACTCTACAAATTTATCCTGTTTGGTTTTGTTTTTCTGATTAAGATTTCACTCTCACAATTTACACAAATCTCGATCTTGTGTGTTTTTTGTCTTAGTTGTTCAATTTCTTGATTAGTATATTTTAATTTAAAAACTAAATTAAAGGATCATATTATATGAATTATATTATCTATTTTTTAAATATAATTAAATAAAGTATATAATATATAGGGTGATTGCTAAGAAAACTACTCTTCCATGGGTGGTGTGGTTATCGTAGAAATGAATTACAATTACAAAGGTTTAGAATGGGTATAACCCAATAAAAGTTATAATCCTGAGTTACACTATAAATAATTATATTAAACAAGAAGAAAATTTAACAAAATAGAAGAAATTGAGTATAAACTAAGAATTTTATTTCGAGAACAAAAACATTACAACAAAGAAGAGTTAAATAATATCATTTTGAGGATATCCTAGATTGATAACTTCCCTCCTATAATGGTGAATTTAAATGGAAAGGAACCACTTATAATCTTATCTCAATCCTATAAGTCACATCCAACACCCTCAAAATGATAGAAACACCAATTTATAGAGTGGATGCGATGCTAGGTTTTAAGAGGTTTTAAGTGTGAATAGGGAAATTTGGCCAAATAATTTAATCTAACTTCCACCACCTATTTGACCACAAAACTCATGAACCATCTACTCTTACATAATTATTATTTGTTCTAAATAAGTTCCTAGAGAATTTCTAAAATTTTGGGTCCAATCCAAACACATATGAAGAATTTATGACCAAAATACCGAAGTTGTGTCCAATCCGGCGGATCCAGACCATCTTTGATTTCATGGCCCATTTTCTCCAATCAATTGAACGATATAACTCATATGTCCTGAATTAAAGATTTATACCATTAAGTTAGGAACACAATTACAAAATTTTATATTTAAATAATACACATAAAAATATTTATGGTCTCAATACTACAATGAACTTTAAAGAGAAAATTGGAAGTTTCATTAATTTTTTAAATGAATGATATAATCCAGAATATTTTATAAATAAACATATTTAATACAATGTGAGGAAATTATAAAATTTATTATTAAAAAAATATTAAATAAAATTGTGTTCTATCAGTGATCCCAATATAGCTAATGATAATGGGTAAGCCCAATATAGATCCTGTTGGTGGGTGAGTTTGATATAGCTCTCCAATGTATTGGGTAATTCTCATGTTCTCTAAATAATTATGTAAAAAGTTGTCCATGTTATCTATTCCACTTATAGTGGTTATTTTAGGGTTATATGAAGATAATTTTCCATGATAATATCATGTATTCTTCCTTCTTTATAGGGGTTTTTAATTTTGACATCAAATGAATTGTGATTATTGATTCATATGACTCTTTCCTTTATTAAAGCTTTATTATGTGTCACATGATTAATAATCTAGGTTTTTATGGGTATTAATTCTATTATGTTACACTCTTTCACTTTAGTTATTTCATTATACCCTTATTCTCATCTTATTCTAACTAATAATATTCAATTGTTAATGCTTATATTTAACCTTACTTAGAATCTGAGATCACCATTATTATGCTTCCTTTTCCCTAGGTTATGAAGAATGATGTTAAATTATTATTATTTTAGAAATGTTTTATGTGTGAATAATTTTATGGGAGACACTGAAAACTTAACATGGAATATGAAATTTTGGGTATGAGTGGGAAAAACTGTCACTTAAATACATGGGTATTATTATGTAAGAATTTTTCCCAATACTCGAAAACTCTAAACCTAAATAGTCCTCGGGTACGTAAGTGATAAAATATTTTATTTTAATATTGTATGTTTTGGATGGTTGAAATTGGTTCAAATTTGTTTTATCAAATAAAGAAATATAAATATAATATTTTAGCATTAGATCTAAGAGTGCATATCATGGGTTGTTACAATTGGTATTAGAGTTTGTTTTAGACAACTTTTGAGATTTTGATGTTTTTGTATCATCTTAAGAGTTATGAATTCCATCACAGGTTTGTATTTCTAAGTTTTTTCCTAATTTTAAAGTCATAGACAACGCTTTTTAAGTTTAAAGTGATGGGATTTTAAGATTATTAATGATATTTTGGGAGAAGTTTCATTGGGTGAATGTATATGTAAACCTTGGGTTTAGTGTGATGTATTATATAGGAAGAATGTTATTAATTTTTTTGGGATGTATGATAAAAGGTATGAGATAACCATTGAGGTTAAAATTTTCTTTAATTCTAATGTTATAGAGGTTATTTGGGATATAAGGTTATTTATTTATGGAATGATCTACATTGAACCATTTTTGTTATTTTTGAATTTTAGAGATTAATGTATTATTTCTTCATATGAAGGTTTATACACTTTGGATATTATCTTAACTTGTGTGAACCATTTCAATTTTGGTTAATATATAAAGATATGTGGAATATATTATTGTACTTTTTTGATTATGTGATTTGATATAAGTTAATTTTAGTGATCCATACATTAAAAATTATTCTTATATACTCATTATTTGGATAAAATGATGATATTTAGTGGAAATAGATTAAAGGATGAAATTATAATTTTAAAGTAAGTATATTTTCTTATGTTCTTAGTCTATATGCTAAGGGAATTCCTAAATTCTAGGAAAATGATCTTGAAACAAAAATCACTACGACAAAACATGGCTTTAACTACACTATAAATGGCCTTTATCTGTGCTAGAAAAGCACTCATAGTGTGAGAAACATTAAAATCCCATTATTTTTATCAGAACATAAAAAAAGTTCTGATAAAGGTCATATTTATCAGTTCTTTTAAAAGAGTTGATAAAGGTCCATAATATAGTATGTTGTTATAGTACACTGCAGCACTAGAAACACTCCATAAACACATAAAATATCTACAAAACAAGTCCCAATACAGAATTTTAATGAAATTAAATTTACAACATAAATACCAGAAAAAAACAATATATTATAGACATTTAAAACAATGTTTTGTACAATTAAATAAATAAAAATTATTACATACATTCAAAAACAATCATAATTTTCAATGTTATCACGATTTCAATATAATTTCATTGTCTAACTACCAACATTGTATGAGTAGTTTTGAATAAACCACCTCAACTCAAAAAAATAATCCACCTATAAAAAAAAATTATTATGATTAATACTAAAAATAAATAAATTAAACATAAATATAAAGTAAAAAATTAGTTCAATGGAATGCTATTTTACTATAAAAATATCAATATTACCTCTGTGATCAAGTCGTGGGGGGAACTTGAAAGAAAGTGATAAATGTCAACACTACAAGAGTGAAAGGTTTTGTGATAATAGAATTTTTTGGAAGTTTTGGTGTATAAATGGATGAATAATGGACAGAGAACCCAAACTCGAAAAAAATAATCCACATTTATAAGAAAACATTTATTATGTGAGTGATACTAAAAAGAAACAAATTAAACATACATATGATATAATACATTAATTCTATAGACATCGATTTTACTGTGCAAACATCAATATTACCTATGTGATTGAGCAGAGAAAACATCATTTCTCTTCCTGAAAAGGTAGTGGAGGTCACTTGATATAAATTGATAAATGTACCAATATAGAGGTGAAATAGTTTTAATGGAGAATGAGTATGAAAGATGGATATATCACCCAAAATATAACAAAATAATCCATATGTATACAAAAAATATATTAATAGAATAATACTAAAAAGAAATAAATTAAACATACATATGAGACAATACATTAATTTTATGAAAAATGGTTTTACTGTGTAAACATAAATATTTACCTTGTGATTGAGTATAAGAAGCTTCATTACTCTTCCTGAAAAGGCATTGAAGGTAACTTGAAATAATGTTATAAATTCACCATTGTATGGGTGAAAAGTTTTTAAGGAGAATGAGCATAAAAGTTTAAAAGAGCACCCCAACTCAAACAAAATAATCCACCTATACAATAAAACAATTATTATACGAGTAATACTAAAAATAGATACATTAAACATACAAATTAAAAAATGCATTAATTTTATGGATAATGATTTTACTATGAAAACATCAATATTACCTATGTGATTTAGTAGATGTAGTTTCATTGATTTTCCTACAAAGGCAATGGAGGTAACTTGAAAGAATGTTATAAATGCACCAATACATGGGTGAATTTTTTTTAGGAATAAGGATTGTGAAAGTTGGATAGAGCACCCTAAATTGAACAAATTAATCTACTTATATAAGAAAAAAAATAATTATGTGAGTAATACTCAAAATAAATAAATTAAAATTAATATGAAATAATAAATTAAATCTATGTACAATGATTTGAATGTGAAAACATCAATATTACCTCTGTGATTGAGTAGAGACAACATTGTTTCTCTTCTTGCAAAGTCATGATACCTGAACTTGAATCCTTTAAAATAAAAAAACTTTGCAAGGAATAATGAATATTAAATCAATGTTTTGTTATATAATTTTTTGGTAAAATAGATATTACCTTTGCATCTATACAAATGGTTTCCTTCATTATAGTTTGTTCTTACAAGGGATTGGTAACATTATCATATGCAGAAGACATTGTATGCATTAGTAGTCAAACATTTAATTTGTATTATGTTAATGAAGTATAGAACATATAATATTATGAGGAAAAACATAATATATTAAAAAAAATTTTACCTTCTCATTGAACTCTCTTTCTTTTTTTTTTAAATTTCTTGAGGATTTGGTTCCACTTTCAAGAATCCAAATCCCCTCTTTGTGGTCCCCTCTAACGTGAACTACATTTTATACATTGGGACCTATATAAACTGATTGTGATATCCAAATGAAAGGGTTATCCTCGATTAAATTTTCATCTAACACAACATTTGTTTTAGTCACTAGTAGGACAATGAACCAATTATTGTTTGTTGGATCAGAGAAATAAAATACTTGCACTACTTCTGATTTCATTATGAATGACTTGTCTTTTCCCTCTTCTACATTAAAATTCACCTTCACAAATCCTATTTCATCAACTTTCACTCTATTGATATTGTCAACCCATTTTCAACAGAAAAGTGTCACTTGAAATGTTGTATAATCCAACTCATATATCTATTTGACAATGCCAAAATACGACATATTTTCATAAATTAGATTTCTATCCTTGGAACATGATATGTGAATCTCTTCATCCACAAGAGTAACACTACTATTTTTCATCATACTGAAGTCATAATTTTCTTTTTATAGAATGTATAACCATTGATTACAAACCCAATTTAAGATATAACATTTACATTTGGTCCTATGGCTAGCCATTAAAGTTGTTCATCAATTGAATTCATATTTTCAAATAACTCATTATAAATTTGATCTATGAACCATCCTATAAACTATTAATTATGTGTATCTAATATCCATATTTCATCCCTTTATGGATTCAAATCTCTAATAATTTCTATGTGGGATTTAATGTATGGATCAACATATTCACTATTATGTAATATGTAAATATATGATTTCTCCCACTCTGTCAAGGTAATTATAAGAACATTTCTTACAGAAATCCCTTCACGCATAAGGCATTCACTTTGACGAGACTTTGAGAGTCTGATTCATTCAACATATGAATGTTATTCAGTACAGAATCCAATTGCTTCTTCAACAATATATCATTCTTCAATAAAACCTTCTAGATGACTTTGATTTTTGACATACCCTTTCAAAATATTCATATATCATTCAATTGGTTACATCCATTTGTAATTAAAAGTTCTATATAGTTAAACCTCTCTAACCAAGAAAAGCATTAGGTGGACCATTATATCAAATAATTATGGTGGGAAGAACATTTCAAATTCACATAATATGATTGAAATCTCCTTATTCATGATGGGAAACTTCACCGTGTCTACAACTTTAATACATATGGATTTGAAAAAGAAGTAGGGTCTGGAAAATGTATGTCATACATTTTGAGGAAGAATTTAATAAAAAGAAATTGGAATTGAATCTTACATCAAAACATGAAAACTGTGTGATTTTAGTCCTTGTAATGTTTAATTAGTCATTGAAACGACATTCTTGATATTTGATGAATATACATATGGAACTTTTACACTCATAAGGAAAAGGAAAAATTTCAATTTTTCCTATGTGGACAAAGTGTAAACTACTGGAGGAAGAAAAGTACGCCTTCGAACCTTCATTGGTGCCAAATATTCCCTTATCCCCATTTCAATCAAGTCCAACCTAGCCTTTATGTCATCATTTGTTTTTCCAAGAAAATTTAGTAACTTGTGAATAACACTATAAAATACATTTCTTTTACATGCATGACATCAATAAAATGTTAGAAATACATAAAATTACAATAAGTTAATTCAAATAAAATTGGTCTCTTTTTCCAACTTGATTTTTTAAGCTTTTTCAAAAATGGTTTACAAAAAACAATTTCAATCTTTTTTACCTTTTTGTACAGTTGATCAATTATTACTAGAGTTGGTGTTGTACCTTGTTCGATATTACCACCTAATATTGTCATTCAGGATCTCTATTTATGTCTTCAAGGTAAAAAAATTGATTTCATAAAGACACAATCTTTGATTAATGTTTCAACCGAACTGAGCATGTGTGTTTTTCACAAATGGGACACCCCAAAATTCCTTTAATGTTATATTCTAATAAATTTCCATAAGAGGGGATGTCGTTTATCATTCTGTACAACATGTCTTTCAATGTGAATTTTTCACTTCTATGAGAATCCTGAATTATAACACTTATATCCCACATCAATTTTATATCTTCAATAAAAGGATCCAGATATACATTAATATCATTACTGGGTTTATTTGGTCCAGATATAAGTTGAGACAACATAATGTATGTGTTTCATGCATAACAATGGAGGTAAGTTATAATTTACCAACACGATGGTAAATGTACTATGTGTAATACTTTGTACACCAAAATGATTTATTCCATATATAGATAATGCAAGATGAATGTTTCTCGGCTCATCTCCAAATTCAGGAAACTCGTAATCGATTTTCTTCTACTAAGGAGAATATGCTGGATGACATAGGTTCCCATATTTAATTCTCATATATGTATGCCATGTAAATTTTATTGTGGTTTCCTAAAATCCATATATTCTTCTAAATCATGGAATGATAGGAAAGTACCATACATATTTTTAAGGACTTGATTCATTTTTATTGTATCGATCTATATCACACTTAGGGAATTTGATGAGTGGTTTGTGGTCCTTGTGAAACAATATGAAATAATTTGAACCCGCATGTATTTTTTTATATATCATTCCCATTAAACGTAACATTTGTTAAGAGTCATATTTTTGGCATGGTAGTTTATTTTCTTATGGTAGAATATCTTTCAGAAGACCAAGTAGTTTTGTAAAGCTACTGTCACTCCATCTGTTTCCAGATTTCAAATTATATAACATCAATAAAACTGACAATGTGGAGTATTTAGTAAAACTAATATACAATGGTTTCTTGGAATAGATATTTGACTCCTCAAACAACTTTATACAATCAAGAAGGCCATCTTAAATTTCCATTTTCATTTCTTCCATGTGATCTCCATCATATTTTGCGAATGTATTCATATCAAATGATTCACAAACCATAGTATCATCCCAATTGATGTCCACATTCAATTTTCCATATTGTTTAGTCCAAAATTTATATATTTGATCTATTTCATGACAAATCAAATGTTCTTCCAACTCTCCCAAATTAAATTTTCTGGAATAGAAACAACATAAACATGGAAAGATGATTTTAGAAGGGTTATATGTATTCTATCTTGAAAACTTGATGAACCCATTAACTACATATTCATATTCATTTTTCAAACAAATAGCGTGCATCATTTTTTATCAGATCCATCCTATTGGGTTCATAAAATATTAATTTTATACAATATATAAATAAATACACATAATTTATTCATTATAAAAAGTGAACGTTATAGATAATTCTAATAATGGAAATATGGATCATTTCTACTAGAATATCTGAGCACCAAGATATTCCAAATCCAATAATAAGGGTTATTAGAATTTGAAAAAATATAGGGAGATAAAGGTAGATAATAAATGATATTATCACTAAACACTATAGGTGTAAACCAGAAGATGGATAATGTAATGACCCTATCCTGAATTACCCAAACACTATCAGGTTAGATCATCTTATAACCTCTAACACACCTAAAAGTCACTAAAGTATAGTTTAAACTTTGGGTGTAAAAAACTATAAATTGGAGGTGGTACTGCCCCCCAAAAAATTGAAACAATTAGTACTTGAGGTCAAACAAAATTCTATCATGGCCCATGGGGTCAATGGATATACAGACCCAAAATCATCATTACCTGATATAGGCATACCTATTAGACAAACAACAATGGAAATAAATTATGAAATAGATCTATAGACAAACATACATTTCATGCTAGTATAAAAAATCACTCAGTTATAGTTTATAAGAAATATAAAATAGATAAAAACCTGATATTCAAACATAATGTGAACTAAAGGCACCATAATGATTAAAAAATGAAGGAATAATGTGATAAAACCTCATGTGATTAACTGTGGATGGCCCCTTCAAATATAATCCATAATAAAACTAAGGACCATAGTGAATTCTTAGAGGAACTAGATCCTATGATACATATAATCAAAAGAGGAACATACATCACTCCACTAACTTGGTCCCTGAAAAATAGCATCTGAAGCTGCATGTACACCAAGGTGTCCATGAAATGTGTCATCATATATATAATCATTAGGGAACCACCAATGTTCCTCAAATTAGTAGTAAATAAACAAGAATATACATGGAAATTTCTACACATTTATATAAATATATGAAAAAATTATGTAGTAAGAAGATATAAAACATAACAGTAAAACAATAATGAATAAATCCTACTTTCAATGTTATATATAAACAAAATATCATACATTGGTAGTCAATACAAAAATTAGACTACAAATCATTCCCTAAATAACGGATCACAAAAAAATCATAAACAAAAGATCACAAACAAAACGTAGAAGAAGAAATCTGAAACGAAACTAAAAACACACAAAGAAAATTGGAAGGCCTACCTTACTAGTTTAAATAAAATTTGGTACCCTATACAGATGTCGAATGAGATGTCTGAAGGTAGTCGAGTGGTGTTATTCGACCTTTGATTCATTGAGGAGCACCAGCATTGGGTAGCTCCCGCAGAAAGCTTCTATATCATGATGGGTTTGCAAATTATTACGTTTTTTAAAATAGGTCAGGACACTTTCTTCAGTGCTTATTTAGCACTGATAAATGTTCATTTTATCAGCGCTTTGTTTAGCGCTGATAAATTCTCATCTTTATCAGTGCGAAAAAAGCACTAATAAAGATTCTTTTATCAGCACTTATTACTAAAGTGATGTTAAAGGATTTATAATTATAATTATAAAAAAACTATACATATTTATAAATACTTAATAAATATATATAAATATAAATATAGTAAATATATTCCTTTTTAAATATATATATTTTAATTTTATAATTATTTATTTATAATTATATAAATATTTTTTAAAAAATATTATTTATATCATTTCATATATTTATATAATTATACATATATATATTTAATAAATATATATAAATATAAATATAGTAAAAATATTCAATATTTAAGTAAATTTATTATAAATTTAATAGTTATTTAAATATACATAAATATTTTTTTACAATTATATAAATACTTTTAAAAATTATTTATTTATTTATAATAATAAATATATAATTATATAAATATAGTGAATGTATATTTATAAATATATTTATTTATAAATATATTTATTTATAAATATATTTATTTACACATATATTAATTTATAACTATTTTTATTTAGAAACATTTTTTAACAAATATTTGTTAACATTACTAATGGATATCTATTTTTGAGAGCATGCATATATGTAAGAAATGAGTGAAGTTGAATAAACTAAGAATATAGGTACACTTTAACATTATTGAAAAAATGGATAAGTTATGTGTGTGTGTGCATATTTTATATAAAAATGCATTAATTACATATATGTGAAATCAATATAACACTCATTTGATCTATATTAAATTGAAAAATCAAACGAAATTCAATTATATGTTGAGTAATATGAAATTAGTCAATATTTTTTATTCATATTAATTTTTAATTATATACCATTATTCAATAAATATGTGACAATTTAATATAAATCACATAAATATTTTTTAATATATAAATAATATTTATATACATTAATATATATATCTATATATTTAATATATACAATTTAATAACATTAATTAACATAATTATCTAACTAATAAAATATTTAATATTTAATAATGTATAATCAATCAATTCATTTTTATCAATAATTATTTAATTAATAAAATTTGTAAGATTTTTTAAATAAACACATTTTTTATTTTTTATTTATTTAATTATTTCATTTCATCTGCACTAAAAATGATTTGATGAAATAAATATTTATTAGTGCTAAACATAAAGCATTGATAAAACATACCCTTTATGAGTGCTAAAAATAAAGCGCTGGTAAATTATACCCTTTTTCATCACTAAAATAAATGCACTGATAAAAAGTTGAATTTATCAGTGATTTCTTTATCATTGATGAATATTCTATTTATCAGTATTTTCTTCTAGCACTGATAATTAACAACACTATTAAATGCATGTTTTGTAGTATTAAATGTTATCTATTACCTTTATTTTTCATAAATTTATGGTCTTTTTTCACACCTCTTTGGTCTATGGTTTTGGGGTCATTAACATTCTCATAATCATTCACTTTCTTGTGATTAATGTTCTCTTTCACTCTCCTTAATTATATAGAAATTATAATTTTCCATCATGTCCATATTTTCACTTCCCACAAATTTTCTTCTATTTGGAAACCTTGTTAGGTGTTATTCCAGATGACCTTCTTTTTTTTCTTTCCCTCTTTTAAAGTGGAACTTTTATTTACCCTTTTTACAATGTGGGATTTCAACAAAGGTTCTTTCAAACATAAAACCCATTGATTATGAAGATCAAGTTAAAATTGTGAGGTTGAAATTTATTAAATGGGGGATAATATAATATATCGGTATTTTAAAATAACATTATATTGAATAGCATTTACAATATGCAATAATGGGCTTAAATGTACCATGAAATATTAATATTTAAATATAATAGTTATAACCTAGCCATTAAATTGGAATTTATAAACGGGATTAATCATATTATGATATATATAAAGTTCCCACTCAAGTAAAATTTATTGATTAATTATCAGTAAATAAGCCCTCAATTTTTTAGTAAATTTTCTTTATGCTTCAAAAATATGTTTTCTTTAAAAATGTTTTTATTGATTTTTCTGAGTGAATAATATAATTTATTTTTAGAAATTTTATAAATTTTATTTGATAAAAAGTATATAAGTTTTCAATTATTCAGGTCAAAATTATCTTTGGATGAATTTTTGAGAAATTTCAAAAAAATTGATTTTTTTAATGAATAGTTAAATATACTGATTTTTATTGAAAATTGTCTTTTTATTCTAAGTATTTACAAAGTCACACTGCATTTTTGAATATTTTTAAAATTTATTTAGTTTTTTATTATTAAAAAAATCTAATAAATTTTATTTTATTCAATATTATACTTAAATTTGGTATAAAATCATTTTTATACTTAAAAATGTATTTTTATAGAAAACCGCTTGTCCTCGCGTTTTGTGAGTATATTTTTAAATTAAATTTGGATATTTATGTTATTTAAAATTTATAAAATGGGTTCCATATTTAGATTAATCATTAATAATATTTTTTAATGATTTTGACATTATTTTTTATAAATATGAATAGTAATCAAAGCAGATTTTTGTTTCCACAATAAATGTAAAATGGGTTAATTAGGGTTAAAACTTATGTGATAAGGCTTAAAATTCATTCAATAACATGAATTAATTTCATTTTATGATTATATTTCTTTCATAATCATCCAAACTTCTAAAATATGACATTTTTCCCCAATGAAATTTGATTTTGACCTTTATAATATTTTAAATAAAGGAAAAAGTCAAAAATATCACTCTCTTATTGGTAATATTTTTAATATTTTGTGAAATTGATAAAATTTTTATTAAGTTATAAATGGTTATTAAAAATATAAATGTTTGTATCGTGTTACTCTATTTTTAATTTTTAATAATTAAATAATCACCTTAAATTCTTATGCAATGCTGATATAATGCTTGTGCAAGAAGTAGGAAAATAAAGTGAATGATTTTAAAAACTCTAAAGGTAATATTTTTTGTGTGAATTATAGTGTCTCATTAATTTTATATATCAATATAACATATTAGCAATATTTTAAATTTTTATATTTGAAATCCATTTCTATATTATTTTATTTAAATTCAAACTAAATAAATAGAGTAAAAAATAACATTAATGATATTTTATGTTAAGTAATATTTTATTAAATTATTTAAAAATAAAAAAATCATTAAATAGAATAATTACGATGATAAATGGTCTAAAATTTCATCCATTATCAATTTATCATCCAATTTTCACATTATAATTAAAATTATAACCCTTTAACATTTAAAAATTCATTACCATAGTTAAGGCTAAAATTCGTTAACCAGAGAGTTAAACCAAAATATAAGGTTTTAAATGATAAATAAACCTATATAAATTTTATTCTATGATAATATTAAAACCATATACTCCTTATATTATAATACATATCATTTTTAACCATTTTACATGAGTTAGATGCATATTATATTATAATATTTCATGAATTTCCAAGATTTCCCCTACCCACCCTTATAAAAGGACACCCTTTATATCTTTTCTTTACTCCCATTTGAACTATCTACCTCCACCAACCAATTATTAATTATCTTATCAACTTACCTACCCATTAATTATAGGTTTTTTCTTAAAATACTATTTTAATGGTCCTTAATAAGGGATCTAAAGGAGGTTTATCGAAGAAGAGGTAATCATCCAATCCAACCTCTTTAAATTTATTTATTATTATAACCCATTAAAATATTATTAAACCATAATGATAAGATAATTTAATTCTACCATATATACTAAATTTTTATGATGACTATGTTAAGACACTTTTTCATCTCCTTTTATATGTTATTGGGGAGGAAGACATCATTCATGTGTATGTGTGGACTACCACCTCCATGAAGCGATGTGATTTTTTTTCATAACCACCTCTCATGGATATATATAATTATATATTTAATGTAGATATATGATTCTATAAATATAATATAGCATATATATTCTAACATTTCCATCCATTGAAAAATGATATTGTCATTCATGGTTTTGTGTAGATTGTCAACTAAATAAAAGAATGTGATTCATTTCTCATCACCGAATCACATGGATGGTATATATAAAGTATTTTATGATATAATATTATATTTATGAAATAATAATAATTTTTTAATGATAAAATAATACTTACATTATTTCTCTCATTTATTTTGAAAAATAGAAACGTTAATCATGTGTATGTATAGCCTACCTTCTCCATGATTATTACGTAATTCACTCTTCATAACCATTAGTAATAGTTATTTTAAAAGTATAATGAAATTATAAAAATTTTAATTATTTAATTATTATTATTCTAGATGTTATGTAATAACTACCACTTTGACCCTGATCAACATATCAAAATTGTTTTGAAATTATGAACCAAACATCCTCAAAATACCCAATGTGGAATTAACTAGTTAAGTAATTAAATATTTCAATTAGATAAATGAAAAAATGGTTTAATGACAATTTAATAAAACAATAAAATTTTATTATTATGTTCTCTAGATAATTATGTCTAAAGTTGATCATATTGGTCATTCCACTTGTAAGGATTCATATAAGGGTTCTATGAAGATAATGTTCCAAGATACCAACATGTTTTTTTATTCTTACTATGTGTTTTTAATGTTTACATTACATGGGTCATGATTATTGAGTCTTATGACTCTTTCCTTTTTGAAATATTTATGTCTTTTCACACATTTAATGATCTAGGTTTTTATGTGTATTAATTATCTTATGTTATTATCATGCACTTTTATTATGTCATCATTCCATTATACTCATATTATAATCACTGATGAAATTAAATTGTTAATGTTAATGTTTACCCTTATTGATTATTTTAATGAAACCTTATTAGGTTTCATTTTCACTTGGTTAAAAAGAAATATGTTAAAGTTTTTTATCTAGAAATTTTTTATTTGAGATAAATTTTATGGGAGATATTGAATACTTAATATGGAATAATAAAATATGGTTTTGAGTGGGGGAAATAGTCACTTAAAGACATGGGTATTGTTATATAATATTTTTTCCTAAATCTATAAAAATATAAACCTAAATGTCCATAGGTATGTAAGTGTTACAATATTTTATTTTTGATTTTGTATGTTTCAGATGAAAAAATCGGCTCATAATTATTGGTATCAAATACAGAATTATAAAGATGTTGTTTTAACACCAGATCCAGGATTGTGGGTCCGATTATGTTAGATGCATTATTTTTCATTGGAAATATTATGTTTAAAGTGGTCTTTACAAAAGGGTTTGGTTTTAAATGAACCCCATGTGTTTGATAAAATGGATAAAAATGGCTTTATTGTTTTAAGGGAATTTATAAAGATGTTTTAGAGATGTTTTTACCTTGTGTAAGGTGTCTTATTGAAATGGGTATATTTTTTTGCTAAATTATATTTTGAAATGTATTTTATGTATGGAACTTGTGATATTGATTTTTTTATAATGGAGTAGAACATGGGATGCTTAGGGTGTGAGGGTGTATTGTCTAAATGGAATGAGATATCCTTTAGATAGGAAGACTAAGTGATCTTCCACTTTGTTGACCAAGAGACTAAGGGAGATCTTCTGAGTAATTCCTAGGGAGATAACATGAGATCTTCCAAACTTATTATATTGTTTAACGGGATACCATATTGTGTTTAGACTAACTCACATTAGACCCTTATGGTTAGGGCGCTTGGTGAACGTTAATTATTCCCTGTTTATTTATATGCATATATGTGTTGTGTTACTTCCATGTTTGACAGTGATATCATATGTTATAATCATCTATATTTATTTGATTATATGATGATTTTTATTCTTATACCTTTGTTATTTTTTATTTATGTTATTTGATCATGTTTATTCCTAGTTTATATTATTTATTTACTTGAGAGATGTTTATTTTTTTTTGGAAACATGTTTTGTTTAAAGAAACCCAAAGGTAATTCAAAGGAATCATTTCAAGGTAAATGTTTACGAAGTGTATTAGTATTAAAAAATGAATTTTTATACTAGTTTATTATTTTCCATGATTTAAAATCATTGAATATATTCATGGTGGTATCCTACTATGATTTTTTCCTCACACCGTATATTTTCTTTTGGGCCTATGTAGACTTTATTTTATAGGCTACAGGTAAATGAAATGGCATAATTTATTTGGGTAACTCTTCTTTATTAACGTAATCAAAGGTATTTTTATGGAGGATACATCATCTAATACAGTAGGATCATGATGATATTTTGTGAGTTTTATGTCTTCACGATGTATTTATTTATCCATTTAGGAATTTGATCACTATTTTGGGTTTTTGATATTTTTAATTAAGACATCATGTTTATGTCACTTTTTAGACAAGTTATGTATGTTTATATGATGTTTTTATAGTATTTGTTCTTAGTCATTACTCTATTACACTGGTTTTATGTTAATTTTTTGAATTTTATTATGATTGTGTGGTCATCCAACTTCATGGGTAGGTCATGCTGGTTTACCATAGACAAAAACATTCTTAAGAGGTTATTGATTATGTCCTGGTTCTTTCCCCCCAACCCATAGTGATTAGGAATGTGCTTAAGTCCATGTCATGTGACGAATCAGGTAATGATTCAGATCGAATTAGGATGGTTCACTATAAGATTAAATATTATTTCATTAAATTAATAATATATAAAGTTTTTGTGAAGTTAGAGTACCTTCCCACAAAAAATTAAGTGGTTGAAGTGATGATCAAGATTCATCTAAGAAAAAATATTAAGTATAATTGGTTGAATCTTTAATTTCAACCATATTATAATGGTTTAATAAATAAAATATATATATTATCCCCATTTTGATATTATATAAAATTATTTTATCATTTTAATGTTATATAAGAAGAATAAGATTGTGATCCTAACATTTGTGTTCATTTTAAAAGGAGGTTGATGATTATACAAGTTAACTCAAAATGGTAGATTGTTCATAGTGGTATAAGATGGATAATTGATTTAAACGAAATTTAAAGAGTAAAAGGTTTTATTTTAGTGTTACCAACTAATATAGAGTAGTAATTATATGATTATAAATATTATCATGTGGTAAACAAAAAATTTGTTTGTGGGTACTAGTAAAATTATAATTATACTCTCGTTTCCTATACCAAGTTTAACTCACATGATTTAGAATGGAGAGATTTTATTTATTGTCTATTTATTTTTTAGATTATGATTTATATAAATCATTAAAATCATTTTGAAAAATATTTAACGATATTTCCAAAAAAACTTCAAAGGGGTAGATTTTTGGGGAAAAATTGGAGTTTATTTTTTAGAATATATTTTGATCTTGAATATAATTAATATAATAAAATAGGTTAGATAAATAAGTATTTATATAAAAATAATGAAAACACAAAATATTTAGTTATTCATGGAACATGGACACCGTTTTTTGATTTGTGATGAAAATATCATAGATGGAATAAAAAACATAATTCAGGATGACATAAAATTTTATAATTCACAAAAATTTTATTTATGTAAATGATGTTTTTTATACATGTAATAGAAAAATAAAGTGTGGCGGAAAGAATAAATTCAACACATATTTTTTTGAAATATACATTATTGTTTTTTAGTTGACATAGAATAGATTTTTTCCATCATTTTGGGAAAGAAACTATGCATGACGTCATGATGGATGGTCATTTTAAAAATAGGTAGAGATAGAGTCATGAACTAAGTAAAGAGATAGGCCAATCACATTGTTTCAACAATCCTGGTTAATGAATTTGGTTATGTTATATATATATGAAAAAGGAAACATATGAGTTGCATACCATGGTGAAGCTCCTGGTTATAGATGCTGATGTTTTTTAATGAAACAAAGGTAATAGAAACTATATTTTGTTCATCTTCTCATTTTAATAGAAAATGAATAAAATTATCATGATTAAGAATAAGAAATTGTGGTATAAGTGTCCATTTTTATAAAGGTAATGGGTTATATAGTAAATAAAAACCATGATTATTGCATATTACAAATTTTATTGTGTATAAAATTATAATTTGAAACCATTTATATGTTTATTAGAGGTTATTGTGGATCCAAGTGTGATTATTTGGATTTTTTATTGACCAAAATTAAAATTTTCAAGGCAATAATCATCATTTCATGGTTTAGAACATCTATTAAATATTGTTTTACAATAATTTCAAGATATAGAAACACTGGGGAAGTAATTAGATTATATAAATCAGATTTTAAGGAAAATTTTAATTATGTTTTGAACCAATTAAAGGTGGATACACATAGAAGATACATTGATAGATATGTAGAAATTATATATAGATGATAAATAATATATATAGGAGAATTTTTTTTTATTTAACATGAGTGTAATTTTACTATTTGAGATAGGGGTGAGAGTTATTATGTCCTTGGTGAAGGATACGATCATAGTGTAAGTGTTGTTCAATCCCATTCCCAACTTGGATTTTTTCTGATTCAAAAAATAATCTACAAGAAAATGACAAAGAATCAACATGCCTAATGAATATAACTGAATAATTGAAAAAGAATCCTAGTCCCAAGAGAGATGATCTTTCATGTTAAATTTATAATTAATTTATCATCATGAAAATAAATTAATCATGGGTTTTTCTTTGATGTAGATGTTGATCGATCGAACCTCATAGAAGTTTTACTATTGTTGCACCGAGAGAATCCAAATTAGAATCCCTATATAGTTTATCCACATGTGATCCTTGGTCTCTGAATGATACTAATATAATTTCAAGTGTTATCGTGAATGATCCAATTGTCTTGTGTTTTTTGTCTTGATAACAACACGATCCATCAAGTTTCAGGATTGCTTTTATTTTTCTCTTGAAATTGTGAGGATGGAAGGAAGTGAATGAGTTCTATCACTCTTGAGAGAAATGATGGTGATGTTTTCATTAAAAACGATTTCCCTAGAGAGGGTCTATTGTGCATGGTGATGTCACTATAGACTAACCCTACAAAATGATATAACCAGGCATAATATAGATATATTAGAGAATAAATAAATATATATTTTCCCTTATTTCTTCCCTTAATCCTTATTAAACCCCATATCTAATAATATAATTTTTTTAATTTTATTAGTTTTATGTGTTCATATCTCAATATTAAAATAAATAATATTAATTATATAAATTAATAAATATTATATTCATAGTCATGAGAATAAAAATTTAATTTTATTATTCATGTTACTAAATAAATATTTATTTAATAATAAATATTACATATTTTTCTTGTGAATAAAAAAATTGATAAATATTATATTTGGTGGTCTTGTAAATAAATATTTATTTAATAATAAACTCATATATAAATATAGAGACTGTATATTTGTGATGAATAAATCCTAAATAAATATTTTTCTTTGATTTGGAATATAATATTTTTTAATCTATTAAACTATAATAGAATTATAACTTAGATCAGTGGATATAGTAAGTGGGTGACCGTCTAGGCTTCTTCCTCAGTGGTATTAGGTAGGTTTATATAAATTCCAATATCATCATCTAGAAATACATAAAGGTACCCATATAGTAAGAAGTTAATTCTATAGTAAAAGAAACCGCATTCAAATACTCATTGTACAGTATAATCCATTTTTCTCGATATCTCATAAATCATATGACATACTAATTTAATCAACCTATATGATCGATATAAATTTCATTGACTTTCTGAAATGAACCTTTCAATCACCATGGATATGGAATTTCTAATTTGATGGTTCCATTATAATCAAAGGGTTGGTATATCATCCTCCATAAAGATATAATGGAAAATCCTTACCTGAATTATTCATTAATGACTCACAATTGATAATGAACCTAACACATCCAAATTCCCATGAACATATGTCACCATGATTTTAGTCAATTAACCAAAGTAAATGATTCATAATATTGATTAATAATAATATTAAATTCTAATAATCATTAAAAACATTCATAGATAGGAATATCCAATGAAACATAAACATGTGAAATTCCCACTTGCAGTTCAGTTCTCACAATCTCTCGTCTTAGAGATTACCAAGTGTGAACATAATGAGATAATGCCTCATCTACTTACAAGTTTCAATATCATAATAGTTATATATAATAATAGCCTCACTATCAAATTTCATACAATCATAGAACATTTATTAAAGAAAAAATTCCATGAACCTTAAGTTTCTCATCGTAGTGGGGAAATTCTATGACCTTTAAATGAAATTGATACTTTAGGGAATTATCATATTTTTTTGAAATAGAATAAAAATAAATATGTTATAATTTATTTCATTGATATTTAAAACTATTAATATATAGGTAATATAAATAAAAAATTATTTTTTCTATGGTACTAATTCCAACACACTACCACATTCACTAGAGACAACTTCTAATGACTTTCAATATTCAAGATCGTATATGTTAAACATGTTTCCCCTAAGTATACAAATATCTATTAGTACTACCATGTTTTTCGAGGCTAGGGTAGGTCTTACAACACGTCTTTATTGAAAATCGTCTTATCGAGACCTCATTGTCTTTATCAAATCTTTCATACATTAATATACCAAAGTATTTTCCTTTTACCTCCTTGTCATAAAACTGACATCCTAGTGAAAACATAGTTAAATTTTATCATGGATGTAATGACCTGAACTTTTTAATAATATTTATTTCCTAAATTTGTTTGTTATTTTATTTTATACTCAATAAAACTATATCCTTTAATTAATGAAGTGAGTATAATTAAATGATATTGTTGGGTTTCGACTGCTATATGGCCATTGGTAAATATGACCATTGGAAACTAAATTATTAGTATTAAAATTATTGTTTATAAATTCAAATGACCCTGGTTAATTAATATAGAAAAAATATTGGATGACCTCATCTAGTAGACTCGGGCCATATGAAGCCCATCTGTCGGAGCTTGGGAAGGAGGTAACATCACTGGGATTTTATCTGAACCAAGCCCAAGCCGAACATCAACATGTGAATCTTGAACAGAATCGCCTAAGGGAGAAGTTCAAGCTGATAGAAATCACCACTCGAGAAATGTTGTCCAAGACACCCCAAGATTCTATTACTATAGTACACCTTACACTTAGGTCATATTATTGTGTTATAAGGGGTTATGTAATGAGACCTTAGATACATTTTGTAATCCTTTTATATAAATAAAATTTTTACTTCTTATTATGGTTAAATTTGTGAATTTCCAATGTCCGGATAAATATAATATGAATTTATAGAAGATCCATATTATTGATGAATTTTGGAAAAAGGGGGTATTTTAAAATATTTTTGTATTCTTTAAATAATTAATAATGTGAATTGATTTTCAAAAAATGGTCTTCTACAGCTGTGTTCAGTAATAAATTTAGAGTCTAATAAGTTCAACATAATTTTTAGTTAATAGTAAAGTATGAATAATAACATAACTGTATGAATATTAATGAATAGTTATGAATAGTAAATTGACCAAAAAAATATAAAATTCACCCATGAATGTATAAATACATTTTAGTCATCTTAAAAGTGAAAAAAAGATCATAGTTTAAGTTTTGGTATTTTTATGTCACAAATATTTTATTTAAAATTTTATAATTAATTTAATAATTAAAAATGGAAATTTATTTTCATAAAATTTAATCATAAATTTTTATTTATTTTCTTATGGTTATACGATAATTTTATGGGACCATGATTAATTTCTTAAGGTGTTACAATATGAGTTATTGTTTTAAAGTTGTATTTTTGGGAATAAATAATGATTTTAATTAAAAATTAAATTAATAATATTTAAAAAATTATTTTCATAAAATAGAGTTCATTTTTGAATTTAGAGCATCTATATTAGGTTAGAGTGAATTTTGGGGATTTTTCTGAAACAATTGATTTTTCGGTGAATAGTAAAAATACAGTTTTGAGTTTCAGGTGTTTAATGACATCATTGATGATGTAATCATGATGTAAATAATCTGGTTGACTTTGGAATTGTAAGATATGTTATGAGGTGTCCCATGTGGAAAATATTGTGGGAAAATACCTTGGGAAAGCCCATGGTTTGGAAAATACCGCCGATGAGGTGTCCCTTGGAAATTAATAATTTATTCCCTCACTTTTCCTATAAATACCAAGACATTCCTTCATTTATTTCATTCCAAAATCCTCCTCAAAAAATTTATAGTCTCTTTAACTCCAAATGAGTTATACCAAGGTTCCCTAAAGACTCCCAAGGTCCTGACCTTCATGCATTCGAAGTTACTCTTCAAAGGTAAGAGAACCTTTCACCCTCCTCTTTTAAGTCATGACTTCCTTTATGTTATGTCTTATAGTTCCATTTTATTATGTGGGGGATTTTTCTTATATATCTTTAAAATTTTCCATTTAATATCCAAATTATGAGAGACCCCTTTCACTCTCATCAATTTATTTTTCTGAAATTTTAAGTGACGTCGTTAGGCTGCCGAATTTTCGTAAATGAAATTGCATCTCCTCTTTTTTCTTCGAGTTTCATTTTAATATTTTATTTACTTAAAATATCCATAAAAAGAACTTATTTATTTTTATTATGTACCCAAAATATATAATGGATAATTTATATTTGGGTGACTCTTGTCCCCTCTCTTTTCATTTTTTTCTAAAACCATGTTATATAGCCGTTATGCTACAAAAATTTCATCTCATAATTCCTCTCTCTTTCTATCAAGAAATTCTCTTGTTTTATTTATGTGAATACCCCGACCTATTTAGTTTATATGGGTGTTTATAATAATAAAAAATATATATATTTATGTAATTGACATACATATAACCCTCACTCCCTTTCCATGGGTTATTAATGACTTAACAATCAAGTTTAGAAGAACTTTTAAAACGTCATGATTTTGAAATGAAACCCATTTATTTTATTCTATATGGGTTATTTATGAAAAGTTTTATTATGATCTATGTAAATCACATGAAAATAAATACATATTAATGGTGCACCCTGATATCACTCCAATTCATTGGGTAAATAATTAATCTCTAAATATGACAAGTTTCACGATACCTTGGTGAATAAACTTTGTAATTTTTTTATGACACCTTGGGGATTAACCTTGGTGATATGTTCATGAATGTATAAATGGAATGTTGTAGCCACATATTCAAGTTATATTTAAAGTTATTTTCATTATGATATGCCTATTCTTTCATTTCTATTGTCTTTATGTTTTTTATCAATTTTGTATTGATATCACAGGTAAACTGTTTCCATCATTTACCCTTACTGGGCCTTCAGCTCACCCTTCCCTTTGATGTATGTCTACGAGTTATGAGATGCAATAATTATTCTTAGGATTAACCTATGATGAAGCCTTACAAGTGGTTTAGAATAATTTTTTTATATTTTCAGGTATTTTTGTTCCTGATTTCCAAGATACTAGAATTTAAAGGTCCTCTGTATGTAAAATGTAATGAAAAGTTATGTAATAAAAAAGTGGGATTCCATAGTTGGTATCAAAGGATTGCTTAGTTATTTATGGAAATTAGGCTATGAAAATTTTAGGAAGAACCCTATAGGAAATTTTAAATATAGGAAAACTTCCTGGTATTTTGGTGAGGTTTTAGTAAGTGCTTTATCAAGAAAATACATCCCTGTCCTGATACGATCAGGTAGAGGCGGATCTAGCACATATGTACATAGGGGTAAAACCCGAAAACACTACTTTAAGCTAGACTCATATGGGAACTGGTGTACGACAATAGGCCTTGCTGCACTCTTGGTTACAATACTCTCGGGGGACATGTTTGGTTAATCACAATATTTTTATGAATCATTATAAAGGAATTGTAGAGAAATGTAATTATTTCAGCATGAAGTTTTAAGACATAAAATTCCTTAAAGATAAAAGATTCATAAATAAAATAAGTTTCTCACTAAGGTTTTATTCTTTTTGAAATGGTGGGAAATAGGAGGAACTGTGCAAATGGTGATCGCAATGGACCATGCGCTGACGGTCCTCCGATGGAAGCCGTAATGGAAACATTCATGTGAATGATGAACCAACTGACTCAAGTTATGGGAAATAACTTGAATCAAGTTGGGAGACCGACCTCACTACGAAGGGAACAACATTTTTTGAGTCCTTTATGCATCAACGACCACAAACATTCAGTGGATTGACTAACCCATTGATTGGTGAACAGTGGATCAGCTCAATAGAGAAGATCTTTTCTGTGTATCGCTATTTAGAGTAAGAGAAGGTCACCCTGGACGTCTATCACTTAAAAGGAGAAGCTAATTTGTGGTGGGAACTGAATAAAAACATGAGGCAAAGAGTAGATGTTGAATCTATGGAGTGTAAAGAGTTTATAGGGATATACTTGAGTAAGTATTTCCCTCATTCCACGAGAATAAGAATGGAGAAGGAGTTTCTCGAGCTGAAGCAGAAGGAGAATGAATCTGTGGGAAGCTATGAGACGAACTTCACAAGGATTTCACATTACACCTCTAGATTTTTCATGGATCCAAATGGTAAAGTTGATAGATTCTTTGGTGGACTGAGACCTCATCTGCGAAAGAATCTAGCCAACTGAGACTTTGATAGCTATGAGAAGATTGTTCGGAGTGTGATGAAAGTCAAGCTGAAGTTTGGTGAGACACAGTGGTCTCATAATTCTAACAACAAGAAGAGATCGATGGATCCCAACTTAGGGAGGACCTTTGATCAGGGAAGAGGAGGAAATAAAGTGCAATGTCCCACATGTAATAAATGTGGGAATATGCATTCAGGGAACTACCTTCTCGGGAGCGGGAAATTCTACAAGTGTGGAAGAGAAGGCCATATTGCGAGGAATTTTCGTAGTGAGGGGAAACCTCAACATCCAAATGCTAATGACAAGGGGAATATGGTGCATGCCGTACCTGATGTCCAGTTCTTTAAGTGTGGACAACTTGGGAACTTTTCCAATCACTATCCAAATCTAAGGGTAGTGGAGGGGAACCACCATGAGCCTTAGCAAAGGCCAAGGGAGCAAGGTCATGCTTTTTCTATCACGACAGGTGAAGTTAAAGCTCTGAATGATGTGGTAGTAGGTACTCTTGTTGTACTCTGAAAGCTATTAATTAATTTGTTTGATTTTGGTTCTACACTTTTTTTTTATTTCCTCCAAGTTTGCAAAGAATTTAGAATCAACCCCCGATTTTCTAAAAGTAGAGTTATCAGTCAAGACCCTTGGTGGGATTATCCAAGCATCGTCAGTATTTAGAAACTCTAGTATTTACTTTAGTGAGTACAATATTATCGCAAATATAGTAGTCATTCCCATGATGGAATTCAACATTATACTAGGGATGGACTGGCTCTCAAAGTATAATTCTAAGATCAAATGAAAACACAAGGAAGTCTCAGTATTATTTAATGGATAACCTACAGTTATCTTCCAAGGAGAGATATCTCAACCTGATCTTTTTCTAGAAGAACCTCTTATATCCTTATTTATGAAGTTGATTGGTGAAGAAAAAGAAGGAAATGAGAGTTTGAGGATAAGAATTGTCCCCATCATCCAGGAATATGTTGAAGTATTTCATGAGGAGTTTCTTGGACCTCCCCCAGAAAAAGAGGTAGAGTTATCTATTGAACTCATACCTAGATCTCATCCAATATCAAAGACCCTGTATAGGATGGAAAATGTGGAGCTGGAGGAATTAAAGAAATAACTCCAAGATCTTTTGGAGAATGGGTTTATCCAACCGAGTGTGTCTCCTTGCGGAGCACTAGTTCTCTTTGTGAAGAAGAAGGATGGATCGATGCAGCTATGCATTGATTATAGAGAACTGAATGGGATCACCGTAAAGAACAAATACCCTCTTCCAAGAATTAATGACTTATTTGACCAATTTCATGGGGCTCAATTCTTCTCTAATATTGATCTCCAATTTGGTTATCATCAATTGAGGGTAAAGAAAGAAGATATTCCAAAAACTGCCTTTCGATAAAGATATGGGCCTTATGAGTTTGTTGTTATGCCCTTAGGATAGACTAATGCACCTACTATTTTTATGGATCAGATGAATGGAGTCTTTAAGGACTACCTTGAAAACTTTTTGGTAGTTTTTATTGATGATATTATGATATATTACAAAAGTCGTGAGGAGCATGAGGATCATCTAAGGTTTATTTTACAAACTCTATAGAAAGAGAGGCTTTTTGGGAAGTTCAGAAAATGTGAATTCCGGTTACAACAAGTTGCTTCCTTGAGGCACATTGTTAACAATGAAGGAATCACAGTTGACCCTGAAAAGACAAATGTTGTAGAGGAGTGGTCTCCGCCTACAAAAATAACTAAGATTCATAGTTTCCTTGGACTAGTGGGATATTATAGGCGGTTTGTGAAAAAAAATCATGATTTTCTAATCCATTAACAAATTTAACTAAAAAGGGGTCAATTATATCTGGACAAAGGAGTGTGAGGAAAGTTTCCAAGATCTGAAGAGGAGATTGGTTACTACACCCGTGTTAACTCTTTCCTCATGTAGAGAAGGATTCGTTATTTTTAGTGATGCAACTCTGAAAGGGCTTTGGTGCATCCTCATGCAAAATAACAAAGTCATTTCTTATGCATCTTGACAGTTGAAGACCCATGAGAAGAACTATCCTACGCATGATCTGGAGCTGGCTGTGGTTGTTTTTACTCTGAAGATATGGAGGAACTATCTTTTTGGGGAGAAATGTGATATATACACAGACCATCAAAGTTTGAAGTATATTTTCATACAAAAGGAATTGAACACGAGACAAAGGAGATGGTTGGAGATTCTTAAAGACTATGATTGTTCAATTCATTATCATCCCGGATGAGCAACCAAAGTCGTTGATGCATTAATCCAGAAAGACCCAGTTGTTCTTTCCATGACGAGGATTCAAAGAGATACTTTGATCAATGACCTCGTAAAACTGGACATGGGAATTATAAGGGAAGGGATATCATCAACCCTAACCCAAATGATTTCTCAACTGTCATTACTAGAGAATATCAAGAGTGCCCAAAAAGAAGATCCTTTGTTACAAAAGAAGTTTGAGGATGTGAAGGATGAGAAGTTTCCTGAGTTCAATATTGATCAAGAAGGTGTACTAAAATTCCGTACAAGACTACATGTCCCATCTATTCCAGAAATAAAGAACGATTTGATGGATGAAGCACATAGTTCTACTTTCTCTATACATCTTAGAAGCATAAAAATGTATAGGGACCTTTGTGATCATTATTGGTGGGATAATATGAAAAGGGATATTTCTAACTACACTTCAAGGTGCTTGGTATGTCAGCAAGTGAAGGTGGAGTGACAACTTCCTTAAGGGGTATTGCAACCACTACCCATACAAGCATGGAAGTGGGACAATATCACTATGGACTTCGTCACTGGTTTCCCAAGAACTTCTAAAGGAAATAATGTGATATGGGTTATTGTGGACCTTCTAACCAAGACTACCTATTTTATCTCCATTTGGGAAGATTTATCTTTTGATAAACTTACTAGGATTTACATGAAGGAAGTGGTAAGGCTGCATGGAGTTCCATTTTCTATCGTATCTTATCGTGATTCAAGGTTCACATCAAAATTCTGGAGAAGTCTTCAACATGCTCGGAGCACTGAATTGAATTTTAGTATGGCCTACCACCCGAAAACTGATGGCCAATCTTAAAGGGCTATTCAAACACTTGAGGACATGCTGAGAACATGCTCAATGGAATTTAAAGGTGGATGGGAACAACATCTCCCTTTAGTTGAGTTCTATTACAACAACAGCTTCCACTCGAGCATTCAAAAAGAACCCTATGAAGCTCTATATGGGAAGAGATGTATAAATCCTACATGTTGGGATGAATTTGGTGAGAGAAAGCTTCTTTTTCCTGATCTTGTCCAAGAGATGACTGAAAAAGTCTATGCCATCCATCAACACATTAAGGATACTCAAAGTCGAAAAAAGAGCTATGCCGATAATTATCGAAGGGACTTGGAGTTTCATGTCGGTGATAAAGTCTTTGTTCAGATTTCATCATGGAAGAGATTCAAGAGGTTTGGGAAGAAAGGGAAGCTCAGCCCAAGGTACATTGGCCCCTATGAAATCCTTGATCGCGTAGGAGCCGTGGCCTATTGGATTTCACTTCCTCGAAATCTAGCACAAATTCATGATATCTTCTACATATCCCTCTTGAGGAAGAACATACCTGAACCTTCAAATGTACTAAATCCAGAGGTGGTACAATTGGAATATGAACTCTCTTATGAGGAGCAGTCGGTAGTGATATTGGATCGTAGAGACAAGGTTCTATGAAACAAGCCAACTCACCTTGTTAAGGTGTTGTGGAGGAATGAAAAATGCGAAGAAGCCATGTGGGAACCATAGGAGTCTATGAAGTAGAAGTACCCACATATTTTCTCTTATTAGGGTATAAGTTAAAATTTCAGGGATGAAATTTCTTAAGGGGGGATGAATGAAATGACCTGATCTTTTTAATAATATTTATTTCCTAAATTTGTGTGTTATTTTATTTTATATTCAAAAAAACTATATCCTTTAATTAATGAGGTGAGTATAATTAAATGAGACTGTTGGGTTTCGACTGTTATATGGCCATTGGTCAATATGACCGTTGGAAACTAAATTCTTAACGTTACAATTATTTTTTATAAATTCAAATGACCTTGGTTAATTAATACAAAAAGATGATTGGGTGGACTCATCCAGTAGAATCAGGCCATATGAAGCCCATCTATCAGAGATTGGCAAAGAGGTTGCATCACTGGGCTTTGCTCTACACCATGCCCAAGCCAAACATCAACATGTGAAGATTGAACATAATCGCCTAAGAGAGAATTTCAAGCTGATAGAAATCACCACTCAGGCAATGTTGTCCGAGCCACCCCAAGATTCTATCACCACATCACAACTTACACTTAGGTCCTATGCTGGTGTTATAAGAGGCTATGTAATGAGACTTTAGCTACTTTGTGTAATCCTTTAATATAAATAAATTTTTTACTTCTTATTATGGTAAAATTTTTGAATTTCAAATGTCCAGATAAATATAGGATGAATTTATAGAAGTTCCATATTATTGATGATTTTTAGAAAAAGGGATTATTTTAATATATTTTTGTAATCTTTAATTAATTTATAATGTGAATTGATTTTCAAAAAATGGTCTTCTACAGTTGTGTTCAGTAAGAGATTTAGAGTCTAATAAGATCAACTTAATTTTTAGTGAATAGTAAAGTATGAATAGTAACATACCTGTATGAATATTAATGAATAGTAAATCGACCAAAAAAATTGAAATTTCACCCATTAATGTATAAATATATTTTAGACATCTTAAAAGTGAAAAACAATCATAGTTTAAGTTTTGGTATTTTTGCATGTCATAGATATTTTATTTACAATTTTATAATTAATTTAATTATTTAAAATAGAAATGTATTTTCATAAAATTTAATCATAAATTTTTACTTTATTTTCTTATGGTTATACGATAATTTTATGGGACCGTGATTACTTTCTTAAGGTGTTACAAAATGAGATATAATTTTAAAGTTATATTTTTGGAATAAATAATGATTTTATTTAAAAATTAAATTAAAAATATTTATAAATTTATTTTTATAAAATTTATTTCATTTTTGAATTCAGAACATCAATATTAGGTTAGAGTGAATTTTTGGAATTTTTCTAAAATAGTTAATTTTTCGGTGAATAGTAAAAATACAGTTTTGAGTTTCGTGTGTTTAATGACATCATTGATGATGTAATCATGATGTAAATAATCTGGTCGACTTTTTAATAGTAAGATATTCTATGAGGTGTCCCATGTGGCCAATACCATGGGAAAATACCCTGGGAAAGCCCATGGTTTTGCAAATACCACCAATGAGGTGTCCCTTGGAAATTAATAATTTATTCCCTCACTTTTCCTATAAATACCAAGCCATTCCCTCATTCATTTCATTCAAAAATCCTCCTCAACGAATTTATGGTCTCTTTACTCCCCAAGGAGTCCACCCAAGGTTCCCTCAAGCCTCCCAAGGTCCTGAACTTCAAGCTTTCGAAGTTGTTCTTCAAAGGTAAGGGAACCTTTCACCCCCCTCTTTTAAGTCATGACTTCCTTTATGTTATGTCTTATAGTTCCATTTTATTATGTGGGGGATTGTTATTCTATATCTTTACTACTATCCATTTCATATCCAAATTATGAGAGACCCTTTACACTCTCATCAATTTATTTTTCTGAATTTTTAAGTGACATTGTTAGGCTACTGAATTTTCATAAAAGAAATCGCATCTCCTCTTTTCCTTCGAGTTTCATTTTCATATGGAATTTCATTCAAATATCCATAAAAATATATTATTTATTTTTATTATGTACCCCTACTGTATAATGAAATATTTAGGATTGTGTGACTCTTGTCCTCTCTCTTTTCAATGTTTTTTAAAACCATGTTATATAGCTGTTATGCTGTAGAAATTTCATCTCAAAATTCTTCTCTCTTTCTATCAAGAAATTATCTTGTTTTATTTATGTGAATACCCAGACCTATTTAATTTCTATGGTTATTCATAAATATTAAAAAAATGATATATTTCTGTAATTGACATACATATAACCATCACTCCCTTTCCATGGGTTATAAATGACTTAACTATCAAGTTTTTAAGAACTTTTAAAACGTTGTGATTTTCAAATGAAACCCATTTCTTTTATTCTCTATGGGTTATTTATGAAATGTTTTATTATGATATATATGGATCACATTAAAATAAATATATATTAATGGTGATCCCTGATAGCTATCCAATGCATTGGTTAAAGAATTAATCTCTAAAGATGACAAGTTTCATGATATATTGCTGAATAACCTTGGATTTTTTTATATGAAAACTTGGGGATGAACCTTGGGGATATGTTCATGAATGTCTAAATGGAATTTTTTAGCCAAATATTCAAGTTATGTATCAAGTTATTTTCATTATGATATGCCTATTCTTTCATTTCTCTTGTCTTTATGTTTTTTATCAACTTCCTATTGATATCACAAGTAAACTGATTCCCTCGTTTACCCTTACTAGTCCTTCAGCTCACCGTTTCCTTTGATGTATGTCTCCAGGTTATGAGATGCAGTAATTGTTCTTAGGATGAACCTATGATGAATCCTTACAAGTAGTTTAGAAGAATGTTTTATGTTAAGTTATTTTTGTTCTTGATTTCCAAGACACTAGACTTTAAAGATCCTTTGTATGTAAAATGTATTGAAAAGTTATGTAATAAAAAGGTGGTATACCATAATGGAAATGATAATTATATACTATTTTAGAATAATCAAAATTTGAACAAACTATTGATAAACCAATTTTAAATATGTATTAGAATACTCGGCGCACTTGGCTATTATAGATATGGTACCCATATGCTATAATAAGTTTATATTGTATATTAACCATGAAATATTTAAATCCTTTGTCAAAATGAATGGAATGAATACTAGTGTTACATCCATAGATCACTAGTAGTATTATTTCCCCAATTACTAGGAAGACATCCATTACTGCTTTTTCAAGTAGTGTCAGATAATTCTCACTATAAGTCATTGAAGTTATTTTTTTTGATATTTCCTCTTCGTGAAATATACATAAGTAATATAAAACATCAATACATTTCATGGTATATTAATCAGATTCCTAAAAATTAATATTATGAAATTATATTCATAATAGTAATATCCTTTATTTACTATTATTATTATTTGAGAGATACTGCATTCCATGTGACTTAGGAAATAATTCAGATTTGAATTTATCTATTATATAATTTTAAATACATGGTCAACATATATACTATAGAATATTATTAAAACCCATAACTCAATGTATATAGATATTGTTACCTAGAACTTAGGATGGAATTTTAAGTCATTATTAGAGAAATTAATTTGTTAGTATTGGAAAACTAGAAACACTAATTATATTTTTTCCACATTTAGTCAACATATCTAACTTGAAAATAGTATCACTCCCACATAGTTTTTGTATACACATGGAAATTCTTCATTCCAAATTAATATTCTATGATTATTATTATTTATACTACCCATAAATGGGTATATTCAATTTATATATCATTTAGTTATTCATCGGTGTCATAATCCATTTTGGTTATGTCATATTGATATTTTCTTTATGGTATTCATTAAGAAACTTTTCCTTGATATATATAATGATGATATAATATTTATATGATAATTAGGATTCAAATAGATTTTAGCATTATGATTGGAGAGAAGGTTTTGTCATATACTATCTCTTAGAAGTAATTTAAACCATTTAATAATAAACCATGCTTTATTGGTACTGACTTGTACCATCCCTATATAGTTTTTCTTGAATACTTACCAGAAGTATCAATTCTAGTAACATTCAATATAAAGAGCCCCCAAATTTTGGTACATAAATTCCTTTACTGAATTCATGCATACTTTTCAATCATATAATGTTTCCATTTACAAATTTTTCATATAATAGTTTATTCTTATCAAATAATATATCACCAATATTGGTGAATGTAAAACTATCTATTTGGTTTTAACTTACTACACAATATGTGTCTCTTAAAACAACTCTACCCACTGAGCTTATTGAATTCTATGTTCTTGTGACAACTCATATGAATTTATTGATTAGACTTCGTTGAAGTTTAGTCTTCTCCCACTATCTGAAAATGAGATTTTATTCCCTACTATATAAATATAGTTATTCTAGACTAAAAGGGATTTTGATATCCTTAGCAGTTATAGGATAATTAATAGATATGTGTTAAGTGTTTCATTGGTCTTCATTTTCAGCTAAAGAATGTTTTTAACACACAGTTATGATTCAATGGTGAAATATATACCTAATAGGTCCATAATAATTTTATTATTTATATTATATAAATTAATTGATATAGTTTTCATATGTTTAGTTACTAATTTTCTATTTTCAAAACATTTCTTAGAAAAAATTATGGAATATTTTTAAAACATATAATACATTTCATCGATCCCATTTTAATACTATCAAAACATTATTGTATAAGGTAATATGAGTTTGTTATTAACATCACCTTACATATTAATTTTCAATGAATACTTGGTTATGATACACTCAAGTGTATTTATTTCTTCAATGAGTATTTCTAAAATCTTTTAAGGTAATCTCATGAAGTATGTGAACTTACCTCTAACATTCACCTTTATAATTTTTCATGATATTTTACTAAAATAACTATAGTAGGTTTGTAGAATGCCTTAATTTATTGAGTGTTATTTATAAAAAACCCAATAGTTAATTTGTTATTATACGTAGTGTATAATCTTAAAAGAGATTAGAACACCATTTTGGATATAAACTTATCAACTACTATCATTTTTATATGAAAAAGAATTATCTTTCAACAATGAGTTATTATATGTCTTATATTTATATTCATCATTAGTTATTGATTTAGAATATATATTATTCTATTATTATTAAACTATTATTTGAGTATGAAATACCATAACAAAATCCATTAGAAATAAGAAATAATTTCTTATTGTGCCTAATTAGACACTAAGAAAAAATATTCTTGTAATAATCAATACATAAAATTAGTTTTACTTGAATCCATTAAGAAATTCTATGGTTATACACTTCTCTATGATTCTCTAGGAATAAAACTTCTTCATCACATTTAATAATGAAAAAACTTCTTTTAATATTTCTACACTCTTCTTTGACCTTGAATACATAATTGAAAAACATATTGTATTTTTAATACGTAATAAGTGAAATGGAATAATTACATTAATTAATATACCATAAGTAGAATATTTTACTTTAATTCATTTCAATTTCTATTCTAATGAACTATCTTAAAACATGAAAAGAAAATATCATCTTGTTCATATTATTTTTCTTTGATCTTCCTCCACTTGGTTGGGAATTACAAAATATCCTTAGAGTTAGTGTTAGTCTTTGGGCCTTTTTCCTTTCCTATAATATTTCTCACTATAATTATAGAAAGTATTTCAAACTTTATATCCTTATAGAATTGGAAAAGTAGAGTAGGGATATGTGATAGAGAGTTCTCAATGATTTTAATGGTAAAATTTATTACAAAAATATAAAATCTCTGAAGGATTGAAGCAAGTATGAGATGCATAAAAAATCATCAGAAAACTTAAACCTTATAATCTCTAGACACTTAATGTATCTAACTATCATTCCCACATGAGATTTATCTATCACACCCACTCTATGTTTCCATTTAAAGAGTGATTTAAATATCTTATAAATCTCATATATTGTTATCTTGTGATAAATATATTGTATATTATTGAGAATGACATGTGAATCCTTGTTTTTGTTAGATTTGTGTAGTTCACTAGACATGTATGATAACATTTAAAATTAGAAATATAGAACATCATATAATTATTTTAATTAGATAGCGAGTTTTTAAATTACCTCCTTAATATGATGATCATTAACTAGGGACTCTATAATGTAAATCTTATGTTAATGGAGTAATACAATTCACAAACACCTGTAACACTCTTAGAAGTAACTGCAAGTCAAAAGACTTTATTTCTCCAATATAGATCATGGGGATATTTTAGTCGATCTAATTTCCATTTTATTATATAATAAAATTAAAGTATAATTTTAGTACATTCTATTGAGTATAAAGTATGTATGATGAAAAAATTGTAGTTATATTATTGTTCCCTCACTATTTTAACAAGTCACAATGTCCCTCTCCATTGGACTAGAAATGTCTTGTTGCATTTACATTATCATGGAAAAGATCCGTATTTCACTTCTCATAACCCAAGTGAGGTACTAGTCAAATACTCAAAGGTATTTAGGTGGTCATTCTTTCCAACTACTAACTCACAACTCCTTGATCCATTGATTGAAATCCTGAATCCTGAAATCTAGATTCAAGTTTCCTCAATACTTACCTTCAAATAACATCATGTCTAGATAGAGATACTTCTCTTGATTTATACTTGGTTAATTGAATGATAACCTTTATAAGAACTCCCTAATAAAAGTAAGTGTCTTGATGAGGGTTAGAGAAACACTTAGTTTTAAGCTTCCATCCTTAAATCAAGTAATGGAAGGATTTTATAACTTAATATTTTATTGAGGAATTTTGTTTAATATACATAAATTTCATTATTTTTATCATTTACATGTCTTATCAATATTATATGGATTTTATATAATTAATTGAGCATGTATTTGGTAAAATATTTATGTATAATTCATTTATTATATTTTATCTTAAATGTGATTATGAGTTTACAAGTGAGGATAATGGAAAATATGGAGAACGCACTATTGGGTGAATAGAGAAGTAACCCAAATACTGATTATTGATATTTTTCATATGTCATTGTTGGGAATCAATAAGTTTAATATCAGGGAAACTCAAAGGATACTTTGTGAATAAAAATGAAGATATATCATCACTGAGGTCTCACTTTCATATCCTTCATTAAATAATATGTGTAATCACTTTTTTCTGATCTACATTTTGTGATTGTTTTGATTTTTTTCAATCATAGAACTTCCCTTTTATTCCTTAGAGAGACCCCTGAAGTTATCAGATTTGTGTCTTTTCATGTGGTATTTATTAATTCAACTCATGTGGTCTTCCAATTAACAACTAAAAATGACTATTATAGGATTTGGATAAGAGGTTTTTAGTCCTTGGTTGGTCATTCCATAAAGGTTTAGAAATGGTCCGCATATTTCATCACCGATTTTGAACCTCCCATTGCCTCTATTTGGCTTAGATTCCCTGGGTTTCCATTTAATTTTTTCAAGCAAGACGCTCTCTTTATGATTTCCAATTTAATTGGTCAACATCTCAAATTATATTCTTCTACTAAAAATATTTCGCGACCTTCGATAGACAGAGTCTGTGATGAAATTGATATATCACAACCTTTATCTCCCCACATTTTTATTCAAAATGGTGATTCTGAATTTTTATAAAAAAAATTCAAAAACCTTCCAGTTTACTATCATAAATTCTTTAGAATTGGTCATTCCACAATGGACTATGGAAAAGGATTATTTTCTCCATATCCTCTTACAAATTATAATTCAATTTGGGTAAAAAATAAATCATAAAGGGTATGGTGGTTATTTTCTTTGATAGTCCTGGATATTCAATTGTTAAATATAGTAATCAAAATACAGATGAAACCAATAAAAGTAAGATTTCTCTTATTATATCTGCAAGATTTGTGGGTGTGGTTTATAATTTTCATTCCATCAATGAGAAAAAATGAATACTTACAAGCCTAATCCATCTACTGTTGAAATCACAAGTGTTACACAACCATTGTAAGAAGATGATAAAATTCTCACACAATCTCTAGTGAATCATTGCATGATAATTATGAAAAATATTTTCAAATTGAGGATGATTATTTGAATTCGAGTGTGAGAAAATGTATGAAAGAAATGGGTGATTCGAATTCCTTCACTAATCCTAACCCCAATAAGACTTGAAAACATATAGATTACTCAAACATTGAGATAAAAATTATCATTAGTTCCTTAAAGGCATCTTGGATAAAAAATACAAACATTACCCCATAACCCATTCCTAATCAGTTTCTTATTGATCTAAAGGGTGGAGATTTTGATGATGAATTTTATCCTACTGTGAGGGAATCATATCATATCAAGGATTAATTTGGGGAATAATTGGATTCATGTATAAAGGAACAACATAAAATTGTTTATTATAGATACAAATCTGCTAAAATTACTATAGAGACTAACCTTCAAATCAGAAAGAGAATGTTTTTTAGGATGGTGAAGGAGTTTAAAAGAAATCCTAATTTTAATTTTAGGGACATTCCCTGGAAATAATGATATCTTACTTTATCATTTCTAAAGATATATTTCTTGGATTTATTTGGTCAGTAGTACTATGATTTTTCAATATTTTATAGGATGTTGTCTTATGTTCATTTTTGTTTGCTTCTACATGATAGTTTCTTTTTTGGATTTATAGACTCTATATCTCCCTATGGTTTTTTGAGTTTTGTCTTGTGGATGTAGGAATTACCACCTTTTTTGATCATAGTGATGGAAAATTTCCAAAATAAGGTGTTGGGATTATGAATATGGTGCTGTTCAATTACAATGTGTTGAATTTCCTTAGACCATTTTCTAAGTTTTCATTCCAGTTATAGATTACTAACTAACTTGTAGTGTTCTTTGAAATATTTAGTTCATAACCTTTCATTCATATTCTTTTGGTTGTAACTATTATAAGCAATGGAATATTCATCATTTTTTGATTTCTAATGATATTCAGGACATCGTACCAGAATCTCCCTCCTTCTAGGGATATAATGATTTATATGATGAACAAAGCCATATCCAGAATTTTGTATTACTGGACTCATACAAGTTCTCTAATGTTTCAAGCATAGTCTAGTCATGATGAAAATATCATTTGTTTGACACTTTTTTATGCATTTTATCCTTACTTTTCTGGTGAAAATATACATTCCAATTTAGAAAGAAATTTTGAGAGGACCAGTTTGGGATATGCTTAACACTAAGAGGGGGGTGAATCAGTGTTGATGAGATTTTTGATCAAATTTATTCTTTTTATACTGATACCTCTTGAACTGTTAGGATCTTGATTATTTTATTCTCTTTTTCTTATCGCATGAAATAATATGAAATTAGTAAAAATATGAACATGATATTTTTACAAGGTTCACCACTCAATAAGAGAAGCCATGTCCTTTCCATGTATGAAAATGACCAGTGCGTGGATTCTTTACTATAATGTAGTAACTATTACAGTGGTTGACTAGGAAATCAATCTGCTAGTTAGTGTGGCTCCCTACACTTAGAGTAGGGAAGGAAATAATCACTTCCCAGTGTTTCTCCCTACACTCGGAGGGGGGAAGGGAACCAATCCTCTTCCAACTTGCAGCAAGTATGATATACCCTTACACTCACTCGTTCTTTATACTTCCAGTGTAGATAGTCTCTTGTAGCCTCTAGCTAGTTCTTTATACTGCCTCTAAAGATAGTCTTCTCTCTGTTCAAAGAGTTTGCAACACCAAAAGAATCTTCTACCTGTTGAGACCTGTTGGATGATACAGTTATACTTTGTTATTTTACCACCTTCTTCTTCTTTTGGTTACTTTATTAACATCATGCAAGTAACCAACCTCTTCTTTTTTTATAGAAAACTTGTAGGTTGCACACTCTTCCTCTTCTTATGTTTCTTCAATACAAAACCAGTTTCACTAAAACCTATTCTTCTTCACACGTTCTATTTCAGTGCAAAACCAACTACACAAAACTCTTCTTCTTCTATTTCTTGATAGAATCACAAGTTATCTTTGTGATTAGCGATGCAAAGCGGGCTCGCGGCCCGCGAGCTTTGCGGGTATGGGGAGGATGTGGGGTGGGGTGGGCCTAAAAGTTTTGATCATTTAGAGTGCGGGCCAATGCGGGTTGAGCCCGCGCGGGTGCGGGCTTGCCCACGGGCCTAATTTAAAAAAAAATATATATTATTTTTACAATATATGTTTCTTTAACATTTTAGTTTTTTAATAAAAAAATCATGGTTAAACAGTGACATATGATTTATCACCGTAATGATCACATTAAGTCACCATTTATTCATATGTGAATTTTAAATAAGCCTATATTTATTGTTTTAATATGATATTATATTATTTATATAATAATTATTTATCATATTCACATGGTGTGTCAACCCATCTCTCGAAAAATGGAACTCATCGCCTCTGCGCATGGTTTCAATTCTATAAGAGTTATTATAATCATAATATTTTTTAAGTCGATTTAATTTTGTTATTATTTAATTTTATTTTGTTATTAAGAGAATTGGATAAAACCTCATGAAAACACTAATAGATTCCTCTAAAACTAATCGTTACCTAGAGAAACTTCATTCATTCACATGTTTAGTTGTTTACATCACCACACAACCAACATTACCATTCATCGCCCATCACTAATCACTAACCCACTTTCCATTGCAACAATTCGCCATCACATCGGCATTACTGCATGCCACCATTAACCCACAAAAAATGTTCTATCACATCCTTTAAAACTATAGTTATTGTTAATTCACAATTCTCCCCACAAATAACTTTAAGAATGATAAAAAATATAGTATTTAAATGATTATAAATAGTGTTTTTTTGTAAATGTGGATAAGCCTGTGGGCAACCCGCGGGCAACCCGTGGGTTTATGTGGGGCGGGGCGGGCTTGAAATTTTTTGTTCGCATTATATGCGGGATTTTGTGAACAAACACGTGTGGGCTCAAACCCGTGCAGGCTTGGCCCAACCCGCCCCATCTCGCTCGTTTCGCATTACTATCTGTGATTGTTAAAACAATGAAGTTCAGCTCAACTTAGCATCATCAAAGTTGATCAGAATATGGTAAGAACTTCTAGCACAACTCACAACTTGCCTTCCAATACCTACTTGTGTGCCACCATACTTGCGTGCCTCCCTTATTTCATTCCACCAACTACTTTCATGCCACAATTGTGTATAAATCACATCTTTCACGCCACTTAGGGGTTAGACAAAACACACTTGTTGCCCACAACTCCATGATTGCACGCCTCTTACAACTTGTGTGCCACTTCTTCTTGTGTGCCGCTCTGCTTGCGTGCCTACCTAGTTGCGCACCTTAGAAATAACCCTCAACTTGCACGCAACTCCATCTTGCATGCCACTTTATACTACTTACATGATCAGAGCTCAATTTTTCTCTAAATTGTTGAGATTTTTGAAAAAATGAGGCTAGTCGTCTATTTATAGGCATTTTGGTGACTTGTGTGCCACATACACTTGCACATCATTCCTACTTGTGAACCTCTCCATCACTTGCACACCCTTCCATCACTAGCACGACACTTTCTTTCCTTTGTCATATTTTGATATGATGATGTTGAAATATTACTTGCACGCAACATACACTTGCGTGCCACTTATACTTTCCCACCACACTTGCACGCCACTTATACTTGTGTGCCACTTTTTAACTTGTGCGCCAATATTTAACTTGTGCACCACTTTATTTCCTTTGTCACATTTTGATGTGAAGATCTTGAAATATGACTTGCGCACAACATACACTTGCGTGCCACATATACTAGAACGTCACACTTGTGCACCACTTTTGAGTTGCGTGACACTTTCTTTCTGTTGCCAAAAACATTTATTTACACCCCCTATCCTTCATAAGGCTTGCATCACAAGTTCTCAAAACTTATGATATTTTTGAAATAAAAATCATCAAATAATCTTCATAATTTTTCATTCATGCAAAACAGCTTCCATGGTTTTCTTAAAATAATGAAATATTGCATGACCCTTAATTCCTCTTCTTCTTCTAAGATTTTTAGAATATGAATTAAAGAGAACTTTTTTCACATGGATGATGACTTCAAAAGAACTTAAATCATCTCTCTTCATCCAAAAGTGAAGGCTTGAGGCTTCTTCAAACACCTTAAATTTTGTAGACAATGTATCACCTTTGATACACGTATTTTGAACTTTAAGAACCGTGAAACAGTCATCTGATTTCAAGGAAATGTGTAATGCATGACCATCTTAGAATTCCATGACCTTCTGCACTCTCTTCTTCTTCAAACATCATTCTCCACTTCAAATGATCATTATTATTCAATCATCTTCATGTAGATGATACTTCACCATTCAGCGCCAATCATCCACAAATGGATGATATGTATCCATTCTCCATTGTTGTAAACAATATGTCACCTTTGAAAAAAGTTCTTTAAACTAAGGATCAGTTCAACAATTGTCTGAATTGATATTATTAGATAATTTCTCACGTATGACATCCAATGCTATGATTCCATAACAATTCTCCAGGAAACCTCACTTCAGCCAATCTCCATTAACTTTTTATTCCTTCTTCACCTCCTTCTTCATTTTGACCAGTATTGACAAATGTTGACAACAAAAACAATCTTAATACAAAAAGTGGTCCAAAAAATCTCTCCCTTTGTATTTTTTTGTCAATACCTTAAAGTCTCCTCAAATTAATGTGTCAAGGTCAAAATGAGAATCTTGTCTCTCCCCTTTACTTATTTCTCTCCCCCTTACATTTCAAACTTTCATTTCACTTTCTCTCCCCCTTACTGTCAAGAAATACAAAGTTCATGGTAGAGAGGGTATTAGTCCTCACTTAAGTAGTGTGCCCTCAATCATTTCAATCTAAGTCTACTTGAGAAAATATCGATGTAGAAAACAAGAGGATTTTATTTAGACAACAAAGTTATCCATTATCCACTAATCATGATACCTCATGAGATGAGATCTCTTACACTTTTCTTCAAGAGTTTTCCACTTTCATTCTAGGACGAAGATATTGAATGTGATATGAAATAATCAATCCTGAAATTATTGCACTCACTTCAACAAAAGGATAAAAATCATTCAAGTTAAATTGGTAGGATAAGTGGCCTTGGGGCACTTTCATTCTTCTTATATCACTGATTGACTTAGTTACTCCCCCTTTATAAACTTATCTTTATTTTGAGTAACCAAGGATGAGAGATTAAGAAACGAAAAACCTTTTCCAATGACTTGTTATTCAAGAAATTTCCAGTGTAATTGAATTTGATACCTACTAAAGTTAAAACTAATTGAAATAATAACTCTGGAAGCTTCTTAATATGTCTCCCCCTAAAGGGAACACTTCTCATAATCTTCATCAGTGGTTATCTGTCATCATATTAATATTTAAATATCAATTGATGTATCATCCATGGATGAAAACTTCTTCATATTTTCTATCATGAGTTGATAGAAATCACTAATTCTAAGGTTCTCCCCTTGAGAGCTTTCTTCACCTTCAATTCCTTGTATTAGAAGCACAAATACAATATAAAAAAGATTTTAGGGAATAAGGTGGATCCTACTTGCTTCATCAATGTGAAAAACAAGGTTGTGATGGATTTCTCAACCAAGATGCTCCATTTTCTCTAGTCTTCATAGTTGCACATTTGATCTTCAATTCTGATTGTGGTTGTGTGGATATTATCACTTTTTCCATTTATTTTTGTGTGAATATTATTTCTTCAATATATTTCAATGCACTAGAATATCCTGATGCAAATTTCATCCTTTTCAGGAATTATTCTTGGGTTAGAATAACTGTAATGAAATTTCTAACAAAATGACCAGCCTTGTTTCACCTCACACACATAAAATTATTTTCTTTATGTGAAATCTTCTTCTAACTTTTTACATAGGTATTATCTTGTGCATATTCCATTTCTCCCATCCTTTCCAAATCTTCTGGACAGATAACCAATAAGTCATTAGAAATTGGGGAAACAAGATTGGATCTTCCATATGTATTCTTCTGAGTTCCATCATTCTTAGAAATTATTTTAGATGCACTGCCCTTCACCTCCTTGGATTTGGAATCCAAGGTTTTCTCATATTTCCTTCCTGGAGTCTTTTTGGGAGAATTTGATTTTGAAACATTCTTCTGATTTCTTCTCGAGGTTGCTTCTTCATTCTTAGCCAGATTTTGTGATCTCCTTTTCTTATCAACCTTGTATACTTGTTGAGATGAGCATGTTCCAACCTTGTGACCACTTCCATTTCATACATTAAAGACGTTGTCAAGAATTCCAAATCTATTTGTAGTGTACATATGATTCTGGATCTATGGATGTTGCTTATTTTCCTATGGTTTTCTTCCCCTTGAGACGGGATTTCTCTGTGATTTTACATTTAATGGATTGTACCAACAATCCAGTGCACAATTCCCAAATCTATTACAGCACCAGCATTGACCAGCAAACCACGACTTCTTTCCATATTCTTTATAAGGTTGATGAATCTTCTTCTTGGTGTGTTGTACTTTCTATGTCGAGCTATCTTCCACACTCTTTCCCCTATAAAATCTAGCCATGGTGGTTGGTTTCTTCTCACTTTTCTTCATCCATACTTGTTTTGAATTTTTATTCCAACCTTTACCTTTTGTAGAAACAATTTTAGAAACATTCGTACAAGTTGGTAGGGATGGTACCTTCTTCTCAACTGATTGTGATGGATCAATGAGTGAAGTCATGATCTTCTTATCACATGTTGGAGGTCATTAGAAAACAGAATCCTCTAGTAGTAATTGAGTACTTGAAGAAACTATTTCCTTCTTTTTTGGAGACTCAATATGTTTCTTCTCAAGATTGGTCAACTTAGCTTCCAATTTTAAACATCTCATATTGAGGATGACTTCTTGGTCTTCAATCACTGTCATCTTTTCTTCACACACCTTCTTTATTCTTTCAACTTCATCTTCATGCATCTTTAGTTTTTTAACAAAGAGTCAAGTTATTTGATCTTCTTGGATTTATCTTCCAAATATAACTTATTGGCATGATTTTTCTTTTTCATATCATATTCAAGTTCATGGATCTTCTCTTCTAGAGTATTGTTGACTCCCTCCTTTTCTTCAACATCTTTGAGCCACTTTAAAGAACTTAATTCAAATCCCCTCTTTGTTGCTTCAAAGGCTCCAACTTGTTTGGTGAGCTTTAAATATTTAACAATTTTTTCTTGTAATATTTTCTCCAAAACATCAGTTTATTCTTCGAGCTGAGTGATATTTTGCTGCATGCATTGAAATACTCCACAAACTAGGGATGTAATTTCTTCAGGAAAACCAAAAAAGAATCATTCTTAATCTATCAACTGATATTTCTTGAGATGTTGTAGATTTATCATCACCACTTGTGCTATAATTTTCACCATGAGAATAATTTTCAAATTTACTAACACATACCTCTTGATCAGTTGAGATAGGAAGGTTGTCCATTTTCTCGGTAGGGACTTGAGCCACCTTACCATAACTTTCCAAGTCTAGTGTTCCTTCAATGTTAGCCAAATATGGGGAACCAGATGCTTCCTATTCTTTAGATAATAGGGTCTTGTTCTTTAGCTTTCTCTTCTACTTATTTTCCCTGTTCATCATGGTTATAGTAGATATAGAATTATGCTCAGATATAACTGAATCTTCATCAAAACTGCTCTTCATCGTTAACTCAAGAAATAACTTCAAGTCTTCAAAAGATAATATCTTCAACGTAGAAAATCCAACAGAGGTGAACCTCTCTATGATACCAATTGATATGACTAGTTTGGGATATTCCTAACACTGAGAGGGGGGGTGAATCAGTGTTGGGGTCCTTTTTGAACCAATTTCTTCTTTTTTATCCTGATACCTCTTGACCTGTTAGGATCTTGATTTTCTTATTCTCTTTTCCCTATCGCATGAAATAATATCAAAGTAGTAAAAATATACACATGATATTTTTACAAGGTTCACCACTTAATAATAGAAGCTACATCCTTTCCATGTATGGTAATGACCAGTGCACAGATTCATCACTATAATGTTGTAATTGTTATAGTGGTTATCTATCTTCTAGTCAGTGTGGCTCCCTACACTTAGAGGAGAAAATGAAATAATCACTTCCCAGTGTTTCTCCCTACACTCGAAGGTGGTAAGCGAAACAATCCTCTTACAACTTTCCACGAGTAGGATATACCCTTAGACTCACTATTTCTTTATACTTCCAGTGTAGAAAGTCTCTTGGAACCTCTAGATGGTTAATTATACTACCTCTAAAGACCATATTTTCTCTATTCAAAGATTTTGCAACACCAAAAGAATCTTCTACCTGTTGAGACATGTTGGATGCTACAATGATAATTTGTTCTTCCATATCTTTCTTCTTGTTGTTGTTAATTGCTTATCAGCATGCAAGTAACCAAACTATTCTTTGTCTGCAGCAAATTTGTAGGTTGCACACTCTTCTTCTTATTCTGTTTCTTCAAAGCAAAACCAACTATACTAAAACCTGCTCTTCTTCACACTTTCTCTTTCAGTGTAGAACCAACTGCACTAAACTATTATTATTCTTTTTCTTGATAGAATCACAGATTCTCTTTTTGATTGTTAAAACAATGAAGTTCATCTCAACTTATCATCATTAGAGTTTATCAGAAGCTAGCAAAAACTTCTAGCACAACTCACAGCTTCCACGCCAATCCCTACTTTCATTCCACCCTACTTGCATACTTCCCTGCTTGTACGCCACCAACTACTTGCATGCCACAATTTTTCACAACTCACAACTTTCGTGCCACTTTGGGGTTAGACACAACACACTTGTTGCACACAACTCCCTACTTGTGTGCCTCTTACAACTTGCGCACCACTTCTTCTTGTGTGCCACTCTTTTTGTGCACATCCCTACTTTCGTGCCTTATAAATAAACCACAACTTTCATGCCACTTCAGCTTGTGCACCACTTTCTACTAATTGCATGATCAAAGATCAAATTTTCTCTTAAGTGTTGAGATTTTAAAAAAATGAGAAGGCTAGTCGTTTATTTATAGGCATTTTGGTGACTTGCATGCCACATACACTTGCACATCGTTCCTACTTGCGCGCCTCTCCCTCACTTGCGCACCCTTCCATCACTAGTGCAACAATTTCTTTCCTTTTTCATATTTTTAAATGATAATGTTGAAATATGACTTCCACGAAACATACACTTGCGTGCCACTTATACTTGCACACCACACTTGCGTACCACTTATACTTGCATGCCACTTTTTGACTTGCACGCCAATCTTTAACTTGCATGCCACTTTATTTACTTTGTCATATTTTGATGTGATGATCTTGAAATATTTCTTTCATGAAACATACACTTTTGGGACGTATATACTTGCACATCACACTTGCATTCCACTTTTTAATTGGTTGCTACTTTATTTCCTTTTCCAAAAACACTTCTTTACTCCCCCTATCCTTCATAAGGCTTGCATCACAAGTTCTTAAAACTTATGATATTTTTGAAATAAAAATCAGCAATGAATCATCATAGTTTTTCTTTAATGCAAATCAGCTTCCATGGTTTGCTTGAAATAATGAAATATTGCATGAACCTTAATTCCACCTCTTCTTCTAAGATTTTTGGAATATGAATTCCAAATAACTTATAACATGGATGATGACTTCAAAAGAACTTAAATAATATCTCTTCATCCAAAAGTGAAGGCTTGAGGCTTCATCAAACACATTCAATGTTGTAGACAATGTATCACCTTTGATACATGTATTTTTAACTTTAAGAAATGTGAAATAGTTGTCTGATTTCAAGGCAATGTGTAATGCATGAACATCTTAGAATGCCATGAACTTCCACCCTCTCTTCTTCTTCAATCATCATTCTCTACTTCAAATCCGAATTCTTCTTCAATCATCTTCAGATAGATGATACTTCACCATTCTGCTCCAATAATCCTCAAATGGATGATACGTATCCATTATTCATTGTTGTAAACAATGTGTCACCTTTGACACAAGTTCTTTGAAATTAGGATCAGTTCAAAAATCGTCTGAATTGATCTTCTTAGAGAATTGATCAAGTATGACATCCAATGCTATGATTCCATAAAAATTCTCCAAGAAATATCACTTCATCCAATCTTTAATAACTTTTTAGTCATTCTTCATCTCCTTCTTCATTTCGAACAGTATTGAAAACTGTTGACAACAAATACAATCTTCATACACCAAGTGGTCCCAACAATATTTTCTCTTCACGTATTATGGGTAGTATAATTCCATTTTTATTATTGATATGGAATAATTATATTTAAGATTTTATATATATATGAACCTTCAAGTTTTTATCGATGAAATCTCCAAAATATGGTCAGATCCTTTTTTTATGATGTATATGTTTCTTGCTTTCTTTACAACGTTCAATTTCAAGATGTTGTAAGCCCATTACACCTTGTTTATGCACTATAAATTTTTATTTCTTTAATAAATCTTTCAATGATATGGGTCGGGTTACCAAATCATGCCTCAATTTGTTTTTATTTTATCCTTCATCTCTTTATATCTCTTTTAATTTAATTTAACTACTTTAATCATCATTGAAACAATCATCCATATAAAAGAGACAACCATTAATTGAAAAATAAATAAATAAAGTGACTTAATCATGAGCCTAGGGGGGACTCCTTTGATCTAGGCTTATGTTGAGTTATATCATTCCACCATCGACCTTAGTATCTTCTCTATTGGTTTCACATCAACTCATAATTTAAACCTCCTCCTCACTTTGGAGATGCATCCTTCACATATTTTATATAAACACACAGGTGATGGTGGAATAAAAATCCAAATCTTACATTAGTCAATAAACATCATGATAAATCACATACAAGCAATGACTATGCATTTAAAACAATGATATATCATTAAATTCAATCATCCATAATTTAAGATAAATTACTTGAATTAATGAATTATTTTATTATATCTTATTTATTTCTTTTATCTTATGTCCATCCAAAAATTACAAGATATTACCATCCATTTTAATTTTTTAATCATAATTAATTAATTAATTTTATTAAAACATTGAGTACATGGTGAGTAATTCAAGGAAACATGGTTTTTGGTTGTCTAAACTACTTAGTTTGGTCCTTGTTGTGTATTATTTACTCATATGGCATATATTTTACACAACGTGTCGTGTAATTACATGATGTGTAATTTTAATTAATGAAACATGGGAATGTGATAAATTACATTGCATGTACTAATTTTAATTATTGTTAAGTACATGGTGGCTAAGAACCATACAAGGCATGTAAATCAGAATTTGACATGGAAATTAATTAATAATTTAATAACCAATCACATATTGTGTACTATCAATTAATGACAAGCTGTCACATGTAAGTTAGTCTTAATGGTGAAATTAATTTTACTTCCACATAAATAAACATGTTACATGATGTGTACATCTAGGTACATACCATGTATCACTTTATAGGGTCATATATAGTACATTACTAGGGACTTAGAGTGTATTCTAGAGGGAATTTCATGTTTTACATGGCTTGTACTCCAGCTACATGTCATATAATTCTATCTGGTCATGTTTCTTAGCTTTAAGTCCTTATGTTTTTTGTAATAAATTCATGATGTGTATTTTACCACATAGTTTTTGAACTGTGTAAGACTACATGGTGTGTGCACCAATTTCATGGAATGTAGTCCCTAAAACCTTTTGCTAGTTGATTCTAGTCAACACTACATGAGAATTATTCCATATATTAATCCACACAACCCACCATGAATTTAATATATGTGTCCATGTTCAGTGAATATGGGCACATGTAATTTACATTTGTTTATATGCTATGTATTCTCATGTTATTCATCAATAATCCTAGGCACCTTTGGATGGGTTCATTATACGTTTCTTCATATTTTCTTATCTATTCTTGGTCATATAAAAGTGAATGAATAAGGTATCTCAAATTTTTTACTAAATAATAAATAAAATGAAAAAAAAACTAACAATTTCATAAATATAACAATGATTAATAAATAATTATAAATTTAAACATGATTGATTTGATATTACTTAAATGATCTGGGTGCAGAAAAAGCACCGATCAAGCCAATTCTTTACTTAGCATTTATTAAATTCAATGAATAATTTGTAAGAAAATTATGAATACTCAATATGTCTATAGAATATAACCAAATAATTCAAAAATAATTTTATAACCAAGTGAGAAAATATTTCACATTAAATTAATAATAACTTTAATAATACAAAAATACCTTAGTCTTGAGTTTTTTCTTCAATGTAGATGTTGATTGATTGGTCCTTATCTAGGTTATACCATTTTTATTCCAATAGGATCCAAAATAGAATCCCTTAAGAATTGATCCACATAGGCTCCTTGATATCCAAATGTTTTTATGGAATGTTGGGTTCTAGAATGAATGATCTAATCATATTTTGTCATTATTTTTAATCACAATACAATCCCTTTGGTTTTAGGATTGTATTTCTCTTGTTCTCATGATCTTATGAGGATAAAATGGTGTGGATGAATTATCTTGGTCATGAGAAAAAACCTATAGATTTTCTTTATTAAGAGAGAATTATATATATTAGGATTATTGAGCATAATTATGTATCTACTGACTAACCTTAATATATGATATAACTAGGTATATATAGAGATAGGTTAGAGAATATGTAACTCCTCATAAGTCCTTATTTGTTCTCTTAATCCTTAACAAGCCCCACATTATTATTATTATTATTATTATTTCTTTGATACATGCATGTTTCATGGATAAAATAATTATCATTCTTAAAATAAATTATTTAATATTTATTTAAATGGTATTTAATATATCATTCCCACTGAACCCTTTAAATCAGTCTGTATTTCCTCTAGAACATTTACAGAACATTGAATAATAAATATTATTCATTCAATAAATTAATAAATATTATATTCAAGGTCATGTGAATAAGTGTTTATTTTTAATATTCACAAAAATAAGTTAATATTATATAATAATTATTATTTATTTAACTTGTGAATAAAACAATAGATAAATATTATATTTTATGGTCTTATGAATAAATATTTATTTAATATTAAACTTCGATATAAATAAAGAAACTAAATATATTTTATTAATAAATCTTGAATAAATATTATTCATCAATATATAAAATTAAATTTATTCCACTTAATAAACTTTGATAGAAATTTAACTGAGATCAATGGATACACTAAGTGTATAACCCTCTAGGACTCTTCTTCATTATCATTAGGTAGATTTTTCTAATATCAAATATCAGTAGCTAGAAACACATGTGAATGATCACTATATAATATAATCCTTTTCCCTTGATATTTCATTTTGTAGGTTTCGTACTTGTGTCATCAACCCATATGATCAATATATCTTTCATTGACTTTCTAAAACGAACACATCAATCTCCATGGTTATGGAATTTTGGTTTGATAGTTTCATTCCAATAAAGGGGTCAAGATATCAACTTCTATATAGATGAAAGGAATAAATCCTTTCTAGACCTACTCATTAATGACATACCATTTCTAATGCACTCAATGTAACCTAATTCCCATGAACATATTTAATTGTGATTTTGGTTAATACATAAAAGTAAGAAATCCATTATATTCATTAATAATAATCTTCAATACTAAGGATCATTTCACATATTCATGGATAGGAATATCCAATGATAAATAAATATGTTGAATTATGACTTGTGGGCATGTTCTTATAATCTCCCATCTTGGAGATTACCATGTGTGAAATTTATGAGATAAATCGTCATCTATTTATGAGTATCGATCACCTAAAATTCATGTATGATATATGTCTTATTGTAAAATTTTATCTAACCATTAAATATGTATTTAAGAATATAATCATAGAACTTAAATTTTATCATCATAGTAGGTAACTTATTTGACCTATCAATGCGACGTATTCTATAGGACGTTATCACATTAATTTTATACAGATGAATAATGAATATTTGATAACATATTTTATTAATATAAAATAATATGAATATATAAGTAATCTAAAGTAAAATGTAGTTGGTTTTAGGGAACTAATTCCAACACATGGTTTGATGTTATACTAGAGATAAAGGTATATACTTGCACATTATTGTAATGGGATCTGGACAATCGCAAAGGGTATAGGAATATTATTGTTTCTCTCATGTGGTTAAGTTGTTATGTTTTCTATATTATTTATGAAATTTATTGTAATAATATTGGGACTATCCTTATGAGTATTAAACCCTAAACATGGTAAAGGTTGTTAACTTTGAGGGATAATGAATCTTCTCTATGTCTTATAATCATTTATTATTTATTTGGAGAAGTCAAAAATGAGTCACTATTTTTCCTTGGATTAGCCTTCACATTAGTGGTAAAATAAGTAATTCATTATGTTAATTATGTTATTTGTATTATTTCAATGAAAAATTTATATTTATAGAATTATGTGTCCCAACTGACCATAAAGAAAATATATAAACAATGTATATATCTAAAAAAGAATTGATTTTTCATACCTTGATTCACCCCCACCCTCTTAGAAAATTTCCCTTGTGGGACAGTAAATTTTAATATAGTTAGTAAAATCAAATATATTTAATTATATAAAGTAAAAAATAAAGTAAATAATTATAATGAGTGTTTTTTATAAAGGATTGAGATAATTAATGATTGTATAAAAAAATTTACATGAACTCATCACAATTTTTTATGACCCATGTCAATAAACATTAAGATATATTAAACATATCAATGATTATAGAGAATATATTAGAAGTTACATGAGTTTGGATTGTATCATTCCCAATTCAATATAACAAATATCAACCATTAAAAGAAATCAACATTTTTTTATTTCATTTTAGAGGGTGATAAGAGAGTGATAAAAACATTTTATATATCTAATGGGAGGCCACTGAAGATCAAGTTGATATATTTATCTTAAAATTTAATCTAGTATAATAAAATCATAGACATGAAAATAAAATTTAAAGATAATATAAGAGATGCAGGAGAAAAACCATGAAATCAAGGAATAATTTGGAACTAAACCTTTTTAAAAAAATTATTATAAAATTGTAAAGTATGGTTGGTTAAATATTTTATATTGGGACCTAGGGTGAAATTATACTGATATTCCATGCAAAATATATGATTTCACACTAAGTGTTGAAAGTGGTTTTAATTATTTTTTAGTTGGGTGATAATTAAAAATTTTCCAATTAAGGAAATTAAAATGGTAAGTGAAGAAAAGTAGAAAAAATAAAGGCGATCCCTTATCTTTATGTCTATGATAAATATCTATATTCAACCTCATCCATGATTGTAATTTGGAATGATTAGACCTTTATTATAATTTAATGGGATGTGAAATGAGTTTAATATAAAAATATAAATAAAAATTGGTATTTTGAATGATATTTATAAGATAATTTATTTCGATAATAAAATAAAATGAATATAATATTCTAATGTGATTAGATAGAATGAATATATATCATATTTATTATATAATTTTTTTGTTAACTTTTTAGTGTTATTTATATTCAATAGGTTTTTTTTATTTTAAAAAACAAAATTTTCATCTTTTATATTATTTAAATAATATCATAGACTTGAAAAAATAAAAACCATTCCTTATGGATCAACTCAGAATTCACTATGCTTATTTTTATTGGATAAGGCTTTAAAAAAATTTAAACGCTTATGCCCTTGATGTTGGGGTACCAAATGTTTATTATTATATAAAAACAATGATTTATATATGATAATATATAATTTTTATATAAGTTAAAAATCCAATGTAATATAATCAAACCTACTTTATAAAAATAGTTTTTATTATCCATAATATTGATATTATATAGAAAACATGAATTATTTCAATAATGAATTATGGAGTGATTATGTAATATAATTTACAATATAATCCAAAAATGAAAACTTAAATCCAAAATAAAATTTTACTATTCTCATGTATAAATGTGAGCTTGATTTTAAATTTTATGCAATTACTTAATTATTTTAATTACATATATTTTCATAGTATAGTGAAATTATATATGGGTTTCTTTTATGAAAAATATATTAAAAATAATGTTATTTCTCATCCTATTACTGAATGAATCCATTTTAGATTAGAAAAATATATTTGTGTAATAATTAAAATACCCAATAAAAATTTATTTTACAATAATCTAGAACACAATAAAATGAATTCCAAATTATTAATATTATATCTTACTATTCTCAGGTATAAATGTGAGATTGATTTTAAATTTTATGCAATTACTTAATTACTTTAATCACATATATTTAAATATTATATTTAAATTATATATGGGTTTCTTTTATGAAAAATATACTAAAAACAATGCTATTTATCATCCTATTACTGAATGAATCCATTTTGGATTAGAAAAATATATTTGTGTAATAATTAAAATACGCAATCAAAATTTATTTAATAATAATCTAGAATACAATAAAATTAATTCCAAACTATTGACATTATATATTACATAATGAGACCCATAGTTTCCCTACCAAATGGACATTTTTGCAACTGTTACGCAATCTATAAATGATACACCTGCTTCATACAAAGATAAAACCACATAGTTAGAACATTGACCTCATAATCATTCTTACTCATCCTTTAGGCGTGTAATTTTTTTTAAAAAAATGTGAGATAAGTAAAAAAATATCATTAATGGGGAATAAAAAATAGAAAATTACTATTCCATTGAAAAAACATGAAAAAACATTAAAAATGTCTATTTTTAATAATAAACCTTGTGAAAACACAAAATCACTCCTGATAACAACCTTTTCTCAAAGAAATACTTTTAAACTCATAAAAATCATAGAAAAATATGATAGAATATTGGGACATTATATTTATCATACTTTCAAATCACTCTTTAAAATAAATATTTTAATGGAATATCATATTTGATTACTTTTAAAATACCATATTCGAAGACTAATTGTTACCCAATTCATTTGAGAGATATATCCCAATCTCACCCATGTTTAATTTATAATTCCCATGCACCATAATTTTGATAAAACATATATAATATTTCATTTTTATCATAAAAAACATAAAAACATACATTAAACTCATAAATACAATAATTTATATTTAGCCCATAAAATCAGAAGAAATTCTATTTACACTTTTAGCATATTTTATTTCAAAGGATGTATTTTTATAAAATAATGATCACATAAATTACTTTATAAAACCATGAAAACATGGATATAAATATTTTAAAAAAATTAAAAATATAGTGGGAAAATGTGGCCACACAAAAAACATTTGAAAATATATTATTTTCATGATTTTGTACCAAATAGAAAATAACCCATGAAAAAAAATTTAAAAGGATATTTTATTTTCTTATATTATAGGAAAATACATGGAAATAAAATTAGTTTAAAAAATAATTTAATTATAGATAAGTAATGGCTCATAAATGAAAGAATATTGATCATTAATCCCTTTAATAGAAGGATTTTCCCAATAACAATGTTACTATGGGGATAGTATCTTAGGAGGAAAGGGTAGTGACTTTCACTCAAGTGACCTCCTCCAAAGCTGCCAAGAGAAAAACTCTTGATGGTGAAGTAATCATAGTGAAATCCAACAATAAGTTCACCCCTTTTAATGTTAAATAATAGGTTGATGACAAGGAGGTTATGAAACCTGATGAGTGGAAAGATGTGAGTCCCCCAATAGCAAAGGATGCCAAAGGGAGATAAAACCACCCAACTATAATAAGAATAAAGGAAAAAAGGATAATGAAAAAAGTCCATTTTGATGTGCCACAACGAGGAGGACCCATAACAAAGTGAAATTTCTCAATAAATGAAAAAACCATACTATAACTATCTAGCAATAGGAAATTATCCTACGAAAAAAATATCTTAGACATTATCTTGTGGCCTATAAATCCATTTTCCTTAGAATTTTAGAACAAAAAATGCTCTTTGATAACTTGAAGTCCTTTAATAGGTCCTCCCTTGGATAAAATTTTGTTACACAGATCCTACATGACTCTAACATGGATAGTCTATGGATTCTTAAGGTTGATAGAATTCAAATCCTCACATGTAATAAGAATCCTCAGAGCATCTCAGTTTCTTTCTTCACTCAAAGTTATAATATTTCTATTTCATTTGTTTATTCTTAAAACTTCTATATCATGAGAAGTATTATATAGAAGGCGCTAGAGATAACCTCTGATAACATGAATCACAAATGAGTTATTATAGGGGAATTCAAAATTTTCTTGAGACTTGAAGAAAAACTAGATCCAATTTCAATAAGGTAGAATCCTTGTAATTTTATTCTTATATTTACTATTGTAACTTTATTGAAGTTCCAATTGTTGGATCTAATTTTACTTGGAGAAAATATACCTTGAATGGAAGACAATAAATTTAGACAAATTCTTTGTCCAAATGGATGAAATAAGTGATTCCATTAGAGTTTCTGGCTTCACCATCCCCAAATATCACTCAAATCACAATCTAGTCATAGTTAAACTTTTCACTCATTTTAAAAGTTCATTCCTTCTTCTATTTAAATTCAGAAATGGATGGATTGTCACTCTTAGTAGCAGAGAAGTGATTTTGGAGGTCTAAAAGATGGAATTTCCTGGTAGCCCCCTCCAAATTATTATTGAAAAGTTAAAATATACCAAAGTCCACTTAATAGAATGGAGAAAGAAGTATCTGGCTTCACCATCCCCAAATATCACTCAAATCACAATATAGTCATAGTTAAACTTTTCACTCATTTTAAAAGGTCATTCCTTCTTCTATTTAAATTCAGAAATGGATGGATTGTCACTCTTAGTAGCAGATAAGTGATTTTGGAGGTCTAAAAGTTGGAATTTCCTAGCAGCCCCCTCCAAATTATTATTGAAAAGTTAAAATATAACAAATTCCACTTAATAGAATAGAGAAAGAAGTATTTGGCTTCACCATCCCCAAATATCACTCAAATCACAATCTAGTCATAGTTAAACTTTTCACTCATTTTAAAAGGCCATTCCTTCTTCTATTTAAATTCAGAAATGGATGGATTATCACTCTTAGTAGCACAGAAGTGATTTTGGAGGTCTAAAATATGGAGTTTCCTGGAAGACCCCTCCAAATTATTATTGAAAAGTTAAAATATACCAAATTCCACTTAATAGAATGGAGAAAGAATTATTTTTCTATGATTTTTATTTAGATTAATGCTGCTAAAGATCAGCTTGCTTGTTTCCAAAATAGAAATAAACTATAGGATGATCCCTCTGAAGGGGAATTACATTATATCTCCAAACTTGATGATTTTTTAACAGTTAAAGAGATATTGGACCATAATAAACTTATTATTAGATAGTTAATTATTTTTTATAGGAACTCAAATCATTTTCATCAGATTCATAAAGTGAAGAGGACAAGAAGATGTAATAATTACATAAGCATTAAGGGATGGCTTTTCAATTCTGAAAATGATATCTCCAATATGGTGGTGTATTATTTTAAAGGTTTTTACTCATATTATACATTGAGAAACACACAGACTATTATTACTAATATTACACCTTGTATTCAAGATAATCAAAAGAGATCTCTAATCATGGACCCTTCTAAATAACAAGTTAAATTGTCTCTTTTCTCCCTCAACATGTAGAGTGCTGATAGTCCAGATGGCTTTAACAAAAAAATTAGCATGTTCTACTGGGACATTTTACATAATGAAGTCACCTATGTTGTTAAGTATTTCTTCAATCTTGCCTCTATTCCATATGGTATTAATTTTAATTTCATTTCCCTTATACCCAATAAATAAAATGTAGTGTACATTAATGAATTTGGGCATATTTATATGGGGGACACTATTCCCAAAATTATTTGTAAAATCATTATGACTAGAATGAGAGGAATGGTTAGAGAAATCATCACCCCAAAATAGTTTGGTTTCATACCTAGGAGAAGCATTCAGACCTACTAATTCACAACATTGGAAAGTTTCAATATTATGAATTTGAAATAAAGGGATGGGAATTTTACTCTCAAAATTTATATATATAAGGATTTTGACATGATCAAATGGAAAAATGTCCTTGTTGTCCTAAAAAATTATGGTTTTAAAAATTATTTTATCAAATTAATCATAACCATTATAAATTATTTGAGGTTATCCATTCTTATTAATGGATCTCCCAGGGGATATTTTCAATGAACTAGGGGTGTTAGACAAGGATACCCTCTTTCAGACCTCCTATTTTCTATTACTGATGATTACTTGAGTAGGTATATCAATGAGCTTACTAAAAATAGAATATACAATCTAAAAAAGGATATTAGAGGATCTTTCACTACATCACACCTTTTATATGCTAATGGGATTCTCTTATATGCACAAGATTTTAATAAAACCATATTTTTTGTCTAAGATTTTCTTTCTCACTGTGAGAAAGTGGAAAGGCAATACATTAGTTAGGAAAAATAATTCATTGTATTAGGATATGGGGTTCCTATCACTAAGAAAAATAGAATTACCATATCCCTTAGAGTTAATAAGGCATCCATCCCTTTCATCTACCTTGGAGTCTCACTATTTTGAGGTTAAGTGTGAGGTTTTTATCTTAGAGACACATGTTATAGTAGCATAATAAACTTTATAGGTGGAAAGGAAAAAAATATTTCACTTTATGGAAGGGTTTTATTAGTCAACTGAATCATCACATCCAAATTTTTTTCTCGTCTATTTTTAGATGGCCTAGTGGTATCATCAATTACCTACAAAAAATGATCAAAAACCATATATGGATTGGATCTATATATGAAATAAAATTGATAATTGTGGAATAGAGGGAATACATTAAACCCACTAATATGGGAGGGGACTCGTCATAAAATACCTTAAGATAATTAATGAATCCCTTCTTAATAAATTCAATTATAATCTAATTATGTTTGATGAATCTTCTTTTAATTTTCTCTCAAGATGGCTCAGTGTAAGGATCCAGGATGGGAACACTCACTATCGTATCTCATCCATTTAACCTGATATCGGGCACTCATTCAATTACATAATGATAAATTACAAGTGTATTATCAGTATTAAATCAAATCTCAACTATGGGAGCACCCTATGGCTAGAAAAACCCCTTAAGGACATCTTGGACATCCCTCCAAATAGGTATCAAATTTCTATTTTTGATCTCTTTCTACATGAAAACATCATTACTAATATTTCCCCCCCTCAAATTGATATATAAATTCATAGATAATCCTTTTAGGATAGAGACACTCTTATATGGATGTCGAATAAGAATTTTCAATTCAATATTAAGGAATTTTATAGAATGAAACGTGAGGGACCAATAATTAATTCTTCTTATCTATTAATGTCCAAGGTTCACTTCATTCATATTTTAAGGATTATACTTATTTGGATAATCTATAAGAACATATTTCCAACTCATTATCAACTCAAAAAATATGGAAAACAACTTTCTTCAACATATATTTTGTGTATGAGAACTGATTAGGAGGTCTATTACTCATTGTGGGCTGTAGTTTTTCACAAGAACTCTAGAAATATATATGATGTATATTTAGAGTAAACATCTACACATATGATTAGTTGGAAAATCTGTTGGAGATCATCTTTCATATTGTATAGAGTGAACAAATTCAGAATCTTCTCATGGTTGTTTCTTCTTCGGTTATCATATATTTTTTGGAATGTATGGAATTAAGTTTTCTTTGATAATAAAATCCCCAACATTAACATGGTAAATATTTCTATTCACAAGGAAGTGTATGTTTCATACAAGGTGAAAACATGTTTCATTCATAACACCACTATTGACCTCATCATTATCAAGCTTCTAGGAATTCATAGAAGTCTGAGGCAACCTCTGATGCTCAAATATTTCTGTTGGATCCCACCAATTCGTCTAATGATCAAGGTAGATGTTGATTATGTGGCATTTAGTGCTCCAGGATCCTCAAGATGTTGTGGTATTTTCCACACCCATCTTGGGTTTGTTAAAGGATTATTTTTTCACTATATTGGAACTAGAATTTCTTATGAGGATGGCCTATGGGCCATGATTTAGGTCATCCAATATGTTTCACACCATGAAGGGAATCTATTATAGATTGAGTCCAATTCAGAATTGTATGTTAAATCCCTTAAGGCTAGATCAAGGAATGTTCCCTAGAATATCCAAACACAATGGATTGAATGTCTTCATGTGAAAACCCACCTCATTGTGACTATTTCACATGCTTAATGGGAAACAAATCAAGTGGAAGATGCCTTGTAAAAGAGAGCAATTATGGAAACAAGTATGATGCGGTTCATCATGTATTTTTATTATTGTGATCCATTGGTGGTTGATGGAAGGAGGTGTGAGATACACTCCTATTTTTTTAAATCCTCTTGTAACACTTGAACTGCTTATTTACTTTTGATTTATTAATTTTTTAGGACTGGGTCCTAAGCCTTTTTAGTAATAAATCACCTTAACATGAGTAATGACTCACCTCTTAAATCCTATAACCTCCTAAATAATAAAATCATATTAATTACTTAATTAAGAATAATTTCAGTATTATTATACCTTTTATTTATTTGTTACCATGTTTCATTAATTTACTAAATTTGTATTATACAAGTCATTAATTTTAAACTCATTCAGTTTATATCTGTTGTAAGAACCTGGGTTTTTAGAACGGGTCAAAATCCCGACATTGTTTAAATTTTTGACTGATTTCTGAAGAAACAGGAGAAAACGGGAAGTTTCTGGAAATTTCCAGACTACACGCAGTGTAATTTTAAGCACACGCCATGTATATATTAAGAAAGTGTCAACGGTGTGCTCGCTGAGTACATGCTGTGTGATGACCGTGTAAAAATTTCTTACTACACTGCCTATATTTTTCAACACGTCGTGTATCCATGACCATGTGGTGACCATACATGGCATGTAGGCCTGTTGGCGGGGTATAACAAGGTACACGCCGTGTTCCTCTTGGACACGCTGTGTATTCTAGCCGTGTATGCGGGATATACATGGCGTGTGGGTAAGTCGGCGAGGTAGATAAGAGAAACCAAGTACACGTTGTGTACCCATAGGTACATGTCGTGTACTCATGTCAGCAGGTCGGCGGAATCCCAACCACCAAATGAACAGTTAAATGAAATATACACGACATGTAGTCATGAAGTACACGTTGTGTACTATCTTTTTTTGCGTTAAAACGGGCAGTATCCTCATTTTGAGGGAGAACTCAATTCCTTAGTCTGGTTGAGCGGGGAGAGCCGGTCGAACCTATTTCCTTCTCCCGATCATCCATCCAAGACCCATTTTGAATTCCGATTACTGCGTTGGAACCCCCTCAGTAACGCCTCGATTCCTCTTTGGTCGTTTTTTCTGATTTTCATTTTAGAACGAGTTATAGGAGTTTGAACGGTATTGAATATTTTGTAGATTTACCACATTTTAGACTGAATTGGAGGTTGTTACCGGAGGAGTAGCATCGTACGAGTCTTAGGTAGGTGGTGCATACCTCATTTTGTGTTTTCGTGGTTGTTTGGGTGACGCGGCCTTCGGTGCGTTTTCGGGTATTTTGAGCGGGACCCATTTTATCTACTATTTCATATTGAATTGCTTGTTGGACCTATGAGATGCTTTTGGGTAGGCCCTGTTACCAGTTTGCATGAGCGGGGCCAGGTGAGGGGTCTTTTCTCATCGATACATTTTGGCCGAGGGATTCCAAAATGGTTTAAATTGAGTTATATTGTTATAAACTGTTTAGTTTAATTTATTGAAGCCTGATAAATTGTTAGAGGCATTTAAGACCTCAGTGTTGGTATGAGACAACACCTTGCATAGTTAAATTCAACTGTTTAGTTTGTTTTTCCTGGTTATGTTTTCTGTTTACATATATTATATATGAAATTGCTGAATTGCATCTGCTGGACCCTTTGGGTTGTGTTGGGCTTGGCCCAGTTACGCTTGAGTGATGATGATCATAGGTTGGGCTCAGCCCGGGTTACAATGGGTGGTTTTGACCACAGGATTGGCCATCGTGGACATTGGCTTGAGGCAGTACGACTGTCAGGTTGGGCATGGCCTGAGTTACTAGGATGACGATGCCATCAGACTTGAGCGACATGGTTGCAGGGACACGAGGTGTCAGATGTGTTGGTGGATTGGGTACTATTTTGGTGATTACCGCTCATCTGGAACATTGAGTAGTGTGAACACAGAGATACTCCGTGATGAGGTGGTTTTGACCACTCGTGTGGGTAGAGGCCCCCGTAGTTGCGGTTAGGTATTCTGGTTGGGGGTGCTTGCCAAAGGAAGCCACATGGGAGGTGAGGAGCCTTCAGGGGATGGGCGTGCCTTCGGGACGTTGGTACTTGAGACACGAGGTGTTAGGAGGCACGTGGTGTCGGGTTACTATTTTTGGGCATGCCTTCAGGACGTTGGTACTTGAGACACGAGGTGTTAGGAGGAACATGGTGTCAGGTTACTAATCTTGGGCGTTCCTTCGGGATGTCGGTACTTGAGACATGAGGTGTCAGGTGGCACGTGGTGCCGGGTTCCACAACAGATATTCCGACGTTGGTCGAAGAAGGTGACACTCCATGGTGGCTGTTGAGCACCAGAGGAGTTTGTGTTTACTTTTTCACTGTATTGTTTACTATTTTTCTTGTAAATGCATGACTACTTAAACTCATATATTTGGTATGAACCATTGGGTGGTATCCTACTGAGATTTGTCTCACACCCTGCACAGGCCCTTCAGGACACGTGCATACTTTATGGATTTATGTGCAGGAAAGAGCCCAACTTCAAGAGCTGGGCTGCATTAGTTGTTGCATGGAGATGGTATGGACATTGAGGTCATACCTAGATGAGGGTTACTTTGTTTTGTTTTCTTTTCGGTATCAACATGCTTACTTGTTGTAGCTAATGTTGGTTAGACATTGGAACCCTTTTATATTCAGTTGTGTAGGACCTGATCTGGATGCATGTTTTACTATTCAGTTTTATTTACATGTTATTAGCATGCTGTTGTTTTTATTTCTGCTGCTGTTGTTATATTTACTACTTCCGTTGTTTATCTATATTGATTATGCTTATTCTCTGTGGGTCTGGTTCGAGTCTGCTGAGTCTTTCATTCCACTGCATATTTATTTTTATTCTCGGACCAGTACCCTTATTATGATCCTCCGAGAGGGTATAGCCTCCCCACTATACCTAAAAGACCCACGTTGCTAGTCAGCAGCCTTTGGCATTCAGGGAGGTACGCCTAAGGTAGTAACACTAGACCTGTTTGGCACTGCTCGGGTGGCTGGCTGGGTCCAGGTTGTTACAAAGTGGTATCAAAGGGGTTCTTGACAAGGATTTAGTAGCAGTGTTTTTATGGCTACTAATGAGATTGAGACTTCTCTTTTTATTTCTACTGGTTTTACTATTTGGGATATGGTAGACTGGAGATAGGTTGTTATTACTGGAACTGGGTTTCTAGCTTGTGCTTGGGTGCCTGCAGCCCCAAGTACGAGGGATATAACAAGTTGTCATGGGTGGGAATTTTTGTCTATTTTTTGCTCAGATTACCATTTATATGATTTCCACCTTAGTGGCTCATTTGATGTGTGATGTTCGTGATTGTGATATGTGACCCTTGACCCGGTGCAGTAAGAGAGAATTGGACCTTGGCCGGTATGGAGAGGCTGGGTTACTTGGCTTTTGATAGGAACATTTTAGGATATTTCAATTTCATAATTTCCCATATGCTTTGTGAAGTGATAATACCATGTGAAAAAAAAAATTTCCATGCTCATATGCTTTGAAATGTAAATAGGTGAAACTCTTGATAGAATTGCTTGTTTATGGCAATATGGATGCCATGCTTTATTTCTGTAGAATTGCATGTGGCAGGATATTTGGGTCTGACTCTTATGAGAGAAGGTAGGTACTATGGATGAGGTAGTGTAACTGTCAAGATTGGGGAACTCAGTCATCGGTTTGAGGCAACATGAGTTGTTGGGACGGGCATGGCCTGAGGTACTTTTGATACTTGGCTCTGTTGAGGGCGGGTAAGGTGGCCATGAGGCCGGGATGCCGTGGGGCATGGGTTGTGGTGAGGGGTAGTAAGGGTAGTTGTTATGCACTGCCTTTTACTGCTTTCCTTATCTGCATAGAATATATTGTTATATATATATGGGTTTTATGACCATTTATGGTATTTAGCGGGTTAATCCTTCACAACTCGATGGAGCGTCAGGCAGGAGATGATATAGTGCCGTAGGATCAGGGTCAGAATTTGGTATAGGCAGAGCATGAGTCGCAGGTACAAGCTCAGGGATAGGATCAGGTTTAGGATCTAGTGTAGGCAGGACAGCAGCCAGGTTTGGCAGCATTCAGACCCTATCTCGACGAGCAGCTCCGAGCTAGCCTGGTACATGTCTTGTAGGGGATTGACAGAGGCACGTAGGGTACATAGCCTTCTATGGAGTATCTGACGCAGGAGTTCCATTCGCAGCACCCGACTCTTTTTTAGGGCGAGGGTGGTCCGCAGGTGGCTGAGAACTGGATAGAGAGTATACAGATGATCTTCGAGTAGCTCGAGATGCCTCTAGGGCGGAGGGTCAAGCTAGCGACATATATGCTGAGAGAACCGACGAAGCGTTGGTGGGATGTACAGGTATAGGCTCTTAGGCATGAGGGACTGCCTTGGAAGGACTTCGAGGACAGGTTCTTTGAGCACTTCTACCTGGAGACACTGAGGGTAGAGAGAGCTCGGAAGTTCTTGAGACTTCAGTAGGGAGACATGTCCGTCATGGACTACGCGTCTTCTTTTACTGAGCTATCTTTCTTTGCACCTGGTATGGCAAGTGACGACATATCTAGGGTGAGGTGCCTCAAGGATGGCTTACGACACGCCATTCTGGTCTAGGTGAATATCTTCCGGCTAGGTTCCTTCTCCGAGGCGGTGAACCAGGTGCTCATAGCCGAGGGCAACAAGAGAGAGAAGTCTCACTTGGGTAGGGCAATAGCTTCAGGTGATGGTTCAGACAGTAGGAAGCGAGGACGGGATGAGTTCCAGCAGGGCAGTCAGGCCAGGGATTCAGCTAGACCACCTCATGGTAGTTTTTTGGTGATTTGCGTTCAGTGTGGACAACTGGGACATGTTCGGGCTCAGTGCGATAGGCCTTCGAAGGAGTGTCAGGTATGTGGATAGGACGAGCATCTAGAGAGGTTTTGTAGGCATCCTTCTCAGATAGCCGGTAGGCAGGGACCAGGACAGACTGTAGCGTCTGGAGTTAGTTCAGGTTCGGTACCCAGAGAGGGTAGTCAAGGTTCAGTTGTACGCAGAGGTTGTGACAGAGATGGTGGGACCCAGCTGAGGGGTCAGTGGCCGGTGACTAGAGAAGCATTGCAGGGAGGTCAGGCATCAGGCAGTCGTGTTTCAGGCCAGGTGCATGCTGTGGAGCTGCTAGAGGCTGAGCATGCCGGTGAGCCGATGACAGTTAGAGGTACACCACGGTGTGGCTGTGATCTCTATGTTTCCTTTTTGGCATAACCTATAGAGGCATGTCTGTTTTGAGTGCATGTGGTGAACATGATCTATGTGGACTGACTAGATGTTAGTCAGTGGGATTGGCACCATATCGGGTGTGTGATATATTATATATATGTATGTATGAGGCACTGTGGGCATCGAGGCATCAAGGATGCGGGTTACATGAGGTGTCGGGGGCATCGGGGCATCGTGGATGTGGGTTATTTGAGGTGATAGGCACCAAGACCTCATGGAGGTGGACACCGATGCAGTGCAGGCTATGTTGGGTGTCAGAAGCGACACAGGAGCACCAATGAGGTGCAGGGGTGATGATGCGTCACGGGAGGACTATGTGTCTCAAAAATAGGTTAGTAAACCCTGTTTTCTTTAAGTTTTGTTGGGTTGAGATTGGATTAGGTGATTCCTAAGGTGGGGAGCCCCCTTGAGTAATTTAGCCGGAACCTTGAGACCGAGGAAGTTTGGGTTGCTTTGATCGGGATGGTATGTACGGTGCCATCTCCGGGTTTCGTTTGATAGCTCAAGGACGATCTATGTTAAGGTGGGGAGATTGTAAGAACCTGGGTTTTTAGAACGGGTCAAAATCCCGACCCTGTTTAAATTTTTGACTGGTTTCTGAGGAAACAGGAGAAAATGGGAAGTTTTTGGAAATTTCCAGACTACACGCCGTGTACTTTTAAGTACATGCCATGTATATGTTAAGAAAGTGTCGTCCGTGTGCTCACCGAGTACATTCCGTGTGATGACTGTGTAGAAATTTCTTACTACACGGCGTGTAGTTTTTAACACGCTGTGTATCCACGACCATGTGGTGGCCATACATGGTGTGTAGGCCTGCTGACAGGGTAGAAAAAGGTACACGCTGTGTTCTGCTTGGACATTTCATGTAGTCTAGCCGTGTATGCGGGATATACATGGCGTGTGGGTAAGTCAGTGAGGTAGAGAAGAGAAACCAAGTACACGCCATGTACCCATAGGTACATGTTGTCTACTCATGTCGGCATGTCGGAGGAATCCTAGCCACCAAATGAACAGTTAAATGAAATATACACGACGTGTGGTCATGAAGTACACGCCGTGTACTTTTTTTTGTTAAAATGGGCAGTAGCATCGTTTTGAGGCAGAAATCAATTCCTTCATCGGGTTGAGGGGGAGAGCCGGCCGAACCTATTTCCTTCTCCTGATCGTCCGTCCGAGACCCGTTTTGAAGTCTGATTAGTGCATTGGAACCCCCTCGATAAGGCATTGATTCCTCTTTGGACGTTTTGTCTGATTTTATTTTTAGAATGAGTTATACGAGTTTGAATGGTATTGAATCTTTTGTAGATTTACCCCATTTTAGACCGAATTGGCGGCTGTTAAATTGAGTTATATTGTTATAAACTATTTAGTTTAATTTATTGAATCCTGATAAACTGTTAGAGGCATTTAAGACCTCAGTACTGGTATGTGACAACACCTTTCATAGTGCAATTAAACTTTTTAGTTTGTTTTTCCTGGTTATTTTTTCTGTTTACATATGTTATATATGCAATTGCTGAATTACATCTGCTGGACCCTTTGGGTTGTGTTGGGCTTGGCCCGGTTATGCTTGAGTGATGCTGATCACAGGTTGGGCTCGGCCCAGGTTACGATGGGTGGTTTTGACCATGGGATTGGGCATCATGGATGTCAGCTTGAGACAGTACGACTGTCAGGTTGGGAATGGCCCGAGTTACTAGGATGGCGATGCCATCAGACTTGAGTGACATGGTCACAGGGACACGAGGTATCAGATGTGTTGGTGGCTTAGGTACTATTTTGGTTATTACCGCTCACCTGGAACTTTGAGTAGTGTGCACATAGAGATACTCTGTGATGAGGTGGTTTTGACCACTCGTGTAGGTAGAGGCCCTCATAGTTATGGTTAGGTATTCTGGTTGGGGGTGCTTGTCATAGGAAGCCATGTGGGAGGTGAGGAGCCTTCAGGGGATGGGCGTGCCTTCGGGGCGTCGGTACTTGAGACACGAGGTGTTAGGAGGCACGTGGTGCCGGGTTACTATTTTTGGGCGTGCCTTCAGGACGTCGGTACTTGAGACACGAGGTGTCAAGAGGAACATGGTGCTGGGTTACTAATCTTGGGCATGCCCTCGGGACATCGGTACTTGAGACACGAGGTGTCAGGTGGCACATGGTGCTGGGTTACACAACAGAGATTCCGGCGTTGACCGAAGCAGGTGACACTCCAAGGTGGCTGTTGAGCACCAGAGGAGTTTGTGTTTACTTGTGCACCATACTGTTTACTGTTTTTCTTATAAATTCATGACTTTTTAAACACATATATTTTGTACGCACGGTTGGGTGGTATCCTACTGATATTTGTCTCATACCCTACACAGGACCTTCGGGACGTGTGTAGACTTTATGGATTTACGTGCAGGAAAGAGGTCAGCTTCAGGAGCTGGGCTACATTAGTTGTTGCATGGAGATGGTATGGACCTTGAGGTCATACCTAGCTGGGGTTTACTTTGTTTTGTTTTCTTTTCGGTATCGGCATGCTTACTTGTTGTAGCTATTGTTGGTTAGCCATTGGTGCCCTTTTATATTCAGTTGTGTAGGACCTGCTCTGGATGCATGTTTTATTGTTCAATTGTAGTTACATGTTATTAGCATTCTATTGTGTTTATTTTTGCTATTTTTGTTATATTTACTACTTCTACTGTTTATCTATATTGATTATGCTTCTGCTCTGCAGGTCTGGTTCGAGTTTGCTGAGTCTTTCATTCTGCTACATATTTATTATTATTCTCAGACCAGTACCCTTATTATGATCCTCTAAGAGGGTATTGCCTCCCCACTATACCTAACATACCCTCTCTTCTAGTTGTAAGACTTTGGCATCTGGGGAGGTGCGCCTGTGGTAGTTACACTCGACCCGTTTGGCATTGTTCCGGTGGCTGGCCGGGTCTGGGTTGTTACATCTGTAAACAAAATTTTGTATAATAGTAATAGGAAAATATCCTTTTTCTATTTTTACATAATATCAAGAAGTGTAAAGGTATATTTTTTCAAAATTCAAAAATTAAATGAGTTCAATAGGTCATGAAATAGTTACCATTTAGATAATTCATCCTTGATAAATTCAATTTTTATGGTTAAAAATGACTATGATTTGTTACTTTTAATTTCATTATTATGATGGATATTTTGCATTCCAGAATCATAATTAAAAAATAATTTATTATTAATGTTATATTCAATCATGAAATCAATTTTTAATAAATATATATGAAATTTAATAAGTTTTTGAAAACATAATCATTTACTTAGGTAGGATAAAACCACCAAGGTGAGTAATTTTTGTCAAAAGAGTTTAAAAGAAAGTAATCCCTAATAAATATTTGAGTTTTATAAAAAAATACCTTATAACTAAAATAATATTTCATGGTTAATTTAAAATATTAATCATGTTACTTAAAAGTGTAATAGTATAATTGAAATGAAAAAAATCATCATTATTTCAAAAACCCTTGTTTTAACAAAGTAATACTTGAGAAAGGTTTTAGTGAATGTAAATGGATGATATCTCATTATTTATGGTTCAAAATTATTCATATACCCTGAGAACAATGTCATGGAAGTAAAATAATATTATTTTTAAAAGTTTTTTATGAAAAAAATCAAAAATAATAAGGGATAAAGATTCTTGGAAACCCTTACCTTGCTCCTCAAACCACCTCCTTTGGATTGAGTCTAAATCATTTGTTGAAATGAATTTTTGAAAGAAAAAAACCCACATTAACATGGAAATGGATGTTTAGATAAGTATGTAGGTAAAATATTATAAGAACCCAGTCCTTCTTCTTAGGTATGAATCTTTTCTTTTTGGTTTTTACTTAAGAAATAGGAGGAACACTGGCTGAGTATTGGCTACAGGACTATTACACAACGTGACTGGAGGTTACACATCATGTAATTCCAGTACATGTCATGTATGGATGTCAATAGTGCCTTTTTATGATGTGTAAGGCATGTCAATAGAAGAAGGGAAAAACTACCATATAAAAAGCATGTATTATCAAGTGCATTCCATATACTTTTATTTTTTTTTAGATAAAATGGGTAGTAGCCTCATGTTTTCTCAGAAGAAAAGAAGGGATCACCCGATTATCGTGAATAACAGCACCGGATGAAGAATTACCTCAAGTTTCTTCTTCCAAACTACGATTCAAACACCATCAGATTCGTTGGAATCTCTTTGGTGAGTTATAGATTCCTCTTAAGTTGTTCTTCATAATTTTGTCTCTCGACCAAGTTATCAAATATTTGGAATTTATTCTTGTTTTGTAGATCCACTCTATTTTAGGTTGAATTAGAGGTTGATGCTAGATGAGGAGAGTCATATGAGTAAGAGGAAGGTGGTCTTGTGGATTTCACTAATTATTAATTTGTTTATATATTCAGAAGTGTTGTGCATCAATTTTGTGGTGTTGCCTTATAATTTTTTTTTCCTATTTTCATTTCCTATTATTGTTTAGGAAATTGATTATGTGTTTGGAATCATGTTTTGGGTTTTTTTACCTTGATTAACGACCACCCCATGAGTGTGTTCCCTTGGATTACTGTTTATGGTTGTTTGGCCTAGGATTCCTATGAGTCATGCCTTTGTTTCCCATTCTTGGGTTGTTTAAAATGAATTCATATTATTAATTAATTAAAAAGTTGTTAATTTTAATTAAATTGGTTGTGGGTATTGGGATGGTTGGCTTTCCCCTTAACCTTTCTTGCCTATGCCTTGTTAACAATATTGGTTTGAATTCCTTATTATAATGGCATGCCTATGTGAGTTTATTAATGTTAAATCCATGTAACAGTTTAATTTACATGTGTTTCTTCTTATATTAAATGTGATCACATGAGTTATTTAATGCTAAATTTGTGTAATAATTTAATTTACAAGATAGGATTGTTATATGATATGTTCCCACATGAGATGATAAATGTTAAACTATCTAATAGTTTAATTTACATGTGTTTCATGTTATAATAATTGTTCCCATGTGAATAATTGAATGGACAAAACTTATGAGGTTGGTCCTTTATTGATAATATATTCCATGCATTTGTTTTTGACCTTGCATGCCTAATGAAATGTTGAATTTAATCATATATGATAAAAGAGTAATTATAAATGGGAGAACCATGGATTCTGATTTGAATGGCATGGATAGGTTCATGTGACTATTGTACCTTATACCTCAGGTGACCCATGGATCCATTGATGGATTCCATGGATGGACCAAAATAGGGTATTATTATGTTAAGTCATGAGCGAGCCATGAATGTATTGTCCATTCTCATTGAGACAATTTTTAAAGGATGAATGATTCATGGAATGAGGGATACCATGGACGGGTTCTATTGGAAAGTTTTATATGTCTTGGGAGATACTTGGGTCTTATTTATAGGATCTAAGGATGGCCCAGTTGAAATATACTCTCACCACACCTAGTGTGAGACCGAGTTCTGTAGGGGATTGTATGGATGAGATCGTAGGATGTAGGTGGTTTTTCATCATTAGTAATACATGAATTAAAACTTAGGAATGTCAAGTACATATCATATTTAATTTGAATAGTTAAATGGACTGAATTATGATGCATCTACCAAACCAAAGCACAAGCTTGGATTCAGTCTTCACTTTAATTTTTTAGATAGTCTTCTGAGGTATCTACTGGGATTACTTTTACATGGGAGTTTGGGGCTTAGGCCAGATCCCAATAATCATATAATTAAATGTAATTGAACTATTAATGAACATGTAATAGTTATAAATAGAAACTAGTTATTGGAGTATTGTTTACTTATGAGAATTTCCTAGTTTACTAGTTTCATTATTGTACAATACCTGTTATATATATTCACTGACATATTAGCACAGACCTTGGGTGTTTTCCTACTGGGATTTAGCCTCTCACCCTATTTGGGTCATGTTTTGGGCCTAAATAGATTATATTATTTCATGTATCGATAAGGGAAAGTTCCCTTCTCTAGGTACTTGGTATGCTGCTTAGGAGTAGGAGGGCATGGGACCAAGCCAAAGCTTATAATTATTCTGATTTCCTTTTGTCTTTATTATACTGTTGGAACTTATATCATGTACTACTATAGTGTAACTAGTTTTGGATGTTTTCTTAGAATAAGAAGCATGCAACACCATCTTTTGAATGATACAACATCTCGTTATTTATGTTATCTGTTTTCTATTGTTTACTTCTATTGTATGGTATTACTTTTTCTTTTATTGTATTGTTATTATTTCTGTTGTGTTACAATTTTCCAATAAGGGCATAGTTTCCCCACTAACAAACCTATGCCCTTGCTTCTAGTCAGTAGCCTCTCGCATTTGGGGAAATGCACTTCAGTCTATGTAGCCAACTGGGTACGGGGCACCGTTGAGTGGCATTCAGATCTAGGATGTTACAAAGTGGTATCATAGGATGGTCTTTTCTGGTTTTTCTTACTATTTGGAAACATTATAAATGGATAGGTAGGAAATGGAGTTTGGAAATAAAATGTACTCGGGAGTAGCTGCCCCGTGTTCTGGGAAAAGACAAACTTCCTCGAATGAATTATTATTTTTTGATTTTGAGCTATTATAATTGATTTTATTTCACCATTGTGTGACACACTTGTATTATTTTTTTATTGACATCATTGTGGTTCTATTTTTTTTACAATCGATGAGATAAGGGAATTCCATCTCATAAATCATATAGTCACTTGTTAGAAATCACATGCCATGCATTCTTTCCATTCCATTTAGAGAGTTAATAATTTCAAGTTGTTGTGATATATTTCCTGCTAGATATGCATGATGTTGTGATAGGTACTGTGATAGATATTCCTATTATTGTGATAGGTGTATTCGTATGTGTTTTGTTCAAATTGGATGGATGCCAAGCTTTGGTCCCTGAGGTTTATGGTCCCTCTTGGATTGGAATTTGGTGGATCATTTTTCGGTCTTGTGTTGAATTGTGTTAGGATGTGATATATGTGGATTCCAAACTTTGATTTGTGAGGAGTATAGGCCACACATATCAAAATTTGGAATGTTGTGGTTTACTTTTCAATAATGGGGGTTTCAGGGAAGTTTTAGGGTCCTTTCTCTTCGGAAACCCAGACAACACAACATGTGGTGCTATGAACCCAAACCATGTATTCTTCTGTTTAAGAAGAAATACTTTTCTTAAGTACACACCGTGTACTTTATGTTCATGCCATGTGTTGAATGAATTTGTATCTGGTCATGTTAAGAGGAACATAGAATGATGGTTTTTGGATAGTGCATGCCATGTACTTTAGATACACACCATTTAGTTTTACACAAGTAGACCCCATGTGGCTTTGGCCATGTAAAATAACATGTCCAAGAGGGGATACTTCAGTACGTACCATGTACCATCCATATACGCCGTGTATCTTGGGTGTTTACATGCCCAGGCCGGCATAAGTACATGCCCATGTGAGAGCTTGAGGGGACATGTTGTGTATGGTTTCTACACTCCTTCTACTCCTATTATAGTAACTTTTGAGGGTTTTCTTCTCTTGTTTAGTTCTTTTTCACTTGAACTATAAACCTTGATAATGAAATTGAACTGAGGTGTGTGCTTGACATTGTAGAGTCATGCCTCAACGAAGACCTCCAGTTGTACGCCAGGAGAGTGGAGATGATCATACAGCAGAGGTGGTAGGCCATGGGCTACCAGTGGATCTTCTAGTCATGCTAGTTGTGGCACCATATTTTATACTGGACACAAGTGCTCATGCATAGTTCCGTGAAGGATTTATGAGGTTCATGAAAACATTTCAGGGAGCACCACACCCTACCACATCTATGGAGGAGATGATGCGAGTGTTCAAGAATTAGAATTCACCCATGTTTTTAGGGTATGGAGGACCATAGGCTATAGAGTCATGGCTGGAGTCCATGATTTCTATCTACAAACATCTATAGATGCCTCTTGAGAGGAGGGTAAAGCTCGTGAAATATATGTTGTTTGATTCTTCCAAGATATTTTGTTATGTTATTACTCAGTAAAAGAATAATTGGGATGTGGAATGGGTATATTTTCATATAGTCTTCTATTATTATTATTTTCCCAAGACATTGAGGTCCGATAGATCCTAGGTGTTTATGCATCTGAGTAGGGAACTTTATCAATTATGGAATATTCTTCCCATTTTACTAAGATCCAATGATTCAAACCTATTCTAATGGGTGACGATGTAGTGAAGGCTAGGAGATTCAAGGATGTTATCTCATACAACGTCTCAGGTATGAAGTCTTAGGTATGATGTTTGATCATAGATAAATATCTTCAAGTTATCTATTTTATCTGGTATAGTGAATCAGACACTGATTACTGAGCGTAATCTGAGGGAATATGGAGGTGCGATCTAAGGAGGTTTGGCATTGATATCTATTACTTTCTTGAACAATAGTAAGAAGTTTCATATGGAGAATTCTATTGATGGTATTAGTAGTCAAAAAGTATCTTCAGGTATCCAAGTGAGGTGCTACCAATTCGGTAGTCCCGGGAATACAAGGCCGTAGTGTCTTCAGGACCCAGTTGAGTGTTGGTCTTGCAAAAATATGGGAAATATTCAGTGCTTCTATAAGATGTTTCCACCAGTGTCTAGGGACATTGGTTCTGCACTGACTCCATGTTCAAGAGCAGGGTTAGAAGCTTCTGAATCAGTCTGGGAACTGGAATGCATCAGGTCATTCAAGCCGAGGTGGGGTTCTTGGATGTGGTAGCCGGACCCCATGATCACAAATCCAATAGGGTGGATTAGCTCAGGGTAGCTAAGTAGTGTCATAGGTCCGTGGTATAGGTCAGACTTATGTAGTGCAACAAACCTAGTAGGAGTCGGAACCCATACCTTCTACTGTTATAGGTACTATTCTAGTTACCTCCATTTTCACTTCTACACTTTTTGATATAGGGGATTCACATAGTTTCATATATATGCCACTTGTGGAGAGCCTTGAGCTATGTGTTTTTACTTATGATAACATTATGATGCTATATAATTTGTTATGAATTAGAAAATTAGGTTTTCCTCAGTGAAAGTAGTGACCCCTTGAGATTGGTGGGTTTCACTTCATATGGGACCTCTATGTCTTGGAAATGACAGGCTAGGATGTCATTCTCAGAATGGTTGGTTGGTTCCCTTCTGATCCTTTGTTAATTTATATTCCTGTAGGGTGAGTTTCACATCACTAGAGGGTGGAGAGTTTATATATAAAGGTTAATGGGATTTTAGGTGATCTGAGCTAAACCCGAGCATCATGGTTTGGGTGAGATGATATCCCATATTGCGAGTTTATATCTGGATGACCAGGGAACATGTTATATAGATTTCCCTCCAGTGGATAATCATTTCAAGGATGTATTCTTGGATAACTTTATAGGTTTAACTCCAATGAGAGAGGAAAATTTGTCTATCGAGGTAGTGCTAGGAGCTACACCAATATCCATTCCTCCTTATAGGATGGCTATGACAGAGTTACAGAAGCTCAAGTAGAAACTAGAGGATTTAGAGGTAAAGGGTTTCATATGAACTAGTACTTCTCTTTGGGGTCTGTTGGTCCTTTTTTCAAAAAAGGTAGACGGTACCCTCATACTATGTGTATTTTTAAAAATTGAACCAGTTGATGGTTATGAATCAGTATCATCTACCAAGGATAAATTATCTCTTCGATCAGCTCTGAGGAGCTTGGGTTTTCTCTAAGATCGATTTGAGATCTGGTTACCATTTAGTTTGTGTTTGATCATCAGACATACCTTTCATAGCATTTTGATGTAGGTATGGTCTGTATGAGTACTTGGTAATGTCATTCGGTATTATGAATGCACTAGAATTCTTCATGGAACTAATTAATCGAGTGTTCCATCCTTATCTCGATTTTTTTGTGGTTTTCTAGAATGATATTTTGGTGTATTCTCATAATTTACATGGCTATGCCTCACATATTGAGATCATTTTGAGTACACTGAGATAGAATCAGTTATATGCTAATCTCACAAAGTGCCACTTCTGGATGGATTAGATTCACTTCCTAGGTTACATTAGCTTATAGATAGGATTATCAGTGGACCTGGAGAAGGTGAGAGTAGTAGTTTTCCAGGATCATCCCAAGAATTTATTTTAGGTGAAAATTTTTATAGGGATATGTGGTTACTACATGAACTTAATATAGGATATCTCATATTTAGCAGCACCATTGATGGGACTGACTAAAAAGGGTGCAAAGTATCTATGAAAAGATTTCTACGAGATGGACTTTCAGGATCTAGAAGGGTGATTGACTTCAGTTCTGATACTGCTTTTTCTAGAACCAGGTAGGAGTTACATTGTGTACTGTAATACATCGAGTATTAGTCTAGGAGCAGTTCTTATTCAAGGGGAGATATTCTTTGCATATGGGTCTTGGTAGTTGAGGACACATGATTGGAACTAACCTACACATAATCTCAAGTTAGCTATGGTTGTTCATGGTTTATGTTGTTGGAGACATTACTTATTGGGAGATCATTTTGTGGTGTACATAGACCACAAAATACTCAAGTACATATTCACCCAACATGATCTTAATCTGAGGTAGAAAAGTTGGGTATAATACATTTAGTTCTTGGACTTCCAGCTTTCCTACACACTTGTTAAATGCAATGCAGTGGACGATGCTTTGAGTAGGAGGAATTAGTTGCAGGTAGTGCATCAAGCTTGTAGCAAGTGGTAGCTTATGGATTTGTTCTCTGAGATGCACTTAGAGGTGAATGACAGTTATGGATAAAATTTTATCTCATCCTTAGTTGTTACCTTTTTCCTGCTGGACAAAGTAAGTATGATACAACTATCATATTCTGAAGACCTAGTTCTACGAAAGAGTGTGGCAGGTGAAGACCCTCCTCCAGATCAGACCATAAGAAAGGATAGGGTTCTGTGTTTACATGGTTGTGTGTGGGTTTCAGCAAACATGCGCGAGGAGCTGATGTGGGATTTTCATCCCTCTATATGGGCAGTGCATCCTAGTGTCACCATGATGTATTGGGAGTTACATCGTCAGTATTGGTGGCTAAGCATGGAAAGAGATATTGATGGTTTTTTCATAAGGTGCTCCAACTATCAGCGGGTGAAGGCAGAACATTAGTGACCATCCAGAATTTTATAATAGCTACCCATTCTTGAGTGGAAATGGAATGACGTTGTGATGAATTTCATGAAGGGATTACCAAGGTCGCCTCAAGGAAATAATGTCATATGGGTTGTTATTTAGAGGCTCATAAAGGTTAAAATTTATTTCTGATCATGTAAACCTTCAGTGTTGATGAGATTGGGTGGTTGTACATCTGTGTGATTGTACGACGGCATGGGGTCCCACATTCTATCATTTCATATAGGGATTCCCATTTTACTTCTAATTTCTGGAAATATCTATAGAGTGTGATGGGTACATAGGTGCCCCTGAGCACAAATTACCATCCCCTATACAGATGGTCAGTCAAAGCGCATGATTCAGGTGCTGGAAAACATGATTCGAGCATACATCCTATATTTTGTGGGTTCTTGGGAGAGACACATTCCCCTTCGTCTTGTCCAGGAGACCACTGAATAGGTTCATTTGATTTATAAGAATATGGAAAATGTGTAGTCTCATCATAAATAATATATTAATCATCATATATGACCTCAAGAGGATCAGGATACAATATAAGATTTCACCGATATATGTCGGGTCATTCAAGATTCTAAAATGAGTTATATTGGTTTCCAATCAGTTGTAGTTACCTCATAGGTACTGGGATATGTATGACGTCTTCCACATTTTCTCAATTGTGACGTCACTTTTTAGACATGTCTCATGCCTTTTAGCCCAAGGAGGTTGATTTACAAGTTTATGTGTCCTTTGAGAAGCATCCTATTCAAATTGTGGGTCGTAGCATGAAGTTTCTCCATGGTCGGTATGTTCCCTTAGTATTGGTGATATGGTAGCATTGTCGAGTGCAAGACGAGACATAGGAGAGGGAGGCTGATGTGCGATCGTAGTAGCCAAATTTGTTCTTAGATATTTCTTCATCACCCTTGGAAGGGAAATTCAGTGATGAATTGATTTAAGGGGGACGTTTGTAAGAACCCGGTTCTTCTTTTGAGGCATGGATATTTTATTTTTGGCTTGCACTTAAGAAATATAAGGAAAAATAGGCCGAGTTTTGGCTACGGGATTGTTACACAATGTGATTTAGGGTTACACATCATGTAATTCCAGTACATGCCATGTATGGATGCCGGCATGGCCTTTTTATTACGTGTAAGGCATCTCGGTATAGGAATGGAAAATTTCTATATACATGACATCTATTGTCAAGTACACACCATGTAATTTTCTTTTTTTGGCTAAAATGGGCAATAACCTCATTTCTTGTTAGACGAACAAAATGGTTCACCCGAGTATCGCGAACAGTAGTGCAAAAGGAAGAATTACCTCTTGTTTCTTCATTCCAATCTGATTCAAACACTATCAGATGTGTTGAAATTTCTTTAGTGAGTACTCTATTCTTCTTGGGTTGTTATTCATGATTTTATCTCTCAGCCTAGTTATCAAAGCTTTGGTGTTTATGCTCATTTTGTAGATCTACTCCATTCTAGGTCGAATTAGAGGTCGACGTTGGATGAGGTGAGTCATACGAGTAATAGGTAGGTTTTCTTGTTCCTTTCTATAATTTTCAAGTTGTTTATATGTATTGGACTATCACATGCCCATTTTGGGGTGTCGCCTTGAATGAATTTTTCATATTTTCATTTCTTATTATTGTTTAGGTAATTGATTATGTGTTTGGAAGCATGTTTAGGGTTGTTTACCTTAATTAAGGTCCACCCAATGGGTGTGTTCCCTTGGATGACCATTTATGGCTATTTGTCCTAGGATGCCTATAAGACATTCCTTTGTTTCCCATTCTTAGGTTATTAAAAATGAATTGATATTAGTAATGAATTACAAAGTTTTTAATTGTAATTTAATTGGTTGTGGTTATTGGGATGGTTTTCCTACCCCTTAAACATTATTTCATATTCCTTGTTAATAATATTGGTTTGAATTTCTTATTATAATGGCTTACCCACATGAGTTTATTAATGTTAAAGCCTTGTAATATTATAATTTACATGTGGTTATTCTTATATGAAATGTTCTGACATGATTTATTTAATGATAAAGTCATGTAATAGTTTAATTTAAATGATAGTCTTGTTATATGATATGTTCCCACATGAGATGATAAATGTTAAACCATATAATAGTTTAATTTACATGTATTTCTTGTTATAATATTTTTTCCCATGTGAGTAATTGAAATCCCAAACCTTATGAGGTTGGTCCTTGCTTGATAATATATTGCATGAATTGGGTTTTTACCTTCCATGCCTAATGAAATGTTTAATTGAATCTTATTTGATAAAAGGGTAATTAGTCATGGGTGAACCATGAATTAAAATTTGAATGGCATGGATAGGTTCTTGTGAATATTTAACCTTATACATTGGGTGACCCATGGATTCATTGATGGATGCCATGGATGGACCAAAAGAGGGTATTGTTATGTTATGTCGTGAGCGAGCCACAGATGTAGTGGTTGGGCTCATAAAGACTATGTTTAAAGGAAAAACGAGTCGTGGAATGAGGGATACCATAGACGGGTTCTATTGTGAATGTTTATATGTCTTGGGAGACACTTATATCTTATTTATATGATCCAAGGACATCCTAGTTGATATATACTTACACCACACCAAGAGTGATATAGGGTTCCTGAGGGGATCATATGGACTAGCTCGTAGGATGTAGGTGGTTTTACATTAGGATTAATACTTTAATTCCAACTTAGGAATGTTAAGAAAATACTCAGATTTAATTTGAATAATTAAATGGAATGACTTATGACACATCTTCCAAATCAAAGCACAATCTTGGGTTCAGTCTTCACTTTACTTGTTTAGATATCCTTATGAAATATCTATTGTGCTTACTTTTACATAGGGTTTTTTGGGCTTAGGTTGGATCCCAAGACTCATATAATTTAATGTAATTGAACTTTTAATGAACATTAAATGATTATAAATGGAAATCAGTTCTTGTAGGACTATTTACATTTGAGTAAATACTTGTTTAAGGTTTTTATTATTTTATACTGTCTGTTATATATATTCACTAACATATTGACACAGACCTTGGGTGGTTGTCTGCTAGGATTTAGTCTCACACCCTATTTGTGTCATGTTTTTTAGACCAAACTATAACAACCCTACTCTTTATTACACAGTTAAACATGATTTATTACATAAAATCTTCACTTGATACAACATAAAAGATTGAGAGATATAGTGTCTTTGGGGCTTAGGAACATTACATAACAACTAAAAACATGAAATACATATCTTTATTGAAAACTTCTTTTACATGACCACATGAATTACTTCATACTTATAATTTCATTGGATAACCTGAGGACATGTATAAGAAAAGGGTGATCTATAAATCTTAGTAAGAGAGTAAAAAAGGCACAACATGAAGAATACAATACATTTTAGGCAATAGGAATATCAATGGAGTATAAAAGAAACATGAATATAAAGGCATGATATAGCATGATTATCATAACTTAGAAATGTGGCATCAAAATTTAACAAGATATTATCATTATCCAAGTCTCATTGCACATGGATCACGAGTAAACCCTCATTTCACTTGAATTAGAATGAGTAAACCCTGATTGCACTTGATGTATCATGATACTAATCTTTACCTAATGCAATGGAGTGCTATTAGGGTGAACCCTTCTTAATCATTTCATTTTATACATAAGTATGCCACATAAATCATATAACATGGATTCATTAAACTCCATAATTTATTCCATGATAAAGGAAATGTCTAATTCATACATCAAACTCTATAATCATTAAGTAAATGTGCATAAAGGTAAACACTCTTGATAGGGAAATTGTAATGACCCAGGTATTTATAGAATAATACTTTTGATTTCTATTAATAATTTTGAATAAGATATTAATTTTACTTTAAATGGGATGCTATGTTCGATGGCATACCAGAAACTCAACAATGGGTTTCTCCGAAATTACATGTTGCACACAAGGCTAAGTCATACTGAAAAATAATAACATAATATTATTATTTTAAATGGTAGTTAACGCCTAGCCATTTTATTGGTGGGAATGAAAAAAACTGACCATATTATGATTAAACATGTTTTTTAAATGTTTTTACATTTATCCAATAAAATTTAGATGCTTAAAATGAGAATGAATCCAATTTTAAGCATAAAAACTCTAATATTTTTAAAAGGTATTTTTACCGCCTTTTGATGGTGAACCCCATTTAAATCTATTTTTTTTCAATTTTATATGATATAGTTGAAAAAATAAAATTCTTATTTAGAATATGGACATAAAAGTTTACTTCGAGTAATTTTTTTTCTATTTTTCTGATAGAGTTCATTTTTTAATGAATAGTGAAAAATACTGCATTTTAAGTCAAAACTGTCTTTTCATATGATTTATTTATATGGTTAGATTTTCTTTTTAACTGGTTTTAAAGTGTAATTAGATTATTTTTTTACCATTTAATCCAATGTTGGTCATTGGAAGTAATTTAACTTTTTAATTAGATATAAACACATATCAATATTTTAATAGTTATTATTTCTTAAAAACACGCTTTTTTGGTTTTGACAACGAGAATTAATTTTAAATTAATTTCTCTAATTTCCGTGTTTTAAATTTAGAAATATCGATTCCATATTTTGAATAAAGAGTTCCAAAATGTGTAAATAGGTAACTTTTATTTTTAGATATTATGAATAGTAACTTCAGTAAATATTTTATTTACAATGGTTAAAGGGTAAATATGATAAATAAGGGTAAAATTAATATTATAATAATATTAAATTACCCTAAAACATGTCATAATCCTATTGGATGAGATATATCCGACTACGGTCATCCTTGGGTCGATTTTAGGACCCCATGGATCCAATTGTGTGTGAAAATGACATTTAATTACTTTTAATTTAAAGTTAAGGAAAATATAATCTAAATATGTATATTTTGATCAAAAAAAATTATATGGGGTTATATAAGTTATATTTTCGACTATAAATAGTTATTATAAATATAAAAATATTTCATAAATCATGGTATTTTATTTATAATTTTTAGAGATTAAATAAATAAATTTAATTATGACACAATGATGATGCAATGATTGCTTCATTAATAAATGATTCAAATAAATGATATTATAAATGTTAAAATAATTATAATTTGGTTATTTTTATGTGATCCAAGAATTATATGGATGATAGTTACATATTATCTTTATATTAATGATTTTTTTTAAAACAATAATGTTTTTATGGATTTTTAAAAAGCCATGATATGAATAGTGTCAAAATTGACATAATTCATATTTTAAATTATAAAATATTTTATAAAATTTTATAAAATTAAAAAAATATATATATTCAGAAAAATATTATCATTAGTCTAAATTTTTATTATTGACTCTTTAATTTGATATTTTTCATGTTTTGGTAACTATTGTGATCCTCAAAGTGTTAAATACTTGATAAAACGGTAAGAGTAAAAAAGGGTTAAATAAAAAATATAAGGATTAAAAAATATCCAAAACCTGTCCAATTAATATTGGATTATTTTATTTAGAAAAATTTTCATCTTATATTCTAATTTAATTTGTTTTTTACCTTTTAAAAAAAATAATTTTATAATAAAATAATACTTTCAAACTTTCTTAAAGAGACCCCCTTATAAAAGGTCATCACCTCTAACACCTAACTCACACCTCTAAGGCCTCTTGGATCAGAAAAACTCTACTTAAAATAATCTCAAAACATCCATATCTTCCTCTTAGAATCCTTCCTAAATGAATAAGTCAATTCAAGATATCCGTTTGGCTCAAATCAAAAGAAGTTACCCGACTTGAGGTAATGTCTTCTCTCAAGTTTCTTTCCATTATTTTTCCTTCTCCACTCCCTATTCTCTTATTATTATTTGTTTATATAACAACACCAGTATCCTAAATATAATAGGTTGTTTTTATGAGAATTATTTTAACTAAAATTGCACACACCTCTATCTAATTGATACGATCATATTGTTTCTGTGTACGACGAACTACTGCCTCACAAAACTATGATTGTTCAATTTTCCCCTAACACCTCTCATGGTGGCCATTATGATAGAACTATAATTATATATTATATTTGTGATATTTATTTTATCTATATGTTTCAGTAATTCTCAATTATAACATACCTTTATTCTTTTCAAGTTGTATAAATATGATAATTTCATTTGAGGAAGTGCAGACTACCGCCCCCTCGAAGTGATATGACTCATTCATTATATACATGGAACATATAAGGGATGAAATTAATGAAATTATGTAACCTATATAACCTATATATTATACTATAATTATAATATACCTATTTATCATTTATTTTTCATTCTTTTAAAAATGAAAAAGAAATGAAAGTATCATTCATACGTACATATGACTTACCGTCTCCATGAACGGTGCATCTCATTTTATTATATCCAAATGTTATGGTCTATTATAAATACATATATACTGGATATATATGATATATATTATATATAAATCATTAATATCATTCTAGAGATACTGTAATTTTGACCACATGGACAATTTATAATTATAACAAGTTCATTTTTGACTCAAGTTCTGAACATCGACAAAATGTCCGATATGAACTCAAATAATTAACTAATTATTATATCAAGGTAATATGTGATATAAAAGGAATAATAAAATTTAAAAATGTCACAAATCGAGTATAAATTAACTTAAGTTTATTATTCATGAAATTAAAGAATGAACGAGTCAAGTCGAACACGAGGTAAGGGACTTTGCCTCAATCTCTTTTCTTTGAGGCATTTTTTGATTTATACATGACTTGATTTTATATGGTGTATAAACCCCTTTGAATTTTAATTTCATTAAAAAGGAATATTTTTCAATTTAGCGTTTTACTAAACAATAAAGGGAATGTTTTTTTAATGTTCTTGGTGGAAATGATCTTTACGCCGCCGTAAGCATTTTTTGATATTTGGTTTCCTTAACAAGCTGTGATGTTTTTAAATAGAAATAAATAACATATAACTTTTTTGGTATTGAAAATGGTTTTGAAAGGGGATTTAATATTTCAATATCTTGAAGTTATTTCTTGTTATTGAAAATGAAATTTTTATGATTGAAATGTTGATATTTACAATCTTTTATATGTGATGATTATATAATGGTACTTGGAAATTTGATGGGTGGTTACATGATAAACCAAATGACGGGTGGTTCCATGATAACCCAAGGATGGGTGGTTGAGTTATAAACTCCAATGCATTGGGTATGGAAGTTGTCCATATTTCTATTCCATTTGTAAGAATGATTTGTGGAAGTCAACCGTATGGTTATTCCATTTAAGTATGATTATGTCCCAAGTTTACCTTTCATATGTTATGTGTGATTTCTATGGGTTTTATGGTAATATTTTGGTTAAAAAAGATCAATAAAGGATATTTTATTTAGTGAATAGTATTTACTACTTCATAAAGGTGAAAAGTATTACTTATGATAAAGTATTCATGGTTTACATATTGTTTTGATAAACTAACAGTTTTTCTTCCTTTTTTATCCCTTGATGAGATTTTTATGGTCATCCCAAGTTTTTGAAATGGTTTTCATAGGACTTATGGTGGAAGATGGTCAAGTATGGGATCAAGGAAAAGTCATTCTGTTTAAAATATGGAAATAAACATGTTTCTTTTCATTTAGTAGTTTTTATTTTATGAAAAAAATGGATACTGAGTAGAAGTGTCTACATGTAATATTAAAGATGTTTTGTATCAATTATGACATAATTATCTAAATATATAAACCTAAAAATATTGTCAATGTGAATTGTTAACTTAATTCAAGATTATGTAATTTTTAATGCTGGGGCCTTATAGTTGGTATCAGAGGTCGGTTTAGACAACTTTAGGAGTTAGAATTTTTTTAATAGGATATCCATAAATTATTTTTACATTATGGTTAAATTGAAATGATATAGAATTTGAATATTACCATGTTTCTTTGTCTAATATATTTTTTTTCAGAATGGTTTTATGTATAGGAAACAGGGCAGCTAAGTTGGAAAGGCATACATAGGAGAATAACCTTCCAAATTAGCATCCTCAGATGGTAAAAATCAGAACTAAATAGTTTTTTGTAGTGATGGATCAGTTGACTCAGTTGATAAATAATGGTGGTATAAATTCATGCGATCAACCAGATCAACACCAGAGGAATATGTATATAGTGGATCATTTCATGAGGCAACATCCCCCATAATTCATAGGACCATCTAACCCTGTTCAAGATGAAGAGTGGATCAAAGCACTGGAAAATATTTTTGATGTCATGGGTTGTACATACAATCAAAATTTTAGTCTTGTTGTTTATCATTTTTAAGGATAAGAAGATCAGTGGTGGTTGATGGTTAAAAATATTAGGGTTAGTGAGGAGATTGATGCTCTTTATTGGGAATAATTCAAAGGTGTTTTTCTGGAGAAATATTTTCCTAAGGCGGATCAACTTAGGATGGAAAAAAATTATTGGAATTGAGGATGGAGAATGACTCAGTGGCTGCTTATGAAGAAAATTTCACTCGACTGTCAAGGTATGCTCCAAATTTAATCTGATATCTTGAAAGTAAGATAAATCAATTTTACTCAAGACTGAAGCCACGATATCGAATAACATTAGACTCTCGTGAATTCAAAATCTATAAGAAACTTTTCAGATGTGCTGAGAAGGTAGAAATAAAGTTTTATGATGATCAGGTTCTTCAAGAGAGAAAGAAAAAGAAGAGGTCCGATTGGTTGGAAAATGGAAATAATTCATCAAATAAGCCTATAGGTAAGAAAATTAAATTTCCATCTTGTGATAAGTGTGGTAAAAATAATCCCAGAGAATGTCTCTCAAAATCTAGAAAGTGCTTATGATGTGGTAAAACTGGTCATATTTCTTGTAATTATAAGGAATATGATCAAGCGAGAAATGAAAATCCATTTGTAGGATGTATTAGTTGCAATGATTTTGTACATTATGCCAATGTGTGTCCAAAGTTGATTACCCAGGGTGGAAACCAAACAGATCAAAAGCAGAAGGGTGGGGGAAAATATTTTTCTACTACTACGGTTGATGTGGGACAATAAAATGAAGTGGTATCGGGTAATTTGTTTGTTTTTTCATATTATTCAAATGTTTTGTTTGATTCAGGATTTACACATTCTTTCATTTTTGATAAATTTTCTAGTAAATTGAGAATTACATCTCAAGATATGAAGCATGAAATTTTGGTAAAAAACCTGGGGAAAATGTTGAGGAAAAAAGAAATTTTAAAAATCTTTATATCCTTATTTTTTTGGAAATAATTTACCTGAAAACCTTGTTGTTTTGTCTCTAGTATAGTTTGATGTTATTTTGGGAATGGATTGGCTTTCTGTTTACCATGCTAAGATTGATTATAGAGATAAAGAGATTTCTTTTTAGAAAGACTTTCAGTTTGTGTCAAGAATGAACACCTATCTCTGATAACATATGAGGAAGCTGAGAAACTAGTGAAATAGGGAAATGAATGTTACCTTGCACATATTTCTGAAAATAAAAAAACCATTCAAATTAATGATGTGCCAGTAGTAAATAAGTATCTTGATGTTTTTCCTGATGAGTTTTCTAGTATTATATCAGATCGGGAAGTTAAATTTACTATTGACTTAGTTCCTGATGCTAAGACAATTTCAAAAATCCCTTATCAAATGTCTCAAATTTATCTTTTAGATTTAAATAAGCAATTGTAGGAGTTGTTAGATAAAGGTTTCATTTGTCCTAGCACATCACCATGGGGTTCTCCAATCTTGTTTGTTAAAAAGAAAGATGGTTCAATGAGAATTTGCATTGATTATAGAGCCTTGAATAATATCACCTTTAAGAAAAAGTATTCTTTACCTCATATTAATGATTTGTATGATTATCTCTAGGGAGATTTGTATTTTTTGAAGATTGAATTGATGTCGGGGTACGATCAGTTGAAAGTAAAGGAAGAATATGTTCCGAAGACTGCATTTTTTACTAGATATGGCCATTAGAAATTTTTATTTATGCCTTTTGGGTTAACCATACACCTACTATATTCATGGATCTTATGAATAGAATTTTCCATGAGTTCTTGGATGGGTTTGTGTTTGTGTATATTGATGAAATTTTGGCATATTCCAAAAGTAAAGAGAAACATGAAAGTAATTTTATCATTGTCTTAAAAACCTTAAAAGAAAATAAATTGTATGGTAAATTCAGAAAGTGTGAGTTTTGGTTACAACAAATTTCATTCCTTAGTCACATTATTTCAAAAAATGGAACAACTGTTGATCCGGCTAAAATAAAAGTTGTTGAAGAATGTCCAAAACCTACAAATATAACTTAAATTTTTAGTTTTCTTGGTTTGGAAGTCTATTAAATAAGTTTTGTTGATAATTTTACACAGTTATCTAGCCCACTAACTAATTTAATTCAAAAAGATGTTAAGTTTATCTGGAAAAAATAATGTGATGATTGTTTTCAAGAATTGAAAAGAAGGTAGATGAATGCTTCAGTATTGGCATTACCTTCCAGAAATGGTCAGTTTTTTATCTATAATGATGCCTTGTTGAAAGGAATTGGTTGTATCTTAATTCATAATGATCAGGTAATTACTTATGATTCATGTCAGTTGAAACCTCTTAAGTTAAATTACCCTACACATGATTTGGAATTAGCTGCTGTTTTTTTCATTAAAAATTTAGAGGAAACATTTTATGGCATAAAGTGTGAAATATATACAGATAACAAAAGTTTGAAGTATATATTCACTCAGAAGGAATTAAAAATGATAAACAGAAGATTTTTAGAATTAATCAAGGATTATGATTTCACAATCAATTACCATCCAAGAAAGGAAAATAAAGTTGCTAACTCTTTGAGCTGAAAGGGTAATGCTACATTAACTATGCTATGTATGGAACAAGATACTTTGATTAAATATTTAAAGAAATTTGTCATAGAAGTTTTTGGATCAAGAAATTACTCTATTTTGTTTTAGATGGAAGTGAAATCATCTCTATCATATAGAATAAAGCAAGTGCAGAAAGAAGATAGTGAGTTGCAGAAAAAGGTAGAGTTGGTTCAGAAGGGTAAGTAACCTGAATTTAACGTTGATAAAGATTGTGTTTTGAGGTTTGGAAAGATATTAGGTGTTCCTTGTGATTCACAGTTAAAGAAATAGTTGTTATGTAAAGCTCATAGTTCTCCATTTTTAGTTCATCCTGGTAATACTAATATGTACAGATATCTTTGAGAGTATTACTAGTGGGATGGAATGAAAATATATAATGATGACTTTACTATGAAGTATTTGACTAGTCAACATGTTAAATCAAAGTGGTAGTTATCGGAAGGGATACTTCAGGATTTACCAGTTCCAGGGTGGAAATGGGAAAATAGATCCATGGAATTAGTTGTGTGATTACTGAAGACATCTCGATGTAATAATTCAATCTGGGTTATTGTTGATCAATTGACTGAATCTGATCATTTTATTCCTATTCAAGATACTATCTCTCTAGATCAACTTTCTCGATTGTATATTAAAGAGATAGTTAGATTACATGGAGTTACCCTCTCTATTGTATCTGATCATGATCCCAGGTTCACTTCTAACTTTTGGAAGGGCCTTCAGAAGTCATTGGGTACTAAATTAAATTTTAGTATAGCTTTTCATCATTAATTAGATGGATAGTTAGAATGAAAAAAATTCAGACTTTGAAAGATATTATACGTGCTTATTCAATGGATTACTAGGGAAGTTGGGACTAAAATCTTTCTTTGATTGAGTTTTATTATAATAACACTTTTTATTCTATTATAAATATGGCTCTATTTGAGGAATTATATGGAAAATGTTGTCGAAATATATCTTGTTGGGATGATTTAGGTGAAAGTAAGTTGATGGGACCAGAATTGGTATAAGATATAGCATAAAAAGTTCTGTTAATTCAGAAGCACGTGAGGAAAACACAGAGCAAGCAGAAAAGTTATTCAGATAACTAGAAGAAGGATCTTTCTTTTGAGGTAGGTGATCATGTATTTCTCAAAGTTTCTCCATGGAAAAGTGTGATGCATTTTGGTAAAAAGGGAGAGTTGAGTCTGAGGTTCATTGGACCCTATGAAATCCTGGAGAAATTTGGATCATTTTCCTACAGAGTGGATTTACCCCCAAGTTTATCTCAGGTTCACAATATTTTTCATGTTTCAATGTTGAGAAAGTATATTTTGGATCCATCTCATGTTTTAAGTCTGGAGGTAGTTTAGTTGGAAGACAATCATTCTTATAAGGAACAACCAGTCCAAATTCTTGACTGAAGAGAAAAAGTGTTTCAAAATAAGGTAATTCATCATATAAATTATTTGTGGAAAAACCCACATGGTTGAAGAGGCAACATAGAAATATGAATATGCTATGAGGGATAAATCCTCCCACCTATTTTGATAAGTGAATAAAATTGCGAGGATGCAATTTCCAAAAGGGGGAAGGATGTAACGACCTAAGTATTTATAGAATAATACTTTTATTTTATCTTAATAATTTTGAATAAGATATTAATTTTACTTTAAATAGGATGATATGTTCGATGGTGTACCCGACACGCAACAATGGGTTTCTTCGAAATCTCATGTTGCACACATGGCCGAGTCATACTGAAAAATAATAACATAATATTATTATTTTAAATGGTAGTTAACGCCTAGTCGTTGTATTGGAGGGAATGAAAAGAAATAATCTTATTATAATTAAACATTTTTGTTAAATTTTTTTACATTTATCCAATAAAATTTAGAGGCTTAAAATGAGAATGAATCCAATTTTAAGCATAAATACTCTAATATTTTTAAAAGGTAGTTTTACTGCCTTTTGATGGAGAACCCATTTTAAATATAGTTTCTGTCACTTTTATATGTTTCATTTGAAAAAATAAACTTCTTCTTTAGAATAGGGACATCAAAATTTACTTTTGGGTAAATGTTTGGTATTTTTCTGATAGAGTTCATTTTTTAATGAATAGTGAAAAAATACTGCATTTTAAGTCAAAACTGTCTTTTCATCTGATTTATTTATATATATAGATTATATTTTTAATTAGTTTTATAGTGTAGTTAGATTATGTTTTTACCATTTAATCCAATTTTATTCATTATAAGTAATTTTACTTTTTAATAGGACATGAACACGTGTCATCTTTGGATAGTTATTATTTCTTAAAACACGTTTTTTGGTTTGGACAACGGGAATTAATTTTAAATTAATTTCTGAAACTTCTGTGTTTTGAATTTGGAAAATGGATTCCATATTTAGAATCATTAGTTCCAAATTGTGTAAATAGGTAACTTTTATTTTTAGACATTATGAGTAGTGACCTCAGTAAATATTTTATTTACCATGATTAAAGGGTAAATCTGGTAAAAAATGGTAAAAATAAAATAATTAATAATATTAAATTACCCTAACACATTTCCTAATATTATTGGATGGTATATATCCAACTATTGGCATCCTTGGGTCTATTTTAGGACTCCATGGATCCACTTGTGTTTGAAAAAATACATTTAATTACTTTTAATTTAAACTTAATGAAATTATAACCTAAACATGCATCTTTTGGTAAAATAATTTTTATATGGGGTTATATAAGTTATATTTTTTACTATAAATATTTATTATAAAGATAAAAATATTTCATAAATCATGGAATTTTATCTATAATTTTTAGAGATTAAATAAATAAATTTAATTATGAAACAATGATGATGCATTGATTGCTTTATTAATAAAGGATTTAAATAAATGATATTATAAATGTTAAAATAAATGTAATTTGGTTATTTTGATGTCATACATGAATTTTATGGATTCTATTTACATGTTATATTTTTATTAATGAAGTTTGTTCGAATAAATCAAGTTGTTATGGATTTTTAAAATGTCATGATATGAAGTGTCAAAATTAACATTATTCATATTTTAAAATATAAAATATTTTAGTAAATATTATAAAATTAAAAGAAATATAATATTAAGTAAAATAGTTATCATAAGTCTAAAATTTTATTATTTACTCTTTAATTTTATATTTTCATGTTTTGGTACCTATTTTTATTTTCAAAGTATTAAATGCTTGATAAAACGCTAAGAGTAAAAAAGGGTTAAATAAAAAAGATAAGGATTAAAAAATATTCAAAACCTGTCCAATTTTTGTTGGATGATATTATTTAGAACAATAGTCATTGTATATTCAAATTTAATGAGTTTTGGACCTTTTGAAACAAAAAATTATTTTATAATAAAATAATACATTCAAACTTTCCTAAAGAGCCCCTCCTCCCACTTATAAAAGGTCATCACCTCTAACCCATTACTCACACATCTCAAGACACTTTGGTTGTCCATAATATACTCCAAATAATCTCCCAACATCAATCTCTTCCTCCTATAATCCTTTCCCAAGGAAGAGTAAAATTCAAGAAATCCCTTTGGCTCAAATCAAAAAAAAGTTACCCAATTTGAGGTAATGTCTTCTCTCAAGTTTCTTTCCAATATTTTTCCTTCTCCACTACATATGCTCTTCTTATAATTTGTTTATATAAAAACACCATTATCCTCAATATAATAGGTTTTTATTATATATATTCAAACTACACTTACACACACCTCCATCTAATGGATACAAACAAATTATTTTTGTGTACGGCGAACGGTTGCCTCACGAAATAATGATTGTTCGATTTTCCCCTACCACATCTCATGGTGGACATTATTAGGGAACATTAATTATATATTATATTTATGATATTTATTTTATCTATATTCTTATGTAATTCTCATTTATAACATACATTAATTCTTTTCATGTTGTATAAATATGATAATTTCATTTGAGGAAGTGCGGACTACCGCCCCCTCAAAGTGATATGACTCGTTCAAGCTATACATGGAATGTATACTGGATGGAATTAATGAAATTATGTAACATATATAACATATATATTATACTTAAATTATAATATACCTATGTATCATTTATTTTTCATTCCTTTAAAAATGAAAAAGAAATGAAAGTAGCGTTGATGCGTACGTATGGCTTACCGTCTCCATGAATGATGCATTTAATTTTCTTGTATCCAAATGTTATGAACAATTATAAATACATATATACTGGATATATATGATATATATGATATATAAATCATGAATATTGTTCTTGAGATAATTGAATTTTGACCACATGGACAGTTTATAATTATAACAATTTCGTTTTGGACTCAAGTTCCGAACATCAAAAAAATATCTAATATGAACTAAAATAATTAACTAATTGTTACAGAAAGGTAATAAGTGATATAAAAGGAATAAAAAACTTAAAAAATTTATTAATCAATTATAAATTAACTTAAGTTTATTATTTCAGAAATTAAAGAACGAACGAGTCAAGTCGGACACGAGGTAAGAGACTTTGGCTCAATCTTCTTTCTTTTGAGGCATATTTTGATTTATACACGACTTGATTTTATACGGTGTATAAAGACATTTGAATTTTAATTTCATTCAAAGGGAATTTTTTTCTACATACAGTTTTACTAAATGACAAAGTTAATGTTTCTTTTTAACATACGCAGTGACAACGACCTTTCTGCCGTCGCGAGCATTATTTGATATTTGGCTTCGTTAAAAAGTCATGCTGTTTTTAAATGGAAAATAAATACCATATACCCATTTTTGGTATTGAAAATGGTTTTTAAAGTTTATTTACTATTTCATTATCTTGAAATTATTTCTTTTGATTACAAATGATATTTTTATGATTGAAATGTTGATATTTACAATCTTTTATGTGTGATGATTATATAATGGTATTTGGACATTTGACGGGTGGTTATGTGATAAACAAAATTATGAGTGCTTACATGAGAAACCAAATATGTGTGGTTATGTTATAACCTCCAATTAATTGGGTATGGAATTCGGTTGTATGGATATTCCATTTGTAAGAATTATTTGTGGAAGTTGATCGTATGGTTATTCCATTTAAGTATGATTATGTCCCAGGTTTACCTATTATATGTTATGTGTTTTTTCTATGGGTTTTATGGTAATATTTTGGTTACAAAAGGATAATAAATGATATTGTATTCATTTGAGATTATTTACTACTTTATAAAGGTGAAAATTATTACTTATGATAATTTATTCATGGTTTACTTTTTATTTTGATAAACTAATAGTTTTCCTTCCTTGTGTATCCATTTCTGAGATTTTTATGCTAATACCAAGTTTTTGAGATGGTTTTTATAGGACTTAAGGTGTAATATAGTCAAATATGGGATCAAGTAAAAGTAATGTTGTTTAAAACATGGAACTAAACATGTTTCTTTTCTTTTAAGAATTTTTATTTTATGAAAAAAATGGATATTGAGTAGAAGTGTCTACATGTAATAATCAAGATGTTTTGTATAATTTATGACCTAATTATATAAATATATATACTTTAAAATATACTAAATGTGAATTATTAACATAATTCAAGATTATTTAATTTTTAATCCTGGGTCCTTATAGAAATGGGCATGGTATTCACTACACAATGACTTTGGCTTGGAAAATCGTGGTGTAATTTCGGAAGCATAATGACGTGACATAAGAATTCATAAAATGGTTGATGAGAGATAAAGGGGTGTATAATCATATGTACATAAAATTTACATTAATAGGGTCATACAAAAACATTTCCCAACATATGTAATGAAATTTCGATTCATAATACAAAATAATTGCTTGAATGAAAATGAGGAGAGAGAAACCCCTTACAGAATTTCAGCATGGTAATAGGTGTACATGGGAGGCACTAATTAGAGATAAAGGGGTATCTCATTATAAAAACATAAGTATGGAAGTATTTTGGAGGTGATAAATCATACCCCAACATTTTTAATTGAAAACAAAAGGTTATAAGAACATAATGAAATTTGGACGAAAATGAGAAAGGAAGAAATCTATTACTTGGAAGTATGATCCAAAGGCTTAGGAGAGGATTTAGAGAGGCTTATTTGGAGCTTGGGGAGACTTGGGAGGATTTTAGAGAGATGAGGGTAGGGTAGGGACGTCTTACAAGGGTTTTTAGTGAAGATTGATGGGAACTTGGGTGGGTTTATATAGGAAAAGAGAGGGAATTCTATATTATTTAGGTTTTGGACACCACACATTAAACTAATCAAAACCACAAAATAAACCATGGTTTTTGCCCATGGTTTTTGCTAAAGTGAATTAGAAAAAATTATTTTATAAGGACAATGGCCTAACTTAAAATATATTAGTCTTTCTTAAGTGGAGGTGAGTCACACTCTCAAGGAAATCATTTTAAAAAGGTTAAAATGTTTTATAAGTAGAAGAGGCCCACTAAAGATTTTTAAAATAAATTAAATAAACATAAAATCACATTATTTTAATGTTAAAACATATATTGTCATAAAATCCCATTTATAGTATTTTATTACATCACTATTGGGTCATTCTTATGTCATAAAACACATTATATATTTAAACGGTATTTAATTTTTACCCAAAAATTCTACTATCTCAGAAAATTATGAAAAATTAACCATTGAATGATTTTGACATCATGATTCCAAAAATAATATTCATTATATATATATATATATTCTAAATATGTGAATTTTTACTTTTAAAATAAAAACTGACATTTATCCAAAATTCATGGGTTTTGAAAAAAACAGATTTCAAACCATAATAAAAAAATACAATTGCATTTATAAAAATTATATGATCATTTATATTTAATAAAAAGTAATTTAGTAGTAATATTTTATTAAAATATTATTTAAATCAAAAATCCATTAATTCATCAAAATATATTTCTTAATTGAATGTTAACTAAAAAATACTATTTGTGCTTTAAAAACTATTTACAAAGTAACAATAATAAAATGAATGTATATTATTTATTCTATACAAAAATAATGCACATAATCATATTGTTAAGTCCTTGTTATATAAAACCTTATAACACCCGTATAAGATCTAAGGGTAAGGTGTGCGATGGTAACCAACTCTTGGGGTGGCTAAGATAACATCACTCAGGTGCTAATCTCTATTAACTTCCACTTATCCTATAGTCAGTTTTGTTTGAGCTTAATGTGTTTAAGTTTTTCTTTGTCTTGGTCAAGAGCAAAGCCCAGTGATTCCACCTCCTTTCCATGTTCTAACAAATGGGATTCGTATGGAGAAATTCTACAAGATGTTTCCATATCTTCCTTTTTCTGGGTAAATTGGATTTGTTAAATCCCTATATTTGTACTAATAAATTGATCATTGTTCAATATCTATATTAGAAATGGTAAACAATTATTAATGTTATTTTGAAATCCAAAAACATAAAACCAAGGAAGTTCATATTTTATATAACCATTTTACATAATAAGACATTTAATTAGATCAAGATGAATTTTCATTAATAAAAGTTTGGGTCATTACAATCTTCCCCCCTTGAGAAATTTTTTCCCTCAAAATTTCCTTTTCACACACTAAAACAGATGAGGGTAACTCAACTTCATCACTTCCTCTATTCCCACATTGCTTCTTCAAACTTGTGGTTTCTCAACAACACCTTGATGAGGGTATTTGTATTATTTCATATAACTTTCTCCCAACGGTCTAATATCTTCACCAGTTTCTCTTCATAGGATAGGTCATTATCTAATGGTACCACCTCTGGATTGAGTACATGTGATGGGTCAGGTATGTACTTCCTCAAGAGTGTTACATGTAATATATCATGTACTTGAGATAGGTTCGGTGGGAGTACTAATCAATAGGCCACTGCTCTAATGTGATCAAGGATCTCAAAAGGGCCAATGTACCTTAGACTAAGCTTTACCTTGTTCCAAAATCTCATAACTCTCTTCCAAGGTGATATGTAGAGGAACACCATGTCTCTGACATTAAACTCTATGTCTCATCGATGATTATCATGTATCTCTTTTGTCGACTCTGGTCAGCTTTAATGTGCTGATGGATGGTCTTAACCATCTCCACCATTTCTTCGACCATTTCTGGACCTAGGAGTTTTCACTCCCCAATCTCATACCAATGTGCTGGTGTTCTACACCTCTTCCCATAAAGTGATTCATAAGGAGCCATTTGGATGCTTGAGTGGAAACTGTTATTGTTAGAGAACTCAACCATCGGAATATGTTGATCCCATCCTCCTTTTAAGTCCATTGAGAATGATCTCAACATGTCTTCAAGTGTTTGGATAGTCTAATCATATTGGACATCAGTTTGAGGATGATAAGTCATACTAAAGTTCAGATCAGTATTCAGATCATGTTTAAGACTCTTCCAAAACTTAGAGGTGAATCTAGGATCTTGATCAGATACAATAGATAGTGTTACTCAATGCAGCCTTACCACATCATTGATATATATTTGTGCCAGTTGATCCAATAAAAAATCCTTATGAATTGCACTGAAGTGTGCAGTCTTTCTAAGACGATCCACAACAACCCATATAGAATTGTTTCCTTTAGATGTCTTCGGGAGTTCAGTGACAAAGTCCATAGTGATTTTTCCCATTTCCATATTGGTATGGGTAATGGTTGAATCATCCATTTAGACTTATGCCTCTTAGCCTTCACTTGCTAACATATCAGACACTTTGATGTATACTCAGTGATCTCCTTCTTCATGTTATCCCACTAATAAAGCTCTTAGATATCTTGATACATCTTTATGTTTCCTGGGTGAATAGAGAAATTCAAACTATGTACATCATCCAAAAGTTCTTTCTTTAACTCCAGGTTTGATGGAACACATAGTCTTGACCCAAATCTCACAATTTCTTATTCACTAACATTGAACTCTAAGGATTTCCCTTTTCTGATAGTTTCTACTTTCTTCTGAATTCTCACATCATCCTTTTGAGCATCCTTTAACCTTTCCAAAAGAGACAGTTGAGAAATCATTTGTGAAAGGATTGATGATGTTCCTTTATTTATGATTCCCATGTCCATCTTTATCAAATCTAAGAATATTGGATCCTTTTCAATTCTCATTAATTATAGAATTGTTGCGTCCTTTCTATTTAGAGCATATGACACCTTGTTAGCTTTCCTATGGTGGTAATGGATTGAGCATTCATAGTCTTTGATCAATTCTAGCCATCTTTGTTGGTGTGTGTTCAACTCTTTGTATGTGAATATATACTTAAGGATTTTTTGATCTGTTTATATTTCACACTTCTCCCCAAAGAGGTAATGCCTCCAAATTTTTAAAGTAAATATTACTACAGCTAACTCTATATCATGTGTTGGATAGTTTTTCTCATGAACTTTCAATTTCCTTGAAGCATATGAAATGACTTTTTCATTTTGCATCAACACATAGCCCTGGCCCTTCTTTGAATCATCACTGAATACCACAAAAATTTATCCACCTGTGGGAAATGTGTGAATGGGCATAGAAATAATCATCCTTTTCAACTCCTTGAAGCTCTCTTCGCATTCATTACTCTAAGAAAACTTGACTCCCTTCCGAGTTAGCTTGGTAAGAGGGTTTGAAAATCATAACAAATTTCTCACAAATCGACAATAATATCCAGCTAACCCCATGAAGCTACGGATATCTATTACCGATGTTGGCCTCTACCATCCCTCTATTGCATTTATCTTAGAGGGATCCATAGATATCTCATTGCTTGTGATGATATGAACTAAAAATGAGAATTCCTTCAACCAGATCTCACTCTTGTTTTACATTTCATAGATATTATCCTTTCGCAATTTCTCTAGTACAATTCTTAAATTCTCCTCATGCTCCTCCTTGGTTTTGGAGTATATTAGAATATAGTCTATAAAGACTACCACAATTTTTTTGAGGTAATCTCTAAAGACTCTATTCATCAGGTCCATGAAGATTATTGTATAATTAGTGAGTCCAAAAGGCATTACTATGAATTCATAGTGCCCGTATCTTGTATGAAAAGTGGTTTTGGTGATATCATCCCTCTTCACCATTACTTGGTAATATCCTAACCGCAAATCCAGTTTATAAAAGTATTGTTCCCTACATAGCTGGTTGAAAAAGTCATCAATATGTGGTAGAAGATGCTTGTTCTTTATCTTGATTTTTTTGAGATCATGATAATTAATGCAAAGGCACATTGACCCATCCTTTTTCTTGATTAATAGGATTGGTGCACCTCATAGTGAAGCACTTGGACATATAAACCCGTTATAAAGATTCTCCTGTAGTTGTTTCTTCAAATCCTCAAGCTCCACAACAGCCATTATATATGGAGTCTTGGATATTGGCAACACCCCATGTATAAGATCAATTGAGAATTCAATATCTCTTCTAGGAGAAATACTAGGAAATTCCTCGGGAAACACTTCAACGAATTCCCTCACAATAGGAATGTCTTCAAGGATGGTTGCTTCCTTAGACTCAATAATTTAAGAAAGATATGTGTGCTCATAGGGTAGTAATATCTATGCTTGAGATTTTTGTACTAAAGAAGATTCATCCTCTTCCTTGCACTTGTACATAATTGGGGGTCGATTCTCTATATGGAGAGTGATTTCCCTCTCACGGAAATTTATGTTAGCTCTATATAAGGAAAGCCAATCCATGCTAAGAATTGCATAAAATTCCACCAGAGGGGGTATTATGAGGTTCTCCGAGAATTTTAATCCAAAAATTATGATAGGGGGGGATTTATATTCATGGGATTCAATGATTTCCCAATTTCTTTCCTCACTGACATCTTTACTTCCATAATTTTTGGTGGTGTTGGGATTGTTCTACTAAAATTCTAGGATATAAAATAATGTGTAGAAACAGAATAAAAAATTATGTTTGGTATTCTTGAATGAATAACTAATGTACATGTCACCACTTCATTGTATGTTTTCACTTTGGTGGTAGTGATGGAAAAATATTGCCCTTACTACCTTCGAGGTTGTCAGTTGCCTCTAAAAACCCTTGGCTTAGGGAACTGGTTTGCAATGTTCCATGTTCTTTACAGTTGAAGAAATGAACAATGAATTGATGTTAGAACAGAGTGTTCCTCTGCTCTGTATCAGTCATATGTTTTTCTTGTTGGAAGTTAATGGCCATGCTCCCATATCTTCCACACCTAAAGAATTTACTTGTCACCTTCAGGCAATTTCTGGGGTGCTTTTTTATTCTCCTTTGGAAAGTGGGGTACTGTATTTTCTTATCCCCATTGGATTTATCAATCAGACTTCTACAATTAAAGTCCACCTTGCACTTCTTATCCCCATGATACCCATAATATTCTCTAATCACCATTTTGACTTTGAGGGCATATCGAAAAATTTCTTTATAGTTCTCAATGTCACGGATTGCTAGAGATTTCTGTAGGCTAGGTTTTAGCCCACCAAAGAAGAGGTCAAACTTGAATTCGAGGGTAACGACAAATCTATAGGCACATCGTACAATCCTTGTGAAGTTTTCCTCATACGCTCTGATGGATTCGTTATCTTTTTACTTGAGCGTAATGAAGTCCATTTCCATCTTCAGTTGTAGGGTACATGGAAAATATTTATCGATTTTTTTTTGGGAAATCCTTCCATTCCAATGCCTTAATCTCTTACTCAAGATTTTTATTTTTTATCAATGTCCACCATTGATTAGCTTCACCCTCCATATGATAAGCAGCCAGAATAACCTTCTGTTGTTTGGAAAATTAAAGGATGGAGAAGATCTTTTCAATGGAGTTGATCCATTTTTCGGAAATTGAGGGATCTAATGATCCATTAAAAGTATGAGGCCTTTGTCTCATGAATCTGTCGATTGCGATTTGTTATTTCTTAGGGGGGTTAAAATTTCCTCTTGACCCATGTTTCTATTAAAAACTTGATTTATCTAAGAGAGTATCGTGACAAAGTTTGTAATTCTCTCTCCCATCGAATTGGGCATCTCATTAGAACAGTCATCACATAGATCTTCACATCATTTGTTAGCCTAAGTATTCCTATTACCGATCATTAGATGGAATAAAAGGAAAGTTAGGGGTAACACATAAAGGTTAATCCAAAGACAAAAATGGATGACTTATAAATTACTTTTATTTCCTTAAGTTATGAATTTATAGGCTCCAATCTATGTTATCCATGGTCTACTTCCCAACATATATTCTCAGGGGCATTTTTTTATTCCCTTAATAATGGTTCATATAAAGCTTATGAATTTACCAAATCATATCCCCTAGGAGTTTCATAACCAAGAGTTCATCAAGGCCCTTTTTCATTCACCAGTTCCCATTCGAGTCTAGCTCAAAGTGGTGTTTTTGGGTTTTACCCCTAGTTACATCTGTGCCAGAGCCACCTCTACCTACTTGTATCCATACAAGGATATATTTTCTTGATAAACCACTTAATCAATACTCAACAAAAATTGAGGGATGTTTTTATTATAATTAGTATTATACCTAAAGCTTTCACTAGGATTTTATAATCCTAATCCAAAAAATAACTAAACATATCCTCAGATACCAACTATAACAACACTTCTCTTTATTACACACTTAAACATGATTTATTACATAAAATATTCACTTGATACAACATAGAATATCAGAGGTATAGTTTATTTGGTGCTTAGGAACATTACATAACAACATAAAACATGAAATACACATCTTTATTGAAAACTTCTTTTACATGACCACACACATTCCTTCGTACTTAGCATTGCATGGGATAACCTGAGGACATGCATAAGAAAATAGTGAGCTGTAAAGCCTAGTAAGGGAGTAAACAATGAATAAATGATGAATAAAATACATGTTAAGAAATAGGAATATCAATGGAGTATAATAGAAACATGAACATAAAGTCATGATACAACATGATTATCGTATCTTGGAAATGTGGCATCAACATTTAACATGATATTAGCATGAGCCAAGGATAACTGCACATGAATCATGAGTAAACCATAATTTCACTTGAATTATCATGATTAAACCCTTATTGACCTTGACGTATCATGATACAAATCTTTACCCAATGCATTGGAGCGCTATCAGGAAGCACCCTTCTTAATCATTTCATTTCATGTATAAGTGTGCCACATGGATCATATAACATGGATTCATTAAACACGATCACTTATTCCATGATAAATGAAATGTGGAATTAATCTATGAAACTATATAATAAATAAGTAAATGTGTATAAAGTTGAATACTCTTAATAGAGAAATGGGTTTGGTATTCACTTCATAATGACTTTGGCTTTGAAAATTGCAGTGTAATTTTAGCAGTAAAACAACATGACATAAGAATTCATAAAAGGTTGATGGGAGAGAAAAGGGTGTATCATCATATGTATATGAAATGGAAATTTATGGGGTCATATAGAAACAAGTCCCAACATATTCAATGAAATTTAGATTCATAATACGGATGAATTCCTTAAATGTAAATGAGGAGAGAGAAATCTCTTCTGGAATTTCAGCATGGTAATGGGTGTACATGGGAGGAAATAATGAGAGAAAAAGGGGTATCACATCATTAAAATATATGAAGAGAATTATTGGGGAATTTTATAAATCACGCCCCAACATTTTCAATTGAAAAAAAGGGTATAACAACATAATGAAATTTGGACAAAAATGAGAAAGAAAGAAATCTCTTACTTGGAAGTGTGATCCAAAGGATTGGGAGAGGATTGAGAAAGGCTTCTTGGGAGCTTAGGGAACCTTGGGAGGATTTCAGAGAGATAATTAAAGGGTAGGGACATGCTAAAAGGGTTTTCAGTGAAGAGAAGTTGGAGCTTGGGTGGATTTATATAGGAAAAGAGAGGTAATTCTTTATTATTTAGGTTTTGGACACAACACATTAAACTAATAAAAACCACAATCCAAACCATAGTTTTTACCCAAGGTTTTCGACAAAAGGGTTTTTAAAACATTATTTTATAAGGCCAATGACTGAAATTATTAAAATATTAGTCTTGATTATGGGTAGGTGAGTCACACTCTTAAGGAAATCATTTTAAAAGGTTAAAATGTTTTATAAATCTTGGAAGGTCCACTAAGGCTTTGTAAAATAAGTAAAACAAACCTAAAATCGCATTATTTCAAATTTAAAACATATATTGGATGAACATACCATTTATATTATTTTATTACATCACTATTGGGTCATTATGATGCCATAAAACACATTATATATTTAAACAGTATTTAATTTTTACCCAAAAATTTGACTATCTCAAGAAATTATGAAAAATTCACCGTTGGATAATTTTGACGTCATGATTCCAAAAATAATATTCATTTTATCTAAATAATTTTTTAAATATTTTAATTTTTACTTTTAAAATAAAAACTGACATTTATCAAAAATTTATGGGTTTTTGAAGAAAACAGCTTTCAAACCATAATAAAAATTAAAATTGTATTCATAAAAATTATACTATCATTTATATTTAATAAAAAATATTTTAGTAAAAATATTTTATTAAAATATTATTTAATCCAAAAATCTATTAATTCATCAAAATATATTTCTTAATTGAATATTAACTAAAAAACTACTATTTTTCCTTTGAAAACTATTTAAATAGTAACAATAATAAAATTAATGTATATTATTTATTCTATACAAAAATAATGAACATAATCATAGTTCTAGAGTCTTGTTACATAACCCCTTATAACACCCGCATAATACCTAAGGGTAATGTGTGCGATGGTGACAGACTTTTTGGGTGGCTCGGATAATATCGCTCAGGTGGTAATCTCTATTAACTTCCACTTCTCCCATAGGAAGTTCAGTTCGAGCTTAATGTGTTAAATCTCAGCTTAGGCTTGGTCATGAGCGAAGACTAGTGACACCACCTATTTTTTGAGTTCCGTCAAATGAGCTTCGTATGGATCAATTCTACTAAATGAGGCCATCACTTCCTTTGTCTGAGTAAATTGGATTTGTTAAATATCTATATTTATTCTAATCAATTGATCATTTTTCAATGTATATATTAGCAATTGTAACAATTCTTAATGATATTTTGAAATCAAAAAATAAAAACAAAGAAGTCCATAATTTATATTACCATTTTACATAATAAGACATTTAATTATATCAAGAGGACATTTCATTAATAAAAGTTTGGTTCGTTACACAAACAGATTATGTTGTTGCAGGTGTCGATAAGGTAAAGTGCCCTTCTGCCAGTACATGAAATGATGATTAAGAGCAGGAAATAATGGGATCAAATTGAATGATAACACATCTGGTTATTTATGTTATCAATTTTAAATTGTTTACTTCTATTGTATGGTATTATTTTTTCCTCTATTGTTTTTCTATTATTTCTGTTATGTTACACTCTACCAATGAGGGCATAGCTTCACCACTATCACACCTAGCCCTCGCTACTAGTCAGAAGCCTCTAGCATTTGGAGAAATGCGCTTGAGTCCATGTGGCCAACCAGGTATGGGGTACCTTTGAGTGGAATACAGATCTAAGGTGTTAAAAATATGGATATAAAAATGAACCTGATATGTGTCTTAGAAAGGTTAAAATGACTCCCTATTTATAGACAATATTCAATGGAATTTTCATAAATATTAAAGATTTAAGGTTCAAGAATATAATTTAAAATAGAATTTGGTTTATAAATGGAAAATATATGATATTATATTCCATTTCCCATACGACTTGAGTTAGGATAATATTTTATTATTTTATATCAATTTATAAATTACTGGTTAACATTAAATACCCTTTGAAGTTATTTTTCAAAGTTACTCACATAATTTGAGTTTAAAAATATCTATACAGTTATGTAATTCATATTTAAACATTTAAATAATTTATTAAAAATAATTTTTATATCCAAAAATAGTTCAACACCATAATTCAACCAAACCTTGTCATAATATATTTTTTTAAATCATTTATTTGATTTTCTCTAGTTTTCACAAGTGTTGCATCGATGATGTCCAAGAATTTTGGATAATTATTATTTTATTTAAATTTAAAAATATATAACTTAAATATAATTTCTTATTCATAACTATTATTATATATAACTATTCAAATTTTATTTTAATTAGCATCTGTATCATGATTACATATTCACATTATTGTTTTGAGTTTTCTTAACTTGTGCAAGAACAAGGTAAGCATTTGAATAATTAACTTATTAAATAACTATAAAAATTATAAATATACATAATATTAATATATTATTCATAATTTTTACCACTTAAGGTTGTAAAATAATTATCTTTTCCTAAATATTGTCTTAAAGACACCAATTTTGACATTTTCAATGTTGTGTGGGCATGTGTCATCACCAATAAATGTTTTCACATTTTATCTTGATATAGATAATAATTTATAATAATTGAATAATATTTTTATTATATTTTTATTATATTATCATCTACTCTATATTATATAAGTTTTATAAATTTTTATGTCATATTTATATCCTGTTTGTGTTATAAAAGTTATCATATTTGTAAAAACAATATTTCTTATAATTCCCTAAAAAAATTCTAGGGAAAAATAAAAAAAATCACCCTAAGATAATTTCAGAATTATGAAACCAAAAATTAAGTCAATTTTATAAAACTAAAATTAAAAAATTAAAAAATTAACTTTTAAATAAAACCATATAGTATATGAAAAAACAATTTATTTAGAATAAATAATATTCTTTTCTCAAATGAAAACCCATATTTTTTTTTCATACATTGATAAAATTATTTATATAATTATGATAATCCTAAATATCAATATAAATACATATAACTATAAAAATGAAAATAATAACAACAATAAATCATTTTAAAAAAGAATATTTAACCCTTAAAAGAAAACATAACATAACGTAAATATATTAATTTTACTTGTATAATGAGAATATAAGTGATCATATAATGTATTTTGAGATATGAAAAAATATTATATATAAATAAAAATATAAATTCATAACATGAATATTGACTAAATATAATAATGATTTATTCTAATTTAATTTTATCTTCTTGTGTTCATGGAATTCGTAATGGCTACCCCCAATGACTACCCACAACGATCATATTTTCCCCTAAAAATAACCACATATCCTATTATTCTATTCATACTAAATTGGATTTCCATAATTATATTTATCAACCTTATTTCTATATTATTATTTTATGGATTCATCTTCATGGGATATCACAATGATTTTTATTTTAACCTTGGAGTTCTCTTGTATATTTATTATTATTATCTCATTATAATTGTACTCATCATATTCAATGTAGTATTTTATTAATAATATTTATTTCACATATGTTATAATAGAACTCCAATTTTATTTCATATATTTTATAAAATGATAACTTATGATAAAACTTGATTTTTTTGGGATGAGGGTGTATATTCTAATAAATGTAAGTTCCATCTTCTTGAAACCCAACACAACAAAAGTTCAGTCAGTAAAAGAAAATTCCGGTTCTAGTCTAACATCCCTCATGACTTCAATTTTTGAAACTTGAAATGTAATTTCCTGACCTGGATGCCACAAAACTAGTGCTCTGATCCAGTTTGTCACATTGCCTCATGTGTACCTCTTTATATTTCAAAGGTCGCCGATGAGTAGCAATGGTCTAGGCTATGTCCGTGGGGAGACTATGCCCACATATCATAGTAAACATAGTGGAAATAACTAGATGATATTCAGCATAGTAATAAATAGAGTTCTAAATAAATAAATAAACTAAAATATAACATGTTGTAATAATAAATGAAAACACTATAAAAGCTTTAAAATTCATGTCATACATACAACACTGGTCACCCACTAGGTATACCATATATAATGGAGTATATAAAATAAATTAAAATAAATTTACAGGGATCCACTAATAACTATAAACCAGACCGCTTACCTGGTCTTTATGACACTGCCAAGCTACACCATCCCAATCGAAATAACCCACATGAGAGACTCAGCTTGATCATAAAACTACGGACCTCAGCCTTATCAACCAAGTATCTATGCTCAACCTTAAAAGTAGACATAAGTTCTATATTCACATAAAGGTTCATGTACCGAGGTGAGAAATAATATTAATAGGCCACTCCAATGAAGAAACTATAAATATATTGTCATAAGTACATGCTCTTAAATAAGCTCAGTCTGTCCAAACCACGACTGAAAGGATAAATGATATATATCAAGGTAAACCACAGTCGATCCTTAGGTATGTGATCCCAGTAAACTGGTAAATGTTTAATCATGAAAATTTATATTTATATGTGTATATATATATATATTCCCATAAATATATATAAATAAATAAATATGAATATACATGCGTAAGGTGAATTAAATAACATAAATCAATAGTATTCGGTCCTTGGGTTTGTAGTCTCGATCATATGGTTATCTTGTGAAAATGGAATTGAACAGGATTCCATGACACTCAATCCATGTATCATTAAGTTGATCTCTAGGTATGTAATCCCAATTGGTAGTACTTTCTTAGGCCTATGCCAAATATTTCTTTGAGCAATCTACATTACCATATGGGGATACATGTCTTAACCTTAGGTTCACCCGTACTTTCCTCTAATCACTGTAATGAAGGATTCTAGGTAATAACCAAATATCCTATAAATGGTCACTAATATGGATTTTATACCACTCAATTCATGTAAATTCAATATGATGACTGAATCCTAGGTCCCAGTCCATAGGCAATCACAACATTGCGACTCAAATAATCCCTAAGGGGTTAACCCTTAGGCAATTTGTGAAAGTAATGCTCTCTAGATCCATGTATATTCTCATAATCCATTCATATAGATGGATCAATACCCCCATCCCTAGTAAGTACCTCTTGGTGATGTTATAACGGTGTTTCAACCTGATACTATGGAGTATCCTAGGAATCTCTCAAGGAGAGTTTAATCATCCATCGAGTATATCTCAAAAGTGGTGTGAAGAATTGTGTCCAACCATCCCAATGAACGATGAGGAATTCCATGTACAACATATTATCATTTAAGGATTAAAAATCAGATCCTAGGAAGTACCTTGGGTATCCCGATAAAGTAACATTCAAACATGTTTTATCAACAACTAGATCTTAGTAAGTACCTCTAAGCATCCCAAATAATATCAATAACAAGTATTATAATCTAGATCCAAGGTAACACTTTTGGGAATCCCACTAAACAAATAATATGGGTCCTAGGAAGAACCTATGGGAATCTCAATGATAAATGTTACATCACATCAAGATCATCATCCAAAAAATAGGTAGAACTTATGGATATCATTATTGCATTAGTAATAAAAATGTGAATTTATAAAAAAGAGTGAGGGTGGCCTAATTCCAAAAACACCACTACTGTAAAATCCTGAGAGAATTACACATTTGGAACATGTTCTAAGGTGGCACCCTCTACCATCACGACCCAAACCCCCAGCACACTAGATCAGGGTCATCCAAATGCCTAGGTACCCATTAGTTCCCTCAAGTTAAAATAATAAATATTAATCCTACATGGGATCCTCAAAACTACAAATAAGTGAAGACATCCTACTTGGGATCCTTGGCTATGAAGGTAGAAGGAGGAATCCAACATGGAATCCTTATCGATAAGTAAATAGAGGCATCCTACATGGTATCCTTATAATGGTACATAAGAAAATAAGTCATATCTAGATCCCTCAATAATATTCATAAGGGAGAGGCATCATATATGGTATCCTCATGGTTGAAACAGAAAAAAGGCATCTACTTGGGATCCTTTGGAACAACCAATCTCATGGAATATTAGGCTAGGAGGGCACAAGATGTAAGGGAGATATACTCAAGGGAAAAGATTAAAAATCATCAGTCAAGAGATATATCTCATTGATCATTTCATATCAAAGTGTTCTCACTCTCAGGTGATAACTAGATTTTATTACTAGAGATAAAAACTCTTAATTTAGGTAAAATTCTAAAACACCGCCTAGAAGCCCTCAAATCACCCAAAGGGTTTCACTATCATGATATATCTGAATATATACTCAAAATAGACTAATCTTGGGTCTAAATAAAACTCTTGGGTGTAAAATATGTGAAAACCATAAAAAGGGGTAGCAAGGGGGTAGTACATGGCATGCATATTCTAGTACATGGAGTATACTGTCGAATCCCCACCTCGGGGTGTACTCTATCTAAACATGGAATGTAAAATCCCATGTACATGATGTGTTGATCATGTACACGATGTTCACCTGACATGGGGTACCATCCCATGTACCACACATGGTCTCTCTATGTATATATCTTGGTCGGGTACCTCTAAATGGTGTGCAAACCACACATGGTATGGCCATGTACTTTACACAGCCATGTGCCCCTATATGAGCTGCCTATCCTAGTACATGGCTACACGTCTGAGTCCCAGAGGATGGAATTTATATCCCATATACAATGTGTACTTCCAAAATATCATCTTCATCAAACAAAAATAACACATTATGTGTGTTCCCATAACTATAAACAGTGTGATCGGGATTTCTAAACAAGAAACCCCTCAAATCATCCAAAAACCCTATTTTTCTCAATAGAAGCTTTTGATCAACCCACTAGAGGTCCTAAGCAAAAAAAGGGGTTTAAATCCTGAAAATGATAAATATACTATTAATTATTGTAAAAATTAAAAATGGACTACCATTAGTTTAAATTCATCGAATCTTTTTCCATTTTCGCAATCTACAGTTATCGCACGACGATCTGACACGTCCCAAGCTCTACGGTGGTACCTCACTTACCCTATCCTTATTTTTCTATTGACCTATTCATCTCATCTCTCTATTGTATGATGAAGGAATACCATGGGTGGGAGTATGCAAGAATCCAAGGGAGAAAGACGAAAATAAAAAATAAAAAGAAAGTGAAGAAAATAAAAGAAAATAAAAAAAGAAAAAGGGGATCGAGTGAGCCTCGTTGCCCAACATGAGTGTATGCCTTACCTAGTAAAGACTCCTTGTTACTAAATCAATGGTGAACAAAAAATCATAATATGTGTTTCCATTCAAAATATATGTTCAAACAAACCTATGTGAAAGAATTAATAATTAATTAATTAATTAATTAATTAATTAATTATTAATTATTCTATTAAAATTTAAACGGCTCAGAATTCAACTAAACTCTTGTACTATGGTAAAGAACCTATTTTGGGACCAAAATAGTGGTTAGAAAAATTATCCAATATCATATTCTAGGGGAAAATAACCATTTTACCCCTTATAAGAACCTAAAGACAAAAAATTCAAATTTATGCTTAATTTATAGTCCAGAAAAACACAAGTCCTTAAAAATCCTCACTACAAACCATCTCATTCTAAAGAAGCCTTTATGGTAAAACTAGTAGCCAAGCTCCTATCCTGAACTTCTATGAAATTACTCGATATTTAATATCCAATGTCAAGTATCACAACATCAACAACTGTCTTCTATGTGGGATGCATTCAACTACGACTGATATGTTACTCCCCACATAGTAATACCCTTATTATCATTGTTTCTAACACTTTTGTCGGGGCATGTGCATCCATATGTTCGAGGTCGACAATGCTGTTTGTTGCCCCACATACCTGCTTTCCAAAGGTGGGTGACATATGTTCTTTGTTCAAGGACGTTTGCTCCTTGATCGAAACGGGATGATGGGATGTCAGTTCTTCCTTCTGTGGATTCCTTTTAGGAACTCGTCACCTAATCCAGGTCTCCCTTATAGATTAAGATGTTGTTCATGAAACTCTTCCTAGTGCCATAACTTTAGGGACACCAGTTAGTTACACTACTTCTGTTAGGACATTCTAAAGGGTCTGGTCAGGGCAGCAACCTTTGGTCGGGGTAGTAGTCACAGTGGACATCACTGGCATGTCTGGATGATGGAATACTGGTGCGTATGGGTTTCATCCCTTTATTATAGGGATTCTCGAGGGTGCGGAAGCATGAGGAATCCCATGTCGAACGTGGGGAATAAAATTCCATAGGCATGTATCTGAGGTTTTCCTCAGCTTCCTATGTTTAACACAGGGTATTCTGCAGGTTTAACATCTAGAGGAGACGGATCAGACTAATCGAAACACTAACTAGAGCGGATCAGGTGAGTGTAACCCCTAGAGGGAACACCTATGTTTGGGCTAACACATGGTTAGCTACCCGATTGTTGATACAGTGAATGGGGAATGGGGTGGCATGATCCCACCAGGATGTGGTAGCCCGGGTAAGAACCAAAATAGATGTTGGATGGCTATGTTAAGAGGGTGGAGAATGAGGTGGAGTCTACTTGAGGATGATGGTGATTTTGGTCTTGAGTCTCGAAGATACCTCCAATGTATCCCTGTGGAAGTGAATCAAAGTCCTCATAGTTCACCTAACAATCGCTTCCCATCGAATGGGGATTTCAATGGCTTACCGCTAGATGGGATCATAAAGGCTTACCACTGGATGGGATCGCAAGGGATTACCACTGGATGGGATTGCAACGGCTTGCCATTGGATGGGGTCGCAACGGCTTACCGCTGGATGGGATCTCAATGACTTACCATTGGTTGGGGTCGCAACAGCTTACCGTTGGATGGGATCCCAAAGGCTTACCACTAGATGGGATCACAACGGATTACCGCTAGATGGGATCACAATAGCTTACCACTAGATGGGATCCCAATGGCTTACCATTGGATGGGATCGCAATAGCTTACAGTTGGATGGGGTCGCAATGGCTTACCGCTGGATACGATCGAACCTCAGGGAGGCTTCCTACGTAACTTATCCAGGAGACAAGGATCAAAGCCCACATAGTTCAGGATGGTGGATGCAGTTTAGCATCGTGCAGGATGAAAAGGCGTCATGCAGTTTAATGTCATGTGGGAAAAAGGTGGTCTGATGCGAAGGGGGGTCGTAACCAAGGGTTGTTGGGATTTAACCTCAGGGAGGATTCCTACGTACTTCTCCTTGGCAAGGATCAAATACCTCATAGTTCAAGTGGTGGTAATCGACATGAAGGGAGTCGGAACCAATGGGGTGTTGGGATTGAACCTTAAGGAGGCTTCCTATGTACCTTGCCTTGGCAAAGAACAAAGTCCATGTAGTTCAGGTGGTGTGGGTGAATCGATGTAAAGATGGTCGGGACCAATGGGTGGTGGACTTGAACCTCAGGGGGGTTTCCTACGTACCTTTACTTGGAAAGTATCAAAGTGCACATAGTTTAGGTGGGGTTTTGGGGGATTACACTCTAGGCTACCCAGAGAGGATGTCATGGTCGATGCTTACTCTAAGCCCATGTGAGTCATACTCGGTGTGAGAAATAAGATCCATCAAAGGCCTAATGATCACACTGTGGAAGGTGTGCCTGTGGGAAGTGGAATAGGGATTACACGTAGTAGGTGGCCCAAAGAGGAAAGAGGGGATTAGGCGTGGTTAGCAGCCTGAAGAGATGGAGATTAGGACTTATTCTAGGGTGTAGGCCTGAGTGGTGACAAAGACCAGTGGGAGAGGGATTTGGTGCCCAGGAAGAGAGGAGCAGGGATGCTACCTCCTGCAAGAAAAGCTAGGGGCTTACACCAAGGTGGTTTTCCTTTCCCCGTGGACAGACATCACTCCGATAAAGAGGATCTCATTTCATGTGAGGAATGATCTCACTCCCGTGGAGACCAATGGGCATGAAAAATGTCCAAGGTGGGGGAACCACTCATCCGATGCACGGGGCGTGCTCACAGCTTAATGTCATGTGCTGAGGACTCTAGCGCTTGGCAGTTTAACGTCCTGCAGCTCAGATGAGGTGGGTTTGCTCTGCACCCCTAGGACTTACATAATTGATACATGCCCGCCCTTGAGGGAAAGAAGGAATCAAAAATTCCGTGAAAAGGGTGTGCTATGGAGTGATCCATTGGGGGGTCCACGTTAGTGTGGCTATGAAAAGAATAAATAGCTATTAGTGTGCCTATGCGAAGAAGCATGAGGAAAAACAACGCAATGGAAATCATCACCCAAGGGATTTTTAAATTGCTCCCTGCAAACCTGAGGGGCCACACGGGAAGAGAGTGTGTGACGCAGGTGTGTTGCGCATAAGAGAGGCTCAGACAAGGTTCTTCAAGGTGAGGGCAGCACAGGGAGCGCATGTAAGAGAATGGTTCAGGGAAAGATATAATGTCTATGCACAAGATGCAAGGATTTCACACAAGAGGGAAAGGTTGGGCTCTAGACGGACGGGTTTCATGCAAGATGGAAGGGTTGTGCAAAAGAGGGACCATTGGTGTGCAAGAGGGACCTGTGGTGCGCAAGACGGACCCAGGCGCGCAAGACGAACTAGTTGCGTGCAAGAGGGACTAGTGGCGTGGAAGATGGAAGGGTCTCATACAAGAGAAACTAGTGGCGCACAAGACGGCAGGGTCGCGCGCAAGAGGGATGGGTTGTGTGAAAAATGGGAGGGTCATGTGAAAGAGGGACTGGTTGCGCACAACACAGACTGGTTGCATGCAATGGAGCCTGACACTAAGGGAACATGCACGCAAGAGGGGATCCCTTTCACACAAATGACTTGGAGAGAAAATTAAGATCAATCCCAAGAGGTCATGCCCGAAGGAGTCCCATCGGGGGACCATTCACGCAAAATCGAATACTTGAAGGCCATGGGGTTTTTCGCGTGTTCGCGAAAGATGTGGTTTTCCCGCAGTAGAGCATCACTTTGTCTTCTGTTACTGTACTTGAAGGACGGGGACACTGTTCATTTTATAATAGGATTCCTCAGAGCAGCGCATAAGATCCCGACATGAAAACTCTCGTCTAATGTCAACTTGTGTGAGAAAAGGGGGATAGGGCGCACAAACGCCCATTTGACATCACCTTTTTCACGGAAACAGGGTCGGGCATGCGAACTCTCATTTGATGTCTCCTTGTGTGCGGAAACGGGGTTGGGCGCACAAATGCCTGTTTGATGCCGCCTTGTGCGTAGAAACGCGGTGGGTGTGGAAAGTCGTGGTGGATGGAACCTTGGGGGTCGAAAGTGGGTTGGAACACAAAATCTTGTGCGTCAGAAGGCCTCTTGCACGCATCCCACAAATCTTGTGCGTGCCCACCTCTCGGGCCCCAAAATCTCTTCCTTCTGTCCCAGATTCATTCGTTGCTCTTTTATCTGCCCGATGTGGGCCATCTTCAAATTTCAGCATCAATAAATTCACCCCCCCCCCTCAGAATCAGAGCTGAAAGAGAAATTGAAGTTCAGATTATAAGGGTCCACCAAAAAAAGGGGGAAACCTCGTCGGGGGTGTGAAAAAATGAATTTTACGCATGCAAACTGGTTAGCGTGCGTGGAAGGTACATCAGTGCTTTCTCAGCCAACCACATGTAGAATGGATAAGACGGATGGAGTCACTCCGCACCTGGATACACTTTCTTAATGCTGGAAGGGTAGATGGTTTCCATTATCATGTAATGATCCGTGATTTCATGGAGGAGAAGATACAAAAAGATAACCGACGTTTAGACGTTTCCTGACGCTGGGAAAATTCAAATAATACTCATGCCTTTCTAGAGGCGGAGCAGGAGGTCCAATTCCTTGAGGAGAAAATGAAGGAAAGGGAGGTATTAATTGAAAACCAATTTGAGTTCATTGAGTGATTGAAGGCCCAACTCACAAATTCTCAGAAGAAAATAGCACAGGCGAATCTCCAAATGATTGGGCTCCAGACTGAACAATCATAGGCACATGCCAGAGCAAATGAATTACGCTCTACTGCTGATGTCGAAGAGAAGGATCTTAGGGAACAAAAAGCAATGCTGGAGACCACAAGTTAGAAGGTGGCAGTATTGGAGCATTCCATCCAAAATTTCGATCCTTAAGGGACCTATTTTGGCCGACCCCTTAAACTCATCCTTCTTTATTACTTCTAACTCCGAATTGTATGCATGAAAGGACTAATTTCTTGTTTATTTTAATGAATTTCGACCCCAATCCTGAAGTAAATAGAGATCTTATCCTAAGATCGTGTGGGTCACTCCCTATGTGAGAAAAAAGGGATGCTCGCATTATTACTCCATTTGAATGTGGGGATGACAATCATGCTTCAGAGACATGACTGGAGAATAAAGTCCTCAAAATAGTCGAACTATCACTTCCCCAAGATGCTCGTGTGCATGAGTGGGGTAACGCGAGGGGAGTTCGACTTAATATGAACATAGGGGAATGGAATGTGTCAATCATGATACCCAAAGTTTAGAACATTGTAAGGGTGGTGTGACAACAAAGGATAGTTGTTGACTGTGTTCGAAACAGAGTATCCCTGTTGTGTTAGCCTGAAATGGGGATAAAAAATGAGGGCCGACCACTGACCATGTTCAAAACACAGGGCCTAACTCAAACTTTCATCCATTTGTCTTCCAGAATGTTTTCCCAGGACAATAAGTGAGCCATAGGTTGAGCATCCATACTGTTAGGGGGTTCCCTTAGATGTGAAAGAGGATGAGGGTCTAAATGAAGGGCACACAAAGTGTGTAGTTGGAGTGATGGGTTATTAGAATGGAGTCCAACACTCTTGAAATCACACCACCACAATGAAGGAACATTAAGTGGGTGTATTCGTCTAATCGTGGATCAAACATACTTCTGAGAAGGACCTCTTTGGCAAGGGATCTGGTGTATCCCATGATTAACATGAGGCATCCTAAACTTGTTTAGGGTAGAATCATAGTTTAGTGTCATGTGCTGAGGACATATGGACTCGTGCAGTTTAATGTCATATGATAGGATGAAGGGTGAAAGGGGAGATCCTAGGAAGGGATTATGTTGTGCGGTAGCTATAAACCTGACGTGAATGAGCACATAAGGAGTCTGCACCACACCATGTATCCCCAGAGGGAATTATTTAGGTCAAGGGACCAAAAGTTAAATTTAGGTTGGGCCCAAGGCAAGGTGCCTAGATGTTCTAATGTACCCCATGAGGATGGGATTCAAGCCATACATAGTTCTGAGAGTGCAGTTTAACATCATCTAGGATGAGAAAAGGCATGTGTTGCATGACTGCACCAGTACACGTAATACCAGAACTACTAAGCCCACGTCTGTCGTGCTCAATGTGGGAAATAAGAAGTAGTGATGGTACTTTCCTAGCACAGTAAGGAACATGTTAGGGGTGATGGGATGCTAGGTGAATGATGTCCCAATGATGATGACCCGCATATACAACGCACCTAGATGCACGAAGGGGTAAATCCGAGTATGTTTGAATTCCACTTGAACATAAGAAAGTGGAAATATGTGAATCATGATGCTTGAGATCTGGACCACAATGATGGTGGTGTGATGATAGGGGATAACTGTTGACCATGTTCGAAACACAAAATCCATATCTTGTTATCCTGGAATAGGGATAGAAAAATGAGGGTTGACCCCTGGCCATGTTTGAAACATGGGACCTGTCGCAAATGTCGTCTGAGGTCCTCAGGGACGTTGGCCCAAGTCGGTAGGTAAGAAAATGTGGCATGAGACCAGTCCATAAAGGGGGGGGGGGTCCCTTCAGATGTGGAAGTGGATGAGGATCCAAATAATGGGCTCATGAAGGTTGGACATGGAATAAGGGGGATGTCCCCGTAAAAATTCCACTCTTCAATCTCTTTGTCAAAACACATCTGAGTATGAAAATAAGACGTATCATATAGAGGGAGTCAAGTCCCCCTCCAAAGAAAAAGGTCCAGAGGTTGCATGATTCCAACTTAATGGTCGTAGGATGGGCCATTAAGGGGGATTGATTTAATGGATTGTGCACAAGGTGGAAAAGTGGCCAAACCTGACGTGTAGTTCCCATAGGGAGATCTTCATTTAGGGTCATAGAACTCATACCAGGTAGGGAAAAGATGCAGGAGGCACATGGTGAGCCCTTTTCAAAACCCAACGTGAATGAGGACAGGGAGTCCAGATCACCATGTGTTCCTTGGGGAAGTTTTAGGTCGAGGGGCTGAAAATGAAAGTTAGGTTGGGACTGAGGCAAAGTGCACGAGCGTTCCTACTTATCCCATGAGGATGGGAATCAAGCCACACATAGTTATATAAGAGACACGGTAGGATACCAGTTTCAGAGGTAATGAGGTTGTGTGGGTCTGGCCCTTGCACCAAAAGAAGAAGTATTTGATAGATCATGTTTGTTCTTTAGGGTGAATGTGTGATTTCTTTTGAAGCGATGGACCTAGGATAGAAAGTCTGGGCATCACCACAGAAATCAAGTCATAGGAAATCATTGACAAATGGTATGGTGTGTGATCAATACCAAACATGATCCCCCTCGAGTGAGGATATCACGGTGCAGTGCAGTTTTTCGTCGTGCGACCAAGATGATAATGTCACAGTTTAGGGTCATGTGATGGGACCAGCCATGCATTTTAATGTCATGCATTATAGACGCAATAGTTTAAACTCATATGGGACTATGAATCATAGTTTAAAGTCATATGGCTTATACATATACAAAAGAGATGAGGTTCCATATGGAATGTTCATGGAATGATAAATCATACCCGATGTGAATGAGGATGAGGTCCACATCATACCATGTACGATTTCGAGGAGGAAACCTCTAGCCGAGGGGCCAGGAAAGGTTATAGGATAAGGGGCAGGAGAAACTAGATCCTAATTGAGCTGGACCTGAAGATGAGATGTACGGGTGTTCCTACTTACCCCATGAGGATGGGAATCAAGTCACACGTAGTTCTTGAAGGTTCCTTTTAATGTCATGCGGGACAACATACAGTTTAATTTCATGTGGGATAGGAAGTAGGGGGGATAACTCAAAAAAGGGGCTTATGTGGTGCGACTAATGAAAACTCGACATGAATAGGGACATAATCTCATACCACACCACGTGGTCCCATAAGAGTAAGATCCCAGAAGTCAGACCAGTAGAGATAAATTAGTGGAACTCGATCTGGACCCAAAGAAGAGACATTTAGGCATTCCTACGTATCCCATGGGAATGGGAATCAAGTCGTACGTAGTTCTGAAAGAGAACTTAATTTAAGGTCTTAGAGCTCAGACCATGGAGAATCAGAATCCTTCTAAGTAAGTGCAGGCCTCATCCCGATCCCTAAGCCCACATGAGTCAAACTCAGTGTGGGAAATAAGGGCAGAAGAGGTTTTTTTCAATACGTGGAAAGCACGCCAAAGGGAAGTCAGTGTGGATCCCCGAATGATGCCTTTACCATGGATTTTTTCCTCCTAACGTGCAAATGGGTACTAAGGGATAGTGTCGAGAGTTTCGAAATTCCATTTGGACCTGATGGGGTGGAAAATAATTTAAATCAGGTTACCAATATTCAAGGCTTGAAGGGTATGGCATGGCGATGGAGGATAACTGTTGACCATGTTTGAAACACACCATCCATATTGCATTAGCCTGAAATGGGGAAAAAAATGAGCGTCGACCACTGACCATATTCGCAACGCAGGACTTTTATTGATTTTTTGTCTAAAAACCTCGAGGATGTTGCATGTAATGGTAGTAGAGCCCTTAGGCCTAGCATATATTCAATTTGGGGGTCCCTTTGGATGTGAATGATAATGGAAGCCCAAATGAAGAGGAACTCGAAGCTTGAAATGTGGGCGAAAGCATGTCCATGTAGAATCTAACACTCCAGGTTCTAGACCAGAGTACTCATGGGACAATTGGTGAATCACTGAAGAGGGCAGAGGGACCCGACTTAAGGGCCACCGACTCAAAGAGATGAAAGCAGGGAAAGGAATCGAAGGCCACTCAGGAGAGAGAGGTATGTGGTGTGGTTGTTATAAACCCAACATGAATGAGGGAATAAGCCCATACCACATTGTATACCCCTCTTCGGGAAGAATGTGGGCCATGATTCCAAAATGATAGGGGCGTTTCTAAGAGATGGGGATAGACCTAAAGACTAGATGTTTGGGAGGTCCTACGTATCCCATGTGGATGGGAATCAATCCATTCATAGTTCTAAAGGAAAGGATGATGAAAATAAGGGAAAGATACCCCAACGAGGGGTTTGTACAGCATGACGAGTAACCCAATGTGAATGGGGATATAATCCCACACCACACCGTATAACCTTAAGTGAGAACTTGGTCCAGGGGCCCAAAAAGGCCGAGGGGCCTCAGGCTGGGCCATGGACAGAATGTCATGGTCAGCTTGCAGTTTAACGTCCTATAGTGAGGACGAAGGTAGGGGCAAGGTATCTCATCCGGGGGTGTGCACGGCACGGCAAGTAACCCGACGTGAATGAGGACATAATCCCACACCACACTATACAACCCTAAATGAGAATTTGGGCTAGGGGCTCACAAAGGCTAAGGGGTCTATGGCTGGGCCATGGACATAATGTCATGGCCAACTTGCAGTTTAACATCTTGCAATAAGGATGAAGGTTATCTTATTTTATGGTCATAGAACTCAGATCGTATATGCCTAGTTTAATGGCATATGTGTGTGACAGAGAGGGAGAATTTTCATTCTTATGGAAGACCACAAAGCGACAACGATGATAGAGGACAATTGTTGACCAGGTTCACAACACATTATCCACCCTTGTGTGACCAGAAGGGAGAAAAAAATTGAGCATTGACCGTTGACCATATTCGAAACATAGTACTTGTATCAAAATTTCACTTGCAATCCTCCAGGGTGTTAGCCCGTAATGGTAGGAGAGCCCTGGGGCTGAGAATCTATGCAATTTTGGGGCCATTTTGGATATAGAAGGTGATGGAAGCCCAAATGATGGGACTCCCGAAGCATGGAAAGACATATGCTCATGATATAGATGATAAATTGAGGGATGAATCAAGGGGATATATGTTGTGCGGTGAAATATCCCGACATGAATGAGGATGTGAGTCCGTACCGCACCACACAATCTTAAATGAGAACTTGGGCGAGGGGTCCGAAGGGGTCGAAGGACTTGAGGCTGAGCATCACAGACAACTATATCTATATTACCTCTCATGTGGGAATTTCCCTCATAACTCCTAATCACACATGAGAAATGCTCAGTGTGGGAAACAAGGATTGGGATTAGGCTCTCCCCATCACATAAAGGTCCGACAACTGGAATCGCCCTCCTGCTCAAAGAAGACTGGGATTTGGAGAGACGGTGGGGCAGAATGAACCACTTCACTCCATGTTTGGGACATATAGAGGTAGTGACAATGATAAAAGATATCTTCTAAGTATATTTTAAACAAAATATCTATATCGTGTAACCTGAAATGGGAATAACAAATGAGCATCGACTGCTGACGATATTTTCAATGCGGGACTTGTATCGATTTTTTGTCTAAAACCCTCGAGGGTGTTGGTCCATAATGGTATGAGATCCCTTAGGCTGAGCATCCTTGCCATTTGGGGGTCCCTTCGGGTGAGAAAGATAATGGGAACCCAAATGATAGGGTGTGTAGAACATGAATGAACACGTACAATTTCAAATAAAGTTGGGCAGGAGAAGAGACAAATATCTTCAGGGGAGAGAGATACATGGTGCGGTAATGATGAACTTGACGCAAATGAGGGAAAAGGCCTATGCCACACCATGTGTTTCATCCAAATGGAAGGTCCCGAGGTTTTGGGGATGGGCCTACGGATGAAATGTCTGGGCGGTCCTACGTATCCCATGAGGATGGGAATCAAGCCACACATAGTTCTGAAAGGGTCATGCATTTTAGTATCATGTGGTAAGGACGTGGGAGGATTAGAAGAACGAAGAAGGGAACATGGTTCAATGATCGTAACCCTGACATGGGTGGTGCCAAATAAGCCTACACGACTCCATGTGAGATCCTCCAAAAGAACTATGCCCAGGAGGGGGTAGTTAAAGAGGGAGCTGAGGTTGGACTCGAGACGAGGCATCTGAGCATTCCTATATATCCCATGAGGATGGGAATCAATCCATACGTAGTTATTAAGATGTAGTTTAACTTCGTGCAGGATGATTCACAGTTTAAAGTCATGTAGGAATGAACAGTTTAAGGTCATGTTGGACCATCATGTAGTTTAGGGTTGTGCGAGACCGTATAGTTTAAGGTCATGCAAGACTGTAATACAGTTTAAGGTCATGGAAGACCAACACTTTGAGGTATTACAGGACCGTATAGTTTAAGTTCATTGAAACGCACGGCCGATTGTCGCCTATCGACCGGTCAAAATTCCGGTGCTCTGCTAATGTGTATAGCAGCACTCGGGTCGAATCCTCGGCGATGATACTTTGTAATAGTCGTTTGTTTTTAGTTGATTGTATTTTGATTAGGGGGGTTTGTTTGCAGAGCTTAATTGAAATGATTTATGGATGATGTTTGATTTACCAAATTGATAAAGATTAGGGTGAGTTCATCATTGGGGAGTTAAGCATGTGATATCCTTGAGCCTTACTTTGTATTGCATTAAATTAACACCCATGTCATAAGTTGACGTTGATTGGAATTCCTAAGTGTGAAGGCTTTAATCCAAGCCTTAACGTAACTTAGGGTTCTAATCTCAATCAAAACTTATTTATGGTAGTGTATTTATGGTTCCAATAATCCATGGAAACCACTCGTTAAACAAAACATATCATTAATCCATGACATATTAAGTTTAACATACACAATATTAATTTAAAGAATACTCATCGAGAAAAACTCTCAATCACTTAACATCCCCAAATTATAACTCACCCTAATGAGAGATTTACTCAGACATTTGGATGTTTAATATTCTGGTTAAAATAATTATGATGATAAATTAAGAATAGAAGAAAAAGAAAGGGATTAGAAAAGAGTGGTACGTTGACACACACACACGAACGATGATGATAATTAAAAACGGATTTTCGATTGAATGAGGAAGCAAAAGAAGGGAAGGGGATTCAACTGAATTTAAACTATTTTAGGAACATAAATATTAAACTACAGAAGGTGTATGAGAATAATAGATATTGAAGAAGTAACTTGCATTAAAACAGAATTACAAAGAAAGAGAATTACAAGATTACAAAAATGAAGAACACAAAAGTAAGTGAAAACAAAGAGAGGAGGAAAGGACTCTCAAGTGAAAACTTGAGTATGGCAGGTACTCCCAAGCCTTTGGAAAAGCTTTGGTCATGCCAATATGATCTCCTCTCTTCTGAAATGCCAACCCCTCTCAAGGAGAGAAGGGGAGAGTATTTATAGCCCAAGGAGTGGACTGTTTGCATTTCCAATCTGTCCCTCCACTTGCATCGCCAATTTGGAAATTCAGACAGAATAATCTTCAAATATATCCTTCTCAAAGGTTGTAGACAATAATGTTGGACGACTACTCTCAAAAGTTTGAGTCATTTGGACGTAAGGATAAAAAGTTATGGCCGGTTGAATAAACAAACTTAAACTGTCCATTTCAATCCAGTATTTTTGAAGTCCATAACGTGAAAGGGTTTTTGAATATTAAGATGCCTTCAAATCCGAATGGTTTATTCAACAAAGTCTGCCGTCTATATCTCCTATTTCACACTGCAAAATATTAGCTCGCTTGGATGCTTACATCAGGAGATATTCCATGCATACTATACTGATTTTAATTCTCGGCCAGAATGGTGGGCTGGACTTCAATGATTTATTTGGGCCCCTTGTACTTGGATTTTGGCCTTGAAATTTTTATCCAAGATGAAATGTAGTGTCCCCCGAAGTATGGTGGATATTTAATGTTTTTGGACTTCTGTATTGATCCCAGAAAATCAATCTTCAAGGATGGTCCAGTTTGTTCACAGATTCTTTGGTCTTGTTTGTGAGGACCATATGACCCTTAAAATGGTAGAATTGGATCATGGTTCCTTATAATGAAATGTTGTATATTGAAAGGAGAATCCTAAAAAACAAGAACCACACAATTTGGATCAGTATAGTGATAGTTATAATTAAAACATTAAACTGACTCAATTTGACTACTTCTAAAAATGCTCAAATATTATACTTAATATTAAAACATTAATATTTCACCCAAATTATGCACATTTCATATAAAATAAGTAAAGGGAGAATATTATAAGTCATGAAAATATTAATAACATCAGTCATACTGGACCATATATTTTATGGTCATGTGGGACCAGATGGCTCAAGAAAAGTATTTATTGAGGAACTTGGCATTGGTGGGAGGAGTTATATGCTCACCATTCATGGTAACCAGTGAGTATGCATCATTGGAGTAAACCTTGTGAATGATGTGAGGTACTTCCCATTTGGGCTCCAACTTGGGTGGTTTCCTGCTAGGTATCATTGGTTCCCTCAAGACCAATACCAAGTCACCTTACAAGAATGAATGGAGGTGAGATTTCTTGTTGAAATATCTGGTTATATTGTTCTGATGCCTTTCTAGATTATGCAGGGCACAAAGCCTATTCTCGTCGAGTGCTTCCAACTCATCCAGACGGATTTTGGCTACTTTATCTGGCACTTTCAAGTCATAGACAGTTGTGCACAATGAGGTTAATTGAATCTCTATGGGTAGGACAACCTCCGTCTCATACACCAAGGAATATGGGGTCACCTAGGTGGAATTACGAGTTGCCGTCTGATAAGCCCAGAGGGAACTGGGGATCTTGTTCGTCCAACTCTTCTTATTTTGATCAACCATTTTCTACAGAATGTTAGAGAGGGCCTTATTGAATGCCTCGATCTGTTCTTTTTCATGGGCATGATGGCAAGAGCTATGGTTAGAATAGATGTTGTACTTAGAGTAAAATTTCTTTAGCTCAGCTGCTCGGAAGTTCGTGCCCTTATCGGTGAGGACGGCATGAGGGACTCCAAATCAGTAGATGATGTTGGAACTCACAAAGTCAACAATGGAATGGGCCTTGACCTCCTTGAGTGGAACTGCCTCTACCCACTTGGAAAAGAAATTTATGTCCATTAGGATGAATCTGCACTGGCGAGCTGTCATTGGTGGATATAGTCCCACGACATCGAGTCCTCACACCGCAAATAGCCAATAGTATTTGGTGGAGTGGAGAGGCTCTAGCATATGATGCATAAAGTTATCATGGATTTGGAACACATGGAATCTCTTAGAGAACTCGATGCAGTCATGAATCATGGCGGGCTAGAAGTACCCTAATCTTTGGATCTAGTGAGATAGCTTTGGCCCGATCTGATGAGCCGCACAGTAATCTCCATGAACCTCTTGCATGACCATAGAAATCTCGACTCCTTGAATGCAACGGAAGATAACCCCATCAAACCTGTGCTTATAGAGGATTTTCTCATGGCCAGGGCCATCCTGGAGGGTGGACTACAATGCGTGGCATCAGATTCGCTCACACTCGGCCCGATCAGCTGGGAGGTAACTATTTTGGAGATACTTTACAAATGGGGGATCTCCATTTGGGAGTCACTTAAATAAATTGATTTGGATGTTCTAATGTGGAGGCTCCGGTAGTAAGATGGCTCACCTATAGGTCGTCTTCGTCATCTGTGGTGACAGGAGAAATGACTCTTCGATGTGCCATGTGGATAATCAGATCATCCTGCTTAGGTTCTGCAAGTGATGTAGCCAAGCCGGCCAGGGCGTCAGCTTTACCATTCTAATATTGAGGAACATGAGTGACTTTTGGCTAAGATGGGAACTGGGCCATTAGCTGGAGAGTATGTTCCAATAATGGTACGAGCTCTGTCTTTCTAACAACGTAGTAACCATTGATCTACTTGATGACTAGTTCAGAATCCCCTTTTACATGAAAATTGGGAACATAAATCTCGAGGGACAGCTCGTGGTCAGTGATGAGAGCCTGATAATCCACCTCATTGTTGGTGCAGTATTCTGACAACAGGAATGAGTATGGTAGAATGGATTGTGTTGGGGTAATAAAGATGATACCCAATCCTACTCTATTGAGTTTGAGATCATTAAGCCTCCTGCTGGTGGGGATTTAGGAAGCACCATCAAATTGAATCTGCTAGCACAACATGGATTGGTCTACTGAGAGGATCGCCTCATCAGATAAATCGAAGTCCAGGGACTGGTCAGAAGGAGACATATAGGAATCAAGGAACTCTACCAATTCTTTCCCCTTAATAGCTTTCTAAGGGACAAACCAGATGTCGAACTAATAGAGGATTACCACCCACCGAGCTAGGTGGCCTATCAACTTGGGGAAGTTCGGGATGTACTTTAGTGGGTCTACTCAGAACACTAGCTATACTTCATGGTGCTGCAAGTAATGTTGCAACTTATGTACTAAAAATACCAGTGCAAGGTATCTCTTTTCAATGGTGGAGTATCTGGTCTCCGTATTGAGGAGCATGCGGCTGAGGTAGTAAAGGTTGTTCTTCGTCCCCTCATTGTTCTTATGGGTGAGAAGGGCGTTGAGAGATCATTCTAGGGTGGTCACATAAAATACCAATGGCTTTTCAGAGATGAGTGGAATTAAGACCATAGGTTGGAGCAGATGCTACTTGATCTCCTCAAAAGTAGTCTGAAACTCTTCGTCCCACTCATAGACAGTGCCTTTCTTCATGAGCCGAGAAAAGGGCTTACACTTTCCAGCTAGATTCGCAATGAATCACCATATGTAGGCTAAGTGGCCTTTGAAAACCTGAAGCTCCCAAATTTTTCTCGGAGGCTAATGGCCTTGATCTTCTCTGGGTCAATATCAATGCCCTTGTACCTGACAATGAAGCCAAGAAACTTTCTATAGGTGACACTGAAGGAACACTTCAATGGGTTCATCTTCAGGTGATGGGAATAGAGGAAGCCAAACACTTTCTCAAGGTCTTTGATATGGTCTTGACACTAGCGAGATTTGACCACCAGATCATCCACATAGCATTCCACCAACGTTCTGAGGATCAGATTAAATATACGATGCATAACCCGCTGATAGGTGGCACCTGGATTCTTTAAACCGAAGGGCATGAATTTGTAACAGAAAGTACCTTGTGGCACCATGAAGTCTGTGAAATCCTCATCCTCAAGGGCCATTTAGATTTGGTTGTACCCAGAGTACCCATCCATGAAGGAGAGGGCTTGGAATCCAACTATAACATCAATCAACAACTTCGTCATAAGAAGGGGAAAATCATCCTTCGGATAGTGATGGTTGAGATCCTGGAAGTTGATGCAAACTTTTATTTGTCAGTTCTTATTCCCAACTTGCACAATTTTGGCTATCCATTTGGGGTATCGGAACTCCTTAACAAAATTTTCTATTAGGAGATTATCAACTTCCACCTCCACCATGGTACTATGAGAAGGGTGCATCTTTCTGGGAGGCTGCTTGAACCCACGATGATTTTCCAGGAGACCGAGGCGGTAGATGGCTACCTGAGGATCTAGTCCTGACATCTCATCATAACTCTAGGCGAATACATCATGGTGTTGTTTCAGGATGTCTATGTACTGTTTTTGCTCCTCGAGGGGCATGATGGCACTGATCAATGTGGGTTTCAAGTCTACCTTGCTACTGAGGTTCACCTGTACTAACTCGTTGACTATGGTAGAGACACCCTCTTCAAAGGTGGGAGGAGCATCCTCCAAATACTCTTCTCCATTTATAAATAAGGGATCCTCGGTGGGAGGAATTTCTTCTGAGTTGGAAGATCTCGACGGGAGGCTGGTACCAACCTGAGTGGCAGTGGTCATTACATCAGAGGACTCATGTGATGCTGCAACCATAACGATGAAGGTTGTTGATATGATCCCATCCGGCCTTTGGCCCAAGGGGCCACGCTTGATGATATCAAAGAAATAGTGTCATGTTGGATTTATCCAGTTAATTCCAGCCCGGCGGAACAAGCACATATGATGTATTTCCATTGCCATGGGGCAGACATCCCGATACCTTATGGGGGTAAAAGACTTCAGGATCACCTGAGATTGATTTTTATAGGAGTACGAGGTGATCTTCCAGTGTCTCTTAGGCCTGAGAATTTGTTCCCCACTCATCCCAAAAACAATGAAGAATTGTCCCATGTCTGGGGTCATAGCCTCCAATTGGTGGATTGGAAATACGTAGGCGTCATCTAGATCTGTCCACGGGTCGGTTGCAGCTATGGCATGCTCAACCTCATTAGTCTGAATCTGCTTTCCTTGCTCTTGTAGTAGTTGGCATCTAGGTATTGGGATTCTCAAGAGAAAAAGGGAGACGCATCACCTTGAAGCATTCCCACTCGACCATTAAGGGAGTACTTGAGGCACTGTTGATATGATGAGGGAACCACCACATGCAGGTGGAGCTATGGCCTTCCCATCAATGCATTGTAGGTGGTGTCCTGGGAGACTTCCATAAATTAGGTGCTGGCAACTAGGCTGCCAAAATGGGTCTTCAAGCAGATCTTACCGACCAGTGTCTATTCTGTCCTATCATAACCTTGGATTCTTAGGTCAGAGGGACTCAGATCATCTTCATACAATCCCAGCTTTCATAGTGTTTAAGTCAGGATTAGGTTAATTTCAGATCATGTTTCGACAAGACAGCGATGAACCACCACACCATTGAACTATCCAGTGATGTACAATAGGTGAATGTTCCCCTGTATGGGAGAGCCTTAATATTCTCACGAGAACGAGATAATGGACTAGCATTCAGCATTCTCGACCGCCTTAGAATGAAAAGCTTCTATGACTTCTACTTCCATCTCAAACTAGAGGGGGCTCTTTAAGGCCTCAGTAAGGGACTCACACATGTCTAACAATAGGCGAAGAGCCTCAAGGATAGAGAGACTAGATGTAATGCTGGAAATATGTTTGAGAACATCATAATTCCATGAAAGGTGCGAAATTCTGCTTGTAGGAGGTCGCTCTATGACAGGAGGTATGGTGGGCCCTATCGACTGGACCGGCAGCTGACTGGTACTGGGAACAATCCGCTGCCCACTGGTCAAGGCCTATGGAGTGGCTACCGGATCAGGGATAGGTGACTGAGACTAGCCTATAGCAGGGTGTGACTAGTCACGATATGGTCGGAGTGGCTCTTCCTGATCCAGCAACATGAATGACAGTGAAGGCGAGCCGGATGCCACCAGATGAGAAAGTTTTGCATGCTAAGCTCTACGTTGAGCCTGTTTCCTGGCTTTGGTATCATGAACAACCTAAATGGAAGTGACGACCAAGGCACTCTAATGGCCCATATAGCCACAGCTCCATCGACACTGATGACAGATGGGGACGTTGGGAGGATCCTCTTGGCACTCCTCATCGTTAGGAATCATGTAGGGATTTACCAGCTCTATGGTGTTAACTGAGGCATACCCATGACCACCACTCAAAGCGTTGTCCACTATTGGATGGATTCTGGGAGGGATTGATATCTCCTGGGGAATGAAGTCTCTAAGAGTACGGGGTGATGATGGCATCATCAGGGGACATTCCTTTCCCTTGCGTTGCTGGTGTTTGCTCTTTTGGGAAGAGGACGACTGAGATGATGATGTAGAGGTGGCCGTTGTAGCTTCTGAAGGCTCTAGCCGATTCAGGTGTGCCTAGATGACACCATGGGTATGGGTGACTGTTTTTTAAGCCATACAGTCATCATAATTCTTGGATCCATGACTGGAAACTTGATTCCACTCACCCTCGCTGTCACTGCTGCTGTCTGGCCTCACAAAGATGCATGCCACCTATGCCGGAGCCTAGCCTAAATAGACTATGTTATTATCTACCTGGTCTTTAAGACAGTATTTGAACACATATCACTTCTTGAGAGTGTGTCCCAAGATCTAGTGGCAGGGGAATTAATTAGGTTGATCATTAAGGTTTTCCTCTTACAATCTTCTACACTCAAGAAAATGTATAATCCCCTACTCCAAGGCACTGTGGAAGTAACTGGGGACCTGTGTCTCGTTGAAGGAGTGGGTCTAGCTTCTCCTATCTAGAAAGGGGGCCCTTGGAGCATGACCCTGATGAGGGGCTGGAGGAGCCTACTAAGAAGGTGGAACTCGGTTGTCTCGCCTGGGCAGTGATGGCGCATGGCATGGGGGCACCTACCGATTCTGAGGTGGGAACTGTTGGGTTGGTGTATGCACCTAAGGTAGAGGGCCTTTGTGAGGTTGTGGAGGTGGCTCCACTGGAAACAACTCTAGTCACCTGTGGGCCTCTATTTGGGCCACTACGGTAGGCTCGACTATGGCATCCCTTCTCACGGGGATCGTAGGAGGCAACATACATGACTGCTTGGCCTACTGTAAGGCTTCCTATAGGTGCTGAGCCTTATCAGAGAAGTCTCGAAATCCCCTAGGATAGTTCTGGGTGATCAGAGAGGGGACCATCTCCATCTTAAAATTCCTTATGCAGATTGTCATCAATTTATTTTGAGTTAGCGGCATGTTAAGGGAATACATGAGTCCTTTCAACTGAGCTACAAAGTCGGTGACACACTCATCAGGCCTCTGCTTGCACTTGAAGAGGTCCATGATACTCTTCTTCCACGTGGTGGAACTGAACTGGTAGAGGAATTTATTACGGAGGTCCTCCCAACCGGTTATTGATCCAATGGGGAGTTGGTTGTACTAGACAAATGTAGATGCTTCCAATGTCTTCACAAAACATTAGATCATGGTGGCCTCCTACTGCGTTGGAGTTCCCAACATGGGGTCACACCTTGAGGTAAAGTGGGCCAGGTGGTATGGCGGGTCCCCTTTCCCATTGAAGGGGTAAAAGGTGGGATTCTCGAAACCCAGAGGTGCTGGCATATCATCCACCCATGCTAGATATGGCTTTCCATCTGGTGGGATTTCCACCTATCGCATCTCTAATGCCTTGATACGGGCAATGAGGGTCGCCATCGGATCATCTGGGTGGGGGTTCTTGTCTTGATGGGGATCCCTAACTACCAATGCTTTGGCAGGTTCTTCAATATGATAAAGTGGCCCAGTGGCTCGTGGGGCAGCTAGTGGAATGACTTGTCGGGCAGCTAGGGGATCCTGAGCTAGATCCCAAGGGTTGTTACGCCATTCAAGAGGATTTGAAGATACATATCATGCTCTCTTGTCGTGAGCTCCAGCCTCAACCCTGTTTGTGTGTGCAGGATGGTCAGGGTCAACTGGAGGAAATTCTATGAGGGGAAGCTTTGCCTGCCCCTGCTACCTCAGTCTAGGATCATCGTATTCTGATCGTCGCTCTGCATCACATTTATCAAGGAGGTCGTCAAGCTCCTTCTTCTGTTATGCAAGTTTCTCAGGAAACACGACTTTCTTGGGGTCATCCTATGCCTTATGCACTGAGCCAAATGGGTCGAAGGGCTTGAATTCTCCAAGGAGTTCCTCACCCTTACCATGATTTTAGCAAAGGGCTAATGCCTTGGTGGGTGTGGGGAGACCCAGCAGGCTCCTCTGTTGGCAAGTAACCATACCCAATGGATCCAATGGATGTGGCACACCTTCAGGGGGGAGGTACCCATCAAAGAGATCTAGCTCATTATCCTCTTCTAATAGGATGACCATGTTGACTGTGACTCTACCTGGGGGCATGTCCTCGATATCACATGGCAGGCTAGGTTGCCACCAGATAGGACTGAAGAGGAGGGCATCATATTTACCCCAGCCATAGATCTGCACATGGGGGAAGCCTCTTTGATAATCTTGCGGAGTACCCTGAAGCTCTGAATGCACCATTGTTGTAGGGTCCTACAGTGACTTGGTGACTCAGGGCACTGGGCTACAGGGAGCACAACCAAATCAACTAGATGACATTGTTCACAAAGGTCCTCAAAATTCTCTTGGATCTTAGGGTAATCCACTTGCTGATGACAAGGGTGGAAATGAGTCGCCTAGAGGGTTTGATGGAAACACTCGATTTCCTCTTAGGTGAGGGATTTCGGCTCACAGAAATTCAGTGTTGCAACTGGCCAAAACATCTCAAGGAAGTGGTATTCTATAAGGATATCCCATAATCTCTTAGGCTCATATTCAGGGTTTGGCCCTTCATTGCCTCACTTTTCAACCGGAGGTGGCTGGGGGATGGGCAGTGGTACCGAAACAAACAACTGGGATGGTAGGCTAGCCGTTGGAGAGTACGGTGAGCGAGCTAACAAACTGCCACATCTCGGGATATCCTCTATAGAGTGAAGTGACTTAGCCATGACATCGCGGTAAGACGGGCCGAAGACCACAGTTTCTGGCATGGGGGATACGACTGGTGGTGGTGTACCACTCTGCTTATCGTCCACCATTGGTCCCCAGAATACCTCTTCATGATCTCTAGTCAAGGTAGAGAGTGCTTCTGGAGATGATGGTAGCGATTTCTTGGTCATAACCTATGAAGTTGCCAAATTTTTATCCTCTTGGATATACCTGCAGAGGGAGTCAGGAATCAGATGGACCTCACATTCTGGGATTACTAGGCCGATTCCCCTTGTTCTTGACCCGTACCTTGACAATGAGGACCTGGGTGAGGGTTCCATCGTTGAGTCGTATTCAGATTCAGAATCTGAGAAGCAAACCGGTTTTATCTTAGTCTAAATCTTCTCAGTATTAATTTTATGGTGGAGACCACCCGCCCTCTTTCCCCAGGATGGTTCTTTAGGGTAGAGAATATTTTCAGCACGAGGAGGTCCTTCGGCCATACTGGTGCTGGGGTAGAGAGTAATTCTACCAGAGTAAGCTGAGGTGCGAGGAGCACTGGGACAGATATCAAATGGTATATGGGTAGGATATCTATGGGAACTGTTGGAGTAGGTAGGACCTCCGCTCAAGCCCATAGGAGCATGGTTGGGACCCCCATTCTTGTTTCCCCTGGCGACATCAGTGTGGGGAAGGTCCTCGTACTGGTCGAGCTGAAGATGGGTAGGGCCTTCGGGCTGGGTGCTGGTGAAGCGAGGCTGGCCTTCTCCCCTATGGTTGCTGAGGTGAGGAGGACCTTATTTGGCTCCTATAAGAAAATAGGGAGGGCCCCCAAGCTGGAGATTGACCAGATGTGCAACGTCCCCACACCAGTGGTTTGTGGAAGGTGGGATGACTCCATACCCGATGTAATGAGCACGAGAGAGGCTTCCATGTAGGGTTTCACCATCATGGGGAGGTCCCTTATTCAGACTGAGGGTATCACAAGGTGGACCTCCATGTCTATTCTGGATGCGGGGAAGACCCGTGTTTTCTATAGTTGTGGTACGGGGAGGGCCTCCATACTGGCGGCGTCCATTACCTTCACCGGCGGCTGAGAGAGTCGACCATGCTTATTTGTGGGGCAGTTGGGGCCTCAATCCAAGCTGAGTATACAAGTTCCCCTACTCAAAATACACAAGTGGTTGATGATATATGTTGGTAGTGGCATGAGCCACAGTAGTAGCTGACATTGACGCCCCTTGGCAGGCGTCCTCCTCGGCCTATGCCCGACGTTGGTGTTGGGTCAACCGGACCTGAGCCAACACTGTAGGCACATGGCTTAACTACTCCTTGACTTGTGGGACCGGATAATGGAACTGGCACGACCTAGTGGGAGCCCTCTTTGGGGGCCCCTTAAATGGGATCCCGATCGGGTCGGCCCGGACATCTCCCACCTCATCAGCGTAGGGGAGAGAGTTGTCGAGGCGTTCTGGGGAGAGGCTCATGAGACGATTGTAAGTTATAGTGAAGAGTAGTGTCTCCCTGCACAACCCTTGGGGGTAGTGTTGGTGGTGAGGTGCAGACGCCTCTATATCCTGGCGGGCCATATCCTGAGTTGGGATAATCCCCTCTTCCTCGCACTAGCATATGAGGTCGTTGATCACTCTATGCTGAATGAATTCAGATGGGGAAATGGGGTGTGGGCACCCAATGTTTGTAGGTGTGGAGATTGTTTTCAAAGAGAGGGATCTGCGTGGGACTGCCGCATTGGCATTGTCACTACCCCTGCGTCAGTGGTAGGGCAGTGATCGAATTCCTGCAGTAGCTTGGTTCCTAAAAAGTAGGGAAATTAACCCATTAATGTTGAAAGTAAAGGAATTGACGACCAGTGCCCCAACTCCATTCCGTCTTCCATGGCCAGTATGATGGATCCACACTGACAACATCACAGATCGGGATGTCCAATGTTTTGACCGCCCCAACTTCTAGTGAGTTTCATGCCAGGCTCGCAATTTTCTTGGTGGGACCTGGGGCCGGATAGCTGGACCCGGTGACACGCTAGTCCACTGATGTCTCAAATGCTACTAATCTCAATCTTGAGGAAAAGAGATTCATGTTAGGTTCACCATTTATGTTTCTGGCACTTTCGACAGGGCGCGCGCATCTGTCTGTTCGAGGTCGACGATGCTGTTTTTTTCCCCGCATTCCTACTTTTCAAAGGCGGGCGACATCTGTTCCTTGTTCAGGGACATTTTCTCATTGATTTAAAAGGGATGATGGGATGTCGGTTCTTCCTTCCATGGATTATTCCTCGAAACTCATCACCTAATACAGGTCTCCCTTATAGATTAAGATGTTTTTCGTGAAACTCTTCCCAGTTCCATATTATCATGGAAACCAGTTAATTACACTGCTTCTGTTGGGAAATTTCAAGGGGTACGGTCAGGGCAGAAACCTTCGATCAGAGGATTAGTCACGTTGGACATCACTGGTGTGTCTGGACACTAGAACACTGGTGTGTCTGGGTTTCTTACCTTATTATAGGGCTTCTCAAGGGCGCAGATGCCTGAGGCATCCCACATCAAACGCGGGGAATTATATGCCATAGGAATGTATCTTAGATTTTCCCCAGCTTCCTATGTTTAACACAGGGTATTCCACAAGTTTAATGTCCATCGGAGACGGATCAGACTGATTATAACACTGACTAGAGCAGATCAGGTGAGTGCAACCCGTGGAGCGAACATCGATGTTGGGGCTAACACATGGTTAGAAACCCAATTGTTGTTAAAGTGAATGGGGAATGGGGTGGCATGATCCCACTGGGATTTGGTGGCCTGGTTAAGAACCAAAATGGATGGTGGATGGCTAAGTGAAGTGGGTGGAGAATGATGTGGAGTCGACTCGAGGATGACAGTGATGTTGGGCTTGAGTCTCATAGAGACCTCTTACATATCATTCTGTCGGGGAATCAAAGTCCTCTTAGTTCACCTGACAACGACTTCCTATCAAATGTGGATTTCAAAGGCTTACCACTAGATTGGATCAAAATAGCTTATCGCTGGATGGGATCGCAACGGCTTACCACTGTATGGGATCGCAACGGCTTACCGTTGGATGGAATCACAACGACTTACTACTAGATGGGATCACAATGGCTTACCACTGGATGGGGTCACAACGGATAACCGCTGGATGGGATCCCAATGGCTTACCACTGGATTGGATCGCAATGTCTTACCACTGGATGGGATCACAACGACTTACCATTGGATGGGGTTGCAACGGCTTACTGCTGGATGGGATCGAACCTCAAGGAGACTTCCTATGTACCTTATCCAAGAGACAAGGATCAAATCCCATTTAGTTAGAAATGGTGGATTCAGTTTAGCGTCATGTTGGATGAAAAGGGGGAATTTAGTTTAATGTCATGCGGAATAAAGGTGGTCTAACGTGAAGGGGGATCGAAACCAATGGTTGTTGGTCTTGAACCTCAGAGAGGCTTCCTACATACCTCGCCTTAGCATGGATCAATGACCTCGTAGTTCAGGTGGTGGGAACAACATAAATGGGGTCAGAACCAATGGGGTGTTGGGATTGAACCTTAGGGAGGATTCCTATGTACCTTGCCTTGGAAAATATCAAAGTACACATAGTTCAGGTGGTGTGGGTGAACCAACATGAAGATGGTCGGGACCAATGGGTGGTGGTCTTGAACCTCAGGAAGGATTCCTAAGTACCTTGCCTTGGAAAGGATCAAAGTCTGCATATTTCAGGTGGGTTTTTGGAGCTTACACTCTAGGATTCCTAGAGAGGATGTCATGGTCGATGCTTACTATAAGCCCATGTGAGCGATGCTCTGTGTGAGAAACAAGAGTCGGAAAAGGCCTGACAATCACACCGTGGAAGGTGCATCTGTGGCAAGTGGAATATGTCTTACACTTAGTTAGCATAACAAAGAGGAAACAGGGGCTTACGCGTGGTTAGTAGCCTGAAGAGATGGATATTGGGACTTACTCTAGGGTTGAGTCCTGTGTTGTGACAAAGCCCTGTGGGAGAGGGATTTGGCGCCCAGGAAGAGAGGATCAAGGATGCTACCTCCTACAAGAAAAGCTAGGGGCTTACACCATGGTGGTTACCCTTTCCCCATGGACAAACACTGCTCTGATAAAGAGGATCTCATTCCATATGAGGAATGATCTCACTCTCGTGGAGACTAGTGGGTGTGCATAATGTCCAAGGTGGGGGAACCCCACGTCCGACGCATGGGGCGTGGTCATAGTTTAATGTCATGTGATGAGGATGATGGCACTTGGCAGTTTAATGTCCTGCAGCATGGACAAGGTGGATTTGCTCCACACCCCTAGGACTTACATAACTGATACCCACCCACCCTTGAGGGAAGGAAGGCATCGACAATTCCGTGAAAATGGGTGTTATGGATTGATCCATTGGGGGGTCCACATTATCATGGCTATGCAAAAAATAAATAGTCGTTAGCGTTCCTATGCGAAGAAGTGGGAGTTGAAGTAATGCAACAGAAATCATCACCCAAGGGACTTTGAAATTTCTCCGTGAAAACCTGAGGGGGAACATGGGAAGAGAGCGCATGACACAGGTGTGTTGCGCATAAGATAGGCTTGGACAGGTTGCCTCAAGGTGAGCGTAGCACATGGAGTGTGCATAAGAGAATGGGTCAGGGCAAGATAGAAGGTATGCACGCAAGATGCAAAGATTGCACACAAGAGGGAAAGGTTGCACGCAAGATGGACGGGTTGCGTGCAAGACAGATGGGTTGTGTGCAAGAGGGGCCTATGTCACACAAGATGAACTGGTTACATGGAAGAGGGACTGGTGGTGCGCAAGTCAGAAGGGTCACGCGCAAGAGGGAACAGTGGCGCGCAAGAGGGACCGGTTGCGTGCAACACAGACTAGTTGCATGAAATGGCGCCTAATGCAGAGGGAACATGAATGAAAGAGGGTATCCCTTGCATGAAAATGACTTGGGGATAAAATGAAGATCATTCCCAAGAGGTACTGCCCAAAGGAGTCCCCTCAGGGGACCTGTCGCGCAAAATCCAATACCTGAAGGCCATGGGGTTTTTCGCACGGTTGCAGAAGACGTGATTTTCACACTACATAGAATCGATTCGTCTTCTTTTACCATCTTTGAAGGGTGGGGACATGGTTCATTTTATATCTGGATTCCTCAGAGCGGCACGCAAAAGCCCAACACACAAACTCTTGTCTGATGTCGACTTGTGCGCGCAAATGGGGGTCAGGTGTACAAACACCTGTTTGACGTCGCCTTGTGTACGGAAACATGGCCGAGTGTTCAAACTTCTGTGTGACATTGGCTTGTGCGCGAAACGGGTCCTGGAGTGAAAATTCCCATTTGACGTCGTCTTATGCACGGAAATAGGGCCGGGTGGGCAAACTCTCATTTGATGTCACCTTATGCGTGGAAATGGGGTGGGCGTGGAAATTCAAAGTGGACGGCGCCTTGGGCATGGAAAGGGGGTCGACGCGCAATATTTTTCATTCTAGAAGGCCTCTTGCACGCATCCCCCAAATCTTGTGTGTGACCGACTCCCGGGCCCTGAAATATTCTCCTTCCATCCCGGATTCATTCGTTGCTCTTTTATCCACCTGATGAGGCCCTTCTTCTAATTTCGGCGTCAATAATCATCTCAACCACCAGAATCAAGCCCATAGGCCGATGGAAAATACATAATTTCCATTGAAAATGGGGTCCACATCCCTAAAATGGCCAATGGTGCACTCCCCACCATATATCTTACCTCATACCACTCCTTGAGTGCAACCTCAATAGGTTCCTTTATCAAACTAGGAATGATATTTAAGAAGAGAAGAATCTCAGTGTAGATCCAATTCTCTCTTAACATACTCAATAAGATGTAAAATAAAGCATGATCATCACTAAATAGAAGTGCACCAATATTCCATCGATAAGTGTGTATCACTCTCTCTGATCCAGACTCACATCAAAACAAGCTATACTTTCCTTTAACCAACTCCTAACACCACATATTCTAAAAATGTGTGTCTAGTTCCAACCACAGGTCAATCATCTCATAGAACCCAATTCATTTCTAGTGTCTCCTCTACCAAAGAGGAAAATTATCATTTCATAAAAACTTCTAGGAAACCATTCCCACAACAAGTCGTGAAAACACCATTGCTCGACTCGCATATGACCACTCACTGATTTATGATTTAGACGGTACAATACATAATTGGAATTTACCTTTATCACCCAGATCATGCTCCCATGAGTCATCCATTATAATGAAAAGATGTCTATGCTACAAAAAACATAAGTCTCATAATCTAAAATCTCTCTTGGAACTCTTCATCAAAATCATGCACCTCACTCATGCCACAATTTAGCCCATGACCACCCATCACCCGACATCATTCCAGTCATGAGAATCTACTCATGCTCTGACTATATTAGTGATAGAAAAAATAGTGGTAATTTGGGTCATACAATCAAACATTCCTACTCATTGAATCTAGTATTGATACCCAAGCACCCTAGATGTTTCGTCAAAATCCAAAGGCATCAACAAGCCTATATAAAAAACCCAAGCACTGACTGTGAATCAATCCCAAAAGTGCATATAACCTAGATTACTACCTAGAAATGAATCCAAAAACTCAATCTATCCTCGCTTTAAGGTTTCCCTCAATCAAAAAGAAAATTATGCCTACATGGTTCTAAGTCAAAACTAAGGGTCTCTAGGTCTTCCACCTTGAAATACTGATCAAGTCTCACAACTAGGTCACAAGGTATATCCACTTAGCCCAAAAATCAAACCTATATAAGGAAGTTAAGGGTAAAATATACCTATGAGGTCCAAAAATTTCAACATCATCCTATAAGGGCCCTAATCCTCTTTGATTGTCCTTCTAAGGAACTCCTCCCTGGAGGTCATGATGTAACATGGGAAGTGATACTGAAGTGAAACTCATAGAGAATCCATACCTGGTAATACTCCCTTGAGGTCTAGTTCATGAGAAATGTTTTGGTACCTATCATCATCATACTTAGTGATCAGACTAGATAACCAGAAATGAAGGTCGGTTATGTAAAATTCTAATACAAGCTATGTAGGAAAACACTATATATTTTTTTAATGACACATTAAATAACCAAACCTAAGAAAAAACCCTACATGGGGTCCATCATTTGGGAATCATATTCCATGTTGACCTACTAGGGTCGATGCACCTCTTGTCCATGAGGAACGAGTCATCAACTACACTATCAAACATCTCATTTTAGATCTACATGGTCTTTCATTAGAATTTAATATATATACAAGTCGATCCAATTGATTAGAATTCCACAAAAAACCAATACAGAGAAACACTATTTAGGTTTTTGTTGTCACTAAAAAAAATTGGCCTCTATCATCAATAAAATCACACGCTATCATGCCTATAATTAACATGTGAATCCTACATGCCAAATATGATTCATGAGATTCCTCTTGCATTTTCCATCCACGAGTCAAAATCAATCACTAGCCACATGTCAATGGTCCAAGAGCCATAAATCTATAATAAATCATAACATCCACCAAACTTGTTCATATCTCAAAGTAAAAAATAAAAAAAAAATAACTTCACGAATATGAATAGTAATACCTTATCCTTGGAAACCAGGACTTCTTACCAGAACAAGTGTTTTTGATGCACCATTCTAATATCCATCACAAGTTCTGACACATTTCTAATACTTTTATCTACCATATACAAAATAGTAAATAAAAATTAAAGGAATATATATGATACCACTTTATAAAATCCTGACCTAGATTTTACTAAACTAGTGCTCTAAGATGGTTTTCCATAAGGCCTTAATAACATCTATCCATTGCCAGAGGATGTATATAACAACCCTGGTATTTATTACACACTTAAACCAGATTTATTACATAAAATCTTCACTTGATAAAACATGTAAGATAGAAAGGTCTATTGTCTTTGGGGCTTAGGATCATAACATAACAACTTAAAATATGAAATAAAACATCTTTATTGAAAACTTCCTTTACATGACCACTAAATTCCCTCATACTTAGCATTGCATGGGATAACCTGAGGACATTCATAAGAAAAGGGTGAGCTATAAAGCCCAGTAAGGGACTAAACATAGAATAAATTGAGGAATACAATACATGTTATACAATAGGTATATCAATGGATCACAATAGAAACATGAACATAAAATCATGATAAATAATGATAATCATATAATGGAAATGTGGCAACAACACTAAACATGGAATTAGCATGAGCCAAGGCTCATTGCACATGGAGCATGAGTAAACCATTATTTCACCTGAAGAATGAGTAAAACCTCATTTCAATTGAATTATCATGAGTAAACACCCATTTAAATGATGTATCATGATACTATACTTTACCCAATGCATTGGAGCGCTATTAGGGTGCACCCTTCTTAATCATTTTATTTCATGCATTAGTGTGCCACATGGATCATATAACATAGAATCAATCAACATCATAAGTTATTCAAAAATTAAGTAATGTGGAATAAATAAATTAAAGTACCATTAAATATGTATATGTTCATAAAGGTGAATACCCTTGATAGATACATGGGTATGGTATTCACTACACAATGATCTTGGCTTGGAAAAAAACACGGTGCAATTTCAGTAGTATAATAGCATGACATAAGGATTCATGAAAATGGTTGATGAGAGAGAAAAGGGTGTCTCCTCATATGTACATGAAATGGAAAATAAGGGGGTCATATAGATACATGTCCCAACAAACATAATGGAATTTAGATGTATAATACAATATAATTACTTGGATGAAAAAGAGGAGAGAGAAATCTGTCATGGAATTTCGGCATGGTAACGAGTGTACGTTGGAGGAATTAATGAGAAAGAAATGGGTATACCATAATCCAAAAATAAATATGTAAGTATTATGGAGGTTAAAAATTGTACCCCAACATTTTTAATTGAAAACAAAAGGGCATAACAACTTAAAGAAAATTGGACAAAAATGAGAAAGGAAGAAATCCCTTACTTGGAAGTGTGATCCCAAAGGCTTGGGAGAGGCTTGAGAGAGGATTCTTGGGAGATTAGGGCACCTTGGGAGGATTATATAGAGATGATGGTAGGGGTTGGTTGAACTATAAAGGCTTTGAGTGAAGAGTAAGTGGAATATTGGGTGGGTTTATATAGGAAATGAGAGGGAATTCTTTATTATTTAGGTTTGGGAAACCTCACATTAAACTAATCAAAACCACTAACCATCCCATGGTTTTTTACCATTGTTTTTGCCCAAGGGGAGTGGAAAAAATATTTTATAAAGAAAATGGCCGAACTTCTTAAAATAACAGGGTTTCTTCTTTGGAGGTGAGTCACACTCTTAAGGAAAACAATTTAAAAAAACAAAATGTTTTATAAACCTTGAAGGGTCCATTAAAGCTTTGTAAAATAAATAAAAGAAACCCAAAATCACATTATTTTAATTTTAAAATATAAATTGGCCGAAAATAATGTTTATATTATTTTATTACATCACTATTGGGTCATTATGATGTCATAAAAAACATTATATATTTCAACTGTATTTAATTTTTACCCAAAAATTCGACTTTCTGAGAATATTATGAAAAATTCACCGTTTGATAATTTCAAAGTCCTGATTCCAAAAATAATATTAATTTTATAAATATTTGAATTTTTACTTTTAAAATAAAAACCGACATTTATCGAAAATTCATGGGTTTTGACAAAAACAACTTTCAAACCTTAATAAAAATTACAATTGCATTCATAAAATTATATGATCATTTATATTTAATAAAAATTAATTTAATTATAATAATATTTTATTAAAATATTATTTAATTCAAAAATATTTTAATTCATCAAAATAGATTTCTTAGTTGAATATTAACTAAAAATACTATTTGTGCTTTAAAAAATATTTACAAAGTAACAATAATAAAATGAATGACCATTATTTATACAAAAAAATGTACATAGTCATAGTTCTAGGTTATTGTTAAATAACCCTTTATAACACCCGCATAATACTGAAGGGTAAGGCGTGCGATGGTGATAGACTCTTGGGGTGGCTCAAATAACATTGTTCTGGTGGTAATCTCTATTAAATTACACTTCTCCCATAGTCGGTTTCACTCAAGCTTAACGTGTTCAAGCTTGGCTTGGGCTTGGTCAAGAGCGAAGCCCAATGACGCCACCTCCATTCTGAGCTCTAACAAATGGGCTTCGTACGGGGAAAGTCTACTGGATGAGGCCAATGCTTCCTTTGTTTGAGTAAATTGGATTTGTTAAAGCCCTATATTTATAATAATCATGTGGTCAACGTTCAATGGCTATATTAGAAAAAGTCACAATTCATAATGATATTTTAAAATCAGGAAACATAAAACCAATGAAGTTCACATTTTATATAACCATAATAATACATTTAATTATATCAATAGGAATTTCCATTAATGAAAGTTTGGGTCGTTACAATCTTCCCCCATTAAGAAATTTCACCCTAGAAATTTCATTTTCCCACACTAAAATAGATGTGGGTAACTCTACTTCATCACTTCCTCTGATTCCCACGTCACTTCTTCAAACGTATGGTTTCGCCACAACACCTTGACGAGGGGCATTGTCTTATTTCATAAAATTTTTTATCTATGATCTAAGATATTCACGGGTTGCTCCTCATAAGAAAGACCGTCCTCTAGCTGTACTACCTATGAAGAGAGTACATGTGAAGGGTATAGTATTTACTTACTTAAGAGGGATACATGAAAGACATCATGTACTTTGGCCATGGTAGGTGGAAGTGCTAGTTGATAGGTCACAACCCCAACACGATCAACAATCTCAAAGGGGACAATCTACCTAGGACTTAACTTCCCTTTATTTCCAAACCTCATGACCTTATTCCATGGAGATATTCATAGAAATACCATGTCTCCAACTTTAAACTCAAGGTCTCATCGACAGTTATCTACATAACTCTTCTGTCGACTTCGGGCTGCCTTGATATGCTCCTGAATTTTTTTTGCCTTATCCAACATTTCTTCGACTATTTCTAGCCCTAGCAGCTTACGTTCACCATCTCCATCCCAACATTTCGGTGTTATGCACCTCTTCCCATACAAGGCTTCATAAGGTGCCATTCAGATGCTTGAGTGGAAACTGTTATTGTAGGAGAATTCAACCAGTGGAAGATGTTGGTCCCACCCTCCTTTGAAGTCCATAAAACATGATCTTAACATATCCTCCAGTGTCTGAATAGTTCACTCAGATAGGCCATCAGTTTGAGGATGATAGGATATACTGAAGTTCAGTTCAGTATCCAGATCATGTTGAAGAATCTTCCAAAACTTAGAGGTGAATCTTGTATCTCGATTGGATATAATAGATAGTGGTACTTCATGTAGCCTTACCACTTCCCTGATGTATATCCATGCCAGATGATCTAATGAGAAATCCTCCAAAATTACAATGAAGTGTGAAGAATTTGTAAGACAATCCACAACAACCCAGATTGCATTGTTTCCTTTGGATGTATTTAGAAGTCCGGTGACAAAGGCCATGGTGATGTTCTCTAATTTCCATGCTGGTATGGTCAATGTTTGTATCATCCCCTTAGACTTCTGTCTCTCAGCCTTCACTTGCGGACACACCAGACACTTTGATGTAAATCCAGTGATCTCCTTCTTCATATTATCCCCCTAATAATTCTCTCAGAGATCTTGATACATATTTGGGTTTTTTGGTTTAATAGAGAAATTTGAACTATGTGAATTATCCAAAAGTTCCTTCTTCAGCTCTTGACTTGATAGAAAACATAGTATTTTCCTAAATCTCGCAATTCATTCTTTATTAACATTGAACTCTGAGGATTTCCCTTTTCTGGTTTCTTCCACTTTCTTCTGAATTCCCACATCATCCTTTTGAGAATCCTTTAACTTTTCCAAAATAAATGGTTGAGAAATAATTTGTGAAAGGATTGATGATGTTCCCTTCTTTATGATTCTCATGTCCATATTCATCAAATATAAGAAGATTGGACCCTTTTCAATTCTTATCAATGATAGAATCACTGGGTCCTTTCAACTTATAGAATCTTCCACCTTGTTCACTTTCCCAGGGTTGTAATGGATTGAGCAGTCATAGTCTTTGATCAGCTCTAACCATCTTCATTGGCGCATGTTCAACTCTTTCTGTGTGAATATATACTTGAGGCCTTTGTGGTCCATATATATTTCACACTTCTCCCCAAATAGATAATGACGCAAAAAATTTAAATCGAAGATCACCAAAGACAACTCCAAATCATGTGTTGGATAATTTTTATAATGAACTTTCAATTTCCTCGAAGCACAGGCAATGAATTTTTCATTTTTCATCAATACACATCCCAAGCCCTTCTTCGAAGCATCACTAAATACCACAAAAAGTTCTCCACTTGTGGGTAAAGTGAGGAAGGGCGCAGTGATAAGCCTCCTTTTTAACTCCTTGAATCTTTCTTCGCATTAATCACTCCAAGAAAACTTTACTCCATTCTGAGTTATCTTGGTAAGAGGGTTGGAAAATCGTGAGAAATTTCTCACAAATCGTCGATAAAATCTAGCTAACCCCAGAAGCTATTGATATTCGTTACTGATGTTGGCCTCAGCCATCCCTCAATTTCATCTGTTTTGGATGGATCCATAGATATCCTATTTATTGTGATGATATGGCCCAAGAATGAGACCTCCTTTAACCAAAACTCACACTTGTTGTACTCTTCATAGAGCTTCTCCTTCCGTAAGGTCTCTAGTAAAGTTCTTAGATGCTCTTCATGAACCTCCTTAGTTTTGGAGTATATATGAATATCATCTATAAAGACTACCAAAAATTGGTCAAGGTAATCCCTAAAGACTCTATTCATCAAGTTCATGAAGATTTCTAGAGCATTAGTGAGTCCAAAATGAATTACAATGAATTCATAGTGCTCGTATCTTGTACGAAAAGAAATCTTGGGGATATCTTCCTTCTTCACCCTTACTTGATAATATCTCGACCGTAAATCCACCTTGGAGAAGTATTGTGCTACATGTAGCTGATTAAACAAGTTATTAATTTGTGGTAGAGGATACTTGTTCTTTATCGTGATTTTGTTAAGCTTACGATAATCGATGAAAAGGCGCATTGACCCATCTTTCTTCTTGATGAATAGGACTGGTGCACCCCATGGTGAAGCACTTGGGCATATAAAACCGTTATCCATATTCTCCTGTAGTTGTTTCTTTAGCTCCTCAAGCACCACAACAGCCATTCTATATGGAGTCTTGGATATTTTCAATTCCCCAGGTATAAGATGAATTGAGAATTCAACATATCTTCTAAGAGGAAGACAAGGCAATTACTCAGGAAACACTTCAGTGAATTCCCTCACAATAGGTAGACCTCCAAGGGTGGTTACCTCATTAGACTCAATCATCTGAGCTAGATACGTGTTCTCATAGGGAAATAATATCCATGCTTGAGATGATGGAGCTAAAGAAGATTCATCTTCCTACTTGCACTTGTAGAAAATCAGGGGTCAATTCTCCACATGGAGCTTGATTTCCATCTCACAATAATTTATGTTGGATCTATATAAGGAAATCCAATCTAGGCCACGAATTGAATAAAATTCCACCAAAGTGAGTATGACAAGGTTCACCAGGAAATTAAATCCACATATTATAATAGGGGAGGAGTTATATTCATGGGATGCAATGATTGTCCCATTTGGCGTACTCACCGACTTCTTTACTTCCATGATTTGTGGTGGTGCTGTGATTGTTCTACTAAAATTTAGGGATATAAAAGAATGCATAGAACCTGAATCAAAATGTACATTCTCTATTCTTGAATGAATAACTAGCGTACTTGTCACCACATCATTTTCGAGGTTCACTTCAGCAGTAGTGATGGAAAAATCTCTCACTTGCTGCCTTGTTGTTTGTCGGTTTCCTCAAAAAACACTTATCTTAGGGAACTGTTTTGCAAGATGCCCAGTTTCTTTACAGTTGTAGTAATAAAAAATACGTTGAGGTTATAATGGAGAATTCATTTCCTCTGTTTCAGTCAAGGGTTTTTCTTGTCAGTAGTTAACAGCTGGGTTCCCTTCTCTTCCACACCTAAATCATTTCCTCGTCTCCTTCAAGAAATTTCCGGGGTGCTTCTTTCTGCACCTTTGGAAATTGGGGTGCCAGATCTTCTTAGCACTATTGGATTTATCCATCGGACCAATGGCATTGAAGTCCACCTTACGCTTCTTATCCCCATGATACCCCTGAGATTCTTCGATCTCTATTTCGACCTTGTGGGCACATCAGACAATTTTCTCATAGCTGTCGAAGTCACGGATCACCAGCGCTTTCCATAGGCTAGGTTTTAGCCCCCTAAAGAAGAATTCAACCTTGAATTTAGGGGTAATGACAAATCCATAGGCGTATCGTGCAAGCCTTTTAAATTTTCCCTCATACGATCCAACAGATTATTCATCTTTTTTCTTGAGGGCATGGAAGTCCCTTTCCATCATAAGTCGTAGGGTGCGTGGAAAATATTTATCGAAAAACATCTTTCGAAAATCCTTCCATTCCAACACCTTGATGTCCTCCTCAGGATTCATATTTTTGATCAACATCTACCATTGATCAGCTTCACCCTCCATATCATAAGCATATATGAGAACCTTCTCTTGTTCAGAGCATTGAAGGATGGAGAAGATCATTTCAATGGAGTTGATCCATTGTTCAGTGATTGAGGGATCAGATGATCCATTAAAAGTAGGAGGCCTTTGTCTCATGAAACTCTCGATAGCAACTTGTTCTTTCATAGGGGGGTTGAACGTTCCTCTTGACCCATGTTTCTATTCAAATCTTGAGTTAACTGAGAGAGAAGTGTGACAAATTTCGTGATTCCTACTCCCATTGGATTGGGCATCTCATTAGAACAGTCATCACATTGATCTTTACATCGGTTGTTAGCCCGAGTCCTCCTATTATCGGCCATTGGCTGAAATAAAAGGAAAGTTAGGGGTAACACATGAAGGGTAATCCAAGGACAAAACTTATTACTTATAAATAACTTTTATTTCCTTAACTTATGAATCCATTGGCTTCAATCTATGATATTCATGATCTACTTTCTAACAGATATTCTTAGGGGCATTTTTTTAATTCCCCTAATAAGGGTTCATACTAAGCTTGTGAATTTACCAAACCATATCCCCTGGGAGTTTCATAACCAAGAGTGAAACAAATCCCATTGTCGTGCACTAGTTACCATTTGAGTCTAGCTCAAAGCGGTGTTTTCAGGTTTTACCCCTAGGATACATATGTGCCAGAGCCGCCTCTACCTGCTCGTATCCAGACATGGATGTATTTGTTTGATAAACCACTTACTCAATACTCACCAATACTTAGGGATGTTTTTATTATACTTATTCTTGTCTCTAAGTCTTCACTAGGGTTTTCTAATACTAATCCCAAAAAATAACTAAACCTATCCTCTGATACCAACTGTAACAACCATGCTATTTATTACACACTTAAACCTAATTTATTACATAAAATCTTCACTTGATACAACATGGAAGATAGAGATGTATAATATATTTAGGGATTAAGATCATAAAATAACAACTTAAAACATGAAATACAACATATTTATTGAAAACTTCCTTTACATGACCACTACATTCCCTCGTACTTAGAATTGCATGGGATAACCTAAGGACATGCATAAGAAAAGGGTGAGCTATAAAGCCCAGTAAGGGAATAAACATGTAATAACATGAGGAATACAATACATGTCAGACAATAGGTATATAAATGGATCACAAGATAAAAATGAACATAAATTCATGATAAATCAAGATAGTCATAACATAAAAATGTGGCAACAACACTAAACATGGAATTAGCATGAGCCAAGGCTCATTGCACATGGAGCAAGTGCAAACCCTCGTTGCACATGAAGCACGAGTAAAACCTAGTTTCACTTGAATTAGCATGATTAAACACTCGTTTCACATGATGTATCATGATATTATACTTTACCCAATGCATTGGAGCGCTATTAGGGCGCACCCTTCTTAAACATTTTATTTCATGCATAAGTGTGCCACATGGATTATATAACATAGAATCAATCAACATCATAAGTTATTCCATGATTAAGTAATGTGGAATAAATACATGAAAGTACCATTCAATATGTATATGTTCATAAAGGTTAATACCCTTGATAGAGACATGGGTATGGTATTCACTACACAATGATCTTGGCTTAGAAAAAACACAGTGCAATTTCGGCATCATAACGGCACGACATAAGGATTCATGAAAATAGTTGATGAGAGATAAAAGGGTATATCATCATATTTACATGAAATGTAAAGTAATGGGTCATATAGATACATGTACCAATAAATGTAATGGAATTTAGATGCATAATACAAAAATAATTACTTGGATGCAAAAGAGGAGAGAGATATCCCTCACGAAATTTCGGCATGGTAACAGGTGTACATGGGAGGCATTAATGAGAGAGAAAGGGGTATCCAATTATAAAAATATAAATAGGGAAGTATGGGGGAGGTGATAAATTATACCCCAACATTTGTAATTAAAAACAAAAGGGCATAACAACTTAAAGAAAATTGGACAAAAATGAGAAAGGAAGAAGTCCCTTACTTGGAAGTGAGATCCCAAAGGCTTGGGACAGGATTCAAAGAGGATTCTTGGGAGCTTGGGGAACCTTCGGAGGATTCTAGAGAGATGAGGGCAGAGGTTGTTTGAACTTAAAAGGCTTTTAGTGAAGAGGAATTGGAATCTTGAATGGGTTTATATAGTAAAGGAGAGGAAATTATTTATTATTAAGGTTTGTGACACCTCACATTAAACTAATCAAAACCACAAACCAGACCATGGTTTTTGACCATGTTTTTTTTCAAAAGGGGAGTGTAAAACAATATTTTATAAGTCCAGTGGCCTAAATTCTTAAAATAATAGGGTTGTTTATGTGGAGTTGAGTCACACTCTCAAGGAAAACAATTTAAAAGGACAAAATATTTTATAATCCTTGAATGGTCCACAATTGTTTCTTAAAATAAATCAAACAAACCCAAAATCACATTATTTTAATGGTAAAACATATATTTTCCAAAAATAATGTTTATATTATTTTATTACATCACTATTGGGTCATTATGATGTCATAAAACACATTATATATTTAAACGGTATTTAATTTTTTCCCAAAAATTCGACTGTCATAGAAAATTATGAAAAATTAACCATTGGATAATTTTGATGTCCTGATTCGAAAAATAATATTCATTTTATCTAAATAATTTTATAAATATGTTAATTTTTACTTTTAAAATAAAAACCGGCATTTATAAAAAATTCATGGGTTTTGACAGAAACATCTTTCAAACCTTAATAAAAATTACAATTTAATTCATAAAATTATATGATCATTTTTATTTAATAAAAAGTAATTTAATAATAATAATATTTTATTAAAATATTATTTTATTCAAATATCCATTAATTCATCAAAATAGATTTCTTAGTTGAATATTAACTAAAAATACTATTTGTGATTTAAAAACTATTTACAAAGTAACAATAATAAAATGAATGCACATTATTTATACATAAATAATGTACATAGTCATAGTGCTAGGGTCTTGTTACATAACCCCTTATAACACCCGCATAAGACCGAAGGGTAAGGTGTGTGATGGTGACAGACTCTTGGGGTGGCTCGGATAACATCGCTCGGGTGGTAATCTCTATTAACTTACACTTCTCCCGTAGTCAGTTCCTCTCAATCTTAACGTGTTCAAGCTCAGCTTGGGCTTGGTCAAGAGAGAAGCCCAATGATTCCACCTTCTTTATGAGCTCTAAAAAATGGACTTCATACAGGGCAAGTCTACTCGATGAGGTTATCACTTCCTTTGTCTGAGTAAATTGGATTTGTTAAAGCCCTATATTAATAATAATCATGTGATCACTATTCAAAGGCTATATTAGCAATGGTCACAATTCATAATGGCAATTTAAAATCCAGAAACATAAAAAAAATGAAGTTCATATTTTATATAACCATAATAATAAATTTAATTAGATCAATAGGAATTTCCATTAATGAAAGTTTGGGTCATTACAATGTAGACTAGCAATGAGGGCCTAGGGGGGGAATATGACATCATATCAGAGTAATCATAGTGTAAATAACTTGATAACATCCAGAGTAGTAATCAATAGAGTACTTAAAAAATTAACAAACTGAAATAGACTATTCCATAATAATAAATGAAAATTCTATAAAATACCGAATAGACATATAATATATACAACACCGGTCACCCACTGGGTCGACTATACATGTATAATTACATAAAAGAAACTAAAATAAAAGTACAAGTCTCTATTACCGACTCAGATCTAGACCACATACCCAGTATCTCTAACACTGTTGAGTTATAGAAACCTGATTTTAAGAACCCACATGAGCGACTCTGCTCCTTCATGAAATTCTAGGCCTCATCCCTATCCACAATGCATTTATGCTCAACCAGAAAAGAAGACATAATGACTTCACACACACTGAGGTTCATGTGTATGGGTGAGAAATAATCTTATTAGTCCACCCCAATGATGAACCTATAAATATGATTTCATAAACGCATGATCATACAATATGATCAGCCTAGTCAAGACACAACTGGAAAGACAAATAATATAAATCAAGTGAAACCATAGTCGATCTCTAGGTCTATGATCCTAGTCAACTAGGAAATGTGAAATCATGAATATTAATATTTACATGTATATATATATAAATATATATTCCTATAAATATATATATATATACATAAATATGAATATAAATGTGTAAGGTGAAATAAATAACATAAATCAATTGTAATTGATCCTTGGGTTAGTAATCCCTATAATATAGACATCCTATTAAAAGGTAATTGATATGGATATTATACCACTCAATATGTGTATCATTAAGTCCATATTTGAGTCTATAATCCTAATTGACAGTACCTACTTCAGCATGTGCCAAAAACAATTCTGAGCAAGCTACATCACCATAGGGGGGTACATGTCTTAACCCTGGGTTCACCTGTACTAACCTCTAATCACTATAATGAAGGATTCTAGGTAATAACCATACATACTTTAAATGTTCACTGGGAAAGATTCCATACCACTTAAGATATATAAATCTAGTATGATGTATAAATCTATGGTCTCGGTCCGTAGGAAATAAAGACATTGCGACTCAAATAATTCCTAAGGGGGTGATCCTTATTTGATATATGAAAGTAATGCCCTCTGGATCCAATTACATGCTCAGTATCCATTCATATAAATAGATCAACAACCCAATCCCCAGGAAGTACCTCTAGATGATGTAGTAATGGTGTGACCACCTGTTTCTAGGTAGTATCCTAGGAATCTCTTAAGGATAGCATAATCATCTATTGAGTATATCTCAAAAGGGGTGTGGAGAATCATGTCCAACCATCCCAATGGATGATAAGAAGTTCCATTTACAAAATTTGATCATGTAACTCTTAAAATCTAGATCCCAAGAAGTAACTCTAGGCATACTGATAATGTAATAGTCAAACATACAGGCTTAACAATCGGATCCCAGGAAGTACCTCTGAGCATCCCAAATAATATTAATAACAAGGCTTAGAATCCAAATCCCAAGTAACAAATCTAGGTATCCCAATAAAAAAATAATACATATCCCAGGAAGTGCCTCTGTGAATCCCAAGGAAAAATGCGACATCACCTTAGGCTCATCAACCACAAACTAAAAAGAACCCCCGGGTATCATCCCTACATCAGTAGTAAACAAGTGAACGTATAAAAATAGTGATGGTGGATGAATTCCTAACCTTCCACAACTCTCGTAGGCTCATGCGATTACACGTTCAATATGGGTTATATGGTGACACCTGGTACCCTCACTACCCAAACCACCAACACACTAGAATATGGTTGGTCAAATGTCAAGGTACCCAATAGGTCCCTTGAGTTAAAACACTAGAGATCTATCCTACTTGGGATCCACGGATTCTATACATAATAAAATAAATACTACTTAGGATCCTAATATATGATGGAAAAAGAGTAATCCTACATGGGATACTTTATGGTAACTGAAAGGCCCCAACCCTAAACATTACATAATCTTGAATTAAGTTAATAATTCACATTGAGGATCTTTTCAGGTTTTTAGTATTAGAGATTTAGGCCATAACTATTACGTTACATCTCAAATGTTACAAATTATATACTTCTACTTAGTATCCACTTTTTCATAAAATAAAAACTCTTAAAAGAAAAAAAGGGTTCTTTTCTTGATATAAATATTCTTGAATTATTCCTTTCTCTTACCCTTCCTTATACCCTGTGAAAATCATTTCAAAAACATGGGATGGGCATAAAAAGCTTAGTAAGGTTTATAAAATAAAGAATGAAAACATTAGTCCATCAATACATAAAAAACATAAGCTCTTTAACATACCTCATGAAATCAAAATATTTATGAATAACACATAGAAATCATAAATCATAAAGGTAACCTGTGGCATCTATAACATACTTACATTGTAGCTTTCATAGCTACGTAGGGAGTTATGTTTGAAATACCCATCACAATATATTCCCTAAATCTCTTAGGAGAAACATTAATTTTTACCTACTTCATGTCACCCAAATGAATTGGAGATATATCTCGAGCTCACCCAGCCTAGGTTTATCATGAAACCACTCGTATACGTAAACAATTCCCAAGAACCATAACATAATCATAACACATGAACAAGCATAAAGGAAAGATAACATTTACATATTGAAATCACAATATAACATTTCAATATATTGATATAATCAAGCCATTATCAAAACCATTTTCAATACAAAAATATTTAAAAAGATTATATGGTATTTATTTTCCTTTTAAAAACATTATGGCTTATTAAGGAATCCAAATATCAAATAATACTAGCGGCGGCAGAAAGGTCATTGTCACTGCGGATGTTAAAAATAAACATTATTTTTTTCGTTTAGTAAAATTATTCATAGAAAAATATTCCCTTTGAATGAAAATGTAGTTCAAAGAGTTTATACCCCATATAAAAGAAATTCTTGTATAAATCAAAATACACCTCAATGAAAGAATATTGAGACAAAGTCCCTTACAAAGATTGTATCATTAGATTAAGGATGAATCAATGACATAATTCTGTGTGAAAATTTAAATACACCCAATATAAGTGGATATTAAGTTTAAAACAATCATAGGTCATTAACATGTATTCATATCATGACATAATCAAGAAGTAGAAGTTTAACCCAAAGAATTGAAATTGGGTTAAGAAGTTCCCTTACCTTGAGTCTGACTTGTCTCGTATGTTCTTTTTTATTTCTGAATAATAAACCTAAGTTAATTTATACTTTATTCATAACCTTTTTTCAAGTTTATTATTACTTTTATATCACATATTACCTTTCCATAACAAGTATTTAATTATTTGAGTTCATATCATACATTTTTCATTGTTCGGAACTTGAGTAAAAATGAACTTGTTAGAATTACAAATTGTTCATGTGGTTAAAATTCCATTATTTACAGAATTATATTCATGATTTAGATATAATATATATCATATATATCCAGTATATATATGTATTTATAATAGTACATAACATTTGGAGATAATAAATGAAATGCATCATTCAGGGAGACGGTAAGTCTTACGTACGTATGAATGCTACTTTCATTTATATTTTGTATTTAATGGAATAAAAACTTAATGATACATAGATATATTACAATTCCAATATAATATAAAATATAATTTCATTAACTCTATCTTTTATACATTCCATGTATGGCATGAATGATTCATATCACTTTGAGGGGGCAGTATACCGCACTTCCTCAAATGAAATTATCATATTTTCCCATTATGGAAACCATAAAGGTATGATATAAATGAAAAATACAGAAGCATAGTGACAATAAAAATATAATATATATCATATATAAATATATTTCCATCATAATGGATATCATGAGAGGTGGTAAGAGATATTTGAACAATCATCGTTTCGTGAGGCAACAGTTCGTCATCCACAGAAACCGTATGTTCGTTTCCATTAGATGGAGGTGTGTGGAATTGTAGTTATAATACTTCCCACAACAAAAAACTAGTATATTTAGGATACTGGTGTTGTTATGTAATCAAATAAAAATAATATAATAGGGAGTGAATAAGGAAAATAAAAAGAAAAGAACCTGAGAGAAGATGTTACCTTTAAATCTGGAAACTCCCTTTGGTTTGAACCAAAAGGCATTCTTGAATTGCCTTCTGCCTAGGGGAAGGATTCTAGGAGGAATAGAGGGATATTGGGAGTTTATTGGATCATATTTTGGATGAGAAAAAGGTCTTTATAGGTGTAATAAATGGGTTAGATGTGGTGTCCTTTTATAAGAGGGTGGAGGGACACTTTAGGAAATTTTGAAAGTATTATTTTATTATAAACTGAATTTCGATTTCAAAATGTCCCCAACTCATTTAATTAGAAAATAATGTGATTATTGTTCTACATACTCTCATTAAATGGGTTTTATAAAAGTCTAGTTCATAAAATTAACCTTATCTTTTAGCTTTAACCTTTAATTAACTAATTTAACTTTTACCATTTCCTCTTGTATATTCATACTATATGGTTAATATATTTACTATAAAATGCCAAAAGACACAAAAATGGATCATTAATGACATTTTTAACATAATATATGTCATTTGGAAGAATCTTAGACGTTTAATATTATATTATCATTTAATAAAATAGTATTTAATTTCAAAACTTGTTTATGTCAATTTATAAACTATTCATATCAAGACTTTTAAAAAATTAATAACAACTTGATTATTTAGAAAAACATACATTAATTGAAATATAACATGATATAACCATCCATAAAATTATTTTATGTCCTAAAAAATTTCAAAATAAATTTATTTTAATATTTATAATCTCATTCATTTAAATCTTTCATTAATAAGGTAATCACTACATCATCATTGTGTCATTAATAAATTTTGTTTATTTAATGTCTAAAAATTATAAATAAAATACAATGATGTGTGAAATATTTTTATATTTATAATTAATATTTATAGTCAAAAATATCACTTATATGACCCTATATAAATTTTTTTTTACTAAAAGATATATGTTTATGTTACATTTTCCTTAGCTTTAAATTAATTTTTATAAAATGTCATTTTTACTTACAAGTGGCACCATGGGGACCCAAAATCGACCCAAGGATTATAGTGGTCGTACATGTATCATTAAATAGGTTTATTAAAAGTGTTAGGGTAATTTAATATTATTATAATATTATTTTTTACCCTTATTTACCAGACTTAACTTTTAACCATGGTAAATAAAATATTTACTGAAGTTACTGTTCATAATGTCTAAAAATAAAAGTTACATATTTAAACAATTTAGACCTTATAATTAAAAATATAGAATCTATTTTTTCAAATTCAAAACACAAAATATAGAGAAATTAATTTAAAATTAATTTTCGTTGTTAAAACTGAAAAGCATGTTTTTAAGAAATAATAACTATCAAAAGATTTACATTTGTTTATATCCAATATCAAAGTGAAATTAATTAAAATTACAAAAATTGGATAAAATTATTAAACTATAATCCAAATAAACTTAGAAAACAATTAAAGGAATAATATAACAATATAAATAAATTAGATGAAAAGTTAGTTTTGAATTAAAATGCAGTATTTTTCACTATTCATTAAAAAATAAACTTTATTAGAAAATATTTTAAATTTCATAAAAAGTAAATTTTTATGTTCCTTTTATAAAGAAGAATTTTATTTTGTCAAATAGAACATATAAAAGTGAAAAAACTAGATTTAAAAAGGGTTCGCCATCAAAAGGCGGTAAAATGACCTTTTAAAGAATATTAGAGTTTTTCATGCTTAAAATCAGATTCTTTCTTATTTTAAGCCTCTAAAATTTATGGAATAAATGTAAATACATTTGAAAAACATGTATAATCATATTGTAGTTAGTTATTTTCATTCATACCAATACAACGGCTATGCGTTAACTACCATTTCAAATAATATTATATTATTATTTTTTAGTATTACTCATCCATGTGTACAACATGAGATTTTTGGAGAAACCCATTGTTGTGTGTCCGGTATTCCATCAAAAATAGCATCCCCTTTAAAGTAAAATTAATATTTAATTCAAAAATATTAATAAATATGAAAATATCATATCCTTTATTTACCTTGGATGTTATATCCTTCCCACCTTTTGGGAATTGCGTCCTCACAATTTTAAAATTGGGCTCAGAAACTTCATTAAAAGTCCCACATTAGAAAGAGATTCAATAAAAATATCACTTTAAAAGAAAGAAATAGAAGTAAAGAGGTACAATTAGATAGCCCATACTAGGATTCCATGTATGAAAACATGGATATAGAGGAGAAACTAACCATCAAGTTCTGATGGAGAGTAATAGAAAACATGATTAGGAGAAAGTTAACCAACAGAAAACCACAAACGTTCGATTGGTTAAACCATATTTGATTCCCTAGTAGGAGAACTAAACGAACAACATTTTTTTAGGTTCCCTTTCATAAATTTGATATTTTATTTATGAGATTGAATAAGAACAAAAGGAAATATACATACCTTTCAAGTAGAGTTTCATCCTTTAATAATTTTCTACCAAAAACTCATATTTTCTCCAAACAATGAGTATTCAAGATGAATTGGTCACACCAGAAGCACTAGAATCAACTCCTAGAGAATCACATAATCCATAAAAGATGAACTATATATTTCCCTTATCTTTATACATTAACCCAAACCAAAATGGTTAGTACAAGATTAGATAATCTCCCAAAAGGAAAATATTTTATTAAAATAAATACTACTCTTGATATCTAAAATTGAACAAACAATACCAAAAGTTCAACAAAGACCATACAAATAAACAATTTCCTTTAAAATGCTTCAATATAACCCAAATTAAGATTGAACCAAAAAATTCAAAAGGATTTTATCACATAGTATTCCACAAAAATGTTAACATTTATCTCCAAATAACATCAGCTACTCATAAAGTCTCATACTGAAAATTAATTAACCTAATCACATATTCTCTATGATAGGTTAATCATTTCCATAAATAACCAAAATCGCTATATGTCCACAATAAAAACTTAGATTCTTCAAAAATAAAATTTCAACCATTACTCCACAAAGGAGATCCCGTCGTATTTTATTTTCCTTAGGCATATACTGTTTCCCCAAAAGAGAGAACGTCTTCCAAAATAACCTTTATCACTTAATCACCAAATCATTTTCCTATACTAAGGATATCCATTTTATAAAACATAAGTTCCCAAAATCAACTTATTCTTGATCCAAATAATCATTTAATGAAAAATAATAAGTTATACTAACCAGGGTCTTCACATAGGCCAGTGGTAGGCAATAAATCCCAATCGCACTTTGGTTATGGGTTTGATTCTCGCAGCTTTGTCTGACATAATGGGTTGTCACACGGTCTAAGTGTTTTAATTTTTTAAATATTATATAATTTAATAACATTCCCAAAAATGAGATAAATTCCTCAAAAATAACCATAAAATATTTAACCACAAATTTTATCTCATACCTCACATTTTCATCCCAAAACATAATAACCTGTAATTTCATCAAATTCAGGGATCATATAAACCCAAATAATTCTTTATAACTATATCCACAAAAGAAAAGTTAATTCTTCCTTGAATAACATTTTCCCATATCAAACTTCAGGGTTACACATACTAGAAAAATTATTCCAAAGTAATAATATCATTAATACATTTAAACATATCATCATCCCTAGATCCAACATAACTCTTAAATTCCTAAAATGAGGACATATTAATCATCAAACATTATTCATAGTCCTTTATACATGTTTTTCTATCTTATTCTTTTATACTTTGTTCCTACAAAAAAAATCATGCATAATGTCCAAAGATTTTAGTAATGTAAAAACATGATCTATGAAATAATCCATACCTTTCATAAGTCATTTTAAGTTTCCTCATCTTCAATTGGAATGGCATTAGGAATTGGTAAACATATATTTTTACAGTACTACTAATCTCATTCTTGAACCTTCTTCATAGGACATCTGTTTGTATAATGACCATATACACCACATTTAAAACATTCAATTGATACCTTAGGAAATAACTTATTTCCCTTTCCTAGAGTCAACTAGAAACTTTCTTTTTACATGGAACGTTCTTGCTTTATGACCTTCATTACCACATCTATAGCATATTCATGTCCCTTTGAATCATTTTCCTCAGTGTTTCTCTCCAAATCCATGACACATAGGTTTTTTAATATACTTACCTTTATGATTATTACCTGAACTTCTGTTGGGATTCATTTCCCGCATATATGATTCCTTTGAAAAATCACCAAGGTTAAAGTGGTATATCATGAATCCAAATAGTTGGTTGATAATAACCACAAGAGTTCTCATTGCATATCCCATTTCATTTGGTTGCTTATTCAAAAAAATGACACAGTTTTCTTCACATCTATTATTACTTTGGTGCCTGCTACATCCAACCATTAACTAAAACCAAAAATGTTTTTGTGAGTTTACTAGTAAAATAATCATATAATATCTTTTGAGGAGGTTAGACACTAATATATACTTATTCATGATATCTTAAACTCATTAAATTTATCTAAAATAACTATGAATCTTTATTATATGCTAACCATTATGGTTATGTCACTTATTCTTAAATAACACCCTAACCACTAAAGTTATCTAAACCGAACTCTGATACCAACTGTAAATCCCCATCCTTAAACATTACATAATCTTGAATTAAGTTAATAATTCACGTTGAGGATATTTTCAGGTTTATAGTTTTAGAGAATTAGGCCATAACTATTATATTATATCTCAAATATTACAAAGTATACACTTATACTCAGTATCCACTTTTTTCATAAAATAAAAACTCTTAAAATAAAACTAGAATTATTTTCTTGATATAAATATTCTTGAATTCTTCTTTTCTCTTACCCTTCCGTATACCCTATAAAAACCATTTCAAAAACTTTGGATGAGAATAAAAAGCTCAGTAAGGGTTATAAAATAAAGAATGAAAACATTAGTCCATCAATACATACAAAATATAATATCTCTAACATTCCTCATGAAATCATAATATTTATGAATAACACATAAAAATAATAATTCATATAGGTAACTTGTGGAATCCATAACAGATTTACATTTTAGCTTTCACAACAATGTAGGGAGTTATGTTTGGAATACTCATCATAGTATATTCCCTAAATATATTAGGAGAAATGTTAATGTTTAACTCCATCATGTTACCAAATGCATTGGAGAGATATCTAGGGCTCACCCACCCTAGGTTTATCACAGAACCACCCGTATATATAAACAATGCCCAAGAACCATAACATAATCATAACACATGAACAAACATAAAGGAAAGATAGAATTTCCATATTTCAATCACAATATAAAATTTCAATATATTGACATAATCAATCCATTCTCAAAACTGTTTTCAATAGAAAAATACATAAAAATATTATATGGTATTTATTTTCCTTTTAAAAACATTACAGCTTGTTAAGGAAGCTAAATAACAAATAATGCTCATGGTGGTGGAAAGGTCGTTGTCACCGTGTATGTTATAAATAAACAATATTTTTTTCATTTAGTAAAACACTTCATATAAAAATATTCCCTTTGAATAAAAATACAAGTCAAATTAGTTTGTACACTATATAAAATAAAGTCATGTATAAATCAAAATACGCCTCAATGAAAGGAGATTGAGACGAAGTCCCTTACAAAGATTGTATCATTAGATTAAGGATAAATAAATGAAATAATTATGAGTGAAAAATAAAAATACACCCAAAATAAATGGATATTAATGGTAAAATATTCAAAGGTCATTCACACATATTCATAGCACGACATAATCAAGAAGTAGAAGTTTAACCCAAAGAATTTAAATTGGGATAAGAAGTTCCCTTTCCTTGAGTCCGACTTATCTCGTATGTTCCTTGTTCTTCAAGAATAATAAACTTAAGTTAATTTATAATTCATTAAAACACATTTTAAAGTTTATTATTCCTTTTATATCACTTATTACTTTTCCATAACAATTTGTTAATTATTTGAGTTCATATAGGACATTTTGTCGTTGTTCGGAACCTGATTCAAAAATGAACTTATTATAATTTCAAATTGTCCATGTGGTCAAAATTCCATTTTCTACAAAATTATATTCATGATTTATATATCATATATATCCAGTATATATATGTATTTATAATAATAAATAACGTTCAGAGATAAGAAATGAAATGCACCGTTCATGGAGACGGTAAGTCGTACGTACGCATGAACGCTACTTTCATTTCTATTTCGAATATAATGAAATGAAAACTTAATGATACATGGGTATATTATAATTCCCATATAATATAATATATGATTTCATTAACTCAATCCTTTAAACTTTCCACGTATGGCATGAATGATTCATATCACTTTGTGGGGGCGATACTCTGCACTTCCTCAAATGAAATTATTATATTTACCCATTATGGAAACCCTAAAGGTATTCTATAAATAAAAAATATAGATGCATAGAGGCAATATAAATATAATATATGTCACATAAAAAAACATTTCCTTCATAATGAATACTATGAGAGGTGGTAGGAGATATTTGAACAATCATCGTTTTGTGAGGTAGTAGTTCGTCATCCACTGGAACAGTATGTTCGTATCCATTAGATGGAGGTGTGTAGAAGTGTAGTTAAAATCCTTATCATAAAAAAAACCAAGTATATTTACAATACTGGTTTTGTTATGTAATCAAAGAAAAATAATATAATAGGGGGTCAAGAAGGAAAATAAAAGAAAAGAACTTGAGAAAAGACATTACCTTTAAATCAGGTAACTCCCTTTGGTTTGAACCAAAAGGATTTCTTGAATTGCCTTCTGCCTAGGGTAAGGATTATAAGATGAATATAGGGAGTTTAGCAGCTTATTGGAGCATATTTTGGACGATCCAAGGGTCTTGAGAGGTGTGAGAAATGGGTTAGAGGTGGTGTCCTTTTATAAGAGGGAGGAGGGACACTTTAGGAAAGTTTGAAAATATTATTTTATTATAAACTGAATTTCGATTTCAAAAGGTCCACAAATCATTTAATAAGAATATAAGTTGATTATTGTTATAAATACTCTCATAAAATTGTTTTTATACAATTTTAGGCCATAAAAATAACCTTATCATTTATCTTTAACCTTTAGTTAACTAATTTAACTTTTACTATTTCCTCTTGTATTTTCAAACTATATGGTTAATATATTTATAAAAAATGAAAAAACACCAAAAAATTGATCATTAATGAAAATTATAACATCATATATGTCAGTATGAATAATATTATATTTTTAGGATTATTTTATTATTTAATAAAATAACATTTATTTTAAAAACTCATTTATGTCAATTTATAAAATATTCATATAAAGACTTTTAAAAAATTAATAAAAACTTTATTATTTAAAAAAAGATATATTAATTAGAATATAAAAATTTATAAGAATCCATAAAATTATTTTATGGAATAAAAAGTTTCCAAATAAATTTATTTTAATATTTATAATCTCATTTATTAAAATATTTCATTAATAAGGTAATCACTACATCACCATTGTGTCATAAATAATTTTATTTTTTTGATGTCTAAAATTATAAATAAAATATAAGGATGTATTAAATATTGTTATCTTACTAATGAATATTTATAGTCAAACATATCACTTATATCACCCCATATAAAAAATATTTTACTAAAATATATACATTTATGTTACATTTTCCTTAACTTTAAATTAATTTTTATAAAATGTCATTTTCACTTACAAGTGGATCCATGGGGTCCCAAAATCGACTCAAGGATTCCCATGGTCTAACATGTATCATTAACTATGGTTAGAACACGTGTAAGGGTAATTTAATATTATTATAATATTATTTTTTACCATTATTTACCAGGCTTACCCTTTAACCATGGTAAATAAAATATTTACTGAAGTTACTGTTCATAATATCTAAAAATAAAAGTTACATATTTACACAATTTGGACCTCCTATTTCAAAATATTGAATTCAATTTTCCAAATTCAAAACACATAGGTTACAGAAATTAATTTAAAATTAATTCTCGTTGTCAAAACCAAAAAGCGTGTTTTTAAGAAATAATAACTATCAAAAGATTTACATTTGTTTATATCCAATTTCAAAGTGAAATTAATTGAAATGACCAAAATTGGATTAAATGATAAAAATATAATCTAATTACACTTTAAAAACAAATAAAAGGACAATCTAACTATATCAATAAATTAGATGAAAATGTAGTTTTCAATTAAAATGCAGCATTTTTCACTATTCATTAAAAATAAAATTTATCAGAAAAATACCAAAATTTAATCCAAAGTAAATTTTGATGTTTCTCTTATAAATAAGAATTTTATTTTGTCAAATATAACATATAAAAGTGACAAAAATATATTTAAAAAGGGTTCTCCATCAAAAGGTGGTAAAACGACCTTTTGAAGAATATTAGAGTATTTCATGCTCAAAATCAGATTTTTTATTATTTTAAGCCTCTAAAATTTATGGGATAAATATAAAGACATTTAAAAATAGGTATAATCATATTGTAATTATTTTTATTCATCCCTGACAAAATAATGTCTAGGCATTAACTACTATTTAAAATAATATTATATTATTATTTTTTAGTATGACTCAACCTTGTGTGAAACATGAAATTTTGGAGAAACCCATTTTTGTGTGTTGGGTATGACATCAAACATAGCATCCCCTTTAAATTAAAATTAATATTTAATTCACCAATATTTATAAATATGAAAATATCATATCCTTTATTTATGTGGGATGTTACATCCTTCCCCCTTTTGGGAATTGCATCCTCGTAATTTTAAAATTGGGCTAAAAACATCATTAAAAGTCCCAAATCAGAAAAAGAGTTAATAAAAATATCACTTTAAAATAAAGAAAGAGAATTACAAAGGTCAACCGAGATAACCCATACTAGGATTCCATGTAGGAAAACATGGATATGTAGGAGAAACTAAGTGTCATGTTCTGATGGATAGTCATAGAAAACATGATCAGGAGAAATTTAACCATAAAAAAACCACAAACATTTGATTGGTTAAACAGTCTTTGATTCTCCTGTAGAAAAAGTAAACAGACAACATTTTTTTGTTTTAGGTTACCATTCATAAAGTTTGAGACTTTATTTATGGGATCTAATAAGAAAATAAGGAAATATACTTAATTTTCAAGTATATTTTTATCCTTTAATAAGTTTCTACCAAAAACTAATATTTTCTCTAAAAGATGAGTATTCAAGATGACTTGGTCACACCATAAGTGCTATAATCAACTCCTATATAATCAAATAATAAAAAAAGATGAACTACATATTTCCCATGTCTTTAGACATTAACCAAAACCAAAATGGTAAGTACAATATCAGATAATCCCCAAAAAGGATAATATATTATAAAAAGAAATAATACTCTTAATCTCCAAAATTGAACAACAAATACCCAAAGTTCAACAAAGACCATTCAATAAACAATTGTCCTTAAAATCCTTCAATATAATTAAAACTAAGGTTGAAACCCAAAATTCATAAGGATTTTATCACATAGTCTTACACAGAAATGTTAACATTTATCTCCAAATAACATCGGCTACTCTTAAAGTCTCATACTAAAAAGTAATTAACCTAATCACATATTCTCTATGATAGTTTAATCATTTCCATAAATAACCCAAATCGTTATATGTCTAAAAAAACATAGATTCTTCCAAAATAAAATTTCAACTATTACACCACAAATGTGATCTCATAGTATTTTATTTTCCTTAGGAATATATTGTTTCCCCAAAAGAGAGAACATCATCCAAAATAACATTAACACTTAATCACAAAATCATTTTCCTATACTAAGGATATCCATTTGATAAAACATAAGTTCCCAAAATCAACTTATTCTTGATCCATAAAATCATTTAATGAAAAATAATAAGTCATACAAACTAGGGGATTCGCATAGGCCAGTTGTAGGTGATAAATCTCAAACTCACTTTGGTTGGGGGTTCAATTCACACAGCTTTGTCTAACATGACAATTTGTCACACGAACTGTATGTTTTCCTTTTTCAAAAATTATATAATTTTATTACATTCCCAAAAATGAGATAAATTCCTCAAAAATAAACATAACATATTTAGCCTCAAATTTTATCTCATACCTCGCATTTTCATCCCAAAATGTAATATCCTGTAATTGCGTCAAAATAAAGGATCATATAAACCCAAATGGTTCTTTATAACTATATCCACAAAAGAAAAGATAATTATTCCTTGAATAACATTTTCAAATACCAAACTTCAGTGTTACACATAATAGAAAAAGTCTTCCAAAGTAATAATATCATTAATACATTTAAACATATCATCATCCCTAGATCCAACATAACTCTTCAATTCCATAATGAGGACATATTAATCATAAAACATTATTCTTAGTCCATTATCCATGTTTTTCTATATTATTATTTTATACTTTGTTCCTACAAACAAAATAATGCATAATGTTCTAAGATTTTAGTAATGTAAAAACATGAGCTATGAAATAATCCATACCTTTAATAAGTCATTTTTAGTTTCCTCATCTTCAATTGGAATGGTATTAGGAATTGGTAAACATATATTTTTACAGTACTGTTAATCCCATTCCTGAACCTTCTTCACAGGACATCTGTTTTTATAATGACCATGCACACCACATTTAAAACATTCAATTTATACCTTAGGAAAGAACTTCTTTCCCTTTCCTGGAGTCAACTAGAAAATTTCTTTTTACATGGAACGTTCTTGATTTATGACCTTCATTACCACATCTATAACATCTTCATGTCCCTTTGAATCATTTTCCTAGGTGTTTCTCTCCAAATCCATGACACATAGGTTTTTGAATATACTTACCTTTATGATTATTACCTGAACATCTGTTGGGATTCATTTCTCACATATCTGATTCCTTTGAAAAATCACCAAGGTTCAAGTGGTATATCATGACTCCAAATAGTTGGTTGATAATAACCACAAGAGTTCTAATTGAAGCTCCCATTTCATTTGGTTGCTTATTCAAAAAACTGTCGTAGTTTTCTTCACATCTATTATTACTTTGGTGCCTGCTACATCCAACCATTAACTAAAACCAAAAATTTCTTTGTGCGTTTACTAGTAAAATCATCATATAATATCTTATGAGGAGGGTAAACACTAAGATATAATTATTCATGATATCTTAAACTCATTAAATTTATCTAAAGTAACTATGAATCTTTCTTATATGCTAACCATTATGGTTATATCACTTATGATTAAATAACACCCTAACCTCTAAAGTTATCTAAACCGAACTATGATACGAACTGTAAATCCTCATCCTTAAACATTACATAATCTTGAATTAAGTTAATAATTCACTTTTAGGATCTTTTCAGGTTTATAGTTTTAGAGAATTAGGCCATAACTATTATATTACATCTCAAATATTTCAAATTATACACTTCTACTTAGTATCCACTTTTTTCATAAAATAAAAACTTTTAAAATAAGACTAGAATTATTTTCTTGATATAAATCTTCTTGAATTATTCCTTTCTCTTACCCTTACTTATACCCTATGAAAACCATTTCAAAAACTTTGGATGAGAATAAAAAGCTCAGTAAGGGTTATAAAATAAAGAATGAAAAAATTAGTCCATCAATACATACAAAACATAAGATCTCTAACATACCTCATGAAATCATAATATTTATGAATAACACATAGAAATAATAAATCATATAGGTAACTTGTGTCATACATAACATATTTATATTGTATCTTTCACAGCAATGTAGAGAGTTACGTTTGGAATACTCATCACAGTATATTCCCTAAATATCTTAGGAGAAATGTTAATGTTTAACTCCATCATGTTACCCAATTAATTGGAGAGATATCTAGGGCTCACCCACCCTAGTTTTATCACATAACCACCCGTATATATAAACAATGCCCAAGAACCATAACATAATCATAACACATGAACACACATAAAGAAAAGATATCATTTCCATATTGCAATCAAAATATAAAATTTCAATATATTGACATAATCAATCCATTCTCAAAACCATTTTCAATAGAAAAATACATAAAAATAATATATGGTATTTATTTTCCTTTTAAAAACATTACAGCTTGTTAAGGAAGCTAAATATCAAAAAATGCTTACGGTGGTGGAAAGGTCGTTGTCACCATGTATGTTAAAAATAAACATTAATTTTTACATTTAGTAAAATGCCTCATAGAAAAAGATTCTCTTTGAATGAAAATACTAGTCAAATGATTTTTTACACCATATAAAATAAAGTCATGTATAAATCAAAATACACCTCAATGAAAGGAGATTGAGACGAAGTCCCTTACAAAGATCGTATCATTAGATTAAGGATAAATCAATGAAATAATTATGAGTGAAAAATATAAATACACCCAACATAAGTGGATATTAATGGTAAAATATTCATAGTCCATTCACATATATTCATAGCACGACATAATCAAGAAGTATAAGTTTAACCCAAAGAATTTAAATTGGGATAAGAAGTTCCCTTTCCTTGAGTCTGACTTATCTCGTATGTTACTTGTTCTTACAGAATAATAAAATTAAGTTAATTTATAATTTCTTAAAACCCGTTTTAAATTTTATTATTCCTTTTATATCACTAATTATTTTTCCATAACAATTAGTTAATTATTTGAGTTCATATCGGACATTTTGTCATTGTTCGGAACTTGATTCAAAAATGAACTTGTTATAATTTAAAATTGTCCATGTGGTCAAAATTCCATTATCTCTAGAATTATATTCATGATTTATATATCATATATATCATATATATCCAGTATATATATGTATTTATAACAATAAATAACTTTCAGAGATAAGAAATGAAATGCACCGTTCATGGAGACGGTAAGTCGTACGTACGCATGAACGCTACTTTAATTTCTATTTCATATATAATGGAATGAAAACTTAATGATATATAGGTATATTATAATTCCCATATAATATAATATATTATTTCATTAACTCCATCCTTTAAAATTTCCACGTATGGCATGAATGAGTCATATCACTTTGTGGGGGCGGTACTCTGCACTTCCTCAAATGAAATTATCGTATTTACCCATTATGGAAACCCAAAAGGTATTCTATAAATGAAAAATATAAATGCATAGAATAAATATAAATATAATATATATCACATATAAATACATTTCCTTTAAAATGGATACTATGAGAGGTGGTAGGAGATATTTGAACAATCATCGTTTTGTGAGGCAGTAATTCATCGTCCACTAGAACAGTATGTCCGTATCCATTAGATGGAGGTGTGTGGAAGTGTAGTTAAAATAATTATCATAATAAAAACCTAGTATATTTATGATACTGGTTTTGGTATTTAATCAAAGGAAAATAATATAATAGGGAGTGAATAAGAAAAATAAAAGAAAAGAACTTGAGAAAAGACGTTACCTTTAAATCGGGTAACTCCCTTTGGTTTGAACCAAAAGGCTTTCTTCAATTTCCTTTTTCCTGGGGTAAGGATTATAAAATGAATATAGGGAGTTTCGGAGCTTATTGGAGCATATTTTGGACGATCCAATGGTCTTGAGAGGTGTAATAAATGGGTTAGAGGTGGTGTCCTTTTATAAGAGGGAGGAGGGACACTTTAGGAAAGTTTGAAAGTATTATTTTATTATAAACTAAATTTCGATTTCAAAAGGTCCAAAACTCATTTAATTAGAATATAAGTTGATTATTGTTCTAAATACTCTCATAAAATTGGTTTTATACAAGTTTATCACATAAAAATAACCTTATCTTTTATCTTTAACCTTTAGCTAACTAATTTAACTTTTACCATTTTCTCTTGTATTTTCATACTATATGGTTAATATATTTACTAAAAAATGAAAAAACACCAAAAAATCGATCATTAATGAAAATTATAACATCATATATATCATTAGGAAGAATATTAGATTTTTAGGATTATTTTATTATTGAATAAATTAGTATTTATTTTAAAAACTCATTTATGTCAATTTATAAACTATTCATATAAAGACTTTTAGAAAATTAATAAGAACTTTATTATTTCAAAAAACCTATATTAATTAGAATATAACAAGTTATAAGAATAAATAAAATTATTTTATGGCAAATAAAGTTTCCAAATAAATTTATTTTAATATTTATAATCTCATTTATTAAAATCTTTCATTAATAAGGTAATCACTACATCACCATTGTGTCATAAATAATTTTATTTTTTTGATGTCGAAAATTATAAATAAAATATCATGATGTAGTAAATATTTTTATCTTACTAATTACTATTTATAGTCGAAGATATCACTTATATTACCCCATATAAAAATTGTTTTACTAAAATATATACGTTTATGTTACATTTTCCTTAACTTTAAATTAATTTTTATAAAATGTCATTTTCACTTACAAGTGGATCCATGGGGTCCCAAAATAGACCCAAGGATTCCCATGGTCTAACATGTATCATTAACTTGGGTTAGGAAACGTGTAAGGGTAATTTAATATTATTATAATATTATTTTTTACCATTATTTACCAGACTTACCCTTTAACCATGATAAATAAAATATTTACTGAAGTTACTATTCATAATATCTAAAAATAAAAGTTACATATTTACACAATTTAGAGCTCCTGATTCCAAATATTGAATTTATTTTTCCTCATTCAAAACACATAAGATACAGAAATTAATTTAAAATTAATTCTCATTTTCAAAACCAAAAAGCGTGTTTTTAAGAAATAATAACTGTCAAAAGATTTACATTTGTTTATATCCAATTTCAAAGTGAAATTAATTGAAATGAACAAAATTGGATTAAATGATAAAAATTTAATCCAATTACACTTTAAAAACAAATAAAATGACAATCTAACTATATCAATAAATTAGATGAAAATGCAGTTTTCAATTAAAATGCGGTATTTTTCACTATCTATTAAAAATAAACTTTATCAGAAAAATACAAAAATTTAATCCAAAGTAAATTTTGATGTTTCTCTTCTAAATAAGAATTTTATTTTTTCAAATAGAACATATAAAAGTGACAAAAACTAGATTTAAAAAGGGTTCTCCATCAAAAGGTGATAAAATGACCTTTTGAAGAATATTAGAGTATTTCATGCCCAAAATCAGATTTTTTCTTATTTTAAGCCTCTAAAATTTATGGGATAAATATAAAGACGCTTAAATACAGGTATAATCATATTTTAATTAGTTTTTTTCATCCCTACCAATACAATGGCTAGGCATTAACTACTATTTAAAATAATATTATATTATTATTTTTTAGAATGACTCAACCTTGTGTGAAACATGAAATTTTGGGGAAACCCATTGTTGTGTGTCGGGTATGCCATCAAACATAGCATCCCCTTTAAAGTAAAATTAATATTTAATTCACCAATATTAATAAATATAAAAATATCATATCCTTTATTTATGTGGGATGTTATATCCTTCCCCCTTTTGGGAATTTCATCCTCTCAATTTTAAAATTGGGCTCAAAAACATCATTAAAAGTCCCAAATAATAAAAAGAGTTAATAAAAATATCACCTTAAAAGAAATAAAGAGAAGTACAAAGGTCAAATGAGATAACCCATACTAGGATTCCATGTAGGAAAACATGGATATGTAGGAGAAACTAAGTGTCAAGTTCTGATGGATAGTGATAGAAAACACGATCAGGAGAAATTTAACCATCAAAAACCACAAACATTTGATTGGTTAAACAGTCTTTGATTCCCTGGTAGGAAAAGTAAACAGACAACATTTTTTTGTTTTAGGTTACCATTCATAAATTTTGAGACTTTATTTATGGGATTGAATAAGAACATAAGGAAATATACTTACTTTTCAAGTATATTTTCATCCTTTAATAAGTTTCTACCAGAAACTAATCTTTTCTCTAAAAGATGAGTATTCAAGATGACTTGGTCACACCAGAAGTGCTAGAATCAAATCATATATAATAAAATAATAAAAAAAGATAAACTATATATTTCTCATGTCTTTAGACATTAACCAAAACCAAAATGGTAAGTACAAGATCAGATAATCCCCAAAAAGGATAATATCTTATAAAAAGAAATACTACTCTTAATCTCCAAAATTGAACAAAAAATACCCAAAGTTCAACAAAGACCATTCAATAAAAAATTATCCTTAAAATCCTTCAATATAATTTAAACTAAGGTTGAAACCCAAAATTAATAAGGATTTTATCACATAGTCTTCCACAAAAATGTTAACATTTATCTCTAAATAACATGGGCTACTCTTAAAGTCTCATGCTATAAAGTAATTAACCTAATCACATATTCTCTATGATAGTTTAATAATTTCCATAAATAATTCAAATCTCTATATGTCCAAAAAAACATAGATTCTTCCAAAATAAAATTTCAACTATTACACCACAAATGTGATCCCATAGTATTTTATTTTACTTAGGCATATATTGTTTCCCCAAAAGAGAGAACATCTTCCAAAATAACATTTATCACTTAATCACAAAATCATTTTCCTATACTAAGGATATCCATTTGATAAAACATAAGTTCCCAAAATCAACTTATTATTGATCCATAAAATCATTTAATGAAAAATAATAAGTTATGAAAACCAGGGGATTCACATAGGCCAGTTTTAGGTGATAAATCTCAAACTCACTTTGGTTGTGGGTTCAATTCCCACAGCTTTGTCTGACATGACAATTTGTTACACGATCTATATATTTTCCTTTTTCAAAAATTATATAATTTTATTACATTCCCAAAAATGAGATAAATTCCTCAAAAATAACCATAACATATTTAGCTTCACATTTTATCTCTTACCTTTCATTTTCATCCCAAAATGTAATATCCTATAATTGCATCAAAATCAAGGATCATATAAACCCAAATGGTTCTTTATAACTATATCCACAAAAGAAAAGATAATTCTTCCTTGAATAACATTTTCACATATCAAACTTCATGGATACACATACTAGAAAAAAGTATTTCAAAGTAATCATATCATTAATACATTTAAACATATCATCATCCATAGATCTAACATAACTCTTAAATTCCTAAATTGTAGACATATTAATCATCGAACATTATTTCTGGTCCTTTATCCATGTTTTTCCATCGTATTCTTTTTTACTTATTTACTAAAAACAAAATCATGCATAATGCCCTAAGATTTTAGAAATGTCAAAACATGAGCTAAGAAATAATAAATACCTTTCATAAGTCATTTTTTGTTCCCTCATCTTCAATTGGAATGGCATTAGGAATCAGTAAAACTATATTTGTACAGTACTGCTAATCCCATTCTTAAACCTTCTTCGTAGGACATCTATTTTTATAATGACCATGGACACCAAATTTAAAACATTCAATTGATCCTTAGAAAAGAACATATTTCCCTTTCTTAGAGTCAACTGGACACTTCCTTTTTCCATAGAACATTCTTGCTTTATGACCTTAACTACCACATCTATAGCATCTGCATTTCCCTTTGAAGTATTTTCCTAGGTTTTTCTTTCCACATCCTTGACACATAGGTTTTCGAATATACTTACATTTATGATTATTACTTAAAATTTTGTTGGAATTCATTTCTCACATATATGATCCCTTCAAAAAATAATCAAGGTTCAAGTGGTCAATAATGACTCCAGATAGTTGGTTGAGAATAACCACAAGAGTTCTCATTGAATCCCCCATTTCATTTGGTTGCTTATTCAGAAAAATGTCACAATTTTCTTCACATCTATTATTACTTTGGTGCCTGCTAGATCCAACAATTTACTAAAACCTAAAAGGTTAGTGTGAGTATACCAGCAAAATCATCATATAATATCTTATGTGGAGGGTAAACACTAAGATATACTTATTCATGATATCTTAAACTCATTCAATTTATCTAAAATAACTATTAATATTTCTAATATGCTAACCATTATGGTTATGTCACTTATACTTAAATTAAATCCTAACTTATAAAGTTGTCTAAACTGACCTCTGATACCAACTGTAAGGCCCCGACCTTAAACATTACATAATCTTTAATTAAGTTAATAATTCACATTAAGAATCTTTTCAGGTTTAGAGTTTTAGAGAATTAGGCCATAACTATTACATTACATATCAAATATTACAAAGTAGACACTTCTACTCAGTATCCAGTTTTTCATAAAATAAAAACTCTTAAAATAAAACTAGAATTATTTTCTCGATATAAATCTTCTTGAATTCTTCCTTTCTCTTACCCTTCCTTATAACCTATGAAAATAATTTCAAAAACTTTGGATGAGCATAAAAATCTCAGTAAGGGTTATAAAATAAAGAATGAAAACATTAGTCCATCAATACATAAAAAAAATAAGCTCTATAACATAACTCATGAAATCATGATATTTATGAATAACACATAGAAATCATAAATCATAATGGTAACTTGTGGCATCCATAACATACTTATATTGTAACTTTCACAGCTACGTAGAGAGTTGCGTTTGGAATACCCATCACTGTATATTCCCTAAATATCTTAGGAGAAACGTTAATTTTTGACTCTGTCATGTTACCCAATGCGTTGGAGAGCTATCTAGGGCTCACCTGCCCTAGGTTTATCACAGAACCACCCATATACATATACAATTATCAAGAACCATAACATAATCATAACACATTAACAAGTAAAAAAGGAAATATAACATTTCCATATTTCAATAAAAAAATAAAATTTCAATATATTGATATAATAAATCCATTATCAAAACAATTTTTAATACCAAAATACATAAAAAGATTATATGGTATTTATTTTACTTTTAAAAACATTACAACTTGTAAAGTAATCCAAATATCAAATAATACTCATAGTGGTGGAAAGGTCATTGTCACCATGTATGTTAAAAATAAACATTATTTTTTTCATTTAGTAAAACGATTCATAGAAAAAGATTCCCTTTGAATGAAAATACAAGTCAAAGGAGTTTATACACCATATAAAATAAAGTCCTTTATAAATCAAAATACACATCAATGAAAGGATATTGAGACGAAGTCCCTTACAAATATTGTATCATTATATTAAGGATAAATCAATGAAATAATTATGTGTGAAAAATATAAATAAACCAATATAAGTGGATATAAATTGTAAAAAAATCATTTTTTATTCACACATATTCATATCACGACATAATCAAGAAGTAGAAGTTTAACCCAAAGAATTTAAATTGGGATAAGAAGTTCCCTTACCCTGCGTCTGACTTATCTCGTATGTTCCTTGTTGTTCCAGAATAATAAACTTAAGTTAATTTATAATTGCTTAAAAACCTTTTTAAATTTTATTATTCCTTTTATATCACATATTACCTTGTCATGAAAATTAGTTAATTATTTGAGTTCATATCAGACATTTTGTCGTTGTTCAGAACTTGATTCAAAAATGAACTTGTTATAACTACAAATTGTCCTTGTGGTCAAAATTCCATTATCTCCAAAATGATATTAATTATTTAGATATCATATATAAAATATATATCCAGTATATATATATATATATTTATTTATAATAAAACATAATGTTCGGAGATAAGTAATGAAATTCACCGTTCATGGAGACGGTAAATCATATATACGCATGAACGCTACTTTCATTTCTCTTTCATATTTAATGGAATAAAAAATTAATTATACATAGTTATATTATAATTCCATTATAATATAATATATTATTTCATTAAATTCATCCTTTAAACTTTCCACGTATGGAAGTAATGAGTCATATCACTTTGAGGGGACGGTAGTCCGCACTTCCTCAAATGAAATTATCGTATTTACCCATTATGGAAACCCTATAGGTATGCTATAAATAAAAAATATATATGTATAGAGACAATATAAATATAATATATATCACATATAAATAAATTTCTATCATAATGGATACTATGAGAGGTCGTAGGATATATTTGAACAATCAATGTTTTGTGAGATAGTAGTTCGTCGTCCACTGGAACAGTATGTTCTGATCCATTAGATGGAGGTGTTTAGAAGTGTAGTTTGAATCCTTCTCATAAAATAAACCTATAATATTTATGATACTGGTGTTGGTATGTAGTCAAAGAAAAATAATATAATAGGGAGTGAAGAATGAAAATAAAATAAAATAACTTGAGAGAAGACGTTACCTTTAAATCGGGTACCTCCCTATGGTTTGAACCAAAAGGCTTTCTTGAATTGCCTTCTTCCTAGGAAAAGGATTCTAGGAAGAAGATAGGTATTTTTGGAACTTATTGTATCATATTTTTAAAGATCCAAGGGGGTTGAGAGTTGTGAGAAATGGGTTAGAGTTGGTGTCCTTTTATAAGAGGGAGGAGGGGCACTTTAGGAATGTTTGAAAGTATTATTTTATTATAAACTGAATTTCGATTGAAAAAGGTCCCCAACTCATTTAATTAGAATATACGGTGAATATTTTTCTAAATCCTCTTATACAATGGGTTTTATAAAATCTTAGGGCATAAAATTAACCTTATCTTTTAGTTTTAACCTTTAGTTAACTATTTTAACGTTTACCATTTACTCTTTTATATTCATACTATATGGTTAATATTTTTACTATAAAATGACAAAAGACACAAAAATGGATTATTAAAGACATTTTTAACATCATATATGTCAGTTGGAAGAATCTTAGATTTTTAGGAATATTTTATCATTTAATAAAATAGTATTTATTTTAAACACTCATTTATGTCAATTTATAAACAATTCATATCAAGAATTAAAAAATTCAGAAAAACTTGATTCTTTAAAAAAACCTGCATTAATTAAAATATAACAAGTTATAAGCATCCATAAAATTCTTTGATAGCATAAAAAGTTTCAAAATAAATTTATTTTAATATTTATAATCTCATTTATTTATATCTTTCATTAATAAGGTAATCACTACATCGCCATTATGTCATAAATAATTTTATTTATTTGATGTCTAAAAATTATAAATAAAATATCATAATGTAGGAAATATTTTTATATTTTTAATTAATATTTATAGTCAAAAATATCACTTATATAACCCCATATAATTTTTTTTACTAAAATATATATGTTTATGTAACATTTTCCTTAACTTTAAATTAATTTTTATAAAATGTCATTTTCACTTACAAGTGGCTCCATGGGGTACCAAAATAGACCCAAGGATTTCCATAGTCGTACATTTATCATCCAATAGGTTTAGGACACGTGTCAGGGTAATTTATTATTATTATACTATTATTTTTTACCTTTATGTATTAGATTTACCATTTAACCATGGTATATAAAATATTTACGGAAGTTACTATTCATAATATCTAAAAATAAAAGTTATATATTTACACAATTTGGACCTCCATATTCCAAATATGGAATCCATTTTTCCAAATTCAAAACACAAAATTTGCATAAATTAATTTAAAATTAATTCCCTTTGTCAAAACCAAAAAGTGTGTTTTTAGGAAATAATAACTATCAAAAGATTTACATTTGTTTATATCCAATTTCATAGTAAAATTAATTAAAATGACCAAAATTGGATTAAATTATAAAAATATAATCTAGTTACACTTTAAAACCAATTAAAAGGACAATATAACTGTATAAATAAATTAGATGAAAAGGTGGTTTTGAATTAAAATGTCGTATTTTTCACTATTCATTAAAAATGAACTTTATCATAAAAATACCAAAATTTCATCCAAAGTAAATTTTGATGATCTAATTATAAATAAGAATTTTATTTTGTAAAACAAAACATATAAAAGTGAAAAAAACTATATTTAAAAAGGGTTCTCCATCAAAAGGCGGTAAAACGACCTTTTAAAGAATATTAGAGTATTTTATGCATAAAATAATATTATTTCTTATTTTATGCCTCTAAAATTTATGGGATAAATGTAAAGAAATTTAACAAACATGTATAATCATATTATAGTTAGTTTTGTTCATTCCCTCCAATACAACAGCTAGGAATTAACTACTATTTAAAATAATATTATAATATTATTTTTTAGTATAACTCAACCGTATGTGAAACATGAGATTTTCTAGAAACCCATTGTTTCATGTTGGTTATTCCATAGAACATATAATCCCCTTTAAATAAAAGTTAATATTTAATTCATAAATATTAATAAATATGAAAATATCATATCCTTTATTTACTTGGGATGTTACAGAATGTAAGCAGAGTCATCCTACACGAGGTCCATGGAATAGTACATGGGAAAAGTAATCCTACATGGGAACCTCAATAATAGACATAAGGGAGGTGAATTATATATGGGATCCTCTAGGTTGAAATGTAAAAAAATAGGAATCCTACTTGGGATCCTCGGGAAAAACTAATCGCAAGGGATATTAAGCTAAAAGGGTACATCTCACAAGGGGTACGTCCACACAGGAAGAGCTACAAAGGCATCGATCAAGATATATGGATCATGGATCATCTCAAATAAAAGGTTTCTCACACTTAGGTGACAAGTTGATTCAGTTACTAGATGGAAAACTTCCCATTTAGGGAAAATAATGATACACTTCCAAGGAGTCCTCAAATCACTCTAAGGGTTTCACCTTTGTGATCTATGTGGAAATATAATCAAAATGGAATAGTATTGGGTCCAAATATGACTAATGGGGATAAATATATGGAAAATCCCTAAAAATGGGTAGTAAGGGGTCATTACATAGCATGTATACCCTAGTACACAACGTGTACACCCAAATCCCATCCTAGGTGTGTACTCTATCTAGACTTGGCATGTAAAATCACAAGTATACAGTGTGTTGATCATGTAAACGGAGTGAAACCTACACATGGTAATATCCTGTATACCTCAGATGGAATATAAATATATATATCTTGGTTGTGTACCTCTACACATCATACAACCCACATGGGATTGGGTCATGTACTTTACATGACGATATGCCCCTTACACGGGGTGTCTGGTCGGGTACCCAGCTACACAGAAGAGTCTCATAACATGAAGTTTATACCCCATACAGGGTGTGTGCTTCCAAAAGATCATCTTCCTTGAATATAAATAAGACACAACATGTGTTCCCTGGACTACATTTCAAGTGATCAATATTCTTGAATGGGAAACCCCTCAAATTGGACCAAAACCACATTCTTCTTCCCAAAAGATATAGATCGAAACACTAGGGCTCAAAATCAAGAAAAAGGTATTGTTAAAACTTTAAAATGATATATGTATATTTTTATTTACAATAAAACTTAAAAAAAACTAACTTTGGGAAGAATCTTCTGAAGTTTCACCTATTTCCACTATCCACAGCTATCACCCAATGATCCGGCTCATCCTGAGCTCTGAGGTGGTGCCTCTCCTCCCCTCTCATTATTTATATCTCTCCATCTACCTATACTATATCGGTCATGTGAATAAGAAATTCTATAGGGTTTAAAACATGATAATCAAGGGTAGAAAGAGAAAAGAAGAAATGAAAAAGGGGGCCTAGGTTGGCCCCAGTGCCTAAGCTGATTTTATGCCCTAACTAGACACAATAACTCATTATAAAATCAATGGTGGAGACAGAATCTCAAAATTAAGATTCTTTCAAAATATATGGCCAAATAAACCTATGTGAATAAATTAATATTGAATTAATTTAATATTAAATATTGATTATTCTACTAAAATTTAAATTTCTTGGAATTTCACAAAAATCTTATCCTAGCATAAAAACCCCTATTTCAAGATCAATGGAGTAGTCAAAAAATTATTTGAGGCAATATTATATGGTAAATGACCATTTTACCCCTTATAAGTATCTAAAATCAACAAAATTCAAATTTCTTCTCAATTTACAGTCTAAAAAAATGGGGCCTTATAGGTGAAGGTCATGAACCCAAACCACCAGGTGGATTCTTCCTTATCTAGTTTCATTCCTCCCATGATCTTTCATCTAGAAAAAAACAAGTAAGAACAACTTCATGATAAAAGAAAGTAGGAATATGAAATCATGACACACAAGAGATAACATGGTTCAAAAAATGTATCTTAAGTCCATGGGATAACTAGGGGTATTTATTATTTCATTATAAACAACATTCATCTGAGTTATACAGAAAATCAACATCCCTTCATAGATTCATGGAACTTTTTATACCAATTACTACCCATGGAAAGATCATGTTTCTAACACTCCCAATGTGAAACCCCTGAGTGAGGGGATGTGATCCCTCTAGTAACACCTCCTCCCACTATTACTCCTTCTGGTCATCCACCTATAGAATCATCTATAAACCTTTTTCTTTGGACTTAAGGCCTCTAGACTTCCACTTACAAAGCCTTAAGTGTATTTTAAGCCTTCACATGGTCTTCAATACTAATAAATATTGGTACCACCACTCTATATATAGTGAATTCCTTCCTACCATCCCATCACCACTCACATGTTGATCTTTCTAGAAAAAGTTCCACTTCACTTAAATATTTACAATCAACCACCCACAGAGTAAAATGAATTCACTACCTCAACTGGGGGAGCTAGTGAAAAATGAAAGTTTTCACTTCCTTCATTGGATACTAACTCCATGTTGTTTTCGAAAGATTCTCCATCTGTTTGCATCACTTCTTCCTCCAGAACATTATTAGAAAACTAAGTGAACGTTTTGGAAGAACCTCCTCTACATTCCCACACTTAGTTTCATTATTCTTCTTCCACTAGCCTATATATGCTGAACTTATTTCCCAAACACACCTTCTAGTGTAACACTTTATAATTAACTAATATCAACTGGACTCACTATGTTTTCTCAATTGGGATAACAACAGTTGCACCTACCACTGGGTACACTCAATTGCTTCTCTAGATAAAACTTTCAATGAATTTATCCCACCAACCTGATATTATAATCTATGGGGAAGTTTAACTGTTACCATCATGCTTTCTCAAGTAAAAATTTCATAGACTTAATTTTTTTTTCTTACATCACTTAAGACAGAAAATATTTCTCAAACTATACATAAAAGGTTTGTTACATTCTTCCCCCCTGAAAATTTACAACCTTGAAATTTTAATTTTTTCCAAATAATAGAAAAAATATAATAAATATATTTTATTTAAAACATTAATTTCCAGTTTAAGACTTGGAAATTCATCATTTCCCTCATTATAGGAACATTTTATTACTGTGATTTATCATAATTATTATGAAATTATATTTTATTATAGGGTATTAAGATTCTAAATTAAGTAAATTAATCCTATATGAACTTTTTATTACTCCTAGTATCGATATAATATTTGGGTTGAGAATTCCTAATCCTAAGATTTTTTATTGTCAAGTATAGAGATAACATTAATAAACATTTTCATCAAATTAAACTAATAGATGCTTAATTATATTTATATTAAGTAACATCTTGTGATTATGACTTAGATTACATGAACATACATGGATACAATTATTTTACCTTTGGTTATTTACACTAATTACTAAATACATAATCATAAAAAGCATAGTTCAATAGTATTTTCAACATATATAGAGTCAAAGGTTAAATAAAATGTTTTGAATAGGTAATAAGTGAACCATATACCACTTTTGTTGAATATTTTCCTTTCCCACTAGTATTTTAATGATGTTAATGTTTAGTTTCCTCATTAGCTCTTTCTTTGGAACATAGTTTTGTATAGTACCCATATTCCTTACATTTAACACATTTAACCTTTAATGGAGCATTACAAAAAACATTCTTTCACTTATTTATACCAATAATCCTTGTCATTCTTATTTGGAAATAATATGAAAAATGACCTTATTTACTACACTTGAAACATTCTTTAGTCCCTTTAAAAAATCCAAGTGATTCTTTCCATGATCTTATCATATGATAAATGAAATATTTTTTAATAAAATACTTATCATTAAAAAATCCATGGAACTAAATTATTCTATTATTTTATGTATTTTTAATTTTATCAATATTGGGTTTTTAATCATAACTTCATATAACTAAGTAAGAATAACCATAATATTTTCCACACCACTTTCCATTGTATCTATTTGTTTTATTTTTTCAAATGAATTTGTTATTCACTTGGTTCTTTCTGGTTTTAGCCACTTGCTAAAAACCAAAATGGTTCGTGTGTGTAAAAATAGTATCAGAATAAACCATGATATTAAGAAAAAATTAATCCTATGATATTATAACCTTCAATAATACCATTACTTCATCATATAAAACCTTTGTTCAGCCTATGACTCTTTTGGGGGAACCTAGGTTTCCTTATTTTTTATCTTATCATAAATATCAGTACTTCCTACTCTTTAAGAATATATATCCTTAAACTATTAATCAGTCTTTAGTGTTATTTAAAAAAATATTTTCTTCTTAAAATGGAGAATTATATTTTATCAATATAAATATAATAATAGTTTGAAAATAAAAATATAAGCTAACTATTATGAAAACAATTCATGCATTTACTAGAATCCCCAATTTTTATTATTTTCTCGATCTTGATGAGAAATTGTTCATGAAGTGGAATAATACATTATAGCATTATGAAAATGCATTTCAAGGGTGGTAAAGGGCATAGAAAACTGTAATTCCATAAAAATTTCCAACAATGTGTTAGGATCACATAGGGATGTTTCTAACACTAAGAGGAGGGTGAATCAATGTTTGTACATTTTATCCACTTTATAAACTTTATTCATTTTCACCTACACACTTATTTAATGAATGGATATTGCTCTCTATCTCATGCTATCTCATATTTAGTAGGTAATAATATATGTTAAGAAGTAAAGAACACAAAAATAAACCAAACTTTATTAAAGAGGTTTTCCTACATGATTGATGACTACATCCTCGGTGATATGTGGTTATTAATCCATGCACATGGATTCCTTTTTATTTTTAAAAGAATCATGGGAAAGGGTATGTCCTTTGACCCATGATTCGGGCACCAAAATGTTATAATGAAAGAACAAATTTTCTATTCACATTAGTATCAGATAATTGGATTGCAACACTTTTAAGAAATCTCACCAGTGTTGGATCAAGTTCTTCCAAAACTATATGAATATAAATTTATTCATAAATTAAAGTTGTATGATAGGATAGATCAAATACCATACAAATATCTAAAACATATAAAACATATAGGATGGATCTATCACCTTATCGGCTTGAATGTAATCTACATAAGCACAATCAAACTCACTCTTCTTCTTCTTTTTCTTATTATTCTTCAACATGCAGTGTATACTATCATAGAACCATTAGGGTCTCATATTCTCTTTGATGCAAAATAATCTATCACAAAAAATAATTTTCAAATATCCTTCCATGATACTTTGATGATTCATAGAATATTATATCAAGAATTTTAAAATTAATTTTCTATTTAAACTTGTAGAATATCTACCAGGAACACACATTGTCAAGTCCCTCTCCTTTATTATTTTTCCTTAAATATAAATATGCACTTATGTGTGAATATTATTTTTCCATTATTTTCATAAATCTCAAGGCTTTGAGTTTCTATATTCTTATATTGCAAAATCTCCTAAAATATCATCCTTGAAAAAAATGTCATCTCTATCCTACTTCTCATTCACATTTTTCACAAAATCAAATAAAATTATTGTATTCAAAAAAAACTTTGTGATATAAGAATTATTGCATCCTAATTTTCTACTTTCATTAAATTTTATTCATAAAAAATCCATGTATTCATGGGATATCATTACATTGATATCCCCTTATATTGATCTCCATCATTATTTCTCCTTACATCAATTCTCATACATGGATCTGGTTTATGTGAAACTCTATTGATATATTACCTTATATTAACATTCTTACATTAATATCTTTTTATTGAGAATAATCATTATGATTTTCAACAATCATGCTTATGCATATGATCCCTATGATGATACTGATGATCCTTACACATCTATGAATTTTCCATATGAAGTCTCAGCATTTTCTCATGTGGAAGTAAATTTACACATATACATAATATAATCACTCATATGAAAATTAGAATTACTCATACATATCCTTTTCCAAACATAGATGGCCATAATATTCTACTAAAAAGTACACAGTATTTGATATCATCTTGTATCAGAACCTTAAAATTATATGATTCTTATTACATGAAAATAACTATATAGAATCATCATGTTTTAAATACATTATTTAGAATATTTCACATTATGGAAGCTCAATGATTTCATAAGACATATAAATACATACAAAGTTAATTTCATGAAGTAATGGAGTTATACACATAGTAAAGTCATAAACACATTGTGAAGTCTTAAAACCTCTCCAAAAAAGTCATAAACCCTAATGAAAAGGCTTTCTATAGGTTCCCAAAATCTTACATCATCTTCGAAGTCATCACTGTAGTAAAAATTCATGTGAATATCACTTGTGATGTCATACACTTTTTCATAAAGACTTATGAAACTCTGATACTTGGATAAAATAGATTCAAAACCTTAAGAATTTTTTTGATCAACCTTACAATGGCCTACATCAACTTTATGAGGTTTTTTATCAACCTTACAAAGTCTATACCTTTTCCATTCCTTGTCTTGATTTCTTCATAGCTCTTACTCTTTATTAATATATATCTTATCAATCATGAAATCCAATTCCATATAATTAGTTATTAAACTCCAATAATCATTAAAAGCATCATGGATGGATCATATTTTCATTAGCTAGATTCTTTGTAATGACCCGCATTTTGAACCGGACTAAAACCCGAAGGAATTTGAAATTTTTCGATTATTGAATGGGTTGTTTTTAAAACCGAGCTTCAGAATGCAATTATGAGATTTGAAATGATTTTTTGTTTTAGTTTTGTGCTTGGGAGAAGGACCGAGGAGTTTCCCAAGTGACTTGGCAAGTTTCGGAAGTGCTGAACCCGAGTTTTTAAGGGACCGCAGAGGGTGCACGGTTGGCGCACAGGTTGACCAAACCGTGAGGCCCAAACCGTGCGGCCTAAATCTGGTGGGCAGTGGTTTTCACATGGACTACACACGGTTTTCCAAACCATGTTCCTAGACCATGCAAGGTGTGTCTTGGATGTATTAGACTCCGCACAGTTTTCGCACAGTCTGGAAAACCGTGCGGGTTAAACCATGTGGTTGGGTGTGTTTAAGAATTTGATTAAAATTAAAATAAAACGAAATAAAATAAAATGATTAAAAAACTTAATAATAAAGACACTCTCCCTCACCCTCACTCAACCCACATGATGCGCAGGGAGGGGATCCCCTTGAGCCGTGCACGACACCCCCCTTAGCTCCCTCCTTCCTGCTTTGATTTCGGCGAAATCTCCTCATGATTCTCCTCCAGAACCCTAAGGTAGGTCCTTCTCCTCCCTCTCCTCCTTATTCCAATATTTTTTTCAGCGTATTCTTCACCCGGTGAGATTCGAAGGAGCACCCTAGGGTTAGGGGTTGATCCTTATTTGGTTTCTCTTTGTTCCAGGTTTGAGTGAAGGTCTTCTCGGGTCATGTTTGGGTGTATTCCGGCGATAGCCACGGAAGGCGAAGCGATTCGCCACATTTCGATCTGCCGGATTGGGTTCACAGTAAGGGTTTAATATTTTGGTTGGTTTTGCATATCCTAAATTAGTGTCTTTATGTGTTTTAAGGTACGTTGGATTAATCTTGTAGTGCGTTGGATGTCTTGGCATGGTTTCGAGATGCCAGGGTCTAGGAGACTCACCTACGTGGGCTTAGTGATTGGATGTGCATAGGGGTTGGGTGTCCTTTCATGTGTGTGAAGGTGCATATTCTCAGTGGGGAAGAAGCAGGGGTCTTAGTTAGAAAGCACCAAGAGCCGGAGTGGATGGATGGATCCACCTAGAGGTAGGGTCCCTCTCCTTGCCCTTTAATTTAAAGTAAATTAGTAAAGAGTTATTTCTACATGGTCTTAGTATTTGAATTCTGCAAGTTAGTATTGAATAAATGCTTCTGTGAAAATAGTGTGAGTTTCAGGCATAAGATAAAAATGGTTGTCTGCTAACTAAACTCACGATTTAATAATAAAACCCCTCAATTAGAGGTGTGATGTCTTCAAGATAAAAAGTAGTGATATACTTTTTATGCTTTCCTGTTGTATTTTTCTGGTGCCTCTTTGATGCTTTGTATGTGAACTTGCTTTGTTGAGACAAAGGGAATGAAATGGTTGTGATACTTCTATTTGGGTCAATTTTCCATGTTTAGGCAAATTGAGTAAGATGATAACCATAGTGGGATGACTTAAGACTAAATTACTTGTTACCTATAGAAGGTAACAAAGGGTTAAGGAATGATAAACGTATCCTTTAAGATGAAATGGTTAAACTAGAAATGAACGTACTAGGGTGGTATGACCACACCTTGAGATAAGGTTTTGATCATGAATTATGTTAGTAAACTAAATATTTTAATTACTTGATTTAGATACCTAATATGGGTTGACTTAATTATGAACGTGAATGTGTTCTCTTCTGTATATGTGGTATGATTCTTTGAATGCTTTTGCGGTAATGCCATAAGTAGTATACTATAGACATGTTTGTATTGTGAGTGCACACATGCTGATGTCACATAATAAATGATAATAAAGGTGAGTGAATGTTGATTCCACCTAGTGATAGATACGTGGTTGGATGGGAGGCAGTTATACCCCATGCCAGTGTGATAGTACATTTATGGAAGGGAGGCATTATTACCCCTTGCCAGTTGACCTATAGGGATGAGAGGCATTCTTACCTCATGCCCGCTAATCTTGATTTATGTAAGGGAGGCATTCTTACCCCTTTCTAGTTGACCTATAGGGAAGAGAGGTATTCTTACCTCGTGCCCGCTAATCTCGATTTATGGAAGGGAGGCATTCTTACCCCTTTCCAGTTGACCTATATGGATGAGAGGCATTCTTACCTTGTGCCCGCTATTTCTCTATACATGTATGGAAGGGAGGCATTCTTACCCCTTTCCAGTTGACCTATAGGGATGAGAGACATTCTTACCTCGTGCCCTCTATTCTCTATACATGTATAGAAGGGAGGAATTCTTACCACTTTCCAGTTGACCTTTAGGGACGAGAGGCATTTTACCTTGGGCCTGCTAATCATATTAATGGGTAGGAGGCATTCTTACCCCACGCCATCTATGATCTAAATTCTTTTATATATATATATATGATGACATGATCAGGTTACTTTACCAGCAACAAGCCGAAGCTGGTATAACCGTCAGGTGTCCCTTTGGAACTTGGACGGGTGTTATTTACTTATGTAATTCTGCTTACTTATTTTTCCATACCGACTCACTATTTAATTATTATACACTGTCTAGATTGGGTTTGACACCGGTGGTGCTGGCCTACTGAGATTTATATCTCACACCCTACTCGGGCCTCCATTGCACTCGGGTACCTGAGAAGACCTTCTTGCCTGTAGGACCTAGGTTGTGTGTTGTTCTGTTTCTACCCAAGGAGTTAGGAGCAAAGGACCAAGCGGGAGCTTGGGATGCTCAGGGGATCGCCATCGGGATTTGCTATCCTTTATTTTTGTATTGTTTTTAAATCATGCTGTATTGTTTCTTGTTTTCATTACTATATCGTCATCTGTACATGCATGAATTGTGAAATGGCATTTGTCGCCTTTTATAAAATGGTTATTACCTATCTTTTCCTTTTTCCTTTCAATTATTTACTGCTTCCGCTATTGAATATTATTTACTCTGATAATACCATTGTGTTACTATGATATGAGGGTATAGTTTCCCCACTATCACCTTCTGAGACCCTCACTGTTAGTCGGAAGCCTCTGGCGTACGGGGAGACGCGCTTGAGGCCATGTGACCCACTGGTCTGGCCACCAGTTCGATGGTAAGCCAGGTCAGGGACGTTTACAAAGTGGTATCAAAGGTGTTTCTTTTCTTTTTCCTTACTGTTTTGGGTTGGTAGATAGGAGATTAGGAAATTTTCGGTGATTGGATAATAGTCATGTTTGAGACTAATCACCCCACGTACGGGAAATGACCAAGTGGCCAGGGTCGGTAATTGTTGTTCATGTTGTTCGCTATTACGGTTTATATGATTTCACCTTGAGTGACTGTTGTATTTTCTGTTGCTTATGGTTTATGAAATTCATTGAATTTTACCCTTGTCCTAATATGGAAATAAAGCTGAATTCCATTCATCATATTAGGCACATAGGAATTAATATGTCATGCATGTTCCATGCCATGTAGTTGCATCTTAGCTTTCTTGTATAATATGCTTAAGTGATTATATGCTATGCTTATGTGTTATAACATGCTTTTGTGATATAACATGTTATGTGTTTGCTGATTATGATGGAATGCCTTTCTTTGGTTGTACCTGGGTTGTGAATGAACGGGAACCAATTTTCGATTGTAAGGTGTATGGGCGCCTTACAACCGGGAAGGGGTAACCTGTATATTAAAAACATTTTGAGCATGTTAAATTCTGGGTTGGAATCTGGTTTTGATAAAAGGGGGAGTTAGTTTTCAATCCATGAAGTGTATTTGTGCTTCATGAATTGGGAAAGTGCAACCCATATTAAATGTAAAGGCTTGTTGTTTTTTGAAATGATTAAATGGAAAATGTTGGGTGATTTCGAAATTGAAAAGTTTTGGCTAACTACTAAATGTGAAACTGGGCCATAGTAGGACAGTTGGAAGGTGTTTTATGAGATAACCTAGTTGTGGTGTTTGAATTTTAAAAGGAATTGAGTTACTGTGTTGGGGTTGCTTTTTGAAGAACCCATGATGGATAAAATGAGACCCTCGTAGGTCGCCCTTGTTTAAATGGTCTTGTTTTTCTCAATTGATTGATAAAGACAGGATGTCTGTGAATGTTTGATGTTCTTAAAAGGAATTTTTTGTGAAACTTTCCTATTTGATTGATGTGTGGTTGAAGTTTTTAAATAGTTAGAGTTTAAATGGGGTAAAATGTTAAGGTATTGGTAATGGAAACCATGGTTGTGCGTTGAAACCCTAGTTTAAGGGGTAGTTTTGAGTTTCTCTTTGAGTTTCCTTGGAATTGAACCATAGGTGTTTTCCATAGGCGTTATTTTCTTTAGTGGTGGCTTGATGATTGGTTTTTGAGCCTAGCAACTTATTTGGCGTGACCCGTCGTTAGGGTCGATGCTTGATCTTCGTAAGGGGCTAGCCCATGGTTGGTAGCACCCTCAACGTTTTAATGCCTTGAATGTACCATGATTTTTATGACGTGAGGTGATGTTCAGGTGTCGTTGTCCCTTGTTGGACTCTTGTTTTTCTAATGACACCCTTGTTCGGATGGTTGGTCATTGGGTTTTGACTTTAGTTGTGGATTTGGGCCATCTCCTCAGTAGAGTGGCCCGGTACTAAAGAATTGTTTCGTCCCAATTTTCGGGATGGCTTTCGAATGACTCGTGTGTTTTGACACACTGGTTTCCTTGTTTTGGATCTTCTTCGTTTGTTTGGTGATGTGATTGTGGCAGAGCAGCGTCACACGATCGTTTGCGGTGTTTGTTTACTAGCGTGTTTGTGCTCGGCTGGTTTATCTTTTTTCCCTTCAATGACTAGGACACTCCTAAGGTTGGGAGCATGTTGCGTCAAATCTGGTAAATGTTTCCTTCCAAGTAGAAGAGATAGTACCTAGAATTCCTTCTAGAAATGTTTTGTCATGTTTGAATGCCTTGAGGCATGTGAATTTTAAATCATGTGGATGCGTCGGCAAGTGAAGCTGAGTTCCTTCCTTGAAGTCGACCAGTTGGGGTTCGATTGTTCTTCCTTCCAGTAGTCTAGTATGATTAACTAGAATCCGTTCAAACCTCTTAGTGTATTCTTTTTAGTGATGATAATTTCCTCTATCTTTTCCTCATTCTAGATGCACTAAGAGAGTGTCGGTCTTATCCGCGCTAATGCTTTTAAGCCGTTAGGCTTGATCGGATGGTTCTCTTTCGGCGTTGCACACGGGATGCATGTATTCTTGTATGTTTTGATCTTGGAAATGTCATCGGAAGTCAGTTTTAGTCTTCAGTGAACGTGTTTATGCTAAACGTAAGGTGCCTTGGAGAAAGGCATAGTGGTTCTGTTTGAAATACGCCATCCGTTTAGGCCGAGTGTTCTTGTAAATAGTCAGCCGGAGATGGCTTGACTTGGGGTTCTTGTTTAATGTCTACGGTCAGTGACATAACATTCTTTGGCACGTCTTTAGGTAGAGGCGAGTGCGGTTTGAGTCAGTCGATGCCTAATATGAACTACCGTCTCGACTTGGGCCTTGAGGTCGATGGGGAATCCACCGTTTGATCTGTTTCAAATAACGCTAGGAGCGTCGTGGGAACGCTTGGTGCGTGCTTTGAAAGTTAATTCCAATGGTGGTTTGAACCGTAGTTTGGTGTTGGTTTCTAAACGTTAAAAATATAAGGTGGGAAGTACATGTGGCTGGATGCTTGGCGATATGACAACGGGTTCGTGTCTCTGGGAAGATGGGCTCGGGAAGGAGCCATCTTGGTGTTTCATTTGGGAAACGAACATTTGCTCGATTTTTGGTGGCTTAAGTACCATATGGTTTAATGGATACTTAAGGGTGTGTTGGACATTTTTGAACGCAACGTGATCATTTGAACGAAGCTTCATGACCCTTGTTGTAACGCCCCGACCCCAGTTACCCAGAGTTGGTGCATTATTGCATAACATTGGCATGATCACAAAAGATCAAGTCTCGAAAGACTGATTAGTTTAGTGGCCTTGGAAACACTAGATACATTCATAAATGTTACATTACATTATAAATTGAAAAACTACAATAACAAAGTCTCCATAGTTCACACTCATATCCTCTTCTGACTATCCCTACAAGTCATTCATAAAATACTTCTTCACATCCTGGAAAATATTAAAACATTGAAAGGGGTGAGCTCAGATGCTCAGTAAGTATAACAATATTGCGGAAGCTTTCATAAATAAACATTAACATTTAAGTAAATGTATAACTAAAACAAAATCCTTTTTAAACTTGAACTTCAGCATAATATGGAAAAAATAAAATTAAATAATGCCATTTACTTATTCACATGGATATTCTACTAGTAGAATAATCACATGCAATATCAATAACCACTTTCATAATTATGGAATGCATAATTCTAGACTATCATAACCACATAGCCAAGGCCTCATGCCAAGAATACAAATAATATTTTTTAAAGGCCTCGTGCCAAGACACTAGTTTGTCTCATGAGACCTACCGATGCATCGGGGAGCTATAGCGGGCTCCGCCTGTCACTTATTAAGTCCAATGCATTCCTCATATGAACAGGTTTAAACATATCATAAACCATAACATAATTGTATCACATAAAACGTGCATAAAGGAAACATAATATTTCCACAATTCAATCACAAGATATCAATACAACACATTGATATAATAAAAACTTTATCAAAACCATTTTCAATACCAAAATAAAAGAAAAGTAAAACATGGTATTTATTTTTATTTTAAAAAAAAGTTGTGGCTTATAGAGGAATTCGAAACTCAAATAATAGTCACGGCGGCGGAGAAGTCGTTGTCGCCGCATATGTACGAAAAAACATTCCTTTTTTCGTTTAGTAAAACACTTCGTATAAAAATATTCCTTTTGAATAAAAGTAAAAGTCAAAGGGGTTTATACATCGTATAAATGAAAGTTGTGTATAAAACCAAATATGCCTCAATGAAAGGAGATTGAGACGAAGTCCTTAAAAAGATCATTTTTAAAATAAAATAGATCTATTATGTGTATTTACTATAAGTACACATAAATAAAGTACAAATATAGGATAGTACATAATAATATCATGACATAATTTGAAAGTAGGAGATTAACCCAAAGAATGGAAATTGGGTTAAGAAATTCCCTTACCTCGTGTCCGACTTGACTCGACCGCTCTTTAACCTCCTGAATAATAAACTAGAGTTAATCTATACTTTCTTAAGAACATTTTTCAAGTTCATTATCCCTTTTATATCACTTATTACAATGTTACGAAAATTATGTAGTCATTTAAGTTAATAACGGTTGTTTTGTCGATCTTTGGTACTTGAGTCAACAATAAACTTCTTATAATTACAAGTTGTTTATGTGGTAGAATATCCATTATCTCCAGAATTATATTCAGGATGTAGAAATCATATATATCATATATATCCAGTATATACATTCATTCATAATATTACGTAACATTTAGAGGTAAGAAATGAAATGCACCGTTCATGGAGACGGTAAGCCGTACGTACGCATGAACGCTACTTTCATTTATATTTCATATTTAATGGAATGAAATCATAATGATATAAAGTTATGATATAATTACAGTATAATATCATATATAATATCATTTACTCCATCCTTTATACATCCCACATATGGAATTAACGATTCAAATCACTTTGAGGGGGCGGTAGTCCTTACTTCCTAAAATGAAATTATCGCGTTTACCCATAATGGAAATCATAAAGGTATGACATAAATGAGAAATAAAGAAGCATAAGAAAAAAATAAACATAATATATATCATATATAAATATAGTGACATCTTAATGGCCACCTTTGAAGGTGTTATATGAGTGTTGAACAATCATCGTTTCGTGAGGCAGAAATTCGCCATCCACAGAAATAGTATGTTCTTTAACCATTAGATGTAGGTGTGTGTAAGTTTAGCTAGAATCCTTCTTATAACAAAATCCTAGTATATTTAAGATACTTTTTTTGTTACAAAATAAATGAATAAAAAGAGTTTAAGGGGTTGGAGAAGCAAAATAAAACAAAATAACATAAGGGAAGACATTACCTTAAAATCGGGTAACTCTTTTTTGATTTGAGCCAAAGGCTTCCTTGGGAAGAATTATGCCCAAAGTTAGGCTTCTAGGAGTAAGATAGGGAAGTTTAGAGAGTATTTGGGCAGAGGTTGGCCGATCCAAAAGGCTTTGAAGGTGTGAGTAAGGTGGTAGTGGTGGGGGCCTTTTATAAGAGGAGAGGAGGGGCACTCTTGGAAAGTCATGAAATGTTACTTTATTATATAATGAGTTTCGGATTTTAAAGGTCCCACACTTATATATTTCGATGATAAGGTGATAAAGGTTCGAAATATACTCATCCAATAGGTTTTTGACAAGTGTATGTCTTAGATTTTACATTATCTTTTAATTTTATTTAAATCATTAATTAATGAGGTAATCGCTGCATCATCATGGTGTCATAAAATATTTAATTTATTTAATGTCTAAAAATTATAAAAAAAATATCATGATGTAGGAAATCTTTTTATCTTTCTAATGAATATTTATAGTCAAATATATGACTTCTATAACCCCATTTAAAAATTGTTTTAGTAAAACAACTCATGTTTGTGACATTTTTATTTTAACATTAAATAAAAAGTTTTTAATGTCATTTTCCTACCAAAGTGGCTCCATGGGGTCCCCAAGTTAACCCATGGATTTTCTTGGTCTTCCATGACTCATCCAATAGGTGTAGGACAAGTGTAAAGGTATTTTCATATTTTTATAATATCATTTTTACCTTAAATTTCACTAATTACCTTTAATCGCGATTAATTAAACTTAAAAGTTACTATTCACCAAAAAATTATTTTAATCCCATTGAACCACATTTTACTTCCTAATAAATACCATGTATGTCGGATTTTTGAAAATCAAATCACAGAAGTAGTAATGTTTCATTTAAATGAAAAATCAGTTTTTTAATTACCACTTAGTGGTTTCACTATTCATCAAAAATTGAAGTTTTTCAGAACAATGCCAAAATTTCACCCTAAGGGATAATTGATATTACGAATTCAAAAATGATGTCTATTTTACAAAATTCCAAACATATAAGTTGCATTAATTAATTTTATAACTAATTCCCGCTGTCACAACAAATAGCGTGTTTTTCAGAAACAATATATATCAAAAGATTGACAATTGTTTATGTCCTATTTCAAAGTGAAATTAATTCTAATGAACACCATTGGATAAAATGGTAAAAATATATTCTAATTATACTTTAAAACCACTAAATAGTATAATTTATCACTATAAATTATTTTGATTAAAAATGTTGTTTTAAGTATTTTTCACTATTCATAAAAAATTGGAAGTTCTCGGAAAATTACAAAAAATTCAACTTAGGATAATTTCGATATTCCGAATACAAAAACGAAGTCCATTTGGAAAGATAAAATTTATAAAATTTCAAAAATTACATATTACTATTCATAACGACTACTTTGATTGGTTGTGGTGTGTGTTAGAACTCGAAGCTGCGTACAACACACGCCACTGTATTATTCAAAGAGAAGTGTACCATGGAAGCTTGGGGTGTTACACTTGTAGGTTGGGTGATGTGTATGTTGTTCCCGAAGGCTTCTCGTGGATGAGAAGTTCTATGGTGGGAAGGTTGTAATGACACACGTTTTGAACCGGACTAAAACCTGAAGGAATTGAAACTTTTTCAATTACTGAATGGGTTGTTTTTTAAACCAAGATTTAGAATGGAATTATGAGAGTTGAAATGCTTTGTTTTTTTGGTTTTGTGCTTGGGAAAAGGCCCAAGGAGTTTCCCAAGTGACTCAAAAAGTTTCGAAAGTGTCAGACCCGAGTTTTTAAGGGACCGCAGAGGGCGTACGGTTGGTGCACGGGTTGACCAAACTGTGCGGCCCAAACCGTGTGGCCTAAATCTAGTGGGCAGTGGTTTTTGCACGATCTGCACACAGTTTCCCAAACCGTGCACGTAGCCCATGCAGGGTGTGTCTTAGAGGTAGTAGACTTCGCACGTTTTGCGCACAGTCTGGAAAACCGTGCGGGTCAAACTGTGCGGTTGGGTGTGTTTAAGAATTTAACTAAAATTAAAATAGAAGGAAATAAAGTAAAATGATTAAAAACATAATACTAAAGACACTCTCCCTCACCCTCACTCAACCTGCACGATGCACAGGGAGGTGCTCCCCTTGATCCGCGCACGACACCCCCCTCAGCTCCCTCATTCGCGCTTCGATTTTAGCCAAATCTCCTCATGATTTCCCTCCTGAACCCTAATGTAGGTCCTTCTCCTCCCTCTCCTCCTTGTTCCAAGACATTTTTTGGCGTATTCGTCACCTGGTGAGATTTTTCCGAGCACCCTAGGGTTAGGGGTTGATCCGTTTTTGGTTTCTATTTGTTCCAAGTTCAAGTGAAAGGCTTCTTGGGTTGTGTTTGGGTGTATTCAAGTGATCACAGCCGAAGGCGAAGTGATTCTCCACATTTCGGTCTTCCGGATTGGGTTTTCGGTAAGGTTTTATTATTTTGGTTGGTTTTTCATATCCCAAATTAGTGTCTTTTTGTGTTTTAAGGTGTGTTGGATTAATCTTGTAATGCATTGGATGTTTTGGTGTGGTTTCGAGACGCCAAAGTCGAGGAGACTCGCCTGCATGGGCTTAGTGATTTGAAGTGCATAGGGGTTGGGTGTCCTTGAATGTGTGTGAAGATGTATATGCTCAGTGGGGAAGCAGCAAAGGCTCTTAGTTAGAAAGCGCCAAGAGCCAAAGTGGACGGAAGGATCCATCTAGAGGTAGGGTCCCTCTCCTTTCCCTTTAATTTAAAGTAAAGTCATAAAGAGTTATTTATTCACGGTCTTAGTATTTGAATTCTGTAAGTTAGTCTTGAATAAATGCTTCTGTGAAAACAGTGTGAGTTGCAGGAATAAGATAAAAATGGTTGCCTACTAACTAAACTCACGATTTAATAATAAAACCCCTCAATCAGTGGTGCGTTGTCTTCAAGATAAAAAGTAGTGACAAACTTTGTATGCTTGCCTGCTGGATTGTTGTGGTGCCTCTTTGATGCTTTGTATGTGAACTAGCTTTGTTGAGATAAAGGGAGTGAAATGGTTGTGATACTTTTGTTTGGGTCAATTTTCCATGTTTAGGCAAATTGAGTAAGATGATAACCATAGTGGGATGACTTAAGACTAAATAACTTGTTACCTCCAGAAGGTAACAAAGGGTTAAAGAATGATAAACATATCCTTTAAGATGAAACAGTTAAACTAGTAATGAACGGACTAGGGTGGTATGACCACACCTTGGGATAATGTTTTGAGCACGGATTATCTTAGTAAACTAAATATGTTAATTACTTGATTTAGATATTTAAGATGGGTTTCCTTAAGTATGAATGTGAATGTGTTCTCTTCTGTGTATGCGGTATGATTCTTTGAATGCTTATGAGGTAATTCCATAAGCAGTATACTATAGACATGTTTGTATTGTGAGTGCGCACATATTGATGTCACATAATGAATGATAATAAAGTTGAGTGCATGATGAGGCCACCTAGTGATAGATACGTGGTTGGATGGGAGGCAGTTATACCCCATGCCAGTGTGACAATACATTTATGGAAGGGAGGAATTCTTACCCCTTGCTAGTTGACCTATAGGGATGATAGGCATTCTTACCTCGTGCCTGCTAATCTTGATTTATAGAAGGGAGGAATTCTTACCCCTTTCCAGTTAACCTATAGGGATTAGAGGCATTCTTACCTCATGCCCTCTAATATCGATTTATAGAAGCGATGCATTCTTACCCCTTTTTAGTTGACCTATAGGGATGAGAGGCATTCTTAACTTGTGCCTACTATTTCTGTATACGTGTACGGAAGGGAGGCATTATTACCCCTTTCCAGTTGACCTATAGGGATGAGAGTCATTCTTACCTTGTGTCCGCTATTCTCTATACGTGTATGGAAGGGAGGCATTCTTACCTCGGACACACTAATATTATTAATGGGTGGGAGGCATTCTTACCCCACACCATCTATGATCTAAATGATTTTATATATATATATATGATGACATGATCAGTTTACTTTACCGGCTATGAGCCGAAGCTGGTATAACAGTCAGGTGTCCCTTGGGATCCTGGACGGGTGTTATTTACTTATGTAATTCTGTTTACTTATTTCTCCATACCTACTCACTGTTTAATTGTTATACACTGTCTGGATTAGGTTTGATACTGGTGGTGCCGGCCTACTAAGATTTATATCTCACACCCTACTTGGGACGCCATTGCACTGGGGTACCCGAGTAGACCTTCTTTCCTGTAGGACCTAGGTTGTGTGTTGTGTTGTTTGTACCTGAGGAGTTAGAAGCAAAGGACCGAGCGGGAGCTTGGGATGCTCAGGGGATCACCGTTGGGATTTGATGCCCTTTATTTTTTGTATTTTTTGTAAAGAATGTTGTATTGTTTCCTATTTTCATAACTGTATCATCATATGTACATCCATGCATTGTGAACTGGCTTTTTCCTCCATTTATAAAATTATTATTACCTGTCTTTTGCTTCTGCCTTTCAATTGTTTACTGCTTCTGCTATTGAATATTATTTACTCTGATAATACCGTTTTGTTACTCTGATATGAGGGTATAGTCTCCCCACTATCACCTTCAGAGACCCTCTCTACTAGTCGGCAGCCTCTAGTATACGGGGAGACATGCTTGAGGCCATGTGACCCACCAGTCTGGCCACCGGTTCGATGGTAAGTCGAGCCGGGACGTTACATTCTTCTTTTGATCACAATAAATTTTGCATGTTCTTCACTAGCTGGAAACCTTCAAATACATTTTTTATCATGTGTTTGGATCTCCTTGAATCTCATAGTAGTACTTCATTTATATTTTATTTTTTACAAAAAAAATTGATGGAAAAATATGAAATACTTTCATGTCTAAGGTAAATCATATAACCTAAATTAATCTTCAAAATCCATTGCACACTATAATACCTTTCTTAAGAACTCTTTGATTCTTCCCGAAAAACGTGGTAAATTCTAACTTCCTTCCAACTTTACAACTTTATATCAATATACTTGGGAAGTTAAAATAATTTTAAAGACATTAAACTTGAATATATTGATATTATGTAATGTTAGTTAATCCCTTTAATCATTATTGACAAAAAATACAACACAAAAACAAGGTGGGTTCAATGATATCCTTCATTATATTTGTTTTCAATACCAATGAAATAAATAATTATGTTAATATATCATCTATTTATTCTTATTTATTCATTATAATTTCATATCCCCCATTTTCTAATTGATTTATCTCATTTTTCCCACTCACTTAATGACAATAACTATAAAGTTCATGGATGGTATTTTATCAATTCACACATAAGAAATATATCATAAATCAACCTAATAAAATTCTACATAATCCATTATTAGTGTAGAAAACATGAGGTTTTGATTTAGAAAAAAAAATATATTTCCATTCACAAACAAAGCATGATTCCAACAAAAAAAATTATTATTACTCATTTAGAAACTATTCAGGAATGGACAGCCTGAAACCAAGTGACACTAATTGAAAAAATTATTTATTTATGGTAAAAAACCTGATATATTTCACTAATCACAATAAATGAATTATAAATATTGAAAAACATGTTGTAGGTTTCATAAATCATCCTTGAGATCTCCTAAAATATTTTTATTTTCTTTTTATTAATTAAAAAATGTCACCCCCTCAATATAAAAATTTATTTTTTCAAAAATGATGATGAGAGAGTTTAAATACATACCTTATCAATGACTTTACCATCACTTTCCATAAATTCCAAATTTTCATGGAATAAATTTTTTTGAAAACTTCTCAAGATAAACTCCCCCTTAAGGGATGATTTTCATCTTCAATTCACTAAGTTAGATCTTTTCTTCAGATGTTCTTTAGAATATATTTTAATAAATAATTAAAATATGGTGACTTAATAATATCTAGAATACTTATTATAAATTAATTCCCTTAATTTATTGTATATTTAAGAACAAACCTAATCTTAAATTCCCTATAATGAAATCATAAAAATAAAACAAAAATGATTAAGGGAATATAGTGGAAATCCTTTATCATCTATGTGAACATTTTAGTAAAGAATATCTTATCAACCAATTTTCTATTTACAATTTATATCTAAGTCCAAATGAAGTCTTTATACATACACTTCTAGATTTTATCATAGTCTGGGGAAGTATGGGTACTTTTTCTTTCTTAAACTTTTCTTTATGTGGGGTATTCTTTTTAACATGAACCATCAAGGAACATGAATCAGTTGATAAAATCTTCATATTATTTAGTATTTCTTCTTTGTATGGTGTTATTTTTAAAAAATTCTTTGATTTGTGATCATCCTTGATAATCCTTACGCACAACACACCATGATATCCTAGGTTACCACCCTTTGACTACATCTCATGAAATTTGACTCTATTGGCATATGGAATATTTCCCTTTCCTTTAGAACTTTACATATATTTTAATTCAACCATTACCTTTACATTCTCCATGTTAGTTATCTAAATTATCATACATTACTGAGAAATATTTTTATTCTTCTAGGTTCTTCCATATAGAATCTCAAGATATTTATTCAATAAGCAAATACTTTTATTTTTTTACTTAGTCTAGATTTTTATTTTTCTTCATATTACCTCCATAAATATTTACTTTTATAGAATGTTTAAATCTATCCATGATTTCTCATCTTTTCCCATAATATAAGAAACCATTTCCCCTTATTATAGTGCTCTCTTTTGGATTCTTAAGACTTTTTTGAGTTATATCCATTTTAAGTTTATTACCAAAGGATTACTCACATGACTTCATATTTGAATTCTTGATCATGTTTATATTAGATTTATTATTTTTAACTATAAAAAATAGGTTCAACTTCTTTTAATTTATATAATATTATTTCTTCAGTAGTAATAGAAACTTTCTGGTTAGAATATTACCTAAAAGTTCCTTCATTGTGATCACATTGATTGAAATTCCCACAGATGGTCTCTGGGTCTTCAAATATATACCAAACATATAGATATTTATTCTTCATCTGTGAACATTTCATCGTTCTATATTTTCTCCCCCATGATATTGTCCTTAATTTTCTTTTATTAGTTGAAAAATCCTGACAATAGTCCATGTACATGTTCCTAAACTTGTTACATTACTAATGAACCCCCAAAAATATTTATTTCTTATAGTGAACCATGTGATTCCCCAAGGTTGATGGACATCTGAGAGTGAGCGTGAATTAGTAGTTCTATTTTATAAACTCTCAATTAAACCTCTTAAACTTGTTAAGGTTCCCAATCTTCTCAATGATTTATCACAACCTCACCTCATATGTAGAAATTATATGAAAGATATTATAACACAATATTTTCAATGTTTTTCTAGAATAGCCTAATCCTTGATATGATTGGTTAACCCCCCCCCCTACCATTCATGTATTCTTCCACAATAATCAATAATTTTATACAATCAAGGATATTCTAGTAAAAATATAGAATCAACTATGATCCAGATTAAAAAATCCACGGGATGAAACTACAACTCCTAAATAAAATGTGATCTAGGGAAAAATACATATGGCTCCCTCTTGGTGTTATTTATACATCTTGATGATGTTTCTTCTCTATGATAAGATGGATCAGAAGATATTCACATGTATAATAATTTAAATCTTTATACCCATGACTTATTTTGGATGTGGACAAATAATTTTCTCATCACTCTAGTTCTTCTTGTAAATGGGTCCTTCTCATCACTTTAAATACTCAAAACCATGGGATTGTTTATTCTTCAATGAATCTCATCCTGGAATTCCTTCATCTATATCAATAAATTAATATATCAGAATCTAATAATCTTTAGGATACTCATGTTTAGTGTTTACATGTTCTCTCAAAATTCAGGCACACCCTTTCCTTTTGTCCTTGATATTTTTTTATTCACAGAAAGAATATTTTGAATGATAGTTTCCAAAATGGAATTTTGGAAACTCTATTGATATTTGGTAATAGTTGTGATTTCCTCTCATTTAAATCATTCAATGTATTCCTTATTTATCTTTCATTCAAACTCATTTTAATTCTCAATTACAAATTAATTTTTACTCACTAATGGACTCAAGTGTTTCTTTTTTGTAATTCATCTATAAAATTTATTTCATTAAACCCATTTAAAATCTCCATCCATGTGTGCATAAACTCATATAGATCACATGGAAGTATTGGCTTATGGAATGGAACATATATATGTATCCCATCATCCTCCTCATATGGTTCTTTATATTCATCTTGAATTTTGATCATTTAATTGATCAAAATATTTAAAACCAGGAATAAAAGATCACAAGAATCATCTAATTTAATTTCCTCTGAAGTAATTAAATTTTAGAAGTTATAAAAATATCATATGACCTTAAATTTATATTATAAATATCTTGTCTATTTCATATGACATGAAATTAATATGAAATCCAAAGTCGTATGATTATCTCAACAATGTCTGGCACAACTCAAAGTCATATAGTGTTTCCTAAAGTCTTTTGATCATCATTAAAATCAGAAGTTGCATCCTCAATGTCTGATGTTGGGTAGAGTTATAAGATATAGTCATATGATCTGAATTCATATTCTTTCACATTACTCTCATAGTCATATATGTAATTCTAACACTGAGGGATTGTGATCAAATAAATTCTTGCGTTCAAGTCTCATGATATGGATCAAAGTCATACGATAAATTTATACTCTAAAGACAAATTTATACAGTATGACTTAAATTTATACACTAGGAATGAAGTATTAAAATCATATTGAACTCTAAAAATTAAAAACCTCTTCCAATGACATAAAAACATATTCAAACTCCTCAAAAATTCATCCAAGTTATCTTCAAACTAACTTCAGGATTTTTCATGATCAACACACTATGGATGGATTCTCCATTACATAATCTCCTACATTTTTCATTCATCCATATTAAAACTTATTCAATAAGATCTTATGATTTTTTTACATAGTAGAAAAAAGTTCTGCATACTTGTTGAATACAGTGCTCTCATCTCCATCAACGCTTTTAATATCTCCATGAAGATCATCCTACATAATAATTACATATATTTTTTCTTTTCCTTGAATCTATCCAAGTGATGAACTCCATGTTGTAGCCTCAAATTCCATATCATTTTTTTCTTTGTGTCCTTATAAAGTGTATAATCTAATTCCAACTCACCCTGGTGAGTCCAATAAGAATTTATCCACAATAATCCTCTAAGAATCACCACATTCCTTTACCCAAAACATATTGAAATATTGAAATATTGACAATAAATACAATCCAACACTTGGGAACTTCAATCTCCCCCTTTGTGTTTGTTTTCAATACAACTAAGAACTTCTCATATCGATATGAGTTCTTATTTCACTCTCACTTATTAGATAGAAATACAAAGGAAATATAGGGGTGTTATTTATTATCTAAATTTACTTATTTGGAAACCATTTTATTATATCTCTTTTTAGATCTAGATTAAATGATGTTCCCCTACATATAAGTATAATTCTACATGTAATTATTATAAAAGAGTATTTAGTTAGGTAATTCTAACTCAATATAGAAAATACATTTTTATAAAATAATAATTCATAACCATGGTTGTCAATGTTGTCCATAAACAACCAACCATGTGAAATCATTCTAATATTCTCATTTTTAGGGCTAATCAAGAAATATTTTTCAAGTAATGTATAATTTTTACACATCTCAACAAAAAAATAAAAATATTTCATATTAAAGTAAGAAAACTCCCCCTTTATCTTATCTTTTCATCTACTAACACTCCCACTTTATAATATACTTGAAACAACCAAAAATGAGAGTTGTAAGTAAGTTCTAAATACCTCATTCTTAAGATAACATGGGGTTGTACAATAATTTTAGATGATTAGATTCATATAGATTGTGATATCACTTGTGAAATTATAATAGCTCCACCTCATTTTTTATCTCCCTTAAGGGATATGCTCGCTTTTTCCATTTCATGGTAGAAGAAAAATCCCATTGAAGAACTCTTCTTTATTTTCTAGTAGTGACAAATTTACTCCATTCCTTCAATTCTCTATAAGTTAGAATCAATAAGAAACATAGTATGAAATGAGGAGGGAACTCTTTACTTCTCATAAGTGTCATTCAGGCTAATATTTTTCTCTCAACCTAGTCCTACCCTTTCTTCTAAACTTAACACTACTTCTCTTGTTACCAACCTTAATCTGTTTCTTGCTCATATTCTTCTCTTGAACTTCTTATTTGTGTGAAGTTGTTTTATTCAACCCATATATCAAGTAAACTTAATTTACATGAGATTTTATTATCTTCCTTATCTAATATTATTATACTGGTAATATTTTTATACAATTTTTTGATTTATTCACATTTTTTACACTAATTACATTACTTCCCTTGAATTTTTAGATCACAACCTAAAAATATCTTCTCAAAATCTCATATATCTTCAAATGAAACCACTTTATTTCCTTTATAACTTAAAATAATTTTTTAATTATCTATTTTATTTTCTAATTTCAATTAATCTAACCAAATGTCAAGAACTCTTTATTGAAATTCCCAGCTTCTTGATTTTCTCACATTCTTTCTTAGCATACTTAATATTTCATGACTTTTATATTATTGATTCTTGATTTTTTCCCATTTTGCACAATAGATAATTTCTAAAGGAATAGTAGTCATTTAATCCTCATATTTTTGACGTTCTTGTCCACATTTATCACACATCACTTCTAAGTATTCAAAAAAAAATTAAGGGGACACATTTAGTGAAGTTTTGGTCATAGCTTGTTTCCTTTGAGAATTAACCCCCATTTTCCCACAAAAAATCTCCCTTGGTTCTTAAACCATTCCTATAAATTATATATTAAACCAAAAAGAATTGGTTTTGTATTCATATAATCTATATAACAAGCACAATTCTATGAAATTAGGTCATCCATTTTGGTATAACATGCCCTGGTGTTTTATTTTATTTTAAAAATAAAAATTGAGCCTCTTCTTTCCTTAGGGATAATGGTTTTATTATAATATTCCTCTCTCCTTTTGATATAGGATGGGATCTATTAATTTTTTTTCTTAGTCCATGTAGAATCATCATTAATTTTTTTACCTATACTATTAAAAACAATATGTTTAACTTGGGAAAAAATTGGTGCAGATTTATCTTTCCAATTAAAACACTTCATCTAACAAACTTTATAAGACTCTATAAAAATCAAAATAGATTTTTAGTAGTCTTGTTTTTTATTCTTTCTCTCAGTTTAGTCCCCAAGATAAATGGATTGATTCTTGGTCATCTCCTCCTCTTTTCCAGCTGGTTTTTCTTCAAGATCTCACACCATTTTTCTTTATCCATATATCTTTAGCTAGTGAATCTTTATCATATAAACATAGGTTTCTTCTATTATAACCATATCATATATCTCAAAATTAGTATTTTTCTTATATTTGAGAATATTTTTTGATTCTTTCTTGGGATTCTTCTATTCAAGATAGGTTTTTAATTCTTCTTAAAATTTCCACTCAAGTTTATACCTTTCTTCTGCAGTATCACTTATAGAGCTCTCAAATACACTCTCAGCCTGAGAAATAAAGTTTACATAGAACTAATATATGATTTATATTTCTCTTTATTTCTCTCAATAATTCTTCTTTGGATTATATAATACTACATATTATCCTTACTCTTTTTCTGTTTTGGTGTATTCTCTTCATTATCATATGACTTTGATTCTTCAACTATATTCTTAGGGAAATATTTTTTTTATGTGAATTATATCCTTACAATTATAAAACCTTGATAATTTATTATATTTTTTATTATCTATTCTGGTATTTATTTAATAGAAGATCAATAATTTAGTTTAACTCTTTGTCATCCTTATCATCATCTGAGTTACATTCTCATGTAACTTCATTTTCTTTTAATTTTTATTTTCTAAGGGATTAAAAAGACATCACAAACTTATCTTTCTAATTTAAATCTAGTTCCTTTATCATTTCATAAACTATAATAATTTTTTGAATCTCATCCAATAATAAATCTTCCCATGTTCTAGAGTTAATTTTTTTTATAAAACTTATCTAGAAAATTTCTCATAAGTTTCTTAAAATTTATGGATTCTTATAGATTATCACTAAAACACCCTATATTTCTCAAAATATCATTTCCCCCCATAAAATATTCTTCAATGGTCTCATCATCGGTCATTTTTATATCTTCAAATATGCACCTCTAGACTTAAATTTTATCTTTTTTGACTTTGATATTTCCTTCATAACAGATCATCAAGTTATTCATATTTATTTGGTAGTTTTATAACTCAAAAAATTTATATACCTTTTTTGATAGAGATATCAAATTTAATTTTTTGTTTTTCCATAAAATTATAAATTTATATTATCAGTGAAATTCATAGGACCTCCCTTATAAATGGGTGTAAAACCATAAGTAAAATCATCTCTTACCTCTAGGCTAAGTCAAATAAGGTTGGGCGGAATCCTATTCCTCAAGTTATGATATTTCATTTCATAAAAATTATGGACACCTTATTTATTAATAAAATTTTTATTTTCTATCTTTATAACCTTCTTGGATATATATAGGGCACATAGACCTTTTCCCCGATATCCTGTTTGATTCAACAAGGCTTATTAACCACTAAGAGGGGCATGAATCAGTGGAATTCTTTTATGAACTCACAATTAAACCAGTTGAACTTGTTAAGGTTATCAATTATCTAAATTATTTATCATAGACTTATTATATGTACAGTAATAATAATAAATAGAGTAGCACACAGTATTTAAAAGGTTTATTAATAATATCTTAAAACTTTCCAAGATTTTTTATCCCCCCAGTCATGGATTCTTCAACCATCATGAATAAAAATTTGTAACAAAGGACTATCAAGTACTATAAATATAAAATCCACTATGATTTTGATTCCAGAATCCAATAAAACAAACTACATCTCTTCAAAAAAATATGATCCAACAAAGAAATACCTTTGTCTTTATCTTGGTGTTATTTTAACCTCTTGATGATTTCCCCCTCTATGAGTAGATGGATTAATAGATCTACACATGTATAGTTCTTTAAGTCTATATTCCTAAGAATTATTCAATATGTAGACATATGACTTGCTCAGTAGTCCAATTATTCTTGCAAAGTGATCCTTCTAAACACTTTAAATAACTTGGAACACAAGACTCCTTCATTAATGACATCCATCTTTGAACACTTTCTTATCCCTTGAAATATTAATGTATTGGGATTTTAGAGTCATCAAAATACTCACACTCAGTTTTTGTGAGTTTTCTCAATATTCATGTGTAACTTTTCCTTTGGCGCCTATTTCCTATCATATTCATATAAAAATATTTTGAATGCTAGTTTCCACGATAGAATTTTTGAAATTCCCTTGATCTTCAGTAACAACTACAATATCCTATCATTTAAATCAGTCAATGGATTCTTGATTTATTTTTTATTAAAAATAATTTCAATTCAAAATAAAGAATTACATTTTAGTATATAATAGAATCAAGTGTTTCCTTATTTAAATTACTATACAAAATATACTACATTAAACTCCTTTAAAATCTATGTCCATGTGTGCATGAAATCATGCATATCATATAGAAGTATTAGATTATGGAGTGGAACTTACCTGAATATCCAAGAATCCTCATCCATTGGTCTTCCTTTATTTTAGGCTTGAATTATGATCATTTAATCGATCATAATATTTAAAACCTTGAAGAAAAAATCACAAGCATCGTCTAATTTAATTTTCTCTTTATAATTTGAATTCTATAAATTATCAGATTATCATATGACTTTAAAGTCATACACTCAACCACTTCTCCATTTTTTGTGAATTAAAATTCATATAAAATCAAAAAACATATGGTTGGATCAAAAAATTCTGATGTGTCTCAAATTCATATAGTGATTTCTCAAGTCATACTATCTATATAAAATTCATGTGATGCATCCTCAAAGTGGGATGTTGTTTAAATTCACACAGTAGAGTCATATAATAAAAATTAATACACTCATGACTCACTCTCAAAGTCATATGTGAATGTTAGATGGAAAATATTTATATCCTAGAAAATTCATACACTAAAGTCTCACAATTTAGCCCAAAGTTGTATGATGAATTAATATTCTCAAGAAAAATTCATTCGATATGACTTAAATTTGTACACTATGAATAAATTCTAAATATCTACTTAAACTCCAAAAATTATAAACTACTTCCATTGAAAACAGAACTTCCTAAAAGTCCACAAAAATTCATCTAAGTTATCTTTATACCAACTTCATTATTATTTAATCTCAATACAACATGGATTGATTCTTTATTTCTTCATCTCCTTCATTTTTCATCTATCTTGAAACTGCTTTAATAATAGGTTGTGAAAGTTTCCCACAGCAACCATTAGTTCTCAACACTTGATCAAGTTAGCGCTCTAATCTCTATTGTCACATTTCATATCTCTATAAATATTATATCACAAAATCATCACATATATTTCTGATTTTAATGGAATCATTCTGAGTAAAAAACTTCAATCTATAACCTCAAACACTATCTCAGTTTATGGACTTGGTTGACTTATCAATAATTCCATCAAATGTCTAGTCATCCTTGTCATTACTATAATAATGAATACATAATAATCCACTAAGAATCACCCACTTCCTTTAATGAACACTTATTAAGATATTGACAAAAAATATAATCCAACACTTGGGCACTTCAAACTATAGTCTCTCCAAATATGAATGTAATATATTATTATTAATTTATAATAACTGATTGGTCTCCTTTTAGGGAAAAGACTTTTACGCCTGCTTCATACCATCCAAGATGTGGTGGTTTACTTCTATCTATTTTTATTCACCCACTTTTTTATAGGTTTTGAGTTTAAACATGTACTATGTAAAAAAGTATATTTAGCAGCAACACAATTCTTAGATAAGGATACTACCTTTCTTTTTATAGTTTCTTTAGATTGATTATTTGATGATCTCAAATTAATCTATACATTATATAGTTTCCTCTTTCACCATGAAACATTCTTGTAATTACTTGATGTAGTAGTTTTCAATCCAGATTATTCTGAAAACTTGGGTTGGGTTGTTTCCATATTCATCTGTTTAACTTTAATATCCAAGAATTTCATATTTTGGATAGAATTATCATCATCAATTTATTTCATTTTTTCTTCAAAATTATTTTTCAAATGAACCAACCCACATCAACCTAACATATCACCCAATTCATCCCGCTACAAGAACTGAAGTGCATTCCTGATTTCCAAAGGCTAGAAACAAGCACTAGGGTATCAGTTAAAATCATTTGGGAATGGTTTAACCCTTAGAATATAAATAAACAACACATATATTCATTTATAACAATCCTTCATGACTCATCCATAAGTTGGATGTCCATGACCTAAAATACAAAGTTGCTAAAATACAATGAAAACCAAATAGAACATAAGTATTAGCAATAATGAATTATAACTCATAAATATCATACAAAAATGTGAATAATGTGAACAAAATAAAAATAAAAATGATAAAAAAAATAAGGTCATTATTGAAGCGTCCAATATCAAGAAAATACCAAACATCTCTAAGAATCCCAAAATGCTCCACCAAATCCCAAAATACTTGTGAACCATAGTCACCACCAACACTACATCGAAGAGGGACAATGAGAATCAGGAAGAGACACCTAACTGCATGGAACCCTTTCCTTTATCTATATCCTACAAAATCAATTTTGTATACACAAATAGGAATATATAGTGTCTGAGGAAAATCCCATTAGGATACCACCATGAATATACATAACACATTTTAAAACAAAAAAACATTATTTCAATTTTGAAAAATAATAATTTAGGAAAATAAATTTTTTAAATTATGAAAGATGAATTGGAAAACCATTTCATAGTTCCTTTGGTTTTTTTGAAAACAATAAAAGTTATAAAATAAACCCAGATAAGGTAACCACAAAATATAGGTAGTTAGAAAGTAATACATGTAAAGTTAAATAAGGTAGATTCAATAAAAAAAGTAGGCATAAAATAATAACACATCTCTAAAATATCATCACATGTGAAACATGGGGTAGATTTTACCTATAGGTTGCAAATGTGACTTGGACTCACTCATGGAACACTATCTAGGATATGTGATCATAAATAAGTAGCTTAGAATCAGGCCTCTTTAGGCCTCACTAGAAGCATCACATATCTTGCTCACTCTAGAATCTATAGTAGTAATCGTCTGGTCATCCACATACCTAATGTCTCCCATGCACATGAATTATTATATTACAACCTCAAAACCAATGTTAAAAATAATAAATAAATCCAATATGATAATAAGAAATAAAAAATCAAGTCCAAGATAAATTCCCTTTTTAAACACCCTTTGAATACTCATTGTAAGCTATTTTATTCTTTAAATGATTTCACCAAACACTTCCCAAAAACAAAACTAATTTTGAAGGAAAACCAATTAAAATTAACTTAAATAAAACACATTAAATAATCCCAAAAAATCATTTAATAGACCTTAATAATTTATTTTAAACGCATTTAAATAATAAAACCTAAATAAATCTTAGGAAAATTTGAAATTCCAAAGGAAAATTCATATTATGATGAGACATTTACCTAAAATTTAATTAAAAATCTTTACCATTATTCAAAAACACTATAAATGAGAAGAAAATATCCTCATAATCCTAAAACAAAAATAAATTTCATTAAATCCTTATCCCTAACCCAAGGTTTGAGCCTAATGTCCTTATAGGGTTCAAAATTCCTAAGGAATATGTAGAACAAGGGTTAGGGAAAATAGGATGAAATCAAAAGGAATTAATCCTTAGATTAAGAGAAGCCAAAAAATCAAACAAAATATAAAAAAGAGGAAATGGAGATATTCTCCATGGATGTAGGGGGCGGTCTATGTGAGTATGAGAGAATAGAGAGTAAAAGAGGTTAAAAATCATAAGGGTGTTTAATAAATTTTCACATTTTAAGAATTCCAGGTAGGTCAAATAGTTTATCAGCATGGTTAGTAAAATTATTCTCTAACCCAATAGGTAACTTCCCCTTTATAAAATAGTATACATTGTTACTTTAAAGATCACACATAGTAAGAAAAACTATGTGGTAACCATGAAAAATAGCACTGGAATCCCTCACCCCCTCTTGCATGACATGGGGCATGGCTAGAGCTAATCATGTGCTAATCGTGCACCATGGCATGTTTTCCAAAAAGTACTAAAATAAATTGAAAAAATAAAAAATAGCAATAAATACATATCTATGACCTGGTAAGTTTCATAATTCTCCCCACCATGCCACTTTCTCTGTTAGAAAGTCTTTCAAGTTTTGAATCCAAAAAAAGGTGATACCACTGAACCTTCACCAATGTTTTATTCTTCTTCATTTCATGAATATCCAATCTACCCTACCATAGAATGAAGACCATGGTAATTGGTTGATTATATAACACCTTGTTCTGAAAATCTATGATCTGAATAAGATATTCAATAACTATGGTGTTGGGATCTACTTTCAAATCCTCTCATTCAGTCACATGGTGTGGGTTTAGATGGTACTTCTTCAACTAGGAGAGATAAAACACATCATTAATGGAAATCATATTAGGTAGAAAAGACTGCTGGTTTGACATTTTCTTGACATATTCCATGATTTCAAATATCCCAACATAATGCGATGCTAGTTTTCATTATCTCTCTATCCAATAGTGTCCCAACCTAGGAGAAACCCTCAAAAATACCAAAATATCAACCAAAAACTATAATATATTACAAAAATAATTGGTATAATATTTTTTATGATTATAATTTTTCTCCAACATATTCTAAATCAACTGAACCTTATGTATCATTGCATGGATAATTCTAAGATCTGATAAGGATCACTCACCCAATTTCATCGAATAAGGAGGATATTGACATGGTCACCCATACAGATCTTTAAAGGAATCCATATTAATAAAATATTGATAAATATTTTTATAATAAATTTCAACCCATGAAAAATTATTAACCTAATAACTATCCAACCAATAACTCATGATCGAATCATATTCATGAAGATCAAGATGGCCAGGTTAGTTTGACCATCCATCTGAGGGTGATACATCATGCTCAACTTTAGTTGAGAACCCATAACCCACCAAAATATTAGTCCAAAATTTCAATTGAATCAAGGGTCTTGATTAGAAACAATGGTTTAATGAAGCCATGAAACTTCATAATCTATCATATGTATAAGTATTCTAGATCCTCCAACTTTTACTGCTCTTTTATAGAAATTAAAGGGGATGATTTAGTCAACCAATCAATAACCACCCAAATTGAAGCATTCCCACTATGATTATAAGGAAATTTGATAATGAAATCCTCTGAAATCTCTTCCCACTTCCATATTGGAATGTGAAGGGACTGGAATAGACTATTTGGTCTTTAATTCTCGATTTTTATCTTCTAGAAGGTGAGATGCTAAGATAAAAAATAAAAAACCAACCACCACATTCTAGGGAACTAATACCAATGTTTTAGGTGATAAAATTTCTTGGTATCCCTAATGTGAATAGAATAACACAAATAGTTCCTACCATACACTATCTAAAACCTCAAGGAAAAGTAAAAGGAAATCAAAATCCACTTCTAGAAATTAATTCCACCATAGAGAAACCAAGACCAACCAATCGAGGTCTGGACATCATTTAAATCTCTATTAAGGTGATATAATTTATTACTTTGTGTCTACTCAGTCCAAATTGACTATTAAAGGAAGACATTACTTGAACATGGTTTAATAATTCATTTTCATATTTCTCTTCCCCATCCAACCTCAACTCAGTAAAAAAAACTCATTGGACTATTTATCTTTTTATTCTCTCACTGCCTAGATCGGTAGTTTCTTGATTAAGGAAATGGATAGCACATTCCCCTTTCTAGGGTTATAATAAATACAAAAAAATTAGGAGATACCCCACCCAACATCTTTGATAATTATTTAAATCCATTTGAGTGAAAATATACTTTAGAATATATTGGTCTGAATACACTATAAACCACTCCCAAAAAAGATAGTGGTGTTATATCTCAAAGTATTGAATCACCATTGAAAAATCAAGTTCTTGAGTGGGGTAATTATTTTCATGGGGTCCTAATTATAATATGGCACTATATGATCAATTTGAAGTGCCACACACCCAAATCCCAAACCTGAAGCATTGTAGTACATGCTATAAAGCTTACTTATCTTTAGAAGAATCAGATATGGATATAAATTTGACCACACTTTTATATCCTCAAATGACATATAAAACCACTCATTCCATTATAAATTATACCCTTTCGGATTCAAAGTATTCATTGGTAAAGACAACTTGTAAAATTCTTGGAAAAATCACTTTTAATATCTTGCTAAAATAGGAATAACCTGATATCAGAAACATTCTTGAGTTCCTCCCAATACACCACTACTTAAATTTTATTGAGATCCACTAAGATTTCTTTTATTGATATCACATGTCCCCAATAATCTCACTTATTAAATCCAAAAGTGACATTTATATAGATTAAAATACAGGAAGTCATCTGTCAATATTTCTAAGAAAATGAATAGATAAGTACTCATGTTCCTATCACGACATGAAGTACACCAGTATGTCATCCACAAACACCACTATAAATAAATCTAGATAATGATGAAATATTTGTTTAATTAAAGACATAAAAACTACAAAGTTATTAATAAGTACTCATAGTTCCCATATTGTCTCCTAAATGTTGTATTTGGAACATCAACTTCCCAAACACTCAACAAATTTTATCGTGGTCTCAAATCAATTTTTTAAAACCATTGAGATCCCTGGATATAATTTAAGAGATCATGAATTTGGTGAAATGGTTATTTATTATTGATGGTAACCTAGTCAAGTTTTTAGTGGTTGATGAAAATTCATAGTCTTACATTTTTCTCCTTTACCAAGTGAAACAATGATTCTTTTGGAGACACACTCAGTCAGATAAATCAGTTCCCTTGGAGATAATTTAGCTATAATTTCAACTCATTTAACTATATAGGAGCCATTTGGTGAGATAGAAAACATATGGGGATCATCCTAAGAAGTAATTCAATAGAAAAATCTACCTCACACTGGGACGGGAACCTAGAAAATTATTCTAGAAATACATTGGGATGCATGTATACCACCACTAGAAGTGGATTAACTAAATTGTGCTCACATACATAGAATAAAAAATTATACTTCTAACATGAGATTAATCCAAAAATCTGAAAACATATAACATTCTCTCCCTAACCTAGTGTCCCTCACAAATTTAAATACATGAATGTTTCTGTCATGAGATAAGCATTTCACACTACATCGATAGTAATTAATATCCACCTTAAAGGAAATAATTTATCCCATACAAATAGTTATATCAAAAACACTGAAGTTAAGGAATAATAAATATCAAATATTCTCAAAATTGGAATTAAAAATCCATCACTCAAGTACCTTAAAACCTGTATTCTTCCCATTTCACAGTAGAGTGGAAATATCTATTCTAAACAGAATCATCTCAGAACACAAACCCAAAGCATAAATCAAATTTTATGAGATAAAATAATAGGATGAAATTATTTCAAAAAATGACTAAGAAATGAAAGGATAAATAAACACCATACATCTTATGGTGGATAGAGCATCATCCATATCATATAAAAAAAGATTGGCTGCAAATAGACTCTCTAAATCAGTCTCACTCTGTATCTTCATAGCTGGGTGAGAATCCCCCTTTTTCTAAGGATCAGGTCCCATACTCTTTGATTCATCATATATAACTTGATATCTCCTAGTGAAAAAATATATGACTCTGGTTCCCTGGGGTAGTCCTCTATATAAACACTGAATATAGACTGGATTCCCACGTTGGTGGAATGTCTTGGGCATCTTCTGGAACTCTAACTTAGTGTGGATTACTTTACAAAAATAGAAGAAAGTTTCAAATCTTCACCCTAAATATTCCACTGGTGTAGAATCTGATCAATGATGGGTTCTCCCACCACCATGCTGGAAAAATCTTCTAACTTCCTATTCTAGACCGAAGAAGAACTCTGAATACCTATCACCACATAATAGACACCACTTAGCCCAATCAAACCCATAAATTCAACCTCATCCATAACCACCTTTTAGAACACTTATTCATTGGTTGGTACAAAAAGAAGAATAATCCTCAACGTGATCACAAAATTTAACCAAATTTTGAAGAGTAGATCTGTAACACCCTACCCCTCCACATTATCTTGAGAAAATGAGGAGGTGCTATTGAACTTATGTGGCATCCCCATGAACCCAAAGGTGGTCAAAAAATTCCAAGGGATCAATATAATAATGAGGGGTGATTTTCCCTAAGAACCTATATAACCTTTTAAGAAATATACAACATCCAAAAAAACTAAATGATGTATGAGAATAAACAACATAACTCAATGAAATACTAATAAAATAACAATATCAAAGTATAGAGGAAAAATAAACTAGAGAGTAATCTAAGACTCTAAATAGAAACACATTGGTACTAAAGTGGCACCATCCCTAGACAAGATTCAAAAAATACCCAACTCCAGCTTAAATAAAAAACCATGATGTCAAGGACCACCACTAAAGAAGTAAAAAAACATAACCCATCCTTGTATCTCAATATAATAAATCTACAAATAAAAAAAATCCCAAGTAGGGGGTGAGTATATCAGTCAGTCGAAGATCCCCAAATACATCCCATCATATGCCACTAGGACAAAAACAAGTTATCCTATTTTATAAAATAATAGATAAATTGAAAAATAGTTTTTATCAAATATATAAAACAATTATATATAAAAACATAAAATAAAATCTTTAAAATCATTTCTTATTACTTGGAATAATCATCCCAATTCCACACACTTTCACACACATGATGCATGAAACCATATACCTCTCTTTAATCATGAGTGGTGAGTCAAACTTTCACCCATATTTTTCTTAGTGAACCCATCGTATGGTGGTACTACCACCCACAATCTATATTTATAATCATTTAATAGTGGTACTTCCATTCATTGTCTATTCAACATGAACATGAACACACACCAACACATTTATTCAAAATTTCCAATAAAACATTTATTTAAATAGAAATTCCATCTTCCAAAACTTGTCCTTTTGAAATCACATCAAATAGGGATTTTCCAATTCAATTTCATAATATATTTCAAAAAAAATATTCACCAAAATTTATCAAAGATCAAGCCAACTAGTTTTATAACTATAGAGTGAGAGAGAATCATCCTACCTCTATTTCATTTTCATAAAGGGTCTTTAATGATTCCATATATCAACCTCAACCCTTTGTTCCTATATAAAAACCCAATAAGATCTCATCACCACAAATACAAATCCATAAATCCAATCTTACACACCAACCTAGAGTTATATGTGAAAAAATCAAGGAGATCCAATACGAGGAAAAAAGAGGAGACCCTAACCATTGATTTCATGAAAGAACAACTAAATATTTGCTTCCAAAGGATTCCAGACACCCTATATCTCCAGAAATATCCTAGGTTAATATTGGAAATTGATTGAAAGAAAAAAGGAATTATATGAGTATTTTCAATCACTGTTCATAATAATAATTGTTGGGCCTAAACGATTTATGTCATAGATTGATAATTTACATCATAAATTCATCTTGGGTTTCATACACTGAAATACCTATCACATATGTTATTTTTCTAGGAAACCCCTTTTAGGGAACAAAAAAAATTATTAAGTGAATGTATTTTACTCCCAGAACATCTAATGTAAATGATTTATATCGTAAAACAACCATTTAATGTGTAAATTGTTCTTGCATATTTTCCTAAAGCTGACTCCAGGATATTTCCATTTTAAACCTCTAAACACTTTCATAATTTAAACCAAAGACTCCAAATAAAAGTCAAAAAAATGTAAAACAATGTCATACCTCAAATAAGAGGTGATAAATTCTCCCCTCCATTAGGGTTTTCATCCTTGGGAAGATGGATATCAACATTACCCTTGTGAAAGGTAGGCCATTTCTCCTACATAAACTTTTCCCATTCCCAAGTTTCATCTTGAACCTGACCATGCTTTAATAGTGCACATACCATGGAATAGATCTCCCTAGAAGGGTATTTTACTACTTGTACATAAACCATACCAGTTAATGGATAAAATTCACATCTGGATCAAGAGTATCATGATCCTAACTGATCACGTGTCATGGATTAGGATGATACTTCTTCAATTGAGAAACGTGGAAGATGTTATGAACTGTACTAAATCTTGGAAATAATTTTAACCGGTATAAAATATTTCCAATCTATTATATAACTTTGAGAAGCCCCATATATCATGGCACTCACTTCCCTTATTTCCCTAAGCATTGTTGACCAACTTTTAGAAACAATTTTAAGAACACATGGTCACTAACATAAAAAGATAAAGGTCAGAAATTGTTATCTATATATGAATTTTTTTTCTTTGTTCTACAGACATCCTCTTTTAGATTATTATGGATGTTCATTATGGTAACATGGAAAAGACTCAGTCCAATGAAAATTGCCTCTCTTGTTTCTACCCAATATAAATAATAATAAAAGGATGAGCATACAAAGCTTCAAATAGTGGAATCTTTATTTTCATGTAATAAATATTAGTATAGGATAATTTGATTTGGAGAATATATTCCTCCCATACAGCACAAAATTCAATGACATGTGCATTGAGTATATATTCCAATGTATAAATATTGTATTCCAACTTCCCATCCATCTATTGATGATATGATATACTCATATTAAATTTAATTCTAATATTATACTTTAACAATCTCCAAAATTGAGAATTTAAATGCGGATCTCTGTTAGATACAATCAAATCTAGAAGTCCATATAATTTGACCACATCTTGGATATACAATTTTACCAAGTCCACTACCTTGTTGGATTATATGACATGGATAAATTTTTCTAACTTAGTAATTTGATCCATTATTATATATATAGCATTATGTTTCTATAATGTTCTCTGTAAGACTATGAAAAAACCCATAGAAATATACTCCCACTTCCAGACAGGTAAAGGAATATACTATAGCATGTTCTCTGGTCTTTATTGTTTATCCTTTACTTGCTATCATGTTATAAATTTCATTACATAGTCTTAAATATTATGTTTCATACCTTTGTTTCCTTGTACACTTTCTGAACACCTGGATAAATAACCCATTTCAAAGGGTGATACGCTAAAATATTTTTTTCCTAAAAACACTGAGAATCTACAATTTGATTCTGAAATCATAACAAAGATTTTTCATCTTCTATCCAATCATCAAAATTCTCCCCTCTATTTAGGTTTGAACAAATGGTGATACCAACAGAATCTACTATTTGAGATTTTTTACAACTTCATCAGGTCCATAACAAGACTTACATTAAATAAAATTGGAACCTCACCCTATGTAGCACAATATAAATGCATATTAGAAATCATACTCATTATCTTCCATTGGTCATGATCATCTCAGACCACTTCACTATATTATTTGGGACTCAACACATCTATTACCAAATTCCATTTACCAAGTGTGTATACCAAGTCAAAATCAAACATATGCAAGTACTTCATCCATCTTTGTTTCATTGAGTTAAAGTATCCTAGGGAAAAGTTGTATTTCAAACTCTTATATTTAGTGAAAACTATTAACTTTCACCAAAGTGGAAATTCCAATAAGTTTTTAATGCATAGATAGTTGTAGCTAATTCTAAGTCATGCATAGGATAATTCTTCTCATACACTCACAACCACCTCAAACCATAGTCCATAACAAGGTATCCTTGCATGAGAACATAGCCAAGACTAAATCCATATGCTTCATAATATACCAAATAGATGTTACCTCATTCACAAAATATTTGGATGGGTTTTGAGGTGAGATGAGTTTTAAGTTCCAAAAATCAATTTTGACATTCAAAATTCCATATGAATGGAACACCATTCATTGTTATAGAATTCATGGTAGAATAAATTCTTGAGAAATCCTGAATAAAGTGGAAATAATATCCAATTAATATCAAGAAACTATGTGCTTCAAAAACATTATTTGGTGTCTTATAAGAGACTGTTGCTTCTATCTTTCTAGGTTCAACTAATATTCTTTGTTTGTAAATTACATGCACAAGGAAATAAAATTCTTGGATCCAGAAGTCACACTTAGAAAAAATAACATACAAACAATGTTCCCATAATATAATTAGTATAATTTTCAAGTGCTAAACATGGGAATTCTTGTTTCTAGAGAAAACTGGAATATCATTAAAAATACCACAATAAAATAATCATTGTAAAAGATACAATTCATCAAAGTCATAAAAACTACGAGTTCATTCATTAGACTAAAAGGCATGATGACATATTCATAGTGGCCATAGCTACTCCAAAATTTTACCTTTGGAATATCATATATTATAAATCCAAGATGATGATATCTTGAGTGTAGATAAATTTTAGAGAACTAATTGGATCCCTTTAATTTATCAAATCAAATATCTGTTCAAGTAAGAGGACATATATTTTTTATCTTGACTTGATTAAATTTATGGTAATCAACACATAAATAAGTGTACCTTCATCCTTATTTATAAATAAAACTTATGGAGTCCAAGGAGATGTACTAGATCTGATTATACCTTTACCTTCTAACTCTTCTAGTTGAACCTTTAATTATCACAACATAGTCAAAGATGTTATATATGATAGTATTGAAATAGATATTGTTCCTAGGATTGTATCGATAGTAAATTTGATTTCTCATTTAGGTGGTAACCCAAATAAATTGTTTGGAAATACATCTGGGTATCTATCCACTATTTCTATAAGATTCTCATTCCCTGTTTCATTAATTTTTCTCATGGTCATTTTAATTAACTGGATAGATATGGTTTTATCAACTGTTAATAAAGGACTTTCCCTTCCTATATTTATATCCCAATCCACCATTAATGGGTGACTAACTCCATCTGTGGATGTAAAATTTAACTACGGAGCATAATAATTGATATGGTCCTTAAATCCCACCAGCTAGTCTATACCAAATATTAAATCAAATATATACATCTCTAAGACTATAAAATCCAAAATAAAATACACTTCATTAATAGTAATGGAACATGATGGGAAATTAATGCCTCTCCACTCCCATTTTCTAAGGGGTGTCTTGATACTCATGACATAAGGCATCATTCCCATGTGAAAACCTAATTATTTAACCACATAAAAAGCAAGTAAAAAATGTGATTCATCGGTATAAAAAAAGAGATTCATAATATTGGAGTTCAAAAGACCAGTACCTAATACTATAGAGGGACCTAATTTCTTACTATAAATTGCTTGTTAAACTTTATATAATAGTTTCTCAACTTTTATGGGAAAGCTTTTTCTTACCTGTTGATTTATTTAATGAACAACCGAAGTGTTCCAAGAAACATTCTACTTCACCTATGTTTATGGACTTAAAATAGTTTTATGGGACAAATCTATCTGAGCATATGAAATATGAGGTTGAATCAATCATGTTCTACCTATAGATCATATAATTTTATGAAAATACTTCTTAATGTTTCCTTTCTTGTTGTATTGGTGTCAATTCTTTAGTGGTGTATTGCATTCATTCTTCTTATTCCAAAATAAACTGAATTTGAAATATCCTGCTTTTCTTTCTGATCTTCCATGAAAATTAACAAATTCAGAGAGCTGAGTCTGAGGTGTTCCACCTCCTTGAGATTATAAATCTCTATTACTCTACTTCTAGGACTATAGTTCCCACATTTTACCATGTGAATAAACATGCTACCTTCAATAGGTTTCCTATTAATATCTCTTTCTACCACCGTTTCCCTATTAACCAACTCCGTGTAATCTATAATATCGAGGAAAACTATCTTGGATAGAATCTCTAGTTTTAATATCATCTCAAAGAATCATGTATTCAAGGAAACAATAGTAGCTAATTCTAGAGAAAAATTAACTAGGTTTATAAACATATCTTTATATTTTGTGATAGATAATTTTTCTTTCTTTAATATGAAAACATATGAGGTAATTTATATTTTGAAAGTGTGGGGATAAAATTGTTTGTTAAATGATTCCTCAAAATCTTCCCACATAATCCATTGGTCATCTTTATCCTTGATATCTAAAATCCACCATTAGTGTGAACGATCATTGAATATATATTTTAATAAGTTAATCTTCAGATAATCCGGTGATCCAAGATAATCAAAGATTATATTCATTCGGTTGATCCAATATTCTAATTTTTCAGGCTCAAAATCCCCTCAAAAAGAAATTGGGTTCTATTTCTGAAACTATATTGAATGATACACTTGTCTTGGATTATCATTTATATTTCCACTATCAACATCTTAAAAATATTACACAATAATCTATACATGTTTTTGGTTCACGTGTGGCTCTGGTGAAACCACATCTTTCACGGCTTCTTCCTACTGATTTCTAAAGTGTCTATAAGGTTCCCTTTCCTATAATAATAATAAAAACTATTTATTCATCACTCTCTATAAAAATAAGGAATACAATTTTTCAAAATATTTTTAATAACCATCATTAGGATTTACATTTTCAAAAACCAAGTATTTTAACCATTTTCCAAAAAAAAAATACCTCTCTTATTTTCATAAATCATGTAAATCCAAATGAACAATACATTCCTAGTGGTAATTCTCGTTATAAATGTATGATATGAAACACTCATCATCTAAACCCATGATGAGGGGGTGAAAACTTTCCAAGAAGTGTTATTGGACACTTTGTACCCAAAACACTGGGTAACATGAAGTTCAGCATAAAAAAGGTTAGCAATATCTTTTTATCCTATACATTTCATATTCTAAGAGTCTTATATCCTTGATACCAGTACAACTCAAGTAATGAAAAAAAAATACCATTTGTAACACCCCACCCCTTCTCATTATCTTGGGAAAAGTTATAGGTGCAACTAACCTTATGGGACATCCCCAGGACACTATAGGCTGAAAGTAAATTCCAAGGATTGAGAGAACATTATGGGATAATTTTCCCTAAGAACCTATATATACTATTAATAAATATGTAACATCCAAGACAAACTAAATGAATCCCGATAATAAACCACATAACTCAATGGAATTAAAGTACAAGAACAATATTATATTACAGCAAAAAAAGAAATAAGAGATCAAGGATGAGACTCTAAATATAAATACATTGGCACCAAATAGGAACCATCCTTGACCAAGATATAGAAACTCACAATATCCAGCATCAAAAACCAAAACATGATGTTAAAGACCTCCACTAGGGAATTAAGAAATGTGAACCTTCCTTTTATCTTCATATACAAAATTTGTAAATGCACAAAATTTCCTAAATAGGGGGTTATTTAATCACTCAGTATAATTTCCCCAAATACTTCTCATTATATGCCACTAGGAAAAAATTGAGTTAGTATATTTTATAAAACAATATATTAATAGATAAATAGTTTATATCAAATCCAAAAAACTAGTTCTGTATAAAAACATCAAATAAAATCTTTAAACCCATTTCTTACTTCTTGGAATAATCATCCCAATTCTACACCCACACACACACACAATTCATGAAATCATAGACCTCATTCTACTTTTGAGTGGCGAGTCATCCTTTTACTAAGATGTTGCTTGGTGAACCCATTTTATAGTGTAAATTCCTCCCATAATCCATTCATGTGATCATTTAATGGTGGTACTTCCACCCATTATCCATTCTATATGAACATGAACACATGCCAAAAAGAATTACTGAATTTATAATAAAACATTTATTTAAATAGAAATCACATCTTTCAAAACACACCCTTTTAAAATCACATAAAACATGGGTTTTCCAATTAAATTTCATAATATATTTCCAAAAAAGTATAATCATAATTTATTAACAATCAATCCAAAAAGTTTTACAACTATAAAGTGATAGATAATCCACCTAACTCGATTGTATTTTCAGGAAGGATATTAAATGACTATGTCGATAAACCTCTTCTTTGTATTCCTATATCAAAACAAAATAATATATCATCACCAAAAATACAAATCCATGGATTTGGTCTTAAACATTGATCTAGGATTCCAAGTGAAACAACTTATGGAGATCCAAGATGAAGAAGGAGGAGGAGACCTTAACATTTTATTTCATGAATGAACTCTTCAATATTTTTTTTCAAGTAGTATGGATACCCTTGATCTCAATAAACAACCTAGATTAAGCCTATAAATGGTGATAAATAATAATGGTAGTATATGAGGTTTTTTTACCATTGGAGTTAAAAAAATAGTTTATCTTGAACAATTTACGGCATAAATTGATAATTTATGTCATAAATTCATCTAGGGTCACTTACACCAAAATACCCATCACCTCAGTATTTTTTCTAGGAAACCCCATTTTACGGCGTAAAACCATTTTATATAGTAAATGGATTTTACATATTTAACATCTACCATAAACTATTTACATCATAAAACCACCATTTAAATAGTAAATTTTTTCTATAGATTTGTTCAGCAGTTGACTCCAGGTTATTTCCATTTTACACCTCTAAACACTTCCATAAGCTAACCTAAAGACTCCAGAAATAGGTAAAAAAATGTAAAATGATGGAATCCCTCAAATTGTTAGTGCTACAAGATCCTTTAGATGTTCATTCATGGTGATATATAAAGGAATATGAACTATCTCAACAAAACAAGTGTCATACTCGATTATAGAACAGATCCCATTATCTATGGTCATGAACTTCTGAGCCTTCACTACCCTCAATGTATCTTTATAGAACTCCGTATTAGAAATATTATTGAACACCCCCCAATTTATATCCACATGAAACATATCTTTTTCTATGGACTCCCGCTACTCATGACTAAGTCCTTCCAACATATAGGTGGTGAATTTGACTTTAGAGGATTTTGGTGTCTTAAGAAAATTAAACACGTACTCAAACCCTTTTCACCCACCCCTTGGGATATTGAGTTCATTTATAACCATGAAAGACTAATGTATTTTTCTTAAAAATATATTAAGTATGTTAAATTGTATTCTTCTTTCCAATTCCACCCTCCAAGAACAAATATTGGATATTTTAGATAATTGGTACAATAGAAGTAGGGTCTATGAGAGGGTTAACCTGTGGAACATGCTCTACATCTCCCTCTATTCAGTTTATAGGGGCATTTATGGGAGTCATGATATATGAAATCCAAGACACAAAACTCAAATTTCACAAATCAATAATTTTAAATACTTCATTTTAATTAAAAAAACAAGATCAATTACTCTTAAATAAGTAATAACATCAATCAAAATAATCCCAAATACTGAGGAAAAAACATTAAAAATTAAAGCATTTCCTAGTTGTGTATAGTTTGTTCACATGTTTAGAAAAACTATGAAAGATATGTTAGAAGGAGTTTCATACCTGGTTTCATGAGTTCCTCATGGTTTCCTCTAACTGTACGCTTAAATCATGCACCCCTGGTTTCCTTCCTCGTTTCACCCTAAAGCTCAAAATTTTCAAAAAAGACCCATGATTTATTCTTGAAAGCAATAATAAATGGTAATAAACATCCAATATAATCATGAAAACTCAAAATCAATATCAAATCCAAGACAAAACTCCCAACCACCCATGTTAACTTGAGGTTTGACATGGAGATTTAATCAGGCAGTCCCCTACACATACCTCTCAAGCTCTGATAGTATTATCTCTATTGTTCCTTTACTCCACCAGTAACAAGAGGGCTCTGATTCCATTTGATAATGAACAAATCCATTTTAACCTCAAAATTCACCTAATTTGGACCCCTACAAGACTTTAAGAATGTTATAGATTATGGAATGCTATAAAAATCACCAAGTTATGAAATACAACCATTTGGTAATTTTTTCACCCTTAGAATTCAATAATTATCTCATAGATTCCTCTAAGAAATATGACATGGAACATCCGTAATTTGGATTTCCACACCATAAAATAAATAGTTACTAAAACACAAGGATACCCAAATATAGTAAAATAAGTAACAATAATTTACTATAACTCATAAAAAACATATGATGATGTGAATAAAGTAAATGACATCCAAATACTAAGAAAAAAAATAAGGTCAAGTTCAAAGTGGTCGATACCATAAAAACCAAAACATCAGTGAGGATCAAAAAATACTCTACCTTAACCCAAACTCCTAGTGACCCATGGTTACCACTACAACTCCATGTACGAGGGATAAATAGAATTATTAAGTGATACAAAAATTCATATAATCCTTTTCATTACTTGTATCCTATAAAATCAAGTCAGAATAATCCCATAAGTATATGTATTGTGTGAGAAGAATTTTAGTCATATACAACTATGAATCTATATAAAAATTTTCAAAATTTAAAACTCTATTTCAAGTTTGAAAAAAAATGGAAATGCCCTTTTTAGTAAAATGAGCATTTGAAGACCATTTCATAGTTCCTTTGGTTTTTATGAAAATAATCCAAGTTCCAAAATAAAACTGAACAAGTTAACCATAAAATTAATGTTGGGATAAAGTAACTCATATTGAGGGAAATAGGGAATATATAATATAAAAATAGGTATAAAATAATAACAAATCCTAACAATCTCAATATATGTGAAATATGAGGGAACTTTGACCTGTAAGTTCCAAAGGAACCTTGGACTCGCTCAAGGAACCCTGGATGGAATATGTGATCCTAAAAAAGTAATATATCATTGGGCCTCTCAAATACTCATTGTAAAGGACCCTGATCTAACTCATACCTAAGGCTAGAATAGCACCCATTTGGCTACCTATATACGTGAGGTCTCCAACATGTACCCATTATCATATCACAACATCAAAACCAATATTCATAAAAATCGATGAGTGTCATGGGATCATATGAAACAAAATATTTAGTTCAATCTAAATTCCCTTTTAAACACCATTTAAAAATTCATTTGAATCCATTTTCTTCTTTAAATTATTTTTTAAACACTTTCCAGGCACAAAATTGATTTTCAAGGGAAACCATTTGAAATGAATATAAATTTAACACATTCCAATGATTGAATAAATAATATAATATCCATTAATAATTTATTTGAAACATATTTAATCAAAATAACCTTAGGAAATATCAATAATATTAGTCATGCTAAAGGAAAATTCATGTTATGTGAAGACACCTACCTCAAATTGAAGTAAAAATCATCACATTAATTAAAAACCACTAGAAATGAGAAGATATTATTTTAACATTCCTAAACCACTAATAAATTTCAATAAATCCTCACCCAAAACCTAAGGTATATCCCCCCATGAACTTCTAGAGTTCAAAATTCCTAGTAAAATGAATAATAAAGGTTGGGGGGAAGTAAATAGGTGTAAATCAATATGAATTAATCCTTACCTCAAGAGAAACCATACAAATTGAGGAAAACCACCAAGTAGGGAAGGGTGAAAATCTCTATGGTTGGATGGGGTTGTTCAGTGTGAGTGGGAGAGAATATGGGACAAGAGAGGTTAAAAAATCATAATAGTATTTATGGTATTTCCATATTTTAAGAATCTTGTGCAGGCCCCATGGTTTGGTCACATGGTTATAAAATTTTTGTTCCATTCTTGTATGTCACTCCCTCTTTACAAAACAGGTTACACAATTACCTAGAAGATCTCACATGGTTAGACAAACCATGTGGTAACTATTTAAAATAGAACTCGAATCCCCCCTCACATGATAGGGTGCATGGTTAACACTAACTGTGTTGTAATCATTCTCCCTAGACAATTTTCCAAAAAATTATCATTTCTAACCCATGTCTCTAAAAAAACTAAAATAAATTAAATAAAAATAAAAACATATCAATGATCCAGTGAGTGCCACACTTTCTTATCTTTTCAAATTGGTATGCATGCATTGTACCTCTGATTTCTAGTAAATGATCAAATTATTTAATATTATCAAATTTGATTATAAATAGATAATTTTTTATATTAGTTACTTATTCTAATACATGAATCCTTTATTGAAGAATTTTATTAGCTTCTACATCCTCTATTATGGTTTTAAGCCATTCATTTTTAGATCTAGTGTGTCTTATTTTGATATCTAAATTAATTGCACATGTGAATCCTTATTATTTATATAAATTAATATAGTTTTATATTATTTCCTCAATATCCTTCTCTATTATTTCATACTCATCCTCATAGTAGGTGATCTCCTCTTATATAATTCTAAAAATTCCACAAATATATGTGATTATTTCTTTGGGGAAATTATACAAGATGTGTTTTAAAGCGCCAATTGATTCATCTTGTAAATTATAAAAATTTTGATCTTTCCCACTGATACATGGTTATTTAATAGAAAAATTTTGGAAATAAATTTCTTCTTCCTTTATATCAAGTAAATTATTTGATTCTTCAAAGGAAAAAAAGGTTATTCATCTCTTTGGTGGTGGATTTTACCGTAATATCTTTTTATTTAATTCTTGTATTTTATTTATAAAAATTATAGAATGATATATCTTATTTCTCTCCATATTTTCTTAAGAGGGTTAGTTTTTTATTTATCTAAATATTTAACAAGAATTTAATAAATAAAAATAACTGAAATAATTCCACCCACCTTGATTTCTTTCAAATAGTGGAGAATGCTCTTTCTTTGATGATTATTTTCTCAATTTCTTTACATGTCTTTTTTTCATTTTCCTTATTGTCTTCATAGTCATATATTCCATGTTTTTTAAAGTATTTTTTTGACCTATTCAAATATTCACTTCATAAATCCTTTAAAAATAAAAAATTAGATCTTAAAAAATTTAACTACTAAGAATCCAATAGAGGTGTGACCTACTATAATACTAATTGTTAAGATCACATACGGATGTATCCTTACCTAAAAGGTGCGGCACACCAATATTGGGGATTTTTATGAAATTTTAAACCTTTATACCATTTTATATCTTCACTTATTCTATGAATGGATCACACAATCTATTTTATGTAATCTCATATTTAGTTCGCATGTATATGTGGTAAGATGGAAATCGCACAACAAGACACCAGAATTTATTAATGAGGTTCACATCCAAGATGTATTTCTACATCCATAGTGATACATGTTTGTTATCTCATACACATAGAATCCTTATTTTTATAAAAAGAAACATGGGCAAGGGTTTTTCCTTAGACCCGTTATTCTTGAAACAACCAGATACCAAGAAAGAAGCAATTTTACATTCTTTTAGTACATGATAATAATCATGAAACTCTTTGAAGTGTGATAACTAGTGTTTCATTGATTCCCTCTTAGACTATATGAAAATGAATATATTCATCAATTGAATTAGTCTAATGATATGAATTTAATATCCTTTAAGAACATATAGCATGTGAAACCTATAGGTTGACTCCCTCAACTTATCAACTTGAATGTAATTTGTAGAATCACAACTGAACACACTATAATTCTTATTATTATTCAACATGAAATGTATATTATCAACACACCATTGGGATATTATATTTTCTTTGACACAAAAGAATTCATAAAATAAAAGTAGTTTCAGATCTCCTTTCTTGATAATTTGATAATGAATATAATAGTATATCATGAATTCTCACTTTTTTCTCTTCTAACTTATAGAATATTTTCCAAGAACACACATAGTTAAGAGACTCCCCTTTCTTCATTTTGTCTCAATATAAATATGAATCTATGTGTGAATATTATTTTCCATAATTTTCATAAATCTTGAGGCTTTGAGCTTTCATATTATGATATTTTAAAACCTATTAAAATCCCATCCTTAAAAATCTCAATATTATTTGTCCTTATTACATTAAAATTATCCAAAAAAAATAGGATGAAGGCTCACATTTAAAAAAAACATCGTGATATCAGAATTATCACACCCCCATTTTTTACTTCCATAAAATCCACTTCATAAAAATTCTATACCTGCATGGGATCTCCTTTAGTCAATATCCCTTTACATTGATCACTTCTAGTGTTATCCTTATATCCATTACCATATTGGTATTTTTCTTATAATAATCATCATATGTAGATCCCATTATATCAACATTCTTAAATTGGTTTCCTTACATTGAGGATAATCCTTAAAATGTTTCAAAATAATGCTTACACACAAGATCCTTACGATGGTGTTGATAATCCTTATACACCTATGAATAACCCATATGAGGTCTTGGTATCATGCTCACACAGAACCATATTTAATCATACTTAGCAAATAATCACTCATTTTCACTTTATAATTACTTGTACGTAGTATCCATTGTGTCCAAACTCAAACACACATTATCTTCTACTTCAAAGAAGATAGGATTCAAACATATCTTGGATCATAGGCTTCAAATGTTATGATTCTTATTATATGATGAGGTTTATATAGCATCATCATGTTTTAAAAAAAATCCTTGAAATATTTCATATTGTGAAAACTCAACCATTTAATAAAATGTGGAAATTAATTTGAATTCAATGTCATGAAGCAGCAGATTCATATATTCAACAAAGTCATACACTCATTGTGAATTATTACAATATCTCCTACAAACTCATAAACCCATATACAAATTATCTCTCAAGGTTCCCAAAGTTTTATTCCATCTTCAGAGTCATACATGGATGTATAAAGTCATATGTGTCTCACTTATGAAGTCATATCCAAGATCATTAAGTCTTATAAAACTCCCATACTTAACTCAAATAGATTTAGAACTTCACAAAGTATATTTCCCAACCTTACGATGACTTGATTCAGTATTATGATGTTATGTGTTAACCTTAAAAACTCCAGACCATTTCCATGCCTTGGATATATTTATTTATATCTCTTCCATTTTCAATAGTAGTTATCTTATCAAGTTTGATATACAATTATATCGCATCCTTTATTCAACTCTAATAATTATTCAAAGAATCATGTATGGATCATCATTACTTAATAAAAATCCTTATTCTAATAAAAATAAATTCTTAAAGTTCTTTACTATATGGTAACCTTCAACTATATTTTCCATCATGTGACATGATATCATTGAATATTATAGAAGTATTTCATTTGAATTTCCTTTTTCACACAATAAGTGATGGATGAAACTTTCAATACTTCCAAGTCACAAGATAAATCATAGAACCTAAAGTAATCTTCACAATCAATTTCACATCATAACCCCTTTCTTGGGAACTCTATGATTCTTTTTTCCAAACATGGGAACTTCTAAATTCTTTCCAAGTTTTCCAAATTATTATTAATATACATTGGAATTTGAAATGGAATCCAAGTCATTCAACATAAACATATTCACAACATGAAACTTGACTCAATACCTTTAACCATTATTTATAACAAATAAAACACAAACATATGGTGGGTTTAACGTAAATGAACCTTGAAATTAAATTAATGGAAATAAAATAAATGTTTAGTGGAAGATAAAACAAATATACAGAAATGGAAATAAATTACTTTTAGGATTTTTTTAATGACTTTAAGGAAACCCATATCAATAAAATTTTCTTTTTAATAGAGATGATTTGAAATATGATTGGTTCATAATAGAATAAATATTTATCTTTGAAAATAAGAAAATAAAACATTTTTGGTATGAAATATAAGAATATATGGGATGTAAATAGTTAATAAATATGTGGGGAGTTATTATTAACAATAAATTCATCAAATAAGAAGACCATGACATGAAAATTTAATTCCCCATATAAAAATAAAAAATAACATTTTTGAAAGAGAATGATATGATATATTAATCATATAATAACATGGTTAAATAAGAAATATTATGACTCAAATAAAAGAGATTAAGTCGAGAAAAACCCTTAAAACCTTAGTAATGTATGAATTAAAATCCAATGAAAAGAATAACCTTAAATGGAATTGTTAATTTCTTGAATAATAAGTAAATTATGATAAGATATGTTAATGGAGTAGTGATTACACCATGTAAATGTTAATTTTTAAAAAATATGAAACATGAATTGAGGAATTTTAGTTGAGACAAAGAAACCCTAAGTAATTATGGGAAATAAATACAAATACCAAAAAACATAAAGATTAATTACAATATAATACATTATTTGGGTACAATAAACCTATCTTATAAGAAAATATTCAAATAATAGAGTGTGTGACTCAATTAAAGGATATTGAGTCAAAAAACCTTAAAAAAATATGGTGTGTGAAATATAAATCTATAAGGGAGAAAAAAACAGAATATAAATTCATCAAAAATGTATGTCAAAGCGTAAATTATTCTTTCCAAGATCTGGTTTATGATACATATAGGATAAAATATAAAATAAAAATACTTGAAAAGAATGGAGACTTAAAAAGTAAGCCCTAAAAATCCTGAAAACCATGATCATATATTATACCAAAAATAAACTTAATATTTTTCCCACAATTTATTAAACCTCAATAATCATCAAAATCATTATTACTAAATTTATAAACCCAAAAGTCATGGTCACCTTCATCACATATGTTGTCCCTAAAATACAGTAAACTTAAATCAAACTAACATGAATAACTTAATCATCAAATCAATTATCAATTCCCAGGGTTAATTATATTACCTTAATTTCTCAAAAACAATAAACCCTTTATCCAAAATAACTATAATTAACTCAACAAAAAAGTATATATTAACCTTAAAGGTTATCTATACCTAAATCATGTATTCTTCCTAAAAATAAAATAATTGTCACAAAAAATATCATTAATCACCTTAAAATACAACCATATAAGACCTCAAAATAGAATCTATGCCTTTTAATTATGATCAACCATAGAATTATTAAATAGATGATGGTATCCATAATTTTTAAATTACTCTTATCCAATGAAATACTAACCTCTAAAGTTATGTAAACTCTTCTTTGATTCCAACTATAAAGAACTAAATATAATAACTCTATAACTACATGTTATTAAGAAAACATTACATTACTTATATTCTTGTGACCTTTTAGTCTTAGAGTTTTAGAGGATTGGGAAAATATATTATATCATAAAACCAATACTTTTCTATCAATTAGAAATTTTTTTCACTTATCCATACTCTTTAAATGATACTCCTACTTCATTAAAGGCTAAAACAATATAATTGATTCTTTGACTTCATAATCATTCTAACTCATACTTAAGCCCTATAAAAATAATTTGAAAACATGAGATGAGAAAAATATCAGTAAGGGGGTTTAAAAATAGAAAACCCATTAGTAAAATGAAAAAACATGAAATCCCATGAAAAAATTATCTTTAAAATAATAAAATTTGATCTCATATAAACCAATAATCAATCATGAAAAAAATATTGAAGAAAAACATTAAAACTCATAACAAGAATAAAATACTATGAAAAAATATTGATACATTATATTCATCATTATTTTAAATCACTATTTCAATGGAATAAAATGTTTTTTTACTTTCAAAATATCATCTCTTGATTTTAAATCATTACCCATTGAATTAGAGAGAGATGTCTCAATCTAACCCATCTTTCATTTATAATTACCAAGTATTATAATTTTATAAAATATTTATAATTCCATAATTTTCATCAGAAAATTCCAAAAAACTTACATTCAACTCATAAACATAATAATTTCTATATAACTTATAAAAATAAAAAGAAATAACCTTTACACTTTTAATGGATTTAATTTTAAAGAAAATTTTTTTATAAAATAATGAGAATAGAACTTACTTTGGAAAACCATGATGTTGGCCCCATGAGTTTAAATACCCTAATAGGGGGTGAATTAGGGTATGATGGATTAAAAAACCACCCTGTTTGATATTGTTTAATTTTTAAACAAAACACTCTTATATCCTATTATTAAAGTAATGTATATATATAATAAATAAAACAAGAGACATGATAATTTTACTTGGTTCACCCTATCTGGGATAATACAAGGAGTATAAAAATTCAATGTGAAAATGTACCAAAATCCACTAAAGCATGCTAATATTAAAATTATCGGAGCCATATCAATATCCCTCAAAGTTTGCAACCATTTACACATTGAAAACTCATTATCCTATCAAATAAAGTGAATGCACTTCTCTAATAAAAGATTCTTCAAATAATATATATCATATCTGAATGATTTCAAATTGAAAAGGGTGTGACATGACATGCCTATTTCATCTTGGATATGAAATAAACTATTTTTTGTAGTGTTTTTTTCACCTAAAATCTCTTTGTAAACTATTACCTATGATTCTTGAACTTCTCCCATTCATAAACTATGTGTGCTACATTGATAGCTTGTACTTTTCAAATAGACAATGCTTCACGAATATCTTCCTCCATTTAATTTCTATCATTTTCAAGATATAGTTCTATACAAAATACTTCTCCTTCAAAAAAACACTATGATTCATGAACTCTAACTTCTTCATGAACTCAAACTTTTTCAAAGATTTCACTTCATCAAACTTATTTTAGAATTAGATGAATTTCTCAAGAAGTGATCTTTCTCTAAAGAAATTTTATATACTCTAATGAAATTATTAGATGTCCTTATATAAAATAAAATAAACCAAGAAATCATAATAATCAAAAAATTCCACTTAATCCATTTACAAACCCATTCCCCATGTAATTTCCCTCTTATGCAGCTTTCATATCACAAAATCCCTTCATGGTCGACCCAAAAAACGATGCCTCTATCTGCCAATGACATACTCCCTTCACGAAAATACATTTACGGCCACCCAGGAAACAATTCCTATTATCAAAAATGATGAGGTTTCTACTTCATGGATTCATGTTCTTACTATGTTTTTTGCATATTGCATCTACTACATGAAAACTATGCCTTTTCCAAATTTACTCTCCCTTGAACTTCCTATGTGTTTTTCATACACATTATTTTTTGTTTCAAAACTAGTACAAAAACCTCCTTCATAGTTTATTATAGATCATATACATTTTATGTACATACTAGACAAAAATCCTCCATTTTCAATAAAATAAAATCTAATGTTTCGCACCTAAAATCTTGGAAAACACTAAGAAACGTTTCCAACCTCTATACTCTTTGCTTTGGAAAAACCCTTCTTGAAATTTTTCAAACATATTTATCATTAAACACAACAACCCAAAAACATTGAATCATGAAACAGAATCAATAGGGTCTTTTCCAACATATGAAAACTTTGAGAGGGATCTTTATAAAAAAACTAAAGAATATAGTAAGAAAGTGAGATCATGTATAAAATTTTTAAAACGATACTCCATTCACACTTTCATAAAAAATAGAAAATAACTCATGAAAAAATGTTAAAAATATATTTCTTTCATTCTCATGTATATAAATTAAAATCCTATAGAAAAATACCTTAAGAAATTATTTAAGTATATATAAGGAAATTTATAACAAAAAATAAATAATATGAACATACATGAGAAATAATTTAGAGACATCAAAACTTTTAAAGTAAATATTAAAAATAATCCCTCTTACCTCAAGTCTTGACTCACCTAATACAACCCCTAAATTCTTAAAAATTAAAATTACATTAATTAATTACTTTATTATGAACATTTTTTATTATTATTTATTTTTATTCATGTATCTTCATGTTTCATTCATTTATTAAATTAGTATGTACACATCATTTGTTTTGAAGTTATTCAGTTCATAATCTCTAAAACTATGCTGATATAATAGTATCAATTAATGATTAATTTCAAATGGTTCTATAAGCTATAGAAGTTTCAAGATATATTTTTTGTGTAATTTTAGAAGAAAAATAATTCAATAGGTTATGAAATAGCTACCATTCAAAAAATAATTCTTTTTTTATCTTGTTTCTTATAGTTAAAGATGGTTATGATGGTTTATTTTTAATTTCATTTTTATAATGGATATTATACCATTATAGAATCGTAATCATGAAATTAATTTATTATTAATGTTATATTCAATCATAAAATCAGTTTTTAATAAATATATATGAAATACCTATGTTTTTGGAAATAGGATCGTTTACTTAAGTAGTGGAAAACCACTAGGATGGGTGATGTTTTTTTTAAAGTTTAAAAGAAGGGAAAATAAATAAATATTTGAGATTTATAAAAAATTACCATATAACCATGATAATTATTTAGAGTTACATTAAAATATTGCTTATGTTATTGAAAATAGTTAGAGTACAATTGAAATGAAAAGACATCATTTTTTAAAAAACTGTATTTTGACATAGTAACATCTTATAAAATAGAGTTTTATTGGAGTAAATGGTTGATCTATCATCATTTATGGATCAAAAAATTAAAATTATATGGTAATATATCCATGTAATACAAATAAATTAATTTTTAAAAGATTTTTTAGGAAAAATAATCCTAAATAACAAGGGAGAATGAATCTTGGAAAAACTTACTCTGCTCCTTGAACCACCTCTTTCAGATTGAGTCTAAAGACATTGGAGAAAGAAATTTTGGTAAGGATAAATCCTTATGAATGTGAAAATGTATGTTTATAAAAGTATTTGGGTAGAATATGGAGAGAGAGAGAAACTTGAGGTGTGTTTTTGAGAGGTCAAGAATTTAATTTTAAAAGGTATAATGGTTCATAAATAGGTAATAAATGATATTCCTAACCATTAATCATCCCACTTGACTCAATACATTTCTAAAAAATAGGGCTTTAATTGCACAAAAAATTGTCCATAAAATAAGTTCTGTATTTTTAAGTATGATTAAAATCTCTATTCTTTTATCAGTGCTAGAAAATCACTGATAAAGGACCACATTTATCAATGCTTTTACTTAGTGTTGATAAATGGGGGCCTTTATTAGTTCTAAAAAATACTTATAAAGGGACCCTTCATTGGAAATTTTCTTAGTTCTAATAAAGGAATCCTTTATCAGAACTTTTAATGGTGTTGATAAAGGATGCTTTTATCAAATCATTTAGTAGTGTTGATAATGGGATCCTTTATCAATGCTTTCTGAATTGCTAATAAAGGGGAATATTGTAGTGTGTTATTAAATTTAAAACTCACTGAAATAGAAGATATAGTAGCAAAAAATAGGTTCAGACACAAATTTTAAATAAAATAAAATTAACTACAAAAATAAAAGAAAGAAATAATATTATAGACATTTAAAAAAAATAGTTTGCACAAATACATGTGTAAATAAAAATTATCATAGACATTAAAAAATCAATGTTCCTTTGTCTTTGCCCCCGACCCCTACACTTGTTATTGCCAAAAAAACCACCCTACATCATGAAAAATAACTCGTATGTATAAAAAAACAATTCTTATGTTATTAATACTATAAATAAATAAATTAAACAAAAAGTTTCAATTTTAAACTAAACTTTGAGTCATACCATGAACATTGTGTATTGGATTGAGTTGTGGTTGATTCTGGCACATCACACCATTTCTTTTTCATATTTAAGAAATATCTATATGAAAATTAGATAAATAAGTATAAGGTAAAAATGATAAGGAAATTAATTAAGTAATAACAGATAAAATGATAAGAAAATAATCTGATCTCTTTTTATAAGTTTTAGCGATGTGATGTGTGTTTTAAACTAAAATGAAACTTATATATTGAAAACACACACTTCAAGTCATACTAAAAACACCATGTGTTGGATTGACATGTGTTCAATTTATATGTTTAAAAATGACTTATGTATTATTTTCCTAAAGTATCAAAATAATCCAAATTCATTTTATTAGTTTTGAGTATGTCACTTCTGTTTTTACTAAAATGCCATTTTGAATTGGAAACATGTACTTTGAGTCATACCATTCACAACATGTGTTGGTTTGATATTATACTAATTCCTACACATCACAAATAACTTATGAATTATTTTCCTAAATTATAAAGATAGTTCAAGCTTGTTTTCTTGTTTTCTAGTGAGTGACACTTTTTGAAATAAAATGTCAATTTTAAACTGATAACGGACACTTTTGAATCATACCGGGCACATATTGTATAGGATTTAGGTGAGGTTGATTCCTATACATCAAAAATGAATTATGGAACATTTTACTATAGAATAAAAATAATATGGATGCATTTGATGGGTTTTAAATATGTCACTTTTTTTACTAAAATTAATGTCAATTTTAAATAAAAAGACACACTTGGAGTCATACTGGTCACACCGTGCATCGGATTGAGGTGAGGTTGATTAATAAACATTTAAAATAAAATTTGGATCATTTTACTAATATATAAAAACAATATGAATGTTTTTTCTTGGTTTTGAGTATGTCACTTGTCTTTTTTTTCTAAAATTTCATTTTAAATTGGAAACATGCACTTTGAGTCATATCAGTCACAAAATGTATTGGTTTTATGTGAGAATTATTATTACACATAAAAAATTACTTATGAATCATTTCTATAAATTATCAAGACAATACAAGCACATTTTATCATTTTTCAGTGAGTGACACTCTTGTTGACCCAAAATATCAATTTTAAACTAATAACAAACACTTTGAGTTTTACCAGGCACATCGAACATTGGATTTAGGTGAGACTGATTCCTATATGTCATAAATGAATTATACATAATTGTATTCATGTATTAAAATAATATTAATGTTTTTTCTAAGTTTTGAGTGTGTCACTTGTCTTTTTTATGAAAAATAATGACAATTTTAAATAAAAAGACACATTTGGACTCATACTGGGCACACCATGTATCAGATTGAGGTGATTTTAATTCTTACATGTCAAAAATGAATTATGGGTCATTTTCCTAAATTATAAGAACAATATGAATGTGTTTTATTAATTTTATGTATGACCCTTTTATTTTTTACTAAAATTAATGTCAATTTTAAATAAAAAGACACACTTGGAGTTGTACTAGGAACACTGTGATTTGGATTAAGTTGAGGAAAATTCATACACATAAAAACTAACTTATAGATCATTTTAATAAATTATCAAAACAATATGAATGTGTTTTTCTAAATTTTACATATGTCACTTGACTTTTTTACTAAAATTAATGTCAGTTTTAAATAAAAAGACACACTTAGAGTGATACGGGTCACACGGTGTGTCGGATTAAGGTTAGGATAATTCCTACATGTCAAAAACTAATTATGGATATTTTTTAAAAGTGTAAAAATAATCTAAATGCATTTTATCGGTTTTGAGTATTTTATTTATCTTTTTTACAAATATTAATGACCATTTTAAATAAAAAGTCACACTTGGATTCATATCAGTCACACCATGCATCAGATTGATATGCGGTTGATTCCTATGAATCAAAAATGATTTATGACAACTTATTGAACTAAAATTTCGATTTAGAACTGATAACGGGAACTTTTAGTTATATCAGGAACACTGTGAATTGGATTGAAGTACACATGATTCCAATACATTAAAATGAATTTTGGATCATTTTCTTAAAGTAGAAAAACAATTTAAATGTGTTTTCTTAGTTTTGAGTATATCACATGTCTTTTTTACTAAAATTAATGTCAATTTTAAATAAAAAGACTCACTTGGAGTCATAATGGTCACATTGTGCATAGGATTGAGTTGAATCTAATTCCTACATGTCACAAATGACTTATTGATAATTTTACTAAATTATCAAAATAATTTTAATGTGTTTTCCTAGTTTCAAGTATGTCACTTGTGTTTTTTACTAAATTTAATGTCAATTTTAAATAAAAAGACACACTTTGAGTCATACCGATAACACATTGTGTCTGATTGAGGTGTGGATAATTTATATACATCAAAAATGACTTTTGGATTATTTTAATAAAGTAAAAAAACAATATAAATGTGTTTTATCAGTTTTGAGTATGTAAAGTGTGTTTTGAAAAAAAATGTAAATTTTAAACTAAAAAAATACAGTTCGAGTCACATAAAGAATATTGTGTATCAGATTGAGGTGTGGTTAATTGAGTATATGATTTGTGGTTTTCTTTAAAATATATACAACAAGCTAGAAAAGAAATAATATATTCTCCCTTTTGTGGCCTATTGCAAATAGTTGAAAGAAAAATATGTCTTCCCAAAAGATTAGTGAAATAACTAAATCATTATTAGATAAAAATGATAATGAAATTAAAATAAAAAATATTAGATAAAAACAGGATAAAATTAACTAAATATATAGTAGTAATTCACCTCTCTATGATGCATGTATACATTCTCGACCCATTTCCTTTTTCCATTATCTCTGTTGTATCCTCGAAGTCTAATCTCTCATGAGCATGAGAAACTTCGAACAGACCACCCCAACTCAATAAAATTAATTCACCTATATAATAAAAAAAATATGTAGTAATATTATAAATAAATAAATTAAACATAATCATGAAACGATACATCAATAAAATGTCAATTTAAAACTAAAACCACATAATTTGAGTCATATTAGGTTCACTGTGTATCAGATTTAGGTATGGTTGGCTAATAAATGTCAAAAAAAATTTAAAAGGTTGGGGCTGAAGCCTCGTTTATTTTTAAATCAAAGAAAAGGCCTATTTTAACTGGGTAGAGGGAGACCTATAACACAGCCCGAAGGCCCAATGGGCATTTAACCCATTATATGGCTCGTAGGCCCAAATTTTTGGCCCAAGGCCCATTCTGTGAATAGTACTGCTATAGTACCCACCTGCTACAGTACCGTAAAGTACCCGCCACTTCTATAGTACCCTACCGCTGCTACAGTGGCCTGCTACCGCTACAATACCCGTCGTTGCTACAATCCCAACCACTGCTAAAGTACGCTACAGTACTGCTACAGTGCCTGCAACCCATGGGTTTTGAACCCCCATTTTTCATGTAGCATTACGGGGTGCTTACCACTAAGCCAAACCCCAACTACAAATACATGTTAAAAATGACTAATGGATCATTTTCCTAAAGTATCAAAACAATCCAAATAAATTTTCTTTGTTTTGAGTATTTCACTTGTATTTTTTACTAAAATTAATGTAAATTTTAAACTCAAACCACACAATTTAAGTAATAAAAGTCACATCATTTATCGAATTGATGTGTAGACAATTCCGACACATGAAAAATTAATTATTTATCATTTTCCTAAATTTATAAAACAATCCAATATTTTTTTCTTGGTTTTGGATATTTTGACACATGTTTTAAACTAAAATGCTGCATTTCTATTGAAAACATGTACTTCAGATCATATTGACCACATCATATCTCAGATTGATGTGTAATAAATTTATATATGTGAAATATTATTTATGGATCATTTTCTTAATGTTTTAAATCAATTTAAGCTCATTTTATCAGTTTTGACTATTTGATGTTTGTTTTAAACTAAAATGGCACTTTTTTATTGAAAATGAATACTTCGAGTCATACCGACCACATCATGGGTCATATTGACATGTAGTTAATCCCTACACGTCAAAAATGACTTACAAATCATTTTCCAAAATTTTGAAAATAATCTAAGCGCATTTTCTAGGTTTTTAGCATGTGATGTGTGTTTTAAACTAATGTGTACATTTAATAAAATAAGTATCACATAAAAATGATAAGGAAATTAACTAAAAAAAGTGGATCAAATGATATGAAAATTAACAAAATAAGTATTAGGAATTCACCTATTCATGGTGCCTATATACATTCTGACATTATGTATTCTTCCTATTCATTTATAAACAAATTGATTTCCTCCATTATACTTATCCTTGATAAATAGATCAAGAATAATATATAATAATTATGATGCTAATTCTTGATGCACAAAATATATTTCTAAGGTAATATCTCATACTAGATCACAAACATAGCATGTAATCACCTAAATTTTATGTCAAAAAACATTTCTCCACCATGTATATTGTTCACTCATCTCTAACAAAATTTACTTATTTTCAGTATGAAGGTTATCAAAAATCTAGTTAGTGCTGAGAAAATATAGAAAAACAAATGATTAAGAAATGTTTTTAATGAAATTATAAATACATTCATAAATTACCTATTTAAGGATGATGGTATTTTAATGGTTTATGATCTCTTTTATAAATTTGAAAACATAATATCAACAATTGTTATTATTATCTTGCTTCAGCTACTTCAGAAACATTTACCAAAATAAGTAAATTGTTTTGAAATATGTTTTGATAGCTAAATATTTCTATATATACCCTAATCTATTTCCATTTGAAATAATCCGCATGCTTATTATATTCATTCACCGACTTCATACCATGATTTAGACTATATTTAGTGATCTCCCTATCATAAAAAAACATTTCTAAAACAAATACAGAAACATATAATTCTATTTTTATATCTAAAATATTGGTTTCGGTGAATTAAAATTTTCCAAAACACATCCTATGAGTTTTTTTGTGAGATATCCATGTATTGGATCAAAAAAATAAATATTTGGGGTATCCATATTTATTGAGATCAACATACAGTGCCTCTTAAAAAACAAAAATAAATAAGTAATGAAAAAAAAATATAATTTATGTGATTAGATTTTAGATTTTTACCCCTATAATTTCGGTATCAAAAAAGAGTATGTCTTTTGTTATTTTTTCTCAAATTAATCATTTAGTGCATATTTTTTTTCTTATCAATTTCTTCCTTCTCAAAAGAAGTTTCTTTTATAGAAATGATATAGGGATTAATGAATCCAAATCATGATTTGTATGGTTTTCTATTTATATAGTAGTAATATAAATTCCTTTAAAATCTATGAATAGTTTTTAACTTTAATGGACATATTATATCGTTTTTTGTACATATGTATTATAAAAATGTACCTTATATATGTATCCACAACTAAGACTCCTAACCATTCAAACTTGTGAATCTCATTTATATTCTTGAGACCAACTCCATATGTAATGAAACTTCCATATATTTCTTCTTTTTATAGATTTTAAGGGATATATCCATTTTTAAATGTGGTCTCTATATGAATTTTTAATGATAATAAACATTATAGTGGAACTATAAGGGAGAAGGTACTCCTGGAAGGTCCTTTTGATTTCATTGTCAATTCACAATATTTTTTGGATCTAGCCTTCTATATCCTCGTCTCTTTATCCATCTGTAATATCATACCTCACTTCAGACCATTTTTCATCAAATGTTATTTTTTTCATATAAAAAATTATTAAATCCATACCTCATGTATCTTTATAATATTATATTATCATTATATGAAAGTTACAATAGAATCATTGACCGTTGTAATATCTAGATCATTAAGTAGAATAGGAAAATTAGCATTCAGCTTGTGAGATACCTCAATCACCACTATCATGTGATATTTTGGTAGTTAATTATTGTGTATATTTTCTCCTGATATATTATACATTTTACCCCTCAAAATAAGGCAGGGCATGGATGTTGATAGATATAAATCACATACAACTCTAACCTATATAATTTTAGTAGTATAAACTTATCGGAAGTTGTTTGATTCACATTTAGGATAAATAGTAATGAAATAATATATTACCTTGGGTAAGTTATGCAGTTTAGGGGAATGAATATCCTCAATGATAGTGGGTCTATTTTGTTGTTCAGGTGTGAATCTTTGTTTCACCGCTAATTCTCTTTGATCATTTCTCCTACATTGGTCTACCAAACTAGAATGGACAATAATATCTAATAAAGAATCTATTTATTCTTGAAATCCTTTCTTCCTCTTATATGTATCTTCTTTTTGTTTTTTCTTCTCGAAATATGTTTTAGGAGACACCCCAAAACCTACTCCTCTAATGTGACCAAATTGTTCCAACCGCTTCAAAGCTATTGAAAGTAGTTTTTCTTATAGTAGGGTGTTTATTGGTTTGTGTGTCTAAACCATATAAAAAAATTGAATATAAATATATATTTTTATGTAATATTTTTATAAAGAATAAAAAATTACTATTATGTTAAACTTACACATGTTTCCCAAACTATTTTTTTTATTTTCATCGACTAGTTTACTCTCATTATTTATGTGATCCTTCATCCATAACACATGATATGGTATAGAAATGGCATCAAATTTTGATTCATTAATCTATATATAAACAAAGTAACATATATTATTTCATATCACATAAAACTTTTATTATTGATTTAAAATACATACCAATTTATTCTCTAGTAAAACATACCCCATTCTTACTTTGTAATAGGGGTACATTGGTTGTAATGCGCATTATTTATTATTAAAACTCCTTTTTTGTTTCATAAATTAAAAATTTTGAATCAAATTAGATAAAATAAATATGTTCAAATAATATATTATCAACTACAATACACTTTAAATGATTTATCAACGTGATGACTGATGAAATAATTCCATGTTTCCTATTTTATAATGTGTGTATAAGTAACTGGTGGGTAGGTATTTACTTTCCCCTCAGTATACCTTAGATTAAATTTGGTAAGAATAATTTGGAAGCCTCTATAGGATTTTTCAGTGGCCATTAAGAAATATTTCTTATGGAAATAATCAAAAATAAATGAACTCTTCTAGGAATAATGAAATTTAAATCAATGTTTCACTACATAATTTTTCAGTAAAATAAATAAAGGTTGTCATAAAATTACCTTTATATCTTCCCAAAGGGTTTCCTTTGTTACATATTGGACATGGCACCATGACTCTATATCAATTTTCACATTTATCCTTGTTGTTACCCCAATATAACTAATGAACATTGACTTTTTGGGTTCAATAGGTTGGTCATGTTGATTCTATCCAACCACAAATTTTATACACTTACTTCTTTACTTGATAACTTTAATCAACACTATTATACTTCTTAGTTATTGTTATTTTCATCAACATGCTATTGATCCCCTAATAATTATACAGTTTTAGCATCAATTGTATGCTCTTCACTGGGATTGGTAGCATCATCATGTGTAGAAGACATTTTTTACATGAGTAGTAAAAATTTTAATTTAGATTATGTTAATATAGTAGAGAAAAAATAATATTATGAGGAAAATCATAGTATATTAAAAAATTAACCTTCTTAATAAAATATCTTTATTTTTTAATGGTTGAAGGGATTTGGATCCTCTATCAAGAATCCAAATCCCTTCTTTGTGGTCCCCTTTAACATACAAGGAATTATCTATATTGGGACCACCATGAATTCATTGTAATCTCTCAATGAAATGTTTATCTTTAATTGAATTTTTATCCTACCCTGTAGTTGTTTTAGTCACCATGAGGACAATCAAAAAATTCTTGTTTACTGAATTTGAAACATAAAATACTTTCACTAGTTGTGATTTGGCTCATACTTTTCCCCTTCCACATAGAAATTCACCTTCATGAAGCCCATTTCATCAACTTTCACTGCACTCCTATAATCAACCCATTTGAAATAAAAAAATCAGCACTTGAAACATTTTATAATTCAACTCGTATATCTGTTCTATAATTCTAATGTATGACATATTCACATAAATTATATTTCTATCCTTGTAACTAGATATATTCACCACTTCCTCCATAATCGTAACTCCACTATTTTACATCATATTGCAGTCATCATGTTCTTTTATTTAGAATGTATAACCACTGATTACAAAACTAGTGAAAGATATAACATTTTCATTTGGTCCTTTAGCTAGCCATCAAAGTCTTTCAGGAAATTAAATTCATATTTTCTGATAAATACTTATAAATATAACCATCTTAAAAACTATTGATTATGTGTATTTTATATCCATACTTCATCCCTTGATGGATTCAAATCTATAATAATTTCTTTGTGGGATCCAATGTATGGATCAAAATCTTCACTATTATATAAAATGTAAAGGTGTACTTACTCTCTATCAATGATGGTAATTGTAACAAAATCTATTCCAATAATCCCTTATACCTTAAGGTATACACTATGACAAGACTTTTGGAGATTTATTATCTCAACGTCTGATAGGAAATTAGTATAGAATTCAATAGATTATTTAAAAATATATCATTTTGAAATAAAAACTTCTGGTTGACTTTGATTCTTGACATACCATTTCAAAATCATCATATATCATTCAATGGGGTACATCCATCTGTAATGGATGGGACCACACTATTGAACCTCTATAACTAAGTGAACTATCTGGTGGACCATTATATTAAATAATGATAGTGGGAAGAACATATCTAATTCACATAGTATAATTATAACCTCCTTATTCATGGTTGGAAACTTCTCCAGTTCTATAACTTCAATACATATGGATTTGAAAAATAAGTAGAGTCTGGTTAATTTATGTTGTGAATTTTTAGTTATAATGCAACATATCATAATGGGTATCAAATATTACATCAAAATATGACAGTCATGTGATTTTAGTCCCTATAATTTCAAATTAGTCATTGACCCAAAATTCTTGATATTTGATGAATATCCCTCTTGAATTTTTGAACCATTAAAGAAAATGAAAAATTATAATTTTTACTATCTAGATAGAGTGTAAGATGTTGGAGTAAGAAAAGCCTATCATTTACCCTTCATTGGTGCCAAATATTCCCTTATCCTCATGTCAATCACATCATGTAATGACCAAATTATTATAATTGGATTGAGAATATAATGAATCATTATTAGGCCTTAAGAGATATCCCCAAGGCACCAAAGGATGTAAATAAATGTTTAAGGGTCTCAATAAAAGTGGGGGGATGATTTACCCTTTAATAAATAAACTACTAACCAAAAAACCACTAAATTATGCATGATAAAATCAAGGTAACTCAACCATCATCTTTATAACAAAACCACACCAAGTGTACAACAGCGGAAGAAAAAGAAACTATCAAAGTAAACAGAAGAAGATAACTAAAATAAATCCAATAAAACCACAAGACTCCATTCTTCACAAGATCCATGCTTCAATGTCACCAAATATCCCAAGTATCATAAGGTGGTTCTAAATAAGTGTGATACTTTACCTTTTCTCATGTCCCGAAAGATAGAAACTTCAAAATCACCAAATTTCCAAAGTAGGGGTGAGTATAAAAATCGGTAGGCTTTCCCCAATGACTTTCCTACTGTTTCCACTAGGATAGAAATGTTAGAAACATTTATATAAAATATTTTACATAAAACAATTTCCCAAAATAGTTTATAACTAAATATAAACAATCTTCAAAACCATTTAAAACTAAAACTGCACACAAGTGTTATTTCAAAAAATTTACATCAGTTCTTACTTCTAGAAAAACAACCAAACAAGGATTTAAAACCATTTATAATTAAATTTTTGGCATATCCATTCCATTTATTCACACATCCAACTATGAATGCTTCATTATGATAGTTCCATACTCATGAGCGGTCTCTCGTCGATCTACCATGTCGTCGAATGAAAATTATACTCCATGTGCCATTACACCTTTGGCACTAAGAAAAAGTTCATATTCCAACCAAGCCTCGTAAATGTGATCTACACACACACCAATATTATTCCAAAACCATTTCAAATAACCATTTCAGACCATTTCAATAAAACCATTCTTTTATTGAAAATCATTTAAACAAACCAATCCCAATCACCCATTTCATTTAAATAACATCATTCATTTTATTGAAACCCATTTTTATCAAATCCATTTACCATCATTACATAAAAATCTTCATTTTAAAATCAAGAATCAAACACTTTAATCAAAAGAACCAATTTTCTATATTTTCCACAACCATCACTAAAGAGGGTTTCTAGAAATCATATAACAGCCAATTTATAAAAAAATCAAACAAATAAATCATTTTTAAACCATTCCATTTAGTTATATAAATAGTAGTTGAGAGTGAATCCACTTACCTCAACTGTTTTGATGAAAACCAAAAACGAACAATGAACACTCAAGAAAACTGGGTTTATTCTCCATGAAACCACCTTAGATCTCTTCTCTTACCAATAAAAAAATATTATAGTATTTTGAATTCACTATCTTATATATACCCTCAATGTTAATAGATATAAGAAAATAAGAGGAGAGGAGAATTATATATATAAGTATATCTAAGAAAATGTGACAAGAATAGTGAAGAATGGAACTTACTACAAGAATCGGGCTTGAAAATGCCAAGGGAGGGCTCTGACTTGATTCCAAATCACTTGGGAGAGGTTCTCCTAACTTCAATGGATAATAATACTGAGTTAGGGTTTCCAAGGAGAAAAAAAAGGCGTTAGAGGTAAAATGAGTGAGATCCTATTTTTTAGGATCTAAATTTAACTCTACGCATGGTTAGTTTGCACGATTAGACAAACTGTGTGCTAGCTACTACCTTAAGGAAACCCTCTCATGGCCTCCTCTCATGTCCTCCTCACATGGTCTCCTTAATGTTTCACCCACTATGCCGAAGGTACTTCCTAAAAACTACTACTTTGAAAGGTTTCTCCTAGGATCTCTACATGGTTTATACAAAACCATGTGATGCCCGTGTGCATCCCCCTTTTCCCCCAAAAACTTATTAAAAGTTCACCCAACCCTTCCATCCTTCACCCTTAAACTTTATAAACATAAAAATCAAAAAATTAAGGGTTACATAATATAAATATAGGGTACTAAATTCTCCCCACCATTGTACTTTCCATCCTTAGAAAGTAGAAAACCATCACTTCCCTAAATAAGTTTCGTCCATTGTACTTTCATTTCCTTCTCACATTCCCAAGTCTCTTTCTAAATTTGACAATGTTTCCATAAAACCCACACTAGACCGATGATTTTTTCATGCAAGACTTTCTCTTTCCTATCCACTATCTGCACCGAGATATGTACCAATGAAGCATCTGACTCTAGGTCTATGTGATCCCATCTGATCACATGGTCAGCATCAGGTTGATACTTATTAAACTGAGATACATGGAACACATTATGCACTAAACTAAAATGTGGTGGAAATGCTAAACAATATGCCACATCTCCAAACCATTCCAATATCGCAAAAGGGCCAATATATCTAGGAGATAACTTTCCCTACTTCCCAAAATGATGATGTAAAATACTTAGAGAGATCCTTAAGTACACATGATCACTCACCGTGAATGAAAACAATATTTGGCGATGATTCACATATGATTTCTGATGACTTTGAGTTGTCTCCATCCTCTTTCTGATCAACTAAATATTCTATGTCATTTCTATGGTCGGACCAACTAGTGAATTCTAGCCTATTTCCACCCAAAAAAGTGGATAATGATAAGGGCTCCCATACAAAGCTTCATAAGGAGCCATATTTATTGAGGCCTAATAGTTGTTAGTATAAAATAACTAAATTAATGGATATGATCTTCTCATGAGACACAAAAATCCATTACACAATCCTGCAACATGTCTTCTAGCATCAGTTTCATCCTTTCAGATTGCCCATATGTCTGAGATTATATGCCATACTCAAAGTCAACTAAGTCCCAAGGGATTTTTGTAAGGATTTCTAGAAACGAGACATGAACCTTAGATATCTATTTGAGACTATCGAAACTAGTATGCCATGTCTCTTTACCACTTATTGGATATATATTTTGGACAGATCCTCCATCATATGAGTTTCACGAATAGGAATGAAATGGGCCAACTTGGTGAGATGATCCACTATTACCCATATGGAATCGTGTTTCTGGACCATTACTGAAAGTCCTGTAACAAAATCCATCACTATATGATCCCATTTCCACACTATAATAGGTAATTAATGCAATATACCTGCTGGTATCTAATGTTCTTCCTTACCTTGCTAACAAGTTAAGCACCTTGAAACAAACTCAACAACATTCATTTTCACACCAATCCACCAAAACTTCACTTTCAACGCCTTATACATCTTATGTATTCTGAGATTAATATCCCATCTGTAATGTTGGTAAGAATGAATAAGTTACCCCTAACAATCCATAGGTACAACCATTTGATCTATGAACCACAAAAACGAATTCCCATCAAGTTTATAGGCCTCAATGGTCTCCCCACCATTGAGTTTTGAACTCATAATCATGCATTATACTTCATATTTTTATGCTTCTTTGACCATCTTTACCAAATTAGGAACCATGGAGACTGAAAAGAAAACTACAACACCACCTTGGTCTTCACATTCCATATGAAAGTTGGATATGAATGACATCAACTTCCATTCATCGGAAGATTCGTTCACCAGGTGTGCATATGAATTTTTTCTTTATGCATTGACCACTGAATTACCTTTTCCCGGTGTATACATTAAGTCAAAGTCAAACATCTGAAGATACTCTATACATCCTCTTAGCCTCATATTCAAATCCCATTTTGAGAAAATATATTTAAAAAATTTTTGGTATGTGAACACAGTAAATTTCTCACCTGAGAGATAATGATGCAAAGTCTTCAAAGCATGGATGACCATAGCTAACTCCAAATCATGTGTTGGTTAATTCTTCTCATGAACTCTCAACTTCCTTGAACCATAATAAACCACATGATCTCCTTGAATGAGAACACATCCCAACTCAGATCTTGAAGAATTACAATAAACCACGTACCCCTATCCTGATTTCATCAAAATAAAAATAGGAGTTGGTGTAAGACAAACTTTTAACTCCTGAAAATACTTCTCAAATTCTTCATTCCATCAGAATAGAGCATTATTCTTTTTAAAATTTGTCATCAGCAAATCTAGTCATGATAAGTCATGCACAAAGCATCATTAATAACTAGCTAGATCAAGAAAATTTCATTTCTCAATGACATCCTTCAGAGGTTTCCATGTGATAATAGCTTCTATCTTTTAAGGATACACTAAAACACATTTTTCAGAAATTACATGGCAAATAAAGAATTCCTCTTGTATCAAAATAATCATACTTTGATAGTTTGGAATACAAATAATGGTCTCTCAAGATTACCAATATTATCACCAAGTGTTTCTCATGCTCAACCTTTTTCCTTCAATACACCAATATGTCATCCACAAACACCACAACAAAAGAATCTAGATATCTCTGAAATATCTAATTCATCAATTCCATAAATATTTTTGGTGCATTCATGAAACTAAAAGGCATTACTACATATTCTTAGTGGGAATATCTGCTTCTGAAAGCTATTTTCGGAATATCTTCCTTCCAAACATGAAATTGGTGATATCTTGATCACAATTCAATTTTAGAGAACAAATGAGATCCCTTAAATTGATAAAAAAGGTCATCAATTCATGGAATTGGATACTTATTCTTTCTCTTAACTTGGTTAAGCTTACGATAATACACACACAGCCTTAGAGTTCCATCTACTTTCTTCACAAACAAGACCGGTGCTGCCCACAGATATGTACTTGGCCAAATGAAATTTTTTCTTTCTAGCTCATCCAATTTCACATCCAGTTACCTTAACTCTATTGGTGTCATCCTATAAGATAGAAGTGAAATAGTATTATCCCCTAAAATGAGATCAATCGTAAACTCCACTTTCCTTATAGGTGGTAACCCTAAGAATATCTTTGGAAATAAATCTATAAATTGATCTAAAACTTATGGAAACTAATATCATCAATATCTTCCATAATTTCCAAGGTCAACGCCACCAACTAATTAGAAATTGTGCCCACCATGGGTGCCAACAAGCCTGTTTCACCTATCTTCACAAGCCTTTTTCCTTTGAAGAGATGTCTGATGACATCCTCAGTTGTGAAACTAATCATTCTGCTATAACATTCAATGTGAGCCTTTAATGTTATTAACCAATCCATACCTAGGATTACATCATAGACATCCATCTCCAAAACTGAGAAGTCCCATTTCAGCACAGTTCCATCAATAGTTATAAAACATGCTCTACACAGGAAGGCTCTACATTCTTTTTCCCTAAGAAAAGTTTGAAGTTTTATCATAGAGGGAATCATCTCAAGTTTTAAACTTAGAAAATAAACATCATGAGAAGTAATGAGGGAATGAGATTCACCAATATCAAACAGCACTTTCATAAGGGTAGAATTAAAAAAAATCATACCTCTCACCATAGATGGTTCAGCCTGATCATTTACAATCATCCGCTCAACTCTATAAAATTTCTTTGTCGCTACACTCTCATCCTTATTTCCTTGATGATATTTACCTCGATGAGGAGTGATGGTGTTCCTAGTATCACAATTTCTATCTCTTCTCTATTGAAGAGACTAATTTTTTTGTCCTCATTCAGTTGAAGAATAAGATTCTTGCAACATTTGAGAAATGTATCAAGCACTAGACCTCAGAGCACTACGAAAATAGAACTTAAGATGTCCCATATTATCGCAATTGTGGAATTCTCTCGGTTTTGTTGTGCACTCTTTCTTCATGTGATCAAAGAAACCACATTTGAAATCTTTTACTTGGCTCTTTGGTTATGGAGGAAGGTTCACTGATCCATCAGTCTGATTATGCATCCCTTTACCACCTTATAAATAGGTATACCTCTTTTGCATGATCCCATCCTTTGATTTCCCACTATTTCCCATAGGTATCATTATAATTACTCCTCCCAAAAATCTTGAGATATCACATTCACCCATTGTCGCTCTATTCACTATCTTGATATACCATAATTCAAATCACTGTAATCTTCAAGTGAATCTCATACCTTAGCCTTGATTCGAAGATGGTTTCCTTCAAGGATGCACCAGTCACAAACTCTTGTGAAAAGTGCACAAAATGCATGAATTTAGCCACATATTCTGTGAAAGAGTGATTTTCCTACTTCAGGATGAATAAGTCCATCATTCTCTAGATCCTGAACATGTGAGGATAGAGTTGTTTGTTAAACAATTCCTCAAAATCCTCCCAAGTAAGGCCTTGATACAGTTTATCTTTCACCTATAGATCCCACCACTATCATGAGAGATCCTTGATCATATAAGTCTCCATATTTAATTTTATATCTAATTTTGTGTTGATGAAATCGAAGATACGATTTATCCTTTTCATCCAAAACTTCTCCTTTTTGGGTTTAGAATCACCCCAGAAGATGGGTGGATTTTGTTTCATGAATTGGATGGAATGATCCACATGCTTTGGATAATAAATCCAGTTCCCCATATCCATATCTCGAAACACTTGAAAAATACTCTAAACTAGTTCTTGGTTCACCTATGGATCAGGTGCAACCAAATTCTTCACAGCTTCTTTCAGTTGGTTTCTATGACACCTACCGAGTTCCATTTTCTAAATAGAAAACAAACTCTATAATTATCACTCTCCAGAAATTGATGGCTTATAATTTCAAATTATATCACATCAACTATCATTTCATTTATTTCCAAAACAACCTCTTCTAGGTTTAACCATTTTTTAAAAATTCTATTCTTTCTTTTAAAAATTAAACTATTTTCAAAATGCATCAACCATGCTCTTTTCAAAATCTTTCATTTGAAAACAATTACAACATTTTTTTCAAATATTTATACCATTTCACAACAACATAAATCATTACTCAAAATGAAATATGAAATCCTAGGGGAAATTAATTCCTCTACAATGCATGTCATGCTATTCTCATTAGCTAAACCTAAGATAATGAGATTCCATAATCCTATAAGTGTATCCAAAACACTTATGTACCCAAATCCCTAGTAACTTAAAGTTCATCATAAAAAGGTTAGCTACGTCTTTTTATCCTATACATTTCAAGTCTCAACAATCCTACTCCTTTCTAAGATCATAACCCAAAGAATAGATAATAGCAACTTTCAACTCCAAGACCAAGAAAACTAATGACTACTAGTTCGACAAGGGAAAAAACTATCTAATACCATTTATCTCAATGAAACTTTTGGATCAAAAAAACTAATACCATTTCTAATGACCCACTTATTCTCATTGGCTTGAGAATACAATGAATCCTTACTAGGCCTTAAGCAACATTCCCAAGGAGCCAAAGGCTGGAAATAAATTTTGAAGGGTCTCAATATAAGTGGGGAACGATTTACCCTTTGATAAATAAACCACTAACCAAGAAACCACTAAATGATGGCTGATAAAATCAATACAACTCAAACATCATATTTATAATAAAACCACACCAAGTGTACTCCAGAATAAGACAAATCAACTATCAAGTTAAACAGAAAAAGATAACTACAATAACTCCAAGACAACCATAAGACTCCACTCTCCACAAGATCTATGCTCCAATGTCACCAAACAGCCCAAGTATCACGAGGTGGTGCTAAATACATGTGATACTTTACCTTTTCCCATGTCCTGGAAGATAGCATCTACAAAATCACCAAAGTTCCAAAGCAAGGTTGAGTATAAAACTCAGTAGGCTTTCCCCAATGACTTTCCTACTCATTACACTATTATAGAAAAGTTAGCACCATTTATATAAGATAGTTTACATTAAAAAAATTCCCAAAATATTTTATAACTAAATATAAACAAGCTTCAAAACCATTTAAAACCAAAATTTTACAAGTTTTATTTCAAAAAAATTCCAACAATTCGTACTTCCAAAAAAATTATCAAACAAGGCTTTAAAACCATTTCTCATTAATTTTTTGGCATACCCATTCCATTTATTCACACATCCAACTCTACATGCTTTATTATTATAGTTTCTTAATCATGAGAAGTATCTCATTGATCTATCATGTCATCACAAGATAATTATACACCATGTGCCATTACACCTTTGGCACCGAGCATAAGGTCATATTTAAACTAATCCTTGAAAAATTGATCTACACACACACCACTATAATGCCAAAACCATTTCAAATAACTATTTAAAACCATTTCAATAAAACCATTATTTTATTGAAACTCATTTAAACAAACCAATTCCAATCACCCATTTCATTTCAATAAAAGAAATAAATTTATTGAAAACCCTTTTTTATTAAATCCATTTACCATCATTCCATAAAAATCCCATTCTAAAATTTTCATTTTAGAATCAATAATCAAACACTTTAATCAAAAGCATCAATATTCCATATTTTCCACAACCATCACCAAAGAGGGTTTATAGAAATAATATGGAATCCAATTTACAAACAAATTCACACAAAACAGTCAATTTGAAACTATTCCATTCAGTTATATAAAGTGGAGTCGAGAGTGAAGCCACCTACCTCAACTGTTTTGATGAAAATCAAAAACTTACAAAGAATGCTCAAGAAAACCGGGTTAATTCTCCATAAAACCACCCTAGATATCTTCTCCTACCAATAATAAAACAAATATTATCATATTTGGATTTCACTATCTTAGATCTACCCAAAACGGACGTAGATCTAAGAAACCAAAAGGAGAGGATAAATAGATCTAATTAGATCTTAGAAAACACGACAAGAACAGTGAATAATGGAACTTAACACAAAAAATGAGCTTGAAAATGCCAAGGGAGGGATCTGGATTGATTCCAAATCACTTGAGAGGGGTTATCCTACCTTAAATGGAAAACATCCTGAGTTAGGGCTGCCAAGAATAAAAAACTAGGGATTTAGAGGAAAAATGAGTGAGATCCTTTTTTAGGATCTAACATTAACTCTATGCATGGTTTGTTCACATGGTTAGACAAATTGTGTAGTAACTGTTCATTAGCTACTACCTTAATAAAACCTTCACACAGCCTCCTTGCATGGTCTCCCTAACCATGCCCCCACTATGCCAAAGCTACTACCTCAAAACTGTTACTATGCATGGTTTCTCCTAGGATCTCCACACAGTTTAGAAAAATTGTGCATAGCCCGTGTGCATATTATTTTTCTCCAAAAACTTATCAAAATTTCACCCAAACCATACATCATTGTCCCTTGCACTTTATAAACATATAAAGCACAAAGTAATGGTTACATACCAGGAATCAGGGGTACTACACATCCAACCTATCCTTGATTCCATCTTTTTTTTCTGTAACATTTAGTAATGTTTTTTTTTGAGAAAGATGGAGGTTATGCCTTTTTTAATAAAAGAAAACAAAAGATAGAAACCCAAGAGCGTGCAGGAAAACAAAGAAAAATCCCAGAGAAAAGATAACTACCTATCTTTTTCTTTAGTCATTCAGTGATCATTCTTTCTTCTTCTCCCATTACATGCCATGTACCCCTTCCGTGACCACGACCACGGCCTCTCACTCTCCCTCTACTTGGAGGAAGTGATTGGAGTCTTTTGAGAAGTGTCTTAGCATAAGTACTGTCAGAATCAGAGTTATCCTCCTGCTGCTCATTTTCAAGGGAAGTGTCTCTATTCAACTGGAGTCAACATCCCTTCATCCTCCATTGTCTTAGTCAAAGTTGTCTCTTGATGCATTTCTACAGGAGATCTTTCATTTTACTCCTGCATATTAAAAGTACCATCTATAGGGACAGGGTTACCTACAAATGGTTTATCAACCACTACTTGAAACATCAACGGAGACTTTGACTTCTTATGAGAAACAAACTGAAAGCCATCATTATCCACAATGGATTTGGGAGAGGCATGACAAGTTTTATAACTGACCAGAGTGTCAAGTTTTAAAATTTGATTTCCCTAGCTACCCGATGCAGCCAACTTTTCATGTGAGATTTGGAGATTAACTTATTTTTGTATCTTGTCTTCAATCATTTTTTCATCCATCATGTCATTAATGATTCCTGGAATGTAAGAAGCTGATATATTTTCACCTTTTCCTTTGATATATGTGTTATCATTGTGGACATTCATCTCTTAAGAGAAGATGGTGGCCCAAGACTTTGTCTTATTCTCCAAAGTGGAGGCATAGACCCTGCCTTTATTCTCATCAACACTTTTCTTGATTGCATCCTTAGGAGCAATATTCTTTTCTTATTTAATTTGTTCAACATTATTAGGGAAAATTTCAATTCTATCAGGTCTCTTGCACTGATTATCCTTAGGCTACTGCAAATCAAGCTTTCGAGCAGATGTATTTTTATTCTTCTTGAGACAATTGTTCACATCATGCCATCGCAAAGAGAAGAAGCTGCAAATCAGTCTTTAGTGATGTTTTAATAACACTATTAAATACATTTTTTCTAAATTCATGACATCAATAAAATTTATGAAGTAAAAAAAATTCAAATATGATAATTCAAATAAAATTAATCTCTTTTACAACCATATTTTGTAAAGTTTCAAAAATGGTTTACTGAAAATAGTGTCAATATATTTTACTTTATCAAATAGTTGATCACCCATTAGTGGAGATGGTGATGTACCTTTTTCGATATTCCCATCGAATGATGTTTTCCTAGATTGATATTTATTTCATGAAGGTAAATATTTTTTATTTCCTAAAAACACATTCTTCAAGGAATGTTTCAACCAAACTGAGTGTGTGCATTCTACAAAAATGAGACACCCCAACATTCCTTTAATGATATAGCCTGACAAATTTCCATAAATAGGAAAGTCATTTATCATCCCATACAAGGTGGCCCTCAATGTTAATTATTTACTTATATGAGTATAATACATTGTAACACTCTTATCCCACATCAATTTTATATTTTCAATAAATTTATCCAAATATACATCAATATCATTATCGGTTTGTTTTGGTCCAGATATAATCTAAGACAACAAAATGTATTTTCACTTCATGGTAGAAAGTTATAATTTACCAACATGATGGGATATGTATTTTGAGTAATAATATATACAACAAAAGGATTAATTCTATCTATAGATAATGCGATATGGAAGTTTCTCAGGTCATTTCCAAATTCAGGATACTCATAATCAATTTTCTTCTACTGAGGAGAGTCTACTGGCTGACATAGGTCCCCATCCTTAATTCTTGTATTTTCATTCCATATAAATTATCTCATTACTTATGGATATACATAGAGTATTTTAAACTATGGATTTATTATAAATTACCATACAACTTTTGAAGGACTTGATTCATCTTTCTTGTGTCTATTTTCTCCCCACCGAAGGTATTTTAGGAGTGATTCATGGTCCTTGTGAAACAATAAGCGATCATTTTTAAAATCATGTATTATTTTAGAGATCATTCCCATTGAACATAGAATTCATTTAGTTTCATATGTTCAACAAGGAATTTTATTTTCTTCTGGTATCATATCATTCAGGAGAACAAGTAGTTCTATAAAGCTGGTGTCACTCTATCTTCTTCCAGCTTTCAAATTATATAACTTCAATACAGCTAAAAGTGTTTTGTATTTAGTACAAATAGTATACAATGGTATCTTATAAATATAATTTAACTTCTAAAACAACTTTATAAAATCATGAAGTTAATCTTGAATTTTCATTGTCATTTCTTCCATGCAATATTTATCATCATTTACACTGATATTCATATCAAATGATCCATAAACCACAGTATCATCCCAATCAGTGTGAATATTAAATTTTCCCAATGTTTATTCAAAAATTTATAGATTTGATCTATTCCATGAAAAATATAATATTATTACAACCTTTTCGGACTAATTTTTCTTGAATAAAAACAACATAAACATAGAAAATGGATTTTTGAAGGGTCGTATTCATGCTCTATTGCAAACTTGATGTACTCTTTAAGTCCATATTCATGTTATTTTGTCATACGATTAGTATGTATCCATTTTTTATTCAGATCCATCCTATTTGGTTCATAAAATATTAATTTTTTCAAAAAAATAAATAAATACACATAAGATATTCATTATCAAAGGTGAAATTTATATATAATTCTAATAAGGGGAACCCAACATTTGAATATTTAAAATAATATCAATATTCTTTGAAGAAATTGTGTAATTGAATTTAAGAAAGGAATTACATCACTATGGTAGAGCTTATCCTCTGAATTCATCCAAAATGATCACATGTACACAGTATGGGATAACTACTACTTAGAGTAGTTCAATAAACATAAGTACATGTCCAGAAGAGATTGGGGATGAGTCTTAAGAAACAAAATCCAATAATAACTATTTAGGAGAGGAAGATAATAAGGATGATATTTTTCTCTCTAAATCTAAATGTTTATAGTCTAAGAGTTGGTGAAGCATTAGACAACATTTCTTAGTTTTTTTCCTAAGGATGAAAAGTTTCTCAAGAACACAATGGTTTGACAAATGAGTTGATCATAAAATACATGTTCACAATACAATTACTCTTTTATAAACCTTTACCCAATTCCTAGTCCTAATTATTTCAGACACTATAGGGAGGCTCCTAGTCAGTATAAAAGGAATAAAACATCATGTTATTGGGAGTGATTCATGATTTATGTCTCTATCTGATGAAGTTATAATATCCTTATAACACCTTAAGTTTTAAGTATGTACATTCCTTTAAATAAATACTTTTTGGGGTAAATTTTACAACAAAAAACACTAAACGAAAACAAACTACAATATACCACATTGTTAAGAAAGGTAAACATTAATACACTTTGATTATAAAATGTAAAGAATCATTATGAAAATTACTATAACAATAAAACCTTAAGAAATTAAAAATACGCTCATATTATTTTTTATAAAAAAACTTGTATTATAATTTGGTGATGCACAAATTTACCCTACAGGTAGAATTAGTTGATGTACTATAGGTAGGGTTCAAATCTATATAGACCTAAGAAGAAACCTACACACATGTACATTATATGGAATATTTACAACGAAGTGGAAAACATTGGGGTTGATTGAAATCGAGATAATAGAATAATAAAGTATATAAGAGATTGGATCGAATTGAATAATGAAATTACTAAATATTTTAATGTAAAAAATTAAATAATATGAGTCCATCCTAGGTTTTCACCAGGTCTAGATTGAATGTATTTGTTTTTTGTAGCAAATTTCATATCACTAATTCAAGATGCATCCAAAAAATGAGGTAATTACATTATATAATTAACTAATTTAATACTTACACAATTATAATTATAGTCACCAATTCACTTATAGGATCACTTAAATCATCACCCTAAGGAATTAGATCGTACTAAGCACTCAAAATGTGTCATCATTAAATTTAGCCAAGAAAAGAAGAAAATAACTCATTGAATGGAAATATTAAAATAGTAAACTAATTAAAATATTAAATAACATTAAATAAGATCCAATACAACCCCAAAAAACTCTATAGGATCATACCATAATATTTTTATCCTTCCATTGATGTAATAATGGAATGTAGAAGTTGACTTAAAAAAGCAGGATTGAATAAGTGAAAATAATGAAATAATGTGAGGAATTTCACAATTGTTTATTTAAATAAATTAAAACATTAATTAAATGGTATAAATTTGTTAAGAAAAATATTATAAAAATTTAAGGAGAACTTTTATTAAGAAATGAAGGTGATCTGAATAACATCCATGAGAAAAAATGAAGATGCAATTACAAAATGATATTATAACATTAAAATTGAAATAATAAAATTTCCACCCCTATTTCCTTTACCAAAACCACCTTAAATAGTAAATATTTTATCCTTAGTTCTATCACCCATAATTCAATATCATCCCCATTAATTAGGATATCCAAAAGGTGGGTGATAAAAAAGGGAAAGTGGACTTTTCAATGTTGACCAAAAAAATCATATCAAGATTCTTCCCCCATTTTGACATTAAATTATTACATTTAATATGGTTGAATTTTTTATGGTTTTAGAAGATAAATATGTTCTTACATATTTCCTATAATTCCTGTGTAAAGTTCATCCGAAATGGATATTCCATTCAGAATTTATGATTAAATTGATGTACTAACTTTATGGGCCTTCAAATCCAGCCCATAATCTAAACTTCAAATTATGCCTCCTAGATAACCATGAAAAACTCAAAATTATATCACATAAATTTTGAATTAAATTTTACCTATAATTTTATCAATCTCAAGTTAAAATTTTAGCTTCATTGGGCTAGAATTATGAGCCACGTGTTTATTTGATGGGCCTAAGGCCTATTATGCTTTGTCCTGAAATTTTTGCATCCATTGACAAAAAATTACATATTCCATTATGAATAATTAATTAATACTATAATAAAAAATGTTCTAAACAAAGTTATCAATCATATCCCAAAATATAAAATTCAAATAATTAAAATAATTTAATACACAAGCTAATGATTGATTGGGCCCAAATTGACACACTCTAAACATGAATTGTACATGTGATGAGAAATGGAGTTCAATTTATAAAATTCACTAAAATAAGTATATATGGACATTGAAACACATTAACATTAAATTTTATTCAATTAATATTATCCTATTTAATTGGCTAATCACCCCCCCCCCCCAACTTCAGTTTTTCTAGTCCTGGGCAAAAAGTTTCTCAAAAAAATGAAAATTGAATTCCCTTTTTCAAAAAAAATAACATAAAATGCTCGCCAAAATATATTATGCCAAAAAAATCATGAAACATATCAAAATAATTTAACATAATATCGTTTCAAAATAATACCCCAATCCCAATTCCATTGCTTTTTTAAATTCATCACTACAATTCATCCAATTTCAATTATGCATGATGATGTGTTGAGCATCACAAAAGACATTGGAGCCATTTTCTTATTAAAGGGGGAAAATGAAAGTGCCAGTTAGGAACTACATTAATCATTAATATGAGTATCCAATTTTATCTTTTTTTTCTCTTTTTTTGTTTTTTTTTTGTTTTTTTAACCATAATATAGATGAAAATACTAACTTAGGGTGAGATAACTATGGAATCACGGTCCTCAAGTATCAAATGCCACACATATTATCAATTCAATGCTCTAAAATAGAGATGTAAATCCTAAATCTGGTAAATACCACTGTGGAGTCATGATCACCAAGTTCTATATTCTATGAATTTGGACAAAACATTTCTATATGTGGAATTTTTAAAAAAAAATTTGTTGGATACTCAAAATAAACTAAAAGTAGACCCAAACCCTATGTTATGATTAAAGGGGCCCAAGAAATCCAGCTCATGCCCAATATAAAATGGATGTGCTTTGTGAAATTTTTATTAAATGAAGGAATATGTTAGAAATGAAAAATCACATTGGACAATCATACTTTCCAAAAACTATTCCCATAAACCAAAACATGAATTAAAATGATAATCAAGACATGAAAAATTATTGGATATTCAGTTTTCATGTTTCAAAATGTACATTAACACATGAAAGGATAATTAATTGAAATTTTTCATAAAAGAAAACTTTAAAATAAATATATTTTCACTCCCCCTAACTTGTAATGACACTCCTATCAGTGTTTGAAAGAGAAAAGAAGAGAGAGTTTATAATTGGGAAGAAATAGATGGGATGGTGATTTTAAATGAAATCATGGAGCAAAATAACATGTTTTAAAGTTGACGACCCATTAATAAGAAATTTATCACATTGTCTTCATGTCAAAAGTAGAATCTTAATGGATGATTGAAGGTTAGTTTTGAACTCTATAAGGCATGTGTTTAATTTAAAAGGACTAAAAATCTTAAACTATTATATCACACACACACAAAAACATTAGATCACACCAAAAACCCCAAGGGGGTTCCCTTGATAAAAAAAACACAAAAACACACAAAATAAAATAAAATAAAATCAACATAAAATCCAGGTTTCCTCCTAGAAAGTGATTAGTTTAAATTTGTTAGATCAAATTGGATCCCCCAACTTACCCAGCACCAAATTTTAACATTTTAAGGATTTCATTTTTCAATAATTATATTATATTGAGATTGATTCTTCCTTAGGGTTATCAGGAAGGTTTTAAAATTGATTTAATAAAAATCATATACGTCCAAGTGAATGAGATAATCCCGTTAATATAGATATGGGTCCATCCAATTACTTTCATAATCTTACATAAGTCATCAAGGATAATTTTATATTTATTATATTCAAGAGAGAATTAAATTATGAAATAATCTTTTTGATTATCCCATATGATAGAATAATTGAGATACGATGTATGGAACTTAAATTCAAGCTCTGATTGGCAAACACTTTCATACATTGTTCGGGACTTATAATTGAAATCGATCTCACTTTCAAGATTTCTCAATATAATTAGTTCATTTTGAATAGAAGTATCATCCAAAAAAATTTATAGATTAGTGTTAGGAATGGATATGGGTTGGAAGATTTTTATTTCCCCCAAGGTTCTATTTAGTGTTTATCCTAAAAATAACTATTAGATACACCTAAAATATATTCAATCCATGGATACAATTTTACCTCATGTGAATATATAAAATCAATTTTATCATGATTTATATTCCCTTAAAAAATTTCCTCAAGTTCCTTAGGTTGAATTTAAATATTCCTTAAAAAATTAACTTCAGTTTAAATCTCTGATTTATCAAATTATAAAGTTGTTCATTCAGTATTTTCTTGTGATTTTTAAGGATCTAATGGTTTGAGAATCAATGGTTAACTTTTTTCATTTGGTTTCCCAATATTGGAAATATTCACAACTTGGATTTTTTCATGATAGTTTTTTGTGTAACGAGATTTTTCTATTAATTTTGAGGAAGGAAAAAACTTTAGTAAGATTGGGTTCTATAATTTTTTCAATGATTTATAGTTATAATCTCAATAATGAAACTTCTTAAATTAATTTTATCCATTTTTTCAAATAATTCTTTAATAAATTTTGGGTTATTAGTTCGGATAGGAGTTTAGGCATAATGGAATTAACTAATATTGATCTCTTCAATCATCCTTGAGAGGTCTGTAAATTTATCCTTTAAATATTTATCATCCTAATGATTATACTTGTCACCAAGTGTGGGGTAATAATTCAAGGACTGATCAAAGAAATTACCTAAGTTAGGGGATACCCAATATAGATTTTTCATTTTATTATATCATAGGTTTATGATGGTTTAATTTTGATGATACTCCATTAGATTAGACTAAAATTTTGATTTTGAGTGAAGAAAAGGAAAATGCGGGTGAGGAAAGAGAATTTTTTGTGAAAACAGATAAGTGGGATAAGAATATAATGTGAGTTTCAATGATAAATTACTTAAGTTCCCATAAATGGTTCCAAAATTTGGTGACACAAAAATTTACCCTATAGGAATAAGTGTTTTGTGTATTATGGGTGGGGGTAAAATCCACATATACAAAAGAAGAAACCTATAGACATGTACATCCTATAGAGGATTGGCTATGTAGTGGCCAACACTGTGGTTGATTGTAATCAGGGAAATAGAATAATAAATTAACTAATTGAATATATTTAATTGAATAATGGAACACCAAAATATTTTAATTTAAATAATTAAATAAGATTATTCTATCCTAGGTTATCTCTAGGGCTAGATTAAATGTATTTATTTTCTTAGAAAATTTCATATCACTAATTCAAGATGCATCCAAACAATGATATAATTCCCCAAACTCATTAACCAATTTAATCCTTATAAAATCAAAATTATAATCACTAATTAACTTATTGGGTCACTTAAATGATCACTCCTAGTAATCGTATCGTACTGGCACTAAAAATTTATCATCATTAAATTTGGAGAAGACAAAGAAGAAAATAACTCATTGAATGGAAATATTAAAATAATGAACTATTTAAAATTATAAATAACATGAAATAACATTCAATACAACCCCATGAAACTCCCTATGATCAACCCATAAAATAATTATCCTTCCACTGGTGTAATTCTCTCAATGGAATGTGGATGTTTACTTAATAAAACGGGATTGAAGAAGTGAAAACCATGAAATGATGAACAGTCCACCATTGTGTGAGTAATTTCACAATTATTGATCTAAATAAATTTACACCTTTATTAAATGGTAACAATGTGTTAATAAAAATAATATAAAAATTGAATAAGAACTTTTAATAAGAAATGAAGGTGATCCGAACAACTTACATGAGAAAAAATGAAGATGAAATTAAAAAATGATAATGTAACATTATAATTAAAAGAATAAAATTACACCCATATTTACTTCACCAAAACCACCTTAAATAGTAAATATTTGATCATTAGGTTTATCCCCCAACATTTAATATCATCCCCATTAATTAGGATAGTCAAAAGGTGGGTGATAAAAAAGGGAAAGTGGACTTTTCAATGTTGACCAAGAAAATCAAATCAAGATTCTTCCCCATGTTGACATGAAATTATGACTTTAAAGATAGCCAAATTTTGGAGGATTATATAAGATAAATATTTTATTACATATTTCCTATAATTCATCTAGTAATTTCATACCAATTCGATATTCCATTCGAAAGTTATGATTAAATTTGTGGGTTGGATTTATGGGCCTTCAAATCTGGCCCATAATTTAAACTTCAACTTGGGCCACCTAGATCACCATGAAAAACTCAAAATTAACTCTTTAAAGAGTTTAATGGAAGTTTTACCATAATTTTATATATATCTACTTAAATATTTAACTTTATTGGGAATGAATTGTGGGGGCCATATTTATTTTATGGGCCTAAGGCCCATTCTTATTTGTCCAAAAATTTCTACATCTATCTCCTAAAATGTCCATATTCCGTTATGAATATTCAATTGATCCTAAAAGAAGAAATGTTTCAAACAAAGTGATAAATAATATCCCAAAATATCAAATTAAAAAAATAAAAAATATTTAATCCACAAGCTAATTATTTATTGGGCCCATATTGACACACTCTAAACATGAATTTCACATGTGATGAGAAATGAAGTTCAATTTATAAGATGCACTAAAACTGGTGTATATGGATATTGAAACATGTGAATATAAAAATGTAAAAAATTAATATTATCCTCCTTTAGTGGATAATAATAATTTGAAATATATATATATATATATATATATTCATTTATAAGAATGTTTTATTTTGTTCTGATTCCAGGGAATTGATGAAATTTAATGAGGATGAGTAATAAATATGATATTATTAAAATCATCAATGTTAAAAATACATATTTCTCAAATAAATTTTTTTAAAGTGGTGTGTATATTATCATAAAAAAATAAATTAATATTTTTTTAAAGATGATTCCCATAATATTTAATGTTTCAATATATTAAAAAAATTACACCATTGTAGAGGTTTATAGGGTAAAAAATGTGTTAAATTAAGAAAAAATGTCACAAATATAACAAAAAGGTATATCTAATTGATTAGATAATTTGGTTTAATACCTAACCTATCTCATAATCCAAATATTACTAATTTGGATCAAGTTACCCAGAATTTATCTTCCCTTTTCTAATAAGAAACATATATTTAGAAAAGTGGCACTTCTCTAACTTAAAATAGGAGGCCTCCTCCACCCCTTAAAAGATACACAAAAAAAATTAACTCTCACTTATATTAATTAAACCTTTAATCATTGTATTTAAATCTATATTTCATGTTATTTCTTTCAAGGTTTTTTGATAAAAAATTTACCAAATCCTTGATGGTTGGCCATGTCAACTAGAGAATCAAGTGAAGGATACTACATTTGAAAATTTATTCCATTCATATTAGAGAAACCAAATTTCCATTCCATTATAGGACCAAGATGAATTCACATTTATCTAGTTCATGGAAATTCGAGTAACTTTTAGTCTATATAACAAATAGAAACTCAACTTGGGATTGGTGTGAAAGATCTCCCAACATTAATAGATAATGATAATAGAATTGAAATTATCATAGAGAACTTTGAGTGCATTTAATCCAAGATATCTTTACATTTAGAAAGAGTGTGGGACTTTATCAAAATAACTAAAGACCACGTAAAAAAATAAAAAACATCTTCCCTATAGTGAATGAAAGAATAAGTGGATGACTTCCCAACAAATTAGGTTTAGGGAAAGATAATAATGAATAATAAATTAATGATCTTATGACTATTAATTCAAATATTAAACAATATTCTAAATAAGATGATCAAGAAGGATTACATCTTAATAAAAACATAAAAATTTGAAAGAAAGATGTGAAAAATTTTAGTATAATTTGAATGCATTGGGGAACTTTATCCCCCAAATAGAAGAGGCTCGATAGAAACTCAAGAGATTTATATTGGAATTGATAGTGACTTAATAAGATTTCCCAAAATTATAAGAGACATGATTTGAAATAGGGGTACATTGTATTTGATATTGGTCTTTCATAAAATCAGTTTTCCCAATGGCCATATAATCAAAACACACCACCAATCAAAGGAACACCACAAACAAAATCACAAAAATATGGCATATCACAAACCTCAACCATGATCTGGTCCATCCATATCAACACATCACAATAAACCACCTTCTTTTAAACACATTTTTTATGTCCCTTTATGAAATCACTCACTTGTTCTTTTAACACCGAACCCTTTATTAAAAAAAATCCAAATTATATATTGATACCAACCACTTTAAAAACACTTTTCAAGAGACCATAAATTTTTAAATTGCAAAATATTAATTTAAAATTCCAAATATCATCTCAAAACCAATTTCAAATTTAAATAGGATTATTTTTAAATTTTTAAAACCCAGCTTGAAATCCTTTTTTTTAATTCCACTTGAAAATCGGCCAATTTTTTTTAAAACAATTAATGGGATATGAACCCCCTTTTATATAAAAACAATTAACATCAAATGAAAAAAAAATCATCTTCAAAAACTATCAACAATAAATTAAAATTTTAAAAGTGTTTCCATAGAAATATGTACACTTTGAAATGTTTAAAACTTTACAAGTTCACTTTGAAATCACTTCATGACTTTCAATACACCAAATCCATTTTAGGGCATTTTAAGGGAAACCCTCATTTTTTCATTTCAAAGACCCCTTTAATATTTAAAACAAAGATTCATTTTTCAAAACTACCTATTCAAAAGAAAATCATTATTATTAAAAATTTCATAAACACTTTATAAACCTCGAATGAATAAAACATTTTTTAGAGGACATGAGTAAATTAGAAATTTAAATACTAACATGATTTTCCTGTACTACCCGCCTAAATGCTATGGTTACCATGGGCTTCTTAAAAAATTAAATCAAGGGACTATTCATTTATCAAAATCTAAATTCATCAAATATCACACAATAAGCCAAAAATCCAATCTTTCACATTCCATACAAGTTATTCAAGAATCAACATGAATAAGGTTTTACAAATATTCTTGACATTGAAAACTATTTTCCATAAGATCACGAGTCATGATTTTTAAAAAAATTCAAACCATAATTTAAGAATAAGAATGCATGCAATAGTATCTTAGCAATCTCTTTTAAGCATCACCCAAAATACCTCAGTCAAAAAATCATATTTTAAGAATAATCATTAAAAGTTTCAAACATACCTCATGGTTACATATCATAAAAACTCTAAAGGCTTGATAATTCATTCCTTAATTTATCCCTTGACCAAAATGAGGTATAAACCTTTATTAACCACAAATCTTATTTAAAACTCATCCTGAAACATTTTAACAATTATTGGAATTTCAAGTATCACTTGAAATGCCATGAAAAATATTTATGAAAATAATTTACAAGCTCAATGCATCATTTCAAATTGAAATTTCCATTTTAAAGGGCCAATCGAGCAATTTGAAAATCAAATAACTTGAAAATATATTCAAACAATTATTTAAATATAGGAAAACCCATTTTTGTCTATGAAAACCAAGTCAAAATCCAATTTCTTCCTAAGAAACCCAATGAGTATAATTAATAATATTATTAAATAATTAAAACCCCAATTTAAGAATCAATAAATCAATGGTTATGAAATTAAAGATTTAATCATGGGGAAATACAACATGGACCAAGAGAAAATGAAGAAAACCTAGATAATAGAGAGAGGAGGACCCCAAGGGAAGATCACATGCCCTGGAAATCAATGCTGCAAAGAAAATCAGAATCCAGAACCCCCTAGGGTACGGCCCAGTGTGTGTGTGTAATCAGGAAGAGGGTGAAAACAAGAGGGAAAAAGAAATAAAAGGAATAGGAGAAATTTAAGGATGTGTGCAATTTCAGGGGGGGCTTGTTGAACTCAAAGGGTGATGTTTTGATCATCTTGATTTGTGAAATCAGGAACCCGAACATACAAGCAATGAGAGAGGAGGAAAAAATAAAATACATTGGATTTAAAGATTGATTCATCTGAGAGAAAGTCGAGGAGGAGTGCTGAAAATAGTGAACTTCTAAAAAATATTGATAATCGCGACGAAAATCAGTGCGGTTAGGGTTCTTTAAAAACATCAGGGAGGGTTTCATAAGTGATAAAATAATAAGCATTAATAAAATATGTCTTTATCATCTCTTCTTTAGTGTTGCTAAAATCCATCTTTATGAGCACTAAAGAATCTTAGATTAATGTCATATTTATCAACACTAAAAGTTTAGTGCTAATAAAGGATTTATAATTATAATTATAATTAAAAATATTTGAAAATATTTTTATAAATATTTTTATATGATTATAAATGTGTTTATATCATTATATATAATTATATAATTATATATATATATATTAAATATATTCATAATTAAAATATATTTATTATAAGTTTATAATTATTTATATATATAATTATTTATTTATAATTGTATAAATAATTTTTAAAAAATTATATTTATTTATATATTAGGTTATTGGTGGTATAATTACATTAAACATACACACACCCCAGACACAAAGGCCAGAAAGGCAGGTCATAGCCCCTGCCCCCTGAGGGATAGCACACCCATCAAGCCTTAGTTATACAGTACATGGCCTGAAGGCCCAGTGGGTTTAAAGCCCATTACATGGCCCAAAGGCCCAAAATCTGACCCGAAGGCCCAGTGTAGAGTTACGCATGCATCATGTCTGCATCACTATTTGTCTGCTTCATGCATGTGTCATCGTCTGCCTGTAGAAATTCACTCTCACCCAGATTTGAACCCGGGTGTGATACAGAATCACGGGGCACCTCTACCACTAAGGCACACCCCAACTCCTATAAATATATTTATATCATTATATATTTAATAAATAAATATAAATATAAATATAAATATAAATATAGTAAATATATTCATTATTTAAATATATTTATTATAATTTTATAATTATTTAAATATATAATTATTTATTAATAATTATATAAATACTTTATTAAAAAAATATGTATATATTTATATCATTATGTATATTTATATAATTATATATATATTTAATAGATATATACATAAATATAAATATAAATATAGTAAATATATTTAAAAAAATTCATTATAATTTTATAATTATTTAAATATATATAAAATTATTTATTTATAATTATATAAATACTTTTAAAAAAATATTTATCTATTTATAATTATAAATTTATAAATTTATAAATATATTTATTTATAAATATTTATTTTAAAATATATTTTTAACATTATTAAATAATATATAATCTTAAATGCATGCATACTATAAATAGTGGAATTGAATAATTAAAAATCACTACACTTTAAAAATATTAAAAAATAGATAAGTTTTGTTAATTAAATATAAGTTATTAAAAAATATGAATATATATTGAAATAAAGAAGAATACATATTAAAAATATTAAAACATAGTAAATAAATATCTATAAATAAATATTAGAAAATGATTAAATTACGAAAAATAAATAACAAATATTAAATATTAAAAATAAATAAATAATACCTAATAGTATTAATATTAAAAATAAATTAATAAAATGTACCGATTAAAGACATAGTGTATTGAATTTATCATCTTAATAAATGAAATTATAAAATGAATATTAAAATTTTAATAAATTACAAAAATATTAGGTGTATATGTTTCTTTATAAAGTTTCATTAATTACGTAAATATTTCTGTGTGTGCGCGCGTTGTATATAAAAATGTATCAATTATGTATATGTATGTGTGAAATCAATGCATCACACATTTGATATGTGTTAAATTGAAAAATCAAATGGTATTCAATTAATGTCCATTATTTGATATAATTAGTCAGTATTTTCAATTAATGTTAATTTTTAATTATAATCATTCTTCACCAAATATATGACTTATTTAATATAACCATAAATATTTTGTATTATATAAATCATATTTTTATAAATATTATTTATATTGATATATATATATATATGAATATTTTCAATATTAAATGTACTAAGGAATAATTATGTATAAAAACCACTAAAAAAGAATAATATATTAATATGTTTTTAATTATTACATTTTATTGATGTTATATATTTATATTTAATATATTTTATTTACCACTATCTATAATTAGTATATATATACATATATTAAACTTAATAATTTTTATTAATAATTGTTTCATTAATAAATTTTTTAATAATTTTGTAGTTTATTAATTTTTAATTTTTTGTTTAATTATTACATTTTCATCATTTTATATTTTTGTTTAATTATTATAATTTATTAATTTTATATATCTATATTTAATATATATTATTTATTAAAATTTATAATCTATATATATATATATATATATTAAATTTATTTATTTTTATAAATATTTATTTAATTAATAAAATTTTTAATATTTTTCTTAATTTACTATTTTTTTTTATTTGTTTAATTATTTCTTTTTATTCATTTTATATGTCAATATTTTATATATAATATTTATTAATATTTATAATTTATATTTATGTATATTAAATTTATTCATTTTTATAAATAATTATTTATTTAATAATAATTTTAATATTTTTTTCCATTTACTAATTTTTAATTTATATTTTTTAATTATTTCATTTTATTCATTTTATATATACTCTTTATTAGTATTAATAATATATATATATATATATATTAATATATATTAATATTTATTTATTTAACCAAATTAATATTTTTTATTTTTTAAATTTTTTAAATTTTTTTATTATTTTTAATACTTATATTTTTTATTGGTTTGTATTAAAAAAATTTGAAATACAGTGGACCGAGTCTTATAAGACTTGAATATGAAGGTGGGCGAAGGCCCGGGTTAAGCATAGATTGGGAAAAGGCCCACATAGGCCTGTGGTGGGCCCATAAGTGTGTGCAGTGTATACGAGAGCTCATCTCCATAACAAGCTTCTAAAGAATCGATGTGGTGTAATGATATATAAAGAAGCTCCCTCTTGTGTATTGTTTCAATGTGGGACTTGTTTGGCAATCAGGACCTTTATCAATGCTAAAAAAGCACTGTTAAATGATATCCTTTATCAACACTAAAAATAAAGTGTCCATAAAAGGTATCGTTTATTAGCACTAAAAATAATGTGATGATAAACGGTACCTTTTATCAGCTTTTTTTTAACACTGATAAAAGGTATCCTTTATCAATGTTGTTTTAGCACTGATAAAGGACACCTTCATCGACTTTTTTTCTTGCACTCATAATGGTCAGCGCTGTATATAGAATGTTTTTTAGTTGTGAGATATGATTTCATGATTTTTTATCAATTTATAAATTATTTTTTAACATTAAATTCCCTTTAAAGTCATTTTTAATGATATTAATAGAATTTGACTTTAAAAATATCTAGATAATTGAGAATTCAAATTTAAGAATTTACATCATTTCATACCTATCATGTTTATCCCCAAAAATTATACAACACAATAATTCACTAAAAAATATCATAATATATTTTAAAAAAAATAATTTATTTTCTTTTTCTCCTACTTATACTGGTGTTGTATCAACATTTCATAAGTGTTTTGGTTAATTATTCATATATTTAAATCTAAAAATGCATATTTTATTTCTCACCCTTATGAGGAAAATATACTTTAGTTATTATTTTGATTTTTTTACCTTGTACAAGCACTGGGTAGAAATTTGGATAATTTTATACTAAATAAAAATAAAATTCATAAATATAAATCAATTTCATTGATTAGTCATAATTTTTATCTCTAAAGGATAAGAAATGACTTAAATCTTCCAAGATACTATCTTAAAGACACCAATGTTGACTTTTTCAATGTTGCGTAAACACTGCATCAACTCTAATAAATGTTTTCATATTTTATCTTTACATAAAAATTAATTTATATTAATTGAATAATATTTATATGATATTTTGAGTATATTATAATATAAGATTAATTCCATATGTTTTATAAATTTTTATATCATATTTATTTCATGATTGTGTTATAAAAGTTGTGTTATTTGTAAAAGCGGTAATTCTTACTATTCACTAAATAATCAATATACTCCGAAAAATACAAAAAATTATCCCTAATATAATTTTAACATAATGAAACAAAAAAATCCATTTTATAAAACTAAACTTCTAAAATTAATAAATTTAACTTTTAAATAAAACCATATCGTGCGTGAAAAATAATTTACTTAGAATAAAAATTATTATTTTCTCAAATGAAAACCATATTATCATTTCATACCTTGATAAAATTATTTATATGATTCTTATAATAATAAATATCAATATTAATCCATATAATTAATATAAATATCATTAATCACAATAATAAATCATTTTAAGAAAACATATTTAACCCTTAAAATAAAACATAATGTAACGTAAAAAATTACTTTTAGATGTATAATGAGAATATAATTGTTCATATAATATATTTTGAGACATTAAATAATCATATATATAAATATAAATATAAATATAAATTCATATCATGAATATGTTTGATTTTCACTAAAATATACATGCATATAATGCATCCACATTAAACACATACATGCGATGCATATAGGATATATGTGTATGTATATCATCATCATATATAGAATATGATACTGTATATATAAGTCATGAAATGCACATATAATACATTCCTAGGATGCATGTATATGATTCAAGAAGAATAATGGAATGTGATTCATGTATTCATGTGTATATTTTCATGCAATATACATGCATATGATGCATGTAAACACGAGATGAAACCTGTATATTCACGCATGATAATAGAACCTTCTCCCCATATGGTTTCCATTTGTTTTAATCCATTAATAATGTATTAAAATCTTTTCATTAAGATCATTGAATTCATTTACCAATGAGACACATATCATGGGTATTATTTAATAATACCCAAGTATAACAGACATGTTCTGTATTTATGAAGTAGCATCGAATATTACCTATAAAAGGATAAATGGTTCTCTTTATTGGTGTGTGTGGTATATTGTGTTCATTATATACTACTATGATCATTATTTTTATAAAAAGTTCTTGAATCTGTCTTCTCCCCTAGCCACATTTATCTCTCACAGAGAAGACACCAGCACCCCTTCAAGAGTTTTGGGTGTCCTTTGATAGAGATTGGGATCCAATGACTGGTGTATTCCATTGAAATCAATAAGCCCTTCGTTATTGAATTTTGTAACATCTTCAAAAAACATCCATCAATAAAAAAATAATTTGAGTCTATTGAACACATGGTACAGGTACCCTATTTTTCTCTATTTTATGATATTTCTATCATTTTGATTTCTTAAATATAGATCAGCCTATTTTTGGGTTTTCTTATACTATCAAAGATTATATGATGATACAATAAATCCCATAAGTTTTATCATTGAAAGTTTCTCCAACAAATAATCATGTTCAATATATTGGTTTTTTTATTAATTCTATATTGTTAATGGTATACAGTGTAGGCCACCCTTACATAGACTCCCACACAACACGTGTAAAGGTAATTTAGATTTACCTTCACATGGATGAGTCTATGTAATAGAAATCACATTTTACCTTCACACAGATAATACTACGTAAAGGTTATCAGGATGCATCTTTATACATAAATTTCTATGTAAAGTTTAGTATAGACTACCTTTACACAGTGTCTCAATGTTAATGTCTGCATAAAGGTAATTTCAGCTTACCTTTATACAGAATGTCTTCATAAAGATAGCAACATTTTACCATTACACAGAGGTTCACTATTCTGTATAAAGTAAATTAAAGACTACCTTTACATAGGGAATTCTTCCTCTGTAAGGGTAATAGAAAAATTAAGGGAAATTTTTTGTTAAAAAATTCCTTATTATTTATAAAAGGTTTATAAATAATAAATTTTACGCAATATAAAATGATTTTTTCATGTTTATATAAGAATATGAAAATATGAATATTTGTTTTACATGTTTTAAATAAATTTTTTATTTATTAAGAAAAAAACAATTATGAATTGACTTAGATTATTTATAAATTGTTTATAATTAATAGAAAAGATATTCTTGGAATGTTTATAAAATTTATAAAACGAGTTTTCTAAATAACTATAAAATGTTTATGGTGTATTTAAAAAATGTTTTTTAAATATTTATTATTAACATTCCATAAATATTAAAAGTGTTAATATTATATATTTTCATATCAATATGATTTATAAATTATCTATAAATTGAATCTGAAAATGTGTGTTATGTGTAATTTTTATTAACTTTAAATAAAGTGATTATTTAAAATTTATTATGATCATAAATGTGATTTATAAAGAGTTAATAAATTAAATAAATTAGGATAAAATAGAAGAGATTTTATATTTATAATTTTTAATTATTTGTAATTAAATAATTTGAAATAGTTTAAATTAATAAAGGGACTTATTTAAGATATAATCATAGTATTTAACAATATTAAGTATGTGATATAAGATTATGTAAAATTTTTACATAATATTGAATTATAAAATTGTTTATAATTATTTTTAAAAAATGTATCATATTTAATTGAAATTTCATATAATAATAATATGAAAGAGTTCATATTAGATGGGGATATACAGTGTTTATATTTAATATATGTAATTATACAAAAACTTTACCTTATTTATAAAATGTTTATAGTAATATTTTAATTTATCAAAAAGTTCATAAATTGTTATCACGTTTAAATTTATAAAATATCAATTTATTTGATAGTTACGCCTTACTTTATTCATGTATATAAAACTATTTTTATTGTAATTATTGTGCTTAATTTAAGTTATAAATTACTTCTAAGAGATATTTCCATGTATTATATGCTAGGTATGAGTCCATAATATTTATTTTTTATCTACCTTGACCTTAGATTGTAATTGAATTTATTAGATTGAATTTAGTTAGTGGGTATAATTTGTGCATATTAAGTTTTAAAATTATAATTAATTGGATTATCTCTTAATTAAAGTATCCTCAGGGAGAGGGACTTTGGGTTGTACTACCCATCATCTTGGAGTCTTATAAAAAAATTTATAATGGTGAGGGGTTCGTTATTTATTTATCTAGGCTTACTCATATGGTGATTATCAACTTTTTATTATTCTAAACCTTTATATAAAGAGTTCATGTACGTTATAAATATAATTCATTCATATATATATGAATATATTTGGATTATATTTTTGGATAAGTAACATAAGTGGTGGGTTATGTAAATGGTTATACATTAATTTGATGTGAACATATAAATTTGGTGGACAGAATAGGGATTTAAAAACTAAATCTCTAGAATAATACATACACAAAAGGAATAAAAAATGTGAAAATAAAATATTACATATGATGTAATATTTATAAACTTGATGTTCATATGATTTATATTAACATTATGAGACTTTAAACCCCCAAATACTAAGTGTGAGAGTCCTTATAAAGTGGAACTTATCAATACCTTGATCATAAAACTGGGTAGTTTCATGCCAAATTAGGGTGTCCCTAGACTATCTTGTTTAAGTAAAATAAGTAATGAGTAACTCTAGATTATCCAATTGAGTATTTTCATGCCAAAGTGGGGTGACCCTATACTATCTTGTATTAACTCGTTTTTTACATTTTTGTTAGGTTGCACTAGATGGGAAACTCCAACGGTTAGGTTGCCAGAGGAATTGGCTTGGTTTTATTCATTTGATGGATTGGTTAAATAATTACTCACTCAATTATCCAAGAATCATAACTATTATGATTAGGATGATTCCATACCTAAATAACTAGAGTGGTGGTTTTAATACTAAAGTGGGGTTATTTCTTAGTGAAATATAGATCTTGGATCTCTAAATGGATATGATGTATGGGGTCATCAATTTTAATGGGAGCACTTTCATTAAAAGTCCTTAATAAAAAGATATAAGTAATGATATTTATCTAATAAAAAATATGTTGTAGATAATATCACCATCTTCATCAAAAAATTTATATCAATCCCTAAAAAAGAGAATCTTAGCGTAAGAAACTCCTAGGGTTGGTAACTCAAGAAAAATCCCTATGTAAAATAAATTCAATGTGTTAGATAAACACCTTCCAGATCAACCAAATGTATAAATTATTCAAAAAATGAATCTAGATTCTTTGGATAATCATATAGTAATTATATATAAAATGAAATAAGGAACTTTAGTCTTTTCTCATATACTCAATATGATTTTGTATACTAATGACTTTTTGAAACTAGAGTTTTGTTTAAGTATTTTTCAAGTTAAAGAATTTATTTAGATTTTTATCTTTGAAAATGTTCTAATATGATGGATAAATTCAAGAAACGTTTCCCTAATATTCTCAAAGTGTTTAAAGTAAATTAACTATACATATGATGTTTAGATTATTGATATATTTTTATAGTATAAATGGGTAAAATTTTAAAACAGAAGAATAATTCTAGTTATAAAGTCCAGAAATGTTTCTTTAGGTAACCAACTATGGTCATTGAAAATTGGATTTATCATGAAAAGGGTGTAATAATACCATATTATGGTATTATCCAAGATAACTAAATATTTTTTTAAACTACATGGAATTTTCTTGTCAAGTAAAGATGTTATATAAAAAATTATTTAGTTTTTAAGGGTATATGATACCAAATATATATTTTATAAGTGTTTTAAATATAAAAGACTTCAAAATCAAGGTAATAATTGACATAGATAGTAATTTTCTTCAAGGGATGAAGAAAAATACTTGATATAAAAGTTTTTATGAACAATATTAGATGTTTTATTACATACACATGGTTTATGATTCATAGATTTTATAACATGTTTGAAAAAGAAGACATGGATAAAAGGGTTTATCGAGTTATTAGTTAAAATATGAGGAAAGAGGTCCCTATCACTCATTAGTGAAATATTTTAATGAATAATATTTTTTTCAAGGAAAATGAACTGAACGCATAGAATATTATATAAGATATTGAAATAATATTTTATTTATTAAATATTAATACTAAAATGAAATAAGTGTTATTTACTTACCCAAATAAGTTTGTGTTGAATGTTAGAAAAACATTCTGAGAAGGAATTTAATGTCCAAGAGAGTAGTGGGAGTATGTTTGAACTAAGATGAGTTCAAAATTAACAAATAAAATATTATTTCAGTCTAAGATTAAGTTATTATTTAACAAATATTATACAGATTTAGGATATTTGATAGTAAAGAAAAATCTAAATTATTAAATTTAGTTACTATAATAAAATTAATATCACTATTATGTCATCCTATTTTCAAATTTAAATTCACTTGATATCTTAAAAGTGTTTAGGGTATAATGGTAAATAGAATTTTAAATTGTTACATGTGTTTACCATAATTAAGTAAATGTCATGTTATCCTAAAATATTTTATGATATGTCATATAATAAAAATGTAAATGGTTACATTTACCTTAAGGTGAAATTTTGATGGTATAGGTTCCAAGTATCATGATGTTAAACTTGTAAATAGATCTAAATAGAAAAAAATTGCATTATAACATATAGATGTAATGAAGTTAAAGAGTTTGAATATTTTCAAACATATGAACATTAGGAATATGATTCTTAATTCTTACCATTACTCAAACTATAATTTACTCACTAAAGTGTTTAGTGGGATAGATGTATCAGATGGTCACATAGAGATTTAATAATAATTATATATAGATGTAATGAGTTAACGAAACTGTTACTGTAGCAAGAACATGAGATCATATAAAATCTCTTGGTGTTAAATACTGAAATTTTTGTTTAAATGGTTGTACATATATAATGTTTCAATAAATACAATATCCATTTATCATTAATTCATTTAAATTTTAATTTACTTTACGTTAATAGTTGAATGATAATATCCCCTCCAAGTATAACATTGAGTTTCCCCTAACCAATGATAATCATGGAGTGATATTCCCTTAGGACCGTGCTAACACACCTTAGTGTATGGGTGAATCAGGTGTGGACTGATTTTAACAAAAAACAATTTTTATTTTGAACTTAAACCCCCCCCCCTTTGGTTTTTATCATTTGTTGCCTGTTAGGATTTAAACGAATATCCCTATATTTTACCCTACCAAATACCTATATGAAGTATATATGCTAAAAGAAAAATAACATAATTATTTTTACAGGGTTTGTCCCCTCATGGAAAACCTAATCCTTTATGTACATAGTATGTCCAAGGTATAAATTCTACACTATAAAATTATTCTCATTATAAGTGGAGTTGGTGATGGATCATACTAAAACCTTATTCACACAATATTACACACGTGTGGTCACTGTATTACATAGTTACTTTGTCTGATCCCATGATTTATTTATACTCATATCCCACATGTTTCTCTTCAGAATCCTCCTCTTGATGTATATCACAATCTATCTAGGGATGTCACCACACCCTAAAATATGATATTCTTACTCAACTTCATAAAGTTTTTAACTTTATTCTGGTATACTCACTCATCATGTGAAACTTGGTCTCTTTACATTCCCAGATTCTATTTCTTATTTAGATATTATTGTTGTCCTTCTCAATTTACTCACAATAAAGAAACCTAGAATATATTTTTCCTAGATTTCATGCACTTAAAAATAGTCTTAGAATCTTTCTGGGAGATATTCACTTGATAACACGGGTCTACTATTGATCAATCACTTATTACTTTCTACAGGTTACAATGGATTCTTTTTCTTCTTCTTCTTTGAAAGATTCAGTTCTCTCAGATATTATCTTCTTTCTCAACTGTTTGCATCCCTCTTTCATCAGCTTTTTAATCTTCTTTTTCATTTATTCTATATCTCCTCAAAATCAAATTCATCGATAGATAAATTAAATTCATTCTCACTTTTCCAAATACCATAAATTCTATATTGAGATGAAAAATTGGTACCAGTACAAAAGCACAATCATAGAATACCCATTAAAGGTTTCCATGTATTCCCATGCACAAATGTTTTTCAAATCAAGATGTATTGAAATAATACCCCTAAAAATTTATATTTTTTATGAAACTTGTCTAAATAAAATATTCTTTATCCTTTAATAGGCATGTCTTCTTATTCTAAAAAATATCCAAAAAATATACACAAAAAATATTCAATTTGTATGAACATTTAATAGAAAACATATCTATGGAATAGAAATCCCCTTAATTTTATAGATTCATGAAATATAGAATCCATCTCATTTCTAAAGTCTTGTAAAAATTTCCAAACTTCCATATCAATTAATTTCGAACACTCAAATAGCCTCAAATAAATTGATGTAGGCTATGATAAATAGTAGCTTGAGTTTCGATGGAACTTTATCTTCGTTATTCTTAAAAACTTGATAACTTCATTTTATTATTCAAGAAACAAATAAAGTGGTCCTACTCATTTGATATTTTTCATTAAAATATTTAATCATAGCTTAAATAATCTTCATTGTGTTCTAAACTCTAAATCACAATAAAATAATTATTAGATTTTCATTTCCTAGAAATTAACAAATTATAGAAACTTAATTTATCATTTTTCTTTGATCTTCCCTTTCCTTGGATAAATATAGACTTATTTTATTATAATTATTCAATAGAATGCCAATATAGGTGTTAATTATGTTTAAACCATGAATTAATGGATCCTGAATCATCCCAAATACTTTAATCTTCATCATATTCAAAATCTGGAAACTCAATTTTTCATCTAGTAGAACTTTGAAATTCTGAATAAGTATTGAAGTCCTATGATGGGTTATTCAAAGTCTTACATTCATAAAATATTTCTTTTCATAGTATTACATAAATAGGAATAATACTAAAATTCATCTCTATAAGTATTATGCTCTTTCCTCTGTTAAAATATTCCCTCATCACCAATTTTTATGATCTAGTGAAATCTTATGATGAGATTAGATACATATAATGAAATCTTAAAATCAAGACTTACGTTGTGGCTAAAGTAATACAATCATTCCTTTATGAATTTTATATAGTCTTAAAAGTCTTATGATGAAGTCTTATAATCAAAAAAGACTTATGATCAAAAAATTCATATTATGAAACTCAAATCCTTATGAACACCTCAAAGTATTACGTTCAGAACCTAAAGACTTATATTTTAAGTGAAGTCCTATGACCAGTCAGCAAAGTCTTACACTTTGGACTTATCCATTTTTTTAACATCCAAAATACATATCTCTGTAGGTATCTTCAAAAAAATTCCTCTTGCTCTAGGACTTCTTTATAATTTTTCAAATAATCTCCAAAAATTTTCAAATGATTATTATAATTATTAAAATAAATCCAAACTCCTTATATATCATTTCCAAGGAATTAAAGTATATAAAATGCATGATAAGTGTATTAGTATGAGGAAATATATGGTCAAGCTTAGTTATGTCACATGTGATGTTATTAACTTCTAAGATAAGGTACATGTGACGTGCTCATCCATTTAATGAATGAAATGTGATGTATTCATCAACTTGATCAGTCTATTTCATATAATTAATGAAATATGAGATGGAATGTACTATAATGACATGTTCCATGTCTAGTGGCCACTCAATTTCATGGGTAAATGGAATATATGGGTATACATATGATTTATATGATAAATATTATGGTCGATATGTTTTTATAGAGATATGAGTATGTTTTATGGAGATCACACCAGACCCCTTAGCATCTTGAGTAGCATTGATGATTTTATAGAGGATACTATTTGCATAAATATATGAAATATGGATTTCATATTTGATACCAATTATTATAAGGATCATAGGGTCACACAATTAGGCCCTTAGAAAAAGATAAAATTTTAGACAAAGTGTTTGTTCCAAAATAAAGAGTGCTTGATGAAACCATATTGAGAAGAGTTTGGATGGATTCACAAAAAAAATAGAATTTTATCATAAGGTCTCAATGAGGTTTTAATGAAAATAGAATATTGTTGAATGTGAACTAAAATATAAATATATAATGCTTGTATATTAAACACATCCATATGATGCATGTAGAATATATATATATATATATATATATCATGCTAATATATAGTATATGATACTATATATATATAAGGAATTAAATACATATATAATACACGCATAGGATTATTGTATATTATTTGTGAAGAAAATATGCATTTTATGCATGTTTCATGTTCCAAATAGTATAAATCTATATGATGCATTTATACATGAGATGAGACCTATATATCCATGCATGATAATAGCACATTATCCCCACACAGTTTCAATTTTTTTAATCCATTAATAATGGATTAAAATATTTTTATTAAGATAATTGAATGAATTTATCAATGAGGCACATATCATGGGTATTATTTGATAATACTTGAGTATAACAAATATATTCTTCATTTATGAAGAAGTGTCAGATATTGCCTATAAAAAGAGAAATTATTCTCCTCATTAATGTGTGTGGTATTTTTTATTTTTTTATGCTACTATGATCATAAGTTTCATAAAATGATCTTTAATATATCTTAATTATAAGACTCTTTTATCTCTCATAGAGAAAGCGCTAAAACCCATTCAAGAGTTTCAAATCTCTTCCGATAGTAATTGGGATCCAATGATTGATTTATTCACTCATAAGTAGGAATACTTTTCCTTATGCATTGATGATATTCATCAAACATTATCAATTGATAAAGAAAAAATTGGAGGCTACTATACACATGATATAGGTACATTGTTTTGCTCTATTTTATGATAGATCTAGCATTTTTATTTCTTGAATATAGATCATCCAGTTTTTGGGTTTTCTTATACTACCAAGGATCATATAATGATCCAATGAAACCCTTAAAAATATTTATTAAATATAATAATAATTTATTCTAATCATATATTATTTTCTTATTTTCAAGGATCTCATAATGTCTCTCCCCAATGACTACCCACAACTATCACATTTCACATTATAATAATTGCTTATCCTATTCTTCATTTCATTCTAAAAATGTCTTCCATGTTTATATTTATTTCCATTCATTCTATAATTATCTTTCATGGAGTTATCTTCATGGGATATTTTGATGATGCACATTTCATCCTTGTGGTTCTTCAGTATATTTTTTATTATTGTCCCATTGTACTTAGTATTTAATGTTGTATTTTCTTATTAATATTAATTTATATTATGCTATACCATCACTCCTACTTTATTTCATATATTTTTTGAAATTATGATATATGATGAAACATGGGTTGTCACACATATTATGTGAAAAATATTTCAAGTGTATTATTTAAATATGTAATATTTTGAAAATATATTTCAATAATACATAAATGGGAAAATTTTATTCATAAATTATTTAAGAAACTTTTCTTTTATTAAAAATAAGTTTACGATATAAAAAGGGTATATAAAAAACTCATGAATAATTAAAATGTTCAAGAAACATTTCAAATGGTATTGTAATGTCTATAGATTTCTATGATAACATGGAAAAGTAATTGTTGAAGTGTGGTGTAGTGCACTGCCTTCATATAGTCATAGATTTTTTTATGAATTAAAAAATATTATAAAGGTATCTCATTCTCCATTGAAATATTATAGATCTTCCTAGTATATCCTTATCAAATATATATTCTTTTTATCTCTATTTAATTTACCATGAAGAGTAACAAGCACTACATGGAATTGGAGGGGGTCCTACTATGTATTTTTGTAAATATATAGTGATTTATATCAATGGTGGATACTAGAGGAGACTTTAGTCCTTTATATGAATCTTATTATCGCTAATAAAGTAAAAAATAAGGTTCTTTAGATAAAATCTATAGGTTTAAGTGTATAATATTTTTAATCTGTACATTCCTCTCTAAGGAGGTCTTGGTGGTAGGATTTGATTTTTTTTCTACTACTTATATAAATATTATATGTCTGAAAATACTAATAGAATAATGTTGTGTGAGTCTAATAAAGTAAATTAAAATGTATATATAAATGGAATGATATAAATTTATTGGTTTAGGCAGTTTGACTGAGGATTTAAAAATCATTAGATAACCTATATGAGGTTGAAATTATTCATTTACAATGTTTATATTCAATGAATTAAAAAATATAATGGTTCTAGCCTATACATATAGGATTATATCACATTGAACTCTTTTATAGATTGTGTAATAATGATCTATTGATAAATATCTCTCATTGATTATATTTTTTAATGGAAATTCATAACCATTATCAACACTATAAAGCTTCTTAAGTGTATATAAAAAACTCTATGAATGATTATTAGATGTATAAAATATATTAAACTAAATTATCTGAAAATTTTATATGATTGAATTGATTTTAATATTTAATTATTTATTTATTAGTCTATTTATAATTAAAGTAAAATTAAAAAATAGTAAATGCAAGGGTAAATGATAAATGTGTGGGAATAATTGAATTTAATTAATTTTTTATTAATTAATTAATTCTTATTTTATTAAAATATGAGATATTTTAAATTAAACATAAATATTGAATATGATATATCAAACAAAAACCCATCATCAATTTGTGAGTGTTATATATGAATAATTTGTTCTGTTGTATCAATTAACTTTTTTATGAAGGTAAGTTGAATCGAAAACCCTCATAATGAGAGAATAGTCCAAGATATGATGGTATATGGAAAAGATAATTATTTTTAGGTATTAAAAAATTATGTAATGGGATCTTTCATAGATTAATTATTTTTTTAATATGTTTCAATTCATCTCTTAGAGAGAAATAATATGGGTTATTATGTTTGATGTTGGGATTGATAAACATGGTTTAGTATGAGACTAATCCCACTTCTCATTATGAGTTTGAAAAATATATTATCACTCATACAAAGAATATGGTAAATAGTTTCATGAGTTGATTAAGTTAGAGAATATATAATAAATTACATATATTTTTCATTATAGAATATTATTATTATAAAAATCCAATATTAATTTCATTGTTTAATAAATAAATATTTTTTATTAATGTATTTTATTAACCAAAATGAAAAAAAAATTAAAAAATCATGATACTATTTCATTATATAATGTTATATAAGTTGAAATTAGTAATCAAATTGAAGTTCAATATAAAAAGGGGAAATTGAAAAATACTATAATGAAAAAATAAATATTTTTCTAGTGTGTATCCTAGAAGTATAAAATAAAAAAACCCATGGTGAAGAAGATGAGAATAATTTTCATTAGTGTAAGAAATATGAAATAATATAAGAAAAATACGCATAAGTTATAAAGAAAATAATAGTGATTTTGGATTATAGTTCTTGGAAGAATTTTAAGATATGTAATAGAGGTAATCATTGATATATATATCCAGAGGGGGTAAGTACCTATTAAACCATCCATTGGCATCCAATGTCGTAAAATTATCAATTGGATAATGTAAATAATGAGATAAGGTGTCCACTATAAAGTTAATTGAGTGGTCCTTATATGATTAATTGAATAATTTTTATTGAGCATTCAATACCTAATAGAAGTAATAATTTATGGAAACCATTCTAATAAAACTATTAAAAATGATAATATATTATTTTTAGATGGTAATTAGAATAAGTACATTTGGTGAGTATAAATAAGTGTATGGATATTGTGAAATCTTTGTAGAAAGAAGAAGTTGTGGAATAGGGTAATAGATTCTTCCTATATGAGGCACATGTTATCATCCTTAGGAAGGAGGTGGAATTACTTGGATTTTCATTAGACCAATCCCATACTAAAATTTAACAATTATGATTAGAATTGAATAACATATGTGAGAATTTCAAGTTAATGGAGATAACTATGAGATCCATGCTAGCTGAATCACCATCGGTAGATACCAATCTTTATAAATTTAATATTTTTAATAATAAAATAAATTTATTATAGTTATAATATTTATATTATAAGATGCATCGATTGTATATATAAATACATAATTATCAACCAAGTGATAATAATTTAAATAATAATATATATATTTTTATTGGAAAATAAATATCATTTTAAGAAAACATGTTTTTAAAGAATTATGAGTCAATATTTGATAATAAGATTTATAATATTTAAAAATTTATTTTAAAAAAATATATTCAATATTTTTAATCGGCATATTGAAATTAGGAAATAGGGTAAATATCATTATTTGTTAACTAATAAATTAGTTGGGTTAATAGTTAAATATGTTGTTAAATAGTAAACATGGTCAGATATTATATGTGGTAAAAGTGGTGTAAAATTTTATAAAAAAAATAAATATATATCATTTTAATTAAAAAAACTAATATTACACATTAAATTTTTTCCAATTATAGGTCATTATTCACTCAAAATTTCATTCCTTGCCATTATGTAATGTTTATTTTCAAAAATTTAACTCAATTTCATCTATAAAAATCCCCCTACACTACCCTTTTAAAATAAATCCTAAAATTATACCTTCACTCTAAAATTTACCCAAATTGAATTTCATAAACATATTCTATATGTTTTTTCATTTCTTATCACAATAATAATTCTCAATGTCTTCAATAAAGAAGACCACAATGTGATGGCCTAATATCATTTATGTTGTAACAACTCTACCCAAAACTCTTTTGTTTCTTCTTCTAATCATATAAATTATTATTATAAATAATAATTATATTAATATAATATAAATATAATAAATATTCTTTGATATTTATGTAATAATAAAAAGTGTTTTCTTCTTTGTAATTTTTCACTTTAGCATATCCATGTTTTGGTTGGTTTAACTAGATACATGGGAGATACTATATAATTATCATTGTCATCATGGATAATTAATGAAACAAAATTAATGTTTAGATATATTATTAATGGTTAATTTAAGTTAAAGTTTATATTCTTTGATGGTATAATTAAAATATAAATAACTATTAAAATAATTCATCATGACTGATGAAATGTTCCTAAATAAGCAAATCAAGAACTATTAATCTGGTGAACTTTAAATATTCCTCTAATGTAATTACCTTGAAAATTTATAATTGATTTAAATATTATTAACCCTTTACATTTAATATTATAGAGATGAATAAATCATGAATTATGACTGATGACAGAGACCGACATACCAAAAGCAGTCATGGAACGGTTAGAATTGATTAATTCCAGTAGCTCATATGGAATATAAATAAATAGTAAATAATTATTTTATGTGTATGAATAATTAATAATAAGTGTAAAATAAATATTTAATATTGTTTAATATATAATTAATATACCATGCTTGGATATACAGGGAGATATAAGTGCATTTCAAAAATCTAAAACATGAGGTAATGAGAATCTTCCTTGATTTTCTCTTTATTGATTCCAATTCTCTCTTATTCATCTATTTTATTATATGTGATAAATATGATACATTTTTATATCTATTATTTAAATTTCCAATTATTTCATTATTATTTATATCCTTTTCACCATTATCTCTGGGATTGACTATGAAATTTTAAGGGGGGTTCTCCTTTTTTTTCTTTAAAGTACTCTATCTTTGTCTAATACTCATTTGAAATATTTTATGTATTTATCATTATAATAATAATATATATTATTTTTGGTTATTTATGAGTATTATAATACCTATTAATCATTATTCTAATGAATAATTCTTAATTTATATCTTATGAATTTGGTAAGAGATTTTCATATCTATCTCTCTCTCTCTTTTCCCTTTAATTCATATTTAATTGGTTTGACTTGATAGGATGTTTTTATAAGGAATATATACTAAGTATCCTATATTTTTTATAAGTTTTATATTTATTTCTATTAAATTTTTCTATCCTCTCTATGTTTGTGTTTACTTATCTTCTTATAGAAATGATAAGATAATATCTTCTTTATTTTTTTAATAATTTCTTATCAGCCTCTATAAGGTTCTTCTTCTTTGTCCATAAATTTTTTATTTTTTTTATATAATAATTTGAGATTCACTTATAATATTTTACCTTAATTCTATGGATTTTTCATTTTCTCTACCATCCACTATTTTGATTGACTCTTACAAAATATATCAAGAAATTATTATATAACTTGTTCTTTTTTATGATTTATTCATGTTATGACTTTTGATTGATGTATGATCACTTTAATTATTTTATTTACAAGCATCACACATATATATAGACATAATATGATCTAAAAGGTTATCCTAAAATTATATATTCTTCCAATGCATTGGGTAAAAGTTATTATCATGATATTTTTATATATGGGACATAGATAGTGATCCCAGTCTATTATTTTATGATGCATTGATAGAGAGCCTTAACTTATACTTATAAGTTTCTATTATTATGAATTTTCCACATTTTTATATCATTTCATGTTCTTATGCAATGTTTCATGCTTATGATTCTATGTTTAGGTTTTTCAAATGTATATTGCTTTATAATTTACTATGTGATATCTCATACCTATTATTTTGACATATCTCAAGTTTTTTCACTTAATATATTATTAAATTACCTTTTCCATTATTTATTTGTTTCCCTAATGATTCCTATGAAGTGATATTTCTATTATGGTTTTATTAAAGAAATTTTATAAAGTATTTTATGTAAGGAACAAGTTTTAGTTGGTGTAAACAATATGGATTTTAGTGTACAATGTTTTTAGAGAATAATTGTACTTATTAATTATTGAAAAATATTTTTTTATCAAAAAATGTAATCTGTATCTAATATCTAAAGAAACTAATTTTTTTTGTTTTAGTCATGCGTTAAAACTTGATTTATTATTTATATTTATTAGAAAATTATATAAAATATATGTATTTGATTAATGGGTTTTCAAAGTTGGTATCATATAAATTTTTAGTTATTTTTAGGGATTAGTTCATAGATTATAAGAGGAAATAAGTTAAAAATCACCCATGTTAAACTAAATGTGTCATAAGTTAGTATATATGTTTAATGATTATTTCATTTAAATGTATAATTTTTTTACTCATGTTTATTCAATGATTTTATTTTTATCATTAACTTTTATGGTTTTAGTAAATGATTGGAAATAAGGGGAACTAGGTAAACAATCTATAAGATGGAAAATGAAGTTATTTTCTCAATGAGATACCAAACATGATGGGATTTGGATTCCAAAACATTATGATGATGTTAACTCCATTATCTCAAATTATGAAAAATAACTTAAATTATGTAGAATACCTATAGTTAATAGAGAAGGAATATCACTCCATTGAGTCCTTCATGCGACAATGATAATTATCCTTTAGTGCATTTCCTAATCTGTTGAATATTGAGAAATATATGAACATGATAGAAAATTTATTTTTCAAGATATAAAATTCTAATCAAGAAAAAATGATCTTTTCTATTTATCATCTTGAAATAGAAACTAATCAACAGTGAACACTAATCAATAAAACCAAACTGGAGAGTCAAATTAAGTCAATATAAGTGGAGGGATTCAAGACTTATAAGGAATTACTCTATCATTATCATCAACCCTTAAAGATAAATTGATCAATTCATTAGCTCATTAAAATAAAGTCTTCAAAAATCTTTAGAAATTTCATAATTTGATAACTATGAAGAAATCGTTTGATGTAACCTTAAAGATGAAATGAATATTGGATAATTTGATTTGTTTCAACTACATTTAGATAAGAAAGTAAAAAAATAGAGTTTCATTTTGGAGGGGAAATAATAATTTTCAAAGTAGAAAGAGTAATTTTCCTTATGTAAAAAATATAACCAGAAGTATATATGGTTTTGTCTCTATGTAATAGGGAAATGTTTCAATTATGGAATAGGAGGAAATCAATCTCAATATTTACAAATAAAAATGAATAGTACACTTAATATTATTGAATAAAGTATTATCCCACTCAATAAGATATCCATAGTCCATTTATTTAAAAAAGAAACATGGTCATTATAAGATTCAATAATATAAACCATGTTTCTTTAATGATAATAAACATATAAAACCTCTAAATATAGAATCTTAAGGATGAGATTATGGTATCACCACTACATAGGTTGATCATTAGTGTTAAATTTTAATGGGTACACTCATTATCAAATTAATAATAGGAAATGTTTATTTGACTCAATTTTAATATATTATTTTATATCATTCCTGTTATCTAGATATATTCAAACAACACCTTAGGACTAGGAGGTTTATTTATTATTAAAAAAACATAGTGGTGAAATGATTTTATCTAAATTATATAAATCATATTCAATTTATATTTGGAGAAGATTATTCTAAAAAAATTATTTATCCTTCCTTTAGTGAAAATCAATGTTATATTGGGCATTGATGGGATCTCTTTATATTGATACCATATAAATTATTAAGATAAAAAAATATTATTTTATTTCCAAAATCACTCTATTTTTTATAAATTCAAGGGGAATTATGAATTTCCATTGTTATTTACTTCATAAGTATATGTCTCAATGAAAAAATATGGGGTTCTTGAATCCTCTTCAAGTACTAGAGTAAGTTTTCCAAAAGAAGAAAATTAGCTAGACAATTCGATCTTGTTAGAGCAGCAGTAACTTAATTTAGTTTATAAAAACATATTGGTCACAATATGAGAATTTACAATGGATACTTAGTTGACTCACTAGAAGTTCAACAGATAATGATATGGTGGAAGGAAGGTAGTGTCAACATTTGAATCACTCTTAGCATGGGGTTTATAGAAAATATTTAGTGATATGAATAATTTTTTATAAATCAGTGATTGATGGTTGGGCTGAGGAAATTTCCAAAATATTAGTAATTGCATAATGTAATGTATGGACCCCCAAAATTTTAGGAGGTTAGTGAAAAATTTTGATTGAGTGGGCCCTCTATAAAAATATTTTGGGACCACATTACTGAGGTGTTGAGTAATCATATGAGTTAGTGATTTATATTGTTACCAAGTTATGGACTCGATTATATTAAGGTTACTTTCATATATTATGTTTAGTTCATATTCTTTTTATCTTCATTATTCTAATCTTGCGATGTAATAGTAAAAATAGTGAGCAACTCCAACAAAAAACCCAACTAAATCTTCAAGGATGAATGGAACTTTATTTTAAATTAATATCTATGGATGAGGGATATTTTTGCACTTTCAAGTGATTCATTCATTATAGAGTGAAGAGGGATCACACCTCATCGAAGAAGTTGAAGATGAATGGAAGGAAAGCTGAGAGAGAGGATTTAAGGTAATTCTACTAGATCTGAGCCAGTATATTGGAATTGTGGAAAAAGGGGTCATCATAATATGTATTTTTGTGAATGAAAATGAAATTATAGAAGATAAAATTCTAGATGATAAGATTCCATTCGTTCAAATGGAGAGATTAATGTAAACCTAAAATTGATTTTCAAATCACCAGTGGAATGTTGGATTATATATTCTAGTGTGCCTTTCCACTCCACTGGTGAAAAGGGATGCATAAAAAATTATGTGTTTGGAAGCTTTGGAATAGTGAATCTAGAGCATGATTAATCTCTTGACATTGTGGGGAAGGGTGTGTAAAAATATGATTGAATAATGGAAGTATCCTTGTGATGAAAGGAATTGAAAATATTCCAAGTTTCTAGGGTAGTTTGATAAAGCTGGTTGTGGAAAAAAATTCTAATAAAGTGTGTAAAATCACTCAATGTTCATTAGTCATTGATTAATCTATAATGAAATTATGGGTATACTTCCAAAAACATAAATAAAAAGTGTTTAGATCCTTTGTTCAATGAAAATATATGGTTAATTATAGTTTTAGATGAAGGGAAAAACCTATTGAGCCAATGGATAAGTTAGATTTTTTCAGATCCAATAGATCATTTTCAATGTACATGATGATGAATGCTACAATCAATGAAAAAAATTGAAGAATATTGAAAAAAAATTATGGAACCAAAATAGATGATCTTTTTCATGATAATTTATAATTAATTTAATAATATGAATAAATACCTCAATCTTGAGTTCATTATTCGATATAAGTATTGATCTTTTGAAGTCTATTCAATTGTATTTTCATTTTTTTATGAGAACCCAAAGTAGTTCCACTCTAATGGTGATCCAAAATTTCTCCTTTGATCTCAGAAAGTTGATGATGGTACTGTGGGTTCTAGCGTAGTGGTACTAATCATATTTTGTCAGACCCTTGATCAAAATACATTCTTTTGGGATTGAATAAATCTCTTTTGATCTCACCAACTTGAGAAAAAAGGAAGGAAGATCAAATCTATCAAGCTTGAGAGAAAACCCTAGATTCATTCTCATTAAGTGAGAATTATCTAGGGTGGATGATGTTGTAAACAATGAACAACCTCTCACAATTCTCATAATTATCAATTTATAAATCTATGGTTAGGGTTTCATATTAATTAATTTCACAAAGGTTCTTAATAATATTTTAAACCCAAAAGGACTTCATTCCTTGTAAAATAATAATATGATAATTTTATTCCATGGTGTGCATTAATTCAGGCAATGATAAATATTGTTTTTAGACTAATAAATAAATATTTATCATTAGACCAATAACTGGTTCTTCTCATCCTCTTTTAAATTTATTGAATTCCCATATATTTATTTTAAAATATATGGAATTAAATAAATTAATTATTAATAAAGAAATATTTTACTACCTTTTGAATAATAAGAGATAAATATTATACATTTAATAAATAAATAAATAAATATTATATTCGTAGTCTAGTGAATAAAATATTTATTTTAATATTCATGTAATTGAATAAATTATTTATTAATAAATAAATAATTATTTATTACATTACGAATAATAAGAGATAAATAGATATTATATATTCATGTAATTAAACAATTACCTTAAAAATAAATATTTATTTAACAATTGAAAGCATTTGATAAGTCCTGAATAACTATTACTTCTCGGTCTAGAGTATAATATTTATTCCAAATATTGAATATAAATAACATATAATTAAGATCAAAGGAAACACTTTGTGTGTGAACCTCTAGGCCTCTTCTTCATTGGCATTAGAAAAGTTTTCCAAAAGTCTATGATTATTGTCTAGAAACAACTCATGGAACCCATATAGTAAGAGGATATGTCGTAAAAATGATAACCACATATGAATTCTCATTGTGTAATACTCGAATTTTCGCAATATCTCATCAAGTATGTTGTATTCTTATGTCATCAACCTATATGTGTGATATGACTTTCTTTGACTATTTAAAATAAACTCATCATTGAATATTTGCTATTGAATTTAATGTGATGGTTCCATTTCAATTAAAGGGATGAGATATAAACTTCCATAAAGATTTAAGGGATAAATCCTTCCTCAACTTATTCATTAATAACATATCATTCATGATGTATCCAATATACCCAACTTCACCACAATCATATATTGTCATGGTTTATAGTAATACATCAAAATGTGTAAGTCATGGAAAGAATTAATAATAATAATAAAGTATAGGTATCATTACACATGATCAAGGATAGGAATATCTAATGACACATAAACATATGGATTTCCTACAAGTAGGTATTTTCTCATAATCTCTCATCTTAGATATTACCAAGTGAAACCTTCAAAAAATAAAGTCACATCTTCTTATGAGTACTCTCACTTGATAGTAAACATACTCTATGTCCAATCATATATATTTTCCTGGCCATAAAACAATATTTAAGAATATCATACAAGGTTCTCATCACAGAGGGGAACTATTATTCCCTTTTGAAAGTGACTGATATTCTAGGAGATTATCACATTAATGTTACATAGAAGAATAATTAAAATGTTATAAGGTATTCATTAATATTAAAATCTATGAATATACATGAAATAAAAAGTACAAAGTAATTAGTTCTAGGGTTCCAACTCCCATAGGCACCCACTTGAACTAGAGCTAATTACTAATGAATGGTTAGTTTTTACATCTTTATGGTGAGTATGGCTACAACCACTGGTCTTACCATGTTTTTATGGATATGGTTGGTATATAAAAATGAATGTATAGAGAATTTTCTTACTGAAATATCACCACCTTTGTAAAATCCTTCATGTAGTGATATTGTCAAGTATCCACCTCATTTTCCCTTTTCAGAACCCTAGCATATTGATTAATTCCATAGTCAAATATTATTATAATAATGATAAAACTATTACTTTTAATATAACCCAAAATAGTAATAGGATGTTGTTAAACCACTTCTTAAGTTTCATCAGAAGCTACAACATACTCGGATATTGTAGATTTGGTGGCCTCTGGATATAATAAGTTTGTCTTATATATTACCTTAGTCTTATTGTGATACTAGATCAAATTGAACTAAATAAAGACAAGTGATCAATTCCCTTTATTATTAGTAATTCTACTTTTCCAAAACACTGGTAACTTATCAAGTTCTACTTTTTAAGTACTATCAGATAGTCTTAACTATAATCTGGTGGATTTTTGTTGGATTTTTTTGATATTAAAATAGTATGAATTGTGCGTCAGCAATATCAAACATCAGTATATATTATGGAAGTTGACATAAATTACTAGCACTTAAGATTGTGAAGTTATTTTAATATCAATAATCTATTCCTATGACCATGCATGTTCTACTGGAAGGATTATATGCCAATAATAATTTATTATTTAATTATTTTAACTTTTATTTTTTAATAATTTGTTAATATATGTAATATGACTGGATTTAGCGAATCCATGGATATATTTTTATAGATATTTTTTCCTATAACATGGTTACTAATTTAATCCATTCTTGGATAAATTCATTCCTTAGTCTTAAAAAAACTAGTGAGACATAACATTTTTTTCTATATGTTATCAACATTTCTATCTTGAAAACTTATAGTGCACTCACTAACCTATTAGAGAAACATGGAACTCCATAATTTTAAAATGAATATTCTATGATCACTATGCATGTTTTATCCATAAATGAATATATGTAATCAACATACATTATTCTAATTTATTGATTTCATCGACCCTTTCCAGTTATTCCTTATAGATATATACCATAGGTTCACCTTTTGGTCGCATCATAGATACATATTCCATAAGGATTCATCCAAATGAGGAGGCCTTGAAAATCAATATCCTAATATGATGATCATAGAAGTATGCTTTGAAAAGTATAAATTAAAAGGATTTTAGTCATGATAATTGGTGTATTGGTTTTTTCATAGAATAAACCTTTCGAAAATAAATCATTTTTTATTGCTACCAGCTTATATTATCCATGTCCAGTTTCTCTTTAATACCCACCAATAGTATCAAGTCTTAGAAACATTTTAAATACAGAGTCCTCAAATATTGATACATGGATTACATTAATTGAATTCATAAATACTTTTAAACCTTATCATGTTTCAATTTACTTATTCTTTGTAAGAATAATATATATATCACCCACCATGATCAACATGAACCACCTATTTGGTTATGTCATCCTACATAGTATGTGTCTCTAGAACTACTCCCTCACTGAACTTAGTGGGGTCCTGTATTCCTATTCCAACTCATGTGTATATAGAGGATTAACCCATAGAAGTTATGTCTTCTCCTAATATCCTTAAAGAGATAGTTTTACTTTATAGAAACATTGTTTTTCTTTACTATAAATTAATATCCTTAGTGGTTATAGGATTATTAACTGAGATACACTAAGTGATTTGATGTTAATTTTTAGCTAAAACTGGCTTTCAAAAAACAATTTTCAACAATCCCTTGTGGTTTTGTCCTAATATATTATTATCATATCGCAATTGATATGATAACCATTATTCAATATAGTTAGTATATGGTTAGTTGTCACACTAATATTTGAAAAACATGTCTTGTAAGAAATTACAGAATATTTTTAACATATATAAGACTCATAATTGATCTTCATTTTACTCTCATCACTATATTGATGTATATAAATAAATTTGAGTTTGGTAATAACTTTACTCCACATGTATGATCAATAATTACTTGGATTATATGTTATATAAAAAGATATCTCATGGGTTCCCCTATCTTTAACAAGTGAACACATTTACTTCAATAAGTATTTCTAAAAAAATTACAGGAATCTCATGAATTTTATGAATTTATCTTTATATTTAGAATAGTTCACATGGCCTTATTGAACTAACTCTAAAATAATTGTGGCATACCTTTATTTTTAAAGGTTTCTTTATCTAATGCATGATAATTATAGGCACATGAGCCTCAGCCAAGTTGGTGAGGTATCCTTAAATGCATCCACATGACCCAGGTTCAAAATTAGGTAGAGGCATATTTTCGGGTTATTGTAGTAGTATTGTAGCAGGTACTGTAGCGGGCACTGTATTAGGACTGTAGTAGTATTGTACACTGTAGTAGTTACTGTAGCAGGTACTGTTCGGTATTGTAGCAGTTGGAACTATTCACCTTGGGCCATAGGTTTGGGATTGGAATCCTTAAGGATTTCGGGCCACCCATGCCTTCAGGTTAGTAGGGATTTTGGGCCACCTTTAAGGCCTTCGGGCTACCTCAAGGCCATCGGGCCACATACGGTTTCCCTAGATATACTACAAAAAAGGAGCATCCCCATAAGAGGATTCAGAGCAGGTGCACTCACTAAAGTATAACCAAATGGATTTTCTAGAATGAGAGGGTATGGCTATGCCATCGGGACTGGCCTATTCTTGTACGGGAAGCCTAGCCAGATGGCTATGTGAAGGTGGAGAGATACTATCATCATACAGTTTCTGGGGAGGGGCAGTTCCTTGTAGATAGTCTAGTTTAATTCCCTAAGACCTTCAGGTCATGTAATCTCCTAAGCCTACAGGCCATGTAATCTCTAAGACTATAGGCCTTGTAAGGGTTCCCCCTCATCCCTTGAAAGAGGGGTTATCAAAAATAAATAAAAATTAAGGCCTTCAGGCCATTCGAGCATGATAAGTATTTTGTTATTACACCTAGTATCTTAGCTCAATAGATACTAAAAAACTTTTCTGACTGTAAACAAGTCAATTAATTTCAGTTTTATATGAGAAAGAATTATTTCTCTATAATTGGATAAGAGTCTTATATTTTCATATTTATAATTCATTATAATGTATATATTTGATTTAAGAGTTATTGAACCATTAGTTTAGTATCAAGTATCTTAAACAGTATATTCCAAATGTGAAATAATGTCTCTTTTTGTCTATCTAGACACAAAGATAAATATTTTGGTAACACTCATTAAAAATTTGAATCAGTCCACTCTAAAAATTTAGAAGCTATGTATTCTCACTACTAACATAGAAATAACCCTTTCTAATAATCTTTTAGAATTCACCCTACTTTTATAATATTTCTAAACTTTCTTAATTATAAAATAATAATATATGTAAAACTTATTGTTTTTAATTCCTAATAATTCCAATGGAAATATTATTTTAAATGATGAATGTTCCATAAGTTTATAACTACTTATACATTAATTTATTTAAATTCTTACAATAACTATTTATTTCCACATGATAATTAAATAGCCTTATATTCAATACCCTCCCTTTTAATACTTTTTCTCTTTGAAATACATTTTAAGGAAACCATTGGATTCAAAATTCCATGGATTTCCATCCTTTTCTCTACAATTTCATTCAACACATAGTACAAATTCTCCAATAGTAAATCATTTTAAAACATATATTCCCCTCCTATAAATTTGTGTTTGTGAGGAAATGACCTAAGTAAAGGATTGATCATAGAGTTTTCATGGTTTCACATTCTATTTTTACAATAATTAAAATAAATATATTAGTACATTACTTGATTACAAAATAAGTGAGATGAAATAATTTTGATTATCTTATTAAGTATCCCACTATTTTACCAAGTCTCAATGGGCCTCACCATTAAACTCATAATTTCTTTTTAATCAAGAAATTCTAGTGGAAAGGATTCATATTTCCCTTCTCATAATCTAATAAACCCATGAAAATTATAATATGGTTTTTATATAGGCGGTCTTTGCAGCATCTTGTTCTACTGAGTGGACTCCTAAATCCTAAAATCCTGACTTTTATTTCCACAAAAAAATTCTCCAAAAAATTATATTGAATGGAAAAGGGTTTTTAAATTCAATACAAGTTCGGTTAAGTCAACCCACTATCTTTGTTTGATTTCCTGATAATTAAAAGTGCCCCCAACAAAGGCCTGAATGGGTACTTTAATTATGGTTCCATCTTAACTCGCATAATGGAAGGAATAATGACTTAAAATTAACTTGATGAATTTTAATCATTATGTTCAAATTTTCATATTTTATCTTTTACATATCTTGTTAATATTAAGTGGATTTTATTTATGTGATTAATTGTGTACCAATAAAAAGTTTATGCATAATCCTTTTATTTTAATTTCATTTTTCTATATTAATCCATTTATTTCTATGATCACGCTCTTGAATCCATAAAATAAATCATTCATTATATAGAAATAAAATAAATAATTTATTTTCTGGACATGAGTTTTAACTAGAAGTTTATTTATTGAGTGAACAATAAACAAACCGTTGACACTAGGGGGAAAACATTTTAAGTTTGTCTCGGATTGATTTTTCATATTACAGCCTATTTCCTATGTATCTTATTGGTTTTTTTTTCACCCCAACTTCATCTTGAACTAACTCCTAACACCTGGGAGTTTCTCCCTTAAAATGATTTTATTTCACTTATAGGTGAAGGGAACTAGAAAATGGGGTTTGTATAACATAAATTGTCAGTATGCATACCCATACATAAAAAGTAAAGAGGGATTAATTATAAGAAATCGATTTAATTTAATAAAATAATTGAGAAAACCCCATAAAAATTAAATTAAATTAAATCATACAAATACACAGGTTGGTTAAAGTTCATGATCAGACACTAGTGCAATGAATATATATTTAAAATAACTAGCTATCATTCATCTAAATTTATTCTTTCATTAAGATAAAATAAATATGAATTAATTCAATTAATTATTTGATTAATCAATTAATTTATTTTATCATAATTTTCATCCAATCTGCCCTGGATTTTTTCATTCATTGTGATTTTAAATAAACTAAATTAATTTATTTACTTAAAAATCAATAAAATAATTACCCATATTTTTCTTAGAAAAAATTCAGTGAGTACTAGTTCAAAATACTCAACATGTATTAAGATTGTATACAGCCTACTCATGTGACATATATCATACAAATTTTGTTACATAATCACATGGTGTGTAAGAGTTAATAAATGAAACATTGAACACATGTTAATTAATGTATCATGTAATGATTTTAATGTGAATAGATTAGTCGACGCATTATGACTATATATGGTATGTGGTTTAAAATTTTGCAAAGAAATTAATTAATCATTTAATATATATAAATATAAAACCTCTTACATTGCGTGTATGAGTCAAAAAATTAAATTTGACTTCTATGATACCACATTATGGTTTTATATGCAATGGATGTTCATATTGGGCCTCTGGAAAACTCGTCTTTTGTCACATTCAATAGATCATTCACAATGTGCATGCTGATGAACACCATGACCAATGAAATTTTATTTCAAATAATGTTGATAAATTTTTTCAGAACCAGATGTGGGGATATTTTTCTAGTTAATTTATAATTAATTTAATAGCATGAAGAAATACCTCAATCTTGAGTTATTTCTTCAATATAAGCATTGATCATCCAAAGGTAATTCAATTTTTTTTGTGTTGATGAGGACCCAAAGCATATCCCCTTTATCAGTGATACACACATGATTTTTTTATCCCAGAATGTCGATGATGGTACTTTGGGTGCTAGAACAGTGGTGTTGATCATCTCACATCACTCCCTTAATCGCAACATGTTATTTCGGGGTTAAAGGAATCTATCTCATTCTATTCAAATTGATAATAAGGTAAGGGGGAAGAGATAATATCTCAAGCATGAGAAAGACATTCTCATTGAGAGATAATTCTCTAGGGAGGAGAATGTTGTGCATAATGATCAATCTCTCACAATTCTCATAATTGTCTATTTATAGACCCAAGGTTAGGGTTTCAAATTAATTAGTTTCACAAATTCCATTAATAATATGTTAAACCCAAAAGGAACCTCATGCCTTGTAAAATAATATTATTATTACTTTATTCCATGGTGTGGGATAAACCGCATAATGATAAATATTATTTACAGTCTGATAAATAAATATTTATCACCAGACCAATAATTGGGTCTGCTCATCCTCTTTGACATTTATTGAATTATAAAATATTTATTTTAATATTCATGTAATTAAATTAATTATTTATTAACAAATAGTTATTTTATTACCTTGAAAATAACATGAGATAAATAGTATCCATTAAATAAATAAACAAATATTATATTCACAGTCTGGTGAATAAAATATTTATTACAGTATTCACCTAATTGAAGAAATTTTTTATTAATGAATAAATAATTATTTATTACCTTGGGATAACAATATATAAATAGATATTATATATTCACATAATTAAATAGTTTCCTTGTGAATAAATATTTATTTAATATTTGTGATCATTTAAAAAATAATAAATAAATATTAATTCTTATTCTGGAGAATAATATTTATTCTAATTGTTAAATATAAATAATATTTAACTGGGATCAAAGGAAATACTTTGTGTGTAACCTTATAGACCTCTCCTTCAGTGGCATTATGTGGGTTTTCATAAAGTTTAAGATTACTATCTAGAAATGGGTCAATTTACCCATAGAGGAAGATGATATATTTTAATGATGAAAACCAAATACAAATGTTCAATGTGTAATATAATCTCTTTGTCTTGATATCTTATCAAGTGGACTGCATACCCATGTTATCAACTTATATGTTTTATACATTTTTCTTTGACTATCTAAAATAAACCCATCATTACACTATGACCGTGGAATTTAACATGATGGTTCCATTTCAATTAAATGGTTTAGATACCAAAATTCCATAGATATGAAAGGAAAAAAAACTTCCTCAGATTATTTGTTAATAACATATCATTCGTGACACACCCAACGTACTCAACTTCACTGTGATCAAAGGTTGTCGTGGTTTACGGAAATACATCAAAGTGTTTGAGTCATGAAATGCATTAATAATAATCTTAAAGTCTAAATATCATTACGCACACTTGTAAATAGGAACATCCAATGACACATAAACATGTAGATTTTCCATAAATGAGTTTACTCTCATAATCTCTCATCTTTGAGATTACCAACTGCAAAATTCATGATATGAAATCTCATATGCTTTTATTACTTGCACCTGACAGTCAATATATTATGTTTTCCATCATAGAATATTATCGTCCATAAAATGATATTTAAAAATATCATCATGACATTTCAATGTTCACATCATAGCGGTAAATTGCTTTGACCTTTTCAATGAGATGAATATTCTAGGACATTATCATATTAATGTTTCATAGAAGAATATTCAACATGTGACAAGGTATTCATTAATATTCAAATCCATGAATATACAGTCAATATAAAGTATAAATTTGTTGATTCTAGGGAACCAACTCCAACAGTTAAAAGGAAAACATGATGCAAGCTAATATTCTTGAGATCAGTCAATGGAGATAAGTGCATCGAAAGATGTTTTTAGAATTTCTATATATATAGATCCATTAGGCATGATAAAATTGTACCCATTACACTTGAATAAAATGGCATAGGCTGAATGTATGAATCATAGATTGATTGAAAAGTCATGGAGTATGAACTTTCATCTAGGAATGTCTAATACATTTTGGGAGGAAGCAGTGAATATCACAGCTTAATTAATCAATTTGATCCCTTCATCACCAATGGGATAAGAAATTTCAGAAGATCAATGGATAGTAAAATAATAGGATTTATCTCACCTTAAAGTCTTTATAATTTTAGCTTATGTATATGTGGATGAAAAAAGACATGGGTAAGATTTAAGTTAAGTCTATCACATGTTTCTTTGTAAGCTATGGAGATGAAGAGATTGGATTGATAATTTGGGATGGTGAAAAAAGGAAGTTCATCAAATATAGAAATGTGTTCTTTAATGAGTAAGTTATATGGAAGGAACGTAATTTAGAGGCAAATAAAGTTGAATGTAATAAATTAACTTCAATCCAAGTTTATATAAATATAGGCACCAAAATTTTGAAGATTCTATAGAATTCAGATAGTTATGAGTCTACAATAAGTTCAATAATTTAGGAGGAAGGTTCAGAACATGACACAGAGGGTTTGAGAATGAGATTAGTCGATGATATACCTTAAACCTCAAGAACTAGTGAAGTTTTTTCTATAGTTTTGGAGGATTAAATTCTTGAAGTTTAAATTCTAAAGAGTAGATCCACATATCAAATTTTTTAGGTCAAAAAGTTCCATACATATAGTACATAGGTATAAATATAACCAAAAAATATTACTTTTAACAGATGTGGGAGAATTAAAAATCTTGGAAGAAGTAGCTAACCTTGTATATTTTGATAAGTCAGAGTTGTATATGAAGGATGAGTTATATTCACTTCATGTAAACAACACATGGAAGTTATTGTAAATACCACTTGGAAATAGGAAACTTGAAATCAAGTGGATATTCTAATTAAAATAAGAATTTAATGTAGGTAAAAGTTCTAAGGCAAGACTAGTGGTCAATGAGTTTCAGTAGAAGGAGGGAATCAGCTTATCTAAGATATTTTCTCGAGTGGCAAAGCATACAATCATTTTAATAGTTCTCAAAATTGTCAATTATGGAGGTTTAAATCTAGAAAAAATGGATGTGAAGATGGATTTTCTTCAAAGGGGCCTAAAATAATAAATCAATATAAGGAAACCTATTGGTTTCATAGATCAATGAAATTAGGGCTTGGTGTGAAAACTCAAGAGGGGTCTTTGGGATTTGAAACAAACACCAAGATAGTGGAACCATAAATTCAACTCATTTATAGAAGATAAAGGTTTAAAGTGGAGAAAATATGTCCATTTTTGTTAACATAGGAAGTATGGTAATAGGAACTTCATTATTTTTTTTTATATGGATGACAGGATTTTGGTGGGTTTATTAATTCAACGGATTCAGGGGATGAAGGACTTGTCAAGAAAGTTTGAAATGAAATATCTTAGTGAAGTAAAGAAGATTTGGAGCATGTGGATTGAGCAATATAGTAAGACTGTAAGTTTAGTTCTATCTCAAAGAGAGTAAATTTGGAAGATCAGTGAGAGATTTGTGATGACCGGATGCAAAGTTGTCTCAAATCCTCTTGTTGTAAACTTCAAACTCTCGAATGAACAAGCACCATGAGCAGAAGAATTGGTGAAATATATGGTGAGAGTACCATATGCATCATTGGTGTGGAGTCTCGTGTATGATATAGTGTGCAATCAACCATACATAGATCATGTGGTGGTAGTGGTTAACTGGTATATGGAGAATATGGGGAAAGATCACTAGCAAGTTGTAAAGTGGATTATCTGATGCCTCAAAGGAATAGAAGATATTTATCTTTATTTGGGTGGAGATTATTTGTTACATGGGTATGTTGATGCAGAATTTTTGGGTGACTTAGACTCATGGAAGAGCATAACTGGATACATTTTCTCTTTTAGAAGAACTGCAATTAGCTGGATATCGAGGTTACAACTGGTGTTTGCACTTTCCAAAATGGAAGCAGAGTATGTGGAAGCAATAGAAGAAAATATGGAAATAGTATGTTCAAGACATCTAATTGAGGATCTCAAATGCAGCTGAGGAAATTGACTCCTTAAATATGATAGTAAAAGTGCAATCTACTTGGCTAAAAATCTAGTGTTTCATGCAAGGAAAAAACATATCGACATTAAGTACCAATTTATCTACAAGATTATGAAAGATAGAGAATTAGAGTTGCAGAAGATGGCTAGGAAGAAGAATCCAATGCATATATTCACTAAATCTTTAGTCCATGAGAGTTTTAGGCAACACAGTGACTTGGTTGGGCTTTAGTGAATGAAAAGGAAAATGAGGAGCATTGCATGAAATATGAGTTTAGAGGTTTATTTTTTTCTAAGTGTTGGAGGATGTCATGGAATCCTTGAAGAAATCTTCAAGGGGGAGATTTTTAGGTTTGTGAAGCCTTTTCAAGTGCTGGAGTAATTTTACTGGAAGGAGAAAATATTGTAGACCCTTTGGTATTGTTATAGAAACAACAAAAAACTTTAGTGGATGACAACATATTGATCTGAAGATAAAAAATTTCTATGGATGCTCAGTCGGTGGTCAACCCACCAGAAGTTCAGTAGATTATGAGATCACCGAAAGGAAGGTTGTGTCTAAATTTGAACCACTATTATCATGGGGTTTGTAGAAAAGAGTAAGTCATATGTATCATTGTTCTTCAACAAATGATTGGAAATTGGGTCGAGGAAAGTTGCAGGATATGAGCAGTTGCATGGTGTAATGGATGGACCCTTGCGGTTGTAGGAGGTCGGTGCAACTTGTTGACTGGGTGGGACCCTCTATAAAAAACGGTGAGACTACATCGCTAAGATTTCAAGTGATCATATGAGTTAGAGATCTACTTTTATTCTAATTCATAGTTATTGTCAATTTTTAATTCCGATATAATGAAATATTTTGATGCTTCTCCTCATGCAAGTATGGAAAAAATCTGAACCACATAAAAATCTATTGTGTTATTTACTATATTTATTTTTCCTTCCTTATTTGAATGTTTGTATAAAGTTGTGCATTAACAGGCCTGAGCAGTGAAACTAAGTATAGTGATTTGGGTGAAGCGATTCTTCCAAGTTTGGGTACACTGATGATTGTAGGATTCCATATGATGATCTATTTCCACCATTGTGATCTTCCGATGGAGGAACTTCTGATGTGCATAATTTATGAAAGATTCTCAACAAAAACATAATTGAAACAAATAGTTATGACTGATGAAAATCATAACATTGAAAATATTTATCTTGTAAGGGAATATATTGGTTTATTCCTAGATGAGTTTCTCGGTCTTACCTCATATTATGAGATTTGATAAAACTTTGTGCAATGTCTATATTAAAGATACCCTCGTTGGTTTTCATCTTTGGGAACAAATTAAAATTTTGATGGATAAATTTATAAATGGAAAAGAATGTAACAACTTTATATTTTTGTCCATAGCCTGTCATTGATGTGGGGCCAAAAAGATAGAGATTTTAATAACTAACTAATGATTTACAAGCTCTAATTAACAAGCAAGTATGGTGGTGAGGAGTGTCACGCCCATAGAGAAGAGAGGTGATATTCAAGTTTTTTATTTCATTTTCTAATTTTTATCAAATATGGACAACGGTGATTTTGAGTGTGATTTTATGTGAAATTGTGTGTGCATGTGTATTGACATGTGGATGGTTGTGTAAGCATTAGCTTGGAAACAAAAAACAAATATTGTAAATTTAAAGTTTGAAAGACATTGAATGGGGGAAATGTGGAAGAATATGGAAATATGAGAACAATGTATAAAGGAGAAAACACAACGAACAAATGGTACCAATGATGAAAATAAAACAAAAAATCAGTAATAATATTCTAAGGGGAATTCATACAACCCGGGTTTCTTAAAATATTTTTTCAGCCTTGTGTTTTTAATTTTTGAAATAATTGAGGCTTCACCAAAGTGTTGGTGCTCTCCGTCGAGAGACATCAACTCATCACTGGTTAGTCAAGGCCTTTGTCAAGGTGTTTAACCATCTAACAAAAATAACTTAAGCAATTTCAAAAGACCAACATGAATCTATATTGTCCATGAATTCAATGAAGTTTGACTCTCTAGTGCACTTGACTAAACTTGTCAGTTTAGTTATCAAGAGACAAACATTTTGATTCCTAGAAAAATTGATGAACTCAGCCTGCACTTGTCCACAAAAGGTTGAGCATTAGAATTGAGGTGTGGTGGAAAAAAAGTCAAGAGAGTCAAATTCATCATCCAAACTTACAAATAAAAGTTGGTTATTAAAGTTTAGCAACCCATCATATAATAAGACCCCCAAGGGATTTATCCAAGAATTACTTCCATTAAAACATTAAAATCTTGTGGATAGAAGCAGAACATAATTAAAATAAGAGATTAAAATAAGTAAAGAAAGTGGGAAAAGATGAAAATCTCCCTTGAATTCAAACAGAACCATCACAGCTCCAACTCAATCTAGGTGTCACTTGATCCAAGGGTCGCCTCAATCTATCTCAGGAAAGATTCCAATTTTGGAGCAGCCCATATTCCACTTCCTCAATAATCAAACTCCTCCCTTAAACTAAGATCAAGCACAAACATCTTCCAAGACAAGGAGTCTGTCTTCCACAAATCCCAGACTAAAAACTATATTAAGGATCTCCCTTCAAAATGACTGCTCCAGCTCCCACAAACCTTCACAACCTAGCTCGGGATCCTTTTCATAGGAAAACCTCCATTGATGCATTTTTTTGAACACCTGTTGTGCACTGGGAAAACTAAATCCACACAAATTAAACCTGGAATAATATGAAATCAGTGAACAAAAAGCTTTTATCTAAGTCTTGGGTTTGGATTGGAACTCAGATCTTCAATCATGACTCAACTCCCTTCCACTCCATTGCTCGGGCCATCTTCTATTAATCTCGAGTGAATTTTCTATTGGGACCATAAATGATTGGACCACCGGTGCATCAATAATCATGATATAAAATAAAGTAAAAAATTTAGAAATAAAAGGGAGACAAGATGTAACGTGGAAAAACCCCCAAATGGAAGGGGTAAAAACCCACAGGCAAATAGAAGTATCACTATGGGGTAAAAGTGGGTACAGACTCCCTCACTATTACAAGGAGAAAACCCTTGTAAAATTTCTCTTGAATAAGTGGGGAAATAAACCTCACAAAAAACCAATTAAATATAGAATAACTGGTGATGAGATTTCTGGAGAAGGTGATGATTAAAATCTACTGATAAAGATCCCTTTTTATTGGAAATACACCCTTTCTTATCTCCTCTCTCATTACCTTCTCCTGTCAGAGGTTTGGTGGGGGTTTGGCCACAAACCACCAACCTAGCCCACCCCCTTTGACAAAGTGGGGGGTGGTGCCATCCTGGAAAATAAATTTTGCTGACATATCTCCCACATAGAGAATTGATTGAGAACCAATCACATCTCCACACATCCTTTCTATCTACCAAACATGCTTCTCAAGTCTCTACAAGGCTTCTCGAGGATCTGCACCATCTGAACTTATCAAAGCTGATCACCTTCATTAGTAAATCTTACAGATTTTATTTAGTGTGAATCTTATACATGTACAAACTTCCTTCGTCCACTACATCTCGGACAAAGTGATATTGTACCCCAATGTGCTTCATCCTGGAATGAAAATATGTATTCCTTGTAATGTCCAAGGCTCTCTAACTATCACAAAACAATAGAATATGATCTTGTCTATTCCTGAGCTCCTCCAAAAAATTTCTTATCCAAATTGCCTCTTTGCAAGACTATGTAGCTGTCATATACTCTGCATCTATCATGGATAAATCCACAACTGACTGTAACTTTGAAATCCATCTCACAACTCCTCCTGCAAGAGTAAACACATAACTAGTATTGGATTTCCTCTAGCCAAAATCACCTGAAAAATCTGAATCAACATAGCCTTTGATAGTGTAATCTGATCCTCTATAACATAATGCAGCATCTTAGGTCTCCTTGATGTATATCAGGATCCTCTTCACTATGCTCCAATGCTCCCTTCCTTTATTCTCCATGTACCAACTAACTTATCCCACTACATGTGCAATGTCTTGTCTAGTAAAAACCATAGATAACATTATACTACCCACTACTGATGCATACGGTACTCGAGACATTTCCATCCTCTCTACTTCACTGCTAGGACTCATCGTTGAGGATAACTGGAAATTAACTGGAAGAGGGGTAGAGATTGGATTATAGTATTTCATGTTGAAGCATTTCAAGACTCTATGTAAGTAACTCTTCTGTGATATCCAAATCTTCCCATTATTTCTGTCTCGGTAAATTTTCATCCCAAGAATCTTGTTTGTCGGTCCCAAGTCCTTCATATAAAACTCTCTATCCAATTGTGCCTTCATCTCCTAGATCTAATCTTTGTTGGGCCTACAATTAACATGTCATACACATAAAATAGAATAATGATAAAATCATTACCATCCGAACCCTTGAAATATGCACAAGGATCTGAATGAAGTATGTTGTATCCAAGCCTCATGATATAGGAATCAAATCTCTTGTACCAACACCTTGGTGCCTATTTGATACCGTACAAATATTTTTTCAACCTGCAAACCAAGTTCTCTTTTCCTTCTTCTCCAAAACCTTCCAGTTGGAGCATATAGATCTCTTCATCAAGATCACAATGGAGAAAAGTAGTCTTCACATCCAGCTACTCTAGATGTAAGCTGTATATAGCACACATTTCTAGAACTAACCGAACAATCATCAATTTTAACAATAGGAGAAAATATTTCATTGAAATCAATACCTTCCGTCTGAGAAAATCCTTTGACCACCAATCTTGCATGATATCTTTCCACATGGTCCTTTCTATCCCATTTGATCTTAAATACCCATTTGTTTCTGATAGACTTCCTTCCATGAGGTAATGAAACAGGATCCCAAGTCTTGTTTCTGTGTAGGGCTTCAAGTTCCTCTTTCATTGCCGCCATACAAGAGGATACATATGGACTCTGGGTCACTTCTACAAAAGAATATGTCTCTCCATCCTCCATAAATAAGCAGTACACAATATTTCTCTCAGTGACATAGCCTGAGTGCCATGATGGTGCTCTTTTCTCTCGATTTGACTGTCGTGGTCCAAAATCAACTGGTACTTGATCATCGTGCTCTGGTAATGCCTCGGAGGAAACTGGTTCTTCCTTGGATTTTCTCTCTACTTCAATTGTTTTAGTTTCTGTATTCTCTTTATCTATTTCTTTATCAACTATCATTTTCACCTTGTCTTCTATAAAAATGACATCTCTACTGATGATAAATTTTTGGGTAGTGGGATCCCACAAATGATACCCCTTCACACCATCAGCGTGCCCCAAGAAGATATATTTTCTGGATCTCAAATCCAACTTTGATCTTTCCTGGTCATTAAACAATGCATATACAATACTTCCAAAAGTATATAACTGAGAATAGTCAGTGGGTTTACCATTCCACATCTCCATCGGTGTATTCAGCTCAATCACCATTCAAGGAGATCGGTTGATCACATAATAGGCAGTATTCTCACTACAAATAAAGTGACCTTTACCAATAGAAAATTACTGACAGATAATATATTTGTTGGTAAAAATGATTAATTTCAATAGATATTCAATTCTGTTAATATTAACTATAGGTACCAACAATTAATTTTACCAACAAATATATTTGTTTATATTAGTAGTTCAATACCAACAAATCTTTTACTAACATTTAAATCTGTTTCCTTATAATGATAATTCCAACAATTGATTTTCTGATAAATGAATCTATTATTATTAGTTATTGTTACCAACACATATTTTACCATTAAAAAAACCATGACCAATAAATTATTCAATAATATCAAATATTTTAACAAAAATTGAATATATATTTATATATATATTACCCATTATAAGCATATCATTTTGATAATAAAAATTTATAATTAATTTAAATATCCATAATTTTGTAATTAATTAAAATATCCATAATCCTTATAGAATATAATTTTTTATATAAATTCTTTACTTTTTTCTTTATATATATATATATATATGTGTGTGTGATCTTATATATCTTGGTTAGTTATCTATTTCTACAATATATATATATATATATATGAAAAAAAGAAAAAAACCCTAATATGCCTCCTCGGTGTTCCCCACCATTCCTCGCCATTCCCCGCGACCCCCTCCTTGAACCCGACCTATCTGTTCCCCATCGGCATTCCTCACGGTCAGTGTTCCTCACAACCAACGTTCCTCACGGCCAACATTCCTCGCGAACCTCCATGTTCCCTTCCTTTATCACGCGTTCCTCCTCGATGAATATCGCCTCCCTGTTCCCTACTAATGTCACCCTCAGACTTCATCACGCGGACCGCCTTGATGAATACCCCCTCCCTGTTATTGGACGACATCGTGTAGACCTCCTCGATGAATACCCCCTCCCTGTTCTCGGTCGACATCGCGCAGACCTCCTCGATGAATACCGCCTCCCTGTTCTCGGCTGACATCCTCACACAAAATACCCTTATGGGGGGAAGGGTGAAATAGAGGTGAAATTAATCACCATTGGTCAACAGGATCTGTGGTAGTGATGAAGGTTAGACCAATCCCTGGTAAAGGGGTATTGATCTGTTATTTATTCTACTTCATTAGTTCTTGAGTTTTTTACCTTCTTTATTTTCTTGATGTTTATTATATGCAATGACTGATCATATTCATTTTCCCCTCAATTTGGGTTTATTGTGGAATCTTTGTTCAGTGAGAATGTGTCCTATGAATAATTTGTGTGGTTCTATTAGGATTATATTTTTCCTTCACACTACTTGTAATTTTATTCTTTCATAGTTAATGTTGTAATGATCCTACCACGTGCACATAGACAATTTTCCGAAGAACATAAATCCTTTTGTCTATTTACTAATTTATATGTTTTGTTTACTTGGAATTATGGAAATATTGTTTTCAAAACTATAATAACATATACATGGAAGAAAATATCAACAATATACTTTCATTCCCTCTTACATGTTTTCTTCTCTTATTAGAAGGTGGCGTGGGAGCTTCATTCTGGTTCCCTCTTTTTCATGAGATTGTTCTCTTTTCTCATCTTTACATACTTGATTGTGCATGTGGAAGAGGGGAAGGGATGGGTTGGGATGGTAAGTTTTGTTTGGAATCCATCTCTTTCTCTATTTTTTGGAACCCATCTCTTAAATCTATGGTTATGTACATTGAATTTAATAGGAAATTGACTGTTTGCATCAATAATATGTTAATAATTTCTTGTTGAGACAACTTATGTTAGCTAATTTTGGATGCTTTGGGGATGTTCCTTTGTTTTTTGAATCACCATTTTGACAGCCCATCTAGAAGGGATAGAAGGAAAACACAATGTTATGGTTATTAAGGAATTCTTTGTTTGATTGATTAATATGTTTATTTATGTTGGAATTTTTTAGGATCTAATGGCTAGGTACTGTTAATTTTCCTGGAATTTGTAATGTCTCGGTCTACTCTTTTTCCTATACATAATTTATTTACTTTTAGATTTTTCATTCATTGTTTCTATTGACTATTCTAGGGAGTAATAGATAGGAATTTTGATTCAATCCCTTGCTTTGTAATTTTAGGAGGCTTAGTTTTCTAAGTTCCATTGTGTTAAAAGTTATTTGGACTTTATATTATAGCTAAATATTTCAGCATTTCTTGAAATTTTGAACAGATCTGTTGAAATTTTATCTCTTTTCTGTTTTATATAACATTTTAGATGATCTGTTGAGATCTATTTGCATTATAGTGGTGGAAAGCCTATGATTATTTCAACAGTTAGAAGCCTTTGACTAGTTACTAGGAGTTAAAAATCAATTAAACATTATGAATATTTTTATAAACTTTTGTATGATTTTCTTAACCAATGATGAAATTAAGTCATTCTTGTTTTTCAAGGTTTGCATTGCTTGGAATTTTCAGAGTAAAATTTTTGTGCTTTCTACGAAGAACAAGGTTTAGATTGCGTTGGATGATACTTATTGAAATATGTTTATATCACTTCCGATAGACATTTTTAAAAAAAATAAGTGATATCTATTTTACCTTTATATTTAAACACTTGTATCTATGTCAGTTTTTTTTAATAAGTAATCTAGAAACATTTTTATAAAATCTCATATTGTAAGTGATAAATTGTATAAACACTTTTTTTAAAAGTATCATTAAATTCAGTAAACCTTTTTCATACTTTTTTATCAATTTTTCTTCACAAATGATAACCATTATATACTTTATTCTATAGCTAGATATGGATAAAGGGGTATGGAATGCATATAGTGAGCTACAACAATGTTTAAAGGGCCTATTGTAGATCGATCAAAGATAATTGAGAATTCCATGATGTTTTTAGGATTTCATTTTGGCCTTTGTGTTTGTATTCTATAAATGAATTATAAAACTCTAATTTTATCTTTTAGATTTTGATTGATGTCCTAGCTGGTCTGATACATGTGACATGCCATCCCAACCAGGATTCAAGTGATCTAGTTACCACAATCCCATTAGCCCAATAGTTTCTAGTAGCTACTAAATTTCCCCTCATTTCCATCACTTTTTTTCAGTAGATATTGCAATCAAAAATAGAGTGAAAATAATATCTTAGCAAGAATTTTTGGACATAAAAAAGAAATTATATTGTATTTAAGTTAGCTCAGCCTCTTTTTTAGGTTCCATATATTAGGAATTTCTTATATCTTTTATATTTCAACTATTAAGATATATTAGAGCAGGACCGACTTTTATGGGTTTGAGTTGAATTAATAACATGTCTTCTCTCACAAGGCATAAAAATCATATATATTTTTGACCAGAACTATTTGATTTATAAAGAATATAAGGTTTAGAAGTTTCCTCCCCTCCTTTTATCAGTAATAAGTGACACTCTTGATGTCTTATGCATGCTCATTTCAATCATCTTAAAACATGAAAATCACTATGGATACTTGGAACTATCTATTTTTTACTTTAGATGTGTTCCCTTCGCTCTCTCCTGATACCCCTTTTTTGTTGAATTGAAGTTTTGAACATGTATTTAGGGTCTGTTTGACAACATTAATGAATCGAAAATCATTTAATGTTTTGTTTCTGGTTATTTTTTGATTCCTTAGGTTGTATAGAAACTATTTTCTATTTCTAACCATGTTTAATATCTCAATTTTTTTCTATTCTAAAACCCATTTTCTGTTTACTGTTATAAAAAATTTGTTATGATTCTTTTAATCCTTTCTTGATGCAGCCCTCATTTATTTATTGTTGTAGATGATTCTTTTTGTCAAGAACTTTCTCATTAGTTCTGGAAATGACAGGTATAAATCTATTGTGTCAATTCAAATGTATTAGAATCGCATTCCCATGTTTTTTATCCAAGATTTTGATAAATCAATATGTAAAGATTCTTATTTCTATTTATATGATAATTATGAAATCATTTGTTAATTATATTTGACACTATTTTGTGATTTTTTTTCATTGGTTTCATTATAATCATTTGGAATTCCTTGAATTTAGGAATCTATTTTTGAATTAGTTCACCTTTATTGGTTTGTATTTCTTATGAACTTGGTAAATTTCTATGTTTTGGAATTGTATTCTCATGTTTTTTACCATTATTTTAGGTGAATCAATCTATACACATTATTATTTATGTTTCTATGAGAATTATACAATCATTCCATACTTGAATTTTCCACTGGTTTATTATTTGGTCACTATTACAATCACTTTGAATTCCAAAAATTTAGGAACCCATTTTGGAATTAGTTTATGTTTATAGGTTTAGAGTCATAGAATCTTTACTTCTATTGTGCAAGGATGATAAACCTTTTTACCCTACACACCAGGTGTTCAAAGAGAAATCTAAAAGTTTAGGCATCACCTTCAACCCTCTAACCATGTTGAATATCACAAAAAAAAATATTCTAAAACTTGTTTTCTATTTACTATTATAAATAAATTCTGTTATGATTCTTTTAATCTCAACTTGTTGCTGCCCTCATTTTGTTTATTGTTGTAGATGATTCTTTGTGTCAAGAACATGCTTATTGGTTCTGGAAATGACATGTGTAAATCTTCTGTGTAAATTATAATGTTTTAGAATATTATTCTCATTTTTTAATTCTAGATTTAGATAAATCAAGCTGTAAAGATTCTTATTTCTATTTATATGAAAATTATGTAAGCATTTGTTACATGTATTTGCCATTTTTTTTTTTTTTGATTTTTTCACTAGTGTCATTATAATCATTTGGAATTCTTGGAATTCAAGAATCTATTTCCAAATTAGTTCACCTTTATTGGTTTATATTTCTTATGAACTTGGTAAATTCCTATGTTTTGGAATTGTATTCTCATTTTTTTTACCCTGATTTTAGGTGAATTAGTCTGTGTAGAATCTTGTTTATGTTTCTATGAGAATTATGCAAGCATTCCTTGAATTTTCCACTGGTTTGTGATTTGTTCAATGATGTTACATTCATTTGGAATTCCTATAATTTAGGAATCCATTTTGGAAATAGTTTATTTTTATTGGTTTAGAGTCATAGAATCTTTACTTATTCCAATATTACCAGTCCATCAAAAATATTAACCATAAATGCATTATGATGTTCATTGGCTTCCATCCCACTCTTCAAAGCTGCACAATATTCCATTTTACCCTACACGTCAGGTATTCAAAGAGAAAGATAGAAGTTTTGGAATCATATTCACCCCTATAGATGTGAGATTCATTATTAAAGGCTTCCAAGAGATGGACATGATGCATTCAAATTTTGAGAAAAAGGTGAGTTTTGTGTATTAATCTTAATTGTTATGAGCTTAAACTTGTTTGGTTTCTTTTTTCACTAAACATCATGCATTGGATCTACCTAATTTACTAAGTACAAATTTGTGGGAGTTCTATCCTTTTCTAAGTCCTTGAGTGTCGATAGGGGTGATGAAAAATGATCACTATGAATTTTTATTTATACTTCCATTTACTTTTATTTTGGTTTCAATTCATGAAAATATTTTATGGTGATTTTTGGGTATGATTTTTGGTTTTTCATGATGTAGATATTGGGGCTAAAGGGTGTGGAATAGCAACTAATTGAGTTTTCTTACTGTTATTGGAGCTAACTCAATTTGTTTCTTGGTGGTATCGAAGTTAAATAATTTTTTGGTATGCTATTTGGTTGTGTGTGGTAGAGATCATACAACTAAAAGATGTGGTATTACAGGTGCTTGAGGTTTCTTACTGGTGCTGGAGTTGGCCTACTAGTTCCAGGGCACGGATGGATCACTGGTGCGGTTGCACTAAAGGTTGTGGTATAGCTGGAGGTGACTCGCTGGTCCTGAGGCATGGATGAGTCACTGGTGCTGGAGCTGGCTCACTAGTACTGGGTCATGGGTGGGTCTCGGACATGGATGAGTCATTGGTACTTGGGGGGTGAGGATCTTGTTCGGGGTTGGATCCTACATTTTTTTATTAATTAATTTTGTATTAAATCTCATTATTAATATAATTATTTTTTATTTCTAAGTTTTAACATTCATGTAAATCATCTTTGGTTTAATAATTAAAATAGATGAATTATAAATGATAAATTAATAAATATAATATAAAATATTACTAGTGATAAAAATTTATAATTTTTATTCAAATGTAATTTATAAATAGATATTATATGGTGGAAATATTATTACCAACAAAAAAATGTTTCATAAGAATATGTTGTTAAACACTTTAACCAACATATATATTATTTGTTGGTATTATTATAATTATCACAGAATTATTTTATCTATCGCAAAAATATTTAGCGACAGTGTTTTTACCAACAGTTTAGTGACAGGGACGTATGTGTTGGTAAAAAGTTTTACCAACAGAAAATTTTTTTTTACCAACAGATATGTCCCTGTTGTAAAAACATAAATATTTTTTAGTGTACTGCTTCTGCCCAAAATGTTTTGGCAATTCCTGCAGTCTTCAACATCTCCCTTGTTTTATCCAATAGAGTTATATTCATCCACTCTACCACTCCATTCTGCTGAGGAGTGTATATCGCCGTGAACTTTATCTTTATTCCTTCATGTTGAAAAAAATTATCAAATCCCTCACTTGTAAATTCTCCACCATTTTCAGTCTTAAGACACTTGATCTTCTTTACAAATTCAAGCTCCTTTCACTCTTTGAATGTTTTGAAGACTTCAAAAACATCCAACTCCCTCTTGATTGGGACACCCAACATCTCCTGGAATAATTATCAATGAATGATACAAAGTACCTTACTCCTCCTAGGGATATAACCGGTGCTTTCCAAACATCGGAATGAATCAACTCCAAGATTTCCTGACTTCATGCTGTTGACATCCCAAACTTTAACCTGTGTTGCTTGTTCAAAACACAATGCTCACAAAATGGTAAGGATAGCTTTTTTAGCCCAGGTAGAAACTTTTAATCCTTAATAATTTTCAGGCCTCTTTCTGACATATGGCCAAGATTTCAATGCCATAACATTGTCAATGCTTCTATCGATGTAGTTGAAACAACAACTATCTTCGCCTCTTTGTACATTTCACCCATAAGCACATACAGGTTATTTGAGATCTTCTCCACCTTCATTACCACAAGCATGCCCTTCACAATTCTCATCACTCCATCCTCGGTGAAATTCTTGCATCTGATGTCATCAAATTGTCCCAAGGACAATATGTTCTTTTGCAGGCCCTTCACATGACATACTCCTTGTACGGTTGGAACAATACCATCATGCATCTTCAGTTTGATGGTACTGATTCCAACGATCTTTAGGGTGTGATCATTCCCCATGTACACAAGTCCTTCTGGGATGGTTTCATATTGGTCAAACCATTCTTGTCGAGATGTCATGTGCCATGTTTCACCCGAGTCGATAATCCATACATCGTCGAGATGCTATCTACTTCTAGCAGTCATCGTTTCTTCACTAACAAGTATATATCCTTTTTCAGAAGTACTCACAACATTCCCCTAAGAGATATTTTCACCACTCTTATTATTCCAACAATACTTCTTAGTGTGCCCCTTCTTTCCAAAATTGAAACATGTGACATTCTTCTCCGTACTCCTTGAATTAGACCTTCTATGATTTTGGCTCCCACTGGAACCACGCTTCATCATCCTTCCCCTCTCCATTGACAGAGCCTCTTCTTGGTGCGATGTTTTCTATATGTCCTCCTTCTTCTTGTGCTGAAATTATTCTTCAAGAACTATGGCAACAACATCATTAAAGAGAAGCATATCCGTCAGGATATTTTTGGTGTGGTTGATAATGATTTGGTCATACAAATCTAGAAATCTCTAGAGTAGAATATCTACACGACCAGTATCCATAATTTTATAGACCAATGTCGTGAGCTGAGAGAATAGGGTATTGAGGTTTTTGATGTGTTCAGTCACCGATGATGACTCTTCCATCCAAAGAGTGTAAAATTTTCTCTTTAGAAAAAAAAATTGTGCAGTGACTTGCCCTCGTATAACTATGTCAAAGTATCCCATAATTATTTTGTCGTCTTTTTCTCTGTAATGCTTGATAGGACCCCATCTTCCTAATCCAAATGGATGTTGGCAATAGAATTGTTGTCCATATCATTTCATTTCTCCTCTGTCACACCCACTAGATTTTTTCCAATTTCTAGTAGGCAATTATCCATCCACAATACTGCCTGCATCTTCATTTTTCATAATGAAAAAATTTTCCCATTGAATTTTTCAATCTCGAATTTTTCCACCATTTGGACATGTCGTTAGTCCAAAAACTCCCCCATTTTACAAAGATATATTTAATAATCTCAATAAAATTTTTCTGATGTGAAAGATCAACTGGATTCTCAGTCACAGAGCATACTAAAATTTACAAGAATTATTAATACCCAAAAATGTGGACAGCACCAAGTTAGAACCTGCCCTTTGATACCACTTGTTCGGACTGAAAAAAAAAATTGGCCCACCAGTGCAGCGATAATCATGAGATAAAATAAAGTTCAAAATGCAGAAATAAAAGGGATGCCATATGTAACATGAAAAAAACCCCAAATGGATGGGGTAAAAACCACAGGTAAATAGAAGGATCGCTATGGGTTAAAAGTGGGTACACACTCCCTCACTATTACAAGGAGAAAACCATTGTAAAATATCTCATGAATAAGTGGGGAAATAAACCTCACAAAAAAACTGCTTAAATATAGAATAACTGGTGATGAGATTGCCAGTGAAGGTGATGATTAAAATCTTCTGGGAGATATCCCTTTTTATAGGCAATCCACCCTTGCATATCTCCTATCCCACTGCCTTCTCCTGCTAGAGGTTTGGTGGGGGTATGGCCACAACCACCAACCCAGCCCACCCCCTTTGACAAAGTGGGGGGTGGTGCCATCCTGGAAAAAAAATTACTGAAATCTTCTTCAATTGGAGGAAAATCATTCCACTGTGGCTTCACTCAAACTCATATTGGTGGCTCAGATTCTTCATTAGACCTTGAAAAATTCGATCTAATCTTCAATGATTAGTGGTCTAACGATGGTTCATACAAACATGGCTTTCCTCTATCATCGGAATCAGTTAATATCTTTGACCAGGCTTGGAAGAAATATTCCAGTTTGTTGAACTTGATTTCTTCATAGTGTATCCCAAGACTGAGCTCATCATCGAATCTCTTATGGTTTCAATTTAAATAAATTATACTAGGCCGTACCCTAAAAGTCTTCTTGGGTTTTGGTGGTTCAAGTCTCCCCAGATTCCTTTATTTATGTATTTACATGTTTCTTTGTAGTTTTGTAGTTCTCTTCCCCAATTGTTTGTAATTTAATTACTCTTACACACACCCCAAATTCTACTACCCCCTTTCTTTAATTTTATATTTAATATCTTATCATGTTTCCTTAAAAATTCAATATTATCCATGAGAGATTAAATTTCCAACATTCATTTTCACACATCACAATCTCAAAAAAAATATATTCAATTAATTCCATTTAATTTATTAATCATAAATTAAATTTCTAACACCAAAAAACAAATTACAATTATTCCAAAAAATACATTTGTGATTATTCCATGGAAAACCATGATAAAGTCATAAAAATTTGTTTGAAAATATAAACAAGACATTCCAGAACGTTGATAATTAATCACCAAAAAAAATTTCTAGCCAATTAATAATGAATAAATAATTTTGGAACTAAAAATAAAAAACATTATAGACTAGCCAATTAAGTACCAAAATATCCAAAAACACATCAGATTTGTACAAAAAAATGCATGTTTCAAGTGAAAAAAATATTGTCAAATCAAACTTCTCCACATTCAGCTCATTGCTTTTCATTAAGAAATCACTCAAAAAAGGTCAAGAAAATATCATTTTGAAGCTCAAAAAGTGATGAAATGCATGTAATGGGACATATAATAAATAATTCAATTCTCATAATATCCACAAGAAAAACAAATTCAATATGATCTCAAGAGGAAAGGAAGTGTGTGATCCATATTCCAGCTTTCAAAGATGAACCAAATGGATATGTAAGATAGAAATGTTCACAATTGTTCATTCGAGTTCCCAATCCCTCTTTCAAGTTTCCACTTTGTCAACAATCATGCCCAAACACAACCCAAACAAATCACAACATTTTTAGTGATTAATTTTTTCATTTTACAGCCTCAAACTATGAATCAAAAATGAATCAAAGTATAGTAGTCAATTGCATCTTGGCTCCCCTTGGATATCCCCTGGAAGGTGAGGTTAGGCACCACCCAAGTTCTACCTTTTTTTATATAGTCCACCAAATGTACAAAGGCGACAAGAAGCATGCCAATTAAATAGCTCAAAGGTAACTAAAAAGTCATACCACTTTTCACTTATTCCACATATTTATTTATGTGTAAATTGAAAACCACTTTTTATTTTAGGAGTCCCATTGATTTTTTAATGAATTTGTGACACTCATCTTTTCCTCACAACATTCATCAATCACATGGACCAAGTACATAGAGTTCAGAACATCATGTAATTTATTCATTCATCACTTTTTATTTGAGAAACACGCATGAATCAATCAAATATTATAAATCCCCCTCTAGAGTAACCAAAAAACATGAATTAGTAAGGATTATTCCTATTAAAAACCCCTGAATTGGTTTGAAAAGATGAAACCTCCCCCTAAACTTCCACCCATATTGACTCCTAAGAGCATAAAAAATCGTTTTTTGGGTGAATTCCATAATGAAAAGAGAGATATGAAAACTGTTGGCCCAAATGGTGAAATGGAAAATAAATAGGGTTGAATTGTAAAACTTAACATGGTCATAGTAACTAAAATAGTACGGTGGAATTTGGTGAATAAGTTAAAATTATTTAACACACCCAAATAGCAAAGAGAGATAAGAGTGAAAACAATAAAGAAAAATAACAAGATAGAACAATGTTTTTTATAGTAGTCTAGATCAAAGTGATCCTACATCTACTCTTCACACACTCTCTAACTCTTTGAGAGGTATGAGAACCCATTATGACCACACTTTTGAAGGGAGTAACGAACCTATTATAATATTTCCTTTCAATATACCAATTCACAACCAAACCTCTTGCCTTTTTCACACCTAGAGGCACAACCCAGACACTTTCCTTTTTCACACCTAAAGGCACAACCCAACACTCCAACCTTTTTTATCTTGATTTTTGATCAGGTTAATATAACCAAGATGCTATCTTTTAATAGATGCACAGCCGTGTGAAAGTTATGTTACAACTTATGACTATACAACATATAACAATACAACATAATGAAATATAAAATGGTTAAACTATAGAAAGATGTAAATTGAGTTGTAGGTGTAAAAATAAGTATCTTAAACCTTTCATAAAAGTAGTAAAATGTCAAAGCCTTAGACAATCTAGCACAACCTCAGCAATTCAAAAGTAGTGGAACAAAGTGGCTCACAAAAATTGTAGCATTTAGTAACTTATAATCCATATCTTTCTACTTGAGTGATTCAAACTTTATTTATAAACAAATTCAAATGGATAATTGATTTAATACAATCTCTACAATATCCCTTTACATGGGTGTTTCCTAAATTATATTCACATCCAACAATGGTTATAATAATATAAATATGGAAATATAACAGTTACCTTAGTTTAAGTTTCACCCATATTCTGATAAAATAATTATCATGTTTCATGTCTTTAAGATACATTCTCCTTAATGCAGTCTAGAAGTATTTATTTATATAGTGTTCTACATGAAACGTATTCTCATATTATACTTGATAATAATCTCTCTTATTTAACTTAGTATCGAGTGCTTCTTGGTAGTATATTGTACACCACATAACCTTAGGTAACTTCAAGATAATACAATTTATAAATTGTAATCTTAACCTTCAACTAATAACGATCGATATTTTTCCCCTATAACTCAATCAATTATAAAAAAGTTATCTTAAAATAACTATGAACATAATCACTAGAATAAAACAATAAATTATGAAATGATAATATAGAGAAAACAAAGAACATCGATTTACAGTGGATCGAGATACCAAAACAATGAAGAAAAAAAGTGTTGTAATGTTGATTGTGTTAACTTTACCTCGTTTCTTCATATATAAAATTTATAATATATTGGTTATCCCATAAAATTAAGTTCAATTATAACATTGTGTTATATTATTATCATAGTATAAGAATCTAACTTAGATTTCATTCTATTGAAAATGTAATTTAGAGTTCTATCTTAAGAGTACATTCTTCATGATAGTGTATTGTAAAGTAAAAATGTAAGAATAAGTTCCTATAAAATGTAAGAATAAATTACAATTTCCTTTTTTAACAATTAACTACATTACACAATCCATAAAATTTTATAATAGTGACTATTCAAATTGTAAGAGAAAATAATGAAAACATAAGATTCATTGAAAAAACATAAGCTTCATTGCAAAAACATAAGAGTCATTTGAAAATCGTAAGAGCAAACTTCATTTTTTAAGAGTCATAAAATTTTCCAACAACTTGAATAAGAAGAGTAAAATAGAAACCATAAGGGTTATAATAAAAAATGTAAGGTTTAGTTCAAAATTCATAAGATTCAATCCTTCACTCCATAAGAGTAATCTTAGAAATGTAGGAGGGATTTACATTGTGAAAAATAAAAACATAATAAATTTATTTGATACGTATGATATTTAAAAAATGTGTAATATATTAGACTTAGTGAAATTTTCAAAACACAACATTCATAAGATATTCAATATTAAAGAATGATACATAATATATTGTACTTTGAAAAAAAAATATACAACTCATACTATGAAAAACAAAATAATGATAATAATCAAAACAAAAATAAAAAAGAATAAATACTAAGTATAGAGTGAGTGGGAAATTTTTAATTATCAAAACACTATAAAAAATATGCAAGGTAACACTTCGAAAATATCCCCTTTTGATAATTAAAAAACTGAAATAAATACATAAAACTCTTCCCCTTTTTTTAATTTAACAAATAAACAAAAAAATAAAACTATGAATTATAGAAAACTCAAGATAAATTAAAATTGTATGAAAACTATGCTTAAGAATTTTAAAATTAAACTCAATGCATGCTTTGATTAAGAAATAAAAGATTAACTCCACCTAAATGAATTTAGAAATCAACATGCTTTAGTATATATATAAATTAATGAAATGGATCACTTTAAAAAAATACATACTAAAAATAAATATACTTTTAAAGTATAGCAAATAAGAATAGGAATGTTCCCCTTTAATTTATGATTCTTATCTTTCTAGAATGATCAAACTAGACTTTGTACTACTGTGAATTCCTCTTGTACAGAAGTCTTTAAAAACTGCAATGCTACATTAAATATACTTGATGATATTTAATGAATTATAAAAATATGCACAATGGACTTTTTTATTTACAATGCACACAAAGAAAGAAAACTAGCCTGAGGACTCACCCAGACACCGCCACCCCAAACCCCAAACCCTCTTCCACCACAGCCACCTGTGTGGGGAAATAAAAATATATGAAATGAATTAAAACAAATAATAGTTAAAGTTCATTCTAGTAAACCATATAATATAACATAAAATACACGCTCATTGTTTAAAATAAAAACTTATAGTTTAAAGTTAAAACTAATATACTATATAATAAAACTATGGTTATGAATTCTAGAAAAAAGAAAAATGCATTACCTATATATGTATAGAGGTTTAGGTTCCACCCATTTCTTCATGGTACCTTTGGGAACCCAAATTAAGTGAACTTTCTGAACATTTGAACTCATTAAAGATGTAGCAATTTAGGTATTTTTTCACCCAATTGATTTTCTGAAACTTTCACAACATTTAAAATTATAATGACCCTATAATCAACATTTAAAATTATTTACAGTAAAATAACAAACCTTTTCTATATTATATTAACATACTTCTTAAAATAAATAGGAATTACAATGTTTACCTTTCAAAGAATATTTCCTGACATTGGATTTCTTAAAAAATATATTTCTTCTATAATTATGACCAAATCCTTCTATAACTTTTCATTCTAATTTTAAACACCCTATAAATTTTCAAAAAAACCACTAAATCTAGAGGTGATATACTTGAATTTTCCATTCTCATCCTTAAAATTCGGACTTTCTTCATTTAGATTAGAATGTTCAAAATCAACATTATTCTTCTATTTTAAAAAACTTTTGTGATCCTTCTTCAACTTCATATATGAATCACCAATAATAACAATTTTATCTTGGAACTCTTAGATTTTCTTTTCAAGATTTTTAATACAAGGATTATTATTTTGAGAATCATGTTAAGAGTCCTAATCATAATCTAAATTACTTACCTCATATATGTTAGTCATTAAACATATATTCTTGTCATTCCTTAATGATTCACCAAATTCACTTGAAGAACATGTTTAAGAAGGTGATAAAGAAATTTTACTATATTTAGCTATAAAACAATCATTATCAGTTTCCTTTTCATTTCTATATTTAGAACTTTAATATAGATCATCAAAACAACTCCATGCTACCATGGCCTTCTTCTCTTATTCTTGAGATTCCTTTGATTTTTTTCCCTTGGGAATTCTTATATTTATGTGGAATTTCTTCCTCTGGTCATAACTTGTAATATTTTACTATCGCAAATTTATATTTAAACTACCTTCTAAGTAAGAAAATGAAATTCCATTATCTTTATTCTCTTTTGGATAGTGTTCATTTTCATTTTTCTTATTCAAGAATTCCATTTATAAGTATCCATGCTTCATACAACTAAAAAAATAGGTTTCTTATTTAATCAAGATTCTTCTTTCTTCCTTGCATTCCTTTTATTTTATCACTCTCTTTCAAAATTATTTTCCACAAGATATTTCCAAATTTCATGAGCAATAGTGTATCTTCATATATTTTTTTAAAAAAATATAATAAACAAGAAAAAAATAATACTCATAACTTTAAAATTAAGATCATATCTAATAGAATCTAAGCCTTTTAAATTAACTGGATTAGATTTAGGAAAATAATATGACATTTTTACAATATCCTAGTATAAAATATCTATACTTGTAAGATAAAATTCCATGTTAATCTTACACTGAGAATACTTACTACCATTGAAGTATGGTGGGAGTATAGGTTTCAAACTATTTTCATTACTCAAAAAATCCATCATTGGAAAAGATATTTCCCATTGTAATTTTTAAGTTCTAGGATTTTATTAGTGATAAAACAATATAAATAACTAGAAATCAAAGAAAAAATAAATCCAAATGAGATCCTGCTCTGAATCCAATTTTAGAGGTATTAGGGTAAACGTAATAGAGCTTAATTATCCTTAAAATTTTAGGATTTGATAAAAAATACTATCCCATATGGTGAGATAGAAAATAAAATAGTTTGGTTAATTCTAAATCTTAATATAATCTCAGTAATTAAAATAGTACAATGTAGTTCAGTGGATAAGCTAAAATAATTCAACACACCCAAATAGAAAATTAAGTGAAAATTGAAAGTAATAAAGAAAATAAATAAGAGAGCACGTGGATTTTTATAGTAATTTAGATCAAATTGATCCTACATATACTCTTTACATACTCTTTAACTCTTTGAAAGTTATGAGAATCCATTATAAGTGAAAACCCTATTATGAACCTACCATTCAATAGAATAAGGCACAACCAAACCTCCTTCCTTTTGAGCACTTAGAGGCACAACCCAAACACCTTCCCTTTTTCACACCTAGAGGAACAACCCAAAACTATTTCCTTTTACTAGGGATAAGACACAAACTATGTGATCATGCTTTTTGATCAGGTTAGAATAACCAAGAAATTGTCTTTTAATGGAGGCACAATAATGTGTAATTTTTGTTCCAAATCAATAAAAATTATACAATGTATAACCATACAAAACAAAGAAATATAAAATAATTAAACTAGAGAAATGTGAAAATGGAGTTGAAGCTGTTGAAATAAGCAGCTTTAGACCTTCAACAAAGCAGTAAAACTTTGAATCCTCAGGAAATATAGCACAACCTTAGTAATTCAGAAGTAGTAGACCAATGTGGCTCGCAAACATTATTTCACTTCAGTGTCTCATAATTTATATATTTATACTATATTATTTCAATATTTATTTATAAATGAATTTCAATATCCAATTACTTTAACACAATCTTCATGATCTTACTCCACATGGGTATTTCCTAAATTCTCTTCATATCCAACAATGGTTAGAATAATATAAACATGCAAATATAATTGTTTCCTTAGCATAACTTTTCAATATATTCTTTCCAGTGGGAATGATTTTGGGTGCATGGTTTAAGGGGAACCATATGAAAACATAACCCTCTTATTGTTTTCATTTAAATTCATACTGATCATGTAACATCCTGACCCGAGATCCACTTAATCGGTGCCCTGAGTTGGTGGGTCACATGGCCTCAAGTCCATCTACCCTTATGCTAGAGGCTATAAACTAGCAACGAGGGTCCAAGGTGGTATGATGGGGAGATTATACCCTCGTATAAGAGTGGCACAACATATATAATAAATAAAAATACAATAGCATAAGCCTAATATAACAGATGGCCCATCAGAAACAAACAAAATAATCAATTGTGGAAGCTTAAACAACTATGTAACATGAATAAATACTATAATCCATAGGTTAATTCCTATAAAATGATGTCATGTCATGCTGATATATAAAAAAGGGGGAAAAGAGGATACAGGGCATATTCATATACAACATTATATACAAAAATATAAAAAGTTAAAAATACATCTCCACTAGAATCATGAGCATACACTCATTCCTTTGTTCCCATGATCCATGTTATGAGTAAAGTAGATCAAACATTTGTAACAGAGTTTTTTCCCTTATCCATAGTTGAAATCATAGTCTACTTGTGTACCAAAGGTGGCTCAAGTAGGGTGTGAGATAAAATCAATAGGCCACCACCAACAGTGTTTGGAAATAATCTAACCAACGTACATAGAATAACATTATGCAGGTATAATGGATAATAAAAAATTCTAAATAATTAATACCAGTGGGCTCAGGTTCTTACAGGACACCAAGTTAGATCTACCTTCTTCGACATAGGATTGTGTATGATTTTGACTGATAAACATATATATAGTAGTCATATATATATATATATATAATAGGTATACATGTATATGAACACTATATGTGGGGATGTTTAGAGGCATATACATGGATACTAGGTGCTATCTGGACCCGGGGCATAACTCAGGCATCCATAACTCGTCTAATGAGCTAATGGATCTAGAAAAAAGGGTACAAGACCTGAATATCATATAAATTCAAGACATATTTCCCATAACACAATATGGTGGGGTGATTTTCTATGACCAACACCCTAAGTAAGGGAACAAGAAGCATCATTCCCATCATCTAGATAAAAGTATAACAGTGTGATACATCATGACCAGCACCCAATATAAGGGAGCGAGAAATACCATGCTAAACTGAACCCTACACCATTGTACAATGTCCAATAGTAATGGTATACTCATAATAATAATAATAAACATGTGGGATCACCTCTAATGCATTTATAACCATTTATCACAAATAACCAAGGGTGAAAAAATCATTTAATTCATGTTCATAATTATAAAACATGTGTCGTGTCCTTGACACACATTTCCATTCATTTAAATTAATCCATTAAATTCTAAAGGCATGACAACTCAATTTACAAGTCAATCCAAACACTTATATGGTGTTTGGTTATTTAAACATTTATATAAATGAGGGAAATTCCATTTTCCAATTCAAGTTGAACACTTAGACAATGTTTGGTCTTTAAAACATTTACATATAAAAGGAGGGATTATCATTTGGAATATCCAAAGGGGAGTAACTCAATGAGGCAGGAAACCTTCAATAAGATAACATGGGTCTATGGGATTAAATAACATGGCATGATTAATTAAAGAAGGAACAACACATTTTAAGGCATTGCATGGAAGTGTTCAGTATTTTTCACATCAACAAAAGATATGAAAACACCTAAAACATGATGGAAAAATACTATAAATACAACCTTAGGTCTATAGATGATGACTCATATAGTCTCGACCTTTGATTCGAAATATAATGGAATAAAATTTCAAAATAGACAAATTACCTGAAAATAGGGAAAAATATCTCACACCAAAATAGCACAAGAGACGGGAATATAAACCATGATAGAATGTAAGGGTATTAGAGAGCCTACTGTTGTAGATCCAATGTGACCAATGGCAATGGAATTAGAGTCTGAATGGAGGAGTTATCTCAATCCCTAACCAAGGAGGATAAAGATCCTTTAGGAGAATAAAATAGGTGCTACACAGTAGAAATGGGAAAATAAATAGGTGGGTAAGGATTTAATGAATTAAGTGAAAAATGGTAAAATATCCCCTTATAATGGGGTCGCATGGTTTGGCCGCATAGTTGGACAAACCATGCACTAATCGTGCACCTGTCACTGCCCATGAAATCCACTCGCATGGGCTAGGTGAAAATTTTCCTAACATTGTACAAGTCTTGTGAAATGTCCATATCAAGAATTTTTTTAGTTATGCATGGGCATGTGTCCTGGATCATATGGTTGCAGACAAACTATGTGTTCTCTCCTATGCACTAGGTACCTCGTATGGTTGTGTCGCACAGTTAGCACTAACCGTAAGCTACCTATGTGACCCACTCTGTTTGTCCAATTTTTAGAGATCTGGGCTCCAAAAAATCCCCAAAATCTCCAAAAACATTCCTTGGGCAGTAGGGGACATTTATCAAGATAAAAAAAAGGATTAAAACTAAAAAAATGAGACATACCTTCATGAAAATTTAGGTCATTACTACCTCACCTCCTTATAGCAACTAATACTTGAGTTGTCCTTCAGAGGGTAAAGAGGGATCGTCTGAGAAAATATCTGACCACTGAACTCATATATCAGCTTCTCACTCACATGTATCATCCTATATTTGGTCATTCTATCATAACACCCATTTCAAAGGAACTAACCTACCTTAGAGACTCTTAACACTCTGATCCACAATATGCACTGGGTACTCCTCAAAGGAATCATACATATCTTACTCAGCCTCATCAGGCTATAGAATATGCAACGAGTCTGGATAATACCTATGAAGCTGAGATATGTGAAAGACACCATTCATAAACAGGTGTCTGTGGGTAAGTTTTATCTGGTAATCCAATGGTCTGATTTGGTTCAAAACCTCAAAGGGTCTAACAAATCATGGCACAATCTTACCTTGCCTCTAAATTCATTGATAGCCTAACCTGGGATAAACTCTCAAGAAAACATGATCCTCGACCTCAAACTCAAGAGGTCGACAATGTCGATTAGAATATGACTACTTTATATACTGAGTTATCAATATGTTCTTCTTGATTAGTTAGTCTTGCTCTGAATTCTCTTGGAAGTGACTTGGTCCAAGAAAAGTTGCATCCCCCACCTCTAGCTAGCAAAAAGGTGATCGACAAGGCCTCCCATATAAGGCCTCATAAGGATCCATTTGAATGGTAGTATGAAAACTATTTTTTTAATAAAACTCAATGAGGGGTATGTGTTTCTCCCAAGAACCCTCAAATTCAAGGACACATGCATGAAGTATTTCCTATAACACCTGAACTGTTCACTTAGTGTGTCCTTCAGTCTAAGGGTGACAGGTTGTGCTCAAAAGCACTTGTATTCTTAAGTCCTTTTGTAACCCCTTCCAGAACTGAGATGTGAATCGAGCATCCTGGTCAGATATGATAGAACATGGAGCTCTATGAAGATTTATGACCACCATGATGTATAGTCTCTCTATCTCATCTACTAAAAAGGTCTCCCGAACAGTTAAGAAGTGTGCGGCCTTCATTAAATGATCAATGACTACCCAAAATATATTATTTCCAGGAGGTGGTTTAGGTAAAACTATCATTAATTATATATAAAAATCATTCTATTTCCACTCAGGAATTGATAATGGTTGTAAAGTCCTTTTGGTCACTAATATTACACCTTCACCTGCTGATAGGTGAAACATCGAGTGATAAAGCCAGTTATCTCCTGTCTCATAGCAAGCCACCAATATTGGTGACATAATTATTGATACCTCTTAGTGAAATTGGGATGTACTTCCCAAACTGAGGCAAGATATTCCAGCATAAACTCCTCTCAGATGTATTCTAGGACCTAGACATGCCTAGAATAGTGTAAGGTCCCATCCTTATCCATGGTCTGACTAGAAGATAAATCATCATCTAAGATACTTTCCCTTAAGACTAAGCCCTCAAGATCTTATATTTTCCTCATTCTCACCTATTCTATAAGTTTAGAGGTCACTGTTAATTTTTTGAAGACTTCCTTCCCATAATCCTCCTAAACCTCAACATGAATTTCTAAAAACAAGGCCATGAGATGCCACTCACCACTAGCCTCCTAAACTGTATGTGTCTGAGTCTTCCAACCCAAAGCATTGGATATTTCATTTACTTTACTAGGAATGTAGGAAAAATCAAAATCAAAGTATTGTAGGGACTCGACCCACATGTGTTGCTTTAGATTTAGATCAAAATTCATAAAGATATACTTGTGGATTTTGTGATCGGTGAATATGAAAAATTATTCCCATGTAAATAATGAATCCAGTTGAATAAAGCATGGACAAAATCAACTATCTTAAGGTTGTGTGTTGGGTAGTTTTACTTGTGAGGCCACAACTAATGATACTCGACACAACAACTCGCTTTTCCTATATCAAAATATCTCATGGTCTAATACCTGATGTGTCATAGTAAACAATATAGCTCATGACTGGCTGTGAAAGAATTAGGATTGACATTGAAGTTAATATTCCCTTCAACTAATGAAAGTCTTATTCATAATATTCTGACCATATGAATTTAAAAACTTTTTTAGTCAATCCCGAAAGAGGTTCTCCTAGGTGTGAGAACACTTGGATAATGTTTTTGTAATACCTGGATAGCCCCAAGAAACTCTATATATCAAAAAATTCTTGGGATTCTCCCAGAAAACTACATCTCTCACTTTCTCTTGGTCAACTAATACTCCTTTCTCTAAGATGATATGACCCAGGAAGTGGACTTTGTCAATCTGAAAGTGGAATTTATTGAGATTAGTATAAATTTGGTTCTCTCTCAATGTATTCATCAAGATCGTAAGATGTTGGACATGGTCATGTCAAGAATAAAAATACACTAATCTTTCATTCATGAAGACTCCCATGAATGAATCTAGATATGGGTGGAAAACCCAATTCATTAGAACCATGAAAATAGTTGGCACGTTCATGAGATCTAACAACATTAATAGGTGATTGAAAAGACCACACATGATTTAGAAATATGTATGAGTTATATATGAGGATCTAACATGTACCCGATGGTATCCTGACATCAAATAAATCTTTAAAAACACCCCCGCTCCTCAGAGCTGATTAAAGAGGTCTTCTATTTGAGGCATCGGATATTGGTTCTTAATCATAAGTTGGTTTAACCATCACTAATATACACAAAACCTAAGGTTACCATCTGACTTCTTGGAAAAAAAGGACTGGTGAACCCCAATGAGATGTGTTGGGGCATATAAAGCCTTTATCCTCCAAGTCTTACAACTATTTCTTGAGCTCTAGAAGCTCCATAAGGGACATACTATAAGGATTAATTGACAATGGTTCCACTCTTGGAACTAGCTCAATAGTGAATTCTACCTCTCTCACTAGAGGTAGCTCAAAAATGTCGTCAGGGAGGAAGTCCCTAAAATAATCCAACATAAGAGGAAAAACATTGGGTTGTATCCCTTGATCATCTAATAAAATACTAGAAATATGGGTTATCACTCTGCCTTGCCCCTGATTATCAAGTCTATCTTGAGACATATGAACATTCCATTATCCCTTATTCACATATCTACCACCCTCTGGTGATGTAAACATCCCTCTCTAATGATAGAAATTGATATGATCTTAAAAGATAATTAACCAATCCATCCCAAGAATTACATCAAATCATGTCATGTCAAGGAAGAAGATATTCCATACAAAGAGATACCTTCCTTTCTCAAGGGGGAAATCCTTACATCAGAGAACTCTCACTTATCAGATACCCAATAGGGTATCGAGTGTCGTGATTCCAAAGTAATATTATATCTATAGTCCTAGACTCTCTATAATTTCATCATATATGAAAAAATTGTGGTGCACCTGTGTCAAATAAAGTAGACACTAAAGTAGAGGCTACTAGAATAGTACCTTGAATAGTAGAAGGTCGGGTGCTCTTCACTTATAGCATAGGATACACTGCATGTAACTGCCTGTACTGTGGCCCTGATTCACAACCTTATTTCCCTAAGAAGGCTCACTTTTCTAGCACTAAAAGACTTGAGTTTGGTTCCCTCTTCCCCGACCACCACCTCAGCCTAATCGGCCAATGGTATTATAGCTTCCTTTCTAGAAATATTCTATTTTCCCTAATCTGTAGTGTGGAGAAGGTGTATATCCCCTCTTTCTAGGCACCGATGGAAAGGTCCTATAGAAGTGTTGGATATGCCCCATCCTTATACAGCCTCTAAATTCTACTGGATTGTGCATACATTGAGGTTTTTTGTGTCCTAGTTTCCCAAAAAAGAGACATATCAAGAAGCTATTATGATAAACTTCTTGACTAAAACTACCCCTGTAAGAAGCCTTTAAATGTTGATTCCTCTCACTAGAAGAAACACTGCCAAGTCTGGGTGCTAAACCACCCTGGTTCCCACCTTCAGCTTCCCTAAAATTCTACTCATTAATGAGGACCCGGTTGGCTATCTCAGAAGTAGTCATTAGCTAAAAGATATTGACGTGTGATTGGATGGAGAATACCAACCCATCCTTGAATCTCCTAGTATTCATAATATTATCACCAGATAGAATCAATGTGAAATGCTTCATATTAGTATAATGAGTAGAATACTCCATGAAAAACATGGATCCCTACTACAGGTTCATAAATTCTCTAGCTCGTTCATCCCTCAACATCTGTGGAAAGAGGTAATCATATAAGATCATCTGGAAGTCCCTCCAAATCATATCTCAATGTCGGTCTTCCTGGGTAATTACATCCCACCATCGCTTTCCAAAACCATATATCATATAGGCAGTGAGATTGACCCTCCGATATGGAGGCATCTCAAGATATGAAAATATAGAAAGAATAGCCTCTAGACATGACCCAGTAGAATGTGTTCCTCCATCCCCTGATAATGTGGGAGGCTTCTACTACTAGAAATCCTGAGTCAACCCTGCCATAGTTGGGGTACATTGAGAAACACCTTGCATATACTAAATTATATGGAAAAATACCTCTCGAAACTATGCATCAGTTCCCATATCAATAATCTCAGGTGGTTCCATATGTATAACTATAGGAGGTATTATTGGAAGCTCAGGTACCACCACCTTTGGAGCATGGTCATCACTTCTTTCCTAGTGTACGACTCGAGGCTTTCATGGTGGAATGATTATATAATTTCAAATTCACATCTCAAAAAAGAATTTAGAAGTTAATTTTTTTCATATATATAATAGGATAGGTACATATCCTTCATATAGAAAAGATCACACCTCTCTACCTGCTCCAAAATAATGGTCTATGTGGTAAAGTAAAACCATAATAGGCCATAAGAATGTAATAGACACTCCCAAATACCCACTACTAAGGTCATTTTTTGGTCTAGGAATCATATAACATAGTAAAGGTCCCGATATATGGAGTGTCGATTGCAAGGTGTAGAGGAAAAACCCTTTACATTGTAATTGGAATCCCCATTTAGTAGTAACCATTTGATTTAGAAGATTTAAATTTGTTGGAACTATGGTCATTTTTGCATGAATTGGAGTATGGTTTGTGTTTTTTGTAAATCCTCAGAGGAAGTTTAGAATGTGTGCCAGTAAAGTGCTCATACATGTCAAGCAGATTACAGTATTGAAGGTGGCACCATTTTCCAGTGTTTGCCAAATTTTTGGGCCTGAAAATCGACAAATGGAGAAAAGTGTTTTTGGAAAAGAAACTTGTGCACCATATGTTTTTGAATATCATAACATGGAAAATGGAAAAGGGAGAAGGGTCGTGAAGGTTTTGGGCTGGTCGTGCAAGTGACTTGCGTGCCAAGAAAGGACTTGCATGCTGATGCCTAAGAGGTTGGAAAGTTGTGCGTCTGTTGTTATTTTAGATCAGAGCTTCAAAATATGGAAAAGGAAATATGGTCGCACAAGTATTGGTGTGTTCGTGCAAGTGATTAGCACGAAAGTGGCTAGGGCGGTTGGAGCTGTGCACCGGGACTTGCGCGCCATGAGGACACTTGTGCACCACCACGTAGGGGGTCCAGTTTGCTTATAAATAGAGGACCACCCCTCCTCATTTGTAACGAAGTTCAAGACTTAGAAATTTTTTAGATCTCATCACACAAGTGGTTGAGTCGTGCAAGTGGTTGTTGGGCCGCACAAGTAGAGGTTGCGCGCCGGTTGTTGGTTGCACATCCAAAGTGGTTTGGGAGTTAAAGGTGCTGAGTCGCACAAGTTTAGAGTTGAAGGAGGCAGTGTCGCACAAGTGGGTTGGTGTCACCTGCATGCCGAATTTGTACCATGCAAGTGACTTGCGCACCGGTATTGAAACTTGCGCGCCAGCCTTGGAGAAGTGCGCCAGGTGAGGTTGAAGTACGCCCGTCCTTTTTGGAGATGCACAAAAGCTGGAATATTGTCTGATACCTTTGGTGCAAAGTGAGATTAGTCTAAAAGTGAAAGTTGGACTTCAATAGAGCATCTACATACAACATAGGATAAATTCTTTTGAAATGATAGAGAGACCTCCACGTCTATAAACTGAGTGTGATTTCACCAAGGGTAGTGAGCCAGGGGGAGTCAACGGGAGTGACCTGAGGGATGCTGTGAGCTATCCCTGAACCTTTTGTAAAGGCGGTGAACCTAGGACAGAGTGACTGTGCCCAAACCTTTGAAATCCATAGCTAGTGAAGTTTAGTGGAATTTGGTATGACTGAAAACCTGTCAGCGTATGCTCCTTGGACGTAGCCCTTAGTGGTGAACCAAGTAAAAAGTGTTGTGTCATCTCTCTGCATGTGAATGTTTGATTTCTATTCATATCCATCATACAGGTTTAACAAGTTCCTACCAACGTGGGAATAAGATCCATCACTTTAAAAGAAAAATTTGACACCCTGATTCACCCCTCCCCTCTCAGGGTGTCTCGGGGTCCTACAAGTGGTATCAGAGGGAGGTTGCTGGTGTTGAATTTGTCCTTTGTCGTCATAGAGAATGCAGTCAATGTTAGGGGAGTCCCTCTATTCGATGGAAGTAATTTCTAGATCTGGAAGAATATAATGAGATCTCATCTAAGATCTCTTGGAATGGAAGTTCTGTTTTCCACTGTGAAAGGTATTAATGTTTCTGATCAAACAGGGATGGCTATTATTGATACAGATAGAAAAATTCTTGATGCAGATACTAAAGCACAGAATACTCTCACAACAGCACTTTCTGATCAGATTTATCTAAAAGTGATGAGTTGCACCTCAGAAAAGTCCTTGTGGGATAAACTTGAAAATATTTATGAAGGTGATATCAAAGTGAAGGAGGCGAAACTAAAAATGCTACACAATAGGTTTGATGATCTGAAGATGCATCCTGATGAGAATGCAGACTCCTTCTTCAATCAAATTATTGAAGTGGTTAGAGAAATTTGGGGCCTATGAGAAGAAATTAGAGACATTGATATTGTGAAGAAAATACTGATAAGGCTACCACCCATGTACAATGCAAAGGTGTCAGCCCTTGAGTAAAGAGATCTTTCCAAACTTTCTTTGGATGATCTGTTGAGTAGCTTGGTGGAATATGAAATGAGAGTCAAACCAGAAGATGCTACTACACGAGTAAGAAAGTAAATAGTGTTCAAATCCATGGAGAAACTAAAAATCTCAAAAGACATTAGTGGTGAAGACAAGGAGGAAAAATAAATTCTCTCTCTTATTGCCAAGAAGTTCCAGACAAGAAAAGGGAAATTCAAAGGGAAGCTACCTCTAGATTTATTTAGTTGTGGCAAAGTCGGGCACATTTCATCTCAGTGCTTAACAAAGATCGATGATGATGATAGCGATGCTAAAAACATTGAGAAGCCTTAGAAAAAGTTTTTCAAGAAAGGAGACTTCAAATCTAGAAATAAAGTTCTGAAGAAGAGTTTTTTCTATGAAGAGGAAGAAGATGATAATGAATTCTGTGATGAAGAAGAACCATAATTTAAAACTGGGAAACATGCTTCCATGATGGCCACTGTTGAAAAATCAGAAGACACTGGTGGAGAAAATCGGTTAAAAACTAGTGTAGATCCCAAGTTGCAACTTAAGAATGCTATTAGGAAGCTTAATATTAAATGTAAGAGTTGAAATAAGTGGAAATCAATGGTAGAATAATCAACTGAATATGTTGATCAACTTGAAGCTAAAATTGAACGACTGGAAGAATTTTTGAAAGTACAGTCTAAAATTCTTGAAAGCAATGATGATGTAGTGGATCTGAAGCTGAGAATTGAAGAGCAGACAAAGTTCATCAATGACCTCACCTCCATACTAGAAGAAAAATCCAAGATTGTTGAGGGTCTTGAGGAGGAAGTTGTTACTCTTAAGAGTAAACATGAGACTGAATAAATTTCAAAAGAATCAAGGAAGAAAATATAGTTTGGAAGATTCTCAGATGCAGAATTACTGGCAAGAGCCAAGAGTGGTTCAGATGGGGTAGGAAAAATCTTGAGTGATCAAATACCCACTTTCATGGGAAAGATTGGAATTGGCTGTGAAGTTGATAGATCAACGGGTGGAAGTAAAGAGAGCCAAAATAAAGACAAGATGAAAATTAGACATGTTGAAACATTGCCTGAAGTTCTGAAAAAGAAACCCTCAATCCAAACTAAAAAGAGAACTAAAAATTACCCTCAAACATTCAGAAATGACAGGCAGTCCAACTATTCTCCCAAGAAAGAGAGTATGAGTATAAATTCAAGTGAGAAGACATTTCCTCCCATGAAGTGTCAGTTCTGTGGCTATCTGGGTCATACCATGTCATATTGCGAAGAGGAAAGGATCTATCTGAATGGGGAAGATATGGGACATCAAAAAAGGAGATTGACTTCATATACTCAATCTTATAGAAGAAATATTTTATAAGGATACTATTTTCATTGCTCTAACTTTGGTCATAAGGCTGTTAATTGCAAGCAGAGAAGGGACATGGACACCTCATACCGGAATTCAAGACAAGTCAGATCTCATCAACAAGATAGTGTTACTCTTTCAAACAGGTTTTCTCCTCTCGAAGATGACTTCAACTATGAAGAACCAATGTACACAGATGATATAATTGAAAGGCCATCAAGGATCTATACTCATTCCAATGTCTCATGGAAAGAAAGGAATAAAATTGAGAAATCCGACCTTGTAGAGGTTTCCCTCAAAGCTACAAAAAGAAACATTACTTGGATTATGGATAGCGTTTGTTCATCCCATATGACAGGTAATGTTGGCCTGTTGACAGATATCAAAAGGAAGGTTGATGGAATGGTTCGATTTGGTAATGATGGATCTCTGAAAATCAAAGGCAGTGGAAGTACCGAATTAGCTAATGGAGAGCTAAAGAAGACTGAAGTCCTTAACGTAGATGGCCTACGTCATAATCTACTCAGCGTGATTCAACTCTGTGATTCGGGACTTATTTTTACTTTTAATCAGAAAGGCTTCACTATTAAGGGAAAGACAGAAAATTCACTTATGAAAGGATGCAGAACAGAAGGCAACCTGTATCAGGTTGATAGTAAAAAAAATGTTTGCTACATGACTGTTGAAGAAGAAAACAATTTTTGGCATAGGATACTGGGTCACATCAATCAACAAGACATGGATAAAATATCAAAATTGAGGATTGTCATGGACATTCCTAACCTGAAGCATGAGCGTGAAAAATCTTGTGATGATTGCTTTTGTGGAAAGTTGGTCTGCAGTTCATATCGGCCAAAGAAGAAAAGGGCATCTCATCTACTTGATCTAATTCATACAGATGTATGTGGGCCGATAAATGTTGCTGGAACTCATGGAGAAAGTTACTTTGTCCTTTTCATTGATTATTACAGTAGAATGGCATGTTTTATGGTCATTCATAGGAAACAACAAGTGCTTGACTGCATGAAAACATATCGGTGAATCGCCGAGAATGATACTGGACGAACAATAAAATTTTTGTGATCTGATAATGGAGGGGAATACACATCCATTGAGTTCGAAAATTACCTTGAAAAACATGTAATACAGCATGAGGTAGCTGTTGTGAGAAATCCATGGAAAAATGGAGTTGTTGAGAACCGGAATCGACAGGTCAACAACATGGTCAGGACTATGCTGATTGAGATCGATATCTCCCGCCATTACTAGAAGGAAGTTGTTGAAGCTGCAGTGCACATTCAGAATCAAACAGGGCTTTATATAGGAGAAACGAAGACACAATATGAATTGTGGCATGGAAGGAAGCCTTCGTTGAAATACTTTCGTGTTTTCCGAAGTAAATTTTTCATTTGGAATAAAGAAGGAAATCAAGGGAAGTTTGGTGACAATGCTGATGAAGGAATTTTTCTTGGATATCCAATAAACAGAAAAGCCTACAAGTGTTTCAACAAGCGATTAGGAAGGATTATGGTAAGCAGTGATGTTAAGATAATTGAAGTGAAAAACACAAATGCTTCAAGAACGTCATATGCTGATGTGATAAAAAGTGAGGAAGAAAGTGAACGTGGATAAAATACGAATACAGAAATAGAGGAAGATGTACAAAACACTTAGCAGTCACATCATGATATTGATTTAGAATAATAATCTGAAGAAGAAACTATGGGTGGAGAGAATGCAACTAAACCACATAGAAGAAAACGTAGAGATGAGATTAATCTATCTAACTTAATTGGGGATAGGACTGCACCCACTCAAACAAGGAGGATGAGGAATAACACGCAATCTGTATTTCTGTTAGTTGTGGAGCCTTCCTCATTCGAAGAAGCTACAAAGGATGAATATTGGGTAAAAGCCATGAATGAAGAGCTAGATCAGATTGACAAGAATCAGACATGAGATCTTGTCCAGAGACCCAAAGGTCACAATGTGATTGGTACAAAATGGATCTTCAAGAACAAGTTTGATGAGCATGGAAGTTTTATTAGAAACAAGGCTCGACTGGTATATAAGGGATATTCCCATATTGAAGGTGTTAATGTTGAAGAAACCTTTTCTCTAGTGGCTAGACTGGAGTCAATCAGACTTTTCCTTTCCATGGCACTCCAAATAGGATATAAAGTATATCAAATGGATGTCAAGATAGCATTCTTGAATGGTGTACTCGAAGAAGAAGTCTACATTGAACAACCAATGGGTTTTGTTCTTGGTACTGATGAGATAAAGGTCTGCAAACTGAAGAAATCCCTATATGGTTTGAAGCAGGCACTACAAGAATGGTATTCCCGCCTGGACTCGTATCTCAAGAAGCTGGAGTTCAAAATAGGAGGAGTGGATCACAATCTATATGTGAAGAATTATCCAAAAGATCAATTCATGGTTCTAGTCTACGTTGATGATATCATATTTGGTGGCAGTAGGCAGAAATCAGTGGATGAATTTTCCAAACTTGGAAAGCATGAGGATGGGACCTCTGTAGATCCCACCATGTACAGGAGGATCATTGGGAGCCTACTGTACCAGACAGAAACATGTCCAGATATTGTCTTTGCCACATGGCTTGCGGCCCACTTTCAGAGTAATCCAAAGGAGGAACATATAGCGGCAGTAAAAAGAATCATGAGGTACATTCAAGGTACACATAACTTTGGGTTATATTTTGGTGCAGGCAGGGATAGTGAATTATCAGCATTTTATGATGCTGACTAGGTTGGTGATGTGGTAGACAGAAAGTCCACTAGTGGTGGAGCCTTCTATATTGGGTAGAAATGTGTTGTCTTGTTGAGAAAGAAACAAGAAAGTACTTCTCTTAGTACTGCTGAAGCTGAGTATATATCCGCCACAAAGGCATGAAATCAACTGCTATGGATGAAGAAAAAACTTACAGATATTGGTGATGAGGTGAATAAACCAATGGTAATTTACTGTGATAACAAGAGCGCAATTGATCTCACGAATAATCCTGTTCAGCATTCTCATACAAAACATATTGAAATCATGTATCACTTTATCAAAGAAAAAGTTGAGTAAGGGGTGATTAGAATGGATCATGTGGGAACTGATGAGCAAGTGGATGATATCCGGACCAAGCCACTATCAGCGGCTGTGTTTGAGAAGCATCAGTTGAACCTCGGTGTTCAGCCACCTCCCGGTGCATAAGGAGGTTATGAAATTCCCCTCTCCCCATTTATGATAACTATTTTTATTTTTTTATGGATGTGATGCAGGTTTGTGGGGGAGATACTATCCAGGGGGAGTATGGTTTGAGCAGAACAATGAACACATTACCGGTCTTTGGGTTTCTTGTCAATGGGGGAGAAAGGAATAAATTCAGGCATGTAATGCTTCTGTGATGAGAAGGATGAGAAGGAATACATTGGTCATGTAATGCTTCTTGGGCGTCATTGAGAATTACAAAACACGGGAACCCAATTCAAGATTTCTCTCTTGTTTTCTACACCGAGCATTGCTCACGTAGACTTAGAGTGTTGGCCGAGTTGATTCTTGTGTTTTTGGTTTACATGTGGATGGGGATCTATTGAATTTATGTTCTGATTGCCAACAAACCCAAAGGGTGAGATTTTTGGAACCATGGTCATCTTTGCATGAATTGGAGTATGGTTTGTGTTTGTTGTCAATCCTCAGAGGAAGTTCAAAATGTGTACCAGCAAAGTGCTCATACAAGTCAAGCAGATTACAGTATTGAAGGTGGAACCATTTTCCAGTGTTTTCCAAATTTTTGGGCCTGAAAATCGACAAATGGAGAAAAGTTTTTTTGGAAAAGAAACTTATGTGCCATATGTTTTTCAATATCATAACAAAGAAAAATGGCAAAGGGATAAGGGTTGCGCAGGTTTTGGGCTAGTCGCGCAAGTGACTTGCACACTGAGAAAGGACTTGTGCGCCAATGCCTAAGAGGTTATAAAGTTTCCCGCCTGTTGTTCTTCAAAATCAGAGCTTCAAAATATGGCAAAGGAAAGAGGTTTGCGCAATTATTGGTGTGTTCTCTCAAGTGAGTAGCACGATAGTGGCTAGGGCGGTTGGAGCTGTGCACCGGGACTTGCGCGCCGTGAGGACACTTGCGCGCCACCACGCAGGGGGTCCAGTTTGCCTATAAATAGAGGACCACCCCTCCTCATTTGTAATGAAGTTCAAGACTTAGAGATTTTTCGAGCTCTCGTAGCGCAAGTGGTTGAGTTGTACAAGTGGTTTTTGGGTCACGCAAGTAGAGGTTGCGCGCCGGTTGTTGGTTGTGCGTCCAAAGTGGTTTGGTAGTTAAAGGCGCTGAGTCGCGCAAGTTTGGAGTTGAAGGAGGCAGTGTCACGCAAGTGGGTTGGTATCACCTACGCGCCAAATTTGTACCGCACAAGTGACTTGTGTGCGGGTCTTGAAACTTGCGCGCCAGTCTTGGAGAAGCGTGCCAAGTGAGGTTGAAGTACGCCCGTCCTTTTTGGAGCTACACGAAAGCTGGAATATTTCCTGATACCTTCGGTGAAAAGTGATATTAGTCTACAAGTGAAAGTTGGACTTCAACAGAGCATCTACATACAACAGAGGATGAATTCTTTTGAAAAGATAAAGATACCTCCACGTCTATAAACTGAGTGTGACTTCACCAAGGGCAGTGAGCCAGGGGGAGTCAACAGGAGTGACCCGAGGGACGCTGTGAGCTATCCCTGAACCTTTTGTAAAGGCAGTGAGCCTGGGATAGAGTGACTGTGCCCAAACCTTTGTAATCCACAGCTAGTGAAGTTTAGTGTAATTTGGTACAACCGACAACCTGTCGGCGTATGCTCCTTGGACGTAGCCCTTAGTGGTGAACCAAGTAAAAAGTGTTGTGTCGTCTCTCTGAATGTGAATTTTTGCTTTCTGTTCATATTCATCATACAGGTTTAACAATTTCCTACCAACGTGGGAACAAGATCCATCACTTTAAAAGAAAAATTTGACACCCTGATTCACCCCTCCCCTCTCAAGGTGTCCCAGGGTCCTACAAAATTCATTAGAATTCATATCCTTATATATATATATAGTCTAGTTAAATACATCTCCATTTCCAATTTATAAAATTCATACCCCTTATAAATTTTAATTTTCACTTTATTTAACTACAACCTAACCTTTACATCTGGTATTAGGATGTAAGAGGTCATAAAAAATTATTTTATTACATGAATCACCATTCATGATTTATAGAAGTATTTTCTCCATAAATCACTTTTGTAATTCAAGTAACCCAATTGATTAATGTTATTTAGGTCTATGAAACCCATATGTCCATAACCCAAAACTTGTTATATTGGGATAATTAAGGTTTTCTCACAAATATATGTGGGAAAACACCATTTATATTGATGTAGACACTTTAATTAGTCTAATTATAGTATCCCTATAAGAAATGTTAGCACAGTTCTGAATAAAAAAATCAAGCCACTAACTATATGCAGTAGGAAAATTCTCACAGAAAGTAGACATGGCATGAAAAAATCATACAATATTAGTCCTAATGTGCCTATAATGATGCATGAGATGCTAATTCCATACCTTATTAGGCCAATGAATGAATTATGAATCAATAAGATCAAAAATAATAATATCACAAAGCTTGTGTGTCACTAAACGGTGAAGTCATATCAACTATAATAGCCATAATCATATCAACTATAATAGGAATAATTCAAATATAACAATAACCCATCCTAGGTAATTTAGGTTTTCCCCTATACATGGGTTAGATACTCCCAGGTACATGATCATTACTAAATTTTATTACATCTTAGTATCTTATCTAATATCTAAATAGTAAGACAAAAAAACTCATCTGATACCACTTTGTAACATTTCGACCTAGGATTCACTTGGTTGGTGCCCCAAACCGCTGGGTCACATGGCCTAAAGCGCACCTCCCCATATGATAGAGACCGTCAACTAGAAGTGAGGGTACAAGGTGATACAGTAGGGAGACTATACCCCTATATCAAAGTGGCACAAAGGATATAATAAATATACATACAATAGAAAAATAATAATATAATAGATGGAACAACAAAAAATAGGAATAATAATAAACTATGGAAGCTTACACAACTATTCAACAAGATTAAATACCATAATCCATAGGCTAATTCATATATGATGATTTCATGTCATGCTGATATAAAAAAAGGGGTATATAGGGCACAAGCGTATACAACATGTTATATAAAAATAGAGAAAATCTAAATGACAGCTCCACTAGAATCTTGATAATATTCCCAATCCTCTAATCCCATGATCCATGCTATAAGTAAATCATATCAAATATATGTAATAGGGTGCTTTCCCTTATCCACACCTGAAGTCATGAATTCTACTCTGGTACCAAAGGAAACCCGATTAGGGTGTGAGATAAACTCGATAGGTCCCCATCAAAGGTGTCTATAAATAATCTAGTCATTGTATATAGCATAATAGTGTGTAGATGTAATCACTACTAGAAATTAAGGCTATAGCCATGGACCTATAGCCACGGTTTTATAGGTCTGTGGCTATAGATTTTTTATTTCCATGGTTTAATCAAACCAACATGGGTATATCTTTTATAGCGTCGCTGTTTTTCTTTCTTCCCAATCTATTATCGGGCTGCTCCTCCTCCCCCAATCTGGTGCTCTTTCACTGTGCAGCCCTCCTCATCACTACTTTTTCTTTCTTCCCAATCTATTATCAGGCTGCTCTTCCTCCCCCGATCTGCTGCTCTTTCACCGTGCAACCCTCCTCCTCGACGACCTCTCCTCCTCCCTCACTGCATCACCCTCCTCCCCGACGACCTATCTCTCAGCGGCTCCCTCCCCAATGATCTCTCTCATAGTGGCTCCCTCCTCCCCGACGACCTCTCTCACAATAGTGCCCTCCTCCTAGACGACATCTGTCACCGTGGTGCCCTCCTCCCCGACGACCTGTGTCACCACGGCACCCTCATCCCCAATGCTTCTAATCAACTCCTCCATCCATGGTAATTTATAATCATTTTATGTGATTTATAGTTGAAAATATTCACATTGGAGCATTTGATAGTTATATAGGAAATCAAGATGAGTTTCATTCTTAATATGATCATTCTCTTACAAGTGTTCTCAAGTATAGTTCAGGAAATTTCTAGGGGGGTATATCCTAGTGAGGCCAATGATGGTAATTCAGGGTTCATTTGTATTAGGATTGTATCATAGGTTTGAAACTGAATCCACATTTATCATGGTCCTAGGTTACCCCATTAGACTCATGGTTCTCATCCCATGCTCTGCTTTATTTTAGGGTATGGATTTATTATTGAGGTACTATAACCATTCTCCAACAAGTTTTCTCATGTGTTTGTTGAACTAAATTTTTTATACAGTTTAACATAAAGGGCCATCTTACCTTTGGTGGTGAACTTTATCACTTTTTCTTTATTTTGGCGATGGTGATATTTGATAGTGACCTTGGTCATAAAGAGACGAATCATGTGGAATTTTAGGATGTTTAAATTATTATTAAGATGTACTATATATCATCCACTTTTTTATTCTCTCTTTTTTAGTTTATTTTATAGTTTGGCATGACATGTATCACTCATTTATGTTTTCCTTATAAAATTGTGCTTGGGTGTTTATTTTAGTGTTTTTTAATTATTAATTTTTTGGATGGTTTATTATCTTTTAACAGATCATTAAATTAGAATAGATTCCCAATGTATGTGTACATTATATTGGACTCTCGATAAGGGTTTTTATATTGTTTATTAGATTTAATGTCTAAAATAATTCTTAAATGATATCCTTGATAACCTTGGTGCTTGTCAGTATGACATGGTGATCAATAAATCACTTTGGGCCTTGTGTAATTCTAGCTTTGGTGATATGGTATGTTATCCAAGGTTGTTTTTTTATAAAATTATATTAGAGTTGTCACGTTACATAGGGAGTAAAGGTATGCCTAAGATAGTATGATTCAAACTCTAGAGATAGGTATGTGAGATTTCCTGAATAACTATTTCTCTTACCAAACATTGAGTTAGGATGGAAATTCGGGATGTATACTTTGAAATTTTTTGTTTTTTGAAAATTCATTTTAGGATATTTTGATCAAATCCACTATTATTATGGGTTCTATGAAATTTTTATGAATTGTTTTAGGAAAAATATTTTAAATTTACTAAAAATGTGAAGAATCTAAAGGATTTGTGATTACTATATATGTTCTAAATAATTTATTAACCATGAATTTAACACTAGATGGTTTCAAAGAGGGTTCAAACAGTTGGTGCATGGTTTGGTAATCCATGCAACCAAATTTTAAAATTGTTGAAAACCATCCAATTTTTGAAATTTTGATTCCTTATTATTTAAAATTGCTTCTATTTTTTTGAGTATTTATTTAAAATGAATTACAGACAAGTTTTTTGATATGATGATATTGTTTCATTGAGTAGTAATTATATTCATCGACCATGACTTTTAAATTATGTGTGAATTTGGTTTCATAATTTATGTTCTATAGGGAATTAATCAAAGAATCAAACTGGTGGATTATAAATAGGGTTTTACTGATAACAATATATAAGGAAATCCTATAGAGGATCTGGATATTATTGATTTAGTTATTCAGACTATCTGGACTTTTGATAGGAAAGGTGAGCGTGATTTATCTTGTATAGTGGATTTTTCTTAAGAATTTATTTAAAGGAATCAACTTCTTTTTTATGGACATCAAGTGTCTCAGTAACCTATGGAGAAGCTAGATAAGATCGGATGTATTTTATATTTTCATCAGAGACATAAGACCTCCAAAATTAATTTTCCACCTATACATTGGATGGACCTGGATAGAAATAATTAGTGTAATTTATTCAAGAAAAGTTACAAGATGATCTCCCATAGAAAGGTTTTAAGGAGATATTTCACCAATAAATTTATCCTAAAATTATAAAGGTGTCAATATTCTAGAATTTCATGACTCTTGATATGGGAATCATTATGTGATGGATAATTCCAATAATTTTTCATGTTGATATAATTTATCTCTTATATTATTTCAAATTATGTCTTAATGTTTTCAGTTTGAAATAGGCTTGAGGCCAAAAATATGATCCATGGTTATTCTCTTATTCTTACTAATATATACTAAAGTGGTTGACATATAAATGATAAAGAAAACCAATATTTATAAAATGTATTATATTGGAAGTACATTGGCTAATATAGGTATGATTCATAGATATTTATAGGGTCAAAAGATAAAACGTGGGACATTTTGAAGGGGAAGTAGTGGGATAGTTCAATATCTACTAAAACCTATTCCCATGATTAAATTGAGGTGTATACCGATTATATTTCTTTTCAATGTTAGAGGCTCAGACATTTTAAATAAATATTTAAAGTAGATATGAAGAATTGTTATCTATGTGAGAAATTAGTCCACCTGAAATGATTTTTTTAAGTATCTTACATATTAGTGTAGAAATGTTCCTTACTCCTTCACTAAAGTCTTTCAAATATAGTTTGCTACATCTAAGGTAGCATGAAATATATCATAAATTTAATAATAATTAAATCTTGGTTGAGTTTAAAGATCATTATGGAATGAAATATTAGGGTGGACCATAATTTGTGTTCCAATATGCAGTAAAGAATGCACGTACAACGTCAAGAACCAGGCCAGTGACTATTAAAGAGACTATACGTATAGATTCTTATATAGTTTTATATTTTTATGAAATAATTTCCTCATATTATTTTATCTCATCAAGAGTTGTTGATCGATTAAATATTTAATTGGGTCAAGAGTTCTATTCATTGATGTAATTTATATAGAATTTTTCTTATATTGATTACTATATAGAGGGGGTGCAGGTGGGTGGGGTGGGGTAGTGGAGGTGTAGGTGGTGGGGGTAGTGGGGGTGCAGGTGGGGGGTAGTTGGGGTGCAGGTGGGGGTAGTGGGGGGTGTAGGTGGGGGGCATTTGGGGTAAAGGGGGGGCAGTGTGCGGGGGGTAGTGGGGGTGAAGGGGGTGGGGGGTAGTGTGCAGGGGGTGCGGGGGGGTGTCCAGTGGGGGTGAAGGTGGGGGGCAGTGGGGGTGCAGGTCGGGGGTGCAGGTGGGGGGGCAGTGTGTAGGGGGCAGGGAGAAGGGGGGCAGGGGGTGTGGGGGTGCAGGGGGAGGGGGTGTCTAGGAGAGAGGTAGTGTTTTCCAATGGGTCACAAATGTTGTTCCATTGTATGAATTGTTATAAACTTCCAATTCATTTTATGTTTTGGGACAACCTCTTAACTAACCATCAGGAGTTATGTTATTATAAATTTTCAATTGTGACTTATAGATGCCTTTCTCGTAGGTCCCAAGTAGTTGTAAGATTCTATGTGGTTTGGATATTAACTTGGATAATGGTTTTGTCCTTATTGCAGATAATTTTGGGTTTCTTTACATGTAAGTATTCTGATTAGGAACTTTTTAGTTTTACAGTTTGTTCTTTTTTTTAAAAACTTTACAATCTACTTGAGATGGTATTTTAATTATGTAATTAGAATGCCTAAAATACATCCTTAAAAGCATGTCTAAGTTATTGATTTAATTGATTGGATTCCAACACATCATTTGTGATTTCATTGTTATATGTGAAGAGGGAGTCATTAATCTGAATTGAATTTTCTCATCATCTTACTTTTTTCTCTATGTGTAGTTGATGAGATATATTAGAGTTCATGTCTCCATATTAAATTATCTTTACATTATATTGTTTCCAGATCATTATTTCTTTGAGATAAAAATAATCATCCAATTTAGAGTGAATTTTGAGTTACACTAAGTTAGTATTATTCTATTATTCATTTCTATCATGAAAATAAACAAGATGATTCTAATTATCCTTATTGTCCTAATCCAACATGTAAAAGGAGGTTTTTCTCGACTCCATCAATTGGGATATGATTTTTATGATATTTTTAGCCACAATCTAAAGAGTGATTCCATTTTAAACATTATTCCATCTATTCATAACCACTTATCTACATCCAGGAATTTTTATCCAAGTATTATTAAACATTAAAGGTAAATGATCCATCCCCATTTTCCACCCCTAGATTCCAACAATTTTTAGGTTATGGTCTGAGTAAGAATTTCGAATAGTAAATCTAAATAATTCAGTAGGATAATTTTTTTCATTAACTTGATATAATCACATTTTGTGTTTTCTTTCCTGCCTTCCATTGATAGTGAATCTCTTCCATCTAAGTTTAACTCCAGTAATGGGTACTTCAACAAGATTTTAGTGGGCATTTGGGGGTAGTGTGCAGGGGGCAGGGAGAGGTGCAGAGGGATGGGGGAAGTGTGAAGGGGGCAGGGAGGGGGTGTAGGGGGCATGGAAGGGGTTAGTGTGTAGGGGGGTGAAGGGGGGGCACAGTGTGAAGGGGGTGTGGGGTGCGGGGGGGTGTCCAGTGGGGTTGTAGGTGGGGGCAGGTGGGGGGTGCAGGTGGGGGTGCAGGTGGGGGGGAGTGTACAGGGGGCAGGGGGTGTAGGGGGCAGGGGGTGTAGGGGTACAGGGGGAGGGGGTGTCCAAGAGGGAGGTAGTGTTTTACAATGGGTCAAAAATGTTGTTCAATTGTACGACTTATTAGCAACTTCCAATTCATTATATGGTTTGGGACAACCTCTTAATTGACCATCAGGAGTTATGGTTGTATAAATTTTCAATTGTGACTTATAAATGCCTTTTTTGTAGGGACCAAGTAGTTAGAAGATGCTATATGGTTTGGATATTAACTTGGATAAAGTTCTTGTCCTTGTTGCTGATAATTTTGGGTTTCTTTACATGTAAGTATTCCGATTAGGAACTTTTTAGTTTTACAGTTGGTGATTTTTTTTAAAACTTTACAATCTACTTGAGATGGTATTTTAATTATGTAATTATAATGCTTGAAATACATCCTTACAAGCATGTATAAGTTATTTATTTTGATGATTGGATTACGACACATCATTTGAGATTTCATTGTTATATATGAAGAGGGAGTCATTAATCTGAATTAAATTTTCTCATCATATTACTTTTTTCTCTATGTGTAGTTGATGAGATATATTAGAGTTTATGTCTCCATATTAAATTATCTTTACATTATATTGTTTCCAGATCATTATTTCTTTGAGATAAAAATGATCATCCAATTTAGAGTGAAGTTGGAGTTATACTCAGGTAGGAATATTCTATAATCGATTTCTATCATAAAAATAAACAAGATGATTCTAATTATCCTTATTGTCCTAATCCAACATGTAAAAGAAGGTTTTTCTCGAATCCATAAATTGGGATATGATTTTTATGATAATTTTAGCCATAATATGAAGAGTGCCTCCATTTTAAACATTATTCCATCTATTCATAACCACTTATCTATATCCAAGAATTGTTAGCCAAGTATTATTAAACATTAAAGGTAAATGATCCATCCCCATTTTCCACCCCTAGATTTCAATAATTTTTAGGTTATGATCTGAGTAATAATTTGGAATAGTAAATATAAATAATTCAGTAGGATAATTGTTTTCATTAACTTGATATAATCACATTTTGTGTTTTCTTTCCTGCCTTCCATTGATAGTGAATCTATTCCATCTAAATTTAACTCCAGTAATGGGTACTTCAATAAGATTTTAGTGGGGTGCAGGGGGAGGGGGTGAAGGGGGTGGGGGTAGGGAGGGGTGTAGGGGGGAAATGTGCAAGGGGTAGGGAGGGGTGCAGGGGGTAGGGATAGGGGCAGTGTGCAGGGGGGAGGGGGAGGGGTGGTGGTGAAGGGGCTAGGGGGAAGTGTGCAAGGGGCAGGGGGTGCAGGGGGCAGGGTGCAGGGGGAAGGGAGTGGGGGTGTAGGGGGCTGGGAAGGGGGCTAGGGGGAAGTGTGCAGGGGGTAGGGGTGTAGGGGGAGGGGGTAGGGAGGGGGCAGGGGGTAGTGTTGAGGGGGCTGGGGGCTGGGGCTGGGGGATAGGGGTAGGGGGCTGTCCAGAAGGGGGTGTCGGGGGGGAGGGGGTTGTGAATATATGTAGGTAGGGGGGCAGTGTGCAGGGGGCATGGAGGGGTGTAGGGGGAGGGGGGAATGTGCAGGGGGAAGGGAGGAAGCAGGGAGAGCAGGGGTAGGGTGGGGGTGAAGGGGGATGGGGAAAGTATGCAGGGGGTGTGGGGGTTCAGGGGGAGGGGTAGTGGAAAGGGGGCAGGGAAGGGGACTAGGAGCAGTGGCAGGGGCAGGGGGCAGTGTGCAAGGGGGCTGGGGGCAGTGTGCAGGGGGCAGGGAGGGGGCTGGGGGTGAAGGGGGAGGAGGAAGGGAGGGGGTGCAGGGTGCCAGGGGCAGTGTGCATGGGGTAGGGGAGGGGGGTGGGGGCTGGGGGCTAGGGGCTAGGGGATGGGGGCTGGGGTCTGGGATGGGGCAAGGGGTGTGGGGGTGCAGGGGGAGGGGGCAGTGTGCAGGGGGTAGGGCGGGGGTGAAGGGGGCTGGGGGGTAGTGTGCAGGGGGTGTGGGGGTGTAGGGGGAGGGGGCTCTCTAGGTGGGGTTCGGGGGGTAGGGGTGTGGGGGTGCAGAGGGAGGGGGCATTGTGCAGGGGACAGGGAAGGGGGCTGGGGGGGTAGTGTGGAGGGGGCAGGCAGGGGGTGCAGGGGGAGGGGGAAATTCCAGGAGGGGGTCAGGGGGGCTGTGAATACATGCAGGTGAAAGAGCTTAAAAGATAGTTTGGATTAATATTTTTAGCTTCCTGATGGATTTTCCTTTTTGATAATTTGTTTATTTTGATTACTTTTATTGTTATACAGGATTGGGATGCATGCTATGTAGAGAACCAGCAACAAAACATAGCTGATGCAATTGATTTTCTTCCACAACTTGCAATCGGGATTGACGTGGATATAAAATTCAGGAGGTAATGGTTATTTTATTCCATTTTTTGCAAGACATTAGTAACCATTTATTGTTTTTTTAATCAAATTGACTTCGCATACACCATGCTTGAAGAATTGATGATTTCAAGTTTACTCTTGAGTGTGCAATATTCGATATTATAGACATTGTTCTATATCATGGTTGGATAGTTGATCCCCAGGTATGCACTTTTGAATCCCGTACCTTTATATTTTTTTAGAAAAAATATTTTATACATTCTCCTAGTTTACATTTACTTTTTCCTTTTTCTTCTTTCCTTTTATTAATATGCATATTTTCACGTATATGCATGCATGGGAGTGTGGGGTTGTCTAGGGGGGAGGGATACCTAGGGGGGTTTCTAGGTGGGTCCAGTGGGGGTGTCCAGGGGGGTGTCTAGGTGGGTAGGGGGTGTCTAGGGGGGTCCTATGGGGAATGTTTAGGGGGGGTGTCTCCTCGCCATCTGTAAACCCCTCCTCTCCCACTTTATCCATTTCTAGGAATCTTTATTTCTCTTCTAATTTGAAATATCTTCTTAATTGCGTGATTACTTTATTTTTGAAATTATCTTATTTTCATCCCATAATATATGGTAGTTTTCCACCTAATTAACCATGCTTTTATTCTTGAATTAACCTCTGATCAAATTAATTATATTAATCTCAAAGAATATGCAAATGAATATATCGCTATCGAGTTGGTCTGGTCTTGCGTATGGTGAAAATGTTACTGTTTATGCATTTTAATTACTTTCTTGCGATTTGTGATAGGAAATGTTCTAATACTGAGAAACAACTTGAATTTGAACTCAGACACGGTGGATGTATCACAGGAAAAAATTTTCTCTCTGGTTGTTGAATGCTTAATCAATTCAAATAGTAATGTAAAAGTAATTTCCCTGTTTTTGGATTCCTGAGGGATTTTCCTTTTTGATCATTTGTTGATTTTATGAATTGTATTAGTATTCAGGATAGGGATGCATGTTATGCAAAGAACCATCAACAAAACATAGCTGATGAAATTTATTTTCTTCCACGACTTGCAACTGGGATTGACGTGAACATAAAATTCATGAGGTAATGGTTATTTTATACCATTTTTTACAAGACATTAGTAACCATTTTTTTTAATCAAATTGGCTTTTCATACACCATGCTTGCAGAATTGATGATTTCGATTTTACTCCTAAGTGTGCAATATTCAAACTTCCTGACATTGCTCTGTACCCAGGTTTTTTCACTTTTGAATCCTATACCTTTATATTTTTTTAGAAAAAATATTGTATACATTCTCTCAATTTAGAGTTTTCCATCTTCCTTTTTCTTCTTTCCTTTTCTTAATATAAATGTTTGCACTTATATGTATGCATGGGGGTGTCCGGGGGGTGTCAATGGGGGAGGGGGTGTCCAGGGAGCGATGTTTGGGGGTGTCCAGGGGGGTCTAGTGGGGGGTTTCTGGGGGGGGTCCAGGGAGGATGTCCAGTGGGGTGTCCAGGGGGTGTCTAGGGGGGAGGGGTGTCCAAGGGATTTAACTGATTTTGGAACCTACTAAAAAACTATAGTACAATGAAAATACCCTTATTCCATATAAAATAATTTATAAATATGATGAAACTCTTTTTAATGCATGGGGTGTTCAGGGGGTGTCCAAGGGGGTGTCTAGGGGGGAGGGGGTGTCCGGGGGGCGGTGTCTGGGGGGTGTCTGGGGGGTCAGGTGGGGGTGTCTGGGGGGTGTCCAGTGGGGTGTCTAGGGGGAGGGGGTGTCCAGGGGATTTAAATGATTTTGGAACCTACTACAAAACTATAGTACAATGAAAATACCCTTATTCCATATAAAATAATGTATAAATATGATGAAACTCTTTTCAATTCATTGGTCTTGATCCTCTATACATTCTCGTTGGTCCCAAGCCTTTTTGTTCTCAACACACAATAATTTAAAGAACCTTATTGTATCATTTTTAGATTCATGTCCCTCCATACATCCTTCCACCACATTGAGATATTTATATACATATATATTTTCCAAAGGTTTTCTCTTCAACCAAATAGGTTTCATAAATTCAGATGTTGTTCATTGGAATGGAAACCCCACAAGAGCCTGTTGCAATGTCATACTTGAAATGAAAGCCTTTTTCACCCTACAAAACCTAGAAATAATCCAATATGTTCATGATTACAAGAAAAAATAGTAGTAACCGATATTGATGTAGCTATATTAATCTACTATTTCTCCCTATTTTTCATCTTGGAAAAGAAAAAGATAGATCTTAGTGACTAGTCAGTTCAGCAGGATCATGTGCTAGTTCAAACACCTATTTCTACTCCTTTTATTGCATTTGTACAAGCTCTAAATTCCCCATATCACCCATGGTTTAAGTTTCCTCAGTAGTTTTAAGTTCTTCTTTTTTTTTTGATTAGTCATAGCCTCTAATTATTCCACCACCACACCTCCAAATCTCTTAATCAACACTAATTTGAATTGAATCCAGGTAGGCCCATTCTTTTTCAGTTCAAAAAAAAGAAATAACAAACCCAAGGCATTCCATGATTAATTAATTATTCCATTAATAAATTCATCATTTCCTATGTTTTTTGGTTTGATAAAGTTGCATCTGTTCTTCCAATCAAGTGTAACCACACACCAGACATCATTTTTGAATTGATTGTTTTTGTGTTGATTTCATCTATTGTGTGAGTAGATAACTACTCCAACTATTCTGGCCATTATGCCACTATTAATTCTCCTCCAATGCTATATGGATGAGAGCCTGAATCTACTAGGGGGAGGGAGGTCTGTCCAGGAGGGGGGTGTGCAGTGGGGGTTTCCAGTAGGGTTGGTGCAGGGGGGGTCCAGCAGGGTTGGTGCAAGGGGGTCCAGTAGGGGTGGTGCAAGGGGGTGTGAAAGGGGGTGTTCAAGGGGGTGTTCAAGGGGAAAAAGGTGTTCAGTGGAGGTGGTGTAAGGTGATTCATCAGGGGTGGTGTAGGGGGGGGTGTTCAAGGGGACAGGGGTGTGCAGGGGGGTGCAAGGGGGGCTGTGCAGGGGGTGTCCAGCAGGGGTGGAGCAAGGGGTGTCTAGCAGGGGTGGTGTCCAGTGGGGGTGTGCAAGGGGTTGTGTGAAAGGGGGTAGGGGTGTGCAGTGGGGGTGTCCAGTAGGGGTGGTGCAATGGGGGGTCCAGCAAGGGTGATGCAGGGGGGTGAAAGGGGGTGTCCAGGAGGGGGTGCAAGGGGGTCTGTGCATGGGGGGAGCAAGGGGGTGTCCAAGAGGGGGGTGCAGGGAGTGCAAGGGGGGTTGTGCATGGGGGTACAAGGGGGGATGTGTAGGGGGTGTCCAGTAGGGGTGGTGCAAGGGGTGTCCAACAGGGGTGGTGTCCAGTGGGGTTGTGTGCAAGGGGACAGGGGTGTGCAGTGTGGGTGTCCAGCAGGGGGGAAGGGGGTGTGTGCAGGAAGACAGGGGTGTGTAGGGGGGTGCAAGGGATGTTTAGGGGGTGTAAGGGGGCTTGTGCGGGGGGTGAAGGGGGAGTTGTGCAGGGGGGTGTCCATCAGGGGTGGTGCAAGGGGTTTCCAGTAGGGGTGGTACAAGGGGGTCCAGCAGGGGTGGTGCAAGGGGTGTCCAGTAGGGGTGTGTAGGGGGGTGTGCGAGGGGACATGGGGGTGCAAGGGGGTCCAGCAGGGGGTGGAGGGGGTGTCTAATAGGGGTGTGCAAGGGGTGTGTGTGCAAGGGGACGGGGGGTGTCTTTCCAGGGGGTGGGGGTGCAAGGGGTGTCCAGTAGGGGTGTGCAGGTGTACAGGGGGGTGTGCAAGGGGATGGGGGGCTATCCAGAGGGGTGTCTGTTCAGGGGGTGGGGGTGTAGGGGGGTGTCTATTCGGGGGTGTAGAGGGGGGTGTCTGTCCATGGGGTGGGGGGTGTTTGTCTTGGGGGGCTGTTTTCCAGGGGGTGTCTGTCCAGGGGGTAGGGGTGTTGTCCAGGGGGTGCTGTCTAGGGGGTGGGGGTCTGTCCAGGGGGTGGGTGTCCAGTAGGGGTGGTGAAGGGGGGTCCAGTAGGGGGGCAAGGGGTGTGCATTGGGGGTGTGCAGGTGTGCAAGGGGGTGTGTGCAAGGGGATCGGGGGTGTAAGGGGGTTGTGCGGGGGGGTTCAAGGGGGTTGTGTAGGGGGGTGGGGTTGTCTAGGAGGGGGTGTAGTGGGGGTGTCCAACAGGGGTGGTTCAAGGGGTGTGCAAGGGGACAGGGGGGTTATTGTCCAGGGGGTGTCTGTCCATAGGGGGGAGGGGGACTTTCCAGGAGGGGGGTGTAGTGGGGGTGTCCAGTAGGGGTGGTTCAAGGGGTGTGCAAGGGGACAGGGGGGGTGTGCAAGGGGCCAGCATCGGCTGAATAGTGCTGGTTTTTTTAGGAAATGTGAAGACCTATAGCCATGGTTTTAAACCGTGGAAATATGTCTATATCCATGGTTTTGAACTATGGATATAAATGGTGAGTGATTTTAGCTTATGTTGTAGTTTTTTAGACCATGGATATAGGACTTTAGCCACGGTTCAAAACCATGGCTATAGGTTTTACCCTATAGCCACGCTAATACCGGCCATGATTGGATAAACCATGGCTATAACCTATAACCATGGTTTTTGGGCCTATAGACATAGTTTAAAATTGTGGCTATAGCCTTATTTTCAAGTAGTCAATTAATAATAAACAAATTCTAAATAATAAATACTAGCCGACTCAGGTTCTTACAGGACACCTGACTGGCTCTACCTACTTCGGCATAGGTTAGTGTATGAGTCTGTTCAATAACCATGTATATAGTAATCATATATATATATATATATATAATAGGTATATGGGTATATTCACACTATACATGAGTATTTTTAGAGGCATATACATGGATACTTGGTTCTGGCTAGACCTGAGACGTAACTCATGTGTCCATAAATAGTCTAACAAGCCAATGGCTCTAGAAGAAGGGTACAAGCCCTAAATCTCATATGAATATGAGATATATTTCTCATCACTCGAGATGATGGGGTGAGTAGTCATTCCAAACACCCTAAGAAAGGTAATTTGAATCATCATTCCCATCATCCAGATAAAAGTATAATGGTGTGAGACTTCATGCCCAACACCTAATGTAAGGGAGCATAAAACTTCATGATCAATAGAACCCTTGATCATCGTTCAATATCAAATAGTAATGGTATACTCATAATAATAATAATAAACATGATAGATCACCTCTAATTCATTTATAACCATTTATCACAAATAACCAAGGGTTCAACATTCATTTAATTCATGTTCATAATTATAAAACAGGCGGTGTTTCCTTTCCACCAATCTCCATTCATTTAAATTAATATATTCAAATTTCAAGGAAATAAAACTTAATTTCCAATTCAATCCAAACATTTAGACTATGTTTGGTCAATTAAATATTTATATAAAAGTGGGTAATCCCATTTTCTAAGTCAATTCAAACACTTATATAGTGTTTGATCTTTTTAAAATTTACATATAAAAGGAGGGGTTATCATTTAGCACACCCAAAGGGGTGGTAATCAATGAGGAAGGAAACCTATAATAAGATAACATGGGTCTATGGGAGTATATAACATGGCACAATTAATTAAATAAGGAACAACACATTTTGAGGCATTACGCGGAAATGTATGGCATGCGACGCGTCAAAAAAAAAGCTATGAAAACACATAAACCCTAACAGAAATTACTAGACCACCTACCTTAGGTTCATGGATAACCACTCATCTAGACTCAATATTTTATTCTAAGAAAAATGGAAGAAAATTCCAAAATAGGCAAATTCCTTGAAAATAGGTAAAATGAGATCGCATCAAAATAGCGTAAGAGACGGGAAGATAAACCACAATAAGAATTAAAAGGATTAGGGAGCTTACCATTGCAGATCCAACATGAACAGTGATAATAGAATAGGAGTATAGATGGAGGAGTTATCTCAATCCATAACCAAGGAGGAGGGAGATCCTTCAAAAGAGGAAAAGAGGTGTTTCAGGTTAGAAATGGGAAAAGAAGAGGTGGGGTGAGGATTTAATGAAATAAGAGAAAATGGTAAAATCACCCCTTAAAATGGGTCACACGCTTTGGACAAACATTTGGACAAACCGTTCTCCAACTATGTGCCATTCACTACCCATTAACCCCACTCACATAGGCTAGGCACATAGTTTTCCTAACTATGCACAATTCGTGTGAAATTCCTTTGTCGATAATTTATGAAATTCCTCATGGGTGTGCATACTGGCTTGCACGATTGCAAAAAAACCACGCGGCTTCTTCTGTGCACTAGGTGCCCCGCACAGTTGTGTCACGTGATTAGAACTAACTATGCACTAACCATGAATCCCACTTTGTTTATCCAATTTTCAGATCTCTGGGTTCTAAAAAATCCTCGGATGCTCCATAAACCATTTTTAGGCTATAGGGTGTGTTTACCAAGATAAAACAAATGATTAAAACTAAAAAACTAGTCATACCTTCATAAAAATCCATTTTTTTATAGAATGTGACTTTCTTTCATGGTTAAAGAAAATTTAAGAGAAAATTGTTTAATGTTTTAGAGGAAACTATGTGAGAGTTACAGAGGGGTTACAAAACCAACCACATAGTTGGCACATGGTTTTGTAAACCGTGCAACCAAATTTTGTGCGGTGGAGGGTTTTTTGTAGTTTTATATGAACAATTGGTTCATTTTTTGCTAAATCACATGGAAAAAACATGAAGCATGTTAAAAGTGAGTTTTTATGATTTTTCCCTATGGGTTTAAAGAGAGGATCCACCTTTTTATTCTTCTCCTCCCTACACATGACCCAACTGATCTCCCCCCCTTAGATACCTATTCCCCTTTTATTTATAATGGATTTTAAATCCATTATTTAGTTATTTAAGGTTTGTCTTGGCCTCTAATTCTATCTTACCCCCTTCTTGTTTAATTTTTATTTCCTATTTTAATTATTTGATGCCAATTACATCATAGCATGGTGTAATATACCGAGAAACATAGGGATTTCTTATTGTTTGTGTAGAGGGAATCTCGATATGATGTTTTCACATCACCACGTGTCATTTTTTTAGGTATGTCACCATAGTGATTTTTTAAATATTTTAAGATTAAATTAAATTAAATTAGTTTTTTTTTACATTTCATGTTAGATTTCTTTTTCCCGATTTGATGTTGGGAGTACGTCGCAGGTCATTAGTGAGTGGCTAGTCATGGTTCTGGTGAGACGAGGTCAACCGGTGAGCTTCTAGGAATTTATGCCTATTTAATTCAAAATGTAAATTTTGATTTTGATTTTTATAGTTAATTAATTATTTATAATTTTATTATAGTAAATTAATTTTGGTTTTTTGGTTTTGGAGACATAGTTGCAGATTTATTCTAGATGATAGATGGATGAGCTTGTCAATCCTTGACAGGAGTTGTCAATATTCTTTGAAAATAGGTTTTGCTTCATAATAAGTTAGGTGTTCCTTATGTATCTACCCTTTAGTATTATTAATTTTCTTATATACATCTGTCATGCATGACCCTACCACTTTAGGTGGTGATCCTTTTTAAATTGTTAAATTTTTTAATGAAAAAAATGAAGCTTATGGTTGATTTACAGAAAGTGTTGAGGGCCCCAGTGAACCCTTGTGTACTAGATAAATGAATCAAACACTAATGGTTGTTAATATAAAGTGAATCTATATCCTTAAGATCTTAAGACCTTTGAGGGATTTTATTAAAGTAAATTAAGTGAACATGACATGGTGTCCCCAGAGATATGGGACTTAGTGACCTCTAGGTAAAGAGAAGTGATATCTCATAATGCATGGACTAGGGGATAGACATGAGATATGACCTAGAGATTATGGGATCATTGAGATGATCATGGGGTGAATATTCCTCCCCCACTAGGATGCAATTTCTTGGGTGGTTAGACCCCATGGAGACTTGAAAATGGGTCGGGTGTTCGAACTAACCTATGATGCCTAAGAAAGGGAATGGGCTTAAGGCCATCTCCAAAGTATGACTTTCCTAGGATTCTAAAGAGGCATCGATTAGACTTAGGGGAACCTAATAGGTTTGTCCATGAATTATGGCCCTAGTGTGAGGGTGGACTTGGGAACAAGTAGATATGGTAGAGGGTGTCACCTTAGAACTCGTACCAACAATATAAGCCTGAGGAGTTGTAGATGACAATATTGGGATTGAGCGTTAAGAAAGTCCCTAGTATGTTTTTATTTTATTTTGATATAGTATGTGATTTATTAGAATGCATTGGAATTGTATGTTGGGCCTAACAATGACGTGATTACCATGAATGCTTGGTAATCTACTATTGACCTGGATGAGACCCTAGGATTCCTAGTTTGTTTGGGATCTGATCTCATGGTATATTGGGAGAGAATTCCTAGATTGGATGGAATATAGATATATGGTTTATGTAGGAGTAGATTCCTAGATTTGTTACCTAGGTATAGTATCAAATCATGTGTTCTATGTATATAGTAATACCTAGGATAGTAGGGGTTCCTCAGATTTGTGATATCACAATGAATACTCAAGTTTTAGTAATCAAATGAAAATAATAGCATACTAAAGTAAATTGTCATGATGCCTAGGATTAAAATGGTGACATGATATGTCAGGTGGGAATATATCCCTGGCCATGGATATTGGACATCCTGAGGGTGATTATTGGATTCCCTCGATTGATGCCTAGGATGCCCCCTATGATCAGGTGGACACACCAATGTTGGTTTGGCTAAAGATTCGTGAGTTTATGGGTGCCCAAAATATTGACTCTGGGATCTAGGGAGGGTTTCCCCTATTATTTTCTACTCATTATGATTGAGGTGTGATCACAGGATCCCTAGGTTGGGGATAGAGGTTCCCCTAAGGTTATGCTTATGCCCAGAGACACTCTGGCACCGGATGAGGAAGTTATGGTCAATAAAGATCATGAAATTGATGATCAATGATGGATATAAGGATTGGATTAGGTTATTTGTGTATTCCATTGGGGAATTTAGAATATTAGTTAGCATTATCATATTGATTTGATCAAAGAAATTTTGGAATCGAGATGAATTGGGTATTGTTGGTTTATTTTATTTATTGTTTAATAGTTTATTTATTTATTTCAACTGATTATTTCACATGCACATGCACTACATATATTGGTTATGTACATGATCACATTGGTGGTTCCCTACTAAGTTCTATACTTACACCCTACTCAGGCCGCCATTACACTCGGGTAACCGAGAAGACTCTCACTTTTTGCATAGTTAGGTGCTTCGAGGAAGTGATTCATGCACATGAGGTGATACCAGGTATGTGATTTAGGTATGGTAGTGCCTTGGGTTTTTTCAATGGAGATTACCTTGAGTGATTGTTCCTTGGATATCAAGGTTTTAATTTTGAGAGCAATTTCAGTGTGACACATGACCGTATGAGTTTTGGATACACTTTTATTAGTGTGGTCAGAGCATGGGTGAATTATCATGGCTAGAGTGATACTGTCTAGTGGATAAGAATATGGTTGGATTAATTAATTGACATGTCATGGAGCATGGTTAGTGATTAGTGTGTACTATCCAAGTTCCATGGTTGTGAATCACAGGAGCATGAGTCGAGTGATTTGACTGGGTGGTACATGATTGTTCTCCATCTATGTTAGATGAGATAGGAATGGTACATAATAGTTTCATGTGGTACTAGTTTAAGTTAGAGTTGGTGAGTGGATGGGTACATTCCAAGGAACAATGGAGATTGATGAAATTCTTATGGTAATGGATGGTCAGGGTGTTGATGGGATCAAAAATATCCCTCTATGGTAGAGGAGAAATCAGTTTTGGATCAAGTGTGGTGGCACGATAGATCTAGGTGAATCCTGATGAAGTATTGATGGGAAGAGATAAATTTGGATTGATAGGAATGACATTTAAGTGATATTGGGACCTTTTGAGGTGGAACTCAAGGAGTGGTATAAGGAAAGAATTATGTTGGGGAGACCACCATAGGTTGTTGTAGGATAACCCTCATACGAGAAGGATTGTTAGCATGGTTGGACTGGTCATTGGATGATTATGGTGGATCTTGGATGTCGGTGAGCTAAAAAGTTTTATTTATTTATTCCCATGAAAATACCATGTTTGAGTTTGGATGTTACATCATATAGAGTCCCAGTGATGGTGTCAATCTTGGGATGGTTTTGAGGCAATCTGAGTGTGATTATATTAATGATCTGTCAATTCTCACAGTATGGAATAGAGTAGAAATGGTAGATTGGGGTTTTACCCATGGATATACATCAATATTAGGGTTATAACTTCATTGGATGTAGAAAAATGATCATGTTATGCCTTTAGGAGTAGAGGTGTCATGATCGGGTACTTTATGTGATGTATCAGTGGCTGGTTCCAAACACTTTAAAAACTGGTCATCCATGGGAGGTTTGAATTGTATTTTCACATAGAAATGGGTATGGTGTCATGTATACCAAGATAGTATCATCATATAAGACACTAATGAGCATCTTGAGGATCATTCGAGGCTTTTCATTGAAAATCTAGTGTGGTTGAGTTTTAACCTTGGTCGACTGGAGTTCATCCAATTCATACATGAATCAAGAATGTAGAGGAGTTCTCATGTGTGAATGGGTGTAATTATTTTAGAACCATATCATGTGCATCATTATAACACAGGTTTGGAGTTTCGGTAGAAAATTTTGAGGGAGTAAGCACCTTAGCATTGGAATTGGCTGTTATAAGTTGAGTCCTATAGTAGGGAGAACCATAGGTCGGATGATGAATTGGATGATAACATGATCATTTTTTGGGATAGATAGTCTTGGGTAAGTTCTATATATTTATTTTGGTTATAGTCATGAGTATTAGCTTGAGTTTTGTTTGTTTAATCACCTTAAGTTGGAAGTTGTGTCTTGGATGATCTTTGGGTGTTTGAGAACATAATGCAGCCAATTGAGCAGGAATAGAAGACCCAAATAGGTTAGTTTTCATGGTTGTATAACCATTGGTATTTCTTAGGGATGATAAGTGTTGTGTTGGGGGATAATATGATTACACGTGTCTATTTGGGCATGATAATTTTATAGGAAATTTTAGTTTTTATTATTGGATGGGTCAAATTTTGATCTAGGATTCAGTATGGAATTCAGAGAATTGGAATGCCTTAAAGTGATTTTTTTAGACATGGAATGAGGTTAAGAGGGTTCCATAGGTGTTTAGGTGATCCTTGGGGTATTTAAGTTGGGTTTTGGAAGTTTTATAGGATTCTTCCTAGGGAGCACAGTTTGGGGCACACAATTTAAGGGGAAGCGTATAGAACCCTGACCCTCTAGGAATTTTTAGTTCAATTCCTACTAAGAATGGATTGATTTTATGGTTAAATCATGATTAAGGTCAAACAATTTGAGTTTTTATAGGAAATCATGTGAGAGTTATAGAGGGGTTTCAGATACACCCACATGGTTGGTGTATAGTCATGTGACCAAACCGTGCGAGGTGGAGGGCTTGAGGTAGTACCATCCACATGGTTGGTGCATGGTTTGGAAAACCATGTGGCCCATTAAAAGTATGTTTTTATGATTTTCCCTATTAGTTTAAAAGGTTTATCCCCCATTTGTATTCTCCTCCTCTTTACACATGACCCAGCCGACCCTCCCCCCTTATATCTCTCTTCCTTTTGATTTGGGGAGGATTTTCAAGTTGTTCTTTAGAGATTTTAGGTGTGTCTACAACTCTGTTGGCCTCCTATATTATTCTCCTCCATTAAAATTTAATTTTGGTTTCCCAATTTAGTTATTTTATGTTGATTACAATGGTTCATTGTGAAATTCACTGAGAAATAAGGGGATTTCATGTTTCTTGCATAGAGGGTGTCTCAGGATGACATTCACACATCATTGTGTTCCATTTCAATAAAGTATGTTATGGTGGTGTTTTTTCAAATATTTTGAAGTTAAATTAAATTAAATTAGTGTTTTTTTTATATAATGTGTTATTCCATTTTCTCAGTTCAAGGATGGGAGTACATTGTGGGTCACTAGCAAGTGGTTGGTCATGGTTTTGGTCCAGTGAATTTGATCGGTGATCTTCTATGAATTTATGCTTATTTAATTCAAAATTTAAATTTTAGTTTTAATTTTTATAGTTAATTAATTAATTTTAATATGATTATAGTTAATTAATTTTGGTTTTTGGTTTTTGTAGACAAGGCCTTGGGTTTTTTATAGATGATGGTTCGATGGGATTATTGATCCTTGATAGGGGTTTCTAACCTACTTTAAAAAGGGGTTTCTCTTTGGAATAAGGTAGGTGTTCCTTATGAATATTCCCTTTAGTAGTATTAATTTTCTTATATGCATGTTTCATATACAATCCCAACACTTTGGATAGTGGGCCTCTTTAAATTGTTAAATTTTTTAATTTAAAAACTGAAGTCTATGGATGATTTTCACAAAGTGATGAGGGACTCTATAGACCCTAATGTATTGGATGCACGTATCGATCACCAATAGATAATAATATAAATTTAAAATAGATCCTAAATATCTTTATCCCCAAGAGGGTGTTATTAAATTTAATGAATGAAACATGACACGGTGGTCCTAGAGATAGGTGACTTAGTGACCTCTAGATAATGTGGAATGATGAATATGAATGCATGGCCTATGGTTTGGCCATGAGAGATACTCTAGATTCAATGGTCTCATTGATATGAATATTGGGTGAGTGTTTCTCCCCCATTAGGATGTAATTTATTAGGTGGTTATACCTTGTGGATACTAGTAAACAGGTCGAGTGTTTGGATCAACCTAGGACACTTGAGAAAGGGAATGGGCATAGGGACATTTCCCTGGTGTGACTTTCCTAGGATTCCAAAGAGTAATCAATGAGTCATAGGGGACCTATTAGATTCCCTTATGAATTTTAAACCTAGTGAGAGGGAAATTTTCATAATGAGTAGAGATGGTAGCAGGTGTCACCTTAGAACTCATACTGACGATGTAAGCTTGCGGGGCTACTGATGATGAGATTGGGATTGGTAATTAAGCTAACATATACTTTGTTTTGATTTTATTTTGATATGGTATGTAATTACCCAGTATTTATGGGTATTTAAAATTGTTCTTGACACTAACATGATTACTCAGGATACCTGGGAATCATCTGTTGACCAGGATGTTACTCTAGAATGCACGATGTATTGGGGATTCAGTCTCACGGTGTAACAACCTCATACTTTTCAAGTGTGTTATGAATTTATTTCGGCCTTTATTCATTTTTTTAACTATTATTTGTTTTTGGAAGAGTTTTAGGGGTTTATAATTGTTTTTGTATAGTTTTAGAGTCATTTTTAATGGTTCTCAGTTGAAGCACAATTTTCTTATACTATACTGATTCTCCATAAAACTGTGTGGCTAATGGAAGAGGATATTGGGGTAGATCATGGTTAAGGTTCATGGTTTATCAAACCATGTGACCTCACCTTAAAAACTATGAAAAATGTTCCAGTGTAAAAAATAATGGTTTATGCACAATTTTATAAATTGTGTGACCAAACTGTGTGAGTTCCCATGAGAGGCTGAAAACTTTGCACGATTAGCGCACAGTTTGGAAAACCATATGTGCATGAATTAATGATATGAAAATCCTATTTAATGGTTATTAATTTCCCATTTTGACCCATTTTTATTCCTAAATTTATCCCTCTCAAACCTAGATAATCCATATCCTTCCCTCAGTGTTTTTTTTCTTTCCAAGCTCGATTTTGGCGGATCCAAGTGTGTTAATGATCAAGAATTAAAGTATGTGATCCATGAATATATGTTATTTGGGTTTATTCAAGATCTACCATTCTTAATTTGATATGAATCATAGATCTGGAATGTCCTATACAAATCTATGGATTATGATTCCACCTAATGATGAATTCTTGGATCATTACTATAATGGTGGTGGATCTAGAGTGTTAGTGTCAACTCCTTTAATCAATCTCAATTCTAGAATCCTTGGTGGATCCTATGAGGTATGTTGGTGTAGAGCCTACTCTGTTGACTTATAATATTCTTTAATGTTATTCTAGAACCTTGATTTGTTTGAGTTGGGGTTGGTTCTAGGTGTCCTTGGTGTGAGGTACCAATTAGGGGTATCATCTCTTGATAGGTTTTGAAGTTTTTCATAAACAAGATAATGGTAGTAAGTTCATTTCCATTTAGGACCCTAGTATACTCTTATTTCCTTGATATGATACTTGTGTTGGCATATCTTGTTTAAAAATTCTTGATAGTGATCACATGTGTGTGTAACCCGTGAGACCCATATATGATGTTTGATTCCATGATTATTCCTATGTATCTTGTTACCATGTTCAGTGTTGATCACATGTTCTTATTTGATGCTACTAATTCTCATGATTCCATGAAATGTTCTAATTATATATGCTCTACCCTATAATGTGTGTCTATAATACCTTTTAAGGTATTGATATTGGTATGAAAAATAGGTGTACCATCATGATATAGTTATCTCTTAGAGTGGGAGTGTTCTAGACATGGGACAATGATTTCAATGGAACTAAACATAGGTTAGGGGCATTATCACCTTGAGACTAGACATGTGGTAGTGGTAGTAGGGGAATAATGGTCTTGTGTCCTGACCCAAGGAATAGATAGGATAGGATGACCTTGAGGCCTGACCTGTGACTAATATGGGGTTTGATGGTCTTGATGTCTGGCCCATGGTGGAGGTAGGATGTGATGGACTTGTGGCTCAATCGGACTCGATGCTCTGAGACTATTGAGAGACATATTCACCAAACATGTTTCTATCTCTTGGTCACTTCATACATATTTTATGACTATCCTTATAGAATAGATTCGAAGAAGTTATGGCCAGGTCCTGTGATGTATTGGTTATCACACAAGTACTCAACATATGATTGTTAATGCTTTATTTCATGCTCACATTTATCATGAAATACACATGTTAAACTTGTGAACTCATGTTAAGGATGAATTGGTGGTGTCTTAATGGGTTATATTACTAATATATTTCACAATCATCTTGATGTGAATGAAAAAAAATCATGATTAGAGATCCAAGTAAGGGTAAGGGGGACATGGTAGATAGAAGAGTAATGGATCATGGAGTTGATAGTGGTATCAGGATAGACTTTGATGGGTTCCTTAGTTTTATTTATTTATCTACATTCCTTTTTATACTATGGTTTGTATTTTCATTTTGGGATCCTAGTTTGATTACATGTTTGATATATGTGACATTTATTACAACATTATTTTTACTTTTTCTTCCAGCATGATACTTTGGGTTGTTATATTTTATTTATGTTTATAGTGTATGGCTATTATTAATGAGGGTATAGTCTCCCCATTGTACCCATAGATCCTAAATTCTATTCGATATCCTCTTGGATACTAAGAGGCACACATGAGGTCTTACGGTATCTTCACTCAGGTTCTATTCAGGAAAATACAAGTTGGATTGTTAAATGGTATCAGAACCTAACATTAATTTATTTTATTCTTAGTTATTCAAGGGCATGGTAGAAAAGAGATAGTCTATGTGGAACTCAGTTAGGGGAGTTTCCATGTGCCTGGACAACTCATGTGTAACAGACTTCCAAGTTATCGATGATGGGATTGTTATTATAGTTTTATGGGATTTTAGTGAATTCATCCATCATAAGTAGGTACATAGGATCGCATGTCATATATATCCCTTTTATGTGCTATATATTAATTTTTTAATTAAATTCCTTGAATCTTTCCTTATTATGGGATATATCTATGTTCTTTTTGTTTTGATATACCTTTTTTTTAATTAATTAGTTAAAATTGAGCATGTTGTAATGATTTTATATATGTTATTGTAAATTATGTGCATGTATGGTTGACTGGGATTGAGCTTTTGGTGGAATTAAAAGTGTTATACCTTGTCTATGGTTATATCTGAGGATAGGTATTCTCATGAAAAAACTGTATGAGTGCCTTATAACAGCTTAATTTGTTATTGAAAATCCTGATGTTCACTTGAAATTTCAAAAAAATGTTACCTTAGATACATATAAATGCTCCTTCTAAGGAGGACACGTCAGTTCCACCATAGTCTATGTAGAAGGATGCACCTAAGAATACTCTTGCACCTTATCTAGTGGTTTAGTAATTATAACCACTCCAACTCAGAGTCTTTCATATTGTACATTCCCATGGTGGTGGAGTACAAAGGACCATGGTTGACTATACCTATGACTTCCATCTCTAAAATCTTCCAGCCTTCTAGGGAACTGGAGGACCGCAAGATGTTGATGAATTAATAGAAATTACTATGGAAATATTCAACTTGGTCGAGTCATCATATGGATGAAAAGTCAAGATAGCAACATTTATGCTTCAGGGAACCACTAGGAGATTGTGGGGTGTCATGGGACAAGCAAGCATGCATGAGGGTCTTTCTTGCGAGTCCTTAAAGAACTTGTTCTTTGGGAAATTATTTCCTAACATGTTGAAATTGTAGAGTTCCAAGGAATTTATGGATCTCTAGTAGGGACTTATGAGATTATCTTCATACTCTACTCATTTCACCAAACTGCTTCATTTCACTCCTCTCTTGGACAAAAATGAGGCATGGAAGGTTAGGATGTTTGAGATCAACCTTCTCCCTGATATCAAACATAATATTAAGAGTTTAAACCTAAAAATATACCCAAATGTTCTACATAATTATTTGACTATTAAGAAGGGCCTAGAGGAGGATCAAGCAGTTGGACTTCCTCCATCCTTCAGTGCTTAGGTGGGTGGACCACCTGTAGTTGTGGTGACTATTACATCTAGTACCAGGAAGAGGAAGACTGAGGATGGGTGGTGGGATTGTATTAGTCATTTTGAGTAGATTTTGTATTATTAATCTCTCTTAGGAGTAGTTCCATAGTGTTTCAATGGTGGGGAGGTCAGACATTACTGCAGGTTTTTCATAGAACCTTAGAGAAAGTGTCAGAAGTGTGGAAATATGGGGAATATCTGGTATTTTTTGCACCAAATATTTGAGGTCAAGTTTCTGAAAGGGTATAAAACATAATTTATCTATGACCCAAGTACCTTGTTTGGGTCCTTATTATTAGGTTCAAACTCCTAGGATGATACTAAATTAGGTGAGTCATAAACCTCAAGGTCGGGGTTGTGGAGCTGAGGTAGGTTGAGTGTATGTGATGGACCACGTTTCGACTGACTGTGGAGAGGGACCATTGACCATTTAAGGCATGTTCTTGATCCCCTATTCTCTTTATATAACTCTTTTTTATACTTTTGATTCCTATTCCTTTATATATACTCAAGTTTTTACTGGTCTTTAATTACTAATTAATTTTTCTTCTGAGTTGATTTCTCTCAACATAGCCTTGGGGAATAAATTTGATCATCTTCAGAGATATCCATTATATCTTGTAATTATTATTGACTATATAAATTTGTGTAATTTTATTATCCTTGAGATTACTAGATTTGATGTGATCCTTGGAATGGACTATCTAACCATCTTTTATTTTCCTATTGACTATTATCAGAGGTTGGTATCCTTTATTTCACGTAAGGGAGAGAATCTCATGATGACCAGTGAGTTAGGTGTCGAAGATAGTAGAGTGTGACCATAATCGAGCCAATTTTGTGATATCATGGCTTAGGTAGTAATTTTATCTCTCATAATATAACTGGATGTTGGGTCCTCTTCTTTATCTCTTATTGTCTTTCTCTATCAAGATGTCTTTCTACATAACTTATTGGGTCTTCGTCCTGACCAAGAAGTAGAGTAAGAGGTACAACTCATGCCAGGAGCACAACCCATTTCAATTACTCCTTATCATATGGCACCAAATGAGTTGAGAGAACTTAAGATTTATCTTGAGGACCTATATATTAAGGGTTTTATTAGACTGAACACATCTTCATGGGGTGATCCCATGTTTTTCTCAAAGAAGGCATATGATAGTATATAGATCTATGTGGACTATAAGAAATTAAATCTTGTGATAGTGAAGAATGAGTATCCTTCACCTAGGATTGATGATCTATTTGATTAGTTATAGGGATACCGGTGGTTCTTCAATATTGATCTTCATTCATGGTACCATCAGTTTTGAATCAGAGAAGGTGATATTCCTAAGATAGAATTTAGGAGTAGATATGGAATGTATGAGTAACTCCTCATGTCTTTCAGATTAATGAATTCCCTAGTATGTTCATGGATATCATGAAGAATATCTTACACCCACATCTCAAATATTTCATTATGTCCTTTTTTGATGATATCCTTATATATTTACATACTTATGAGTTATATGCCAAACACCTTGAGATCATGTTGAGTATAATTAGAGTGCATTGACCTTATGCCAAACTTTCAAAGTGTAATTTTTGGATCTGAGAGGTTCATTTTACTGACCATGTGATCTCTAATATAGGAATTTATAGGGACCTAGAGAAGCATGAAGTGGTGATTTCTTAGGATCACTCTATGAATGATTTTGATATTAGGAGTTTCCTTGAGTTAGCTAGATATTACCAACACTTCATTCAAGAATTATCCAACTTATAATCATTGATTATGGGGATTACCAAGAAGGGGATTAATTTTTAATAGACTAATTAGTGTGAGAAGGCCTTTCATGATCTGGAGAGGAGGTTGTCAATAACTCCAGTTTTGATTATTCAAGAGCCTAATATCAGATACGTCGTGTACTTTGATGCCTCGTGTGTTAGGTTAGGAGCTATGTTAATGTATATGGATTAGGTAGTTGTGTATAGATCATGTTAGTTGCAACCCCATGAGTGTAACTACTTGAAACATCACTCAGATTTGGTATTTTTGGTCCACATCCTGAAGTTTTTGTGACATTATCTCTTCAGTGAGAGGTTTTCTTATTTACATGGATCATAATATCCTTTGATGTATATTCTCTCAGTGGGATATCAATTTAAGGTATAGTTGTTGGTTATTAATTCCTTGGTGGTTTGCTTCATCCACTTCTGGTGAACATTTTGAATAAGGATGATGTGATGATGGACTTCATGATGGGGTTACCTCAAACCCCGAGGAGTCATGATGCAGTTTTTGTGGTAATGGATCAGCTCGTGAAAGTTTCTCAATTCTTTCTGATACATGAGACTCACTCAATATATGAGTTAGGTAAGTTGTTTGTATAGGATATTTTATTCTTTCATATAGTTCATGAGTATTGTATCTGATAGAGATGCACATGTTACATCATGATTTTGGTAGTGATTACAGAAGGATTTAGGTACTTAGCTAAAAATAAGTACAACATATCTTCTATATACCTATGGTAAATTTGAATGGATAGTCTAGATATTAGAGGATATATTGTGGGTATGCATTTAAGATTTTAGTAGAGCTTGGGATGATCATTTATCCTTAGTTTAATTCATGTACAACAACAAATTCTAGGTTTCTATTCATATGGAACCTTTTGAGGCTCTCTATGGTCATCTATTTCATTCACTACTATGGTGGCATGAGGAAGGTAAGGTAGTTGTGGAGGGGGCATGGTACAAGAGACCTCTGAGAGAGTTCATAGATTAGGAAGTGTTCTACCATCACTTAGATTAGGTAGTGATCATATGATAACCTAATGAGATAGAATTATGAGTTCTTTATTGTTGATAGAGTTTTCTTTTTATTGACTCCTCGTCTAGGGCATCGATGGTTGCAGAAGAAAGGAAATATAACATCTAGATTCATCATATCATTCGATATTTCTGAGCATATCAGGATTTTGGATTAATATCTGAACCTTCTGCCTTGCTATCAAGGTATAAATGATGTGTTCCATTTGTCTACACTATTGTGGTACATGCTTGATCCTATTCATGTGACTGACTATGAGGATGTTGAGCCATAACCTGATTCATCATACATGGAACGTTTGGTGTGGATTGTATACCAGATAAAGAAGGTGTTGCAGGGAAATACATTTCCATTTATTTAGATTCTATGGTAGAATATATGGATCTAGGAGGAATATTGGGAGCATGATTCTGATATTTGGGCTCAGTGCCCTAATTTTTTTTAGTAAGATACCTATAAATTCTTCTTAGTGATGTATAGTCTTTATAGGGGGACATTATAGTGGCCTTGGATTTTTCATATGCTTTATAACTTAATTTCATCCTATATTCATGTGTTTTTGAACTATGAATTGTTTGGGATGAGTTTTGGGGGGTTTTGGTTGGTTTTAGATAGTTTTAGAGGCCTTTTTAAGGGTGCATGGTTGAAGCACAATTTTCCCAAACCATGATAATTCTCTAAGAAATCATTTGGCTAGTGGAAGAGGCACTTGGGGTGGATCATGGTTAAGTTGATTTTTTGTCGAACCATGAATCTTAGACTTAGAAATTGTGTAAAATATTCAAGTGAAAAAATAATGATTGTTTCATGGTTTTACAATCCATGTAGGTACCCATGAGATGCAGAAATCCTCAAATAGTTGGCATAAGGTTTAGAAAACTGTGTGGAAAAAAAATTATGTGTGGATTAATAATCCAATAATACTCCTTAATGGAATTTAATTTCCTATTTTGACTCATTTTTATTCCTAAATGAAACCCTATCAAACCTAGAGACTCCACCACCTTCCCTTAACATTTCCCTGTCATTATAAGGTTAATTCCAATATATCCAATTGTGTTGATGATTGGATATTAAGGTATGTGATCCAAAAATCTTCATTCTTTGGGTTTCTCCACCACCTTCCCTTAACATTTCCCTGTCATTATAAGGTTAATTCCAATATATCCAATTGTGTTGATGATCGTATATTAAGGTATGTGATCCAAAAATCTTCATTCTTTAGGTTTCTTCTAGATCTACCCTTATTCCTTTGAGATGAATCATATATATAGCATGAAATGTCCATATCTATGGATTCTAATGCCACCTAACATTTAATTATTAGATCATTGCTAGAATGGTGGTGGATCTAGATTTTCGATGACATCTCTTTTGATAAATATCAATTATAGCAACATTTGAAAATCCTAAGAGGTATTTTGGTGTAGACCCTAATCTGTTGAATTAGAATCTTATTTAATATCATTCTAGAACCTTAATATGTTTAATTTAGGATTGGTTCTAGTGGTCCTTGGTGTGAGGGCCTAATCTGAGGTATCAGCTCTTAATGGATTTTGGAGTTTGTCATAAACAAGCTAAAGGTAGGAAGTTTCTTACCATTTAGGACCTAGTATACCCTTGTTTCCTTGAAATGATACTTGCATTGGAATATATTCTTTTAACATGCTTGATAATGATCACATGTGTGTGTTACTCGTGAGACCCATATATGATACTTGATTCCATGATTATGCCTATATATCTTGTTACCATGTTTGATGTTGATCACATGTTCTTATTTGTTACTATTGATTCTCATGATATCATGCTATGTTTTACCTATATATTCTCTACCCTTTTATATGTGATTATAATACCTTTATATGTATTTATAATGGCAATCAGAATAGGTGGGCCTTTGTGATATGGTTGTCCCTTATATGGGGTGTGCGCTCGACGCGTGGTGATGATGTCGATGGAATTGAACATAGGGTAGGGGTATGAAAACCTTGAGGCCAAACCTATGGTAGAGGTAATGGGGGATTGATGAAATTGTTTCCTGACCCAAGGCATAGATAGCATATGAAGACCTTGAGTCCTGAACTGTAACTAATATGGGGTTTGATAGTCTTGATCCTAACCCATGGTAGAGGCGGGATGCAGTATCCTTGTGGTCCGATCCAAATTGATGCCTTGAGACTGTCTAGAGACATGTTCACTAGCCTTGTGGATAGATATTGGTCACTTCCAACATTTTTTACAACTATGCTTCTTGCATAGATCTGAAGCTGGTATGGTTGGGGCTCATGGTGGCCTGGTTAGCACATGAGTACTCAACATATGATTTTTAATGCTTTTATACGCATTTACTTTTATCATGGAATACACCTATAATACTTTTTTAATCATGTTAAGGATGAATTGGTTGTGTCTTAATAGGTTATATTACTCACACCATGCATGATCATCTCGATACACATTAAGACTTCAAGATTAGGGATTCAGGTAAGGGTAAGGGTCCTGCAGTAGATAGCTAAGTAGTATAGTATGGATCTAGTAGTGGTACCTAGAAGGAATATGAAGGATTCCATGGTTTTCTTTATTTATCTTCTTTACTTTGTATACACTGGTTTGGATTTCTACATTAGGACTTTGGGTTGATTACATGTTTGACATGGGTGAAAATTGTTACTAAAATATGTTTACTTTGTCTTCTACCATGATACTTTGGGTTGTTATATTTAATTTATGTTTATGGTGTAAAAATATGATTATCAAGGGTATAGTCTCCCCACATTACCATTAGACCCTCGCCACTAGTCGGCATCCTATTGCATATGGGAAGGAATGCATGAGGTCTTGTAGAGTCTCCACTCAGGTTCTTTTCAAGAAAATCTGGTTTGGGGAATTACACATAGTATATTAGGGACAGAAGCCTAGATTATCTAGGATCCAAATATATGGTTGATATAGGAGTGGATTTCTCAAGGTGGTACCTAGGATCTATAATTTTATCACAGGTTCCATGTATATAGGAATTCCTAAGATCGTAGGACTTCCTCTGACATGTGATATCATTATGAAGGCCTGGGTACTTGGATTCAAATGGAAATACCAATAGACCATTTTGAATTTCCATGATTCCCAAGATTCAAATGGAGGTATGAGATATCGGGTGGGTGTATATACCTAAGCATAGATGTTGAACATCCTAAGGGTGATTATTGGATCCACTTGATCAATTCCTAAGATACCCCCTAGGATCAGGTGTACACACCAGTGGTGGTTTAGATAAGGACCTTTGAGTTTTTTGATGCCTAAAATATTGACCATGGGATCTAGGGAGGGTATTCCCTTTTATTTCCTAGGTCACCTATGAATTGGTCATGCTTAGATGTATATGATCTCATAAGGATTCCCCCTCCTAGAATTTAGTTTTCAGATTGAAATTGATAATTCCTAGGTACCACCATGGGGTTTATCCTGAGTAATTGAGGATAAGGGATACCTGGTGACTCCCCAGGGTCTGGTACTCATTATGATGAAGGTGCAAGAACAAGATCCTCAGTGTGTGTATAGAGGTTCCCTTAAGGTGATTTTCATGCTCAGAGACACTTCGGCACTGGCTGAGGTTGGTATGGTCGATCAGGGTCACAGACTTGAGGATCGATGATGGATATTAGGCTTATCCCAGGTTATTTGTGTACTCCCTTGGGGTGGTTGGGATATTGGCTGGCACAATCATCATGATGTGCTTAGAGACATTTTAGAATTAGGTTAAAGTAGGTATTGTTGGTTTTTTATTTATTATTTAGTGTTTTATTTATTTATTTCAGTTTAGTATGCCATGTGAACATACAATGCATATGATGGTTATGTACGGTACCACATTGTCAATTCCATACTAATTTTTTTACTCACACCCTGCTTGGGTTTCCATTGCACTAGGGTACCTGAGAAAACTCTCACTTATTTCAAGAAAAGGTTGGGTTGAGGCCCTGAGTTGGTTTGTATAGTTGGACAACTAGGAGAATATTGGAGATCTAAATTAGGTGAGTCTTAGAGTTATAGTTGAGCCTCCTATACTTTTTTTATTCTTTATTTTGTTTATTTTTATATGTGATCGACCTAATGAGTGATCATACTTATTTCATTGTACTACTTTCACATTACATTTATTATTTATTATTGTTATTGCTTCCACATAATCTGATTATTTACTATTATAGATGATGTTTGGTTATTTTTTTATTATTTAAAACTTTGATATGTAGGTATAGTCTCCCCAATACACTACCCTATACCCCCACTACTAATTGGAAGCCTTTGAAATCTAGGGAGGCATGTTTGAGGTTGTGTAGAGAACCGATTTGATTACTGTTCATGGTGTGAGACAGGTCAGGGCATTACAATATTTTTGAATAAAATCTATTTTGAAAAAAAATAGGGGATATTTAATGGGTTTTAATAATAAAAATCGAAGATCTAACACTTTCAAAATTCGGTTGAAATTCACCCCTCCCCCACACTTAAAAAACATTTTCCCCAATGTTACATCTCAAGGTGGGATGAATTTGACAATTTTATTACATAATAATTTACAATTTACATATGAAAAAATCATGTAAAAAGGGGAATAAGAAGGATCAAATAGCAATAGGTCAAAACATTATGGAGTGAACATGTTATTTTTAGATATGTATATTAAAAAATAAACAAAATATAGTAAATTCATGCACTTAAAACAAAACCAACCAAAAAAAAATCAATTTTAGTAAATAACCCTTCTCAAATAGAAATAAACTTTAACTTACTCAAGAAGCATTGCATATCTATCAACTGAAATCTCCAACTAGTTTTTAGATGAAATCAGAAATAAGAATTCACATGTTTTAGCACCCATTGGATGTATAACAGGATGAAAAATATTATAAAATGAACTCCCTTGATTTGGTTCAAATCTATCCCTGATTTTTGTACATGTGAGGACTTAAATTATTCTTTAGTGAAGTTGTTGGATTCCTCATTAAAGGTCCTAAAAATGGTAATTTATGTACATTTAAAATTATGTGGTCAATATAAAAAATAAGATGCATTATGGAACACAGTCTATATATCATCTTTTCCACTGCTACACTGGGCAGCCTTGAAAGTAGTTGGAATCCCATTTTAATTCCATTTGTACCTAAAAAAATATGAAAATTCATTGTTTTCTTTTAAAAAATAAGAAAAACCAACCAGAAATTTTTTCAAATTTAAAAGAAAAAGGGAAAGAGGAAACAAAAAGAAAAACATGGGTTGATTCCCATGAATCACTATATTATATTCCCCATTTAGACTTTATTTTCCTTCAGTTTCTAAGAGAGTAGACAATAACTAATTGCTTGGGTTTCCCTTCCATGTATTTCTTAACACATTATCAGTAGGATAAGAAATTTATTTTTCCTTCTCCTAAAATATCCAACATGTCATTACCCAAAACATGAGAGATAGTAAATGAACCAAACAATTTGGTCTTCAATTTTCCTAGAAAAAGTTTCAATCTAGAGTCGAACAATATCACTTTCTCACAAATATTAAACTTTATCTTTTGGATCAAATGATCATGAAATTCCTTGATTCATTCCTTATAAATCCTAGAATTTACATAGTACTCTCTTTTTATTTCATATAATTCATTCTACTCAAGTAACCTCTTCTATCAAGCTGTTTTAGGTCAAAATTGAAGGCCTTCACTGCCCAATATGACTTATGTGCATATTCAACTAGCATGTGGCATTATTTTCCATAAAGAATATTAAATGGGAAAATCATAAGGGTGTTTTAAAGGATTCCATATAATCCCAAAAAAATCTCATCTATTTTTAAATACCAATCTTTCATTGAACCATACATATCTTTTTCCCAAACATATTTCAATTCTCGGTTAGAGATTTCAATTTGCCCACTAGTTTGTGGGTGATATGTGGAACCTATTTTGTGGGTTGTCTCTTACTTCTCCATCAAGGTTATGAATTTTAAGTTCTTAAAATAGAACACATTTTTAGTGATAAAAACCTTTGGTTCCCCAAATATTGATAAAATATTCTTCACGATTTATTTCACAACACTTGAGTCTTGATTATTGGTTATTTCCACCACCACAAGACAATTTGACACATAATCTACCATTGAAAGGATGTACTCATTCCCATGAGTTAGGAGGGGAATAATCCCATATTATACAAGACACAATCATCAAATACCTAAACCTCTATAATGTGCTTTTGAGGTATCTAGTTCCCCCTTCCTACATTTCCCAATGGCTGACAATTATCATATCCAACAAAAAATATCCTTGAATATTTAAAAAAAGTGGTCCAATAGAAAATTGATTGAATAAATTTGTGTGTCTTTCTCTCTCCCCCATGATATTCTCCCTAAGGTGAGGAGCGGAAACTCTCAGGAATGGGTATCATCATCTCTTCTAACACACACCACCTCACTATGCCATTGTTACAACTTTTAAAGAGTAAAGGGTCTTCCCAAAAGTAATTTTTGACCTTCGAAAGATGTTTCTTATTTTCTCTATGATTGAGGTCACATAGAATCACTCTAGAATCTAGATATTTTACAAAATAAATTAACCAAGGGGGGGTATTTGGAAAATACATCAAGAAAATTTTTATTTTAAAACACATAATTTATCTCTATTAACTCACTATTTTTTATGTTAGACAATTTAGATAAGTGGCCAAAAGCCTAGTTTTAAAACCCTTTGTTGTCATTTATATCCAATTAAAATTCTAAATGTAATAGGATATATCTTATCAACCTTGTCTTGGACTTTATTTTGTACAAAAGGAACTTAAAAGAAGTGTGATTAGTGAACACTATGACTTTTAAACTAATGAGTTACTACATGGAATTTTCAATGGAAAAACATTTAAAATCTTATTTTCAATGGTGGAATAGTTTAATTGATGCTAATATAGAAATAGGTTAGCATATAACACCACATAAATATTTCTCTCATTTTTTACCCTATGACCTCCCCAACCATAATCTCACTATCATCACAAATTAATTCAAAATGGAGGGACCAATCAGGATTTTTATAAATAGTGAAGAGGTTAATTTATGATTTAAAAGACTAAATCATTTAAATCATTTTTCATCAAAAATAAAGGGAGTATTCTTTACCAATAACAAACACAAAGTTTTAGTGATTTTTTAGAAGTATTTTATGAATCGCCTATAGAATCTAAAATGTCCAGGTAAAATACTAATTACATTGATGGAATTTGGTATAGGAAAATTTTGAATCACTTCTACCTTATCTAGGTCAACCTTTATCCCTCTTCTAGAGACTTTATATACAAGAAAAATCCCTTAAGTAACCATAGATTGAAACATTTCCTAGTTAAGAACAGGGTTCATTTCTTGTAATCTTTGTAAAACAATCTTATGGTTCTCTAGGATATACTCAAAAGTGTCTCCAATAATAGAAAATTCATCCATAACACATCTATGATCCTATAAACAATATTTGAATAAATAGCCATCATGAACATTTGAAAGTTGGTTGGATCTACAAAAATCTCAAAGGGAATCTGTTGGTAGGTGAATGTATCATATATAAATATGAAATTTATTTTATATTGGTCCTCATAGGCTATTTGGGATTAGTTGTAACCTGAATAGCTATCAAAGATGAAATTGAAATTATTTACATTCAATCTCTCCAAGATTTTATTTAAAAAGGGCACGAGAAATGGATTTTTCTTATAGTTGAATTCAGCTTCATATAGTTGATGAAAAGTCTCCATTTTTTCACTAGTCTAGTGAGGATTAGCTTATTGTTTTCATTTCACACCACTGTGACACCTCCCTTATTAGGAATGACTTGAACCAGACTCTTTTGAGGGTTATTAGAGATTAGTTAAATAATTTTATCACCCAAGAGCTCGATCACCTTTTCCTAAACTACCACTTTTATGTTTGGTTTGAGTCTTATTTTACTCTCTACTCTAGGATTGTGTCTTAATTCTATGAGAATAATATGAATTAAAAAAATGTGTAATTCCATTGATATTATAAATGATCAAAGAAATATCACTCTTATACTCACTCAAATCCTCAATAAGCCTCTTCTCATGACACTTTTCTAACTCAAATGAAATGATCACTGAAAGTGTGTCTCCCTCACCCAAAAATGAATATTTCAAGTGTATTGGAAATGATTTAAGCTCAACTACTATTTTTTACTATGAATATGGACGATTTTTTTGTCGAGTAGGCCTAAGGTTCTCAATAGTGGTCTTATAGTATCCATGGAAGCTTGAAAACATAGTTTCTTTACTACCATCCACTATGGAAAGTTCTAAAAAATCATCTTTCGGATTTGTTTTCAAGTTTTTATTCCTAGTAAATTCCTTAATGATTTCCAAAAACCCGCCCTCTATTTCATCCATTGTCACACCCATGGTTTCATTTCTAGGTACTATTTCTATTATTAATTCATTTTTTTCATTATATTTCATTTTAGGTGTTTTCCTTTTGTAATTTTGATAAAATGGGGGACATATCCTGTTGCATTGTTGGATCATGATTAGTGCTAACTGTGTTCCCAAATTTTACAACTACCCAGGTGAAATCAGTTCCGCCTACATGGTTTGAACACAGCTTAGAAAATTATGTGGTTTGCCTAGATTTTTTTAAAATGTAAATTTACCCTTTTCTACTCACTCATTTAAACCCAAATTCCCTCATTTTCTCCCACACTTGAACTATAAACCCCTAACCTCATGTAAAGTCTCTCCCCTTTCCTCTTTAGGCTTATTTCTTGTGGAATTTATCAAAGATTCTTTAAGAGAACCTATTGGTAAGTGATTCTCCTTCCCTTTCCTGATTATCTTCCATATCTTCTCATGGTTTTCTCTTTATCCTAAGGCCATGAAGGCCTAGGGTTTGTCTTGTCTAGCATCATTGATTGGGATTTTTATGTTTATAGATTTTTTTCTTTTTAGGATCCCTTACCTCTTTCTAAGCAGTTTGCATTGGTTATCATCATTGGAGAAAAAATAAGGTAGGTGGTTTTATAAGTTTGATTTTCTATATAAGCATTGGGTCTTGAAGTATTTTTAAAATCATTTATAGTTATTTTGAAGAATATTTTCCATTCATTAAATGCTATTATATATAGTAAAAAAATTGATGAATGTTCTATTTTCAAATTGTAAAGTAAATGGTTTTTAATAACATGGTTTGTGTATGGAAATGGGGTTTCTTGTTAGGTGTTTGATACAAGGTCCTCTTTGAAATATATTTTTGATTAATGATGGAATTGTGACATTTTAAAAATGGGTATTTGCACATGGGAACCCAGGTATCTAGAGGGGAAGACTGGAATTAAGTGCCCCTTTGGACTACACCACACCAACTAAACATACTAGACCTAATTATCAAGGTCATGGTGTTGTGGATAGGCAATACCACACTACTAGGCCAAGACATGCACTCCTAAGAGGTCAGTTGGAGATGGTGTCGTCTGATGGGCATCATCATGCCTCTAGGCCAAGGAATGATCTCCTTAGTGGTTTGTGTGCACATTTGTTTTGGACTGTTAGATCAAAATATTGTACATGGTTTTTAGTATGCCTGGGGCCTTAGTTACCTCAGGGATATCCCATGATGCTTGATTATATTTGTCTACATAGTAAGTTTCCTCTAATAAAATCATTTAAATCCAATTATCTCCTTTTAGTTTCAAAATAATAAAATCATATGTTCTTAAACTTTATTCTTAAAACTATATTGATGGTGTTTATCTAACAATGATTGCTTATGAAACACTAAGTGAGATGTTACTAGTCTAGTTGTTATCACACCCTACATACACCCAACGAGCGTATATAGACATTGTTTTTACAAAAACAGGTAGAGGAAAAGGGCCTATTGGTGATAGTAGTTCTTTTTATTAGTGGAGTATGGGATGATGGTGGAGACATGGCAGGTATTAAGCCTTCATATCACATGGATATGGGCATCAGATTTTATTTTATTTTTAGTTTTTTATCATATTCATGTATCAATTATTCAACTTCCCACCATATTCCTTTGTATATGTATATAGTTGCCTCACCCTTTTTGGTTATGGCATGTTTATTACTCATTTTCAATTATGATTTTTTCCATCTTTTTGATATTTCATTTATGTTTCTGATAGTTATTTCCTAATTTCTTTAGATTCATCTGTTTGAGAGAATGACTTTACAAGACATGGAAAGGTCATGATGGATCCTTGATTTGGATCTTTTTAATGGTATTTATTAGGGAAAATGTTCCCAAAGGTGATTCTTGATTCCTAGATGCTAGTTGTCAACCTGTGGGGGCCAAAAACGCCCTTCAAGACTTACTATGGGTTATCTCAGGTGCATGGATGAGGGGTGACCCAGGTTGGTTTGTGAAAAAACTGTATCAAAGCCAGGTTGTTTTATTTTTGATATTTAGGAAGTCAAGGTAGACTAGAAATATGATCATTAGGTCTTTATGGGTAAGTTGAGTTGAGTGTTTGGAAAATACTCCTTGTAATAATCCTTAAATAGTTATTGGGTGTTGGGAAATGAGTATTTTGAGATGTGTTTTAATGTAATTTTGAAATTTCAAAAGATTTCAGGTCAAAAATAAAGATTTATATGCCCTTTTATAGGATTTATGGTTAAGGTACATGGACTGCGGATCATACGGGAAAACCGTGTGGACCAAGTGGATGGGTTTTATTGTGACCCACATGGTTGGTGTATGGTTTACCAAACTATGCATCCAAACCGTGCATAGTGTAGACTTTAGAAATTTTGGTTTTTTTACTCTTTAAAATGTTTTCTTATGATGATTGAAAGTTTTTTAATGGATATTTAAGATTCTAATTGAGATTTTATACCTATTTTTTATGGTTTACATTTTTCTTATTTGGTTTTATATAGTTTCATACCTACTTGAAAGCATATTGTAAACCTTCTAGATGATGTTATAGAAAATTTCCATGAGACCATCCCCCAATGGACTCGGATCTCACTCAAGAGGTGGTTCAAATGATCCATGAACTGGATCAAATAGTAGAGTTTGGTCCTTCTCAAGATAAATAATTGAGTTTTGGCTCAGATAAAGATCGATCGTGGGAATTCCTCCTTCGTAAGACTTCATATTATGGAGGAAGAAATAATCCCCAAGAGGCCAAGGATTGGTTAGAAAAGATATAAAATATCTTTTAATTCCTTGAAACCCTAGATTTTATCAAGGTTAAGTGTGATTCCTTTATACTTGAATACCCTAGTTAGAAATGGTGAGAGTCATCCGTTTAGGCAAAGTAGTATGAGAACTTAGAATAGAAGGATTTAAAGGAGGCCTTTACCTAGAAAATCTATTGAGTCGTGATGGAATTGTACAAGTCCCAAGAATTTTTTTCTATTTAGCAAGGTGAAATGAAAATTATGGTGTATTCTAATAGATTCAAAAAGACTTCTTATTTTTTCACTAGATATGGAATCAAATTATAAGTTAAAGGCTTGATGATTTGAAATGATTTTTTACCCTGAAATATGATCTAAAGTATTTTTATTGAATATCATAACATATACTAAGGTTTTGAATTGGGACTTCATAGCATAGATTGATCAGGTGGGAATTTTAGGTATGAATGATATGCCACCTGTTTCGGGTGGGAGTGGAAGTGGCCTTTCTGAGAAGAAGAGGAAACATGATGAGTTGAGAAGAGTAAGTAATAGTGGCTCCAAGAATATGTCTTTGTACTCAGCATCGATAGTCATGGGTGGTGGATCTATCATTTTTTATCAATGTGGCATGTTTGGGAATATTAATACCTCATGCTAAGTTGTTTCTAAGTAATTCATTTATTTTGACCATCTAGTCCATCGGTAGAGGTTTTACAAAGTCATCCCTCCAAAGTGGTGTAGGATCCTCAACACCTAAGGGATATGTTACTTATTTTAATTCCTCTAAGGTAGTGAGACCCTGATCTTAAAGTCATGGAGGCATGATTGGTTCATCTTATGGGTAGAGTTAGCTAAGTTCAGAGCCTCAGACTAGTGGTAGTCCCCATAATTAGTTTAATACTAGACAATTTCATGTTGTGGAATTGGCTATCATGGAGTTTAAGATAAGGTTGATGATTATGAGATACATTGTTCTCATTGCATCATCTATAGTGACTTCTTTATTTTATATTGATGCTTCTCACTCATTTATCTATGTTCATGTTGTGTAATTTTTAAAACTTACATTTGATCTTACATCATATGTTTTGGAAATATTGACACCTCTTGGGAAGAATAAAGAGAACAAATTCTGGTTCCCTCCATGTATTGTCTTTGTATTGAAAGTGGAGCTAGCATGGGACTTCCTCATTCTCAAGATGGATTTGTTTGATAGTATCACCATGATAGATTGGATGGTTTCCTTCAATTCCCATGTTGAATTCTATCATTAAAGGGTGATGTTTACATCCCCCGATGGGAACTATCATGTGTCTAAAGGTGAATGAGATCCATGATTGAGTCGGGAAGGACCACCCATTCCTGAAGTGGGAAATTTTTTAAGTTAGTTAGCATCCCTCTTGATTGAGGCTGATAATTTTTTTAGAATTGTGCTTCCTTTAGTTGTAAGGGAGTTTATTGAGGTGTTTCTAGATGACTTTCTAGGTTTTACCCCAGAATGGGAAGTTGATTTCTCTATAGACCTGTTCCCTGAACTCAACTTATATATTTCCCCTCTTATCATATGGCACATAAAAAAGTTGAAATAGTTGAAGATTCAGCAAGATGATCTAGATTCTAAAGGCTTCATCCACCCTAGCATGTCTCCCTAAGGCCACTTCATATCTCTTTGATAAGAAATATGATGGGTATCTCCACTTTTTTATCGATTATCAAAGGATGAACCGAGTGATTATTAAGAAAAAATATCCATTTCCCCATAATTCTGACCTATTTTATCAAATAATGGGGGAAATGTGGTTTTTGAAAATTTATCTATGTTCAAGTTCTCACTATGGTGAGAAAAGTTGATGTTCCTAAGACTAATTTCTAAAGCAGGTATAGCCATTTCAAGTATCTTGTGATACCATTTGTTTTGAAAATTTCTTAAATAGTCTTCATGGTTCTAATGAACTATATATTCCACCGTTACCTTGATTCTTTTTTGTGGTATTTTTAATGATGTACTAGTTTACTCGAAGACTAAAGAGGGGCATAGGAATCATTTGAGTATAATTCTAGGGACCTTTCATGATCACCACCTCTATTCTAAGTTATCAAAATATAACTTTTAGAACCAATAAGTTAAATTTTTAGTACATGTGGTATCAAAAAATGGAATTTTAGTCGATCTTGAGAAGGTAAGGCCTGTTATGTCTTGGGAAGAACCGATAAATGTCTTCGATATTAGGAGCTTCTTAGGTATAACAGGATATTACTGGCAGTTCTTAAAATATTTATCTAGGATGGAATCACCCATGACTGCTCTCACCCAGAAGGGGGTGAAATTCTTATGAAGTCCTAAATTCCAGGCATCCTTTGATGAGTTTAAGTGATAGTTAACCTCATCTTCTATCCTAAAATTTCCTAAAATTTTCATGGATATGTGGTTTATTTTGATCCATTAGGCTTGAGATTGGATCGTTTTCTCATAAAGGGTCATCATGTGGTGTCTTATAGTTCTCATTAGCTTCAACCACACTAGAAGAAATAAACAACACATGACCTTGAACTCAGAGCGGTGATGCATTCTATTAAGTGTTGAAAACACTGCCTCTTTGGGGAGAAGTTCACAATGTGTTCTAATCATGATATTTTGAGCTATATCTTTTATCAGAAATCTCTTAATATTTGGAAGATGCGATGATTTGAGGATCTTCAAGCATTTGAATTTGGTATCCCTATATGATAGTAAAGGGGAATGTGGTCGCAGATTCTCTTAGCTATAAATTTTCCCCTTAGTTCTTAAAAGATTCCAGTAATGAATGGAGTTTAATGTTACTTTTCTCCCAGATGCATTTGGAGGTGAAAAGGGATAAGGAAGATGTGTCTATCTAGTGTCCAATTGAAACTATCACTTATTGATCTTATTCACAAGGATAAAATGGGGGATTTAGAGTTTCAACACATGAGGGGAATTATAAATAGTTGTGAGATCATCAATGAGTGGTCTCTGTCTTCTGAGGGAATCTTCTATTTTTAGAACTAGAATGTGGTTTGTTTATCTATGAAATAGGTTTTGATGGAGGATTTTAATTATTCTTAGTGGGTCATCCAACCCAACACCACTAAGATGTATTATGATTTGAAGTGCCAATTCTAGTGTTTGGTAATGAGACATGACATAGAGGACTTTGTGTCAAGATGTTATACTTTATAAAAAATCAAATTTGAGAATCAAAATCCCTCTGGTCTACTCCAGCCTATTATTATACCCACTTGAAAGTGGGAAGATATATCCATGGTCTATATCATGGGATAATAGCATACCACTCATGGAAATAATTTTATCTAGGTCATGACTAATAGACTAACCAAATCATCCCCTTTAATCTCGGTTAGAGATATTATTGAGGTGGAAGAGTTGGATAGGTTGTATGTGCAAGAGTTCATGTGGTTACATGGTTTACTCTTTGCTATCATCTCAAATAGGGACATGTGTTTCAACTCATGATTCTGTAAATGACTTCAAGAGATGATGGTATCCCAGGTGAATTTGAGCATAGATTTCTATTTGCAGACAGATGGCCATATGGAATGAGAAATCCTGATTTTAGAGGACATGTTCCATGCTTGTATCTTAGATTTTGGAGGTTCATGTGATAACCATCAGAAACTAGTTGAATTCACTTATAATAATAGCTATCAATCATTGATTAGAATGGTTCCTTTTGAGTCTTTGTATGGTAGATCATACTAGACTTTACTCTGTTGGGTTGAGGTGGGTGAATCCTCCTTGGTGTGATCACGTATCATACAGGAAATAACAAAGAAGGTTCAGAGGATTTGACAATGGTTGGATAATTCTCAGAGTCTCCATAAGTCTTATGTTGATCTTTGGCATCATCTCTTTGAGATTTCAGTGGAGGTTAGGTGTTTTTAAAGGTGTCACCTTAATCAGGTCACCATCAACTCAGAAAATAGGGAATACCCTCTCCAAGGTATGTGGAGACCTTTAATATCTCTAAGAGGATTGGGAAGGTCTCTTATTGATTGGTGTTTCTTCCTTAGTTAACTTCAATCCATGATCTGTTCCACATCTCTCAGTTAAATAATCATAACTCGTACCCCACTAACATTTGAAATTGGGAAGAGCTCGTGTTTGAGCCTAATGTTTCAGTGACTAAGAAACCCATCTAGATTGTTGAATACCAAGAGAAAGTGATATGTGGTAAATATATCCCATTGTTCAGAGCATTATGGAATCACATGGGTGATTCTCATGAGACTTGGTAGTGAGATATTTTTGTAAGGGTGCAGTGGCCTCGCCTCTTTCTCGACTAATCATATTTAAGTTGACATTCTGGGGGTAAAAAATGATATAATGCGGATAATTATCACACCAAATGTGTCATTTTTAGGTACTATTTATACTACATATTCATTTTTATCATTATATTTCATTTCTAGGTGTTTTACTTTTTAAATTTTGTGAAAATGGGGGGATAGATCCTATTGCACATTTGGTGCACGGTTAGTGTTAACCATGCAACAAACTGTAAAAAGCCTATAGTTTCTTAACAGATGTGTTTTTCACGGATGGCGTATGGTTTTTATAACTATTCATCCAAATCGTGTGACTACCTAAATGAAACCAGTTCCACTCATATGATTAGAACATGGCTTGGAAAACTGTGTAGCCAAACCATGCATTCAACTCAGTTTTGTAAAAAATATTAATTTACCCTTCTACCCCTCACTTGTTTTAATTCAAATTCCCTCATTTTCTTCATCACTCAAACCTAGTGCCCCTCCCCTCATAGTAATCCTCTCCCCTTACTCCATGGGTTTATTTTTTATGGAATTTCTCAAATATTATTCAAGATAACCTCTTGATAAGAAATTCCCCTCCCCTTTCTTGGTTTTATTCCCTCTCTTGGCATGGATTTCTCTTTACCCTAAGGCCATAGAAGCCTAGGGTTTGTCTTAGACAACCTTATTGAAGGTATTTTTTATGTTTATATATTTTTTCCCTTTTAGGATCCCTCACCTATTTATAATTGGGTTTACATCAGTTGTCTTCATTGGTGACGGATTAAGGTTAATGTTTTCATAAGTTGGATATTTTATATAAACCTTGGGTGCTTTCTTTCTTCTGAAAATTATTTATATTTGTTTTCAAGCATGGTTTACATTCTTTAAAGAATATTTTATATGATATAAATTTTTGATGAATCTTATCTTTTGAAATTAGAAATTAAATGGTTTTGAAATTCATGGTTTTTGTATGGAAAAGGGGGATACTTGTTATCTGTTTGATAAAAGTCCCTCTTTAGATCAGTAATGTGATTGATGATGGAATTTTAACATTTTAAAAATAGGGATTAACACATGGGAACTTTAGTATCTGGTGGGGAAGACAATAATTAAGTGCCCCTTTGGACTACGCTACACTAACTAAATATGTTAGACTTGGTTAACAAGGTCATGGAGTAACGTCACCCGATTTGGCACTCTCTCATGTGGCCAAACCGGCTTGGTTAATAGACCTCAAGTATGCCTCCCCATATGCCAGAGGCTAATGACTAGTAGCGGGGGTGTAAAGAACATAATGGGGAGACTATACCCCCTAGTATGGAGTTGTAATTATAGAAAAAATAATATCAAAGTAATGGAAATAGTGGAAACAATTCAACAACAATAGATAAACCCAATAATGAAGGAAACTAATCAAACCAATAATATGAAAAATAATAGAATGACTAGATGAAATGTAGCTAAGTGTCAATATGAAAGTAAAACAGATAAATAAATAAAAAACTCAAAGAAAACACCAAAGCCCTGGGTCTTGATCCCCACATCGATCCTGTATCTAAGCTCCAACTCATCTAATAAGCAATAATCAACAATAATGTCTTTTTCCCTTATCCAAACCTACATCCATGTAATTTTCTGAGGTTCCAAATGGAAGCCTAAATAGTGTGTGAGTATAAATTAGTAGGTTGACACCACCATGTCTAAAAAAACAAGTCTGATAGTAAGTGCGTGAAATAAAGCACTAAACATGAGCATTAATTAATCAATTAATACAGTATAACAATTAATTAACATGGTTTGGCACCATGCTGGAATATCTCTGAGCATGTAGAAGTACCATGCCAACCATAACCACACATCCATTGCATGATCACATAACCAGGAAACGCCCTCTGTATAAGCATTTTAGAATGAACAAGTCAAGCCCTATAAGAATACAACATAACTAGGTCAAGCCCTCTATATAAGCATTTCAGCATAACTAGACCAAGCCCCACAAGAATTATAGAATTACTAGTCTAAGCCCTCTATATAAGCATTTCAAAATAAATGGGTCAAGCCTTATAAGCATTACAATATAACCAGGTCAAGCCCTATAAGCATTACAGCATAATCAGGTCAAGCCCAATAAGCATTATGACGTGCGTCCTTGTTGCGAGGACGGTCAAGTTTACATTTATAAAGACCCAAGATATAGCACAGTGGCTAATCTCAGGGTCGCTCTTAAGGAAGCAGTGTCGAATGACTAAGTGGTCATTCTGAAAATATTTTTGTATTTTTAAATATTTTGAAAACAGAAAAACACAACTCCTAAGAAATCACTCATCAGTGCTGAAGAGCACAGTGGAGAGAGAAACTGTGATGGAAATGTGTAAAAATATAGAGACACGGGACAAAACCAAGAAAATAAAGCAGGCACAAATACAACAAAAGGCACAGAACAAGAAAATGACACCAAGACACATAAAACAAAAGTCAGTGTGAACAAGGACAGACTCGGGTTAATTCACCCTCTACTCCCTATCCTAGATCTACTTAAGAAATTGATCAACAATTCTCAACTTTTCTCAGTGCATGACCGATGTCTCGAATCACACACCAATCTTGCCTAGAAATTAAACACTCAAGTACTAAATCTCTTCAATACTCAAGTGTTCCTCCGAAATGCAAGGTGATTCACTCAGCAAAGTCATTCTGGAAAGAAATTCTCACAAACCATAATGATTCCACTAAGATCGTCACATTGTACAACCAATCTTGATTCTCAGTTCAAGAAATCAAGATAGGAAGGGGAGAAGAAATTAAACAAGAAAGTAAAAAAAATCATCCTATGCAAGATCTTGATCTCACTCAATATAACTCACAGACGTGATCTACCAAGGCGAATAAGAAGAACATGATTGCATTAATGTGTGGATCTCTAGATCATGTTGGGTTTCATAAACTGGAACTAGCCCTGAAAGTTAGATCTCTATTTTTAGAGATTGAAGATCACAACACGGAGAAAGGATGAATGAACGACACAAACCAATGAAACAAACATCACAATTATAATTACTAAACATGAAACACAAGTATTTACAGACATAATTTAAATGAAAACTAAAACAGAGTAGCAGAAGAGAGGATGAAATGGAGGAGCGGGAACCCGTCTCCAGGTCGAAGACGAGTTCCAGGTGAAGTGTTATGGAATGCTGCGTGAATGGTGGTAGAGTCTCCTCCCCCCATTGTGGACTGATGCCCCCCTCGGCCCATCTTGGAAGAGAGGAGTGGGGGTCCTCTTATTCAGAAAAAGTCAACTAAAAACAGAGGCAAACTGACAAACAGTAAATCCACATGGCACATCTTCAGCATGCTTGTCACCAGATCTGAGTGAACTCTCAGTGATTGTAAACAATTCCCCTGCAACTACCTCACAAATATTCTTGCGTCTTTCCTACGAACAATTTCCTTTATCCCCGCTTCTACCAATAGCTCCCCCTGCATGAAACAATAGAAAACACACAAAACAATGCACGTGAGTCAAATAAAAATAAAATGAAACTATTATATACCATATATTATATCACGACATAAAAATAGTTATTAATACATATCTATATTTTTTTTATAATACCTAATATATATGTTTTAATAACTACTATATTCATTTATTAATATTTACTTATTATAAAACAAAAGTAATTAATATCATATATATATATAAGTATGTTTATTATATAGTGTATTATATATATTATGATTATTATATAAAAAAATAAAATAAACAAAGAAAAGTGAAAAGGTGGAGAGGGTTATTCGTGCGGCGCAGGGAAGAAGAGTGGTGCGGGTTGTGGGAAATCCGGGTCGGACAGGGATCGTGCAGTGAAGCAGGGCTTGCGGATGGGAGTGGCAGCTCAGAGCAAGTGTAGTGCGGCGGGTTCCGGTGGATCGGATGGCACAATGGTGAGGTGTTGGGGTCACAGCTAAAAGGAGGAGGATGAGGGAGAGGGTCACGACGGTCGTGCGGGTTTTAGGCGGCTCACCGGCGAGCAGGGGATGCATCTGTGAGGGGGAAGTGCGGACAGGGCGAAGGTCTTCAGGTGAGCTCTAGTGGAGGGATGAAGTGGAACGAATGTGGGGTGGCGACTTTAGCTATAGGGGTTGAAGGCTCGAATGACATAGGGGATGTGCGGTGAGGTGAGTTAGGGTTTGAAGTGAGAGGTCAGACCGGTGGTGGTGCAAGGTGAGGTGGATAGCAGTGGTTTCCGGCGCAGGGGAGCCAGCTTCTTCGGTGGTAGCTAGTAAGAGGTCCAGATTCAACAGGGGTAAATAAATCTGGATGATTTGAGTTGTTGGTGCGTGTTGATTTTTTTCAAAATCGTTGATTTTTCTTGTTCGAATTTGGTGTTGAATTATTGATTGATGATGTTGTGGATTTGAAATTCTTTGTTGGGTTGATGGTTGTTGTGCTGCTATTGACTGGTGATTTACAGTGCTGCGTGGGTGGATGAGATGGAAGCAGAGGGTGGAAGTAGGGAGATGCAGGCATAGGCACCGTGATGGAATGAGAGGGAGTGGTGCGGAACGGTGAGACGTGCCACCGTGAGGAAGCGGTGAGTGGAGATGGATTTGTTGTGGCACTGTGAGGGAACTGGTGGCACTGTGATGTTTTTGTGCCAAGGAAAGGTGGCTTAAAGAATGGGGGATAGAATAACAGTGTGTGGGTAGTGGTGGCACTGTGAGTTAGGGTGAAGAAGTGAGGTTGAAACGGGGACAAAGGCACAGTGTTGAAACGATGGTTGGGGGCGCGAGACGGTGGCACCGTGAGTGATGCTCACGGTGAGACCGTGAGGCTAAAACGGTGACTGGGGGAACCGATGGCACAGAGAGTCTTGGAAACAGAGTCACAGACAGCGTAATGAAACAGAAACAGAGGACTGTTCGACCGCAACACCTACAAACATACAGAAACACTAAAAATTAAAAGAATTTATAAAAACTAACTAAAAAATTAAGTACAACAAAGTTAGGTTAAATAATTAAAATAATTATGAATTATTTAAAAGAAAGAATTTATTTGTATTAAAAATTATAAACAAATTTAATTCAAGAACATATTAAAATATTTACAATTACTCACTTAAATTAATTAACCAATTAATTAAAGAATTAATTAAATTAAAGAATAAAAATATTAATTAAATAAGATTAAATTGTTAAAACTAAATAAATTATTAAAATACTAAAAACTAAAATGAGTTATTTATTTAAAAATTAATGAATAAATAATTAATCAATTTAATTAATGAATTAATAAACTATTGAAAACTAATAATAAAAAGAATTAGTTAAATGAAATTAAAATAACAACTTAATTTTATTATTGAAAAAACAATAAAGAATAAACAAAATAAACTCACTTTTAATACATAAACACAATTTTTATAATGTAATTTACAAAATACAACAATTAATAAATATTACACAAAATGCAACAGTTTGATATTAAAAAGTCAACAAAAATATAAAAAAAAGATGTGGCAAAGAGCATTAAAAATGAGCCACATCAAACTCCCCCACACTTAAAACTTTGTTTGTCCTCAAACAAGTACATGACTTTGACTTTAAAATAGAAAGATGATTTGTGAGTTAGAGTTCAAAAAGAGTGCATGATTAAACATTAGTACCCAAAGGAGCATGACCAAACCATGAGTCAGGCTTTCCAATGGTGTTCAAAAATAGTGTCCTGTCTAGCCTCAAAAACTCACTGGAACTCAAAAGCCATACAAATTCATACACTATCAAGTATGTCATGCCTCCTATGTGTACTCATTAATTGTCCTACTTCACCTTCAAATTCAATTTCTAATTAAATGAGTGTTGAGAGGTTAGATGAAGTGGACTAAAAACTTAACCAAGGGCACCTTCCATTCTCACCTTCCCCTAGGTTTCCAAAAATTAAATTTCATTAACTTCATCACTTTATTGATTCAACTCAAATGAAAATTAACCAGGTCAATTGCTCCCTTATTCATCTGGGTTCAAAATTCCCCTCACCTTAATGAGTTCATTTTTGACAAGGGCACTTTATTTTAATTTTTCTCAGCCATATTCCATGTGCAAAGCACTGTGCATAGCACGTATTAAGATTGAATTTGGCTTTATTTATTCACAGAAACACACCCAATGCACCTTGTCTCAGATACTCATTGTAGGATCTCATTTTCCCATTTTACTCCAGTTACAAATGACTTAACTAATAATCAATCGAGTTGAATTCCTAAAGTGATTGATTTTTTTTCCAAAAGGTGTGAGTCCCCTAGGTTCCAGTGAGAACTTCTAGTTAATCTAATTCATGATCATCATCCCAAAAAACTCATCCTGTCACACTCCCATTCTCAGTTCCTAAATAGAAAGGTTCATAAAGAAAGAGAACAATTCCACTCAGCAATCATTCATGCTTAACCGTTTCTGACTAAGTGACACTCTCAACATCTAGTGAGCAGTTATCCACTAACAGGACATAATTGAAGTACCGGTGAACCTCCAATGACCATCATGTAATGAAAAATTTTGAAATTTTTTTAAGGAATTCTGAGGATTTTGAAAAAAATTGACCATTTTTTTACACAAGCTTATGTTCAAGAAGGGGGAATTTGACATGACACTAGAATGACCTCTCTCCCCCACACTTAAAACCTAACATTGTCCCCAATGTTGAATCTAAAGGTGGGAGACAGTTTATGTTCAAAATAGATGGACATTTCAGCTGAAAAAGGATATGGAGGGGTAGCAATGAGGTTCAAAAAAATTCTTTGCCACACAAAAAGAGAAAGAAAAGAAAATAACAAACAAACAAAAATAGAATAATAACCCCACCGACCATCATCATCAACAAGTTTAGTTCTATTCCTAAAATGTTCATGATTTGAATTTTTAAAGAGCATATAAAAGATTTTATCAATGTACTTCAAATAGTATCATGATTAACAATGATGTGCAGCAGCAGCTCAATGAAGTTGAAAGCAATGGGTGCAAGCATGTTTCACAAATCAGCTCAAAATTATTTTTTTCAACTTTCTAGATACTAGTAGCTAAACACCCATGCAAGAGAACATATTCATTTTTCACATGTCAGGGGGAAATCCCCCACACTTAAAATATAACAGCATGAAAAAATGAATGACTCAATATAAAAGAATTAAAATAAGCACTCCCATGAATGAGAAGCTTCTCATATTTACAAATGTATCCCTTTAATTATTTTGTGCATGAACTCTAGCTGCTCCAGTTTAGCACCTACATGATGAAAAAATTTAACATTAGTGTTCAAGATTTTAAGTTAAAATAAAAAGAAGCTACAAAGTGTGAGTTTGGGAGTTTTATCCATTAATCCAATGAGCTGGGCCCCCTGAGACTTGAATGATAGCCACATGGAATCCGCTGCTTGTTTATTGTCATAAGAAAACAACACTCAAATTAAAACAACCTGCAAAAAGAAACTAAAGAAAGAAATGAAAAGATATAATCCTGGGATAACCCCCCAGGGGGTGCTGTAGTTTGACTGTCCACAGCTGGACAGTCCTCAAATCAACCCTAGTCTAATGGGGGATTTGGATTCTTTCTTAGGAACCACCAGAATCAATTTCATCCAACTTCAGTGATTTTCTATCTTTGGAGTACCCCATGTGCAGCTTCAATCAAATTTCCCTCCTTTGCGGTGAAGTACTTCATTTTGAATGGTGGAGGGGAAAACAGGATATAGGGATACTTCTCGGGCTATTAAGGCTCGGGAGTGCTCCCCACTTAGGAACGCTCTCCCCTAACCTCCCGACATATGCTCTCCTCTGCAGTGACCTCCTGGCGTTCGATTTCCTCCGAGGTGTTCTCTGGAGCGTTCTCCCTAGTTCCTGGGTTTCATCCCCTCTCGGTGGCGGATCTCTCTACCCCCATTTTCCTCTGGTTTTCTCTCTAGAGCGTCCTCCTTTCTCCTAGGGTTCCATCCCCAAGTCAGTTCTACCTAGGGTTCCATCCCCATTTCGGTTCCTTCCATGTTCCTTCTTCTGATTGGGTTTCAGTTCTTCCTCGGCCTCCTCACCTCGCTCTGACCTCACGTTCCAACGCTCCTCTCCGGGTCAGACATGGAGCGACGGGATCTCAAAGGTTTTGGGCTTCTTGGTTCGGCGACCGTGGGGCTTTCCGGACCCTTTCATTTTCTCCCTGGTTTTCTCTTTCCCATTTCCTTTCTCCATTTTTCACTATTTGAGTCGCTCTGGTCTCTGGTCTCTGATGAAGTTTCTACGTCGGTGTTTTTCGGTGAGGTTGTGGGTGCCTGCTCGGCTTCGGCATGCTTTGGTGGTCTCTTCCCTTGTACCCCCTCTGGCCTCTAGTCCCTCCTCTCCCTTCCAGGTCAGTCGGGTGCGTTGGGATATAGGGTGCTTTGGGTCGTGTGGTGCGATCGGGAGGATGTCCCAGGCAGCTCGGCCGGTGCAGGTGTTGGATGTAATGTTTCTAAGGTTCCTGCTCAACGGTCGGCGTTGTGGATCTCTTTGGTGTCTTGGTGTCGGTTGCTTCCTAGTGGTACCAGTGGCGTGACGGGGATGTCTGCGGTGAGGGCTCTTTGGGCGGTCTGCTGGTTTTGCATTTCACGCTGGTTTGGTGGGTTCCGACGGTTGACGTCGCCGGCGTTTTGTTGGTTTGGGGCTGAGGCGATCACCGCTTCAGTGCTTGCTGCCCGTGGAGGTTCTCTGTCCATCTTGTGCTTTCGGTTGCCTTGGTGGTACACCGACTCTGTATTTTCAACAACAATGAGATTTCCCGACGGTGAGGTTGTTGGTTTTCTCGATGAGGACGGATCTCTGGTTCTCACGGGTGACGATGACATGTTGTGCGATGACAGTGGTGATGGCGGTGATGCGACGTTGGCGATGACGGTGTTAGGTTGGCAATGTGATTATGGCAACTAGGTGACGCGGATGGATCGATATGATGGTCATTTGAAATTCAAATTTTGAAAATTTGCATCTGAAGCAGTTTTTGGCTCGTACGTGACGCTGCTGGCTGGTTCGTGGGAGGCGGGATGGTATTGCTGTTTGAAATTTTTGAATTTTGAAATATGTATGGTGAAATTTTATTTATGCCACGTGAATGTTGATGTATGGTTCCCACTATTCCTCAAAGTGGCCTTTTAATAAAATAAAAAATGAATTTGGAGGAGGGATACTTCCCTACTTCTGCTTGAGGTTGAGTGTGCACAAGTTGTAATGTTGTAAAACTTGGATGTGACTTGTATTATGGTTCATTCCAATAAAACATTTCCTCTTAGAAATCAATTAATGTGTCATCATCCACTTGTAAACTTGTGCACAACTCCAAAAATTCCTCTTCAAAAATAACTCCCAAACTGGAAGTGTCATCCAGAATTGGAAGTTTCATTAACTCTTCAACAGAAGCAACTACAACATCCTCACTCTCCAAGAAATCACAAAAGTGAGATGCATCTTCAATACCTATACAGGGAGCAACATAATTAAAATCAGTTTCGATGTAATCCAAATTGAATAAAAATACGACTTCTTCCATAAAATTGTCAACTCCCTTTATCAGTGTTGCTTGTTCCTCTTCGTGATCGAATAGTGATCCTAGGAGAGGGTCTAGGGAAAGAGCGAGGTAGTCAACCTCCTCCAACCTCTCTTCAAAACACACCACCACACTTGTTGAATCTTCTAAGGAGAGTGATAGGATGTCATGTGTTGGCTCTACCTATTGAAGCATTGAAAAATCATTAAAATAGTTATTGCAAGCAAAATCATTAGAATGGAAATCGGGGAAAAAATGATCATCAAAGAAATGTCCAGCATCATGAATCTTTGCAAGTTTCATCTCCTGCCAGCCCTTGAAAACATCCTTGGAAATTGATTCTGGAATTTCCAACTTTGACTCTAGGGGAAAATCCATATCAAAGTTGGGAAACTCTAACTTTTTCTTTCTTCTGTTTCTTTTTTTTTTGTCTTCTCAACTGCTTTCTAGAATATTGGGCTTCAGTGGGAGGTGGTGGTACTGCCCTATCTTCTTGGTAGCCCTTGACCTTATCCATGGCTTGTTGCATCAACTGCATGATCTCATAAGAATAAGTTGTCTCTTCATCGGTAAGGTCACGATGTTGTCTTTCATGCATCCAACTTTGAAATTTAGCAACAGCCTCCTAAAGCTCTTGAAATGGGTCAAACAGTGACTATATCAACTTCGTTAGAGTTCATCACTGTTGTGTGTGTGTGTGTGTGTTTAATGATTTTTTTTATTTTTTGTTTTTGTTTTTTTTTTGTTTTAAAATAAAAGAAAAATTGGGAAAACCACTTAGACACTCGTTGCTTCCCCGGTAACGGTGACAGAATTTGACGTGCGTCCTTGTCGCGAGGACGGTCAAGTTTACATTTATAAAGACCCAAGATATAGCACAATGGCTAATCTCGGGTTCGCTCTCAAGGAAGCAGTGTTGAATGACTAAGTGGTCGTTCTGAAAATCTTTTTGCATTTTTAAATATTTTGAAAACAGAAAAACACAACTCCTAAGAAATCACTCATCAGTGCTGAAGAGCACAATAGAGAGAGAAACAGTGATGGAAATGTGCAAAAATATAGACACAGGACAAAACCAAGAAAAGAAAGCAGGCATAGACACAACACAAGGCATAGAACAAGCAAATGACACCAAGACACAAAAGACAAAAGTCAGTGTGAACAAGGCCGAACCCAGGTTAATTCACCCTCTACTCCCTATCCTAGATCTACTTAAGAAATTGACCAACAATTCTCAACTTCGCTCAGTGCATGACCAATGTCTCAGATCACACACCAATCTCACCTAGAAATTAAACACTCAAGTACCGAAGCTCTTCAATACTCAAGCGTTCCTCCGAACTGCAAGGTGATTCACTCAGCAAAGTCATTCCGGAAAGAAATTCTCACAAACCAGAATGATTCCACTAAGATCGTCACATCACACAACCAATCTTGATTCTCAGTTCGAGAAATCAAGACAGGAAGGGGAGAATAAATTAAACAAGAAAGTAGCAAACTGTCCTACTCAAGATTTTGCTCTCACTGAATCTAACTCACAGATGTGATCTACCAAGGTGAATAAAAAGAACGTGATTGCGTTAATGTGCAGATCTTCAGATTGTGTTGGGTTTCATAAACTGGAACTAGCTCAGAAAGTTAGATCTTCTTTTATGGAGATTGAAGATCACAACACGGAGCAAGGATGAATAAACGACACAAAACAAATGAAACAAACATCATAATTATAATTACTAAACATGCAATACAAGTATTTACAGACACAATTTAAATGAAAACTAAAACAGAGTAGTGGAAGAGAGGATGAAATGGAGGAGCGGGAACCCGTCTCTAGGTCGAAGATGAGTTCAAGTCCGGTGAAGTGGTATGGAATGGTGCGTGAACAGTGGTGGAGTCTCCTCCCCCCACTGTGGAATGATGCCCCCCTTGGCCCATCTTGGAAGAGAGGAGTCGAGGTCCTCTTATTTAGAAAAACTCAACTAAAAACATAGGCAAATTGACAAGCAGTAAATCCACATGGCACGTCTTCAGCATGCTTGTCACCAGATCTGAGTGAACTCCCATTGATTGTAAACAATCCCCCTACAACTACCTCGCGAATATTCTCGCGCCTTTCCCACGAACAATTTCCTTTATCCCTGCTTCTACCAGTAGCCCCCCCTGCACGAAAAAATAGAAAACACACAAAAAAACACACGAGTCAAATAAAAATAAAATGAAACTATTATATACCATATATTATATCACGACATAAAAATACTTATTAATACATATCTATATTTTTTTATAATACCTAATATTATTATTAATATATATGTTTTAATAACTATTATATTCATTTATTAATATTTACTTATTATAAAAAAAAGTAATTAATATCATATATATATAAGTATGTTTATTATATAGTGTATTATATATATTATCATTATTATATAAAACAAAATAAAAAAACAAATAAAAGTGAAAAGGGGGGAGCGTTATTCGTGCGGCGCAGGGAAGAAGAGCAGCGTGGGCTGTGGGAAATCCGGGTCGGACGGGGATCGGGTGGTGGAGCAGGGCTTGCGGATGGGAGCGGCGGCTCGGAGCAGGTGTAGTGCGGCGGGGTCCGGCGGCTCGGATGGCACAGCGGCGAGGTGCTGGGGTCGCGCCTGGAAAGAGGAGGATGAGGGAGAGGGTCGTGACGGCCATACGGGTTTTGGGTGGCTCACCGGCGAGCAGGGGATGCATCTGTGAGGGGGGAGCGTGGACTGGGCGAAGGTCTTCAGGCGAGCTCGGGTGGAGGGATGAAGTGGAGCGGATGGGGTTGGCGACTTCGGCTATAGGGGCTGAAGGATCGGATGGCACAGGGGATGTGTGGCGAGGTGAGTTAGGGTTTGAAGTGAGAGGCCGGACTGGCGGTGGTGCAAGGTGAGGCGGGTAGCGGTGGTTGCCGGCGCAGGGGAGCCAGCTTCTCTGGTGGTATCCAGTAAGAGGTCCAAATTCAATAGGGGTAAATAAATATAGATAATTTGAGTTGTTGGTGCATGCTGATTTTTTTCAGAATCGTTGATTTTTCCGGTTCGAATTCAGTGTATAATTATTGATTGCTGCTGTTGTGGATTTGAACTTCTTTGTTGGGTTGATGGTTGTTGTGCTACTGTTGACTGGTGATTTACGGTGTTGTGTGGGTGGATGAGACGGAAGCAGAGGGCGGAAGCAGGGAGATGCAGGCATAGGCACCGTGATGGAATGAGAGGGAGTGGTGCGGAACGGTGAGACATGCCACAGTGAGGAAGCGGTGAGTGGAGATGGATTTGTTGTGGCACCGTGAGGGAACTGGTGGCATCGTGATGTTATTGTGCCAGAGAACGGTGGCTTAAAGAATGGGGGATAGCGGAACGGTGTGTGGGTAGCGGTGGCACCTTGAGTTAGGGTGAAGAAGTGAGGTTGAAACGGTGACAAAGGCACCGTGTTGAAATGATGGCTGGGGGCGCGAGACGGTGGCACCGTGAGTGATGCTCATGGTGAGACCGTGAGGCTAAAACGGTGACTGGGGGAACCGGTGGCATAGAGAGTCTTGGAAACGGTGGCACAGACAGCGTAATGAAATGGCAACAGAGGACCGTGCGACCGCAGCACCCGCAAACATACATCAACACTAAAAATTAAAAGAATTTATAAAAACTAACTAAAAAAATAAGTACAACAAAGTTATGTTAAATAATAAAAATAATTATGAATTATTTAAAAGAAAGAATTTATTTGTATTAAAAATTATAAACAAATTTAATTCAAGAACAAATTAAAATATTTACAATTACTCGCTTAAATTAGTTAACCAATTAATTAAAGAATTAATTAAATTAAAGAATAAAAATATTAATTGAATAAGATTAAATTGTTAAAACTAAATAAATTATTAAGCCTAAAAACTAAAATGAGTTATTTATTTACAAATTAAAGAATAAAGAGTTAATCAATTTAATTAATGAATTAATAAACTATTGAAAACTAATAACAAAAAGAATTAATTAAATGAAATTAAAATAACTTAATTTTATTATTGAAAAAACAATAAAGAATAAACAACAAAAACTCACTTTCAATACATAAACACAATTTTTATAATGTAATTTACAAAATACAACAATTGATAAATATTACACAAAATGCAACAGTTTGATATTAAAAAGCCAACAAAAATATAAAAAAGGATGTGGCAAACAACATTAAAAATGAGTCACATCACATTACAATATAACCAGGTCAATCCCTATAAGCATTACAACATAACATACAACACAAGTCATAATGGCAAGAACGCAACATTTCATCATAAACCAAAAGGGTCAATTCAGTCAATTGCCTTCTATCTTTCAATTCCCTTTCATTCATCAAGTTATATCTTAAACCATTAACATGTCAGTATACACAACCATATCATATCAAAGTATCACCAATCATTACAATAAACAAGTAATCCATTTTACAAATTGATCCTATCACAAACAATCACTTAAGGTCTCATGTCATGATAATTCATGTTTTAAGTCAATAACAAGTTCATTATTGTTCAAGGGTAGGCTCACCCTATCAGTGGCCGCAAGCCAGGTCTCAATATTGTTGGGTCCAAATGAATCCAAGGAGTGGTCCAAACACATGATTATCATCACCCATTAATCAGTCAGTTGATGTGCATGTTGTGTCATCAGGATCAGATAGTATTGCATACACTTAAACAATTAGAAACATACCATATAGCTTTGTTCTAGACCACCTACCTTAATTTGACAATCAACACAACACCCTCAACAGGGAACACCAATGAAGGATAAAGGTGAAGGAGATCAATAAGAAAAACCTATATCACACAAACATCAAGATCAAAACCTGATTCAACGGTGGTCAAGGGATCACACCACTATAATAGAGGATAATAAAAAGGAGAAAACCAAAGAAAATGAACTCATCAGAGATTAAATGCTAGAACAATATGTCTAGAAGGGGAGAAATCACTCGAAAAATGTATGGAGTCTCCCTATGGTTCGAGAGAGGAGGTTGCACAATGAATGAAAATAAAATCATGTGTTCAATGTGGTTTAAAACCATTGGTCCCGAGATATTCAGGATGTGAACCCCTTTCACGATATGAATTTACCGATTTATAAGATATGCTGAAAAATGCATTGCCTCAAGTAAAAATAACCCCGAACGACCTTTTTCATGACATGAACGGGTTTCATAGCGTGTAAATGTTTCATGTTCTGAATCAGTTCACAACATCTTCCCGACAACATATTCACGTCATGTAACAGGTTCACGACATGAAAGTGCCCAGCATACAGATTCTTCAAAAACACTTATAAAAGTCCATAGGTCAACCCGAACCTCAAAAGGACCTCCTCTTACTCTATTAATTCAAACAAGCATACATTCCCGAAATTTAGGTCATTTTACCAAAAAAAACTCTCAATCCCCAAAGAAAGGCTCGGTCGCCAAGGTTTAAGAGAAGAAAACCCCAACTAAAAGAGGCTTATCCAAAAACTCAAAGAGGTACGTACTTGAAAAAAGATGGGATCTTACAACCACCCCGTCATATAACAGCTCGTCCCCAAGCTACTCCAAGCATCACTATGGGGTCTCAGTGAACAAGTCTGGCCACTGTGCTCACATATCAGATTCCCCCTCCCATGTCTCCTCTTGAACACACCCATGTTGCCACTGCACTTGTACTAGAGTTATAGTATTTCCTCGAATATACTTCTCACTATGATCCACAATCCATATCAGATGCTCCTCAAAGGACGCATCTACACCAAGATCGATGTAATCAATGTCTATCGCATTAGAATGTTCAGGATGATATCTCTAAAGATGTGACATGTGAAACACATTGTGCATGAAACTGTAGTATTGTGGAAGGGCTAATCGATATGCCACTGGACCGACCCTCCGCACTATCTCAAATGACCTGAAAAACCTAGGTGTCAGCTTTCCTTGTTTCCTAATATAGCATTTTCCCAACTTAGGTGACACCTGAAGGAAAACATGATGACCTGCCTTAAACGCCAGAGGTCATCTTCGATGGTCAGCGCAAGATTTCTGCTTGCTATGCACGGTCACCAACCGCTTCATAATCAATTGAACCAGCTCAGACGTCTCTTGCACAAGACTAGATCCAAGAAGCATTGAATCACCTACCTCCAACCAAAAAAGAGTTGAACGACGTGATCTTCCATACAAAGCCTTGAAATGTGCCATTTGGATCGATTCCTAGAAGATGTTAGTATACACAAACTTTACGAGTGTCATATGTTTCTCCCACGAACCACTAAAATGATGCAGAAACGCCAGGAGGCGCAACAAAAAAACAACGATTCAGAGAAGAGTAAAAAGGAAAAAAACAAAACCAAAACACAAGGATTTACGTGGTTCGGGAATAATCCATATGTCTACGGAGAGGCAGAAAATCGCTATAATTCGAGAGCACAATTTACAAGAGTTTCTCACACACACACTGAAACTCTAGCTCGAAAATGGGCTAATGTAGAGGACAAAGCACTATTTCACCAATTGTCAGAAAGTCTGCATCGCTATAGTGAAAGGTGGCCACCCAAGTCAAAAGTTCTACAGTGGCTGTCAGCTAAAAGTCCAAGGAGCTACAGTGAATGACTGTTGGAAGTCTGCGCCGCTATAGTGTCTGTCGATGTTGGTCGGTCAGCTCTGTTAAAGTGTCAGAGATGCTACAGCGGCCCAAAATTTGGGTCAGGGACCTTCGACTCCTGGAGCATGGGCGTGTTACCCCCTGCAACCCCCAATGAGCTCACCGTGGAGCTCGACCCACGAAAGTTGTGGGCTAGTGCGCAGTACAAGCCACAAGCATTTGGCCCAACCGGGTAGGGCTACACCAATCCAATATAAAATCCATCACATAGGCTTATAACATATCATCCAAAATCTAAATCATCCATTCAGATTGACTATTAGTTTGAGGATGATAAGTTGTACTCAGAATAATCTGCGATCCTAGAGCCTTCTGAAGACCCTACCGAAACCAAGATGTAAAATGAGGATCTATATCAGAAACTCCTCAGAACACCATGCATTCGAACTATCTCCCACATGTAGATACTACCCAAATCATCAACAGTAAAGGTCTCCCTGATGGGTAAGAAGTGGGCTACCTTCGTCAGTTGCTCTACGATCACCCATACTGCATCATTCTTATGAGATGTCTTGGGTAATCCCGTTACGAAGTCCATAGCGACATCATCCCATTTACATTTCAGAATGGGTAGAGGCTGCAGCAACCTAGCTAGCCTCTGGTTCTCGTCTTTCACATGTTGACAAGTGAAACATCTTTCTACGAAGCTCGCTACCTCCTTTTTCATTCCTAGATGCAGGTACTATCTATGGAGATCACGATACATCTTTTTTAGCCCTAGATGTACCACCCATATAGAAGCACAAAACTCCCTCATCAGCTCCTCATATAAGCCCGTAGGAACCCATACTCAGTTTCAGTAAAGAAGAGAATTGACACTGCTAAGACAACATCCTAACGATGAATCCTCACCATATATGTTGTCCCTCAAAGCTAAGCCCTTTGGATCAGATAACTACTCAATCTTGATCAGGTACAAAAGAACGGGAATAACAAATTTCAAAGTCAGAGCTACCCGTCAATGGGACTCCAAAACATCTAGATGCATGTATGTAAAGAGAGACATCATCCACCACTCACCAAAAGACTCCCACATTGCCTCCGTCTGTGTCCTCCAACTCAAGGCATCATCGACGATGTTTCCCTATCCCGATGTATAAGCTAGCTCAAAGTTGAATGACTACAGATACTCGAACCACCTTCTTTTCCGAAGGTTCAAGTCTCACTGAGAAAAGATGCACCTAAGGCTCTTGTGGTATGTGTACACCACAAACATCTCACCCAAAAGATAGTGTCTCCAGCGTCTCAGGGTGTGTACCACTGCCACTAACTTCAGATCGTGAGTAAGATAATTCCTCTCATACAGTCTCAGTTGTCTAGATCCATAAGCAACCACTCATCCCTCCTATATCAGAACTGCTTCGAGTCCATCTCTGGATGTATTACAGTATATGGTATATGTCTTACCTAACACAAGTAAGTTGAGGATCAATACTAAGATCAATATGCCCTTCAATGCCTAAAACTTTATCTAACAAGCATCCAACCAAACAAACTTCACCCCTTTCTTGGTCATCCCAGACATCGGTGCTACCAGACAGGAGAAGTCATGGATAGAACACTCATAATAACCTGCTAAACCCAAAAGGCTCCAAATCTCGAAGACATTCTAGGGTCACTCCCAAGTTACCATGGATGAAAATTTATCTGGATCCACTGACACTCCAGCCTCTGAGATGACATAACCCAAGAAGTGCACTTTATCAATCCAGAAACTGCATTTCGTTAGCTTTTCATAAATCCAATGCTCTCTCAATGTACTCAAGACGATGCCAAGATGTTGGGCATGATTGTCTCCTGAATGGGAGTACACTAAGATGTTGTCGATGAAAACTACCACAAACCGATCCAAAAAATGATGAAAGATGTGATTCATTAAGGCCATAAATATCGCTGATGCATTCATTATACCAAACGAAAATCACCACAAACTCGTACAAGCAATACCTGCTCCTAAAAGCAGTCTAACATATGTCTAATGGTCTCACTCTCAACTGATGATACCCTAAACACACGTCAATCTTAGAGAAAATTTAGGCACCTATCAGTTACTCGAAGAGATCACTGATGCGCGAAAGGGGATATTGGTTCTTTACCGTCATTTGGTCCAATCTCTGATAGTCCACACACAAGCACAAAGTCCCATCATCCTTCCTAGTGAAAAGCACGGGAGAACCCCAAGGTGACGTACCAAGTCATATGAAACCCTTAGCTTCCAGATTTTCCAACTAAACTTCCAATTCCCGAAGCTCTGTTGGTGGCATCCTGTAAGGTGGGATAGAAACCAACTCTGCTCCCGATACCAATTCAATCGTGAACTTGATCTCCCTCTCGGGTTGTAAGCCATAGGAGTCGCAGGAAAGACATCCTGAAAAAGATCTACCACTAGAGGAAAAATATCCTACTGCATTCCATCATTATCTAGATCAAGACCGGCTATCTAAGTTATGAGACAATCCAATCAGTATTGAATTGGTCCTACATGACCAGCCTGAAGATCCCACTCACCCTGGTGAAAACAACCACCTCCTTCTGGAGATAGAAAGGTAACTCTCCTCTAGTAACAATCGATGTGAGTCTTGTACAGAACTAACCAATTCATACCCAAAATCAAATCAAAACCTATCATTTCCAGTACAAACAACTCCCAAAAGAAATGGTAACCACCAATTTCTAGAGAACATGCCTTGCAACGTTTGATATTCTCTGACTGTACTCCCAGCAGTGTGTCAATGGTCAATGCACCATCCAATCCTTCCACAACCAGGCCCAACCCATTTGCAAAAATAGAAGATATAAAAGAATGTGATGCTTCTATATCAAACAAAATGCAATATAAGGTAGATAATACCAGAATTATACCTATGACGATAGAAGGTCATGTATCCAAACTAGCCAGAGTAGACTATATAACATGCAACTGACTTGCCCCTCTGCCCTGGGCTCCAGTATGACTCCCATGTGATGCTCCATCTAGATGGTACTGTCGCTCCTGCACTGGGGTACCATGTCCCCTACCTTGGCCTGAACATCTAGTGGAACTCCGGCTACTAGTCTGTCGAGGGGTAGCTGAGTCCTTCCCATACTCTGGTACATGTCCTGATCCTCTTCCACTGCTCTGCTACTGCATGCCCCTACAAAACTAATACATGTGGGACAGCCTACCGCAAGCACGACACTCCAGAACAGAGCATGAACACTGAGGCCGCTTGTGATCAAACTTGTCACACTGATAGCACTATATCAGAACACGATCCTAAGATGGATTCCCACTACCCTTACTGCTCTATCTGCTATTACTTTGGTGATAAATTTCATAGTGGTGCTTCTTTCCACCAAAAGAAGAGCTCCTGGTTTTCCCTGGTGAAATAGCATGATCACTGCTCGGGGCCTCTCTCGGATTCTCTTCCTTTAAGAGAGCCTAATTCATCACTCCCAAAATTCTACTCAAGAGAAAAACGTTCACCTTTGACCTGATCTCATAATGAAGCTCATCCTAGAAACGCCTCACCCTGGTAATCTCATCAACTACTAAAATGGCACAAAGCGCTACAAGTTGGTGAAACATCCAGCATAGTCTATCACTGACATGCCCTCCTGCGCCAGATGCATGAACTCGCAAGCCTACTAATCTCTCAATGTTTCAGCATAAAAGTGGCTCAGACGCTGTGGCTCAAAGTCTTTCCAGGATAATTCATTTCATTTCCCATCTTACTCTAAAGTGTTCCACCAATGCTTGGATGGTCCAAACAACATGTATGAAGAAAGTTTCACCCTCCTATTTATGGGTGTCTCGAGGTGCTTGAAGATTGTCTGGACTAACTCGATCCAGAACTCAGCTACCTGGGGGCCTCCCTCCCTAGTGAATGTAGGCAGATGTTGTAGCTGAAACTCTCTCGTCACCTCAGACATTGAAGGTATAGTGCAAACGGTATCATTTTCCATGGATCACATGACCCTCATGAAGCTATCGTGAAGATGAACATCCATCTGATCCTCAAGAGCTACAAGAAGCTCTAGTTTAGCTGTGTTAGGAGCATTCTAATTACCTCTCTCCTGACCTCAATTCACATACAACAAGAGGTATTTTCTCTACAGGACAAACACACTCCTTAGAACACTGGATAAACATCAAGGTCAACCTCAACAGGTGACAACAACAGAGAACCACTGGCACATGGTCTCTCTAAACATGGCTTAACAAGTGAATTGACATGACATAACAGGTTTTTCATTTCATTTATCAGATATAACAAGGAACTCATTTCATAGTTCATACATGAAAATATATCACATACAATATATATGTCACTATCATGAAAAATGCATGTCAATACATATCCTTATGTTCCTATCATGGTACATGCATACTCATCTCATGTCATACCGGTCCATGAGTATAAATCTTAAGAAACAATAACATCACACAACAAGTGAATCACTCAAGGTGAAATAATATCATCTGTGATAAGTGAACAACATGAACAACAATCTCATCCCTGGGCACTCGGCTTTTCCCCCATACATGAGTTAGCTACTCCCATGCACAAGATCATTACCAAGTCTCAACACGTTCCTAGTCTCATTTCTACCTTTCCCAAACAATAAAATAACATAAAAGAAAAACGTGAGTCTCTAATACCACTTTGTAACATCCCCTGATCTTGCACTCTCTCATGTGGCCAAACCAGGTTGGTTACTAGACCTCAAGCATGCATCCCCATATGTCAGATGATGTCGACTAGAAGCGAGGGTGTAAATAATATAGTGGGGAGACAATACCCCCTGGTATGGAGTTGTAATAACTACGTAAATAATATGAGACTAACATAAATAGAGGAAACAATACAACAACAACGGATTAACCCAATAGTGAAGGCAACTGATCAAATAAATAATACGAAAAATATGTAATGACAAGATTGAGTATAGTTAAGTGTCAAGCTAAAAGTAAAATAGATAAATAAAAAAACAACTCAAAGAAGACATCAAAGACCCCGGTCTTGATCCCCACGTTGGCCCCATCACCAAGCTTCAACCCATCCAGTAAGCAACAATCAATAATAAGGTCATTTTCCCTTGTTCAAACATGAATCCATATAATCTGTTCGGGTATCAAATGACGGCCCAAATAGGGTATGAGTATAACTCAGTAGGTCGACACTACCGTGTCTAAAGAAAATCGGTCTGATAGTAAGTGCATGCAATAAAGCGTTAAACGGGAGTATTAATTAATCAATTAATATAGTATTACAATCATCCTGCTTCGACACCATGTTGTAATATCTCTGAGCATGTAGCAGTACCATGCCAACCGTAACCACAAGTCCATAGAATAAACACATAATTGGGAAAAGCCCTCTGTATAAGCATTTCAACATAACCAAGCCAAGCTCTATAAGCATAACATCATAACCGGGCCAAACCCTATAAGTATTACAGGATAACCGGGCCAAGCCCTCTATATATGCATTTCAACATAACCGAGCCAAGCCCTATAACCATCACAGCATAATCGGGTCAATACCTATAAGTATTACAGCATAACTGAGTCAAGCCCTATAAGCATTACAACATAATCGGGTCAAGCCCTATAAGCATTACAACATAAGATACAACACAAGTCATAATGGAAAGAAGAATGCAACATTTCATCATAAACCACAAAGTTCAATTCACCCAATTACCTTTTATCTTTCAATTCCCTTTCATTCATCAAGTTATGTATTAAGCCATTAATGTGCCAATATACACAACCATATCATATCAAAGAATCGCCAGTCCTTTCAATAAACAAGTAAGCCATTTTCCAAAGTGATTCTATCACAAGTAATCACCTAACGTCTCCTGTCATGTTAATTCGTGTTTTAAGTCAATAGCCAATTCATTATTGTCCAAGGGTAGGCTTACTCGCAAGCTAGGTCTCAACCCTGTTGGGTCTAAAGGGATCTAAGTAGTGGTCCAAACACATGATTATCATCACCCATTAATCCATTAGTTAACGCACATGTTGTGTCAGTATGATCGCATAGTATCGCACACACTTAAACAATTAGAAACAGACCATAGGGCTTTGTTCTATACTACCTACCTTAATCTGACGATCAACAAAACACCCTCAATAGGGAACACCAATGAAGGACGAGGGTGAAGAATATCAACAAGGAAAACCTAGATCACACAAACATCAAGATCAAAACTCGATTCAACACCAATCAAGGGATCGCACCACTATAATGGAGGATAGAGGAAAGAAAGAGAAGACCAAAGCAAAGGAACTTACCAGATATCAAACGCTAGACCGAGACATCCGGAAGGGAATGAATCACCTGAAAAATGCCTGGAGTCGCCCTAGGGTTTGAGAGAGGAGACTACACAACAAATGAAAATAAAATCATACATGCAGCATGATTTAAAACGGTTGGTCCCGATATATTCACAATGTGAACCCCTTTCACAATGTGAATTTATCGATTTATAAGATACACTGAAAACGCATCGCATGAGGTTAAAATTACCCTAATCGACCTTTTCACGACATGAACCAGTTTCACGGTGTATAAACACTTCACGCTCTGAATCAGTTCACAACATTTGTCTGGCGACAGATTCACATCAAGTAACAGGTTCACGATGTGAAAGTGCCCAACAAGCAAATTCTGCAAAAGCACTTTGAAAAAGCATCGGGTCATCCCGAACCTCCAAAGGACCTCCTCTTAAGCCTTTCTCACATTTATACTCTGACTCCATTAATTCAAACAAACATACATCTCCAAAATTTAGGTCATTTTCCCCGGTAAAACTCTTTATCCCAAAAGAAAGGCTCGGTCACCAAGGTTTAAAAGAAGAAAAACTCAACTAAAAGAGACTTATCCAAAAACTCAAAGAGAGACTTACCTAGAAAAAGACAGGATCTTACACATGGTGTCGTGGATGGGTGTCACCACACCGTTAGGGCGAGACATGCACTCCTTAGCGGTCAGTTGGATATGGTTTCATTATATGGGTGTCACCATGCCACTAGGCCAAGGCATGATCTCCTTAGCAGTTTGTGCGCACATTTGTTTTGGACCATTATGTCACAAGATAGTACGATGGTTCTAGGGTTCCCATGGCCTTAATTACCTTGGGGATTTCCCATGATGCTTGATTATATTTTTCAACATGGTATGTTTCCTCTAATAAAGTCAATTAAAGCTGGTTATCTCTTTTTAGTTTCAAAATGATAAAAGCATATGTCCATACACTATTTTTCAAACTAGTATGATGGTGTTTAAGTAACAAATATTCCTTATGAAAAACTTGGTGGGATCCTACGAGACGGGTTGTGTTCACACCCTATATACACTCAATGGGTGTATGTAGACTTTGTTTTTACAATCATGAGTATAGGCAAAGGACCGCTTGATGGTGATGGTTCTTCTTGTTAGTGGAGCCTGACATGGTGAGAACTAAGTCCTCATGTCACACGAAGATGGGTAGCGACTACTGTTTCATTTTTTGTTTTAGTTTTTGTGTCATATTCATGTATCTCCTACTTGGATCTCCATCCCATTCTTTTGTATATTTATACGGTTGTCTCGCCCTTTTTGGTTATGGTATGTTTATTATTCATTGTCCTTTATGATTGTTGACATGTTTGTGAGATTTGATTTATGCTTCTGTTGGTTATTTCCTTATTGCTTCAGTTTCATCTATTTGAGAGCATGACTTGCCAAGATATGGAAAGGTCACATCAGATCCTCGATTTGGATCCGTTTAATGGTTTTCATTGGGAAAACCATTCCCAAAGGAAATTTTTGATGCTCGGACACTAATTGTTTGCTTGTGAGGATCGGGAACACTTTTTGGGCCTTTCCATGGGCTGGCTCGAGTGCCCGATTGAGGGGTGACTCTGGTAGATTCATGACATCCAAGGACTCCTATAACTTAAACAGTTCAACCTTTGAGTATTTTTCTTCAAATGTGAGCTCTATATAATTTTTAAACACATTAAACTCCTCTTTCTCCTCACCAAAATTGAAGATCAATTTCCCTTTAGAAACATTTATCACAACACCACTTGTAGCTAAGAAATCCCTACCAAGAATGATGAGGACCTCTTTATCACGCTTTATATCAAGGATTAGAAAATTTATAAGAAACAACTTTCCTACACCAATAAGGATATCATACACTCTCCCAATGGGTTGAGTAATAGACCTATTAGCAAGCTGGAGATCAACAGTTGTGGGTTGCAATTCTCCCACTCTTAATTGTTGGAGTAATGATAATGAAATGTGATTTATGCTCGCACCAAGATCATACAAGTAATTCAACTGACACCATTTCCTAATGTGTAGGGTATGACAGAACTGCCAAGATCTTGAAGTTTTGGAGGGATGTTGTTATGAAGGACAACACTACACTTCCCAATTAAACAAATTGTGGCAAAATTCTCTAAACACTTTTTATCAGAAAAATTTTCTACAGGGATTTTTAATATGATGGGATTTGAATCAAATATTCTATAAATGGAGTGTCCGCTTGAAGCTTTTTAAACAACCCTAGAAACATGAGAAGTTCTGGTTCATTGTTCTTTGGTTTTATTCTTTGAGGGAATGAGATGGGTAGGGAAAAGTTTGTCAAAATTATTGGTGTTCCCTCATGCTGTTACTCAATTTTTCGCTTCTTCGCTTTGTTGACCTTCCATTTCAATTCATTTTCATTTTGATTTTAATGTGAAGAAGTGAATTTTTCCATTTGCGAGGCTTATTGTCCACCAATTCTAGCCCTTTTTAAAGGTTTTCATTTCCAAATTCATTCTAGATTTCATCTTAGATTTCCCTAGGTTTTTTACTAATATTTTCCAAAGTTTTCCACCCACTTCTAGCGGTGATAGTCATCGTATTCCCCCAATGATTGATTTCAGGGATACTAGGTAACTTCCCTTTATCCCTAACAGTCATGTTTTTAGCCAATTGACCTATTTGCAATTCCAAATTGTGTATCCTAGAATCTACGTCGGCCTTGTGTGAAACTCTTTCAGCCTTTTGTGAATCCATTTCGGTCTTTTGTGAATCCTTTTTTGTAACATTTTTTACATCATCCTTCTAAAAGAACAAGAAAGACTAGCCTTGTTTTGACTTTGAAATTGAGGACTATGCTGATTTGAGAAACACAGGGTAGTGGGTACCCTAATCACCCCTTTCCATTTCATGAGAAACTTGAGTGGTTTTTATAGCCAAGGAAGTATTGACTCGAAAATGGACCATTGTTGTTGTCTACCACCAACACCTGCAAAACTGGTATTTTCAGCGGGTTGTACAGGCATGTCAAAGTTGTGGGAAAATGCATGTGTGTGCCCGTACATCCCACAATATAAGCATTGTTCCCTAAGTTCTTTATTCTTTATTTTGGCATGAAACTTGATATTCATTTTGATAGGAGTTTTGAGACATAAATGTTTGAAGTCTTTTTTGATTTTCAGCCAATTGAGATTTTGTTTCTTGATCAAAATGAGTAGTTTTTTCATGCCTAATCACCCTCCTACCGGATTTGTGTTAGGAATTTAAAGTGTCGTAGATTGCATTGACTTCCACATCGGTTTTGTTGGCATAATTACCACCAGCAACTTGATCAACAAGGAAGACCCGTATAAAAAGAGTTTATTAATAGGTGTGATGAGAGTTGGTGATGGAGACATTGCCTTTGAAAGTCCCAAAACCTATCTCATGCTTTGTGAAACACTCCCTCATCATGCATAAACCTGGTGATTTTGTGTCTCAATTCTCTAGTTAACCTCTTAGGGAAATATTTCATAACAAATGCATTGTAGATTTGATCCCAAGTGTTCGAAATGTTTTCATCCAATTGTAAAAAAAAAAAAAAAAATTGAGCATTGTTTTTAAGAAAAAACCTGATGCGTTTCATCCTCAGCTTGTCTTCGGTTAGTCCTTGAAGAGAAGCTGCAGAACATAGCAATAGAAGTCCTAAATAAAGGTCAAGGCGTCTTCATTGGGCAATCCATTGAATGACACCAGCAAAGATAAATGAGACGGTTTAAGCTCATAATTCCTTGCTCTTTGGACAGCCAAATGCAAGATAGATTTCTCGAAATTACTAGAAATTTTAACTCTCTAGGCCTAGGCCTTTCAAGGCTGTTCACAGGAGGTTGTTTGACATTTTCAGCGGCTCTTCCTTCCATTGTTTTTCTTTGGTTTTTCCTAAGGGTAGTGCAGTCTCTCAATTTCAGGTATTAGAGACTCTAAACTAGCTATACCTGACTTCTAGTATGCAGAAACTTTCGACACACAACTTCCACAGCCGGACCACTCGAAAACAATGAACAAAAGTAGCAGATTTACCAAAAACAATGTGCTGGTCACTCAGAAACAGTAGCAGTGCAAGCAGATTTTTCAAGCTTTAAGAGGAATTTTCAGAGAAAAGAAAGTTCCAAAAAGATTTCTCATATTCAAACCAAGGTTTTCAAGCAAATTTCGGATTCAAAAGTTCACCAGAAAACAAATCGAGAGAGATGTTTTTGAGTTTTTCTTAACAATTTTTTTTTTTTTTTTGTGTGTGTTTTCTTTAAAAAGAAATAAAAACAAGAAAAGAAGGTCTTGCCCTCCCCCCCGGCAATGAGGTGCCACCCATCGTTGAGGCGCAACCAAAAAGTGAGAAAGAGATTTTAAGAAGTAACAAGCTATATACAATTCCTAACTAATAAACAAGTATAGTGGTGAGAAATGTCATACCGGCAAAGAAGGGAGCTGATTTTCAGGTTTTTGTTTCTTTTTATAAATTTTATCAAAGATAGACCATGGTGTGTGCCAGTGATTTTATGTGAAAATGTTTGTGTATGATGATGGACATGTGGATGGTGGTGTAAGCATGAGCTTGGAAACGCAAAATAGAGATTAAAAATTTAAAGTGCAAATGACACCAAAGGGAGGAAATGTGGAAAATAATGGAAAGATGAGAACAATGGATGAAGGAGCAAACATGGCAAACAAATGGCAGTAGTGATGAAAATCCGATAAAAGCTAGTAATAAGATGCTAAGGAGACTCCATACGATCTGGGTTAATTAAAATATTTCTCCGGTCATGCATTTTTAATTTTTGAAATAAACGAGCCTTCGCCAAAGTGTCGGTGCTCTCCGTCAAGAGATGTCAACTAATCACTAGGCAGTCAAGGCCTCTCTCAAGATGCTTAACCATCTAGCAACAAGAATTTAAGTGATTTGAAAAGGGCAACATGAATCTGTATCGTCGCATGAATTTAGTGAAGCTCAACTCTCTAGTGCACTAGGCACAACAACAGAACATAATTGCTTCCAATTGAATCTGTATTGTCTTGTCACATGAATTTAGCCAATAATTGCTTCCATTAAAATCCTGTGAACAACAACAGAACATAACGAAAATGAGAGATTAAAGGTAGAGCAAGCAGCAACAGATGAAAATACCCCTTAAATTCAGCATAGAAACCTTGCACAACAACAATTTACAAGCCATCCATGAAAGCCCCCATCCCACGAAAGCCCTCAATTCCCTTTTTGAAGAACCAGAATCATAGAATGAAAATAAAAAACAATTGAATATTATCTACAAATTCTCGAGGTACCTCTGCATTGAAGTCCTTTGCAACAGAATTAATCATCGGCAAAATCCCCTCAAACTTCCCTGATCTCTTGTATGGTAATGAAGTGGTTGTACTTCACAGCATCACAGCAATTGGTGCACCAGAATTTTCCTCGTGCAAATTCCTTGGCGGGAATGTCAATGCTAGATAAATCCCTTTCGCTCCACTGAAATTCACACTTGGAGAAGTCTCGGCACTCGGATCTTCAATTGGTGCACCAGAATGTTGATGGCAGACTTAGGAAAAGCCTTCATCTAAATCACGACATTGGCTGGGCACTCGGATCTTCAATCGCGACTCAACTCCCTTTCACTCCACTTCTCGGGCCATCTTCTATTAAGCTCGAGCGAATCTTTGGCTGGGCACTCGGATCTTCAATCGCGACTCAACTCCCTTTCTCTCCACTTCTCGGGCCATCTTCTATTAAGCTCGAGCGAATGTTTTCAACCGGTGGAAATGCATCCCACCGCGGCTTCATTCTGTTGGGGCGCAGCGGAGTTGCGTGGTACCTCAAACACACAAAACAGGAGGAAGAACGGAGCAACACACAATTTTAACGTGATTCGGCCGTCCAGCCTACATCCACGGGAGAAGCAGGACCTCTCTCTATTATATCTCCGGTCTCGTCAGTGAAACACCAAAATTACACACAAGGATTACAACACACACAGCTCATCCAAACAAAAGGATTCAATCCTGTTTAAATAGAGGAAGGAAACTCATTTCTTCTTCGGTTGGTGGAGGGTAGCTCATCTAACCATGGAATCCTCCCTGCCGACTGCTCACCCACCTTGACCGCCCACCAAAGGAGACTCCACCATGCTGCTGCGGTTGTTGACGTCAAAGGAGACTTCATCCGCCCAACCACCCCATATTAAGAGTGACCCCAACAAATCTCCCCCCCACGACCAATTTGGGGTAGAAGCTTGACCTGCAGTCTCCTTGCAGGTTTCCAAAACTTCATCAGCAAATCGAACACGTTTCTTCACGCCAGATGACGTGGCACTTCCACCATCTTCACTCAATCTCGGGCTGACTGTGGTCCCCATCAAATGATACAACCCTTGAGACTCATTCCCAGTAAATATCGCTGCATCCTCACGTGAGACTTCCAACACTCCACCTGCTATGGAAATCTTGTATCCTCTCACATCGAGCCTACTCAATGATATCAAGTTCCGTCTCATCCTCGGAACAAATTTCACGTCAGCCAGTTTTTGTACTCCTCCATCGGGTGTCTTCAATTTCACTGTCCCGACTCCTCGAACCTCGCATGTTGACCCATCACCAAGTCTCACCGAGTCTCGCAGCTGGTGAAAAGTATCAAATGTACCTCTCCTTGTACATATGTGTGCTGAACTCCCCGAATCCAGAACTGTTAGGTCCCCAAGGCTGAATATCCTGAGAGGGGGGGTGAATCAGGGTATGACAAATTTAAAATTAACGCACGTTCTGATCTTGTTTCGTTGTTAAGAAAAACACTCTTCTCTCTCTTTCTTGTTGCACAAAGTAAATAGAAAGTAAAGTATGCACATGACACATCAATTTTACTTGGTTCACCGCAAATGGCTACGTCCAAGGAGTATACGCCGACAAGTTGTCGGTCGTACCAAATTCCACTAATCTTCACTAGCTGTGGATTACAAGGTTCAGGCTAGATCACTTCTAAGCCCAGGCTCACTGCCTTTACAAGTTTAGGGTCAGCTCACTGCTTTCCCAAGGGTCACTCCCTGTTTCTCTCTCTCTGGCTCACTGCCGGTGGAGAGGATCACCTTCTTTCTCTTCCTTTGCTCACTGCGCTTGGAAGGACTCCACTCATAGTTTATAGACCTGTAGGTCTGTTCATTTGCATGAAGGAATGCATCTTTCTCTATATGTAGATGCTCTGTTGAAGTACAACTTTCACCCGTAGATGAATATCTCTTTGCACCGAAAGTATCGGGAAAACTTCCAGCTTCCACGCAGCCCGAAAATCACTGCTGGAAATAAACCTTACTTGGCACGCAAGTCAATCTCGGCGCGCAAGTATCGACGCGCAAGTCACAACGGGCGCGCAAGTCCTCCTCAGACACTTGCGCGACTTAAGCTTCCTCAACTTCAAACTTGCGCGACACACTTCATTTTACGCCCAAACCAACATTGGTGCGCAATTGCCAACCGGCGCACAACTTCTTACACCGGCGCACAACTTCAACCATCGGCGCGCAACTTCACCCGCGCGACCACACACCACTTGCGCGACCACCACACCTGTGCGACGGGAGCTCTGAATCTTCAAAGTGTTGAACTCCGGTGAAGAATGAAGAGGGGTGGTCTAGTATTTATAGGCAAATTGACCACCCTGCGCGACGACGCGCAAGTCACCTGCGCGACCCAGTCTCGGTGCGCAAGTCTCCTGTCCTCTTAGACACTTGCGCGACCAATTCCCAAACTTGCGCAAACCTGTTTCCTTAGCCATATTTTGATCTTCTGATCTTGAAAAACATATGGCGCGCAAGTTTCCTATACTCCAAGTCCTTGGCGCGCAAGTCCCTTTTCCAAAAACACTTTTCTTCATTTGTCGATTTTCATGCCAAAAAATTTGGCAAACACTGGAAAATGGCGCCACCTTGTATCTGTTCTTCTTGTACCGCCTCCAGATCATCCATTCCATTATCAACGTTCTTGAATCAAACATGGATCGATGACCATAACTCTTGAACTCGACATTCCACCATGAAATCCCCTTTGTCAACAAATTTGTATGTCATGGTTTGCATTGTCAACAATCACAACACAGATGTTCACTTTGTCAGAAAACACAATCACCTCAAAAATACTTCAATGATGCCTTGAGGGATTTTTGACCAACAAGAACCCATCCATCTTCCTTTGGATTTTGAGCCCGCTCGTTCTTCCTTCTTAGAAAACGACATTCCCGCTTCATGTGCCAGAATCTTTTGCAGTAATGACACTGCACTTCTTCCCGTTCAACTCGCTCATCTGAGTGCATGCTTCCCGTTTTCATGCAGATTTCATCATCTGCTGATAAACTTGTGATGTTCACATCCTCCTCTTCAACTTTCACACCGAGCTCCAATAACTGTGTCAGGATTTTGTTGAATTTGTTGGTGTGATCCAACAAATTCGTTCCCTCGTCCATACGCAACTGGTACAGTTTCTTCTTCAAGAACAATTTGTTGGTGAGCGACTTTGCCATATATCGTTGCTCCAACTTCTTCCAGATCACCTTCGGTGATGTCTCGTCCAACACCGAGTACTTTACCTCATTCGCCAGACATAGCCGAATTGTGCTGATGACCCGCATCTCGAGCTCTTCCCAATCATCAGCACTGGTTGTCTCGGGCTTTTCTCCGATCAACGGTCTGATCATGCCATGCTGCACCAAAAGATCCTTCACCGTGTTTTTCCACAAGCCGAAATTATTTCGACCATCGAACTTCTCGATATCAAATCTTGGTAGTGCTCCGCCACCAGCTATCGTCGTCGTCACAAAACGTGATCACCATCGTCGATCCTGCACCCTTCCAAACCACTTGATAGAGTGCGAATTTTGAAAAACTAGCCGTACGGATGCGTCCAGAACGGTCTAAATAGTCAGAATCGACTCCTGGATCACCGAAATCGGACACCAATTGACCGAGGTATGGTTAAAACACATTCCACGGTCCAGATCACCCGCTGATGTGGCGCTGACGTGGCACGCCGGAGTTCTTGCCGGAATCTCGCCGGAATTGTCACCGGCAGCCTGAACAGTACCGTCTTCTCCGACAAGGGTTTACTGTTCACCCACGGGTTTGACCAAACTTTGACCGAGCCTACCGGGCTCGTTTCAACTCCGTTTTCATCGCCGCTTGCACCGTTGGAATCGCCTCGCCGTCCTCTTCACGAATCTGGGATCGGAAAAATTTTCTGACCACTTTCATTTTTTCGATCACTGGAAAAATCGACGTCGCCTCGTCGTCTCACCTCTGTTCGCTCCAACTCGCCTCTAATACCACTTGTTGGGGTGCAGCGGAGGTGCATGGTACATCAAACACACAAAACGGGAGCAAGAACAGAGCAACATACAATTTTAACGTGGTTCGGCCGTTCAGCCTACATCCACGGGAGAAGCAGGACCTCTCTCTATTATCTCTCTGGTCTCGTTGGAGGAACACCAAAATTACACAAGGATTACAACACACACAGCTCATCCAAACAAAGGGATTCAATCCCGTTTAAATAGAGGAAGGTAACCCATTTCTTCTCCAGTTGGTGGAGGGTAGCTCATCTAACCTTGGAGTCCTCCCTGCCGACTGCTCACCCACCTTGACCGCCCACCAAAGGAGACTCCACCATACTACTGCGGTTGTTGACGTCAAAGGAGACTTCATCCGCCCAACCACCCCATATTGGGAGTGGCCCCACACACTTAGACTCAGATCGGCAGCTCAACATCTTTATTGGACCTGAACAAATTCGTGTGAAACTTCCTCTAACAACGGTCTAACGACGGTTCGCAGCTCGCCTCGATCATCGGCATCAATTACTAGCTTCGGCCAAGCTTGGGAGAAAGATTCCAGTCTGACGAAATTGATTTCCTCATACAGCGCATCCCAGGCCCGAGCTTGAAGTTGAAGCTCTTATCCTTCTGCCTTTCAGCTTTGATGTACTACTGCGCACACCCGAAATTCTATTACGCCGGAAATGGTTAGGTCTGGGATGGGGTCCAAAGGTAGGTTCCAACCCAAACAATGCCTCATCAGCCGGAAAGGGTTAATTTAGGTTCATACTTCTCCCACAGATCTATTCTTACACAACAAGAAATGTCATATTAATCTCCATCCCTTGCATTTTCCAATTTATTCTTACTTTTCATCTTAAATGGCAAAAAATGCTGAAAAATCAGTCCACAAAACAATTCATGGCCATCTTAAGGCATTATCTTGTTGAACCAGTTGCAAGATTTTTATGATGGAAAGTAATTTGATCATCAACAAAACTACTGAAAATACATTCATGGATATGGATGTGAAAGATCTATACATATTGATTCAAAACATGGTATAACACAATTTCTAATGGTTAGAAGACTTTATGAGGAGGAAAGCGGGAGTATATCAAGTTAGGTCTCAAACATTCATAGTTGCATAAGAGAATAGAAAACTTATCATTGAGTTCGCCTCACCCGATTCATGAAGTTCAAGATGAAAATTGTCCACATTGCGGAGGTCCTCATCATTATTCCATGTGTTCATGGAACACATCCAGAAACAACATGTCTGAAGTTAATTTTTTTCAATTACAATAGAGAAAATTATAAAAACAATGATAACTCGTTCTGGTAAAATAATCAAAATCACATTTGGAAGGAATAAAGAGTTGGTCAACCGCTCAATAAGAATATGGATCCACTTAGATTTCCCACTCAACCCGCCTTTAGATTTTCAAGACAATCACAAGGGTAAGGATCTTAACAAACATATTGACCACCCTCATATCCGCAATAACAATACAAAGAACAAAAGCAAACCACAAACTATGCTCCTACTTCAACACAGAGTCAAACTAATTTGGGAGCAATTCTAGAAAAATTCATGTTGTCTACTCAATCAAAATTTATGACTCATGTGACGGCCACCAAAAACTTACAATCTTATATGTGTAACATTGAAAATCAATTGGGTCAGATGTCTTTACAAATTCAAGATTGATAACAAGGAACTCTGCCAAGTAACACAAGTGTCAACCCATGAGAAATGGAAAAAGCTTCCATACTATGCAATGGTACACAATTTTCAAAGTGAAAAATGCCTACTGATCAACCAATAAAAGTGACACCTATACCAACAACAGAGGAAGATCATTCAATGGAAAAGGTGATTCAATATGAAGAAAAAGAAAAGGGAGGTCAAATTGAAAACAATCAATCTATAAAAGTGAGAAAGGAAAAGGAAAATGAATCACTATATGAAACAATGAAAGCTTGTACACCACCTCCTCCATTTCCACAAAGAATGAAGCAAAAAAATTTGGGTGCTCGGTTTTCAAAATTTATAGAGATTTTCAAGAAGCTTAACATAAACATTCCCTTTACAGAAGCCACTACACAACTGCCCCACTATGAAAAATTCCTCAAAGAACTTCTATCTAAAAGAAGAAAAATTGATGATGTGGGAACTAATTTAATGCATGGGGAATGTTCGATAGTTATACCTATATCTATACCTCCTTACCTAAGAGACCCTTATAGTTTCATGATACCCTACAATACTGGAGGTTGTTAATTTGGGAGAGATCTATGTGACCTTCGAGCTACTGTTAACCACATGCCATCTAGAGTGGTTGAAGAACTGAAGATCATAAAATTAAATCCAACTAGGTTTTCTTGCAAATGGAAGACCGACTAGTAAGGAATCCTTGAGTATTTTTAGCAAACATACTCATCAAAGTTGAAAATTTTTACTCCCCAGCCGGCTTCATCGTTGTTGATATTGAAAAAGATAATGACGTCCCACTAATTCTTAGGAAACCCTTATAAGCCACATGAAGAGCTCTTATTGATGCCTAAGAGGGGAAATTAGTTTTTAGATTTGGGGAAGAAAGCCTAAAATTTGACGTCCTAGAAGATATGGGAGAACCTTTTGTGTTTGACTATCATTTTTTGGATACTATTGAAAAAAGGGATGAGTTAGAAAAGGAAGCAATAAATCTAAAGGAATTGCACAAAAAAAAGTGGAAGTCAATTGAATCAATCAAAGAAGTGGAACTTATCAGAAACATAGTAGATCCATTGGAGAGATAACAACTAACATCATTAGCCCCATCACTTGAAAAACCTGCAAGACCCAAGCTTGAACCTTTTTTAACAAACTTAAAATATTTTTACTTGGGATATTGAAAAACTTTACCAATCATTGTAAATATTGATCTTTCATCTGAATAAGAAATTACATTTATCAATGTATTTTCATAGTGGAAACCAGCGATAGGCTGGACTATAGTGGATTTAAAAGGTATAATTCCTACCATCTTTACTCACTAGATATATATGGAAGACAATTCCAAATGTTCTAGGCAGCAACAATGATTCTTAACACTGCCTAATAAGGAATACCTCATGAAATAAGTGATTGATGTCTTAGATCTTAGATTAATATTTCCTATATCTGATGGTTAATAGTCCAATACCTAGAATGGGTGGAACCACAAGGGTTGAAAATGAAAAAGAAGATTTGATACCCACTATAACAGTGACTAGATAGAGACTGTATATCGACTATCATAAATTGAATGATACCACAAGAAAGGATCACTTCCCATTACCCAACATTGATCAAATTCAAAAACTTCTAGTGGGTAGAGATTACTATTATTTCCTAGATGGATACCCAGGGTATAATCATATCATGGTTGCACCAGGAGATCAAGAGAAAAACATGTTCACTAGTCCATATGATATATTCACTTATCATTGAATTCCCTTTAGAATGTGCAATACACAAGCCATGTTTCAAGGATGAATGATGGTAATATTCCATTAAGTGATTGAATATTTCTTAGAAATGTTCATTGATGACTTCTCTATTTATGGAAATTAATTTTATGAATGTTTAGCACATTCAGATATAGTTTTAGAAAGATGTGAATAAAAAAATCTGATGCTCAATTGGGAAAAGTCCCACTTCATGGTTCAAAGTAGGATAGTTTTAGGCCATAAAATCTCAAAGAAAGGCATTGAAGTTGACCCATCCAAGATTAGTAAAATTTATAATCTACTTATGCCTACATCAATACATATCATCAGAGATTTTCTTGGGCATAAGGGATTTTATCGGTGCTTTATTTAGGATTTTTTTGTTATTTCCTTCCCCCTAACCACCCTATTGGGAAAATTTGACACCTTCATTTTGGGCCTGAATGTTGAGAATATTTTCAATTATTAAGGAAAACCTTGGTAGAATCACCAATAATGATTTCACCAAAATGGGAACAAACATTTGAATTAATGTGTGATACAAGTGACTGGGAAGTTGGTGATTCCTTAGGGAAAAGGAAAGAAAATATCTTGAGACCAAACTATTATTCTAGCTGAACATTGAATGGTGATCAAAAAAACTACACAACAACTAAAAAAGAGCCTATAACAATGATCTTTTCAATCGATAAATTTTTGTCGTACTTATTATTCTCAAAATTTATTATGTACATTTTTCACTTTGCCTTATGGTATTTAATGACCAAGAAGGATGCCAAGCCTAAACCTATTAAATGGATCTTACTAATTTAATAATTTGAAATTGATATCGAGGATAAAAATGACACTATGAATGTCATCTTTGATCATTTTTCACACCTAGAACAAGAGAAAAATTACATTAATGTTGAATTAATTAAAAAAAATCTGATGAGAACCACTTTTCCATTGAGACTATCACACCATGGTATGTATATATCATAAATTACTTAGATTCAACTATGGTGTATTCAGATTTATAAAAGGAACAAAGGAGAAATTTTCTTAATGAAACACATCATTAATATTGGGATTATTGAATAGTGATTTCATGGGCACTCTTAAGTGATGTGTAATTTTTAGTTCTTAGGTGCAGTAGAGTGGCTGACCAAGGTCGTCTCTTAAAGGCGAAATTAAATTAAACATATTAAAGGTATTATAAAAATAAAATAAAAGAGAAGAAACACACTAATTAAAAAGGATAGGGTATTTTTTACCATTTATAAATCTAGATGAAGTATACTGGAAGAATATTGATTTTTTTTTATTTTTGAAATGAAATTTGATTAATAAAGCACAATGCAAAGATGTTTTTTAGAAAATATTTTTAAAAGATGTAATTGATCTAACTCTACTTCTCCATTTACTCAATAATAATTATCATTTAAATTAATATCCACTTAATTATTATCCATTGATTTTTTAACCCCAAAACCTATGAGAATTAATTTAACAACCAAGATGAAATTAATTAAACCCTAAGCTAGCTTCGGAACATGCAATCGCAGAACCCTGATTTGATTGGTGTTATAAGGCTATATTATGGTCAGTGGTGAATTAGGGTAAATATCCATTCTTTAAATGAGGATTAATTGAGTTTAGGGATTATATTTTAACTTTACAAATTGATCCTGTGTGGTCTTGTATTACCGATTAATATCACATTCTCACAATTCACACAATTATCGACCTCACATGTTTTGTGTTTATTGTTCAATTGATTGATTAGTTTAATTTAAATTAAAAACTCAATTAATATATCATATTAATTGAATAAAATTATCTCATTGATTCAAAATAAATTAATGAAGATGGTAAGAGGTAAATCAATTACTAAAAAGAACTATTTTTTCATAGACGGTGTAGTCATCGTAGAAACGTTTTTCATTTACAAAGGTCGTGGAAAGGGTATAACCCAATCACGTTTCTACTCTTGATTTACAGCCTAAAGAGGAAGATGTAGAGAATAAAATTTTTTAAAATAAAATAAGAAATGAAAGAGAAACTAAGAGTTTATTGAAATCACAATAATATTACAAAGTGAAGAAGAATAAGAAGGCTTCGATGAAGGGATCCTAGCTTCAAGAGATCTCCCTCTTTAAATGCCTGGATAAATGGAGTGAAACCAATTATCCTCTACCTTAAATCTCAAAATTCACACCCAAAACTCTTAAAATGAGAAAAAAACCGATTTATAGAGTGGTGGGGAGGCTAGGTTTTAAGAGGTTTCAAGTGTGAATGGGGAAATTCGAACAAATAAATTAATCCAACTTTCACCACATGTTTGTCCAAAAAAACACATGAAAAAACTATTCTTCCAGAAGGATGATTTGTGATAAAATGGGTCCTAGAGATTATCTCCAAATTTGGGCTCATTAAAAGCACAGATGAAGAAGTTATGACTCAAATATAGAATTGATGTCCAATCTGGTGAGTATAGCCCATCTTTGACTTCATGGCCCTTTTACACTAATCAAATGCATGATTTAGCTCTCATGTACTAAATGAAAATTGTATCCCATTAATTTAGGAAAAAATTTACAATATTTTAAGTTCAAATAATGCAAATAAAAATATTTATGTCTGAATTACTACAGTGCACTTTAAAGGGTAAAACTGTAATTTTTTTCAAATTTTCAAACGAACGATCTAATCCCAAATATTTTATAAATAAACATATTTATCACAATGTGAGGAAATTATATCATTTATTATCAATAAAATAATCAGTAAAATTGTGTTTTATCAGCTCCCCCACACTTACCCTTTTTCACTCCCGGGCAAAGTCACATATCATGTATTCCAAAAAATTGTGACAATATATGCATGTTCATATTCCTCAATCCATAGTGATAATATAGAAAAAGTAAGATTCCAATATGGAGTCAATATCAATAAATTTTAAATTCATTATCTCATAAATTATATCAAAACAAAATCCAATGAGGTTAATAACACTAATGAGAGCGAAAACAAGTAATGGGTCTACCATGCCACTAATTTCTCATGTGTGTGTGTGTCAATCATTTCAAGCTTGTCTCTCCACCCTTTATCCAGTATATTCAAGTCAATAAAAAATTTTCTTCTTACCTAATTATATTCCACTAAACCTGTTCAACATCCTTTGCAATCAAATTCTAAAACCCACTCATTTAAGCATTCCCAGAAGTCAAACCATGAGCTCCTAACCTAAATATCCCCACATGTTATACATTTCTTCACTCCTATCTTTATTGATTGTTTTTTTATTATTTTTTTGTTTTTTTTTTGGTTTTTTAGGGTGTATAAAGTAAGATATTATGAGCACATGCATAGGTAAATATGGTACAATGATGGAAATGATCGAAAGAGAAATGAATGTATGGAAAGACCATATTATAAGATAAAAAGAATTACTTAACCTGAATATAAATTCAATTGGCTAAGAGAAACTTACAAGTCTTGATTGTGTGAAAAGATGTGTGGATAAATCAATGACACAATTTACCATGAACAAAAATCACAATGAATGGTTTCAAAATCTAAAAGGTGACATAACCAATCATATCATCGACGACTTCCATTTTTATAAAAATCAACCCTTAAAGATGAAATCTTCCTCATTCTTATCATGACACCAATGAATTTTTAAAATATGAATTTCCCATATGTTCCACATGTAAATTATAATGTTACATGATATGTTTTTTTTGTATTTTTTGGTTTTGTTGTTGTTTTTTTGAAAATTTAACATAAAACTTAATAGAAAATACACACAAAACAAAAAAATAAAAATCCTAAATATATAACCCTAAATGTTTTCCCCTCCCCCACACTTAAAATATTGAATTTTCCTCAATGTGAACATATGATATGATATGTTCACATGAAATGTATAATTTTAAATAGGATAACTAATATAAAAGTGAAAGGGTTAGAAACATCCTGATATTATCAAGTGCTGATGGGGTCATGCAGTGTGATAAAATCCACTGCATCATTAGAAAGTCCCTAAATGTATTTCTTCAAACATTTCCCATTGACTGTAAATATTATTCATGTGTCCTCTTGTGTGATCTCCACTCCACTACTCTATAAGGAAAAACATTAGACACAACATAAGGACCTAACCATCCGAAACGCAACTTACAAGGCATTAGCTTCAGTCAGGAACTGTTGAGTAGAACTTTCTCTCCTACATGATACTCCCTTTGTTGGATCATTATATCATGATATTGTTTTGATATTTTCTTGTAGATCCTTGAGTTCTCATATTATGACAATTGGATATCCTCAAGCTCTTGAATTTACAGATTTTATTTAATTCCATCTTAGTCCAAATCCATGTTTCATTTCTTTATATCCTAATAAGCCCAATGCTCGACCTCCACATGGAGATGAAAATCTTTCCAAAAAAATAATCTGAGATGGGGACATACCGATGGGGGTATTGTATGTTATCCTATAATCCCACAATGCATCATCCAAGTGCTTTCTCTAATCCTTCCTATTTAGCTGCATCGTTTTCTCCAAAATTTGTTTCAACTCGTGATTTGAAACCTCAACTTGGCCATTTTTTAGGGGTGGTATGGTGTTGATGTTTTGTGTGTCAACCCATACTTTTGAAGGATGTAATCCAAATTAAAATTGCAGAAGTGTGTCCCTTGGTCACTGATGATGGCCTTTGGTACTCCAAACCTACAAAAAATATGTGTCTTTACAAAGTCCACTACAACATGAGAATCATCAGTCCTAGTGGCCTTAGCCTCCACCAATTTACTCACATAACCAACAGAAACCAAAATATAAAAAAAAAAACCCAAATGAACTAAGAAAAGGACCCATAAAATCAATTCCCCAAACATAAAAAATCTCACCGAATAATATGGGATGTTGGGGCATCTCGTGTCTCCTAGAAATATTTCCATTGTGTTTGAAACATGAGAACAAATTACAAAACACATGAGCACTATGGAATAATCTAGGAAAATATAATCCAGATTCTAAGACATTCCTATCTATCTTTTGGGGTTCAAAGTTTCCACAACAAGAAAGTGTATGACAAAAATTTAAAACAGACTCAAACTCGTGATCAGGAACACACCTCCTAATAATTTGATCACTACACATGTGATAGAGGTATGGATCATCCCAAACATAAAATATAGACTCACTCTTAAATTTTTGGACTTGATGTTTCTTTAAATTTGTAGGAATTTTAGAGGCAACAAGGTAGTTCGCTAAATCAACATACCAGGGATGCGTACCTGAGATGGCATAAAGACGATCATTGGGGAAAGTGTCCCGGAGTGGTGCCTGGTCCAAGGTGTCATACTCTAGTGTGTGAGTAAGCCTACTCATGTGGTCCACCACCAAGTTATCTGACCCCTTATTTTCCTTTATCTCAATATCGAATTCCTGAAGAAATATCATCCATCAAATAAGTCTGGGATTTGCATCTGGCTTCTTCAAGAGGTACCCTAGTGCTGCATGGTCAAAAAACAACTACTTTAGAGCCCAATAAATATAAATGAAATTTATCTAAAGAAAATATGATGGAAAGAAAATCATTTTCCGTGTTTGTGTAGTTTTATTGGGCTGAATCCAATGTCATCAAATCATAGGCAATCACATGTGAACGTCCCTCCACCCTTTGTGATAAGACTGCTCCAAGTGTGAAGTTTGAATCATCACACATCAGCTCGAATGGAATGTCCCACTATGGGGGATGTATGATCGATGGAGTGGTAAGAAACTATTTTAGTTCATCAAAGGAAGTTCTGTAAGAATCATCAAATACAAAATCAAAATCCTTGTGAAGTAATAGTGACATAGGAAGAGCAATCTTACTAAAATCTTTGATGAAGCACCAATAAAATCTTACATTCCCTAGGAAATATCTAACATCATGAACACATGAAGTATAGGGTAAAGATGAAATAATATCTACCTTATATCTATCAACCTCTATCCCATGTTTTGACACTACATGCCCTAATAAAATCCCATACTCTACAATGAAATGACACTTTTCAAAGTTTAAGACTAGATTCTTATCAATACAACGATCCAACACCTTTCCCAAAATAGATATAAAACCATCAAATGAAGACCCATACACTATAAAATCATCCATAAATACCTCCATGTAGGTCTTAAGAAAATTAGGAAAAAATACTCACCATACATCTCTGGAAGGTACCCGGGGTGTTGGAAAGTCCAAATGGAATCCTCCGGTAGGCAAATGTGTTGAATGAACAAGTGAATATTGTCTTATCCTGATCCTATGGGGATATAGGAACCTTCAAATATCTATAAAATCCATCCAATAACAATAATGATCCTTACTAGCTAGTCTCTCAAGCATTTGATCAATAAATGGGAGGAGGAAATGGTCCTTGCGAGTGGATTGATTTAGTTTCCTATAATCAATACATACACACCAACTGTTTTGCACCCCCATTAGAACTAAATCCTCTATATCATTCTTAAAAATAGTAACACCACTTTTCTTAGGCATAACCTGAATATGAATCACCCACTGGGAATCTAAAATAGGATAAATTATACCTACCTCAATCAATTTTTCAACTTCTTTTTTAACAACTTCCAAAAGAGTTGGATTTAGTCTCCTTTATGGATGCCTAATTAGTTTAGCCCCATCCTCTAGAAGGATATTATGCATGAAAATGGAGGGGATAATACCTAATATGTCATCCAAGGTCCACCTGATTTTCTTATTGTTCTCCCTCAAAAGATTCAAAAAAATTATTCATGTTCAATGGGAATATTGTTAGCAATGATAACAGGTAATCTCTCACCACTTAATAAGTATGAATATTTGAGATTTGGTGGAAATGGATTGAGTTCCAATGCAGGGGGTGATGTATGGATGGAGACATTGAAGGAATTGAAATATATGCACAATGAAAATCAGTACCAAAATATAAATCATCAAAATCATAGAATAATGCATCAAATCCACCAGTATACTCAATATCCAAGTCATAATCAGAGTGAACATGATCAAAATCAGAATATGAATCTATTTAAAAATCAAATCTAAGAGAGATTTTTGCATTAGAAATAGGTGTGGAAGTGCTCTTAGACATCAAACTAAAATCAATGCTCATAATATCTCTAAGCATGGGATAATCAAAATCCATGGGGTTTTTATTTGGTGGTTCAAAATGGGAGATAACAAAAGAAGAATGGTCCTCTGAGGGGTACTTCATGGATTCTATAACATTAAATATCACAAATTCATCTCCAAACTCCATGTAAAGTGTACCCTCATGGACATTTATGTTTATTTTTTAATTTTTGAGAAAGGGACTACCTAAGATAATGGGAGCATGATCACTTGCCTAATCATCCTCCATGTTAAGCACATAGAAATATGCTAGAAAGATCATGTCTCTTACCCAAACAAGTACCCACTGGATATGCTATAACACTATTAGCCAACATTACCACTACTCTCGTCAACTTCAACTCACCAACCTATAAAGAAGATAATACAAAGTGAGTAATCACATTTATGGAAGCTCCCAAATCACAAAGGGCATCAAAAAAGTGTAACTCCCTTATAGTTCATGGGATGATGAATGTCCCTAGATCCTTGTACTTTGTTGGAATTGCTTGAGTTGGGGAAATGAGTGATAAAACATTCCTTCCAAGATTGATCCTCTCATTTCCCTTTATCCCTCTTTGATTGGTACAAAGTTCTTTTAAGAATTTGGTATACCTTGGTATTTTCTTAATTTCTTCAAGTAGAGGGATATTGATCTCAACACGCTTGAATGTGTCCAAAACCTCTTTTTTCATTGTTTCTTCATCCATATTTTTGGTTTGAACAACTCTATTTGGAAAAGGAATGGGTTTAGGAGGAACATCATAATTTTTTCTTACCTTTGTCTTTCTCCTTGGGCTACTCATTAGCTGGTCTTGAATGGGGTTTCTTGAGAGTTGGGGAAAATCTGAGTGGAATGATAGGTGTAGATGCATTATTTTTTTTGATTCCCACTTCTCAATGTGATATCACTAAAATTCCCCTTGGGGTTTGGAGTAGGTTGGGAAGGAATATTTCCAGAGTTCTTACTTACCAGTTCATAGAGGGCAGTGGCAATCTGGCTCATTTGAGTCTTCAACTCCCTCAGATCTGAACCTTGACTCTTCAAATCATTCTATTGATTAAGAAAATTTTGTTTCAAAAAATATCAGTATTAGAATCTATCTTTTTTTTTATAATTCCCTTTTTTTGAATTTTTGATTCTTGAGCTTCAAATATCTTTTGTGGTTGTTGGAAGCCCTATTGGTAAGGTGGAGGGTGCAGGAAATTTTGTTAAAAAAGGGGCCTTTGTTGTTATCCAGAGCCATACCTCATGTATGATTAATCCTTCCACCCTTGGTTTTATGTTGGAGAAAATGAATCATACTTATTATAGGGATGTGTTTGTTGCTCTTGCTGATATAACCTCCCAGGAAATACTACTGTGCAATCCTCTATCTCTTTTAGTTGGGGGAAATGGTCAGTTGGGTGGTCTATTTTAGTGAAAATTCCACAAGGTCTTATAGGAGTGGTTTGGGATATCTTTTGAGCCAAAGAAATTTGTCTCACCATAGTGGTCAACTCTTCCAACTTGATATCAATTAAATGACTTTAAAGAGAAGATGGAATTACCTGATGCACTCCTCTAACATGTGGTGTATCTCGACTGCCAAATTATTATGAGTTTTGTGTCATCTTATCGATCAACTCATGTGTAGATTCTAGTGTTTTATCCACCAATTCTCCTTTCCATAGGCATTATTCCTTCATAAAATTAGTGGATGAGAATTTTCTCACTAATCAGGTGATGCGGGCAGTTGCACACAGCTTCTTGAATTTCTCCCAGTACTCATATATTGAATCCCCTTGGGATTTATTGATTCACACTATCTCTTTTTGAATGGTAGTGGTCCTTGATACTAGAAAAAATATTTGCAAAAAATATGTTTCAAATCATTCCAAAATGTTACATCTTTAGGTTGTAAATAATACATCCAATCATTTTTAGTTCCATCAAGTGAGAATGAGAATACCCTTAGTTTTATTTGATCTTTAGAGACATTTATTGGTTTTAAGGTTGATCAAACCACATTAAATTATATAAAATTATTATTTGGATCCTCATCGGATAATCCATGAAATTTTGGAAGTAAGTGAATTAACCCAAATTTTAGTTCAAAGCCCGATTTGAGATTTGGGTATGCAATACAGTTTGGTTGATAGTTAATATCTAGTGCAACCAATTATAGAATAGTCCTATTAAGTTCATTGTTATTTTTTGCAGAAATTTTTTCTTGTTTTATGTTTGAATTATAATTTCTTCCAATTTTAATGTTACCCTAATGGAGTAATTATCTAACTGGTTGAATGCTAAAACACCCCATAGATCAAGAATGTCAGATTTGAGCCCGAAGGCTATGTTCAATCTCAGGGTCAAGATCTAAGAGAACATCAGGATTAGTTTGTGTCAAAAATCAAATAAAAATTAAAAGGATAAAATTAGACCATAATAAAATAAAAATGAGAAGTTTAAGTTGATGGTCCAAAAAAGAAGAAGAAAAAACAAAAGAAGAAAAAAATTCAGATTGGGTAAAGAAGGAAGAAAAAAGAGAAGAAGAGAATAAAATGAAAAATAAAATAAATACCTCTAATTGGTTGAATAAATTACTTTCATCCTTGGAAATGGTGCCAATTCAAATGAATTTGTTGTGGGCACTCTAAAGTGATGTTTAATTTTTACTTCTTAGGTCCAACAGAGTGGCTGACCAAGGTCGTCTCTAAAAGGAGGAAGTAAATTAAACAATATATTAAAGGTATTCTAAAAATAAAATAAAATATAATAAACACACTACTTAAAAAGGATGGGTTTTTTTACCATTTATAAAGCTATATGAAGTATGCTAGAAGAAGATTTCATTTTTTTGTTTTTATTTTTGAAATGAAATTCGATTAATAAGGTGAAACAAGAAGATAATTTTTTTAGAAAATATTTTTTAAAAGGCATAATAAATCTAAATCTACTTCTTCATTTACTTATTAATCATTATCATTTAAATTAATATTCACTTAATTATGATCCCCTAATTTTTTAAGCCTTGAACCCTATGAGAATTAAATTAACAACCAAGATGAAATTAATTAAACCCTGGGCTACACAACTAGAAAAAAGCCTATTTTTACGGTTCAAAACCATGGTCATAGGCTACGACCACGATTTTGGCCAACAGTGGCCGCTATCACCATGGTAGTAGATCCTGACCTATTACCACAGTTTTAACCATTGTAGTAGCTTCCTATTTCCATGGTTTTGAAAATCATAGCAATAGGCCTCAAAATTCTCCATTGTGGCGAATGACCTATAGCCACGGTTTAAACCATGGCTATAGCCTTGGAAAACCGTGGAAATAGCCTAAATAAAAAATGTTCCCACCAAGTTTTGATCCCTGCACCTCCCATTTACCAACTAGAGATTCTTACCACTACACCACCGAATGCTTCACACACACACACACATTATGATATATATATTAATAAAAACCATGGAAATAGCTACAAAACCGTGGTAGTAGGCCTTCCTGCCAAAATTTTGGTGGGGATTTTTTCCCTGCAGAAGGGCGGGAACCCTATAGTCACGGTTTTGGAAAACCCTGGCTATAGGTCTTCAAAAAAAATTTTCCTATAGCCACGGTTATGAAAACCGTGGCTATAGGCCATGGAAAACAGACCTATAGCCACAATTTTAAAACTGTTTCTATAAGCTATAAAATCGTGGCTATATCCACCTATAACCACAGTTTTAAAACATCGATATAGTTCTGTGGCAGTAGCTTCATTTTCTAGTAGTCATAACTTCAGAACATGGAATTACAACACCCTACTTTGATTGATTTTCTAAGGATAGCTTATGGTCAGTGCTGAATTAGGGAACATATACATTCTATAAATGAGGATTAATTGAGTTTAGGTATTATATTTTAACTCTAAAAATTGATCATGTGTGGTCTTGTATTACCAATTAAGATCACACTCTCACAATTCACACAATTCTCAACCTCGCGTGTTTTGTGTTTATTGCTCAATTGATTGATTAGTTTCATTTAAATTAAAAACTAAATTAATAGATCATATTAATTGAATAAAATTATCTAATAGATTCAAAATAAATTAATGAATAAGGTAATAGGTAGATTTATTACTAAAAAGAACTACTCTTCCATGGGCGGTGTAGTCATCGTAGAAACGTTTTGCACTTGCAAAGGTCGTGGAAAGGGTATAACCCAATCACGTTTCTACTATTGATTTAAAACCCAAATAGGAAGATTAATAGAATGTGAAAATTTAAAATAATAGAATAAATGTAATATAAACTAAGAGTTTATTGAAAACACAATAATATTACAAAGTGAAGAAGAAGTAGAAGAAGGCTTCGATGAAGGGATCCAAGATTCAAGAGATATCCCTCTTGAAATACCTAGAGAAATGGAGTGAAACCAATTATACTCTTCATTAAATCTCCAAATTCACGTCACAATTTCTTCAAATGATAAAAATTCCAATTTATAGAGTGGAGGGTAGGCTAGGTTTTAAGAGGTTTCAAGTGTGAATAAGGAAATTATGCCAAATAAATTAAGCTAACTTTCAATGCCTGTTTGACTAACAAAATGCATTAACCAACTATTATTCCATCATGATTATTTGTGAGAAAATGGGTCCTCTATATTATCTCCAAATATGGACCCAATCCAATCATGGATGCAGAAATTATGGTCTAAATACAGAACTGATATCCAATCTGGCGAGTCCAACCCATCTTTGACTTTATGACCCATTTACACTAATCAAATGCATGATTTATCTCTCATGTCCTGAATGAAATTTGTATCCCATTAAGTCAATAACGCATTTAAAAAAAATTTAAGTTCAAATAACTAAAGTAAACATATTTATTTCTGAATTACTACAGTGTACTTTAAAGGGTAAAACTGGATTTTTCATCAAATTTTCAAATGAGTGATCTAATCCCAAATATTTTATAAATAAACATATTTAACACAATGTGAGGAAATTATATCATTTATTATCAATAAAATACTCAATAAAATTTTGTTTTAACAATTATCCATTACTTTTTACAGATTGTGTAGATGGAATGATTAAAAGATGTATCCCAGAAGGAGTTAAAAGTGCTTTAAATCATTACCACTTTGGAGAAGTTAGAGGAAATTATGGAATTCACTATAAAATTAAGAAAGTTTTATAATTAGAATTATATTTTCCCAACTTACATCAATATATTCAAGAATTCATCTTGAATTATGATAAATTCCAAAGGAAAGAAGGCATTAGTCAGAAGCATGATATGCCACAACACACCATTATGGGTGTTGAAATTTTTGACATGTGGGGGATTGACTTAATGGGATCTTTTCCCAAATCATTTATAAAATAATGCATCATATTATATGTTAATTAATAACTTTGGGAATATAGAACAATATACAAAACACTAATTGGAAGTATTTAGAAAAACATGTCACCTATCTATAGTGTCATGACCCATCCCCCCAAAGGTACCCCTCTTGAGTTGAAAATGAGAGAAGGAAGATAATGAAATCCAAATCCCACCTCAAATAGGCCACAAGTTGAAAACTAGCACCATGGGTATAATATGGGAGGCATTACCCTATAAGATATGAGAAACAAGAGAAATGAGATACAAACAACCACCAAAAAACTCCTCCTCATAAAAAAAATAAGAAGTATTCCCAAAACATGATATGAATGTAATTTTATAAAAAAAACTAATATGACTGAAAGGTAAAGAAAAAACCAAAATAAATAATTAGTAGTGACCTAGGATCCCAAACAGCTCCTGAATAACTCCTTGAATTAGGAAAATCTAGCTCGATCAATAACTTGGTCACCAAATAGCTCCCACAAACCTGAAAAATAGTTTATATATACATAGGTTGATCATAACATGTATACTCAATAGGACCCTACCTAAAACCTCTCATGAAAAATGTGAAAGAAGCATACTAAAGCTTAGTGAGTAAACAAATGAAACTAACTCATCACCTAAAAAGATTTACTATTTATTTCCCAGCCTCACCATGACTACCTCTCACTAAGTAACGCATACACAAAATTATATAATATAATAAAAATAGTAAGGATACAAAACTAGAAAATTAATTATTTGTGACGATTTATTTGTGGTGGTATCCCGTCTCAAATGACCCGTTGTAGAAAACAAGGTCGCAAATAAACTTTTTTTCGATAGGTAGGTACCCCATCACAAATAATTTTTTTACAATATATATAAAAAGAAATTTTTTTGATCGAAACTCCATCCATAAACCCTGAGATAGATGTCAAATGTACTCCATAATTTTCTCATGTTGATTCTCCTATCATTGATGCGTCTACTCCTCCTGTTGTTGTTGCTGCTATCGACAAATCTCTAGTTCCTACTCCCTATGCATGGTCTCTATATGCCCACATTAAGCTCATAGATGCTCCTCATACAATTCATTAGATGATGATTACACTCCACAAGTTCTTACAGATCTGAACAGGGATATCATATCAGTACCATAATAACTCTCAGACATTAATCGAGAGTCAATACCAATAACTCGGCCTTTCTCGAAGGTATACTAAGTCACCCTCATCCATGTTGCATTATCAAATTCTGATGCACTGGTGATCTAATCCTTAGTCTCAGCCTAAATCTCATCATGTTTCTGATAAATCACAGCCTCATACGAATCCTTCAATTTCAATTTAAAATTAAAATAGTTAAAATATTATTTACAGTTAATTTTAAAACTAAAAAAATTATACTGACCAAAATATGATGCTGACAACCACTTGTAATATCTCCAATGATAGGATCATTGTACATACTATTATAAACATCTAAATCCATAATATCAGGATGTTTGACTACCTATATGAGTATAAAATAAATATTTCACATTTAAAGTTATATAAATTATTAAAAAAAAGTACTTACTCTATGTCACCAATGTGTACTGAATGTACGACTACCAGCTCGATGCGTCACCTCCTCCCTCCCTCGGTTTTATTGATCTAATGATTCCCTTATATAAAAATTATCTCCCATATAGTATGAACATAATCCATCCCAAACTAGAGATGAAATGTAATTTGGTCAGTGGATGCAGCGAGACTGATCAAGATTTGTGACTCCCTCTTTTCGGATGGTTGTACTCCCTTGATTGTGCAAAAACTGATGGAAATGCTCACACATACAGATCTCCCATACCTCCCAGATATAGGCTCATGTGCTATCATCAATGTGATACCATAAAATCTAAAAATAATTAATAATATCAAGTTACTAATTAAATAAATTTCAAAATAACTATTATTTATTTATGTACCATCCAATGGTCAAACATGCGGTGTCAAACATCAATGGGAATCTGATCCCATGTCACCCATGATATAGAAAAATAATTCCACAATATAGAACTCATCTTTCCAACAACTATATGTGAAAATATGTGAAAAAACAGAACAAATAATCAAACAATTAGTATATAAATAAATTAATGAAAACTAATAAAAACTAACTAAAATACACAACTAAACATAACTCCACATGTGTGGATAGAACTCAAGATTTGGATGCTTCTCAGGGATAGGGTCATGAATCATCAATATAATAAGACCATAACCCCTCTAAGTTGTCATTGAACTACTAAAAGTATAAGGGTAAGATGATGTAGCACCAGTCTCGTCACTAGGTAGTGTAGTCTCATCCAACTCATGAAACAGATCAGATAAAATGTCATCATCCATCTAAAACATAAAATTAATGTTTTCATAAAATAATTGAAAACAATTATTATATATAAATATCTATTATATATGATTATAACTAGAATTTAATTGTGGCAATCTTCATCTCCATCCTCATCTTCATATATGACGATGTCAATATCTTTATATTCCTCCTCAATATCATTAATTTCCATAAGAGTTTTAGCTTTATCATATCTTTATATTTCAAATTCATTTGTAACATCAATAACATCATCATCACCATAGATTCATAATTGTGGGGTTTCATCATTGATATCTATGTCTCCTTGCAAAAAAAATAGATTTAGAGTTTTCTCTTGAAAACTTTCAATTCCTTGCACCTTAGAGGGACCACATTCACTTTGGATAAACTAATTATCATGAGATTTCATTTTTATCATGATCCACCAATCAATTAAATCTCTTGAATCAGAACAATAATTTTCATAATAAATTTTATATGTTTGATGAGACAATAAAATTTTTCTATTTACTATAAGAAGGATTTTATCACTGTTAGAAAAATGACCTATAGCCATGGATCTATAGCCATAGTTTAATGGGTTTGTGGATATAGGTTAAGAAATTTCCATGATTATTAAAAAAATATGGATTTATATGAGATATACCCATATATATCATCCCCCATGGAAAAAATATTCCCTTATTTTTCATCCTCCCTCATGGATTTCCTCTCTCGCTTGCCCACCCACCCTCAAAACCCTTCTCTTCCTCGCAACTTTCATCTAATCATATCCTGACCAACTTCTCTCTTATATGATCCTCCACGGATTATCCTTCTTGGTTCCTCCATCCCTCACTATTTTCTTCATTAGGGGTTCCTCCATTCGCTATTCCTCCTTCCCTCACTGACTTCTCCATTCGTGGTTCCTCCATCCCTCATGTGTTCCTCCCTTCCTCCAAACCCTTCTTTGGGTGTTCCTCATTTATTTTGTGCATCAAATGAAGTGTTACTCCCCTCCTCCACACCCTTCTTCAGGTGTTCCTCCTCCATTATGTTCATTGGACGAACCATTTTACTTCTTTGAATATTGTTAACCTATTTTTTAGCTCATATTTTGTGTTTATTTTCACATAGGAGGAGTTTTTAGTTTTCATTCTATCAACTGTTATCTATTATGACTGTAATATTCTTTTGTATGTTATTCACTGGTATTAATGGTTTATATTTCATTCTCATAATTAATCTATTATCTATTTACTATTTTGGAATTATTATGTTTCTAATGTTTTGTGTTGAGAATTTTTTTCTAAGTGTTGTGAAAGGGAAAAAGTATTAGTTGAATATGTAATAGACTTTGTATTTCTGAAATTTACAGAATTTAGAAGTTGTATATTTCAGTTATAAATTCCAAAAGTTAGTATTTTCACTATTTAATGAACCTTACTTATCCAGTTATTACCTTTTTATATCAACCATATTCATAGAAGACCTTTGTATATTAAGTTATTAATTCTACATATCAAGTATTAAATATTACACATTGATGGTTTATTATTATGTATGATGTGAGAAGAGAAGTTTACCTTTATGTAATAAGAAATTACCTTTACATATTAAATCAAATTACTTTTACATATTCTATTTTTTACTCTGATGTACTACATTGATTTTGGATATTAATTTTATACATTAACTCTTTCTAAGGAAACTACTCTTATTTCGTTATCAGAAATTATGATTTTATGATAATAGAAGATACGAAAAAATTAATGTTGTGATATTCAAATAGTGAAGATTGAAGATAGGTCATGAAAAAAAAATTCTAGGAAATTTGGAAACATAAATTAGTTCATTTTGTGATTATACACACCTTGAAGTGATATAGAAAATAGTTGTGTCATGAGAATATCATCAAGCCATGGAGAATTTTGTATCGGTGCAAGGAATATTATTTATCTTTATTTATGATTTATTATCTATCATATGTTATGATTGAGAAAATATTTTAAAATATTAAAAATTAATATATTGAGTTGTTTTGAAGGCTTTGTTTTGCATGATTACATAAATTAGTCAAAGTTTTTAAATGTTTATAATTATGTAAGAATTTAATGATGATCTGGGTGATAATTATTATAGAGATTATCATTCATGGCCAACTGATGATATTTTAGAAATATTTATGAGATTGTTTCAAGATTTATTGAGAACCATATTATTATATTATTATATTATTATATTATTATATTATTATATTATTATATTATTATTCTAAAACTTTCATGTAGAAATTGACACACATTCCTTTATTGAGACAAAAGTACTGCTAAAGTTTGAAAGCCTTTGTTTACTCATTGCTCTTGTAGGAATTCCCAAGATAAATTGTTCTATATCTACTGTGTGAAGGTCCAAATCTATTTATTCTATACTAGTAATAATCATCAACATCTTTAATTGGTTTAACTATTCTATATTCATTATGATGAATTTACTTTGTGCTGTAAAGTTTTATTGAGTTTTAATCACTAAACTCACACATGGTTGTGCCTCTATTAAAAGGTAGTGTATTGGTTATGATAACCTAGGAAAAAATTAGTTCATAAGTTCTAACTTATCCCTGAAAAAATATAGGTGTTTGGTTTGTGCTTTTAAGTGTGAAAAAGGTAGGTTGGTTTGTTTTGGTTGTTGGGTATGATAAAAGAAGATTATAAAGAGATTTTAATCTCCTTAAAAAGTGAGGTATATTTAGTGTGTATCATTATTTATAATAGTTGAGAGGTGTGAAGTGTAGACATGTGATCTTTTTTATTGGAAATACTATAAAAATCCTTGTATACTCTTATTCTTTATTTTTTTCATACACTCTTCACACTAAAATTTCATTTATTGTTTATATTTAAATTGTTTATTCTTATTATCCTTCAAATTATGCATTTTATTTTAAAATTTTATTTGATTCTATTCAACCACCCCCTAGACTCTTGATAATATCTATATTGGGATCAACAATTAATATCAAATTCTATCCCTTTAAGAGTTTTACTTCATTGATTATTTTCCTAAAACCATTCTTGGTATCATTTATATTGCTACTTTAAGCATTTAATTAGTTAATGTGTTATTTCCATTGATGAAATCCGCAATTAATTCACTTAATTATTTGGTAGAACTTATTTTATATAAATGGTACTATAGATCATCCACACAGGATAATAGATAAATGAAAATTTTATAGGTATTTCGCTAGTTAAGAATAGTTTCTAGTACCTAAACTATGAAAAGATTATCCTCCTTTATATAGAACACATACATAAAATTCATATGCCTATAAGAATTCATAATGATTAAAATTTTACATAACATCCAAACAAATTAGATCACACTTCATTGGTTAAACCAAACTCCAGAACTTTGTTAGATTTTGATTTTATTTAACAAATTACAAATTTATGTGTTGAAAATTGAAGAACACAAGATAATCTGATTAGAAAAATTGATCAAATGGTATCCAATATCATTCCCATTTTCACCATGATGAGGTGTTATACTCCATGATTAAAAACCAACAATGGAATGGAATCCTTCAACACACTATGGTATATTTGTGTCCTATAACACACTATGGTATATGATATGGTTTATATTTTCAAAATGTCTCTAAATTTCAATAAATCTTTGTAGAATTAATACAAAACATCAAAAATCATTGTGAATCCATCCAAACACTTTTGGGAATTGATTATTATTATCTTTTAGACGTCATATAAATTCTTTTTACTATAATCAATCCTCATTCTTGGAACTTATGAGTGAATATTCATGATTTTTTATAATTTAAAACATTTATCAATTCCCTAAACCATAATTTTTAGATATTTTTTATGATTTTTTATGAACATGTTATTAATGATTACTTATTATATTATGAAACAATACATATCATGTTAATTAATTTTCTATATTATTTATTTAATGTATGTTTATATGCCTCAGAATGGATAGATATTGGATGTATAATGTTGATCGGATCACTGGTGAGTTTCAGAAGGAGTTATGATATTTTTTGGACTTTTCATTCACTAATGATTCATATGGTAGATTGATTTGATGCCCATGTTTTGATTATGTTGGAAGACCATAGTTAACTCATGAGGAAGTGAGTTACCATATCACTAAACATGTTTTCCAAAAAAAATTATCACGTGTGGTATCGCAATGGATAAAAATATAAAGTGGAGAATGACATCGATTTAGTGGAAAAGATTGGTATGAAAAATCTGATTTTTGATCAGTTTCCTTTTGTTTCTAAAGCTAGTTCCTCATGTAGACTAGTGCAAGAGGAAATAAATACCAGAACACAATTTTATTCTATTAATTAGGATGATGATGTTGAGAGTGTTAGAAATCTGATGGAAGATGCGAATACCAAAGTATATCAAGCATGTGAAAAAAATGAGAAAACTTGAGTTTTTAATGTGATTATATCATGGGAAAACAATGTATGTATTTAGTAATATTACAGTTGACTATATCCTTACATTTATTAAGTATTTACTTCCTGATGATGCATGTATTCCATAAAATAATTACATGGCATCAAATTAGGTTGAAAAATTTGGATTTTCATCTATTAAGATTCATTCTTTCCCCAAAGATTGTTTTATATTCTAGAAGTAAAATTCAAAGTTGATTTAGTGAAAATAGTGTGGCACATCAAGGTGAAAGACTAATAAAGATGAAACTCAATCACACATACTATAGAAAGTGATGTGGCACTTCCCTTTAATTCCCAAGATTCAAAATCTTTTTATGTCAGAAAAAATGAAAAATAATATGAGATGGAATGAAGATGAAAGAAATAAGGATAATAATGAAATAGTGCATCCTATAGATGGGTTGGATTGGAATAAATTTGATAGGTTATATCTTGATTTTGTAGCTGACCCACGAATTATTAGATTGGGATTATCCTATAATGGTTTCAACCCATTTCTCCAAATTCATATTGTACACAATACTTGGCCTGTTTTCATTCACATTTATATCTTTCCTTCATGGATGTGTATGAATAATCCATTTAATATCATGAGTATATTGATATATGGACCTAGTGATCTTGGAAATGATATTGATATATAATTTCAGCAATTAATAGATGAGTTAAAGTAGCTTTGGATTATTGTTGCACAAGCTTACGATGCATTCAAGAAGGAGTACTTTATGTTTCATGTAGCTTTATTATGGATGATAAACGATTTCCCTACTTGCGAAATAATGTTTGGTTGTAGTAATAAAGAGAAATTATCCTTCCCTATTTGTATAAAAATACACATTCACAAAGATTAAAGTTTCGATGAACTTTCAGCTTCATAGGGCATCAATGATTTCTACCGATGGATCATCCATACAAGAAAAATCAGAGGCAGTTCAATAATGTTGTCGAGATAGATGAAACCCCTAAAAAAATGTCAGGGAATGATATTATTAAAGAACTTGTTTATTTGAATTATGTTCTTGGTAAAAGTTAATCAAATATCAGAAAGTGAAATCATGTTAATTCGAATTTCAATAGTAATTGGAGAAAGAAAATCATATACTTTGAGTTACCATATAGGTCATAAAATCTATTGCATCATTATTTGGATGTAATTCATATCGAGAAAAATATCTGTGAGATGTTACTTGCTACTATTTTAAATATAAAGGGAAAAAATATGATTTGATGTCATGTCATGATTTGATGGATTGGGGTATAAGGGAAAGACTTCATCCTTATTTAATTGGTCAAAATAAGTGGAAAGTCATTTTTTCCTATTATTCAATGAAAAATGTGGAGAAGAAACAATTTATTTAGGTCTTGGAAAGTTTCAAGGTTCCATATGGTTATTCAAGTAATATTTCGAAAAGGGTGAATACACAAGATGTAAAATTAAATCACTTAAAACTCATGATTACCATGTCTTGTTACATGATTTTATTCTCATTACCATTTTAAATTTACTTTCACATAATGTTAGAGTTTCTATGATTAAGTTACATCATTTTCATTGATACCTTTGTTCCAAATGATTGAGTAGAAGTGTTGTTTATAAATTATAGAGAGATGCACCGATTATTCTTTACAACTTGGAGAAAATTGTCCCACTTTCATTTTTCACATGTATGTTACATCTGACTGTGCATCTTCCCACATAAGTTCTTTTTGGTGGCCCTGTTTCGATTATATGGATGTATCCTATATAAATAATGATGTTTACATTGAAATATTATGTGAGAAATAAATATCATCCCAAAGGCTCTATTGTGAAATTCTATTTAGCACAAGAATGCATGGATTTCTGTTCATCATTCTTGGATAACACCACTATGAGGTCTAATCGACTAATGAGAAATAAAGATGATAAATATTATCCCATTGAGCCTATATTTCCATCACTACCCCAAATAGAGGGGATATCTAAATCATACTCATTGTGTACTTTAAGCAGGGAAGAGTGGGAAATGGCTCATCGTATAGTATTATTCAACTACAGTGTGCTTGAAGATTATATAAAGTAAGTAAACTAATAAATATGAAATTTTTTCATTGTGTTATTTCTTTATATCTTCTTACATTTTAAAGATTTTATATCTATAGAGAACAATTAGAAATTATAAAAAGGAGATATCTCTATCTATCTATTAAGAGGAAGTAACTGTTGCACAACAAAGAATTTAATACTTTGTTAAATTCAAAGGTAATAGATTTATTTTTTTATTCTCATAACATAATCAAATGTCTCTATTTAATATTCAATGTTGGTATCTTTTAGGTTTTAACTCTACCATTGAATGAGGTATCATATGAAATAAGAGCATTGTCCTTTGGTCCAAACGATGTGGCACATGATTGTAAGGCAATGGTTTTCAATGGATTTAAATTATTTATAAATAGTTGTGAAAAAAAAATCCAACACATCATGATGGTGTCATGATAAGTGCCACAATAGATTGTTATGTGAGTGCATTAGACAAACAACCTCAATCAGAAAATATATCATATTACAGTGTTTTTGAAAGAATCCTTTTATTAGATTGTAATGAACATGGTTATGTCGCAATGATGAAATTCAAGTGGTTTGATTTAATGACATGACAAGAAATCCATATCAATAAATATGGATTTAGAGTGATTGATATGAACCACCAGCTTCATACTGATGAACCATATATTCTTGCATCACAAGCTAGACAGGTCTTTTATGTAACTGACCTTGTTTCTGATGCTTTTTCTGGGGTGTGCATCCATTCTTTTGGACGAGGAAATGCTGATTATTGACCTACATTCCCACTTTCTAAAGGTAGGTGGCATCCGTCACTTATTTAGGGGATTTTGATCCTTGATCGAAATGAGATGATGGTATGCCGGTTCCTCCTTTAACAGATTCCTCCTCAAAACTTATTGCCTACTTCGGGTCTCCCTCATAGACTTAAGATGTTTTTTGTGAAACTATTCCCAGTGCCATATCTTCATGGATGCCATTTAATTAAACTAATTATGTCAGGACATTCCAAGAGGTCAATTCAGGGCAACAACCTTAGATCGGGGGAGTAGTCATGTTGAACATTACTGGCGTTTCTGGATGCTATAACACTGATGCATATGGGTTTCTTCCCCTTATTATAGGGTTTCTCGAGGTCACAGAAGCCCGAGGAATCCCACATTGAGTGCGGGGAATTATATTCCATAGGTATGTCTCTGAGGTTTTCCTCAGCTTCCAATGTTTAACATAGGGTATGTCACGAGTTTAACGTCAAGCAGATACAGATCAGACTGATCAGAACATTGAAAAGAGCGGATCAGATGAGTGCAACCCCAGGAGGGAACACTGATGCTGGGGCTAACGCATGGTTAGTTACCCGATTGCTGTTAGGAGCAACAAGAAAGTGGGTGACACGATCTCACTGAGATGTGGCATCCCAGGTAAGAATCAATATGGATATGGGTGGTTGAGAGTGGATGGATAATGAGATACAACCGACGTGAGGATAATGGTGATGTTGGGATTGAGCCTTGAAGAGACCTCCTATGTATCCCCATGTTAGGGAATCAAAGTCCACGTAGTTCGGTAGGGCGATGGAACACCTGAGGAGGCGACCCATGATAATGGATGCATGGATGGGATCTGGAGGGAGTAGAACCTCTAGGTTGGGGCATGACCTTCCTGAAACACATAGGCTCGAGGGAGAGACCACAATGGGATATGAGTGATGGGATTGAACCTCAGGGAGGATTCCTACATATCCCCGAGGTAGGGAATCAAAGTCCACATAGTTCAGTATGGGGGTATATAATCAGGGTGTACACATAGGACAACGACCCGATGACATACTGGGGCTTACGCGTGGTTAGAAACCCAGGTTGGTCTGACGCCATGGGGGAAGACCAGAGATATGGGTCCCAAAGAATGGGACTATAAAAGCTTACTGTTGATTGCAGACTACAACGGATTACTACCGGATGGGGATACAATAGCTTACCATTGGTTGGGGTTCCAACGACTTACTTCTAGCTGGGGTTGACAATAGATTATTGCTGACTGGGGTTCCAATGGCTTACCACTGGTTGGGAATCCCAATGGATTACCATCGATTGGGATCACAACAACTTATCATCGATTGGGGTCACAACGACTTACCATAGATTGGGATCACAAAGACTTACCATCGATTGGGGTTGAACCTCTGGGAGGCTTCCTACGTACCCTGCCTAGGATACAGGGATTAAAGACCACATAGTTCAGATACATACAATTTAATGTCATGTGGGGAGAAAGGGAGGAATACAGTTTAACATCATGTAAGACAAGGGTGGATCGACGTGGAGTGGTCGGGACCGATGGGTGTTGATCTTGAACCTCAGGGAGGCTTCCTACGTACCTTTGCTTGGGGAAAAGTATCAAATTCCATGTAGTTTGGGATGATGGATATAGTTTAACGTCATGCAGGATAAAGGTGAACCTATGTGAAGGGGTTGGGACAAGTAGGTGTTGGGATTGAACCTCAGGGAGGCTTCCTATGTACCTTGCCTAGGAGACAAGGATCAAAGTCCAGGTAGTTAGGAATGAGGGATATAGTTTAACGTCACGCAAGACGAAGGTGAACCTATGTGAAGGGGTCATAAAAAGTAGGTGTTGGTCTTGAAACTTAGTGAGGCTTCCTACGTACCTTGCCTAGGAGATAAGGATCAAAGTCCATGTAGTTCGGAATGGAGGTTTGGGACTTGCACTAGGTAATCCTAGGAATGATTCCATGGTCAATGCTTACTCTAAGACCATGTGAGTCATTATCGGTGTGAGAAACAAGAGGCATCAAAGACCTAATGATCACATTGCGAAAGGTGCGTACGCAGGAAGTGGAGTGGGGATTACACGTGGCTAGCAACCCAAAGAGGAAACAGAGGCTTATGTGTGGTTAGAGACCCACAGAGATAGAGATTGGGACTTACTCCAGGATGGAGGCCCGATGGCGACAAAGACCAGAGGGAGAGGAATGGGGTAACGAAGGTCCCTGTTCCCATCTCTCATCTGTTCTTTGGCACGGAATAAGAGAGGAGGAGTAGGGGTGTTACCTCCTGCAAGAAAGGCTAGGGGCTTACACCAAGATGGTTTCCCTTCCACATGGATAGAAGTCACTCCGACAAAGAGGATCTCATTTCATGTGAGAAATATCTCACTCCTATGGAGATTAGCAGAAGTGGAGAATGTCTGAGGTGGGTCACCCTGTGTATAATGCACGGGGAATGGCCACAATTTAACATCATGTGTTGAGGACTATGGTGCTTGGCAGTTTAACATATTGTATCTCAGACAAGGTGGGTTCACTCCGCACCCCTAGGACTTACATGACTAATACCTACCCACCCTTGGGGAAGGGAAGGCATCAACAATTCCATGGTGAGGCGGTGTTGTAGAGTGATCCACTAAGGACCCATGTTAGTGTGGATATGTGAAGAAGCAATAGTCTTTAGCATGGCTATGTGAAGAGGCATAAGGCTAAGTAATGAAACATGAAGCACCACCCAAGGGACCTTGAAATCACTTCATACGAACCTGGAGGGTTGTACAGAATAAGGGTTTGCGATGAAAATGGGTTCACAGGAAAAGACCTTGTGAAGCTCTGGTGATCCACATAGGGGAAGGACTTCGTGAAGGGGTATGCTTTGCGAAGTGGAGTGGCCTAGCTTGGTCATAGGGTATAGGTGCATATGAAGGGTGCTTCACGAAGTGGAAATGCTTTTGTGTAGTAGGACTTTACAAATCAATGATACCTTGCAAAGCATATCACTACGAAGCAATATGCTTCACAAAGCATAGTGATCCTGCCTTAGCATGTGGTTCACGTGTTCATGGAAGGTACTTTGCAAAGCATGAGTGATTTGTGAAGACTTGAGTCCCCTTAAGGATCTCCTTCCTTTGTGATGGATCATGGTCTCCACGAAGGGCATCCCTGCTTGAAGAGGGGTTGTATTTGATCTAATGGAAGGGTACTTTGCAATGCTCAAGTACCTTGAAGAGCTCATTTTTTTCAAGGTTTTTTAGAGCATAAAGTGATTTGTGATTTTAGAGCTGAGAAGATGAAAGTTTAGGGTATCCACCCATTAAGATCAAGGGGAGCTCGATATTTATAGGCGTAGGGCGAAATGAAGGAGTGAAAAATCGGTGAGAATCCACGTGGTGCTCTGTGATCGGCCACAAATTTCATTAATTTTTTCATAACCGCGGATTCGACCATCACCCCCTCCTTGGTGCGGAGCTCTCTCGGGTTCTCTTTTCGGTGCTCGTGGAGGCTTCTTCCAAGTTTGACAGTCTTATAGAGGTCAATTCAGATCCCTCCATGGCATGAACATTTCAGTCAATTGTCTCGTAACTACGATGCCTCTTGCCTCTTTACTTCTTGGTGATTGAAAAGGGGGCTTCGGCTGCGTGCCGACTGCGGTGCTATGGGGTTCTGAAAATGTCGTGGTGCTAAGTGGTTCTATGAATGGGCTTTACGAGGCAACCTTTTTTGGAATTGGTTTTCTATTTGCATCCTTTTTCTCTGCACATATTTTGGTGCAAAAAAATTATCCTCCTCATACTTTGAGCTGAGGAGAAAATGAGGGTCTAAGTCTGAGGGTCAATCACCAAAATTTTTAGTCCCATCGCAAAGTGAGATTGCGAAGCAGGGTCACGATGCGGAGAGGCAACGTGAGAGTTGAGAGCGCCACGAAGTTCGTCATGGCCTGACGCACCACAAAGAAAGGGGGGTCATCTCCTATGAAAAGGGGAGGCTTACCTCTATTTTTTTCCTTTATAATCTTCGCATTTTTGTGCCTGGGATCTCGATTCTCAATTATCTACATGCTCTTCGATCGCACTTTTAAAATTGATCATTTTTTCTCTATAGTGCACAGCGAATCTTTAGACTCTGCAAGTGTGTGCTCCATGGCTTGCGTGTGTGAGGCATGTGGCAGGGATCTGCGACCTATCTTTGTGATCATGATTCGCGGTTGATCTCTACAATCCAGGACACGATTTCAAAAAAAAACCAAGAAGAATGAATGGACCATCAGGAAGCTTCCAGGGGGGGTCCTTATGAATGCTACTCAGAGGGAAGAAATGAAGAATAACCTGGGCATTGGGGAGTATGTGCAGATCCATTTAGACCATGAATCCCTAGTGGAGATTCTGTCGGAGAGTCAAAATAACTACCCTTTGTGCAAGAAGTTTCCTCTATATGGATCTTGTTTTAGGGATGACGTCTTCATTCCTGAAGCGAGCAGGGATGAGCCGACTTACTGGTTCAGGAGTACGTCGTGCTAGCGCAAGTGGTTTAGGGTGGATGACGACCATACTTAGGAGGATTTCACACCCATAAATGCCAATTTCTTATACAAACATGTTAATAACGTCAATGGGAAGGTATTACAACTAGAGGTATCTCCTCCATAGTACTGCACCATTTTGAAGGCAGCCTTGGGGAACCCGAAGAAGGGGTGGACTGATGAGTGGGATCTATGCCAGGGCAGAAATTTCATAGATGAATAGGCATGGGCCTACTGGGTATGTGCCTCATGCAAGGATATTGGGGTAAATTTGAGGCAATTGGGCCTGTATTAGGTAGCTTGGGCTTCCCAATTTCACATATACTAGCCGAATCAGCTGATGTCGGAGTTGCTGAGTAGGTGGTCTTTGAGGACCAATACCTTCCATATTCACCATGGGGAGGTTGGTATCATCCTTTGGGACTTGCACCAAATCTCAGGGGTTTCGATACTGGGGGTGATATACGACAAGTTTATCCTTGCTGAGAATACATGGGAGGAATCGGAGTAGATGTCACTGCTGGAAAAGGCATTGATGGACCTAGTGTCGGGGGGGGGGACAAGAAGTCGGTGAGGGATGTCCACTTTAAACAGTGGTTCAAGAAATTCCTAAATTCTCCTGAAGATGTAAAGTTTACCATGAGGCCTCAGACCTGTCCAAAGGGGGTTCAGAGTGGCAAGGAGCACTCATATTGGAGACTCTTGGAAGATAACCAATGGAAGACATGGGGATTCAGTGTCAGTACTGAGCATAAACTGGTGGTTAGGTTGGATGTGTTCATTTCAGTGCTTATTTGTGGTTGGATTCTGCTAGTGAGGGGCACGAACATGGGTGTGCGGCCAAGAACATTCATCATGGCATCCATTTTGGAAATAGGGGAGCAGGTTAACGTAGGGATCCTGATGCTCACCATACTATATAAGGTGTTGTGGAACATCTGTGAAGGGAAGAAGCCATAGTGGGTATGTGGGTTGTTCCATCTTCTATATGGGTGTATGGAGGCACATATTAGGGGTGTGTATAAATATAAAAAACCTATTTATCCTCTAGTTTTGGACTTTCGACTAGCCATTCTGAACGTTGTGGGGAGTTTCCCGACCAAGCTGACCCTACCGATGGTGTTGAACTAGGTCTGGAAGGTGGAAGAGTTTAACTTCCACCCATTCCCACTGCCAATAGGTGTGTTCACTGATGATGACCAGGGAATGGAGGAGCATCGGTCCTACCTATTGGATTTCCATGGTAAATTCCTAGTGGTGTGGGTTGACCGTGAGCCTCTCTGTGAGCCGTACACCTCGTATCGCTTTGTAAGGCAGTTCCAGTACATGAAGAGGATGACCCTGCAGGTCTACTTGGGAGTACGCCACGAGGATCACCTGTGTGTGATGAGGCAGATTTGGCTCATGTTCACATGGGAGGATGGGAAGATACAAAATGAGCTACCTCTGCCCACAGTTGTCTACGGGATGGTGAAGGAGTACGCCAAGATTTGGGAGGCAGCCTACCCAGGGGAAATGCTGAAGCAGTGGACCATCCGTGCCAGTGACGGGGTGCCCCCCCGACCTTGAGGTCAGGGCCAGAAGGCGGTGAGGACATCTCTTGGTGGCAGGGCTGCAGTGGTGGTGAGACCCACACTGATCGAGAGGCAGGCGACAGTGGCAGACCCGACGGTTCAATATGAGAAAAGTTATCCATATGGGAGGCCACCTAGGGGGTTCCTTAGGATACCCACCCAAGCTCCATGGAAGCGGTTGCGCCACATAGGCATGCCTAAGAATTTTGACTTTCTAGAGGTTTGGGAAATCTAGGATTTCAACAGACAATTCCTCAACCCATTCGAGATGTTGAAACATCTGAATCATCTCAGGATAGATTTTCCGGGGATTGTTCTTGTCGGGGCCGACTTTACGGTATCCTGGGCATAGGGGGAGCAGTACCTTGCCGAGATGGAGGACTTTGTGCCCTCTCGGTGTGCTATGCACCCAATGAAGGATCAAGTGAAGGTGATTCTTGATTGAAAATCCCATGCGTAGTTGTTGGAAACTAAATTGAGAGAGATATTCCCTCTACCAGAAGAGTTAGATGAGTCCTCCTAGGGGGAGGAGTCCGGTGGAGGGAGCCCTCTAGAGGAGGGTGAGGTCGGCAACTCATACATGGAGTTAGAAGAGTTTACAGAGGCCCTTGAGGTAAACCCTAAAACACTTCCATGTAGTCTTTATCTGGGTCATTTAGGACTTCTCAACTAACATCTAACCTATGCAAGAGGGCCTCATATGCAAAACCCACTCCCGCCCAATAGTAGATGCAGCTGTAGGAACTTCGGGATCTGCACCCGCGACTATGGTGATTATCATGACTAGTAGGGCCATGATGCCTAGGGTGGTCCTCTCAGAACCTTTGAACTTCCCAACCATATACGGGGGGCCACGCCTCAGGGTCCCAATGGAAAAAATTCAGGAGTGAGACCAACTATTCGACCTCTGTAAGTCTCTTTTATAGAATTTGTAACTTTCCTCCATTGATTAGGTCAACTGATCCTCATTCACTTTTTTCATGCACAGTTCTTCAAATGGTGTGGGCCACCTTGGAGAGGTTGGTTGGAGCTCTTGGCGCTACCTTTCCCAGAGGAATGCCAGTGTTCATGGAAGAAGACGCCTAATTTGACCAAACTACATTGCTCCCAATCACAGGAGGGACTGTTAGCAGGACCGATCCTGAAATCATTGAGGTGGAATCCGATGATGAGGATCAATCAGCTGACATGGGTCCTGACCTACCCAACTAGACACCATATGAAGATCCTGCTGATGAGTTCTTGGAGGTGTTCCCGGCATATGAAACTTTCGACCCCGCAGACCGGGACGAGACAACTTTTGATGAAGAGGTAGAAAAATCATCCATCGCTGGTCATGGAAGTTGATCAAGCGCTTCATCGGGGAGACCCCTCAAGTGAAATAGATAGACCAGATGGGGAGACTTCATTACTGGTTGTGCAAACTATGCGCTAGAGGAGTGTATTCCTAGCATCCTCATATGCTCATCCAGGACTTCATAGCGAAGAAGATTCAGGAGCATGATTGTGGCCTTGGTGTGGGATGGAAATAGAGGAAATCAGTGAACATCAAGAGGATCCAGAAGGATGAAAGTGAAGTTTAGGGGTTTTGGGCATGAGCAAATGAGTACTCCTCTTTCCTCAATGCACAATTGGATCTCGTTTCATGCCTAATGGCCAAGTTGGAGGAGGCTGAAGAATAGATGAAGCGAGCCTCCAAGGAGATAGCTATCATCTTAAATAAAGAGAAGTGGGCCTAGATTGTGGCTTATGAACCACACCCCATCACTGCCAAGGAAGAGCGGGAGCTAAACAGGTGACAATGGATCCTGGATGCAACAATCTAGAGAGTGGTGGAGTTGGAACGCTCTATTGAAGAGGTCACCCCATCCATGGGAGGGGTCGATCCTTGGGTGATGTAATGCGTGTAAACTTTTAAAAATACTTTAATGCTTTGATCGTTTATGTTGTCTACATGCATGAGTTCCGTTATTTGTTTTGGTTTGCTTCATTTTCATCACATTTGTGAAATATCTAGTGATTAATCCCTAAGATCACATGGTTCATGCCCAATGTGAGAAAAAAGGGATGACTAAGTTATTCCATCCAAATATGAGAGTGCTTACCATGCTTCGAGCATCTAGGGTTTGAACAACCAATCCAAATTTTTTGGAAGAAAGAGGGAGGCCTGACTGGAGGATGAAGTTCTCAGAACTGTCAAATTTCCATTCTCCCAATGTGCTCTGGTGCACGAGCGGGGTAACGCCAGGGGCGTTAGAATCAATCCGAACAGAGGGGAGTGGAAGGTGTGAATCACGATACCCAAAATTCAGAACACTGTAAGGATAACATGACAATAAAGGATAACTGTCAACTATGTTTAAAACATAGTATCCCTATTGAGTTAGCCTGAAATGGGGATAACAAATGAGGGCTGACCACTGACCATGTTCGAAATATGGGGCCTGACTCGAAATGTCATCCATTAGTCTTCCTGAAAGTTGGCCTAGGATAGTAGGCAATCCATAGACCGAGCATCCGTACTATTAGGGGGTTCCTTAGGATGTGAAAGGGAATGAGGATCCGAATAAGGGGTACACAAAGCATAGAGGGTGGAGTGATGGGTTGTTCGAATAGATCCCAACACTCTTGAAATTACACCACCGAGGTGGAAACACATTAGGTGGGTGAATCAGTATGATTAGGGATAAAACTTACTTATGAAAAAGACCTATCTGTTAAGGACATGGAATGCTTTGTAGTTTTACGTCATACCAATAAGGACGATAGACACATAGTTTAAACATCGTACAGTGAGGATGGTGCACATAGTTTAAAGAACCTGGGGTTGGGCACAAGGCAAATTGTCTGGGCATCACTATGTATCCCATGAGGATGGGAATTAAGAAAAACGTATTTCTCAAGCACAGCGTGGCCATAGACCAACGCTGGTAGGGGAAATCATCTTTGGCGAGGAATCTGATGCATCCCATAATTAACATGGGGCATCCTGAACTTGTTCAGGGTAGAACCATATTTTAATGTCATGCGTCAAGGACATGTGGACTCATGTAGTTTAATGTCATATGGTAGGATGGATAGTGAAATGGTAGGTCCCAAAAAGGGAGTACGTGATGCATTAGCTATAAATCTGATGTGAATGAGGACATAAGGAGTCCGAACCACACCACGTATCCCTGGGGGAAGTTTTTTAGGTCGAGGGACCAAAAGTGAAAGTTAGGCTGGGCCCGAGGAAAAGTGGTCGGGTGCTCCTACATATCCCATCAGAATGGGAATCAATCTGCACATAGTTCTGGGATTACAGTTTAACGTCATGCGGGACAAAAATCCTATGTGCTACAGCTGCACCAGTATACATCCCACCAAAACTACTAAGCCCACGTGAGTCATGCTTGATTTGGGAAACAAGAAGCAGTAATAGGATTTCCATGGTATAGGGAGGCACACATTAGGAGTGATGGGCCACTAGTTTAGTGACATCCCACTATTACCGACCTGCCTGCTTAACGCACATAGACACGTGAAGGTGTAAAATTGAGTGTGATGGAATTCCACTTAAACATAAAGAAGTGAAAAGATGTGAGTCATGGAGCCTGAGATCTGGATCACAATGATGGTGGTGTGATGATAGAAGGATAATTGTTGATCATGTTTAAAACACAACATCCATTTCACATTATCCTGGCATGGGTATAGACAAATGAGGGTTGACCAATGACCATGTTCGAAACACGGGACCTATCACAAAATATCGTTCGGGGTCTTCCAGGGAATTGACCCAAGATGTTAGGTGAGACAATGTGGCATGAAAGAGGATGATGATCCAAATAAAGGGTTCATGAATCATGAACATGAAACGATGGAATGTCCATACAAAAACTCCACACTTTGGGTTCTTTTCCATAACACATTCGAGTACACCAATAAGACGTGTCAAATAGAGGAGGTAAAATACCTTTCCAAGGACAAGGGTCTTGGGGTCGCATGCTCCTAAATTAAGGTTGTAGAGTGGACCATTAAGAGAGGACCTGGTTTAATGTAATGTGTGAAGGGTGGTGAAGTATCCATGCCCGATGTGTAGCTCCCATAGGGAGATCTTAGTTTAGGGTCGTGGAATTCGGACCTGGTTGGGAAAAGACAAGTGAGGAACATAGTGCGGTTGTTGAAAAACCCAATGTGAATGAGGAATAAGCCCATACCATATGTTCCCAAAAGGGTTTGGGACAAGGGGCCAAAAAATGGGTAGGATTTAAGATTCCTGGGGCTGGACCTGCAAATGGAATGTCTAGGAATTCCTATGTATCTCATGAGGCTGGGAATCAAACCACATGTAGTTATGAATGTGCCAGTTGAATCTTAGTTTTGAGGTCTTAGAGCTCGAACCATATATGGAAAGGATGGAGGGATACATGTGCTGTGATAATTATAAAACCCGACGTGAATAAGGAAAGTAGGATTCCATATCACCATGTGCTCCCTGGGGAGGTTTTAGGTCAAGGGACTGAAAATGAAAGTTGGATGGGCCCAAGGAAAAGTGCATGGGTGTTCCTACGTGCCCCATGATGATAGGGACTAATCCATACATAGTTATAGAAGTGGCATGATAGGGTACCAATTCCAGGGAAAATACTATTGTGTGGGTTTAGACCATGCACCAAAAGAAGAGGCAATTGATAGATCTTGTTTTTTACTTTAGGATGGATGTGTGTTTTTTTGTGAAGTGATAAACCTAGGATGGAGAATCCAGGCGTCGCTACAGGAATAAAGCCATATGAATGCATTGAAAAATGGTATGGTGGATAACCACTACCAAACATGATGTCCCCTAGAGTGATGATATCACAATGAGGTGTTATTTTTCATTGTGTGGCCAAGATGATAATGTCATAGTTTAGGGTCGTATGATAGGACGAACCCATGCACTTTAATGTCGCGCGGCAAAGACACAATAGTTTAGAGTCATGTGGGACCAGACAGTATAGTTTAACGTCATATGAATTGGACGCACATAGAAGAGCGAGGTTATGAAGGTGAATACACATGGTGTGATAAATCATACCTGACGTGAATTATGACACTGAGTCTACCCCACACCATGTGCAATCCCGGGAAAGAAATCTCAGGCCAAGGGGCCAAAAAAGGTTAGGGAATATGGGACTAAACCCAAAGATGAGACATATGGGGTGCTCCTATGTATCCCATGAGGATGGGAATCAAGCCATACATAGTTCTGAGAGTGTAGTTTAATGTCATATGAAACGAAAGGAAGGAGAGAATAGCTCCTAGAAGGGTAGTATGTGGAGCGGCTATTGAAAACTCGACGTGAATGAAGACATAAGGCCACACACGCCACACCACACAATCCTATGAAAGTAAGGTCCAAAAGGTCGAATAGAAGAGGTAATTAGTGGAACCTGATATGGACCCAAAAATGAGATGCATGGGCATTTCTACGTATCCCACGATAATGGTAATCAATCTATACGTAGTTCTAGGAGATGCAGTTCTTACGACTTGCGGAAAGGATGTAGAGAGATCTTAGTTTAAGGTCTTAGAGCTTGGACCATAGAGAAATGAGACTCTTCCAAATAGGCACAAATCTTGACCAAATCCCTAAGCCCATGTGAGCTATGGTTGATGGGGGAAAAAAGGGTAGATAAGGTCTTTGCAGCATGTAGAATACATGAAAAGGGTAAAATGGTGTGGATCCTCGAATGATGCCTCACCATGGCTTCGTCCTCCTAACACGTAAACGCGCACTGAGGGATAGCACCAAGAGTGTCAAAATTCCACTTGGACATGATAGAGTGGAAAAGGATGTGAATCATGCAACTAATATTTATGGATTGATGGGGTGGCATGACGATGGAGGATAACTATTGACCGTGTTCGAAACATAGCATTTATATCGTGTGACCTGAAATGGGAACAATAAATGACCGTCAACTGCTGACCATAATTGCAATGCTGGACTTGTATCAATTTTTCATTTTAAATTCTCAGGGATGTTATCCCAAGGTGGTAGGAGGGCACTGGGGCCGAGAATCCATGCTGTTAGGGGGTCCTTTCAAAGGTGAAAGATGATGAAATCCTAAATGAAGGGGAACATGAAGCCTGAAAATGGGAGATAACATGTCTATGTAGAATCTAGCACTCCAGGTTTTGAACCAGAGTGCTCCTGGGAAAATTGGTGAACTGCCAAAGAAGGTCGAGGGGCCCAACTCAAGAGTAGCCGACTCAAAAAGATGAGTGTAGAATAAGGGAAGGAAGATCTCCCAGGGGAGAGAGGTATGTGGTGTGACTATTACAAACCCGACGTGAATGAGGAAATGGAATCCATACCACACCATGTACCTCCTCCCAAGTAATTCAGGCCAGGGGGCCAGAAAGATGAAGAGGTTTCTAAGAAACAAGGCTATACACAAAGACTAAATGTCTAGGCAGTCCTATGTATCCCATGAGGATGGGAATCAAGCCATACATAGTTCTCGAAGATGGTGTTTAGTTTTACGTCATGCGGCCAGGATTCTATGAGGAATGTGTACAGCATGGTGAGTAACCCAACATGAATGAGGACATAAACCCACATACACCATACCATTCATAATTCCCAAAGAGAATTCGGACCAAGTGGCCTAGAGAAATGGGAGATGAACCCAGGATGGACCTAATGACAAAATGTTTGGGTTTTCCTACATATCCCATGAGGATGGGAATCAATCAAAACGTAATTCTTGAGATGTCGTGTAGTTTATCATCATGTGACAAGGACATTATAGATCTTAGTTTATGTTCATAGAGATCAGACCGTAGATTCCCAATTTAATGTCATGTGCCTAGGATCAGAAAAAGAGTGAATCATCATGCTTACTATGTGAGAGGCCACAAAACAAAAACAATGATCGAGGATAACTGATGACCATGTTCAAAACACAGTATCTTTATCGTGTGACTAAGGATAGTGGAAAAAAATTGAGCATAGACCGTTGAACATATTCGCAACATGGGACTTGTATCAAATTGTCATCCAGGATCCTCAGGGACGTTGGCCCAAAACAGTAGGAGATCCTTAGGGCCTAGAATCCATGCCGTTTGGGGATCCTTTTGGATGTGAATGATGATGGAAACCAAAATGATGGGATGTGCGAATCATGGTGGGGCCTGTGTAGTTTAACATCTTGCGGCAAGGATGGGGGATGAAGGGATGTCTCAAGGGGATATGTGTGGCATGGAGAAACTATCCCTGCGTGAATGAGGGAATAAGATCGTACCAAACTAGAAAATCCTAAATGATAATTTGGGCTAGGGTTCCAAAAAGTTCGAGGGACTTAAGGTGGGAAGTCCCATCCAGTTTTCAGTTTAACATCTTGTGGTGAGGACAGTGGTGATCTTAGTTTAAGGTCATAGGTCTTAGACCATAGATACATGATCCTTTATGCGAGTATTTCCTTACCAAAGCTCCTAATCCCATTTGATAAATGCTCAGTGTGGGAAATAAGGAATAGTATCAGGCTTTCCCCAACATATAATGGTATGATAATGAGGGAGGGAGATCAGGAAGGGTCGACCCTAACTGGACCAACACTCATGCTCGAGGCAGACTGATGTTTGAAGGGATAGTAGGACAAAATGAACCATTGCACCCTATATTTGGGGAATATAGGGGTGGTGCTAATGATAGGGTATGGTTGTTGACCGCATTAGAAATGAATCATCCATATCGTGTGACCTGAAATGAGAAAAAAATGAGTGTCGACTATTGACCATATTAGCTATGTGGGACTTGTGTCAATTTTTCACTTGAGATCCTCGAGGACGTTGGCCCAAAATGGTAGGAGAGCCCTAGGGCCTAGCATCCATGTCATTCGGGGGTTCCTTTTTGATATGAAAGATGATGAAGACCCAAATAAAGTGGATACGTGAAGCATGAATACGCCCGTACAGTTTTAACATCATGCGGGATGACAAAAGAGGTGAAGATCCCCAAGGAGAGGGGTATATGGTGCAATCATGATTAACTCAATGTGAGTGAAGGAAAAATCCAGCACCACTCCATGTGTTTCAAACCAAGGAGAGATATTGAAGTTTGGGTCTAGTCCTATGGACTAAATGTCTGGGTGTTTCTACATATCCCATGAGGATGGGAATCAAGCCTTATGTAGTTGTGAAAGGGACATGTAGTTTAACATCATGCGATGAGGACGTGGGAGTATAGAATAATGGGGGGGGGGGCACATGGTGTGACCATCATAACCCCGACATGAGTGGGGCCAAAGAATCCTACAGTACACCATGTGGGATCTTCCAAGAGAACTACACCCATGGGGGATAGTCAAAGAGAAGAATTTGGGGGTTGGACTCTAAGACAAAGCATTTGAGAATTCCTATGTATCCCATGAGGATGGGAATAAAGCCATATGTAGTTCTTGAAAGTTCATTTTAACGTATTGTGGGAGGATGGATATGGGGAGATCTTAGTTTAGGGTCATAGAGCTCAGACCATCATGCTGTTTATTGTCATGTGGGATGATTACAGGGTAGTTTTACGTCATTTAAATTGAAAAGATCATGCATTTTAATGTCATCAGGTAAATACATCATAGTTTATGGTCATGTGGGACTGTTTACTCAGGAAAATTATTGCTTGAGGAACTTAGCATTGGTGGTAGGAGTTATACGCTCACCATACATGGTAACTAGGGAGTATGTGTCATTGAGGTAAACATTGTGAATGATGTAAGGTCCTTCCCATTTGGGCTCTAGTTTGGGTGGTTTCCTACTGGGTATCATTGATATTCTCCAAGCCAACACCATGTCACCTTGAAAGAAAGAGCAGAGGTGAACTTTATTGTTGAAAGATCTGGCCATCTTATTCTGATGCCTTTCTAGATTGTGTAGGGCACAAAGCCTGTTCTCATCGAGCGATTCTAATTCATCCAAATTGACTTCATCTGCCTTATCTGGTGCTTCCTGGTCATAGATAACTATGTGTAATTAAGGTAACTGAATCTTGATGGGCAGGACTACCTCTATCCTGTACACCAGAAAATATGGGGTCACCTGTGTGGAATTGCGAGTCGTTGTCCAATAGGCCCAGAGTGTGTTGAGGAGCTTTTCTGACCAAATATTTTTGTTATAAACAACCATTTTATACAGGATGTTATAGAGGGTTTTTTTGAACACCTCGATCTTCCCATTTTCTTGCATGTGATATTAGGAGGTATGGTTAGAACAGATGTTGTACTTGGCATACAATTTCTTCAACTCGGCTACCTAGAAGTTGGTGCTGTTATCGGTGAGTATGGCGTGAGGGACTCCAAATTGATAGATGAATTTGGAGCTCAAAAATTCAATGATATAATGGTCCTTGAACTCCTTGAGTAGAACTGCCACTGCCCACTTGGAAAAGAAATCTGTAGCGGTCAGGATGAACTTGCACTGGCGAGCTGTCGTCTGTGGATACGGTCCCATGACGTCGAGTCACCAGACTATAAAGGGCCAAGAGTACTTGGTAGTGTGGAGAGGATCTAATGGTTGATGCACAAAATTATCATGGATTTTTCATGCATGACACCTATTGGAAAACTCAATACAGTCACGAATCATGGAGGGCCAAAAATACCCCAATCTCCGGATATGGTGAGATAGTTTCAGACTGGTCTGATGAACCCCACAGGAACCGGAATGAACCTCATGAATGACCTAAGAAATATCATCTCTTTGAATACAATGGACAAGGAATCCATAAAACCTATTTTTTAGAGGATTTTCTCAAGATCGGGGTCACTCTGGAGGGTAAATTGCAATGTGTGGCGTCAGATTCGCTCGCGCTCGGCTCGATCTGCCAGGAGATCGCTGTGATGGAGGTACTCGATAAAGGGGGTCCTCCAATCGGGAGTCACTTCCAGAACTGTGATAGGGGGACCTAGGGGGTCCTGACGTGGAGTCACCGATGATAAGGTGGTTTTCCTGCAGGTTATCATTATCGTCCTGAGTGACTGGGGTGATGACTCTTCGGTGTGCCATGTAGATAATCAAATCATCCTGATCAGGCTTCTCAAGAGATGAAGCTAGGCTTTCCAAGGCGTCAGCTCAACTGTTTTGGGATTGAGGGACATGGGTAACCTCTGGCTGACATGGGAACTGAGCCATCAATTGGTGGGTGCATCCCAACAGTGGTACAAGCTCTGGATTCCTTAAGAAATAGTCACTGTTGATCTGTTTGATGACTAGTTTAGAGTAATCTTTCATATTCAAGTGGGGAACATCAATCTCAAGGGCCAGATCAAGGCCAGTAATGAGATCTTGGTACTCTTCCTCATTGTTGGTACAGACTTCTGACAAGACAAATGAATATGGTAGAATTTCTAGTACTGGCGTGATGAAGACAATACCCAGGCCCACTCTGTTGAGTCTGGGGTCATTGAGTCTTCTATCAGTAGGGCTTCAGGAAGTGCCATCAAAGTGAATTTTCCAACATGGAACAAATTGTTCTACCAAGAATATTTCCTCATCTAAAAAATCAAGTTCCATGGACTAGTTTTCATGAGCTGGATGGGCGAAAAGGAAGTCTGCCAATACTTTCCCTTTAATAGACTTCTGGGGGATGAACCTGATGTCGAACTGCTAGAGGATTACTACCCACCAAGATAGACATCATGTCAACATGGGTTGATTTAGGATGTAATTCAGTAGATCCACTCGGGACACTAGCTATATCTCATGGTGCTGCAAGTAATGTCTCAATTTCTATACTGTGAATACCAGTGCAAGGTATCTTTTCTCAATAGAGGAGTATCTAGTCTCTGTATTGAGGAGCATTTGGCTGAGATAGTATAGAATGTTCTCTATTCCCTCATTATTCTTCTGGGAAAGAAGGGATCCAAGATATCATTCCAGGGTGATCACATAAAGGACCAATGGTTTTCTGGAAATGGGTGGTATCAGGACCAAAGTCTATAACAGGTGCTGATTGATTTCCTCGAAAGTAGTCTAAGATTACTCATCCCACTAATAGACAGTTCCTTTCTTCATGAACCAGGAAAAGGGCTTACACTTACCGTAAAAATTCACAATGAATCGGTGTATGTAAGTCAAGTGACCTTGAAATCCTCACACCTCCTGACTGTTGCTCGGAGGATACATCTGATTGATGGCCTTAATATTCTCTGGATCAATCTTGATGCCTCTATATCTGACAAAAAAGCCGAGAAACTTTTCCGAGGTGACCCCAAAGTCACACTTTAATGGGTTCATCTTCAGATGGTGATAACAGAAAAATCCGAACACTTTCTCATGCTCTTTGAGATGGTCCTAACGTTGGTGAGATTTGACCACCAGGTCATCCATGTAGCATTCCACCAATGTTCTGAGAATCAAATTAAATATATGATACATGGACCAATGATAGGTGGGACCTGCATTCTTTAAACCAAAGGGAATTACCTAGTTGTAGAAAGTACCTTATGGTTCTCTGAAGGCTGTAGAATCTTCATCCTCGGGGGCCATTCAAATTTGGTTATACCCAGAATACCCATCCATGAAGGAGAGAGCTTGAAATCCAGTAGTAGCATCAATAAAATGTTTTGTCATAGGAAGGGGAAAATCATCCTTCAGACAGTGGCAGTTAAGATCTCGAAAGTCGATGTAGACTCTGATATGTCTTTTATTCTTTCTGATGGGAAAATTTTTGGCTAACCATTAGGGGTACTGGACCTCTTTGACGAAATTGAATATGATGATCTTATCAACCTCTAACTCTACCATGGACTCATGAGATGGGTGCATCCTTTTGGGAGGCTGCTTAAACCCACAATTATTTTTCAGAAGACCGAGGCGGTGGACGGTGACATAAGGATCTAGTCCCGAAATCTCATTATAACTCTAGGTAAACACATCACAGTGTTGCTTTAGGAATTCGACGTACTAATTTTTCTCTTCGGCGGACATAGCGGCACTGATTAATGTGGGTTTTGGATCCATCTTGTTACTGAGGTTCATCTGTACCAATTCATTGACCGTGGTGGATACACCCTCTTCGCATATAGAAGGTGTATCTTTTAAATCATCTTCTTCAGTTATGAAGGATGGACCCTTATTGGGATTATATTCCTCTAAATCGACAAATCCTAATGGGAAGCTGGTGTCAGACCGAGCAGCGGTGGACACCGCATCAGGAGGCTCTTGTGCTGCCGAAACCATAGCGATGAAGGCTGTTGACCCAATCCCATTTGGTCTTCATCCCAAGGGACCACTCTTTATGATATCAAAGCAATAGTGGTGTGTCATCCTAAGCCGATTTATCCCAGCCCGGTGAAATAAGAAAGTATGACGTATTTCCATTTCCATGGGGTGGACGTCCCTATACCTTACAGGAGTAGGGGGCTATGGGATTACCCAAGCCTAATTTGTGTAAAAATATGTGGTGATCTTCCTGCGTACCCTATTCTTGGGAATGTGCTTCCCCCTCATTATATAAACAATTAAACATTGCCCCATATCTAGGTTTGTAGCCTCCAATCAGTGAATCAGAAAAATGTAGGCATCATCCAGGTATGTCCATGGGTCGGTCGCAGCCATAGCGTGTTTAACCTCATTAGCCTGAATCTGCTTGTACTTTCTCTTGTAATAGTCAGCATCTAGGTAGCAGGCTTCACAAGAGGAAAAGGGAGATGTGTCACCTTGGAGCACTCCCAATCAACCATTAAGGGAGTACTTAAGGCACTGGTGATACGATGATGCAGGTGAAGCCATGGTCTACCCATCAACGCGTTGTAAGCAGTGTCCTACAAGACAACCATGAACACGGTGTTGCCTACCAAACCACTAAACTGGGTATTCATGTGGATCTTTCCAATTGGTGTTTGTTCTGTCCTATCATAACCTTGAATTTTCAGGTCTAAGGGACTCAGATCATCCTCAGACAACCCCATTTTTTGAAGTTTCCGGGTTGGTATTAGGTTGATTCCAGAGCCTGTGTCTATAAGACAGCGATGAAACTCCACACCATTGAAGTGAACAGTGATGTAAAATGGGCATTTGTTCCCCTGTATGGGAGAGCCTTATTATTCTACAAATAAAGAGATAATGTCCTGACATTCCGCATGCTCGGCTGCCTGAGCATGGAAGGATTCTGCAGATACTACCTCCTTCTCAAATGGAAGGGGGCTTCTTAAAGCTTCAGAGAGGGATTCACGCATATCCACTAATAGTAGAAGATTCTCAAGGATAAAGAGCCTCACGGGAATGCTGGAAAGATTCTTAAGGATATCATACTTCTGTTCCAAGTGTGAAATTCTACTTAGAAGAGGTCGTTCTGTGGTAGGGGGTATGACGGGCCCATCCGGTTGAACTAGAGGATGACTGGTGCTGGGAATGTCCCGCTGATTACTAGTAAAATCTTTTGGAGTGGATATCATATGTGGGATAGATGACTGAGGTCCGTCCGTAATAGAGTGTGGTTGATTGTGGCACATTCGGGGGTGGATCTGCCTAATCAAGTAACACAAACAGCGGTGAAGGTTGACCTGATGACACCAGATGAAAAGGTTGTGCATGCTAAGCTCTATTCTAGGCCTGCAATCTGGTTTTGGTGGAATGCACATTCTAGATGGAATTATTGACCAAGGAATTCTGAATAAGACCCATATATCCACGGCTGCATCGACACTGGCGATGGATGAGGACGTTGGGAGGATCCCTCTGGCGCTCCTCGTCATCAGGAATCATGTAGGGGTTTACCAGCTCTATGGTGTTAACCAAAGTGTACCCTTGATCATCACTTGAAGAATCCTCTACCACTAGATAGATTCTAGGGGTAAACTCCATCTCCGTGGGCATGAAGTCGCTGAGAGTGCGGGATGAAGACGAAATTGGTGGGGGACTTTTTTTCCCTTATGTTGCCGATGCTTTCTCTTCTGAGAAGAGGGAGGCTGGGACGTCGATGTAGAAGTAGTGGTTGTGGGTGACGCGGCATATTCTGAAGGCTCGGGTTGATTCAGACATGCATAGATGATACCATGGGCATGGGAAACTACCTTACAAGCCATCCAGTCATCATGATTTTGAGACTCGTGGTTAGAAACTTGATACTACTCACCTTCACTGTCACTATCGCTATTTGGCTTCAAAAATACACATGTCACCTATTTCAGGGTTGGGTCTAACATGACTATGTTGTTATCAACCTAGTCTTGAAGCTAGTATTTAAACACATAGCACTGTTTGAGGGTGTGACCCAGGATCTGGTGATAGGGGTAATAATTGGGGTGATCAGTGAGATCCGACTCTTCGGGCCTCCTGTATTCAGGAAACCGTAGAATTCCTTGTTCCAAGGAACTTTGAAAATAACTAGGAACCTGAGCCTTGTTGAATGATTAGATCTGGTTTCTCCTATCTGGGAAGGGGGCTTTAGGATCCTAGCCCTGACAAGGGGCTGGAGGAGCCTGTCGAGGAGTTGGAACTTAGTTATCTCACCTAGGTGGTGGTGGCATGTTACATGGGGGTGCCTACCGATTCTGAGGTGGGAGCTACTAGGTAGAAGGCTATGCCTGAGGTGGCGGGCCTCTATGAGGATTTGGAGGTGTCTCCACTGGTAATAACTCCAGTTTCCTAGGGGCCTCTATTTGATCCATCATGGATGGCTCAGCCTTAGAATCCCTTCTCAGGGGAGCTTCGGTTGGCAACGGGTGTGCCTGCTTGGCATGATGCAAGGCTTCCTCTAGATTTTGGGCCTTATCAGAGAAATCCTAGAATCCCCTAGGGTAATTCTAAGTAATGAGAGAGGGGACCAGTTTAGTTTTTACATTCCACACACACATTTTCAACAGTTGTTCCTGAGTCAGTGGCATGTCCAGAGAATAGGTAAGGCCTTTCCACTGGGCAACGAAGTCCGCAACATGCTCATCAAGCCTTTTCTTGCACTTGAAGAGGTCTGCAATACTCATCTTCCAGGTGGTAGAGTTGAACTGGTAAAGGAATTATCTATGGAGATCTTCCTAGCCAGCGACTGACCCAATGGGTAGCTGGCTATACCAGACAAACACATACCCTTCTAATGTCTGTATGAAACACCAGAGTTTGGTGGAATCTTGTTGTGATGGAGTTACCATCATGGGTCCGCACCTTGAGATGAAGTGGGCTAGACCTTGCAGCAGGTCACTCGTCCCATTAAAGGGGGATAAAGTGGGATTTACAAAACTTGGGGGTGTTAGCATATCATCAAACCACACCATATATGACTTACCATCAGGAGGGATTGCCACCTGTTGAGTTTGCAATGCCTCAAGGCAAGAAATGAGCGCCTCCATCAGATCATATGGGTGGGTATTTATATCTTGACGAGGTTCCCTGACCACCGGTGCATTGGAAGGTTCTTAAACATGATAAGAAGGCCCATCAGCTCATCGAGCGGCTGGAAAGATGACCTGCGGAGCGGCTGGGGGAACCTGAGATGGGTCTCGAGGATTATCATGTCGCTCAAGTGGATTTGGTGACACATATCACACCCTATTTCCATAATCTCTAGCCTCTATCCTATATATGTGGGCATGATGGTCAGGGTCACCGAGAGGCAACTCGCTAGGGGAATGTTGTACCTGTACCTGCTTCCCCAGTCGAGGATCACTGTAGTCTGGTCGTCGCTCCATTGCACGTTCAACAAGGAGGTCATAGACCATCTTATTATGCTCTAGGATCTGTTGGCACATCACGGATTTTTTGAGATCATCCTCCATCTTATGAACTGATCCAGATGGGTTAGAGGGTTTGATGGCCCTAAGATGCTCTTTTCCCTTATTGGGATTCTGACTGAGGAATAATGACTCGGTGGGCATGGGAAGACCAAGTTTATTTCTCTGCTAGTGAGTAACCCTCCCAGTAGATCCAATAGGTGTGGCACTCCCTTGAGGGGTAAGTTATAGTCAAGGAGTTCTATCTTGGTCTCTTCCACAGATAATTCATCCATGTTAACTGTGACTCTACCTGGAGTCATATCCTCAATATCACTCAGAAAGTTGAGCTGGCGCTGGATAGAACTAAAATGAAGGGCAATATACTGCCCCCAACCATGGACATGAACATGGGGGGAAGCCTCCTTGATAATTCTGTAGAGAACTTTAAAGCTATGAACGCATCATTGCTGGAGGGTCTAGTGGTGACCGGGTGACTCAGGGTACTGTGCCACAAGGAGCGCATCCAATTCAACCATACGACATTTTTGGTCAATATATTCAAAGTGTGCCTAACTCTTGGGGTAATACACTTATTGATAATAGAGACAAAAGTGCATCTCCCATAGGGTTTGGTGAAAGCATGTGACTTCCTCCTGGGTAAGCGATTCCGGTGTACTAAATTTCATGGCTGTGATTGGCCAAAACATCTCTAGGAAATGATCCACTACAAGGATGTCCCAAAAAATCCTTGGCTCAGACTCAATATCTGGACCTTGGTTGATCCACTCATCAACTGGGGGTGGTTGTGGGACCAGCAACAACACTAAAGCAGATCGTTGAGACGGTGGACCGGCCGATGGAGAATACGGTGAATGAGGTGAAAAGCCGCCACATCTTGGGCTATCCTGTGATGGATGCAATGACTGAGACACTAAATCCCAGCAAGATGGACTTGAAACCATGGATTCCGGCATAGGGGTTGCAGTTACTAATGATGGTACATTCTATTTTTCATCCTTTATCGATCCCCAAAACAACTCTCCATGATATCTGGTTGAGGTAGAGAATGACCATGTTGATGATAGGGAGGATTGCATGTCTAGGACCTCGAAATAGGATAAATATTCCTCCTGAATGTATCTACAGAGGGAGGTGGGAATCTTATGGACCTCACATTCTGGAAGGATGAGGTTGATACGCCTCGTTCCTGCCTCGTCCCTCAACACAGAGAATCAAGGTGAGGGTTCCATTGTTGAATCACATTCTGCCTCATAATTTGAGAAGTAGATAGGCTTAATCATGATCTGGAACATCCCAATATTCTTCTTATGGCATTGGTAACCCACCCTCCTTCCCCAAGGTGGTTCTTTAGGACAGGGTAGATTTTTGGCTCAAGGTGGAACTTCGGCCGAATTGATGCTAATACAGAGAGGAATTATACCTGGGTGAGCCGGGGTGCAAGGAGAACCTAGAAAAATGTCAAAGGGAACACAGGGAGGACCTTCGTGTCTTCTAGATAATGTGTAGAGGGAGTCTCTGCAGGAAGTGCTGGAGCAGGTAGGAGTTCCGCTGGAGCTGGTAGGAGCATGGGCAGGGCCTCCATGCTTATTTCCTTTGGTAGTGTCGGTATGAGGAGGGTCCCATTACTGGTCAAGCTGAACATGGGTAGGACCTCGGTGTTGGGTTCCCATGAAATGAGGAAAACCTCTGCTTCTCTAATTTATGGGATGAGGAGGACCTTCATCGGCTGCTGTAAGGACATGGAAAAGACCCCCCATGCTATTGGTTGACCGGATGTGTAGAATATTCACATCGGTGACCTATGATAGGAGGAATGGCTCCATACCCGAGGTCATGGATACAGAAGAGGCTTATGTACTAGGTACCAATTTAGCGGGGAGGACCTGAGCTCTCATTGGTGATGGTATGAGGAGGACCTCCGTACTAGATGTCATTGCTGCTGGTCAGCTCGCGATATCCACCACCTGTGTCGGTGACCAGGATAGTTGACCCAACCTACCTATGGGGGGTTGGGGACTCAATCTGGGTCGGGCTTATGAGTGACCCTACTCATCATAGATAGGGGAGTGATGGTATGCACCAGTGGAGGCACGGGCCACGGTAGCCATTGATGTCGACGCCCCATGGCAGGCGTCCTCCTCAGCCTGAGCCTGACACTGGCATTGTGTTAACCGGATTGGGGCCAGTGGTGCAGGTGCATAACTTACCCACTCCTTAGCCCATGGGGCTAGATAATGGCTCTAAAGTGGCCTGGTGGGATACCTCCTTGGGATCCCCTAGAACATAATTCCAGCTAGGCTAACCCAGACATCCCTCACCTCATTGGCTTAGGGGAGGGAGTCATCGAAGCATTCCAGGGATAGGCTCCCAAAATGATTATACATCGGAGTGGGGAGCAGCGGCTTCCTTTGCTACCCTTGGGGGTGGCGGTGATGACAAGGCACAAAATCCTCTAGGTCTTGTTAGGCCATATATTAGGTTGGGATAATCCCCTCCTCCTTGTATCATCAAATGAGATCATTAATTACCCTTCTCTAAATTAATTCATATGGAGAGATGGGGTGTGGGAACCATCAACCATGGACATGGAGGCTTCTATGGAAGAGATGAGGCCACGTGGGATTATCGCATTGACATTGCCCCTACCCCTATGTCGGTGGGTGGGTGGTGATTGGTTTCTTATCATGGCGGATTGGGTCTTGCAAATCAGGTAGATTTAACAATTAGTGCTGAAAGAAGGAAAGTGACATCCAGTTCCCCATCTCCATTTCGTCTTCCATGGTTGGTAAGAAGGATCCATGATGACAACGTCACAGATCGGGATTCCCAACATTCAACAACCCCAATTTCTGGTGAGTTTCACACCAAGCCCACTATTTTCTTAGCGGGACCTAGCATCGGATAACTAGATCTGGTGACATGCTAATCCACTTATGTCTTGAGCACTACTAATCTCCACATTGAGGAGAAGAGTTTCACATCGGGTTCACCATTTCTGTTTGTAACGCTTTCATCAAGGGGTGCATCCATTCTTTTGGAGGAGTATGCGCTAATTATTGGTCCACATTCTCACTTTCCAAAGGCAGGCGGCATCTGTCACTTATTCAATGATTTTCTCCTTGATCGAAATGGGATGATGGGATGTCAGTTCCTACTTCAGCGGAATCCTCCTAAAAACTCATTGCCTAGTCCGGGTCTCCCTCGTAGACTTAAGTCATTGTTCATGAAACTCTTCCCAGTGTCATATCTTCATGGACACCAGTTAATTACACCACTTCTGTTAGGACATTCCAAGAGGTCAAGTCAGGGAATCAACCTTAGATCGGGGGAGTAGTCACGTTGGACGTCACTAGTGTTTCTAGATGCTGGAACATTGATGTGTCTGGGTTTCTTCCCCTTATGATAGGGCTTCTTGAGGGCAAAAAATCTTGAGTAATACCACATTGAGTGTGGGTAATTATATTCCATAGGAATGTCTCTGAGGTTTTCATCATCTTCCCTTGTTTAACATAGGGTATGCCGTGAGTTTAACGTCTAGAAGAGATGGATCGAACTGATCAGAACACTGAAAAGATCGGATTAGATGGGTGAAACCCCATGAGGTAACACTAATTTTGGGGCTAACATGTGGTCAGTTACCCTATTGCTTCTAGGAACATCGAGAGAGTGGGTGACATGATCTCACCGAGATGTGGCGGCCCACGTAAGAATTAGGATGGATATGGATGGATGAGAGTAGATGGAGTATGAGATAGAACCGATGTGAGGATGATGTTGAAGTTGGTATTGAGCCTCTAAGAGACCTCCTACGTATCCCTATTTCAAGGAATCAAATTCCACGTAGTTTGGTAGGGTGATGGGATACCTGAGGAGGTGAATTGTGAGAATGGACACATGGATGGGATCCAGAGGGAGTATAACCTCTGGGTTGGGGCATGAACTTCTTGAAACACATAAGATCAAGGGAGAGACCATGATGGGACATGAGTGACTGGTTTTAACCTCAGGGAGGCTTCCTACATATCCCTAAGGCAGGGAATCAAAGTCCACATAGTTTAGGATGGGGGCATATAATCAGGGTGTACACATAGGATAGAGACCCAATGACATACTAGGGCTTACACGTGGTTAGCATCCTGGGTTGGTCTGATGCCATGGGGGTGGACCAGAGTTATGGGTCCCAGTGAAGGGGAATACAACGGCTTACCATCGATTACAGACTACAACAGATTACCACTATATGGGGCTATAATAGCTTACCACTGGTTGGGGTTCCAATGGATTACTACTAGTTGGGTTTGACAATGACTTACCACTGACTAGGGTTTCAACGGATTAATTCTAGTTGGGAATCACAATGGCTTACCGTTGATTGGGATCACAACAGCTTACCATTGATTGGGGTCACAATGTCTTACCATCAATTGGGATCACAAAAAATCACCATTGATTGTGGTTAAACCTTTGGGAAGCTTCCTACATACCCTTCCTAGGAGACAGGGATCAAAGCCCACATAGTTTGGATACATATAGTTTAACGTCATGTAGGATGAAAGGGGTGTGTATAGTTTAATATCATGTAGGACAAGGGTGGACCGACATGGAGTGGTCGGGACTGATGGGTGTTGGTATTAAACCTTGGGGAGGCTTCTTACATATCGTGCATCGGGGAGAAGGATAAAAGTCCACGAAGTTTGGGATAAGGGATATATTTTAACTTCATGCGGGATGAAGGTGAACTGACATGAAGGGGTCGGGACAAGTAGGTGTTGGGATTGAACCTCAGGGAGGCTTCCTACATACCTTGACTAGGATATAAGGATCAAATTCCACATAGTTAGGAATGGGGGATGAAGTTTAACATCATGTGGGATGAAGGTGAACTGACGTGAAGGGGTCGGAACAAGTAGGTGTTGGGCTTGAACCTCAACGAGGCTTCCTACGTACCTTTCCTAGGAGACAAGAATCAAATTCCATGTAGTTCAAAATGGAGGCTTGGGACTTATGCTAGGGTGACCATGAAGGATTTCATGGTCAATGATTACTCTAATCCCACATGATTCATGCTTGGTGTGAGAAACAAGAGGCAGTAAAGACCTAATGATCACATTGAGAAAGGTGTGTACGCAGGAAGTGGAGTGGGGATTACATGTGGTTAGCAGCCCAAAGAGGAAATATGGGCTTATACGTGGTTAGTGGCCTAGGGAGACGGATATTGGGACTTACTCTAGGATAGAGGATCAATGGAGACAAAGCCCAGAGGGAGAGGGATGGGGTAATGAAGGTCCTTGTTCCCATCTCTCCTCTGGTCTTTAGCATGGAAGAAGAGAGGAGGAGTACAGGTTCTACCTCACGTAAGAAAGGATAGAGGCTTACACCAAGATGGTTTCTCTTCCCAGAGGATAGACGCCACTCTGACAAAGAGTATCTCATTCCATGTGAGGAATATCTCACTCCCGTGGAGATGAGTGGGCGTGTAGAATGTCCAAGGCGGTGCACCCCATTTATAATGCATAGGGCGAGGCCACAATTTAATGTCATGTGCTGAGGATGATAGTGCTTGGACGTTTAATGTCCTATAGCTCAGATGAGGCAGGTTCACTATGCACCCCCAGGACTTACATGACTGATTCCTACCCACCCTTGGATAAGGGAGGTAATCAATAATTTCATGGAAAGGCGGTGTTGTGGAGTGATCCACTGAGGGGGACACATTAGTGTGACTATGCGAAGAAGCAATATCTGTTAGCATGACTATGCGAAGAAGAAATATCTGTTAGCGTTCCTATGTGAAGAATCATAAGGCTAAGCAATGAAACATGAAGCACCACCTAAGGGACCTTGAAATCACTTCATACAAACCTGGAGGGTCATACAGGAGAAGGGTTTACAAAGCAAATGGGTTCAAAGGAAAAGACCTTGTGAAGCTCTGGTGCTTCACATAGGGGAATGACTTCGTGAAGGGGTATTCTTCATGAAGTGGAGTGGCCTAGCTTGGGCATAGGGTATAGGTGCATATGAAGGGTGATTCACGAAGTGGAAAGGCTTTTGTGGATTATAACTTAGCGAAGAAAAGATACCTTGCAAAGCATAGCACTACGAAGTAATGTTCTTCACGAAGCATAGTGATCTTGCCTTAGCATGTGGTTCACATGTGCATGGAATGTACTTTTCAAAGCATGAGTGATTTGCGAAGACCCGAGTCCCCTTAGGGATCTCCTTCTTTTGCAATGGCTCGTGGGCTTTGTGAAGGGCATCCCTGCTTAAAGAGGGGTTGTATTTGAGCTAAGGGAAGGGTACTTCGCAATGCTCAAGTACCTTGAAGAGCTCATTTTTCTCAAGGTTTCACAGAGAAGAAAGTACTTTGCGATTTGAAAGATGAGAAGGTGAAAGGTTTGGGTATCCATCCATTGGGCCCAAGGGGAGCCCGGTATTTATAGGTGAGGGGTGGTGCAAAGCAGGGAAAACTCGATGCAAAGCCACGTGGCGCTCTACGATCATCCGCAGATTGTGTCAAGTTCATCATAACCACAAAGTCAACCATCATCCCCTCCTCAAAACGGAGCTCTCTTGGGTTCTCTTCGTAGTGCTCATGGAGGCTTCCATCAAGTTCGACAGGCTCACAGAGGTTGATTCGGCTCCCTCCACGATACGAAGCTTCCGATCAATTTCATCGTAACCGCAAATCCTCCCGCCTCTTTAATCTGCGGCGACCGCAAAGGGGGATTCAGCTATGTGCTGGCCATGGTGATGTGGGGATCCGTGAATGTCAGGTGCTAAGGGGATTTGCGAATGGTATTTGCGAGGTAGCCTCTTTGTAATTGGTTTTCTATTTGCGTCCTTTTCCTTTGCACATATTTTGGCACCAACAAACTTGTTACAACAAAAATTTGGTGTTATTATTAATGAAATTCCTAGAAATATTTTTGATGACGACATGGATGGTAATGATGTTGTGGATGAACCTGTCAGTATTTATTCAAATGTTTCATTTGATGACACAGATGATTCAATTGTTAGAACAGAATGTGAACTAGAAATTGTCACAGAGCACACATAGCGTTGACACATTTCTAAGTATTTACCAAATATTATCACAATATTATATGTGTTTTTTAACTTTCATACATGATATCAAATTAACTAGTATATTTTATAACATTATCGAATATAAAACTATTAATAGCCTGACCAATTTATGTTTAAGAACATCTCTCGTAATTCTTGAACATAGAAAAGTCTTGATATTTTATCAATATAAATATCACACATGAAAATGTATCTAATTTTTTATGATAAAATTGTATTATTTAAAATTTTGTATTATTTTTATTTATCTGAGAATATTATTTTAAATTTACAAGTCAAAATGTCTGATTATAATGATATTAGAAGAAGTAGAAGAATACAGAGAAATGAACAATGTATGTATCCTCTGGGCACCACTGTAAGTACAATTTATGTTTGAATATTATGGTATTTAATATTATTTATCTTTTTTTTTCATTCATTTTATTTTATCATCTATGTTATTTTAGGCTACATCATCGAGGAGATGGTTGTATTATTCCACTGAGGTTGATAGTATGACAGGGGGTACTGCTACGAATGATTCTATAGTTCATCCTACTACTATGCTGCTTGAGTCACCAGGAGGTCATCCTCCCATTATGACACCTCCATATTATCCATACCCACATTTTCTATATTCCTTTCCACCCACACCCACATCAGATGGTAGTTCTCAGACTCCCACCCCTCCTTATTTTCCATTCCCACCATCCATTGTACAAGGCACTATGCTCCCATATATCCCACTGCCATATCCATATCCATATCCACCCTCATCTTTATAGGGTTATCCATCATGTTTTATCCCTCCATCAGTACACTTATCATCATCTAATATACATATTACTCATACTATAGATATCCCACCTACCACAAAGGCTACTCCCCATCTTATAGATATATCACTTTAGGGGTCAGTAGATCCCCCATCTACTGGTATGTGTTTAAACATTACTATTAGTTATTAATGATAATTTCATATATATTATTTTCCTTTATTTTTTTTCATGATTAGATCCAACCTCTACCATACAATGAGGCCACACAAAAGTTTGATAGTTCTATAATTGTTACATGAAATTCATGGTTGAATACAATGAGGAAAGTGCTATAATTGAAAAAAATGGTAAGGAATGTAAAAGCTTTATGGTAACACTTTCTAAACACAACAATATCATTCTGGTTCAACCAATAAGTTGGAGGGAAGTTGGAGAATAAATAAAGAACAATGCCTGGGTAGAGATTTGGGTAATTAATGTTAATCACCTTTTATATATATTAATTTATAATATTTTATTAACAAATATTTTGTCTATTGAAAATATGATATAATTTTCCTAATGGAAAAAATGATAAGTGTAACGTCCTGGATCCAGATTCCACTCAAAGGTGCCCCATACCCAGTTGGCCACATGGCCTCAAGTGTATTTCCCCAAATGTCAGAGGATTCTGACTAGCAGTGAGAGCCTAGGTGTGATAGCGGATAACCTATTCCCTCATTGGTAGAGTGTAACACGGTGGAAATAATAACAATATAATAGTGGAAGTAGTAATACCAATAAATAGAAGTAACCAATGGAAGATAGATAATGTAAATAACCAGATTTTATAGAATATAAAGGATGATGTTTCATGTCACATGTTCTAGGAAAATAGCCAAAATAGGTCACATTATAGTAATACATAATACAAGTACGAAAAGTACAAAACAGACAAGAGAAACTCAGAAGCATCGCAAGCCTTGACTTGATCCCATGATCTCCTGCTCCTAAGAATCATATCAAGTACATGTAGAAGGTAACTTTACCTTATTGATACCTGTAACAATGTAATCTATTTGGTCCTAAAAACATGAACCAAACAGGGTGTGTGACTAAATCTCAGTAGACAATCACCCAAGGTCTATGCCAATTTGTCAGTAAATATATATAACAAGTAGTGTACAAAATGAAAGCAGTAAACTAGGAAGTACTCAAAAGTAAACAATCCTACAAGCACTGGTTTCCATTTATATTTATTAAATTTTCATTAACAATTAAATTACATTGAATTATATAATTCTTGATATCTGTCCTAGGCCCGATGATCCCTGTATAAAAGTAAGCACAATAGATGTCTCAACATACCATTTAAACAAGTAAAGTGAAGACTAAATCCAAGCTTGTGCTTTGTCTTGGAAAATACGTCATAAGTCATTCCATTTAAATATTTTATAAGATGAGATCTCCCAATACATATGTGGTTTGCTCATAGCATAAACATGATAAACTCTTGAATCTATCCATGGAATTTTAATCTGAATCCATGGTTCACCCAAGGTATAAGTAAAATTCAACTTGTGACATATAATCATTTCCATAAGAGCCTGACCATGGAATCCCTCAATGGATCCATGGCTCACTCATCCGTTAGGTGTAGCCTACATGAGCTCGACCACTAGATATGTGACTCACTCATGTCTTAACATAATACCCTCTTGAGTCCATCCATGACATTCTAATCTAAATCCATGGTTCACCCAAGGTATAAGGTATAATTGTCATATGAGCCCAACCATGCCTTTTAACCTGAGGTCATGGATCACCCATTTTTATTTACCTCTTTTTTAATTTCATATAAGAAACAACACGTGTAAATTTAACTATGGAATGGATTAAAAATTAAGAAAATCACATGAGAACAATTTATTTAACAAGCATATTGTGTAATCTAAACCATTACAAGGCCTTAGCATAACCTAACTCATGTGGGTAGGTTCACAATTGGAGAAAAACATTCCAAGAATGCTTAAACAAGCATAGGCATAACATGGGGAAAAGAGAGAAATCACTAATCCCAAACCCTTAATCATTTCAATTAAAATTCAACACAATTGTAATTCAATTTAATGATCAAATCCATTTTTAACAACCCAAGAAGGGAAAACAAGGCAATCCTCATAGGCAACCTAATACAAATGGCCATATATGGTCATCGAAGGGAAACACACCCATGGGGTGACCCTTAATCAAGGTTAACAACACTAAGTATGATTCAAAGAAATTAATCAATTACGTAAAAAATAATAGGCAGTATCATTTGGAAATATTTATTCAAGACGACACCCTAAAAATGGGTGTGCGGCACTCCGACACATATAATCAACTTGAAAATTAGAAAAAGGCATGAAACCACCTACCTAATACTCATACAACTCTCCTCATCCACCATCAACCTTTAATTTGACCTAGAATGGATTATATCTATAAAACGAGCATAAACGATCAAGGCTTGATAACTAGGTCGAGAGAATAAATCATGAAGAACGTGTCAAGAGGAATCAAGAACTCACCAAGGGGATTCCAACACACCCGATGGTGTTCAAATCGGAGTTTGGATGGAGAAATGGGATTAAAAATGACCCTTTGGCACTACTGCTCGAAAATCCTAGTGGGTGAGCTTCTATACATTTTTATAGAAAATGAGGCTACTGCCCATTTTATGGAAAAAAATACAACAAGAAAGTACATGGCATGTAGGCCAAATACATGACGTGTACCTGGACTACAACCAGCATTTAGCCTTTTTCTTCCTCTTTTCCCCACAACAACTCAACCAACCCATGACCCGACTTAGGGTCTAAGCCAAAAAGGAAATTAAACAACATTTAACCTAAAAGAAAATATGCGTACCTTAAGAAAGAACTTAGTTCTTACAAACTTCCCCCCTTAAAGCAATTCATCCCTAAATTTCCCATACAAGGGAGGTGAAGAAATATCTACAAACAACTCCAACCACTACGATCATACATCGGCCTCTGTAACGGCCCGAAATTTTGAATAAATATTCTTTCCTAATTTCATGTGTTATTTTATTTTATTTTTATACTCAACAAAAATGTTTTATTTGATAAACATGATTATAATTAAAATGAGACCATTGGGTTCTGACTGTTATATGACCATCGGTCAATATGACCGCTGTGAACAAAATGTTTTGATTATTGTCTCTAAATACAAGTTATCTTGGTTAATTATTATAGAAAGAAGATTCGATGGCCTCACCTAGTAGTCTTCGACCGATCGAAGCCCATCTAACAGAACTTGGGAAGGAGGTAGCACCATTGGGCTTTGCTCTGGACCAAACCCAAGCCGAACTTCATCATGTGAAGCTAGAACGGAATCGCCTTCGCGAGAAGTTCAAACTGATAGAAATTACTACTCGGGCAATGTTGGTCGAGCCTCCCTCGGACTCTCTCACATTAGCACACCTTACACTTAGGTCCTATGCTGGTGTGATAAGGGGCTATGTAAGAAGACCGTAACTGCCTTATGTAATCCTTTGTTTTAAATAAGAATTGGGATTTCTTCTTATGATGATGTTTATGAATTTTCAAATGACCGGATAAATATAGTATGCATACTTTTGATGAATTTTAGAAAAAGGATATTTTAAAAATGTTTATGTAAACCTTAAATAATTAAAAATCTGTAATGATTTTCCAAAAATGGTCTTCTACAATTATGTTCAGTACAAAATTTAGAGTCTAATAAGATCAAATTGATTTTTGATGAATAGTAAATTGTGAATAGTGATTTTATGCTTATGATTAGTAATGTGACCAAATGGATTAGTAATCTCACTTAAAGAATGTTTTAAAATAATCTAGACACCTTGATTAAGTAATGTGATTCAATAAAATGGTTAAATAACGGTTTCATAAATTATTATTCAAGTATTAATTTTTTTTGGGTGAATAGTGTTTTGTTTATTTAAAAATTAAAATAAAAATATTTAGAAAATTATTTTTATAAAATGGACTTTATTTTTGAACTCAGAGCATCAATATTATGTTAAGGTAATTTTTGGGATTTTTTCTGAAAAAATGAATTCTCGGTGAATAGTGTATTTATTTAAAAATAAAATTAAAAATATTTAGAAAATTATTTTTATAAAATGGATTTCATTTTTGAAATCAGAGCATTGATATTTGGTTAGTGTGAAATTTTGGGATTTTTCTGAGAAAGTTGAATTTTCAGTGAATAGTAAAAATACAGTTTTAGGGTTTCGGTATGTTTAATGACATCATAACTGTGTCATGGTGATGTCATGAGATATTTTAAGGGTTGGCCGGCCAAGGGTGATGAATTATTGTTTTGGGGGCCCCATGTGGCCTAACTCCATGGTAAATTCCAAGGGAGAGCACATGCGTTTGAGAAAAGCACATGTGAGGTGTCCCTTGGCCATTAATGCCTTGTCCCCTCACTTTCCCTATAAATATCAAGCCCTCCTCTCATCCATTCGACTCCCCACTCTTCCCCAACAAAGTTCTGGTCTCATTACCTCCCAAGGAGTCCTCCCAAGGTTCCCCCAATCCCTCAAGGTCCCAACCTTTGAGTTTTAAGAGTTACGTTTTAAGGTAAGGGATCTGAGCCCTCTCTTTCTTTTCAAGTGATCTCTTTTATGTCATTCCTTGTATTCTCCATGTTCTTATGTTGGAGGATGTTCTTTTATACTCCTCTTACTGACCTTTTTATGTTCATATGATGAGATATCCCCTCTTACTCTTATTATTTCGTTTTATGAAGTTTTAAGTGGCGCCGTTAGGCTGCCGAAATTTTTGTAACAGACTCTTTCTCCCTTCTCATTTTTCAAGATCTATTTTCATGTAAAGTATTTCAAGTTCCTTTTTATTATGTTGGGGTATGATCTCTAAATTTATCATACTGATCTTTTATGATCATATGATGAGAGACCTCATTTGATCTCTTCAATTCAGTATTTTGATGTTTTAAGTGGCGCCGTTAGGCTGCCGAATTTTTAAGTGGTTCTTCACCCTTATCGTTTTGAAGTTCTACTTTCATGTAAATTCTTTCAAGTTAATTTTTTTTATGTTGTGGTATGATCTCTATATCTATAATACTGATCTTTTATGACCATATTATGAGAGACCCCATTTGATATCTTCAATTCAGTATTTTGATGTTTTAAGTGGCGACGTTAGGCTACCGAATTTTTATGTGGTTCTTCACCCTTCTCGTTTTGAAGTTCTACTTTCATGTCAATTCTTTCAAGTTCCTTTTTGTTATGTTGGGGTATGATCTCTATATCTATCATACTGATCTTTTATGACCATATGATGAGAGACCTCATTTGATCTCTTCAATTCAGTATTTTGAAGTTTAAGTGGCGTCGTTAGGCTGCTAAATTTTTAAGTGGTCCTTGCACCTTTCTCCCTTTTAAAAGTTCTAATTCCATGTCAAGTCTTGAAAGTTCATTTATATTATGTTGGGGTATGATCTCTATATCTATCATAATTGACTCTTATGTTCATATGATGAGAGACCCTATTTGAACTTGTCAATTCATTTTTGTTGAAGTTTAAGTGACGCCGTTAGGCTGCCGAATTCTCATAAGAGAAATCTTATTTTTGTCTTTCTTTCATGTTCTTCATTTCATATGGTATATTTTCAAATTTCATTACCATGTTCTCAAATCCCTTATATTTTGTCCCTATACTGTTTGATGGGTCATTTATGAATGTTTGACCCATGTCCCCTCTCTTCTCAATGTTTTCTAAAACCCCGAAACATAGCCGTTATGCTGCAGAATTTTCGTCTCAAAGTGCCTCTCTCTCTTTTCTCAAAATTATTTTATATTATAAAGTGAATACTCAAAGCACTTATTTCTACAGGGGTATTCACATATATACCAAAATTTTCTATTTTAAATTCTTGGATTTACATACATGAAACCCGCTCTCCCCTTCCGTGGGTTTAAAGTGACGTAAAGATCATGTCTTTAAAGCAGTTTTTAAAACATTATGATTATGAAATGAAACCCATTTATTTTATGCTATATGGGTTATTTATGAAATGTTTGATGATGATATATGTGGCTCACATGATAATAAAATCAAATTTAAGGGTGCACCCTGATAGCGCTCCAATGCATTGGGTAATGATGTAACCACTAGAGATTACAATTTTCACGATACCTGGGTGAATAACCTTGGTAATTTTCAAATGACACCTTGGGGATGGACCTTGATGATATGTTCATGATTTTCTATGTTAAATGATGTATCCAAATCTTCAAGTTATGAAAAATGTTATTTTTATTATGATGTATCTCATGATTACTTTCTCATGCCTTAAAGTTCTTTTCATGTCCTTATTGAAGTATCTCAAAATCACATGTAAAATGTTTCTCTTTTTTCCCTTACTGGGCCTTCTGCTCACCCTTTCCTTTGATTTATGTCCCCACGTTATGAGATGCAGTAATGAACCTAGGATGAACATAAGTATAAGCCTTTCAAGTGTTTAAGAAGAATGTTTTTTTTGTTGTTTCATGTTTTAAGTTCCTGGTTTCCAAGACACTAAACCTTAAAGATCCTCAGTTTTGTAAAATGTAATGAAAGTTTATGTGATAAAAAGGCGGGATGCTATAGTTGGTATCAAAGGATGGTTTAGTTATTTGTGGAAATTATGATATGAAAACTTTAGGAAGAAGCCTATAGAAAAGTTAAAATATAGGAAATCTTCCTGGTATTTTGGTGAGTATTGGGTAAGGGGTTGCCAAGAAAATACATCCCTGTCTGGATACGAGCAGGTAGAGGTGGCTCTGGCACAGATGTACATAGGGGTAAAACCCAAAAACACCACTTTGAGCTAGACTCAAATGGGAACTGGTACATGACAACGGGCCTTGCTGCACTCTTGGTTACGACACTCCCAGGGGATATGGTTTGGTAAATTCATAAGCTTAGTATGAACCATTGTTAAAGGAACAAAGATAAAATAAAATAAAGATTCACATAAGAATATATGATCATGGATAACCTAGATTAGAACCTAGGGGATCACAAGTTAGGTTATACTTTTTAACTACAAGTTATCGTTATATGCTTTAAGTTTCTTTTCATGATTATTGGCTAAGTATTTAAGCCCCTAATTATAGTTTCTTTTCTTAGTTAATGGCGGGAAATGGAAGAACATGTCCTAATAACCAATGTGATAGGAAATGCTACGATTGCCGTATTAATACGACAGAGATGATTAGGGGATTAAAAGATGATTATTATTTTGGAAGACGTTCACTATTTTGAGGACCCTATATGATCGAGGTAAATAGATTACTACGGTATTTTCATTGAGGAGTAAGGTTGACTTATATTTTGAAGAATTGATGAATTTAAGGTGAACTTATGGTAATATAGGTTACTTATGGAAATGATTAACCTATCTTGGGGAAAATATGTTTAGGTTAGCTACTTTTGTTATAAGATGTTAGGAGTGGTTGATGTTGTTTGGAGATGAACAATGAAGTTTATTTTGGAAGACTATGTTATCAAATCCTTCTTGTATTTGGGTTTCAATCTTAGTTTGGTTTATTTTGAGGAATTTTAAGGACCGTTATTTATGGAATGGACTATGATGAACTTTGGGTAGTACCATGGAACTTTGAAGATTTAAAAGTAGTTTCCATTCCTATGGGATTATTTCCTTTTGAAGAGTTGTTTTACCTTACCCTTTCTGTTTTTGGGATAATGTTTAAAGATAGAAGAAATAGATAGTTAATCTGTTGTGGATTATGTGATTCTCTAGAAGATGATTCTTGTGTTTTGATGAGACCAAGTAGTTTTGAATGATCATAGTTTGGAGAAAAGATTAGTTTTGGGTAGAAACTTATTAAAGGATGAAACTCTACATGAAGGTAGATATATTTCCTTATGTTTTTGTTCTATGTTGTAAATGAATTCCTCAAAGTTATGAAAAGGAACGTAAAACAAAAACTTTGTTGGTTTACGTTTCCTACTAGGTAATCAAATACCGCTTGCACACATCATAATTTTGGGATTTTCTGGTGGTTAACTTCCTCCTAATCATGTTTTCTATCACTCTCCTTTAGGACGTGACCCTTTGTTTTCTCCTCCATGTCCATGTTTCCTACATGGAATCCTAGTATGAGTAAACTCGGGTGGCCTTTGTACTTCCTTTTCTTTCTTTTAAAGTAATGGTGTCACTGACTCTTTTTCTGATGTGGGACTTTCAATGAAATTTCAAAACCCAATTTTTTAAAATTGCGAGGACGCAATTTCTTAAGGGGGGAAGATTGTAACGGCCCGAAATTTTGAATAGATCTTGTTTCCTAATTTCATGTGTTATTTTATTTTATTTTTATACTCAACAAAAATGTTTTATTTGATAAACATGATTATAATTAAAATGAGACCATTGGGTTCTGACTGTTATATGACCATCGGTCAATATGACCACTGTGAACAAGATGTTTTGATTATTATCTCTAAATACAAGTAAACTTGGTTAATTATTATAGAAAGAAGATTCGATGGCCTCACCTAGTAGTCTTAGACCGATCGAAGCCCATCTAACAGAACTTGGGAAGGAGGTAGCACCATTGGGCTTTGCTCTGGACCAAACCCAAGCCGAACTTCAACATGTGAAGCTAGAACGGAATCGCCTTCGCGAGAAGTTCAAACTGATAGAAATTACTACTCGGGCAATGTTGGCCGAGCCTCCCTCAGACTCTCTCACCTTAGCACACCTTACACTTAGGTCCTATGCTGGTGTGATAAGGGGCTATGTAAGAAGACCGTAACTGCCTTGTATAATCCTTTGTTTTAAATAAGAATTGGGATTTCTTCTTATGATGATGTTTATGAATTTTCAAATGACCGGATAAATATAGTATGCATATTTTTGATGAATTTTAGAAAAAGGATATTTTAAAAATGTTTATGTAAATCTTAAATAATTAAAAATGTGTAATGATTTTCAAAAAATGGTCTTCTACAATTATGTTCAGTACAAAATTTAGAGTCTAATAAGATCAAATTGATTTTTGATGAATAGTAAATTGTGAATAGTGATTTTACGCTTATGATTAGTAATGTGACCAAATGGATTAGTAATCTCACTTAAAGAATGTTTTAAAATAATCTAGGCACCTTGATTAAGTAATGTGATTAAATAAAATGGTTAAATAACGGTTTCATAAATTATTATTCAAGTATTAATTTTTTTCGGGTGAATAGTGTTTTTTTTATTTAAAAATTAAATTAAAAATATTTAGAAAATTATTTTTATAAAATGGAATTTATTTTTGAACTCAGAGCATCGATATTATGTTAAGGTAATTTTTGGGGTTTTTTCTGAAAAAATGAATTCTCGGTGAATAGTGTATTTATTTAAAAATAAAATTAAAAATATTTAGAAAATTATTTTTATAAAATGGATTTCAGTTTTGAAATCAGAGCATTGATATTTGGTTAGTGTGAAATTTTGGGATTTTTCTGAGAAAGTTGAATTTTCAGTGAATAGTAAAAATACAGTTTTAGGGTTTCGGTATGTTTAATGACATCATAACTGTTTCATGGTGATGTCATGAGATATTTTATGGGTTGACCGGCCAAGAGTGATGAATTATTGTTTTGGGGGCCCCATGTGGCCTAACTCCATGGTAAATGCCAAGGGAGAGCACATGGGTTTGAGAAAAGCACATGTGAGGTGTCCCTTGGCCATTAATGCCTTATCCCCTCACTTTCCCTATAAATATCAAGCCCTCCTCTCATACATTCGACTCCCCACTCTTCCCCAACGAAGTTCTGATCTCATTAACTCCCAAGGAGTCCTCCCAAGGTTCCCCCAATCCCTCAAGGTCCCAACCTTTGAGTTTTAAGAGTTACGTTTTAAGGTAAGGGATCTGGCCCCTCTCTTTCTTTTCAAGTGATCTCTTTTATGTCATTCCTTTTATGCTCCATGTTCTTATGTTGGAGGATGTTCTTTTATACTCATATTTATGACATTTTTATGTTCATATGATGAGATATCCCCTCTTACTCTTATTATTTCGTTTTATGAAGTTTTAAGTGGCGTCGTTAGGCTGCCGAAATTTTTGTAAGGGACTCTTTCTCCCTTCTCATTTTTCAAGATCTATTTTCATGTAAAGTATTTCAAGTTCCTTTTTATTATGTTGGGGTATGATCTCTAAATTTATCATACTGATATTTTATGATCATATGATGAGAGACCTCATTTGATCTCTTAAATTCAGTATTTTGATGTTTTAAGTGGCGCCGTTAGGCTGCCGAATTTTTAAGTGGTTCTTCACCCTTATCGTTTTGAAGTTCTACTTTCATGTCAATTCTTTCAAGTTACTTTTTGTTATGTTGTGGTATGATCTCTATATCTATAATACTGATATTTTATGACCATATGATGAGAGACCCCATTTGATCTCTTCAATTCAGTATTTTGATGTTTTAAGTGGCGCCGTTAGGCTGCCGAATTTTTATGTGGTTATTCACCCTTCTCGTTTTGAAGTTCTACTTTCATGTCAATTATTTCAAGTTCCTTTTTGTTATGTTGGGGTATGATCTCTATATCTATCATACTTATCTTTTATGACCATATTATTAGAGACCTCATTTGATCTCTTCAATTCAGTATTTTGAAGTTTAAGTGGCGTCGTTAGGCTGCTAAATTTTTAAGTGGTCCTTGCACCTTTCTCCCTTTTCAAAGTTCTAATTCCATGTCAAATCTTGAAAGTTCCTTTCTATTGTGTTGGGGTATGATCTCTATATCTATCATAATTTAATCTTATGTTCATATGATGAGAGACCCTATTTGAACTTGTCAATTCATTTTTGTTGAAGTTTAAGTGACGCCGTTAGGCTGCCGAATTCTCATAAGAGAAATCTTATTTTTGTCTTCCTTTCATGTTCTTCATTTCATATGGTATATTTTCAAATTTCATTACCATGTTCTCAAATCCCTTATATTTTATCCCTCTACTGTTTGATGGGTCATTTATGAATGTTTGACCCATGTCCCTTCTCTTCTCAATGTTTTCTAAAACCCCGAAACATAGCCGTTATGCTGCAGAATTTTCGTCTCAAAGTGCCTCTCTCTCTTTTCTCAAAATTATTTTATGTTATAAAGTGAATACTCAAAGAACTTATTTCTACATGGGTATTCACATATATACCAAAATGTTCTATTTTAAATTCTTGTATTTACATACATGAAACCCGCTCTCCCCTTCCGTGGGTTTAAAGTGACGTAAAGATCATGTCTTTAAAGCAGTTTTTAAAACATTATGATTATGAAATGAAACCCATTTATTTTATGCTATATGGGTTATTTATGAAATGTTTGATGATGATATATGTGTCTCACATGATAATAAAGGCAAATTTAAGGGTGCGCCCTGATAGCGCTCCAATGCATTGGGTAATGATGTAACCACTAGAGATTACAATTTTCACGATACCTGGGTGAATAACCTTGGTAATTTTCAAATGACACCTTGGGGATGGACCTTGGTGATATGTTCATGATTGTCTATGTTAAATTATGTATCCACATCTTCAAGTTATGAAAAATGTTATTTTTATTATGATGTATCTCATGATTACTTTCTCATGCCTTAAAGTTCTTTTCATGTCCTTATTGAAGTATCTCAAGATCACATGTAAAATGTTTCTCTTTTTTCCCTTACTGGGCCTTCTGCTCACCCTTTCCTTTGATGTATGTCCCCAGGTTATGAGATGCAGTAATGAACCTAGGATTAACATAAGGATAATCCTTTCAAGTGTTTAAGAAGAATGTTTTTTTTGTTGTTTCATGTTTTAAGTTCCTGGTTTCCAAGACACTAAACCTTAAAGATCCTCAGTTTTGTAAAATGTAATGAAATTTTATGTGATAAAAAGGCGGGATGCTATAGCCTCCCTCTCCCAGGTATCATCCTGCACTTGTTCATGCTACCATATCACCCATACTAAAGGAATAGACCGGTCATGGATAAGATTCATGCTACAATCCACAACTCGTAAAGAATGCTCCTCAAAGGATGCATCTACATAAAGCTCAACCTCCTGAGGCTGAAAAATGTGATATGAGTCTGAGTGATAGCAGCACAACTGAGATACGTGGAAGACATCATGCATGTATCAATACCTTTAAGGTAATTGCAAATGATAGGAAACCGACCCAACTCTCTCCAGAATCTTGAACAACCCAACATATCACAGTGAAAGCTTACCCTGTCTCGTAATCCATCTATGTCCCAACCTCAGTGCACCATGTAGGAAAACCCAATCCTCAACCTCCAACTCTAGAGGTCATCTGGGGTGATCGACGTAAGATTTATGATTAAAATATGTAGTAGCCATCCATTTCTGAATCAACTGGACCTTCTCAGAAGTCTCTTGCACAAGACGTGGTCCCAATAAAGCTGACTCACCTATATCCAACCAACATAGGGGAGAATGGAATGACCTACCATATAAAGACTCATAAGGTTCCATATGTATCATCACCTGATAATTGTTATTTTAGGAGAATTTAATAATGGGAATGTGCCTCTCCCAAGAGACCCCAAAATCCTGGATGCATACCCGCATCATGTCCTCTAGCACCTGTATCATATGCTCTGACTGACCATTAGTTTGAGGGTGGTATGTTGTGCATAGAAGAACCTATGTATCCAGTTACCTCTGAAAACTATTCTATAAACGAGACATAAAACGGGCATCCCTATCTGAAACGATAGTGTGTGGGACCCCGTGAAGTTGTATCACCTATCAGATGTATAAACTTCCAAGATCATCCACACTAAATGTCTCTTTGATCAGTAATAAGTGAGTAAACTTTGTAAGACTATCAAAAAAACCCACACAACATAATTACCTCAAGGAAACCTTGGTAAACTAGTCACAAAATCCATTACGACATCATCCCATTTCCACTTTGGAATAGGTAACTTCTGTAAAATCTCATATGGCTGTTGATGTTCCGCATTCACCTACTGACTGGTAGAACACCTCGTAACAAATCCAACCACCTCTCTCTTTATAACCATTCACCAGTACTGATGGCACAAGTCATGGTACATCTTGGTGACCTTGGGATGCACTGCCCAAGCTAAAGCATGAAACTCCCACATCAACTCCTCATATATGTCCATTAGAACCCAAACATGTCCATGTATACACAGGATCTCATCATCGCATACCATCCAACCAAGAGGTGGATCCTCACCAGCTATACTCTCCCACAGAACTAGGCCCTAAAAATACAAGAGTTGGCTCATCCTTACTCTATCCAATAGGGTAGAATTCACAACTATGGATAAAAGAAAAGCCTATCCCTGACTTTCACTCACCTCCAAATGAATCTCAGAGAATAACGCTATAAATTTCCACTTGCTACTAGCATGTTGCACTGCATGTATCCAAGTCCTCTTACTCAGTGCATCGGCCACTGCACTGCCTTTACCATGTGTGTAGGCAAGCTCAAAGTCAAAATACTGAAGGTATTCCACCCTCCTTTGCTATCTCAGATTTAGATCATGCTGAGTAAAAATGTACTTGAGACTTTTGTGGTCCATGTACACCACAAAACACTCTCCCAATAAGTAATATCTCCAACAACGTAAATCATGAACAACCACATCCAACTCAAGATTGTGCGTCGGTTAATTCCTCTCATGTGGCCTTAACTAATGAGACTTGTAAGAAATTACTCGATCCCATTACATAAGAACTGATCCTAGCCCGATACCTGATGCATCATAGTAAACAGTGTAACTCCTTTCTGGATCTAGAAAAATCAGTATCATCACTGAATTCAATCTTCCTTTCAACTCCTGAAAGGTCATATCATAGGAATCTATCAAAACATACTTCACACCCTTTTTATTCAGGCCCATCAATGACACTACTAAACATGAGAAGTACTATATGAAGCACCTGTAGTAACTAGTTGTCCCTAATAAACTCTACACCTCAAAGATGTTCTTAGGATTCTTCTAGGATACTACTGCTCTCACCTTCTCTGGGTCCACTGATACACCTGTATCCAAGATGATGTGACCCAGGAACTGAATTTGATCCATCTAGAAGTGGCACTTTGCGAGCTTAGAATATAACCGACACACTCTTAGTGTACTCAAAATAATCTCAAGATGTGTGGTATGTTCATGTTGATTATGATAATACACCAAGATATCATCCATGAAAACAACAACAAACGAATCAAGATAAGTATGGAGCACTCAGTTCATCAGCACCATGAAAACTGATATCATGTTCGTGAGACCGAACGACATAACCAAATACTCATATAGACCATACCTACTCTGGAAAGATGTATGAGGTATGTTTGATGATCTAAAATGCACATGATGATAATCAGATCTCAATTAAATCTTTGAGAAAACCCTACCTCCTCATAGATGATCAAAGATATCATATATTTGTGTCAGAGGATACCGGTTCTTAACCGTCAACTGGTTCAATTTCTGATAATCCATGTATAGCATGAGGGTACCATCTGCCTTTTTCACAAAAAAGATTGGCGAACCCATGGATAAGTACTGGGTTATATGAAACCCTTAGCTTCCAAATCCTCTAGTTTTCTCTTGAGATCTTTCAAATCCGTTATAGTCATCTTGTAAGGAGGAATAGATACTGGTGCAGCTCCTGGAACTATCTCGATTGAGAACTCTACCTCTATCACCCGAGGTAAACCTGAAAAGTCATCCGAGAAGACATCCCTAAAATGATCAACCACTAGAGGGAAATATTCCTAATGTGTACCCTGTTCATCAAGATATAAAATTGCAATATGGGATGCCATCCCGCCTAACCCACAATGCTCGGGTCCATCACAGCTCACCTAGACATCCCATTCACCTTTATGTAGAAACTATATACCCTCTAGTAACGTGAAACTGACTCTGTGATAATAGTAATCAACAAAGTCTTGTAAGGAAACAAACCAGTACATTTCTAGAATGACATCAAAGTATGTCATATCTAAGACATAGAGGTCTCATACTAAGTAACACCCACCAACCTCAAGGGGACACTCCTTGCACTGATGAACAGTTGCCATTCTAATCCCTATCAGAGTTTTTATAATCATAACATCATCAGAAGTAAAAACATAGAGCCCAAGGCTCTCCACAACGGGAACATATATGAAACTATGTGAAGTACCTATATCAAAAAGTGTAGAAGCTAAAACAAAGGTAATTAGAATAATACCTATGATAGTAGAAGGTTCAATATCCTACACCTTTTGGGTCTATTTCACTGCATAAATATGACCTATACCGCAACCCTATGACACTACCTGGCTACCCTGAACTGATCCACCCTGCTATTGTTGAGTACCTAGGGTATGGCTACCATGGTCATGAACACTACCTCAGCCTGAATAGCCTGATGCATTCTAGTTCCCTGACTGATAAGAAGCTTCTGACCCTACTCCTTAATGTGGAGTCGGTGTAGACCCTCTCTCACTAGATTCTAGTGGAAACATACTATAGAAGTGTTGTAGATGGTACATCTTGCCGAAAGATCGGCACTTGACTGGGTCCATCGGACACGGTGGTCTTATATGCCCAATCCTACTACACTAGTTTCACTTCACTTAGATACCTGAAGATACATTATGACTACTAGTATCATTGTGATAAATCTTTAGATGACGCTTCTTACTAATGATTGAAACAGTACCAGATCTCAGTGCCGAACCACCCTAGCTCGCACCTCCAGATTTCCCCAGATTACGCTCAGTAATCAGCACCTGATTTACTATATCAGATACATTAGTCAACCTAAATACATTTACCTGCAATTGGATGTCATGTATGAGACCATCCTCCAATCACCTAGCCTTTGATATATCATCACCCATCATAATAGGTGTAGAACATTGAAGCTCAGTAAAACTAGCAGAATAGTCCATCACTAACGGTGCGCCCTTCTCTAGATGCATAAACTCTCGGTATTTATCATCTCTTAGTGTCTCAGGATAAAAATATTCCTATAAGACTATATAAAAGTATACCCATTCCATATCCTGATGATTCCCCACATAGGTAATCACTTACCACCATCTCTTGGAGGAATCACGTAGCATATATGCCGCGAGCCTTACCCTCCTCTCAAGAGGCATCTCCGGATGCTCAAAGATCGAAAAAATGGCCTCTATCCATGACTCTGCAGCCTGTGGTCCACCATTCCCTAAAAATGTGGTAGATTATACTTCTGGAACACTCACATCATCTCTTCCATAGATGTGGTAGGGTGTGGTGATCCCTAAAAGGTGTACATGAACATCATAAATACTTCATGGAATTGTGCATCAACACCTACATTCACTATAATAGCTAGTGTCATAACTGGAACAACTAGAGGATCCACTAGTATCCCATGGACTACCACCTCTGGGTATGATAATTTCCACTATCTTGGCATACAAATGGAGGTTGTCATAGAGGCATGACTCTACAAGGTCAAGTACACACCTTAGTTCAAGTTTTTTATCAAGGTTCACAGTTCAAGAATGCAAGAACTATATAGGAGAAGAAAACCATCAAAAGTAAAAAAAGAGGAGTACACGACATGTAGAAACCATACACAATGTGTCCCCTCAATCTCTTACATGATTTTGTACTCTCACTGGCCTGGTCATGTAAACACCCTAGGTACACGGCGTGTTATTTGGGTTTCCGAACCGAATGTCCCTAAATCTGTCCCGAAACCCCCATTTTAGAAAAGTAAACCAATGGTATGCCAAATTAAGATCCATGAGAACCCATAATCCTAGTGAATCAAAGCTTTTAATATACCTATAACACATCATAATACAATTCAATATAATACAACAATATGATTCACCAAATTTTGATCCAAGACAACCCATACACCTAGCGAATCAAAGTTTGGCATCCATCCCAATAGAACCATAGCATGTACCAATAAACCTATAAAGGAATATATATCAAGGTACCTATAATATCATCATGCATATCTAGCTTGAAATCTATCACAATAGCATGAAATCAATAATGATCTCTAAATGGCATGGCAAGAATGCATGGCATGTGATTTCTAGGAAGTTTCTATATGATGCATGAGATGACAAACCCTCATCTCATCAAGTTGAAAAAAATAGAACCAAAATGATATCAATAATAACAGGATAATAAAAGTGTGTCACCCAATAGTGAAATTAAATAAATTTTAATAGCTCAAAATACAAAAATCATAATTTAATTCGAGGCAATTTGGATTTTCCCTGTATACAAGGTAGCAACTCCCGAACATATATTATTACCAAATCCCATTGCATTTCTATCTCTTACCATCATCCACAAACAATAAATCAAACCAGAAAAGAAAAACTACCCTTTGATACCACTTGGTAATGTCCCAGATCCAGATGTCACTCAAAGGTGCCTCGTACCCGGTTGACCACATGGCCTCAAGAGCATTTCCCTAAATGCCAGAGGCTGCCGACTAGAAGCGAGGGCCTAGGTGTGATAGTGGGGAAACTATGCCATCATTGTAAAAGTGTAACATAGTATAAATAATAACAATATAATAGAAAAGGTAGTAATACCATGCAAAAAAAGTAACTAGTGAAAGATAGATAATATAAATAACTAGATGTCATAACATACAAAGGACAATGATGCATATCACATGTTCTAGGAAATAGCCAAAATATGTCACACTACAGTAATAAATAATACAAGTACCAAAAGTAAAAAATAGACAAGATAAACTCAAAATCATCACAATATTTGGCTTGGTCCCATTCCCACCTTCTCCTAAACATCATATCAAGTACCTATAGAAGGGAACTTTCCCTTATCGACACCTATAACAATGTAATCTGTTTGAGCCCAAAAACATAACCCAAATAAGCTGTGAGAATAAATCCCAGTAGGCAACCACCCAAGGTCTATTCTAATCTATCAGTAAATATATATAATAGGCAGTGTACAAAATGAAAGCAGTAAACTAGGAAGTACTCAAAAGTAAACAATCCTACAAGCATTGGTTTCCATTTACATTTACTAAATTTTAATTAACAATTCAATTACATTGAATTATATAAGTCTTAAGATCCGGACTAGGACCAACAATCCCTGTATAAAAGTAAGCACAATAGATGTCTCAACATACCATTCAAACAAGTAAAGTAAATACTGAATCCAAGCTTGTGTTTTGGATTGGAAAATACATCACAAGTCATTCCATTTAAATATTTTATAAGTTGAGCCCGTCCACTACATTTGTGGTTCTCTCACAATGTAAATATGATAACCTCTTGAATCCATCTATCGAATTCTAATATGAATCCATGGTTCACCCAAGGTATAAGTAAAATTCAACTCGTGACATATAATCATTGCCAATAGAGCCTGAATATAGCATCCCTCAATGGATCCATGGCTCGCTCGGCCATCAGGTGTAGCCAACATGAGCCCAACCATTACATTTGTGGATCACTCATAGATTAACACAATACCCTCTTTGAGTTTTTCCATGAAATTCTAATCTGAATCCATGGTTCACCCAAGGTATAAGGTATAATAGTCACATGAGACTGACCATGCCTTTTAACCTGAGGTCATGTCCCACCCATTTATATTTACCCCTTTTTTTATTTCATATAATAAGAAACACATGTAAATTAAACTATGGAATGGCTTAAAAATTAAGCATCTCATGTGGGAACAGTTTATATAATAATTTTATTATGTAATCTAAACCATTACAAGGCCTTAGGATAACCTAACTCACATGGGAAGGTTCACAATTGGAGCAAAACATTACAAGCATGCCTAAACAAGCACATGCATAACATGGGGAAAAGGGGAAAATCACTAATCCCAAACACTTGATCCTTTCAATTATAATTTAACACAATTGCAATCCCATTTAATAATTAAAACCATTTTTAACAACCCAATAAGGGAAAACAAGGCATGCCTCATAGGCAACCAAAACCAAATAGCCATATATGGTCATCGAAGGGAAATACACCCATGGGGTGGCCCTTAATCAATGTTAACAACCTTAAACATACTTCAAAGTAATTAATCAATTACCTAAACAATAATAGGAAGTAGCATTAAGAAATATTCATTCAAGGAGACACACTAAAAATGGGCGCACGGCGCGGCACTCTGACACATATAATCAACTTGAAAATTATAAAAAGGCATGAGAACACCTACCTTATACTCATCTAGCTCTCCTCGTCTAGCGTTGAACTCTAATTAGACCTAGAAATGAGTAGATCTAAAAAATGATCATAAAATATCAAGGATTGATAACTAGGTCGAGAGAATAAATCATAAAGAATAACTCAATAGGAATCGAGAACTCACCGAGGGTATTCCAATGAACTCGATGATGTTTGAATCAGAGTTCAGATAGAGAAATGGGAGAAAAAACAACCCTCTAGTGATGTTTCTCGAAAATCCTGGTGGGTAAGCTTCTGTCTATTTTTATAGAAAATGAGGCTACAACCCATTTTATAAAAAAAATCTGACAGACAAGTACACGACGTGTACTGGAAGTATAGGACATGTACTTGTCCTACAACCAACATTCAACCTTTTTCTCCCACTTTTCCCCACAAAAACCCAACCGGCCCATGACCCGACTTAGGGTCTAAGCTAAAAAGGAAATTAAACCACATTTAACCTGAAAGAAAAGATATGTACCTCAAGAAAGAACCGGGTTCTTACAATAAGGCTTCAAGGTTAATGGAATTAAGTGAAATGTGACGAGCATACAAGTATCAATTATATGTTGGTTGGAAAAAGAGATTTGGTATAGAACTTGAAGAAATACCGGTGATTCATGATTCCCCAATATCACAATACAAAGAGATGATTGACTATTGTAAGAGTCTAGGGTTTAAGGTATTTGTTAAATTTATAAATATATTCATTTATTTATTTGGAATCATTTTTTAAAGTATAAATTACTTGTTTTATTTATGTTAATGAAATTATATAATTATTTGTTTATAGAATAAATCAGACAGAAATAAAATAAATAAGAGTGGAATGAAACACATTTATACTCTTGGACACACTTCACTCCCAGATTATGAGCAAGCACAGGAAATTTAATATTTCAAATATTTATCTTGGTTCAATGTAATTTTTTGACTTCTAATTTTGATTTATTTCTTTGTTTTTCCTTAAAAAATCATTGAATATTGAGATTTGTGTTCCTCGCTCTATTTTGTTTTATAAAAGTAGAAAAAAATATGGTACTGTAATGACTCATATTTTCCCAATTTTTTAGAAATTATTTGGAAAAATTATGAGACCATGCACTAAGACGGCGTGCGATTCCGAGGCTCGGGGTGCCCGAAACAATTGTTTGAAAAATGTTAAGTTTTTAATAGCATGTGCGCACAGATTTTCTGAAAAATTGAAATAACTCTTAAAAAAGTTCCTGAATCAGAAATCTGAGGGAATTGTTGAGCTCAAAGAAGTGGTTTTACCAAACACATGACCTAACACTGGTCAGCATGGGTCATCTGTAGAAAAAGTCACTAGGGGAGTAACTGTAAATAAAATAATTAAATAAAAAATATTTTATTTTGAAATCATAATAACTCATAAACGGTAACTCGGAATGTAAATTTGAAATCATTGTTGAGTTTGTAAGGGGGTGTTTTCCTTAAATGGGGCCTAACCTTAACCAACACGGGTCATGGGTGAAAGTTAGATTTTAGATGTATATGTAATTAAAATATCTAATAAAAATATTTTATTGAACATTATGTGTTAACACAGTGGTGGTTTCCCTTTTTAATAATCCATGTCAGAGGAATTCAGGTTTATCTCTATAACTCTGGAATTCCCCTGAGGCAAGTAGAAGGAATCTATCTCCCGACGATGAACGCCAACAGATTGAGGATCGATGACGACACAGACCTCCGTTCTTCGTCAAAAACCAATCCAATCATCGAGGTAGAGTTTCGATCTCTTTGTGATTTCTTTTACCCTTCTTAGAATCAAATGAATAAATTGGAATAACCCATGAATAGGTTGATTTGCATTTTGGTCGTTCTTACGGGGTGGATAATTATTGTGGGGTTAAAGGGAATAGATCATGGTGATTATTTTGCTGTTGTTTTCTCCATGATCCTTCTAACATGAACGGATCAAGGCTGAATGAACAAGGCCAAGATCCGTTCTTTGGGTTTTCATGTGATTAATCCCTCCCCCCTAAATCTATTGTGTTATTCGTGCATTCTTTTCCCTTTGAAACCCTATGTGAATGATCGATCATTACACCCAAAATCCATGGTGCAACGCTTCGAGACTGAAGGTTGTAATCTGCAACAACATTGCGGAGGTGCGAAAAAAGTGCATCATGCAGACAGTGGATCACGGTGGAGGGAATGAAAAATAGTGGGCCACAGGCAGGGTGGCCAGTGGTGAGGGTAGCATGTAGCCTGGTGGGAGACTTGGTTCTGATGGGGCACACAGTTGTGGTTCAGCGAGACCACACTAGAGGAGGAGCCCGCAGTAGGAGGTCACAGCGGTGGCTGCAGTGGGATGCGGCTCAGAGGCCGCGTCAGAGGAGGACCTCATGGAAGTAGGGCCATGAGAACAGGATGCAGTTTCATCTGCATTGACCAGGATTTCATGGTCAAGTCATATGCTAAAGGAGTCAGCTCACATGTGGCGGGTCGGGCTGGGAAAATTGGGTTGCTTCGGCGGCCCAACGGGTAGGATCACATGACCCATCGGGCTAGACTGATTCAGACCAAATCAAACCGGGTCAGGTCTGGAGAACCGAACTGGGTTGGGTTGGGAGAACTGGGATGGTTCGAGTTAGTTAGACAGGGTCGGGTCAGACCTAGACTAGACTAGACCCTTTTTACTAAATTGGTCATATCTTTCAAGTTGTGTGTCTATTTGACGATCCATTTATAGTATTGGGACCCTTGTGAAGGGACAGTCCTTTTGAGATACTCTAAATGAGTTTTTGTGAATATTGGTTTACAACCTAATAGCTTGAGGTGTAGTTTCTCCCGAAACAAGTGCACTATGAGTGAAATCATGCGGCTGGTTGTCACTATGTGGCTTAGGGGACTGCTTGACCCATCGACACTCTGTGTGCCATCGATTATCCATGAACCATAGATGCTCCATGAACCATCGATGTTTTGTGATCCATAAACACTCTATGCGCTAGTGACTCTCCGTGTTCCACTGATGCTCTATGTGCTACCAATGCTCAGGGCACCACCGATGCTCTGTCCACCACCGACGCTTCGTAAGCCACTAACACTCCATGCTCCATCGACTCTCTATGCAGTATCAACACTCTGTGCTCCATCAATGCTCCATGAACCTTTGAAGCTTCTAGTGTCATAGAGACTGAGAGATCTATGGACTACAACTATAAATCCTTCTCTTCTTTCCTTATACTTATACATATGTGAGCTGGCCATATTGAATGTACTTCGTGTGTTTCTTTTGTGGTGTACTTAGAGTGTTTCCTTTTTGGTGTACTTCATGTGTTTCCTTTGTGATGTACTTCATGTATTTCTTAGTGGTGTACATTTGTAGTTTTAGAGTCCTTACTGAGTATTGTTTTACTCACCCCTGCATAGGCTATGCCCACACGTGTCGTGTCTTGTGCAGACGACCGATGCTTTGATGAAGTCCTTGGTGGAATGGGACTAGGTGGTTCTTAGAGAGTGTCCTAACAGACGAGGTTTGATTCAGCAACTTTAGAAAGAGGTTTCTATACCTACCCTTTATATAGGGTTTTCTGCGGATGAGATTCAGAAGCTTTTACTTTCCCTTTTTGGTTGGGCTTGTATTCTGGCCCCATTTAATTCTCATTTTTTTTACTTGCATACTCTATTGTTGGTATCTTAGTGGTATGCATGCTGGTTTACTTGGTGTTTTCAGTTCATCACTTTTGGGGTTGGATATGGGTGCATGTGTACAAGTGCTTAGGAAAATGGCTCCCATTTGTGGGATATGCCTACTCGGTACTAGTCGCCATCCCCTGGCCTATTATAGATAGACTTGGGGTTGTCAAATCATGGGCCCTGAGGGACGGGTCATAAAAAAGTGGTATCAGAGGAGTTCGGTTCTACCTGATGAACCAAGAGTCTATGAGATTGATTTGGGGTAACAGTTTTAAGTGTTTCAAGTTCGTATTTCAGACTAGGGACTCTAGTGTTGGTTCAGTAGCCAACATATCCATACACGAGGACTCTAAATTCTGCTTTTCTAATCGGTATATGAAAACACTAGTTGCAGGGAAAAAAACTAAATGGTACATGCATCATATAGGATTGAGTGTGTTCTCATGTCCTTCTTGAATTAGTGTCATCTCACCAGGTATACTATATTGACTGTGGTATGTCTTGATCTTTTTCATGATGCCTCTATACAGACAGCCGACCAGGATTCTAATGCATGATCATGAGGATGATCCGTCTAAAGATGATATGAGGAATTAATATAGGGTATAATACCAGGGATAGCACCTTTGGGTGGTGTACTAGTGATACCACCACCCAGATATTAGCAATTACTACCAGCATTACTGGTAGAGGATGCACGCAGGTTGAGTGCATTGCATGAGTTCCAGAGGTAGTGACCTCTTAGGTTCATGGGTGAGCCAGACCCCCAGATAGTTGAGTATTGACTGTAGGTGGTTACATGTGTCTTTCGCCTAGTGAGGATGCCTCTCGACCAGATAGTGGTCCTATCCATGAGTCTTATACATGGCTTAGTGGGGAAATGGTGGAGCTTAGTGATCCAGACGCATGATAAGATGACTCCCTCCTGGGAAGACTTTGAGAAACTCTTCAGAGAGGAGTTCTTTCCAATGACATTATGCCCCATGGGTATACAAGAGCTACTATATATGTAACAGGGCATCTAGATAGTAGTGGAGTACTCAATGAGATTTACAGATCCTTCTTTCTATTCTACGGATATTGTGTGGGGCCTGTTCTTCTGGGCCCGAACCTTAGAGCAGGGGATACACTGGGAGATCAATGCATCCATGAGATCCCTTATAATTCCAACATATTTTGGGGTACTAGAGCGAGATCTTCTAGTAGAGAGATTTCTAGAAGAACAAAAACTTGCAGTGGGAGCTACAACCAAGACTTAGGTAGCTAATTCTTCAGTAGTAGGTAGCCGACAACTGACATAGGTATCCAATCCGATAAAATAGTTCAGGTTATGACCCCAATACATAGGGTCTACAGTGAAAGGCTCCTAGGGTATAGAAAGTCAGTCGAAGGAAAAGTTGTGCTACTCTTGCGGTGGTCATGGAAACATGGCTCAAGATTTCCTAAATCACTATATGAATGATCAGAAGATGGTCAAGGGACCACCGAGGCAGAGGCAGAGGTTGGAACAGGGCAGTTATCCAGGCAGTGGATGTGTCAGAGGAGATGGATGGGTAGTAGGAGGTGGTCGAAGGTTCAAGGTACCACCACCACCACCCCTTGGTGGACCACCATGGGCTCAGGGAGCTGGTGAATAGGGATAATGCCAACTTCAAGTGATGGAAGCTTATGACCTCGGTTATCTAGAGATGATTAGAGTTATGATTTGTGTCTTTACCACCCAAGCTACTATTTTTATAGACACGGGTTCCATTCACTCTTTTCTCGCTATGACCCTTATTTGAGACACAAAGATTCTAGTGGAACCGTTTACTCAATCCCTATGCTTGGAGACTCATATGAGAGGAGATTAGATGATCACACATTAGTGATAACAGTGTTCCCTTACTCTCAGGGGAGAGAGTTTCGGTTGAAATTTATTAGTGGCAGCATCTAGGCCTTACGATGTCATCCTTGATATGGACTGGTTATCCACACTCCATGCCCAGATTGACTCTTTTAGGCACATAGTATAGTGTGTCTATGGAGATGGGACCAGGTTTTCCTTTGATGGTGAAAAGGAAACCCAAGAAGCATAAGATGGACTCACACATAGAAGGGTATATCTTATCACACACCAGTTGGCTAGAATGACCCTCGATGTAATGGATGATACAAGTCCTCAATTTTTTGTAGTGGCAGATGAGTATGAGGATGTCTTTCCAGAAGATATTCCAGGATTACCTCCTCACAGGGAGGTGGATTTCTGTATTGATCTATACTCTAGGACGACACTGATATCTACACCTACATATTGAATGGATCCTATGAAGCTTCCTGAGTTAAGGTTATAGCTAGAGAACTTACATAGAAAGGGATTCGTGAGACCCAATGTTTCACCCTGGGCGGCCCCAATTTTTTTTACCAAGAAGGAATACAGGATCTTGAGATTATGTGTATAACAACCCTGCTTTTTATTACATAATTAAACATAATTTATTACGTAAAATTCATTTGATACAACATAGAAGATCAAGAGGTATAGTGTCTTTGGGGCTTAGGATCATTACATAACAACTTAAAACATGAAAAAAACATCTTTATTTAAAACTTCCTTTACATGACCACTACATTCCCTGGTACTTAGCATTTCATGGGATAACCTGAGGACATGCATAAGAAAAGGGTGAGCTATAAAGCCCAGTAAGGGAATAAACATGGAGTAACATGAGGAATAAAATACATTTTATACAATTGGAATATCATTAGAGCACAATAAAAGCATAAACATAAAGGCATTATAAATCATGATAATCATAACATGGAAATGTGGCAACAACACTTAACACAGAATTATCATGAGCCAAGGCTCATTGCACATGGAGCATGAGTAAATCCTCATTGCACATGAATAACGAGTAAAACCTAGTTTAACTTAAATTAGCATGATTAAACACCCATTGAACATAAATTATCATGACACTATTCTTAACCCAATGCATTGGAGTGCTATAAGGGTGCACCCTTCTTAAACATTTCATTTCATGCATAAGTGTGCCACATGGATCATATAACATGGATTCATAAAACATAATCATTTATTCCACGATAAAGGAATGTGGAATTAATACATGGAAATTTATAATCAATAAGTAAATGTGCATAAAGGTGAATACCCTTGACAGAGAAATGGGCATGATATTCACTACACCATGACATTGGCTTAGAAAATCGGTGCAATTTCGGCAGCGTAACGGCGTGACGTAAGAATTCATAAAAATGGTTGATGAGAGAGAAATGGGAATATCATTATATTTAAATGAAATGGAAAGTAAAGGGGTCATATATATATATATTTCCCAAAAATTGAAATGGAATTTAGAGTCATGATACAAAATAATTGCTTGAATGTAAAAGAAGAGTGAGAAATTTCTTTCAGAATTTCGGCATAGTAACGGGTGTACATGGGAGGAATTTAATGAGATAGAAATGGGTATACCATCATTAAAACATAAAGAGGTCAGTATGAGGGAGGTGAGAAGCCATACCCAAAAATTTATAATTGAAATTAAAAGGGAATGACAACATTAAGAAAATTGGACAAAAATGAGAAAGGAAGAAAAACCCTTACTTGAAAGTGTGCTTCCAAAGGCTTGAGAGAGGATTGAGAGAGGATTATTGGGAGCTTAGGGAACCTTGGGAGGATTATAGAGAGATTAGGGCAGAGGTTGGACTAACTCAAAAGGCTTTGTGTGAGGAGGAAGTGAGAGCTTGGGTGGGTTTATATAGGAAAAGTGAGGGAATTCTTTATTATTTAGGTTTGGGATACCTCACATTAAACTAATTCAAACCACAAACCAGACCATGATTTTTGCCCATGGTTTTTGGAAAAGGGAAGTGGAAAACAATATTTTATAATATAGAAGTCCTAACTTCTTAAAATAATGGGGTTTCTTATGTGTAGGTGAGTCACACTCTCAAGGAAATCAATTTAAAAAGACAAGATGTTTAATAAGCCTTGAGGGGTCCCTTAATGATTTGTAAAATAAGTCAAAAAAACCCAAAATCACATTATTTTAATGGTAAAACATATATTTTCTGAACATAAGGCTTATAGTATTTTATTACATCACTATTGGGTCATTATGATGTCATAAAACACATTATATATTTAAATGGTATTTAATTTTTACCCAAAAATTTGACTGTCTCAGAAAATTATGAAAAATTCACCATTGGATAATTTTGATTTCCTGATTCCAGAAATAATATTTATTTTATCTAAATAATTTTCTAAATATGTTAATTTTCACTTTTAAAATAAAAATCGACATTTATTGAAAATTCACAGGTTCTGACAAAAATGGCTTTCAAACCTTAATAAAAATTACGATTTCATTCATAAAATTATACAATCATTTATATTGAATAAAATTAATTTAATAATAATAATAATATTTTATTACAATATTATTTAATTCAAAAATCCATTAATCCATCAAAATAGATTTCTCAGTTGAATATTAACTAAAAATACTATTTGCGCTTTAAAACCCATCTACAAGGTAACAATAATAAAATGAAGGTATATTCATTATTATATACAAAAATAATGTACATGACCATAGTGCTAATTTCTTGTTACATAACCCCTTATAACACCTGCATAATACCAATTGGTAAGGTGTGCGATGGTGATCGACTCTTGGGGTGGCTCAGATAACATTGCTCGGGTGGTAATCTCTATCAACTTCCACTTCTCTCATAGATGGTTCTGCTCGAGCTTAACATATTCAAGCTCGGCTTGGGCTTGGTCAATAGAAAATCCCAAAGACACAACCTCCTTTCCAAGCTCTAACAAATAGGCTTCATATGGGGTATGTCTACTGGATGAGGCAATCGCTTCTTTTGTCTGAGTAAACTGGATTTGTTAAAGTCCTATATTTATACTAATCATATGATCACTGTTCAGTGGCTATATTAACAATGATCACAATTATTAAAAGTATTTTTAAATCCAAAAACATAAAACCAAAGAAGTTGAAATTTTATATAAACATTTTACATAAAGAGACATTTAATTTGACCAAGAGGTATTTTCATTAATGAAAGTTTGGGTCGTTACAATGTGTGGACTTCTGGCACCTGAACTAGGTGACCTTAAAGAAAAAGTGTCCACTACTGTGGATTGATGAAATCTTCGATCAGCTGAAGGGAGCAAGGTGGTTCTCAAAGATAGACCTCAGATATGGCTATCACCAACTTCGAGTACGGGATGGGGATATCCCAAATATAGTCTTCAGATGTTGGCATGAACACTATGAGTACTTAGTGATGTCGTTTGGAATGAATAATTCCCCAAAATTTTTCATGGGAATCATGAAAAAGATCTTCCATCCTTACTTAGATTGGTTCATCGCGGTCTTCATTGATGACATCCTGGTGTACTCAGCATCTGAGGAGGATCACACAATACACTTATGGATGGTCCTGGAAAAATTCCGAGAGAACCTGCTTTATGGGAAGCTCTCGAAGTATCATTTATGGATACAAGAGGTCCACTTTCTAGGATACATCATTTTAGAGGCCGAAGTTGCAATAGATCTGACAAAGATTAAAGTGGTGCTTTCTTGGGAGCCACACAAGAGTGTAACTGAGGTGGGGAGTTTCCTGGATACTATTGGAGGTTTGTACCCAAATTTTCCAGGGTAGAATCATCTTTTACGGCCTTGACATGGAAGGGGAATCCTTTCGTGTGGATAGAGAAGTGACAACAGTGCTTTTAAGAGTTGAGGTTTAGGTTGACGAGTGCTCCCATCTTGAGATTACTAGAAGAGGGTGTTGAGTATGTGGTGTTATTTGATGCATCAGGGACTAGGCTTGGTTATGTAATGATGCAGAGACATTAAGTGATTGCCTATGGTTTGTTCCAGTTGAAGAATCATGATCAGAACTATGAAACCCATGATCTAGAGTTGGCAGCGGTAGTCTTCGCATTGAATATGTGGTAACAATACCTGATGGGAGAACGGTTTACCGTCTACTCTAACCATAAGAGTCTCAATTATATCTTCTATCAAAAGGATTTGAACTTGAGATAGAGATATTGGCTAGAGTTCCTCCAGGACTATGAATTCAAGATATTCTATACTCCTGGGAAGGGGAATGTGGTGGAAGATGCTCTTAGCCAGAGATCGATTTCACAACTACTAAATGAGGTATCAAGGCAGTTAGCCTCATTGTAGATATCCTTTGTGCATAGAGATGAATCATATTATCTCTAGTATATGGCGGTTACACCTCCACTCTTACAATGATTCAGGGAGGCACAACTTAGAGATATCTATTTCAAGACTACACATGTTCAGATGTCCACTGGGCATGCCCTTGATGGATATTCGAAAAGTGAGGATCACGTCATTCTCTTCAGAGGGCACACAGTAGTGCTGGTGAAATTGTGGGTGGAGGTCTTGAGGGAGTTTCATAATTTCCCTTTGGTGGTACATCCCAGAGTGGTAAAGATGTATCAAGACCTCCAATGTTAGTTCTGGTGGCCAGGGATAAAGAAGGTAGTGGCAGAGTTTGTTTCTTGATGCCTCACTTGTTAGCAAGTGAAGGATAAGCACTAGGTTTTGGTGGGTTTGACTCAACCCCTTGAGGTTCCATAGTGGAAGTGGGATGAGATATTGATATACTTTGTGATGGGTTTACCACATATGTTCAGGGGTCACGATACCATCAAGGTGATCATTGACCGACTCACTAAGTGAGCCCACTTCCTACCGATCTATGAGCAGATCTCAGTTTAAAGCTTGAGACACCTCTACATGTAGAAGATAGTTCGGATTCATGGAGTTCCATCAATGATCATCTTAGATCACGATTCTCTATTTACATCCCGGTTGTGGAAGGGATTGCAGGAGGTTTTTGGGACTCAATTGTGCTTATGCATGATGTTTCATCCCCAGACGGATGGCCATATGGAGAGGATTATCCAAGTTCTAGAGGACATGATACGTGCTTGCATCCTCGACTTTGGATATAGTTGGGAGGACCAGTTACCTCTGGTAGAGTTTTCATATAACAACAACTGCCACTCTACCATTGGTATGACACCATTCGAGGCCTTGTATGGATGACCATGCAGGTCACCACTATGCTGGATAGACGTAGGAGAGTCAGGACTCATGGGTTTAGAGTTGGTACAAGCTACCATCGAGAAGGTAAAAATCATCTAGGAGTGGATGATGATTGCACAGATCCAGCATAAGTCATATACTGACGGGTGGAGGAGGCCTTTAGAGTTCAAGTATGGAGACCATGTGTTCCTTCAGGTCTCACCTTGATGGGGATTGCAGAGATTTGGTCGGGGTGTTAAGTTATCTTCGAGATACATCAGTCCTTTTCAAATTTTGAGTAGAGTTGGAAAGGTGTCATACCACCTATCTCTACCCCTGTAGTTGTACTGGGTTCATGATGTCTTCCACATGTCACATTTGATGAGGTACGTGCATGATCCACTACACAACATCCACTGGGGTGAGCTAGAAATTGATGATGAGGTGACTTTTGCGGAGTACCCGATGGAGTTCAAGGATCAACAGGAGCGGATAATTCATGGTCGATCTATTCCTATGGTGCGTGTTTGGTGGAAAGATGGGAATATCCATGAGAGCACTTGGGAGCAGGAGGCTCAAATTAGTGATCAGTACCCTATCATTTTTGTTAATTAGCCCTTGTTTTGGATTTCAAGGAAGTAAATTCCTAAGGTGGGGAGAATGTAATGACATGGATTTTCTAGATTTTATTTTTAGAAATTATTTGGGAAAATTATGAGACAAGGTGCTGAGATGGCATATGATTTCGAGGATCAGGGTTCCCTGAATGATTGTTCGAAAAATGTTAAGTTTTTAATAGCACACCCACATGAATTTTCTAAAAAAGTGAAATAATTCTTAAAAAATGCCTAGATCAGAAATATTAGGGCATCATTGAGCTCATAGTAGTGGATTTACCCTAGGCGCAACCTAACATTGGTCAGCATAGGTCATCTGTAGAAAGAGTCACCGGGGGTGTAACTGTAAATAAAATAATTAAATAAAAATTATTTTATTTTGAAATCCAAATAACTCATAAATGATAACTCATATTGTAAATCTTAGACCACTTTTAAGTTCATAAGGGGGTGATTTCCTTAGGTGGGGCCTAATCTCGACGAGTATGGGTCGAGGGTGAAAGTTAGATTTTGGATATAGACGTTATTAAAATATCTAATAAAAATATTTTATTGAATGTTACATGTTAACGCAGTAGAGATTTCCCTTTTTAATGATCCATGTCAGAGGAATTCGGGGTTATCACCATAACCCTATAATTCCCCCAAGGCAAGGAGAAGGAAGCTATCTCCCAATGACGAACACCAGTGGATCGAGGATCGATGATGACACTGACCTCCATTCTTCATCAACGACCAATACAATCATTAAGGTAGGGTGTCAATATCTTTTTGATTTCTTTTACCCTTCTTAGAATCAAACAACAAAATTGGACTAACCCACGAATGGGTTCATCTATAGTTTAGTCATTCTTGTGGGGTGGATAATTATTGCGGGATTAAATGGAATAGATCTTGGTGATTATTTTGTTGTTGGTTTCTTCATGATCCCTCTAACATGAATGGATCAAGGCCGAAAGAACAAGGCCAAGATCTGTTATTTAGGTGTTCATGCTCTTAATCCCTTCCCCCTAAATTTATCATGTTCTTCATGCGTTCTTCATCCTTTGAAACCCTATGCGAACGATTGATCGTTGTGCCCACGATCCATGGTGCAATGATCTGAGACCAAAGGTTGTAATTTACAATAGCATTGAGGATGTGCAACGGGAGCACAATATGTAGATAGCGGATCATGATGGAGGGTGCAACAAATATTGGGCTTCCATAAGGGTGGTTGGTAGTGAGGGCAGTGCATGGCCCAGTAGGAGGCCAGGTTTCGGCGGGGCGCACAACCGTGGTCTAGAGGGACCGTTCCAGAGGAGGATCCCGCAGCAGAACAGGATGTAGGTAGAAGTTGTGATGATATGCGGCTTATAGGTCATGTCATAGGTGGACCCCACGACAGTAGGGATACTGGACTAGGGTATTAAGACATAGTGTCATCCACGTTGAACGTGAGGGACGCATTGATCGAGAGTGCACAGTTGAGTCATGCGATGAAGGAGTCGGCTCGCATGCGGTGGACTGAGCTGGGAGAACCAGGCCACTATGGTAGCCCAGTGGCTCATCGTGCTGGTCTAACCCAAACCGAGTTGGGTTGGGTCGGGTGAACTGGGATGAGTCCTGTTAGACCCGGACTGGACTGAACCCTTTTTACTAAATTGGTTGTATCTTTCAAATAGTGTGTCTGTTTGATGATCCATTTGCAGCATTGGAACCCTTGTGACAATACAATCCTTTTGAGATACTCTAAGTGAGTTTTTGTGGAAGTTGGTTTATGATGTAATGGCTTAAGGAGTAGGTTAACCCAGAATAAGCGTGCTATGAGCAGAATCCTACAGCTGGTTGTGACTACGAGACTTGGGGGGATTATTTAACCCATCAACACTCTGTGTTCCATTGACACTTCGTGGGACATCGATGCTCCATGTTCCATCGATGATCCATGCTCCATCAATGCTCCGTGCTCTAGCGATGCTCCATGCTCCATCGACGCTCCGTGCACCACCGATGCTCCATGCACCATCGACGTTCCATACACCATTGATGCTCTATGCGCAATCGATATCTCGGATTCCATTACTGCTATAGGTGCCACCGAAGCTCTTTACGCCATCAATTATCCATCCTCCATTGATGCTCCATGCGCCAATGACGCTCTGTGCACCATCAGCACTCTATGTGCCATCGACGCTTCTTATGTCATCTACACTCTATACGTCATCAATGTTTCATGCACCACTGAAACTTCTAGTGTCATAGAGACTGAGAGATCTATGGGATACAATTGTAAATACTTCTCTTCATTCCTTATACTTATACTTGTGTGAGATGAATATATTGAATGTACTTAATGTGTATCCTTTATGGTGTACTTCGCGTGTTTCCTTTGGGGTGTACTTCATGTGTTTCCTTTGTGGTGTACTTTGTGTATTTCTTAGTGGTGTACCTTTTTGGTTTCGGGGTCCCTACTGAGTATTGTTTTACTCACCCCTGCACAGGCTATGCCGTCACATGTCATGTCTTGTGCCGATGATCGACACTTTTATTGAGTCCTTGGTAGACTAGGACCAGGTGGTACTTAGAGAGAGGCTCAAAAGACGAGGTGTGATTTAGTGACTTTAGACAATAGTTTCTATACCCACCCTTCAGGTAGGGTTTTCTACAGAAAAGATTATGGAGCTTGTACTTTCCCTTTTTGGTTGGTCTTGTATTTTAGCACCGTTTACTTCTCAGTTTTTGTACAGTCATACTCTATTGTTGGTATCTTAGTGGTATGCATGCTTGTTTACTTAGTGTTTTGAGTTCATCACTTTTGGGCTTGGAGATGGCTGTGTGTGTACATGTACTTAGGAAAATGCCTCCCATTTGTGGGATATTACTACTCAGTGCTAGTCGTCAGCCCCTAGCCTACTAGAGGTAGGCTTGTGGTAGTCAAAACATGGGCCTCGGGGGATGGGTCTTGACAGGTACTGTGACAAATACTGACACTGAGAAGATGATTGTAAGTATATTTCAATTTCTTTTATTTTGACTAAATTTAATTCGTTATATTATTTTATCATTTTAATTTATGTTATATATCAATCAACAGAATTATTTAGAGGCATTGGAAGAAAAAGAACCTAACAATTTGGGCCCAAATGATTATCTATATCAGGTATTAGGATATGACCATCAGGGCAGAGTGCGTTGTCAACTTGGGAAGAAGATTGTACCATCTTGATTCTGGTCTTCTGATAACGTTTCTCTGAGTAATAGTTTTGGTTTGGTCATAGTGGAATGAATGAATGTCTTAATCAAAGAAGCATCTCAAGAATAAAAAAAGGCGATAATTAAAAATATGGTGAAAGTTATGTATGCCCTTTCTTCTACACATCCACCGGAAGAAGCTACAACGGTTTATGCCTGTTTAATTTTGATGCATTATGCTTATTTAGATCCTTCTGTTGGAGATGGAGATAGAGCTAGAGCTGGTGATGGTATCGGTCCCAGTGTTGGTGCTGGTACCAATGCCGATGCTGATGATGATGTTGGTGGTGTGAGAGGTGGTGATGGTGTTTCTATAAGAGGTGTGGATGAGGGTTATCATGGTTCTTATGATACTAATATTGAGACTCACTATTAATGTAAAGTGTTTTTTTGGGTTATTAATTTGTGGAATTTTATTATGCAGTTATGTTTGATTATTGTAATATTTAATTGTATTTCGGTGTTTCTATTAGTTTCTACATATATTGAATTATTATATTATGGTGTATGTTTGTTTCTTTAGTAGTTAATTTTTATTATTATTTTTCATTCTTTTTCTTATTCTTTTCTCTTTATAATATTATTGTCTCCCCTCATTTGTTAATCTTCTTAATTTCTTCTATAGGTGAACCCATTCCAGTGGATGACATAGAACTTGAACCTCAAGTCATTGATCTAGAACCACAACTCAATGTAAGACCCTGTATTTCATACCATTTTATTTTCATTATATAATTTCAATTGATGTTTTTTGATTTGAGTATCTCCATTGTTTGAATGATTGTTTTCTATTTTCAGCAACCTTCAGGGGGCAGGGGTGTAAGGGGTGTACAGGGGTGTGTAGGGGGGTGCAAGGGGTGGGAAGGGGTGTACAGGGGGAAGGGGGTGTGTAGAGGGTAGGGGTTGTGTAGGGGGAAGGGTGTGCAAGAGGTGAAAGGGGATTCAAGGGTGTGTGGGGGGATTTTCAAGGGTGTGGGGGGTGTGAAGTAATATTTTAGAATAAAATAATGTGAATGTTTCTGGTTACATGTAGAAGAACTAATTAGAGTTGATAAGTCCCTATAAGATATGTTTCATAAAGACAATATGTGTTGTGTGATGTATTTTCATTGAATTACATCCCAATAAAAAATAGTTATATGAACTATGATTTTTCATGAAGCACTATTGAGAAGTGATTGTTTTTTATTTTTCATGAAGCACTATTGAGAAGATATTGTTTTTAACTAGTGTGAATTATTAGGTAGAATGTAGTGAATGATACCTACTCAAGTGTTAAAGATATATTAGGGTGAGAAGTTTATTTTGGATGATGAGTGTGAAAAACTATGTAGTATATATATAAGGTTACATGAAAACCATGAAAAAGTTTTTATATAACCTAATCTAATTGTAAAGTAAGAAAAATCAGAAGTTATATCTTCTAATATATTTAGTAGAGTATAGAACTGAATTGAATTTAGTTAGACTTATATATTCAGTTCTAGTTGAAAACTAAGGTTAGTGAGAACATATAGTTATGTTGATCTAGAATGCTTGAGGAGGAAGATCAATTTCAAGTGGCGCATAAGAAACCATAAGCAATTTTTTTCTTTTTTTATTTAGAAACATTTTTTATTGGGTAATGAGAAGCTATATTAACAACTGTATCTCTAGAATATATATTTATACTATATACTGATGTGATTAAATAGATTCATGGTGTGACTAGTAGCAGTTATAATGGAGAACTATGATTTAGGGGAATTATCCAATCAAAACAAGGAGTATACTCTCACATAGAAGTCAAAACTTATTAAAATTAATGTGTCATGTGAAATATAATTTATGAAATATTATAGTAAGGTTCAGAGACACATATTGAGTATATCTATAATTTAACTGATCATAGATATTGAATTAAATGGAAATAATTCATAAGAAAAGCGGTCATTATTTCACACCCGCTTTTAGTGATTTAACTCTATATGAGAACTTAAATCATAGTTTTAAGATTTCTAGTATCTATTATTCCTTGAATTTAAACTAAATATTGGGAATCTATTATATCATTTAGTTTTTATCTTGTTTGGTTGCAACAAAATTAGAAGCATAAACATATTTCATTGATTACAATTCAGAACATCTCTGAATTGTGTTAGATGCCCGAATGGCCCGAAGGCCTTCTTTTTATTCATTTTTGATAATCCCTCTTTTAAGGGTTGAAGGGGAACCCTTACATGTCTCATAGGCTTCATGACATTACATGACTCGAAGGTCTTATAGGAAATCATCCATATTATAACTACTTGTAACTACCCCTCCCTAGTGTCTTCATCATGATGTTAGCTCTCCACCTTCGCATGGTTTTTCGACAAGGGTTCCCATTCTAGTACAGGATAGTCCTGACGGTAAGTGTCATACCCTTTCATTCTTCCAAATCTGTTAGCTTCTGCTCTGGTGAATGCGCTTGCTTTGTATTCTTATCTGGAGCCTACTCCTTGTAGAGTATGCTTGGTCTATTAAGCACAATTTCATATGGCCCAAAGGCCTTGATGTGGTCCGAAAGCCTTACTAGCCTGAATTCCTTGGGTGGCCCGAATGCCTTGAATGATTTGAGGACCAAACTGGTAGCCCAAAAACCCAAATGGGTGAATAGTTCTGGCTACTATAGTACTGAATAGTACCTGCTACAGTGCCTCCTACAGTGCTGTTGCAATACCCAGAAATATTTCTCCACCCAGATTTGATCTCGGGTCTCTTGGATGCACTTTCCAAGTCCTCACCAACCAGTTTAAGGCTCTTATGCCTTATGTATGAATTCACCATGTTTTGGAGCATAATTTCATTACATTAATTTTTCTTAATTTCACTGATTGTATGTTATAATTTTTATATATAAAATATAAACAATATACTGTAAATTAATTCTAATTTATCATGATCATATTGATATTTTCTAAACAATAATATGGAAGAAGTATTTTGAAACAACATGATATACATGCGATTATTAATGATTTAATTCTCAGGAATTCATATGACATGTTTACTCTAGTTCTTCATTTATATCAATTTAAATATTGGAAATGTTTTTAGAAGGTTTCTTATATAAGAGGCTATGTTTCCAACACCCCAGGGATCTTAAATTTTCAATACACATGAGTTAGGGTCTTGGTAAAACCCATCAAGATTTATTGGGGTGTTAAAAGGATATATAATGATATACATATAATGATGATGTACTAATCAATCCATGCTATGAACTTGTGGTAGTTAATGACATCATCTCCCTCATACAAACTGGTGAGGTAGATGTAGAGGAAATAATATTAATTGAGGGTATTCCTAGTGTGCCACCCTTTGAGGTAGTATTAATGAGAGCAATTGAAACTTATAGATTCTGAGGTAGACACTGAAATTTATTACCTTTGATCTTCATTATTTTTAACTAATGCATATATTATTTTTGATCAGCCACAATAACATCAACAATATAAATGAAGGAGAAGAATGAATGAGGTCACTAACTCAGCTTCCTCATCATTGAATATATTAGAGAGCATAAAAGATCCTTAGATCATCTCTACATTAAGAAACTTAGTTATGAATTATGTTCTAATATCTCTATTGGTTTTTATCTCAATATCAGGTTAATTGAGAATATGTAGACTATGAGATAGCTAGTGTGGAAGGAAATTTGGTAATAATTCTATGAAACCCAATCAAGAATTTTTATCAACTGCATATGCTTCAACTCATGTTCATTTCCTTAGGGTATGAAAATTTCAAGACTATAGACATTTATGTCACTGTAAGAAAATATTTTGTGAGTTATATAATGAAATGAGTCATCAAATAAACCTATTAAGGGTTGATATTATGGTTTACCCAATGAAACATAGGGTCATGACACATCAACAAATACATCGGTAAATCATATTTGTGGTTGGGTAGTGAAAATTATCCAATGAAGTCTTTTATATAGAAACAATCTTTCATCAAAAACTATTTTAAGTTGAGGAGAAGATAAAATAACATGGTAAGATTTCTGAAGAGGTAGAAAATATCATTTAAAATTTTAGTATCAGGGCTGGATAGATATATTTTAACTAGGATTCAAACTATATGGGGATTGGTGATATTTTTAGAGTTGTTAGAAAAATAGATTGATTAGTGATCCATTACCAAGGGTGGGGCTGGTGCAAGGGGGTGGGGGGTGGTGCAGGGGGGTTGGGGGTGGTGCAGGGTGTGGGCAGTGGGGGGATGGTGCAGGGGGGAGGGGGCTAGTGCAGGTGGGGAGGGGCTGGTTGGAGGGGAGGCTAGTGTAGGTGGGGAGGGGGGACTGGTGTGGGGGGGGGTGGTGTAGGAGGCAAGGGATTGGGGGGATGATGCAGTATGGGTATGGGGAGGGGAGGCTTCTGCAAGGGGGCTGGTGGAAGGCAACTGATGCGGGGGGGCTAGTGTAGGGGGGAGGGGATATTGGGAGGGGGAGGGGGTTATTGGGAGGGGGAGGGGGCTATTGGTAGGGGGAGGGGTTGTTGGTATTTCAGAGTGGGAGGCTGCTGCAGTGGGGGGATGGGGTTGGTGCGGGGGGCTGGTGGGAGGGGGTTGGGGGGTAGTGGGGGAGGCTGCTGCATTAGGGGGGAGGGGATGGTGCAGGGGGAGGGGTGGTGGGAGGAGAGGCTAGTGCAGGGGGATGAGGGAGGCTGGTGTAGGGGGAAGTCTAAGGAAGGAGGTTGGTGCAGGAAGTGGGGAGGTTGGTGTAGGTAGGGGCGCTGGTGGAGGGGTGGGGGGTGGTAAAAATGCTCTATCGAATAATTATGGATCGTTTCCCATTGGTCATCAAAAAAAGAAAAAGTAAATAAGTGTATGAATCAAATGGTTTAAATATTTATTTGATCCACTTTTGATTTTTTAGTTACTCAATTTCCCATGAGGCTTCATGGGATACTTTTAAGGTCGTGTTTCTTGTTTATAGAAGCGACCTTATGGTTGGGATCCTTCGTTTTCTTTTATATTGACTAAATTTATGGATCTTATTGAATTTATTTATTAATTTAGCTTTCCATGTTCAAATTAAATATATTTCAATGGAAGATGATTCTGTGCACCCAACTAGATAGAAATATTGGACTTATTTTAATCATTTACATCATCAATTTTTTGTTTGGTTTGTTTCTCCTGTAAGAAAGCTGGAAAAGTAATTTTTGTAAGGATGATGTATGATCACCTCCAGTACAAATTCCAGGTATTGTTAAATGATTTAATATTTTTTTCATTGATCTAAGCTATTTTTGGCTAAAAATAATCTTATGTTCTACAAACAACAAGTTATGAAATCTGTTTGTGTATTGATGAGCCAATTTCTAGTAACACTGATCCAATATACAAAACATTTTTTTCTTTTTTTAGTCTCCTGAAACACAAGACTTCTATTTGGGGTCTAAACCCAAATTTATACTACTAGATCAGTGAATGAATTTCACTTAAAATTTGTATGATCTAGTTTTGGTATTAAAACTAATGATGATTCATATTTCACATTTTATATGATTGTTTACCTGTGAATTGATTTCCCACTGGAATGCCTCTTTTTTTCAATCATTTTTTCATTTATTTTTCCTTTAATACCTTTTCTCTATTTATACTCTGGGTTTTAATTTGTTACAGATGATCCTAAAAATATAGAGTACTTACTTAATCTCAATGGGTCTAAGGAAAGGCTTCACCTATTCAAAGAAAACCCATTGGAAGAAGGTTCCATTGATTCTTTGGTTGAAGGTTGTGAAGTTGTCTTCCATACTACATCTCCCTTTTATTATGCAGTCAAGGATCCTGAGGTTACAACCCTTAAATATCTTTTAATTGATATGTGAATTATTTTTTCTAATTAATTTTCATCCTTGTTAGTACTGTATTCCTATAGAGTCCTTTATTAAATACATTTTTTAGAAGAAAAGGTTGGTTTGGATAATAAATCAAAAGATGCTATGTGGAGTGAAGAATTAAAAGAAATTTCACTAAAATTTCTTTTACCACTATCAATAAATAGGACAACATTAAAACCATATTTGGTATGATGAAATATTTATATGGGAAAAGGAATAAGCGAGAGAATAATCAGAAATCATGTTTGGTACATGATAGAGGGAGGGGAGGGAGGGATAAAGGGAATGTATGTTCTATTGTTTAAGGGAAGCATGGATCCTTCCAATTTGGGTGGAATGACATTCCTTATTCAAAAAATATATTTTATGGACATCATTGCCCTTGGTTTTATGTTTCATTTATTAGAATACCTCTAAAACAATGGAAAAATTGAATTATTTATTTTTGTTATTATATATTTAAATCATTTAGAATATTCTGTTACACTTCCATGTATACTTAACAAACTATTGACTCACTAATCCCTTTCCCATTACCTTTCTTATGTATTTTTTGTTTCCATATGAAAGACTTCCCTCATACCAACACCTGGGGTGTACACCAAGTTTTGAATGTCTGCCTTGAAGTCACTGGTAAATCATTGCATCATATCATTTAATCTAGTGGTCTTTATTATTGGAAATGAGTTTCCTCTATCAAGTTCTATTCATTTAACTTGTAAAGTAACCATACTATTTTTATCTAGTTGATTGGCCCATCCACCAGATGTTGCTAGAACAACAAATTTTATTGAGAAAAGTAAAGGTGAATTCATTTCACATAACAGATACTCATACTAAATAATTGAAAAAATGGCATCAAAGTGATCGACTAAAAAAGTTCTTTTATATATTTTTTTGAACATCATATCCTCTGGTCTCTATATTTTATAAAGATTAAGCAACTTTATTTTTTGTGTGTTCTTTTCTTCAATCCAGGATGAACTTATCATTACAACGGTAAAGGGGACACTCAATGTTCTTGGTTCTTATGCAAAAACACCATCTATTAAGATAGTGGTTCTCACATCTTCAATGGCTGTGATTGAATATAATAGAATACCTGTAACCCTTAATGTGGTGGTTGATGAGAGCTAGTTTTCTGTATTTTTTTCATTTTCTATAGGCTATATCCACGGTTTTAAACTGTGGATATAGGTGTATAGCCACAGTTTTGAATCGTGGCTATAAACTGATGTGGAAATATCTATATCAATGGTTTCAAACTGTGTTTATATCTATGGTCCTATTTCTACACCAATAGGAGCCACGACCCACCAAATAGTGGCTATTACCTATAGCCATGGTTTATAACCGTGGTTATAGCCTAAATTTCTAGTGGTGTTAATATCAATGATTCCATGGTACAGATGACCACGCAAGCCTATTTCAATATCCAACCAATGACATTTAAATATTGTTACATAATTCTGTCCCAGATAACATATTTAAATTATTTCTTCCAGAATTCCATAAAAGTCAACTTCAATTTCTCTATGGTGATATTCTCTCAAGAAAACACCACTATTCATTGTTTTTTTATTCCCTATATGAACATGTATGAAATCAAAAACCATTCACCACATATGAATTATAAGATTTAACCATTTTGGATGTTGTATTACTCAATACACACAATCGTTTATCAATTTTATCACCATGTTGAGATACCTGAAAATTTGAAAAACAATTATCAATATAACAAGTAATAAATTGATTTTATATGTTAAACCATAAACGATTTACTTTACCAGCTTTTGAATCCAGTAAGAAAAACTAGTTTGCCGACGTTCTTCAAGAGCGACTAGTATAATTTTTGGAAACTATTTATTGATATGATTATTATATAATCTTAAAATAATATAATATTAATTTACTTTTAAAAAATTATAAAATAAGTGATAGCAGCACTCAATATACAAATGGTTTCACTTCTTCACAGTTGAGCATAACATATGTATGAGATCTGTAATGTTTATCATCTGAAATCCATCCTTCATGAACTCCACCAAATCCAAGTTTGGGATGATTAAAAACTGATATTTTATTGTTTATTTCATCATCAACATTTCTTTTGTTAAAGATCATTCAATTATCTTTTGAGTAATATTTAGATTGAAAAATGTGAGCAGAAAAAATAAATTTCCTCATGAAAATAAGAATATTCAATTGATCCTTCAACTGATACTTTGTTACGTACCTTTTTCTTCAATTTCTTCATGAATCTCTCATATGAGTGCATTCATAGGAACTTTACTAACCCTCCACATTTTTATTCATACAGAAAATGTAATATCAAATTTTCCATTGAATCAAAGAAAACTGAATTTTTTTTCCAATTTATATAAAATTAAAACAACATTTTCTTGCAATTTATTTAGTGAATCGTAGTCTGTTTTCACCACACAAATGTCTTAGAAAAATATGATATTTCTATTAGTGAATCCTAAATCCTAAATCCAATCAGTATAATTCTTTCCATTATAACATGACAATCATGACTTTTTAATCCAATAATATTACCATTTCTAACACATCGAGCCAAATTGAAAACATAATCATCTAAAAGACTAAAATATTCAATCCACTAACAAAATAATAAATGATTTTATTTAGAAACTATATAATCTACTTTTGGATTCATTAAATTCTATGATCTGACATTTTCAAATAGTTTAAGTTCTGGTTGCCTATAAATTTGGGCTAGACCTAATCATGCCTTTAAATTATCTTTGGTCTTACCAGATGTGTCCAAAATTATATAAAATATATTATCAAAATATTTATTCTCAATATACATGAAATCCAACATGTGATAGACTAAAAAATCAGAACAATATAGCAGATCCCAAAAAATACTTTGTTTTATCCAATTGTGTTCTTTCCCAAAGTCATCTATTTTTTGTTGGTTTATAGTCAGTCCAAAGGTAATGAGAGGTAATTAATAGACAATAGATTTTAACTTAATAACTAAGATCATTTTTGGAGTTCCATATCTTTCAATTATACCTTTTTTAAAATGATATATTTTCCTCCAAAAAGGATGATCGGTAGGATAAAATTATTGATGACAGTCGAAAAAACAAGGTTTTCTTCCATTGATGAGAATAAATGATTTGTTTTGTCTCATATAGTATGGACATGATTTTGGACCATGTGTACTCCAGTAAGATAACATGTAATATACTGGGAGGTCACTCATTTCCCACATTAATGGATCTTTCATTAAGAAATTTTGTTTTGCAACAACATCATATGTACTGACACCATTACTCCATAATAAATTTAACTCATCAATCAATGGCTTCAAATAAACATTGATATTATTTTTGGATGTCCTAGAATTAATAAGGTCAAAAAGATATATGGTTCATTCATCAACATCCAAGAAGGTAAATTCTACAGAGTTATAAAGATGGTCCAACAAGAATATTAACTACCGTAAGAACCAAATGGACAAAAACCATTGGTAGAAAAACTAAATCGCACGTTTTGGGCTTCTGAAGAAAAAGATAGATTTACTTGGTCAAAATTCTTCCATGAATCACCATCACAAGGATGATTTAAAATTTTAATGGTTGAAATACTGATTTTGTGCCATGACATCAATTACACTATGTTCTGAGATATAAATAAATGCTGTAATCTGGGGGTAAATGGGAAATACCTCAACTGTTTTTCAGGAATCAATCCAAACTTCCCTATTTGATCCTCTTTGTACATATATTGTCCACATGTAGGAAAACTAACTAACAACTCATTTCACCATAATATAAGATGCAATCATTTGAACATACATGAATATTCTTTTATAGTGGAAAGACTTGAGGCTCTAATACCACTTTATAACATCCCCTGATCCAACATCTCTCACATGGACAAACTGGGTTGGTTGCTAGATCTCAAGCATGCCTCCCCATATTTCAGAGGATGACGACTAGTAGTAGAGGTGTAAATCATATATTAGGAAGACTATACCCCCTTGTATCAAGTTTTAATAATAGTGAAAATAATATCAAAGCAATGTAAATAGAGGAAACAATACAACAATAGATAAACACAATAGTGAAGACAACTAATCAAACCAATAATATGAAAAATAATTTAATGATAGGATGGAATATAGATGAGTTTCAAGATAAAAGAAAAATATATAAATGAAAAAACAACTCAAATAAACACCAAAGACCCCATTCCTGATCCCCATGTTGGCCTCGTATCCAAGATACTTTCTATCTAAGAACAATCCATTAAGTAACCATATATTGAAACATTTCCCACTCAATAACAAGGTTGATTTCTTGAAATCTTTGTAAAATATTATTATGGTTCTATAGGATATTTTAAAAAGTTTCACCCATAATAGAAAATTCATCCATAGCACATATATTATACTCTCAACTATGTCTAAATAAACATCCATCACGCACCTTTTAAAGGTGGTCGGATCTCCAAAAATCCCAAAGGAAATCCACTGGTAGGTGAATGTACCATTTAGGAATATGAAAGTTATTTTATATTAGTTCTTATGGGATATTGGGATTTGGTTGTAACCCAAATAGTTTTCAAAGATGAAATTAAAATTATTTAGATTCAATATCTCAAAGATTTTATTTAAAAGGGGCATGAGAAAATGTACTTTTCTTGTAGTTAAATTCAGCTTCATATAATCGATATAAAGTCTTCATTTTTTCACTATTCTAGTGGGGATTATCTTATTTCTTTCATTTCACACCACTTTGAAACCTACCTTCTTGGTAATTTCTTGAACAAGACTCTCCTAAGGTCCATTAGAGATTAGTTAAATAATTCTAGCATCCAAGAGCTTGATCACCTCTTCTCGAAATACCACTTTTATGTTTGGGTTGAGTCTTCTTTTACTCTCTACTCTAGGCTTGTGTATTGATTCTATGAGAATCATATGAATTCAAAAATAAGGGGTAATTACCTTGATATTATAAATTCTCAAAGAAATATCACTCTTATACTCACTCAAAACCTCAAGAATCCTCTTCTCATGACACTTTTCAAACTCATTTGAAATGATCGCTGGAAGTGTGTCTCCCTTAACCAAAAATGAATATTTCAAGTGGATTGGAAAATTTTCAAGCTAAAAAACTTTTGTTTACTATGAGCATGGAATAATTCTAGGTCTAGGAGGCCTAAGGTCCTCAATAGTGGTTTTATATTACTCATAGAAGTGTGAAAACATATTTTCTTTACTACTATCCATTATGGAAAGTCCTAAAAAATCCTCTTTCAGATTTATTTTCAAATTTTTATTGCTAGTAAGTTCCTTAATGATTTCCAAAAACTTTCCCTCTATGTCATCCAATTTCACACCCATGGTTTCATTTCCAGGCACTATTTCTATTATGAATTCATTTTTATCATTCTCTTTCATTTCTAGGTGTTTTCCTTTTGAAATTTTGAGGAAATGGGGGATATATACTATTTCACTATTGGTGCATGATTAGTGCTAACTATGTTTTTTAAACTATACAACTGCCCAAGTGAAACTAGTGCCACCTACATGGTTAGAATACATTTTAAAAAATCATATGGTTTTCCCATATATTTTTTTAAAATGTAATCCTACCCTTTTCCCCTCACTCATTTTAATCCAAATTCCCTCATTTTATCCCACACTAAAACCAAGAACCCCTGCCCTCATGTGAACCCCTCCCCTTTTTTCTTTAGGTTGATTTCTTGTGAAATTTCTCAAAGATTCTTTAAGAGAACCACTTGGTAAGATATTCCCATTCTCTTTCTTGGTTCTCTTGCATCTCTTCTCATGGTTTTCTTTTTAACCTAAGGCCATGAAGTTCAAGGGTTTATCTTAGACAACCTTATTGAAGAGGATTTTGATGTCTATGGATTTTTTCCTTTTTAGGATTCCTTGCCTCTTTCTAAGTGGTTTACACAGGTTATCATCATTAGAAAAATATTAAGGTAGGTGGTTTCATAAGTTGGATTTTCTATATAAACATTGGGTGCTTGAATGATTTTGAAAATCATTTATAGTTTTTTTCAAGCATATTTTCCACTCTTTAAAGGATATTACATATGGTATAAATTTTTATGAATGTTATCACTACTGGAATTCTTGGTAATTGCGACAGACTATTTGTGACGGAATCCCGTCGCAAATAGGCTTTAGCAACGGGGCCCCGTTGCAAATAGACCATTGCAGAAAATGCTATCGCAAATAAAATTATTTGCGATGGGCCCGTCGCAACAAATCTTATTTGCAACGGGAAACATCACCATCGCAAATAAGCCTCTGATTATATGTATTATATATATATAAACATTTTCGCGACGGGCCCGTCACAACAACTATTAGTGACGAGTCCTTTTCCCGCCGCAAAAAATATATATATATAAAACGTTCTGCGACGGGCAAGTAATCTCGTCGCAAATATATTTTTAAAAATATTTAGTTAAACTATTTGCGATGGGACCCCTTCGTAAATAATAAATTAATTTGAAAAAAAATAAAATTTAATAAAATTACGATTAATGAAAAAATAATATTACTATTATTAAAACAACAAAAAAATAAAAAATATTAAAATTATCAATATTCACAAAAAAATATAAAAAAATAAAAAAAAATATTAAAAATTAAATTATCTAATATTTTCACCGATATAAAATACAGAAAATGTAAATATTTCTTATTACAATGTTAAATTCAAATGTTTGTAACATAAAAAAAATCACTAGGGAGGGTCGTCTTCTGGAGGAGGTGGAGGAGCTGAAGGAGTTGGTGGAGGAAACTTCATCCCTAAACTATGAGTCAGACGACACTTGTACTCAATCTGCTCATGATATTGCTGCTGTCATCGATGCATCTCCTCCTCATGCTGCTACTGCTACTGCTGCCATAGATGCATCTGCTCCTCGTAATGCTGCTCCTATTGTTGTTGTTGCCAACACATCTCTTCTTGCTACTTCTGTAGAGTCTCTATAAGCTTAGCCTGAGCTCACAACTACTCCCGATACTGTGAGCCAGAAGATGGTGCCTCTCCACGAGCTCCTCTCGAGCTGGACGCCGACATCGCAACAGTACCATAATAACTACCAAGAGTCAAATGAGAGATGATACCAACTACTCTTCTCTTCTCAAAGCCATACTGAGTCTCCTGCATCTATGCTGCCTCATCCAAATGGTGAGCACTGGTCTACTCAGTCGTCTCGTCCTGACCCTCAGCCTGTTTCTGAGAGGTCGCAGCCTCATATGACTCCTTCAATTCCAATTGAAAATTAAAATTGTAAAAATATTATATGCAGTTAATTGTCAAACTGGAAAAATAATACTAACCAAAATCTGACGTTGACGATAACCTCTAATCTCTCTAGTGGCTGGATCATTGTACATCCTCTGATAAACATCGAACTCCGTAATATCGGGATGCTCAACTGCCTACCGAAATATAAAATAAACTGTTTATATTTAAAGTAATATAAAATATTTAAAAAATATACTTACTAGATGCTCTCTATGTGAACTCAATGTACGGCTACCAGTTCGATGTGTCACCTCCTGTCTCCCCCGGTTCTGTCGTCCCACTGAAGATCTCCTCTAAAATCCACCACCCAACCAGTGTAAGCATAATCCATCCCAAACGTGAGATGAAATGTACTCTGGTCGGTGGGCTCTACACGACTCATCAAATTCTGTCACCCCTGCTTTTTTAATGGTTTTCCTTCTCAAATTGTACAAAAACTGACGGAAATAGTCACGCATAAAAACCTTCCATGATGCGTGGATAGCGTCGCGCATGCTATCATCTATAGGATAACATAAACCCTATAAATAATTTATAATATCATGTTGTTAATAAAATAAATTTCAAAATAAATATTATTTATTTACGTACCAGCCAATTATGGAACATGTCGCGTCTCACATCAATGGGAATCTGTTCCCATGTGATCCATGGCTGAGAAAAATAATTGCGCAAGATAGCTCTCCCCTGTCCAATAGCTACATGTGCAAAACTGTGAAAAATGAATAAATAATCAAACAATTAGTATATATATAAATAAATTAATGAAATATAACTAAAATATACAGGTTATAATACCTCTGTGTGTGTAGATCGAAACCAAGATGTGGACGTCGCTCGGAGATAGGGTCAGGAATCATCAGTCGTGCAAGACCGCACCCCCTCCACATACCCCCTGAACCGCCAGTAGGCTGAGGGTCAGATGATCCAAAATCTCCCTCATCCAATGGTAGTTCAGCCTCCTACAACTTGAGAAATAGATCAGAGTCCATCTGAAACACAAAATGATTGTTGTTAGAAAATAGTTGAAAATAAATATTATATATAGATATATATATGATTATAATCAGTATTTAACCGTGTCAATGTTTATCTTCATCCTCTTCTCCATAACTATCAATGTCAATGTCTTCATCTTCCTCCTCAACGTCATCAATATCCATATGAGTTTCAATTTCAGCATCTCTTATCATTTCAAATTCATTTGTAATATCATTAACATCTTCATCACCATCGATCCTTAATTGTGGGGTGTCATCATTGATATTCACGTCTCTTTGTGAATCAGATGGATTTTGAGTAGTCTCTTGAAAAATTTTAATTCCTTCTACTTCAGGGATACCACATTCATTTTGAGTAAACTAATTTTTCCAAGATTTCATTTTTATTATGCTCCACCAATCGCTAAAGTCTCTTGAAGTAGCGCAGTACTTTTCATAATAAATTTGATGTGCCTGTTGAGCCAGTAAAAATGGTTCATTTACTGCAAGAAGACTTTTATATATAATATCAACGTTTCCATGAGTCAGATGAACACGCAAGCATCTCTTAGTATCTAACCACCAACATTTAAACATTGTTATGTAATTCTGTCCTAGATAACACAGCTCAATAATTTCATCCAAAATACCATAAAAGTCAACTTCAGCTTCTCTGTGATGTGATCCTCTTAAGCAAACTCCACTGTTCATTATTTTTTTTTGATTCCCCGTATGCATGTGTATGAAATCTAAAACCATTCACCACATATGCATTATAAGATTTAACCATTTTGGATGGTGGGTTACTCAATATACACAGTCACTTATCAATTTTATCATCATATTAAGGCACCTAAAAATTTGTAAAACAATTATCAATGTAATAAATAATAAACAGAATTGATATTAAACCATCAAAATTTATGTTACCAATTTTTGAAACCATTGAGAAAATTTTTTTTGTCTGTGTTCTTCAAGAGAAGCTACTGGAATTTGTGGAAGTTGTTTCTTGATATGATTATCATATAACCTACAAATAAAATAATTTTAAATACTATAACATAAATTATAGAATAAGTGATAGAAGCACTCATAGGAAAAATGATTTCATTTCTTCACAGTTGAGCAGAACGTATGTATGATCTCTGTGATGTTCATCATCTGAAAGTCATCGTTCATGAACTCCACTGAAACTAAGATTTGGATGATTAAAAAATTTTAATTTATTGTCCATTTAGTCATTAAAATTCCCCTCATTTAGTCCCATGCGATTGTGTTTTGAGGGATATTGAGATTCAAAATAATGAGAGCAGAAAAAAGAAATTTCCTCTTGCAAATAAGCTTCATCAATTGAGCCTTCAACTGATGCTTTGTTACGTATTTTTTTCTTCAATTTCTGCATGCATCTCTCAAATGGGTACATCCATCGAAACTGTACTGGACCTCCACATTTAGCTTCATGTGGAAAATGTAATATCAGATGTTCCATTGAGTCAAAGAAAGTCGGTGGAAAGATTTTTTCCAGTTTACATATAATTACAGCAACATCTTCTTCCAGTTTTCTTAGAGCATTATAGTCTGTTGTCGCTGCACAAATGTCTCAAAAAAAATGATATGTCTGTTATCTAATCCCAAATCATAGAATTAAACAAACCTCTAAATCCAATCGGGATAAGTCTTTCCATTATAACATGACAATCATGACTTTTTAATCCAGTAATATAACCATTCTTAACACATCTACCCAAATTGGAAGCATAGCCATATGGAAGTCTTAAATATGAAATCCACTGACAAAATAATAAGTGACTCTATTTGTATAGTGTATAAGCTACTTTTGGCTTCATTAACCTCTGTGATCTGACATTTTCAAATAGTTCAAGTTCTAGTTGCCTGCAAATTTAGGTAAGATCTAATCGTGCCTTTACAGTATCTTTGGTCTTACCTGGTGTATCCAAAACTGTATGAAATAAATTATCAAAACAATTCTTCTCAATATGTATAACATCCAATATGCGGTGGACCAAAAAATCAGACCAATACGGAAGATCCCAAAAAATGATCCATTTTATCCAATTATGTTCTTTCCCAAAGCCTTGAATTTTATGTTGGTTTAATGTTAGTCCAAATGTGATGGGGGGTAATGAAAATACAATTGATTTTAACCCTGTACCTGAGATCATCTTTGGAGTTTCATCCCTTTCAATTGTACCTTTTCTGAAATGAGATTTGTTCCTCCAAAAAGGATGATCGGTTGGAAGAAATATACAATGACAATCAAAATAGCAAGGTTTTTTTCCATTGATGAGCATAAAGGATTTTTTTCTTTCATACAGTAATGACATGATTTTAGACCTTGTGTACTCCAACCAGATAACATGCCATATGCCGGAAAGTCACTAATCGTCCACATCAATGCAGCTTTTAATATGAAATTTTGTTTCGCAGCAACATCATATGTAATAACACCATCACTCCACAATGCATTTAACTCATCAATCAATGGTTTCAAATAAACATCAATATTCTTTTTCGGATGTCCTGGGATTAATAGAGTCAAAAATATATAAGGTTCCTTCATCAACATCCATGGAGGAAAATTGTACAGAGTTATAAAGACAGACCAACATGAATAATAACTACCATAAGAACCAAACGGACATAAACCATTAGTAAAAAGACCCAATCGCACGTTTCGGTCTTCTATAGCAAAAGATGGATGCAGACGGTCAAAATATTTCCATGAATCACCATCAGATGGATGATTCAAGCTTTTATCAGTTGAAAACTTGGTTTTGTGCCATGAAATCATTGACATTGTGTTCTAAGACATAAATAAATGTTGTAACCTGGGTGTAAGGGGGAAATATCTCAACTGTTTTACTGGAATCGGTCTAGACTTCCCTGGTTGAGCTTCTTTATACCTCGATTGTCCACATGTGGGACAACTATCCAATGACTCATTTTCGCCAGAATATAAGATGAAATCATTTATACATGCATGAATATTTCGATAACTAAGTCCCAGATTACGAATCAGCCTCTTGCTCTCATAGTAATTTGAAGGCAACACATTTCCTTCAGGTAACAATGTTTTAACCAAATAAAATATCTGATCAAAACAATTGTTTGACATTGAATTATCTGATTTAATAGCCATAAATTTTGCAACCACTTCTAATTTTCTTATCTTGCAACCAGGATATAATGCATCCTTAGCAGACCTCAACAAATCATAAAATTTGGATGGTGCCAACTCAGGAGTTAAATCAATATCATCGTGAGTTTCAGTTTGTTGCACAAATGGACCTGCAACATCATGTACTAAATTTTGAAACCATGATGGATCTGGAATCAAGTTATTAGGATCTTATCTGGAACTTCATTCATTATGTTGATACCAAAAACATAATCTGGTTTAAAACCAAACCACAAGAGATGTCCCCCAACCTTGTCAAATGTGTCAAACGTTCTCAGAGCATATTTTTTACAAGGACACTTAATTGTGCCTTCTGAAACATATTCTGGTTTTGATGATGTAAATGCTAAGAAAGCTTCAACACCCTCAATATATATAGGATTTAAACTAGAACCATTTGGATTTCTACGCTGATTTATCCAAGCTCTATCATCTAATAATGATTGATGTCGACTTCCTTGTTCTATATTTTTCTACATAAAATATAAAATCATCACTGTTTTTGAATAATTTGAAATTATAAAAACATTATCTGAAAAAAGAAGATAAATAATTACAACTACTTAATAATTACCATTAATTAAGGGTGACACAATTTCCAGTGGACTGACGACTACTCTTTTGTCTGACGGCTCATTTAATTGCATCTTTCTCACACTTATTATTGCTAATTATTGCTAAATATTTCTAATTATTCCTAATTATTGCTAATTATTAAAAATTATTACTAATTATTACAAATTTTTACTAATTTTTACTAATTAGTACTAATTATTACTAATTATTACAGTTTATTACTAATTATTACTAATTATTACTATTTATTACTAATTTAGCAATACTTAAAAATACTTAGCAAAAGGAAAAATGCTTGAATAATGAAAGGAAATTTGGTAATCATCGTTGTGGAGATGATTACAAATTTTCCCTTCATTATCCAAGCAGATTTCATTTACTAATTATTAGTAATAAAAAAATTATATTATCAATATTTATGAAAAAACAATATTAATATTATTAAAATAATAAAAAATTTATAAAATATTAAAATTATCAATATTCGCAACAGACTTTGATCTATTCTTAAGATGTTCAAATCTCAAAGGGTCGTCAATTGTCAAGTCATGCGCAATAAAAAGTTTTTGTCAGTCATGTCCAATGTGAACTCTATAACTGTACTTTCATGGTTGATCACCTCGCAAGTAATGTTGCAATAGGACGGCTAGAGTAATGACGTTCTCATCTCTAAGATCATCTCACATGACGCTTTACATAGATCATTCTTCCTTAAAAATTTGAGGGAATATCAGTATCTTTCCCTTAAATTTTCAAGGAAGAATGATCTATGTAAAGTTCCATGTGAGATAATTCTTATAGATAAGAAGGGCATGACTTGGGTTGTCCTATTGCAACACTACTTGCGAGGTGATCAACCATGCAAGGACAATTATAGAGTTTACATTAGACATGGCTGACACAAACTTTTTATTGCGCATGACCTGACAATTGGTGACCCTTTGAGATTTGAACATGTTAATAATAGAGCAAAGCCTGTTGCAAATATTGATAATTTTAATATTTCATAAATTTTTTATTATTTTAATAATATTAATATTTTTTTCGTAAATATTGATAATATAATTTTTTTTATTGCTAATTATTGCTAAATATTTCTAATTATTGCTAAAAATTGCTAATTATTTCTAATTATACCTAATTATTTCTAATTATTTCTAATTATACCTAATTATTCCTAATTATACCTAATTATTGCTAATTATTCCTAATTATTCCAAATTATTCCAAATTATTGCTAATTATTCCTAATTATTGCTAATTATTAAAAATTATTGCAAATAATTGCCAATTATTGCTAATTATTGCTAATTATTGCTAATTATTGCTAATTATTGCTAATTATTGCTAATTATTGCTAATTATTGCTAATTATTGCTAATTATTGCCAATTATTGCTAATTATTGCTAATTACTGCTAATTATTTCTAATTAATGCTAATTATTGCTAATTATTGCTAATTATTTCTAATTATTGCTAATTATATCTAATTATTACTAATTATTACTAATTATTACTAATTATATCTAATTATTACTAATTATATCTAATTATTACTAATTATTACTAATTATTACTAATTATTACTAATTATTACTAATTATTACTAATTATTACTAATTATATCTAATTATTACTAATTATATCTAATTATTACTAATTATATCTATTTATTACTAATTATATCTATTTATTACTAATTATATCTATTTATTACTAATTATATCTATTTATTACTAATTATATCTATTTATTACTTATTATATCTATTTATTACTAATTATATCTATTTATTACTAATTATATCTATTTATTACTAATTATTACTAATTATTACTAATTATATCTATTTATTACTAATTATTGCTAATTATTGCTAATTATTGCTAATTATTGCTAATTATTGCTAATTATTGCTAATTATTGCTAATTATTAATAATTATATCTAATTATTACTAATTATTACTAATTATTACTAATTATATCTAATTATATCTAATTATATCTAATTATATCTAATTATATCTAATTATATCTAATTATATCTAATTATATCTAAATATATCTAATTATTACTATTTATTACTAATTATATCTATTTATTACTAATTATATCTATTTATTACTAATTATATCTATTTATTAGTAATTATATCTAATTATTACTAATTATATCTATTTATATCTATTTATTACTAATTATATCTATTTATTACTAATTATATCTATTTATTGCTAATTATATCTATTTATTGCTAATTATATCTATTTATTGCTAATTATGTCTATTTATTGCTAATTATATCTATTTATTGCTAATTATATCTATTTATTCCTAATTATATCTATTTATTCCAAATTATATCTAATTAATATTAATTATGACTAATTATTTATAATTATCACTAACAATATCAATTTCTTAGTAAAAATAATTATAAATAAAAATCAATTGAAATCTAATTAAATTACAACTAATAAACAACAATTAAATTTAACATAAAATAAATAAAATAAATATAAAAAAATACAATATAAATACCTTAAACATTGATATTTTGAAGATATTGACGCCCTCCAATTGCTCTTGTATAAAAAATTTCAACTAAAAGAAAAATTTTCTTTGAAACTGAAGAATGAAAATAGAGAGAGAGCAAGATCTGAATGATTTGGGAAAAAAAACGGATGGGGGTATATATAGGTTAGAGTAGTTGCGATGAGGTTATTAGCGACGGGATTCCCGTCGCAAATGGTGGTATTTGTGACGGGGGCTGTCACAAATAACCTTACCCGCATTAATTACAGTCGGCGGTTAAAAGGTTATTTGCGACAGGTCCCGTCGCAAATAGTTCCTGCAGACAATCGTTTTGCGACTGGAGGACATCCCGTCGCAAATACCCCTACGCGGTTTAGCGCGCAAGCCGCGCGGTTTGGCGCACAGTCGCGCCAAACTATTTGCGACGGGATACAACTCCCCGTCGCAAATAATATTCGCGCGGTTTGGCGCGCAAGTCGTGCCAAACTATTTGCGACGGGAGACGAAAACCCATCGCAAATAATCGGTTATTTGCGACGGGAAATTTTCACCATCGCAAATAGATTCCTGGATGGGTTATTTGCGACGGGAAGAAATCCCATCGCAAATAGTGATTTTTCTCGTAGTGTATCTTTTGAAATTGTGAAGTAAATTGTTTTTAATAACATAGTTTTTGTATTGAAAGGGGGACTGGTTGTTTTGTGTTTGATAAAAGGGCCTATTTAGACCATCTTTATGATTAATGATGGAATTGTTACATTTTAAGAAGGGGTATTAGCACATGGTAATCTGTGTATCTATAGGGGAAGATTGAAATTAAGTTCCCATTTGGACTACACCACACTAACTAAACATAGTAGAGTTGGTTATCAAGGTTGTAGTGTTGTAGATGAGAATCACCGCACCGCTAGGCCAAGACATGCACTCTTGAGAGGTTAGTTGGATATGGTGTCATTAGATGGGAATCACCATGCCTCTAGGCCAAGGCATGATCTTCTTATTGGTTTGCATCACATTTGTATTGGACTGTTAAATCACAATATGGTATGTGGGTTCTAGTGTACCTTAGGCCTTAGTTACCTCAGGGATATCCCATGATGCTTTATTATATTTTTCTGCATAGTATGTTTCCTCTAATAAAATCATTTAAATCCAATTATCTTCTTTTAGTTTTAAAATAATAAAATCATATGTTCATAACCCTTATTTTCAATCTAGAATGATGGTGCTTATCTAATAATGATTTCTTATGATATACTTGGTGGGATGATATTGGTCTAATTGTGCTCACACCCTAAATACACCCAATGGGTGTATGTATACATTGTTTTTACAGACACAGGTAGAGGTAAATGGCCTATTGGGGGTAGTGGTTCTTTTTGTTAGTGGAGCATGGGATGGTGGTGGTGACATTGTGGGAACTAAGTCTTCATGTCACATGAAGAGTGAATTTTATTTCATTTTTTGTTTTAGTTTTTATATCATATTGATGTATCACTTACTCAACTTCCCACCCTATTATTTTGTATATGTATACAGTTAACTCACCCTTTTTGGTTATAGCATGTTTATTATTTGTTTTCATTTATGATTGTTGATATCTTTTTGAGATTTCATTTATGCTTCTACTGGTTATTTCCTTATTTCTTTAGATTCATCTATTTGAGAGAATGAATTACCAAGATATGGAAAGGTCATGATGGATCCTTGATTTGGATCATTTTAATGGTTTTCATTGGGTAAAATGTTCCCAAAGGTGATTCTTGATGCTTATATACTAGTTGTCAACCTGTGGGGACCAGAAACGCCCTTTCAGACTTACTATGGGCCATCTAGAGTGCTCGAATGAGGGGTGACCCATGCTGGTTTGTAAAAAAAAATGTATCAGAGCCAAGTTTTTTTATTTTTGATATCTAGGAAGTCATGGTAGACTAAAAATAGGATCATCGGGGCTTGAGGGGTAAGTTGAGATGAGTGTCTGGAAAATACTCCTTATAATAATCCTTAAGTCACTATAGGATATTGGGAAATGTGTATTTTGAGATGTGTTTTAATATAATTTTGAAATTTCAAGAGGTTTTTGGTAAAAAATAAAGATTTATATGACCTTTTATATGATTCATGGTTATGATACATGGACTTTAGATCATGCATCTAAACCGTGTCGTCCAAGTGTATGGGTTCTATTGTGACTCGCATGGTTGGTGCACAGTTTACCAAACTAGGGGGCCAAACCGTACATAGTGAAGAGTATGTTTTTTACTCTTTAAAGTGTTTTCTTATGATTATTGAAAGTTTTTTAATCAATGTTTAAGATTTTGATTGAGATTGTATACCTATTTTTATGGATTCCATTTTCTTATTTGGTTTTATATAGTGTCATACCTCCTTGAAAGCATCTTGTGAACCCTCTAGATGATGTCAAAGATAATGTTCCATGAGACTATACCTCAGTGGATTAGGATCTCATTGAATTTGTGGTTTAAATGGTCTAAATAATGGAGAAAATAGTATATATTGGTCCTTCTCAAGCTAAAGAAGTGAGTTCCAGCTCAGAAAAAGATCAATCTTGGGAATCCATCCTCTATAAGCCTTCATATTACAAAGGAAGCAACGATCCCCAAAATTTTAAGGATTGGTTAGAAATGATATAAAAGATATTTGATTTCCTTAAAATCCTAAATTCTATCAAGGTTAAGTATGTCTCCTTTATGCTTGAATAACCTATTTAGAAATGGTGAGAGTCATTTGTTTAGGCTAAGTATCTCAAAAACTTAGAATATAAGGATTTAAAGGATGCCTTTACCCATCAAATATATCGAGTCATGATGGCATTGGCCAAGTCCCAAGAATTTTCTTCTCTCCAGCAAGGTGATATGAAAATTATCGAGTATGCTAACAAATTCACAAATACTGTTTATTTTACACCAGAGATGGTATCAAATGATAAGTTAAAGGTTTGATGATTTGAAATGATTCTTTATCCTAACATTCGATCTTAGGTCTTATTATTAAAGATCTTAACCTATAATGAGGTTGTGGATTGGGTCCTCATGGTATATATTAATCATATAGGAATTTTAGGGATGAATGATATGCCACCTGTATCCAGTGAGAGTGGTAATGGAATTTCTGAGAATAAGAGGGAACATGATGAGATGAGAAAAGTGAGTAATAGTGGCTCCAGGAACCTGTAGCAGTACTCAACATAGACATTCTTGGGTGGTGTATCTCTCATCTATTATCAGTGTAGAGATTTTGGGAATACTAAGATCACATGCTAAGTCCCTCCTAAGGATTTCTATTCTTGTGAGCATCTAGGCCATCTGTAGTGGTTTTACAAAGTCAACCCTCCAAAGTGGTGAAGGCTCCTTAACACCTAAGGGATATTCTACTCATTCTAATTCCTCTAAGGAAGTAGGGCCCTGATCTTAGGGGCATAGAGGTGGGACTAGTTTATCTTATGGGTGGATTCGGCTAAGGGAGGAACCTCATACTAGTGGAAGAACTTAGACTCAGATCGATACTAGACAGTTTCATGTCGTGGAGCTGGCTATCATGGAGTCTTAGACATGACCGATGATAGTGAGAGATGCTATTCTTATTACATCATCTATGGTGATTTCTTTATTTGATATCAGTGCTTCACACTCATTTATCTAGGTTCATGTTGTGTAATTTTTAAAACTTATATATTATCTTACTTCATAAGTTCTAGAAATATCAATACCCATAGAGAAGAATAAAGATCATGAATTTTGGTTCCCTTCATGTACTATCTTTGTATTGGAAGTGTAGATAGTGTGGGACTTCCTCATTCTCAAGATGAATCTATTTGATACTATCAACAGGATAGACCGGATGGTTTCCTTCAATGCTCACATTGATTACTACCCATGAGGGAGATGTTTACCACCCCCTATGGGAACTCTCACGTGTTTCAAGGTGAATGAGATCCTTGGTCGACTCGGGCAGGAGTGCCCCTTCCTAAAGTGGGAAATTTTTCAAGTTAGTCAGCATCCCTCTTGATTGAGTCCGTTAAAATAAATTCTAGAATTATTATTCCTTTAGTTGTAAGGGAGTTTACTGAGGTGTTTCTAGATGAATTTCTAGGTTGTACCCTAGAACAGGAATTTGAGTTCCCTATCGACCTGGTTCCCTAAACTCATCTGATATATTTCCCCTCTTATCATATGGGACCCAAAAATTTAAAAGAACTAAGTATTTAGCAATATGATCTAGATTATAAAGGCTTCATCCACCCTATCATGTCTCCCTAGGCCACTCTATTTCTCTTTGATAAGAAATCATATGGGTCTCTTCGCTTGTATATAAATTATTAGAGGTTGAATCAGGTGATTATTAAGAAAAAATATCAATTTCCCCATAGTGATGACCTCTTTTATCAGCGAATGGGGGAAAGGTGGTTTTCAAAAATCGACCTCTTTTCGAGTTATCATAGGATAGGGTGAGAAAAGTTGATGTTCCTAAGACTAATTTTTGAAGTAGGTATATCCATTTCAAGTATCTTATGATACCATTTCTTTTGAACAATGCTTCAATAGTCTTCATGGTGCTTATGAACTATATATTCCATTCGTACCTAGATTCCTTTTTTGGTGGTATTTTTCGATGACATTAAAGTTTACTCAAATACCAAAGAGGAGCATAGAAATCATTTGAGTCTAGTTATGGGGACCTTTCATGATCATCTCCTCTGTGCTAAGTTATCCAAATGAAAATTTTAGATCCAAGAAGTCAAATTCTTAGGAAATGTGGTATAAAAACAAGGAATTTTAGTTGATCCTGAGAAGGTATGTCCTGTTATGTCTTGGGAAGAACTAAGAAATGTTTTCAATATTAGGATCTTCTTAATATTAACATGATGTTACTGTCATTTCTTAAAATATTTCTCTAGGCTAGAATCACCCCTAACTACTCTCACCTAGAAGGGGGTAAAATTCTTATGAAGACCTAAATTTCAAGCATCCTTTGAAAAGTTAAAGTGACAGTTAACCTCAGATCTTATCTTGACATTTCCTAAAATCGGTCATGGATATGTGGTTTATTATGATTCATTATGTATGAGATTGGGTTGTGAGATCATGTAGGGTAATCACATGGTGTCTTACAGTTCTCATTAGCTTCAAACACATGAGAAGAACTAACCAACACATGACCTTGAACTCAGAGTGGTGATGCATTCTCTTAAGTGTTGAAAATGCTACCTATTTAGGGAGAAGTTCATGGTATGTTCTAATCATAATAGTTTAATCTATATCTTTTCTTAGAAATATCTAAACCTTAGGCAGATGTGATGGGTTAAGTATCTTTAGAAATTTGAATTTGATATCCCTATATGCCAAGAAAGGGGAACGGGGTCGCAAATGCTCTTGGATGAAAAATTTCCCCTCATTCCTTAAAATAGTCCAGTAACGAATGGAGTTTAATGAGACTTTTCTCCCAGATGCATTTGGAGGTGAAAGAGGATAAGGAAGATGTGTCTCTCTAGTGTCTAGTTGAAACTATCACTTCTTGAGTTTATTTTCCATGAGAAACTGGGGGATGAAGATTATCAACACATTGGGAGAATTATAAATAATTGGGAGACCATCGACAAGTGGTCTCTATCTCTTGAGGTAATCTTCTATTTTTAGAACTAGGATATGGTCCCTTTATCTACAAAGGATATTTTGATGGAGGATTGTCATTATTCTTAGTGGGTCATCCACCCCGACACCACTAAGATGTATTATGATCTGAAGCACCAATTATGGTGTTTGGGAATGAGACATGACATGGATGAATTTGTTTCAATATGTTATACTTTCTAGTAGATCAAATCTGAGAATCAAAATCCCTCTGGTCTATTCTAGCCTCTTCTTATACCCACCTAGAAGCGGGAAGATATATCCATAGACTTCATCATGGGATAACCTCATACCACTCAGGGAAAGAATTCTATCTGGTTCATGAGTGATAGACTAACCAAATAATCCCATTTTATCCCAATTATAGATATTATTAAGGTGGAATAGTTGGATAGGTTGTATGTGTAAGTGGTCATGATGTTACATGGTGTACTCTTTTCTATCATCTCAAATAGGGACTTGTGTTTCACCTCACAATTTTGTAAAGGACTTCAAGAGGTGATGGGACCCTAGGTGAATATGAGTATAGATTTCCAATTGCATACAGATGGCTATATGGAATAAGAAATCTTGAATTTAGAGGATATACTCCATGCCTACATCTTAGATTTCAGAGGTTCATGCGATAACCATCATAAACTAGTTGAATTCACTTATAATAACAACTATCAGTCATCGATTAGAATGGATCCTTTTTAGGCTCTGTATGGTTGGTCATAATAGACTCTACTCTGCTGGGATGAGGTGGGTAAAACCTCCTTGGTGGGATTGAGTATCATACAAGAATCAAAAACAAAGGTTCATAGGATTTGAAAATGGTTGGTGACTTCTAAGAGTCTCCATAAGTCTTATGTTGATCATCAATATCGTCTCTTGAATTTTTCAGTGAGGGTCAGGTGTTTTTAAAGGTGCCACCTTGATCAGGTCACTGTCAGCTCAGAAAAAAGGGAAATCCCTCAACAAGGTATGTGGAGCCCTTTAATATCTCTAACAGTATTGGGAAGGTATCTTATTGATTAGTGTTTTTTCCTTAGTTAACTTCAATCCATGATGTGTTCCACATCTCGGTTAAATAAGTATAACTCGTAACCCTCTAATATTCAAAATTGGGAAGAGCTTGTGTTGGAGCCTAATGTTTCAGTGACTAAGAAACTTTTTCAGATTCTTGGATCCCAAGAGAAGGTTCTACATGGTAAATATATCTCATTGTTCAAAGTGTTATGGAATCACAAGGGTGATTATCATGAGACTTGGGAGTGAGAGTCTTTTTTAAGGGAGTAGTGGCCTCACCTCTTTCTTGACCAAATGTATTTGAGATGACTTTCTGGGGGTAGAAAGTGATATAATGGGTATAATTATCTCACCTAAGGTGTCATTTTTAGGTACTATTTCTATTATTTATTCATTTTTACCATTATATTTCTTTTCCAGGTGTTTTCCTTTTTAAATTTTGAGAATATGGGGGATAGATCCTGTCGCACATTTGGCGAACAGTTAGTTCTAACCATGCGACAAACTGTACAAAGCCTATAGTTTCTTAACATATGTGTTTCTCACAAATGATGTATGATTTTTCTAAATATTTAGAAAAATTGTTTGACTGTCTATGTGAAACTAGTTCCACTCATATGATTAGCACATGTCTTGGAAAACTATGCATCCAAATAGTGTGGTCAGCCCAGTTTTGTAAAAAATATTAATTTACCCATTTACCCTTCACTTGTTTTAACCCTAGTTCCATCATTTTCTCCAACACTCAAACTAGGTTCCCTTCCCCTCACGATAATCCTCTCCCCTTCCTCCTTGGGGTAATTTCTTATGGAATTTCTCAAAGATTCTTCAAGATAACCTCTTGGTAAGTGAATCCCCTCCCCTTTCCTGGTTTTCTTCCCTCTCTTCACATAGATTTCTCTTTACCCTAAGGCCATAGAAGCCTAGGGTTTTTCTTAGTCAACCCTATTGAAGGTTTTTTTGATTTTTATGGATTTTTTTCCTTTTTAGGACCCCTCGCCTCTTTTTAAGTGTCTTTACACCCATTGTCATCATTGTCGACAAATTAAGGTTGATGTTTTCATAAGTTCGATATTTTATATAAACCTTTGGTGCTTTATTTCTTTTAAAAATCATTTATATTTATTTTCAAGTATGTTTTACATTATTTAAAGGATTTTATATATGATATAAATGTTTGAAGAATGTTATCTTTTGAAATTTGAAATTAAATGGTTTTGAAAATCATTGTTTTTGTATGGAAAAGGGGGTTTCTTGTTATGTGTTTGATGAAAGGCCCTCTTTGGACCACGAATGTGATTAATGATAGAATTGTAACATTTTAAAAATATGTATTAACATATGGGAACTTTGGTATATGGTGGGTGACAATGGAATTAAGTACCCCTTTAGACTATGCCACAATAACTAAACATACTAGACTTGATTATCAAGGTCAGGTTGTAACGTCACCCGATCTGGCACTCTCTCACGTGGCCAAACTCTATTGGTTACTTGACCTCGAGCGTGAATAAATGTATTCCATAGGCTTCCAACTAGTAGTGGAGGTGTAAATAACATAGTGGGGAGACTATACCCCCTGATATGAAGTTCTAATAATAGCGGATATAATATCAAAGTAATAAAAATAGTGTAAATAGTACAACAATAGTAGATACACACAATAGTGAAGGCAACTGATCAAACCAATAATATGAAAAATAATGTAATGAAAGGATAAAATGTAGCTAAGTGTCAAGATGAAAGTAAAATAGATAAATAAATAAAAAAACTCAAAGAAGACACCAAATCCCCTGATCTTGATCCCCATATCGGTCTTGTCTCCAAGATCCAACCCATCTAGTAAGAAAAAATCATCAACAATGTCATTTTCTCTTGTCCAAACCTGTATCCATGTAATTTTCTCAGGTAAACGGAGGCCCGAAAGGGTGTGAGTATAACTCAGTAGGTTGACACCACCATGTCTAAACAAAACCAGTCCAATAGTAAGTGCATGAAATAAAGTGTTAAACATGAGTATTAATTAATCAATTAATACAGTATAATAATCAACCTACTTTGGAACCATGCTGGAATATCTCTGAGCATGTAGCAGTACCATGCCAACCGTAACCATAAGTTCATGGCATAATCACATAACTGGGAAAATCCCTCTGTATAAGTATTTCAGCATGACTGGGTCAAGCCCTATAAGCATTACAACATAACTGGGTCAACCCCTTTATATAATCATTTTAGCATAACCAGACCAAGCCCCATAAGAATTATAGAATAACCAGTTCAAGCCCTCTATATAAGAATACCAACATAACCAGGCCAATACATATAAGAATTGAAAAATAACCAGTTCAAGCCCTATAAGCATTACAACATAACTGGGTCAAGACCTATAAGAATTATAGCATAACTAGGCCAATCCCTATAAGAATTACAACATAACATACAACACAAGTCATAATGGAAAGAAGAACACGACATTTTCATCATAAACCACAAAGTTCAATTCATCCAATTACCTTTTGCCCTTAAATTCCCTTTTTTCATCAAGTTATGTCTTAAACCATTAACATGCCAATATACACAACCATATCATATCAAAGTATCTCCAGTCATTTCAATAAACAAGTGATCCATTTTCCAAAATAATCCTATCAAAACAATTACTTAAGGTCTCCTTTCATGCTAATTCATGTTTTAATACAATAATTAGTTCATTATTGTTCAAGGTAACTCTATGGGTGGCCGTAGCCATGCCTCAATATTGTTGGATCCAAAGGGATCCAAGGAGTGGTCCAAACACATGATTATCATCACCCATTAATCTGTCAGTTAACGCACACATTATGTTGGCACGATCACATGGTATTGTACACACTTAAACAATTAAAAACATACCATATAGATTTGTTCTAGACCACCTACCTTAATACGATGATCAAAAAAATACCCCTAACAAGGAAAGACAATGAAGGATTATGGTGAAGGAGATCAACAAGGAAAACCTAGATCACACAAACATCAAAATCAAAACCCAATTCAACGAAGGTCAAGGGATCACACCGCTATAGTAGAGGATAACATAAATAAGGAGAAAACCAAAGAAAAGGAACTCACTAGAGATCAAATGCTAGAATAAGATGTCTGGAAGGGAAGGAATCACTCGAAAAATGAATGGAGTCACCCTAGGGTTCAAGAGAAAAGGCAGCACAATGAATGGAAATAAAATCATATGTGCAGTGTGGTTTAAAACCATTGGTCCTGAGATATTAATGATGTGAACCCCTTCACAATGTGAATTTATTTATTTATAAGATACATTGAAAAACGCATTGAATCATGTTAAAATAACCTCAATCGACCTTTTCATGTTGTAAACCAGTTTTAGCATGTAAACGTTTCATGATTTGAATCATTTCACAACTTTTTTCTGAAGATGGATTCATGTTGCCTAATAGGTTCATGGCATGAAATTTCCCAACATAAAGATTCTACATAAACACTTAGAAAAATCCCCGGGTCAAACCAAACCTCCAAAGGACCTCCTCTTAAGCCTTTTTTATATTTATACTTGGACTCCATTAATTCAAACAAACATACATCCCCAAAATTTAGGTCTTTTTCCCTAGAAAAACTCTCTATCCCCAAAGAAAGGCTTGGTCACCAAGGTTTAAGAGTAGAAAACCCCAACTAAAAGAGTCTTACCCAATACATGGAAAAATATGGGATCTTAAAACCTTCATATAATATAACAGATCATTCTTAAGGTACTCCAAGAATCATTGTGGGGTCTCAATAAACAAGTCTGGACACTGTGCTCATATATCATATTCCCCCTCTTGGTCTCCTTTTGAACACGCCCATGCTTCCACTACACTCACACTATAGGTATAGTCTATCCCCAGAGATACTTCTCACTATAGTCCATAATCCTATCAGATTCTTCTCAAATGACGCATCTACACCAAGCTCAATGTCATCAATGTATATCACATGAGAAGGTTAGGGATGATATCTCTAAAGTTACGACATGTGAAACACAACATGCATGGAACTGTAGCATTGTGGAAGGGTCAATCAGTATGCCACTTGACCGACTCTCCCCACTATCTCAAAGGGACCGACAAACCTAGGCGCCATCTTTCCTTGTTTCCTAATACAGCATTAACCCAACCTAGGTGACACCCGAAGGAAAACATGATGACCTGCCTCAAACACCATAGGTCATCTTCAATGGTAAGTATAAGATTTATAAATGCTTTGTGCAATCACCAACTGCTTCCTGATCAACTGAACTTGTACAGACGTCTCCTACATGGGACTAGGTCTAAGAAGCGCTGACTCACCTGCCTCCAACCAACAAAGGGGTGAATGGAATAACCTCCCACACAAAGCCTCTAAAGGTTCCATTTGGATCGATTCCTATAAGCTATTATTATATGCAAACTCTATGAGTTCCATATGTTTTTTCCCAAAAACCATCGAAATCCATCACATAGTCTTGTAACATATCCTCCAGAATCTAAATAATTTTCTCAAATTGACTGTCAACATGAGGATGATAGTTTGTACTCAGAAGAACCTATGATCCCAGAGTCTTCTGAAGACCCTACTAGAACCAAGACGTAAAACAGGGATCTCTATCAGAAATGATACTCCTTATAACACCATGTAGTCAAACTATCACCTGCATTTAGAGACTACCCAAATCATCAAGAACGATGGTCTCCCTAATGTTCAATAAGTGGGCTACCTTCTTCAGTCGATCTATAATCACCCATACCGCATCATTCTTATGAGGTGTCTTGGGTAACCCCATTACGAAGTCCATACCGATATCATCCCATTTTCATTCTGAAATGGGTTGAGGCCCCAACAACCCAGTTGGCCTCTAGTTCTCAGCTTTCACCTATTGACATGTGAAATATCTTGATACAAAGCCTACTACCTCCTTTTTTATTCTTGGCCACCAGTATTTTTTACAGAGATCATGATACATCTTTTTCAGTCCTATATATACCACCCATATTGAAGCACAAAACTCCCTCATCAGCTCCTCATGTAAGCCCATAAGAACCCATACTCGGTTACGGTAAAGAAGAGAGTTGTCGCTGCTAAGATAAAATCCCAATAGTGACTATCCACTGTATAAGTTTTCCCTTAGAGATATTCCTTTTGGATCATATAACTGATTGGTCTTGATCTGGTACAAAATAATGAGTATAACATATGTTGAAGTTAGAGCTACTCGTTAATGGAACTCCTAAACATCTAGATGCATGTCTTTAAAGAGCATCACATCCACCACTCATCACGAGACTCCTGTACTGCCCCTATCTTCATCCTCTGGCTCAAGTCATCAGAAAGGAAATTTCCCTTACCAGATGTATAAGCTAGATTGAAGTCGAAGGACTGTAGATACTCGACCCACCTCATCTACTGAAGGTTTAGGTCCCACTGAGAAAATATTTACCTGAGGATCTTTTGGTCCATGTACACCACAAACCTCTCACCCAAAATATAGAGTCTCTAGCATCTCAGGGCGTGTACCACTGCCACTAACTCCAGATCATGAATAGGATAATCCATCTCATGCAATCTCAGCTGTCTGGAGCCATAAGCAACCACTCAATCCTCCTGTATCAGAACTGCTTTGAGTCCAACTCTGGATGCATTAAAGTACACTGTATATGCCTTACCTAACATAGGTAAGGTGATGATCGATGTTGAGGTCAACCTGCCCTTCAACTTCTGAAAATCTCTCTCTCACAACCATCCGACCAAATAAAATTCACCCCTTTATTGGTCAGCCCAGACATCGATGCTGCCAGACAGCATAAGTCCTAGATGAAATGATGATAATAATCTGCTATACCCATAAATCTTCAAATATAAAAGAAATTATAAGGTCACTTCCAAGTTACCATGGATGAAACCTTCTCTGAGTTCACTGACACTCCAGCCTCTGAGATGACATAACTCGAGAAGTGCAATTTTTCAATCTAGAAATTGCATTTTGTTAGCTTGGCATAAAGCCAATGATCTCTCAATGTACTCAGGATGATGTCAAGATGTTGGGAATGGTCATCTGCTGACTGGGAGTACACTAAGATGTCATTGATGAAAACCACCACAAATTGATCCAAAAAATAAAGAAAGATCTGATTTATCAAGCCCATGAATAACATTGGTCCATTCATCAGACCAAATGGAATCACCATGAACTCATACAAGAAATACATGCACCTAGAAGAAGTCTAAGGTGAGTCTGATGGTATCACTATCATTTTATGATACCCTAATCCCAAGTCAATCTTAGAGAAAAATTAGGCACCTATCAGTTGATCGAAGAGATCATTGATGTGCGGAAGAGGATATCAGTTCCTAACCGTCATCTGGTTCAATCTTCAATAGCCCACACACAAGTGAAAATTCTCGTCATCCTTCTTAGAGAAAAGTGAGGGAGAACCCCAATGTGACATACTAGGTCCTATGAAACACTTAGCTTCCAGATCTTCCAAATGAACTTTCAATTCCCAAAGATCTATTGATGTCATCCTGTAAGGTGAGATAGAAATTGACTCTGCTCCTGAAACCAACTTGATCATGAACTTGATCTACCACTTGGTTGGTAAGCCATATAACTCACAAGAAAGACATCCTGAAAATGGTCTACCACTAGATGAAAAATATCATGCTACATTCCATCATCATCTAGATAAAGACATGTTATATGAGTCATGATACAATCCAATCTGCACTGAATTGGTCCTTCACGGCCAGCCTAAAGATCCCACTCACCCAATTGAAAATAGATGCCTCCTTCTGGAGACAGAAAGGTAACTCTCCTACGGTAACACTCAATGTGAGTCTGGTACAGAACTAACCAATCCATACCCAAAATCAAAATGAAAGGTGTCATTTCTAGTACAAACAGTTCCCAAAAGAAATGGTAACAACCAATTTCTAAAGAACATTCTTTGCAATGTTTGATATTCTCTGACCGCACTCCCAACGGTGTGTCAATGGTCAAGACACCATCCAAGCCTTCCACAACCAAGACCAATCCGTTTGTAAGAAGCACAGATATAAAGGAATGTGATGCTCCTGTATCAAACAAAACACAAGCTAAGGTAGATGATACCACCTCTGGTGGTAGAAGGTCATGTATCCAAACTAGTCAGAGTAGATTGTATAGCATTCGGCTGAATTGACCCGCTTCTATGGGATCCAATTTTACTCTCATGTGTTGCTCCCTCTGGATGGTACTGCCACTCCCACACCGGGGTATCACATCCCCTGCCTCGGCCTATACGTCTTGTGGAACTCCAACTACCAGTCTGTTGAGGGGTAGTTGAGTCCTTCCCATACTCTAGTACATGTCCTGATCCCCTTCCACAACTATACTATTGGATGACCCTACAATGTAACAACCTGAAATTTTGAATAATTTTTGTTTCCTAATTTTTTGTGTTATTTTAATTTATACTCAACAAAACTATATTCTTTAATTAACGAAGTGAGTATAATTAAATGAGACTATTGGGTTTCGACTATTATATGACCATTGGTCAATATGACTATTGGAAACTAAACTCTTAACATTACAATTATTGTTTATAAATACAAGTGATCTTGGTTAATTAATCAGAAAGAAGATTTGATGGCCTCATCCAGTAGACTCAGGCCTTTTGAAGCCCATCTGACAGAACTTGGGAAGGAGGCAGCACCACTAGGCTTTGCTTTGGACCAAACCCAAGCCGAACTTCATCGTGTGAAGCTAGAATGGAATCGCCTTCGGGAGAATTTCAAGATGATAGAAATTACCACTCAAGCAATGTTGGCCGAGCCGCCCCAAGATTCTATCACCATAGCACACCTTACACTTAGGTCCTATGCTGGTATTATAAGTGGCTATGTAACGAGACCTTAGCTGCTTTATGTAATCCTTTGATATAAATAAAAATTGTGATTTCTTCTTATGGTGAAGTTTGTGAATTTTCAAATGTCCGGATAAATATAGGATGTATATTATTAATGATTTTTGAAAAAAAAGGATATTTTAAAATATTTATGTAAACCTTAAATAATTAATAATGTGTAATGATTTTCAAAAAATAGTCTTCTATAGTTGTGTTCAGTAATAAATTTAGAGTCTAATAAGATCAACTTAATTTTAGGTGAATAGTAAATTATGAATAGTGATTTTACGCTTATGATTAGTAATGTGACCAAATGGTTTAATTAACCTCACTTAAGAAAGTATTAATATAATTTAGGCACCTTGATTAAGTAATGTGATTCAATAAAATTGATAAATAACTATTTCAGAAATTATTGGTTAAGTATTAGTTTTTTCGGGTGAATAGTGTTTTTTATTTAAAAATTAAATTAAAAATATTTAGAAAATTATTTTTATAAAATGGAGTTCATTTTTGAATTCAGAGCATCAATATTAAGTTAAGGTGATTTTTGGGGATTTTTCTGAAATAGTTGAATTTTTGGTGAATAGTAAAATTTCATATTTATGTTTCGGGTGTTTAATGACATCATAAAGGATGTAATAATATTGTAATATTTCTGGTCGACTTATGAATAGTAATATATTCTATGAGGTGTCCCAAGTGTCCAATATCACCGATGAGGTGTCCCTTGGCAATTAATGATTTGTTCCCTCACTTTCCCTATAAATACCAAGCCATTCCCTCATCCATTTCATTTCCAAATCATTCTCAACGAAGTTCTGGTCTCTTTACCTCCCAAGGAGTCCTCCCAAGGTTCCCTCAAGCCTCCCAAGGTCCTGACCGTCAAGCTTTTGAAGTTACTCTTCAAGGTAAGGGATCCTTTCACCCTCCTCTTTTTAATTCATGACTTTCTTTATGTTGTGTCTTCTAGTTTCCACCTCTTTATGTTGAGGGTATGTTCTTATATGTTCTAATTACTGTCCATTTCATGTCTAATTGTTGAGAGACCCTTTCCGATCTCATCAATTTGTTTTCTGAATTTTTAAGTGACGTCGTTAGACTGCCGAATTTCTCGTAAAAGAAATCGCATCTTCTCTTTTCTTTCATGTTTCCTTTTCATGTGGTATGTCATTAAAATATCCATACCATGATCTTATTATGTACCCATACTTTATTATGAATTATTTATGAGTGTGTGACCCTTGTCCCCTCTCTTTTCAATGTTGTCTAAAACCATGTTATATAGTCGTTATGCTGCAGAAGTTTCGCCTCAAAATTTCTATCTCTTTCTCTCTAGAAATTCTCTTGTTTTATTTATGTGAATACTTAGACCTATTTTGTTTCTATGGGTGTTCATAAATATATAAATATGATATATTTGATTCTGGAATTGACATACATATAACCCTCACTCCCTTTCCATGGGTTATAAATAACATAATGATCTTATTTTTAAGAACTTTTAAAACGTCACGATCTTTAAATGAAACCTATTTCTTTTATTCTCCATGGGTTATTTATGAAATGTTTGATTATGATCTATGTGGATCACATGAAAGTAAAAACATATTAAGGGTGCGCCCTGATAGTGCTCCAATGAATTGGGTAAAAAATTAATCTCTAGAGATGACAAGTTTCACGATACCTTGGTGAATAACCATGGTAATTTTTATAACACCTTGGGGATTGACCTTGGTGATATGTTCATGAATGTCTAAAAGAAATGTTGAAGCCACATATTCAAGTTATGTTTCAAGTTATTTTTTATCACGGTATGTCTATTCTCCCATTGCTCATGTCTTTATGTTTTTATTCAAGTTCTTATTGTTAACACAATTAAACTGATTCCCTTGTTTACCCTTACCGGGCCTTCTGCTCACCCTTTTACCATGATGTATGTCTCCAGGATATGAGATGCAGTAATTGTACATAGGATGAACATATGATGAAGCCTTACAAGTGTATTAGAAGAATTTTTTATGTTGTTTTCATGTTTTATGTCCTTGATTTCCAAGACACCAGACTTTAAAGATCCTCTGTATGTAAAATGTAATGAAAAGTTATGTAATAAAAAAACGGGATGTCATACACAACCTCTGCAAGTGGCTCAGCCTGCCGCAAGCATGACACTCCAAAGTAGAGTACAGACACTGAGGCTTCTTGTGACCAAACCTACCACACTGATAGCACTGCAACAGAACACGGTCCTGAGATGGCTGCCCACTACCCTGACTGTTCTGACCGTTGTTGCCTTGGTTATAACTGTCATAGAGGCACTTCTTTCCACCAGAAGAAGAGCTCTCAGTTTTCCCTGCTAAAACAACATGGCCACTGCTCGGAGCCTCTCTTAGACTCCCTTCCATGATGAATGCCTGATTCATCACACCTAAAATTCTACTCAAGCAAAAAATGTTCACCTGTGACCTGATCTCATAGAAAAGCCCATCTTGGAAACACCTCACCCTGGAAATCTTATCAGCTACTAAAATGGTGTAAAACATTGCAAGTTTTTGAAACTTCCAGCATAGTCCAAAACTGACATGCCCTCCCGTTCCAGGTGCATGAACTTGCAAGTCTTTTCATCCCTCAATGTTTCAGGATAGAAGTGGGTCAGAAACTTTGTCCCGGAGTCTTTCCAAGATAACTCCTCTTGTTTCTCATCTTTCTCTAAAGTGAATGACCAATGCTTGGTTGTTCTACACAACATGTATGCATCAAGATTCACCCTCCTATCTGTGGGTGTCTTGAGGTGATTGAAGATTGTCTGGATTGACTCGATCTATAAATCAACTACCTAGGGGCCTCCCTCTCCAGTGACCATAGGTGAATGTTGCAGCTGAAACTCTCTCATCACTTCAGACTTCAAAGGTATAGTGAAAAGAATATCCCTTTCCATGGATTGCATAACCCTATGAAAGTTGTCCGCTACTAGAAAATCGGGCTATAGCCATGGGCCTATAGCCATAGTTTTGGATGTTGTAGTTGAAACTCTCTCATCACCTCATACTTCGAAGGTATAGTACGAAAAATATCTCTTTCCATGGATTGCATGACCCTATAAAAGTTGTCCAATACTAGAAAACTGGGCTATATGTATTTATGTCAAGCCTATAGGCACAGTTTTCTTAAAATGTGGCTATAGATAGTTTTTTCAAAGGCTATAGACACCCATAAGTTGCATCCAATGTAGTGGTAACGTGGTCAGCTACCCATGGTGGAGGTATGGAGATTGAATCCCGCTAGAGACAATTTATTTTCCACCTATGATCACAGTTTACGGGGGTTATAGCCACGGTGGACAATCGGGTGGGCTATAGCCATAGTGGACAATCGGGTGGGCTATTGCCACAGTTTCCAAAACCATGGCTATAGGTGTTGTTTCCACAATGGCAATTGTGGCTATAGCTCATCAAAACCATGGCTATAGCTTTTTGTTATAGCCACGCCAATACAAGCCACAACCCATTGGAACTGTGGCTATAGCTTATAGCCATGATTTAGACCCCAATAGTCATGGTTTTGGACTGTGGATATAGCCAAATTTTCTATTTTTGGTCGTGAAGATGAACATCCATATTATCCTCAAGAGCTACAGGAAGCTTTGGTTCAGCTGCATTAAGAGTGTTGTGATCACTGCTCTCATGGCGCTCAATTCAAAGACAACAAGGATACATTTTCTCTACATGACAAATACACTCATTAGAACACCAGATAAACATCAAGATCAACCTCAACAGAGAATGACTAACACGTGGTCTCTCTAAAAATGGCTTAACAAGTGAATTGGAATGGACATAACAGTTCTTTTATTTCATTTATCGGATATAAAAAGGATCTCATTTCACGATTCATACAGGAAAATATATCACATGCAATAAATATGTCACTATCATGAACAATGTATGTCAATACATATCTCTATGTTCCTATCATAATACGTGAATACTCATCTTGTGTCATACCGAGCCATGAGTATAAATCTCAAAAAATAGTAACACCACACAACAAGTGAATCACCCAATGTGAAATAATATCAATTGTAACAAGTGAACAACATGAACAACAATCTCATCCCTAAGTACTCAGATTTTTTCCCTTACATGGGTTAACTACTCCCATGCACAAGCTCATTACCAAGTTTCAACATGTTCCTAGTCTCCTTTCTACCTTTCCTAAACTATTAAATAATAGAAATGAAAAACCCGAGACTCTGATACTACTTTGTAACATCCCCTGATCTGACATCTCTCACATGGCCAAACCGGGTTGGTTACTAGATCTCAAGTGCACCTTCCCATATTCTAGAGGATCCCGACTAGTAGCGGGGTGTAAAGAATATAGTGGGGAGACTATACCCCCTGGTATGGAGTTGTAATAATAGTGAAAATAATATCAGAGCAATAGAAATAGAGGAAACAGTACAACAAAAACAGATAAACACAATAGTAAAGATAACCAATCAAACCAATAATACAAAAAATAATGTAATGATATGTCACGACCCGACCCCTCGGGGTCCAACTCGTGACTACCCCAAACTCGCCTCTAATAGACCAGGGTCTGGCGACCATCGTCGAGTAGGCATATCCCATAAATGGGAGGCATTAGCCTAAAGTACCTATATATACACACACATCTGCAAGCCATACAATGCTGAAATGTAAAGAAACTGAAAGAATGCATGCATACAACTAAGACCCCACAACCAGAGTATGATAGGAAGTAAAGGAAAAGTAAACAGGGTCAAATATAAGCCCACCACAAAGAGTATGTAACACACAAGTATAACTAAAAATGTAGAAGCCCAACCTTCTCCAAGGGTGATGACTAAGTTAAAGGTATGCTCCCGATAAGCACCTCTATCTACCCAACTCCATCTATGCTCCACCCGCTCCCTGTCCTCCTAGGACACCGTCAAAAGGGTCACCGTCTGCACAAGACACGATATGTGCAGACAAAGCCCGTGCAGAGGTGAATATAACAATACTCAGTAGGACACCCTGAGAACATTAAACATGAAGCACCAAGTATAGTCGGATCAATACAAGATATAACAATCTATGTATAATAGATACCAAGAGAGAAGAACCTAGATATACTCAGGAGAGACACCGCACCATCAGGCGGTCATAACCAACTGTCAGCCACAGGATTCTACTCAAAGCACGCTCATTCCAAGAGAACCCACTCCTTGAGCCATGATATCATCGGAGACACTCGATGAAGAGGTATAGATCATTTGGGCCCTTCCCAAAGAGAACATGTTGGTCAAAGAAGACTATGATACACAGAGAGGGGGTCGCGCCCAGAACCGCTGGGGGACACCACGAACCCAATCTGGATCAACCCGCTATGTAGGGGATCGTATGCCAATGATTCCACAAACCCTACCAATGAGGCCTTCTAAATGGAAGATCAATACCCTGCTCAGGGAGGTCACATTGATTCCACAAACTCAAACTAGGGATGATAGAGGATCGTACTCTAGTCTCGCAGAGGGACACCACAACTCTATCTGAGACTCAACCTCTAAAGGGGATTACAATCCAATGATGTGGATGTAATGTCGCACTATACCCTCGAGGAAAGGACTAAGAAAACACACTCAAACTATACTGATCCAAACTAGGAAAATGAGGAGCCTCAAGCACTCTTGATGGGAGTACATGGTGTGTCCCAGGGGGTGAACGATGTGTCCAATTATCTCAAGTCTTGCCCGTGTGGAATAATCTCACACAGTATGTAGTCTCCATATACATGGTGTGTAGTACGAGTACACGGCATGTAGAGACACACAGTTCCCTTCCTATGTCTCCTAGCCATGTTCATGTACTGGAGCTGTGTTCGTGTACTAATCTGTGTATGCCAAGCCATGTATGTGTGTAAGTACACGGCGTGTCATCTGGTCATGTACTGTTACCCGTGTTTGTGTACTCTTCAGAGTACATGCCAAGTCAACTGAGGAGGGTCATAGGCTGTGTGATCCTTAACTTTGTCAAAACCCTAGTGCTGGATCCAGGGGTCCCCATACATCATGTAATCCTAGATTACACATCATGTTCTGCAGGATTTTCAAGAATCTCATATTCTTCCTCTCGCGCTTCGGTTGATGCTCCGCCTTTGATCTGATGATTGATTAACCACAAAATCGAAGATCCAAGGTCGTCAATGCCTCTCTGTCTTCGAACAAGGTGTTCTGTCTCCGGATCTGCTCAGAAATCGGATCAAACCATCATTCTTCATTTCGGGCTGAAGAACGCTGAAGAACGCAGAATCAGGAATCATATGTCGTCTAATTCGCTTTGTCTCCATTGTCACACCTCTACCGTGTCGTGTCAGTCCTAGATCTAGGATATCAGATCGTTGTGCCAAAAAATGGGTGCGCAACGATCGATTGATTGAGAATAGTTGAGTCGCGGGCCAAACGAAGAACGTCTGCGATGAACGATGAATCAGGGGAGAAAAGCACAAAAAAAATTGAGAGGAATTCACCTTAATCAATGTTCATGTCGATCTCGGTTTGTTTCCATAAGATAAACAATGAAGAGATTCAAATAAATTGTCCCAAATAAACCCCGTAATAAACCCATCCTGCAAGGTAATCAATCTGCAAACCAATTCGTTCATCGATTGATTTTCGATCATCATAGAAATTAAGAATGGTGAATTAAACAATTGAAACACATGCCCTACCTCGATTTTGATCGATCACTAATGAAGAATGAAGTTGTGTTTCATTCGTTGGTGAGATCCTTCAAAATCGATGTGCATTGTTCTTCGATCCTTGATCTGTCGTCGTTCATCAGAAAGGATTCCCAGAGCTCTCTCTCCACGATCCTCCAGAAGTTCCAGGGTTATACGACTAACCCTGTAATTTTGACATAAGGATACATTTAAAGGAAACAAGTCTTTGCGTCACTGCGTCAATAAAATAATTAAATTATTTTATTCATTTGATGTCTGCGATGGCTTTTTCACAAACGAACCACGCTGACCAATGTTAGGTCACACCTAGGGTAAAAGCGTCATTTCGATCGGTTGTGTGGCGGGTCGGGCAATCTCATGTCAAATGTCCCTGACTATCATAAGAGAAACACCACTTATCTCTTGGCTGATTCGAGCCGCCCTGAGAGCCATGCACCGCTGACCTTGAGTCCTGAGATCGCCTCCTGAATTGCCCGACCCGTTTGGATCCATGTCACTGTCTTCGGCTACCTGCAGCCGATGTCTCAGCTATTGGGTATTCACTGTTAGCTCCCACAACTGGTGTCTACTCTACCAAAAAACTTTCTACCAATAGGGCTCATTCAAGTACCCCAACATAGGTAGAAATGCTAAGGGATACCATTGATGCCCTGATGTCTCAGTGCAAACCCTGGTTGAAGGTCTAAGCCCTGAAGAACTAGTCTCTTACCATATCCAAAGAGTAGCATGAGAGATTTGTAAAATTTGTTGAATACTCCACCACAGTCATACTACACTGCTGTAGATGCAGAAGCTCCTATATGTGTATCGATCGTAACGTGGTCAGATAGAAATCCTCCCTAAAGAGACACTCGAAGTCTGCCTAGGAGAGAGTTATCTCATCATGTGACTAAGTCACCAAACTCCATCATCTCCCTACAGAGACCTTAAGAAGACTCGTGGAAAGGACTGTCTTCTGGTCAGCAGACTTCCCCACAAGGCAGAAAACATAGGTGATTTCCACTAACCAATCCTCAGCCATCAGGGGTCTAGATCACCCCAAAATCCCGAAGGTCTTTGTCTTTGAAACTCATACAATGCACTCAGCCTGCGTGCATCCTTAGCTGGTAGTGTTGGTACTAGCTGTTTCTCAACGGGTGGTGGTATAGCTGGTGAACCACGTGGAGGTGTTATCTTTGGTACATGCCCCTATACTGATGTCTCGTCACTGGGAGGATCATCCCCGTGATCACATGGTGGAATCTCGGCTGGCTTTCTACAAGGAGGCATCCTAAAATAAAACAGGATGTACCGCAGTTAATAGAGTATATCTGGGGAGCTGACTCAAGGACATGGAAAACACAACCATTCTTATATGATGCATGTACCATTGTTTTTTCCTACAACTAGTGTTCTCATGTACCGAGTTGAAAAGTAGGTGATCAAAGTCCTTGTGTATGGATACGTTGGCCGCCACACCAACACTGGAGTCTCTGACCTGAAATTCAAACTCGAAACACTTAACACAGTTGCCTCAAACCAATCTCATAGACTCCCGGCCCAAAAGTAGGACTGACCCCTCTTATGCCACTATGTCACGACCCGACCCACCGGGGTCTGACCCATGACTACCCCAAGCCCACCTCTAACTGGCCAAGGGTTGGCGACCAACACCGAGTAGGCATATCCCGCAAATGGGAGGCATTATCCTAAAGTACATGTACACATGCACGAATCTCCAAACCAAACAATGTTGAAATGTAAAACAACTAAAAGAATGCATGCATACAACTAAGATCCCACAACCAGAGTATGATAGGAAGTAAAGGAAAAGTAAACAAGGCCAAATACAAGCCCACCACAAAGAGTCTTTAAAACAAGTCTAACTGAAACTGTGGAATTCCAACTTTCTCCAAGGGCGAGGACTAAGTCAAAGGTACGATCACGATAAACACCTTGGTCTGCCCACCTCTAGCTATGCTCCACCCACTCCCTGTCCTCCTAGGACAATATCAAAAGGGTCTTTGTCTGCACAAGACATGACACATGTGCGCAAAGCCCGTGTAGGGGTGAGTATAACAATACTCAATAAGACACTCCAAGAACACTAAACATTAATCACCAAGTATAGTCATCTCAATACAAGATATAACAATCTATGTATAACATATACCAAGAGAGAAGAACCCAGATATACTCAGCAGAGACACCACGCCATCAGGCAGTCATAACCAACTGTCAGCCACAGGATTCTGCTCGAAGCACGCTCGTTCTGGGAAAACTCACTCCCTAAGCCATGATATCATCGGAGACACTCGACGAAGAGGTCTAGCTCATTTGGGGCCTTCCCAAAGAGAACGTGTTGTTCAAAGAAGACTATGATACATAGAGGGGGGTCACACCCAGAACCGCTGGGGGGCACCACAAACCCAATCTGGATCAACCCACTATGTAGGGGATCCTATGCCAACGATTCCACAAACCCTACTGATGCAGTCTGCTAAATGAAGGATCAACATCCTACTCAGGTAGGTCATGTTGATTCCACAAAATCCAATTAGGGATGATAGAGGATCGCATTTCAGTATCACGGAGGGACACCACAACTCTATCTGAGACTCAACCTCTAGAGGGAATTGCAATCCAGTGATGTGGATGTAATGTCGTACTGTACCCTTGAGGAAATAACCAAGGGAATTAACTCAACCTATACTGGTTCAAAGTAGGAAAACAGAGAGCCTCAAGCACTCTCAATGGGAGTACATGGCGTGTCCTTAGGGGTACATGGTGTGTGTAGCTATCCTAAGTCTTGCCCATGTGGAAGAACTTCACACTGCATGTAGTATCCATACACACGACGGCCCGGGCAGGGAACCGTGTGTTGGAGTTTGTGGCCTAGACCAACTACTTTGTACTTTATTCATTAATAAATACCTAATCACATCTTGATTGTTCTTCTGCGTGATAATACATGTGATAATGTCCTAAGGATAGCTGTTGCATTAAAGGGTCATAGCGGATCTCTGTTATGATGAGAACCCGAAAGTTCCATAACACTGTTCTTGAATATATGTTCTACGGTTGGATGATGTTATTTGAGAGATACGAATAATAATACCATTAGGGGCGAGGACTCATAAAACTTTGAGGCATCTTCTCATGGTGTGTGCCCTTGGTAATATCCAAAAGGATATTATGAGAATGAGATCCACTAGTAGGAAATCAACATTTCATAGTGTCATTGGATGTTCCTATTTGCGGACGTGTGTATTGGTCCTTAGACTTTATGATTATTATTAATGGGTATTACAACTCGCGCACTTAGATGTATTGATGAAAACTGTGATGACACACTGTTCACAGTGAGGTAGGATATGTTGGGTGTGTCACGAGTAATACTGCATTAATAGATAATGCGAGAAATGATTTGTCCCTTATTTTCCATAACATAAGTAGATATCTCAAGCCCTTTGATGGAATTGGTATAGCCTAAATAAATTCATGACCATGGTAAGGAATGGGCGAGTTCAATTCCAAAAAGTCAAAGAAAGAATAATCGAGCACATGGGTTAATGACACTAGCATGCAACCCGCTTGATTCGAGATATTGAGACAAAGGGATTACATTACACAGTAAGCGTTTGTAGGAGGTGACACGTCATTGCGGCGTTAATTTATTTCTCTATGGGTTCCTTGGAGTGTTGCTAGACGCTAACCTTGAACTTTAGGCAGGCTCCGCCTAATGCCACTGAGAAAGAGACCTAGAGGGTCACACACTAAGTGTGTCCAATTATCTTAGTTAAATATTAATTTAACAAGTTGAATAAAGATTATTTTTTATTGTGGTTTAATAATTATTCAAATATGTCTGATCACATTTATTTCAACACTAGTTATTCGAGAGAATATATTGGGAGAAAAATAATATATTTATTAGCGAGTGACGCAATGATATTTATTTAAGAAATAAATAGTCATTATTCAAGGTCTAATAAATGTGGTGGAGGAAATAAAGAAAATGGAAAAACAAAAGTACACGTCGTGTATATTAATATACACGCCATGTAATTTTTTAGGGATTTGTGAGAAATAATATTATTTATTTAATTAAATAATATTAGGTGTAATTTGATGGGCGCATGTCAAGTAATAATAATGATCAGCTGTTATTATTAGACATGGGGTCTTACTAAGAATTAAATGAAATGAATAAATGCTTCCAGGTAATTAATTCATTTTATTATTCTAAGTAATTAAAATCTCAATTATATAATTCTCATTAGCCTAGCATTTTTTGGGCGTTGTGCATATCGAATCTAGAGAAAGCTCTCAAGACAAGAGAGAATTTTTTTTCTTCTAAGAACGCTCTCAAGTTATGAGAGAGATCCTCCTCCACCGGATCAAGGAGAGTGCTTTGCAAGCGGCTCTCAAAGCGATCGAAGGCGGACATCGCAAGAAAAGTCTCTTCCGCGCTAGCACCTGGAGATCCCTTCGGCGACATCCAGAGATACGTGGAGCGCGTTTGGATCACCGCTAGAGGAATCCTACACTTGGATTCAATGACGTAATGACAGATCACATCAGATTGTGATCAGAAACATCAATGGAGAGAGAATTCCATCAAGGTAATTCTTGTCTTTTAATTAAATTAATTATAACCAACATATGATGACCCTCTCTATGGTTCTGGGACTCCCTTTTCTTTCGTTCTTAGTTCTATTCCAAATATCTGGCGTTTTATCATCATGACAGATCTCATATTGATCGTTGTTAATGGAAAAAATAAAGTTGGGTATACCCGCCAACGCACTTCCGATGCACCCAAAACCTACATGTGGTATCAAAGGGAGGTTATATCGTTGATTATAATTATTTAGTTTTTCATTGGTGATTTATGCATTTAATAATTTAGTTATTTCAATTCAAGTTAATCGTTCTATAAATCTAAATCTCGATATCTATTCCTCCTCTTTCGTTTCTCATTCACCTTACAGAAACGATTTTTTCTTTTAATTTTGATTAAAATAAAACAGAAGATCTCATATGGAGGTGTCAAAGATTTATGGTCATACAACACCAGAACACACATGTATTCAATAGTACACACCGTGTAGTATAGGTTCCATGCACCGGGACGGTCCTCCAAACCAGGTCGTGTGATTGGATTCTATCTAAGTCTTTAAGACTCCATGTGTTGACTAGGAACATGTGGCACACGGTTTCCGGATTACATGCTATGTGGCCCACTGAACATGGCGTGTAGTCCCTTCGGGTTAGGGTTGGACCGTGTACCTCGTACACAGCTTGCCCAGGTGGAAACCGTGTAACGCGGATACTACACGGCGTGTGTCCCACTAAACATGTCGTGTACTCCGAAGATTTTTGAAGTAAATCTACATGCCATGTCCCTAGGTGTATACTTCGGATGGACGGTGAACAAAAGTACACACCGTGTAGTCAGAACTACACGTTATGTACTCATCCAAATTACGCAGATTTATTAAAATTTATTAATATATTATACAAACCCTTGAGATGTGTACCATAGTACGGGCGTAAATCTGAGGCACAACACGTGATAGGTGTTATATATATGTGTGTGTTTAATTTAACATTTGCGTAATGTTCATTTCTACTCATTGGGTAGTTATGAATGAGAATTTACCAGGTTGCCTTCAAGATACAAGTTACGTACAAAGATAATTTTAAATGAATTTATTTGTTTAAAATTATGATGGATGAGAATCTCAAGGAAATTCAGAAAAATGGTTTAAGATAAAATGATTGATTAATTAAAGATAATTAATTGATTCGAGCATGATTTATCTTAAACAAGAACGATTAAATAATTGAATGCTAGTTTTATTTATGTGTAAATATTGTTGCATGTATGGATGATCATGAGCTAGACCAAGACCTTTGTATGTGAATGGTTTATTTTAATTTATTTATTTAAATTAAATTTGTTGTCATGTGAGCCTTCTTCTCATTGACATGTAGGGCTTGCGTGCCCAAGGTTTCTTTTATGTAAAACCCCATTTTACCCCTCACTTGCGAGTGAGATAAAAGTATATGTAATGGATGAAGATCCCAAGCTAGTGGAGGCGGCTCAAGTTAGGATCCAAGGTGAAACCAATCCAAGAATATACAAAGGTGGACAGGTGGAAAGCTGTAAACACGAACCCAAAAGGTTCGAAGTGTTTCTCCCCTAGGTTTTGGGTTAGTTTATCAACCGCTAGATAAAATAACCAATAGAACAAGCTCATGATCATGCTATTTATTTTATTTCTATCAGTTGCATGGTTTATTTATTTTGGGTGTGTTGTCACAATCACACAATTAATGAATTAAACAAGCATTCAAGATGGAACTAAAATAAGACTGACTTATGCGTAAATATTATCTTAGAAATGGTTAATCACTTAAGTATATCTCACTTAATATTAACAAGCATGTAATAAAAATAATAAAATGACAATTTACGTATAAGGATAAAATCCCTCAAAGAAAATATTAAGTTGGTATAGCCTTCCATAATCTTGGTTAGAATCGAACCATAGTTCAAAGTGTTTGACCAACCCTAGTTGGAGTGCTTTCAATTATCATGGAATTCTAATTCAAGGTTTTGGGTTTACTTGACTTGGTTCACATCATGGGTTGACTACCACAGCAGGACTTGGTGTGACCAAGAGGCAAAGGTTGAGGAAATCCAAAATAAAAATGATTTCAGGATTGAGGAGTCTACTCAGCGGATCAAGGAGTTGCGAGTTAATGTAGTTGGAATTTGGAATGCCTACCTAGAATCCTTAAAATTACTTGACCAACCCTAGTTGGGGTAATGTGAAGGGAAATATGGATCCTTGCCACTAGAATATTCAGGCAACATAATATTCTGAAATCAATGGTGATGGCTATTGGATTTCGATAAAAAAGTGGGAGACTAATAAGTATTAAATTATTTATTTGTCTTAGTTTTATCATGATAAAGTACTAAACCTTTGATCATCTTAATTTGTAGAAATGGAAAGAAAAATGACTTCAAACATATCATTGTGAACCATACTCGAGAAGGAAAACCTTCTCACCAGCACCAATTTCCAAGAATGGCAGAGGCGTTTATGCGTCATCCTTCACCACGAGAGAAAATTGTATGTGCTGGAGGAGCCTATTCCAGTTGCGCCTGGAAAAGAGGTCAGTGATGAGAAACTATCTCTCTATATGAAACATATGGATGATGCCACATATGTACAATGTTTCATGCTATCAGCCATGTCTAATGAGCTCTTGAAGCAACATGAAAACATGGATGCATATAGCATGATGTCTCACCTTAAGGATCTCTATCAATAGAAGGCGAGACATGAGAGATATGAGATCTTCAATGCTTTGTTTACAACTAGGCTTAGAGAGTCTCCTCCAGCTAGGCCTCATGTAGTCAAGCTTATTGGTTACATTGAACGCCTGGAAATCTTAGGGATTAAGTTCTCGGATGAGTTGCGTATAGATCTCATCCTATCATCACTGCCTAAGACCTTCTCTAGCTTTATTGTCAACTAAAATATGAGCAAAAATGAGAAGAGTCTATCAGAATTTCTGACCTTAATTCACCAGGTAGATAAGGACATGGGGAGTGACAAACCCACAGTCCTTATGGTGAATAAGAAAAGGAAGGGCAAGGCAAAGGGGCCAAGGATTCACAAACGGTCTGAAGCCCCTGAGCACCGTCCCTCCAAGAAGAGGAAGATCCATAGGCGGGGTAAGGAACAAGAGGCAGTATGTTTTTCATGTGGCAAGCCAGGCCACTGGAAGAGGAACTGCACCCAGAAACGTGGGGACGCTAAAGGTGCATTCGTTATTGAGTGTAATCTTTCCATTTCTACACATTGGGTATTAGATACAGCTTGTGGGGATCACATCTGTATTCAAATGCATGAACCAAGTAGATTTAGAAAGATTTCCAGAGAGGTGGATCTTCAAGCTGTCAATGGCACGAGGCTGGCTGCATTGGCCATTGGCGATTACCATCTCTCATTTCCAACTAGGATGCTTTTGGTTTTACATGACTGTTATTATGTGCCTAGTGTTACCAAAAACATAATTTATGTATCATGTTTGGATATGGATGGATTTATTTTCAAGTTTGCAAATTAGGGCTGTTTCTTTTATAAGAACAACATATGTTATGGTATGACGCATTTAAATAACGGTTTGTATGTTTTAAATTACGAAAACCAAGTGTTGGCAATCGATAACGAAACAAACTCATATGACTGATACATCACTCAGTTGTGGCATCACCGTCTCGATCATGTAAACGAGAAGCGCTTGACAAAGCTCTGCTAAGATGGTTATTTAGACTCTATTGAGCTAAAACCACTTGATAGATGTCATGCCTGTTTACATGGTAAAATGATCAATCCGCCTTTCGATAGACAGGGTGAAAGGTCCACAAAACTTCTAGGATTGGTGCACATGGATGTGTGTGGACCATTTCCAGTAGAAGCTGGAGGTGAATATTCTTACTTCATTACTTTTACTGATGATTTGAGTAGATATGGCTATGTCTACTTAATGAGTTATAAGTCAGAGTCCTTAGATAAATTTAAGAAATTCAAGAATGAAGTAGAGAATCGTCTTGGTAAGAAGATAAAGAAACTTCAATTGGGTCGAGGTAGAGAATATCTGAACCAAGAGTTCATAGATCTTCTACGGGAGTATGGGATTCTATCTCAGCTCACTCCTCCTTATACACCATAGTGTAATGGTGTAAGTGAAAGGAGGAACCGTACCTTGTTAGACATGGTGAAGTCGATGATGAGTCATGAAAATCTTCCATTATCCTTTTGGGGATATGCATTACAAATTGCATCATACACATTAAACCGAGTACCAACTAAGACAGCAAATGGAATTCCCTCCAAGTTATGGAATGAAAAGAAACCCATTTTGTCACACACACATGTATGGGGATGTGAGGCGTTTTTTAAGGCCTTATCAGGCAACAAACTAGCACCCTAGGGCATGAGGTGTATCTTTATATGATATCCCAATGAAACAAAAGGATATTACCTATATAACCCTTCAGACAAGAAACTGATTGTCGCCAGACAAGCCGTCTTTATTGAGAGGGAGCACATCCTTAAAAGGGATAGTGGGAGAAAGATTGACTTCGATGAAGTTGATGCTCAAGATACACAGGAGTTGGTACAGGAACAAGTTCCACAGGTCCCCGTGGAAGATGTTCCAAAAATACAAGTATTGCGTAAGAGCTCAAGAGAGGTCAGGGAACCAGAGAGATTTGGTTTCCTAGTCACTGAGGATGGTGAATCATTATTGTTGGACAATGATGAACCTCTCCTACAAGGAAGAAGTAGAAAGCTCAAAAGCTGTAAGATGGTTAGAAGTTATGAATTCTGAGATGGATTTCATGTATCAGAACCAAGTATGGGTTCTGGTCGATGAGCCAATTGATGTAAAGTCTGTTGGATGCAAATGGGTATTCAAGAGAAAGTTGGACATGGAAGTTCAAGTTAGCACCTATAAAGCAAGGCTAGTGGCTAAAGGATTTAGACAGTGTCAAGGAATTAACTATGATGAAACCTTCTTGCAGCTTACCATGACTATGAGATTTGGCAGATGGATGTCAAAACAACGTTCCTTAACGGGAACCTTCAGGAAGATGTCTATATGACACAACCAAAAGGGTTTGTAACACCAGGTGAAGCCAAACGGGTTTGCAAGTTGCAAAAATCCATTTATGGATTAAAGCAAACATTCAGGTCATGGAACATTCGATTTGATTAAGCCATAAAGAAATTTGGTTTCATTAAGAATGAATGTGAGTCATGTGTTTATAAGCGGTTTAATGGGAATGCGGTCGTTATCCTAGTAGTATATGTTGACAACATATTGCTTATTGGAAATGATGTCACTAGTGCAGAAATCGTTTTTTACGACACCATTTTTTACGTCGGTTATATATAACCGACGTAACAATGCGGCGAGTAGATTTTTTACGTCGGTTATTTTAATAACCGACGTTACAAATCGCGCCTGTTGGGTTTTTACATTGGTTATTTGATAACCGACGTAAAAAACCAATGTGCGGGGGGTTTTTTACGTCGGTTATTTGATAACCGACGTAAAAAACGCGTCAATATCGGGTTTTTTACGTCGGTTATCAAATAACCGACGTAAAAAACCAAAGCGCGGTGTGTTTTACGTCGGTTATTTTATAACCGACGTAAAAAACCCCCGGGGGCTTTGGTTTTTTTACGTCGGTTATAAAATAACCGACGTAAAAAACGCGTCAATATCGGGTTTTCTACGTCGGTTATTTTATAACCGACGTAAAAAACGCGTAGATATCGGGTTTTTTTACGTCGGTTATTTTGAAACCGACGTAAAAAACCAAAGCCCCGGGGGGTTTTTTACGTCGGTTTCCAAATAACCGACATAAAAAAGCTAAAAAATAGTTTATAACGTCGGTTATATAATAACCGACGTTATAAAGCATTTAAAAAAATTAAAGCCCGTGTTCTGTCATTTACGATTTTTTCGATTGACAGTCGCCGGCTCGTCTCTCTCTCGCGCGGTAAACCGTAATTGGCTCGTCGATCGCCTGCATTACACTCATTTTGGCTACATTGTTTATCTTCTTCACTGCTCTCGGATCTATCATCTCAACTCGCGACATTCAAGTAAGCCTTCCACAAATTTATTTGGTTCGTTTTTGTTTCGATTCTTGATGTGCTTTTCGTTCGTTTTCCCTTGACATATGTTATGACTTATATGATTATGTTTGTGCCACACTCTTATGTTATTCCACATACCAATGTTGTGATCTTGTGAATAAGGTTTTTTAAATCATGTTCCCACTATCATATAAATCATGTCTTATGTTATGCTAAAATTGTTATACTTGGACTCAGGTTTTATGATCTATGATTATATAGAACTGTTTCACTTATCTTTTTGATCATGTGCTTTGTGTATACATGCTCTTATACCCCCATGGATATGTTTTTATGAGATTAGATATTATATTTATATATATCTTGTTTACCCATAATGAGTATCATAAATCAAAACTTTTATTATTTTCATTCCCTAAGTTATAAAAATAAGTATTATGTAGGATGATTCAAAAATTTAATCTGTGAGATGAGTTGATTTATGTGTGAAACCCAGGCCAAACACATATGTATTTTTTTATTGGTATTACATATATATAGTTCGACATATACTTTTTTTTACTTTACCATGATATTAACATTACTTTTTCTAAAGAAATATTAATGTCTTTAGATTATATATCGGATCAAAAGGATATAGTAATTCTAATATATAATCAGAATGATCAGATAATATGACAATATTATTAAACATAAAACAAATGGTCTATATTCATATTTTTAACATGACACTTACGATGTATAGCTATTTGGTGTTGGGTACTTATGAAAACTACTACTACTTTCAAGATTTGTTTTATATTTTAAATTGTTTTACATTCAAATTATGATTTTTTTCATATAAACATGTTTTGTCTTATCTTAAAAATATATATATTTTGTTGATATTTGTTATAGGTAATAATGAGTCGAAGTTGGATTACGGCACATCGAATGAGCAATGAATTTGAGGAAGGTGTTGATGCCTTTTTGGAATTTGCAAAACGAAATGTTCCAAGTAGTGACATTTTTTTCTGTCCATGCCTGAAATGTTTGAATATGAAGAAGTTTAAAAGTAGAGAGATAAAAGATCATCTGATATGTCATGGTTTTAATCCGAGTTACAGCCCTTGGATTTGGCATGGTGAAACTGGACGGAATGTCACTGATGATGATGATTCGCAAGATGGTAACTCTGATGGAATTGAAGAAATGATTCGCGATATTGTAGCAGAACAAATTGAGATAGAACCGACAGTTGCACGTCTATATGGTGATGCTGAAAAACCATTATATCCCGGTTGTACAGATTTTACGGTTCTGTCGGCGGTGTTAAGATTGATTAACCTAAAGGCGAAGCATGGATGGAGTGACATAAGTTTTACAGAGCTGCTACAATTGATGAAAGACATTCTTCCAAAAGATAACGATCTTCCAGATTCACATTACAAAGCCAAGAAAATATTATGCTCGATGGGATTGGGATACAAGAAAATACATGCCTGTCCGAATGACTGCATTATATATAGGAAGGAATATGAATTTCTGTCAGAGTGTCCAAAATGTGGGACATCACGGTATAAGGTGAAAGAAAAATCACAGGGTGATGTAGAGATTACAAAGCTCCCTTCAAAGGTATTTTGGTATCTTCCTATAATTAATCATTTCAAACGTTTATTTGCTAATTCACATGATGCAAAAAGGTTAAGATGGCATGCTGAAGAGCGGGTATGTGATGGAAAAATACGTCATCCAGCTGATTGTCCACAATGGAAGAAAATTGATGCGCAGTATTCTACATTTGGAAATGAAATAAGAAATCTCAGACTAGGGTTGTGCACAGATGGAATGAATCCATACCGAACACTCAGTAGCACACATAGTTCATGGCCTGTTTTATTGGTAATTTACAACCTCTCTCCTGAAGTTTGTATGAAGCACAAATATGTCATGTTGAGTACAATGATCTCTGGTCCAAAGCAACCCGGTAATGATATTGATGTTTACTTGTCACCGTTGATTGATGATTTGAAACTGTTATGGGCTGATGGTATTAGGGTGTATGATTCTTATAAAATGGAATATTTTCAACTGCATGCAGTGCTTCTGTTCACTATAAATGACTTCCCAGCGTATGGAAATTTGTCTGGATACAGTGTTAAAGGGCATAAGGCATGTCCAATTTGCGAACAACAGACGTCCTATTGTCAATTGCATCATGGGAGGAAAACAGTGTACATGGGTCATCGAAAGTTTTTGCCTATGGAACACCCTTATAGAAGACTAAAAAAGGCATTTAATGGCTCACAAGAATTTGATACTGCTCCAAAACCTTTATCCCATGATCTGTATTTTGAGAGGGTGAAAAACCTTGACGTGACATTGGGAAAGACACAGAAATCTGGTAATGATAGACATATTTGGAAGAAAAGGTCAATATTTTTTGAGCTACCATATTGGAGGTATCATGAAGTTAAACATAATATTGATGTCATGCACGTGGAGAAGAATATCTGTGATTCTTTGATTGGAACATTGTTAGACATTAAAGGAAAGACTAAAGATGGGTTGAATGCAAGATTAGACTTAATATCAATGGGAATACGTTTGGAGTTAGCTCCCACTCCTAAAGGAAGATGAACATTTCTTCCCCCGGCTTGTCATACATTATCGAAGAGGGAGAAAATTAGCTTCTGTCAGTGTCTTCATGATACCAAAGTGCCTCAAGGTTATTCTTCTAATGTAAAAAATTTTGTCTCAATGAAGGACTTGAAGTTGATAGGTATGAAATCACATGATTGTCACGTCATGATGCAACAAATTCTACCAGTTGCATTGCGTGGAATATTGCCCATTCGTGTTAGAAAGACTATAATGAAGTTGTGTTATTTTTTCAATTCAATTTGTAACAAGGCGATTGATGTGAATGATTTGAACATTTTGGAAAAGGATGCAATTTTAATACTTTGTCAATTGGAAATGTATTTTCCTCCAACTTTTTTTGATATAATGGTGCATTTAATGATTCATCTGGTTCGAGAAATAAAGCTTTGTGGACCTGTATATCTTCGTTGGATGTATCCTTTTGAAAGGTATATGAAAATATTAAAGGGGTATGTTAAAAATCTATATCGACCTGAAGCCTCCATTATTGAAAAGTATATTTCTGAGGAGGTAGCAGAGTTTTGTACGAGTTACTTGGCTGCGGCGCAACACATAGGTTTGCCTCCATCTCGCCATGAACGAGTTAATAATGAGGGAAAGGGGATTCGCGGCGTGAAAGTCAAATCATTGTCACCTGAACAGATGAAGAAATTAGAATCATACATCTTGAAGAACATAACTGATGCTCAACCATATATCACATTGCACATTAATGAGTTGAAACAATGTCATCCAAAGAAGAAAGAAATGTGGATTTTGAATGAGCACAACAAAACTTTTTTGTCATGGATTAAAAAGACTTTGCTTGGTAGATCAGATGTATCAGAGACATTAAAATGGATAGTGGGTGGTCCATGTTTAAATGTGATAACATGGTCTGGTTATGACATTAATGGTTATACATTTCATACAAAAGCTCAGGACAACAGAAGTGCAGTTCAGAATAGTGGTGTATTGGTGTTTGCAGAAGCAATGCATTTTTCGAGTGCTAAGGACAAAAACCCAATTTCTGCATCAAATGCATATTATGGAGTGATTGAAGACATATGGGAGGTTGATTACTTTAAAATTAAAGTTCCCGTTTTTAATTGTAAATGGTTTAACGGTAACAACAGTGTCAGACACGATGAATTTGGAATGACACTTGTTAATCTGAATAGATTGGAAGACACAGCTGATTCTTTTATAATGGCAACACATGCAAAACAAATTTTTTATGTAGTAGATCAATCAGATATGCAGTGGGCTGTTGTTTTACAAGGGAAAAAACAATATGTTGGTGAGGATGAACTTGATGAATATGCTGATTTATGTGAGATCCCTACTTCAATGGAAATATTAACAGAACATAATGACGATCATGTTGAAGACATAGTTTGTGCCATAAGGAACGATCACGACGAAGGAATTTGGGAAAACAATCCATCTGTACATTCCTAAAATTACAGGTAGCATATGTTTATTTCTTGTTTACATTTATTTTTTCCATAAATGTTAGATATTTTAAGTTTTTTATTTATTAAAACATGTTTTAAAAAAAATAAGTATATTTCTGAGTCTACCGGCCAACCGGTGGATTCCCACCGGCCAGCCGGTATGGGCACCGGCCAACCGGTTCTTGCCCACCGGCCAGCCGGAGGCCCCGGGCAGTAGGCTTGCCCACTGCCTGGTGACACCGGCCAACCGGTGGATGACCACCGGCCAGCCGGTGGTCTCTGGAAGAAGCATTGCTTTCTGCCAGAGCCACCGGCCAGCCGGTGTTAGCGCACCGGCCAGCCGGTATGGGCACCGGCCAACCGGTTCTTGCCCACCGACCAGCCGGAGGACCCAGGTTTACCATTTTTTCCATTTTTTACCATCTTGACCATCTTGACCATCTTGACCATCTTTGCCATCTTTACCATTGTTTAACATGCTTACCATATTACCAATGTTTACTATTATGTAACCTAGTACACTTTTCTATTTTCTGATTACAGTAGTATTAAAATATTTGAATTTGTATATTTGTGAACTGACGTTTGTTTTTTTGATTTGAAGGATAATGACAGATCATTCAGATGATCAACCACATGATTCTGGGGAGGAGCATTTTGCTGGTCATACCTCTGGGGATGAACATTCACATGCTCCTATTACGACAAAGAGTTCAAAGGTTGGTAAACGTGGTTGCACACGTTTACCAAAATTATCACTTGCCCGTACGCAGGATCAGAGGATAGTAGTTGAGTTTGATGATGATGATATTCCTAGAGGTCCGAATGCCAAAGATTTTAAGAGTTTTGTTGCAACTCAGGCTAAGACCAAAGTAAGCATTCTGTATGATGATTGGAGAGGTGTGGATAAAGCGATTATCTCTCAGTTGTGGGAGACGATTTTGGTAAGATCTTTTGTCATTGTTTGAGCATTCTTTTAATGTTTCTGGTATATATAATATGTTTAACCTCTTTATCAGATGACATTTGATACAGATTCCAGTGGTCTTGGTAGATTTTCAAGATATTCACATTTGTTGTTGGGTTTTTATGAGTTTCCAATGGAATCTCATGTTTGTGGACGTGAAATAAGTGTGGGGATTACAAAATCTGATATCATGGAGCTTGTTACTGGAGATAAGTTGGGCATCAACGTGGTGCAAATTTTTTCCATGTAAGTCTTAACACCTTTTCCCTGCGTTATATTTATTAAAAATGTATACTTATATATGTTTTGTATTAGGTATCTTTATAAAATTTGTGAGAGGAATGAACTGACAGAAGTATATGGATTCATGGACCCGCAATTGATTTCCCCTGAAGCATGTGCATTGACTGAGGAACAAAGAATGGTTTATATTGCTGAAAGATTTGAAAAGAATATAATCCAACAATGTTGGATGATGCCTTTTTGTGAGAGGTATGAAACACATTTCTCTCAAAGAGTTGATTATCTTTTAACATAAAAAACCACTAACATTAAATTTCCTTTTATCAGTAATCATTGGATGTTAGGGATTTTTTTTCCCAAGGGAGAAAGCTCTTTATTGGATATGCTCTGTTCATGGTGATGTGCGGGCAAGTTTTAAGAATATATTGGAAAAGTAAGTTTCAATTTCTCAATAGTTTTATATATTATAATGAATTTTAAATTTACCTCATTCGTATTATTTTCTAACAGTGCATGGGTCTACTTTCGAAAAAACACAAAGAAAAGAAATGCAAAGATAAAATATGTAAATGCGAAGGTAAATTTCCATTTATAATTTGTACTTTTTGATTTATTACATAAAAATAATATATTGAATTTACACTCATTCAAAACAGAATTGTCATGAACAACAAGGCCTCATCGAATGCGGATATTATATGTTAAGATTTATGTATGAAATAATAACAACTGGGACAGTTGTGAATTTTGACCTGGTACGATTTCCTCTTAAACTTTGCCATAATATTTCAATTTGATTTATTCATTATACATGTTAACTATCTTCTTTTTCATTTGTAGCTTTTTGATGACCCTCAACCCTATACTGCTGAAGACATCAAACACGTACAAGTGGAGTGGTCAAATTATTTTACAGGTTTGATTGAATTTTAGTTGTTTGTAATGTAAAATGTAATTTTGAATATTGTCGTTTTAATTGTGTATTTGGTAGTTGTTTAGGTTTGATTTAGTTTTTTTTGAAGTTGACAGTGTAAGTTTTGAATGTTATATAAGTGAATGTTTAATTTTGCTCTACTTCTTGTTTTGGTCTACTTTTGATGGTTCTTCTGGTATGGATTTGGGTCTGTGGGGGAGGGGTTCCAAGGGTGTGGGGGTGTGTTCAGTGGGGTTGGGGGTGTCCAGCGGTCTGGGAGGGCTGTCCGGTGGGGTGGGGGGACAGTCCTGGGAGGTTGCAGGGATGTCCAGGGGTGTGGGAAGTCGGTCCAGGGCTGTGGGAGTGCTGTCCAGGGGTGGGGGGGTTGTCCATGGGTGTGGTGGGGGCTGTCAAGTGGGGTGAGGGGATGAGGAGGTGTTGTTCAGGGGGGTGGGGGGTTGTCGAGGGGTGTTTGGGGGTGTCCGGGGGTCGGGGGGCAGTCCAGGAGTGTGGTGGGGGCTCCAATGGGGTGGGGGAGGGTTGTCCAAGGGGTATACATGAGGGTGGGAGCTCCAATGGGGTGGGGGAGGGCTGTCCAGGGGGTATACATGAGGGTGAGGGCTCCAACGGGGTGGGGGAGGGCTGTCCATGGGGTATAAATGAGGGTGGATGCTGTCTAGTGGGTAAGTTTTATATGTTATCTATGTACATGCTTAATTTTGATGTACTTCTGTTTTTGTGGTACGATTTCTTGATTTGTTTTCTGGTTGATTCTGGTGGAGAGAAGATCACTGCATTCTGTTTAAAAAAAAATTGGGTTTATCACGTCGGTTATTTAATAACCGACGTGATAAATGTCTGCAGAATGGTTTATCACGTCGGTTATTTAATAACCGACGTGATAAAAGGCCTGGAGAATGGTTTATCACGTCGGTTATTTAATAACCGACGTGATAAAGTGCCTGGAGAATGGTTTAGCACGTCGGTTATTGAATAACCGATGTGCTAAACGGCCTGGACAATGGTTTATCACGTCGGTTATTCAATAACCGACGTGATAAACCACGCTCAGCCCGGTTTATCACGTCAGTTCTTATAGAACGGACGTGATAAACCACCCTCACCCCACTTTATCACGTCGGTTCTATATGAACCGACGTGATATACCCCCTCGCCCCTGTTTATCACGTCGGTTGTTTAAGAACAGACGTGATAAACCATTGTCCACGTCGTTTATCACGTCGGTTCTTTAATAACCGACGTGATAAACCATTCTCCAGGCCCTTTATCACGTCGGTTCTAAAATAACCGACGTGATAAACATCGCGATTTTATGTTTTTGACGTCGGTTTTTAAATAACCGACGTCAAAAACCTTATTTATAACGTCGCACGTATTAACGTCGGATAGAAACCGACGTAAAAAATTAAAAATAACCGACGTAAAAAACGTTTTCTGCACTAGTGTGTACCGGTCTTGCAGTCAGTTAAGGACTGTTTGAACAAGTGTTTCTCCATTAAGGACTTGGGTGAATCAGCCTACATTCTAGGGATCAAGATCATTCTTGATAGATCCAAGAGACTGCTTGGACTAAGTCAGGGTACATACATTGACCAGATACTAAATAGATTTAGTATGGAATAATCCAAGAGGGGATTAGTTCCAGTGTCACATGGCCTACATCTTTCTAAGAAAATGTGTCCTCAGACACAATAGGATAAAGATAGAATGAGTAAGATCTCATACGATTTAGCTATAGGATCCATCATGTATGTCATGTTATGTACCAAGCTTGATGTTGCCTATGCAATGAGCATGGTAGGAAGATATCAAGCAGATCCAGGAGAACAACATTAGACTGCTGTTAAGACTATCCTTAAGTATCTAAGAAGAACTAAGAATATGTTCTTGGTGCATGGAGGAGACAATGATCTTTTCATCAGAGGGTATGCTGATGCTGGTTTTCAGACAGATCAAAATGATCTGAAGTCACAATCTGGATATGTTTTCTATCTCAATGAAGGAGCTGTGAGCTGGAAGATTTCAAAGCAACCAGTTGTCACCGATTATACAGCGGAGTTCGAATATATAGCAGATTCTGATGTAGCCAATGAAGCAGTATAGATTTAGAACTCTGTCCAGGAGCTTGATGTGGTGTCTAGCAGTAAAGATCCTATAACATTGTATTGTGATAATACTGTAGCGGTGACTCTTGAAAAAGAATCAAGGTCACATCAACGGACAAAGCACATACTCTGGAAGTATCAACTCTTGAGGGATTTCTATCAAAGGGGTGAAGTTGCGGTGAGCAAAGTGTCCACGGAAGATAATGTGGCAGACCTCATGACTAAAGGTCTATCTCAGCAGAAGCATGAATATCATGTGAAAGCTAGCGGGTTAAAGGTTGTTAGTAAATGGCTCTAGTCCAAGTGGGAGTCTGTTGGAGTTGGTGGCCTAGAACCAACTACTTTATACTTTATTCATTAATAAATACCTTATCACATCTTGATTGTTCTTTTGTGTGATAATGTCCTAAGGATAGTTGTTGTATTAAAGGGTCAAAGCGGATCCCTGCTATGATGAGAACCCGGAAGTGTCATAACACTATTCTTGAATATATGTTCTATGGCTGGATGATGTTATTTGAGGGACACAAATAATACAGGTCATTAGGGTAAGGACTCATAAAACTTTGAGGCATCTTCTCATGGTGTGCGCCCTTGGTAATATCCAGTAGGATATTATTAGAACGAGACCCGCCAGTAGGAAATCCACATTTCATAGTGTCATTGGATGTTCCTATCTGCGGACATGTGTATTGGTCCTTAGACTTTTATTATTAATGGGTATTACAACTCACACACTTAGATGTATTGACGAAAACTATGACGACACATTATTCACAGCGAGGTAGGATATGTTGGATGCGTCATGAGTAATACTGCATTAATAGATAATGCGAGAAAAGATTTGTCTCTTATGTTCCATAACGGAAGTAGATATCTCAGGCCATTTGATGGAATTGATATAGCCTAAATAAATCCATGGTCATGGTAAGGAATAGGTGAGTTCAATTCCGGAAAGTCAAAGAAAGAATAATCGAGCACATGAGTTGATGACACTAGCATGCAACCCGCTTGATTTGAGATATCGAGACAAAGGGATTACATTACACAGTAAGTGTTCGTAGGAGGTGACACATCATTATGGCGTTAACTTCTTTCTCTATGGTTGCTTTGGAGTGTTGCTAAATGTTAATCTTGGACTTTAGGCAGGCTCCGCCTAATGCCACTAAGAAAGAGGCCTAGAGGGTCACACACTAAGTGTGTCCAAGTATCTCAGTTAAATATTAATTTAACAAGTTGAATAAATATTATTCCCAATTGTGGTTTAATAATTATTCAAGGATATCTGATCGCATTTATTTCAATACTAGTTATTTGAGAGAATATATTGTGGGAAAAATAATATATTTATTAGCGAGTGATGCAGTAATATTTATTTAAGAAATAAATATACATTATTCAATGTCTAATAAATGTGGTGGAGGAAATAAAAAAAATGGAAAAACAAAAGTACACGCCGTGTATATTAATATACACGTCGTGTAATTGTTTTAGGGATTTGTGAGAAATAATATTATTTATTTAATTAAATAATATTAGGTGTAATTCGTTGAGCGCGTGTCAAGTAATATTAATGTTCAACTGTTATTATTAGACATGGGGTATTACTAAGAATTAAATTAAATGAATAAATGTTTTCGGGTAATTAATTCATTTTATTATTCTAAGTAATTAAAATCCCAATTATATAATTCTCATTAGCCTAGCCATTTTTGAACATTGTGCACAACGGATCTAGAGAAAGCTCTCAAGACAAGAGAAAATTCTTTTCTTCCAAGAACGCTCTCAAGCTACGAGAGAGATCCTCCTTCACCGGATCAAGGAGAGCGCTTTACAAGCGGCTCTCAAGGCGATCGAAGACGGACATCGCAAGCGAAGGCTCTTCTGCGCTAACACCCGAAGATCCCTTCAGTGACATCCAGAGATACGTGGAACATGTGTGGATCACCTCTAGAGGAATCCTACACTTGGATTCTACGACGCAACGACGGATCACATCGGATCGTGACTGGAAACATCAACGGAGAGAGAATTCCATCAAGGTAATTCTTGTCTTTTAATTAAATTAATTATAACCAACATATGATGATCCTCTCTATAGTTTTGGGACTCCCTTTTCTTTTTTTATTTGTTCTATTCTAAATATCTGACGTTTTATTATTGTGACCGATCTTGGATTGATCGTTGTCAACTGAAAAATTAAAGTTGGGTACACCCGCCAATACGCTTCTACTGCGCCCGGAACCTACATCGTGTGTCTCTACACGCCGTGTACTCGTACTACACATCGTGTATATGGAGACCACATGTCATGTGAGGTTCTTCCACACTAGAAAGACTTGGGATAGTTGGACATGCCATGTACCCCCTAGGACACGTTGTGTACTCCCATCAAGAGTGTTTGAGGCTCTTCGTTTTCCTAGTTTGGACCAATATAGGTTGAGTGTGTTCCCTCGGTCCTTTCCTCGAGGGTACAGTGCGACATTACATCCACATCACTGGATTGTAATCCCCTCTAGAGGCCGAGTCTCAGATAGAGTTGTAGTGTCCCCTCTGCGAGACTGGAGTGCGATCCTCTATCATCCCTAGTTGAAGTTTATGGAATCAGTGTGACCTGTCTGAGCAAGGAATTGATCCTCCACCTACCAAGCTGCGTCAGTAGGGTTTACGGAATTGTTGGCATGCGATCCCCTACGTAGCGGGTTGATCCAAATTGGGTTTGTGGTGTCGTCCAGCGGTTCTGGGCATGAGCCCCTCTCTATGTATCATAGTCTTCTTTGACCAATGTGTTCTCTTTAGGTGGGGCCCAAATGAGTTAGACCTCTTCGTCGAGTGTCTCTGATGATATCATGGCTTGAGGAGTGATTTCTCCTGGAACGAGCGTGCTTCGAGCAGAATCTTGTGGCTGACAGTTGGTTATGACCGCCTGATGGCGTGGTGTCTCTCCGGAGTATATCTTGGTTTTTCTCTCTTGGTATCTGTTATACATAAATTGTTATATCTTGTATTGAAATGACTATACTTGGTGTTTTGTGTTTAGTGTTTTTGGGGTGTCCTGCTGAGTATTGTTATACTCACCCCTACACGGGTTTTGTCTGCACGTGTCGTGTCTTATGCAGACAGCGGCCTTTTTTACGGTGTTCTAGGAGGACAGGGAGCGGGTGGAGCATAGATGGAGCTAGGCAGAGCGAGATGTTTACTGGGAGCGTACATTTGACCTAGTCCTCACCCTTGGAGTAGGTTGGACTTTCTACAGTTTCAGTTAAACTTGTGTTACATACTCTTTATGGTGAGCTTGTATTTGACCCTATTTACTTTTCATTTACTTCTTATCGTACTTTGGTTGTGGGATCTTAGTTGTATGCATGCATTTCTTTCAATTGTTTTACATTTCAGCATCATGTGACTTGGAGATGTGTGTGTGTAGATACTTTAGGTTAATGTCTATCATTTGTGGGATATGCCTACTCGGCACTGGTCACCACCTCTTGACCTATTGGTGGCGAGCTTGGGGTAGTCACGGATCGGACCCCGGTGGTTCGGGTCGTGACAAGCATAATCAGACCAAGCCCTCTATATATGCATTTCAACATTTTTGGGCCAAGACCTATAAACATTACAACATAATCAGGTAAATCCCCATAAACATTACAGTATAACCAGGTCAACCTCTATAAGCATTACAACATAATTGGGTCAAGCCCTATAAGCATTACAGCATAACATACGACACAAGTCATAATGGCAAGAAGAACACAACATTTCATCATAAACCACAAAGGTCAATTCAGCCAATTACCTTTTATCTTTCAATTCCCTTTCATTCATCAAGTTATGCCTTAAACCATTAACTTGCCAATATACACAACCATATCATATCAAAGTATCGCCAGTCGTTTCAATAAACAAGTAAGCCATTTTCCAAACTGATCTCATCACAAGCAATCACCTAAGGTCTCCTGTCATGTTAATTCATGTTTGAAGTCAACAGCCAGTTTATTATTGTTCTAGGGTAGACTTACCCGCAAGCCATGTCTCAACATTGTTGGATCCAAAGGTATCTAAGGAGTGGTCCAAACACATGATTATCATCACCCATTAATATGTTAGTTAACTCACATGTCGCGTTGGTATGATCGCATAGTATTGCACACACTTAAACAATTAAAAACAGACCATGGGGATTTGTTCTAGACCACCTACCTTAATTCAGCGATCAACACAACACCCTCAACAGGGAACACCAATGAAGGACGAAGGTAAAGAATATCAACAAAGAAAACCTAGATCACACAAACATCAAGATCAAAACTCGATTCAACGACAGTCAAGGGATCACACTGTTGTAATGGAGGATAACAGAAAGAAGAAGACCAAAGAGAAGGAACTTACTGAAGATCAAACACTAGACTGAGATGTCCAGAAGGGAAGGAATCACCTGGAAAACACCTGGAGTTTCCCTAGGGTTCAAGAGATGAAGCTGCACAACGAATGAAAATAAAATCACACGTGCAGTGTGATTTAAAACCACTGGTCCTGTGATATTCACGACGTGAACCCCTTTCATGATGTGAATTTCTCAATTTATAAGATATGCCGAAAAATGCATCGCCTCGGGTTAAAATTACCCCGATCGACCTTTTCATGACATGAACCAATTTCACGACGTATAAACGCTTCATGATCTGAATCAGTTCACGACATTTGCCCAGGGAAGGATTCACATCATGTAACAGGTTCATGATGTGAAAGTGCCCAACAAGCAGATTCTGCAGAAACACATGGAAAAAGCTTCGGGTTAACCCGAACCTCCAAAGGGCCTCCTCTTAAATTTTTTTCACATTTATACCCGAACTCCATTAATTAAAACAAACATACATCCCTAAACTTTAGGTCATTTTCCCGGCAAAACTCTTCATCCCCAAATAAAGGCTCGGTCTCCAAGGTTTAAAAGAAGAAAAACCCGACTAAAAGAGGCGTATCTGAAAACTCAAAGAGGGACATACCTGGAAAAAGACAGGATCTTACACATGGTGTCGTGGACAGGTGTCACCACATTGCTAGGCCAATACATGCACTCCTTAGCGGTTAGTTAGATATGGTTTCGTTATATGGGTGTCACCATGCCACAGGGCAAAGGCATGATCTACTTGGAGGTTTGCGTGCGCATTTGTTTTAGACCGTTATATCACAAGATAGTACGATGGTTCTAGGGTTATTGTGGTCTTAGTTACCTTAGGGATCTCCCATGATGCTTGATTATATTTGTCGACATGGTATGTTTCCTCTAATAAAGTCAATTAAAGTTGGTTATCTCTTTTTAGTTTCAAAGTGATAAAAGCATATGTTCATACACTTTATTTTCAAACTAGCATGATGGTATTTATCTAACAAATATTTCTTATGAAAAACTTGGTGGGATCCTACAGGACAAGTTGTGATCACATCCTATATACACCTAATGGGTGTATGTAGACTTTGTTTTTACAATCATGAGTATAGGCAAAGGACCGCTTGGCGGTGATGATTCTTCTTGTTAGTGGAGCCTGAGATGATAGTGGTGACATGGTGACAACTAAGCCCTCATGTCACACGGAGATGGGTAGCGACTATTGTTTCATTTTTTGTTTTAGTTTTCGTATCATATTCATGTATCGCCTACTTGGATCCTCATCCCATTCTTTTGTATATTTATATGATTGCCTCACCCTTTTTGGTTATTATTCGTTGTCGTTTATGATTGTTGACGTCTTTGTGAGATTTTATTTATGCTTATGGTGGTTATTTCCTTATTGCTTTAGTTTCATCTATTTGAGAGCATGAATTTCCAAGCTATGGAAATGCCATGTTGGATCCTCGATTTGGATATGTTTAATGGTTTTCATTGGAAAAACCATTCCCAAAGGAGATTATTGATTCTCAGACACTAATTGTTTTCCTGTGAGGATCGGGAACACTCTTTCAGCCTTGCTATGGGCCGACTTGGGTGCCCAATTGAGGGGTGACTCCGGTAGATTCATGACATCCAAGGACTCTTATAACTCAAACAGTTCAATCTTTGAGTATTTTTCTTCAAATATGAGCTCTATATAATATTTAAACACATTAAATTCCTCTTTCTACTCACCAAAATTAAAGATCAATTTCCCTTTAGAAACATTTATCACAACACCACCTGTAGCTAAGAAATCCCTACCAAGAATGATGAGGACCTCTTTATCACACTTTATATCAAGGATTAGAAAATTTATAAGAAGAAACGACTTTTCTACACCAATAAGGATACCATACACCCCCAATGGGTTGAGTAATAGACCTACTAACAAGATGAAGAGCAACAGTTGTGGGTTGCAATTCTCCCACTCTTAATTGTTGGAGTAATGAGAATGGAATGTGATTTATGCTCGCACCAAGATCATACTAGTAATCCAACTGTACACCATTTCCTAATGTGTAGGGTATGACAAAACTACCTATATCTTGAAGTTTTGGAGGGATGTTGTTATGAAGAACAACACTACAGTCCCCAATTAAACAAATTGTGGCAAATTTCTCTAGACATTTTTTATCGGAAACAATTTTCTATAAGGATTTTTAGTATGATGGGATTTGAATCAAATATTCTATAAATGAAATGTCCACTTGGAGCTTTTTAAACAACCATAGAAACATAAGAAGTTCTCCTTCATTGTTCTTTGGATTTATTCTTTGAGAGAATGAGATGGGTGGGGAATTTTTTTTTCAAAATTATTGGTGTCCCCTCATGCTCTTACTCAATTTTTTGCTTCTTCTCTTTGTTAACCTTCCATTTCAATTCATTTTCATTTTGATTTTAATGTGAAGAAAACGAATTTTTTTCATTGAGGCTTGTTGTCCGCCAATTCTAGCCCCTTTACCAAGGTTTTCATTTCGAGATTCATTCTAGATTTCATCTTAGATTTCCCTAGGTTCTTTATTAATATTTTCCAAAGTTTTCCACCCACTTCTAGCCGTGATAGCCATCGCACCCCCCCCCCCTATGATTGATTTCAAGGGGTACAAGGTAACTTTCTTTTATCCCTAACAATCAAGTTTTTAGCCAATTGACCCATTTGCAATTCCAAATTGTGTATCCTGAAATCTATTTCAGCCCTGTGTCTTTCAGCCTTTTGTGAATCCATTTCAACTTTTTTGTGAATCCTTTTTTTGAACATTTTTTACATCATTCCTTCTATAAGAACAAGAAAGACAAACCCTGTTTTGACTTTGAAATTGAGGACTAGGCTGATTTGAGAAACATGGGGTAGTGGGTGGCCAAATCACCCCTTGCCATTTCATGAGAAATTTGGGTGGTTTTTATAGCCGTGGAAGTATTGACTCGAAAATGGGTCATCCTTGTTGTCTACCACCAACACCGGAAAAACTGGTATTTTCAGTGGGTTGTACGGGCATGTCAAAGTTGTGGGAAAATGCATGTGTGTGCCCATGCATCCCACAATACAAGCATTGTTCCCTAAGTTTTTTATTCTTTATTTTGACATGAAACTTGATATTCATTTTGATTGGAGTTTTGAGACATCAATGTTTGGAAGTCTTTTTTGATTTTCAGCTAATTGAGATTTTGTTTCTTGATCTAAATGAGTGGTTTTTTCATTCCTAACCACCCTCCTACCGGATTTGTGTTAGGAATTTAAAGTTCAGTGTGTTGTAGATTTCATTGATTTCCACATCGGTTTTGTTGGCATAATTACCACCATCAACTTGATCAACAAGTGAGACCCTTATAAAAGGAGTTTATTAATATGTGTGATGAGAGTTGGTAATGGGGACATTGCCTTTGAAAGTCCCGAAACCAATCTCGTGCTTTGTGAAACAACACTCACTCATCTTGCATAAACCTGATGATTTTGTGCCTCAACTCTCTAGTTAACCTCTTGGGGTAATATTTCATAACAAATGCATTGTAGATTTGATCTCAAGTGTTCAAAATGTTTTCATCCAACTGTAAATATATATGAGCATTGATTTTAAGAAAAAACATGATGCATCTCAGCCTAAGCTTGTCTTCAGCTAGTCCTTGAAGAGAAGCTGCTGAACATAGCTATAGAAGTCCTAAATAAAGGTCAAGGCATCTTCATTGGACAATCCATTGAATGACAGCATCAAAGATAAATGAGACGGTTTAAGCTCATAATTCCTTGCTCTTTGGACAGCCAAATGCAAGATAGATTTCTAGAAATTACTAGAAATTGCAACACTCGAGGCCTAGGCCTCTCAAGGTTGTTCACAAGAGGTTGTCCAACATTTTCAGTGGCTCTTCCTTCCACTGTTTCTTTTGTTTTTCCTAAGGGTAGTGCAGTCTCTCTCAATTTCAGGTATTAGAGACTCTAAACTAGCTATTCCTGACTTCTAGTATGCAGAAACTTTCGACACACAACTTCCACAGCCGGCACACTCGAAGACAATAATCAAAAGTAGCAGATTTACCAAAAACAATGCGCTGGTCACTCAGAAACAGTAGCAGTGCAAGCAGATTTTTCAAGCTTTAAGAGGAATTTTCAGAGAAAAGTTCCAAAAAGATTTTTCATATTCAAACCAAGGTTTTCAAGCAAATTTTGGATTCAAAAGTTCACCAGAAAACAAATTGAGAACGATGTTTTTGAGTTTTTCTTAACAATTTTTTTTTCTTAAAAAAGAAATAAAAACAAGAAAAGAAGATCTTGTCCTTCCTCGGCAACGGGGTGCCACCCATCGTTGAGGCGCAACCAAAAAGTGAGAAAGAGATTTTAAGAAGTAACTAACTATATACAATTCCTAACTAACAAACAAGTATTGTGGTGAGGAATGTCATACCTGCAAAGAAGGGAGCTGATTTTCATGTTTTTTGTTTCTTTTTATAAATTTTATCAAAGATATACCATGGTGTGTCTGAGTGATTTTATGTGAAAAAGTTCGTGTATGATGATGGACATGTGGATGGTGGTGTAAGCATGAGCTTGGAAACACAAAATGGAGATTAAAATTTTAAAGTGTAAATGACAGCGAAGGGAGGAAATGTGAAAAATAATGGAAATATGAGAACAATGGATGGAGCAAACAAGGCGAACAAATGGCAGTAGTGATGAAAATCCGATAAAAGCTAGTAATAAGATGCTAAGGAGACTCCATACGATCTGGGTTGCTTAAAATATTTCTCCGGTCATGCGTTTTTTATTTTTGAAATAAACGAGCCTTCGCCGAAGTGTCGGTGCTCTCCGTCAAGAGATGTCAACTAATCACTAGGCAGTCAAGGCCTCTCTCAAGATGCTTAACCATCTAGCAACAAGAATTTAAGTGATTTGAAAAGGGCAACATGAATCTGTATTGTCACGTGAATTTAGTGAAGCTCAACTCTCTAGTGCACTAGGCACAACAACAGAACATAATTGCTTCCAATTGAATCTGCATTGTCACATGAATTTAGCCAATAATTGCTTCCATTAAAACATTAAAATCCTGTGAACAACAACAGAACATGATGAAAATGAGAGATTAAAGGTACAGCAAGCAGCAACAGATGAAAATCCCCCTTAAATTCAGCATAAAAATCTTGCACAACAACAATTTACAAGCCAGCCACGAAAGCCCCCATCCCAAGAAAGCCTCAATTCCTTTTTTGAAGAACCAAAATCATAAAATGAAAATAAAAACTAATTGAATATTATCTCCAAATTCTCGAGGTACCTCTGCATTGAAGTCCTTTGCAGCAGAATTAATCATCGGCAAAATCCCCTCAAACTTCCCTGATCTCTTGTATGGTAATGAAGTGGTTGTACTTCACAGCATCACAGCAATCGGTGCACCAGAATTTTCCTCGTGCAAATTCCTTGGTGGGAATGTCAATGCTAGATAAATCCCCTTAGCTCCACTAAAATTCACACTTGGAGAAGTCTCGGGACTCGGATCTTCAATTGGTGCACCAGAATGTTGATGGCAGACTTAGGAAAAGGCTTCATCTCAATCACGACATTAGCTGGGCACTCGGATCTTCAATCGCGACTCAACTCCCTTTCTCTCCACTTCTCGGGCCATCTTCTATTAAGCTCGAGCGAATGTTCTTCAACCGGTGGAAAAGCATCCCACCGCGGCTTCACTCAGACTCAGATCGGCAGCTCAGCATCTTCATTCGACCTCAACGAATTCGTGCGAAGCTTCCTCTAACAACGGTCTAACGACGGTTCGCACACACGCGGCTCGCCTCGATCATCGGCATCAGTTACTAGCTCCGGCCAAGCTTGGCAGAAAGATTCCGATCTGACGAAATCGATTTCCTCATACAGCGCATCCCAGGCCCGAGCTCGGCGTCGAAGTTCTTATCCTTTTGCCTTTCAGATTTGATATACTACTGCGCACACCCCAAATTCTATTACGCCGGAAATGGTCAATCTTACTTTCAGACTTCTCCCAAAGATCTATTCTTACACAACAAGAAATGTCATATTAATCTCCATCCCTTGCATTTTCCAATTTATTCTTACTTTTGGTCTTAAATGTCAAAAAATACTGAAAAATCAGTCTGCAAAACAAGTCATGGTCATCTTAATACATTATCTTCGCCCTGAAATGGAGTTGGTGAACCAGTTGCAAGATTTTTATGATATACTTCAATTAGAGAGTAAGTCGGTCATCAACAAAACTACTGAAAATGAATTCATGGATATGGATATGAAAGATCTATACATATTGATTCAAAGCATGGTATAACACAATTTATAATGGTTGGGAGACTTTAAAGTGAGAGTATATCAAGTCAAGTCTCAAACATTCATAGGTGCATAATTTGAAGCTCTTAATAAGAAAATAGAAAGCTTCTCATTAACTTCGCCTCACCTGATTCATGAAGTTCAAGCTGAAAATTGTCCACATTGTGGAGGTCCTCATGATTATTCCATGTGTTCATGGAACACATAAGGAAACAACATGTATAAACTTTTTTTTTTCCGAGTTACAATCGAGAAAATTATAAAAATAATGATAACTCAATCCAGAAAAATAATCAAAATCCCATTTGGAGGGAACAAAGAGTTGGTCAACCACTCAATAAGAATATGGATCAACTTGGATTCTCCGCTCAACCCGTCATTAGACTTGCAGGACAATCACAAGGGTAAGGATCTTAACAAACATATTGACTGCTCTCATATCAGCAACAATACAAAGAAAAAAAGCAAACCACAAACTATGCTCCCACTTCAACACAGAGTCAAACTAATTTGGGAGAAATTCTAGAAAAAATCCTATTATCTGCTCAATCAAAATTTGAGACTCATGTGACAACTACCAATAACTTACAAGCTTATATGTGTAACATGGAAAATCAATTGGGTTGGATGTCTTTACAAATTCAAGACTGATAACAAGGAACTCTGCCAGGTAACACAAGTGTTGACCCATGATAAGTGGAAAAGGTTGGCATACTATGCAGTGGTACACAATTTCCAAAGTGACAAATGTCTGCTACTCAACCAATAGAAGTGACACCTATACCAACACCAGTGGAAGATCATTCAAGGGAAAAGGTGATTCAAGATGAAGAAAATGAAAAGGAATGTCAAATTGAAAACGATCAATCTATAAAAGTGAGAAAGGAAAAAAGAAAATGAATCACTAAATGAAATAGTGAAAGCTCATACACCGTCTCCTCCATTTCCGCAAAGAATGAAGCAAAGCAAGTTGGATGCGCGGTTTTCAAAATTCATGGAGATTTTCAAGAAGCTTAACATAAACATTCCCTTTAAAGAAGCCACTACACAACTACCCCACTATGCAAAACTCCTCAAAGAACTTATATCTAAAAGAAGAAAAATTGATGAGTGGGAAGAATTTTAATGCATGAGGAATGTTCAATAGTTATACCTATATCTACACATCCTTACCTAAGAGACCCTTGTAGTTTCATGATACCCTGCAATATTGGAGGCTGTTGGTTTGGGAGAGATCTATGTGACCTTTGAGCTAGTGTTAACCACATGCCATCCAGAGTGGTTGGAGAACTGGAGATCATGAAATTGAATCCAACTAGGGTTTCCTTGCAAATGGAAGACCCGTTAGTGAGGAATCCTTGAGGATTTTTAGTGAACATACTCATCAAAGTTGAAAATTTTTACTCCCCAACTGACTTTATCATTGTTGATATGGAAGAAGATAATGATGTCCCACTCATTCTTGGGAAACCCTTCTAAGCTACATACAGAGCTCTTATTGATGTCTTAGAGGGGAAATTAATTTTTAGAGTTGGGGAAGAAAACCAAACATTTGATATCCTAGAAGCTATGTAAAGACCTTTAGTGATTGACTATAATTTTTTGGATACTATTGAAAAAATGGGATGAGTTAGCAAAGGAAGCGCCAAATCTAAAGGAATTGCACAACTAAAAGGATAAGTCAATTGAATCAATAGAATAATCTGAATTCATCAGATACATAATCAATCCATTGGAGAGACAGCGACTAACATCATTAGATCCATCACTTGGAAAACCTCTAACACCCGAGCTTAAAACTCTTTTAACAAACTTACAATACTACTGCTTGGGAGATTCAAAAACATTACCATTCATCATCAATATTGATCTTTCATCTAAATAAGAAAGGACATTTCTCAATGTATTGTTGTAGTGGAAACCAGTGATAAGTTGGACAATAGTTGATTTAAAAGGTTTAATTCCTACCATCTTTATTCACTGGATATATATGGAAGATAATTCCAAATGTTGTAGGCAACAACAATGATTCTTAACATTGCCTATGAAGGAAGCCCTCAATAAATAAGTGATTAATGTTTTAGATCATAAATCAATATTTCTTATCTTCGATGGTTAATGGGCCAACCCATTGCAAGTGGGTGGAATCATAGTGGTTGAAAATCAAAAAGGAGATTTGATACCCACTATATCAGTGACTAGATAGAGACTGTATATCAACTACTATAAATTGAATGATTCCACAAGAAAGGATCACTTCTCATTACCCTTCATTGATTAAATTCAAAAACTTCTGGTGGGTAGAGATTACTATCATTTCCTATATAGATACTCAGGGTATAATCAGATCATGGGTTGTAACGTCCCGACCCGGGAGCCATTGAACGGTGCTCCGAGCCGGTTGGTCACAAGCCCTCAAGCGGGCCTCCCCGTACGCCAGAGGGTGCCGACTAGCAGTGAGGGTCTAGTAAGTCAGTTATGGGGAGACTATACCCTCTGTTATCAGAATAAAATACCAGCGGAAGTAACCAAGAAATAGCGGAAACACATATAAATATAACAGTATAATGTCACTAGCATAATCAAAACCAGAAATACAATACTCAACTGAAAGGTAAAACATGCCATGACTATGCAAGTGCCAAGTGTCTACAATGAAACTAAAAGTAAAGACACAATGACTCCAAACGGGTCCCGACCCACGTCCGGTTCCCTCTTCCATGCTCCAACCCCAAACAAAACTATAACCAGGGCTCTTGCCCTTGTCCTGTCCTGCAACAACAAAGTCTATTCGGGTACCAATCAGGAAACCCGAGTAGGGTGTGAGTATGACTCAGTAGATCACCACCAACAGTGTCAAAAACAAATCTATTCATAAGCAGTGTATGCAGTTGCATTGATAATAAAGCAATACAATAGGGAAAATAATTATATTTATCCAATTAACCTTTCTTTAATACATTAAACATCCAGGTTCCCAAGAACACCCAAAATACAATGCCTGCTTCAGCCCGTGTAGGAGCCTAAACCATTTCCCCTATTCAATCCATAATTACTATGTCACAATATTAAGTTTATGAATATCCAAATGAAACCATAGTACAAAATAAATTAAAGAGTGTAGAACGTCATGTCTAGAACACATGTGAGTATTTGGAGCATCAGTCTCTGTCTCACAACCCCATGGGTATTTGGAGCATCAATCCTTGTCCCATAAAATATCAATTTCATGCATGTCATTGGTTCTAGAATGCCATGTCTAGAACCTCTGTGGGTATTAGGAGCATCAGTCCGTGTCCCACAACCCTTTTTCAAATCAAATATCCAATTCACATATACAACCATATTCAAATGTTTAACCATCTTTATCCTTCCATCATAAATCTCACCCATATTCAACTAGATCCACAATTCACAAAGAATAGCATAACCAAACCACCAATTAATTATTTATACCACGACATTTATACAACTGCATACACCTAACAAGATGAGACTGTGGGATTGAATTTTAAACCACCTACCTTGATTTATTGATGGAAGTTACCCAACAAAAATCCCTAAAATCCGAGCGGTACAACGTCGTCGATCAAGTTCTGGATCTAAATACGAAAGGAGAGCGGATCTTCAATCCGAGCCTTTAATCTTGAGAAAAGGTGTTCGAATTGCCTTGGAATCTCTCCAAGAGGCTTTGGAAACACCTAGAAATTGCCAAGCCCGAGCCAAGGTCGGAAAATAAGAAAGTCCCTGGGTTCGGGTGGTTTTAAAAAGGATTTTCGAAAATAAAAACCATGCACACGGTTTCCTGGACAGTGGCGCACGGTATGTCAAACCGTGCGCAAACCATGCGGACCTCACTGTCCATATTTTCACGGTCCGCACGGTTTGGTCGCACAGTTTTTCAAAGCGTGCGTAAACCGTGCATACCTCTCTGTCCAGTTCTGCTTGGTTGGCACAATTTGGTCGCACGGTTTGTCAAACCGTGCACAAACCGTGCACAACCCACTCCCCTTTTATTTTACTTAAAAGTTCACCCAAATGCACCACAAGTCACTACTCCAAAACAGAGGTACTTAAAAACATAAAAAGTACTTGAAAACGTGTCTGAGATTGACTCCAGAAAAGGTCAGGATCTTACATTCTCCCCACCTTATAATAGCTCGTCCTCGAGCTGTACTCCTGAACTTCTCTGAGATTCCAAGCTAAAAAGATCGGGCCACTGAGTCCATATATCTGTCTCCCTTTCCCAAGTCTCTTCCTGCACACGTCCATGCTGCTATAAAACACAAACTGTCAGTACGGTCTTTCCCCTCAACACCTTCTCACTGCGATCCAACACACATATCAGATGCTCCTCAAAGGACGCATCTATCTCTAGCTCAACATCATCCACATCAATCAAAAGAGAAGGGTCGGGGTGATACCGTCTTAGTTGTGATACATGGAAAACATCATGCATAGAACTATATTTCTGTGGAAGAGCCAATTGATACGCTACCATCCCAACTCTCTTCACGATCTCAAAAGGTCCAACAAACCTGGGTGCTAACTTTCCCTGACTTCGTATCCTACTGTGACCCAACCTAGGCGATACCCGAAGGAAAACGCGATCACCGACTGTAAACTCTAAAGGTCACCTCCGTCTATCAGCATAAGACTTCTGCCGACTTTGAGCCGTAGTCATTCATTTTTGAATCAGCTAAACCTGTTCAGTCATCTTCTGTGCAAGACTTGGTCCCAACAACTCTGACTCACCCACTTCCATCCAGCACAATGATGATCTACATGGCCTACCATAAAGAGCCTCGTATGGTACCATCTATATAGTTTCCTGATAACTATTGGTATAGGCAAACTTGTTAGGTCCACAAAGCTGAATACCCTGAGAGGGGGGTGAATCAGGGTATGACTAATTTAAAATTAACGCCCGTTCTAATCTTGTTTCGTTGTTAAGCAAAACACTCTTCTCTCTCTTTCCTATTTCACAATATAAACAGAAAGTAAAGCATGCACAGGACACAATGATTTTTACATGGTTCACCTGCACTGGGCTACGTCCAAGGAGCATACGCCGACAAGTTGTCGGTCGTACCAAATTCCACTAAACTTGACTAGCTGTGGATTACAAGGTTCGGGTACAGTCACTCTGTCCCAGGCTCACTGCCTTTACAAGATTTAGGGTCAGATCACTGCTTTCCCAAGGGTCACTCCCTGTTTCTCTCTCTCTGACTCACTGCCGGTGGAGAGGATCACCTTCTTCCTCTTCCTTTGCTCACTGCATCGGAAAGGATCCACTCACAGTTTATATACCTATAGGTCTCTTCATTTTCATGAAGGAATGCATCTTCCTCTGTAATTAGATGCTCTGTTGAAACCCAATTTTCACCCATAGATGAATCTCTCTTCGCACCGAAGGTATCGGGAAAACTTCCAGCTTCCAGGAAGCCCGAAAATCACTGCTGGAAATAAACCTTACTTGGCGCGCAAGTCAATCTCAGCGCGCAAGTCACAACGGGCGCGCAAGTCTTCTTCAACCACTTGCGCGACACAAGCTTCTGCAACTCCAAACCTGTGCGACTCACTCCATTCCTCGCCTAAACCACCTCAGGCGCACAACCAACACTTGGCGCGCAACTTCCAAAACTGGCACACAAGTCCCACTCGCGCGACACACCACCACTTGCGCGACCACCACACCTGCACGACGGGAGCTATGAATCTTAAAAGTGTTGAACTCCGGTGAGAAATGAAGGGGGGTGGTCCAGTATTTATAGGCATCTGGTCACCCCTGCACGACGGCGCGCAAGTATCTCCTCGGTGCGCAAGTCTCGGCGCGCAGGTCTCTTCCCCTGCAAGTCACTTGTGCGACCCACTTCCAAACTTGCGCGAACCTCTTTCCTTTTCCATATTTTGATCTTCTGATCTTGAAAAACCATAGTCGTGCAAGTTCTCAAGCTTCCAAGGCATCGGTGCACAAGTCTCTCCGCGGCGCGCAAGTCACCTGCGCGACACCACCAATACTTGCACGACACTTATACCTTTGCCATATTTTGATGATATGATATTTAAAAACATATGGCATACAAGTTTCCAAGCCTTCATGTACACGGCGCACAAGTCCTTTTTCCAAAAACCACTTTTCTTCATTTGTCGATTTTCAGGCCCAAAAATTTGGCAAACACTAGAAAACGGCGCCACCTTGTATCTGTTCTTTTGTACCGCCTCCAGATCGTCCATTCCATTATCGACATTCTTGAATCAAACATGGATCATTGACCACAACTCTTGAACTTGACATTTCACCATGAAATCCCCTTTGTCAACAAATTTGTATGTCATGGTTTTCATTATCAACAATCATAACACAGATGATCACTTTGTCAACAAACACAATCACCTCAAAAATACTTCAATGATGCCTTGAGGGATTTTTGCCCAACAATATCCCCCTTTGGGTTTGTTGAAAACTCTTCCATAAAAAATATGCATCATTAATTCTTCAGCCGCCATTCGCTTTTTGCGATTCTAATAGCGATCAAGGATTTACTCAGCACATACCCTAAGCCCACATGAGCAATGCTCGGTGTGAGAAACAAGAGTAAATGAAAAGTTCATCAATGAATCACTTCATCTCTGACTCCCACTGTTGACACCAAAATGATACCAATTTGTACTAAACTGATACCAATTGTTGAAGGACTTGTTGGAAGACCAATGTTTGGTTTGGAAATATTCGTACCACTCTCCAACACCACTCTTCTTATTTTATCACGATCCTCAGCTGTCATGATATTTATTCTTTGTTCGATCACTTCTAGCATCGTCAGTTTTAAAAATCTCCCCCTTTCTCATTTCTCCCCCTATCTAGATGCTCCGCTGGTTAGCTTCTCCCCGTATCAATCATGATTTATCAAATTGTCACACTGTCTCCCCCTTGAACAATCACTATTTTCTCCCCCTTTTTCAATGAACCCAAAGGTCACTCCTTTGTAGTATGTAACGGAGTAGAGAACACATATCAGCACATTAGGGAAAAACACATCATACCTCGGGGAGAGGGGGTTGTCACATCCACACGCTTTTAAGTATGGGGAATCGACTGAACTCTCAGAGCCATTCGATGTCTTTCGAATGCTTCCTTGGGTAAGGCCTTTGTCAGAATATCTGCAACATGTAACTATGTAGGCACATACTCCAACTTCACAAGCCCTTGCTCCACTTTCTCCTTGATAAAATGATATTTGATTTCAATGTGCTTTGTCCTTGAGTGATGAACTGGATTTTTGCTAAGATTGATAGCACTTGAGTTATCACACTAGATTCTGATCAAAGACTTCACTTCAACTCCTATATCGTCAAGCTGTTGTTTCATCCATAATAACTGTGTGCATGCTTGAGTGGCCGCAATATATTCATCTTCTGCGGTACTTAATGAAATGTAATCCTACTTCTTGCTTAACTAAGCAATACATAGTCTGCCAAGATAGAATGCACCTCCAGATGTTGATTTCCTGTCATCCGCTGAACCGGCCCAGTCTGCATCTGTATATCCCAATAACTCTGTCTGAGATTTATCGTTATATATCAAGCCGAAATCCACTGTGCCCTGGATATAACGAAGTATTCTTTTCACTACAATCATATGGCTTTCTTTGGGATTACTCTGATATCTGGCTGATTGGCATGTGGCGAAAACAATATCAGGCCTTGTCGCGGTCAAGTACAACAAACTTCCAATAATTTGCCTGTATTCTGTGATATTAACTGCCTTGTCATCCTCATCTTTTGATAATTTCATCCGGGTAGCAACCAGAGTTTTCATCTCCTTGGAATTTTCCATGCCAAACCTTATTAACACCTCCTTGGCATATTTGGATTGAGAAATGAATGTCCCATTCCTTCCTTGTGTCACTTGTAGACCAAGGAAAAACGTCAGCTCTCCAATCATTGACATTTCAAACTCATTTTTCATGAATTCAGAAAACTGTCTGCACTGAGCTTCATATGATCCATCAAATATTATCTCATCGACATAGACTAGCACCATCATCCTTTGATTACTATTGTTGTTGAAATAGAGATTGTAATCAACTCCACCACACTGGAAACCAAGCTTCTTCAAGTACTGATCAAGCCTTGAGTACCATGCTCTCGGTGCTTGTTTCAGCCCATACAACGCCTTCTTCAGCCTATAAACTTTGTTCTCATCCTCATGAATGAGAAAACCATATGGCTGCTCAATGTACACCTCTTCTTCCAGAACCCCATTTAGAAATGCAGATTTGACGTCCATATGGAACACTTTGAACTTTCTTTGCACTGCTATGGCAAAAAATAATCTGATTGTCTCCAGCCTTGCAACCGGTGAAAATGTCTCATCTACATTTATTCCCTCTATCTGGGAGTATCCCTTGCACACTAGTCGTGCTTTGTTTCGAATCACAGTTCCATCTTCATTCATCTTGTTGCGATAGACCCATTTAGTACCGATGAAATTCTTGTCTGCTGGCCTCGAAACAATCTCCCATGTCTGGTTCTTCTCAATCTGATCAAGCTCTTCATTCATAGCCGGAACCCAGTTTTCATATTCAGCTGCATCGGAAAAACATTTCGGCTCCACCTGAGATAAAAACGATGTTTGTTGTAATGACTTCATTCTTTGAGTCTGAACTGGAGCTGTCTGATCACCAATGATATTATGTCTATCAATTTCAGCTTGACTCTTTGGATTCCTTGGAGATACATACTTGACACTTTCTTGTTCATCATCAATATCTTCTTCTGAGTCAGCCTCTACCACTTCTACTCCCCTTGTGTCGCTTACCTCATCATCACTTTCATCCATAAAATGTTCACTAGGTCGTTGAGTATTCTGTTCATTTTAGACTATAGTGACATCATTGCTCTCAACAATTTTTCCCAGCCTTTTGTTTAAGCATTTATATGCTTTACTTTTCCCTGAGTATCCAAGGAATATCCCCTCATCTCCTCATGCCTCAAACTTCCTGTGATTTTCTTTGTTGAGAATGAAACACTTACTTCCAAAGATTCAAAAGTATTTCAATGTTAGATTCTTTCCGTACCACAGTTCATACGGAGTCTTCCCTTGCTTTGGACACAATAGAGACCAGTTCGAAACATAGACCGATGCCAAAACTGCTTCCTTCCAAAATTTCTCTGGTAGGTCTTTTTCAATAAGCATCGTTCTGGCCATGTTGTTGATGATCTGATTTCTCCTTTCAACCACTCCATTCTGTTGGGGAGTTCTCACTGATGAAACTTGATGTCTTATCCCGTGTTTCTCAAGATAGTCTTCGACATGACTGTTTGTGAATTCCATACCGTTATCAGTACGAAACTTCAGAATTTTATGCCCAAGCATCTTTTCTAATTCCCTCCTATACTTCTTTATGCAACTGAACACCTCTATCTTATGGTTAATGATGAATACCCAGGCCATTCTGCTATAATCATCAATGAAAAGGACATAGTACCTTTTCCCATTTATAGCTCGTGGTGAAATAGGTCCACATACATCAGCATGTACCAATTCGAGCACTCTGGATGATTTCTGTTCCTTTGGCCTGTATGTTTTTCTGATGATCTTCCCTTGTTGACAAGCATCGCATGTATGAGCATGATCATGTGATAGTTTGGGAAGGTCTCTAGCAGCATCACACTTTACCAGATCTTCCATAGATGGTTGGCATAAATGACCAAGTCGCTTATGCCACAACTGGTTTTCTTCCTCTCTAGATAAAAGACATATATCTTCTTCCCTACTTACAAGGTAAAGATTTCACTTTGTCCTTTTTTCTTGCAGAACAACTGCCCCATATTTTCACGTGACATTACAAGTCTTCTTGGTAAACCGTATAGAATGTCCTGAGTCACACAATTGACTGACACTGAGCAAATTGTGACTGAGACCTTCTAAAACCAAGACATCAGCACGTCTGATTTCTTTGCCCCTAAACCTAGCCTTTCCTAATCCAATTATCTTCAGGCCTTCATCATTTCCAAACTTGACAACTCCTTCTTTGTCATATTTTATGCCTGTAACCAGATCCTTATTGTCTGTCATGTGAGACATACAACCACTATCAAGAATCCACACACCAGAACGATCTGATGCTTTAAGGGCAATTTCAGCAACTACTGCCTTCTCTGCTCTCTTCTTCTTGGTCCATATTTTTGTCTCCATACTCGGTATAGATTGAGACTCATGATCATTCTCAGAGTGCGATGGAACAGCTTCATCTTACAGAGCTGCAAATCTGTTCTGAACTTTTAACTCACTTGTCGGTTTATTAATCTGCTGCTTGCAAACATTTTGATTCTGCTTTGGCACATTTCCCTGAATGATCGAAGTGGAATACCTAGCCATGTGCCCAAATCATCCGCACCAAAAACAGTGTCCTTCAAAATATGTTCTGGAAAACTGTTCTCTATTTGGCTGCCACCTCTGTTCCTGTTCCCTTCTATATCTCTTGGCTATGGAACACACATACTGTGAATGTACCATCTTCCCACAACAATAACACCTGATATAGGGTTCATTCCTTCATGTTACTTCAGCACTACAATTTTCCCTTTGGGATCTCTGAATATTCTGATTCTATTTTGTGCCCAAATCAACTTTCAATTTCGGGATGGGTGCTTGCGGTCTGACATCAACTACCACATATTTTTGTTTCTTATCAAGCCCTGAATCAACCTTAGCATTTGTGCTTTCTTGTTGCTTCACTCCCACTGAACTATGACCCTCCTCTTTCATCTTGTCTGTCTTCTGAATGGCCTGCTTTTCTGATATCACATTGGGGGTCAAGATTTTTTCTTGATCCTTCATTTTTCGTCGCAGACTGACCACTTCTTATTCAAGCTCATTGATACGTCTGACCTGCTCTTTTCCTGTGTTAGTCAAACAATCAATTTCCTTCTTTTGTTCCTCAATTTTAAGCTTATGCTCAACAATATTTTCTGAACTCTCTAGTGTTGAGGATTTTAGTCTTTCAATTTCTTCTAATAGCTTAGACTTTTCTTCATCCTGTTGTTTCATATAGAGTTTGGCATCACAGACCACTTTATTGGCTTTCTTCGTTCTGGCTCTCCAAACGTCTATCTCTTCAAGAGCTGCTTCCAATTCGGCTTCCATATCAACTCTCCCTTCAATTTCCTCTTCTTCTTCAAAATCAGCTTCTCCCTTTTTTTGAGAACTACAAACAATTGCCACCAAGGCATTTACCCCACAATCTCTGCATTTTTCTATCTCCTCAACCTCTTCATCCTCATACTCATCTGAACTTTCAAATTCTTGTGAAAGAAGATTCTTCTTCTTGAAGAAATTTCTCTTGAATTGTTTCTTCCCTTTCACAAACCCTGAAGTTTTCTTCCTGGGAATTTCAACTTCATCATCATCATTATCATTATCTTGAAACTTCTTTGGGAATTTTGCCGCAAGATGACCAACCTTTCCACATCAAAAGCATGCTAGTGGAAGTTTCCCTTTAAACTTTCCTCTTCCTCTTTGCAGATTTGAAGAAAGGAATGACATCACCTCATCTATCTCTTCTTCTTCTTGAGAATCTTCAATGGTGAGCTTCTGCATGACCTTGAATGCCACTTCTTTGGATTTTCCCTTTTCCACAGCCTCGTTTTCATCATTCCTCATCTCATATGCAACCAAGGTACTGTGCAAGTTGTCCAGTGTCAGCTCTTTGGGATCTTTATCTTCTAGTACAGAAACTTTCAGATTGAACCGAGGTGGAAGCTTCCTTAAGATACACTTTACGATCTTTATGTCTTCAATGACTTCACCAAGACCTCTCATATCTTCCACAACAATATTTACCCTGTCAAAAAATGCATCAACAGACTCATTAGGGTTCATCTTCAGATCTTCATACTTATTCCACAACACTTGCAGCTTTGCCTCTCTGAAATTTGTATCTCCTTCATATATATTCAATAGATTTTTCCACATGGCACGCGATGTTTTTCATGACATCACCTTTGTATAGATAGGATTGGATAGAGCTCCCCCTAAGGCATTAATTGCTTTGGCATCTGCATCCAACTCTCTACGTTTAGATTCTGATAATGCGCCACTATTAATATCAGCTATTATGTCATGCATTGATGCTATGAATACATCCATTCCCAAAGATCGGAAGTAGTGTTGCATCTGATTCTTCCATAGCTGAAAGTTGTTCCCGTCAAAGATCGGAATCCCTTTATGATTGGTGACCTCCATTGAGAGAATAACTAATATCAACCTTTCCCTTTGATACCGATTGTTAGGTCCACAAAGCTGAATACCCTAAGAGGGGGGGTGAATCAGGGTATGACTAATTTAAAATTAACGCCCGTTATGATCTTGTTTCGCTATTAAGAAAAACACTATTCTCTCTCTTTCCTATTGCAAAATGTAAACAGAAATTAAAGCATGCATAGGACACAATGATTTTTACTTGGTTCACCCGCACTGGGCTACGTCCAAGGAGCATACGCCAACAAGTTTTCGGTTGTACCAAATTCCACTAAACTTGACTAGCTGTGGATTACAAGGTTTGGGTACAATCACTCTGTCACAGGCTCACTGTCTTTACAAGATTTAGGGTCAGCTCACTGCTTTCCCAAGGGTCACTCCCTGTTTCTCTCTCTCTGGCTCACTGCCGGTGAAGAGGATCACCTTCTTCCTCTTCCTTTGCTCACTGCGTCGGAAAGGATCCACTCACAATTTATAGACCTATAGGTCTCTTCATTTGCATGAAGGAATGCATCTTCCTCTGTAAGTAGATGCTCTGTTGAAGCCCAATTTTCACCCGTAGATGAATCTCTCTTTGCACTGAAGGTATCGGGAAAACTTCCAGCTTCCAGGCAGCCCAAAAATCACTGCTGGAAATAAACCTTACTTGGCGTGCAAGTTAATCTCGGCACGCAAGTCACAACGGGCGCGCAAGTCTTCCTCAACCACTTGCGCGACACAAGATTCCGCAACTCCAAACCTACGAGACTCACTCCCTTCCTCGCCTAAACCACCTCAGGTGCACAACCAACACTTGGCGCGCAACTTCCAAAACTGGAGCGCAAGTCCCACTCGCGTGACACACCACCACTTACGTGACCACCACACCTGCACGACGGGAGCTCTGAATCTTCAAAGTGTTGAACTTCGGTGAGAAATGAAGGGGGGTGGTCCAGTATTTATAGGCATCTGGTCACCCCTGCGCGACGGCGCGCAAGTATCTCCTCGGCGCGCAAGTCTCGGCGCGCAGGTCTCTTCCCCTGCAAGTCACTTGCACGACCCACTTCCAAAATTGCGCGAACCTCTTTCCTTTACCATATTTTGATCTTCTGATCTTGAAAAACCATAGGCGTGCAAGTTCTCAAGCTTCCAAGGCATCGACGTGAAAGTCTCTCCACGGCGCGCAAGTCACCTGCGCGACACCACCAATACTTGCGCAACACTTATACCTTTGTCATATTTTGATGATCTGATCTTGAAAAACATATGGCGCGCAAGTTTCCAAGCCTTCATGTACACGGCGCGCAAGTACTTTTTCCAAAAACCACTTTTCTTCATTTGTCGATTTTCAGGCCCAAAAATTTGGCAAACATTAGAAAACGGCGCCACCTTGTATCTGTTCTTTTGTACCACCTCCAGATCGTCCATTCCATTATCGACATTCTTGAATCAAACATGGATCGTTGACCACAGCTCTTGAACTTGAAATTTCACCATGAAATCCCCTTTGTCAACAAATTTTTATGTCATGGTTTACATTGTCAACAATCACAACATAGATGATCACTTTGTCAACAAACACAATCACCTCAAAAATACTTTAATGATGCCTTGAGGGATTTTGTCCAAAAAAACTCCACTAAATCTAGGTGCTTCTCCCATGTACCACTGAAGTCAAGTAAAAATTCCCTCAACATATCCTCAAGAACTTGTACAGTACGCTCTGACTGTCCATCTGTTTGCGGATGAAAAGTCGTACCCAATAAAACCTGCGTACCAAGTGCCTTCTACAAGCCCTTCCAGAAGTGCGAAGTAAACTGTGAATCGTGATAAGAAACTATAGTTCATGGAACCCTGTTCAATCGAAATATCTTCTGTAAATACAGCTCTCCCAACTGCTCAACTGTAAAAGTTTCCCTTATAGGAAAGAAATGTTCCACCTTTGTCAGTCGATCCACAATGACCCAAATAACATCATTCTTCCTAAGTGTTTTTGGAAGACCTATCACGAAGTCCATGGTAACATCATCCCACTTCCATTCTGGAATGGAAAAAGGTCGTAGTAAACCTCCAGGTTCCCGAGAACACCCAAAATACAATGCCTGCTTCGGCCCGTGTAGGAGCCTAAACCATTTCCCCTGTTCAATTCATAATTACTATGTCACAATATTAAGTTTATGAATATCCAAATGAAACCATAGTACAAAATAAATGAAAGAGTGTAGAACGTCATGTCTAGAACACATGTGAGTATTTGGAGCATCAGTCCCTGTCTCACAACCCCATGGGTATTTGGAGCATCAGTCCTTGTCCCATAAAATATCAATTTCATGCATTTCATTGGTTCTAGAACGCCATGTTTAGAACCTATGTGGGTATTAGGAGCGTCAGTTTGTGTCCCACAACCCTTTTTCAAATCAAATATCCAATTCACATATACAACTATATTCAAATGTTTAATCATCTATATCCTTCCATCATAACTCTCACCCATATTCAACTAGATCCACAATTCACAAAGAACTGCATAACCAAACCACCAATTAATTATTTATGCCACGACATTTATACAACTGCATACGCATAAAAAAATGAGACTGTGGGATTTTATTTTAAACCACCTTCCACGATTTATTGATGGAAGTTAGCCCAAAGAAAATCCCCAAGATTCAAGGGGCACAACGTCGTCGATCAAGTTATGGATCTAAATCTGAAAGGAGAGCGGATCTTCAATCCAAGCCTTTAATATTGAGAAAAGGTGTTCGGATCGCCTTGGAATCTCTCCAAGAGGCTTTGGAAACACCTAGAAATTGCCAAGCCTGAGCCAAGGTCAGAAAATAAGAAATATTCGGGGTTCGGGTGGGTTTAAAAAGGATTTTCGGAAATAAAAACCTCGCGTACAGTTTCCTGGACAGTGGCGCACTGTTTGTCAAACCGTGCGCAAATCGTGTGGACCTCACTGTCCAGATTTGCACGGTCCACACAGTTTGGTCGCATGGTTTGTCAAACCATGCGTAAACTGTGCATACCTCTCTGTCCAGTTCTGCTTGGTTGGCATGGTTTGGTCGCACGGTTTGTCAAACTGTGCACAACCCACTGCCCTTTTGTTTTACTTAAAATTTCACCCAAACGCACCCCAAGTCACTACTCCAAAACAGAGGTATTTAAAAAAAATCAAAAGTACCTGAAAACGTGCCCGAGATTGACTCCAGAAAAGGTCGGGATCTTACATGGGTGCACCATGAGATCAAGAGAAAATCATGTTCACTTGTTCATATGATATATTCACTAATCACTGAATTCCCTTTAGAATGTGCAATGCACCAGCCACATTTTAAGGATGGGTGATGGTAATATTTCATGAAATGATTGAATATTTCTTAGAAATATTCATTGATGACTTTTCTATTTATGAAAATTCATTTTATGAATGTTTAGCACATTTAGATCAAATTTTAGAAAGATGTGATGAAAAGAATTTGTTGCTCAATTGGGAAAATTCTCACTTCATGGTAAAAAGTGGGATAGTTTTAGGCTATAAAATCGCAAATAAAGGCATTAAAGTTGACCAAGCCAAGATTAGTACAATTTTTGATCTACTCATGGCCACATCATTTCATGTCATCAAAGGTTTTCTTGGGCATGCTGGATTTTATTGGTGCTTTATTAAGGTTTGTTTTGATATTTTCCACCCCCTAACCACCGTGTTGGGAAAATTTGACACCTTCATTTTGGGCCTGAATGTTGAGAAGATTTTCAATTATTAAGGAAAATATTGGTATAAGAACCGATAATTATTTTACCAAACTGAGAACAAACATTTGAATTAATGTGTGATATAAGTGACTGGGAAGTTGGTGCTTCCTTGGGGAAAAAGAAAGAAAAGATCTTAAGACCAAACTGTTATGCTAGCTGAACATTGAATGATGCTCAACACAACAACAAAACAAATAGAAAATATCTTATAGCATCTATCTTTTCACTCGATAAATTTTGGTCATACTTGTTATTCTCAAAAGTTACTATGTATACAGTTCACTTTGCCTTGTGGTATTTAATGGCCAAAAAGGATGCCAAGCCTAGATCTATTCAGTGGATCTTACTAATTTAAGAATTTTACATTGAAATAAATGATAAAAATGGAACTAAGAATGTCATCTTTGATCATTTATCCCACCTCGAACAAGACAAAAATGACATTGAGGTCGAATTAATTAATTTAAAAAAAATCTGATGAGCACCACTCTGCCACTGAGACTATCAAACCATGGTATGTCTATATCATAATTTACTTAGCTTAAAATATGGTGTATCCAAATTTATCAAAGGAAAATAGGATTTTTTTTTAATTAAACACATCAACAATATTGGGACTATCCATTAATTTTTACAGATTGTGCAGATAGAATAATTATAAGATATATCCTAGGAGTGGAAAGTGATTTAAATCATTACCAATCTGAAGAAGTTGGAGGAAATCATGGAATTCACTATACAATTAAGAAAGTGTTATAATGTGTATTATATCTTCCCACCTTACATCAAGATATTCAAGACTTCATTAGAAATTATGATAAATTCCAAAGGACCAAAGGAATTAGTCAGAAGCATGATGTGTCGCAACACCCCGTTATGGGTGTTGAAATTTTTGACATATAGGGGATTGTCTTCATGGTTCCTTTTCATAAATCATTTATAAAATCATGCATCATAGTCTATGTTGAGGAAGCACTTTGGGCATATAGAACAGTATACAAAACACTAATTGGAATTTCTTCATATCACCCATTCTTTAGAAAAACAAGTCACCTACCTATAGTGTCACGACCCCTCCCCCCAAAGGTACCCCTCCTAAGCTGACAATGAGAGAAGGGAGGCAATGACACCCGAATCCCACCTCCGATAGTCCATGGGATGGAGAAAAGCACTAAGGGTATAACATACACACATATGGGAGGAATTACCCTCTAAGATATGAGAAACGAGAGAGATAAGATAAAAACAAACACCAAATAACTCCCGCTCATAAAAAAATAAGATGTAATCCCACTACATGATATGAATATAATTTCATGCAAAATTGATACAATTGAAAGTTAAAGACAAAACCAAAAGAAAGCCTCGACAGCAACCTGAAAGTCAAAACAAATCATGAACAACTCCTCGAACTAGGAAAATCTTGCTCGATCGCCAGCTCGATCACTAACTGGCTACCACTGACCTAAAAAATAGTTTATATATATGTAGGGTAACATGTATACTCTGTAGGACCCTCCCTGCAACCTCTCATAAAAAATGTGAAAGAAGCATACTAAAGTTTAGTGAGTAAACAAATGAAACTAACTCGTTGCATAAACAGGTTTACGGTTCTTTTCCCATCCTCACTATGACTACCTCTCACCAAGTAATACATACACAAGATCATATAATATAATAAAAACAATAAGGATACCCCACTACCACTTCCCCACCAGTATGTCACTCTACCCCAACGCCGCACGTCCTGAAGCATCTCTCTCCAAAAGAATCCATCCTGAAAACTCCTGAGCTAAGTATCACAATATGCACATCAGGCATCACATCATCACATCATCTCATCCACATATCCATATAGTAAACGAGTAATTTTTGGGAGACACCATAGCCTGTATGTCATGTATCATACATAGGGTATGATACATTAATCCATCACAACCCATACACCGAGTAAGGTACCTTGATCCACCACAACCCATACACATCATACCTATAATAATTATTTGGATACTATATCTAGTGATACATGTGTGTGAAATAACCACAAGTCATGACAACCCTTTACATGCATATATGGGGAAAATTACCACTATACATATCAACACATAATAATACCAAGAGAAGAGAGAAAGACTAGAGGGAAAAGTCATTCATCCATCATTCCACCAAGATGTTTGGAAAAATACCTTCCCAGAGTCCACTGGGTGTTAGTCTTCCAAACTAAAGTGGGTGGAGTAGCATGTGAAATCACAAAACATACATGATATAATATAACTCACAACCACACTATGATCATAACCTAATATTAAAATCAATAGCAGCTAACGTCACTTAGACTCTCAACTGCTACTACTAAGAACTAGATATCCTATGAGCACGCAAGCATCAATCCTTATTTTAATTAATTAATTATCTATTAATTAATTATTACCATTATCATTTTCAGGATTAACGTCTTAAATCTTATGAGCCAAGTTATGGTGGAAATATTAATTATTTGCTTGTATTTTCAAGTATGACATCATCAAAAAAAGCACTAAGAACCACCCAGTTATTTCATTTATTCATTTATCATTTCTTAATCATTCAGATACTATAGGACTTAGTTCATGATACCACATAAAAGGTGCACTCATAGTGCGTAGCATCAAAATACTTCTCGTAGTTGGAAATTGATTATATAAATAACAACTGGTCATCGACCAATTAATCAAGAAGATTCGTTATCAAATAAGCATACAACTTTCAGTACATCAACGAGCAAACCCAGATTCAACCCGTTCCACCAATCCTGGTGCCATACCCAATATCACTACATGTAATAACACATCTGGCATCCCATGTCAATATCACCATCATCATAATAGGAACCTTGTGCCAACATCACAACCTTGGGCATCTTTGCCCATATCACAACAACCATCATCCATCACAAGTTCACATTACAGCCTCTAACATCCCCACTCATTTTTCCAATCGTACAAAGTAATCATTTAATCACATCAAAGCTCTAAATCTATAGAGAATAAATATATATAATATGCATTATTCCACACACAATTTCAAGGAAACTGGCAAGAAACAAACAAGGCAGTCCAGATTTTATCAAACAACATCAAGCTCACTCAACCCTATAGTAATGATTTAAGCAATCATTCAATTTTCATAACTATCTTTAATTAATCGATTAATTTAAAAATTAATCCCAACAACTCTAATCTTATAAATTTTCCAAAGCTAAATATTATTTATTTAATTTGGCATTCCTCCCTAAGCTAGTCTTTCAAATGTATTATCAATATCAATGATAATTATTTCAGCTTGCCTCTTTAATTCATTATACAACCAACATTACCGGCTTTACCTTATTTACCAATTTTCATTAAATTAAACATGTTAAACCAAGAATAGACAACATGAAAACTAAAGAATAAATATAGATAGCACACTATCCAGTAAATTTCAGAGGCAATACATTTAAAAAACAAGTGATCACACATCCCATAATATTCAAATATGAATATTAATATTTCCACAGGAGATAATACTTATGATTTTTAGAATTTAAACAAATTTTAACACGTGATAACATCCTTAAGAAATGATAATAATTATACGCATGTAATAAAATATTCTCAAAAAAATAATAATCACAAAGGCGCATCCGTTAAACAATCTTAATTTCAGTTACTTAATATCCAAAATTATAAGCATAATTATCATCAACATTATTTAAGCTATTTACACTGCAACATTCAATCATCTGATTTTATCAATAATAATTTAGGTAAATTCATACAATTATCCATTTATCTCTCCTGGATAATTTTCCATAATAATTATCATTATTATACTACATACATAATACTTATTTCCCTTTTCTTCCAATAATCTTACAGATTATTCAATCATAATTTTCTAATTCATTAATTAAAACTTTAATCTTCATTATTGAAATTATTATGAACAATATTCATTTCAACAAGTAAATTCCATATTTCAATATAACATTATTTATATTTGGAATACAATATTATTTCTAAATAAATTATGGAATTTAAACAAAATTCTACTGCATGTGATGGTCATTTTAAAGAGAGAGTAATGTTTCCAAAACATGCTAAAAATATTTTCAAAAGAATAATATATCTGCAACATGAAATATAAATTTCTCTCACCCAAATAATTCTGGATAATTTCATCATAAGATAAATTCTATCTTTTTAATAATTATTAGATAATCATCTATCATTATTTCACATTATTCATTTCATCTTAAAACTTTGTAATTTTCAGATTATTACACAAACTTTAATCATGCTATTATTTTCAAATTATTACCTGATTAAGGTTTATCACATCAATTTAAACAAGGAAGCTGAAGTATGATAATTTCACATTTTCATAGTAAAATATGTAGAAGTCGTAGATCCCCTGCCTCAATTCACAAACCCAACTAGGATTAGAAATGACATTCATAAGACCTGACACAAAGTCACAATCGTCTGATTCTCCATCTTTAACAATTCAAACACAAAAATTGGATTTAATTAAATTTGGAAAAAGAACCTCGATGTATGTGAGAAAACTAGTCTCACATTATTATCATCGAGATGAATCTAATAAAACTGATGGTGCAATTAGTATTGAGGAAGATATGGTAGAAAGAATTTGAGAAATTTGGGTATTTTATTTACCCGATTTTCAAAACTAAAAACGTGATAGAATACTTATTTCAATTTGCATACATGTTTTTTTATTTAATTCTCCTCATTTATTTAAATCATATTACCATCCCACTCATTCTCTCATTTTTATTTAATTCTCCTCATTTATTACTGTTATTATTATTTCAATTAATTTTCGCATCGCACCCGCACTTCTCTCCCCAAGTCTCACGTGCCACTCATTTCTTTACAATTTTTATTTTATTAAATTTATAAAATCAAAACTCTCTCTCTTAATCATCACTACTTTCATATATCTCCAATCATTTTTTTATTCCTCCCTCTTTTTTAACGCGTCAACCTCTTATCTCCCACCTTTCCCTTTTCTCACATTTTCTACTTCTTACATAACGCCCTCGTTACTCTCTCATGTAGTATATTAAATTAATTAATAAAAAAAATTATCCCATGTTGACTAATTTTAAAATATTTTGTTTAGCAATTTTCTTAAACTTATTTTCTCTTTTTATTTTCTAAATCGTGATATATATATATATATACAAAAAATACAGACACGCGCTTGTGTGGGTGTATATAATAATATACAGACATGCATATGCATAACAAATTAAAATGTACATACATACAAATATATATATATATATATATGTGTGTGTGTGTGTGCATATATGTGTAATATATAACTGCACAACACACACATGTATTTATGTAACAATATAGTGTATATATATAACATTCGTAATACAATTTTTTTGGAAATTTTTAATATTAACATAATGTCATGACCTATCCCAGAGGGGACCTTGCCGCGACTCCCCAAACTTGTCTCCAATAGGCCAGAGAATGATGACTAACACCGAGTAGGCATATCACTGACATTGGCGACCTTAACCTAAGTACTTGTACACATGCACACATCTACAAGCTCATACAATGGTGAAATGTAAAAACAACTGACAACCATGCATGCATACATCTAAATCCCGTAACCAAAGCATGACAGGAAGTAAAAGAAAATAAACAGGGCCAAATAAAATCACACCACAAAGAGTCTGAAACACAATTCCAACCTGAAAGTAATTATTGGAGACTGTTATGAAAAGCCACAGGAACAAACCTCAGTCTGTCTGGTATCACTAAGCACTGTCTAGTCTTGGTCTGTCTAGAACTCTATCAAAAGGTCGATCATCTGCACAAGACATGACATGTGTGAGAAAATTCCGTGCAGGGGTGAGTATAACACTACTCAGAAGGACATCCCGAAACCACAAAATATACAACAAAATAAATACAATCATATCTACACAGGTATATGTCTACAACACATATAACAATAATATCCAGATATACTCAACAAATACACACAATCTAGAGGTAAGTCACAACCATAGTTTACCAGCCTAGGATTCCATCTTGAAGATTTCACAAAGCACTCATATAAGAAAATACATTCCTGAGGTTTATAGCACTGATGATGTCCGCCCGAGAGGTAGTGCTCATCAGGTCTCATCATTAAATGTACACACTGATAGTCTGAAGAGAATACGATGCGCATATGAGGATCACTACCAAGGCCATGGGGTGATACCAACAACTCAATCTGAATTAACCTGCTAAGTAGAGGATGGGCGCCCACGTTGTGTTAGTCATGTAGATACCAAGAACTCCACCTAGGGTATGGAGATGAATAGAGTATCTCACTTTGGGCGTCTCGAAGGGATTCAAATGACTCTATCCAAGAAGTCCCGTTGAAGGGATTGAAGTCCTAGGAGTAGGAGGAAATTCTATACTAACCCTAAGGGAAAGGATAAGGGCAACAAATCTTACTGAAACATGTCCAAGTTACGTAGGACAAGAGCTCTAAGCCATGTATAATAGAGTACACAACATGTATTAGGGGTCACACACCGTGTCCCTTAACCCTGGGTCCTGCCCATGTAACCGGAGCATGTCTCAACCCGTGTTTGTGTAGAAGTACACGATGTGTAGGATTCCCATTTAGTCTACCTGTGTGCCAGTACATAACTTCAACCTGTGTACCAGTACACGACTTAGCTCATGTACTTGGTCTAGGCCGTGTCCGTGTGGGGGAGTACACAGCGTGCTCCAACCCGTGTATTCTAACCCATGTCTGTATACTTCTTGAAGTACATGCCAAGTCTCTGGAGAGGGGTCACACGTCATGTGATAATTTCACATTTCGTGTGATCCTTAACTCCTACTTGAAACCCTAACAACCATAAAGGGGGCCCCACACTCCATGTAATCCCGAATTACATTCCATGTGGTTCACAATTTTTTAGAATCACAGATTCTTCCTATGTGCGCCTTCTCCTCTACTCCAACTTCCGATCCGACCATGCCTTGCCAGAAAAAACAAAGAAGCGCCTCGTTCGAGCCTCACCATCGATAAGTACCATGTTTTGGCCATCAAATCTGCTTAGATAATGGATCTAAGCATCATTCTTCGTTGGAGTTTTTTTTAAAATATATTTTTTAAAAATATTTAAAAAAAAAGACCAGGTTAAAAGTTTTTTTAAAAATACGCCACAAAGGCAGCATCCGCAATGTCGACTTTCCCCTAAAACAAAAAAAAATATATTTTTTAAAAAATATATTTTTATTTTTTTGTTTTGTTTATATATATATATATATATAACAAAAATAAAAATAAAAATAAAATTTTCAGCAGAATTTATCCGCTATTTAAAATCCAGCAGTACTGCCACTACAACAGTCAGGATTATAACATAAGCTCTCACCCATGACTCCCTTTTATAAGAGAGGTTACCCTGGAAATCATTCTGCATTTCTGATGTGAGATTTTGGTTATCCCTTTCCTACGCAGAACATTCTGCATTTCCGATGTGAGATTCTGTTTCAAGTACGTGATTTTAAAAGACTATAAAATATAAACTATAAGACCAATATAAATGAAACTTAAAACATGGATTAAACATATAAAAAATAGTTGAAAACAAAATGAATTTCGTAAAAAAATGATGATAAAAAATGATTTATAAGCTTTCAAAACCACTTACTTGAAACTGAAAAATGTTTCAAGTACGTGACTTTGAAAGCCTATAAAATATAAACTACAAGACCGATATAAATGAAACTTAATACATGGATTAAACATATAACAAATAGTTGAAAATAGAAACAATTTCGTAAAAAATGTTGACGGAAAATAATTTATAAGTTTTCAAAGACACCCACATCAAACTTAAAAATGTTTCAAGCACGTGACTTTGAAAGCTTATAAAATATAAACTATAAGACCAATATAAATGAAACTTAAAACATGGATTAAACATATAACAAATAGTTGAAAATAAAAAGAATTTCGTAAAAAATGTTCATGAAAAAAAATTTATAAGCTTACAAAACCACCTACTTGAAACATAAAAATGTTTCAAGTATGTGCCTGTGAAAGCCTATAAAATACAAACTATAAGACCGATATAATTTGAAGATAAAACTGAATTAAACATATCATGTGTGAATCTCCAATAATAGCCTACTAACCCAAAGAAGTTCCGCACCACCATCACGCTCTTGGGTGGCTCCCAAGATAACACTACCTAGACCTTGGTTGGGTCCAGTGCCACACCATCCGCTGAGGTAACATGTCCCAGAAAGTGGACCGCCTGAATCTAGAATCGAAAATTCTAAATATTTATGTAAATATGGTGCTCTCAGAGTACGTCCATAACCATCCTTAAGTGTCTTGCATGATCCTCCTCAGACGCTGAGTACACAAGGATGTTATTGATGAAGACTACCATGAAATATTCTAAGTAGGAATGAAAGATATGATTCATGAGTCCCATGAACATTTTGGGGGTGTTCTTCATGCCAAAGGGCATCACCAAGTACTCATAGTGACCATATCAACATCTGAATGCCATATTCAGTACATCCTCATCCCGTACTCACAACTAGTGATAGCCTGACCTAAGCTCAACCTTTGTGAACCATCATGCCCCTCTCAACTGATAAAAGAGGTCATCGATCCTTGTTAGTGGATACTCGTTCTTCATGGTCACCTGGTTCAAGAATCAACAATCCACACACAACCACAAGCTCTCATCCGCCATTTTAGAAAACAAAACTGGGGCTTCCTAGGGTGAAACACTGGGTTTAACAAAGGCCTTCCTCTGTAAGTCCTCTAACTACACCCTCAGCTCGTGAAGCTATGCGAGAGCCATCTGATATGCTAGTATAGATATCAGTTCTATATCGGGATGCAGAACAATGAAGAAGTCCATGTGGAGGTCAAAATAGAACATTCTTAGGGAATATGTCCTTGTACTTTTCCACTACAACAATGATATGAGAAATCATAACATCAACTACACCAAGGGCCAGGCTAGACAACTGATGAGTAATCATCTACACCCTCATATGCACAATTCCATCCTGCATTGCTTGAGTTTATTTTTTTATGAAAAAAGAAAACTCGGTTCCATTATTGTGGACACACCACATTATTCACCTAAAATAGTCAATATGGGCATGAACTACGGATAACCAGTCCATACCAAGAATGATTTCATAAGGCCTAGATGTTTTTACCAAGAGATTCCAACAAAAAATCTTACCTCCAAGAGTCATGTCACACTATCGGCACAAGTATGTGATCATTAAGTCCTCTCCGGTAGGATTCTACAAGTGTAAGGGTCAAGCCAAGGACTCAACTGGAATCTCTAAGTCTCGTACTAGGTATGTGACAAGGAAGGAATGATTAGAACCTGTGTCTATATGTACTACAACTAAGATAGAAAATACACATATCATACCTCAAATCATTCATGGAGCCTCTGGGTCATAAGATTAGACTTCTTGCAGCTGTCCCCACCCCTGTCCTCCAACTCCTTGAACCTGGCGCGTGTAGAGACCCAAGCTTGACGAACATAGACATTACATTTCTTTTGCATAATACTTAATACATAACAAAAACAGACACCCAAGGATCGTAATAGTTTATTGTCTTTGAAAACTCAGAACATCATCTTCTAGTCATGGTGAAAGATCTTCAACATCTCCCATAAAGGTCTTCCCTATTTGTTTTCTTACCTAAAACCTTTCTTTAAATCATGGGGAAAAGAAAATATATAAAGGGTGAACTCAAATTCTCAGTAAGGGTAAGTATGAAGAAAATAAAACAAACCATATACATTTGAATTTAAAAACATGAACATAATTTTTAAACATCAAAATCTTGAGCAATGACATAAAACATGGCAGTACGTAAGGCATAGATCATAATGGAACATCAATCATGATAAAATAGCATTGAAATAAAACATGTAATTGTGTCAAACCATTAAACACATGATATGATTTTCATAGTAGCCAAGGAATTGCTGCCAAGACCATCATAGTGGACAAAGTCCATTACTAAATCAGGTTTACTTGCCATTCCAACCCTGTATTACTAAACTGGATTCACTTGTCGTTCCAGCCATGTTTATATCATGAGATATAAATCTTTACTCAATGCATTGGAGGGAGATATAGGTCCCACCCATCTTATAATGAAATCATTCTTACTTGTTCCACAAAATAAACATAAATCATTCATCATAACCCAAATAATAAAACGAGTTTCATAAACATCATCCCATCATAACGTAATCCATATAAAAAAATGGATATCATTTCATCATAAGAAGAATCAAAACATGTAAATAATAGTGAAATTATACTTGAAACATAATCATACTAAATAATGTCATCTTATATGGAAAATAGTTTTGAAAAAACACTTGAAATGAATTCTTAAGAAAAATATCCTTTCTTCTTCAAAATCATTTTCTTTTCACAAAATGCCACTCAATTTTAAAAGAAAAGGATTTTGTTGAAAATAATCATGAAATATTGTAGAGGAAGATTCATGAAAATTAGGCATTATGAAACTGTAAAAATCCATTCATGCTGTATAAGTTAAAAAAACACTCTCCTCGTACTTTTTCCAGAAAAGTCAAAAAGTACCTTATATGGTAACCAAAGGAAAGATTCCTTCCATACAATGTAGTAAAAAGTCAACAAAGGGTAAAAATGACTTTAAACATAAATGGAAGAATAGTAAAAAATTTATGAATTTTTTTAGAAAACATGGACATGGATGATAAACATAACCCCAGTAAATACTTACGTATAAGCAATCTCAGATAAAAAAATGAGATTTGCAAAATTTTCCCTTACCTTATGTCCAAATTCTTCCGTATGTGTCTGAGACTCCTGTATAGTAGGTTTAAACATATTATTAACTTGTAACATAACCATAATAATATTTATGATATCATATATGATTCAATTATGACCTTATATTACTTGTTCTTTTGTAAATTCCATGTTAAAGCAGCGTTTTGGGTAAAATCATTTCATTTATCGTACATGTTTTGACTTTTTGTTCTTGATATTATTACTTATATACTGATTTAATTAATTACAGAATATAAAACATGATTTATATATAATATATATTCAGCATATAAATATATATGATAGATCGATAAATGGAATGAAATACACCGTTCATGGAGACGGTAGGCCGTACGTTCGCATGAACGCTGTTTTCATTTCCTTATTGAATTGAATGAAATTAAGTAACTGAAACATATATGTAAATAAATCCAGTATAATTATTATGTAATATATTTCATTGTTATTTATTATATATACTTTATAATCATACTTTAATGGTTAATCATGGAGAATGAATCTCATCGCGTTCATGGAGACGGTAGTCCGTACGTACGCACGAGCGACAATATCATCCTTTTGATATTAAAATCATATATAATTGGATGGTATATCATATATACAGAATCATAATAATGTTATATTTATTATTTATATCATTTATACTCATTATTATTCCCATCCAAATGATGAAATGTTTGAATAAAAAACTACACCACGACGTGGAGACGGTAAGCCGTACGTACGCACGTGTGGTGAATTTTTCATTCATAGGATGGATAAAATAACTAATATGGTTGTAAAATTTTTATAATAACATCACAATATATAGAAGTTACTGGAGTTATTATTTTATAATGGAAGCAACAAAGAAGGAGGAAGTGGAATAAGAAAGGAACTTGAAATAGGTGGTGAGATATTTACCTCTTCTTCGGGTTCTTCCTTTTGATTTGATCAAAAGGGCTCCTTAGGTTGACTTTTTGACTAAAGGAAGGCCTCTAGGATGAAGGTAGTACAGTTGAGAGAGTATTTTTTCAGGGTTTGGACGAGACAAATGGATTTGGAGGTGTGAATTAGAGAGAAGGGGGAGTGCCCTTTTATAAGAGGGGTGAAGGGCACCATAGGAAAAACTTAAAATATTATTTTATAATAAATTCATATTCGGTTTATAATGGCTTTAAAGTGACTTATTTAGAGGATAGGGTGGGTATGGGTCTAAATACTCTCAACCAATAGGTTTTAGACAAGTTTAGGTTACCATTTTAACCTTATCATTTAGATTTAACTCTAAGTTAAATAATTTAACTTTTACCGTGTCTTCTTGTATTATTACACTATATGGTTAATAAACTTACTATAAACTGTAAATAGAATCCTAATTGGTTCATTAATGTCATATATATTATTATATAAGTCTTTTGACCGAACCTTAGATTTTTAGGACCATTATATCAATTAATAATATAATATTTGTTTTAAAAATTCTTTTATGTCAATTTTGACACTATTTGGTATTTTGTTTTTTCTAAATTCATAAAAGCATTATTAATTCAAAAAAAATAATCTAACCAACCCTAATATGTTATATTAACCTAGAAAATTAGTTTAACTCATAAAAAGTCTCAAATTACATTTATTTGGATATTTATAATATTAATTATGTTAATATCTCATTAATAAGGTAATTACTGCATCATCATTGTGTCATAAATAAATTAAATTATTTAATTTCTAAAAAATATAAATAAAATACCATTATGTAGTAAATATTTTTATATTTCTAATGAAATTTATATTCAAATTTATCTTATTTATAACCCTATATTAAAAATGTTTTAGTTATTAAACTTTGATTTTAACTATTTTAACTCCTTTAAATAAAATAATAATAAATGTCCTAATCTAATCCAAGTGGACCTAAAGGGTAATATTTTATTCCTAAGGTTTTTTTGGTCGAATTAAACTTATCTAATAGAATTAAGACATGTTTTAGGGTAATAATAATATCATTTTTACCCTTAATTACCCTATTTACTTTTAACTGTGGTAAATAAAAGTTAAAAGTTACGATTCACAAAAAATTATTTTCATCTCATTGAACCAAATTTTACTTACTAATATCAATCGTGTCTCTCGGATTTTTGAAATTCAACTCACATAAGTGGTAAAATTAAGTTTTATGTAAATTTTCAAATGCTCCTAGGAGGTGGGTAAAAGACGGTAAAAAGTTCAATAAAATTTTTATATATCTAAAATTATTATAAAATGACTACAATGAATTAAATTAAAATTATATAGGTATTATGTATCTATTTTGACCTAAAATAAATTTAAATAAAATAAATGTTTATTTAAATAAAAATTCGGTTTTAACCAATAACTCAGTGTTTTCACTATTCATAAAAAATTGAATGTTTTCAGAAAAATACCAAAAATTCACCCTATGCTAATTTCGATATTCTGAATCCAAAAATGAAGTCCATTTTGAAAGATAAAATTTATAAAATTTCAAAAAGTGGGTATTACTATTCATAACGGTTAGTTTATATAATATTTTAATAACATATCGTTTTTTAGTGAAACTCAGTATTGCATACAACGCAAGCTATCGAGGAAGGTTGCTCTGGCATGCAACACAAGCCTAGAATAGTGTTTGTATATACTGTAAGCTAATGCGGTGTTGCGTATAGCGCAAGCTAATCTTGGTGTATCGTACAACATAAGACATCAATGAAATTAAAAAAAATATTTCTCATAAAATCTCAGGGTGTTACATTCTACCCCCCTTAAAATGAATTTCACCCTCGAAATTCTTCGGGGTTATAAATCGTTTACTACTTGAAAGTTTAATTCATAGAAAACCCACATCGTAAAAAGGAATACTAAAACTTAATTTAAAAAAAACGTAACGGTTACCCAAATTAACTCATCACTGGGTTTTCACATAGAAGAACATAGGTGAAAATATGGATATGAAAGAGAAATCTAACCATCAAGTTCTGATGGAGAGTGGTAGAGAACATGGCTATGAAAAATCCAACAATCATAAAGCCATAAATTTGTGATGATCCAATGTATCATCTGATTCATTAGATATGAGGGCACTAGGACAACATTTTTGGTTTTCAAGATCATTTCCCTAATGTTGAAGAATTTTTAAATTAAAATAAATACTTACTTTATTTTGGTACAATATCACTGTTGTTTTTTCCTTGAACAATTTTCACTTCATATCTTAAAGAAATGAAGTTGAATTTGTCTTCCATGAAGTGTTAGCAGATCATGCAAAAGAATGATAGGTCATTCCATCTGTCTCAAACATAAGGTTTGCAAAATTTATATACATAAGTCCATATTATGGTGAGATTAATCATATATGGTTCCAAAAATGGAATTATACTTCATATATTATGCCACTTAATAAATTAAAACTAATTTATACTAACCAGGGACTTCTATAGACCAGTGGTAGGTGATAAAGGCTTGTCGCACTTCAGTTTTGGGTTCGATTACGACGTCCTTGTCCGACGCGACGGGTTGTCGCCCATCCTACGGGTTGTTCTTTTTCTAAAACTATACTATTATAACATTTTAGGAATAAAATCAAAAATTTATAGCCTTAAGAAATACTATATGATGTCTAAGTTAATCCATTCCAACCTTTAGGCTTATCAAAATTACTTCTGTCCGATTACTAGAAATGTCATCTACTGAGCATGTGAATTCCTTCATTTGTCCCCCATATATCATAAGATATATCTTGTTGTTGGTCACATTCCAAACATGTGAATACCTTAATCATGTATTCTTTTGAAAAATTAATACCCATTGAACTTTAGTGAAAACATGAATGTTGTTAAAAGTTAACTCTTTACACATACCAAAATTCCAAAAATTCTATATACTCAAACCATGATATCACTTTGTCCTTATATCAGTCATGAGCTCATTAATACTATCAAACATATTATTTTCTCCTTATCCCTTCATTATTCACATATCATCTACTTCCCAAAAATATTTCAATCACTTTTCATGGTTATCAATACCATTCATCATATACTTTCAAATACTCAAGGAAAGACAACAGTGTAACAATCCTTAGATTTTTCTTTATTCAATAGTACCATACATTATTCTTTATAAACATGCAATCATTCCACTACCTTCTCAAACCATTGACCGAGCTTCATCATTTTATTCCTCAACACTTCTTTCATCTCATATATCATTTGTAGTGTCTTCATCATCATCAACATAAATACTACCCATGCGACCGTGCTGATTATATTCATGAGATTTTCCCTTAGGGAATTGGTTTTCATAATTACCATAAATTCCACATTTAAAACATTTAACCGTTGTTAATGTCTTAGCAATACCATTATCCTTGTCCATTGTGTTAACTGAACCTTTTCCTTTTCAATTACTAGCTTTGTGTCCTTCTTTTCCACACCCAAAGCATCTTTCAATTCCTTTGAAGCATTCTCCTTGATGCCTCTTCCCACATGACTTACATGAGGGAAATTGAACTTTATTTCCTCTATGATCATCATGAAACTCCATCTTTCTCTTATTAGCTGAATCAGGAATCTTACCAAAGTTGAGATTATTGATCATATTATGAGATTGATGATTAGGAATAATAATGATGTTTCACCTTCTAAATACCATTTCATTTGGTAGATAATGAAGAATATCATTCCATTGTCCATCATATTCTCCATTAACATGAATCTTCCTGTTTCTAGCCATTTTCTAAAACCCAAAAAGAATAGTGTGAGAGGCGAAAATCATGCTAGGAAAACAACATAATAAAGGGGGTGTACCTTCAATATATAACATATCAGGTTTAATTCTATGATCGTTACCGTAATTCTAGGACTATAACCTATACTTATACTTAACCATAGAGACATCCATAGGCATACCTTAGAAATATCTCTAGGGATTTAACTAAAGTTTTCGCATCTTATTTTCCAAAGGTTAACTTAACCTTTGATCTGATACCAACTGTAGAGACCCAAGATTGACGAACATAGAAATTATATTTATTTTGAGGAATAATTAATACATAACAAAAACAGACACCTAAGGACCGTAATAGTTTAGTGTCTTTGGAAACTCGGAACATCATCTTCTAGTCATGGTGAAAGATCTTCAACATCTCCCATAAAGGTCTTCCCTATTTGTTTTCTTACCTAAAACCTTTCTTTAAATCCTGGGGAAAATAAAACATATAAAGGGTGAGCTCAAATGCTCAGTAAGGGAAAGTATAGAGAAAATAAAACAAACCATATACATTTGAATTTAAAAACACGAACATAATGTTTAAACATCAAAATCTTGAGCAATGACATAAAACATGGCAGTACGTAAGGCATATATCATAATAGAACATCAATCATGATAAAATAGCATTGGGATAAAACATTTAATTGTAGAAAACCATTAAGCACATGATATGATTTCCATAGTAGCCAAGGCATTACTTCCAAGACCATCACAGTGGACAAATTCCATTACTAAATCGGGTTTACTTGCCATTCCATCCCTGTATTACTGAACCAGATTCACTTTCCGTTCCAGCCATGTTTATATCATGAGATATAAATCTTTACCCAATGCATTGGAGGGAGATATAGTTCCCACCCATCTCATAATAAAATCATTCTTACTTGTACCAAAAAATAAACATAAATCATTCATCATAACCCAAAGAATAAAATGGGTTTCATAAACATCATCCCATCATAACGTAATCCATATAAAACAAATGGATATCATTTCATCATAAGAAGAATCAAACCATGTAAATAATAGAGAAATTATACTTGAAACATAATCATACTAAATAATGTCATCTTAGATGGAAAATAGTTTTGACAAAACACTTGAAATGAATTCTCGAGGAAAATATCATTTCTTCTTCAAAATCATTTTCTTTACAAAAAATTCCACTCAATTTTAAAATAAAATGATTTTTTTGAAAATAATCATAAAATATTGTAGAGGAATCTTTATGAAAATTAGGAGTTATAAAACCGTAAAAATCAGTTCATGCCGTATAAGTTAAAAAAACACTCTCCTCGTACTTTTTCCGGAAAAGTAAAAAAGTACCTTATATGGTAACCAAAGGAAAGATTCTTTCCATACAATGTGGTAAAAAGTAAAAAAAGGGTAAAAATGAATTTAAACATACATGGAAGAATAGTAAAAATTTTATGATTTTTTTAGAAAACATGGACATGGATGATAAACACAACCCCAGTAAATACTTACGTATAAGCAATCTCGGATAAAAAATGAGATTTGCAAAATTTTCCCTTACCATATGTCCAAATTCTTTCGTATGTGTCCGATACTCCTGTATAGTAGGTTTAAACATATTATTAACTTGTAACATAACCATAATAATATTTATTATATCATATATTATTCACTTATGACCTTATATTACTCATTTTTTTGTAAATTCCATGTTAAAGCAGCGTTTTGGGTAAAATCGTTTCATTTATCATACGTGTTTCGACTTGCTGTTCTTGATATTATTACTTATATAATGATTTAATTAATTCCAGAATGTAAAAAATTATTTATATATAATATATATTCAGCATATAAATATATATGATAGATTGATAAATGGAATCAAATACATCGTTCATGGAGACGGTAGGCCGTACGTTCGCATGAACGATGTTTTCGTTTCCTTATTGAATTGAATGGAATTAAGTAACTGAAACATATATTTACATAAATATAGTATCATTATTATGTAATATATTTAATTTTTATTTATTATATATACTTTATAATCATACTTTAATGGTTAATCATGGAGAATGAATCTCATCGCGTTCGTGGAGACAGTAGTCCGTACGTACGCACGAGCGACAATATCCTTATTTTGATATTAAAATAGTATATGATTGGATGATATATCATATATACAGAATCATAATAATGTTATATTTATTATTTATATTATTTATTCTCATTATTATACCCATCCAAATGATGAAATGTTTGAATAACAAACTACACCACGACGTGGAGACGGTAAGACGTACATACACACGTGTGATGACTTTTTCATTCATAGGATGGATAAAATAACTAATATGGTTGTAAAATTTTTATAATAACATCACAGTATATAGAAGATACTGGAGTTATTATTTTATAATGGAAGCAACAAATAAGGAGGAAGTGGAAGAAGAAATGAACTTGAAATAGGTGGTGATATATTTACCTCTTCTTCAGATTATTCCTTTTGATTTGATCAAAAGGGCTCCTTAGGTTAGTTTTTTTGACTAAAGGAAGGACTCTAGGATGAAGGGAGGAAAGTTGAGAGGGTATTTGGGCAGGTTTTGGCCGATCCAAATGGATTTGTAGGTGTTAATTAGAGAGAAGGGGGAGTTCCCTTTTATAAGAGGGGTGAGGGGTACCTTAGAAAAAACTTAAAATATTATTTTATAATAAATTAATATTCAGTTTATAATGGCTCAAAAGTGTCTTATTTCAAGGATAGGTTGGGGATGAGTTGAAATCCTCTTAAACAATAGGTTTTAGACAAGTTTTTGTTACCATTTTAACCTTATCATTTAGATTTAACTCTAAGTTAAATAATTTAACTTTTACCCTGTCTTCTTGTATTATTACACTATATGGTTAATAAACTTACAATAAATTTCCAATAGAACCCCAATTGGTTCATTAATGTCATATATATTATTATTTAAGTATTTTTTCCAAACCTTAGATTTTTAGGACCATTATATCAATTAATAATATAATATTTGTTTTAAAAATTCTTTTATGTCAATTTTGACACTATTTGGTATTTTATTTTTTCTAAATTCATAAAAAAATTATTAATTCAAAAACAAATCATATAACCAACCCTAATATGTTATATTAACCTAGAAAATTAGTTTAATTCATAAAAAGTCTCAAATTACATTTATTTGGATATTTATAATATTAATTATGTTAATATCTCATTAATAAGGTAATTACTGCATCATCATTGTGTCATAAATAAATTAAATTATTTAATGTCTAAAAAATATAAATAAAATACAATTATGTAGTAAATATTTTTATATTTATAATGAAATTTATAGTCGAATTTATCTTATGTATAACTCTATATTAAAAATGTTTTAGTTATTAAATTTTGATTTTAACTATTTTAACTCTTCTTTAAATAAAATAATAATAAATGTCCTAATCTAATCCAAGTGGACCTAAAGGGTAATATTTTAATCCTAAGGTTGTTTTTGGTCTAATTACACTTATCAAATAGAATTAGGACATGTTTTAGGGTAATAATAATATCATTTTTACCCTTAATTACCCTATTTACTTTTAACCGTGGTAAATAAAAGTTAAAAGTTATTATTCAAAAAAATTATTTTCATCTCATTGAACCAAATTTTACTTACTAATATCAACCATGTCTCTTTTATTTTTGAAATTCAACTCACATAAGCGGTAAAATCTAGTTTTATGTAAATTTTTAAATGCTCCTAGGAGGTGGGTAGAAGACGGTAAAAAGTTCAATAAAATTTATATATATCTAAAATTATTATAAAATGACTCCAATGAATTAAATTGAACTTATATAGGTATTATGTATCTATTTTTACCTAAAATAAATTTAAATAAAATAAATGACTATTTAAATAAAAAGTTTTTTTAACCAATAACTGAGTGTTTTCACTGTTCATCAAAAATTGAAAGTTTTCAGAAAAATTCTAAAAATTCACCCTAGGATAATTTCGATATTCCGAATCCAAAAATGAAGTCCATTTTGAAAGATAAAATTTATAAAATTTCAAAAAGTGGGTATTAATATTCATAACGGCTAGTTTATGTAATATTTTAATAATATATCATTGTTTAGTGAAACTCGGTATTGCGTACAACGCAAGCTATCGAGGAAGGTTGCTCTAGCATGCAACAAAATCCTAGAATAGTGTTTGCGTATAATTAAAGCTAATGCAGTGTTTCATATAGTTCAAGATAATCCTGGTGTAGCGTACAACACAAGACATCAATGAAATTGAAAAAAAATATTTCTCATAAAATCTCGGGGTGTTACAGCGCGGACCACCTAGGGGTGGTGGTGGTAACAATTCAAAGAGTAAACAACCTCCTACTCCTATCCCAACTACCCTACCACATCCACCACCTTGCGAAATTGTTTTATCCTACCATTGCCTCTACCTCGGTGGCCCATCTATAGTTTCTCTGTGAGCTGTACGAAGGGTCAGACAATCTCATGCAACATGTCTCCTGCCATCACATGAGTAACACTGCCACTCTCTAGGCTAACTGGACCCACCCTGTGAGACTTGAATAGCAGATCCTCTATACTGGGACCTCCTCCTGAAATGTATCACACGTCTAGATACCTAATATTGATGTAGACTCTATACTATCGAGGTCTCTACTCCTACTTTTCCATTGCTGATAACCACTGGCTGTATCTACTCAGCCAAGAAACTCTCAACCACCAAAGCTCTCTCTAGCACCCCAGCATAGGTAGGAATGCATAGAGGGATAAAACTGGTTCAGATGTATCTACGTAGACCTCACTCAAAGATCAAATCCCTAAATAACTAGTCATGAACCATATCCATCGAGTAACTGAAAAGATTGGTAAACCTTCATGAATACTCAGATATTATCATGCTGCCCTGTTGGAGCTATAGAACCTCCTAGATACACATATCCCTCAACATATCTAATGATAACTCCTCTCTAAAAAGGTACTCAAACTCTTTCTATGAAAGTTTCAACTTTTCATAAGACTGGGTCACTAACCCCCACCATCACTCTTACGATATGTGTAGAAGGCTCATCGCCAAGACCACCATATGATATTCTAGTGTACTAAACATGAAAAACTTAGGTCACTTCCTCAAGCCACCCCTCATCCACTTATGGGTCGGGATTACCTCAGAACCTTAGGGGTCTCCGTCATTGAAACTCATGAAGCGCGCCCATCCTACACACCTCATCTGCTGGTACTGCAGGTACCATGTGATGCTCTACTAGTGGTGGTATAATTGGTGCACCACCTGGCAGTAACATCCTGAGAACTAGTCCCTGTATTGATGCCTTATCACTGAGGGGATAGTCCTTGTAATCCTGATTCCAAATCCAAGATAGCATACATTGCATAGGAATCCTAAAACAAACAAGATGTACCACAATCAATGTGTAAATATAGAGAGATGACTCAATAAAGAAATTGAAACTACAAACCATTTCTATATGATGCATATACCATTGTTTTCCCTACAACCGGTTTTCTCATGTACCGAGTCGAAAAGTAGGTTATTAGAGTCCTGGTGTATGTATATTTCGGTTGCTACACTAATATTGGAGTCCTTGACCTGAAATCCAAATTCAAAACACTTAACACTATTGACCCAAACCAATCTCACAGATTCTGGTCCTAAAGTAGAACTGACCACTCTGATAGCACTCTATCACGACTCATCCTAGAGGGGCCCATGCCTCAACTCCCCAAGCCCAAATCCAATAGGCTAGGGAATGACAACTAACGTTGAGTAGGCATATCACTAACATGAGAGGCATTATCCTAAGTACATGTACACACACACACACACATCTCCAAGCCCATAAAATGCTGAAATGTTAAAACAAATGTCAACCATGCATGCATACATATAAATCCCATAACCAGAGTACGACAAGAAGTGGAGGAAAGTAAATAGGTCCAAATACAAGGCCACCAAAAAGAGTCTGAAACACAAGTCCAACTTGAAATTAAGTACTAGGGACTGCTGTCAAAAGCCACAGGAACACACCTCTATCTTTCTGGTCTCACAAAGCAGTGTCTGGTCCTAGTCCATCTAGGAATCTATCAAAAGGTTGATCGTCTGCACAAGACATGACACGTGCAGGCAAAGCCCGTGCAGGGGTGAGTATAACAATACTCAGTAGGACACCCCTAAATCATGAATCATACAACAAAGGAAACATAGTCAGCACTAAAAATTTATATGTCAACATCACATATAACAAGAATATCCAGATATACTCAACAAAGACACACCGTCTAGTGGTAAGTCACAACCATAGTATACCGGCCTAGGATTCCAAATCAAATATTCCACGAAGCACTTGTCTAGGAGAACACACTCCTAAATCTGATAGCACTGATTATGTCCTTTTGAGAGGTAGTGCTCATCGGGTGTCTTTATTATAAGTACACGTTGATAATTTGAAGATAATATGATACACAGATGAGGATCACTGCCAAGGCCATGTAGTGATACCAACAATTCAATCCAAATTAAATTTCTAAGTATTGGATCAACACATGCATAGTGTTGTTCATGGTGATACCAAGAACTCCACCTAGGCATGAAGATGAATAGAGGATCTCACTCTAGGTCCCTCAGAGGGATTTCAACAACTCTATCCAAGAAAACCCATTGAAGGGATCATAATCCTGGGAATAAGAGACGATTCCATACTAACTCTCAGGGAAAGGATAAGGAGAACACACCCTAATGAAACTTGTTCAAGATAAAGAGGGTAAGAGATCTAATCCATTCATAAAAGAGTACACAACATGTAGTAGGGGTCACACGCTGTGTCCCTTGACCCTGGGTCCTACCTGTGTAACCGACCCGTGTATCAACCTGTGTCCATGTAGAAGTACATGACGTGTAGGATGACACTATATTCTACCTGTGTTATAATAAATAGCTTCACCCCGTGTATATATTCCCATGTACCAGTACATGGATTAGCCCATGTACTTGGTCTAGGCCGTGTCCGTGTGGGGGAGTACACAACGTGCTCCAACCTGTGTACTCCAACCCATGTCCATGTACTTCCTAAAGTACATGCTGATTCTCCAAGGAGGGGTCACAAGCCATGAGATAGGGTCACATGACTTGTGATTATTAACCCCTACCCAGAACCCTAGCCACCATAATGGGGCCCCATACGCCATGTAATATTGGATTACATGCCTTGTGGTTCTCGATTTTCCAGAATCGCAAGTTCTTCCTTCGTGCACCTTCTCCGTTGTTCCAGCCTTTGATCTGGCCATGAATTTCTAAAAAATCAAGTAAATTCCTATTACATGTATTTCTATAAAAAATAACCAAGTTTCGATCATCAAATATGCTACAAAAATGGATCTAAGTGTCATTATTCATTGCATGATGAAGAATGCCGAAGAACATGAAATTGGGTATCCATAACCATCTGAAATGTCTCCACTTCCATCTTCGCACCATTTTAGTGTTATGTTGGTCCCAAATAAAAAATTTTGGATCATTTTCCCAATAAATAGGTGCATAATGATGAATTTATTGGGATATGTTGAACCATGGGATGAATGAATAACACCCATGATGAATGAAGAATTCGGAGGAGAAAAAGTAAAAGAACAATGAGAGGAACATACCTCAATCATGTTCATATTGATATTAGTTCATTTATATTATAAAGACAATATAAGAAACAAAAAATTTAATCACGAATAAATTCACCCAAAATAAATGAGAAATAAACTCATTCTGAAAATACGCATGATCCACAGATCAATCTGTTGGTCGATTGATCCGTTTTCATCATAGGAATCAAGAATGGTGAAAATAAAAAATTAAAACAACTACCATACATCAATTCATATCGATCACTAATGAAGAACAATGCTATATCATTATCATTGGTGAGATCCTTCGAATCCAGGGTACGTCGATTGTCGATCCACGATCTGGTTGTCGTTCACCCAAGAGACTTTCTCGAACGTTCTCTCTAGTGGATCTCCAATTATTATAGGGTTATTCAGATAACCCTAGGATTTATCCATAAAAGTATATTTAATGAAACTTCAATTTATATGTCAAGAACTAGAAATAAATAATTTATTTAATCAATTTATTCATTCTCGCGCTTGTAAGGAATTTTCTAAAAATGACCAGCACCGACCAAGGTTAAGTCTATCCTAGGTTAAAACCTATATTCTGAACTCAATGCACCATCATATTTCTGATATGGGCACCTGTTTAGAAGTTATTGAAAATTTTTAGGAAAATTTAACCTCCATGCTATTTAATATATTGAATATATTTCAAACATTTATTTTGGGCACATCGAGCCTCAAATTCACACACCATCTCAGTGCTTGGTCTAAAATATAATCCATATAAATCCAAAAATAATGCATATAAAATCCAAGACATTACACATAACTCATGTAAATATATATATTTATAGACATATATAACATCTCACATTATATGTGAAATAATTTTTATTAACATGTAGTGTTTCTAGATATGTCATGATCCCATATAAAAGGTATTCATTTTATTTATGATATATTTTGAAAATTTCTTTAACAAAAACCCTTAAAATATAATAAACACTTTATTCATAACCAAAAGGTAATATTTATTAGGTGATAACTTCAAAAACCCTTTTCACCTAGGAAAAAGATAAAGTAATGGATTGAAAATATGAGATCTTATATTAGATACCTCTCAAACAATTCTCATCCTTGATAATTAAAAAAAACCTGAAGGAAAAGAGAATGGTGGCCTAGAAAACCAAAAAATGATATGCCTCTCAAGGTTCTCAATATAATCAAAACACAACAACCAATAGGGAAAAAGTTTAAATCTACACAATAATTTAAATGATCTCTCAGAGGATATATCTCTCAAACAGGAGTAAGGTCATTAATAGAGAATTATATCAAGGGAGGAGATTATTTCATATATCAACATGAGATCAAATAATTCATCCCCAAAAAAATCATTAAACCACTTGGAATTTTAACCACACGTTCATGACTCTCATTCCCAAGTAAGGTCACACAATCACATAAAAGTCCACACATATAGCCAAAACAAAACTAGTAAGAAAAATATATCAATCAATCATCTGCAAAACTTTATTTTTAACTAAATTCATCATTCACTATTTAAATTCTTAACTCCAAGTTCAAAATCAAGTCATATTTTTTAACAAGTTCATTCATTTAAAAATCACCCTTGATTTTCAGACTTTTTTAATCTATATCAAATCACTTTTCATTTTAAGTCATTATTTTTTTCCACTTTATTCTCAGAGACTTTGAAAAAAAGTTTTATTTCATAATTTTAAGTATTTTATCCCAAAACAAACATTAAATGCTTTATTATCAAAAACCCATGCCTCAAATTTCATATCATCCCAATTCAAATCATAAAACATTTCAAACGCTTTTAATTTCATACAAATTTCACTTCAAATCATTATCTCAACTTAAGAAAATTTTCCCAAAATTAGTAAAAAATTATTTAAAAAAAAATATTGTCAAGGGTTTTTACCACACACACCATGCCATTTCAAATCATTCATTAAGAGTCTAAAATTTGACATATGACATGCAATGTAAAGAAAACATGAGGTTGAAATAATCTATTTTATCCAGCTTTAAAACTTTCCCCAAGTTTGTTAACAAACTTACATACTAGGATCACACTCATGAAAAAGATATAAAGGATAAAAAATCCAAATATCTATTTACCTTTTACCAGAGGTGCATGCTATTACTTCAATAGATCTATATTAAAATCACATAATATTCCCACAGTCATCATCATCTACACCAAGATCACCAAATCTTCCATGATCTTACAAGTCAAATGAACCCATCGACCACAACATGAAATTATCTACTTTGGGAGGCACTAACTCACCCACATTGTTTTAAAACGTGTCGTAACATAACACATCATGATGGGTGAAGTTTACCCTCTCTTCATATGCTCAAGGCCATATCACACATTACTAGTACAAGAAAAATCCATTCTGGGGATGTAAGCACACCAGTCCATAGCCATATCATAAATAAGGTCCCATGCATAACTCACAACATACATGAATTTAACTCAGAATAGAGAGAGTAATTAATCCAAAATTGGGCAGGAATAAATTAAAGTCAACTTACAATATTCTCCTTTCCCTGAACTAAGGCCCATATCACATAGAATGATTGAAGAGTATATTGATTAATACAAATAAGACATATAAGAACCCCTTTCCCTAGACTAAATCTCCACAACACCAGGCCCAAGAGAGGAGTATAGGATGCACATGATGATAACACCTCCCCACAGACCAAGTAAGGTCCTAAGGAGAGAGAGTAAATATGGACCCCTCCCTCAGACCAAACAAGGGATTGAGGAGAGAGTAATGAAATTATATGAACAAGGTGAGAGAAACTCTTTTTCCCCAGACCATATGTCCATCTCAACACCATACTTAAGGAATGAGTTATTATTACCATCTCTGAAGGATAATAGGTGTGGGTGGGAAATAAAAAAGTTGAAGTGATACAAACAATCATGGATAAAGGTTTTATTAGGTGGGTTTCAATCTAATGAATGAGGAGGTTTCTCTACACACATTCCAAAGGGAAAGAAATCAAAGAATGACGATAATCCTAGTCATTCACTTTAAATGTATAAAAATAGAAGGGTTTTAAGATAAAAAAGGTAATTAAAATTTTTCATCAAGCATCTAGAGTAAAAATCATAAATACTATAATGGAGGGAAAACATCACTGAAAAAATCCACCCACTGTTGAAGAAAGAAACTAAGTTTGGAATTTATCTCAGAACATACCCAAAAAAACACCCAACTACTCATAAACTATGAGGAACAAGAACCACTACTATCAAGCTAACCCACACAAAATCATCACAACAAAATAAACACAATGATCTCTCTTTGAACATGATTCAAACTAAAAGAAATCATGTCATGACCCGTCCCAACAGGTCTCGTGTCGTGACTACCCCAAGCCCACCTCTAAAATACAAGGGGATGAATAATAGTGCCGAGTAGACATATCACTCACTTGGGAGGACATAACCAAATGTGCCAACACACACACACAAACATATCCAAGCCCATAAAACAGTGACATGTAAAATAACTAATAAACCATGAATGCATACATCTAGATCCCATTATCAGAGTATGTCAATACATATTGGAAAGAAAAAAGGTCCAAATACATGTCCACCACAAAGAAACTGAAAACAAGTCCAACCTGAAAGTATAGAAGGGGACTGCTGTTAAGGTAACCACCAGAACACACCTTGATCAGTTTGGATCACTAAGATTTTTCTAGTCCTGGTCCCTCTAGGACTTCATCAAAAGTTCCGATTGTCTGCATAATACATGACACATGTGGGAAAATTCCATAATGGGTGAGTATAATAATACCCAGTAGGACACCCCAAAATCACTAAGAATGTAACATCAAGAATAATATTCATCTCATCACATGTATATTTCTACAACACATATAAAAAGAATATCTATACATAATCAACACAGACACACCATATCAAGGTAAAGTCATAACTGTAATGTCAGTCTAGAGATTTTGATCGAGGGTTCCACACAACACTCATCCATGAGAACACGCTCCATGAGTCAGATTGTGCTGATGGTGTATGTTCAAGATATAATTCTCATTAGGTTTATCCATAATAAGTATACATTATAAGTCTGAAGAGAACAATACACATATGAGGATCACACCCAAGACCATGGGGTATATCGACAACTCAATCTAGAATAACCCATTGAGTAGAGGATTGATGACCACGTAGTGTTGGTCATGATGACACCCAAAACTCCACCTTGGGAAATATGTTGATAGAGGATCTCAATCCAAACCTCACATAAGGATTCCAAAAACTCTATCCAAGAAGTCCCACTGAAGGGATCACCATCAAATGTGTAGGATATGATTCTATACTAACCCTTTAGGAAAGGATCAAGGGAATGATACCTAATGAAAAATTTTCAAGCTGAAGAATAAAATGGATCTAATCCTTATTTTAAGGAGTACACAACGTGTCCCTAAGACACTGGGTCCTTTCCATGCATCCTGGCCCATGCCTATTTCCGTGCCTATGCTTGAGTACACAACATGTCCAAGCCTGTGTACTCCGGACTGTGTCCATGTTAAGATGGTTGTGTCCATGTATGGCTAGTCATGCCCATGCCTGTTCCTGTGCACCTTCCTAGGTACACACTGAGATTTCAGTCAAGAGTCACATTCCATGCGATAGGGGTCACATGCCGTGTGATATTTATATTCCTGTAAAAACCATACCAGGGGTCTTACACTCCATGTAATCCCATATTACATGTTGTGTTCTACATGATTTCACATAATTCTTGGTTCTTCCTCCTGCATCATCATCCACTCCCATGAATTTCAATACGACCATGAATCATGATGGGAAGGGTGGATCTAGTTTGACCGACCCTAATCTTCACCATTCTCTAGAATCCATCCACCAAAACGCACAAAAAAACCATTGGCGTTGGTCCCCATTAGGGTTACACGTCCCGCTCAAATTAGGGTCTCTAATCCACCCTCAATCCATCATTTCAATCTTTGAAACTCAATCCCATTATTGATTGAAACCTGGATATGTTATATCAATCCATTACGCCAAGAAATGGGTATACAACAGTTGATTAATCAGTATTTATCAAACCGCAAGCCAAAGTAATTTCCCACGATGAATGAAGAACGGTGGGAGAAATCCAAGAAACATGAAAAAGAGGAACAAAACTTGGCCATGTTTCGTTTGCCTTGATCCATTTTTGATAGAATGAAAAATGAAGATCTAAACAATAATAAACAATTATCCCAATAATCCCCACAGATAAATCCATACCCGCAATATGACCGATATATGAATCAATCCATTGGTCGATTGATTTTCATTCATCGTAGAAATAGACATTGGGGAAAGAAATCCAAATAAAACATCATTCTACCTCAATTTAGATCAATGGATAGTGAATAACGGTTCTGCGCTGTTTTTGTTGGTGAGATACTTGATCTCCATCATACACTGATCAATGATCCATGATCCGGTCATCTCTCTCCAATGGATGCTCCTTCAATATTCACCAATGGATCCTTTTTATTTGTAGGGTTATATGGATAACCCTAAAAATCCTCCATAATAGTGTTTATATATAAAATTTAATAGGTCAGGGTAATTAATTAAATAAATAAAATTTATTCAATTAATTTATTTAAACATTCTCCCACTACCGCACCCAACCCAAACATCTGATACACTCTAAGGTTATATCGCACCTAGGATAAAAATCATTATTTGAACTCAATAGAGGCCTCTAATTTCTGATCCAAACCTCCATTGAGAATTTATTCCACTTTTCAGAAAAACATTGTGTGTGTGCATTTAATATATTTAATATATTTCAAAAATTAATTTCGGGAACATCGATCCATGGAATCCTATTCCGTCCCCATGCCTAGATCTGAAAATAATCCATATAATATTAAAAAACAATACATGGAGAAATTAGAGTTGTTACATTCTTCAAACCTTGGGGTTTATGTCCCATAAATCCAAACCAAAAGGGAGACACAAATAGATATGGGTGTTGAGCATGCATCTGAGTCTTCCAATCCCAAGCGCTCTCTTGAAGATTTTCATGCTACCACCATACATGAACTGAGGGAATAAATATCCCATGAAGGATCATCATCTTAAAATCCTTGATCTCTATTGAGTACTCAAAAAAGGTTACTCCATCCTTGATTTCTAGCTTTACCCAGTTGATAATAGGTGATGGATCATGCACATACCTACTCAGCTATGAAACATGGAAAAAATCATGTACCTGGACTAACTGTAATGGTAGAGCTAAGTGGTATACCAACTCACCAACTCTACTAAGTATCTTGAAATTACCAATGAATCTCAGAGATAGCTTGTCTCTTGACCAAATATACACAATCCACATCAAGGTAAAAACCATAGGAACACATGGTCTCCCTCCTAAAACTCCAAAGGCCTCCACAATTGGTCCTTATAAGACTTATAATGGATCTGTGTAGTCCTCATCCACTCTTGGATGACCTGCACCTTTTCTTTAGTGGATCACTCCATCTTTAGGCCCATAATTTTTGACTCTCCTAGGTCAGTAAAGTATAGGGGTGACCTATAGGGCCGCCTGTACAAGGCCTCAAATAGTTTCATACTGATGGTGGAATGGTAAATGTTGTTGTATGAAAACTCTACCAATAGTAGGTGATCCCCCCAACTATGTTCAAAGTATAACATGAAAGCCCGTAACATGTCCTCAAAGTCCTGAATCATCCACTCAGTCTAGCCATCATTCCGGGGGTGAAAGGTCATGCTTAAACACAACTGAGTCCCAAAATCCACCTGCAATCCATTCTATAATCGAGATGTGATGTGAGAATCATAGTTAGAAACAATCATTGAGGGAACTATATGGATTCATACTATCTATTTTACATAGAGGAATCCCCAAATATCCACTGAACTCTGCTCCCGAATAGCTAGGAATTTGGCCGACTTGGTGTGTTGGTCTACGATCACCTAGATGGTATTATGTACATTCCCATCATGAAGTATATGTATGTCCCATCCCAATTCCACTCTGGAACCTCAAGGGGTTGGGATACACCTACTAAAACTTGGTTCTTATCCTTCACTTACTTATAAGTAATTAATTGAGAAACAAACTTTGCAACTCCCTTCTTCATCCCTAGTGACTAAAAATGATGTCGGATGTCCTGGAACATCTTTTACACACATGGATTTATTACCAAAGGAGATTTATGAAACTCTCTTATAACTAACTCTGACAACATCATTGGTACCATCATGATTCCTCTAAAAATAAAAACATGCTCCCCACATTTAGAAAATCTATTAGAAGCACACTCAGTGGATATTTGAGTACATAGGGTCTCACAGTCAGTATCCCCAAGTTGTGCCTCCCTGACTTGATATACAATAGGAGGGGTAACAACCATCAACTAGAGGTAATATGATCTATCTCCATCCACAAATGATATCTACAATGAGGCCAACTGCTTTAACACCTTGCTTAGTAACTGTGAATAAGACCTCCTGCTGAGAGTATCTGCTACCACGTTCCCCTTCCCAGGAGTATAAACAATATCAAAGTCATAATCCTGGAAGAATTATAGCCATAAAATCTTTCTCAAGTTAATATACTTTTGAGATAAGATATACTTGAGACTCTTGTGGTCAGAATAGACAATAAACTGCTCACCCATAAGGTAGTGTTTCCATATCTTCAGTGTGAAGACTACCACTGCTAACTCAAAATAATGGGTCACATAGTTATTCTCATGTGGTATCAACTTATGTGAAACATAGGTGATCATAAACTTCCTTGTAATCATAATGAAACCAATCCTGGTTCTTGATGCATCACAGAACACTACGTACTCAATACCTTCCTTTGGAAATATCAAGATGGGAGTGCTTGTCAATCACTATCTTAACTCCTAGAAAGCCAGTTGGAACCTCTCCATCCACATGAAAGGCTACTATTTTTGGGTAAAATATATCAAGGGAGATGATACATTGGAGATTTGAGTACAAATATATGATAGTATCTTGCCAACCCAAGGAAGATATGGACCCCCATCATGCTCTTGGGTGGCTCCTCAGATGATGAGTACACTAGGATATTGTCGATGAAGACTACAACAGAATGATCTAAGAAAAGGTAAAAGACCCATTTCATGAGTCCCATGAACACTACTAGTGAATTATTCATGCCAAAGGGAATTACCAAGTACTTATAGTGACCATAGTGACATCTAAATTTCATCTTCGATATATCATCCTCCCATACTCACAACTGTTGATAGTCTGATTTGAGGTCAATCTTTGAGAACCATTGCGAACCTCTTAACTGATCGAAGAGTTCATCGATCCCCAATAGTAGATAATTTTTATTTATGTTCTCAAAGTTTAGGAGATTGTAGTCTACACATAACCTCAAGCTCCTATCCTCCTTCTTAGTAAACAAGACTGGGGATAACTAGGGCAAAAAACTGGGTCTAACAAATCCCTTCCCTTGCAAGTCCTCCAATTATACACTCACCTCACGAAGCTCTACAGGAGCTATAAAATATGATGGTGAAAATATTAGGGTCATCCAAGGGTGTAGATCAATTCATAATTCCATCTCCTAATAGAGAGGTAAGCCTGGAATGTTTTTAGGAAATACACCCTCATACCCCTCCACCATTGCATGGAACTACAAAATCATAGAATCCACTGTACTAAGGGTCATGCTAGAAAAATGATGATTAATTAGATACACCCTCATATACATGATTCCATCCTACACTGCTTGGTTTTCCTTTTCACCCATAAAGGAAAACCTTGTTCTATCACTATAGGCACACCACATCCTCTGCATGAAACAATCTCTCTGGGAATGAACCGTAGATAACCAATCCACACCTAAGATGAAATAATAAGGCATCATTGATACTAAAAATAGATCCCAATATAAAATCTCATATCCATGATTCAGGTCACACTATAGACAGAAGTGTGTGATGGGTGAGTCACCTCCCATAGGAGTCTCTAAGTGCAAGGGCCGAGCCAAGGGCTCAATCAAAATCTCTATGTCTCGAACCAGATAAGTGGAAGTAAAGGAATGACTCTCACCTATACTATGAACCATGAACCATATAACATCTATCTCAGGATCAAATTCCAAAACATCTCTCATGTACAAGTACCTGACATTGACGTCGGTTCCCTCTTTCTGAAGTCTTTTCTCTTGTGTGTCCACTGCCGACACAACTGTCTGTGTCTACTCATCCAGGAAACTCTCTACCACTAAAGCACACTCTAGAACCCCAACATAGGTAGGAATGTATAGAGGTATAAAACTGGCTCAGATGACTCTATGAAATCCTCTATCGAAGGTCCAAGCCCTAAATAACAGATCATGAACCATATCCATCGAGTACTTAGAGAGGTTTGTGAACCTTGATTAATACCCAGCTACTATCATACTACCCTACTAAAGCTGTAGAAGCTCCTAGATTCATAAAACCCTAAATGTAGTTGGAGATAAATCATCTATAAAAAATATATCAAACTTTTACCCTGCTAGATTCAACTTGTCATATGATTGGGTCACCAAACCCCACCATCATCCTACATAGACAAGGAGAAGGCTCACTGCCATATACCAGTGTCCTGATAAGATGGAAAACTCACATCACCGCCTCAAGCTATTCCTCAGATGAATGTGGGTCGAGATTGCCTCAGAAAATGAGGGGGTAACTATTAATGAAACTCATGAAGCATGCCCAGCCTGTGTACCTCATCTATTGGTACTACGAGAACCATATGCTGCTCAACAGGTGGAGGTATAACTAGTGCACCACCTAGAGGTAACAACTCCATAAAAAGTCCCTATATAGATTCCTCATCATTGAGGGGATCATCTTTATGGTCCTGACGATGAATATTAACGACATACATTGCAGATTCATCATGAAATAGACAAGATATACCATGGTCAATGGGTATATCGGGAGAGATGACTCAAGGACATGGAAACCACAACCCATTCCTATATGATTCATTTACCAATGTTTTCCTAGAAACCAGTGTCTATATATACCGAGTTGAAAGTAAAGTGATCATATTCCTAGTGTATGGATACATCGACCACCATACCAATGCTGGAGTCCCTGACCTGAAATTCGAACTCAAAACACTTAACATTGTTTACTCAAACCAATCTCATAGACTCTGGTCCTAGGTTAGAACTGAATTCTATGATACTAATCATTCAAAATCCATACCAATAGGGCATATATAACGACTACCCTAAACCCTTTACCAATAGGCTAGGGGATAACAACTAGCACTGAGTAGGCATATCACTCACATGGGAGGCCTTAGCCTAATGTATCTGTACACACATACACACATCTCTAATCTCATAAAATACTGAAATGTAAAACAAATGATAAACCATGCAATCATACATCAAGATCTCAATATCAAATTATGACAATAATTAATAGAAATAAAAAAGGTCCAAATACAAGACCACCGTAAAGAAACTAAAAAATAGTCCAATATAAAAGTATAGAAGGGGACTACGGTTAAGGTAACCAGTAGAACACACCTCGGTCAGTCTAACACACTAAGATCCTCCTAGTCCTGATCCCTATAGGATTCCTTCAAAAGGCCGATTGTCTTCATAATACATGACACATATAGGAAAATCCCATGTATGGATGAGTATAACAATACCCAATAGGACACCCCGAAATCACTAAGCATGTAATATTAAGAATAATAGTTAGCTCATAACATGTATATTTACACAACACATATAATAAGAATATCCAGATATACTCAACAAAGACACACCGTCTCAAGGTAAAGTCACAATCGTAATGATAGTCTAGGAATTATGCCTGAATCTTCCACATAGAACTCTTCTAGGAGAACACACTCCATGATTCAGATAAAACTGATGGAGTCTGTATGATATTTATTACTCATCGGGTCTCACTATAAGAATTATATGCTAGAAGTTTAAAGAGAATGCTACACAGATGAGGATCACACCCAAGGCCATGACATATACCAACAACTCAATCTATAATAACCCATTAAGTAGAGGATCAGTACTCGAGTAGTGTGAGCCATGATGATACCAAGAATTCCAACTAGCAAAATATGATGATAGATGATCCCACTCTAGAACACATGAAATGATTCCAACAACTCTATCTAATAATTCACACTAAAGAGATCACCATCCCATGTGTAGGATGTGATTCGATACTAAGACTGATGGAAAGGATAGAGGGAATTCTCCCTTACAAAACTTATCCAAGTTTAAGAGGAAAAGGGCTATAAGAATTTAAGAAGGAGTACACAACATGTAATGGTAGTACGTGGAATGTTCCTTCAGCACTAGGTCCTTCCCGTGTATCACAGACCGTGATCGTGTCCATATCTGTGCCTGAGTACATGGCGTGTCTGAGACTGTGTACTCCTGGCTGTGTCCATGTTCAGCTAACCGTGTCCATGTACAACTATTCATGCCCATTCCCATGACCATGTACCTTTCCAGGTACACACTGATATTCTAAGCAAGGTTTACATGTTGCATGACAAGGTTCACATGTCATGTGATATTTATCTTCTCATGGAAACCCTACCAGGGGTCCCACACACTGTGTAATCTTGGGTTACACACAGTGTTCTGTGGGATTTCACAGAACCCTCAGTTATTCCTCCTGTATCATGTTCCACTCCTCTAGCTTCCAATATTTCCATGAATCACTCCGAGAAGGGTGGATTTGGTCTGGCCAACCCTTTCCATCACCACTCATTGGAATCCATCCACCAAAACACATGAAAAAACCACTAACATTAGTCCCCGTTAACGTTGTACATCCCGATCAAATTGGGGGTATCAAATCTACCCTTAATCCATTGTTTCCATCATCACGACTTGATCCTATTGTTGATCTAAACCCAAATCTGTGATATCAATCTGTTGTGCCAAGAAATGGGTGTACAATGATTGATTAATTGATATTTTTCAAACTACGGGCCAAAGTAATTGCCCATGATGAATGAAGAACAGTGGGAGAAATCCAAGAAACATGAAAAATAGGAACAAAACTTGTCTATATTCAGTTGGCCTTAATCCATTTTCATTGGAATGAATAATCAAGATCAAAACAATAATAAACAATTCTACCAATAATCCCCACAGATAAACTCGTACCCGCAATACGACCGATCTATGAATCAATATGTTGGTCGATTGATTCAAATTCATCATAAAAATAAACATTGGAGAAATAAATCCAAATAAAACATCATCCTACCTAAATTTGGATCAATCAATAGTGAATAACAGTTCCATGCTATTGTTTTAGGTGAGGTCCTCGAGCCTTGTCGCACACCGATCGATGATCCACAATCTGATCTTCGCTCTCCAATGAAAGATCCTACAAAATTAACCAATGGATCTTATAAATTTGTAGGGTTATGAGGATAAACCTAAAAATCCACCATAATAGTGTTTATATAGAAAATTTAATAGGTTAGGGTAATTATTTAAATAAATTAATTTATTTAAACATCCTCCCATAATTGTGCCTAATTCAAACGTCTGACATGCTCCAAGGCTATATCACAGATAGGGTAAAACCCATGACCTAAACTCAATGAAGACATTAGATTTCTAATTTGAGTCTCAGTTTATAAGTTATTCCACTTTTTCAAGAAAACTGCATGAGCGTGCATTTAATATATTTAAAAAATTAAGTTTGGACACACCGAACATTGAAATCCCATACCGTCTCTATGCTTAGCTTAGAAAATAATCCCTATAATATTTCAAAACCATAAATGAAAAAATCATAGTCCTTGCATATAACCACCCAATCTAACAAAAACTCTACACCATGATCCAAAACAGATCCCTCAGACTTCTGCAGACTCTAGTGTTGGAATACTCAGAGTGTACTCTTCTGATAATTTTTTCACTGTTCTCTACTATGCGGTGATTTGATGATGCATCATGTTAAACGTATTCAACATAAACCAGGTGGGGATGCCTACCTAGATCCACTCTTAAAAAAATATAAGGTAATACTAACCTGAGACATTGATTATTAAAGGTTTATTATTTACTTTATTTTTTTAACCTTTTTACCATTACCTACCCCATTCAATCATAAGCGCATACAATCATGATGCATGATCTATTCCTAGGTATCTATCCTAAAAGTAGTATCACTTCTCTTAGAATATCCTGTAAACTTGAAGGTATTTTCATCAGATCACGGGGGTGCCTAAAATCCCATGTCCTAACTGATATTCCTTTTTTTACAACATGTACTAAGTCCAACTGAAACTATTTACCTACAAAACCATGCATCCTCATCAAAGACTCACTTTTAACACCATCTTATATCTCAACCATCACCTTTGATACCACTCTTTCACAACCCCCTCCCCACAAAGGTACCCCTCCTAGGCCAATAATGAGATAATAGAGATAATTATTCCATAATCCCACCTCCAATAGGCCACAGGTTAGCGAAAAGCACCGAGGGTATAACATACACATAGATGGGAGGAATTACCCTCTAAAATATGAGAAATGAGAGAGATAAGATAAAAAAACCACTAAACCCCCTGATCATAATAAAATAATAAGAAATACCAATAAATGATACGAATGTGATGTCATAAAAAATTGATACAATTGAAAGGTAAGGAAAAAAACCAAAGAAAGCCTCAACAACGACCTTGAAGCCTAAACATCTCCTAAAAAACTCCTCAAAGTCGGAAAATATAGATATATCACCATCTTGATCACCAAATAGCTCCCGATAACCTAAAAAAATTATATATATGTAGGGTGATCATAAAATGTATACTCCATAGGATCCTCCCTACAACATCTTATGAAAAATGCAAAAGAAGCATACTAAAGATTAGTGAGTAAACAGATGAAACTAACTGGTCACCTAAAAAAGTTTACTATTCTTTTCCAAACCTCACCATGGATAAATCTCACCAAGTAACATATACATGATATCATATAATATAATATCAACAATAAGGGTACCCCACTACCAATTCCCCATTGGTTTTTCGCTCTTCCCCAACGTCGCACGTCATGAGCTATCTCTCTCAAAAAACATCCAGCCCAAAAACACCTGATATAAGTATCACAACATGTACATCATGCATTGCATTATCAAATAATCACATACACATATTTATATAGTAACCTAGTAGTTTCTGAGAGCCACCACAAGTCGTATGTTGTGTATCATACATCAAGTATTATACCTCAATCCATCACAACCCATATATTGAGTAAGATACCTTGAGCCATCACAACCCATACACATCATACCTATAATAATTATTTGGATACTATATCCAATGATACATGTATGTAAAATAACCATAAGTCATTATATCCCTCCATACACATATATTGGTAAACTAATTGCTGTGAATATCAGTACAGAATACTACCAAGAGAGTAGAGCAGGGCCAGAGGGGGAAGTCAACCATCCATCCTCCCACCAGGATGTTTGGAAAAAAACCCTCCCAAAGTCCAATGGGTGTCATTTTCCCTAACCAACATGGGTGGGGTAGCATATGAAATCAAAAAACATATAGTATATAATATAGCCCTAAATGAAACTATGGGAATAACCTAGTCTTAGAATCAACTATAACTAATGCCTCTCAGACTCCCATCTACCACTGTTAAGAACTAGATATCCTATGAGCACACAATCATAAAGCCTCATTTTAATTAATAAATTATATATTAATTAGTTATTACTATTATCATTTCCATGATTAACATATTAAATCTTCTAAGCTAAGTGATGGTGGAACTATTAATTATTTTCATGTATTTTCAAGTATGAAATCATCAAAGAAATCATTAATAACCAACCTATTCTTTCATTTATTCATTTATCATTTCTTATTCATCCAGGTACTCTAAGACTCGGCCCAATCTACCACATAAAAGGTGTACTCATAGTGTGTGACATAAAACTACTTCCCACAATTGTAAATTTATTATATAAATAACAACTAGTCACCATCAAATTTATTAAGAGGATTCATTATCAAGAAATCATAAAAATTTTAGTACATTAATTGGAAAACCCAACTTCAACCCATTCTATTAATCCCGATGCCACCCCCAACACCACAACATGTAATAACACATCTAACAACCCATGCCAATATCACCATCATAATAACAAGCACCCCATTCCACCATCACAACCTTGGGAATCATTTCCCATATCATATCAATCATCAGCCCTTACAGGTTCACATCACAATCTCAAGTATCCCCACCCATTTTTCCAACGGTACAAAGTTATCATTTAATCACATCACAAATATAAATCCATAGATCATAAATACATATAATATGTATTATTACATACATAATTTCAAGGAAACTATAGATAAAACAAATAAGTAAATCCAACCTTTATCAAACAATATTAGGCTTACTTAGCCCCAGAGCAATGATTTAAGTAATCATTCAATTTTCAAAACTATCTTTAGTTAATCGATTAATTTAAAAATTAATTATAGAAGATCTAGCCTTATAAATATTTCAAGGATGAATATTATTTATTTAATTTGTAATTCCACCCAAAGATGCTCCTTCAAATATATTATCAATATCAATGATAATTATTTCAACATGCCTATTTAATTATTTATCCAACCAACATTACTAGCTTTACATTCTTTACCAGTTTTCATTAAAATAAACATGATAAACTAAGAATAACCAATATGCTAACTAAATCATAAATATAGATAGAACAATATCTAGTAAATCCTAGAGGAAATAAAACATAAAAATTTCAAAAAAAAGTGATCACACATCCCACAATATTCAAATATGAATGTTAATATTTCCACAAGTGATAATACTTACGGTTCTCAGAATTTCATCAAATTCTAACTTGTGATAACATCCTTAAGAAAGGATAATAATTCGACACATGCAATAAAATATTCTTAACAAAATAATAATCACAAACATGTGTTAAATAATATTAATTTAAATTAATAAATATAAAAAATTATAAACATAATTCTCATCAACATTATTTAATATATTACACCGAAACATTCTATCATTTTATTTTATCAATAATAATTTAGGAAAATTCATACAATTATCCATTTCTCTCTCATGTATAATTTTCCAGAATAATTATCATTATTATACTTCAAGTAGAATACTTATTTACTCTTTCTTTCTATAATCTTACAGATTATTCAATCATTATTTTATACTTAGTGAATTAAAAATTTAAAATTCATTATTGAAATTTTTATCAATAATATTCATTTAAACATGAAAATTTCATATTTCAAGGTAAAATTATTTATATTTGGCATGTAATATTATTTCTAAATCAATTGTATTATTTTTAAAAAATTAATACATGTGATGATCATTTTAAATAGAGACTAATGTTTCCAAAACATTCTAAAAATATTTTCAAAAGAATATTTTTTCCCCAAAATGAAATATAAATTTCTCTCACCAGAATACTTTTAGATAATTCTAGCATAAGATAAATTCTCTCTTTATAATAATTATTTATTAATATACTATCAATATTAAATAATATTAATTTCATCTTTAAAATTTGGAATTTCTAGATTATCACACAAAATTTAATCATGCAATTATTTCTAGATTATTATATGATTAAGGTTAATCACATCCATTTAAACAAAGAATATGAATTATGATAATTTTACACTTGCATAGAAAATATGGAGAATTCATAGATCCACTACCTTGATTTGAAAACCCAAAAATATTATAAGAAACATTTACAAGGCCCGACATGAATTCACAATCGTTTGATTCTCTATTTTTAATAGTTTAAACACAAAAATAAATTTAATTAAATTTGGAAAAAGAACCTCAATGCCTATGAAAACAAACTACAGGTTTACTTTATTATCATCGAGAAAAATCCAATGAAACTAATGGAGTTTCAATATGATTAATATCAAGAGAGATATGGTTTATAGAAGTTGAGAAATTTGGGTATTTTATTTACCATATTTTCCTAACAAAAAAGTCATAAAAAACTCATTTCAATTTTTAAACACATTTTTTTTATTTAATTCTCCCCATTTATTTGAATCAAATTACTATCCCATTAATAATCCCATTTTTATTTAATTCTTATTATTTATTGATATTATTATTTCAACTATTTTTTGCGTCCCACCCCACTTCCACATGCATCTCTCCCCAAGTCTCATGTGGAAGTCATTTATTTTCCCCTTTTTATTTTATTAAATTTATACAATAAAAACTCTGTCTCTATTAATAATTACTACTATCATATATCTCCAATAATTTTCTATTCCTCCCTATTTAATTGATAATGAAACCGCATGACAAATCCAGGGATTTAATCCCAATAAAGGACCTCTATAGTTATATTTGTAGGATGGGTTATATCTGTCTAGGTACTCCGTTGGGATTAAATCCTTGGATTGGTCCTGCAGTGTCATTCTTCATTATTTTAACACCACAACCTCTTCTCTCCAAAATTTTTATTATCTCATGTTTTATCCTCATTACATAACACCCTCATTAATCTCTCATATAATATATTAAATTAATTAATAAAAAACAATTACCCCATGTTGACTAATTCTAAAACATGTTTTTGTCTAACTTTTTTTTAAATGTGTTCTCTCTTTTTATTTTCTAAATTATGATATATATGTAGATGTGTATATATATATATTCAATACACACCAAACAATATATGTATAATAATATATATATATATACACAAAAAATATATAGACACAAACACACACACACATGTGTGGTGTGTGTTTGTATAACAATATTTACACTTGTATATGTATAAAAAATTAAAATATACATACATATATACATATATTCATATATGTGTAATATATAACTGCACAATAGATGCTTGTATTTATGTAACAATTTAGTGTGTGTGTGTGTATATATATAACATTTGTAACACAATTTTTTTGGCAATGTTTAATATTAACATAACTCATTTAAATATATATATTTATACACATATATAACATGTCACATGATATGTGATTTTTTTATTAGTATACAATGTTTCCAGCTTTACCATGATCCCTTATGAAAAGTATTCATTTTATTTATAAAATATTTTAATAATTTATTTAACAAAAACCCTTTAAATATAATAAACACTTTATGTGTAACCAAAAGTTAATATTTATTAGCCAATAACTTTGCAAACCCTCTGCACTTGAGAAAAAGATAAAGGTAGGTTTAGAATTCTCGGGCCTTACATATAGAGCTGGAATATAAAGCTTATCAGTTTATGAAAAAACTGAACATTGATTTCAAAACTACCCAAGAAAAACTCTTTCTATATATGACTAGACTAGATGAGATAAGAAGTGAAGAATACAATGATTTCATGATCTATAAAGAGAAAAATCAATCCTAGTAAGATAAGATAATCCAACAATGAAAATTTTCACATGGTGACAAAGTACTTCTCTTCCACTCAAGGAATAGGTTTATGATACTAAAATATAAATAGAAGTGGTTAGAGTCATAAAAAATTACAATTGTATATCCCCATGGCGATGTTGAAATTTACAATGGAAAGATGCCTCCATTTAAGGTAAATGGTTGACACCTTAAACATTATCACACTCCAAATATGATAGAATTTATTGAAAAAATTCATTTAAAATAAGAGGTTTCTCATCTGACTGAAGATTCCAAACTTAGCGCTAATTGGGATGCAACCTGAATGATTTTGAATTGTACGATTTTAGTCTATTGACTCCCACTTTATGGAGATAGTTGATGAATATTCCTCTTTCAAATGAAGTGGAAATGAAAATCTATACTCCTCACGATATTTTCCTGAGTTTTTAGAGGAAAACATTAAGAAACATTCATGAGATGTGTTTGAGGGATGAGATGCAAACATTCAAATTTCATCATGAATGGTTCCTTATTGAAAAATTAAATAATTTTAAAATTAAAAAAATGATCATTGTAATTAGTGGATACTGATATAAGTAAGGAAAAGAAGTTGATGAATTCCAAGACAATAGACTAAAAAGGTTAATGTTTGACTAATTTTTTGGATGAAGACATTAAATTTAGTTTTATTTAGGAGGAAACCCATCATTTTTTCCTTTCCATTATTTTAGTTTGTTTTTAGAAATAAACTGACATGCGTGGATCTTTTTTATTTTTCTCCCAACACTTTAGTGTATTTTTTATTATCATGTATATTTGTTTCTATCCACATGATTCATTTATTTTGGTGTTATCATAATGATATGATTCATGTATGTTTTTTTATCTATTAGATCTTTATAGGTACATAATCTTTAGAGCTTCATGTGATATCCCAGAGCTAACTCACTTCTGATCAGTCAAACCTAGTTAGCCACATGGCCTCAAGATTGCCTCCCTGTATGCAAGAGTCTCCCGACTAGAAGCGAGGGCCTAGGGTGTGACAGTAGGGAGACCATTACTTCTAGTCAGAGTAGAGAACAATAATAAAGATAGATGGATAAAAAATGGAATCATGATAATAATCTATATAATGATAGAAATAATCATGAACATTCATGAAATAAATAATCAACTCAAGAGCTATAAACTGTATCATATACAAAATCATGATGGCATGTTTGTACAAAAAGAAATCAGGAATACATGGAAGCAAGAAGATAATGAAATACATGATATAAAAAAGAATAAAAAATAATAAAAAACCATCCAAGCATCCAGAGACATGGCTTGTCCATCTGCTACCCAACTCCCATCCTAAAGAAAAAAAGTTTGGTGTCCAAAGCAGGACACTTCCCCATATCTACAACAGTGATCATATAATCTATTTGGGTACTAATGATGACCCAAATAGGGTGTGAGATAAATCTTAGTAGACCACCACCACCAACATCTATACAAATCCAGTATACGAATATAAACTGAATAGTGTGTAAGTATATATATAAGTAAAACAATGATAAAATAAATAACCCATACCCACTTTATCCTCATCTAGAACTATATCTGAACATGTGATAATTTATTTAATTATGATTCAGTTAATAATTAGAAGTTCATATATAAAATATCAACAACACTGTAATAGGAAAATAATAATAACAGAGGATCCAGGGTGCAACCATGGAATCCTTGAACTAATGGGTTGAGCCAACTCATAGTGGAAACTCATACAGTCTGGAAGTAAGGTTATAATTTTAATACAAGGGGAACACCCATGTAATTCCACTATAAGAGTCTAATAGTCTACTGAGCTCATTTATAGTAATCCAGGGCTAAGCATGACTAGAACTAATGGGGTGAATCAATGGATCTATGGGTTTGAATACATCAAGATGAATCCAAGGAGTGTATCCAAGGCATTATAATATCCATAAAAGAGTTAGGTGAATCGTAGGTACAACATCGAGTCATTCCCATAATAAAACAAAGAACAAATTCTATGGTGGGTATCTCCCATGAAAATCAACTCAATGAATCGGAAAGGAATACGCTGAGTACTTAATGAATTCCCTCATGAATTCAAGGTTGGCTCAAGTGTGACCATTTTTATAAAGATAAAAAAGTTCCATATACAATAGTCACCTTATACTAATTTCATTTATATACATATGTTATCATAGTCTATGTAATACTCATGCCAATTTCAATTCATTAGTTTCATTCCATTACCTTTCATCATATGTGACAAGGTAATTTAAGGACATGAAACCAATTATAAATTCAAGTTTCAAAGGTAAGGTCCAAGTGATATCCACTCACATATACTTTCCTTTTATTTTTTTTATAAAAATTAATTTAACTAAAAGAACTTACCTTATTAAATGTCAAGTAGATCACACCCGAACGGTGTCATAGATAAACCCAACATGGGTCACCAAGGGTGTAACAAAGAAAACACCAAAATTAGGGTGGTTAATATTGAGGTCTCAACCTAAAAATATATCAAGAAGTTTCATTAGGGATATAGAATACCATTTAGGTAATTAAAATTAAGGTATATGAATTTTAGGGGTAATGCCCAGTGAAACCGTTGTGAGATACAACAAAAACAATTTATAAATAGTGAGACTTTGAGGGATAAGTCATAGAACACCTAACTTATACCTATACTAGATTCCTCATCCAGTATCAACCCTTAGTTTGAAATGGATCAAAAGAAAATGAAAGAACATACGAACACCTTGAAAATAGGGTAAATGATCCTTCACTAAAATAACATATTCGATAGGAAGAATAATGAAAAAATGAGCTTAAGGAATGAAGAGATTACTATTGTCTATCCAACACGATAGACGACACTCGAATCAGAGTCTGGATAGAGGAACGAGATCCAATCCTAGCTTTAGGCTAACGAGGGAGATTCACAAGAGGATCTTCTATGCAAAAGGGGGGGGGGGATTTTTTCAAAAAGAGGCCACCAATCCTTTAAAAAAATATCTAGGGTATTTACATGGTGTGTAAACTTGACATTACATGTAATGATAAGGTTTTTACCCTCTTAGGAAAACTAGTTCATGGCGTGCAAGGGGCCTGGACATCCCATTTCTTGTCATGTATTATAAATACACACCGTGTATTTATCAAATAACCTTTATGGATTAATTGTTTTAACAAAGTTTTTGTATTTGTTGAAAACTAAATTTTTTGTATAAGAATGTTTTTGTTATCTAGAAATCAGATCCAGTCTATCGTAATGTGCTTTGTAAGAAAGTAAAAAGTTGTCGAAAGAATCACATCCATCTGCATCAGATTTAGATAATTAGATACAAAATAATCAGAGGTATAATTTTTTGTTTATTAGAAGTTGGTATTTTATATAATCAAAGAAGGAAAGAAGTTTCTGAGTTTGGAAGATATAAGTTTATGAGTGAAGAAGTCCTATTATTTCTGAAGAGGTTTGTTTGAGAAAGTAAAGTCAGGAGTTTGGAAGTTTTCATAATTTCTAAAAAAAGTCAAATGATTATTTTTTGATCATAAAGTTACCAAAAATCATGAAAACTTTTAGGATAAAGTATTTTAAAGAAATGGTGGAGAGGTTTTGAAGAATTTCAATGTTGCAGTATAGAGATTCCATCACAATGATAATTCAATCGTAATGAGCTGGAAAATATATAGAATTCAAATCCACTGAATACAAAATTTGGATTCACTAAAAAGGATACAAAATTTGGATTCAATAAATATATAATTCAGATTAATTAAGAAGGTACCGAAATCAGATTCAGTGAGAAGGAAACAAAAATTAGACTGACTCTAAGAAGGAAACAAAAATCAAACTGACTCTGAGAAGGAAACAGAAATCAGGTCGACTTTGAGAAAGAAACAGATTCATAATAAGATGATTACGAAGAAGACTCAAAAAGAAAATTATAGAAGTTTTATAAATATTTTAAGAGGTCATACTTGAAATTCAATTTTTCATAAATCTTGGAGAAATTTAAAGAGGTTTGGAGAAGTCAAAGTTGAAGTTTAAATGCGAGATATTTTCAGAGATTTTGAGATTTGATGAAGCATGGAAAGTTTTAAAATTTCCCACTTTTTTCTTCTGAGTCACCTATAAATACTTCCTCAGATCATTCATTCATCGTGAACTTTGATTGCAAGTGAAAAAGGTATAGCGCTAAAGAAATCAAGTGAAAGTCATTGATGGACATAGATCTTGTGAGGAGGATCAGACAACTGAATGTTTGTTTATCATATTGAGCAATATCATATTGAGAAGATCATATTTAGTCAATCGTATTGAGTCGATCAAAATGAGGTACATCATATTGAGTGTTTGAGCAGAGTTTGAGTTTTGGAGATTGAGAATGGGTTAATTGTATTGATTCCATCATATTGATAGAATCAGATCTATAATAATCATATTTAGAGAATTAGACACATACTCATCATATTGAGAGAATAATATTGAGGCTGATTGTATTGAGAAAATTGGATATAGACTCATCAGATTGAGAAAATCAGATCCATCCAAATCGGACTGAGGATTTAGACTAAGAAATTGTGGAGTGATTTCAACAAAGTATTTATTATTTTGTTTGGATCAATTTTTTTATAAGAAAACATTATAAACTGATGGGAGTCAGTATAATCTTTCCTATTAGGATATATAATGCATCTAATGGGAGTTGACACAAGTCGTATTCACTTATTCATAATAGTGGATTTTCATAGACCCATGAGAGTGGCTATGTAAAGGATGTAGGTTCTCACACAGAGGCCGAACCTTGTAAATATTGTGTAATTTACTTTATTTCCTACTTTTTAATGCACAATTATTTACTAAAAGTTGATAAGGAAATAAATCTTAATAGGTTTCATGGGTTAAGTTTCTAAAAGTTTTGAAACTTATAAAAAATTAGAAACTGATTCAACCCCCCCTTCTCAGTTGCCATTTGATCCTTTGGAACTTCAATTGGTATCAAAGTGAGGTTACCTTGTTGAATCATTATCATGGATAATATCAATTCTATCAATAGTAGAGGAACTTCTACATTTAAGGGAAAAAATTATTATGGATGAAAAAATAGGATGATTCCTTATCTCCTATCTCTTGGCCCAGAAGTTGTTAATGCTTCTACTATTGGGTTTCCACCAATTAAGAAAGATTCCCCGATGACCTTTACTAATAAGAGAAATATATAAGTTGATAGAAAGGCTAGAAATTCTATTCTTAAGTCTTTATAAAAAAATGTTTATTAGAAGGTGATGGGTCTCAATACTTCAAAAAGTATGTGGGACAAGCTAAAAAGTGTTTTCGAAGGGAATAAAAAAGTTAAAGAAACAAAGCTAAAAATATGATTTAGTAAGTACGAAGACATTATAATAAGAGATGAATAAACAATTGATGAATACTTCACCAGAGTAAATGAATTTTTTTGAAACATCTGAGGATTCAGAGATGTCCTGGAAGATTCTACAATTATGAAAAAACTTATGAGAAACTTTATAGATAGGTTTGATTCTAAAATTTCTTAATTATAATATAAGAATGGTTTATCTCTTGATGAATTGCATAACTTTATTTTTTTATCTTATTAAATGAGGAATGATCCAATGTTTAAAAATAATATGAAATATAAAATGTCTTTTGAATCCATGATAAAGATGAAAAATACAAGATGTTTAAGAAGTCGATCCTTATGAATATAGAGATAAATAGGATGATTAGTTGAATGAAAAAAATCATGTGTCTTATATCCAAGAACTATCTAAGAGGAATAGAAAATCCTGGAGATAAAATTCTCTCTCAAATGTTTTGAGTGTGGTGGAATCAGACACTTTGCTATTAATTTACCCAAGAAAAAGGTTGGAGAATATCGAGATGATTCTGATGAAAAACCTTGATGGAAGATGTGAAAAAAATGATAAAGAAGAAAATTCTCCCAATAGACACAAGAAGAAGTTTACTAGAAACAAAAGAAGTATATTGAGTAAGAAAGTTGAATCAAACTCAACTGAATGACAATTCTTCTGAATATGAAAGTTTAGAAAAAATCAGAACCTTTATTTAGAATGTTGAGAAAATAAAATATTCCTTAGAGAGTGAAGAAGGTTTTGAATAATCTTATAGAGAGTATCAACTTAGGACATAAATTCATGCATGTCTTAAGAAAAAAAATATATTAAGAAAGAAATTAGAATGATTAATAAATATTGTGAATAATTTACTGAGGGAATAAAAGATGTTATCAAGCAGGAGGAAGAATACATCAAAGAGATTTTAATTTAAAAACATAGAATTTATGAATAGGGAAAGATGATTGAAGATCTCAATACAATGTTGGAATCCAATATAGAAGAATTTAACAAGTTTTAATAAAAACTTATTAAGTCTGGAAGTATCTTTAGGAAGATAAAAGAAAATTTCAACAAATATTTAGAATTAAAAGATGATACTTATAAAGTTGCTGAGAAAGCCCAATATAAGAATCATGTGAAATATTATCTTACCAAAAATACTTTTTCTTATGATTATTTTAACATTTCAGATTCTGAAAAAAGTATTAGAAAATATTGGGTGGATAAAGAATGTGATAAACCTATCAAATCTACAAAATTATAAAACCCTCTCAAAAGAAAATATGTTCCATGTCCTGAGTATGTTAGAGCTGAAAGAAGTTACCATCCTTAACAAAGTTTTTATAGAGAAATATTTTTATCAAATATAAAATCAATATTTAATGGATATTTATGGTGTTGTAGAATCTATGGGAATAAAGCTTATAATTTTTGGCATAACTTATATCTACCCAGAAGAAGGTTTGAGAAAAGTCGAAGAAATAGTGAAAGAATAATGAGCAACTTTCCTAACTTAAAGAAATTTGAAAAAGTGAATTCTCAAGATGTTAGAAACATTCCAACAAGAAATAAATTTGAATGTCTAGAGGAATTTTGTGGAATATATGATCAGTCTAGTCATCATCTTGAAATTTGTATGACACTCCTTCTAGAACAAGTTTCTTATGGTAGAAAAGAAAAGAAATCTGAAAAGAAGAAAGTTGAGGAGAGAGATTTTTTTGTTGAGACAACTTTGAAAGAAAGTAAAAGAAAAAAACCATGGATACTTGATAGTGGTATTCACATATGAGAGTTGATATAAAAATCTTACAACATGTTGAAATTCATGATGGGGGATCATTTACTTTTGGGAATGATAGTTCCTTAAAAATTAGAGAAATCAGAATGGCTAATATTGAAGCGGAAAAGTTGAAATCTAAGTAATTTTTATTTGTTGATAGGATAAAACATAATTTAATTAGTGCAATTCAACTTTGTGATGATAGAAAATAAGTTATTTTTAGAAAATATTTCTATATCATCAAATGTGTGAAAGATGGAAAAGTTGTTACAAAAGGAGAAAGAACCAGTGAGAATCTCTTTAAAATAGAAGAATTCAACAACTCCTATTACTTGAGTGGTAAAGATGAAAACAAATTGTGGCAATGAAGAATTGGAAATGTTGGGTAGAAAAACATGAATAAACTTTCAAAAGTTTATTCTATCCAGAATTTTTAAGAATTAAAAAGAAAAGATGGAGATGTTTGTATTACTTTCCAGAAAGAGAAAATGACTACAAAAATTCATAAAATAGTTGAGATTCAATCTAGTAGACCACATGAGATTATTCATTTTGATTTATATGGGATGAAGAGACATAAATCAAAAAAAGGAGACTGATAACTATTCAATTTTATTTATGACTTCACTCGGATGAAAAACATCATGTTTATGAATCACAAGTCAGAAGGCATTGTAATGTTCAAATTCATTATAAAAGATGTTGAGAAAGAAATTGGGGTTTCCATAAAGAAGTTTAGAATAGATAATGGTACTGAATTCTAAAATAATACTTTTGAAACTTATCTAATAAATCATAGTATCAAACATCAGTATATTTCTCCCTATACTCCACAATAAAATAGAGTGGAAAAAATAAATAATAGAAGCTTGGTGGAAATCAGAAGAAGTATGTTAACAGAATACAAAATTTCAAAGTTCTCATCGAGAGAAGCTGTTAGAACTGCTGTACATGTTCAAAATAAATGCTTATTGAGACTGAAAACCAACATGACTCCTTATAAAATGTGGTATAACAAAAAACCTTCATTAAAATATTTAAAAGTTTTTGGAAGTCCATGTTTTCTCAAAATAAAAAATTAGGATTTGGGAAAGTTTGATGAGAAAGTTGAGGAAGGAATTTTTATGGGTTATTCACCAAATTGAAGAAGTTAAAAATTTTAGAAAAAATATTTATAAATTTTTGTGGAATCATATTATGTGAAGGTAATTGAAAATCAAAGTTCCTTGAAAAAATTTGTTGAGATTGCTGAGGAGGATAAACTAGATAATTCCAACAATATCAAAATTAATTCAAAACATCCTTATAAATATTCAGAAGAATCATGTGATGAGGATACTCTAGTTGGGAAAGAAACTTTTAAATTTCTTACCTTAGAAAAAACATGTTTAATCCGAAAAAATTATTGGGAATCATAAGGCTCCAGTTTAGACTAAAAGGAAGTTGAGATTAGAAAATCAGACTTCACTTATCTCAAAAGTTGAACCAGAATCAGTTTCAGAGACAATTTAACATAAATAATGGGTGGATTCTATGAATAAAGAGTTATATTAGATTGAGAAGAATGAAACATATTAACTTGTTACAATTACAACAAATAAAAATGTTATCAGAACAAATTGGGTTTATAGAGACAAATTGAATGATCATAGAGAAGTTTCAAGAAACAAATAAATACTTGTTTGTAAAAGATATGCATAGGTGGAAGGTGTAGATTTTAATGAAACCTTTTACCCCATTGAAAGGCTATAAACTATTCAAATTTTTCTTTCAGTGGATTTTCATCATAATTACAAAGGTTTTTAGATGGATGTAAAGTCAGATTTCTTAAATGGTGAGATTGAGGAAGAAGTTTACATTGAACAAACTTGTGAGTTTCTACTTGATGAGGATGAAAAAAAAGTTTGTAAATTGAAGAAATCTTTTTATGGGCTGAAACAAGAACCACGTGCATGGTATTATAAGCTTGATTTTTTTTGAGAATGTTTAAATTTTCTAAAGGAAAATTTGATAGCAACTTTTTTGTGAAGGATGTTGAATCTGGAACTCTAATTGTAATTGTTTATGTGGATGATATAATTTTTTTTAGGGGCAGAGAATATTCTTTTAATTTTTTTTGAGGAAATGAAGAAGAATTTTGAAATGTTAATTTTTGAAGAATTAACTTTATTTCTTGTCTTACAAGTTCAACAAAAAGAAAAATACATTTTCTTATCTCAATAAAAGTATGCCAGGGAATTATAAAAGAATTTTGAGATGACAGAATCCAAATAAGTTTCTACTCCTATATCTGGGAACACAAATCTAAGTAAAGATGGATCCAGAATAAGTGTGAATCAGAAAGAATTTTGGAAGCTGATAGGAAGCCTTCTTTACCTTACATCCTCATGACCTGATATTTTTTATGCTGTGACTTTGTGTGCCAAGTATCAAAGTAATACAAAAGAATCACATATGTTAGTAGTAAAAAGAATTTTGATATATTTAAAAGGAATAACTTTACATGGATTGTTATACAAAATAAATAGTGAGATGAAGTTTCATGGTTATACTGATACTGATTAGGTTGGAGATTGTAATGATAGAAAATCAACCTCAGGAGGAACATTTTTATTGGGTGAATGTTGTGTGAGTTGGCATAGTAAGAAACAAAGTTTATTAACTTTGAGCACAACTGAATATGGATATGATGCAGCTACTTAGACTTGTACTCAACTGTTATGGATGAAAGTTCATCTATAAGACTTGAAAGTGAATGTTTTTAAACCATTGAAGATCATTTGTGATAATCAGAGTGAAATTTATCTTTCAAAAAATCATGTTCAACATTAAAGATAAAAACACATTGATATAAAGTTTAACTTTATAAAATAGAAAGTTTATACTAGATATGTTTTGCTGGAATACATTTCAAAAAAGTATCAGATTGCTAATATCTTTACAAATGAAATGATAAAAGAAAAGTTTGTGGAATTGATGTTGTAACTTCATGTTTATCCTCCTCCCATGTCCTCTTAAACCTCATAAGAAGATATCCCCCAATATGATTTTTATTATGTTGAAAAATGGGGAGAGAAAGTTACAAAATTTTTAGTTTGTTATAAATTTTAATTATCTTTATTTTATGAATCTAATTTTTTTGTTATCATAAAATAGGGGAGAGAAAAAGAAAGTGAGAAAAGAAAAGTGAGGAGATTTTATCTTTACATAGCTACAAAAATTTCTTGCCATCAAGGGATGAAATTCCTTAAAAAACATTACTTTATCCAGTAGTGTGGTGTTAGGAAACTCTCTTTTGAGAAAGACTATGTTTTGATATAATTCAAAAGTTGATTTGTGAAATATATTCTAAGAGTTGAAAATATTGTTAATGAGGGTTGTAAAAAAATCCAAAGGGGGATATTGAAGAACCTTTGTGATTAATTGTTTTAAAAAAGATTTTTATTTGTTGGAAACTAACCTTTTTGCACAAGAATGCTTTTATTATCCAGGAATCAGATCTAGGAATCAGATACAATCCATTGTAACGTGCATTGGAAGAAAGTCAAAGGTTGCTGAAATAATAAAATCCATATACATCGGATTTAGATAATCAGAACCAAAATAATCATAGGAATAATTCTTTTTTTGTTGGAAGTTTGTATTTTCCATAATCAGATAAAGAAAGACTTTGCCAATTTAGGAAGAAAGAAGTTGTTGAGTGAATAAGTCTTATTGTTTCTGAAGAGGTTTGTTGAATAAAGTGAAGTAAGAAGTTTGAAAGTTTTTATACTTTCTAAACAAAGTCATACAACACTTTACTAATCGTAAAGTTCCCACAAATCATGAAAACCTTCTTGATAAATGATTTTTATAAAATGGTGGAGTGGTTTTGAATAATTTCAATATTGTAGTATAGAGATTACATTATAATGAGAATTCAATAGTAATGATATGGAAAGGAAACATAATTAAGATTCATTTAATACAGAATTAGGATTCACTAAAAAGGATATAGAGTTCCAATTTACCGAATACAGAATTTAGATTCACTAAGAAGGATACATATATTAGATTTATTGAGAAAGAAATAGAAATCAGGCTGAATCTGAGAAGTAAATATAAATTGGACCGACTCTGAGATGGAAACAGATTCATAATAACCTGATTATGAAGAATACTCAAAAATAAAATTATATAAGTTTTATAAATATTTGAAGAGGTCAAACTTGAAATTAAAATTTTCATAAATCTCAAAGAAATTTAAGGAGGTTTGAAGAAGTTAAATTTGAAGTTTAAATGTGATAGATTTTTATAGATTTTGATATTTTAGGATGCGAGGAAAGTTTTCATGTTTCTAGATTTTTTTCTTATGATTCATTTATAAATACTTCCATACATCATTCATTCATCGCGAATTTTGAATGCAAGTGAAAAAGGAAAAGTGCTGAAGAAATCAAGTGAAAATTATTATTGGTCAGAGATCCCATGAGGAGGACTAGATAATTGAATTTTTGTTTAATGTATTGATAAAGATCATACTGAGAAGCTCATATTATATCAATCGTATTGAGTTAATTGGACTGAGGTACATCGTATTGAGTATTTGAGTAGAGTTTGAGTTATGCAGATTGAGAGTGGTTTCATTATATTGAGTCCATCATATTGAGGGAATTAGATCTATACTCATCGTATTGAGAGCATCAAATATGTACTCATAGTATCAAGAGAATCAGAATCAGATTGATTGTATTGAGAAAATTGGATTTAGACTCATCAGATTGAGAAAATTGGATCCAACCAAATTGGTCTGAGGATTCAGACTGATAAATTGTGGAATAGTTTCAATAAAGTCCCTATTCTTTTGTTTGGATCAATTTTTTATAATAAAACATTGTAAACTGATGGGATTCAGTATACCCTATTGGAAATATGACCTTTACCAACACTTCTATACCAACGGTTTGTAAAAATTGTTGGTATAGGCCCCCTTTCTCAACGGTTTGGCCAAACCGTTGGGAAAGGGTATGGCTTTCCCAAAGGTTTGGCCAAACCGTTGGGAAAAGTCCACTTCCAAACCATTGGTAAAGGGTGGGTACCTATCCCAACGTTTCTCAAAACCATTGGGATAGGCCTTTCCCAATGGTTTTGAGAACTGTTGGGATAGGTTCCCTTATTTTTTATGAGTACATTTGTCGAATATCGTCAAATAAATCAATATATAAATTACACACACACATATATATATATATATATATTTATCCAACTATATTCACAAAGGATACTCTAGGATAGTGGTAAAGTCATTGATTTATAACGTGGAGGTTGTGGGTTCAAACCTCCACTGGAACTCTTTTTTATATATTTACCTATCCCAATGGTTTTCCAAACCGTTGGGATAGGGATTCATATGGTTGGTTTTCCCAATGTTTAAAGACAAACTGTTGGGAAAAACAATCCCAACGGTTGTGCCAAACCGTTGGGATAGGTTCATTTTTCTAACCTATCCCAACGGTTTTGTGTAAACCATTGGGAAAATATTTCCCAATGGATTACTTACCAATGGTTTGCAGAACCGTTGGTATAAGATATACCAACGGTTTTGCAGGTTTTCCCAACGGTTCTGAACCGTTGGGAAATTTTCCATTTTCAGTAGTGATAATATTTCCTATCGAGAGATAGAAGGTGTCTAATGGGAGTTGGAACAAGTTGTATTTACTTCTTCATAATAGTGTATTTCTATAGACCCATGGGAGTGGATATGGTAAGGATGTAGGTTCTCACAATTAGGTATAACCTTATAAATATTGTGTGCTTTACTTGATTTCATAATTTTTCATTCATGAGTATTTAATAAAATTTAAGAAGAAAATAAATCTTAACATGTTGCAGGGGTTAAGTTTCTAAAAGTTTTGAAACTTATAAAAAGTGAACAACTAATTAAACCTCCCTTATTAGTTGTTATTATATTCTTTAGAACTTCATTTATAACAAATGTCATGTATTTGTCCTGTAGACATCCTTCAACCCCTTCTACTTTCCATCCAAAAACAAAATGACCCGCCCTAAGGTGTGGTTTTCTGGTTTTGGAAAAAAGTGAACTACAACAAGGGTATAACCAAAAAATTAAAAGGATTCTTAACTAATAGAAAAACTAGGTTCTTACAGTATTTACCCATTAAAGGAACTCATCCCTGAGTTACCCTTCCAAGGGGGGTAGAATTTCATCAGAGAATAAATTTGGCCACTGAGCACATACATCGGTCTCCCACTTTCAGGTCTTGTCCTATACACAACTGTGATTCTATAACACCTATATTAAAGGGACATAACATCCTCAAAGAGCCTTCATGATATGGTAGAAAATACACATGGGATACTTCTCTAAAGAATAATTGGAATCTAATTCAACTTCATTAGGATTAAAAGTATGAGACAGGTCGGTATGGTAACGATGAAGTTGTGAAATGTGGAAGACATCGTGGATGACATGATACCTTTGATATAATTGAAACTGATAGGATACCAGACCAATCCTATCCAAGATCTCAAATAGCCCAAAAAAATGAGGTGAAATATTCCCTTGCCTCTGTATCTGTCTATGCCCAAGTCTGGGTGATACCCATAAGAAAACACGTTCTCCAACCTTAAAATCCATAGGTAGTTGATGGTGATCGACATACAATTTCTGTCTTGACTAAGTACTAGACCTATATTTTCTGATCAACTATATCTACTCTAAATTCTTCTACATGAGTCTAGGACCTATTATCCCTACCTTATCTACTTATAACCATCACATAGATGAACAACAAGACCTACTATATAAGGTCTCATACGGATCCATCTGAATTGTTTATTGAAACATTTTATTATAGGAAAAATCAGTGAGTGGGATATGTTTCTCCCAATAATCTCCTAAATCAAGGATTCATGCTCAGATCTTGTCCTCCAAAACCTGTATAGTTCATTCTGAATGGCTATCGGTCTGAGGGTGAAAATTTGTGTTCAAAATAACCCGTGTACCAAAATATTTCTATAACCATTGATAGAACCATGATGTGAAATGATCATCCCTTTATAAAATGATAGAATGAGGGACCCCGTGTATGAGTATAATATTAAATACATATAGTATTACCAAATAATAAACTACTAAAGTCTCCTTGATAGGATGAAAGTGAGAGACCTTCACCACTCGATCCATGACTACCCAAACCACATCACTACCTTGAGGCAAACTTAGTAAATGAGTCATAAAATCCATCACAACATCATACCATTTCCATTATGGTATTGGTAATGACTGTGAAAATATTCTAGGTCACTAGAGTTCCACCTTTACCTAATAATAGATGGAACAACTAGTGAAAAAACTCACGATCTGATGTTTCATTCCATACCACCAATACTGGCGATGCATATCACGATACATCTTGGAGATACCTAGGTGCATTTCCCATTAAGAAGCATGGGACTCTGACATAAAATCCTATCACATGTATGTAAGAACCCATATATACCTATCTATACATAGGATGGAATCTCCATCGATATAATAATCCATATGTGGGTCCTCACCATAAATACTTTCCCATATGACCAAAACTTCATGATCTGAAAATTGACTTCTCTTCACCCTATCTAGGAGTGAAGAGGTAACTATTAATTCTATATAAAAGGTTTCATGTGAATCTCATGAAGCTCTAGATACATATTATAAATAAGTTCAATCAATTTCCATTCATCACTAGCTTCCTGAATGGATTGTGCTTGAGTTTTCTTTCTCAACGCATTAGCTACTGCATTGACCTTCCCAGATGAATAGAAAATATTAAAGTCAAAATACTGAAGGTATTAAACCCATATTTTCTATCTAAGATTAATTTAATGTTTCATAAAGATATATTTGAGACTCTTGTAGTACATATACACTAAAAATAATTCTCCCATAAGATAATTCCTTCATAAATGAAAATCATGAATGACTGTTGTGAGATCGAGGTTGCGTGTCAAGTAATTACTCTTATGAGGTCTCACATGGTCATTAGTTCTAGGCCCATGAATTTTTTTCATGGGATAGCTCGCTGAGTAGCCATGCTTTGGTGGAGTCTTTCCATAAATATGTTGATTCTAGGGAGGGAAATTTTTAGTAGTATTGTTTTTGGACCGGGTTATGTTTATGTTTGTATGTCTTTGAAGTCATGTGAGGTTTCCCCCTTTCTCCTTAAAAGGGGGTTTATCCAAAAATAAATAAAAATTAAGGCCTTCGGGACAGTCATTCAGTCATGTGGTCCCACATGGTAACACCTTTATGCTGTGACTCAATCCTCATACATCAATACTGCACCCATCCTGATGCCTGATGCATCACAGAACATGGTATAACCACTTCCAAGATTTGGTAGAATCAGAATTAGTGCCAAAGTAATCCTTTCTTTTAGTTCCTCAAAGGCCTTATTGCATGATTCATACCACAAGAATTTCACACCCTTCTTAGTTAGATCGGTAAGAGGATATTCGAGGCATGAAAAATACTTTACAAAATACATGCAATATCCATCCATCCCCAAGAAACCCTGTATATCAAACTTGTTATTGGGTTTCTCCCAGGAAACCACAACACATACCTTATCTGAGTCAATGAATACTTATGATTCTAAGATGATATGACACAATAAGTGAACCTTGTCAATCTAGAAGTGGTACTTTGCAAGCTTAGCATATAAATGATGCTCTCTAATTATATCCAATATAATCTCAATATGTTTGGCATGATTTCTTCGATTATGATAATAAACCAAGATGTTGTCCATAAAAACCATGAAAATGGAATCCAAATAGGGGAGGAAAATCTTATTCATCAAGGCCATGAAAAAAACAAGCATATTCATAAGACCAAACAACATAACTAGATACTCATTTAGACCATACCAACTTTGGAAAACCATACGTGGTATATATGAAGTCCCAAATCATATCTGATGATAGCCCAATCTTATTTTGATATTTATGAACACCCTAGATCCTTGGATCTGGTCAAAGAGATCATCTATTCGAGAAAAAGTATATCAGTTCTTAACCATAAGATGGTTCAACCCTTGGTAATCCAATAATAGCCTAAGGGTCCCATCCTACTTTTTGGAAAAAATAATGGGTGAACCCCAAGGAGAAGTACCAGGTCAGATAAAACCCTTAGATTCTAAATCCTCCGACTATCACTTGATCTTCTAGAGTTTAGTAGGTTCCATCCTGTATAGTGGAATAGATACTAGAGATGATCCTAGAATGAGCTCGATCGGAAACTCTACCTATATCTTGGGAGGTATTCCAGAGAAGTTGTTTGGGAGATCATACCTAAAATGATGCAATAATGGAGTAAATTCTATCAGACTCATTCCCTACTCCTCCACATAAAGGTTAGAAGTCTGGGTTGTCCATCCACACTTCCCATGATTCTATAGTCTATCTCTACTTTCGTAGACACTCCACCAACCCTTGTGAAGATAATTATCACTCTATGATGATGTAAAAATTACCCTATGATGAATGAAGTTCCTATAGGAATGACCGGGAACCAACCAGTCTATCCTGAGAATGACATCGAATCCCATCATCTTAAGGATAAAGGGGTCTTGTGAGGAATGATAATTACCTACCTCAAGGGGAAAATACCTACATTGGCATATACCCTATGACCGCACGCCCAATAGTGTGTCCAGGGTCATCACCCCAAAAAATTACTAAATTTCCATCCCAAGACTTTCCATGACCGATACAGAGATAAAGGAGTGAGATGCACCTATATTGAACAAAACTGATACGACAGTAGAGGATACTAGAATAGTACCTCATATAGTAGATGGTCCTGCACTATGAACCTCATGAATCAGCTATAATGAATGAAACTAGACTGATCTACAACCTTGAACTATAACCAGACTACCCTGAGTAGGCCTGCTCTACTAGCACTAATAATCAAAATCCTGGCTACCTCGGCTACGACCTCTTCCTCTGCCTATTTGGAAAAGGCTACTCTAGATTCTTGTATGAAACAGAGTCACAAATCATGCTCCTATAGGTGGATTTTGTGTGGGCCATCTTCTTCTATAAATATGAGTAAAGTTCTGAAAAAACCTCTAAAGATGGCCTATCCATCCATAAGAATGACACTCAAGTGGGTATCTATCACACACATGGCCTTATCATCGACACTAATGAAATATAATGGGTCTACCAGTGTGGATTCTCTATCCATCACTACTCTGAAGAGAAACCTTAAGGATAATATTCTCGATACTGAAATAACTACTACCCTATCTCAGTACCAAACCTTTGTTCCCAATACTATCAGTTTCTATCAGGTTGCAATTAGTGTTAAGATCCTGGTTCATGATCTTAGAAAATGTGGATAGGTGAAATACATTAACTTGTGAACATATGGTATACTTGAGACCATCCTCTAAGTTTCTCACTTGTGTTAGATAATCACTAGAAAAAAGTTATGCAAAACATTGAACCTCAATGAAATGTGATGAATAGTCCACGATGGACATAACAACCTGCTCTAGGTTCACGAACTCCCTGTCTTAGTCAGCTCTCAGCATATTAGGGAAAAATAAATCATAGAAGGTAGTTAGGAAGTTTTCCCTAACTATGGCCTAATGACGACCAGCTTGGGTAATCACATCCCACCATCACTTGGTAGAATCACATGACATGTAGGTAGAGAGTTTGACCCTCGTATTTGGGGGAATATTAATATTCTAAAAGATAGATAGAATGACTTCTATCCATGAATCAATAGTTTAAGGACCGCCATCCCCTTTAAATATGGGAGGATGCTACAACTCAAACCCATGAGTTAGATCAGACATCATAGATGCAGGTCATGGACCAACCTACATAGACTACATCAAACATAGGAAACCCTCTCAAAGATGAGTTTTAGTGCACAATTTAGGAATAGAAAGTGGTTCCTCAGGTGGCACTACTAGAGGTATCACTGGTGGATCATGGACCACTACCTCTAGAGTATGATCACTACCACCCTCCTGGTGCACAACTAGAAGACTTCTTAGTGGAATAGTTCTACAAATTCCAAGCACACACCTCAGAATGAGATACCAAAGAATATAGGATCTATAACATATATATAATATAATAAAAAGGGATCACTAACCAAAATACTATCCCAACTACCCACTTAGAAGACCAGGGTATTGGTAATTGTTCATGTTTTATTTATAGGGGTTTCAGTATATGAAGGTTCAATTGTAATTTAAGGAGGGAAACACTCTTTAAATTTCACTTATCCTATTCATTTATTGGAAACCATTTCATTTATAAGTAAGAATTTACATTTTAGGTCCATAAGTGATTTTATACGTATCACAAGGTTCAATTAAATGGATTATAATTCCCAATTTATAAAGTCCCATACACTTTATAAATTGAAATCGATACTCATTTAATTACACCAACCCACTTACATTCAGTCTCATAATGTAACAGGTAAAATAATATGGCTCAATTTGATGAATTAACCATTCCATCTTATAAATGACCATACACTTTATAAATTGAAATTGGTAGTCACACAATATCAGCCAAAGTCCAGCTCATATAACTAGGTTTACATAACTTACATGGGTCAAAATTAGATATTAATATTATACCATAACTCTATATAGGAAAAACTATTTAGTTTTATTTTGAAATTTTAAACACCCAATTTACCTTCCCTTTAGACGATGTTAGTAGCACAGGCATATATAAAAACAATGTATCGCTCAACAATCATAGTAAACATATGAAATTAAAGTAATAAAATGCACCTATATGTTATGGAATATGCATGGAATATGAAACCTAGGTGCCTATAATGATGCATGTAACAATTCTACTTTCCATACTGGGTCAAGAAAAAATATACCTAAATCATAACATTTACCACAATTCACGTGCATCACCCAACAATGAAAATATATTAACTACAATAAGCAAAAACTAGAATCAAAATTTCCCATTCTAAGAAAACTTTGTATTTACCCTAAACACGTGTTAGATACTCCAAGGAATGACTTATAATCAAGTTCCAACACATTTCTAATCTTCTGTCTATATTCCAAATACAAATAAAACAAGAAAAGAAACACTCTAATACCAATTTGTGACATCCTGGACCCATCTCACTCTTGAGTAGCTGAACCTGGTTGGCCACATGGCCTCAAGCACACCTCCTTATATGCTATAAGTTTCCAACTAGTAGTGAGGAGCTCAGGTGTGATAGTGGGGAGACTAGGAAATCTGGTCAGAGTAGAGAACAACAATAAAAATAGATGGATAAACAAAAAAATCACATTAATAATAAATAAGGGAGAAGAAATAAGAATGAACATCCATGGAATAAATAATAAACTCAAGATATATAAACTGTATCATATAAAAAATGATGATGACATGTCTCTACAAAAATAAAACATGCATATGTGGTAGCAGGAAGACAATGCAATACATGATATAAAAAAGAATCAAAAAGAAGAAAAAAATATCCAAGCACCTCAAGCTCTAGATCGATCATCTTCTACTCATATCCCATCCTAAAGTAAGCAAGTTAGGTTTCCAAAGTGGGACACTTCCCCCTATTCACACCCATGATCATATAATATTCCTAGGTACCAAAAATAGATCATATATGGTGTGAGATAAATATCAATAGGCCACCACTAGTAATGTCTATACAAATCCATTCCATGAATATAAATTGAGCAGTGTGAAGGTATATATATAAGTAAACCAGTGCTGAATTAAAGAACCCATACCCTCTTAAACATCAGCTAGAACTATTTCTAAACATTTGATCATTTAATTAATTATGATTTGGTTTATAATAAGAAGTTCATATATAAAGTTTCAGAATCACTGTAATAGGAAAATTATAATAACAGAGGATCCGAGGTTTAACCATGACATCCTTGACCTTAGGGTTGATCCAACTTATAGTGGTAACTCAAACAGTCTAGAAAAAATGGTCTTAGTGTAATTCAAGGGTCACACCCAAGGCATTTCACTATAAAGGAGTCCAATTGAGTCTATGGAGCTTGTCCATAGTAATCTTGGTTTAATCATGAATGGGTCCAATAAGGTGAATTCATGGCACCACATGTCCTAAAACATCAAGATGAATCCAAAGAGTGTATCCAAGGAATTATAATATCTAGAAAAGAGTTAGGCGAATCATCGGTACAACACTAAGGCATTCACATAATAAGAAAAATAATATATTCTATGGTGGGTATCACCCACAAAAATTAGCTAAATGAATCAGAATAGAATCCTATGACTACTCAAGGTATTACCTTGAGAATCCAAGGATGGATCAAGTCTAACCATTCCTATAATGATGAAAAAGGTCCATATGCAATGGACACATTATACTCATTTTATTTATATAAATATGTCATCTAGGCCATGTAATACTCATGATAATTTCAATTCATTAGGTTCATTCCATTACATTTCATCATACGTGATAAGGTAATTTAAGTATATTCAACCAATTATCAATTTAAGTTTCAAAGATAAGGGCCGAGTGATATCTATACACATATAATCTTCTTTTAAACAATTTTTTAAAACATTAATTTAACTTAAATCACTTACCTTATTAAATTTCAAGTGGAGCACACCTGAATGATGTCATAGATAAACCCCACATGGGTTACCAAGTGAATAACAAAGAGTGAACCCTACTTGGTGTGGTTAATATTGATGTATCAACCAACAACGATATCAAGAAGTTTCATCAGGGCTCTAGAATACCGTGTAGGCAATAAAAATTAAGACATATGAATTTCAAGGGTCTCATTGGGTGAAACTAGCGTGTGGGAAAATGGAAACAATTTATAAATGGGAAGAATTTGAGGGAAAAGTCATAGACCACCTACCTTATGCCTATAGTAGATGCCTCTTCCAGTGTCGACCCTTAGTTTGAACCAGATCAGTAGAAAATTGAATAAAATATGAACACCCTAGAAATAGGGCATATGATTTTAAACCAAAATAGAATATTCAATAGGAAGAAGAGCAATGAAAGGAGCCTAAGGACTAAATAGATTACCAGTGGCTATCCAATGTGACAGACAATGGTCGAATTAGAGTTCAGATGGATGAATATGATCCAATCACAACTTTAGGATAAATAGGGAGCTTCACAAGAGGAGATCTTGTGCAAGAGATAAAAAGGAGGGGGTGATATTCTGTAAAAAATAGGCCCTAACTCCTTTAAAAAAAAGATCCAGGGCATTTACATGGTGTGTAAACTTTACATGGTGTGTAATTATTGGGGTTTTCCCCTCCTAGAAAAAATTTGTTCATAACGTTTATGGGGGATGACCGGCCCATTTCATATCATGTATTATAAATAAAAACTATGTATTTAGAACACAAATTATGTATTTAGCCTGCAACCAGCCTCCATCCCCTATTACTTTCCTTCCAAAAACAAAATGACCCACCTTAATGTGCAGTTTCTAGATTTAGGCCAAAAGGGAACTACAACAAGGGTATAACCAAAAAACTAAAAGGATACATACCTGATATAAAGACCGGGTCCTTACACATCAATGGATATAGATATTATCTCCATTACAGTATTCAATTATATGGGGAAGTGTTACATTTATTTATATTTTATTTACACTTTGAAAAACTCCATGTAAAAAAATAAACTAACATCCCTACCATCATTGAACCCACATAATAATTGATTGTATTTTTATAGTAACATAGTTAGAGACATACCCGTTTTCTCCCTAATCAAGGGTTGAGCACATGATTCTAGGTTTGAATTTATTTGACACTTTATACCATGATTTTATATGATTGTTGATATCATTATATGATTTAAAAATGTTTTTCTAAAACTTGTTTATTTTTTAGGCTCTTATTTGAACTCATGATCATTTGTGCTATCCAACATTGTATTTCAATACTCGTGCAGACTATGTCTACTTTTATATCACTTAATATTTCTCTTTTTATTAAAGGAATCCTAGCCATGATATATCTCCTACAACTTTCCATGTTCGTCTACCAAAATAATAGGAATTTTTAAAGTTTTATTGAAATGACTTAGGTAAGTGTTTATTTTATTTATCCCCTTTGATACAATAATCCACCCTTATATTTAATCTATTTAATATTTTATAAAATCCATGGAAAATACGTTTTAGGATCATCGCATAACTAATATCTTTCCCTACCCATTATTAGAATATTTGGATGATGATTTTCAATCGAAGTGTAGGGGAGTGAGTCATTCCTAATAAGGGTTTTTTGAGGGAGAATGCTTCATTAGGTAAAATTGGATAGACATTATATTATGATTATATATGTGTTTATTTTCATAGTATCTCTATTCATTTCATATTTTTGTTTTTTTTATGGAATTATAAATTCTTTTTAGTTTCAACAATGAGTACATTTATGGTTATTACATGGTAAAACTATCTTTAATGTATACCTATATAAGTGATAAATCCTTAATTTAGATGTTAAATAGTCTTTATATAGCATACTTTCAGTGAGTTTCTACAATTTACAAGCTACTTCTGTACATTTTATATGGAATATAATCTTATTTGTTTTTGGGGTTTTAGAGTAGTTTATCATATGTTTTTCACCACATTTTATTTGGTATAACATTTTTCTCATTGATAATATTATGAATTTTGATATCATCCTTTTCTTAGATTCATGCAAAATTTTAAGTATGAGCTAAAGAGAGTTTGAGGGAGATATTAATATTGACATTTATCATGCATATATTTCAAGATTCAACCCTTATTTCTCCCTAATTTTTTAATTTATTTTTTGACTCACCATCCCACAACCTCATATATCAATTGATCCCAATGTTATGTCCTCATGATGAGTGAAATAATTTTATTTCTAAATAGTGGAGATGAGAAATTCATGAAAAGATTATGGTAATCATTCATGTGTATAATAATTGAGAACAACTCTTATTAACATTGTCTTGAGCGATGAGAGTGATGTAAAGGTAAGTCACAATGATGCATGAGTTTAGATACTTATTTTTAAAGGAATAAATGTAAAAGGGAAATTATTTTTAAAAATTGGGATTTTTTACAAAGCATGATATTTTTCAGGTAAAAGGATCGATTTTTTAACTTGTAACCGTGTTGTTTAGATTTTTATAAGGGTGTGTTTGTCTATTATTTCTTTACTATTTTTCTAGGGAGTATAAAAGTTTAAGCATGGAAGATTTTATGCATATCAAATTCAATAACTTTTTAAATATATTTAAATTTATTTAAATTAGTTTTTATAATCATTTTAAGTTTTTTAGGGGTTTTTTTGTATTTTTGTAGTGTTTTAGGTATTTTTTTCATTTCTAGTTAATTATATATTAATATTAGTTATATTTTATTATTAGTATATATTAATTATATATATATTATTATCATATACTATTTAACATTATATATTATTATTATATTCTTATTATTCTTATTATTTTATTATTATTTTTAATTTATGTTAACATGTATTATTTTTAGTATTATCATATTTTTGTTATTATATAATTATTTATATTTTTATAATTATACCAAATTATATTTTTTAAATGTCATATTTTTTTCTAGTATATCAAATTATATGAATATATTTATATAATTATATTTATTACATATTATTTTACCTTATTATTTTCATTGTTGTTTTTGTTATTGTTTGGGGGGGGGGGGTATCAGGATCTCTGATGTGTTTAGTAAAAATGGAGGCAATTAGGATTTTTTTGGGTTATGGATTTCCTATGGGACCTTGACCTATACCTGTTCTCTGGTAGTTCCCTTAATGGTTCATTAGCTCTGACTGGATCTTCAAAAAAAGATAGGGTGAATGATTCATCCCCAGGTAGGAGTATCTTTTAGGAGGAGAGTGTACATAAATGAAATTTTTACCTGTTTGAAGGATGGTTCTATAGATCATATTATTAGGTGAAGTAATACTACCTATATTAGTTCTAATAAGGATGTAATTTTTAATAGATTCAAGATTTGAAAATTATCAATCATTGTACAAATGGTTTAACCTATGGGTAGTAACCCATTGAAGGCAGATAACCTTGTTAGTTTTCTTTAGACTACTTAAGGATTAAAGGAATGAAAATTCATTTTGACGGGGTGGGTATTTTATCATTTGGTGGTCCCATATAATGAACTAAATAGGAAGGTGTAGAGATTTTGTTCTATCTCCCTAAAACTAGGTACCCTATGTATATAAGAATGCGGCCCCTTACTTCAATCCCTTCATTATGAAGAACACTTGAATTTATATTTTAGTTTTTTCCTTTGGTTTGAACTAAATTTTATGGAATCAGTAGATCTTATTTGACATCGCTTTGACTATCGATGTCCTATGTAGTTCCATTGAGGACTAGTGCAGACACCTAGGGGGGATCAGGTGTTGTATAATTTTTTTTACCAATATCCAAATATTATCTTAATTTCAAACCCATTTGGTTATAGATCTTGGTTTCCTATTAGGAAAATTAAACCCATTTTAGTTTTACTAGTAATTCATACCACATGATATTGAGGAAACAATTAAAAGGCATACACAATTTTTTTACAAGGGTTAGATCAAAGGATCCCTTGTCATGATTGATTATTAATCTAAATCATAGATTATCCTTAATCACTATAAACTCAAGTGATTACAATGGTGATTTTAACACTAGCACAGAGTCTCACTGTGATCTTAAAAATTTATTCTTCTCATAGGACTTTCTCCAATAGCTTCACAAATCTATCACAACCTTGCACTATACTATCCTTGTATACCCTGAGTCACACGAGTTCTATGGATTCACACCATATATATTCATGTTTTTTCTTCCAAGATCCTATTTAATGTAGATTAACTAATCTTCTCAAGATTCTTCAACATCAATAAGTCTAATCTACTCCCCCCTCAGTAGCAGTGTCTTCAAATTATGACATCTCTTTGAGAACAATACCCAAAAATCAGTTACTACATGTAGCCTATCATCTCGGATCTTAAATGAATCTTATCACCTAACTATATCTTTTTTCATTCTTCAAGACTGCATCATAGAAAAATTTCTTGGGGAATATCCACTGAATTACACAACTTAGAGTATTTCTTAATAATAAGCACTTTGAGCTTGGGTATGGTTTTACTCACTGAACATCCTTGACACACTGAGTCATGTAGTGGTTTAATTATCCTTAATATCTTATTAAAAACCCAATAGATATTATTTTTAGTATAGTATTAGATTACTATTTTTCTTTGTTATTGGTTACATCAGCTTACTATTTTTTTCTACTTCAAAACCCAACAGATCTTTCTAATAAACATTGGTTTTATAGATTATTCTCTCTTCTTCCTTGATAGATCTGGTTTCTCTTGGATCCTCATAAATTCTCACATTATATTGAAGAAACATATTCTTCCATTTTTTATTTCATCCTAATCTATTTTTATCCTCATGTAGCTTCATTTTAGAGTATTAATTTACTAAAATCATAATTAGTATCTGTAAATGGAATATTGATAGGACCTTATCACTTCCTTCCATAAAGAACCATTATAGAATACCCATTTTGGTCTCCCAAAATATTTCATATACCACATTTTCAATTCAATGAATATTCCTAGAGTAACTACATTTAATTATCCTCATTTTTGAAACTCAGTCAAAAATATATTCAATAGATATACACAATTGGTTGGACTTCTTCTACTCATCTCAAAATAATCTCCACAAAAAATAAACACTTCAAAATTTATCATAGGATTTCTAAAAATCATAGCAATAGGTGTGGATTGGTTCATTTCTCATCTTCATCAAAATAAACTCCATAATAATATTTATTTGAAGTTTTATAAAATATATCAACCTAATAACATGTAGATAATATGATGATTTTGGATTTATAGATTCTTTACAGCACTATAAAAATTCCCGTATGGACCTATACACATCAGTCAACATCACAAAACTTCTTCATATCACTCAAACAGATTCAGATCTCAATTATATATTCCTTGATAAATAGTTCAAGATTTCATATAACTTTATTTAAATTATTCTCGGAAATTTAGTAATATCATTTTCTTCATGAAGAAATACATTCAGTGTAGCTTCTTCCATTTCCAGATTGGTTAAATTATCAACCTACCATATTCATCATAGTCTTGTATCATGACCTCTATAAGCTTCATTATTTTTTGAACTCAAACTTACATCACACAAAACATAATATTCTTTTTAATTGGAATTAATAAATTATATAAACTCCATTTATCACATTACTTTGATTTTCCCTTTCAATGTATGATGATAAACTCTTCTAAATCTTCTCATTCTTGTATCGCACACCTTTATTGGTGTTTGTGATATTTATAACCCCTAGGAAGAGCTTAGGAATTATCACAATATTTTTTTTATTCATCAGATTTAAATATGGAAACTTGTGTTTTTCATCCCCTAGAAACCTAAAATTTTCCTATATTTGGAATGAAAATTATTCTCAACAGATCACACATACTCTGATTATATTGAAACTTACACTCAGCTTAGTTCACACATAAATGGGTTATATTAGCACATATGTATCATAAAATGACCCTTACACAAGAATTAATTCACTAATTTTTTGATATCTACTGGGGATAAAAATTACACAGGTCACGTTTCAATAATGTTGTGAAGGAAAAAACACATAAACTGAGGCTTTATAAAACATACATGGGGTATAATTACACTTACACTGCATGGACTTATCCATTTTTCTCCCTTATCTTCTAGAAATTATATACTTCATTCAATGGCCTCAAGACTTCATTAAATCAAATAATTTTTTTTGAAACTACATACAATATTATATAGAAACTAAATATATTAGTAAATATTACTTCTACTAATTGGATGGTATCCTTATGTTGTAGGCTAGCTTCTACTCAACATTGAAACTAATAGAAGCCTTTGAAATACAGCATTACAAGCTATTATATCATGATTCAATAACCATATTCTCTATTACTTTATTACCACTATATAAAAGGAATCTCATACTATTATATAAATTTTCATATCCATATAAACCATCTCAACCAATCATAAAAATTAATAGTTACAACCAAGAAGTTGTCCATCTAGATCGTCATCAGTTGTAGCAATAATTTCCTTTAACCAATAACTATGGGAATCACCTCCAATATTCATGTGGATGGATACTCTAATCCATAAACCATGAAACATTTTCATAATGAAATTTAAATATATAATAATACTCACTAATAAAAAACACAACATTAACCCAAGAGAACTTCAATCTTCCCATTTGGATTTATTGTCAATTCGAAATTAACACCCATAGTCAATGTAATTATTCTCCCCTAATTGATAATTAATGTAAAAGGAAAATTTTCTCTCATTTTATTCCACTATATGGAATCCTTAAAATATTCTTCTTTAAATTTAAAATTTTTAAGGAAATTCATTCTCATCTCAAAGAAACTTCTTCTCCACTTTTGTACTTTCTATTTCACTAAACTCAATTTTATCTCTGAGATAAGGGTGGCATAAAAAATTTCTTAGAAATGTGACATCAACCAAAAAAAAACCTAAGTCGATGTGGACTAAAATTTTTTAGAAAACAAGAGTTTTAAATTTAAATAACAAGGATGTCCATAATTGTCCACAATGTGATATAACATCCAACTTTTCATTCTTAGAGGAAAATAAAACATATTATTTAATTAACATAAACATAGACTCACTTTAACACACACATAAAAAACATTCAAGTTTAAGTTATGGTCTTACCCATTTATTTAGATAATCAATCCCCCTAATTAAATAGAACAAGTACACATTAAATCATAATTAAGAGAGTTACAATCATACCTCATGCTTCAATTGTTGATACACATATCCAAATTTTTAGAATAATAATAAAATAAAAAATATATAGCAGCTTAACCTCTTTTTAAATCCCCCCTTAAGGTATTATATCCTCACTTATTCACCTTCAATTCCCAATAATTAGTCACAAACAATATTATGTAAGAAAAATGTGGTATTCTATAATTATTTAGTTGTAGTACTAAGTCTAAGACTTCTTTCTCAACCTAGAGACTCCTATATTTTCAGGTCTAAAGTGTCATATCTTCTTCATGATTTACTCCTTAATTTTCAAAACTTTTCTAGTTTTGGGTAGCATGGTTTTATATCTTTTTCACTTTCCTTCATATCTAGAGTAGTTTAATTTTATTGAGATAGCAATACACTTTCTATATTTTATGTTTTCTTTATTTTTTAGCTTTTTTTCTAGCTGATCTAGGCACAAGATCAATATATCATTTGGTTCATAAACCTCCTCCTTATTTTTTGTTGAATTATTATTTATATAATTAGATTTTGGACTGAAACCAATTGGTGTATTTTCTTTAGATTTTACTAAATCCACCTATATTGGTAAAACGATCATGCAATTTTTTGGAGTGTATCCAAGAAATTTTCACCTTCCACACACTTCTTTATCAAACTTTATCTTAACCTTTTTGGATATCCTCTCAATATCTTTATAAGGGGATAAAATAACCAATCCAATCCTACTATCCCTCTCTTAGATTGTTTTTCTTCCTACTTTGTCCCTTTTACTTTTTAATTCATGCCCAATTTGTAATGACCCATGATGTTTCCTTTCTTGCCACAATATAAGTAACTTTTCTTTTTAAAGAAACCTTGTTGATATTTCATTTATAATTTTCAGGATTAGCTTGTTCAGTATTCTTCACTAGTTTCTTTCCTAATGTAGATACACTTTCTTTCTTTAACCATTTCTCAGCTTATGCCATTCCATTATACTCTTTTTTAATAGGTTGATACCTGGTAGAGTTGTGCTAACATTAATCACACTAGTTACCACCTATGTTATACATTTCATATATTTTTTTATCAAATATATTGAATATTTTTCATGTGGATAAATTATTTCTTTTATATGGAGTTTTTTTCTTTTAGAAGGTGTCCTATGACATTCATATTTTCTCCCCATTGCTTTAGGACTTCTTGATATTTCATATACTAAACTATTATTCCATAAATAAGTGGATATATTCTTGAATCTCTAACAATAAAAAAAACTTCCAATAAACCTTGTTCTTTTTATTTTGGGTGTGGTCTATAAAGCATGACATAATTGATCATTTTGGGTTGAAACCACAACTTTCTGTGTTCCATTAGGTGGGGGGGATTTTCTGGGGAAAACTCACATATTTACTTGACATATTGATGGATGTCCCAAAATTTTTACTCTTACACAATTGTATATATTTTATCTTTTATTCTCAACTTCTAGAAAATCTAGGTTTAGTACTAACATATTTAACTAGAGAGTGGGTCACCAACTTCCATGTAGATGAGGTGGAGTCTTTTCCACATGTTTTCATACCCCCTTTAACACCAGTTTGAGTCTATTTTGAGGAAAAAATCATCTATGAAGATTGAGTGGAAGAATTATTTCTTTCAAAATCTTGGTATGTTTTAGGTTGTTTCACTTCAAGATACTTCAATTTCACCTTCAAATCCAGAAACATTAAACTAGGATCATTTTTCTTAGTCTCAACTAAGTTCATACTATCCTCCCACTAAATTTTCATATTCTAAAACTTATATTCATTCATATTTCTACTTTCTTACAAGGTATGATCAATCTTATTAATTATTTTGTACCTAACTTCTAATTTTGATTCCTTTATTCTTATAAGATCTTTATATGTTTCTTTCATTACATGAATCTTCTCATCACTAATTTTCCTCATCTTATCTTTATCATCAATGTATAATTTCATGTTTTCCATATACATTGAATATATATATATGCTAATATTTAGGAAATTATCCTTATAGTTTAACTCCTTGATGAGAGAGTTTCATTTTTACAACAATAACACCAATGAATCTTTCATGGCATCAACACAATCTATCAGCTATGATTTTTTATCATCTAGATTCTAAAAAAACAAAAATATGTGAGTTAAATTTTAAATAGAAACTTTTATTAAAATAAATTTTAACATCACAATAGAGGTTATTAATAGCTTTAATATCATCTATCTCATCAAAAATGGAACCATCAACACCGTCTGATTACCTTCATCTAGTGGCATTTCTTCTATCTTTCTTGTGTTTTTTCTCAGTTTCTTGTCTTATTTTTTTTATATTTTCAATAAGATTTGGAGAAAATTACACTTGTGTAACATTAGGAATAAATTTTTTTCCATATGAGTCTCTAATTCAAAAAAATATTTAACTTTTTTACTTCATCAACTCATATAAAAATACATATTCAAGTAAATATAGATCAAAGGAAAGGGAAATTTTTCTTGATACCACTTGTAGTGCCCCTTAGGACTGGTGTAGATACATGATAGGGGGTTAATATGGTGTTGTCTAATTTTACCAATATATAGATATTCTTGGAATATTTACCCTCTTTATTTATGAACTATGTTTCCTATTAATATAGTTAGATCTATTTTAGTTTTAGCAAGAAATCACACAACATGTAATGTGGGAAAATAGTAAATGGTTCATATAATATTTTTATAAGGTTTGACTACAAATCATAATACTTATTATGATTGGATATTAAACTCAATCATGTATTATTCTTAATTAATATAAAATCAAGTGATTAAAATAGTGCTTCTCACACTAATACAGAGACTCACTGTTTTCTTACAAATGTATGATTTCACAAGACTTTCTCCAACAATTTTACATTATTATCATAGCTTCACACTATATTTTACTCACATACCTTGATTCACACAGGATCTATGGATTTTCACCATGTATATAAAAGTGTTGTATTCTCATTTCATCTTTGAATTAGATAAACTAATCTATTTAGAATGCTTCAACTTCAACAAGTTTTATATTCTTCTCCCTCAATAGTAGTGTCTTATAATGCCAATAGATTTTCAAGAAAAATCAATAAAAATCAATCACTACATGTAGATCAACATAAAATATCTTTAAATAATCTGATCACCTTGATATCTTACTTATAATTCATTATGACTACATACCATAAAACTTTCTTAGTGAATACCCATTGAATAACACACCTTAGAATCTTTCCTATTGACAATAAATTTGAACTTGGGTATAGTCTTGGTCACTAAATATCCTCGACACAATGAGTCTTCTCAAATAGTTTTTGAATTCTCTTTCTTCACTTATTTGAAACCCAATAGATCCTTTGTTTATTACATGCCCAAATTCTTCTTTTTCTTCACTATAGATTTTAGTGGCTTACTCTTCTTTTTCTTCCGCTTCAAAACCCATAAAATCTTTCTAATGAAAATTATTTCATTGAATTATTCTATCTTATTCCTTTAGATATATGTATTATCTCATCTATACATAATTATTCACATTATAAAGTAGTGTATTTTTATTCCTTTTTTTATTTATTCCACATATATCTTTTCATCCACATGTGGATTTATTTAAGAGAATTAATTTTCTCCATCATAGACAATATCCTCAAAGGGAATATCAAGAGGACCTTATCACAACTTTACATAAATCACCATTATAAAATATCCATTTTGGGTTCCCATGATATCTCATGCACTAATTTTTCAACTCATGGGATATTCCCAAAATACCCTCATTTAATAATCCTCATTTTTGAAACTCAACCTAAAATATATTCCATAGATATCTATAGTAATATTGAATTCTTCTACTCTTCTCAAAACAATCTATAATATAAATTAACACTTAAAAATTCTTTATAGTCTATCTAAAATACACCACAATAGGTGTGGATAGGTTTATTTATCATATTTATCAAAATAAACCCCAAAATAATATTTATTTCATGCTATATAAAATACATTAGCACAAAAATATGTGGATATTCTCATGATTTTGGATTGATAGCTTATTTAAATCACTGTAAAAATTCAGTACAAAATTATATACATTGATTATCATCTCAAAACATATTCTTATCACTCAGAATAGCTCTAATCTCAATGATATAGGCCTTTATGGATAGCTTGATATTATATGTAACTTAATCTACATTATTTTTGAGAATTTAGTAATATCATTTTCTTCATAAATAAATAAATGTAGTAGATCATCTTCAATTTCAGGTTTGAGAAAATCCTCGACCTTCCATATTCATCCCAGTATTGGATCATATCCTCTTTGAGCTTCATAATGTTCTAAACATGAATGTAAAAAACAAACATCATCATATTCTTTTTCATCATAATTAAAAAATTATGGAAACTCAAATTTTCACCGTTCTCTGATATTCCCTTTATATAGAATAATATTATCTCTTCTTAATATTATCATTATTTGATCACACACCATAATTGTTTTTTTGAAGTTTACAACCTTTTATGAATAGATTAGGAATCATCCAAATAACATTTTTATTTATCAAATTTAATTATAGAAACTTGAGTTTCTCATCCATTATAAAAATTAAAATTTACTAAATGTGTAATGAAACTTACACTTAGTATATAATACATACATTGAGCACCTTTAAAATAATTCTTGGCTTAGTTTACACATATGCAGGTTAGATTGATGCAAAAAAAGCTTATAATGACACTTATAACAACATGTTGAAGAATGTTCGATTTTCAACTATCAAATTTTCAAAGTTTTGGTGCTTTGATAATATATATAGAAGCACTTGAGTCGAATGCTTAGACATGGTACTATTTTTTTAGAATCAATTATTTTTTTGATTTTTATTTTTATTGGGGGATTTGTTTGTAGAGATTAATTAAATTGATTGATGGATGAAGTTTGATTTAAAAATTTGATAAATATTGGGGTGAGTTAATTATTGTGTATTTAATCTTATGATATCCTTGAGATTTACTTGATATTGTATTAAATTAACACTCACTTCAAAAGACAATTTTGATCATAATTATAAAGTGTTGATTTAATCTAATATTTAACTTAAAATGGGTTATAATATAAATAAAAACTTCTTTATAGTAGTGTATTTATGGTTTCAATAATCCATGGAATCTACATATTAAACAAAATATGTCATTAATCCATGAAATTTTATGTTTAACATACACAATGTTAACCTAAATAATATTTAATGAGAAAAATTTCTCAAACACTTAACATCCCCAAATTACGACTCACTCTAATGGGAGGTTTACCCATCCATTGAGATGTTTATTAATCTGGTTTATGATTTTAGGGTGATTACTTAATAATAGAAAAAAATAACAGGACAAGATAAGAATAGTGCGCCAAACACACACACACATAAGTGAAGAAAATTTAACATAAAATTTTGATTGAATAAGAAAGTATAAGGATGGAATGGTTTTCAACTTTATTTAAATTTTTTTAAGAAAATTAATATTAAAAAACAGAGGGTGGGTTAGAATAAGAGATAATGGAGATACATTCATTAATATTTAAACAAAATTACAACTCAAACACTTAAGAGATTACAAATTAAAGAGAAAAAAAAGAAAAATAAAATAAAGAGTGAAGGAAAGGTATATCAAATTGAAACTTGAGTTTTAAAGGTATTACTGAGACTTTGGAAATTCCATGGTCATTAAAATTTATCCCCCTAAACTCTAAAATTCCAACCTCTTATAAAGAAAAGAGGGGAGTGTATTTATAGCCCAAGGTGGTGGACCGTTTGTCTTCCAAAACTTACCCTCAAGTTGGATCAACCATTTAACCATTTAGATAGTTGAATCTCAAGAAACATCCGTATTAAAAGTTTCATATATGGATGTGGAAATTTCACCCTACAAATTTTATATCCATTTGACCTTTTTAGATAAAGTTATGTTTTTTTCTTAAACCATGTGTTTCTATCCATTTTTATCCATACTTTTTTCAAATGCCACAATTTGAATGGGTTTTAGGCTTGGAATATGACCTCAAATCCAAAAAATTTATTCTACAAAAGGTTTAACCTATATATTTAATTTCTATTCATAAAATATCAGCTCAATTGGAAGATTAAATTGGGATAAAAGTCAAAATTGTGGTATATTTTTAAATCCCATATAGAATTGTGGACTGGATTTTCATGCATCAATTGGAGAATTTATTGGTTGATTTGGGCCTTTAAATATTTATCCAAGTTGTAATATAATTTCCTAGTAAATATTTTTGAGAATAATATAATTTTAAATTATGGATTGATCCCATAAAATATAACATCACAGCTGGTCAAGTTTCATTGATAGATTTATTAGGCCTTCTTGTATGGTCTGTATGGACCATTTGATGGACGAATTGGATTAAGATTCAGTTTAATGATTTGTTGGAATTCAAATTAGGAACAATAAAAAATAAAAACAACATCATTTGGATTATTATTTTGAAATATGTGATCAAAAAATTAAAAGGTAGTGTAATTGAACGAATTCAAAAAATACTCTCCTTATGTGTTTATGATCATAATATGAAAATTGATGGGAAATTAATCATTTTTTAGTAAAAAATTAGTGATGTGAGTAATTTAAAATCATTAATGAATATGTAATATCTGCACACTTAATATACTGGATTTCCCCAGGAATACAAAACACAATCACATAATAAAATCATTTTCACTCACCAATAAATATTAAAATTTTGTTTTTACCAATCAGGGGAGGTCTATAATTGTTCAATAATACATAATGAATTCCACCAAAAATAATTACAATAATATTTTTTTAAATACAATTCATTTTAATTTTAAAAAATTGAATTTGAAAATGTGGGAACTCTGAACTCACTCATCACAAGATGATAAAAATTTATTTATGGAGGTTCACTAATTCACAAAGAAAAAGTGAAATCATAAACTTTATAAGAGATCTCAACTTTCATTACCTATTATAATTTTCATAAGAATCAAGTGTTTTTTTGGTTTTTTCAGTGGCTATGGGATGGTAGGAATATAATGGATAAAAATAGGAAAATCGGGGAAAAACACCAAGATGGAAAAAACAATGCATGATTTTTTTTTGAAATGATACATGGAAGGAAATTTAAACACATATTTACAAGGGAAAAAATGTGTGAATGAAGAAAATATAAGGATAAAATTGGAAGAGGATAAAAAGATGAAATATGTACAAAATAAAAAAAATTCTCAAGGATTCAAAAAAACACGATGAAAGTGTTATTTTTTTCTTTTTTCTCTTTCTTACTTTTTCTTGGAAGTTCCACATGGAAAAAATATCACACACATCTTCCAACCCATGTTTTATCTTCTTATTAAACTTATTTTAATATTTATAATATGATCAAAGGTTGATGAAGAGTGATTTTTAACCTACCCAAAACATAACCCATTATTTTTTTTCTTTTTATTCATTTTTTTGATTTGTGGTTTTTTTTATTTTTTCAAAAACTTTTCAATAAAATTTGTAAAAAATGAAATAAACATTAATCCACTCCCAAAACTCATTGAATGAAAACCTCACCCCACACTTAAATGGATTCTTTCTCTCAAGCATATGATGACACATTGACAATCAAGGAAATGGTACCCAAAATGAAATCCATTCCCCTATAATTAAATTTAAATAAATTATGAAATGTAAATCCATGTAGATATTAGGTTGGATTTGGTTTTAGGCCAATAATGTGGCTATAAAAAAGGGTTTTCATATTCTTTAAGTGGATTTCAAAAGGAGGATCAATGTAAGGGTAATGATAGGATATTTGGTGATTTTAATTCTCACGTGGTTTAGAAAATTCCTATATTATATGAATGTATGATAAAGTAGGAAATTTAACTTAAAGGTCTATAAATTAAAGACTCATGATAAGGGGTGAAAAAAATATAATATAAAAATATGGCCATAGGTTACCATTGAATGAAAGCTAATTTTTTTCCTCATGGTTGGGGAAGAATTATTTTTCAAATAAAAAATTGATCATTCAAAATTTAACGTTCTTGAAGAAAAACTATTTATCCAAATTTATAATGAAAATAAAAAAAAATCGATGAAAAAAATTCATTGGACTCCAAAAAACGGTCATTCAAAATTTCAAAATTTAATAGTGAGTAATTGTGACCTTTTTTTATATTTTTTTAGTTTTTTTGTTTTTTTTAAAATAAACACCCACACAAAAGAGAAAGAGGGAAAAAAATTTGATGAAGAAAGTGGTAAAAAAAGACGTGAATGAGAGAGGAAGAAGAAGAAATATTTATATATATATATTATATATAGAGATAGAAATAGGGGGAGGAAGAAGAGAGGGAAAGGGAGTTAAATGGAATGAGGTTCCCACTGGTTTGGATTTTGTGGGTCACCATCTCCATCCATTAGTGGGCCTACTATAGCCATTGGGGATTTGGTGTAAGTCAATGAGGTCCATGGGGTGTGTGTCCTCTCATGGTGATAGTATAACTAATCCCCATTAATTATGAATGTCCATTTGGAATAAGGGACTTGGACTTTCACTGCACCAAATGGATAAAACTTAGTAATAATATAAGGAATTTACCAATAAGAATTAAGATTACCCGGGTGAAGAGGAAAAAAATAATGGAAGAGAATTACCTTTTAAAATTTATGAAATACATTTTGTAGGATGTTTTTTTTGTTGAGTACCTTGGCCTTTTCTTTTTAGAGATTGAATTTCTTATAAGAATCAAGTTTAAGATCCTCCAATTCATTAAACTGAAAAAATATCTCTTCCCTAGTTTTTTCACAATCAAAATTATAAGTTTTCACAGACCAAAATGACTTATATTGGATTTCAACTGGTAAATGACATGCTTTACCAAAAACTAGCCTAAAAGGAGACATCTCAATGGGTGTTTTATAGGCAGTTTGATAATCCCAAAGCGCTTCACCAAGTCTTTTAGCGTAGAATTTTCTTGTGGGATTAATAATTCTCTCAAGCACTATTTTTACTTCTCTATTATAAATTTCATCCATGCCTTTTTTTGAGGTTGATATGCAATTGATATTTTATATACAACCCAATTATTTTTCAAAATATATTCCATGATCCAATTATAGAAATGGGTTCTTAAGTCACTTATCAAGGCACATGGTGTTCCAAATCGATGGAAGATGTGGGTCTTGAGAAACTCGATAATAGTACGTGCAACATACTTTCAAGTGGGTTTGGCCTTGACCCACCTAGAAACATATTAAACTATAATAATAATGCAGGAGAATCTATTAGAAGGGTGGAATGGTCCCATGAAATCGATTCACCAAACATCAAAGATATCATAGAATATTAAGGGCTTTTGGAGAATTTAATTTCTTTTAAAAAATTATGCCAAAATTTTGGTAAGTAGGACATAATTGACATAACTCATGTGAGTCCTTGAAGAGTGAAGTCTAGAATAATCCAGAGTCAAGGACCTTTTGGAAGGTACTTTTTGGTCCAAAGTGTCCACCACTATCCATTGAGTGGTATAACTTTAAGATGGAGGAATGTTCATCTTCATCAAAACATCTCTTAATCACCATGTCATCCTCACCTCTCCAAATTTTATTATCTTCCAAAAGATATTATTTTGAATCACTATTCAACTTCTTTTTTTTTATTTTAAATTTTTTTCTGGAAAAACACAAGCAAACAAGTAATTAAAAATTGAGGGATACCATGGTAACTTTGGAGTGATATATGAGAGTTGTTTATTGGGAAATTCAGGATAAATGATTTTAGAATGAAAAGAATTAGAAATTCTAATTAGGTGATAAAAAACAAGGTTTTATTTTCCAGATCTATCTTTGATCTCAAGGTTAAACTCTTAGAGCATTTGGACCCATCTTATTAGCCTCGGTTTGGAATAATTTTTCTTGAGTAAGAACATTAAAGATAAATGGTCCTTGAAGATGATAACTTTGGCACCTAAGAGATAGTTCCAAAATTTATCCAAGGAAAAAACAACAACTAAAAGTTCATTTTCAATGACAGTTTAGTGAGATTGAGTTTCATCCGGGGTTTTTATGGAATAATTGATGGCATAAGGAAATTTTTATCTTCTTTGACCAAGAACCGACCCAATAGACCTATCAGAAGCATCACACATCATTTCAAAGGGTAAGGACAAATCTGGGGGCTAGATTATCAAGGAAGATGTAAGAAAATTTTTTATTTCAATGAAGGCTCTCTATAAATACTCATTGAAATGGAATATAATGTCATTTTAGAGAAGATGAGTGATTGGGAGGGAAATCATACTGAATTTTTGGATAAATCTCTGATATAAATAGACATGACCAAGGAATGAATGAATGTATCGAAATAGTGTGGGTTTATTAAGTGATTAGATCACCTCAACTTTGGAAAGATCAACTTGAATACACTATTGAAAAATTATTTGTCCTAGAACAATCCCATTAGTAATCATGAAGTGAAAATTTTCAAAATTCATCACAAGGTTACATTTGAAACACTTTTGTAAGACTAAAGAGAATGCTGCAAGAAATATTCAAATGAATCACCATAAATGGTAAAGTCATCCATGAATACCTCCATGAAATTATTAATGAATCCAGATAAGATACTCATCATACACCTCTAGAATGTTGTAGGAGCATTAATAATTCCAAAAGGCATTATCCTATATTCATATTATCCAAAGGGAAAAGTGAATGCTGTATTTTCTTGGTCTTGAGGTGAAATTGGGATTTTTAAGTTGTCAGTGTATCCATAAAGAAATCAATAATGCGACTTTATAGCTAATCTTTATAGAATTTGATCAATTAAAGGAATAGGGTAGTGACAATATCATGTTTTGACATTCAATTTATGATAATTGATGCACACATGACATTTGTTTTTTACTTGAGTTGTTACCACCTCTCTGTATTCATTTATGACAATAGTTATCCCACCATTTTTAGGTAAAACTTTAATTATAAAAACCCATTAACTATAAGAAATTTGATAGATAATACCAGCTTGAAGAATCTTGGTGATATCTTTTCTAACTACCACAAGTATGAGTGGATTGAGTCTTCTTTTTGGATGTCTAATTAGTTTGGATGATTCTTCTAGATGTATGTGATTCATTAAAAGGGAAGGGTTGATTCCTAGTATTTCATCTAGGTTCCAACCTAATGACTTTTTTACTTTCCTCTAACACATGAACAATTTTAAACACCTCAGTTTCAGTAAGTGTAGTAGAGATAATGATGGGATAAGAGGTATAATGGAAAAGGAATGCATACTTCTGGTAAACATGAAGGGGATTTAGATAATTTTTATCCTTAATTTGTGGGACATACAAATTAGGAACTAAGTAAGGTATTTTAGTTGGTTTTGATTCATTTTCCTCAAAAATATCCAAGGTTGAATAGTAGATATCATAGTTTAGATAGAATTCAAGAGTTTTCATCTTCCTTTTGATTAATGAAGTATTTTAATGAAATATCAACATAAACATATCCATTTATGACTTGGTTAATCATGATAAAAATTTAAAAAACTCCTATCTAATTATAAAATGGAAAAAATGATGGAATGAGGGTATATTTACTATTATAAGTGTCCTTTGATGCATGGATTGAGAATGTGGAGTGGTCCTATAATGGGTATCACATGGCTTGAAAAATATTGAACTCAACCAATTGGTCAACAAATTCCATGGATAATATGCTTGAATGGACATAAATATTAGTTCTAGATATCATGAGGAATGGTCTTCCTAGAATTAGGAGAGATTGAGAAGAATTTATCCCACCTTCCATGCTAAAGACATAGAAATCAGCTGGTAAGATAAGATCATTAATCCAAACAAGGACATCCTCAATTATTCCCTTAGGAATGGCAGTGCTTTGATTATCTAACTGGATGAAAACACTTATTGGGTGAAAGGTAAATAGACAAAGGTTGAAGAATATTCATTTTTGAATGAAATTCATTGAGGCTCATAGGTCTATGAGTGCATAATCAAAGTGGTAACTCCCTATTTGGAGTGGAACCATAAAGGTCCATGGATCTTTACACTTCATGGGTATAGAATACTAGGTTAAAACATTTTCAATAGTCCTAAGTTGTATCTTATGTATGCAAAGTTACTTAAGAAACGTTACATAATTACTGGTATCTCCCAAATTTACCCAAGTTTTTAGGGTTAAGCGGTCAATTGTAGAGTAGCTTGGGTTGTCGATTCCTTAGCGACCTAAGAAGAAACCTATAAACACAAACATTATATGGTCTGATTTTGGCAATTAAGTGGCCAAATTTGGGTTTATTTTAGATAAGTTTAAGCAAAAACTATGTGACTTAAGTGAATTAAAATTATGATAGGGGTTTATCCTAGGTTATTATAAGGGGTGGATTTGATGATTTTTTTTAACAATTTCAATTTCTTATAATTGAGATGGATTTATTCAAGAAGATAAAAAAACTTCATCACTTACTAGTTTAATACCAACAAAAAATAATAATAATCACCTATACACTTGGAGGATCAAATTTATGATCACTCTAAGGTAAAGGTCATATTATAACTTGAAGTATGTGGCCTTAAAATTCAACAAGGACAAAGCAGCTTTAAAATCATCAAATAAAAATATCAATTAAAAGAAGTGATTTGAAATTAATGGGGTAATAAATAACATCCAATCCAGCCCCTTTCTACTCCATTGGATCAAACCATGAGTGGGTTAGCCTTCCATTGATGCTATGGTTTCAATGGAAGTGGGAAGTAGAATCATGAGGGAGGAATTGAAGAAGTAAATAAAACAATAAAAAGAAAATGATCACTCCACCATTGTGTGAATAATTTCACAAGTTTTGGTGTGAATAAATTCACACCATGAGGCACAAATATCAAACTGAGTTGGATAAGAACATAATAATAAGATAAGAATACTTTTTATTAAGAAACTAGGATTAATTAAAACAACTTACAATTGAGGAAGAACATTACAAAGGAAAAGTGTCAGCATAACATTACAATGAAAGAAATAATCCAAGATGATAAATACTCAAAAAACACTACCTTAAATAGGAATTTTGGGAGACTTGGGTATATCCCCCATCTATAAAAGTCTTCTTAATTAATGGTGGTAGGCCAAGGTGGGTGGAAAGTTGAGGGAGAGTGGACTTTTCCACCCTTGACAAAAAAATCTGTACCAAATTGCATACCTTTGAAAGGTGTGTCAAAAATAGCATAAAAATGACAGAATTATGGTGGTACATAGAAGAAAAATATGAATATATAGATTTATAATGACTTTATGTAAAATTTAATCTAAAATTAACCTTTTCTTTGTGAGATATGATTAAATTTGTGGGCTATTTTTCTAGGCCGCTTAATTTAGAACAATATTGTATCTTCAACTTGGGCCACTTGGAACTCCTGTAAAACATCCAAATTATCATTTTACACTATTTAATTAAATTTTACCCTTGATTTACTTTATCTTCAGTTCAATTTTCATAATTATTGGGCTTGAATAGTGGCCGCTACAGTCTCTTTATTGGGCTGTTTTCTAGTTTACATTACCCAGAATGTGTTGGCATGAAAGCCCATTTTGGTGGTCTTACAATGTGAATCTTCAAGTACTCAAAAAAATTAATTGTTACTTATAGTATTAGAGACCTGAAAATATAATATGAAAATAAAATCGATACCATTTTTTTTTATTTTAGGAGGTGTTAAAAAATGTACCATGTAATAGTGTATTTTAAGAGGGATTACAATAATGATGTGAAATAATGTTCAAATTGTAAAATGAACTAAAAAAGGTGTTTATGAATAATGAATAACATGAATATTATAATATATACAGTGAATATTATCCTATTTCATTGGCTAATCACACCCCCCCAACTCAAGTTTTGCTAGTCCCGAGCAAAATATATCTCAAAAATATGAAATTCGAATTCCCTTTTCCAAATTTTTTTAATACACAATGATAAGTAAGAACCCTTATACCAAACAATCATGAAACCCATAAAAATATTTTAATACAAGATATTTTTATAATAATAAATCCCAATACTATTCCTTATTTCAAATTCTTCGCTATATTTCATCCAATATCAATTAATCATGATGATGTGTTGTTTATCACAATAGACATGGGGGTTCATATTTATTCAAGGGGGAAATGATGAATGCGCTAGGTGGAATAAAATTTCAATATTAATATGAGTATTCATTATATATATATATATATATATATATTCTTGTTTTGTTTTGTTTTGTTTTTTTTAATTTTTCCTTGGTATTTGAAATTGCACTCAACATAGTCAACCCATGTAGCGAGACTTTGCCGACGACTCCTAGGCTCAAAGACCTTTGGGCACCAAGTAAAGCCCACACATTTGGACATCATATTGAGTTAACTTAGTCAAAAACAAAGTCAAATTACCACAAATAGTGATAAAATTACTAACTATGGGCCATAAAACTATGGATTCATGATCCACAAATGTCGAAAGCCACGCATTAGGTTATTTCATTGCTCTACAAACAAATTTATTGTTTTTTTTATTTTTTTGAATACTGATATTAAAACTAAAATAATCACAAAACCTATGCTATTTATTTGGGGGACCCCATGAACTCAAACTAATACCCCACTATCCAAAGGATGTGCTTTGTGATTCTTTTTTTTATTTTGATGAAAATATAAACGATGAAATATCACATTAGACAACCACACTTTCCAAAATATATGCCCCTGAAATATACATGGATTAAAATCAGAATCATAGAATGATAAATTATTCGATATTCAATTTCAAAGTGTGAAATGTGTATTATCATGTTCATGGTTAAAGAAACTTTTCCTTTTATTAAGCCACACGTTTTTTTTCAAATCATTTTTTTGCACATAATTTTTTTATTTCATCTCCCCCACAAATTAAAATAACATTGTACCTAGTATTTGAAGAAAATAAAATTTAGAAGGGGGTTAGAGGTAGAAGATAGATGTTCTAAAAGGAATTTAAACATGGAAAAAAGTCACCTGGTTTTTGAAGTTGAAGTTCATTACGCTCCTGATTATTACTTTGATCTCCATACTACTCATGGACTCCTAGTGGTAGATGATAGAAAATTGTGGAAGTTATGGATATAGTTGTTTCCCTATAAAACTCTTTGACCTTAATAGCCTATGATTCTCACTCACAAACTAAATTAGAAACCATAGAAACCCCGATAGGTTCCCTTAATTAAAAACATACAAAGATAAAAAAACATACCTATTTATTTTAGCATACCAAAGACCGATACTAGTATCATGTAAAAAAAAGAAAATAATATATATATATATATGTATATAAAAGTCAAATATAAGTATATATAAAAAAATTATATAAGGAAGCACTATAAGCCATAGGTATGTGGAAAGCGTGCGCCGCTGTCTCCCTTCGGTCCTGGTTTCGAGTCCCCACGGCTTCGCCAGTTGTAACGGGGTTTGCCCCATGACCTACGATGTGTCCTTCTAATTTTTATTTATTTATTTATTATTATATATATTTTTTATTTTTTATTTTTAACCTACAAACACATAAAAATAAAAATAAACTGATGATACATTATCTTCTTTTTAAATTTCTGGGTAAGGTATTACTCAGGGATCACACCACGTGACATGGATGAATATAGTGCTATCCTTTCATACCCATCCATACTCAAAATAGAAGAACAAATCAACAGTTTAATGTACTATCATATTAAGAGTTGATTGATTTTTTTAAATCAAAATGATTCATTAATCCTACTTGAAAAATAAATATGATGCACAAAGATTAGAAACATGAAAACCATCGGTTGCCTCCCATGTAACACTTTTGTTTAAAGTTGTTAGCTTAACTTGGATCCTAAATCTATCAATTTTTTTTGGTTCATAGGTTGGATCTACTAACTCAACCTCTGTTTCCTGTTTATTGAGTGATTAAATGAATGGGTTTAACCTATGAAAATTGACTTTGAAAATATGACCACTTGTGGGATCCTGAATCTCTACTACCCCATGGGGGTACACACGATGTACTATGAAGGGACCTGACCATCTAGACCTTAACTTTCCTGGGTGTAAATGATGTTTTGAACTATACAAGAGCACAAATTTTCCCAGTTCAAGGTGTTTAACTTTGAGATTCCTAGATTGGTAGGCTTGACCTCTAGCTTTATTTATCCTTGAATTTTCATAATCCTCCATCCTAAGTTCCTCAAGTTCATTAAGATCTAATTTACTCTTTTCTTCGGCCAAATAAATGTTAAAATTCATTTTTTTGATTGCCCAAAGTACATTATGCTCAATTTCAATAGGTAAATGGAATTATTTTCCATAAACCAACCTATATGGTGACATTCCTAGAATGGTTTTTAATGTTGTATGATATTCTCAAAGGGCATCCAAGAGTTTCTTGGACCAATATTTCCTAGAGGTATTGACATTTTTTTCAAGAATTTTCTTAATCTCTCTATTCGCTAACTCATCTTGACCATTTGTTTGAGGATGGTATATAGTGGAAAATTTATGAGAAATCCTATACTTATACATGAGTGAAGAGAATGGGCGGTTTCAGAAATGGGTTCCTCGATCAATGATTATAGCCCTAGGAATTTCAAATTGAGAAAATATGCGCTCTTTTAGAAATCGGATCACAACATGATGGTCATTAGACTTGGTGGGAATAGCCTCAACCCATTTAGAAACATAATCAATAGCTAATAGGATGTAGAGGTATCCCCTAGAGTTTGGGAAGGGTCCCATGAAATCAATTCCCCAACAATCAAATATTTCAATGATAAGAATGGGAGTGAGGGGAATTTGATTCCTTTTAGTATGGGATCCTAATTTTTGACATTGAGGACAACTTTGGAAGAATTAGTAGTAATATTCAGTGAGGTTAGGCCAGTAGAAACCAATTTGTAGGACCTTTGCAGTGGTTTTCTTTGTGGAAAATTGGCCTCCACATACCTCTGCATGACAGAATCTTAAAATGGACTATTTCTCAGACTCAAGAACAAATCTACTAATGATTTGATTAGGAAAAAACTTGAAGAGGTAAGGACCATCAAACACATAGTGTTTGAAATCAGAAAGGAATTTCCTCTTAGCTTGGGTCCTGAGAAATTTTGGAACGTCACCCGTAACTAAGTGGTTTGCTATGTTAGCATACCATGGGAAATAACTCACATAATAGAGGTGCTCATTAGGAAATGAATCAGACACAGAAAAGTGATGTGATTTGTCTTTGAATTCCACCCTAGAGAGGTGATCAACTATAATGTTTTCAACACCATTTTTATCCTTAATGGTTAAATAGATCTCTTGAAGAAGAAGGACCCACATGATCAATCTAGCCTTCGCATCTTGTTTTTGGAAAAGGTATTTTAGGGCTGAATGGTCAGTGAAGACAATGATGGGCGATCCTAAGAGATAGGACTTGAATTTATCTAAATAAAATACAAAAACAAGAAAATATTTCTCAGTGGTGGTGTAGTTTATTTGTGCATCATTTATGAATTTTCTTGCATAAGCAATGACACATGAAGTTTTCTCACACCGTTGACCTAATACTGCTCCAACAGTGAAGTCACTCGCATCACACATGAGTTCGAATGAAAGTTTCCAATTTGGAGCTTTCATGATAGGTGGAGAGATAAGAACTGACTTGAGTGTAGAGAATGATTCCTCAGAAATTTTTGTCCATAAAAATGGAGTATATTTCACCAAAAGAGAACAAAGTGGTCGAGAAATAGAGCTAAAATTTCTAATAAACCTTCTATGAAATCCTGAATGTCCTAAGAAGGACTTAACTTCCTTAAATATTTTAGGAGAGGGAAGTTGAATAATGATGTCAACCTTAGATTTATCAACTTCAATCTCTCTAACAGATACTAGATAGCCTAGAAAAATTCCTTCCTTTACCATGAAATGGGATTTTTCCTAATTTAGGATGAGATTATTATCCTCGCATCTTGACAAAACCCTTTAAACATTTATAATCCATCCCTAAAAAAGTATTCCTAGAGATGGAAAATTCATCCATGAAGACCTCTAAAAAATCCCCCACCACATCCAAGAAGATTCCCATCATGCACCGTTGGAAGGTACCAGGGACATTACATAACCCAAAGGGCATTCTCTTGAAGGAAAAAGTGCTGAATGGACAAGTGAAGGTTGTTTTCTCTTGATCCTCTAAGGAGAATTCTATTTAATTATACCTTGAGAATCCATCTAGGAATAAATATAATTGATGACCCACCACTCGCTCGAGGACTTGATCAATAAAGGGAAATAGGAAATGTTATTTATTGGTACAAGAGTTGAGCTTCCTATAGGCAATACAGACTCTCCATCCACTACTGACCCTTGTGGGGAGAAGTTCACCATCCTCATTGGTGATCACAGTGATTTCAACTTTCTTTGGGACAACTTGAATTGGGATTACCCACTCACTCTCAACAATGGGGTAGATGATACTCACTTTCAACAACTTAAGAAGTTCTTTCCTTACCAAAACCATAAGATTTGGATTGAGTCTCCGCTGAGGTTGATGACATGGCTTGGATTCATATTCAAGAACAATCATATGAGTTACAATGAGTGGGCTAATCCCAAGAATATCAGAAAGGGTCCATCCAATTGCTTTCTTATGCTTTCTGAGGACATCCAGAAGCACCATCTATTGATTAGATTTAAGAGAAGAAGAAATGACAACATGAAAGGATCAATTGTCCCCTAAGAATTCATACTTGAGTGATGAAGGTAGGACCTTAAATTCAAGATCAGATTGGTTATAACTTCCAAAGAAAAGATGGGACTTTGTATTGAACTCAGTTTCTTTGTTCAGATTTCTTGACATAATTAGTTCCTTGTGAATAGAATTTTTATCCACTAAATTGGCCAGATCAGTTTCATGATTGGTTATGAACTCAATGTTATTGATTTCACCAATGGTATCACTGATTGGTGATTCTAGAAAATCATTAATAGAGTTATTTTAAATAGATTCAAGCCAAGAAGATAAATTTCCCTCATGTGAACAATGAAAATCAATATATTCTTGACTTAAACATCCTTTAGTAATTCTTTGATGTTCCTTGAGTTCACTATCAACACTACCAATCCAATTAACCTCATGGATCTCTTAATCATCCCCAATTTGAGAGTTTTTATTATAGATGTTCAAGTATAGACTCATGTTTCCAAAGGTGATGGTCATGTTACCATTTCGGAATCAGATAACAGAGTTGATTGTTGCAAGGAAGGGATGACCAAGGATGATTGGGGTTTGATCCCTAGGACCTAAGCTTGGATGATTTTCAAGTACAATGAAGTTAGCTGGGTAAATTAAATTTTCAACTTTCACCAAAACATTATTTAAGACCCCCTTAGGAACTCGAACACTATGATCAGCAAGTTGAAGAGTGACAGATGTGGGTTGGAGTTCTTAGAGCCCTAACTAACAATACATGGCATAAGGAATGATGTTCACGCTGGCTCCCAGATCAAAAAGGGACTTGATAACTTTGTTCTTTACTAACTCAACATTGATGTATGGAAATCCTGGATCTTTTAACTTTTGAGGAATAGTCCCTTGAATGGTGGTACTCGCATTATCAGCCAAAAGGAATGGGTTTTTATGTGAAAATTTACTTTTAAAAGTTCACAAGTATTTAAGGTACTTTAAGTAGGTAGGAATAGTTTGGATTGCATCAAGAAGTGTAATGTTCAACTTAACCTGAGAGAATATTTCCCTCAAATTCTCATTCAGTTCTGGTTTAGATTTACTTCTCATGCATTGAGGGAAGGGAGCAGGTTGTTTGAGTGTTTGGTGTGGTTGTAGTTACTTCACATTCTCATTGGGTTTTGAAAAATCATATGGTGGTTATTCATCATTTTCATATGGTATTTAATCTTTTAATGGTTTTAGGATGGTTGGTTCAGGTTTGTCAATGTATTTCCCACTTCTTAAAATAGTCACTGGTTTGAGTTTTTCATGAGAGGTTTGTGTGTAACTGGATTCTCCCATTAAAATTTAGGATGGTACCACCTGAGTAAGCGTGGGTGCCTTCCCGATATTAATGTTTTGTAGTTCATGTTTAATGGATGAGAATTCTGAGTTCATTTTCTCCATTTGTTTACACAACTGCTCAAGTATTGGAAGAGGGATAGATTGACTAGGAGCTTGTGCTGGTTGGTTTTTCCCAGGAGGATACTTTGGTTATTGGATTGGTTGTTGGTATTGGATAGGAGGGTGTTGGTATTGGACTAGTTGTGGTTGGAAATTATTATGGTTTTGAAAATTTTGTTGAGGGTAGGGTTTGGTCCTTATGGCGGACTAGGTTGTTGGTTATCTTTCCAACAAAATTCTGGATGTCATTGTTCCTTGGATTGAAAGTGTTTTGGTACTATGCCTTCTAAAAGTTCAGAGCATTGACCTCCGTTGGAGGTCCTCCTAGAATAACATCTTTAATAGAAGGTATGGTTGGGCAGTTGTCAGTCTTATGGTCATGTTTGTCACAAATTGTGCAAACAGGGTCAACAGTTTGAATTTCATGAACCTTCCTAAGATTGATCTCCTCAACCTTCCTAGTGAATGCAACAAGTTTAGCCCTAAGGATTTCCTCCTCCCTAAGTGTGTTAATTCCACCAGATTTGGGTGGATTCTCATAGTATGGTGATGTTACCCATGTTTTATTTTGTTCAGCAAGGCTTTCTAGATACTCATAAGCATTATTTGGGGCTTTGTTTTTAAAGGTCCCGTTACACATCATGTCAACGAATTGTTTATTCCTCAGGCCCAACCCTTCATAGAAAATTATCACTTGTTTAGGAATTTAAAAAACATTGTGTGGAACCATGTTTAGGGTGTATTTTAACCTCTCTCATGTTTCATAGAATGAATTTACTTTTTTTTTTCAAAAAAGTTTTGGATGCTCTTTTTAAGTGCAATTGTTTTGTGGTGGGGAAAGTATTTTTTGTAGAATTATCTTTGCAATTGGTCCTAGGAGTGGATTGATGTAGGTCTAAAATTGTTTAACCAATTATTTTCTTTATCCTTAAGTGAGAAAGGAAATAACCTCATCTTAGCTGACTCAAGTTGATGTGGTTGGCACATGGTTTCAATAATTCCGTTGAACTCTTTGAAATAAATATATGGCATTTCCAACTCCATCCCATGGAAGGTTGGAAGGTGGTTTAGGACATGAGGTTTTAAAAAATAGTGGGATTATCCTAGGGTATAATTCCTAATTCAAGAATGTGCATTGGTCCAGGAAGGTGTGAAGTAGTCCTTCATGGTTTGATCGAATGCATTACCTAAGTTTGGGGCCGCCTCATTTGGATTTCCATTTTTGTTCCCACTCGGGTTTATGAGTTGGTTTCTTTGAAGACCTTCCATTGAAATGGGATCAATTTTTGACTCTAGAGTATTAGGAAGATTAGGATATAATGGAAATATTTCCCTTCATGTACTTTAATCTCCAACCCCAGGAATATCCACCCCAACTAGACGGTTTGATTGGTCACGGGTGTAGGCGGACATTCACCAAAAGAAAAAAACGAGAAAGGGAAAAGATAAGAGAATTTGGATGAGAATAGAAGAAATGGGGGAGAATAGAATTGGTGTTGAGATGAATTACTTGGTTCCTCATAAATGACACCAAAATTTGGCCTCTCCCAAATTTACCCAAGTTTTTAGGGTTAAGTGGTCAATTGTAGAGTAGCTTGGGTTGTCGATTCCTTAGAGACCTAAGAAGAAACCTATAGACACGCAGATTATATGGAATGATTTTGGCTATTAATTGGAAAAATTTGGGTAGATTTTAGATAAGTTTAATAGAAAAATTTGTGACTTAAAGGGTTGATCCTAGGTTATTACAAGGGGTGGATTTTATGAAATTCTTATTTAACAATTTCAATTTCTTATAATTGAGATGGGTTTATTCAAGAAGATCAAAAAAATTCATCACTTACTAGTTTAATACCAATACACCATAATAATAATCACCTATACACTTGGAGGATCAAATTTATGATCACTCCAAGTTAAAGGTTCATATTATCACTTGAAGTATGTGGCCTTAAAATTCAACAAGGACAAAGAATCTTTATAATCATAAAATAAAAATCTCAATTAAAAGAAGTGATTAGACATTAATGGGGTGATAAATAAAATCCAATACAGAACCTTTCTACTCCCTTGGATCAAACCATGAGTTGGTTATCCCTCCATTGATTCTATGGTTTCAATGGAAGTGGGAAGTAGACCCATGAGGGAGGAATTGAATAAGTAAAGAAAATAATAAAAAGAAAATGATCACTCCACCGTTGTGTGAATTATTTCACAAGGTTTTGTGTGAATAAATTCACACCTTGAGGACACTGTATAAAAGTGATTTGGAGAAGAATAGAATAATAATAGAAGAATAATTTTTATTAAGAAATTAGGATGAATTAAAACAACTTACAATCGAGGAAGAACATTATAAATGAAAAGTGGCAGCATAACATTACAATGAAAGAAAGCATCCAAGATGATAAATAATCCAATACCAATGCCTTAAATAGGAATTTTAGGATCCTTGGGTCGAGCCCCCATCTATCTAAGTCTCCTAAATTAATGGTGGTAGGCCAAGGTGGGTGGAAAGTTGAGGGAGAGTGGACTTTTCCACCCTTGACAAAAAATCCGTTCCAACTTACATGCCTTTGACAGGTGTGTCCAAACATGCATCAAAATGACCAAATTATGGTGGTACAGAGAAGAAAAATATGAATATATGGATGTCCCATGACTGTATGTAAAATTTAAGCTAAAATTAATATTTGGTTTGCGATATTTGATTAAATTTTTGGGATGTTTTTCTAGATGCTGAATCTGGCCCAATATTGTATCTTCAACTTGGTCCACTTAGAACTATAGTCAAACATCAGAATTAGCTTTGAGAAATGTTGAATGAAATTTTCTCCCTGATGTCCTCTATATTTAGTTCAATGTTCATAATTATTGGTCTTGGATCGTGGACGCTACAATCTCTTTATTGGGATGTTGTCCAGTTTACATTTCCTGGAATGTGTTGGCATGAAAACCCATTTTGGTGGTCTTCCAATGTGAATATTCAAGTACTCCAAAATCATTAAATGTTACTTATAATATAAGAGACCTGAAAATAAAATATGAAAATAAAATCAATACCATTTTTTTTATTTTTGGAGGTGTTAAAAAATATACCATGTAATAGTGCATTTTAAGAGGGATTATAATCATGATGTGGAATAATATTCAAATTGTAAAATTAACTAAAAATGGTGTTTATGAATAATGAATCACATTAATATTATAATATAGACATTGAATATTATCCTATTTCAGTGGATAATCAATTACATTTTTTTTGATGGCATCTAAGATGAGAATGTTTACTTCAACATGTATAAACATGTTAAGCATTTCAGAATCAGGTTCAAAGGGATTGTTTGGCTTAGAGATGGGTTGAAGAAAAGGAATTGGTTTTCTTAGAGTAATGGAAGGAGGTGAGGGAGTTACTTTAGATTATTTTTCAAGTTTATTATTATTTTATTTTTCTAGGTTAGTATTTAAAGGGGATTTAGAAGATCCATCATGAGGCATATAAATTTTATTTCTAGATCGAAGTGAAATTTCACTTACATTACACTTGGGGTTGGGCAATGGTTGACCTGGGAGTTGGGAAGAGTTTGATTATTTTTGCTGGATTAGGTGAGATGAAAGTTGATCAATTTTTATTTCCAATGTTTTTGAGGCTAGAACATGTAGAGTAGAGAATATATTTCACAATACTTTCCCATGGTTTCTTGGAAGAAGAGGCATTTCCTGTATTGGGATTTCCTTTATTTTGGTTATTGGGAAAGTGCTTGTATTGGGATGGGAATTGAGAAGGATAAATAGGATTATGGAATACAAGAGGAGTAGAAGGATGATTACTCCTTTTATTTTGTGGTATAAAAGGATAAGGTTGTTGTAAGTTACCACTAAATTGACCATATTATAATTGGTTTGGATTTTGATGAGGGAATTGAGGGGGATAAGGGACAGGATCACCATACCTCAAGATAGGGTTATAGATAGAAGATATGGGATCGAAGTGTGTTTGGGTGGAGTTTCTAATGAAATGACCTGATTGTTGAGGGATGGTGTTCCACTAACTATGTGTTGCATTGAGATCTATTGGATTACAAGAATCAAGTGGATCATCTTGAAGCTATGGACATGTGTCTATTGGATGAGATGGCGAGATACAGATTTTAAAATTTTGATATGTTTAGGGAACATAGATTATGGAGAAGATGAGGTTGGAGATTTGGAAACCACTGTTAGTTGTTACATAAGACCTGTAAGTTCACTCATCCACTCTTTCATCTTTTTAACCTCTATTGATTGATTCTCTTGAACATGTTTAACTTGAGAATGTGCTCGAGTATAGAATCTATGTGTATTTGTATCCATGTTTCTTATGAGATATCATGCAGCTGTATGATTTTTTTCAACAAGAGAACCACCACTTGCAGCATCGATGAGAGTTCACTTCATAGCCAATAACCCCTCATAGAAGTATTGTATCAAGAGTTGGTCAGAGATTTAGTAGTGTGAGAAAGTTTACACAAGATTTTTGAACCTCTCCCTGTATTCATGGAATGATCCATTGGCGGATTGATGAATACCATTTATTTACATTCAGATTTAAGCGATTTAAGAAGCAGGGAATAATTTCTCTAAGAAGAGTCACTTTATGTAATTCCATGTGTTTATAGAACTAGGAGGTAGGTAATAGATCTCTGACTTGGAAAATTTAGATAGGGAAAAAGATAATTCTCAAAGTTTGATTTTTTATTTAGAAACCCCTTAAGGATTCATTGTAGAGCATAGCACTTGGAACTCTTTGAGGAAAAGATGAGGATCCTCACCATATAATCCATGGAAATGAGTAATAATATAAAACAAAACAAATTTGAGTTAGAAATAATTATTGATGTTTGGATATTGAATACCAAGGGGTTATAAATTCATATAAGGGGTAGTGAGTTCCTTAAGGTCCTGTTCACAAGTACTTTCCATATCAAGTTCAATTGGATGGAAAATTAATGGTTCTGGAGTGATTTGATTATCCCTAATGTTTCTCTTAATTCAGTGAAGAGTTCGATCAATTTATGGGTCAAATAAATCTGATGGATTATTTGGGAGGCTATGAGAAATTAATAAAAAAATTTAAGGATAAGGAAGGTGGGTTTGTCACATACAAGACATATTTTAAAGGTATTTTTTTTCATTTAATTTACATCCTTTATTTTTTTGGGGGTTTCCCTAGGTTTTAGGGAGGAATAGATGAGTATTCATGAATTGGTCCAAACCGTGAGCCCAATTCCAGATTAAAAAATAAATTTTGTATCTTTTATAAATTTTTCATTTTACAACATTTTTCATCCATTCAAATTCCTAATTGACCTCCCCTAACATATTAACACCACCAAGGTAATTTGGAGCTTTTAGAAATCCATAACCAGGGGTTATATGGGTTTTTGTCTAAGGGGTTGGGCCTGCCCGAAAGCCCAATTCCGGTTTTAAAAATAAAATTTTATTTTGTTATAACTTATTCAATATTTGGGATTTTTCGGTGATTCCAAGTCTCACTCATGCCCAAGTAACCCAGAAACGCGTCTGAACTCTCTCCCACCCATTTGGAGCTCTGTAGAATCGCTATTTTGTGCCGATATTCATAGGGTTCCTCAAATCTCCCAGATTTGAAGAGGTAAAGTATTTCTTTAATAACTCTCTCAATTCTCAATCTTTTTCCTCCATTCCAGTTCCTAAATGAGATAATACATCTTTTTCGAACGTACCCTAAATTTGGGCTCTTTTAAATTTCATATACTGGAGTTTTGGAGTGATTACTTTAAGATAATTCAAGTAAATGAGCCCTTTTCTTTCCTCTTTCAAATTACTTTGGGTTTAACTCATTGTTCTTAGGGTTTCTTCGGTTATAATTGAGTTTACTAATGTAAAGAAACTAGGATTTCGAACCTAGGGTTTAAATTTGGTCTTTCATGGCCAATTTGTGCGGTTTTAGGTTTGATCTAGTTCTCTCTTGGTGCGGCGGGGGTGCGATTTGATTTTCGCACGGAGATTCAAGGGGTTTTGTTAATTTGGTAGGTGATTCCATTGTGTGTGCAATTTTTGTGAATTAGATTTCTGTTTTCATGGTACTCTAATGTTTATTTCACTTGAATGTTTCTGTAAAAATTGGTTTTAGTTTCATTTATAATGCAAATGAATTTTAAGTTCCAGTTTTTGGTGAAATTGAGGGGTTTCCATTCAAATCTTTTATTGGTTCATTTTGGGATGCCCCATAACTGAATTTTTGGTTTCATTAAAGATTTTTGAACTGAAATTTTGTTTTAATAACTTACAAGTGTTATCATAGTGTGAAAGGTGGATATCTTAAAGATATTTGGGTGAAAAACAATGTGATGTTTTGAGAGGTTGTTTTATTGGAAATAAAATTATTTTATTGTGTGTTTTAAATGGTATAAAATGTGTGTAGCTACTGTACAATTTGTTTGTGACCAGTAGTGATATTTTATATGAAAAAGGATGTGTGTTGTTTGCTGAAATTGTTTGAGCACAAAAAGGGGAAGCCCGGGTACTTAGGTGGGGCGGATTTGTACTAGTACGGCTAGTGGATCGGATGGGTTTTGTCCCTGTTCCACTTAGCATCTGGATAACCACAACTCTAACTAAACTATTTGGATGATGATTGGGGACCACTAGGTTATGGGTATGTTCCCTACTAGTGGCTCATGCACGAGAACAGATTTTTCTATGGTTACTCTACACCGAAGTACGAGGTACATAGGGCCCGAGACAACCTAGTGCTTAGGGGTGTTCCTGATTTTGATGCTCATAGGATTTGTTGTATTTACCCTTGTTGTGGGTTGTTTTTGGCAGTACATTATAGTAGCTCACATGTCTATTTAATGTGCTAACATTCTGAAATTCTTGGATTGAAAACTGTTTTCATTTGAAAGTTGCATTTCTTTGAATTTTAACACTGTTTCACCTTGTGTATTAAAATTGCTTGTTTTGTTCACATTGTATTGCATACTCTTTGGAATCAACTAGTGGTATCCTATTGGGCTTAGGCTCACACCCTACTTACACCCCTTGGGTGTAAGTAGACCTGATTATGCTTGACTCAGGTAAAGGGAAGGCTAAGGGTGATGGCGGTTCGAGATGTTAGTCCCCAACATTGGGGCGGAGTTGCGGGGATGGCTTGCGTGTGATGATCCCCTTGTCGTGTGGAGTCCATGGGGATGTCTTTATGTTGTAATTATTTGTTTTTAGACCACTTTTAGTGTCTTTAAACATATGTATTAGGATCTGGTTTTGTTAATAATTGTTTAGCATGAAAATTTCAGATTCTAATAATTGATTGTTTTTTTTATGATTTATGCTTTCATACTCGGGTAAATCGTTCCCAAACCAGATTTGTTTGATACCCGGGCACTTGTGCCAGCCCTTGGGGATAGGGAAAGCCCTTCGGGACTTTCCACGGTCCGGGTTTGGTTCCGTTAATGGTGGAGACCAGATCCGGTTCGTGATAGGGTTTTTATTTTTTTTCCTTTTATGATTTTTATGGCAATGAAGGGTTTTCTTTGTTTTTTTTTTCAAAAAAAAATTGGGGGTTTTTGAAGTTTTTTCTTTGTTTTTTTATAAAAATAAAAAATGAACAACTACTTAACACACCATACCAGTAAATGGAACCATTTGAAGCATAAAAAATCATTGCCTATCGATTTTTCAAAGGTCTGGTGCCCTGCTAATGTTTATAGAAACACTCGGGTTGAATCCTTACGATGGTACTATTTTTTTAGAGTCAATTGTTTTTTTTGATTTTTATTTTTATTGAGGGGTTTTTTATAGAGTAATTAAATTGACTGATGGGTGAAGTTTTATTTAACAATTTGATATTGATTAAGGTTATTTAATTATTTTGTATTTAAGGTTATGATATCCTTGAGCTTTGCGTTATATTGAATTAAATTAACAACCACTTCACAAGATGATTTTGATCAGAATTACCAAGTGTTAAGGATTTAATACAAGCGTTAACTTAACTATGGTACTAATATCAATCAAAACTTTTTTATGTTAGTGTATTTATGGTTACAATAATCCATGGAATCCACATGTTAAACAAAACATTTCATAATCTTTGAGATTTTAATTTTATCATACATAATGTTAACCTAAAAAATATTTAATGAGAAAAATATCTCAATCGCTTAACATCCCAAAATTATGACTCACCCAAATAAGATATTTAATTATCCATTGATATGGTTATTAATATGGTTTATTATGTTTATGGTTATGGATTAAAAATAGAAAAAAATTATGATACAAGATATGAGTAGTGCACCGAACATACACACAAACTATGAAGAAAAGTAATAAAAAACATTTGATTGAATAAGAAATAGAAAGAAAGAAATGGTTTTGATATTTATTTAAAAAAATTTAATAAAATTAATATTACACAAAATATAGTGGATTAGAATAATAGAAACAAAATTAAAAATCAAACACTTACAAGATTACAAATGAAAGAGAATGAAAAAGAGCATGAAAAATTTTGGAGGAAAGGTATATCAAGTAAAAAAACTGAGTTTGGTAGGTCCTCCTAGACCTTTATAAAGACTATGTTATTGTAATTTTATCCTCCTAATCTCTAAAATTACAACCTCTTACAAAGATAAGTTGGGATTTAATTTATAGCCCAAGGTGGTTGACTATTTGTATTCTAAAACTACCCCTCAAGTTTGATTGACGATTTAACCATTTAGATATATTAATCTAAAGAAATATCCTTCTTAAAAGTTTTATAAATTCATGTGTAAATTTCACCCTCTAAATTTGGAATTCATTGTAAATTTTTATCCAAATTTATGGCTATTTTTCTAAACCATGCGTTTCTGTCCATTTTTATCCATATTTTTTCAAAGACCACAATGTGAATGGGTTTTAGGATATAAATATTCCCTAAAATATAGACCATTTATTCTAAAGATTTGCGTTCCTATATCTTGAATTTATATTAAAAAAATATCAACTCAATTGGATGATTGGATTGGGAGAAAATTCATGAATTGTGGGATGTTTTAAAATCCTAGATAGAATTGTGGGATATAATTTCATGCACAAATTAGGCCCTTTATTGGTTTATTTGGGACTTGGAATTTTTATCCATGTTTTAATGTAATTCCCATGAACTTTTGGTGATAATTATTGAATTTTTTTACTTCTGTATTGAGCCTAGAAGATACAACATCATAACTAGTCTAGTTTATTTGACATATTTTTTAGGAATTCTTGTATAGTCCATGTGGTTCTTCAATTGGATGTATTGGCTTAAGATCTAGAATATGAAATAATAAAAAAGAAGAATCACATAATTTGGATTATTATTTTGAAATATATTATAAAAATATTAAACTATAGTGTAATTGGATGAATTCAAACAATGCTATCCTAATGTGTTTATGATCAAAATATGAACATTAATTTTTAGTAAAAAAATCAGTGATGGGAGTAATTTAAAATAATGAATGAATATGTAATATCAAATACCCATTCCAATTTTTCTATATTTTATAATAATAAAACTTAAGAAGGATTGGTTTCTAACATAATATTCTCAATGTGACACCTAAGATAAAGGGAAACATAGGTACACTGAGGCCTGTTGAAACCTAAACTAGGCATAATAACACTTTCTTTTCTCAGACTTAGGCATTTTTTGTCTTCTATTATAGAAATTACAGAATTCATTCAATATCCTGAGGACCACGTTAAATCACCTCTATCTTTATCCAACCTTCATACGATATTATATTAACACTAATTACAACATTCAATATTCTTGGCACTCCTTGGATGTTGTCCCCATACTATAATCTAGCTTTACCTCAACTTTGAACTTGATATACTACTTTGAAATACAGGTTTACCAGCCATTCTATCCAAATTTAATATTTAGATTACCCATTTCTTTTTAACTATTTTAGAAAAGGCTTATCATACCACTGTAGTATTTTTCATGTCTATAAAAACCATCTCAACCAATATTCAAATGTAATAGCTACATCATTGAAGATTTCTAACTAGATATTCATTGGTAGAAAAAACCATTTACTTTTCCATAAAATTATGGGAAGTACCACCAATATTCATGTGATTCGATACTCTAATACACAACCCATACCACCTTTGTAAAATTACATTGATATAAAAAATAGGCTCATTGACAACAAACACAACCTTAACCCAAGGGCACTTTAATCTCCCCCTTTGGATTTTTTTTTCAATTTCAAATTACCACCAATAGTCAATGTTATCCTTACCCCCCTAATTAGAAATGAATGAAAAGGGAAAATTTTATACCCCTTTAGAATAGTATATTTCAACCTTTAACTCTTCTTCTTTATCATTACAACTCACAAGGAAATATCTTGTCATCTCAAAAAAACTCATTCTCCCCTTTTCACTTTATCTTCCATTGAACTCAAGTCTATCTCCGAGAGAAGGGTGGAACCACAATTTTCTTAGAAATTCAAAATTAACAAAAAAACTCCAAGTATACATTGGTGAACCCTTTTCATAAACCAATAATTGTAAATTTATAAAACAAGGTTTTCTATAATTTTCCACAATGTGACACCACATCCAACATTTCATTCTTAGGGGAAAATCAATAAAATTATTTTGATTAACTTAAAAATACACACACTTAAACATATGAATAAAAAATATTCATGTGCAAGGTATGATAATCCCAATTTTATTTGATAATAACACTTACTTATTAAATAGAAAAAGTATACATTAAATAAAAATAAATATATTAAAAATCACATAATATGATTCGATTGTTCAGAGGTAAGTATAGATTTTACGAATAGTTTATTAATGAAAAATATCTTGAAGCTTCGCCACTTTTGAAATTTCCCCTACAAGGGATTCTATCCTCAATTATTCACCTTTAATTCCTAGAAATTAGTCACAACAAATATAATGTTATAATATGGTGGTTTTATAATGGTCCATGCCTTCTCAGCTCATTATTTTTCTAGTTTGGGTGTTGGAGGTGTTTCAGAGGAGGCTGGAGGAGAATCCTATGGATTTGGAGCTAGTACTGCTATAGGTATTTCATGATGTGAACTTGATTCATGTTGTAATTTGGATGTTCACATCTTGTGTAGACATATGGTTTCATATCTTGTATGTGGGCTAAGGGGAAATATATAAAAGAAATCCAGATCATGAAAATGTAATTTACTAAGTGTAATTAATTCAAGCCAAGGAAAATTAAATTTTGGTGGTGACCAAAGATATAGGAAACTCATGGATTAAAATGGATTCACAGCTTTTAATCCATAACCCCTGTGGAATTAATAATTAAAATCTATAATTCACGACATGAAAGGGGTGTTTTATAGATTGTTTTTAAAAAAGGTTTGGTCAATATTTTACTTATTCAGAAATTCCGCCTATTGATTTTTAAAGAACCATATGATCCCTTGGGATATATTATATCCCTCTTCTCCTTTATTTAATTCTTGGGTTCTAGTATTTTCTGGTTATAAATCTATAGTGATTCCTTCCCCCATATTCCCTTGTTTCCATCATTCTTCTCTTGGGGATCCACTATGATTATGTTTATTTTGTTTGGGGTGTGTGTGAGATGATTTTTGATGATCCCTTGATGTTGTGTAGGTTGATCTGGGGTTTTATTGTGTGGTTTTAGTTTACAGGATATTACTTCTTCACCCTGTAGTGTGAGGCCAGATCATAATACTTATTTGAGGTAGATGATCATTGTTATCACTCCTTTTATGTACTATGTGTGAGATATACATGATTTTAATTTTCTTTTGGTAGATAGTTAGGGTCAGAATAATAAATACAATTAATTGGAAAAACTAAAATTGATGGGTATTGGGATATATCACATGTTTTGACTGATTTGATATTTTTTTTGATTTTATTATGCCATATTATTGCCTCGATGAAAATAAATACTTTTGGGATCCTTAATTTCATAATAGATGATATTTCTTGAGACTCTTAAAGTGTTGTTGTGTGATCACACCCTGAATAAAAGGACAATGAAATTATATTTGGCTAATAAATTAATTTCCCATGGAACCTATATTGTTTGATAATACCCATGCTAAATAAATAAGTAATGTGATAAAATCACCTGAATAAAAAATGGAAGTTAAGATGTGTTTCCATTGTGTATGATTGTTATTTTTATGTTTCCCAAAGTGGTTTGGGATATTATGTGGTTATGGTCATGACCGGTTGGGATGTGTGACATGTTGGACTATGTTGTAATGGTATATTGTCATGCATGTGATATATGATGTGGGCAGTTATGTGATGTGGTGTGAATCAGTGAAGATATATGATATTGATGATGCATAGTTGTATTTTATCATATGAAAATGTTATGGGATGAGGTTTTGGTGTGCGATGTGGTGTAGTGATTATGGTTGTGTGGTAGTGGTTATTTGAGACAATTATTTTATGAGATGTAGTTTTTGTGATGAGATGGATTGTTCAATGTTTAATAGTGATAATGGTGGATGTGTGGTGTTATAATGATAGTTGATGTGTGTTGGGTAGGTTGTGTGGTGTGATTGTGTTAGTTTTCTATCCAGCCATGGAATAATTATAAATGGGTTGGAATTAATATGTTTCAATTTTATAAATGAATTGAATAAATAAAATAACCATGTAAATGTAAATGAAGTGGATTGGTAAATGAAAGATTGAGAAAATTTTAATATTTGAATAAAAGTGGCAAAGTATTTAATTAAAAGTGGAAAATGTTGTTTGATGTGTTGTATACAATGGTAGTAGAAGCTATAATGGTAGATGTGTGGTATGGTAGTGGTGATGTGGTGTGTGCAGGTTCAATTTTTGTGAACCCATATGTTGGTTAATTTTTGTTATATATATATATATATCATGTCTGTTTATGATATTTTTATATTAACCCCACATGAGTTGTATAACCTTACAAATGATCATTGGTTTTAGGTTTCAAGTGTTTTCCCCAACATCTAGGATGGTGGTGATATGGATGGTTGGATACCCCCTCTTCCCTGCTCTTCCTTTAGTAGTTATGGACCAAATGTCTTCAGGTGAGATGTGTTGTTATGGAACTGGTGTCTTCAAGTGAGATGTGATGTGTTGGACTAAGTGTCTTTGGGAAAGATGTGATGTGTTGTCCTAGGTGTCTTCAGGTGAGATGTGATGTGTTGGCCTAGGTTTCTTCATGCAAGAAATAATTTAATGATTCATGATGCTAGAACTAGATGCTTGACCTTATGAGGGTGGAGTAGGTAGGGATGTGTCCCGACCCACATCATAGATGGATGGTATGTGATGAGATGAAATTCGATGTGATGTGATGAGATATATTGTGATGTGATATGTATGGAAGGGGTGAGAGAACATAACATTCAATATTAGAGTGTGAGAGAGAAAAATTAGTGGGGAACCAGCTGTAGGGTTCCTTGATTTTTTTATCATCTAGATAATATATTATTATATTGGATGTGTGATTTGGTGAGAAATATATGGTGAGTTTGGGGTTGGTTAGCTATCCTGTTTAGGTGATTGTGGGTTTTTCTATTTGTTTACTGCTGCATTACCATGCACTTTTCACATGTGTAATTGAGACCTTGGTTATATCCCTAATGAGTATACCTATTATGCTTACCCTATATATTTTTTTTCTGGTTTCCAAGAGGATTTTGGGGACCAATATGGACATTACTAGCTAGGTTGGAGTTGTCATTATGTTTTTTCCATAGACTTGTATTTTGGTATACTTGGAGACTTTTATATTTATCATTTTACTTTATTCATGTATTGTGGGATGGTTTTTGGATTTCCTTTATTTTATATTCCAGTATTTCTTAGTGGTTATTTATTATATATTCTGATCCTGTTTTATATTATAGAGGGAAATTCCTCCCATTTGTGATATTTTTATTCACTTGGTGAAAATGCCCAACCTGGGACCTAATGGAGCTGTGACTCAGGGATCATTATCTCTCTTCCTTTATTTTGGTATCTTTGGTGGGAGGGGGTCATGAAAAGTCTTATCCAATTCTTCATTTTCATCACTGGGTCTAAGACTTCTTTCTCAATCTAGTGACTCTTTTATTTGAAGGTCTAAAGTGTCTACTCTTCTTCATACTTTCCACCTTAATTTTCTGAGCCTGTACAGTTTGGGGAAGCATGGTTTTTTATTTTTCTTTATCTTACTTCATAGTTGGAGTAGATTCCATTGAATGAGCTAACAAGGTGCTTCTAGTATTTTCATCTTTCTCTAATTCTATAGCTTCTTACAACTGATCTAGACATATGATCAATATATCATTAGGTTCATGCACCTCCTTATTTTTTTTTGTAGAATTCTTCTTTATAAAATCATTTTTGATCATGAACCATCCAGTGCATGTCATTTAGATTTTAACAACTCTATATATCTAGGTAAAATAGTCATGAATTTATTTGGACTATGTACAAGAAGGTTAAACCTTATACACACTTATTTGTCAGCCTTCATCTTACCCTTCTTGATAAGCCTCTCAAACTCTTCACAAGGGGTTTCAAGAACCAATACCACACTACTATATCTATATTGTACATATCTATTTTTTTCTTCCATATTACTCCATTTTTATTTTTTTAATTCATACCAAATTTACAGTGGTCCATTGTGTGGCCTTGATTTCAAAAATAGAATAATCTTTTATTTGTGAAGGAAATCTATTCACCCTTCCCTTCTATCTTCTTGGGAGTAACTTGTTCAATCCTTTTCATTGGTTTATTTTATAAGACAAATAAAGTTTCTTTATTTACCCACTTCTCAGATTCTAGTATTTCATTATTCTCTTAAGTAATAGGATGATACTTGGAATGGTTGTACCATCGTTCATCATAGTAGTGAAAACCTATGTTAAAAATTTCATAGAAATTTTTAGAGATATCAAATGTGTTCCTTGTGGATATATTATTCCCTTTATACAGAGTCTATTTTCTTTAAAAAAATTTCCCTTGAATTTTATCTTTACACCCCTCATATCAAGTCTTCTTGAACTTTTAAACACCAAAATATTACGTCCATGATCAATGGATCCATTCCTGAATCTCTAATAGCATCAACACCCTCTAATAAACCTAGTTCTTTTCATTTTGGGTGAGGTTATTCCAACATGAAATACTTTCTGATTTTGGGTTTGAACCTTACCTTTCTATGTTCTATGCGGGGGGAATATTTTCTAAGATATAATAAACTCCATCTTTGATATATTGGTTTATGTTTCGAAATTTTTAATTCTCTAAAATTTTATATATTTTATTTTTTTCCTACACTTCCAAAAAATTCATGTTTGGTAATAATATATTTAACTGGATAATGAGTTACCTTCTTCCAAGAGGTTGAGGTGGAGACTTCTCAACATGTTCTCACACTCTATTTACCACTAATATAAGTCTATTTTATAGAAAAGTACTCTCTAAAAATTTATTGGTAGCTTTATTTATTTCAATAACTTGTGAGGTTTTAGGTTATGTCACTTAAAGATTCTTTAAGTTTACCTTCTTATCTAGACATTTTAGGCTAATAGTATTTTTCTCAGTCACAACTGAGTTTAGAATATCCTCACACTATCCATTTATTTTCTAAAACTTTTCATTGAGAATCTTATTACTTTATTGTAAGGTATGATCAATCTCCTTAATTTTTTTCCTTAAGTTCCAATTGGTCTTCCTTGATTTCCATAACATATTTATGTATTTTTTATTGCATGGATCTTCTCATCACAAATTTTCCTCATCTTATCTTTCTTATCAATTAATAATTTCAAGTTTTATTAAGCCATTTAAAATTTATCTCTATTAATCTGTAGGGATTACTCCATAGATTTTATCTCCTTGATGAGAGAGTTTAATTTTTTCATTTTTTATGAAAATTCATTTTTCATGGATTCAACATCATTTATTAACCATGATTCTTCATCATCTTTCTCCTGAATAAACCCAAATATATGAGAAAAAAATTAAGAATGAAATTTCTTCAAATAACTTCCAACCTCATAGTAGTGGTTATTAAAAAAATTAATCCTATATACCTCATTACAACCAAAATCAATAGAAACACTATGATTTCCTTCATCTAGTTGTGATTCTTCTCTCTTCCTTGGTATTTTTCTTAGCTTCTTGGGCTCTTTACTTTTCTAATTTTCAATATTATTTGGAGAGATTTCCACTTGTGTAACAATATGAATAAAATATATTTACATATGAGGCTGTACTTCAAACAATTTTGGAAATATAAATTCCATAAACTCAGATAGAAATAACTATAAAAGTAAACTTAGATCTAACCAGAGGGAACCTTTCTTTGATACCACTTGTAGCCCTGAGGACCAATATAGACACCTGGGTGGGGGGGGGGTGGATAAAGTGTTGTATAATTTTTACTAATCTCAAAGTATTATTTGAATATTAAACCCCTTTTTTTATTAAATAATGTTTCATTTTAGGATAGTTATATCTATTTAATTTTTACCATTAATTCCTAACACATGAAATGCAAGAAATAAGTAAAGAATGAATGTTGTATTTTTAAAAGGTTTAGATTAAAGGCCTCCTCATTTTCTTTATTAGTTAATTTATAAAATCATGGATTCTACTTAAAAACTATAAAACCAAGTGATTAAATTGGTGCTTCCCACACTAGCATTGAGCCTCACTATATTCTTACAAATTCCTGCTTCTCACAGGACTTTCTCCAACAGCTTCATGCTACTATCATAACTTTGCACTGTGCTGTCATTGCATACCCAGAGTTGCATAGGTTCTATGGATTTGAACCATATATATGAAGGTGTTTTCTTCTAGGATCCTATTTTAATTAAATAAAACAATCTACTTAAGATGCTTCAATATTAACAAGTATGCTATCCTTCCCACTTAGTATCAGTATCTTTGAATGTAAAAAACTCTTTAAGAAAAATACCTATAACTTAGTAACTATTTGCAGCTCAAATTCAATATATTCAATGAATATAATCACTTGGATATCTCATTTATCATTATTTAATAATACTAAATAGAAAAATTTCATGGTGAATATCCACTAAATATAACACCTTAAGAAATTTCCTAGTGATAAACACTTTAAACTTGGGTATGGTCTTGATCACTAAAGAGCCTCAAATTAATGAGTCTTCTTAGGTAGTGGTCCTATTATCCTTATTCTCTTCTTAGAAACCCAATAGATCTTTAGTTCATTATATAATTAGATTATCCATTTTCTTTTATAAATATTTTATTATCTTACAATTATTTTTCTTATACTTCAAAACCCAACATATCTTTACACTAAATATTGGTTTGGTAGATTCAAATATCTTCTTACTAGAGATAAGTTTCTCTTAGATCCTCAAAATTTATCACATTATACAACATTGATTACTTCTTCCCTTTATCAATTTATTCCTCCTTGATCTTCTCATCCACATGAGGCATCATTTAAGAATATTAATTTTCTCCCATTATAATCAATATCTTCAAATGGAATATTGAGGAGACCTTCTCACTACTAGCCATAAATAACTATAATAAAATACCCATTTTGGTTTCCCATTATATTTAATGCGCTATTTTTTCAAATCAAGGGAAATTCCTAGAATACCTTCATTTAATTCTACTCATTTTTTAAAATATATTCAATAGACATATACAACATGATTGGATTATTATACTCTTCTCAACATAATCTACACCAGTAATAAACACTTTAAAATTCATCATAGGCCATTTAAAATACACAAAAATAGGTGTGGATCAGTTCATTTCTCATATTAATCAAAATAATCTCTACAATGATGTTTCTTTAAAACTGTATAAAATAAAATATCATAATAACTTTTGGATCTTCTCATGATTTATTTTTAATAGATTATTTAAAACACTATAAAAATTCTAGTATGGAACTATATACACCCATTATCATCCCATCACTTATTCCTATCACTCAAACTAGATATGATCTTAATGAAATAGTCCTTGATGAATATATCAATATTTTATGTAACTTAATATTCATTATTATTGAAAATTCTATAATATAATTTCATTTATTAAGAAATACATATAGTGGATCTTCTTACATTTCAGGATTGAGAAATTTACTAATCTTTCATCTTTATCTTAGGATTGGATCATGGCCTCTCCAATCTTCATAATATTCTAGAATGAAATTCACAACATAAGCATCATCATATTCTCTTTCATTAGAAATAATTTTTTAAACTCTATTTATCATATTTATTTGATCTTCCATTTATATGGATGAATATTAACTCCTCTTAATATTCTAATTCTTATATAAAACACATTTCTTCATGTTTTTGACATTAAAAACTCTAAGTAACAAATTAGGAATCATCACAACATTTTTTTCTTCATCAGATTTAAATATAGAAACATTAATTTTTCATTAACTAGAAACTTGAAATTATCCTAAGTGTAGAATAGAAATTACACTTAGAAGATGACATATGTGATGAGAACATTGAACCTTATTCTTAGCTTAGTTCACACATATACATGTCAGATTGACACATATACAACCATAATGACACTTATGTTGGAATGAATTTTATGATTTCTTGATATCTTTTGGGGATCATAATTTAATAGGTTTGGTTTAAAAACTATGTTGCACAAGATGAGACCTACACTAAAGGGAAACACAATCACACTGAGTATTTTTGACACCTATGATAGGAATAATGAAACTTACTTTTCTCGAACCTAGCTATTTTTATATCTTCTCTTCTAGAAATTAAAAACTTCATTCAATGGACTCAAGAACTCGTTAAATCACCTCTATCGTTTGATAGACTTAATAAAATATTATATTAACACTAAATACAATATTTAATATTCTCGGTATTCCATCAATGGTGTCCCCATACTGTAGGATATCTTAACCTAAAATTTTAACCTAATATAAGGATTTGAAATAAAACTTTACAAGATCCTTTTTTCAGATTTAATAGTCATCTTCTCTTTGACTTTGTAACTATTATAGACAATGCTTATCCTACTATTTTAGCACTTATCATGTGAATATAAACCATATCAACTAATCTTTAATTGTAATAAAAACATCCTAGAAGCTGTTTAAATAGATCTTTATTAGTAGTAATACATATTTACTTTCCTCAACAAGTATGATCTGTACAAATAATCTTTATGTGGGTATATACTCCAATACACCACCCATGTCACCTTCACATGATGAAATTGAAACATAAAATGAGGCTCATTCAAAATAAACACAATTTCAACCTATGGGAACACCAACCCACCCTTCAGATTTCTTATCAATTATAAATTAATACTAATATTCAATGTCAACCTTCTCCCACTAATTAGAAATGAACACAAAAGGAAAATTTCCCCCTTTTAATATAATATAATTCATCCCTAAACTCTTCTTATTTATCTTTACCAATCACAATGAACGGTCTTACCATCTTAAAGAAACTTTTTCTCCGCCTTTTCACTTTCTCTTTCACTAAACTCAATTCTATCTCTTAGATAAGTGTAACACCGCAATATTCTTAGAAATTCACAATCAACCAACAAAATATAAGTCTATGTAGGTTAAATCTTTTTTGAAAACAAGAGTGGTAAATTTAGACCACAAGGTTTTCTATACTTTCCACAACATGATACCACATATAAACTTTCATTCTTAGGGACAAATAAATAAGATTATTTTGATTAAGATATTCCTAAAATAACTTTAATAAACACACCAAACACATTCAAGTGCGAGGTATGATCTTAAATTTTTTGTTAGATAATTAAACCCCATTATTAAATAGAATAAGTACACATTAAATCATAATCAAGAGAGTGAAAATAATATCTCATGATTTAATTATTGAGGGGGATATCTATATTTTCATAATAGTTTATTAATTAAAAATCTCTAGAAGATTCACAACTTTTGAAAGTTCCCCATGAAGGGATTCTCTCCAAAATTATTCAAATTCAATTCCTAGAAATTAGGAACAACCAATATGATGTGGGGATAAGGTGGTATTCTCCTATTCTTTAGTTATGTAACCAAGGCTGAGATTTCTTTCTCAACCCAATGACTCCTTTAATTGATGGTACAAAATGTCTTCTCTTATTTATGATTGCCTCATTAATTTTCCAAACCTACCAGTTTGGGGGTGAATGGTTTTATCTTTTTTTCACCTTAATTCAAAGATGGAGTAACTTTCTTTGATTGATCAAGAAAGGTACTTCTACTCTTTTGATATTTCTATAATTTTATTTCTTCTTACAGTTGATATGGAAATATAATAAATATATCATTTGGTTCATGCAACTCCTTCTTCTTTGGTGGTGAATTCTTATTTATAATACCATATTTTTAATATAAACCATCTAGTTCATTTACTTTATCTTTTACCAACTCTATCTATCCAGTTAAAACAATCCTAAACTTGTTTAGACTATGTCTAATAAATTTGAACCTTCCATACACTTATTTATCAACCTCTAACTCACCCTTCTTGGGAAACCTCTCAAAGTATTCATAAGGGGTGTTAACAACTTATCCAGTCCTACTATCACTATCTTGGAAATATTTATTTTCTTTCCTTTCAGATTTCTCCCTTTATCTTTGTAATTCATTCCAAATTTATAGTGGTCCATGTTGTGGAATTGAATTACATAATAAAAGAATATTTTCTTTGTGAGTACACTATGTTCATATTTAATTTATATCTTCTTGGGATTAACTTGTTCATTCTTCTTTAATGGTTTCTTTTCTAAGGTAGATACACTTTCTTACTTTGTCCACTTCTCATCTTCTAGTAGCACATTATTATCTTTAGTAAGAAGATGATACATAAAAAGTTTATACCAACATACATCATAATAGCGAATATATATGTTACACATCTCACATAAATTTTCAAAGACATCAAATATATTTATTTTGGATATATTATTCTCTTTCCAAAGATTTTATTTTATTTTAGCAGTTACCCATTGAATTTAGTTATAACCCCTTTCATCAGGTCTTCTTAAACATGTAAAAACTGAGAAATTATGATAAAAATTAATGGATCTATTCCTGAATATCCAACAGCACCAACACCATCTAATAAACCATTTTATTTTCATTTTGGGTGTGTTCTATCTAACATGACATACTTCCTGATTATGGGATGTAACCTTGTATTTCTATATTTAATTTGGGGGAATCTTTTTAAGATACACTAACCTACTTATTTTATATATTGGTGGATGCATCATCATTTTAATCCTCCAAAATTTTATATATTTTATATTTTGTCCTAAACTTACAAAAAATTTAAGTTCAGAACTAACAAATTAAACTGAAAAATGGGTTACCTTCTTCTATGAGGTTGAGGTGGATACTTCTCCACATTTTCTCACACTCTCTTTACTATTATTTTGAGTCACTTTTGAGGTAAAAATCCTTTATGAAACTTGAGTGGTAGCATTATTTATTTCAATCAATTGGGTGGTTTAAGGTTGTGTCACTTAAAGGCTCTTCAGTTTTACATCCTAATCTAGACACTTTAGAATAATATTATTTTTCTCATTTATAGATAAGTTAAAAATATCCTCCCACTAACTCATAATCTTATAAAAATTTTCATCGTGCATCTTACTTATTTCTTTTAAGATATGATCAATCTCCTTAATTATTTTGGCCTTAAATTCCAACTGAGATTCCTTGATTCCCAAAATATCTTTGTGTGTTTTTTCCATTACAAGGATGTTATCATTACTGATTTTACTCATTTTAGCTTTCTAATCAAAGTATAATTGAAAATTTTGTCCATCCATAAAAATTTTCTATCTAATAATCTATAGGGATTTTTCTATAGATTTAAAATACTTGATGAGAGAGTTTAATTTTTGCAACTACCCTGATAATGAATATTTCATGGATTCAATGTCATCTATCAACTATAAATTTTCATCATTTAGCTCCTAAATAAACATGAATATGTGAGAAGAAACTTTAGTAGGAACTTTATTCAAATAAATTTTAAACTCACATTAGAGTTCATTAGAATATTTAATCCCATCTATCTCATTATAACTAGAAACATGACCGACAACTTGATTACCTTCAGCTAGTGGTGATTCTTCTTTCTTCCTTGTGATTCTTCTTAGCTACTTGTCCTCTATCCTTTTATTTTTTTGAATAATATCTGGTGAGACTTATACTTGTATAATAATAGGAATAAAATCTATTTACATTTGAGGCTCTAATTCAAATAACTATGGAAATCTACAATTTATCATCTCAGATAAAAATATCTATGCAAATAAACTTATATCTAGAGGGAACCTTGATCTAATACCACATGTTCCCTTAAGTAAAGGTGTAAAAACCTGATAGGGGTGTAAATAAGGTGTTTTATATTTTTTACAAATATACAAGTATTCTTTGAATATTATAATACCTTTGGTTTTGAATATTTTTTGTTTGTTAGGATATTTAGACCTTTTTAAGTTTTACCAGGCATTTATACCATATGAAATGCTTTAATGAAGTAAAAAGTGCATGTTGTATTTTTATAAGGTTCAGCTGAAAGGATTCCTCCTTGTCATGACTAGATATTTGATCCAATCATGGATTATATTTAACCACTATAAACTCAAGTGATTAAAATGGTGTTTCAAACACTAACACATAGTGTCACTTTGTTCTTAATTTTTTTCATCTCATAGGAATTTCTCTAGTATCCTCATGCCACTATCACATATTCACACCGCTCTTTCCTTACTAACCTGAGTTGTATAAGTTCTATTTAATCTCACCATGTATATGAAAGTGTTATATTCTAAGATCCTCTTGGAATTAAATCAAATAATCTACTCAATATTCTTAAACATTAACAAGTTTTATATCCTCCCCCCTCAATAATAGTGTCTTTGAATGCCAATATAACTTCAAGAAAATTATCTATAACTTGGTCACTGCATGTATCTCAATTTCAAGATCTTCAATGAATTTGATCACCAAGACATATCACTTATCATTATTCAATACTATACACCATAAAACTTTCCTAGTGAATATCCATTGAATAGAAAACCTTAGAATATTTCGTAGAGATACACACTTTGAACTTTAGTTTAGACTTCCTCACTCAAGAGCCTTAACACAAAGAGTCTTATTAGGTAGTAGAAATCTTATCATTTTTATATTATTCAAAAACTAATAGATATTCATTTCATTATAGGATCAAATTATTATTTTTATTTTATATAATTTTAAATGGATTACTCTCCTTTTCCTCTTCTTCAAAACCCAACATATCTTTATACTAAACATCGGTTAAATAGATTCTTCCAGCTTCTTCCTAGAGAGATCTAGTTACTCTCAGATCCTCACAATATCTCTCATTATACAACATCATATGATTCTTCATTTTTTATTTCTTACTATTTGATATTCTCATCCACACATGTCTTCATTTAAGAATATTAATTTTCACCCATTATAATCTGTATATTCAAATGGAATATCGAGAATACCTTCTCACTACCAACTATAAAGCACCACAATAGAATAACTATTTTGGGTTCCCATTATATTTCTTGCACTACTTTTTAAAATCAAGGGATATTCCCAGAATACCCTCATTTAATACTTCTCATTTTTGAAACTCGGCTGATAATATCTTTAATAGATATCTACAGCAGTCCAATATTCTTATCCTCTAATCAATTTTACCACCCATAGAAATCCACACTTTAAACTATTTTATAGGCTATTTAAAATGCATAGAAACATGTGTGGATCAATTAATTTCTCATATTCATCAAAATAAAATCCATAATAATATTTATTTCAATAAATATAAAATAAAAAAACACAAAAACATGTGGTGCTTCACATGATTTGAGTTTGATAGTTTCTTTATAGATCTATAGCAATTTTAGTTATACCTTTACACATTAATTAAAATCCCAATACTTATTACTCTCACTAAAAATTTCTCTGATCTCAATGATAGATCAATCTTCATTTTAACTTTATCTTCATTATTCATGAAGATTCACTAATATAATTTTACTCATTAAGAAATATATGTATTGGATATTCTTCCATTTTTGGATTTTGAAAATTACTAGTCTTCTGTATTTAACTTAGGCTTGTATCATAGACTCTCTAAGATTCATGATTTTCTAAAGTTTAATTCACAATATACACATTATCATATTCGTTTTCATCAGAACTAAGAAATTATAGAAACTCTATTTTCATCTTTATTTTATATTCCATTTCCATGGATGATGATCGAATCCCATTAATCTTATCATGCTTGGATAAAACACCTTTCTTAGTATTTGTGATATTTATAACTATTAGGAAAAACTTATACATCATCATAATAATTTGTTTCTTCAATATATTTAAATATAAAAACATGAGTTTTTTATCCACTAGAAACTAGAAATTTTCCTAAGTATGGAATGAAAATTATACTCAATAGATGAAACATGAATTGATAACCTTTTCACTTATTATCATATCAATTCATACACACACAGGTTATATTGAAACATATATAGGTTGTAATGACACATACACTAGCATACCTTTACCAATTTTTCAATATCCACTGAGGATCACACTTACACAGGTCTGGTTTCACATGTATTATACATAGGGTGAAACCTACAATGAATAGAAACACATGTATTCTAAGGATTTATGAAACCCATGATAGAAAAATGACACTAACTCTATCCATACTTAGCCATTTTATATCTTATCTTCTAGAAATTGAAAACTTCATTTGATGGCCTCAGGACCCCTTTAAATCACCTCCAACCCTCTAAAACCTTCATATAAGAGTATATAAAATCTAAATATAGTAGAAAATATGCTTGGTACTCATTTAATGGTGTCCCCATGTTGTAGTATAGATTTTCTTTAACTTTGAACATGATATAATACTTTAAAATAAATCTTTACAGACTGTTCTTTCCAGATTCAACAACCAACTTCTCTATTCTTTTGTAACTATTATAGATAAGGATTATAATACTATTTTTACACATTTCATAGCCAAAAAATACTTAAATTTATCATCATATATAATACCAATAACCTATATTATTTCCATCTAGATTATCATTGGTAGTAGCACCTATTTATTTTTCTTAATAAGTATATAGCATCTCCAATCTTTATGTGGGTTGATACTTCAATCCATCACCCCTAACAACTTTTCATGATGAAATTTACATAGATAAAATGAATAATTTATAATAAACACAAATCCATCCCAATGTAACTTCATCCCCATTAATATGGGTTGATCTACTAATGAGACAAGGTTTAGTTATTTTTATAGGTTTTTGGTTGAGGTGTATTTGAATTATAATTTGATTGAAAAAATGTTCCTCTATGCTTCCAATGAATATCTCGATTTTGAATATTTTATTTGATTATATAACTTTATTATATTCTCACTTCTATTAACTTGGACACTACACTTATAATTATTTTGAAGATATCATATGTAATATTTTTTCTCGTAAGGGAAAAAATTCAGGGAACTGTTAAAAGTGGAACATAAAGGATAAAAGGGAAGAGAGAAAACTTGGTTTGGAAAATGATTCAGGTGTCAATTTATGCACACATGGGACAATTTTTCATGTATCAATATATGATTATCCTATGGTTTGAAGTATGTAATTAGGGAAACATGATCTTTTTGGGGTGGAAAATGAGTTGGTGAAACAACCAATGGAATATTATGATACTAGAATTCATAGTCCTGATGACTCTCAGGATATAGTTATATCATATTTATAGGATGAAGTAAGTGTTCCAAAAACTGTGAAGCTATCCTTAGGTATAATTCCATTACTTTCAATATTGAAATATATAAACAAAGGTAGATGAGTTATATAGCAATACATACCCTTACTGCTTCAACTATGTAGGGCCCGAACACTAGGATTGATGCACTACTATAGACTAATTAGGGAGTTATATTAGGATCATATGTACCTATTATTGAGGATATTGAATGTTTTCCTAGATATTATGAGGTTGTGGAAAAGTAAGGTGCATTGGGTTCTATGATTTTACATGGAAATATAGCTGATTATAGCCATAAATAAAAAGATACTTGTTCAACATGATTTTTTAGGAAATATGCTTCTCCAACAGGGGTGGTTCATCCTAGATCATTTAGTCAAAATGGTTTTCAACACCCAATAATTAAAAAGGTGATAAATAAAATTATTATACTTCATATAATACAATATAACTAGTCTGATTTAGAGGATGATGATCCACAAACAAATGCAACTTATAAATAAGAATTGTGTGAAGGGAAGAAGACCCTAAAAGAAAATGAGGTGTTCCAGGCTATACCTCCTAGGAAATCAAGGAGTTAGAAGAACTTATCTCACTTGAAACTGACTATGGTTACAAGATATCATGGTTTATTGAGATATAATTCCAATTCAAATTAAGACTATGGTTATATTAGGATTGAGAAGTCTCTTTAAGGATCTAGATTTAATTTAATGAAACTTGATTACTTGGTTCTTTAGAAGAAGGAATTGTCAGGAAGACCACATCAATGGTGGGTTTTCTAATCATCAGAATATATAGTATTCATTTCACTATAAGTTTATATAGTCTTTGCTTAAATTAATCGTAACATGGAAATGTAAAATAAAGGATTAAAACTTGAAATCACTATTTAAATAATGGTTATTTTTAATAAAATTGGATAAATATACAGAGGATAAACAATTTCAAAGTGAAATATATAGATGTCCATGATTGTAAGAAGTTAGTGTTACTAGTTGACTAGGTGGGGCCTTCTATAAAATGAGAGCGTTTCTGCATTAATGAATGGGGATGTGTGTGTTGAGAGATATTTTGAGTTAGTGGTATGTATAATGTTACAATCATAGTGATTGTATCTTTTTTACTTTTGAAGTAATAAAATCTTACAGTGTTCACGTATGGACACAAGATAAAAATCCAATCCATAGAAGACTATAGTGTCCATTACTAATTTATTTATTTATATGATTTTTTTTGGAATTTTTTGTCTTAGAAAACTTTATGCATATTGATTTAGGGTTATATAAAACTTCATAAGTTATAGATAATTCAATCTGGGAGGTGTGGTGTTACACTACGCATGAATTAAAAATCATGAATATTTGATCCAAAAGGACCTTTAAGCTCATTTGATTTAAAATAAACTAGAGAAGATAAAAAAGGTTGAATAGGAGTAGTTGTAAATGAAATATCTTGGTTTGATTTATATGATGTTTGTAAGGAATATTTTTTTCAATATCTAGTAGAATAAGACAACTACAGATCTTATAAAAGTGCTAACAGATATGTACAACAAGCTGAATATGCTCAACAAAGTGTTTCTTATGTGCAGTTTATTCAGTTTGATATTATTGGAAGGGATATCAGTGTCAGATCATGTGAATGATTTTAATATTATCTTTAATCATCTTGAGATAGTAAAGGTAAATTTTTATGATGATTCTGGGATGATTTTGTTACTGTTATATTTGTAAAATTTATGGTAAGTGATAGTGATGGAAATAATCAATTATTCTGGTAAAACTAATTTGGTACTCTTCGATGTATAAAACATTATTATGAATGAAGGGATCCATATGAAGGAAGTTAGGGTATCTTTTGGTACCATAATTAATGAAAAAGGAAGAAGAAATTCAAATCATCGAAGGAAACAGAGATATTTAATGGATAAATATAGTGGTAGGAGTCAACGTAAATCAACTTGACCCAAACCTACATATTAGAATTTTGTTAAGAGGGAGAACCATAAGAAATATTGTCATGATTGAAAGTCAATCAGAAGGATAGCATTCAGAATATCTAGTTCTATAAATAACACAATGTATGAAGGTATCACTATGATTCTTAGTATTAATATTCTAGTGTAATCATGGATCATATATTTTAGTGAACCCTTTTATTCCATAGGATAAATAGGATACATGTAAAAATTTTGTTTCTAGAAAATTTTGTAATGTGCACCAAGTGGATGATGAAACTTTTTAGATTACGGGAAATGGAGATGTAAATGTTTGAATGAAAAATAGAATCCTTATTGAGCTGAAGGTTGTTCGATATATTCCTAATCATTAGATGTATCTTATTTCCACTATCCAGTTTTATGATGTTGGGTTTGGAACAATATTTGTTAATAGAGTGTAGAAGATCATTTGTGGTTCTATAATAATTATTAAAGGAGTTAAATATGGAACTATAAACCTTATTAGAAGAACAGAAAGAGTCAAAACTTCAAGAGTGTAAACTTTTTGAAGATCATATTTGTGGACCTTTAAATTGGGTCATCTCAGTGATAAGAGTATGAATATTCTAGTGGAAATAGGAATGTTGAAGCTAGATCAGGAAAACTTTAGAAGTTTAAAAAGTTTCATACTTAGTAAGAAATAGAATGTGTATTTCAATCTAAGTGGAATAAATACTAAGGAACATAAGCTAAAAGTTCTATATACTGATGTCTAGTGAGCAGCTCCAGACAAATATCATGTTGGGTAACTATACTTTGTGACTTTAATTGATGATTCTATAAAGAAAGTGTGGCTATATTTTTTGAAACACAAGTTAGATGTGTTCAAAATATTTTTTTTAACTGGAAATCAATCATGGATAGTGAAAAAATATATAAGATTAAGATTTTATGATCTTATAATTGAAGTGATTTCCCTAAAAAGAGTTTTTTAGACATATGGGAATCATAAATAAGAGAACATTTCTTATAGATCTTAATAAAAATATCATTTTGAAGAGGCTAAGACAAACATTAATAGAGAAGGAATGTATCATGATAATTCAATTTTAAATGCCTAAGGAATCTTTGGATGAAACTGTGTACAAACAGACAAACATAATAAATTGAATCCCTTTTTCAAAAATTGGGTAGGAATTAGAAAAATAATAGTAGTCTGGTAAAACACTAGAACTTCATCATCTCAGAATATTTAGTTGTGTTGCCTATGTTTCTGTGGTTTCCAAGGAATGAGACAAATTTTAAGTGAATTCTCACACATGTTTCTTTTTAGGGTACAAAAATGAATAATTTGGTTCTCAAATTTGGTATAATTGTTAGAGGGAAGTCAGTTGAAGTATAAATATTCTTTTCAATGAGTAGGTTCTTTGGAAGGAATAGAACTTGGTGGAAAAGGAACATGTGAAGAAATAATCATCTAAATTCCAAGTTGACCTGTGTGGAAGTTCCATAGGTATTAAAATTATATAAATATTAGGTGTTTTTTAGTATACAAAAAATTCTCAAATTCTAGAGGAAAGTTTAGATAGTAGCATCATAAGTTTAAATAGTAGACTAGTTGAAGTTATAATAGAATGAACAAAGACTAGTGAAGTTTATGGAGGAGTACAAAAGGATACTTTCTGTAAGTATCTAGATAATAAAGATTAGAAATGTATGAATAATCACAATGGTCTTATAGGATTATATGACCAGTACATAGGTATGATGTGGATCTTAACTTCTCAGTTTTAATGGATGGAGGAGAACCTGAAAGTCTAGAAGAGGGATATATTCTTAACTATTTCACTAAGTGGGAATTGTATATGAAGTAAGAGTTGGATTTTTATATATGAATGACACTTGGGATCTTGAAATAACTTCTACATAGAAAGAATGAAATGGATAATAAATGGGTTTTATAGTTAAAGGAAGAAGTGAACAAAAGTAATAAGTGTAAGTATAGGCTAGTGGTGAAAGGTTTTAAAAAAATAAAGTTATTGATTTTTCATGAACATTATCACTAGTTTTAAAGCATACTGCTTTCAAAACTATGCTGAGTATGGTTGATTTCATAGATCTATATCTAGAAAAAATTGATTTGAAGACTGCTTTTTAGCATGGTGATATGGATGAGGAAATATATATAAGAAACCTAATGGTATCATTGAAAAACATAATCATGACTTGGTGTGTAAACTCAAAAGAAGTATTTATGGGTTTAAATGAGAACCAATGAAGTGGAACCTAAAATTTGATAATTTTATATCAAATAAAGGTTTCTTTTAAAGAAACTCGTATCGTTGTTGCTGATGAAAGAAGTTTGAATATTGGAGCTTCATCATTATATTTCTCTATAGGGATGATATGCTTCTAGATGGTCCCAATTTGAAATGGATTCAAGATCTCAAGAATTATTTTTCAAGGAGATTTGAAATGAAATATCTTGGTGAATCTAAGAAGATCTTGGGAATTCAGATTGAAAGAGATAAAAGTTCTAAATGTTTGGATCTATCTCATAAGGAGTAAATCCTTAAATTCATTGAATATTTTGGGATTAATGGATGTAAATTTTTTGCTACAACTCTTTCCTTACATTTAAAGTTATCCAAGGAGAATGCACCTTGAATGAAATATGTGGTGAAGAACATGGATAAGTTCTATTTACATCTACCATAATAATTTTGATGAATGATTTACTATGAAATTGTATAGATATTTCTCATTCAATGGGATTTGTTAGTTGGTTTATGGAAAATCAAGGAGAAAAACATTGGGAAGCCTTGAAATGGATTATTTGATATCTCATAGGAATAAAATATTCTTACATATGTTATGATATAAATGAACCATTAAAAGGATATACTGATGCTAACTTTGGGAGAGATACATATACCCAAAAGAGTAATTCTAGTTATGTCTTTACTTATAGAGGAAAAATATATATTGGATGTTAATATTGCAGCTAGTTGGTTCTCTTTTATCAATGAAGGAAGATTATTTTACAAAAATGGAAGTAGGAATGGAAATGGTGTGGTTGATTAATTTTTTTGAATTATTATAAAGGTGATAAGAAGGTAGGACACTTTACTTTGATAGTATTCACTTGGTGAAAATTCATGTTCTATATGCACAAAAAAAACATATTGACCTAAAGTATGATCATGTCCGGAAGTATATAGAAGACGTGGAACTTAAGCTATGAAATATTTATTAGAAATAAAACCTAGTAGACATGATCACTGAAGTGTTGGATCAATAATGTGTGAGGCTATATAAAACTTTAGTGGGATTGGGGTTAATAGAAGAAGAAGGATGGGGAATAATACACTGATAAAAAGCAGGCTAAGTTCACTTGTTTTACAAAGTGTTTTTTGGTTTATAGATGGATCCTTGAAGTAGTATTTAAGTTGGATATTATTAGGATCATGAAACCTCTTCAAGGATCTATATTTATTTTACTAAAATTTCATGACATATTTTACTAGAATAAGGCTGTGGTAGGAAGAATTTATTAATAGTGTTTTGTCATATCATTGAAATATTAGGTATTTAGTTCACTGGAAGTTTGAAAAGTCCTCATTTTAATTACTCTTAATATAGAGATGTGTAGAAAAAGATTAATACTTTTAATCATTGTTCAACTAATATTGATTGGAAGTTAAACTGGAGAAATATATAGGGGATCGACAGTTGCACAATGAAATGAATGGATATCCATGATTATAGGAATTTAGTGTTATCAGTTGACCAGGTGGGGAAATCTATAAAAAGAGGGTGGGAATAGTTTTATAAATTAGGATGTGAGTGTTGAGAAATATTTTAAGTTAGTGATCAATATGGTGGTATAGTCACAATTATTGAAACTTTATACTTCTTAAGTAATAAAATCTTATAGTGTTCTCTCACGGATGTATAATGAAAATACGATCCATGTAAACCAAAAGTGTTCCTTAATAATTCCTTTTCTTTTGTAAAATATTGCATAATTATTTTTATTTGAAGTCTTTATGCATGAAGATTTAGGGTTCTATTGATATTCCTAAGTTCTTGAGAATTTAGTCAAGGATGTGTGACATAACATAGCGTGTGAAGCCAAAAGTGTAATCTTTCAGTGGTTTAACGATTTGAAATTATGACTGTTTAAATTATGGAGACATTATTGTTTTATGACTAAGACACCTCCAAATATATTATGGTAGTGATTTACTATATTTTTATCACTGATGTTTCTTATGCATTTTCTTTTCATTTTTGGATTTCTGTTTGAATGAGGGAAAATATGTCACGGTTTCCCTTTTTCTCCCACAATATCTTTTTATTTTATTATTAAAAGGAAAGGGGTAACATTATATTTTCCATGCCTATTTCAATTATTATTATTATTATTATTATTATAAAATATTATGTTTTTTTGAAATTTAAAATGAATGTTTACTTTATTTTTATCTTATCAGATATATAGGGGGAGTATGAATCATACATAAATTTGGGGGATCTTAACACCTTATTCAAAGGATCCATTATCTCTAATATCATTAAAACACCCAACCATATTCATGTATATACATAATGACCCTCCTTATTATAGACTGTGCTCCCATGGAAGTTCACATGTAATGAACAAGACCCCATTGGTATAAAATTGGCTTACAAAACCCAAAACCCAAAAAACCAAAACCCAAAATATAAAATTATTTTTATTGTACTATGTTCATAAAAAATATAAAACAGTAAAAATGAAACAATTAATATAAAAAAATCAAATAACTAGGAATTATAAATGATTATAAGTGTAGTAATGAAAAAAAACACAAACTAGTGAAAAATAAAAGTAAGAATAATCTTACAAGAATTACTATAAATAGAAACAATAGTTTGTACACCATGATTCAAAAATACTAGAATCAAGACAAAAATTCTAGATTCATTATCTAAATTATTATAATAATTAATTATCTTGTAAAATTAAAGAATTAGTTATATAAATAAATATTATAAACAACATCATGTAACAACAAGAATGAGTAAAAAATATCTATTTATTTCAAAATACACAAATCCATATTTGAAAAACCATAAAAAAATTCAAACATTATTATCAAAATAATATCAAGTTTATAAAACATTATATAATAATCAATTGGATTTTTAATATACAAAAAAATAATTATGCATCTGACACAAATGAAGGATCATGAATTAGAAGCAACCCGATCCAAGGAATAACAAAATAGATTCAAATCAACCCAAGAAGAAATAATAGAAGCAATGTTAAATTTTAAAATATCAAATTCTAGGTAAAATTATATAAAGACACATCCAAATAGAAGTAATGTTTATAAATTAAAATGTTGAATAAATAAAAAATATAAATCATTAAATGAATAATAAGATTTATGTGATTTGACCAATTGACCTATGTGCATGGGGCATGATCATTACATGATTAACTATACAATGGTAAAATTAGTACAAGAAGTAGTTAGAGAAATGAAAAATTCAGGGCCAAAGGTGTAAATGACACACATGATAAAAAATAAGTAACATGCACAAGTCTTACAAAATATCTATAAATAAAACATAAACAGGACCAAGACACCCTTACTAGGGATCAATATCACCTTTGTCAATGAAAAAGATTATTACTAGGTACTGAAATCATAACCATAAAGTTCTTTAGGTTCTATCCTCCATGATCATTGGTGATCTATAGGTTATTCACTTTCCAAGTTGGTGTTACCATCCAAGATCACACACCAAAACCCAAAACAATGGGGTCACAACAACTCTAGCGTCAGACAACTATCTCTATAAACCGAAGCCTTCTATCCCTCACTTGGATTCTCCTCCAATGAGAAATAAATGAGGCATCTAGAGATCTCCCTTATCAATCTAACTATATTACCAAATCCAAAGTGGTTTTCCCAAAGGAAAAATCCAAAAAATGAAAATTATTCTCTATAAAATAGAATCTTGGTGAAATTATTATACCACAACAAATATTTTACCACATGTGAGGAGTCATAACATCAAATCATAGGACACCAAGAATAAATATGGAATCATCACATAGAGAAAGTACACCTAGGTAAAAAAAGATTAAGGGGGTTCATCCCTATGATAAATTTTAATCAACAACTCACAATGACCCAAATTAATCATAGATGAGAAAGAGAGATATGAGACATAGAAATAGCCCAGACACCAAAAAAGAAAAATAACACTAATTTCATAAATAAAATGTAAAATTTAAAAAATATTAATTAAATAAAATTTATTAACAAATTAAGTGAATAAAAATTCATAATTCCCCACATGGTAATTAAAATTCATGAAAAAATAATATGAAAAAGTACCACATATTCTCCACCTTGAAAATTAAATCCCTAACCATATAATGATTCTACACCACTTACCATCATCAATCCAGGTACATCCTAAATAGGAAATGACTAAAGGGTACAACAATTTTGTTATCCTCTAACATGAATTAACGTGACACATGCTGCCTATATTGAATAATATTCTAAATCTATTAACATTCTTATAATTAAAAAAAATCTAAACAAAATACATTATTAGAACTATACCTACACTTAGCCAAGTCAGCCTCTAAGACCTTTCCAATGAGGAAATTCAGACCAGCTAGTCACTTGCCAATATATTTCCCTATAACATCTCACCGGTGACTAAAAAAACTAATAAATAGAGTAATACCCATCATAAAATGAAACATAGAAAATAAAACTTAGAAAACTCATAAAAAAATAACTCAATAAAAACAGTACAGTCATGAAACCAATAATAAAATAATAAAAAACTAAAAATAAAATCATAAAAACTATAAAATTAAAGGAGTGACCACCTGAACTAGGAAAAAGTAGACTGAGACATTTAGATCATCGACTCAAGATGAGACATGCCACCTAAACACCACATAATAGGAAGACTATCGATGTAAGAAGACTATCAAGTCTTATCACACCCCATGTTTTATTTATTAATATATTTAATATTATTTGATATTATTTTGATTTATTGCGATTTATTGAGATTTCCAGGAAAAAGTTTTCAAAATTTTAAAAGTTTTGTTGGGGAACATGGTTAGCCTGCATGGTTAGTAAACTGTTTAGATCCTATATGATTGGTCATATCACTATATAGTTATATTTGAAAAAGTTTTCAAAACCATTCAAAATCCTAGGAGTAACCATGTGAGGTTTTTTTGAGTATCCAGTATGGGTAGCATGATTACCGTACAAGTTTTTAAACCATTTAGAAAAGCTGTGCACATAACCCATTTTTTTATTTTCCCTTATTATTTATTTTATCCCCTTTATTTTCACCCTCCTATTTCATGACTCACACCTTTCCCAACTAAATCCCCTTGCATGCATGTACTCCCCTTATGGACTCCTCTCCTCTCGACTATTCATCCCATATTATTCATGGATTAAGGTCTATTCTTCAAGGTAAGAGTTACTCTTCCCTCTTCCATTATTTCTATGTTTTCTCCTTCCCTCTTTCAATTTTGTTTATGAAAACCATAGGGGTTTTGGGTTTTCTGATTTTTGATATTCTATTTGTTTCTATGGTTTTTTAGGTTCATTCCACCCCATTTGGTTGTCCGGCATCAAAGATGATTTGTTCCAACATGTAGCCTCTTGATTCCACTCAAATTGAGATATGTTTCCATATGTATCATATTTAAATTTAGAAAACCTTTATTACTTGATATTATAAACATTTTATTTTAATAATTATGACTATTTGTTTATGTTAAGTTTGATTTTACCAAGGTTTCCAGGTGTTCTTTAATTGACATAATACCTTCACTTGGAATTTTAAGTGAAGCTTGAAATGCTAAGTATTTAAAAATTATTGAAATATATATTTTTCAATTAAATTGAGATATTTAAAGTGGTTTAAACTCATTTGGGTTTATAGATAAATTTAAAATCTTTGTTTGGACGTTCTTAGGCTTTAAGTGAAAATTGAATTGATTTTTCCAAAGGGATGTTCAAAATGGAATTTTTTAAATTTGTTTTAGAATATATTTAGAAATATTTTTTTGATTGGATTTTAAAATTCCAAGTATCACCAAGTTATTTCTTAAATAAAATTTTGTTTTTAATAAAAAGGTTACTTTTATGAAATGTCACTTCATATATATATATATCTATGATGGTTCTAAAAATATATATTGGAATATATACATATACATATACATATATTTATATTTATATGCACATATTCACATGATAATATGTGAATTTGTGCAATGAGATATACATATCTCTGTGTGTGTTTGTGTTTATGTGTGTGTAAGAGTATATGAGGAAAACTAGAAACAAGGTGGTGGGGGGGGGGGGGGATCTCTTGGTTTCTAAAATATAATTAAAAGGATTTATTGGAACTTTTAAGATATTTATAAATGTGTGCATGTGTGTGGGATCATCTTGAACCCTATTTTTTTTTGACATAGAATCTGGACCTTAGAGTGTGATTTATGTTTTTTATTGTGTGATTCTTATGTGATAAAGATTATTTTTTGAGGGGGTGATATGGGAGATAGTGAGTTATTTTACATTCTTAGTGATTCTTACATTTATCATTGTTTACTATTTGTGCTTATTATTGGATATATTTTTTGCTTTCACCCTTTACTTATTTTGTTTATGGGAAACCTAGTTATAGGGTACACCAACTAGGACCAGAAAGGATTCCTTTGCACTATCTATTCTAGTGAAGTATGTTTACCATCCACTCACATGTGATGTGATAAATGGCCATTCTACTAGATGCTAGCGAAGTAATTTTAGAGGTTACCTAGCTTAAGTATCCTAAGGTAGAGCCCATGAAACTTATCCCTTGATTAGTAGATTGAAAAAGTGGGATCATATTGTTTCTTTAGATTATATTGTTTACTTGATATGTGTGGCACCTGATATTGGGTTCTTCTATTTGTCTCATTGTATCTATGACATGGTTCTTTTTTGTATTTCTTTTATTATCCATACTGCATGTTTTAGTTTCCCCTTAAAAACCTATTTAAAATTATTTTAAAGGATATTTTTAAATAGGAAACAAAAAGGGACATAGGCCTGTAAAATGTTTTCCAAGTGATTATTAAAAATAAAAATAATGAAATAAGAAATTTTATAAAACCACATTGATCTGTTATTGGTTTTAAATGAAATTAAGTATGAAAATACTATTTTCTATTCCTATTTTCAAACTAGAAATAAATATATATTTATTTAAAAAATTTATACTTTGGGTGTGGTTTCTCTTTAGCATGCCTACTAATATTTAGCTAATGCTAATAGATAATTTAAGTTTTAGGATTTAATTTTTCTCTTGGATGATCTTATGAGAGTTTATTGATTGAGGTATATCTATTTTTTAGTTTCCTTTTAAAATTTTTCCAATTGGGATTTTGGTTCTTTCTGTAGATAGAGGTTGTGATATCTATTGGTATCTTAAGTAAAGGAATCTAGAGGTAGATTTTCATCTTTTCATATGCATGGGAGGGATATCGGGGGAGAGTAGAGGGATTGTTTTTTTAAATTTATTTTCTTCTTTATAGTTTATGTTTTATATATGATTTGGCACATATTTATGATATATGAGTGTGTCATTCCATTTTTTCATTAAATTTATACAATTTATTTTACACTTATTCAAGGGTTAAATCATTCCCATTGCATGTATATGATTATATGGATCTTGTCTCCAGCCCGTGGGGATTAGGAATGCCCCTTGGGCCCTATTGTGGGACATCTTAGGTATATGATGGATGTATGACTCACGATGGTTTGTGAAAAGTCCAAAAAATATAGATACATGATCTCTATATAATAAAAAAACTACCTATTACTATTAAAAGGTTCTTAAGGACAAAATATAAGACATAACACCCACTAGTGATCCAAGAGAAACTAGCTACGAATTAAGAGAAAATAAACCAAAACTAGTCTATCTATCCTAGAGATACAAGGCACCTAATTCCTTGGAAACCTATACCAATCCACTAAAGAGTTAAATCATTAAGGATAAAAATATTGGTTTCTAACCAAGTAACAAACAATAATTGCACTCAAACTTCCCAATCCCAAGCTCCACTCAAAACTAGCAATAACCTAGATATGCCGGACCAAAATAGGACAAATAAATAAAGGAAAAATACTAGAGATGAATACCATATCAAATTTTCTGGAATAAGGTAAAAACAAAGGAGAAAAAACACACTTAAATACCCCTCCACACACCCCACACAACTAACCAAAACCTCTCACACGATTCAACCTCCCACTAACACCTTCCTTCCCCAAAACCCAAGACACACACTAAGGAACAACTAAGGTCTCTATAGGTCCTAGGACAAGATAAAAACCTAGGGAAAACTAGCAAGTAAATAAAAATCATAGTATATTAAAAATTACATATAAAAGAGAGAAATAAAAATCTTATTTAATGAATTAAAAGCATTATGTAATGTAAAATCCACAAAATAATCATTTAAAGTAATAAGTAAATCAATTATGAATTTTTTAGATACAACATTATACCCAGTTTGGCTCTAATACCAATTATTTTGAGCTAAACTAACATAGTAGCCCACATTAAATGACCAGAATCCCATAGATATAAATTTGGTTTACAAAACCAAAAATATGAAATCTAAAATGATGTTTTTTATACCATGTTTATAAAAAATATAAATTAATAAACATAAAAAAATTCTTATAAATAGATTCCAATAACTAGTAATTCCAAATGATTATAATGTAATTAGTAACAAAAATAAAATACTAGTGGAAAATACAAGTAAGAAAAATCTTGTGAGAATTATCATAAAAATAAACAATATTATATACAATATGATTCAAAAAAATCAGAATCAAGATAAGATTTATAGATTCAACATGTATATACCCATAATAATGAATTCTATTTTAAAATTAAAGAATTAATTATAACATGATAGAGTGTAAGCATCAACATACATTGACAGGAACATGAAAAATAGATCCATTTATTTCAGCAAACATTCATCCATATTTGTAAAAATCGAAATTAATTTTGACATGCTTATCAGAAGCATAAATGGTTTAAAAAACTAGATAGAATTTTCAATATGATGTTCAAAAACCAAAACATAAGCATAAATTCTAAAAAAATTAAGGATCTTGAATTAGAAGTAACTTGAGCCAAGAAATATCAAAACTGATTTAAATCAACTCAAGAATCATGAAAAGAAAGAATTTTCTCTATTATAATATTGAATTACACATCGAATTGAATAAATACAAATATAAAAAAACTCATTATTTAAAAATTACAAGATTTAATTAATAAAAAATAGAAAGAAATAAATTTAATAGGGGATTTACATGCTTTGTACAATTTTCATATATAAATGGGGCATGATCATCATAGGTTTCACTATGTAATGGGAAAGGAGTAAAAGAAGCAGTGAGTGACATGAACATAGTAGAACCAAAGACATATATGGAACACATGATAAAAAATAATATGCACACATAATAATTCAAAAAAAGTTGAAAAATAAAACATAAAAAGGACTGAGACCCCCTTAAAAGGAATCAATATCACCTTTGTCAAAGAAAAATCATGCTGTAAGGTGTTGGAATCATCATCATTGAGTTATTTAGATCTGGTACTCTATGATCTCCATTTCTATCCAAATTTTTCACCATCCAAGTTGTTCATCACTATCCAAGATCACACAGCGTGGACCAGCAAAGAGGTTGCAACAACCTCAAGGTCTGATAATGAGCTCCATGAACTAGTGCCTTCCAGACCTTACATGGATTCTCCAATGATGATCCATGAGCCAAGCCACTAGTATAACAACCCTACTCATTATTACACATTAATACATGTTTTATTAAATAAAATTACACTTAATATAACCCAGAAGATCAAGAGGTTTAGTGTCTTTGGGAAATTAGGTACATTACATAATAACTTAAAATATGAAAATAAACATCTTTATTGAAAAATTATTTAACATGATAAAAATATTCCTTTATACTTAACACTGCATGGGATAACTGATGGACATACATAAGAAAGTGGTGAGCTATAAATCCTAATAAGGGAATAAACAAGGCATAACATGATGAATATAATACATGTTAGAAAATAGGCATATGAATGGATAATAAAAGGAACATGAATAATAAGGAATGATATATCATGATAATTATAACATGGGAAATGCAGTAACAACATACAACATACAACATGACATAATCATGAGTCAAGTATCATTGCACATGGAGAAGCATGAGTCAAGATTCATTGCACATGGAGGACCATGGGTTAAGGGTCATTAAAAATAGAGGATAATGAGTCAAGGATATCTTACAAGACCATTTCACATGACATATCATGATACTAAACATTACCCAATGCATTGGAGTTCTATCGGGGCACACCATTTAGAATCATTTCATTCTCATGCTTAAGTGTGCCACATATATCATACAAAACAGATTCATTACACATAACAATTTATTAAAAAAAAATCAAGGAATATAGAATAAATACATTTATGTCCCTAATAAATAATTGTATTTACATAAAGGTTAATACCCTTGATAGAAAAAATGGGTTTGGTATTCACTACACAATTATTTTGGCACGAAAAATCACGGTGAAATTTCAGCAGCATAACATCATTACTTAAAAATTCATAAAATTGGTTGATGAGAGATAAAGGGGTCTATCATCATTTATAATTAAAATTTAAATTAAGTTTTACATATAAAGACCTGTCCCAATATAAGGTATTGTATATATAATGCATAACATAATAAAGAAACTTGAAGAAAGAGGAGAAAGGAAAGAACCCTTACAAAATTTCGGCATGGTAATGAGTGTTCATAAAGGTTAATAGGAGGGATAAATGATATTTAAATGGAATGAAATCATTTATAAATAAAATTTAAATTAAGGGGTATATTAAATAACATATCCCAATATAATCAAATGGAAATTAAAATACATAACATTAAAGGAGTTCTTGGTAAGAGAGGAGAGTGGAAGATCCCTTACAAAATTTTGACATGGTATGGGTGTGCATAGAGGTTCATATTAGGGATAAATGAGAGTGAAAGGGGATATCATAACTTATAAATAAAATTTATAGTAAGGGTTATATGGAATAACATATCCCAATATATGAAAATGGAAATTAAAAGACATAACATTAAAGGAGTTCTTGATAAAAGAGGAGAGTGGAAGATCCCTTACTTAAGTGTGTGACTCCAAAGGATTAGGAGAGGCTTATTGAAAGCTTTGTGGAGCCTTGGGAGGAATCTAGGAAGTATATAGAATATTTTTGACTTTATAAAAAGATTTTTAGTGAATATAAATTGGATATTGGGTGGGTTTATATAGGAAAGGTGGTAGATTTCTTTATTATTTATGTTTTGGAATCTATATAATAAAATATCCAAAAACACAAACCATCCCATGGTTTTTACCCATGGTTTCTTATAAATTGGAGTGGTATACAATATTTTATAAGTAAAAGGGCTTAAATTATTAAAATATTACCCTTGGTGTTGTAGAGGTGAGTCACACTCTTAAAGAAATGATTTTAAAATCATAAAATATATTATAAGTCTTGGAGGATTCATAATGGATTTAAAAAATAAATAAAATAACCTTAAAACCACATTATTTTAAAGGGAAAAAATATATTTGGTCATTTATCCAATTTATATTACTTATTACATCATATTTGGGTCATTATTATGTCATAAAACACAAAGTATATTTATACAATATTTAATTTTTACCCAAACATTCAATTGTCTCAGAAAATTATGAAAAATTCAACATTGGATAATTTATATGTAATGATTCCAAAAATAATATTATTTTATCTAAATAATTTTCTAAATATGTTATTTTTTACTTTTAAAATAAAAACTGACATTTATTAAAAATGAAAGGTTTTTTACAATAACATTTTTTGAACCCTTATAAAAAATTACATTTGACTTCCTAAAAATTATATGATCATATATATTTAATAAAATTTATTTAATACTAATATTTTATTAAAAAAAATTATTAAAAAAATCCATTAATTCATCAAAATATATTTCTTAATTGAATTTTACTATTAACTAAAATACTATTTTTGATTTAAAAATAATTTAGAAAGTAACAATAATAGGATGAAAATATATTCATTATTTTATAAAAAATAATGTATATATTCATAATTATATGGTCTTGATACATATCCCTTAAATACACCATTATAAACCCTAAGAGTAAGGTGTACTATGGTGGGGCTTTATTAGGGCCATTAAATGAACATGGTTTGGGATATGATCTCAATGAGCTTGAACTTCTCCCGTAAACGGTTTTGATCATGCTTAAGTTGTTAGATCTTGGCTTGGGATTAGTCTAGGGAAGATCCCATAAATTCTATCTCCCTAGGAATCTATGATAAATGGGATTTATAGGGTATGATCGTACTGGTTGAGGCCATCAATTTCTTTGTACGTGTCAAATAGATTTTTTAAAACCCTATATTTATACTAGTCATGTGATCACTGTTCAACAACTATATTATAAATAGTAAAGATACTTAACATTAATTAAAATCCAATTGGATAAAAAAAAATAAGTGCATGTTTTTTATATAACCATATTATATAATAATACATTAAATTGAATAAAAAGAGGAATTTTATTTATAATAGTTTGGGTTGTTACAATATTCCCCCCTTAAGAAATTTCAACCTCATAATTTTCTTTTCCCACACTAAATAGATGAGGGTAACTCTACTTTTTCACCTCCTTCGGTTCCCATATTTCTTCTTCAAACTTTTGGTTTCTCCACAACACTTTTAAGAGGTGAATTTTCTTATTTTTTATACCTTTTTCTCTATGATCTAAGATATTCATTGGATGCTCTTAATAGGAAATATCATTCTACAATGGTACCACCTCTAGAATGAGTACATGTGAGGGTTAAGGTATTTACTTCCTCAATAGTAATACATGGAATACATCATGAACTCGAGATAAGTTAGGTGGTATTTCAAGTCAATAGGCCACCACTCTAATGCGATCAAGGATCTCAAAGGGGCCGATATATCTTAGACTAAGCCTTCCATTCTTCAAAAATATCATTACTCTATTCCATGTAGATATGTATAGGAATACCATGTCTCTAATATCAAACTCTAGGTCACATCGATGATTGTCAGTATATCTCTTTTTTCAACTCTGAGCAGCTTTGATGTGCTGTTGAATAGTATTAACCTTCTCCACTATTTCTTTGACCATTTCAGAAGCTAGAAGTTTTCATTCCCCAAAATCATCCAAAAATGTCAGTGTTCTCAACCTCTTCCTATAGAAGTATTCATAGGGATCGATTTGGATTCTCTATTGGAAACTGTTGTTGTAAGAGAACTCGACCAGAGGAAGATGTTGGTACCATCCTCCTTTTAAGTCAATTGAGAAAAATCTCAAAATGTCCTAAATTATTTGGATAGTTCAATCAGATTTACCATCATTTTGAGGGTGATAAGCCATACTAAAGTTCAGGTCAGTGTTTAGAGCATGATGTAGAATTTTCCAAAACGTATAGTTGAATCTTAGATCCCAATCAGACACAATCGATAGTGGTACTCAATATAGCCTTATGAATTCTATGATTTATATCCATGAAAGTTGATCCAGTGAAAAATCATATCAAATTGTAATGAAGTGTTCCATCTTTTAAAGAAAATCTATAATAACTAGATAGCATTATTTCCTTTGGATATCTTCAGAAGTCCAGTGAAAAATTCCATGGTGATGTTTTCCCATTTCCATGTTGGTATGTGTAATGGTTTCATCATCCCCTTAGATATCTTCCTTTAATACCTCACTTAATGACATATGAGACACTTTGATGTATATTCAATGATCTACTTATTCATGTTGTCCCACCAATAGTGATCTTGGAGATCTCAATATATATTTGTGTTTCCTGGGTGAATGGAGAAAGTAAAACTATGTGCATCATCCAATATTTCCTTCTTTAACTCAGGATTTGATGGAACACATAGTCTTGACCCAAATCTCATAATTAATTATTCATTAACATTTAAATCCAATGATTTCCCTTTCCTTATAGTTTCCACTTTCTTTTTAATTACCACATCATATTTTTTAGAATCCTTTAACCATTCAAAATGATATGATTGAGCAATAATTTGTGAAAGGATTGATGATGTTCCTTTCTTTATGATTCCCATGTCCATCCTATTCAAATATAAGAAGATCGGTTCCTTCTAAATTCTCATTGATGATAGAATTTATGGATCATTTCTAATTAGATCATTCACCACTTTTTTCAATTTACTAAGATGGCAGTGGATTGAATAGTCATAATCCTTGATGAGATCTAACTATCTTTGTTGGTTCATATTCAGATATTTCTGTGTGAATATATATTTAAGACTTTTGTTATCTATATATATTTCACAATTATCTCCATATAGATAATGTCACAAAATTTTCAAAGTTAAGATCACCAATTACAACTCTAGATCATGTGTGGGATAGTTTTTCTCATTAATTTTCAACTAACTTGAAGCATAGGCTATGAATTTTTCATTTTTCATCAATAAAAAACCCAAAACATTATTTGAAGCATCACTAAAAATTAAGAAAATTTCCCCACTTGTGGGTAGTGTGAGTATAGGGGTAGTGATAAGCCTCCTTTTCAAATACATGAATATTTATTCACATTAATAATTATATAAAAACTTGACTCCCTTCTGAGTTATCTTGGTAATAGGTTTTTTTTATTATGAGAAATTCTTCACAAATCAATGATAATATCCAACTAACCTAAGGAAACTATAGATATCTATCACATTATTTGGCCTCATCCATCCTTTAACTTATTTTTTATTTTAATGATCCACATATATACCATTTTTTGTGATTATATTCCCTAAGAATGATAATTATTTCAACGAGAACTCTTACTTGTTGAACTTTTCATAGTGCTTCTCCTTTCACAAGGTCTTTAGCACAGTGCTAAAATATTCCTCATGCTCCTCCTTGGGTTTGGAGTATTTTAGAATGTCATATATAAATAATACTACAAACTTGTCTAGGTAATCTCTAAAGAATCTATTCATTAAATCCTTGAATATTTCTGGAGCACTAGTGAGTATAAATGACATTACTATGAACTCTTAGTGCCCATACATTGTACAAAAAGAAGTCTTGGGGATATCCTCCTTATTCACCCTAAATTGGTAATATTACAACTATATATTCACCTTGGAGATGTATTGTGATCCACATAGCTGATCGAACAAGTCATCAATTCATGGAAAATGATACTTGTTCTTTATCATCATCTTATTGATCTCATGATAATCAAAGCAAAGGTGCATAGAACCATCCTTCTTCTTGATGAAGAGGACTGGTGTACCCCATGGTGAAGCACTTGGGTATATGAATCCTTTATCTAGATTCTCCTATTGTTGTTTCTTTAGTTACTTAAGTTCCACAATATACATCCTATATAGAGTCTTGGATATTATAAATTCCCCAAGTATAAGTTTGATTGAAAATTCAACCTATCAGCTGAGAGGAAGACCGTGCAATTCCTCGGTAAATACATCAGTGTATTCCCTCATAATAGTAATTTATTCTAGGATGATCCTTTCCTTAGAATCAATCATTTGATCTAGATATTCTTTCTCATAGGGAAATAATGTCCATGATTGAGATGATGGCACTAACGAAGATTCATCCTTCTCCTTGCACTTGTATATAATCAGGGATCGATTCTTCATATGGATAGTGATTTACTTATCCTATAAATTTATGTTGGATCTATATAGGGAAAGACAATCTATTCCAAAAATTTCATCAAATTCCACCAAATGGAGTATGAAAAGGTTTTTCGAGAAGTTTATGCCACAAATTGTGATAAGGGAGGAATTATATACTTGGGATGAAAAAATTTCCCCATTTTCCATTTTCACTAACATATTGACTTCCATACTTTGTGTTAGTGTTTGGATAGTTCTATTAAACTTTCGTGATATAAATGAATGTGTAGATCCATAATCAAAAAGTATGTTCACTGTTCTTTAATGAATAACCAGTATACCTATCACCACTTCATTGTAGGGATTCACTTTGGTGGTAATGATGGAAAAATCTCACCCTTTCTGCCTTGGATGTTTTTGGTTGCCTCTGAAAACCATTATCTAAGGGAATTAATTCAAAATTTTCCTAGTTCATTATAGTTGTAGAAATGAATAATGTGTTGAGGGTTGACTGGTGAATTCATTTCCTCCATCACAATAGCGGGTTTCTCTTATTGACAATTATTAGCTAGGTGTCCATCATTAGCACACCTAAATCATTTCCTTTCTCCATTTAGGAAATTTATAGGGTTCTTCTTCCCACAACCTTGAAAAGTAGGATGTTTAAATTTCTTGGCACTATTAGATCTCTCTATAAGACTACCAAAATTAAACTCCAATTTCCTCCTCTTATCCCCATGATACCCTTGAGATTTTCTGATCTCCATTTCAATTTTGAGAGAACATTGGACAATTTATTCATAGCTATCAAAGTCACGAATCAACAGGGTTTTTCATATACTAGGTTTTATCCCACTCAAGAAGTGTTCAACCTCACATTTGGGGGTAATGAAAATACCATAGGTGTATCATGCAAGTATTGTGACATTTTCCTCATATGCCTCAATAGATTTGTCATCATTTTGATTGAGTTCAAGTAAATACATTTCTATTTTAAGATGGAGAGTGTAAAGATAATATTTATCAAAATACATTTTCTAGAATTCCTTCCACTCCATTTCTTTGATATCTTCCTCAGGATTTATATTCTTGATCAATTTCCACCACTGATCAGCTTCTCCCTCCATATGATAAGCCACTAGAAGAACATTTTCTTGTTCATAACATTGAAGGATGGAGGATATATTATCAATGTATTTGATCCATTGTTATGTAATTAATGGATTATATGATCTATTAAAAGTAGGAGGCCTTTATCCCATGAAGATCTTGATTGTAGGTTGTTCTGTCTTAGGGGGGTTTGAGAACTCCTTTTGATCTAGGTTTCTATTCATAAATTTAATTGGATAAGATATTATTGTGACAAATTTTGTGATTCCTATTCCTATCAGATTGGGAATCTCATTGGGAAAATCATCACACTTCCATTTACATTTTTTTTAACATGATTCCTTCTATTTATGACCATTAGGTAGAATAAAAAGCAAAATTAGGGATGATTATATTAATTAAACACATAAAGTGGAATCCAATGAAATTAAAGTGATAAATTATAAATTAAATTTACCTCATTAACTAATGAGTTTCTAGGCATCAATATATCTTATCTATGATCCATTTTCTAACATATATTCTGATGGGAATTTTTTTGTTTACACACTAATGTATGTTCTATTACATAAAATTACACTTAATAAAACCCATAAGATCAAGAGGTCTAGTGTATTTTGGAAATTAGGTACATTACATAACAACTTAAAACATGAAAAGAAACATATTTATTGAAAACTTCTTTAACATGACCAAAATGTTCCTCCGTACTTAACAATGCATGGGATAACCTGAGGACATACATAAGAAAGGGGTGATCTATAAATACCAGTAATGGAATAAACAAGGAATAACCCGATAGAGACAATAAATGTTATATAATAGTCATATAAATGGATAATAAAAGGAACATGAATAATAAGGAATGATATAAAATGATAATTATAACATTGGAAATGGTGAAACAACATACAACATGACATAATCATGAGTCAAGGATCAATGCACATGGAGGAACATAAGTCAAGGATCATTTCACATGGAGGAGCACGAGTCAAGGATCATTGAACATGGAGGATAATGAGACAATTATAGATTCCAAGAGAATTCTACACAAAAAATCATGATACTAACCATTACCCAATGCATTGGAGCACTATTAGGGTACACCCTTTAGAATCATTTCATTCTCATGCTTCAGTGTGCCACATAGATCATGAAAAATGGATTCATTCAACATCATAATTTATTACATGCTTAAGGAATGTGGAATAAATACATGTATGTCCAAAATAAGTAATTATATGTTAATAAAGGTGAATATTCTTGATAGAAAAAATGGGTATGATATTCACTACACAATTATTTGGGAATGGAAAATCACAGTTAAATTTTAGCATCATAACAATGTTGCTTAAAAATTAATAAAATGGGATGATGAGAAAGAAAGTGGTATTTAATAATTTATAAATTAAATATATATTAAGGGATATAGGGAAAGACATTTTACAACATAAGTAATTGGATATATAAGTTGTAACATAATAAAGAAACTTGAAGATAGAGGAGAAAGGAAAGATATCTTACAAAATTTCGACATGGTAACAGGTGTACATAAAGGTTCATAGGAGAGATAAATTATAGTTAAAGGGGATATAATAATTTATACATAAAATTGAAAGTAATTGTGATATGTAATAAAATATCCCAATATAATAAAATTTAAATTAAAAGACATAACATTAGAGGAGTTCTTTATAAAAGAGGAGAGTGGAAGATCTCTTACTTGAGTGTGTGACTCCAAAGTCTTGGGAGAGGATTATTGAAAGCTTGGGGGAACATTGGGATGACTATAAAGAGTTGAGGTAAGAATTTGTACAAGCTAAAAAGAGTTTGGGTGAATATAAATGGGAGGTTGGGTGGGTTTATTTAGGAAAGGAGGTGGATTTATTTATTATTTAGGTTTTGGACTCTACATAATAAAATATCCAAAACCAAAAACCATCCCATGTAATTTCCAATGGTTTCATCAAAATGGTAGTGGTATAAATTATTTTATAAGGAAAAGGGCCAAAATTATTAAAATTTTACCCTTGGTGACGTGAAGGTGAGTCACACTCTTAAAGAAATGATTTTAAAATCATGAAATATATTATAAGTCTTGGAGGATTCATAATATATTTAAAAAATAAATCAAATAAAATTAAAACAAAATTATTTTAAAGCTAAAACATATATTTGGTCGTTTATCCTATTTATATTAATGATTAAATTACATTTGGGTCATTATGATGTCATAAAACACAAAGTATATTTATACGATATTTAGTTTTTACCTGAAAATTCAACTGTCTCAGAAAATTATGAAATATTCACTGTTGGATAATTTCAAAATTCTAATTCCAAAAATAATATTAATTTTATCAAATATATTTTTTCTAAATATGTGAATTTTCACTTTATAATAGAAAACGTCATTTATTGAAAATGATGGTTTTTTGACAATAACATTTTTTTGAACCCTTATAAAAAATTACATTTGACTTCATAAAAATTATATGATCATTTATATTTAATAAAAGTTATTTAAAAATAATATTTTATTAAATATTATTTATTTCATAAAATCATTAATTCATCAAAATAGTTTTCTTAATTGAATTTGAATATTAACCCAAAATACTATTTTTACTTCAAAAATCATTTACAAAGTAACAATAATAGGATGAAAATATTTTCATTATTTTATACAAAATAATATACATATTACTAATGCTAGGGTCTTGATACATATCCCTTCAATACACCAGCATAATCCCTAAGAGTAAGGTGTGAAATGGTGGGGTTTTTACGGGTCCGTTTGGTGAACATGGTTTGGGACATGATCTTGATGAGCTTGAAATTCTCCCATAAACGATTTCACTCATGCTTAAGTTGTTGGATATCATCATGGGATTAGTCTAGGGAAAATCCTATAAATTCTATCTCCCTATAAATCTTTGTTAAATGTGATTCATAGGGTATGATCCTACTAGTTTAGGCTATCACTTCTTTTGTGACAAATTGATTTGTTAAAACCCTAAATTTATACAAGTCATGTGATCACTATTCAATGACTATATTATCAATGGTAAAGATACTCAACAATCATTAAAATCCAATTGGATATAATAAATCAAAATAAGTGCATGTGTTTTCTATAACCATATTATATAATAAGACATTTAATTGAATAAAAATTGTATTTTTATTTATAACAGTTTATGTTGTTACAACCAGAGCTCTCCCTTCTTAGTCAAATCACATTTTCGAATCTGAAGGGGCAATACTAAAGAAAATATATTTTGACCGATGTGTGTGCTCCATAAAAATAGGAGGCTTGTGAAATTATTACACCACATAAATGCTTTTACCTTGTGTGAGGACACTCGAAATAAAAAATCATACCCCAAAGAATAGATATAGAACTATATCAGTGATAAAGTGAACCTAGGTAACATAAACTGGATAAATAAATGAGAAAAATCCCAAATGAACCATCAGTAGTAAAAAACTAAACCTAGGAAAATCCTAGCCTCAAACATGTTCCTAGGATATTCCCAAGACATTACTACTTCTACCTTCTCTAGATCAATTAATATTCCCACCTTAAAAATTACATTCCTAAGGAAGTGAACCTATTTGATCCAAACATGACACTTCAAAATTTTGGTATAAATACAATGAGATCTAAGTGTATTAAACATGATATCAAGGTGTTTGTTATGTATCTTTTGGGTTTGTGATTAAATTAGGATATAATTAATTAATAAAATGAAAAATAGTCAAGATATTGATGAAATATCTTGTTCATAAGAGAAATGAACATCGATGGAGCATTAGAAAAGATGAAAGGAATGAAAATATACTCATATAGTTCACACATAATCGTAAATTTTGTCTTAGGTATAACCTATACTCTGACCTGAAACGGGTGTTAACCTGGTCATAAGTAAATTTTATAGAACCATTGATCTCCCCTCAAATAATCAAACAAGTCATTAATCCTTGAAAATGGTTACCCATTCTTTATCATGGAATAGTTTTTCTTCCTATAGTCTACACACAACTGAAGTCTTCTTCTTACCTTTTGAGTGAAAAAAATTGGAGCACCCTAAGTAGAAGTTCTCGGTCTGATAAATTCCTTCACCTCTAGATCCTTAATTTTCACCTTGAGTTCCTTCTACTAAATTAGTGTTATACGATATAAAGGAATTGATATAGTTTTTTCTCCCGATGGGTGTCTAATATTGAATTCAATTATTCTATTAGGATGAATTCCTTGGAAATCATTTAGAAAGATATCCTAGTAATATTTCACCACTATAAGAAGATGGGAGAGAGTTACTGCCCGATCTTCCATAAGTACCATGACCACAACCTGCACTGTAATATCTCCAAATTAACTCCGGTCCGATCTTGTTCTACCATATCAAACATCCTATTCACTAGTGAAAAAAAATTCTCCCCCTTATGAATAATAAAGTATAATCTCTTCTTATATCATTCATTGTTCCCCCAATAATTGGTCAACCAATCCATGAAAAAAATCACATCGAATCTAGTCATATAAAAGATCATAAAATCCCATAAATATACATAACTAAAAACCACTACAAGACACTTTCTAAATCTTTAGATATATTCTACATTCTTCCCAAAGAGTGTATTAATATAAATAAATTCATAAGGTAACTCAATGGACATGTCAAACACAAATAAAACTCAAGAAGATATAAAATAATAGGAAGCTACCATATCAAAAAAGTGGTAGAAATCATAGAGGTAATCTAAACTATATCTACAAATATATAATTTTCCTATGCACTATCACCTATAAATTGGTCCATAGTATACACTCTGCCTATGTCAGTCCCACTACTGTATCCCTAAGATCCCTGGTTCAATTGATTCACTAACCCCTATTGATATTGGTCCCACTATTGAGATCCCCTGTCAGTTCCCTGACTCACAACCCACATTTTACTAAAACCTCTATAGAAACCCAACTTCATTACCCTAAATTATAAATGCTTAAGGTGTCCCATATTTCCAAATTGATGGAACTTGTTTTGAGATTCAGGTAAAAAATGTGATAGTGTCTACTTTATCTGCAATCAAAGAATAGGGTGAAACCTCCTTCCTCAAAGGGTACTAAAGAAAAACTTCTCCACTCTAATTTCTTACTGATACCCTATCATGTCTCCTCATACTTCCTCTTCCTACCATTGTAAAAGATTCCCACTACATTATAGTGAGTCCTGATCATCGGTGCACCAAGGGTTGAAAGAAGGCCTACTTCACTATCCCCCCTAGACTATTTTCGATTGTCAAGGGATTTCATAGAACCTCAGAATACATCATTAGGTCAAAGATCTTGACCAAGCACCTCAACTCCGGTTGAAGTTTGATCTCAAAATTCTTGGCCTTCTTTACATCATCCCTAGCTAAAATAGGGTTGAAGAAAAAAAAATTATGTGAAACAAGATGAATAGTTAGATACTAATATTGTCCCCTACAAAAGCTCCATAAACTCTTGACCTATATTGTAATGTCCCAAATTTTCCATGTAATTTTTTTTGAAAATTATATGGGATTATTTCGAGAACAGACACTGAGACGACACATGATTCTGAGGCCCAGGGTTCCTGAAATAAATGTTCAAACAATTTTTATGTTTATTAAAAAGAGTGTGCATATGTTATTTTAGTAACTTCAAAACAGGTACTTGGATTAGAAATATAAGGGGACCCGTGTGTTTAGGATGATGGGTTTACCCTATGGGTGACTTAACTTTAGTCAGCAAAGGTCTCCAGTGAGAAAACCCAAAAAAGATGTAACCTTAAATAAAATAATTAAATAAAATTATTTATTTTAAAATCCTAATAACTCATAAATGATAATTCAGATTGGAAATCCAGTACCAATGTTGAGTTTGTAATGGGGTGTTTTCTTTATGTGGAGCTTAACCTCGACTAGCGTGGGTCGAGGGTGACAGTTAATTTTTAGACATGAACATCTTAAAAATATTTAATAAAAATATTTTAATTGACAAAACATGGTAACACAACGTTGGTTTTCTTTTTAATTGATCCATGTTAGGAAATTCAGGGTGATCATCATAACCTTAGAATTTTCCTGAGGTAAGGAGGAGGAACCCTCCCATTGGTGAACAAAGGATCAAGATCGTTCAATGATGGATCACCATAAACAATGAATCCTCTTCTTTGATTGATCCAAAATCTAGGTATGGGGTTTATTGTTTTAGTGAATTCTTTCTCTATTCTTAAGTTTAACATTGAAAGCGGACCAACCCATGAACAAGTTGATCTGCGGTTCGATCATTCTTGCGAGATGGCTAAAACTGTGGGATTAAAGGGAATAGATCTTGGGGATTATTCTTCTCTGGTTATTTTGTGTTTCTAATAACATGAACAAACCAAGGCCGACAAAAACAAGGCTAAGGTACCTTCTAAGGGTGTTCTTGTGATCTTTCTCTCCCCCATTCTTTCGTTCTTTGCCGACAGACCCCTATGGCCGCGTCGGTCTTTTCTAGGAGGTTCCAAATATTACTGTACCCTTGGAGCAGTGAAAAGACGAGTGAGATCCCTTAGGGATGAATAAAACAACCTGAGGGTCATAGGAATACTTCCGTTTCAAAAAACAGAGTACTGGAGTGCGACTGGTGACCTGTAGAAGAGGAGACTTCGGTGGGGGGGGGGGTAGTGCAGACGCTCGGTAGCAGGAGGCTGCACGATCTACGACCGGTAGCGGAGGACCCTAAGGCACAATGGCCATGGGCGGTGGATAGGGATACTGGCTTGACAGATAGTGGCAGGCTCGACCGGATGTGGCACGAAGCCTCGTCACGCAATAAGGAGCTGTGGTCTAGTTGAACCACAACAACTGCTGCGAGGTAGTTCACACGGCGGTCGGATGCATTGACCAGGCGGGGACATGGCACCCACCACATCCGGGTGGAATGAACCATCCCACTCGAGTAGGCCAGGACATATCAACCCGACAGGTTAGGTCATGCGGGACCCAGGTCGGGTTGGGTCGGCCCAACCGGGTCAGACCAGACCCGGACCCTGCCTTCCCCTTTTTACTTAAAATCCCATAACTCTCAAACCATGTGCCTATTTGATGATATTTTTGTGGAATTGGGACCCTTGAGACGAGGTAGTCCTTTATGAGATACTCTATGTAAGTTGGCATATGGCCTAATGGCTCGAGGAGGAGGTGCTCCTCGAACAAGAGTGCTATGGACAGAATCCTGTGATTTCCTATGACCTAGAAGTTATGTGATTTACTAGACTATGTGTATTACCTAGAATATGTGTCTTATATAGACTTTGTGTCTTACCAAGACTGATTCGGTACTCCCATGCCCCTCTAGGGTGCAGGTCCTCTAGTCTTTGATGACACTCCGTGTGTCACCTACACTCTGTGTGTTATCTACACTCTGTGTGTTACCTACACTCTATGTGTTACCTACACTCTGTGTTTTACCTACACTCCATGTGTTACTTACACTCCATGTGTTACCAACAATCTACGTCATACTAATTGAGGGTATTGTGGATTCTTACGACAATCTTATTTACTTTCTATAGACCTATACTTGGTGTGTGATGACTCTAGTGACTCTCTCGATTGTACTTATTAGAGGCTACACTCTGCGCACCTAATCGTTATTCTACCTTGTGTCTTGATTTGTGGTCTACCTTTGTGGTTTGTGGTCCCTAATGAGTATTGTTTTACTCACCCCTGAATGGTATTCACCTGTAAGTGTCGTGTCTTGTGTATAATATCATCAGCTTTGATGGAGTCCTTAGTGGGTTGGAGACAAGTGGTGCTTCAGGGTGACTTGATGGATGTGGTATGCTTCAGCGACATTCATACAGATTACTGTACCTACCTTCATGTAGGGATTTCTAAAGATGAGATCCAGGAGATTGTACTTTTCTATTTTAGTTGGTCTTGTATAATGGCTCGTTTACTTTTCAGTTTTTTACTATTACTCAGTGGTCGTATTAGTGGGATGCTTGTCAGTTTATTCAGTGCTTTTAGTTATAGTACTTTTGTTTGGGAATGGGTGCGTGTGTACAGGTTTTTAGGAAAATGCCTCCCCTTTGTGGGATATTCCTACTCAACACTAGTCTCCAACCCCTTTCTTATGGGAGGTGAGCTTGGGGTAGTCACAGCATGGCCCCCGAGGGACGGGTCGTGACAGAGTGGTATCTGAGGGTGGTTTGTTTTACTCTTATTTTGGGGCAAAAATGTTAAGTGTTTCGAATTTGGATTTCAGGATAGGAAACCCAGTGTTGGTGCGATGGATAAAATATCCATACACTAGGACCTTGAATTCTTCTTTCCGACTTGGTACATGAAAACACTAGTTGCATGGGAAATTAATGGTTCTTGCATCATACATGAATTGAGTGTGTTCTCATGTTATTATCAAGTTAGATTCATCTCACTGGGTATACTATATTGAATGTGGTACATCTTGTTCTGTTTTAGGATGCTTCCACACAGAAAGATAGCCAGAATTCTTGGGCCTGACCACAAGTATGGTCTACCAAGTGATGAGGTATTGGTGTAGGGACCATTACCAGAGGTGTACCGGTGATATCACCATGAAGAGAGTAGTAGTTCCTACCGGTGTTACCATTAGAGGATGCATGTAGGCTCAGTGCATTGCATGATTTCAAGAGACATTGATCTCCTAGGTTCTGAGGTGAGATGGATCCTCAGGTAGCTAAGGATTGGTTGGAGGTGGTGACATGAGTTTTTTTCCTAGTGAGGATGCCTCTTGACTAGATGGTAGTCCTAGACGTGAGTATTCTACAAATCTCAGTGTGGATATGGTGGATATTGATGATCTAGATACACAAGAAGGAAACTATCTCCTGGATAGACTTGGAGCGTCTATTCAGGGAGGATTTCTTTCTAGAGACGTTACATTATATGTGTATACAAGAGTTCCTACATCTGCAAAAGGGAAACTGGATAGTGGCAGAGTACTCAACAAGATTCACAGATCTTTCTCGTTACTCTAAAGACATGGTGTGAGAACCTATCGTCAGGGCCCATACCTTCAATAAGGGACTACTCCAGGAGATTAGGGTGTTGATGATATCCCTTAGAATCCCTAAACATGATGGGGTGATAGAACAAGCTATATTAGTAGAGATATTTCTTATGGAGCATGCACTAAGAGTGAGATCTACCATTGGGCTTTAGGTAGCAGATTCGTCGACACCGGGTAGTCGAAAGATGAAGCGGGAACCCAAGAAGGTCAAGGACTTCATGGGATGACCCTAGGATATGAGATCAGTGGTGAAAAGATCCCAAGGTAGAGATAGTTAGTTGAAGGAAATTCTGTGCTACTCATGCGGTGGTTGGGGGCATCTAGATAGAGATTGTTCGACCAGCTATATGACTGACCAGGAGACGGTCGAGGGACCATCAAGGTAACGGTAGAGGCAGGAACATGGTGGTCCTCTAGGAATCATATGTGGAAGAGGAGTGAGAAGAGATGAAGGAGTTGGATAGAGGTTCGAGACACTACCACCACCACCCTCAGGTGGTCCACCCTAAGCTCAGGGAGCTGGTGTATAAGGGAGAGGCCTACTCCAGGCGATGGAGGCTAATAATCCTGAGACTCCTGAGATGATTAGAGGTACAATCTGTGAATTTTACATTATAATTTTAGTTTTGATAGACATGGGTACCAGTCACTCTTTTCACACCATGCCCCTTGTTCAAGACACAAAGAGTCTAGTGGAATCATTGACTCGATCCCTATGCTTAGAGACTCATACGGGAGGAGATTCGATGATCACACACCTGTTAAAATAGTGCGACCTTACAATTGGGGGAAAGAGTTCTATTTGGGATCTCTCAGTGGAATCATCGAGGCCTTATAACACCATTTTGGGTATGGACTGGTTATCCATAGTTCATGCTCAGATTAACTGTTTTAGGTTCACAGTGCGGTGTGTCCATAGAGATGGAACCAATTTTTCCTTTGTCGGTAAAAGGGAGGCAAAAACATCATAGGATGAACTCACATGTAGGAGGGTGTATCCAATCACACATTAGTTGGCTATCATGACCCTGGATGCAGTGGATGAGATGAGTCCTTAATTTCCTGCAGTGGTGGATGAGTATAAGGATGTCTTTCCAGAAGATGTTCCAGGACTACCTCCTCATAGGGAAGTAGTCTTTTGTATTGACCTGTACCCAAGGATGGTACTGATCTCTACACTATCATATCAGATTAATTCTATAGAGATTCATGAAATGTGGGTACAATCGGAGGATCTACAAAGGAATGGATTTGTGAGACCCAATGTTTCACCATGGGTAGCCCCAGTATTTTTTTCCAAGAAGGTAGACGGGAGCTTGAGGTTATGTGTGGACTTCCAGTGCCTGAATTAGGTGACCGTGAAGAATAAAGGGAGAGAGATGCACAATATACTCAACCTAGTTAGAGAGGACTCAGTAAGTGCATCCAAGATACCCGAGTTCAAAACCGGGTGGAGACATATTTTATGGTGCTATAGAAAGACTGTATCGGGAACTATAGAAAGTATTGTAGCATGTATTTTGTAAGGTACTATAGCAGACACTATTCGATACTGTATTAGTTAGAACTATTCATCTGTTTGGGATTTCAGACCACTGGTTTGGGCCTCAGGTCCTTTAAGGACTTCTGGACACCCAAGGCCTTCAGGCTAGTAAGTATTTCAGGCCACCTCAAGGCCTTCGGGCCAACTGAAAATTTTCTTAATGATCAGATAGACTCTACAAGGAGAATAATCCATATGGGGATTCAGAGTAGGTGAATTCAAGAGAGCAGAAGCTAAGTAGATTTTTCAGAAATAGAGGTCATGACATTGCCATCGGGACCAACCTATGCTTGCATGGGAAGTCTATCCGAACAAGCCATGCGAAGGCGGAGATCCGATATCATGATGAAGAAGCTGGGGAGGAGTAGTTCCAAGTATAGTATGTATATTTTATAAGACCTATGGGTCATGTAATCTCTAAGGATACAGGACTTGTAAGGGTTCCCTCTCATCCCTTTAAAGGAGGGTTATCAAAATCAATAAAACAAAGAAGGCCTTTGGGCCATTCAGGCAGGTAAAGGGGGAGAGATGTTTCTCAAAGATAGACCTCAGATCTGGCTATCACCAGCTTTAGTTGCAGGATGAGGACATTCCAAAGATGACTTTTAGATGTCTCTATAGCCACTATGAGTACTTACTGATTCCGTTTGGTCAGATGAACAACCCAATAGTGTTTATGAGACTCATGAAAAGGATCTTCCAGCCTTACCTAGAATGGTTTGTAGTGGTCTTTATTGATGATATCTTGGTATAATTGGCATCCTAAGAGGAGAAAACAATACAATTAAGGATGGTCCTATACTTACTTTGAGAGAACCGAATTTATGGGAAGCTCTCGAAGTGTCAGTTATGGATACATGAGGTCCACTTTCTGGGACATGTCATTTTGGAGTCTGGAGTTGTAGTAGATCCAGTGAAGATAGAGGCAATGCTTTCTTGGTATCCACCCAATAACATTACCTAGGTGTAGAGTTTCCTTGGGTTGTAAGGGTACTATCAGAGGTTTTTGACCTGATTTTCTAGAGTAGAAGCATCCATGACATCCTTGACATGAAAGGGGAAACAATTTGTATGGATGGAGAACTTCCAGGAGATCTTTCAGCAGTCAAGATAGATTTTGATGAGCGCTCCCATCCTGAGATTTCTAGAGGAGGGTGTTGAGTACATGTTGTTCTATGATGCATTAGGTAGTAGGCTTGGTTGTGTATTGATTCAGGGGAAAGTGGTGATTGCCGACGGTTCACGGCATTTGAGACCACATGAGTAGAACTACGCAACCTATGACCTTGAGTTGGCAGTGGTAGTCTTTGCATTGAATATGTGGAGACACTACTTTATGGACGAGTAGTTTATTGTCTACTAATACCACAAAAGTCTCAGGTATATATTTTCTCAGAAGGATATGAACCTGAGATAGCGGTGTTGGATAGAGTTCCTTTAGGACTATGACTTTGAGATAGTTTATACTCCTGGGAAGGGGAACATGGTGGCAGATTCTCTCTTATCCAGAGATCAAGTTCACAGTTACTAAACGAGGCCTCAGAGTAGTTGGACTCGCTTTAAATATCCTCCATAGATAGAGATGAAGAAGCTTATCTCCAGTTGATGGTGTTTACCCCTCCACTCTTACAACTCATGCGGGAGTAACAACTCAGAGATATTAGCTGTAAGATTACACGTGCTTGGATTTCTAGAGGGCATGCCCCTGATGGATATTCGAAAGGTGGGGAGGACATCATTCTTTTCAGAGGACACACAGTTGTACCTACAACATTACGGGACGAGGTGTTGAGGGAGTTACATACACCCCCTTTGCCGGTACATCCAGTTGTGGAAAATATGCACCAAGACCTCTAACATCAGTTCTAGTGGTCAAGAATGAAGAAGGAAGTGGTAGAGTTTGTCTCTAGATGCCTCACTTGTCAACAAGTGAAGACCGGGCATTAGGTTCCCATGGGTTTGACTCAAACCCTTGAGGTTCCAGAGTGGAAGTGGTATGGAATATCGATGGACTTTGTGACAAGTCTACCACATATTTCAAGAGGGAACAATACTATCTGGATGATTGTTGACCGACTCACCAAGTTGTCCCACTTCCAAGTGATCTGGGAATATGGTTTATTAGAGAGCATGTGACACCTCTATGTACATGAGATAGTTCGACCGAATAGAGTCCCATAAATGATAGTCTTGGATCATGATGTACACATTACATCTCGGTTGTGGAATGGATTTTAGGAGGCATTTGGGACTCAGCTGTGCTTGATCACTGCTTTCCACCTCTAGATAGACGGCCAGACGAAGCAGACCATTCAGGTCCTAGAGGACATGCTATGTGCTTGTATCCTCGATTTTGTCCATAGTTGGGAGGATCACCTATCCCTATAAGAGTTAGCGTACAACAACAACAACTACCACTACACCATCTATATGACACCATTCTAGGCCTTTTATGGGCAACCCTAAAGGTCTCCAATTTGCTGGAATGACCCCAGAGAGTCAGCACTCATGGGCCCAAAGTTGGTATATTCCACTACGGAGAATGTGAAAGTCATGTAGGAGTGGACGAAGAATGCACAAAGACATCAAAAGACCTATGATGATAGGCGATAGAGACCCTTGGAGTTCTAAGAGGGAGACCATGTGTTCCTTTAGATCTCTCCTCGAAGTGGGATATCGAGATTTGGCTAGGGAGACCGTTATCTCTGAGGTTCATTAGACCTTTTCTGATAATTCATAGAGTGGGCGAGTTGGTGTACCACTTGGCTCTACCTCCGTAGTTAGAGTGGGTGCATGATGTATTTCACATATCCTAACCGAGGAGACACATACACAACCCATCATAAGTCATTGATTGGGGAGAGTTGGACATTGATGACATGGAGACTTTTGTTCCCAATGGAGATCGAGGATCGACAGGAGAGGACCCTCCTTGGGTGATATATTCCTCTAGTTCAGATTCATGCTCACTATCCCCATTTGTTTGTTTATCCATTTTTTTGGCTTTTGAGGTTGTAAATCCCTAAGGTGGGGAGAATGTAATGTCATGGATTTTCCATGTAATTTTTCTTTGAAAATTATATGGGATTATTTCAAGACTAAGCATTGAGACAACCCGTGATTCCAAGGCCTGGGGTGCCCAGAATAAATGTTCTAACTATTTTTAAGTATAATAAAAATATCACATGTGTGCGGTTTTAGTAACTTCTAAACAGGTGCCCGAATTAGAAATATGAGGACATCATTGCATTCAATATAGAGGGTTTACCCTAGTAACAAATTAACTTTTGTCGGCGTGGGTCTCTAGTGAGAAAAACCTAAAAGGATGTAACCATAAATAAAATAATTAAATTAAATTATTTTATTTTAAAATCCTAATAAATTATAAACGGTAACTCAGATTGGAAATCAGAGACCACTATTGAGTTCGTAATGCAGTGTTTTCCTTAGGTGGAACCTAACCTCAACCTATGTGGGTTGAGGGTGAAAGTTAATTTCTGGACGTGAACGTCTTTGAAATATTTAATTAAAATATTTTAATTGACGTAATGTGGTAACACAATGTTGGTTTTCTTTTTAATTGATCCTTGTCAAGAAATCCAAGGCGATCATCATAAACCTAGAATTTTCCTTAGGTAAGGAGGAGAAACCCTCCTGTTGGCGAATGATGGATTGAGATTTCTCGTGGACGGATCACCATCAATGATGAATCCACTTCTTCAACTGATCCAAACTCCAAGTAGGGGGTTTATTTTCTGAGTGAATTCTTTATCTGTTCTTAAGTTTAACAAAGAATGTCGACCAACCCACAAATAGGTTGATCTGTGGTTCAATTGTTCTTACAGGATGGTAAAAACTACGGGATTAAAGGAAATAGATCTTGGTGATTAATTTTCTCCTGTTCTTTTGTGTTTCCACTGACATGAACGGACCAAGGCCGACACGAAAAATGACAAGGTCCATTTTAAGGGTTTTCTTGTGATATTTATCTCTCCCGTTCTTACATTATTCACTGATAGACCCCTGTGGTCATGTAGGGATTTTCCGAGAGCTTAGGAATGTGATCAGAACCCCAAAGTGACAACAAGATGAGTTCGATCCTATAGCGATGAATAACGTGACCTGAGGGTTGCAGGCGTGCTTCTGTTTCAAAAAACAGAGCACTGGAGTGAAACCGATGACCCACAGATAAAGATTCACTGCTGGCGCATGGCTGTTCAGCTACTTGATTGCAGGATGTCGCCGGCTCTATGGCCGGTAGTGGAGGACCCCATGGTACATCGTCCATGGGTGGAAGACATGGCCGTGAGCTCGATGGTTGGCGGTAGGCTCTACCGGACATGGCACGAAGCCACATCACACGGCAAGAAGCCGAAGTCTAGCTAGATTGCGATGAGACCCTGCAAAAACCACTGCAAGGCTGTTCATGTGGCATCCAACCATGTTGAACGTGGCAGTTGGCCGTGTTGACCATGTGGGGATGTGGCAGCCACCACATTCGGGTGGAATGAACCGACCCCCTCGAGTAGGCTGGGCTGATGCTAGTAGTGGGCTGGGATGGCCCCAACCAGACCAGGCCAGACCCAACGGACCGGGTCCAGTTGGACCAGGCCAGACCCAGTGGGCCAGGTTGACCAAGTGGGTTGGGTTAGGTAGGACCCAAACCCAACCAACCCATTTTTACGTAAAATCCCATAACTCTCATACCGTGTGTCCGTTTGATGAGCTGTTTGCGATGTTGGGACCCTTTCAATAAGGTTTTCCTTTTTAAAATACTTTATGTGAGTTTCTGTGGAAGTTAGAGTAAGGAATACTAGTTTGAGGAGGAGGTGCTCCTAGAACAAGTGTGCTAAGGATGGAATCCTGCATCTGGATACGACCTATAAGCTAAATGATTACCTCAAATGCATGTCTTACCTAGAATATGCGTCTTATCTAGACTTTGTGGGTTACCAAGACTGAGTCGGTACTCCCCTGTCCCCCTAGGGTGTGGGTACTCTAGTCTTTGAAGACACTTTGTGTCTTAACAACACTCCGTCTGAATGGTGTTGCGTGGAGACTATACCCTCAGTAATAATAACTATCCACCAAAATTACAACAAGTAATAACAAATATCTTGGTATAATACAACGAAAAATCATTATTCTATAATAATATGGTATACGAGTCATATAAAAAAAACCAAAAGACTCCCAATATGTTAATTTAACCAATATATTATAACCAATAAAAATAAAAATAAATCACTATAGCAATAGTTTAGTGTCTATCTTGACATATCATCTATCCACTAAGCTCTACCTACTCAGCTCACTGATGCAATGACCTTTCCCTTAGCTAGATCCCTGACCATGAAATCTGCAAGGTCATTGAGATTCCCATGAACGGTTTGATTATAAACCTATAAGGACACCAACAATTCATCCTTAACATAAAGTTCACATATATATAAATGTTTATGTCATGTTGGAATGTACATTCACAAATAAGAAACCAATCATATTCTAGGTAATCCTGTGGTAACTAAGCTTCCATGATCTGTAGTCATGCTTTCTTTGGCTCCATGTCAGAAGTGATGTATCATATGTCATCACATATTAAATTAGTCCACAAGGAAAATAAATGTATCAAATAAATTCCCATATTCAATCAAGCCCTGAGTTAGTTCATAAGGTGTTCACACCGTTGGCTTAGCTTCGGGTCAGGCCACATGGCTATCAAGTCCTTGCCTCTATTGGGTTGGTCCATAAAACTATTTCACCCCATACTCTATCCCATGTTTAGACACAAGGCCAATATATCCCTTCCTCTATATCAGGTCATGAAAAAAGGACATCGTACCCCACCCCTTGTATTGGCTTAGACCACACGACTGTCATACCCCTGACTAATCTTCAGACCCCATCATCATCATCTGCACCATGCCACACTAATATATACCCCCATATAATGGCTAAGATAGCCATGAAAATCCACCTAAAACCTTGATACTAGATTCAAACCTCCACAGAACAAGCATTAACATACAAAATGGCATAATAAAAAAGATGCAATCCTTGAACACAATGCATAGGTATCATGGGCCACACATGCACACCATATGAAAAATCATAATAATACCATATCACAAAATAGTTCTCATGGATACACATGAATGAACACATTAAAAACATGAGAATGAACTTTATATAAATTACCTATGCTGTAAGGACTTTCTACATCAAGTGTATCGATTCTCAATGCCTATAATTTACACCTAGATCAATCCCTCACACAAAATATTCTTAAAACCATACCCAAATCATCACATGAGGATTCTAGAATCAAGATTCAAGAAGGGAAACATAAAATGGGTTTAGAGGTAGATCAAATCACCCAATGAGATCTACTAGAAATAGTAGATCTAGGTATTTTTAAGAGGAGGATGAAAATTATCTAGATCAAGATTCCTATCCCTTGATAAAATGGGAATAATTTATTAGATCATAATATAATTCATAGATCTAGCCATGACAACCCAAATATATGATTCCTTCTAAGAAGAGGAGAGAATATCTATATGAAACATGGATAATTGAAGAATTATGACCTCTTACATTTAATTATCATTGGAAAAAGCCTCTAGATCCACTAGAATTGGAGTTCATAGGGAGAGGAATCACCAAGAACTACCGTTGGAGTCCCTAGGTTTGAGATCTATAGGTGTTATAAGAATAATGAATGGTTTCAAGGTGATTTATGGTAACATACCAATTTTTTAATTAATTAATTTTTTGTACATAGTTTTCTAAAGCATGCACCAACCGTATGAGGCTCACCACCTCTTCAGAGAACCCACATGGTTTTGATACACAGTTTGGTAAACTATGTGACAACCATTTCATTACCTCTTTTCTAAGTTCCCAAGTATTATAGGGTATTTCATATAATTATATCTAACTGTGATCTGTCCATAAAAGGCTCAGTGTAACGACCCAATCTTTTTGAGTAGTATATTAACTTACTCTTAATGATTTAATAAGATGTTAATGGTTAATGCAGAAAGAGGAGTCGATGGCTTCATCCAGTAGACTCGACCCTTATGAAGCCTACTTATCAGAGCTTGGGAAGGAGGTAGAATCTGTGGGATTTGCTTTGGACCAAGCCCAAGCCGAACTCCAGCGTGTCAATCTTGAAAGGAAACGCCTGCGGGAGAAGTTAAAGTTAGTAGAGATTACTACTAGGGCAATGTTATCTGAGCCTCCCTCAGATTCTCTAACCATAGCACACCTTACACTTAGGTCTTATGCCGGTGTTATAAGGGGCTATGTGACGAGACCCTAGCTTCCTTGTGTAATCCTTTCGAGTGAATAAATTGAGATTTCTTCCTTTAGTGATGTCTGTGAAATTTCAAATGTCTAGATAATTTTAGAATGTATTTTATTGATGAATTTTGAAAAAAGGATATTTTGAAATATTTATGTAAACCCAAAATAACTAATGATGTGAAATGATTTTTAAAAAATGGTCTTCTACAAAAGTGTTCAGTAAGGAATTTGGAGTCTAATAAGATTAACTTAAATTTTGATGAATAGTAAATTATGAATAGTGATTTTATGCTTAGGATTAATAATGTGACCAAATGGATTAGTAATTTCACTCAAATAAAGTTTTAATATAATTCAGACACCTAGATTAAGTAATGTGATTCAATAAAATGGGTAAATAACGGTTTCATAAATTATTAGTCAAGTATTAGTTTTTTTAGATGAATAGTGTTTTTTAATTAAAAATTTAATTAAAAATAATTAGAAAATTATTTTTATAAAAATGACTTTATTTTTGAACTCAGAGCATCGATATTATGTTATGGTAATTTTTGGGGATTTTTCTGAAAAAAACGAATTTTCGATGAATAGTGTTTTTATTTAAAAATTAAATTAAAATTATTTAGAAAATTATTTTTATAAAATGGAGTTCATAAATGTATTTAGAGCATCGATATTTGGTTAAGGTGAAATTTTGGGATTATTCTGAGAAAGTTGAATTTTCGATGAATAGTGAAAATATAGTTTTTAAATTACGGGTGTTTAATGACATCATTAAATGATGTATTAAGTATATATTCAATATGGTCGAATTATGAATAGTAAGATAAGGTGTGAGGTGTCCCAAGTGGCCAATACCATGGGCAAATACCATGGGAAAGCCCATGGTTTTGCCAAAACCACTAGTGAGGTGTCCCTTGGCCATTAATGCCTTGTCCCCTCACTTTCCCTATAAATACCCACCCTTTCCTCCTTTAGTTTCCACTCCCAACTCTCCCCCAACGAATTTCTGGTCTCCTTACCTCCCAAGGAGTCCTCCCAAGGTGCCCCCAAGCCCTCAAGGTCCAAAACTTTGAGTTTCAAGGGTCACGTTTTAAGGTAAGGGATCCGACCCCTCTCTTTCTTTTAATGTAATCTCTTTTATGTCATTCCTTTTATACTCCATGTTCTTATGTGAGAGGATGTTATTTTATATTCCTCTTACTTCCCCTTTCATGTTTATATGATGAGAGATCCCCTCTTACTCTCATCATTTCGTTTTATGAAAGTTTAAGTGACGCCGTTAGGCTGCCGAATGTTTAAGTGATTCTTTCACCCTTCTCATTTTTTTCAAGTTCGATTTTCATGTCAAATCTTTCAAGTTACTTTATTATGTTGGGGTATGATCCCTATATCTATCATACTGATCTCTTATGATCATATGATGAGAGACCCTATTTGATCTGTTCAATTCATTTTTGTTGAAGTTTAAGTGACGTCGTTAGGCTGCCGAATTTTCATAAGAGAAATCAAATTTTTGTCTTCCTTCCATGTTTTTCATTTCAAATGTCATGACCTTAAAATTGCATCACCATGTCCATATATACTTCTTATTCTGTCCCTATACTGTTTTATGGGTCAATTATGATTGTTCGACCCATGTCCCCTCTCTTTTCAAAGTTTTATAAAACCGTGTAACATAGCTGTTATGCTGCAGAATTTTCGTCTCAAAATGCCTCTCTTTTCTCAAAATTATTTGATGTTACAAAGTGAATACTCAAATATCCTATTCCTAAAGGGGTATTCACATATATATAAAAATGTTCTATTTTAAATTCTGGTATTTACATACATGATACCCGCTTTCCATTTCCGTGGGTTTAAAGTAACGTAAAGATCATGTCTTTAAAGCAGTTTTTAAAACGTTATGATTATGAAATGAAACCCATTTATTTTATGCTATATGGGTTATTTATGAAATGTTTGATGATGATATATGTGTCTCACATTAAAATAAAGGCAAATTTAAGGGTGCACCCTGATAATGCTCCAATACATTGGGTAAAGACTTAATCTCTAGAGATGACCATTTTAACGATGCCGTGGTGAATAACCTTGGTAATTTTTAACGACACCTTGGTGAAAAGAAACGATTGTCAATATTAAATTTTGCAGCCACATCTTCAAGTTATGAAAAATGTTATTTTTATGATGTATCTCATGATTTATTTCTCATGCCTTAAAGTTCTTTTCATGTCCTTGGTGAAGTATCTCAAGTTCACATATAAAATGTTTCTCTTGTTTCCCTTACTGGGCCTTATGCTCACCCTTTCTTTTGATGTATGTCCCAAGGTTATGAGATGCATAATGAACATAGGATGAACTAAAGGATAAGCCTTTCAAGTGTTTAAGAAGAATGTTTTATGTTTTTTTATGTATTATGATCCTTGTTTCCAAGACACTAAACCTTAACGATCCTCAGTTTTGTGTAATGTAATGAAAGTTTATGTTATAAAAAGACGGGATGCTATAGTTGGTATCAAAGGATGGTTTAGTTATTTGTGGAAATTAGGATATGAAAACTTTAGGAAGAAGCCTATATAAAAGTTTAAATATAGGAAAACTTCCTGGTATTTTGGTAAGTATTGAGTAAGTGGTTTATCAAACAAATACATCCCTGTCTGGATACGAGCAGGTAGAGGCGGCTCTAGCACAGATGTACATAGGGGTAAAACCCGAAAACACCACTTTGAGCTAGACTCGAATGGGAACTGGTGCACGATAATAGGCCTTACTTCACTCTTGGTTACGACACTCCCGGGGGATATGTTTGGTTAATCACAAGATTTTTATGAATCATTATGAAGGAATTATAGAAAAGTGTAATTGTCTAAGCATGAAGTATTAGTTAAAAGATTCATAAATGAAATAAGTTTCTTACTAAGGTTTTATTCTTTTAGAAGATGGTGGACAATAGGAGGAACCGTGCCGATGGTGACCACAATGAACCATGTGCTGACGGCCCTCCGATGGAATCCAGAATGGAAACATTCATGCGAATGATGAACCAACTGACTCTAGTTATGAGTAATAACTTGAATCAAGCCGAGAGGCCGACCTCACCACGAAGGGAACAACACTCTGTTGAGTCCTTCATGCGTCAACGAACACCAACATTCAGTGGATCTACTGACCCATTGGTTGCGGAACAATGGATAAGCTCCATTGAAAAGATCTTTTCTGTACTTCATTGTTCGGAACAAGAAAAAGTCACCCTTGCTGTTTACCGCCTAGAGGGAGAAGCTGATCAGTGGTGGTCACTGATCAAAAACACGAAGCCACGAGGAGAGATAGAAGCTTTGGAGTGGGAAGAATTTCGGGGAATTTTCCTTAACAAGTATTTCCCTCGTTCCATGAGAACGAGAATGGAGAAAGAGTTTCTCGAGCTGAAGCAGAAGGAGAACGAATCTGTCGGAAGCTACGAGATGAACTTCACAAGGCTTTCCCGTTATAACTCAAGCTTTGTCATGGAACCTAATAGGAAGGTTGATAGATTCTTTGGCGGACTACGACCTCATCTGCGGAAGAATCTAGCCAACAGGGACTATGATAGCTATGAAGAAATAGTTCGAAGTGCTATGAAAGTCGAGCTGGAGTTTGGTGAGACACAGTGGTCTCATAAACCAAATGAAAAGAAGAGATCGTTGGAGCCCAGTTTAGGGAAGTCTTTTGATCAGGGAAGAGGTGGAAAGCAAATGCAACTTACCACATGCAATAAATGTGGGAAGAATAATTTGGGGAACTGCTTGAATGGAAGTGGCAAGTGCTACAAGTGTGGAAGAGGAGGCCATATTTCTCGGAATTGTCATAGTGAGGTGAAGCCTCAGCTTCCCAACACTAACGACAGAGGAAAGATGGTTCTGGCCCTACCTGAAGTCACATGCTTCAAGTGTGGACAACTTGGGCACTTTTCTAACCAATGTCCAAATCCGAGGGCGGTGGAGGGGAATCACCACCAACCTCAGCAGAGGCCAAGAGATCAAGGTCGTGCTTTCGCTATCACAACAGCTGAAGTTGAAGTCCCGAACGATGTGGTAGCAGGTACTCTTATTGTCCTCTCAAAACTAGCAAGTACTTTATTTGATTCTGGTTCTACGCATTCCTTTATTTCCTCCAAGTTTGCAAGGAATATAGAATCAATCCCCGAACTGCTAGAGGTAGAGTTGTCTATCAAGACTCCAAGTGGGATTATCCTTGCATCAACAGTATTTAGAGACTCTAGTGTTTACTTTGGTGAGCATAATCTTATCGCAAATCTAGTAGTCATTCCCATGATGGAATTCAACATTATACTAGGGATGGACTGGCTCTCAAAGTATAATGCTAAGATCAAATGCAGAAGTAAGGAAATCTCAGTGGTCTTGAATGAACGACCTACAATTATCTTCCAAGGAGAGATATCCCGAACTGATCCCTATCTAGAAGCACCTCCTATAGCTTTCTTTATGGAGTTAATCAGTGATGATGAATAAGGAAAAGGGAGCATAAAAATAGAAGATGTTACGATTGTTCAGGAATACATGGATGTATTTCCTGAGGAGTTACCTGGACCTCCCCCAGAAAGAGAGGTAGAGTTCTCCATTGAACTCGTACCTGGGTCTCAACTGATATCAAATACTCTGTATAGAATGGAAAATATGGAGCTAGAAGAGTTAAATAAACAACTCCAAGACTTGTTGGAGAAGGGGTTTATCCGACCGAGTGTGTCTCCTTGGGGAGCACCAGTTCTCTTTGTGAAGAAGAAGGATGGATCAATGTGGCTATGCATCGATTATAGAGAACTGAACGGGATCACAGTGAAGAATAGATATCCTCTTCCAAGAATTGATGATTTATTTGACCAACTTCGTGGGGCTCAATTCTTCTCTAAGATTGACCTTCGATCTGGTTATCATCAACTGAGGGTGAAGAAGGAAGATATTACAAAGACTGCCTTCTGATCAAGATATGGGCATTATGAGTTTACTGTTATTCCCTTCGGCTTGACTAATGCTCCTGCTATTTTCATGGATTTGATGAATAGAGTCTTTAAGGACTACCTTGATAACTTTGTGGTAGTTTTTATTGATGATATTTTGATATATTCAAAAAGTCGTGAGGAGCATGAAGATCATCTAAGGGTTATATTGAAAACTATGCAGAAGGAGAGGCTCTTTGGGAAGTTCAGAAAATGTGAGTTTTGGTTACAACAGGTGGCTTTCTTGGGGCACATCGTAACCAATGAAGGAATCTCAGTTGACCCTGCAAAGACAATGGTTGTGGAGGAGTGGCCTCAACCCACAACAGTAACTGAGATTCGTAGTTTCCTTGGTTTAGCGGGATATTATAGGAGGTTTGTGAAAAACTTTTCACGACTTTCTAATCCACTAACCAAGTTGACTCGAAAAGGGGTTAAGTTCATCTGGACAAAGGAATGCGAGGAAAGTTTCCAAGAACTGAAGAAGAGATTGGTTACTGCACCTATGTTAACACTACCCTCTATCGGAGAAGGGTTCGTTATTTTTAGCGATGCCTCTCTGAAAGGGCTTGGGTGCGTCCTCATGCAAAATGACAAGGTAATTGCTTATGAATCTTGACAGTTGAAGATTCATGAGTAGAATTATCCTACGCATGATCTAGAGCTGGCGGCAGTTATTTTTGCTCTAAAGATATGGAGGCACTATCTTTATGGGGAGAAATGTGATATATACACTGACCACCAAAGTCTAAAGTATATTTTCACACAGAAATAATTGAACATGAGACAAAGGAGATGGTTGGAGCTTATTAAATACTATGATTATTCAATTCATTATCACCCGGGAAGAGCAAACAAAGTCGCGGATGCATTAAGCAGGAAAGATCCTGTTGTTTTGGCAACAATGAGAATCTTAGGATATCCCTTGATTAAAGATCTAGTAAAACTGGACATGGGAATTATAAGGAAAGGGACATCATCAACCCTATCCCAAATGATTTCTCAACCTTCATTACTAGAGAAGATCAAGAAGGCTCAAAAAGAAGATCCTTTGCTGCAGGAGAAGTTGGAGGCTGTAAAAGATGGGAAGTTCCCTGATTTCAATATTGATCAAGAAGGTGTATTGAAATTTCGTACAAGACTATGTGTCCCATCTATTCCGGAGATAAAGAAAGAACTGATGGATGAAGCTCATAGCTCTACTTTCTCTATACATCCGGGAAGCACTAAGATGTATAGAGACCCTCGTGATCATTATTGGTGGGATAACATGAAGAGGGAGATTGCTGATTACACTACAAGGTGCCTGGTGTGTCAGCAAGTAAAGGCAGAAAGACAAATTCCTAAGGGGGTATTACAACCACTACCCATACCAGTATCGAAGTGGGATAATATCCCTATGGACTTTGTAACTGGTCTCCCGAAAACATCCAAAGGAAACAATGCGATATGGGTTATTGTGGACCGTCTCACCAAGACAACCCATTTTATCTCTATTCGGGAAGATTTCTCTCTGGATCAGCTTGCCAAGATATATATGAAGGAAGTGGTAAGGCTGCATGGGGTACCACTATCCATCGTATCTGATCGTGACCCAAGATTCACATCAAAATTCTGGAGAAGTCTTCAACATGCTCTGAATACTGAATTGAATTTTAGTACGGCCTATCATCCTCAAACTGATGGCCAATCTGAAAGGACTATTCAGACACTCGAAGACATGTTGAGATTATGCTCAATGAAATTTAAAGGTGGATGGGATCAACACCTCCCATTAGTTGAGTTCTCTTATAACAACAGCTTCCATTCGAGTATTCAGATGGCACCCTATGAAGCTCTATATGGAAAGCGGTGTATAACTCCTACTTGTTGGGATGAAACTGGTGAGAGGAAGCTTCTTGGGCCTGATCTCGTGCAAGAGATGACAGAACAGGTTCATGCCATCCAACAACACATAAAGGCTGCTCAGAGTCGGCATAAGAGCTATGATGACAATCGTCGAAGGGACTTGGAGTTTGGTGTTGGTGACAAAGTCTTCCTTCGAATTTCTCCATGGAAGAGAGTCATGCGGTTTGGGAAGAAAGGGAAGCTCAGACCTAGTTACATTGGCCCTTATGAAATCCTTGATCGCATAGGAGCAGTGGCCTATCGTCTAGAACTTCCACCGAACCTAGCTCAAGTTCATGATGTCTTCCATGTATCTCTCTTGAGGAAGTACATACCCGACCCTTCGCATGTACTGAACCCAGAGGTGGTACAACTGGAACATGACCTCTCTTACGAGGAGCATCTAGTGGAGATCTTGGACCGTAGAGACAAGGTCCTACGAAACAAGACTACCCACCTTGTGAAAGTGTTGTGGAGGAATCATAAATATGAAGAAGCGACTTGTGATCCAGAGGAAACAATGAAGCAAAAGTACCCTCACCTTTTCGACTAGGCCTCAAGTATAAATTTCGGGGATGAAATTTCTTAAGGGGGGAAGAATGTAAAGACCCAATCTTTTTGAGTAGTATATTAACTTACTCTTAATGATTTAATAAGATTTTAATGGTTAATGCAGAAAGAGGAGTCGGTGGCTTCATCCAGTAGACTCAACCCTTATGAAGCCCACTTATCAGAGCTTGGGAAGGAGGTAGCATCTGTGGGCTTCGCTTTGGACCAAGCCCAATCCGAACTCCAGCGTGTCAAGCTTGAAAGGAAACGCCTGCGGGAGAAGTTAAAGTTAGTAGAGATTACTACTAGGGCAATGTTATCTGAGCCTCCCTCAGATTCTCTCACCATAGCACACCTTACACTTAGGTCTTATGCCGGTGTTATAAGGGGCTATGTGACGAGACCCTAGCTTCCTTGTGTAATCCTTTCGAGTGAATAAATTGAGATTTCTTCCTTTAGTGATGTTTGTGAAATTTCAAATGTCTAGATAATTTTAGAATGTATTTTATTGATGAATTTTGAAAAAAGGATATTTTGAAATATTTATGTAAACCCTAAATAACTAATGATGTGAAATGATTTTCAAAAAATGGTCTTCTACAAAAGTGTTCAGTAAGGAATTTGGAGTCTAATAAGATTAACTTAAATTTTGATGAATAGTAAATTATGAATAGTGATTTTATGCTTAGGATTAATAATGTGACCAAATGGATTAGTAATTTCACTCAAAGAAAGTTTTAATATAATTCAGACACCTAGATTAAGTAATGTGATTCAATAAAATGGGTAAATAACAGTTTCATAAATTATTAGTCAAGTATTAGTTTTTTCAGATGAATAGTGTTTTTTAATTAAAAATTTAATTAAAAATAATTAGAAAATTATTTTTATAAAAATGACTTTATTTTTGAACTCAGAGCATCGATATTATGTTATGGTAATTTTTGGGGATTTTTCTGAAAAAAACGAATTTTTGATGAATAGTGTTTTTATTTAAAAATTAAATTAAAATTATTTAGAAAATTATTTTTATAAAATGGAGTTCATAAATTTATTTAGAGCATCGATATCTGGTTAAGGTGAAATTTTGGGATTATTCTGAGAAAGTTGAATTTTCGATGAATAGTGAAAATATAGTTTTTAAGTTACGGGTGTTTAATGACATCATTAAATGATGTATTAAGTATATATTCAATATGGTTGAATTATGAATAGTAAGATAAGGTGTGAGGTGTCCCAAGTGGCCAATACCATGGGAAAATACCATGGGCAATCCCATGGTTTTTCCAAAACCACTAGTGAGGTGTCCCTTGGCCATTAATGCCTTGTCCCCTCACTTTCCCTATAAATACCCACCCTTTCCTCCTTTAGTTTCCACTCCCAACTCTCCCCCAATGAAGTTCTGGTCTCCTTACCTCCCAATGAGTCCTCCCAAGGTTCCCCCAAGCCCTCAAGGTCCAAAACTTTGAGTTTCAAGGGTCACGTTTTAAGGTAAGGGATCCGACCCCTCTCTTTCTTTTAATGTAATCTCTTTTATGTCATTCCTTTTATACTCAATGTTCTTATGTGAGAGGATGTTATTTTATATTCCTCTTACTGCCCCTTTCATGTTTATATGATGAGAGATCCCCTCTTACTCTCATCATTTTGTTTTATGAAAGTTTAAGTGACGCCGTTAGGCTGCCGAATGTTTAAGTGATTCTTTCACCCTTCTCATTTTTTTCAAGTTCGATTTTCATGTCAAATATTTCAAGTTACTTTATTATGTTAGGGTATGATATCTATATCTATCATACTGATCTCTTATGATCATATTATGAGAGACCCTATTTGATCTATTCAATTAATTTTTGTTGAATTTTAAGTGACGTCGTTAGGCTGCCGAATTTTCATAAGAGAAATCAAATTTTTGTCTTCCTTCCATGTTTTTCATTTCAAATGGAATGACCTTAAAATTGCATCACCATGTCCATATATACTTATTATTCTGCCCCTCTACTGTTTTATGGGTCAATTATGATTGTTCGACCCATGTCCCCTCTCTTTTCAATGTTTTCTAAAACTGTGTAACATAGCCGTTATGCTGCAGAATTTTCGTCTCAAAATGCCTCTCTTTTCTCAAAATTATTTTATGTTACAAAGTGAATACTCAAATCTCCTATTCCTAAAGGGGTATTCACATATATATAAAAATGTTCTATTTTAAATTCTGGGATTTACATACATGATACCCACTTTCCCTTTTCATGGGTTTAAAGTAACGTAAAGATCATGTCTTTAAAGCAGTTTTTAAAACGTTATGATTATGAAATGAAACCCATTTATTTTATGCTATATGGGTTATTTATGAAATGTTTGATGATTATATATGTGGCTCACATGAAAATAAAGGAAAATTTAAGGGTGCTACCTGATAGAGATCCAATGCATTGGGTAAAGACTTAATCTCTAGAGATGACCATTTTAACGACGCCTTGGTGAATAACCTTGGTAATTTTTAACGACACCTTGGGGATGGACCTTGGTGAAACGAAATGATTTTCAATATTAAATGTTGCAGCCACATCTTCAAGTTATGAAAAATGTTATTTTTATGATGTATCTCATGATTTATTTCTCATGCCTTAAAGTTCTTTTCATGTCCTTGGTGAAGTATCTCAAGTTCACATGTAAAATATTTCTCTTGTTTCCCTTACTAGGCCTTCTGCTCACCCTTTCTTTTGATGTATGTCCCCAGGTTATGAGATGAATAATGAACATAGGACGAACTAAAGGAGAATCCTTTCAAGTGTTTAAGAAGAATGTTTTATGTTTTTTTTATGTATTATGATCCTTGTTTCCAAGACACTAAACCTTAACGATCCTCAGTTTTGTGTAATGTAATGAAAGTTTATGTTATAAAAAGACGTGATGCTATACTCAGTGCCTCTTTAGAGAACCTATATAGTTTGGTAAACTATGTTCCGCCATGTTCTATTTACTACCCCTCTCCAAAAATCCTCACAGTTTCCAAAAGAGAATTGCATGGTTTTATTAAACTGCGATCAAATCATGAACTACATTAAAAAAATACTAAAACCTTACAAAGTCATCTAGAAGATACCCAAGACTTCACCTAATAAAATCATAACTCAAAAACACTTATAGAAGGGTTGAAATAAAGTTATAATGTACCTTAAAATTCCAAGTTGTTACATGAACCATCCATTGTATCCTTTTTTGTGGTTCCTCCACATATCATTTGAAAATACTTATTTTATTATGACAAATAATTAGTGATTACTAAATGATTTTAAAACTAATTACTGAAACATTATTCTTTCCACATATTTAAGTAATTAGTCCTGCATTATTTGATTGGAAACACTTAAAAAGTTCTTATACCACATATCAATTATGATGATCAGTTTGTAAAAATAAGTGAAATTTGATTGTTTTGGTTGAAAACTTCTTATATTGGGTTCAAAATTTCTACCTCTAGTTGATTTTATCATATATTATTGTTATATCAACACTTAATGAATATCTGATAAGGCCTGTTCTATATCCTAATTGATAATTATTTTTCTCCTTGTCTTATTCTAATATTATTATTTTTTGTCAACCTAATAAAAGTGTATGAATTATTGTTTTTTTGAAACCATGAACTCAATTAGTGTGGGGGATTAAATCACAATAGTGATAAACTTGATAGTTTAAAAAACATGCATGATCAATATTTTAGTGTTAAAAGGATGATGAGTGATGGGATTAGAACAAAAAATGGATATCGTCCAAAAAATAATTGGAAATTTTATTGACTTTGGTAATGTTAATGGAATTTACTTCATGAATAATAGATTCACATTTCTGGAGTCTTTTAGAGTTTAAATATGTTTTAGGATAGTGAGAAAAAATTAGTTCTTGTGATTATATCACAACTATCATTAATGTTCAGTATTATTGATCACTTTGTTAGTTTAATTAACGAATATGTTTTTTTAACTTGAAGCAGTTGGAAATAAAATATTCTCAATTATATGGTTAACTTAAAATTAATTTTAGAGAAGCCAAACTGATTCATCACAAGGGGACTTGTGTTTTATTGGTTAGGAATCTCTTAAAAATTATTTTATCAAATCTTCCTTGTGTGATTTCAAATTTTTTTATGTGCATTTAGTGAGTTTAAATCCCAGTATTTTTCATATAATCAATCATTTTTTGTATATTTTTTGAAAAAGGGATATAATTTTGATCATAACATCACTTTATTAATTTTAAATTACATTGGCATGAGCCTTAATATTTCAAGTTCAAAGAAGGATAATTTTTTCATTGGTGATATAAGCATGCCATACAAAGTTGGAATACAACTATAAATATGAAAGTGGATACACATTTTAATGTAAAAATAAATTGTTCTCGGTACAAACATATTTTATTGGCTTCAAATTTTATTATATTTTCAAACATCCTCTAAAATATCTTTAAAAAATATCTTATCCCACACAAAATTTATTATCATATTTATAATACCCCATCTCAAGACTTGAAATGTTAGTCTTTCTGTAAGTACTTTTAACACAACTAGTATAAATTTTTATTCATAAATGTTAATATTTTGAATATGATGTCACCACTCATTTATTATTCAATAAAAATATTTATAAAAAATATGATTTTCAATTTTTTTTATTAATGTGTATTCACGATTCACACTATTTAGAAAAATTGTAATTTCAGAATTACATTATTCTGAATGAGCATTGAATGGTAAACATATATGATCTCTATGAAATATATTTATTTTTGATCAATTTACTTATTTAAGGAACAAAAAATTAGATATTTCAAGTTTATGTTAATGTGAATTTATTATTTTAAGACCTCATTTTTATTAGTAAATAATAATAATTTTAAATATAGGTTTCATAAATTTATCCCACAAGCTGTATGAGTCTACAGGGGATTGAATAAGTGTTTTATTTAAATTTTTTGGAATGATTTAAAATATGAATTATTTTATCTTATTATTATTTTTAATTTTATTCTAGGATAGTTCTTAATAATACATACAATTCTATAAATACTAGGAATTTCCAATGTTTATAATTTTTATTAGTTTGGGTTGGAAATTCATGCTGATATGGTTGGTTTTATTTTGTTTTAGTTTTTTTGGAATATCTATGTTATATATGTCGTTTGATATAACGAATAAAGAATTTTTTCATGATGGTGTTATTAAATATTCATATGAACAATGAACTAACAATCTCATTAAAAAGGTGAATTACTTATTCAATATTTTTTTAGTACAATGGTTTGGTCTTATATTACTTGTAATGCATACAATTTAGTTACCTTTATATTATTATTTATTTATATTTACTTGATTAATTTTCTCATGATAATTACCAGGATTTTGAATTCATGTTATGCATAAATTTTTCAATCTGATTGAATATGGGTTTGATAATGACACTAATGTTTATCATACAAAAATTCTGCATAAGAAACATTATATAATGAATTTATTGATACATATTGTATTATATTACTGATATGTTTTTATAGAATCATATATACTATAACGTATCATTAGATTTATTTTTTAATATATCTATACTTTAAAATAAAGACTATGTTTGATAGCATATGCGATACACAACACCAAGCTTAAATGAACCACACAACATCATTATTGAAATATAACCATTATAACATAACCGTTGAATTAGAGGGTATGAATAGGATTGACCACATTATGAAATATATATAAATTTCCTAATCAATATAACTTTATTGATTAATACTTATGAAATAAGAACTCATTTTTTTAGTAAAGTTATTTTATTCTTAAAAAATTTGTTTTCTTAAAAAATGGGTTTTAATGATTTTATGAGAAAATATTATAATTAATTTCTAAAAATTTTAGAAATTTTATTTGATAAAAAGAAAATAATTTTTGAAATCTTCATGTCAAAATTATCTTAGAGTTAGTTTTTTATAATTTTATGAAAAGATTTATTTTTCAATGAATAGTGAAAATACTGATTTTTATTGAAAACTATATTTTATTTTAAAGTATTTAAAAAGTCATATTATATTTTGGATTAGTTTTAAAATAAAAATATTTAATATTGATAAAAAATAATCTAATTATATTCATGGTTTAATTTAGCATAAGAACATTTTTAAACATAAAATGGAATTTTTCTTAAAAACTATTTTCATTATGTTTTTCATTTTAATATTAAATTAATTTTCCCCTTATATAAATTGAATCTTAAAAATTTTATTCCATATTTATAATAATTAGTTCTAAATTTGGTAAATAGATCTCTTTTATTCTTTTTCATTATGAATAGTAACAATAGTAAATAATTGTTACCATGCAAATGGAAAATCAGGTAATTAATGTTAAAAATAATGTTATAAGGAAAAAATGAACTTAACACTTGAATTTATCATATTGGATGTTTGGAATTCAGTAATTTGCATCTAATTTTAAAAAATATATCAACTTGGTATAAAATTTCTTTTATTTTTTATTTTTATAATATTGAAGTAAAAGATAAAGTCAAAAATGTCACTTTCATACTTTTGATATCTATAATATTTTGTGACAATGATAAAAAAACTTATGTTTGATTATAAAGATTTATTTTAAATATAAATGATTTTTTATCATAATAATTTAGTTATATTTTTTTAGTAATGAAATAATTGCCTTAAATACTTACGCAACACCAATACAGTATTTATTCAATAAATAGAAAAATAAAATAAAGGATTTAAAAAATATTAAAAGTAATATAATTTAATGAATTATTATATTACAAGATTTTTTTATGCAAATATAAAATTCCAGTAATGTGTGAAAGGATTATATTTTAATTTCTTTACAATCATGTTGTTTTCAAAGCCAAATAAAATAAATAGTTTCAAAATTGACATAAATGATATTTTATAATAAATAATGTTTTATTAGATGATTTAAAATTACTAAAAATATTATATTTTTTCAAGTTAATTTTATATGGTTTAAAATATCAACCATGATTCATTTATGGGAAAAGTTTTCTTTCATAGTGACTATCATGACCCCTAAAGAGTAAACACCTTGTTATCACGATAATCATAAAAAAGGGTTAATACTGGTTAAGACAAAGAGGTAAGGGTAAAAAAATAATATAAAATTATCCAAATTTTATTTGATGAGATTATTTAAACTCATACTAATATTATATTATAATTATATCAGTTTGGATCCATTTTTCAATGATAAATAATTTATATTAATTTAATATTTTAAGAAATTTAAAAAATGCCCCTCCCCTGTCTTATAAAAGGGCACCCATTATCCTCTTTTATTCACACTTAAAAATCCTTTTTTAGCCAATAACTACCCCAATTTCTTCCTAAAATCCCTAATCACATTCTACATGACTTATTTTAGGCCTAAATCAAACCTTAGTGGGATTAGGGTGTCAAGAAAAGGAGGTTGTTTGAAGAAGATGTATAACTTTTAACCATTTTTTTAGTTTTATTTCATTTTTAACTCATTGAAATATTATTCAAACATGTGGAAATAATAAAAATAGTGTATTAAATATATTTAAATGTTATTATGTTAATTATATGACTTATATCCATTTTCTCTTCCATCAAATGGAGAACAAAACCGTCATTGGTGTGTGTGATGGACTACCGCCTCACGAACTGACATGATTCGTTTTCTATCAACACCTCTCACGCTTGGTTATAATGATAGATTTAATATATATATATATATATTATATTAATGATATATTTATCATTATTTATATATAATATATTATATACTTTCTTACCTTTCTATTCATTTAAAAATGATAATGACGTTCACACATACTTGTGTACTACTACCTCCATGAAGGGATGTGATTCTTTTTTCATAACCACATAATATGGATGATATATATAAGTTTATTTAAAGATATAATATTATATTTTTGATTCAATTATCATTCTTTAAATTTAAAATAACATTTAACTTCTTTTCATCATGATTATTGAAAAATAGAAACGTTACTCATGCACACGTACGACCTGTCATCTCTATGATTGTACCATAGTTCATTATTCATAAAAATATTTCTTATTTTGTTTTAAAATAATAATTTTTTAATGATTATTATTCTTTAGGTGATGGAATAATTAACTATTTGACTATATTCAACTTACTGATTTCATTTTGGATATATAAGTTGAATGTTGTCAAAACATCCAATGTAAACTTAGTTGCTTAAGTAATTGATTATAACAATGTAAAAGGAATAATAAACATGAAAAATTTTATCAATCAATTAAATAATTTACATAAGTTTATTATTCAGGAAGATAAGGAATGTACGTGGTGATTTAAACTTGAGGTAAGGGACACATTAACTTAGAACCTTATTTTAAATGTTTTAATGATTTATTTTATAAATATTTTTATTCCATGTGAAAATTATTAAAATTATTTTATGGATGTACTTATATGGTCATAAATTAATGATATTTTTTATTTTAAGTCTCTTTTTAGTTTATTTCAAATTTTTTCAAAAGTAATATTTTTTACTTATTTTATATGGAATGTTTTGAATTTATTTACAAAAGGCTAAATTAATGTTCTATTTTAACGTATACGATGTCAATGTATTGTCCCAACACCATAAACATTACTTTATGTTTTTTATTCCTCTATAATCTTTCATGTTTTATTAATATAAAAACCTTTATTAGTTTTTATGGTTATTTTTTAAAAAATTATTTTAAATGGAATGGATATTTCAATACATGGGAATGTTTTAATTATTAGTATAAGAATATTTTTATAAGTATGGAATATTTTAATTGTTATGATTATTTCATGAATCTTGGGAATTTTTTATGATTGTTTCCGATGCTTTCTCCGGGGCACGCACATCCTTCTGTAGGGGACACGTAGCTATTGCCCCTCATTCCCGATTTCCAAAGGCGGGTGACATCCATTTCTTATTCAGGGATGTTTTCTCCTTGATCAAAACGAGATGATGGGATGTCAGTTCTTCTTTCCATGGATTCCTCCTCGGAACTCGTTACCTAGTCCAGGTCTTCCTTAAATATTAAGTCGTGGTTCGTGAATCTCGTTCCCAGTGCCATATATTTGTGGACGCCGGTTAATTACACTACTTCTGTTAGGACATTCCATGGGGTCTTGACATGGTAGTAACCTTTGGTCAGAGTAGACGGTAACATCAGGCATGTCAGGGCATCTCTGGATGCGTGGACATTGGGGAACCTATATTCTTCCTCATAAGACGGAATCTCAAAGGTGCATAATCCGAGGCATCCCATGTCAGTCACGAGGTATCATATTCTAGAGGCATGTCTCTGAGGTTTTCCTCAAATTCCCATGTTTATCATGGGGTATGTCACGAGTTTAACATCTTGCAGAGAGGGTTACACCAAAGGCGTGTCTTCCTTAGTTTTCCTTAGGCATATCATGTTTAACACGATGTAGGCCATGAGTTTAAAGTCATGCAGAGATGGTATGAGGGTGATCAAAATGTCCCATAGAGACAGATCAGATTGGTATATCCCAAGGAGGGAGTTCCAGGAGTGTTTACCATTGGCTAGGATTGAACCTCATGGAGGTTTCCTCCGTATGCTGTGTAGATGACATGGATCAAAACCCACATAGTTTGAAGGTGTGATGAATAAGGGTGTACACAAAGGAAAATGACCCAGAGACATGCTGGGGCTTATGCGTGGATTGCGGCCTGGGTACTGCTAGGAGTAGTGAGGGGGTGGATGATATGATACCACCGGGATGTGGCGGCCTGGGTAAGAATCAGGATGGATGATGGAGTGTTGAATGAAGTGGAGGGAGAATGAGATGGAATCGACGTGAGGATGAAAATGATGTTGGGTTTGAGCCTTGAGGAGACTTCCTACGTATCCCTATGGAAGGGAATCAAAGTCTGCATAGTTTGATGGGATGATGGGACACCTGAGGAGGCGACCTGTGAGAATGGATGCATGGATGAGATCTGGAGGAAATAGAACCTCTAGGCTGGGGAATGATCTTTATAGAACACATGAGATCGAGGGATAGATCAGGATGAGACATGGGTGTTGGGCTTGAACCTCATGAAGGCTTCCTACATATCCTAGTGGAAAGGAATCAATGTCCATGTATTTCATATAAAGATGACTTACCGTCGATTGGGGACTTCAACATCTTACCGTCGATTGGGGGCACAACAAATTACCGCTGGATGGGGTCATAGCGAATTACCGCTGGATGGGGTCACAACGGCTTACCACTGGATAGGGTCACAACGGCTTACCAGTGGATGGGATCACAATGGCTTACCACTGGATAGGGTCAAAACAACTTACCACTGGATGGGATCATAACAGCTTACCGCTGGATAGGGTCACAACGACTTACCACTGGATGGTATCACAACGTCTTACCACTGGATGGGGTCACAACGACTTACTGCTGGATGGTGGATGCAGTCTAATGTCGTGTAGGATGAAAAGGGGGCATACAGTTCAACGTCATGCAGGACGAAGGTTGTCCAACGTGAAGGGGGTTTAGAACCAACGAATGGTGGGATTGAACCTCAAGGAGGCTTCCTACATACCTTGCCTTGACAAGGATCAAAGACCACGTAGTTAAGGTTGGGTTTTGGTGAGCCGAAGTGAAGATGGTCAAAACCAATGAGTGTTGGGATTAAACCTCATAGAGGCTTCCTACATACCTAGCCTTGGAAATGATCAAAGTCCGTATAGTTCATAATGGGTTTTGGTGAGCCGACGTGAAGGTAGTCGGGACTAATGGGTGTTGGAGTTAAACCTCAAGGAGTATTCCTATATACCTTTCCTTGGTAAGGATTAAAGAACTTGTAGTTTAGGTGAGGTTTGGGCGAACTGACATGAAGGTGGTCGGAGCGACCGGGTGTTGGGCTTGAACCTCAGGGAGGATTCCTACGTACCTCGCCTTGGAAAGGATCAAAGACCACATAGTTCAGGTGGGAGTTTGGGGATTACACTCTAGGCTGCCCAGAGAGGATTTCATGGTCGATGATTACTCTAAGCCCATGCGAGTCGTACTCGGTGTGAGAAACAAGAGGTAGTAAGGACCTGACGATCACGACGTAAAGGTGCGTCCATGAATGGTGGTGAATGGGGCTCACGTAAGGAAGCTTCCCAGGTGCCGCTAAAGAGCGGGAATGGTGGATGGGGCTTATGTAAGGAAGCTGCCTAGGTGCCTCTATGGAGCGGTAATGGGTCATGGAGCTTATGCAAGGAAGCTGCCCGTGTGCTGCTGTAGAGAATAAATGGATGGGAATTACACAAGGAAGCTGCCTGGGTGCTGCCATGGAGTAGCAATGGTGGGTGGGGATTATGCAAGAAAGATTCCTGGGTTCCGCTATGGAGCGGAAATGGTGCATGGGGTTTACACAAGGAAGATTAATAAAGGTATTTCTCATGTCTGGACATGAGGGAATACCAAATCAGTGGTGGGTTGAGGCCTTTACCTATGCGCTAGTGCACAAGAGGGATAACACCAATGGGCATTGAAATCAGTCCGAACAAAGGGAGATGAAAAGTGTAAATCACATGCCCAACATTTGGAACGCAATGAGGGTGGTGTGGTGATAGAGGATGAATATTGACCGTGTTTAAAACACATCATCCCCATCACATTAGCCTGAAATGGGTAAAAACAAATGAGGGTCAACTGCTGACCGTGTTCGAAACACAGGACCTGACTCAAAGTGTTGTCCAAAGTCTTACGGGGCGTTGGCCCTGGATGGTAGGTGAGACAATGCGGCTTGGTACCAGGCTGTTAGGGGGTCCCTTTATACATGGAAGTGGATGAATACCCGAATGAAGGACATAAAAAGAGTGAGGTGGAGTGATGGAATGTTTGAATGGATTCCAATGCTCTTGAAATTACGCCACTGTAATCATGGAATTAGTCATCTTATGCTTAGAGCATAAGGCATCTCTTGTCTGAAGCAAGAGGCATCCTATGTTTGTAACATAGGGTGTACTATAGTTTATATTCATTTAGATGGGATTATTGGCATCTCATGCTTAGAGCATAAGGCATCTCTTGTTTGGAGAAAGAGGAATCCTATATTTGGAATATAGGGAATACTACAGTTTATAGTCATGTAGAGAGGACTGTTGGCATCTCATGATTGGAGCATAAGGAATCTCTTATTTGGAGCAAGAGGAATCCTATGTTTGGAACATAGGGTGCACTACAGTTTAAAGTCATGTAGATAGGACTATTGGCATCCCATGCTCGGAGCATAAGGAATATCTTGTTTGTAGCAAGAGGCATCTTATGCATGGAACATAAGGTGCACTACAGTTTATAGTCATGTAGATATGACTGTTGGCATCCCATGCTTGGAGCATAAGAAATATCTTGTTTGGATCAAGAGGCATCCTATGTTTGGAACATAGGGTGCACTACAGTTTATAGTCCTGTAGATAGGACTGTTGGCATAAGGAACCTAGAAATGGTTGGTGTTCAGACTTACACAAGAGCATCCCTTCCTGGTTCAACCTAAAATATGAGCCAAGTGCTGGGGTTTGGATGAGTTTCTTGAGGAATGGTTCGACTCAAGGTACATGGGTAATTGATGATGATAATCTTAACTTACTACATGGGAAACAAAACAAGAGGAATATGTCGAATCAAGGTGTTTCATGGTGTGCGTAGGAGTATATCAAATCATGGTATTCCATAGGTGTAAGGTGGGTGCACAATGGAAAATGTCGATGTCTCGGCCCGAAAAGTTCATGGTGTGACTCTCCATTTTTCATGGGGGTTAGTACCAAGCTTCGGTCTGGTCTTGGCCTGATATGGGGTGCGGGGGAGTAGCCCCCGTGGTATGAACTGGTGGGCACAAAGGTAGGAGCATCACAAAGGATAGGTCTTTGCGAAGTAGCTTCGCGGAGCAAAGGGGCTCGTAGAGCATGGGGTATCGCAGAGCATCTTCGCAATGGAAAGGTGCTCGTAGATCATGGAATCATGGAGTAGTTTTTAGAAAGAAAGATGCTTGCGGAGCATAGACTCATGGAGCGGCTTCGTGAAGGAATCTATTCACGTATCATGGACTCGTGGAGCAGCTTTACAAAGGAAGCTACTCGCGGATCATGGACTCGTGGAGCCGCTTCGTGAAGGAAAGCGAAGCTTCGCGAAATGGGATATCGGCCGACCAGGGGGCGGCATGACCGTTTTCATGAAGGGGGGGGGGGGGGTGATCCGGGTATTTATAGGCAAGAGGTTCCACAAAGCAGAACCCGCTCGGCACAAAGAAAGAGCTCGCTCCAAGGCGGATCGCGAACGTCAAAGGGGTTCGTGGAGCATCCTGACTCCTCACTCCGTGGCGGGTTCGTGAACGTCAAAGGGGTTCGCGAAGCATCCCACCTCCTTTCTCTATGGAGGATCATGAATATGAAAGGGGTTTAAGGAGCATCCCACCTCCTTGCTCTGTAGCGAGTTCGCGAACGTCAAAGGGCTTCACGGAGGATCCTGCCTCCTTGCTCCGTGGTGGAGGGAGCTTCGCGAATGGGCTCTGTGAACCATTTTTCCAACCTAACTTCAAATTTCCATAAATCCTAATCTGTAACTCCGTTCTGGATCTAAGACCTATCAAATAGAAGCTTACGAAATGGGATATGCTCTTGGATCATTTATGGGAGAATTTGGAAAACTTTGGGGAAGTGTTTTCTGGTGCCAACAATGATTAAGGGTGTTTTTTTATAAACTAATAATATGTGGTTTTTTATAGATCAATAATGGGTGGTTATGTTATAAACTTAGGATTGGTGGATCCATTATGATTCTTGAATGCATTGGGTAATTATTACGTTCTTCAGAGAATTATGTTGGAATTTTATCATATGATTATCCCAATTTTCTGGGTTTATGTAAGGGTTCTATGAACATGATGTCCCAAGGAACCTAAATGTCTTTACTATGATTTATAATGAGTTTTTTTGTGGAAATAATTTTATTAAAAAAAGTAAGATAATCATATTTTCTTTTAAAGGAAATATTATGATCTTTCAGGGTAAAGGGTATGTTTTTAAGAAAACCTCTTTCATGGGTTCTCATATTTTCTAATAAACCCTCATGATTATTATTTTTACCTTTTGTTTTATTATAATGTTTTTATGAAACACATTAGGTAGTAAAGTTGTTTCCATGTGTAAGTAAAAGATGATTTGAGCTCAAAGTTTATTATGTTAAAGATAAACTCTCTTTTATGATCTCATGGTTTTAAATTAGACTAATGAGGTTCATTATACCTTTTTTATGTACCTTGAATAGATTTTTGTGCTCATATCATCTTTTTAAAAAAAATCACAAGGTTTTAGGATGATTAGGAATAAAGAAGACGTCAAGTTGAAAATTATAAATATTTATCATGAAAGAAACTAGTTTCATTTTAAAAGTTTTATATTGTGGAAAAAATTGATACTAAGAGTAAGTTTTGAACTTGTAATGTATAGGTTTATTATTCAAGAGTTATGTAATAATTCCATAAAACTACAAACATGAAAAGGTCATCAAAATGGAAGAAAATTAATTCATTTCTAAAGATTCAATTTCTGAGTTTTTATGGCCAAGTCCTTACATATTTTTCCTTACATGCTGTCCTACTTGGAATCGCTAGCTTTGTGCCTTGTTAATTAGTTGGTGTTTCTATTATTTTATTTTTTTAAATTATTTATATACTTTTTAGTTTGTTTTTAATTATTATTTAATATTATATATATTGATGGGATATATTTTTATGGATCTTGGATGTTCTTTATTTGGTACCCTGATCTTTGATGGTTTGTTTTTATTATGTTTTAGTTGAAATTTATCCACACTACAACTATTTATTTGGTTGAAAGAGTTTTTTATCATCAATTGTTCTTAAATAATTAGAAAATTTTATTTTTGATTTGTGTTAGAATTACCATAAATCATTTGTTTACTTTACCATACTCTTGCTTACTATAAAATTTGTTCTACTTTTATGAAATGTTTTTATAGCATATGGAAGTGTATGACTTTATCCAATTAACCTATTGTATATCTCTTAGTGTTTTCTTTAGGTTAAATTGGCATATATAAAATAGTTAAATTGTATATTTAAGTGTTTTGTTCTCATTTAAATTTAATTTTCACTAATTATTTTTTTGGTGCACACTTGAATTCATTGTATCTACAATTATAATTTTTTATTTTAATATTTTTTAATATATTGAAATAATTTTAGTAAATATTTATTAACTATATCAACTTCAAACCATTTAGTATTAGTAATAATAATAATAATAATATTCCTATTACTTATATTATTTATGTTTTTTTAAATAAGTGATCATTAGAGACCTCCAGTAGTAGCCACTAATGATCATTACTTTAATAAATAGTATATATTTTAGCAGATGCTTATGAATGTTAAAAAAGGTTTCCAATTAATAGTGGACACCATTGGGGGGTTTAAAAGGTGTATTTGTGAACCCATCTACCATGACTTCAAAAAGCGGTCACAGAGTGGTTTACCATGTTATGGATTCCCCTTATGATACTACTTTTGGTAGATGTGGATGCCTATTTCTATATTAGTGAGTGGAGAAAATGAGAAGAAAATGATGAGAATAGAGGGGGGAGGGGGTTTGGATTATTATAATAGAGGGTGGGTGGGCCTATATTTATAATGGGAAATGTTAAAGGCATAGAAGCACCCAATTACATTCATGATTTATTTGGTGAAAGGTGTTTCCACCCCTAACAGATTTCAATAAATAAAATACTAATGGAATTGGGTGATTTGATGCCCTTTTCACATCACTAACCTGAGAAAAATACGTTAGTTCCTTCTATGTATTTAAAAAAACCCAAAATGCATTGATTACATCAATATATTTCAAAACATTTTTTTAAAATAAAAAAACTAACTCTATTTTGATTGTTTTTTATAATAAAACCATAAAAAACTCCTTTAGTTCACATGAATCTATGAAACAAACCCCACCAATCCAATCCACCATCCATTTATCTCATGAATCCCATTATACTCCCTATACATCCAACTTGCCTCAAATGTCCACAACCTCCTGCTTATATTCGATCCACCATATACCATCTTCATACATCAATTCTGTTCTCCATGGTTATCCACCATAATCCAAACCATCCTCCTCCTTACACAAAAAAGTAGACTTTCCTCCCTTTCAAGATGCCTCAATCACCAGTCTCCCATGTTCACCGGTCATATATTTTATATTTTTAATATAATATTTTGTTCAATAATATAAAATTTAATTAATGACAAGGACTTTGGGTCAGTAAGAATAATTAATGAGATGAGTATTTTGGGACACCAAGGTTAATTAATAAAATAATAATAATTATGGGGGTTCCAAAAGTTATTGGGATGCCAAAGTTTGGAATAGAAATTATTTTGGGCCTTGGGATACCAAAGCTTTAGTCTCTTCAGCTTAAAAGAGTGGCTCTATAAATGCGATGGGAAAACTATTTTTTGGGTAATCTTCACTCAACTATGTTATCTAAAAATATAATTTCCTATATAATAGTAGAGAATAATCCTAAGTTTATATTATGTTGGTTTCTCTTTATTCTTTCATGGAATCCTAGAGGAAGTATGGATTTCCCACTAGCAACGTGGTGTGGGTATACTAAATCCTTAAGGATAATGTGTTTTCATTCCTCGGAAAACAACCATATTCCTCTATTATTCTTAAAAATATTATGGATTTAGTCTCATGAAAAATGATTTTGAGTTCTTGATGGTCATGAGTCAAGACATGGTCAAGCTCAATTGGTTTGATGACAACCACTTTCAAACACTCACGAATCTATGAGATAAAGATGAACTTTTTTTATCAAGATTATATTACCAACACACTTTCAAACTAAATTTAAGGATTATTTTAAAAAATTAAGTCAATTAATGAAATATATAATGATTTGAAATTCAATTACAAGATAAATAATAATGTATAAAATAATAGACTTTCATATTTTAAAGTGTGGGGGTGTTTGGAAAATCTTATGACTAAAGAAAAAGTAGTTACAATGATTTTTTTATATTTAGAACCAATATGATTGGTGTGAATGATACCAAGGGGTATATTTATTTTATATTTAATATGAAGGATCTCATAGTAGTTGATACAATTCTAGGAATCAAAATTAAAAAAACACAGTAAAGGATATTTCTTGAATCAATCTCATTTTATCAATAAATTATTAATTAAATGTAATTATTTTGGTTTTAATGCTACTAATACTCTATTTGATTCTAGTGTTAAACTATTTATAAATAAAAAAAAAATCCATAGAACAAATTTAATATGATATTGAAATAGGTTATTTAATGTATGCAATGTATTATATTATATGTGGTATTTCTTTTAGAGTTTTTAAAATGAGTAGATATACTAGAAATCCTAGTGTGTATCATTGTAAATGTATAATAAGAATCTCTTTATAATTCGATACTACCAAATATTTAAGTTTATACTATAATGATTATTTAGTTGTAGAATAAGGATACACTGATTCAAGGTATATTACTAGTATTTTAGGCAATCATTCAATATTTTGATGGTTATTTAATCACAGAGTTTGTATTGTTTCTTAAGTGAGAAAGAAATAAACATGTATTTCACATTTGACCATGGGATCCGAATTTACTGCCTTAAAATCTTGTGGGAAAGAGGCTGAGTGAATTCAGGATCTATTACTATATATTAAATTGTGGCCTTATCCAATACCTCATATTTTTATTCATTTTCATAGAAAAGCAATACTATCACATGAATATAGTCTTATATATAATGGGAAATATAGAAATATAAGTTTGAGATATGACTATGTGAGATAATTATTACAAGATTGTATCATAACAATTGTTTATGTGAGATCATGTAAAAACCTTACGTATCCACTTACAAAATCTCTATTGAGAGAGGTTATATGTGTGACTAATAGAGAAATGTGACTGATACCCACTGATTAGTTATTTGGTAATGTTAACCCAAAACTTTTATTAGATATATCCTAATTAATGTTTTTAAATGGTAAAAAAGTAACCATAATGATTATTGATATTGATAGTTTGTCCCAATATATTTTTTCCAATATCACCCATTATGATTTGAGGTTGAGTGATAGCTTTCAATGGAACATTAATAATATTATATTTATGTGGTGATAATAATGAGGCCACATTTTAATGTTTCACATATATGTACTTATAAGTGGTTTAAATTCTTACTGAAGCTTAGGGTTTAACTTCTAGGAAAGTTCATAAATGGATAAAATTACATCACTATAATAGTTCTGTGAATTTTTGATGCTATGAAGAATTGAGAAATTTTTATATGTGTGGAATCTCTGGTGAGGTTATAAATATTTTTATTTTAGTGGTTATTCAAGTTCAATTTTGACATCACTTTTAGATATTTATAATAAGTATGAGTATAAATTGAAATATACCTTTATTATGTATACAAATTTGTTCGTAAAACTATAGATTTAAGGATTTTATAATATTTAACAAAATAAGGTAATGTCATATTTTTAATATAATTTTTTTAATATTATAAAATTAAATTAATGATAATGGATTTGGGTTACCAAGATTAATTGATGAGATTAGAATTTTTAGATACCAATTTAATTAATGAAATAATAATAATTGTGAGGATTCCAAATTATCTTGGGATGAAAAAGGTTAGAATAATAATTATTATAGGCCTTGGGATACCAAAGGTTGAGTCTCTTAACCTTAAAAGAGTGTCTCTATAAATGGGGTTGGATTTTTTTTCAATATAATCTCTACTCAACTATGTAATATGCATAATTATTTCCTAAATCATAGTAGAGAATAATCCTAACCTTATATCATAGTGGATTATCTTCATTGTTTTTTTGAATACTCAAGTATAGAATTACCACTAACTACATGATGTGGGACATACTAAATCCCTATGGATAACACCCTCTCATGATTTGAATCACATCCATCTTCTTCCATTATTATAAACATAATATCCTGTATAGTGAACAAGACAATTTTTTCCCACCACATATTAATTCTACCTTTAAGACCCTTTTCACACCACCTCTATTGTAGTAATCAGTAGGTCACCACCCATATCCCAGTTGACTTCTATCCCAAAACACCCAATCCACCCCTCTATCCACAAAAAATATCTTAATTCACTTTTTCTGAAGACACATTCATTACAGTGCGTGTGATATGTTTTTTAAATAGTTCATTGGGTGTTTATGGTGTTTTGATCATGTTTTGTGTGATCATAGATAGTTGGTTCATGTACACCTTAACATTTCAGATGCCGATGAAAGAGAGTTTCCTTAATTTTCCTAGAACTCATAAATGAGGTGAGAATTTTGGTATTGAAAAACTTCTTCTCAAATTTAATTTTATTATTATTTAAATTATATTAAATAGGATAGCTTATTCAACTGAATACACCATAAATAAGTGACTTACTACGCGATAAATGGGTCTTGTCAATTTAACTCTTTAATTTGGCACTTTTAATAGTCTCCAAATTTATTTATAATACCAAATAATGATAATATAAAGAAATTAGGAGATAAAAATAAGATTTTTAACAAAATATTTTAAATTTTAGAATTATTAAAAATTGAGTGAAATAATACTTTAATCATAGAAAAATTTTATAGATAATATGAAATAATTTTTCTTATAACTTTTGATCCTAGTCACATTTTGATTACATAATTTCAAAATATTTTTAAATTTTATTTTTCAGTATCATTAGTTATTTTATTTTATTTATAAAAAATAATAAAATAAAGAAATATCCTTCGATGATCTTCTATATAAAAATTAATGAAAAAGATTGATTTTATTGACCTATGATTTTTTTCCATGTAGATCAAACTTGCTTAAAATCTCTATAGTTATTAGTTGGATACAAATTTTCTAAATTTATCACATTGTAATAGCATATACCACATTTGAGATGAGGAAATATCTTACTTTAAATAATAATGAGAATTTACATAATAAAAAATTTAAAATCTCTAAAGGTTCAGTGAAAAATTAATTAAAGTGTCCCTATGAAGAAGAATATGAGATTGATGGTGATGTCCTGAACATCAATAAATTAATGTAAATTTCCTTAAAATATTTCAAAGAGTAAAAGGTAATCATAATGGAAAAATTCATTTTAAATGTTTCAATCATGGAATGATTGAATATTTTTCAACAAATTTTCCTAATAAGAATAATGATGAGGATGGTGATGATCACCTGAAAATATCATAAAAAATAAACAATAAGGTGGAGAATGATTAGAATTGAAAAAAAATTCTAAATTAAATGGAGTATCCTATTCATACAATGAGTATTTTTATATCATTATATTTAATTTTTTAGAAATGATATTAAAGAAGAAAAAAATTTCTCAGAGCATAATAATTCTTAATATTTCATGTCATAATTAAAACACACCATTGATTCCTTTTTGAGATGAAGAAAATACTATAGAGGATGATAATGAAGAGGAAATAGATAAGGAGTTCCAATTTAGAATGGATCTCATGGTTTTCTTGAAATAAAATATAAAAATCTTAAGAGATGTTTCATCAATAATGAAATCTATTGACAAATTCAATGTCACAATTAATATTTAAAAATAAGTTGAGTTTTTTTGAAATATTGGTGATCTATATTTCATTATTACTGAAAGAGATATTATGATTGATATTAAAATAATGAATTTTATTTAAGAAAATAAGAGTTTAAATCTTTCAAAGATAAGTTACATAAATATAAGTGTTTTTTGAATAAATTTCAGTTTGAGTTCAAAAATTCTATTTTAGATATCATAGAATCTTTTAAAACCACTAGAAAAGGTTTCCAAAGACTCTATGAAACTTGATATATAATGAAAAATATTAGGCTATCTCAATCCATCACTTCTCTTAGCTTTAAGGGATTTTTCATTCCTCACAAGATGAAAACTAGTTCCTAGTTATAAAGAGTATTCACTTGGGAATGGTTTCACCCTAATATAATAACATAAAATAGCAACAAAAGATACTGAGAATCTGACAATACCGATATATAAATTTAAAATATATTCATATTAAATAATAAAATACAAAAATATAAACAAGTTTTATAAGGTTTAGTGGAAATGAACAACTATATCATCAAATAAATATAACATCCATCATACATAATGATCCCAAAAGTAAAGTAATCCAAAATCAAATACAATGATTGGATGAAATGGATAATACAACATCATGAAAATAAAATTTAATTCGAAAATATCAATATACTCCCCACAACCCAAAATAACTCACCACTAAAACACATCCAATAATAGACTAATATGAATATAAAAACTAAAATCAAAACTCAGGAACTTGAAAGAAAATAAGGAAGCTTCATACACACCCATACACCGATGAATATACAGTGTTTGAGATAAACATGCCCAGTAGGATCTCAACATGGATTTTATTCAAGTACCTTCATAATAAGTATCATAAATTATAGTTTAAAAATAATGTATGAAAATAGTTTTTTTATTTTTTATTAATAAGGCATAAAAGAAACTGAAACATACTTTATTAATTTTTTTTAAAACCACCAAAATAAGACTTTAAAAAAATAATGCATAATCATTTTAAAATAATTAATTTCAAAACCAATTAATAAAAAAAATTTACTTAAAAGTTTCTATAAAAACATGAAAATATGGATTTCAAAAAACATGAAACAAAACCCAACCACTTTTCCCTATTTTCTAATTTTTTTTCTCAATGATATTTTTGAAAACAATTACTACTTCACATTACAATAAAACTTCCAAAATCATTTTAGAAATAATTTGAATTTAAACCAAAATTATATCAGAATTGAAAAAAAATCTTATTCATCAAGATACCAAGGAGGAACAATAAAAGTAAAATAAACAAAAAATGGTTCCTTGTGATTAAATCAAGGCTTGAAGATACAAACAAGTCATGAAACAGAATCCCCTAAACAATCCTTAATGGAAACTAATAATCATAGGAAAATACCTAGGATATGACATGAATGGTACATTAATTGGATTAATGAATCACTCACCAAGCCATTATATTAAACCTAAACATCCCATACAACACCCATTTGGGTCATTGGGTACAATATTGGAAAACCCCTAATAAGTCAAAACATTCCTAGGGAACTAGATGATGTGTTCACACCAAGATAGCATAATACGCATCAAACCATTTACTTATCTACCTAGTATCCCATGATTTAAACAATGAAGGTTAGTAATTAGTGAGGCATATTAGCATCATAAGAATCAATAACATTAAAACACTTTCAAAATAAACATCATCTCACCTCCTACACCCTCATATGAAACAAACCCTTTTCATTTAATCCATTACAAAGCATTATATAATAATAAAACAATAATAGACACCCCATCGGGGCCAAAATAAACATAATATCAATAAATAATGGGATCAAATCAGGGTTTTACATGTATTGAGAAAAAAATCATTTTATAAAGTGCCAATCGGGAAATTCAAAGCAAGATTGAAATGCCAAGCCATTTACAACACTTGAAAATATCATTTAAAAACATTATTTGAAACTAATTCATCAAAAAACACTTTTAATTCTATTTTGAAATAAATATTTTATTATAAAACACTTTTAAAACACCAAAATATTCTTATGTATTAAAACCATTTAACATGGTCCACACACACCCTTTTTTATTCAAACACCCATTTTAAACATAAAATATTTCCTTGAAAATAAAATGATTCCAAAAAAATCTATAAAATATACATGAGGGTGTGATACACCCCTTTAAAAATCCTTAAACTTATTTAGAAGCTCCACTCATGCATTTTATCGAACACTTGTCATAAAATCAACACATTTCAAAATAATACATCGAAATTTCATTGAAATCCATTCATTCTAAGCATGAAAATATCTTTAAAAACCATTTATAACTCATAATGTGTCCACCATAGACATTTAATTGAATAAAAATGTGTTTAAAATATATAATAATTACATGAAATGAATTATAAGGTATATTTCATAGAAACACCTCACTCTTCCTAGCATCATAAAAAAAATACATCGACTTCGATGGTGAACTCAAAACCAAGAAAGAAGACACCATCCTCAAATATAAAACACCTAGAAAAGTATATCAGAACCACCAAATACCCTAAAATTTATCCCTATGGAAATTAGGGTTTTTATGGTAAGGGTAAATTTAATGGAAAGGGAATGGGAAAGATAAAAAATGCGGGAAGAGAGAAACTGACCTTTTAATTTTCTCAGAATAAATGAGAAAAGGGATTGGAATCAAAGAAGTGGTTGGTAGAGACCTCCCTTAGTACACCAAAAGTTTAACTCACAAGATAATTATGAAAAAACCCTAAAAAATCAAAATGTGAAGAATCAAAAACTCACAAAATCAAAAAACCACACAAGCTAATTTTATGACACAACATAAGTCTTGCAGCTTAATGCCCCTTCCTTGACACCCTCGATGCCACAAATTTCAGATTGTGGCCTAAATCCCCTTGATTTAATAGAACTAAGGAAAAATAATCATCTAAGACACTATGACATAAAAAATCTCCACAAAGGGACAAAGCACTTCCCAATCAAGCCCTTATGAATAACCTCATCCCTATTTCACAGTTACTTGGTCCCCCACAAGAAAACATTCACTGGAAAGTCTAGAACCTCCATGAAATATTGAATATATTTGTTATGGTCTTCCTATTTACCCCTAAATACCCACACACTGACCCTTATGCAGTTCCCATCACCCTCACACAACACCAATTATGGCACAACCAAGGTGCTGCAACATGTTCTCTCCTCTTCACCCTCATGTAAAAAAATCATATAGTACCAACCACATCGCAACCTAGGTGATGCAACATAGTCTACCCTCTTTACCCTTAGGCATCAAAAACCATGGAATGACCTCATTTCATATGGAATGGTCACCCCCTTTTACCCTTATGTATCCTTCTTCCGCCTTTATATAACACCAAACTATGACACATCCACCATTTTGCCTTGAAAAATCACTAGGGAAAGAGGTAGGGTATGGTATGTCCTCCTAGGGACATGGTGTGGCTTGCTACCTACCTATCTTGAAACTCTCTCTAACTTCCCAAACCACCTAGAAAACTGAATTTTTCAAAAACACAAATATATAAAAAATTTAAATAATAAATCACACAATAGTGATATAGGGGTGTCATAATTTTCCTCATTATTCCACTTTATTCCCATAAAATGCAATTGATAAAGGTAAAACAAAAAAAATCCAAAAATTCCACACCTAAACATAATAGGTGGGATACAGGTAAAGACTAATAACATCTACTATGATAAGGAAGACCACATATACCAAAAATCATTAAAACCATAGAAAAAATCCTTAAGAACCTTCAAGAAACAACCTCAATAATAAACTATATTCTAACCACCCAACACAAATCACCTAGACTATTCTACTCAACTTAGCCTACTCGATCCCCAAAAAATCCTTATAAACAAACACCACCTTGAATAAATCCAATACACACCACTAAACTAGGGTACTGGGAAAAGAAACAACACCAATCACTCCAATAATAGTCTAGGCATGAAAAAGAACAATTAATAGGGGTTATGCATAAAAATAAATACTCTAAATTTTAGTAAATACCTTTATAGAAGGTGTACTATAAATAAATAAAAATATGAACACAGTAAAATCGTGTTTTCTAAATCACACCGAATAGTTATAATATGATTTTAGGAGAAAATCAAAATATAATTCACCAAAACCCAAAAAAAAATGCCTTCAATTTTTTTAACCCATGAAACCTTATAAATGTGTTCCAAAACTATTTTCGTAGGAAAAAAATCTTTGAAAAAAAATCGAAACTTTTAAACATTCTTCCTTATTTTTAAAACCACTAGTCTCTTTCAAATTATGAAACCCACTCAAACATTCAAAAGTTGTTATTTTATTTCAAAAGTCCTCACCCATTACAATGTTTCAAAACACCAATTGGTTTTCATTTCAAATTAGAATATGATTTCAAAACCAAAACTGGTTCCATATTTCAAAATGAAATCAACCACTTCCAAAAAAATACCTAAAACAAAACTTATTTTGAAAAAAATCCCCAATGATTTATTTTTAATAGATTTTTATTCATAAATTCCAATTTTAGCACACAAAACATATTTCCCAACATGTTTATAATAAAAATCACACTAAAATCTTCAACCAAAATATAATACAACAACATCAACATATCACAAGACCCACATTTATCCTTTTCCCATCACCGAGAAGCACTCAAAACAATCAAAGAATCAAGGGGTATAAATAGTAGAACCAAATCGGATGTGAATCCATACTTAGCATGGCCACATCATTGTTGTGAAATGTTCTAGTGATGCAATATTTTCAAAAAGGTTACAAAAATTAAGTGTTTAGTTTCTTTATATTTTTTTATTCCATTCAATCCAACCTCAAGCCTCTAATTCTTTTCCATTATATACCAAAACACAAATAATTTCACCCATGGTAACTCATACCATGCTAATGGGGACCAAATTATACTATTTCAAATCTCAATATAATAGGAATGATAAAAATAAAATCTAAATCCAAAAATTCTCATAGAAACTCAAGGCACATGGAAAGAAAAATATAGTGAGACTCACCATGAACCTACCTATTAAGTCCCAAAAATCCTATATCCACACTACCAGGATCCCCGAATAACAATAGAGTTATTTCAAAACCTAGGCTCTTATTGAGAAACTAGGATCTTATAAAATTTATAATGAACATGGCTAGAATGATCAATCTGTCACCTGAACTAGCTCTCAAATAGTTTTGAAGTGCATTATCAATCCCCATGGGATAGTAACTAGTGAATTGATATCAATAATATGAACTTTTTAATGGTTTATATCTCATATAATGACATAAAACATTACTAGAAACTACTGAGGATCTAGTATGACCTATCTGTAAATTGGACATCCATGCATAATAAATAAGAAGATACAAAAAGTTAAACATGCTAAAAAAGGTTCAATGGAAATAAAAAACCATCTCATCAAATAAATACAATATAAATCATACATAACAATTCCATAAATAAAGTAAACAAAAAATAGATACAATGGCTAGCCTAAATGGACAATACTACATCCAAAATATAAATTAGAACCTGAACAACTCCAAAATCCTCCACACAACCCATGATCACTCACCACAACTGCACATCTAACAATGGATCAAGATGAACATCCAAATTGAAATCAAAACCTAGGAACCTAAACGAAAATAAGAAAGCTACATAGGCACACATACACTGGTAGATATGTAGGGTGAGATAAATGTGCCTAGTAGTATATCACCAAGGAGTCTATGAAATTATATTTATAAGACAATTGATAAATGATTGTTTTAATATAAGGTATGGAAATATGAATTTCACTTTTTAATAATAAATAATAAATGAAACAATATCATAATTTATCACTATTGTTTTTTAAAAACCATCAATATAAGATTTTCTAAAAATAAGTCATATGAAGTTTAAAATAATTAATTTCAAAACCATGTACTAAACAAGGATTCATTTAAAACATTCTCCCAGAACATGAAAAGAAGGATTTAAAAATACATGAAACAAAACCCAACAAAATTTCCATCATTTTCCAAAACTATTTATCAAAAAAAATTTCAAAACATATACTAATTCACTTTATAATTAAAAATCTGAAGTAATTTTATAAATTTGTTTAAAGTAAACCAAACACTATTAGAATCATATACAACCATCCTAGGAACAGAGATATCAAAGGATCATAATAAAAGTTTAATGACCAAACAATGGTCCCAAGGGATAAAATCAATGATAGGGTATGCAAAAAAGTTATGAATAATAATCCATTAAATAATACCTAATATGAACTACGCATCATGGGAAACTCTATCAGATATAACATGAATGGTATAATAATTTTCTTAATGGATCACTCACTAAAACTCTATGTGAAACTAGGAAATACCATTTAGTATCCATTTAGGCCATCAAGTATAATATAAAAAAACCCCTTGGAGGGAACAACTTTATTAAGGAACTAACTTATGCTCATGCACCAAGTTAGCATAGAACACATACAAAATTTCTACTTAGATACCTTGGTTATCATGATATCAAACAATAAAGGTGAGTAAGAAATGAGGCATAAGTACATCATAAGAATAAAAAAAATTTAATTTTCTTTCAAAATAAATCTCATATCACCTATTACACCCTAATAAGATATAACCCCTCTTAATTTTATCCATTCCAAAGTATCATATAATAATAAATTGGTAAGAAAAACTACTATTAAGGCCACAATAAAAATCATATCAACAATTAAAGGGATCAAATGAGTTTTTCACACATATTGAGATAAAATAATTTTATAAAGTGACAACTAGGGAATTCAAAGTTAGATTAGAATGCCATACATTTACAGCACTTAAAAATCACATTTCAAAACATTATTTTAATCCACTTCATAAAAATACACGATGAAATACATTTTGAAATAAAAATTTTATTAGAAATCACTTTTAAACCATGAAAATACCATTAATACTTAAAACCATTTAGCATGGACCACACACAACCCTTTTTAATCAAATACAAAATTTTAAAATAAAATATTTCCTTAAAAACCAATTGGTTCAAAACACCTGTTTAAAATATTCAAGGTGTATAAAACCCCTTTTAAATTCCATGAACTCATTTAAAAGTTCTACTCATGCATTTTATCAAACACTTGGTATGAAATCAACACATTTCAAACTAACACATCAAAAATTCCATGAAACCCTACCATTACAAGAATGAAAATCTCTTTAAAATCAATTTAACACCCATCATGGGTACACAATACATATATAATTAAATAAGAAATCATTTAAAACATTCAAACATTACATGTCATGAATTATAAGGGAGATTGTATATAAACTCCTACATCATCTCCGTAACATCAGAAAACAATGCATTGTGTTCAATGTATAATTCCAATTAGGGATAGAATAAATCATCATCAAACCCTAAAAACAAAAAAAATAGAACCACCCATACCCTAAAATTGATCCCCATTTATGTTAGATTTTCTCAGATAAGGGTGAATCAAAGAGAAAGGGATGGGGAAGGAGAAATAAGAGAAGAAGTGAGAAACTAAACTTTTAATCCAATTGTAATCAATATATATATGGTATGGAATCTAAGAAGAGGGAGTAAGATATCCCATTTGGAACACCACAAGTTGAACTCATGAGAGAAACGAGGAAGGGGTAAAACCTTAAAAAATCAATAGGGTATAATGGAAAACTCACAAAATATAAAAATGGGTATGTCAATTTTATTTTGAAATATAGGGGTTATGGTGAAATTCCCCTAACCAAACACTATCTATGTCTTAGCCTTTGTGTTAAGTCATAGATTACCTCTATTAACAAATCTAATGACCCCGAAGAACCTAATCCACTATAGAACAAACACCCCCATAATACTGATAATATTCTCTTAAAAAAGAACCTATAACATAGCCTATGCATTACACCATAGTCGCTTGGTCCCCTAATGGAAAACCCTCATTGGAAAATCTAGACCCTATGGTTCATAGTTCCCTTATGATTTATTTCCTTCTTCATAACCCTTATACACCCTTACACCGACCCTTACACAATGCATTTCACCCTCACGTATTATCCAATATGGTGCAGCCCAAGTGCTGGACGTGGTATCCCCTATTGACCCTTACAAATAACTAACCATTGAGAAACATTGTGTCTTGTGTCATGGTTACCCTATGTGACCCTTACATAGCTCCCTTCCACCTATAAAAAACACAAAACCATGGTGAGGCCATCTGATCTATAACATATCCACCCTTTTCCTCAAAATATTGCAATGGAAATAGGAAGGATATGATATAGACTTCTAGGGATATGATGTATCCTACAATATACCTAGCCTATAACTCCATTGAACTTACCAAACCACCGAAAAAACAAAAAAAACCTGAAAACTAAAAGATAGAAAACAATTAAGTAATAAATCATAGAACAATGACATGTGGGTGTCATATGATGATTTTTCTAATAATTAGTGTACAATCACTTTATATACCCAAGGATGTAAAGAAAAAAAGGGAGTGATAAAAAATAAATGAAATAAACTAGTAAATTTACCAGGAAAATATGATACACATATTGTTACATTAGGTTATTTTGTTGAAAATCACAATAAATAATTATGTATGTAAGAAGAATTAGGTAAAGAGTAAGTCTAAGGACATATCCACTATATATGAAAGTTTATATATGAATGATAAGGTTTATGAGATTCAGTGAAGTCCATAACCTAAGAAAATAAAACCATCACAATTTAAGGAAAAAAAATTCTGACCTATAAGTATATTTTTATATAAATAAAGATGTTAGTGTTGTGGATTATATATCTTAAAGGAATATGCGTATTGGTACAATATCTATTTCTCACAAGTAGGGTTTCCAATTCAAGGGTTAGGTAATAATAGAATTATAATAAGTTAATAAAATTGAAACTCAAATATAATGTGAAAGACTAAAATAATTTTTATATACTTGATAAAAATTATGGTTTGTGTGATCTATAAGGAAATAAGACTAATGAGCATCTTACTATTATACTACATAATTTAGTAGCTAAAAAATAGAAAAATCTAATTATTATAATAATGGGAGTGATCAAGATTGTAAATTTTTGACTGAGGTTGTCTACAAAGAATTGAATGGTGAAAACATAGGATCTTGGATAATATTTTATTGTCACACATAATGGGAAACTTTTTTAATGACATTCAGTATTATAAGGTAGGTATTTTTACCATTTGAAGTGGTATTTATTTAAATTTCAAATTCATTAGAAGCACACTTATTGGTGAGAATAAGTTTACTTTAAATGATGTTCTCTTTATTTATGGGTTGAGACACAATCAATTAAGTGTATCTCAACTTTGTGGAATTGGGAATAAGGGAATTTTTCAGAATAATAGATGTGTCATTATTATATTTAAGGATTACATAAAAATCACGAAATGACACAATACAATTGATAATGTATAACAAATTTGTATTGAAATAAATTCTTACTATTTGAGTGTGAAGGACGAGAATTTATTTAGTCCTAAATAACATGATTATAATTATAAAATATGATTTCATGAGAAAAATTACAAAGATAAACTAAAAATAAGCAACCCTTGTGATGTTTCTTATAAAGGAAAGATGGTGAACAAAATCTATAAGTCAGTGGAGATAAAAAAAGTTGGACACTTGAACTCATACATTCAAATATTTGTGGTCTAATTAGTCTTAAATAAAATAATAAATAAAACTATTTCATTGCATCTATTTATTATTTTCCTCATACAAATTCTATCTATTTTAATAAAATTTAGTCACTGGATCTTGATATGTTTAAAATGTATGGATGTGTTTCTCAAAATAAAATAGTGTATACTATCAAAATATATTGATCAGATTATATATATGAGTATACTAATGAATAATTTTAAGTATATCTAGAAAATATTTCAATAAGTCATGGATATAGTGCTCTATACACACCTCAACAAAATTTTGTAGTGAGGTGGAAGAACCAAAGTGTGGTTGACATGAGGGAAACTATTCTAGTAGAGCATGTAACTTCAAAAATTTTCAAGTGAAAAGTTATAATAGTAGTTTTCTATATTTTCAAGAAGTGTTTACTTTGGAAAAATTTGGTTAATATTTTTTATGAGACATTATTTTGGATATAAAATAAATTTTAAGATATTTAAGGTGTTCATTAGCCCATGTTTTATCTATATTAAAGGATGAAATTTATGAAAAATTGATAAGCAAATAAATTAAGAACTTTTTATTTATTATAAACTTCGTAGAAGAAGTTATAAATGTTATAATAAAAATAAAAATAATATTATTAGAATATTTGGTGATATTTTCTTCGAGGAATGTGGTACTTCAAGAAAATCATTATATTTTGTTGATGAGGTTGAGTAATCTAATAAAGTAAGATATATAAAAAAAGGCACCACATCAATTATATCCATGGGTTTGAAAAATATTCAAAATGATTTATTTGTTTCAAAAAATGATGAAGGCCTAGAATTAATTGAATCTAAGTTCCAAAGACTTGAAAAACATATAGAGTCTAAAAAAATATTATATATATAAAAAAATTTTCAAACATAAATAACCTTGATTAATTCAAACCACACAAACAAATTTTCATATATTGAGATAAAATGTACCGAAGAGGATTTATAACATAAGGATTAAATTGCTACTATATAGAAATAATTTAATTAAGCTAATAATAATGACACATGGTAGTTGGAATTTCATTCCAAGTAGAAAAATATGATAGGGACGAAAATGAGTTTTTTATAATAAACTCAATGATAAAGAAGAAATAACATGGAAATAATATTTTCTTTTTTACCATGGATATTAAAAAATTAATGGTATTTATTTGGATGATATTTTTTCTCCAGTCACAAGGATTGAAATTATAAGATTTTATTTTTAAAATATGTGCTTAATGAAATTAAAAGGTTTTATAATTTTATGTCAAGTTAGGATTATTGAATGAATATCACGATAAGGAATTATATATATAACATCTAAAGGTATTTATTCTTGGAAATGATTCTTATCATGTATAAAAACTAAATATATATCTTCATGGTCTTAAAAAAGTGCTTCAATTATTGTAGAAAAATCTATATATTATCTTAAAGGGAAAAGAGATCATGAGAGGTAATTTGGATAGAAATATTTATATCAAATAAAACAAAACAAACTTACTCATTGTGAAAATGTATGTTGAAGAAATTATTATTATCAAACACAAAGTGAAAACTTATAAAGAAATTTATACCCAATTGAAGAAAATATTTGAAATATATATGATTGGTGAGATGAAATTGTTCTTGGGTTTATAATTTATGAATACATTAGATTATATATTTCCTTCAAAAGAATAGTATTCATTTGGGTTATTGAAATGATTTGGGGTTGAATATCCATGATAGGTATACACTCTTATTTCTATTGGGGCTAAAGTGTTTAATGATGAAAAAAAAGATCATGGATCAAAAGGAGTTTCAAAGTTTTATTTTAATCTTACTCCAATTTATGTTATTTAAACTCAATATCAGATATTTTTTTTATAACTTGTGCTTAATTATAAAGCATATTAAAGGAGTCATGTATTATGGTAGAAAATAGATCTTGTGTTATGCAAAAGTAACTCATTAGTATGGATTAAGGCATGAGAAATAAAAATAATTAAAATTTCAAATTTTTAGATTCAATTAGGTAGGTGATATTAGAGATCATTAACCAACTTTCATAGGATAATTATTTATCAATGGAAAATGTTTCACTTGGCGCTATAAGAAGAAACATTATATCATATATAGAACAACAAAAGTAGAGTATCTTGTATAATTATTTTCTATAGCCAAATTAATTTTGAAATAATCATAGATCAAATACATGAGAGTGGAAGTCACATATCTAGTGACTAATGGGTGTAATAAACAAAGTAAAATCAACTTTTTAAAGAATATAGTGAAACATTCAAGGTTAAAACATATTTATATGAGAAAACAACTCATGAAGGGTAATATAGAACTTGTGAGGTAAACTTGGATATGTTTGTAAAAAGAAAAAAGTTATGGATATATTGATAAATCCCTTGATTAAGTAATCCTTCCACCACCAAATAGTATTATTGAGAGCTTATTCTCTCCAAAAATGTCTTTATGTAAATGTGAAATATTTTTCATCTTTCAGTCCTTTTCATTTATTGTTAAAGATAGAGAATAATTTGTGAGATCTTTTAGAAAAGGTAGAGAATTCCTTATCACTTTGGGACTTGATAATGGGGGGAAAGGTTTTGGGAATGTTTCCTTGTAGGGGGATACATGAATTCATGTTTTTTCCTAGAATTCATTTTGGGTGTTCAAAGAATATAACCAACAAATGAAAATAGGAATATTTAAGACCCATCATTTAGTGAGTGTACAAAGGGTTATTTTAGAATACCTCAATGATAATTTTTTAATGTAGTATTTTTCTTTACATAGAGGGTTATAGTACTCTCATAAACATTAATTTATTTGGTAATATGGGTTTTGATTCATGTTATGACTAGTTTCTTGTGTTAGTTTTCATGCCATTTTAAGGTTTTTCATGTTTTATTTATTGAAAAACATTTTATCAAATAGATGAGAGATAAATTAAAGTTTAAGAGGTTAAAAATGATTGGATAATCATAGATAAGGCCTAAATTATCCCATGAAGTTTGGGAAAACACTTTGTGTTCTGTGTCTTTAAAAAATATCATATAAAGAGTTTGAAAAAATAACTATAGTGATGGCCGTGATTTCTAGATATTTTTATAAAAATGATTATATTCTATCATCATTTTATCCATTTTATGGGTTAATTCATTATTTACTAGTTTAAGAATAAAATTATCCTGGTCTATATTATAGTTCATGAAGTTGAAGAGTGAGATATTATATTAAACTTTAGAAGAAAAAGACTTCATGGTTTTAACCACCACATCATAGTTAAAAAAATAGGTTTCAATGATCATTGTGGATTGAGGTGTTTATTGAATGATTTTGTTTTGAATTAGCTGGTCACCATGCTTAGTAAAAACATTTCATGGCCTGGGTGAAAATGACACGATTTAGAGGAAATATAACCAGTTAATTATGGATCTAGATCAATTGATTGCATCACATGCTATAAGAAACCATGTCATTTATTAAAAGGTTGGGGACAAAGCCTCATTTATTATTTAAAGCAAAGACCCATTTCTAACTGGGTAGAGGGAGACCCATTACATATCCCAAAATCCCAAGACCAAGTGGTCTAAATACAGGGCTCGAAATCCCATTTTTGGACCAAAGAGCCCTTCAGTGAATAGTAATGCTACAGTACCCAGGCTACTATAGCACCTACTATAGTACCGCTGCTGCTACAATCCTCCTACATTGCCTCAACTGCTACAGTTCCACCACAACTACAGTTCCACCACAATTACAGTTCCTCCACTACTATAGTACATGCTACAGTACTACTACAGTACCCTAGAAAATTGTCCTCGCCTAGATTTGATATTGGGTATTTTGGATTCCAATAAGGAGACTTTAACACTTGGGTACATGCTCATTGGAGAAACATGTTGATGGGTAACGAGGTATTGAGGTGGCCTCCCCACCTACATGCCGCACGTCCCCAGTGAGGCCCAAGGTGGCCAACCCTTGGGATTAGGATAGTTCCTAATGGGGAAAAGGGGCCCATGAGAGGTTTGTTAGCATATAGTGCACGTTTCCTTGTGAGGACTTGAACCTGGAACCTGGGGGCCAGGACGCCACTGCCATTAACCAACTCACCCATGCCCCACAGGCAGAGACCATGTTATTATTTTGGTCAAAGATATAAAAATTTAGAAGGAAATAGACTTCATATTTCAAGAGATCTCAATATACTCACCATTATTTCTAGATCTACCATTGGAACATCATAAATACATCATTTCCCAAGTATCCACACCATGGTTTGGAAGAATCCACACACACATACATATAGTTTTTTTAAATATAAAAAATCATTGAGATAAGTACCCAAAAATTTCTAGAGAGAATTACAAGGATGAAGTGGTTATGTTTTAGGTGAAGAAAAAGGTGTTTGTGCTATACATTGATTAGATGTACTTGAGAAGTATTGATGAAGATCATTTATTGTAACGAACTGTCCCCCAGGGCCCGTGTCATGACTACCCCAAGCCCACTTTCCATAGGCTAGGGGCTGGTGAATAGCACTGAAAAGGCATATCCCAAAAAGGGAAGGCATTGCCTTTCAACCAGTACACACACAGATAGTCCATACTGTGAAAATTAAGCTGAAACTAGAACCAACAACAAGTACAAGTACTATATAAAGTAAAATGGTCCGGAATACAAGTCCAACTAAAAGGAAAGTACAACAAAATAAGTACAAGCTCCGAAGGTCATCTACCAAGGAACCTACCTGAAGGGTAGGTACAACTCATGGTCGGATGCCACTACAACACACCAATTCTATCAATCCACCTCCGAGTACCGTCTATCCATGGCTCCCCGAAGTCCCAATCAAATCTATTTGTCATCTGCACAAGACACAATAGGTACGGGTGAAGCCTGTGTAGGGGTGAGTATAAAAATACTCAGTAGGGATCCTGAGAACAACTCGGGTCTCACAGAAATCCACAAAGGAAAACACCACAAAGAAAGATCTCAAATTAAATCATAAAGTAAAAGACACATCTCACACCAGGTATAACTTAAGTACATATGTAAAGATGATTAGTCATAAAGATAGATCATCTTATTCTGTTGAGAGGTTCTACTGCTGATCCATGAAGGGTTGCTCTACTGTTGATCCAATAAGGGTCTGTCTATTGCTAATCCATGAAGGGACTCTCTCATGTTGATCCATGAAGGGTCACTCTCATGCTGGTCCACAAAGGGTCTCTCTAATGATGATCTACGAAGGGTCGCTCTCATGCTGATCCACGAAGGGTCTCTCTAAAGCTAATACACGAAGGGTCTCTCTACTACTGATCCAAGAAGGGTTTCTCTACTGATGATCCATGAAGAGTTGCTCTACAGCTAATCCACGATGGGTCTCACTACTTCTGATCCACAAAGGGTCACTCTCATGCTGATAGATGGAGTGTTGCTTCATTGCTGATCCACAAAGGGTTGCTCTTCATTCTTCATGTCACAACCAGCCATTGGATTCCTGCACTTAGCACACTTGATTCTGGTAGGATATGATCCTCAATCCATAAGTCATACATCAACCACCAGCAAGTCCCACATAGTGTAACCCAAAGGACCATCTCATTGTAAAGGTCCCAAAGAAACAAATGACGTGTTGAAGAGATGCCCGGTCTGTAAGATATGGGAATTTTCGTAAAAAGGGCCTGGTTGGGTTCGAGCCTGATCCAACCTGGATATATGAAAACCTCCTCCAAAACTCATGTAGAGTATCTCAGAAGGACCACCTCCTCAGAAGGTTCCCAATACCGCAGATGGTGCGTCGATCAGACACAGTGCCTAAAATATATAACTCTTTTTGTAAATAGGGGTCGGTCACATCTCAACTTGGTCTGACTTGGTTGGATCAATCAGATTACTCCAAAAGGACCTCCTTATATCAAGGGTCCCAATGCCACTGATGTTGCATCAATCGAATGCCCGATTTGAGAGATATAGGTGTTTTTGTAAAGAGGGGCTGATTGTCTCCGGGCTTGGTCCGACTGGTTCAGACCGACCTAACCAACCCGGCCGAGGTCCCACATGACTTGACCTGTCTAACTAGCCCATTGGGCCTCGCTAGACCTAGCCCAGGCTAGCCATGGGTGCAGTCCGCTGGGTCACCCAGTGACCCGGTTTTATCCGGCCCGACCCGCACTGACGGGCCGATCTCTTTTCCCTACCCGGGCCACATAGCAGTGCATATTTAACTCACTGGACAGGTCCTCTAAAACGGATTAGCTCAGGGAACAGATCGGGCCATGGGTCCGACCCGTAATCAGCCTAGTCCACTTGAGTGAGCCGACTCCTCTATCTTAGATGCGACTTTTCCACATATGTTTCTTCATCTAGTAGCGCCAGCTGGTGCCACCTTCACCAGTAATTGGTCCGCATAGCAGGCTAGCTTGGTCTAGCCAGATATGGATTTTCCTCGTCCATTCCTTCCAACATGGCTGGTAGGCTTCCAGCCATTACTCCCTACATGTTGTCAACAGATCGCGTGCCTCTAGAACGTCTGAGTGGCTCGGATGGGGGCCACCCCCTCCACATGGCGCCGATCGGCACCGCACATCCACGTTAATAGGTACGCCACCTCCCTCCACCCACGGCTGCCGTCACCGGCACCGACATGCCGATGGTTCTTCTTTGGGCCACCAGATTTTCTCCAGTGGTCCGTTTCTCTAACTTCCTACACCTACGGGCTCCGTAGGGTGTCAACATTTTTGCAAAGCCCTCAAAATCGCATTGCTGTAAACTTGATCATTCGGCCACGAAGAACACACAATAAACATCTATGGAGAAGGGACCCAAGGATTGTTCGTGTTATCCCACACTCTCCGCATTAGAGTCTAAATATGGGGAAATAATAATAATAACCACACAACATATTAAATCTCCATTTTCAATCTTGCATTATAACCCTCCCACAAGAATTATCATATTGCGGATCAACCCATTTGTGGGTTGGTCCATGTTCATCGTTAATCTCAAGAACAGGAAAATAAACATCAATAAAAAAGAATTCATAAACTCATACCTGGATTTTGGATATATCTTTGACGAAGGAGGGTGATCTAATTCATCGTCGATCCAGAATCCACTGTCATTCATCGCCATTCATCGATCCGTGATCCATTGGTATTCTCCGTCGTTCTTAAATCCATGGATCCGATCTCATTCTCCATGGGTGTTCGTCGATGTTTGAGAGAGAGAGAGAGAGAGGGAGAAATTCTCCTCCCCAGAAGTTTTCCCAGGGTTGTTTTTCAACCATGGATCTCTAATTAATCTTAGGTGGGAGACGCATTGTGCATCGCCATGCTAATTCATTTATGATATTCATTAATGATTCAACATTGCCTCATCGTTGCACTGCAATGCTGATCGACCTTTGCATCACAACGAAACCATTTGAATAAAATAAAATTAAAAATCTTTTAAGTTTATTTTAACTTTTTATTTAAAAAGTCCAGAATTTATATTTATCAGTCGACCCACGCCGGTCGATGTTAGGTCATTCCTAGGTAAATCCTAACATTATGAAATTAATGGTGCCCTCAGATATTTGATCCGGGCACCAGTTCAAAAGATAGAAAAACCCACTCGCATGATTACTGAACATACTTTAAATAAAGTTTAAAAAATGTTACGACCTCTCTGGGACTTAGAATAATGTGCTGTCTCCGAGCCTTGTTTTGAAATAATCCCATTCTAACATAAAAATTTTACATGGAATTTTACAGGGTATTAAATTCTCCAAACCTTAGGTATTTACATCCCCGAAATCCAAACAAGGATAAAAAAAGAAAGGGGGTACTAAGCATGCATCTGAGCCTCTCATTCCCATGTGATCTCCTAGAGATTCCTGTTCTGCCAACGAACATGTACTAGAGGAATTGACCATCCATGAAGAATCCTCTCATGATGATCCTCTATCTCCACTGGGTACTCTACAAAAGTCACCCCATCATCAATCTCCATCTCCCCATCGAGGGGAGATCCGTAGGAATATGTGGTCCCCCTCCTGGAACTCCAAAGGTCTCTGTTTACTACCTTTATATGAATTTTATCGGCTCTGTGTAGTCTTCATCCGCTCTCGGATAACCTGCACCATATCTGTGGTAGCCTGTACAATCTCTAGACCCATGAGTGCTGACTCCCCTGGTTTTGTCCAACATAATATTGATCGTCAAAGTCATCCATATGGTTCCTAAAATGATGACATAAAGATGGCAGAGTGGTAGCTGTGTTGCACAAAAACTCCACTAGTGGTAGGTGGTCGTCCTAACAATGACCAAAATCCAGGACATAGGTACGAAGCATGTCCTCCAAGTTCTAAATGGTCCGCTCAATCTGACCATCTGTTAGTGGGTGAAAATCTGTGCTCAAGCGTATATGAGTACCAAAATCCTCCTAAAATTCCTTCCAAAACTGGGATGTAAAGCATGCGTCACGATCTGAGACTATCGTTGATGGGACTCCATGGAGGAGATCTATCTCCTGCACATTGAGGCATTCCAATCCCTCTACTGAACCCTGATCCTGTAAGGGTAGGAAGTGGGATGACTTGGTGAGTCAGTCAATTATCAACCAGATGGTATCATGCCTGCTGGATGTACGTGTTAATCCTGTCACGAAGTCCATTGATACCCCCACCCCACTTTCATTCGGGTACCTCGAGGGGCTATGTCAAACCTGCTTGAACCTAGTGTTCATCCTTCACTTGATCACAAGTGAGTCATCTCGAGACAAAATCTTCCATCACCTTCTTCATCCCCGACCACCAGTTCTAATGTTGGAGGTCCTAGTACATCTTTTCCACACATGGATGTACCACCAAGGGGGATGTACAGAACTCCCTCAACACCTCCTACCACAATATCACTAGTACTATGATGAACCCTCTGTAAAGTATGACATACTCCCTACCTTTTGAATATCCATCATGAGGATGCCTTATAGATATCTGAGCATGTTTAGTCTCACAACTAGAATCTCTGATTTGGACCTCCCTGACTCACTATAAGAGTGGATGGGTAACTACCATCAACTGAAGAAAATATATCTCCTCCCTATCCATGAAGGGTATCTGAAGTGAGGAAAACTACTCCGAGGCCTCGTTCAGTAAATGTGAACTCGATCTTCTGCTGAGATAATCTTCCACTATGTTTCCCTTCCCAAGAGTATAGACTATCTCAAAGTCATAGCCCTGGAGAAACTCCTACCATCACCGCTATCTCAAGTCTAGATCATTATGAGAAAATATATACTTCATACTCTTGTGGTTTGAGTATACGATGAAACGCTCACCCATCAGGTAGTTTCGCCATATCTTCAGTGAAAAGACTACCACTATCAACTCAAGGTCATGAGTCTCATCACTCTCCTCATGTAGTCTCAACTGTCACAAGCCGTAATAAATCACCACATGTCCCTACATCAGGACACAAATATGCTTGGTTTCTGATGCCTTAAGAACAACACATATTCGACACCCTCCTCTGGAAGCCTCAAGATATGAGCACTCATCAATATCCACCTCAGCTGCTAAAAGCTCTTCTAGAATTGTTCTTTCCAAATGAAGTGTTTTCCCTTCTTTGTTAATGATTTCAAGGGTGCTACTACTCTGGAGAAGTCAGGTAAAAACCTCTGATAGTACCCAGCCAGCCCAAGGAAACTCTGCATCTCGGTAACACTCTTGGGTGGATTCTGATCAATAACCACCTTGATATTCACTGTATCTACTGCAACTCTATCCACTAAGATGATGTGTCCAAGGACATGGACCTTTAATATCTAGAAATCATACTTCAATAGGTTCCCATAAAAGTGATGCTCTCAGAGTGTGTCTAGAACCATCCTTAGGTGCATCACGTGCTCCTCCTCAGATATAGAATACATAAGATGCCATCAATGAATAACACTACAAACTGGTCTAATTACTTCTGGAAGATCCCATTCATGGGTCCCATACACAATGCTGGGGAATTTGTCACGCCAAATGGCATCACTAAGATGTCCTCGTATTCATCCACCACTGCAAGAAACCATGGAATCATATCATCAAACACACATAGGGTCATGCTAGCCATCTGATGAGTTATGTTTTGCACCCTCCTTTGTGAGAGTCCATCCCAAACTGCTCTATTTTTTCCTTTTCACTAACAAAGGAAAACTGGTTTCCATCTCTGCAGATACATCGTGTTGTGCGCCTAAAATAGTCAATATAAGCATGAATCTTGGTAGTCCATACCCAGAATGATGTCATAAGGCCTTGATACTACTACTAAGAGATCCTATTAGAATATATTGCCTCCTAAAGTAATATCACACTATCGGCACCAGTGTGTGATTGCTGAATCCCCTCCCATAGGAGTCTCTAATCGTAAGGATCATGCCAACAACTCGATTGGAATATCCGAGAACTGAACAAGGTATGTGGAAATGAAGGAATGATTTGCACATATTTATATAGGAACTATATCTAAGGTGGATTAGACACATATCATATCTATAATCATCACTGGAGCACTAGAATTGTAACCCTCTATCTCTTGAAGTTGTCCCATCCCTATCCATCTGCTCTCGGAGCTCGTGGTGGACTGCCTGAGGCTGGTGGTGGTAGTACCTCATACCTCCTCCCAACACCTGCTACTCTGCCTGATCCCCTGCCACATCCACCTCTATATGGGAATCCTTGTTCAATCCTCTACCTCATTGGCCCCTCGACCATCTACCGGTCATCTGTACGACGGATCGAGCAATCTCTAGTTAAGTGTCCCTACCTGCCACACTAAAAGCACAACCTGCCCCTCTGCTGGCATCCACTATCAGTGGGTCCTCACACTACTGATCCAGTATCACAGAGTCATCCTCTATAGTGTCAAGCCCCACCATATCCCTACCATGCCCTGCAGAAGGCTAGCGGATAAAACTACCATCTGGTCTTGAGGTATCCTCACAAAGCGTAAAACTCACATCACCACCTCTAACCAATCCTCAGTTGCCCAAGGATCTATCCTGCTGCGAAACCTTAGAGGTCTTTGCCTCTGGAACTCATGAAATATGCTCAGTCGGCATGCATCCTCTGATAGAAAAGATGGTAGAAACTGCTTCTCTACGGGTGGGTGTTCTTATGTTACACCACCCAGAGGTGCTATCTTTGGGACTAGTTCCTACATCGATGCCTCGTTGCTCGGTGAACCATCATCTTAATCCCTCACTGGAATCCTAGCTGGATGCCTATATAGAGGCATCCTGAGAGGATTAAAGATGGACCACGATCATTTAAGTTATACCTAGTGAGCTAACTCAAAGAGATCAAGAGGAAAACATTTCCAAAACACATGCAACCTATGATTTCGTGTATCGAGTCAGAAAATATAATTCAGGGTCCTGGTGTATGGATACGTCAGCCGCTGCACCAATATTGGACTCCCTGGCCTGAAATACAAATTCAAAACACTTAAAACTATTTCCTCATAAAAAATACAGACTCATAGTTCTTCTAGTAGAACCAACTGCCCTTTGATACCACTTTGTAATGACCCATCCCTTAGGGCCTATGTTTTGACTACCCAAAGCCCGCCTTCCATAGACCAGGGGTTGGTGAATAGCACCGAAAAGGCATATCCCAAAAATATAAGACATTTACTTTTAACCTATACACACACACACACAAACCATACTATGGAAAGTAAGTTGAAACTGGAACCGACAACAAGTAAAAGTACTACAGAAAGTAAAATGCACCGGAATAAAATCCCAACTGATAGGAATGTACAACAAAAGAATTAAAAGCTCCAAAGGTTGTCCATCAAGAATCTTACCTAAAGGGTAGGTACAACTCATTATCAGATTCCATTATAGCACACCACATATATTGATCCAACTCCGAGCACCGTATAAGACTTACTCCCCAAAGTCCCAGTCAAAGTTTTCTATCATATGTACAAGACACAATAGGTGTGGGAAAAACCCCTGCAATGGTGAGTATAACAATACTCAGTAGGGACCCCGAGACCAAACAGGGTCTTAAATAAATACCCGGAGGAAAATACCACAAAGAAAGATCTCAAATTAAATCACAAAGAAAAAGATATAGCTCACACCAGGTATAACTTAAGTACATAAGTAAATATGATTAGTCATAAAGCTAGATCATCTTATTCTGTTGAGAGGTTCTGCTACAGATCCACGAAGGGTCCCTCTACTACTGATCCACAAAGGGTTGCCCTACTGCTGATACACAAAGGGATTCTCTCATGTTGATCTAAGAAGGGTCAATCTCATGCTAATATATGAAGGGTTACTCTACTGCTGATCCATGAAGGGTCCCTCTCATACTGATCCACGAAGGGTCACTCTCATGCAGATCCACAAAGGGTCACTCTACTGCAGATCCACAAAGGGATGCTCTATGGTTGATCCACGACGGGTCACTCTACGGATAATCCATGATGGGTCATGCTACTACTGATCCATGAAAGGTCTCTCTCATGCTGATATATGGAGGGTCACTCAATTGCTGATCCACAGAGGGTCTCTCTTCATTCTTCACATCACAACCAACCACTAGATTCCTGCACTTAGCACACCTGATTTCAGGAGGATCTCTTCTCAAGCCATCATTCATAACTCAACCACCAGGAAGTCCCACATAGAGTAACCTAAAGAACCGTCTCGTCGTAAGGGTCCCAACGCAACAAATGACGCGTTGAATGGACGCCTGGTCCGTAAGATATGATATTTTTTTGTAAAAAGGCCTTGGTTTGATTCAAGCCCGATTCAAACCAAACATATTAAAAACTCCTCCAAAACTCACTTAGAGTATCTTAGATTTACCGCCTCGTCTCAAGGGTCCCAACGCCACAGACGGTGCATCGATCAGATACACGGTTTGAAAGATATGACCCTTTCTGTAAACTGGGGTCGGTCGCATCTCATCCTAGTACGACTTGGTCGGATTGACCGAAGTATCTCAAAAGGACTGACTTATCGTAATTGTCCCAATGCCACTGATGTCGCATCAATAGGAATCCCGGTTTGATATATTTAGCATTTTTGTAAATAGGGACCTGTTGCGTTCGGGCCCGATCCGACTGGTTCAGACCGACCATACCAACCCGGCTTGGGGTCCCGCATAACCCGACCTATCTGACTGGCCCATTAAGCCTCACTGGACCCAGCCCAGGCTGGCCATGGGTTTATTCTGCCAGGTCACCCAGTGGCACAGTTTTATCTGGCCTGACCCACACTGGTGGGCCGATCTCTTTTCCCAGCCGGGGCCGCATAACGGCCTGAATTTAACTCGCCGACTCACTATGCTAAAACAGACCTGCTCAAGGAACTGACTGGGCTGCTTAGGCAACCCGACCTATTGGGATTGTCCTGCTGGGTCGTGATTCTAGCCCATAGTCAGCCCGGCCCACCAACACCAGCCCGGACGTGGCTTTGTCGCATCCGGTTCTTCACCTAGCGGTGTCAGCTGGCACTACCTTCTCTAGTAACCAGTCCCACATAGAAGATCGACATGGTACAGATGGACACAGATGTTCCATGTCTGTTCCTTCTAGCATGGTTGGTAGGCGGTCGACCGTCACTCCCTACATGCGGTTGATGGACCGTGTGCCTCTGGCGCGTCCAGGAGGCCTGGACGTGGACCGCCCCTTCCGCATGGCACTGGTAGGTACCGCGCCTCCACGCTACTATGGATAGCTAGGCGCGACCCTCTACCACAACAGCACGCCACCTCCCTCCACCCACGGCCGCCGCCGCTGGCCACCACTGGTGTGCTGATGGTTCTTCTACAGGCCACCGGAGTTGCTCGGGTGGTCCGTTTCTCGAACCTCCTACTCCTACGGGCTCCGTAGGGTGTCAACATTTCTGTGAAACTCTCAAAATCACGTTGCCACCAACTTGATCATTCAGACATGAATAACGAACAAGAAATATCCACAACGGAGGGACCCAACCTTATTCGTGTCGACCCGAAACCTCTGAATTAGTGTCTAAATATGAGGGAAGAATAATAATTACCATACAACATATTAAATCCCTATTTTCAATCCCACATTATAACCCTCCCGCAAGAACAATCAGATCATGGATCAACCCATTTGTGGGTTGGTCTGCGTTTGTCGTTAATATCAAGAACGGGGAAAGAAACATCAATCACAATGAAAGCATAAACCCCTACCTAGATTTCAGATCTTTCATTGATGAAGGAGGGTGATCTGATTCATCGTCGATTCGTGATCTGCTATCGTTCGTCACTATTCATTGATTCATGATCTGTTAGCGTTCGCCGCCACTCATCAATACCTGGATCTGATCTCATTCTCCATGAGTGTTTGTCGATGTCAGAGAGACAGAGAGGGAGAAATTATCCTCACCAGAGGTTTTCCCAGGGTTTTTTGTCAACCCTAGATCTCTGATTAATCAGAGGTGGAAGATGCATTGCACGTCGCAACACTAATTCATTAATGATTTAGCGTCGCCTTTTCGTTGCACCGCAGCACTGACTGGATAATTTTTTGCAGCGAAACCATTGGATTAAAATAAACTTAAAAATATTTTAAGTTTATTTTAACATTTTCTTTAAAAATTCTGGAATTAATCTTTTTCGTTCGACCTACACCGGTCGATGTTAGGTCGTTCCCTAGCGAATCCTGGCGTTCTGAAATCAACAGTACCCTCAGATTTTCGATCCATCCACCAGTTCAAAAGATTGAAAAACCCATTCATATGATTTCTGAACGTACTTTAAATAAAGTTTAAAAATACGTTCCATCTTCTTTGGGCCTCAGAATCATGTGCCGTCTCAGAGCTTGGTTCTGAAATAATCCCATTCAAACGCAAAAATTTTACAAGGAATTTTTTGGGGTATTAAATTTGTATTCATTTACACTCAACCTGATCTTTATTCCATTATATTTATTTTTATATACTTTTTGGAGTTCATGATCAACATTTTTGATCTATCCTATATAGTTTTTTGACGATAAAACATGAATTTGTGATGGGATATGACAACCCCTAAATTTAAAGGATATAACCACTTGATAAAAAGAGTTGGTGAAACTTGTAATAATATCTTATATTCACGTATTCGTCTATTGATTTTATTATATCATTTCATCATTTTTTTGATTCACTAGATATAATGTACTATAAATAGCATGGAAATATAATTTTTTATAGGAAAGTATTTTTGTAACAAACTAGACCAGGTCGACCTGACTCATCACCCGATCCAACTTGCAACACGGCCAAAAGTGCATTTCTAATTACCACGAGCTGGTGAAAAGTAATATTTTATAAAATATAACCAATTAGTAATGGTTTCACCTTTAAAATAAAAATATACAAGAAACATTTTCCACTTATAATTATAGAAAAAACCATATAGAAATTGGTCATCCATGCCAAAATTAAATTGTTTCAAGTATAATGAAAATTAACTTGAGTGAAACAAATATACATAAACAATAGAATATAAATAGATCATCACAGACATAAATAAATATTATTCGACACCTACATATAATATGATTCAAAATAATACCAAAACCGAAATGTATAGTACAACATATCCCTAAAATTAGTGAGCATCCCAAAATGCTTCATATGAGCCCAACCTCCTCGTGACCCATGGTCACTACTAGATACATACTTAGAATGGATGAATAATATTAGGAAGAACCACCAACCTACACGGTGACCTTTCTTTTAATAGTATCCTACAAAACCATGTTTGCATATTCCTAATGGAATATATAGGGTATGATTCAATGCCTGATAGTATAACGCCATGAATCTATATAATTCATATCACTATGCATACCATTAGTTATAGTTTGAAAAGATTTTTTTTTAAAAATTATTTGAAAATAACCAATAAATTCATTTGGTTTTATAAAATAGATCAATGTTTAAAGATAATAATAATAAGAAAAACATGAATAAAAATGAGGGAAACACTAAATATAAGATATCATAAACTCAATCAAGCAATGGGATGTAAAAAACACAATATAAACACTATGGGATGAAACTATGTATCTAAGGAAACTAGGACTAGAACTTAGAACATTAATCAACATAGAAGAACCTAGTCATCCATCCTCAGGATCTAAATTCTCTTAACTAGTTACTATTCCATCCCATTAGCATACTCAGTATATCCAGATCAATAAACCTAGTTAGTGCACAATCTACATTAGGGTTTTCATTAGTTCAAGTTACCAACTCATCAAAGGTCTCCCAAGTGCTTCCAATAATCATATATATATATATAATCCATGGACATAATCACATAAATAATAAAACACCAAGTCCAATTCTAATTCCACTTTAAACCCCCATTAAAATTAATTTAAAACTATTTTATTTTTTAAAATAATTTAATCAAACTTTTTCAAAGAAAAAAGTTTATTCTTAGGAAATTCATTTGAAAATTCTTTTAAATATAACACATGTGAACAATCATATTAATAAATAACATTATATCCCTAAAAACTATATAAAAATTATAACTTATTAATTTAAAGTAAATATAATCCAATAATTAAAAGTATTTCATGAGAAAGTCTCATTAAGTGGAGACATCTACCTCAACTCCAAAACAAACACCCCATTTTCATTATAAATCCCTAGAAAAAGAAAGATAGGATCCTCACAAGCCTAAAACAATAAGAAATTTAATTAAAATCCCAAACCTACCCTTAGTTTCACCCCTTTTAATACTTTTATTTCAAAATTCAATGAAGAAGGAAGAAAAATGAAAGGGAGGTAGAAGAGAGGATCGAACCAAGTGGAATAAAGCCTTAACTTGAAGAAGTTGAACAAGAATCAAGGGAGAATTACAAGGAGAAAATAGAAAAAGAAGATCCATGGATTGAGGAGGCTGGTTCATGTGACATGGAGAAAGAGGGGTTAAATTTAGGAAGGTAAAATGAGACAATTCAATTTTTTTTATAAATCATGACAGACAACATGGTTTAGCCCCGCAGTTTGGAAAACCATGGACCAACCATACAAGAGTCACTGGAAGAATCAGATGATGTAACATGGTTTGGATGCATGGTTTAAACCAACTACAAAATAACCCTAAATTTCACCCCCTAGAAAAAATAGTTTTCATGGTTTTCAGAGAGATTCTACACTATTGAAAAAATCATTGTTGAACTGTACAAAATCGCTCTATCTCTCCCAACCCACTCTCACATGGTTAGGCTCACAGTTACTACTAATTGTACACTAACCTTACATACTACATTTCTTACCCAAAAATTAATATTTACGACCCCTGACTCTTAGAAACTACAAAAATAAAAATAATAATAATTAAATAAAAAATAAATACATTATAATGACCGATCAGTGTCACAATTCTCCCCACAATTCCACTTTATACCCCTATAAAGTCATCAAGTTTATAAATCCATAGAAGGGTGAGGCTACTAATATCTCACCAAAGATTCACACTCCTAAGTATTTTTTTATATTCCACCCACACTACTATAACACATAAACTAATGGAAGTGACTTATCACATAGCACTTTGTTCTCATATTCCACAATCCAAATAGGCTAGTCAACAACTGCGGTGTTAGGCTCCAATTCCAGGTACTCCCACTCAATTACATGTGATGAGTCTAAAGAGTATTTTTTTAGTTGGGTTACATGGAAAAAATAATGAATTGATATCATCTAAGGTGGTAAATCCAAAAATTATGCCACATTGTTGAGACACTCCACAATATCAAATGACTTAACATAGAAAAACACTAGTTTACCCTGTCTCCATGACCGACGATGTCCCAACAGAGGAGAAACCATTAGAAACACCTAATACCAAACTAAAAACTCAAATGGATGATATAAATGATTAATATATGATTTCTAAATAACTTGATCTATTATTAACCTCCTTTTGACCATATTCACCTTCCCTATTATCTCTCAGATGTGCCTCTATCCCAACAAAGAGTTCTCAACTAATTCTACCCAATAGAGATGAGATCAACATGGTCATCCATATTGATATTGAAATGGATCCATATTTTTATTTAACAGGATCCATATAGAATCATGAATAATAGTCAACTCATCACAACTACATGTCAATGACATACATAATAAGAATTTCCAGATATACTCATAGTAGACACACCGTCTCAAGGTAGGGCCACAACCGTAAATCCATTGTAGGGTTCCTGATAAAAGGTTCCATATAAGACTCATCTGGGAGAACACACTCCATGAGTATGATAACACTTATGGAGTCCATCCAAGAGGTCGTTCTTGTTGGGTCCCACCATAAGAAGTACACGCTGGAATTATGAAGAGATCGATGCACAAATTGGGATCATTCCCAAGTCCATAGGGGTATATCAACAACCCAATATAGATTAAACCTATAAATAGGGGGTTAAAACCTATGTAGTGTTTTTCATGATGATATTGAGAACCCCACCTAGGAAAATGATGATGATAGAGGATCTCACTCCGAGCCTCATAAAGGGATTTCAGTAACTCTATCCAAGACTAAAGTCACTTAGAAGGGATGACCAACCTATGGACATGAAATGATTCCATAATAACCCTATGAGAAAGGATCAAGGGAACATACCATAATGGATATTTTCCAAGATAAATAGTATAAGGGATATAGGCCTTCTTTGAGAGGGTATATGGCATGTATTATGAGTACATGGCATGACCCTTCAGCACTTGGTTTTTCCTGTGTAACACAGACCATGCCCATGTTTTTGTCTCAGTACATGGTGTATAGATCACCATACATGGTATGTGTGGTCACATGGTATCCTGGGAATGTACTTCTTGTTCACTCTGAGCTCTTTCTTGGGTGTACACGACATGTGTCATGGCCCACACGGCGTGCAGCGCCACCAGGGATCCCTGGAATGTACACCCTGTACACACTGAGTAGGTCAGAAAGGGTCATACGGTGTGTGATATTTATCTCTATTTAAAAACTCTAGTACTAAAAAGGGGGTCCCCATGGAGTTTAATTATAGATTACACATCGTGTAACTCAGGATATCATAGAACCCAAGTTTACTTCTCCGTGTTCTCCTATGCCACTGTTGCCTTTGGTTCTGCCACCAATCTTCCCCAAGATCATGGATCTGGTCCATTTGAGTCTATCTATTTCCACTTTCTATAATATGGCCATCCAATTATCATGGTAAAACCATCTGTTTCATCTACCGATCATCATATTCCAAATAGCACATAAAGAACTCTGATCTAGTCTCGATTCGCCTTCATAGTTTGATATCATCATCAATATGAACCCATATTTGTAGTATCAATCCATTGCACCAAGAAATGTGAGAACAATGATTTATTATCAAGTATTATTTAAACCACATGAAAAATGAGTTTCCCACAATGAATAAACAATAGGGGAAGAAATGTACCACACAAAAACATGAGGAACAAACCTCATCTAATGTTTTTATTGGACTCAATTCATTGCGGTTAGAATGATGAATGAAGATATAATAATATAATCAAGAAATAAATACCCAATCCAAGATAATATCTATGAAATACCCATAATACACATGATATGTGAATCAATTCAATAGTTGATTGATTCTCTTTCATTGTAGGAATAAATAAATGGGGATAAATCCAAATAAAATAACATCCTACCTTGATATGGATTGGTCAGCAATGAATAACAAATTTTCATCATTTTTATTGGTGATATCCTCAATTACCATTCACATTGATCAATTATCAATGATAATATGTCATTTTCTTGAGAATTATCCTTTAAGGACACTGAGATTTTGTGAATTTTTTTCCAATTGTGTTTATATTTTCGATATTTTTCTTAATAAGGAACACTGAGTTTAGCTTGCATTATATGTAAAACTATGTTTGTCTTCTATTACACACAAATACTGATTTTAGATTTCATTACATGAAATAATGAGTTTTTCTTGTGTAACACAAAATACCAAATTTATCCTGTAATACACAAAACATCAAGTTAAAACAAAACATGACATACTACTAAAATATTATTATTTAATTTGATATTTATTCCCTAGCCATTGGAATAGAACATATGAATAAGATTAACTAAATTATTAAAACATATGGTTTAAAAATGTATATATAATTAATTATTTAGTGACAAATTAATTAGAAATAAAAATAAAAACCTTATTAAAATAAAGGAAAACATTTTCTAAAAAACTATTTTTATACACATAAACACATTTTAACTTAATAAATTAAAATAATCAATTTTGGTGAATGAATTTAATGAAATTTATATATTATATATTCAATAAAATATTTAACATTCATCTTATGTGTCTTCTAGATAGAAGATATGAATAAATCCAATCTTATGATTAAAATGGTATTTTTCTAAAAAATAGTTTTCTCACCTTTATCACACTTATTTTAAAATTAATTTTTACCAATTTTAAACAATATATTTGAAAAAATAAACTTTATTTTTAAATAATAATATCAAAATTATCTTAGGCCGAATTTTTGGGTTTTTTTTGAAAAGTTTTTTTTTATGAATAGTGAAAAATAGTGAATTTTAATTGAAAACTGCCTTTTTGTTTAATTTATATATAAATTTAAATTATATTTTAAATTAGGTTTAAAGTTAAATTTGATAAATTATAAATACATTAATTAAATTTAGTTCATTGGAATCAACTTCATATTGAATTTTGCTACAAAAACTTTGTAAAATTTTGAACATTTTCTCTTTAAAAACCCACTTTCTCATCTTGTCTGTGGGATTAATTTTAAATTAAAATTTTCTACTTATGTGAATGAGATTTGGAAAAAACGGATTCAATATTTTTAATCATCATAATTTATATTAATTAAATGAAAATTAATTATTAAAATAAAGGTAAAAACAATTTTACTGAGGGTTAAGCTAAAAAGATAAGGGTTAAAATTACTTATAAACTTGTCTAAAAACTATTTTATGGCCATATTTATACCTTAAAATGTATAATTTTCTAATTTGATCCATTTTTACTATTTTTACTCATGAAAAACGTGGGATCACTCAATTATTTTCAATAATACCATGTGTGTCCTCTCCCCCACTAATAAAAGGCCACCCTCTCCTCCATTATTCACACCTTAAAACCCTTTTGGTCCAGCGAAGGCCTTCCAAAATAACTTTCCAAATTACATAACCTAATCCTATAAGCCTTATTTTTTAAATAAATCTATCATAGAAATGATATTAGTTGAAACCTAAGGAGGATACTTGAAGAAGAGGTAATGTTCATCAATGAGTGCATTTGTTTTATTTCTTAATCCACCCCCTTAAATTATTTTTACATAATAATTATATAAAAAATAAGTATATTACATATACTAATATGTTTTTATATTATGTTAATGACTTAAAACCATATATGATTCCATAAAATGGGTTATGAAATCATCTTTCATGTGTTCGATGAACTACCACCTCACAAACTAATGTCGTTCCTTTTTCCATTACCACCTCTCATGGTTGGACATAATTATGGATTTATTGTTTATATATGATATTAATTATATTTTTATACTTATGGAATTATTATATCACACATAAATTCATAATTTCTATTTTGGTGGAATACGATAACGTCACTCGTGTGTATGGTGGACTATCGCCTCACGAAGCGATGTGATTTGTTCATGCTTTACATGGATTTTATTAAGGATGGTTTTAATGAAAATATGTGATATATATGAAATAAATATTATTATTTAATGGTAATATATCATTTAAATTTATTTAATTTAATCTGAAAAGAAAAATGAAGCGACGTACATTCATACATATGACATACCGTTTCCATGAACAATGCATTACATTTTCTACCAAATAAATTTTATGGATTAATCTAAATCCATAAATAATGAATATATATGATTTTTATATAATGTTTTATATTATAGAGACAAAAAAACTATGATTTTAGAAATAGGGAAAAATAACATGTCAAAGCATACAATAAAAACAAAGTAGTTTTTGCTCGAAACGCGACTTTAACATGGAATTATTGATAAATAGTAATAAAATATTACAAGAAAACATATATGATATGATATATATGAATATTTTTATATAATATATTTATAATAAATTCATATTTATTATAAAATATTTTTTAATATGTACGAAATAATTCAAGACTTAATGTAACAACCTCGACCCCAATAGACAAGATTCAGTGGTTATTTTATTATAATAAAATAGATACAAGAGATAAATAACCAAGGATAAATAAGTTTATTAGTATTGAATAAATATATACATACATGGTTCCATTATTACATTGATAATAAACATAGACCATAATAAAGGAAAACAAACTACTTCTTTGACATTTATTTTAAAGATGTCATATTTATAACCTTGGGAAGGAAAACAAAGAAAAGGGTGAGATCTAATGGTTAGTAAGGGTAAAATACAACAGAAGAATATATTAATAATAATTTAAGTATAAAAAATAAGTAATAATCAATATTTCAAGGTAAATAACTGAAAAAACATTCCATTTAATCAATAATCTGAGAACAGAAATGCATTTATAGATTTTGTTATAGTAAAAATCTCATGGATATGAATAAATAAATACAGAATAAATGAAATGATTAATTATTAGAAATAATGTATCTAGAACATGAAACAATACCATCAATACATTTTAAAATATGTTTTAATTCTATGGGTATAAACCTGTCTGGTTTTTTTGGAAACAAATGTGAAGCATTTGTCCCTAACTATTTTGTCTAATGAGACCTGTCGATGCCTTGAGGGGATATATAATGTTGGGACCACCAATAACTGCAAGTACAAAGCATTATTTATACATATATTTAACTCATGAACAATATTCCTTATCAAAATATCCTTATTTAGTAGAGAATATGATTTTTTCAACATTTCCCCAGTTAATCAAATAATATTTAATGTAAACATTGTATGTAAAGATGGTATATGAATAAGAAAATAATCATATCCATGATAAAAGAAATATGGATATTTATTTAAAAATTAAATTATCCATGATCATAAATAAAAGGGTCATTATATACACCATGTAAAAGAAAATAGGTGTATAACATAAAAAATATGCCTCAATGAAAGAAAATTGAGACGAAGTCCCATACAAGGATCATATCATTAATCAATTGAATAGATTATGTGTATTAAATATAAATCCACATAAAAAGAGTGGAAATAAAACATAATATAATAACAATTCATTTTACACATAACCATATCATGACATAATCAATTAAATACAAGTTTAACCCAATGAATGAGAATTGAGTTAATAAATCCCTTACCACTTTGTAATTAGTCAAACTGTATGACCCATAAAATTAATGACCATAAAATGAGACATTGAATATCATGAATATAAATAGATTCATTAAATGATATATTGAATGTAATTTTGTACATGACACATAATAAATAAGGGTTGAATAAGGAATATATATCATAGAACTAAAAGTGAGATGAGAAAAACCTTACCTTATGTCCGAAAGCATTCTTCACTTGTACTTAATATCTTGGATAATCAAATTAGATTCATTAATTTCACAATTAATAACATATTAAAAATATATTTTATTTATTATAATTTTATATTGTTAATTAATGGTCATTTTGATGAGTTATAATGTTTAAATCCATTGTTCTGGGAGTGTTCATTTCATGGTTTTATGGTCAGTTCCCTAGTGTATAATTATGGGAGTTCTTGTCAAATGGAATAAAAACTAAAAAAGTGGAATGAAATTATATTAATATAATTATAGGATTTTAAATGTTCCCATATATAATTTTTTCTGGTATGAGGATGATTCATTTGATAAAGTGTTAATGATAAACGTTTAGTTTATTTTGGTGGTTTATCGATCATCACGAACTTATGTCATTTTATTTAATATTATGTTTATATATTGGTTACAGAATATAATATAAATTATAATATGTATATTAAAATCTTATTTAACCAAAATAATGGTTTTATGACCAGCCTTGAAGGGGGTAATGTAAAATAAAAACTCATCATCCATGAAGGTGGTGAATCAACATATCACAGACGATATTTTCATTTTTGAAATAAAAGGATAAGAGAAAAGATTTGATGATGAATATTCCATTATAAAAATAAAATTTCATTATATATATGATACTGGAGTTACCATACCACTTTTTATATGTAGTTCTAGGAGAGTATTATAAAAGATAAGTAATTAAAAGAAAAAGGAGGATTTTACCTCTTGAATATCATCTCCTTCAAAACCTCATTAAGACACTTGGATTTAGTCTTTTGGTAATAAAAAAGATATTAGACATGGGGAAGAGGATTTGGAAGGGATTTGGATAGAATTTATAAAATCTTAAAAGTTTATAAGGGGTAAGGAGAAGGGTTGCTGAGGAGTGGTATTTATAGGGGAGGAGAGGGGTGTTTTCTTATTATTTTATTCATTAGTTTATTATTTTGGCTCAATACTATCAATAGTGTTGACTATTGTAACTAATTATAGTAAATAGTGCTTGTGAGTTCAAAATAATGGGTTATTACATCATAAATGACTCAAAAATTCATTTATTTAACTTATAATGTTAAATACCATAAATTACTATATTTCACTATTCACTAAAAATTCAACTATTTTAGAAAAATCCCAAAAATTCACCAAAACCATTTTTTAACATGTAGATTTAAAAAATTGACTCCATTTTATGAAAGTAATATTCTAAATATTTTAAATTTAATTTTTAATTAAAATTATCATTTATTAAAAATATACCGATTTTAATATTATAATTGATTTTACAACACTTTGAAAAATTAATTATGGTTTCATAAAATTATCTTATAATTATAATACAAAAAATATTAATTTATGAATCTATTTTATGATAATAAATTTTCTTTAAAATCATTATATTAATTATTAAATTATAAATAAATATTTACGTTTCATAAAAATACCAGCACTTAATTTATCATTTTTAAAACATTTATTTACTCATTCCTTGATTTAAATATATCATATTTTAATTTATGAGATATATAAATTTTATTTATACTTTTATTAGTGAGGTTATTATTCTAATGGCCATATTACTATTCCTAACGGTCACATTACTATTCTAATAGTCATGTTAATTTTTAATAGTATATCATGGTTTGTTTAAGCTCAGTATTGAGTGAAATGTAAGGTATCAAATAAATTTAATTGATTTAAGAAGATACATATCATAAAATCTTATGGTGTTATACTTAAGGTAAGGGATTTTCATCTCACTTTGTACTTTTGTGTGACACATGCCATATTCATCACCTATTTATTTAATGTGGTGTATATACTACCCATGAATGTATTTTACGATTATTATCCTTAAAGTTATGAGGATTTACATATCCATTTTATAATATCTATTTCATGAGGTTTATGCTTCAAAAGTTACCAAAGTGGTAAAAATTTTTTGTCTCAATTTCCATTCTTTGATACATACATTATGTTATACACCTATATTATTTCATGAGGTGTATATACATCCCATTAAACATGTAATAACATGAATTTATGAATACCAATGATATTTTAAGTTCCATTTTATGTTATTCCTTCACAGGGATTACGATTCAAACTGACCAATGTGGTATGATTTTTTTGTTACAATCTCATCATTTATCAGTTTTTTTTATGATTATGATTCCAGTGATGAAATCATTTGATATATCTCTCAAGAAACTCATGAATTTTATTCTCCTCTTCTTATTTCACGATAATACATGTTTTCCCTTCATTTTCTATCTCTATGCTCTCAAGAGTTCAAAAAATGTTTTTATAAAAAATCATATTTACGGTTGAAAGTTATTTTCTTCCAAAACCATGTTTTCAAAAAATGTTTTTAACATTCACAAAATGATTTATTAAAGAAATTTTACTCATGTTTTACCTTTTAATTTTTTTTAAAAGGAATCTTCATGTCATTTTCAAAAAAAATTCCCATTTGTATTCTGTCAAAAATGTAAAAGGGATATTTATGTATTGCCTGAATGGTATTTTGCACCATCATGACCATTATTTTATTTTATGATTTCTTTATAAGTTTTCAAGGTAATATTCAAAGATAATTATTTTTAAAATGTTTTAAACAGTTTTTTTTCAAATTGAAAATGATATTTTCCTCAAGAAATGTTTTAAATAAAATTTCAAATATTTATTTATGAGTTTTTAATGTAATTATCAAATAAAAGGATTTGAAATTTTTTCCATGTTTTAAAAATAAATTTTCAAAGAAAAGTTATTTTCCTTAAGAAATGTTCCAAGTGATCTTTCAAAATACATCTCCATCTAAGTTGACATCCTTCTATATAATTTATGCTTTAATGGGTTTATGAACTAATGATACCATTATAATTATTTCTTTGAATGGTTTATGTTTATGATATAAAAATGTATATGAAACCTATTTATCTTCTATGGGTTATACCATGATATAACTCTTATGAAATCTACTTATTTTCAAGATTTATTCTATGATGAAATGGTGAAATGATTATGAAACCTGCCTCTTTTCCCTAGGTTATGATATGATGAAATTTTTATGAAACCCTTTTCATTTCATGGGTTATGATATAATGAATGTTTTATGATCTTGTGGCACACATATGTATGATTTTAATTATGTGAAGGTTGTTATGTTATAAAAAAGGATAGTGGTTATGTTATGACCCATGACAGTGATTACATTATAACCAAATATGGGTGGCAACTATATCTCCCTATAATTCATTGGGTAAAGATTTATATCTAATGAGATAGGTAGGACTGGAATGATGATTAAAATCGATTTAGTAAGGGAATTTGTCAACTATGATGGTATAAGGAGTGAGCCTTAACTAACATGATGGTTTGGGGAGTGGACCCATTCCACTATCATGAAAGGGATACCATTGGGGATGGTGGTGTATCCAACCTAGGATGTGTAACTACCAAAAAGGAGGATATACAGGTGGATAGAACAATCCTAAAGCAAGTACAAGGGTGGTTAGCCTAAGCCTAACATGTTATGAATGTATTAGTGGGTAGCCTTGACATAATAGTTTCTATGATTATGTGTATGACCCAAATCTATGTCTTATGCCAATTTTATTTTCTCATGGATCATGTTTTTTGTTTTTATTATGAATCATGTCTTATGAACTGCCAATATTTATGAAATGACTCATTTTTATGATCTATGACAGGTTGGGAATGAACTTCATAAGTTATGTTCATGATCACACACCCTTATGCATATCTCATGGTTTCGTATGATCATAGATTGAAAAATATTATGTTTACCCTTACCGAGCATATGAGAATACCCTTTATTATGTTTCCTTTCCATAGGTTATGAAGAAAGGTTTTTAAGTAGGACTAATAAAGGGGAAGATCTTTATTAAAGACAGTGAGGATATTTCATGAATTAAGAATTTTGTGTTCCAATATTCCAAAGGCACTAAACTATTATGATACTTAGGCATGTGTTTGTGTAATATAATTAATATTCATCTAGAAATATGTAATATTCATATATGAGAAGCCTGGTTCTCTATAGTTGGTATCAAAGGAAAGGTTTAGTTAACCTTTAAAATCTAGGATGATAAAACTTCAGTGAGATCCCTAGGTATATTTATAAGTATATTTCTAGGGATACCTCTAAGGATAAGTCTAAGGATGAGTAAAAGTATAGTAAAATGTCCTAGAATTTTGGTAAATTATAGAGCAAGTGGTTTCCATAAAATTATATCTCTATATGTATAATATAAGTGGATGTGGCTATGGAACAAATTTACTTAGGGATAACAACCCTGGAAATACTGCATTGAGCTAAACTCGATTGATAACTAGTATACGATAATGGGCCTTACTGCACAGCTAGTTCGACACTCCCGAGTGATATGGTTTGGAAATTCACAAACTCTTTATGAACAATCATGAATGATTTAAATAGAATATGACTATGAATGACCTAGGATAAACCTAAGGTGTCCTAGATTAAAGAAGGTGTCATGAATTAGACATTATATAAGTAATTTTTTTTCACGATTATGTGGTTTTACACTGGGATTAGTGTTTCTCACACTATTATTTGTGGTTTTAATAAATGGAGAGAACCATAATAAACTAGGTTAACATTGAATGTGATGTATAATTTTATGACGAGAAGCCAAAATGGTTTATGACTGGAGTAAAGGATGTTGTCATTATGCCTAATTAGTTTTTGAGAGAACATCATTAACAATGTATACTTTAACCAACTCCAAAAATCATAAAAGAAGAGAAGGAAATAGTTAACTAAGAGTTTGGAGAGTGGAGACCTTGTAGGAAATAAGATTCAGTTTTCCATGTGTTGAGAATATGGGAAGAAATTCCCAAGTAGATGTGTTAGAGGAGCAATAATATTTTTTGACTATAGAAAAGAAGGACAAAAAGAAAGTAACCATAAAGGGAAAATGAAAATTTAGATTAATGAAATGGATGATAATAATGGTCTCCCTAGGATATCATCAAATTTTGAATGATTTAAATGTGGAAAGTCTGGGAATTATGAAAATCTATATCCCAAAGGGAAAACTCATGAAAAAAATCAAAAAGTTTGTACGAGTAATGGTTATATTACTAATGATGAAGATACTGAAAATTCCATATGAAAGGAAAGAGGTATTAAAGAATAAGATAATGTAGCATAGTTAATAGTTTGAGAAGGAAGTGGGGTGAATGAAGTATTTATATATTATAATTCAAATATTATATTATATGAATCATGGAATATATAAGTATTTTTTAGTTTAAGTTTTTTCTTAAGTGTTTGAAATAATATATTGAATAATGTTGATGAACTAAAAAAGTGATTTAATGTCAAGGTGATATTTTGATTATGGTAAGGTACCCCTTAATATGTTTACGATTTTGAGAAAATGGTGTGTAATTTGGATAAAGAGTTGATTTATATGGATAAATTAAATTATATAGTATTGATGACCTTAGAACTGATATATTATTTCTTGAAAAAGTAGTTTATGTTATCATTAGAGTTTACAATATTATTTGATCTATGAAATATATTCAATAATATATGGTTTTATTCATGCAATGATGAAGCATGATTATTTTCATTTAGGTTCAATTGTAATTCATGTTATTACCATGTTTTAATAGAATACATGAAAAAGGTATTCATATGTTTGGTATGTGAAAATGAAGAGATACTTTATGATATATGGGGGATTTTTGTTGAGTTGTTTTGAGAAATTTTGTAATATTATTTATAAAATTTTAATTTTTTAAGGAGGTTAATCATTTTTGGAATAGTTTATGTTTAACTTTGGTTGAAGTTTTAGATTTTAATGTATTACTTCACAATATAAATATTTATGCATATTGAATAACCTTTACTAACCATTTTTGTGTGCTGATAACTGAAGATAGACAAAATAAATTTTTATTCCATTTATGTATCTTATGATCCATTAGTTCTTTAGGAATAAAAAATTCACCTTTATTTCTTAGAGTAAGATATATAGTGGAAATTGATCAAGTCATAACCAAAGGGTGAGATTCTGATTATGAAATGGAATGAAATCAAGTAATTATTTCTTCTTGTGAAAATTATTTAACTTTAGGAAAAGGATATTGAAATAAAATGTGGCCATATTATCATAATCTCTGATGATATCAATGAACTTTTTCACACATATTAGTTTTATGGTCTTATAGTCATTAAAATTCTTTGAATCACCCACTTTTTTGTGATTAGTGATATTTATAGCTCTCTATAGTTATTTATGATTTTATTCTATGTACAAATATTCACTTCCAAACTATGTTCTCTTATATGTAAACTTAGTTATGCTTTACTTTGGGTAACCGTTATGCTTCTAACATTCCATTTTTTGAGGAAGTTTTATTATTAATTTGAATGATGTGTATTTCTATGATTTTTTTTCAAATGTTGAACCTTGTATGACTAATATGAATTTTGAGGGTGAAGTTCATTTTAAGGGGGTAAAATGTGACACCACGAGATATTTTGAAATTTTTACAATTGAATTTAATCTTTTCAATATTTTTCATAACATGTAACACATAGTTTATATTACCTTATACGAAACACTATGTTTGTCTTTTTTTACACACAAATATTGAGTTTCTCTTGCATTACACATGACACTGAGTTTGGTTTGAGTCACACATAATACCAAATTTACCATGCATTACACACAACACCGAGTTTAAATGAAATGTGACATACTATTAAAGTATTATTATTCAATATGATAGTTATCCCATAGTTGTTGGAATAGAGGGTATAAATAGGATTAAATAAATTATGAAAATGTACATTTTACACATGTATATATAATGAATTATTTGGTGACCAATTAATTAGAATTGAAAATCAAAACCTTTTTTCAAATAAAGGAAATCATTTTCAAAAAAACTATTTTTATACACATAAACACATTTTACTTCAATAAATTAAACAAATCACTTTTGGTTAATTATTTTAAAAAATTTATATATTATATATTCAATAAAATATTTATCATTATTTTTTTTATTTTATATATAAGATATAGGAATAAATCCAATTTTACGCTTAAAACTGCATTTTTCTAAAAAAAACAGTTTTGTCACCATTGGAAACTTATTATAAAATTAATTTTTAAAAATTTTAAAAAAATTATTTGATAAAATAAATTTATTTTTCAAAATCCTAATATCAAAATTTTATATGAGTGAATCTTTGGTATTTTTCTAAAAAATTTCATTTTATTTGATTTATAGTGAAAATCCTTGAATTTTAATTGAAAAATGCCTTTTCATTTAATTTATTTATAAAGTTACATTTTATTTTAAATTGGTTTTAAAGTTAAATTATTTCATTTATACATCCATAAATAAAATTTAGTTCATTTTATTCTACTTAATTTTGAATTTTGATATAAAAAATTTGAAAACTTTTGAACATTTTATATTTAAAAACTAGTTTTCTCATCGCGTCCACAAATTAATTTTAAATTACATTTTTATAATTATGTGAATGGAATTTGAAAAAATTAATTACATATTTAGAATCAGAATAATTTATATTATATATTAATTTCATTTTAATTTATGACCAAATTGAATAGTGAATGTAGTAAAAATTAATTACCGTGGTTAAGGTAAAAATACATTTACCGGGTGTTAAAATAAAAAGATAAGGGTTTAAAATACCTATAAACTTGTATAAAATATATTTTATTTAATTATTCAGACCTTATAATGTCTAAGTTTCTAATTTGATCTATTTTGGTCCCTTTTTAAACATGAAAAATGTGTGAAAAATCAATTCTTTTCAAGAATACCAAGTGAGTCTTCTCCCCCACTTATAAAAGGCCACCCATATCCTACCTTATTCACACATTAAAAACATTTGGTTCAAACAATAAATAACAAAATAAATTCCAAAATTCTATCCCCTCATCCTAGAATCCTTATTTCATGCAGAAATTCATCCTAAAAAGGATTTTAGTACAAACCTAAGGAGTATACCTGAAGAAGAGGTTACATTCATCAACAAGTGTTTTTGATTAATTTCTTCCTCCACCCTGTAAATTATTTATAAATCATGAATATATAAAAAACTCAATATATTTGATATACAAAGATGTTTTTATGTTAAGTTAATGACTTAAAACCATCTCCACTTCCATCAAATGAGTTACGAAATTATCATTCGTGTGTACGGTAAACTACCGCCTTGCGAACCGAGGTCATTCATTTTTTCCATTAACACCTCTCAAAGTTGGACATAATGATGGATTTATTGATTATATATTATATATATAATATTTTTATTATTTTTTAATTATTATATCACACATATCTTTTTTCTTTCCATTTTGGGGTAATACGATAATGTCGCTTGTGTGTACAACGGACTACCGCCCTACAAAGCGATGTGATTCGTACACGATTTACATGGATCATATTAAGGATGGTTTTAATGAAAATATTATATATATATATGATATAATAAATATTATAAAATTTTAATATACCATTTTAATTTTTTCTTTCAATTCGAAAAGAAAATGGAAATAACATTCATGCGTATATACAACCTACCATCTCCATGAATGAGGTATTCCATTTTCTATCAACTAAATTTTATAGTTTTTTATAAATACATAAATAAATAATATATATGATATTTTTATCATGGTGAAAATTATTTATATTAATAAATAATTATTTATGTAATATTACAAAAAATAACAAGTCAATACATACATGAAAAACAAAGCAGTTATTGCCCGAAATGTGCCTTTAACATGGAATTGTTAACAAAAAGGTGACAAAATGTTATAATAAAGACATATATGGTATTATATACATGGATATGGTTATTTAATATATTAATAATAAATAAAATTTATTATAGATTATTTTTTAATGTGTACGACATAATTCAAGACTTTAGGTAATGGATTTCCATCTCACTTTTTACTTCTATGAGACACATACCATATTCGCCACATATTTATTTAATGTGGTGTATATAATAACCATGAATTAATTTTATGATTATCGTACTCAAAATTATGAGGATTTAAATATCCATTTTATTATATCTATTTCATGGGGTTTACAATTCAAAATTTACTAAAGAGGTAAGGGAATTTTTATTCAATTTTTCTTCTTTGATACGTACATTATGTTATGAACCTATAATCTTTAATTATATTTATATAAAACCCATTTTAAATGTAATATCATGAATTAATTTATCCTCATGATATTTTATGACTCATTTTATGTTATTCCTTCATGGGGCTTATGATTTAATGTTACCAAAGTGGTAATAGTTTTATGTTATAATATCATCGTTTATCAGGATTGTTTATGATCATGATTACAATTATAAAATTTTATGATATCTATATCAATAAACTCTTGAATTTTATTCTTATATGCTTATTTTAGGAGAATACATTTTTTCCATTCATTTTCCTATATTTTTGTGCTTAGGAGTTCAAAACAATTTTTTTATGAAAAATCATCTTTCTGGTTGAAAACTCTGTTTTTCCAAAAAAATGTCTTCTAAAAATGTTTTAAAAAATGTTTTTAACATTATTAAAATGATTTATTAAAGAAAGATTTACCCAGGTTTTACTTTTTACAAAAATTTTTAAAATTAATCTTCATTTAAAAAAAAATCCCGTTTGGATTTTACCAAAAATTTGAAAGGAATATTTATGTAAGGAATGAATGTAATTTTTTTGTCTAATGAAAATTATTTTATTTGAAGACTTATTTATAAGTTTTCAATGTTATTTTCAAATAAAATTATTTTTAAAATGTTTTAATTTTTTTAATAAGAAATGATATTTTACTCAAAAAAATTTAAATTAATTTTATAATATTTCTTTATAAGTTTTCAATGTTATTTTAAAAGAAAATGATTTTGAAAATGTTTCATGTTTTAAAAAGATATTTTAAAAGAAAATTTATTTTCCTTAATAAAATTTCCAAGTGATATTTTAAAATCCTTCTCTTTCTATGATGTCATCATTTGGTATAATTTATTCTTTACTGGGGATATGAACCAAGTATACCATTATTATTCTTTCCTTGAATGGTTTATGTTTATGATGACAAGATAATTATGAAACCCATTTCTCTTCCATAGGTTATACAATGATAGAATTATAATGAAACCCACTTATTTTCATGGGTTATTATATGATGAAATTATGTAATGATTATGAAACCTACCACTTTTCTATAGGATATGATAGGATGAAATGTTTATGAAACCCTTTTCATTTAATGGGTTATGATATGATGAATATTTTATGATCTTTTGGACCACATATGTATGATTTTTATTATGTGATGGTGGGTAAATTATAACCAAGGATGGAGGTTATGTTATAAACAAGGTTGTTGGTTATGCTATAAGAAAAGACAGGTGGGACTTATATCACCCTCTAATGTATCAGATAATGATTTATATCTCATGAGATATATAAGACTGGAATTGGGAGTGAACTCAGTTCAATAATAGAATTTTTCCACTATGAAGGTCTTGGGATCAAACCTTGACTATCATGATGATTTAGGAAGTGAACCCATTCTATTGTCAAAAAATTGTTACCACTAGGGATTGTGGTGTGTCACACATAGGAGGTGTAGCCACCAAAAAGGAGGGTACACAGGTGGTTACACCGATCCTAAAGCAGGTACATGGGTGGTTATCTCAAGACTAACATGTTACAAATGACTTGGTGGGTAGACTTAACATAATACTTTATATGATCTTGAATATACCATAAATATATGTCTTATTCTAATGTTATTTTCTCATGGATCTTGTTATTTGTTTTTATTACGATTCATGTCTTATTAAATGAAAATATTTTTGACATTAGTTATGTTTATAATCTATAAGAGGTTGGGTATGAACTTTGTAATTTATTTTAATGATCAAATAACCTTATTATTTTCTCATTATTTCATATGATAATAGATAAACATATCTTATGTTTATCCACACTGATCATTTGAGGTCACCCTTTCATATTTTTCCTTTTCCCAGGTTATGAAAAAAGTTTTTTAAGTAGAAGTAATTAAGGGGAATATATTTATGGGTGAAATTGAAGATACTTCATGAATTAATATTTTTTTGTTCCAAGTTTCACAAGGCACTAAAATATTATGGTCCTCAGACTCATGTTTTTTGTAATTTATTGAATATTTATCTAAAAAGATTTAATATCTATGTATGAGGAGCATGGGGCACTATAATCCTCCAATTCTCTCTCCAACATCTCTAGGTTTATTCATCTTATCCTGTTATTTCCCCATAGCCATATATCTATAGGAAAAAATATGTCATTATAATTTAATTAAATAAATCATCTTAATTTAAATAATTTATTTAAGAAGTTTCCCATGACTGTGCCCAACCTGAACATCCTACGTGCTTCAAGGTTATGTCACACATTGGATAAAAACCACGCTCTGAACTCAATGGAAGCATTAGATTTATAATTTGATCCTTTGTTTAAGAGTTATTAAACCATTTTATGAATCTATGCACATGTGATATTTAATATATTTTAATCTTTAATTCTAGTCTCAACAGACCTTGGAATATCATACTTTCTTAGCTCCTAGATTTGAAAATAATCTATATAATATTCTAAAGTAATAAATGGAAGAATTATAATCATTAAATTCTCTCCATATTGTAGATTTACATCCTAGAAATCAAAAAAAATTCTACTCATGGAGATGTGGGTACTGAGCACGCATCAGGGTCTCTAACTCCTAGGTGCTCTCATGAAGATTCCCATGCTACCACCAGACATGCACTAAAGGAATCACTCACCCATATAGGATCCTCTCATGCCGATCCTCAATCTCTAGTAGGTAATAAAAAAATTACCCCCATCCTCAATTTCCATCTCACCCCAATTGATAACATGTGAGGTGTCATGAACATGCCTCCATAGTTGCGATACATGCAAGGCATTGTGTACCCAATCTAAATATGGTGGTAGAGCTAAGTAGTACGCCACCTCACCAACTCTTCACAATATATAGAAAGGGACAATGGACCTTGGATATAACTTTCCACCCTGACCAAATCTCTTCAATCGACATTGAGATGAGCCCCTTGGAACACATGGTATCCCTCCTTAAAATCCAAAGGACTTTATCGTCAGTCCTCATAGGACTTATAATAGCTATGTGCGGTACTCATCCACTCTTAGATTATCTAAACCTTCTCTATAGTGGGTCACACCAACTCTGGTCCCATATGTTCTGACTCTCCTAGGTTAGTCCAGCGTAGTGTTGACCTGTAGGGTGGCCCATACATAACATCGAACTGTTCCATAACAATAGTGGAATGGTAAATATTGTTGTATGAAAAGTTTAACAATGGTAGGTGATCATCCCAAATATGGAAAAAGTCCAACATGAAATCCTGAAACATTTTCTCAAAGACCTAAATGGCTTTCTTAGTCAGACCATCAGTCTAGGGGTGGAACACTGTAATCAAATGGAACTGAGTCCTAAAGGCCTCCTACAATCCCTTCCATAACCGAGATGTGAATTAAGAATCACAATCCAAAATTATCATTGAGGTAACTCCATGGAGTCAGACTATATTATACATGTACAAGCATCCCGATCTCTCTATTGAACTCTTCTCTTTAATAGCTAGGAATTGGGACAACATGGTGTGTTAGTCTACAATCAACCAGATGGAATCCTGTCCTCTGAATGTACATGGTATCCCTATCATTAATTCTATTTATATCCAAACCCACTTACACTCTATCACCTCAAGAGGTTGAGACAAACCCTATAGAACATGGTTCTTAATCTTCACTTACTAACAAGTAAGGAATCAAGAGACAAACTCTGCAACACACCTTTTCATTACTTGCCACCAGAACTACCACCTAAGGTCCTGGTACATATTTTCCACACCTGGATATACCACTAAGGGTAAAGTATGAAACCCCATTATCATATACTCTCTCATAACACCTATTACCATCATACCTCATCTAAAAATAATGAAATTCTCCCACCTTAAAAAAACCCATCAGGAGCATTTCTAATGGATATATGAGTATGTTGGGTATCACAGTTAGTATAACCAATTCATGCCTTCCTGACTCACTATAAAAGAGGAGTGATAATAACCATTGAATGGAGGTAGGATAATCTATCCCCATATATAGAGGATAACTGTAATGAGTCCAACTAGTCTGATTCCATGATCAATATCTTTTCAAAAGATCTACTACTAAAAGAATCTACTACCATGTTCCCCTTCCCAGGAGTATAGAAAATCTTGAGTTCATCATCCAAGAGGAAATATAGCCATCACCTATGCATCAAATTAAGATATTTTTACTATAAGATATACTTGGTACTCTTATGGCCTGAATATATGATAAAATACTCACTCATCAAGTTGTGTCACCACATCTTTAGCGTGAATACAACTGCTGCTATCTCAAGACCATGAGTCTTATAATTTTACTCATTTGATGTCAAATGACGTGAACCATATGCAATCACCACTTGAATCTACATCAGAACACAACCAAGATCATACCTTAATAAATTGTAGAAAACTATGTAATACAAACCCTCCTATGGAAATATAAATATGGGAGTGCTCTTTAATATATTCCTTAACTACTAGAAATCTTGCTGGAACCTATTTTTCCACAAAAAAGGATGCCCCTTTTGGGTCTAATCTATCATGGGAGTTTCTATTCAGTAGAAATAAGGTACAAATATCTGATAGTATCCTATCAAACCAAGTAATCTTCACACCTCCATCATTCTCTTGGGTAGATCTGAAGATAATGTTGCATTAACCTTTGATAGGTCCGTTGACACACCGTCTTCAAAGATAACATGTCCCAGTAAGTGGACCTCCTAAATCTTGAACTAGTACTTCACAAGCTTACCATAAATTTGGTGCTCTTGGAGTATATCTAAAACCATCTTCAAGTGTCTCATTTTCTCCTCCTCAAAAACTGAGTGCACTAGGATATCAACAATGAAGACCACCAAAAATTGGTCTAAGAAGGGATGAAAATCCAGTTAATGAGTCCCATGAATACTAATAGTTCATTATTCATGCCAAAAGACATCACCAACCACTCATAGAGATTATAAAAACATTATAAAGATATCTTAAATATATCTTTATTCTGTAATCACAATTGGTAATAGCCTAAACTGAGGTAAATATTCAAGAACCATCATACCCTATCAACTAAAAAAAGAGGTCATCGATCCTCAGTAATGGATATTTGTTATTTATGGTCACCTAGTTTATGTGAAGGTAATACACACAAAATCATAAACTCCCATCTGGCTTCTTAGAGAAAAATACTAGGGATGCCCATGGTGAAACATTGGCCTGATAAACCAAATCCTCTGCAAGTTCTCCAACTACACTCTCATCTCGTGAAGCTCTGCGGGAGCCATCCAATACGATAGTGAAGACATTGGGTCTGTACTAGGGTATAGATCAATGAATTAGTATATCTCTCAGTGGGGAGGTAATCTTGGAATGTACTTAGGAAAGGCATCCCTATTCTCCAACACCATTGTAGGAAACTGAAAACATATTGTATCCACTAAACCAAGATTCATTCTAGCTTACTTGTGTGTAATCGACTGTAACCTCATATGAATGAGTCTTTCCTACTATTCCTAGGATTTATTTTCACCCATAAAGAAAAAACTCATCCCATCACTGTGGAAACACCATATCCCCTACCTGAAAAGGTTAATCTAGTCATGAACTGTGTAAAATCAGTCCATACCTAAGACGATATTATAAGTCCTCATCCCTGCTATAAAGATATCCCAAAAGAAACTATCACCTCCAAGATTCAGGTCACACCATTTGAAGAAGTTTGTAATAATTGATTTACCTCTAGTAGGAGTCTCCAAGTTCAAGGGTCAATCTAAAAGATCAACCAGGATATTTAATTCTCAAACTAGTGAACTAGAAAAATAGAGTGGATCACACCTATGTCTATAAATACAGTTGATAAAGAATAGAAGGAATATATGATACCTCATATAATCCCTAAATCCTAGGGGTAATAAGCCTCAACCCCTTATATATACCCTCACCCATGTCCCCCTGCTCCTTGAGCATAACACAAACCACATTGGGGTGGTGGTGGTAACAAGTCATAATATATACACCTATAGTTTCTCTCCCAAAACATCTTCCATGTATGCCACCCAACAGACCTTCCTTCTCCGACCACTACCTCTTCCTAGGTGGCCCATCCACTATCTCTCTATAATCCACACTGTTAGTAGGGAAATTTTAGGAAAGATGTTCCTGACCATCACAAGAGTAGGACTATCTCTACCTAGTTTGAATAAATCTATCTTGTGAGCCCTGAGTCATAGAAACTCTATATTGGGATCCCATACTGAAATGTATCACATGTCTAGGTCCCTTTTATTTTCGTTGGATCCATACCTCCAAAGTCTCATCTTGTATATTCCCAATTCTGGTATAAATATTCTCAACCAGGAAACTCTCAACTACCAAAGAATGATCCAACACCCAATTATAGGTAGGAATTCATTGAGGTATTACATTTTCTCAGAGGTATCTATGTATTACTCTCTTAAAGATTTGAGATCAAAATAATTGATCATACACCATATCCATTGAGTATCGATAGAGTTTATTAAACCTCAATGAATACTCAACCAAAATCATACTAACTTTTTGAAGCTGTAGAGGATTATGGATGCGAAAAAACCTCAATGTAGATCTAGAAAACTTCTCTCTGAATATGTGCTCAAACTATGACCATGAAAGAGTCACCTCATCAAAAGATGAAGTCACTAATCCCCACCATAATCCTATAGATCCATGGAGAAGGCTCGCTTTTAGGACCACCATATGGTCTATAAGTGTCTTGAAAAGATAAAATATCACACCAAAACCTCAAGATAATAATCATCCACCTATAGATATGGATCTCCCATGAACCCGAGTGGTCACTGATGGAGAAACTCATAAATCATGCTCAACCTGTGTACCTCATCTATTGACACTTTTCTGATACCATATGCTGCTCGATAGGTGGTGGTAAGACTAGTGCACCACATAGAGGAGAAACCTCCTAAACAAGTCCCTACATCACTGAGGGGATCATAACCATGATCCTACCGATGAATCCTAGATGGAAAACATTGTGGAGGAATCTTGAAATACACAAGATGTACCACAATAAATGAGTATATCTAGAGATACGACTCAAGAAGGACATCAAAACCAAAACCCATTCCTATATTATGAATGTTCCAATGTTTTTCTTGCAACTGGGGTCTACATGAATCAATTCAACAAGTAAGATATCTGAGTCCTGTTGAATGGATATGTCATCCATCACACCAACACTGGAGTCCCTGGACTGAGAGACAAACTAGAAAAAGTTAACACTATTTACATAAAACCCAAACCAATATCACAGAATCTAGTCCTAAGGTAGAACCAACTCCTCTAATATCACTCTGTCATGACCTGGCACAATGGGGCCCATGCCACGACTACCCCAAGCCCACCTTTAATAGAAAAGGGGATGGAGACCAGTGCCAAGTAGGCATATCACACACCTAGGAGGCCTTATCATAATACACATGTACACACACACAAATCCAATCCCATAAAATCCTAAAATGTAAAACAACTTGTAAACATGAATGTATACATCTAAAATCTGACCATTATTATATGAAAATAAGTACTGTAAAGAAAGGGGGAGAATAAAATCCCATAAAAAGAATATGAAAACAATTCCAACCTATGAAGTGGGTGAGAAATTCCATAAATGGAAACACAATAACACACCTCATTATTTCTAGATCACTAAGCTCCACCTGGTCATGGTCCCTCTAGGACTCTAATAAAAGGTAAATTATTTGAATAAGACATGAAATGTGTAGGAAAATACCATTTAGGGGTGAGTATAATAATACCGAGTAAGACACCCCAAAATCACTAAGAATATGACATCAAGAATAATATTCAGCTCATCATAGATATATAAAAATGAAATATATAATAAAAACATCCAAATATACTCATAGTAGACACACAATTTCAAGGAATGTTCACAACCATAAGTCTGGCCTAGTATTCCAGCTCAATGGTTCTATATAACACTCATTCGAGAGTACACACTCCATGATTCTAATAACACTGATAATATCTATCTGAGAGGTCGTTCTTTTCATTTCTTACTATAATAAGTACACATTGTATGTATAAATATATCAATACATAGATGATGATCATGCCCAAGGCCATGAGGTATACTAACAACCCAATCTGGATTAACCATCTATGTAGGGGATTGATGCCCACGTTGTGTGGTTAATAAAGATATTGAGAACCACACCTAGGGTAATGATGATGATAGAGGATATTACTCTAGGCCTCATAAAGGGATTTTGATAACTCTATATTAGACTGAAGTCCCTTAGAGGGGACCACTATCCTATGCACATGACGTAATTCCTTAACAACCCTTAGGGAAAGGATCAAGGGAACATACCCTAATAAACTTTCCCTTGATGAAGAGGATAGGGGCTCCAAGAATTATTTGAGAGGGTAAAAAAATATATTATGAGTACATGGTGTGTACCTTCAGCACATGTTTCTTCCAATTTAACAAGTTAATTCTCTTTTCCATGTCTTAGTACATGGTGTGTAGCCCACTATACACAACGTGTGGGGCCGCATAGTCTCTGGGGTGTGTACTACCTATACACACTGATCACTTTCTAGGGTGTACAAAGTGTATGGAATGGCCCACACAATGTGTAATTCCACTCAATCTCCTGGGTGTATAAACCCTATACACACCGAGTTGGCTGGAAAGGGTCACCTGAAATATGACCCAATTCACACGACATGTGACATTTATCTCCGTACCAAAACCCTAGCACCATACAGGGGGTACCACATGACATGTAATTACAGATTACACATCGTGTAACTTGGGATTTCATAGAACACTAGTTTCATCCTCCACATTCACCCATGCCACCATCGTCTTTGGTTCCACTGTTGATCACGCCCTGAGATCACATATCTGGTCTAGCTGAGTTCCGCCGTCATTTCTTTACAAAATGTGGCAATCCGATTCACATGGGAAACCATCCATTTTGTCTCCCCTTCACCACATGAAAAATCATGAATAAACAACTTCGATCCATTCCTAAATAGTTATAATAGTTTGATCTCATATTCAATCCAAACCTTGATCTACGATGTCAATTTATTATGGAAAGAAATGGGTGTGCAATAAATGATTAATGGGTATTCATCGAACCGAGGGACAAAAAAATTTCCTCCAATGAATAAAGAATTGGGGAATAAATGAAAAACACAAAAATATAAGGAAAAACATCATCCAATGTTCATATTGACCTCATTTTTTTATGTTAGAATGGCAAGTTAAAAGATAATAATATCATTAATAAAGAAATCCCCAATCCTTGGTAATATCTATCCCATGCCCGCAATATGCACGATCCACAAATCAACACATTAGTTGAGTGATTATTGTTCATCATATGAATAAGTGAATGAGGATAAATCCAAATGAAACAACATCCCACCTTAATATGGATCGATCACTGATGAAAATGAATCCATGTAATTGTTATTAGTGAGACCCTTGAATCTCGTTGCACACCGATTGATGATCCATGATCTGATGTCGTTTGCTCAAGAACGATCCTCCAATGCTCTCTCCAATGGCTCCATGGTGATGCAGCTAACCCTGGTATTTCATCATATCCTTATATTTATAAGAAAAATTAGGTCATGGTAATTTAATTAATTAAATTATTTAAATTTAAATAATTTACTTAAACATTCATCCATGATCATACCCAACCTGAATGTCCGACATGCACCAAGGTTATGTCGTTACTAGGGTAAAACCCATGATCTAAATTCAAAAAAAAACCTATATTTATAATACAAGCCTTTATTTAAGAGTTATTCATATTTTTTTGGAAAACTGCACATACGTGATATTTAATATATTTCAAAAATTAATTCCAGACTCATCGGTCTTCCGAATCTCATGTCGTCTTAGCACCTAGCTCCAAAAATTATCTATGTAACATTCTAAGTTAATAAATAGAAAAATTAAACCCATTATAGCAATAATCTAGTGGGTATCTGATGCTCAATATTGTCCATATGATAGGCGAGACATCAAGATAGAAATCAGAAATCGACTATATAATCCCATCCAGTGATACAAATGTATCTAATCATAGAAAATATTAGTAATCCTGGGGTGAATGGCCTATCTAGACTCATGTACACCCTAGATCAACCCAAACCTTTAATCCAAGGGGATGACCAGCCTATTTCAAAAAAAAAAAAAATATCACCCTTGGGAGACCAAAAATAATCACTCGAGGTCTCCCTGCTATTTAAAACTCCACTAAGATACTAACATTTAGGATCCTATATCTACTTGTGTGGAATATAAACCTACAAGGAATACATGACTTACACAAAAGTAAAAAATAACCTTCCAATATTCTTATTCCACATCCATATGCATATTATCAAACAATCCCATCAAGAAACCATTCGTCCTATGATTCTCTCAATGCTTGGACTGGTAATTTTTTGATCAAGGCATCAGATACCACATTCCTATTTTTAGGGGTATAATATCTATTGATGTTAAAGGTTTAGAGATACTCTAAAAAATTCCTCTACTAAAGATTAATTTCCCTATGTGTGAAGATATAATTTATACTCTTATAGTTTAAAAACACTATAAACCACTCCCAAAAAAGATAATGGTACCATGTCTTTAAGGAATGCATCTCTACTTATAACTTGAGGATGTGATTGGGGAAATTATTATCATGTTGTTATAATTAGAGAGATTAATATTCCACCACATTGTCAAGAATAATTTTTATGAACCCCAATCCCGAACATAAAGAATCATAATAAATGACAATACCCTTACCCATCTCTGGGAGAATCAGATCTAGAACTGAAGTTAACCTCACTTTTAGCTCCTTAAAAGACCAACGACATTTCTCATCCCAATATAAATTCACCCCTTTAAAATTATGAATTTTAAGGCTAAATACAACCTGGATAAGTACTGAATGAAACACCTATAATACCTAGTTTGTATTGGCATGGGATTTTGAATCCTTTAAAATAACACTATATTCGATAGACTGTGTCACACACAACACCGAACTAACAAAACACATGACTAAAATAAAAAATAACATATTCAAATTGAAATAATAATATAATAGTTATTAAATAAAAATATAATAATTAATTAAAATATTTTACTTTATATTTTTAATATTTTAAAATTGATTTCTTTCAAAGAACAATTTTAAAAAATGTATTGTATTTTACATTATTAAATTAAATTGATTACAAATACAAGTTTATTATAATAGGTATTATTTAGATTTATAATCTAACATTTCAAAATTAAATTTATTTATAAATTTATATGAAATACCATTAAAGACCCTTGATGTTTTAAAAAGTTATTTTTCAATAAAAATAGTTTTTCACTATATTTTTTATTTTCATTTAAATAATATATATTTATATATATTATTTTTAATTTGATAAAAATAACTTCATTTTTGAATTTATAATTTTAAAATTACAATAGGGTTATTTTTTAAGTTTATTTTGAAAAAATTGATTTTTAGCTGAATAGTTAAAAATACATTTTTTATTAAAATCATAGCATTTACGACTATATCAAGAAGTAATTATAACTTAAAAGCATATAAAAAAATTTCATGATAAAATATGTATTTAAGTAGTAAAAATATACATTTCAAAATACTATTATGAATTTATAATAATTTTTTTAACAACTTAAGCAATATTTTCCAATAAAAACTGTTTCAAATCTTTTCTTTTAATTAAATATTATTTTGGTGAAATTTGATTTTTGATTGTTTTTAAAGCCACATAAAATTTAATTTTTTTTATAAACCAATTTATATTCTTAAAATAAAATAAATTGATATTTTTACCATACACATAAATTTTAAGCAAAAAATACACTTTTTTTTTCTAAAAATGAGTTTTTACACATTACATGTGCTAATGTTAAAATTTATTTTTATTACACATCAAAATTTTGTGAGATTAAATATATTTATTAATTTTAATAATTAGGTAAAAATTAAGTAAAAATTTCCATTTTATTCTTAGACATTAAAATTAAATTACTTAGGAAAAAAATAGTTTCGAAGGTAAAACTAACAATGGTAAAAGTGAAAATTTGAAGTGTAAAAGACTTATAAACACGTTTAAAACAGGTTTTAAGAAGAATGGTTGAGGGATTAATGAACTCATATCATCTACCACTCTATTATTGTCCATTTTAGATTCTTATTTATAAGTAAAACATGTGATTTCTTTATATTAGGTTAAAATATTTATAAAAATACCATTCTCAACACTTTTAAAAGGCACCTCTCACCACCCCTTCAAAAACACTCCAAAAATTTAGTTTTAACATATAAAAATTTAAATTATACTTAATTTATTACATTTTTTCTTATCCATGAACCTCTGTTCATAAGATATTGGCTTAATACCCCAATTTCCAAGGAGTCTTCCAAAGGAAATCCAAAATTCTCAACACGAGTACTTGTTTTCCTAACTTATTTTCCTTTATATCTTACAATACCAATAAAATTTTCTTATTATTATATAATTAAATAATTATTTATTTTATATTTAATTTTATTATGCTAAAGTAATAAATATTAACCACATATCCCCTTTTCTATTAAAAAACCATTATTCGTTCGTTGTGCCAACTTCCTCCACCACGAAGCGATAACTTTCATTTTTTTCATCTACTCTTCTATTTTATGATTATAAAAGTGTAATTATGTAATAAATGTCACATATATAATATAATTATTATTATAAAGATTAAAATTATAATCCACCTTCTTTCCCTCTCACTCGTCGAGAAACAAAAACGTTATCCGTGCGTTGTACGGACTACCACCTCTATAAAATAAAAAATCTCACTATTCATCTAGCATCATTATTATTTTTTAAAATATATTAAAATAAAATTTATTATCTTAAAAGTATATTATTTATATTACTATTATTCTATAATAATTACATTATTTAAAAATAAACCACTTTTTTAATAATAATAATCCATTAATTATGGTATGTTCATGTTTGTGTTAGTCTAACAACATACTTGAACCATTATATAAAATAATATTATGAATGACTATGGGAACATAATCACTAATAATATATTATATAAATATATAAATAAATATTTTATTTTGCTCTGAAATTGTAACATAAATATTAAAATCATTATTTATGATACAAATGTATGTTTGTTAAAAATCACTAAAACATGATCATCAACGGTTTCATATTTAAGGATAAAAAAATACAATTGAATAAAATTATAAATAATTATAAAACCTAAATTATAGAACCTTTTATTATTTGGTAATGATGAAATTTGGGATAATAATGAATAACAACACCACTATTATGAAACTAATTTAAAACAATCATGATTACTCACACTCGATATTGAAAAAGATAATAACTAATATACATGTAGAAAATAATTATAAATGAATTTTATAAAAGTATATATATATGTAAAAGGTTATAAAATAGGTTATTAAGGTATTTATGTTTTTATATAAGAACTTATAGTGCATTGGACAAAGTGAGGAAACATAGTAAGGTTTTATTATCTGAAATTTTCAATCATTGAGAAAAATTTCTTATTACACACCATGTTTTATTTAGAATGATTTATATACTACCCCTTTAATATTTTTATCATGATCTTCTAATTTTTGATGATATTTAATGTTTCATTTGAAATCATATCATTTAACTTGTTTTATTCAAAAGTTTCTAATTTTGTAAGGGTTTTCTTTATATCATTTTCAAATCCATGAGACATGTTTGTTGTTGTGCACCATCATTTATTTTATATGGTGTATTCACTTCCCTATTTCCTTAATGTAAAATATTTTATATTAAATTCCTCATGTTCTTTTTATTATTATGTTACCATTACCTTGAGGGGTTTTTGTTAACTCAACTCCCTTAGTTAAATTAAAATAATTCTTCTTGAACTTATTTCTTCCAAGATTGATTTATTCCACCCTAAGATTTTATTTAATTGTATTTTATCATTCTATTTGGTTTAAATAGAACTTTTTATTTAAATATTCATACTTAATTATTTTTTATTCCCATAAAAATTATATCATTTTTAGGAAAATTCCCATCCTCTTTAACTATAGTTTCACCTGATTTTCTATATTTTGTTTCCTGCCAATGTTCTCATTTATAATTGAAAAAATAATTATGTTTTATCTCATGTGTCCTTCATATTTCTCTTCAAATATTTGAAAAATGAAGTCTTATTACTCTTTTTTATGATTTTTATTTTTAACAAAAATATCTAAAAAATAATCCTTTAAAAGAATTTTCATGGAAAAAGGATATTTTCATCATGATTTTCAAAGTAAAATTTCAATATTCTTATAAAAGTATTTTTCATATACTGGTTGACTCTTTACCTGTGTTTTCACAAATGAGAAATGTTAAAATCTATATTATATAAATGATCTATCATGACTTTTGGATATAAAAATCTTCCTTGGTGTTCAACCATAAATTTTCTTCCAATTCCTTTCCTTTATGAATACCTTATTTTTTATTCCATTGATTAAAGGGTGTTCACTTAGATTCTATATGTAAAATAATTTGGGGAAATTATTCACTTAACCATATACCCTTTATCAATATAGTGGAAATACCATATTCTCTATTATCTTATTTTAATGGTATTTACGTATAAAGTTACTTAATAACATTGTATAAAAATTTATTTCCTATGGGAATATTACGTCACAATTATTGATGGAATTATGAATGATTTTCTTATGTGAATCCATTAGGAAAGGATACAAAACCAATTTCCATTCTCTGAGTTCTTTATGATATGATTGATTTTATGTGGCACACATACATATGTATTATGATGGGTAAAATTTATATCACCCTATAATTCATTGGTTTAAGTTTATATCTCATAAAATAGTTAGGAATGGACATAATGAGTTTCACATAGGAGTGAGAAGAATGATCTTTCTCAAATTTCAAGGCATGGACATAATGAGTTTGTTAATATTGTATTGGAATAATGAGTTTTCTCATATAGTTTTCCTATGCTTATGTTTATGACATAGTTTTATTCTTATTCTATTGACTTTGTTATCCTCTCATGGATTATGTTTATTGAATCATGTTTCTACACTCTTTTTATTCATGTATAATCTTATTCCAAGACTTCTTCCATGATTTACGATCTATGATTTATTGGGAATAAATTTCTTATGTATCCTAATTGTACCCAAATGTTTATCATATGATATTTTATGATCAGTGATTACCCTTACCAATCGTTTGAGCTCACCCCTTTCTTTTTTTTCAATTTCCCTAGGTTATAAAAAAAGTAATATATAATTTTTTTATAAAATAATATATTATGTAGAGTATTTTTGGGAGATGTTTAAGGTTCTTATAGATTAATTAGTTTCTTATATAGTAGAAAAATATCTATTCGATATAAATAAAATGAGTTATACTACTTACATAATTGTACTAACTCTATGAAAATATAGAACTAAAAAGGTATTTGGAATGAAAATGTAACAATATTTGTGAAAGATTTTGCAATTAAGGATGTGTATCAATGATAATGTGTAAAATATGTTGTTTTTATCACTAGATCTCGGAATGTGGGTTTGGATCACCTTAGTTGGCATCATAGGAGGGTTTAGATATCTTTAAAGGTCTGTATGTTATTGTTTGGAGATAAATTAAGAGTTATAAAGGTCATTAAGGATCAACAGGTTAAATTTGAACACAATTTAAATCATATAAATAAACTAATTTTTTTATACAAAATATTTTATGTTGTTTAGGAATTATGATATGAGATTTTAGAAAAAACCCAAGGAATAAGTATATGTATAAGATAACATCCTGAAGTTTTGTTAAATTAAATAATATGTGGTTATCTTGGAAATAACAACCATGTATGGATACTACAAGTGGATGTAGGGTCCAACATAGATGTTCCCAGGGGTAATAACCCTAAAAAGGGCATGTTGTGTATTAACTCAATCATCAACTAAGGCATGTAAATAAGGTCTAACTATATTCATGGTATGATAATCTTAGGGTATATTATTTTCTTAATTCATACTCTATTTATGAACCAATATAAGGCATTTAAATATATTTAGGTTAGATAAAATAATATAAAAGTGACCATTGATACCTTAGATTGAAACATAGATAATCAAAAGTTAAGGTACTTATTAATTGATATGTAATTTCTTAGATAAATGGTATGTTATATTTTCAAAGCATATATTTCAATAATTTTTTAGTTTATAATATTGTAAGAAAGTTCATTATAATTTTGAAAAAGTTATTTTTGGGATTAGGCTAATAACTACAATAGAACCTAACTTTAAGAAACTTATATTAAATTAAAAATATAAAGGTATGAAAAGAAGGTGTCATCAGTGCAGACATATTATGATTGAGTTTTCATATCCATTTATCATTTACTTGGATTATATTGATAAAATTTTGAGTTTTATAATTTAGTTGAAACCGAATCATAGAAATGATGTTTAAAAAGGTATGTATCTTGAAGCAAATATGTTTTAAAACTGAATAAGGTAACATACTTAATTTTTTTAGAATCTTTTGAAATGATATTTATTATATAAATGGTGAGTTTTCTAGTATTACATAAGGCAGCGTGGTAGATATCATAATATAAATTAAAACATGATACTCTTAGATAATTTCATTAGTGAGTTATATTTATCGATAAAATTATGGTAGTTTTAAAAAGTTATAAGGATTATGTGAAATATATATGTATTATTATTTAGTAGATTTTTTAATGGGTTGGAAACATATATTAAATTGTATCAATAACCTTAAAAAGTTATTTTATGACAAAGTTAATTTTTTTGGGGATAACTATTAAAGAACACACAATTGAGGTATGGATAAATCTTAGTTTAACATATTATTACTGTTAATATAATAAAAGGTTGATTGATTTTTAAAAAGTAAGCTAGAAATTATTGGTTACCGTGGGATTGATAATTGATTCCTAATATTTTTGGTAAATTACATTGTATTTTTAGGATTTTGGTATATAATGCCTAGTATGCGATTTTATAACCCATAAAATAATACCATTTGAGGGATGGATATAATGTCAATCACTAAAAGAATATATGGTCTAACTATGGTTTAATATCTTTGATATTTATTTTGTTTTGGGAAAGGCGAATTTTACAGAATGTATGATTATGGTATATACATACAAGATTATATGGTTGTACAAAAGATTAATTTTGTTTGAGGAAAGACAAACAACTTAATATACCCTAAGCGAGTAAGGTAGACGTCATACAACAAATGATAAATTTTTTAAGAATAGACTCATGTACTTTAATCATTGAGTAATAATTAAAATTTCAAGGAAACAATTTATTTAAGGGGGTATAATGTAATGAAATGAGAATTTGGATCCTTTAAATTAATACTATCTTCAATTGTTTGTGTCACACCTAACACCAAAATAATGCACCATCCAAAGAAAATGAACTGAAACATATTAAAATTACATGAAGAATATAAACATTAGTAAATAAAAAATAATAATCAATTTAAATAGTTACAAATTATTATTTTTCTTTAATATCTAAAAAAGGATAAATTTTGAATAACCATTTTTAAAAATGCATTATATTTTACCTTAATAAATTAAAGTGATCACAATTAAAAGTTTATTATAATATTTAATATTTATACATAGAAACAAACATGCCAACATTCAATTATTTATAAATTTATATGAAATAAGATTAAATACACTTGAAGTTTAAAAAGTAATTTTTCAATAAAAATAGTTTTCATTATATTTTTTATTTTCATTTAATTAAATAAATAACTAAATATTATAATTTTAATATTATAACAATAAATTAATTTTGGAATTTATAATTTTAGAATTATCATAGAGTTATTTTTCAAGATATTTATGAAATAATTCACTTGTAGGTGAATAATTAAAAGTATAGTTTTTACTAAAATTGTAGCTTTTGCTAATATATCAAAAATTAATTACAACTTAAAATAATATAAAACATTTTAATGATAAAATATTTATTTAAGGAGAAAACTACACATTTTATAAATATAATTATGAATTTAGAAAACATATTTTTATCAATTTATGTAAAATTTTCCAAAAAAAATTATTTGTGGCCTTTTCTTTTAATTAAATATTATTTTGGTAAAATTTGGTTTTATATTGATTTTAAAGCCATATAAAATTAATTTTATTTATAAAAAACCAGTTTATTTCATGAAAATTTAATAAATTCATTATTTTATCCTACACATGAATTTTAATCCTTAAAAATACTCTTTCTAAAAATGGGGGTTTACACGTTACATTTGCTAATGTTAAAATTAATTTTTATCCCACAAAGAAATATTATCAAGTAAAATGAAGTTTATAACGACCCATACTTTACATACATTGTTATTACTTCAAAATTGAAGCATACTTATTATAACATATAACAAAACCATGAAAGGACCGTATAGGTATAGTGTCTTTAGAAACTGGGAAACAAAAACAACTGGTTCATAAAGTGTCTACACTGTCTCCCATTTATTTCATCATATCTATAGTCCCTTTTGGAATATCTTAGTTAATAACCTTCTTCCTGACCTGGGAAAAAACACATACAAAAGGGTGAGCTCAAATGCTCAGTAAGAGTAAACAAAATAAATATCAATCACATCATATTCATAAGAACATATCTTTTGGAAATCTTAACCTCCAAAAGAGATCATAATTTCATAACATGGGATAAATCATAGTAGTGAAATGTAATCCCAATAATCATAACTTAAAACATGAAACTTTGTGGCATACACACATAATCATAGATAATCATTTCTTATTAGTCAAGACTCATTGCCAAGTCTATCTTAGTGGACAAAGTCCATTTATGAACCGAGTTCATTCCTCGTTTCAATCCTGTTTCACTGAACCGGTTTAACCTGCCGTTCCAGCCATGTATATCTCATGAGATATAAAATCTTTACCCAATTCATTGGAGGGAGATATAGGTACCACCCATCTCATAATGATACCATTCATATGTGTGCCACAAAATCATAAATCATACATCATTGCATAACCCATGTAATAAAAATGGGATTCTTAAACAACATGACATCATAGAAAAATTCATATAAGATAAAGGAATTCATAAAAATAATTCCATCACAACATAATCAAATCAATTTAATAATAGGGATATAAACAGAACCCTATATTATCTTAGATGGAAAATAATTTTGATAAAACACTTGAACTCCATTCTTGAGGAAAATATCCTTTCTACTTCAAAAACATTTTCCTTTCTTAACATGTCATACAATTTTAAACTAAAAGAAGTTGATTAAAAATAAACTTGAAAACTTGTAAAGTAAGATTCTTGGAAATAATGTTTTAAAAATCCATTCATGCCATATAAGTTAAAAAAACACTCTTCTCGTACTTTTGTCGGAAAAGTCAAAAAGTACCTCATACGAAAAACGACAAAAGATTCCTTTCATATCTTTTACTATAAACTCAAAAAAGGGTAAAAATGGATTTAAACAATTTTATGTGGATGTAAATAATATTACATATTGAGGAAACATGGATGTAGATGATAAAATACACCCCAGTAAATACCAAAGTATAAACAATCTCGGATAAAAATGAGATTGTGATATTTCCCTTACCTTAGGTCTGATTTGCTTCGTAAGTGTCCTAACCTCCTGTATAATGATTTAAATAATGTTATTGACTTATTACAGAATCATACTTATTTTTATGATATCATATATGGTCATATTCTTAGCTTCTTATTAGTAATATTTCATTACTACTTGTTATTCGGGTGTTTATTACTTTTTGTTCTTATGCGTGTTTTGTCGAATAAATTCTTATTCTTCTTCTTAGGTTATAGATACCTCATTTCCAGATTGGTATTAGTTTAATATATTCATTCATTCAATTCATTTATATAATCATTATTCAATGAAGATCATGTAGAACGAGTCGCATCACATCGTGGAGACGATGTTCTGTACGTACGCAGGAGCGATGATATCGTTCCCATGATCGTGAAATTGTAATGGAGTTTATATATACAATTTCAGAATCAATATAACTTTACAATAATCATATATAGTTATTATTTACACCATTATACCCATCCAAGTAAGGTGGTGGTGGAAAATAGATTACACCACGGCGTGGAGACGGTATTCCGTACGTACGCATGCGTGGTGATTTCATTTTCCGTAGGATGGATAGAAGGTGAAATAGGGTTGTTTCATACTTATAATAACATATAAGTATATGAGTGATACTGATGTTATTACTTCATAATGAAAAAACTAAAGAAGAAGAAGTGGAAGAAGAAATAAAGATGAAAGAATCGGTAACGAACATTACCTCGTCTTTGAAGCGCTTCTTTGAGACCTCCTTTTAGGACACTAAAATTGGTCTTTGAAGAAGACCAGGACCTCTAGGATGTCTCTAGGGAACTGGAGAGAAGAAATTGGTAGGGGTTGTCCGAGATTGAAGGCTCAAAGTGGTGTGAGGAAGAGGGGGAGGAGGTGCCCTTTTATAAGGGAGGAGAGGGGCTCCTTTGAAAAAACTAAAAATATTATTTTATTATAAAGCCAAATTCGGGTTTAAATAGCTCCAAATTGATTTATTTCGAAGATAAGGTGGGGATGGGTCTAAATAAGCTCATACAATAGAATTTAGACAAGTTTAGGTTCCTATTTTAACCTTATCATTTAGAATTAACATTAAGTTAGATAATTTTACTATTACCGTGTCTTTTTGTGTTCTTACACTATAAGGTTAATAAACTTACTATAACAAGCCAAACGAACCCCAAGTTGTTTATTATTAATATATATAAACTTATCTAAGTCATTTGGATGAACCTTAGATTTTTAGGAATAAAATAACAATTAATAATATAATATTTGTTTTAAAAACTATTTTATGTCAATTTTGACACTATTTAGTAATTGATTTTTGTGAAAATCATAAAAGAATGATTAATTCAAAAAAAGTTAATTAAATAAATACTAACATGTCATATTAACGTATAAAATTAGTGTAATTAACAAAAAGTCTCAAATTACATTTATTTGGGTATTTATAATATCAATTATGTCAATATTTCATTAATAAGATAATTACTGCATCATCTTTTTGTCATTAATAAATTAACTTATTTAAAGTCTAAAAATTACAAATGAAATATCATTATGTAGGAAATATTTTTAGATTTCTTATTAATATTTATAGTCAAATTTATCTTATGTATAACCCTATATTAAAAATTCTTTAGTTATTAAACTTTGATTTTAACTATTTTAACCCTTCTTTAAATAAATTGATAATAAATGTCCTAATCTAATCCAAGTGGACCTAAATGGTCATATTTTATTTCTAATGTTGTTTTTGGACGAATTACACTTATCCAATAGAATTAGGACATGTGTTAGGGTAATAGTAATATCATTTTTACCCTTAACTACCCTATTTACTTTTAACTGTGGTAAAAAAAGTAAAAAGTTACTATTCACCAAAAATTATTTTCATCTGACTGAACCACATTTTAGTCCTTGATATTAACCGTGTCTCTCGGATTTTCGAAATTCTACTCACAGAAGCGGTAAAATTAAGTTTTATGAAAAATTCAGTTTTTTTTAACTACCACTTAGTGGTTTCACTATTCATCAAAAAATGAAAGTTTACAGAAAAATACCAAAAATTAGGCCTAAGCTATATTTGATATTATGAATTCAAAAATGATCTTTATTTTACCAAATTCAAAACATATCAGTTACATTAACTAATTTAAAAATTAATTCCCATCGTCAAAACAAATAGCGTGTTTTTAAATGATAATAACTATCAACAGATTGACACTTGTTTATGTCTGGTTTAAATGTGAAATTACATCCAATGAACAACATTGTATTAAATTGTAAAAATATATTCTAAATATACTTTAAAACTACTCAAATTAATAATTTATCACTATTAATTATTTCTATTAAAATAGTTTTTTCTTAATTAAAATTTAGTAATTTTCACTATTCATCAGAATATGAAAGTTATCCGAAAAGTACCAAAATTTCACCCTAAGCTAATTTCGATATTATGAATCCAAAAATGAAGTCCATTTTGAAAAATAAAATTTACAAAATTTCAAAAAGTGGTAATTACTATTCATAACGGCTAGTTTTAATAATATTTTAATAGCATATCGTTGTTTAGTGAAACTCGGTATTGTGTATGACAAAAGCTATTGAGGAAGTCCGCGGTTGCGTGTAAATCAAGCCAAGCTAGTGTTGTGTGTAGTGAAAGATTCCTTTGATGATTTATATAACATAAAAACAAAATATTTCTCATAAAAGTCTCTAGTGTTACATTCTACCCCCCTTAAAATGAATTTCACCCTCGAAATTCGTCACTTTGTAACAAAAAGATGAGGATACCTCTCCCTCATCATATCCTCAAGCTCCCATGTAGCTTCTTCTAATTAGTGGTTCCTCCATAAAACTTTCACCAATAAAGTGGTCTTGTTTTGTAGGACTTTTTCGCTACGATCCAGAATCTCTATCGGCTGTTCTTCATAAGAAAGATCTTGCTCCAGCGGTACAACTTCTGAGCTGAGTATATGTGAAGGATCAGGTATGTACTTTCTCAGGAGAGATACATGGAACACATCATGAATGTAACACCCGAGACATTTATGTTATATAAATCATCAAAGGAATCTTTTTCTACACAACACTTTCTTGGCTTGCTTTACACGAAATCGCGACCTTCCTCGATAGCTTGCGTCGTACGCAATACCGAGTTTCACTAAACAACGATATGCTATAAAAATATTATTAAAACTAGCCGTTATTAATAGTAATAACCACTTTTTGAAATTTTATTTTTCAAAATGGACTTCATTTTTGGATTCGGAATATCAAAATTAGCCTAGGGTGAAATTTTGGTATTTTTCTGAAAACTTTCAATTTTTGATGAATAGTGAAACCAATAAGTGGTAGTTAAAAAACTGAATTTTTCATAAAACTTAATTTTACCATTTCTGTGAGTGTAATTTCAAAAATCCTAGTGACACTGTTGATGTCAGTAAGTAAAATGTGGTTCAATGAGATGAAAATAATTTTTTGGTGAATAATAACTTTTTACTTTTTTTACCACGGTTAAAAGTAAATTGGGTAATTAAGGGTAAATATGATATTATTATTACCCTAACACATGTCCTAATTCTATTGGATAAGTGTAATTTGACCGAAAACAAACTTAGGAATAAAATATGACCATTTAGGCCCACTTGGATTAGATAAGGACATTTATTATTAATTTATTTAAAGAAGAGTTAAAATAGTTAAAATCAAAGTTTAATAAGTAAATAATTTTAAATATAAGGTTATACATAAGATAAATTCGACTATAAATATTCATTATAAATCTAAAAAGATTTCCTACATAATGATAATTTATTTGTAATTTGTAGACAATAAATAATTTAATTTATTTATGACACAATGATGATGCAGTAATTATTTTATTAATGAAATATTGACATAATTGATGTTATAAACACCAAAATAAATGTAATTTGAGACTTTTTATGAATTCCACTAATTTTATAGGTTAATATGACATGTTATTATTTATTTAATTAACTTTGTTCTAACTAATAGTTCTGTTATGATTTTCAAAAAAATCAATTACTAAATAGTGTCAAAATTGACATAAAATAGTTTTTAAAAAAAATATTATATTAGTAATTGTTATTTTATTCCTAAAAATCTAAGGTTCGGCCAAATGACTTAGATAAGGTTTTATATATTAATAATAAATAAATTGGGGTTCGTTTGGCTGCTTATAGTAAGTTTATTAACGTTATAGTATAAGAACACAAGAAGACACGGTAAAAGTAAACTTATTTAACTTAATGTTAAATCTAAATGATAAGGTTAAAATAGGAACCTAAACTTGTCTAAATTCTATTGGATGAGAGGCTTTCGACCCATCCCCTCCTTAGCTTTGAAATAAATCAATTTGGAGCTATTTAAAACCGAACTTGACTTTATAATAAAGTAATAGTTTTAGTTTTTCCAAAGGAGCCCCTCTCCTCCCTTATAAAAGGGCACCTCCTCCCCCTCTTCCTCACACCACTTTGAGCCTTCAAGCTCGGCCAAAACCTGAAAATTTCTCCTCTCCACTTACCTAGAAACATCCTAGAGGTTCTGGTATTCCTCAAAGACCAATTTTAGTGCCCTAAAAGAAGGTCTCAAAGAAGCACTTCAAAGAAGAGGTAATGTCCTTTACCGATTCTTTCATCTTTATTTCTTCTTCCACTTATTCTTCTTTAGTTGTTTCATTATGAATTAATAACATCAGTATCACTCATATACTGATATGTTATTATAAGTATGAAACAACCCTATTTCACCATCTATCCATCCTACAGAAAAAGAAATCACCGCGCGTGCGTACATACGAAATATCGTCTCCACGCCGTGGTGTAATCTATTTTCCACCACCACCTTACTTGGAAGGGTATAGTGGTGTATATAATGACTATATATGACTATTATAAAGTGATACTGATTATGAAATAGTATACATACACTCCAATACAATTCGACAATCATAGGAACGATATCATCACTCGTGCTTACGTACGGAATACCGTCTCCACGATGTGATGCGACTCGTTCTACATGATCTTCATTTCATAATGATTATATAAATGAATTGAATGAATTAATATGATATATATTACACTAATAACATTATGTAAATGAGGTATCTATAACCTAAAGATAAGAATAAGAATTTATTCGACAAAACACGCATAAGAACAAAAAGTTATAAACACCCGAATAACAAGTAGCAATGAAATATTACTACTAAGAAGCTAAGAATATGACCATATATGATATAATAAAAATAAGTATGATTATGGAATAAGTCAATAACATTATTTAAATCATTATACAGGAGTATCGAACACTTACGAAGCAAAACGGACCTAAGGTAAGGGAAATATCACAATCTCATTTTTATCCGAGATTGTTTATACTTTGGTAGTTACTGGGGTGTATTTTATCATCCACATCCATGTTTCCTCAATATGTAATATTATTTCCATCCACCTAAAATTTTTTAAATCCAATTTTACCCTTCTGTAAGTTTTTAGTAAAGGATATAAAAGGAATCTTTTGTCGTTTTTCATACGAGGTACTTTTTGACTTTTCCGACAAAAGTACGAGAAGAATGTTTTTTTAACTTATACAGCATGAATGGATTTTTAAAACAATATTTCCAAGAAGCTTCCTTTTCAAGTTTTCAAGTTTATTTTAAATCAACTTATTTTAGTTTAAAATTGTATGACATGTTAAGAATGGAAAAATGTTTTTGAAGTAGAAAGGATATTTTCCTCAAGAATGGAGTTCAAGTGTTTTATCAAAATTATTTTCCATCTAAGATAATATAGGGTTCTATTTATATCCCTATTATTACATTGATTTGATTATGTTGTGATGGAATTATTTTTATGAATTCCTTTATCTTATATGAATTGTTTTATGATGTCACGATGTTTAAGATTCCCATTTTTATTACATGGGTTATGCTATGATGTATGGTTTATGATTTTGTGGCACACATAAGAATGGTATCATTATGAGATGGGTGGGACCTATATCTCCCTCAAATGCATGGGGTAAAGATTTTATATCTCATGAGATAGACATGGCTGGAACGGTAGGTTATACCGGTTTAGTGAAACAGGACTGAAACGAGGGTGACTCGGTTCAGAAAGGGACTTTGTCCACTAAGATAGTCTTGCCAATGAGTCTTGACTAACAAGAAATGATTCTCTATGATTATGTGTGTATGCCACAAAATTTCATGTTTTAAGTTTTGATTATTGTGATTACATTTCACTGCCATGATTTATCCCATGTTATGAAATTATGATCTCTTTTGCTGGTTAAGATTTCCAAAAGTTATGTGATTATGTATACAATGTGATTGATATTTCTTTTGTTTACCCTTACTGAGCATTTGAGCTCACCCTTTTGTATGTTTTATTTCCCCAGGTCAGGAAGATGGTTATTAAGTAGAATATGCCAAAAAGGGACTCTAGATATGATGAAATAAATGGGAGGAAAAGTAGATGCTTTATGAACCAGTTGTTTATGTTTCCCAGTTTCTAAAGACACTATACCTATACAGTCATTTCTTGGTTTTGTTATATGTTGTAATAAGTGTTCTTCAATTCTGAAGTAATAAAAATGTATGTAAAGTATGGGTCGTTATAGTTGGTATCAGAGGCAAAGGAGGTAGGAATGTATCCGATCCTTGGGAACTCTCACATGTGAGCATTGGACGAAGCATGGCTCTCCGCCCAAGGGCTTCATGAGGAAATGGCTGCCACTGGGGATGGTGGTGTGTCCCATGCAGGGGGTGTAGCCGCCCATGGAGTGACCTGATAGGTATCAATTATAGTCCAATGGAAGTAATTCCATACCTCTATAGTTGGTATCAGAGGAAAGGTATACTCAACCTTTGGAAACTAGGATGTGAAAGCCTTAGTAAGAATACTAAGGATAAGTCTAAGCATAGAACACAATCTTAGTGTTTTAGAAATGGCCATGAATAACCTAGGATAAGACCTTAAGTGTGAAATTTTATTCTTGAGTATGTGGTTTTCCTATTATAATTAGTGTTGCTCACACTATTCTTCTTGGTTTTAGTCAATGGCTGGTACCCGAAGGAATCGTGTTAATGTGGAATGCGACGGGCAATGCAATGATTGTCCCCCTAAACAACCAAATGTTATGGGAGATGGAATTCAAAATCTTGTAGCCACACTCACACAACTTTCTCAAGCTATGAATCATGTCGGACTTCCAAACGAGCAAAGGAAGGAGCAACATTCTGTTGAATCCTTCATGAGGTAGTGTCCACCTTCTTTCAGCGGGTCTACTGATCCATTAGTTGCTGAACAATGGATTTGTACTACTGAAAAGATATTTTCAGTTCTTCAATGTTATGAACATGATAAAGTCATCCTAGCAGTGTATCGTTTGGAATGAGATGCTGATCAATGGTGGAATCTTATTAAGAATACGAGGCAAAGGGATGAAATTTAGTCCATGGAATGGAACGAGTTCAAGAACTTATTTTTAAATAAGTACTTCCCTCGTATTCTCCGAACAAAGATGGAGAAAGAGTTTCTTGAACTGAAGCAAAAGGATGATGAATCTGTTGGTACCTATGAAGAAAATTTTACAAGACTTGCAAGGTACGCTTCTGGTATTATTATCCAACCTGAGAGTAAGATCGATCGATTCTTTAGTGGCTTAAAACCAAGTATTCGAAGGGCATTAGCCATAAGGGACTTCAATAGCTACGAGGAAATCATTCAATGTTCTCTTAAAGTTGAGATGGAGATTGGAGTAACCCATCAGTCATATGGGTTTGATAAGAAGAGGAAAATGGAATTCAAAGGAAAATCTAAAGAGCCCACTGAAAAGAAGATGAGATTTCCCTTATGCTCAAAGTGTGGAAAGAAACATGGAGGGAGTTTTATTAAAGGGACAAGTAAATGTTTCAAATGTGGAAAGGAAGGTCATCAGGCATTTGAATGCCGCGATGATGGGAAGAAGATGTCTAATGATGCAAACAAAGGAAGGGATACACAGAATGAACCTACTACACTTCAATGTTTCAAGTGCAAGGAGATGGGTCATTATGCCAATAAATGCCCTAATCCAAGGGTTGATGATGATGGTCGATGTCAACAAACTCTTAAGGATAAAGACAAAGGAAAGTCACAAGAAATTTCTATCAGCGATGTGGAGTACGATAACGATGTGGTGAAAGGTACACTTACCATCCACTCTAAAGTAGCAAATGTTTTATTTGATTCTGGATCCACCCACTCTTTTATTTCTGAAGAATTTTCTAAGGGTATCACCGTATTACCTCAACAATTAGATGTTGAGTTAGCTGTGACAACACCTAATGGCAAAACAGTCGCATCAAAAGTTTATAATTCTTCTCCGATCAAAGTTTGTGGGAAAGTGCTTCCTGAAAATCTTGTGGTCCTTACTATAGTGGAATTTGATGTGATTCTTGGCATGTATTGGCTTTCTCTACATGGAGCTCATATCAATTGCCAAAGAAGGGAGGTCACATTTCATATTCCAGACCAATCTATGATCATCTATCGATGCAAGGATGAACATAACCTTCCAGTGGAAATTTCTTCCATTTTATGGGTATTGATTCCACTAAATGAAGGTTATTTATCTCAAATGGTTGGTGAGAAACTCATGATTAAGAATATGCCCATTGTACGGGAGTTTGATGATGTCTTTCCGGAGGAATTACTGGGTCTTCCACCAAATCATGAAGTTGAGTTTTCAATAGAACTCATACCGGGTGCTTTGCCTATTTCAAAGACACCTTATAGAATGGCCCCAATTGAGTTGTAGGAATTGAAGAAGAAACTCTAAGAGAATCTTGATAAGGGATTCATACGCCCTAGTGCATCACCTTGGGGAGCACCTATTCTATTTGTTAAGAAGAAATATGGATCAATGAGACTCTGCATTGATTATCGAGAACTTAAAAAGATCACTATCAAGAACAAATATCCTCTCCCACACATTGATGACTTATTTGACCAACTATGAGGAGCTCAATACTTTTCCAAGATTGATCTTCATTCAGGGTATCATCAATTAAGGGTCAAAAGGGAGGATATACCAAAGACGGATTTCCGTACAAGGTATGGACACTATGAATTTATAGTGATGCCATTTGGTCTTACTAATTCCCCTTCTATCTTCATGGATCTGATGAATAGAGTCTTATAGACTATCTTGATCAATTTGTGGTAGTCTTTATAGACGATATTCTTGTCTATTCAAAGAGCAAGGAAGAACATGAAGATCACTTGAGAATTATATTGAAGACCCTGAGAAAGGATAAGCTTTATTCCAAATTTACCAAGTGTGAATTTTGGATTCAAAAAGTTGCATTTTTGGGTCACATAATCTCAAAATGGGGGATATCTGTGGATCCATCAAAAACAGAGGTTATTGAAAGATGGTCGAGACCAACAACAGTAACTGAGATCCGAAGTTTTCATGGTTTGGCTAGATATTATTGACGTTTTGTGAAAGATTTTTCACGATTATCTAATCCACTCACCAAGTTGACTTGGAAAGGAGTTAAGTTTGTTTGGACGGAGGAATGTGAAGAGAATTTCAAGGAGTTGAATAGAAGGTTATCCAGTGAACCTGTGCTCACACTGCCTTGTAGTGGAGAAAGGTTTGTGATCTACAGTGATGCATCCAAGAAGGGATTGGGGTGTGTTCTTATGCAAAATGATATGGTGATAGCTTATGCCTCACGACAGTTGAAAATCCATGAGAAAAATTACCCAACACATGATTTGGAGTTAGCTACGGTAATCTTTGCATTAAAGATTTGGAGGCATTACCTTTATGGTGAAAGGTGTGATATTTATACTGATCATAAAAGTTTAAAGTATATTTTCACACAAAATGAGCTGAATATGCGTCAAAGAAGATGGTTGGAGCTGATTAAGGATTACGACTGCTCAATCCATTACCACCCTGGGAAAGCAAACAAGGTGGCAGATGCATTAAGTCGACAAGACCATGCTAGTTTATCCATGATGAGGATCACAAAAGATCCAATATTTATGGATTTACAAAGGATGGATCTTGGAATTATAATGGAAGGGGAAAAATCTTATCTTTCTCAAATTAATGTTCAACCATCTATACATGTGAAGATTAAAGAGGAACATAAAGAAGATGTCGAGTTACAAAAGAAGGTGAGAAACGTTCCTGAATTCAACCTTGATTGTGATGGGATAATAAAGTTTAGGAATCGGGTTTGTGTTCCTCCCATCCCCGAATTAAAGAAGGAGCTGCTTGATGAGGCTCATAGTTCTTCATTCTCTATTCATCCTGGAAGCACGAAGATGTATAGGGACCTGAAAGAGTACTTCTGGTGGGATGGCATGAAAAGAGATGTTGCTGAATTTGTCTCTCGATGCTTGGTTTGTCAACAAGTTAAAGCTGAGAGACAGAAGTCTAAGGGGATGTTACAAACATTACCCATACCCAAATGGAAATGGGAAAAAATCACTATGGACTTTGTCACAGGACTTCCTAAAACATTCAAAGGCAATAATGCTATCTGGGTCATAGTTGATCGTCTTACAAAGTCTGCACACTTCATTGCTATTAGAGAGGATTCCTCTCTAGATCATCTTTCCAGGATATATGTAAAGGAAGTGGTAAGATTGCATGGAGTACCACTTTCTATTATATCCGATCGGGATCCGAGATTTACCTCGAAGTTCTGGAGAAGTCTTCAGTATACTCTTGATACAGATTTGAGTTTCAGCACTGCTTATCATCCCCAGACAGACGGTCAGTCTGAGAGAACAATTCAAACCCTAGAAGATATGTTGAGAGCTTGCTCTATGGATTTCAAAGGTGGTTGGGATCAACACCTACCTTTGGTGGAATTTTCTTATAATAATAGCTTTCACTCCAGTATTCAGATGGCTCCTTATGAAGCTCTCTATGGAAAGAAATGCAGGACTCCAACTTGCTGGGATGAAGTTGGGGAAAGAAAGCTATTAGGACCTGATCTTGTTGATGAAATGGCAGAAAAGGTCAGATCTATTCAACAACACATAAGAGCAGCTCAGAGTCGACAGAAAAGTTATGCCGACAACCGAAGAAAAGACCTAGAGTTTGAAGTGGGTGATAAAGTGTTCTTACGAATATCTCCCTGGAAGAGGGTTATGAGATTTGGAAAGAAGGGGAAGTTGAGCCCTAGATATATCGGTCCTTTCAAAATACTGGATCGTGTTGCGAAGGTAGCTTACCGATTGGCGCTTCCACCGAATCTCTCTCAAGTTCAGGATGTGTTCCATGTATCTCTCCTGAGAAAGTACATACCTGATCCTTCACATGTACTCAGCTCAGAAGTTGTACCGCTGGAGCAAGATCTTTCTTATGAAGAACAACCGATAGAGATTCTGGATCGTAGCGAAAAAGTCCTACGAAACAAGACCACTCGATTGGTGAAAGTTTTATGGAGGAACCACCAATTAGAAGAAGCTACATGGGAGCTTGATGATATGATGAGGGAGAGGTACCCTCATCTGTTTGTTACAAAGTGACGAATTTCGAGGGAGAAATTTATTTTAAGGGGGGTAGAATGTAACACCCGAGACTTTTATGTTATATAAATCATCAAAGGAATATTTTTCTACACAACACTTGCTTGGCTTGCTTTACACGAAATCGCGACCTTCCTCGATAGCTTGCGTCGTACGCAATGCCGAGTTTCACTAAACAACGATATGCTATTAAAATATTATTAAAACTAGCCGTTATGAATAGTAATAACCACTTTTTGAAATTTTATTTTTCAAAATGGACTTTATTTTTGGATTCAGAATATCGAAATTAGCCTTGGGTGAAATTTCGGTATTTTTCTGAAAACTTTCAATTTTTGATGAATAGTGAAACCACTAAGTGGTAGTTAAAAAATTGAATTTTTCATAAAACTTAATTTTACCTTTTCTGTGAGTGGAATTTCAAAAATTCGAGAGACACGGTTGATGTCAGTAAGTAAAATGTGGTTCAATGAGATGAAAATATTTTTTTTGTGAATAGTAACTTTTTACTTTTTTTTTACCACGGTTAAAAGTAAATAGGGTAATTAAGAGTAGAGATGATATTATTATTACCCTAACACATGTCCTAATTCTATTGGATAAGTGTAATTCGACCAAAAACAAACTTAGGAATAAAATATGACCATTTAGGCCCACTTGGATTAGATTAGGACATTTATTATTAATTTATTTAAAAAAGGGTTAAAATAGTTAAAATCAAAGTTTAATAAGTAAATAATTTTTAATATAAGGTTATACATAAGATAAATTCGACTATAAATATTCATTAGAAAGATAAAACGATTTCCTACATAATGATATTTTATTTGTAATTTTTATACATTAAATAATTTAATTTATTTATGACACAATGATGTTGCAGTAATTATTTTATTAATGAAATATTGACATAATTGATGTTATAAACACCAAAATAAATGTAATTTGAGACTTTTTATGAATTACAAAAATTTTATAGGTTAATATGACATGTTAGTATTTATTTAATTAACTTGGTTCGAACTAATAATTCTGTTATGATTTTCACAAAAATCAATTACTAAATAGTGTCAAAATTGACATAAAATAGTTTTTAAAACAAATATTATATTAGTAATTGTTATTTTATTCCTAAAAATCTAAGGTTCGGACAAATGACTTATATTTGGTTATATATATTAATAATAAATAAATTGGGGTTCGTTTGGCTGCTTATAGTAAGTTTATTAACCTTATAGTATAAGAACACAAGAAGACACGATAAAAGTAAACTTATTTAACTTAATGTTAAATCTAAATGATATGGTTAAAATAGGAACCTAAACTTGTCTAAATTGTATTGTATGAGAGGATTTCGACCCATCCCACCTTAGCTTCGTAATAAATCAATTTGGAGCTATTTAAAACCGAACTTGACTTTATAATAAAAAAATAGTTTTAGTTTTTCCAAAGGAGCCCCTCTCCTCCCTTATAAAAGGGCACCTCCTCCCCCTCTTCCTCACACCACTTTGAGCCTTCAAGGTCGGCCAAACCCTGAAAATTTCTCCTCTCCACTTCCCTAGAAACATCCTAGAGGTTCTGGTCTTCCTCAAAGACCAATTTTAGTGCCCTAAAAGAAGGTCTCAAAGAAGCACTTTAAAGAAGAGGTAATGTCCGTTACCGATTCTTTCATCTTTATTTCTTCTTCCACTTCTTCTTCTTTAGTTGTTTCATTATGAAGTAATAACATCAGTATCACTCATTTAATGATATGTTATTATAAGTATGAAACAACCCTATTTCACCATCTATCCATCCTACGGAAAAAGAAATCACTACGCGTGCGTACGTACGGAATACCGTCTCCACGCCGTGGTGTAATCTATTTTCCACCACCACATTACTTGGATGGGTATAGTGGTGTATATAATGACTATATATGACTATTATAAAGTGATACTGATTCTGAAATAGTATACATACACTCCAATACAATTCCACAATCATAGGAACGATATCATCACTCGTGCGTACGTACGGAATACCGTCTCCACGATGTGATGCGACTCGTTCTACATGATCTTCATTTCATAATGATTATATAAATGCATTGAATGAATGAATATGATATATATTAAACTAATACCATTCTGGAAATGAGGTATCTATAACCTAAAGATAAGAATAAGAATTTATTCGACAAAACACGCATAAGAACAAAAAGTTATAAACACCCGAATAACAAGTAGCAATGAAATATTACTAATAAGAAGCTAAGAATATGACCATATATGACATCATAAAAATAAGTATGATTATGGAATAATTCAATAACATTATTTAAATCATTATACAGGAGGATCAAACACTTATGAAGCAAAACAGACCTAAGGTAAGGGAAATATCACAATTTCATTTTTACCTGAGATTGTTTATACTTTGGTATTTAATGGGGTGTATTTTATCATCCACATCCATGTTTCCTCAATATGTAATATTATTTCCATCCACCTAAAATTGTTTAAATCCAATTTTACCCTTCGGTAAGTTTTTAGTAAAGGATATAAAAGGAATCTTTTGTCATTTTTCGTACGAGGTACTTTTTGGCTTTTCCGACAAAAGTACGAGAAGAATGTTTTTTTAACTTATAAGGCATGAATGGATTTTTAAAACATTATTTCCAAGATGCTTCGTTTTCATGTTTTCAAGTTTATTTTTAATCAACTTCTTTTAGTTTAAAATTATATGACATGTTAAGAATGGAAAAATGTTTTTGAAGTAGAAAGGATATTTTCTTCAAGAATGGAGTTCAAGTGTTTTATCAAAATTATTTTCCATCTAAGATAATATAGGGTTCTGTTTCTATCCCTATTATTAAATTGATTTTATTATGTTGTGATGGAATTATTTTTATGAATTCCTTTATCTTATATGAATTGTTTTATGATGTCACGATGTTTAAGATTAACATTTTTATTACATGGGTTATGCTATGATGTATGGTTTATGATTTTGTGGCACACATAAGAATGGTATCATTATGAGATGGGTGGGACCTATATCTCCCTCCAATTCATTGGGTACAGATTTTATATCTCATGAGATAGACATCGCTGGAACGGTAGGTTATACCGGTTCAGTGAAACAGGACTGAAATGAGGGTGACTCGGTTCAGAAAGGGACTTTGTCCACAAAGATAGTCTTGCCAATGAGTCTTGACTAACAAGAAATTATTCTCTATGATTATGTGTGTATGCCAAAAAGTTTCATGTTTTATGTTATGATTATTGTCATTACATTTCACTGCCATGATTTATCCCATGTTATGAAATTATGATCTCTTTTGCAGGTTAAGATTTCCAAAAGTTATGTTCTTATGTATACAATGTGATTGATATTTATTTTGTTTACCATTACTAAGCATTTGATCTCACCCTTTTGTATGTTTTATTTCCCCAGGTCAGGAAGAAGGTTATTAAGTAGAATATGCCAAAAAGGGACTCTAGATATGATGAAATAAATGGGAGGCAAAGTAGATGCTTTATGAACCAGTTGTTTATGTTTCCCAGTTTCTAAAGACACTATACCTATACGGTTCTTTCTTGGTTTTGATATATGTTGTAATAAGTGTGCTTCAATTCTGAAGTAATAACAATGTATGTAAAGTATGGGTCGTTATAGTGAACTTGAGAGAGATTCGGTGGAAGCGCCAATCGGTAAGCTACCTTTCCAACACGATCCAGTATTTCAAAAGGATCGATATATCTAGGGCTCAACTTCCCCTTCTTTCCAAATCTCATGACCCTCTTCCAGGGAGATATTCGTAAGTACACTTTATCACCCACTTCAAACTCTAGGTCTTTTCTTCGGTTTTCGGCATAACTTTTCTGTCGACTCTGAGCTGCTCTTATGTGTTGTTGAATAGATCGGACCTTTTCTTCCATCTCATCAACAAGATCAGGTCCTAATAGCTTTCTTTCCCCAACTTCATCCCAACAAGTTGAAGTCCTGCATTTATTTCCATAGAGAGCTTCATAAGGAGCCATCTGAATACTGGAGTGAAAGCTATTATTATAAGAAAATTCCACCAAAGGTAGGTGTTGATCCCAACCACCTTTGAAATCCATAGAGAAAGCTCTCAACATATCTTCTAGGGTTGGAATTGTTCTCTCAGACTGACCATCTGTTTGAGGATGATAAGCAGTGATGAAACTCAACTCTGTATCTAGAGTATGCTGAAGACTTCTCCAGAACTTTGAGGTAAATCTCGGATCCTGATCAGATATAATAGAAATTAGTACTCCATGCAATATTACCACTTCATTTACATATATCCTGGCAAGATGATCCAGAGAGAAATCCTCTCTAATAGAAATTAAGTGTGCAGACTTTGTAAGACGATCAACTATGACCCAGATAGCATTATTTCCTTTGGATGTTTTAGGAATTCCTGTGACAAAGTCTATAGTGATGTTTTCCCATTTCCATTCAGGTATGGGTAATAGTTGTAACATCCCCTTAGACTTCTATCTCTCAGATTTAACTTGCTGACAAACCAAGCATCAAGAGACATATTCAGAAACATCTCTTTTCATTCCATCCCACCAGAAGTACTCTTTTAGGTCCCTATACATCTTCATTCTTCCAGGATGAATAGAGAATGAAGAATTATGAGCCACATCCAGCAGCTCCTTATTTTATTCAGGGATGTGAGGAACACAAACCTGATTCCTGAACTTTATTATCCCATCACAATCAAGGTTGAATTCTGGAATATTTCTCACCTTCTTTTGTAACTCTACATCTTCTTTCTGTGCCTCTTTAATCTTCACATGTATAGATGGTTGAACATTCATTTGAGAAAGATACGATTTTCCTCCTTCCATTATAATTCCAAGATCCATCCTTTGTAAATCCATAAATATTGAATCTTTTGTGATCCTCATCATAGATAAACTGGCATGGTCTTATTGACTTAATGCATCTGCCACCTTTTTTGCTTTCCCAGGGTGGTAATGAATTGAGCAGTCGTAATCCTTAATCAGCTCCAACCATCTTCTTTGGCGCATATTCAGATCCTTTTGTGTGAAAATATACTTTAAACTTTTATGATCAGTATAAATATCACACCTTTATCCATAAATATAATGCCTCTAAATCTTTAATGCAAATATTACCGCAGCTAAATCCAAATCACGAGTTGGGTAATTTTGCTCATGGATTTTCAACTATCGTGAGACATAAGCTATCACCATATAATTTTTCATAAGAACACACCCCAATCCCTTCTTGGATGCATCACTGTAGATCACAAACCTTTCTCCACTACAAGGCAGTGTGAGCATAGGTGCACTGGATAACCTTCTTTTCAACTCCTTGAAATTCTCTTCACATTCCTCCGTCCAGACAAACTTAACTCCTTTCCGAGTCAACTTGGTGATTGGATTATATAATCGTGAAAAATATTTCACAAAAAGTCGATAATATCCAGCCAAACCAAGAAAACTTCAGATCTCAGTTACTGTTGTCAGTCTCGACCATCTTTTGATAACCTCTGTTTTTGATGGATCCACAGATATCCCCTCTTTTGAGATTATGTGACCCAAAAATGAAACTCTTTGAAGCCAAAATTCACACTTGGTAAATTTGGCATAAAGATTCTCCTTTATCAGGGTCTTCAATATAATTCTCAAGTGATCTTCATGTTCTTCCTTTCTCTTTGAATATACAAGAATATCGTCTATAAAGACTACCAAAAACTGATCAAGATAGTCTCTAAAGACTCTATTGATCAGATCCATGAAGATAGCAGGGGCATTAGTAAGACCAAATGGCATCACTATAAATTCATAGTGTCCATACCTTGTACGGAAAGCCGTCTTTGGTATATACTCCCTTTTGACCCTTAATTGATGATACCCTGAACGAAGATCAATCTTGGAAAATTATTGAGCTCCGTGTAGTTGGTCAAATAAGTCATCAATGCATGGGAGAGGATATTTGTTCTTGATAGTGATCTTGTTAAGTTCTCGATAATCAATGCAGAGTCTCATTGATCCATCTTTCTTCTTAACAAATAGAACAGGTGCTCCCCAAGGTGATGCACTAGGGCGTATGAATCCCTTATCAAGATTCTCTTGGAGTTGCTTCTTTAATTCCTTCAACTCAATTGGGGCCATTCTATAAGGTTTCTTTGAAATAGGTAAAGCACCTGGTACGAGTTCTATGGAAAACTCAACTTCACGATTTGGTGGAAGACCCAGAAATTCCTCCGGAAAGACATCATCAAACTCCCGTACAATGGGAATATTCTTAATTGTGAGTTTCTCACCAACCATTTGAGATAATTAACCTTCATTCTGTGGAATCAAGACCCGTAAGATGGAAGTAATTTCCACTGGAAGGTTATGTTCATCCTGGCATCGATAGGCGATCATAGATTGATCTGGAATATGAAATGTGACTTCCCTTCTTTGGAAATTGATATGATCTCTATATAAAGAAAGCCAATCCATGCCAATAATCACATCAAATTCCACTATAGGAAGGATCACAAGATTTGCAGCAAGCACTTTCCCACAAACTTCAATCGGGGAAGAATTATAAACTTTTGATGCGACTGTTGTGCCATTAGGTGTTGTCACAGCTAACTCAACATCTAATTGTTGAGGTAATACGGTGATAACCTTAGAAAAATCCTCATAAATAAAAGAGTGGGTGGATACCGAATCAAATAAAACATTTTCTAATTTAGAGTTGATGGTAAGTGTACCTTTCACCACATCGTTATCATACTCCACATCGCTGATAGAAATTACATGTGACTTTACTTTTTCTTTAGCCTTAAGATTTTGTTTATGTCGATCATCATCAACAACCCTTGGATTAGGGAATTTATTGGCATAATGCCCCATCTCTTTTCACTTGAAACATTGAAGTGTAGTAGGTTCATTCTGTGTGTCCCTTCCATTGTTTGCATCATTAGAAATATTCTCCCCATCATTGCGGCATTCGAATGCCCGATGACCTTCCTTTCCACATTTGAAACATTTAATTGTACCTTTAAGACAACTCCCTCCATGTTTCTTTCCACACTTTGAGCATAAGGGAAAGCTCATCTTCTTTTCAGTGTGCTCTTTAGATTTTCCTTTGAATTCCATTTTCCTCTTCTTATCAAACCCATATGATTGATGGGTTACTCCAATCTCTATCTCAACTTTGAGAGCACATAAAACGATTTCCTCATAGTTTTTGAAGTCCCTTATGGCTAAGGCCCTTCGAAGACTTGGTTTTAAGCCACTGAAGAATCGATCGATCTTACTCTCAGGTTGGATAATAATACCAGAAGCGTACCTTGCAAGTCTTGTAAAATTTGCTTCATAGGTACCAAAAGATTCATCATCCTTTTGCTTCAGTTCAAGAAACTCTTTCTCCATATTTGTTCAGAGAATACGAGGGAAGTACTTATTGAAAAATAAGTTCTTGAACTCATCCCATTCCGTGGACTCAATTTCATCTCTTTGCCTCGTATTCTTGATAAGATTCCACCATTGATCAGCATCACCTTCCAAACGATACACTACTAAGATGACTTTATCATGTTCAGAACATTGAAGAACTAAAAATATATTTTCAGTAGTACTAATTCATTGTTCAGCAACTAATGGATCAGTAGACCCACTGAATGAAGGTGGACACTGCCTCATGAAGGATTCAACAGAATGTTGCTCCTTCCTTTTCTCGTTTGGAAGTACTGCATGATTCATAGCTTGAGAAAGTTTTATGAGCATGGCTACAAGATTTTTCATTCCATCTCCAATAACGTTTGGTTGCTCAGGGGGACAATCATTGCATTTCCCATCGAATTCCGCATTAACACGGTTCCTTCGGGTTACAACCATTGACTAAAACCAAGAAGAATAGTGTGAGAAACACTAATTATAATAGGAAAACCACATAATAAAGAATAAAATTTCACACTTAAGGTATTATCCTAGGTTATTCATGGCCATTTATAAAACACTAAGATTGTGTTCTATTCTTAGACTTATCCTTAGGGTTCTTACTAAGGCTTTCACTTCCTAGTTTCCAAAGGTTGACTATACCTTTCATCTGATACCAACTATAACGGTCTGGAATTACTTCCAGTGGACTATAATTGATACCTATCAGGGAACTCTATTGGTGGCTACACCCCCTGGGCGGGACACACCACCATCCCCAGTAGCATCCATTTCCTCATAAAGCCCTTGGGCGGAGAGCCATGCTTCGTCCAACGCTCACATGTGAGAGTTCCCAAGGATTGGATACATTCCTACTTCCTTTGCCTCTGATACCAACTATAACGACCCATACTTTACATACATTATTATTACTTCAAAATTGAAGCATACTTATTACAACATATAAAAAAACCATGAAAGGACCGTATAGGTATAGTGTCTTTAGAAACTGGGAAACATAAACAACTGGTTCATAAAGCGTCTACACTGTCTCCTATTTATTTCATCATATCTATAGTTCCTTTTGGATTATCTTACTTAATAACCTTCTTCCTGACCTGGGGAAAAAACATACAAAAGGGTGAGCTCAAATGCTCCGTAAGAGTAAACAAAAGAAATATCAATCACATCATATTCATAAGACATATCTTTTGGAAATCTTAACCTGAAAAAGAGATCATAATTTCATAACATGGGATAAATCATAGTAGTGAAATGTAATCCCAATAATCATAAATTAAAACATGAAACAATGTGGAATACACACATAATCATAGATAATCATTTATTATTAGTCAAGACTCATTTCCAAGACTATCTTAGTGGACAAAGTCCATTTCTGAACCGAGTTCATTCCTCGTTTCAGTCCTGTTTCACTGAACCGGTTTAACCTACCGTTCCAGCCATGTCTATCTCATGAGATATAAAATCTTTACCTAATTAATTGGAGGGAGATATAGGTCCCACCCATCACATAATGCTACCATTCATATGTGTGCCACAAAATCATAAATCATACATCATTGCATAACCCATGTAATAAAAATGGGATTCTTAAACAACATGACATCATAAAAAAATTCATATAAGATAAAGGAATTCATAAAAATAATTCCATCACAACATAATAAAATCAATGTAATAATAGGGATAGAAACAGAACCCTATATTATCTTAGATGTAAAATAATTTTGATAAAACACTTGAACTCCATTCTTGAGGAAAATATCCTTTCTACTTCAAAAACATTTTTATTTCTTAACATGTCATACAATTTTAAACTAAAAGAAGTTGATTAAAAATAAACTTGAAAACATGTAAAGGAAGCTGCTTGGAAATAATGTTTTAAAAATCCATTCATTCCGTATAAGTTAAAAAAACATTCTTCTCATACTTTTGTCGGAAAAGTCAAAAAGTACCTCGTACGAAAAACAACAAAAGATTCCTTTCATATCTTTTACTATAAACTCACCAAAGGGTAAAAATGGATTTAAACAATTGTAGGTAGATGTAAATAATATTACATATTAAGGAAACATGGATGTGGATGATAAAATACACCCCAGTAAATACCATAGTATAAACAATCTCAGATAAAAATGAGATTGTGATATTTCCCTTACCTTAGGTCTGATTTGCTTCGTAAGTGTCCGAACCTCCTGTATAATGATTTAAATAATGTTATTGACTTATTCCATAATAATACTTATTTTTATGATATCATATATGGTCATATTCTTAGCTTCTTATTAGTAATATTTCATTACTACTTGTTATTCGGGTGTTTATTACTTTTTGTTCTTATGCGTGTTTTGTCGAATAAATTATTATTCTTCTTTTTAGGTTATAGATACCTCATTTACAGATTGGTATTAGTGTAATATATTCATTCATTAAATTCATTTATATAATCATTATGCAATGAAGTTCATGTAGAACGAGTCACATCACATTGTGGAGACGGTATTCCGTACGTACGCACGAGCGATGATATCGTTCCCATGATCGTGAAATTGTAATGGAGTGTATATATACAATTTCAGAATCAATATAACTTTACAATAATCATATATAGTTATTATTTACACCATTATACCCATCCAAGTAAGGTGGTGGTAGAAAATAGATTACACCACGGCGTGGAGACGGTATTCCGTACGTACGCACGCGTGGTGATTTCATTTTCCGTAGGATGGATAGATGGTGAAATAGGGTTGTTTCATACTTATAATAACATATCAGTATATGAGTGATACTGATGTTATTACTTCATAATTAAACAACTAAAGAAGAAGAAGTGGAAGAAGAAATAAAGATGAAATAATCGGTAACAGACATTACCTCTTCTTTGAAGCGCTTCTTTGAGACCTCCTTTTAGGACACTAAAATTGGTCTTTGAAGAATAACAGGACCTCTAGGATGTCTTTAGGGAATTGGAGAGAAGAAATTGGCAGGGTTTTTCCGAGCTTGAAGGCTCAAAGTGGTGTGAGGAAGAGGGGGAGGAGGTTCCCTTTTATAAGGGAGGAGAGGGGCTCCTTTGAAAAAACTAAAAATATTATTTTATTATAAAGAAAACTTCGGTTTTAAATAGCTCAAAATTGATTTATTTCGAAGCTAAGGTGGGGATGGGTCGAAATAATCTCATCAAATATAATTTAGACAAGTTTATGTTCCTATTTTAACCTTATCATTTAGATTTAACATTAAGTTAGATAATTTTACTTTTACCGTGTCTTTTTGTGTTCTTACACTATAAGGTTAATAAACTTACTATAACAAGACAAAAGAACCCCAAGTTGTTTATTATTAATATATATAACCTTATCTAAGTCATTTGGCCTAACCTTATATTTTTATGAATAAAATAACAATTAATAATATAATATTTCTTTTAAAAACTATTTTATGTCAATTTTGACACTATTTAGTAATTGATTTTTGTGAAAATCATAAAAGAATTATTAATTCTAAAAAAGTTAATTAAATAAATACTAACATGTCATATTAACCTAGAAAATTAGTTTAATTCATAAAAAGTCTCAAATTATATTTATTTGGGTATTTATAACATCAATTATGTCAATCTTTCATTAATAAGATAATTACTGCATCGTCTTTGTGTCATAAATAAATTAACTTATTTAAAGTCTAAAAATTACAAATAAAATATAATTATATAGGAAATCTTTTTATATTTCTAATGAATATTTATAGTCGAATTTAACTTATGTATAAACCTATATTAAAAATGCTTTAGTTATTAAACTTTGATTTTAACTATTTTAACCCTTATTTAAATAAATCGATAATAAATGTCCTAATCTAATAAAAGTGGGCCTAAATGGTCATATTTTATTCCTAAGGTAGTTTTTGGTCGAATTACACTTATCCAATAGAATTAGGACATGTTTTAGGGTAATAATAATATCATTTTTACCCTTAACTACCCTATTTACTTTTAACCGTGGTAAAAAAAAGTAAAAGTTACTATTCACCAAAAATTATTTTCATCTCATTGAACCACATTTCAGTCCTTGATATTAACTGTGTCTCTTAAATTTTCTAAATTCTACTCACAGAAGCGGTAAAATTAAGTTTTATAAAAAATTCATTTTTTTAACTACCACTTAGTGGTTTCCCTATTCATCAAAAAATGAAAGTTTCCAGAAAAATAGGCCTAAGCTATATTTGATATTATGAATTCAAAAATGATGTTTATTTTACCAAATTAAAAACATATCAGTTACATTAACTAATTTAAAAATTAATTCCCATCGTCAAAACAAATAGCGTGTTTTTAAAAGATAATAACTATCAAAAGATTGAAACTTGTTTATGTCTGGTTTAAATGTGAAATTACATCCAATGAACCAAATTGTATTAAATTGTAAAAATATATTCTAAATATACTTTAAAACCACTAAAATTAATAATTTATCACTATTAATTATTTCGATTAAAAAAGTTGTTTTTAATTAAAATTTAGTAATTTTCACTATTCATTAGAATATGAAAGTTATCCGAAAAGTACCAAAATTTCACCCTAAGCTAATTTCGATATTCTGAATCCAAAAATGAAGTCAATTTTGAAAAATAAAATTTACAAAATTTCAAAAAGTGGTTACTACTATTCATAACGGCTAGTTTTAATAATATTTTAATAGCATATCGTTGTTTAGTGAAACTCGGTATTGCGTACGACGCAAACTATTGAGGAAGGTCGCTGTTGTGTGTAAATCAAGACAAGCTAGTGTTGTGTGTAGTGAAAGATTCCTTTTATGATTTATATAACATAAAAACAAAATATTTCTCATAAAAGTTTCGGGTGTTACAAAGTTAATATTTTTAATTATCATTTCCAATTTTTTTAATGAGTTTCATTTTTTTAGTCATTAAAATTAAATTATTTAAGTAAAACTTTGTTATCATGGTAATAAAAAAAATGGTTAAAGTAAAAATTATAAGAGTAATAGACATGTATTAAAATGAATGGTTGAAGTATTATTAAACTTATATCATCCTTTACTCCATTATCATCCATTTTTTGAGTCTTCTTTACATGTTAAACAAGTTCTATATATATATTAAGATAAAATATTTTCAAAAAATTCCATTCTCAACACTTATAAAATGGGATCCTCATCACCCCATCAATACCACTACCAATTTTTTTCACCATAAAATGTACCCATATCCTTCCTTTATAACCCTATTCATTATAATTTATCATATTTTTATATGATATTGACTTAAGGCCTCAAATTCCATGGGGTCTTCCACGGGAAAGTCAAAGTTCTCAATGTGAGAACTTTTTTTTTCCAAAATTATTTTATTTATATCATAAATTTCCAAATGCAATTTCATAATTAATATATAAGAAAATAATTATAGATTTTATACTTAATTTTATTATTCCATTATAATTACTATTCACCACCTTTTCACTTTTCTATTAATAAAAATAAAATCGTCATTCAAGTGTTGTATAAACAACCGTCTCCACGAAGCAACGACTTTTATTTTTGAACCTTAACCTCTATACATTAATTATCAAAGTGTAATTGAATAATAAATGTTATATATATAATATAATTATTATTTTTAATAGTAAAATTTTAATCTACCTTCTTTCCCTCTCATTCAATGAGAAACATAAAAGTTAAATGTGTGTTGTATGGAATACCGCCTCCATAAAGTAACTTATTTTTTTATCTAGTTTATTTATTATTTGTTAAAATATATTAAAATATGATTTAATGCTTTAAAATTATCTAAATAGTATCATTATACTCCTATAATAATGATATTATACCAAAATAAACCACTTTCATAATGTTAATTATCCATTAATTACGGTATATTCAAGTTTGGGTCAGTCTAACCACCTACTTGAACCATGATATAAAATAATACCATGTTTTATTATAAGAACTTAATTAACAAGAAAATATTATATAAATAAGTAAATAAATATTTTATTTTTTTCTACAATGGTATCATTAATATTAAACTCAGTAATTAATATACCAACATTCATTCGTTAAAAATCATCGAAACATGCTCATCACTAATTTTATCTTTAAGTATAAAAATAAAATAAAATAAAATAGAATGAAATTATAACATAATAAATAATTATAAAATATCAATTAAAGGTCATTTTATAATCTACTAATAATGAAATTTGGGATATTAATGAAGAACATTACCACTATTATGGAACTAATTCGAAATGATCAAGATTACTCACACTCGATATTGAAAATAGATAAAAGAGAAATAAAATACTTGTAGAGAATAATTATAAATGATGTTTATAAGAGATTATTTATATGAATTTTTTTCTCAAATAGGCGATTTATATATTTATATTTGTTTTATAGAATCATAGAGTGCATTCAACTAAGCGTGGAAACAATTTAAGGGTTTCTTGTCTCAAATTTTCACTCATAGAGAAATATTTTTTATTATATACCACATTTTCTTATTAATAGTGTATCTAATAATACTTTAATATTTTTTTTATCATGATACTCACATTTTTCATGATATTTAATGTTTCATTTGAAATCGTATCATTCGGTGGATTTTTCATTGAATATTTCTATTGTCTTAAGGGTTTCTTTATACCATTTTCAAATATATAAGACATGTTTGTTATTTGTAAAATTATTTATTTTAAATGGTATATTAATTGAACTATTTTAGTAAAGTATAATATTTTAATGATAAATCCTTCATGCTTTTTTAATTCTTATGTTACCATTACCGTGTAGGTTTTTTCTTAACTCAACACCCTTAGTTGAGTTAAAATGAATCATCTTGAACTTCTTTATTAAAATATTGATTTATTACACCCTAAGATTTTATTTAATTTATTTTTTACTTCTATATAATGAAAATTAGACTATTTACTCAAATATTCCTCCTTAATGAATTTTTATCCCCCTAAAAATTATATCATTGTTGATGGTAATTCCCATCCTCATTAATGACAGTTTCCAATCCTTGTCCAGATTTTCTCTCCTATTAAAGTTATCTTTTATAATTGAAACATAATTATGTGTTATCTCTTGTGAAATTCATATTTCCCTTAGATTATTTAAAAAATTAGGTTTTATTACTCTTTTTATGATGTGGGTTTTTAATAGAGGTATTTCAAAATACTCAAATGTTTTCCCTTCTTTTCTAAATAAAATGTTTTATCTTCCAATACATGTTTTCTATATAAAATATTTATATATTTTTAAACATATATTTATTGGATATTTCATAAAAAATAATTTTTTAAGATATATCAAAACTTTTTATTTCTAATATTTCAGAAGATGAATTTTCAAAATAATCTGGTGACTTTGTATCTTATACTTTCTTTATAAAAATAAGAAAAGGATTGTATTTTTAAAATGTTTTCATGAGAAAAATTTCGCATAATTATTAATCTTATTTCCCATGATTCATGGTGTTATAAAGTAAATTATTTTTATATTATTCTATGATTTCAATTTAAATTGGTTTTCAGGGAAAATGGTTATTTTCATCATTCCTTTCAAAGTAAAATTTGGCTATTTTCTGAAATTATTCTTCATATATCGGTTTATTCTTTACCCATGTTTCTAAAAATGAGAAATGTTAAATATATATAAGATAAATGATCCATCCCTATCTTTTTCTTGCCTAATAATCTTTGGTGTATAACCATAATTCTTATTTTATTTTCATTGTCATCTTCATACCCTATTTTTCATTCGTTTTTTAAGGGTTTTCACCTATATTCCATATATCATTGATTTAGAGAAATTATTAACTTAATAGTATGCCCTTTATCTATGTGGTATAAATAATATATGCTATATCACCTTGACTGAATGAAATTTACCTAGAAATTTTCTGAATATCTTTATTCACTTGCTTATTTTCTATGGGTATATCATGTAATGATTATTGATGGAATTATGAATTTTTTTCCTTATGTGATTCCATTTTTAAATTATATGAAAACAATTTTCATTCGATGAGTTATTAATGATATGATTGATTATATATGGAACACATATGTATGGATGATGATGGGTGTGTCCTATATCACCCACCAATGCAATGGTTTATGTTTATATATCATGAGATATTTAGGATTGGATATAATGAGTTTTTTCACACATGTGTGGTCATAATGAGTTCATTCACATTTTCATGTTTGTAAATAATGAGTTTGTTCATATAGGTTTGAAAATAATGAGTTTTCTCAAAAATATTTCCTATGGTCATGTTTGTACCATAATTTTATGATTATTATCTTGAAAATGTTATTCTATCAAGGATTATTTTTATTGAAAAATGTTTTCACACTATTTTTATTCGTGAATTTTGTTATAATAAGAATTATTCCATGATTTACTACCTATTGGTTAGAGTGATTAACTCAAAAGGGGGGTGAATTGAGTTTCTAAGAAAAAATTTCTATTAAAAACACATTAACAAAATACTCCTTGTTAATTAATAACACATAGTTAATAATATAGTTATAATTATATAAGTTTTATCTTTTATAAAATTTCTCAAAGTGGGATTAGGTCTCAGTTAGAACAATACTATAAATTACATTAACTTTTGAAATGAAATTAATTAATCAAGTCCTTTATATAAACACAAGACAAGACTAATTATCAAAGTATATTTTTTTAATGATTCAAATAACAAAATAAATTTTATCTTTGAAATGTAGAAAAAAACTAAAAGATCACACAAAAAAATAAATCAAGGGTTTTAGTCTCATGCTAAGACTTAATCTCCTCCACTTGGAAATCAATTTCTCCCAAGAATATTATTATAACAATAATCAGATCCAAAAACTAGACCGAGTATTATAAAAATAGAGCATAGTAATTCCATTCTCAAAGCCTCTTCCATTTATACATGGGAACTAATACAATACAGGAAACTAGAAAATCTTCTACAGTTTCTATGGGTATATAAATAAAGTTGAGAGAGTGTCTAGAAAATTTTACTTAAAGATAATGAGATAATGTGTACAAATAAAAATAGTAATAAAACACACTACTAATCATAAAATAGAGATATAGATAAAATAATAAGAGATGAAAAGATGTGGTGATTCTCAGTCTGAATAGATTAAAATGGTTGAGGGTCCTTTTATTTGACTTGGTGAGGAGCTCAAACAAGTTTCTCTGAAAGTGAAGGAAAATAGAGTGTCATAGATTTGGGGTTTTCTATTTGTATATTCTCTAAAAAAATTGTACACAAATATCTTGATTAAGTGTATGAAATGTTCATGATATTCTGTAAATTACAAACTTTCACACTCACATGTATGTATCTATGATCATTCACCACATGTATATATATCACTATATATTCTGTAGTGTACATAAGGGATTACTTAGGAATATATAGCACTATAGGTCCAATTATCCATTGAATAATAATAATAAAGATTTACTAGATCATCGTACTAATAAATATATCAGGAAAAATCTAATTTTGTATTCAATACATCCATGTAGTTATTTAGGAATAATCATTAATAAATCCATGTGAGACTATCGACATTTAATTCCTTAAACAATTTGTTTGAGGAATTCAATTTGAATGAGACTTATAATTACAATTGTAGAATACAAATGGTGGATCTTATCTAGTTATAGAATAAACCAATGATAGATTAGACTAATAGTAGCATGGTCTAGCGGTAGAGATTCCAATGGTATATTAACTCTAGAGGTAGCACAAGCCATCAGTAGAATATTTTTTAGTATCATATCTAGAAATAGAATAGTTGGTAGTATCATATTTGGAGATATCATATCCGGTGGTATTATAAACCCGAAGGTAGCAGTAATTTAGAGGAAGAAAAAGTCTTTGGTTAGCATAAGATTACTAGTAGCACAAGTATAGTGGTAGCACAAGTCTAGTGGTAGCCCAAGTCTTGCAGTAGAACAAGCCTGGAATTAGATCACTTCACAGGTAGATGTAGTTTCCATTAGAGTTAATGACCTGACGATAGATTAACATAACCAACGGCATATAATTTTGAACTAAAAGTGGATCATAATAACTAATGGTATATCTATACTTATCCAAATTTCATAAAAAAATGACTTACTAACATAAAAAGTTAATCTTATTATAAATATAATAAACATGATTTATGAGCATTAAAATAAAGAGGTGATAACAATGTCACCTTTTTATCACAAATCATTAAATTTTTTAACCATGTATATAAAAACAACAATAGTCATAAGTAGATGAATTAAAAAGTAATGATTTTCCTATAATTTCAAAATTTTAATGTGAGATATTTAGTTAAAATTATAAAACAGAATTAAAAACTTAAACTTAAATTCCCTCAAAAAAATTTCTCTCTCTTTTGAGTTTATAAAAAGATAATAAAATAAATAGAAAAGAGAAAGAAAGAACTCAAGAAGAATAGTATATAATCTTCAATAAAAATACATAAGTCATTTGATTACATATCAAAAATTAATACAAGGAAAAATATAATTCCTATCTAACACTAATCCTACTCATTATCAATCTCAACTATTTGGGACGTATGATCAACTAGATATTTTACTTTTCTAGAGACCAGAGGCATAAATGTAGATTCTGAGGGTGTAGAGGTATAATTATGAATCTCACAAATCACTACTATATTTATATATCTAACTACTTCAGATAGGGACATATTGAAAGGATAAAACTGGGGATACATAGGAGAAGAGAATAGCGTAGAAGTAATTGTTGACATAAGAATTTCCTCAGGTGACATAACTTCTATTATAGATACATATAAATCAAGCTTCATATATTGAAAAAATCTATAATGATTTTCCCACCTCTCTCTATCATAGTGAAGAAGTCTTTCTTCTCATCCACAAACAACTTGAGTAGAGGGGCCAATAATTTTTGCTGGTTGACCTATTCCTTGATGTCTATAGTCATAGGAGGCATCCTTAAGTTTTTATCTAGAAACTTAAAACGATAATTTTGTGCAGGTTTGGTATATATTCTATAAAGTTAGTATTTTATATCTTTTTTGATAGTGTCTTTATCACTTTTATATTTATTTAAACACTCCCAAACTAGTTTATGTATATATGCTCACCATGATGTCTGATTTACCAAAGGTCCTCCTGATGACATGTAGTCAGATCACCAATGATGGAATGAAACTTATCTATGACTATAGATCTGGTCACATCCGCATAAATAGAGGTTGAAGGAGGTGGAGAAGTAGAAACAAATTCAATAACTGAGAGTATGGTCTTTGACCTTTCAAAAAGAGATTCATAGATTACAGAAAAACTGACACTCAAATCCTTTATGATAGAATTCATTGCTCCTATCTCATCACCCAAAATTATATTATCAATATAAACTTCTTGAATCTTCAAAATCATCTTGGGATGAATATCAAAGGCAACTAGCTCTTAGATGTTCATCGTATCAACTTTACTAAGCTAAGTAACTCTAGAAGCCTGAGATCTAATAACTCCACTAAAATAATAAAGAAACATCTCTATAAAGGATTCTATTTCTTACATAGAAAGATAATTTAAAGGTATAGAAGGGGTTTCAAGTATAGGTGAATAAATCCTCTCAGGACTAGGAATAAGATCCTCGACATGCTTAGATACAACAACAAGAGCATTAGAAAGAAATTATTATAGTTAACCAACTTTATCAATATTCTCAACCAATGATCCTATTGGTTCTTTTTCAAAAACTGAGATAAAAGTTCCACCATGCTCTAGTGGACTTCTATGATCATCATCACTAAAATTCTCTCCATTTGAATTGGGATAAGAGATCCCAAGAAATTTTGAACCAGGAGATGGATACCCCATGGGTGCATCTCTATCTTTAGCTGTGGAAGAAGGATCATACCTAATATTTGACTTATGGATGGAAGAACCTGGGTATTTATCCCCCTTAATAGATTCTATTATCTCACCTTTTACAAAGGAAACATCATTAGTAGGCTGAATAGAGCATGATATCTCCATAAACCTAGCTGAAAAGGAAATAATGGGAGTTGGATGAGACTGATCCCTCTTAATACCGTCACTATCATAATCATCATTCCATTTTGAGTAATGAGGTACATCACCATTCCCTTCCTCAAAGAAATTAGGCACTTCCAATACTTCCTTTGAGGTTTTATAAGAACTTTGAATCTGTTCTTCTATTGCTACTTTGATCTCATCTTCATCTACTTCAATCAATAGTCCCTCTCTACTAGGGTAATAAATATATAGACTATCAACTCCATATGATATATATTGATTCTTGAATAGATCTAGGTCACTACCTTCTTCAATAGAAACAAAAAACTGTACTTAAACTTCAATTACTTCGTTTTCTACTTCCTCATCAGAATAATAAGACACAACCTCATATAGATCTAATCTAGGGTTTACTATATTATTAGGACTTGTAGGGTTTTCCATATAATTAAAATCCTCACAAATATTTTCATTATACTCAACCCATTTCTTCATCCATGTATTCCATTTTACCTACATTAATTTATAGGTAATTTTACTCAAAAAAACCACCATAATTTACATCTTCTTATTCATTCTTATTAACCAAGCCCTTGGATTCCAGTATAGATGAGATCATATTAATATAGATAAAAGAATATGATCCAGATGATGAATTCTACATCTACATCATGTAATCCATAAGATATCTACATAGATTAATTTTATCCCCCTTTTTATATGAAATAAAATAAATACATCCTACTACCTCATAATGCTAAAATCCCCTTTCTCAGGACATAGCATATGCTGGATAAATTAGATCAAAAGTCTACACTCACCATCCAATTCTTTAGAGGGATATCTTCTCACTGTACCATTTCTAGTTATCTATAGCAATGCATTATCATACACAAATAACTCACTATCACATTGTATAGAACCTTGATAGTCATCAGAGATACCTTGATGAGGTGAATTTATGAAATGATCCCATTGCTTTGAAAAAAATATAACCTATTTTCTATCTATCATACTTTGAATGACATATTTCTTCTCACCAAATATGTACTCTTGATATTAGTTAAAATGGTGAACCAACCTCAGATAAAATGGTTAATAATTATTTGGGAACCACTCAATCCATCCTTGTTACTAAATCATATTGATCACAAACAAATTTCGTGAAATCAACCATTCAACATATATGTCTTTTTCTACAACAAGCACTTGAGATGCAAGATGAGTTTTTTTAAGTCCAACTACAAAATGACTCGATTCTATATGATATTTCTTCACAGGTCACAATCCTTTAATATAAGATAGTGAGGGATACTTCACTCTCACCATTGTACTGATTTGAAGGGTGAAGCAAGAGCATGAGGAAGGATGACGGTAAAGAGGGAAGGGAATTCAAAATAGTTCAAAGGGTAGGTGTGAGAGAGAGTGTTTTGAATCAGATTTAAGTTCAATTTTATCATTTAGGGATTTGATATTTTAAAATAAAATAAAATATAAATAGATAAATCAAATAAAAATTTTATCCCAGAAAATAGTACCAATAAAAAAATAGAAATAAAAACTTGACTGGTAGATTCACAATGGTGGATCTCCCCAACAATGTGTCACCCAATGGTGGATCACCCAACACTGGATAACCTAATAGTGGATGTTCCAAAGGTGGATCACCCAATGGTGGACCACCCAATGGTGGATCAACAATGGTTAATCACCCAACAGTGGATCTTCCAATGGTGGATGTTTCAACGGTGGATCTTCCTATAGTGGATCTTCCAACGATGAATCTTACAATAGTGTATCTTCTAACGTCGGATCTTCTAATTGTGTATCTTCCTATGGTGGAACTTTGGACATAAAGGATTAACCAAAATTTATCATTCTTGGTTTATGTTTTTTATATTTTAATCTCTCAGAATTCAAGGGATTTGTAAAAATATATATGAGTTGATGTTTAGTTCCTTCGAATTCAAGAGTTATATCACCTTTTGGAAATGATATTTCAAAAATTTATGTCTTACATAAATATGTTTGGTCCTTGAATGAGATACAATATTCTTGGAAATACGTATTTAAATTGTTTTTTACAATTTATATGGAAATGTCTAAATTTATATCCATAATCTAGCAATGTGTGTTTCATCCATAGAATATGTGTAGAGTAACTTCCTATATCTATGTACTCAAACTAAACAGTATAAAGTGCAACATTTTTTTTCTTTTTTACTACACCAAGATACTATTTACTTTCCCAAAATGTGACGTGTTCCAAAGGTAAATTTTATATTTAACTTACCACCACAAAATTGTACATCTAAATAACTAACTAAATCAAATAATTTTTCTCTATTATATAATATTCCTAAATTGGTACTATAAATGAGGTATTTGAAAATTATTTTAACATCAAGTAAATGATATTATTTAGGATTTTCTTTAAAATGGAAACACATACACACACTAAACATAATATCTGGTCAGTTAGCAGTTAAGTATAGAAAGCTTCTAGTCATACCTATATAATTGGTTTGATCCATTAACTTTCTAGTTTCATCAATATACAACTTATAGGTGGTACTAATGAGAGTATCAATACTTTTTTTACTATCCCAACCTAAACATTTTAAAAGGTATTTAGTGTAAGTACTTTGATTTAAAATAATTCCAACTTTATTTTGAAAAATTTGAATACCAAGAAAGAATATAAGTTCTGCCATTAAATTCATTTCAAATTCAATTTTTATCATATTTGAAAAATTAATATAGCAATAATTTCTAGAAGATCTAAAAATAACATCATCATCAAAAATTTGAACCTCTAAAACGCATTTGATTTTTTTTATAAAAAGTGTAGGATCAAATATTCATTTTGAAAAAACTTTTGAAATCATAAAAGATATGATCCTATCATACCAATATTTCAGAGCTTGTTTTAAACCATATAAATCTTTAGTTAGTTTAAAAACATGATTTTGAAAATTAGGATTTTGAAATCTTGAGTGTTGTTCAAAAAAACATCCTCAATTACACAAATATTTATGAATAAACTCTTTACATCCATGCATATAGTTTGAAATCCAAATGTTCTATATAGGAAAGTAGTATTTTTATGGATTCATGTCTAGTCATTGGTGAAAATTTTTCATTATAGTAAATACCATCTTCTTGATTATATCCTTGTGAAACCAATCTAGATTTATTTATGAGTACAGTTCAGGACTCATCAAGTTTGTTTCTAAACAACTAGTTAGTTCCAATAGTCATTTTGTATTTAGGTAAATTAATAATCCATAAACTCTAATTATTTCAAATTAATTAAGTAATTATTGCATTTCAATCACATATAATTCATCATTAATTTCACCATTGATGTTCTTAGGTTCAAGCTATGGAAAAAATGCTTGATTCTCAACCTAATTTATAATGGAATATCTACTTTTTCCCACTATTTAAGTCTCTAACTATAACATATAGAGGATGGTAATTATTATTAATTAATCTCTTAGGAAAATAAGTTCTAAAAATATCATTGTATTCTATATGTTTAGGTTCAGGTTGTTCTTCAGAAAAGGATGAATTTTATACTTTTGTCAAAAAATCGTCAGAAGGTTTGGAATTGATATTTAGATTTTATAGATAATATTAAAGGTTTTATAAAGGGGAATTAAGTTCATCGAATTTTAGATGAACAGATTCCTCTATAATCTTTTTATTTTATTAAACACCCTATATAATTTACTAGATTTTGAATAACCAAGAAAAATTCCTTATTTACTCTTGGAATCAAAATTTTCATGATTATCCTTAGTATTAAGAATTAATATTTTTTAACCAAAAAATATAAAGTAATTAACCTCTGGTTTCTTACCATTTCATAATTCATAAGGAGTTTTCTTGAAGATAAGTCTTACTAAAACTATATTAATTATATAATAAGTTGTATTAATAGCTTATTCCCAAAAATAAAAAATTATATCAGACTCATTGAGCTTGGTTCAGGAAATTTACTAAAGGGTTATATTTCTTGTTTCTTTATACCATTCTACTATGGGTTCCTAGGAGAATAAATTTATGAATATAGGTATTTTTCGGGAAAAAAAGATTCAAAGTCTTGATTTTCAATCTCACATCCATGATAAAATCTTAAGGTTTTAATTATAGTTCACTAAGACTTTATATAGATTTAGAATACTTAGTAAAATAAGAGAAAGATTCACTTTTGTGAGCTAGAAATAATACCAAAGTATATCTATAAAATTAATCTACTAAAACATAAACAAAATGCATCCCATTTAAACTATAAACTCTAGAAGGTACAAATAAGTCCATGTTAACAAACTCCATGGGTTTAGAAGTTGAACCTTATTTATTTTATTTGAAAGTGATTTTGTGTTGTTTCCCGTTTTAACATGGGTTACAAACTTTTTCATTTGAAAATTATAGTTTAGGTGGATCTTTGACTATCCATTTCCTAGTGAGATTTATAAGGGAATGAATATTTCAATAGACTACTCTACCATTCCAAATCAAAGAATATTTTTGGAAAAAATACTTAGATAGGAAATATTTTTTGAAAATAATGAATCTAAATTAACACCATAGATATTATCATTTCTTAAAGCTGTAAAAACTAATAAATATTTAAAATAAAAAACATTATAGGAATTATTTTAAAATATAACATGAAAAAAATAATCACAAGCTATGATATTCTAATAATTTTATACTTTAACCCATCTATAAATAAAACTTTATAAATTAAAACATTAATAGAGTTACTGATTTGACCAAGTCCAATCATTTTTCCATTAGAATTGTCACAGAAAAGTGACATGTACACCATACGCATTGACCAGGATATTAAAAATTGAATAATCCCCAATCATGTGTTTGGAATAGCCACTATCTAGATACCATAATTTCCTACTTGATCTTTTCAAGATGGTATCCTAAAATAAATTTAAACAAAAACGACTTTGGTACCCAAATTTTCTTGGGTAAAAAAATGTTAGTTATCAAAGATTTTGGAACCCAAAATTTCTTAACAGGATTCATATAAGATGATTTTAAACTTTTAGAAATAAAAAAATTGTTCAGTCTAGGAGAATAAACACTAGTAAAAGATTTTTCATAATTAAATATAGGAATAAATCTATTTTTAATGATTCTTCTCTATCTAGGGTGATAGCCTATCCCAGTAGTATACTTGGGAGTAGTCTGCTTTCCAAGAATCTGAGTAATATTATTTATACCATTTTTAAATATTTATTTATATTTTATTAATTTCTAATTAGATAACTTTAACTCATTGTTTTCTTTTAACAACTGATCATTTTTATCTTTTTCAATAGTGAGATAAGTTTTAAAACTATCAGTTAAGGAATGATAATTCCTTGAAATATTATATTTATCCTGGATTTCATTAAAATTATATTCCAACATATTAAATTATTTTCAAATGTCGTCATTATACATGTTCTCATTTTTTTTTCATTTATATATATGTTAGAATTATGAATAGGAGATACAATAAATACATTAGATACCTCAGATGTGTATTTCATAAAACACATGTTGGCACTATCATGAATATCTTCTTGGGTTGAGTCTAAATCACTTGAGTTATCTTATGAAGAAATAAAAGTTTCTTTCATGGATTTATTATATCTCTTATCTCAATCATTATACTTATTCTTGAATTTTAACTTAGTGAAGTCATCTTTGACATGACCTTTACTTTTACACTCATAGCAGACTATATCATTCATAGTATCATCTTTCTTCCAGTAATTTATCAAATTACCTATGTTGTCATATTTTAATTTTATAACTGGGTTTACTAAATAACATATTCCTCTTGTAAAAACATTTTAATCTTCTGGACAAGTGGGCCATTTATTCATCACTATCAGCAAGTAACTCTCTATAAATTGAACTATCATCTTGGATTTTCTTCTTTTATTTTGAAGAAGTAGTTTTGAAGGATACAAATTTTCTGTTTGGTTCATAATCATACTCTATATTCACTCAATGTTCCTTATCATAAATAATATGTTTTCTTATTATCTCATTAAAACGTAACTTGCTAATATCATATTACTCTTAGATTGACACTGATATTCCTTTCCATCTATCTGGTAGGCACCTCAACAGGAATTCTAATTTATCTTTTTAAAGAATTGATTTTCCCAGTGAATTAATTATATTCATGATATCATTGAACATGATATTAATTTCAGAAATTAGTTAATCAAGCTTCACCTTAAAAGTATCATATAAAATATTACAATTATTTAAATGTATTCTTTTGACATTAGATGTTACTTCATGAGAAATAATTACAATATCCCAAATTTAAAAAGAAAATATACATAAAAAAATTCTATTAAATTCCTCACCCTCAAATAACAATATGAAGCATTCTTGGATTTAAAGTTATTGTTATAATCCTATTTAGTAGGATCACTTCAAGTAACTCTAGAGGTTTTGGGTAATTCATATTTTTCATTAATGATAGTCCATATTTCAATACCCATGCCTTCAAGATGAATCTTCATTTTAATATTCCACTGATCATAGTTTGTTCCATTAAAATAAGGATGCCTATTTTTAGAATAACCCAATTTTTTATTATCCCTAAAGAATTATATTTAGAAATAACATAAATTTTTGATCTTTAAAGGACAACTAAATCCTAGTTTAAAATATATTTAAAAATCCTATAATACCAAATATTGGTTGGAGTGATTAATTCAAGAGTGGTTGAATTGTGTTCCCAATATTTTTTTGTTAAAAACACTTAAAAAAATCCCCCAAGTTAATTAATAACACCCTTATAATCAAAATAGTAGAATTATATAAGTTTTTTCTTTCATAAAATTTATCAAAGTGAGATTATGGATCAGTTTAAAAAATATTTTAAATTAGTTTAACTTTTGAATCTAAATTACTTAATCAAATCCTTTTTATAAACATTGGTTAAGAATAACTATCAAATTAGAAGTTTTTTATAGATTTAAAAAATAAAAGTACTTTTAGCTTTGAAATTGAAAAAAATCTAAAACATCACACAATAGAATAAAACAAGGGGTTTAGTATCAAAATGATACTTAATCCCCTCCACTTGGAAATCACCAAATTCCAAGGATATAATCATAATAATAATAATCAGATCCATAACTTGTACCGGGTATTGAAAAGAAAAACACATAGGCTGTCTATGTTCAAATCCTCTTCCATATTTATACACAGGAATAAATAAAATACAATCCATATAGGACCTCTTCCATAGTTTTAATGGGTATAAAAATAAATAATGTTAAGTGAGTGTGTCTAGTACACTGAAGTTAATGTGTAAGAGGAAGTGTATACAAATAAATAGAGAAATACAACACACTTCTGAAATGTAAAGTATAAAATAGAGAGATAAAATAAGAAGGGATGGGAAGATGTGGTGTTTCTCATTCTTAATTTCTTTAGTTGCTTGAGGTTCCTTGTATTTGACTTAGGGAAGATATAAAACAAGCTTATATGAAAGTGAAAGAAAATTGAGTGTCGAAGATTTGGGGTTTTTTTTAGATAGTCTGAAAGACTTCTACACAGATCTCTTGATTCAGTGTATGGAAGGTTCTTGATCTTATATAAATTATACACTTTCACACTCACATGTATTTATCTGCGTTCATGCATTCAATACACGCATATATCTCATAATATATACTACAAAATGGCCAAGTGAATCATTTAGAATACATATATCCCTAGGTCTAATTATCTATTAAAGAATAATAATAAATATATTTTGGATCCTCATACTGAGCACTAATTCAGGAAAACTATAAAATTTTCTTCAATGCATTCATGCAGTGATTTAGTAATAATCATTGATAAATCCACATGATGTTATCTATATTTAATTATTTAAATTAACAATTGGGAGAATTAAACTTGAATGATTCTCAGAAAAATAATAGTAGCATACAAATGGTGGATCATATCAAATGGTAGAATAGACCAATGGAAGATTAGACTAATGGTAGCATGGTTAGGTGGTAGTGACGCCAATTGTAGATTAATTCCAATGGTAGTATAAGACATCAGTAGAACATATAGAAGTATAATATCTAAAGGTAGAATATCTGGTAGTATCATATATGGTGGTAACATAACTGGTGGTATCGTAAGCCCAGTGGTAGTAAAACTCTGGCGGTTACACAAGTCTGGCGGTAACACAATCCTAATGATACCATATGTCTATTGGTAGCACAAGTCTGGAGATAGCACATGTCAAGCGGAAACAAAAGACTAGAGGTATATCACCTCACTAGTAGATGTAGTCACTGGTAGAGATAATGACCGAATAATAGATTATAAGATCCAATGGAAGATTATTTTGAAATAATGGTGGATCATCATAACTAATGGTAGATCTGCACTTAGCTAAATTTATTAAAAAAAAAACGTCTAACATAAAACATTAATCTAATTTGAAATAGAATAAGCATGATTTGTGAGAATTAAAATAAGGATGTTCCAACACTATTTGTGCTTTGTTGGGTATAACATTCCTTATATCCTAATAATATTCATACGTCCATATTATTCTCTCTTATGATATTTTATTGTTTTTTCTTATATTTACCCTTATCGAGCATCTAAGCTCACCCAATTATTCTATTTCCATTACCATTGGTTATGAATAAAAGTAATATGTAAGATGTGTATAGAATAGTATCTTATGTGGAGGGTTAGTGATATATTTTAAAGGTTTTTAATGGATTAATTAGTTGATTATATAGTTGGAAAATGTCCAATTGATACAAATAACATGGGTTCTTCCAGTTTAATCTTTTTCATAAATATATAAAACCCTAAAACTAAAAGGTCCATGGAATGTAAATGTTATATAATTATTGAAATAACTTATAATTAAGGATGTGCATCTTGATCCTCATCTGGAGTTGAACCTTGTAGAGTTCTGGTTGCTTTCACCCTAAAAAACTACCGCTAAGAATTATCCAAATTTCAAATCAAAAAAGACACAAAAAATTCATCAAATCCAAAATATCCATTGATCTCCATGATCTTTCCACTCAAGATCACATCCCAAAGGACCAAGAAGACCACCGTGCTACTCCACCTTAGATATAATGGAGGAATCCTAAAACCAAAGTAGAGAACCAAGCAGACATAGGTAGAAAAAATCACTGGCGATACCACTTCTTGGAACCATCATGTCCCCTTATCCATCATCATAACAACTAGAGCATCACCGTCATGATAAATAATAAAAAAATGGTGTAGGAAAAAACCATCGGAGTAGCCCGGAGCGCATCATAGAAGAAATTATAGAAACTGAAACACGCATTGTAGAGGCGACTGAAGCAGCTGAAAAACGCAATTAAGGATGTGTATCAAATTCATTGTGTAAAGTATGTTTTTTAAAACTAGATCCAAGTGTTAAAGTATGAGGCACCTCATGGATAAAACTTTGAAACTCCTAATCTCAAACACATTACTAAGACACTTTTAATACATCACTGATTTGATATTCTTGTGATCTATTGATAATACTTTCTCAAATATTACATGTCCTGAGAATCTAAAATTTTGAATAAAAAAATTAAATTTAGACATCTTTCCAAACAACTAGTTTTCAATCAAGGTTTTAAATTTAATAAAAATATAGTCCTGATGTTCCTTTTTCAATTTTGAATATACTAGGATACTATTTTGAAAAAATAACCATGAAGGAATCCAGATAGATATGGAATATCTAATTTATTAGATCCATGAGAATCATAGGAGTGTTGGTAAGGCCGATTGACATGACCAAATACTCATATTTTCCATAATTTCTATTGATGGTAGTCTCAGGAATGTACACTTCAAAAACCTTCAATTGATGATATATCAATCTTAAAATATTCTTGGAAAACCATTAGGTTCCCCAAATATTTTCAAAGATATTAATAATTCTGGAAAAAATGTATTTATTCTTAATGGTCACCTAAATGATTTTTTGGTAATCAATGCAAAGATGGAGGATTACATACACCCAATTTTTAATGAGAACTAGTGAGGCGTGGTGACACAGAGAGTCATTTAAATCCTTTTCCTTTTAGATCCTATAATTTGGGCTTAAACTCCTTTATCTCAATAGGGTCCATCTGATAAGACAAAAATGAGATTGGGATCATTCTATGAGTAGTTTTATTGAAAACTTTACCTCCCACTAAGGTTGTAACAATGAGAAATCATATAGGAATATCTTGGGATACCATCCTACCACTAATAGAAGCAGAACCATTAATCTTTTCTTCACACCATCAAAGTAAAAACTAAATATTTGGAATAAAATATACCAAACATCTAGAGTTATTAGTCCAACCCTCCCCATATAAGAATCAAACTAACCCTGAAAGAAAATGGTGTTTCCATATAAATATAAGAATTTTGAAATGTATTATTTTTCTCTATAAAACTTTGAAATATATCTAGTAATATTTTTGGATCTAGGCATAGATACAAAATAAGATTCTAAGACTCGGTGATCTCTTAATTGATACTTAATAAAATATTAGATATATTAATAACACATGCATGAAATTTTCTTGAAAAAAGTAGAATAAATATTAAATAGAGTATATGATAAAAAATTAGAGACTTCTATTGAGTCTAAAACATGGGATTTACCCTAGGCGTGATATAATCTTTGACAACATTGATTGTTTATTAAAAAGTCATCGTGGGCGCAAATAATAAAATAAACACATAAAATTTATTTATTTATTTGTTTTGAAATAGAATACTAGGACTCATATATAAATACCCCATTATGGGTGAGTCTCAGGGCAAGTTTCATAACCTTAGATACCTAGAGAGGAGAGCTTGGAGAGGCATAGGAAAATGACATTGGATTAGTAGATCGAATCAATATCACAAGGATTGCCAATGACATCAGAGTTATTGGATATCACTAGTGATAATGATGTAGGATAATTCTTTATCAATGACCAATATGAACTTGAGGTAAGAAATTTTTGAATGTGTTTTAAACCCTTTGATTTATCCCATGATGTACGTGAATCAAATCCAATAATAGACTTGTTTGCGGATCAATCATTTTGAGGGTAAGTGTTTATTTTCATTATTTGAGAGAATTTATTTATATTTTTATTTGGATATTCATTTTTCATTTTAAAGGAAATGGATCGAGGCCAATACAAAAAATGGACGAGCTTTATTCCTCATGTTTTTATTTTCTGTTTTTCATCCACCATTCTTCGTGTGTTTGTTATCGATGTTTCGTTTGATTGGTGGTTCGATAAATACCCAGTAATCCATAATTGCACACCCATTATTTGAAATAATGAATTGATACCATGTATCTTGGTTTATATTGATAATAATTTTGATATTTTATAGAAGAGATTATGAATCATACCGAATCATAGTTTTTTGTGTGATCTTTCATGTGTGATTACAAGATGGATCTATTAGTCCATTCCTAAATGAATTGAACAATTGGATTATAGTGAGTGGTATGAAAAGGATCATACAGACCTAATACATTTTTACTAGTGAGATTAATTTCTAGATTAGAGATCATAGGAGCTGATGATAATGCCTAAAAGAACCATAAAATATGGAAAATTCAACTGTACATGGTGTGTAACCCATAAATACATGCCATGTGGAGCCCTAGATGTGGCTTTAGGGTTTTCGTGGATAATAAAAAGTATCACATGTTGTGTGACATGTGACACACACCATGTGACCCATACCTAGTGGATTGACGTGTATCTCAGAGGATATGTGGGATAGAAATGGCCAGGTTCATGGGCACGTGTAGAGTACACAAGCATGAATCAGTACTCAAAAACATCCTGGTACAAAACACAATCATCATACATAAGCATGACTATATTTACATAGACACCAGAAGAGGTAAATGGGAATAGACACAGTCTGGTCCTAGATTATTGCTACACACCATGTACCCTACTTATACTCCATGTACTTCCTTAAAGATGACTAGGAGACCTTTTTCCCCACTACATGGACTTGTTTCCTTAAGGGTAAGTTCCCTTAATACATCTCTATGAGTGAACAGTATGGAATTACATCCTAATCATAGGAATTTGACCATCTCTATGGTATTAGTTTCAGATATAGTTGTAGGAATCCCTCCCTGAGGCTGGGATGGGATCCTCTATCATATTCTTTCCCAGCAAGGGTTCTTAGAATTAATGTGACCAACTGTACATTGGAATCTATCCCCTACTTAGAATCCTAATCCAGATTGGGTTGTTAGTATACCCCTTGGACCTAGGTGTGATCCTAATATGTGTATCAATCTATTTAGGCTTCTAATGTGTATTTAATTATGGTGAGACCAGACAAGAATAACAACTTAGATGGATGCCATCAGTGCTATTAAACTTGTAGAGTGAGTTATCCTGAGAAAGTGTGGTTATAGACTCTATAGTTGAGTCTTAGGTTGGCAATGTGTTTGTGACCCTACCTTGAGATTTTGTGTTTACCATGAGTAGATCTAGATGTTTTATTTTATGTATCCTATCATGATTAATATATCCTATGATGATATGACTACTTTGTATTATTCATGCTTAGTGATTTTGGGGTGTCCTACTAGGTATTATTATTATCACCCATGCATGGGATCTTCCCAAACATTCCATGTCTTATATAGATGACTGTCCATTCGATGGTGTTCTCAGTGGACTAGGAGTAGAAAGATCATAGATTTGGGCTAGAGAGACCATGGTTCATAACTGGAGTTACATTTGACTATCGTCCTCTCTTTCTAGTATGTTAAAATTATTATAGTTTTTGGTGGTCTTGTGTTTGGACCTTTATGATTTACAGTATTTTTTCATCATACTCTAATTTTTGGATTTATATATATTCATGAATTTGGTATCAGTTTTATTTTACATTTCAATATTTTATGAGCTTGTATATGTGTTTGTGAATACCAATACCTTAGGCTATGGACTACCTTGTGAGTTTTATGCTTACTCAACATTGGTCTCCATCCCCTGGACTATTTTTGGTAGTCTTGAGATGGTCAAACTCAGCTTATCTCTATCCATGCAGGCCTTAGTGGGTTGAGTAATGATAGAGTGGTATCAGAGTAGTTTTTTAACATAGGACCTGATTTTGGAGTTTTTTCAAGATGTGAGATTGGTTTGGGTTTTATAGAAAAAATTTCAAGTGTTTGGAGTTAAAATTATAGGTTAGAGAATTCGGTGTTGGTGTGGTGGCTAATTTATCCATACACCAGGACTCTGATCACCTAATTTTAAAATTGATACATATAGAAATTGGTTATTGGAAAAAACATTGGTACTTGAATAATAGAGGAATAGGTTTTGTTTTAATTTCCTTATTGATTTAGTTCCTCAAATATACTCATTGAATGTTTTATATATTGTGTATTTTAGGATTCCTCCATGATTATTACCAATTATGATTTAGCATAAGATCAAAATAATGTTCCCCTTAGTGACGAGGCTTTGATATAGGGACCTATTCCGGAGGTAGTTCCTTTATGTTTTTTCTTACCATAACTCCATCCCTCGAGTAGTACATGGTACCTGTAGTACCAGAAGATGAGGTTCACATATTTAATGAGCTTCATGAGTTTTAGAATTAGTGAAACCTCAGGTTCAGGGGTGATCCAGACCCATAGGCACATAAGAATTTGTCTTGAGGTAGTTACATGATACTTTCATCTCGTCAGGACACCAAAATTCTATATGGTGGTCCTAGGGCTGGTCATTATTCATGGTTCCACATGGAATTGGTGTAGATTTGTGGTTCTATCATATGATTTGGGATACTCTTTCATTAATAGAGTTTGAGTGTCTCTTTAGGGAGTATTACTCTTCAGATATGATGAGAGCAGTGTGCATCTAAGATATTTTTCATCTACAACAGGGCAATAAGATTATAGATTAGTATTCATTGAGGTTTACCACCCTCTCATGATACTTGATGAATATGGTTCAAGATATGTTATTTTGGGAGTGTAACTCTAATAGGGGTATATACAAAGACATATGGGCTATTATGATACCTCTATTAATTCCTTCTTATATTGGGGTGAATGATAATTCCTTGGTCATAAAGAACTTTCAGGATGATAAGACTTCGAAAGTGGGTGCTAGTAGTGGGAACACACGAGATGAGAATTTTGAAGCTGGTAGCTGACAATAGATATAGGGATATGGACATTCAATAAATTTAAGGAGGTTATCTCATGATAGAGATTATTTGGTTTAGAGATCTCAGGATGGGTCTAGTTATCCTAGTGAGAGTGGGTGATACTATTTTGATGAATGGGGATATCTCACATGGGATTGTATAACCATCCATATAGATGATAGAGAGATAGTGGATAGGAAACCTAGATAGAGTTAGTTCTAGGAGTAGGTAGGTTTGCAATATAGTAGATGTGACAGAGGAGTAGGGAGAGTAGCAGGAGGTGGATGACATTTGGACATGTTGTTACCACCACCCCAGGTGCTCCTCAATAGTCTCAAGGATCTCATGGATAGGGGTGAGGGAAGCTCTATGAAATAGTGGGATATGATCAAGAGGCTACAAAATATTAGTATAGGTATGACCTGTGACTTTTATACCTTGTCTTAATTTCTGATAGACACAGGGGAGAGCCACTCTTTTCTTTCTTCATCCCTATTTTGAGATGTAGAGGTTCTAATTAAGCAATTGGCTCGACACTTACACTTAGTTATTATTATAAAATATGACTTAGAGATCATAATTTTTTTATGAAAGTGTGGTTTAATACTTGTAGTAGATATTTTTTCATGGGATCTTCTTGTGGAAGTACTGAGGTCATATGATTTCATCTTAGGCATTGACTGGGTATATACTATTCATGAACAAATTGATTGTTTTAGGTGGATGAAATGTGTCAGTGTTGATGGGATCTATATTTCCTTCATAGGTGATAAGGAGACCCAAGTAGAGTAGGAAAAACTATTACATAGGTGAGTGCATCTGATTACTCACCATTTGGCTAGAACAAATCCTTGAGTAGTGGATGGTATGGGCTATCAATTTTCTACTATGGTAGAAGAGTATGATTATGTCTTTACCGAGGATATTATAGGACTGCCACTCCACTGATAGATATACTTATGCATTTAATTACACCAAGGGATGACACCAATATCAGTTTTAGCATATTGGATGGCTCTAGAAGAGTTTATTTAGATGAGGGTGCAGTATGAGGACTTGCCGATAAAGGGATTCATGAGACTCAATGTTTTCCCTTGAAAAAACCCATTGTTGTTCATCAAGAAGGCAGACATGTGATTGAAGTTATACATGGATTATAGACACCTAAACTAGGTTATCATGAAGAATAATTATACACTACCAAGGATTTAATACCACATAGATTAGTTTAGAGGGGTAAAATGGTTCAGAAAGATTGACCTCAAATTAGAGTATCACCATCTATGAGTATGAGATGAGTATATACTGATGATGAAATTAAGATGACACATCAGTCACAATGAGTACTTGGTGAAACCCTTTGGTATGAAGAACTCCCCAACAGTGTTCATGGGACCCATGAACCATATCTTTCGGCCTTTATTAGACTTATTTGCAGTGGTATTCATCGACAATATCCTAGTGTACTTGGAATATAAGTAAGAAAATACAAGACACTTGAGGATTCTTCTAGACACATTTAGAGAGAATCAGATTTATAGGAAGATCTAAATATATGAGTTTTGGGTTTAGGAGGTCCACTTTATGGGACATTATATCTCAGCTTATAGTGTAGCGGTGAACCCGATGAAGGTTAAAACAATGTTTTCTTGGGATCCACCTAAGAGTGTGATGAAAGTGTGTAACTTTCTTGGGTTATAAAGCTACTATTGAATATTTTTTCTATAATTCTATAGGATATCAGAACCTTTGACCACTTTGAACTATAATGGTTAGCCTTTCATGTGGATAGAAATGTTCTATAGGGATTTTCAGGAATTAAGACAGAGGTTAATGAGAGTCCCCATCTTGATATTTTTGGAGGAGAGTGTCGAGTATGTAGTTTCCTAAGATGCCTTAGTGACTAAACATGGTTATATTCTATTGTAGAGGTGGGATGTGATTACCTATGGGTCTCGACAGTTGATACCACATAATCAGAACTATGTGACCCACGATCTTGACTTGGAAGTGGTAGTCTTCACTTTGAATATGTGGTGACACTACCTTATGGGTGAGTGTTTTATCTTCTAATTTGAACACAAAATTCTAAAGTATATCTTCTCTTAGAAGGATATTAACATGATATAGTGGTGATTTATAGATTTCTATAGGACTATGCATTCGAATTATTCTATGCTCTTAGGAAGGGGAATGTTGTGGCAAATTATCTTAGTAGAAGATATTATTCTTAGTTGTTGGATGAGGCATTAGAGAAGTTAGCCTCACTATAGTTGTACATAGAGGATAAGGATGGTGCTTCATATCTTTATTAGATGGTTGTTATCCAAATAGATTTACAAATTTTTAGGGAAACTCAACATTGAGATACCAACTATGAGACCTTATGTACTTAGATATCCTCTGGATGTTCTCATAATGGGTTTTATGAAGTTGGGGATCATGTAATCTTTTTTAGAGGAACGTTGATAGTACCAATGAAATTAAAGGAGGAGGTGATGATGGAATTTCACACATCTCCTTTAGTGGTACATCCAGGAGTGTAAAAGATATAACGGGACCTCTAATTTCAATTTTGGTGGCTAATAATGAAGAAGTGTGTAGAATATTTTGTCTCTCGATGCCTCAATTGTCAGTAGTTGAAGACTGAGCACCAAGTTTCAGTGTGTTTAGCTCAACCCCTTGAGGTTACAAATTGGAAGTGGGATGGAATATATATAGAATTCATGATGGTGTTACCATGCATGTGTATAGGACATGATGCCATCTGGGTGATTAGAGAATGACTCACCAAGTTGGCCCACTTTTGATCTATTCAAGAGTAGAGTTCTGTAGAGATCACGAGATGAATTTAGGTGAAGGAGATAGTATGGATCCATTGGGTTCCATCAATGATCATTTTAGACCACGATTCTCACCTAATATCATGATTATGGAGAGAATTTTATTATTCCATTGGGACTCAATTGCATTTCAGCATGAAATTTCACTCCTAGACTGATGTCTAGACCGAGTAGACCATTCAAGTTTTGGAGGACATGTTTCGGGCTCACATGTTGGACTTTGAATGTAGTTGGTAATATCATCTAACCTTGGAAGAGTTTTTGTACAATAATAGCTACCATTCCACCATTGATGTGACACAATTTAAGGCCTTTTATGGGTGAACCTACAAGACTCACCACATTCTTTGACTAATCCAAGAAATTCCACACTAATGGTCCCAAAGTTAGTGCGAGCTATGATAGAGAAGGTGCAAATCATCTAAGAGAAAATAAGGACTGTACAAATCAATCATAATTTCTATGAAGACCAGTGATGGAGGCCTTTTGGTGTTCGAGTAGGGAGACCATGTGCTCCTAAAGGTCTCAAAATGATGTGGGTAACTGAGATTTTTCCATGGCGGTAAGCTATCTATGAGATTTATTGGACCATTCTTAGATAATGCACATATTCATAGAGGTGGCATGCCACTTGGCTCTACTTCCTTAGTTATACTAGGTACACAATGTCTTCATTATGTCGTAGATAAGAAGATATGTGCATGAACCATAACATATTATTGACTAGGGAGAGCTATACATCAATGATGGCGATACCTTTTTAGAGTACCCAGTAGAGATCAAGGATCGATAGAAGAGGATCCTACATGTTTGAGCGATTCCTTTCGTGTATGTCTGGCGACGTCATGAGAATCTTTAGGAGAGCACCTAGGAGTGGGAGGCCCAGATGTGAGCTTGGTACCCACATATTTTTGATTAGTATTTTTATATTTTTTGGATAAAATACTTAAGGTGTGGAGACTATAATATCTTGGTTGTTCCATGTAAATATTTGGAATATATTTAGTAATATTTTTGAATCTATGCACTCAGACAACACGATATCCTTAGGCCTGGTGAGCCCAGAATTGATATTCAAAAATATTAAATATATTAATATCACATGTTATTTTACTAAAAATGTTTAATAACTCTTAAATGGAATCTTGGATCAGAAATTTGAGACCATCGTTGAGTCTGGAATATAGGATTTACCCTAGGTGCGACATATTCTCTATCAGCATTCGACATTTTCTAAAAAATCACCGAGGGCGTAAATAATAAAATAAATAAATAAAATTTATTTATTTATTTGTTTTGATGTAGTGAACTAGTAATACTCTATAAATACCCCATTACAGGTGAGTCTCATGGTTATAAACATAACCATGGATACCTAGAGATGATATCTTGGAGAGGCATTAACAAACGACATCAGATCGGAGGATCATATCAATATCGCTAGGATCACTAATGACATTAGAGTTCTTGGATATCACTAATGAAAATGAATCATGATCATTATTTATTAGTTACTGATATGAAATCAAGGTAGGATGTTTTTTTAGGTGGATTTTACCCATTTTATTTATCCCATGATGAATGATAATCAAATCCACTAATAAATTAGTTCGTGGGTCAATAAATTTTTGGTATGGATTTATTTTCTGGGTTTAAGAGAATTTTTTTATTTTTTCAATTGGATATTTATTCATAATTATAAATGAAAGATATTTAGGTCAATATAATCAATTTATGAGGTTTTTTCCTTAGGTTTTTTGTGGTTTTCTCCCACCATTATTCATGTATTTATCACCAGCCTTTTGTTTGAATAGTGGTTCGAAAAATACCCGATAATCAATCATTGGGTGCCTATTATTTGACATAACAGATTGATATAATGGATATAGTCTCATATTTATAATGAGATCTAGATGATATGAAAATTATGGGGGATCATACTATATCATATTTCTTCATGTGAGCTTCAGCATGCAATGAAGGGATGGCTCTACGAGACCGTTTCTTGTGAAAATAGAATGACCAGATTTTGGTGAGAAACGATGACAAGGATTGGAAAAAGAATATCCATGTTTACTGAAATGATTCTTAGCTAGATATAAGACCATATTATTGGATGATGATGTAAGAAGGAACCATATAATCGATAAAATTTCATGATACATGTTTTGTAATCCAGAAATACACTACATGTGTGGATCTGGTTATGGCACTTGGGTTTCCACATAGAAGAAAATTATCACATTCTATGTGAAACATGTCACATTACTTGTGACCCCTACCTAGAATCTCAACATGTATCTCATAGGATACATGTTTTTGAACTTGTCCTGGTACATGGGCATGGGTAGAGTACACAGACATGTCCTGATACTCGAACATGGTGAGGTATACAGCACGACCTCAATACATGGGTACAACCATATATACGTGGACATGGGAATAGGTACATGGTCATAGACATTGGCCATGATAGTATTAAAATTATATTACATTTACCCTACATTCACACCATTTACTTCATAAAATATGACTTTGAGTCCTTGTTTGTCTCAGTATGAACTAGTTTCTTTATGGGTGTGTTCCCTGGATACATCCCTATGAGGTTATAGTTTGGAATTTCATCCTAAGAATGGGATTGGGATCCTCTATAAGGAATTAGTTTTAGATATAGTTAGAGTAATCCATCCCTAAGGTTGGGAAAGGATCCTCTATTATCATCTTCCCCAAGTTAGGTGTAACGTACTGGTTCCAAGAGCCACCCAGAGGTGCCCCATACCTGGTTGGTCACATGGCCTCAAGCACATTTTCCCAAATGCTAAAGGATTCTGACTTGTAGTGAGGGCCTTGGATGTGATAGTGGGGAAACTATTCCTTCATTGGTAGAGTAATACAATAGAAATAAACCGATTAAAATAGCGGAAGAAGTAATAATAACATGCAATAAATGAATAGTCGAAGATTGAAGAAATAAACAACTGAAGAACGTATATAAACAATTCATGATAGATATGTCTACGAAAGCATCCAAAAAATTCACAATGCAGGAATAGAATACTAAAAAAAATTACAATAAAACAAATAAACTCCAGCAGCATCACAAGCCTCAACTTGGTTCCATGCTCTCCAACCCCTCTACAATCAAGTACCTGAAGTGGAAGGGTGCTTTCCCTTATCTAGAATTGCAACAATATAATATATTTGGGCCCAAAAGAATGAACCAAAAAGGGTGTGAGATGAATCCCAGTTGGAATCCACACAATGATCTGTGCCTAAAAGACATTGAATATATATGGCAGGCAATAAGCAAAAATAAGCCGTAAACAAGGAAGTACACAAAAGTAAACAATCCTATAGTTTCAATTGAATTCAATTCCATATATCAAGTAAGAAGATAATCATATACATGTAACCCTCTAGGAATTACTCATAGGATAACCCCTCTGGTTCAACCAAAAAAAAAATACAAGCAACCATATGGGAAGTACTCATAGTCTATCCTCTATGGTTCGACTTTAGCAAAGACTCTCTAAGGCAGCACTCACTATCAAATCCACCTGTGGTATCGTATCGGTAACTATAGACACTTTAGGGAAGCACTCAAAATCTAATTCCCCCTATGGTCTCATAAAAAGGAAACTACATACACTCTGAGAATGCACTTATGTCCATCCCCCCTATGGTCTCGCAACGTAAAGTAAAAAGACAATCTAGAGAAGCCCTTAGTTTCCATTCTTCCTATGGTCTACTACACCAGGTTACCACAACCTTGTGTAAAAAATCATGCACAAATGGTTTATGGAAGCCAAAGTAAACCTCAAGAACTACTTGGCTAAACAGTCTACAATATCTCACAACATGTCAATAAAATCACTCCATCCTAACAATACTAGACATGGAAACAAAACAGGATAATAGACAAAGCTTGACCAAATGGTCAAAACCAAGAAAACATGGGAAACACATCCATAAAAAGGTAAAATAACCCTATTTATAATCATAAATCCTCTACTCAATCACACAAGTCATAACAAGAAATAACAGGGCTAAAAACCATAAACACACAATACCCCAAACAAGGATATTGGGAACTTTTGAACATATAACTCAAAGAATAACTACGGAAAGGCACAAACCACCTACCTCAGCAATTTATGGTCGATATACGTGAACCTCAGGCCTTTAATCACCTTAGAACTCAGTAGATCTATAAAAACTCTAAAAACGTTCAACTGAATATAAATCACGAAAGAGGAGAAAATAAGAGATGAGGTTATAGAAGAAGGAAGAAATCCCTGATGCAATTCCAACGCAATTGACAGAGTTCAATTCGAAGAATGAACAGTGAGTTAGGGGCTCAGAGAAGAATCGGTGGTCTTGTTCTCTCCTAGATGAGATGGACAAAGAATAAGTATGTTCTACCGATTAGACGCAACCCTGATTCGTTTAATGGAATAAAAAATAAAGTATACGACATGTCTTTTAAAAGTACATTGTGCGTACTTTCTTTTACTGAGCTCCACTTTAGGCGGTCTCCAGGTCACCCCACACGACCATGTGTTTGACCATTACATGTGCAGTACACATCTACCCACATCAACCGAGTACACGACGTGTACTTATAAGTACACACCATGTACTCCTAAAATTTCCAGAAACTCATCTTTTTCTTAACAAAAAAACCAAATAATAAAGACATACCTGGTAGGAAGATCTAGGTTATTAGAAACTTCTCCCCTTAAATAAATTTATCCCCAAATTTCCCTAGCATGGCGACCTAGAAGAAGAATCCTTGAAAAGCTCTGGCCACTACAATCGTACATTGGCCTACCTCTCCTAAGTTTCATACTATGCTCACCTGTGCTTCCATAGAACTCATACCAGAGAAACATACCATCCATGGAGAACCTTTGTACTGTGATCAAAAATCCAGATAGGATGCTCCTCGAATGATGAATCCACCTCCAACTCAACATCCTCAGGTAGAATGATATGATACGGGTCTGAGAAGTAACATCACAATTGAGAAACTTGAAAGAAGTTGTTCATGGCCTGATACATCTGAGGTAACTGCAACTGATAGGTAACCGACCCAACTCTCTCCAAAACCTCAAACAGTCCAACATATCTCGGAGAAATCTTTCCATGTCTCCTAATCCTCTGGTGTCCCAACCTCAGTGTGACACATTGAAAATATTATTCTTCAACCTTAAAATCCAGAGGTCGTCTCTGTCGAACAATATAATACTTCTGTAATGATTTTACAGTAGCCATACTCTTCCTAATCAACTCTATCTACTCTATGGTCTCTTGGAAAAGACTTGGTCCCAACATGGCTGCCTCTCCTACCTCCAACCAACATAGGGGTGATCGACATGGCCATCATACCAAGCCTCATTAGGTGCCATCTGAATAGTTTCTTGAAAACTATTATTGTAGGAAAACTCCAAAAGAGGTATGTGCTTCTCCCAAGAACCTCCAAAATCTAGAGTGCATGACCAAAGCATGTCATCTAGCACCTGTATAGTATGCTTAGATTGGCCATCTGTCTGGGGGTGGTAAACCGTACTCAGAAGTACCTGTGTACCCAAATCCCTCTATAATCCCTACTAGACCCGAGAAGTAAAACATGAATCTCTGTCTAAAACAATTGAGTGTGGAACCCCATGTAGACGTACAATCTCTCGGATGTACAGCCTTCCCAAATCATCAACACTGAAGGTCTCCTTGATTAGTAAGAAGTGTGAAACCTTCATGAGTATGCCAATGACAACCCATAATATATCATTCCCTCATGGAGACCTCGGTAAACCTGTCACGAAGTCCATCACAACATCATTCCACTTCCACTCGGGAATGAGTAACTACTGAAAAATCCATACTGGTCGCTGATGCTCCACCTTCACTTGCTGACAGGTGGAACACCTCATGAAAAAACCAAAAACATCTCTCTTCATACCTGGCCACCAATAATGACAGTGTATATCTCGATACATCTTGGGGACACTAGGATGAACTGCCCAAACTAAGGAATGAAAATCCCACATAATCTCTTCACGTATGTCTGATGGAACCCACACGTGCCCATGGAAACACAAGATCTCATCCTAGCCTATGGTTTATCTAGGAATAGGGTCCTCTACTGACACACTTTCTCATAGTACTAGGCCTTATAAATCTGATAGTTCCCTCATTCACACTTGATCAAGTAGAGTAGAGGTAACAACTACAAAAGAAAGAAACGTCTGCCCCTGTCTGTTGTGCACCTCCAAATACATCTCAGAGAATAGAGCCATAAGCTTCCACTCAATGATGGCCTCCTGAACTGCCTGTATCTAAGTCCTCATACTCAATGCATCAACCACTGCATTACCCTTACCAGGCCTATAAGAAAGCTCAAAATAAAAGGACTGAAGGTACTCCACCCACCTTCACTGTCTCGAATTCAGATCGCACTGAGTGAAGATATAATTGAGACTTTTGTGTTCAGTAAAAACCAAAAAATGATCACTCAACATATAATGTCTCCAAAAAATTAAGGCATGAACAACTGAAACCAACTTGAGATCATGCATCGGGTAATTCCTCTTATGTGGTCTCAATTGCCGAGACCCGTACACAATGACTCCTTCTCCCTGCATAAGAACTAATCCTAGCCCGATACCTGATGCATCATAGTACACAGTATAAATATTTCCCAGGTATGAAAAAATTAAAATCAGTGCTGATGTCAACCTTCTTTTCAGCTCCTGAAAGGCTAACTCACAAGAATCGGACCACAAATACTTCTCACCCTTCTTAGTCACGCATGTCAGCGACACTGATAAGCATGAAAAGTCATATATAAAACACCTGTAGTAACCAGACGACCCTAGAAAACTACGCACCTCAAATATGTTCTTTGGCTGCTCCCAGAAAACTAATTCTCTCACTTTCTCTAGGTCTACTGATACTCCTGTCTCTGAGATAACACGACCCAAGAAGTGAATCTGGTCTATCCAAAAGTTTCATTTTGAGAGCTTATCATATAACTGATGCTCTCTCAGTGTACTCAAAATGATATCAAGATGTGTGGTCTGATCGTTTCGAGTGTGAGAGTACACCAAGATATCATCCATGGAAACCACCACGAAGGAGTCCAAGTATGGATGGAACACCCGGTTCATTAGTTTCATAAATAATGCAGGTGCGATCGTGAGACCGAACGACATAACCACATAATCTTATAGACTATACCTACCCCAAAAGGATGTAAGAGGTATATATGATGGTATAACGTGAAACTGATGATAACCATATCTCAATTAAATCTTCGAGAACACCTATGATCCTCGAACCTAATCAAAGAGATCATCAATCCTTGGTAAGGGATATCAGTTCTTGACCGTCAACTGGTTCAACTTCCGATAATCCAAAAAAAGTTGGAGGGTACCGTCATCCTTTTTTGAAAACAGGATAGTCAAACCCCAAGGAGAAGTATTGGGTCAGAAGAAACCATTTTCTTGAAACTCCTCCAACTGCATCTTGAGCTGTTGTAACTCTGGTGTGGCCATCCTATAAGGAGGAATGGACACTGGTGTCGCTCCTGGAACAAGCTCAATAGAAAAGTCCACCTATTTCTTTGGAGGAAAACCTAAAAAGTCCTCTAGAAAGACATCCCTGAAATGATCAACCACTAGAGTAGATTCTAATTGTGAAGTCTCATGGTCATCTAGATATAGACTAGCAATCTGGGCTGTGATTCCTCCCAACCCATGATGCTTGGGTCCTGCTCTGCTCGCCTAGACATCCCACTTGCCCTTATAAAGAAACGATCTACTCTCTGGTGACATGAAACTCACCCTACAATGATAGCAGTCGAAAACTACCAAGAAGGGAACTAACCAGTCCATTCCAAGAATGAAATCATAGCCCATCATCTCTAAGATATAGAGGTCCCATAAGAAGTCACACCCACCAACGTCTAGAGGGAACTCCTTGCACTATCGTAAACTAGCCATTCTTGTCCCCAACAGAGTTTCCAACGTCAAGACATTAACATAAGTAAAGATACATAGCCCAAGTCTCTCCACAACAACAATAAATATGAAACTATGGGATGTACCTTTATCAAAAAGATCAGAAGCTAAAACTAAGGTAACTAGAATCATACCACAAACTGTGGAAGGTCTAAGATATTGCTCATGCTGGGTCTGCTCCACTGTGAAAGTCTGGCCTGTACCATGGCCTTGTGACCCTACCTGACCACCCTGAGCTGATCCACCCAGTCATCACTGAAAGCCTGTCGACTGACCACCACAGCTGTGACCTCCACCTCGGCCTGAATGGCTAGAAGAACTCCAGTTCCCAGACTAATAAGAAACTGGTGGTGCTACTCCTAAATGAGGAGTCATAGAAGAACTCCTTTCACCAGTTGATGGTGATAAAAACTAGAAGAAAGGATGAAGATGACCCATATTTCCACAAGATCGGCACTCCACTGGGTCTCTCAGGCAATGCAGCTTCGTATTCCTTCTCTTCCCGCACTAGTAGCACACCACATGGATACCAGAAGAAGTATCTCGTCTACTACGATTTCTACAGTTAGACTCCCTGTGGCTCTTCATTATGTTATTTTGAGGGGTACCAACTCCGGATGCAAATATTCCTTGGCTCAAAGCTCCAAAATCCCTCATATTGCACTCTGTGATCATTGCCTGGTTGACTATAGAAGTGATGAAAGTCAACCTGAAGATATTCACCTGAGATCAGATGTCGTGTGTGAGACCATCCTCAAAATTCCTTTCCAAAAATAACTCATCACCTCCTGGGATGGGTGTGAAGCACTACAGCTCTATGAAATGAGAAGAGTACTCCATGACTGAGAGAGTACCCTGCTCTAGACTCATGAACTCTCAGGTTCGATCAGTCCTCAAAGTCTCTGGGTATAAGTAGTCATAGAAGGCACGCTGGAACTCGCCCAATGCCATAACCTACTGGCGTCCCGCCTGTGAGATCACATCCCACCATCTCTTGGTGGAGTCTTGAAGCATATAAGTATATAGCCTCACCCTACTCACTGGAGGCATCTCTAGATGCTCGAAGATAGAAAGCATAGCTTCTAACCATGACTCTGCAGCTCGAGGTCCTCCTTCCATAGTGAAGGTGGGAGGATGAAACTGCTGGAAAACCCATGTCAATTCTGCCATTGACGGGGCAGGATGTGGTGCTCTCTGGAAGGTTTTCATGAACCTCATAAATCCCTCTCAGAACTATGCATCAACACCTATATCCAGGATAATGGCTAGTTCCAAGACTGGAACTATCGAAGGATCCATTGGTAGTCCCTAATCACCCATGTCCGGTGTCTGATCAGTACCTTATATATAGCATAAAACCATAGTACGTCTTGGTAGCATGACTCTGCAAGGTCAATCACACACCTTAGGATCAAGATTTATCAAGTAATGAAACTTATAAGTGCAAGAAAAGAACAATATAAATAAAGAATTCAAGTTTTTCAAAACATGGATACACGATGTGTATAACCCTTACATGACGTGTTCCTTTGGGAATTCACATGGGTGTGTACTTCTACCAAAACTGGTCTTGTAACACCCCATACACATGGGGTGTTCTCCCAAGACACGGAGCGTACTTGATTTGTTTACCCTTCCCGAGTTTTTCTACATGACTAACCCGCATGGTTCTCTTAGGACAGGACTACGCAGCGTGTTTGTGCCAGACACGACATGTACCTCTTAGGTTTCAACTTCTTGTGTTGTTAGTCACACAAGTGGAAACATGACTAACTCTACACGGTGTGTTTATGACAGACACAACATGTACTAGAAGGATTTCACTGCCCCGTGTTGTTCGTTACACAACCAGATACAAGGGTTATACTACACGACGTGTTCAATCTTGACACGATGTGTATAGCCTAAGTTTTATCCATCTATTTCATTAGTCACATGGGTGGAAACATGGTCTACACAACATGTCGTGTACATATAGTACATGGAATGTGCTACCAAATATTTCCCAACCTCGTGTCTCTTCCCACATAGCCAGTGACACGGTTAGAGATTACACAACGTGTACTTAAGAAAAATAGTTCCTTCCTGAACAGAAGGATACATGGAGTGTATTTATAATTACATTCCATGTATTTTGGGTTTTTTCTAGAAAGTAAGCCTCATAACTACTTCAGAACCCATAAAAACATTGAAACAAACATTAAAGTTCCAAATTCTGATCTGTGAGGGCCCATATTCCCTGTGAATCAATGCTTGGCATCTTATACATGTCATATACAAGCATAAAAAATCAATGATCCACCAAATTTCGATCCATGAGGGCCTATAACACCTCAAGAACCAAAATTTAGTGTTCATTCAAACTAAAACCTTTACAATTTAATACTCTATTAAACAGGAGGTATCCTATCAAGGCATCTATCACAACAACATGCAATCAACAATGCACCCTAAATGGCATGGTAAGAATTCATGACATGTGATCTCTAGCAAGTGACTATATGATGCATGAGATGGAATACCCTCATCTCATCAGTTTGCAATAGAAATAGAACTGTAATAATATCAACAATAACAGCACAAAGCATGTGAATCACCCAACGGTGAAATCAAATTAACTGTAAAAGTTCAAAACTAGAAAAATTACAATAATCGAGGTAGATTGGATTTTCCCTATACACAGGGTAGCTACTCCTAGACACAACTTATTACCAAGAACTTATTCCTTCCTATCCCTGGCTACAGGCTCCAAATAGTAAGTTAAGAAGAAAAGAATCCTCTAATACCACTTTGTAATGTCCTAGTTCTGGGAGCATCCCAGAGGTTCCCCGTACCCGATTGGTGACATGGCTTCCAGCACATTTCCCCAAACGCCAGAGGCTACCAACTAGAGGCGAGGGCCTTGGGTGTGATAGTGGGGAAACTATTCCCTAATTGGAAGAGTAATGCAATGTAAATAAACATATAACAATAGCATAAGCAATAATAATAACATGCAATAAATGAACAGGAGACAACTAAATAAATAAACAACTGGAGAACATCTATAAACAATGAATGATACATATGTCTGGGAAAGAAGCCAAACAAGTCACAATGATGGAATACAATACCAAAAAAAGTACAAGAAAACAAATAAACTCCAACAGCATGACAAGCCTTAGATTGGTCCCATGCTCTCTAGCTCCTCTACAATCAAGTACCTGAAGTGGAAGGTCTCTTTCCCTTATCTAGACCTGCAAAAATATAATCTGTTTGAGACCAAAAGCATAACTCAAACAGGGTGTGAGACGAATCCCAGTAGGTAACCACCCAAAAATCTGTGCCTAACAGTCAGTGAATATATATGGCAGGCAATAAGCAAAAAGAAGCAGTAAACAATGAAGTACTCAAAAGTAAACAATCCTATGGTTTTAGATGCATTCAATTCCATATATCAAGTAAGCATATAATCATAGATAGGTAACCCTATGGGAAGTACTCACAGCCTAACCCCTCTGGTTCAACCCAAAAAAACACAAGAAACCCTCTAGAAAGTACTCATAGTGTAACCCCTCTAGTTCAGATTTAGTAAAGATTCTCTGAGGAAGCACTCACTGTCAATTACCCCTTGTGGTCTTATATCAGTAACTATAGACACTCTGGGGAAGCACCCAATCCCCAATTCCCCATGTGGTCTCATAAATAGGAAACTACAGACACTCTGAGGGAGCACTTACGTCCATCCCCCATATAGTATCGCAATGTAAAGTAAAAAGACACTCTGGAAAAGACCTCAACGTCTATTCTCCCTATGGTCTACTACACTAGGTTCACAAACCCTATGAAAACAATCATTCACAAAAATTACATGTCAGGCAAATTAAACCTCAAGAACTACTTGTATAAATAGTCTACAACATCTCACATCATGTTAATAAAATCACTCCATCCTAACAATACTAGGCATGTAAACAAAATAGCATAACATGCAAAGCTAGACCAAACAGTCAAAACCAAGAAAACACGGGCAACACATACATAACAAGGTAAAATAACCCAATTTATAATCATAAATCCTCTACTCTATCACACAAGGAATAACATGAAATAACAGGGCTAAAAACCATAAACACGCAATACCCCGAACAAAGGTATTGGGAACTTTTTCACATATATCTCAAAGAATAACTACAGAAAGGCACAAACCACCTACCTCGATGTTGTACAATCGATATATGTGAACCTCAATCCTTGAATCTCCCTATAATTCTGTAGATCTACAAAAATTCTAAAAACGTTCAACCAAAGATAACTCGTGAAATAGGAGAAAACAAGAGATGAGGTTCTAGAATAAGGAAGAACCCATTGATGTGATTCTAACGCAACTGACAGAGTTTGATTTGGATAACGGACAACGAGTCAGGGGATCAGAGAATAATCGGTGGTCTTGTTCACTCTTGGACGAGACGAACGAAGAAGAAGTTTGTTTTTCTGATTAGACGGGACCCCGGTCCGTTTAATGAAATAAAAAGAAAGTACATGACATGTATTTTAAAAGTACACAACATGTACTTGACTTTACCGAGATCTGCTTTAGGCAGTCTCTAGGTCACCCCATACAACCATGTATTCGTCTATTACATGGCCAGCACACAACTACCCGTGGCTACCGAGTACACGACGTGTACTTATAAGTACATGACGTGTACTCCTGAAATTTCTAAAAACTCTTCTTTTTTTCGAAAACAACTAGAAAAGAAAGACATAACTGAAAGGAAGATCCGAGTTCTTACATTAGGTTCTTGGAATTTTCCTCACTAACTATACCTGATCATTGACCCCCTACTTAGTGTGTTAATCTATATTTGGTTGTTGGTATACCCCATGGCCCTGAGTGTGATACCCATACATGTATCAATATCTTCATACATAAAATTTTCAATTTATTATAAACGAATACAATGATCATGACATATAGGATGGACACCATCATTGTTATCAGACTCGTGTAGTGAGTTCTTCCAAGTGAGTGTGGTTATGAAATTTTGAGAAAAATATTTGGATGGAATTGCGGTTGTGACCTTACCTTGAGACTTAGGGTCTAACATGAGTATATCTCGATGTTTTATTATATCAATCCTATAATTATTGACATATTATATGATGAGATGATTACTTTTGATGATTTATTCTTAGTGATTTCAAGGTGTCATACAAGGTATTATTATACTCACACATGCATGGTCTCTTATTGCACATGTTGTGTATTATACAGACAATCATCCATTCGATGGGGTTGTCGATGAACTAGGAGAATATAGATCTTATATTTTTGATTGATAGACACTGGTTTATACCTAGATTCACAATTTTCTATTATCACCTCTTTCTAGTAGGTTTTAATTCTTATAGTATTTGTGGTCTTGTGTTTGACCCTCTATGATTTACAATATTTTTTTCATCATGATATGATTTTGGGATTTATATGTTTACATACATTTGGAATCAGTTTTATTTAAAATTTATGTGTTTTAGGATATTAGATATGTGTGTGCACATATAGTTACCTTAATCTAAGTCCTATCATCTAAGTGTTATGCCTACTCGGCACTGGTCACCAGCCCATGGCCTATTGGAGGCGTTCTTGGGGTATTGACACTCAACTTATCGCTAACTTGGTGGACCCCAATGGGTAGGGTCCTGAAAAATTGAACCTGGTGATGATAGAATTCAATATAGGCATTGAAACTATTCATCCAGTTCATGCTGATAATAAGAAAAAACATACAGGTCAGGGAACAAGAAATCACACACAATCTCAAAATCATCAATCAGAATACGAAACTATGGAGAATTGAAGCCCAAATCCTTCTTTCCCAATGTATTGAAAAAATAAAACATCAATGGGATGAACTCCAATTAAAAAACTATATAATTAATCAACCTAAAAGAGATAAAATAATGGGATGCACTAGTATTGGAAAATTTTAGAGCTATGGAAGAAGCAGTAAACACCATACCTATTACTGTGGCTAAATTAGCATCTATATCCATTAGAACATGATTAAATGCATACAGATATCTGTATTTAGATCCTCCCAACATCTTTTTATTTTTATGTGAATCCCATTGTGTATGAGGATGGGTTCAATCACCTTTATAATCATTAGAGTGAACCTAGGAGCTGTTGGAGATAAAAGATCCAACTCTTCTCATCTGTGGATGTCATCATTAAAATAATTCGAGATGGACTAGATTTTTACATTGCTGGAACACCCTAGGTGTTTCATGGAATTATGTATTAGTGTGGATTTCTTTTCCATAATAGAAGTAGTTTAGATCCTTTCACCTTGAGGAAGATACTAGTAGATAATATGATGAACTATGGGTTCCCCATCACTATGCTAGAGAACCTCCTCACACTTCTACTTCTGGACAAATGAAGAGCTATGACTACCTAATTATATTGAAAGGAATACAATGAGGCCTAACAAACCCATTATATCAGTCTCATTCATCATAACTTTATTCATTGCTTCCCTATAGGTTGATAGAAAGAATAGAATATGACTCAACCTACTCTTAAGATTTAAACCCACTTAAAATCACATATCCTTGATATATTTGTTCATGATGAATTCAGGAGAAAGGTGAAACAACTCTATGAAAAGAATGGAAAGATCTACCACTGAGTGTATCCCTTTATCCAAGGTCATGAACTCATGTTCCTTCACCACCTTCAATGATTCCAAAGAAAACTGCTACTAGCCAGACAATGATCCTGGATTGTCTCCTTTTATTTGAGGGAATCCAATGAGGACTATCATACCCACTATATCAATCTCATTCTTCATGACTTTATTCACTTCCTCCATATAGGTTATAAGAAATAATAGAATATTCCTTAACTTGATCCTTGGGTTTAACTCCATCTTTATGCTTCTAGCCTTGAGATAGTTGTTTGTGATATTCTTGGGAGAAAGGTGAACCAACTCTGTGAAATGAGTGGCATGCTCTATTACCGAGTGTCTCCATGCATCCAAAGTCATGAACTGATCTTCATTCACAAAATTCAATGTTTATATATAAAATTATTGTTTGAACATCCTCTTATACATTATCTAGGTGAGATATTAGTGAAGCATATCTCACACTATAGACTCCCACCACTTTCAATTATGTCCCTTCAACATATAGGTGGTGTATATGACCTTAGAAGACTTTGAGGAATATGAAAATGGAAGATACACCGAATATTTTCAATTCATTACTTAGGCTCTTAACACCTTTAATCCTAATTAAATATCTGTAGTGTTTTCTTAGTAAACTCTTGAGAATGGTCCATCATCTGAGCTTGATCACTTCCACCCTCTTAGATAAAATATTGAATAGTTTGAATTAATAATAAAAAAAGAGGTTATACTGAAGTACTATACAATGGGAATTGATTCATAGCTTCCTCTATTAGGTTCCTCAGAAATTTTTGTGGTCACATGATCTATAAACAACAAAAATTAAATTAATAAAAAAATCCAAATTAAAAAAATGAATTTAATCATAAATACCCATTCAATTACTATAAAAAATAATAAAATCAATCATGGATATTTGAAATAAAAATGTAGTTAAAACATTGAAAATTTAAACATTTTACCACTATGTATGGTTTGGGAATATAGTGACCCTATCCTTTAAAATATAATATTACATGATTTTAAGCATAATTATACATTAGAGTACAAGCTAATGATCGTAAAGTCTAGTGTCTTGAAAGACTAGGTACATAATCAAACATTATGAAAACAACTTTTTTATTTAAAATTCATAATGATATCCTATCTTCCATTGTGATCATACATCTATATTGGATAACCTGGGGATAACATGAAAAAAGGGATGAGATAAAATCCTTGTAAGGGAATAACCATAAGAACAAAGCATTAGCACATGGGATAAAAGGCATGACATGATGATATAAAAAGGAACGTAACATATCATAAAATATAAACATGGAATAATTTAAACATAGAATCATATAAATGTGGAAGAAACATAAAAAATGAATTTAGTATGAGTCAAGGCTAAATTCCAAGACCGTTTCCTATAGTATCACAAGCCAAGGCTAACCGCCAAGACCATTGCACATAGTAGCACAAGCCAATGCTAACCGCCAAGGCCATTGCACATAACGTCTCATGAGACTAAACATTACCCAATACATTGGATCTCTATCTGGGTGCACCCATATTACATTTCATAAATCTGTTTTCCATATAAAGGATCATACATAATCAATCTTACTTAAACATAAGGGTTACCCATGGAAAGAATTGGGTACCACAATCATGACATGAAGCATAACCAATGGGTGTATCATGGAAGTATCTATAAAAGAAAGGAATTAGAACATACATGGACATTAATAAGGTAAAATGGTAATATTTCATGGTAATTGATATCAAAAATAGGTTACAACAAGTAATAAATGTATTTGATAAATTTTATCATTTAAAACATTTTTGTGCGGTCTTAAGGAAAATACTATAGAGCTTTCAAAATAGAAAAGTAAAAAATATTTTATATAAAACCATAAGTGAACCAAAAAGGTTTTTATAATAAAATATTGATTTTATAAAGACAATGGTGGCTCAAAATAGAGGATATTGTGCACTTGAAATTGGGAGAAAATTTGGGAAGTTCTCTTAAAACAAGTTTTCTTATTAGGATTTATCGAGGAGGGATTCACTTAAAGGCATGTATATCCCCAAACGAGAATGAGGTATGGATCTTGAAAAATGATTTTGGATCGTATAAAAATCATGTAGAAGTTTTAAATAAAAAAGGACAACATAATTTTGGTAAAAAGGAAAGATAGAGAAACCTGAAGGAATAATGGCAGTTCGGGTAGAAATCCTTACATATTATCGGCATGGTATCAGGTGTACTTAAGAGGGATTCATGAGAGAGAATAAGGTTTATTATCACTTATACATTATGAGGGTATTATGGGTTAGGTGAGAAATCATACCTCATCATTAGGTATTACACATAAAATGGCATAGTATAGAAGTCATTCTTGAATAAAAGTGAAATGGAGAAGATCCCTTACCTTAAGTCCGATGGTGATCTTTTCTTGAACTTAATTACCTGAAAAATAAAATTTGGTTCATTAATTAATAATTATAGAACCAATAATTTATTATAACATTTTCAATTTCATTTATAACCATTTTGATTGGTTAATAGGTTCAATTTCATTTTTTGGGTCCGTTTTCTTACTTGGTTTTAATGATCAATTCACTTATATTCATGTTCGGATAAACATGTATGATGAAACTGGTAGTAAAAAATTGAAGTTATATGAAATTAGTGAACATACAGGATATTACATGGCTTTAAATTTAATTTGGTTACTTTGAGTGAAGTTGAATCATTATATAAAACATTAGTGATAACCTTTTGGGTTAATTGGCGATTTTTTGGCCACAATGAACATGTTTTGTTTTATAAGTCAAAACCATGTGTAAAAAAGGATTAAAAAACCATATATGAGACATAATACATATATTATGGTATGGTTAAACCATTAAAATGGTTTAATGATCATAATTGAATACGGTAATGGAAATTGACAACTCGTCGTCCTTGAATGTGCTAAATTAACACATCTCAAATGGTATTTTCATTTCTTTCAAATAAAAGACCGGGAAAGGAGAGAAAATAATAAATTACCCCTTAGCATAATATAATTCTAGTACATGTATGTTACTGGAGTTATCATACCATTTGGGTGAATTTAGGTGAATAAAGAAACAAGAAAAGAAAAGAACTTAAAATAAATAAAAGAATTGGAAAGAGGAATTTACCTCTTGAGCTTACCTTCTTTGAGAGCCTCTTAAGGGGATACGATTTGGTATATTGAAGAGACTAGGGGATGTTATAAGTGGGGAATTATATTGGGAAGATATTTGGGAAGAATTTTAGAATGTAAAAATTCTTGAGATGAGTGAAGAGAAGAGGTAAGGATGGGTAGTATTTATAGTGGATGGGATGAGGTTTTTCATAATATTATAATCATTAATTTATTATTTCTTCACAAGACTAGAAATAGTGAGTATTAAATGACATAGAATAGTAATAAATGCATGTGAGTTCAATATTTTGGTGCTTACATCCCTTATGATGTCAGGAAAAGTATATTTAAATTCTAATGAACTTATACGGTAAATTAATGTATTTTACTATTCACAAAAATTCATTTATTTTAGAAATATCCCAAAAATTCAACCAAACCATTTTTAAATGTGTAGAATCCAAAAATGAAATTCATTTTTCAAAAATAATTTTCTATATATGATTAATTTAATATTTAATTAAAATCGCAATTTACTTAGAAAATAACAATTTTAAAACATTTATTTTCTTATTCTCAGATATAGGTATATCGTAATCCCACTTGAATCTTATTTATATAATTTCATAGGTAAGGTTACTATTCATTAGTGTATGTCACTATTCATAAGGGTAAAATTACAATTCATAAGGGTATGTTACTATTCACCAAAAACTAAGTTGGTCATATTAGTCTCCGAATAACTTACTGATTGCAACCGTGTATATCATATTTTCAAAATTCAAAACACAGAAGTGAAAAAATTATATTTAAATGTCACATAGTACTTATTAGTTAATTATGTTGTGATTTCATGTGATTATATGACATATTTATAAGAAGGAAATTTCCATCAAAAACTTTGGGTCGTTATATTCTTCCCCCCTTATGAAATTTTGACCTCAAAATTTCATTTTACATTCTAAGACATAAACAGGTGTGGGTGCTTTTCCTTTATTGCCTCCTCAAGTTCCCATGTTTCCTCTTCATACTTGTGGTTCCACCATACTACTTTGACTAGGTGAGGAGTCTTGTTATGTAGAACTTTATATCTACGATCCAAGATCTTCACTGACTGCTCCTCATAAGAAAGATCAACTTCTAATTGTACCACCTCTGAAGAGAGTACATGTTAAGGATATGGTATGTATTTTCTTAAGATGGATACATGAAAGACATCATGTACTTTGGAAATTTTAGGTGGAATTGCTAGTCTATAGGCAACAACCCCGATTCGATCAAGAATCTCAAAGGGGCCGATGTACGTGGGACTTAGCTTCCCTTTCTTCCCAAACCTCATGGCCTTCTTCTATAGAGATACAAAGAGAAATAGCATATCTTTAACTTTGACCTAAATGTCTCGTCGATGATTGTCTACATAACTATTCTATCGACTTTGGGCTGCCTTGATATGCTACTCAGTGGTTTTCACCTTGTCCACCATTTCTTCGACCATTTCAGGTCCTAGCAGCTTACATTCATTGACTTTATCCCAACACACTAGTATTCTGCACCTTTTCCCATAAAGGGCTTCATATGGTTCTATTCAGATGATCAAGTGTAAATTTTTGTTGTAGGATAATTCAACCAATGTAATATGTAGGTCCCATCCTTTTTTGTAGTCCATAGAACATGCTCTCAACATATCTTCCAATATTTGAATAGTTTGCTCATATTGGCCATCATTTTGAGTATTATAGGTCACACTGAAGTTTAGTTCAGTGCTTAGAGAATGTTGGGGACTTTTCTAGAACTTTGAGGTGAATCTCAGATCACAATCGGATACAATATATAGTGATACTCCATGTAGTCCAACCACTTCTTTGATGTAAATCTGTTCTATTTTATCCAATGATAAGTCCTATCAAATTCCGATAAAGTGAGATGCCTTCGTAAGACAATCCCTAATGACCCATATTGCGTTGTTTCCTCTCGATGTCCTTGGAAGTCTAGTGACAAAGTTAATGGTAATTTTCCCCCACTTCTATACTGGTATGGGTAGTGGTTTCATCATCCCCTTAGACTTTTGCCTCTCAACCTTCACTTTCTAACATAATAGGCACTTTGATGTATATTTAGCAATCTCCCTTTTCATATTGTCCCACCAAAAGTTTTCTCAGAGATCTCGATACATCTTTGTGCTCCCTAGGTGAATAGAGAAGGTCGAGCTATGTGCGTCATTAAAAAGCTCATTATTTATCTTTGGAGTAGATATTACACATAATCGTGACCCAAATCTTACAACTCCTTCCTCGTCAATCCTGAACTATAAGGATTTACCATTTCTGATAGCTTCCACCCTTTTCAGAATTTCCACATCTTTTCTTTGAGCATCCTTTATTTTCTTCATGAGGGATGGTTTAGTAATAATTTGAGAACAAATTTATTATTTTCCTCTATTAGTGATTCCCATGTCCATCCTATGTAAATCTAAGAAGATCAGATCCTATTCAATTCTCATCATTGATAAAGATGCATGATTCTTTCTACTTAAAGCATCCACCACTTTATTTTCCTTACAAGGATGATAGTGGATTGAGAAGTCATAATCCTTGATGAGATTTATCCATCTTTATTGGTTCATATTAATCTCTTTTTATGTGAATATATATTTGAGATTCTTGTGATCAATATATTTCTCATAATTCTCCCCAAGATATAATTCTGCCAGATTTTCAATGAAAATATTACAACCACCAACTACAGATCATGCGTGGGATAGTTTAGCTCATGAAGTTTTAGCTTCCTTGAGGTGTAGGCTATAAATTTATCATTTTTAATTATCACACATCCTAATCCCTTCTTTGAATCATCAGTGTACACCACAAAGAGTTCTCCACTTATTGGGAGTGTGAGTACTGGTGTAGTGATAAGCCTCTTTCTCAACTCCCTGAAACAGTCTTCACATTCCTAAGTCTATACAAACTTTACTCCCTTCAGTGTAAACTTGGTCATTGGGTTTTACAACCTTGAAAATTTATTCACAAATCATCGATAATATCAAGCTAGACCCAAAAATCTGCAGATCTTCATTACAGATGTTGTCCTAAGCTACTCTTCAATTGCCTTTGTCATGGAAGGGTCCACAAATATCCCTTTCCTGGTGATAACATGACCCAAGAATGATACTTTCTCCATCCAGAACTCATATTTACTGTACTTTTCATACAACCTCTCCCTTCACAAATTTTTTATCACAGTATTCAAATGCTCCTCATATTTCTCCTTGATCTTGTAGTATATCAGAATATCGTTAATAAAGACTACCACAAATTTGTTGAGGTAATCTCTAAAGACTCTATTCATTAAATCCATCAAAATAGATGGATCATTAGTGAGTTTGAAGGGAATCACTATGAACTCATAGAGTCCATACCTCATTAGAAGGGCAGTCTTGGGAATATATTTCTTCCTCACCTTTAATTATTGATATCCTGACCAAAGGTCCACCTTAGAGAAATAACAGGCCCCACAAAGCCGATCGAACAAGTCATCTATCTAAGGAAGGGGATATTTGTTATTTATTTTTATTTTATTGAGCTCACTATAATCAATGTCGAGGCATATTAATCCATCCTTCTTCTTGATGAAGAGGACCGACACACCCTATGGTGAAGCACTCAGGTGTATAAAGCCCTTGTCCAGATTCTCCAATAATTGATTCTTCAACTCTTCCAGCTCTACAGTGGCCAATATATAAGGTGTTTTTGATTTAGGCAGAGATCTAAGAATAAATTCAATTAATAACTCAATGTCTCGGTCTGGAGGAAGACCTAGAAACTCTTCAAGCAATACATCAGTGCAATCCCTCATGATGGGCATGTCCTCAAGCATGATTCTCTCCTTTTTCCCAATCATTTGAGCTAGACATGCTTGCTCATAAGGAATTAATATCCAAACTTGAGACAATGATTATAAAGAATATTCATCTCCATCCTTACACTTGTACAGAATTGGAGGATTCTTTGGGATGTGAAGCATGATCTCCCTTTCCCAACATTTTAGATTTTTTTGTATAAAGATAGCCAATCCATGCCCAAGATAGCATCGAACTCCACTAAAGGAAGTATGATGAGATTTTCTGGGAGGTTCAGTCCACAAACGTTAACCAAGGAGAAGTTATAAACCATGGAAACAATAATTACCCCATTCCATGTTCTCACAGATAACTTATCCTCCAAATTTTGAGGTGGCATTTGAATAGTTCTACTAAACTTGTAAGATATTAAAGAATGCAGAGAACCAGAATCAAATAGTATGTTTACTATTATTGAATGAATAACTAGTGTACCTATCACTAAATTGTTGTTCGGATCCACCTCAATAGTAGTGACATCATAATCCCTTCCTTATTTCCTTATAATTTGTTATTGATTTCCTCCACAACCATTGGATTAGGGATTTTTTTTTGCATAATTACCATACTCGTAGTTGTAACACTGCACCACTGACTGAGAATTAATCTAAAACTTCCTTTATTCTTCCACATTAGTAGGATTTTTCATATCCCTACAATAGTTCTTGGCCAGATGTCCCAACTTTCCACATTTTAAGCAATTCCTGGTTCCCTTTAGACAGTTCCCAGGATGCTTCTTCCCAAAAATTTTACAAGTGGGATATTCAGGATTCTTTCCATCATGGGATTTTTTTGTTTAACCACCCATGTTGTTCTCCATTTTTTGCTTCTTATCACCAATCCCATAAGACCACTGGGAATATTTAATCTTCATTTCAACCTTGAGGGGACAACAAAAAATCTACTCATAACTTTCGAAGTTCTGAATGACCAATTATTTTTGTAGATTTGGCTTTAGTCTGCTAAATAAGAGATCCACGTTACTTTCAGTGTTCATTAAAAATCCATAGGCTTACGTTGAAAGCCTTATAAAGTTTTCTTCATACACACTGATGAAATCATTTTTTTTCTTGAGACCGAGGAACTCTTTTTCCATCTTGAGATGGAGGGTTCAAGGAAAATATTTATTAAAAAACATCCTCTTGAATTCCTCCAAATATATGGAATCAATTTCCTCTTGGGACTTTGTATTCTTGATCAGTGTGCACCACTGATCAGCTTCCCCATCAAAACAATAGACTGCCAGTACAACTTTCTCTTCCTCCGAGCACTAGAGGATAGAGAATATCTTTTGAATGGAGATAATCCACTATTTCACGAGGAGGATATTAGAAGATCAGCTAAATATGGGAGGCCTTTTCCATATAGAGGATTATTCAACAACTTGATCTTTCCTTGGAGGAGGAGGGAATTCCATATGATTCAAGTTATTATTCATAACTTGAGCTAGCTGGCCAAGTACTGTCATGATGTGTTGAGCACCCATTCCCATTATATCATGCATTTAATTAGGGAAATCTTCACATTGCCTATCACATTGGTTGTTAGAACATGTTCTTATATTTCCCTCCATTAACTAAGAAAAATGGCATATAATTATATGGCTTGAATATTTAGTTATGAACATAAAAAGGAAACTTTTGAACGTAAAAGGATAAACTTATAGAGTAGAAGTATATCATAACTTGTGGTTACTTAGGTTTAAATCTAGGTTATCCTCGATCTATTTCTTAACTTATATTATTATGGGATATTTTTTTTATTTCCTTAATAGTGGTTTGTACTAAGCTCATGAATTTACCAAATCATATCCCATAGGAGTGTCAAATCAAGAGTGCAGTAAGACCCGTTGTCATGTACTAGGATACCCTAGGTCAAGCCCAAAACTCCTTATTAGAGTTTTCACTCCTAGGTACATCTATGCCAGAGCTACCTCCACCTGTTTGTATCTAGATATGGATGTATTTTCTTGATAAACCACTTACTCTATACTTACAAAAATTTAGTTATGTTTTCCTATACTTTGTCTTATCCTTAAGGTTCTTACTAAAGTTATTTATTCCTAATCTCCAAAAATAAATAGACCATCCTTTGATATTGACTATAGAGACTCTATCCTTTTACATATAACATTAAATGATTTAACTTATAATTATACATTAGAGTATAATGCAAGGATTGCAAAGTCTAGTGTCTTGGAAGACTAGGTACATAATCAAACAATATAAAAACAAATTTTTATTTAAAATCCACAATGAGATCCTATCTTCCATAGTGGTCATACATCTCAATAGGATAACCTGGAGATAACATGAACAAAGGGATGAGCTAAAATCCCATTAAGGGAATAACCATAAGAACAAAACATTAGAACATGGGATATAAGGCATGACATGATGATATAAAAAGGCATATAACATATCATAACATATAAAAATGGGATAATTTAAACATGGAATCATAGAAATGTGACAGAAACATAAAACATAAATTTAGTATGAGTCAAGTATAACCTCCTAGACCATTTTCCATAGTATCACATGCCAAGGCTAACCGCTAAGACTGTTGCACATAATAGGATAAGCCACGGAAAACCGCCAAGACCGTCACACATAACGTCTCATGAGACTAAACTTTACCCAATGAATTGGAGAGATATCTGGGTTCACCCATATTATATTTCATGAATATGTTTTTCATATAAATAATCATACATAATCAATATTACTTAAACATAAGGGTTACCCATGGAAAAAGTTGGGTACCACAACCATGACATAAAGTATAACCAATGGGCGTATCATGAAAGTGTCCATGAAAGAAAGTAATTAGAACATACATGGACGTTCATAAGGTAAAATAATCATATAAAATGATAAGCGATGTCAAAAAGAGGTGACAACATGTAATAAATGTATTTGAGAAATTTTAGCATTTAAAACATTTTTGTACGGTTTTAAGGAAAATACTATAGAGATTTAAAAATATAAAAGGGAAAAATATTTTATATAAAACCAAAAGTGAACCAAGAAGGTTTTCATTATAAAAATACAGATTTTATAAAGACAATGTTAGCTTAAAATAGAGGATAGAGTGCACTTGAAATTTTGAAAAAATTTGGGAAGTTCCCTTAAAATGATTTTGTTTATTGGGAAGTTTCGAGGAGGGATTCACTTAAAAGAACGAATATGCATGAAATTGAATGAGGAATGGATCTTGAAACACGAGTTTGGAGAATATAAACAACATTTATAAGTTTTAAATAAAAAGAAAATACAACTTAATTTTGGGTAAAAATGAAAGATAGAGCAACCCAAAGGAATAAAGGCGGTTTGGGTAGAATTCCTTAAGGATTATCGAAATGGTATCGAGTGTACTTAAGAGGGATGTATGAGAGATAATGGGGTTTATTATTAATTATAAATAATTTGTAAATTATATGGGATGTGAAAAATTATTCTCCATCATTAGGGATTACACATAAAATGGCATAGAATAGAGGACACTCTTGAATAAAAGTGAAATGGGGAAGATCCCTTAAGTCCGATGGTGATATTTTCTTGAACTTAATGACCTGAACAATAAAATTAGGATAATTAATTAATAATTATAGAACTTATTATTTATTATAAAATTTTTATGTTCATATATAAACATTTTTATTGGTTAATAGGTTCAATTTCATTGTTCGGGTCTGTTTGCTTACTTGGTTTTAATGATCGGTTCACTTATATTCATGTTCAGATAAACATGTATGATTAAAGTGGTTGTAAATAATTGAATTTATATGAAATTAGTTAACATAAAAGAGATTAAATGGTTGTAAATTTAATTTGGTTACTTGGAGTGAAGTCAAATCATTATATAAAACTTTAGTGATAACCTTTTGGGTTAATTGGCGGTTTTTGGCCACTATGAACATGTTTTGTTTTATAAGTCAAAACCATGTTTAAAAAAGGATTAAAGAACCATATATGAGACATAATACATATATTATGGTCTGGTTCAACCATGAAAATGGTTTTATGAACATAATTGAAGATGGTAATGGAAATTGACCACCCGTCGTCCTTGATTGTGCTAAATTAACACATCTCAAACGGTGTTTTCATTTATTTTGAATAAAATATGGGAATATGAGAGAAGATAATGAATTATAACATTAAAATAATATAATTATAGTACATGTATGTTACTAGAGTTATCATACCATTTGTGTGTAGGGAGGTGAGGTAAGAAACAAGAAAAAAACAATAACTTAAAATAAATAAAAAATTGGAAAGAGGAATTTACCTCTTAAGTTTACCTCCTTTGAGACCCTCTTAAGGGGATAGGATTTGGTATATTGAAGAGACTAGGGGATATTGGAAATTCAGAAGGAGATTTGGAAGATATTTGGGAAGAATATAGGCAAGGCACAAGACTTGATAGGAGTGAAGAGAAGAGGTAAGGATGTGTGGTCTTTATAGAGGAAGGGAGGAGGGTTTTCATAATATTATAATAATTAATTTATTATTTCTTCACAAGATAAGAAATAGTGAGTATTCCATGAGATATAATAGTAATAAATTCATGTGAGTTCTATATTTGTGCCTTACATCACTTATGATGTCAGGAATAGTGGATTTAAATTATAATGTATTTATACTGCAAATTAATGTATTTTACTATTCACAAAAATTAGAGTATTTTAGAAAAATCCCAAAAAATTCACCCAAACCATTTTTTGATGTGTAGAATCAAAAAATTAAATCCATTTTTCAAAAATAATTTTCTAAATATGATTAATTTAATATTTAATTAAATTCACAATTTACTTAGAAAATAACAATTTTAAAACATTTATTTTCTTATTATCAGATATAGGTATATCATACTCCCACTTGAATCTTAATTATATAATATCATAGGTAATGTTACTATTTTTCAGGTAATGTCACTATTCATAAGGGTAACATTACTATTCATAAGGGTATGTTACTATTAAAAAAAAATTTTGTTGGTCATATTAGACTCCAAATAACTTACTGATCACAACTGTGTATGTTAGATTTTCAAAATTCAAAACACTGAAGTGAAAAACTTATGTTTAAAGGTAACAAAGCACTTATTAGTTCATTATGTTGGGATTTCATGTTATTATATGACTTAATTATAAGAATGAAATTTCCATTGAAAACTTTGGGTCGTTACAGGGAAGAAGTTTTGGTAAATCATTTAATAATCATGAAAAATGACATTAAAAGGATTAAAGACCTATTTTCCTGGGTTTCACATGGTTTCTATTAACAATGCACCCAAGCCATCCACTTCTATTTTCCTGACCTATTTTACCCTAAAACCCAGAATTCCTCAAAACTATTCATGAGTTCTACCTAAAACTAAAACAAAACAAATAAATATCAAATCTCATTAAAAAACTAAAAATAAAGCTCAAATAAAAAACAATACTCATGAAAAACCATTATATCTCAAGGTTTGGCATGAATAATAGCCTAACTAACAATCCCCCACACCTAAATCTTGAGTTTTGAAAGTCTTATCTCCACACTACCTTTACTCCCCTCATAACAAGAGAGATATGATACCATTTTGTAATGATCCATCTAGGTGGACCTAACCTATCTCCCATGACAGCTCATCAAAAGGACTAAAATGTATTCCCAATTTCCAAAATTATGAAAAAAACAACATGGTATAAAATATAACCAAGTGGGAAAAAATTTCACCCCTATAATCTAAATAAACAACACACAGGTTCCACCCAATATTATGGTATGACCCATCTAGATATTGAATTCCCATGCCAAAAAATAAAATGTTTCAAGTATAAAGTCAATCAACCAGAGTGTAAAGGGAAGAAATAATCCATAATTTATAAACATATCATCATAGGAATAAATAAACTATATTAAAAACCTACATAAAACATGATTCAAAATAATAATAAGGCTACAATTGTTGGTACACGATAACCCCAAAATTACTAAAGATCAAAAAATTCAATATATGATCTCAACCACCTCTTGAACCATAGTAACTATTAGAAATATACTCATAAAGGATGTAAAACATCAAAATTAGCCACCAAAATACATAGAACACTTTCTTTTACCTATATCCTATGAGTCCATGGCTACATATGCATAATGGAATATATAGGGTGTGAGGAAATTCCTAGTAGGATATCTCCATGAATCTACATATTTGTTTTCACTATACATACCATTAGATCTAGTTTAATTTTTTAAAACACTTTATTTAGAAATTATACATAAATTCATTTGGTTTTATAAAACATATCTAAGTTTGAAAACAATGTAAAAAAATAAAACAGGAATAAAAATTATGGAAACACTACATACAAGATTTCATAATCTCAATCAAGAAATAAGAAGCAAGAAACACAATACATACACAATGGGATCAACCTATATATCTAATGAAATTTTCTCTAACCATGGAACACTATATAAAATAAAATAAAATATTGATCAATCTTTGAGAGTTTCATTGTCTCATTAGGGTAGTAATCCATCCTTTTATAATGATTAGTCTAACTGGTCCATTTACCCTAGTTAGTGCACAATCTATACTAGGGGGTTCATGCATCAGTGTTACCTACTCACCCAAGGCATCCCTTGTTCTTCCAAAAATCAAAAATATATATTATCTATTCCCATAATCTCAAAATAAATGAGACACAAAGTCCAAGGTAAATTAAACTTTAAAAACCCTTCAAAAATTTATTTGAAACCATTAAAAAAAAATTTCATCATAATTATTCAAGACACAAAGCTGAATTTTCAAAGAAATACATTTGAATATAAATTTAAAACCAACACATCAAGACAATCCAAATAATAAATCATATATCAATTCTAATAACTTCATAATAATTATAATTTATTAATTTAAATGAAAGTAAAAACAAGAATAAAGTGTACGCCTTGGGAAAATTCCATTACGTAGAGAGTCCCACCTCTAATTCAAATCCAACACATCACTTTAATTATAAATCAATAGAAATGGGAAGAGATGATATTAAAAATCCTAAACTAATATAAATTTCATTTAAACCCCAAACATATCCCTAGTTTTGGATCCCATGGAAATATCGGGTTTTGAAACTCAAATTAGAGTGAAGAAAAATGGAAAGGGAGGGATAAGAGAGTAGAAAACCAAGTGAAATAAAGCCTTACCTTGAATACATCTACCTTGAATAAATGGATAACACCAAGGAGGTAAGGGTATAAGAATATACAAGGTTGGGGGAGGTTGGTTTTCATGATAGTGATAAATAAGAGTTAAATATATGAAGGGAAAGAAGGGTTGATTCCATTTTTTAAGAAATCCATGAAGGTAATATGACTTGGATAGAAGGTTTGTAAAATGGTACACCAACCACACAGGAGCCACTAGAAGCCTCAAATGATGCCACATAGTTTAAAATAATAGTGAACCAACTGTGTATTTCATCCTCTAGAACAAAACATGTTGCATAGTTTTCCTAGAGAGTTTTAATGGATGGAAAAATCATGCCCCACCATGCAAAAATTGAGTTGGTCTCTCGAATCAACCTCTTGCATGGTTAGATTAAAGATTAATTATAATTGTGTTATAATCATTCACACTGTATTTCTTCCCTAAAAATTTATATTTTTTATCCACAACTCTTGAAAATTATAAAAATTAATAAAAATTAATAAAAATCAGAATAAAATAAAAAATAAATACATACAAGTGACCCAGTTGGTATTTAAATTTTAGTCACATTTATTCACCCATGTTTTGTGCTTCTATATTACTTTTTTACACACATCATATAGGTTTTATTTAGATTTATTAGGTAATTATAAGGATATAACACTCACATTGAGTATGATTTTAAAATCATCATGTCTCTTTGTTTTTGTTTTATTTTTTTATTTTCACAAATAATGGCGGGAAACTTAAAAAGGGAGTTGATCATTTCTGCTAATAAATAATAAAGTTAAGATGAAATTGGTTCAAATAATTGAATATTTTTTAAGGATTCACTTATTTACCACTCTATCATCAAGGAATCTATATATTTTTGATCCTTTAATTTATTATTCATTTTTTTGGGTATATAATTATGTTCCCTTGGATTTTATCTTTATGGTTTTAAATTATCTAAAATTAAAAATCTATTTCATGGATTTAATATAAAGACCATTTTTTTTCTACAATAATAATTTTTGTTAAATATTTTAGTGGCCTTACAATACCCAAGTAATTGAGTGAAACCAAGGACTGCCCATGGAATCTAATAATAGTGGATCAAATTTGATTTCCACCCAATTTTCCACCCTTATTTAGGGGATGTAAGATTTTTTCACTCACATTCATATATATGGATCTGTCTCTATATCACCAAGACTAATGAATTGGTTTAACTTTCCTTTTATCCCTTATCCCCAACACAACTAACCTTTAGGATCCCTTCACCAACCTTATTCGACCTATGAGATTTTTTTTCTAAACCACTCCACTGAAAATCTCTCTACCTAGATCTTCTCAACCTTTAAGATCCCTACCCTTTCCTATTATCAACAATCCTCTTTCCCCAAACCATGTATCAACATTATGGGATCATTACCCATGCACCCCTTTTAGAATTTTGCCTATTTTTTTTAATAGGTCCCATACCCCATACAGTCTCGTAATTATCCTTGAACCATTTCATTTAATAAAGGTAATAAGGCCCCTTTTGAGAAAAAAACCGTTTTCAATGGTCTAGAAGGTGATAAAATTTAACGTGGGTGACCTATGTAAGTTATTAGTAATTGTATTATAGTTTTAGTGGATTTTCCTAGTATTATAAGTGACTATCTAAAAATAAGTTGATGTAAAAATCACATAAATGAATGTGAATGATTTTTCTGAGCTTGATAATAATTTTTTTAATAATGAATGATCATTATGGATGGTTTAGTAATCTAATTGAATAATAAATTACTTAATTAATCAATAATATAACCCAAGCGATTAACCCATTTCACCTGAGGTATTTTATTAGATTAATATGTAATAAAAAAATAACCGATGGGCTGTATTGCAGATCAAGGAATAAAATATGATATAAAATAGTAATTTCATGTTAATACATCATTAACCTATAACTGAAGTATAAACTCCATAGTGGAGGAAACTTGTTATAATAAAGGATACACATAATCAGATCACAAATCACATCATCCTCAATCACCAATTCATCTCCTGACATCCCTCTTGGGGAGTCCTACAAGGGTATCAACTAATGGTTTAATTAAAAAGGAACCTAGTTACCAAAATTAAGTGCATATATGGGGTGTTGGTTAAATAAGTTATACGTAATACAGGTAAGACTCAAATATCAACATATTTATTATACTTGCAATTCATGATAATTAATGAAATAATAATAAAAAGTAATAATAATATAACTAAAATAATAGGGTTGGTCATGATATTACCTGATATTAGAGACCAAATAAGTTACAGGGACTTGTCTTTATCTAGGAAATATCAACACTAAGTATAGTGTAATCATTATATAGTCTTGGTAAATCCACTAGTACAAAAATAAGTATTTCATGTAAAATTGTTTTCGGTTTTAACATCAAATTTTAAGGCGTTGACTTTGCAAGAAATTTTGAAAATAAAATTTTAACATTTTTTATAAATAATTTTAAATATAATTACAACATTTATTATTTTAGAAAACATATTTAATACATAATTAGTTTATTTTTCATGTTGGTAATTACAAAAAATGATGTGAAAAATTACTTTTCAAATCAATTATTTAAATAATTGATCTAAAAGGACATTTTTAAAGTCAGTGATTCAAAGAACTGATATGAAAAATAAATGTTTTAAAGAAATATTGTGATAGAAAAAAACCCTTCATGGTTGTTTTAGAGAATAAATGGAGACATAAGTTACGATATAAAAGAACATCAATTGAAATATTAAAAAAATAATTCCATAAAATCACGATAATAATCAATGAATATCATAAATAATAAAGGAAGAAACTAGTTTAGAATAATGAGATCATTGCATGGATTTTCCTTTATAAAAGTGTCATTAATGAACATTGTTTCTATAACCATCGATGTCACTCTCTCCCTCACATGTTTCAAAATAGGTAAATATCCAGGGTGAATATTCAATGATGATTTAGAATATATCAATGAAATATGAATTGAGAAATTGAAATTTGGGAGAGAAATCACATTGGTGTGATAGATTGGTAGATAAAGGATAAATTAATTTTTTGGATTGAAGGGGTGATTATTTTTTAGGTGGGAGCTAAAAATATATTGGGCATGATGTGAAAAAATTAAAACCTGATATGCGTTGTAATTAATTTATAGGTTAGAGAGTAAAATTGTGTGGGTGCAATTTGAAATAAATATTGATTACTTGTTAGTATTAAATTTATAACACTGGTTAATGAAATAACCAACATTAAAAATTCCCAATTTATGGATTTTTATGTTTTTTTTAAAATAACTGACATTAATACCATTCACGATAGGATTTTTAATATTGTTTATTGCAATAACTAATTTCAAAAACATTTATGTAATTTTTTTTACCATTGGTTATTAAATGACCAATATAAAAAATTCTCTTTACATATGATATATAATAATCGACATTAAAATACTGATGAAAATTTTATTTTTTACTAGTGATCCATTACTATTGACATGTCCTCATGCCTTAAAATTAATTTATTATTGTATTTACCCATTGAATTTTTACTTGGTGAAATATTGTTTTCCAAGCTGTTAATTTTAGTGATTACATCTTCCACGCATTTGGTTTTTATGGTGAGTATTGAATGAGTTCAATGGGAATAAATAAATTTCATTACATTGAATATGGTTGATAATTTTAGATAAAAAAAATTAATCAATCATGGATATATAATATTCCTTGTGTATAATTTTTAGAACCTACAATTCAGTGATATAGATCTCTTTTGTGTGGTGTTAGAGAGCCCTGAGAGCACTATGTGATAGAAAGAAAAGGAGGAGTGGGTGGGCATGGAGAATGTAATCCTATTTCTTTGTAAAAAAATTACACTATCTTAACATTCCCTTTATTAGTGATTATTTAATGGTAATAAGTGGTATAATAACCATGTTTGTGTAAAACATTAGGCGAGAATAATAGAAGATGCCACTATTTTAGTGTTGATGACTTTTCCGGTGAGTTTTCCAATAGGTTCTCTAATGTTCCATGTTAGAGCCACATCAGCCCCACATCATCAGTAAATCCTAACCATTGATATAATTTTGATCATATATTTATAAATCATAGTTCTTTTTACATTTTAGGAGTTTATTCCACTATTTTTTCCTATTTGGGATGCAATGATACACTACTTTATTTAAAAAATTCGGAACCTTTTTCCCAAAATTGAAATTCCAGAGAGGGGATATCTATGATAGGAATGATCATATTCATTTCAACAATATAATCCATTTATAAGTCTAAAATGGAATATATACTTAATTCCAAGGATCCTTTTGAACCCATTGAAAACAAGGGATTCAATTCTGATAACACAAAGGAAAGCATGTAGAAGAATCTGAGTAAGAAGATGATCAGTAAAATCTTCCAATGTATTGATCACAACATCTACCAACATGTTGATATGGATACTAGTAAATATAAAATTTTTATGAAGTTATATAATATTTATAAATCAAAAACCACTCAAAATAATAATATCTTGAAGTAGTTGATGAATCATTGACTATAGAGTGGAACCTTTATTGTCGAACACACAAGTTAGTTATAGAGTTTTTTGAATCCATTGGTTTATATAGGAAAGAATATTACTAATGAATATATTATTAAATACTAACTTTTTACACTCTCTAGTAGTTGGGATACAATGGTGGTCTCCCTTAGCAACTCAGAACCTAGACAAAAACATACGATGGTATTGGTAATGGATTATCTATTCACTATGGAGGATCAAAGGAAGGACGTGAGTTACAGCAAGATGAAAGCTCTAATCCTAGTGAAATAAGGTAGAAAAAAAGGAAGTGATCAAGGGGAAATAAATAGAGTTCAAAGTAAAATTAGAAGAATTTCAAAAGATATAAGAATGCCAACATACAAATTCTACCATTGTGGCATGGTGGATCACATGAAGAAGAACTATTTAAATTTAGTATATGAGAAGGCCTATGGTTGTAAGTAATAAATAATAAATAGAAACATGCATGAAAATTTAACTAGAGAAGTTTGAATTTTCTCTAAAGATAATGAATAGACTTTCTATAACACATCATTCCAAGATACTAATTGTGTAGTCGATACCACATCATCATAATACATCACTCTACATCATGAGTATTTATATACTTAGAATGATAATAAAACTGAACCTTTCAAAATACATAATTATAGTTTTATGGAGATCATTGGAATGGGTGATATCCAAGTAATGATTAACTTTGTATATATAATCATAGTAAAATATGTTTAACATGATCGATGCTTATGACTAACCCTTCTATTTGGAATAGTCGTAAAAATACAAGCCTATGAAAATAGCTTCAAAAATAGTGTATGAAATATGACCAAAATATTTATCTTAATTTCTTGAGGATAAATATTCATTACATTATAAAAAAATTGTGTGATGATACACTAAGACAAAATTAAAATAGTGTAAATAGAAGTATTATCAAAGTTTTAGCATAGAAAAATCGGCCACATGAGTGAAAGAGGGATATCAACACTCACAAAGAATAAGAACATCGATGTTTACATGGTTTCATCACTTATTCCTTGCAAAAAATACTTGTCCAGGAAGGATCATATAGTTCAATTAATTATAAATTTATCAAGTAGATTATAGTTTCTTGACATGTTTCACACTAATGTATGTGGTCCCATGGAGGTTTAATTAGTAAGTGGTAGAAAATATTTCCTAATATTTGTTGATGATTTATCTTGAAAAGCGCAGGTATTATAATTATGAATAAAAGAAAAATTATTGGATTAATTCAAGATGTTCCACACCATTGTAGATTGTGAAACTTGGAGTAAGATTAAGTGTCTTCATTCATAAAATAGACAAGAGTATGAATCCAGGGAAATTTATTTCTATTGAAAGAGTATGGTAATTCAACTTGAGTGTATGGACCCATTCACCCCATAACACAAAAAATATAAATTCTGAATAGAACCACAACAGAGATGGTTAAGATCATAATGAGTTTAGATAAAATCCACAATCCATTCACTGGATATGATTTTCATGTTCCATGCTACCTCAACAACATATCACCATATTTCCCTCTAAATTCAAAGAATATGTAGAAGATATTGTCTAGTAAACATCATTCTTACTCTCATTTATGAGTGTTTGGATGTTTGATTTTTTCACATGTATCCAAAAATATTAGGAAAAACCTAGATGAGAGATCTAATCTATGAATCTTCATCAAATATGGAGATGAGGATTTCAGATATAATATTTCTACCCAAAGGAGAAGTTGATCAGAAGTAGATATTTTGTGTTCTATGAGAGTGAGATGATCAAGGATATTAAAATTACTATAATTTTTTATAGATAATGTGCCATGTAATTAATTACTAATCTAATACATGTACCAGTACCACCTTCCACTAAAGAGAAAAAGGTGAAATAAGGCTCATAAATAGTAGAACAAGTGGAAATGGAGGAAAATTTTAAGTAGGGGATAATCAATCCTCTCCATAAAAAGTTATATAACCATAAATGGAACTTGGTAATTGTGTGCCTCCAAAAACTAAAATTTCATAGGTTTGATGATATTCACAAGGAATGGCTCTATCAAAAAAATAGTCATATTTAGAGTACCTATTACTGACTGATGAAAGGTAACTAGAAAGATACCAAGAAACAATATCCCATACAAAAAAATAATTTCTATAATAAATGAATGATGGGATGAATTAATTAATGAATTATAAGAGATAAAATTTAGTAAAAATACACAAAGTTATGAAATCCTAAAAAATAGCTGGGTGTTCAAGATGATAAAAAATTGAATTGAAAAAGAATTCAAGTAAAAATATTAGTTAGTTGTTAAATAATTCATTCTAAATAAAAAAGTTTACTTCAATGAGATATTTTAACCCATGCTGAATATGGATTTAATCAAAGTTATTTTCAGATCGGTGGAAATATCAAACTTGAAACATGAGAAGATAGATGTAAAGACAACTTTTCTTCAGGGTGACCTCACTAAGGAGATATATTTGAAGTAGAATAAAGGTTTTATGGTTTCTAAAAAAGAAAATATCATTTAAAAATTAAAGATGATAATTTATGAACTAAAATAAACTACAAGACAATGGTATTAGAAGTTTGAATCATTCATGGAGAGTCATGTCTACAAGCTGACACATGAAGACAAATGTTTTTACTTAAAGATATTTTAGGATGGTAAATTCATTAATCTATTAATTTATTTTGATGAATTTTTTATCATTATGGAGGATAAAAAAAATATAAACTAGTTGAATAAGTATTTATACATATCTTTTCATTTGAAATATTTTGGATTGATTTAATATATTTTGGTGATGCGTGTCAGACATGATAGAAAGATGAGGTTGTTATGGATACTCGAGAAGGAGTAGATTGAATATTTTCTAAAATTATTCAACAAGGTCAAATCCAAAATGATGATCAATCCCTTTTCTAGTAATATAAATTTAATCTTTAGTTTATATATTTTGTATAAGAAATAAATTGTGGCAAAAGAGATGATACCATACTCCTCAACAATAATAATCTTGATGTATTATATTGTGTTCTTAAGGCTATACATTTCCTTGGAAGCGAAACTGGGATGTAGTCTACTAGATTATGAGGTATATTAAAGGTTTATCAAATGTTTTTTGTGTAATGGGGGAGTTAATTCACTCTTGGATGGCTATACAGATGTAGATACAGATAGATATCCTAAAATAGGAATTATACTTCAATGTAAATCTATATTTTCAAAAGTTTGGTGGTATCATGGTAGTTAGGATTGTAGGAATGTGTTTCTTTATCCACAAATGAAGTATTATACATTGATTCTATGGAGGTTTTCAAAGAGATATTGTGGTTAAAGAATTTTCTTTAGGATCCTGAATTTATCTAGAAGGACTACGACATTCATTGTGACAGTCAAAGTACTTTGGAATTGAGTAAGAACTCTATATACCATTCTTGGAAGACGCACATTGATATTGAATATCATTGGATACATGAGTTAATGAATAAACAGTTTTTGATACTTATAAAGACCCACATGAAGGATAACCTGACCAACATTTTGATAAAGGTGTTTAGTCATAAGAAGATATACTATTTTAGATGATCCGGTGGATTGTAGGTGGATGAAGATAATTATAATAGGTTTTTATAGCTGTTATTTTAAGTGCATACTTCTTACTCACATATGATTTTTATGGTTTTAATTTAATGGAATCAATGAAAATAAATTCATTCCAATACATTGACTATGGTTGAAATGTTTTAATTAATAAAATGATTCATGCATGGATATATAATGAGGACTTGAGGAGTATCCTTAGATCATCCAATTCAATGAAAAAGATATATTTTGTGTTATGTTAGAGATCCTTGAGAACTCCAAGTGAGAGATTGAAATGGGGGAGTGGATGGGGATGGTGATTTTAATCCATGTTCTTACTAAAATAAAATTCCATTATCTCCCCATCCCATTTCTTAGTGATTAGAGAATCATAAAACTTGGGTCTCAAAGAATTTTTCACTACTCAATAATAAACCCCTTGGATCTTGAGTGAATCACTCCTCTCTAGATGAATAGAATTATCTAGAAAAATATTTTTTAATTAGGGTATAAGGTTTATCAATAACAATAATTTAATTATGGATAAAACTATTACATAACACGATTATAAACAAATAAAAAAATAAAAAATTATTCAGTGCAATTAATAATAATTTTTTTGACACCCAAGAATCCTAATGAAAAAAGCCTACACAATCCAACTTAAATATGATAAAATAGTACCAAACACATCACTAACTACATTAAATAATCTAATTATGCCCCATTAATTTTTAATGAATACATTATTATGAAATTTTGTAAATATAAAGAATTATATATGATATAATTATGCAAAAAAGTTACATTTAACTATTAATTTTTTTTAAAAAATTTAAATAAATGATGGATTTAAAAATCACTATATATAGGTAATATATGATTATTTCTAAAGTAAACCATTATATGTATTGGTAATATTTAATTTAATAGTATAATATAATATCTTTTGAAATAATAATTATATATTATCTATGTATGATGTTTTTTAATAAGAAACATAATATATATAACTTTTTACCACATATGAAACATTTTCTAAAAACCCGTTGAATATGATCTTTTATTTTTTAGACTTGTTTAGAATCCTCTATCTTTTAATTTTAAATTATAATAAAAATATGATTTTAATATCAATGATTCCATATTTTAAAGTGAATATCAACTAGAAATTACCCTAGGGATCTCATCTCAATAATTTATCTTTTTGATCAACTCTCTTGTCACTAAAATCATCAATTCTATTTCTCATCATCATATACTCTAATAAAACCAAAAATAAATTTCATACAACCTCATACCCCTAAACCTTATTATACACACTAGTAACCTCACTCACTCTTTTCATTCTTGAATATCACCACACCCCATTTTCTAGAGTTATGAGTATTGTGCTATCAAGTCTATGCTCAATATTTTTATAGAATAATATTCCTAGGTTTATCATTTTGGATTTACTTAGGATATATATTCTTAAGTATTTACCCTTAACTATATTTTTCTTTTATTTATTATGAACAATTTAGAAATAATATGTCAAAGTATTATAATTTTCTTAAAAATATTTTCCTTAATAATAAATGACTACTAATATTGAACTTTTATAACTTGAAAGAAAATAAAAGGTTGAGTATTATTTTTTTACTATGTTGTGTCAAATTTTAATGGAAATTAAACTAGAGGGAAACATACTTAAAAGAAAACATTTTATGTCAAGAAAATGTTAACCTATATTAGATTGGGTTGTTAAAAAATACTTCATTATCCTAATCATTTCATTTTATTTAAAAATAGAAATATATAATTAATCATTATATTGAATATGGTGTATCACACTATAAATATAATTTAAATTTTATAAAGATGATATTATGGTACTTTTCTATTATACCTATATTTAGATACTTTTATTGTAGTATTGAAGATACTGAAAATTTAATGTGGAATTCAAAAAAATGGATTAAAGATGGAAAATTTTGGTATCTTATTGGTTATCCTTGATATAAACATATTTATATTTTATACCTTAATGACACAAAATAATAATGTAACATAAAATTTTACTTTTTAATGCTATAATGAATCTTTATGGGCTTTAAATAACTATAAAAAATTCCTAGAATATGATTGTAATAATTTATAAACTCACCCTATTAAATAAAAATAAATGACACTTGCTAGGATAATTTTAAGTAAAAATAAATTAATGATATAAAAATATATTGGGAACATTTAATTTAATATTTATATCTATAATGAGAAAAAAATATTAATTAATGTGATAATAAAAGGGAAGATTTTTTTCTTGAGAGTTGGGTTAATTGGTATAATAAATCATTTTTCTCAACTTATGAAAATTTTCAAGATATATTTTCAAAGAGAAGATAGTATTTTTTTTGTAGAGGGTAAATATTCAATTTGGTTATAAAATGATATGAAGAATGTTTATTTAAGGAATTATAGATGGTTGGATCATAATCATCATTTTCATAAATTAAGAAAAGTTTTTATCACAATTTAGAAAAAAACAATGAAACACCACTTCACTTAACTGGAAGGAAATAATATGAAATGGTTAAGGATTTGGATCTTGGAAATAGGAAACCTTTTATAATGAACCTTTGGATTAGTGTGTATAAGGACCCAGCCTTAAACCTTACTTAATCATGAGTTATTACAAGATTACACAATGAGGATATTTTCAGGTTTAGAGTTTTAGAGAATTAGATCATAAAACTTTCATTACATTCCACATTTAAACAAAGTGGTAACATAAAAGATAGTATTAATTATTCCCATCAATGGAAACATATTTAAAATAAAACATGGATTCTTTCTTGACACTTCCTTGACACTATCATCATATCATGTACCTTTCCCTTGACCTGTGAAAAACATTTCAAAAACTTGGGATGAGCATAAAAAGCTCAGTAAGGGATATAAAAATATGGAAAGGAAACATGAGTACATGTATACATAAGAATCAATGAAATCATACTTTACTCATAAAACATAATCACTTTAACATACCTCATCAAATCATGAATAAATCATAGAAATCATAAGACATAAAGGTAACTTGAGGCATTCATAACATTCTTACATAGGGAGTAACCCTCTTGGTTACGTTTGGAATACCCATCACAGTATATTACCTAAATCTCTTTGGAGAAACCTTAAAGTTTAACACCTTCGTGTTACCCAATGCATTGGAGAGCTATATCAGGCTCACCCGCCCTTAGTTTATTACAGAACCACCCGTCTTCATAACAATTCCCAAGAACCATAACATAATCGTATCACATAAAACATGCATAAAGGGAACATAACATTTCTACTTTTCAATCACAAGATATCAACACAACACATTGATATAAAAACATTACGAAAACCGTTTTCAATATCAAAATAAAAGAAAAGTATAACATGGTATTTATTTTTCTTTTAAAAAAAGGTATGGCTTATTGAGGAAGCCGAAACTCAAATAATGGTCACGACGGCGGAGAAGTCGTTGTCGCCGCATACGTACGACAAAAACATTCCCTTTTTTAATTTAGTAAAATTTTTCATATAAAAAAGATTCCTTTTGGATAAACGTAAAAGTCAAAGGGGTTTATACACCGTATAAGAGAAGGTTGTGTATAAAACTAAATATGCCTCAATGAAAGGAGATTGAGACGAAGTCCCATACAAAGATCATTTTTAAATAAAGTAGATCTATTATGTGTATTCAATATATTTACAAATAAAGAAAGTATAATTAAAAGATAGTACATAATAATATCACGACATAATTTGAAAGTAGGAGATTAACCCAAAGAACATAAATTGGGTTAAGAAGTTCCCTTACCTCGGGTCCGACTTGACTCGATCGTTCTTTAACCTCCTGAATAATAAACTTGATTTAATTTATACTTGATTAAGAACCTTTTTCAAGTTCATTATTCCTTTTATTTCACTTATTACCATGTTATGAACATTATGTAATCATTTAAGTTAATAACGGTCGTTTTAACGATCATTAGTACTTGAGTAAAAAATAAAATCTTTATAATTACAAGTTGTTCATGTATCCATTATATCCAGAGTTATAATCATGATGTAGATATCATATATATAATATATATCTAGTATATACATGAATTTATAATATTACATAACCATTTAGAGGTAAGAAATGAAATGCACCGTTCATGGAGACGGTAAGCCGTACGTACGCATTAACACTACTTTCATTTCTATGTCATATTAATGGAATTAAAACTAAATGAGAGATATGTATATTTTAATTCCAGAATTATATTCATCATTTAGATGTAACATAAATCATATATATCCATTATATATATGTACTTATAATAGTACATCACATTTGGGAATAAGAAATGAAATGCACCATTCATGGAGACGGTAAGCCGTACGTACGCATGAACGCTACTTTCATTTATATATCATACTTTAATGGAATTAAAACATAATGATACATAATAGTATTATAATTCTAGTATGGTATCATATATAATATCATTAAATCTATCCTTTATACGAACCACATATGGTATTAATGAATCAAATCACTTTGAGGGGGCGGTAGTCCACATTTCCTAAAATGAAGATATCGCGTATACGCATAATGGAAGCCATAAAGGTATTACATAAATGAAAAATACAGAAGATTAAGGAAAACATAAACATATTATATATCATATATAAATATAGTGACATCTTAATGGCCACCTTTGAAGGTGTTAGAAGAATATTGAACAATCATCGTTTCGTGAGGCAGAAATTCGCCATCCACAGAAACAATATGTTTTTTAACCATTAGATGTAGGTGTGTGTAAGTATAGATCGAATTATTCTTATAAAAACATCCTAGTATATTGATGATACTGGAGTTGTTACAAAAGAAATGAATAAAAAGAGTTTAGGGGGTTGGAGAAGAAAAATAAAACATAAGAACACAAGAGAAGACACTACCTTTAAATCGGGTAACTCTTTTTGATTTGAGCTCAAAGTATTCCTTGGGAAGACTTATGCCCAAAGTGAGGCTTCTAGGATTAATAGAGGGATGTGGAGAGACAAAATGAGTTGGAGTTTTCTGAGCCAAAGGCTTGAGAGGTGTGGGTAAAGAGGTAGAGGTGGGGGCCTTTTATAAGAGGAGAGGAGGGGCACTCTTGGAAAGTTACAAAATGTTACTTTATTTTCAAATGCGTTTTAGATTTTAAAGGTTCCACATTGATGTATTTCGAGGATAAGGTGATAAGGGTTCGAAATATACTCATCCAATAGGTATTTTACAAGTGTAGGTCTTAGATTTTACATTATCTTTTTATTTTATTTAAATCATTAAATAATGAGGTAATCACTGCATCATCATGATGTCATAAATAATTTAATTTATTTAATGTCCAAATATTATGAAACAAATAATACTATGTAGGAAATTTTTTTAACTTTCCAATTAATATTTATAGTCCAAAATATCATTTATGTAGACAAAATTAATTATTTTTACTCAGGTGATACATTCTTTGTTATATTTAACTTTCTTTAACAATAAAAAGATAAAAAGTCACTTTCACACAAAAGTGATTCCATGGGGTCCCCAAGTTTGGCACAAGGAATACCATGTTCGGCCATGAGACAACCAGTAGCATTAGGACACATTTTGGTGTCATTTTTTATTATTATGATATTATTTTTTTATCCTTAACTACCCGATTACTCATTAATCAAGATAATTAAAGATAATTACCGTCGTTACTATTCATAATGTCCAAAAACAAAAGAGAATTGATTACATAATTTGGACCTTATGATTCCAAATATTTAATACATTTTACCAAATTCTAAACACAGAAATTGAAATAATTTATTTAAAAATAATTCCCATTGTCAAAACAAATAGCGGGTTTTTTTGAAACAATATCTATGAAAAGTTTGGCATTAGTTTATGCCCAATTCAAAAGTGAAATTAATCCTAATGACCACCATTGGATTAAATGGTAAAAATATATTCAGATTACACTTTAAGACAAATTATAAAGAGAATAGAACCATATAATTAAATTAGATGAAAAAGCAGTTTTGATGTAAAATGCAGTATTTCTCACTGTTCATTAAAAAATGAACATTGTCAGAAAAATACCAAAAATATATCCAATGTAAATTTCAATGTCCCAATCATAAATAATATGTTTATTTTGACAAATAGAGATTATATAAATGTCAAAAGTTTTATTTAAAAATGTTTTTCCATCAAAAGGCAGTAAAACAATCTTTTAAAAATATTAGTGTATTCCATGCTTAAGATTGGATTTATTCTCATTTTAAGCCTTAAAACACTATCTAATTCATAAATAGACATAGATAAAAATATCCATTATTCATTACTTACTTGGGATGTTACATCCTTCCCCCCTTTAGAAAATTGCATCCCCGCAATTTATTTACTTATCGAATAAGTGGGGGTATTTATCCCTCATTGCATTTTCAGATTCCCATGTTGGCTCTTCAATCATGTGGTTTTTCCACAAAACCTTTACATGATTATCACCTTATTCCGTAACACTTTCTCCCTGTGGTCAAGAATATGGATCGGTTGTTCCTCATAAGATAGGTTCTCTTCCAACTGAACTACCTCTGGACTCAAAACATGAGATGGATATGGAATGTACTTCCTTAACATTGAAACATGAAAAACATTGTGTACCTGAGATAAACTCGGAGGTAAAGACACTCGGTATGCAACTGATCCAACTCTCTCCAGAATTTCATATGGTCCAATGAAACTTGGACTCAACTTTCCTTTCTTACCAAATCGCATCACACTTTTCCATGGTGATACTTTGAGAAAAACATGACCACCTACCTCAAAAGATAGATCCTTCCTCCGGTTATCCACATAACTCTTCTACCTGCTATGAGATGTTCTCATGTGTTTCTATATCAGCTGAACATTTTCTACCGACTCTTCTACCAATTCCGGTCCCATCAACTTCCTTTCACCCACTTCATCCCAGAAAGTTGGAGTTCGACACCGCTTCCCATATAATGCCTCAAATGGTGCCATTTATATACTGGAATGAATACTCTTATTATAAGAAAACTCAACCAAAGAATGATGTTGGTACCAACTTCCGTAATAATCCATCGAACAATCACGTAGCATATCCTCCAAAGTCTGAATCGTTCTTTCTGACTGCCCATTTGATTTAGGATGAAAAGCTGTACTAAAATTTAATTCAGTACCCAACGACTTCTGAAGGCCTTTCCAAAAGTTAGAAGTGAACCTGGGATCACGGTCAGATACAATGGAGAGAGGAACTATTTTTAACCTAAATATCTCTTTAAGATACAAACGAGAAAGTTGATCTTGGTAAAAAGTATCTCGTATAGAAAGGAAATGAGCAGATTTATTCAAGCGATCAACAATAACCCAGATTGCATTATTACCTCGAGGTGTCTTCAGCAATCCCACAATGAAGTCCATGGATATATTTTCCCATTTCCATTCTGGAACTGGTAAAGGCTGAAGCATCCCTTTAAGTAACTTCCTCTCTTCTTTAACCTATTGACATGTCAAACACTTCACAGTAAAATCAGCAATATCTCTTTTCATTCCATCCCACCAGTAATACTCCCACAGATCTCTGTACATCTTAGTACTGCTAGGATGAACTGAAAACAGAGAACTATGAGCTTCATATAACAAATCTATCTTCAACTGTGGATCACACGACACACACAATATCTTCCCAAATCTCAAAACACAATCATTATCAATATTGAATTCAGGCAACTTACCCTTCTGAACCAGCTCTACCTTTTTCTGCAACTCACTGTCTTGCTTCTATGCTTGCTTAATTCTGTTTGATAGAGAAGATTTCACTGATACCTGAAACAAAACAGAAGGACATCCTGCACCAACAACTTCTATGCCAAAGTTCATCAAATCCTTAACCAAAGGATCACGTTCCAAACGCAAAATTGTTAACGAAGCATTACTTTTTCGACTCAAAGCATCAGCCACTTTATTTGATTTTCTTGGATGGTAATGAATTGTACAATCATAATCCTTGATTAATTCTAGCCATCTCCTCTGTCTCATGTTGAATTCTTTCTGAGTGAATATATACTTTAAACTTTTGTGATCAGTATATATTTCACACTTTACTCCATACAAATGATGCCTCCAAATTTTCAAAGAGAAAACAACAACCGCTAATTCCAAATCATGTGTATGATAATTTACCTCATGAGTTTTCAACTAACGTGAAGCATAAGCAATTACCTGATCATTCTGCCTTAGGATGCAACCAAGTCCTTTTAATGAAGCATCACTGTAGAAAATAAACTCACCATTCCTGGAAGAAAGTGCCAAAACTAGAGCATTCACCAAGCTTCTTTTCAGTTCCTGAAAACAATCATCACATTCTTTTGTCCAGATAAACTTAACACCCTTCCGAGTTAGCTTCATCATTGGACTTGATAACTGTGAAAAATTTCTAACAAACCTTCGGTAATAGCCTCCCAAACTAAGGAAGCTATGAATCTCGGTTACATTTGTGGGTCTTGGCCATTCTTCCACAACCTTTATTTTTGTAGGATCAACAGTTATCCCATATTTATAAACAATGTGACCAAGGAAATAAATTTGTTGCAACCAAAACTCACACTTGCTGAATTTTCCATAAAATTTCTTTTATTTTAAGGTTTTAAAAATAACCACTAAATGTCTTTCATTCTCCTCGTTACTTTTAGAAAACACCAAAATATCATCAATAAAAACAACCAACATTTTTCACCGGAGTCAACTGAGCCATCACTGCAACAAACTGTTTAGTTCTGATTCTGACCATCTCATGATACTGATTTGAAAGGTCATTTCCCTCTGTATGCCTTCCCAGAAAAGCATTTCTGTTTCCTCTATGAAAACCATTCTTAACACATAAATATCTTAGGTGAATCAACATGGTAATCTTCAAATGCTATATCATTTTAATTTGACCATAAAAAAATATTTTTGGATAATAATTTAATAGAATTCTAACTCATAAAGTTATCTAAACCGACCTATGATACCAACTATAAGGCCCCAGCCTTAAACCTTACTTAATCTTGAGTTATTACAAGATTACACATTGAGGATCTTTTCAGGTTTAGAGTTTTAGAGAATTAGATCATAAAACTTGCATTACATTCCACATTTAAACAAAGTGGTTACATAAAAGATAGTATTAATTTTTCCCACCAACGGAAACATATTTAAAATAAAACATGGATTCTTTCTTGACACTTCCTTGACACTATCATCATATCATTTACATTTCCCTTGAGCTGTGAAAAACATTTCAAAAACTTGGGATGAGCATAAAAATCTCAGTAAGGGATATAAAAATATGGAAAGGAAACATGAGTAAATGTATACATAAGAATCAATGAAATCATACTTTACTCATAAAACATAAGCACTTTACATACCTCATCAAATCATGAATAAATCATAGAAATCATAAGACATAAAGGTAACTTGAGGCATTCATAACATTCTTACATAGGGAGTAAACCTCTTGGTTACATTTGGAATACCCATCACAGTATATTCCCAAAATCTCTTCGGAGAAACCTTAACGTTTAACTCCTTCACGTTACCCAATGTATTAGAGAGCTATATCGGGCTCACCCGCCCTTAGTTTATCACGGAACCACTCATCTTCATAACAATGCCCAAGAACCATAACATAATCGTATCACATAAAACATCCATAAAGGAAACATAACATTTCCACTTTTCAATCACAAGATATCAATACAACACATTGATATAAAAAAATTATGAAAACCATTTTCAATACCAAAATAAAAGAAAAGTAAAACATGGTATTTATTTTTCTTTAAAAAAAAGGTATGGCTTGTTGAGGAAGCCGAAACTCAAATAATAGTCACGGCGGCGGAGAAGTCGTTGTCGCCACATACGTACGACAAAAACATTCCCTTTTGTTGTTTAGTAAAATGATTCGTATAAAAAAGATTCATTTTGGATAAACGTAAAAGTCAAAGGGTTTTATACACCGTATAATAGAAGGTTGTGTATAAAACAAAATATGCCTCAATGAAAGGAGATTGAGACGAAGTCCCATACAAAGATAATTTTTTAAATAAATTAGATCTATTATGTGTATTAACTATATTTACACATAAAGAAATTATAATTAAAAGATATTACATAATAATATCATGACATAATTTGAAAGTAGGAGATTAACCCAAAGAACATAAATTGGGTTAAGAAGTTCCCTTACATCGGGTCTGACTTGACTCGATCGTTCTTTAACATCCTGAATAATAAAATTGAGTTAATTTATACTTGATTAAGAACCTTTTTCAAGTTTATTATTCCTTTTATTTCACTTATTACCCTGTTATGAATATTATATAACCATTTAAGTTAATAGCGGTCCATTTAACGATCATTGGTACTTGAGTCAAAAATAAACTCTTTATAATTACAAGTTGTTCATGTATCCATTATATCCAGAGTTATAATCATGATTTAGACATCATATATATATCATATATATCCTGTATATACATGCATTTATAATATTACATAACCATTTAGAGGTAAGAAATGAAATGCACCGTTCATGGAGACGGTAAACCGTACGTACGCATGAACGCTACTTTCATTTCTCTCTCATATTAATGGAATTAAAACTAAATGAGAGATATGTATATTTTAATTCCAGAATTATATTAATCATTTATATGTAACATAAATCATATATATCCATTATATATACGTACTTATAATAGTACATCACATTTGGGGATAAGAAATGAAATGCACCGTTCATGGAGACGACAAGCCGTACGTACGCATGAACGCTACTTTCATTTCTATCTCATACTTGAATGGAATTAAAAAATAATGATAAATAATAGTAATATAATTCAATTATGTTATCATATATAATATCATTAAATCTATCCTTTATACATACTGCATATGGTATTAACAAATCAAATCACTTTGAGGGGGCGGTAGTCCGCACTTCCTAAAATGAAGATATCGCGTATACCCATAATGGAAACCATAAAGGTATGCCATAAATGAAAAATACAGAATCTTAAGGAAAACATAAACATATTATATATCATATATAAATATAGTTACATCTTAATGACCACCTTTGAAGGTGTTAGAAGAATATTGAACAATCATCGTTTCGGGAGGTAGAAATTCGCCATCCACAGAAACAGTATGTTTTTTAACCATTAGATGTAGGTGTGTGTAAGTGTAGCTAGAATGATTCTTATAACACCATCCTAGTATATTTAAGATACTGGAGTTGTTACAAAAGAAATGAATAAAAAGAGTTTAGGGGGTTGGAGAAGCAAAATAAAACCTAAGAACACAAGAGAAGACACTACCTTTAAATCGGGTAACTCTTTTTGATTTGAACTGAAAGGCTTCCTTGGGAAGAATTATGCCCAAAGTGAGGCTTCTAGGAGTAAGAGAGGGATGTGGAGAGACAATATGAGCAGTGGTTGGCTGAGACAAAGGCTTGAGAGGTGTGGGTAAAGAGGTCGAGGTGGGGGCCTTTTATAAGAGGAGAGGAGGGGCACTCTTGGAACGTTACAAAATGTTACTTTATTTTCAAATGAGTTTCAGATTTTAAAGACCCCACATTGATGTATTTCTAGGATAAGGTGATAAGGGTTCGAAATATACTCATCCAATAGGTCTTTGACAAGTTTAGGTCTTAGATTTTACATTATTGTTTTATTTTATTTAAATCTTTAAATAATGAGGTAATCGCTGCATCATCATCATGTAATAAATAATTTAATTTATTTAATGTCTAAAAATTATGAAAAAAATACTATGATGTAGGAAATATTTTTATCTTTAAAATAATTATTTTTAGTCCAAAATATCATTTATGTAGAAAAAATTAATTTTTTTTACTCAGGTGATACATCTTTGTTATATTTAACTTTCTTTAACAATAAAAAGATAAAAAGTCACTTTCACACAAACGTGATTCCATGGGGTCCCCAAGTTTGGAACAAGTAATCCCATGGTCGGACATGAGACAACCAGTAGCATTAGGACACATGTTGGTGTCATTTTTTATTATTATGATATTATTTTTTAATCCTTAACTATCCGATTACTCATTAATCAAGATAATTAAAGATAATTACCGTCGTTACTATTCATAATGTCCAAAAAAAGAGAGTCTTGATTACATAATTTGGAACTTATGATTCAAAATATGTAATCCATTTTACCAAATTCCAAACACAGAAATTGAAATAATATATTTAAAAATAATTCCCGTTGTCAAAACAAATAGCGGGTTTTTTTGAAACAATATCTAAGAAAAGTTTGGCATTAGTTTATGCCCAATTCCAAAGTGAAATTAATCCTAATGACCACCATTGGATTAAATGGTAAAAATATATTCAGATTACACTTTAAGACCAATTAAAAAGATAATCTAACCATATAATTAAATTAGATAAAAAAGCAGTTTTGATGTAAAATGCAGTATTTTTCACTATTCATTAAAAAATGAACATTGTCAGAAAAATACCAAAAATATATCCAATGTAAATTTCAATGTAAAAATCATAAAGAATATGTTTATTTTAAAAAATAGAGATTATAAAATTGTTAAAAGTTTGATTTAAAAATGTTTTTCCATCAAAAGGCATTAAAACAATCTTTTAAAAATATTAGTGTATTCCATGCTTAAGATTGGATTTATTCTCATTTTAAGCCTCTAAAACCCTATCTAATTCATAAATAGACATAGATAAAAATATCTATTATTCATTACTTACTTGGGATGTTACAGTGTGGGAATAAAAGTTTTATTTTATCTATTCTATTATATTGGATGAAATTAGATTTGAGACTATTTATTAATTCAATACGTATTTAAAATAATTCATGTGAAAATATCAATGGAATAATTCTTTAAATTCTAGGAAAAATAAAAGACAACATCAATGAAATGTTAGAATTTTTTTAGAAATAATAAAAGACACAAAACTATAGATATTGTTATAATGTACTTTTAATTGTTTAATAACTCACACATTATATAAAAAAGAAAATTTTATTCTTATAAGTTTCTTATTGTAGTTTAAGTTTTATAGGGACACTATGCTAACATTGGGAACCTTGTTTCAAGGAAATTACTTAAGTTTATGTGTTTAAAAAATTATTATTTTTATATGTTTGTGGATTATTTTATTATTTTATCATGTAATATTTTATTTGATATAGTATGAGTAAAAATCATAAAATAATAATATTTATTTAATTCTATTTACAGTAAATTGATTGTCTCAATGAAGTTATATATCTTTCAAGGTCCACTTTTAAGAATATTGTACAGTCTTGATATGTATTTCTGACCTAAATTATTTGACATCATGATTCACCAAACTATTCATAGAACATAAGAATTATCATAAATATTAATTTTTTTAAGCAAGTATAAATGTATACACTAGTATATTTAAGATGGATGTACACATTTAAGTATTATATAATGATACAGAAAGGTATGTAGAGAAATAAATCCAACCAAAGGATTGAATTTTTGAGCATTACCATAGTGAATAAATAGTTTAATTTTTAATGAGTACCTATATAGGGATTATTATGTGTCAGGATAAAAAAAGGGAAGGATGTGATGGGATAATGGATAATTTTTTTTCACTGTATCATATACAATATGGGAAAAATAAAACTTATATGTACTAGAAAAATAATATATGATTAAAGAGTTAAAACATAATAACATCATGGATCTTAAGAGCTAGATACCTAATGAAGTTAAATGTTGGATTTAAATATAATATATATTAAAAAATTTATTTAATGGTTTAGAATACATACCTATGAAAAATTGAAAGTTGAATAGGATCCATTTTATAAATAGTTTATAGGGTACCCTAGAGTTCAAAGATATAAGTGACTTCTTACCCTGGTTATCTCATAAACTAGTTCACAATTTTCAATAAATATAAATACAACCATATAACAATATAAAATAGTGGTTTAATTTTTTTCTTGAAAAATCATTTCATATATCTAGTGATAAATACTGGTATCCCATGTATGAAAGTATAAAATACTTTTGGTCAATTCATAAAATTTTAGAATTTGATTATGTGAAGTTTATTATACTAATAATAGGTGGTAAGTAGGATGCGAATAATTTTAAGGTTAGAATTGATGGTTTATGATTCATATATGTTGATCTTAATTTGGAAAAGTATAAATATGAATGTTTCATTTTGGTATAATAGGAATAACCGTTTTTTATGTTTTTGATATAGTTACACAAAATTATTCCCATTTTTTACTATAAAAAATAAATAAATGTGTGAATAATGATCAGAGTTATCAAAATACTAGTATTGAGGAGGAAAACATTTTTGGTATGTCACTTGAAAGTGAATTAATATGAGACAATCCTTTTATATAAGAAATTATCATAATAAATGAAATTAGATCTCATATCGGGGTAATTATTTTGAGAAAAGATTAGTAAAAAGAATTAAATGATAAAATCTATAGAATAAAAAACAAGTGTACATGGAAATGAAAAACAAAAAATGAATATTGATAGCACATATGATATAGTAAATGAGGTTTTATTATGTTGTTACATCAAATATATATTCGAGAAATAAATATAAACAATATATAACAAAATTAAATTTTAATGTTATGTTATATATAAAAATAATATTATATGTAACTGTAAATGTTATATAAATGTAAATTTTATGTTAAGTTATATATAAAAGTCCAGTTATATAATATATGTAAATATCAATATTCTATTATATGTAAATGTCAATATTATATTTTATGTAAATGTAAATGTAAATTTTTTGGTATTTGTACATGTTATGCTTAAATTTTATCTTATCTATTATATTTAAGTATAAATGTTTAGTTATATGTAAATTTTATGTTATAAATGGCTTAAAAATGTTTTTTATGTTATGTTATATGTTATGATTTTTAAATATTCTATTATATATAAACTTAAATATAAATACAAAGGTTATATTCAAAAAATTTATGCTTTCTTTTATATAAATGTTTTTTATATGTTTAATTATTTAAATATTTTTTTATATATTATAAATGTTAAAAATTTCAATTTTCTTTAAATAAATTTAAATGTTACATAAATATTTTATAGTAAATGTAATTTTTTTAGATGTTCCATAATTGTTTTGTAAGATTTATGTTAATTTAATTGTAGTAAAAAAATGAAAAAATGTTGAAAATATATATAAAAATTATTTTTGGGAAAAATTATTACAAAAAGGAAAAATATCAATCTTGTTTTATTTTTTATTTGTTTTATCATATTTATTATTTTATCATTATTTATTAATAATATCTAAAATGTATATTTTTTATTCTACTAGTACATGTGTAACAACCAAACTTAACGTTTTGATCATATCCCGAATGACTAGAGTATATATAATGAGGTTAAGATAGTTATGAAATGTCTTGAATTGATGATCATATTGAATTAAATAAGGTTAATTTGAAAATAAAACATAATAGTATTTGAAGAATGTATTTCAATAATTAAAAATAAAAATAAATCCATCAGTTACACTAGTTTGATAAAAAAATAAAATCCCTCTACCCTAATTTATAATTGAAATTGGGTGGATGAAATATTGAGGGAAAATATTTTGGTGTAGAAATAATTAATCAATTTTATTAATAGTTTTTTATTTCATTATCATGTATATAAATTATTATCAACATGATTATATTTTTCTTCATTTTTTAGGTTGATACCATTTTCAAGAGGTATATACATCAATTTATTAGGAAATTATGTTCCTTAAAATATTTCATGAGAGAACAATATAAAGTTTTACAAGGGTTTATTCTATAATGATTGGGTCTAGTTTTCTACCTTATTAAGTAAAAAATGATGGTCCAAATCAACGAATTTATTAATCAGGACTTGGAAAAAAAAATACAAAATCATAACTTGTTTAAATTTGTTAAACACAAAACCCAAATATTTTATTACACAAGACTTAAAATACAACTATTTACCATGATATATATATATATAATAGTATTGATTTTAAAATAATAATTAAATTTTATTGTGATTTATTTTAAAAGTATTAATATAATATATAATTACCAGAAAATATAGATAAAAATCATGGTCACCAATTGGGACCCAATACAGAATAAAATATTAATTATATTTTTAATATTTTCTAATTTCTTATTCAAGAAAAAATATTTATAATAATATAATCATAAAAGGTCCGAATTATAGGGTTGGTTGTGTCACTCAAACAATGTTCAACTCCATGAGATATATAAATAGAGTGGATGAAAATATTATTTCTGAGGTCCCTAAATTTATTAGACTGATTTTCAACTAATTTATTATGATTATTTCAATTCTATATGTCATGATGAATAATTTCATGTAATAATTCATATATATATATATATAACATATTCTAATAGAACATAAACACACACACACACACACACGTTTACATGATTTCCCCCCTCACAAACACATAACATATATATTTATAGATATTGGGTTTTAGTGGGGACAACCATTATCTAAACATAATGGGAAAAAACCATTAAAATCCATTTTCAATAAGATCCTACCATTGTTTTAAATTAAGTAATATATAAATAAAGAACACACCTCTTTTTTGTGATGTTAAAGAAACTAATCTATTCTACAAGATCTTGATAAATATCCCTTAAAAGAAATAAAATTTATATTTCCTCTAAATATATCTGTGGTACAAATCACTTATTGCTTAGTTAGGATGATATTTTCTTATTTCCTACTAAAACCATAGATCAAAAAGAAATAGATAATGAGTACTATGGATTTTTTTTCACACATTATCAAAAAATTTATATATAAGAATTTATATAGGATTGAATCTATCTATATAGACTCCAAGGATAGTCATTAAACCCACAAAAAATTTCTCAAATGTTCATATATATTTAAAACATTTTATAAACTTGAAATAGTGTTACAACTCTTTGAAATTTGTGATTAAAACTCCAACTGATTTTTTAAATATTTATATAATTCATAAGTATATTCCTTTAACATCATCATGTGTAGTTTCAACCAATAATGAAAGAATATATATAATAAATAATAGTCAATATACATATTTTTATAACACTTTCACTTAAATTATAAAGAACTATGATGTAATAACCTTCCCTATAATGTGGTTTACACAAGAATGAACCATGATGTAGTCAATACCCCAACATCATGGTTTCTATTAAGTGTATATTTCTATATATCTCTCTCAATTTCACTAAATCTATATAGGATTAATGCATTTTATCTTATTTCAGATTAGATATAGTAACTTGTGAAACCATATATAAAACACATTTTGGATATCCTATAAAACTCTTTTTAGAGAAGCTACCATTATACTCTCAAAGTTTTGTATAATTTTTTATAAAACTTATCCTCATTCACACAACCACTAAGTGTAACCTATTAGAATTCTAAATGTTAAAATTATTAGGAATTCTCTAATCCATGATTAAAATAATAGAGTATGCTATAGAATGTTTTTTATTCTACTCTAGCTATAATGGGACTTGACATCATCTTTATCAAATACTTGAATATCTATACTCATGTACACTTACTATATCATATATAATATAGACAATAAAATCATTTTTTTCTTATGAAATAAAGTGACCATGAAAAAATCATATGTCCAACACATATGTTTCTAATTCATTGAGTGTATAATGGTTGAATAGATGAACATATCACATGTCATTCACCTAGACTGACGACCATATCACATAAACCTAATCCAAATAGATAAGAATATCACATTTTACATAGCTTGGTATGGGAAACCACTTCATTGGTCTATCTCAATCATGGAACCTATGTTAAACCCATAAAATAGAAGGATAAATAATATGTTTTTTAAACCTCAATTAAAGTCATGATCGACAATTTTGTAACATACTTGAACCAATCACTAATCATCAACCTAATATGAAGCACCAAATAACATCAATCATTCCACAGAATATCCAAAAGGATACAAACTTATATCAAGGGTATGATAAAACACACAGGTATATTAAATCCTCATATATCATCAAATCTATAATAGATAAACAATGAAACAACTATAAACCAGAAGAAAATCTAAGTAAAAAATGGATTTATAGTGGAAGGGATACCATAATAAATATAAACCCAATGTAATAATAAATATAAATCATTTAGAAATATGGTAATACATCAAATAGAATCACCCATTAGGATAATCATATATATCACATAAAATGATAATAATTATTATAAAATAATACTCATCCACTATCCTAAGGACCAACTGATACCTATCTCAACAAACCCGCTTAGCTCACCCATCTCATCAACCTAAACTTATAACATGAACCAAAACCTATATATGTACCATAATATCCACACATGAACTAATGTTCCCATGAAGAGTTTGATATTAAAACTCAATATTCCACCACTAATGGTGCCCCTAATAAAAACTAGTATATACATGTGAACATTCACTAAATAAAAATGAAGCTACAACATCATATGAATAAGACTAATGAAATGGTTGGTACTCTAATATCCACACAAAATTCAACTTATACATGCTTCAGCCAGTTCTAGAATGAGATAACCTTCTTTATGGTCTTAATATAACATGTGTGTGAAAGATCTATCACTACTCATTTAAACACTTAAGGTGAATGAGATATCGCCAAATATTGTTTCAAGATGAATGATAAATCACTGTTACATAATATAAGGTTAATGATATGTCTCCACCTTATTATAATAAGCGATCAAGGAATCACCAAAACATAAACCCATGGTAATTGAAAAATCATTGAAATATATCCCGATGAAAAATGACGTATCACCAAAACACAATCCCCAAGGTGAAGAATCTATCCCTATAAAATTCCTAAATGCATACATTATGTCACCAAAATTAAATCCCCAAGGTTAAAAATATATCACTAAAACAAAACCCCTAGTGTGAATTATTTATCATTAAAATACAATTCCTAAATTAAATAATCTATCACTAAAACACAATCCCCAAGGTGAATGATGTATCACTGAAACAATCCCCAAGGTGGACAATGTATCACCGAAATATAATTCCCAAGGTGAATGATATATTTCGAAAACAAAATTACCAAGATGAATATTCTATCACTGATACATAGTCCCCAAGGCAAATGGTGTTTCAATGAAACAATCTCCAAATTGAATGATGTATCATCAAAACATAATTACTAAGGTGAATGATATATCACTGAAACATAAATCCAATGTTTAATGATCTATCACCATGAATTGTATTATAAAACAGAGTATACGGGGTATCAATATGAACACAACATAATCATAAAATCAACATATCCATGGTGAAAATTGCATTACCTTAGGTATTATTCCATTTTAAGCCCATGTAATCTATAGGTTACACACACCCATCATGTTCTACACCTAGGATAAATGTTTCAAGATCATCCATTATCAACTTGTCTTAAGATCCCATAAACCTTACCAATATGAAAAGGGTAATCCTAAAATGGGAACTCATCATACCAAATCCCCATCATAGAGGTAAACTCACCCATCAACCTATCTAATAAAAAATTTCCTACTATAAAGTAATACTTAATAATTCCATACAAGGCTCACAACCCATATTAGGGACAAGGACACCCATCACATTTATATTTTATATATATCTCATCCCTTTCCCAATGAGTCATTCCTATCAAAAACCATGTGTTTAACACATAAGTTATAAGTTCCCCATCATGTTCTATATATTCCATCCTCATCACTCGAGAAACAGGAACACATAATTTTATTTCCTCCAAGGATATACTCATATACTAGAATATGCTCATATACCAAGTATCCAATGCCACGAAAACATACATAGGCTCACCCCTAGATCATCTCACTTGGTGAATATCACATATCAAACTAGAACAAACTAGATAATTAGGTCCATTACTGAATATGGCCACTCTCCTTAGGCTGTAATCCCACTTTGATCATGCCTCCCACATATGTAATATATCCATCTATAACTAAATCGTGAATACATAAAACTTGACTACTTTCTACGAGTCTAACCAAACCCTATATGAGCCTCGCATAATGAAACCAACTCATGTTTCCATCTTATACCTACCCCACTTTCTCACCCATTGTTACAATCTATAAAATATATACATAACCATATAAAGAGGTAATATCAAGGACCACCTACCATAATTATAGAGTTAACCGCTCAATATAAACCACTTTATCCTCAACCAAGAAATGATAGAAATCATCATCATCTTAGGGACCCTAATTCATCTAAGAGAGTCCATAATCAATTACAAAAACATATAAATAGATTATATAATTACTTAATTTTTTTCCATTAAGGAATAATCAAGGAAAAAATCACCATGTGATGTATCCTCCATGAAACCCCAATAAATAGTGTTAAGCCTACCCATAACATACCATTGAGTGAAATTATGATTTTTTATAACTAAATATTTATTCTTAACTAATTTCATCCCTATTTGATGAAAATACCTAAAATAAAAATAGTTATTTACATATAATTAAATGATTTACTATTACATGTGATCATCCTCCTATGGTAACCTCTATGCATATAGAGAAAAATTCCCTTTATTATATCCTGATTCAATCATGTTCTCGTGGAATTGACACCAAATATATAAATTCATGTCACTGAAATTAGAATGTATGAATACGTTGGAAAAATAAGGAATAAATAAAAGAGTAAAAGGGGAGATCTCACCTTTACCCACGAATACATAAACCCAAAACCTCAATAGATTAAAGGAGTAAAAGGAATGGAAAATTAAAGAAACGGGAAAAAACCCTATATTTTAATCTAGATAAACCCAAAAAATTATAAGGGTTTATATTATTTTTAAAATATTTATAAAAATTGAACACTACCTTGCTGGTTCATGACCCTACTCTTCTTGGTGGAAAACCCCTACCCAGGGCACACTGAAAACTATACAAGGGTATTTTGTGGTGTGACCTAAGGAATCCTGACATAATTTCCTAATATACGGAATCATTAAATAATAATATCCACTTAGTTTCACTATGATAAAGGGATTTATGGTGGAACACCTCATATTGCGCTGTGAAAACACCCCATAATCCTTGAACTTATTCTTATGTAGGGGATTTGGTGTGATCATATAAATAATGAAGTACTGTCACAAAGAATTTATTAATGCATAGAAATACTAAATCCTTGACACAACCCAATTCCCCTTTTATGGTGTTATTTTCTCTATATTAAAAAAGTTATGATAAATCCTATAAAATCTTGAAAAAATAAAAATACACATGGTTTTGAATTTTTATAACAAATATATGCCTCAAAATATGTGGGGTGTTATGAACTCCCCATCAAAACATTTGTTATCCCTAATAAGTCTCCTCATTCATATCTTATAATTCACATAGGTAACTGATGCCTGATGCATATTCTAATTCCAATCATCTTATTGGTCCTGACCATACCCATAATGAACCCTAACTAGTAGAACGACTAAATACTTAGATTCCACATGCTCTAGATTATTACATACAATAACTATTCCTTAAATTATTCATTCAAACCCATATAAAATTAATCATAGACAATCACATGAAACAATTTCTAGTTGGTTCTTAACTACACTAACCATAACTAAAAACTATAGGTCTAGCACATTGAGGCACCGACTCAATTCACCAACTCAATGAAGATTCCCAACTTTAGGAAGCATTCATGAAATTCATTATTTCTAATGTTAAACTCTTATGGTAGATGTAACTGATATCTAGGTAATATTTCATCACTTATTTTTGTACCTAAGAATATCTTGATGTTATTATCATAACATGAATCCTTTATTCATAGTGAAAATAGCCATAATCTCTTATGAGTGCTAAAAATCCATAGATTTGATCTCTCAACTGATCAAGTTATCAAATTTCCTATTGATTATTTTCTAAATGTATTGACCACATCAACTCAACAAAGATCATAACCCCAAAACCGTTTCCCCTTATATAACCATAGATAAGTAATCCACACATATCCAATGACCCTTAAAAAACCCTAACACTGATGGTTAGGTAAATCAACACACCACCATCATCATTAATTATAATCTCCCTAAAATTAAAATCTCACACTGAATACATATATGGTGAACTCACCCTATCATATTTTCCTTATTCATATACCATAAGTATGATCCATCAGGGACCCCACTATTAACTACACTAAAAATAATAATCCATAAACATAACATACATATAGACCCATACCATGAGAATTTCTCTAGGTTCTATGTAATCTTGGTGCTCCTTTTAAGTTTTACCCAAATCCCAAATTGACATGACTCTATGTAATCTACTTCGAATGGATATATCCCAATAATAGTGACCTAAATTATTAACATATAACCCTCATATTCAATCCCACCATAGGAATCACATATTCTCGATATCATATTTATAACATACTAATTCCTAACCCCCATAGTAATGTAATTATCAAAATTCCAAAATAATCATGCTAATACACATATATTCTCATCATATCACAAATCCAAGTGGTTATTATAACATTCCATCTCATATTTATCAATAATTCACAACTTATCCAAAATAAGTAATGATATCTCCAACCAAACCACAATCCTTAAAACCCATTAATAACTAAAATACACAACAAAGTCCTCATATCATATACCTATCAGAACTCAATCCATCAGTTTTAATTACCCAATCCACAGCTGATCATCACTAGAGAAACACTTTATCTCAGTCATGAATGACATTATGTTATAATGGATACCTCCCTTATCCATTTCCTTTTAATCAAAAAAAGGTGTTCGACACCTTTCATAGGGTCGTATCATACTCAATCACATTTCTAGAGTGACAATCAAAGGCATTGGAATCCCATGACCTAATCCCAAGTAGTCCTAGAGGACCAATGAGTCCTTGACCCCATCATAATATATTGGAACTTCTTAAGGCCCTAAAACCCATATTCATCTTGAAAGGACCAAACACACATCCTGATTTAGCTAACCCAAAACATTAATAAGGAACACATGAAACTATTATATATCAATAATTCCATTGTGATATTCTCATCGTAGTCACATGAATCCCATATAAAAATATCACTCTCATGAATATTTAAAAAAAAATCATTCTAATCAGTATTTTCCATGCTCTATCACAGGACGATCACACCTATTTTGTTGGATACACTAATTGTTTTCTAAAGAAATTCATTTCATCCCAAGTTTTAATGATAAAAAACCTTTAATTTTATTTCTAATTATTTTTATTAAAGTATGTAGATAAATTGTTATAATATTGTAAATATTTTTTTAAGAAGTTTTTTTTCTTTTTATGGAAAATTTTCTAATTCTAGGAGTAATATTTTAAAATAAATATGTTTAATATGAAATACTTATGATGATCATGTTTGTGTAATTTTCAAAAATTCTAAAAGGATTATATTTAAGAAAAGGCTTATCAACAATAATTATGTTTGTAAGAAAAGTCATGTGTTTGGATGAAAAAATTAAATTTGGAATCAAATAATTACATTCATAGGAAAGTAATTATGATCAAGAAAAAGTCATGTGATTGATAAAAAGACTTATGATTATAGAAAATGATTACAAAAAATACTTACACATAGTCAAAATAATTATGAAGTAGAATTCTTAATAAACTTGAAGACATATTAAGTATGAGATTTTCATGATATTTTATTATAGTATTGATAATATTATTACTATTGTAGTATTTCAAGAAAAGTATAATCCTAGTATTTCATCATCAAAAGTTGTGATATCCAAATAAATAAATGGGGATTTATTTAAAGATTATATTTCTAATAAATCATGTAGTTATAAAAAAGACAGTAACTACTCCAAAATAAATACCCTCATTTTTCTATCTTCAAAGAAAATGTCATATGTAAAATAAAAATAATTAATTTCACAGAAATATATTATTTACTCTTAACATTTTGAATTAAAATATGAGTTCAAATATAATGAGTGAATAATTTCTATCAAGTATTAATGGTTAAAAAAATTTAATAACTACTTCTCACACATACTTTGTTTATCAATATTTTATATTGGATGACTATAAAATAATATTTTTTGATGTTATGACATTTCAAGTTTCATCTAAATAAGATGAAATATATTTATAGTTGATTTCAAAGTATTCTATTTATTTGTATAAAGTCTATTAATAGTTAGTTTCTACTTGCAATTGTATGCCAAACTTGAACTCTTTTTCTACACATATATTCTTTGCTGGAGCATAGTCATTGGGGTAATTGTGGCTGGATGCCATGTATAAAAATTATTATAAGAGATCTATAAAATATCTTGGATATTTTACCAAGTGACATCATCTTTCACTTATCTATGTAGCCTCGAGAAAAAGGGATGGTATAATGAGAATCAATAAACTTTTTTAGAGAGTGATAGTGGTGTATAGAAGGGGATATTTATGCCCCAAACCAATATAAATATCTTTTGTACTTATTATATTATTTTATACAAAATATTCATTTAAAAAGTGTGGTAAAAGTTAAACTATCTTTAAAAATAATATTTTAAGTTATAGAAAATTTTAATAACTCGTTTTACCTCCTATTAAATATTTTTGGAACTTTATTGAGACAACAATTTGTATCAGAGAAAGTGAATTATGAGTTGTCAACTACTGCCAGTTTAAGTCTAAAGATCTATTCCTAAGTCTCTAAAATGGATAATTCTAAATAATTAATGTTCTTAATTTGTTCACCATAATGGAAAACTTAGATGATTATCCTCATGAAGAATCTAGGTTTGACGGTCTATCTTAAAGGTGTATATACCTATAAAATTCTAAAAGGTGTACCCAAAACAAGGGATGCTATAAAAGAAAACTAATTTTATCTCTACTATAAATCCATGGATGCAATTATGTGTTCATTAGGTCTTGATGAGTTTAATCATGATTCACAGTGTAATACAGCTCATGAAATGTGGAATACAATTTTGTTTAAAGATAAAGGAATTGATAATGTTTGAAAACTTAGGTATAGTACATAAAGATCATGTTTAATACTTTATGAATGCTGGGAGGAAAAAGTATGACATAGTTAAATAAAATATTAACTGAAATTAAAAATGATGTTTTTGATTTGGGAACTTCAGTTCCAAAATCAGATCAAGTTTTAAAAGATATTTAAATATTAAATTCTAAATGGAGTGGATTCTCAGATGATCTATGATAATAAAAACCTATAAAGGACATAAAAATAAAGTGTTTTATTGTAACTCAAATGATGTATGAGGTAGATTTAAAATATAAAATTAAATATACTAGTTTAGTCAAAAAAGAAAATTTTTTCTTGAAAATATATACTTTAAAGGATAAAAGGAAACTCAAATAAAAATTATTTAATAACTCATCCAATAAAAAAAAAAACCATTTTATAAAAGGATAAGAGAATTTAAGAAATAATTCAATAAGAAGTAATAGTTTGATATAAATTGAAAGGAAGTAAGATGTTATAAAGGCAAAAATATTTGGCATATCAATCCTAATTTCCTTGAGTTGAAATATAATAATAAATTTTAAAGGAAGTTCAAATGAAAGCATGATTATAAGAAAAAGGAAAAAAAGAAATTAAGGATATGTGGAGTGATTCTAAAGATGACAGTAGTGAATCTCATTCTGATTTAGAGGATGAGCATACTAATTAGAAATTCAATACGTGTTTAATGGATTAGACATATGAGGAACATCATGTTTATTATTCTTCTTCTAAATATGAACCTGATTCTAAAAATTGATCTTTTGAGGAATGAGTATTTAAATATGGTATAAGAATAATGAAAATATATAAATAATAATAATAAGATTCTTATGAAATCTATTGAATCTGTTATCAATGAAAAAGAATATTTATCCAAACATATTCGAGAATTGAAATATAAATTATAAAAATCAGCTTCAAGTTGTGATGTTAATGAAAAAAGTGGATGAAGTTAAATATATAAAATATGTTTGTGGTGTTCTTACCAAGGGTAGGATCACCTCAACTAAATCCTTAGAAATGAAAAAACCAATAAAGTCAAATAATTCATAGGTAATAATGGAGAGAAACCTAAGATATATAAAAATCATCTTGTTCCTAACTCTAAATATAGAAAAATAAATAATATTACTTTTTTTCACTATTTCATAAATGGTCATTATACTAATGACCTTTATCTATGATATCCTCAAATATTTAGTATAAATAAGTATTTTTTTATAAAAATACCTAATTTTAAATCTTTAAATTTTGGAAATCATAAAAAGATTTGAGTTCCCAAATCTTTTATAGCTAACACTACTAGACCCAAGTGAATTTTAGAACCCATAAATATTATTGTTTAACATTTTTTAGGAAAAAACCGTATGAATAGAAAAAAAGAGTTTATGGATAATTCTTTTTCAATCCATATGAGTGTATATTTATAAAACATATATTCACTATTTAAAAATGATGGAGGTTATGTCACATTTAATGATAATTCCGAAGGAAAAATCACTAGAGTTAGATCTTTTTGAGATCCACAACCATTCTTAAAAAAAGTACTTTATTTTAAAGTATTAAATTAAAACCTAATATGGATTTATAAACATTTTTAATGTTGTTTCTATATCCATTTTTTCTTGTAATTTTTTTATTTTTTCAAAGATAAATCATTTAAATTTTCAGCACCATGAACTAAGAAGGTTTACACGAAAGATGTTTATTATTTATGTAAATATAATTAAAACTATTTGAATACTTAAATTAATGAATTTTGGATTTTTTGTAGAAAAATTAGACACTATAATGTTTATTCCTTTAGAAAATTATCCAATAAAAATTTGATTTCTAATTTGACTCAATTTAAATTGGATAAAAAGAAACTATATGATTCATTTAGATTGGGAAAGAAACATAATTCATATTTTAAACAAATTAAAGAGGTTTCTATATATAAACCACTTATACTTATCCCCATGGATTTGTTCAGATCATCTAGAACTATAATACTATGTGGAATTTTTTATATATATTTTAGTTGATTATTTCCCTTGATTTACTTGGGTTTATTTTTTAACACATAGGAGTTAATCTTATAGTATATTTTTTAACTTTTGAAAACAAGTAACAAAATGAAAAATATGATAAAGTTGTTTCTTTGATAAGTGAAAATTAGTGAGAGTTTAAAAACCATAATTTTAATTTCTTTTGCTTAGAACATAACATTAAACATTCATTTTCCCCTATAACATATCAATATAATCGTGTTGCTGAAAGGAGGAATATAAACTTAAAAGATATTATTAGAAATTTTTTTTGGGAAGATTTCATGCCTACTAAATTTTGGGTTACAACTATTAATACTACCTGTTATATCATCAATAGAGTTCTAATAACTCCTATCTTAAATAAAGCACCACAAGACCTATGTAATAATATAAAAAAAGTTTGTACACTTTAAGTACTTTAGATACAAAGTGTATATCTTGAAATCAAAGAACTATCTTGGTAAGGATGACACACAAGATGATGAAGGAATAATATTATGTTATTTTACCAGTTTTAAATCCTATATAATTTTCTATAGGAAGTAAAGGATTTTTTAAGAATATAATCATGTTAAATTTTATTAATGATATACATTTGATCATACAAAAATTCAAATTGATGACCTAAGTGGTTCTTTTGATAAAAATGATACTTTAACCTCTCTTCAATGACAAGAGGATGATGATATGGCACATGATTATGAAGAATAAAGTCATTAAATAATTGAATCTAAAGAACCTAAAAGTGTGCTTCCTAGATAAACTAGAACCCTTAATAACCATCCCTTTGAGTATGTTTTAATAATATTAGATAATGGTGTTTGGATAATAAGAAATGTAGGAAACCATACTAAATTTTCTACTTTTCTATCATAGATTGAACCTAAAACTATATAATAAACTGTAAGTGTTGAAAGTTTGGTAATTGACATGTAAGAGGAATTAAACTAGTTCAAGAGGAAAAAGGTATGTTATTTCATTAATAGAACATAAAATTATCCTATCATTAGAATAAAATGGGGTTTTATAAATAATCAGGATAATAATGCGGTGATAATAAGCAACATGGATTAGTTTCTAAAGGTTATAAACAAAAGGAAGAAAAAGAATATGACGAAAACTTTTCCCCATTTTAGGTAATATTATATCAGGATTATCTTAGCTTTTGAAGCTTATATAATTATAAAATTATTTTGGATTTATATAAAATTTAGAATTTTAAATATATTTTAAATGGAGGAGGTATATGTTGAACAACCTCTAGGTTTTGAAGACCATCATTTTCCGAAATATATTTTTAAACATACTAAAGAATTGTATAGTATTAAAAATGAACATGGTTCTTGGTATGAATGATTAAATTAATTTATTTTTTCAAATGGTTTTAATTTATTATTGGAAGACCATAAAATCTTTAATAAAAACTTATGAAAATATGTTTTTTCTAGTTCATATTTATGTTGATGATGTAATTTTTGGCATTAAAAATCAAATATCATGTAACTATTTTTCAAAACTTATGAAAAAATAATTTGAAATTAGCACGATGGGTGAGCTGAAAATTTTAACTTATTTTAAAATGTACCAAGAAGATTTTGAGAATGTTTTAAATTTGGGAAAATATATACAAGACTTACTAAACATTTTTGGACACAAAAAAATAAAGTATATTTAACTCTCATGAATTCCAACATTAAACATGATTTGGATGAAGATGGTAAGATAGTTTAAAATAAGTTAAATAGTGTAATTATTGGATTTTTGATATATCTAGGTGCTATTAGATCATACATTTTGTTTTCTGAGTGTTTATGTGTGAGATTTCAAGAAAACCCAAAGGAGGCACATTTAATAGTTTGTAAAATAATTTTAATGTATTTGAACAAAACTATCCCACATTATTTAATTTTCCCAAAAAACATTTGACTTTAATTTATTTTCATAGTTGGATTCCAAATTTATATGTTATAGGTGATATAATAAAATTATATCTAGAACCTACCACTTTGTAGGAAAATATATGGTTTCTTAGTCTAGTAATAAGTAGAACTTAATTTCATTATCAACTACTTAAGATGATTACATTGGAACTAATAGTTTTTTACATGTTTTGTGGATGAAACACACTTTGATGGATTTCTAATTCAACTTTGATCATATTTTAATTAAAAGTGACAACACTTCTACTATCAATATTTTAAAAACAATTAAGTTTCAAAGGATCGAATAACAACAGGGGGTGAATCATTTGTTCAATTATTATAAGTTTCAATTATTTTATAAACTTTACCCATGAAAAATATTAAATTACATTACATTAAAATCTTTTAGTAATAACCCAATCATGAAAAATTATGAAATAAATTAAAGCACACAATATTTACAAGGTTTGACCTCTGTGTGAGAACAAACCTTGCCATATCTACTCACGTGGGTCTATGAAAAATCACTATTATAAAGAAGTGAATATAACTTGTGTCTAATCACTAGTACAAAAACCATTTTTTACGTCGGTTTTTTTTGCTTTTTAACGTCGGTTTTTAGGCGACGTTATTGCGAGCGACGTTAAAAATATGATTTTTTACGTCGGTTATTTAATAACCGACGTAAAAAATGGGCTAATATAGTTTTTAACGTCGGTTTTTAAAAAAACCGACGTGAAATACATTCTGGAAATGGCGATAAGAAGCCATTTTTTACGTCGGTTTTTGAAAAAACCGACGTTATAAGTAATTTTTTACGTCTGTTATTTAATAACCGACGTAAAAAATGTTTACAGTATTGTAGAAAATTTTCTAAGCTTTCATTTGACAGGTCATAGAGCTCAAACGGATTTACAGATCAAAAGTTATGACCATCAGAAGTTTGATATTTTTTTCGAGGAAAGATTGAATGAGCCAACCGTAGCTTCATATTAGAAAGAATTTTTGAATCCGTAGGAGTATTTGTAGTTTTATCATGATATAAAGAATCATCCATCATTATAATAAATTAACAATCGTTAAATGGTATATCAATTAAGAAAACTACTCATAGAAAATATAAATCATGGTAAAATAATTACAAATACCTTGATGAGGTCGCGGAAATAAGAAATTGTTGATTCACGTTGAAGATAAAACAAGTTGATTCGGTGGAACGATGATGGTTGAATGAAATAATCGTAAAATGGTATGTCATTTAAGAAAACAAATCATAAAAACCATAAACCATGGATGTATGATTAAGTATACCTTGACGAGATCGCGGAAAGAAGAAAGAATTGATTCGCGTTTGAGAGAAAAAGAGTCGATTTGGGGGAACGATAATGGTTGAAATAAATGATCGTAAATTTAAGATGGGTGTATAATGGAAACATATAATTGATATTCTATGAGAAAACGCGGTATTAAAAATTTTAGGCGGCAATTCAAAATTTCGATGCCGCGCTGTAAAAAAATTGAAATTTCGCGTTCGCGGGATATTAAAATTTTCATTCACGTCGGTTTTATGATAACCGACGTGAAAAGATATTAAAATTTTCACTTATTTTTCACGTCGGTTATTATAAAACCGACGTAAAAAATCAATCTTCATCACTCTTTCATGTCGGTTATTAAATAACCGACGTGAAAAATCAATTTTCATGACTTTTTCACGTCGGTTATTTAAGAACCGACGTTAAAAGGTATTTTTCACGTCGGTTATTTCATAACCGACGTGAAAAATGTTTTCACAAATGTAGTTCATTTTTCAAGCTTTAATTTGACAGGTCACAGAGCTCAAACGGAGTTACGGGTTAAAAGTTATGGCCTTCCGAAGTTTGACATCCTTAAGACATCGTTTAGAGATGATCAACTTCTGAAGGCCATAACTTTTAATCCGTAACTCCGTTTGAGCTCCGTGACCTGTCAAATTAAAGCCTGAGAAATGAACTACATTTTTTTAAACATTTTTAAAGTCGGTTATTAAATAACCGACTTGAAAAAGTCACGAAAATTGATTTTTCACGTCGGTTATTTAATAACCGACGTGAAAAATAAGTGAAAATTTGAATATATTATCCTGGAAAAGGATTTTTCACGTCGGTTATTTAATAACCGACATGGAAAAGTGATGTACATTTATTTTTAACGTCGGTTATATAATAACCGACGTGAAAAATCAAATAAAATGGATTTTTGACACCGGTTCTTATATAACCGACGTGAAAAATCGGAGAAAATGTATTTTTACGTCGGTTATATAATAACCGACGTGAAAAATCTATTTTTAGATATTTTCACGTCGCTTCTAAAAAACCGACGTGAAAAATGGTGACGTAAAAAAATGTTTTTGTACTAGTGAATTTAGTTATAAACCTTGTATATCCTGATAATAAAGATTATACTGACTCCCATCAGTTTACAAAGTTTTCTAAAAAATAATTTGAGCCACAAAATTAAATGATCATAAAATGTTTTTCTCTACAAAACTCTATTCAGAAGCTCATTCGGATGTCCTTGGGTCCGATTTGCTCAGTCTAATAAACTACGTACAATTGGTCTCAGTATGATAAAACCTTTTCTCAAATAACACTTCTAAAACTCTTGTCAAATTCTTATACCGATCTTCCTCATTCTGATCTTCTTAGTTCAGTAAACAAAACTTTTATTAGCCTGATCATTTTATGAGATCTCTATCTGGAAAGTAACTATGAATCAAACTTTTTAGATTTCCAAACTTTTCACCCTTGAAAATGTTGCAAAGTATGAATGTGATATGAATCTATTTATTGGCATCCCATAATAAAAATGGTGTGAGACTAAAAAAACTTCTCCCACTCATTCAAAATTACAAAAATCCAAAAAAAGTCACATTTTAATTTCGAATTTGACTACTTCAACTCTTCTCAACTCTTCTAGAACCATACTGAATCTTATAATATATTATAATAAATCATCCTTCTCAAACTTACTTACTTCTTATATCTGATCAGGGGTGTCCGATTATATTTAATTTTGTGACTCAGATAGATTTTTCTGCGTCAAAATGTTTCTGATAAACTTTCTTATAGAAACTATATCTGATGGAGTTTATTATAAAAATATTACCCGATGCATCATATGTTCATAATCTCTGATTTTTTATCCTTTTCTATTAACCCAGTATGAAAAAATAAAATAATTTATCATTTTTTTACCCTGAATCTCCAAGACAATTGTAAAATATTGAATTTTTTTGCAACTTATAAGGACATTAGATACCTATGGAAACTAAATAATTCTCTCATATGTAATTTATTCCTTATTAAAATGAACATATTATAATATGAATTATCAGTGTCAAAACTAATCTGATGTATTAGTTTCAAAACATTTCTGATGAATCTATATCAGTAGCTCATCCAATTGCAAACTTTAACTCTCCCCTTGTCTCGTTTCAATTAAACACAATTATTTTAGAGTATTAAAATTTTCAGAACTGATATCTCTCTGATGGATTGGAATAAATAAGTATAATCACTCAAATATTTTTTATCCATTGTTTTATCAGAGGGAGGTATCCATTTGATGAATCAATGCTTATTCTGAGTATGATGGATCGGTTCCCATTATTGATTTGATAGATCGGTGTCTATTCATGGTCTGATATATTTTCCTTAACTCAGTCTGACTGACTTTCTTTATTTCAACATAAAGTTAAACACAACGAAATACTCATTATGATGTTCTGCATTCGATGATGAATCCACTGAGAAAATTTTAAATACATCAAATGCTTTTATCACGAGACTTTTAATGATTTATGTGAACTTTAAGATCCGTAAAGCATCATAAGACTTAAGGTTAGAATCTTTAATAAATTTATAACTCCTAATTTAAATTTATTTATTCATTATTTTGAACAAAATTATGACTTCCTCACTTAGTAAATTCTGAATTTCTGCCAACCATGGTGTCCGATTAATTTTGAACTTCATCCAGATGAATCTAATACCAATGGTGATTTTGATATTTAATGTTGAAAAAACTGTCAACATGAATTTTTATAATAACTTCATCATCAAGTGATCCTATGTTCGATACAATTTGTATGGAAAAAAATTTCTACCCTTTTTTGTTTAGGTTCAAACTTTCATCACTTACTTCTCATTGATAACAAAAAAAATCTTTTGAAAATATATTAGTTGTCAAAAAATTGAAAAATATGTTAAAACATCACAAAATATTTTCAATATCGCGATTTCAATTTTTTTGAAACATTCATTGTAAAATTTTACAATTCACTAGTTTTCAAACCCTCATACTATTTATAAACTTAGTTTAGAAATAAAAAAAATTTCAACATGTATCAAAACATAGCCTCTCTCAAAAGAGAGTGTCCTGACACAACACTACTGAAAAAATTAATTTTTTTGAAGGAATTCCATCCCTCAGGGAAAAGAAAATTTTATGTCCATATAAAGATAAAACCCCTCACATTTTTATTTTTTCTCACATTTATTTTTCTCTCCCCATGGATTATTATCTATTCCATTATCTGATACCCACATCTTCAGATTCATAAAATAAAGACAAGTAAAAACATTTTATAAAGTACAAAGTTTTTACTTTCTCTCCCCTATTGTTAACACAATCCAAACCACAGTGGGGGTCTTCCTTATGGGATTTTTGGAATTCATTAGAAGAGGATGAACATGTAGTTTTAGCCTAAAATATTAAAATCTCTATTTTGTCATTTTATTTGTGAAAGCATTAGCAATCTCATATTTCATTGAAGAATATTCCATCACAAAATATCCAGCAGTAAATTTATCTTTTATAAAGTGAAACATGATATCAATGTTCTTTTATCTTGAATGTTGGATAGGATTTTTAGAAAGATCAATTCCACTCAGATTATCAAAAAGTATTTTCAATGGTTTTAATCCTTTAATGTTCAAGTATTCCATGAAAACTTTCATCAATAACATTTGAGTACAAGCTTATGTTAAAATAAAATATTCTAATTCTACTATGGTCAACATTGCTTAATGTTTTTTTCTTACTATTCCATCTCACACAACATTATACCATGTCAAATGTTCCTCCTAAATTTGATTCTATATTATTATAATCTTTGTCCCAATAAACATCTGTAAAACCATGAAGGTTAATGTCATAATTTCTTTTGTAAACCAGCCTATAAAAAGTTGTTCCTTTAACAAATCTCAGGATTAGATTTTCTTCCAAAATTTGAGATTATTTTGGTTCACTTTGAAATATGCAACAAAAATTCACATCATAAACAATATCATATTTGAGTCTATGATATAATTAAAACTTTCCATTAGCTTCCAAAATTATTTTTTACTCACACATTTTCCAGCTTATTATTTATTTATCTTTGTGATCACTAAAATTAGAGTAGAAACTTATTTGGGATTCACCATCCTAAAATTCTTTAACAATTCTATAGAATAATTTTATTGAGTTAAGAAATTTTACTTTTACTTTTTATTGAACTTTTAAGATAATTAAGAAATTTAATTTTTCAAACATTGACGCTTCAAAATTATTCTTCACTTCCTCAAAAAATTCTTCATAAACTTTATCTTCTGACCCATAAAAATTATATCATATAAATAAATGAGTAAAATTAGTGTATTAGAGTTAAATTATTTCACATAAAAGTTAATAACAACCATTCCTTTAAAAAAATTAAACTTTCTCAAATAACTATAATTGTTTGAATACGAGGAACATGGGGATTGTTTCAACCCATACAAAAATTTCTTTAATAAACAAAGTTTTATTTCATATTTATCAAGTGGAAACCAACAAGGTTTTTGAATGTAAAATTATTCTTAAATCACTCCATTTAGAAAATATAGTTTTCCTTCCATTTTATAAACTTTTTAATCTCAATGTGAAACAACTTATCAAAACATTATGATCATTTATAATCTTGCAGTTGGGGAACATTTTTCTTCAAAATCCACACCTTCCACCTATGTATAACCTTTAAAAACAAGTCTTTCTTTTTTTCCTAAAACTTATCCATGTTAATTAAATTTATTTATATGAACCCATTTTGTTTCGATAAAATTTTTCTTTATTAGATGTGGAAAAAGTTCCCACGTTTCATTTTTGTCAATTTAATTCAATTCACCATTCATAGAATCCACCCATTCTTTATGCCAAATAGCTTCTACAACTGATTATGGTTCATCTTTTGAGATAAGGGTCTATTTTTTTCCATCCTCACTTTCATGAGAAATATTAATTTTATCTTCCTCAAAATTATTTACATTTTTTTGGATATTAAATAACATTTTCATCATATGAATCCACCAAATTTTTAAAACATTTGTTCCAAAATTTATAACTTCTTTAATTAGTGAATATCCCAAAAAAATACTTCTTCAGCCTTCTCATCAAACTTTCCAAGATCTAGATATTTTATTTTAAGAAAATATTGGCTTCCCAAACATTTTAAGTACTTCAATGAAGGTTTTTTATTATAAAAAATTTCATAAGAAGTCATGTTGGATTTTATCTTGAACAAACATCTATTATTAACATGTACATCAGTATTAAAAACTTCTCTCAAATAGAAATTTGATGGTGTGTATTATACTAAAATTATTCTTCCAATTTATATAAAACATCTATTATTATATAATTCTAATCCATTTTTTGGGGTATATGGAGCACTATAATGATGTTTGATTACATTATTTCTTATATAAGTTTCAAAAGTATTGCATGTGAATTATATACCATTATCTTTTGTCAACTTTTTTATGTAAACCCCCATTAAATTCTCAATATATTTTATAAAGAATATGATTATTTCCATATCCTCTAACTTGAGACTCATAAAAATTATTTTCATTGTTGAAGTGAAATAATTAATTAATGTGATAAAGTACAAGTCACCTTTTGTTGATTGACATCTCATCGACCCACATTAGTCGAAATGAATAAGTTCAAGAGGACTGGTAGAATAAATCTCAACTTTCTTATGACTTTTATTATAAACCATTCCTTTACGAAAAGTTACGCAAACATCTTCTTCTATTTTTTTATTTCAATAAAATATTGTACACCATCAATTTTTGAAACTTATTTCATACTTTTCGTACCAAGGTGGCCATGTCTTCTATGCCATAAATTATTCTCATATTTAGCACCTAGGTAACATGTGTTGTTAAGTTCTAAAATCTAAAATATATTTTCACTGGTTGTTTATCCACTAGTCACAAATTTTCCATCTTCAATACTTTTGATGATTCAAGAATATTTTCTATAAAAAAATTTGTTTCCATCATCCCAAATTTGACTCACAATTAGTAAGTTATGATTGAGCCCATCAACAAATAGAACTTCTTTTGTTTTTAGTTTTTGAGGTTCTATCTCCTCATTTCATATTCCTATAATTTTAAAGGAACTATAATTTCCAAAATTATCTTCTACACCACCATGTTTTTCAATATTATTAAATATTATTATATCACCTATCATGTGTGAAGAAAAACCACTATCATGTATCCATGGTTTGTTACTTTTACTTTCTTTTAAAGATGTATCAACAAAAAAATCTCTTTCTTCAACTTTATTATTTCCTTCATAATTTTATTTTATACCATAAAAAAATTTCTAGAATAATTATCATACATATTTTGGCATGATGACCAACCTAATCACATCATCCATAAATTTATTTCAAACATTCAAATTGATCTTTTTTTTGGAATGTTTATAACATCTTAATATTTTCCTTTTGTAACTTACCGGAGGTTAGGAAAGCTACTCATTTTTCTTCCAATATTTCTTTCACTTTGATTAAAAATTATTTGAAGAATTAAAAATTTATAACAATAATAATAAGACCTATGCCCAAACATTCCACAAAACCAGAAAAAATCATAAAATCTTGATTTTCTATTGATGTGAGATCTTTCTCTATAGAAAATTTGTTGAGGTTGATGAATTATTCAAACTTAAACATACTCTAGGAATGAAACAAATTTCTTATTTAGTGAGATTTCAAATTTTTTAGATATGATAGGTTTCCCACATCCCTTATCAATACAAACATTCCCACAACATATTATATCACTTGAAATGTTAGAAAAATAAAATGAAACATTATTTCTAAAGGGTGATAATTTCACCTAATTCTTGATTGGATATTTCTCAACAAATTTATAAGTCTAAAATTTTACTTCAAAGGATTTTTTAGTTTTATATTCATCTTCCTAAAGGTACTTTCAAACTTAATAAGTTTTTATTCAAACCTATTAACTTCTCCTTCCTTAGCATCGAGCTTCTTATTGAGATCTTCAACTGAATTAACTTGTTCATAAATTATAAGTTCATAACTTTATATATTCTATATGTATTCTTATTAAATATTGAAAATATCTTTTTCACCATAAAAAATTATTCACTTTATTTATTTATCATTATGACTTATTTATTGAGATATCTATTTTCCTCAAGAAATGAAACAATTTATGTTCTGAGCCGATACTCTCTATAGGATTATTCACCTCCTTCTTCTTAACCATTTAAGGAGTCTTATATTTTAATTTTTTTTAAATGAATGTTATAAATTTTTTTGAACTCTCATCTTTTGAAGAATTTTGTTCAGTTGAGTTTAATTCATATTTCTTGATCAATATACTTCTCTTATTACCAGTAAAATTCTGTATATATTTTTTAGATGAATTTTATTCCTTGGAATTTTTTTTCACTTCTTCCATTGAGGGTTCTTATTATAACCATATTAATATTCACCAAATTTCTTCATAGGAAAATTCATAGAAAAGTTTCTTATTCCACCACACTCAAAAAAAATTAGTGGAAGTTTTACTCCATACTTTATTATTCCTCTCAGATAGTTCTTATAGATAATAGCATGGTTTTGTCATTTGTCTCACCATCCTCAATATTTATATAATCACAAGGATAAACATCTTCAATATCTTGAATTTTAATCTTTCTCATAACTTCAAAATCTATTCCATTTTTAAAATTATTTTTGAACATTGGAGATTTTATCAATTCATCAGAAACAATAAAGTTATTCAATTAATCATGATATAAATAATCTTTATATTTTAAAGTTAAAATTTTAGAATCAGAACTGTCTGGAAGGTTTTTTATAAGTTTCTTTGCTATCGTAAAATATTCTAGAATATCACCAAAACCTATGATGTTTCAAAAAAAAATTCATTTACACTTGTTATGTATTCAAACATAGTTTTTTAATATCTCATTATTATGTCTTCAAACTTACTATACCAAATTTTTATTTGTACTTCCATCACTTTATTATTCCCTTAAAAATACGTTTTATTTTCTCCCACATAATTTTGAAGTTTTTAAACCCATTACCTTCATAAAAAAATTTATAATAGATACATGAGGATATCATTTCTATAATTTATATCAAATTTAATATTTCTCCTGTCAGCAATCATTATAGGAAAATATTTATCATTAGGTGGGAAATGTTTTTATAAGTATTAAGAACTTGCATCAAAAGAGAAAGAAGATAAGTAATCATCTTATTTTTTCAACCATAATATTTTTTCCATCAAATGTATACATTTATCTACTTTTAAAAAAACCAAGATTATCCATGATAAGGATTTATTTAGGTAACCTTCCCTCTAATAACAATTTAAGTTACAAAGGATCAAATAACAATTTCTTGTGTGTCTGTGAGAAAGAACGTCCTTTACATAGCCACTTCTATGGGTCTATGAAAATTTACTATTATGAAGAAGTGAATAAAACTTATATCAAATCTCATAAGACACCTTATACCTCTTGATAAAAAATATTATACTAAATCCCATTAGTTTTCAAATATTTATTTCAAAACAATTAATCCAAAAAATAAAACAATCATAATTTTTTTCCACAAAACCCTATTCAAAACCTTAGTCTGATTTCCCTTGGTATGATTTCTTCAGTTCAATGAACTCAGTCCAATGAACATAGTACGATGAACCTTTTTCTAAAACTATAGTTCTCAAACTCAACTGAACTGCTCAGACCGATATTCCTTAGTCTGATCTTCTCATTCAAATAAACAAAACTTTTAGTATTATGATCTTCTTATGAGATCTATGTCCGAAAAGTAATTATGAATAAAAATTAATATAATTTTTACTTTTTCACTTGTAAAAAGGTTGAAAAGTATGAATTTACTATTCATCTATTTATTGGTTTCCTAGAATATCAAATGCCAGAGACCAAAAAAAATTTCCTACTCACTTAAAATTACAAAAACCTAAAAAACACTCACATTTTAATTTTAACTTTGTCCACTTCATATCTTCTCAAATATTATAGAACCTTCTTGAATATTCTCGAGTCTTCTCAGGAATCAGCTTTCTTGAACTTATTAACTTATTTAGTCCAATTAGGTGTGTCCAATTATATTTCATTTTGTGAATATGATAGATTTTATTGGCTTAGAATTAGTCCTATGAACTTTCTTACAAAAACTTTTTATGATATAATTTCTAATAAAAATATAATCCTATGTGTCATATATTAATCATCTAATTTTTTGTATCCTTTCCCATTGAACCATAAGAAAAATTAAAATAATTTCTTATTATTTTACACTGAAGCTCTAAGCCAATTGTAAATGGTTGAATTTTTTTTTGAAAATTTTAAATAATATAGTTACCCATGGAAATAAAAAACCTCTCATACCTTTAAATGATTCCTCATTAAAATTAATTTCTCAGTAGATGACTTATCGGTGTCATATCTCATCAGATGAATTTGTGTCAAATTCTACTTGATGAATTAGTATTAATAGCTCATACGATTGCAAACTTGGACTCTCCCTTTGTCTCTTGTCAAGTAAACCCAATTCTTTTATATTTTGCAAATTTTCAAAACCTATATCTATTTTATGGATAGAAATAAGAAACTTTGATCAATCCAATATTTTTCATTTGATGAATCGGTGTCTATTTCGAGTCTAATGGATCAGTTCCCATTCCTAGTCTAATGGATCAGGGTCTGTTCCTGGTCTGGTGGATCTTCCACTACTCAGTCTAACGAAATTTATTCATTACGAATGAATACTCCTTAGGATGTTCTACATCTAATTATGAATCATCAAAACAACTATTAAATAATTCAAACACTTTTATCATTATAATTTTAATGATTCATGATAACTTCAAGATTTGGAAAGCATCCTATGAATAATGATTAGAAATTTGAGAACTTATTAACCCATGATGTCACTGTCTTTATTCAACCTCTTTAACAACATTATGACTCCCTTACTCATTAAATTATGAATTTCTAATGGCCAATATGTCCAATGAACATTGAACACTATGAGAAAAATCCGAGACTGATGGTGCATCCAATAAAATTTTTTACAAAGACTTTCAGTATGCATATTTGTAATAACTTTTGAATTCAGTGATCCTCTATCTGATACACTTTTTCTAGAAAACAACTTTGTGCCATAATCCTAATTGATAAAAAAACATTATTTTTCATATATATTAGTTGTCAACAAATAAAAAACATGTTAAAATATCACAAAATATTTTCAAAATCTAATAAGTCATTTGAGGACCAGACACATTGATATAAGGAATCATTTCTTAAGGGTTCACTCAAAAAACGTTCCATATCTTTAGAATTAATTTTTACTCAAAATAAATTATCATATATTTTTATTAAAAACTTTCTTTTCAATCAATTTCATTTTATAAAAAGTTAATTAAGATTATTTGAATTTAAATAATTTTATTATGACTTAAAATTTATTATTTATTAACTAAGTACATTAATTTATTTCATTTTCATAATTATATATTTATCAATATGAGTTTAGTTATCTTAAATTTTTTTTAATTTTATTTTATTTATTGGTTTTTAATTTTCATTTCGAACTATCATGTTCTTAGTCACTCAAAATGGATTTTTTTATCTTTTTCTATAGTACTTTAGAAGTTAAAATTTATTTGGGTTTAAATACACTTGATTTAAGTCCCCTATGGCTCATTATCATATTTAACTCGAATCAATACACTAAACCCTTTCTTTCATGACCTCTTAAACATTCGTAAGTATGATGAAATCCAAAAGAGATATTTCTGTAGCTTTAGAAAGCTCAAAGAAAGTGAAGTTGAGAAGTGATCTTGAAGAGTGATTCATGGAAAAGATATCAAATTTTTATGGATGAATAAGATGAGTCATTTTATAATAATGGTTTTAATATTTCAAGGATGGAATGAGTAATAGATGAGGAAAATTATTTAATTGTTCTTGATAAATTAGTTTTATAGTGATATGAAAATGATTTCCCTTTCTTTGGTCAAGATGAATATATTATTGAATTGAAGTTAAATGGAAAAGAGATATCCATTTATACTATGAAAATGGATAATTTTTTCACTACCCATATGGATTTCAATATATTATTATCCATTATTTTATTTTTGATGATGAAATTAAACCACTATTTATTATGGAATTCTTGTTTGGATCTGTTGTTTTTGAGAAGAAATTCCAAAAGTATTTAGAGCCTAAATAAATAGTATTAAAAGTTTTTCCAGAATTGAATATCCCAAAGAGATTGTGATCTTGATAAGTTTAAATTCCAAGACATCAATTTGATGTATGTTTCGGTGAATGATAAAAAGGTAAACTTTCCTAGATATATAGTGAGATATATGTATTATTGCAGTCATTCAAAGCGTGGGATTAAGATATATCCTTATAGAAGGATTGACTATGCTCTAGGAAAAAGTATACCGACCTTAGTGAAGTTGAGGTCACCAAGTGAAGGGGTTTTTTATAGTCTAGTAATATTTATGATATCAAGTTTAAGTGATTAAAAAACATTTTATGATGATCTACGTGCAAGATAATATGAAACAATATATAAAATATAAAAATAAAGAATTTAAATAAATAAGTGTACCATACAATAGAGAGAATTTGAAACATATTCTAACTCAATCTCATGGGTTTGATAATGATCAGTAAGTGTAAAAGGAATCTCACCTTCATGGTGTATCCACATTCTATGCTGAATCATCTGAAATTCATATAGTATTCATATTTTCTCCAAGTTATGCTAGTACCTCTATATGAAAAGGAGGAACATGAAAGTGAGCTATGGTTCTCAGATAGTTTTATCCAAGAATATTGATCTCAATATTTTACACACACTAACACTTCCATCACATGGAAGGGATTTATATAACACCCAAATATTCTCTAAAGGTTTTATCCACATTAACTAATGTGTTAAATTTCATGTTTAAATTCTATGTCCAGTTCATGCATCATATGAATTTACTACTTGTACATTTAATATAACTATTAAATCAATTAATTTAATGATATATTATGTATATTATTTTTTTGGGGTTCCATCACAAAAAAATACCCAATGCATGAAAATCATAATTTTCAAGAAATTTGATATAAAAAACCTAAATATATTATATATAAATATAACATTAGGGAATATCTTATTCAATATCTCACTTTTACGAAATAATAATTGAATTTGTAGAATTTAAACTTATATTTTATCATATACAATAACTTGTGAAACCATATCCAAAACCCTTTAATATTTTTTTGGAAATCTATCATTAATTTTACCTTGTATTACATCTTATGTAATACCTTGGGATTACCCATCCATTTTTTTGGATTAAATAAAAAAAATTTATATCTCCTCTATGATTTAAAATAAATCCCCATTTATTCAACCATAAAGTTTGACCCTACATTACTTTAAAAAATAGAAAACAAATACAAATCTGAACATCTATTTATTTAAGCAAAGAGTGGCCTCTAGCAAAGAATCAGTGCCACTCAAGATATAAAGTGATCTAATATGATCTTCATCAAACACATGTGTCTATAAACCTATATAAACTAGTATAAATCATATACAAATGTACATTATCATATTTTCTCTTCAACCAAGACATTGAGTGACCACATGACACAAAACATATGAATCCCATATAGGAAACTCATGTGTTCTCAATTCTCATTGTGTAGACTGAACTGATCGATGAATACATCACATGACATTAATTATTTTGGATGAGAACATAAAATTTCCATTATCAACATATAGATATATATAATATCAAGGTTCTATAACACCACAAAATGTTATGATATATTTCTCTTCAAATAAATTTAATTTTTTTGATATCTAGCGATATAGTAAACCTGAGTCTAAATGAATTTTAATATAGAATAATATTAAAACATGGCCATTAAATTTTTAGAGTGAATAAGAATTATTTTTTTTTGAAAAATATTTATAAAGGTTTTAGATAAATTAAATATATTGACAATTAGGTACTCAACTTTTAGGAAATTCATTATATTTTAAAAACGCTTTTGTCCAAAAAATGGGTTATACTACTTTTTATGAGAAAGTAATATTATTAATTTCTCACACATTTAGAATAAATGTTTCAAAAAATGAAATTTATTTTATAAATTTTCATATAAATATTAACTTAGGGTGATTTTTTCAGATTTTTTAGAAAGGATTGATTTTTTAGTGAGTAGGGAAAAATACTATGTTTTCAAATATTTTTATTTCATTTCATTAAATAAAGAAATTCAAAAGTCCCATTATATTTTTATCTAGTATTAAAGTGGAATATTATACATTTTATTTATAATAATATAATTAATACCAATAGAATAAAAAATATTCATGATTTTTATATAATTTAATTTTTATGCTTAAAAATATATTTTTCTAAAACCTATCTTTATTGCGTTTTACGCATTTATTTTAAAATTAATTTATACCACTTTTAGAGATTGAATTTTAAAAAATAGATACCATATTTGGAATCATTTAGTATAAATTTGGTAAATAGTTCCCTTTTATTTTTGGTCATTAGGAATAGAAACCTTGGTAAATATTTTTCACTTTAGTATGGGTAAAATGGGTAAAACATGGTTAAAACATCAGGATAAGGTGTTAAAATTTCTATAATAATTGAATTTATCCTATAGGACGAGTTTATTTTTTCTATTTACATCAAATTTTCTAAAATATATAAACGTTGTGCCAATTTTCATTGATATTGACATTTGTCTTATTTTAAGTAAATATTATTCCAAAATATCACTCTCTTTATTTTAATATATTTTATTTGTTAACGTAGGGAAAATAATATGTTATAAATGAATATAAAAATTTATTTTCCGCATTATTAATCTATTTTTATGGTGGATATTTATTTTTAATCTTTAGTAATGATATATGTACCTTAAATTCTTACAAAACACTGACATAATGCTTGCACAAGGAGTAGAAAAATCATAGTAAATAATTTTTATAACATCAAAAGTAAAACTTTTTTGATGAATTATGGATTAAAACATATTTTTTGGTTAATAATAATATATGATTTATGTTTTAAGAGTCTACATTTGAATTAAATTTATATATTTATTCATTTTAATTTAAATTAAATGAATATTCTCTGAAATGACATTAATGATCTTTTATAAAAAATAATATTTTTATAAATTATTTAAAAATAGCAAAAATGTTGAAATTATATATTTGGGAATAATTTATTTAGAAAAATTAATTCATTTTACAATTATGAGACAATTTTTACCTTATAAGTAAAATTATAAGCATTTAATATTTAAAAAGTCCTTAATACAGTTAAGGTTAAAATTAGTTAACAAACAGGATAAGCCAAAAGAGAATGTTTAAAATTAAACCAAAACCTTTTTAAATTTAATTTAATGATTATATTTTGGACATAAAATATTTTATATCTAATTCATGGCTATTTGGATTTCTTATTCTTAATAAATATATTAATTATATTTAAATATTTTACGTAATTCCAAGTGTATCATTTCCCTACCTTATAAAATACACCATTATATCTTTTATTTACACCAATTTGAGAATTATAGATCAGACATATCATGATAAATTCTATTCTAAAATTACATACCCATGAATTATATGTGTTTTTATTCTTAAAATTCCATTCCAAGGGTCCTTATTAAGGGATCTAAAGGAGGATTACCGAAGAAGAGACAACCTTCATACTCAACCTCTTTTAATTTATTTCTTATTATAACTCCTCTAAATATTTTAATTTAGAATAAAATATTAAATTTATTACCCACAATATAATAAAATGTTATTATAATTATATAAGCACCATTATCCATCCTCTTTTCCATCAAATGGAAAGTGAAAGTTTCACTCATTCATACGTGTGGACTATCGCCTCCACGTAGTGATACAAATAACTTTCCATCACCACATTTTATGGATGGTTGTTATAATGTTTTTAAATTTTATATAATATATTTATGAACAAATTATTCTTATAGAATTAAAATATCATATATACCTTCTTACCTTTCCATTCATTGGAAAATGATAATGTCACTCGTGCGTATATGTGGACTACAACCTCCATGAAGCGATGCGATTGGTTTTTTATTTTCTATTTACATGGATGGTAATAAGGATATATTTGATGGATATATATTATATAGTATTGATTCTAGAAATTTTGATTATTATTTACCTTTCTTTCATTTAATATGTTGAAAATTGAAAACAACGTTCACATGTATGTATGACCCACCATCTCTATGAACGATGTATTTCATTTTTCTATATCCATATTTTTATATAGTAATATATATATATATATAATTAATATATATTATATTTTTGAAATTATTAATTTTTCCGAGACTATGGAACTATAGAATTGAAATTCTCATGTAAACTGAAACATCTAACACCTGGAACAATGATTTTAATATGGGATTTTTAATAAATGGGTGTTGAAATGTTATAAATAGATCACATATGTTTTTACAACTATTTAAATGAATATTTTATATAATTAAGATCAAATTAAATTTATTATATATGATTTTAGAGCAATTTCTAATCAATTCAAACAAGAGGTAAGAGTTTCTCATCACACTTTTATTTATATAGGACATAAAAAGTATTCACTAGTAGCTTCATTTTTTGTGATATATATAATATACATAAATATATTTTATGATTCTTATCATGAAAATTATGGGCACTTAAAAATCTATTGAAGGTTCTCTCATTCATAATATTTTTATTAGTACATTACCAAAGTGGTAAGGGGTTTTTGTTTCAATCCCATTTTAAATGAGATTATTTATGATTTCATTTCCATTGAGGGAATTATATTATAATTATTTGAGAAATAAATTTATTTTTTATTATAATATGTTAATTTATGGAATTTGTTTGGTACAATTTACCTCTCTTTGGTACTCAAATGGTTAAAAAAAACGTGTTTAAGAAAATATGGTCTTTTTTTTCCTCTTTTGGCCTGAATTTTTTTATTTATTATCTATGTTTTATAAAAATGTTTTCAAGAATTATTTTAATATTATTCTATGTATTTTTTAACAAAAATTTTAACTATTATTTAATTTATACAAAATTAAATAAAAATAATCTTCTTGTCATTTTTTTAATGATGTACTTTTTTCTTTTTTCTGAAAATTTGAAACAAATTTTTGTTTTAATATTCATGACTTGAATGAAATCTCCCACCGCCATGACAGATAAAATATTTTAAGATCCCTTTAAAAGTTACAAGGTTATTTTCAAATAAAATTATTTCCTTAGTATTTTATAAATATTTAGATTTTAAATAATCGATTTTAAAATAAAATGGGTATTTTCTTTAAGAAATATTCTAAGGATATTTTAAAGGTATTTTCATATATAAGAACATAATTTTATTCTAATTATTCTTTTTCTATGGATATGGTATAATTATAATATCCTTATTATTTATTTAGATGGTTTATTATTATGATTATGATATTTTTATGAAAATCACTTATTTTCCATGGGTTATGGTTTGATGAAATGATGAAATATTTATAAAACATGTTTCCTTTCCACGGGTTATGTTATGATAATATGATGAACGTTTTGTTATCTTGTGGAAAAAATATGTATTATTTTAATTATGTTATAGTTGGTATCATAATTATAACTCCCTACAATTCATTGGGTAAATAATTATATCTCATGAGAGAATTATAAGAAATGATCTTTTGTCCTTGATCCAAAATGGGAAATAGGTAGGGATGCTTGATCTAATATGGGAAACATATGGTAATCCATGAAGCATTATGATATGGGAAATAGGTGTTGTTTCCTAATTTATTATGTTTTGATTTCCTCTTTAGTTAACCTTGACATATGAAATGAATTCTATGATGATGATAGTGCCACGCTTTTATGACATGTTTTTATGATTATTATCTGAACTTATAGTTCATGATTGATTTATGTCGATTTCTCAATTTTATGATTCATGTATTTTTATATGATATTGTTTTATTCCATGAATAATTATTTCTATCTATTATATATTTTTTATGAATTTTTTACGTTTTGTTCATGATCTCATAACCTTATGCCTATCTTATGGTTTCATATGATCATCAGTTTATATCTTACATGTTTACCCTTTTGTATTATCTGAGCTCACCTTTTATTATGTTTTTTTCCCACGTTATGATGAATGGTTTTAAGAAGGTTATGTTAAGAAGGCTATAAAGTGAGAAGAACATTATGAGTGATGATAAATAATGTACCTAAATAAGATTATTATGTATCTATTTTTCAAATACATTAAACCTTTATAGTTATGAAATGTGTTGTAATATTATGTATTGAATATTCATCTAAAAAATATATTATTTATGTATTAAAATCTTGGATGACCTTAGTTAGTATCAAAGAAGGGGATATTTAATCATTAGATATTAGGGTTAGAAATATTTGGTGAAAATCCAAGGGATAAGTTTATGTTTAAGATGACATAAAAATGTTTTGGTATGATAGAGATTATGTGGTTTTCTACTATGATTATTATCTCACACAATATTCTTTTTGGTTTTATTCAATTTTTGGAACCTAAGTGAAATTTATTAATGCTTTATTTTAAGGAAAATGTAATTATTTTCCTTCCAAGAAAAAAAATTTTATTTTAGATAGAATGAAAAATCACATTGTTATTCTTACGTAACTTTTTCAAGCCATGAATCATGCTAAGCTTCCAAACAAGAAAATGAGGGAACAATGTTTTGTTAAGTCCTTCATGAGGCTACCACCACCTTCTTTTAGTGATTATACTGATCCACTAGTTTTTTTGAAAATGGATTAGTACCTTTGAAATGATATTTTATATTTTCCAATATTCAAAAAATTAAAAGATTAGTTAAGATATTTTTAATTTAGAATATTAAGTGGATCAATGGCAGAATCTTATTAAGAATATGAGTTAAGAGGAATAAATTTAATCTATGTAATGAGATGAGTTTAAAAGTTTATTTTTTAGTATGTACATCCCTCATTTTATACATACAAAAATAGAGAAGTAATTTTTTGAGATTAATAAAAAAGATGATTAATCCATTGGTACATGTGAGACAAATTTTATAGGACTATCAATGTATGATTCTCGTTTAATTATCATCCTTGAAAAAAAATTTGATTAATTATTTTATGGACTAAAACCAAGTCCTTGAAAGGAGTTAGTTATAAGTGTTTTTAATATTTATGAATAAATAATTTGATGTGATATCAAGGTATGAATGGAAATTGTATATTTCCTTATTACCATGTTTTTGATAGGAAAAAAAGGTGGAGTCTCATGAAAATTAAAATAAGTCACATGGTGGAATGAAATTCTGGCCATCTACATGCTGAAAGTGGGGGAAGAAACATCAAGGAAATTTATTTAATGGAACTTATAGGTTCTTTAAGCATTTAAAGTCTATCCATAAATCTCCTTAATGTTAAAAGGGGATGAATATGACCTTTAATGAAATAGTGGAAAACAAGATGACAACTAATGCACTAACCACACTCCAATGCTTCAAATTTATAGAGTATAAGAATTACGCTAACTAATGGAAAAATTAGAAGGATTATGATGATGATCAATGTTATTATCTTCTTAAGATGAAATACAAAGGTAAATATCATGCGATCATGACTGCAAAAGTGGGTTATGAGAATGTTCTGGTAAAAGGCATACTTATCATCCACACCGTAATAACTAATGTATTATTTGATTCTAGTTCTACCCACTCTTTTATACATAACTAATTTTATAATGGTATCAAATTATTACTTCAAATATTATATGTTTAGTCATGGTGAAAAATAATAATTGTACGATGGTTGTATTAGATTGATTTTTATGGGAATGTGCTTCATAAAAATAATGTGATTATCCATTAAGTTGAATACTATGTGATTATAGGATTGGATTTTATTTCTTTATATAGCTCCCATATCAATTTATAAGGAAGGAAAGTCACATTTCATATTCTATATGAACCCATTATCATTGATCAATGTGAGGATGAATACAAACTTTCTATGTAAACTACTTCTATCTTGTGGGTATTAATTCATATCCATGAAGGGTATCTATCTTAGTTGGTTGGGGTGAAACTAAACAATTAGAATATACCTATTGTATATGATTTTGTTGATGTTTTCCTTGAATAATTTACTAGACTAACTTTGAATTGTGAGGTTGAGTTTTAAAACAATTTATACTGAGTTCTATCACTATTTTAGAAACTCATTATAGAATAAAACCCGTCAAGTTGTAGGAATTGAAGAATAAATTCTAAGATAATATTAAAGAGAGATTCATTAATACAAGTGAATCACCTTAGGGATAACCTTTTATTTTTGGTAAAAATAAATATATATCAATGAAACTCTATATTTATTATCAAGAACTTAACTAGATCACAATATTGAATAAGTATCATATGTACCGTAGGGATGATTTGCTCGATCAATTATAGAGAGTTTGATATTTTTACAAGATTGACCATTGATCTAGATAATATTAAGTGAGGTTAAAAATTGAAGACATACCAAATACATCCTTTAATATGAGGTATGGACACAATGAATTTATAGTTATTCCATTTGGTATTACAGATTTGCATTTTATTTTCATGGATTTAATGATTAGAGTGATTATAGATTACCTAGATCATTTTTGGTAGACATTATAGATAAAATTAGTATATATTACAAGCATAAGGAAGAGCATGAAGATCACTTGAGTATTTTAATAAAGACTCTAATGAAGGAGAATATGTATGAAAAATTTACCATATGTTAATTTTGGCTACAAAATATTTCATGGGCCATATAATCTCAAGAAAATGTTTATCGACTGATCCATCAAATACCAAAGTTATTGAAAGTTGGCCTAGAACAACTACTATGAATGATATTTTTAGTTTTATTGGTTTGGATGGATACTACCAACACTTTGTGGGTAATTTCTCATAGAGGTCTAATATTCTTACAATGTTAACTCAGAAGGGAGCTAGGTTCTGTTAGATAAATGAATGTGAATAAAATTTCTATGAAATGAATAAAAGATTAGTCAGCGCACCTATGTTTACACTACCCTTGTATCTCCTCCAATTTCAAGTAATAAACCCTTTATTTATGATTTTTAAGTATTTAATGTATATGGGTGATGTTTGGGAGTATTTTAAGAACTTTTGGTGTGTTTTGGGTTGATTTTCTATAGGTGCATGGTTTGGGAAAACAACACAACACCTATAAGAAACCCTGCACAATGAGACCAGGGATAAAGGGAAGGCACATAGTTTGTATAAACCATAGATAAGCCTAGAAGAAACTATGATAATTGATACATTGGGCTTTAGAATGGATAAATCATGGTTTGAAAACTGTGTGAGGAAACTATTCGAGTATTAACCCTTGAGGAAGTAGCTTACGTATGGTTAGAACACAATTTTACTAACTGTGCATGGTTTAAAAACTAGATCCACAAAAAGTGGATCTAGTCTGGTTTAATGTTTTAATGCCTCTTTTTTACCCAAAAAATGGACCTAACTCATGACCCCCCCTCAAAAGTTGGAGAACCTCTCCCCATCAAATTGGAAGTGATTCGGAGCCGTTTCTTGGTGTTTTGAAACCAAATATTCAAAGTAAGTGATCATTCTTGGTTGTTCTTGGTGTTTTTTCTTAGTTTATTAGATCATTTTCTCTATCCCTCCCATTTTATAACATATTTTTCCGATGTAGATATATCTAATATAACTAATTCTAGATATAAATACATTTTTCTTTTTTAATGATAAGGGAAGATATCTAAGGTGGGTTAGTATAGATTTAACTCGGTTTCGTGGATGTTCTTCATGTCATTCTTCATTTTAATCATAAAAACATAGGAAGGTGGCTTCAATCTAGAATACTCTATTTAGAATATAAATTAATGATTTCAAATTGATTATTTTGTGTGAAATTTATTGTGAATTTTCAGTGTAATGATTGTTGAAAACCCTCTTGAGTGGAAGTTTGCAGAAACATGAAAATTTGGTGTTTTTGTAGAAAGTTATTTGGTTATTGGTTTTAAAATGTTGATTTTAAAATGTGGATTTTCTATAATTTTATTAAGTGGATTAATCAAAATGTTTTCAATAAAAGAGATTATTTTATTGAAATTAATTGTGTTAGTTGATTTGAATTTGTTTTTTGGAAGGTTTTCAATAAAAGAATGGTTTTTTTAAAAAATGGAAGAAATGATTGTTTTGGAATTTGTTTGGTATAATGGATGTGTGTGTTCATGTGCATTTGGGATAGATAAGGGTAATGAGTATGCACCATCATTAGTGGGATGGATAAGGTTTAGGTCTCTCCCTCGTCAAAATGGTTCATTAAGTGACAACTTAGTGAAAGGATGACTCACCACTCACGAGTATAGGGAGGTATATGTTTTTCATGCATGGTTGGATGTGTGGATAAGTGATGAGGAATTGTTAAAATTTGTGAAATTATTTTAGAACATTGTTTGGTTTATTTCCTGGGAACTTGATGGTGTTTTGAAAAAAATGTTTTCATTAAGACTTGTTTATATTTTTATATAATTTTTTTTTGAATTTTGAATTTATATAATGTTATCATATAATTGTTGTTAACATGTTTTATCCTGGTGGAGTGATTTGGGAAGTCATTTGTGAAAATATATTGTGTTTCATTACTCACCCCTTCTTTGGCACTTTGGTGATTTTCTAGATTTTGTTTATTGAGACATGGGTAAAGGTAAAGTATCACACATCTTTAGCAGTACTTTGTGATACTTGGGCTATCTTGTGGAGATGGATAATAAAGCATGTTTGGAGAATGGATTTTCATTGGTTATCTTTGAGTTTTATTGTTATTATAGTATTTCTCTATTTACTTTGATATTGTAGTCTCCCACTGTGGTACTTGGTTTTATTTTTATTTTGATAAATAAAATGTTGAGTTGTCTTTCATTGTTATCAGGCATAATATAGTGTCTTGTTTTGTTAGTTGTTTTATTCTTAAAGAGAAAATAATCCCCCACATGTATTGAATACCTTCAACATTTATTTCTAGACTTTGGAATCTTGGGGATGTTTTGTATGGCCAAGTAATGTTCCTTCTCCGTCATAAGCCAATGAGGTGGGGAGAGATGTTACAAGTTGTATCTGTTCGTTCGGTCTAAAAATATGTTTGATACTTGTGGTATCAGTTTTGTTTGATCCAAAATCTTCTTAGGACAAGTGGTATCGGTTTTTTTGGTCCAAAAATCTATTTGAGGAAATTATAATTAGCTAGGTCCTTCCTTTATGGAGAAAGAGGTATAATTCTTGGTTGGTCTTTGACTTGGTGTTGGTTTTCAGTCTTGGAGTTGAATTCATTCTAGTATATTCTTTGAATTAGGATCATAGATTGGAGTAGGTTTGTCAGAACATGAAATTTAGAGCATAAATATATGAATCTAACCTTTCTATGATGAACTTAAAGTTACCGAGGAGTTGGGTAAATATGTGTTTTGGAGACAATTATAGGATTTGGAATCTAATTATCATGGGTTTAGCCAATGAGAGGATCATGGAATGCATTAGAGGAATGAATTCCCAATAGTATTACATATTTCATTTTGAGTAATGATTTATGATTTTCTATAAAGGTGTTGATTTTTGAAAAATGTTTGAATTGTTTTCAAATTCAAGATTTTGAAAAACAGCATAGTTGTGGTATTTTGAAAATGGTTTGATTTTCAAAGAAAGTATAGTTTATTAATAAATGGTTGAATGTGGAAAATATTTATTTTGGAAAGAAAAATTATGATAGTATGATATAGTAGGATTTAAAATGTTGATCCTATAGTTAGTAGAGAGTGAGACTTATGGATTTTGTTGTGTTTATAGAAAATGGATCCTGGTAGGCATCATACAAACTAACTGGAAGTAGCTACTAAGAATGTGGTTGCACCTGATCCCTATGTGAACCAACACCTTGTTCAGGGTGTATTCCAAGATTTTCAGGCTATGGATTTACGGAATATGATGGATAATCCAAGGTAAGTGGATCGTTCCATCAAATTCTAGAAGAAGAATCCACCAATCTTTTGGGGTGGTTCTGAACCTGAGAAAACACAGGTGTGGCTTAATAGGATGAATTGTATCTTCAATTTCATTGGAACACCAGCAGAGTTGAAAGTAAAAATAGAAACATATATGCTGTATAATCATGCATGCTAGTGGGGGGATCTAGCTATATAGGGTAAAGTGGATCAATTCCTTGGTTGTGAGGATTTTGAATAATTTTTCAATAAAAAATTCTATCCACATACATAAAAAATTCAAAGAACAATGGACTTATTCAGCATGAAGATATAAAATATCTCTATAAAGGAGTATAAGGATAAATTTATAAATTTAGTGTGCTTTACACATGAATTTGATGCTATTTATTCCTTGAAGTAACACATATTTGAATTGGGGATGAGACAAGTGATTATCTCGAAGATTTCTCTGCTCTGTATTACAGACTATACAAATATGGTTAATAGAGCAACGCCGATTGAAAGGGAAATCTCATGAGATATGGAAGGAAGAATTATGTTGATACCCAAGGGAAATTTTGGGAACTATAATGTTGGGGAAAGAGGATTACGAACACCTATTCCCAAGGTGTGAGCATGAATTAGAGTCAAACAACTGGATTAGTGAATCTTCCTCCAAAACTAAAGAGACATCTTGGATTTTTTAAATGTGGTTCATTCGACCACATGAATAGATAGTGTATGGCACCACCATGATAATGAAATAATTACAATAATATGGGACTTCTTCAGTGCTATTATCATAGATCTCTGATGTCAGGTGCTTGAGACACTTCTCAGGTATTGCAGGTGTCATATGCTTTGAAGAGGTAAGGGAAGAAAAATAAATCTCCTCAGAAGAAAAAAGTTAGAAATGGTGATTCTAGGAAGACCATGGCTACTCAAAAAGTGTAATATCAACAAGGCAACAAGGAACAAACTTTAGAAATGAAGCAATTGTATTGATCTAAGCAGTTGATGGTGGATGATCAAGATGGACCATCTATAGTGAGTGTTATGTTTTTTTAATTCTACTTGTATGAAAGATTTGTTTTTACATGGGTTAATCTCATTTATTTATTTCTCCTCAGGTTATTAATTTTCTAAATTTAAAAGTTTAGATGATTCTTTCTATGATAAAACATCAAACTCCTCTTGGTTAAAGATAATTTAGAGATTTTGTGTATAGATCATGTTCTATAACTATTGATAGAGTTGAACTGATATGAGACTTCTCTATGATATAGATGGATTTCTATCATATAATAATAGTTATGGATTGGTTTAAAAAGTTCAAGGTTCACATCGAATTTTATACCATAAGAGTTAGTTTCAAAAATAAATATGAAACTAAGAATCTATTTCAGGGAGACCAGAGTATAAAGGCGAGTGTAAATGGAATGTAGGAACAAGCAGTTGAAACGATATCATACCAGTTGGAATATTTGACCTTGGAATTTATGGAAGATATTGAGAGTAATTGTTTTCCAATAGTGGTCAATCAGTTTCCATATGTTTTTCTAGAGAACTTCTCACGGTTACCACTTATAGGGGAAGTAGAGTTTACAATTGATCTTCTTCTGGGGACTAGTACTATTTCAATTCCATCTTATAGGATGGATCAAAATGAATTAAGGGAATTGAAAGAGTAGTTGTAAGATCTAAAAAAGGGTTTATTCAGTCAATCATGTCTTCGTGGGAAGAACAAGTTTTGTTTTTAAAGAAGGAAAATGGAAATATTCAACTATGTGTGAATTATCATAAGATTAACCAATTTATGATAAAGAATAGATATCCAATTCAATTCATTTATGATCTATTTTATAAATTAAGAATATATTAGTGGATCTATAAGATTGAATTGAGATCAGGATATATCCAATTATAGGTACAGAAGGAGGATATTATAAAGACACCTTTCGGAAACAGATATTCCCATTACAAGTATGTGGCAATGCCTTCTGGTTTTATGAATTCACAATCGGTCTTTATGGAATACATGAATAAAATATTTCAAAGATATCTGGATTATTTCATGGCGGTGTTTTTGGATGACATATTGGTGTATTTAAGGAAAAAGGCTGAGCATGAGAAACACTTAGCAACCTTGTGAGGAATCATTAAGGATCATCATTTGTCTACCAAATTATCAGTGTACTATTTTTGGATACAATAGTTATGATTTCTTGTCCATGTAATTTCTAAAAGAGGTGTTTCAGTGGATCTAGGGAAGATAAATTCCATAATGTCTTAGTAACTGCTAAAGAATATCTTTGAGATACAAATTTTTCTTGGTCTAGCTGGTTATTACTGATTCCTTGTTTGTTATTTTTGATGACTGGCTTCAACTATGATAATTTTGAAAAAGAATAATGTTTCATTTTACTGGAATTAATAATTCTAGAAATATTTTCAAAATATTATGTTTACTCTTACATATGAACCTATCTTGATATTTCTATAATCAGGTCAAGGGTATGTGGTTTATTGTGATGCTTCAAGATTAGGGTTGGTACATGTTCTCATGCAAGTAGATCATATTGTTTCTTATGGATCAATGCAGTTATGAGTGAATGAGACGAATTACCCAACAAACAATTTAGAGTTATTTTTTACAGTACATGCTTTGAAGACATGGCGTCATTATCTCTTTGGTGAGAAATTTACTATGTTCATAGATCATAATATCATGAAATATATTTTCTCACAATATGAATTGAATATAAGATAAATAATATGAATGTAATATCTAACAATTTTCAACTTTGAATTGATGTATAAAATGGGAAATGGAAATTTAGTGGAATATGCATTAAGTAGAAATCCATATACTGAGTTGGAAAAAGAAGCTTCAAATGAGTGGTAGTTGATGCTGGTCCTAGCCGACATGCAATTGGAAGGTAAAGACTGAGGTGATGTTACAATTTTTTTCCCAGTTTTGGTGGTTCTTAATTTTTTAAATATGGTTAAAGAGGCACATACATCTAATTCATAATGTGTTACTATAAGTTCCAAACTCAATGGTGGGGAGATTATTGAGGGATGGAAGCTGGATTCGAGTTCGGTTCTCTAGTTCATAAATTAAATGGTCGTACCTATAGATTTATAGGAAAACCTTCTTTATGATTACCACCATTCAGGATAGGATATTCATCTAGGAATATAAAATACGTATAAGCCATTGAAAGAAAATTTTTGGTTGTTCATCATGAAAAGGAAAGTGTATGAGTTTTTAAAAAGATGCTTAACTTGTCAACAAGTTATAGAAGAACATCAACAAATGGTAGGTATGTTGTAATCTTTACCTATTTCAGTGAAGAAATGAGAGAAACTGGTTATGTATTTTGTAACAGGACTACCAAGAACAATTTATAAATATGATTCCTTATGGATGATGGTGGGGCAACTCACAAAGTTAGCACATTTCATCATTTTTTTTGAATCTCATACAGTGGAGGATCTATCTAAAATCTATATCCAAGAAGTGGTAAAGAAGCATGGAATACTAGTTTTAATCATATCAAAAAGATATATGAGGTTTACATCTTGTTTTTGGATATAATTATAGATATCCCTTGGGTCTAAGATGACATTGAGTACAACGTATCATCCTAAGATGGATGACCAATCTAAAAGTACGACACACACATTGGAAGACCTGTTGTGGTCTTGTGTAATGGATAACAGTGGCTCATGGGAAGAGCACATAGCATTAATATAATTCTCATATAAAAATAGTTATCATTCCTTGATACAAATAGATCCGTTTGAAGTTTTTTATGGGTGTAATTTTCATTATCCTCTTTGTTGGGTGGAAATAGGAGAAAATCACGATTTTGGTCAAGCTTTTTCCATGAAACAACAAACAAGATTCAATTTATCAAGAAATAGATGGAGAAATATCAAAGTCATTAGAAATATTATCCAGATAATTGTCAACGACCATTTTCATTCTCTGTGAGTGATCATGTGTTCTTAAATATTTCTACATGTCATGGAAATTGATGTTTTGGTAAGTAGGAAAAGTTATATCCTCAGTACAAAGGCCATTTTGAGATACTAGAACTATTTGTTGAATTGGATTATTGGTTGGCATTACCACCACAATTAAGTGCGGTGTATAATTTGTTCCATGTATCTTAGTTAAAAAAGTATCAACCTCATCTTGACCATTGATTTGATGAGATCATGTTGAACTAGAGCTAGATACTTTTTTGGTATATATCCATGTTTAGATTATAGATTGGCAAGAGAAAGTCTTGCATGGAAAATTCATCGGTCTACTCTGGGTTTTGTGGAAACATGGTATGATTTTGGAAGAGAAATGAAAATGTGATAAGGAAATGAAATAGAAGGGGTTGGAATTATTTTATAGAACTGATGGTTTTATACATTATGAGGATGAAAATTTCAATGGTTGGGAGAATTTATCACCCCCACCTTCAAGTAAGTAACACTTTCTTTATGATTTTTAAGTATGTAAAGTATATTGGTGAAGTTTGGGAGAGTTTAAAGAACTTTTTGAGTGTTTTGGGGATTTTATATATGTTCACAGTTGGTGAAAGGTTTTGGGAAACCATGAAACACCTATAGGAAACCATGCACATTGAGACATGGGTTAAAGGGAAGGTGCACGGGCTATGCATAGTTTTTCCAAACTGCATAGAATACTAAGAGAAACTCTTTTACATGAGGTAGTGGGATTTGGAATGGTTGGAATGTGGTTTGGAAACCATGTAATCCAACCGTTAAAGGATCATCCCTTGAGGTAGTAGATTGCACATGGTTTTTCCAACAATGTGACTAACTATGCACGGGTGAAAAACTAGATCTTCACAAAGTGGATCTTGGATAGTTTAATGTTTTGATGCCTCTTTTTTTCCCCAAAACTTCCATAAATTGGTATTTTCACTCTCAATGGTTGGAGAACCTCTCCCCATCAAATTGGATGTGATTCAGAGCCACTACATAGTGTTTTGAAATTGGATTTTTGTGGTAAGTGATCATTCTTGGTGCTTTTTCTTTGATTCTTTTCATTTTCCCTCTCTTTTTCTTTGATTTATGTCATATGTGGATATATCTAAGATAGGTAATTCCAAATATGAATAAATTTTGTATTTTTTATAATAGGGGAAGATATATATGGTGTGTTTGAGGATATTTAAACCGATTTCATGGATGTTCTTTATGTCATTATTTGTTTTCGTTGTAAAACCTTGATGTAGGTGGCTTCCCTCTCGACTTCTCTATTTAGAATATGAAGGCTTGATTTAAAATTGATTAATTTTTTTGAAATTGACTATTAATTTTCTATTTAATGATTTTTGAAAACCTTATTGAGTAACGGTTTGTGGAAACATGGAAATTAGGTGTTTTTGTAGAAAGTGCTTTTTTTCATGGTTTTAAAATGTTGATTTTTAAAGGTGGATTTTATGGAATTATGCTAAATGCATTAATATAAAAAATTTAATAAAAGGGATGATTTTATTAAAATGAATTTGGATTTTTTATTTTTATTGGTTTGTTGGAAGGTTTTCAATAAAATAATGGTTTTATTTAAATGGATGAAATAGTCATTTTGGAAATGGTTTGGCATAAGTGTTGTGTGTGTTCATGTGCATTGGAGATGGAAAAGGTTAAAGAGTCTCCCAAATCATTAGTGGGTTGGATAAGGGTTAGGGCTCTCCCCCAATAAAAATGGTTCATTATGTGATGACTTAGTTACAGGATGAATCACCAATCACAAGTATAGGGAGGTCTAGGTTTTTCATGAATATTTGGATGTGTAGATAAGTGATGTGGAACTGTTATAAAAATAGAATTTTTGAAATGATTTTAAAACATTTTTTTGGTTTCTTTCCTTAGAAGATGATGGGGTTTTGAGAAAATGTTTTCATTAGAACTTTTTTATATTTTTATATAAACTTTTTTTCACAATTGTTTTATATAAACTATGTTTATATAAATGTTGAAAACATGTTTTCTCCCAGTGGTATGAGTAGGGAAGTAATTGGGGGAAAATCTATTGAGTTTCATTACTCAATCATACTTTGGCACTTTTTTACTTTTTTAGATGTTGTTTATTGAGAGATGGGTAATGGTAATGTTTCACACATCTTTAGTAGTAATTCATGATACTTGGGATTTCTTTTGGAGATTTAGCATGAAGCATATTTGGAGAATAGAGTTTTCATTGGTCGTCTTTGAGTTTCGTGGGTCTTTTAGTCTTCCATTGTTTACTTTGATATCACAGTCTTCTACTATGGTACTTGGTTTTTGTTTGATTTTGATTAATGAAATATTAATTTTTCTTTCATTGTTATCACACATCATATAGTGGATTATTTGGTTATTTATTTTATTTTTATTGAAAATATTCCACCCCATGTATTGAATCCCTTCAACATTTACTTCCACCCTTTGGCTTCTTGGGGATGTATCTTAAGGCTAAGTAATGTTCCTACACCTTCTCAAACCAATGAGAAGGGGAGGGATGTTAAAACCATCCAATGGATAATGGTTTTTGGTCGATAGTGATAGGTAATAGGATGCATCTACTGTAGAATGATGTGGAAATAACTTATAACTCACACAAATTAAAGGTTCACGAGAAAAATTACCCAACTCATGATTTATATTTAGATGTAGTAATTTTTGAACTAAAGATATTGAGGCATTATATTTATAGATAAAGAAGTGATATTTACAATGATCATACAACTTTAAATTATATATTCACTTAGATAGAGATAAATATGTTTCTAGAAGATGGTTGGGGTTGATTTAATATTAATACTACTCAATAAATTACCACCCTAAAATAAAGAAAAAGGTGGATACTTCTCTAATTTAGAAGGACCATTCTTGATTGTCCATGTTGAGGATTGAAAGAGATCTAATACGTATAGATTTTAAAAAATGGAACTTGGAATCCCGAGGAAAGCCGAAAGATCCTATCATTCTCATATGAGTCTTCAACTATATATCCATGTGAGGATTAAAGAGGTGTAGAAGGAATATGAGGTACTGCAGGAGAAGGTAAAAAATGTTCCTAATATTAAACATGATTTTGATGGAATAATAAGGTTCAGAAATATAATATGTGTCCCATGAATACTATAATTGAAGATGTAACTATTATATAAAGCTTGTATTTCATCATTCTCTATACATTGTAGAATTACAATGATGTATATATATTTGAAATAATATATCTATTTAGAAAACATGAAGTGATATATTGTAGAATATGCATGTTTATGCCTAGTATTTCAGAAATTTAAGGATGAGAAATAGAATTATAAGGGGATGTTACCACTATTACCCATACAAGAATGTAAATGGGAAAAAATCACCATTGATTTTTTCATCAAACTCCAAAAATGTTCTAAAGGATAAAATATTATTTGGGATGTATTTGATAACATTAGAGAGTTAGTAAAATTCATTTATTTTATAGAATAATTCTATCTTGATCAGATTTTTGGAATTCATATTAAGGAATTGGTAATCTTTTATGGGGTATCACAATCTATTATATCTGGTCAAGATATGAGGTTTAACTTAATGTTTTAGAAAATTATTCTGAAATATATATATTTAGAGTTCTGTTTCAGTACTAATTATCACCCTCAGACATATGTTTAGTCTGGAAGAACCATTAAAACCCTATAGGATATTCTGAGTTCTTATTTCAAGGATTTGAAAAGTGGTTGGGATCAACACTTTCCTCTAATCAAGTTTTCTTATAACAATATATTTCACTAGAAAATTAGGATTGATCTTTATGAATAGCTATATGAAAATGTGTTGAAATCTAATTTTTTGGATAAATTAGATAAATAAAGATATTGGAACCTAATATAGCTGATTAGGTAATAGAGAAAGTTAGAGCCATTCAATTCACATCAAGGAATCTCAAAGTTTATAGAAACTTATGATGATTATTATTGATGAAATATGGAATTTGAAGTCGGTGATAAGGTATTTTTGAAAATTTATCCATGGAAGATGGTTATGGGATATGAAAATAAGGTAAATATAAACCCTAGGTATATCTTCCCCTTCGATATTCTTGATTGAGTAGGGATGGTATCTTATCGCTTGGTGATTCCACTAAAACTATCTAAAGTTTATGGTGTGCACCGCTTATCTCTACTAAGGAAGTATTTAAATGATAATTCACATATAATAAATGAAGTGGGTATTCCACTAGATAATGATATTTACTATGAGGAACAACTATTATAAATCTTGGATCATAGAGATAAAGTGATACAAAATAAGACTACTCACCTGGTTAATGTTCTCTCGAGGTATCAGAAATTTGAAGAAGCATACTGGGAAACCCAAGGATGTGATAAAACATAGATATTATCATTTTTTTGTATCAAATTGAATGAATTTAAAAGTAAAAATTCATTTTAAGGGGGTTATTATGTAACAACCCAATATTTGGTGATATATTTTTCTTTAAATAAATTTAATTTCATTGATATCTTACGATACAAGAAACCTTGAGTCTAAATGAATTGTAACATAGTATACCATTAAAACCTAGAAATTAAATTAGAATAATGAATAGTAATAAACTCATTTAAAAAATAATTATAATGTTTTAGATAAAAAATTTATTGATAAATAAGTACTCACTTTTTAGTAGTCATTATATGATTTAAAAATACATTTATTCCCCAAAAAATGGGTTTTATTGATTTTTATGAGGACATAATATAATTAATTTCAACCAGTATTAAAATATTATTTTAAAAAATAAACTTATTTTAGAATTTATTATATCAAAATTTTCCTAGGGTAAAATTTTGGTATTTTTCTAAAATCATTGATTTTTCAGTGAATAATGAAAAATATAAAATTTTCAAATACTATAATTTATTTTCCTTAAATCATGTAATTTAAAAGCACCATTATATTTTTTTATTTTTTATTAATTTTAAATATGATCCATTTTATTTAGATTTATATAATTAATTCCATTTTAATTAGTAATATTATGAATTGTTTTATAAGTTAATTTTTATGCTTAAAAATACATTTGTCTAAAAACTATTTTTCATTACGTTTTACAAATTTATATTAAAATTGATTCATTCCACTTATATATATTTAATATTTAAAAATATATATCATATTTTTAATAATGAATTTCATATTTTTTAAATATCCCCCTTTAATATTTGGTCATTATGGATAACAACCTTTATAAATATTTATCACATCAGTAACGGTAAAATGTGTAAAATAGGAAAAAAACATTGTGATAAAGCTTTGAAATTTATCTAAAAGATTAATTTTTCATATTTTATGAGTATATTTCATAAATATCCATCCATGTTTCGAAAATATTTCATCTTTGTACCTTTTTCCCTTGTGAATGAAATTTATATTATTTTAAGTAATGAAAATTCCAAAAAACACCACTCTTTCGATTTTAATTTATTTTATTTATTCACATAAGGATAAGAATATGTTATAAAGGAATATAAAAGTTAATTTGTAACATTATTAATTTATAATTATTAAGTTAATTTATTTTTAATTTTTAGTAATGGTATAACTTCTAGAAATGCATACACAATGCTGAGATGGTGCTTGTGCAAGCTGTAGATAAATCAGAGTAAATGATTCTAAAAAACAAAAAATTTAGTATTTTTTGAATGAAATATTGTTTAATATGAATTTTAAAGTTAATAATAATGTAAAATCTATGCATAAATAGTTTATATTTGAATTAATTTATTATTGCGTGGCCTTTTAAGTCAAATTAGTTGAATAGTGTCAAAAAATGATATTAATGATATTTTGTGACAAATAATATTTCATTAAATTATATAAAATTCATAAAAATATTGTAAGTGCACAAGTATGATTATAAATAGTCTAAAATTTCATCCATTTTACATTTATGAGACAAAATTTACCTTATAAGTAAAATTATTAGCCTTTATTATTGAAAAAGTTGTTACTGCAATTAAGTTTAAAATCAGTTAATGAAGGCGTTAAATAAAAAAAATGTTTAAAAAGACACATAAACCTATCTAAATTTAATTGGACGATTATATTTAAGACATATAATTTTTTATTTTAATTAATGGATACTTAGAACCATTATACTTGAGATATAAATTAATTATATTTAAATATTTTACTTAATTCCAGGTATGTCCTTTTCCTCCATTATAAAAGGAAACCCCTTATCTTTTTTATTTACACTGATTTGTGACCCTTAGCTCAACCAAAAATTGATTAATTATTTTATAGAATTATCTATACATGAATAATGTGTTTGAGTCTTCTTAAAATACCATTCCAAGGGTCATTGGGAATAGATCTAAAGGAGGCCTATCTAAGAAGAGGCAATCTTCTGACCTGACCACTTTTAATTTATTTGTTCTTATAACTCATATTAATATGTTGTATTCATCAGTAAATAATAAATTTAGTACCCTAAATATACTAAAATGTTATTATTATTATGGAACCACCATTATCCACTCTGTTTTCTATAAAATAAGAAGTGGAAGTATCTCTTATGCGTACATGTAGACTACCACCTCCACGCAACGATACTATTCATTTTCCATCACCATATTCTGAGGATGGTTATTATGATGTGTTTAAATTTTATATATAATATTTATGAAATAATTATTTCTTTTTAAATATAATATCATATCAACCTTCTTAACTTCTCATCTATTGGAAACCGATAACGTCGCTCATGCGTACGTGTGGATTACTGCCTCCACAAAGCGATGTGATCTATTTTTCATTTATGATTTACATAGATGATATTAAGGATAAATTTAATTAATATATATGATATTAATATTATTATTAAAATATTAATTATTAGGAATCTTTTTTTTTTCATTTATCGAAATGTGAAAACCACATTCATGTGTATGTACAACTGACCATCTCCTTGAATGGTGTAATTAATTTTTCTATATTTATCCTTTATGGATGAATATATATATATATATATATAATGAATATATATTATATTTATATCATGATTAATATTAGGGATATGACATAACCGTGATAAAAGTACAAGTACCATGACCACTGAACACAAATTCTTATGTAAAAGTAAACAATTAACATACAGAAACAATGATTTTAATAAGGAATTGTTAATTAATGAGTTTTGAAATGTTATAAATGGATAATATATGATGTTATAAGTATTTAAATGGAATTTTTATATAATTATAGTAAATTTAAATTTATTATATAAGATTTTTTAGTCATTTATAATCAATTCAAACTTAAGGTAGTGGCTTCTTATCTCACTATTATTTATGTGAGACATATACCGTATTCACTTATTGCTTCCATTTTGTGGTGTATATACTACCCATGAATATATTTTATGATTATTCTCATGAAAATTATTTAGATTTATAATTCCATCTATGTTTCCCTCATTCATTAGGATTTTATTTAGATATTACCGAAGTAGTAAGGGATTTTTGATCCAATCACATTTTAATTTGGATTATTTATGCTTGAATTTACATTGAGGAAGTTATGTAATCATTATCTGATAAATACATTTAAATAGTAATTTATTTAATTTTTATTTTTTTGAACCATTTACCTCTATTTTATACTCATATGGATAATTTTGTTTAAGAAAAGTCAGTTTTGTTTCTCCTTTTTCAGTTAAAAAAACTTTTTATTCCATATCTATGTTTTATAAAAATGTTTTCAATATTGTTTTTAGGATTATCCAATTGTTTTTATGGTCATATTTATCTAGGATTAACTATATAAAAATTAATTATAACTAATATTCTTTTCCTTTTATGAATGATGCACTTTTTACTTTTTACTTAAAATGTCAAAGGATTTGTTGTTTTAATGTACATGAAATGAAAAGAAATTTCCACCTCCATGAAAACTAAAATAATTGAATATTAATTTACATGTTCCCAATGTTATTTTCAAAGAAATTTTTTCCACAATATTTTAGAAATTTTGTATTTTAAATATGTTATTTTTAAATTAAAATGTTATTTTCTTAAAGAAATATTCAAGTGATATTTTAAAGGAATTTTCATCTATGATAAAATCCTTTGATGTTAATTATGATTTAACTGGGATATAATCCAATGATATTATAATTATTCTTTATTTTTATGGTTTATCATTATGATGATGAGTGTTTTATGAAACCCATTTATTTCCCACATGTTATTATGTAATGAAATGATGAAATGTTTTTGAAACCCACTTCCTTTCCATGGGTATTATTATGGTGATATGATGAATTTTTTATGATCTTATGGAAGACATATGTATGGTTTTAATTATTTGGTGGGTGGTATTGGAATTATATATTCCTCCAATGCATTGGGTATGTAACGACCCAAAATTTCATTAATGGAAAATCCCTCTTGATCCAGTTAAATGTTTCTTTATGAAAAATGTTTTTATAAGATATCAACTTTTTTTTAAGATTTGTGACCGTTACTTTTATAGCCGTTGAACAGTGAACATCTGGGTAGTTTAAATATAAGGCTTTAACGAACCAATTTTCTACTCAGACAAAGGAAGCGATGGCCTCATCCAGTAGAATTGCCCCTTACGAAGCCCATTTGTCGGAGCTCGGGAAAGAGGTGGCGTCTTTGGGCTTTGCCCTTGACCAAGCCCAAGCTGAGCTTCATCAAGTCAAGCTCGAACGTGATCGTCTACGGGAAAAATGGAAGTTGATAGAGATTACCACTCGAGCGATGTTATCCGAGCAACCCCAAGAGTCTGTCACCATCGCACACCTTACCCTTAGGTCTTATGCGGCTATTTTAAGGGGTTATGTAACAAATAAATAGCATCATGTTCATGTACATTATTATTTTTGTATATAATAATGAATTTAATTTCTAGTCATTTTTGATACATTGTAATTAGTTTTTAAAGTACAAATGGTGTTTTTAGTTATTATTTAATTAAGAATTATATTTCATTAAATTAAAGGATTTTTGAATTAAATAATATTTTTTTAATAAAATATTATTATTAATATTAAATTAATTGTTATTAAATATAAATGATCTTATGAATGAAATTAAAATTTTTATTAAGGTTTGAAAGCCATTTCTGTCAAAACCTGTGAATTTTTTATAAATGTCGGTTTTTATTTTAAAAGTGAAAATTCACATATTTAGAAAATTATTTAGATAAAACAAATATTATTCTTGGAATCAGGACGTCGAAATTATCCAACAGTGAATTTTTCATAATTTTCTGAGACAGTCAAATTTTTGGGTAAAAATTAAATACCATTTAAATATATAATGTGTTTTATGACATCATAATGACCCAATGGTGATGTAATAAAAAACCATAATCCTTATGTTCGGACAATATGTGTTTTATCATTAAAATAATGAGGTTTTGGGTTTGTTTGACTTACTTTTCAAAGCATTAATGGAGCCCCCAATACTTATTCAACACTTTTCCTTTTTAAATTAATTTCCATGGGAGTGTGACTCACCTCCACATAAGCAACCCTAATTTTTTAATACGTTCGGACCTTGGACTTGTAAAATATTGTTTTCCTCTTTCCTTTCCAGAAACCATGGGCAAATACCATGGGATGGTTTGTGGTTTGGATTATTTTAATATAAGGGTTCCCAAACCTAAATAATATAGAATTCTCTCACCTTTCCTATATAAACCCACCCAAGCTCCCACTTCATCCTCACTCAAAGCCCTTGAAGTTCGTCCAACCTCTGCCCTACTCTCTCTAGAATCCTCTAAAGGTTCCCCAAGCTCCCAAGAAGCCTCTCACAAGCCTCTCTCTAGCCTTTGGAAGCACACTTCCAAGTAAGGGGTTTTCTTCCTTTCTCATTTTTTTTCAATTTTCCATAAGTTGTATTGCCATTTTTATTTCAATTATGAATGTTGGGGTATGGTTTCACACCTTCCCCATACGCCCTCTTATTGTTTTAATGATGGGAGAACCCTTTATCTCTCATTAAATGCCTCCCATGTACACCCGTTACTATGCCGAAATCCCGAAAGGAACTTCTCTCTCTTCTTTTACATTCAAGCAATACTTTTGTATCATGAATCTAAATTCCATTTCTATTGTTGGGACATGTATATATATATATGATCTCATTACTTTCCATTACATGTAAACATGATGAGTAACCCCTTTCTCTCTCATCAACCTTTTTTTTAGGAATTCTTATGTCACGCCGTTACGCTGCCGAAATCGCACCGACTTTCTAAGCCAATGTCTTTGTGTAGTGAATACCATGCCCATTTCTCCATCAAGGGTATTCACCTTTATGCACATTTAATTATTGATTATAAAGTTTCATGTATGAATTCCACATTCCTTTATCGTGGAATAAATGATTATGTTTTATGAATCCATGTTTTATGATCCATGTGGCACACTTATGCATGAAATGAAATGTTTAAGAAGGGTGCACCCTTTATAGCGCTCCAATGCATTGGGTAAAGTATAGTATCATGATACTTCATGTGTAATGAGTGTTTACTTATGATAATTCAAGTGCAACGAGGGTTTACTCGTGCTTCAAGTGCAATGAGGGTTTACTCATGCTCCATGTGCAATGAGCCTTGGCTCATGCTAATTCAATGTTAAGTGTTGTTGCCACATTTCCATGTTATGATTATCATGCTTTATCATGCCTTTATGTTCATGTTTCTATTATGCTCTATTGATATTCCCATTGCCTAACATGTATTTCACTCCTCATGTTATTCATTGTTTACTCCCTTACTGGGCTTTATAGCTCACCCTTTTCTTATGCATGTCCTCAGGTTATCCCATGCAATGCTAAGTATGAAGGAATGTAGTGGTCATGTAAAGGAATTTTTCAATAAAGATGTTGTATTTCAAGTTTAAAGTTTTTATTTAATGATCCTAAGCCCCAAAGACACTAAACCTCTCGATCTTCTTTGTTGGATCAAGTGAAGTTTTATGTAATAAAGCATGTTTAAGTTGTAATAAAAAGCAGGGTTGTTATAGTTGGTATCAGAGGATAGGTTTAGTTATTTTTGGGATTAGGAAACCCTAGTAAAGCCTTAGATACAAGACTAAGCATAATAAAAACATCCCTAAGTTTTGGTAAATACTAAGTAAGTGGTTTATCAAACAAATACATCCCTGTCTGGATACGAGCAGGTAGAGGCGGCTCTGGAACAGATGTATCCTAGGGGTAAAACCCGAAAACACCGCTTTGAGATAGACTCGAACGGGAACTGGTGCACGACAACGGGCCTTGATGCACTCTTGGTTACGACACTCCCGGGGGATATGTTTTGATAAATTCACAATCTTTGTATGAACCCTTATTAAGGGAAAAATTCCCCTGAGAATATATGTTAGAAGGAAGATCATGAAAAGCCTGGATTGAATCCTATAGACTCATGAGTTAAAGAGATTAAAGTTTATTTATAAGTCATCAACTTTTGTCTTTGGATTAACCTTTATGTGTTACCCCTAACTTTCCTTTTATTCCAGCCAATGGCCGGTAATAGGAGAACTCGGGCTAACAACCGTTGTGAAGATCAGTGTGATGATTGTACTTATGAGATGCCCAATCCAATGGGAGCGGGAATCACGAACTTTGTCACGCTTCTCTCTCATCTAACTCAAGTTTTGAATAGAAACACTGGTCAAGAGGAACGTTCAACCCCCCCTAAGAAAGAACAAGTCGCTATTGAAAGCTTCATGAGACAAAGGCCTCCTACTTTTAGTGGATCATCTGATCCCACGATCGCTAAACAATGGATCAACTCCATTGAAAAGATATTCTCCATCCTCCAATGCTCTGAAAAAGAGAAGGTTCTCCTGGAAGCTTATCGTATGGAGGGTGAAGCTGATCAATGGTGGACGTTGATCAAAAATACGAAGCCTGAGGAGGAGATCGAGGCTTTGGAATGGAAGGAATTCCGGAAGATGTTTTTCGATAAATATTTTCCGCGCACCCTCCGTCTTAAGATGGAAAGGGACTTCCTTTCCCTCAAGCAGAAAGATGAGGAATCTGTGGGAGCGTACGAGGAAAACTTCACAAGGCTTGCACGATACGCTTCCGGCTTTGTCGTTACCCTCGAATGCAAGGTTGACCGCTTCTTTGGTGGGCTGAAGCCTAGCTTGCGGAAAGCATTAGCGATCCGTGACATCGACAGCTATGAGGAAATTGTCCGATGTGCCCTCAAGGTTGAAATGAAGATCGGAGAATCACAGGGGTATCATGGGGACAAGAAGCGGAAGGTGGACTTCAATGATGGTGGTCCGATGGATAAATCCAACGACGCTAAGAAATTCCAGCACCCCACTTGCCAAAAGTGTGGAAAGAAGCACCCTGGAAATTGCCTTAAGGGGACAAGAAAATGGTTCAAGTGTGGAAGAGAAGGGCACCTAGCTGTTAACTGTCATCAAGAAGGACCCGCGGCTGCGACAGAGGAGAGGAACACTCCGTTCGAACCTCAACGCGTTGTTCAATGCTTCAAATGCAAATAACCAGGTCATTTTGCGAATCAGTGCCCTAATCCAAGGGTTATCAGAGGCAATCAACAACCTCCAAGACAACAAGGAAGAGCTTTTGCCATCACTTCCGCCGAAGTGAACCCCGACAACGAAGTGGTGACAGGTACGCTAGTTATTCATTCAAGAATAGAGAACGTACTTTTTGATTCAGGTTCTACGCATTCTTTTATATCTCAAAAGTTTAGTAGAAAAATCCCTGCACCACCACAAATCATGGAAGTAAAGATGTCGGTGAGTACGGCAAATGGGGCAATCATTGCATCCCATGAGTATAAGTCCTCCCTTGTTATAATATGTGGATTGAATTTCCCGGCGAACCTCGTCATACTCCCTTTGGTGGAATTTGATTCAATTCTTGGCATGGATTGGATTTCCTTATATAGAGCCAACATAAATTGTCAGGAGAGGGAAATCACACTCCATATGGAGAATCGACCCCCGATTCTTTACAAGTGTTAGGAGGAAGATGAATCTCCTTTAGCTCCATCATCTCAAGCATGGATATTACTTCCTTATGAGCATGCATATCTTTCTCAGATGATTGAGTCCAAGGAAGAAACCACCCTTGAAGAAATGCCTATTGTGAGGGAATTCGCTGAAGTATTTCCCGAGGAACTTCCTGGTCTTCCTCCAAGAAGAGATGTTGAGTTATCAATTGAACTTATACCTGGGGCGCTACCAATATCCAAGACTCCATATAGAATGGCTGTTGTTGAGCTTGAAGAGCTGAAGAAACAACTACAGGAGAATCTGGATAAAGGGTTTATACGCCCAAGTGCATCACCATGGGGTGCACCAGTCCTATTCATCAAGAAGAAGGATGGGTCAATGCGGCTTTGCATCGATTATCGTGAACTTAACAAAATCAAGATAAAGAACAAGTATCCTCTCCCAAGAATCGATGACTTGTTTGATCAGCTGCGTGGAGCACAATACTTCTCCAAGGTGGACTTGCGGTCAGGATATTATCAAGTAAGGGTGAAGAAGGAAGATATCCCCAAGACTGCTTTTCGTACAAGGTACGGGCACTATGAATTCATAGTAATGCCTTTCGGACTCACCAATTCTCCAGCAATATTCATGGACTTGATGAATACAGTCTTTAGAGATTACCTAGACAAATTTGTGGTAGTCTTTATAGATGATATTCTAATATACTTCAAAACCAAGGAGGACCATGAGGAGCATTTAAAAACTGTACTAGAGACTTTTCGCAAGGAGAATCTCTATGAAAAGTACAACAAGTGTGAGTTTTGGTTGAATGAAGTCTCATTCTTGGGTCATATCATCACAAGCAATGGGATATCTGCGGACCCCTCCAAAACAGATGCAATTGAGGGATGGCCGAGGCCAACATCGGTAACTGATATCCGTAGCTTCTTGGGGTTAGCTGGATATTATCGACGATTTGTGAGAAATTTCTCACGATTGTCCAACCCTCTTACCAAGATAACTCGTAAGGGAGTAAAGTTTTCTTGGAGTGATGAATGCGAAGAAAGCTTCAAGGAGTTGAAAAGGAGGCTTATCACTACACCCGTGCTCACTTTACCCACAAGTGGGGAGCTTTTGTGGTATTCAGTGATGCTTCGAAGAAGGGCTTAGGATGTGTGCTGATGCAGAATGATAAAGTGATATCCTATGCCTCAAGGCAGTTGAAAATCCATGAGCGAAACTATCCAACGCATGATCTGGAGTTGGCGGCGGTGATCTTTGCCTTGAAAATATGGCGGCATTATCTCTATGGAGAGAAATGTGAGATATATACTGACCACAAGAGTCTTAAATATATATTCACACAGAAAGAGCTTAATATGCGCCAGAGAAGATGGATAGAGCTCATCAAGGATTATGACTGTTCAATACATTACCACCCTGGGAAGGCGAACAAGGTGGCGGATGCCCTAAGTAGAAAGGATCCAGCAATTCTATCAATGATGAGAATTGAGAAGGATCCAATCTTCTTAGACTTGATGAAGATGGACGTGAGAATCATAAAGAAGGGAACATCATCAATCCTTTCACAAATGATTGCTCAACCATCTCTTTTTTAAAGGTTAAAGGATGCTCAAAAGGATGATGCGGGAATCCAAGAAAAATGGAAGCTATCAAAAAGGGAAAATCCTCAAAGTTTAATGTTAATGAAGAAGGAATTGTGCGGTTTGGGAAAATACTATGTGTTCCATCAAGTTTGAAGTTGAAGAAGGAACTTTTGGATGATGCACATAGTTCAAATTTCTCTATTCACCCAGGGAGCACAAATATGTATCGAGATCTCCGAGAAAACTTTTGGTGGGATAATATGAAGAAGGAGATCGCTGAGTATACATCAAAGTGCCTGGTGTGTCAGCAAGTGAAGGCAGAGAGGCAGAAGTCTAAGGGGATGATGCAACCATTGCCCATACCAGAATGGAAATGGGAGAACATCACCATGGACTTTGTCACCGGACTTCCAAGGACATCCAAAGGCAACAATGCAATCTGGGTTATTGTGGATCGTCTTACAAAGACTGCACACTTCATTGCTATTCGAGAGGATTTCTCTTTGGATCAACTGGCACAGATATATATCAGGGAAGTGGTACGGTTGCATGGAGTACCACTATCTATTGTGTCTGACCGAGATCCAAGATTTACCTCAAAGTTTTGGAAGAGTCTTCAACATGCTCTGAATACTGAACTAAACTTCAGTACGGCCTATCATCCTCAAACTGATGTCCAATATGAGCGGACTATCCAAACACTTGAGGATATGTTGAGAGCGTGCTCAATGGACTTTAAAGGAGGATGGGATCAACATCTTCCTTTGGTTGAGTTCTCTTATAATAATAGTTTCCACTCGAGCATCCAAATGGCACCATATGAAGCCCTGTATGGGAAAAGGTGTAGAACACCGGCATGTTGGGATGAGGTCGGTGAACGTAAGCTGCTTGGACCAGAGATGGTCGAAGAAATGGTGGAGAAGGTGAAAACCATTCAGCAGCATATCAAGGCAGCCCAAAGTCGACAGAAGAGTTATGCAGATAATCATCGACGAGACTTTGAGTTTAAAGTCGGAGACTTGGGTTTTTTACACATATCTCCGTGGAAGAAGGTCATGAGGTTTGGAAAGAAAGGGAAGTTAAGTCCAAGGTACATCGGCCCATTCGAGATTCTTGATCGTGTTGGGGCTGTGGCCTATCGACTAGCACTTCCACCTACTATGGCCAAGGTGCATGATTTCTTCTATGTATCCCTCTTAAGGAAGTACATACCAGAACCTTCACATGTAATCTCTTCCGAGGTGGTACAATTAGAAGACGATCTTTCTTATGAGGAGCAACCAGTGAAGATCTTAGATCGTAGAGAAAAAGTTCTACGAAATAAGACAATGCCCATCGTCAAGGTGTTATGGATAAACCACAAGTTTGAAGAAGCAACTTGGGAGTCGGAGGATATGATGAAGCTAAGTTACCCACATTTGTTTTAGTGTGGGAAAAAGAAAATTTCGAGGGCGAAATTTCTTAAGGGGGGAATGTTGTAACGACCCAAAATTTCATTAATGGAAAATCCCTCTTGATCCAGTTAAATGTTTCTTTATGAAAAATGTTTTTATAAGATATCAACTTTTTTTTAAGATTTGTGACCGTTACTTTTATAGCCGTTGAACAGTGAACATCTGGGTAGTTTAAATATAAGGCTTTAACGAACCAATTTTCTACTCAGACAAAGGAAGCGATGGCCTCATCCAGTAGAATTGCCCCTTATGAAGCCCATTTTTCGGAGCTCGGAAAAGAGGTGGCGTCTTTGGGCTTTGCCCTTGACCAAGCCCAAGCTGAGCTTCATCAAGTCAAGCTCGAACGTGGTCGTCTACGGGAAAAATGGAAGTTGATAGAGATTACCACTCGAGCGATGTTATCCGAGCAACCCCAAGAGTCTGTCACCATCGCACACCTTACCCTTAGGTCTTATGCGGCTATTTTAAGGGGTTATGTAACAAATAAATAGCACCATGTTCATGTACATTATTTTTTTTGTATATAATAATGAATATAATTTCTAGTCATTTTTGATACATTGTAATTAGTTTTTAAAGTACAAATGGTGTTTTTAGTTATTATTTAATTAAGAATTATATTTTATTAAATTAAAGGATTTTTGAATTAAATAATATTTTTTTAATAAAATATTATTATTAATATTAAATTAATTGTTATTAAATATAAATGATCTTATGAATGCAATTAAATTTTTTATTAAGGTTTGAAAGCCATTTCTGTCAAAACCCGTGAATTTTTTATAAATGTCGGTTTTTATTTTAAAAGTGAAAATTCACATATTTAGAAAATTATTTAGATAAAACAAATATTATTTTTGGAATCAGGACGTCGAAATTATCCAACGGTGAATTTTTCATAATTTTCTGAGAGTAAAATTTTTGGGTAAAAATTAAATACCATTTAAATATATAATGTGTTTTATGACATCATAATGACCCAATGGTGATGTAATAAAAAACCATAATCCTTATGTTCGGCCAATATGTGTTTTATCATTAAAATAATGAGGTTTTGGGTTTGTTTTACTTACTTTTCAAAGCATTAATGGAGCCCCCAAGACTTATTCAACACTTTTCCTTTTTAAATTAATTTCCATGGGAGTGTGACTCACCTCCACATAAGCAACCCTAATTTTTTAATAAGTTCGGACCTTGGACTTGTAAAATATTGTTTTCCTCTTTCCTTTCCAGAAACCATGGGCAAATACCATGGGATGGTTTGTGGTTTGGATTATTTTAATATAAGGGGTCCCAAACCTAAATAATAAAGAATTCTCTCACCTTTCCTATATAAACCCACCCAAGCTCCCACTTCATCCTCACTCAAAGCCCTTGAAGTTCGTCCAACCTCTTCCCTACTCTCTCTAGAATACTCTAAAGGTGCCCCAAGCTCCCAAGAAGCCTCTCACAAGCCTCTCTCTAGCCTTTGGAAGCACACTTCCAAGTAAGGGGTTTTCTTCCTTTCTCATTTTTTTTCAATTTTCTTTAAGTTGTATTGCCATTTTTATTTCAATTATGAATGTTGGGGTATGGTTTCGCACCTTCCCCATACTTCCCTATTATTTTTTGAATGATGGGATAACCCTTTATCTCTCATTAAATGCCTCCCATGTACACCCGTTACTATGCCGAAATCCCGAAAGGAACTTCTCTCTCTTCTTTTACATTCAAGCAATACTTTTGTATCATGAATCTAAATTCCATTTCTATTGTTGGGACATGTATATATATATGATCTCCTTACTGTCCATTACATGTAAACATGATGAGGAACCCCTTTCTCTCTCATCAACCTTTTTTTTTATGAATTCTTATGTCACGCCGTTACGCTGCCGAAATCGCACCGACTTTCTAAGCCAATGTCTTTGTGTAGTGAATACCATGCCCATTTCTCCATCAAGGGTATTCACCTTTATGAACATTTAATTATTGATTATAAAGTTTCATGTATGAATTCCACATTCCTTTATCGTGGAATAAATGATTATGTTTTATGAATCCATGTTTTATGATCCATGTGGCACACTTCTGCATGAAATGAAATATTTAAGAAGGGTGCGCCCTTTATAGCGCTCCAATGCATTGGGTAAAGTATAGTATCATGATACGTCATGTGCAATGAGTGTTTACTCATGATAATTCAAGTGCAACGAGGGTTTACTTGTGCTTCAAGTGCAATGAGGGTTTACTCATGCTCCATGTGCAATGAGCCTTGGCTCATGCTAATTCAATGTTAAGTGTTGTTGCCACATTTCCATGTTATGATTATCATGATTTATCATGCCTTTATGTTCATGTTTCTATTATGCTCTATTGATATGCCCATTGCCTAACATGTATTTCACTCCTCATGTTATTCATTGTTTACTCCCTTACTGGGCTTTATAGCTCACCCTTTTCTTATGCATGTCCTCAGGTTATCCCATGCAATGCTAAGTACGAAGGAATGTAGTGGTCATGTAAAGGAAGTTTTCAATAAAGATGTTGTATTTCAAGTTTAAAGTTTTTATGCAATGATCCTAAGCCCCAAATACACTAAACCTCTCGATCTTCATTGTTGGATCAAGTAAAGTTTTATGTAATAAAGCATGTTTAAGTTGTAATAAAAAGCAGGGTTGTCATAGGGTAATTCTTTACATCTTATGATATAATTATGGGAAATAAGTTGATGTGCTCACTACACTACGGGAAGCAAGTAAGGGTACTCGATACACTATGAGATAGATTTGGTAAGCCTGATTCATTAGGATATGGGGAATAATTGTTGATTATTGATCCACTGTCTTTTTATGGTCTCTGTATTTAATCATGACAAATGAAATGGTTTATATTCCAACAATGGTGCCACACTTTTAGGACATTTTTTTATGATTATGATCCGAACTTATGGTTCATGATTGATTTATAATGATTTCTCACCCTTATAATTTATGTACTTTGAAATGATAAAGTTTTATGGCTTGACACATGTTTATGATCTATGATGGATTAGGTATAAATTTCTTAATTTATAGTCCTGATATCATACCCTTATTCTTATATTATGATTTCATATGATTGTCGGTTGATATATCAAATGTTTACACTTAATGATCATCTAATCTCACCCTTTCTTATGTTTCCTTTCCCCATGATATGAAGAAATATTTTAAGTATAATATTTCAATAATGGAAATATTTGAGAATAATATTATGAGAAATGATGAAGAATGTATAGAAATATGATGTTTATATATCTAGTCTCCAAAGACACTTAAAATTTATTGTTATATAATGGGTTATAATGTTATGTAATGAAAATTATTTTAAAAATATGCAATATTTATGTATGAAAATATTGTGTCACTTGAGATGCATCCACTCAATGCACATTCTATCTCAATCGAGGTCCCTAAAGTCTCAAAATCATTTTTTTACTTTCATATAAACCACTTTGAGGATATAGTGGGAACCAAAAATGCCAAAACACCTTACAATGATAAAATAACTAAAATTCAAAAGTATTCCAAAAAATTTAAAATTTGAAATGAGACTAATCACCACGTGAACCATCCCATCACCAACAGATCCCAAAAATCACAAAGCCGCTACATCAAGGATGGATTGTCCAAATTGCACTATCCCCATCATCATCACCTGTTGTCATCATCTTGTCGTCACTGTCCACTCTAAACATAATTGCTATAACCATCACTTCTAGAGTCACCACATCACTGGTGGGATGTGAGCCACCATCACCATCCATAACCATCAGGATATTTTCATCATGTTTCCACCGTAGAGCCCCCAAAACATACTTCTATGAAATCATTATAACCAAAAAAATAATCATCGAGAACCACTGGCCAGAGAATATTCCTTCCTTGTCTCTAGAACCACTTCATCCATGCTCGCAAATACCAACAACCAGAGATGAAAACAACATTAATGATAACATTAAGGAAGAAAATCTGAACAAAATCAATTGAAAAGAAAACAATCCCCATTATCATTGTCGTATCCACAACTAAAAGTCTCCATCCGTAAAGATAATGAGTACCAGGGCCATTTTACATATATAGGTATGCATAAGTAGGGTATCAAAGTATGAAGTTTCACATGCTAGGTATCTCACCAACCTCAGGTAGTGGGGACTCAAATATGATCCATGCACTACTAGTATACCAAGAAAAATTCATGAAACTGCATGTGGTATACTTATTGGGTCATCCATAACACATAAAGAATCATATTATTTGTATTTTACCTCAAGATAATATTCTATATATCTATACAAGAATCATACCAACACTAAGATTATCATTTCTTCATGATGGAAATTATTTTTGAAAAAACTCAAAGTCATAATTTCATAGGCCAATTATCATTGTACTTAAAAACATTTATATCTATATATACATTTATGTATCCAATGAGGGTGAATGATAAAATGGAGGTTTCCTTTAATGTGTTATATTTTAATATTCTTAAAATCTTTAAGAATATTTAACAAACCTGAAATAATCATCGTTATAACATATCATATATGATAAATTGTTAGATCATCCTTATGTTTGCTACATATTATTGATTTTTTAACACATTACATCATATGTAATAAATGTCACAAATCTGTGAGAACATATGATAAAACTATCTCATTGAACTATTTAGTGAGAAACATTTATTGTAAGGACCTAGCATTAAACATTACATAGCATATGAACCTTCACCGATCTAGGTTCTGGAGAGTTAGATACAAACTTTACAATTTTTCAAAGTTGAAATAAAATTAAATAGAAAGAAAATCCAATCTTCGCTTCTGTGTGCATAAAAAAATGATGAATTCCAACTTTGGACTTCAAAGTGACCAGTGAAAAATAATTTTAAAACAAGTGGTGAGCATTGGATATGCCCCTGTAAGGGGTTCAAAAAAACTATAAAAAAATATTTTTTCATTTAAAACATTTCTTTTAAATACATGTTTTAAATCATGAGATTAACTTTTCTCATATCACGTGATCACCATTTTCATGATAGATTATGAAACAAATTTTAGGATAAATTCATGATAAAATTAGCTAACCTTATTTAAGAGTTACAAATATGATACAATATAAAATATGAACTCATATGAGAATAAATGCATGAGATTACACTTATAAGTAAAATAATGACTATACTTAATTATGTATGATATTCCAGGTGTGCAGACATAGTTTTACACATGAAATGTTACTTGTTTGGATTTTCTTAGAAAATGACATCAAAACACATATATGCAAACCATTAAATGGTGGATAAGTTCTTAACCTTTGTTTATGGATTGGAAATGAACAATTAACCATTCTTAATAAATGATATACATATGCATAAAACATTATTCCATGTGCACTTGAAAATGTATAGTCGATTAATACATGTTCGTAAGAGAATGATTCTTAACCATGGTTATCCTACAAGTTGAATAATCACATAGCATCTCAAAAAAGAGAATCGTAATGAGGGAAATTCATAATGCAGACATTATAACTATTCTGTCAAGGTCTCGTGCTAAGACTATACATAACCATTTTTTCAAGGCCTCGTTCCAAGACCATACATAATCATTTTTTCAAGTCCTCATTCCAAGACCTAGTTTGTATCATGAGAGATATCGATGCATCGAGAGGCTATAACAGGCATCACCTATCAGATAATAAGTCCTATGCATTCATCATATGACTAATAAAATTGCTTCTTTAAATAAAAGTGTCCCATACCACTTTGATATATTTAAACATTAATCATAGATGAAAATAAATTCATTGATAAATTATTGAGGTAAATTTCATTAAACAATCCAAAGTTACCCATTCCACTTTGAAAAATTTAATTCTAAATCCATTTAATATCATAAAAATATTTATCCCATACTCGAAATAATTGTCTTTATTTGTATCCCATCAATAAAATGATAAATTCACATTTAATAAAAAATACATATATACTTTTTTCTTCTCAAAATAATTGTTTATAATAAATAAATATGTTTCTCATGAAAAAATTTTAATTCTTGAAGAAGTCCATGTGTTTATAATCCTAGAAAATTTATTTGAAACCATGAGTTTATTACAAATGAAAGATGTTTCAATGTTATGCATGACACATGACCATGACTATATGTAGATGCAATATCCTTAAGTTTATAATAACTTGACGAAATGTAATGCACATTTTTTTTTGAAATGTGACGTTAAGTATTATAACTTGTCAATAAAAATTATATCCTTTCTATATATATATAAATATATATATATACACCATGATTTTAACAAAATAACTTAACATTTCCCATAAATATATATACACGTATACATTTATATATATACATGTCGTATTAATAAAACTCATCAACATAGAATAAATTTATGTTTTAGAAAAAACAACGATAACTATGAATATACATTGGAAAAGTTAATATGGAATCAAATTTAAAACATAAACTTTGTTATCTATATATATAAACCTTTATTGGGAATCACTAGTTAGTTTTAATAACACCAAAACTCATGTCATTTAACATTACATCAAATGTTAATTATTTTAATCATCCATGTACTCAAAATCTATTTCATTAACTCATGTAATTCATTTTAAAAATGAGATAATTTAAAACTGTATGTTTTGTGAATATATTGATCAAACAATTTCTTAATTGATTATATGCATAGATTTATGTCATGAAAATATGAATAGCATTAGTAAATTACAATTAACACTCTATAAAATTCTTAAGCAATAAATAATTATGTATTGCACATAAAACTATAAAGGTAACCTTTAAAATAAAACACTTTTAGAGAATACAATGTGCTTATTAATTTGAAATTCAATCATTATACTTTAAAATTGAAACCAAAAATTTATTTTAAATGCAATGGGTGTCGATGATAAGCATAACATGTGGCCATGTTTATATGCGAATGTGATACCCATAAGGTTGATAAAATGTGATGACTTGTTATGTGAATTTTTTTAGAAATATGGTGATAAATTGATAATAAAATTATAAACATGATAATAACCATTTCATCCCTATTTATAAATATATATAAATGTGTATTTGCATTGAATTTACAACACTCATCATCTCATATTAAATACGTGGTTGAGAAAAATGTTGATTAATGAAAATATTCATTGGTAGAATTAATATAAAATCATATTAAAACATAAAATTTGTTAAATAACTATGTGTAAGTGGAATTTTTGTTTTGGAATCGTACCTACGATTAATAATTCTTAAAAATAATTACATTTTTAATAAGAACTTCCATTTTACCCAAATAAATTAATTTTATATAATACTTGAAAAAATAGAAACACCCTTACGTAATCACACATAGTTATATATATATATATTTATTTTAAAAGTACACATAGTTTGATATAAATAAATGTAATCTACCTTTACTTTTTTGAGAAGTAAAGTAATAATTTTTGAAAAAAAATATTTAAAGCATACCCTTTTAAAATTTAATAATTATCAAGACCCAAAAAATGGAAATAAATTTAATCACACCCTTACACAAACATAAATTAAAACATTAAAATAATTTTTTATAGTTAAAATATGAACACTAATGGATTGGAAAACAAATATTTATTTGGAAACAAATCAAAATGATATTACTTATGCAGAACCAGAGTTCACAAGTTATTGTAATATTTTATCAGAAGAAAATATAAATCAGAGGTAATGATTAAATAAAAATAAAATTTACCTTATAAAACATGTATAAATATAAAATCATAATTTTAAATTTTATTTTCACAGAAAAAAGGTTACTAAATAAATTGGAAATCAATTTGAAAATGAAAGAGTAATATGATTTACAAAAACGAATTCCACGAACACATAATCCCTTACACCTAATCTTATTAATTGGTATAAGAGTTTAAAAAAAATAAATTAGAATTTTCAAAATAATAAAACTATAAATATAATAAAAATAAAACCCCTTACAAGTTATTATTGAAAATAATTATTCCTTTACATGATTTGAAAAGAAGAGGTGAAGGTATTTCTTCAACAATCTCTGGACCTAGAGAGAAAATGGGGTTTCCCCTCCACATTTGAACAAAAGTTTATGGATTTTATAGCCATTTCATTTCCATTTTAATAAAAACATATATATACATATATGTATATAATGGGAAACCATGGTCCAAGGGAAACTTACAGGCATACTTTTATAAGCTTGCTTGGTAAGCTGAGCATTCAAATGATGATAGATGAAGAAAAACCAGTACTCACGATGAAAAAAAACCTTTTAAAAAACTAGATAATATTTATAGATCTCATTAATAATGACTTAACAACATGAAAATTTCATCTCAGTAAGAGATACAGAGAGCGTAGATATATTTCTAGAAAAAAACAATTTAAAAATTACTAAAGAGACAAACCAAAAAGAATCTCCACACCATAAGACAAAAAAATCTATTTAAAAAATAGGACAACATATAATAATAGGGCCCAAACATATAACTTTGTTGAAAAAATTCAAAATAAATCAGTACAATCAAACATCAAGACACTGATAAAGTGTCTATTAATAGAAACCTGGTAGAAAATTGAAAAGTGGATCAATATATGGGTTGAAATATAAAATTATCTCTAATAAAAGATCTGGTCACCTACCCATGGTTCTGAAAAATCAAGACTAGAGGGAAAAATATGAAGATGATACCTCCTTCACTAGAGTTTGAATCTTCATTGCAAATAGAAAACCCTAAATCACGACTGGAAATCACCAGAACTGAACCCCAGTTCCCAATCAAAACCCAAAGATGCCACCCAACCTACAAACATCACCGTATGATCTCCAAAATAGTTGGAGCTAAACCCACTATCGAACCCTGAACTCCTCATATCCGTACTTCAACTCGTCCCTGCTTACCAAGCGCCTCGACTCCACTTCCCCATTAAAACCTAATGTCACTCCCTAATCGAGTCACATACTTCCCAAAAAGCAAACTACACCTAAGACCCGAGCGGTGCACCCCATATACCATGTTTTCCTTCTCTTTTATTATTATTATTATATTATATATATAATTTCTTTAATACATTTATTTAAATAAATATTATAATAATATGTATAATTTCAAATAATTTATAAAAAACGATTTATAATTTCATTATTACAAATAATAAAAACACAATTATCCTTATGAAAGTAAATAAATTTATGTGTTATTACATATAATAAAATCAAAATTTGTAATATTATTACTTTAAATAAATTTAAATATTTATGAATGTAATAATTTATTCATAATTCCCAACTAATAATTATAATTTCATAAGAATATATAATTTCACACACACAAAAATATATGTTTATCATATTTTTAAAATAAACAAAAATTATAAAAGAAAATTATCTATAATAGTATATTAATTTAATTACCATTTAAAATATACTATTAAATAATTTAGTTTTTTAAATAAATAATTTTAAACAAAGAAAAAATATATTTGTTTTTAGAATATTAATTTATAATAAACATGAAAACTATAAATAATTAAATATAAGTGTTATAATTAAATTCATTAAAATACTTACTTCAAATTATTATTTTTAAAGAAAAAGTCCCAAAAAATATTATTAGTTGGTATAAATTAATTCATTTAATAAAATATTTATATAATAAAATTAAGTTGGAATTCCAGGGATGTTACTTCTATGAAGTAATATAGTTCGAATAATGGTAAGACTTAGGAATCATATTACTAACTGCACAAATTTTTGATCATATTCAAACGCCTCAACTTCACAACATCAAATATTATGATGTCAATATCTATTTTATACATAACAATATTTATATGTTAATAATAATCATTATTGGAATCCAATCCTATCAAAATTTTCTTTGAAATAATGTAAATACTTACATTATTCTTTACCATCCCTCTTAAACTCCTTTAGGATAAAGTGACAACCACTTTAATATGATAACTAAATTTAACCCTTAAATTTATATATAAATCCACCCCGAAAATATATTAGGATAAAGTGATAACACTTTTTATGGAAACTAATGTTACTCTTTACATTTATCTTTACTATTATATTCTAAAAATATTTTATGATATAAATTTTATTTTACATTTTAAATTTTAATTGTTCAATCCTCCAAGAAATAGTGTCTTTCAATTTTCATGATAACTAAATAAAACTTTTTTAATTATTATTTATCCTAAAAAATCCTTAAATATTTTACAATATTGTGTGAAAAACATTAATATTTGGCTGGTATAATAGTTATATATATTTTTTAAATTGTGACCAAATTTAACACTTTACATTTTTTTTACCATTACACTTCCTCAACATTTTAGGATATAAAGTAGAAAAAACTTAAACTTAAGATTTATTTTATCCAATATCTATTAATTTTGATCTTATATATGTCTAAAAATACTTCCAATTACCTCTTAAAAACTATATTATTTTAATAATTTCTTTCTAAGAAACACAAAGCCTTTTGTGTGGGGAAATAGAATTTATTTCCTTTCATAAAGAATATTAAACAAATAATCAATAGATTACATAAAATATATGGTATTATATGTTTTAATAATATTTTTCATTTAAAAATAATAATTTATTTAAATATACCATTATTGGGTGGTGGAAAAACACTCCCATATATTTTTTAAAAATTTATGGACAAACATTTTACTTGGATAAAACACTTTTATCCATATCTTCTACTAAAAAAATGTTATAAAAATTGATGAATCATAAAACATATTTATATAATTAATAATAAAATATTCAAAAAAATAATTTTAGTAAAAATATCTTCTATTATCAAATATAGGAAATGATATAATGATAAACATATTTTACATAGATTCATTTGAGATTGATAAAAAAATTTACATTCAAATACTTAACGTAGTAACTTTTTTACTTTATCTTATGAATATAAACTATAAGATCAAATAACTCTTCATTTTATGTTTAATTCTTGTATATTTGTAACACATTATAAAATATAAATTTGGTATCACATACCATTCAAAATCTAATAATTAATTTATACAACATCAATAACTGATACATAAATTCTGGGGAGTTTCAAAACATCATTCAGTCATATCTTGTATAGTCGAATCATATTTAATTATAACACTTCCCTATAACAACCCTAGGTTTTAATGACATTTATTGGATTCTTGAAAAAAAATTGAACTTTTCAACCAATTTTTTTCCTTCCATTTTAAAATTCTACATACTTTATTGTCCATATAGAACTTTATAACCTATAAATCATATGTCGAGTTCATATATATTACCAACACCTTGTGAATATATTGTAAACATTATTTTAACTCAATAATATTTTTGGAACATTTCCATAGTTGAAAATAAGATAAATATCATAACTAGAACAATCCATTTTAGTCTCCCCTTAAATAATGTTATAAAATCAAATAAATCATAACTATGTGTATCAAAAACATCATATTTGATTTTATTAAAGAAAAAAATTATGATATTTTCAAGTACTAAATGAGATAAAATAAACATCTTCTGACAATTTTATCCATGATTGAAGTATCTAATTTACAATGCGGTAAATTCATTCCTCAATTACATGAAAGGAAACCTCAAGAACTAAAATTCCATTATTTTCTCTCTCCAAACTTTAATATATATAAAAAACTTGTAAATCATATAGTTGATATCATATACCTGTTTAAATAATATAATTTTTTATAATAATTAAAGTTTAAAGGAGTATCACTAATTCATTAAGCATATCCAATCATATTGAATATCCTTTAATGTACCTAATAAAATTGAGTATATGAGACTAAAATCATTGATGTATCTAAACATATTTAGTAAATGAGAGAATACTAGGATTCATGTTTTCATTTTTCATATAATGAATTTGAAACCTTAAATGATTTAATATAGGATTCCATAAGTTTCATGATTCACTTGTTGAACAACATGGTTATAAAAAAGGAGTTATTATGACATATTGCATTTTTGTTAAGAAATTTTCTTAAATAACTAATTTTGATTAAGAACTTTTATTATATTACCATTCTTAAGAGAAATTTACATTTGGTTTATCCTTTTCAATGATTAATTAAAAAGTTTTATCTTGATGATTATAAGGATGATATTATCTACAAAAATTGTTTTATTTGATGAGTATCATGATTTATTAACCATTTAATCCAGACTTTTATTAAATGGGATTCTATTAAAATTATGACCATCATTAAATTTCCATTATATCCATTAGTAGGAAAATATCCATAAATCACTAATATATGGGTTTCTTTTGTGTTTCTACCATTTTAAGCTATTTTGGGTTGACATCATCTATAATGCCCTATTACCTTTCTATCAGGTATGTTCTAATATTTCTATTGGTTTCCTTTTCTTTGGATGAGTATTTACAACCATGAAATTTGGAGGATACCTATAATTATGAAGTAAAATATTTGTTCTAATTTTCAAAATAAAACCTTGAGTTGCTGCTTCTTGTACATAACTTACAAACTGTGTGAGTTGAATACACACTATGTAAGTTGAATACACCCTGTTCAATGGTAGTTGGGTAGAAGCCATGAACTTGATGCACTGTATAAACTAGTTATATACCATGTAAGTATAAAATATGATTTTTAATTAAAAATGAGATTATTTTTACAACATATCTAGAGTCTTGGTATTACACAATGTGAAAATTAGTTACACACCATGTAAATTTCATGGTGTTGGTTTCTAGGGTGCCATATAAACTATATGTTTCATTATTTCCTTATGCAACCCTCATATATTGACCTATAATCCCCCTAAGTGATTTTAGGTGATTCCATTCCCTTAATATCACTCTATCCAATGATTGACCAGCTATTCTAGTTTCTTTGTCTCTTTGTGTAAGCCTTTCCTCTTGATTTCTCTCTCATTTGAGGTCGCTGCACCATTTAAGATAGGTATGGGTAATCAGATAGTGTTTTATATCGATACTTTTTTTTATTTTTATTCCTTGTCTTCTGAAGGCCGATCTTATGGTTTCTAATGCCCATTTTCTAAAATAGTTTGGTATTCAACATTCTTTAGGTGGGTGGATCTATTCAATTATTCTAATTTCTTGAATTTATTATTGTTCTTTTAGATTTCATGATATTTTTAATGGGATTTAAAACATTGAAATTGAAAAGGAAATGGATTAATGTTTTAAAAGGTGTTTTTTGTCTTTGAAAATATAATTTCATTGATTTAAAAACGAAAATAGATTTTCAAACACTAAAGCTAATTTACTTGGATTTGAAATGGTTGATAAAAAATTTGATCATAGTTTTTAAAATGGAAATTGAAAAACATTGAACAATGGGAACCATTGGTGTGTTGAGAGAGAGACATGTGTATCCTTAGTGCGTGTGACACCAATAGAAAGTAACCTATTGTATATAAATGTACTGGGGTGGAACTAGATATTTTTTTATTTATTCTTATGAATTTTTAGGATCATGAGTGTCTAGTATGTTTTTCCCATAGGATAGTACCCTAATGTAAGGTGCATTGTTTTTATGGTTGTTTATTGAATGATAGATAATTTCATGGTTGTTGGTTCAGATAAATGTTTATATTTTTGCATCTTTACCTACTATTTTTTGGATTTAGAAAATGTGACATGCAATTTGTGAAATATCAAGGATTTTTACAAAAAGTCTTTCAAATTTTTTTTTATAAAAATAGTTAAAAAAATGTTTTTTAAAGCTTGGAATGATGCATTCTTGTTATTATAACTTGTCTAGATCTCTTGGTGGTATCCCACTAGGATCTATTTCTCAAAACCTACTTCTTCATGTTCATGGATATACACCTTGTTTTGATGGATACAGGTAAAGCTAATATCATTTTTTAGCATTCGGGATTCTATTTATGTTTCTATTTTGTTTTGAGATTCTTTAGAGGTGACATTTGGTCACCTAGAATTTTTTTATATAGACATGTTGTACTTTTTGGTTTATCCAATTTGGATCGGTTGTATCTCAATTGTTTCTTATTTTTTACTATGGGTTTTTATTTTGTTTTCCTAACATACATGACCTGTTTTGTTGTCTTTGTTTTGCCTCACACCACAATGGGATGAATTGGGTTACTGGTTTAGTTGACATGAGTTGGTCTGTTATAATTTGGTATTAGAAGAGTTTATCATCCTGAAGTGTGTCCACACTGCCTAAGTTGGTTATGTGTCTTGGGTGGAATGAATTAGGATTATAGAAATTAAGATAGTAGGTGTGGAAAAGGGGGTTGACCATCTCACTCCCATGATTGAATCTGAGTTTCCATGGGTGGTTGGAAAATATTTACTAAGTCCAAAACCTGGTATTTAGGTTCATTTGAATAAAGTTTATGGGAATTTTTTTAATTAACCATTCTATAAAGTTTGTGGACTTTTTGTGTGTATGGTTGTTTGATTAATATAAGTGGGGAGTTTTATTTTGATGGAACAGTTCCTTTATAGAGGTGTTTTTATTTTGGTGTATAATTCACGGCTGCATTAAATTCTTTATTTTTTAAGGAATTATTTTAGATTCATGTTTTTTGGTTTAATGGTTATGGAGTTTCTCATGAAATATTGGTTAATGTATTGCCTTTAACTGAAAATACCTCCTAGTTGGGATCTTTCAAACATGAGAGGGAAAGTTGCGAGGCAGGTTCCATAGGTGGATCATCCAGTGGACCTTTATTTGGTTGAATTATTGATCTATACCATTCAGACTCTAGGTCCAGTGGTTGTAGTGAATCTGATATGAGAAATGGATCGTTGCTTGGAATTTTCTAAGAATCATCCACATGTATTTCATGGTGACAAAGGACCAAAAGAGTCAGAGGAGTGTATTGAATATATTGAGAGGATATTAAAACTTTTAAAGACCCCTAAATACTCTCAGTTGGGTTTTTATATGAATATGCTCGAGGGACCAGGAAGGAGATGGCGGGGATCAATAGTGAAATATATGTTGCATGAAGTTCTTACCTGAGTTTCATTCAAGAAGATATTTAATTAGAAGTTTTATCTTAAGACTTTACATGTGCAAAAGACCTGGGAGTTTATGAACCCGGAGTAAGGGGAGAATATTGTTCTAGAGTACTACACATGTTTTTTTGAGCATTTACATATAACACTAGAGCTTGTCACCAATGTTTACATAAACTATAGGAGGTTTGAGATGGGCTGAGGTTCAATGTCCAGTCAATGATAGTTCTATTTTTTCTTCTGACCATTGTGGAATTAGTGGATAAAGAATCCTTTGATGAGGTATATATAGCTAGAAGCAAAGGCCTGGGTAGAGATTTAGTTGGTACAACAGTTTTCCAGGGTGATTCTTCTAGTCAGAAAAGGAAGTGCAAGAGTGGCCATTTTTTTAGAGGACCAGTTTTAGGGGATTATATAGGGTAAATAAAGGTTATTTTATACTAGTTTGGGAGGAATGGTCAAACCGGGCCTCATTGTATGGAGGATACTATGAGTTTACATCATTGTGGGTGATCTGGCCATCTAAAATGTTTCTGTGATAAGATGTCCCAATACAGTATGGCGAGATCCACTTTCACCAAGCGATATAAGGTTCAGGTTGATGCTTCTAAGGGTGGTGGGTCTCATTATTAGAACAAAGGGTATATTCAGCAGGATAAGTCTAGAAGGATTTAGATAGCAAAGTGTGCACTATGGGAATCTGAAGAAGGTTTAGCTACTGTTTGAGGTACGATGTTTATTTCATCTTATATGATGCTAGCTTTGTTTGATAAAGGTGAAACTCATTATTTTATATCATCAAAGTAAATTGAAGTGTTGGTTTTTCATTAAAATATTATTTTTTTCTTGTTGGATCTATTCATGTATTTGGGAAAGTTGCTTGAACAATGTTTGAAGTGTCCCATTTGTTGGGTGGTGATAGACGACTTTGAGGTGGATTATATCTTCTTAGTGTTGGATCTTAACATCTTTGAATTGATTATAGGCATGTATTGAATGATCAGTGTGAAGGACCATATAGATTTTTACCACCATTGAGTACAATTATTATGTATCGATGGGGTTACTCATGTTTTATAGGGTGAGTGGGACTCTAGATCAGTAAGGGAAGGGACAATTGTTCCATATACCATTATAATCTCATTCAAATTATCAAAAACGTTTCTTGATGTATTTAACAGGTTATAGGATGATAAGCTATATGTTATTGTGTGTACATACCCTAAGGTCCTTCCGAATACTATTTCTAGTTTACCACCATATAGAGAGGATGAGTTTACTATTGAAATTATCCCTAGAACGATACCCATTTCTATGCCATCCCATCGAATGAAACCTACTGAGTTGGTGGAACTTAAGGTGCAGGTTGGGGACCTTGTGTTGAAAGGATTTATTTTTCCTAGTGTGTCACCATGGGATTTTCTTTTACTCTTTTATAAGAATGTAGAAATGATACTTAAAATTTTTATTAACTACCAGAAGTTGAATTATGTGACCATTAATATCAAGTATCATTTACCCAGAATTAATGGTCTCTTTGATCAGTTGAGAGGGGATCATTGGTTTTCTAAGATTTAATTGTGATTGGGATACCACAAATTTAGAGTTAGAGAAGATTATATACCAAAGAAAAAGTTTCATAGTGAATATGGTCATTTCAAGTTTATTGTTATCCCATTCAGAATCACTATCACTCCTATGGTACTTATGGATTTGATGAACTAGATATTTCATCGGTTCTTAGAATCTTTTGTTTTTGTATTCATAGATGATATCATGGTCTACTACTATTTATAAGAGGAGCACATAGAACATTTGGATATCATTCTTCAAACTATGAGGGAACATCTTCTGTATGGTAGGCTTTCAATGTTTGAGTTTTGGATCTGATAGGTAATGTTTCTAGAAAATGTTATATCTGAGAGGGGAATCTCAACAGATTTTGAAAAGGTATAGGTAGTTATGACTTTGAAGCGTCTTAGAAATGTATTTCATATTTGGAGGTTGCTGGGATTACCAGGATACTATATATGGTTTGTTCAAGACATCTCCAAGATTGCATCATCGATGAATGCTTTAACTCGAAAGGGTGTAAAGTATTATTGGAAGGAAAAGTGTAAGATATCTTATAAGGATCTGAAAATAATGTTGACTTCCACACCAATTCTTATTCTTCCAGAACCATGGTCAGGTTATGATTTTTTCATTGATTCTAATAGTATAGGTTTGGGTTGTGTTTTAATATAGGGGAAACAAGTTATGGATTGGGGCTCTTCCCAATTACACCCACATGAGAAGAACTGCCCCACCATGATCTTGAGTTGTAAGATATTATGAATGAAATCAAATCATGGTGTCACTATATCATTGTAGAATGATTTAATGTATACTATAATAAAAAATATTGATATATATTTTTACTTAGAGAGATCTGAACTTGTGACAGTGATGCTGGGTTTAGTATATTCACACTTTTTATTTTGACATCATATATACCCTTGGGAGAGGAAATGAGGTTGCTAATTCACTGGGAATAAAATTTACAGCACAAACCATGAAGGAATCAATTGAACAGTGGTCTCTAATGGGTTTTTTTGTTGATATGATCTTGGGGCTGAATGAGGTTGGTGGATTGGTGTTCTTGGCTTAGATAAAGGATGACATGTATTTTGATGAGTGTGTTCGACTTGAGAAGATTACAGACACCGAGAGTTGATGCTTAAAATAAATCGTAATGATAGGGGATATATCATGTGGTTTGTCTTGGTATCCTAGTGAATCATTGTGCTTCTGAAGGAGGTTGTTCTTCCCATTTTCCTTATGGTAATAGTTATTATATAGTGGACACTACTCATGTTGGTTCGTGCACTTTGGGGATACAAATATGTACCATGATTTGAGGTGTCGATGTTCATATCCAGGGATGGGGTGGTCATTTGTGGAATTTTTATCACGGTGTCTTCCTTGTTAAAGAGTTAAGGCGGAGCACCAAAGACCTGTAGTATTGTTACAACATTTACCCATTTCAGTTTGGAAGTGGGATAAGATTTACATGGATTTCTTCTTTGGATTACCACAGAATCCTAGTGGCAAGGATCAGAATTGGGTGATTGTTGAAAGACTCAAAAAATAATCAAATTTCATACCTATAAAAAAAATAAAAAAATTGGAATAGATTGGAGAATTATATGTCTGAGATATTGTGAGACTTCAAGGGGTCCCACTGAAGTTTTTTTGATAGTGACTCTAGGTTCACATCCAAATTCTGGAAGGGTTTACAATAGGAAATGGGTTCCCAGTTGGAATTGATCATGAATTATACTCCACATATGGATGGATAAATAGAGAGACCTATCTTGGTTCTTGAGGGTATTCTCTAGTCTTTTTTTCTTGATTTGGGTGGATGTTGGGAGAAAATATTTCCTATGGTTGAGTTTTCCTATAATAATTATTATTAGGCTTTGATCAAGATATAAAACTTTGATGATTTTTATGGGTGGCCATGTAAATCTCCCTTGTGATGGGCACAATTGGGAGAGCCATCCTTGGATGGGTTGAGTGTTATTAAAGAGATGATAGAAGTGGTGCAGTTGATCCAAAGGTATTTGATCATGTAATGACCCAGGTATTTATAGAATAATACTTTTTGATTTCTATTAATACATTTGAATAAGATATTAATTTTAAGTTAAAGGGGATGCTTTTTCTGATAGCTTACTCTACACACAACAATGGGATTTTCTGAAATCTTACATTGCACACAACATTAAGTTATAATGAAAAATAATATAATAATATTATTATTTTTAAATGGTAGTTAACGCCAAGAAATTGTGTTGACAGGAATGAACATAACTAATTAAAATATGATTACATATGTTTTTTAAATGTCTTTGCTTTAGTTAATAAATTTTAGAGGATTAAAATAAGAATGAATCCATTTTTAAGCATGAAATACTTTAATTTTTTTTTAAATGACGATTTATCGCCTTTTGATGGAGAACCATTTTTAAATCTTGTTTTTTTATCTTTTATATGTTCTATTTGACAAAATAAACTTATTCTTTAGAAGTGGGACATAAAAATCTACTTTGGGTAATTTTTTTTTATTTTTCTGATAAAGTTCATTTTTTGATGAATAGTGAAAAATACTTCATTTTAATTCAAAATTGTATTTTAATCTAATTTATTTATATGATTAGACTATAATTTTATTTGGTTTTAAAGTGTAATTATATTATATTTTTATCATTTAATCCAATTTTGGTCATCGAAAGAAATTTTACTTTGAAATTGGACATAAACACATGTCGATACTTTGATAGTTATTATTTCTTAAAAACATGCTTTTTGGTTTTAAAAATGAGAATTAATTTTAAATTAATTTATGCAACATAAGTTTTTTGAATTTGGTAAAATGAATTCCATATTTGGAATCAGGAGGTCCAAATTTTGTAAATAGTAAACTTTTATTTTTAGATATTATTAATAGTAACCTCTATAAATATTTTATTTACCGTGGTTAAAGGGTAAATTTGGTAAATAAGGGTAAAAAAATAATATTATAATAATATTAATTTACACTAACATGTGTCCTACCCTATTTTCTTATATATTTTCGACCATGGGCATCATTGGGTCGATTTTGGGACACCATGAAGCCACTCGTAAGTGAAAAATGACATTTTATAAAGATTTATTTAAAGTTAAGGAAAATGTAACATAAACATATATCTTTTAGTAAAATAGTGTTTATATTTGGTTAAATAAGTGATATTTTAGACTATAAATAGTCATTTGAAATATAAAAATATTTCCTAAATCATGGCATTTTATTTATATTTTTTAGACATTAAATAAATAAATTTAATTATGAAAAAACGATGATGAAGTGATTGCTTCATTAATAAAGGATTCAAATAAATGATATTATAAATGTCAAAATAAATGTAATTTTGTTATTTTGATGTCATAAACGATTTTTTTGGATTATATTTACATGTTATATTTTTATTAATGAAGTTTTTTCAAATCAATCAGGTTGTTATAGACATTTAAAAAAGTCATTATATGAATAGTGTCAAAATTGGCATAATTCGTATTTTAAAATATAAAATATTATAAAATTAAAAAAATATAAGATTCATCTAAATAGTTACCATATGTCTCAAATTTTATTAATTACTCTTTATTTGGATATTTTTCATGTTTTGGTAACTATTTTTATTCTCAAAGTGTTAAATGCTTGATAAAATGGAAAGAGTAAAAAAGTGTTAAATAAAAAATATAAGGATTAAAAAATATCAAAAACTAGTCCGATTCTTATTGGATGATTTTATTTCGACTTATATTCATATTATATTATAATTTAATGAGTTTTGGGCCTTTTTAAACAGAAAATAATTTTTTAATAAAATAATACTTTCCGACTTTCCAAAAGAGCCCCTCCTCCCTCTTATAAAAGGCCACTAACTATAACCCATTAAAAACACATATCAAACCCCTTGTCTCATCAAAAATATTCTCCAAGAATCTCCCAACATACCTTTATTCCTTATAGATGTTTTATTCTAGGCAGAAGGCAATTCAAGAAATCCGTTTGTCTCAAATGAAAGAGAGTGACATGTTTTAAGAGGAAGCGTCTTCTCTATTATTCAATTCTATTATTCTACTTATTCACTCCCTATTCTATTCTTTTCCTTTGATTAAATAACAAAACCAGTATCATCAATATACTAGGTTTTTTTGAGAAGTATTTAAACTACACTTAGATACACCTTCATCTAATTGGTATAGAACATACTGTTTCTATGGACGACGAACTACTGGATCACGAAACGATGATTGTTCAATATTTTCCTACCACCTAAAATGGTGGCCATTATGATGGAACTATAATTATATATGATATTAATGATATTTATTTTATCTCTATTCTTCTGTAATTATCATTTAGAACATACATTTATGCATTTCATGTTTAATAAATATGGTAATTTCATTTCAGGATGTGCGGACTACCTTCCCCTCAAAGTGATATGACACGTACATGTCATACATGGAATGTATAAAGGATTGAATTAATAAACTTATATAACATATATAAAATATATATTATAATTTAATTATAATATACTTTTTTATCATTTATTTTTCATTCCTTTAAATATGAAAAAGAAATGAAAGTAGAGTTCATGCGTACGTACGGCTTACCGTCTCCATGAAGGGTGCATTTCATTTTCATATATCCAAATGATATGTACTATTCTAAATAAATATATACTGGATATATAGGATATATAAATTATTAATATCATTATGTAGATAATGTAATTTTTACCACATGGACAATTTGTAATTATAACATGTTCATTTTTAACTTAAGTTCTGAACATCGACAAAATGTACGATATGAACTCAAATAATTAACTAATTTTTATTGCAAGGTAATAAGTTCTATAAAAAGAATAATAAAATTTAAAAAGGTTCTGAATTAGGTAGAAATTAACTTCAATTTATTATTCCGGATGAACAAGGAACATACGAGATAAGTCAGACTCAAGGTAAGGGAACCTTTCACCCTCCTCTTATAGTCAAAGACTTATTTTATGTTATGTATTTTAATTTCAATTTTCTTATGATGGGTTATGTTCTTATATATCCTTTTTCTATCAATTTTATGTCCAAATTATGAGATTCCATTTTCCCTCTCATCAACTAATTTTCTAAATTTTTAAGTGACGCCGTTATGCTGCTGTATTTTTGTAAGGGAACTTCTTAACCCAATTTCCATTATTTGGGTTAAAATTATACTTCTTGATTATGTCATGCTATGAAAATGCGTGAATAACCTCTGATTGTTTTACACTTAATATCCACTTATATTGGGTGTATTTATATTTTTCACACATAATTATATGATTGATTTATCCTTAATCCAATGGTACAATCTTTGTAAGGAACTACGTCGCAATCCCAATTCATTGAGGCATATATTGATATTGTGTACATTTATTATCCTATAATGTGTATATACAACCATTTTGACATTTTATACCATGAATTTCTATATTCTCATGATATTTATAAAATTCATTAATGTTATTCTTTAATTATTTTTATTCAATAGTTTCTCAAGTGGTAAAGGATTCTTTAACTAAAACATTGTTTTAAATGTCTTAAGGATTTAATATTATAAATACTTCTCTTTCATGTCCATTTTTAGAAATGATTTTAAGGAATTATTTATATGAAAATGAGTGTTTTAAATTGTAAATTATTTTCAAAAATCTTAGAGTGGTATGGGACACTTTGATTCAAAACTCTTCTTTAGAATGTTTTAAATGAATTGATTATGACAATATCTTGAACTGATATCTTGGGAATGAAATGTGGAGATGTTATCTTTACTTTATTCTTGTTTTATGTGTTATGGTTCTTGGTAATTTTTTACATATACGGGTGGTTCCATGATAAAACTAGGGCAGGTGAGCCTGAGATATCTCTCCAATGCATTGGATAACGTGACAGAGGTAAACATTAATGTTTCTCCTAAGTGATTTAGGGAATATACTGTGATGGGTATTCCAAATGTAACTCCCTATGTAGCTGTGAAAGATAAAATGTAAGTATGATATGAATGACACAATTCACCTTTATAATTTATGATTTCTATGTTCTAATCATAAATCTTATGATTTTATGAGGTTTTTAAAAAGATTAAGTTTTATGATTGAAAATTATGATTTTATTGATTTGTATGTGTTGATGGAATAATGTTATCTTTTCTTATTTTATAACTTTTACTGAGTTTTTATGCTCATACCATGTTTTTGATTTTTTTTCATAGGGTATAAGGAAGGGTAAGAGAAAGGAAGAATTCAAGAATATTTATATCAATAAAATAATTCTTGTATTATTTAAAGAGTTTAATTATTGTGAAAAAATTGGATAGATTAGAAGTGTCTACTTGTAATATTATAGTTTATTTGTATAAGTTATGACCCAATTATATAAATCTCTAAACCTAAAAATATCGTCAATGTTGAATTCTTGCCTTAACTAAATATTATGTAATGTTTAATTCTGGGGCCTTACAGTTGGTATTAGAGGTCGGTTTGGATAACTTTAGAGGTTAGGGTGTTATTTAAGTATAAGTGGCATAACCATAATGGTTAGCACATTAAAAAAAGTCATGATTTTTTAGATTAATTGTATGAGTTTAAGATAACCTGAATAAGTATAACTTAGTATTTACCATCCTCATATGATATTATATGATTATTTTACTGATATACTCACACCGACCTTTTTGGTTTTTGTAAATGGATGGATCTAGAAGGAACCAAAGTAACAATGGATGTGAAGAAAACTATGATAGTTTTATGAATAAGAAAATGAATGAAATAAGAGCTACAATGAGAACACTTATGGTTATTCTCAACCAACTATCTGGAGTCATGATTGACCACCTTAACCTTGGTTATTTTTATAAGTCATTGTATGTGCAAGAAACAAATCCCTACGGATGTTCAGGTTATAATCATAAAGGTAAGTGTTTTCAAAAACCTATGTGTCAAGGATGTGGAAAAACACCTAATAAATTTTTTCAAAGGTATGGGAAGATGATATATATGTCGTAATGAAGTTGATAAATCAAGAACCTTCCATTGAAAAAGGAAGTGTCCAGTTGAATATAGGAAAGAGAAAGAAGGTATTTTCAAGGTATCAATTGAATATTTTAAATGTGGTGTGGTTGGTCATTATAAAAATAGATGTCCTACAAAGAATGTTCAGGAATGGGATCATAATGAATGTAAAAATATTTTTTTAGCAATACCAAAATCCATTACAATTGAGGATGATGAAACTGAAAATGACTAATGAAAGGTATGGATTATTTCTTAGCTGATGTTTAGACACTATTAAAATTTAGGATATGATTCTTGATTTTTTTAGGAAATAAGTATTAAGGAATAAGTTGAAAAATAATGGATAATGGATCATGGAGAATTTTTATTGAGTAATAAGTTTACATATAGTATATTCAAGAGTTATGCTAGATTTTAGGATGATGAAATGCTTAAAAGTATTAAGGCTCTTTTGATGATGGGATTACTTTAGATGAATGTTTCTAGTATGTGTAACCCAGAAGTTTGATATGAGAAGATTTTATTTAAGAAAGAATTATATTTTTATGTGTGGAAAAAATGTATAACCTTAGGGGATCATATGATCATTTGTTTTTTTATGTAATAAATGGTTATTACATTTTGGGATTCAAAATGAAAGGTATTAGATAACCTTTGAGGATAAAATAGGTTATGGTTATTTTGGAGGAAATTATATTATTTTTGAGAATGTTATAAGAATGATATGGTTTTATAAAAAGGACAACCCTCAGTATGGGTGACAACCCATCACGTCCGGCAAGGCCATGAGAATCAAACCTACAACTGATGGGCGACAAGGTCACATCGCCTACCGTTGGCCTACGTGAAGTCCCTGATTAGTACGACTTATTATTTTTAGTTAAATGATTTTATTGATCAATAATAAGTCGATTTGGGATCTTATGTTTTATCTAATGGATATACTTAGTATAGGAAAATGATTTGGTGATTAAGTGATAAGGGTTATTTTAGAATACATTTTATCTTTTAGGAACACTATATGCCTAATGAAAAGAATAATTAGGGATTTCAATTGAGGAGTAATGGTGGAATTTTATTTTTGAATAATCAATGTTTTTATTATGGAAATATAGTGATTTGGGTTATTTATGGAAATGAACAACCTATCATAGTGAATATGTGATTAGGTTAATTAATTTTTAGTATGAGACATTAAGAGTATTCGATTAAATTTGGAGATAAATGTTAAGATTTATTATGGAAGGCTACGTGATCAAATTCTTCTGAGATTTGGGTTTAAATCTTAGTTTTCATTATATTGAATAATCTTAAGGAAAATTTTGTTTTGAATGGTCTTTGTTTAACTTTGGGTACTATTTGTTGAATTTTATATATTAACAGTAGTATTCCTTTAAATAAAGGATTATCTTTTTTTGGGATTATCTTATATCGTACTAACCATTTTGGTTTTGGTTAATGTCTAAATATTGGGGAAATATATAGTTAATATTTTTTATATTATTTGATTATATAGAAGTTGATTCTCTCATTTCAGGTGTGACCAAGTCATGTTTAATATTCATCATTTGAAGAAAAGATGAGTTTTTGGAAGAAACTTATTAAAGGATGAAACTCTATTTGAAAAGTATGTATATTTATTTATGTACTTAGTCAATATCATAAATAAATTCTCAAAATTTATGAAATGTAACTTAAATAAAAAACATTTCCAATTTAATTTTCCTACTAGGAAACCAATTACCATTTAACCCATCACAAGTTTGTGGTTTTCTTGTTGTTAGCTTTCTTCTGATCTTGTTTTCTATCATTCTCCATCAAAACTTGAAACTTAGTTTATTTTCCATATCCGTATTTTCCTATATATAATCCTATCATGGGTTATCTCGAGTGACATTTTTACTCATCTTTATTTATTTTAAATTGATATTTTTATTGACTATTTTTCTGATGTGGGACTTTCAATTAGGTTTCCGAGCCCAATTTTAAAATTGCGAGGATGAAATTTCCAAAATGGGGGAAGGATGTAACAACCCAGATATTTATAGAATAATAATTATTGATTTATATTAACAGTTATGAATAAGATATTAATTTTAAGTTAAAGGGGATGATTTTTTTGATAGCTTACTCAACACGCTACAACTGTCTTCTCCGAAATCTTACATTGCACACAACATTGAATTATATTGAAAAATAATATAATAATAATAATATTATTTTAAATGGTAGTTAAATCCTATAAATTGTATTGGTGGGAATGAAAAGAACTAAATACAATATTATTACACAGTTTTGTTAAATATTTTTACTTTTATCCAATAAATTTTTGAGATTAAAATAAGAATGAATCCTTTTTAATAATGAAATACTTTATTCTTTAAAAGACCCATTTGCCACCTTTTGATGGTGAACCCTTTTTAAATATAGTTTTTGTCACTTTTATATGTTCCAACTGAAAAAATAAAATTCTTTTTTAGAATTGGGACATCAAAATTAACTTTGGGTAAAATTTTGGTATTTTTCTGATAAAGTTCATTTTTTGATGAATAGTGAAAAATATTGCATTTTAATTCAAAACTGATTTTTAAGATAATTTGTTTATATGATTAGACAATCAAATGAATTTTTATGAAAGTGTAATTATATTATATTTATATCATTTAATCCAATTTTTTTCATTTAAATAAATTACACTTCAAAATTGGACATAAACACATGTCAATCTTTTGATAGTTATTATTTCTTAAAAATATGTTTTTTGGTTTTGACAACCGAAATTAATTTTAAATTAATTTCTGAATCTTCTATGTTTTTAATTTAAAAAAATGGATTCCATATTTGAAATCATGAGGTCCAAATTGTGTAAACAGGTAAATTTTATTTTTAGATATTATGAATAGTAACCTTAGTAAATATTTTATTTACCATGGTTATGGATAAATCTTGTAAATAAGGGTAAAAAAATAATATTATAATAATATTAAATTTTTGTAACACGTGTCTTAACCATATTTTATGATAAATTTCTGACCATAGGAATCCTTAGGTCTATTTTGGGACCCCATGAAGCCACTTGTAAGTGAAAATGACATTTTATAAAAATTAATTTAAAGTTAAATAAAATGTAATTGAAACATATATCTTTTAGTAAAAGAATTTTTATATGGGGTTATATAATTGATATTTTAGACTATAGATATTTATTATAAATATTATAATCTTTCCTACATCATGGTTTTTTATTTATAATTTTTAGACATTAAATAAATAAATTTAATTATGACACAATGGTGATGCAGTGATTGCTTCATTAATAAAGGATTCAAATAAATGATATTATAAATGTTAAAATAAATGTAATTTTGTTATTTTTATGTCATAGAAGAATTTTTTGGATGATTTTTACATGTTATATTTTTATTAATAAAGTTTTTTAGAATAAATCAGGTTGTTATGGATTTTTAAAAAGTCATGATATGAATTGTGTCAAAATTGACATAATTAATATTTTAAAATATAAAATATTTTATTAAATATTATAAAATAAAAAAATCTAATATTTGGCCAAATAGATATCATAAGTATCAAATTCTATTAATTACTTTTTATTTGTATATTTTTCATGTTTTGGTAACTATTTTGATTCTCAAAGTGTTAAATGCTTGATAAAATAGCAAGAGTAAAAAAGGGTTTAATAAAAAAGATAAGGATTAAAAAATATCAAAAACCTATCCAATTATTATTGGATGATTTTATTTCGACATATATTCACCTTATATTATAATTTAATTAGTTTTGGACCTTTTTAAACCAATAATTATTTTATAATAAAATAATACGTTCAAACTTTCCTAAAGGTCCCCTCCTCCCCCTTATAAAAGGACACTACCTCTAACTCATTAGACACACCTATCAAGACCCTTGTCACATCAAAAATATTCTACAAGAATGTAATAACATTCCCCTATTCCTCCAAGAAGTTTTACTCTTGGATGAAGGCAATTAAATAAAGCCTTTTGGCTCAAATCAAAGAGAGTTACATATTTTAAGAGGTAGCGTATTCTCTACAATTCCATTCCATTATTATACTTCTTAACTCCCCATTATATTATTATTATTTAATTATATAAAGAAAATATCATAAATATAATAGGTTTTTTATGATTAGTATTAAAACCACACTTACACACACCTCCATCTAATGGGTGTAGAATATACTGTTTCTGTGGACAGTGAACTACTACCTCACGAAACGATAATTGTTCAATATTCTCCTACCACCTATCATGGTGTCCATTATGATATAAATTTAATTATATAAGATATTTATTATGTTTATTTTATCTCTATGCTTATGTAGTTATCATTTATAAAACAACTTTATGCTTTTCATGTTTTATAAATATGATAATTTCATTTAAGGAAGTGCGGACTACCGCCCCCTCAAAGTGATATGACTCATTAATGCTATACATGGAACATATAAGGATGGAATTAATGAAACTATGTAACATATATAAAATATATATTATACTGTAATTATAATATACCTATTTATCATTTAATTTTCATTCCTTTTAATTTGAAAAAGAAATGAAAGTAGCATTCATGCGTACGTACGACTTACCGTCTCCATGAACGATGCATTTCATTTTCTTTTATCCAAATGATATAGACTATTCTAAATACATATATACTGGATATATATTATATATATTATATCTAAATAATTAATATTATTTTTGAGATAATGTAATTTTGACCACATTGACAATTTTTAATTATAACAAGTTCACTTTTACTCAAGTTCCGAACATCGAAAAAATGTCTAATATGAACTCAAATAATTAACTAATTGTTGTATCAGGGTAATAATTGATATAAAAGTAACAATGAAATTTAAAAAGGATTTTAAGAAAGTATAAATTAACTCAAGTTTATTATTCAGGAATAACATGGAACATACGAGACAATTCAGACTCATGGTAAGGGAACCTTTTACCCTCCTCTTTCAGTCAAAGAGTTATTTTATGTTATGTCTTTTAATTTACATTTTATTATGATGGTGTATGTGCTTTTATATCATTATTTATATCAATTTTATGTACAAATTATGAGATACCCTTTTCTGTCTCATCAAACCATTTTCTAAATTTTTAAGTGACGCGGTTAGGCTGTCGAATTTTTGTATGGAAACTTATTAACCCAATTTCGATTATTTGGGTTAAAGTTCTACTTCTTGATTATATCATGTTATGAATATGTGTGAATGAACTATTACTGTTTTAAACTTAATATCCACTTATATTGGGTGTATTTATATTTTTCACACATACTTATGTTATTGATTTATCCTTAATATAATGGTATAATATTTGTAAGGGACTACGTATCAATCTCTTTTCTTTGAGGAATATCTTGATATTGTGAACCTTTATTATCCTATAAGGTGTATATACAACCATTTTGACATTTTATATAATGTTTTCTATATTTTCATGATATTTACAATATTCTTTGATGTTATTCTTTAATTATTGTTATTCAAGAGTTTCTCAAGTGGTAAAGGATTCTTTAACAAAAAAATCATTTTAAATGTTTAAAAGATTTTGTCTTCTAAATACTTCTCTTTCATATAAATGTTTTAGAAATGATTTTAAGGATTTATTTATATGGTCATGAGTGTTTTAAACTATAAATTATTTTCAAAAGTTTCTGAGTGGTATGAGACACTTTGATTCAAAACTCTTACTTTTGAATGTTTTAAATGAATTGATTATGTAAATATATTGAATTGATATCTTATGAATGAAATGTGGAATTGTTATCCTTTTCTTTATTATTGTTTTATGTGTTATGGTTCTTGGGAATTGTTTATGTATATGGGTGGTTCGATGATAAAGCTATGGTGGGTGAGCCCGAGATATCTCTCCAATGCATTGGGTAACATGACGAAGGTAAACAATAATGTTTCTCCTAAGAGATTTAGGGAATATACAATGATGGGTATTCCAAATGTAACTCCCTATATAGATATTAATGCTACAATGTAAGTATGATATGGATTCCACAAGTAACCTTTATGATTTCTGATTTCTATGTGCTATTCATAAATCTTATTATTTAATGAGTAATGTTAAAAAGATTATGTTTTATGATTGAAAATTATGATTTTATTGTTTTGTATGTATTGATGGACTAATATTTTCTCTCCTTATTTTATAACCCTTACTGAGATTTTTATGCTCATCCCATGTTTTTTAAATTTTTTTCATAGAGTGTAAGGAAGGGTAAGAGAAATGAAGAATTCAAGAATATTTGTATCAAGAAAATAATTATTGTATTATTTAAGGAGTTTTATTGTTGTGAAAAACAATTGGATATATTAGAAGTGTCTACTTGTAATATTATAGTTTTTATGTATAAGTTATGACGTAATTCTCTGAAAATATAATCTTGAAAAGATTCTCAATGTTTAATTCTTGAATTAACTCAAGAGTATGTAATGTTTAAGGCTTAGGCCTTAAAGATCATGGCACAAAGTTGATAGAAATATTATGTGGACCATCTTCGTTGGCCAATGGAGTTTGTGGTTGGTGATAAAGTCTTTCAAAAAGTTTCACCTCCCTTGGGAAATAATTTATTGGTTAAGAATGGTAATTTGGAAAAAAGGTTTGTGTGCCTTTTTGATATCATTGAGTGATTATGGAGGGTGTCATATTAGTTGATTTTACCATCTAGATTAAATTCTATACATGTCATGCTTCAGGTTTCCCAGTTGAAGAGGTATATACTAGATCCTTACCATGTTAATAGATGGGAGGATATTGATCTTGAGCTCTATACCACTTTTTTGAGCAACTAGATCATATTACGGATTTCTAGGATAAGGTACTGCATGGAAAAACAACCCCCCTTGTTCGGGTACTATGTTAGTGTAGATAGAATCACCATGAGAAGTAGGAGAAGGATTCAACCATGGGGCAACAATTAGCTTCTATTTTTATGGATCATGGATATTGATAACTTTTAGGGGATATAAAACTTTTATGGTTGGGAGATTGTAATGCCTTGTTAACTTTCTATCAGGTATGTTCTAACCTTTCTTTGGGTTTTGTTTTCTTTGTAATATTATTTCCAAACTTGGAATTGGGAGGATAACTATATTGTTGAAGTCCTCTATTTTTTGGAATATTAAACATAAAACCAGGACTTTATACAACTTGCAAGGAACTTACATGGTGAGTAAGGTGAATACACACTATGTAATGGCTATTGAGAATAATCCATTAACTGGATGCACAACCTGAACTGGTTACACACTGTGTAATAGGTACATTCTGTTTAAGTATAAAAGTTTATTTTTAATTAAAAATGCGATGTGTTTTTTAGGGTATATGGAACCTGAGGATTAGAAGATGTGAAAATTAGTTACATGATGTGTAAATGTGGTGGTGTTGGTTTTTAGGTTTCCATATGAATGATATGTTTCATTATTTTCTTATGAATCCATCCTCCTTTGACTTAGAATCCACCTATTTGATTTTAGGTGACTCCATTACCTCCAAATTTCTCTATTCATTGATTGATCAATAGGGATATTCACTTTCTCTCTTGGGGTAAGCCTTTACTCTTGTTTTCTCTCTTATTTGTGGTTGCAACACTATTTGTGGCAGGGATTGGTAATTAGATTTTGTTTTCTATTAATTATTTTGAGTATTTTTCCATGACTTGTCTTGTAAAGGAAATTTTTTTGGTTTCTAATCCCCTTTGTCTAAGGCAGTTAAGTTTTTTATATTCTTAAGGTAGTTGGATCGATTAAACTGTTCCAGTTTCCTGAATTTTTTGTTTTTCATATTTATTTCTTGAGATTTGAATTATGATTTCCGATGTTAAAATTGAAAAGGGAATGGGTTCAAGTTTAAAAATGATTTATTGGGATTTGAAAATGGAATTTCCTTGATTTGAAAGAGAAAATATATTTTTAAACCCCCGAAGTAGATTATATTGGCATTGAAATGGTTTTATGAAAATGTGATAAAGGTTTTTAAAACATAAATTGAAAAAAATTGCACAACGGGAACCTTGTGTGCATCGAGAAAGAGACATGGGTATCCCTAGTGTGTGAGACACCACTAGAAGGTATCCTATTTCTTATTGATGGACTGCAGAAGGACTCGATATTAGTTGATTACAACCTTATTTCTTTTTAGGATTGTGAGTGTCTTGTATGTATTGTCCCATAGGCTAGATATTGTATGGAAGGTGTAATGCTATTTTTGTTGGTTTATTGGACGATGGATTATTTCATAGATTTTGGCTAATGTGAATGTTTATATTTATATATATTTACCATCTTTGTTAGGGATTTGGAAAATATGACATGTAATTTGTAAAAACTAATGGATTATTTGAAAAAGGATTTCAAATTGTTTTAGTTATAAATATGTTTGTAAAACTGTTTTGTTATAAAGCTTGGACTTGTACATTCTTGTTACTAGAACTTGTATTGATCTCTTTGTGGTATCCTATTGGGATATATTTTATGAACCCTAATTCTACTTATGGGTGAATATAGACCTTGTTTTTATAGATAAAAGTAAATTTAATAACATTCTATAGCATGAATTATTCTCTTTAATTTTATATTTTGTTTTGGGATGGTTTGGAGGTGATGTTTGGCCACATGGAGACTTGTCCATCTAGAATTGTTTTACATTACGGTTTAGCCAAATTGGATCAATTATATCTCTTTTATTTTCACTTTGTACTCTAGTTTTTATCTTATTTTATTTATATACAAGACATGTTTTGTTAACTTTGTTTTACCTCACCCCATAAAGGGATGAGTTATGTTACTAGTCTAGTTGACACTGGTTGGTCTATTACAACATCCATATCATATCATTTATGACTATTGGATATTCTATGAGAAAAATCTTTTTCGAAACTATCATGTAGATAAAATAAAATCTATTACTCAGGTAAACTAACCCTATTAGAGCCTCCTAGCTAGGGTAACCTAATGAAAATTACAAAAAAAATATAAAAAGGGATAATCCAGGGGAACTGAATTTTTGAATGACATGCCTAATAGGACAATCCAGAGTCACTTATTAATTTATTTCCTTATACATGGTAATATAGGGGCACCCAAATTTATCATAACCAACCCAGTTAGATGATCATGATCTTGACAAGTTCCACTTTATATGGAATCTCACACTTTATATTTAATGATAATTTTAATCTCACCATATTATCTTATGTTATTTCTATTTATGTATGCATGCTTCTAGTAATTTAGTTTGGAATCATATTCCCTCCACTTAATAAATATGTTCAAACTATATTGATGTGTAACTATTAACACAACCCATAAGTTTTTTTTACTTACTCAAAAATATAATTGAAACATATACATACATATCCAAATACACAATATGTATAAGGTATGTGAACACTTAATTTTAAGGTTCATAATTATATGTGATTGAAAATATCTACATGAGTATGCCTGGAGTGAAAAATAGTCACACCTATTCACCATCCTAGGCAAGGAATAAGCCCCCAGTTTTGTAGGCAGTCTGACCCAAAGTCCTTCTACCTTGGTATACTTTACTCAAGAGATAATCCAATTCATCAAAACTCAAAATACTAATATTCACAAAATCTATTTGTAAAAAAAATCATGTTTATAACTTTAATTACAAACAAAGGTCAAGGTAGGTGAAAAAATTCTTATAGAGTCTATCTTAGCATGTAATGAAAGGATCTATCCTAGAATTTGTTTAACAAATAAACTAAATAATATATTGTATTTAGATTTATTAAAAAAATTACTATACATGAATATATCTTTGAATAAACATTAAATTAGTTAAAATTAAAATATGTAAACACGAGATACACATTAATAAACAATTCAAAAAAAATTAATATAAACCCTTTTATAATTTTTATCTTTAACAGTATAATCATTCCATAATTTTGATTATAATTATTTTATATCCATTCCAATATGAACTCATTATATGGAATTTTAATTTTAAATATATGATCTTATATGAATTATAAACTATTTATAGTCTAATTTCTATTATGCAAACACTTTAAATAATCTAAATATCATATAATTAATCACTATTTTAAACTTAATCATATAAATCATAAAAAAACTTGATGTGGATTAAATAATATTCAAATAAGCCCCTATTTATTTTGAATAATTCAGAATAATTAATTATGAAAAATTAATAATTTAAATTTAAAAATTTTATATTTTTTCCTTATTTCATAATTTATAACAAATTATAAATTATCACTTCTGATTTATAAATAAACATATTTATTTATAAAACATAAGCTATTACATATAATTAAGTTAAAATTATTTTCAAGTATTAACATTTACTATTTATGGGAAAAATCTTTATAAAAATTTATTTAATTTTAAACGATTTATAATTAATTAATTTATAAACCTTGTATAAATTAAGATTTCCCCAAAAAACCTCTTATAATGGTTTATAAACATTTTATAAAACATATAAATAATTTTAATGGATAATTTTTTTAACAATTTTAAAACAATTTTGATTACCCTTACACATAGAGGTATTTTTGTATAAGGTTAAATCCATATATCCTTAGACAAGCTCTCTAGAATCCCTTATTTAAAGTTAAGTCACTAATTACCTTTTCATAGCTTTAATATAACATGATGCATGAATCTAATAAAAATATTACCATTTTCTATCTCATTCTGTGTAAGGGTACTAAATAGATTAGCATTACATAAATGGTTCATGCAGGGGGAGGTCTTGATTTACCTTTACCCGAACTCCCAGTACCATTGAATAAGGGTAATACCATCATGAAAATATTTTTCATAAATTCAATGAAGAGGATACCCTTATGTATACCTTTTGTTTAAACGTGTCATGAAAGGATAAATAGTTAGTTATCTTTACATAGTCTTATGAAAACCTCTACTCTATTTATGTATCCTCCCACATATGGGTAAGTGACTAGTTACCTTTATGTAACCCTTTTCAAAATTTCATTATCTTTATGCATAAACCATTTAACTTCAAGAGAGATTTTAAAACCTTACACTACCTTTATGAATAAGTTTAATCAATATCATACCCTTACGGAATACCTTTACACAAACTATTTGTGTAAGGGTAACAAAACAAAATAATGTTATGTGAACCCTTTATGTAAAAGTAAGACTCATGTGTATTTCTTACGTAAGGGTAATTCCTTGGTTACACGTATGTATATTAGTTGTGTAAGCAGAAATTTCCTTGATTACCTTTATGTATCCCAATTATGTAAGGTTAAACCTTTTTCTAGTTTTTAATAAACCCGAATAGCTATGATATGTTTTTTGTATTTCTTTTTTATTTCAATGCACGATTTCATAAAACTTAAGTATTGATCCATTTGATACCACTGAAGGGTTCAGTTAGAGTCTAATAACATTTATCAGATCATGCATAAGTGATTAAAAACTCTTTTATATGGATCTATATTAAAGATAATTTGAAACTATGTATAAAATAGTAAAATGAAGAATAGATATAAACAAGTGTACCATACACCAAAGTGCATCTGCAAAATCTCCAAATTCCATCACTTGAGTTTGATAAAGATCACTGAGTGGAAAATGTATCCCACCTCTGTGGTGTATCTATAGGCTGTGATGAATTATATTACATTCATATTGGATTGAAATTTTCCCTACGATATTCTAGTACCTCTATATTCGAATGATGAATTTGAAAGAGAGATATGAGTCTCAGGGAGTTTTATTTGAGAATGTGTATCTCAATCTATTCCACAAAACACCACTACCATAACATAGTAGTGCTTTATATAACAGCTAAAAACATTCCAAATGTGTTTTCCACATTAAATCATGTAGTAAAGCACATGTATAAACAGTATAGCCGGTTCATTCATAATATGAATGTACTCCGTGTATGTTTTGAATAAATATGAAAGGATTTCATTTAGTGATATATTATGTAAATAATGGTTCAGGTTTCTAGAACACATGAAAAAATATATCCAATACATGAATATCATAATTTTCATGCAAGTAGATATATAGACCATAAATATATCATATATAAATATGGATTTTGGTAATATCTCCTACACCAAATTCAAAATTAATCCAAGCCTCTTTCAAGGACTTTTAAGAAATATGAAGATATTTTTGGGATACCTATACCAAAAATATAGCTGTGAAAAAATAATGGGGAAAAGGAATCTAGAGTAGATAATGATGAAAGAGAAGATCATGAGTACCCCACTGCTGGTCAGGGGGAGTAAACTAGACATGATAATCCATATGATGTAGAAAACTTTGAGGTGGAGTCTTCTTGGGGAAGGGGATATTACCTAAAGCTATATTCTATATATGATTCATGGTTATATAGAGTTCATGATATATCAAGATACATGCATGAAATGAGATTTCATGCATTCCTACCATTTATTATATGTGAAATAGAATATTAAGGAATATTAATATTTTAATAGTTTATCTAACTTAAAAGAAACATTTATTGAACCGTTATAAGAGTTGTAATGTGAAGGGAGTTTTATGATTTCATGAATACGATGCATGAATAACTATTGGATTAGTTCATTCATTTTAAAGGTACGAGTTAATACTTTTACTATAAAGGGGTGTCCTCAAGGGATTTATAAATTCTACAGTGATACAATGGTGTAAAGAATAGATTAAGATCCTAATAATTTTCCAAAACTCCCCGAATCTTATAGATCTCTTTCATCTACCTCCATTGCATATAGAGGTACTAGAATACCATTGAGAAAAGGTGAATCCCATACAAACATTGAATGATTAAGCACAACCCATGGATACATCACATAGGTGGGATTCCAGTGATCTTTATCAAACCCATGCGATGGAGTTTGAATATGTTACATATACTCTTCAGTATACGGTACACAAAACAATATTATTCATTTTAGTTTTACACTTAGTTTTTTAGTTTATTTCATAGTGATCCTCATAAAAGGTTTTTAATCACTTCCACTTGATCTAATAATTGTTATTATACTCTAATAAAACCCACCAGTGGTTTTTGGGTGATTCATGTTTAAGTTTATTCAAATCATGAATGGAACTGAAGAAGAAAATAAAACACAAAGAAACATTTTTAAGGTTTTTTTAAAGAATATAAAAATGTTTTTACCTTACATATAACATATACATAAAAGTAACACCAGCCTTACCTATACACAACTGAGATATACAAGGGTAATCAAGGAATTACCCTTAAGGAGATTGGTCTACATAAGGGCCATCACAACTTACCCTTACATAGAAATAAGAGTTTTATAGAGTTAGATATGTTTTTAAAAGGGTTATAAAAAAGTTATTTGTTGTTTCTTACCCTTATATAACTAAGTATAACACCCCAAAATTTTAAAAGAACACTATGTTCGATAGTGTATATTACACGCTACACTGAGCCTAAATAACCCAATTTTTTTATTATAATCAAGCCATTGAATTGGTGGGTGTAAATAGTATTAACAAAATGATGAAATATATATAAAGGAACTAATAAATAAAAATTCATTGATTAATTATTAGGAAATAATTATTCAATTCTTAGTAAAGGTAATTTATGCTTTAGAAATATGTTTTCTCCAAAAATGATTTTTAGTGATTTTTGTAAGAAAAAACTATAATTTTATTCTTTAAATTATATAAATTTTGTTTTTTATAAATAATATAATTCTTAAAATCAACATATAAAAATTATATTTAGGTGAAATTTTTATTTTTTTTATGAAATGATTGATTTTTAAATTAATAGTGAAAATACCGATTTATATGTATAAGTGTATTATTGTTTCAAGAATTTAAGAATTTTATTTTTTTGTTTTAAATTGATTTAAAACTAAAATTATTTATATTATATTATTAATAATAAAATTAATTTCATCATAATCTATTTTATGATTTAATTTGGTATAAGGATATTTTTATTCATAAAAGACATTTTTTTGAAAAACTACTTTCCATTGCATTTTGCCTTTTGATTTTAAATTAATTACTACAACTTATAGAAATTGAATATTGAAAATTTCTTCTATTATTTATATCTGGAGGTATAAATTTCATAAATACACACCTTTTATTTTTTGTCATCATGAATAGTAACCATAGTAAATAATTGTCACCATAGTAGGGGTAAATCAAGTAATTATTATTAAAAATAACACGATAAGGACAATAAAATATTAATGAAACTTAAATTAATTTCATTGGATGAATTTATCTAATCCATAATAACTCAATATTTATATATATGGACTTTTTTCCATTTGGTTATGATTTTTACCTTTATATTATTTTATTTGAAGAAATGTAAAAAATGTCATTCTATTTGTTTTATTATATTTAAAATTTTAACATAAGTATAATAAGAGGTAATATTAGGTTATAAATATATATTTTAATAATAAATATTTTTATTATATCATGGTAATTTATTTCTAATTTTTAGTGATGAAATTATCACCTTAAATTCTTACACAATACCGACACAATATTTATTAAATTAATATCAAAATAAAAATAAAGGAATTAAAAAATATGAAAAGTTATATAATTTGAATGAATTAATGTGTTATATAGATTATATATATATATATATGACATGTTAGGGAATATTTTAATGATTTTATTCTAATTAATCATTTGTCTTAATGTATTTAAATTCATATTAAATGAATAGTGTCAAACACGATGATATAATATTTTATAAAAAATAAATTTTTTAAAATGATTTAAAGTTCATAAAATTCAGCCAAATTCATGGGATATGGTTGAAAATAGATACCATGGTACATTTATGGAACGTTTTTCCTTTTATGGTAACATTCTTGATACGTAAAGGGTAGAAAATGTTAATATTGTAGTAGTTTCTAAGAGGGTTAATGAAGGGTTAAAACTAAAAGATAAGGGAGAAAACAAAACCAAAATATGATCAAATTATATTTTATGAGAGTATTCCGAAAAATTATCATCTTATATTCAAATTATATCAATTTTTAGCAATTTTTAATTGAAAAATAATTTATATTAATTTAATAATTTTTGAAATTCTGAAAAATGTCCCTCCCCTCTTTTATAAAAGAGAACCTCATTTCCTCTTATACCCTCACTTCGATACACATTGGTTAAATTAATTTCAAAAATAAATTACTAACATCCATACCCACATTATGGAGGTCTAATTTTGGGTATATTACTTACATTATAGGGCTTAAGGTGTAAAGAAAATAAGGTTGTTTGAAGAAGATGTATAGTTCTAAACCAAGTGTTTTCATTTTTCAACTTTTTATACCTCCTTAAAATATTATTAAACAATGATGAAATAATAACAAAATTATATTTAATATAATTATATGTTATTATTTTAATTTAATAACCTATAATTGTCTCATCTTTTATAAAATGGGAAGCAAAACCATCGTTCGCATGTACGGTGAACTACCACTTTGTGAACCAATGTAATTCAATTTCCATTACATCCTCTTATAGATGGTTGTAATTATGGACTAAATATATATATATATATATATATGATATTAATGAAATATTTGAAATTAATAAAATATAACAAATCATATAATTTTTTATGGTTCCATTTTCTAAATAATGATAACGTCATTTGTGTGTATATGTGGACTACAACCTCCACAAAGGGATGCAATTCATTTTTCAACACCACATCAAATACAGGATATATATAAGTACATTTAAAGAAATAATATTTTATTTATTATATAATTATAATTATGGAAAATAAAATAATACTTACCTTATTTCCATAATTATTATTGGAAAATGGAAATGTTACTCATGCGTACGTACGACCTATCATCTCCATGATTGGAATGTAGTACAATTTTCATAACGATATTTCATATATGTTTTTAAAAAATGATAAGTATATAATTATTATTAATCTATATTTAATAGAACAATGAATCCTTTTACCATAGGCAACTTACTGAAGTAATTTGGTACATATGAACTGAATATCATCAAAATATCAGACCTAAACTTAATTGATTAATTAATCAAATATAGACAAAAAATAAATAAAATAATAATAATAATAATATTGAAAAAATTTATTAATAATTTAAATAATTAACATAAGTTTATCATATAGGAAGATAAAGAATGTATGTGATTAGTCATACTTGAGATAAGGTATTTCATAACTCAATTTATGTTTGTTGAGTTACATACTTTTTATTGACTACATCAAGATAATATTACATGTAGAATGAAATATATATATTTTATGGTTTATTTCCATATTTTTTATGTGGATTAAATTTTTTTATACATAATCACTTCACTAATTAGTTTTCAAATTAATTTAATGATCATCATTTGACATTTTGTCTCAATTTCCATTAATTGAGAAATATTTTATTGGTATGAACCTAATTTATTTTGTGTGGTATATATAATATACTTTTGATATGATATATCAATATTACATTTACATTAATGATATTTAATGATTCATTTTAGGTTATTTATTTCATGGGGATTATGATTCAAATGTTACCAAAGCAGTAAGAGTTTATTTCACAATCTCATCATTATTCGAGATTGTTTATGTCTATTTCCTCGCTATGGGAATTATATGATATTTACATCTTACAAAAATATTTTTATTCTACTCTATTTAATTTTTATAATTAAAATTTTTCCTTTAATTCTCTTCTTTTAAGTACTCTAGAGATCAAATGAATGTTTTTAAGGAAAATTGACTCATTTTTATACTCTGTCAAGAATATTTTTCTTCCATATCTTTATTTTCTATAAATTTTATCTAAATAATATTCTAAATATTATAAAAAAACTATTAAATTTTTTTTCCAATTTTTTAATTTTAAAAAATGGTTTAAAAGGAATATTCTTATCATTTTCTAAACAATATACTTTTTTATTTCTTACCAAAAATACTAAAGGAATCCTTGTTTTAACATAATTTTCATGAACAAAATTTTCTCCCCATCATGTCCCATAATTTATTTAAAGATTAATTTCGAAGTTTTCATGATTATTTTTGATGAAAAAGTTCTTCATATTCTATATTTTTTATGTTTTTAAATGTAGATTTCAAAATAAAATGGGGTTTTCCCCCAATAATATTTTAATGAAAATTTAATGGTATTTATATTCATAAAAATTAAAAACACTATTATAATCCACCAGGGATATGTTGTAATGGTATTATACTAATTCTTTTTCTAGATGGTTTATAATCAGTTTTATTGGGGTAAATAGTAACATTTCAAATGCCAGTTCTTCTATATGAATTCTTTTGGTGATTATGTTTTGAATTCTAATTATCCCCTTTCATAAGATGAATAAATAGGACTTATTAAGGGATTTGTGGGGCCTGATATATCCCCCAATGCTTCAGAAGGACTCATAAGAAAAACTAGTTCGAGTATTTGGCTGAGGCGTTACCCATTTATGTAACATGTCTTTGCACAAGGTCTTGACAGTAAGTTTATGATGTCTCGTATTATGAATACCATCATTATTAGATTATTTATTGATGTATATGTGATTATTTGAATTTTTATGATATCTATGGATTATTTTTTAATATAATGTGATCAGTAATATTTAATTATTTTATCATCATTTATTACTACCATATTATTCTTCATGCTCAAGTTATTGATTAAATAGATTGTGTTTTCAGCTATTTAACTTTACATATTTATTATACCTTACTTACTCATGATTTATTCTACTGTACCTAACCATTACTAAGCATTTGATCTCACACTTATTTTGTTTCATTTATCTAAGATATGAATAAGGAATATTTTAATGAGTTCATGGATGGATAATATTTACTTTCACTCTATTTTTTATTATATAATTTCAAATATAATGTATGATTCAATTTTGTATCTTGTTTACAAAGGCTACTAAACTATTCAGTACTTTCAGACGTGATCACTTATATATTATAATAAAGTAATAAAGTAACTACCGGCTCTAGGATACTGGGTTTTGGGTCTTTATAGTTTTTTTCAATGAAATTTTAGTAGAAACCTTGGGAACTATATTTAGAGAAATATGGATTTAGGAACATAACCCAAGGATGAGTTTGATAATAATTTTGATTATAGAATAATATCATAATGTATTGGTAAGGTAGAGATTATGTGCTTTACCTAGAAATACATCCCTTTTTGGATACTATAAGACAACGTGGTTTTGAATCATAAATATTTTAGGGTAATAAACTTGAAAAGATATGATTTAGTATAACCCAATCATCATTCTAGTGCATGATGCATGCGACCTTACTACGCACCTTGTTTCAAACTCTCAGGGTATCTTCTTGGGTCAATATAATTTTTTTATGATTCATTATGATGTATGAGATAATAGAACCTTTGGAAACCTATTATATTCAATAAAGACATGGGATAAACCTAAAGTGTCCTGGGTTAATAATATAAAGAATTAATTTAAAGGAATAGATACACCTTTTGAGGGTTTATGTGATGGGAGTTTTACAAGATTAAAGATATTTTGGGAGAAATTTATTTGAATCGAACCATTCGGTTTATTATATGTTTGAGGGAGAATGTTATTTGAGGAATTATTATTTTATATTTTTTGGACATAATTTTAATGTCATTGAAAAAATTTAGGGTTACTATAATCATGGATATTACGGTTATAGTGCCCTCGACCTGATTTACCCCTGAGGGGGGTGGGGGGTGAATCAGTGGTTTAATTGTCACAAATTATTTCTTTTGAATTAGAAATATTTAATTTGTTAATATTCTCAATCCACTAAATGATATCTCATAATCTCACTTCGTATGATAAAATAATATGAGGGAGCACAATATATGATATTTTCAAGGTTTAATACAAATACCTACTCTTTTAAATGTTGGTTGTTACCCCCCAACATTGATTATCCACTATAATATTATTATCAATTAAATTGATCAAAAAATAATAATGTTATATCTAATCATAAATCCACACAGGAGGTTCTTTATACTCTATCCCACAGTGTTACCAGAATCCACACTAGCCTGCTCAAGAATCCCCAGTAGAGAATCCTTCTTCGAAATCACACAAGAGACTTTTCCTTCTCCAATCTCTAACTGATATACTTCCTCCTTTCTACAAGGTCTGATCCACTACAGGATGAATATTGATCTTTCTGTATGATCTTGCTGAATCCGACTCGACCATGTACCTATTCAAGTGCATTTGTAAAGGTCGATAGTCTTTCTTATTTATATGTGATCACCTATATTTGATCCATTTTATAAGTAAAACCATTTCTTAGGTTTCTATTTCTACTATTGATGAAGTCCCTTACTCAAATGGATGTGCATCTGAGGTACATAAAAATTCTTCAGTATTTTATGGAAGATAGAACCCATATAACTCAATGTCTTCAGGAATTTCCAATTACTCTTTATGTATTAATTACAAGGACTTCTCAACTAAAAACTATAGCACATTTAATATTTTACTTTATTATTTGATTTTCTATATTGGTTTATTATGTTTTGGTTGTTCACAAGTATTTATTAATGTATTCATAAAAATACATGGGTTAAATGAAATATATTATCCACACTTGTTTGTGTCTCCTTCTTTCACATGACCTAGAAAGGTTTCATGTGGGTACTCAAGGTTATTATCATAAGGGATTTTCATGAGAAATTAACTTTAACCCTTCTGTCCTTTTCGTAAAATTGGTGGGCCACATATTTATTTTTCTTACATTTCATAACCAAGGTTGTAGTACGTGATTTACTTTGCATGACAAAAGATGCTTGTCTGTGGGTTCCTTCACATGACAAGGGATGTGTTTGTGGGTTCTCATTAAAAATAAAATGGTTGTCTGTAGTGTACCAATAACCTATGTCTAAGAAAGAAATGTTTCATGAGATAATCTTTCACATGATTGGATCATTTGAACTCTTATTCCCTCATGTGATTGAATCACATGAGTGTATCTATTTTAAATGATTTTATCGATCTCTCAAAGAGAAGTTGCTATATCTCTAATATATTTCTCTATTTATATAAGCAGTATTGGACCTCCCATTCGATGATTATTATTGCATACCAAGGACTCATTAAAATGTCTAACAAACTCAAGATCTCATTAAAGAAGAAACACTATACTTATTTGATCCTCATGAAATGATGGAGTGATCATGTGATTCACTTGATTGCTTCACATGATCACTTCATTGATCATGTGAATCCCCTGAGGATAACTTATTGAAAACATCATGACAATATTGAATAATTCATGATAAAAATATATGTAAAATATGGAAGTTTACATGATCGAAAATACATTATTCTTCATTAGATATGTCTATGGTTGTCTTCATAATGTCACATGGTCTATAAAGCATCACACAGTGGAACTAGTGATTTTCCTTCATTCATGCGATTAACACATGCAATTTAATTGGTTACTATGATGGATTTATGCAATAAGTTTATGGAATGAATTCAATATGAAGTATCATGCATAAATTCAATATAATCAAGATTGTCTCAATCCTTTAGTTTTATTAGTGGGGATGACCGATATGAAATGATTTCAGGATCAATGATCACTGGTTTCCAAGAGTGCACATAGAAAACTATAGAGAGTTAAAGGTTAAAGAAAATGGATGAATGACATAGACAATCTGGATCATATGGGACTCGTTATATCTATATCTTTTTAAATCAAATGAACATTATCCTCTTTTTCTATATTCCACATCGGTTTCTCTCTTGTGTTACAATTAATTTTATTATCACGGGACTTCCACTTACATAGAATTCCATGGATGCAAAGGATCAACACCTGTATAACCCTCCACACACATGATTCATAGACTAATTGGCCTCTGGACCATCCAGATTTGTACTTCTAGGCACACACTTCTGTAGGCCTTACACACAGGCCTCCCTACCTTTCTCCATGCTAGCTATCCCAGGCTAGCTTCCCTAGGCATGGTTGACCTTCATAGTCCCATAGTTCCTCATCCAAGCCTTGGATTAAGATTTATAGAGTGTTTTTCCCTTATATTCTAATGAAACCACCAATTATCACTTTTATAATATTTATAATTTATTCATAGTGTCAAAGATAATTCCAAGTCTTCCTCAACATAATTTTTCTACTAAAACATTAATTTTTTTTCATTTCTATATTTTAATTATTCATAAAAATACTAAAATATTTCATGACCATATTAAATTCATAAAACTACCTCATGAAATACGGTTAATATTGAATGGAATTCACTTATCCCATGTTGGAATCATTGTGAACTTCTTCTAATTAATTATTCACATGTATTAAATAATTAAAACCACTTCAAAAATCCTCACATTTAATGACATAGAGAATTTATAATACATGAAATCCAACATCATTAAATGAATCCATAACAATTATCCATGAATCCCCATTTAATTCACCAACACATATTGAGTTATTGAAAAAATTTAACTTGGAATAAAAAATCTACCAATTTTTATTTTATTATCAATATCAACACATATCATTCATGTCAATATGTGGTGTAACCTCTCACCCCCTTATTGGAAATAAAATTAAATGGGTAATTGGGGTATTATCATCTTATATTTCTTCTAAAAAACATATTATACTACCATTGAAGATTATTTATTGAGAACTTCTGAGAGAGGGAAGATATCATATGGTTTTCTTAAGAAGTATCAATTCTCATTTAAACAGATAATAAAATAATCAAATTTTTCAATGAAATTATAAATCCCACATAGAATCACATTAAAAATATTAGGTAAAAAGATATAGACCCCCATTTTTCTCATCTTTTCATCAACCAAACAACCCCCCTAATTGTTATGATTAATAAAATTAAGAATGATAGAAGGAAGTGTTATTGGAATACCTCATCTTTAAATTTTATAAATATATTTAGAAGTTAGAAATTCACTATTTAGTGAAACTTTAATAGATTTATCTCATCAGTGACTCCCCTCAAGAGATGCATATATCTCCTTCAATTACCAACAAGTTAGTATAAAAAAATCCATATACAAGAAAAAATGAGGAACCTTCTTTTTCTTTAGGAGTAACATTCAAGATGATACATGCATCTCAATATTGAAAATTATTTTATCTAAATATTAGTCCTTTATTTGTGTGAGGCATCCTTTTCCATAGTATTCATTTGAGTACATGAGGCCTGAGTTGATTTTGATTTTATTTTAAATAGATCCCATTATTAGGGAGAATCTCCCAGAATTTCAGGAGAATGTCCATGTTTAGAATACCTTAAACACAGGTCACCATATCCATGATAAAAAACCCTTTTAAACTAAATTTCTATAACAACTTGGTTCTCTTTAGCTTGATAAAGTTTTTCAAATTTTTTAAATTGTTTATCCAATTTTAGTTGGTTTAAGAAAATAAATAAACACTCTTTATTGGAATTATCCATCTTATTAGTTTCTTCACATCAAATACTACTAGTATTCTATTATAGAATTTTCCATTTCATAACATGGGGAATGTATCTTGGAAGTCTTGTGATGCATTTAATAGCTTTGTAACCCTTCTGATTACATCTTCCACAAACTTCTTCTATACATTCATATCTATTATGAATTGGTAGTTTAGATGGATTTTTTGTCCCAACATTATTTATATGAGAATATATTTTCATTTATTCACCATAAACCCCATTTATTAATGTTTGTTTCTGATAAGTGACATGTTATACAAGAAAGAGTAGGATTTTTACCATATCTTTTAGAGAACCATAAAAAAAACAATGAACCTAGATTTTCCACCTTGATATGTATTTTTTATAGATATTTATTGTTGTTGTACTTATTCAAACTGAGCCTTAATTTTTATAGGGGGAGAAATGATTTTCTTAACTCATTTATCTATCCCATTGATTTAAGAAAGGATATCTCATAATTAATGTCGGTGATTGTTTGTTTAAGAATATTATTATTTTGTTCACATTTTAAGATTGACTTATCACCTTTTTTCACACCTGTCTCCCTTTTTATTAGGTATTCTCTTCACATTATGAAATTTTTGTTTATGATTTATATATACAATAACTAATCATAATAATGACCACTTCTGTTTCATTACTCATAGAAATATTCATAGAATTGAAATATGTTCTTTGTAGATATTTCATTTTCTATGATTTTTTCTTCTCTCGTAGAAGTCTTATATTATATTTATCCTTTCCCCCTAAATTCAGGTCTTCTATTTTTTATTCGAATTTTCATGTTATGTCAAAATCACAAAGCATCATACCTAAAATTACAGTAACACCGACAATATCCTATGAACGTTCTTCTATATTTTTTTTGTGTAGTCTATTCAGATTTCACAGATTGTAAACCTTGCTGCTTTTAAGTGGAACCACCACTATTTGGGACACTTCATAGTGAACATATATTCGTGCTAATTTTCACATCCACTCTTGAGGTGGTGGGTTTATCAATATTTTTTCCATCCATACATTCTTAGAGTTTTAATTAAAACCTATACCAGCACTTTAAACAATATTAGTACACAATATAATTTATGGTTTTTGGGATGATTTCTTATTTTAGGATGTTTAAATTTGATTACAGAGTAATATCATGATCCTTTTTATGTAATAAACCTTAATGAAAACATGTGTTGAATCATATAATTTTACATAAATATGAGAAGTTATGAATTTTATTGATTTATGATTCTTCAATATCACCTATAGCTCTAAGAACATCATGTTTAGGGTGTTATTATTATTATCAATAAATGTTATATTTTCTTTCCAATCCTCATTCATATTATTTATTTGTTCTTCATTCATGTTTCATGATTATTGCAAATAATTTTCAAGCTCCTTTAAAATATTATCATTATCCTTCAACTGTGAAACTTTGAAAACTATAGAAACTTAATGCGATTTTTCAAGTTCATGGAAATATTCTAACAACAGAATCTCAAATAATTATTTCTCCCAAAAAATTCCTTTCAATTCTTCAACAAATTTAGCATATCCTTCATCGAAAAAAGAAATTGTTTCTTCTTTTCAGTCAAAATTTTTGTTATATTTTTAGATATGACAACCCTTTTAGACATTCCCTCTTCCATAACATTAGCCTCTTATTCCAACTATAATTCTTTGTCAGGAATATCCTTGATGAATACAACATTAAATTTTATCATTTCTTTAGGGAAATTCTTCAGATGTTCTTCGAATATATAATAAAGGTCCCTAAGTGATCTATTGTCATCATAACATGAATAGTATTCATTTAAGAATCATAATTAAAATAATTATTCCCACTTGTACCAATTTGATTATCTTTAGTTTGTGGTGTCATTTTCATTACAATAATATTATTCTGCATCTTCTATGCCTATATTTTCCTTCTTTTCTTCTGATTCTTGGTAGAAAATTTCCATCCAAGGTAGCTCACTCAATTCCAGAAATCTATACTTTATAAAGACTATCTTGGATCTTTAGAGGTTTCTTACCATTCAATAATACTTATAGGGCCCCAGTCCAGATTGACCACTGGGGGGGTGATGAATTAGTGTCTTATTTTTCAACTTGTTTTTTATTTTGAATTCAACCACTTTAATTTTTTAAGGTTCTTGATCCACTATGTGATATCTCACAATATCTCCTCATATGAATAAATAATAAGAGAGAAAAAAATATATTTACATGGTTTAATATAAAGACCTACTCTTTTCCATGGTGGTTCATACCCCCTAATTGGATTCTCCAAATAATCTTATTAATAGTAAAAATGATCTATATAGAATCATGCATAATCTACTCCATAATCCACACAATATGTTTTTATACTTCATCCCACAATGTTACTATAATTCACACTATATTTCTCCATAATCCACATAAGAGACTTCTTTTCCTAAATCATATAAGAGACATATCTTTATCCCTGCTTCAACTAAGAGACTTTATCCTTTTTTCTAGGATTGACCCACTATAGGATGATCTACTAATCTTACTCTATGAGATTCATAAATATGACTCTTCTTTGTACCTATTAAAGTACCTTTATAAAGTTAAATTTATGTGCTGAATTATATCTGATAACCTATATTTTATTAGTTTCCTCAGTGAAATAAATAATCAGGTAGTTCTTTCTGGTATAGATGAAGACCCAAAATCACATGGATCTGTGAAAGATGTACCCAAAAACTCTTTATTATTTCATGAAATATGGAACTTTTACTACTCAATGACTTCTTAACCTCTCAATTACTCTTCATATATTAATTGGAAGAAATTATCAACAAGAAACCTTAACACATGTAATATCTTTCTTTATTATTTTATGTACTATTTATGTTTATTATATTCTGGTTGATCGAAATTATTTCTTCATGGATGAATGAACATGGAATGTTTGTATGAAATATATTATGTTCACTTATTTGTCTCTCTTTCCTTCACATGACCTAGAAAATTCTATTGTGGGTTCTCAAGGTTCTTCACAAAATGAATTTTCACAAGCAAGTCACTTAACCCCTTTTATCCTTTATGTGACACTAATGTCCCACATATGTATTTTTATTTCATTATATAACCAAGGATGTAGTATGTGAATTACTTTTTAGGATAAAATATTCTTATTTTTAGGTTCCTTAATGTTACAAGAAATTTGTCAACTGGTTTACTTTCTCGTGAAATGGGTTTTCTATGGTGTCTCAACAACCTTTTCATAAGAAATAGATGCTTCACAAAGATACTCCTTCATGTGATTGGGCCACGTGAATTATTCATCTCCCATGTGAATGAATCATGCATGAATATCTTATTTGAGATATTCTCTCAACCTCTTGAAGGAAATCAATTTATTTTCTAATCTATTTCTTTATTTCTATATGTAGTATCAAACCACCATTCCTCTGATTTATATTTCATATCGGGGACTCATTTAAATTTCCAAAAAGCTCATGATCTCAATAAGTCTGAAACTTTTGGATTATTTGATCCTTATGAAGCACCATATTGGTAACCCAATTTTCATGACTGATTCTCATGATCACTTCATGGATCACGAGACTCTGCCATGGACACCTGGTCATTAACATCCTGATAATCCCAAATAATTCATTTGAAAAATATATGTATAATATGGAAGTTCATGTGATCGAAGATATTTTCTTCTTAATGTGATAGGTTCATGGTTGTCTCTCTAATGCCTCGTGATCTATAAAACATCACATAGTGGCACTAGTGATTGTCATCCATTCACAAGATAAATTCAAGCAATTTCATTGGTTTATATGAACTATTAATGGGACAAGTTCATGGAAATAATGAAAGATAATGTTGCATGGATGGATTTGGTTAAATAGATTCGAGATCAATGATATTCATTTATCAAGAGTTCACATATAAATCCTTCAAGTGCCAAAGGTTAAAGATGATGGATGGATAACATAGATCATTTGGATTAGATGGTTCTTGTCCTATTGTATCATTTTAAAGAGGATTAGTTGTAGATAATTGTTATGCATCCCATGCCAATATTTCTCTTTTGATTCACTCTGTGTTATTATCCTGGTCCTTCCTCTTACACAGTGTTCCATGGGTATGAGGGATTGACACCCACATAACACTCCTCACACATGGGCTGCAGTAATGCATGCCTATAGACCATCCCCATGTGTTCTTCCAAGTGTGTTCTTATATGTTCCTTATACACTATATCACTTACATAATACTATGATAGATAGCTTAGGATGGCTTCTATGGGTGTGGTTGACCTCCCTAGTCCCACAGTGCCTTGGTTGGGCCTTTTCCTTGACTGGCAGGTGTGGCTGACCATTATTTTTTAACAAGGACACCAATTTTCACTTGTATAATACTTAAAATTTATTCTATGTATCAAACATAATTTCCAATCCTTCCTCAATATAATTCATCATGTAACTGTAAAACCATTTTACATGGAAATATTTTAATTCATTATGAAAAAAATAAAATATTCCATGACCATATTCACTTCATAAAAAATTTTCATTAAATAAGTTTAATATTGTATGGAATTTAATTCTTCCTTATTTCAATCATTTTTAAATTCTTCTAATTTATTTTTCACATGTTTTAAATAAATAATATCAGTTCAAAAATCATCACATTTAATAACATATATGATTTTTCAAGCATGACATTCAATGTAATTAAATGAATCCATAATAATTCTCCAAGAATCCCCACTTCATCCACCAACACATATTGAATTATTAACAAAAAATGAAACTCAGGATCAACAAATGTAACTATAGGAAATTAAGATTATTTTATTTTTTGTAAAATTAGGTTTTATAGAAAACCTTAGCGGTTAAAAAGTTATTTGATGAATGATGTTATTATTTAGGATATCCATTGTATATTTGTTAATGTTATAAGGATTATATTAATATTTTTTAGAAAAAATATATTTGGTATTTTGGGGGACAACTCATCAAATTAGGAAAGGCCATGGGAATTAAACTTCACAAATGAAGGGTGACAAGGGTGCGACACATACCACTAGAATACATGATGTCATTATTAATATGACATTTTTTTACTTAAATTATTTGATGGATAATTATTAAGTTGATTTTGGGAATCATATTATAGGATCAAATATTTTTTAATTTTTGGGATTTTTAGGGGATTAATGAAATTTTAAGAGAAATTTTATTGGTTTATGGTATATATAACCTTTAGTTTTAATGTAAAGGATCATTTTGGAATAATTATATTACATTTTTAGAGGTGTAAGAATAAGGTTATGAAATAACCTTTGTGATTTAAAATTTCCTCAATGTGGGGTATATTGAGTTTATTTGTGATATAGGATTATTTATTTGTGAAATAATCTATGCTTAACCATTGATGTTATTATAGAAATTTTGAAGCAAAATGTATTGTCTCTTCACATAAAGGATTGTACATTTTGGGTATTATCTTACCTTGTAGTAACCATATCAATTTTTGTAACATCCCATTACTATTTTCAGGTATCCCCAAAACCTATTGTGTTAAATTATTACAATTTTAAGTGGAAAAAATGATTTATCAGTGAAATTTTGAAAAATGTGTTAAAGGCATTAAATGTCAGTTAACATATTGGAATGTTCAATTGACTATTTTTGGTGTTCAATGCTGAGTCAGTGTCAGATTATGAGGCCCACAATGTCTTAGTGAATAATAAATAAAAAAATTAAATATAATATATAAAGTGAAAACTTTTTATTCAAAATAACTGAATAAATCCATAATGGTGAGTCGTATGAGAAATCTGAGAGCACCGCTGGGTATGTAATGAGGGGTTTATCCTAGGCGTGGTATAACATTCAAAGGTTCCAGATGTTTGGATGCCTTGCTCTTGAGATAAATTTATTAAATAATATTTAATAAATGATTTTATTAAAAATAATTAAATTTCTCCCAAATAGTGCATTGTATGGGATAGCTGAGACCACCAATAGGTTTGGAATGTCAAGTTTACCTTAGACAAGGTATAACATTTGTAGGTGTTTGACGTTTGAACACCTCTCTCACAAAAACAACCCTTTTTTATTTTAACTAATTATTTATTATGATTTGTAATTAATAAATCATTAATATCTCTCAAACGATTCATCATTTGAGAAATTGGAGACTATGTTTGTGTCTGGAATGAGGTGTTTACCCAAAAAAGTTATAATTTTCATGCGAAATGATCGTTCTGTTCTGTCTACTTTTTAAATTAATTTATTTAATAATTTAATTGTTAAATTAAATAAAAAAATGTATTTTTTTGTTCACCTTCTCTTACCCACGCCAAAACTTCATTTTTAACACCTATGGTTTTTAAAAACCTTCAATTTTCACCCGTTTTAACTATTTTAATCCTGAAAACTTTAATAGAATAAATTAAAACCCCTCATCATCAATATTCAGTTGAAAAAGTGCATTAAATTGGGGTTTTAATTGTTGGGTGAATGAAGTGTATGAAGATTGGGGTTCTAAATATCTAAACCTTTCGATTGTGGTTCTTGGTTTCTTTGGATGAATCAGAGGACCCTGATTTCTTCAGGAACGTGGTCAATGAAGTTATTTTCCTCTTCTATGACCTTCTCCACTGGCAACGACCATCCTTCATGCGCAGCTCTTGTGTGTGGTGCCCTTGGTTTGAGTTTCTTTACTTTAAATTATTTTATTTTCTCCTATTTTTTATTATACCTTATCAATAATAAATAATGGCTGAATAATAATATGAGGACACTCATGTTATTAGAGCATAATTAACTGAAATATCCAATGATTATTATCAAAATTTGGTTTCATGAAATTGTTGAGAGATATGTGAATAATTAATTTAGATAATTTTCAGGGATAATTATAAATAATTACCCAATGATAATTACATCAATAATTTATTTTTAGAATATAATCTTGTTAATAGAAAGGATAATCACAAATAATTATCAAGCAATTAATAATTAGGTGAATTTGTAAAAAAAATAACTAGGATGATTTGACAAATAATAATTTCATCAAATTATTGAATGGAAAATTGTTTAAAATTGTCAAATGATAATTATTTTGATTATGAAATGATAATTAATTAACAATATATATATATATATATATATCGATAATCACACTTGGGATAATTTATTAAAATTATCTAATGTTTTTTCTTGATTATCAAAAGACACATATATATAGTTAGATATATATTTTTGATAATTATATTGGGAGTTAATGATAATTTTATTAAATATAAAATTATCAATGCGTGATTGCATAATATTTTTAAGGATAATTTCAAACACATGAATTGACATAAAATGATAATCTAGATATTGCCCAAGAGAGATAAAATATTATCTCATGTAATATTTTAAATGATAATTTGAAATTATCCATGGGAAATAAAATATTATCACATATAATATTTTAATCAATAATTTTAAAATTATCTAAGAGAGAGAATGTATCATCGCATGTGAAATTTTATTTCTTTTTTAAATAAAATAACATGTGTTGGTTCTAGAAAACCTTGAAAAAAGTAGATCATTGGTGTGTCGAAGCTTATGATATTAAGATCTAGAGGAGGTGTATTGAACCACACAGGGTTGTTTAACCTTTCCACTGACATCGACAACCTTGAGGTAGGTGGTTCTGTCATGATTAGACAATTTCATTAACCTTTAAATTATTGATTTATTTCAATAGTTGATTTAAATTCTATTTCTTAAACTCTCTTTCAATTGATGTGATAAAATTTGATTCAAGTGAATTGGGAAATTTGAAATGGTTTTGGCATGAGACTTGGAAAATCCCAAATTATATTGAATTGGGGGGTGTTTATGGAATTTTTTAATTTAAATTGTGGATTTGATAGAAATTATTTCAATTAAACTGTTTAATTTAATTATGGAAATGAATTGTGAAATTATGGAATTGGTTTTGAATGGATTTCAAATTGGTGAAAATGGATTAATTTTTTTTGAAACAAACCCAATGGTTTTATCTTGTTAAAGAGGAATGTTTTTTTATCAAAACACTTTTTTGTTTTAAATGTAAAATTAAAATTGAAAACGACGAATATGACTTAATTTTATTTTAAATAGTCTTAAAATAAATTTCCCTTCATTGATTGTGTAAGATAGCATGAAAGACTTAGGTAGTTGGTGAGTAATTTGGACACACTCTATACTGTTAAAACATTCTAAAACATACATGCAACATGTCACATCCCTTAGGTGATGGTGATGAGTCCTCTCCAAATAGTGTCCATAGGATGTATGTGTACACATATTTCCTTGATCACTTAGAGAGTGTGGAGTCCTATAACTAGAAATACTATCATACTTATTTGGAATATGACCATATTTCTCAATTACTATTTATATTTGATATATAAATGTATTCCATTTATTTTGAACTCATTTACTTGCCCTCTGATTTTACATAAACTATTTTATGGAATATTTTATTTAATTCACTGTTTTAGAAATATTTCATCATTTGTAAAGGCTTTTCTTAAAGTATTTCTCTATCACTTGAATTGTATAACATGATTTGTTTAATTATGATTTAAAATTACCAAACCTGTTTATTTTGAATAATGAAAGCATTATTTTGGTTAATTAATTTTTGGTACCTATTATGGAATCTATAGTGAGGCCCTACTAGGCTTTTTAGATCACACCCTACTTATTTTTTCACGTGTTTTTAGATTGTCTTATTCTAAGTTTGGGAAAAGGGAAAAGATCACTTGGAGGTGGATCCAACTGTTTGACATTGGACTTGGTGAGTTGAGTTCTTAGGGACCTAGGTTTTTTCCCTATTTTAGTACTTGGTTTGTAGTGCTTTGGGATTGTTAATTACTTATTGTATTCTCATACTTTACTCCCATTAGAGATTTATTTTGATTTTCATACTATATTTTTTCTTTTACTTCCACATTGTTAGTGGTGAAATCATTTCCACTTTCATGTTATATGATTACAGGTGCTAGTCGCCAACCCGTGGGGATCGGGAACGCCCTTTGGGCTATGTCAGGGCTTCCTCATTTATCGGGTTACTAGGGTACTAAGAATGGTTCATGAAAAAATGGTATATGTATAGCCTCAAATTCACATGGATTGAACATTTATGTGTTTTCAAAGGCTGAGGTTCTTAGAGAAGGCTCAGAGGAAGTATGGAGGAGTTCAGTCATGAGAAGATGGAAATACGGGGGGTACATGACATGACCAAGGGGTAAACGATGTATACCGTTTAGGTTTTAGAAAAAATAAAACAAAGCATTGATGCGATGAGTTTTTCAGAGGAACCTGATCTCGAGGCAGTACACTATGTGAATGGGAAGTACACATCATGTACTAAACCACCATTGTATTTTTTAAATACATACTAGCTGTTTGGGTCTTTCTAACCCTATGAAAAGGCTCCCCTCTCCCTTGTCCTAGGAAACCCAACAGACCCCTACATGGTATTTTAGAGATGTCTTCATCTAGGATCAATCTCAGGCTTCCTTTTCGATCCGTCTTTAATCTAAGGTAATATCTACCTATGTTCTTTGGTTTTATTAAATCTGTCTTCTTCGTTTCTCTTTTACATGATATGTAATTTGATCTCCATGGTTCTAATGGAGTTCCTTTTGGTTGTTGTTTATGTGGTTTTCCTATGAAATCCTCGAGTGGATGCAGTTGTTGAGGGGAAGGATATTATGATCTATTTCTTTGATCCGTTCTTGAGTGATGAAAATCAGAAACCATTTGAGGTAGGGTATTTGTTTCTTATCTAATTATTTAATATAGATTTAGAATGATTTATCCCTATGGATCATAATTGAATTGACCAAATTAAATACTCGAACCAGAATAAAAATAATTGGTTTGATCGCATGTTGTTTCTTTGCATCATGATAATGGTTTGCCTCTTGATTTTATAGAGAGTGTGATATCTATGTTTTTTTGTTAGCATGTTCTTCTTGATGAAATTGGTAAATAATGTAAATATGGAATTAATTGATACTTAATTGGATAAATATATAGTGGTAAGTAAAGGAATCCAGTTTTCATTGTTGTTGTAATTTAATGTTAATCAAATTGATGCAGATGTGAATGTTTAAAACATTTGGTTGTTAAACCTGAAGCATGTTGGTTCTTGTTGTTTAAAAGCATGTCAAATTAATTTTTTAATTAATTTAATGTAGCTATGATATCTTTCAGTTTAGGTTTCCCATAGTTGAAACCTACTAATAATGAATCAGTTATTTTAAGATGGATTAAAGAACTGGTTTTTTGATTAAATATAATTCTTGGTAGGGTTCTGAGTTACCCTCTTGCTTGTAAAGGCCAAATATCCTTTTTCTTGGAGCTGTGAGAGATCATTTCTTGTGAAGGAAGAATTCCTTAGTTAGGGAAAAGAGCCCAGTTTCCTTGTTGTTTCCTACTTCTTGTGATGTGTTGTGAGCCTGGATGCCTGTTGTGAGATGTAGGGGTAGGGAGGCCCAGTGGTTCTTGTAGCAGTCAATGCCCAGAGTGGCGAGATGATTCGATTTATTAAGGTGGGTGTTGGGGAGTACACCGAAGGTTATGAAATGGGTTGAAGTTGGGATTACCCGCTACAGTGAATATGGTTCCTTGTTTAATCGCTTGTTTGTTTATGTTCTTTACTTTCCACACTTCTTGAGGCAGCTGGTCTTGTTTAGCCTCATTGAAAAAGAGTTGAAGGTATGGGAGTTATGCCACATGATTTCTGTGTTTATTTTCTCAAGGATGGATGTGTCTATTCTCTTACTATAGGTGGAAAAGACTCGACGGGTAGCCCGTTTACACACTGTGTTGAGCCCCTTCTGTTGGTAGATTAGTTTCTCTTTTCTAGAATGCCTATTATTATGGAAAGTAGTAATGCTATTATAAAATAATTTAATAAATAATGTTAACTCATGGGTTTGGATCTTACTGGGATGTAATGCTGAGGAAATATTTTTGAGAAGCTGTGGACTTGGTTTGGTTATGCCTAGAGGGCATGCAACTTTGGTGTGATGATAATGAAATATAATGTGGAATTGTTAATGGTTAATTAATGTTTACATAATTAATTAATTTAAAGTGAAGTTGATAAAAATGGAACGAATTAATGTAATAAAGATCTTAATATCATTTTGTGCTTATATGGTACCTAGTCTTAGTAGTGGCATCCCGGAGTCCGAGAGACGTTATCTGTAGTTGATTCTAAGACTAGGTTATGGTCATAGCGTGGTTGTGAGCTATAGTATATTCTGTAATTTTTGGATTTCTATAAGATACTTCACCCCATCAGTTAGGGTAACCAAAACCCCAGGGATTCTGAGCCCTGGGGATGTTTTTCCCCAACATTCCAGTGGGAGGATGGATGACTCACTACCCCCTTTGGCCCTTCTCCCTACTCTTGGTAGTTACTTATGATGGTTGGAACATTAGTTAGTTTTACCCATATATGTGTGTAGAGGGATTTAATGGCTTGTGGTTATTCACACACATATATTCTAGGTATAGTTTCCTATGGACTACTATAGGTGTCATGTGTATAGACTATGATGTATTAAGGATCCTTACTCGGTGTATGGGCTGTAACGACTTGAGGTATAATAACCGATGTATGAAACACATAATGAAAGATGTGGTGGCTCTTGAAAACTGCTTGGTTAATTTTGTTATGTGGACATAGTGGTTTTGTTACATAAGGTGCATATTGTAGTGCTTCGCCTAGGTGTCTGTGGGAAAGCCTTTTTGGAGAGTGATGCTTAAGACATGCAACATTGGGGAAAAGAAAAAAACTAGTGGGGAAGTAGTACTAGGGTACCCTTTATATTATTTATTATATTATATACTATTGTTTGTGATACTTAGTGAGAGTATCCATGATGAGGCTGGGAACTTACTATACCTTTTTAGGTGATGACTTAGTTTCACTTGTTGTTCACTGTTCTTTAGCATTCTTTCATTAATTTTACAAGAGAGGATCTGGGGAGGATCCTACAGAGTATACTGTTATACTCACCCAATGTATATATAAACTATTTTCCATGTCACATGGAGTAGGTTAGAAATCAGGCTGGTTACTAATCGATTGGGGTTTCAGGAGCTGTTCGGGATTCGCGGTTGCTTCTGTTTTTTTTCTTTGGGTACTTGCACTTTTCCTTTTTAGTTGTAGTAGTTCTTTCATGACATTAAATATGTGTACTTTGGTTTTATTTTATATTTCAGTCTGAGTTGGAGTTTTTTTTCCTATCTTATCTCTCCTTACATATGTGTTCTCTTAGAGGTTAATTCCTCTCATTTGTGTGCTTACTATACCCTCGGTGCTAGTCACCGACTCAGGGCCTACTGGAGGTAGGAATCGGGGTCACTATCTCTCTTCTCACATTGCTGGACCAGAAGGGGTATACCTTGTGGGGAGGGAGTCCTAACAAAGTGGTATTAGATCTAGTTTGGGGGATAGGATAAAGTTTGGTGTTAGGTACAAGTGAGGTTGCATGGGTTGGTAGGGAAATGGTGTTAGATAAATTTAGAAAGTGATGTAAAAAATGGATATCGGCTGAGAAATAGGCGTTTAGGGCCCCCTATGATCTGAGATATGGAACTTTAAGTTTAAAGTGGATAATAAACAAGGTGATACTGGTTAGAGGGTCGATACCTAGAAATAGATCATGTATCATTCTTCTTTGTGCCTATATTTGAATGGGTATACCTTGGGATTGGTTAACCTAAAATGAATAAAAGAAAAAAATTAATTAAATAATGTTGAGTCTTACATATTCCATGTTTAGGAGCTCTAACTATTTGTTATTTTATAGGTATGGATCTAGGTCAACGTCCATGTCTTGTTTGTGAAGAAGATATCCAGCAGGCTGTGCCAGCATATCGTTGTATGGTAGAGGTTGACGATGATGACACTTGGATGAGGAAACTCCAAGAGTTTCAGTGCCAAATTCTATAGAATTATGAGGGATTAGTTTTAGATGAATTCATATAAGACTGGTTTGAGGATGTTGAGATAGCCTTCAGTTCGATCCGTGGTCAGAAGAAGCACTGGGTATCTTCGGTTGTGATGATGCTGCGTGGGGAAGCAAGGCGGTGGTGGTTCTTCTTTCTTGGTGATCGAAAGGATTCAAAAAACTCATGGGAGGAGTTCAAAGAAAAGTTCAGAGTCAAGTTTCATTCTACTAGTGTGAAGTCATCTAGTCACCATGCGCTACTTACCCTTTTACAAGGGAGCTCTAGTGTGTGAGAGTTTGTAATCCATTTCAGGAAACTTTTACGATATGCTTCGGACCTATTGCCAGATTAGGTGGCTAGGTAGAGGCATTTTGAAGAGGATTTTCATCTAGACATCTAGTGCTAGGTCACCCTATTTATGCTAAAGACATATCTTGAGGTTCTGGTGAGGACAGAGGTCATTGAGAGGATGTTATCTAGAACTGGACTATCATGAGAGGGGAGTCTTCATGATTCCTCACGAAAAAGATCTATGGTCCAAGGTTCCCATTTTTAAGGGAAGAAGTTTTTCATTTGGCTGAGGGTAGGTCCTAGCATTGAGTATCTCATTTCTATAGGGGAGGTGGCTCTCAGGCCTATGCTAAGGCATCAGACACTTGTTTTTCTTGTGGAGTCCAAGTTCATCAACAATGAGAGTACCCAACCTTTCAAAGTAGTCATCCTACACCAGGTATTCCACTCTAGGTTCCTCCATTGTGGTAGTTTCAATTGAGGTAGTAGCAGTAGGTTGCACCAGCTTTGGATCACCAAACAACAGATGCGGTTGGCAGGGGACAACCCCAGTATGATGCCCATCCTCAGAGAGTAGAGCACGACCATGGTGGTGGTCTTCGTCAGGGTCAGAGAGGCCATGAAGGAGGTTGTGGTTAGCTTCATGCTTTAGCGTTTCCAGCACCAGGAAATCCAGACATCATTCAAGGTACCCTTTACTTGTTTTCTACTTGGGTGTATACCTTGTTTGATTCAGGGGAGATTCACTCCTTCATATCATCAACCCCTTTCCATGCTTTGGGACTTGAGGTAGAGATGCTTTCAGTTCCCTTGGTGTTGACTATGACAGTTGGAGGTCGATCTGACTTGTTTGAAGTATGTAGAGACTATGAGCTAGTGCTGGGGCATCACCACTATTGGGGAGATTTTATATGTTTACAGATATAACTATACGATTCCATACTCATCATGGATTGGTTGTATTTAGTATAGGATATTGTAGATTGCTTCTGGAGGCAGGTGGTGTTCTTTGATGTAGATGGATATCCAGTGGTGTTTGTTGGTGAGAGATACCTCAGATGGGTCAAAGGTGCGTTCTTTACTTGTCATCCTTTATGTCTGAGCTGATGATAAGTTCTTCAGAGGTTCAGTAGTTGGTGTTTCCTAGGGTCGTAGAAGAGTTCTCTGATGTCCTGCCAGAAGAGGTTGTAGCATTATCCCCTCAACGAGAGATCATGTTTGGGATTTATCTACAACCATGAGCATCTCCAATCTCTATGTCTTTATATAGGATGGCCCTTTTTGAGTTACAAGATCTTCATATACAGTTTGATAGTCTGTTATAGTGCAGTTTTGTCTGTCCGAGTGTGTCCCCGTGGGGCACACCAATTTTGTTCTTGAAGAAGGATGACGATAGTTTTCGGTTGCGTATCGATTATCATCACTTAAAAAAAGTTACAGTGAAGAATAATTATCCTCTTCTATGGATCGATGATTCATTCGATCAACTGAAGTGTGCAATTTGGTTCTCAAAGATCATCTTGTGGTCAGACTATCATCAAATTCATGTTAATGGTTAGGATATCTCGAAGATGGCTTTCCGTTATCGTCATGGGCATTATAAGTTTATTGTAATTCCATTTGGTGTGATGAATGGTCGAGATATGTTCTTGGGATTGAAGAACTATATGTTCTGTGAGTTCCTGGATATGTTTATTGTAGTTTTTAGCAATGAAATCCTTGTGTACTCCACCTTTGAGGAGGAGCATGTAGAGCATCTACACGCTATTTTGTGAGTTCTTCGTCAATAACATTTGTTTGGGATACTTTCAAATTGTGAGTTTTTGGCTTGAGAAGTCCATTTCATGGGGAATGTATTATCTCGGTATGAAGTAGTTGTGGATCCATATAATATAGAAGCAGTTGAGTCTTGGAAATCCCCTATGTCAGTGACATAGGTGCGAAGTTTCCTTTGTCTCACAAGATACTACATGAGGTTTGTATATGATTTCTTTCAGGTTGTGACTGTCACATACAAGAAATATTTTAAAGCTATTTTTTTCATTTAATTTACATCCTTTCTTTTTTGGGGGGTTTCCCTAGGTTTTAGGGAGGAATAGATGAGTATTCATGAATTGGGCCAAACCGTGAGCCCAATTCCACATTAAAAAATAAATTTTGTATCTTTTATAACTTTTTCATTTTTCAACATTTTTCATCCATTCAAATTCCTAATTGACCTCCCCTAACCTATTAACACCACCAAGGTAATTTGGAGATTTTAAAAATCCATAACCAGGTGTTATTTGGGTTTTTTTCTAAGGGGTTGGGCCTGCCCGAAAGCCCAATTCCTGTTTTAAAAACAAAATTTGATTTTGTTATAACTTATTCAATATTTGGGCTTTTTCGGTGATTCCAAGTCTCCCTCAAGCCCAAGTAACCCAGCTGCGCGTATGAAATCTCTCCCAACCATTTGGAGCTCTGTAGAATCGCGATGTTGTGCCGATCTTCATAGGGTTCCTCAAATCACCCAGATTTGAAGAGATACTGGAGTTTTGGAGTGATTACTTCAAGATACTTCAAGTAAATGAGCCCTTTTCTTTCCTCTTTCAAATTACTTTGGGTTTAACTCATTTTTGTTAGGGTTTCTTCGGTTATAATTGAGTTTACTAATGTCCAGAAACTAGGATTTCAAACCTAGGGTTTAACTTTGGGCTTTCTTGGCCAATTTGTGTGGTTTTAGGTTTGATCTAGTTCTCTCTTTGTGCGGCGGGGGTGCGATTTGATTTTTGAACGGAGATTCAAGGGGTTTTAATAATTTGGTAGGTGATTTTATTGTGTGTGAAATTTTTGTGAATTAGCTTGCTGTTTTCATGGTACTCTAATGTTTATTTCACTTTAATGTTTCTGTAAAAATTGGTTTTAGTTGCATTTATAATGCAAATGAATTTTAAGTTCCAATTTTTGGTGAAATTGAGGGGTTTCCATTCAAATATTTTATTGGTTCATTTTGGGATGCCCCATAACTGAATTTTTGGTTTAATTAAACTGTTTTGAACAAAAATTTTGTTTTAATAACTTACAAGTGTTATCATAGTGTGAAAGGTGGATACTTTAAAGAGCTTTGGGTGAAAAACAATGTGATGTTTTGAGAGGTTGTTTTATTGGAAATAAAATTATTTTATTGTGTGTTTTAAGTGGTATAAAATGTGTGTAGCTACTGTACAATTTGTTTGTGAAAAGTAGTGATATTTTATATGAAAAAGGATGTGTGTTGTTTGCTGAAATTGTTTGAGCACAAAAAGGGGAAGCCCGGGTACTTAGGTGGGGCGGATTTGTACTAGTACAGCTAGTGGATCAGATGGGTTTTGTCCCTGTTCCACTTAGCATCTGGATAACGAAAACTCTAACTGAACTATTTGGATGATGATTGGGGACCACTAGGTTATGGGTATGTTCCCTACTAGTGGCTCATGCACGAGAACGGATTTTTCTATGGTTACTCTACACTGAGGTACGAGGTACATAGGACCCGAGACAACCTAGTGCTTACGGGTGTTCCTGATTTTGATGTTCATAGGATTTGTGGTATTTACCCTTGTTGTGGGTTGTTTTTGGCAGTACATTACAGTAGCTCACATGTCTATTTAATGTGCTAACATTCTGAAATTCTCGGATTGAAAACTACTTTCATTTGAAAGTTGCATTTCTTTGAATTTTAACACTGTTTCACCTTGTGTATTAAGATTGCTTGTTTTGTTCACATTGTATTGCATACTCTTTTGAATCAACTGGTGGTATCCTATTGGGCTTAGGCTCACACCCTACTTACACCCCTTGGGTGTAAGTAGACCTGCTTATGCTTGACTCAGGTTAAGGGAAGGCTAAGGGTGATGGCGGTTCGGGATGTTAGTCCCCATCGTTGGGGCGGAGTTGCGAGGATGAATTGTGGGTGATGATCCCCTTGTCATGTGGAGTCCATGGGGATGTCTTTATGTTGTCATTATTTGTTTTTAGACCACTTGTAGTGTCTTTAAACATATGTATTCAGATCTGGGTTTGTTAATAATTGTTTATCATGAAAACTTTCATATTTTAATAATTGATTGTTTTTTTATGATTTATGCTTTCATACTCGGGTAAATCATTTCCAAACTAGATTTGTTTGATACCCGGGCACTTGTGCCAGCCCGTGGGGATAGGGAATGCCCTTCGGGCCTTGCCACGGGTCGGGTTGGGTGCCGTTAATGGTGGCGACCAGATCCGGTTCGTGACAAAATGGTATCAGAGGAGGTTATTGTTTTTGGGTTATATTATTATTTTGAGATGAGTCGGGATAGACAGGAGCTAGGACTTTCGGGGCTCGGGGTATTGGTTGTGAGTAGGGTTCCTGCCCCGCACCTCTCATGGCAGACCTTGAGTTACCAGAGGATGTTGGAATTTACTGATTGACTTCACTTCCAGGTGAGACGTGTGGGCTGCAGACCACATGTGGACATCAGGCAGATGTGGAGTAGTTGTTTCTTTTATTACAAAAAGTGTTTAGTTTGTTTATATTTAATGTATTTGATTACAATTTTCATAATTGTGGTATTAACTATTGTTTTGTGACTGTTGCATTTTGTAGCAACATGCCTCCCCGGAAAGCTCCCATGCACCCACAGGAGGATGCTGGAGAGAGTTCTCCCACGCCGATTGATCAGAGGCTCGTGGAGGCTGTTGTTCGGGCTATCCAAGCTTTGGGATAGGGACCATCTCATACTCCTATTCCTGTTAGGGCAGAGGAGACATGTCCTAGAAAAGATAAAGCACAAGAGTTTCTGAAAAACAAGCCTCCTACCTTCCGAGGTAGCGCAGAACCCCAAAAAGCAGAAGAATGGCTCGAGAAGATCGAGCGTATGTTTGAGTTCCTGGAAACACCCTAGGAGCTCAGGGTGAAGTGTGCCTCCTTTCTGTTGGAGGGTCCCAGCCATAAATGGTGGGAGTCATTGCTTCAGTCTGGGAAGAATGAGCAGATGCGCTGGGGAGATTTCAAGGCTGTCTTCAATGAACAGTATTTCCCTGAGGTGTTGGCTTATTCCAGGTCTAGAGAGTTCATGGAACTTGTTTAGGGGAATCTATATGTGATGGAGTAGTCCAACCGTTTCGCTTAATTGGTTTGGTATGCTCAAGAAATTGTCTCTAATGAGCAAGCGAAGGCCCAGAGGTTTAAGAAAGGCTTGCGACCAGAGATATACTCCTAGGTGTTCTGGTTTAAGCTGAGGACCTATGCTGAGGTTGTTGATCGGGCGTGCATGGTGGAGATTGATAGGAAAGGCAGGGCTGGTTTCTATGGTTCAGTATCAGCAGTGGGTAGTGGAAGCTCCTCAGAGAAGAAAAGGAAGCGGGAGGATCATGTGAATAAAGGAGGGGGCAGTTCAGGCCACTCTTCCAGGTAGTTTTCTTCTGCGGCTTCTGATGCGAGATCGGTCGTGTGCCACCAATGTGGGAGGCCTGGGCATATCCAACCAGCATGTCCTCTTCCTATGAATCCTTTTTACCAGTGTGGAGGTATAGGGCATTTGCAGCGCTTCTGCGGTGTGGCACGTCCACTCCCAAGTGGGGCATGGTCAGTGGCTTCAAGAGGAGTGCCAGCACAGTCCGAGCCGTCGAGGACTGGGGGATCTCGATTTGGTAGTGGTGGTGGTAGGGCTGGATCATCTTCTGGGCAGAGCCAGTTCAGGGCACAACCACAGACTATCGGTCGTCCTCAGGTAGATAATGGACATCTCCATGCAGTGGATCAGTCACCAGCAGGATCAGAGGCGGGAACGTCGACAGTTCAAGGTACCGTTCTGATCGCATCATCTATAGCTACTGCTCTTTTTGATACTGGTGCCTCTGTTTCATTCATTTCTGGACATTTTGTGTACATTTTGAATTTTCCAACTGAGTTGATGTCTTTTGCGATGGAGTTGGTGACACCATTGGGAAAGAAGAAGGAGCAGGGCCTGAGGTGCCCCTCGTGTGCACTTTCTGTGTCAGGGGTCGAGATGGAGTGGGACCTATTGGTCTTAGATATGGACCTTTTTGATGTCATACTCGGGATGGATTGGATAGTACACTTCCAGGCACATATCGATTGCTACAGACGACATGTGAGTTTCACAGCACCTGATGGGAGTCGTCAGGTTTTTCATGGAGAATGGGATCCACGATCAATTCGCACAGGGCCTCCACTCCCAGAGTTGGGAAGTGTTATCTTCCAGTTATCTTCGATTGTTCTAGAGGATGGTCTTTCCCCTGAAGGTGCACTACCTTGTGTAGTGAATGAGTTTCCCGAGGTATTCCCTGATGATTTTTCTGGTTTCCCCCGGAGCGGGATGTGGAGTTTTCGATTGATCTGGCGCCGGGAACACAGCCGATATCTCTTCCCTCTTATCACATGGCCCCCACCGAGTTGAGATAATTAAAGATACAACTGGACGACTTAGAATCCAAAGGATTCATTCACCCGAGCATCTCTCCTTGGGCCGCTCCTTTGTTGTTTGCAAAAAAGGCTGATGGATCCCTCTGGTTGTGCATTAACTACCGGAAGCTGAATAAGGTAACAATTAAAAACAAATACCATTTGCCCAGAATAGATGATTTGTTTGATCAGTTGAAGGGGGAAAAGTGGTTCTCAAAGATAGACCTGCGTTTAGGGTATCATCAACTCAGGGTGAAGGAGTCAGATATCTCTAAGACAGCCTTACGAAGCAAGTACGACCACTTTGAGTATTTTGTCATGTCCTTCGGATTGACCAATGCTCCAACGGTATTTATGGAACTTATGAATAGGGTGTTCCATCAGTATCTCGATTCCTTTGTTGTGGTGTTCGTGGATGACATTCTGGTATACTCTTGCTCTGAGGAGGAACACGAACATCACTTGAGGATCGTTTTGGGTACATTACGAGATCACCGACTCTAAGCAAAGTTGTCAAAGTGCACTTTCTGGATCAGAGAGGTGAGATTTCTGGGGCATGTGATCTCAGATCATGGAGTTTCAGTGGACCCTGAGAAAATTAGTGCAGTCATGTCATGGGAGAAACCGAAGAATGTGTTCGAGATCAGGAGTTTTCTTGGATTGGCCGGTTATTACAGGCGATTCGTTCGGGATTTCTCTCGGCTTGCTTCACCAATGACTTCCCTCAACCGGAAAGGGGTGAAGTTTGTATGGGGTCCAGAATTTCAGGCATCGTTCGAGGAGCTGAAGAGGCGGCTGACTACCGCCCCCGTGCTGATTTTTCCAGAGGCTGGAAAGGGATATGTGGTCTATTGTGATGCTTCAGGTATGGGTCTTGGGTGCGTGCTTATGCAAGATGATCATGTGGTCGCGTATGGCTCTCGCCAACTTTGACCACATGAAAAGAACTACCCAACCCATTACTTGGAGTTGGCAGTGGTGATGCATGCTTTGAAGACTTGGCGTCACTACCTCTTTGGGGAGAAGTTTGTGGTATACTCTGACCACAAAAGCTTGGCTTATATCTTCTCGAAGAAGGACCTCAACTTGAGGTAACGTCGCTGGATCAAGTACTTGCAGGGGTTTGAATTTGACATTGTCTATACCCTAGGAAAGGGTAATGTAGTGGCCGACGCTTTGAGCAGAAGAGTTCCAGTGCAGGCTTTGAGGAAGTCTAGTGATGAGTGGGCATTGATGGGTCTCTTTTTTCAGATGCATGTGGAGACCAGGGAATATAGTGGAGGGGAATTCTTGGCAAGTGTCTAGTTGACTCCTTCTCTATTGGAGTTGATTCAGCATGAACAGCCCAGTGATGATCTTTGTCAGCGGTCTAAGCAGTTTCTTCATGGTGGGGAGACATCCTCTGATTGGTCGTCATCTCCCGAGGGCATCTTGTGCTTCAAGGTCCATTCAATAGTGCCATTATCTCTAGCCACCAGTTTCAGTGGGCTGTCCATCCGGGTGCCACTAAGATGTATTATGATGTTCGTCAACAGTTTTGGTGGCCTGGTATGAGACGAGACATAGCAGACTTTGTTTCGAGATGCTACACATGTCAGAAGGTGAAAGAAGAGCACCAAAGGCCATCCAGTTTGCTCCAACCACTACCCATTCCTACCTGGAAGTGGGAAGAGGTTGCCATGGACTTCATTGTTGGCTTACCTCGTACACCTCGGGGTAAGAATTCTATTTGGGTGGTGATTTATCGTCTGACCAAATCATCCCACTCCATTCCGATAAAAGATACAACTAAATTAGATGAGTTGGTCCATTTGTATCTTCAGGAAGTGGTGAGACTCCGTGGTGGACCATCAGCTGTTGTCTCGGATAGAGACCCCCACTTCACTTATCAATTTTGGTAAGGCCTTCAGAAGTCCTTGGGGTCTCAGATTAAGATGAGCACGACATACCACCCACATACGGATGGTCAGATAGAGCGGGCGAATCAGATATTGGAGGACATGCTTCGTGCATGTGTCCTGGACTTTGGAGGTTCTTGGGATAGCCATTTGGGATTGGTAGAGTTTTATTATAATAATAGTTACCAATCCACGATTCAAATGGCCCCTTTTTAGGCGCTCTATGGTCGGCCTTGTCGGCCCCCCTATGTTGGGCTGAGGTAGGAGAGACTTCACTGTTGGGGCCGAGCCTTGTGCAGGAGACTTCTGAGAAGGTCAAGTTGATCAGGCAGTGCTTATTGACAGCTCAGAGTCATCATAAATCTTATGCTGACCGGAGGCGTCGAGACCTAGAGTTTTCTGTGGGTGACAGGGTATTCTTAAAAGTGGCCCCTCGTCTGGGCCATCGTCGATTGGGGAAGCAAGGTAAGCTAATACCACAGTATGTCGAACCCTTTGAGATCACCGAGCGTATTGGTAAGGTGGCATACAGGTTGGCCTTACCTTCTCAGTTGACGTCTATCCATGATGTCTTCCACGTCTCTCAGTTGAAGAAATACAATCCGGATCCATCCCATGTGTTGAGTTGGGAAGAACTGGAGATAGAGCCTGACTTGTCTATCATTGAGAGACCGATGAAAATAGTCTACTCCCAAGAGAAGATACTTCGAGGAAAGTCTATTCCTTTAGTCTGGGTTTTATGGAAGCATGGGAATGATACACATGAAACATGGGAGTGAAAGTCATGGGTCGAGGAAGAGTACCCATTCTTGTTTTCCAACCGAGATTCATGTTGACTTTCCGGGGCGGAAAGTCCTTCATGGTGGGGAGAATTGTCACATACAAGACATATTTTAAAGGTATTTTTTTCATTTAATTTACATCCTTTCTTTTTTGGGGGGTTTCCCTAGGTTTTAGGGAGGAATAGATGAGTATTTATGAATTGGGCCAAACCGTGAGCCCAATTCCACATTAAAAAATAAATTTTGTATCTTTTATAACTTTTTCATTTTTCAAAATTTTTCATCCATTAAAATTCCTAATTGACCTCCCCTAACCTATTAACACCTCCAAGGTAATTTGGAGCTTTTAGAAATCCATAACCAGGGGTTATTTGGGTTTTTGTCTAAGGGGTTGGGCCTACCCGAAAGCCCAATTCCTATTTTAAAAACAAAATTTGATTTTGTTATAACTTATTCAATATTTGGGATTTTTCGGTGATTCCAAGTCTCACTCAAGACCAAGTAACCCAGCCGCAGGTCTGAACTCTCTCCCACCCATTTGGAGCCCTGTAGAATCGCAATGTTGTGCCGATCTTCATAGGGTTCCTCAAATCACCCAGATTTGAAGAGATACTGGAGTTTTGGAGTGATTACTTCAAGATACTTCAAGTAAATGAGCCCTTTTATTTCCTCTTTCAAATTACTTTGGGTTTAACTCATTGTTCTTAGGGTTTCTTTGGTTATAATTGAGTTTACTAATGTCCATAAACTAGGATTTCAAACCTAGGGTTTAACTTTGGGCTTTCTTGGCCAATTTGTGTGGTTTTAGGTTTGATCTAGTTCTCTCTTGGTGCGGCGGGGGTGCGATTTGATTTTCGCACAGAGATTCAAGGGGTTTTGTTAATTTGGTAGGTGATTCCATTTTGTGTGCAATTTTTGTGAATTAGCTTGCTGTTTTCATGGTACTCTAATGTTTATTTCACTTGAATGTTTCTGTAAAAATTGGTTTTAGTTGCATTTATAATGCAAATGAATTTTAAGTTCCAATTTTTGGTGAAATTGAGGGTTTTCCATTCAAATATTTTATTGGTTCATTTTGGGATGCCCCATAACTGAATTTTTGGTTTCATTAAAGGGTTTTGAACTGAAATTTTTTTTTAATAACTTACAAGTGTTATCATAGTGTGAAAGTTGGATATCTTAAAGAGCTTTGGGTGAAAAATAATGTGATGTTTTGAGAGGTTGTTTTATTGGAAATAAAATTATTTTATTGTGTGTTTTATGTGGTATAAAATGTGTGTAGCTACTGTACAATTTTTTTGTGACCAGTAGTGATATTTTATATGAAAAAGGATGTGTGTTGTTTGCTGAAATTGTTTGAGCACAAAAAGGGGAAGCTCGGGTACTTAGGTGGGGCAGATTTGTACTAGTACGGCTAGTGGATCAGATGGGTTTTGTCCCTGTTCCACTTAGAATCTGGATAACGACAACTCTAAATAAACTATTTGGATGATGATTGGGGAACACTAGGTTATGGGTATGTTCCCTACTAGTGGCTCGTGCACGAGAACAAATTTTTCTATGGTTACTCTACACTGAGGTACGAGGTACATAGGGCCCGAGACAACCTAGTGCTTAGGGGTGTTCCTGATTTGGATGTTCATAGGATTTGTGGTATTTACCCTTTTTGTGGGTTGTTTTTGGCAGTACATTACAGTATCTCACATGTCTATTTAATGTTCTAACATTCTGAAATTCTCGGATTGAAAACTGTTTTCATTTGAAAGTTGCATTTCTTTGAATTTTAACAGTGTTTCACCTTGTGTATTAAAATTGCTTGTTTTGTTCACATTGTATTGCATACTCTTTGGAATCAACTGGTGGTATCCTATTGGGATTAGGCTCACACCCTACTTACACCCCTTGGGTGTAAGTAGACCTGCTTATGCTTGACTCAGTTAAAGGGAATGCTAAGGGTGATGGCGGTTCGGGATGTTAGTCCCCATCGTTGGGGCGGAGTTGCGGGGACGGCTTGTGGGTGATGATCCCCTTGTCATGTGGAGTCCATGGGGATGTATTTATGTTTTCATTATTTGTTTTTAGACCACTTGTAGTTTCTTTAAACATATGTATTCAGATCTGGTTTTGTTAATAATTGTTTATCATGAAAAATTTCAGATTTTAATAATTGATTGTTTTTTTATGATTTCTGCTTTCATACTCGGGTAAATCGTTCCCAAACCAGATTTGTTTGATACCCGAGCACTTGTTCCAGCCCGTGGGGATAGGGAACGCCCTTCAGGCCTTGCCACAGGTCAGGTTGGGTGCCGTTAATGGTGGCGACCAGATCCGGTTCGTGACATGACTCTTATTATTACATTGACTAGGAAGGATCATGCGTTCGTGTGGACTGATCAGTTTCAAAAAGCTTTTTAGTATCTAAATGAGATGTTGGTAAGTGCTCCAGTTCATTGTCTTCCAGTAGAGGGAGTTCAGTTTGATGTTTTCTATGATGCTTCACTTATGGGGTGATGCTATTTTCTGATGTAGTAGATATCATTTGTTTCTTATGGGTCTTGACAGTTTCATCTCCATGAACTATTCCACCCATGATCTTGAGTTAGTGGCAGTTTTTTTTACTCTGAAGTTATGGAGAAATTACCTCATTGGCGAGCGCTTTGTGGTTTTCACCGATCATAAGAGCCTGAGGTATGTTTTCACCCAGCCTGAATTGAACTTACAACAGTATCATTGGATGGATTTATTATTAGAATAAGACTTCAAAATCTCATATACACCTGGAAAGGGGAATGTTTTTGCTGATGCACTGAGAAGGAAGTTACGTAGTGATGCAGTGCATGAATCTGGTGATTTCTGGAGAGTGATGGAAGAACTTGTAGCATTATAACTCGATATGGGAGAAGTTGGGGAAAGAGGTTTTATTTTCCAGATGATCGTGCGGCCATATATGGTGAATAATGTATAAGAGTCCAATTTTGGGGATCTAGAGGTGGAGGTCTAGAGAGACCAAGTTGTTTTTAGCGAGGACCTTGATGGTTGGTCTGAGGATGAACGACACTGAGTGTTGTATGAAGGAAGGATTTTCATTTTTTTGGTGATGCATGAGACAGTTCTTAGGGGGTTCCATAGTTCACCTTTAGCGGTGCATCCTGGTGTGACAAAGATGTATTGAGCCTTGATGAGTCAGTTTTGGTGGCCAGGGCTAAATCGTGTAGTTGTGGATATTGTGTCTTAATGTTTGGTCTACATGAAGGTGAAGGCCGAGCACTGTGTCCCCGGTGGTTTACTCCACCTGTTAGATATTCCTTAATGGAAGTGGGAAGACATCTTAATAGACTTTGTTACTGGTTTACTTTGATCTCTAGGAGGCCATGATGCTATATGGGTTGTAGTGTATCGTTTGAAGAAATCAGACCATTTTATAGCAATCAGGGAATCAAGATCAGTAGAGGTATTGTCGAGGAAGTATCTGGAGGAGGTGGTGAGACTTCATGGAGTCTTAAGGATGATCATTTTTGATCAAGATCCCCATTTTACCTCTTGGTTGTGGAGAGGTATCCAGAATTATTTTAGTTATCACCTATTCCTTAACACTTTTTTTCATCCATAGATGGATGGACTGATAGATAGGACCATCCAAACTCTTAAATACAAGTCGCACTCTTGTGTCCAAGATTTTGGAGGTTCGTGGATGAGGCACTTACCCTTGGTGGAGTTCTCTTACAATGTTAGTTTTCACTCCCCCATCGGTATGGCATCATTTGAATCCTTGTATGGTTGACCTTTCCATTCTCTATTGTACTGGACTAGGTTTGGAGAGTCAGCAATTATCGAACCAGAACTAGTAAAGAATACGACAGATATGGTTAAGATGATTCATGAGAGGATGAAGGCAGCACAGGATCTTTAGAAATCATATGAAAATAAAAGGAGGAGACCATTGGAGTTTGATGTTGGGGATCACATGTTTCTAAAGGTGACTCCCCGTTGTGGGAATCGAAGGTTTGGTCATGGAAGTAAGTTATCTCCCATGTTTTTTGGGCCTTTTGAGGTGTTGACTGATGTTGGAGTCATGACATATCAAGTAGAACTTACCCTAAAGATGAGCTGGAAACACAATGTTTTTCATGTGTCAGGATCCTATATTATCTTCATGATGACTCTAATGTCATTGATTGGGAAGATATCAACATTGACGATTATGCGACCTTCAAGGAGTGGCCTATGGAGATACAAGACCACAAGGAGAAGGTGTTTCACATGCATTCTGTTACCTTGGTTCATGTCTGCAACAGAGTGGCGTAGAGGAGAGTACCTTGGAACATGAGTCACAGATACATGCTCAGTACCCCGAGTTGTTTGAAGTTTAGATCTTCTCTATAATTATGTTCATTTTGTGTTTGTTGACCTTTCCTGTCTATGAGATGTCTTACTCTTGTTGTTTGTTATTCCTTCATCTCTTTTGAGAGGTATCTTCCTTGGGAGAGTGTTTTGGAGATGGTTGTGACGGTCACGTGGTTTCGTGTTGTCATTTTCTAAAATGGTTGAACTTCTGTGGTAGTGAGAGCCTTGAGAGGTTTTCTCTTTCCTCTCTGGGTTGGCTTTGGATTCTTGAGGATGAGAATGTTTTGAGAGGTATCTGATGTAATGCCCTGGATCCACGTGGCCGATCCTTTTCATGTTTTCAAAGACCGAGTTTCTCAGAGAAGGCTCAGAGGATGTCTGGAGGAGTTCAGTGGAAAAAAGCTGGAAATAGGGGGTCTACATGATGTAACCAAGGGGTTCATGATATATACCATTTGGGTTTAAGAAAAATAAAACAAAGCATTTAGGTGACACATTTTTCAGTAGAACCCGACCTCGAGGTAGTAGATGACGTGAATTGTAAGTACACATCTTGTACTGACCCTCTTCTGTATGTTTTAAAGACATACCATCTTCTTCGGTCTTTCCAACCCTACGACCAAGGCTCCCCTCCCTCTAGTCCCAGGTGACCCAGCAGAACCCTCCATGGAGTTTTAGAGATCTCTTCGGCCAGGATTGATCTCAGAATTCCTTCTTCAATCCATCTTCGATCCGAGGTAAGATCTACCTATATTATTTAGTTTTATTCAAGACGTATTCTCCCATTTATCTTTCCCATGATATGAAATTTGATCTCCAGGGGTATAATGGATTTCCTTTTGGTTGTTGTTGATGCGGTTTTCCCACAAAATCCTCGGGTAGATACAGTTGTTGTGAGAAAGGCGATCATGATTCGTTGCATTGATTCGTTCTCAAGGGAAGAATGTCAGAAAACTTTTATGGCATGGGATTCATTGCTTCTCTAATTTTTTTTGTGAAATTGTATAGTTAGAATGATTTATCCCATTGGATCATAATGGAATTTAAATAATTAAATACTTGAACCAGATTAAACTAATTGGTTTGATCACATGTTTTCCTTTTCACGATGATAATAGTTTGCCTCTTGATTTTATAGATATTGTGATATCGCTTCATTTCTTGTTAGAATGTTGTTCTTGATGAAATTGGTAAAGTACGTAGAGCTAGAATTAATTGATAATTAATTGGCTAAAGATAAAGTGACATGTAAAGAAATCTGGTTGTTGTTGTTATAATTTAATGTTAATCAAATTGATGCAGATGTGAATATTTAATTCAGTTTCTTGTTAAACCGAAAGCATGTTAGTTCTTTTTGTTTAAAGGCTTGTCAGATTAATTTTTTAATTAACTTGGGGAAGCTATGATAGCTTACAGTTTAGGTTTTCCCATAGTTGAAACCTATTAATAATGAATCAGTTATTTCAAGATGGATTAAATAACTAGTATTTTGATAAAATATAATTCCTGGTAGAGTTATGAGTTACCATCTTTCTTGTAAAGTCCAAATATCATTATGCTTGGATCCGTTATAGCTCATTGGTTGTGAAGGCATAATTCCTTAGTTAGGGAAAAGAGCCCAGTTTCCTTGTTGTTTCTTGCTGCTTATGATGTGATGTGAGCCTAGATGGCTATTGTGAGATGTGGGGGTAGGGAGGCCCAATGGTTGTAGTAGTAGTCAATTCCGAGAGTGGCGAGATAAAACGATTTATGAAGGTAGGTGTCTGTGAGGACACTAGAGGTGATAAAATGGTTGAAGCTGGGCTTACTTGCTGCTGTGAATGTGATTTCTTGTTGAATCTCATGTTTGGTTATCTTCTTTACTTTCCCCATAGCTTGAGGCATCTGGTATTACATACCCTCCTTCCAAAATATAAGAAGACACACAGGGTATTCCAAATGATTTCTGTGATTATATTATCAAGGATGGATGGGTCTATGCTCCTACTATAGGTGGAGAAGACTCGATGGGTAGCTCATCTACTCACTGTATTGAGCCCCTTATGTTTGTAGCTTATTTTTTATTTTCTAGAATTCTTGGAATTATGGAATGTAATAATGATGTTAATAAATGACTGAATAAATAATGTTAACCCATGGGGTTAGAGCTTGTTGGGATGCAATTATGAGGTAATATTTCTGAGAAGCTGTGGACTCGGTTTGGTTATACCTAGAAGGCATAAAAATTTGGTGTGTTGCTAATGAAATATATTGTTGAATTGTTAATGGTTAATTAATTTTTAAATAATTAATTAACATAAAGAAAAAATGATAAAGAGAGAATAAAGTAATGTAACAAAGCTCCTAAAATGGACGTGTGCTTATTGGATTCCTAGTCTTAGTAGTGGTAGTCAGTAGTCCGAGAGATAGTAACTGTAGTTGAGACTAAGACTAGGTTATTCCCATAGTGTGGTTGTGTGCTATAATATATTATGTACACTTTGTGTTTCTATATACCAATCCACCCCATCTTTTAGGGGAAATGACACCCCAGGGATTCTGAGCCCTAGGGGGTGTTTACCCCAACATTCAGGTGGGAGGATGGATTTATGGATTCCCCCTTTGGCCCCACTCTCTTATATTGGTAGTTACTTGTGCTGGTAGTCACAATAGTTGTTTTTCTCCATATATGTGTGTAGAAGGATATAATGTCTTGTGATTATTCACACACATATATTCTGGATATAGTTTTCTTTGAACGACTATAGGTGTAACATGTATAGGCTGTGATGTCTTGAGGATCCTTACAAGGTGTATGGGATGTAATGGTTTTAGGTATAATTCCTGACAAATGATACATGTTATACGAGATGTGGTGGATCTCATAAACTACCTGTTTACTTTGGTTTTATGGACATAGTGGTTGTGTTGCACGAGGTTCATATTGTGGTGCTTTTCCCAGGTGTCTGCGGGCAAGCCTTTTTGGAGAGTGATTCTTAGGATGTGAGACATTGGGGAAAAGTGGCTAACAATTGGGGAAGTAGTAGTGGGGTAACCTTGATATTCTTTATTATATTATATACTCTTATATGTGATAGTTTGTGAGAGTATCCATGGTGAGGCTGGGAACTTAGTATACCTGTTTAGGTAATGAGTTAGCTTCACTTGTTGTTCACTGTGATTTAGCATGATTTCTTTAATTTTTCATGAGAGGATCCAAGAGGATCCTACTGAGTATACTGTTATAATCACCCAAAATATATATAAATTATTTTTTAGGTCACTTCATGTAGGTTGGAGATCAGACTGGTTACTACTAGCTTGGGGTCCTAGGAGCCATTCTGGCTTCAAGGTTACTGTCATTTTTTTGGTACTTGTAGTTTCTATTTTCAGTTGTAGTAGTTCTTGAATGAAATTACATATGTGTACTTGGGATTTATTTTATATTACATTCTGAGTTGGATTTGGTTGGTTTTTGTCTTATCTATATCTTCCACATGTGTTATCTTAGAGGGTAATGCCTCCCATTTACGTGATTACTATGCCCTCAAGGCTAGATTCCAATCTGAGGCCTACTAGAGGTGGCACTCAAGAGACACTATCTCCCTTATCACACTTCCATCCCATGAGGGGTATACCTTGTGGGGAGGGGTTTGGGATAGTATCAAAGGGAGAATGGTCAGGTTTTTTCATGAAGTCAATGTGAATTTTTGAAATATTTGTCGGACATAGGAGGTAGTTGTGATTGAGTTTCTATCCATCTATCACCACAATAAACCTTAAGTCACCAGGGGTGGTTAGGGAAAGACATATTGTGGATTATTTCTGGTCTTTTCCATATTGATATTTGGTTAGAGTGAAATCGAAATCCTATTTATTCCTTCTGTTGAGAATAATTTCTCTTAAGTTTGAGTGTTATATCTAATGTCTTTCTTTCATATGATGATGTTGTGTAGTATCATGTCTCCAAGAAGATGTGTGAATTAGATCCAGGAGGATGATGCTACTGAACCTCAGTGAGAAAATCCTATTGTGTATCTGAATCTAGTTGAGGGGATCATGAGTACTATCCAAACTTTGTGGAGAGAACCACAACCAGTCCCCATTCAGGTTCTAGCTATGGATCCCTAGGGGGATGTTCTTTGAAGTCATTCTCAAGATTTCCTTCACTAGAAACCACCCATTTTATGAGGCTCCACTGGTCGTAAACATGATGAGGAATGGTTGGGAAGGATAGAATGTCTGTTTGAATTCTTTAAGACATAAGACAAGATCACGGTGAAGTGTACCACTTTCATACTAGAGGGATCGAGAAAGAGATGGCAGGACATGATGGTGGTGTTGAAGAAACATAAGGTATTACAGTTGAAGGATGTCAAAGTTGTTTTTTATGACCAATTATACCTTGAGTAAATGGTTTTGGTCAAGGCTATTGATTTTTTCAAGCTTGACCAGGCCGAAAATATCAAGACTGAGTATTCAAATCACTTTTCTAAGTTAGTGTATTTTGTGGCTGAGATTGTATTTAATGTGAGGATGAAGGATCGATGGTTCAAGTTGGTAATTCAATTAGATATCTATTCTTAGGTTTTCTTTCTAAGGCTTCTCACTTATACTAATGTGAATTATAGGGAAATGATGGTAGAGATGGACCTGGTTGGAAAGTCAGGGTTGATAGGAGTTTCTTTCTCTCTCAGTGGAAGCATGATTTCTTTTAAAGGAAAGAGGATGTGTGATTAATCTCATAATGGTTCTCAACAATAGGGTCATTTTTGAATTCCTGTAGTGCCTAACAGAATCCCTTTGATATGATACCTGTGTGGTTAGTCATTGCATTCAAAGAGGGTCTACACAAAAGCACCCAAGAACTGTGGATCTTGGAGAGGTTTAGGGAACTTGTAGAAGTTCTGCCATAACGTTTTGCACTCCACACAGCGGAACAAGATCATAACCTCTTCCTAAAATTATAGATAAATCAAATGTTTCATGTATAAAAGGGTTCCAACCATAGACATCCAGAACGAAGCTTCTTCACATAGTGGAAGAGTCTCTAGTGGGAGTTGAAATGGTTCCAACGACCATGAGATGTACCATTACTATAACTTTGTCTTTAGTGACTTCTATATTTGATACGGCTGCATATCAATCATTAATTTCAACTCATACCATTAATATTATTAATATTCCTAGGGATATTTTATCTTGTGAAATGGATATTACTACACCCCTTGGTACTAAGAGAGAGAAGGGTCTTCGTAGTCCCACTTGGGTCTTATCTCTATTAGATGTCAAGCTTTCTTTGAGTTTTCTGGTACTTGACATGGAATCTCTTGACATCATATTCAAGACGGATAGGCTAATTTACAATAAATACTATATTTATTATTATCTTTGAAGGGTCTACCTTACTATAGCCAGTGGTGCACCTCTTGTCTTTCAAGGACAATGAGACTCAAGGTCGAGTAGAGCCGAAACTTCTTATCCAAAGTTGGGGAAAGTGGTATCAGTGTTTTCTTTTGATCTGGAGTGAGATTCAGTTAATGGAGATCTCCCTCTAGTTATCATTGAGTTTCCCGACCTATTTACTTATGACCTCTCTATTTTTTCCATTGGTAAAGGCGGTTGAGGTTTCTATTGACATAACACCTGGTACTCAACCAGTTTCAATTCCCTCTTTCCGCATGGCACCATCTGAACTGAAAGTACCGAAGTCCTAGTTGGATAGTCTTCTTGAGGATTTTCTTTTCACTTGTGTTATTGACTTTTTTGGGTCTTGGGATGATCATTTGGGGATCATTGAGTTTTCTTTAACAAGAGTTACCATCCTAGGATCAGAATGGATTATTTTGAGTCCTTGTATGACCGTCCTTGTAAATCTCCGTTGTGTTGGTCTGGGATTGGTGAAATTTCCTTGGTTGGATGATATTTGGTAAAATAGATAACAATAAAGTTTCAGTTGATTCATCAGTGAATATTAATGGCCCAAAGCCTATATAAGTTCTATGTTGATCATCATCGTAGACCTTTGGAGTTATTAGTTGGTGACTAGGTGTTCGTGAAATATTCACCTAGTTGGTTCATCGATGGATTGGGAGGAAAGGGAAGATTAATCCTCATTTTGTGGGACCATTCAAGATTTTTTATCAGGTGAGGAAAGTTTCTTATTGTTAAGAACAACCACTGTATCTGAAGCTGATATATAACATGTACCATGTATTGTAGTTGTGAAAGTATCTCTCTGGATCATATCATGTTTCGAGAGGGAGTGATACTGAGATTAAACCTAATTTATCTGTGACTGAACGATCAGTCGGGGTTGTTGATTCTAAGACTGAGGTACTTCATGGGATTATCATACCTCTATTCCATGTGCTATGGAAACATGGTTCTAATTTTCATTAGACCCGGTGGAGAGATGAAATAATGAGAGATCAGTGACCTCTTCTTTTTATATGGATTCTTCTTTATAGGGTTTCTGGGGACATAAAGTTCCTATGGTGGGTAGGTCGTAACCCTGAGTTACTATTTTCATGTATTCATAAATTCTGTTGTGTTAAATTACTAATATTTTAAGTGGGAAAAAACGATTATCAGTAAAATCTTGGAGAATGTGTTAAAGGCCTTAAATGTCAGTTACGATCTTTGAATATTGAATTGAATGTTTTTGGAGTTCGACACTGAGTTAGTGTTAGATTACGAGGCCCAAAATGTCTCGTTGAAGACTGAATAAAAATATTAAATATAATATATTAAACATAAAATTTCTATTAAAAATAATTGAATAAAATCTAAAAATGGTGAGTTTTATAAGAAATATGAGACAACTCCTCGGTCCAGAATGATGGATTGACCCTAGGTGGGATATAAAATTCAAAGATGCCAGACGTTTGGATTCCCTGCTCTTAAGATAAAGTTATTAAAAAATATTTAATGTAATATTTTATTAAAAATAATTAAATATCACCCAAGCAGTGCATTATATATGAAATCTGAGACCACCGATAGTTCCAGAACATAGTGTTTACCCTAGATGGGGTATAGCATTTTTAGGTGTTGGGAGTTTGAACACTACGCTCACAAAAATAACCCTTTTTATTTTAATTAATTATTTATTCCAATATTTAAATAATAAATCATTAATATCTCTCAAATGGTTCATCGTTTGAGAAATCTGAGACCACATTTGTGTCCGAAATGAGGTGTTTACACTATACATGGTATAAAATTCATGAGAAATCAGTGTTTGGTCTATCTACTTTTTTAATTAAGTTATTTAATAATTTAATTTTTAAATTAATTAAAAAATAGAGTTTTACTGTCCACACTCTCTTACCCAAGCGAAAAATCCATTTTTAACTTCATTGGTTTTCAAAACCTTCAATTTTCTCCCATTTTTACAATTTCAATCATGAACACTTTAATAAGATGAATTAAAACACTCTGTCATCAATATTTATTTGAAATAGTGTGTTAAATTTGGGTTTTAATTATTGGGTGAATAAAGCATATTCGGATTGGGGTTCTAAATATTTGAACCCTATGATTGTGATTCTTGGTTTCTTTGGTCGAATCTGAGGACCCAAATTTCTTCAGGCATGTGGTCAGGGAAGTTCTATTCATCTTCTGTAGCTTTCTACACCAGTGCCGACCATCATTCATCTGCGGCTCAGGTGTGTGTCGCCCCTAGTTTGAGTTTCTTTACTTTACATTATTTTATTTTCTTCTATTTTTTTATTCTCCCTTCTCAATAATAGAAAAATTGATGAATAATAATATGATGAAACTAAAGTTATCAAGGAATAATTATGTGAAATATCCAAAGATTATTATCAAAATTTGGTTTTGTGAAATATTTGAGAGATATATGAATAATTATCTAGGATAATTATCTGGGATATTTATAAATAATTATCTGATGATAATTATATCGATAATTTATTTTGAGAATATAATCTTGTTTAAAGAATGGATAATCACAAAGAATTATCACGAAATGAATAATTAGGTGAATTTGTAAAAATAATAACTAGGATGATTTGACAAATGATAATTTCATCAAATTATTGAATGGATAATTGTTTAAAATTATCAAACGATAATTATTTGGATTATAAAAAGATAATGAATTATTAATATATATATAAATATCAATAAACAGACTTGGGATAATTTATTAGAATTATATAATTTTATTTATTTTTATTATCCAAAGATATATATATATATAGTTACATATATATTTTTTATAATTACATTGGAAGTTAAGGATAATATTATTAAATATAAAATTATCAACGTATAATTGAATGATAGTTTGAAGGATAATTTCAAACACATGCATTGACATAAAACAATAATCCAGATATTATACAAGAGAGATAAAATATTATCGCATGTAATATTCTAATTGTTAATTTGAAATTATCCATGAGAGATAAAATATTATCGCATGTAATATTCTAATCGATAATTTGAAATTATCCACGAGACATAAAATATTATCACATGTAATATTTTAATCAATAAGTTTAAATTATCCATGAGAGATAAAATATTATCACATTTAATATTTTAATTGATAATTTGGAAATTATCCAGTAGAGAGAATGTATCATCGCATGTGAAATTTTATTTCTTTTTGAAATAAAATAACATGTTTTGGTTCTAGGAACCCTTGACGCACTTCAACCGTTGGTGTGTTGATGCTTATGATATTAAGGTCATGAGGAGGTGTATTGAACCACACATGGTGGATTATCCTTATTGATGATATCAATGACCTTGAGGTAGGTGGTTTCATCCCAATTAGCCAAATTGATTAACCTCGAATTGATTGATTTATTTCAATAGTTGATTTAAATTCTGTTTCTTAAACTCATTTCCAATTGATGTAATAAAATCAGATTCTAGTTAATTGGGAAATTTGAAATTATTTTGGAATGAGATTTAGAAAACCCCCAACTCCATTTAATTGGTGTGTATTTATGGAAATTTTTTAATTTAAATTGTGGATTTGATGGAAATGATTTCAATTAAAAATTTTAATTTAATTGTGGAAATTAATTGTTAAATGATGTAATTGGTTTTAAATGAACTTCAAATTGGTGAAAATGGCTTAAAATGTTTTGATATAAACCTATTGGTTTTATCTTGTTAAAGAGGGATGTTTTTTTATTAAAAATCTTTTTGTTTTTAAATGGAAAATTGGAATAAAAATAAAATAATGGGGCTTAATTGTATTTTAATCAGTATTAAAATAAATTATCTATCATTGATTGTGTAAGATAACATGCAAGAGTTAGGTAGTTGGTGAGTTATTTGGATAAAATCTACTCTATTACATCGTTCTAAAACATACATGACACATGTCACATCCCTCAGGCGATGGTGGCGAGTTATCTATGACCAGTTTCTAAAGGACGTATGTGTACACATATTTGTGTGATCACTTATAGAGTGTGGAGTCCTATAGTCGGGAATACTATCATACCTATTTGGAATATGGAAATGTTGCTCACTTGATATTTATATTTGAGATATAAATGTATGCCAATTCTTTTTAACTGCTTTTCTAGCCATCATATTTTACATAAAATGTTTTATGTAACTATTTTATTTAACCCATTATTTAGGAAATATTCTATCATTTTAAAGGATTTTCATAAATTATTTTCCCATCATTTTAATTGTATAGAATTATTTTTTTAATTATGATTTAAAATTCCAAACCTATTTATTTTGAAAATTGAAAGCATTCCTTTGGTTAATTAATTTTTGGCTTCTGTTATGGAATATGTGGTGAGGCCCTACTAGGATTTTTACCTCACACCCTAATTGTGCCATTGTGTGTTTTTAGATTATCATTATCTCGGTTCGAGTAAAGTGAAAGGATAACTTGGATATGGATCTAGTTGTTGAACTGCGATCCTAGTGAGTTGATTCCTCAGGGACCTGGGTTGTTTTCCCTATTTTAGCACTTAGGCTGTAGTAGTTTGGGAATGTTTATGACTTATTATATTTTGGTACTTTACTTCAAGTAGATTTTTCTTTTGATATGCATATTTTTTTTGATTCTTTTACATCTACATTTTTAGTAGAAAAATCATTCCCACTTGAATTTTATATGATGCTAGGTGCTAGTCACAAACCCATGGGGATCGGGAACACCTTTCAGGTCATGTTAGGGTAAGATCGTTTATTGGGTTAATAGGGTACCCAGGCTGGTTTTTGATAGTTTTGGTTAATTTTTAAAGAAATAAGAAATATATTTTTACTCTATTATATATTATTTTATTTTTTAGAAGTTGATTTTTGTTCTCCAGGTATAAAAAACACATCTCAAACACTCATCTTTATGAGAATATGATGTGATTATGGTGGAAATTTATTAAAGGATGAATGTATTCTTGTAAAGCAAGTATATTTTCTTATTTTCATATTCTATATGGTAAAGGAATTACTTAAATATATGGAAAGGATCTTGAAATAAAAATGTTATCCTATTACCTTCATTTCTAATGAATCGATGGACTTTTTCAAACCTATTTTGTTTCTTTTTTTGTTGTAATTAAATTCTCATGATCATTAACATTATTATGATCAATGATCTATGTCACTCTCCATCATTATTTAAACATTAATATTTTCTTCCATGTCCATATTTTCACTTCCCACTAGTGTTTTCATATTTGAAAACCAAGTTATGTGTTATTATAGATGACCAATGTATTTCCCTTTCCCTCTTTTTAAGATGTAGTTTTATTAACCCATTTTACAATGTCGTTTTTCCAAAAAGAAATCTTCAAATGTTAAACCCTTGATTATTGGGAATAATTTAAAATTTATTATTCACAAACTATTTAAGGGGGGAGATTATAACACCTTAAGATTTTGAAAGAAAATTATGTTTGACAGCATATATGACACACAACACCTAACATAAATGAATGAAAAAATATTATTATAACTTGGCCATTGAATTGGAGGGTATGAATAGTATTAATTGAATAATAAAATATATAAAAGGGAAGCAATCAATACAAATGCATTGATTAATTCTCAAAAAATAAGTACTCAATTTTTAGTAAGGTTATTTAATGATTTCAAAATACATTTTCTTCAAAAATTATTTTCATTTCTTTTTATGAGAAAATATTATAATTTATTTTCTGGAATTTCTATATTTTTTATTTTATAAAAATAATATCATTTTATAAATCATCATCTCAAAATTATATTAGGGTAATTTTTTTGGTATTTTTCAGGAAAGATTGATTTTCCAATAAATATAAAAAAATATTGATTTTTATTGAGAAAAATATTTTTGATTGAAGCATTTATAAAGTTACATTTTATTTTAAAATAATCTGAAACTAAAATTAAGGCTCTTATATTATTAATAGTCCAATTATATCCATTTTAATCAATTTTATTATTGAATTTGGTAAAAAATAGATTTTTATACGTAAAAAAGTATTTTTCTGGAAAACTTTTTTTATTGCATTCTATGATTTGATTTCAAATTAATTAATTCCATTTATAGAAATTTAATCTTTAAAAATTGATTCCATATTTGGAATCAAGCGATACTAATTTGGTAAATACACCCCTTTCATTTTTCTTTTCATTACGAAAAGTAACCATATTAAATAATTGTCACCATGCTAAAGGTTAATACATTAATTAAGGTTAAAAATAATAAGATAAGGACTAAAAAATGACCCTAAAACTTGAATTAATTTAATTATATGAACCTATTTTGTCCATAATCATCCAAGTTTTTAATATATGAGATTTTGTTTCCATTTGGATGTGATTTTGACCTTTATTTTACTTTATTTAAATAAAATTCAAGAATTCCATTATCTTTGTTCTATTATCATTAAATTTTTGACATAATGATAAAAAGAGAATTCTTTTGTTATAAATAATTATTTAAAATATAAATATTTTTTTATATTGGTAATTTATTTCTAAATTGTAGTGATGAAATTCTTACACAACAATGACAACATATTTATTCAGTTAATAGAAAAAATAAATTATTTTAAAAATATGAAAGTTATATAATTTGAGTTAATAAATGTCTCCGACGAATTTTATAGATATATGTTAATTTTTTGAGAAGTTTTAAAGGATTTTATTTTAATTACACCTTTTTCATGATGTATTTAATTTCATATTAAATGAATAGCGTCAAAAATGAAATTAGTAATATTTTATAATAAATAATATTTTATTAAATGATATAGCATTCATAAAAAAATATATTCTATAAAATAAAATATATATTGTTGAAAAAATAATCTATGGCATATTTATGGGTTTCTTGTCCATTTATGGTAATAATCTTGACCCTAGGGTAGGAAATTTTAATATTGTGGTAATTTTTAAAACAGTTAATAAAGCGTTATAACTAAAATATAAGGATAAAAAAGTTACCAAAATATGTTAACATTTTATAATATGAGAGTATTTAGAATCATTATAATATTATAATCAAATAATGTAAATTTGGATCAATTTTTACATGAAAATAAATTTATATTAATTTAATAACTAAAAAAATTCCAACCGCAACCCTCCCCTATATTATAAAAGAGAACCCCTTGTCCTCTTCTCTCCTCACTTAAAGACCCATTTTTTTGGATAGCTCTTTCACAAATACATCCCTAACATCCGTACATAGATTATATAGGCATTATTTTTTTCATAATACAAATCATATATGGTATAAGGTGTAAATATAAAGATGTTATCTGAAAAAGAGGTATAATTATTTACCAAGAGTTTTCTTTTTTGTTTCGTTTTCTACATAATTTAAAAATTATTAAACCATGATGAAATAATTGCACCATTATCTTCCATATAATTAGATTTTATTTTATTGATATAATGACCTATATCCACATCCTCTTCCATCAAATGGGAAATAAAACCATCATTCGTGTGTACAGAGGACTACCACCTATCGAACTGATGCAATTCATTTTCCATCACCTCCTATTATAGCTGGTTGTAATGATAGATTATATATATATATGATATTAAAGAATTTTTTATTATTATTAAAATATAATATATCATTTAAATTCTTACCTTTACATTCACTAAAAATTGATAATGTCATTAATGTGTATGTGTGGGCTACCACCTCCATGAAGTTATGTGAATCATTTTTTATGACCAAATCATATGGATTATATATATAATTATATTTAAATAAATAATATTTTATTTAGAATATTATAATCATTTTTAACGATAAAATAATACATACCCTCCTTCCATAATTATTGTTGAAAAATAGAAATGTTACTCATGTATACGTAGAACCTACCAACTCCATGATTATAATGTAGTTCATCATTCATAACCATATTTCAAAATTGATTTTAAATGTGTATTTTATGTATAAAAATTATAATTATTTCATGATTATTATTTCTGATATGATATAAAATTGGTCTCTTTTTTTATATTCAATCTACCAAAGTCATTTTTGATATATTAAAATCATCAAAATTATTGACACAAACTTAACTGATTAAGTAATTAAATATGACATGGTAATAAATAAAATAAATGGAATAATAAATAGTAAATAGGTTCTTAATAATGTAATTAATTAACATAATTTTATTATTTAGGACTATATATAACATACGTGATGATTCAGACCTAAGGTAATGGATTTCATAAATTGATTTCTTTTAATTAGGTTATATTACTTTTTACTAAGTTATTCCATGAATAAATGTGGAATAAACTGTTATTATTTTATGTTGTATTTTAATTTTTTGTGGATTGACATTTTTTACCCATGATCAATTTTGAAATGATATATCATCAGTCCATTTATATTCATGGTATTTAAATATTCATTTGAAGTTATTTCTTTTATAATGATTACGATTCAAATGTTACTAAAGTGGTAAGGGTTTATTTCAAAATCTAATAATTATTTGAGATTGTTTATATTTATTACTCCACTGGGGGAATTATATGATCTTTATATCTTAAACCACAAATATTTTCTTCTATTCTGGTTATTTTTTAAAATGAAATGTTCTCATTTTATTTTTCCTCTTTTGTGTACTCAAGAGATCAAAATAATGATTTTAAATAAAAAATACCTTTTTTTGAACTCATTTGGGAATAAGTTTTTTCCATATCAATATTTTCATAAAAAATGTTTTAAATAATATTTTAAATATTGTTCAATGACTTATTAATGAAATTTTTCTATGTTTGAATTTATAAAAAATGGTTTAAATGGAATATTCTTGTCATTTTCTGAACAAGTAACTTTTTGACTTCTTATAAAAAATGTGAAGGATATATTGTTTTAATATAATAGAAATGAATTTAATTTTCCCACATTCATGACCACTCATTACATTGATACTTCCTTTTGAGATTTCCATGATAATTTTCAAATAAATATTTTCCTAATATTTTTGAAATTTTTAGTTTCTGGAAGTGGATTTTAAAATGAAAAGGGTATTTCCCGAAGACTGTTTTTAATAATATTTTTATGGTATTTTTATTCATCATCAACAAAAAATCAATTATACTCCACTGATATATTTTATAATGATACCATTCTCATTGTTTTTTTATTGATAGTTTATGATCAATTTTACTGGGGGAAATATTAGCATTTTGTATGCTTGTATTTCAATACGAATGTTTATGTTGATTATATAATGAATTATTATTCTCCCCTTTCATACAATTAATTAATTGGACATGTTGAGTGATGGGATGAGACTACTATATCCCATAGATGCATCAATAGGTCTATGAGAGAAACTAGTTTGATTATTTTGAAGAGGCCTTACCCATTTATGTATTTTTATAGTATAATTCCTTGATGGTAAGATTATGATATTCAACATTATAAAATCCATAATTATGAGATTAGTTATTGATTTCCATGTGATTACATGAATATTTATGATATCCATGGATATATTTCAAGATCATGTAATTAGTTACTTGGTATTATTTTATCATCACTCATTCCTATCATATTATTCTTCATGCTCAAGTTATTGGATAAATGAAATGTTTTTTTTAATTATTTACCTTTCCATATTGATTATTCATTATTTAATCATGATATATTCTTCTGTTCATAACCCTTACAAAGAATCTTAGGCCACCCTTACTTTGTTTCCTTTCCCTAAGATATGAAGAAGGAATTATTTGATGATTTAAAGGATATAGAATATTTAATTTCACTATGTTTTGTATTTTATGTACTCAAATGTAATGTGAGATTAATGTATGTATCAAGTTTACCAAGACTAATAAACTATTCATTCCTTTGGGATACAATCAATTATATAATATGAAAATATAATAAAGTAACCACCGGCTCTGGGATACTAGGGTTGGGGAATTTATATGATGTTTACATAAAGGTCACCCCTTTAATCAGGAGGTCCAGGTGATGGTAAAATCATTGTTTACTTTATGAAAATGGTTTTCACAAGGGTATTTCACTTATATAATGGTTCCAGATAGCTGAAAAAAGGTAAATAGAGACTTCCCCTTATGTAAAGTGTTCATGTAAGGGTAACCTCTTTATAACCCTTACACTTAATGATTTTTGTAAAGGTAATATTCATATTACCTTTACACAACACATTATATTTAAGTTTTATAAAGGTAAGTAGTGACTTAACTTTATATAAGGGCTTCGAAATGACCCATACGAGGGTATAATGATTTACCCTTACATAGGAATACCCCTGCATGTAAGATTAATCATAATTGTTTTAAAAATTGTTAAATTTTTAAACATATAAAGTGATTTTAATTTTTTATAACATATTTATAAATCATTAAAAATGGTATTTTGGGGTATTTTAATTTATAAAATGTTTATAAATTAATTAATTGTATTTTTTATAATAAATTAATTATTTATAAAACATTTTATTCCAAAATAAGGAATGTTAATATTTGAAATACTTTTAACCTAATTATATAACATAAATTATGATCTACAAATAAAATATTTTATTTATAAAAAATAAATAATAATTCATAAAGGGTTATAAAGTATGAAATAAGGATAAAATATAACATGATTATATTTAAATTATAAACTGTTTTTAATTAATGATTTTTAATTTTTCAAAATAAAAATGGGGCCTTATTTAGATATTATTTAAACCACATAAAAAAATATTTTGATCATTGATATGATCAAGGTTTAAATAATGATTAAGTATAAGATATTTAGATTATGTAAAATCTTTACAGAATAGAAATTGAATAGAAATTTTTTTATAATTCATATAATATCTTACTTTTAAAATGGAAATGACATAAAATTTTAAATATGAAAGAGTTAATATTGGAATTAATATAAAATGTTAATATTAAAAATTATGGAGTGACCATTGTAGAGACCCGAAGCTTGAAGTACATGGAAAATACATTACTTTTGCGGAATACTTAATACATAACAAAAACAGACACATAAGGACTGTAATAGTTTTGTGACTTTGGAAACTCGGAATAAAATCTTCTAATCGTTGTGAAATATCTTCAACAACTCCCATAACGGTCTTCCCCTTTTTGTTTCCTTACCTAAAACCTTTATTTACTTCCTGGGGAAAATAAAACATAAAAAGGGTGAGCTCAAATGCTCAGTAAGGGAAAACATAGATAACAGAAAACAATCCATAAACATTTGGAAGGAAAAACATGAACATGAAATTTAAACATCAAAAATCTTGACCAAAGACATAAATCGTGGAAGTACGTAAGGTATATATCATAATAGAACATCAACCATGATAAAATGGAAAAAACATGTAATTGTGGCAACCATTCAGCACATGTCATGATTTCCATAGTAGCCATGGCATTGTTTCCAAGACCATCTTAGTGGACAAATTCCCTTTCTGAATCGAGTTCACTCCTCGTTTCAATCCTGTAACACTGAACCGAATTAACTTTCCATTCCATCCATGTCTATATCATGAGATATAAATCTTTACCCAATGCATTGGAGTGAGATATAGGTCCCACCCATCTCATAATGAAATCATTCTTTCGTGTGCCACAAAATCATAAATCATACATTATAGCATAACCCATGTAATAAAATGGGATTCTTAAACATCATGCCATCATAACATAATCCATAAAAGTTTGATATCATTTCATCATAAAAAAATTGAAACCATTTAAATCATAGAGACATATTACTTTAAACATACACATATGAAATAATGTCATCTTAGATGGAAAATAGTTTTGGCAAAACACTTGAAATGAATTCTTGAGGAAAATATCATTTTATTTTCACAAAATTCCATGAAATTTTAAAAGAAAAGGGTTTTGTTGAAAATAATCATGAAATTTTGTATAGGAAGCTTCTTGAAAAAGAGGCATTATGAAACCGTAAAAATCCGTTCATTCCATATAAGTTAAAAATAACATTCTCCTCGTACTTTTGTCGGAGAAGTCAAAAAGTACATTATATGGTAACCAAAGGAAAGATTCCATTCATACAATGTGGTAAAAATCAATAAAGGGTAAAAATGACTTTAAACATTCATGGAAGAATAGTAAAAATTTTATGAAAACATTTTTAGAAAACATGGTCATGGATGGTAAACATAACCCCAGTAAATACTTACGTATAAGCAATCTCAGATAAAAATGAGATTGAAAATTTATCCCTTACCTTATGTCCGATATGCTTTGTATGTATCTGAACCTCCTGTATAATTATTTAAATAATGTCATTGACTTATTACAGAATCATATTCATTGTTATGATATCATATATGGTTCACTTATGACTTTATATTACCCGTTCTTTTGTAAATTCCATGTTAAAGAGCGTTTTGGGTAAAATCGTTTCATTTATCGTATGCGTTTCGACTCGCCTTTCTTGAAATTACTACTTATATCCTGATTTAAATAATACCAGAATGTAAAAAATGATTTATATATAATATATATTCATTATTTACATATATATTATAGATCGATAAAAGGAATGAAATACACCGTTCATGGAGACGGTAGGCCGTACGTACGCATGAACGCTGTTTTCGTTTCCTTATTGAATTGAATGGAATTGAGTATATGAAATAAATATATATATATACATAAATCCAGTAGCATTATTATGTCATATATTTCATTATTATTCATTATATATACTTTATAATCATTCTTGAATGGTTAGTCATGGAAAATGAATCTCATTGCGTTCGTGGAGACAGTAGTCCGTACGTTCACGCGAGCAATGATATCATTCCCATGATTGTTGAATTGTATTGGAGTGTATGTATACTATTTCAGAATAAATATCACTTTACAATAATCATTTATTTACACCATTATACCCATCCATGAAAGGTGGTGGTGGAAAAACAGATTACACCACGACGTGGAGACGGTATTCCGTACGCACGCACGCGTGGTGATTTCGTTTTCCGTAGGATGGATAGATGGTGAAATAGGGTTGTTTCATAATTATAATAACATATCAGTATATGAGTGATACTGATGTTATTACTTCATAATGAAACAACTAAAGAAGAAGAAGTGGAAGAAGAAATAAAGTTGAAAGATTCGGTAACGGGCATTACCTCTTCTTTGAAACACCTTTTTGAAGCCTCCTCTTAGGGCACTAATATTGGTATTTGAAGAAGACCAAAACCTTTAAGATGTTTCTAGGGAAGTGGAGAAGAGAAATTTTTAGGGTTTGGCCGAGCTTTAAGGCTCAAAGTGGTGTGAGGAAGAGAGGGAGGAGGTGCCCTTTTATAAGGGAGGAGAGGGGCACCTTTGGAATAACAAAAAATATTATTTTATTATAAAGTCATATTCGGTTTTTAATAGCTTAAAATTGAGTTATTTCTAAGAGAAGGTGGTGATGTGTAGAAATCATCTCATCCAATATAATTTAGACAAGTCTAGGTTCCTATTTTAACCTTATCATTTAGATTTAACTTTAAGTTAGATAATTTTACTTTTACCGTGTCTTTTTGTGTTCTTACACTATAAGGTTAATAAACATACTATAACAAGCCAAACGAACCCCAAGTTGTTTATTATTAATATATATAACCTTATATAAGTCATTTGGCCGAACCTTATATTTTTAGGAATATAATAACAATTAATAATATAATATTTGTTTTAAAAACTATTTTATGTCAATTTTGACACTATTTGGTAATTGATTTTTGTGAAAATCATAACAGAATGATTAGTTCGAAAACGGTTAATTAACTCAACACTAACATGTCATATTAACATATAAAAGTATTTTAATTCATAAAAAGTCTCAAATTACATTGATTTGGGTATTTATAACATCAATTATGTCAATATTTAGTTAATAAGATAATTACCGCATCATCATTGTGTCATAAATAAATTAAATTATTTAATGTCTAAAAATTATAAATAAAATACCATTATGTAGGAAATATTTGTATCTTTATAATGAATATTTATAGTCGAATTTATCTTATGTATAACCCCATATTAAAAATGATTTACCTATTAAACTTTGATTTTAACTATTTTAACCCTTCTTTAAATAAATTAATAATAAATGTCCTAATCTAATCCAAGTGGGCCTAAATTGTCATATTTTATTCCTAAGGTTGTTTTTGGTCGAATTACACTTATCCAATAGATTTAGGACATGTGTTATGGTAATAATAATATCATTTTACCCTTAATTACCCTATTTACTTTTAACCGTGGTAAATAAAAGTAAAAAGTTACTATTCACCAAAAATTATTTTCATCTCATTGAACCACATTTTAGTCCTTGATATTAACTGTGCCTCTCTAATTTTCGAAATTCCACTCACAGAAGCAGTAAAATTAAGTTTTATGAAAAATTCAGTTTTTAACTACCACTTAGTGGTTTCACTATTTCTGAAAAAATGAAAGTTTCCAGAAAAATACCAAAAATTAGGCCTAAGCTATATTTGATATTATTAATTCTAAAATGATTTCTATTTTATCAAATTCAAAACATATCAGTTGCATTAATTAATTTAAAAATTTATTCCCCTCGTCAAAACAAATAGCGTGTTCTTATGAGATAATAACTATCAAAAGATTGACACTTGTTTATGTATGGTTTAAATGTGAAATTACATCAAATGACCAAAATTGTATTAAATTGTAAAAATATATTCTAAATATACTTTAAAACCACTCAAATTAATAATTTATCACTATTAATTATTTCGATTAAAAAAGTTGTTTTTAATTAAAATTTAGTAATTTTCACTATTCATCAGAATATGAAAGTTATCAGAAAAGTACCAAAATTTCACCCTAAGATAATTTCAATATTCCGAATCAAAAAATGAAGTACATTTTGGAAGATAAAATTTATAAAATTTCAAAAAGTGGGTATTACTATTCATAACGGCTAGTTCATAATAATATTATAATAATATCTCATTTAGTGAAACTCGGTATTGCCTACACGCTATCGAGGAAGGTCGCGATTGCGTGTAATGAAAGGAAAGTAAAGGATGCATGTTGTGCAATATCCTTTTGGTGTAGTGTACAACGCAAGACATTAATGAAATTAAAAAGAATATTTTTCATAAAATCTCGGGGAGTTACATTCTACCCCCCTTAAAATGAATTTCGCCCTCGAAATTCGTCGGGGTTATAAATGGTTTACTACTCGAATGTTTATTTAATAGAAACCCACATCGTAAAAAGGAATACCAAAAAAATCTTTAGAAACTAAAGTATGAAACATAACGGTTACCCAAAGTAACTAATCACTGGGTTTCCACATAGGAGAACATAGGTGAAAATATGGATATGGAAGAGAAACCTAACCATCATGTTCTGATGGAGAGTGGTAGAGAACATAGCTATGAAAAATCCAACAATCACAAAGCCATAGATTTGTGATGATCTAAAGTACCATCTGATTCATCGGATATAAGGGAACTAGGACAACATTTTTGGTTTTCAATATCATTTCCCTAAAGTTGAAGAGTTTGAATTAGAATAAATACTTACTTTATTTTGGTACAATCTCACTATTGTTCGTGCTTTGAACAATTTCCACTTAATCTCTTAAAGAAATTAAGTTGAATTTGTTTTTTGTGAAGTGTTAACAGATCATGTGATAGAATGATGCGTCATTCCATCTGTTTTAAACAAAAGGTTAGCAAACGTTATCAAATATACATAAGTCCATCTATGGTGAGGTTAAACGTATACGATTCCAAAAATGAACTTATAATTCATATATCATACCTCGTAATAAAATAAAACTAGTTTCTACTAACCAGGTACTTCCTATAGGCCAGTGGTAGGCGATAAAGGCCAGTCGCACTTCGGTTGTGGGTTCGATTCCCACAGCCTTGTCTGACGTGATGGGCTGTCGCCCGTCCTACAGGTTGTCCTTTTTCTAAAACTATATTACTATAACATCCCATCAATAATATCGAAAAAAGTTCTATACTTAAACAATACTAACTTATGTCCAACATAATTCATTCCAGTCTTTAGGCTTATCTAAAATACTTCGGTCCATGCTCATAGTATAAATAAAATGATTACTTGAACTGTCACATAACAATCACGTGAATGCCATCATTTATCCCCCATATATCATAAGATATATCTTGTTGGTAAAATTACAAACATGTGAATACCTTAATCATGTATTCTCTTGAAGAATGAATACCCATTTAACCTCAGTGAAAACTTGAATGCAATTAAAAGTAAACACTTTCCACATACCAAAATCCTCAAAATTCTTTATACTCAAACCATGATATCACTTAGTCCTTATATCAATCATGAGCTCATGAATACAATCAAACATCTCATTATCTTCTTATCCCTTCATTATCTGCATAACATCTGCTTACCAAAATTTCTCAATCACTTTCCATGGTTACCGGTACCATAAAATTATTGAAAACCACAATTGACCAATAGATAAATATTCCAATATTCCACGATACTATATACAACATTATTTTGGAATCCCATTACATAAACACTTAACCATTCCACTACATCGTTTTCATATTCAACATCGCCAATAGTGATTGCATGTGACTTCCCTTTGTCCTTTTCCTTAAGTGGTTGCTCATGTTGATCATCATTAAACCTTGGATTAGGGCATTGATTAGAATAATGCCCCATTTCATTGCACTTGAAGCATTGAAGTGTTGTTGGTGCGTTCTATGCAGTCTTTTCTTTATTCAGACCATTAGCAACCCTTTTTACATTACTTCGACACTCAGCTGATCGATGACCGTATTTTCCACACTTAAAACATTTTCTAGCCCCTTTAAGACAATCTCCACCATGATTCTTTCCACACTTTGAGAATAAGGAAACATTCAACTTCTTTTCACCATTATTCTCAGATTTCTCCTTGAACTCCATCTTTCGTTTCTTGTCAAAACCATGAGATGGATATGTAACACCAACTTCCATTTCTACCTTGATAGCACAACGCAAAATTTCTTCATAGCTACTGAAGTCTCTTATAGCTAATGCCCTTCGAAGATTTTGTTTTAATCCACTGAAGAATCAATCAATTTTACTTTCAGGTTGGATGATAAAGCCAGATGCATACCTTGCAATCCTTGTAAAATTCGTTTCATTTATCGTATGTGTTTCGACTCGCCTTTCTTGAAATTATTACTTATATCCTGATTTAAATAATTCCAGAATTTAAAACATGATTTATATATAATATATATTCATTATTTACATATATATTATAGATCTATAAAAGGAATGAAATACACCGTTCATGGAGACGGTAGGCCGTACGTATGCATGAAAGCTATTTTCGTTTCCTTATTGAATTGAATGGAATTGAGTATATGAAATAAATATATATATAAATAAATCCAGTAGCATTATTATGTCATATATATCATTATTATTCATTATATATACTTTATAATCATTCTTGAATGGTTAGTCATGGAAAATGAATCTCATCGCGTTCGCGGAGACGGTAGTCCGTACGTTCACACGAGCAATGATATCATTCCCATGATTGTTGAATTGTATTGGAGTGTATGTATACTATTTCAGAATAAATATCACTTTACAATAATCATTTATTTACACCATTATACCCATCCATGAAAGGTGGTGGTGGAAAAACAGATTACACCACGGCGTGGAGACGGTATTCCGTACGCACACACGCGTGGTGATTTCGTTTTCCATTGGATGGATAGATGGTTAAATAGGGTTGTTTAATATTTATAATAACATATCAGTATATGAGTGATACTGATGTTATTACTTAATAATGAAACAACTAAATAAGAATAAGTGGAAGAAGAAATAAAGTTGAAAGAATTGGTAACGGGCATTACCTCTTCTTTGAAGCGCCTTTTTGAAACGTCCTCTTAGGGAACTAATATTGGTCTTTGAAGAAGACCAGAACCTCTAGGATGTTTCAAGGGAAGTGGAGAAGAGGAATTGACAGGGTTTTGCCGAGATTTAAGGCTCAAAGTGGTGTGAGGAAGAGAGGGAGCAGGTGCCCTTTTATAAGGGAGGAGAGGGGCACCTTTGGAATAACTAAAAATATTATTTTATTATAAAGTCATATTCGGTTTTTAATAGCTTAAAATTGATTTATTTTAAAGATAAGGCGGGGATGGGTCGAAATAATCTCATCCAATATACTTTTGACAAGTTTAGGTTCCTATTTTAACCTTATCATTTAGATATAACTTTAAGTTAGATAATTTTACTTTTACCATGTCTTTTTGTGTTCTTACACTATAAGGTTAATAAACTTACTATAGCAAGCCAAACGAACCCCAAGTTGTTTATTATTAATATATATAACCTTATCTAAGTTATTTTTCTGAACCTTAGATTTTTAGGAATATAATAACAATTAATAATATAATATTTGTTTTAAAAACTATTTTATGTCAATTTTGACACTATTTGGTAATTGATTTTTGTGAAAATCATAACAGAATAATTAGTTCTAAAAAAGTTAATTAAATCAATAATAACATGTCATATTAACATATAAAATTATTTGAATTCATAAAAAGTCTCAAATTACATTGACTTGGGTATTTATAACATCAATTATGTCAATATTTTATTAATAAGATAATTACTGCATCATCATTGTGTCATAAATAAATTAAATTATTTAATTTCTAAAAATTATAAATAAAATACCATTATGTAGGAAATATTTTTATCTTTATAATGAATATTTATAGTCAAATTTATCTTATGTATAAACCTATATTAAAAATGATTTACTTATTAAACTTTGATTTTAACTATTTTAACCCTTCTTTAAATAAATTAATAATAAATGTCCTAATCTAATCAAAGTGGGCCTAAATGGTCATATGTTATTCCTAAGGTTGTTTTTTGTCGAATTACACTTATCCAATAGAATTAGGACATGTGTTAGGGTAATAATAATATCATTGTTACCCTTAATTACCCTATTTACTTTTAACCGTGGTAAATAAAAGTAAAAAGTTACTATTCACCAAAAATTATTTTCATCTCATTGAACCACATTTTAGTCCTTGATATTAACCGTGTCTCTCGGATTTTCAAAATTCCACTCAGAGAAGCGGTAAAATTATGTTTTATGAAAAATTCAGTTTTTTAACTACCACTTAGTGGTTTCACTATTCATCAAAAAATGAAAGTTTCCAGAAAAAAACCAAAAATTAGGCCTAAGCTATATTTGATATTATGAATTCAAAAATTATGTCTATTTTATCAAATTCAAAACATATCAGTTGCATTAATTAATTTAAAAATTAATTCCCGTTGTCAAAACAAATTGCGTGTTCTTAAGAGATAATAACTATCAAAAGATTGAAACTTGTTTATGTCTGGTTTAAATGTGAAATTACATCCAATGAACAACATTGTATTAAATTGTAAAAATATATTCTAAATATAATTTAAAACCACTCAAATTAATAATTGATCACTATTAATTAATTCGATTAAAAAAGTTGTTTTTAATTAAAATTTAGTAATTTTCACTATTCATCAGAATATGAAAGTTATCAAAAAAGTACCAAAATTTCACCCTAAGATAATTTCGATATTCCAAATCCAAAAATGAAGTCCATTTTGGAAGATAAAATTTATAAAATTTCAAAAAGTGGGTATTACTATTCATAACGGCTAGTTCATAATAATATTATATTAATATCTCGTTTAGTGAAACTCGGTATTGCGTACACGCTATCGAGGAAGGTCGCGATTGCGTGTAATGCAAGGAAAGTCAAGGATGCGTGTTGTGCAAGCTCCTTTTGGTATAACGTACAGCACAAGACATTAATGAAATTTAAAAGACTATTTTTCATAAAATCTCGGGGTGTTACAACCATAATGTTAAAGCTATAATTATATATTTTTAATAATTATCTTTTATTTAGGAATTGTTAATAAATGATTGTCTCATGTTGAAATATTTTAATTTTTCATTTATTTAAAGGTTATTTCATTATATATACATATTAAATATATTTCTTAAGAAATGTTAATATTGTTTATTATTCGGTTTATTTGGTTAATTTTTTTGGATAGATCCTTTCATTACATGCTAGGATTGACTGTATAATGGATTTAGTTTTTTATCTAACTTAAACTATGTTTGTAATTGATATTAAGAACTTTAATTTTGTTATTGAATTCAGTTTTTTCATATTTTTTTAGAGATATGATGAATTGGAGTCTCTCTTGAGTAAACTATCCCTAAGTACAAGGACTTGAGGTCAGACTACCAAACTACTTAGATACTTGTAACTTATCTAGGATGGTGCATGGGGTTGGATATCTATCACCCAGGGCTTAATCATGTGGTAATTTTCAATCTCATATAAATCAATTCATTTACATGCCATGTTCATATAACTTATGCATATGATTAATTTGGATGTGTATGAATATGTTTGATACCTATTTTTGGGTGATCATGAAAAACTTCTGGGTTTAGTAAAGAGTTACACATTAATATGGTTTTTACATATTGATTAGGTGGGGGAATATGAATCCATACAAAAATCCCTAGTATAATTGCTATATAAAAAGGAATAACAAGAGATAAATTGGTGAGATAAAATCACTTTCAAATACTAAGTGTGAGATTCCTTTTAAATCCTCACTTATCAAGACCTCAATAATCCAACTATTATATCCTAATAAAGATCATTTCCCCTAGATTATATTGTATAAGGTAATAAAGTAATAAGTGTCTCTAGGTTATCCTATTGGGTAGGTCATGCTAATATTTGGTGCCCCTGGATTTTACCATGTTATCTTATTTTTTTTCATTTTCATTTGGATACACTAGTCGGGGGACCTAGTAGGATTATGTTACCAGAGTAATAGAGTTGATTTTATCCATATGATGGATTGGGAATAGAGTAGTCTGTTTTACTATCCATGATTCGTATATGACATGATTGGGTTAATGATTTACCTAAATAGCTACTCAATGGGAGAAACTCTAATGTCACCCAGGGATTAGTAAAATATGAATCTTAGCATAATAATAGATATTATGCCTAAAAGGGGTCATCAATTTAGTGGGATCCCATTTAATAAAAGTATTTACTTAGTGTTTATAATATACGATAATAATATTATAAAAGGATAAGATTAAAGTAAGTTACTCTTAAAACTAAAAACTTAACAAAATTTCATAATATTAGTAATTTAAGAAACATTCATAAGGAAATTTATTTATGTCATAACAATTCATTAATTAGTAAAGAAGTGTGGAAATTTTTCAACAAGTGAATCTTGATTCTTATAGAATCATATATTGATTCACTTAAGGTTTCAAATGCATTAGATGAAAAATTAACAAAGGAATCATAATATCTACTTATGTACTCAATATGACTGAGTACATGAATGATTTTAGTCTTATATACTGAATATGATTGGGAAAATAAAATGACATTAAATATGATTGATTATACTAAATAAATTGGCGAGACTAATGGTTTATTTAAAGATTTATTGGTTATATAAATAAATCCTATTATTATGATGGATATATGATATCAACAATATGTTTTACAAAGTCTTGTAAACATATAGAGGGTCATAAAATTTAAATAATTGAAAATTGAATTTTTTATTCAAGTAATGAAAAAATAGCTGATGAATTTATAACCTGGATACTTCAAGATTGGATAAACACATCATAAGATGAATATCTTATCTAATCTTAATATTGTAAATATAATGAAGAAATTCATTATTTAATAAAATCATATAAGGTGTTTTTAAGATTAGAAGTTATGCTTTTTTAAATTCTATAACATACTTTAAGAATATAGTAAAACTAACTTGTTCTAGTTGGGAAAATTATCTTATTTTCATCAATGGAAATGTTTTGAAAATATGATTAAATTTAAATAATATTTACCTGATACCCTCAAAGTGTTGGGATATTTATGAACTAGGCGTATAATTTATAGATTATAATTTTCTATAGATACAACACAAGTAGGTAAAAGATCAAACCATATGGAGAAAAATTTGGTTGAAAAGTTAAATAATTTTTCTTCAAGAAGCCAATCAAGGTCATTAAAACATAGGGTTATCTGTCAGAAAGAGTAGTAATTCAATATGGTTTGATCATCCAAGATATATACATAAAGTAGTTAACAAAACTCCATGGAATGTATATATCAAGTATGGATGTTATAGAATTTATTATTTGATTTTTAAGTTTATGTAATAACGAATTTATATTTTATAAAGCATTATAAACATATAGAAGTTCAAAATTAAAAGAAGAATTTCTTGAGTTTGTGGTTTATATTAAAGAGATGAAGTAAAGAGTTACAAAATAAAGGATTTTAATGTAAATATTTTTATCAATATCAAATAAATATAAATAAAAGATATGTATCTTCATATCATTTAACTTATATGATAATATTTTTCTTTGATTATAAATAGTTTCTATGAACAAACAAGAGAAGATTAATTGTATACACCTTGTTTATGATTCATAAATTTCTATAAATTTCTTGGGAACAAGATATGATAAAAGCATTTTCTAGGACAAAAATTTTATCCAAGTATTTATTAAAATATGTGGGAATATGTTCCTAACACCAATCATCGGTATATTTTAATAAATTTATCTTTTAAATTAAAATGTTCCAAACACATATAACACCATACATGAAATAGAAAAAATATTTTATTTGTTAAATATTTATAATAAAAGTAAATAAATTCTATTCCCTAAAAAATGTTTTTTTATTTTAGAAAAATACTCTGAAAGGAATATGTTGTCTAACAGGCTAGTGGGAGTTTGTTTGGACTTAGAGAAGTTAAAAATGAATAAATAAAGTATAACATGAATATAATGTTAATGTATTTTTCACTAAATATCTTAAAATGTTTAGGATATGTGATGGTAAAGAAAAATTTATAGTGTTACATTTACTTACCACTTAAAAGTGGATATCACTATTTCATAAAGGATTATACCGGTTTAAGGTTAAAGTGTTTTCTACTCAATATCCTAAAATATTTTAAGATACATACTGATAAATAAGAAAAATATAAATTTACATTTAGTTATCATGAAACATTGAAGACTATTTATTTATACCAATCAAGATGAAAATTTAATTACAATTGATATTTTAAATGATTTTATGTTATGGTGGTAAAAATAAACCTAAATATATATATATTTTTATTGTATTTAAGTGATTATCACTTTATTCTAAAATATTTTAGGAGGACTCATAGACAATAATGTTATTAGTCAGGTTATTTCCTGGAAAATGTTTCATAGAGTAGGGTTATGGAGAAAATTATAATGAAATTAGAAATATTTATGAGTTGAAAATATAAATTGACATTGTAACATTGGATGTTGTTAAGTTAAGAAGTTTGAATTTGTTCAACAAGTTTAATAATTAGGAATATAATTCCTTAATCACACCATTATTCAAATTAGATTTATTTATATATGTTTATCACTAATGGATTAGTGGGATTTTTTTATCAGATGATTATATAATGATGTGATAGGGATTTCATATGATGTTATATGTTAACAAAATCCAAAAAAGTGTAGAAAACACGAGGCTGATCTGGGATTTTATCATATATGGTATATTAAACGGGTCATTATGTTGGTTTTATTAAATATTCTTAAATATTTTAAGAATATAATTTATAAAATTGAAATGGAATCAACATTTTAACATTATTTAACATTAGTTAAATAAATAAATAAATAAATATATATATATATTAATGTGTATTTTGTGAAGTGAAATGATAATTGACCACTCAAAGTATGAATTTTAGTTTATCCCTAACCGATGTTTTTCATTGATTATTATAGGTTATGGTGAAAATTTTTAAGGTAATTGTGTGTATTATTCTTTTATAAAGATACCAAATATGATCATGAGGAACAAAAAAAAGAATAAGATTCTTTATGTGTGCTGGATGACCAACTGTGTATACCATATGGAGTGTTATACATATGTCTTTGGTATACTAGTGGTGCATGGATCACATTTGAGTCCCCATTTCCTAAGGATGGTGAGATACGTATAAATGAGAACCTTTATACTTTGATACCCTAACTATGATTTTATATATATTCACTTAGCTAATACATGGGTTGTTAGGTATTTTGTTAATCATGCCATTGAACCAACCAGCCCGTACCCGAGTTGTAAGGGCTCCTGCTTGGCATCCAAGAGACCCAGGTTCAAAACCTGGTGGAGGAAAAATTTCAGGGTACTATAGTAGTACTGTAGCAGTTACTATTCGGTACTGTAGCAGCCAGAACTATTCACCCAATTTGGGATTTTGGGCCACCGGTTTGGGCCTATGGGTCTCAAGGGCCTTTGAGTCATGAAAGGACTTCGTTCCACAGAGCCTTTGGGCCACAGAGACCATGGAGTAGCCCTGTTCACACAGAAGAGGCGCTAGAAGAGGATTAGAGCAACAAGAGTAGTAGCCACCAGAAGCAGAGCTAACTGGATTGGAAGAATGAGAGGGTATGGCAGCCGCCATTGGGACTAGGCACCGTGCAGCTTTGCAAGGGGAATTTCTAGCCAATAATCAATTCAAGGTGGGGAGCTAGGTGATCAATAACGTAGAATATGGGGAGGGTCAGTTCTAGTGGGTTGGGCCTATGGGTCATGTAATAGGTATGGTATGCCTCTGGGCCTTCTGGTCATGTATTGCGGGTCAGTAGGGCCTTGTGCCTTAGGCATACAGGTCATGTATGAGTTCCCCTTCAACCCTTAAAAGGGGGATTATCCATAATAAAATAAAAAAAAGGCCTTCGGGCCATTCAGAATCATTCCCTTGATTAGATCATAACAAAGATGTGATTTTTCCACTCATATGATGAGTATGAAATATGGGCCCTTGATTGAGATAGACTATGGGATTGTGGTTCCACACACAAACACACAAATATGGATAAGGGAAATGTAATTTGATTATCCCTATAGATGAATTACATGATATTTTTTCATTGATCAGTTCCGTCTACACTTTCTGAATCAAGAAAAGATGAGTTGGATATATGGGCTTGACATATTCTGTGTCCCATGGTTAATCGATGTCTTGGATAAAGAAAAAATATGAGAAATAATGTTTTATATAATAAATACTATTGTAAATTGGTATATTGATGCATGTTTTTGATGGATATTATGCTAGATCCCTTTATATCTTTAGTAGAATTTATTATTTTATATAGGTCTATAATTTCTTATATATATTAATTTAGAGATTAATATTTTTTATCAACATTATAAATGATTATGAGGTCATACTTTATGGTTGACTGAATAGGGATTGGGTTTGACATAGAGATCTACTATAAAAGTGTTTAAGATTTAATCCAAAAGTGTTTTGGATGGGTATTAACAAGGTATTACATACTATGTAATATATGGTGAAGTTAATGATGTATTTCCATTTTTTTTGAAATAGATTCAAAAGGATCTTTGGATTTGGTTTCACAAGTTATTATATATCATAAAATATAAGGTGAAATGGGAAAAACTTATTTAATCTTTAGTGAAAATGGGATATTGAAAGAGATATACCATAAATCTATAGCCTATATATGATGCATGGAAGTATCGATTGCATGATATGTCAATATGCATTTATTAAAAGAGATTTAATGCATGATACTAGCTTTGATCATATGAAAAACCATATTTTAAAGAGTGTGAATATTAGAATTTTTCAAATCACATAAAATCTAGGAATTTTTGAACCATTATAATATTTGTAATGTGAATAGAGTTTGATACTTTCATGTATTCGATTCCTGAATGGTTGCTGTCTTATTTTTTTCATTTTAATCGCATGATTTAGCGATTACACTATTATTGAGTATCCTCAATGTATTTATAAATATTAACTTCATTCGATGGTGTGATGAAAATATTGATATCCTCACACTTAAAAAAACACCATGAGACCCATAACAGTCTTTAATATTTTTCTTTTTAAAGTAGAGGTAGTAGCATACCATGGGAAAAAGGTGAATCCTATATAAAATTTGGATAATTCAAAACAACCTATGGATAAAACATAGAGGTGTTATTCTTTTTTCCACTCATTATTCTTTATAAAACCCATGAGATGGAGTTTTTAGACATTTTATATTCTCTTTAGTGTATGGTACATTATTTAAAAAATCATTATTCATTTCAGGTTTACACGATGTTTCATATAATCATGTAGGGAGATCCTTAGAAAAGGGTTATAATTTCCTCTAATAGATACAATAATTTTTTATAGATTCTAGAAAAACCCTTCATCAGGGAATATAAAGTATCACATGTTTCTGAATTAGAGTTTTAAATTTCTTAAGATGTGGTATATTTTTAGAGGTATTTTACTAAGGTTAGTTCTTAGGGTTAGACTTTTGAGACTTAGATTCGTTGTAGAGATAGATTGATTAATAATGATTTAGATCCTATTGAGATCAATGTAGTTAAAGTATATTCAATATAAGGAACTATTATTGACCAAAGTTTTGTGGAAGAAAAAGAAAGAGTAGAAATGTCTTATTAGGAGTCCATGACCAATCCCCTTGTAAATCTTAAATACATTGCAGAATTTGTTTCTATAAATACTATAGTGTCTCTAGTGTGGATATTTAATTATATTTTATATGAGATTATTTGTAAACCTATGATAACAAAATCTAGCAAGGATTTTCTTTCAGTTGGTAACAATTAAAATCTACCGTCTTTTGGAACTAACAAAGAATGATATGTTTCACACTCAATAAAACAAAATGAAACTATTTTTTGCATTGAGTATGAAGTTCATATATTTAAAATTGATGTATTTAATTAGTTTCTGAATTCAAAAGTTGATATAAATAAACTCATGGATAATATTAGAGCTTCTAAGGAGGAATTGATAATCTTAAAGGTGAACTTGGTATCTAATATTGATTTATTTAACATGATGGAAATGAAGGATTCTCAAAATAAACTACTGAGTAACCATGAACCAATTTAAAAATTTGATTCTATATAAGTTATTATGGATGTGAGATCATTAAAAGATCAATTAATAAATTTAAAATAAAATTATTTTCCTAAATCATACTTTTATGGGTGGAATGAATATAAGAGAAACTTAAAAGAGAATTATATTTTCGAAACATACATTCATATGATGAAAAGAATAGTGATAACCCAATTTGAATTATTAAAGATTCTTCCATATTCTCAATAATATTTAACTTTATATAATATTAACTAACATGTATATATTAAAGGACTTTTTAAAACTATTTCTTCACATTTAACTATACTAAGTTAAAAAGTCCAATTCTTTCAATTTGATGTGATTTTTTGGGATACTCTTTAAGAATTACAAATAAGTTTATATATAGATATTCTGGATTCCAAAACTTATGTTAAGAATATTTTCAATCTTTTTAATATAATTTAATATAACCATCAATGATAATTTCAAATTCTTTGAAATAATCATAAGAAAATCAAGAAAAACCTTAATAATATAGACGATTTAAAGGTATGAATTTTACTAAATTAACCACTTTATGAATGTTCTAATATTTAAATAGATTTATCCAAGGGAAAATAATTATTAATTGATCAAGAAAATAAATTAATTTCCCTACCATCTCTATCATAGTCTTTGTTAGAATCTTTAAATAAGAAAATAACTAACTATGTCTCAATGTACTCTGGTAAGAATACCTTATAGGGTAACACAAGCAAATGTGAAAAGGGATTTCTTATTTATATTGAGTATTTTGAGCATAATATTGAAAATTGGTTTTAATACCATGATATAGAATTATTTTAAATCCAATATAGATGTACACTTACATTAAAAATACTAAAAAAACATTCTCTATCCCAATAAATATTACAGGAATAGTCTTTCCCCAATATTTTCATAATGAAGTTAAGTAAGATGATGATAAAATAGAGGATTATTTTACTTTAGAGATTTATGTCAGAGTTTTTTATTTTATTTTTGAACCTGAATAAACTTCTCACACACATATTATTGATCTTCCATCCTAATATACTGTAGATATTTCACAATTATCTTCACAATATATTCTTTCAGAAGAAGTTTTTAATTTTTGTAAGATGTTACTAGAGATTCTATTTTATATCAAAAAAATAACTTATTCTTTAGAGGACATTATCCATGATTTATATATCCAATATAGATATGATCATTTATAGATACATAAGATCTATAATTATGGTATCAATAATTGATATACAGTCTTTCTAGAAAATTGTATGGATGGTCTTATGGGAAGGATAGATATAGTTGGGAAATAATTATTTTAAATGATAATTGGAAAGTATATGAGTGATGTACCACTAAAAACACACACACACAGATATATATAGATATTCTAGGTAAATTTTGAAAAAATGGTTTTGTCTTTACACCTTACACCCTCATGTTGAGATAGTGGATTTTACTCATTCCTAGAGATAATCGATTGTTGGCTCTGGGCCAACCCCTACCAAACCTAAGCTTGTTAACTCCAAAGTTTTTTTGGTTGAAAAGTAAAAGATATAAGTAGGTATGGTTTATATTTTAATTTTTAAGAATTGTAAGGGTAGAGATAGAAATGTCTTTGGAGCTACCGAGTCCAAAAAATATCCTTGTTTCATCCAATCTTGGTTTCTTTAAGAAATGACCTCTTGACATAGGTTCCCAATCTTATCATGCTAACACTACCAAAACTTTAGAACAACACAATTATAAAACTGATGAATAATTTTTATTGTATTTTTTTGACTTTTTAAATTTTTGTGTTTCTTTGAAATTTTTTATTTATTTAATTAAATTATATCCCATATTTCTATTTTTTAGTAGTTTACTATTAATTTATATATAGTTATTATTTTTTTAATCAGTTTGAATAAGTCAATTCCAAATTATTCATTATTTCATTAATATGTTCTTACAATTTTGAAATTAATTGTTCCATATTCAATGTTTTACATCCATTATTTTAGATTTCTTTTTTTTCTCACAAAAGGGGAGAATAAAATTGAACAAACACAAAATTTTAATTGATTTAAATATTATGAACTATTATAGTTGATCCCACTTTTTTTATACTGTAATTTGAAATGTTATATTATGAAAATATATAAACTTTTATGTTTAATGTTTTATGTATTTTGTGATCATAAAAAGGGGGATATTGTTGGAAACAAGAATCTCGTTCCAATATTTCCCATTTTATCCTATGTTTTAATAATAAAAAACCCTAAAAAATTATTAAGAATAATTTTTCTTGAAATATGAATATGAATTTATATAATTTTATAGACATAATTTATATGTAATTTTTATTTAGGGTAAGGAAAATTTTATATTTCATGAATTCATAATATCAAATAAATTTTTTTATGTAATATATAAAATGCCATTGTTTTTGGAATTTAACGAGTCCAAAAGACTTGTTTTTAGGAATTTTTTTTTAAAAAAAGGCATATATTTGGAATAAAAGTCATATATTTGTAGCAAAAGACATACATTGGGAAGAAAAGTCATATGTTTAGAAAAAAAATAATGTTTGGAATAAAATAATTTCATTCATAGGAAAATACTTATGATCAAGATAAAGTAATAAGATTAAGACAAAGACTTCTGATAAAAGAAAAGTTCTATGAAAAGGACTTATATACAGATTAAAAAAGACTTATAAAGTATAAGTCTTACGAAACTTGAAGACTTATGAAACTAAATACCTAAGAAGTATGTTATTTTAATGATATTTTATTATTATCCTGAGAGGCTAATTATCATTTCAATATTTTAAGAAAATTATACTCTTACATTAGTACAAAATTAGTGATATTTAAATAATAAAAATAGGATTTATTTAAAATTTATTTCCCCAAGAAATCATGCAGTTCCAAGAAGGATAATAGCTACTCTAAAATGGATACCTTTTTTCTATTTCTAGAGAAAAAGTCACTTAAAAAAGACAAATCATTAATTTCTGAGTATTATATTATTTAATCTTGACAATTTGAATTTAAATAGGAGTTTGAATACAAAAAGATAAAACTTATATCAAGTATATATAGTTAGAAAAATGTAAGAATTCATGCTTTTTCATGATTTGTTTTTCAATATTTTTTCTCTCATGAGAGAAAATAATGATCTTATGATGCTGTGAGCTTTTAAGTTCCATCGATAAAAAATGAACTATCTTCAGAGATACTTTTAGTGTTTTATATTTTTATTAATAATCTCAACCCATTTCCATATACTACTTATAACCATGTGATGAACTATAACTATTTTTCTATGCATATCTTATTTGTTAGAGAATAATCCTTATAGATATTATGGCTAGATTATTTGTATATCCCTTCCTATAGGATCATTAAAAAATCTCTTGAATATTATACCAAGTTAAAAATTCTTACACTTAGTTGGTCATCCCATAGGAAAAGGGATGGTATAGTAAAAATCCCCAAACTCACTAATAGGGTGTTGGTGGAGTAGAATAGGGTATTTTACTACCTTAGACCACTATAAATATATTATTTATTTATTATTTTATTTTCCACAGTATATTTTATTAATAAGAGTCATATAGGTTCAAACTAACTACAAGTGGGAGGTTTTATGTTGGTTGAAATTTTAAGAACTCAATTTTCTCCCTATTTATCATTGCAAAACTTCTTTTGGACACCATAAATGATCAATAATATTTCTATACAAGGATGATATTAAATCATTTAATCTCACCCTTTAAAAGTATATTATCAAAAAACACTATATCATATGGGAAATTGAATAATTAACCTCTCAATGGTACATGTATTCCATAATTTTATATCAAAATATCATCGATGGGAAATAATACATCCCTAATTCTATTTTTCATAATACTCTACCCAAACCACTATGAGTCACAAACCACTAATCTTAGGCTCACATGCATAGTAAACAACTGACTATGTCCATAAACATGTTAATTTGTTAGATAAAGTATCACTGACCATGCTTTCTAATCTATACATACCCAAGGAATCAATCATGCCCAAATAAAGACTTGTCTACTCATCATTCATGTATAATTACAATAATACAAAGCATCCACCCATGGTTTCTAACTATGAGGAATCCATAATATTGGTCTCACCCCCTTTCTCTGGATACCCACAAATTTCATAATCTATTTTTGGTATAAGTAGTGAAAACAGCAAGCTATATAGACAATTCTCAACTTACTACTATACTAAGATGAAAATAATCATTACTAAGCAATCTAACCAAGTCTATAGAACATATACCACATATAATATATACCATGAACTAGATCCCATAATTTGGGCTAAATAATTTCTAAGAAACTCATAAGTCATCACCCCATCCCATGTCTCTTATCCCTATTGTGTATTATACCCATACAAACTACGATTTCCCAGGTTCTAATCATCATCTAGTACCTATAAACTTTAATAACTCTTCAAGGATTTATGTCACATCTACAATAACATATATAAAATTACTTTTATAAAATCTGTCTCACTATTTACTCACAAAATAGGAGAACATAGTAACATGAAACACATCCTTCTACTCTACCCACACCTTATTAAAAAGGGTCTCATATCACTTGGTCATGAATATAGCCTAACCCAACCACTATTTGGACCGTGTGTCAAACACACATTGATTAAAATAAATTCATAGTATATAGAGTAAGATAAGAAGTATCCATGGTTTAGTTCGGTAGTGTTCCAGAAACAAAATTAAATAGGAAAAAACAACATAACTTGTTTTTTGACACATTAAACAATTGAACTCTTCCTCACAATCAGATTATCAATCGCATAAAAAAAGATTAATTTAATGTTAATCATAGGTTATAAATATGATAAATGAACACATGTCTCCTGTAATCCAATGCCAAGAAAAAACCGTACATCATTGAATCAAAACATCAACCATGAAAAAAATTAATTCAACTTTAATTGACAAAAACATGAATGCCATTCCCAACTCCTTAGAAAATTAGATTTAAACTCATATAGGTATTGTAAAATCATAATTATGGAATATTAAAAATGTTTTGACTAGTAATATATTCAAAATTATTATCATATATAATAATAAATATAAAATAAATATCTAATTCTACTTATCCCTAGTCGATCCACTGATTTCTGGCCCAAGTTGGAGCAGTACATGATCTTAGGAATGCTTATATGTATGTCACAGGCTACTAGATTTTATTGAGGGTCTAATAAAACAAAAAGAGATGCTAAAAATTTATATATAATAATATTTATAATAAATAAATACTATAATATCCATAAACCAAAATAACATTTGGGTAAAAATGGATTTATATTAGAAGGCACCTCAAAATAAATATAAACCCCATATAATTACAAATATAACTCATACCAAAAGAAAATTATACATCAAGTAGTATTTTCTAGTATCACAATCATATAAAATATAATAATAACTAAAAATAATAATAAGATGAAGACTCAACCACCTTTCATTATATCACTTCAGTCCCATCTCCATAACCCCTCTAACTCATTCAATTAATGAAAATTTACTCAGATCGTTGCCTAGAACCTTCATGAAAACTATAAGATCCACATAAATTCGAAATTCCAAATACATATTGTAAAAATAAAACTCAATAGGCCATAAATAATGGTTCTCCTAATAAAAACTATTGTATATATATATATGTTAATTCATGTTTTGAATGAAAAGAAACCACAAAAATAACTTCTATATGACTATCACCCCATTCAATACTCTAGAATTCACCCAGTAGTTGAATCCTATGAGATTAGAATAGTGTTGGAATTGTATGATGATCCAATGGTTTGAAAAAAATATGATTATTAATTATTTATCACCATTCATTTTAATATTCATGGTGAACGAACTATCACTCGTTATTCTTTTAAGGTGAATGAGACATTATCGTTATATCATATAAGGGGAATGATATATAACCATATCATAACTCTTGGGGAGAAATTTATCACCAAAACATATCCCCATGGTGAATAATATATCACTAAAAAAATTCCCTATATTGAATGAAACATCACCAAAATAGATTCCCCTTAGAGTAAAATCCATCAGAGAAACATTCTCTAAGTTCTAAAATGTATCTCTGAAACACAATAACCAAGGTTAATGATCTATCAGTGAAAAAAAAATTCCCAAACTGAATAATATTTCAAAAAAATCATCAAGATGAATGATATATCACTAGAATAGTCTCCAAGGTGAAAAATATATCACCAAAACACAATTCCTAAGGTGAATGACATATCACTATAACATAATTTTCAAGGTAAATGATCTATCAACAAAAAAAATCCCCATGTTTTATGATGTTTCTTCCAAACAATCCCCAAAGTGAATGAGGTATCACCAAAATAAACTTTATAGGGTGAAATATCTATCATTGGGAAATAATCCATAGGGTTAATGATCAATACCTATGAATAATATAATAAATAAGTGTGTATATGGAATAGATTTTTACATAACATAGTTATAACTTCAACATTACCTTTGTGAATGATTCATCGCCTTAGGTATTAGTCCATTCAAACTCCAAGTACTAACTAGGATATAAAAATTGATGAAGTCATACACATAGGAACCAAAAATCAATATCTTCCTTTTATTATGGGGAATAAGATCCAATATAACTTATACATATCATAAGTTTCATGATATAGTTAGCGGTCATCATACCAAATTCTTGTAACAAATAATATCTCATTACTCATCTTATACAACACAAGACTTCCTATCATTGTGAAACACTAAATAATTTCATATATTGATCAGAACCCAAGTTAGGGAAAATGAAACCCTTTATATTTCCCTTCCCAAAGTATTTCATCAATTTCATAATGAAACATGACTATTAGTATCCACACATTAAACACATATGTTATAAAGGACTTGACATATTTTAGATAGTGCAACCTCATCACTCATGAAATAAGGACACCACATCAGGTTTCTTCCCAAGTTATCCTCACATGAACACCTATACTTAGATACCAAATATCAAATTCCATGACATCATCCATAGCCTCACCCAAATACATAACTCTATGTGGGAGGTACATATCAAATAAAACCTCCCTTGTTCATTAGATCCATTACTCAATAATAGATACCCTCCAAGTGTTTCAATCTGACATTAATGAAGCCTCCTATATAGTAAATATAGCTATCTATGTTTATCAAATAAATAAATAAAACCTTAGGACTCACTATGATTCGAGATAAAAACCCTAACCACAAATCACATAGGGGAATCCACTAATGGTTCCATATCAGGCCACTCACACCAACCCACCCATGATTACAATCCATAAAATATATGCATAACCATATAAAGAGGTAATATTGAGGACTTCATACCACAATAATAGATTTAAAATCTAAATATAGATTTATCTATCTTAATAAAATAAATAATAGGTACCATCAACATTCCCTAGACCCTAACTCATCCAAGATAATTAATAGTCAATTACAATAGTCTATAAACAAGTTTCTTAATTAATTCATTATTTTCTATTTAGGAATTGTCAAGGTAAAACTCAACGAGTGACATATCATAATGGAAAAATTCGGTAAATGGGTTTAACATACCCCAAATACAGCCATGAGTTCACCATAAAAAATCCATATCAATATCCATCAATTAATTGACCAATTTCATCTCAATTTGATAAAGATACCTAAAAAATATAGTGGATTACCTATACAAAAATAATCTACTACCACAAGAAATCATCCATCCTCAGCATCCTCTAACCTTCATAAGGGAAAGCACCCCCCGTATCAAGATCATAGGGTGATTTTGTGGAATCATCACTAAATAAATAAATTCAGGTCACTAGAATCAAAAGGGAGGGAAAAAGGGAATGAGTGAAAGAGGTTAGTATTTCTTTTGATTTTCACTATGATTCTCAGGGATGCATGAGAAATATCATGATCCAGTATTGTGTTTCTACTTTATAAATTTTATAGGTCTTTCATCATCATAATGACAATGATGTAACCTTTCATTTAACTAGAGAACGTGGGGTCAATTCATCCTACTAAGGATCTTTTTTCCTAGTATATGACCCCCCACATAGATTTAGTACATGGTCATGAAACCCTTCTCAACACTATCCTTATGGACATCAGTTTATTACACCACATACTACCTTAATAGTGTGAAACAATTATGATCCAAGGGATGAATGTGTTTGGTATACTAGGGACTTCTATATCTTCCTCATTCCAGTAAATGAGGGAATATTATGATCATCACATAAGGAATGATATATTATACTCATCACATAAAGAAGGATGGTATGCTAGTTTAAATACAAGTAGTTGATGAAACCATATATTTTCAATCCAAATAGTTAGAAACTCATGGTTTAGAGTCTAGTTATATCACTAATAATTTAGATTCTAAGGGGGACACTCATGATTTATATTTCGGTGGGGAATTAACAGTTTGGATTCCAGTGGGGACACAAATGGTCTAGAAACTAGTGGGAAACCTCATTGTTTAGAGGCCAGTATAGACACCCATAGCTTATATTCTAGTGTGGACACTCATAGTTTAGATTATAGTGGGAGAACTCATAGTTTATAGTTCATTGGAGACACTAATTATTTATAGTCCATTGGGTACACTAATTATGTAGAGTATAGTGGGAATTCTCTCTATTTAGAGTTTTGTGGGGGCACTCATAGTTTAGATTCTTGTATGGATGCTCACAATATTGAGTCTAATGGGGACATTCATAGTTTAGAATCTGGTGGGGGAAATATTGTGGAAAAATATACATGGGATAACACTTAGGGGGGTAATACTCTCCAAGAAAGTAATCAAGTTATGGGGGTACCACCTCTAATGGATATATGAAATGGTTGTAGTGTTTTATTTGAAACTTAGAGAGGTTTCCTACATATCATACAAACATGAGTCAGAATACATTTAGTTTGAGTATCATAATTAGAGGTCATATGATAGTAATGGTTCATGTAGTTTAATATAATGTGGTAAGGATTCATGTGTCATGAAAATAACGATAACAAGGTATTGAGTGGGACACACACATTGGGAAAATCAGACCTTTATAGAAATAATTAAGGATATGTGTTGGGATTATGAAAATATTTATTAGACTATGTCTATTTAAAAGGTCATAGTGGGGAAATGATAAAATTATAGTGACATGTATATATTTTTCATTAGAGAATATATAATGGGATAGAAAATCCCCCATATTCCATCACTCACATTGATGCTTTTCTCTACAAACGTGGAACATAATGGATGTACATAACACAAGACAATGATAGATATGGGTTTTGAGAAACATATATTATAAAAAGATTTATGCCTTTAAGAATATATATTTATTCATGGAAGATGTGTTTTTATCAATCTAATATTTTATGATATATTTCTCCTTAAAAAAAGTTTTATGGCTTGTATAACTTTCTTTATATGCAACACCTAGTTTAAATGAACTATAATATAACGATGAAATATTATTATTAAATGGGTTTAATATCGTCTAGTCATTGGATTGGTGAGTATGAATAAAATGAACTAAATTTTGAAAAAATATTTTATATATATTCAAAAAATTATTTCATTGGTTATAAATTGGTAATAAATGAAAATAAAATCATTTCGAAGTAGAAATTTATATTTTTATTAAAAAGTATTTTTATACATGAAATGTATTTTTATCTTAATTAATTAAATTAATAAATATTTATTAATGATTTAAAAAAATGTTTAGATATAATATTCAAAAAAATATTTTTATATTAACTTAATGGTTATTAATTTAAAAGGGATGAGAATTAATTCAGATTTATGTTTAAAAATATATTTATCTAAAAAATATTTTTATTGTTTTTTACGCGTTTATTTTAAAATGAATTTATAAAACTTATTTGAAGTTATTTTTTTAAAAAAATTATATATTTTTAATCAAAATTAAGAAAAATTTAAATGATTCAACTTTCACTTATAGTTATTATGAATAAGAAACTAGGTAAAAATTCATTACTATGTTAATGGTTAAAAGGGTTATTGATGAGTTAAGATAAATAAGTAGGGTTTAAAAGTACCTAAAAAATTATATAAATCCTATTATTTGAACGAATTTTGATATTATGTAATCCTATATTTGAACATGAGCAATTTTGGAGCCAACATCAATTGAGAGTGACTTTATTATATTTTAATACTGTTAATAATTACAAGTTTGACATTCCCCTCACATATAAAAGGGAACCTCCTCTTCTCTATTATCTACACCACATGATCCCTTTAGATCGACCAGCATCTAAAACAATAATCTGTAAATATCCTTATCCATTACCTTTAGGTTTCGGTTTTCCCAAATGATCCATCTAAGAATACTTAATGTGCTTCTCAAAGGAGGATACCTAAAAAATAGGTATATGTCCTTACTGATCATTTTCAAGTTTCTTTCTTATTAAACATAATAATTTTTTTATAACCATATTAAAAATATTAAATTAATATATTTAATATAATGATATTTTCTTTATTAATGGTATATAGATTTTCTAACTCATTCCCATCTGTTGGGAAATGATAACATCACTCATGTGTACGTGTGGACTATCACCTCCAAGAAGTGATGCAATTTTTTTTCATTTTAAATTTAAATGGATGTTTGTAAAGATATATTTAATTAATATATGTGATATTAATGAGACCATTATGATTATATAAATTAAAATTATTATTTAAATTTATTTAAATCGATCAATCAAAAATTTGAAACATCATTCATGCATACGTATGGACTTCCATATTCAGAAAGTGATAAAATTTATTTTTAATCGCCTATTTATATAAATTTTCATCAAGTTTATTTAATTAGTAAATATGATACTTATGAAATTATTAATATTTTATTTATGGTGAAATCATTACAAAGGTGAAAGGACCAGAACCATCGAACAGAAACATGCATGGAATGTTGACCAGTTTTCACTCAAATATTCATTTTAATTAAGTATTGTTAATAAAATAATAATTGGAAATTATAATAGAATGATAAATAGTAATTTATTTATGAATATGGTTATATAATATATTTATAATAAATCTATATTTATTTTCTGGGAGGTTTATGTGTGTACAAAGATAGATGGGACTTGAGGTAATGATTTATGTTACAAATTTCATTTTTTCTGGGATTTTCTATGTTGAACTTCCTTTTATGAGAATTATATAATCATTTCCATTTAAACCCCATAAATTTTCTTCTCCTTTTTTTTTATTTTTGGGATTTTTTCATAATTTCTTTTCACTTTTGTATATAAAACAAGTGAGAAATGTTTATAAGAAAATTTAAATTTATTTCTTCTTTGGTTGAAGGACATTTTCTTCTATGTCCATGTCCATTAAAATATATTTTAGAATGTTATTTTATATGAAAAAAATTATGTTTATTAATTTTGAAATATATTTTAGTTTCTTAATAATGTTATAAAAGAAATCATTCTGTCATTTTCCAAATGAGTTACTTTTAGACTTTTTTGGAAAAAGTGTTAAATGAACCTTTGTTTTAACATTTACAATAGGAAGGAATTTTTTCACCATCATAAGCATTAATTTCATTGAAGACTAATTTGTAGATATACATGGTTATTTTAAAATAAATTAATTTTATCAATATTATACAAATTTTTATTTTTAATGACACTAAAGGAAAATGATGTTTTCTCCTCTTTTCAATGAAATGTTCAAATACACTTTCAAAATTATTTTTCATCTATGTAAATATCCATTCATATTTATTATGCTTCAATAGTGACATGATTTAATGATACCAGTCATGTTATTTATCATTTTAATTTATGATTATGTTATGATTAATTTTTTTATGAAACCTGTTTCTTTTCCACATGTTATTCTATAATTAATTGATGAATGTTTTTGTGGACTTGTGGAACATATATGTATAATTTTCATTATATGATGAGTGGGTTTATTAAATAAATCCTATGAATTAAGTAATTATTGATATATCATGGTATAATATGGATTGTAATGGGGAGTGGACCCAGTTTAGTAAGAGACTCTTTCCACTATGATAGTCTTGGGAGTAAACCCTGAAAAGGCAATGGTGGAATAAGGAGTGAACCAAATCCACTGAGGGAATTATTCAAATATTAAAGTCCTAGTAGTGATCATTGAATAATGAAATTATATTCTATACTTATTATTATGCAAAAAATTTACTTTGAAATGTTTTTATGCTTATGATATTCTCTCACGGCTCGCAAATGGTTAATTATGAATCTTCACTATTATGAATCATGTCTTTTGAAATGCTAATGATTTATACCATTAATCATGATTTATTATCTATAAAAGATTAATTATAAACCTTATAATTTATAATCATGATCTAATTATCTTATGTGTTTCTTATAATTTCATATGATAATTGATTGATATCTTCCTTGTTTTCCCTTAATGAGCATCTTATCTCACCCTTTATACTGTTTCCTTTCCACCCAGGTTATGAATAAAGGATTTAAGTAAGAAATGTATAAGAGGGTACTATGAGGGAAATGTTTTTGTGAGATTCCAAATATATTTTATGCGATAAGTTTATTATGTATCTAATATCCAAATACACTAAACCTTTATGGTCCCTAGGTATAAGGCCCCAGCCTTAAACCTCATTAATCTTGAGTTATTACAAGATTACACATTGAGGATATTTTCGGGTTTAGAGTTTTAGAGAATTAGATCATAAAACTTGCATTACATTCCACATATAAAAAAGTGGTTACATAAAAATAGTATTCTTCATTCCCATCAATGGAAACACATTTAAAATAAAACATGGATTATTTCTTGACACATCCTTGACTCTATCATCTTATCATGTACCTTTCCCTTGACCTGTGAAAAACATTTCAAAAACTTGGGATGAGCATAAAAACTCAGTATGGGTTATAAAAAAAACATGGAAAGGAAACATGAGTTCATATATACATAAGAATGAAATCATACTTTACCCATAAAACATAGGCACTTTAACATACCTCAGAAAATCATGAATAAATCATAGAAATCATAATACGTAAAGGTAACTTGAGGCATTCATAACATTCTTACGTAGGGAGTAACCCTCTTGGTTACGTTTGGAATAACCATCACAGTATATTCCCTAAAATCTCTTTGGAGAAACCTTAACGTTTCACTCCTTCACTTTACCCAATGCATTGGAGAGCTATAACGGGCTCACCCGCCCTTAGTTTATCACGGAACCACCCGTCTTCATAATAATGCCCAAGAACCATAACATAATCATATCACATAAAACATGCATAAAGGAAACATAAAATTTCCACATTTCAATCACGAGATATCAATACAACACATTGATATAAAAACATAATGAAAACCATTTCCAATACCAAAGTAAAACATGGTATTTATTTTTCTTTTAAAAAAAAGGTATGGCTTGTAGAGGAAGCCGAAACTCAAATAACGGTTACGACGGTGGAGAAGTCGTTTTCGCCGCATACGTACGACAAAAACATTCCCTTTTTTCGTTTAGTAAACGCTTCGTATAAAAAAGATTCCTTTTGAATGAACGTAAAAAGTCAAAGGGGTTTATACACCGTATAAAAGAAAGTTGCGTATAAAATAAAATATGTCTCAACGAAAGGAGATTGAGACGAAGTCCCATACCTCGTATCCGACTTGACCCGACCGTTCTTTAAACTCCTGAATAATAAACTTGAGTTAATCTCTACTTGCTTATGAATCTTTTTCAAGTTCATTATTCCTTTTAAACCATGTTATGAACATCATGTAATCATTTAAGTTAATAATGTTCATTTTTTCGGTATTTGGTTCTTAAGTCAAAAATAGACTTCTTATACTTACATGTTGTTAATTTGGTCAAAGGTTCATTATATCCAGAATGTTATTCATGATGTAGATATCATATATGTCATGTATATCCAGTACATACATTCATTTATAATCTTACATCACATTTAGAGGTAAGAAATGAAATGCACCGTTCATGGAGACGGTAAGCCGTACGTACGCATGAACGCTACTTCCATTTCTATTTCATATTTTCTGGAATGGAATAATAATGATATAAGAGTATATTATAATTCCAGTATAATAACATATATAATATCATTAACTTTATCCTTTACACATCCCACATATGGTATTAACGAATCAAATCACTTTTAGTGGGCGGTAGTCCGCACTTCCTAAAATGAAGATATCGTGTTTTACCCATAATGGAAACCATAAAGGTATGCCCAAAATGAAAAAAACAGAATCTTAAGGAAAACATAAACATATTATATATCATATATAAAAATAGTGACATCATAATGGCCACCTTTGAAGGTGTTTAATGAGTGTTGAACAATCATCGTTTCGGGAGGCAGAATTTCGCCATCCACGGAAACCGTATGTTCTTTAACCATTTGATGTAGTTGTGTGAGAGTGTAGATCAAATTAATCTTATAACAACATCCTAGTATATTGAAGATACTGGTGTTGTTACAAAGTAAGTAAATAAAAAGAGTTTAGGGGGTTGGAGAAGCAAAATAAAACAAATGAACATGAGAGAATGAATTACCTTAAAAAGTGTAACTCCTTTTGGTTTGAGCCTAAAGGCTTCCTTTGAAAGGATTCTGCCCAAGGGGAATCCTCTAGGATGAGGGGAGGGATGTGTAGAGAGCAAATGGGCAGGGGTTGGCCGAGCGAAATGCTTGAGTAGTGTGTGAAATGAGGTAGAGGTGGGGGCCTTTTATAAGAGGAGAGGAGGGGCACTTTTGGAAAGTAAAGAAATATTACATTATTTGAAAATGTGTTTCGGTTTTAAAAGGTCCCACATTGATAGAATTCGTGGATAAGGTGATAAGGGTTCGAAATCCATTCATCCAATTGGTTTTTGACATGTGTAGTTCATAGATTTTACATTATCTTTCTATTTTATTTAAATCGTCAAATAATGATGTCATCACTGCATCATTAGTATGTCATAAATAATTAAATTTATTTAATGTCTAAAAATTATAAAAAAAATACTATGATATAGGAAATCTTTTTATCTTTCCAATTACTATTTATAATCAAAATTATGACTTGTATAACACCACTTAAAAATTGTTTTCGCAAAACATATCATGTTTGTGTCATTTTCACTTTAACATTAAATAAAAAGTAATTTATGTCATTTCCCAACAAAAGTGGATCCATGGGGTCCCCAAGTTGACCCATGGAATGTCATGGTCGGCCATGACACAACCAATGAGGTTGGGACATGTGTCTAGGTCATTTCATTTTATTAAAGTAGTATTTATACCTTAAACTACCCTAATTACCACTAATCGTGATTAAGAACTTAATAAGTTACTATTCACCAAAAAAAATTATTATAATCTCATTGAACCACATTTTACTTCTTAATGAAAACCATGTATGTTGGATTTTCAAAATTCAATACACATTAGTGGTAAAATTTCATTTAACTGAAAAATCAGTTTGCTTGATTACCACTTAGTGGTTTCACTATTCATCAAAAATTGAAGTTTTTCAGAAAATTACCAAAAATTCACCCTAAGCTATATTTGATATTCCGAATTCCAAAATAAAGTACATTTTACAAAATTAAAATCATATAAGTCACATTAATTAATTCAATAATTAATTCCTGCTGCCAGAGCAAATAGCGTGTTTTTACAAAACAATAAGTATCAAAAGATTGACACCAGTTTAAGTCTAATTTCAAAGTGAAATTGATTCCAATGACCACCATTGGATAAAATGGTAAAAATATATTCTAATTTAACTTCAAAACCAATTCAAAACATAATCTAATCATATAAATAAATTAGATTAAAAAGCAGTTTTGATGTAAAATGCAGTATTTTTCACTATTCATTAAAAAATGAACATTGTCAGAAAAATAACAAAAATTCACACAAGGTAAATTTTGATGTCCCAATCATAAAGAATAAGTTTATTTTGACAAACATAGTTTATAAAATTGTCAAAATATAGATTCAAAAATAGTTTGCCATCAAAAGGCAGTAAAACAATCTTTTAAGAATATTAGTGTATTCCATGCATAAGATTGTATTTATTTTCATTTTAAGCCTCTATAACACTATCTTAATCATTAATAGACATAGATAAAAATATCTATTATTCATTACTTACTTGGGATGTTACATCCTCCCCCCCTTTAGAAAATTGCGTCCTCGCAATTTATTTACTTATCAAATAAATGGGGGTACTTATCCCTCATTGCATTTTCAGATTCCCATGTTGCCTCTTCAATCATGTGGTTTTTACACAAAAACTTTACCTGCTTAATCACCTTATTCCGTAACACTTGCTCCCTGTGGTCAAGAATCTAGACCGGTTGTTCCTCATAAGATAGGTTCTCTTCCAGCTGAACTACCTCTGGACTCAAAACATGAGATGGATCTGGCATATACTTTCTCAACATCGAAACGTGAAAAACATTGTGTACCTGAGATAAACTCGGAGGTAAAGCCACTCGGTATGCAACTGATCCAACTCTCTCTAGAATTTCATATGGTCCAATGAACCTTGGACTCAACTTTCCTTTCTTACCAAATCTCATCACACTTTTCCAAGGAGAAACCTTGAGAAAAACATGATCACCTACCTCGAAAGATAGATCCTTCCTCCGGTTATCCGCATAACTCTTCTGCCTGCTCTGAGCTGTTCTCATGTGTTTCTGAATGAGTTGAACTTTTTCTGCCATCTCTTCTACCAATTCTGGTCCCATCAACTTTCTTTCACCCACTTCATCACAGAAAGCTGGAGTTCGACACTGCTTCCCATATAATGCCTGAAATGGTGCCATCTGTATACTGGAATAGAAACTGTTATTATATGAAAATTCAACCAAAGAAAGATGTTGGTCCCAACTTCCCTGATAATCCATAGAACAAGCTCGTAGCATATCCTCCAATGTATGAATTGTTCGTTCTGACTGCCCATCTGATTGAGGATGAAAAGCTGTACTAAAATTTAATTCAGTACCCAACGACTTCTGAAGGCCTTTCCAAAAGTTAGAAGTAAACCTGGGATCACGATCCGATACAATGGAGAGAGGAACTCCATGTAACCTGACTATCTCTTTAAGATACAAACGGGAAAGTTGATCAAGAGAGAAAGTATCTCGTATATCAAGGAAATGAGCAGATTTGGTCAAGCGATCAATAATAACCCAGATTGCATTATTACCTCGAGATGTCTTCGGTAATCCAACAACAAAGTCCATGGATATATTCTCCCATTTCCACTCTGGCACTGGTAAAGGCTGAAGCATCCCTTTCGGTAACTGCTGCTCTGCTTTAACCTGTTGACATGTCAAACACTTCACAGTAAAATCAGCAATATCTCTATTCATTCCATCCCACCAGTAATACTCCCGCAGATCTCTGTACGTCATAGTACTGCCAGGATGAACTGAAAACAGGGAACTATGAGCTTCACATAACAACTCTCTCTTCAACTATGAATCACAAGGCACACACAATCTCTTCCCAAACCTCAAAACACAAACAAAACTTATCCAAGAACTCATGGAAAATTTTATTCATAAGTTCCATGAATACAGTAGGTGCATTTGTTAACCCAAAAGGAATAACTACAAATTCATAATGGCCATATCTAGTATGGAATGCAATCTTCAGAACGTCTGCTTCTTTTACTTTCAACTGATGGTACCCTGACCTCAAGTCAATCTTCGAAAAATACTGAGCTCCCTGGAGCTGATACCACTTCATTCGATGGCCCAACATCTGCTGAAGTAGTTGCAAAGGATTTCATCACCCCTTTCTGCTTATAGTCTAACTGTTTCCCATCACTCAAACTCCTTGTCGGACACTCGTTTGCATAGTGACCCATCTCATTGCACTTATAACATTTCACTAACTGTAAATCAAATTTGTTCTTACCTTCACCTTGATCCTTTTCAGTGCAATCACGAGCCTTATGTCCCATATTACCACATCGGTAGAACTTCTCAGAATTCATAAGACATTCCCCAGCATGCCTTTTTCCACATTTATCACAAACTGGAAACATAGTTCTCTTACCATCAGACTTTTTTGAAGAATTCTTACCTTTCTCCTGCCACCTCAGTCTCTTCTTCTGCTGGTTGTTATAGAACACTTGGTCATCGGAAAACTCCATTTCCACCTTCTCAGCACATCGAAAAAGCTTTTCATAACTTTTAAACTCACGAGAAGCTAATGCCCTTCGATACTTTGGCTTTAATCCTGAGTAAAAAACGATTGATTTTACTATCAAGGTCTCGGATAAAATTTGGAGCATACCTTGCCAATCGAGTGAACCTTTCTTCATAGGCAGCCACTGAGTCTTCCTCTTGCCTCAATTCCAAGAATTGCTTTTCCATCCTAAGTCGAACAGCCTTAGGAAAATACTTCTCAAGAAACATACCTTTGAATTCATCCCAGTCAAGAGCATCAATCTCATCGGCATCCCTGATATTTTTAACCATAGAACACCACTGATCTTCTTCACCCTCCAAACGGTAAATAGCAAGACTAACCTTTTGATTGTCTGAACACCCCATGACATCAAAAATCTTCTCCAGTGCTTTAATCCACCCTTCAGCTAGCACAGGGTCAGATGATCCTCTGAATGATGGTGGATGTTGCCTCATGAAATGTTCCACCACTGACATGTTCCTCTGCGGTTGATCTGGCTGATCTCGTGCATGGATACCACCGCCATTTATCGCTTGGGTCAACTGCGCCATTACTGCAACAAACTGTTCAGTTCCAATTCCGACCATTTTTGGATGCTGATTCGGAAGGTTATTTCCTTCTGTATGCCTTCTTAGCACTGCTTCCCTGTTTCCTCTGCGGAAAACCATTCTGAACAAACATGTCTTAGATGAAGCAACATGGTAATCTTTAAATGCTATATCACTTCGAAAAAAAAATATTTTTGGATAATCATTTAATAGAATTCTAACTCCTAAAGTTATCTAAACCGACCTCTGATACCAACTATAAGGCCCCAACCTTAAACCTCATTAATCTTGAGTTATTACAAGATTACACATTGAGGATCTTTTCGGGTTTAGAGTTTTAGAGAATTAGATCATAAAACTTGCATTACATTCCACATATAAAAAAGTGGTTACATAAAAATAGTATTCTTCATTCCCATCAATGGAAACACATTTAAAATAAAACATGGATTATTTCTTGACACATCCTTGACTCTATCATCTTATCATGTACCTTTCCCTTGACCTGTGAAAAACATTTCAAAAACTTGGGATGAGCATAAAAACTCAGTATGGGTTATAATAAAAACATGGAAAGGAAACATGAGTTCATATATACATAAGAATGAAATCATACTTTACCCATAAAACATAGGCACTTTAACATACCTCATAAAATCATGAATAAATCATAGAAATCATAATACGTAAAGGTAACTTGAGGCATTCATAACATTCTAACGTAGGGAGTAACCCTCTTGGTTACGTTTGGAATACCCATCACAGTATATTCCCTAAAATATCTTCGGAGAAACCTTAACGTTTCACTCCTTCGCGTTACCCAATGCATTGGAGAGCTATAATGGGCTCACCCGCCCTTAGTTTATCACGGAACCACCCGTCTTCATAATAATTCCCAAGAACCATAACATAATCATATCACATAAAACATGCATAAAGGAAACATAAAATTTCCACATTTCAATAATGAGATATCAATACAACACATTGATATAAAAACATAATGAAAACCATTTCCAATACCAAAGTAAAACATGGTATTTATTTTTCTTTTAAAAAAAGGTATGGCTTGTAGAGGAAGCCGAAACTCAAATAACGGTTACGACGGCGGAGAAGTCGTTGTCGCCGCATACGTACGACAAAAACATTCCCTTTTGTCATTTAGTAAACGCTTCATATAAAAAATATTCCTTTTGAATGAACGTAAAAAGTCAAATGGGTTTATACACCGTATAAAAGAAAGTTGCGTATAAAATAAAATATGTCTCAACGAAAGGAGATTGAGACGAAGTCCCATACCTCGTATCCGACTTGACCCGACCGTTCTTTAAACTCCTGAATAATAAACTTGAGTTAATCTCTACTTGCTTATGAATCTTTTTCAAGTTCATTATTCCTTTTATACCATGTTATGAACATCATGTAATCATTTAAGTTAATAATGTTCATTTTGTCGGTATTTGGTTCTTAAGTCAAAAATAGACTTCTTATACTTACATGTTGTTAATTTGGTCAAAGGTTCATTATATCTAGAATGGTATTCATGATGTAGATATCATATATGTCATGTATATCCAGTACATACATTCATTTATAATCTTACATCACATTTAGAGGTAAGAAATGAAATGCACCGTTCATGGAGACGGTAAGCCGTACGTACGCATGAACGCTACTTCCATTTCTATTTCATATTTTCTGGAATGGAATCATAATGATATAAGAGTATATTATAATCCCAGTATAATAACATATATAATATCATTAAATTTATCCTTTACACATCTCACATATGGTATTAACGAATCAAATCACTTTTAGGGGGCGGTAGTCCGCACTTCCTAAAATGAAGATATCGTGTTTTACCCATAATGGAAACCATAAAGGTATGCCCAAAATGAAAAAAACAGAAGCTTAAGGAAACCATAAACATATTATATATCATATATAAAAATATTGACATCATAATGGCCACCTTTGAAGGTGTTTAATGAGTGTTGAACAATCATCGTTTCGGGAGGCAGAATTTCGCCATCCACGGAAACCGTATGTTATTTAACCATTTGATGTAGTTGTGTGAGAGTGTAGATCAAATAAATCTTATAACAACATCCTAGTATATTTAAGATACTGGTGTTGTTACAAAGGAAGTAAATAAAAAGAGTTTAGGGGGTTGGAGAAGCAAAATAAAACAAATGAACATGAGAGAATGAATTACCTTAAAAAGTGTAACTCCTTTTGGTTTGAGCCTAAAGGCTTACTTTGAAAGGATTCTGCCCAAAGGGAATCCTATATAATGAGGGGAGGGATGTGGAGAGAGCAAATGGGCAGGGGTTGGCCGAGCCAAAAGCTTGAGTAGTGTGTGAAATGAGGTAGAGGTGGGGGCCTTTTATAAGAGGAGAGGAGGGGCACTTTTGGAAAGTAAAGAAATATTACATTATTTGAAAATGTGTTTCGGTTTTAAAAGGTCCCAAATTGATAGACTTCGTGGATAAGGTGATAAGGGTTCTAAATCCATTCATCCAATTGGTTTTTTACATGTGTAGTTCATAGATTTTACATTATCTTTCTATTTTATTTAAATCGTCAAATAATGATGTCATCGCTGCATCATTAGTATGTCATAAATAATTAAATTTATTTAATGTCTAAAAATTATAAAACAAAAATACTATGATATAGTAAATCGTTTTAGCTTTCCAATGACTATTTATAATCAAAATTTGGACTTGTATAACCCCACTTAAAAATTGTTTTCGCAAAACATATCATGTTTGTGTCATTTTCACTTTAACATTAAATAAAAAGTAATTTATGTCATTTCCCAACAAAAGTGGATCCATGGGGTCCCCAAGTTGACCCATGGAATTTCATGGTCTGCCATGACACAACCAATGAGGTTGGGACATGTGTCTAGGTCATTTCATTTTATTAAAGTATTATTTATACCTTAAACTACCCTAATTACCACTAATCGTGATTAAGAACTTAATAAGTTACTATTCACCAAAAAAAATTATTGTAATCTCATTGAACCACATTTTACTTCTTAATGACAACCATGTATGTCGGATTTTCTAAATTCAATACACATTAGTGGTAAAATTTCATTTAACTGAAAAATCAGTTTGCTTGATTACCACTTAGTGGTTTCACTATTCATCAAAAATTGAAGTTTTTCAGAAAATTACCAAAAATTCACCCTAAGCTATATTTGATATTCCGAATTCAAAAATGAAGTCCATTTTAAAAAATTCAAATCATATAAGTCACATTAATTAATTCAATAATTAATTCCCGCTGCCAGAGCAAATAGCGTGTTTTTACTAAACAATAAGTATCAAAAGATTGACACCAGTTTAAGTCTAATTTCAAAGTGAAATTGATTACAATGACCACCATTGGATAAAATGGTAAAAATATATTCTAATTTAACTTCAAAACCAATTCAAAACATAATATAATCATATAAATAAATTAGATTAAAAAGCAGTTTTGATGTAAAATGCAGTATTTTTCACTATTCATTAAAAAATGAACATTGTCAGAAAAATACCAAAAATTCACACAAGGTAAATTTTGATGTCCCAATCATAAAGAATAAGTTTATTTTGACAAACATAGTTTATAAAATTGTCAAAATATAGATTCAAAAATAGTTTGCCATCAAAAGGCAGTACAACAATCTTTTAAGAATATTAGTGTATTCCATGCATAAGATTGTATTTATTTTCATTTTAAGCCTCTATAACACTATCTTAATCATTAATAGACATAGATAAAAATATCTATTATTCATTACTTACTTGGGATGTTACACTAGGAATGTGTTACAGTAAAATGTATTGGATATTCATATAAACTAATGCAATATTTATGTATGTTATGGTTAGGTAGCTTTAGATTTTATGATATTATTGTTTAGTTAATTTTTGGATATTAGGTTATAAATAATATGAGGTTATAACTTAAGGCAGCCTATGATAAATTGAGAGTGATATAGGGTGAACCTAAAAGTTTCATTGGTCAATAAGAAGGTGTTATAATTTAGGAAATATCAGGAATTATTTTTATGATTATATGATTTCTCAATCTGATTATTATATATTTATTATTACACTATGAATTTTAGTTTTATTCAATTGATAGAACAATGGGGAATCATAATAATAATGAATGTGGTGGATAATGAAATTAATTTTCACTTGAGAAAATGAACGACAATGGAGTTTGAATGAAAAATATTATTATTATGATCTCGAAACACTCTCAAGAAATGAATCATGTTGATATTCTGAATTATTAAAAGAAGAAACAATGCATTTTTGAGTATTCTATGAGAAAAAATCCACTAAATTTAATTGGTTCTTATAACTAAATAGTTTATAAGAAATGGATCAGTAAAATGAAAAGGTATTTTCCATACTATTATGGTCAATGTATGAAAAATTTATCCTTAAAGTATATTATTTTGAAGGAAAACTAGAAAAATGGTGGAATATTATTTAGAATATGAGGCAAGAGGAATAAATTGATAGTATGTAATTGGATATGTTAAAGACGGTATTTTTTATAAAGTACCTTCCCTGAACTCTTCTTATAAAAATGTAAAGGGAATTCTTTGTGATTAAGTAGAAGGAAGATGAGTCTATTGGTACCCATATGGAAATTTTACCAGTCCTGTGAGGTATTCTTTTGATTTTATCATCGAACAAAAATTAAAAATTGATAAATTATTTAGTGTCTTAAAATCAATTATCTAAATTGAACTATCTATAAGGAACTATAATAGTTATAAATAATTCATGTGATGTGTACTTAATGTACTAATAGAGGGTAGATATTCACATCATTCTAATGGTTTTGATAAGAAGACACAGATGAAATTTTGAGGAAATTATAATAATGAAACCCATTGAGGAAAAAAATGTCTCTTAATTTATGATAAAAGTGTAGAAATAAGCATGGGTAAAATTTTATCCAAGGTACTTATAAAATATTCAAGTGTGTAAAGGAAGGTCATTGAACAATTGATTTCCAAAGAGATGTAAAGAGCAAAGACACTAAAAAGAATAAGAAGATAGCTCAGTTTAATGCACCACACACACTCCAATTATAAAACTATAAGGAGTAGATATATTATGATATACAGTGCCTGAATCTAAGGTTTAATGATGAAAATTAACATCTACAACCACTTAAGAGATGAGATAAAGGGAAAGCTCAAGTGATTACAACCCCTAATGTGGGTCATGAGAATGAAGTGGTGAAAGTTACACATATCATCTACTATATAAATATAAATGTCTTATTTTATTTTGGTTATACTACTCTTTTATATATGAATAATTTTTAAGGGTATAATATTACCACCTAAAATATTATACTTTTAATTATTGGTGTAAAATCCTAATGGTATGATGATCACATATCAAATCTATAGCTTCTCTCTGATGAAATTTTGTGGGAATATACTTCCTAAAAATCTTGTGATCCTCCCTACATTTAAATTTGATGTCATTTTGGGAATGAATTAACATTATTTATAAATATTCTATACCCATTACCAAGGAAGGTAATCCATATTTGTTATTATAAATCAACCTACAATATTCCTTTAGTGTGAGGGTGATTATGAACTTCCAGTAGAAATTACATTTGTCATATGGGTCTTATTACCTATTAATGAGGGATATTTATCTCAAATGGTTGGGGAGGAAATAAATATTGGAGATATAAATATTGTTCATAAATATATTTATGTAATTATTGAATACTTTCCTAGTCTTCCCCCAAATTTTAAATTTGTATTTTTAATAGAACTCATACCTAGTTCTACACCTATTTTAAAAACTTCATATATAATGGAGATACTTTAGTTATATAGATTGAATAAGTAACTCCAATAGAATTTTTATAAGGGATTCATAATACATAGAACATCACCATGTTGTGAAATTGTTATTTTTATTAAAAATAAATATGTTTCAATGAATATTTTCATTTATTATCAAAAACTTATCAGGATTACAATCAAGAACAAGTACCCTCTACCTCACATGGATCACTTTTTTGATCAAATGTGTGGACCTCAAAACTTTTCCATGATTGAAATTCATTTTATATATCATAAATTGAGGTTCAATAAGGATGATATACCCAATACAACATTTATTATGAGATATAGTCATTATGAATTTATAGTATTTCCATTTTTATTAACAGATTTCCTTATTATATTTATTGATTTAATTAATAGAGTTTTTATAGACTATATTGATCTATTTTGTTAGTTTTTATAGATTATTTTCTTATAAATTAAAATATAAATGAATACCATGATTATTATTTGAGTATTATGTTTAGGACCCTAAGGAAGTAGAAGTTGTATGAATATATTATCAAGCGTGAATTTTGGATACAAAAAGTTTCATTATTGAGTCATATAATCTCAAGAAAGGGTATATTGATGGACCCTTAATTGATGTAATTATTTTATAAATGGAACATCGAACCATGATGACTAATAGTAAAATCATTATTTTTTAAATGTTTTAATTATTACTAGTTTTCCACTCCCCTCACTTATAAAAGGGAACGTCATCTTCTCTCATCTAAACGCTACTTAAGCACTTTATATTAAACAATATGTTCCCAAATTACCTAAAAATCATTAATAATGACCTTGATGTGATTTTATTCCCAAAATATTCATACAGTAATCCTAAAAGTACTTTTTAAAGGAGGATACTTGAAGAACAGGTATATGTTCTTTCTAATCATTTTCATGTTTATTTCTTCTTAAATAACATAAAAATGTTTTATAACAATATTAACATGATGGAATATATATATTTACTATAACAATATGTTTTTATGTTTATTTTATAGCCATTTTATTTCTCTTCCCCATTCGTTTTAAAATTATAACGTCGCTTGTACGTACATGTGGACTACCTCCCACATGAAGCAAATAAATTTTTTTATTTTCTCATTACCAGGACAGTCATATTAATATATTAAATGAATACATGGGATATTAATGATATAATAATTATTATTTAATGGTGAAATATTATTTACCTTTCTTTTATTCCATCCATCAAAAAGTAGAAACATCATTCATGAGTACGGGCGGACTACCATCTCCATGAAGCGATGTAATTCATTTTTCATCGCTACCTTTCTAAAAATGTTATAAAAGTGTATATAATAATTAAATATTATACTTATTAAAATATTAAGATTGTATTTATGATGAAACCATAAATAAGGTTCAAGGACCATAACCGTCAAACCAAAACATTCATGGAAAACGAACCAGCTTTCACCCGAATGTTGATTTTAATGAAGAATTGTTAATGAAAGGATAATTAGAAGTTATAATGGAATAATACACAATACTTTATATATGAATTTTATTTTTTAATATATTTATAATAAATATAGATTTATTATATATTATTTTTGAATGTGTATTATGTTATACATGACTTGAGGAAAGGGTTTATTTAATAATATAACTTATTTTCAAGATTTCCTATATTAAATCTCTATTTAGGGAAATTAAATGATACTTATCCTTAAAACCACATATATTTTTCATATTATATAGTTATTTCTTGATTTTTTATGTCTTCATTTAATTTTCCTTATTTGATACACAAAATGAGTGAGAATCTTTTTAATAAACGTCATATTTATTTCATCTTTGGTCAATAAACTTTTTATTCAATGTCTATATTATTTAAATTTTTTTGTATAACTTTTTATATGAATGAATTACTATTTAATGTCATTTTAAACCATATTTTAATTTATTTTAAATGTTTTAAAATTATTATTATAATTATTTTTCCAAATTTAACATTTACAACACAAATGGATTTCCTACTATCATGACTATTGTTTTATTTGTAAATTAATTTATAAGTTTCCATGATTATTTTCAAAATAATTATTTTTATCAATATTCTATAATTATTTTCTTTTAAAGATTCCAATGGAATATAAAATTTTATCCTCCTTTTAGATAAATTTTCAAATACTCCTTTAAAGTTATTTTTCATCAACTTCAATATCGTTTGATGTTACTTATGGTTCACCTAGGATATGATATAATGATACCATATTTATTATTCCTCTGGATAGATTGTGATTATACAATGATAAAATATTTATGAAACCAATTTTTTTTTCAAAGGGTTATGCTTAGTCAAATTAATAAATGTTTTTTTGAACTTGTGCAACACATATCTATGGTTTATATTATGTGATGGGTGGGTTCATTAAAGACCTAAAATTAATTGGGTAATAATTTATATCTCCTTAAATAACATGGAGCATAATGGGGAGAAAACCCAAATTAATAAAGGGATATATCCAATATTATAGTATTAGGAGTGAACCCTGACTAAGGAAATAATAAAATGAGGGACAAACCCAATCAACTATGGGAATTTTTGCACTACTATAGTCTTAGTAGCGATCATTGACTAATGAAATGATTTTCTAAGGTTTTGATTTACAATAAAATTATTATAAAATGTTCTTATTATTATGATATAAACTCATGGATAATGATTTATTAACGATGATTTATCACTATTATGAATCATGTATATTGAAATGTAAAAACTTTATTCCATTAGCCATGATTTATGATCTATTATTGATTTGGTATGAAATTATAAATTTATAACCATGATATCATAAGCTTATGAATATCTAGTTCATGGATATGATCATTGATGGATATCTCCCATGTTTAAACTTATAGTGTATCTATACTCACCCTTTATTATGTTTCCATTTTCCTTAGGTTATAAATATAGGTTTTAGTTAAGAATTGTCTAAGAAGTGTACTATGAGGTAAGAAATTTTCAGGATATGGTGAAGTCATTTTATTAAACTAGTTTATTATGAATATAATATTCAATGTCACTAATCATGTATAGTCCTCAGGTGTGTATTATTGTAAAATTTATTGAATATTCATCTAAAATAATGAAATATTTATATCTTTTATGCTCGGTTTACCTCATGTTTCATGAAATAGTATGTATAATTTTCTAATACATTGAAGTATTTATATGAGTTGATTCACATTATTTTTTTCACATGTCATTATCGATAGATATTTCCTTAACTGGGATAGTGTGAGGAGAAAAAAATAAAGGATTCATGAGTAGAGATGCTTCAACTTAATTAAAAATCCCAAATTCTCCATAATAGTAGGTTGAGGGGTATTTGTAGGCCTCTAGGAACAAAAAAATATTTTGGTGAAGGTTCATGAATACTATGGTTAAATTCTCATAGAACTCTTCCTTTACATAACATAATTGGAAGTGAGTCACAAATGTGAGAGGTTGCACAATAGAGGAATTATTGGCTTCCATGGTGACTTTTGATATGAGCTCAAGAAAATTTAGGTTTTTATTAATATCTAAATTTTAGCTCTAAATTTTATTCCTTTGGTTATCATTCATCCACACTCCATATTGAAATATTTTTTGGTATTAAAAAATGACCCCCTCAGAATTTTATTTGATAGGGGGAGAGGGGGATCAAATTTTAATAAAGACATACATTCTCATGAAACTGGAGTAACTGATAGGTTACCTCCACCCCTTATTAATTTTTTTGAGGGGACCGAAGTGGAATATAAATATTTCATGAAAATAAAATTATTATTATCTTTATAAATAATTCATCACATAAATGAATGAATTATAATAGTATCTCATTTAATATTAAATAATTAAAAATTAAGTTTACATGCCTTCATTAGTCATAAATTATGCAATGAACCACCATAATAATTTATGAAAAAGGTCCTTTGTACAATACAAAAGTATTTACATGAACTGAAGTAATTCATATTTAAACTACTCTATAAAAATATTGACCTTTTCCCCCAAACTTCTCAATATTTCCCCACATAGAGTAAAATAATGGTAGATATCCCTAGAGCTAGACATAGTGAACAGACTGAACATTGACACTGAATGATTTAAAACATATTGAGGCAAGACCATAGAGAGTATCCACTATCACAAATACAACCCCTATATATATATTTTTATATATGATGTATCAATATTAGAGTATAGATTTGATTCCTTAGTGAAGTGGTTTAGAAGCTACTCAAAGTATGTCAATGTGAATATTTATGCTGATGTCTGTATTGTGAGGGATAAAAATAGTTTCATAGTATAAACTACATGGGATATCACTTTGATAGTGAATAATTATGTGCAAAATGTTTAATCCTCACCTACATAGTTCTCAACTATCTCATCAGACAACATTGAATATAGATGGTAGAGTGGGAAATAGGAGTGTGATCTACACCTAAGAGAAAACTTCATAGAGGAGTGGGAATGGGAATAAAAGGTGTATTTGACATTTTTTTAATTTGTAAATCTCTTTTACTTGATTGGTCTATAAGATACATTATGAATATTAAAATCCAATTCATAATGCCACATAGACCTTAATTCATATTTGTTAAAAAGATGTTCATTAGATACAAAAATATTTCCTCACCACCGTAGAGAAGTTATGATTGATCTATTGGATATTTACAAGGTCGGAGTGATACCTATATTAGTCAATTTGTTTGATATGTTCTTTCCAAATATGAACTTCTAGGGGATGTTGAGAAGACCATTGTGTTGGATAATGTTCTATTAGTGGTATTGAGGGACATGAAGTTACATAGACATTTTTACACTCTAATCTATTATTTAATACCTAGTTCAAAAGGTAACATCATATTATTGATGGGAAAATAGTTGGGTGGTAGGACTAGTGACTGAGAATTCACACTTGAGGATATCTAAGAGCATTATGGTTCATCTTAGAGATATGGATGTACAAAGATTGATGAACCATGTAATTTAAATAATTATCCTAAAAATGTGGTTGGAAGGATTCTTTGTATCCTTCCTCTGTGGGTGGTTATTTATAGCTGGGGATGCACATATAGGGGCGGGGATAGAAACTTTTTTATTGGTGTTGTAGCTACCATGTGTGATTTAGATCAACCTCATGATTCTGGTATTGATTTTTTTTTATAATTTACAAGGTAATTTGTTCCCAAGGGACATTCCACTATAAATCTTTGAAACCTTACAATTATTATATTAATAGGGATTAGTGAATTTTGGGGAAATGATATATTGAACTAAATCAACTCTCTGAACATAGACTTTAGACAGTTTTTCTAAAAATCATCAGAGTGTAGCCTTTAGGGTCTTAGAAGACTGTGATGACCACATTTTTGGTGCTCTGTGAATATTTTTTCATTACCTATTCTAGTTCTCTGATAGAAATTTCCAAAGACAACTAAAATGAAACCATCATGGATAGATCATACCTCATTTCATTACAAATAAGAATATTGGTTATACATATCAAAAAAATCATAATATATAAAACATTTAATCCATTAAATTTCATACTCTAACCCTGATTCTTCCATTGTATCACTTCATAGGTCCACATTAGAGTCCACCATAAGTGACACTCAATAATAATTTGACAGATCTAGTGGACAATGTCCTAAGAAGACATCGATGCTGAAATCACACTGCTAGTGATTGATTCCCTAACCGTGTTTCTCAAGTATAATTCCCAAAGATGGATATTGATATATCATGGGTCTATACTAATGGAGTCTATTACCTAAATGGATGAACTGACATAATCCTAGGGGTGGTGAGGTGAAATACATGACACTTAATGTGGCTATGTTTTATGCATGTTTCCCATTTAAGTTTTAATTTAAATTTGATGTGCTTGTTCTCAAAATTTATTTTAATAGAAAAATTATTGATTCATTATATTTCTTGGCTAAAAATATAATTATTTGAATATTTTATTGAAATAATTTATTATTGGTGATAATTTATCAATTTTTTTAGTTTTAATTTCCACATATTTTAAACAATTATTTTTAATTATCTTAGAGAAATTATTATTGAGAAAATATTTTTAAGTGGTTAGACTGATCTTAATCTTTGGAATTAATATTTTCAATTTTATATCTTTTTTATCTCAAATATTTTTTCTTTGAACAATTTTTAATTTTATCTATTGATGTATAAACATTTTTGGTTGAATATTTTTAGAAGTTTTATTATATTTTGAAATAATTTTATTATGTTTTAAAAAATAGTTAAAATTGTTTAACTCTATTTTGAATAAGTAAATACATAATGTAGAAGATTCAATATGTAGGGGTCTCAAACTTTGTGAAATCATGGACTGCCAAGTGAATACATAAGGCTCCTATAATTTTTCAAATTCATGGGTGGAATATGATGCATAAAGGTACCTCCAAGAGTCTCATGTTGATATTTATGGGTATAAAATAAATAATATTCATGTGTAAGAGTCTTTAATTAGTAAAAACTAGAGAAATTGGAAATTAAGGGGGTTTATCTCATTGCTATTGATACATATGGATAAATTCCAACTGATAATTTTATATCATTTTCACCCATAATGATACGTAAATACTCTTATTCTAGATAATAGGGTAATACATAAGGGTTCCAAATTTTTTCAAATTTAATTTCAGCATTTTTGTTTAAGTTGAAGTTTTTTTGCTATAAAGGATTAATAACACATGGAACCCAATTTATTATAACTCATAATTAACTCATGGTGATCTATGATTGATGAAGCTAAGTACATGGGTAGGTATAGAATAGTTTTAAAGAATATTGGAAGATAAAATCAATCCAAAATCATTAATCGATGCATCTTACTTGGATCAGATAAGGAATCATGTGGTGTTGCATTTTCTAGTCAGGAAGTTAATTTAAGTAATATTATAGAAGATGATGAAAAGTTAAGGCTTCCATGTTGAGTTATGGTGTTTGAGATGATGAGTCTATGAATATTAATAAATAATTTATAAAACCTCTAGTAGGATTAGAGAACTCATTTTTTGTGAATTAATTTTTTAATTCATCAAAATATATGTAATAATGGAGGGAACAGGTTGGGAGTTGGGTTTTAGAGGGTGGTGGAATGACAGAGATAAGGGAAATACCAATAATTAATATTCCTCTACACCCACTATGTAAAGACCCGTAAAATTCAAGGGAACTTTTTTCTTAATTTTCTTTGGAATTTTACAAGAGCGCGGTTTCTGACGGCACCTGATTCCGAGGCCCGGTGTGCCTGGAATCAATTTCCAAAGTTTGAATCGGGTACGTTCAGTGAAAAAATGAGCGGGAATTTCTAACTTTTGAACCGGTGCCCGGAATCGAATTCCGAGGGCACCGATGAACTCACAACGCCGATTTTCTCTTAAGGATACCTTTTCCGAGGTTGCGTTTTATGTGGGTTGAGAGTTAGTTTTGGGGGAAATTAAATGAAGTTAAATAAATTGTGGAAACACAATTTATTTTTATCCATGTTGGTTATTTCCTCCCAAAGGGAGTTAGAGGTGGGACCCACATCCACTTAACCTCCCTTGAGAGGATTAAGTGTGGTGGGGACCACACAAACCCTAACTCTTCAACTCCCCCTTAAAACTCCCAATAACTCCTCTCTTTTTAATTTTTGACAACTTGAGTTATTAATTGAGTTGAGTTCTTAATTTCAAACTTTTGAAATTTAAAGTGGTTTAGTTGTGTAAATAAAATAAGCCTTAGACTTATTTTATTTTTGTTAGTTCTTTTTTTCCACCTTGTGAAGTTTGGGAAGCTTTCTTCTTCTTCTTCAACCATGACGAAGAACTCGAAGAACACTTAGGCTCCGACAAAGAACGCCGTCACCATAAGAAGAGAAAGACGTACCGTCTCTTCTCTTCTTCGCAGCCGGTGTGTTTCCGAAGATCGACGACGCCGCTTCTTTTGATCTTCTTCCCGTGTCAACGAAAGGAGACACCGCTTCCTCCTCGGGCTTTCTCCGTCAGCTTACGAAGCTTCTCCAGCGACGTTACCTCTTCGGACGCACCTCGACGTCAACGGAATCGACGTACGATTACCGCGACGCCCGACCTCCACGACGCTTGTCTTTTGCGGCTTGTTGACGTGCTCCGCTCTTGAAACCAAGGTAGGGGATTATTGTTATTTTATTAATTGTTTCCGTTCTTGATTCTAGCATATCGAACCTCGTTGTTAATCGACTATATGTTATCATTTAACGAGAGGGGGCCGGACCGCACAAACACGGCCGAACCCCCCTCCTTTGTTCATGATTGTTTCTTGCGGATGGAACGAGATGGCGTGGTGTCGTCGCACCACGCGGCTATCATTCGGCAAGTATTGCGCAGCGCCGCCGCGCCATGACGTGGAAAGAAATCCAAGAACGCGACGTCGTCACGTCGCGTCGGAGGAAGTCGAAGGCGCCGCGGCTGGAGCAGGGCCACGGCGGAGGGGCGCGGTGCCGTCGCACCGCGCCAGACGGAAAAGGTCGCGGCCGGTTCCGGGCCGCGGCGGATCAAGATGACCGGAGGCCAGCCGGGCCGCCGGTGTCAGAAGCCGGAAGGGGACCGGCCGGAAGGGAGCAACCCGGGGAAATTAAATTCCCCCGGCCTGTTCAACGGCCACCCATAATGAGGGGGGGACGCGGTATCACAAAGGGGGGCAGGCACCCCCCGTTTTTTTTCAATCAGCTCGGCCGAAGCCGAGCTGGCAGTGCGCCCAGCGTGCTGCGCTGAGCTGGACCGGCGCCTGGCCGGTCGGCCAGGCCGGGCCGAGCCCATCCGGGCCGGGCCGCGCCGCGCCGCGCCGGGACGTGCCCATCCGGGCCACGCCCATCCGGGCCGCGCCTAGCCGGGCTGACCCTGTGCGGGGCGGGTCGACCCGGTTCGGGCCAGCCGGGGGGTTTCGGGCCGGGTCGGCCCGGGCCCGAAACCCCCGATACCGAACTGTTTGGGTTCAAATGCCCATAACTCGGGCTTCGAACTTCCAAACGACGCGCCATCAGCGGATATGCGATCCTTGGATCGAAACGGTCGTTTCAGTATATCGCACTCAAGGTTTCGGAATACTTTGAGTTCGGCCGGGTTGGTTCGTACACGAAACCAACCGGGCCTTCGGAGCGGAAACACTCATATCTTGAGCTACGAATGTCCGATTGACGTGTCGTAAGCTTTGTTGAGTTCCTCTTAGTGAGACGGATCTTTTGGCATACTCCGCCCGAGGTTTGGACGCAGGTGGAGTACGGTCGGGTTGGTTTTGCCTTAAAAACGAACCGGGCCCCTGGGACGAAAAAGCCAATAACTCTCAGACCGGGCGTCCGATTGACACGCCGTCTGTTGCGTTGAATTCCTGTTGACGGTACGAAACTTTTGGATACATCAACTCTAGACTTTGTGACAGTTGATGTATCAGCCTCTCGGTTCGTGGAGTGGACCCTCCCGAATGAGCTTGCTGTGTGAGGGAACCCTAGAGCTAGCTGCGACTGCTACTGTGACTGCGACGACGACTGAGCAGAGATCCTTAGTGGATTCGACGACGACGACTACAACACTCAGCGATCCTGTGTGGATTAGTGCTACCGATCCTGTGTGGGTCCGATCCTGTGTGGGTCAGCGCTCAGCGGTCCTGTGTGAACCAGCGCCTACAAATCCTGTGTGGGTCCGATCCTGTGTGGGTCTTTGCGGGGGTTAGTACCTATCGATCCTTTGTGGGTCTGACGATTTAGATGGATAAGTGATCATCTCTATCATCTTTCGAAGAAGTATACCTGTGTGAGCTGAATCCTGTTTGCTTTCCTGTGTGGATTGTGTTGTACTATCCTCTGTGGATTACGTTTTGCTTTCCTGTGTGGAATACGTATACTTTCCTATGTGGACTGAGTTGTACTTGGGCTCGGAGGTTGGAGCGTATTGGAATTGATGACTTAGGTATATGTATGAGCACATACCTAAGCAGTGTCAGTTGTTACTTCGTGTTTGTATCTTTCCTTTATGGTTTATCCATTGTGGATTTTGGGAGACCTTCGGGGGTCTCGGGGTCCCTACTGAGTAGCTTATACTCACCCCTTCACGGGCTATGCCCGCACTACGTTGTGTTGGTTGCAGACGACGGACATCATTGATCGTGGTTCAGGCTTGCAGAGCAGGACGGTACCTGGAGGTGGAACACTGGCCGGGACGTGCTCGGAGCGGATGGCGGGACCCGAGGAGCAGTGGAGCTATCTGTACCCACCCTTCAGGTGGGATTTCTAGTGGACAGCTCGGTGTAGCGGCTTTTACTTTACAGTTGCGGTTTTCCCTTTCGAGTTGTACTTTACTTTCAGTTTTGGGTTTGTATACTGGCCCATTTACTTTTCCGCACTTTCAGTTGTACTCCGTTTTTTTACTTAGTGTCTACTTTTCCGCTTTCTTACTCTGTGGTGCTTGTTTACTTTATAAAGGCAATGCCTTCCCTTTTTACCGGGATTTACGACTTGGTGCTAGTCGCCAGCCCCTGGCCAATGGAAGGCAGGCTTGGGGTAGTCACAGCACGGGCCCCGAGGACGGGTCGTGACAAATTGGTATCAGAGGAGTTCAGTTCTACCGCGAACTTTGATCTTTTCTATGTGAAGCAATAGTGTTTAGCGTATTGAGTATGGTTATCAGTACAGGGAGTCCAGTGTTGGTGCGGCGGCCGACATATTCGTACACCAGGACCCTGACTTCTGATTTCCGACTTAATGCACGAAAACATTGATTGCATGTGTGTTTCAAGTTTACTTTGTGATTACTTTGTATCAGCTCACCAGGTATACTGTTCTGACCGTGGCGCACCTATTTCCTTTTCACGATGGCCCCACGACGGCAGCCAGCTAGGGTTCCGAGAGTCGAGCGTGACGACAGCCCACCGAGCGACGAGGCCTCGGTGCAGGGCCCTTTGTCAGCAGTGGCACCGGCGGTAACACTACCCACCGAGCCACCGATACTTCCAGCACCAGCCGCTGACGATGCATGTCGCCTCAGCGCACTGCATGAGTTTCAGCGCCAGCGACCGCCCAGTTTTCATGGAGATACGGACCCCCAGGCAGCCGAGGACTGGCTGGAGGCAGTCGTACGAGTTTTCAGGCTAGTGAGGACACCAGCAGACCTCATGGTGATCCTCGCTGCGAGCCTACTGCACGCAGCAGCGGGCCGATGGTGGAGCTTGATGCTCCAGGTGCACGATGAGGCATCTCTACTTTGGACGGACTTTGAGAGCATCTTCCGCTCGGAGTTCATCCTAGCCACCCTCCTTGCGGTGCGCATTCAGGAGCTTCTTCAGTTGCGGCAGGGCAGCATAACGATCACTCAGTACTCGGCGAGATTTACAGATCTCTCACTCTACTCGACCGACATGGTACGAGACCCATTCTTCTGGGCCCGAACCTTCGAGCAGGGATTGAGACACGAGATCAGGGCATCGCTGATCTCCCTCAGCATTCCGAATCAGACCGGAGTACTAGAGCGGGCCCTTTTGATCGAGAGCTTCCTTGCTGAGTCTACACCAGCGCCGAGACCCACCGCAGGGCGGCACATAGCAGAGTGTTCTGTAGCAGGCAGTCGACAGATGACTCTTGGGTCCAGGCAGACCAGACCCTCAGGCAGACGACCTCAGGAAACTGGCTTAGTGGTGCGGGGCACACAGCGTGGAGCCAGTCTTTCGGGAGGCATACAGTGCTACTCGTGCGGCGGGCAGGGCCACATGGCTTGTGACTGCCCGACCCGCGATGCCGAGGAGCAGCAGACGATTGAGGGACCACCGAGGTAGAGGCAGAGGGTCGACCGTGGTGGTCTGCAGGGAGTAGGAGGACGAGGCAGAGGAGCTGGCCGAGCAGCAGGTGGTGGGCGACGCTTTGAGGCTCTACCACCACCACCACCAGGAGGTCCACCCCGACCACAGGGAGCTGGCGGGCAGAGACAAGAACAGCTCCAGGAAGCAGAGGCCTATGACCACGGCGCGCCCGAGATGATTTGAGGTACTATCTGTGTCTATTCCACCCTTGCTGCAGTACTTATAGACACAGGAGTGAGTCACTCTTTCATAGCCGCTGCCCTTTTTCGGAGCTTGGAGATTCCGACAGAGCCGTTGGCTCGATCCTTACGGCTAGAGACTCCTACGGGAGCAGACTCGACGATTACGCACTGGTGCCGGCAGTGTGAGCTTACTCTAGGAGGCGAGATCCTCGGCTGGGATCTTATTGTAGCAGCATCGAGGCCTTACGACGTCATCTTGGGCATGGATTGGATATCTATGGTCCATGCAAAGATTGACTGTATTAGGCGCAAGGTGTGATGTGTACGCACCGACGGGAGAAGGTTCACCTTCACCGGCGAGAAGGGAGCCTTTGCAGCACATGGTGGACTTCCGCGGAGGAGAGGACAGCCCATCACTCATCAGTTGGCTAGCCTCATCCTGGGAGCAGTTGACATGCGGAGTCCTGGTTTTCCTGCAGCGGTGGATCAGTTTGCGGACGTTTTTCCCAACGGCATTCCAGGGTTACCTCCTCGCAGAGAGGTAGACTTTTATATTGACCTGTACCCCGGAACAGCCCTGATATGGACTCCAGCATATCAGATGTCCCCCGCTGAGCTTCGAGAGCTATGGGTACAGTTGGAGGACTTGCAGGGCAAGGGGTTCATCCGACCCAGTGTATCACCCTGGGCTTCCCCGATTTTGTTCACCAAGAAGGCGGACGGGAGCCTGCGACTTTGTGTTGACTATCGTCGCCTGAACCAGGTGACAGTGAGGAATAATTATCCGCTACCGAGGATTGATGACCTCTTTGATCAGCTCAAGGGAGCACAGTGGTTCTCAAAGATAGACCTTAGGTCAGGCTATCATCAGCTCAGAGTTAGAGATGAGGACGTGCAGAAGAAGACCTTCAGGTGTCGGTATGGCCACTATGAGTTCTTGGTTATGCCTTTCGGTGTAACCAATGCTCTAGTAGTGTTCATGGACCTCATGAACATGATCTTTCAGCCATACCTCGATCGATTTGTCGTGGTCTTCATCGACGACATTTTGATCTACTCGACGACTGAGGAGGAGCACGCCTACCACTTACGGGTTATACTAGACACACTCCGAGAGAACCAGCTTTATGGTAAGCTCTCGAAGTGCCAGTTCTGGATACGTGAGGTCCACTTCTTGGGGCACGTCATCTCTGAGGTGGGATTTGCAGTGGATCCTACGAAGATCGAGGCAGTGTTAGCTTGGGATCCACCCAGGAGCGTGACGGAGTTGCGGAGTTTCTTAGGTCTAGCTGGATACTATCAGAGATTCGTTCCAGACTTCTCTAGAGTTGCGGAACCACTCTCATCTTTGACGAAGAAGGGGAAACCCTTCGTGTGGTCAGACATATGTCATCAGAGCTTCCAGGAGATGAGACAGAGATTGACCAGCACCCCTATCTTGAGGTTGCCTGAGGAGGGAGTAGGGTACGTAGTCTACTACGATGCATCAGGGACCGGACTTGGATGTTTCATGATGCAGGAGTGGGCAGTGATCGCCTATGGATCACTTCAGTTGAGGCCGCATGAGCAGAACTATGCTACCCATGACCTGGAGTTAGCAGTAGTGGTCTTCGCTCTGAAGACATGGCGACACTATCTGATGGGCGAGCGCTTTACAGTCTTTTCTGATCATCAGAGTCTCAGGTATATCTTCTCGCAGAAGGACCTGAACCAGAGATAGCAGCGATGTATCGAGTTCCTCCAGGACTATGACTTTGAGATAGTCTATACTCCTGGGAAGGGGAACGTAGTAGCCGATGCCCTCAACAGGAGGACGGGCATTCAGCTGCTCGAGGAGGCGATGGAGCAGCTAGCCTCATTGCAGATATCCTTCATGGATAGAGATGGAGTAGCCTTCCTTTAGTCACTCACAGTCACTCCTCCAATTCTACAGTAGTTCAGAGAGGCACAACATGGGGACGCTGACTGTGAGACGCGGCGTGTACAGATATCCTCAGGACAGGCACCTGATGGTTTCTCCTTTGGAGCAGAGCACGACATCCTTTTCAGAGGACGTACCATGGTACCAGTCGCTTTACGGGAGGAAGTGCTGAGAGAGTTTCACACTTCTCCTTTGGCGGTACATCCTGGGGTAGCGAAGATGTACCAGGATCTCAGACGACAGCATTGGTGGCCGGGCATGAAGAAGGATGTGGCAGAGTTTGTTTCTCGATGCCTCACCTGCCAGCAGGTGAAGGCTGAGCACCAGGTACCAGCAGGCTTGGTACAACCCTTGGAGGTCCCGGAGTGGAAGTGGGACGAGATATCTATGGACTTCGTGACTGGACTTCCACGCACTTCCAGAGGTCACGACTCCATCTGGGTGATTGTCGACCGACTCACCAAGTCAGCTCACTTATTACCCATCAGAGAGCAGGGCTCAGTGGAGAGCTTGGGACGTCTCTATGTTCAGGAGATTGTACGGCTTCACGGTGTGCCATCATCTATTTTCTTAGATCGAGATGCTCGCTTTACTTCTCGGCTTTGGAAGGGATTTCAGGAGGCGTTTGGGACACAGCTACGTCTGAGAACAACCTTTCATCCTCAGATGGATGGTCAGACGGAGAGGACCATTCAGACTCTCGAGGAAATGCTCCGCGCATGTGTCCTCGACTTTGGTCGTAGCTGGGAGGACCACCTACCCATCGTGGAGTTTGTGTACAACAACAGCAACCTCTCCACCATCAGGATGGCACCGTTCTAGGCGTTGTACGGCCGACCTTGTAGATCTCCTTTGTGCTGGATAGACCCTGGGGAGTCAGCACTTGTGGGACCGGAGATGGTCCAGGCCATGACCGGGAAGGTCCAGGTCATCCAGGAGCGGATGAGGACAGCTCAGAGCCGGCAGAAGTCATACGCTGACAGGAGGCGGAGGCCACTATAGTTCGAGGATGGCGACCACGTCTTCTTGTGGGTCTCACCTCGACGTGGTTTACGGAGATTTGGCCGAGGCGGCAAGTTATCTCCGCGCTTCATCAGACCCTTCCAGGTCCTCAGCAGGATTGGCGAGGTGGCTTATCGCCTGGCTCTACCACCTCAGTTGCACCGGGTGCACGACGTCTTCCACGTGTCTCAGCTGAGGAGATACGTGCACGACCCGACACACATCATTGAACATGGGGAACTTGACGTTGATGATGTGGTGACTTTTACGGAGGTCCCGGTGGAGATCGAGGATCGACAAGAGTGGGTCCTATGTGGATGGTCGATTCCTCTAGTGCGCATCAGATGGCAGCACGGGAATCTCCAGGAGAGCACTTGGGAGCGGGAGGCTCAGATGCGTGCTCAGTACCCTCATTTTTTCCCTAGTTTTGATGTATCTTTACGGGGACGTAAAGCCCTGAGGTGGGATTAATGTAAAGTCCCGTAAAATTCAAGGGAAATTTTTTCTTAATTTTCTATGGAATTTTACAAGAGCACGGTTTCTGACGGCACCAGATTCCGAGGCCCGGTGTGCCCGGAATCAATTTTCGAAGTTTGGCTCGGGTACGTTCAGTGAACGAAAGAGCAGGAATTTCTAAATTTTGAAACAGTGCTCGGAATCGAATTCCGAGGGCACCGATGAACTCGCAGCGCCAATTTTCGCATAAGGAGACCTTTTTCGAGGTTGCGTTTTATGTGGGTTGAGAGTCAGTTTTGGGGGAAATAAAATGAAGTTAAATAAATTGTGGAAACACAATTTATTTTTATCCATGTTGGTTATTTCCTCCCAAAGGGAGTTAGAGGTGAGAACCACATCCACTTAACCTCCCTTGAGAGGATTAAGTGTGGTGGGGCCCACACGATCCCTAACTCTTCAACTCCCCCTTAAAACTCCCAATAACTCCTCTCTTTTTAATTTTTGACAACTTGAGTTATTAATTGAGTTGAGTTCTTAATTTCAAACTTTTGAAATTCAAAGTGGTTTAGTTTTGTAAATAAAATAAGCCTTAGACTTATTTTATTTTGGTTAGTTCCTTTTTGCCACCTTGTGAAGTTTGGGAAGCTTTCTTCTTCTTCTTCAACCACGACGAAGAACTCAAAGAACACTTAGGCTCCGACGAAGAACACCGTCACCATAAGAAGAGAAAGACGTACCGTCTGTTCCCTTCTTCGCAGCCGGTGTGTTTGCGAAGATCGACGACGCCGCTTCTTTCGATCTTCTTCCCGTGTCAACGAAAGGAGACGCCGCTTCCTCCTCGGGCTTTCTCCATCAGCTTACGAAGCTTCTCCAGTGACATTACCTCTTCAGACGCACCTCGACGTCAACGAAATCGACGTACGATTATCGCGACGCCCGACATCCGCGACGCTTGTCTTCCGCGGCTTGTTGACGTCCTCCGCTCTTGAAACCGAGGTAGGGGATTATTGTTATTTTATTAATTGTTTCCGTTCTTGATTCTAGCATATCGAACCTCGTGGTTAATCGACTAAATGTTATCATTTAATGAGAGGGGGCCGGACCGCACAAACACGGCCAAACCCCCCTCCTTTGTTCATGATTGTTTCTTACGGATTGAACGAGACGGCGTGGTGCCGTCGCACCATGCGAGTATCATTCGGAAAGTATTGCGGGGCGCCGTCGCGCCGCGCCATGGAAAGAAATCCAAGAACGCGACGCCGTCGCGTCGCGTCGAATGCGCCGCGACCAGAGCGGGGCCGCGGCGGAGGGGCGCGGTGCCGTCACACCGCGCCGGACGACAAAGGCCATGGCCGGTTCCAGGCCGTGGTGGATCAAGATGACCGGCGGCCAGCCAGGCCGCCGGTGTCGGAAGCCGGAAGGGGACCGGCCTTTGCCTGTCCCGTTGTGAGGGAGCCGGACGGAAGGGAGAAACCCAGGGGAATTAAATTCCCCCGGCCTATTGAACGACCCCCCATAATGAGGGGGGACGCGATTTCACAAATGGGGGCAGGTGCCCCCCGTTTGTTTTCAATCAGCTTGGCCGAAGCCGAGCTGGCAGCGCGACCAGCGCGCTGCGCTGAGCCGGACCGGCGCCTGGCCGGTCTGCCAGGCCGGGCCGAGCCCAACCGAGCTGGGCCGCGCCGCGCCGGTCCGGGCCGCGCTGACCCTGTCCGGGGTGGGTCGACCCGGTTCGGGCCAGCCAGGGGGTTTCGGGCCGGGTCGGCCCGGGCCCGAAACCCCCGATACCGAACTGATTGGGTTCAAATGCCCATAACTCGGGCTTCAGACCTCCAAACGACGCGCCGTCAGCGGCGATGCGATCCTTGGATCGAGATGGTCGTTTCTCTATATTGCACTCAAGGTTTCGGAATACTTTGATTTTGGCCGGGTTGGTTCGTACACGAAACCAACCGGGCCTTCGGAGTGGAAACACTCATATCTTGAGCTACGGACATCCGATTGACGTGCCGTCAGCTTTGTTGAGTTCATCTTATTGAGACGGATCTTTTGGCATACTCCGCCCGAGGTTTGGACACAGGTGGAGTACGGTCGGGTTGGTTTTTCCTTAAAAACCAACCTGGCCCCTGGGACGAAAAAGCCAATAACTCTCAGACCGGACGTCCGATTGACGCGCCGTCTGTTGCGTTGAGTTCCTGTTGATGGCACGGAACTTTTGGATACACCAACTCTAGACTTTGTGACAGTTGATGTATCAGCCTCTCGGTTCGTGGAGCGGACCCTCCCGAACGAGCTTGCTGTGTGCGGGAACCCTAGAGCTGGTTGCGACTGCTACTGTGACTGCGACGACAACTGAGCAGAGATCCTTAGTGGATTCGATGACGATGACTACAACACTCAGCGATCCTGTGTGGATCAGTGCTACCGATCCTGTGTGGGTCCGATCCTGTGTGGGTCAGCGCTCAGCGGTCCTGTGTGAACCAGCGCCTACAGATCCTGTGTGGGTCCGATCCTGGTTGGATCTTTGCGGGGGTTAGTACCTATCGATCCTTTGTGGGTCTGACGATTTAGATGGATCAGTGATCATCTCTATCGTCTTTCGAAGAAGAATATCTGTGTGAGCTGAATCCTGTTTGCTTTCCTGTATGGATTGTGTTGTACTATCCTGTGTGGATTACGTTTTGCTTTCCTGTGTGGAATACGTATACTTTCCTGTGTGGACTGAGTTTCACTTGGGCTCGGTGGTTGGAGCGTATTGGAATTGATGACTTAGGTATATGTATGGGCATATACCTAAGCAGTGTCGGTTGTTACTTCGTGTTTGTATCTTTCCTTTTTGGTTTATCCTTTGTGGATTTTGGGAGACCTTCGGGGGTCTCGGTGTCCCTACTGAGTAGCTTATACTCACCCTTGCACGGGCTATGCCCGCACTACGTTGTGTTGGTTGCAGACGACGGACATCGTTGATCGTGGTTGAGGCTTGCAGAGCAGGACGGTACCTGGAGGTGGACCACTGGGCGGGACGTGCTCGGAGCGGACGGCGGGACCCGAGGAGCAGTGGAGCTATATGTACCTACCCTTTAGGTGGGATTTCCAGTGGACAACTCGGTGTAGTGGCTTTTACTTTACAGTTGCTGTTTTCCCTTTCGAGTTGTACTTTACTTTAAGTTTTGGGTTTGTATACTGGCCCATTTACTTTTCCGCAATTTCAGTTGTACTATGTTTTTTTACTTAGTGTTTACTTTTCCGCTTGCTTACTCTATGGTGCTTGTTTTCTTTACAAAGGAAATGCCTTCCCTTTTTACCGGGATTTACGCCTTGGTGCTAGTCACCACCCCCTGGCCTATGGAAGGCGGGCTTGGGGTAGTCACGGCACAGGCCCCGAGGACGGGTCGTGACACACTATTTCTCCCTTTATTAATTCATTTTCTTGGTTGAAATACTTGTTATTCTGTACTGAATCAAACATGGTATGATGCTTAAATTATTTAGGAAAATGAAATTAAAATGATTTGATAACCTTCAATGTACATTATCATGTGATTCCACAATTTTATATCAATTATTCATCAATTTTACATCACTAACATTATTTTTTTCTATTTTATAATGATAAATAAATAGGTGAAGTTAGTAAATATGAATTCCATATAGAGATAATAATATTCATTTAACGCCAATAAGTTGATATATTAAGGAGGTTAATTATTTAACTAATGACGTTATAAATCTTTTCATTCTGATTTCATTTTTAAATTATTTATGATCATCTATTTAATTTTCCCTATGTACCAATGGGTTACTGGTAGTTAACCATTTAAAATAGAAGTTTTAGTTTTTTTACATAAATTGGAAGAGGTTACTATTTAATATTATAAATGAATGAATAATTTTTTGACACAAATATTATATAAAAAATTTTATTTCTAGGAGATAGTGACGTGGTTCAAATTATTATCTTCATTACCATTTATTCAATTATGATTAACATTTACATGACAATAAAAATAATTTTAGGAATTCAAATTAATCTGATCTTCTCTTATATATTAATTTTTCAACCCTTTTCTTCTCTTAATCTTTTTTTATATACTTCTATATTTTTTATGTATTTCATCAATGCTAAATTTTAATCCACTTCACTTAACTATTTCATAAACTTCTCATTTTTTGTTTTAATTATTATTATTTTATTTGTTTTAGTTTGTTTATTTCATGGAATTAATCTATATTTCCTTCCTTGATGAGATGACCCTTCACCACAATACTGTGTAGTGTTAGCTCGATTTTTTTAGACATTGATAATGAGAATGGGTAAAAAATTGGTTCTATTTTCAGGGAAGATGATTCATGTAAAAGAAAAACAATTCCAAAAATAAAACAACATAAAAAAAGAAAAAAAATATTTAACATAATTCTAGTTTTGGGAATAGCAACAAGGTCAAAATTTGGAAATTTAGAGATCAAATTCTTGAAATAATTAAACAACACTTTCATCTAAAAAAGAAAAAGATAAATAAAATTGAATAATTTCTAGATAGGCATGTGATAGATAAAAATGAAAACATTATACCAACTTAATAGGAAACTGATGTTTTTTTGAGATTTAGAATCAGGGAAGTTGAAATACTCTTTATTTTTGAATAATAAATCCTTTATTAGCTTGTATCTTAGGTTTATAAATTAGTAGATGAAATAATAATATCGCTCAGTGATTCTATCCTATAATGGTATACATAATACAGACTCTTTTTGATTTTATTAATGTTTTTTAGTGTTTTTTTCAGTATTTTTTGTTGCTTGAACTTATCGAGGAAGAGATCATGTTACGATTTTTTATATTTTATCTTAATTTAATTTATAGGATATAGTTCCCAAATTTATATGAGGAAATATTTGAAACTCCAAATCATGTTTTTAATTTTTTCTTCATCAAATTCTTTCCTAGTTTAATGACCAAAAAGTGAGACATAAAATCACAAGGTTTTTCCAAGATGATGGTTATCTTTTTTTAAGATAATTATGTCTTGTTTGGGGGTATCCATATTTGGTGTCATAATCATCAATTTTATATCACTTATTTGTTGAAAAATTTTATAATGGTCTCACCCCTCGCAACCAAATTTTGGTTGATCAATCTTCTAGTGATGATTTTTATAATAAAACAACTAAGGAATCGAAATAAATCTTCAATATAAACTAAAAAAATCAAAAAATAAATGTTCTAAGAGTTTATAAATTCGTTGGAGTGAGTAAAAAAAATTCTCGTGGAAAAACTCCTAGGGTGTAAAATTTTAAGATAATAATAAAGAAATCCATCATAGGAAATAATTTTGATAATTTGAGGTGTATGGGCATCCAAGTACATATTATACTACCTTTTATTTTACTATTCACTATAAACAATGTGTTTATTTTTTTATTATGTGAATAAGAAATAGGTTAATAATGATCCATTTTAAAATAGTTATAACCCTGGATATAGGAATCAACCTAATTTTTATTGGAAAGATTAAGGTGATATTATGAAACCCATTGGACATGGTTTCCCAAATGAACCAAGATATTAACTTTGAAATCAAAATAGGGTCAATTTCCATAAATTGTAAATCAACACAAGTATGTATGAAATTGTTTTTTATTAAAAAAACTTATTCCCAAAAGGAATAAAAATAATCACTATGGTATGAAACAGATTTGGGTATCCAAATAATTGAATTATAATTTTTATAGTTTAAATGATTCATGAATTTTAGGGATAAGGGTAATCTATAAAGTAAAACTAAAATTAACTATACGAAAAATCCCATGGATATCCTAATATTAAGTGGTTTTAATACACATGAAAATGTTAGAGAACAATTAAGGAATATGTGATAAAAGTATTGAGTGAATTTGATAGGGAAAATATGCACAATAAAAAACTAAAAAAGTTTAATAAGTTCTAAAATTTATTGGAAGATGATTTTCCACCTAAAAAATGAAAAGAAAAAAATTACAAAAAAGTTATAATTAATCAAGGAAATAAAGAGGATAAAGCTTAAGGAAAAACAAATGAACTAGCACATTTTACATAACTTTTCATGACCAATTCCATTTTCTCTAATGGTTAATAAAAAAATGATGAACCAGAAAATCTCATGTTTATTGAGATGTTTAACACTTTCAACCTGAACATTCCCTTTGTAGAAAGAGTTAATAAAATTACATCATATTTAAAATTTCTCAAAATATTCATATTAAATAAGAGGAAATTTGAGGATTTTCCACCATAAACATGATTTGTATAAATGGTGTTTTTTTAGAAAGAAATTTTCCTCTGAAACTAAAATTACTTGGGAGGCTTATCTTACCATTTAGGACTGGATATTAGAATGATAAAAATAGTTTGTGAGACCTATCAGCTAGCATCAACCTCATTCCTCACTACTTATTTCTATACTTGTGAATTTAATAATTTAAATATAAATCAATTTCACTTTAGTGGGATGATAGGTCCATTAATTATGTAAATATATATACCATTATGGGTTGTAAATTATAAAAGGATTTTTAATTTTGTCTTTTGAGTATGGGTAAATTTGAGAAATGGGATTTATGTAAAAACTAAAGGATATGGATCATATTAAAGACATATTTTAAATTATGGATTGAGGCTTGGTAGGTGTTTTTTGTGCTCAAGTGAAATATAATTTCATCGGGTTGATGTTTAGAATTTTATAAAAGAACATACTTCATGGTTTCTATATAGTTAAGTGAAACCATGTGAGTAAACCATGTGAGGTTGATTTTTAAGGGGTGTTTGAAAAAGGTAGGTGTATGACTATATAAAACTTTTAAAAAATATATAATTTGTGTTTTAAGAGGATATTAATGACTGGAACATAATTTTTTTAAATGTTTGGACAAATAATGCAATAAGGTTTAGGTTAATCAGTGTCAACAGAATGATTGATGCACAATTTCGTAAACCATGTGGCTAGACCATGAATATTGTGATACCTTGGGGAGTGAGGTTTGAAATATAGGTTCATGATTTTGAAAATCATGAGGCAAAACAATTCAGCCTATATATTTCATTAAAAATATTAAATTCCCATTCCCCCATCTAAGTTTTAAACTTCCCCCTTCTCTTTCCCCCGCACATGCATCGAACTAGGGAGGTATCAACCCCTTCCTTTTCCTTTAACCCCCCCTAAAATTGGAGTCATTTATTTTATTATTCCATGATTATTTTAGGTGATAACCTCTCATTATTACTCGTTTATTCTTATCCTTAATATCAAATTGATTTTATGTGGTTTGGATTATGGTTCTTTGGACGAATCCATCATATCATGGTGGGATCATCATGATATGATGAGTTTTTTCTTGATGTGGCTAGAGGACATCCCAAGACGATGAAACCACTCTATTTTACACCATTTTTTGGATGTACATAAACTTGTGTATGTTACTAGTGTTTCTCTTAAATTTTATGAAATTAACTATTTATTTGGGTAGTTAAATTATGAAATTTATGTAGCATAAGACTGCGTTCATGTAGGGAGTGGATTACCCCCACCCTCTCACTTCTCATGATTTCAAAGAATTTATACTAATCAATGTGATTTTAGGAAATTATTATTATTTCAAGAGAATTTGATAATTAATTATAAACTATCATAATTAACGAAAATTTATCATATTGTTGGAGATAGTTTCTCGAGAGATGATACAAGTGTAGAAAATTATTTTTCTAGGGAACAATAAATTCATTTATTTCATTTAATTTATACCCATTTGGGTCATTATGTATCCAATAATTCATTTTATAGTCAATCACTCAAATATTGGGGGACAATGCATCAAGCTAGTACATAAGGGTCTATCATGTCCCTCAACACCTGCAATTATCCATAAGAATTTTAATTTAAAGAAAAAATTCATTTAAAAAAATGTTTGATCACCCTCACATTCATATACCACATATCATGTCATATATAACCAATGGATTAAAAATAATTAAATGAATAGGTTTCACTTGCCTCATAATAGGCATGGAATATTGAATACAAATGAGATAGAAGAGACTAAATAGGTTGTATGGCCTATGAACTGGCTTGAGGGAACTTGGTGGGTTCCCATGTGTTATGTTAACACTATAAGGGGTTATTATAATGGGTTGGTATTAGAAATATCATGTTTATCCTTAGAAACCAATGACCAATGGTGTGGTCATAGTGTGGTTGTAGTGATGAGTCAAGGTTATGTGATCTAGGGGACAACCTGAGTGATGTGTAATGGGTTTGGGAAGATGGAAAACCATTATTATCATGGTATGTTATATTTCTAGGATGAATGAACTTTCCACAATTTTTACTATATGATATTCTTAGGACGTGTTCCTAGGATTTAGAAAGTACACCTATTTTGATGAGATTTCTAAGATATTCCTTAGGATATAACTATTGATCCTGACATGATGAGATACCTAGGAAAATACCTAGTATAATTTTATTAAGCTATATGAGATGAGATTCTAAGGATAATTCTTATAATATGACTGTTGAGATTTATATGTCAAGATTTCTAAGCGACTCAAAATAATCTAGCGGTTGAGCGTGATTTGATGAGATAGATAGGATACTCCCTCGGGTTTGTATGTAAAGACTTATATTAGGAAATTTAAAGGATATACAAGATCATTCTATTGATATTGACGTAATGATATTACTAGTATACTCTCTAGTATTTGGATATTGATCTTGATATGATGATATACATAGGATATTCCCTAGGATATGGCTACTAAGACTTATATGATGAGATTCCTAGGATAGTTTCTAAGATATTGTAATTTATCCTAATATTATGACAAGATTTGGATTATTACTAGGATTCGGTGTTACACATAATGTGTTCGCATTCATGAGATTTTGGGGTAGAACTTATATAACCTTGACATTAATTATCATACTCAGAGACACTCTCACACGAGCCAAAGTAGGTATGGTTGATCTTGGGTGTTACCTTAAAAGTTAATGATTTATGGTGATTATATTGTTATATCCACAGACTATTTTATTTTATTAATATATCACATGTGTATACAATTATTGTTTTTTATGTTAGGGATTCCATTAGTGGTTCCCTATTGAGTTTTACTTACACTATGTTCAGGTAGACATGACACTGATGTTCCTGAGCAGGACTTATTTATGGAAGCTTTAAGTAGGGAAGTTGCATAGTGTTTTATAAACAAGTGGAATATCTTAGATGGATTCAATATATATATGACATAAGTCTCAAGGTCAGTAGTAGATCCTCTTAAATTTTGTTATTATTTTTATATGTTATTATCTAAGTGGGTGATTTGTTGGGATGTGCGATTGTATGCTTTTTCATTCATTTACCATTGGTGGATATATATTTTTATTTTGTGTTATTTTATTATTATGATAAATGATGTTAATTATTTATGATATTGTTACAAACCATGGTATGAGGGTAAAATATCTTCATGGTAACACCTTATACCCTCAATGATAGTTGGAATCATCTTGGATATAAGGAGAAGTTCCTAAGGTCACATAGCATCACCAGTCTAAACACTGTAGATATTACTTAGATGTATAGGTATTAAAAATTATTATCAAAGTGTATTTTTTATTTATTTTTACTATTTTGGTTTGGGTAGATAGGGAATAGAGATGTGAATAATTTTATGAAAGACCTTGTATTGGTGTATCACAAAAACATTTTACAGTGGGAAGTCCAGGTTACTAGGGATATATGATTTTTGTTATTGGTTCTTCTTGTTATGATTGAGATATATATTCAAGTATGATGTTCTTGTTAGTGGTAACTATTATGGTTTGGGATCATGGACTTTTCGAAAGAGGCTAGTGTATATGGTCAATATTCATTATATAGGATTCACATAACATTAACATACTTTTGTTTGACTGATATGACTAATGATAGAGGGTTCAAATATTAAATGTTTCAATAGAATATTATAAGGTGTTTTCCTATATAAATTGTCTTTGGTATTAAACTTAGTTGAACCATTATGTTTTTATTATTCTAATGAATTATCACAAGGATCTTACGATGAGATATTCACTAATGATATCTAGCTAGTCCCTCTCTGTAAGGGGTGTATAGTAAACCCCAATGGGTTATCTTAGTCATTTTATTCCTTGATACCAATTATAAAAATAAAATTGGTTCGATTACTTATGTTTTCAACAATAACCTACTGTATGTGTTCCTACATAGCTTCTTAGAGTCATTCTATTTAACTAATTCATATTAATATGATTATATGAATAATTATTATCATAGGGTGATGTCATTATATGTTGATATATGACAACATGATCGTTGAGAGGGTAGTATCATATATAGATACATAGTAACCATGAGTTCATTTGAGGGGTGGTAACATGGAATTTGATTACATATATGTATATTTGAGAGCCCTATATGGTTGTTTTGGAACATGAGTTTCTTTATGATATTAGGTATGGGAGCGGGGATGTTGAATCACGAGTCATGACTAATTAGGGACATGGTTTTTGGGCTAGGTGGGATAGTCTAGTGCTGTAAGATGTGTATCATGATATTGTTAAGATAAGTTATATGACTAACGTAGAAAATTTTCCCTAATATTTTTAGTTAAGTGTTGTGATATGTGAGGGTAACCTGAGAGAGGGGATCACCCAAACTTAACTACCCAATGATATGGTAATCATGGTTATATGCATCAAATTTTGATATCGGTTCATAGGGTGTGCTATAATGTATGTGTTATAGGAATGGATATTTCTTGGTCTTTATGAGGTAAATAACTATGTGTGATAACACTTTTGGTATTGAGGTTAGGTTTTCAATGGCAGGATCAGATTGATTCTTAGTCCTATTGATTCTAGAAACACTTTCTATGGGGTGGTGAGAGTGTGAGTAAGTTATTATAATTTTTTGGATGATTTATATTGGTGGGTGATCATGTGATAATACTTGTAATAATTGAGATTCCTTTGGACTAATAGAAAATAACACTGAGGTGTTTTGATTAAATGAAATTGACATGCTATACTACATGGTCAGTAGTGTAGGTGTGTGACCCTATATATGATGACATATGAATCCTGAGAGAATGATTAATGTTGTGTGATTGGGTAGTTTAATATATTAAACTCATTAATTTATATGATATTGAGGTGGAACACACTGGTTGTTCATGGTTATGGGTAGGTTTTGGCTATGTAAGTAACCATGTGTGTGGGCTAAGAACCTATGGATTCCTTGAAGATATTGCGGTCATAGTTTCTTTATGTTTGGATAATAGTGAGTAATGTTACCCATAGAACCGATTGGGATTCCATGGATGGATTTGGGTGTTGTGGTATATTTGGATGGAGGTTGTTCCTTTATAGGGGTTTATAGAATGGGATACTATGTCTTGGTAAGAGTGACACACATGCAATGATGGAACCTATTAATTTTATGCTTGATGAGAGGTATAAGAAAATCCATACATTGGGGAGTGAAATAATGTTTCTTGTAGTATGTGAATCTCATTAAAGATGAAATTGTTTTTGGATTCCATGGATAAAGTTCATGGTAAGTTTAAATTATGTAGTATTTGGTATTTTACATTGGTTCTCAGGTATGGGTAGATTATCCATGTCTAGTAATTATGTGTGGTAATGGAAAAACTAGGGTCCATGGAAGTATGACCTTAATGTGTGAAGGGTTGTCAGTTTGGTGATATTGGTCATTAGATAGTTGAGATGACACTAGGATGTTGGTGAGTATGTGAATATAAAATTATTATGTTCCTTGGTCAATACCATATTGAAATTTATATTTTTTATTCTATGGAATATATGTATCAGTATAGGGATTAAGATATAATTTTATGCGATCCAACAGTGAGTACTATTGGAGAAGAACTGATACTCATGGGTGAAGTATAGTAACAAATTTGGTTGGTTGAGGAACTAGTCCTGGAATTACACAATGTGTTGGGTTTAGAATTTGGTGTGGGCATCTGACTATTTTAGGATGTCTTCAATAGTCAAGTAATCATGATTGGATGATAAGATAACATTTCTATAAGTGTGACAGAGTGTTTTTGTAAATGATCATCCATAGAATTTTTGAATTATGTTTTTGTATAATACTGAGTGTGGTGATATGGAAGCTTCATCGACTGTGTTTATGGACCACTATGAATTCATTTTTGGTGTATGATTCTGATGATGGGGAACACAACCCCTTAAAATAAAATTTTATGATAAGATTATTATTGTAGGGAGAACTAGGAGCCTAAGGATGTATCGATCGATGACAGCTTTTTGTCTAAGGGTATATGGATGATGATAAGAACTGTCTCAGGGATTTGGTGAAAATGGTGAGTGTGTAGCACAAGATTGATGGGTAATCAACTCTTGTGTTTGGAGTTTCACAACATAATATTTTTTGATGTTCAGGGATAGAATGACATAGGTTGATCAAGAATTGAAAATCATGGTAGAATGGGATTTATGTTTTAAGGACCACTGATGCTTATCTGGGGTGAGAAGTGATATGGTGTGGAAATTTTAAAGTCCAATTGTCATTATGTGTTGTAAATTTCAAATGGAATTTGATTTTTTTGGATCTGAAGAAGAGGTCATTTTGAGAATCGGAATTCATATTGTAATTTTTGGAGCTCGAGTATATTATGTAGATTTGTTTTAATATAGATCGAGGTGTAAGATATGTTTTAGTTGATCAAGTTAATATCAAGAAAATTGGGTTTATGGTTTGAATTTTTTGTAAATCGGTTTACCCTATCCCAATATTATTGTACAATTAATGGAAACCAAATTAGTTCACCATATGAAGTTTTTTTTTCATAGGATGATGACCTATGATTGGCGCATCATTGATGAAAAACTATTAAAAATTTAAAATTCAAGATTTAGAGGGATATTAATGGTTTTCACATAATTTTGTAAAGTTTTCAACCAAACTTTGTGAGGTTTGAAACCTTGGATAATGACGTTTTTATGGTTCATGAAAACTTTGGAATACAATTTAACCAAAAAATATGGGCTGTCATATTTCATTTAAAAAGGTACTTTATATTTTCTCCTCTAAGTTTTAAATCCTCTTCTAATCCATACCTATCATGTGTTTCAAACTAGGGATATCCCCTCACATTCCTTCTTCTTCAATCCCCCTCATTTTACAGAACATTATTGGGTGATCCCATGGTGATTCAAGGTTATATCCTCTCATTCTCACCTTTATTATTCTCCTTGGAAGACCTTTGATTTTTGGTGAATTGTATTAGGGTTCCTTAGATGATTCTACCAAATTATTGTGGAATTATCTCAATATTATTGTGATTTTTCTTGAAACGGTGAGTGGATGACCCTAAATGATGAACACAGATAGTTGTGTAATGTTTAATTTGTTGTACATCACTCATTGGATTTTTTGTGTCTTTTTAAATTTAATGAAATTTACCATTGATATATGTAGTTAAATTATATATTTATTTGTGGATTAAGATCTAGTGCAATTTGTGAATGGGCCACACCTCATTTCTCATGGTTTCAAAACCGTTATGTGACTTAGTAAGATTTTGGTAATTATGTCTATTTGAATTAAACTAAAGAATTGATTATAAATTTTATATTTAATTAAATTTCATGTTATGGTTTGACATAGGTCCTCGAGAGATGATACAAGTTTGTATGAGTCTTGTACAATATTTGGTGATAGTGGCAATGATTTATTGAAGATAAAAACACCAAATGAGGTAGTTGGCCCTTTTTCATTTACCTTTGGTTTATGAATTGGTTTTGTATCACATAATATGTGGTTTGGACACTTTTGGTTGATAAAAAAATTACTTAAATGGAAATTTTCTTTAAAATGAAATTCTTATTGATAGATGAAAGTGTTGAGGGTAAAAATAGACCCCTATGCACTGGTTTAATGCCTCGACCATCAAAGGCCAAGGGATTTATTATAAAATTAATTCTTTGAGACATATAAACCAACAAGGGTATAAATTAAATTAAATAAATTACTCTAGTTTACCCTGGTATATGTTCTCTTAAACATCTTCTCATGGAGATGAATTTTAGAATGCATGGATTTTACCAAGTGGGAAATAGGAAAACTATGAGATGCATTATATCCATAAAAAGTGTATCAAAGAGATGGGTGAGTGATCCTTCTCCACTAATATATGATAAAATGAGTGGGTATACCCTATGTATATTTATGATAGGTTGGGTGAGTGGACCAACCTTGGATAACTCAGAAAATGTGATTGAAATTATTCAATCCCCTTTATGTAATTCCTATATAATGTTGCCTATGAGGTCAATAATCCCATGATACAATTATAGTAATTATCAAGGATTATATTATCTCTTATTGATGAGAATAGATTGAGATTTTATGATGAGATATAAGAGTCTATATTGGGTGTTTGGGTTGTGATGTGACTTAGGGGACCTCAGTGGGTGATTGTGTATTACGTTGACCATAGAGAGGGTTAGGGGAAGTGGGTTGGTTTCAGTGACATTGGGTGTCACCTTAGAACCCAAAGACCATTAGTGTGAGGCATGTGTTTCTATAGTGATAATTCTAGGTAGTGTTATCAAGGGTCCATCCCAGGAGATGTGTAATGGGTTCAGGTGTATGGCTATCCCATATTATCATTATATGAGATATTAATAGGAGGGATGCATTTACCTCGATTCATACTATATGGGATTCTATGGATTTACTCTTAGTATCCCACGATTTCATTTTATATGATAAGATACTTAGTATACTCTATCGGATCTGTATATTGAGGCAAATACGATGAGATACCTAGGAGACTCAGTAGGATCTGGTTGTTGATCCTAATATGATTATATTCTTAGGATAATCCTTATGATATGACTATTGAGCCTGATATTATGGGATTCCTAGGAGACTTTCTAGGATCTGGATATTTATTTTTCTATGAATAGATTCCTAGGATACCCCTTAGGATCTAGTTATTTAACCTAATATAATGATATTTCTAGGAGACTCCTAAGGATATGGATGTGGTGCCTAATGTGATGATATTCCTAGGTTTCTCTCTATGATATGAATATTGATCCTGAAATGATGATATACTAAGGATATTCCCTAGGATCTAGTAGCTGAGCGAGATATGACGATATTCCTTTGATACTTCCTAGGATTTGGTGATTTCCTATGATATCATTAGATGCCTTGGCTTATTGTTATGATATGGTTTTTATAGTGAATATATCTCTTTAAACATATTATTTCATGATTTTATGCATAATTATCTATTAAATACAAATCAATGATCGAACAATCTAGTGTCTTTGGAAGACTAGGTACATAATTCGAAAAAATGAAACCAGAATAATACTTTTTTTTACAAATCATTCATAATGAGATCTTAACTTCATTTGGGCTCTTACATCTGTATATGATAAACTAAGGAATACATTAGCAAAGGGATGTGTTAATAATATTAATAAGAGAATAAGGATGGAAATGAATCATAACACTTGAGTCAAATGTATAACATGATAACATAATAATAATTGGGTATGAATAAACTTGTAGAGGAATATCATATAGATCATGGAATCATATGATCATGGAAATATAGGAATATTTCAGCAACACATAACATCACATAAACATGAGTCAATGCTAACTTCCAAGATGGTATCACATGGTGGGCAGAGTCCCATAATGGAATAGGTTTACTCCATAATACCATACATAAAATCTTATAATAAAAAAAATTACCCAATGCATTGGAACACTATCTGAGAACACCCATCATAAAAATTTCATGCATATGTTTCCGATATAAAAAATCTAATATAAGAAAACCACATAGGGGTTACCCATGGAAGGAAATGGGTATTGTGATCATGTCAGAAGGCTTAACCAAAAGGAATACCATAATGGTTCCCATGAAAGAAGGGATTTAAATCATTATTGTCTATTAATAAGGGAAATATAACAATATATCATGAATAATTATTTCCAATTAATGTGAAAAGAATAAAAATAGTTGTTAGGAAATTTTAGAAATGTGCCACATAAGCATATTTTTAAGGAAAATAATGAACAATATTTGAAGAAGGTAAAGGAATAATTATTCCAATAAAACCATAAATAAATTGAAATAGTTTTTTATGTAAATATGAGTGATCATAGGAAAATATTTATGGCTTTAAAAAGTTTTTGGAGTGTACTTGAAAATGGGTAAGAAATGAAGAAGTTCCCTTTAATTGGTCTTACCTATCAGGAGGAATTGAGAATATAACCTTTTAAAACATATATTTACCCATCAAAGAAGGATATATTAATCTAGATACATAAGTTTGGAACATATAAACATAAATTAGAAGAATCATATAATAATAATGAATAAATATATTGGATTAAAGAGAGATAAATCTTAACCCAAAGGAAAACTAGAGGTTCAGATAGATCCCTTACCTTGTGTCCGAATGTGTTATAAACTTGCACTTAATGTCATGTATAATAAAATTATATTCATTAATAATTTTATTAATAACCTATTCCATAAATATTTGATTTAATATATTTTTATTAAGTTCATTTAGGGACACTTTTAGGAGTTATAATGTTAAATTTCATTGTTTGGGGTGAGTTTGTTTCACAATTTCATAGTTTAACATGAGTATATTTATAGACATTCTTTTCAATTGGGAATAGTACTATTGAAGTGAAATTATATGGTATTAATGTAACTATATAAGTTTAAATGGTCCCATATATCAATTTTATTTTAGGTATTATGATGAATCATTTGATAAATCATTAATGGTAACTATTTAGTTTATTTTGGCGGGTTTCCCGACCATCACAAACTAGTTATGTTTTATGTAATATTATGTCCATATATTAATTAAAGAGTGATAGATCATATATAATATATATATTTAGGCAATTTGAAACAATTATAAGTGAATTTAATCCTACCACTAATGTGTTAACAGGAAACAAAAACTCATTATTCACAAAGGCAGTGAATTGACATACCATGGATGTTGTTTTTGTTTTTAAGAATAAAATGATAAGAGAAGAAATTTTATGATGGATATTACATTAAAATAATAAAATTATGGTATATATATATATTACTGGATTTTTCATAAAAAATTGGAAAAGGGGTGAGAATATTATAGAAGAAGGAAGTAATTTTAAAAAGAAAAAGAATGATTTTACCTTCTGAATTTCATCTCCTTGAGAACCTTGTAAAGGCACATAATATTTGAATTTTGGTGAGAATAGAAACACTAGGATGTGGGTAAGAGTCTTATGAGATGAATTGGGCAGAATATTGGAATGTTCCACGGATTATGAGGTATGAGGAGAGGGGGTGGTATTTATAAGAGGAGAGGAGGGGTGTTTTTATTATTATATTCATTATTTTATTATTTTGGACCAAAACTATCAATATTATTGATTCTTTTGACTATATACCAAAAACTAGTGAATTTAATTTCTAAATAATGGGTTCTTCTATCTTGAACAAAAAATTCATGTATTTGGCTTAAAATGTGAAATAACATAAATTACAGCATTTCACTATTCAAAAAAGAAAATTCAACTATTTTAGAAAAATCTAAAAATTTACCCTAAATTTTTTTTATGTGTAGATTTAAAAAATGTAATAAATTTTATGAAAATAATTTCCTAAATATGATAAATTTAATTTTTAAATAAAATTATCATTTATTAAAAAAATATTGAATTTAATATTATACTCGATTTTACGGCCCTTTAAAAAATTATTTATGTTCTAAAAAAATTATCTAAATATTATAATAAAAATTAATAATAATTTTTAAATCCATTTTATGTATATGAAATTTATTTTATATCATTATATATAAGATCCCAAACTTTGTGGAGGTATGTACATATTTTAAATTTTGTTTCAATATCCCATTCTTGGTTAATGAAATGCTTCTCAGAAGCATGAGGAAGCTCGGGGTGATCTGGGGTTCTGGGGCACAAAAGGAGGGGAAACCGGATGAAACTATGCAAGGTTTATAGTTGGTGTATGGATAAATTAACCACGTGGCCTTCTCAAGAAAACATTATAGCCTTGGATAGAGGCATCCCACATGGTTGGTGCATGGTTGTAAAACCTTGCAGTGATCCCTTGGTAACCGTGTGACCCAACTCCCCTTGGATAGTGGCTTGTTCATGGGTTGTGCATGGTTTCGAAAACCATGTGGGTAAACTGTGAGACCCATTATAGTTGAAAAAAATCACAATATTTCCATTACAGTATTTTAAGAACCTCACCCGAATTTCTCTCCCATTTCCCCCTTACAACCCTAGGGATGAACCAAGGCTCCCAAATCTTTCAAGAGATCTATCTCCCTCATTTATAGGCTATTTAGAGCATCATCCATTGTGGATCAAATCTTTGGGTAATTCTAATCCTCTCATTTCTTCTATTTTTTTGGATTAGAGCTTGTATCTTGGTTGATCATCTTTTAAAGCTCTAAAACACTCTTTTTTTTTGTGGAATATAGATTGAGACTTAAAGGGGTGTTTGAATCAGGATATAAGGCTTCTATTAAGAGTTATTCTATTAGTGGATTCAATGTTTGTATTCTATAAGTTATATCCCACAGTTTTTATATGGATTTGTGCATGCAAGGTTGTGTTCTTGTTTTCCCTTGTTGTGTTCTTGGTTATGTTCATGATATTTGATATAATGTGTGTCCAAATGAAAAAATTGAACCCCAAATGATCCCCATGGGATGCATGGAGGATGACTTTAGAAATTTAGGGCCACCCATGGGGTGCGCCAGCTGTCCCATACGTGGTTAGAAAAAATGATAAAAAGTGAAATTGAATTGTGATTAAGTAGATCCCAAGATGAACGTGTTAATTGTTTATTGTGATGATTAATAAGTGAATAAGGGTAGGTGTTCCTAGATGTGTATAATGGATAAGTTATTATTTGTATATAAATGATGATAGGTTAAATGAGATTAATGGTAATTTTCCAAATGAATTTTGAATTGTACTTGATATGCATAAGTGGTATAATAAAAGGGAAATGATGAATGTGTTATGAAAATTAACATATAAAAATTATTGGATATGTTAAATGGTTAATATAGGGGAATTTTTGATTATTCATAGTGATTTAGGCATATAAAATGGGAGTTTGGCTAATGGTTAGTCAATATAAAGGGTAAATGTGTTAATGGGTTATGGATAATGTTAATTTCCATGTTGATTATTATGGTTTATGTTTTATATTGGTATTGGTTATGTTTGGTTGTGATATGGTATAAGTTTGGTAAATAGATAAATAACCATGCACACATATCTTGGTTGAGTGTATCATTGACACAAGGTTATATGCCCACGGGTCGAGTTAGAACAAGGATCTAAAATCTACCCACATTGCATGAATTAGGTATGGGGAGAAAGTTCTATTACCCTAATGGTTATATTCAATGAAACCACCTGGATTGAGGCATCAAGTTAAATGATTTATATAAGTGATGATGCGATTATCCCTAGTGAGATATGGAACTTTATTTATTTCCCCTATGAATTGAGGTTGATAAATATAACTTACCCATTGATAGCATGATGAAAGTGAACTAAGTAATAAAGATGGTATATGTATTGAAATTAGGAATAATGATAGAAAATATTTGTGTGAACCTTATTAGATAATGAAAACTAACTTGTCTTTATTTTCCCTATCTTTACTTAGCACTTGAGTTAACTATATATTGAATAGATATTTTTTAGATACTGTTTCTGGAGGATTACTAAGTTATACTCACACCCTACTCAGGCCATTGTTGGGTACCCAAGTATACATCATACTTGCAGGTCAAGAAAGGGGAAAAGTCTCTATTCTTGGGAGTTGAGTTAGTATTAGGATATGCATGGATGAGGTTCTAAGATCTGACTCTATACTGATTTTGGGATTCCGTTGTTTGTCCTTATTTTGGGTTTTGTTCCCTTTGGCACTGTTTGTCATGGCATTACATACGTACTCTTGGCTATGGTTTGTACCAAGTTCTGGGAAATGGTTTTTTATGCATGCTTATTGGTTATTACATGTTTTTTCTATTATTTTATTTATTTTCTGTTATGGATTGCTCTGGTAAATATAATATAGTCTCCAAAGGTGACTTATTTATAACATTTATACAGGTCGAAAACCATTAGTATTCGGTGATTCATGATTGAGGTCATGTGGCAACCCGAACTGAGTAACTGTTTAGTGGATTCTGGGATGGGGACATTATAAAGTGGTATTAGAGCAGGTCTTCTCTATGTTTTACAATTTTGTGATGGTAGAATAGAGGTTAAGAAGGTGTCATTCCATGGTAATGATCTCATGCCTCGGAGTGTCTAACCCGTGTATGATGGAAAACCCAATTCACCCATGGTGGGAATTGTTGTTGTTTTTGTGCGTTGTTACCTTTGATGATATTTCACCATTGGGTGATGAACTTGTCGTTTTATGTGACCATTTGATGATATTTTACTCATGTCCACAATGTCATGGGGATGTGCATTCATGCATAGGCACCAAAGTATATAATGGGCATTCATCATGATAGGCACACATAAGATCGGTGTGTCGAGTGTGAAAGGTAGAATTAATTTTACTTACTTGGAAAGATGAAGAAAATGGTCTCTAATAAAATGATGGAAATCAGTAAAAAGGGAAATAAAATGAAATATTGGTTAGAGAATTAGGTCTAACGAGGGATTTAGAGTGTGTAAAAACTTTTAATGTATTAATTTATGAGGTGGGAAATGTACCTAAAAGGGAAGGTTTATGTTGTAATTATGGAAATAGTTTTAAAATGGTGTCTATGGTATGTTTTGTAACCATGTGAGTTAGTTACCCAATGTTAACTATGGAACATTATATGGATGTTCATGGGTAGTGTTTGGGATTTGTTTGATGACCCTTGGGAGAGTTTATATAAATGAGTTTTTTATGGATAGAAGAGATCCTTATTTTATACATAATGTGGGATATTTATGTTATGTATTCTAATGATCATGTTCGGAATTGTAGATAAATGTCTCCATTGAGACATGCCCCAGTTGGGAGACAAGAGGATGTTTCCAAAAACTCCCCTATAGTAGTGAAGCAAGGGAATTTGGTGATATGGGACAATAGAGAAGAGAAGTTCCATGAGAACCTTTATCGCTTTATGAAAATAATGGAATAGGACCCATGGTGGGTTTTGCTGAGCATGTTTTAGATTACCCATAAGTTTCAGCTGTAGAACCCTCCAAACATTATCAGAGAGGTTGGGTCATATGTAGCCATGTTTAGGATATAGTACATCTAGAAAATTCTCAATCATCTGGATAATCTTTCTAAGAAGTTAGTAAAGTTAACATCCTATATGTTGAGAGGTCGGGAAAAGCATTGGTGTGATATCATTATGAAGACCGAACATGATGAGGGAATGTTATGGAAAATTTTACAAGAAAAGTATATTAATATTTCCTATCCAAAAACCTTGAGGCAATATAAGGTATTGATTTTATTAGTTTTTTCCAAAGGGAAATGATGGTAATGGATTATGCTTGACATTTCACCAATTTGCGACACTTCATTCAAAAATTGGTAGGATATAAGGAGACTGTGGTGAATAATTTCTAGGATGGGATGAGATATGAGATCAAGTATCAGTTAAACATATTCTCTCAAAGAAGGTTTGCAGATGCAGTGGATCATGTCCTTATCTCAAAAGGGAACTTGAAGGGAACTTTAGGTAGTGGACTCATGTTACCAGTTGGGCAGACGAGTGGTGTGGATTCCAAGGACAAGAAGTGTCATTTTTGGAGTTTTCATCATGGTGTTAGTTCTCATAGTAGTTATAAGAGAGGGTCATCATATCAGAGTGGGGATCAGGTATTCTGTTACTAGTGTTGTATGTTGGGTCACATGCAAGGTTAGTGTGCTCAACCACCAGTCAAGTTCTAAGAGTGTGGAAGGTTGTGCCATGTGAAGAGGTTCTATAGGAACCTGAGGAAGTTAGGAAATGATGGAGTTCATAGAAAGATGTTGAGTGTAGTAATGGGGTGGGTTACCTCGTATCAGGCAGATAGTTGGAGCTCCATGGATTGTACTGGTTTGCATGGTGGACATGGTACTTTGGGGCAAGATCATCCATAACAATAGAGTTTTGTAGTGCCGGGAACACATACTGGATTCGACGATATATATTTAGGTCAACTTTACATAGTTCAGACTACACCTCGAGGTTATGAGGCTAGAGCATATATTGTATGAGGTATAATCCTTGTAGCTTCCATGCTTTCTAGTTATTTATTTTTGTCAGGAACCACACACTCTTTTATCTCTGCTCAGTTTTATGTTGTGTTGGGAATAGAAGTGGAAAGTGTGTGTGGGGTTATGTCAATTTATACTCTGTTGTGGGTATGATATGAGGATATCAAAAAATGTAAGGGTTGTTCTCAAGAGTTTTGTGGGTACCATTTTTTATGGGACATGTTTTTCCTCGAGATTTTAGGATTTGAATTGACCTTAGGAAAGTATTTTATTGTGTTATACCAAGATCATATAGACTACTACCATCATCAGGTAACATTTATGTATCTTGATGGGGACATGTATGTCCTTCGTGGTGACTGGGTTGTTTGAACTTTCCGTGTAGGGCCAGTTTGTCAGCAATTGGGAGAAATCATAGCACGACTGGCATGTTTTATGCACGATGATGGACGTGTTGAGCAACCAATATTTTCCCCTTTGTGGATATTTTTATGGATGTGTTTCTTGAGTTATTATTGGGGATACTCCCCAATAGATATGTTGAGTTTATGATTGAGTTAAATCTAGGGGAAGCACAAGTTTCCATTCCACCATATCAAACAACACCAGTATAACATTAAGATCTTAAGACTCAGTTAGAGGAACTGAAGAAAAAATGGTCCATACATTATAATATGTCACCTTGGGGATTTCTAGTTCTATTTTTGAAGAAAGATGATGTATCATTGGGGTTGTATGTGAATTATAGAAAGTTGAATCAGATGACGGTCAAGAACCAATACCCTCTTCTGTGAATCAATGATCTTTTTGACCAACTAAGAGGTGATTTATTGTTTTCTAAGATCAATTTGAGAATGGTATATCCCTAGATTAGGGTTAGGTCTTATGAATAATGTGTACTACTTGTAAGTTTAGTTTAAGGTTTTGTGAGTTTAGGGTGATGTTATTTGGGTTGAATAATGCGCTGGTTGTCTTCTTGGTTTTAATGAACCAAATATTTCACCCATATCTAGTTTAGTTCATAGTTTTCTTCATTTATGATATCTTTGTGTACTCTAGAACTCATGATGATCATGACCAATATCTTCATATCAACCTGAGTACACTAAGAAAGCATGTTCTACACGCCAAGATATCAGTATGTCATTTCTTGAATGAAAAAGTGTATTTATTGGGTCACATTATCTCCGAGGTAGGTTTCTTAATGGATCCATAGAAAGTGAAGGATGTTGTGTCTTGGAACCAGCCCAAGAATGTATCTAATGTTTAGAGTTTTGTGGGATTTAATGGTTATTACTAAAGGTTAATACAAGATTTCTCCCATTTGGAAGCACCACAGTTATGCTTAACCAAGAAGGGAGTTAATTTTTAATGTTCTGAGGCATACAAGAATGCTTTTCAAGAGTTGAAGAAGCGGCTGATGACTACATTGATCTTGATCTTGACCGACCAAGGTAAGAGATGCCCATTTTTTGTGATGAATTTGGTGTTTTAATTTGGAAGTGTTGATGGAGGATGACCGGGTTGTAACATCTGGGTCAATGTAGTTGAGGCCTCATGAAATAAATTACCCTACTCATGATCTTGAGTTGACCGCTATGGTTTTTTCCTTAAAGTGTTGGAGGAACTACTTAATGGGAGAGTGGTTTATAGTGTTTACCAACCATAAAACCATTAATTATATATTCTTTAAGGGTGTTTTGAATATCTGACAATGAATATGGTTCGATTACATGCAGTTTTTGACTTTGAGTTGGTTTACATGCCACGAAAAGGGAATAATGTTGTAGATTCCCTGATCCAAAGACTTAGAATATGGTGGTTCATGAATCCAACTTTGACTGGAGAATGATGGACTTTTTAGTGAGATGAACTTGGAGGTGCATGATGAGAATGGGAAGATGACCCTTGAACCCATAACAATTGAGTCCATGCTTTTGAGATGGGTCAAGGAAAGTCATCTTTTGGATCCAGAGTGTTTTTCTATGAAGGAATTTCTTAAAGGTAGGGAGTTAGATTCTAGTTGGGATATTGGTGATGATGGAAATTTCAGTTTTGTGGCCATGTGGTTGTACCAATGTGTATGTGGGAAGTGTAGATATAGGATTTTCATGTATCAAAGTCAGTATTTTATCATAGTTTTTCTAAGATGTATCGTGATCTTCGTAGGTAGTATTGGTGGCTGGGAATGAAGAAAGTGGTTGTGAGTTTTTTGGCACGATTTATTACCTGTCAATAGTTTAAGTCCAAGAATCAACAACTAGGTTAGTTTTTATAACCATTTCCCATTATTCAATATAAGTGGGATGATATAATGATGGAAATTATAGAGAAACTCTTGGGGATTCCTCAGAAGAATGATGAAATCTAGGTGGTTGTGGATCGGTTGACTAAAGTGGCCCATTTCTTGCTGATCCAAGAGAATTTCACTATTGATCAGTTAGGTAAATTTTATGTTTGAGAGATATTATGGTTTCATGGTGTACTGAGAACTATAGTTTCATATCAATATCCACATTTTACATCGTTCTTCTAGAAAGGACTGCATAATTCACTCAATACTCAGGTGTTTTTTAGTATATATTTTCACCTGTAAATGGATGGGTAGTCGTAACGTACAATTTATGTGTTGGAAGATATGTTGAGGACTTGTGTCCTAGATTTTGGTGGTTCATGGGAAACCACATGTTTCTTATAGAGTTTTCTTACAACAATAGTTTCTAGGATACAATTCAAATTAAACCATTTGAGGAGATCTATGGGGGGCCATGTAGATCTCTACTAGGTTGGTTAGAAACTACAGAGTCTGAGCTGTTGGGACCCAGTCTCATGGAGGAGATGTTAGAAATGGTTCAATTTATTTATAAACACATGAAAAAAGATTATAATATACAAAATTCATACGAGGATCAAATTCATATAACTCTTGTGTTTCTGATGGGTGATAGTGTGCTTCTTCGAGTGTCTCCATGGTTGGGTCACCTTTGAATTTGAAAACTGGGCAATTTGGTGCCAAGGTATATGGGACTGTTTGAGATTGTGGAGAGGATCTTACCAGTGTCTTACTGATTGGATATTCCAAAAAAATATAGTGGAATGAATGATTTTTTTCATGTTTCATAGCTTAGTTGATATCCCCCTGACCCATCTCAAGTGATTAATGTGGAGGATGCAGATCTTCAGGCTAATACATCCTTTGAGGAGTAGTTGGTTCATATCATGGATCATAGTGAGAAAGTATTTCCAGTCAATTCCATGAATTTAGTTCAATTTTTTTTGGAAACATGGAAATATTCAAGAAGAAATGTGGGAAATGGAGTTGGATATGTGAGCCTAGTGTCCCGATATATTTTCTTCATAAACTCAATAACTCTTGGAATCATAACTCAAGGAAGATTCATTATAAGGTGGGGAGGTTGTAAGATCCCAATCATCGTGGATGTATGTCTCTATTAAATTTTGGTCTCAATATATTGTTCGTGGTTAATTAAATACTTATTAGGTGTATGAGGAATCCCAAGGGTGTTCCCAAGGTTTAGGGAATGAAGGGAGGGGAAACCAGGCCAAACTATGCAAGGAAGTCGGTTGGCGTACGATTAAGTAAATTGCGTATCCTTCCCAGGTAAACCATGTAGCCTTTAATAGAGGCATTCCACATGGTTGGTGCATGGTTTTTAAACCATTCAAAGATTCCCAAAAAACTATGTGACCCAAATCCCTTTGGGCTGTGAATTTCACATATTTTTTTCAGAATTTGGAAAACTGTGTGGGTAAACCGTGCGACCCAATAAAGTTTAAAAAAATTAAAAAATTATTATTACCAAATTTTAAGAACCTTACCTGAATTTCTATCCCATTTACACATTGTAACTCTAAGGGTGAAACAAATATCCCAAATCATCCAAGATATCTATCTCCCTGATTTTTAGGACATTTGGACCATCGTTGGTCATGGATCAAATCTCTGTGTAAGTATAATCCTCTCATTTATTCTATTTTCTAGATTAGGGCCTGTGTCATGGGAGATATTATTAAAAGGATATAAAACCCAATTTTTTGAGTGGAATATTGGTTGATAATTCAAGGGGTGTTTGAATCATGATCAAAGTCTTCAATTAAGAGTGAATTTTCTAACGGATTTTAGGTAGGTGGTCTATAATTTATATCCCATAATTTTTATAGGGATTTCTTCATGAAAGGTTGAGTACTTTGATTCCCTTATTGTTTTCTTGGTGCCATGAGTGATATTTGATATAATGGGTGTAAAAATAAAAATATTAAACCCTTAATGATCCCCATGGGAATCATGGAGTATTACTTGACCAATTTAGGTCCACCCATGGGGTGCACTAACCGTCTCGAACATGGGTAACATAAATATTAACATGTGAAATCAAATTGTGATTAAGTAGAGAACAAGATGAACATGTTAATTGATTAATGAGATGATTATGAAGGTAATATGGTTATTTTTTCAAATATTTGTATAATGGATAAAGTATTTATTTTCTAGACATGATGATGGGTTAAATGGGATAAATGGTAATGTGCCAAATAAATTTTGAATTGTACATGAAATGAATAAGTGGGATAATGATGGGAAATGATGAATTTGTTATGATAATTAACATATGGGAGTGATTGTATATGTTAAATGGTTAATGTAGGGGAATTGGTTACTATTCTTAGTGATTTTGGCATAAGAAATGGGAATTGGGATTGTGGTTATAAAATGGAAAGGATAAATATATTAGTGGGTAATAACCTAATGTTAATCCCCATGTTTATTGTTATGGTTTTTTTCTATTAGTATTGGTTACATTTGGTTTTGATATAAAAAAGTGTGTTGAATGGATAAATAAGCATGTGAACATAGCTTGGTAGAGTGGGGTATTGACATGAGGTTCTACACCCACAGGTTGAGTTAGAATGAGGCTCAAAACTCCACCACACAATTCATGGATTTGGGAATGGGATAGATTTCTATTCCCTTAATGGTTTTATTCACTTTGACCACCTAGATTGAGGATCCAAGCTGAGTGTATTATATATATGATGATGTGATTATACCTACTGAGATAAGTAACATTATTTATTTCCCCTATTCATTGAGATTGATAAAAATACCTAACCCATTTATAGCGTGATGAAAGTGAACTAAGTAATATAGATAGTATAAGTATTAAAATTGGGGATAATGGTAGAAAATAATTAAGTTAACCTTGTTAACTAATGACACCCAACTTGTATTTATTTAAATTTTCTTTACATTTCACTTACATTCACTATATATTGAATGAATATTTTTTAGACACCATTGGTGGTGGACTACTGAGTTATACTGACACCCTGCTCGGACCAATGTTGGGTACTTGAGTAGAATTAATACTTAGAATTCAAGAAAGGGGAAAGGAACTATCATTGGGAGTTTATTAAGGATTATTATGAGAATAGGTGTGGTTCTGGGCTTTTAGTCAGGACCAATTTTAAGATTCTGTTGTTTGTGCTTCTTTTGGGTTTTGTTCACTTTGGCACTATTTAGCATGACATGACATACTTACTATTGTCTATGGTTTATACCCAGTTTTGGGAGATGGTTACTTATGCATGGTTATTTGTTATTACAAATTGTTTTTGTTATTATATTTATTATATGTTGTGTCTCACTTTGGTAAAGAGGGTATAGTCTCCCCATGTGACATATTTATACCCCTTACATCTAGTCGGAAACCTATGGATTACAGGGAGGCACCCTTGAGGTCATGTGACAACCCAGCCTGAGGCACCGTTTAGTGGATTCTGGGATGGAGATGTTACATTATACTTATTCAAAGTTTAATTATAACATTTTTGTTTTATAATAATACATACACTTAATTTATCATTTTTAAAACATTTATTTACTTGTATCATTATATAAATATATCATATTTTCATTTATAATATACCTAAATATTGTTTCACACATTCATAAGTGAGGTTAATATTCTAATACCTATATTACTATTCCTAATGGCCATATTACTATTCCAACTTTCAGATTACTATTCCAATAGTCATGTTACTATTCCAATGGTCGTATTACTATTCCAACGATCATACTTATACCAGTTATATAGGTTCCTTAATTTCTATAAGTACCTATCATTTCATTCATACTTTATTAAATTATATTTTATATCAAGGTTATATATATTTTCATCTTCAAAATAAGTATGGTATTTTTAACATTATGTTTCATTTCTATATCATTGTTTGTGAGTGCAGATATTCTGGTTGATCGAGTAGATCCAGATTTTCCTATACTAATTATATCATTTTCTAATTATTTCCATGTTGTAATATTTGAAATTTTTATTTGTTTATTTTATGAGTTATGTATAATCCTCAAATTTTGAGAATAATGTTTTTTTTGGATTCCTTATTTGATGTCTGTGCTTTATACAACATGAAATAATTATAAAAAGGGAATTTCCATCGATAAAATTCTATGGCGTTAATTTTTTTACACATAATGTGTTTACATCCATGAGATCCTATGGTAGGTCATGTTTCCCTCCATTATGAAGTATCATTCTTAGAGACATGCTAACACTATCTAAATTAGGCATGATTAATCTCAAGTGTCAATTTAGAACCTAATAATTGACAGTAATTATTTTATTATTTGTGTAACTTTTTTATATTCATATAATGTCACAAGAACACACACTGATTTATTAGTTTTGTTAGAGAAATAATTGGTGGTGACCTATTGAGATTTTCTTAAAAATTTCTTGGGTATCTATGATAATTGGGTACCCAAGAAGATCATATTTATCACAAGATTGGATAGGGAAGTGACTCAATATTGCATGGATGAGTGGGATAGATCAGATAGTGTAAAAATAAAGATGATATGAGGATTAGGGTTGGTATTAGAGGATCCTACGTTTTTTGTTTTTGTTTTTTCTATATGTGATTTTAATTGTAGTTGATATGTTGGGACTTTTTCTTTTTTGTATCCACATTAATTTGTTTTTATTGGATATAGTTATTTATTCTATTTACTCTAATTAATTTTAGTCATGATTTTGGTTATTTCCATAATTAATACTAACTTTAATATGAGGGTATAGTCTCCCAATAGTAACACCCGAGACAATTTTTGATAAACAATATCCTCTAGTATATGAGGATTAATGTCTAAGGTTATATAAAACCACTAGATATTTCATAGAGTGGCCAGGGGCATGAGAATTACAACATAACCCATTGTGAGAGTGGATAAACTATTAGTTAATGTTGGTAAGATCACCTTACCCATGGATTTTCTATTTCATAAAATGGAGTGGGACAATAAGGTCCCAAACATCTTTATCAGACCTTTAATTTTTACTATTCAAGCAATGATTGATGTTGCTAAATGAAAATACATTTTTTTTGTGTTGGTGATGAACATGAGGAGTTCAATGTTTTTTGGAAATACATACATGAGTAAAGTTGTAAGATAATAGATATGGTTGAAGAGGGTTTTATAGAAGATATTAGGAATAATAATCATGACGATTATGGAGAAATATATCAAGGTTCAGTTGATGATAACTTTGTGTTAGAATTTGTTATATTTGATTCTAATAAGGAAATAAAAATTTAAGGAGGGTTGAAGAGAACATTTAGTATGTCATTGCTAACAATCTTCAGGTGGTTTAGCATTAAAATCTACTATGTTGTAAGTGTATCTTGGATTTTTATTTCAAACTATCAATATTTTTTTATGTGATATCATCTTACCTTTAATATCATTTTATTTAGAGATTCACATATGTCATCTTGTGATCCATGATCCCATTACAAGAGGATTCTCATATAAAACTGAGTGTTAAAAATTCTCAAAATATTAGAAAAAATATGTGGACAATATTTCTCATTTAGTTTCTATAATCAAAGTGAATCTACATTTAGAATATTTCACATGTGAAAATCTAGATATAACTTTAGAAAAGGTTAGCAAGTTTGTTTTTGTTATCAATATTTATTCAGAATCAATGTTTTTATCCATAGTTCACAGTGAATTTCTAGGAGAGATTGAGGACGTATCTTCATTGTCTAACAAGAAAAAATGATACTGAGTTTCTATTGTTGATAAATTTAAGTCATTTTATGGATATAATGATAAATATGCTGTTGTTATGGCACCTATTTATAATAGGTTTGAGGTCTCTAAGATAGGGGACACTATTTAAATTTTTCTGCTTAGTTGGAATTTATTTTGGCTGTTGTCATGCATTTTTAATACTATTTTTATGCTTTTTATATAGAAATATAGGTGGATTGAAAAATAATCCCTTTTTATTGTGGATTATTTCTATAAAAATTCAATTAATGTTGTTGTTTTGGAAATTATAAATGATAATGGTTATTCTTTCTTATAAAATATTGAAGTAACACCCAATGAGAAATAAATACTTCCATGTGATCATGATTATAATTGTAGTGTAAATGTATAGTAGGGAAATTTAAATATTTAACTACTTGGGGGGTGACACATGATTCAATAAATCAATGTTTTTTTGGTTTTTCTGGGAAATAAAAATACCTCACCCCTTTTTTTATATAAATTATAATGAAGTATGAATAAGTATCACCTCATACTTATATATTATTTGATTTCAAATATAAAAAAGTAGGCCCCATGGATAAATTCAGTATATCTTTAATTAGTGGATCAATAGAATAGAAAATATCATGGGAGATATATTTTTTAGCCTACTTTGAAATTTTAATTGTTGAACTTATTACACACTACCCTAATAGATTTCTAATAATTTTACTGAAATGTTTGATTAAGTATGTATTAGATATGTTTAATATTATAATTGGTTTTTACATCCATATTTTTTTGTTTTTATTAAGCATATCTGTTAAATTTCATTATGAATATTTATATAATCTTTTAAAACTGTTTGGAGTTGGTGCTGGAATAATGTAAAACGTTTTATTTTATGTTTTTATGTTACCCTTGTACATGATTTTGAGATGATGAATTATGAATATTTTTGAACATAAACTGTTAATGTAATGACGCTGACCCTAGTATCCTAGATCCACTGGTTAATTTATTTAATTGGAACTAGATACAATAAATCACATATAAAATAATAGTTTAGTAGTTTTTGGTTATATATGTACATATTTGATTCCCAAATTTCACTTAAAAACATAAAACATGACATTGTATTTTCTTTGAGATCATATTTATTCCCTCTATAATATCCCTGGATATAAATCATAAAACATTTTATAAAATCCTAAGTAAAGGAAACATAAGAAAAGGGTGAGATTAGATGCTCAAAAAGGGACTTGATACAATATAAGCTAAATAATTCTAGAAAAATATGGAAAGAATATATTATGGACAAATAATTAAATATTAATAATGACATTAGTTTGAAACTTATTCATGGATATAGAAAATATTCAAATAAAATTTTGGACATTAATAAATAATTTCATAATGATGGAATACATAATAAATACATATAAAACTTATTATCAAGTCATTATGCCGAGAATTTTAAAAATAACTGCATGGATTCATTCTAAGACTTCTACATAAATGAGTAAGGCCTTGGACAAGTACCCAATCTATCTTCTGTTGTGGTATACACCAATACATGAAGGCGATTAGTAATTCTGAGACCCACCCATCACTTAATAATTCCAATGCATTCATCATACGAATAAAAAACTATAACTTATGTAAAATTCCATACAACTCTATTAGTGTTTGTATTGGAAGAACTAACATACTAAATATCAATACATTCCCTAATCATGATAATCAGAAACCATTTAGAGAAATAAGCTTGATTATATCAAAAGATTATAACATTAGATAATCATAAGATTCAAAAAAAGGATGTTGATATAGATGAAAATACTCCCAAAATATCACTAGAAAATTTATTGAGGAAAATAACCCATTTCAATTTGAAAATAATTATTTAAAATCTAAAAATTTCAAAAAAATTAAGAATTTTTTTCTTTGAAACGAACCTTGTAAAATTTTAAAGTAATCTTCAAATAAATGAGTGGTTATGGTAACACACTGAGTTTTTATAGACCTTTTTCAAATGAATTAATTTTCATTTATTTATTTCAATTCACTAATTCAAACATTCCATTAAAATGGAACCAACTTGGGGTATGTTACATGAAACATTGAATTGGCATACATTACATGCAACACTGAGTTTCTATGACACATGTTTTCTTGTTATAATTATTTAAACGAGGTAGTTAAAACCTAGAAATTAAACATAGTAATATGAATAGTAGTAACTAATTCTAAATTATTTTCTAGTGTTTTTATATAAATTCAAAATATTTATAATGAAAAAATAATTTTTGGAAAAGCTGTTATATGTTTTAAAATAATAATTTATTAAATGAAATTCTTTTTATGTCCTTATGTAAAAAATAATAAAATTAATTTTAGACACATTTAGAAATTTAATTTGATAAAACAAAACTATGTTTTTAATTCATAATTTCAAAATTATATAAGGGTGATTTTTTAGGAATTTTCTAAGAAACTTTATTTTTGGATGAATAGTGAAAAAATACTAAATTTTATTTAAAAACTTATTTTTTGTATAGTTTATTTATATAGTTAAATTACATTTTAATTTGTTTTTAAATTCACAATAGATCAATTATAAATCTATTCATCCAATTCATGTCATTTTAATAATTTTTTATAATGAATTTAGATATTATATATTAATGAACATTTGAATATACTCACTTTAAAAAACCTCATTCTTGGCATGTTTGATAGATTAGAATTAAACTTAATTTTTAAACTTTTGTGAGTTTAATTAAGTAAAATGGAAATAAATGGTTTTAATAAAAATTATATTTATAGTCTAATATGATCAAATTAATTTTTTACCCATGATATTAGTGAAAGTGATTAAAATTAATTAGAATGATTAAGTTAAAATTGATCTTAACATGGGAATAAACCTTAAACTTAAGGGCCAAAATGACCTATACACTTGTAAAAAACTCATTTTGGGCATATTTAGGCAACAAACCTATTATTATTGATTTTTTTTTTGGTTTTTGATGACTTTTTTACGTAAAGAGGTTGTAAAACCTAACTTTCTTTAAAAAATGCCAAGTGTGTCATTTCCCTCCCATATAAAAGGAAACCACCTATCCATATTCTTCACACCTATCAAAACACATAGGTTAAACCAAGATATACCCAATACAATTCCAAATATCCCTCACTTACTCCTTGAATATTTCTTTTGGGAAGAAAGAAATCCATGTAATCCCTTTGGTGAAACCCAAAAGGAGTTTCATAAAGAAGAGGTAACATCCTTCCTCAAGCTCCTTTATTTAATTTTTAGTCCCCACCCCATCCACTCCCCTTATTACATGATTATACAAAAACAAAAGTATCCTCAATATTTTGATTTGTTTCTATCATAATATTTTTACCTACACTTACATACACTTTCATCTAATGGGTAATGAATATCTTATTTATGTGTACATTGAACTACCGTCTCACAAAACAATGATTGTTTGATTTTCCTTTACCACAATTCATGGTTGGGAATTAGGATGGATATGATGTTTAAATATTATATATATTATATTTATTATGTCTTTATTCTTATGTAATTTTTTTATAACACCAACCTTTATACTTTTCATTTTGTGTAAATACGATAATTTCTTTAAAGGAATTGTGGACCCCTCCCCATCAAAATGACGTTATTCATTCAAACACTACATGGAATGTATTAAAGATATGTTTAGTAAACTTATATGATATATATGCTATAATAATAATTTTTTAATTATGATATATATAAATATATATATACTTATATATTATTTATTCTCTTTCTTTCAATAACAATAATCAAACGAAAACAGTGTTCATGCATACATACGACCTACCATCTCCATGAACACTTTATTCTAATTCATAAATTTATATTCAAAATATAATTATAATACACATATACTTAATATAAATGATATTTATATCATGTTTTACATTTTGGAAATAATTATATAAGTACAAGGACCAAATATATAACAAATTAAGACAAATGCTATGAACAAAGAAGATATTACCCGAAGTGAAACCTTAATATAAAATTATTAACAAGTGGGTAATATAAGGTTGTAATAAAGATAGATATGGTATTATACATAAGAATACGATTCTATAAAACATGAATAATAAATTTACATTTATTATATAGGAATCATATACAGAACTACTACAAAACATGCCTTTAACAACGATGGTATTTATCAGTGTTTGTAAAAAGCAATGATAAATTCTACCTTTTATCAATGATTTATTTTTAGAACTAATAAACAATACCCTTTATTGGTGTTTTTTAGGGATGATAAATGTCTGAATGAAATGAAATAATTAAATAAATAAAAAAAATAAAAATTGAGTTTATTAAAAATAATATTACATATTTAATTAATTAAACATTTATTGAAAAAAAATAATAAATTGATTATAATATATATAGATTATAAATACTAATATATAGTATGTATTAAATATATAGATATAAGAAAAATGAAAATTAAACAAATAAAAATAAAAATTAAGTAAATTGAGAAAAATATTAAACATTTTTTTTATTTGATAATTATTAATAATGTCAATAAATATTTTATATTAAATATATAGATATATATTATTTTATATAAATATGATTTATATAATACAAAGTATTTTTACTTTACATTAAATAGTCATATATTCAATGAATAATATTTTATCATTAAAAAGTAATATGAATTAAAAATTCTAACTAATTACATAGGTAATGAAAATAATATAATATCATTTTATTTTTCAATTTAACATAGACCAAATGTGTGTTATATTGATTTCAAATGTAAGTAACTAATGCGTTTTTATATAAAATGCACCCATGCAAAACATATCCATTTTTTCTATATTCTTAAATTGTACTAATTTTTAATTTATTCAATTTCACTCATTTCTAACATGCATACACTTAGGATTAAATATTCATTTATAATTTTAAAAATGTATTTAGAAAAAAATATTTATAAATTAAAATATTTATAAATCAATAGTTACAATATTTATACATTTATACATTTATAATTATAAATAAATAAATATTTTTTTTAAAATTTTTTTTAGAATTATAAATAAATAATTATATATATTTAAATAATTATTAAATTTATAATAAATTTATTTAAATAATGAATATATTAAATATATTTATTAAATATATATTTATATAATGATATAAATATATTTTCTTGAAAATATTTATATAATTATAAATAAATAATTATAAAAATATAATAAATATATTTGAATAAGAAATATATTTAGGATATTTATATTTATATATATATTTATTAAATATATATATATATATACAATTTTTTATTTATAATTATAATTATAAATCCTTTTTCAGTGCTTATTACATAAGAGGTATCTTTGTCAACATTTTTTTTGGAAGCGTAGAGAAAAGTGCCCCAATCTATTTAAAAAACCCTAACCCGTCATGAAATAGTCACAATATCATAAGCTTTTTGTAGAAGCCACCCACTAACGGTGCTCCTCCTCGTTGAATTGAATCTCAGATCAAGGTTTAAATAAATACAAGGTTTAAATTCAAGGCATGAATGATTTAAGGGTCAAACGAATCCAAGGCTCAACCATAAGTCTTTATTTACTTTATTTTGAATTTAATTCTTTCTCTACATACTCTTGTGGAACTCAGGGTGTAAAACTTTCATGGTTTGCGACATGGTGGATTCTGTATTTCAATTGTGAGTGTGATGAGTTATCAATTTTGGATATTTAGTCATGGAGATCGTTCATTTTGATGCTTGTAATTTTTAGAGTGTCAAACACCTATGCTATAAGCCTTCCCAACTTCGCTGCTAGGCCATATGAGCATCTAATTCCTTCTCAATTGTAGATGTGAATTAATTTCAGGTATTTGTGAGCTACTATATAATTTATATGAAAGGGTGTATGAATCATGATTTATTTTCTCTAAATAAATAGTGTAATTAACCATATGGAAGAAGTCTCATCCCATTTATCATCTTCTATATAATTTTTTACATATAAATTTCCATGATTAATGTTGGGTAGCCTATGAGACTGCTTCTTGTCCTGTTAGACTGACTAGTTATTTTCATATTTTTTAGTAGATACTTTAGATGGGGAGTTATGTTTTATATATCTATTAATTTTTTTATTCCACTGAGATTTATGAGCGAGGAAAGGGTATTCCATGTAGAAAATGTGACCTCATAGGAGTCATTCCATCTGAATAGAGGCTAGTCTGTATGGGATAGATATTGCAAGGGTTGGTATGTTTTCCCCCTTTTTTATGAAAGATCTTGTTAATTTGTATTATTTATTTATGCCATCTTATTTATGGACCTCCCTAGAATATCATGGATATGGGTCAATGTGTATTAGATGGCCTCCATTCCTTTATATGGGTAGATATAAGGTGTTGACCTCCCTAGAAACATTGGTATGGGTCGGTGTGGTGATATGACATCCCAAGAGTCTTGATATGTTTTCAAATATTTTATATAATATTAAAATTAAATTAAAAAATTCCTTAGGTTGTTACATCTCCTGTTCCTAAAAATAGAATAGAGGTTATCAAATTCTATATATTAGAAATTATTTTTAGGTATTCATCATTTTGGGTCTACATGTATTGGGTCCACTCCTAAAAATCTTTGATTACCATCCATGTATATGAAATAAATGATTATTTATTAATTTGTTTTATCAATACATTTTTATATCTTTTAGTTTATTGAATGAATGTTTATTATTTTTATTTATCATATTGGGGTTTCTTATTACTCCTTAATTTATAATATTATATTTTCATCTGTTTAGTGGATTTAAGAAATTCTTGATGTGTGTCAAACAACATTTATTATTGCAATTTGTTTCTTGAGGCTTATCTCCCATATCCTTCATAGACAACTAGAATCCTTATCAAATTTATCGCCAAAATAGTTATTATAGGAATTTGTTTCTTGAGATTCATCCTCAATATATTTTATTTTTCTTGTACTACTATGGGAATTAGTCATCCCATGGATGACTATTAGTTAGAGTATTTCAAGAAACACATGTAGATGTCCACAAGATATGAAGGATGTGTGTCAAACAAAAAAATACAACGATAAATTTCTGGGAGATTAGTTGATGAGGATGAGAGTTTTCTATAACTATCACCTTTGAATGAATTCGGAGGATAAAACCCTCCATAGTGGATTAATTCTTTTCTTAAATTCAATTACCCATTTTCTTCAATGAATAATGAAATTATTTGAAACAATCAACTTTTGAGTTTCCCAAATTAAAATTGTATATAACATTCAGCTTTTTAAATGAATATATTATGTTTATTTATTTATTTATTAAACAAAATTAACTTTTTATGAACCTAATAGGATAGATATGAATAGAAAATGGATGTATGCTAATTGTTTGACAAAAGAGTATGAAGATGAAAATAAAACGTTCATCATGTTTTCAAGAGAGAATGCATATGAACCTTCTCAAACCCTTTTCCATGTTTCTGCTATTTTTATTCAAGATAAATTATTCTGGAAGAGTTGGAAGAATATTTTATTTGTCATGGAATATATCAGAGCTATAAATTTTGGACAAATAATTGGAAAATAGAATGTGGACACTGATTGGAATGATACTATTGTTTATGGATCAATTGAAACGAATAAAAATGTAAATGATGATAGATATCACATGGAATGAATGAACATGAAAAATTAAGATGACCCACATGATTATACAAAGTGTTTTGATAATTTAAATATCCATTTCAAGAGACCATTGAATACTGTTTGTACTAAATACACAACATTGTCAACTGTATTGAATTTATATAATTTGAAAGAAGGAAGGGGATGGAGTGACACCATCTTTTCATAATTACTTGGTCCCCTAAAATATATTCTACCAGAATAAAAGGAACTACCATGTCGAACATGTGAAGCTAAACGAATATTACCTTCAATGGGAATGATCTTTAAAATACTGCATGCTTGTCTAAATGATTGCATATTTTTTTGTAATAATCATGAATCACTCATAAAATTCCCTAAGTGTGAAGAAGATCAATACAAAAAAATGAATCATGTCCTTCAAAATTTGTCTATAACTTTACTATAATTCGATGGTTTAGAAGACTATATGGGTGTAAGGAAACTGCAAGACAATTAGCATGGAAGAAAGATACAAGAATGAAATATGGGATCCTATGTCATAAAATATATTCTCCTCAGTGGAATAAATTGACTATTAGTATAACTAATTTGGAAATGAGTCGAGAAACATTAATCATGTACTATATACAGATGGAATAAATCCTTTTAATTTATAGAGTAGTATTCTGAGTACATGGCCTATCATGTTGGTAAAATATAACTTTCCACCTTGGTTATGCATGACGCACAAATACATTATGATTTCTCTACTTATATCTGGACCCAAGACACCTAGTAATTATATTGATGTCCATTTCTCCCCATTGATGTAAGTTCATCCAATCTATCATGCCTTTTTAGGAAGGTAAGTGAATCTATCTATGGTTAATCACAAAAGTATTCTTAATGCTTCCATAGTAAAATCATTTTGCATATAAATAATGTATGGTTTCATACTTATGTTTAATTTATTTCTTCTTATTATTACTCACAATATAATTGTTTTCATATAAAGGTGGATTATTTTCTTCGATTTGGTGTGGTCTGTCCATCTTGCACGACTTTCTGCACAAAAAATTCCACAGACTTGTTCTCCCTCAAAAACATTTCACCCATGTAGTGTTTCATTTATCACCTTACTTCAAGTTCCTTCCACTACCTTGGTAAGAATAGAAATGAAGATACCTCTACTCAATCACAGAGGTAATCTTGATTTTTTCACAGTAAAATCATTGTCTATATAATTATTGTATTGTTTCATATTTTTTTCATTTATATGTTTTTATTATTACTCCCATTTTTCTAATACAGGTGGATTCTTTTTTATTATTTGAGGTGGTATATCTATCTTTAATGACTTTTTTCACCAAAACATCCACACACTTATTCTCCCTAATGAAAATCCATCACTTTAGTATGGGAATTTTTCACTTTATTTCAAATTCCCTCAACTGCTCAATCACATAGGTAATATTTATTTTTTCACAATAAAACTATTGTCCATAAAATTAATGTATTGTTTGATATTTATGTTTTTTATTTATTTTTAGTATTAATAATTTAATAATTTGTTTGTTATACATTTGGAATTTTTTTTTTGAGTTTGGGTGGTTTGTTTGAACCTACACATGCTCGTGAGAGATTGGACTTCAGTCCTTCAACTAAGATAATGAAAACAAGGAAATGCGTGAATAATGCATACAACCACTAAGAAAAGGTAAATCCATACTACTTATTCAATTAATTTTGTAGAAATTTTATATACAATTTGGGAGTTAATTTCCTTATCATTTCTATATAATACTTATTTAATAATTTTCACAGATCTATTGAGAAGTCACATTGAATCAATATTCTTAGTAAAAAATATTCTTATTGAAATACAGAAGAGTACGAGAAGCACATGTGGTAATTGTAGTGACTTATCATGATATAATGGGATCATGAGCTTCCTATACTCTTTTGGATTTCAACAATGAGAATGGTTTTTCCACTAAGAACATCGATTCAATAAACACTGTTAGAATTTAGACAAATAATGGAATTGGAAATCATTGTAACATTGGTAGTTATGATATTTTTTAGAATTTAGGGTGTGTACAAATTATCTGTAACTCAATCTAACACATGGTGTGATTGGTATGAATCCAAGTGTATGTTTTTATTTAAAATTAACATTAATTTTAGTAAAAATGACCACCGACATACAAAAAATAAATAAAACATATTTATATTGTTTTTATACCTTAATAAAATGATCCATAGGTAATTTGTGATGTGTAGAAAACAACTACACCTCAATCTGATACTTGATGTGCCCAGTATGACTCAAAGTGACCATTATCATTTTAAAATCGATATTTAGAAAAAAAATATCACTCACTAAAAACTTATGAAACACACTCATATTTTCTTGATGATTTAGTTTAATGATTCATATGTCATTTATGACATGTAGTAATTGGTCTCATATCAAAATGATAGACGATGTGTTCGGTATGAGTCAACGTGTGTGTTCATAGTTTAAAATGAAAATTTCGTAAAAAAGACATGTGACATACTAAAAAATGAGAATTTTTTTATTGTTTTAATGCATTATTAAAACTATCCATAAGTCATTTGAGACATGTAGGAAATGACTGATCCTCAATCTGATGCATGGTGTGACTTTTATGACCTTAAGTGTATCTTTTTATTTAAATTTGACATCAATTTTAATAAAATGGAAACTAAACTGCCTAAAACCAAGAAAATAATTCATATTAATCTGATACATCCCTGAAATGATCCATCAGTCATTTTTATGTATAGGAATTAATCACACCTCACTCCGATACATTATCTTCCTATAATGAATCAAAGCTTCTGTTATCAGTTTTAAATTGAAATTTCATTTCAAAAACTGTCACTCTGAAAACCAATCAAGTGAATTTGGATATTCTTCATAATTTATTATAATAATTCAGAAGTCATTTTTGAAATTTAGGAATTAGAATCATGTCAAACCGATACACGATGCGATCAGTATGAGTCACATTGTGTTTTTCTAGTTTAAAATGACATTTTAGTAAAAAAAGACAAGTGTCATACTAGGAATAGAGAAAAAGCATTAAAATTGTTTTGATAGTTTAGAAAAATAATCTATAATTCATTTGAGATGTGTAAGAGTCAACCACACCTCAAACCGACACACGATGTGATTTATATGACTCAAAGTGTGCCATTTTATTTAAAATTGACATAAATTTTAGTATAATGGACAACTTGACTACTCAATACCAATAAAAAATTCAGATTATTTTGATAATTTATGAAAATGATACATAGGTCATTTGAGATGTGTATGAATTGGACACATCTCATTCTGATTCATGGTGTGACTGGAGAAAAATGAAAAACTGTCCTACTCAAAACAAAGAAAATGGATTCAGATTGTTTTGATACTTTACAGAAACAATCCATAAGTCATTTTTGACTTGTACGAATCAGTTGCACCTCAATTTCATAGAATATGTGATTGGTATGACTCAAAGTATCTGTTATCATTATGAAATATAAATTTTAGATAAAAAATGCTCTAATTTTATTGATAATTTAGGAATACAATTAATAATTTATTTTTAAGGTGAATAAATTTGTCACATATCAAACTAATACATGATGTTAAAGGTATGAGTCAAAGTTAGTGTTTCCATTTTAAAATAAAATTTTAGTAACAAAGACAAGTGGAATACTCAAAAACAAGAAACCACTTTCATATTATTTTGATAATATTGGAAAAAATATCCATAAATCATTCAAGATATGTAATAACTAGTTTAACCTCAATATGATGCACATTGTGACCATTATGACTCCATGTACATCTTTTTATTCAAAATTGACATCAATTTTACTAAAATAGACAATTGGCCTACTCAAAACTGATCGAACACATTCATATTGTTTTGGTACTTTCAGAAAACTATCAATAAGTCATCAGAGACATGTATGAATCAGATATACCTCAATCTGATGCACAGTGTGACCGGTATGACTCCAAGTGTGGAAGTTTTTTAAAATGACATCAATTTTAGTAAACTGGGAAACTTACCAACTCAAAAACTTATAAAATACCTTCTTATTGTTTTGATACATTATGGAAATGATCCATAAATAATTTTTGATGTGTAGGAATAATACACACCTCAATATGATACACAATGTTTTTGGTATCATCCACATATACTACAAGTTTTTTAATATGCGTTGTAAAGTTCATTTCATTTAAATCATGTTTTGGTACTTTATTTTTTTGATATCTGGTGGTTATTTTGGTGTTGCAGTGTGCTATTATAACACATTGCACTGGTGCTGTAGTGTGCTATTATAGCATACTGCAACATGAGCCTTTATCTATGCATTTGAAAGTTCTAATATATGTGTACTTTATATATGCTTTTGAATGAAATGATATATGTATCTTTTATCAGTAGTTTTGAAACCACTAATAAAGGTAATCTTTATCAGCACTTAATAATAGCGCTCATAAAGGATCCATTTATCAGTACTTTTTTAGCACTAATAAAGGCCCCATTAATCAGTTATTTTTTAACACTAATAAAGTTCAAGGGATTTTAATCTTTCTCTAGTTTTCATTGTTTCTCTAGTGATGATAAAATCCATTTTTAGAACTGTTAAAGGACTATTTTTTAGTAGTGAGTTTATGAAGAGAGTTAAGACATAAGGTAATGGGATTTATAATCTCACTTTTATTTCTATAAGATGTACGCCATCCTTGTCACGACCCCCGCCCACCAAAGATGCCCCTCCTAAGCTGGCAATGGTGAAAGGGAGATAATGACCCCTGAGTACCGCCTCCAGTAGGCCCCGGGTTGGCGACTAGCACCCAGGGTATGAGTTTTCACAAATATGGGAGGCATTACCCTTTTATTATTTTAATATTAGGAAATAGGACAAGTCAACCACCAAAAAGGAAAGAACAAGTGTATATAAATAAACCGAAGCCAAGACCACATGCATATTTAAATAATTTTATAACAAGGTGAAAGTACAAGAAAGCTCAAAGTACAATACCAAAAGAAACAAGTGTACAACAACAACAAGAACTCCAACTGTCCGACTAGTAGGGTCCCGCACGACCCTGGTAGTCCTCCTGGAAACCTGAAAGTAAACATAGGGTGAGCATACAAGTATACTCTGTAGGGAAACCTAAATCTCTCGTGCACAAGTGGGGAGACATCCTAATGTCCCATGAGAACAACAGAAGAAACCTAGCAAGGAATTCTATCCACCCAACCTCACCAGCCACAATCACCAAAACAAAATCACAACAGGTAGTAGTAGTATATAAGAACAAGAGTATTGGGTACCCCGCACCATTCACCTTTAGTTAGCAGCTCTTCCTAAAGGAAAACGTCCTGAAACTACCACACTCTCCCCGCCCGCACACACGTGGGCCTCAGAACCACGTATCCCTCCCGCACACACCTGGGCCTCAGAACCACGTATCCTGCCTGCACACACCTGGGCCTCACAACCACATATCCCGCTCGTACACACCTGGGCCTCACAACCACGTATCCCGCCCGCACACACCTGGGCCTCACAACTACGTATCCCGCCCGCACACACCTGGGCCTCATCCCGAAGGATATTGGGAAATAGTAAAACCTGCCCAAAGAGTCTTGGGATAAACCACCCCAATTAAAACCTACTTGAAGATTCTTGGGTGTAAGGTCACCTCAAGCCATCACAACCTAGGGAAGAAGGAGCAGGAAGGAGCTAGTAACTAAGGGGAAAACACCCTCTCCCATGAAATGGGAGTGTTTGGCACTAAGTGCTCAACATGGGCGGGGTGCGATAAAACACAAAAGATATAGATATATATATATATGTATACTGAACACACAGCCCAACCTATGGCTTCTAAACAAAGAAACTGAGAATGTTCCTCAGCACTGCTACTACGAAGCATGCATATAACAAACAATCCCAACCCCATTTAGGTTTTCATGTTTCAACAGAATCAGCTTATTAGTTCCTTAACTACTCGACAACTATCCACAACCAACCATAATGATCATTCGTAAAACATATTCCTGCCATCCACAAATCAAGTTGGGAAAACACAAGCAACACAACCAAGTCCTTCTTATTAACCAACCAACCCCATTGATTATTATTTCTGTTCCAATACCAAGCCCCACCATTCATTAACTCTTCCACCTTTTATTTATTAATCACACCCAGATTTCTTTCACATTAAAACCCATCCCTGCAGCCCTGCTTCCAACCACCAAAACCACAAACATACCATACATCATTACCCCTTTAATACCATTCATTACAACCCCGCTTCCCATCACCAACATAGCATTAACACCAACCCACAACCAAGTCAACCGCAGCCCCGCTGCTCACCCGATCCACAACAACCCACAAAAACACCCCCATCACAAGCCACGTATCCAAGACAACACCCACATGTTCATTATTCCATTTTGTTCAACTGGGGTGGTCACACAAGGGTTCCAGATTTTAAATCATCCATCTTTACGTAATTAACCAAATTCCACATTCAACAAAGTTCCACTCACAAAAATGGTCTAGAAGATAGGGAAACAGTTAATTGCGCAAGAAAAGGCCCCCAACGACCCTGATTTTCAATAGGCATAAGCCTATTCAATTCACAACATAATATCACAGGATATAATGAAATGTAACTGCATTCACAAACTTCCCATCCCCATTGTATAAGACAGTTATTATCTTTATTATACCAGTTCAAATGTGTTTCACGTAAACAAGAGGACACCCACCCCGCATGATGTACAATTTATAGAGACGAAGGTAAGATCCATACCTCAATAGGTTCTGATCACAATGCTCCCCCAGATCAACTTTAGAAGACGTTCGTCGGCGTCCGTCACTTCTGTCAAAACCCAGAAAAACCTCCTCAGGTGGAAGTTGGAAAGGAAAGGCCGAAGTAAAGACAATGGATCCAAGCTCAGAAGTTCCGTCTCATTGTTACAATCCCGTGGCCACTGACGGATTGTAAATCGGAGCTCGGACAAAGAAGTTATGGAAGAAAAAGGAGCCTTCGAGTCTCTTGGGAGAGCTCTGCTCAGAGGAGAGGGGAGGAGAGGGGTGTGTTGAAAAGGAGGAGGGGACCCCTACTTTTATAGGCGAGAAAATCCAAAGTACACGGTGTGTACTTTATGGTACACAACGTGTACTCAGTTATTTCACACGGTCTCCACGTGGCTTCCAACACGGCTCCGCAGCCGTTGACTGGTCAACACACGGTTTGAGGGTAACGCATACGCGGGGAAGGACTACACGGCCTGTAGTTTGGACACACGGTGTGTACCCATTTATTTCACATGGCAAAGACACGACTTCATCATGGCACATGACCGTTGAATGGTAACGCGTATGCGGGGAGGGACTACACGACGTGTATTTTAGGGTACACGGTGTGTACCCATTTACTTCACACGGCAAAGAAACTGCCTTCCACATGGGGTATACCCGGCGAGGGGGTACACGGCGTGTAGTTTGGGGTACACAGTGTGTACTCATTTCTTTCACATGGCAAGGACACGGCCATGAACACGAGGTATACTCGGCAAGGCAGTACACGACGTGTACTCACACAACACGGCGTGTACTTACAAAATTCTGGAAAGTGTGGGAAAAGTCCATTTTACCCTCCAGAACACTTCAAGACCCTCTTTTGGAAAAAGGAATGAGCCGGAGAGGTCCGGGCCATTACAATACTAACCACTCATCTCTTTTATGTTGTGATTATACTTCCCATGAATATATTCAATGGTTGTTATCCTTATGTTTATGGGTATTTACATATTCATTTCATGATCATTCTTTCATGGGGTTTATGTTTTAAGAGTTACCAAATCAGTAAATTAGTTTTGTATCAATTTTCCTTCTTTAAGACACATTCCTTGAACTTTAAGAACCATGTTTTCAAAAATAGTTTCAAATATGATATTTTAAAACTCATTTTCAAAGAAAAAGGATTTTAAAAAGGGTATTTATGGTTTTCAATCTTTCTTTTTATGTTTTGAATTATTTTCAAAGAAATAGTTTTCAAAATTTTTTCAAGATTTTTTTTAAAGAAATGGTTTTCAAAATGTTTCAAGATTATTTTATAAGTTTTTAAGGAGAATGGTTTTAATTTTTTTTAAGTTCCATTTATTTTTTTTCAAATAAAAAGATTTCCAAATGGTTTTAAAATATTTCTTTATAATTTTTCATATTTATTTTCATGAAAATGGGTTTTTAAAATGTTTTATTTTTTAAAGATCCATCTTTAAAGATGAAAGGATATTTCCCTCACGAAATATTTTAAAAATATCCTTCAAAGTTATTTTCCATCTAAGATAACATATGTTTTTGTTACTCATTCCCTTCAAGGAAATTATCCAATTTTTCTATTCATATTTTTTCTTGATGGATTATGTTTTGATGGAATGATGCTTATGAAACCCATTTCTCTTCCATGAGTTATATTCTTTTGAAGCCCACTTATTTCCATGGGTTATGATTTGATGAAATGATTATGAAACCTATAACCTTTATATAGGTTATGATGTGATTTTATGTTAATGATACCCATTTCATTTCACAGGTTATGATTTTATGTTTATAGAACCCATCTCTTTGTATGGTTCATGGTATGATGAATGTTTTATTATCATGTGCCACATCTTTGAACTATTTTTTATGAGATGGTCAAGACCTATATCTCCCTCAAATGAATTGGTTAAAGATATATATATCAAGATTTAATGATGGGAATCAAGTCAACAGGATTGATATGTTATGGGAAGATGGGGAAACCTAATCCCTTATAAGGAAAGGACAAAGACTGGGGATGGTGGTGTGCCCCTCCAAGTAGGTGTAGTCACCGTGAAGATGGAAGATGGGGAATCCTGATCCATTATGTAAATATGGGAAAACCCTGTCCCTTAAAAGGAAAGGACTTTTATTGGGGATAGTGGTGTGCCCCACCCAACATGTGAAGTTCCCATGAAGTTCATTGATAAGTTCTAGATATGCGTCTTGACATATAGGGAATGATATAACATGTTTATGAATTCCACAATTACATGTCTTATTCCCATGATATTATTTCATGGATTATGTTATCTATTTCCTTATTATTAATGTCTTATTAACTACCATTATTTATTCCATGATTCATGTTTCTGATCTCATGATATGTTGGTCATGATCTTTTAATGTAATGATCACATTATCATACCCATATGCTCATGTTTATGCTTAATTTTATCACTTGTCTACCCTTACCGAGCATTTGAGATCAACCATTTTTAGGTTTACTTCCCTATGTTATGAATATATGTATTATGTTTGATGTGTATAAAAAGGGTGTAGTCATAAAGAACCTAGTAATAGATAATGTAGCTTAATTACGTATCGATGTTTATGTTTCTATGTTTCCAAAGGCGTTAGACTAGTACATTATTTGGGAACTAGTATGTATAATGTTCTAATTATTTTTCCAAAATCTATGAAATGTAAATGTATGAAAATAAAGGGTCTTCATAGTTGGTATCAGATCAATGGATTAGTTTACCTTTGTAAATTAGGATGAGAAAACATTGGTGATAACCTTAATGATATGTAATGAGGAAAATTATAAAAAAAATAGCCTATAATTTTGGTAAAGGATAGAGAGAGAGTTTTCCTAAAATACATCTAGTTCTAGATACTACAAGTGGATGTGGATTTGGCACAATTGTACTTGGTAATAAAAACTCTAACAAGGTGTGTTGGGCTTGAATTGGCGTAACTTGGTAAATGACAATGACTCTTACTAAACACCAGGTTTGACACTCCCAAGGGATATGATTTTGGAATTCACAAACTCTTCATGAACTATCTCGAAAGATTTAAATAGAATTCATTTGTGAATAACCATTGATAAACCTACGGTTTCATAGATTAAGGAAGGTGTAATAATTTATAAACCATATTAATGGATTTTCATGATTATATGGATCCTCATTATGATAATTATTTCATACTCGATGATTTTTGGTTTTAGTCAATGGCTAGAACCCCAAGGAACCGTGATAATGGTGATTATGATAAACAATGAAATGATTGTTCTCATGATCATCAAAATTATATGAGATAAGGGATGAAAAAAAATTCTATGCTCACATAGCATTCTCAAGACATGAACAATTATGAGCTTCCAAACAAGAAAAAGGGTGAACAATATTTTATTGATTCCTTCAGGAGGCTCTGCCCACCTTATTTTAGCAGGTCTTTTGATCCACTTTTTTTCTAAATATTAGATTAGTACCACTGAAAATATATTCTTCTTTATACAGTGTTCATATCATGTGAATGTTATTCTAGCTGTTTAACAGTTAGAAGTTGAAGTAGACCAGTGGTGGAATCTTATCAAGAATATATAGAATCAATATAAAATTGAACCAATATATTGAGATGACTTCAACAACTTATTATTAAATAATTAATTTCCTCATGTTCTATGTACGAAGATGGAAAATGAGTTCCTTGATTTGAATAAAAAGGACAATGAGTATGTCGGTACCAATGTGGATAATTTCATAAGACTTGTGCAGTACGCTTCTGGAATTATCATCCAACCCGAACGTAATGTTGAAGGGTTCTTTAGTGTATTAAAGATAAGTATCAAAAGGGATTTTTCCATAATATAATTTAGAATATATGAATATATTGTGAATTTTTCAATCAAAGATCTAATGGAGGTTAAAGTTACATATCAATATCTTGGTTTTAACAAGAATATTAAGATAGAGTTCAAAGGGAAATCTAAAATCTATGAAGAGAAAAAGGTGAGCCTTCATTTATTCTCTAAGTGTGGAAAGAAGCATGGAGGGAATTGTCTTATGGGTTATAATAAGTGTTTTACGTGCATAAGGTAAATCCATTAGGCAATTTAGTACCACATTGATGGGAAGAAGTTTTCCAATGATGCAAATAGAGGAAAATAAACACAGAATAAACCTCCCACACTACATTGCATTAAGTTTAAGGAGAATGATAATTATTCTAAATAGTGGCAAAAACCAAGGGTTGGTGATGATGATTGAAATCAGAAACTTATTAATCCAAGGGAAAAGGAAAAATCCCATGTGATTACTATTTTTGACAAGGGGTGTGATAAATATGTGGTGAAAGGTACACATACCATCCACTCTATAACTTCTAGCATCTTATTTAATTCTGGATCTATGCACTCTTTCATATCTAAATAATTTTCTAATATTATTAATATTTGACAAAATAATTAGATATAAAATTAATACTGGAAACCCCTAATGGTATGATTATTGCATACAAAGTTTATGATTTCTCTCAGGTTTAGGTTTGTGGTAATTTTCTTCCTAAATTTTTTTCATTCTTCATTTTTTGAGTTTTATGTCATCATAGGTATGTATTGGATTTATATGTATAAATCCCACATCAATTATTGAGAAATGGATGTTAAATTTGACAATTTAAATCCTTCTATGATCATTTATTAATGTGATGATAATTATAAACTTTCTATGTAGATTACATTCAGTGTATCAGTCTTAATTACCATTCAGAGTGGATCTTTACCTCAAATGGTTGGGGAGAAAATTGATATATATGATATGCCTATTATTCCTAAATTTGTGGATTTCTTTAAATAATAGTTTTTGAACCTTTCACCAAAACATTTAGTTTAGTTCTCAATAGAACTCATACCTAGTTCCACACTAATTTAAAAGACTCCCTATAGAACATCCCCAATTGAGTTATTGGAATTGAATAAAGAAACTCTAATAAAACCTTGATAAGAGTTTCATTAGGCTAAGTGTGTCACCTTGGGGTGCACCTATTCTTTTTTTTGAAAAAGAAATATGGATCAATGTGACTCTTTATTCATTATCGGAGGTTAAACAAGATCAAAATCAAGAATAAGTATCCTCTACCCCTTATTGATGATGTGTTTGATCAAATACGTGGAGCTCAATACCTTTCTAAAATTTACCGTTATTCTGGATATCATCAATTAAGGGTCAAGAAGGAGGTTATACCCATGACGAAATTCCGTAAAAGGTATGAACACTATGAATATATGACTATGCCTTTTGGTCTTAGTAATTACCCTGTAATCTTTATGGAATTAATGTATAGAGTCTTTAGATATTACCTCAACCAGTTCGTGGTAGTATTTATAGATGATGTTATTAACTATTCAAGGATTCAGGAAGACCATGGAAACCACTTTAGAATTGTACTAAAGACCCTAAGGAAAGATAAAATTTATGAAAAAATTACCAAGTGTGAATTTTGGCTATAAAAGGATTAATTTTTGGGTAAGATAATCTCAAGAGAAGGTATATCTGTAGATCCATGAAATAAAGAGGTTGTTTAATGATAAACGAGAGAAACCATGGTGACTATGATACATTGAATTCTTGGTTTAGTAGAATATTATCAATGATTGGTGGAGAATTTCTCAATAATATCTAATCCCCTAACCAAGTTAACTTGAAAAGGTGTCATGTTCCTCTGAACAGATGAATGTGAGGAAACATTCAAGGAATTGAAGACAAGGTTGTTCAGTGCACCTGTTCTTACATTACCCTATGGTGGATAAGGGTTTTAAATTTTTAGTGATGCATCCAAGAAGGGATTGGTATGTGTTCTTATGAATAATAACATTGTTATTTCTTATGCCTCACGATAGTTGAAGATTCATGAGAGAAATTACCCAACTCATGATTTAGAGTTAGCAGTGGTAAATTTTTCATTAAATATATAGGGGAATTATCTTTATGGAGAAAAGTGTGATATATATACCGACCATAAAAGTGTGAAAAATATATTCACAAAAAAGGAGTTGAACATGAACCAGAGAATATGGTTAAAGGATTTGAACATGAACTAGAGAATATGGTTAGATCTGATAAAGGATTATTACTTCTAACTACATTACCACCCTTGGTAAGTGAACAAGGTGGCCGATGATTTGAGTCAAAAGGATCATTCTAGATTATCCATGTAGAGGATTAAAAAATTCCAATATTTATAGATTTTCAAAGTATGATATAGAAATCATAAAGGAAAGGGAAAATATTATCTTTCTCAAATAAATGTTCAACCCTCTATCCAAGTGAAAATTATAGAGGCACCAAAGGAGGATGTAGAGATAAAAAAGAATTTTCGAAATTTTCTGGAGTTTAACCTTGATCAAGATGAAATGAAAAGGTTCATGAACCATGTATGTGTTCCTTCCATACTGAATTTGAAGAAGGGGATATTAGAGAAATCTCAAAACTATTCACTATCTATTCATCCAATAAGTATAAAGATGTATAGATATTTGAAAGAATACTTATTGTGGTATGACACGAAGAGATATAGCACATAGTTTTTATCATGATGCTTTGTATGCCAACATGTTAAGGCTGAAAGACAAAATTATAAAGGTATTTTGAATCCATTTCCCATAAACGAATGAAAATGGGAGAACATCACTATGGATTTTTTCATTGGACTCCCCAAAACCTTTAAAGGATTTAATTCTATATCGGTGGTAGTTTATCACCTTACAAAGTTGTCACACTTCATAGATATCAAAGAACACTTCTCTATGGATCATCTTTCTACGATATACATTACGTAAGTTGTAAAGTTTCATGGAGTACCACATTCCATTGTGTCAAATCAAGATCTTATGTTTACCTCCACATTTTGGTTAAGTCTTCAGAAAGAACTTGATAAAAAATTATGTTCCATTACTACTTATCATCATCAAATTTATGGTTATTCTAAAAGAATAATTAAAACCCTAAAGGATATGTTGAGATATTTTTTATTGGATTTAAAAGGTAGTTGGGATCAACACCTTCCTCTATTTTATTTTCCTACAATAATATATTTCTTCAATAATTTAGATGTCACCTTATGAAGAACTTTATGGGAATAAATGTAGAGATCCAATATTCTGGGATGAAGTCAGAGAAAGAAAATGATTGGGGATTGAGATTGCTAAAGAAATAGAAGAGAAGTTTAGATCCTTTTGAAATCATATCAAGGAAGATCAATGCCAGAAAAAAATTAATTATTATAACTGAATGTGTGATCTATAATTTATGGTTGGTGAGATTGTGTTTTTATGAATCTCTACCTGGAAGAAGGTTATGAGATTTTGTAAGAATTGGAAACTAAGACCTAGGTATATCAGCCCCTTTGAAATTATTGATCATATCAGTATGGAAGTATATCACATGGAACTTCTTATAAATCTTTATCAAGTCCATTATCTGTTACGTGTATCTCTCTTGAGTAAGTACATACATGACCCTTCACATGTTCTCAACTAATAGGTTATACCATTGGAGCATGGTCTTTCTTATGAGGAATAACCAGTTGAAATTATGGATATTATAGAGAAAGTTCAATGAAACAAGACCACTAACCATGTAAAATATTTGGGGAGAAATCACCAATTAGATGAAATTATGTGGGAACTTTAGGATATGATGAAATAAATATATCCTCTATTTTTTTTTCTAAATAACAAATTTTGAGGGTAAACTTCATTTTATGGGGGTAGAATGTAACACCCCGAGTTTTTATGGAACTTTTTTTTGAATGAATTGATTTTTATTGATGTATTACAATGAACTAAGTCAAAAATTTCTTTCACACGGCACCAAAATGGCATATGTTACACTCAACACTGACTTGGGGTATGCTACACCCAATCTTGAGTTTCTACGAAACATATTTTTTTTTGTTATAATTATTTAAATGAGATAGTTATAACCTAGTAATTAAACATAGTAATATGAATAATAGTAACTAATTTTAAATTATTGATTTCAATTTTTTTATATAAATTAAAGATATTGATAATTAAAAAAATATTTTTTTGTAAAGTCTTTAAATGTTTAAAAATAGTATTTTCTCAAATGAACCTCTTTTTATGTCCTTTTTTGAAACAAATAAAATTAAGTTTAGAAAAATTTAGAAATTGAATTTGATAAAATAAGACTCATTTTATAATTAAAAATTTGAAATTATCTTATGGTGACTTTTCACGAATTTTCAGAGAAACTTCATTTTTTTGATGAATAGTAAAAAATAATCAATTTTATTTAAAATCTAATTTTTCATCTCATTTATTAATATAGTTAAATAATATTTTAAGTTTGGTTTAAAGTCACAATAGGTAAATTATACATCTATTAATCCATTTAATTTCATTGGAATCATTTTTTATATTTAATTTAGATATAAAATATTGATGAACATTTGAACATACTCACTTTAAAAACTCGCTTTCTCACTACATCTGTGAGATTAACATCAAACTTAATTTCGACACTTTTGTGAATTGAATTTGGAAAAATGGAGATACATGGTTGTAATCAGTATTATATTTATAGTCTAATAATATCAACTTAATTTTTTTAATAAATATATTAGTGAAAGTGATTAAATTAATTAAAGTGATTAAGGTAAAATTAAGCTTTACATGGAAAAAATCCTTAAACATAGGGACCTAAATGACCTATAAACTTTTCCAACACAAATTTAATATCCATATTTCTTCCATAAACCCTAATTTATTTATTTATTTTTGGTTGTTTATGACTATTTTTTGGTAAAAACGCGGGAACACCGAACTTATTTTAAAAAATGCCAAGTGTGTCCTTTACCTCCCCTATAAAAGGCCATAATCTCTCCCTCTTATTCACACCAATAAAAACCCTTATATTCAGTAAATATTTGACCAATAAAGTTACCAACATCCGAACCTTCCTATTTGAATCTTTCCTTTTGGAATAATGAAATCCAAGGAAGCCCTTTGGTAAAAACCAAAAGGAGTTACCCAAAGAAGAGGTAACATCCCCATCAATCTCCATTATTTTATTTTTATTATCCACCCCTAAACTATCCTTATTCTATTATTATATAACAAAAAAATATTCTCAATATACTGTTATTATTTACTCTATGGTTTTTACCTAAACTTACACACACTTCTATCTAATGTGTAAGAAACATACTGTTTATGTGTAAGGTGAACTACGGCCTCACAAACCGATGATTATTCATTTTTTCCTTTAACACCTTTCATGGTTGGGAATTAGGATGGAAAAACTATTTATAGATGATATATATTACATTTATTATGTATTTATCCATATTTAATTTTTTATAACACATACATTTATAGTTTCCATTTTGTATAAATACGACAATTTCTTTTGAGGAAGTGTGGACTGGTGCCCCCTCAAAGCGATGTGATTCGTTCACACACTAACTGGAATGTACTAATGATCTGTTTAGTAAAATTATATTACACATATTATATATTAATTATAGTATAATAATAACTTTTATATATATTTATATGTTATTTACTCTCTTTCTTTCCATAATGACAATTAAATGGAAATAACATTCATGTGTATGTATGGCCTATCATCTCCATAAATGGTGTATTCCATATCATAAATATATATTATATAAATTGTTATAATGAAAATATAATGAATTTAAATGATATTTATATCATTTTTTACATTATATAAATATTTATACAAGTTTAAGGATTATATATATATCAAACTAAGACACATGCGAAGAATAAAGAGTATATTATCCAAAAGGATTCCTTAACATAGAATTGTTAACATAAAGGTAATATAAGTTATTAATTAATCTGTATATGGTATTATATATAAGAATATGATTCATTAAAATATGTATAATAAACATAAATTTATTATATAAAAAGATTGTATGAGTACAAATAGAGTGAGGACATATTGTAAGAGGATTTCTAGTCTCACTTTTATTTCTATGAGGTCTATGATTTATTCACCACTCATCTCTTTTTTTGGTGATTATAATTCAAATTAATATTTTCTATCATTTCTACCCTTATGTTTTTGTTCATTTACATATCTATTTTATCAGCTCTCTTTCACGGGGTTTATGTTTCAAGAGTTACCGAATTGGTAAAGTAGTTTTTTCACAATTTTCCTTATTCGAGACACATGCAATGAACTTAAAGAACCATGTTTTCAAAAATGTTTTATATGATGATATTTTAAACTCATTTTCAATTAAAAATTATTTTAAATATTGTTTGTAGGGTTTTCAATATTCCTTTATATGGTTTTAAGGTATTTTCAAAGAAATGTTTCTCAAAAAATATTTCAAGCTTAATTTTTTTTAAAGAAATGGTTTAAAAAAATGTTTTCATGATTATATTATATGTTTTTAGGTAATATGGTTTTCAAAATGTTTTCAATATATCTTTATATTTTTTCAAAGAAAAATGTTTTCTATTTTTATCAAGTATTTCTTCTTAAGTTTTCAATTTTATTTTCAAGAAAATGGTTTTCAAAAGGTTTTATGTTTTAGAGATACTTTTTCCAATAAGAATGTATATTCACCTCACAAAATGTTTTCAAAATATCCTTAGAAATTATTTTCATTATAATATGACATCTTTTTATGTTTCTCATTCACTTATAAGAAATTATACAAAGGTTTCATTTATGTTATTTCTCAAAGGGTTTATGTTTTGATGGAATGAAGCTTATGACACAAGTTACTATTCATTAGGTTAAATGCTTTTGAAAACCCCTTCTTTTAATGGGTTATGCTTTGATAAAATTATCATGTAACCTATATATTTTCCATATTTTATGATGTGATTAAATTTTAATGATACCTATTTTATTTCACGGGTTATTATTTGATGTTTATAGAACCCATCTCTTTTTATAGGTTGTGATATGATGAACGTTTTATTATCTTGTGGTAAATTTATGCATGATTTTATTGTGAGATGGGTGGGACCTATATATCCCTAAAATTAATTGGGTAAATATTTATATCTCATGAGATAATTGTGTTAATCAAATTTACGGTCTTGATCCACTATGGGAAGATGAGAAAACCTAATCTCTTACAATGAAAGGATTGTGATCGGGGATGGTTTTGTGTACCACTTAGTAGGTGTAGTCAACATGAAGATAGATGATGGAGAGAAAAAAATACATTAATGGTAGATAGGGAAACCCAATCCCTTAAAAGGAAGGGACTGCGACTGGGGGTAGTGGTGTTTCCCGCCCAGTAGGTTTAGTTCCCATGAAGTGCCATGATAATTTATAGCTATGCATCTTGGATTATAGGTAATGATATCACATGTTTATGTATTGCACAATTCCATATCTTATTCCTATGATATGATTTCATGAATTATGTTTTATATTTTCTTGTGATTCATGTTTTAAGAACTTCTAATATTTATGACATGATTCATGTTTCAAATTTTATGATATGAAGGGCATGATATTTTAATGTTATGATCACGTGATCATACCCATATGCTCATGTCTATGCTTACATGTCTCCATTTTTTACCCTTACTGAGCATCTGAGATCACCACTTTTTTTCTTCCTTCCCCATGTTATGAAGACATGTATTATGTTTGATGTGTATGAGAAGGGTTCTAGTCAAGAAGAACCTAGTAAGAGTAAATGTATCTCACTAATCACTACTGGAATTTGTGCTTTGTGCAACGGGCTATTTGCGACGGGATCCCGTCGCAAATAGACCGTTGCAGAAAACGACATCGCAAAAAATGTTTTTTTGCCACTGGGAAGTTTCTCGTCGCAAATAAGTTTCTGATTATATACATTATATATAAATAAACTTATTGTGACAGGCCCGTCACAAATAGTATTTGCGATGGTACTAAGGTTCCATCACAAATACTATTTAAAAATATATTTTTAAACTATTTGCAACGGGATCACGTCGCAAAAGATCATGTCTCAAATAATAACCAAAATAATAAAAATATATATTTAAATTATAATTAATGAAAAAATAATATTAATATTATTAAAATAATAAAATAATAATTTTTTTTACATTTTAAATATTCTCAAAAAAATATAAAAATTCATAAATTATTATTATTATTATTATTTGTAAAATAAAAAAAATTTAAAAAATATAATACTAAAAAAATATATTTGGTAAAATTATTATTATTGAAAAAATAATATTAATATTATTAAAATAATAAAAAATATTAGAATTATCAATATTCACAAAAAATAAAAATAAAAAAACTCATAAAATATTATTATTATTAGTAAAATAAAACAAATTAAAACATATAATAGTAATAATGAATAAAAAAATATGAAAAAAAAATAATTATGTAATATTCGAACCAATATAAAAGACAGAAATTAAAAATAGTCCATATTACAACAAATCATGAATTCAAATGTTTTTAACATAAAAAAATCACTAAGGGGGGTCATCTTCTGGAGGAGGTGGAGGAGCTGTAGGGGATGGTGGAGGAAACTCCATCCCTAAACTATGAGTCAGACGATTCATGTACTCTATCTGCTCATGATTTTGCTGCTACTACTGCTGCCATCGACGCATCTCCTCCTCATGTTGCTGCTACTACTGCTGCTATCGACACATCTCTTCATGCTGCTTCTACAAAATCTCTATATGTTGAGCCGGAGTTCACAATTGCTCCGCATACTATGTGGTAGAAGATGATGCCTCTCTATGAGCTCTTCTCGAGTTGGATGTAGACATCGCAGTAGTACCATAATAAGTACCAGGAGTCACATAAGAGCCGATACCAACTACTTGGCCCCTCTCAAAGCCATACTAAGTCGCCTACATCCATGCGGCCTCATCATAATTGTGGGCACTGGTCTAATCAGTCACCTCATCCTGACTCTCATCCTGTGTTTGAGAGGTTCCAACCTCATATGAATCCTTCAATTCCAATTTGAAATTAAAATTGTGAAAATATTATATGCAGTTAACTATCAAACTGAAAAAATAAAACTAACCAAAATCTGATGCTGGAGATCACATCTAATCTTTCCAGTGGCTGGATCACTTTACATCCTCTGATAAACGTCGTACTCCGTAATATCAGGATGCTAAACTTCCTATAAAAATACAAAATAAATTGTTTATATTTAAAGTTATATAAAATATTTAAAAAATATACTTACCAAATTCTCTCTATGCGTACTGAATATAAAACTACCAGCTTGATGCATCACCTCCTATCTCCCTCAGTTCTACTGACCCACTGAAGACCTCCTCTTAAATCCACCACTCAACCAGTGTAAACATAATCCATCCCAAACGTGAGATGAAATGTACTATGGTCGGTGGGCTCTACATGACTCATCAAAATCTGTCACTCCTACTTTCTAAATGTCAATCCTTCTCAAATTGTGCAACAAGTGATGGAAACGGTCACTCATAGAGGCCTCCCATGCTGCGTGGATAGAATCTTGCATGATATCATCGATGTGATACCATAAACCCTATAAATAATTTATAATATCATGTTATTAATAAAATAAATTTAAAAATAAATATTATTTATTTAGGTACCAGCCAAGGATTGAACTTTCCGAGCTGCACATCAACTATAAACAATTCCCATGTGATCCATGGATGAGAAAAATAATTGCGCAGGATAGTGCTCCCCTGTCCAACAACTACATGCACCAAACTATGAAAAACGAATAAATTATCAAACAATTAGTATATATATAAATAAATTAATGAAATATAAGTAAAATATAAAGGTTATTATACCTTCGTGTGTGTGGATCAAAGCCTAGACGTGGACATCTCTTGGGGATAGGGTCAAGAATCATCAGTCATGCAAGACCCTCCCCCTCCACATACCCCATAAATGGCCAACAGGTTGAGGGTCAGATGATCTCAAACCCCCCCCCCCCCCCATCAAAAAGTAGCTCAACCTCCTGTAACTCAAGAAATAGATCAAGGTCCATCTTAAACACCACCACCATATATATTTTTTATTATAAATAAAATCACTTTTATGGAGTATGTTCGAAACCAACAAGTACACCCTAGCCCTCAAACACTATAGCACATTAAAAAATTATTAAAGACCAACTTAAAACCATTAGACCTACTATCCTTAAACAATTTCCAGAAGAGAGATGTTACCACTTTTCCAAGGTTATCTCTGATGATGCCTTTGAAATGGGATTCCAACTTCCCCCAAGCTTGCAAGAACTCCTCCTCATCAATTTTCTTGTTGTTGAAACCTCTATCTAGGATTTTGTGTTGTTTTTCAATCCACTCACTTTGTTCCTTGGTCATGTCAACTTTCATCGATATTTATTTCATCCGTTCCGGCATCTCGACAGAAGCATGGATGTCTACCACCTTATCAGCCATCCCCTCCTCTAAATGCACAAGAATCTCCCATGGATCTTCCCTGATCACAGACTCCCCTTCCGGCTTCCCATGCATCCCTTTCACTCCCACCTTGACAGGTGAGGCCAATTCACTCAGTTGCACCTCCACTTCCACTACACATGACTTGTCAGTTGGCCCGGTTCCTGCCTCCCTCTACATAACCTGAGAGGCATCCTCCTTCATCCTTGTTATCACCTACTCTGTATGTAATTGCATCTTCTCATGCTGATATCCTTCTTGAGAGGGTTCATTCTCGTGTGACTCGGTGACCAAGAATGGTTGGACATCCACTCTCCCCACTGATTGGGTCTCGAGCTCCTTGGGGTTTCCCTCTTTTTTAGCAGACTGGGTCTCCATCTGTCTAGGTAGAAAAGAGTAGTCTTTGCGCCCCTTAAATTTCGGATTCCTAAGAACAATGCTGCACCCTGGGCCCCTATTCTCTTTGTTCATTTTCTTCTGTCTTTGGTTGTGCAAGTATTTACCCTCCCCTCCCAATCCATTGTCCTAAAAAAACAACCATCACTCTTAGAATCATTCTCATAAGATCCCATGGAGTGACCCTCAGTATCACCCTCATTAATCAAGTTCCCAAACTGGTTGTTGAGGGGAATACAGGAAAGAGCTCCCCTCGGGTTGAAGTCCTTCCTGGAGTCCATTGACCTGCTATCCCCCAGTGAAATCTGCTCCCACTCCTGGCCTACCTTTGACTTATTATTGCCATTAGACACCCTTCCAGTGACCAAGTTACTACTAGCCCTCACCGCCATTGTGTAAGAGATGGGAATTTGGATTGCCTCAGCCCCAACAGCTGAGCCATCTGCTTCAGCAGCTCCTACAACCTACCTCAGAGCTCGAGTGTGAGCATCAGGTGAGACCCGAGTACCTTCAGCGGCTTCACTGTCCCTAGCACCCACCGCCCTGGTCCTGTTGCAGGAGGGGGGGGGGCATAGCCAAGTCACCTCTCAGCCTCGTGAATACTGTTCCGAAACTTGGACCTCAAGGTACCAATTCTAGTTTGTGCACCCCAAATTCCCTTGTGTATTTCACCATCTCCGGATTACCCCAGTGCATCTCTTCTTGATCATCCCTACCGTCAAAATCCCTCACCCTCTGGTTCTCAACAGATTCAGCTAGGACAACATTCCCCTCAATTGTGCTAATTACCTCTTACTGAAACCTTTTCTCACAGCGACAACTAGAGACCGAATGACCTATTTTGTGGCATCCCAGGTAGAAACCAGGCCATGATTTAAAGATAACACTTTTCCTCCAATGAAACTCCTCACCAAACGAAATCCATAGACACTCCATGGGGGGATTTGAAACGTCAGCCTAGACACATACCCAAGGAGATATCAGATGACATACTGCCACCGTCTGACTGTTAGAACACATAAATTTTCCTACCATATTGCCTAACATCCTAATAGTTAAGGGGTTATGGAAAGGAAGAGGTAAATCCGGGAAGCTTACCTAAACAACAGCCGAGGGGGCATCACGATTAATGATGAGTTTAGTAGACTAGAGGAGAAGAGAGAAACCACATCCATTGATTACATGAGGGGCTTGGGACCAGGCAACTATCAGGTCATCCTTCGAGGAGAAGCGAACCATCATGTGTCTTTGATCGAAGAGACCCACCACTGCGCTCTCCTGGAGATCCCAAGAATAAAAAATAAACCGATCGAAAGCATCGATAGAGGGACGGTGGCCCCTGAATCAGACCAAAAGCATCAACTGGTGAAGGTCCGAGGCGTCATTGAACTCCTTAGTAGAAATCCATCTTTAACACAAAATGATTGTTTTTAGCAGATAGTTGAAAATAAATATTATATGTAGATATATATAAGTTTTGATTATAACTATCATTTAACTGTGTCAATGTTCACCTTCATCATCATCTTTATATGTGATGATGTCAATGTCTTCATATTCCTCCTCAACATCATCAATATCCCTATGAGTTTCAGTTTCATCATATCTTTTCATTTATAATTCATTTGTAACATCATTAACATATTCGTCATCATCGACCTTTAATTATGGGGTGCCATCATCAATCTTCACGTCTCTGTGAAAAGGATAGATTTTGAGTAGTCTCTTGAAAATTTTCAATTCCTACCACTTTAGCGGAACCACATTCAGTTTGAGTAAACTGATTTTCCCGAGATTTCATTTTTATTATGCTCCACCAATCACTCAGGTATCTTAAAATAGCACAATACTTTGCGTAATAAATTTGATGTGCCTATTGAGCGAGTAAAAATGGTTCATATACTGCAAGAAGACTTCTATATTTAATATCGATGATTCCATGAGTCATATGAACACAAAAGACTCTCTCATTATCCAACAACCTACATTTAAACATCGTTTTGTAATTCTGTCCTAGATAACTCAGCTCCATAATTTCATCCATAGTGCCACAAAAGTGAACTTCAGTTTATCTATGATGTGATCCTCTCAAACAAACTCCATTGTTCATTATTTTTTTTTGATTCCCCATATGCATGTGTATGAAATCTAAAACCATTCACCACATATACATTATAATTTTTAACCATTTTGGATGGTGGGTTACTCAATATACATAGTATCTTATCAATTTTATTATCTTTTTGAGACACCAAAAAATTTGTAAAAAAATTATCAATATAATAAATATTAAACTGAATTGATATTAAACCATCAATAATTTATGTTACCGGTTTTTGAAACCATCGAGAATTCTTTTTTGTCTGTGTTCTTCAAGAGAAGATGTTGAAATTTGTGGAAGCTATTTATTGATATGATTATCATATAACCTAAAAATAAAATATTTTTACATACTGTAACATAAATTATAGAATAAGTGATATAAGAACTCACAATAAAAATTATTTCATTTCTTCACAGTTGAGCAGAACATATGTATGAGCCTTGTGATGTTCATCATCTGAAATACATCATTCTTGAACTCCACCAAATCCAAGATTCAGATGATAAAAAACTGATAAGTTACTTTCCATTTCTTCATTAAAATTTCCTTCATTACATCCCATTAGGTTGTGTTTTTAGGGATATTCAGATTCAAAATAGTGAGAGTAGAAAAAAGAAATTTGTTCTTGCAAATAAGTTTCAGCAATTGATCCTTCAACTGATGCTTTGTTGCGTAATTTTTTCTTCAATTTCTGTATGCAACTATCGAATGGGTACATAAATTGAAACTGTAATGGAACTCCACATTTAACTTATTTTGGAAAATGTAATATTAGATATTCTATTGTGTCAAAGAAAGCTGGCGGAATGATTTTTTCCAGTTTACATATAATTACATCAACATCTTCTTCCTGTTTTCTTAGCTCATCGTAGTCTGTTGTCGCTACAAAAATGTCTCGAAAAAAATATGATATGTCTGTTATCAAATCCCAAATCATAGAATTAAATAATCCCATGAATCCAATTGGCATAAGTCTTTCCATTATAACATGACAACCATGACCTTTTAATCTGGTAATATGACCATTCTTAACACATCTTCTCAAATTGGAAGAATATCCATCGGGAAGTCTGAAATCATAAATCCAAAGATAAAATAATAAGAGACTCTCTTTGGAAAGTGTATAGGCTACTTTTGGTTACATAAACCTCTGTGATCTGACATTTTTAAACAGTTCAAGTTCTGGTCACCTGCAAATTTGAGAAAGATCTTATCATGCTTTTACAGTATCTTTGGTCTTACCTGGTGTATCCAAAACTATATGAAATAAATTATCAACCTTTTTTTCTCTATATGCATGAAATCCAACATCTGGTGGACCAAAAAATCAGACCAATATGGAAGATCCCAAAAAATGTTCTGTTTTATCCAATTATGTTCTTTTCCAAATCCATGAATTTTTTGTTGGTTTAATGTTGGCCCAAATGTGATGGGAGGTAATAAAAATACAACTTATTTTAAATCTGTACCTGAGATAATTTTTGGAAGTTCATCCATTTCCATTGTGACTTTTATGAAATGAGATTTGTTCCTCCGAAAAGGATGATCAGTTGGAAGAAATATGCGATGGCAGTCAAAATAGCAAGGTTTTTCTCCATTAATGAGCATAAAGGATTTGTTTTCTTTCATACAGTAAGGACATGATTTCAGACCATGTGTACTCCATCCAGATAACATGAAATATTCCAGAAAGTCACTAATCGTCCACATAAATGTAGCTTTTAATATGAAATTTTGTTTTGCAGAAACATCATATGTACTAACACCATTACAACACAATTCATTTAACTCATCAATAAATGGTTTCAAATAAACATCAATATTATTTTTTGGATGTACTGGGATTAATAAGGTAAAAAATATATAGGTATCCTTCATCAAAATCTATGGAGGAAAATTGTATGGAGTTATAAAGACCGATCGAAATAAATACTGACTACCATAAGAACAAAATGGACAAAAACCGTCGGTAGAAAGACCCAATCACACGTTTTGGGCTTCTAAAGAAAAATAAGGATGCATACGATCAAAATGATTTCATGAATCACTATCCAGTGACTCATTTTCACCAGAATATAAGATGAAATCATTTTCACATGCATGAATCTTTTGATTACTAAGGTCCAAATTACGAACCAACCTTTTTCTCTCATAGTAATTTATCGGCAACACATTTCCTTCTGGTAATTGTGTTTTAACCAAAAAAATATCTGATCTAAACCGTTTTTTGGAATTTCATTATCTGATTTAGTAGCCATAGATTTTACAACCACTTCTAATTTTCTTATCTTACAATCAAGATATAATGCATCCTCATCAAACCTCAACAACTCATAAATTTGGATGCTGCCAACTCAGGAGTTACACTGATATCATCTTGAGTTTTAGTTTGTTGAATAGATGGACCTGCAACATCATGTACTAAATTTTGAAACCGTGATGGATCCAGAATCAAGTTATTAGTATCTTCTCTGGAACTGTGTTCACCGTGTTGATACCAAAATACATAATCTAGTTGAAAACCAAACCACAAGAGATGCCCTCCAACCTTGTCAAATGTGTCAAACGTTCTTAGAGCACATTTTTTACAAGGACACTTTTTATGCCTTCTGAAACATATTCTGGTTTTGATGATGTTAATTATAAGAAAGCTTCAACTCCCTCAAAATATACAGGATTTAAATAAGAATGATTTATATTTCTGCAATTATTTATCCAAGTGTGATCATCTAATAAGGACTGAGGTTTATTTCCTTGTTCCATATTTTTCTACCAAATATGAAGTCATCACTTTTTTTTCATAATTTGAAATTATAAAAACACTATCTGAAAAAATATTATAAATAATTACAACTACTTCTTAATAATTACCATTAATTTTGGGCGACACAACTTCCAGTGGATTGACGGCTACTCTTTTGTTCGAAAGCTTATTTACTTGCAAATTTCTCTCACTGATATCACAATGAAAAATCTGCTCGAAGGTACAAATATTCATTCTCGTGCATATGAGAATATACCTCTGAGAAGATTCTTCATTATGATTTCAGTGTGATAAAGATGTAAGTAAATGAGTTGTCAGACAAAAGAGCCCCCTTTTCGTCGTTGAATCATCTTATTGCAACTATCACCACCTGAAAAAATTACGAAAAATGTGGTTCTACGAATGCATATTCAAACTTGTGCATAAAATATTGGATATGCATACATAGAAGCATACTTTTTATAATGTTTTGAGTCAGTTAAAGTTAAATGAAGAAGATTCATCGAGCAAAATGAGGGTCGTCAATCCACTAGAAATTGTGAAATGTTATTACAAGTTATTACAATTTATTACAATTGATATTATTCCTAATTATTCTTAATTATTCCTAATTATTAATAATTATTACAAATTATTCCTAATTATTACTCATGTGTAGGAACTCCATGTGGTTTTAGTACCATATTTAAATGTGATATAGTTTTGGGGGGTACCACCTCTCATGTAGAGATGGTATGCTAGTAGTTTTGGTATTGAAACTTAAAAATGAATCCTACTTATCTTTTGGATAATAATATAAAATGGAATATTTTCAGTTTTTTAGTTTAAGGTCATGTGATGGGAGCAATCCATGCATTTTAACATCATCTGGTAAAAATGCTCTAATCACATTCCCATGGGCTTTGAATTAGTTGATTTTTTTTCAAGATTTTTTGTTCTATATCAGGAACCCAAGGTCATCTCTCAAAATATCCTTGGAACATTAATTTTTTTAAAATGTTTTCATTATAAAAATAATTGGAGGTTTTTGAGGAAATGGGGGTTTTGGGGATCAATAAATAATTAAAAAAAATTAATTTTCAAAGAAAATGGAAATAACCTTGTGAGATTAAAAGTGATCAACACGGGGAAATCACTTGATGCTCATTATTCATTGCTTTAAGTGATAGGGTTTAGATATTTTAATAAATTATTTCAATAGCTATAAATATAATTATTTTAATTTTATTCTAGGATATATCTTATGAGTCTATTAAAAATGAAAAATGATTCATCAGTTACAACCGATGATTGGGCGAATTTTGTTCAACTTCGTAATTGAAAATCAACAAAAAAAACACATGTTATATATAGGATTTTATTTTAGTTATGTTTTAAACCTTGAAATAAATTTACATGTTCAAGAAATCGTTTATGTGAATTCAATATTCCAATATGAACCACACAGACATAATAATTGAAAGGGGACAAAGAAGTGGTGAATGATGTGTGAGAAATCACATGAATGGGAACCCTAAAACTTTATCATGCGAGTTTAACAATCACATAATAGTAATAACTCAATTATATAATTATATTAGTTTGAGAAAAATAATATAAAGACCAATAATTAAAAATATTATTCAAAAAATACAAACATGAAGCCCAACATTTACATCTCATTCATCCATGGGTGATCACAAGGTGTTTTGAACTCCATGTATAGGGAGGAATCCATAAATTATTAATAATCATATTAATCCCAATAAAATATCACCCTTTAGTTATGTATCGTTTGATAATTAGGGGGAATATCGATTTTATGAAAAATTACATCAAAATTTTACCAAAATATGTCATGTCTATAGGACTATGTGACTATTCATGGAAAACATTATCCCTCCAATTTGGATGGGTATTTTACCAAATTCAACACATATTCAGGAAATTAAATTTTATTTTTAGTTGTTAAATAAATTTATCTATCCAATGGATGTGAAAGTAGAAAAATTGGAGGTTTGGATCCCAATATATATCCCAAATACTTAGGATTTTCCTATCTACCTCGCCCATATTTTATTCCCCTTATGGGATCCATTGGCTTCTTGTGATGGTATACAACGTTTGGTACTATTTAAATAATTGAATCTCCAAGAACATTGTATCCTAAAAATAATTCATTTTCACATTGTTATGAGTGTAGTAAATGTTATGATAGAAACAATGAACTATTGTTAAATTGGGACATTGCGTAATAACTTCTTTTATGTATGTTTTCACCAAATGGATTCAAAATATATATTGTATGCAAAATTATTTAATAATTGGATACTAAAACCCATAAAAATGCAATTCACAAGAATAAGGGTGATAAAATATCATTATCACTGTCTGATCATGCTCACACCACAAATGGATCTACAATACGGGATTGAGGGGGATCAAACATTGGGTTTCCTAGAGCTTTCCAAGAATAAACAAGTATATGTATGGATGTTACAAAAATTCTACCCATACCCTATCAAATTAAAATGGATAAGAGGCAAATGGTTTCAATTCTAGTCACGTATATAGATTTGGTGTTTGCGAATATTTATTTGGTAAAAAACTCTCACATGTACCATCGGTACCATATAATATTTTCACTATAAATAGGGCACAAAATGTGTGTGAATAACACAGGTTCATGAAAGATACATGTTGTTTGAAACCTAGATTATTTATGTCTGTATTTCTTAACATGGATATTGTTCTTCTAGGAGGTGGTTTTCTATGAAATAGTATCAAGTTTTTTTCAATACATTGAAGGTATTACATTAGGTAATTCATATAAAATTTTTCACTTTGTAGTAGTATTTTAATAATTCTATAATCTAGATTGGATGAGGTGCATAACATGATGTTGTACTTAAAGAGATGCTTGAAATTCCTCAAATTATCCAAAAAACCTCAAAATAGAGAGCTAAGATGTATTTATTGACCTATGGGTTCATGGATTTTTTAGGTGAAGGTTTTTTAAAGTTATGGTTACACACTCTTAGAACACCACCATTCTATATTGATTTTGGAAAATATTTGTAGAAATAATGGTTTGTATGATCATGAAATTATTATATTCTATGAACACTTATAATATGACATTTTTCAACCTTTAGGTTTTCAATAATCCTTATCCTTTAACTCCAAATTATATTTGTTTTGAAATCCTTCCATTGTGGACATGTTCTAGAACATCAGAATGGATATTTCACATGTACCAATGAATAAACAAGCCCAAAACATCCATAGATAAAGGGAATAAAAGGAGGGTGATAGATGTTGGAAATGGGAGTCCATCCCTCTCTTTCTTTTAGGTTGAAACCTAAAATCACAAATAGATATAATATTAATATAATATTTATAAAACAAATAGAATAGGGGATCATTGTGTCATGGCCTTATACGTCATGGGACAATTCCCCAACACATGGTATCTTAAAAATATAAAAGGGAAAATTATGGCATGACCTTGAGTTTGATAGTGTAATTAAAAAATATAGAGAATAACTAATTAATAATGACCATTTAGTTTTGGTATGACCAATGTCTTTGTAATGACCAGCCAATTCTTATTGTCTTAAGAGCACAACGAGTCATTAATTGGCCCCAAGAGACATCCCCAAGATTCAAAAGGCTGTAAATAAATGCCGAAGGGTTTCAAATACAAGTGGGGGACTATTTAACATTTAAGAAATAAGCCAATAAACCATCAAACCATTCACTAAATGATGCATGAACAAAAGAAAGACAACTCAACAACTTCCTATATCAGAAACCCACATCAAAGTGTGAAACAGTGGAAGAACAAACAAGTATCAAAGTAAACAGAAAATAAAAAACTCAAGACTCTCAAAAGTCCAAAAGATTCCATGCTCTAAAATCTATAATCTTTACAATCTATGAACATCCAAAATAGCACGAGGTAGTGCTAAAAATGTGGGAAACATTACCTTTTCCCCTCTCTCGAGAGATAGCATCTGGAATAGAACCAAAGTACCAAAGAAGGGGTGAGTATAACACTAATTAGGGTTTCCCTAATGAATTCCCTACACACACCACTAGGATAGAAAAGTTAACCACATTTATATAAAATAGTTTATATAAAATAGTTTACCAAAATAGTTTATAAAAAAATATAAACATGTTCCAAAAACCATTTTCAAATAAGTGATAAAACAACTAAATGAAACCAATTTCCAACCAGTTATTTTTATATAAAAATAACTTATCAAATATTAAAACTAATTCTTCTTATCATTTTCCATACCCATTCCATAGTTCACAACACACCCACACCTATATGCTTCGTTGGACTGTTCCATACTCATGAGCGGTCTCTCTTCCAATTACTTGTGTCCTAATGACACATGCCCCCAATCCAAGTTCATTTCCCTTGTACTCCAATGGTACTCATCTATAACTAAGGCCCTTTAAGAATGAAATTTCCTCATCACCATTTATGCCAAATATTTCCAGTGCCAAAATAAACCACTTTAATAAAACATAACTTTTATTGAAAACCAAAGAAAAAACAATTTCAAAAAAAAAATCATTTCAATAAAACTTTCTATTTTCTTTAAAACATATAATCCCATTCATGTGCTAACAATAAAAGAAAAATACCCTTTTTAAAATCGAATTTTAAAAACCACGAAGCAAAGCACTAATCCAAAATACCCAATTTTCCATATTTCACAGCCATCACTCAAGAAGGTTTTCAAAAAGTTCTAAACAACCAAATCACAATAAATTAAACACCAAAAATTCAATTTAAAATCATTATAATCAGTTTTACTGAGTGGAGTCGAGAAAGAAGCCTCCTACATTGAATGTTTTGATGAAAACCCTAAAGAATAACGAACACACAAGAAAACTGGGTCGATTCTCTAAGACGCCACCATAGATCTCTTCTCCTAGAAAGATAAATATCAAATCTAATCATATTTGTAATCCACAGACCTAGATCAACCCATAACAAGAATAGATCTAAGAAACTGACAGAAGAGGAGAAGTAGATCTAAGTAGATCTATGAAACTGATCAAGAACAAAAAAGAACGATCACATTCCTCAAGAATCCATATTTGATTCACTAAGGGAATCCTTCAGATTACCTCCAGGTCAATGGGAGAACCTTATTTAGAATTTGGGGGAGAAAAATCCCATGTTATAGCTTCTTAAGAGAAAAAAGGAGACACTTAGAGGAAAAAACGTTTGAGATCCACTTTTTTAGGATCTCACTTAAACCATCCACACAGTTAGTTCCCACGGTTAGACAAACTAAACACTAACCATGCATTAGCTACTTCCTCGGAAGACCCTCGCATGGCTTCCTTGCATGGTCTCACTTAATGTGTTGCAACCGTGATCGAGCTACTACATCAAGAGGACCATTGTGCACAGTTTGGCCGCACGGTTAGGCAAACCGTGTGCTACCCATGCGACTTCCATTTTGCCTCAAAACTCCTCCAAAAGTTCTGCCAAATCTCCCATCCATCACCCTTAAACATTATAACCATAAAAAAAATCAAGTGAGGGTTACATACTAGAAATTAGGGGAACTACATTCTCCCCACCATTCATCTTTCCATACTCAAAATGTAGAGAACCCTCATCGATCTGAAAGAGTCCCGACCATTGCTCTTTCATCTCCTTCTCGCATTCCCATGTCTCTTCCCAAATCTGACAATGCTACCATAAAACCCACACTAGAACGATGATTTTTCCATGAAAGACTTTCTATTTGTCATCCAAAATCCTCACTGGGATATGTACCAATGAAGCATCTGACTCTAGGTTGATGTGATCCCATCTGATCACATGGTAAAAATCAGGCTGATACTTTTTCAACTGAGATACATGGAACACATTATTAACTGAACTGAACCATGATGGTAATGCCAACCGATATTCCACCTATCTAATCTGTTCTAGTATCTTGAAAGGGCCAATGTATCTAGGAGATAACTTTCCATGTTTTTGAAAATGATGATGTCCAAGACTCGGTGATATATGAAAGAAGACATGACCTCCCACAACCAACAACAATGGTATTTAATGGTGATCCAAATATGATTTTTGATGACTCTAATCCATCTCCAGCATCTTTCTAATCTTTTGGATCTTTAACATTGTTTCTTGGAAAAAGGATTGACCTAACTAGTGAAGTTTCATCTGTTTCTACCTAGTATAGTGGAGAATGACAAGGACACCCATACAGTGCTTTAAATTGAGCCATGTGTATTGAGGCCTGATAGCTGTTATTGTATGATAACTCCACCAGGGGTATATGATCCTCCCATGAGCCACCAAAATCTATTATACAGGCTCGAAACATGTCTTCCAATGTTTGTATTGTCCTCTCAGAGTGGTCGTCTGTCTGAGGATGATACACCGTACTCATAGTAAACTAAGCCCCAAGGGATTTCTATAAGGATTTAAAGAAAATGAGACATGAACCTCCGGTATTTTTTTGAGATGATTGAAACTGGCATTCCATGCCTCTTTACCGCTTCTTGGATATTGATTTTGGACAGACCCTCCACTATATGAGTTTAAAAAATTGTAATGAAATGGGATGACTGGGTAAGATAATCCCCTATCACCCAAATAACATCGTGTGTCCGGACCATTCTTGGAAGACCTGTAACAAGATCTATTTCTATATGCTCTCATTTCCACACTAGGATAGGTAAAGACTGCAACATTCCCACTGGTCTTTGTTGTTTTTCTTTAACATGCTGAAAAGTTAGGCACCGTGAGATGAACCTGGACACCTTCCTTTTCATGTTGTTTCACCAAAACTTCCACTTAAACTCTATATACATCTTCTATGTATCTGGATGTAAAGACCATCTCAAATGGTGGTAATAATGAAGGAGTTATTCTTAACAATCCATAGGTGCAACCATCTGATCTCTGAAGCACAAAACTGAACTCCCATAAAGTTTTCATCCCTCAATGGTCTCCCCATCATTGAGTTGTGAACTCATATCCCAACATTATGCATCTAATATTTATGACGCTTTGATCATATTTACCCAATTAGGAAGAAGCGTAACTGAAAAGAAAACTGCAACATCACCTCAGTCTTTACATTCTACATGCTTGTCCACTAGGACTGACAACAACTACCACTCATCTAAAGATTCTTTCTCCAATTGAGTGGATGAATTTCTGATCAATGCATCTGCTAATGAATTTCATTTCCCTTGTGTGTACATCCCATAAAAATCAAACATTTTGAGGTATTCCATGCATCTCATTTTCCTCATATTCAAATCTCACTGTGATAAAATGTGTTTCAAGATTTTATGATCTATATAAATAGTGAATTTATCATAGAAGAGATAATGTCACTAAGTCATCAAAGCATGGAAAACTGTAGCTACCTCCAAATCATGTTTTGGGTAATTCTTATCATGCACCCTAAACTTCCTTGATCCATAAGAAACCCTATGGTCTCCTTTCTTGAGAACACAACCCAACACTGATCTAGAAAAATCAATGTACACCACATACCCCTATCCTGATTTTGGAATGATCAATATAGGTGTCTATGTAAGATGGACTTTTAGTTCTTGGTAAGATTTCTAGCATTCCTTTGTCTAATGGAATGGATAATTCTTATTTGTGAGAGCGGTTATTGGGGAATCTAGTCATGAAAAATAACACACAAGGCGTCGGTAGTAACCAGTTATACCAAGAAAACATCATATCTAGAAGACATTCTTTGGTGGTTTCAATGAGATAATAGATTATATATTTTTAGGATCAACAAAAAATTCCTTTTTAAGAAATGACATGGTGAAGAAACATACTTCTTGTATCCAAAAATAACACTTTGATAATTTGGCACACAAAAGGTGATCTCTCAAGATTTTTAACACTATTTCTAGGTGCTCCTCATGGTCAGACCTTTTCATTTAATACACCCTGAATACATCCACAAATTCCACAACAAAATAATCCAGATATTGCTGAAATATTTGATTCATCAAATCCATGAATACCACTAGTGGATTCATTAGACCGAAAGGCATAAATATATATTCATAGAGGCCATATCTTCTTCTGAAATATGTCTTCGAAATATCTTCCTTCCAAAATTGTAATTGATGATATCCTGATTGTAAGTCAATATTGGAGAACCACTGAGCTCCCTTTAATTGATCAAACATATCATCAATGCATTGAAGTGGATATATGTTCTTTATCACAACTTGGTTAAGCTTACGATAATCAACACATAGGGGAAGAGTTCCATCTACCTTCTTTATGAACAAAACTAGTGTTGCCCATGGAGACATACTTGTTCAAATGAAACCCTTTATTTCCATATCCTCCAACTATATTTTTAATTCCCACAACTCTGTTGGTTCCATCCTATAAGAAAAAAGGGAAATGGGACTGGTCCACGTAAGATGATCAATTGTAAACTCCACTTCTCTTATAGGTGGTAACCCTGAGATGTTCTTGGGAAATATGTCTGGAAATTGATCCAAAACTACTGGAAAACTAATTTTCTTGATCTCTTCCATCAGTGCCAAAGTCAACGATTCCAAATTAAACGCTTCCAACTTGTAAAAGATCATTCCAACCATTGGTACCAATGGGCTCTTTTCACCTCTATTTACCATCCTCTCTCATTTGAAGAGATACACAATGCCATGAGAAGTCATGAAACTAACTATTCTCTTAAAATAGTCAATGTGAGTCTTAAACATTGTCAGCCAATCCATACATAGGATTAGGTCATAGACATCCATGTCTAATATCAAGAATTCCCATTTCAGATCACCTCCATCAATAGTTACAGCACATGCTTGACACATAAAGTCTTGACATTATCTTTCCCCCAGAGGTGTTTGCAGTTTTAAAATAGAAGGGATCATTCCCAACTATAAGAATAGTAAATAAACAACACGAGAATCAATGAAAGAGTGAGATTCACCGGTATCTAGGATCACTTGCATAAGGGGAGAATTCAAAATAATCATACCTCTCACCGTAGATGGTCCAACCTGATCATCGAAAATCATCTGATCATATCCATAAAATTTCTTTGTTGTTTCACTATCCTCCTCGTTTATTTGATGATATTCTCATAGTTCAGGAGTAATGGTATTTCTAGAATCACCATGGATATCTCTATTCTGTTGGAGAGACTGATTCTGCTATCCTCACCCTGTCGAAGCATACGATGCTTGCGATTCCTGAGAAGTGTCTCGAGCACCTGACCTTAGATAACTGCGAAAATAGTGCTGAAGATGTCCCATCTTGTTTCAATTATGATATGATATAGTTTGTGTCATACACTCTTGCTTTATGTGGTCAATAAAATAACATTGAAAACAACTTTCTTTTCTCTAGGATCGTGGAGTAAGGTTCACTGATCCAGCCGTATGATTCAGATTTCCACTTCCTCCTTGGAAATAGGTGCCCCTTTTCCACTTGTTCCCATCAGTTGAGTTCCCAACTTTTATTTTGGGTATCATCATACCTCCTTCTATAGATTTTGAGATACCACGTTCAACCACAGTCACTCTGTTCACTATCTCTGTATAATTTTTAATATATAATACTATAATATTCAATAGAATCTCATGCTATAGACCTTATTTGAAGATGCGTGCCTTCAAAGATGCACTTTCCACATCCTCTAGTGAAGAAAAAACTAAATTCATGAATTTATCCACATAATATATGATAGAGAGACTCTCTTGTTTCAGGCTGATAAAGGTTGTCATTTTATGGATCTTGAATGTTTGAGGATAGAATTGTTTGTTGAACAATTCTTCAAAATCCTCCCATGTAAGGCCTTCATCCAATTTATCCTATACCACTAAATCTCATCACTAGCATGTAATATCCTCTAGAATATACGTTTCCAACTTGACCTTTAGCTCTACCGGTGTGCTGATGAAGTTGAAGATACAATTAATCAGACTCATCCACACCTCTTCCTTCTCGGGTTCAGAGTCACCCCATAAGTTAGGTGGATTCTGCTTCATGAACTAGATGGTATGATCCACATGCCTTGGCTCATTCCTCCAGTTCCCCATATCCATAGCTTGAAAAGCATGGAAAATACTATGAACCAGATCTTGATTCACCCATGGATCAGGTGCAACCACATTCTTCGCAGCTTCTTCAGGTTGGATTCAACAATGCCTATCAGGTTCTATTTTCTAATCCAACAACAAACTCCATAAATCTCACTCTCTAGAAACTGATGGACTATAATTTCAAATTCTATCACATCACTATCACAACATTGTTTTCCAAAACACTGCTTTTTTATTTCAACCATTTTTGAAACATTCATTTGTTCTTTTAAAAACAAAACCATTTTCAAAATACACCCAATATCCTCTTTTCATAATCTTTCATTTGAATTTTTTTTTGGCATTTTTCAAAAATTTACACCCTGCAAAAAATCACAAATCATTACTCCAAATGAAATTTGAAATCTTTTTGGGAAGTCATTCCTTTAAAATACATTTTATTCTCATGTTATTGTCTAAACACATGAAAATGAGATTCCATGATCCTAGAAGTGTCTCCAAACACTGGTACAACCAACTCCCTGGTAACTTGAATTTCAGCATAAAAGGGTTAGCTATGTCCTTTTATGCTATACATTTTAAGTTCAAAAAATCCGATACCTTTATAAGATTCCAAACCCAGGAATAGAAAAGAAAAAATTTTAACTCAAAGACCAAACATATTGATAACTACTTGTTAATAAGTGATCGGACATGCTAATAACATTTATACCACAAAGGAAGGACCAGGCTGCTAACATTTGTAATGACCCAACAATTCTCATTGTCTTGAGAGCACAAAAAGTCATTACATGGCCCTAAGAGACACCCTCAATATGAAAAAGGATGGAAATAAATTTCCAAGGGTTTCAAATACAAGTGGGGGATGACGTACCCTTTAATAAATAAATCAATAACCCAGAAAACCATTCACTAAATGATTCATGAATAAAAGAAAGACAACTCAAAAACTTCATGTATCACAAACCCACATTAAATTGTGCAACATTGGAAGACTAACCAAGTATCAGATTAAACATCAAATAAAAAAATCAGGACTCTCAAAATACCACAAGACTCCATGCTCTACATTCCCCAAGCTCCACAATTTCCAAACAACTCAAATATCATGAAGTAGTGCTAAAAACATAGGAAACGTTACCTTTTCCCTTCTCCTGGGAGATAGGATCTGAAAATAATGAAAGTACCTTAGAAGGGATGTGTATAAATCTCATTAGGTTTTCCCTAATGACTTACCTACTCATTCCACTACAATAGAAAAGTTATACACATTTATATAAAATAGTTTATATAAATCAATTTACCAAAATAGTTGATAACCAAATATAAACAAGTTCCCAAAACCTTTTGCAACCAAGTCAAAAAAATAAAATAAATGAAACCTATTCACAACAAGATATTTTTCCAAAAAAAAAACTAATCAAATCTTAAAACCAATTCTTCTTATCATTTTAAATACCCATTCTGTAGTTCACAACAAACTCACACATGTATGCTTCATTTGACAGTTCCATACTCATGAGAGGTCTCTCGTCCAATTACCTTATGTACCAACGAAACACGCCCCCGATACAGGTTTACGTCCCATGTAACCCAATGGTAATCATCTCTTACTAAGGTCCCATTAATAAATAACCCACACCAACACCATTCATGCCAAATATTTCCATTTCCAAAATAAACCACTTCAATAACACTGACATTTTTTTAAAACCAAAAAACAACCAATTTGAAAGAAAAATTTCATTTTAATAAAAATATATATTTTATTGAAAACATATAATACCATTCATGTTAAAAAAATCCAATAAAATTTCCTTTTTAAAATCCACATTTTAAAACAAAGAACCAAAACACTCATTCAAAATCCCCAATTTTATATATTTCACAACCATCACTCTAGAAGGTTTAAAAAATGTGCTCAACAACCAAATCAAAATAAGTTCAAAAGCACACATTCAATTTTAAATAATTCCATTAAATTATACTAAGTGGAGTCGAGAAAGAATCCTCCTACCTTGAAGGTTTTGACGAAAACCCCAATGAATGAAGAACACATAAGAAAACCAGATTGATTCTCCATGAAACCGCCTTATATCTCTTCAACTAAAAAGATCAAGACCAAATATCATCATATTTGGAATCCACACACCTAGATCTACCCATTACGGGTGTAGATCTATGAAACCATGAGAAGAGGAGAAGTATATCTATGAAACCAATCAAGAACGAAGAAGAACGATCACATACCGAAAGAATCAAGTTTCGATTCACCAAGGGAAGCCTTCATATCACATTTGAATCAATGGGAGAACCTTATTTGGACTTAAAAGAAGAAAAATCAAGAGTTATGGATGCTTTTGAGAAAAAACGAGCCACTTAGATTAAAAAACATGTGAGATCCACTTTTTTTAGGATATCACTTAAACCATCCCCATGGTTAGACAAAACGTACACTAACCATGCATTAGAAACTACCTAGGCCGACCATTGCATGACTTCCTCGCATGGTCTTCATAACCTTTCTCCAACTGTACTAGAGCTACTACCTCAAGAGGGCCATTGCACATGGTTTGGCTGCACGACTAGGGAAACTATGCACCACCTGTGCGAGTTCCATTATGCCTCAAAACTCCATTCAAAGTTCTCCCAACAATCCCATCCATCACCTTTTACCATTATTACCATAAAAAACATCAAGTAAGGGTTACATACCTGAAACCAGGGGTACTACAGTCTTCATGGGACAAAAACTCAGGTAGTGACATACCACCTCCTCATAATACCAAATATTATTCATATATATATATATATATAATATTATGGTGTGATCATATACATCATAGTGTAATTACCCAAAGAATTAATTTTTAGAATTCATGTTTCCTCATCACATAATTATTCCCCAATTAATTTAGGATTTTATATATCTTTAAAAGATATATATGAAAAATCCTTCAATAATTAGAATCTATAAAAATAAATTTGGTTTGTAAAATATTCAAAACAAATCCATAACTTGAAATATGTGAGGTGTTACTAACACACAAAACCAACCTCATATTATCTCTACCACAATTCTTGTGTAATAATGATAAAAAGTACAAAGGTTATCAAGGTTAGTATAATATCAACTATTGAATGTTATGATTAAATATGAAATATGATCCTTTATTTTCCCAAATACATCGTATATGTAACACCATGTGGTATACTTTTTTGGGTCATTATACACTCAAAACTTGTTTTATGAATAATAATCAAATTCTATATCTTTATATAAAAACTAACCCATGAAAATATTTAAATTCCATCAAAACCTATAAATCTTCATGATGAATATCGATTAGGGATAACTCAAATTCATAGTTTTAAGGGTTAATCATCATTTATCATTAATAAATATAGGAAACCAATATGAAAGAATAAATTATAGAATATGTATCTTGTATAACATGATGCAATTTTTTTTTCTTAAGATCCTCTATAAATTTTCTATAAAAGCTATTTATAAGTTTTATTTTAATAAATTCCCATGTGATTGGTCCCTATAGATACCTTATGTTTTAATATTTTTTATGATTTTGTTCAACTACTTAAATCACTATATAATATTTTTCACATATCTATATAACTATATAATAAATACTCATAGTAAATTTAATTAATGGGTTTCAATTTATAAGAGATATTTTTTGAATAATGGTGAGATTAGGATTTATAATACTCTTATTCAACTCTTTGAATATTATAATTAAACTAATTTACATAAACATGTTTAATTTTATGATGTTAATAGATTATATTATTTTAAATAAATAGAATTATATTTAATTTATTCATCATTATATTTTGAAATTTTTTATTTTTTTTATTTTATATATTTTTTAAACAAATAAAATGTAACTCCTTATATTAATATATTTTTTTAAAAAAAACATCCTAAACTATTTATAATTATAAATTAACCTTAACGTTGAATTATACTGGTTTAATAATTTATATATAACACTTTTAACTTTTACATGTTCATTAATTCTATCATTTTCCTTTTACTAATTATATTTTCTCCAAAATAAATTTCCAAAACAAACAAAAATATATTAAAAAATAATAATTAGTCACATTTTTAAGAATATTAATGAAATAAAATATTATCTATAACATATATGACATCCCATGTGTTTGTAGAAATATTATGAAAATATGATTTTATTCTATTAAATATGTCATTATTGATTGGGGGAACATTCCCTCTTATTTAAATTAATAACTTGTATAAACCATTTTATCCTGGATAAAACATTTTTATCCTTATGTTATCTTCAAACATGTTATGGAATCAGATTAATCATAAACCATGTGTATAAATATTTTTTAATTATATTCAAAAATGAAACTTTTTTTTATAATAAATCTCTTATTATATAAGATAAAGAAAATTATATCAATAACACATCATATATTAATGAAATTTTAGGACTTGAATTTATTCATTGCATCCACCACTTTGAGGTAGAAAATTTAAATAATTAATTGAATTAATAATTAAAGATATACCTAAACAATTTCCCTCAGTTTTGAACTCTTATATATATAAAACAATTATAAAACATATTGTTTATATCATATACCATTTAAAATAAAAGAAATGAATTATTTATCATTAGGAAATTACATGTACTCTCTATAAAGTTTAATAGAACCCTTTTTTTATTTTATAAAATTATATCCCCAATTTATAATCTAACCATAATGGAAACATTTTTTCCTTAGAATCTCCCATTTTTGACTATTAAGAAATTAATATGGACTCTCCATAAACTCAATTCTTATCATGGATATAAAATTCTCTTTCCTTTTTATAGAATCATTATATAACTTGAGATAATTCCTATGGGTCCTAATAAAAACTAATTAAACATATGGATAAGATCATGCAAAATTTTATTGAACTCAATCATGTTATAATTTATAAATAATTTTTTGAAATTTTCTAGTACTAATTCTAAAATGATGTTTTTGGCCAAATAAAGCCCAGTGGTGACCATAATCTCTATAATTCATTAATGAACCCAATCAAATTGAGAACCTAAGTTAGAAATAAAGCAACATAAAACATATTATACTTGAAATTTATTTAGAAACATTATATATCTCATATTTATTTTTTACCTTTTCCAAGTATTTATCTCAGTACTTGTGGTGATAGTTTCTTTTTCACCTTTGTTTATACAAAATGTGACTACATGGCTAGGGATCTTTTATGTCATGGCATGGAATCTTTTATTGATGAAAACATGGCATGGTTTGTGGGAGGTGTTTTTAATTCAATATTAGATATTTTAGAAAAGAAAGGTGGTTCTATTTATCCATGGAGAGAGTGGAAAGACTTTTCTTATTTCATGATCAAGACTGGATTGTTGGATTTGGGTTTCATAGGTAACAAATATTCTTGGTGTGATAATCAAAAAAGTCGTAGATTTACCTGGTGTTGGTTGGATCATGTTTTTTCCAATATTCAGGCTATTTTGAAATGGCCAGATTTGAGGGCTAATCATATAGTTCATTCAGTCTTAGATCACTCTCTATTGTTCATTAACATGGTTTAGAGGATCTCTTCTAGTGATCATTTATTATTTCTTAAGGGGTGGACTACTAAGAAGGATTATCACATGGTTGTAAGGATTTCATAGAATAAGAATATTCATGGGAACTCTTGGATGCTTTTTCATAATAAACTCAATCATCTTAGAGGGGATACACAGTCTTGAAATTCTCTATAACCTTCTAGGTTTTCTGATTTGGATGAAATCAAGAATGAGATCGATCAGTTGGAGTCTAGGTTAGAAGATTTTTGGGATGATGAGATTTATAGTTACATGATTATTAAGAGGAATCATCTGATTGATTTGTTTCCTAACCAGGAGAATGGGTTTCATGACAGGGAAAGGGTTAACTTGCTTAAAGAAGGAGATAAGAACATGTATTTTATCCAGGCTTGTATTAAAGAAAATAAGTGGAGAGTTGTTCCTAATATGTGCATGGTGGATGGTTCCTTCTATTCTTATCTAGTTATTATTGGATGTATGGCTGAGAAATTTTTCAAATAATTTCATACTGATAATACCCATAGTATGCAGGGTGGGAATCTAAGAGGCCAAAGTGATCTGTTTGATTGTATCCCTTGGGTGGTATCTGGTTATATTAATGATTTTTTCAAGACCATTTCGGATGAGCCAAATTTTTTGAATGTTCTTAAATCGATGAATCTAAATAGATACCATAGGATAGATGGTTTTCATGATTCTTTTTATGTGGCTTCTTGGGATCTTATAAAAAAGGACCTTGTTGATTCAATTCAAGATTTTTTCCATGGTGGAGCTCCTCCTAAGGTGGTTTATGCTACCATTCTTATGATCCCCCCTAAAGTGAAGGATACATATTATTTAAACCATTTTAGGAAAATAATTTTTTTTTAATTTATCATATAGAACTTTGGATAGTATTATTAATAAAAGGATTTAAAATTATATTCTTTATTGGGAGGATGCTGAGCAACATGGTTTTATTAAAGGCAGATCTCCACATGCGGCTATTGGTATTGCTCAGGAAATAGTTTTAGAAAATAAAAATAAGGCTCATGGATCATATTTGGTTGTCAAAATTTACATCTATAAGGTGTATGATAGGATGGAATGGAGCTATATTCTCAGATTTATAGACCTCATTGGCTTTTATCATTGGGCATGTGACCTATTTTTCAGCTATTTCAGTTCCCCTTGGTTTTCAATATCTGTTATGGGAAAGAGAAATGGATTCTTTAAATTATTTTTGGTCCTCAGACAAGGAGATCCCTTATCTCCCAATATTTTCATCATTGAACAAGACCCTCTCAGTAGGCTCCTTGAGAAGACTCTAAACAATAGAAAGATTAAACCTTTTAAATGTAGGAATCATTTCAGTGGTGTTTCTCATCTTCAATATGTTAATAACTTGAAATTCTTTATAAATGTGGAAAATATATCCATAAGATCTCTTAAAGAAGCGTTGGATGATTATACTTGATGGAGCGATGAAAAAGCAAATTGTCAAAAAAGTAGTCTCTATGTGCAGCGTGCTTGTTCGGAGGGACACTTATACAGAATGGAGGAAGTGGTTGGACTTCATAGAAGACAGTTTCCATTGGAATACTTAGGTGCTTCTATTTCACCTGATAGGTTGCATATTTTTCTTTTTGATGGGGTTGTTAATAAAATCTTAAACTTGATCAATAATTACAAAACTTATTCTCTCTCTTTCAGTGGAATAATTACTATGGTAAAATGTGTTGTCTCGTCTATTCCTATGCACGTTTTTATCTATCCTCATGTTTTAGAAAGGGGTGATAAGAAATATTGATAATATATTTTCTTCTTTTATGTGGAACTCTCCTAGAGAGGGGAGGTATCAATGGGAATTGTGGAAGAGGTTGGCCAGACCAGTGCAGAAAGACGATTTTAATCTGCATAGTGTGGATCTCTCTATGAAAAGGCTTCAGGATAAATTGGTATAGGAGGTAATGGAAGGGCACTTTCTGTGGAGTAATTTTATTTTGGGGAAGTATGGTTCAATGTTGGAGAATCCGAGGAAATTTTTTTTATTGGTTATTATATTTCATGATTATGTTCTAATTGTTAACGAACATTCCTAATGGATTGTTGAATAGTGGAATATTAGTTTATGGTTCTGCAACTGGGAAGGTCTACCACTCGACTTCCCATTATTTAATGTACTTGATATTTCTGTTGTATAAGAGATCCATTTTCCTTGCTTTATTCATTCCATTTTAAATCCACATCAGCGTGAAATTTTTCATAGTATTAAAATTTCTTCTGTAAGAGATCATTTGATTTTCACTAATGATACAATGAGTGATTTATCATCCAAATCATACAGGACTATTCCCTAAAATGTTTCCAGGATTGCTGGAGGTATGAATTTTTTCTGGAGTAAAGATCTTCTAGTCAAATATAGCTTCCTGATTTGGTGTATTTATAATTAGTGTATTCCCACAGATAAAGTAATCTATATGAAGGAAGTTTCTCTTACCACGCAGTGTTGGTGTTGTTAGAATTCCAGCAAGGAGTCGACAAAATATTTATTCATTTCTAGTGATTGGACATCTGTGGTTTGGTGGTATCTTGGTAATATTATTGGTGTTGGCATGCTGTATGCCTCTATTATTGGATTTCATATGAATGATATGCATGGTGCTGTCATCAATGAGAAATTTTACACAGTTAGGGATATACTAATGGATGTAGGATGTTGGAATATTTGGAATGATAGAAATATGGATATCATCGATGGAAAGAAAATTTCTTCTCAAGAGATTTAGGTTTGATCCAGGTGTTTGGAAGTCAGATTAGGACATATGACTAAAAATTGTGAAAATATTAGCTTCTTAAGAATGATCATTTTATTTACAGTTAATATTCACAAGTCTCAAGATATACAATAGGTTCCACGAGCAAGAAGATGGATCTTTTGGGCCCCCTGATAATGGTATCAAGCATAATGTGTATGGGTCATGTAATATTAGTTTTATTCTGGGAGGGGATGTTGTCCGGCATCACTTCGTCCTAGTTCATATTTATTTTTTTCACTTTTTATGGACAAGGGAACTCTATAATGGTGGAGTCTAGAGCTCTTATCCTTGGGTATGAGGTATTTCTTCATCATAATATGCATCATTCGTGCATTAAAACTAACTCTTCTATCATAAAAAATGATACAAGGGTCCATAAATCCACTCCTTGGCCCATTTCAAATATCACTCGGAAATGAATTTGAATTTTTTCAAATGGAGTTATAATTATTCACACATGCCAGGAGGGTAACAAATTGTCAGATTTTTAGCCTCTATAGGCTCCCAGGATGATCCTCATATTGTTTTCACTAGCATTGGTAGACTTCCCCTAAAATGTGTTGACCTTTTGCGAGTATACACCCTTGTTTTGCATTATTTTTGACCCCCTTAACCCCTTTTTTCTTCATGGCTTAGTATTTGGATAATTTGAATTTTTTATTTTTATATTAATAAAATAAATATTGTGGTTTTTATTAATTGTGCTTGCACAAAAATGATAACCCCTTTCAAAATACATCATATACACAAAAATATATATTTAAATAAATCATTAAGTATGATTTAACATTACTATCACAACTTATACTATTGGGTTGGACATTATTACCATCATATCATATATAATTCATGGATATTTTAGATGAAACCTCTTTAACTAAATCCAAAATATGAATTATGCTAACATTATTCATCTAGTATTATAAATTTTTATTGTTTCAAACCTAAGTGTAAACTAATGACTATTATAGATAAAAGCATCAAATCCTATAAGGGTTTCTTATATTTTTCTTGCCTTATATAAGATATTCCATGGGAACCCTACTTTGGCATAAAATTTCTCATTTGGGTGATTGATTTCTTCACATGTGTTTTATTTGGAAGGAATCTAACACCAAATATTATTAATGTTTTTTTTAATATATCATTATTTTATCACATATATTAAATTTATTAATTCATTATTTTCGTGATTTAATTTTATATTCCATTACCTTTTCCTTATTAATATGTTCTAATAATATTATTTTATAATGCTTTATACAAAAAATTATGTTTAGTTATTACCCAAAAATTAATGATAAATATATTTATACATATCCAAATGTATCTCAGATGTAATATATATGAAATCATTTATTATAGTGGTTTAAAATAATAATAAACCCAAATAAACACAAGGGAAAGTATGGTTTGACTTGTATACAATCTCTAGATTTTATAGATAGGTTATAATACTCAAGGACAATGAGAAGTATAAAATTATATCCCATTATTTATAAATCATTACTCACATCCTTAGTAACTTGAAATTCCACCACAAAGGTGTTATCTTTGTACAGGGTCAACATCCACCCCATGTTCCAACCAGTCCTATCTCTATCTACTATTTTCAATGTTATAACATAAATTAAAAAATTCTATAATACCATTTATAAGGACCTTGATTGGTTGAACCAATTATTAACCAACCCATAGGTGTTATCTGACCTCAAGCATACCTCCCCATATGATAGAAGCTGCTGCATTGTTGTAAGAGTATATAATTAACATTAGAGAGACTATACATTCAGTATCTAAAGTAGAAAATAAAAGATAAATCAATTGATAAATAAAATAAAAATCTATAAACTAAAAATTTGAGAATGCATAATATAATTTATTACATGGGTTAAAAAAATAAATTAAATACAAACATTTTATAAAAAATAAACTCATTCCATAAAAATGGTCATTAATTCTAATTCGGATCTCATACTAGGATGATCGTATAAAAATATTTATAAATAAGAGAAATAATAACACAATTACCCTAATCAACAATCTTATCACCTCCTTAGTCTCATCTATATAACAACATCAATTTACTCTAGAATAATAGCCTATGTAACTAGTTTTCAGTCATGTATATTGGAAAACATATTTTCACATCAACTACGGTAAACTTATAGGGTGTGTGAGAAAATTTTTCTTGGAAATCACCAAATTGGTTCTTAATATATTACATAATATATTAGGCTAATAAAAAAGTAAATAATGTAATACTACAGAGTATGAAAGTATTTAGTTTGAGTTTTCAAGGGCTAACCAAGCCACTAGGACACCCGAACCTACCTAATCTAGCTTGTTTCGGTGAATAATACTCAATGTACTTGAGGAAAACCATGATATTTTTCTAGAATCTGACCATTATATCCATTATATGTAACAATAATCTAGACTGTAAATCATGATACTCTCACTAGAACATACTATGATACAAAAACATAATACACATGTTTATTCTCTAATGTCTATAATAATAGGACATTTATCTAGAAAAATAGGAATAACCAATGTCCATAATAATGTAATTTGAATCTATAATAATAGGAATAACTTATGTACATACTAAAAATATGTGAATATATAATAATGAGAATAATCCGTGTTCAAAATGATAGAACATGCATACAAGTTATGTTAAGATAGAACATTTAGTTAACTAATTGTGACCATACCACTATCTATAACATATAGCCTCTATTATTATATAATGCTTCCATATGAGAACACTAAATCCCACTATTAGGATAAAAGAACAAAAAAATGGAATCCAAAATTCCCAATCCTATCCCTCAGATATTTATTCAATATAATCTTAGTTTTCTTCTAATGAACATCATCTTTGATTCATTCCAAGGGTAGACTCACTCACACCCAGATTCATAAACCCATTTATATCACACCGCTATCATAGTCCTTGAATGACCATTTATCCCATAGGTATTCATTATATAACTCTTGAACCTAAATGTTTTTACAGTCTAAATTAATCATCTATATCATCTAATATGAGGAAGATTATCCAACCATATTTACTAGGACCCTACCCTAGACATAACCTTCATAGCAATAAAGAAAAAAAACCCCCATGGTAATGTAACAACTCATAAACCTTTACCGAGACCAAAATAGGTTCCATAAATATAAATCTCACATTTCAAATACTACCCCACATCATAACCTTACACCAGTTAGCTACCAAACGACTATAGCTATATCAAGATACCTTATCAAATCCCATAGATTAATTAATATCATCCATTTCTCACATACAAGTAGAACATAATGTCCTTTGACCATATCATCTCATATCCCAAGGGTGATTAAAATTCATATCTATAAAAAACTCAACCAGTTTTACTAACCTATGTATACCAAATTCTCAAGATATACCAATCCTCTAAATGAATGTGTAATTCATGATTTACTAGACCCAAAAAAAATTTAGGAGGAGGAATTCCCCAGACCATAGGATATACAACCATTATACCTATATCTCATAAGTAAAACCACCCTATTAACTCCTTTATAAATACTTTTATGATTCACTTAATGAATTGGAAATAATCATATAAACATAAAGCCTCAACACCCCAAGTTTCAATCATATACCAATTACCATGGAAAATGACCATGTTTAACCCATTCCTAATGAGTTTGTAAAGGAATTAAAAACATAAATTTTTCCCAAAAACAGATTATCCACTCAAGAACCTTTTAAAAAAAACATAAGGTAAGACCCTAGGCTACCTGTTATTTAATTCATACACAATTATTTATTCAAGTTCTATTACATGAAACTATCATATGCACAACTTTGAGGTATAGTCATAGAGTAATCTAAAAATTACTAATATGAGTGTAGAACATGTATTCCAATAATACTAGGCTCTATTTATTATTTATTACTAATTTCAACCTTCTCTATCTCCATTGAAGTCACTTTTTCCTAAAAACTCAATCATGAAATCAAATGAAATATATAAACACCAAAAATATTAGTTTATATATTATGGGACACCTAAGTCAAAGTAAAAAAGAACTACCCCCTTTAGTATCAATACATTATTTATACTCACTCCCTTGAAATAAAATTAACTAATAGACCCCCCAATACACATAATTAGATACTCATGGTGATTTAATAAATAATAGTGATAGAAGACCAAAAATCAATGAGACTGTGTGGTTATCCTTTTCTATAAGATTATACTTCTATTAATGGATTTTAAATTGTAAAATAATATGGAAACTTAGAGGAAAATGAATATAATGGTAGAGGGTACCCAGACCCTATTATTCATGGATAAAAGATGGGGTCTCTCACTTTTATACAAATTTTAATTTTTTTTAAATGGTGATGGTCCAAAAAAATTATTTTCGAACACCAATAAGTTCCTAGAGTCCCACTAGGTTACCACTATTATTAATAGTGTAACCATTCGATTTTTATTTCCACTCAATGAGATCCCACTAGGTTTCTAATGGAATTTTTTATAGCACACTATGGTCTTTTAACCACCTGACCCCTTAAATTTTGATTTGAGTATTTTTGGGCCACTACTCCAGGTCATAAAATTCTAAATTAACCCTTTAAATAATTTCAAAATAATATCTTTCCCAATAAAAAACTATAAATTGAAATTTAACATTATTCAAATTAATTTATATACTAATTTAGGTAAAATTTCACCAAATTGTTGTGAAACGAGTGATTAAACTCACATCCAAAACTCACTTAAATACCCAAAAAAACTCTATTTGTGTAATATATAAAATAAATCTATTAGTTTTCTATAAACTAAATGTAATATTCACTAAATCTAATCCTTGAAATTGAGCCAAAATTCATATCATGGTTTTACTTTTCTAAACCAAATCTTAGTGAAGGTAACTATATTATGGTTTAGTGCTTAAAAATTTATTAATTATTGGATAACACATGGGGGTTTTTGTTTTTGTTTTTGAATATAGTTTATTTTTATTTTTATAAAAACATTTTTATTTTTTGAAAACTAAATTTTGTTAATGATTTTTTTAACATGATAATGGAATCCCCCATCAATAAGTTAAGAAGAATTGTTAATAAATTTTGGTATGAAATGTTTGTTATAAACTTTTTAAAGGATGATTATGATGTTTATTTAATTTTTTTTCAAAAATTTATAAAAATTTAAGATGATACTATATTGATTAAATAGTTCCAAACATCATTGGTAACCTGATGAAACAAGATTTTTATCAAATGGGTAGTTATATTATTCTCAAAAAACATTTGGTAAGAAGATTTCAAAAGCCCATCAGATACCCAAAGGTTGAATAGACCAGATGAAAAATATGTTTTTTACTTGATTTTTTTGTGATATGTTTGAAGATGTGTCATCATGTATATATATTTTATGAATTTTAAAAATGATGTTACAAAATTTGTGACTATATACACCAAACTAACTTTATGGGATAGACCCACTAGATGAAGTTTCTACGAAAAAATATTATTTTAAAAATTTCTAAGTTTTTAAAAAGGGTAATATTTCAAAAAGTTCATTGAAAAAACATTCCAGATAAAGAGTATAATAGATTATGTACAAAATAATCTTTTTAAATAATGAAACTAGTTGAACAAAAATACTGGTTACTCGAAAAATATTCAGGATGTAGTTTTTTGAGAATAAGATGAAGTGCATAACATTATATGTGCCAAATATATAACATATAAAAAAATTATTAGCCGATGTAGATATTGTTGATTCTATGATTTATTATAAAATGATTAAGTAATTAAAAATGGAGATGAAAATACAAATGGGGAAATATAAGAGTATAGTGAACGAGGTTTTAACTGAAGATTTTCATGTGAATGAGATCTTTAAACGTTGGAAAAATGTTGAAAACCATCTTTTGTAAGTCAAGAGAAATAGATATCGGAAGATGTGTTTTATGGATATCCAGTATGTATGAAGTTTCTATTCATATAGATTTTCTTTAAAAAGGTTGTTTGATGTAATATGTTTTGAAGTTATGAAAAGTGATACTGAATAAGCCCATCAAATGATTTTTTGATGAAGTATACTAGATGAAATTTTGTAAATAAGTCCATTGGGTGAACATTTGTGATGTAGTATATCATAAAAATTATTATGAAAAAAAACTAGAAGTAAATTTATTTCTTCAGATATATATGGATCCATTAGAAGTGATATTCATATCCATGTCATCAAAAAATAAATTTAATCAGGTAGAGTTTTAATGAGAAAATTTTCATAAATTTGTAATGTCTAAATCCTAATTCATGAAAATTTCAATGATTTTTTTTTGTGCAGAAAATTGAATTTTGTTTCCTTATTTTTTCACTTTTGGTGAACCTATATAAATTTAGTATGAATGTACATTATAATTATCAATATTCATAGAGGAAAAAAGTTGATACACTGAAGAGATTGTGTGAAAAGTGAGTTTTCAATCAAGATTAGTTTCGAGTTGAATAAAATAACAAAATAGAGAATTTTGATTAGAGAATCAAAGAAATACTTAGTTAAAATACATTGGACATATAAATCATATAGAGATACCATGATCCTTTTTAAGGTTCCTGTTTTTTTATAATCGGACAGATCTTCCGTTATATAGAAGACAATTTTTTTAGTGAGTTGTAATATATAAACATTCACCAAAAAAAGAAATGGAACACTAGTTGAACACCTCAAAATAAAGGAATATGTTATAAAATTCTGTAAATACATTTTGGAGTATAAGTTTCAAGGTTTCATACTTTTTTTGGGGCACAAGTTTATAATAAAAATATTGAAAACTAATAGAGGTCAGTATAATCATACCAATCGGGTAATATAAAGAGTTTGAAAAGAGTTAGATCAATGTTTTATTCACATATTTAAAATATTAAATTTCCATAGACCCATAGGAGTTTTTATGGAAAGTATGTATCTTATCAAACTAAGGCATAACCTTATAAATATGTTGTTATTTTTTACCTTAATATCATTCCATTCTTTTCTGTTAGATAAAAATTGATAAGGAAATACCTATAACAATTTATAGAGGTTAGGTTTCATAATGTTTTTTTAAAAGTTCACCGCTATTTAAACCCCCCTAATTAGCGGTTTAATGATCTTTAAGAACATTAATTAGTATCATACTGAAGGTTACCTTTTTGAATCCTAGTCATGGAAAATCTAAATTCATTAAAAACAGAGGTATTCCTACCTCCATTGGAAATAATTATCATGGTTGTAAAAAACATAATTATATCCAATATTTTTTTACATTTCCTAGAGGACTTTTATTAAGAAAAAATGGGTTTCTACCTGTTGGAAAAAATGGTCCTATGACGTTTGATGACAAGAGAAATATTGAGGTTGATGGGAAATCTAGAAATGTTACTCTTATATCTTTTTTAGAAAATGATTTTATAAAGGTTAAGGGTCTAAGAATAGTTATGGAAAACTGGGATAAACACAAAAGTATATTTAAGGTAAACACCAAAGTAAAATATGATCTATTAAAAATATATAAGAGCATGTTTAAAGATATTAGAAATGGCCTCTGGGTCTTCTCAAGAGAATCAATACGTATATAAAAAATTTTGTTTGGACAAGCAGCATCATTGAGCGGAAACATGTTACCATCCCATGGTCGACATGTTGCAGCACCCTTGAAAAGGGTGGCCTTGATATTAAAAATCTCAAATTGTTCAATGAATCACTCCAAGCTAGGATCACTTGGAGACTGATCAATAATACCTCTGACTCCCTTACTTTCCTTAGAAATAAATTTCTTATGAGGTTAAAAAATGGGAACTTAAATTATGTTCAATCTTCACTCTGGTCCCCATTAAAAACATTATTTGTTCACATCATAAATAACTCTAGATGGTTGGTTAGCCTGGACTCCAAAATTCGCTTCTGGATGTATAACTAGATGGGATGCCCTCTTATTACTAAGATTCCCCTAATCCTTCTCCGGACAACATTAATTGCACTATAAAGGAAGTACTGCAAACCAGGTACTTGGAGCTACCTGACTCTATCACGCAGGCGGTCGAAGGTTACCCTTTCTCTAATGATGATGATTTCCTGGTTTGGTAACCCACTCCCAATGGTATTCTAAACTCTCAAAATTTCTACAATAATTGTTTTTTGAACTTGGATTCTGATTTTTCTTGGATGAAGTCTTTTAAGAAACCCTGGATTAAACCTACTAGGCTTTACCTTATGTGGTGCTTGGCGCATAATCGCATCCCTACTGAGAATTTTCTCCAATCCTTTCGCATTCATCTCTGTTATAAATTCCATCTCCATCACTAAAACCGAGAGGATATCAATCATCTATTTTTATCTTTTTCTATATCTTTTTCCATGTGGAATTTTATTGCTGACATTTTTAACTACAGGTGGCCTTCTTCGGACAATATTCTTTCCCATATAAAGCATTGTGTGAAGTCTGATTTCTCACCACAAGTCAAAAATATATTCTTATGTACTGTGGAGGAACTCCTACACATTATCTGGAATGATTGAAATTCCATTATTCACAATAATCACTCGCCCAACATCATTGCAGGCCATACGAGAATTCTGATTTCCATTAATGATGTTGTCTCGATCCAGAAAGCTAACTGCGACAACTCGATCAGTGACTTCATGATGCTGTGACGTTTAAAGATTCGTGATATTTTTCCTTCTCAAAAACGTTTTCTTGAAGTCTTCTGGCAAGCCCCGCTTCCTAGATGGATCAAAAATAATATTGATGGAGCTTGAAAAGGAAATCCAGGCCCTGCGGGTTGTGGATCAATTTTCAGAGACTATAAAGGTCACTTCCATGGTTGTTTCAATGGAAGCTATATGATAACATCCCCCCTTGAGGCAGAGATGTTGGATCTCATCCATTCCATCCGTTTTGTGAAGACTAATGGATGTAAGAACATCTGGATCGAAAGAGACTCCACCACCATTGTTTAGGCAATTTGGAATGGGGTCGTTCACCCCTCTTGGTCCCTTACTGGGAGTTGGAAGAACTACATGAACTCACTTCTTGATATCAGATATATTTCCACCCATGTCTACTGTGAAGCTAATATGGTGGTATATAGTCTTGACAAAAAAGGGATCAACCTGGACATTACGTGGGCTGATGAGTTACCGGATGATCTCCTCCCTTTCATTGGTAAATATAGTAATAAAATTCCCTCTTTCAGACTCATGTAATTATCTTTCTTGTTCTTAATAAATTTTACCTTCTTGGAAAAAAAATTAGTGTTCCAAAATAAGATTAAGGATCAAATGGATTTCGAAGCTATGAGAAAACTCATAATCCAAGATAATGAGAATGTTGACCTCAACAATTCAAAAGATAAAAAATATGATGAAATAAATGATAAGATCATGTCTTTTATCTCTAAAAATTATTGAAGTGGTGTATGATAATATAGAGACAAACTCACACTTAAATGTTTTGAGTGTGGCGGAATAGGAAATTTTGATATGAATTATCCCAATAATAATGTTATAGAATATTAAGATCGTTATGATGATAAAACACTGTGAAAAAAGTTTAAAAAAACCTCTACTAAAGATATGAAGTACTATAGTGTTAAGAAAAGGATAATAGGAAATAGAAGAAACATGTTGAGTTAGAAAGTTGAATCTAACTCTACTGACAACAATTCCTTAGAAGATGAGTGTTTATAAAAATTTAGAATCTTTGTTAAAAAATTTGTGAAAAAGGAATATTCCAAAAATAATGAAGAAGAAGAAAGAGGTAAATAATATTATACATAATATCAAATCATATTTGAACTTGTTTCTTGTATTATTAAAAAAAATCTAAAAATATATTAGAATGATGAAGAAAGAAATAGTGAAAGGAAATAAGGGAAGGAAATATCCTCTTAAATAGGAAGATGATTACATCAAAGTGATTATAAAACTTAAACCAAAATCTGATGAATGAGGAAATACGGTGGAAGATATTAGTACAGAAAAATAATTCTAATAAAGATAAGTTTTTAAAAACCAAATAGAAAATTCTTGAGGTTGATGTGCCTTATGAAATATGAATGAAAATATCAACAATGCATCAGAAGTGAAATATGAGTAATCTCAAGGTGCAATTAGAGATCACTCTAATAATTATATGAAGCCTTTACCCAATAAATGTAAATAATCATCTAATTTTACTAATAATGTTGGTGTATGAAAAAATGATTGGAAATCATGGATTAATAAGTGATATGCGAAATCCCTTACATAAAATGTTTCAAAATAACCACCATAAGAAATTTTACCCATCCTATAAGGAAACAAAAATTGAATTATTCTACAAACCATAAAAAACATTGTATATGGAATGACATCACTTATACAAAAAACTAATATTAGATGGTTTATTTTGTTCCTCGGGATGTTTTGGGCACAAATCTTATTGCTGTTTGAACATTATATCACTACCAAGAAATAGGAATGAACCAATGGGAATAAAAAGAGGATAAATGGGAGTAACCTTCATTATCCATATGAAATTGGAAAAGAAAAATATCAAGTTGTTAGAAAGTATCCAATGTAAAACAAATTTGATTGATTGGTGGCTGTTTTTTGAAGTTGTGGCCAACTAGGACACTTTTTTGGAGAATATGTGGAAACACTTTCAAAACACATTTATTATGAAAATAAATAAAAATAAGATGGAAAAAAATTAAAGAAAGATTATTTATTGTTGAGACATCTCATAAATTAAGAAAAACCGAACAAACCATGGATTCTTAATAGTAGTTTTCTATTTAATAATATAGGATAATTAAAAATCTTGAAAGATTTTGAAAATCATGAGAGAGGATTAGTTACTTTTGAAAATAATACTTCATTAAAATTAATGGAATAAGAACATTTAAATAGAATTTGATAAATTGAAATAGACGGAGGTTTTATATATTGATTAGCTCAAAAAAACATACTTAGTGTAAGCCAACATTGTGATAATGTAAAGGAATTGATATTCAAGAAATATAGTTATATAATCATAATTTTCAATGATGGTAAATTTGTTTCCACGGGGGAAAAAACATAGTAGAAATCTCTTTCAAATTAATGAACTTTATAACTCATATTATTTGAATTCTGAGGATGAAACCAAATTGTGGCACTGAACATGAGGGAATCTAATCCAAAAAATATTTAATAGAGTTTATAATGTTGATGTTGTAAAAGAATTTACACTGCTAAAGGGGAAATATGATCTTGTTTACAAAGTATTTTAAAATGAAAATATTGTTAGTGAAGAACATAATAAATTCAAAAGGAAATCCATCACACAAACTGAACTTATTAACTTAAATATTTATAGGATAATGGGACATCAATGAACTAAATAGAAATTTTTTACATTATCACTTTTGTTAACAATTTCACTCGAATAAACAACATTATGTTTAGGAATCATAAATGATAGGATACAGTGATGTTCAAATATTTCATAAGGAATGTTGAGTGTGAAATGGGTTTTTATATTCTAAAGTTCATAAATGATAATGGAAAGGAGTAAATTTGTAATGTTTTCGAGTACTATTTAAATAATAATAGAATCAAACATCAATATAGTGATCAACATAATCCTTATAAAAATAGAGTGGAAGAAAGGAAAGTAGTTTTTAGTGGAAATTTGAAGAAGTATACTGGAAGAGTATAAAAATTATATGATTTTCTATAGTTAAGTTGTTAAAATTTTTATTCATTTATAAAATAGATATTTTTTATTTCTAGAATAAAACGTGATATCCTTTGATATGTGGCATAAACAAACTTCATTGAAATATTTAATTGTTTTTGGGATTCATTTCTTACTAAAAATAAACAAAATATGATCATTGAAAATTTGATGAAAAATATGGGGATGGAATTTTCATGGGAGATCATCCATTGAAAGAATTTATAAATTTTTGAATGAACGTTTATTAATGTTGGTGGATTATTACTATGTAAAAGTTGTTGATACTAAAAATTATTTAAAAAGGTGTTTGAATTTTTATTGGAAGATAGATTGAAGACTATAATGAGAAAAACATAATTTAGGATAGAAGTGGGCATAACAAGTGAATAAAGATTAAGAAGAATCATTCAGTGAAGAAAGAGATAGAGGATAGAAAATTTTGAAAATTCATACCGTAAAAAAATAGGTTGAATCAAAAAATATTATTAGAAATTAGAAGGATCCAGTTCAGACCAAGAGAGTTTTATGATTAGAAAATCAAACATCAATTGTCTTATAGGTTGAACCAGAATTAGTTCCAGAAGCAGTTTAATAAAAATATTTGGTAGATGCTATGAATAAAGAGATATATGATATTGAAAAAAATTATATCTGAGAACTTATTCCATGACCATCATGAAAAAAAATTATTGGAAATAAATCAATTTATATAAACTAGATGAATGTATATGGATAAGTTTAAAGAAATAAAGAATAAATTTTTGGCAATTTATTTTCATAGATGTAAGGTGTTTATTTTAAATAAAATTTTCCTCCATTTAATGATTGGAAACTAGAATATTTTTTTAGTAGTAAATGCACATCATTATTACAAATTTCATTAGATGGAGGTAAATTAAGATTTCTTAAATTGGGAGATTTAGGAATAATTTAATGTTAAAAAACTAATGGATTCATACTTGATAATTATGAAACAATGTTTTGTATTTTTGAATAAATCCTTGTATGGGTTGAAATATTAGTCATGAACTGGGTACTCAAAACATCATAATTACTTGAAAATGTTCAATTTTTATAAAGGTAAAATAAATAATAAATAATATGTTAATAATATGAACTTTTGTACCTTTTTGTTATTTTTTTCGATGAAATAATTTTTATAGGGGATTGAGAAAATACTATTAAATAGTTTGCAGAAGAAATGAGGAAGAAAAATGAAAATTCATGGAGAATTAACATTCTTCCTGGTTTTAAATGATCAATAAAATAGAGATATATTTTTCTATCTCAACAATGGTATTCTATAGAGTTGTTACAAAAGCCTATTGTCTTAATTTCCAAATAATTTTCTTCACCAATTTCAGTTGGCATGAAGATGTGTAAAGATGAAGATAAGAAAAGTGTGAATTAGAAATATTTTCAAAATTCTATAGGATGTATACTCTATTTTATATATTCATGTACCAAAATAATTTACGCTAATATATTGTGTATATGATATCAGAGTGATTGAAAAGGACCACTTACTCAAAAAAATTACTTCATCTTGTTTTGTGGTGCTAGGACCCTCTTTATGAGAAAGGATGTGTTTTAGAAAAATTTTAGAAAAATAAAGCTGTTATAAAAAATGATTTGTGAATGATTTTAGTGATGTAATGTGAGGATTTTATATATTTTTTAATAAATGATGTCAATAAATCCAAAGGGAGAGATTTAAGATCCTTTATTGTTTTTTGATAATATTTTTTTATATTTTTTAAAAACTCAATTTTTTTGAAGAATGTTTTTATAACAGGTAAAATAAAATTTCTAGAAATATGTTACGTAACAGTATTAAGAATTTTTTCTAAGAAAGGATTATTATGAAGTTTTTAAAGAATTTTTAGGAAGTTATTTTAACTTTGTTAAGAAACTTTATAACAATGTATAATGATGAAATGCTGATATCAAATTTCATAACATCATTGAAAACATCTTGATAAAATATTTTAATCAAATAGGGACTTGATGTTTTCCAGATGAACTTTTTATAAGAATGTTGCACAAGGACGCCATATGTAAAGAGGATATAGAAACTAGATGAACAATATTTTTGTAATCAGAAAAACATTTATGATAATTTTGAAGAAGTTCCATCAAATAAGAATAAATGAGAATGTTCAAAATAGAAGATACTAGAGTGGGGAATTTGTACACCAGATGAACTTTACCAGAAAACCCACCAGATAAAGTTTTAGAGATAAAATTTAACATTATAAGTTGCTATGGTTTTAAAAGGATATGTTTTCAAAAAGTTTAATAGAAAAACATTTGATATAAATAATTTTTCTGATTATGTACAAAATATGTTTTTTTTATAAATCCTTTAGTTGAACCAAAATTCATGTTACTGGATAAACCTTTTGAACATAGTTTTTGTGTGGAGAATCTAGTAGTACATAACATTATATTTAGGGAATAAAAAACTTAATAAAATAATTTATCATTTAGAGTTGTTATTTACTAGTCTATGACGTTTCATAAAATAATTAAGTAATTAAAAATGGTGATGAAAATATAAATGGAGAGAGATCAGAGGTCGAAGTTAGAGTTTTGAGATGAATAATTTTCATTTTATTGAGATATTTAGATGTTTACACAATGTTTTCAACAAACATCAGAAGGTCAATAGAAATGTATAGAGTTAGATATGTTTTCTAGATGTCCTATATGTTTTATGATTCTATTCACAAATAATTTATTTGAAAAGGCTATTTAATCTTAAAAGTATTGATGTTGTGAAATGTGATACTGAATAAGTCCATCTAACAAAATTTTGTGTACAAGTAAATATGAAAAACTTTTGTGAAGAAGTACATCAAATATATTCAACTAGATAAAGAACAATCTATAAGTAAATTTTTATATTCATATGGATAAGGATATATATGATGTAATGCTCCTAGCTATTTCATCCAAAAAAATTCATCGGAAGTAGTTTTTATTAGGAACATTACATAATTATTTTTACTAAAAAACACAAAGATGGTGAAATTATTAGGTAAATTGGTTTGTGAATTAAATTGGTTTGATTTATAAATGAGATAATATTCAATATATTTTCTATGGTGAAATCAATTATTTAAATATTTAATAATTATTAGAGGAATTATCACATCCTTTACATAGTAAAACCCTTATTATGATAGTAGTGAAGCCATGTGTGACCCCTAAAGCCTACCTTCAATAGGTTATGGGTTGAAGAATAGAACCATGGATGTAAAACACACATATATTAGAGGCATTTCCCTCATAAACACATGAAAAATTAATGAAACCCCCAATAAACTCCATATAATTTAAAAAATAAAACCAATCCCATAATGAACATAATAACATATATAAAACCATGCCTATAATTGAATACTCAAAATTGGAATCTCCAGTACAAATGACTACATAAACACCATGCAACTACATTTCATGATCTTGTAATGCATAGATATATCACCAAACCCATATTTTAAATTAGAAAAAATAAGATATAGAAGGTTGTGGTGAGAATAAAAATACATTCAATAGGATCCTCCCTAAACTCTCTTAGGAAACTATAGAAGAATTATATTAAAGAGACAGTGAAAAACATACCGACTCACTAAATGTATCAGGTTATCTACTACTCAGCTTCACCAATTCTCATTAATTAAATCTATATTAAATTTGAGTAACATAATTAAAAAAGAATATAATCAAAGAGGTACCACACACTATATTCACTGGTGAAATATTCATCCTCACATACTAATGAAATATGTCATGGTGCTAAAATACCATCCATAACCACATACCACATATCCTCATGATAGAAAAATACTAGTTCTATAAAAAATAATAAATTTCGAAGCCACATTCCACATTACCACAATATAAACCTAATACCACTACCATTTACCATAAATCATATTGTAACAAAGATGAATCATTAATGGAAAAAACCTCATTCCATGTACCCTTTGTAAATATCATCTATGTAATCATATCACTTGGTCATCGTCATTAGACCAAAATTTAATCACAACATATCATATCCTCAAGACATCATATAATGTTCTGCATTTTGAAAAGAGAGAGGGGAAGGGGTAGTAGTTATCCATATGGGTCACCTCTCTCCTAGATTATGGGGTGCACCCATAACCCAAAACATTATAAGAGAATTAGTCACAGTAAATAAATCTGGTTGTGTTTCATAAAAAATAAAAAACAACAATGAATATATAAGATAACACATAGTCCCATCCCAAGGTTCACTCCTATAATAAACCAAAATAACCTCACCACATCACCATACCATCATCCCCAAACAAAACAACTACTTCCCACTTTATCCAAAAAACTATATTACTATATAAACCCACCATCCCTCACAAAATAATCTAAATCTAATTTCATTTTATATTCCTAATCTGATATTATTGATCTATCATCCTCATTATGTTCATCATTCCATAATTGATTCCATCCACTGAAATTTAATTTATCCACTTTCACTTTATTATTTAAAATTTCATTTATCACTTTTCAACTATCCCAAACATTCAATTATTATTTCCAGACCATTAAAATTGTCATCCAAAAACAATACCAACTTTTATTTTATTCATTTTAGAAACCTTCAATATTCCTAGGAAACTAATAAAAATAGTCATACCAATATCTCTATACAATTAGAATAATATATATCCAACAATCTTTCCCCTTACCATACTAAGAAAATCACACAAGGAAACCACTACTACACTAAAAACTATTCTAAAAATGATAATAAGATAAAAAAATATCATGTAACAACACAGCTAAAATAATTCAACATCTATAATAACAACCCTATTATTATTATATACTAGTTTATCAATATATAAAACACTACATGAAATGAATAAAAATTAAATGAATCAATATCAAAAAGTAACCATAAGACAACTCATTACATCCATGTAAAAAAATAGAAATAAAAATTAAAATGAGTAAATCAAGTTTGACATACTATTCACATCATTTTAGTATGGTTTTTACTATTATACTCATTAGTTCTATGAAAAATATTTACTCAAAGTAAACTGAAGAATAATAATTCCATAATTACACTATAATTAAAAATAATAAAGATGAAATCTATTACCTCAATTAATGAATTGAAAATTATAGTAAAATAATAATAAATTTAAATCAATCCTCACTACTCTCATAAAAATATTCCACAATACCTAGGAATGAAAACCCTCCACCAACTCTTTGAAAAAATATTTAAAAATTGGATAATAACATATTTTATGGAATTATTTATAAGAAAAAAAATTAAAGAAATAATGAGTGAGTGATACAAGATAAAATACCCTGGAATCATAAATTACTTGATTACAAGGATATAAGGCCCAATATCCACCAAAAAACAACTAACATGCAAAACAATGAGTGAAAATACACCAATGTTTCAAGTAAATTTGATGGGAATAGAAATAATTTGAGATTCACCTTGAATTTATATATATAACTCAAGGACCCAAAACCATTTCATGACATAGAATGTCACTGTGTAATGGGGTTGGGTCAACCAAGCCTCCCAAAAATCACAGTGTAATCTCCTATTATTTTAGGAGTTAATAACTATTAAAATTAATACAAACAAATAATATAATGTTTTTTGGTTGACCAAGATGCTTCATTGATTGAATAAACTTAAATCATAGTGTGAAACTTGAACTTCTCACTCAAATAAAATCACCTCTAAAATAACACCACAACATAACAATATATGTCACAATGTAACCACCTCAAATAGAGTACATTAAAACATTAAAATCAGGACCCATATGGTGAAAATATCATTCCATTCCATCACCCATCAAACCATGATTCATTAAAATATCCAAAAATAAATAGAAAATATCAAAAACCTCAATGCTTAAGCCTTGTAGTGGAACGAAATGACATACACTGTAACATTAATAATAATGGAATAACCAACCATAAACCTCCATTATAACTCTACTGATCCACGATTCATGATGAAGTGAAATAAGTCATGGAATGATTAATGATACCAATGGAAATTTATACTAAAAAACATTTATCCTCCCACTATCCTCAACCAAACTCCTCCTTGATACATAGAATTACATAAAACCACATAGTAGACCAGGGGGAATATAGGCCTCTAAATTAGATTCATGTAAAACTAATCATCATCTTTGAGAATGAAAAAATTCAATATCTACATAATATAAAGAACCAAACATCCCCCAAAAATTTCTCTAAATCACAAACCATTCCATCACCAAAAGTTTAAACACAACATGAATAAAAAAGTAACTTCAACCACATCAACATAACATTAATCTAAATATCTTAACAATACATGTATCATTACATTTTGGAATATTGAGAATGCATCTAAAAAATAAATTCCCATCTATATTCCTCCATGAAACCATGAATATATAACATAAAACCTAAAAAATGGCATGCTTAGAAAGAACCTTCTCTCAATGATCTCAAATCTCAATAGACCTCTCCATGAATGTTCACTCCTACTCAACATCCTACTCACCCAAACCAATGACATGGAAATTCAATATATCTAAATATAGAAAAAGATATATCCAATATTCCACCATGATGGTACACATCATCACCATGAATGATTCAATGAAATGAGGGGAATTCTTAATTGATTAACTGATCCTACAATTATTTAAATAGAGAGAATAATTTATAAACACATGTTCAACAACCTTAAAATATATATGTTTTCCCTATACTCAACATAAGACTCATAATGGTCTCTAGGATTTTTAATCATCATATAAATAACCCACACCTTATCTATTGTGTTATTCATAAAATCTTGTATAATAATAACAAAATATTTGACCTTGGTCTAATAAAATATTGATCTGTAAGTCCATCCGTACAATTCCTAAAATAGAGACAAACCAATGAATAAATAATGTCTATTAATACAATAAAACCCAAATAAATGTAATTTATTAACACACAATCATCTAGAATCAAGAAAACATGTATGAAAAATGTTCTCCATTTTCCGTATCATCTACCCTACATGACAATCTTTTTGAAAATAAAATTTGATGATAAGGAATAAATGAGAGAAACAATTATGTTACTGACCCTACCATACCCATAATTAGGATCTTATCTAAATAAGACCATTCTTTTAACCCCATAAATCAACACTACCTCATTAATATTCAATATTATTGAAGGATATACTAAAATTTAATCCTTGATCATAAAGATATAAGTTGAGTTCATTAAAATATAAATAATCACTTAGATGGCATCACATATTCCTAGATATTAAGTAAAACCATTAAAAATCCATAGAAATTTCCTCCCATTCCACTAAATAATATCTAATTGATATAGAAAATTATAAAGAACATACTTATAATCTACACTTGTTGATATACATTAAAGTGAGGCATAATATCAACCTTTCATTTTTACATCTCCAGCTACTAAAACTTACTCCTCAAAGAATGATACATATAGGATATACATGGATATACTACTAGTGGTGAGACATGTAAAATAGAAAAAACCACCACCTGTATCAATGATGGAACAAAAAACATCCCCTAATACAACACTTCGTGGTCACCATCCTTCAAAATCCCTTGAGAGAATCATTAGAAGTGACACAATATCTGAACACCTTCTCCTCGAGATATAACTACTAAGGATCCTGTACCCTATAAAATAAGGAATAATATATATTTATTTGATACAGAGAAACTCTACTACTATCTAACTCCATATCTTGATGAAAAGATACAAGCTCCCCCATTATCTTCTACTCATCTCCTGACTCAAAAAAACATCTCCATGATAATTCAAAATCTACACGGTATTGAAAACATTTCCCTTTTCAAGTGTGTAATATATCTAAATGTAATAATCATAAAATAACTCCATCCACAACTACTAAAAAAATTAAAATATTAGTAATTGAAGATAAAACTCATATACATGTAATTCATAAAGATTAATAAGTTCTCACCAATGAGGTAATTATGGAAAAACATTAGAGAAAACACCACCAACACAAACACAATATCACAGATGTAATAATTCTTCTTAAGAGGATGGAACTATTAATATAAATAATAGATCATCATCCTTTACTTAATTAGAAAAAAAGAAGCCAATATAAGATTCATTACAAAAAACCTTTAACATGGCACCCATATTTTATAAATGATGAATATGATTAATGATAAAATTTTATTTTTGGTAGTCAAATTCTTCCTTACACAGGCCTATGTACATGAAGGTATAATCTTTTCTAGTCAATGTTGGTATGAAATTCCAGGTAAATCATACACAAAACTCCAATAATATAACATTAGATCCAACAATCTATGAACCTATAAAACATTTTTTTGAGTCAATCGTCTAAATTATTGATTGATCAATTTTCACTCTTTAATAAGAAATAATATCCCAAAAAATGCACTTTTTGATCGAGAAATTACGCTTGGAAAACTTCCCATAGAGATGATGTCATTGAAAGACTCCCAGAAGAATATAAAGATGCTCAAAATGATCCTCTTTCATCAATGAATATATAAGAATTTTTTAATGAACATATTAATAAAATAATCTAGGAACTCACAAAATAATGAGTTTATCAACTCTTGGTAAATTATTTTGTATTTAGGAAACCAAAGGGTATAATCACAAACTTAACTAATCTATAATGAAAAATAAGGTTAGTTTTTAAATATATGCTTCCTACACCCTCATCTGATGATATCTACACTACATATCAATTTACAAAAACAAACTTACTCCTTTCATAAAATCAAATAAATCAGTAATCATTGATAGGGTATATGGTTCTTTATAGACACCTGATTCAACGGATGGTAATCAATTCATAAAAAAAAACTACCATACTCTTTCTCTGTGATCAACACCAGAGTGACATAAGTTAATTAAATAGACTAGATAAAACCCTTCTTAAATATATAATTGATCAAAATATATAACTCCTGAAAATAATAAGGTATTATCCAATAGTGATACAATGAAATTATAGAGGCATCATGTTGTAACTCTATCCTGAACTCAATATGATGTTGAGGGGGTAGTGTTAAAGCCTATTTCGGAAAAAAACTGGGGAAATACCCAAAAATATATAGAAAGAAATATTATATGAATATATACTGATCACAATATCAAATCCACAAATGGGGAATAAAGTGGATCCTTATGCTTTTGATCTACCCAATGTTCCCATTCACTGATAAACACTACATTCTATACTTCTACATTAGATAAAAATAATCTCTTATTTAAGAAAACAATAACAACATGCATAGAATATAACTAATAAATGTAAAGGATAACCTCATATGGTTTCTTCCATGGTAAGAATAAATATCCCAATAATTGATAATAAGACATCATTATCTCATAAAACTGACACAACCCAAGAAAAATATATTGACTTTTGAGTAGCATAGTCAAAATTAAGTGAACTAGAATATCTCTACCTTAATTCCTAAATATTGAACCATGATAGGTGAAATAAAGTATTGTGATACTCACAATAAAACAAATATAAAACAAAGTAGAAGATAAATATATGGTACATAAAATAGTATTTATAACTCCTTTAAGTAGAAACTGTATAGCATAAATATGATTATACCCTACTCCTCTACCTCTATGATCCTAAATATTTCTACCTCTATGATAATGACCAGTCCAATGTCCCTAAGGGTAAGGGACCTCATGGGACTATCCTCTTCCCACTATATCAACCCATTTCTAAAAACATTATGGACAAAACTATTACTAATAAGGTATTATAAGCAACTACTACTAAGGCTACATAGAAAACTGACCTCCATCCCCATACTTGACACTAAGGACGGTCAAGAATGAGAACCATTAATGACCTCAAATTTAATTACAAAATTAACTCACACTATAACTCCAACAAGAGTCATAAGAGCTTCCTACCCCATAAAAATAGGAAGAGGAAAACTTAAACTGACTTCCTACCGGTAGAATCCCCCAATACCCATATATAGAGAGCCTCTATCCACAACATTGGTACTCAATGTTTTTTTGAAAAATATCTTTAAATATAAACATATATATACCAAAATATTTTATATCACTTCTTCATTAACTAGGATATCATTATACATAAGAAACATAAATAGGGTGACCCAGTACTAGATATTCAGAAGTAATGCCTCCTCAAAATGCCACACCCTAACATCCTTTTTAAGAAGATGATAAGGTCATAAAGAAAAATGTCGTTGAAAAAAAATTCTAAGATACTATACACTCTAGAACCCATTTTAATGGGGATTAACTCTTACTATTGTTCCACCTTCAATTTATAAGAAAATAAATCAACCTAAAACTGGTTAGGGAACTACTGACTGGATATCCTTAACTCTTTATTCTCTTCTAGAAACAAGATATACCACTAACAAGATGATCCCATAAAAAACAAAAACCAATGAAATCCATTGATATTTTATTTCATGAATCTATCTAAATTAAATATTTATCTTCTTCAACCAATTCTATATTTTCTGAATAGAGGAAACCCCCTCATTCTTTGACAACCTTTGAGGCCAAAATCCACATTGTTCCTTCCTCCAAGAATCATACTACATAGGGTTGACCAACCAACATGTAACTCACAAGATACAATTATATTAATTGAAAATTATATTTTGAAAAAACTATATCAAAATAAAAATTTTAATGTTTCATAAAAAAATTCCAATTTGATAGGATGAATATCGATTTTGAACTTATTTTTTTCAAAATAATCATAGAATGAGTTATTGAAATTTCCCCTTAGAAATAGAATTTTATGAATAATTTAAAATATAATATTTTATTATTCATAACTTTATTTATAACAATATGTTATATAATTAACCATTTATTGAATATAATTTTGATAGAAATACGGATAAGATCATTTGGAGGTAAAAATTGACATTTTTTTGAAAGGAATAATGTATTTCCAATTAAATTAATTAAAATAATAATTAATGTTTAATTATTTAAATAAAATTTATTGATTTTATATTTAACTATATGAATTTAAATCCATATAATGATGATTAATAGTCCTATAGTTAATGTAATATCATCTTATGCTTGGAAATGCATTTCGTGAAAAACCATTTATCGACATGTTTTGTATGTCTATTTTAAAAATAAATTATTTTTCTAATGAGAATTTATTTTAATAGAAGAAATTATATATTTGGAAAAAACTTTTAAAAATTTGGTTATAATTCCACTTTAATTTTTTATAATTAATAGTAAAAATAAAAATAATTTGTCATCACGGTTATGGTTAAAACAAGTTTATTTAGTGGTTAACATAAAAATATAAGTGTTAAAATGACCTAGATACTTTTTAAACCCACATTTTATAGTTTTATTTATACCTGAAATTTATCAAATTTTAATAAGATCCATTTTTAGTCCTTTTTAAAAGAATGTGACTTTACAATATAGTTAAACTGTGAAAAATTACAAGTATGCCAGTCACCACAATTATAAAATAACACCTCCTCCCCTAACTTCATCACACATATTGATCCATGTAGATCTAAAAGCGATAATAAAATATCTCTATAACATCCTTAAACATGTTTTACATACACCATTTTCCCTAAATACATATAGTAGGGTCCTTAAACAAGAGATGCAATGGAGGTTTTTATAAGAAAAGGTAATTGTCTTCACCATGCTCTTTGTTTTGACTTCTTCTTTTACCATAATAAATTATGTATTAATAATTACAATATAATAAAAAATTTATTCACTATATAATAATATTACATTAGGTCTCTGTAATAATATATAAAAATCTCCTCATCCATCAAATTGGATTCAAAATCTTCACTCTTTTGAATAGAGGACTACCGCCCCACGGACTGATGTAAATTGTTTTCTCCTATTGACTCACATGGATAGTAAAAATGGTGAAACCAATGAATATATATTATAATTATGAAATGATAATTATTTTATAAATTAAATTTATTATCTAATTTATTACCCTTTTACACATTATGAAAATTATAACTCCACTCGTGCATACATACAACCAATCATATCCCTGAGGTGATGTGATTCATTTTCAATGTCCAAATTTCAGAAATTATTGCAAAATTTTGTGAAATAAATAATTATTATATTTATATAATTAATATAATTATTTATATTAATCAACTATATCTTATTCACAGTAACTAAAACTTTCCCGACAAAACATGCATGAGAAGACGATGCAATAACATAAAAAATGGAAATAATGAAATATTATTAGATAATGGGTGATAATATGTTGTAATAGGATCATATATGATATTGTAAATATTAATATGATTATATTAAAATTACTTAAAATTTAAAAACCATTACATATTACTCTAAATAATTTTCATCTAAAAGGAAGTGTGATGTAATAGACGTCGTCTCAATTTATAGTCAATTGAGACACATTTATTATTACGTGCCTATAAAATTTTAAATGGTCTATATACTACCATATTGTTAAATTTAACATCAATATATATTCATTAATGATAACTAATTATTCAATTTATGTATATTATTGTAAGGGGTAAAATTTTGAAAGTTACCAAAAAGGTAAATATTTATTTTACGATCTCAATTGTTTTTATCATTGACATAATTTTTAATGAAGGAATATTGAAATCCACATTTCATAAGATCCATATATTTTATCATCCTATGAATATTTATTGAATAATTGATATGAAATGGTAAATAACTAAGAGAACTTTCTATTTATCTAATATCTTTAGTACAAAATTCATATATAGATAATATCCATGAAATAATATCATGGATATTAATAACTGAATTCTCAATGAAGGAATTGATTAATATTTTACATCATGATATTATAAATCATGATATATATACACTCAAGACCTTTTACTATGAATATTTAATTGATGGATTGGTATACACAAAAACCCAATTAATTTTTCAAATGGATTTTTCAAATGTGACCAATCTATGCATCAAGGGGATATTTAGGACAAGGGTCCACCCATTACAACATATCCAATGAATTCATCATATGTTGAATGATCAATAAAAATCCTAAAAAGTGTATATTATCAATAAATATCTGTATTGAGTAAGGAATATTTTTTTTTTCATTATTTTCATTATGAATTAAATAAATTTCATAGTAAAAAATCATATGTAAAAGTGGTATATATTCTAGGAAATAATCATACCCATGAAAAAATAAATATAAATATTTTATTGAAATATAAATGTTAATTACTAAAAAAACATAATTATTCAATATAAATTTAATTACTGAAAAATTAATATGGGATAAGGGATGGCCTGTATTTTATTTGAAATATAAGTTTTGTTATAAAGTCATATACTTTAGAAAAATAATGAAAATTGATATGATAGGTTAAAATAATTTTTCATTAAAGTATTTTGTTTGTAAAATAATTTAAAACATGTTTAAGAAGCTAAATATCATAAAATGGTTATGGATATGGGAATGTATGTTAATGTTGTATAGGTTAAATATATTTATTTTGAATTTTTATAAATAATATAAAAAATGAAACTTTCAGAAAACATCAAAAAACATAGTTTCAAATATTTTATAAAGTTAATAATAACATAAAATGTCCTTAATAAATAATTTTAGTAATATAATTACTTTTTTAAAACCATTTTGAAAAAAATGGACATTGATTTTTTTGGTAAAAATAGAAATAAAATTAGTTTTTATTTTAAACATGTATTTTCTTGATTAAAGTGTAAAATAGTAGAAAATCTTGAAGAAAATTTGGAAGATCCTTAAATTTTTAGTGTATTATAACCCAAATGGACTTTATGAAGTATTTATTATAAAATTATTTCAATAAAAATTATGACATTCCAAAATGAAAATGAGTTTGTAAAATAAATCTTTACATCCTCAGTAACTTTTGAAATGTTACCCATTAAAATAATAAATGTGAATTTAAGAATTAATCATCATTAATAAATAGGTATTCATGTTAAAAATATCAAAGGGTAAGTATATGTAATATATATGAGTGAATAGGTTCATAATAACAAATATGTATCAATGAAGTGTAAATTGAGACAAAATCCCTTACGTCATGACTCTCTATTGCTAAAAATGATTTAGCCTCTTCTATAATGGTTTTATATATTTTATTAATTTATAATAGAACCATATTCATGATTATAATATCATATATAATCCTATTATAAAATCATAGCAACTATTCCCTAACAATATTTAACAATTACCATTGTTTCGAGTGTTAACTACATCATTTTATCATGCAATTTTGACATGTAAGTTTATGTTCTGGAGAATAGGACATAGTTAAATAATTTTAATAATGATATTAATGTTATAATTAAAATATTTTTTCATTATATACATTTTTTGAATCAATTATAAAATTTGTACATGTTAAATCAATTACATATTATCATGGAGATATTTTGCCGAGCGTACGCACGGGAAACATTATCATTTACTTAATGAGTGAAAGGGTAAGAAATTAGATGATATATTAAAATAAAGAAATAAATATTATAATATTAGTGTCATATATATTTACTTGTTCCACCATTATAAATATCCATGTGAGTTGGTGATGGAAAATAGTTTTCATTGGTTCGCGAGGCTGTAGTCCTCCATACGCACGAGCGATGATTGTGTTTCCCATTTCATGGAGAAGGAGATGAAAAATTATTATAAAATCATTATAATATGATCTAAGTATATGATATATACTTGTGTTATTATAATTTATTATTAAGAAATAATTTAAGGTGGTAAAATAATAAGTAAAAAAAGAAATATCTTGGTGATGAAAATTATCTTCGCTTAGAAAGGAATACATTTTATTTCATATTAAGGACCATAGGTTTGGTATTTTGGGAATAAAAGAAGATATATTACATGTATAAGGATGTTCTAGATAGATTTTGGAAGGTTTTTCTCAACAATAATGGCTTAAGAGATATGAATAGGTGAGGGTAGGATGCAACCATTTATAATTGAGGTGAGTGGGAGACTTGTATTTTTTCAAAATTTTAAAATAATTCCACATCACTTTCTTGGAAATATGGATAAAAAATTGATCTTATTACATGGGAGTAGGGTAAATCTGAAATCCATCCAACCAATGGGGTTTCAAAAAGTTTTTTGATCATTATAACCCTTATCATTATATATTAACCCTCATATATTAATTATGAAAAAAACTAGCATAAATATATTAAATAATATTAATTATTATTATTCAAAATATGAAATCCATTTGAAAAAAATTAAATTCAAAACATATACAGAATTTAATTTAAAAATAATCCCATAAATTGTGTCGATTTGTTTTCACAAAATTCATTTTTCATGCCTAAGTTGATATGATATTGAATACATATATAGTATTAACCATTATATATATTTATATTCCAATAATTATATATATAATCAATATATTTATTTTATATAACTCATATTAAGTATTATTTAACTAATTAAATTTTCCTGACATTTTTCTTCTAAATTAAAAAAAAATTGTTTTCTAAAAATATACCTTTCAACCTCAAAATGATATTATTTTAATTTATATAAAATTTATATTCAATATATGGTTTATTATAAATATTATAAAATATTATTATAAATAAATTGGGTAATATTTAAATAATACATATTCAATTATTCATAAAATCGTATTTCTAAGAGAACATTTCAAAAACTCAATCAAGGCTTATTTTGATTAAGTTCAAAATTGATATTCGTCATATAATATTAGATTTTTTCCATGAAATATTAAAATGTGAATTTTATTATGGTTTCATTAAAATATAATGTTCACTTAATATAGTTGAAGCTTTTGTGTTATATTATTCCCTCCTATAAAAATATCATCCTAAAAATTTTCATGGATAATAGTTTCAAAACCAAATAAGGTTGGTTTTCATCATATAATCCAATTTTCCAGCATTTATTCCTCAATTTTAAGATTTATCCAAACTTCCATCACTATTCAAGACATGTAATTCCTCAATACTTTCTATCTAGTGTAATGAATTAGGATAGGCTCATAACAATAAGATAGACCTCGTTCCAATTATATTTCTATAGAGGTGAGAACATGATTTGGGTCTATCATATACTTCCTTCATAGTGATATATATAACACATCATATAATTTATATAGGATTAGTGGTATTTCCAATAAACAATCCACACATCAAATTAATTTCATAATTTCAAAAGGTTTTATGTAACTGTGGCTTAGTTTCCATTTTTTACCAAATAGTATAAGACCCTTCCATAGAGATACCTTCAAGAAATAGTGATATCCCAATTGAAATTACACATATTTTCTATGATTATCTACATAACTGATTTTCATTATTTTAACTAAATTAATATAATTATAAATAGTATTTACCATTTTTTCCTCAAAATGTTCTGGGCCTACATGTTTCTTTTCACTAACTTCATCCCAATAAATTTGAGTATGAAATCTATTTCCATATAATGCTTCATATAGCGACAATGTAATACTTGAATGGAAGATATTTTTATAGTAAAATTATACCAAAGCTAAATACTAATAACACATACCTTGAATGTTAAGTGATCATATTATCAATAGGTCTTATAATTTTTAAATAGTCATTTTAGACTATTCATCCTTCTGAGGATGATATGTGGTGATCAAATAAACCACAATATCAAGATCCTTCTGAATTAACCTATAGAATTTCAGTGCAAATCAGGGATCATGATAAAAAATAATTAAAATAGGTGAAACCTAAAGTCTTATAAATTAATTAAAATAGAATTTTTCAAGGTTCTCAAGAGGAAAATATTTTCATGTAGAAAGGAAATGTACACATTTGATATGGTAACAAACTATAACCTATATTTTTGAATTATTTCTAGGAGCCTTTTGTTGTCTGTAGATAAATTCCACAGAAATTTCATCCCATTTCCACATAAGAATAGGTAGATGTTGCATGACTCCTCTAGGATGTTGTCTATATTTTTCCACTTGTTGAAGAGTCAAGTGACCTAATAAATAATAAGTAATTATCCTCCTCCTTTTTCCCATAGAATTGTTCCTTCAAATCCCTATCAGCTGGCTGTGAGATTTTTATCTTATACAATATTGATGGTTTGGAAGTAATTTAAAAAGTAGTGATGTTTACCATTATTTAAAAATTATAATTAACATCTTCACTAAATCCATGAACATAAGATATATGTAAATCCTTATCATGGACAAGATTATATGATCTTTACTACTCAATGCATCATTTATCTTATTTCCCTTTCATATGATGTAGTGTATCGAGAAATCATAATAATTGCATATTTCATGCCATCTTCTTTTCCCCATATTGAACTATTTATTTGAAAATATTTATTTTAGGATCTTATGATCTGTGTGTATCTTATATCTTTTTCAATAAAAATAATTTCTCTATATCTTCAATGTAATGATTACAACAACTAATTCAAGTTCATGGGTTTGATAGTTCTGTTCATGCATGTTAACTACCATGATACATAGGTAATAAATTTATCATTCTGTATAAGGATACAACCAAGAATCTAATTTGATGCGTCAATTTATATCAATTTTCCATCATTTTATGTCAGTAGAGTCAGAATAAGAGCATTGAATAATCTCTTATTCAGTTATTTTAAACCTTATATACATTCATTTTTAATAAAAACATAACTCATTTACATGTAATATTGGTTAAAAGGTTATATAATTATGAAATGTAGTAATAAAATCACCAATAGTAACATAAAAATTTAATAAACTACATACCTTGATTGTTTTTTCTGGTGTATTCCATTCTTTAAGTGCCCTTATTTTTGTAGGATAAACTAATATTCTATCATTGGGGATAATATAAAAAAGAAATGAATCATTATGAATTTAATCCATGGCTACCATAACTAAAAAAATAACCACATAGACATTGATAATTGATTTTATAATGATGGAATGCATAATTCGAAATATCTAAAACATACAGTCAAGGACATATACCAAGACAGTTTAAACTATGGGTATGCATAAACAAAAAATCAATTTATTAATACTAGTGAACTGGTTTGTATAGTGATACCTTTTGATGCATCTAGGAGATATGTAATTATGGGATCTACCTATAACATAACAATCCTAATTAAATCATAATTTTAATAAGAAAAAACAAATTAATCAATATGCCTTATCAAAAAAATATATATAGGAAGAACTATCATACATAATTTCAATACTCTCCCCAATAAATATGATCATAAACCATCCATACAAATAATAAGGATGATATCATTATAGAATATGTCTAGTGGATAATAAAAGGGTTGTTTTCGTTGATGAATAAGAATACCATAAGAAGATCATTAAAAACATTATTGGGGAAAATACCATTTTAATTTTCAAATCATCTTTTAAAAACTAAAATTTTCCAAAATATTAACGCTTTTTTTGAAAATTATTATTGAATATTTTAATGTAATATTAAAATTGATGATCATTCATGACGGCAGGAAAATTTCATTCATAATGAGTACGTTAAAGTAAATAATCCTTTCACATTTTTGGTAAAAAGTCAAAAAGTACTTTATTTAGAAAATTAAAAGAAGACTCATTTTGAACCTTTTTTTAAAACAAAAAACTAGATAAAAAATATTTAATAATTTAATAGAAAATATAACAATTATACTTGAAAACATTTTATGTCAAAAATGGACATGGAAGAAAAATATCCCCAATCAAGTCGAAAAAATCTGCTTTCCTTAGAAAAAATTATTTCAGTATCTTTAGTAATAAAGAGTACAAAAGGAAAAGGAAAATTATAATTTCTATAAATGACCATGGGAGAAGAAAATATATTTGGTTTATGATATTGATATTAAATAATTCCCATATCACAAACTTAAACATAAATAATTCTTAATGGATATGAGATTGTGAAATAAACCCTCACCCTTTGGTTTTGAATTATATCCCCATGAAAGAAATAAATTCTAATGAAACATTAAATAGCATTAAAATAAAAATATTAATGATATAAAATATAAAATGGGAAGAAGATACAACTCATAAAAATAAATAGGAGTATAATACAAAATATGTCTCTATGGAGTGGAGTTAAAACAAAATCTCTTACAAAGATCATACCATTGAAGTGATAAATAATCAATGAATTGATTATGTGTATGAAATTTAAAACCACATAAAAAATGTGTAACTAAAAAATAAAATAAATTAAATTAGCTAAACACATAATCTTAAAATATCAAATACTATAAGGAAGTTTATAACACAATTAAAATAAATTTAGTTATGAAACACGTACCATGTTCTAAATTTCAATTAAAATCCAAATAAAAGAAATAATTTGAATTTAAAATTAAAATACGATGAGGAATGAATTATTCAATATATAACATAAAAAATTGGGAAATATACACCATATAAAATAAATTAGGTGCATAAAATTAAAATATTCCATAATGAAAAAAATTGAGACAAAATCCTTTACCTCATGTACAACTCGTCACATGCATTATTTAACTCCTAATTAATATAAATATATTAATTATTTAAACACTTAAGATAATTTTTAAATTTTATTAATACTTTTATTTTACTTATTACTATGTTATATTTAACTAAAAAATTAATTAATTTCATGTTTGGTATTTTTATGACATTCAGTTCATATGTTTAAAATGACTTCAGTAGTTTGATTATGGTAAGTGAGATAATTTTTACATCATATACAATGTAATAATAAATCTCTAATTTTAATTTTTATAGATAAATTATACTTTTAATACAAAAATTACATGTGGTTATAAAAAAGGAACCATGTTACAATCATGGAGACAATAAGTCGTACGTACACATGAGAAACATTCCCATTTTTCAAAAATCATGATGGAAATTAGGTAAGTGTTATTTTATCATTAAATAATGATAATTATATAATTAATATATTATTATTTATTTAAATTCACTTATATATACTATCCATGTGATTTTGTAATTTAACAATAATCACATTTCTTTGTAGAGGTGATAATTTAGACGTACACACGAGCAACGATTTTCATATTTTAATAAATTGTATGGTAGAAAAATATATGAATCATTAATTTTATAAAATGATAAATATGTCATGAATAAAATATATAAAAAATATACATATAATTATAAATAAAGGTGATATTCAATGATGGAAAATTAATTACATTGGTTTATGAGGCGGTAGTCCTCCGTACACAAAAACCATGGTTTAGTTTCCCATTAGATGGAAGAGGGGATGGGTGTATGTTATGTAAGTAGAATAATAAAATTAAAGTATACATTAGATAATGATTATATTATTTAATCATTTTTAAAAATATTTTAAGGAGGTAAAATAAGAAATTAAACAAAAATGTTTGGTTAAGAATGATACCTCTTTTTCAGACAACCTCTTCAGGTTTACACAAATAGTCTTCTTATGAGGGGTTTATAATCAAACCAAGGCCTCTAAGACATGGGAATAGATGTAAGGAATGTTTATGGTAAGTTACTTTCAAATCCAAATGTATTATTAAGAATTAATGAAATTGTACACGAGGTTCATTTTAAAAGGTGAGTGGTGGGGAACTTTTGATATTTCTTAAAATATTAAATTTATATATGTAAATTTTCATTAAAAAAGATCAAAATTTATATAAATAAAAAATAGAATGAATATGGGTAGATATAATATCATCTAATAAAATTTTATCAAGTTTATATTATGATTTTACACTTATATCTTTTTTTCCACTCGTGTTCACCCTTTTAAACAATTACCATGACAAAAATGTTATTACTCTTTAGGGGTCAGGATAGATACTATAAAAGTACAATTGGACAATAAATGGATCATGTTTGATATTTTATACCATATCATAATTACATGGTTAATATATGTCCCATAGTTTAATACCTATTTATTCATGATGATTAATGTTTCAACTCATGTTTATTCATTCACATGGTTGAAATTTATACGTTACAAAAGTGGTAAGAATTTATTTTAGAATATATCTTTATTTGATCATTTATTATATTATTGTTTAAGGAATATTTTAATTTTTCTCTTATAAGATCCACTAATTTTCTTATCATCTATATATTTAATGATTTTTTATATTTTCTTTCAACTATTCCTTACTTTTTCACCTAAATCAAAAAAATAAATGTTTCAAGGAAACACTAATCTTATTTCTCTGTTTGAATATCTACAATTTTCTCCAATGTCCATAATTTTCAAAATTATTTTCATAAACGTTTTATTTACACAATTTATTTATTAATTATATTTTAATTTATCAATGTATTCTAATAGTTTTTGTAAGTAATATTTATAATTTTTTTCAAAAGGTTCATTTTTTACATTCCTTACAAAAAGTCAAAAGAAATGTTTCATTTTAACATGTACGACATTAAAATAATTTCATATAACCATTATAGTTTTATAATATTTAGATTATTTTACATGTTTTTAATAGTTTTACAAGTAAAAATTATTTAATAAATATTATTTTAATTTTTCTCTTCAATTTTCATTAATTTTCCAATTAGCATGAATTTATCACAAAACCTCTATTATCTCTCATTAATTTAGTGTTTACTAACTTTATAATGAAACATTTTCTTCATTATGAATAGTGAAATTATATTTTTCTTTAATAGCCATTTTTTTATCATAGATAAGGTTATTTTATAAAATTTATTCTATTTCTAGATACAGTGTTTACATTGGAAGTAATTTGATTGAATGAGAAATATTGATATTTCATATTTCTTTACTGAAATGGGTATTTGATGATAAAGAATATTATTTACGAATTAAATTTATCATTTAAGATACAAGGGAGGAATTAGAAACGTAGTGATATGTGGGGCCTATAATTATATATCCCCTAAAAGAATCGACCTGTCTTATGAGAAAAATTATTTATCCAAATTAAATGGATTTCTGGGGTATAAATATCCATCGAAAAAGCATACTATTCAATTCATTGATGAATTATTTGAGGAAATTCACAAAGATCAATACTTTTTAAATATTTAACTTCATGATGTGTATAATATATTTTATTTTTAAAAAAGAATTTATTTCTAATGAAATATTTCAATACAGGTAAGGATATTAAGAGTTTAGAGTAATTCTATTTAGATTGAATAATGCAAGCTATGTTTTTATAGATTCAATGAATAGTGTATTCTAGGATTAAAATTATGATTTTGTTGTGTTATGTTTTTATGATATATTGGAATATTTTAAAATCTAGTTAGACCGTGATACTCACATTAGGATCATTATTGATTTATTTAGGGGGAAATGGTTATATGAAAAAATTGGTAGGTGTAAATTCTTGATTAATATTTCTAATGGACTAACCCAAATACCCTATCAAACTATTACCTGATCTGACCCACCACATACATAAAGGTTGTTTCTGATGCCCACAGGCTGGCGACTAGCACCTGAGAATCAAATAACAAAAAAGGATCAATTTATACCAACCAAAATAAACAATATGGAATATATATATATATATACAAAATAGAATGAAATAGGGGAAGGTAAAAAATTTATATGCCATAATAGATAATGAAAAATAGAAGAGATATAACAGAAAATGGTAGAAAAAATGACTATGTGGAAAATCCTTCTACAAATGAATAAAATACCGAACGTTTACTATAATAGAACCATGCTATTATGTTGGAAATATCTAACAATCTCACCACCATCTACCCAAAAACCAGATGCCCAAAAACCTTGCTGCCTCACTACAACACCTCACATTTCTTTACATCGAAAGATATAACCAGGTCTACTCACCGCTGAAGGGGTAAAAAGGGTGTGAGATAACATTATTAGTAAGGTCCCAACCAAGTTTTATATATCCAATCTCTGAAAAATTATCCATGCTTGCAAAAATTTAAAGAAATCATGACATGATAATTGTACAACAGTTTTTATATCAAAATAATGGAAAACCAATTTAATTTCCATTTTTTCATTATTTATAAATAAAAAAAGATAAATAAGTTTCAAAGTGTTTCATAACCATATATCACAGTTCATATATTATGTCAATATAAATGATGCATCACATATCATATCAAATCTATGGTAGTACAAGAAAACTATACAAGTTAATAGTATAAGCACTTATAACATTATTTCAGGGATCTCACTAGGTTAATATATCTTAGAAAATCATTCCAAACATATACAATCATGTATGTATCAATCCACTTAACATATTCATCAAGTATATATAGAAGAGGAACTTTCTAGAATTTGAACCCCCAATAATCTAACAATTCCCTAGAACAACATTTCTAGGGAGCATATAAAAGTCCCCTGAAAATACCCCTATAAAGTAGATGAGACCTATTTCTATTCCTTCCAACTAAGTGCCCAAGGATTCCCATGTGATCTGTTTAAAAAACCAGTTCCTAAAATAATTTCATGATTTGAATACCATTTTATATAAATATTTCCAAATTCTTGAAAAATATTTCATTTAACCAAAACCTGGGGAAAACTATCTTTTATAAAAACCCAGGTCTAGACACACAAATCAAATCAATTAATCATGTACATTACTTTAATAAAGTTATTTATAAAAAACACATGTAATGTAGTTCACCAACATAGGATAGAGATGAAACCACCTATGTTAAAACTCATCATCACACATGCCCACAAAGAGATCCACCAACAAGGAAGAAAAAAAAGCAACAATAGAGGACCAATATTCTATCTACACATATTAGAATTGATCATATTCAACAAAAGGGTCTGAGAAGATGAGGGATCAACACATACCTCATGAAACAAAACCTGTCGTACCAAAACAAATAAGGATTGGCCCCCAGAATAATATTTTCCAAAGGATGTATAAGTAAACAAGAAGAAACATCACCTCAAATCAACAAATCCAATAGTTAAATGAAACAGAGCTACCACGATCAAAGGTAATGAATAAACAGAAATGATTACTTTTCCGGATAGATGCAACCAAACCAAAATGATGGTCAATCACCGAAAAAATCAATTGGTATTGAATAGAGACTCCCAAAATCATCAAATAAGGGATATATAAAGAGTTAAATGAAGTAATGTGGAAGAATGAATGATTAACATGTCAATGTAGTACCCTAAAATCCAACTTCTTGATAGTTATATGATGTGTAACCCCTATACACATCATTTAATCTACAAGAATCAAGTATGCTGAAAACCTCGACATGTTTTTATTAAAAAAACACTCTTTTAACATTACACATCGTGTAACCATTACATGGAATGAATTACTTTCCCACTATGTACACAGATCATGAATTATGTATGGAAACAAAATACACATCGTGTAACCCCTTTACATGTTGTGTAATTTCCCTCCATACAACAAAAAATCTAGATTTTACACAAAAAACAGAAACCAACTCTATAATTCTCCAAACTCATGGATAACTCAATAAATCAATTAAAATATTTATACCTAGACTCTGTTAATTAACAAAAGATACACCCCCAAATATTAGGTTATTTTTCTTAGAAAATGTTATCTATCATCAGGATTCCCAAGATGCACCCAATTAAAGTGGAAAACTAGATTAGGAGATTAAGATACCTAAAAGAGGGTAAAAATATGTGAAAAAATCCCCACCATAAGACTTTCCATCCCTGGTAAGTAATGTGGAAGAATGAAGTCTGATAAAAAGGTTAGGGTACTACTCCCTCATTCACGACTTATACTCCCAAGTCTAATGAGAATATGATTTTTGCCACTATAACACACTAACCAATAATATATGATTCCCACACAAGACATTAACCTCAGAGTCAATGATCTCAAATGTCTACTTAACCACATAAACATCTAGCTCTTATTCAATATCCTCTTAACTCAAAACATGAGATTAGTATGGATGATATTTCCTAAGATAAAAAATGTGGAAAACATCATGACTTCATGTCAACTATGCCAGAAATTCCAAAGGATAAGAAACCTTCCCAAGCTTATAAATGACCACAAATAGACCAACATATATCAGAGCCAACATTCCCTATTTTCCATGCCAATGGTGACATAATCTTGGAGAAACTTTTAACAAAACCATGTCATATGTAGAAAAAAGGGAAATGTTGTTGATATATACTAGACTTATGTTAAATATGTTCTTTAACCAGAGGTTGAATAATATCAACAATCCTCATAGACATATCCTGAACTAAAATAATCCCCAATAAAGAATCTTCTCCACCCTTAACCAATAAATAGTTGATCTTCATGGGTGACCATACAATGCCTCAAAAGTATATATTATGATTAATGAATGATAATTTTTCTTATAAAAAAACTCAACCAGTCCTAGATGAATATCCAGAGATCAAATAAAATCTAATATGAAAGCATAGAGAATATCCTTTATAATATGAATAGAAAAATTCATCTGACCATATGTATGTGGATGATAAGATATACTCAATCTAACCTGATTCCCCTTCATCTCTTGGTGACTCCTCTAAAACCTTTAAGTAAAACTTGGGTCAATATCTAATAAAATTATAGAAGGAACCCAAGGTATCCTCCCAATTTCTTGTATATACAGATTACCTAAAACATTAGCTTTAGTTGTGTCCATAATCAAAATGAAATGAGATGAATTTTCCAATCAATCAATAACCATCAAGAAAACATTACTACCTTAGAGAGTCTGTGTTAATCAAAAAAATCCTTTGATAACTCATCCCATTAAAAACTGGCACTGTAAGAGGTGAAATTAAAGTAGAAGGTTTCAAATGCTCTCCCTTAATTTTTTGGATAATGTAACATTAGGAAACATAATCAGAAATTTCACACTTCATATCCATCTACCTGTATCTCCATATCATGTCATAATAAATCTTAATAGTTCTTGAATAAATATTCCCTCAATAACTATGAAAATAAAAAAAACTGAGCATGTCACATACACTCAGATAAATATTCAATCCCCATAATAGAGTATACAATCTGAAGAGAGAGACCAAATAGAAACAATCTCCCCGCTTTATAAAGTTTCTATAATTCCTCTGAACTTGACTTCTAACTGTTGAATTTATATAATAGACTCAAAGAGATATGATGATAAATGAAACTAGTCAAATCCATGAATGAAATTTACTCATAATCATCTAGATGTAACTGATAAAAAATCTCCATAAATATCCACACTTCATTCGATTCCAAAACATCTTGTAGTGACACTTTCCTCCTAAGAGTGTCTGTAATAACATTACCCTTCCCCAAGATGCAGGGGATATAAAATTAAAATGTTAAAAGTTATTCTACCCACCGACTTAGTCTATGATTCAGTTATTTCATAGAAAATATATATCTCAAACTCTTCAGTAAGAAATAAATGTGAACCTTTCCCAAAATGATAATCCCACCAACACTTAAGCACATGCAAAACTACAGATAAATCAAAAATCAATGCAAACTTATAGAAATCCATGTGGAAATATCGATTGTATACCATGTGAATTTCAACCATTTGTTAATAAGATAAATCAAAGAAAATTCTAAATTATAGAAATCCATGATGAACTATCGATTATATCCATCCTGACCAATGGAACTCCAAAAGTCAATGTTATTTATGGCTCTTCCCTTGAAAATACAACTGTCACTTTCTCAAGATCAACTAATAAACCATTATCAAGAACAAAATTCCATAGGAACATAGCTTATTTAATCTATAAAGGTAATTTTTAAATATTTTCAGGAAAATGTTTACTCCTCAGTATTTTAAAAACTATCCTCATGTGGTAAAAATGATCATACTCAGATCACAAATAAAACAAAATATCATCCAATAATACTATCACAAAAGTTTCAATACACTAATGGAACATTAGATTCATAAAATCTATAAAAAATAAAGGATCATTAGTCATACCAAACAACATTATAAGATAGTATTAATGGCCATACCTTTTCCTTAAAGTCATCTTCAGTATATCACACTTCTGAACTCTGATATGATGATAACTCAATCGAATATCATTATTTTAAAACCACCTATAACACTTTAACTAATCAATCAAATAATCAACATGTGGCAAAATATACTTGTTTTAACCCTTAATTAGTTCAAATTCCAATAATCTGCATATAATCAAATTGAACAATAAAGACCCAAATCCCAGTATCCTAGATCAAATACCTTAATTTATTACATTGGAATAATATAAAAGGAATTACATACTAAAGTACCTAATATTTTATTAGTATTATTAAACTATATATATAATTTTAATCTAAATTACATTTTAAAACATAAAATACACAAAGAATTTCATTGAGTCTTCCATTATTACCCCATTGTGTAACCCTGCAAATTAGTTATAACATACTTCTCATAATCCTAGGAAAAAATGAAACATATGAAAGGGGTTATATAAAATGCTCAGTAACGGTAAGTTTATACATTAATCTATGAGTAAATATGTCATAAACAATATGGAAAGTAAAAATATTGAAACACATTCTATTTAAATAATCACATGACCTAGAAATATAACTATGTATATTCTATTCTTCGAATAATCAAATATAATTTATATAACCAAATTCATAATGATGGAATGAAAAATGTTGGACATAGAAAACATAAAATCAATTATTTTTCCAAGAATATATTATTTTCAAGGCTTTATTCAAAGAATCTAACATTACCAAGGTTTCTTGACAAGAATCTAATAAATGGTTAAGGCCTTGGCCAGAACCATATCTAGTTTATCTCATGAAACCTACTAATGTATCAAGGGGATATATTAGGCCTCACCCATCAATTAAACATTCCAATTCATTACTTATATGAATGTGGTGAAATATAAACCAAATAATGATTTTTATTAAAACTTTTATATGAAATTTGAATACTTTAACTATAAACCAAAAATGGTATTTAAAAAGGACATCAACAGTCAAGATGATCATAAACTATTTAATAAAATATAGTGGATGTTATTAGGAAAAGATCAATCTCAATGAATCGTAATATTAAACAAAGGGTGTTAACATAGGTAAAAATACTCTAAAAACTCATAGTGAAATTATTGAGAAACAATTCTAGTTAAACACATATGAAAAACAATTTTTTATAGAAAGACCATATTTTTTTAAAATAACCATTTTAAATAAAACATATCCCAAAAGTAATGTAATGTGGTTTTTCATTTAACAAAACATTTATTCATACAATGGAATCAATTAATTAAATAATATACATGGTTTCCAAAAGTCGTTAAAGCCATGTATGTTTAAAAAAAACAGAACATTCCTTTTGTCATCTGTCAAAAGGTTCTGTATAAAATACCTAAAAAGATTCATTTTGAGAAATATTTATTCAAATTAAAAATAAACTTTTAAATTTAATTTATAATTTTTTTATATGCATATAAATAAATATATAAAACAATATCAATAATATTGACATGGAGTAAAATATTTGATAATTAAATCTTTAAACATTCAATGAGTCTCATACCGCTTGGAAAATTTAGAACATAAGCCCCATTAAATAATAAAATTTAACAGAAAAATGAAATAACATGATAACAAATAAATTAATGACATGATAAGTAAATGTCACCATATATACAACTCATGAAATAAGGTGTGTTTATAACATCACATCAATGAATGGAGATTGAGACAAAGTCCTTTACCTTTTTCTTTCTTTAGTAGAACATTCTTTAACCTCTTATTTAATGGTTTTAATCATGTTATTAACATATATAATAACCATATTAATATTTTTTATATCATATATGATCCTATTATATTATGTTATCACCCCTTTTCAAATAATATTTCATCATTACCCTTGTTTCGGGTGTTAACTAGTTAATTGTGCTATGCATATTTTATCATGTAAGTTCTGGTTCTAGTGCATAAGATACATTTCATTCAACTACAGAATAATATTAAGGTCATGCATATAATATTTATTTATTATATAAATTATTATAATCATTATTGAATTGTGAACATGGAAAATGAATCTCATCGCAACATAGAGACGACATGTCGTACGTATGCACGAGCGACAATAACATTTCCGTAATAGGGAAAGGTTAAGGAAGTGAAAGGTATATTAATTTTTCCAAAATAAATATCATGTTATAATTTTCAATTATATATTATTTCAATAATTATACCCATCTGAGTAAATTGATGATGAAAATATATTACCCCACGACGTGGAGATGGTATGTTGTACATACACATGTGGGGTGATTTTTTTCCATAGGTTGGATAAAAGGTTGAATACAGTTTTCCCATAATCAAAATAATATAATATATATTATACTATAGTTACTACGTTATCATGTAAAAAACACATTAATATTAAGTAGAATAAGAAATGAACTAGGATGGGTTGGTAAAAATGATTAGATTTTCTTCGATAGACTTCATTTAGATACATCCTTAAGGAATAGAGGGTTGGTCTTTCTAGATGACCATAATAATCAAAACTTTGATAACGATGTTAGAAATTGAAATTTTTAGGGTTTGGGCGTGGTATTCGTCTCAAATTTGTGTGAATAAGTGAGGTAAGAGGTTCCATTTTATAATTGAGTTGAGGGTAACTTATGGAAACTCTCATAATAATAAATAAATATAAATCAATTTTCAATTTAAAATGGCCCAAAATAAAGTTATTTCAAATATAATATGATTAAAAGTCTAAAAACTCTGAGAAGATATTTTTTGGAAATGTTTAGGTCACATTATTACCCTTATATTTTGGATTTAAGCCTTATTTAATTCCTTTAACTCTTACCGTGACGACATGTGTTTTTACTCTTTGAAGGATAATATATTTATTATAAAATTTAAAAAAACCATAATGATTCATGGATAATTTTTTTTACTTTATCCTAATTTTTTTTTCTGAATTTTATATTCTTATGAATTTTTTATTCATTAATTATATATTGTTTATTTTAAAATATCATTAATGTCAAGTTTAACACTATTCATTAGATGAATTTTTAACAATTTCATAAAAAAACATTTCTTTGAGAAACCCCTTTAAAATGTACCCAATATGTCAAATTAATCAATAAAATTATTTTATGACATTAATCATTTCAAATATTCTTTATTTTAATATCTTTAATATCAACTATTTGATATTTTCATTAATTAAACAATTACTACATCATCATTGTGAAATCCTTTACGTTAATTATTTATTTCCTAAAAATTAAAAATAAATTTCCATGATTAAGATAATCCTTTTATATTTTAAATTAATAGTTTCAGTTTAATATACATTTTAAATAGGCACATATTAAAAATGAAATACTTAATAAAAGCATGAGTATGACATATTTGACTTTGCCTAAAATAAAATACTTCATAGTCATACAAGTAGATCCAAGAGCTCATAAAATAGATACAAGGTTTGTTTTTGTTTAACATAACTCATAACATAATATTATGAAACGTTTTAGAGTCATTTTATAATATTTATAATTTTATTTTTTTTCCAAAATTACCTAATTTACCTTTAACTGTAGTAATTAAAATTACTATAGTTAGTATCTATATTTTGTAAAAAAATAAAAGGGAACCATTTAACTTTATTTATAAATTATTATTACAAATATTTAATCCATTATTAAAAATTTAAAACACATAATTAGCTCAAATTAATTTAAAATTGATGCTGTTGATGGAATGAGAAAACAAGTTTTTACTCTGAAAACCAGAAGAATTTAAAAAAACATTTATTTCCAAAATCAATGTGAAATTAATTTAAATGAACTAAATTGGATTAAATGATATAACATTGATCTTATTATATAGTAAAACTTATAAAAAATATAATTTAACACTATAAATTATTTAGGGGGAAAATCTGTTTTCAATTAAAATTATGTATTTTTTTACAATTCATCAAAACATCTAACTTATCCGAAAAATAAAAAAAATCAACCAAAGTAAATTATGAATATCTTATTTACAATAAAAAGTTTATTTTTCCAATATAATATATAAAAGTTTCCTAATTTAATTTAAAAAAAGTGTGTTATCAAAAGGTGGTGAAATTGCCTTTAGAAAAGTATAGATTTTTATGCATAAAAGTGGATTTATTTTTATATCACATGTAGAAAAAACATAATATGAATGCTAAAAATTACATTGAACAAATAATATATAAATTTCAAAATATGGTTAATACTATTCATTCCCTCCAATTTAATAGTTAGGTTGTAATAATATTTCATTGTTTATTTAGACTGAGTGTTGTGTTTAACATAAGATTTAAAATAGATTAAATTTAAATAGTGACATACCATAAAATGTGGGGGTGTTACATTCACCCTATTCCAATAAATTTCATCCCCACAATTTTACATTTCAATTCAAAAATCGAAGGTTGATTCTTGAAAATTATTTTGTGGGAAACTCAGATCAGAAATAGGGTTAATAAAAAATCCTCTTAATAATAGGGGAAATAAAATGTTAATGTCACCACAAAATTAGGTTTTTTAATGGGATATAATTATTCTAAAGTGAAAACATGGACATAGAATAGAAATCTAACTATCATGTTCTGATGGTGAGTGACAGAGAACATGGTCATTAGAAAGTTGACCATCACAAACACATTAATATGTGATCTGTTAAAAGACCATTAAATTATCATAAAGAAAATTAAACGGATAAAATTTTTGTTCCAAAATAATTATCCTAGAGTTGAGTGATTATTTTACTATCTTGAAAAGGCACATAAAAAAAATAAATTTACCAGATTTATTTTCATGACATAAGCATAATATAATCGTTTGGTTGCGATTTGATTGATCTATGCTTCATTTCTTAAACCATGAAATAGATATTAAGGAAAAAATTTATTAATTAAGATTTTTTTTAATCATATTATCCACAGTTCATTCCATTAACCTTTAAATATTTTATCAAAACCAAAATGCTTAGATCATGTTATCAAAAAATAATATCCAAAGTTCAACTTAATCCATTCCATAAGTAGTTTATATTAAGACTCGTCCAAAATAGGTTTTTTCTAACTCAAAGACAAAAAGTTTAGTAGGAAGATCACTAAATTTCTAAATTTATATTCCCTAAAAAACATAATGTAACTCTTATTTTCACATACCAAGTATACGATCACCTTAAAACCTTAACAATTTTTTATCATCTTATTCCATAATACCTCCTTCCAATAATTTTTATTTTGTATTGTCTTCATCATTACTAGTATACCCATTATATGTAGAATATTTCTGATTATATCCATTTAACAAAACCCAAATAAGAATGTGAGAAACACTAATCATTGTGATATAGTCATGAAGAGTCATTTATAGGATATCTAGATCATTACATATTCTTATCAATATATTTTTTTATAGATTTATCCTAGGTTATCTATGGTATTGAAAAATCCATATGATGAAATCATGTACTTAAAATTATCATCAAAGTTAGTCATATGGTTATATTATTTAATCTATATTTCAATAAATTTAATTTTAAAGGTTTCTACCAAACTAGATCTGATACCAACTGTAAATTCCCAACCCTAGTAGCCCAAAGTCGGTTACTTATTTTATTGCATTAGAAAATAGATACAAGGAATTATTTTCCAATGTACTGATTATTTTTGTATCCTTGGTTGAATAGATACACACTTCTAATCCATATTTCATTTTAAAAAAAAATACCCAAATAATTTCATTAAGTATTCCGTTATTCCCCCTTTGTGTAACCTCGCATATCAGTTATAAGATACTTCTTAGAATCCTCGAAAAAATGTAACCTATGAAAGGGGTGATCTCAAATACTCATTAAGGTTAATCATATAGTGAAATCTTAGAGTAAATATGACATAAGGAATATGGAAAGGTAAATAAGTGAGACACATGCCATTTAAATAATCATATGGCCTAGGAAACATAACCCTGGATATTCCATCAGTGAAATAATCACCTGGAATATCAATAATATCCTTAAAAATGATGTAATTATTAATGTTGGACATCTAAAACATATCATTGAGGCTTCTTTCCTAGAATATATTAAATTCAAGTATTCATTATAATAATCTTAATTATCAAGTATTTATGCTAAGAATATAATAAATAGGAAAGGGATCAGCCAAAACCTTATATATTTTGTCTCTTGAAACCCACTGATGCATTGAGGGGATGTATCAGGCCCCACACATCACTTATTAAGTAAAATACATTCCACCCATTAATTGGTTGTAACATAAATAACATAAAAATTCATATTACAAAATAATATGATAAATGTTAATAATTTAACTATAAGGTAAGAATAGTATCTAAATAAAACATCCATAGTCCAACTGATCATAATACATTTAATAAAATAGGGTAGATGATATCATAATAAATCAATATCACTGAAACAAAAAATTTAACAAAGGGTGTTGAAATTCTTGATAATACTCTAATAAAATCATAGAAAATTTATTGAGGAAAAACTCCTGTTAAACCCATATAAAAACAGTTTCATATAAAAATACTATTTTCATTTAAAAATAACCTTTTTCAATAAAAATTTCCCAAAAATAAGGGAATATTTTTTTTCATTTAAGAAAATATGTAACTTTCAAAGGAAGATATTAATTAAATAATAGTCACTGTGGTGGGAAAGTCATTATCACCGTGTACGTAAAAAAAACAGAAAATACCATTTTTCATTGGTCAAAATATTCCATATAAAACATGTAAAAAGATTCATTTTGAAAACCATTATATTAAATAAAAAATACACATGATATTTCTTTTATAATCCTCTTATATCTATATAAATAAATATTTAAAATAATATCAATACTATTGAAATTGACAAAAATAAATGATAATTAAATATTTAAACATTCAAGGTGTACCATACCACTTTGAACATTAAAATCATAAGACCGAAATAATAATATCATTTAAAAAATACTAAATAACATGATAATAAATAAATAAATGACATGATAAGTCAAAGGGTCCATATATAAACCTCATAAAAGTATCCGGTTCTATAACATCAAAATATGCCTCAATGAAGGAGATTGAGATGAAATCACTTACCTTACACTCCATTTAGTGAAACATTATTTAACCTCATATATAATTATTTTAAGAATTAAATTAACTTATATCACAAAATTATTAATATTTATGGTATCATATATTATTCTCTAATAATATCTTATAACTCGTTAATAATATTTTGTTATAACTCATTTTTAGGTGTTAACTGGTTCAATTTCCTATGCACATTTAGTTGTGTAAGTCATGATTCTTATGTATAGGATATATTAATGTCATATACTGGATTATATTTATTTCACATGTATAATATTATTGATTGTATAAATTATTATATTCATTCTTTGAAGGTGAATGTGGAAATTGAATTGCATCGCATCGTGGAGATGGTAGGCCGTATATATGGACAAGCGACGACATTATTCCCTTTATTGTGAAATGTTAAGGAAGTGGATGGTATATTATTTTTTAAATAATCAATATAATTTCATAGTTATCATATTTATATTATTTAAATCATTATAACCATCCAATTGAAGTGGTGATAAAAAACTAATTACATTACCGCGTGGAGACAGTAAGCCGTCTGTATGCACGCGCGGTGATTTCATCTTTCAAAAGATGAATAAAAGGTATAATACAGTTGTCCCATAATCATAATAACATATAATAATATACATAATACTATATTTATTACTTTATAATGTAAAAACACATGAATGTAAATTATAATAAGAAATGAACTTGGATGAGTTTGTAAAACAACTACCTCTTCTTCGATGGACTTCATTGAGATCTATCCTTAAGGGATCTAGGGTTGGAATTTTTGGAAGAAAATTATCTCCAGAAATTTTATAAGGATATTGGTAAGATAAATATATAGTTTTTGGTTGATCAAGAAGGCTCAAAGTGTTATGAAGAAGTAAGGAAGGAGGTTCCCTTTTATAATTGAGTTGAGGGGCACTTTTTGAAACTCTCAAAATAATAAATTAATATAAATTAATTTTAAATTTAAAAGAGATAAAAAGTGATTTATTTATAATAAAATATTGTAATGGGTCTAAATTGTCCCAACAAATAATTTTCATATAATTTTATTTCACATTATTACCCTTCTCTTTTAGATTTAACAATTATTTAATCCTTTTAACTCTTACCGTGACAACATGTGTTTTTACTCATTGAAGGTTAATATTGTGACTATAAAATGTCAAAAAAACCATAAATGATTCATGGATGACATTATAAACATTATCACAATAATTTGGCTGAATTTTTTATTTTTATGAATTTTTTATAATTTAAAAAATATTATTTATTTTAAAATATAATTAATGTCATATTTGACACTATTTATTACATGAATTTTTAAAAATATTATAAAAATAATAAATCTTTGAAAATTTTATACCAACATATCCCAAATATGTAAGATAAATGTATTAAATTAGTTTATGGAACTAATTATCTCAAATTATATTTATTTTAATATTTGTAATATCATTTATTTGATATTTCAATTAATTAAAAAATTATTAAAAAATTATTGTGTATGCCTTTAAGGTAATTATATTTTTCATAAAAATTAAAATTAAATTATGATTATGAAGATAAATGTTTATCTTAAAAATTAATATTTATGGATGAATATATATTCTGGATAACTACATATTAAAAATGTATTTCTTTTTAAAACCTGAGTATGACATATTTGACTTTTCTTAAAATAAAATACTATAAATAGAATATAGTCATCCAAGTGGCACTAGGATCCCAAAAAATCATTCCCATGTTTATTTTGGTAAAAAATAACTTGTCTAATAAAATTAGTAAAACTATATGGGTAATTTTATAATATTATTTGTAAACTTAATTACACGATTTACCATTAAATGTGATAAATAAAATTACTAAATTTACTATTCATGTTTGAAAAAAATTAACCTATTGAAATAATTTTAAAATTATTATTATAAATAATTAATGAAAATTTCAAAATTAAAATCGCGTTATTGGATAAAATTAATTTAAAATTAGTCTCATTGACAAAACAAGAAAATTGGGTTTTAATGTCAAAATGAGAAAAAGTTTGAAATGTTTTTATATCCAAATTCAATGTTAAATTAATCCCAATAACCTAAATTAGATTAAATTATATAAAATTTATCTAATTATAATTTAAATCCAATTATAAATATAATTTAATATTTTCAATTATTTAGATAAAAATATGTTTTCAAATAAAATTCTCTATTTATTTACTATTCATCAACACAGGAAAATTATCATAAAAATAGAAAAAAATAAATAAAAGAAACTTTTGATATTCTAATTTCAAATAATAAGCTTATTTTTTCAAATATAATTTATAAATGTTTCAAAATTTAGTTTTAAAACTAGCATGTCATCCAAAAGAGGCAAAATTACCTTTAATAAATATAGTTGTTTATTGATTAAAAGTTGATTTATTTTTATGTTGCATCCAGAAAAAACATAATAATAATGTTAAAAACTAGATTGAACATAATATATATAAATTTCAAAATGTTGTCAATACTGTTCATTTCCTCCAATTTAACTGCAGTGTTATAAAAATATGTCATTTTTTGTTTACGATGGGTGTTGGGTTCTACATACGATTTCAAAGAGGTTAAATTTAAAAAGAGACATACCATAAAATCTTGGGTTGTTACATGAACTATATTAACTATTGTAAAATATATCTAGGGATTCCAAAGGGAAAACACTAGTTAAAATAAAACCCTTTGATACAATATGGTCTAATTGAATCTTGCGCACTTTCAGCTCCACTAGTTCTATTTCATAAGAAGGTATTAAAATTGGTTTCTTACCTAGAACCTGGTGAATAATAAAACCTACCCCCTCTCTGGAAGAATCTTGGATAAATTTTCTGTGAAAATTTCATGAAAATACTGAACAGTATTGGGAAGATCAAAAATAGAAGAAATTTCATCAGGGAAACCTACTACAGTAGACAAAAAAACATCTGAGCTCTAGGTGGGAGGGTCCTACAAGACCAAAACTTGGATCCCACTCTCCCTATAATAAATATGAGCTTCCATACGCCCCAATAAATGATACACAAGAATGTTAAAAATCAGCTCAACAAGATGAGTAACAAGTGAATCCATCCTAGTGATGAAATCAAATAGATCTAGATTGAGAATTAAAAAAGCATAGACTAACTCTCCATCATCTATCAATAGCGTATGAGGAAATAAAAAACACTAATTTTTCCGCTTCCTAAGAGGTGTATATAAATCTATAAATAAGGAAATTATCTTTATTAGAAGGATAAAAATATCAGCAAAATATCCAGATAGAAATGAGAGGGAAACTCCAGTATCAAATAAAGCAACTGATACTAAGGATGTAATAAGGATGGTACCTCTCACCATCACTGGACCTGCATCTACCTCCCCTGAAAACTTATCTACCATGTAAAGGTGCGTTACTCTTGAGTTCTATATATGGAGCCCCATATTATTATAATCATTTTACTATGCCATAATAGCCTTTGTAGCTGATGATCCTTGACCATATCATGGTGTAGACAAATCCTAAAAGAACACGACTGATGAACATAACATCAAGAACTATTAAACATATTATTAGGTGAAGAAAAGTGATGCCTGGTGTGTCTAACCATGACTCACCGATACCTTGTTGGTGGAAAATTACTAACTACAATTGGTGGTGCTTAAGTATACTGCTGCCGAGAACCATCTCCAATGATATTACGATGATCCTTCCACATCCTCTTTTTCCCTAGAATTCCACATAACCTTCCAATATGTGGATGATAAGAGAAATAATATCCAACTTTTCCTATGATATTCATTTATTCTATAATATACCTATCCACTATCTTCACATAGGTATAATTCTTCAGTATAAATACTTATGTTATGATATCTGTTCAAAGATCTTACTGGTACTTCTAAGCTTCTAACTAGTCATTCTTCTCTACCTCTTGTAAAAAACAAACCTTACTAGAAAACTGATTGGTGTATGTTGATATAAAATTATCTCCCTACTATAAATAGTGGAACTCCAGAGACTTCTCCGTCATAAAAAACTCTTGAAAAAACTACTGAAAGAAGAGAGTATTGAAACCTTTCCAGTCCAATACCATGTGTCTATTTTCATATACCATGGAATCCCACCATGGTTTGTTGGGACCCTCAAGTATGACCATTGCACACTTTTTCGTTTTGATCATATGTGTATATTGAAATTCAAAGATTTGATCAATCTAGTTAATATGGTCCTTCACCTCTTGAGGTTCATTCGTACCTTTAATGGACGATGTCTTATTGTACAAGAACTTCCATGATCAATCCCTTTATCCTACAGAAATACGATATACCTCAAAACTTTGTTCTAAGTTTATGGTACATTACAATCGACAACTTGAACTTCCTATATGATAGGCTCGATAATTTTCTGATCCATCAGAGGATTTCATTAAGAACCATCAGCTTCACCCTCCTGAGGAACTCACATGACATGTGTTAGAGGCATACTACCACACATCAAAACAAAAGAAACTATCAAACTATAGAACAATATCAGTTCAAACTTGATAACCCATAATTAAAAAACACAGATTAACATCAAGAACTCAAAACAAGAGACATGTGAATTATTATTTTGACAATTAATTTAATCGTTTTGATATTTTTATTTCCATGCAACACTGAATATAGTTTTTTTAAATGAACAATTTTGGATTTCATTATATGAAACACCAAGTTAATTTTATAGTACAAGAAACATAATGTTTATCTTGTTCTATATGCAACAACTTGGCTTGTGTTCCCCGAAACAATAAATTTATACGAATCAACATTTTATTATTACAATTATTTAAATGGGATAGTTATAACATAGACATTAAAAATTGAAAAATGAATCGTGATTGGTAATTATTAAATATTATTTATAATGGTTTAATATAGATAAATCATATTTTTAATAAGACACATTGTTGTGATATTAAATTCTTTATATGTTTTTAAAATACTATTTTCTTAAAAGAACTACTTTTGATGTCCTTTTTTGAACAATAATAAAATTAAATTTAGAAACTGGTAGAAATTAAATTAGTAAAATAAACTTGATTTTTGAATTCAGATTGTCAAAATCATCTTAGTGTAATTTTTTGATATTTTTCTGATAAACTTCATTTTTGGATGAACAATAAAAAAATATTGAATTTCAATTCAAAAATATTTTTAATCCAATTTATTTATATAGTTTAATTATATATTAAGTTGTTTTAATGTCACAATAGATCATTTATACATCTATTAATTCAATTATGGTCATTGGAATAATTTTTATGTTGAATTTATATATAAAATCATAATAAACTTATGAATATTCTCACTTTAAAAACCCACTTTCAGACCACATCTGCGGGATTAGCATTAAAAGTAATTTTTTCACTTCTATGAGTTGAATTTAGAAAAAAATGAATAAATGGTTGTAATAAATAAAATATTTTTAGTATAATAAGATTAAATTAATTTTTTGTACAAAACTATTAGTGAAAGTGATTAAAGTTAATTATAGAAATTAAGGTAAAATCGAGTTTAACAAGGGACTAAATATTAAACATAAGGGACCAAATGACCTAGAAAATTTTCCAACACCCTTTTTTTGGGAATAGTTTGGGAATATATCTTCCATTGTTGATTTTTAGGATTTTATATGACTTTTATTATGTAAAAACATGGTTACACCAAACTTGTTTTCAAAAATTACAAGTGTTTCCTCTAAATCCCCTATAAAAGACCCCCAGCTCTCCCCATTCTCCACACCTCTCAAACAACTTAGGTTCAGCCAAGTTGTGCTAAATTAACTTCCCAAAATCCCTCCATTCTTCTTTGAAACCTCATTTCATGAGGAATTCCAACCACATAATCTCTTTTTTGAAAACCAAAAGGAGCTTCCCAAGTAAAAGGAAACATCCTCCCTCAAGATCATTTGTTTTATTTTCTTTCTCCACCACCATAATTAATTTTATTCTATGATCATATAATAAAAAAATATCCTTAATATACTGAAATTTTATAATTCTAAAGGGTCTACCTTCACTTACACACACTTCCATCTAATGAGTAACACACTTAAGTTTCTTGTGTACGACGAACTACCGCCTCATGAAATGATGTTGTTCGTTTTACCTTTACAAGCTCTCATGGATGAAACTTTTGATGGAAAATATGTTTTTATTTGATATATATGATTTTTATTATTTTTTTTATACTTTTATAGTTATTATATAAATCCTATCTTCATTATTTCCATTTTGTGTAAATACGATAACATTGTTTGTGGAAGTGTCGACTACCCCCTCTTAAAAGTGATGTGATTCATTCACACATTACATGGAATGTATTAAGGATGATTTAATTAAAATTATATTATATATATGAAATAATTATGATAATGTAATGATATTATATATTTATATACATATATTTCATTTAAATTTTATCTTTAAATACAGTAATAAAACAGAAGCATTTTTCATGTGTACGTACGACCTACCATCTCCACGAATGGAATATTTTGATTAATATTTATTTATTTTATATACTACTATAAATATTTATATACTGAATATATATTATGTATAAATAATGTATTAAATTTTGGAAATAATTAAATTATTATCTAAGTATGAAGATGAATAATGACAAGTCAAAATCGGTATGATAAACAATACAGTTATAACTGAAAACATTACTTTAACATGGAATTGTTAATAAACAGGTAATATAGAATCATAAGTGAATCATATATGGTATTATATATAAAAAATATTGTTATTTGGTAGATTTATAAGAAAATTATATTTATTTTATAGGATGTTTTATCATGTACAAATAAATTCAACACTTAAGGTAATTAAATTTCATCTCAAATTTTATTTCCATGAGATTAATGTCTTATTCACCACTCATTTTTTTGAGGTGTGTATACTTCACATTGATGTATTATATTACTTGTATAATTAAATTTATGGGTATTTATATATCCAACATGGTATATTTCTTAGATGGGTTTTTTAAAAAAGGTTCCAAATTGGTAAATTAATTTTGTCTTAATTTTTCTTCATTGAGACACATGCCATGTTAAACACCTATATTTTTATATGAGGTGAATATACTGAATATTAAAACATTATGTCATGAATATAATTATTTTCATGATATGTTAAGTTTCAGGTAATTTTATTTTTTCTGTTATATTATGATTTAAATTTACCAAAGTGGTAACAATTTATAGCTTTAATCTCATCGTTTACCAAGATTGGTTATGATCATGCCTTCATAGATGAAATATTATGATCCATATATCAAAAACTCTCCTGAAATTTAATAACCACTTGATATTCATTTTTTATCCAACTAATGGTAACATTTTTCTACTCTTTCATAATTAAGATAATAAAAAGATGTTTTTATGAAAATCCATCTTTATTTCTCCTTTTAGTCAAAAATATCTTTTATATGAAAAATGTATTTTCTAAAATGGTTTTCGAAATGTTTTATTGATTATTTTATAATATTTCAAGGAAATTGTTTCCCAAAATATTTTCAATATTATTTTATATGTTTTTAAGTATTTTTTTGAAAAAATTATTTCAATATTATTTTATAAGCCTCATAGAAAATGGTCTTAAAAACTGTTTACAAGATTCTTTTATATGTTTTCATGTAAAAAGTGTTTTCAATGTTTTGAATATTTCCTTAAATAATTTCAATGTATTTTCAAATAGAATGGTTTCAAAAATGATTTATTTTTTAATTTTTTTTAAATCCTATATTATATTTTCCTCCAGATGTGTTTAAATTTTTTTTCATGATACCTTTACTTATTTTCAAAGTGTTTTCAAGGAAAAGGATTCTAAAAAATTTATTTGATTTAAAAAAGAAATTTTCAAAGAAAAGTTGATTTCTAAGGGATCTTTCAAAATCATTATCCATTAAACTTGACATGATTGGATGTCTTTTATAATTTACTAGAGATATTATCCAAGGATACCATTCATATTATTTCTATGAATAGTATATGTTTTGCTTCTTGAAGTTTATGAAACCTATTTCTCCTCAATAAGATACACCCTCATAAATGCTTATGAAACCTGCTTCATTTCAAAGATTATTCTAGGAATAGATGATTATGAAACCTATATACTTTCCCAAGGTTATGATATAATTAAATATTTATGATACCCATTACATTTTTTTGGTTATGATGTGATGTTTATAAAACCCATCTTCTTTTATGGGTTATGATATGATGACCATTTTATTATCTTATAGAACACGAATGTATGTTTTTTTATTATATGGGTGGGACCAATATCTCACATCAATTACTTGGGTAATAATGGATAAATCATGAGTATAAATGTTATAAATTAACCTAATTACATGTTCACAATTTCTTGAATAGACCAGGTTGCATGTTCATTAGTTTATTAATCAATCTTATTACATGTTCAAAATGATATGAGTGAACCTTATTATGTGTTCATAATGTTATGCGTGAACCAGATTAATTGTTCATAATGTTATTCATGGACCTGGTTTCATGTTTATAAGTTTATGAATGAACTTCATTAAGTATTCACAATGTTATGAGTGAACATTATTACATGTTCATGATGTTATTAATAAACTTGAATACGTGTTCACAATGTTATGCATGGACCTGGATGCATGTCAATAATCTTATGCATGAACTAGATTACATGTTCACAATGTTATGTGTGAAACAGAATATATTTTCACAATAATATTCTTGGACATATTTTCATGTACATAAGTCTTTGTGAGGGACTGATTTCATATCCTTAACTTACTGAGTGAACATGTTTCTACTTATACATGTTCTCAATATTATACGTTCATGTTTATACAACAATTCCATGACTTACCCATATATTATTCTTTCATGTATTATGTTCCTAATTATTTTACAATTAATGTCTTATAAACTATCAATATTTATGCCTTGATTCATGTTTATGATATTTGATATGTACTCTATGATCTTATAATGATACAATCATGTTTTCATGCTCTTATGTTAATGTTATGCTAACGTATTTTCCAAATATACTATTATTGAGAATTTAAGCTCACCATTTTCTGGTGTTTTTTTCCCTAGGTTATGAAGTGATGTTTTTATGTATAATTAACTAGGGGGAGATCTTCATGGGAAACATTCAATATATTTCACCAAGATAGAATATTTTTGTTCTATGTTTCCAAAAGCACTAAACTAATAAGGTTTTTGGGTGTCTGTTTTTGTAATGTTTTAATGATTCCAAAAAATCGATGTAATTTTTATGTACATTAAGACTGGTTATTTATATTTGGTATCATAGTGATGGTTTAGTCAGCCTTTCCAAACTTGTATGAGAAACATTTAGTGAGAGAATAACAACCTGAGTTTTTTGTGAATTGTTTTTGAATAAATTAATTTTCATTGATGTATTACATTTCCTTTATTCAAACAATTGGTTAGAGTGAGTATCCCAAGAGGGGGATGAATTTAGTACCAAATAAAAATTTCTATTTTAAAATTATTAATTTTAAATACCATAATAAATTTAAAAATAACCTAGTTAATCAATATCGTATATTTTTATAAGTTGTAACCTTTAAAATGATTTCTTAAAGATTTATCCATTCTTAGGTATGTAATGTACAATATTATTTAGTCTTTTGAAATTAATTTACTAAATTAAAATATTATAAAAATTCTAATAGAGATTAACTATAATTGTATTAATTTTTTTGGTTAAAACAGATTCAATTTTAAAATTGGAAATAAAGTAAACAAAAAAGAAAGAATAAATTTAAAACAAGTGGTTCAGTCTCAAGATGAGACTTAGTCGTATCCACTTAGTGATCACCTACCACTATCTAATTTATATAAAATAAAAATGTTAATCAAAAACCAGGATCATGTTTTATGATAGTTTATAAACTGTTTAGGTCACACATGACATTTTCTATAGTTATATGTGGGAGTAAAACAAAAAGGACACACAAGGACCTCTACCACAATTATATATGATAGAATAAAAGATATAATGAATTTGAGAAGATATCAAGTATCTTATAGTTTAGTACAGGAGGAAATATGTGTTTGATGAAATAGAGTATGCACAAACACTGATATTAAATGTAATAAATATAAACAAAAATGAGAAATCTTAGAATATAGAGTCTATAAATTCACGATATATTGTAGTTTAGCTCTTGAATCATTGAAATTATCTTGAAATTCATCTTGAGTCTTGTTATTTTTAAACATTCAGAAAAATATAGTGTTGAAAAATCATGTTCATGACTGGTGCTAGAAAACATAAGTAATGGTGTGATTTTTTTCTTTCCAGTCGAGTGTAATATCTTCATGTTCTTGTAATCGGGTTCAGATCTATGTTTTATCAGTAATCACATACTATCATATTATAAACCATATATTTTCCAAATTAATGATTTCATACATGTGGAAGTCTGTTTCTCTTTTTATCAACAACAACAATAATATCCGGATCCTTTCTGCTTCCTTGTACTGTATGTCTGACACTGTCTTCAATACATTAAATAAAATACTTAAGATATAATCATTAAAATATAAATTTGAATTAATTTCGGTAATATATTTGTTAGAATAATTTAATTCAAAATAAGTTATGAAAGAAAAATAGCAGCATTGTTAGTGGTGGTGATTTGATTTGGTGGTGAATCATGATTTGACGATGTCTCCTTACAACAGTGAAACAAGTCTACCGGTATCTTGTAATTAACCAAAAATTTATACTGGTAGTGACTCCCCTAGTAGTGAATAATCAGACATTATTTAATCTTTCTAGAGGTTGGTCATACTGGCAGTTATCCTAGTAGTATCTCATACATTTATAATTTCTAACTCTGGTAGTATGTTGCCTAACGGTGTCTTAGACCTAACGAGATTTATATGCTAGCTATGAGTCATGGAAAAAATGACTCATATGTGATAGTGTCTCAGACATAGTAAATTTTCTAGTTCATTGGTATGACAATTTGACTGTGATTCCATATCTGGCGGCGAGTCTGCCTTGGTGGTGTGATAGGTTGAAGGTGTCTTAACCACAACTATGAATCATACTTGTTCAATTTCTCTATCTGTCTTAGAATACAAGATACATATAAAGGAACTTTAATTTCATTATAATTATTAGAATCATTAATTGTTTATCATTAAAACAAGGGGTTCATTAATCTCCCCCATTTTTATGATCACAAATCATGACATCAAAGGTGTCACAAAAATTAAACATGATATCCAGGGTAAGATCCAACTTAAAAATTAGGACTTATCATTTTTAGAATGTACAGATGGTAGAAAAGAGAGATAATGAGAAAACAAATTTAATTATCAAGTATTAAAAGAAGGGTAAAAAGGAATATTAATATTCCATAATAATTTTTCTCCCCCTATTGAAATTATAAAAAATGTGGAACAAAAGTAAAAGTAAAAACAAGATAGGTTGAAAGAAGAAATATGAAGGAGAAGAACAATATTCATTGAAAGTAGGAAGATTAATATTTAAAAAAGTTATTAAAAAATAAAATCCCATCAAATACAAAAGTATAATGCCATCAAAATACTCAAGACTTGGGAGAAGGATCCATATGTCTTTTCCTTTGGATTGGGATATCTCTGAATCAGAAGCATAAGGGTTCAGAGGTGTGGTAGGCATGGTTGATGGAGCTCCAGTAAAAGGACCAGTGAGAGCTCAAAGTGGATGATCATCTAAAACAATAATTGGCCTAAGTTGGAACATATCTTGAATAGGATTCACAATGAATGGTTGAAAAATAGTAGGTATAGGTACATGTCAACCACTGATAACTCTAAGACTAAAAGAGAACTATGGAGTTATAGTAATGGATGACTGAGCAATAAATTCGTGGCCATAAACATGGAGAAAAGGATTTGGGAGATCAATGAAGTCCATAATAATCTGGCCACCCTTTCCATGGATCTAAATAATTAACCCTTCTCCACTATAAATCTATTCAATACATGATTCATGCTCAAATTTACCTAAGAGATAAAGGTAGAATGGCTATTGTAGTTTAGCTTGGGGTGTCAAATCCTCAGATACGTAAGAAGAAACCTATAGACACATACATTTTATGGACTATTTTTGGCTATTAAGTGGCCAAATTGGGTTGATTTTAGATGGGTTTAAAGGATAACTAATAGATTTAATTGAATTCAATTTAAAATAATTATTTGATCATAGGTTATCACTCGGGATAGATTGGATGAAATTATTTTTCAACTATTTCAATTTATTATATTTGAGATGGGTTCATTTAAGAAGATCAAAAAACATCATCACTTACTAGTTCAATATATACACACTTTAATACTAATCACCTATAAAATTTAAGGATCAAAGTTTTGATCACTTCAAGGTAAAGGTTTGTATTAGCACTTGAAGTGTGTGTCCTTAAATTCAACAAGGACGATGAAGTTTAAAAATCATCAATTAAAAATATCAATTAAAAGAACTATTTAGAAAATAATGGGGTGATAAATATCATCCAATCCAGCCCCTTTATACTTCGTTGGATCAAACCATAAGTGGGTTTTCACTCCATTGATTCTATGGTTTCAATGGAAGCAGAAAGTAGATTCATGAGGGAGGAAATGGTGAAGTAAAATGAAATAACGATTACTCCACCATTGTGTGGTAATTTCACAAGTTTTGGTGTGAATAAATTCACACCATGAACCAAATGTATAAAATTTAAATGAATAACAACATAATAAGAGGATAATAAGAACTTTTATTAAGAAACTAAAGTGAATTGAACAACTTACCTGTGAAAGAAAATCTTGAGACAACAAAATCGTAGTATAGAATTACAATTGAACAACACACCAAAGCTCCTAAAATCCTTCATCAAAACTACCTTAAATAGGAATATCAAGTGGCGTGGGTTTAACTACAAATAGTACAAAACATTTCACTTGATTATGGTAGGCCTAGGGTGGTGGAAAGTAAGGGAGAGTGGACTTCTTTATCCTTGACCCAAGGTGGCATCCTGCTTTCATCCACCGAATATATGCGTTTGAATGGCCCTCTTGATGGTAGAACTTGAGTGGGCCATAGAAGAAAACAGGAAGCTAAGGCTGTCTCCAAGCTCTCTATAAACATTCAACCCAAATGGATATGTGGTTTTCGAGATATGATTAAATTAGTGGGTTATTTTTCTGGGCCGCAAAATCTGGCCTAGAATTTTATCTCAAAATTGGACCACCATAATAACCCCAATGGAGGATGAATTAGCACCAGATCTTGCATAATAATATGTTACTACATATGTTTTATATCATACCAAGAAATTTAGGATTTTTTGGGTTTGTATTGTGGGTGCCACATTCTCATCAGTGGGATGGTGTCCAATCTGCCTTCTCTAGAATTGTTTTCTTTCATTTCCAAATATCTTCATCTTTATTTATGAATCATCCATTGATCCCTGAATTAAAAATGTTCATATTGAAGTTTAGATCAATTTACCAACATATCAAACTAAAATATGGATATTTACATTCCTTAAAATCAGATGAATCATTGGTCCTAAATTGGTGTACATTAGGAATGGAGTGCACGAATGATGAGAATGGATGTTCAAAATTAAAATTCACGAACTCAGGCCCATAAGATCAAAAATGAACATTTAATACCATTAAAATGTAATTAACATATTTATTTTTATTGGCTAATCACACCCCCCAACTTTATATTTTCTAGTTCTGAGAAAAATGTATCTCAACAATATGAAATTTGAATTCCTTTTTCCAAAAATATTTTAATACACAATGATCACCAAAAACCCTTATACCAAAAAATCATGAAACCTATAAAAATATTTTAATACAAGATAGTTTCATAAGAAGATATCAATCCCAAGCCCATTCCTTTGTTCAAATTCATTGCCACATTTAATCCAATATCAATTAAGTAAGATGATGTGTTGTATATCGCAATAGACATGGGGGTTCATATTTATTCAAGGGGAAATGACAAAAGCACTAGGTGGAATCACATTTCAATATTAAGATGAGTATTCCATTTTTTTTGAAATATTTCCATGGTAATTGAAATTTCACTCAAAAGAGTCAACCCATGTAGCGAGACTTTGCTGATGACTCACAGTCTCAAAAACCTTAGTGCACCAAGTAAAGCCCACATACTCAGGCATCATCTTGAGTTAACATAGTAAAAAAAGTCAAATTACCACAAATAGAGATAAAATTACAAACTCTGGGCCAGAAAACTATGGATTCATGATCCCCAAGTGCCGGAAGCCACACATTAGGTCATTTCCTTTCTCTATGCACAAATTTATTGTTTTTTTATTTTTTTTGAATACTCATATTAAAACTAAAATGATTACCAAACCTATGATATTTATTTAGGGGACCCCATGAAGTCAAAATAATACCCCACTATCCAAAATATGTTCATTGTGATCTTTTCTTATTTGGATTAAAATATAAACGTTGAAATATCACATTGGACAACCACACTATCAAAAATCTATGCTCATGAAATTTTACATCGATTAAAATTAGAATCAGGGAATGCTAAATTATTTGATATTAAGTTTCAATATTTTCAATTTGTATTTTCATGTTCAAAGTTAAATGATTTTTTCTTTCCATTTACACACATTTTTTTCCTTCAAATCATTATTTTACACAAAATAAATTTTTTTATTTCATCTCCCCCCAAACTTAAAATTACACTGTCACTAGTGTTTGAAGAAAATAAAATTTAAAAGGATTAGATGCAGATAATGGAAGTTCAAAAAGTAAATTGATATATGAGGATCATGGAATGAAGTCACCTGGTGGTTGAAGTTAAAGTTCTTGCAGCTCCAATTTAGTCCTTTGATATCCATGTCACTTGCAGAGTTCCCTAGTGGAAAAAGGAAAAAAATAAAACAAAAAAAACAATATATATATATATATATATTAGGTAAAAATAAAAGTATATATATATATATATAAATTATAGAATAAGGAATCACAATAAGCTGTAGCTCAGTGGTAAGTGTGCGCCTCTCTCTCCCTTCAGTCCTGGGTTTGAGTCCCCGTGGCTTCGCCGGTTATGATGGTGTTTGACCCACGACCTATGATGTGGCCTTTTAATTTTTTTTATTATCTATTTTTTAACCTAAAAAACATAAAAAAATGAACTGATGATACATTGTCTACTTTTTAAATTTCTGGGTAAGGTATTACTCAATGATCACACCACGTGACACGGATGAATATGGAACTCCTCTTACATACCCATCCATACACATAATAGAATAACAGATCAAGAGTCTATTTTTTTAAATATCAAAATGATTCATTAATCTTATTTAAAATATAAAGTTGATTAAAACAACAAAATGATTACAAATTTGAAAACCATGGGTTTCCTCCCATGAAGTGCTTTGTTTAACATCGTTAACTTGACTTGGAACCCTAATTGATTAATTATTTTCGTCATCTAAGGTATGTTCACACAATTAGTCATCAACTTAATATTTTTGGAATTGTTCTATGAATGGTTTGACTCTATAACCATTAAATTTAAATGGTTGACCATTGGTGTGATCTTTAATTTCAATAGCCCCATGGGGGTACACCTTATGCACTATGTATGGACCTGACCATCTAGACTTACACTTTGCCGGATGTAAATGAAGTTTAGAACTATTCAAAGGAATATTTTTACCTGGTACAATGTGCTTGGTTTTAATATTTCGATATGGGTAGGTAGTACATTATCTTTATTGATCCTTGAGTTTTCACAAGCCTCCATCCTAAGTTTCTCATGTTCATTGAGATCTAATTTCCTTTTTGTTTTGGCCAATGAGAGGTCATAATTCATTTTCTTAATTTCCCAAAAAGAATTATGTTGAATCTCCACTGTAAAATGTCATGCTTTACTATAAACCAACCTATATGGGGACATTCCTAACATGGTTTTATATGCAGTTTGATAGGTCGAAAGAGCACCTAAGAGTTTTCTCGACCAATATTTCTTAGATTAATTAATAGTTTTCTCAATAATTTGTTTGATTTATCGATTGGCTAACTCATCTTGACTATTGGTTGTGTGTGGTAAACAATGGACACTTTGTGAGAAATTACATACTTTTACATAAGTGATGAGAATGGAGGATTGCAAAAATGAGTTCCACGGTCACTAATGATAGCCCTAGGAATTCCAAATCTAGAGAAGATGTTTTATTTTTGGAATCTAATCACAGTTTGATGATCATTGGATTTTGTGGGGATGGCCTCAACCAATTTTGAGACATAAACAATCGCTAAGAAAATGTAAAGACATCCCCTATATATTGGGAAGGGACCCATGAAATCAATTCCCCAATAGTCAAAGATTTCAACCACTAACATGGGAGTGAGTGGCATTTGATTCATTTTTTTGATGGACCCTACTTGTTGACACCTAGGACAACTTTGAAAAAATTTGTAGGAGTCCCTTAAAAGGGTGGGCCAGAAGAGACCGCACTGATGAATATTTGCAGATGTTTTCATAGAGGAAAAGTGACCTCCACATGCCTCACTGTGACATAATTTTAGGATGGAATCTTGTTCAGATTCTAGGACACACCTCCTAATGACTTGGTCAAGGCAGAACTTATAGAGGTATGGATCATCAAACACATAGTGCTTAACATCAGAAAGGAATTTTTTTCTAGATTGAGTCCCTAAGAATTCTGGAATTACTACTCTAACTAATATGTTGGCTATGTTAGCATACCAAGAGAATCCACTCACAGAGTATAGGTGTTCATCAAAAAATGAATGATACATAGTAAGGTGATTTTATTTGTATTTGAATTCTATCCTAGATAGGTGATAAGCTACAACATTTTCAACACCCTTTTTGTCCTTGAATGTGAGGTCAAATTCTTGTAAGAGAAGGACCCACCTAATTAGTCTAGCATTAGAATCTTGTTTTTGGAAAAGGTATTTTAGGTCTGAATGGTTAGTGAAGACAATGATGGGTGATCCTAAGATATTAGACCTGAATTTCTCTAATGCAAAGACAACAGAAAGAAACTCTTTTTCAGTGGTGGTGTATTTGATTTGGGCATAATTTAAGGATTTTATTTCATAAGCAATGAAATAAAGAGATCTATTTCAATGTTTTCCTAACACAGATCCTACAACAAAGTCACAGGAATCAGACATAAGTTTGAAAGGAAGGTTCTAATTTAGAGATTTCATAATGGGAGGAGAGGTGAGAAATTATTTGAGGGTTGAGAATGAACCCTCACATCTTTCTGTCCAAACAAATGGAGCATCCTTTACTAGGAGATCACAAAGGGGATGGGATATTGAACTAAAGTCCTTGATGAATATTCTATAGAAACCATCATTTCCAAATAAAGACATCACTTCCTTGACAGTTTTGGGTGATGGAAGGTGACGAATGATTTCAACCTTGTCTTTATCAACATCAATCTCCCTACCTGAGACTAGATGGCCTAGAACTAGTCTCTCTTTAACTACAAAATGAAATTTTTCCCAGTTTAGGACCAGATTCTTTTCTTCTCATCTTGACAAGACTCTCTCTACCTTCCTTATACATCCTTCAAATGTATCCCCAAATAAAGAGAAGTCATCCATGAAGACCTGAATAAAATCCCCTACCATGTATGAGAATATTTCCATCATGCACCGATAGAAGGTTCCAAGGGTATTTCATAACCCGAAGGGCATGCGTTTGAAAGAAAATGTTCCAAATGCACATGGGAATGTCGCCTTCCCTTGATCTTCTAGGGAGACCTCAATTTGATTATACCCTGAGTACCCAACTAAGAGACAGTAGAAGGCATAACCTACCACTCTCTCAAGGACTTGGTCAATGAATGGTAAGGGTAACTGGTCCTTCTTGGTAAATGAGTTTAGCTTTCTATAGTCAATGTAGACCCTCCATCCACTACTCAACCTAGTTGGAAGAATCTCTCCATACATATTGGTTATCACTATAATTCTTACCTTCTTGGAAACCACTTGGATTGGGATGACCCACTCAATCTTATCTATGGGATATATGATACCATCTTTTAACAATTTCAGATGTTGGTTTCTCACTACTTTCATGAGATTAGGATTGAGTCTCCATTGAGGTTGATGACATGGCTTTGAATCAGATTCCAGAACAATCCTATGAGTCCCAATAAGTGAGCTAATCCCAGGAATATTAGATAGGGTCCAAACAATGGCTTTCTTATGTTTCCTAAGGACATCTAGAAGAATCCTCACATGATTGGCTTCAAGAGGAGAAGAAATGACAATAGTATGAGTTTGATTGTCCCCTAGGAAGGCATACTTGAGTGCATATGGATGTTCCTTCAATTCAAGATCATGTTGGTTCATAATTTCTGCAAAAGATTTGGAAATTGGATCAAGATCAATTTTGTTTCCTAGAGTTTTAGATAGGATTGATTCCCCACTTGTAGAAGGTTCAGCTACTAGATTGGCTTGATCAGATTTAGGGAAGGATGTTGGAGTGGTATCCATGAATGTGGTTTCCTGAATGGTTTCACTTATTTTTGGACCTAAGACTTCATCATAAGAGAAATTTTAAAATGATTCAAGCCAAGGAGATAAACATCCTTCATGTGAACAAAGGAAATAAATCTCATCCTGACTTAAATCTCCATCAAATGTTCCTTGATGTTCTATGGATTCATTATCAATGCATCCTATCATTTTTACTTCATGAATTTCCTAATAATCCCCTATTTGTGATCTTGCATTATAGATATTCAAGTCTAGACTCATGTTTCCAAAGGTGATGGTCATGTTCCCATCTTAGACTCGGATAACAGAGTTGATTTTTGTGAGGAAGGGACGACCAAGGATGATTGGGGTTGGTTATTTTTTTCCTAAGTTTGGATGGTTGTCAAGGAGAATGAAGTCAGGAAGGTAGATGAAGTTTTCAACCTTTACCAGAATGCACTTTAAAATACCATTTGAAACCCTAATTCTATGATTAACAAGTTGAAGTGTGATAGATGTCGATTGGAGATCTTCTAGGCCTAACTGGCAGTACGCAACATATGGGATGAGATTGACACTAGCACCTAGGTCACACAAGGCCTTGAAAACTTTTCTCTCTCCTAGTTCATATTGATGTAAGGGAAACCCAGGTCTTTCAACTTAGGAGGAATGGTCCCTTGAATGGTGGTACTCACATTAGCTTCCAAAAGGACTGGGTTTTTATGTGAAAAATTTCTTTTAAAAGTACAAAAGTCCTTAAGTTACATTGAGTAGGCAGCTATGGTTTGTATTTCTTCAAGAAGGGGAATGTTCAACATGACTTGTGAGAATATTTCCCTCAATTTTTTACTCAATTCAGGCTTGCTTTTCCCCCTCATGCATTGAGGAAATGGTGCAAGTTGTGGGGTTGTTTGTTGAAGAGTTTTTCCTTTGACAATGTTATGGTGTTTTTCAGTTTGATCATTTGGTTCTTTTGAATTTTCATTCAATTTTGAATCTTCAGATGGGTTTTGAATTAGTTGTTCAGGTTTCTCAATTGATTTCCCACTTGTTAAAATAGACACAACCTTTAGTTTTTCATGAGTTGTTTGAGTTCAAAATGACTCTACCCTTACTGTTTGTTGTAGAATGGCTTGTGTAGGCATGGGCTCCTATCCAGAATAAGGTGAAGTTCCCGTTGTTTGGTTTTGTTCAACAAGGCTTTCCAGATACTTGTAAGAATCATTTGGGGCTTTGTTTTTAAAAGTTACATTACAAATCATGTCAATTAATTGTTTTTTCCTCGGACCCAACCCTTCATATAATATTCTCACTTATTCAAGAATATAAAAACCATGGTGTGGAACCATGTTTAGAGTGTCTTTTAACCTCTCCCCTGTTTTATAGAATGACTCTCCCTATTTTTCAAAAAAGTTTTGTATTATCTTTTTAAGTGAAATTGTTTTGTGATGGGGAATGTATTTTTTGTAGAATTCTCTTTGTATTTGGTCCCAAAATTTGATTGATGATGGTATCAAATTGTTTTTCCAATTTTTAGCTCGATCCTTTAATGAAAAAGTAAATATCCTCAACTTAGCTGATTCTATTTTATGTGGGGTACACATGGTTTCTACATTGTTATTAAACTTCTCAACATGACGGTAGGGCATCTCGGACTCCATTCCATGGAATGTGGGAAGGTGGTTTAGGAGATGGGGTTTAAATATGTAGTTGGAATCTCCTAGGGAATTGTGTCTAATGCATGAGGGGGAATTGGTACAGGCAGGTGTGAGGTAGTCATTCCGGGTTTGATCGACCACATTCCCCATGTTTGGGGCTACCTCATTTGGATTTCCATTTTGGTTTCCACCTTGGTTTATGAGTTGGTTTCTTTGAATACCTTTCATTGAAATGGGCTCAATTTTGGACTCTGGAGTATCAAGAGGATTAGAATATAATGGAAACAATCCCTTAGGTTTACTTGTATCCCCAACCCTTGGACTTTCCACCCAAACTAGACGGTTTGATTGATTGTAGGTGTAGGCGGACATGCGCCAAAAGAATAAAAATGAGAAAGGGAAAAGATGAGAGATCTTGGGTGAGAAAAGAAGAAATAGGGAAGAATAGAATGGGTTTTGTGATGAATTACTTGGGTCCCTAGAAATGACACTAAAATTTGATTCACACTCAAGTTTACCCAGGAGATGAAGCTAGAACTACCCTTGTAGTTTAGCTTGGGTTGTCGAATACTCAGAGACCTAAGAAGAAAGCTATATACACGTACATTCTATGGACCCTTTTTGGTTATGAAGTGGCCAAAATGGGTTGATTTTAGAAGGTTTTAAAGGATAAATAACAGATTTAAGTTAATTCAATTTAAAATAATGAGTTGATCCTAGGTTATCAGTCAGGGTGGATTGGAAGAAATTATTTTTCAACTATTTCAATTTTTTATATTTGAGATGGGTTCATTTAAGAAGATAAAAAAACATCCTCACTTTCTGGTTTAATACCTACACACATAAATACTAATCACTTATACACTTGAAGGATCAAATTTTTGATCACTTCAAGGTAAAGGTTCATATTAGCACTTGAAGTGTGTGGCCTTAAATTCAAAAAGGACGATGGAGTTTAAAAATCATCAAATAAAAATCTCAATTAAAAGAACTGATTAGACATTAATGGGGTGATAAATAATGTACAATCCAAATCCTTTCTACTCACTTGGATCAACCCATAAGTGGGTTATCCCTCCATTGATTCTATGGTTTCAATGGAAGTGGAAAGTAGACTCATGTGGGAGGAAATGGAGAAGTAAAAAAAACAATGAAATAACTACCAATCCACCATTGTGTGGAAATTTCAGAAGGTTTGGTGTGAATAAATTCACAACATAAACCAACAGTATTAAAGTGATATTAAGAACAACATAATAAGAGGGTAATGCAAACTTTTATTAAGAAACTAATGTGAATTTAACAACTTACATGTGAAAGAAAAACTTGAGGCAACAAAATCGCAGCATAACATTACAATTGAACAAAGAACCAAAGATCCTCAACTCCTTCACCACCACTGCCTTATATAGGAATCCCAAGAGACATGGGTTGAACTCAATACAGTACAAAACATCTCACTTGATTATGGTAGGCCTAGGGTGGTGTAAAGTAAGGGAGATTGGACTTCTTTATCCTTGACCTGAGGTGGTAGCCAACTTTCTTCCACCGAACAGACGTGTCTTAATGGACTTTTATATAACCAAATTGGAGTGGTCCATAGAAAAAAAAATTAATCTCCGTATGTGTCCTAGATCTATGTAAAATTTCAGCCCAAATGGATTTGTGGTTTCTGAGATATGATTAAATTTGTGGGATGTTTTTTTAGGCCGCAGAATCTGGCCCAGAATTTTATCCCTATATTGAGCCGCCTTAATCACCCCAATGGAGGCCGAATTAGAAGTATCTCTTGAATAAGTATATGTTACTCTATATGTATTATATCTTCCCCTGAATTTTGGGCTTCGGTGGGTCTGTATTGTGGGCCCCACATTCTCATAAGTGGGATGGTGTCCAATATGACTTCTCCAGAATTGTTTCCTTTCATCGCCAAATATCCCAATCTTACTTTATGAATACTCTTTTTATCCCTAAATGAAAAACGTTCATATTGAATTTTAGATCAATTTTAAAAAATATAAAATTAAAATATGGATAATTACATTCCTTAAAATTAGATGAATCATTGGGCCTAAATTTCTGTAAATTAGGCATGAAGTGCACGAATTATGAGAATGGATATTCAAAATTAAAGTCACTTACTCAGGCCCATAAGATCAAAAATGAAAACTTAATACCATTAAAATTTAATTAACATATGTATTTTTATTGGATAATCAATACATGAGTCATCTTCTTCAGTTACCTTACATTCTATTTAAATGCCTTAGTCAGAGAGGGCATCCTCAAATTTTCAGCTATGAACCTGACTTGAGAATCCATTTCATTCTTGGTATATATTCTGGATAGATAAAATTTGATATAATTGATAATTTTATATCTATCATAATGAATATACATAGAATATTATCTATTCATCATATGATAATGTTGATTACTCTACTCAAGATTTTTTAGAATATCTAATGGGATCACTGGTTCTGCACTAGCCGGACTACTAGAGGTAGCATCAACCTTTTCTCTGTTAACTAAATAGATTTGATCAACATCAAAGTTTGTTTTAGTGGTAGAGGTAGATTTTGTGAAGAAAAATCTTCAAGACTCTTCAAAATCTCATCCAAATTAATAGTAAAGGTTGAATTAAAGTCCTCAAGCATAGTCTTGACAAATAAAACCTCGTCACGGATTCTATTATTCTCAATCTATATATTATAAATATGATATAATATTTGGTTTAATGTGTTTAAAAACCAACTCAATGATGTATCTTAGATCTTTATCACAGATGAAATTCACTTGAGGAGGTCAATTCTTTAATTTTACATCAAATTCATACAACATATTCTTACCAAATTCATCCAAGTAACCTTGTGTGACTGTAGCCACTATAACAGAATATGGAGATGGAGAAGTAGGTTCAGGTTCAGGTGCTATTATAGAGGTAAAAGTTTCCAACAATCTATAAAAATCAACCTGAGAAATCATGAATACCTTAGTATATCCTTAAATTAGAACCTCATGTCCACAATTATCTGGTGGAACGTTATTGAACTTGTCCCATTATTCAGACATGGGATCAACCCATCTCCCAAAAACATCAAAATTAGCTGGTGAAGTTGTAGGAGTTACCACAACTACAGGTACAATCAAAGCTGTCTCAACACTTCTGTAAAAATATGGACTCTGTATAACTACAAACTATACAATGAAATTAAGGATTTCTTATGATATATGAGCATTTTATCTATGAGAAACAACAATTGAAGGTTCAGATTAAAATTTTTCACCAATAGTAGGTGCATCTAACATCTGAACATCCTCTTTATGAAAAACAATAGGTTCAATTTCAACACAACTAACAACTATATACACACCAGTTACCATATAAATTAACTACTCATCACTGCCATTTTCTTCCCCAATAAGTGGATTCCTTGATTATTCAACTATATGCTACTAAAAAATAGCTATATCTCCCGTTTTATTAAGAATAAAAGAATCATATAAAGTGTGATCACCAAATAAAATCACTTCAATTAGTTCAAAAAACTTATCTTATTGAAGAAATTACATATATAGGGATTTCTACCCCTCAACCAGTGAATCATTATTCTTAATCACTAAGGTAATTAATACATATCTTATTATAATTTTTCTAGGTGAACCTATAGGTTTATAAACATCATCATTATAATTTCTATTTCAAAATTCATCTCCCATTACATCACTATCAACTTCTTATTCTCCATCCTCCTCATTATTACCATTATCTATATTTTCATTCTAATTGGAATAATCATCCTCTTTAGTTGATTTAGAACTTTTTATCTGATTCTAACATGATACTTCAGTCTCATCTTCATCATATTTAACTAGAATATCCCTTTTTTGCATCCCTCTCAGTAGAATAAGAGTTTCAAATTTAATTGGTGAAGTTTTGAGAATGTCTTGGATCACTTCCTTCATCAACAAATGGTTCTATTTTAACTTTTTCTTTTGTAAATCCCTCTTATTCATCATCAGAGTGTTATACAACCTCATAAATATCTAGATCGGGATCAAAAACATCTGTTATTATTATATGATCTACTAGTTTAAATTATACAAACAACATATCATTATAAACAACCCATTTATCTACCACAGATTCAAATTTATTCTAATTCTGGAACATATAACTTCTGAAATATAGAAATAACTACACTCTATAATTTTTTTCAACCGTATATACTAGTGCCTAGGATTTTATATTTTTTGTAATCAACTTCATATACATTAATGAATTATATCTTAATGTTGGATTTATAATGTTATACATATGAACCATCAAATATCTAAAAATATTGTACCTATGAACACGTTTCATAATATAGAGAATATACACATCTTGGTATCTCAATGTGGAAAAATATTCTTTCCTCGGGAATAGAATGTGTTGAATAAACATTAACAACAATCTACACTCACCATTTAACTCTGAGGTAACATGTCTTCTAGTTAGCTCATTACTAGTGAGTTATTCAAGAGAATATTCATATATGAAAAATTCACTCTCCATAGGAATAGATCATTGATAGTAATCATAAATCCCTTTATGCAGTACACCTATACACTTGGCCCATGGTTTCAATGAAAAAAAGAAACTTTTCATCCATCTACTATGGCTCTCATCTGACACTCTTCTTCATTATTAAATAAAAACTCAACATACTAGTAGATGAGATGCACTAAACTAGGATAGAAATGTTTATCATTTAAGGAAAACCAATTTATCCATCCTTGGTCCTCATGCACATTAAATATAAAATAATTAGTATAAAATAAACATTTTGATTCAACTTCCCATTCATATACCATAACTCTTTTTAAAAGATCAAGGTTAATAGGTGAAACTTGAGAAAGAACACTCAGTACTCCTTTTATCTTCTTAGATGAGTGTGACTCTTTTTGAGAATACTTAGAATAATTATTCATCCTCAAAATACATACTAGTTCAATAAGGTAGGTCTAAGTCTTATAGAAAGGTTGTAGCTTAAAAGGTTGGGAGAAAAGGGGTCACTCAAGTCTCGAGAGTATCATGTTGGGCTCAAGCTATTTTTGAAATAGACATAGCATCGTTTTTTTATTATTTATGATTCTAGGTATTCTAAAAAGTATAAATAATACTTGAAAATAACATTTAAATCAGATAAGATATATGTATCATATTACAAAAATAAATAAAATTGGTGGAAAATAGACTTGTTGGTTCAAAAAATTATAATCAAAAAATTTGAAAAGGCATGAAAAACACCAACGGTGCGATAGATAACAGTGAGACAACCAATAATGTGACACCCAAAGGTGTGTTTCACAATGTAATGTCACCCAATGGTGTGTTTCCCAATGTCGTATCCCCCAATGACGTGTCTCCCAATGGCGTGTCTCCCAATGGTTTAAAACATAACCAAAATTAATAATTCCTAACTCATTTTTGTTATTGTTGATTATCTTATAATTAAAAGGATTTATAGAAATGTTAGCTAACTTATGTTCTATTCCAATAAACTCAAGGGTGATATCAACTTTTTAAAAATAATCCCTCAAATAGTATTATCTTATATCATTATTGTTTGTCCTAGGATGTGGAACTGGATTCTTGGAAATGTTAATTACACTTGGGTTGTTACAGTTTATAGTGAAATGTATGAATTGATGTCCATAATCTAGTAAATAATGGTTAATCCACACGATTTGTGACCAAACACTACCATCATCTATGTATTCATCTTCAATAGTTGAAAATGGAACAAAATTTTTCTTGAAGCTACACCAAGAAACTAAAGACTTTTCCAAAGAGTGATATATTCTAGAGACGTTTTATATCTCACTTAAATCCACCAAAATCATCTCCAGAATAACTATCTAAATCAAATTTTCTTTCCTATAGGGTAAAAGAATCCTAAATTAGTTGTATACTTGAGGTATTTAATAATTAATTTAATAGAAACCAAGTGTGACTCTTTTGGATTTTTTTTGAAAGAGAGCACACATACACACACTAAAAATTATATCAGGTTGTCTAATTGTTAAATATATTGGACTTCTAGTCATAACTCTGTAACAATTTTGATCAACTGGTTTCCCAGCTTCATCAAGATCCAACTTACATGTGTCACTCATAGGAGTATCAATACTTTTAGTGTTATCCAAGTTAAATCATTTTAAAAGTTATTTTTTATATTTACATTGATTCAAAATATTTCCATATTTATTTTAAAATATCTGAAATATAAGAAAGAATTGGAGTCCAAAAATTAAACTCATTTAAAACTCTTTTTTCATTATTTTAGAAAAATCAGTGCATAAATAATTTCTTGAAGATCCAAAAATAATATCATCATCATACATTTGTATAATTAATATATCTTTCAAAATTCATTTTATGAAAAGGGTAGGATCAAATATTCCCTTTGAAAACCCTTTTGAAATAATAAAATTGTTGAGCCTATCATACTAGGCTCTTAGAGACTATTTTAGACCATATAAATCTTTAGTAAATTTGAAAATAAGATTTGAAAAATGAGGATTTTGAAAACTAGGGGTTATTCATCAAAAAAATCATCAATTATAAAACCATTTAGAAAATCAATCTTGACATATATTTGATAAATATTGAAATATAGTTATGCTATATAGGTATAAATAATTCTAATAGAATCATGTCTAGATATAAGTGTAAAATTTTCATCAGAGTCTACCCCTTATTTGTGACTATATCCTTGTGAAACATTTCTAGATTTTTTTCTAACAATAGTTACTGACTCACCAACCTTGTTCCTAAACACCCATTTAGTGCCAATAGTCATGGTTTATTTGGGTCTATTTACAAGTTCCAACAATTTTTTTCTCTCAAATTGATTCAATTATACTTTCATATCTATTATCCATAATTCAACATAAATTGCTTTAGTGATGTTCTTTGGTTTTAAATGATATAATAATTCTTGATGTTCAACCTGATTTCTAATATAAAATCTAGTTTGTTTACCTAATTCTATGTCTCCTACAAATATATATAAGGGGAGATATTTTAGATTTCTAACCGCTCTAGAGAAATTTATGGTAGTTACTTTAGGTTCCACATTTTCAGGTCTAGGTTCTGGATGTTCTAGAAATTCTATATAAGTGGATGGTTTTTCTAGCTTTTTAACAAAAGAATCATAAGGTTTGGAATATAAGTTCAGAGAAGATAAATCACCCTAAGGGTTCTCTAGAGAGGTATTTGGATCATGTGGATATGTCTAATAAAATTAGGCATTAACTGATTCTTCCATAGTTCTGGTCTTATTACTAAAAAATCTATAGGATTTTCTTGAGATTGAATAACAAAGAAAAATTCCTTCATCAATTTTGAAGGATTTTTTTCTAAATTATCTGTAGTGTTAAGAATAAAGACATTACAACCTAAAACTATAAAAAAATTTACCTTAGGATTCCTATTATTTTAAATATCATAAGGGGTTCTCTTAAGGATATGCATGATCAAGAATGTATTGATAATATATAACATTGTATTGATAGCTTCTTACAAAGAATATATAGGTAGGTCAAACTCATCTAACATGGTCAGGGATATTTCTTCTAAAGATCTATTTATCCTTTTTATAAATCCATCCCGCTATGCGGTCATAAGAGTAGAGAAGTTATGAGAGTATCCATTTCTTGAGAAAACATATTCAAAATCATTATTCTCAAAATCACATCCATGATGACTCCTTAATTTTTTAATTCCAAGTCCACTAAGATTTTCTATAGACTTATCATACACGGTGAAATTTGAGAAAGCTTCTCTTTTGTGAGGTTGAAAGTATATCCATGTATACCTAGAGAAATAATTTACAGGAGGATAACCATAGTGATTACCATATAAGATAGTAACTCTAGATGGTCCAAACAAATCCATATGAACCAACTAGAGAGGTTGAGAAGTAGATGCTTCTGTATTTGATTTAAAAGAAACATTGTACTGTTTAAATTTTTGACAAGTGTTACAAAATTTTTCAATTAAGAACTAAAGATTACGTAAATACCTGACAAAACATTTCCTAGTTATCTTCCTAAGTTAGTGAATGTTATAATGGTATAGTCTCCTTCTCTAGAAAAAAATATTCTTGGTTAAAGGCACTTATAGATGAAACACTTTAAGAAACTAGAGTTTATATGAACCAAATAAAAATTATCATTTCCTAAGGCGGTAAAAATTATAAAATTTGAAAATAAAAAACATGAAAAGAATAATTTTCAATTTTAACATGAAATCCATTATCACACAACTGTGAAATACTAAGCAAGTTATACTTTAAATGTTAAAAAAATAATACTTCAGAAATTAATATTGAATTATGGTTACCGATTTGTCCATGGCCAATGATTTTTTATTTTGCGTTATTAATAAAGGTAACATGACCACCATCAAATTTAATAAGGCTCTTAAAGAATGAATAATCTCCTTTCATGTGTCTTGAAAAGCCTCTACCCAAGTACCATATACTTCTACATGAGGATTTTAAGTAATTTTCTTACAAGAAAAAATTTATACCAAAAATGAATTTGGTACCTAGATATGGTTGGGTCCTAAAATTATAGTGATTAAGGCTTTGGGAAGCCAAAATTTCTAAATGGGGTTTCTATAAACATATTGTAAATTTTTTTAAATAAACACTCTATTATGTAATTTAGAAAAATATTTTTCAATTGGACTTTCTGGTTTAGACATAAAAACAACAGTATTATTTACTATTCTCCTTTGTCCTGGTTGGTATCCTATTCTTGTTACATACTTAGGTGACAATTGATTAACTAAAATTTGATTAATCATTTTCCTACCATTTATAATCTTTTATAGGCCTTTCTTTAATTTATATTTTTAAATTTTTTTGTTCAGTATTCTTATTGATAAGTTGATCATTTATCTCTTTTTTAATAGATAGTTTAGAGTTTATATTAGTAGATAAAACATGTTGTCTTTTGAGAGTTTTATACTTATCCTTCAATTAATTATATGTATCCTATAAATATTTAAATATTCAAAAAATTATTCATTATACATGCCATCATCACTAAGAAAATTTTTATAATTATCAGACTCATGCATATATGAAACAGTAGATACAGTTGGTAAATAATATACAGAAGGTACCTTAGAAATGTTGGTCAGGAATTTCATGTTTTCTCTATTAGGTTTCTCCTCATTTAATGAATCTAAATCCCTGGAACTATCTTCATAATAACTCCAAGTGGATTTCTGATCCTTCTTTTATCTTTTATCCTTTCCCTAATTCTTATTTTTAGACATTATTATTGGACAATAAAATTTTATATATCATTTATTTTTTACATTAATAATAGACAACTTCTTTTGAATCATCATCCCTATTCCATTACATCTTACACCTTCCTTTTTTATCCTACATACCTTTTTAGTTTTGATTCTTGAAAAAATTATTTTTATTATAAAATTTCTTAAATATTCAGGTTATGTGAGCCCTCTTCTCATCACTTTCTAATGAAGATTAATTGTCGCTGGAACTATCTTCTTATGTTCTTTTCTTTTCCTTTTCTTTTTCTTTTTTCTGTTTGTTTAGACATAGTAGTCTTGATGGCTGTAGATCTTATTTTAGGTTCATATCCTTCTTCATTATTTAACTTTAGTTCTTCTTCATACATCATAAGATTTCTAATCAGCTCCATGACTGAAAACTTCTTAATGTCACAAGATTCTCTGATAGAGATAGATGTACCTCTCAATATTTCAGGTAGAAATACTAGTAGACACATAATCTAATCCTTATCCGATATATGATTTCCAAGAGATCTCATTATGTTGAAGATTTCATTGAAAAAAGGTACATGTCAAAAATAGGTTCATAAAGATTAATTTTAAAAGTATCATAATTAATAGTGTAAGTGTTAAGACTTATCTCATTTACATTAGAAGTTCCCCAATGGGAAATGGACAAAGTGTCCCAAATATTATAAGTAGTTTTTCATGCTGATATTATATTGAATTACTCATCTCCTAAAGATTAGTATAATGAATTCATATCTTTATAGTTTTTACTGTATGTAGTTTTAGTAGCTTTATCCCAAGCAACTCTAGCAGAATAAGGAATTCATATTATTCCTCTATAGAAGCTCAAATTTCTATACCCATGCATACTATATGAATTCTCAAATAATTTTTCCATTGAGCATAATTGTTTCTATTAAATAATGGAGGGATGTTTGTAATAGAACATTCTTGTATATTATCCATTTAAAGAATTAAATTTAGAAATAACAAAAATTTTATATCATTAATACAAACTAAAATCACATCTAAAATGAATTTGTAAACTTTAATACCAAATAAAAATTCCTTTTATTATAATTGTTTGTCGGAGTGTGTATCTCAGGAGGGGGGTGAACTGAGCACACAATAAAAATTCACGATTGGAAAGGATTAATTTGAAATCTCCCAATTAATTTAAAAACATATCAGTTAATCAATATAGAAAATTGTAATATATTTTCATCTTTAAAAAGGTTTCTTAAATATTTATTAGTTATTAGGTAAGTAATATAAAATATTACTTAGTCCTTTTAAATAAATTTACTAAATTAAAATCTTATAAAATGACTAATAGGGATTAACTATCAAAGTATTAGTTTTTGTTTCTTTAAAACCGATTTAATTTTAATAGAGGAAATAAAGTAAACAAAAATACAAAGTATAAATTTAAAATAGGGGTTTTAGTATCAAGAAGAGACTTAGTCCTTTACTATTGGTCACCACCCTCCACCAAAAGGTTTATATGAAATTAAAAAGCCGATCAACAACATGGATTAGGTTTTACAACAGTTTAAAAACTATTTAAGTCACACCCGACCTCTTATATAGTTATACATGGGATTAAAACAAACAGGGAATACATGGGACTCTACCATAGTTATATGTGTGAGAGTAAAATATATAATAGTTTTGAGAAGATATCAGGTATCTTCCAGTTTAGCATAGGAGATAATGTGCTTGTGATAAAACAGAGTATTCACACACACTACTCGTAAAAGTAATAAAGATAAACAAAATAGAGATATTTTAGAATTTGGAGTTTAGAAATTATATGTCTATTTTAGCGCAGCTTGTGACACCTTGAAATTATCTTGAAATCCATCTTGAGTCAAGTCCTTTTGAAATATTTTGAAAAAAGTGTGTCGCAGACTCTTTTTCGTGACTGGAGGAATACAATAGATGAAATGGTGTGATTATTTTCTTTCCATTCGAGTGTAATCTCTTTGTGTTCTTGAAAATCAAGTTCATCTTTGTGTGTGATCAATAAGAACATGCTCTTAACTTACTAACTATCTACTGTTCAACTTCACGACATCAGACATGAGGAATTCTGGTTCCCCTTTTTTAGCAGCAGTAAGAATATCATGATCATTTCTATTTCCTCATACTATATGTCTAACACTCCTTTCAATGTGTTCTATTTAATATTTAAGATTTAATAATTAAAATAGATATCGACATTAATTTTAGTAAAATATCAATTAGAATAATCTAATTCAAATATGTTACGAAAGAAAAAGTGGGGTTGGCTTAGAGTTACAATGATTCATTTTGGCAGTGAATCATGATCTGATGGTGTCTCCTTACAATGGTCAAATAAGAATGAAAATATCATTTACATAGACAAAAATTCATTCTGGTGGTGACTCCTTTGGTGATGATTCATCTGACGATAGGTCTTCCTTTTAGCAGCAGGTCAAACGTGCGGTTATCCTAGCAGTATCTCATACATTACTTATTTTCCACACTGGTGGTATGTTATGTTACTATGTCACAGACTTAATGATATTTCAATAATTATGGTCATTCATGGAAAATGGTGACTCATATGCGATGGTGTCTAAATAATTTTCAATTTTCCAATTTAGTGGTATGATATTCTGACAATGATTCCATATCTAGTGGTGATTTTGCCTTGGTGGTGTGATAGGTTGATGATGCCATAACCAAAATGGTGAATCATACTTGGTAAATTTTGCTTGTTCATGTTCATGTATGTAATTATATTTTTTTTCAATAAATAATATTTTACATTTTTAAATATCTCAAAACCCTTTAATTATTTTATGTGAAAAACTATTTTTAAAAACAATCTATATTTTAATTAAAATTTGAGTTTTATTGATTGGGATTTTATAAATATTATTTAACTAGAATGATAAAAAGTTAATCTAAATTTTATTAAAATTAAAATTTGTCAAAATATTTCTCTAGATGTTCGCGTTTAATTCCGAACATGAAATCATGTTTTTACTCTCAAGAAATGTTTTAAATAAAAACTATTATAGAGTTTTTTTCTATATTTATTTTGTAAATGTTGATAGTATGATCAAATTATTTAAAAACATATCCCATTTAAATGATATCTATTTCATATTCATTTAATTAGTTTAAATAGAAGGCTAATTTTATTGTTTTTTATCCGAATATCTTATAATAATTCTGAAAATCTAGATTTTCCATAATTGAAAATATTTTTTATTCTTTGATATCTCATTCATTTATTATCGAAATAACTCAATGTTTTTTGAGATATAAATTTAAGAAGATTATATTTATTTAAAAAAAATATGAATCTAAAAAAATTAGTTTTCCATAACTTAATAAATGATGGAATATTATTGTTTTTATTTTTATTTTTTTTTTCAATGCATTTTGATCATATCTCATTCAATACTTATCAATACTAAGATATTTTTGTTTCGTTAAAAAGATTATGAAATCATCTTCAAATTTTTCTGGTAAAAAAATCCGAATTTATTATTTTTGATGTAACAAAATTCACCAAAGATTGTGTGTTCAAAAATTACAAGAAATGAAACACCATTCATCAATTAATTTTTTTAAACCAACAATTAAAATTTTATTTTAAACCATCAATTAATTTTTTTTGAATCATAAATTATTTTTTAAAAGAATTAATTAATTATCATTTTTATTGTAATGGTTAATTACTTTTTGGTTGTATCGCTGAATTAGTTTTTTTATTGTATATATCAATTAAACATTTATTATACTAGTGAATTGAATTTTTTATATTAGTGAATTACTTTTTTTTGTATTGATAGATTAAATTTTTATTTTAATTCTGAATTAATTTTTATTGCAATGTTAAATTAATTTTTATTCTAATATTGAATTAATTTTTTATTCTAATGTTGAATTAATTTTTTAAGGTCCAATTAATTTCTTATTTTAGTGGTGGATGAATTTTTTATTTCCACTTTTTTAGATGTTTGATACCGTCGATTAAAATTTTTTTATTTTGAAATTTTTTTATCTACTCTATTTTTCATCATTTTTTGAATTGAATACTAATATTAATTATTTTATGTAAGGATTTTAAATGTTTGGTTAAGAATTTAAAAAATATTTTAATCATTTATAAAATGAAATGGAATTTTATTCTTTATCAAGGCATACTCTAACATCATATTTTTGAAATATTTATGTTTTAAAATTTGGAGTTTTTTTATTTAAATTAATTTTCTGATTAATTATTTAATGACCATGAATTTATTCAAAAGCTTTTTATGAGTTTTAAATTAGAATAATTAATTTTTAGTTGACATGGTGCATTAAATTAAAATATATTTAATATTATAATTTACAAATTCAAATTTACTTACAATTTTAAGGTATTACCTTTAAATTATTATTATTATTATCATTTAACAGGATATTTAAATTGGTTTGAATTGGTCTTTAGGTTTTGAAATAAAATCATTAATATAATGATTATTATGGAAATTATTATTACATCTCTTGAAAAATTGTTATTTGAATTCTAATTGTTTTTCTTGTGGAAGGGGTTTATTAGTATTTACTAGTATTTATTTAAAGGGGTTGTCTAGCATCCTTAAAACATATATAACACACCTGTTAACATATTCGACTCTCTATTTTTTTAGAAGAAAAAAAGTGAACATCTCAAGTGCTGTACTAACTGAAGCCCTATACGATACACTGTTACATCACCTGAACATTCTCTTGTGGGTCAAATTTGTTCTTCTAAGACATATTCTTCCTTAAAAAGATGTGTTAACCCAATACTCAAGAACTAGTACATATGCCTTAGTTTTTTATCTTCTAATTTATTTTGTTTCTGTGTTTGTAATACAATTTCCCATCTCTCAAAGACACTGAATTTTTTTGTGTATACTAATACACACAAAATCATTATTTGTTCTTCTCTTCCTCGGGCTGTGACTCCGAGATTCTAATGTTTGGATCTAAGGGTTATAACGCTTTATATCTAAATTCAGGATTGTTCGAGTTGTGACTCCCACTGTCTAAAGTCAGGTTGTAAGGGTTGTGACTCCCCATATTAAAGTCAGTGTCATAGTTATCCCTCAACTCAAAATGGATTCTTTAATTGTGTTATGATTCCCCCTAAAAAATAATTTTTAGTGCACAAATATATCTCACTGTTTAGAGAGGTATATGAGTAGAGTAGACCCTCTTTGGACATATATTATTTAATTTTTACATTGTTAATTAACCATAATAATTAACATTTATAGTTAGTTTAATTAATTAACTCATTTGATTAAATTTTTAATCTAGTCTATTCATCCACCCTCTAGACCATCTGTCATATCCCTATTAGGACCTAATAATTGGCATCTGATCCTAATATTTTTTATAATTGATTAGATCAGTTATACTATTTTCTGATTCATTTCAATCTCTATTAAAGTTTTATTAATTGGAATATACCAATACCTCTATAGATTCTGATTTTATTTTATTTATGCTAACATATTCCTAGACCACACAGTCTAGGGACAATGATCTTTAATATGGTATGATTGAACCCAGATGATGATTGGATTACACAAAATCCACCACACTTTGATTGTAAAAATTATTTTTAATGGAGATCTTGAATAGAGGAATACTTCAAACAGTTGAGCATTGAGCCCTGGTCCATCATGGAAAAATCATATACTCTACCTGAAGCTGAACCGAATACACATAGTAGAAATGATTATACTAGATATGTTTTAAATTTCAATGTGGTAAATATTATATATTATTCTATCAACAATATTATTTTTAGTCACCTATTTACTTGTAAGATATCTCTATAGATTCAGAAGATTCTATCAGTTACTCAAATTGGATCTGAAAAATTAATACAAACCAATCTTAGAATTCTTCATACCGTGTACAAGACTTCAAGATGGTTGTAGATGAAATAGTAAACCAAATGTTCCATAAATTCAAAAGAATTGTTAATGGAATGAATTCACTTAGTGAAGATTTGTAAAATCCAGTAATTGTTGAATGAGTCTTGTGAGCCTTAAAAAATAATGTCATGTAAATAAGGTTTCCATTGGTGAAATAAATAACTTAAAATAGTACACCCTAGAATTATTGATTGGTCACTACACCAATATGAACTATAACTGAAGAACATATATGATTAGGTGACCCAAAAAAGAAAAGTTTTGTATTTTAAATATACGAATGTTATTTATACTAAATCTTCATATCTTGATTTATAGAATATTGAAAAATAATACATGACACAGATTGTAACTGGTTTTTACAAAAGAATGAAAAAGAAATGATCCATTAAACAATTTAGAAGAAACCATGAGAAAAAAATAGAAGGGGGATAAGAAATGTGGTACAAATTACAATTCTTGAGATGTAACCGGTTATGAGTGTTGGAATAAAGGTCATATCAAACCCAATTGTCCAAAACATAAGAATAACTAAAAACTAACAAAATAATTACAAAAAAGGAATTGACCTCCAGTTGGAGTTGTACACAAGAAAATGATTCTAGTGAGCAAATCTAGAAATGATAAAGAATATGATAACTTGTGTTTCATGGAATCATTAGATGGAGTTAGTAATTTTGGGTTTTGTTCTAGATGTTGTAATTTTGACTATGATTTTAAAAACCCAAATGTTTTTGAATTAAATAAATAAATTGAAAGATTAAAGAAATACAATTTCAAAGATACCGATTTATATAATAAAGTTAAAGAAATAAGGAGAAAATCATTTATGAAAATAAATTTATTTTACAAAAAAATTAAAAATTAAGAAACGATGCTTCTACTTCTGATTCAACAGTTTATGAAAATTTGAAAAATGCTCCATATTTAGATGAAAATTTGAAAAAAGAAGTTAAATTTCTTAAACAAAGTTTATCTAATTTTATTCAATATTGTGAAAAATATCACGAGATGATGTCTTTGAGTAAAACTGATAAAATTAAAGATGGTTTTGGTTATGATATAAGATTACCTAAAATGTTTAAAACCCATTTTGTTAAAATTAAAAATAGTTTTATTTATACTGTTACTTGTTTTAAATGTGGCCTGAATGGTCACTATGTAAATGAATCTTCACCTAGATTTATAAAATATTTTTTTTATTTAAAGAAACTAATATTTCCAAATATATTTTTTCTATATTATATTACAATATATTTTTAAATTCTTATGGGTACTTAAATTTCTTAATACTAATCCTATTGGACCCAAAGTAGCTTGCATACCAAAATTGTCATGTAATTTAATTTTGTAGGAAAAATTCCTTGGATGTCTCGGGAATGACATATGGTACATGGATAGTAGATGTTATAAATATATGACTAGAGACCCATAAAATATTATCACTTACAACACAATTGATGGAGGATATTTTAAATTTGGAGATAATTCAAAGGCAAAGTAAAAGGTTTTGGTAAAGTGTGTATTTCAAATTCCACTTTTATTTCAAACATTTTAGATATTGAAGGCTTAAAACATAATTTAATTAGTATATTAAAATTATGTGATGTTGTAATGAAAGAAGAATTTAATGATGATAAATTTTTAGTTTTTAAAGATGATTATTTCTTATTTTTTGCTAATAAAAAATAAAATATTTATACTATCAATTTTTTTAACTAAATATTCGACATTTTACATGTTTGAATACTGTACAAAATGAAAACATATTTTTCATCAAATTTTAGGTAATTTTTAATTATGAATGATACAAAAGACATAAAATAAATGAAAATGTGTTACATCTACATTCCATGAAGAAATAATAAATTCATGTTTGTGACGCTTGCATGAAATGAAAGCAACACAAAATTTATTTATGACCCATAAATCAGAGAAGTACTAATAGTCTTTTATAGTTAGTAAATCTTGATTTATTTTTACCCGCTCAAATTTCTAGTCTTAATGGAGAAAAATATACATTATTTAGTGTTGGGGATTATAGTATATTTACATGGGTATACTTTATTACTCTTAAAAATGATACATTTTCTAGATTTAATATATTTTTTAATTTAGTTCAAAATGAAAAAAGTTGTATGACTGTATCTATTCATAATGAAAAATAAAGTGAATTTCATAATTTATATTTTTAAAAATTTTGTGAAAATAATTGTTATTTTCATAATTTCTCTACTTCAAGAACACTATAAAAAATTTTGTTGTAGAATGTAAAAATAAAACTCTTATTAAAATGGATCAAACTATGTTATGTGAATATAATTTTCCAAGATTTTTTTTGGTTGAGACTATTTATACTGCATGGTATATTTCAATTAAGATTCCTATTTGAACATTGTTAAAGAAAACTCATCATGAATTATTTTAAAATTAAAATCCAATTTTTTTTATCTTAGAAGTTTTGGTTGTGATATTTTTATTTTAAATTCAACGGATAATTTAGATAAATATATTGCTAAAATCGGTGAAGGTATTTTTCTTGGATATTCTAATAGCATTAAATCACAAAGAGTTTATGATAAAATAACTATGATTATTGAATAATCTATTCAAGTAATGTTTTATGAAAATAATGTTAAATTAAATTCTAATTCTAATGTTATTGATGATGAGTTTAGAGATTTTAATTTTGGTGATGGAAAACCTAATTATAAAAAGGAATTAATTTAGGGGGATCCTACTCCCTCTCAACCTAACCCAAAATCATATAAGATTCATAAATACTGTCTTAGATAAAATTTAATTGGAAATGTTGATTCTAATTTTAAAAATATACATTCTTTTATTTTTTTTCTAATTTGGATTTATTTTTTATTTTTTTCATGTTAATGTTAATAGATCTTTGAAATATACAAACTAGATTATTTCTATGAAATAATAATTAAATAAATTTTTTATAAATAATGTTTTTACTTTAGTAGAATTTCTTGAGGGTATATAGGAGATTGGAACTATGTTAATATTTAGAAAAAAAACTGGATGAATCAGTACAGATTTTAAAAAATAAATCCAAACTTATTTACCAAGGATACTCTAACAAACATGATATAGACTCTGACAATTCATTTGCACTAATTTTTATGTTAGAGGATATTATATTTTTTTCTTGATTTCAAGGTTTTAAATTATATAAAATAGACATAAAAAGTTATTTCTTAAATAGTTTTATAACTGAAGAAGTATAATTTTCTCAACACCCTAGTTTTGAAAATGAAAATTTTCCTAATCATGTTTTTGAATTATCTAAAGATTTTTATTGTATTAAATAAGATCTTCATGATTTGTATAAAAGACTGTATAAACTATTAAATAATAGTTTTAATAAAGGAAATTTTGATCCAATATTTTATATTAAAATAACTTTTGGTGGTATTTTTTATTTTTCAAATCTATGTTGATGATATTGTTTTTTATAGTGAAATGATTTTTAATGATTTTCTACTATGATGTATTCTAAGTTTGAAATGAGTTTAATGGTAGAATTAGTATTTTTTATAGGATATCAAATTTATTAAATAAAAGTTATAATTTTTCTTAATCAATCTACGAATGATAAAGAATTAGTTAAAATATTTGGTCTTGATTCCTCTAAATCTATGAAAAATCCTATCAGTGAAAATTTAAAATTAGATATTGATACTTATAGTAAAAATATTGATATTAATTTTTATAGAGTCATGATAGTTAGCTTTCAATATTTAACTACATATTGAATCGATATCATGTTTAGTGTTTGTTTATGTGCTAGATTTTAAGCTTATCCTAAAAAAGTCTTATTTAAGTCAAAAACAGAATAACTATATATGTTAAATGACCTATTGGTTTTATTTTATTTTATCCAAAATATAAGTATTTTGATTTAATATATTACTGTGACTCTAATTTTGGAGGCCTAGAATTGACCGAAAACGTACATCAGGCATGTTTCATTTTCTGATATAAAGTTTAATTTCTTAGTCTTTAATGAAGTAATTATATGAAACATTATCTAAAGAAGAATATGGGTATATATATACTACTATAAGTTGATCTCAACATTTATATATTAAGAAAAAAATATGAGATTTTATAATTTATCTTTAAAAATTTCCTATTAATTATGATAACACTTCTGCGATTTCTATTTCTAAAATACCTTAAATAAATCTAGAACAAAGTATATTAATCTTAGATTTCATTTTATTAGAGATCATATGAATAAGAGTGATATTGTTTGATAATTTTTTCATATGGAAAATCTGATAAAAAATATACTTACTATTCCTTTAGACTTTTCCCAGTATAAAAAAATTAAATTTGAACTTGGAAACAAAAAGAATGATATTTTTTGTGAACGTTCATTTCTCTATTTATGTTTTTCTTGTTTATATATTACTTTTGGTGTTTAAATATTGAAAAACCCCTTTATTATTTTTTTTGTGAAAAACTAGTTTTTAAAACCTCTCTCTATTTTATTTATAACATGAATTGTATTTATTGGAATTTTATAAATATATTTTCATTTTAAAGATAAAATTTTAATATAACTTTTATTAAACTACAAATTTGTCTAAAATTTTCTCTAGGATTTTCCCATTTAATCCCAAACATGAATCATATTTTTACTCTCAATAAATGTTTATAATATAAACTACTTTAATTTTTTTTATTAATTTATTTTATAACATATGATATTATGATTCAATTATTTCAAAACTTATACTATTTTAAATATAACTGTTTTATCTTCATTTCATTAGTTTAAATAGAAGGATAATTTTATTATTTATGGTTTGCACCTTTTATCTGAAGATCTCACAACAATTTTGAAAATTTTGATTTTCCAGAATTGAAAATATTTATTTTATGTTTTATATCTCATTTGTTTCTAACCAAAATTTCTCAGAGTTTGTTTTGATAGAAACAAAAAAAATTCTTTATTTCATTCAACTACATAAAACCCAAAAAATGTATTTTACATAACATAACATATAAACAGATATTAGAGTTTTTTTAGTTTCAATTTATTTGTTCATAGTATATTGATTATATATCATTAAATAATTATCTAAATTAAGAGATTCTTGTTTTTTTGAAAAGGTCTTGAAATTATATTCAAATAAGTTTTATGGAAAATTTCAAATTCATTTTTTATGGCTTAAAAATTCACTAAATTCTGTGTGTTTGGCATATACATAAAAGGATGCACTATTCCTTAGTTAGTTTTCTTTAAACCATCAATTAATTTTCTATTTTTAAATAAGTAATTAATTATTTTGTTTAAAACCATAAATTATTATTTCTTAAACCATTAATTAATTATTTTTTTAATTGTAATGTTTGGTTAATTTTTTATTGTACTTGTAAATTAATTTTTTTGTTATATCAGTCAATAAAATTTTTATTGTACCAAAGAATTAATTTTTTATTATACTAGTGGAATATTTGTTTATTTTACTGGTGAATTAATTTTTTATTATAACAAAGAACTAATTTTTATTCTAATGGTGAATTAATTTTTTAATGTTCAATTTATTTTTTATTTTAATAGATGATGAATTTTTTATTTCAACAATTTAGAATTCTTGATACCACTGATTGAAATTTTATAATTCTAGTTTAAATTAAGTATTTGGTTTGTCCTATTTTTTTGAACTGCATTACTATATTAATTACTTTATATAGTTATTTTCTAGGTCATGTAAAGCATTTTAAAAATAATGTAATTAGTTTTAAAATGTAGTGGAATTTTATTTTTTTTCATGAATAATCCTATATCATATTTTTGAAATATTTATCTTTTAATATTTTCAGTTAGTTTATTTAAATTATTTATTTTATAAATTATTATTTAATGGAATTGAATTTATTTTAAAAAAAATTAGGATTTTTAAATTAGTATAATTTATTTTAAATTAACATGGTTCATTTAATTAAAATTTATTTAGTATTTGAATTTAATCATTTAAATTAACTTTCAATTTTTTTGGGATTACATTTGACTTATTATTCTTATCATTTAATGGTTTATTTAAATTAGTTTGAATTGGTATTTAAGTTTTTAATTCAAATCATTACTATTATTATTATTATGGACATTATTATTCTCTCTCCTAAAGAACTATTATTTGTATTGGAATTGTTTTTCCCATGGAAGGTGGATGTTAGTCTTGGAAGTTATCTATTTAAAGGGATTGTCAAGAATCATTGAAACATATCGAACACACCATTTAAAATCTTAGAATTGTTATTTTATAAATAAGAAATTGTTGGGAATGTATGAAGTGCTGTAAAAACAGAAGCCCTGTGTGATACCCCATTGCATTACCTGGACATTCTCTTAAGGGATTAATTTCTTCTTCTTCAACTTTTACTGCCTTATCGAGACAAGTCAATCCAATCATCAAAACCAGTACATGTGCTTTAATTATTTATCATAACATTCATCTAGTTTCTGTGTTTGTAAAACTATTTATTATCTCTCACACGCTATTATTTTCTCTATTTATGCTTCTACACACAATAACATTATTTCTCTTTATTTTCCTCATGTTGTGACTCACGATTTCTAAACATAAGATCTAAGGGTTATGACTCTCTGTATCTATGGTTACGATTGTTCAGGTTATTAATCCTAGTGTCTAAACATAGGTTATAATGGTTGTGACTCCCCAAAGAAAATTTAGTGTCACATTTATCCCTCAACTAGAAAAAGATTCTGTAATTGGGTTATGATTACCCCTCAAAAATCATTTAGTGTAGAAACATCTCTCATTGAGTAGAGAGGTATGATATTAGATTAGGACCAATTTGGACTGAAGTAGTAAAAAAATCCATGTGTTATTTACTTTTTACTCTACTAATTAACCTTAATAATTAAATTTCATAATCAATTTAATTAATTAGTTCATTTTATTAATTTTTTAATCTGGTCTACTCACCCCCTCTAAACCATCTGCCATATCCCTATTGAGAACTAAAAAATTTTACCATCTATCTTTGAATATAGGATACTTAGAGAGAAACATAAAATTAATTGGAATTATTAGAATCATGAATTTGTGCTAATTTAAACAAGGATGTCATCACAAAAATTCTTTAACATGACACCAACTTTTCTTTCTCTACATGCAACAACGACTTAGCATAAAAAACATTGAGTTTCCATGAAACCTCATTTTATAGTTCCAATTCTTTTCATACGATGGTTTTGACCTAGCCATCAAACATAGTAATATAAATAGTAATAACTAATTTTCAAATATTATTTATAATTTCATTATATACATTAATTATTTTGTAACTAAAAACATAATTTTTGGTGAAGCCGTTATATGATTAAAAATACTATTTTCTCCAATGAACTTCTATTCATGTAATTCTTTGAAAAAAATAATAAAAATAATTTTAGACAATATTATAAATCTAATTTTATAAAATAAACATTATTTTTTAGTTTTTAATAACACAATTATCTTATGGTGAATTTTTGGTGTTTTGTTTGATAAAATTCATTTTTTGATGAATCGTGAAAAATATTGCATTTTTTATTGAAACTTGTTTTCATTGCAATAATTTATAGTGTTATATTATATATTTGATTGTTTTTTAAGTATTATTAGATAATTTTTTAATTTTTAATAAAATTTAGGTAATTTGAATTAATTTCACATTGAAATTATATATAAAAATATTTCAAACTTTTGAACCTTTCACTATTAAACCCCACTTTTTTGTTTTGTCTGCAAGATTAATTTTAAATATAATTATTTCTTTTTTGTGAATATAATTTGGTGAAATGGATTCCATATTTTGAATCATAATTTAAAAATTAGTTTTCTAGTTCAATATCATTTTTAGTTGTTAAAATGTTACCATGGTAAAAATATTATTTACCGCAGTATAGGTAACAAAACATGAAACATGTTATATTTAAAAAGGAAAAGGATTAAAATAACTAAAAAACTATAATATTTAAAGGTAGTTTTAGGTGTGGATCAACCATATCTAGACACCACAATATTAATTTTCAGACAAAGTAATTTAATTTAAATCCATCTCAAAATGGTTTGCTTTAAATATAAAATATTCATTATTTAGCTACTTAAACCCACCTATCCTCAAGTATAAATACCACCGCTCACCACCATATTTTGACCAAAAAAGAATTTTATCCCCCCATATATCTACCCAATCATCTATTTCTTACTCTATACATGTAAAAGTGCTTCTGGCCTCATTAATAGACCAAATCCAAGGCCCTCAACTATCTCTTAAGGAGGTGATATTCAAGAGGTAATTTTCCCAAAGTTCCTCTCTTAATTTCTTTTTTTTTTCTAATTTATACTCACCCCTTTTATCAATAAATTAATGATAACAAAAAAATAATTTCTATTCTATAGTGTTATGTTTATAATGGAATATCATATATCTATTTCATTTATCATCTCCTCTTGTACAAAGAAACAAAATTATTGTCCATGTTATGCAAATTAATCAACTTTGTGAATAACGTTTTTGTTCGTTTTTCATTACCTATTTTATTGGTGGTTTTAAAATTATTTTTATGGTTAAATAATATTTTAATATCTATATTATAACCTAATACATATTCTGGAACTAATATAAAGTCATAATAGTAAATAAAATGAAATTAGTTCTTGATGTTCGAAAAAACCCACCGAAATAAACTAAACGTTTATCATAGACATTTTATATAATGAATCATCCTCATGTAAGAAATTAAAATGATATATGGGATCATTTAGAATTTATAAGTATATTAATACTACTTCATTCCAATTCTGGTGTTTTAATCTCATTTTATTATAACATCCATAACTTTACACAAATGAATCGATCATGATACTATGAAACAAATGCACCCAAAACCCTAAAAATAATGAAATATTAATAATTAATGGGTCAAATGAAGTTTAATAATCATAATATAATGTACTATAAATATGAATATGGTTCTATAATGAGTTAATAAACATCTTTAAACAAATATAATGGATTTTTGAACATGTTTGAAGGAAGTCAAATGTGAGGTAAAGGAATTTTGTTTCACATTTTATTTCCATGAGATACATGCCTTATTCATAAAAAATTTCTTTTGAGTGGTGTAAATATTTCCCATTACTGTATTATATAGCTTTTATCATTTAATTTAGGTTTATTAACATTTTAATTTGATGATCTCTATTTCTTGGGGTTTTATGGTTCAAAATATACAAATGAGTATAATGGTTTTGTCTTAATTTTCCCTCTTTAAGACACATGTTTTGTTATAAACCTATATTCTTTTATGAGGTGTAAATACAAAAAATTTCTATGTTATATATGGAATATCTATATTTTCCTGATATTTTATACTCCATTTAATGTTTTTATGTCATGGGGATTATGATAAAAATGTTTCAAAGTGGCATGGGACACTTTGAAATGTTTGAGGATTATTTTCCTCAAGAAATGATTTTAAAAGATCTCTTAAAGCTCATTTTTAAGAAAAAGTATTCTAAAGAAATGTTTTATGTCTTATCTTCTTTAAATATTCTTTATAATCATACAAATCTGTATTCAATCAATATTTTTTTAAATGTTTTCTGTTATGAAAAGTGTCTTTAAAAAAGGATATTTTCCCCAATAATTGTTTTCAATGGTTCACTCAAAATTATTTTCTATATAAGACAATGTTATTTGATGTTACGTATGTTTTATAGGGGATATGAACCAATGATAACATTATCATTATTTATTTTAATGGTTTATATTTATTATGGATTTGTACTAATGAATGTTATTTCTTTTCCACGAGTTACACTTTGATGAATTGTTTTGTGAAACCCAATTCATTTTATGGGTTATGAATGATTTATTCTCCTATGGGACACATATTTATGATATCATTATCATATGGGATGGACCTATATGTCCTTAAAATGCATTGGGTAACAATTTATATCTCATGAGACAAATATAAAGGACTTTGTCCTCTAAGATGGTCTTGGTAGTGAATCATGGTTACCAAGATGATATGAGAATTGTACCCATAAAACCAATATTTCCTTGGAAATGATGCCTTGACTACTATGGAAATAATTATTAAATTCTTATAATTTTTCCACAGTTACATGTTTTATTCCTTTGTTATGATTTTATGGCACATTTTATTTATTTCCTTATGATTCATGTCTTATGAAATCACAATATATATGCCATGATTCATATTTATGATCATTGATAAATAGGTTATGACCTTTTATATTCATGATCATGGTCTTATACCCTTATTATCATGATTATGTTTACATATTTCCCTTACTTACACTTACCAAGCATCTGAACTAACCCCTTTTTATGTTTCCCTTCACCCAAGTTATACTGATATGTATTATTTTTTATTTCACTAAAAATGGTTCTGGTTAATAATAACTTATTGGGAGATAATTTAGCTCTATCGTATACCTATGTTTATGTTTCCATGTTTCCAAAGGTACTAGACTAATCTGGTCTTTGGGATTTTGTATGAGTAATGTGTTATGTTTTCTGCAAAAGTAATGTAATGTTATGGTATTAAAATATAGGGTCACTATAGAGATACCTAGGGGTATTTTGAAGGATATGTATAGGGATTTCTCAAAGGATAATTTTATAGATGGGGAAAACAATAGGAAAATTTCCTGAAATTTTGGTAAAGGATAGAGAAATTGGTTTTCTAGAATTACATACCTTTCATGATTCTACAAGTGGATGTGGCTCTAGTCAAAATGTACTTAGGTGTAAAAACTACAAAAAGGTGCTATTGGCATGAATTGAGTGTAACCTAGTATATGACAACATGCCTTGCTGCACACCAAGTTTGACACTACCAAGGGATATGTTTTGAGAATTCAAAAATTATTTATGAACCATCATGAAGGATTTAAATAAAATATGACTATGAATAACCTCAGATAAATAAAAGGTGTAGTATATTAAAGAATAAGGATTCATTATTTAGACATCCTATAAGTAAAATTTCAAGATTATTAGGTTTTATACAATGATTAGTTTTTCTCACCATATTATTTTTTGTTTTAATTAATAATAGGATCTATAAGGAACAAGGTTAATGATGAATGTGATATACAACTTGATGATGAACAGATAAATGGGATGATCACTGGAGGGATGGATATTATGATCATTCATAATCTATTTTCATGGAACATGATTAACAATGTCCACCTTAACCAAATATCTAACATACAAAATAATTGAAAGAAAGAGTTCACTAAGATTATGGGTAGAGGGGACCACAAAGGGAAGAAGATTTAGTTTTCTACATGTTGAGAATGTAGAAATAATCAACTAGGTGAATTTCATAGATGAAAATGAATATGTTTTGACTTTGGAAAATAATGATAGAAAATAAGTAATTGCAAAGAGAAAATTAAAATTTTAGTTAATGAAATGGATTTAAATATTAGTATCTATAAGGAATTAAAAAAAATTGAATGTTTTATGTGTAAAATGAATGGGAATTGAATAAAATGATATACTAAGTGGAAATATGTCAATGCAAATTAGCAAGGTGGTCCTAGTAATGGGTTTTCTACCAATTTTGAAGAGACTGCGAATTAAATATGAATGGTATGTGTTGTTCTAATAATATTATTTTGAATAACGATTTAATTGAGTTTGATAAATGTTAAGAAATTATTTTTATTTCATATTTTATGAAAGGGGAATTAAGAATAAGAAGACAAGGCTTAGTAACTTGTTGGAGAAAAATTTGGACGAATAATGTAATTATGTATTGGAATTAAAATATTATGTTGTACGAATTGTGAAATATATAAGTATTTTCAGTACTTCCTTTTCATCAAGGATTGAAAATGATATGTTTAATGGTGATGAAGACTTGGAAAAGTGATTTAATGTAAAGGTGATATTTTTGTATTAGGGTAAGTTAACCCTTAATGTGTCCCTAATGTTGATAAAATCGTGTTTAGATTGGATTAAGGGTAAACTATTATGGATAATGTAAATTGGATAGTACTAATTACCCTCGAACTGATTTTTTATTTTATGAAAATGTATTATATGTTATCATGGATGAATTTTACAAATTCTTCTATTTATGGAATTTATCTAGTAATCTATATAATAAGGACGCACACATATTTTATAAGAGGATTTATGGTAAGTCAGGTTATTACCATGTTTCAAGAGGAAATATGATTAGGGTATTCACATGTTTGGAATGTGAAAAACCAAGAGATACATTATGATATATGAGGTATTATTATTTAGATTATTTCATGACTTTATTTCTAAATTTTTATATTTTCATCTTCCAAAAGGGTTAAAAGGTTAACCATTTACATAAATTTTAATTTAAACTTCTTATGAAATATTTATAATTGATGTTTTATTTGAAGCCTTAGTTAATAGGCTATTTAGTGATTAAACTTATTTCAAGTATTTCCATTATATTAATATTTGAAATTATATAAATGTTGCCTTAGAAAAGGAAATATTGTATATTGGGTGACAAATCATCAGTTTTGGAAAGTCCATGGGTCTTGAAACCATAACTGAAGGACGATAAGTGTTTCACACCCACCACTGGCCTACGTGATTTCCTGGTTAATGTGTAATTATTTTTTATTTAAACAATTTGATGAATAAATATTAATAATGAACTAGTAGTGATAATTTTTAGGTTTAGATATTAATTTATTATCTGTATTTACTTTGATTAATAGTTATAGATAAATTGTTAGGCATAAAAACCTTTTATTGGCCTTAAGATATGTTAAAAGTTGAATTTATTGGTTTAGACATCAATGTAATTTTCAGATATCCATTTTTCGAAGTAAGGGATGAATTAGAAATTGATCGAAGCATAAAAAAGGATCAAATTGTATTTATAGAAATATATCAAGTAAATAAATTTCCATATTTTCTTTGTTGATAAAATAATTACTCAACATTTACAAAATGATCAAAACACTATTGTACCAATACATTAATTTTTGTTGAACTGATGGACTTTTAAATCATCATAGATTTATGACTTTGATACCCTCAAAATTTCATCTATAATAAACTAGTTTGTGATTAATGACCTCAATCAGTCTCTATAAATATTACACTTTTCCTCCATGTCAATATTTTAACATCCCATCTATGTTCTCTTTATGGAAACCTAGTAATATATTACTTTGGGTAACCTTCATATTTGGAACATTAAATTTTTATAGGATATTTTAGTATAATGTTTTTCGATGTGGGTTTATAAGAAAGGAATAGTCAAGTATCAAACCATTAATAATCTAGATTAATTTCTATCGTGAAATTCATTTTAAGGTGGGGGGTAGAATGTAACACCTCAAAATTTTGTGAATTAATGTTTTTTGAATTAATTTATTTCTTTTGATATTTTTATTTTCAAGAAACATTGTATATAGTTTTTTTAAAATAACTATGTTTGTATTTATTTATATGCAACACCAAGTTAGTCTTACACTACAGATGATATAACTTTCTTCTTGAGCTACATGCAACACCGAATTGGCTTGTGTTAAATGCAATGTTGAATATCTACGAAACAACTTTTTATTTTTATAATAATTTAAATGGGATAGTTATAACATATCCTTTAAACTTAGTAATATGAATAGTGATAAATACTTTTTAAATATTATTTATAATGGTTTTATATAGATAAATCATATTGATAATAATATATACAATTGTGATATTATTGTCTTTATTTGTTTCAAAATACTATTTTTAAAAAAAAATTATATCCCTCTATAAACATTAATAAAATAAATTTCAGACACTTTTATAAATTTCATTTGATAAAATAAACTTATTTTTATAATTAATAATTTCAAAATTATGTTAGGGTGAATTATTTGTATTTTTCTGAGAAACATCATTTTCGGATGAATAATAAAAAATATTGAATTTTAAATCAAGACTACTTTTTCATCTAATTTATTTATTTAGATAAATTATATATTAATTTGGTTTAAAATTAAAAATTGATAAATTATATAGCTATTAATCTTATTAAGGTCATTGGAATCATTTTTATATTGAATTTAGACATGAAATATTAATGAAATTTTGAATATTCTAACATTAAAAACATCCTTTTTCGCCACGTCTACATGATTGGCATTAAACATATTTTTTCAAATTTTGTGAATTGAATATAAAAAAATACATAGTTTTAATCATTATAATATTTATAGTCTAATAATATGAAATTAATTTTTGTCAAAAAATACTAGTAAAAGTGATTAAACTTAATTACAACGATTAAGGTAAAATTATGCTTAGTAAGGGACTAAACCTTAATCATAAGGTAAAAAATGACATTCAAACATTTAAAAATAAAATAAGATGGACATATTTAATCCATAAACCTTCCATTAATTATTTTTGTTGGGTTATTATTATTTTTTTTGGTAAAAATGTGGGTGCACCTTACTTGTTTAAAAAAAAGGAATGTGTGTCCTCTCCCTCCCCTATATAAGAAAACCACCCCTTTCACATATTTAAACCACTCAAAACACTTAGGTCCATATATTATATAATCAATTCACTTCCAAACATCCCTAAATTCCTTTTTTAAGCCTCTATTTAGACACAAATCCAGCCAAGGAATCCCTTTAGTGCAAACCAAAAAGAGTTACCTGAATAAATGTAACATCATTCTTCAATATTTTATATTTTATTTTAATTATTCTAAAAACTCATTTAATTTTATTCCATAATTATATAATAATAAAATTATCCTAAATATACTGAGATGTTTTTATTCTAATGGTTCAACTTTCACTTAAACACACTTCCATAAAATGGGTAATGAACATACCGTTATTGTGTTGGGCGAACTACCGCCTCACAAAATGATGTTGTTCGTTTTAGATGTACCTCCTCTCATGGTAGATAATTATGATGGAAAATATATATTATATGATATATATGATATTTATTATGTATCTATACTTTTTAGTTGTTATATAAATTCTCCCTTGATGCTTTATATTTTTTGTAAATATGATAACATTGTGCGTGGAAGTGTGGACTACCACCTCGTCAAAGCAATGTGTTTCATTCAAACATTACATGGAATGTATTAAGGATGAGTTTAGTAAATTTTTATGACATATAAAAAATAATAATGATAGTTTAATTATATTATATATTTATATACGTATATTTCATTTACTTTCTTTCAATCAACATTTTAATAAAACGTAACCTGTGTCTATGAGTAAATACGGCCTACCGTCTCCATGAATGGTGTATTTTGTTTAATATTCATATATTTTATAGAAAAATATAAATATTTATATAGTAAATATATATTTTATATACATTACTATTTACATTATTTAAATAATTAAATCATGATCTATGTAAGTGGATCAATAATAACAACTCAAAACATGTATGATAAACAAAATGATAATTACCTGAAACACTAAATTAACATGGAATTGTTAATAAACAAGAAATAGAAAGTAATAAGTGGATAATATATGGTATTAGATATAATAATTGTGTTATATGGTTTATTTAAAATAAAATTATATTTATTATACCAGAGTTTTGAATGTGTACAATGAAAATAAATACTTACGGTAAGTGAATTTCATATCACTTTTTATTTCCATGAGATATATGTCTTATTAACCACTAATTTATTTTTTAAGCAGTGTATACAACCCATGGATTTATTATATGATTAATAAAATTAAATTTATGGATATTTACATATACATTTAATGTTATTTATTTCAAATGGTTTATGTTTCAAAAGTTACCAAATCAGTAAATTATTTTTTCTCAATTTGCCTTCTTTGAGACACATGACATGTTAAGCAGTGATGTTTTTCTATGAGGTTTATATACATACTTTTGAAATTTCATATAATGAATCTATTTCTTTTCATTATAGGTTATTTTTCATGTAATATTATTCTTTCTATCATATTATTATTTAATTTTACCAATGTGGTAATTATTTATATCTTCAATCTCATCGTTTATCGATATTTTTTATGATCATGCTTCCATTGATGAATTATTATGATACATCTATCAAGAACTCTCTTTAATTTCTATACCCTCTATATATTCATGTTATATCTAAGTAATTGTACAATTTTCCCACTCTTTGGTACTTTATATAATTAAGAATTTTTTTTGAAAATCATATATTATTTCTCCTTTCAGTTAGAAATTTATGTTCTTTCAAAACCATGTTTTAAAAACACGTTTTAAATTTTTTGACAATATTATTTTATACATTTTCAAGGAAAATGGATTTCAATTTTTTTTAATATTCTTTTATAATATTTTAATGAAAATTGATTTCAAAAATGTTTTAAATCCTCTTTTATAAGTTTTCAAGGAATATGGTCTTCAAAAATTATTTCAAGATTATTTTTTAAGTTTTAAATGAAAAGGTGTTTTCAAAATGTTTCCTAGATTTATTATAATTTTTTTAAGAATTTTTATAGAGAATGGTTTCCAAATTTTTTTTATAGAAATCATTGTTTTTCAAAAATAAAATATTTTTCCTCGAGAAGTGTTTTAAATGTTTTTTCATAATTCTTTTATGCGTTTAAAAGTGTTTTCACTGAAAAGGATTATCAAAATGTCATATGTTTTAAAATTTTATTTTCAATGAAAATTTGATTTCCAAGTGAAAATTCAATATCATTCTCTATCAAAGATGAAATCCATGGTTATATTTTATTACTTATTAGGGATATAATCCAAATAAATAATTCATATTATTTTTTTGGATGGTTTATATTTTGATGGATTGATGTTTAGGAAACCTATTTCTCTTCAATGTGTTACACCATGAGAGATTCTTATGAAACCTGATTCATTTCACGAGTTATTATAGGGAGAAATGATTATTAAACCCATATGTTTTCCATAAGTTATGATATGATTAAATTTTTATGATACCCATTTAATTTTGTGGGTTATGATATGATGTTTATGAAACCAATATCTTTTTTATGGGTCATGATATGATGCATCTTTCATTATCTCATGGAATATGTATGTATGATTTTATTATGAGATGGGTGGGACATATATATCCCTCTAATGCCTTGGGTAAAAAAGCATAATTCATTTGTATAAATATTATGCGTAAAACTAATTAAATATTCATAATATTATGTGTAGACCTAGTTGTATGTCCATAAGTTTTTATGTGAACCTAATTACATGATCACGATTTTATTAGTGAACCTTATTATGTGTTCATAATGTTAGTGTGAACCCGATTACATATTCACTATGTCATTCATGGAACTTGTTTGATATCCATAAGTTAATATGTGGACCTAATTACATGTTCACAATGTTATGAGTGAAAATTATTTTGTTTTCATAATGTTATGCACAAACATCATTACATGTTCCCTATGTTATGCATGGACCTGGTTTCATGCCATAATGTTGATACATGTACATGATTACATCTTCAAAAATTTATGCATGAACCTAATTTCATGTTCACAACATTATGAATGGACATGGTTGCATGTCCATAAGTATATTAAATATCTTGATTTCATGTAACTAACTTAATTAGTGAACATGTTTCTACTTATACATGTCCACAATGTTATACAATGATGCGTATGCCAAAAATAAATGTCTTATCCATATGTGTGGCTTTTAGGTACTATGTTCTCGATTATATTATGATCCATGTCTTATGAACTTCCATTATTTATGCCATGATTCAAGTTTATGATCTTTTATATGAATGGTATGATCTTATAATGGTACGATCAGGTTCTTGTACCCTTATGTTCACGTTATAATTATTTATTTCATTTATTTACCATTACTGAGAATTAAATATCACCCCATTCGTATGTTTCCTTTACCTAGGTTCTGAAGAAAGGTTTTTAGGAATAATTACTTGGGGAATCTTCATGGGAAACATTGATAATATTTCTCTGAGTTATAATATTGTTTTCCAAGTTTACAAAGGAACTACAATAATACAGTCTTTGGTCATCTGTTTGTGTAATGTTTTAAGTAATCCAAAAAAGTAGTGTAATGTCTATGAATGTTAAGATAAGGCCATTATTAAAATAGTGTCTCATTGTGGTATGATTTGGATAAACGCTTACTTTAATATAACTCTAAATTCCCAAAAATCATATATATAGTCAACCAAACATCCCAATATAAGGACTAATGAATAAATTCGACCTCTGATAGTAATCTCTTGTGAACCGACCTAAATACCCTCTCAAAATGGTACCCAACCCAACATGACATATACCTGGAGGTTGTTCGTGATCCCCCGGGATGAAGACTAAACTAGAGCATCAAAAAACAACTAGATGGAACAATTTCACCCAAAATAAAGTAAAAAAGATTTCATATATATATATATATACACAACTGCAAGAAACAACAGAAGGTAAAAAATATATATTCAATAACAGACAAGAAAAAATGGCATCGATACAACTGAAAATGGTATTAAAGAATACCCATGTGAAAATTCTCGTTTCAAAATATTATAAAACCAAACATATACGTCAATAGATCCATGTTATTACATGGGGAACCTTCCATTATCTCACCACCAGCTACACAAATCTCAACTGACAGTAAACCTCTCCACCTCACTATGGCGCCTTGCCTTTCCATGCATCGAAAGACATAACTAGGTCTATACACCATCGAATGGGTATGCAGGGTCTGATCTAACAATATCAGTGGGGTCTTACCAAGGTGTTACATATCAAGTCTCTAAACCATAATCCATGGATGCTAAAATTTAATGAAAAAAGATGCGATAAAATTTTGACCCTTTTTATATCAAAAGCATGAAAACCCAATTTAATTTCCCCATTTTAAAATTTTCCAAATTAAATAGGTAAACTTGTTTCAAAGAATTTTTTTTCCATATATCACAATAGATATATCATTTCAAAACAAATCATGTATCACATATAATATAAAATCCACCGTAGTACAATAAAATAGTGGTAGAAAAGAAAAAGCACATGTAACAACAAACCACATATTACGCTAGGTCAGGATAGCTTGGATACTCATACCTAACCTATAAAATCATGTACACATCAACCCACTATACATATGAATTGAGTCTAGAGATAAGAGGAACAAAAAAAAAATTGAACCCACTAACATGTCTAAAAATTCCCTAGAACAAAAGGCCTAGGGAGAAGAAGAAATCCCCACTGAGAGAACCCCCGAAAATGAATGAGACATATTACTATAACTTCAACTTGAGTTCCCAAGGCTTACTGTTTGATTTATTTTACAAACTATTTAATGAAATCATTTCATTCTTTGAAACAAATTTCATAAATACATTTCAAAATTCTTCGAAAACCCCTTTCATTTCCCCAGAACTAGGGAAATCCCATCTTTTATAAAAACCCAACACCACAGACACAAATAAATTTAGTTAGTCTGGCCATTTAATTTAATAACTATTTTTATAAAAAATAATATGAACGTAGTCCTCCCAGACAGGATAGAGACATAACCACCGACCAAAAAATTCAAGGTCAGACATTCCCACAAAGGAATCCACCAAAAAAGAAGAACAAAAAACAATAGAGTCCCTATAATAAATATAAAATTAATAGGATTGTTCCAATTCAGGAAACGGATCGGAAAATATTTAGAAAAAATACATAAATCAAGAATCCACAACCACCTCAATATAACCAATACAGATTATCCCCTAAAATAAGATCAAATGACATATCTATAAGAGGAAAATAGGAAACATCATCACATATCAAAAAATCCAACAACACAATGTACTGGAACTACCCTAATCAATAGAAATGAATAAGAAAAAATGATTTCTCACCCGAAGAGATGAAACCCAACCACAATGGTGATAAATCGCCATGTAAATTGATCTGGATCAAACAAATACTCCTTAAATCATTAAGGAAGGTATCTCGGTTGAGATAAAGGATATATGTTGAAGACTGAATGAAAAATCAGTCGATGAGGCACCCTAAAATATGACCTCCTGAATGTTACATGACATTTATCCAATTTACACATCGTGTAATCCACATGGATCAAGTAACTCAAAAATCCGGACACATTTTGATTGAAAATAATTTTTACAACATTTTTTTGGGTATCCATTATATTATGTGTACTCCTTTCATGATGTGTACATATTTCATGACTTTCTTCAAGATTCCACATACACATCGTGTAACCCCTTTACATGTCTTATAAACACCCATCTCCCAGTAGAAAAATCCATATTTTTATACAAAACCCCCAAACCAACTCGGGAATTCTAAAAAGTTCAAGTGAACCCAAAAAATATATTAACACATTTATTCTAACACTCTATTAATTCAAAATTATACATCAGCTAAATTTAGGTCAATTTTCTTAGTAAATGTTCTCCATACTCAGGAGTCCCAATACACACCCAATTAAAGATGGAAACTAGAAAACAATAGGGAAGCATCTAAAAATATAAAATGGGATGTTATAACAATGTTTATTTTCATGGCCATATTATCTCCAAGGATGGAATATTAGTTATACCAATGAATACAAAGGTAGTCAAATAATTTCTTAAACTAATAAAAATAACCGAGGTACGAAGTTTCATTGGTTTGGTAGGTTACAATAAGTAATTTGTTCAAATTTTATATTGACTAGAAATATTATTAACCAATATTACTCATAAAGGGTTGATGTTCATATAGATAGGAAATTTGAAAAATGTTTTGAATAATTGAAGATGAGATTAATAAATTCTCAAATTTAGACTCTATGATGAAGAAATAATAATTTTTTTATATACATTAATGCATAAAATAAGGGAATTTGTTGTTTACTGATGAAGAATATTAATGATACTGAATTTTCCTTAAGGCAATTAAGGACTCATTAATTAAACTATATAAACCATGATCTTGAGTTGGTATCAATAATGTTTCCATTTATGATATAAAGATATTATCTCGAGGGTGAAATATTCGATATATACATAGACCATATGATCTTAAAATATATATTTTCACAGAATGATCTAAATATGAGGAAAATGAGATGAATTGATCTACTAAATTATTATGATTTATTAATACCCTACCATTCATGGATGTAAAATATGGTACTAGATGCATTTAATAAGAAAGATCATGGAGTCCTAACCAAAATGAGGATTGAAAAAGATCTTATGTTAATGGATTTAGTGAAGATGGATATGGTAATTATTAAATAAGGGTGAACATCACCCCATTTTTAAATTATTTTAAAACAATATTTACTAGAAAAAATAAAAATCTCTCAACCTGATGATTAAAATTTCTAAAAGAAAAATGAAGACATGAATGATGAGAAATTGGAAGACTTCATATTTGAAGATGGTGTTCTAAAAATTGGAAATGGATATGTGTTCCATCAATAATTGATCTAAAAATGGAATTATTGGATGACTAACATAACTCAAATTTCGATATACACCATGGTAGAACCCATATGTATAGGTATTGGAATTAATATTTATTTTGAGATAATATGAAGTGGGGAACTATAGATCACGTATCATGATACTTGGTTTTTCAACAGGTGAAACCTAAGAGATAGCGTCATAGAAGAGAAATGAAAAATCTATAGATCTCTTTGTGTAAATGGAATGACATTAATATGGAATTTATCACTGGATTACAAAATTCTCATCGAAAGAATGATGCAATATGGGTTATTATTGATCTTTTTACCAAATATTCACAATTACTTACTATATGAGAATATTTTCCACTTGATCACCTTGCAAGACCCTATATTAATGAATTTGTAAGACTTAAAGGCTCACCTATTCCAATTGAGTCTAATCGTGATCCTCGATTTATGTCAAAATTTTGTAAAATTATTCATAATTATCTAGATACTAAGCTTTATTTGAGCATCATTTATCACCCCCAAACCGATGGACAATCATAAATGACTATTCTAAAATGAGACAATTTTTCAAGGTCATGCTATCATGACTTTAAAGGTATGTGGGATCAGTACGTAACTTTTTTAGAGTTTACATACAATAATATATTCTATTCCCACAACTAAAAATTAGATCTACATCCACAGAGTTATATCCATATCTTTAAAAACCATGACCATAGGGGATTCCACTACAATTGTTATAGAAAAACAATGTCCACAAGTTTCTTTGGGATAAATAATATTCATGTTTAGTGTAAAATGTTTCTATATATATATATCTACATAAATGTTTATATAAAATTTGGCAATATGGTGATGTAGGAAAGTACCATGAACAAGAATGTTTTCAAGGGAAATTATTGCCAACACCTATTTCCATAGTTTGAAATAAATTGGGCAAATAAATCAAGCTATATCCATTGTTTAAAAAAACATGGTAGTAAATATATATATATATATCCATTGTTCAATAGAACCATAGAAATAGGCCTATGTATTGGCATTGTTTTCTAAAACTGTGGAAATTGTCCAATGAGACATAACCTATTGCCATGATTTTAAGAACCATAACAATAGTCTTATATTAGTTTTTTTTATTTTTTTAAAATAGTATAAATAAGAAAAATATACATATACATATATATAAATAAATATAAATATATAAAAATATATTTATACACATTTATGAATTGGCATGTAGGGAAGTGGTAAAATTTTCTGTGTGATATGTGGGTGGGGGTCGCATGATGAAATCATGTCAACATCAATTATTTTATCAATATATTATATTTTATAAATATATATTCATATATAAAAGAATATGTATACATATTAATTAATTATATTATGGTTTATTTGTAAGGAGTTATTCCTTCGTGTAATGGGGCCATGGTTTCAAAACTCTTATATGAGAATTTAAAATCCTACAACCACATTTTTTTAAAATATTAACAATTATATATAATTATTTAGAATCACCCACACACACACATATATATATTAATTTATTATATCGTTGATAAGTGGTAACGTTTCAATGCTATGGGTGATGTTTTTGTGAGATCGAAACTAGCCATTTTCAAATTAAATGTTTGTGGTCACTGTTTTTAAATCCTTGATAGTAGGAATAAGATAAAAACATAGTGAAAATGGACCATGGCGGTGTCCTCATAAGGTCAAGGTTTTTAAAACTATGAAAACATCCACCATTGGGATATATTATGGTCACATCCCATGGGGATCATGGTAATATATTATATAAGGCCACAATTCAAAACCATGGCCATATATGGACCCAATTGCAACAATAACTTGTCCCACATTTAAGATAAACTGTGGCTCGAAGATATAGCTATGAATTGAAGGCCAATTTTTATTGTTTAAAACCATATAAATAACCTAATTATACCATTGTGGCAAGTATTATAATGTCTTTTTAGGAAGTATTATATAGAAAATATTCCATATTCCAACTTATTGGGATAAAGTTGATGAAAGGAAATGTTTAGGCCCAAAACATATTAATAAAACAATAAAAAATTAAATACAATTCATAATAATATTAAATAATCTCAAATTTGGAAAAATATTCATGCCACTAATCGGGGGAATTATAAGTAATTTAAATTGGGCAATCACAATTTCTTTATTTTACCTCCATGGAAGGGTGTCCGGTAGTTTAGTAAGTAAGTGAAACTAATACCTAGGCACATCAAAAATTTTGAAATTTTAGAAAGAATTGGATCATTATATCTTTGATTAGAAATTCCACCTAGTATCTCTAATTTACATGATTTTTTCTATATATCATTTTAAGGATGTTCTTGTTAGACCCAACACATGTTATCACTTATTAAGAAATAAAATTGAAACCTGGTCGATCTTACCATGAAGAGACCAACCATATATTTGACACTAGAGAGAATTTATTGAGGAATTGAATGAATTGATTAGTAAAGGTACCCTGGATAAATCATAAAAGGGAGTAAAAACATGATTACCAATGGATTTTATGAATAATAACAACCCTCTTTTGTTTTGAATGTAATATCTTGAAAATGTTACCTGGTTAAATTTTTGTATGATGGAAGAATGTGACATGCGAGCTTAAATTATAGTAACTAAACATTCTATTTTGATAAACCTATAATACAATTTTCAGTTTAATGTTTCATGGAAGAAATTCTAATTTTATAGGATTAATATCTATTTTTAACTTATTAATAAATAATCCATGAATGAGTTTTTTAAAAATTTCTATAAAAATAAGCTTTTAGTAATAATTGGAAATGTAGTATTTAACTATTAATAAATATATTTATAATAATTTGTTATTATATTTATAATTAACCATTTATTTACTATAAAATTTATTTAAATAAATATAATATCATTTAGAGGTAAACACAACTACTGTTTAGAATACTATTTATAAAAAAATTGAATAATGTTTTCCCATATTAATTAATTGAAATAATATTTGACGATGAATGATTTAAATGATATATATATATATATATTATATCTTCATATATTAATTTAAATTCATATAATAATTATTCATAGTCATATAGTTAATTTAATATCATCTAATTCTTGAAAAATGAATTTCTTGAAAATCTTTTTTGACAGTTTTTTTAGGTTTATTTTTTAATTTAATTATGAAAATCATGTGATTTGATCTTGATAAAATTGATTAAATATTTGGAATCATTATTTATATTTTATAAAAATTCCAATTTAATTTTTTCAAAATTAATAGTAAAAATAGTTAAAATGTATTACCATAGTTAATGTTAAACCAGGTTTACTTGGGGGTAAACCTGAAATGATAAGGGTTAAGATGACCTAAAAACGAAATTAATACACAATAGTTTGTTTTATTTTGACCATAAAATTATCACCTTTGCATATGATCCAATTTGGAGGCATTCTATCAAGATAAGTGATTTGAAATTATTGTAAAACATTGTAAAATTACAAGTGTTCCACTCACCACAATTATGAAAGGGCTCCTCCTTCCCTCAATTATTCACACCTATTGAGATATTGATATCAACCAACCCATGATAAAACCTTGATAAAAATTCCATTCACATGTTCTAGATCTACTTTTCATTCTAAAAGACCAAACTTAGGGTCCTTAATAAGAGATCCAACTGAGTTTTTTCTAAACGATGGTGATTTTCATCACCAAGATCATTCTTTTTTTACCTCTTCTTTTACCACCATCAATTATTTCTTAATAATTCTAATATAACAACACCAATATATAAAATATAATTATATGGTATTATATTTATGGAATAATATTTATCCATATCCTTCCCCATCAAATATGAAACAAAACCATTTCTCATGTGTATGTCAGACTACCACCTCATGAAGCAATGCAATTTGTTTCCCTCACCAATTCACATGGATAAAAAAAATTATGGTACAAATGAATATATATGATACAAATGAAATAATATTGATTCTATAAATTTAATAGACCATCTAATTCCTTACTCTTTGACCCATTAAGGAAATAAAAATGTTTCTCATGCATGTGTATGATCTACAATCTCCATGAGGCGATGCTATTCATTTTCCATATCCAAAATTCATAAATGATTCTAAAAATTTATCTAAAAAATAAATATGATAGTTATATATTGAATATAATTATTTTTATAAATTAACTATATCCTCCTAATAAGAACGTGGACTTCGATGAAAAAAAAAGTAGTACCCCAAATTTTTGGTATGTAACCCTTAGGTTGTGATTTTATGTTTATAAAGTGTAAGGGTAAAGAATGGGAGAGTTGGACGAACTTTAAATAAGTTTTTAGGGGGAAAGGGGAAGCACACTGTTGGCACATGGTTTGTCTAAACCATGCGGAAATCCTAGAAGAAACCATACATAGTATCAGTTTTGAGGCAGTAGAATTGGAACAGTGTATTCATGGTTAGGTTGATCATGCAAGGAGTACTTGAGAGGGTCTCTATAAGGCAGTATCTATTTCATAGTTAGCACACAGTTCGTCAAAACGTGTGAACTAACCCTGCACAGATTTAAAGTTTGATCCTAAAAAAGGATCTCACTCATTTTTCCTTTAACTCCATAATATTTGTTTCTTTATAGACCTAATGTAGTATTATTCTCCATTGAAGGTATTAAAACCTCTCTCAATATATTTGGAATCAATTTGGATCCCTCCCTTGATGTTTTCAAGCCCTATTCTTGCAGTTAGAGCCATTCTTCTCTGTTCTTGTAATGTTTTCTTAGATCCACTTCGATCTACTTATCCTCTCCTCTTAGTTACTCAAATATATTCATTTTATGTGTATATATAATATCGTGGACTCAAAATATGATGATATTTGGTCTTGTTGTTTATAGGAGAAGAGATATAATGCAGTTTCATAGAGAATGTGGTGTTTCTTGTTGATCCCTTGATGTATTTTTTGATATAGAGTTCTAGTTTTGGTATGTTCTCCCATATTTGATTAATCCATATCATTTCCCACAAAAAATATTCTTTTATACCTAACAGGATATTTTAGTCACATTCCATAGTGAATTGTAGTGTTTCTTGTTGATTTGGATGATTTATTCATGGAATTATCTTCTATTATTTAGAGGTAAGTGGTCTAAATAATCTCTGTATAGTTTTTTTTCTATTTATCGAATATGTAACTTGTGAAATAATTCAATTACATCATGTGTACAAGATATTTTTTCATGTTATCCCTAATATGACATGTTTTCCTTTTTTATGACTTACACGAATCCCACCTGGTCTACCATTTATTGAAAACTTTGACCCCCCAACAACCTGTGTGGTGTGCCAATCTTGACCCTAGGTTGGAACTAGTTAATGTTGAAACTGTTGTTACCCTAATGATTTGGAAATAAATTATGGGAATTTTTTAACTTGTTATTTAGAAATTAACATGTGTTACTTGGTTTATAATTGAATAATTGGAATGCATTGGATAAATGGAATCCTAATTAGTAATTAGGATATTGGAATATTAACATGTAATGTAATTGAATATTTGGAATATAATTTTCATGTAATTGGAATATAAAATTTTATTGAAATTATTTTAATGAAATAGAATATAGGAGATATATTTGGCATGTTCTTGTATATTGATATGTTTTGGTGATTTTTTTGTGCTCGATGTATTGTAATATATATTTTCCCTTGGTAATAAAAATAGTAATTGAATATGTAATTGACTCATGATATAGGGAATTCCCCTTGGGTCTATTGTGAACTGATTATGACAATTTCGTGGGCGTAGAGAATTCACGATGGGACAATTTTGAACCAAAATTTCAATTAAACCCTAGCATGGTAATTATTCAAGGATATATTGTGTATTATGATATAATATATAAATATTGGGATGGTTAATAGGACTAGAACAATTTTTTGTTATGGACCGAAATATTCGGAATCATTCCCTAGTAGGTATATATGACAATGTGTTTCAACCTATAGATCGAGGGTTAACTGGTTTATTTGGATTCTATTCATTTAATTTATAATTAATTCTATTATTTATCATATTATAAAAAGATTGATTAATGAGTTTTTTATAATCTATTGATGGTGGAATATTTATTTTTACTCTCACCCATTTTTCCCACTATTTTTTTACACAGAAATACTTCATATGTGTTGGGTTATAAAAGGGAAAAAGGCCATGTTTTTTATTGGTTGACTTCTTAGCTGGGAATACATATTGAAGATGTGACCAATCATTGGGTTAGAGACTCTTTTTGAGAGTCTTTATTTTAAGTATTTAATTTAGTTGATCTCCTCTATGATATTAGTATGACATTCAGTATATAATTTCAAGGATTTAGGATATTTTTCATTTTGGAAATTACGAATTTATTTATGGAGTAAATTGTACTCAATTTTTAACCTTGTTTTTACAATGATTTTTTCAGTTCAAGTGGGTATAGTCTCCAAAATATATTTATTTGACCCACACTACTTTTCATAAGCCTATAACATATATGAAAGAGTTATTGATATCTCATGGGGACCCGTCTTGGTCCTGTGAGGTAAAAAAAGGTCAGGGATGTTACACCTCTCTAAGATGACAACACCAGATGAAATGAACTGGAATTTTAGCCCATAAATATCCTAATGAATAAAAAAATAAAAAGATAAATAAATTTGGAAAAAATCAATGACACCCCATTACTATAAATGAAATAAGAAACAATACATTAAACACCTTTTAAATTTTAAATTCCATATCACATCCTTTATCATAATTCCATTTTCAAAACCCTTAATCAGTTCACTTCCAATTTTATATTTCATTCCTTTCATATTCATCATGATGATAATTTACATGTCATTATATAAATTACATATTTACATTATCATTCTCTTAACATTATTCTATATATATATATATGAACCTAGATATAAACAATAATGAAACAAAATTTATGAATAGTATTCAAAAATCATATATAATATTAAGGAGGGTCAAAAAACTGATTACAATGTGATTCATAGTTTTTTAAACCATTTCATTTTACCTACCAATCATTTATCATAAAAGTATATATAATAACATATATTGATGAAAATTAGAACAAAAATTAAAGTATTAAGAGAAGTAATCATATCCATACAATACTGGGAGGAATTATATACTATCCACCACCATTGGGTTAAATTACAAAACACAGATCTTAAGAGATGAGTTATGGAATGATAATTTAAATGATAAAAAAACCCCCTCCCAAAAATCATCTCTACATGAAATTGATCCCAAGAAGATAATTATGACATTAATATATAAGATCAGATAAACCCCATACCCCAAACCAAATATTCATTATAACAAAAAATTTAGTGGATGAGGTATATTTATCATATCTAAAGGAATATCAGGTATGGTTTGGTGAAAATGGTTTAATCAATGCATGTAATTAGATCATGGGACAAGAGTGTGAGTCTCAATAAAGGAAATATTAGAATCACCAAGAATTTAAGTAAAGAGATTTATCAATCAAGGTACAATGGAAATAGTTCTAATTATTCAATTCAAGGGATAGAAAATAAAGGTTTTTTTGTTCCATAAGGTGTCATAGGTAAATAAAATAAATATAAATATTTATAATTCTTAGAGATTAAAGTATTCCTTTAAATCCCATACCTCAATAGATCCTATCAATTATAATAAAATTATACAAAGTTTTTCTCCAAATAATCTACAATGGATTTTACCAATCTGTTAACATCACATTAGTCATCAAAAATTGATTATAACCACCATATTAAATAACACACACAACTTGAATCATTAAAGAAAGAATGATTAATAATAATAAAGGAGACATAATAAATAAATTACTTCATATCAAATAATAATCCAATTCCATGAATAATAGGATTAAGTTCATTAAAATGGTGATAAAATGTTCTAGGATGACCGTTGGAATCAACCAAGGATTGAGATAAATGAATAAATTCAAAAAATGGGGGAATGGTCAACTCATATTTAAAGAAACCATGTGGTTTATTGAAGACTATGTTTTAATGAAGTAGTATTTTTGATCAATATGTTGTGATAATAAATGTCAATGAGTGTTTAATTTTTATAATTGTTAAACTACTATTAATGTTGACGATATATTCTTTTTTCATTAAGAGAGTCCATATTATTTTATAAATATAATAAATTAAAGAATATTTGATATTTAATGATGATATTTTTAAATTTAGAAGTTGATAATCATAGATTGGTATTTGATGTTGAGAATTATATGACTTGAAATTATATTTTGGATAACACTTTTTTAACCTTTATTTAATAATAGGTACATCCAAGGGTTAACCATTCGACTAGGGAACCACTTATTTGGTGGGAGGTAATCCAACCATGGATGGATCCATTATGGCTAGGGAGAAAAAATTGATAGGTCATGTACTCTAAGCACACACATGGTGAAGGTAGAGCTCATTCCATATGTCGACAAAGCAAGAGAGTGAAAAAGGGAATATCGAGAAAACTGATGTATTCACATATTAAGGTTAAATGGTTTTCCTTTGTTTATTAAGTGGAGTAAGACTAGAGATATCTTTGATGTGGGATCATGATATACCTTAATTGTTCATATTAATTTAAAATATACACATAAATTTTAAACATCTTGATGAGATATATCTAAACCTTCCATTTATAGAACCAATCACCTTCAAACTTGATCCTTTCTTGAGTGCTTAATCCAAATGGTTTGATTCCATCATATGAGAGATGAAATGTATGAGGTTCTCTGGGTATTTAACAACATTTTGTCTTATGTCATGGTCTTGTACACTTTATCACAAATAGCTTAATAACATCCATATTTTAAAAATATATTATTTTTTGTTATTCCACATGTTTAGGAGTAGCGACACTAAGTATGTGATGATCTGGAATATTTCATTTGATTAAATAATTTTGCGATGAAGTTTATGAATTATGAGAGAATTGTAATCCATGATAAAGATATGTTCATGAAGTAGGATAAATTTTATAGAGGCTTGATAGTGATTTTTAATGGCATGAATAATTAGGTGATTCTATTTACAAAATATGAGTATGGTCATACTTGCATTGAGTTATGTAGTTGAACATAATGTGTTGAGGTGGTATAGTAAGTCAATGGTGTTCATTTATAAATACACTGACCCTCACCATTTACAAATTGAGATAAATTTTCATCAAAATGGACGAATATAGAGAGGGAGAGGAAGAAACAGATTTAAGTTTTTCTATTTTCACCTGTGAAATTAATTATCAGGCAATAAAATATATTACATTACTTGTACCACACAAAATAGTAGTTTGAAGACCATGTTCAGTGTTTTAATTTTTTTAATATTTATTCATACTGTAAGTAATTTTAAAGAGAAAGAGCCCTTCATATAGTGGATATCTATAGAAATAAAAAATATAAAACTCGAAATAACAGTTATTCTTCATGAATATGGAGTTAAATGTACACGTATAGTATCGTGAACAAACTAGAAAATAGTGTGAGGATTTGTGTAGTTGAGTGATTTATGTGAATGAGTATTATAATCCCAATATATACTTATGTGAATGAAATTGGAAACAATGTACTCTTACGATAAGTTGTGCATGTAATATCATTAATTTCTCAAAGGGTTCATTAAGGAATTGATTTTGGAAAGAACATGAAGTATTATTTTCATATGGGGAAATGAAAAAGAAAAATTTTCAAATTCATGTAATGCAGCCTGAATACATGTAGTTAATTTAAATTAATTGAGTAGAATCATTTGAATAAAGCTTCATTTTGTTATGAAAATTTATTTTGGAACACGAAAAATGATACTGAAGATGGGAAGTTTTTCAAAGGCCAAAGCAGACCTATACTCCCATGTTTTTGGTATGATTTGAAGAGTTGTATCATGTGGTGATTTTATAGTGAGAAATATCATGAAGACTTGATCATCAATTTCCAATGTTTTTTAAGTAGTGTACTTGAACAAATTATATGATCCTATTTGTTTTTAGAGAAATATTACATATTTAGGGGGTTCATGCGTAACACAAATATAAAAAAATAGTTTCTATTTTATGATCATACCATGAAGATAAATTGAAGTCTCCAGTGGTACTCTATATCGAGAACACTATGAGATTATATATAGATATGTTTTTATTGGAAACATGTAAAATATAGCAGGATTTAAAGGTGGAATAACTATGGGACTCCGTGTTGATGGGAATGAGACATCTGTTGGTTATAGAAACTAACAAATAGTAAAGAATCTATAATCAGGGAGAATAACCAATTGCAACATGGAGTGGGTCTTTTGAAAAAACCTTGTAAATACTATGTGATGAGATTAATTTAATTTATTCATTTCATGTCATATAAATATTATTATTAAAATATAGAATCTGATAATTTTAATAGGTGACATATGTTGAAATTAAAATTGTTAATAGAAAAAGAAAACAATTTAGTAAAATAAGTTGCACATGATTCACTCCCCCTCTTAGTGTGTCTTCATGATCCATTTGGAACATCACAAATTGTAGAGGTACTCAAATGTCTCCTATTATAGCATGGAGATAATGATAATTATCATATTTACCTTATCCAAATAGATATATGAGATCCTCAATTTTAAACTATCTATATACTAATGTTATTATTGTGGTTGTTTCAAACATTTCAATGTGTTAGGATACCAAAATAGGAAATGCCATGGAGAAGGAGAGTTAAACTCACTATTTTGGATGCCCAGATTAACACAATGACCTGAGTTACAATAAGGTGAATCCATGATCTCAAATTTAACATTCCCCAACTCAACTGAATTACCTAACCTCACAAATTCTCCATGGATGATGTTGTAGACATTCCACAATCTATGTTTTATATAGGTGATCTCCCAAAAAAAATTCCCCCACCATGATATAGAGGGACTATCCTCTCCATTTCCAATATCCCATCCCTAACTCAAATCTACCATTACATGAGGCTCAACTCACACTAACAATAATACCATGATACAATGGCACTCATGAGAGACCTGGAAGAACCCTTGATTAATTCAGAATACCCGGATATAATATAGGTTACTATTAAGAAAAAATCTAGCAAACATTGCATGAGAATGAATCTACCCTCACATAATCTTGAAGAAACTAACTTTAATATTACGTGAATGTGACTAAGATCTACCTTTATATAGGCTGTCTGAACAGTACATGAGGGAGAGGTCCATCATCAGGCAAATTCTGAAAACATTATGAAAACCATTACTTTTAAAACTATTATGGGCAACTGACATTATACAACAATATAAATTCCAATAGAACTCAATTATAAATATCATGGACCACCACAATATTCCCTATAGATACCTCTAAATCATGGGAAATACAAACGAGGGATTTTTTTTAAAAAAATTACATCTGATAACTATAAAATATTTTTCATCTTCAAGAATTAAAATAAAATCCAGGAAAAATGGAAATGAAATCCCAGAATGGTAAATAAGGATCCCAATCCTAATTTTAAATCCATATTAATGATCCGAATTATGAGAATACTTGGAATAAGAAATTATAAAGGATCAAATATTAATTAATATGAGGAGATAAATATCAAACACGATAGGTTTATTGTCATAACTACTACTGAATGGGATCCACTCCATTATAATAACCTTTTCTACCCATCAAGGATTGATAATTGAGATTTCAAATTTGGGAAATCATAATAGTGATTCCCAAAGACATTATAATGGAAATATTTCAGATCTCCCATCTTTTTAAAAATCAAACTTCCCAACATCAAGGCTTAAATTTTTTCACAAACTATATATGATTGGATCACTCTCTTCTTCCATTAAAATATGTGTATAGAACTCATAACATTCACCTCGAGAACTGTAGAAACCTGAGAAGGATCATTTTAAAATCTTTCCCATGTGGGAAGGTCTCTCTTCAAAACATTCTCTTGATCTATCACTGTTTTCCAAGACTCCAGCTGAAGAGACACAACAGATAATTGAATATCTATTCTCAAGGAAGACTCAAAATGATGAGCTTAATTTACTCTATTGGCTTGGAAAATTTGAATACTCTAAACTGGTATAAATAATGATTTTCCAATTCACTAATATTTTCTACACATTACTATATATCTAAGATCATTTATAGGAATATTAATCTTCATACAAGGGATAAAATATTTATTAAAAATTTAAAGAGACTATACCTAAGGAATCCCATATAGTTTTCTACTCATCATCTCCCACCATTATTGAGTCATATTTTAAAGAAATATAACCACTACAATGACTTGGATATAGTCATGATACTTCAATATCTGAATTAAAATTTCAACCTCTTATATCTATTGCCCAGCTTTTTCACTAGATGCTTTACTGAGGAGATTTGGTTCTACGTACTACTGAAAATTTAGAAAATATCCCCCATAATATTCCCCTTTATCCATTCCTCACACAATTTCATGTTGGAATTTCAATTGGATATCTTTAGATAACATCAAACAACTAGGTTAGATAACATAACATAAATACAAACATCATTATAGAGGATTCCGTATTATGGAAAAATATCAACCATTCACAATCTACCAGACCATCAAACTCATTATTCAAAACAAGGAACACATGAAATAAAATTATCATCTCATTGAATCCATTCCGATGTTATCCTTGAAACCATTTAACATAATAATTTCCTTCTTGATATCTATATAATCAAGACATAACTAGAAACTCAGTCAAACTAACATATTATTCACCAATTTTTTCAACCAAAATTGGTTAAAAACAAAACATATCAATGATTGAACATCCAACAGAACTCATACAAAGAAAAAAACTATTTTTAGAACACCACACTCAAAGGTAAACAAAGTCCATAATCAAACAAGAATGGTCTTTATCATACCCAAACAATTATCATCAACAAACATCCATTTAATCCAAGTCATGATTTAACTAATTCATTATAAATATTTTCAACAACAATACACTACATATAATAAATGAATATACCTAAATAATCAAATGAGTATGATAAATTTTAAATTATCATTAAAAAGGTTTTCTATGATGCACGTGTGACATACTTATGTCTAAATTTTGAATGGGAGAATAACACTGGTATCATAGGAACACTAATACCATTTAACATACTGCATTAAGATACTATATAATTATTACATGATTTTATACCATGATTACAAAATCAACATTGAATGATTATTATATCAAGTAATCATGTTTGAATGAAAACTGGGAAAATTATTCTTAACATGAAATAGAAATCCATCAACATGCCCTAAATCATAGCATTCATACACAAAAACTTACTTATCGAATTTATCAAACTTGGTTTTATAGTTTATAGTCACAAATTAATTCTCAATTATAGCCATGATTTATTAATACCTTCCATGCACATACTAAGCTTGATTCATGGAATTTCATCAATTCATTCACAACTTAGCTTCATTTACTATAGAATGAATCTATGACATTTCATAAATTTTGACAAGCTCAAAACTTCAATAGGTTATATATGTTATACAATAAGGGATCATAATTCTATCATGGTTTGAAATAAAAAGGATTTTATAAACAAGATGCATTTATTTACTATGACTTCCTAAATCATGGTATTGACTTATTACATTTATTGATATTTAATTATATGAATAATAAATATAAAATAATCTTGGAGAATTTTTTGTTGAAAATTTTTAACTTAACTATTGATTAAGGGATTTATGTTTTATTATATAAAAACAATACTTTTAAAGCTTAGTATGCTTCTACAGGTTAAAAAATTAAATATATTACACATCTAATAATAAAATAACATTGAATACTAAGTAAAACACATGTCAAATCATGTCATAATATTATAAGGAAAAATACCTAGAAATAGAATTAACTAATAAAAAAATGAACACATCATGATTATAATGATTATATCACACCAACACAAGTTTCAGTAATTAAACACACGATGTATAATCATAATTAATAAATACTAGATTATAATTAAATATATGAGAATTATGCATACCCCATTCTAAAATTTCTTCTACACAATAAGGGAATTCTAACCTCAGTATGTTTATAAGAACAACAATATCATTACGTTAGATCACATAGGGACTTAATTACCGTCTTTCTATTTGGGTTCTACTACTTATATAAATGTTAGGTTCCAATGAAATTATTTTCCCACTATACTCATTAATTCCTCATATGTTATTAACCCTAAATTTATTCCTATCACACAACCATTATCTCTAATACCATTTTAGCATGATCCCCCATAATGGGTACCCCTCAGTGGGTTGACGAAAAGATGGAGATGACCCCAAATTCCCATCACTAATAGGCCACGTGGTGGGGACTATCACCGAGGGTATTTTTAATAATTATGGGAGAAACTAACCTATTTATATAATCAAAAAATAGAGTTAAAATTAACTAATAAACTTCATTATATAATCAAAAAAAAATTAAATTTCCTAATATTTGATAAAAACATGTGTAGGACACCGGAGCACCGTGAGAGGTGAGGGGTGAATCAGGGTGTCAGTTTTTCTTCGTAAAGTGATAGATCTTGTTCCCACATTAGAAAAAAAAATTAAACATTTATATTAGAATAGGATAGTAATAAAACATTCACATAAAAAGATACAACACAACATTTTTATGTGGTTCACCACTAAGGACTAGTTTAAGGAACATACGCCGACAATGTGTCAGTCATACCTAAATCCACCAATATTCACCTGTTGTGGAATAAAATAATTCCGACATGTATCTCTGATCCAGGAACCCTGATGATTTATATGATAACACACTATGTCCCTCAGAACTCTTCTGTCGACTCCCCCTAGCTCGCTGCTTTAAGAAGACTCTAACTTAGTTTATCTACTTTAAGGTTAGTTTAATAAATTTTTATTGAAGTATTTGTCTCCATCCATCATGAGACTTTTCTTTAATCAAAGACCTAAACTGATTCAATTGAAATAAAAGAACGAAAAAACTAAATATTCCAAATATGTTGGAAGAATACTATTGCACTTACACGCAACACTTTCTCTTGCACACAATATTTTGGATTGTTTCATAAGATGAATTTCGCACAAACCATACTTTCCACCAAAACCTTATCTTCAGCACATTTACACCACAGGTTTTACTTGGACTTTTAAGACTAAAGAAACACTTTGCGTGCAATATTTTCTTTCTTTATCTCTTTTTCATGCAATTATTTCATGTGGAAGAGGAACCTAATCCTCGTTACAAAGTTCTAGGTCTTGAGTGGGGGTAACTTCATATTAATAGGCCTCGATGATCATGAGAAGAAAATTTTCTTTGATCCTACAAAACCTCTTTTCACATCACATTATGTGGTTATGTATCTTCCACAAAACATCCTCTTTCGCACACATTTAAATCTTTCGATCCCTTTTTTCATTTTCCAAATCTTGATGAGATAATACCAAAACATGCCTTGCATGAATGTTTCCGAAAAAACATTAATACTATTTTCTACTAGAACTATTTTATCCCTTTCCTTAAAAACTTTCTGATATTCCCTACAAGGATTGACAACAAGCACAAAACATACTCCATTTACAGCAGAGAACATCCTTGGTTCCAACAACATGATACCTAAAAATGTGACTAGAGATAATAAAAGATCATGCTCCTAGATTCAATACCATTACCTGAACAACATCATTCCCATTCTCTCACAGGATATCCTAAAGAAACTCAATAGACACTATAGAGGGATGATAAATTATGATTAGTCAATAGGATAATATTTCATTATAAAATCAATATCCATATGAAATCAATGTGTTGGGATTGAAATGTGTAAAACAATTATGTAAGAAAAGATAAAAAAGAGTAAGGACAATTAAACATAAATGATGATACAACACCATTACCTAACCCAACAGAATCACTTGAAATCAACATGTCATAAATATTTTTCATATCATAAACAAATGACCTCATCTTATAAAATTATAATTAACTGATATTTCCCACATATGAAATCAATGTAAAGTATATTGTTTTCAACATTCCCGGCTACCATTCCATTTACAACGTAATATAGAAATCAATAACTATTGGAAATAAATAAAATAGAATTAAATAATGGTGGTCTCAAAAAAACATGTATCTCTTACTTATCAACTATGGTTAATCAATCAATCCTTGTGGGAATAGAAATAACTTATACATCATTAAACTTAAAATTATATCAAAATCTTATCATATACCTCATGAATCCACCATATTATCATCACAACCTTTACCCCATGCATACATAACATCCACCTCATTACTTATACCCCATTCATCCTTTACAACCACTTCATCATCACAACCACGTCATCATCACCATGATCCCTAATCACCCATTTCTAGGTATAATCAATATAATGATTCAAGAAATATATCACATTATAGAAAATTAAACATGTAGAAAAGAACCAAAACCTTATGTAACAAATACTTAATATTAAGAGAGTAAATTATTTAATAAGTGGGAAATAATTATTGAAATATAGTCTTTATCAACCCTAAATTTCATACCATATCTATCGGTACCTTTTTCCTATTTCATTCATCTTCAATTGAACCATCACATTGTGTATTTTTTTATTTAGGTAAATGGCACTAATTAATTAAGGTAAAAAATTACAATATTTGTCTCCTAGATAAATACTATAGATAATAAAATATAATTTCACAAGAATTATTTAACAAATTACTAGAATCCTTGTTTGAGTCTAATTCACCTCTTCATTCATTAATTTAAACTTGTCTCTAACATCTATTCTATTTATAATTTATTTTTAATAATAAAAATTCATGTAACAAACATAAATTTCTATCGAAAATTCAAAAAATATTTTACTTACAAATTAATTTAATATTACTATTTTATGAAAAACCTAGTTATCCCAATTACTATATTTATTTTAGCATCAAAAAATATCTCAAGAACTAATTAGTATAACCAAAACTAAATATCTAACCACAGAGAATCATTAAACTAAACCTGTAGAATCGCTACACCCCAATCCCGAACTAAAATTTCAAAGAATCCCTATACAAGTACTACCTATACAACTTCCCTTTCCCAACACCTAGTTCCCCATCAAAGTAGCTTACTAACCAAGAGTCCACTCCAATAATACAACGACCCTGACTCATCCTTCTTATAAGAAAGTAGTGCAGTCATCTTAATTATACCAGTATAACCCTCCACAAAAGAAACACTACAACAACATCCATAAAGGACCTATAGTTTCTCAGGAAAAACCTATGGGTTAAGGCATTAATATCAAAGAAGGGAAAACATGTAAGGAAATAACTATATCAAATGATTTATAAAAATAATCTATATTCCATAACTAAGATTATTTTAATGAACATAACTTTTATAAATGAAATTCCATTTTTGAATGAATATATTCAATATTAACTAATGTTTTAATAGAAAACACATGCACTACTTTGCTTATTTTGGTCCATTATAAGTTATACCCAAAAAAATTTAAAATTATTTTAATCATCATACCCATTGTTAGTATAGATATTATATAATTATCATATGATTAGTATATATTAAGGGTTATGATAACATCCAATTAAAAAATAAAAATAACTCAATAGCCGCGACTGATAGGATTATACCATATAAATTCAATTTATAAGAGTTTTAAAGGTATATTAAATCATTGGTATTTTCCCTTCACCAAGCCCAAGACATGATTCAGTAACTAATAAACAGGATAAAATGTTTGTTGGATAATTTCATGCTAATTGAGATCACAACCCAAACGATGTTCTCATAAGTACACCAAGAACGTCCCACCATCAAACTCTATACACTTAAGGTGTTCGATGTTATAATAAAGGGATATATATCTAGATCATAATAATATGAATATTTATATTATATTTTCCATATAATGATGATTATTTTTATTACTTTTTATTATTACTTTTTAAATTATTAGGTAATCTGTTTGAGAAAATTAGATTTTGATACGATGAAACACGAATTATAGCTTTGAGAAATATATATTTTTAATCAAGAAACACCTTTTAAATATATCAATAAAATTTAAAAAAAAGTATTTTAATAAAACATTATTAATTAATAATATTTATTTAAATAAAAATGATAACATAATTTTATGCTGTCTAATGAAATTTTTATAAGGGCCAGAGACCAGTTATTGTAAAAAACCCTAGTATTTTTAAATAAATGAGGATTATGATTTAAAAGTGTAAATTATAAAAAATAGTGAATTTTTTATTAAATAAATTATTTTTTTGAAACCATCACATCAAAAATTTTCAACAGTGAATTTGTCATAATTTTCCAAGATAGTCAAATTTTTGGGAAAAAATTAAATATGGTATAATTATATAGTATGTATTATGAAATCAGAAAACCCAAAGATTTGGGTAATAAATACTAAAAAAATTAATCATAAACAAATTATTGTTTCTGATTTGAAACTATTTTTATGTTATTTTATAAATTTTATAAACCCTTATTGAATCCTCAAAAACCTATATTGTATTTTATGGTTTTAAAATAATATTGTTATAAAAATGACCCACTTGAACATAAACAAGGGTATTATTTTATGTAAATAGATTCATACCCTAATGAAATAACTAAATAAAATACTCTATGGAAGAATCCATTGGTAAAAACCATGGTATGTTTTGTGGTTTGGATTAATATATCATATATAGGCCAAAGCCGACATTTAATAAATAAATAAAAACTATACTCTATTTTGGTATATAAACCCACCCAAATACCTTTCATATTCACTCAAAACCATTGGATCATGAAGTTAGTTTTCTCTTTCCTCTCTATATCCCTCCCAAAATTCCCTCATGCTCTTAAAAAAGCCTCCCATTCTTTAAAAAACTCCCACTCATTGTAAGGTATCTCTCTCTCTATTCTTTTATATTCAGGCACCATTTTTGTGTTTATCCTTTAGAATGTTAATTGATTATGTTTTCATGTATTTAAAAACATCCCTTTGATTTAAAAATTATGTACTAATAATTATATATCATTTATCCCATCTTATTATAACCTTTACCTAAGACATTACTGTTGAGAGGTAAGCGATCCAGTGATTCACCACTTTTTAAAACCACGTTCTTTATATCATTCCTTTTGATTTCCAATTATCCATGATGATATATATTTCTATACATACCTATTATTATATATATTATTTAAAAGTTATTAGACACCATTTCACTATCATTAAATCATTATGTGAATCTTTATGTTCCATTGTTATTCGTCTGAAATTATATTGTTATTTTTTATGCCAAACAATTTTGTTATGAATAATCATAACCATTTACACTAAAATTTATTCATCTAGATGTACATATAATTATTTTTTTGAGTAATTATAGGTATTTATGTCATTCTACTTAATCATGGGATTAAAAGTGATGAAATTCAACCTTATGTTTTATGATCTATGTGGAACACTTACGATTATACAAGATAGGAATGTGATGAGTGTGACCAAAATTATATAGACCCCCAATTAATTTGGTAATACCTTTTTATCATGAAACATTAAATAGGTTATTAAATAGTTAACTTAATCCATGATGGGACTCGATCCACTATGTTATGGTTTCTTGGATGTCAGCCTTGACTCATGCTTATGCCATGTTGTATGTTGTTTCCCCATTCCCATGTTTCCTTTATGTTATCATCATATATCATGCTTAGATGTTCATGTTTATGATTATCACCCCTATTATGTTACCTTGATATTTTAATGGACTCAATGTCATTACAGGAATCATTTATACATTGATTAATACCGTACTAGGCTTTATATCTCACCCCTTTCTTATGTACAACCCCAGGTTATCCCATGAATTTTTAAAGGATCAATAAAATTTATGGGCATGTTATGGAGTTTTAGTTTATTTATTTATATTTATGTTTCATGTTGTTATGTTTTTCACCTGATTAACTAAAAATATATAGAATTATGATATCCTAGTGTTGTATTAAGTGTATCACAATGTACTAAACCATGAAATAAAGTGTATAAATGATATTTGTTGTCATAGATTACATGATTGGAATGTATAGTTATTTTTGGCATTAGGATTAGAAAAACCTTATGTATGAGTTAGGGATAAGACTAAACATATGAAAACAACTATTTTTTTTAAAAAAATTAATAGATTATGTGGTTTATAAGAAAACTCATCTTTGTTTAGATATTGCATGTGGATATATCTCTGGAACAGTTGTACTGAGGTGTAACAACCCTGAAATGTACCATTGGGATAGACTATACATCACCTAGTGAATCATAATGTGCCTTACTACACAATTATTTTGAAACTCCTGTGGGATATTATTTGGTAAATTTATAAGATCTTTATAAAACTCTATTAATGGGATAAAAATATCATAGGAATTTATGTGGGGAAATATATCCTCAATAACATAATTTAAAACCTATAAATACATATGTTAAGGAATATATGTCCGTTATGAGTTATCACTTTAATGTTCATATATTACCTTTTATGTGTTTAATAGCTTGCAAATTTTGATCCCTTATTCTAGTTTGGATGAAAAAAATGATTATAACCAGAATAAAATAGTGAAAAAAGCTTATCATTCATGCTTATGTTCATCCCTTCATATAAAACATGTTTAGTAGAACTATTCAAAAACCAACTAAAAATATAGAAGCAATGTAATCAATGAATATGGAAAATGGGTCAATTATTTCATCCTAAAAAATATATCTCATCCCTTAACCAAATTTGTGGAATGAATTTCCTAGAAAACCTTTTGAGACTATCTTTAGAGGATTTTAATGCTATTCTGATCATGGATTGGTTTTACTTGATTAGAGACAACATAAATTTTCAATATATTTAATCCACTATCTTTATCTTAAATAATCCCCTAATTATATACAAATACAAGTAGGGGGTGAATCTAATTTATTATCATCATTTCATGAATGAATATTTTTAACTTATGAACAAGCATTTATTGCTAAAATGATTGATAATAAATAAATGGTCATCCTTGATGACATGATCATTATAAAGGGATTCACTGAAATGATTCCAAATAATTTTTTGGTAATCCTCATATCAATGATGTAGATTTCCCGATTGAACTTATACCAAGATATTTTCCAATATCCAAGACTCCATATTGAATTCCCACTCTTGAACATCAATAGTTAAAGAAGAAAATACATGGAAATATTGATAATGGGTTTATATGCCCATGTGATTCACCATGGGGTGTGCCAATCCTTTGTATCAATAATAAGGATGGGTAATTACTTTTATGAATTTATTATCAGGAGTTCAATATGACCAAAATAAAAAAATATTATCGTTTTCCATAGATTTATGACTAATTAGATCAGCTATGTGGAGCCTAATACTTATCCAAGGTGGATCTTAAGAAAATATATTACCAGTGGAAGGTGATGAATGAGGATATCCCTAAGAAATATTTTCATATAAGGTACATGCACTATGAGTTCTTAGTAATTCCATATGAACACACTAATGATCTATAAATATTCATGGACATAATGAATAGAGTATTTAGGGATTACCTCAATAAATTTTGGGTAGTCTTTCTAGATGATATTTTAATTTAATTCAAAAGCTTGGAGGAACATGAGGAGAATTTGAATGTTGTATTGATGACCATGTAGAAAGAATTTCTATATATGAATTACTTTAAATGTGAGTTATAGATGGATCAACTGATATTCATTGGTAACTTTATCACCAATAAAGGGATATCTATGGATCCTTTAAAAGTAAAGGTAGTTAAAGGATTCCCAAGACCAATATCAATTATGGATATTCGTTGTTTCCTTAGATTAGCTATCACTATCATCAATTTGTGAGAAAATTATCTCAAGTATCAAGAAAAATAACCTATCTTACTCAAAAAGGGTGAAGTTTGTATGGAATAATGAATGTAATGAAATATTTAAAGACATGAAGAACTTTCTAATCATTTAACCTATGATTAAATTACCCTAAAATAGGGAAGTATTTGTGATCTATATTGATACGTCCAAAAAATGCTTGAGTTTTGTACTCAATAAAGATAAAAAATTGATAGGCTCAATCTCCATCCAAATGAAGATACATGAGAAAAAAATTCCCAACACATGATATATAATTGATTGTATTTATATTCATGATGAGTATTTTTTGATATTATCTCAATGGGGAGAGGTGTAATATGTATACATATTATCAAATCTTCAAGTATATACTCACACAATAGGATCTCAATATGAAACAAAAAATGTGGTTAGAGGTGATCAAGATATATAACTGGTAAATCCATTACCATTATAGGATGGTGATCAATTTTGTAGATTATTTGAGTAGAAAGGATCTTATAACCCTATCCATGAAGAGAATTTCAAGGGATCAAATCTTATTGGATATACAGAGGATGGACATGGGAATGATAAATGGCAATTAATCCTACCCTACTCAAATTACTACTAACCCATAAATTCTTGAGAGGATCAAGAAGGATTATAATGATGATAAGGTACAATAGAAAATAGTGGAAAAATATTCTAGAGTTTAACTTTTTAAAAGATGGAGTTGTAATGTTTGGAACCCAAATCCGAGTCTGATCAAAAACATAACTGAAGAGAGAAATTTTGGATGATTCTCATAATTCAGCCTTATATACTCATCTAATAACAACTAAGATGTAGAGAGATATAAAGAAAAATATATTGTGGGATAACATGTAGTGGGAGATTTCAATGTTTGTATCATGATGCTTGGTATACTAGGAAATCAAGGTATAATTACACATGTACAAGGTTATGATTTAACCATTTCCCATATCTATATAGAAATGTGAAAATGATAACCATGAATATCACAATAGGAACCCCAAGACACCAAAATTTAATAATTCCATCTATGTAGTAGTCAATCTCCTTACGAATTTATCTCATTTCACTTCTATAAAGAAATTTTTCTCCCTTTACCAACTCACAATGATATACATAAGAGAAGTGTTAAGACTACGTAGAGTTCCCCTCGGTATTATATTTGATAAAGATATGAGGTATACCTTGAATTTATAGAGAATTATTCATCATGTGTTGGATCCATAGATCAACTTCAACACTACTTATCATCCTCAGACAAATATTTTTTCTGAAATACCCATTTAAAATCTAGAGAATATATTGAGATCACATTAACTTGATTTCCAAGGATGTTGGGATCAAAACCTCCCCCATGTGGATTCTCATATAAAATTAGTTTCCATTATAACATCCAAATGGAACATTATGAGGATCTATATGGGTAGAGGTGTCAGGCTCTGACTTTCTTGGATGATGTTGTAGAGAAGAACCATATGGGATTCCATATTTCTTAAGAGATGATAGAGTAGGTACAAAACATTCAATGTCATATAAAATCAGAAAAAAATAAACTGAAAAATGATGTATACAGTCGTCGAAGAGACCTATAATTTGAGGTTAGATATAATGTGTTCCTTCTTGTATCCCCATGGAAGAAATTCATGAGGTTTGGAATGAAGGAAAAGCTTAGTCCAAGATACTCCAACCCTTTCTAGGTCCTTCTTCACATCGAAGCAGTTCCCTATCAACTAGAACCATCACGTTACCTATATCAAGTACATAATGAGTTTCATGTATCCATATTGAGGAATTACATAACCAAATCCTCAAATGTATTGAATCTATATGTGGTACCATTGGAGAATTATATTTTATTTGAGGAGAATCCAGTGAAAATCATAAATTATCGAGAAAAAGTTCTATGAAAAAATACCACTCAACTAATCAAAGTGCTATGGTGGAACCACAATTTTAAGAAAGTGTCTTTCCAACCCGTAGAGGTGATGAAATAGAATTACCCTCATATGTTTTAGTGTACAAATGAAAATTTCTAGGGTTAAATTTATTAAGGGTGGATAATGTAATGACTTGAACCTTAATAAATGAAATTGCATTTTTTAATGAATACATGAATTATTATGTAATGTAGTAATATAAAACATATAAACTATTTTGATTATTTTATACCATTATAAGTTATATCCTATCAAATTTAAAATACCTTTAATCATCATAAACATTGATATAATAACTGTTATATATTGATTATATTATTAGTATATATTAATGGTTATCATAAAGTCCAATTTTCATGGGAAAAGGATGTGATGGCCTCAACCAATAGGATCATACCCTATGAAGTCCATTTATCATAGATTACAAGGGATATAATATCACTAATATTTTCCCTTAACAAATACCAAGATTAGATTCATTAAATAAAGAAAAAGAGAAACCATTTAGGGTATATGTTTAAGCTCATCAACATCACATCCCAAACCAGGTTCACTGAACCAGCTGAACGAAACCCAACCACCACACACCTTTCCTTACATAATTCACCGGTATAATATAGGTATTTACATATACACCCAATAGTATGACTTTTTATATTTTATTTCCAATAAAATAATAATTATATTTTTTCTTTTTTTATTACTTTTCAAATGATTAGATAACGAGTTAGATAAAAAATAGATTTTGATATAATGAAACTCAAATAAATTTTTTGTGTGAAATATATAGTTTCAATCAATACACACCTTTTTATGAAATTAAAAATCTTTAAAATAAATTTTATTTTAATAAAATATTATTCTTAAATAATATTTATTTATTTTTTAATGATAATTTAATTTTTGAAGCCAAAATATAATTTTTATTAGGGACAAAAAAATATTATTGTAAAAAGACCAGTATTCTTCAATAAAAAAATTATTTTTATTTAAAAGTGTAAATTTTTTTTATCAATATGTTGATATAATAATGTTTTTTTAAAACATCACAACTAAATTAACCAATGGTGAAATTTTCATTATTTTTTGAGATAGTCGAATTTTTTGCTACCAATTAAATAATTTATGTATTATAACCTCATAAATGATGAAAAGTGATTTAATAAACCCCAGAAATAGTATCCATAACCAAAATTTTATTCCCACTTTAAAATAGTTTGTTTTTATTTTATTTGTATGAATTCTCCGGAACCTATAGTATATTTTATGGTTTTAAATTCAATTCTTTCTAAACATGATTCACTTACCCATCAACAAGGGCACTATTTTAAGTATTTAGGTTAATAGAATTATAAAATAATTAAATTCAATCCTCTTTGGTAGTAACCATGAGAAAAAAATGAGATGTTTTGTGGTTCGGATTAATATTTCATATAGCTTTCAAAAACGAAGTATAGAAATTATTAAAGAATTATCCTCTATTTTCCTATATAAACCCACCCAACCTCACATTATTGTTCACTAAAAACCATAACATCAGGAATATACTCCTCTATTCCCTATATAAATCCCTTTTATGGTACCCAAATGCACTTTAGAATATTTTAACAAACTTTTAGAAGAGTTATCTCAAGGTAAGGGATCACTCTCTCATATTTTCCATTCAAGAACCTAGTTTGCATTTATCCTTTTGAATATCAATTTACTATACATTCATTCCTTAAAAATATAACTTTACTATCCAATATTATTTATAATAATTATATATAATTTATAACATCTTTTTATAACCTTTACTTAATCTTTTACTATACCAAATTAAGGTATCCTCTCATTCACCTCTTTATTCAAGCTCATTATTTATATTATTCTTATTGATTTCCAATTGTTTATGTTGGGATATGTTTTCACAAATGACTATAAATTATAATAATATTTTTATGTGATGAGATACCCCTTTTACACTTATTAAACCTTTCAATTAATATTTATAAACCTAGAATATATTGCTGAAAATATCCTAAATTTTTTAATTCTAAACATTTGAATCATGTATACTCATCCCCATCTCAACTCAAAGGTATTACAAAAGAGGTACATATCTTCAATTTATTGGGGATTTACATTTTTTAACCCACACTCCTTAATCAAAGGATTAAAAGTGTTGACATACATCCTTGTGTTGTATGATATATGTGGAACACTTACGCATGTTCATGATATGAGTGTGATGGGTGGACCCAGAATTTTATTTCCCTAAAATGATTTAGTTGATGCTTATTTTCTCCAGTGATGTTATATATGGGAATAAGGAGTAAACCTAATCTATTATGGGAATCATTACACCATGTGATTTTTTCTTGGAAGTTATCCTTAAATATTTCTTATGTATTATTCTTTGTTGTTGCCACGTTCCAATGTTTCTTTTATGTTATCATATTATATAATGATTTTATTCTCATTATTATTATTCTCACCCCTATGATGCTTCTTTAATATGAATATAACATCACCTGAATTACTTTTGTCTTTTTTTTATTTTATTATTTGCTTAATGGGATTTATATCTCAACCCTTCATTATGTATGTTCATAAGTTATCCCACGTAGTATTAGAAAAATCAAGAGAATTTAAGGTCATCCAAGGGAATTATTGTTTATATATTTTAATTTATATTGAAAGTTGTTATTCTATCTACCTAATTACCCAAATACACTATTCCTCACGATATTATTGGGTTGTTTTATGTGTTTATCTATGTAATAAATCAAGAAATAAAGTGAACAAAATATACGGGTTGTGATAGTTATAAGCTTAGTATCCTATGAAAACTAGAAGGAAAAAACTAAAATTCCTACCTAGAATTCTCCTAATTCACAACAATATATAGATATATAAGAACCCAAACAACTTCATTAAAACACAAACACTATAGTAACAGTAAGATACAATATAATAAACACCCATCTTAATATAAATTCCATATAACCTACTCTATCATACTTCTCTTTTTAAAACCATTAGTCATTTCACGTCATTTTTTACATTAAATTAAATTCATATAAATCACCGTGATATTTTCAATTTCATTTAGAACATTACATATTTACATTCCCATTCCATCATAATTATCCTATACACATTTTATCATAGATATTAACAAAAATTAAGTATCATTTACAAATAGAGTTCGGTGTAATAAATTATAGAATTAAGAAGGTCCAAACAACCTAATTAACTTTATATTCATAAATTCAAAAACCATTTCATTCAACATTCTAATAATTTTTTATAGTTTTTAAATATAAAAATATATATTGAAGAGAAATGGAATAAAAATTAAAAAAACTTTATCCAAACAATATAAGGAGGAAACATACATTATATCATTTCCCTGAGATAAATTCCAAGTCACTGGTACAATTATTGGATTTATATAATTAAAATGAATTTTATAATAGAAACCAATCCAAATAGACCATATATTTATAACGAAATGATTTAAAAGAGAGATATGGATTGAATTAATAAGATCATAGAAACATATTCCCATGAAGCATATCTCTATCACAACACCAAGATTGAGGGTTGTGTTATACATAACTTAAATTAAGGCATATCATTTATGAGTGGTATTATAATTATTTAATCTGTACAGGGAATTGGATAATGTAACTATAGTGTGCTGTCAAACAAGGGAATTTTTTAAGAACCATTCATTCAAGTGAAGGGGGTGATCAATTTAAGGATAATGATGGGTTTGGTAATTCAATTCAATGAGATAGAAAATTAATGATTTTCTGTTACACAATGTAACATAGGTAAATTGAAAACATATCATGCGTGAGACTTTCATAACATTAAATTTAGATCAGAAATCCCCTAACACAATAATGTAGATCAATACCATACTAATAAAAATTATTCCAGCATCCACGACACTACAATATATTCCACTAATGTTTTAACATTACATTCATTATAAACATTAATTATGAACCATCACATCCAATAATGATCAATACTACCATCATTCCTATAATAATTATCTGGAATAAAAATTGATAGAGAATAAAGAGATCATGTTAGATCAATGAAGAATTCGACTCCATGAATTAAATTATAAAGATCATTATGAGGGTGATAAAATTATATTGAAATACATTTGGATTTGGTCAAGGATTGAGAGCATATAAATAAAGTTTAACTAATGTGAATGATCAACTTTTATTTATATTGGGACTTTGTTGACCGTTAATATGTCATAAAGAAACTCAAAATGGACATGTTTTCCTTGTTAAAAGAGAGATATGATATCCTAATGTTTAAAATGCATATTTCCAAAAATTATATTAGTAATTGTTTCACCCATTTAAATGCATTTGATCACCACTATGGGAAACACTGTGGTGTAAGAGAATTATCCTCTCCATTTTGGACACCCAAATAAACACCATGATATGGTGAATTTCAGATTTCACTTTTCTAACTCACCCTCATTGATTGAATCCATTTCCATATATAATCACTACTTATATTTCATTCCCCCCATTTCACATAAGTGAGATCACCAAAAAAATACCCTCCTTTATGGCATAGAGGGAATACCCTCTCCTTTCCAATATCTCATCCCTTACTAAACTGTACCCTTTTGGATGGATAAAATAAAATTGATTAGAAGAACATTATGAAAATACCTTCACAATAGACCTGTAACACCCTAAGAAGAACTATGAATTTCCTGATGCTAGATATGTTAAATTTTAAAAAAACCTAAATATCATTTACTCAATTTTTCTCTCACACAAGCCAGGTGAAACTGAGTTTTCATTTAAATGAACCAAGAATATTTGAACATGACTAAGATATACTGTGACACATTTTGGGTGACCCTTACATGAGTTAGAGGTCCTCCTTTATAAAAGATGTGAAATTGTTAGGACTACCTTCACAAAATATTAAAATTTTCAAAAATACAGTTAGACAACAATCCAAATTACGAAAAAAACTCAATTAAAAACAACTGAGACCACCTCGGAACTGCCTCTTAACATCTATGAATCCTAGGAAAACATGGTATATAATTTTAAAAATTGGTTTCTTACAATATAAAATATTATGGTAATAAAATATATTTAGGAGTATTTGGTTTTTTATCTATTACACAATGTATTAGTTTTAAAATATTATAATTTTATTATTGGTTTGTTTATTTTACACATGTTATGTTTTTTAAATTTTGAAAGCTTTATTTCTGCCATGTTTTTTCTTTTACATTTGTTAATGTACATTAAAAAGATTGTATGTTATAACTTCCAAATAGTTATCTTCTTAGAGTGGGATTTTTTTATGGATTAAATTCACCCCTATTGATGTTTTTAAACCCTAGTTATCTAGTAAAACACTTGGTATCCAAGTATGACTCTAAAATTTTTATTTGATATAGTTTGTATCAAATATCGTCTCTTTAGTTTTTATTTTTGATAATTTTAATATTGAGTTTCCCTATAATAATATATAAAATAAGAAAGATATATTTTCTTTTTCATAAATACAGTTTTAATGTTATAAAATTTTAATATAAATCTTGCCTCGATAATTGATGGAGTAGAGTATAAATATTGGAAAGAATCAATGGAAACATATGTTATTAACATTAGAGGTGATATCCTCCACATGTTAACTGGTAAATATAATATTTTAGATAAACATATTTGGAATTATAGTTGACAAAAAACAATAAATTCAACTGAACCATAGTGTGTGGAATACTATAGTTTTTTCAATACAATGAAACATATACATCCAGGTTTTATTTTATAGAAAAGCATATGGAATATAGAAGAAATAAAAAGTTACACATTAGACTTTTAAAGGTGATTGATATAAATAAAGGTATTATAATATGATTTTACCAATAAATTAATTTTTTCATGGTGAATTAGTAGTATAGATACATTAGTTGTTCGTTAATATCATTCAAAGCCTGAAGTCACTTAGTGAGAGATAATTGTTAGATGATCTTATTTTTTATAAAGTGAAAATAATTGTACTAAAATAATGAGTTTTCTAGAGAATTGATATTGAAAAATACAAAAAAATTACTAAATAGTATTTATATATGTAATTATAACTCTAATCAAAAAATTTAATATACCAAAAATCGATATAAAATGAAGAAGAAGAAGAATGAATGAATTTTCATTTTATTTAAATTTTTGAGGTATAACTTATAAAAATAATACTTTAATTAAAACTATATAAATAAGTGTTTTAAAAGATGTACTAAAAGTAGATATTTGGAACTTAGTGAGGGTGAGATTTCTCAGTTTTCTTAGAATATGAAAAAATGTATGGGAAATAAGGAAATTGGAAAGGTCATCAAAAGGATAAGAAAGATAAGTGTGAGAATAAGGATTCATATGTAATATGATGTGATTGTAATAATATTATTCATATTATACTAGATTTTCTGAATTTGAAAAATAATGGAATATACTTGATACGAAGTTGAAAAAAAACATAAAAAGGTACTGAAGGATATATACACCTAGAGTGTTGGTGAAACATTGTTTACTTCAAGTAGTTCATGAGATTATATAAATGATAAGTATAAAGATGTCATGTTGTTTATAATGGATCCAAATAAATAAATCTATTTTAAAGGAAATGTGACACTAGACGCTCTTATTATTTAATATTTTTATTCTTCTAGTTCCTTCTTCTGATTATGAGAAGTAAACCACTTTTTCACATAAATAGAAGGGTAAATATATGAATAGTATGGATAAAATAAATAAATAGTTGAAAAAAGAATTTGATGAAGATAAAGAAGATATTAAAATGGATGATGATAGAATTTTAGGGCTTACTTTTGAGATAAATGATAAATCAATATTTATTTCAATAAGTGATAAGAAACCATAAAATTTTGTATTAGATGAAGAGGATACAAATAAAAGAATCTCAAAGAAGTATTTTAAACTTAATATTAATGCTATTGAGTTTAAGAAGTTAATTTTGAAATTAAATTCTAAACATTAATCCAAGTCTTTTCCAATATCATGATTTGATGATGGAAATGAGATTGCAAAGATGAAATATAAAGTTGGGTGTTTGAAGAAAAATTCTGCTGACTTTAATTTTGAAAGAAATATTAATGAAAATTTGTATAAGAAACCACAAAAAAGAACTAATTTTATAAATTTACACAAATCCATTTGAAGATCTCCTTTTTAGAGTAAATATTTCATGTCAAATAAGACACCATTCTATACAAAATTCTATAGAGGTGGACATTATAAGAATAAGTGTGCACTAAATTGAATCAATGAAAATGTGTCTACTAACAAGATTATATTTTTAAAAATGTGGGAACCAATGGTTATTTTAATGAATGTCTCGGGACTGACACATATTTGTATGTCGAGGACTTAATTACCATAGAAGGATAGATGTTGTGTAATGGAAGTTAAAACAATTGGTACTCTCTAACATTTAATGTTTCATATTATTCTTTTTTAATTTAATGTATGAACACCATTATCAATATTTATAATTTATTATATAATTATATAAATCATATTTTTTGAGATTCTACTTTAATATAAGTATTTATAATAATATTTTTTTCATAATAATTTAAGATATTTTGAGAATATTTTTTTTATTTACATAACATAGAATGATTTATTTCATATATTATTCAACTCCATTAGATATGGGGTTTTTGAATGGATATAATTCATGCAGATAGTTTTTATATCTACCCTTAACCTCTATATAAGATTGAAATATGATCTCAAAACCCCTTAAAGAATAGTATTTTATGGAAAAAGATCTTATGTATAAATCAGAATATAAATTCCTCAAGATTTTATCTTTTTTATTCTAATATAGAATAATCTATAATAAGTGGGTTATGATTAATTTTACTCTATAGGTTTTATAAATACAAATATATTAATTTTAGTTCTATTTTGATTATTTAAATTCTTAGAGATAATCAACTCCATTCATTTAAAAACTAAAAAAATGAATGTTTAAATATTTTTAATGGCATTTTTAGTGGGAATCATTTTGGACTATCATATTGGTTCCAGATCAACAATCATTGATATAACCTATATAAAATGGAATGGACCACCTGTAATATTTTTTGAAATTTTATATAAAGAACAACCATTTTGGATACTTAATTTCTAGGTCACGAGGAGGGTATTTTTGAAAAATTCAATGGAAACTTATGAGGACATTTCATGAAGAGTGGTCATTCTTGAGAGGATAAATAATTAAGATTGGTTTTATATGTATGAATCACTACTAAAGATGTTTTTTCATTTTCCTGGTTGGAAAGTGATAAATATACTATATGATGATCACCAGTTGTTCCATCCACATATTATCCTATCACCAATTAGGCCGGGTTTCCATCCGACCCGACGCCCAACCTGGTCCATGACATGGCCTGAAGGGCATTCCAGATCCCCACATGCTGGAAAAAGTGACCAGGTATCGAATGAAAATCATTGGAAATGATTTACCTGTATATAACATGTTAAAATAACAAATAGAACCCAAAAACCATATCTGAAAATTTTAACCAAAAATCCCTTCAATAAATTCAAAAATTTACATTTTACATCTAAACAAAGTCCAAAAAGGAAAAGGATGACAAGGAAAACCCAAACAACTCTCAAACCTTTGTGTAACAAGAGGAGAAGCATCATTAAGACACTAGAAAAAAGAACCGCCAACCCGACACATCTTGATTTAGCTTGAAAAAAATAGAGAACAGAGTTTGCATACACCCAAAGGTGTATTTAGGGTGTGAGACAAAGGCCTAGTAGGATACCACCAAATAAAATATTCCATGCGATAACGATCAAGAAATATTTTTAATATTCTTATAAAAAATTACACTTTTAAATTACTTTTAATAAAAACTTTTACATGTTAAAAGTTAAAAAGAAACACTTGAAGAAAAATATTTCACAAATACCATTTTAAAGAGGAAGTGAAATTTTAACAAGAACACACACATACACAAGTGGTCCTCCATATAATGACGGAAGGAAACACATCATGAATAGTAGAGCACTCCGAGTAAACCCCCTAAGGTATATCCTGCTCAAATGGGGCCATAGAACCTCATATCTCGGTGAAAAATTTACCATACAATATTCATTCTCGTGCACATTAGCCACTAGTAGGGAGCATACCCATAACATACTGGCCCCATCATCATCATCATAGTTTATTTAGTGTTTTCATCATCAAACTTGCTACGTGAAATAGTGTCCAAACACCATGGGATCTCTAACATTCTTGTTCTAATTTTCCCACCTAGATACTCTGGATTTTCCCTTGTGCCCAAACAAGTTCAACATTCATATGGTACATCACTTACACATATCAAAAAACAAACAAAACCTTACACACGGAAGCCATCACTGGCATACCCAAACACCATTTTAAAATAAACACACACACTCTAAAATACCTTTCCAAAATACATTTTTAGTTACTATATCATTTAAAGAAAAACCAAGAATACTTTACACCAAAGAAAAGAACTTGATTCCAAGTTAAGATGTCAGTTTAAAACCAAATACACAATGTAATCACATCCAAACATATTTTCCATCCTTAAACAATGTTTAGATCAATTTTAAAAGTGAACAACAAGGAAAACCCACCAAATTTGATTCATTTTCCTTTGAAAAATTCCATTCAAACCAACACACACATCAAAAACCTTAAAAACACACTTCGCACTATCGAAAAAACCCTTAAAAAATGCTCTAGAAACATCAAATTAAATCATAGATCAACGCACCACCAATCCCTATATTAAAAATCCAATTGAAACCTTTAGACACACAAACCACTTAAAAAAACATCATAAGCACCATATGATTAAGTTAATAATCCATTTGAATAATTTATAAAACATCCACAAATGGAACAACTATAGTTTACACCAAAACATACCCAGATTCACATTAAAAAACATCACTTTAAAACTAAACACAAAACATCATCACACTAAAACTTATCTCACACCTAACAACCAATATATAATTTTTTTTATTAAACATAACTTCATTTTTCCAGACACGCAACCATTTATTTTAGAGGAAAAAATAATTTCTAATAAAAACATGCATTAAATTACCACCAAAACATACTTTTCACACCAAAAATAATTATGTGAACATTTGTAAGAATTATCACATCAAAACCAACTAGAAAAACATAACTGTTTCTAAAAGGCGACATAATTCCATTATACATGCATGTAAAAATATTTTTAAAACACAATATGCACTATCTGATTTACCTATAGGACATGTAAAAATTAATTAGATAAACAAATTAAATCGTATAAGAGTGTTAGATCATGAAACGACCTACCTCGCATAATTTGTTTTCAAATCTATAGAGAATCACCCATCGCCCCAAATGCGCACTATAATCAAACTGAAGGTGTAACGTAATTATTGAAATCGGAAAAAAATACCTAAAATTAAGACCCGAATTAACACACTAAATGATGGAAACACAAAAATCCCAAACGAGTAGGAATAAAACCCTATAAAATAGGAGGAAGGGATTACTCGGAGGGCAGAGGGATAGGCGACGACACAATGGGAGTTCGCCGAGGAGGGTGGGGTTTTAGGGGTGTAAGTGGGATGTACTAAAAGGTCGGCCGAGAATAGAGGGGCATGACATGACAGGATGGAGGATGGTTGGAAGGGAGGTGGATGGTTTGGCGTCCGACCAAGGAGCAGGAGCGTGCAAGAGGAGGGAGGAGGGTGGAGTCAGGCGGTGGCCTCGTAAAGCAGGGGGGTTGCGAAGGGATACAGGGGGGAGGAGAGACATGAAAACCCTAAGGAAAATAAGATAATCAAACCTAAAAAAAGAATCAATTGTAATAATAATAATATACTCAAATAATATTATTATTATCATTAAAATTATTTACTAAACATTTATCACATTCAATTAGATATCTTTATTAAAAAATCATTTTATTTAATTAGTTGACCAACGCCTCGGTCACACAACGGCCCTGGAGAAGCCACATGACTTCACAATTATGCTTCCCCATGCATCGCATGCTAAAAATTCCCGAAAAACTCATTTATTAACAAAAACAAGAAATTCAACTGGGATTCGACCCGCACCTCAGCCGAGAATTTTGAAGCCCAATAAAACAAAATATAATAAAAGACATTAACTTGTTTAAATATTGAAAATAATAATAATTATCATAATATTAATAAAATCTAAATTAATTTTTATATTTTTAAAAGTAATAATAATAATATTATTATTCTAAAACAATATTATTATTATTGTCATTAAAGCAGTATTTTAAAATTTAAGAAAACTTATTTTTTTTATCATCATTTTATTTCACATATTTATTCCATTATTCATGTATGTTTTAATTTATTTTGAAAACCTGGCAGGTCACGCGGTCTTAGAAGTGCATGCTACTCATGCACCCAATGACACTATACTAAAAAAGTTCCCTTTTCTCAACCAAGATCCAAATTTTTTAAACACTGGTCCACCCAAAACCCAATGAAAAAAACACTAGTATATAATATAACAAAACAAAATAAATTGAAAAAGTCAGGCTGCGAAAATTCTTCCCACTATAAATATTTTCGTCCCTGGAAAGCCACAAATAAGGCTGTGGCCTAAAGTAGAAAATGACCCACCCCAAAGATTCAAAGGGGGTCCCTGAAAAAACAAGTGGAAGGAGGAAAAAGCATCGTGTTTAGAGATAGTTAATTTAATAAAAACCTTAAGAAACTGGTAAAAAGTATTTTCTCTAAGTGTCACCTACCCCAAAGAGCTTGGACACCTCTGGTTGATTAATCAAGGAAACAAACTCTTGACACAGGGATCCCAAACAGACTCCTCACCATAAGAATAGGAAAATGTCATCTTATTTCTAGGGAGTTTCATTGAGGATGCCAATGGTTCTGACAACCATTGGCACCAATGAAAACACATGAAATCAGAGGCTTCCCATCACTGACCCAACACCCCACCAAAGGGTGGGGAGGATGGGCCCCCACCATCGGTGTTAAAACTACAACTAAATACTAACCAACATCTCACCATCCCTAGATGAACACCATTCAACTTTGAGAACAATTCGCCTAAACAGACCCCATAAGGACCGCTAAAAGCGATTACATTTTGTGGGAAACAACACCCAGGACATTAAGTTAATGAGACGACCACACCTTCTCATAACCACATGAAACCTCACACACCCAATCCGGTCATTTAGAACGGAACAACAAAATTAAATTATTTAAACTCCCATACCCTTCAACACCGATGACAAAAGTAAAGTCGAGGTCCTATACACTCTTGGGGTGTTTGACCACGTTCCAACTTCACTTCAAGGCCTATGGTTGGAGACCGGACGTTTGAAGCATCTCCTTCCTCATAGTCAGGCATTGAAGACTCCCGAATGGAGATTATTCTTGTGGTGCTACACTCAACCATACCACAACTGAGAAAACACCAATAAACACATCTTACCACAACATCCAACTAATCTATCACAACAAATCCACTATTGCTCTTCAAAGAGAGATAATGATTCAAGATGTCACCTAACATAACCCTTGCGATCGATAAAAGCAATACAATCCTTTCAAGCATCGGTCAACACTGATAACTCCAAATTGCCTTCTCCATTCCCCGCTTGAATTCCTTTCACCACTTCCATGAGGGACCTCCATACGCAATAGTGTCAAACATCATACCTGACGACTTGGAAAACTCAAAGAGACCAAAACTCCTATCAAATCCCCTCACATCTTTCATCTCGTTGAGAGAGGATCTGGTTAACCGAAAAGGGAAAAACTAATAGACTTAGCACTATCACTAAAAAGGAAGATTCCGTGCTTTAATCAATTGCAGTTTTGGAAAAAGGAGAATTACCCGTAGCCACACCTCAATCGCATGCTAATGCCCCATGGGGGTGTACAGCAGTCAAAAAAGAAAACCACAGACCCAATAAAACTAGTCCAATGGTCAAGAAATAGTGCAAGAGAACACTAGACATGAAAAAGGAACCACTATAAGGGCTTCCCGAAGAACTTTTCAAAAGAAACCACAAACCACATGCTTTCACACCAACTGGAAAATAAGAATTCATACTCAAGAAAAAAATAATTCAAAAAGTATTCTCGGCTCTAAATGCATCACATCCAACATTTCAAAAATACAAGGACCCACCACACAACCACCGATTATTAAAACACCAAATATCTTTTACTTAAAAACTATATTTCAAAAAATTCCAAATGAAGAGACAAGGAGTGATGTAAGAGGAGACTAGTATCGGTGGGTGACTGGGACATATGGTTGGTGGCCATATGCCAATCACGTCATTGCCACATAGTGTATTCTACGATATTTTCCCCATATCTACATGGCTTCCCAGACCCTGAGAGCTCACTGGGACCACTGAACCTACACCCTTTTAGCTTCCCCTAAACAAGATTAATCACAAGGAACAACGAATCGGACAAAACTCAACTTATCCTAGTAACTCGGGACCTACCACAAGGTGTGCTGGCCAAGAACCTTCTTCATAGCTAGAACGTTGAGTTCTGTCACCCTTATCATTGATCAAACTAGACTCTATCCCAAAGGAACACAAACCAAAAGAGAAAACCTGCTCTGATACCATTTTGTCACGAACTAGGCTGGGTTACCATCTGACCCGGCCCCGACCCGGTCCACGACATGGGAAGAAGCCAAAAAGGACAATGACGCCGAGAGAAACCCAAGAAACTCTCAAAACATCGTAAAACAATAAGAGAAGTACCCTCAAGACACTAGGAAGAAGAACTGAAAACCTGACACATCATGCTTTAGCTTCAAACAATGAGACAACTGAATCTGCATACACCCAAAGGTGTATGTAGGGTGTGAGCCAGAGGCCTAAAAGGATACCATAAAATAAATGATTCAACGCCACAACACTCAAGAGATATATTTAATATGATTATCCAAAATTATACTTTTAAAATACATAAAAAATCATTTTAAAGTTAAAAGTTAAAAAGAAACACTTGAAGAAAACTATTTCAAAAATACCATTTTAAAGTGAAAGAAAAAATTTACCAAGAACAAACAGATACACAAGTTGTCCTCCATATGCAGACGAAAGGCACGACTTCATGAATATTAGAGCACTGTAGGTAAATACCTTAAGTTCTATGTGGGGCCTTAGAACCTCATATATCGGGGAAAATGTAACCATACAATATCTATTCCCATGAACACGAGCCACTTGTAGGGAGAATACCCATAACCTAGTGTCCCCCAATCATCATCATCATTATAGTTTAGTTAGTGTTGTCATCGTCAAACATGCTACGTGGAATAGGGGCCAAACCCCACGGGATCACTAGCATACCAGTTCTAGTCTGCCCACCTAGACATCCAAGATTTTACCTTGTGCTCAAACAAGTTCTACATTCACATGGCACATCACTTTCACATATCAAAAACAATACAAAACCTTACACACAGAAGCTATCAGTTGCATATCAAAACACCATTTAAAAATAAACACGCACACTAAAATACCTTTCCAAAATACATTTTTAGTGACTTAATCAGTTCAAGAAAAACCAAGAATACTCTACAACAAATAAAAGCGCTTGATTCCATATAAGGATGTCACTTTAAAACCAAATACACAATGTAACCATATCCAAAAATGTTTTCCATTTTTCAAAAATTTTCAATTCAATTCCAAAAGTTCACAGAAATGAAAACCCAACCAAGGTGATTCATTTTCCTTTGAAATTCCATTTAAATCTACACACACCTCAAAGACATTAAAAACGCACTTTTCACTGTTGAAAAAACCCTTGGAACATGTTCTAGAAACATCACATGAAATAAAACATAAAATAACCACCAATCCCTATATAAAAATCCAATTTCAACCTTTAGACACATAAACCACTTAAAAATCATCATACGTACCACATGATTATGTTAATAAACCATTTGAACAATTTATAAAACATCCACAAATGGTGCAACCAAATTTTACACCAAAGCATATCCAATTTCACATTAAAAAGCATCACTTTAAAACTAAACACACAACATAATCACACAAAAAATTTTCTCTCACCTAACAACCAACATATAAAAAATTTTAATTAAGAAACACATCAATTTTCCTCACACTCAAACATTTATTTTAGAGTAAAAATTCATTTATAATAAAAACATGAATAGAATTACCACAAAAACATAATTTTCACACCAAAAATAATTAAGTGAACATTTTCAAGAATTCTCACATCAAAACCCACAAGAAAAACATAACTGTTTCTAAAAGGAGACCCAATTCCATCATACATGAATGTAAAAATATTTTTAAAACACATTCTTCACTACCCAATTTAAATATAGGACATGTAAAAATAAATTACATAAACAAATTAAATTATCTAAGAGTGTTAGAGCATAGAACCACCTACCTCGCATGAATAATTTCCCAAATCTTGAGATAATCCCCAATCAAACCTAATGTGAACCATAATTGAACCAAAGGATAAACATAATTAATGGAATCGAGATAAATTACCTAAAATTAAGACCCTAATTAACACCATAAATTCTAAAAACATAGAAACCTCAAATGAGTAGGACTAAAACCCAAGAAAATATTAGGAAGGGATTACCGAGAGGGGAGAGGGAGAGGCGGTGACACAATGGGGATTTGCCAAGGAGTGAAGGGTTTCAGGGGTGAAAGGGGGTGGCGCGACAAGGTTGGTCGGGAGCAGAGGGGCACAATGCGATGTGATGGAGGCTAGATGAAAGGGAGGAAGCTAGTTTGGAATATGACCAAGGAGTAAGAGCGCGCAAAAGGAGGGAGGAGGGTGGAGTCAGGCGGCGACCTGGTAAAGGAGGGAAGGGGGTGTGTTGCAATGGGATACATGGGGGGAGGAGAGACCCGCAAACCCTAAAGAAAAAAATGAAAATAAAACCTAAAAAACCACAACAACAACAACAATATACTCAAATAATATTATTATATTCATTAAAATAATTTTTTAAACTTTTATCACATTCAATTTTATTTATTTATTTAAAATTCATTTTATTTAATTAGTCGACCAATGGCCCAGTCACACAATAGCCCTACAGAATCCACATGTCTTTGCAATTAGGCTTCACCCATGCATCACATTCTGAAAATTCCCAAAAAACCCATTTATCAACAAAACACCAAATTCAACTGGGATTCAGCCTGCACCTCGGCGGAGCATTTCGAAGAAAAATAAAATAAAAGACATTAAATTATTTTAATATTAACTGTAAAGTCCCAGAATTTCCATGTAATTTTATTTTTAATTAAATTGGAATATTAAGAGTCCACTAAAATTGACGGCATGTGATTCTGAGGCTCTGAGTGCCCGGAATCAATTTCTGAACTTTTGTTTGGGTATATTCAATAAACGTGCGAGCAGGTTTCTCTAACTTTTGAACTGGTGATCGGAATTGAAATTTGAGGACACCATTGAACTCACAGTGCTGGTATTTTCTTAAGGAGACCTTCACCTCGACCGTAGTGGGTCGAGAGTGAAAGATAGAATTTGGGTTTTTTATAAAAGAATAAAATAAAATAAAATGGTGTAACATTTTATTTTTATTTTATTTTGAAGCCTCCCATGTGGATATTTCACAGGTGGGGACCAGCTGACTAAAACCTCCCATGAGAGGTTATATAAGTGGAGACCACCAAGCCTAACTTCCCATGAAATTTTATGGTGGTGTGGACCACTCGAGGCTTAATACCCCTTGAAACCGTTGAACTCCCTCATAAATGTGGGGAAGCCTCTTAAACATCTCCAAATTAAATGGTTCCACCCCCTTACATTTATTATGCCAAACTATGTAATTAAATAACCCAATTTGAAATTGTGCCAACAATTAAATTGGGGAAACATATCATTTTGGCTACTTTGCAATTTGATGGATTTTGGGAGAGAAAAAATATTGGTAGGATTTCACTTCTACAACGAAAAACACCATCGAAAAATGTTCTTCGGAAATCAAGGAAGTGGACGACGAGAAAGCTTGAAATCAAAGTGTGGTTTCAGAAGTGATGATTGTTGGAACTCTCTTCGCCTTCTTTGACATCCTTCTCGCACCAACGTCAATGAACAATCCAGGGTAGGGGTTTACTTGTGTATGATTATTTGTGGGAAGTTGTAAGGTGGTGGTTTAAAACTATTATCACTTTCTGTTCTTCATAATTCTTCATAATTTAAGAAGGAATTATAGTCGCTTGCTACTGCTATAATGCGGACAGTACAAGCCACACAAACTCAGCATGTCCTCTCCGTAAACCTTGTGGTTAATTGTTGATCGCGATGGAATAACAACTACAAATGACGGTGGGGCACGAGAACGGCATCCAACACCACTACTGGCAACGACGAAGGCGACAATACAACAGCACCGCCCCGCGGACACTGCCGTCGCGCGGCCTCCGCACCCTTCGACCCCACCGTCCACGGCCGAACCCCATGTCGAGTCGCCGCCCTAGAGCTAGGATATTGCGCTGCGGCTGAGCTAAACCCCACGGCTGGGCCGATGCCCCAAGACCGAGCCACCACCCTCCACGGCTGGGCCATTGCCTCGCGACCGAGCCTCCACCGCCCCGCGGCCGGGTCACCGCCTCATGGCCGGGTCGCCACCCCGCAGCCGAACCGCCACCATCCGCGGTTACACCGCTGCCCTGTGGTCGAGCCGCCCCATTCCCTCGAGACACCCCCTAGCCGAGCCAGCCTGCAGTGTTTCCCTCCCAGCAGAGCCACCCCAGGTCGGGTCGAGCTGCCCCGCGCCCTAGAGGCACCCCCGCAGCCGAGCTGCCATCCGCGGTCGAGCTGACCCATGGCCTCTGCCGCCCCACGACACGCGCGACTTCCGCCGCCCCTCGCGGCCTGCCGGACCACCAAGTGGGCCAGGCTACACCACGTGTTGGGCTGGGTCAACTTGAACCAGGTTGTCCTAGGGTAGGTCGGGTCGGGTTGGTCTGACCGGGTCGGACCGGACCTAGACTAGATACGACCCTATACTTTACATGGGCCATAACTTTATCACCATAGGTCCGTTTAACTAACCTTCAGTGGCACTAGAAACCATGGAGTGAGGAGGTCCCTTTGGTATACCCCACTGTAGTTTTGTATAATGTTGGGGAAGGGTCAGGTTGGATCGAGCACGAATCCAACCAGGACCTCGAGACAAAATGCTAATAACTCATAGAATGAGTGTCGGAATAATGCGTCGTCTATTCCATTGAGATCCCTATGATGTGGCGGTACTTTAAGATAGTTCTTCGTGGTACTTCGTGGCAGTTGGATTATCGACCAGTAGCATGTGGAATGGATCCTCCCGGAGACGAGTAGGCTTAGTATGGGAACCCAGTAGCTGGCTGTGACAAGAAGAATGAAGAGAAATCCTGTGTCGGTTAGATCCTAGCGATCCTGTGTGGGTCAGATCCTAGAAATCCTGTGTGGGTCAGCTCCTAACGATCCTATGTGGGTCAGATCCCAGCGATCCTGTGTGGGTCAGCTCCTAGCAATCATGTGTGGGTCATCTCCTAGCGATCCTATGTGGGTCATCTCCTAGTGATCCTATGTGGGTCAGCTTGTTTACAGAGTAAGATGATTCAGTAGTTACATATAATCATCTCTACTACTGTACATAAGTTATAACTGGTGTTAGTTGATTTCGTACCTGTGTGGTACTTTCCTTGTGGTAATACCTTTTTGGTTTTCCTTCTTTTGTGGAAGAGTTGATATTTGGAATTTGGGATGGAACCAGTGTTTTTTCTCATGTTTGAGATGGTAATACAAGATAACTTAGGTATATGTATTGTAATATACATAATTAGGGTTATCATTCGATTTCATTCTTTGTAATTTATCCTTTGTGGATTTTTTGAGTCTTTGAGAGTCTCGGGGACCCTACTGAGTATCGTTGTACTCACCCCTACACGGGCTATGCTCGTACTGTGTTTTGTTTGGTGCAGACGACAAACAGTGCTGATCGAAGAAGAGGGTACTGGGACTGGACGATGCCCTGAGGTGGATCATACGGTGTGTCGGTATGTAGAGGAGATGGGCGGACATGTAGTTTTGAGGAGGCGATATGTACCTACCCTTTAGGTAGGAACCTCAGAGGATGATCTGGTAACTGTCTTTATCTTTCTTCATTTGTATTGTATTTCAGTTGTACTTGCACCTTTACTATTGGGCTTGTATTCCAGACACTTTTACTTTGAGAACTCTTTTGGTTATACAGTTTGCTTGTGTTTTTATCTTGATGTGTGCTTGGTTACATATGTTTACAGGTTATAATGGAAATTCCTTCCCAGTTTTAGGGAATATGCCTTTCAGTGCTAGTCGTCATCCCCTGGCCTGGGGAAGGTGGGTTTGGGGTAGTCACGACACGAGCCCCAGGGGACGTGTCATGAGAAATTGGTATCAGAGCAGTCGGTTTTACTATAGAACATAGGACCCTGATCTTTCTTTTTAATGTCAATAGTGTTGAGTGTAGTGAGTGTGGTTATCAGTTTAGGGAATCCAGTGTGGGTGTGGTGGCCGACGTATCCATACACCAGGACCCTGACATCTGATTTCTGACTCAGTGCACAAAAACACTGATTTCTTGTGTGTTTTCAAGAGTTATCTTTGTGATCTCTTTGAGTCAGCTCACCAGGTATAACATATTGACCATGTAACATATGTTTCTTTTCTGGATGTCTCCATGTAGACAGCCAACTCGGGGTCTGAGAGTAGTATGAACTGATAGGCCACCTAGCGACGAGGCCTCGGTGTTGGGCCCTCTTCTAGTAGAGGCACTAGCGAAGGCACCAGTGGAACCATTACCCATTGGGCCGTCGATGCCACCAGCTCTATTAGTAGAGAGTGCACGCCTCTTGAGCGTGTTGCATGAGTTCCAGCACCAGATTCCACCCAGGTTCAGGGGAGAGATGGAGCCATAGGTAGGTGAGGATTGGTCGGAGGCTGTAGTGAGAGTCTTATGACTAGTAGGGACACCATCCAATCTCATGGTGATCCTTTCCACCAGCCTTCTACAGGAAGTAGTAGGAAGATGGTGGAGCTTGATTCTCTAGGTTCAAAATGAGGTGATGCTACTCCGGGCAGACTTCGAGAGCCTATTTTGGGCAGAGTTTGTCTTAGAAACTCTTTGCGCAATGCGTATTCAGGAGATACTTCATCTGTAGTAGGGCAGCATGACTATGGCTCAGTACTCACTGATATTCACTGACCTCTGAAGTTACTCTATTGATATTGTGCGGGACCCATTATTCAGGGCCTCGACCTTCGAGCAGGGGCTCAGGCGAGAGATCAGGTCTTCGATGATCTCACTCAGCATCCCGATGCTGGCGGGAGTGTTAGAGAGATCCCTCTTTATAGTGAGTTTCCTTTTTGAGCAGTCACCAGCAGCGAGACCCACCACCAGTCGTTACATAGAAGAGTCTTCTATAGCTGGCAGCAGAGAGATGACGCAGAGGTCCAAGAGGAGCAGACCTATAGGGGGATGTCTGCAGGACTCGGGGTCAGTTGTGCGAGGCACCCGAGGAAGAGACGGTCATACCAGGAGTGGGAAGTGTTACGCATGCGGTGGGTAGGGTCACATGGCTCCTGACTGTCCAAGCTTCCATACAGATGATCAGAAGATGGTCAAAGTAACGCCGAGACAGAGATAGAGGTTCATCCTAGGAGGTCTGCAGGGAGTAAGCGGGCATGGCAGAGGAGCAGGTCGCATAGATAGTGGTCGGTGATGATTCGATATGTTACCGCCACCACCACTAGGATGTCCACCCCGACCGCAGGGAGCAGGTGGACAGGGGTGAGATCAGCTCCAGGCAGCTGAGGCTGATGATCACGGTACTCCAAAGATGATATGAGGTACGATCTGTTTCTACTCCACCTTAGCTGCAGTACTTATAGACACAGGTTCCAATCATTCTTTTATTGCCACATCCCTCATTCAGAGCTCAGAGATTCCAATAGAGTCGTTGGCTCGATCCTTAAGTCTATAGACTCCTATGGGAGCGGATTTGAGGATTACACACTGGTTCCGGTAGTGCGAGCTTACTCTAGGAGGCGAGAGCTTTGGCTGGGATCTCCTAGTAGCGACGTCGAGGCCTTACGATGTCATATTGGGTATAGACTAGTTATCTATAGTCCATGATCAGATAGAATGTATTAGGTGCAAAGTGTAGTGTGTCCGTATGGATGGGACCATGTTTACCTTTATCGACGAGAAGGGATCCTTTGCATCACATGATAGACTTACCTGGAGGAGAGTGCAGCCAATCACTCATCAGTTGGCTAGCCTTACCCTCAGAGAAGTTGAGGTGAAGTGTCCTAGCTATCTTGTAGTGGTGGACCAGTACACATATGTCTTCCTTGATGATGTTTCGGGTCTACCTCTTCACAGATAGGTGGACTTTTACATTGACTTGTTCCCCGGGATGACACCGATATCTACACCAGCATATTGGATGGATACCGTGGAGCTTCGTGAGCTGCAGGTACAGCTAGAGGATTTCCATGGGAAGGGATTCATTAGGCCCAGTGTTTCACCGTGGGAAGCCCCAATTTTTTTCTCCAAGAAGGCAGATGGCAGCTTGAGGCATTGTGGTGACTATGGAAACCTGAATCAGGTGACCGTGAAGAACATGTACGCACTTCCAAGGATTGATGATCTCCTTGATCAGCTGAAGGGAGCACGGTTGGTCTCGAAGATAGACCTCAGATCAGGCTATCACCAGATCATAGTACGAGATGAGGATTTGCAGAAGATGAACATTAGATATTGGTATGACCATTATGAGTTCTTGGTTATGTCATTCGGTGTAACCAGTGCTCCATCAGTTTTCATGGGACTCATGAACAAGATCTTTCAGGCACACCTTGATTGCTTTGTAGTAGTTTTCGTCGACGACATTCTGATCTACTCGGCTACTAAGGAGGAGCTTTCCTATCATTTGTAGATAGTTCTGAACACACTCTGAGAGCACCATCATTATGGTAAGATCTCGATGTGCCAGTTCTGATTCTGAGAGGTTCACTTTCTGGGACATGTCATATTAGAGGCTAGAGATGTATTGGATCCAGTGAAGATTGAGGCGGTACTTTTTGGGGAGGCACCCAGGAGTGTGACGGAGGTATGAGGTTTCCTAGGTTTGGCTAGATACTACTGGAGGTTTTTTTCCAAATTTATCCAAAGATTCAGCAACTCTATCAGCGATGACAAAGAAGAGGAAACCCTTCTGGTGGTCAGAGAGATGCCAACATAGTTTTTAGGAGCTGAGGCAAAGGCTGACTAGTTCCCCCCATGTTGAGGATTACAGAGGAGGGAGTAGGTTACATAGTCTACTACGGCACATTTGGGACCAGTCTTGGATGTGTTCTGATGCAAGAGTGAGTAGTGAACGCATATGGTTCTCGGCAGCTGAGACAGTATGAGAAGAACTATGCTACTGATGACCTGGAATTAGCAGTAGTGGTCTTTGCATTAAATATGTGGAGACACTATCTGATGGGAGAACGTTTTAGTCTACTCGGATAAAAAGAGTCTGAGGTATATCTTATCTCAGAAGGACCTGAACGTGAGACAACGGTGTTGGCTTGAGTTCCTCCAGGACTATGAATTCAACATAGTCTATACTCTTGGGAAGGAGAATGTTGTAGCATATGCACTCAGTAGGAGGTCTAGTATACAACTAATAAGATAGGTGACGAAGAAACTATACGCTTCGCAGATATCCTTTGTGGATAGAGATGGCGTAGATTTTCTTCAGTCTCATACTGTCACTCCCCCACTTCTTTAGAAAGTCAGGCAGATGCAGCGTGGGGACGCTGACTGTGAGACACGACGTGCTCAGATATCCATAGGATAGGCACCTGATGAATTTTCTGATGTTTGGGAGCATGTCATACTCTTCAGGGGGCATACCATGGTACCAGTGTCACTTTGAGATGAAGTTTTGAGGGAGTTCCACACATCCCCTCTATCGGTACATCCAAAAGTGGCAAAGATGTTCCAGGATCTCCGACGACAGCAATGGTGGCCAGGAATGCAGAAATCAGTAGCAGAGTTTGTCTCTCAATGCCTCACTTATTAGTAGGTGAAGGTGGAGAATCAGGTACCAAAAGGCTTGGTTCAGCCTTTAGAGATCCCAGAGTGGAAGTGGGATGGGATATCCATGGACTTCGTGACAGGACTTCCACGTACGTCCAAAGGTCATGACTTGATCTGTGTGATCGTCGACCGACACACTAAGTCAGCCCACTTCCTACCGATCAGAGGGTAGGGTTCAGTAGAGATCTTGGGATGCCTCTATATATAGGAGATTGTGTAGCTACATGGTGTACCCTCGACGACTGTCTCCGATCATGATGCACATTTTACTTCCTAGCTATGGAAGGAGTTGTAGGAGGCTTTCAGTATGCAACTTTGTTTGAGCACCGCCTTCCATCCTCAGACGGAAGGCCAGACTGAGTAGACCATTAAGAACCGTGAGGAAATGTTGTGTGCTTGTGTCCCTGACTTCGGTTGCAATTGGTAGGATCACTTTCCTTTGGTGGAGATTTCATATAACAACATTTATCACTCCACCATTGGGGTGGAACCTTTCGAGGCCTTAAACGGGTGACCTTGCAGATCACCTTTCTGCTGAACTGAACTAGGGAAGTTAGCACTCATGGGACCCAAGATGGTATAGGCTACCACATAGAAGGTGAAAATCATCCAGGAGCGAATGAAGACTGCACAGAGAAGGCATAAGTCTTATGTTGGGAGGAGACAGAGACCTCTGGAGTTCGCAGATGGCGACCACGTCTTTTGACGCGTCTCATCCCAACGAGGTCTGCAGAGATTTGGATGAGGCGGAAAGTTATCTCTAAGGTTCATCATACCTTTCTAGGTCCTCAGAAAAGTTGGCGAGGTGGTGTACCACTTATCCCTTCCACCTCAGTTGCACTGGGTGCACAACATCTTCCTCGTATCCCAGCCAAGAAGATACATGCACGACCCTTCCTACATCATCGAACACGAGGAGCTGGACATCGATGATGGGACAACTTTTACAGAGGTCCAGTAGAGATTGAGGATCGACATGAGCAGGTCCTTTGTGGATGTTCGATACCTTTGGTGCGCGTTCCCCGACAGCATGGGAACCTACAGGAGAGCACATGGTAGCGGGAGGCTCAAATGCATGCTCAGTACCCCCACTTGTTCCCTTAGTTTGAGTTTTGGCTTATGGGGATGTAAATCCCTGAGGTGGAGAAAATGTAAAGACCTAGAATTTCTATATAATTTATTTTTTAATTAAATGTAAATTTTAAGAGTCCTTGAAAGTGGATAGAGCATGATTCTGAGGCCCAGAGCGCTCGAAATGAATTTCTAAACTTTTTTTCGGGTACGTTCAGTAAACATGCAAGCGGGGTTTTCTAACTTTTGAGCCGGTGCATGGAATTGAAATCAGAGGACTCTGTTGAACTCGTAGCGCCATTATTCCCTAAGGGAGACCTTCACCTTAACTGTAGTGGGTTTATAGTGAAGGATAGAATTTGGTTTTTTCATGAATGAATAAAATAAAATAAAATTGTGTAACATTTTATTTTTATTCTATTTTGAAACCACCAATGTGGATATTTCACAGGTGGGGAAAACCTGAACTAAAACCTCCCATGAGAGGTTATAGAGGTGGGGACCACTGATCCTAACCTCCCCTAGAGGGTATGGTAGTGGGGACCACCCTAGGCCTAAAACCCCTTGAGACCCTTGAACTCCCTCATAAGTGTGGGGAAGCCTCTTAAACTTCCCCCACTTAAATGGTGCCACCCCGTTCAATTTATTATGTCGTCCTATGTAATTAATTAACCCAATTTAAAATTGTGCCAATAATTAAATTGGGAAAACATATCTTTTTGGCTACTTTTCAATTTGGTGGATTTGGGGTGAGGAGAAATATTGGGAGGATTTCACTTCTGCAACAAAGAACACCATCGAAGAACCTTCTTTAGAAATAAAGGAAGAGGACGATGAGCGAGCCCAACTTTGAAGCATGGTTTTTGAAGGAACGATTGTTGGAAATCTATTCAGATTTTTTGACTTCTTTCTCGTGCCAACATCAACGAAAAATCCATGTTAGGGGTTTATTTGTGTATGATTATTTGCGGGAAGTTGTAGGGTGGTTGTTTGAAATTATTCTCTCTTTCCGTTCTTGATAATACTTCCTAATTCAAGATGGAATTATAGCAGCCTGCTACTGCTCTAATGCGGAGATTACGGGCCAAAAAAACACAACCATCCTCTCTGAAAACATTGTGGTTAATTGTTGATCGTTATGGAGGAACAACTATGAAACACGGTGGGGAACGAGAACAGCGGCTATCCCCACCGCCAGCTGTGAAGAAGGCGACAACACAACGATGCCACCCCACGGACACCGCTGCCTCATGGCCTCCACACCCTATGGAACCGCCATATGCAGCCAAACCCCATGGTCAAGCCACAACCCCACAGTCGAGCTGAACCCCGCGGTCGAGCGGCCATCCCTCAGCCGAGCCGCCGCCCCGTAGCTAAGCCGCTGCCCCACGGTCAAGCCGCCACTTTCCGCGGCCGAGCATCCACCTGCGGTCGGGCCGTCGCTCGCAGCTAAGCCACCACCAACCTATGGAGGGGCCGCCGCCCTATGGCCGGGTCACCTCCCTCTGTGACCGAGCATCCACCCACAGTCGGGCCACTGTCCAGTGGCCGAGGTTCCACCACCCCATTGGAGGGTCGCCGCCCCGCGTCCGAGGCGCCACCCTTCGCGGCTGAGCCGCCACCCGCGGCCTCCGCCCTCCAGTCTGAGTTTCACCGGGCCAGGCCGAGTATCTCTGCACCCTCACGAGACCCCCCTGGCCACGCCTCCCCATGACCTTCGCCCTCCTGGCCGAGCTACCTCGCGCCCTCTCCGTATCCCCATGGCCGAGCTATAGTGCACGAATGAGCCGACCAGAAACCTCTGCCGCCCGGCGGCACCCGCGGCCTTCGTGGCCCCTTGCGTCCCTCACAGCCAGCCGAACCGCCCAACAGGTCGGGCCTCAATATATGTCGGGTCAACCTGAATTGGGTCGACCTAGGCCAGGTCGGGTCGGGTCGGTCTGATCGGTCCCGAACTAGATACGACCCTATACTTTACTTGGGCCATAACTTTGGTACCATATGTCATTTTGACAAACCATCAGTGACAATGGAATCCTTGGAGCGAGGTGGTCACTTTGGTATACCCCACTGGAGTTTTGGATAAAGTTGGGGAAGGTTCGGGTTGGATCGAGCACGAATCCAAACGGGCCCTCGAGACAAAAGGCTAATAACTTACAGACCAGGTGTCCGAATGACGCGCCGTTTATTGTGTTGAGACCCCTATGATATGGCGGGCCTTTTGAAATATTTCTTAGTGGGACATCATGGTAGTTGGAGTATCGACTATTATTTTGTGGAGTGGATCCCCCCAGAGATGAGCATTCTTAGTGAGGGAACCCAGTAGTTGGTTGTGACAAGAAGAATGAAGAGCGATCCTATGTGGGTCAACTCCTAGCGATCCTGTGTGGGCCAGCTCTTAGCGATCCTGGGTGGGTCAGCTCCTAGAAATACAGTGTGGGTTAGCTCCTAGAGATCCTGCGGTGGGCAGCTCTTAATGATCGTGTGTGGGTCATCTCCTAGAGATCCTGTGTGGGTGAGCTCCTAGCGATCCTGTGTGGGTCACCTCCTAGAGATCCTGTGTGGGTCAGCTCTTAGTGATCTTGTGTGGGTCAGCTTCTTTATAGAGTAAGATGATTCAGTAGTTCAATTTAATAATCTCTAATACTATACTTAAGTTATACCTTGTGTGAGATGAGTTTTTACATGTGTGGTACTTTCCTTTTGGTAATACCTTTGTGGTATTCCATCTTTTGTGGAAAAGTTGAGCTTTGGATTTTGGGTTGGACCTAGTGTTTTTTCCTCATGTTGGAGATGGGAATACTTGATAACTTTGGTATATGTATGGGAATATACCTAATTATGGTTGTCATTTGATTTAATTCTTTGTAATTTATATTTTTTAGATTTTGTGAGACCTTGAGGGTCCTAGGGTCCCTACTGAGTATCGTTATACTCACCCCTGCACGGGATATACCAACACCTTGTTGTGTTTGGTGCAGACAAAGGATATCACTGATCAAGGAAGAGCATACCAGGACTGGACGGTGCTTGGAGGTGGATCATACAACGTGTTAGTATAGGGAGGAGACAGGTGCATGTGGAGTGCTGAGGAGGCGATCTGTACCTACCCTTCAGGTAGGAACCTCGGAGGATGATCCAGTAGTTGTCTTTCTCTTTCTTCAGTGGTATGGTATTTCAGTTGTACATGTACCTTTATTGTTGGGCTTATATTCCGGCCCCTTTTACTTTCAGCACCCTTTTGGTTATACAGTTTGGTTGTGTTCGTATCTTGTTGTGTGCTTGGTTACGTGATTTTACAAGTTATAAATGCAATGCCATCCAAGTTTTAGGGAATACACCTTTCGGTGCTATTCGCCAACCTCTAGCCTATAGAAGGTGGGATTGGGGTAGTCACAGCATAGGCCTCAGGGGATGGGTCGTGAAATTAACAATAATAATTATTATTATTATATTGACAATATCTCAATTAATTTTAATATTCTTAACAAAAATAATAATATTATTATTGTTTTCAAAAAATATTATTATTATTTTCATTAAGGAAATTTCATAAATTATAATAAAATTATTGTTTTCATTTTTTTCATCATTTTATTTCACGTCATTATTCCATTATTCCTTTATGTTTTAATTTATTTTGAAAACTGGGTAGGTCGCGTGGTCTCAGAAGCACTCCCTACCCATACGTTCAGTGACCTCAAACCAAAAATTTAAGCTTTTCTCAACCAGAATCCATAAATTTTAAACACTGTTTCACCCAAAACCCAACAAAAAAACACTAGGCCAGCAAATAATAAAATAAAATAAATTGAAAAAGTCAAGGTGTGATACATCTAGTAGTTTTACAAGATTTCATTACTTAACTATACAAATTCAGTAAAGGTGATGATGTTTATAACATTAGATATTGATTTTTTGATGTCGCTAAAGGATTCTGCAAAAGCGATAATGTTTTTTTAGAAAATAGAATCATTTTGTGTGTCTTAAAAACATTTATTTGACTCCAAAACCATTAATATTGATAGGGATGTGAATTCCTATTTTATATAGTTAAGAATTTACATAAGTTGAATCATTTTCATCCACAAGTTAGAATTATTTATCCATATATATAGGGTTTGCATCTACCATGCAAAAGTAATAAAAAACTATTATGATTTAATATATATATATTACAGATTTTATCATTTAAATGAGGATTATTGATATTATAATATCCATTGACTAAATAGAATTAGTTTATACCAGAATAGTGAAACTACATATTGTTCAATACTCATGAATAATGAATCAATTTTTAATTAATATCCTAAATAAGGATAGAGTTATGAATTTTAGAACTACAAAAACATAGAAGGACGATCCATATAATAACAATATCATAACAAATATTTGGAGGTTTTATGATCTAAATGATATGAACTTTTTGGAGAAAGGAATGGAAGTTAAGAATTTTTTAAGAATCATAAGAAATCAAGTGAGGTGAAATATAATCTTGGGGAAGAAAATTCAGTGTCCAAAACATGAAATCATCAAAAGAAGAAGAAGAATAAGAATTCATGTGAGAAAGGGAAGAAGTGGATTAAATATGAGGATAAAAAATTTCTTTTCCAATCCCATGAGAATAATAAGGTTAATAATATAGAGATTATTCAAGATAATTCCAAATACACATCAAATATTAGGGAGAGGATTGAGTGATGAAATAATAAGATCATCCATGAAATATTAATGAACAGAAATGTATGGAATCTAATTTTGACCTCATGAAAGTAGAGGAAAAGGAATTAAGAGAGGAGGGTATTAGTACGATATTGGGTGAGAATCAAAAAATTGGTTTCTATAAAATTGAAGAATTATCAGGTTTTTCTACAACCAATTTCAATTAGGTTTACTAAGGAATACATTAATGAGATTCTAAGGAAAAGAATAATTTTTTTCGGAATTTGAATTTGGAAAAGAGAATGAAAAAATAGTAGACATTATAAAGAAATATTATTTTGAATTTATTCAACCTTTGGTTTTGGAAATAGATAAAAAAATATAATATTGAGGAAGAAGTGGATTTTATGGTTGAAGGAACCCTATAATCATTAACTACTAAATAATTTTCATTGTCATCATTATAAAAAATTCTTCATCATCTTATAGTTCATATTATCATGATAATTTACTATGATACAACACTCATAAGATGATATTATCTTCTTTTGAAATAACTGAGAAGTTAAAGTCTTCATTTATATATGAATCTCCCAATTAAGAAAATTTAACAGGGAAATCAGAGGATAAGAAGAAAAAATCACTATAATAATAGAAATTGAATGATGTATCACATGGAATAATAGAAAAAAAAAATACATGGATAATCTTATTGAAATTTTAAACATTATTACTTAAATAAATTTATATCCACAATTGGAACTGGGAGTCAATGGATATGTAGCTTAATCCAATAATATAAATTATGAACCTAGTTACTGAATTAAAAAAAAATGGAGAACCTATTAACATTGATCTCTGAAAATATTTTATGTTTGTATAAGACTACTTTAATGTTATCCAAATTAATTATAGGATTAAACTATTTAAATAAAAAATTATTAAATTTTAAACTTTAAGGTTATATAATAAAATTACAAGTTTTCTTATGAATATGAATGTTGAATTGTAAAAATTCAAGGAAGAATTGAAACTCTAGTTTTATAATTTAAGAACAATTTGAAAGTGTATAAAGAATAAAATTACTAACATTTAATATTTTCATGACCAAAACACAACCATGAAGAAATAATTAAAAGATGTTGATAAATTTTTGGAAGATTAAAAGATAGAATCAAAGAAAGTGAATTTTTTCGAAAAAAGTTTGTAAGGAGAATAAAGAGGCTTAAATACATGATTTCCAAATATAATATGAAAGAAGGCATATCAAATATAATTAAATATCTTTTTAATATTACTTGTGATGGATTACTATTCTTGTAAATATCTTTTAATTGATTATTGATGAAAATTAATGTTCTTATCCACATTTTTTTACTATTTTATCGTTGTTGAATATATTTTCCCGAAGGGAATAAAGGTGTTTTATTTATATTTTTAGAAAAAGAGAGATCCCAAGTTGAGACACTAAATGTTAAGTATGGTTTTCAGATGTTACAAGAATAAAGCATTTATGTTTTTCATATCAAAAGGGAGAGTAAATCGTATCGAAATTATAAGTATTTTTCAATTTTATTTTATTATCTCATAATTATTCAATACTATTACAGGATATATTTCTTAATTGTCATTATATTTTATATTTTTCAGTTCTTTTTTTGATAATCAAAAAGGAAGAAAAATTTGATACTTCAGTTGAATCAAAAAAATGGTAATGGCCTTGTGTTATTTGGAATATGGGATATGCAACAACCATATTCCACTAGGATTTTAGGAGTTTTAATGTTTCCCTCTCAACACATTTAAAATACTGATTATCCCGAAAAAATATAACCCCTATTGAACATTAGGAATAGAAAAATGTATTGTATACAATGTATTAATGGGATATTTTTTATTTTATGGATGATAAACTCATAGATAGTTTCTTAATAAGTTATTTAGAGTTTAAGAATTTAATTTTTAGTCAAAAATAACTCTCACTTGTGTGTCCTATTATTATAAAATGTAAGAGATTCTTAATTAAAAAGAAAATATTTAGATCATTTTTTTTGAAAATAAAAACATTATTTATTTAAATTTATTTAAAATTTGGTTTGGTTATTAATGTTATGATCATGTAGAATGTAACATCTGATTATTTATGTTTTGGTGATATGAATTGATCAGTATAAATTTTGGAATTTAATAAATTCAAAATGAATAATTTTAAAAAATATTAGATTTGACTTATGATGTTGTTAAAAATGAACCCAAAAATCATGGATATTATTATATTATTTTATTACAATGATACCAATTAATGAAGAAAAAAAATTGGGAAATGTAAGATATGTTTATCTATTAAATTGAGTTATTGTATACCAGCTTGATTCATTTCATAGATATGATTATATTTATTTTTAGAGTGTTTAATAAGAGATTACAAATGAGAATATTTATTATAAAATCTCTTGGATTTTTATTTTAATCATTTTTTATGATGTTTAAGAATGATGAGATTCCATGTGAGTAATTTTACTCTTGGGATCTTCAGGATCAACCACGTTCTTGGGATAAGAACCAATTTGATTCAAATCATTGAGTTCGATGAAGTATTGGTTGTTTTAATTTTTATTAATAATGTTACCATAAGAGGTTATCAATGATTGATATTTATACTACTGATGTTCTACAAATGAATATCTTGGACTAAATATTATGTCTTTTAATGAGTAAGTTTACAAAGATCCAAGTATGTAACTTGTATCCCCTCGATCTAGGTATTGATCCTCCTATCACATTCAAATAAAAGTGAAGATTTCCTTTGAACGAACATACTTCTAATGTAAGAGACTTTGGAAGTATTTTTATTATTATCCAATACTCTATGCATTGTTTTTTTACATTATTGTTATTTTAATATTGTTTTTTACGTTGATTATTTTTTTAACTTCAAATTGTTTTACTTCCTCTAAGATTGTCACTTGTACTTTGGTAGTTTTGATATGATATTATTGAATGTTATAAATTATGAATAGTAAGAAACATAGGGATTTTGAAAATTATATATTTGTTTTATGGATTTAATTAAGCATCCCTTGAAACATCCAAACATTTCTTATTATGTTCAACAAGTTGATCAGGTGACATCTTTCCCTTCCTCAAATACTTAAAGGGTAAAAAGTAAATTTATTTAAAAGCTTTAATTTTCTATATTTTTATGTGGAATGGTTCATAATACGATTTTAAAGTGTCCAAATAATTTTTTAGATGATTTTAAATAATTAGTAACCATGAAGAAATCAATTAAGGATATTAATGGAAATTTGATTCCCTAATAAAAATTATTCAAAATGAATAACTCTCTTTTACAAAAATAGGTTATCCTAGAATAAAATATAATTTGAATAAATTTATTTCTATAAAAACCCCAATGATTAATTCCTCAGGGATATTATATAAAAACCCAAACTGGAAGAAAAATATGATTGAACACTGAAGTTGCAATAATATTTGATATCATTATTAAATTTTCAGTCACTCTAGAAGAAATTTATATTTGGAGGACCCAAATATTGAAATACAAAAGGGTGGTATATAATTTTGATCATTATATATATTTGAATTAAGAAGAAAAGTTCGATTTTATGGTTTAAATTGAATAACTAAAATAATTATTTCTAAAAAAAATTTGAAGTAGGTTGAGTAAAAGTATATAATTTTGGATCAGGTTCATATTATTGACGGTTTGATCAATTATAGGAATATAATGTTAAAATAACCAAGGAATTGAAAATAAAATTCATGAATACTTGAATAATTTTTTAATATCAAGAGATTAATCTAATTTGTATCATGAAATAAAAAATTTCGAATATATGAGATTCCAAAGATGTTAAATAAGTGTTTAGGTATTCCATAAAAAATTAGATAATTTACCAAAAATATTGGATTTTGAAAATAAAGGAATTTTTTTGAGGGCATTGATCACTAAAAGAAGGTGGAGATTATTCATTCATATGTTTCCACAATTTTGTTTCAAAAATTTGAAATGGGTTAGGGGATGAATCAAGTTCTTAAAAAATCCGCCCAGATAAAAAAACCTCTTAAAACCTTCTTAAATAAGATCTTAACATTTCTGATGAGTATGCATATAAAAAAAATATAAGAATATTGGAAAACCATAAATTTTTTATAATGGTTTAGGGAAACACAAACCACACCCAATCCACTCCATCAACACCTAATGTTTTCTTGGTGACTCTATTGTAATGCTTTTACCAACGACTTCAGAATTGAGTGAAACAAGTTTTCACATGGGAAAAAGGCTCCAAGATAATTTTCTAGTCCCCCTTTACATTACCTATCTATATTATTTACTACACTTAGTGAATAGAGGTTACTTTATGGCACAAAAGTGAAGATCAAGAAATGAAGAACACCTTATTTCTTACTTGAGAAAAGAAACTAAAAAAGGGAAAAAATCCTGAGAATGAAAATAACTTCAAAGTGTATCCCTATGAAGAGTTATTTTACTACACTTGATTATTAATTGAATGAAAAATAATATATAGTATTCTTCATGAAAAATAGAGAAAAATTGGACACAAATAATGGGGAAAAAATTAAAAAAGTTATAGAATATTAATCACCATTTTTTATAATTACTTTTTTTAATATTTTCAAATTTTCGTACACCTATTTTCATAGATAAATGTTTCACATAGATTGTTTGAACATGTCGGGAAGGTGTAAGTTTAATTTCATCAACATAATTCTAAAAAATAGAAAGTTATTTTACTATTTGAACATGAATACATTCCTAGAAATATAATATTCAAAAAAATCACTTATTCCTTGATTCACCAACTCAAATTCTAATGAAAAGAAAGAATCATCTAGTTTTCTCATAAATTTGAATATGGTAAGAAAATCATTAAAATAATATAGTATTAAAAAATTTCAAAATGTGTTGACCTTATAGGGGTCCTTAGTACCTTAATTATCATTATTCATAACAATAATCTGGTGCATAACCGAAATCTTTATAAGGATTATCATGTGTAAACAAGGTGTTTTTCATTACCATTAGAATCAGAAGGCTAAATTTATAATCTATGTAAGAATCATCTTATCCATCCTTAAAAATCATCAGGTCCTTCATTAAATATCATTTTTCCTTGGGTAACCATTATTTTGTCCTTATGTAACCATTCTCTAGTCAATGCACAACCATTATCTATTCCTCACAAATATAAATCTCCTCTTTATAAACATCATTTATTCTATATATATGAGAATTCAATTTTAAAATGTATCATTTTGGCTCATGTAACCATGATTCTTTAATTTGAGTAATCCTAATCTTGATTTGAATAAACATTTTTTTGACTTCTATAAATAACATCACAGGAGCACCCTAGGGTATCGATGCTGAGTGATATGAAAATGATGGCTCTTGGTGGAATGATTGGTCTGGGAGTCTCCCGTGTGAAGTAATTTTCTTTAGAAGATAGCGTGGTCAGATATATGGTGGTGAGTTTTATCAAGGTGTCTCCAACATAGCGATGTTTTTTCGTCTTGTCTGGAATTCGTGGATATGGCATACAGAGCTGGTAGGGGTCAGTGGTGATTTGAATTCAACTATTCCTTTAGAGATTTTCAAATCCTAAAAACCCTACTGAACATTATCCATGTAACTTGGTTGAAATCATTGAGTTGTGGTTCTGAAGGATTGGTAAGCGGTGGAATAGGTATCCATGGCATTGAGGGTATAGATACCCGAAACATGATGTACATGGACATTACATTACTTTTGCAGAATACTTAATACATAACAAAAACAGACACACAAGGACCGTAATAGTTTAGTGTCTTTGAAAACATGGAACGTAATCCTCTAATCGTGGTGAAATATCTTCCTTTTTTTTACCTAAAACCATTCTTTATATCCTGGGGAAAAGAAAACATAAAAAAGGGTGAGCTCAAATGCTCATTAAGGGTAAAAAAAAGAAATATCTATCACATCATATTCATAAGAACAGAACATTTTGGAAATCTTAACCTACAAAAGAGATCATAATATCATAACATGGGATAAATCATAGTAGTGAAATGTAATCCCAATAATCGTAACTTAAAACATGAAACGTTGTGGCATACACACATAATCATAGCGAATCATTTCTTATTAGTCAAGACTCATTTCCAAGACTATCTTAGTGGAAAAAGTCCATTTCTGAACCGAGTTCACTCCTCATTTCAGTCATGTTTCACTGAACCGGTATAACCTACCGTTCCAGCCATGTCTATCTCATGAGACATAAAATCTTTACCCAATGCATTAGAGGGAGATATAGGTCCCACCCATCTCATAATTATACCATTCTTATGTGTGCCACAAAATCATAAATCATACATCATTGCATAACCCATGTAATAAAAATGGGAATCTTAAACATCATGGCATCATAAAACAATTCATATAAGATAAAGGAATAAAAATAATTACATCACAACATAGTCAAATCAATGTAATAATAGGGATAGAAACAGAACCCTTTATTATCTTAGATAGAAAATAATTTTGATAAAGCACTTGAACTCCATTCTTGAGGAAAATATCCTTTTTTCTTCAAAAACACTTTTCCATTCATAACATGTCATACAATTCTAAACTAAAAGAAGTTGATTAAAAATAATCTTGAAAACTTGTAAAGGAAGCTTCTTGTAAATAATGTTTTAAAAATCCATTCATGCCGTATAAGTTAAAACAACAGTCTTCTCGTACTTTTGTCGGAAAAGTCAAAAAGTACCTCGTACGAAAAACGACAAAAGATTCCATTAATATCTTTTACTAAAAACTCACTGACGGGTAAAATTGGATATAAACTATTGTATAATGATGTAAATATTACATATTGAGGAAACATGGATGTGGATGATAAAATGCACCCCAGTAAATTCAAAGTATAAACAATCTCCGATAAAAATGAGATTGTGATATTTCCCTTACCTTAGGTCCAATTTGCTTCGTAAGTGTCTGAACCTCCTATATAATTATTTAAATAATGTCATTGACTTATTCCAGAATCATACTTATTGTTATGATATCATATATGGTTCACTTATGACTTTATATTACCCGTTCTTTTGTAAATTCCATGTCAAAGAGCGTTTTGGGTAAAATCTTCTCATTTGTCATTCGTGTTTTAACTTGTAATTATTCATATGATTACTTAGATCATGATCACTTAAATCCAGAATGTAAAACATGATTTATATATAATATATATTCAGAATATACATATATATAATAGATCAGTAAATGGAAAGAAATACACAGTTCATGGAGACGGTAGGCCGTACGTACGCATGAACGCTGTTTTCGTTTCCTTATTGAGTTGAATGGAATTAAGTAGATGACATACATATATATACACATAAATAAATTATTATTATGTCATATATTTCATGATTACTTTTTATATATACTTTATAATCATTCATGAATGGTTAACGTGGAGAATGAATCTCATCGCGTCGTGGAGACGGTATTCCGTACGTACGCACGAGCGATGATATCGTTCTCATGATCGTAGAATTGTATTGGAGTGTATGTATACTATTTCAGAATCAATTTCACTTTAAAATAATCATATATAGTTTTTATGTACACCATTATACCCATCCTAGTAAGGTGGTGGTGGAAAATAGATTACACCGCGGCGTGGAGACGGTATTCCGTACGTACGCACGCACGGTGATTTCATTTTCCGTAGGATGGATAGATGGTGAAATATGGTTGTTTCATACTTATAATAACATATAAGTATATGAGTGATACTGATGTTATTACTTCATAATGAAACAACCTAAGAAGAAGAATTGGAAGAAGAAATAAAGTTGAAAGAATCGGTAAGGGACATTACCTCTTCTTTGAAGCGCTTCTTTGATACCTCCTATTAGGGCACTAAACTTGGTCTCTGAAGAATACCAAGACCTCTAGGATGTATCTAGGGAAGTGGAGAGAAGAAATTTAAAGGGGTTGGCCGAGCTTGAAGGCTCAATGTGGTGTGAGGAAGAGAGGGAGGAAGTACCCTTTTATAAGGGAGGAGAGGGGCACCTTTGGAATAACTAAAAATATTATTTTATTATAAAGTCAAATTCGGTTTTTAATAGCTCCAAATTGAGTTACATCGAAGATAAGGTGGGGATGGGTCGAAATCCTATCATCCAATAGAATTTGGACAAGTTTAGTTTACTATTTTAACCTTATCATTTAGTTTTAACTTTAAGTTAGATAATTTTACTTTTACCATGTCTTTTTTTGTTCTTACACTATAAAGTTAATAAACTTACTATAACAATCCAAAAGAACCCCAAGTTGTTTATTATTAATATATATAACCTTATCTAAGTCATTTGGCCGAACCTTAGATTTTTAGGAATATAATAACAATTAATAATATAATATTTGTTTTAAAAACTATTTTATGTCAATTTTGACACTATTTGGTAATTGATTTTTGTAAAAATCATAACAGAATTATTAGTTCTAAAAAAGTCAATAAAATCAATAGTTATATGTCATATTAACCTAGAAAATTAGTTTAATTCATAAAAAGTCTCAAATTACATTTATTTGGGTATTTATAACATCAATTATGTCAATATTTCATTAATAAGATAATTACTACATCATCATTGTGTCATAAATAAATTAAATTATTTAATGTCTAAAAATTACAAATAAAATAGAATTATGTAGGAAATCTTTTTATCTTTCTAATTAATATTTTTAGTTGAATTTATATTTTGTATAACCCTATATTAAAAATCATATACTTATTAAACTTTGATTTTAACTATTTTAACCCTTCTTTAATTAAATTAATAATAAATGTCCTAATCTAATCCAAGTAGGCTTAAATGGTCATATTTTATTCCTAATGTTGTTTTTGGTCGAATTAAACTTATCCAATAGAATTAGGACATGTGTTAGGGTAATAATAATATCATTTTTACCCTTAATTTCCCTATTTACTTTTAACCGAGGTAAAAAAAAGTCAAAAATTACTATTCACCAAAAATTCTTTTCATCTCATTGAACCACATTTTAGTCCTTGATATTAACCGTGTCTCTCGGATTTTCGAAATTCCACTCACAGAAGCGGTAAAATTAAGTTTTATGAAAAATTCAGTTTTTTAACTACCACTTAGTGGTTTCACTATTCATCAAAAAATGAACGTTTCCAGAAAAAATACAAAAAATTAGGCCTAAGCTATATTTGATATTATGAATTCAAAAATGATGTCTATTTTACCAAATTCAAAACATATCTGTTACATTAATTAATTTAAAAATTAATTCCCGTCGTCAAAACAAATAGTGTGTTTTTAAGAGATAATAACTATCAAAAGATTGAGACTTGTTTATGTCTGGTTTAAATGTGAAATTACATCCAATGACCAAAATTGTATTAAATTGTAAAAATATATTCTAAATATACTTTAAAACCACTAAAATTAATAATTTATCACTATTAATTATTTCTATTAATTTTTTTTTTAAATTAAAATTTAATAATTTTCACTATTCATCAGAATATGAAAGTTATCCGAAAAGTACCAAAATTTCACCCTAAGCTAATTTCGATATTCCGAATCCAAAAATGAAGTCCATTTTGAAAAATAATATTTAAAAAATTTTAAAAAGTGGTTATTACTATTCATAACGGCTAGTTTTAATAATATTTTAATAGCATATCGTTGTTTAGTGAAACTCAGTATTGCGTACTACACACACTATCGAGGAGGGTCGCAATTGCGTGTAATGCAAGGCAATTCAAGGATGCGTGTTGTGAAAGCTCCTTTTGGTGTAGCGTACAACACAAGATATTAATGAAATTAAGAATATTTTTCATAAAATCTCGAGTTGTTACATTCTACCCCCCTTAAAATGAATTTCGCCCTCGAAATTCATCGGGGTAATAAATGGTTTACTAATCGATAGTTTCTTTCATAGAAACCCACATCATAAAAAGGAATACCAAAACCAATATTTAAAAACAAAAGTATGAAACGTAACGGTTACCCAAAAAAACTAATCACTGGGTTTCCACATAGGTGAAAATATGGATATGGAAGAGAAATATAACCATCATGTTCTGATAGAGAGTGGTAGAGAACATGGCTATGGAAAAGCTAGAAATCACAAAGCCGTAAATTTGTGATGATCTAAGGTACCATCTAATTCATCAGATATAAGAGCACTAGGACAACATTTTTGTTTTTCAAGATCATTTCCCTAAAGTTGATGAAATTGGAATTAGAAGAAATAATTTCGTGATTTTGGTATAGTCTCACCGTTGGTCATTCTTTGGACAATTTCCACTTCATCTCTTAAAGAAATGAAGTTGAATTTGTCATTCGTGATGTGTCAGCAGATCATGTGATAGAATGATGGGTCATTCCATCTGTCTCAAACAAAAGGTTAGAAAAGTTATCAAAAAAAATTACATTAGTCCATCTATAGTGAGATTAATCATATATGGTTCCTAAAATGGACTTAAACTTCATATATCATACTGATTAATATAATAAAACTAGTTTATACTAAACAGGGACTTCCTGTATGCCAGTGGTAAGTGATAATGGCTAGTCGGACTTCGGTTGTGGGTTTGATTCCCACAGCCTTGTCCGACGCGATGGGCTGTCGCTCATCCTGCAGGTTTTCATTTTTCTAAAACTACATTACTATAACACCCCATCAACAATATCGAAAAAAAAAATCTATCCTTAAACAATATTAACTTATGTCCAACATAATCATTTCCAATCTTTAGGCTTATCCAAAATACTGTTGTCCAATCTCATATTATAGTGAAAATGATTACCAAAGAGTTCATATAACAAGCATGTTAGTACCATCGTTGATCCCCGTATATCATGAGATATGTCTTGTTGGTCACATTCCAAACATTCTAAGGCCTTAATCATGTATTCTATTGAAAAATGAATACCCATTGAACCTTAGTGAAAACATGAATGCAGTTAAAAGTTATCACTTTCCACAAACCAAAATCCTCAAAATTCTTTATACTCAAACCATGATATCACTTAGTCCTTATATCAATCATGAGCTCATGAATACAATCAAACATCTCATTATCTTCTTATCCCTTCATTATGCGCATATCATCTTTTTTCGAAAAATATCTCAATCACTTCCTATGGTTACCGGTATCGTAAAATTATTGAAAACTATAATAGACCAATACATAAATATTCCAATATTCCACGATACTATATACAACATTATTTTGGAATCCCATTACATAAACACTTAATCATTCCACCACATCGTTTTCATATTCAACATCGTCAATGGTGATCACATGTGACTTCCCTTTGTCCTTTTCCTTAAGTGGTTTCTCATTTCGATCATCAATAACCCTTGGATTAGGGCATTTATTAGCATAATGCCCCATTTCCTTGCACTTGAAGCATTCAAGTGTAGTAGGTTCATTCTGTGTATCCCTTACTTTGTTTGCATCATTAGACATATTATTCCCATCATTGCGGCATTCAAATGCCCGATGACCTTCCTTTCCACATTTGAAACATTTACGTGTCCCTTTAAGACAATCTCCACCATGCTTCTTTCTACACATTGAGCATAAGGAAACATTCATCTTCTTTTCAGCATTATTCTGAGATTTCTCCTTTAACTCCATCTTTCATTTCTTGTCAAAACTATGAGATGGATAAGTAACACCAACTTCCATTTCTACCTTGATAGCACAATGAACAATTTCTTCATAGCTACTGAAGTCTCTTATAGCTAATGCCCTTCGAAGATTTGGTTTTATGCCACTGAAGAATCGATCAACTTTACTTTCGGGTTGGATGATAAATCCAAATGCATACCTTGCAAGCCTTGTAAAATTCGCTTTATATATACCAACAGATTCATCATACTTTGGCTTTAGTTCAAGAAACTCCTTCTCCATCTTTTTTCGAAGAATACGAGGGAAGTACTTATTGAAAAATAAGTTCTTGAACTCGTCCCATTCCATGGACTCAATTTCATCTCTTGGCCTCGTATTCTTGATAAGATTCCACAATTGATCAGCTTCAACTTCCAAATGATATACTGCTAAGATGACTTTATCATGTTCAGAACATTTAAGAACTAAAAATATTTTTTCAGTGGTACTGATCCATTGTTCAGCAACAAGTAGATCAGAAGACCCACTGAAAGAATGTGGACGTTTCCTGATGAAGGACTCAATAGAATATTGTTCCCTTATCTACTCATTTGGAAGTCCAAAATGATTCATAGCTTGTGGAAGTATAGCAATAATATGTTTCACTCCATCTCCCATAACATCTGTTTGTTCAGGAGGAAAATCAATGCATTGTCCATTGCATTGATCAACACGGTTCCTTCGGGTTCCAGCCATCATCTAAAACCCAAAAAGAATAGTGTGAGATGGAAAAATCTTGCTAGGGAAAACAACAAAATAATGGGGGAGTACCTTCAATATCTAACATCTTAGGTTTAATTATAAGATCATTATTGCAATTCTAGGACTATAACCTATACTTATACATAACCTTAGGGACATCCCTATACATAACTTATAAATATCTCTAGGGATCTCACTAAAGTTCTTGCATCCTAGTTTCCAAAGGTTGATAAAAACCTTTCCTCTGATACCAACTGTAGAGACCCAAATCTTGACGTACATGGACATTACATTACTTTTGCAAAATACTTAATACATAAAAAAAACAGACGCACAAGGACCGTAATAGTTTATTGTCTTTGGAAACTTGGAACGTAATCCTCTAATCGTGGTGAAATATATTCAACATCTCCCATAAAGATCTTCCCCTTTTTTTACCTAAAACCATTCTTTATATCCTGGGGAAAAGAAAACATAAAAAATGGTGAGCTCAAATGCTCAGTAAGGGTAAAAAAAAGAAATATCTATCACATCATATTCATAAGAACATAACATTTTGGAAATCTTAACCTGCAAAAGAGATCATAATATCATAACATGGGATAAATCATAGTAGTGAAATGTAATCCCAATAATCATAACCTAAAACATGAAACTTTGTGTCGTACACACATAATCATAGAGAATCATTTCTTATTAGTCAAGACTCATTGCCAAGACTATCTTAGTGGACAAAGTCCATTTCTGAACCGAGTTCACTCCTCGTTTCAGTCCTATTTCACTAAACCGGTATAACCTACCGTTCCATCCATGTCTATCTCATGAGATATAAAATCTTTACCCAATGTATTGGAGGGAGATATAGGTCCCACCCTTCTCATAATGATACCATTCTTATGTGTGCCACAAAATCACAAATCATACATCATTGCATAACCCATGTAATAAAAATGGGAATCTTAAACATAATTACATCATAAAACAATTCATATAAGATAAAGGAATAAAAATAATTCCATCACAACATAGTCAAGTCAATTTAATAATAGGGATATAAACAGAACCCTTTATTATATTATATGGAAAATAATTTTGATAAAACACTTGAACTCCATTCTTGAGAAAAATATCCTTTCTTCTTCAAAAACACTTTTCCTTTCATAACATGTCATACAATTATAAACTAAAAGAAGTTGATTAAAAATAAACTTGAAAACTTGTAAAGGAAGCTTCTTGGAAATAATGTTTTAAAAATCCATTCATGCCGTATAAGTTAAAAAACATTCTTCTCGTACTTTTGTCGGAAAAGTCAAAAAGTACCTCGTACGAAAAACGACAAAAGATTCCTTTCATATCATTTACTAAAAACTCAACGAAGGGTAAAATTGGATGTAAACTATTGTATAATTATGTAAATATTACATATTGAGGAAACATGGATGTGGATGATAAAATGCACCCCAGTAAATTCCAAAGTATAAACAATCTTGGATAAAAATGAGATTGTGATATTTCCCTTACCTTATGTCCAATTTGCTTCATAAGTGTCCGAACCTCCTGTATAATGATTTAAATAATTTCATTGACTTATTCCAGAATCATTATTATTGTTATGATATCATATATGGTTCACTTATGACTTTATATTACCCGTTCTTTTGTAAATTCCATGTGAAAGAGCGTTTTGGGTAAAATCGTCTCATTTGTCGTTCGTGTTTTACCTTGTAATTATTCATAAGATTACTTAGATAATGATTACTTAAATCCAGAATGTAAAACATGATTTATATATAATATATATTCAGAATATACATATATATAATAGATCAGTAAATGGAATGAAATACACCGTTCATGGAGACGGTAGGTCGTACGTACGCATGAACGCTGTTTTCGTTTCCTTATTGAGTTGAATGGAATTAAGTAGATGACATACATATATATAAACATAAATACAGTATTATTATGTCATATATTTCATTATTACTTATTATATATACTTTATAATCATTCATGAATGGTTAACGTGGAGAATGAATCTCATCGCGTCGTGGAGACGGTATTCTGTACGTACGCACGAGCGATGATATCATTCTCATGATAGTGGAATTATATTGGAGTGTATGTATACTTTTTCAGAATCAATATCACTTTACAATAATCATATATAGTTATTATGTACACCATTATACTCATCCAATTAATGTGGTAGTGGAATATAGATTACACCACGGCGTGGAGACGGTATTCCGTACGTACGCACGCGCGGTGATTTCTTTTTCTGTAGGATGGATAGATGGTGAAATAGGGTTGTTTAATAATTATAATAACATATAAGTATATGAGTGATACTTATGTTATTACTTCATAATGAAACAACCTGAGAAGAATAAGTGGAAGAAGAAATAAAGTTGAAAGAATCGGTAACGGACATTACCTCTTCTTTGAAGTGCCTCTTTGATACCTCCTCTTAGGGCACTAAAATTGGTCTTTGAAGAAGAACAGGACCTCTAGGATGTATCTAGGGAAGTGGAGAGAAGAAATTTTCAGGTGTTGGCCGATCTGGAAGGCTCAATGTGGTGTGGGGAAGAGAGGGAGGAAGTGCCCTTTTATAAGGGAGGAGAGGGGCACCTTTGGAATAACTAAAAATATTATTTTATTATAAAGTCAAATTCAGTTTTTAATAGCTCCAAATTGAGTTATTTCGAAGCTAAGGTTGGGATGGGTCGAAATCCTATCATCCAATAGAATTTGGACAAGTTTAGTTTACTATTTTAACCTTATCATTTAGTTTTAACTTTAAGTTATATAATTTTACTTTTACCGTGTCTTTTTGTGTTCTTACACTATAAGGTTAATAAACTTACAATAACAAGACAAAAGAACCCCAAGTTGTTTATTATTAATATATATAACTTTTTCTAAGTCATTCGGCCGAACCTTAGATTTTTAAGAATATAATAACAATTAATAATATATTATTTGTTTTAAAAACTATTTTATGTCAATTTTGAAACTATTTGGTAATTGATTTTTGTAAAAATCATAACAGAATGCTTAGTTCGAAAAAATTCAATAAACTCTATACTAACATGTAATATTAACCTATAAAATTAGTAGAATTCATAAAAAGGATCAAATTACATTTATTTGGGTATTTATAACATCAATTATGTCAATATTTCATTAATAAGATAATTACTGCATCATCGTTGTGTCATAAATAAAATAAATTATTTAATTTTTAAAAATTAAAAATAAACTATAATTATGTAGGAAAGCGTTTTATCTTTCTAATGAATATTTATAGTCAAATTTATCTTATGTATAACCCTATATTAAAAATGATTTACTTATTAAACTTTGATTTTAACTATTTTAACCCTTCTTTAAATAAATTAATAATAAATGTCCTAATCTAATCCAAGTGGGCTTAAATGGTCATATTTTATTCCTAAGGTTGTTTTTGGTCTAATTAAACTTATCAAATAGAATTAGGACATGTGTTAGTGTAATAATAATATCATTTTTACCCTTAATTACCCTATTTACTTTTAACCGTGGTAAAAAAAAAGTCAAAAGTTACTATTCAACAAAAATTATTTTCATCTCATTGAACCAAATTTTAGTCCTTGATATTTTTCGTGTGTCTTAGATTTTCGAAATTCCACTCACAGAAGCGGTAAAATTAAGTTTTATGAAAATTTCAGTTTTTTAACTACCACTTAGTGGTTTCACTATTCATCAAAAAATGAACGTTTCCAGAAAAATACAAACAATTAGGCCTAAGCTATATTTGATATTATGAATTAAAAAATGATTTCTATTTTACCAAATTCAAAACATATTAGTTACATTAATTAATTTAAAAATTAATTCCCATCGTCAAAACAAATAGCATGTTTTTAAGAGATAATAACTATCAAAAGATTGACACTTGTTTATGTCTGGTTTAAATGTGAAATTACATCCAATGAGAAACATTGTATTAAATTGTAAAAATATATTATAAATATACTTTAAAAGCACTAAAATTAATAATTTATCACTATTAATTATTTAGATTTATAAAGGTGTTTTTAATAAAAATTTAATAATTTTCACTATTCATTAGAATATGAAAGTTATCCGAAAATTACCAAAATTTCACCCTAAGAAAATTTCAATATTCCGAATCCAAAAATGAAGTCCATTTTGAAAACTAAAATTTACAAAATTTCAAAAAGTGGTTATTACTATTCATAACGGCTAGTTTTAATAATATTTTAATAGCATATCGTTGTTTAGTGAAACTCAGTATTGCGTACTACACACGCTATCGAGGCGGGTCACGATTGCATGTAATGAAAGGCAATTCAATGATGCGTGTTGTGAAAGCTCCTTTTGGTGTAGCGTACAACACAAGACATTAATGAAATTAAGAATATTTTTCATAAAATCTCGGGGTGTTACCGAGGGTTTCAAAGGTGGCATGGTTTTTTATGTCAACAATGGTCAGACGAGTCATTGACGTTGCATCAGTTTCATTTAATGGTTGATTCAGTTCTATAATGTTGTCTCTTTTGTGTTATTACATATTATGTGATCCCATTTGTGTTTCTGATTTCCCTTTTTATGTTGAAAAATCTGAATAAGTTTGTGTCTTTGGGTATCGATTTTAGGTGTTCATGGAAAAGCTAACACAATTATGAAAATATGATGTTTCAATGGAAATTCATCCTATTTCAATTTTTCTTGGTTCTATGGTCTGGTTCTATGATTCCTAATTTATCTATAAGGTTGAGCAATGCATTGGTCTCCTTGGTTCTCCAGGATGTGAGTTTGAGCAGCCTGTTAAGGAAGATAGATTGAAATTATCTGTTTCATGGTTTTTCAATGAATTTTGGGATTTAAAATTTAGAAAGTTTTCTATAGTGGTTTATGAATTTGAAAATTGGTGGAATTGAGTCAGATTTTGGATTTTTGTTTCATTATGAATTTTGTAACCACAACTCTATAAATATCAGATCTATATGAGGATTTAGTGTATGAAGCATTCACCTGTGCATGACTATTCATATTTTGATGAATGAGAGGGTATGGATTTTCCATTGGTACCAGGTCAGTGAAACTCTGCATGGGACAAATTGCTGAGTGGTCATGTGAGTTAAAGGCCTGACTAACATTGTAGTTGTTGGGGAGGGGTAGTTCCTTATAGTCTGAATCTAGAATATTTCTTGTATTTTGAGTTTCCAAATTTTTCCTCAAAAGTGGTTTTGAAAAAAATTAATCTCCAGTTTGTCAAAATATCAGAAATGAAGAATTAAATAAAATAAACAATATAATAATTATAAACTTGGAGATCATTTAACATAAACTCATTAGTAAAAAAACACTGTTTTTGTGACCATCAAACTTTATATTGAAATTAGATATGTTGGTACTAAATTAGTATGTCCAATATTCTCACCTTTTTATGAAATCAAATCCATTAATCGTATGAACTAAAATTTTTATAGAAAAAATATAATCATAGTACAAATATACTACAATGGGGATAAAAATATTGTTTTAAAATTTATCTTCTCCATGTTTTTTTGATATATTTATAATTTTTTAATAGAATATTTTTTTTATTCCAATAATATTATACCCCTATTTGTGATGTCCAAAATTGAATTAAAAATTTGTGGTAAAACAAATTTTGGTTTATATCATGGAAATATTAATCGTTAAGAATAGATACCTGAAGTGAAAATGTATTTGGAAACATTAACTTTATGTAATCAAGAAAAAAAATCATAAATCTATAATATAATGAATTAATGTAATCAAAAGACAACAATCATACTTTTATTGAATAAGTAACTTTATAACACATTAAAAATTAAAAAACAGTCGGCAAAATAATATAAAATAGACAAAAATAAATAAGTATATCAATCTATTGGATCTAGTGTAGGTCTAGATTTGGGGCTGGTAAGGATCATTTTAAAGTTCCATAGGATAGGTGCATCTTTATATGGTTTGGATTAGACGATCTGGGGTTAGTGTAGTCTTTCCATACTTCCTCGATATATAAAAAATGCCGTCATGTAATTTATTTTCCATATGGTCATAAAAATTAACATATGAATATAGGGGAAAGAATAATATGGAAAATTTATTTTGTGGAGTAGTAGATTCTTCCTTCTAAACAATTTCTATAGTCTTATAAGATTTAACTTTAATGGATAGTCTATGGGAAATAACTTTATTATCATTTTGTGGAATAACCATAACACAATTATGGATCATTTCCAAGACTTCTTCCACCTTCATGTTGAGAAAAATATCTTCTATGCATATCAAACCCGGTCCTATGTTCATGTTCAAGGTAATCCAAAAATTAGAAAAATATTATTTAATAAAATAGAAAAAATAGTATTATATTATAGAAAAATACACCCTTATTTATTGTATTATTTCCTTTTATACTACCATTAATATATATTATCCCTTGATAGGTTACATAAGCATCTTATCCAAGTTCTTAATAACTTATACTCTATTTTATAAAATAACTGGTTGAGTAGAAACTATAAAAATTTAAATAGATAATCATTCCTAATAAAAAATATTGTATTTTTTCCTTATTCTTTTTAAAACCATACTTATTTAGGGTCATATTTTGATTAGTTCACCTTATGAATAGTACAGAAAATATTATTCATAAGAGAATGGAAAATCAAAAAGTCCCTACTCAAGAGATTTCCCCAACCTCCCACCACATTATTAAGGTCCTAATAAACTTGAAGATATTAATGCACCGTCTTTTTAAGAGTATGAAAACTCTTCTTATTAATAGAAATTAGGTTAAAAAATCTTGAAATGTATGTAGTGATTCACTATCACAGTGAAGAGTTTTAGTCATTTCATTCACTAGGGTAAAGTATTATGAAATCAATTTCAAATATTCTTTTTGATAATTTGTTTCTTTCAAAACAAAATAATAAAATGTCTGATTATGTTTGAGTCCTTTAAAAAAATTAAAAACCATATATTGTCTTATATTTAAAATAATTAAAGTCTATAGTTTAAATACAAGTATCCTAGATAACTCTCAAATATTTTTTCAATTAATATAATCCTGATTTAATGGTAATTTAATTCCTCATTTCCTAAAAATTATATTTTGAAACTGAAGAATCCCTCATACTCTTCAGGTCCTCTTGAGAATCCTTAAATTTATACTTGTGATTATCAATGTATATTTAATATTTTCTAACTCATTGAATACTATAGAATAATTTTTTTGAAGATAATATAAAAAAAATAAAGATAATCATCCTCATTTATTGCAGGTAGTGTATATACTCCTCCATAAAAAAACATTTGAAGATATTTACATATATTATACTTTTTTATTAATTTATATCCTATGAAGCTCAACATTCCAACTCTCTAAATATTCCAAATGTTCTCCACAATTCTTATTATGATCTACCTGAGTCTCATGGTGAGACTCCTCATCTTTGAATTTCTTAACATCTAGTGCATTATTAAAAATAGATTTTGGTTCTAGAACTTAAATCATGTAATCATGAACATTACCTTCATCTTTAACATTAGTTCACTAAGAAACAAAAAATACAACTCCATGAGCTTGAATCTCAATATACATAATAGGATTCTATTCACCAATGTATCTTATTTAATCTAGAATCCCTTATATATTTTGACTTTGAAAATCTAAAATTCCCCTTATTGGAGAATTAATATCAGATTTAGTACTCTTAGTATCTAAAAAAACATCTATAGGAGTTTGATTCCAAAACAATATTTTATGAAATTTTTTTTTATAATAGGTGAGGTTGGTAGATCAAAAAAATTTCTCTATGATGGTCCCCCTTAGTGGTAGTACAGGTTATAAAACCACCACCAAGATGCTTCGCCCGAGCATTTATAGGGGTCTCATTCTAATTACCTTCATCCCACCTTTTTTCAATTACCAAAAGTTTTTCCAAATAATTTTTATACTTTAAACAAAATTTTATCAATTATTAAATGGATAAAATAGATTTGTATTGGAATTTAATATCCTATCACTTAACAATATCACCATTCTTTTTTAGAGAATAAGAGATATAAGATGACCATAAGGATATAAGTTGAGCATATTTGACTTTTGAAAGAGATGATACATGAACCTTTACATATATTTTGGTAGGATGGTTTTTTTCACTTTTTGAAATAATCATAATATATATATATCCTAAAATATTACTTTCTTAAAATCTCATGATCTAGGAGAAATCCCTATCAAAACAAATAGGGTTAGAACATTTTTCTCATTTTCTAATTATTTCATAAAAGTTTTATGGATAGTGAAAGTTATAAATTAATAGAATATTACATCTTCTATATTGAATGTTTCACCATTCTCTAATATTTAAATAAAATTTAAACACCCTTTATAAGGGAAATGAAATATTTTTGGTAACTGCATAGTAGAAATTGAAATATTATTATCATTCAATTTATAGGATACTATATCCTCATTTATGAAAACATTAAAGGATTATTCTAAAATAAATCATGATCCTTATCGTAAGAAAATACCATTTTTTTCTTCTAATTAAAAATATACACCAGGATTTGGAGTCTTAAACCTTATTCAGGAATAGATAGATACAATGTAAGAAAATAAGGTAAGAAACATAACCAGGGAGAACATGATGCCTGGAACCTAAATATTCATCTATATTTAGTCTACCCAAGGAACCTTAATGAGTTATATTTATCTTTACTATAATTTAATATGGTGAAAATTTTATGTACTATAATGTTTTAGGGTTTTTATTCAATATAAACAGATAGTTAGAGACAGTTCTGATGGTAATTTAATCAAGTGCAAAGTTTAAAGATGAAAGATTTATTTCTATTTAACTCATTTTCTATTTTTCACTTTCATTGAAATATAAAAAAAATTAAAGAAGTAAATAAATTTAAGTATCTCATATAGTAAATAATGTTAAATTTTAATATCTAAACACATAAGTTGAAAAAATTGAATGAAAAATAGATTATAAAATTAATCTCACACAAATTAAAATAATCATAATTCATTGTTAAAAATATAAAATAATTTAGTCAGTAATAGTTTTTTAAATATATCTACTTATTGATGTTTAGTATTAATGAATTATAATGTTATATCACCATTTTTCTTATTGATCTCTTAAGAAATCATTCTTTAAATAAATATGTTTTTTTTCATTAATAGATTATCTAATTTTTATAAATGCTTATAACGCTACTATTATCACATTTTATTAGAACATGATAAAAAACTAAACTAAAAATAAAACGAGTGTGTTTCGTCCAAAAAACCTGTGCCCAAAAACAAAAATATATGATGTATTCTTGGTCATCAATTCATAATGTTACAAAAAATTTATTCTTATTTTAATGGGAAAAAATATTTACCTATGAAGTGGTATGTTACTCGATTACTTTTTCATTCTAATATAAACAATCCAAAATATGCATCTGAATATGAAATATAATAAAAACCAAAGGTTTTAGAAAAAAGTAAATATATATAAATTGAATCGTTAAAATATCTTAAAATTATTTTACTATCATTAAAATGACATTATTGGTGATTTTCTTGAAATCTAAAACATAAATATATGAGAAACATAATTTATGGTTCGCTATAAGTTAGTTATAAAAAACTCCACATTATTCATCTACACAACATGTTTTTCTACTATTTTACTAGATTCATCAAATTCATTGTTATTATTAGAACACCTAAAAGTTTTATATATTTTACTATTTTCAATTCAAAACCTATTATATAAGACATGTATGCATATAATTTGGATTAAAACATTTCCAAAATTCAATACTTACCCATATTTCTTATTACAAATTCCTTTTTCATGAGTTTTGAAAATTCAATACTCATTTTCTAGTTTGTTGAACAAAAAATAACATCATTCTAATTTTATCAGATATCTAGGAAGATAAAATATAAATAAAATCATCCATTTAAATTTTAAATAAAATAATATCAGTTTATAAAGTATTATTGAATAGTTTTGGTTATTTAAAGCCATAATTAAGCATATTTGAAAGAATAAAATAACATACCCTTTTATTCTGGGCCTCTAGTTATTGACTAAGATCATATAGAGCTTTATTATGATTAATAACAAATTTTGGAAAATGATGGTTTCTAAATCATTAGGGTTTCACAATATAAACATTCTCAAATAAAAATCCAATTATGAATGAAGATTAAAAACCCATGTGAAATAATTTAAAATTCATAAAATATGTATAAGAAAAAATAATCCAATGGTTTTTAATCCAGTAATAGAGGAAATATTTCAAAATAATATATCACTTACTCTTAGTTTTAAACCTTACCTTCTAATCTATTTTTTTTCTAATTATTATTACATGCTCATTTTTCATATTTATACCACCTAATAAAAAAAATATTTTTGATATTTTTATGAAAATAACCTTTACTGGTTTAAGTGGTAACCCTCACAAGCTACTAGTGACTAAATACAACTTATAAAATGGATAAAAATTCAAACCTAATACCACTTGAATGAGATAAAAAAGTAAACTAAATCCAATTTTTTTTCATCTTGAAGCTGTTTAACTCATTATGTATTTCTACTACCCAACTATTGTTACTTAGGGCTTATTATACAGATTTAGGATCAATATGTGTCGAAAGGTTAGAAGGTTACCTATAGTTATATTTGTCTTTACACATTCATCTAGGATTCTTATTATAGATATTAAGGGATGGGTTTTCATGTATAAAGGTTGTTTTGGTAATATACTCTCAGATTCAAGATATTCTAACCTTTCAAGACAAGATTATTTATGATCAATCATTATATCATTATCCTTTTTATTTTCAAATAATGTTTCATAACTCAAGTTATCTAAATAATTAGTAAGATAGTCTACATGAAATTTTTAATGATCAAAGGGGTAACTCTCTTAAAATTTCAGATGAGTTAATTATTTAACTATCTGATAATGTTTTGTTAAATAGTATACAGTCTTTAAATGTTATGAAATAACTAATAAGATACCTTCATCGTATTTTGGATTGAACATACCAATAAAAACATTGGTGGTTAATATTTACATCTTGTATCAAAAAAATTGAAGTCTACAACCATTTGTAATCTATTATTCCATAGGTATTATGGTTTCTAATTAAAAATAGATATTATTAGAACCTTTATTATGATATTCAATGTTTTTAATAGCTTCATATAATTTTTTTTTTAACATTTTCTACTTATAAAACTTAGTTCTAGAATTTTCTAAAAAAATTATATTCCTCCTTTAAACAACACCAATATATTAGGGTGTTGTATTAGTAGAAAACGTGTATTCAATAATATGTTTTGAGAAAAATGAATTAAATTCATGATTCAAAAACAATCCCCCATAGTCACTTCGCAATGAAACAACTTTAACATATTTTTTATTTTGATACAACATATAGAAATTTATAAAAATAAAATATAAATAATTTTTTTTCTTAGAATATAAACCCATATAAAACTAGAAAAACATCAACCAATAAAAAAATAAATTTTATAAAGGTATTTGTATTCTAGTTTTTACAAACAAATCTAGGTGCATTATTTATAGAGGTCTAGCCGTAGAAACCTATTTATTTGGTGTAAAATATGATCCCATTTTCCATGCATCACTTAGTTTTAGTTTATTCAATTTTAGTTGAGACATATATGAAATCATATTTTTATTGGATAAATTTCTCAAGGAATGAATATTTCAATGTACTAGCCTTATATAACAAATCTAATATTAAAAAATTTAAAATTTAAATAGTTTACATATTGTTTACACAAATAATTACAATCTATGGTGTAAACATTCTTAGTTTAAGGTGTACTAAAACTAAGAATAATATCATTGAAAATATAAAAAAATTATTTTAAAAATTAACAGAATAACAAGTTGTGATTTAAAACATGTTCCTATAGAACCTCTTTGATGTGGATAGTGTTTGAATTTTAAACTTATCCTACACCAAATATCTTTTTCTTTTAATTATCTAAAAATGATACATAGCCTCTTTCAATTTTTTTATAGTGAGTGGAATTTTGAAATATCTCCAATAACATGCCTTGAATAACCAATATCCATGTACCACTTACAATGAATGTGCATGTGGATTTTCCCTATAAGAATATAAATACAATAGAAATTTGGTACCCAAATAGAATTTGTCCTAGAGGTGTTTAGAAGTAAATTTTCAGAGAACCATATTTGTCTATATCAAATAAGAATTTGAGTATTTACATTAGGTAACATTCTAGTAATATAACTATTTTTATTCTAAAATCATGAGGATTTATTAAACAATAATTATTAGAATATCATTATTTTATTCCATAGTGAATAATATAATATTGTATATATTTTTACATCTTTTTTTGGGAAAAAATAGTTTCAATGTATTTTTACTTTCTCTCTATAACTCATATGTCTGGTTTCCCCTTATTAGATTTATTTTTACATGTATTTTTTAGGTAATACTACCCTTAGTAAATACCCTTATATCCAATATTATAGATTTAACCTTATTTAATATTTTTTTTACCACTTCTCTCATTTTACGAACAAATAAAAATAGATTTATCCAAATTTTATTTTAATTCTAGATATTGTTTTTTTAATTATCATTATCAATAAGAACATCACTATAGTATTTATTAAAATATTTATTTCTTTCTTGATTGATTTAATTTTATCTTTCCTGCACAAAAAATTATTCATTTAATTATTAAAATTATTTAATTTTCAATTCTTAATAATATTTATGACCATAATATATATATATATATATTGTAACTCTTCTGTTTGAGTTTTTAATCGGAGTGATAATAATTACTAGAGTTTTCATAAGATATCTGAGTTATTTTGTTGGATATTTTTTCTTTTTTTCATGAAAAATGATTTTTTGTGAAACTTTTTATCATATTTATTATTCTCATGATGTTAAGGGAAATTAGGCTTGAAATACCATAACATTTTTACTTTCAAAACCCCAACCTCTTTGTTATTTACTCCATTATTCTTGGATTTTTTTAAGGATTTCATAAATAATCGTATATTCTTAGAAAAAATGATAATTATCTTTTCTAACTGAGCTATATAACCATAAGAATTAGAAAAACATGAGTTTGTTTGATCAAATAAGTTATATTATAATATTTATTTGTTTTTTTCTCACTATTTGATGTATAAACATTGATAATAGAATTTCCCTTCGGGATCATCTTGTGATCATCACCCTCCACTGTCATTTTATCATTATACATCATTAGTGTTCCAATAAATTGCTTTATTTTAATATCCTTAACATGAGTATATTTTCTGGTAGTACCTTATATCCCACTTCATATCGAAGGAAAAAATCTATAAACATTTTGTGATTGATTAGATTCTGTAATAGTAGTTCCCAAGGAAACAAATTTAGTTATAATATCTTTAATCATTCCATTTAATCTAGTAATATTTCCTACCATTTGATTTTAGAACATATAGAAAATATGTTTGGAAGTATTATAAATTAATTTTTTTTAACATTATTAGTTATTTTATATGAAACAAAATAATTTCCCACATTTATTAAGCAGTTGGAAATTGTGAAACTCTATTGAACTCTCCATATTTCAATCCATATAAAATAGAATTCCCAAAATTAGAATTAAATCATATTCTTATTCTTGTGTAGCAGTACACAATTTAGGCACGTGAATATGAATATTTTATGATTCAATACTTTCAAATAGACGTCCTGTCTATTATTATTCAAAAATACCATCATTATGGCCTCCCAAAAACCATAGTTATCTAAATTTTAATAAGTATCTCTTCCTATGAATATTTAATATTTTATTTTTGACATTATAAAAAAATAAAAATTAATATTTAGACATAAACTGTAAAATTTTGAGAACTCAAAATTAACTACTTTGAAAAAATATATTGTCCCAATGATATTTCATAATAACTCAAGTGGTGGTGGATTCATTTCTCAAAAAATCCATCCAAAAACACAAAAACCTCTTAAAATATTCTTTGATATATCCATATCATTTCAACTGACTGTGAAATTGAAAATAAAAATAAAATAACGGAATTAGACACATAAGTTTTTATAGTGGTTTATAGAAATAAGAACCCCCCCCCCAAATCACTTCACTAATGCTCAATGCATATTTGGTGACTTCAATTCAGTCCAATTTCTATGGACTACCCAGATGAGTTCATTTAGGGGTTATTTGGCACAAATTTACCATAATAATTTACTAGCATCTCCCTTCGCAAGACCTTATAATGGAATTCACCCCATATAGTGCATGGAGTGTGAACTTTAGAAAATAGAAGATAAGGTTTATAGAATAAATAATGCATAGTTTAAAGTAGAAACTAATAAAAAATAAATAGATTCCATAGAATGAAAATGAATTTATTTTTTAATCATAGTAAGAGTCCTAAAACTATATTATATCAATTTTTTAATGATCCATCATGGCCCTTTCCAGTAGGGCCTCACCTTGGAAAATTGTAAGTAGAGAGTTACACCCCAAGCTTGATTCCAAGTTGCTAAGGGATTGAAATTAGTGACAACTAAGAATATCATTGAAATGTGAGGCCTTATCCTAATGCACCTTTACACATTCACACATCATGATCTATGAAATTGAGAAAATTATTAATACAATGAAATATCCACTGTTTGAAAAATTCTTGTGGAAACCTCTAGGAAATAAAATAGATTGTGCAATTAAATATCTAGGAAATATAAAGTAGAAAATAAATTCCCAACCAAGAAGAAAGGAATCCTATCCTAGAAATAGTTGAAAGGGGAAATTAAAAGGAAACCTTGACCCATGATCCAAAAACTCTGAAAAATTAACCTAACCAGAACCTTTAAGTACTATTGTGCTCCACTAATACCAAGTCCACCATAGTCACCACTATTATTCTTTTTGTATTTATAAGAAACAATGTGTTAGGGAAAATACAATATAGGTTTCAGTATAAACATACTTAGTATAATTCCATAGATAACCAAGAGGTAAGAAATATAATAAAATATTCAACCCAACCTATATGTCGATAAATAAATGAATCCCAAAAAAATATATTCTCATAAAAAAAAGCCTAGTATAAGGGAGATGAATCTCAATCTCCATATGAAACTAAGAATTAAGAGAATACCTTCATATCTAAAGGCCCCATTACCAATGCCAAAGACTGTGTAAAACATCACATGAATTAGAATAGAGGATCCACACCATGAAGATTCATACCACAACTGATGGATTATTATTTCTTGTAGAGGATTAGCCCCCCCATCAGATATTAAAGTTTATGTAGTACCACTCTAAATATAGATGACTCACACCATCTATAATGTGGGGGAGTACCAAATATATCAGTAATTAAGATATAGTGAAACCATGACTTGGAAAACCTACTATTAATGGTGGAACAACCCCAAAATCACTATGATAATCATGTTATAACCATATAATTAACTATTTATCACTAGAAGAAGCCTCCCATTCACACCATATCACATCATAGCTATGATACTAAAAAATACTATTTTCACATCCTATACAGAAATCTACATAGAAAGGACAACTCATGGGCCAAATTTATGTCTGGAAGAGAAATATATAGAAGGAAGAACATTCCAAAAGAAGTACAATGCATGCTCATCGAGCCACATTGGATGTGGTACTACACACAATCCTGGGTATGTTCTTCCATGATCATAGCTCAGTTAGTCAGATGCCTCTGCATGACATATCCCTATAGGGATATAGCATGTTTCATCACCCATCATCTACATAATGTACTCTATATATATAGATCATCTACTTTGGTAGTATCCAAACTTTTGTAGGCCCTACCATGTGACATGTGATATTTAGATCGACATTGAGAGTCTAAACACCATACTAAAATAGAATATATGATGTGTGTTCTTTGGAAACAAAATGCATGCAGTAGGGTTGTTCAATGATAGTAATGTTTCATCTTTCGATCTTCATGCATTCTCTATAACCACATTTACCACCATGAATCTCAATTGGAATCACATTTTAAATTTCTACAATTCTTTTAACTATAATAAAAACTTGTTTGGATGATGGATTTTGACTATCCCTCACCATAAAATTGGTTCTTCATTGGAACCCAAGGAAGACTCATCGACTTACATTCCATGAATAAAAAAGTAAATAATGCTCAATACATTCCAATAATTCTTTTTTTCCTCATTGAAACTTTATCATGTTGTAATAACCACAATGAAACCCACATGAATGAACCACAAAACCAAAGATCAATTCCATGATGATCTTGGTTCCCAAAAGTGATATAACCATCAGTTAAATGAAAATTAAATTGATAATTCATAGAATGGTGGGATAAATCCATAAGAACACAAAAGTGAGAATGCATCTTGGTCATGTTCAGTTTAATAATGATCATTGAAGGAATTTGGATGAAAAAATTCAATAAAAAAATTCATAATAACTAGAAATATTGAATTAACCACTTGAAAAAAATGATTCTAGATTAGCATTTTCACAATTACTCTAATAATCCCGAATCTAGTAAAAAGGATCCCATGGTTAATTTTTTATATTTGTATAAGATACAAGTGGTCACATCCTGAAGGATTAGTAAATTTAATTGTCTTGAAGAGCCAGATATAAACATGATAACCATTTTACATTAGGATTAAAATATAAAACATAAGAAAAGTATATGTTTTACATCCTTGAAACTCATTTAATTATTTATATTTCATAAACTGGGAAAAGGAAAAAAGGGAATAATATCAATGAAATAATATCATGGATAGTATTAATTGAATTATAAATTAAGTAAATCCATAATATTTGACCTCATGGTCACATACACAATGATATATATATTTTCAAATCTTTATGCAAAAAAAATTTAATCCATGGTTAGTTATACATTGGAAACAAATTTCATTTTTTTGACTAATGTGTCTTGTGAGACGTTTTGATGCATATAGGGGTTATATAATTCAAGCCTCTACCCTTCATTACTTTTCCAATACATTATTCATATATTTAATTATCAATATAATTTATAAACAATATGTATTATCAAAAAATTTCCATATTGAGTAAAGAATACAGAATTTTAATATTTCTGAGTAATTCAAAAAACATTAAATTTAATAATTCTATATATAAATGGTTTATGGTTTATGTAATAATAATATTCATGATAAAAATAATATGGATATTTAAGATAAGTTTAATTTATAATGATCATAATAATTTGAATATTTCAAGAGAAAGTAAACGACCAAAAAATTAATGATAGATAATATAGGTTTGGTGAAAAATTCAAGTCTTTTAAAAGATAAAATAAAATAAAAGTGGAACATAAAAATTATAATAATTAAAATAGTTTCCTTTTTAAATCCATTTAATACTTTTAAAAGAGGATAAATATCATAAATGGTTATAGTGGTGGGAATGTCTATTAATGACATATATAATAAAATAAAACATTCCATTTGACTTTTAATAAATAAATTCAAAAACAAAACATTATAAAAACATTAGAAATATTATTTTAAAATCTTAAAAATACTTAAGGATAAATTTAAATATAATCGATAAGTAATTTTATTAAATAAAAATTTAGTTTGTTTCTTTTGGGAAATATCAACATGGGAGAAAAATATTCCCACTCAAAATATGAAATTAGATATATTATTCTTTAAAAATATCTTCGATTGATTTAAGATTAAAAGATAGGAAAAGTTTTATGAAAATATGAAAAATACCTAAATATACAAAAAATAATAATGTTGTATAATCTTATTATAAATAAATTATTATATATCTTTAATAAAAATATAAGCAATTCCCAAAGAATATAAGATTGTAATATATATTCATACCTATTTGGTAACATTTAAATTGAATATAATTGAGATGATAAAATTTAATTAAAAAATTATTCATAGTTATCAAATATATATTAATGTTAAATATATCAAAGGGGTAGTATATATACTGTATAAAAGTGAATAAGACCATAATAACAAATATGTCTCAATGGATTATAAAATGGGATGAAATCCCTTACCCCATGATTCCCTTTCTTTAGAAAAGATTAAAAATCATATAAAAGTGTTTTAAAAATGTCATGAATTTATACCATAACCATATTCATATTTATATTATCATATATGATCCTCTAATAATATCTTATCACCTATTCTCTTATAATATTTCATTATTACCATTATTTCGGGTACATTTTCCCATGCATGTTTTTTCATGGATGTTATGGTTATTATGCATATTATACAGTTCCACAATCTCAAGAATGATATTAATTTAATAAATATAATATTTATTCATTAGTAACATTTTTATAACCATTCTCTAAATTTGGACATGGAAAATGAAACACATTACTTTGTGGAGATGATGGGTCTTTCTTACGCAAGAGCGATATTATCATTTCCATAATGGGTTAAAGGGTAAGTAATTAGATGATATATTCATTTTATTTAATAAATATATTTTCATAAGTATCATATATATTAGTTATTTTCATCATTTTTACTTTTCATGTGATTAGGTGATGAAAAAAATTACATCAATTCACGAGGTGGTAGTCTTTCGTAGACATGGGTGATGGTTTTGTTTCCCATTTGATGAAGAAGGAGATGGATATAAATTATTTCATATATAAAAAAACACATAATTATATTTTATCTGCTGGTGTTAATATATTGGAATTATTTTAATAGAATCTAAGGTGGTAAAATAAGAAGTAAAAAAGAACATTCTTGGTGAAGATGATTAGCTTCTCTTTGAAAAAACTTCATTTGATCTCTTATTAAGAACCACAAGGATTGTAATTTTAGAAGAAAAGTATATATATATTTTATTAATGATTTTGGAGATATATATTTTATGTTATTGGGAGATATAAATGGCTAATGATGTGTGAATAAGTGAGCAAAGTATGTGCCCTTTTATTTTTGAGGTAAGTCGGACACTTAATTTTTCAAATCTTTAAATTAATATCAAGTCAATTTACTAAAAAAATGGAACCTAAATAGATCATATTATAATTTTATAAGTTTAAGTTTTAAATAAAACCAAAAAAATGTGATTAAACTTTTTTTAGGTTATTTTAACCCTTATCTTTATAGATTAACCCCCCAAAAAACACATTTTGACCATAACTTTAGTAATTAGTTTTTACTATTTTTACTATTCATTGTGATAAATAATTATGTTGGAATTATTACCTAATATTAATTAATATGATTATAAATATGGATTACATTTTATCAAATTCAATTTAGAGAAGTTTTATAATTTAATTCAAAAATAATCCCACAAAAAACATAAAAACGGTTTATCAAGAAATGTATTTCTTAAGAATAAAAAAATATTACATTAAATATGAATAGTATTGATAATTATATAGAATTTAATTTATATAATTAATTAAAATAAATAGATTTCTTTTAAACCATTCATGATAAATTATTGATTAAATTAATTAAAATGGGAATGCATTATGCATTAAGAAACAGTTTTCTGAAAAATATCAATTTTTTAAGTCCAAATGATATTATTTTTAGTTTTATGAAATTTATAGTCAATAAATGGTTAATTAAACATATTATAACATATTATTATAAATAAGTTGATTAATATTTCAATAAATTATTCAATTATTTATAAAATCATATTTTTTGTGGAAAAGTTCATAAACACATTCTAGGATAATTTTAAGCAAGTTAAAATCGATATTTATCAGATAGAAATAGAATTTTTAAGCCATAAAATACTAAAATATTAAATATAGTATAATATTCATAAAATATAGTATACAATTACTATAATTTAATTAGGGGTATTAAAGTATGCCTTCATATAAAAAAATTTCCTCAAATTTCATTATATATTTATTTCTAATCAAATGAGGGTTTCTCTTATTCATAACATCCTCTAGTTCCCACATTACTTCCTCCAATTTACTATTTATCCTAATAAATTTTACTAGTCAAGTCATCTGATTCCTCAACAATTTATATATATTTTCAATAATCTGGAATGTACATTAACTATAAGATATATTAGTTTCTAATTCTTTTCTTTATAGGTGAGAACATGCATTGGATCTAGCATATGAATCCTTATCATTGATATTTCAAACACATAATGTAATTTAGATAAGATTAGAGACATTTATAATTAATTATCCACAACTCCAATTCTTTACAAATTCTTAAATGTTCTAATATACCTAGGGATCAATTTTTATTTCTTACCAAACCTTATAATAACATTCAATGGGGATACTTTCAAGAAAACCCAATCTTCTACATATAATTAATTTTTTTTAATTCAGTTGTCAACATAAATCATTATCATTTTTATTATTATTTAATATGAGTGTTATTAGTATTCACCTTTTTCATTTTCTCCTCAACATTTTCTTGGCCTATAAAGTTTCTTTCATGGAATTCATCACAAAATGTTGTAGTATGAAATCTATTAATCTAAATTCATCATACGACACCATTTCAAAACTTGAATAAAATCTATTATTGTTGAGAAAAAACTATAAATGGTAAATAATATTCCCATGTACCTTTAAATTCATGTGAAAATGATCCCAATATGTTTTATATTGTTTGAATTATCCTATTATACTTTCTATTGGTTTGATGATATTATGTGGTTCTCAAATGAAGCTATGTATCAATATCCTTTTAAAGACTTTTATATAATTTAAATGTAAATTTTGGACAATGATCATACACAGTTGAAATAGGGTTATTCTTAAGGACTTAAAACATCCTTAATATATAGTCATAAAAAACTCAAAAGGTAAATCTTTATTATTATCAATGAAATGTGCATATTTGGTTAAGCAGTCTATAATAACACATATTGAATCATTCTTTCTAATATTATTTTGTAATATAGAGAATTATTTCATAGTAATGTCATATCATTAACACATAGTAATAGGTATAGGTTTCTTGAATCCCCAAGGATTTTATCTCTTAGCCTTCTCATATTGACGAACTAATCATCTTAATACATAATCATCAATTTCCCACTTAATATTAACCCACCAAAAATGTTTCATCAAATCCCTCTACATTTTAGTGATAGAAGGGTGTACAAAGAAATTAAATTTTTGAGAACCATCCAATAATTACCTTTTTATCTTAGGTATAGATGTAATGCATATCCTCTTTCTAATTTTCCGAATTACAACTTCATATAAGAAGACTTCCAATTTCCCATCACTCATGACTATAATTTCATTTTGAAAATTCTTGTCATTATATTAATAATTTTTTTTCTTTTATAGTAAATAAGGATTATTAATGATTTTAAAAGGGGTGTTTTTTAACATTATTCAATAATTATCATATCCATATTTACTAGATCCATGAATATTGGATCCTTATCATTCATCATTTTGGTTAGATCTATGTCATTTTTCAAACTCAATGAATCTTTTAACTTACTCTCCTTACATGGGTCATAGTGTATTGAGAAATAATAATAATTGGGTATATCAACCCATTACCATTTATTTGTATTGATCTCTTTCTATTAAAATATTTATTTTATACTGTTATTCTATTTAAAGATCTCACATTTTTCTCTATAGTGATAATTTCTCCGTATTATCAAAGAAAATATTATAGCTACCAAATAATTTTCATGGGTTAGATAGGCCAGTTCATGATTCTTTAACTACCTTGTTTCATATGAAATGACTTTATTATTGTGAATTAGTAAGAAAAAAAGTCTCTACTTTGATGCGTTACTATATATCACAAATCCATTATTTCATAACATTAGATTCAAAATCAAGGAATTTTCCAATATTCTCTTCAATTATCCAAAGCATTCATCACATTCCTTTTACCGTATGAACATACCCATTTTAATTATATTCTTGGTTAATGGGTAACCCAATCATGTAAAATTTTGAAAAAATCACTAATAGTATCATGCCAAACTAATGAAACTACATACTATGGTTATGTTCATTGTTGTAGGACATTACTTTACAACCTTGGTCTTCATAGGATTAATTGAGATTCCATCCATGGAGATAATATGGCCACAAAAGAATATTTATAAATCCAAAATTGACACTTTATAAATTTCCCATATGAATATTTTTTTCTAAGAGTTTCAAGAATGACCCAAAAGTGATTTTCCTAGCCCCCATTGATTTTAGAATATATAAAGGCATCATTAATAAATACTCCAAAAAATTATTATGATATTCCATGAATACTCTATTAATTAGATCAATTCAAATAGAGGTTCGATTAGTCAATCTAGATGGAATTATTGTTTGTTCATAATTTACATACCACATTCAAAAAAATATCTTTGGAAAATCTTTATTGTTTACTCATAATTGATGATACCCAGAAAGTATCTTAATATTTGAAAAATATTATTCTCCATGAAGTTTAGAAAATAATTAATTAGTGTTGGAAAAAAAGATACCTATTATTAATTATAATAACATTTATTTCCCTGTAATCACTTAGGATCCACATATATCCATCTTTCTTTCTAATTAAAATATCAGGGGAATATTGAGGTGAAATAGTATGGAATATAAATCACTTATCACAAAAATAATAAATTTGTTTCCTCAACTCCATTAATCACATAGTGTACATTCTATATGAAGACATTGATATATTAATTACATGAAAGATTAAATAAATGGAAATATCAATTTAACACTCTAGTGTATCTCCATATAATTTCTTAGGAAATATATAAATATATTCCTATAAAATTTGTACATCCTGAATTTGAATATTATCTTTTCAATATAGAGGATGTTCCTTCTATTATTCCTAAAGAATATCATTTATATTATTTATTCGAGGATCGATCTAGTCACAAATCATATGATGAATTCTCTCTTTCAAGGATAAGGAAATCCACATTTTCATCATGAATTGTAATTTACATCTCTTTGAAATAATTTTTCCATCATATTTTGAAATATATTTGATAACAATAATTGTATCAAAGTAATACATAAGTATAATAATGAATTAACCAAATGTATAATTTTTTTGTGTCTTAATGAGAACTTCCGGACACATCCTTCATATAGTGATATTTACACTATCTTCTTTGACTAACAACTGAATTCTTAAGGTGATAAGGAAAAATATAATTTTATTAGTAAACACGGAATATATAAGAGTGATAGGAGACAAAATTATAAAAATAATTAACTGAACTTGAAAATATGAGTAAATTATCTTCCATTATATATTTATGGACATCAACCTCATCTTTAGTGATCACATAATCTTGGATTTCTCTCTTTACCATCTTCTATGGAATTCTCTATTGATTAATGAGACATTAGATTGAATAATTCAGCATCTCATTATAGATTAAGCAATGGATAATAGTGTTATATTTATTTCCATTTAATTCATTAGCTAAATAACCCTTATCTCTACATTGTAAAAATAATCTCACGCCCTTTATGATTTTTTCAAGATATTTCTTTCCAAAATTTTCACATGATGGAAATTACTTCATCTTTATCATCTTAATTGAAAAATTCCCTTTTTATTAGTATTAATATGATATTTTATTCTCTTTATTTACCTTAAATATATATGATTTTGGATATTCCTTCTCTAATTTTACAGTGCATAAAACTATTTCACCATATGCTGAAAGTTATTGAGATACTAGTACACTTTAGAGATATGGCTTAAGCTGTTAAAAAAATGGTCAATTTTTTTCCCGTATTATGTATATAATTATTAGAATAATTGACTACTCTTATAAAGGTATCATAATACACTGTAACACTTTATTCTTGCTTTTTATTTAATTTTTGTACCTTTCTCTTCATTTCAGTTCATTTCTCATGAGGGAAATATTTATTGAAGAATGTCACTTTAAAATATCATCATTCTATGTTCTATATTTCTTATTCCTCATTTTAATCTTGATCAATGATTGAAACTTATTATTATTTCCCTTAAGATAATATGATTTCAATATATACCTTTCCATTTAATTGTATCTCAAGAACAAAATTATTTATTAATGGTACTTAATCCATCGCCCAGCTGCCACTAGATTAGTAGTTTTATTAAATGACAAGGGATTATTTGGCATGAAACAAACCAATATAGGTGTATCAGGCCATGAAACATCATGTTTCTCTATATTCTTAAGATTAGTAGTAATAACCTAAGTCAATCTTCTTAACATGACCATGATCGACTCAACACCAACACCAAATATATTAGATTGGTTAGTAGATAAATTTCTAGAATGGACATGAGTATTAATACCATTCTTTCAGCATAGTGCCATTAATAAACAATGTAATATAATGTATTATCTTGTATAATTATGAAATTTAAATCGCAATATATAATTCTAAATCAAATGTAACAATTAATGTAAATTAAAAAGTTATTCATTGTTATTCTCAAAAATTATAGACTAGGTTTCTTTTGGAATATCATTAAATCCTAAAAATATTTTAAAATATTCCCCAATGTTTTATAAGGAAACATTGAATTATCCTTGGTATATAAATGAGGATTGTCAAATCAGGTGTGTAGTAAGTGACCATTCAATATGCACCAAAATTATGGTTGAGATATACTCAACCATCACTTTTTATGGTTATTAAACCCAAATGATTATTTTCTAAAACCATGTCCATGTATAGTATCTATATAGTGATGTATTTCTATGATAAACCACATAATCTATACATTATGAAAATATTTGTGATATTATTCTACAATTATATATATCCTCAATTTCTATAATAGGGTTGTGTTCCATAATCTATTTATTCTAAAACATTGTTCCCATGTATTATACTAAACATTCACTGATAAAAATTAGAACAAATCTAAATCCATTAACCTTGAGTTGGTGGTTACTTTATTACTTTGACATAATATATAAGGGAACACGTTGTAAGGGATCAATTGTTTTTTTAGTCTAGTATATCCAGATACATACATGACACCCAATCTACTTTGGGAATAAAATATAAAACATAACAAAATTAAATGTTCTACATGATTGAAGTTCATTCAAATATTATTCAACATAACCAAGGGAAATGAAAAAATAAGAGTGATATTAAATGATTATTACTGTCTATGTACAGTGAAAGTGTCCATTTTTAAATAATTAATAATCAATATAGAAAAGTAGATAACTAAAAACACCAACCTTTTTATTAATAACATGAGAATGAAATAAATCCATGGATAATATAAATGAAATAATCTCATTGATCGTAATAATTTAATTCTCAATAAAAAAAGTTCATAATACTGGATGTTATGATCTCAAACATAATTATATTTATTTCATCAAATTATTGTTCCAACATTATTTAAATAATGGGTAGGTATATATAAGAAACCCATTTAATTTGGCCAATTGATTTCTCTCTTGAGTCACATTGATGCATCGCAGGGATATATAATTTCAGGCCCCACCCATCACTACAAATCCAATTCATTCCTCATATATTTAATAATAAATTTAATTTAAAAACAATATTACTTATAAAAAAATATACATTTTGGGTAGAGAATATGGAATATCAATATTTACCATTAAATAAAATAATATTAAAATTAATCTTTATATGTATAAATGGTATAAAATTTAGGAAATAACAATGTCCATAAAAATAATAATATTGGTATTTAAGAGAAATTTAATATTCAATGATCCAAAATTATTTATTGTTTCAAGATAAATTTATTGAACACCAAATTAATGAAAGATAATATATGGTTTTTTACAAATTCAATTCTTTTGAAGCTAAGGAAAAAACATTAAAATAATATCTCATAAATAATTTTCTTTATAAATCCATTAATTTTTTTTGAAGAATATAAATATCAGAGAACATTTATGGTGGCAGGGAAGTCCATTAATATCATATACATTAAAAATGAAACATTCCTTTTGAATTTATATATTGAATTTAGAAAATTATCCTTTTAGAAAAAAATAGAAAAATTCCTTTCAAATATTTTAAAAAGTAAATTATAACTTAATATATCCTTAATAGATCATTTTATTAAAAGAAATAAAATTGATTATTTTTGAAAAATATAGACATGGAAGAAAAATATACGCATTAAGAAAGATAAATAAAATTAGTTATATAATAAACATATATTTGCATGATTCAAGTTTATAAAATAATAAATTTTTAAATAAATAAATATTTATATTATAATAAAATTGTTGGAGCTTATAAAGGATAAATTATAATATTCCTTCAAGAAGAATATAAGCAATCCAAAAATAATGTGAGATTGTAGAATATATTATTACATTTTTATTAACATTTAAATTAAACACCCTTGAGAGAATAAAACTTAACAGAATCATTAATTACCATGAATAAATAGGTATTAATTTTAAATATATCTAATGTTCAATATATACACCATATAAAAGTGAATATGTGTAATATAAGAAATCTTTCTCAATGGAGTGTAAATTAAGATGAAATCCAATACCTTAAAATTACCTTTAATTAAATTTGATTTAAAATATGGTATTATGGTCTTAAACATGTTATTAATTTACAAAATAACCATATTCATATTTATAATATCAAATATGTTCCTATTATGACATATGTTCCCCCATTTTTTAATAATATTTCAGTATTACCATTGTTTTGGGTGTTAACTACATTGTTTTATCATTCATGTTTCTTAATGTAATTCCTACTTATTATGCATAAGATATATTTCCATAATTTATAGATTGATTTTAATATTTAATATATTCTATTTTATCAAATTCAATTCATATAAGTGGCACAATGTTTTTTAAAAATAAAACAAAAAACATGTTGAAAAATGGGTTTTCATGAAATTATTTTTCAAGCATAAGATGGTCTTATATTAATTATATGACAACAAATCATAATTATATAGATTTAAATTAAAATATAAAGATGTATATTATTTAAATTTAATTTAATTAATTTTACATTAAAAATTATTTTAATTAATATAATTGGAAAGACATTAGGAATTTAAAAACTATATTCTGACAAACATACCTTTTACCTCTATATGATATTATAATTAATTATATAAAATTGATAGTATAAAAATTGTTAATTATAAATAAAATGTATAAGAGTTAAATAATTCAATTTTAATTATTCATAAAATCTTATTTATAAGGAAACACTTCAAACCCCCATTCTAGGGTTATTTTGACCAAATATGTTAAAAATTGATATTTACCTTATAAATTATAATTTTTCTTCCATGATATATTAACATGTTCATTATGTAATATATTTATTTAAATATATTTCTCACTTACTATAATTGAGTCTTGGGTGTTTCAACTAGTTTGTAATTTCTTTGATGATAAAAATGAACATAAAATAGAATATAAAACACACTACCTCGAATTAGACCAATAATTAGAGTAGAATGGTTCCACATCATCGAAATTGGTAAGATCCATGAAATCCATTATTGATAAAAATTTATAATAGAAATATGATCATTAATCCTTAATCCTTACATATTTTTCATCGAAGAATTACCTTACAGTAGATCTCCCTTCCTTAATTGGAAATATACATGGGTTATTTGGATAATGCTACTGATTTTATATAACAAGGATTAGTATTGGGGGAAATCAGTATAAAAAATTTATAAATTTTTTTTTAATTTAACTTATTTCATCTACATTTCTCCCAAAATAGTTAATTGGCCAAAGGCATTATTTTAATGAACTTAATGACATTCCTAGTGTAAAAACCATGTTTTGAAACCAATGAATGTCTTTATTTCTTCATATGGGACTCCATTCAAAAAGAAATAAATTTATTCAGAGACATCATGCATGTGTTTTTAATATATATAATATTTTTAGTATATTAAATATGGGGTCCTCAGAAACTTAAATAAAAACAAAAACTCTATGAAAAAAACAAGACATATATAAAGACATATTCCAAGGGTTAAAAGAAAAAAATAAAAGTTGTTACATTTTCTCACCCTTCAAGGATTTTTTTCCCTAAAAGTTCCAAGATACATGAAAATGTAAAAATTATATGAATTTATTTATATATTATGATATTATGATATATCCTGGATGTTCCCATTATACCATAGAAATCAAACTAGTGAAATTTTCTACCCATGAAGTATCTACTCCAGGAGATCCTCAATAATCATCAGGTACTTAGAAAAGGTGTCTCCATTAAAAATATCCATCTCTCCCCAATAAATAATAGGTGATAAGTCATGAAAATTTCTCCTAAGTTGTGAAATGTGAAAAATTACATATCTCATTACAAATATTAGGGTAAGGCCTCGTGGTATGAGACCATTCCAACCATTCATCGTATCTGAATTGAATCAATGAACCATATGTGTAAATTTCTACACTAATCAAATATTTATAATCCTTCTCAAGGTGATACTTTTAGGAAGAAATTTTCTCCCTTATCAAACTGCAATGTCAATTGATGTCGATATACACCTACAGATCATAGAAACCTTATTTTTCATTACTTTCACGAGCTCTATCTCAAAAAGAGATACCATATCAATCTTAGTGTAATAAGAGGGTGAACTATAGGGTATTATGTAAATATATTGAATGGTTCCATGTCTATAGTGTATGAATTGATATTATTATAATTGAAATCCACTAAACATAAGTTATCCTACTAGCTCCATACTAAAAGCATCACACAGGTTCTCAACATAACCTCCAAAACTAGTATGGTTAATTTAGTCTAGATATCCATTTAGGGGGTGAAACATCATGCCTATATGTAATCGGGTCTTGAAATATCCATTAAAACCCCAATAAAACTATGACATGAACATATAATCACATTCTGAGATAATTTTGAGGTTACCCCAACATGTTAGAAAATATAATTCATGTAAAAGCACCTTAAACTCTCAACTGATAATTGCACCCAAATGGAAAGGAAGTGCACCAACATCATAAGTTGATCAACAATCACCTAGGTAGCATTATTGATTCCTGATTTATGTGGAATCCCATTAAAAATACATTTATATTTAATTACACTTCCATTCCTGGATCTCAAGTAGTTCAGAAAAACCTACTAGAGCCTAATATTATATCTTCACCTGTTGGCACGTGAAACATTGTGAAAAAAAACTCAGAAACAATATACCTCAGGAAAACCCACCAAAAATACTATTAAATATCCCAATTCATATTCATCACTCAAGGATGTTCCAACATGGTGATGATAGGAAACTCACTTAGCACATCCTCACATAATGTGACCACGACCAACTTCTGTCCATGGAATAATATTACATGATCCCAAACTCTGTATAATCCATATTGTGAATCTAATGAGGATATCTAGACCCGGAAAACATTATTATACATTTATCTTAACTGATTCTCTTTCACACGTATAAAAACGTGGTGGCTTCACCACCATAATATTTAAATAAGTTTCCCATCTATCCTCTACCATGGGAAACTACAAATTGGCTAACCAATATAATGGCTCCTCTATCAAGTGAGAAAATGATTTTATTTCCCAGGTAATTTAAAACTACATTTCAATTTCCCAATGTATATACTATCTTGAATTGATAGTGTTGTTGGAATTTCAATAAATTTTTTTATACAAGGTTGATGTCTTTATGGGTAAAAATATTCTTGAGACTATGGTGATATTAAAAAACTACAACACACTCACCCTGAAGGTATCATCTCTAAATTCTAAAGGTGAAGAATAATATTTATAAAACTAAATCATGGGTCACATATTTATAATCATAATCAACACACACTGGATATTAGCTACAGTGGCATCACAGAACATGACATACACAACACCCTCCTTTGTTAGTCTCAACGTAGGATTATAGTCAAACTCTACCTCATATGCATAAAGGATTTTTGAAAATGATTAGTTCATTTGAATAGATACCCTTTTCATTTAAAATAATTCAATAGGTACAAAATCAAAAAAAAATATACCACAAACATCTAATAGTACCCTTCCAATCTGAGGAAAATCGTCACATCTTACATTCACTTGGTTGGTTATAAAGAGGGAACTACGTTAATAATTGTTGGGTATTTTTATAAACCCTTCCTAGAGAATAAATTTCTCTAAGATTGATCTTCTTTAATTTATAACGGACATTTTAATAGTTTACCACATAACAAATTCTATTGGAGTAAATCATGTAACATCCACAAATTTTTTGTGTGATCCTCCTAGAACAACAAGTAATTGCGGATTTCTTCAATCCAAACAGCAATGAACCATTCCAAGAAATAATAAAAGATAAATTTCCTAAGGTCCATGGAAACTATGGGGCATTCATGACACCAAATGGAATCAACATGAACTCATAATTTCCATAGAGATGTCAGAATGTAATCTTCGGAATGTCCTCCTCATGAAACCTCAAATGGTGGTATCTTAAATGAGATGAATCTTATATACCGTCTTGCATATTTGAACTTGTATAAGAGTTCATATATCATTGATATGGGGTATTAATTCATGATCATCACTAGATTCATACAACAATAATCAATGCATAGCTTCAAGTTGATACTCATGTTCTCAAAGAACAATATTATAGTTTCCGAGGGGACACACTAGGTTTGATAAATCCCTTATCATGAAGCTCCTCAAACAGGACTATTAGCTATAAAATCTCCCCAGTGGCCACATGATATATCATAAATTATATTTATGTGGTATCAGGGTTTAAGTATATAGATAAGTTGATCTTACACCTAAATGGTAGTAATAGAACTATAAAACCCCCTATATTTTGTGATTTATTCCAATTAATTTAATCTTGTTGATATTTTTCATTTCACAAAACATTTATTATTACTTTTGGTATATGAAAGTGCTATGTTTGTTCGGAATTATATTAAACAACAAGTTATGATTTTACTACATAAAACACATAGATTAAATTTTAGTACACCTAACACTATCCTTGGATTGTGTTACACACAATTCATATTTCATTAAATATATTGTGTTACACACATTGCTGATTTATATCAAACTAAAATATATAATTAATATTGTTTTTAAAAAAATATTAAAGTTATGACATAGATGTTGGAATGGAAGTTACGAATAATATTAACTGAAGTGTGGAAATAGTTTTTACACACACATATAAAATGAATCCTTTGGTTATTAATTAGTAGGAATGAATATAATAACTATTTTTAAATAAAGAAATTACTATTCTAAGATTACTATTTTTCTATGTTCAAACAGAATTTAATATTAATAAATTATAAAACCCAATTTTAATAGATTTTTTCGACAAAATGTAGATATTATATATTAAATAAATATTTTTATTTCTAATCCAATATATTTTATAGGTATAATATAAGAATAATTAAAATTTTATGAATAAAATGATGTATTTTTCTAAAATGTAATTTAACTGCCTTTTAATGGAGAACCCATTTTAAATCTAATTTTTGAAAATTTATAATTATTATTTGAAAAAATAAACATCATTTTTTAAATCAGATTATGAAATTTACTATGGTTAATTTTTTTATTTTTTGAGAAGATTAATTTTTTTATGAATAGTGAAAAACACTAAATTTTAATTTAAAAATTCATTTTTCATAAAATTTGTTTACATAGTTAAATTATATTAAATTTTCTTTTAAACTGCAATTAGAAAAATTGTTCATCATGTAATACAATATATGTAATTGGAACATATTTAACATTGAAATTGGATATAAAAACAATTCAATATTTTGAAAATTTTCACTTAATAATTGCTTCCACGATAAGTATGGGAGATTAATATTAAATTACTTTTTGGACTATCTTTATATTGAATTTCTAAGAATTGATTTGTTATTTGGGATCATAATAATTTATAAATTTTAGTAAGGAAAACAGGGTTTTGAACAAAATTATAATTAAATTTATTAAAAATAATTACAAATATTAAGGAAAAAATTACTTTACTCAGTGGTTAAACTTTAATATTAAGTGGATAATGAAATAGACACTTGTCCAAAATCCATTTTATACCCATTTTAATAACATATACATTCATGGTTGAAATTTTATGAGTTATTGAGAAACAATTCCTTGAAATTGACCTATATAATATGTTATGTAAGGGAAAACACAATAAATTAACTTTTTTACCTTTAACATTTATGATTCCTTGAGATGTGGACGAAAACCATTTTATTTTGGTTTGAAACTCTATTTTGAAAGGTAAGGAAATTTTATTCATCATATTAAGTTATATATAATTTTTTGAGATTATTTAATTAGAATAACTCCTTAAATAATTACAAATGTGGTAATTATTTAGTTAATAATTAATTAGAATAAAAGATATTAAATATATTAAATTTGACATTCTAAATAATTCCAAAATTGACATTAATTTTATTTTATTATAAATGGTATTTTATTAAAAGATTTAGAATTTACTAAAAATACAATATTCTTCCAAATGATTTTAAAATGTTAATAAATATAAAATATGGTCTATTAATGGCCCAATTTTTCTTTTATAAAGAACAAATTTACAATTATATAGAAAAACATTGTTAGCACGGTTCAGGTAAAAGAAGTGTTTTTGAGCATTACATGTGTTGTTTTAAAATTAATTTCCAACACACAAGAGATTTATTTATCTGTAAATTAATAATAATATTTTTAATTAATTGGTTATACTTTCTTCTATTACAAATAAATCTAATTTATTATTAATGGTTAGAATATGTAGGTTAGAAAACGAGTCACCTTAATAAAAAAGAAAATTGATAACATTAGAGAAATATATAAATTATTGAACAAAATTATAAAAATGCACTTATTTTTGTATGGTGGAGGTTCAGATAGACCATAAATCACCTTTAATATATTATATTCCTATTTTTTAATCATATAAGGTATGGGAGACCTCCCAATAGTGTTTTTATTTTGGTATTTTAAAGAATTCCACCCCTCCTCTATAAAATGGCATTCACTTTTCCCCTTCATCACACGTCTCATGAAACATTGTCTTATCCAAACACATCCAAATTAGGTTCCCAAATCCTATACATTAATCATATAAGCCTCATTTTGGACATAAATATTACCAATAAATCCTTTCAATGCAAACCAAAAGGAGTTACCCATATAAGAGGAAACATCCTTCCACAAGCTCTTCTGTTTTATTTTCCTTCCCCACAACCACAATTAATGATATTACATACTTCTAGAATAACCTAAGTATTCTAAATATAATTATGTTTTATTATTATAAGGAATCAAACTAAACCTACAAAAAAATACATCAAATGGGCAATGAGATTATTGTTTGTGTGTATAGTGGACTACTGCCTCACGGAACAATGTTGTTCTTTTTTCCCTTTACCACCAATCATGGTTGGGAATTATGAAAGACATATTGTTTTTATATGATATATATATATATATGATATTTAGGATTTATTTATTGTTTTATAATTATTATATAAAACATTCTTTCATTCTCTCCATTTTTTGTAAATACAATAACTTCGTTTGAGGACGTGTGGACTACTGTCTCCTCAAAATGATGTGATTCATTCACACATTACATGGAATGTATTAAGGTTGGGTTTAGTAATAATATATGAAATAATAATGAAACTATAATGATAATATATATATATATATATATATAAACATATATGTCATTTACATTATTTCAATATGAGAATAAAATAGAGACATCGTTCATGCGTACATACGACCAATTGTTTCAATGAACAGTGTATTCCATTTCATATTTCTATATATTATAAAATATTATTAATATTTATATACTAAATATATATGATATTAAAATGATATTTTAAAATATTCAAATAAGTAAATAATTATCCAAGTATGATAATCAATAATAACATGTCAAAACATATACGAAAAACAATGCCGATATTACCCAAAATGTAAAATTAACATGAAATTGTTAATAAATGGGTAATATAAATCATAATAAAATCATATATGGTATTATATTTAAGATATGTTAATGTGTTATATTTATAATAAACATATATTCACTATACAATAGGTTTGAACATGTTCAAATAAAGTCAATATTTAAGGTAAGTGTTTTGTCATCTCACTTTTATTTCTATGAGACTTATGCCTTATTTACAACTCATTTTTTTGTAGTGTATATAATTCCCATGAATATATTATAATATAATTATAAATAAATTTATTTTCATTTACATATCCATTTTATGATCTTTATTTCAATATTTTATTGGTTTAAATGTTACCAAACTGGTAAAGTAATTTTTGTCTAAATTTTCTATCTTTGAGACACATGCCATGTTATGATCCAATATTTTATTATGAGGTTTATATAATTAAAATTGAAATGTTTTATTGGGAATCTAATTATTTTCAAGATATTTTAATCTTCATGTAATTTTATTCTCACATGGTGATTAAGGTTCAATGTTACCAAAGTGGTAATAGTATTTTGCTACAATCTCATCATTGATCAGGATTTTTTATGATTATGCTTACATTGAAGAAATAATATGATAAATATTTAAATAATTGTAATTAATTTTATTCTCCTATATTTATTCATGATATCTCTAAGTAATGTTATCATTTTTTTAATCTTTAGTACTTAATATAATTACGTTAATACTTTTAATAAAATATAACTTTATTTTTATTTTCATTCAGAAATATGTATTCTTCCAAAAATTTGTTTTCTGATAATGTTTATAAAAACATTTCCTACTATTATCCTATGTATTTAAAATAAATTTTACCCATTTTTTACCTTTTTATGAAACATGGTTTCTATAAATGAATCTTTTTTTCATTTTCAAATCGATGTAATTTTATAAACATTTTACGATGTAAAATGAATGTATGGAATGTAAGAATTATCCACTATCACGACTATAAATACTATGAATCTTCCTTTTAACGTTTATAAGATTTTTTTAGATATATTTTCTTAATAATTTAGAAATTATTTTTTTATTTGTACTATTTTCTATGAGACGTTTTTAAAAAAAAATCAATCTTCCATTATATGTTTTCAAATTTGTTTTCAAAGAAAGGGTTTTAAAAATGTTTTCATGATCATTTTATATGTTTTTAAATTTATTTTAGAGGGAAATGTTTTTAAAATGTTTTCAAGTTACTATTCATAATTATTTTCAAAGAAATGTTTCAAAAAATGTTTTCAACCTTCCTTTATATGTTTTCAAGTTTATTTTTAAAGAAAAATGGTTTCAAAAGATTTTATAATTTAATTTTTTTTTCAAACTAGAAAGGATTTTTTCCTTAAGAAATTTTTTAGATAAAATTTCAAATAATTATTTAGAAAAAAAGTTCCTTTGAAAATGTTTTATAAAATGAAACATTGAAGAAATGTTATTTTACTTATGAATTGCTTTAGGTTATCTTTAAAATATTCTCTAAATAAGATGAAACCAATTAATATAGTTTATGATTTACTAGGGATATGATTTAAGGGAACCATTCTCCATTGTTTATTTTAATGGTTTATCATTAAGATGTACTATTTTTTATGAAATATATTTCTCTTCCATGGGTTATATGATTTTGAAAATAGCTTATTTTCAAGGGTTATACATTGATGAAATGATTATGAAACCCATATCTTTTCCACGAGTTATGATATGACGACATTTTTTATGATACCCATTTCATTTCATGGGTTATGACATGATGTTTATGAACTCCATCTCTTTTTACAGGTCATGATATGATATTTTTTATGATATTGTGGAACAAATATCAATGCTTTTATTATGTGAAGGGTAGCACCTATATCTACCTCTAATGCATTGGGTAAATATTTATATATCCTGATATAATTATGTTAATCAAGTCGATGAGCTTGATCAACTGTTGGAAAAAGGGTAAACCCAATCTACTTTGGGAAGAAGGGGAAACCTAATCTACTATGGGAGCTAGGGAAGACCCAATCCCTTATAAGGAAAGGACTCTGACTAGGTATAGTGGTGTTTCTTTCCCAGTAGGTTTAGTCCCTATGAAGTGGCCTAACAGGTTTTAGAAATAATCCATAACTTATTGGGAATTATTTTATTTGTTTACATTTCTATCAAAAGTTCTATGTTTGATTCCTATGTTATGATCTCATTGGTTATACTCTTGATTCCTATTTGATTCCTATTTGATTCCTATCTTTTGATCTTCTAATATTTATTCCATGAATCATGTATTTGATCTTTAATATTCACGGTATGTCATGAAATGTTATTTTCATGTTGTCATACTCTTATTCTCATGTTATGCTTACATATCTCCTTTATTTACCCTTACTAAGAATCTGAACCCACCCTTAATTATGTTTCCTTTCCCCCAGGTTATGAAAAAAATGTTTTAAGTTGATATACTAAAGGGGGTGATCCTTGTGGGAAACCTTGAATATATTTCACCAAGTTAAAAGATTTTGTTTCAGGTTTCCAAAGACACTAAACTAATAAGGTCCTCAGGAATGGACTTTTTTAATGTGTGTAATATTCAACTAATTTGATGTAATATTCATTTATGTCAAGCCCGGGTCACTATAATTGGTATCAATGAAAAGTATTAGTCATCCATTAGAAAATAAGATGATAAAACATTTGTGAGATACCAAGGGATATTCTTATAGATTTTTAAAGATGTATCTAAGGATAATCCTATGGTGTCATAAATTAAAAACAAGGTTTCATAATTTATACATCCTATTAGTGATTTTTTTAGACAATGTGTTTTTACTCAATGATAAGTACTCCTCACTTTATGATTTATTGTTTTAGTCAATAAAATGAACCAGAAGAATCTTGGTGAATGTTTAATGTGATGAACAATTTTCTGATGAGCATTCAAATGGGATGATCACTAGAGTGGAGGATGATGTGATCATGGATAGTTAGTTTTCAGAAAACATGATTAACGTGTACATTAACCAAATCTAGGACTCACAGATTAAGAGAAAGAAGGAGTTCATTGAGAGTTTATGCAATGCATACCATGGAGTAAAGAAGATTCAGTATCACATGTGTCGTGAATTTGGAAAGAATGATGTAAGTGAATGTCTTGTAGAAATATGAATATGTTTTAACTCTATAAAATAAGGATAGAAAGAAAGTAACTACAAAGGTAAAATGAAAATTTCAACTAACACAATGTATATAAATATTTTCCTCCTTAAGGTATTATCAGTAGTTGAATGTTTTATGTGTAGAATGAATGGTAATTTTGAAAATATATGTCCTGATAGGAAAGATCCTGAAAAGAATCTTCAAGGTGGTTTGAGTAATGGATATATTACTAATGATTATGAGACTATATATGAAATTTTAAAGGAAAGAGGTATTGAGTAATAGAATGAGGTATCCTTTAAAAAATTTAAGGATAAAGTCGAATAATAAAAGTGTTTATGTATTTGGATTCAATAATTCTGAATTGTAAAATATATACAGAATGTTCAGTTTATGTTTTTTTAGTATTTATAAGAATATGTTGAATAGTTCTGATGCAATAGAAAACCTATTTAATGGAAAGGTTATATTCTTAAAAAACACATCATTAAGGGAAATATTACCCTTATTATTTTCTTCAATTTGAGATAATGATTTTTGGATAAATAAATGTTGGATATGAATAAGTAAATTGGACCGTACTAATTACCATGGAACTGACTAAGGATTTGTTGAAAAAGTGGTCAATTTTATCATGGAAGATTATGTAATATATCCAATAATCTGTGGAATAAGAAATCATGAATTTTTTCCATAAGGATTTACAGTAATTCAGGTTATTACCATGTTTCAAGAGAATACAAGATAGTGGTATTTACATGTTTGTATTATGACAACCAAGAGCTACATTATGATATATGGGGGATCAATGTTAAACTGATTTAGGGAACTAGTTTACAATGATTTATTTTTAAACTTTTTGAAGGGTTATAAGGTTAAACTTTTGTGGAATTTTTTATGTTAATATTTAGATTATGTTTTTGATATCCAAGTATTATCTCTCCATATGAGGATTTATGCATATTGGATAAGTTTTACTAACCTTTTTTTTGTAATGATAATTAAATATATGTTGAATGACATATCATTCTACTTCATGATATGTTGGTACATTAAGAATGACCAATTCAACTTCATTTATTAGAGTAAGATATGATGTAGAAATTGATCACGACACGACAACGGGTGAGATTGTACTAAAATAATATAAGTATATATCTACACAAGAATTATATATCTTTTGGAATAATGGTCTTAAAATAAAATATTTTCATGGTATCATAATTTTTTATTATTTTAATAACCTTTTTCAAACCTCTTTAGTTTATGGATTTGTAATCATCAACTTTATTATAGTCATGTTCTCAATAACTCTCAATCAGAACATTATATTTAGATTTATCTTCCATGTCCATTTTTTCCACTTTCCACCTATCTTCTCCTATGTTTAAACTTAGTTATGAGTTTCATTGGCTAACCATTATGTTTCAAACATCCCCCTTTTAAACTAGGTTTTAGTATTCATTTTTATAATGTGGGGTTCCATGAAAGGTACACTAAATTATTAAATCATTGGTATCCTAGATGAATTTAGAGGGGGAAATTCATTTTTAGGGATGCAGTGATTGCAGTAGAATATAACACCCCAATATTTTTTAAATTTTTTATTATGAACTAATTTAATCTTTTTAATATTTTTCACTTCATGCAACAATGAATATACATTTTGTTATATGAAAGAACTAAGTTTGGATTGCATTATACACAACATAAAGTTATTATTTATCTACACAAAACACTTATATTAACTTTTTTTACACAAAAAAATTATTTTTTCTTTTATTACAAATAATATTTAGTTCCTTTGATAGATTGTGTTATATGAAAGGTAGAGTTTTACCAAACTATAATATACTATTAAAATTGTTATTAAAATATTATTATAGTTAACACTTAGTTGTTTCCAAAGATGTTATGAATAATATTAAATTATTTTTGAAAATAATATTTTCACATGTATATAAAATGAATCTTTTTGTTATCAATTAGTATAAATGAACGAAAGAACTATTCAGAAATAAAGAAAATTTTTTATAAGACAAATTGTTTTCCATGTACAAACAAAATTTAATATCAATAAATAAAACAAGAAACTTTGGATGAATGTTTGAAATAAAATTTATATATTATATATTCAATAAACCTTTTTTACACTCGTCAAACATATTTTCTAGGAATAATATAAGAATATTTCAAATTTTATGAATAAAAAGATGTATTTTTCTAAAATATAATTTTACTGCCTTTAAATTGAGAACCCATATTAAATCAAAATTTTCAACCTTTTCTATTTTTTTAAAATAAACTACATTTTTTGAATGTGGATTATACAAATTTAATTTTGGTAATTTTTTTTGTATTTCTATGAGAAGTTGCATTTTTAGATGAATAGTTTAAAACAACGAATTTTAATTGAAAAATTCATTTTCATCTATATTACTTATATAATTATATTTTTTTATATTTTTTTATAATGTATAATTAGATGAAATTTACATATATAATTCCAATTTAAATATTGTAACCAATTTCAAATTGAAATGGGATATCAAAACATTTCAATATTTTGAAATTTTTCTCTTTAAAATAATCCTTTGTGAGACATTTGTGAAGTTAATTTTTAATTTATTTCTTTCTGTTATGTGTTTAGAATTTTTAAAAATGGATTTAATATTTATAATAAGCATAATTTATAAATTATATTAATGAAAACTTATTTTTTAGAATTTTTTTTTGTCAAATTAATTAAAATCAAATAGAATAATTAATGAAAAAAATTAGTTTACTTTGTGGTTAAACATTAATCTTAAGGGGTAAATAACCTAGAAACATGTCAAGAATCTATTTTTTACCCATATTTTTACCATATACCCTCTTGGTTCTTATTTTATGAGTTTTTGGGACACTATTCTAGGAATTTGATATACATAATAATTTACGTAAGGAAAAATTAAAAAAATGACCCCTCTTAACCTTTAACATTCATAAATCCCTTAGGTATGAAAAAAATAACATTAGTCAATTTGTAAAAAATATTTTGAAATATAAATGATTTTTTTAATAATATTTATTTATATTTAATTTTCATATATGAATTATTTATATTAACTTCTTAAAAAATGACACATGCTATAATTATTTATTTAACAGTTAACTAAAATAATTGATATTACAAATATGAAAAGTTAATTAAATTTATTGAATTATGGACTTTATTTTTTTAATATTAATATATAATTTTACATAGGTGTGGAATAAATATTTTAAAATTCAATATTTTTCTTGATATTTTCTATATTTAACTTAGGTAAATAATGTCAAAATTGACATTAATGTTATTTTATAATAAATGATATTTTTTTAAAATGTTTAAAATTATCATGAAATCTTATATTCAACAAATTTAATTTTAAATTTTAATAAATATATTATATTGTTTTTTCATATACCAATTTATCTTTTATAATGATCATATTGGCCTTTAAATATAAAAAACATTGTTTGAATGGTTAGTGTTAAAGTAGAGTTTTTTGTGCGTTACATTCACTTATTTTAAAATTAATTACCAACACACATGGGATTTAATATTTTTTTAAACTAGATATAATATTTTTAATTCATTGATTCTATATTTTCTAATAAATCCTACTTTAATTTAGTCTTAATTATTAATTTATGTAGGATATAAAACTAGTTAGCTTAATAAAAAATAAAATGATAAAAGTGGGGAAACATAAATGTTAAAGGAAAAAAATAAAACAATTCACATATTTTTGTGTGGTGGATGTTCTTATATACCCTAATTATCCTATAATCCATTATTTTTTTCATTTTTTAAGCACATGAGGAAAGTGATACATACCAATGGTGCTTAACTTTTGGTATTTACAAAAACAACACCCCTTATCCTCTATAAAAAGGCATTCAATATTCCCCCTCCTCATACCATTCAAAGAAACATTGTATCTTACAAAAACATCTCAATTAATCTCAATAATTAAATACCTTCATCATATAGGCCATCATTTGGTTATAAATCCAACCAATAAATCCCTTTTGGTGTAAACCAAAAGGAGTAACCCAAAGAAGAGGCAACATCCTTCAACAAGCTCATTTGTTTTATTTTCATTCTCCACCACCTCAATTATTATTATTCCATGTTTATATAATAACATAATTATTATCAATATAATTATATTTTTTATTCTAAGGGATATACCTATACCTAAACACACTTTAATATTATGGGTAAATATATTATCGTTCGATTGTACGATGAACTACCTCCTGACAAAGTGATGTTGTTCGTTTTTCTGATACCACCTATCATGGTTTGGAATTATGATTAAAAAAATATTTTCATATGATATATATGATATTAATTATGTGTTTATTCTTCTTTAATTATTATATAAAACATACATTTACATTTTTTTAAATAAGATAACATTGTTTGTGGATGTGTCTACTACCACCTCCTTAAATATATGTGATTTATTCACACTTTACATGTAATGTATTGAGGATGAGTATATTAAACACATATCATATATGTGAAATCATAATTATATTGGAATTATAATATATATATATATATGTGTGTGTGTGTGTGTGTGTGTGTATCATTTATTTTCATTATGTCAATATGATAGTAAAACAGAAACAGTGTTCATGCATACGTATAGCCTACTGTCTCCAAGAATAATGTATTCCATTTTATATTTATATATATTATTTATTATTATATATATTTATAAAATGAAAATATATTATATTAAAATAATATTTTATATTAGTTATATAATTAAATAATTATATAATTAAGAGGATAAAGAATAACAAGACAAAACATATAAGAAAAGAAAAGCATATATTACCCAAAACGTAACATTAACATGAAATTGATAATAAATGGATTTTATAAATTAATAATCAAATAATATATGGTATTATATTTAATATTATTGTTATTTTTCAGATATATATTAATCATATATTTTCCGAACATTAGTTCTAAATGTGTTCAAAGAAATTCATGAGTTTTGGTAAGGTTTTTCTTATCTCACTTTTTTGTCTGTGAGACTTCTGTCTTATTCACAACTCATTTCATTTTGTGTTGTGTATATAATACCATGGAATATATTATATTATTAATATACATAAATTTAATGGTATTTAAATATCCATTTTACGATATATATTTTATGATGTTTGTTGTTCAAAATTTACCAAATTGGGTAAGTAATTTTTGTCTCAATTTTAATTCATTGAGATACACACCTTGTTATGCACCTATATTTTTCTATGGGTGTATATGCGTCCCTATTAAATGTTTTATCATAAATATACTCTTTTGGAGGTTATTTTAGGCTTTTTATGGTGTTTTTATCTCATGGGAATTATGGTTCATTATTACAAGTGTTGTAACCATTTATTGCTACAATGTCATCATTTATCCAGAATTTTTATGAATATGATTTCATTGAATAAAAATAGTGATACCTATATCAGGAATTATAATGAATTTTCTTATACTATTATTATTCATGATATCTTAAATTAATGGTATCTTTTTTTTTCTCTTTGGTACTTAATTTAATTAAGAAAACATTTTTAAGAAAATGTGACTTCATTTCTATTTCAATTCTGAAATTTGTCTTCTTCCAAAACCATGTTTTCTAAAAAAAAGATTCAAAAAAATAGTCTAATAATATAATATTTTATTTAGAATAAAACATTAAACATGTTTATTATTTTTCACAAAATGGTTTTCAAAAAGGAAACTTTTGGTCATTTTTCAATCTAAGAAATTTTCTAATCATTTTAAAGTGAAAAACGAGTATTCTACATGTACAGATTTATCTACCATCATTATTGTCCTTACTTTAAAGCTTCATTTTAAATTTTATAAGATTTTATTTTAAGATAAAAAATTTCATAATATTTGTGAAATTCAATGTTTTTATAGTTATTTTCAAAGAAAATTTCTCAATCTTTATTTTTTAGTTTTCAAAGTTACTTTCAATGAAAAGGTTTTCAAAATGTTTTGAATCTCCATTTATATTTTTTTAATGTTATATTCCTGGAAATAGTTTTAATTTTTTTTCCAATATTACTTTATATGTTTTCAAAGTTATTTTCAAATAAAAGTCTTTCAAAAATGTTTTTAAGATTACTTTATATATTTTCATTGTTATTTTAAAAGAAAAGGTTTTTAAAATGTTTTATTATTTAAAAAAAATTCAAAGAGTCTAGGATATATTACTCAAGAAATTTTTTAAATTAAATTTCATATCACTCCTTACAACAAAAGCATTTATTAAAATTTTTTATGGAAATGGTCTTTAGAGAAAGGTTATTTTCTTTAAGAAATGTTTCATTTTATCTTTCAAAATCATTATCCATCTAAGATGAAATACCTTTAAAACATTATTATTTACTTGGGATATGGTATAAGGAAACCATTCTAATTATTTCTATAAATATTTTATGTTTAAGATATAATGTTATTTACGAAACACATTTATCATCTATGGGTTATATTCTTTTGGAATCTGCTTATTTTCAGAGGTTATGCTTTGATGAAATGATTATGAAAACTGAATGTATTCCACATGTTATGGTATGATGAAATTTTTGTGATACTCATTTTATTTCAAGGGTTATGATATGATGTTTAGAAAACCATCTATTTTTATGGATCATAATATGATGATTGTTTATGATATTGTGGAACAGATATATATTATTTTATTATATGATAGTTGGGACCTATATCTCCATCCAATTAATTTGTTAAAGATTTTTATCTCATGAGATAATTATGTCAATTAAGTCGATGGGAATGATGTACTGTGGGTGGAAGGGGAATCCTAACCCACTATGGGATGAAGGGGAATATAAAAATCTTAATATCTCTTTCACATTATTACTTTATTTGTTCAAAAAAATAACACTTAATACAACCCAAAATATTTATAAGTATAGTGTATTTGGGAATTATGTACATTACATAAAAACATAAAATAGGGAATAAACTATCTTTATTGAAAACCTCTTTAACTTTCTCAAAATCCTCATTCAGACTTAAAACTTAATGGGATAACCTAGGGACATACATAAGAAAGGGGTGAGCTATAAACCCTATTAAGGGAATAAACATGAAATAACATAAAGAATATAATACATGTTAGACAGTATATAAATATAGGTAAAAACAGTAGTAATCGTGAACATGAAACACGAGACATGATATAGTGTGATAATCATAAAAGAAACATCAAAAATGTGGAAGTGACTTAAAACACTCAATAATAAACATAGGTAAAGGATAAACCCACCAGGACGTCACGGTGGAAAAATTACCATAAAATAATCAGGTTCACTCCCTATCCCAACGTGATATATCATAATACTAAACATTACCCAATGTATTAGAGAGATATATGGGTGCACCCATCATATTCATTTCATTATCATGATTAAGTGTGAAACATAGACCATAAAACATGGATTTGTTCATCATCATAATTTATTTCATTATTTTTTAGTGTAGATAATATATATGTAAGTTAAAAATAAAAATTTATCTCTAAATAAATGTTATAATCCCCCAATAGTAAATGGTTATGGTATTCACTAGAAAATTGTTTTGGAATGGAAAATTACGGTGAAATTTCAGCAGCATAACAATGTCACTTAGATATTAGTAAAAATGAATTTATGGGAGAGAAAGGGGTACATAATAACATATACGTACTTAAAATTTGAATTAATTCAGACATGGTAAATCATATCTCAACATTAGAAATTTTGAACTATAAGGCATAAGGTAATAAAGAAGTATTAATACAGAAACGAATCATAACTATATTTCAGCATGGTATAAAGTGTACATAAAAGATGATGGGAGGATAAATTAGAGGGGAAATGGGTATAATAATTTATAATTTAAATTTAAATTAAGGGTAATATGTAATAACCATATTTCAACATTATAAAATGGAATTTAGTAGACACAACATAAAATAAGTTCTTGAATGGAAATAAGAAGAGATAAACCCCTAATGAAATTTCGGCATTATAACGACATAGGTTACGGTAAAAATGAGGGAGTATAAATGGTGTCTCATTCAAATAACATTAATTCTAAATTAAGGAAATGATAATAAATTACTAAAAATATAACTAATTGAAATTATAAAGACTAAGGAAGGTTCTTGAATTGAAATAAAGAGAAGAGGGTGAGGATCCCTTACTTGAGTGTGTGACTCCAAAGTATTTGGAGGGGCTCCTTGAGGGATTGGGGGAACAATGAGAGGACTCTAAAGAGTGGATAGAAATATATGGACGTTATACAAGATGTTTTAGTGAATATAAATCATATCTTGGGTGGGATTATATTGGGAAATAGGGGGATTTAATTCTTATTTTGGGTTAGGACTCTACAAAATAAATTATCCAAAACCAAAAACCATCCCATGGTTTTTCATATGGATTTTTCTAAATATATGTGGTTTTTATTATTTTATATGTAAAATGGATTAAATTATTAAAATAATTACATTCTTCTATGGAGGTGAGTCACACTCTTAAAGAGATGATTTTAAAACCACAAAATATATTATATGTTTTGGAGGATTAATAACAAATTTATTAAAGGAAATATATAAACATAAAATAAAATTTTTTAAAGGGAAAAAATTGACATGGGTGTATATCCCATTTATAGTTATTTTTATATCACTTTTGGTTCATTATGATGTCATAAAACACAAAGTATATTTATATAATAATTACTTTTTTCACAGAAATTAGACTGGCTCAAAAAATTATAAAAAATTAACTTTTGAATAATTTTTATGTTCTAAATCTAAAAAATATTAATTTTATCTAAATAATTTTATAAATATGTGAATTTTCACATTTAAAATAATAACTTACACATATTTAAAAATGACGAGTTCTTACAATAACATTTTTTAAACCCTTATAAAAATTACATTTGACTACATTAAAATTATATGATTATTTATTTGTAATAAAAATTATTTAATGACAATATTTTATAAAAAAATTATTTAAAAAATCCATTAATTCATCAAAATATATTCCATTATTAAATTTGAATATTTACCAAAAATACTATTTGTGTTTCATTAATTCAAAATAAAAATAATTTCTAAGGTAAAAATAATAGGATGGAAATATATTCCTTATTATATAAAAAATAATATATATAATCATATTTATAGGGTCTTATTACATATCCCTTTAATACACTAGAAAATATCTTAAATGTAAGGTGTGTGATGGTGGGGCTTTCATGGGGTGGTTCGGCGAACATGGTTTGGGTCGTGATCTCGATGAGCTTGAACTTATCCCATATATATTTTATCTTTTTATTAAGTTTTATCTCATATTAGGCTTGGTCATGGTAAAATTACATTATTTATATCTCCCTCATAAGATCCAATAAATGGGATTCAGCAGGTATGATCCTATTAGTTGAGGCCATCCCTTCCATTGTCAATGAAAATTGGATTTATCAAAACCCTATATTTATATTAATCATGTTATCATTGTTCAATGGTTATATTATCAATGTTTATTATTATTAATGGTCAAGTAAATCCTATTGGATATAAAAAAAATATGTGCATGTTTTTTTATAACAATATTACATAATAAGATGTTTAAATAAATTTCAACGAAAAAAATATTTATAATAGTTTTGGTAGTTATAATATCCCCTCTTAATAAATTTATTTTATGGAATTTTTTTTTCAACCCTTAAAATAGATGATTGTAACTCTATTTCATCACTTCCTCTGGTTCCAATGTCACTTCTTCAAACTTGTGGTTTCTCCCCAACAATTTTGTAGGGAAATATTCTTATTTCATAGAATTTTTTTTCTACAATATAATATTTTCACTAGCTACTCTTCATAGGAATGATCATTCACCAATGTTATAATCCTTGTATTGAGTACATGTAAGGGTACTGGTATGTATTTCATCAATATAGATACATGAAATAAATCATGTACTTGATACAGGTTTGGTGGGAGTGCAAGTGGATAGGCCATCATTCATATGTGATCAAGGATCTCAAAGGGTACCATGAATATTGGACTAATATTTCCATTATTTTGAAATATAATTACATTATTCCATGGAGATATGAGTATGAATACCATGTCCCCAACATAAAACTCAAGGTCTCATCGATGACTTTCAGCATAACGCCCTTTTCGACTCTAAGAATCCTTGATGTGATGATGAATTGTCTTAAAATTTTCCAACATTTCATTTGCCATTTTAGAACCTAATAGTATTCATCCCCAACATCATCCGAGAACACAGGTTTTCTACACCTCTTTCCATAAGGGATTCATAGGAAACCTTTTGGTTGCTCGATTGGAAACTGTTTTTTTACGAGAACTCGAAAAGGGTCAGATGTTGGTTCCATCCTCATTTAAAGTCTATAGAATGTGCTTGAAAAATTTATTCCATTTTAGAAATTATTCCTTTTATATTATAAATTTTTTTGAGGATTATAGGACCTAATGATGTTTAGATCAGTGTTTAGAGAATACTAGATACTTCTCCAAAACATTGGGGTGAATCTCGGATCTTCATCAGATACAATCGATAGTGATGCTTCATGCATCCTTACAACTTATTTGATATATATTGGTGGAAGTTGATCCAATTATAATTCCTCTCAAATTTCAATAAAGAGATATATCTTTGTAATACAATTCACAAAAATATATTTAGCATTTTTTCACATACATCTTTTCGTATGTTCGATGACAATGTCTATTGACATGTTGTCCCATTTCCATGTTGGTGTGTGTAATGGTTGAATCAACTCCTTAGATATATTCCTTTCAACCTTCAATTGATGTAATACTAGGCACTTAGATGTATATTTTGCGATCTCCTAATTCATATTGTCCCCCCAATAGTTCTCATAGTGATTTTGAGACATCTTTGTTTTTCCTAGGTGAATGGAAAAATGTCATACTGTGTGCATTATCCAAAGGCTCCTTCATCATAGTAGGATTTGATGGTACACATAGACAGGACCCAAATCTCACAATTCCTTCTTTAATTAACATTGTTCTATAAGTATTTCCCTTTCCTTATAGTTTCCATTTTCTTCTGAATCCCTACATAATCTCTTTAAGTGTCTTTTCATCTCTCTATATGGGACGGTTGAGAAATCCCTTGTGAAAGGATTAATGATGTTCCTTAATTTATTATTCAGTTTTTGCATCATTTCTAAATCTAACAAAATTGGATCCCTATCAATTATTATTAATGATATAATTTCTAGATCCTTTCTACTTAGAGAATCCACCACCTCATTTTGATTACCAGAATGGTAGTGTATTGAGTATTCGTAATCCTTGATGAACTCTAACCATCTTCACTAGTGAATATTAATCTCTTTCTATGTGAATATATATTTGAGGCTCTAGTGATCAATATATATCTCACACTTCTCCCAATAAAGATAATTCCTCAAGATTTACAATCCAAAGATTACTACTTCCAACTCTAGATCATGTGTAGGGTAGTTTTTATCATTTATTTTCAACATTCATGATACATAGGATATCAATTTATCATTATTCATTAGTAAAAAACCTAAGAAATTAATTGACGAATTGTTATGTACCACAAAGAGTTCCACACATTTCAGAAGTTTGAGAATGGGGTAGTGATAAATCTCTTTTTGAGATAATTAAAGATTTCCTCACATTCTTGCATCTATAAAAACATCACTCAATTCTGAGTTAGCTTGTTAAGTGGCTATGGAAATCATGATAAATCTCTAAAAAATTGATGATAATACCCAGATAACACAAGCAAACACTGGATACCTGTTACAGATGTTGGCCTTGGCAATCCATCAATTTATTCCATCTTTAAATGGTCCATAGATATTCCATTTCTCATAATGATATTCCCAAATAAAAATAATTCCTTCAAAAAAAACTCACATTTGTTGTACTTTGCATAAATATTCTTCTTTTTTATGGTTATTGGAACAATTATCAAATGACCCTCCTATTTCTCCTTAGTTTTGGAGAAAATTAGAATATCTTCATTAAATACTATGAAATGTTTTTCAAGGTAATATATAATGACTCTTTTCGTCAATTCCATGAATATTGTTGGAAAATTATTGAATCTGAAAGGCATCACTGTAGACTCATAGTTCTTATACCTTGTACAAAACATGGTCTTAGGGATGTATTCCTTCTTCACCCTTACTTGATAATATCCTGATCAAAGATCCACCTTGTAGAAGTATTGTGCTCTACGTAGCTAGAAAAAAAGTCCATCAATCCATTTAAGACAATACTTTTTTATTAGCATGATCATTTTGATCTCATGATAATATATGAAAAGGAATAATCAATAATACTTCATCTTGAAGAAGAGTACTGGGTAACCCCATGGTGAAGCACAGGGGAATATGAACGCTTTATCAGATTCTATTGTAGTTGTTTCTTTAGGTCCTAATGTTCTTAAATAGCCATTATATGTTGAGTCTTGGATATTGGTAACTCCCTAGGTATATGTTAGATTGAAAATTAATCATCTCTGCTATGAGGAAGGCTATAAAAATCCTCAAGAAACATATTATTTTATTCCCTCACGATGGTCATGTTCTCTAGGTTTATTATTTCCTTAGACTCAATCATTTTTTCAAGATGTTCATTATTATATGGATGTAATATCCATTCTTGAGATATTGGTTCTAAAGAATATTAATTTTCTTCTTTACAATTGTATAGAATCAGGGGTCAATTCACAATACGAAGAGTGATTTACTTCTCAAGGTAATTTATGTTGGCTCTATATAGGTAAATCCAATCCATGCCTATAATTGAATCAAATTCCACCAAAGGAAGTATGACATGGTTTTTTGGTAATTTTATCCCCAAAAGTTTAACAGGGGATAAGTTATATAAATGGTATAAAATAATTTCCCCATATATTGTTTTCACTAACATATCTACATCTGTGATTTGTGGTGATGTTTGAATAGTTTTAATAAACATTATTTCTATAAAACAATTCATAGAACCAGAATCCCAAAGTATGTTTTCAGTTCTTGAATGAATAACTAGTGTACCTTTCCGCAATTCATTTTCGGGATCAACTTCAGTAGTAGTGATGGAAAAAGACCGGCCTTGCTGCTATAGAGGTTTTTAGTTGTGTCTGAAAACCATTGGCTTAGGGAATTGGTTTTCAATGTGCCATGATTTCTTACATTTGAAGCAATGAACAATGTGTTGAGGAAAAAATAGAGCATTCATTTCCTCTATCAAATTAGTGGGATACTCCTATTGTAAATTGGTATTTAGGTTCCCTTATTTCCCACACATAAATAATTTCATCACCCCTTAGGAAATTTTAGGGTGATTCTATCTTCACCTATGACATGTGGGATGATGAAATTTTATAGCACCATTATATTTCTTCATTAGGATGCCTGAATTAAACTCCACTTTCCACTTCTTATCCCCATGATACCCTTGGGACTCTCTAATCTATATTTTTCCTTTTAAGGAACATCATACAATTTCCCAATATCTATCAAAGACACAAATCTCCAGGGAGTTTTTATACTAGGTTTTAGCCTACTAAAGTAGGAGTCAACCTTTCAATCGAGGGTAACAAAAAAATCGAAGGTGTATTGTGACAGTATTATTAAGTTTTCAGCATACACCTATATGGATTCATCATCTTTTTTCTTGAGGGAAAGGAAATCCATTTCCATTTTACGTTAGAGTGTGAGGAAAATATTTACTTGAAAACATTTTATGGAATTCATTCCACTCCATCACTTCGATATCTTCCTCAAACATTGTATTCTTGATCAATTTCTAGTACTGATCATATTTTCCCTCCTTATGATAAAAAACTTGTAGAACCTTCTCTTTCTTAGAATACTGATGGATAGGGAATATCTTCTCAATGGAGTTTTTCCATTTCTCTATGATTAAGGGATCATATGATCCATTAAAAGTATGAGGTATTTGTCTGATAAAGCTTTCAATCAAAACTTGTTCTCTCTTATGGGGGTTTAGACACTCCTCCTGGTCTAGGATTCTCTTCATAACTAGAGTCATTTGAGAGAGTATCATCATAAAATTCCTGATTCCGACTCCCATCTTGTTTTTCATCCCATTGGGACAACCATTAGATTTCCCATCACATTGATTGTTTACTCTATTTATCCTATTTCCGACCATTAGATAGAATAAAAAGAATATTAGGGATGATTATTTAAAAAAATTAATCATATATATCTGAATACAATGAACATAATTGGACACATCATAAATTAAATTTATTTCTTTAACTTATGAGTTTATAGCATTAAATATATGATATGAATGATCTATTTCCTAACATATATTCTTATGATCATTTTTATTCCCTTAATAATGGTGTAAAATGGTATTACGAATATACCAAAGCATATCCCCTAGGAGTTTCAAACTAGGTGCGTAGTTAGGCTTGTTTTCATATACCACGTTACCCCAGGTCGGGCTCAGAACACCCTGTTGGAGTTATTATATAACGACCCATACTTTACATAAATTTTTATTACTTTAGAATTGAATAATACTTATTACAACATATAACAAAACCATGATAGGACCGTATAGGTATAGTGTCTTTAAAAACTGGGAAACATAAACAACTGGTTCATAAAGTATATATATTGTCTCCCATTTATTTCATCATATCTAGAGTCCATTTTGGAATATCCTACATAATACCCTTCTTCCTGACCTAGGTAAAACAAAACATACAAAATGGTGAACTCAAATTCTTAGTAAGGGTAAACAAAGGAAATATCAACCATATCATATTCATAAGAACATAACATTTTGAAAATCATAACCTGCAAAAGAGATTATAATATCATAACATCGGATAAATCATAGTACTGAAATGTATTCCAAATAATCATAACATAAAACATGAAACTTTTTTGCATACACACATAATCATAGAAAATAATTTCATATTAGTCAAGACTCATTTCCAAGACTATCATAGCAAAAAAAGTCCATTTCTGAACCGAGTTCACTCCTCGTTCCAGTCCTGTATCACTGAACCGAATTAACTTTCCATTCCAGCCATGTCTATATCATGAGATATAAATCTTTAGCCAATGAATTTGAGGGAGATTTAGGTCCCACCCATCTCATAATGAAACCATTCTTATGTGTGCCACAAAATCAAAAATCATATATCATAGCATAACCCATGTAATAAAAATGGGATTCATAAACATCATGCCATCATAACATAACCCATATAAGATAAAAGGACTTCATAAAAATAATTCCATCATAATATAATCAAATCAATGTAAAAATAGGGATAGAAACAGAACCCTATTTTATCTTATATGTAAAATAATTTTGATAAAACACTTGAACTCTATTCTTGAATAAAATATCATTTCTACTTCAAAACCATTTTTTCTCAATATGTCATAAAATTATAAACTAAAATAATTCAATTGAAAAGAAACATGATGACTTTTAAAGGAAGATTCATGGAAATAATGTTCTATGAAATCATAAAAATCCATTCGTGTCGTATAAGTTAAAAAACATTTTTCTCATACTTTGGCCGGAAAAGTCAAAAAGTATCTCGTACTGAAAACGAAAGAAGATTACTTTAATATATTTTACTAAAAAGTCACCAATCGGTAAGATTGGATTTAGAAACTTTTAGGTGGATAAAAATAATATTACATATTTAGGAGACATAGATGTGGATGATAAATATGCCATAGTAAATTCTGAAGTATAAACAATCACAGATAAAAAGGAGATTGTGATATTTTCCCTTACCTTCAGTCAGATATGCTTTGTACGTATCCAAAACTCCTCTATAATGATTTAAATAATATCATTAACGTATTACATAATGATATTCATTGTTATGATATCATATATGGTCATATTCTTATCTTCTTATTAGTAATATTTCATTGCTACTTGTTATTCGGGTGTTCATTGCATTATTTTCTTATGCATGTTTTGTCGAATAAATTCTTATTACTCTTTTCAGGTTATAGACACCTCATTTACAGAATGGTATTAGTGTAATATATATCATATTTATTAATTCAATTCATTTATATAATCATTATTCAATGAAGATCATGTAGAACGAGTTGCATCACATCGTAGAGACGGTAGGCCGTACGTACGCACGAGCGATGATACCATTCTTTTGATATTAAAATCGTATATAATAGGATCGTATATCATATATAAAGAATCATAATAATGTTATATTTGTTATTTATATAATTTATACTCATTATCATACCCATCCAAATGGTGAAATATTTGAATAACAAACTACACCACGACGTGGAGACGGTAAGTCGTACGTATGCACGTGTGGTAAATTTTTCATTCATAGGATGGATAAAATAACTAATATGGTTGTAAAATTTTTATAATAACATCACAGTATATATAAGATACTGAAGTTATTATTTTATAATGGAAACAACAAAGAAGGAGGAAGTGGAAGAAGAAAGGAACTTGAAATATGTGGTGGGATATTTACCTCTTCCTCGGGTTCTTCTATATGATTTGATCAAAAAAAAATCCTTAAGATGGATTTATGACTAAAGGAAGGCCTCTAAAATGAATTGAGGAAAGTTGAGAGGGTATTTGGGCAGGTTTTGGCCAAGACAAGTGGCTTTGGAGGTGTGTATTAGAGAGAAGGGGGAGTAGCCTTTTATAAGAGGGGTGAGGGGCACCTTAGGAAAAACTTAAAATATTATTTTATAATAAATTCATGTTCGGTTTATAATGTCTCCAATGTGACTTATTTAGGTGCTAGGATGTGAATGGGTCGAAGTCCTCTCAACCAATAGGTTTCATACAAGTTTATGTTACCATTTTAACCTTATCATTTATATTTAACTCTAATATAAATAATTTAACTTTTACCGTGTCTTCTTGTATTCTTACACTATATGGTCAATACACTTACTATAAACCGCCAATAGAACCCCAATTGGTTCATTAATGTAATATATATTATTATATAAGTCTTTGTTTCCAAAAATTATATTTTCAAGAATATAATATCAATTAATAATTTAATTGTTTTTTAAAAACTCTTTTATGTCAATTTTGACACTATTTGGTATTTTGTTTTTGCTAAATTCATAAAAGCATTATTACTTATAAAAAATTAATCTAACCAACTCTAATATATTATATTAACATATAAAATTAGTTTAATTCATAAAAATTCTCAAATTAAATATATTTGGGTATTTATAATATCAATTATGTTTATATTTCATTAATAAGGTCATTACTGCATCATCATTGTGTCATAAATAAATTAAATTATTTAATGTCTAAATATTATAAATAAAACACCATTATGTATGAAATATTTTTATCTTTATAATTAATATTTATAGTCGAATTTATCTTATGTATAACCCTATATTAAAAATGTTTTACTTACTAAACTTTGATTTTAACTCTTTTAACTCTTCTTTGAATTAAATAATAATAAATGTCCTAATCTAATCCAAGTATACCTAAATTGTCATATTTTATTCCTAAGGTTGTTTTTGGTCGAATTACATTTATTCAATAGAATTAGGACATGTGTTAGGGTAATAAAAATATCATTTTTATCCTTAATTACCCTATTTACTTTTAACCGTGGTAAATAAAAGTAAAAAGTCACTATTCACCAAAAATTATTTTTATCTTATTGAACCACATTTTACTTACTAATATCAACCGTGTCTCTCAAATTTTTTAATTTCCACTCACAGAATGGGTAAAAGTAAGTTTTATGTAAATTTGAAAATTCTCATAGGAGGTGGGTAAAGGACGGTAAAAAGTTCAATAAAATGTTTATATATCTAAAATTATTATAAAATGAATCCAATGAATTACATTGAAATTATATAGATATTATATATCTATTTTGACCTAAAATAAATTTAAATAAAATAAATAATTATATAAATAAAAATTCAGTTTTAAACTATAACTTAGTGTTTTTCACTATTCATCAAAAATTGAAAGTGTTTAGAAAAATACCAAAAATTCACCCTAAGCTAATTTTGATATTCCAAATCCAAAAATGAAGTCCCTTTTGGAAGATAAAATTTATAAAATTTCAAAAAGTGTGTATTACTATTCATAATGGCTAGTTTATATAATAGTTTAATAACATATCGTTATTTAGTGAAACTCGATATTGCGTACAACGCAAGCTATCGAGGAAGGTTGATATTGAATGTAATGCAAGCCAAGATAGTGTTGTGTGTAGATAAAGATTCCTTTGGTGTTTCTTATAACATAATACATAAAAACAAAATATTTCTCCTAAAATATTAGGGTGTTACATTCTACCCCCCTTAAAAATAATTTCTCCCTCAAAATTTGTCACTTTGTAACAACCAGATTAGGATGTATCTCCCTCATCATATCCTCAAGTTCCCATGTAGCATCTTATAATTGGTGGTTACTCCATAAAACTTTAACCAAGCGAGTGGTCTTGTTTCATAGAAATTTTTCGCTACAATCTAGAATCTCTATTGGTTGTTCTTTATAAGAAAGATCTTGCTCCAACGGTACAACTTCTGAGCTTAGTACATGTGAAGGATTGGGTATGTACTTTCTCAGGAGACATACATGGAACACATCATGAACTTGAGAGAGATTCGGGGGAAGCGCCAATCAGTAAGATACCATCTCAACACGATCCAGTATTTATAAAGGACCAATATACCTAGGGCTCAGCTTTCCCTTCTTTCCAAATATCATTACTCTCTTCCAAGGAGATATTCATAAGAACACTTTATCACCCACTTCAAACTCTAGGTATTTTCTTCAGTTGTCAGTATAACTTTTTTGTTGACTCTGAGCTAGTCTTATGTGTTGTTGAATAGATCTTACCTTTTCTGCCATCTCATCAACAAGATCAGGTCCAAATATCTTTCTTTCCCCAACTTCAACCCATCAAGTTAGAGTTCTGCATTTATTTCCATAGAGAACTTTATAAGGATCCATCTGAATACTGGAGTGAAAGCTATTATTATAAGAAAATTCCACCAAAGGTAGGTGTTTATCCCAAAAACCTTTGAAATCCATAGAGCAAGCTCTCAAAATTCCTTCTAGAGTTTGGACTGTCCTCTCAGACTGACCATCTGTCTGAGGATGATAAGCAGTGCTAAAACTCAACTCTGTATCTATAGTATGCTGAAAAATTTTCCAAAACATTGAGGTAAACCTCGGATCTCGATCAGATATAATGGAAAGTGGTAATCCATAAAATCTTACTACATCCTTCACATATATCCTAGTAATCTGATTAAGAGAGAAATATTCACTAATAGCAATGAAGTGTGCCGACTTCGTTAGACGATCAACTATAACCCATATAGCATTAATGCCTTTGGATGTTTTAGGAGGTACAGTGACAAAGTCCATAGTGATGTTTTCTCACTTCCATTCTGGAATGGGTAATGGTTGTAACATCCCCTTAGACTTCTATCTCCCAGGTTTAACATGCGGAAAAACCAATCATCGAGAGGCATATTTACAACATCTCTTTTCATGCCATCCCACCAGAAGTACTCCTTTAGGTCCCTATAAATCTTCGTGCTTCCAGGGTGAATAGAGAATGATGAACTATGAGATTCATCCAATATTTCCTTCTTTAATTCTGGGATTGGAGGAACACAAACCCGATTTATGAACCTTATTATTTCATCACAATAAATGTGGAATTCAGGAATATATTTCACCTTCTTTTGTAACTCTACATCTTCTTTTTGTACCTCTTTAATCTTCACATGTATATATGGTTAAACATTCATTTCAGAAAGATAAGATTTTTCCCCTTCCATTATAATTCCAAGATCCATCCTTTATAAATCCATAAATATTGGATCTTTTGTGATCCTCATCATGGATAATCTAGCATGGTATTTTCGACTTAATATGTCTACCACCTTGTTTTCTTTCCCAGGGTGGTAATGAATTGAGCATTCGTAATCCTTAATTATCTCCAACCATCTTCTTTGGCGCTTATTCAGCTCCTTTTGTGTGAAAATATACTTTAAACTTTTGTGATCAGTATAAATATCACACCTTTCACCATAAAGATAATGCCTCCAAATCTTTAATGCAAATATTACCGTAGATAATTCCAAATTATGAGTTGGGTAATGTTTCTCATGGATGTTCAACTGTTGTGAGGCATAAGCTATCACCATATCGTTTTTCATGATAACACACCCCAATCCCTTCTTGGATTGATCACTGTAGATCACAAACCTTTCTCCACTACAAGGTAGTGTGAGCATAGGTGCACTGGATAACCTTCTTTTTAACTCCATGAAATTCTATTCACACTCTTCCATGCACATGAACTTAACACCTTTTTGATTCAACATGGTGAGTGGATTAGATAATCGGGAAAAATATTTCACAAAATGTCGATAATATCCAGCCAAACCAAGAAAACTTCGGATCTCGGTTACTGTTATTGGTCTCGACCATCTTTCAATAACCTCTGTTTTTTATATATCTACAGATATCCCCTATTTTGAGATTATGTGACCCAAAAATGAAACTTTTTGAAACCAAAATTCACACTTGGTAAATTTGGAATAAATATTCATTTTTCTTAGGGTATTTATAACAATTCTCATGTGATTTTCATGTTCTTCCATTCTCATTGTATAGACAATAATATCGTCTATAAAGACTACCACAAACTGATCAAGATAGTCTCTAAAGACTCTATTCATTAGATCCATGACGATAGAAGGGGCATTAGTAAGACCAAATGGAATCACTATAAATTCATTGTGTTCATACCTTGTACGGAAAGACGACTTTAGTATATACTCCCTTTTGACCCTTAATTGATGATACCCTGAACGAAGATCAATCTTGGAAAAATATTGAGCTCTGCGTAGTTGGTCAAATAAGACATCAATGCATGGGATAGGATATTTGTTCTTGATAGTGATCTTATTAAGTTCTCAATAATCAATGCAGAGTCTCATTGATCCATATTTTTTCTTACAAATAGAACAGGTGCTACCCAAGGTGATTCACTAGGGTGTATGAATCCCTTATCCTGATTATATTGGAGTTTCTTCTTCAATTCTTGCAACTCAATTGGGGCCATTCTATAAGGTGTCTTTGAAATGGGCATAGAACACGGTATGAGTTCAATTGAAAACTCAACTTCACGATTTGGTGGAAGACCAGGAAATTCCTCTGGAAAGGCATAATCAAACTCCCATATAATGGGCATATTCTTAATTGTGAGTTTCTCTCCAACCAGTTGAGATAAATAACCTTCATTTATTAGAATCAAGACCCATAAGATGGATGAAATTTCCACTGGAAGGTTATATTCATCCTTACATCGATAGATGATCATAGATTGATCAGGAATATGAAATGTGACTTCCCTTCTTTGGCAACCGATATGAGCTCCATTTAAGGAAATCCAATCCATGCCAAGAATCACATCAAATTCCACTATAGGAAGGATCATAAGATTTACAGGAAGCACTTTCCCACAAATGTCAATTAGAGAAGAATTATAAACTTTTGATGCAACCATTGTGCCATTAAGAGTTGTCACAGCTAACTCAACAACTAATTTTTTAGGTAGTACGATGATTCACATAGAGAATTCTTCAGAAATAAAAGATTGGGTGGATCCAGAATCAAATAAAAAAATTTCTACTTTAAATTTGATGGTAAGTGTACATTTCTCCACTTTGTTATTGTACTCCACATCTCCTATAGAAATTTCATGTGACTTTCCTTTGTCTTTGGCCTTAAGAGTATATTGACATCAATCATCATAAAAAACCCTTGGATTAGGGCATTGATTAGCATAATGCACCATTTCCTTGAACTTGTAACATTGAAGTGTAGGAGGTGCATTCTATGTATCCTTTTCTTTATTCTTATAACTAGACATCTGTTTCCCATAATTATGGCATTCAAATCCCCGATGACCTTCTTTTCCACATTTGAAACATTTACTTGTCCATTTAAGACAATTACCTCCATGTTTCTTTCCACACTTTGAGCATAAGGGAAAACTCATCTTCTTTTCAGTGTGGTCTTCAGATTTACCTTTGAATTCCATTTTCCTCTTCTTATCATACCCATATGACTGATGGGTTACTCCAATCTCCATCTCAACCTTGAGAGCACATCAAACAATTTCCTCATAGCTATTGAAGTCCCTTATGGATAAAGACCTATGAAGACATGGTTTTAAGCCACTAAAGTATAGATTGATCTTACTCTCAGGTTGGATAATAGTTCTGGAATCATACCTTGCAAGTCCTGTAAAATTTTATTTGTAGGTTTCCAATCGATTCATAATCCTTTTTCTTTAGTTCAAGAAACTCTTTCTCCATATTTGTTCGAAGAATACGAGGGAAGTATTTATTGAAAAATATGTTCTTGAACTCGTCCCATTTGATGGAATCAATTTTGTCCATTTTCCTCGTATTATTGATAAGATTCAATCATTGATTAGCTTCACCTTCCAAATGATATACTACTAAGATGACTTCATCATGTTCAGAACATTGAAGAACTGAAATTATCTTTTCAGTGGTACTGATCCATTTTTAGCCACTAATGGATCAGTAGACCCGCTGAATGAGGGTGGACGCTCCCTCATGAAGGATTCAACAGAATGTTTCTCCTTCCTTTACTCATTTGGAAGACCTGAATGATTCATATATTGATAATGTTGTGTGATTATGGATACAAGATTTTTCATTCCAGCTCCCATAACATTTGGTTACTCTGGGGGAAAATCATTTCATTTCCCATTGCATTCAGCATTAACATGGTTCCTTTGGGTTCCAGCCATTAACTAAAACCAATAAGCATAGTGTGAGAAACACTAATAAATATATGTAAAACCACATAATCAAGAATAAAATTTCACACTTTAGGTATTATCATAGGTTATTCATGTCCATTTCTAAAACACTAATATTGTGTTCTATGCTTAGACATATCCTTAGGGTTCTTACTAAGGATTTCACATCCTAGTTTCCAAAACTTGACTATACCTTTCTCTAATACCAACTATAGTCACCCATAATTTACAAACATTGTTATTACTTCAGAATTGAATCATACTTATTACAAAATATAACAAAACCATGATAGGACCGTATAGGTATACTATCTTTAGAAACTGGGAAACATAAACAACTGGTTCATAAAGAATCTACATTGTCTCCTGTTTATTTCATCATATCTAGAGTCCATTTTGAAATATCTTACATAATACCCTTCTCCCTGACCTAGGGAAAAGAAAACTTACAAAATGGTGAGATCAAATGCTTAGTAAGGGTAAACAAAGGAAATAACAATAGTATCATATTCATAAGAACATAAAATTTTGAAAATCTTAACCTGCAAAAGAGATCATAATATCATAACATGGGATAAATCATAGTTGTGAAATGTAATCCCAATAATAATAACATAAAACATGAAACTTTGTGGTATACACACATAATCATAGAAAATCATTTCATATTATTCAAGACTCATTTCCAAGACTATCATAGCGGACAAAGCCCATTTCTGAACCGAGTTCACTCCTCGTTCCAGTCCTGTATCACAGAACGGAATTAACTTTCCATTCCAGCCATGTCTATATCATGAGATATAAATATTTACCCAATGCATTGGAGGGAGATCTAGGTCCCACCCATCTCATAATGAAACCATTATTATGTGTTCCACAAAATCATAAATCATATATCATAGCATAACCCATGTAATAAAAATTGGATTCTTCAACATAATGCCATCATAACATAATCCATATAAGATAAAAGGACTTCTTAAAAATAATTTCATCATAACATAATCAAATCAATGTAAATATAGGGATATAAACAGAACCATATATTTTCTTATATGGAAAATAATTTTGATAAACACTTGAACTCCATTCTTGAGGAAAATATCCTTTCTACTTCAAAAACATATTTTTTCTAAATACGTCATACAATTTTAAAATAAAAGATGTTAATTGAAAATAAACATGAAAACTTGTAATGGAAGCTTAATGGAAATAATGTTCTATGAAATCCTAAAAATAAATTCATTCTGTATAAGTTAAAAAGAATTATTCTCGTACTTTGGCTGGAAAAGTCAAAAAGTATCTCATACTGAAAACGAAAAAATATTCCTTTCATATCTTTTACTAAAAATTATTAAATATGTAAAATTGTATTTAAATAATTTTAGGACTATAAAAATAATATTACATATTGAGGAAACATTGATGGGGATGATAAATATACCCCAGTAAATTCTGAAGTATAAAAAATCTCGGATAAAAATGAGATTGTGATATTTTCCCTTACCTTAGGTCTGATATGCTTCGTACATATTTTAACCTCTAGTATGATGATTTAAATAATTTCATTGACTTATTACAGAATCATATTAGTTTTTATGATATCATATATGGTCATATTCTTATCTTCTTATTAGTAATATTTCATTGCTACTTGTTATTCGAGTGTTCACTGCTTTATGTTATTATGCTTGTTTTGTAAAATAAATTAGTATTCCTCTTTTTAGGTTATAGATAACTCATTTATAGAATGGTATTAGTGTAATATATATCATATTTATTAATTAAATTCATTTATATAATCATTATTCTATGAAGATCATGTAGAATGAGTCACATCACATCATGGAGATGGTAGGCCGTACATACACATGAGCGATGATATCATTCTTTTGATATTTAAATCGTATATAATTGGATAGTATATCATATATAAAGAATCATAATAACTCTATTTTTATTATTTGAATCATTTATACACATTATCATACCCATCAAAATGATGAAATGTTTGAATAACAAACTACACCACGATGTGGAGGCGGTAAGCTGTATGTACGCACGTGTGGTGACTTTTTCATTCATAGGATGGATAAAATAACAAATATGGCTATACCATTTTTAAAATAAAATCACAATATATATAATATACTAGATTTATTATTTTATAATGGAAACAACAAAGAAGGAGGATGTGGAAGAAGAAAAGAACCTGAAATAGGTGGTGAGATATTTACCTCTTCCTCGGGTTCTTCTTTTTGATTTGATCAAAAGGGCTCCTTAGGTTGGCTTTCTGACTAAAGGAAGGCCTCTAGGATTAAATAAGTAAAGTTGATAAGATATTTGGTCAGGGTTTGGCCGGGCCAAATGGATTTGGAGGTGTGAATTAGAGAGAAGTGGGAGTGCCCTTTTATAAGAGGAGTGAGGGGAACCTGTGGAAAAACTTAAATATTATTTTATAATAAATTCATATTCAGTTTATAATGGCTCAGAAGTTACTTATTTCAAGGATAGGGTGGGGATGGGTCTAAATCCTATCATACAATAGGTTGTAAACAAGTTTAGGTTACCATTTTAACCTTATCATTTATATTTAACTCTAAGTTAAATAATTTAACTTTTACCGTGTCTTCTTGTATTCTTACACTACATGGTTAATAAACATACTATAAACTACCAATCGAAACCCAAATGGTTCATAAATGTCATATATATTATTATATAAGTCTTTTTGACGAACCATATATTTTTAGGAGTAGAATATAAATTAATAAATTAATATTATTTTTAAAAACTCTTTTATGTCAATTTTGAAACTATTTGGTATTTTGTTTTTGAGAAATTTATAACAACATTATTACTTAAAAATAAATTCATATAACTAACCCTAATATGTTATATTAACTTAGAAAATTAGTTTAATTCATAAAAATTATGAAATTACATTTATTTGGGTATTTATAATATCAATTATGTTAATATTTCATTAATAGGGTCATTACTACATCATCATTATGTCATAAATAAATTAAATTATTTAATGTCTAAAAATTATAAATAAAATAAAATTTTGTAGGAAATATTTTTATATTTATAATTAATATTTATAGTCGAATTTATCTTATGTATAACTCTATATTAAAAATGTTTTACTTATTAAAAATTGATTTTAACTCTTTGAACTCTTCTTTGAAATAAATAATAATAAACATCCTAATCTAATCCAAGTGGACCTAAATGGTCATATTTTATTCCTAAGGTTTTTTTGGTCGAATTACATTTATCCAATAGAATTAGGAAATGTGTTAGGAAATAATAATATCATTTTTACCCTTAATTACCCTATTTACTTTTAACTGTGGTAAATAAAAGTCAAAAGTTACTATTCACAAAAAATTATTTTTATCTTATTGAACCAAATTTTACTTATTGATATCAACCGTGTCACTCATATTTTTTATATTTCACTCACAGAAGCGGTAAAATTAAGTTTTATGTAAATTTGCAAATTCTTCAAGGAGGTGGGTAAAAGACAGTAAAAAGTTCAATAAAATTTTTATATATCTAAAATTATTATAAAATGACTCTAATGAATTACATTTAACTTATATAGGTATTATTTATCTATTTAGACATAAAATAAATTTAAATAAAATAAAAAATTATTTAAATAAAAATTTGGTTTTAAACTATAACTCAGTGTTTTTCACTATTCATCAAAAATTGAATATTTTCAGAAAAATACCAAAAATTTACCCTAAGCTAACTTCGATATTCAGAATCCAAATATGAAGTCCATTTTGAAAGATAAAATTTATAAAATTTCAAAAACTGGGTATTACTATTCATAACGACTAGTTTATATAATATTTTAATAACATATCGTTGTTTAGTGAAACTCGGTATTGCGTACAACGCAAGTTATCGAGGAAGGTTTCTCATGAGTGTAACGCAAGACAAGACAATATTGTGTGTAGTGAAATATTCCTTTGGTGTTTCATATAACATAATACATAAATATAAAATATTTCTCATAAAATCTCAGGGTTTTACATATTACCCCTAGGTACATCTATGCCAGAACCACATCTACTTTTTTTATCTATATAGGGATGAATTTTATTGATAAAACAATTAATATATACTTACCAAACATTAGTAATGTTTTCTTATACTTAGTTTCATCCTCAAGGATTTCCCTGCAGTTTTCTAACACTAATCCCAAAAATAACTAAACTTTTTCTTTGATACCAACTATAACACCACTTCTCTTTCTTTCAGATTAATACCAGATTTATTATATAACAATACATTTAATACAACCCAAAATATTGATAATTATAGTGTGTTTGGAAATTAGGAACATTACATAACAACATAAAATAGAGAATACAAAATATTTATTCAAAAAATCATTAACATGATCAAAATACTCCTACGAACTAAAAACCGCATGGGATAACCTGAGGACATACATAAGAAATTTGTGATATATAAATCCCAGAAAGGGAATAAACATACAATAACATGAATAATATTATACATGGTCAAAAATAATCATATCAATCGGACATAAAAAGAGTATGAATCATGAACATGAAACATGAGACATGATATAGTGTGATAATCATAAAGGAAACATGAAAACTGTAGAAACAACTTAAAACACTAAATCATAAACATAGGTCAGGGATATAACCAAAAAGACATCGTGGTGGATAAATAATAAAAAGAAATTATGATCACTACCTCTCCCAATGTGACATATCATAATACTAAACATTACCCAATACATTAGAAGACTATCTAGGTGCACCCATCATATTTATATGATTATCATTCTTACGTGAGCCACGTAGATCATAAAACATGGATTCATTCATCATAAATATTTATTCCGTGATTAAATAGTCTGGAGTAAATTTATGTAATTACCCAATAAAAAATATGTTCATAAATGTGAAGACCCCGGATAAAAAATGGACATGGTATTCACAATACAATTATTTTGGCAAGGAAGATTTCAGTGAAATTTTGGAAATATAATTACATTACATAAAGATTCATAAAAATAGATGGATGATAGAAAAAGGGGTCTATGAACACCTATAAATCAAATGGTAATTAATAGGTACATGTAAAAGAATACCTTAACATTATAAATTTGGAAATAGAAGACATAAGTTAATGATCACTACTGGAAATCCCATTTTTACCAATGCTTATATCCCAATGGTTTATCAAACCGTTAGGAATGGTCATGTATATCAATGGTTTTAAGAAAACCGTTGGTATAGAGGCTTTTATGAAGAATTTTACCAACGGTTTGTAAAACCATTGGTATAGGCCTCAATTAAGACACTTTTACCGACAGTTATACACTAACCGTTGGAATATGTTGCTACATTCCCCACGGTTTTTAAAAACCCTGGGGAATGTTTTCCCCTAAATCCACTTTGGGTGTCCAGTAGCCCCTCCGCTCGATTGTAGTCCCCCTCCGCTCAACTGCAGCCCTAAATTGAACCTCTCCCGATGCTCTCTCATTACCCAGTCTTCGAAACTCCATCCATCCTCTTCAATCAAACAATGTTTCTATTCTACACTTCAAATATGTAAGTTCTACCTCAGTTATAATGTTCTTCATCTATTTTTTTATTTTCTATTTTGATTTGACCTAAACGTTTGGGATCTCTCTATACAAAGACTCAGAAACTCGTTCCACTCATAGATCCATCTTAAATCAAACAATTTTGTATTTCTACACTCTAAATATATAAGTACTACCTTAGTTTTAATTTTTTTCATCAATTATTTTTGTTTTCTATTTTAATTTGGTATAAACTAGGTTGTGGTATTTATGGCATTCGAAGGTTAGTGATATTTAGGATGAATTAGATGTTGGTTGGGTGATGGATTGGAATTGTGATGTTTTTTCGATTATGTTTAGTTAATTTTCAATGAATTATTTGGGGATTTAATCCCTTTAACAGAGCCCCCACTCCTCATGGACCCTGGACACCCCCCCTCGTGGACCTTGGATAGTCCCCCCCTCCTGGAACTTGGACATCCTGGCCCCACTCTTTCCTGAAACTTGGACATCCCCCCTCCTGGACCCTGGACAACCCCCCTCCAACCTCCTCCTAGGACCTTGTATAGTCCCCCTCCTTCCTAGACCCTAGGAATCCCCCCACCCTCCACCCCAGACCCTGGATATCCCCCCTCCTTGATGGACCGTGGACACCCCCCCCCCCTCTTTCCTGGACCATGGACAACCCCTTCTCCCCTTCTCCTTGACCCTGGATAGCCCCCACCCCCCTTCCTGGACCCTGGACAGCCCCCCACCCCTCCTCCTAGACCTTGGACATCCCCCTCATCCCCCTCCTCAACCACCAAATACCCCACTTCAAAACATTGACCACTAAACTTGGACATGCTGGATTTTCTCTAAAAAGATATATTTGATCCTCAAACCACCTCAACAATATCCTAAAAAATGATTATAATGTCGTTTTCACCACATAGCATCCAATTGTATTCCAAGTCACTTTTCTATCCTCCCTTGGCGAGATTTTTCAAAAAGCGTTCAACCTTAAGGATCCAAATAAAAATAAATTTATATAAGACATTTGATAATGGATTAAAATTTCAAATTGGGATCTAATGAAGAATATTTGAGATATTATGCATCATGCTCATGAGTAAATCCATTTTTATATATCTGATAAGTTATTTTTAACAATTTTAACACATTAACTGTTTGTAAAAATGGGAAAAAATTTTATAAAGGTTCTAATATATAAAAATGAATCTATTTGTGGATGCAGCTTAACCAACAATGTCTAGCTTGTCTGCCTCTTCCATGATCATCGATGTGCACGTCTTGTCTCCATCTGACCTCGCACGGTAAGTGACTCAGCGTCTGGCTGATGACAAGCACCAGATTCTCTTACTTCCACACCAGATTCATGCCCGCTATGCTCCTGAAGTGATCAATCCCACTAAGCGTCCCTGTGAGCTTGATGACACGGCCACCAGTTCTTGTAAGAGGCAGAGGAGTTCTGAGCTGATGGACCAAGACGATTGACCAGTGTCCATCCATCTAGCTGAAGACGTAAAACTTAGTGCTTCATGGGAGGCAACCCATGTTCTTGAGTTTCATCATTTTTATTTTTTTACTTTGTTTTAGGAAATAAATATGGCATGTATGCAATAATTTTTTAGCTGCTTCTGATCTGTATGTGCACTGGCCATTACTCTGCATGACTGCTTCTATTTTGTCTGATCCTTGGAGTTATTTTTTATGTCATGATGCGGATATGTTCTTTCTATGTGTAGATTTTACAGGTACATAAGTATGTTCACTTTTCATTATTCCATTCTTTCAGTGCATAGGCCGATGGTACGAGGGAGGTTCGTACCAGAGGTAGACGAGCATCTCCGCGTACCCGACTAGACCCTTCCCCTCTGACCAAACGCATTTGGATTCTATTAAAACTTAAGGGAAACGATCCATGGGTCACAGGTGATGTGTATAATTCAACCCCTCCTTAATAAAAGGAACGGTGTGGCCAGGATCACTCAAACCGCCTCTCTTTTGTTCAAAATTGACTTATTTTTAAGTGAAATCAACAACTGACATATGGGAAATGGACCAAACGCCTTCGTATTGTGTTGAAAATTTTGGAAGACGATCCATGGGTCATATCTGACATGTAAAAGTCAACTCCTCCTCAATCTGATGCGCGGTGTGGCCGGTATCACTCCAAGTGTATGTATTTTGTTTAAAATGGACAATATTTTACGTACATACGCCAATCCAATCAAATAGTTTTTGATTGTGTTGATACTTTTTTCACAATGATCCATGACTCATATGTGTCGTGTACGAGTCAACCCTACCTCAATTCAAGGCTCGGTGTGGCCGATACCATGCAAAGTGCCTCTGTTTTGTTAAAAATGGACTTAATTTTAACTGAAATCAACAACTGACATACGGAAAACCGACCAAACGCATTCGGATTCTGTTGAAACTTAAGTAAAACGATCCATTAGTCAAATGTGACATGTATGAGTCAACTTCGCCTCAATATGAGGCTCGGTGTGGCCGACACCACTCAAAATGCCTCTGTTTTGTTATAAATGGACTTAATTTTAAGTGACATCAACAACTGACATACGGTAAACCGACCAAACGCATTCAGATTCTATTGATACTATAAGAAAATGATCCATGGGTCATATATGACGTGTACGAGTCAACCCTGCCTTGATCTAAGGCGCGGTGTGGACGATACCATTCAAAATGTATCTTTTTTGTTCAAAATGACTTTAATTTTAAGTGAAAACAACAACTGGCATACGAAAAATGAACCAAATGCGTTCAAATATGTTGAAACCTTAGGAAAATGATACATGGGTTATATGTGACGTGTAAGAGTCAACCCCGCCTCAATCCAAGGAACGGTGTGGCTGAAACCACCCAAATTGTCCTTCTTTTGTTTAAAATGGACAATATTTTACGTACATACGCCAAACCGATCAAATGGAATCTGATTGTGTTTATACTTTTTAACAACGATACATGACTCATATGTGATGTGTAAAAGTCAACCCTGCCTCAATTAGAGGCCCGGTGTGGCCGACACCACTCAAAGTGCCTCTATTTTGTTAAAAATGGACTTAATTTTAAGTGAAATCAACAACTGACATACGGCAAACCGACCAAACGCATTCAGATTATATTTAAACTTAATTAAAACGATCAATGAGTCAAATTTAATGTGTAAAAGTAAATCCTGCCTCAATACGAGGCTCGGTGTGGTCGACACCACTCAAAATGCCTCTGTTTTGCTAAAAATGGACTTAATTTTAAGTGAAATCAACAATTGACATACGGTAAACCGACCAAACGCATTCGGATTCTATTGATACTACAGGACAATGATCCATGGGTCATATGTGATGTGTAAGAGTCAACCCCACCTTAATCTGAGGCGCGGTGTGGACGGTACCATTCAAAGTGTCTCTCTTTTGTTAAAAATGGAAAACATTTTAAGTACATATGGAAAACTGACCAAACGGATTCTGATTGTGTTGATACTTTAGCACAACGATCCATGAGTCATATGTGATGTGTAAAAGTAAACCCCACATTAATCTAAGGCATTGTGTGGCTGAAACCACTCACAGTGTATCTCTTTTGTTTAAAATATACATCATTTTAACTAAAAATAACAACTGGCATACGGAAAAACGACCAAACGCATTTGGAATCAGTGAAAACTTTAGGAAAACGATCCATGGGTCATATGTGACGTGTAAGAGTCAACCCCACCTCAATCCAAGGTGTGGTGAGACCGGAACCACTCGAAGTGTCTCTCTTTTGTTTCAAAAGGACATCATTTTTAGTGAAAACAACAACTGACCTACGGAAAACTGACCAAATGCATTCTTATTCCATTGAAACGTTAGGAAAAAAATCCATGAGTCATATGTGATGTGTACGAGTCAACCCCACCTCAATCCGAGGAGTGGTGTGGCCGGAACCACTCGAAGTGTCTCTCTATAGTTTATAATCGACTTCATTTTAAGTGTAAAGAACAACTGACATACGGAAAACTGACCAAACACATTTAGATTCTGTTGATACCTAAGGAAAAGGATCCATGGGTCATTTTTTACGTGTATGAGTCAACCGCGCCTCAATCCAATCCTCGGTGTGGCCACCACGACTCAAAGTGACTCACTTTTCTTTGAAATGGAAAACATTTTAAGTGAAAAAAACAACTGACATACTAAAACCCCACAAAACGCATTTCTATTCCATTGAAACATTAGGAAAACAATCCATGGTTCATTTTTGATGTTTACGAGTCAACCGCGCCTCAATCCGAGTCGCGGTGTGGCCGGGATCACTCTAAGTGTATCTCTATAGTTTAAAATTGACTTCATTTTAAGTGAAAAGAACAACTGACATACGAAAAACTGACCAAACACATTCGGATTGTGTTGATACTTTAGGACAAGGATCCATGGGTCATTTGTGATGTGTACGAGTCAACCGCGCCTCAATCTGAGCCTCGGTGTGGCCGCCATGACTCAAGGTGTATCACTTTTATTTGAAATGGAAAACAATTTAAGTGAAAACAACAACTGACATATGAAAAATTGACCAAACGCATTCGGATTCTGTTGAAACTTTAGGACAACAATCCATGGGTTATTTTTGAAATTTACGAGTCAACCACGCCACAATCCGAGTCGGGGTGTGGCAGGGATCACTCAAAAATGTCATTTTTTTAAATGAACCGCATTTTATGTGATAATAACTGGAATACAGAAAACCAACGAAACCCTTTAGGAATATGTTGATACTTTCGGAAAATGATCAATGGGTCATGTGTGACTTTCACTAGTCAATCATTCCTCAATACGAGTCATGGTGTGACCGGTACTACTCAAAGTGCATGTAATTTGTTTAAAATGGATATCATATATAGTAAAAACACCAGTATACGAAAAACCGATCAAATTATGAATTGAACTCCAAATTTCACATATAATTGTCATCTAAATTTGAAATTTAATTCTAAATGAATTTTAAAATGAATTATAAATGAATTATAAATGAATTTAAAAATTAATTCTAAATGAATTCTAAATTATGTATCTTTATAATTACGTTATGAATTCTGATTTAATTATGAATGTGTATAGTTTCAGGATGTATTATATGTTAAATGTATATGAATTTGTTCTGTATATTTATATGTTAGTTAGTTATTGCAGGTAAAGGAGAGGGATTTAAGAATCACAGGTGAATGGAGACACTGCTCCTCCCCTGTGCAAATTGCAGGCTGCTGTGCAATTTGCACAACATAGGCTATGCCAACGGTTTAAACCCGTTGGCATAGTCTTATAAGGAGGTTTATACCAACGGTTCAGGTGGAACCGTTGGTATAAACTCTTTCCCAATAGTTTCAAACCGTTGGGAAAAGATGTATAGTTGTATTTTTTCCAACGGTTTTGAGTGAACTGTTGGGAAAAGCTAGAGATTTTGTTGGGTTTTCCCAATGGTTTACATAAAACCATTGGGAAAACATATGCCAACGGTTAATGTTAACCGTTGGGATAGGTTGATTTTTCTAACCTATCCCAATGGTTATTTGTAAACCGTTGGAAAAACGTTTCCCAATGGCTTACTTCCCCATGGTTTGCAGAACCGTTGGGATAGATATTCCCAACGGTTCTGTGGCCTTTCCCAACAGTTGTGAACCACTGGAAATGCCTCTTTTTCTAGTAGTGGATGAAACTTGAATAGATAAAATAATCATGACTATATTTCAGTATGGTAACAGGTGTACATAAAAGAACATGAGAGGATTAATAAAAGGGAAACGGGGATATAATAATTATTAAATTAAATGGAGAGTAAGTGTAATATTTAATAAAATATACAAGCATAATAAATTGTAATTTAAGTGACATAAAATACAATAAGTTCATGAATGGAAATGAGAATAGAGAAATCCCATATGGAATTTTGTCATAGTAATGACTTAAGTATGTGAAAATGAGATTGTATAAATGGTATATCATTAAAATAACATTAATTAGACAGTACGAGAATGATAATAAATGAATAAAAATATAACTAATTGAAATTATAATGAATAATTTCGAATAAGGTTTTTGAATTGAAGGAATGATAGGAATGTGGGGATCCCTTGCTTGAGTGTGTGATTCCAAAATCATGGGAGGGGATTCGTGAGAGATTAGGGGAACATTGTGAGGACTCTAGAGAGTGGATATAAGAGTATTTATGTTCTAAATATAGTTTTAGTGAAGATAAATGGGATATTGGGTGGTTTTATATAGGAAAAGAGGTGGATTTCTTTATTTTTCTTGTTTTGGACACAACAAAATAAAATATGCCAAAACCAAAAACCATCCCACAGTTTTTCCAACTATTTCTGAAAATTGGGATTGTTTTATTATTTTATAAGTAAAAGGGCCTAACTTATTAAAATAATTCCCTTTCTTATGTGGAGGTGAGTGACACTCCTAAAGAAATTATTTTAAAACTATAAAATATATTATTAGTTTTGGAGGATTCATAATGGATTTTAAAGATTAAATAAAAAATTAAAATAGTTTTTTTTTTAGGGGAAACATTGAGTTGGTCATGGATCAAATTTATAGTAATTATTAAATAAATTTTAGTTCATTGTGATGCCATAAAACAACAAAATATATTTATAAAATAATTAATTTTTACAGAAAAATTTGGCTATCTCAGAAAATTATGAAATATTCACCATTTTATAATTTTGATGCTATTAATCAAAAAATAATATTCATTTTTTATAAATGATTTTCTAAATATGTGAATTTTTACTTATAGAATAATAAATTATATTTATTGAAAATGATGGGTTTTTTGACAATAACAGTCTTTGAACCGTTATAAAAATTACATTTAAATTCATAAAAATTATATTACCACTTATATTTTTTTTAAATCATTTAATAATAATATTTTTAAAAAATATTATTTATTTTAAAAATCCATTAATTCATCGAAATATTTTCTTTAATTGAATTTGAATATTAACCAAAAATACTATTTGTGTTTCTTGAAATCATTTATAGATTAACAAGAATAATATGGAAATATATTAATTATTATATAAAAAAATATTATTTATAATCATATTTCTAGTGTCTTGTTACATATAACTTTAATAAACTTGAAAATGTCCTAAGGGTAAGGTTCCTGATGGTGGAACTTTCAGGGGTGGTTCAGCGAACATGGTTTGGTCCAAGATCTCGATGAGCTTGAATGTTTTCCATTAATGGTTTCTCTCATGCTTAATTTGTTGGATATTAGATTGTAATTTGTCAAGGGAAGAGATTATAAATTCAATCTCCCTTAGAAGATTTGATAAATTGTCTTCATAGGGTATGATCATACTGGTTGAGGCCATCAATTCATTTCTTTATCAAAATTGGAGTAGATAAAACCCTATATTTATACTAATCATGGGATCACTATTCAATAATTATATTATCAATGGTAATGATTCATAATGATAAATTAAATCTGATTGGATATAATAAATGAAAATAAGTTAATGTTTTTTATAAACATATTACATAATAAAACATTTAAATAAATTTCAAGGGAATTCTTTTAGAATAGTTGGGGTTGTTACAGAGAAACCTGATCCACTATGGGAAGAAGGGGGAAACTAGTTCCCTTATGAGTAAAGGATTGTGACTGAGGATGGTGGTGTGTCCCGACCAGTAGGTGCAGTCACCATGATTTATCCTAATAGGTTTTGGAAAGAGGTCATGAATTATGGGTAATGATTTTATATATTTATGCTTATCTTACAAATTATATATTTGATTCCTATGTTATGATATCATGGATAATGATCTTTATTCCTTTATGATTCATATATTTTGATATGCCAATACTTATTCCATGACTCATAGATATGATCTTTCATATGATGGGTATGATCATCAAAGGTTATTATCAGGTTCTTATACCCTTATACTCATGTTATGCATATATATCTTGTTTATATACCCTTACTAGGAATCTAAGCACACCCTTTCTTATGTTTCCTTTCCCCAGGTAATAAAGAAAATTTTTAAGTTTAATTAAAAAAAGGGAAGATATTTTTGGGAAACATTGAAGATATTTCACCACGTTAGAAGATTTTGTTCCAATTTTCTGAAGACACCAAAATAATAGGGTATTCATGCACGTCTTTTTGGAATGTGAAGAATATTCATCTAAATTATTATAATACCCATGTATTTAATTCCTGGGTCACTATAAGAAAAACTTCAGAAAATACTTCTATATAATCCTCCACTTCCATTGGAAGTTACATGTCTAATAAGCCCATTTCACCAAGGTAAAAATATAACAAACCCAACTCATGTACCATAGATACCATGTCTATCTTATTAAAATGTTATAAATATAGAGGTTCAAAAAGTTTATTATCCTTATGAGAACTACATACATTACAGGGTTATACATGACACTAAAAAAATAAGAATACATCATCTAGAAACATGAAAACCTTATTATTCTCTTTCTAAACATTTTATCATACACAATAATATTCTTTGATTCCTATGGAAAATTAAAACAATATAAATGGTTGATATCATAAATTTAGTATGGGGTAGTATACACCAAAACTAATTATAAATAATAAATTATTGCATGAGTAAATAGACTATATTTTATCATATCAAATGAAATGGAAATAAAAAATATACCCATGGTTAACATAATAAGAAATAAATTTCCAAATAAAAATTAATGACCATATTGTGATGGAAATGCATAATTTTGTACATCTTAAACTTACCATAAAATCCTTGTGTGAAGATATCATACATTAAGGGTATGGACACTCCCATTACCCTATCTTAAATTTCTCATGATTCCAATTTTTGAAATGACTGTATATATAATTATGGGGCCCAACCATTATATAATAATCCAATAAAATATATAATATATCAAAATATTACATGGATTAATGATCAAGGAAATAATAGTATAGATACATATAATAAAATCTCAATAAGAAATATTGTACATGATTTTTATATATAGAAGAATGAATTATATTGAATGAAATTATATTCCCTTAATCCAATAGTCAATAATGATATTTTAATTTTATAAGGTAGGAAACCAATGAATCGATAGATAAATCCTTCTTAATGGTTTGTAATTATAATGCAGATAACCCAATAATATCTCCTAGGATTGTAATACTCGGTATGTAGTAGGGCCCGTTTTCATTCACCAGGTGATAATTGATTCAAAACCAATGTGGAATTTTTGAGTTATTACCCCTAGTTAGAATTGTGATAGAGAGACTGCCAATTGTAATATGCATATGGAGAATAATTTTCATGTAAAAAACACACAATATTTCACTAAATTTTTAGGATTGTGTCATGGTTACGGGATTGCTTGAGCATTATAACTACTTAGATGGGTCCACCAGATTAATTCATTCCTAACACATTTTAATATTCTTTGATTGGACTAAAATTTTGAAATGTGATTGATAATTTTTTTTATCATTTCATCCAACTAGAGAAACATATGGTTCAAAATTTATCATGTCCTAAAGAACACGTGATGTCAATGAATCCAAAATAAATGAATATTACATGATAGAAATATATTAAAATACTATTCAATAATAAATAAAATAACACATAACGTAAGAGGTTTATATTTTTATTGTAGATGAGAAATAAATAGTTGAGAAAGTCCACAGAATTCCATAATCTAATATTTTAAAATTAGGAATCCAAAAATGCATAGAGATTCAGTACATTGAATCTAGGATGTCTTTCTAGATAGAATTATTTTATATCCTGATTAAAACATAAATTCATTAACACATAGACAAATAATAAAGAGTTTTTAGGGGCAAATAGAAAAAATTTAAGAATAAATTTTTGGAGGATAATATATCTATATTTGAAAATATAATTATCTAAAAACATTTAAAAAATTTGAGTATATAATTGAATAAAAAGTTTTAATAATGGATAAGAATTAATTTTAATAATTTAATACTCTCATGTTCTCAATAAATTACATAGTATCTAATAATATAATATAATTTTTTTTACAAAAATATAATAGTTTTATGTGTAAAATTTACAATTTTTGTTGAAGAGAAAACAATAAAATATATTTTAGAGACCTGGGTTGTTATATTATCCCCCCTTATGAAATTTCATCATCAAATTTTGGTTTCATACACATAGTGAAAAGAAGAGGGTACCTCAGAATCATTACTTATTTAGGGTGTATAGAGAAATTTTAGCAACAAGCATCATATTGTAGCTCTCTTTTTAGCTCATGTAATGATGGAACACACAATAATATTTTAAATTTTAACACACCATATTCACCAGTGAACCCCATTAATTTCTCATATTCTATGGATTTTATTTTCTTTTGAATACCCTTTTCATATTCCTGATACTTATTTTTCATCTACAGTAAATATGGTTAAGAAATTACTTAAAAAATGAATGATATTTCCCCTTACATAATAATTTCAATATCCAAATTTACCAACTCCTCGAATATAGGATCATCATTTACCCTCATCAAGTATAAGACCCCATTGTTCATTATACTCAAAGTGGATTCCACCTTTTTTCATCGTTGGATGGTTGTAAATTTCAAAATACTATCCTTTATGAAAATTTCATCCATCACCTCTATATCATGTTAATCTCTTTTTGTTCGAATATATAATTCAGAATATTTGGATCAGTATACATGTTATTTCTTCCACCATAGAGATAGTGGATTCATATAAGAAAATCAAGGATAATAGTAGTATGCTCATGTTTAGGATTTGGAATCTTTTACTCATGGTGTTTCAATTATAATGACTCATAAGAAACAACAATATCATTATTCAAGAGGACACACCCTATCCCTTTCATTAACGAATCAATATAAATAAAAAATCATTCTTTTCATGATAGAAAATTCAATATGGTTTCATTAATTAGAGTTTTATTTATTCCCCAAAATATTTCATCACATTAATTATACCATTTAAATTTAACACCTTCATATGTCAATTTAGATAATGGGTTAGCTAACTGAGAAATAATTTTCAACCAATCACTAATAATAAAAAAATAGGCTAAGGAAACTATGTATATTTGTTATATTCATTGGTGTTGACCATTCAATAATAGATTTTTTATTTTTGGGATTAACTGATATTTCATATCTGGAGGCAATATGACCATGAAAAGAGACTTATTGAGGAAAAAATTAGCATTTACTAAATTTACCATAAACTTCTATCCTCATTAGGGTCTCAAGGGTGAATCATAATTAATATTCATGCTTATTAAAGGAAATTTGGTATATGAATATTCTATTATTGAATACCAAAAAAAAATTATCAAGAAGATCATTGAATATTCTATTCATTAGATCCATAAACATATAGAGTTCATTAGTTGGTATATAATGAATTACCATGAGCTCATAATATCTATACATTTTGAAAACACCTGTCATTATTATATCATCCGTATTGAATATAAATTGATCCTAACTAGAATAAGTATCAATATTTGAGAAGTATTATGACCCTTGAAGTTGATAAAATTGGTTATCCATGTCAGGTAAATGATACATGTTCTTAATAATGATGGAACTGATTCCCCTATGGTTAATGCATAATATAAAGTACCAATCATTATTTTTTATAAACAATATAGGTGATCCCCAATGTGAAACACTATGGAATACAAACCTGTCTTCACTTAATTCTTACTTATGTCTCTATATATCCACTAAATCCACCAGATCTATCCTGTAGGGAGGCGTAGATATGGGTTTTGAATAAAGGATACAATCAAGGGTGAATTCAACTTAATATTAAAGAGTGTATCATAGTAGATAATTTGGGAATAAATCATCATATTACCTAATAATAAATTCATCCTCTATGTTCATGGCATCCTTTTAATGTACTAAATTGTCATTAAGGATTTTATTAAGATATTCCATAATAGGAGGTTCTTGATAGGACTCTGAAATTGAAGTGTATCCTATAAATAAAATGGATTTGATACCATCCTCATATGTCGTGATCTTATTTTTCGTAACAAAAAATTGGTTCATTATACTTTGAAATCCAATCCATACCAATTATTATGTCAAATTATACAATAAGTAAAATAAATAAATACAAAAATTGTGTATGTTCATGGATAGAAATTTGGATTCCTTGAAATATCCTCATTGAAATAGGATTTCAACTTGGGGTTCTTATTGATAACTCTCTTCTTATGTTTCTGGTAAAATATTAAATGTTATAAGAATTCATTGAAGAGATAACATATTGAAACATTGAAGAAAAAACATGATCCTTAATAAATTTGGATGTTATAACAGATGTTCCTTCCACAACATCATTAAGAACATCAATATCTTTAGTAGTCATTCGGTAAGAACATTCTTACTTATTGGGTGTAGAGACCCAAAGCTTGACATACATAGACATTAAATTACTTTTGCGGAATACATAATACATAACAAAAACAGACACACAAGGACCGTAATAGTTTAGTGTCTTTCGAAACTCGGAATATAAACATCTAATCTTGTTGAAAGATCTTCAACATCTCTCATATCAATCTTCCCCTTTTGTTTTCCTACCTAAAACCTTTCTTTATATCCTGGGGAAAAGAAAACATATAAAGGGTGAGCTCAAATGCTTAGTATGATTAAGCATGGATAAAATAAAACAAATCATATACATCTGAGCTTAAAAACATGAACATAATGTTTAAACATCAAAATCCTGAGCAATGACATAAAACATGGAAGTATGTAAGGAATATATCATAAAGAAACATTAAGCATGATAAAATAGCATGGGAATAAAACATGTAATTGTGGCATCTATTAAGAACATGTAATGATTTCTATAGTATCCAAGGTATTTCTTCCAAGACCACCTTAGTGGGAAAAGTCTCTTTCTGAATCGAGTTCACTCCTCGTTCCAGTCCTGTAATACTGAACCGGTTTAACTTACCGTTCCAGACATGTCTATATCATGAGATATAAATCTTTACCCAATGCATTTTAGGGAGATATAGGTCCCACCCATCTCATAATGAAATCATTCTTACTTGTGCCACAAAATAAACATAAAACATTCATCATAACCCAAAGAATAAAATGGGTTTCATAAACATCATTTAATCATAACATAATCCATATAAAACAAATGGATATCATTTCATAATAAGAAAAGTGAAACCATGTAAATCATAGAGACATTATACTTGAAACATACACATATGAAATAATGTCATCTTATATGGAAAATGGTTTTGATAAAACACTTGAAATGAATTCTTGAGGAAAATATCCTTTCTTCTTCAAAATCATTCTCTTTTTACAAAATGTCATGAAATTTTAAAAGAAAATTATTTTGTTGAAAATAGTCATGAAATATTTTGGAGGAGGATTCATAAAAATAAGGCTTTATAAAACCGTAAAAATCCATTCGTGCCATAAAAGTTAAAAAAAGAATTCTTCTCGTACTTTTACCAGAAAAGTCAAAAAGTACCTCGTAACGTAAACAAAAGAAAGATTCTTTACATACCATGTAGTAAAAGTCGAAATGGTTAAAAATTACATTAAACATACATAAAAACACTTTTAGAAAACATGGACATGGATGATAACAATAACCATAGTAAATACTTACGTATAAGCAATCTCGGATAAAAAAATGAGATTTGCAAATTATCCCTTACCTTAGGTCCGATATGCTTCGTACGTATCCAAACCTCATGTATAATGATTTAAATAATGTCATTGACTTATTACATAATCATATTCATATATATGGTTCATTTATGACTTTATATTACCCTTTCTTTTGTAAATTCATGTTAAAGTAGTGTTTTGGGTAAAATCGTCTCATTTGTCGTTTGTGTTTTAACTTGTAATTATTCATATGATTACTTAGATCATGATTACTTAAATGAAGAATGTAAAACATTATTTATATATAATATATATTCAGAATATACATATATATAATGGATCAATAAATGGAAATAAATACATCGCTCATGGAGACGGTATGCCGTACGTACGCATGAACGCTGTTTTTGTTTCCTTATTGAATTGGATGGAATTAAGTAGATGACATAAATATATATATAAATAAATCCAGTAGAATTATTATGTCATATATTTCTTGATTACTTATTATATATACTTTATAATCATTCTTTAATGGTTATCATGGAGAGTGAATCTCATCGCGTCGTGGAGACGGTATTCCGTACGTACACACGAGCGATGATATCATTCCCATGATTATTGAATAGAATTTGAGTGGATTTTATAATATATCAGAATTCTTATGATGTTATAATAACCATATATAGTTATTTTTTACACCGTTATACCCATCCATGTAAGGTGGTGGTGGAAAAACAGATTTCACCACGGCGTGGAGACGGTATTCCGTACGTACGCACGCGTGGTGATTTCATTTTCCGTAGGATGGATAGAAGGTGAAATAGGTCTGTTTCATACTTATAATAACATATCAGTATATGAGTTATACTGATGTTATTACTTCATAATGAAACAACTAACGAAGAAGAAGTGGAAGAAGAAATAAAGTTGAAAGAATCAGTAACAGACATTACCTCTTCTTTGAAGCGCCTCTTTGAGACCTCCTCTTAGGGCACTAAAATTGGTCTTTGAAGAAGACCAGAACCTCTAAGATGTTTCTATGGAAGTGGAGAAGAGAATTTTTTAGGGGTTTTCTGAGATTCAAGACTCAAAATGGTGTGAGGAAGAGAGGGAGGAGGTTCCCTTTTATAAGGGAGGAGAGGGGTACCTTTGGAAAAACTAAAAATATTATTTTATTATAAAGTCATATTCAGTTTTTAATAGCTCCAAATTGAGTTATATAGAATATAAGGTGGGGATGGGTCAAAATACTCTCATCCAATAGAATTTAGACAAGTTTAGGTTTCTATTTTAACCTTATCATTTAGATTTAACCTTAAGTTAAATAATTTTACTTTTACCCTGTCTTCTTGTTATCTTACACTATAAGGTTAATAAACTTACTATAACAAGACAAAAGAATCCCAAGTTTCTTATTATTAATATATATAACCTTATAAAAGTCATTTTTCCGAACCTTAGATTTTTAAGAATAAAATATCAATTAATAATAAAATATTTGTTTTAAAAACTATTTTATGTCAATTTTGACACTATTTGGTAATTGATTTTTTTGAAAATCATAACAGAATTATTAGCTCAAAAAAAGTTACTTAAATCAATACTAACATGTCATATTAACCTAGAAAATTATTTTAATTCATAAAAAGTCTCAAATTAAATTTATTTGGGTATTTATAACATCAATTATGTCAATATTTCATTAATAAGATAATTACTGCATCATCGTTGTGTCATAAATAAATTAAATTATTTAATGTCTAAAAATTACAAATAAAATACCATTATGTAGGAAATCTTTTTATCTTTCTAATTAATATTTATAGTCGAATTTATCTTATGTATAACCCTATATTAAAAATTATCTACTTATTAAACATTGATTTTAACTATTTTAACCCTTCTTTAAATAAATTAATAATAAATGTCCTAATCTAATCCAAGTGGGCCTAAATGGTCATATTTTATTCCTAAGGTTGTTTTTGGTCGAATTACACTTATCCAATAGAATTAGGACATGTGTTAGGGTAATAATAATATCGTTTTTACCCTTAACTACCCTATTTACTTTTAACCGTGATAAAAAAAACTAAATAGTTACTATTCACCAAAAATTATTTTCATCTCATTGAACCACATTTTAGTCCTTGATATTAACCGTGTCTCTCGGATTTTCGAAATTCTTCTCACAGAAGCAGTAAAATTAAGTTTTATGAAAAATTCAGTTTTTTTAACTACCACTTAGTGGTTTCACTATTCATCAAAAAATGAAAGTTTCCAGAAAAATACAAAAAATTAGGCGTAATATATATTTGATATTATGAATTCAAAAATGATGTTTATTTTAACAAATTCAAAACATATCAGTTACATTAACTAATTTAAAAATTAATTCCCGTCGTCAAAACAAATAGCGTGTTTTTAAAAGATAATAACTATCAAACGATTGACACTTGTTTATGTCTGGTTTAAATGTGAAATTACATACAGTGAGAAACATTTTATTAAATGGTAAAAATATATTCTAAATATACTTTAAAACCACTCAAATTAATAATTTATCACTATTAATTATTTCTATTAAAAAAGTTGTTTTTAATTAAAATTTAGTAATTTTCACTATTCATCAGAATATGAAAGTTATCCGAAACGTACCAAAATTTCACCCTAATCTAATTTCGATATTCCGAATCCAAAAATGAATTCCATTTTAAAAAATAAAATTTACAAAATTTCAAAAAGTGGTTATTACTATTCACAACGGCTAGTTTTAATAATATTTTAATAGCATACCGTTGTATAGTGAAACTCGGTATTGCGTAGTACATACGCTACTGAGGAAGGTCGCGATTGCATGTAGGAAAGTCATGGATGCGTGTTGTGCAAGCTCCTTTTGGTGTAGCGTACAACACAAGACATTAATGAAATTAAAAAGAATAATTTTCATTAAATCTTGAGGTGTTACATTCTATCCCCCATAAAATGAATTTCGCCCTCGAAATTCGTCGGGGTTATAAATGGTTTACTACTTGAAAGTTTCTTTAATAGAAACCCATATCTTAAAAAGGAATACCAAAACTTGGATTTAAAAACTAAAGTATGAAACGTAATGGTTACCCAAATTAACTCATCACTGGGTTTCCACATAAGAGAACATAGGTGAAAATGTGGATATGAAGAAAAATCTAACCATCAAGTTCTCATGGAGAGTGGTAGAGAACATGAATATGAAAAACCCAACAATCACAAAGCCATAAATTTGTGATGATCTAGGGTACCATCTGATTCATTGGATATAAGGGCACTAGGACAACATTTTTGGTTTTCAAGATCATTTCCCTAAAGTTGTTGAATTAAAAGAAATACTTACATGATTTTGGTACAATCTCAGTGTTGTTCATGAATTGAACAATTTCCACTTCATCCTTTAATGAAATGAAGTTGAATTTGTTATTCGTGATGTGTTAGTAGATCATGTGATAGAATGATGGGTCATTCCATCTGTTTCAAACAAAAGGTTAGAAAAAGTTATAAGTCCATCATATGGTTAGATTAATCGTATACGGTACCAAAAATGAACTTATACTTCATATATCATACCGCTTAATAAAATAAAACTAGTTTCTACTAACCAGGGACTTCCTGTAGGCTAGTGGTAGGCGATAAAGGCCTGTCGCATTTCGGTTGTGGGTTCGATTTCCACAGCCTTGTCTAACGCGATGGGTTGTCGCCCGTTCTGCAGGTTGTTCCTTTTTCTAAAACTAAATTACTATATCATCCCCACAATAATATCGAAAAAGGTTCTATCCTTAAATAATACTAACTTATGTCCAACATAATCCATTCCAATCTTTAGGCTTATCCATAATATTGCAGTCCATTGTCATATTATAGTGAAAATGTTTACCAGAGATTTCATATAATAAGCATGTTAATACCATCGTTGATCCCCATATATCATAAGATATGTCTTTTTGGTCACATTCCAAACATTCTAAGGCCTTAATCATGTATTCTCTTGAAAAAAGAATACCCATTGAATCTTAGTGAAAACTTGAATGCTGTCAAAAGTTAACTCTTTCCACATACCAAAATACAAAAATTCTATATACTCAAACCATGATATAACCCTCTCCTTATATCAGTCATGAGCTCATGAATACTGTCAAACATTTCATTTTCTCTTTATCCCTTCATTATGCGCATATCATCCTTTTTTCCAAAAATATCTGAATAACCATTCATGGTTACTGGTACCATTAATCATACACTTTCAAAACATAAGGAAAGACAACAATGTAACAATCCTTAGATGTCTCTTTATTCCATAGTACCATGAGATTACTTATACAACATTACACTTGATAAACATGTAATCATTCCACTACCTTCTTAAACCATTGACCGAGCTTCAACAATTCTTTCATCTCACATATCATTTGTAGTCTCTTCATCATCATAAAAATAAATACTACCCATATGGTCATACTGATTCTCTTCATGAGACTTTCCCTTAGGGAATTGGTTTGCATAATGCCCATACATTCCACATTTAAAACATTTAACCATTGTTGATGTCGTAGCAATACCATTATCCTCATCCATGGTGTTAACTGAACCTTTTCCTTTGCACTTGCTGGCTTTGTTTCCTTCTTTTCCACACCAAAAGAATCTTCCAGTTCCATTGAAACAATCTCCCCAATTCCTCTTCCCACATGATTTACATGAGGGAAATTGAACTTTCTTTCCTCTATGATCATCATGAAACTCCATCTTTCTCTTATTATCTGAGTCAGGAAACTTAACAAAATTGAGATTATTGATCATATTATGAGATTGCTGATTAGGCATAATAATGATGTTTGGACTTCCAAAACCCATTTCATTTGGTTTCTCATGAATAATATCATTCCATTGTTCTTCATATCTTCCATTATCATGAATCTTCCTGTTTCCAGCCATTTTCTAAAACCCAAAAAGAATAGTGTGAGAGGCGAAAATCATGCTAGGGAAGACAACATAATAAAGTGGGAGTACCCTCAATATCTATCATCTTAGGTTAAATTCTAAGATTGTTACCATAGTTTTAGGACTATATCCTATACGTATACATATCCTTAGGGACATCCCTAGACATACCTTAGAAATATCTCTAGGGATCTCACTAATGTTTTTGCATCCTAGTTTCCAAAGGTTAACTAATCCTTTCCACTGATACCAACTGTATAGACCCAAAGCTTGACATACATGGACATTACATTACTTTTGCGGAATAATTAATACATAACAAAAACAGACACACAAGGACCATAATAGTTTAGTGTCTTTGGAAACTCGGAATATAGACATCTAATCCTGTTAAAAGATCTTAAACATCTCTCATATCGATCATCCCCTTTTGTTTTCCTACCTAAAGCCTTTCTTTATATCCTGGGGAAAAGAAAACATATAAATTGTGAGCTCAAATGCTCAGTAAGGGTAAGCATGGATAAAATAAAACAAATCATATACATTTGATCTTAAAAACATGAACATAATGTTTAAACATCAAAATCTTGAGCAATGACATAAAACATGGAAGTATGTAAGGTGTATATGATAAAGAAACATTAATCATGATAAAATACCATGGGAATAAAACATGTAATTGTGGAATTTATTAAGAACATGTAATGATTTCCATAGTATCCAAGGCATTGCTTCCAAGACCATCTTAGTGGACAAAGTCCCTTTCTGAATAGAGTTCACTCCTCGTTCCAGTCCTATAATACTGAACCGGTTTAACTTACCGTTCCAACCATGTCTATCTAATGAGATATAAATCTTTACCCAATTCATCGGAGGGAGATATAGGTCCCACCCATATCATAATGAAATCATTCTTACTTTTTCCAAAAAATAAACTTAAAACATTCATCATAATCCAAAGAATAAAATGGGTTTCATAAACATCATTCCATCATAACATAATCCATATAAAACAAATGGATATCATTTCATAATAAGAAAAGTGAAACCATGTAAATCACAGAGACATTATACTTGAAACATACACATATGAAATAATGTCATCTTAGATTGAAAATGGTTTTGATAAAACACTTGAAATAAATTCTTGAGGAAAATATCCTTTATTCTTCAAAATCATTATCTTTTTACAAAATGTCATGCAATTTTAAAAGAAAATTATTTTGTTGAAAATAGTCATGAAATATTTTGGAGGAGGCTTCATAATAATAAGGCTTTATAAAACCGTAAAAATCCATTCATGCCGTATAAGTTAAAAAAACATTCTTCTCGTACTTTTACCAGAAAATTCAAAAAGTACCTTGTAACGTAAACAAAAGAAAGATTCTTTACATACCATGTAGTAAAAGTCAAAATGGGTAAAAAGTACATTAAACATACATAAAAACACTTTTAGAAAACATGGACATGGATAATAACAATAACCCCAGTAAATAGTTACGTATAAGCAATCTCGGATAAAAAAATGAGATTTGAAAAATTATCCCTTACCTTAGGTCCGATATGCTTCGTACGTATCCAAACCTCCTGTATAATGATTTCAATAATGTCACTGACTTATTACAGAATCATATTCATATATATGGTTCACTTATGACTTTATATTACCCGTTCTTTTGTAAATTCATGTTAAAGTAGCGTTTTGGGTAAAATCGTCTCATTTGTCGTTCGTGTTTTAACTTGTAATTATTCATATGATTACTTAGATCATGATTACTTAAATCCAGAATGTAAAACATGATTTATATATAATATATATTCAGAATATACATATATATAATGGATCAATAAATGGAAATAAATACACCGTTCATGAAGACGGTAGGCCGTACTTACGCATGAACACTGTTTTCGTTTCCTTATTGAATTGGATGGAATTAAGTAGATGACATAAATATATATATATATATACATAAATCCAGTAGCATTATTATGTCATATATTTAATGACTACTTATTATATATACTTTATAATCTTTCTTTAATGTTTATCATGGAGGGTGAATCTCATCGTGTCGTGGAGACGATATTCCGTACGTACGCACGAGCGATGATATCATTACCATGATTATTGAATAGAATTGGAGTGGATTGTATAATATATCAGAATCATTATGATGTTATAATAACCATATATAGTTATTTTTTACACCATTATACCCATCCATGTAAGTTGGTGGTGGAAAAACAGATTTCACCACGGTGTGGAGACGGTATTCCGTACGTACGCACGCGTGGTGATTTCATTTTTCGTAGGATGGATAGAAGGTGAAATAGGGTTGTTTCATAATTATAATAACATATCAGTATATGAGTTATACTGATGTTATTACTTCATAATGAAACAACTAACGAAGAAGAAGTGGAAGAAGAAATAAAGTTGAAAGAATCGGTAACGGACATTATCTCTTCTTTGAAGCGCCTCTTTAATACCTTCTCTTAAGGCACTAAAATTGGTCTTTGAAGAATACAAGAACCTCTAGGATGTTTCTATAGAAGTGGAGAAGATACTTTTTCAGGGGTTGGCCGAGCTTCAAGATTCAAAATGGTGTGAGGAAGAGAGGGAGGAGGTGCTCTTTTATAAGGGAGGAGAGGGGTACCTTTGGAAAAACTAAAAATATTATTTTATTATAAAGTCATATTCGGTTTTTAATAGCTCCAAATTGAGTTATTTAGAAGATAAGGTGGGGATGGGTCGAAATACTCTCATCCAATAGAATTTAGATAAGTTTAGGTTTCTATTTGAACCTTATCATTTAGATTTAACCTTAAGTTAAATAATTTTACTTTTACCGTGTCTTCTTGTTTTCTTACACTATAAGGTTAATAAACTTACTATAACAAGACAAACGAACCCCAAGTTGTTTATTATTAATATATATAACCTTATCTAAGTCATTTGGCCGAACCTTAGATTTTTAGGAATAAAATATATATTAATAATATAATATTTGTTTTAAAAACTATTTTATGCAATTTTGACACTATTTGGTAATTGATTTTTTTGAAAATCATAACAGAATGATTAGTTAAAAAAACATTACTTAAATCAATAATAAAATGTCATATTAATCTATAAAATTAGTTTAATTCATAAAAAGTCTCAAATTACATTTATTTGTTTATTTATAACATCAACTATGTCAATATTTCATTAATAAGATAATTACTCCATCATCGTTGTGTCATAACTAAATTACAATATTTAATGTCTAAAAATTAAAAATAAAATACCATTATGTAGGAAATCTTTTTATCTTTCTAATGAATATTTATAGTCGAATTTATCTTATGTATAACCCTATATTAAAAATTATCTACTTATTAAACTTTGATTTTAACTATTTTAACCCTTCTTTAAATAAATTAATAATAAATGTCCTAATCTAATCCAAGTGGTCCTAAATGGTCATATTTTATTCCTAAGTTTGTTTTCGGTCGAATTACACTTATCCAATAGAATTAGGATATGTGTTACGGTAATAATAATATCATTTTTACCCTTAACTACCCTATTTACTTTTAACCGCGGTAAAAAAAGTAAAAAGTTACTATTCACCAAAAATTATTTTCATCTCATTGAACCACATTTTATTCTTTGATATTAACCATGTCTCTCGTATTTTCGAAATTCTACTCATAGAAGCGGTAAAATCAAGTTTTATGAAAAATTCAGTTTTTTTAACTACCACTTAGTGGTTTCACTATTCATCAAAAAATGAAAGTTTCCAGAAAAATACCAAAAATTAGGTCTAATCTATATTTGATATTATGAATTCAAAAATGATGTTTATTTTACCAAATTCAAAACATATCAGTTATATTAACTAATTTAAAAATTAATTCTCGTCGTCAAAACAAATAGCGTGTTTTTAAAAGATAATAACTATCAAAAGATTGACACTTCTTTATGTCTGGTTTAAATGTGAAATTACATACAATGACCAAAATTGTATTAAATGGTAAAAATATATTCTAAATATAATTTAAAACCACTCAAATTAATAATTTATCACTATTAATTATTTCGATTAAAAAAGTTGTTTTTAATTAAAATTTAGTAATATTCAATATTCATCATAATATGAAATGTATCCGAAAAGTACCAAAATTTCACCCTAATCTAATTTCGATATTCCGAATCCAAAAATGAATTCCATTTTAAAAAATAAAATATACAAAATTTCAAAAAGTGGTTATTACTATTCATAACGGCTAGTTTTAATAATATTTTAATAGCATATCGTTGTTTAGTGAAACTCGGTATTGTGTACTACGCATGCTATCAAGGAAGGTCGTGATTGCGTGTAGGCAAGTCAAGGATGCGTGTTGTGCAATCTCCTTTTGGTGTAGCATACAACATAAGACATTAATGAAATTAAAAATAATTTTTTTCATAAAATCTCAGGGTGTTACATTGGGCCTCTTTTGTGGATGATTCCAATGATTCTTAGGGAATTTATTTGAATAATTTTTCATATTCTTGTAATTAAATAATTGGACATTGGTGGCTTCCATTTAACCCTTATACTCATGATCTTGGTAGACATCATCTCCTCACTTTTAGTGGATTCCCATCCACTTAATGTAGGTTTCATGGTTCTTCCCATAGCTTTTCATATTGAAAATTCCACCCTTACTTTCATGTGTTTTTGTCAATTTCCTTTAACATGGTGCTTATCCACCCTCTCCTTATCTTACTTCCCATTGAAAATATGAGACTTGGAGAATTATTTTTTGATCTTGACAGCCCTAGTCATTATATCATCATATATGGAATTTTTTTAGGAGATTAGTACTCATTTAAATCAATCAATATTTCTCTCTAGGTTGCACACATAATCAGAAGCATGCCACACAAGACTTATAAATTTAGCTTCATAATAATCTACAACTTCTTCATATTTTTCTCGTAAGTTTTATAAATGAATTTTTATGTCCCCTAATTTCTCTTAAGGGATGTAATTTCCGAATAATATCTCTTTAAAACTCTTCTGGTATATCTTAATTATTTCATCTTTGTTTTTTGTGTTTTGAATCAATGTAGACAAATGGTCAGCATCTCCCATTAGAAGATATACTTCCATGAAAACCTTCTTATTCTCATCACATCTATTTACAATGAATATTTACTCTGTGGTCTTGACCCATTTATCAACTACAAATGGATTTATTTTCACACAAATGGATAAAGGTTGTTTCTACATGAAGTGGTCTAACATTGATCATCCTTACTCTGAAGAAATATTCTATTCTATGTGAGAAATGTTTTTAATCATAACCTAGGTTAATTGAAATAACATATAATAATCTTCTTGGATCCGATACTTGTCTCGATGAATTTATTTACATAAAAATCACTACCTTCATTTCGAGTTTCAAAACCTTTGTTAGTTCCACCAGATTCAATTTTATAAAAATTTTATAAAATCAATTAGTCTATTAACAACAATATGATTTTCATTTCAATAAAAACTTATAAAATATACAAACTATTTATCCATTATTTCATGTTTTCTAATAATATTCTAATAAATATAGTTCCCAATATTCCTATTAAACTTTTATTTGATACCAATTATAACAACTCCTACTCTAGTATCCTAGAGCTGATGGCTATTTTATTACAGTGGTAAAAATAATGAGGATCCAAAATTTTAATATTGTAAGGAAAACTAGATACATTATAATGTTTTACATTAAATTGAAAAAATATGAATAAATTATCTGAAAACAATAAATCATTATTATACTCCTTGTGAACCTTTTATCATGAATAGTAATCCTCTTGGTTTCTTGTGGAAATGTAAAATAATATAAAGTGGTGAGATCAGATGCTCAGTAATGGGTAGCTTATAGTGGAAGAACTAATAAATGAGACATTATGTCTTGAATAAATAAACATTTTTATGTCATATAAAATAAAACTAAAAGCATAAATAAATATATGTACAACATAACAATAAATAAATTCATAGATAAAAATAATTGATCATATTGTGATGGGAATGCATAATTATAAACATCATAAACATACCTTCAAGGAAAGGTGCAATGGAATCTTATGTAAAGGTTAAGGATTATCACATTACCCTATCTCAATTGTATCATGAGACCTACCCGTGCACTTATGGGATATATAATTTTGGGACCCAACAATTTTATAACAGACCAATTCATTTTATCACATATCAAAAGATTACATGGATTAATTTTTCTGCAAATAACAACATATATACTTAGCATAATTTCTCAATGAGGTGTATCATACAATATTTTCCCATAATGATAATTAACTATATGGTAAAAAATTATTTCCCCCCTTAAAAAATAATTGATAATGATATATGAATTTTATAAGGTATAATACCAATGAAATGATATATACAACCCATTTAATTTTTTGTAAATATCATGTAGATCATCCAAGACAATCCCCCAACAGTGTCAAACTATGACTGCATTAAGGCTCATTTTCATGCACTAGGTGAAAATAGATTCAAATCCCAATGGTCTATTTTTAGGGTTATTACCCTAGTACAATTGTACCGGATTCACACCAAATTTTAGTATCTACACATGGATTTATTTACTTAGAAATCCACACACACATTATTTCACCATAATTATAGGGTGGATTTATGGTTATGATATAGTTTGAGCATTATAACGTCGCATAAAAAGTATATAATAAGAGGGATTAAGTAATATATCATTTGGAAATATCATGGAATTTAAATTATTCATATATATTAAAAGGAACCTTAAAATAAAACACAAATAAGTAATTTCAATTGAAGATTAATGGGGTGGATTGGGGAATCCCTTTCCTATCTTGAGATTTATAGCATAGATATGAACCTTCAAACCATGAAAACTATTCAATATTGAATATAGAGTAATGGAAGAGACTCCATGGTAGGTATATGATTAGATAACATTGAATATAAGGTGAGATAATGAGAATAGGGGAGGGTATTTATACTTTAGAAGGGTTGGTGCTGTAGGTTTAATTAATGATTATTTTTCCTTTAAGGCCATAAAAGAATAGGTGAAATTAATATCAATGTTTTTGGTTGAATAATAATATTTTCAAGGATATTTATGTAATTCCAATAAAAAATCACCCATTTATTTTTATATTATTTATAAATATATTTTAATCAAGGATAATTATTAATAAGTTTAAAAATTTCATGGGAATTCTTGCTTTTTCCCCTTCAATCATACTTTTTCAATTTTTTTTGAAATGTTTTATTTAGCAATAATTTATTTATTTTTGTGGACTATACAAAAATATATATAAATGATTAATTTAGATAATGAAAAATGGATCCATGTTTTTAGGGGTGATAAGTGGCTATGAAATCACGCTGATGTGGATTGAAATATATGGGTCCTAACATAATAATTAAGTCATAACATGTTTTATCATTCATGGATAATCCTAATAGATTTAAATATTTTAGATGAATTCATTTAGATCGTTTAATACAACTGGAGGAACATATGGTTGATAATTTTTCATGGTTAAAAGAACATGTGAATTCAATGCATCCAGATTCAATGAATCTGTGAGGCTCAAAATATTTTAATCAATGATTCAACAATAACTCCTACCACATAGAGTGTAAGTTGATGAAATATTTATGGTGGATGAGAAATAAATTAGGGATAAATTCCATAGAATCAAAAATAATATATTATGAAATTACAATATCCTAAAATTCTTGGATATTCGATATATTGATTTTGGATAGTCTTTATGGAAATAATTATTTTCTATAATGATTCATCTATAAATATTACCATAGAAGAAAAATAATATGAATTTATTAAGAATAAAACAAAATATTTTGATGGAAACTTCCCTTAAAACAATATTTCTAGATACAACCATTTAATTATCAAAAAAAACATGTAAACTTTCAAATGATAGATTTTAAGAAAATGTTTTATTAATAGTTAAGAATAAATTTTACTAATTTAATACTCATATGTACCTAATAAATTACTTATTATATAACAAAGTGAAAAAAAATAAACCATAAAATTTTAATAAAAATAATATATTTTTTTGTAAAAAAAAATATTATTTATTGAATGAATATCATTAAAATATTTTTCGAAAACCTTGGTTATTACATAAAACTCACTAACTTCTGGGTGATTGGTTGAATTTTCTTACTCATTATTTCCATTCATTCTTTTAAAATTTACTTCTATATATTGAAGGATAATATCATTCCATTATCATGTTGGTATCCAAATTTCCTACTATCCCACATATATAAGAACATAGTGCTGATAACCAATCCATACCCAGGGTGAGTTCGTAAGGTTTTATTGCAAAAAAAATAATAAGTCTCGTGAGAAAATATCTCTATCGAAGGACAACACACACAATTGAAAGATGAGTGAATTGGTGGAATCACTCATTGTGGGAACCTATAGCCATAATTGAGTAGCTTAAGATTCTATTGCAACCTCCAAATCCCATGAAAATTATTTTTAAATGAATGAATAAATCACCCTATATGTTAATAAGTATCTACAATGAATTATAAAAGACACAAACTGTACCTAAAATCAACTCACACACAACCTGGTCATATCCCTCCATAACATACAACTCAACCTGCCCTAAAACCCTAATCCTCTGATCATTATGGGGGACATAGAGTAGTTGTGGTGGTAGGTCACAACATCTTCTTTCACCCGCAGCTCTTCCACACACAGCTCCTCCTCCCTGGGTTTCGCCATCCCTCTTCAGCTTTTCCCCCTATGGGACACTATTTCTAATCATGGGAGATCCCTGATCATAGAATTTACTATGTCATATAGGTTCATCCACTTAATAACCACCGTATGAAAAACATCAAGTCATGTATTTGTGATCTATGTGGCCTCACCCATCACAAGCATAGCATTGTCCGTCTACAAGCTGTTTGGATCCCCTGAATTATCCTTGTGCTACATATCATCATATCTATGTTTGGTAATGATTATACCTCCTGCACTGAGACTCTAATGAATAAATCATGCTACATTTAATAGATAAATCAACCTCATGATGTCCCCCACCAACTCCATCTTCCTAATTCCACTCTTCTCATATGTTCTATGTCCCCAAGGCTCTCTATAGAACACCGAAATAATTAAGAATGACTAGAGAGACAATGCTAAATCGTATTTCCCTACATAGGCCCTACATATAATTCTATTCCTATAATTGTAAATCACTCAATATATCACGATAGTAGTGCATGATATTATTAAACCCCGATACATACACAACACATGACATATCATGTTTCTACAGCTCTAGAAGAACCTAGATCCATATAGAGAGCAAGCTTGATGGATAATACTCATCAAGTAATAAGTGTTGAAATTATTCCTACAAGTGAATCGTGTGATCATGGGTCTTAGTGACGAAATTCAACAATCCCAATATATCTCCATGAAGGAAACTGGGGATGAGGAAAAATGTTTGATCCGTTCAAGTCTGTACAAGATGAAAAACATAGACAATCGACTTGAGAAAATATTTCACTTACCTAGGGTCTAGGTCACCAAGAAACCTAAAATTAATTTTCTACTAAAAATCATAAATCATGATAATATTATGCAAAAAATCATCCGTACATATTGGGGCTATAGAATTCCCAACATATAGATGATTATCCTCTAAAATCACTGAAGTTGGGTGCACATTCCACTCATCGGGTAGAAGAACTACTATCTACTCTCCAAGATTGGATAAATCATGAATAAATCCTTGTAAAAAGGATTAATCACTCAATTGGTCATCATCATGCCTCGATCTCATAATCATAGATGGTTTTCACAATAGAGGTGCCCCAAAGGTTAACATGTTGTAAAATGGTTAGATAAGCATATTTGGAGAGCTGAATCAAGAAGGATATGGAATTAAAAGAACCATTCCTATATGATTTAAGTACCATTATATTACCTGTAACTAGTGACATAGATTTCCATGTGGAAAAGTTGGAGATCAAATTCTTGGTGTATGGACATGCCTGATACTACATCATCACATGGTTTCTTATCATGCGAGACAAACTTCAGACACTTTAACAAAATTTCCCTATGATACCATACCAATCCTCATGACACATCTATCTCCACACATTTTCCTTATGAAAATATCATTCGATACCACTCTTCAATGACCTGACACACTAGGTATCTACCTGGACTATTATAATGCTATGAGTGACACCCCTATACCACCTCAAATAGGCCAAGGGTGGGAAACTAGCTCTAAGTGGGAATATCTCAAAAAATGGAAGGCCCTGTCCTAATGTAATTGTATACATGAAAGTGTCTAGTACTTTGAAAAAAACTAGAGTAATAGAAAAATAAAACCTATAGAGTGTAAAAACTTCATGTAACAACCTATAGGAAATAATTTTAAGTGAGATAGATAAATACCCATAAAATATAAAGTAAAAAATACACACCCAGCAAAGAAGAAAGAAATACCAACCTAGAAACAACTAAAAATTGAAATGCATAGGATTGGTTATCCCATGATCTCTGATTATGAAAACAAAAAATTTCCAGAACCATTATGTAATTATTTGATCCACAGATACTAAGTCCACAAAATTAACTTCCAATATATCTTTCATCTTCATAAGACACAAAATGTGTAGGCAGATCCCATGCATGGGTGAGTATAAACACACTCATTAGGATTCTACAAATAACTAAGAGGGAGGAAATATAATAAAATAGACAAATAATCCAATAATTAAAGAGAGAAAAGAAACCTAGTAATGGGTATTATTATAAATAAAACTGAGTCAAAGAGAGATAAATCTAGATCTATACAACCAGTTAAGAATGAAGAGTCTACAGGCAGCTCTATAGGTCACATATTTGAAGCTAATGACAACACATAACCTCACAAGAATCAGAATGGTGGGATGGTACCTCGCAACTTTGTACAATAGTTTAGCGAGTAATATATCCAGTGTCCATTAGTGTTCAAAAACAAGGGAGTACCACTATGATGATAAATGAAATGTACCCTCTAAAATTTGAGGGAGTACAAACATAACTAGTAAATAAGTTATGAGGGACCCACACCATAGAAACTTGACTACCATGGGGGGTTGACCCCATCACCACTATATAGATTTAACCTAAAAACTTTTTTTGGATAATGGTTTCTAGAATAAATTCCCCAATCACACCACCACACATCGTATATTTGACAATGAAACAAATACCACCATCACATCCTCCATGGAATTCCACTCAGAATAGAATACTCATGGGTTAAAATATGAGTCTTAAAGTTGAATTTACAAAATAGAGAACTTTCCGAAAGAATTATATGGAGTGTTCATAAGTCCACATATTTTGTGGGACTACTCGGGGTCTAGGGTGTGGTCTTCAATGAAAATAGATTATATGGTTGGATACTTCCACATGGAATTTCCATAGAGGGACACGATGTGTCCGATTACATAGTTTCCACAGCATGTACTCCCTATACACGGTTTGTATGCTTTTTTATTATCACTAAACATTTTGGAAAGACCACATGACACATGACATGTAAATAAACATTAAAACCATTATCAACACAAGATAAAGGAATACCTAGTGTGTGTTCATATGAGACACACAACATGTAGTCAGGGTTTTAGAAATAGTAATGTCTGGTATTCAATTCTTCACATGTACAACTAGTATATTGCTAACACTCTATATATCACCTATAATAACTATCCACAGCTAAAATTATCATAATAAATACTTTTTCCATATGTCAGATTCTATTAATCTATTAATGGAAGATAAGTGCTCCATTACAATAGGAGGGAAATTCATCATCCTGAGCACCATAACTCAAAATAAAATATTTCCATGATCCCTATTAATATTTTTTTCATCATTTAATCTCTATAAAGATATCATATCCATCAAAAAACACCAAAAAATAAAATAAAAAACCAATGAACCATCACACAATGATATTAGTTCTCAAAAACAGTCAAACCATTATTAAAGAAAAAATTGATGATTATCTTGTATATAATAGAGGGATAAATTCATAAAAACACCAAAATGATAATGAAAATTTTCCATTTTTAGTTCTCCTTTGATCATTTATTGATGATAGAAGAAAAAATTTAATAAAAAAATTCAAGAAGAAACCTAAATTATGATTCAACAACTTGAAAAACAATGATTCTAGATTAGTTTGTTAAAGGCTAATTTATAATTTCATTGTTTATAATAAAATAGGTAAAATAAAAATTCAAAAAACATACCTTTAATTGTATCAATAATTAGATATGGAAAATTAAACATCATCATCATTGGTGAGATCCAAGAACCCTGTCGTCAATGAAAAACCATGTTGATGTATGATCGTCGATGCCCAACACTCCTACATTTATAATTCACTACTTATCCTATAGTGAATATAAATCTATTATAAACCTAAAAATGCAATTTGGATTAACCTGGATAATTTTTAGAAATAGGATTAAATATAGGGGGAAATTGGTTAGAAAAGGAAATAATGTAATTTTTTAAATTCATCTTATTTTTTTAACATCTCTGCGCTGACCAAATTTCTAATGTAAGGGGGTATAATATTATTCCTAGAGTTAAAAAAAATTATTTAAAATAAAAATTGGTCTCTATTTCAATATGTAAGACTCTATTCAATGGAAAATACATTTATTAAGGGATATCACATGTGTGTGATGTACTATTTTTAATAGTTTTAATACATTAATTTTGAATCCCTATACCACCTGTATCATCGCTCCAACTCCAATGGAAAATACATATATATATAAATACATATTAAAAGGGGTTAAAAATGATAAATACAGTTTTTATAAGTACATAATAAATTATTATTATTCATGACAAATATAGATATCTTGAACAAAAGGAAGGATAAAGATAACAACTTCTAAAGAGTTATATAATATTCACTGCACTATGTTTTCTTGTAAAATTTTGAAAGTTTTTTATTTTTATATAACTATCTTTTTAGAATAAATTTACATGAACATACGGTGAATGTTTCAAATTGTTAATAGTTTTAGGTCATCAATGACCTTCCCAAAAAACAGAAGTTACTTTACTGTTTGAGTAGGTGGAAATTCAGGGAAATAAAAGATTTAAAAAATCTATATCTATTCATTAACCAAATCAAACATTTATTAGAATAAATAATTAATATATATTTATATAAAATCAAATTGGTAATATATTCTTCAAATGTAGATAATCTTAAAAAAATACTCAAATGAGTTACTTCATAGTGGACCTTTGTACCAAAGCATCATTATGTGTAACCCTGATATTGTGGGTAATTGTTAGCTTTATAAGGATCATATTCCATAAAAATTGAATTATATAAAACCATAACATTAAAAAGTATTATTATATTATCTATTTAACCATAATTTGGTTCTTTCATAATGATAATCGGTCCTTAAACTACTACAAAAATGGTCTTTATCATCGCTTAAAAAGGACTTTATCAGCACTAAAAAAGTGTTGTAAAGCTCAGCGCTGATAAAAGGGGGGGTCCCCTTTATCAGTGCTTACTAAGAACTGATAAAGGGGTACTTTACCAGCACTAAAATGTGTTGATAAAGGGGGGCTTTATCAGCACTAAAAAGGGGTTGATAAAAAACCCCTTTATTAGTGCTGATAAATGTTTTTTTATCAGTGCTCTTTTAGCACTGATAAATGGATCCTTTATGAGAACTTTTTTAGCGCTGATAAAGGTGTAGTTTATCAGTGCATTTTTAGTGCTAATAAAGGGAGCCTTTATCAGTGCTAAAAAAGCACTGATAAATGCACTATCTTTTGCTACAAAAAAATATACAGCAGCACACCCAAACACCTTCAAAAAATTCAGCATCTCAATAATATAATTAGTCCAAGTATACCTATAAAAAATTAACACATAAATCATAAGCTAATTAGACCAAGTATACCCATAAAACAAGTATACTCATACACCATTAACACATAATTCATAAGTTAATTAATTACATAAATAATTCAATTTAGAATTCAATGGTTGGGGGCTGTTCCGGGGTTTGGGGTGGCTATCCAAGGGGGGTAAGGGGTGTCCGGGGGGATGGGGTGTCTGGGGAGAAAGGGGTGTCCGGGGGGGGATCCAGGAGGTTGGGGCGGTCCAAGGAGGGTGGGGGTGTCTAGGGTGGGGGGTCCAGGTGGGGGGGGGGGGTGCTATCCATGGGGGTGTCCAGGGGGTGGGCTGGTGTCCAGGGTGTTGGGGGGGGGGGTTCCATGGGGTGGGGGTGTCCGGGGGTTTTAGGGCGGTTCAGGGGGGTTCGTGGGGCTGTCCAAGGGGGTGGGGTGGTGTCAAGGAGGGTGGGATGGGGGTGTCTGGGGGGATAGGGGTGTCCAAGGGGTGGGGGTGTCCAGGGGTGTGGGGGGGGGGTGTCCAGGAGGTTGGGGGTTGTCTAAGGGGGGTGGGGTGGTTTCCAAGGAGGGGGGTGTCCAAGTGGGGGCTGTTTGTGGGGTGTCCAGGGGGTGGGTTGGTGGCCAGTGTGTCGGGGGGCTTTCCAGGGGTTGGTGGGGTTGTCCAAGGGGGTGAGATGGTGTCCAGAAGGGTCGGGGTGGTCGTCCATGGGTGGGCGGTGTCCAGGGGGTAGGGGGTATCCAGGTGGCAGGGTGGTGTCTACGAGGGATGGGGGTGTCGTCTAGGGGGTGGTGGTTGTGCAGGGGGGTGGGGGTGTCCGGGGGTGTGGGGGGGGGGCTGTCCATGGGCATGTCCAGGGGGTGGGGTGTCCAGGGGGTTGAGGGGTCTTTGCACCAGGGGGGTGTCCAGGGGGTGGGGGTGTCTAGGTCGTAGGTCAGTTGTTGTTTTTACTTAAAATTGTGTCCATTTTAAACAAAAGAGAGACACTTTGAGTGATACCGGCCACACTAGGCCTCAGAATGACGCAAGGTTTACTTGTACATGTCGAAAAGGACCCATGGATCATTTTCCTAAAGGATAAACACACTCTTAATGTGTTTGGTCTGATTTCCATAGGTCGTTTGTTGTTTTCACATAAAATTGTGTCCATTTTAAACAAAAGAGAGACACTTTTAGTGATACTGGCCACACCATGCCACGGATTGAGGTGTGTTTGACTCGTAAATGTCACAATGGACTCATGGATAGTTCTCCTATAGGATAAATACAATCATAATGTTTTTGGTCATATTTTCCTTGGTTAGTTGTTGTTTTCACTTAAAATTGTTTCCATTTTAAACAAATGAGAGACACTTTGAGTGATACTGGACAAACCATGCCTCAGATTGAGGTAGGGTTGACTCGTACACATCAAAAAGTACCCATGGATCTTTATCCTATAGGATCAATACAATACGAATGCATTTGGTCAGATTTTCGTAGGTCAGTTGTTGTTTTCACTTAAAATTGTGTCCATTTTAAACAAAAGAGGGACACTTTGAGTGATACCGGCTGAACTGCGCCTCGTATTGAGGCATGGTAGACTTTACATGTCAACAATAACCCATTTATCGTTATACTATAGGATCAACACAATCCGAATGCATTTAGTTGGATTTCGGTAGGTCAGTTGTTGTTTTCACATAAAATTGTGTCCATTTTAAACAAAAAAGAGATACTTTGAGTTATACCGGCCACACCATGCATCGGCTTGAGGTGGGGTTGAATCATACACGTCAAAAACGACCCATGTATCATTCTATTATAAGATCAATACAATATGAATGTGTTTGGTCAGATTTTGTAGGTCAGTTGTTGTTTTCACTTAAAATTGTGTCCATTTTAAACAAAAGAGGGACACTTTGAGTGATACCGTCCAAACCATGCATTATATTGAGGTGGGGTTGACTCATACGCATCAAAAAGGAACCATGTATCGTTCTACTATAGTATAATGACAATCCGAATGTGTTTGGTCAGATTTTCGTAGGTCATTTGTTGTGTTCACTTAAAATTGTGTCCATTTTATACAAAAGAGAGACACTTTGAGTGATACCGGATAAACAGTGCCTCGTATTGAGGTGGGGTTGACTCTTACACATCAAAAAGTACCCATGGATCGTTCTCCTATAAGATAAACACAATAGGAATGTGTTTTATTGGATTTTCATAGGCCAGTTGTTGTTTTCACTTAAAATTGTGTCCATTTTAAACAAAAGAGAGACACTTGGAGTGATACAGGCCACACTGTGCCTCATATTAAGGCGGGGTTGACTTTTACACATCCCAAAGGACCCATGGATCATTATAATATAGGATCAAGACAATAGAAATGTGTTTGGTTGGATTTTTGTACGTCAGTTGTTGTTTTCACTTAAAATTGTGTCCATTTTAAACAAAAGAGAGACACTTTGAGTGATACCGGTCAAACTGTGCCTTGGATTGAGGCGAGGTTGACTCGTACACATTTAAAAAGACCCATTTATTGTTCTCCTATATTATCAATACAATATGAATGTGTTTGGTCAGATTTTCGTATGTCATTTGTTTTTTTCACTTAAAATTGTGTCCATTTTAATCAAAAGAGATACACTTTTAGTGCTACCGGTTATACCGTGCCACGGATTGAGGCGGGGTTGACTTGTACACATCTCCAAGGACCCATGGATCATTCTGATATAGTACCAAGAAAATCTAAATGCGTTTGGTCAGATTTTCGTACACTAGTTTTTTGTTTTCACTTAAAATTGTGTCCATTTTAAACAAAAGAGAGACACTTTGAGTGATACTGGCTATACCGTGCCTCAGATTGAGGCAGGGTTGACTTGTACACGTCCCCAAAGCACCCATGGATTTTTCTCCTAAAGGATAAACACAATAGAAATGATTTTGGTCTGATTTCCATACGTCAGTTGTTACTTTCACTTAAAATTGTGTCCATTTAAAAAAAATGAGAGACACTTTGAGTGATACAGGCCACAACGGGCCTCAAATTAAGGTGAGGTTGACTCGTACACATCTTAAATGACCCATTTATCGTTATCCAATAAGATAAACACAATCTGAATTCTTTTTGTTTGATTTCTATAGGTGAGTTGTTGTTTTCAATTAAAATTGTGTCCATTTCAAACAAACGAGAGACACTTTTCGTGATACCGGCCACACCGTGAGTTGGATTAAGGAGGGGTTGAATCTTACATATAAAAAAGGACCCTTGTATTGTTCTTCTATAGTATCAAGACAATCTAAAAGCATTTTGTTGGATTTACGTATGTCAGTTGATGTTTTCACTTAAAATTGAGTCCATTTTAAACAAAAGAGAGACACTTTGAGTGATACCAGCCAAACTGTGCCTCGGATTGAGGCAGGGTTGACTCGTACACATCCAAAATGACCCATGGATCATTATAATATATGATCAAGACAATCATAATGCATTTGGTCAGATTTTCGTACATCAGTTGTTATTTTCACTTAAAATTGTGTCATTTTAAACAAAAGAGAGACACTTTGAGTGCAACCGGCTATACCGTGCCTCCGATTGTGGCGGGGATGACTCGTACACATCCCCAAATCACCCATGGATCTTTCTCCTAAAGGATCAACACATTATGAATGCGTTTGTTCGGATTTCCGTACGTCAGTTGTTGTTTTCACTTAAAATTGTGTCCATTTAAAAAAAATGAGAGGCACTTTGAGTGATACCGGCCACAGCAGTCCTCAGATTAAGGTGGGGCTGACATGTACATGTATCAAAGGACCCATGGATCATTCTCCCATAGGATAAACTGAATTCAAATGAGTTTGGTCAGATTTCCGTAGGTCAGTTTGTTTTGTTTTCAATTAAAATTATGTCCATTATAAACAAATGAGAGACCCTTTGAGTGAGACCGGTCACACCATGCCTCTGATTGAGGTGGGGTTGACTCATACATGTCACAAAGGACCCATGGATAATTATCTTATAGGATCAAGACAATCCAAATGTGTTTGGTTGGATTTCCATACGTCAGTTTTTGTTTTCACTTAAAACATTGTTCATTTTAAACAAAAGAGAGACACTTTGAGTGATACCGGCCAAAACATGCCTTGGATTGAGGTGGGGTTGACTAGTACACGTCTCAAAGAATCCATGGATAATTCTAATATAGGATCAAGACAATATGAATGCATTTTGTATTATTTTCGTAGGTCAGTTGTTGTTTTCACTTAAAATTGTGTCCATTTTAAACCAAAGAGAGACACTTTGAGTGATACCGGCTAAACTGCGACTCGGATTGTGGTTAGTTTGACTCGTACACATCCAAATGGACCCATGGATCGTTATCCAAGAGGATAAACACAATCATAATGCATTTGGTCGGATTTCCATAGTTCAGTTGTTGTTTTTACTTAAAATTGTGTCCATTTTAAACAAAAGAGAGACACTTTGAGTGATACCGGCCACACCGTGAGTCAGATTGAGGTGGGTTGACTCGTACACATCAAAAAAGACACATGGATTGTTATCCTATAGGATTAATACAATTCTAATGTGTTTGGTTAGATTTTCATAGGTCATTTGTTGTTTTCACTTAAAATTGTGTCCATTTTAAACAAAAGAGAGACACTTTGAGTGATACCGGCCAAACAGTGCCTCAGATTGAGGTGGGGTTGACTCTTACATGTCGCAAAGGACCCATGGATCATTATTATATAGGATCAAGACAATCCAAATGCATTCAGTCTGATTTTCGTAGGTCAATTGTTGTTTTCACATAAAATTTTGTCCATTTTAAACAAAAGATAGACACTTTAAGTGGTTCATCATTATTGCATGTTGCTGGTACATATCATCTGTTAAAATGGGAAAATGACCCATTAGATAAAGGATGTTTTATTTAATAACAATTAAAATTTTCCTAGGAACATTTACATACAATAATGTTTCATCTTTTGACCCCCTTAACCCCTCTCAAAAATGACCGCCCATTGTACACATCCCCAAGTCAGGTCTTCAGGCTATTTGTGTACAATCTTCCATCAAGTATGTGGTCCACTCATTTCTGAAAAAAAATATATATCATCTTGTGAGTATGAGGATTTTTGGCAGTCAGATTATTACTACAAAATATAAAAATAAATAATTAATAAATAAATTAAATGAACTAGTATTTGTTTTTGAAAATACCTCTTTAGGGATGCTAGTTTGTTGATGAAAAACGATCTCTTAAATAAATTTACAAACATAATAACCACAATAATTATCATTTTTTTGTTTTGGACACTGCAAAAAAATTATTCATTAGGAGAATAAGTAACTTGTGTTGAGATATTTTTGGATAGTGAAATTTTATTATATATACCCTAATATTTGTCCAGACGTAGTACATGCTTGCCTCCTTATACTTAGCTCCTATCCTCATTCCTTTTTTTAGATGATAATGATACACCACCTTATCATAACAGAATTCTCAGTAAAAGATAATATAAATTATATTACTTGATGTCTAGACCTAAAACGTAGGATGTATTGTCCTACAGATTCACAAGCTCCATCATGTGTGGGCAGTTTGATGGATATCCTTGCTTAGAATCCAGAAAATAAATCTTGGGAGTATCCAAGTTCACTGAAATTAGCATCTAATGTTTCCTAAATACACAAAAGGAATAAGTAATAAAAGAAGTGAAAATATAATTGATATTATTTAATCATGGAGTTTTACCCTTTCATGATTGGTATTAGGAAGAGTCTGTCACCTGTAATCTTCCTTTCAAATGTTTTCAACAAGCCGTTCACTATTTTAATATTTTTTGATTGCTCTAATTTTGTTAGATGTGTTGATGTGGTATGAGGACTAACGAGTGTAAATTTTGTCTCATGAGAAAATTCCTTCAACTGTTTTTCATTTATACGTCTCTCAACAATATAAAATGCATTTAGACATGATTTGTAGATTAGATCCTCTTTTAGAAAATAAATTCATGAAAACATACCTCATATATATATTTACAACTATGACGCCTAGCCAACCATTTTCAAGGATCTCATTTACATTTTCACCAGTAATGAAATCTTGACTTACCTCTCCGTATATATTCTCATCAAAAACCACTATATAACTACTACCACCTCTTAGATTCGTATCCACATGTGTCTTCAATGATAGTAAATGTGGATAGAGAACAGGTGGTGTTATTGTTCTTTCAGTAGCTCCTTGGGATCGGTTGGTCGATCCTTTATATGGTTTTGAGTTGACTTTTGTCACCCCCTTCCCTTTCTCCTTCTATAATAAGATTCATTGGTTGAGAACCTTTTTTTTTATAAATTTTTAAAGGTTTAGCTAGAAAAAAAAACAAAATAAATACCTCTTTGTCCGCATGTACTCTTACATGTTGTGACAGCCATGCAATGAATGTCCCAATAGCCTTTTGGACCGTATGAATATCATCATCATCAAGTGGAATAGGTAGCTCTGCATTTGGCTCACAAGCTACAGTAATCGTCACTTTCAGATGATCTTTCGGAAGTGGTCTATTATGCAGCATGTCATCTGGGATGTTGAACACTGTAGCCCTGGCTACAAGGTGATAGGTGGGTGTTGACAGATATAAATCACAATCATTGTCACCCTGTAGAATATTAGTACAGGAAAAGTATCAGTGTTTGTCTGATTCACATTTCATGAGTACAGTTATTAGAATATTGATTACCATGGCTAACACAACTCTTACAGGGGAATGGATCTCCTCAAAGCTAGTGGGGGTGGGGGGATCTTCACGTGCTGTTTATTCCTGAGTTGTGTCTTCTCTTTGGTTCCCACCCAAAAAAGTTTCTAGTAACTCTTCCTACCATTGTAATCGTTCTTCAAGAGTTTCTAGTATTTTGCTCATTTGTTTAAATTTTTCATCTCTATCATCCGTTTTTCTTCTTCTGAAAATATAATCAGGGTGTCACCCAAGACCCTATACCTCTGACATGACCATATTGTTCTATCTTCTTCAAAGACATCGATAATAGGTCTGCACCCACTATAAAAGTAGCTGATTCCTATGACTATCGTATATAGGCAAATAATTGAATATTTTTATGTAATAGCAATTTAAAACAAATATTTTTATCATCATGTCATACTTACACATATTTCCCACAATTTCTGTGTGTGCTCATCTACTAGCTTCCCTTCCTTATTCACATGTGCCTCCTTCCATAGCACATAACATGGGATGGAAGTGACTTTATTTTTAGACTCATCAATCTTCATACAAGCATAGAAATATAATTATGATGTTGTTTATTGGAACCTAAAAATATTACTGTAAATTTAAAATATGTACCATTTTATTTTCTAGTGAAGCATACCCCATCATTGCTTTACAATAGGGGTATTTTGGTTTTGATTCACGTTCCTTATTTTCAGTATAGAGTTTTTGTTTCATAAATGAAATATTGAAAATCAAAGTGATGAATACACGTATCCTCAAACAAAGTATTATCACCAACAATGTACCTGAAACTTCTCATCCCCACGGCGGCCAATAAATGCTTCCCATGCTTCTTGGGAAATTAGGTGAGCATAGATAGTGGGTGGGTGTGAGTTTATTTTACCTTTGGAATCTATCAGGTGACATCTTGTTAAAATAGTGCGAAAACCTTGATGAATCCTTCCTTCAAGACTTAGTACATAATCCTTGTGTGAATTTTCTACTATAAATGTACTCTGTAAGAGATTGAGAAGTGTAAGACATTGTTTCATTAATTTATTTTCTAGTAAATTAAAGAAACAAATTAATAATGTTACCGTAATTTCTTCCTAGATCGCAGCCTTCAGCCCGAACCCAACACTGTGCCATGAATCTATGTCAAGCGGCATGCATTGTTAAGTGACAAATCTAATATAACTACTAAACATAGCCTTTTTTGGATTAACATGTTGGCCTTGTGCATTCTATCCGACATAAAATTTGACGCCTTTCCTTTTCTCCTTAAGAACTTTGGCAAATACCGTCAAAATATGACACACCTGTGTTTTCTGTGACATTGTTCCTTCATCCCTAACCATTTCATCAATATAAACGTCATCTATATGTTCATCTGAAATGGTAGAAATGGCATGTGCTGATGGTTGTTGGACCTCAACAATAGGAGCAACAACAGGTTCAGAAACTTGTTGTTGCTCTGCACTGTGAGCAGCCGCAGCAGCAAGAGCTTGAGAGACATGTTCAGCCTCAAGGTTAGGAGCAACAGAATGTGCAGAAGTCATTATCTGCAAAGGTGTTTGAATAGTTAATTTAGATTACATAAATTCCATAATGATAAGATAATGACATGAGATAAAAAGATCTATATTAGAAAGAAAATATAACCTTTTTATTGAACTCCCTTTATTTTTTTCAAAGGCTAAATGGATTTGACACCTTTATCAATTATCCAAATACCTTCATTGTGGTCCCATCTAACATACAAAATATCATCTACAATGGGACCAGAGTGAAATTATTGTGACGCACCACTGAAAGGATCATCCTCAACTGAATTTTCATCGAAACCTTCGGTAGTTTTGGATGATAACAGAACAATCGACCACTTTCGGTTTGCAGGATCTGGAAAATAAAAAACTTGTACCACTTGTGATGCCATTATAAATTTTTCTTCTTTGTACGCTTCTTTACTAAAATCAACTTTCACAAATCCCCATTCATCTATTTTAACACCATTGTTGTTATCAACCCATTTTCATTGAAAAATGGGAAATTTGAATGTCATATAATCCAACTAACATATTAGTTTGATAACACCAAAATATGACATATTTGAAAAAAATGGATTTCTGTCCTTTCTACCAGAAACATGCATCACTTCAGCCACTAGTGTAACTGCACTATTTTTCATGGTACTATCTTCATCATGTTCATCTATATAGAATGTATAACCATTAATTACATATCCACTATAAGATAATACATACACACTTGGTATGGCGGCTTCCCTCGAAGTCATTCTTTAATTGAATTCAAATTTTCATCCAACTGCTTAAAAATATGATCCTGAAACCATCCTATAAACTGGTGATTATTTGTTTTTGATAACCATTTTTCATCCCTTGATGGATTCAACTGCCTAAGAATTTCATTGTGAGTTTCAATATATGGAATAACCTCCCAACCATTATGAAAAACATAAAGGTGGGCCGGCTTCTGATCTGTAATACTGATTGTCACAACATCTCTTCCAGAAATTCCCTCACCCTCAATGTGTCCAGTGTGATGAGATTTCGGGAGACCAATTCTTTCCAAATCAGATAGGTATTCGGTACAAAATTCAATGGATTCCTTAACAATATATCGCTCCACTATACATCCCTCTGGATGACTTCTATTTATGACATACCCTTTCAAAATCTTCATATACCATTCAACATGATACATCTATATAGTGAACTGGACCACAAAGTCGAATATCTCTCACCAAGTGAATCATCAAATGAACCATCGTATCAAATAATGTTGGAGGGAAGAACAATTCTAATTCACATAATATAATGACAATTTCTTTTTCCAAAGCTGGAAATTTTTTCAGGTCTAAAACATTTCTAAATATAGCTTTGAAAAAAGAAAAAAAGTTTGGTTAACATATGATAACGATTCTTGGAAAAAAAATCATCGTAAAGCTATAGGAATTAGATCTTGCATCAAAACATGGAAGTCATTTGATTTCAAACCTTTTAACTTCAAATTATTTATTGACACAACATTGTTGATATTTGATGAATACCCCTCTGGAACCTTTACATCATTGAAGAAGTTTCAAAACTGATATCTCTCCTCCCTAGAAAGAGTATAAGCAGCTAGAGGAAGAAACATTCGATTTTCACCCTTCACGAGATCCTACTCTTCTCTTATTCCCATGTTAACCATGTCCAATATTACCTTAATTCCATCCCTTGTTTTTTTAGGGGAATTTAGCAATGTTCCGATAACACTGTGACATAATTCTTTTTCCACATGAATCACATCAAGAAAATGTCTGATGTATAAAAAATTTCAGTATGGTAATTCAAAAAAAATTGATCTCCTTTTCCAATTGATTTTCATAAGGTTTTTTGAAAATGGTTTACCAAAAATAGTGTTCACATCTTTTACTTTCTCAAATTGCTGATCACATGTTAGTGGAGACGGTGCTACGCATTGTTCTGAACTTCCATTGAATGATGTCATCCAAAATCGGTACTTATTCCGATGAGGTAGAAATCTATGATGTCCTAGAAACACATATTTTGATGAATGTTTCAAAGTAATTGATTCTGTATGTTCTTCGCACATGGGAAACCCTTGAGTTCCTTTAATACTATAGCCTGAAAAATTTCCATAAGTAGGGAAATCATTTATTGTCTCATAAAACACCACTCTCAACATGAAGTATTCACTTTTATAAGCATCATACATCATAACACCTGAATCCCACAATAACATCAAATCCTCGATCAAAGGATCCAAATAAACATCAATATCGTTACCTGGTTGTTTTGGTCTTGATATAAGCATATATAGCATGATGAATTTTATCTTCATGCATAACCAGGGTTGCAAGTTATAATTTACCAACATAACATGCCATGTACTATGAGTTCTAGTTTTAAAACCAAACGGATTCACTCCATCTATAGATAATGCAAGACGAAAGTTTCTCGACTATTTTCCAAATTCAGGATACTCATGATCAATTTTCTTACATTGAGGAGAGTCAGTCAGATGACGTAATTTACCATCTTTATTTCTTTAATCTGCATTCCAGGACAATTGTCCTATTGTTTATTCACTTCCATATAGACGCCTAACCCTTGGAATGATTGGAAAGTACTATACAAATTTCATAGGATTGGATTCATCTTTATTGTATCAAGAAGCACCACACTTTCGGCATTTTGTAAGTGATTTATTCTCCTTGAGAAACAATATACAATCTTTCGGGCAAGCATGTATTATTTCAGATATCATACACATCGAGCATAGAATTCTTTTAGCTTCATATGTCCGGCTTGGGAGCTCATTATCTTCAGGGAGAATGTCCTTCAGGAGAGCAAGTAGTTCCGTAAAACTGACATCACTCCATCTGTTGCCTGCTTTCAATTTATATAAATTCAATACAGCTAACAATGTTGTATATTTAGTGCAATCCACATACAATGGCGTCTTTACACAACTCTTTAACATCTCAAACAATTTTGGGCAATCATGGGGTTCATCTTCAATTGTCTTCATTATTTCCTCAATACGATCTTCATCATCATTGACATCGGTAGTCACATCCTCCACATGGTCTTCTTAATTATCCATATTTGTATTCATATCTGATGATCCATAAAATGAAGTTGTATCCCATCCAGTAGCTACATTCTCTTTTTCTCCTTGTTTATTCCAACATTTATAACTCTGATCTATTCCGTGACATATCAAATGTTCTTCCAACTCCTCTGGAGTAAGTAGTCTAGAATAACAACAACCTAAACATAGACAAAGGATTTGAAAAGGATCCTTTGTGTGATCCTTTGAAAACATGATGAACTCTTTCACTATGTTCTCATTCTATATTGTCAAACGATTAGCATCCATCAAATATTAATTCATCTATATCTTATTTGAATCTCAAATATTAGTATGTATGGTTCATGTACACAAAACAAGACTTCCAAATATAGTATAAGAGAACCACTTCCTTATAAAAATAGAGATTAATAGAGCCTAACCATTTCCAATAATGATTTGGAAATCAACAGAATCAGGATAGACCCCCCCATTAAAATCAAAACAGTTTCCAAACACAAAGGGGTTCGCGGAGATAATCACTTGTGTCATAGATGGTAAAACTCACACAGTATCATCCTCTATGGCACATCCTCCTTTATCGGGTCAACCCTTCTATGGTAAACTAGTCCGTCCTTTTATACCTCGCCAACCTAAATTACATATGTAATAAAACCAGTAACCAACTTTAAAAGTAAAAAAAGGATTCTCATAATCTCTACAATATGTAATTCATTAAATATAATTACTTTATATTCCTTATAGTTTCCTCAAATCACCCCAATCCAAATATAAGAATAATCAAGAATGATATATCTACCACTCCTAGGTATCTGCCCTACATTAAATATCATCATGCCTAAATACCAATATATCCACACATACACGTCACAAACACATAAAAACCATATACACATCAGAACCAAAGTACCCATATGGATTTCAATCAGGTTACTATACTCAAGTGGTGGTGTGTAAGAAATAATAAGAAAATATAATAAGTATGTAGTCACACATAAATCTCAACATCCCTCTCTTGTGGTAGACCAAAAAGACTAAAGGAAACACTTTTGGAGATTCAATATATACTAGGGGAAGTTCACTATAATAGGCTTCTTACTCCAAGTTCAATAGAATAAAAGGATATCATCCCACTCAAATCTAGAAGAAGAGGTCTAGCTCGACTATACCTCAGGTCAGATTCTCTATAGAAAACCTGGAATTCCCCATCGGGGGTAGCGAAGGACACCCACCGATGATAATAGTAAATCCAAGATTTATTAGAAACTAGTCAGTCCATTCTGAGAATAACATATAGGGGAATCATTTTAAGAACCAAAAAATATCATAGGATCTAAATCTCTGAAAAAGAGAAAGCATGAGACGGGAATCAGAGACCTTACTCCCTCTTTATCCCGAGAGATGTTACAATCTCTATCACATAATCCATGAGATCTATTATAAGTTTTAGTAGTTCTATATTGATGTTTGATATGAAATAATTATGGGAACCAATATCAAATAAAATATACACTAAAGAAAAAGAAATGGAAATTATGCCTCTCACTATCGCATGACCCACATTAGTTACTACTGGAGATTAATCCACTACATGAAGTTGTTTAGTTACTAAAAAATGTTTCTAGGATCCCAATGTTGTTGAATAATATTACTATGGTTTGGTAAATATCAATATTTATGATTCTATTCCACTATTCAAGGTAGTAAAAACATGTAAAACCCTCTTCAAGTGGGTTTAATGTCTGTATGAGATGTAAATATTCAGTGCTTCCATGTAAAAATGCATTGGAATCCAACCATTTACATGTGAAAATCCCCTTTCAAATTTATACTCACATAAAATATAATTTATAACATGTTTCAAATCACATTCACAATTCAAAGACACATATCATGTTCCAAAAAAATACAACATGAAACAAAAATGAATTTATCTTATGAAATCCACATTCAACAGATTCAAACCATTAATTCTCTTTGAAAACTCATTTCATTTCACACCTTTCACATACGATATAAAATATATGTAAGAAAAACCTCAACAAAGATAACATGAAACATACAAACATTATTTTATAAAAAAAATATTCACATGTGGATCTCAAAACCTTCCTAAAACAAATTTTGCACCAAAAAAGTAATCCATAAAAAACATTCATGAAACTAAGAAATAATATCAAAATAATCTAATAATGTAAAATCCTTGATTCACTTACCACACACTTGGAAACTTCCAGAGGTGGAGGTGCATGGGAGGAGGTGCATGAGAGGAGCCTCCAACCGAAGAGAAATAGAGGAGTAGGGTTCGTGGGGAGTAGGGTCGAGCGAAGAGGAGTAGAAGTAGGGTTTGCAGGGACGATGATCCACCAAAGGAGTTCTAGGGGGAGAATTAGGATAAGGGCTAGTGGTGGAGGTCCGAAAAAGTGAAGATCAGGGGCGGCGGAGGTCTGGTAACATGAAGATCGGGGCCGGCGGAGGGGAGTAGCAGGGTCACAATACCGCAAGAGCTTTAGGCCGCGATAAACCGAGGACATCATGTGACCGATTTTATAAAATATGGGACTAAGGTTTTATCATATCTAGAAAAGCTCTGATAAAGGCTACATTTATCATCGCTAAAATGTTAGCGCTGAGAAAGGTAGCCTTTATCAGCGCTTTTTAGCACTGATAAAAGGCCTCTTTATCAGCACTAAAAAAACACTGATAAATCCTTCCTATATGAGTTCTAAAATTTTATCGCTGATACATGCCTTCTTTATCAGTTCTTTTCTAGTGCTAATAAAGTTTCTCTTTATTAGCATTTTTTTAGTGCTGATAAAGGTTACCCTATATCAGCACTAAAATTTTAGTGCTGATACTGGAAAGATTTATCAGCACTTTTATACAACTGATAAATGCTCTTATTTATCAGCACTAAAATGTTAGCACTGATACAAGGCTTATTTATCATCGGTTTTTTCTTATCTTTGATACAAGGTGGTGCTTCCCTTGCTCGTTTTTGTAGTAGTGTTATGTAATAGTCATCTATTACATTCATTACCTTTATCTGGTCCATGTCTAATTGGTATCTGGTCCTTGAGTAACCTTTATATAGACCTCATGTAACCATCATTTACTACGTGTAACCATCAATACCCTTTTCATAAACATCATTATTTTCATGAAATAATGAATTTTGTTTGAGTATGGATTATTTTTCTCTATGAAACTATCAATCTATAAATTTCATAAGCATTGTTAGGTCCCAATGAGAATGGTCTAATAGTCATAAGGGAGGGGAGGAGAGTAAATTGACCTTTCATTATATATTCAATCACTTATAAATTTTAAGATAATATATATTGTTAAAATAAATAAAAATAAACATAGATTTTTTATAGTAGTTTAGATATAAATTATCCTATGTATACTCTTCACCCTTCTCATAAATATAGAGTTATGACACCAATTATAGTGTAATCAATGATTGGGAGTCACTACCATTTAAAATTTCTTATTTAAAACCTAGAGGTGAATCTAAATACCAAATTTTTAATAAAGGAGGCACCACCCATCTATCCTGCCTTATTATACTTGGATGGATAACCCAATTATATTATCCTTTTCTACCAAGAGGCACAATCCAACAAACCATCCTTTTACTTCATGGTAAAACAACCTAAACATTCCTTTTTTATTAAACATGAAGGAAAAACCCAACAATCATACATTTTATGGGTAGAAAAACCTTACATAATTATATAAAAATAATTAAAACAATAGAAATATGGGAAAAAAATAAAGGAGGTAATGTTGAGGTTTTAAGGTTCTCTCCAGTATCGATGGATCAAATGATTAATTTTTTCTAGAGATCTTTAATTAATCACTAAGGTTTATTATGTAGTACAATTTAATAATATCATCAACATCTTTCAGTTGATCATATTCTACTAAAATCAATATATATAGTTCTTTTATGCATAATTGATATAATTCACGATTCCTAGTATATTTCATCCTTCTCAAAAAACATGTGATTGATTTATCTAATGGGTATAAAAATTATTACCACGTTGATTTTCCTTAATATAAAATAAAACTAAAACATTCATTACACCTAAACTTATTAAAAATATTAATGCAATAATATATAAACTCATAAAATCAAATATAAATTTTAATGGAAACTCCCCATAACACATGCGAGAAAGAAAATATCATATTTAAAATAATTAAAATATAGACATTTAATATTTTATAATTCATGAAGTCTTACATAGAATAATTATAATTTGAAATCTTATTCTTCACAAAGGATTATGCTCTAACATGAAATATTATGACCAAGAAACATTCTGGTAGGATGTCTTATGTTTGGTGCTCCAAAGGCTTACACTCATGACTTTTTGATTTGTATGAGCCAATGAAGTATTACACTCATGAATTAAAACATATTCTCATGACATTTTTATTTTTATTGCTTGAATCTGAAATGAAGACCTAATAGTGTGTATAGTAATACATGTTTGATCACATCTAATTTAGTTTAAATATATAATAAAATATTTGTAAAAAAACTCCATAGGATAAAATTTATTATTGAGTATTTAAGGAACAATTAAATCAAGATAAATACATGAATAAAACATTCATTAATTCATAATACAAGAAAATAAGTAAAAATATATTATTTTGAGAAAAATATTAGTCATTAAGTGACTGTAGGTGATAATTTAGGCTCAAAAATTTACCAAATTTCAAATTTATAGGGTAACCTCAACACTTTTTTAAATTTTCACTATGGAACTTTGATTTTACTTCTTGTTCTAGGTTCATTTTTTTATTATGGTTGGTTCCTTGTTCTTCTTACATTTGGTTCATTTTTTTTGGTCAGTTCATTTTTATTCTTGTAGTTGGTTTAATATTTCACTAAAATTTCACTAATGATCATTTCCAAAATTTTACAAGGTTTCCAGAATAGAACAAAAACTAACTAACAACGAACTCACTGTAACTCATGTTATATGTAATAAAGGATTAAAATAAAATATTTTAAAAATTATAATAATGAAATAAAAAATATTTTATCAATCAAAATATAAAGGAAAAAGTGGATTAAGGACCCAATTCAACATTTCACCCTTTTAACAATTAAAAAAATGAAAATGAATAAATTTTAAATTGATCCAAAAGATTAGAAAAAATTATTCTTAATGGTAAAAATAATTTAAAGATTCTCCTCATGTAATAAGTATAAATTATTGGGAAATAAAATATCCTTACCCACACCCTAAAGTCATAATTTTTAAATGGTATTTGCAGACTTTAAAAAACATTGGTATAATAGTATACAATATTTTGGAAAAATAATTTAAAATCCACAATTTTCCATCAAAACATTTCATGATTTTCAAAGAATGATATATAATGATTCTAAATTTGTTAAATGGTATCCAACAGTTATAGCACATGAAATTATGAAGTATATAAGATTATCATTCATATTAAAATATTTAATATTGGGAAAAAATATTTTAACTCCCCCTAAATATATAATATTAATTTATATTCCCTTTGTAGAAATATCACATTTTAATTAATGAAACATATTTAAATACAGTGGTTTAGTAAAAGTTTTTTCATATTTATCTTCTATAGAAATAGATTCTAAAATAATATTTCCTTTTTGATCATGATCACTAATAAAGTGGTATATGACATTAATATGTTTATTCAAAGAGTGATGAAAATGATTTTTAGAGATATAAGTTGTGGATTTATTATAATATTAAGTTATGATCTTTTAAAAAATAAAACCAAAATCTAAATTTTTTTCTTTATCTATAATGATTGTGAACAAAAATATGCATCAATAATATACTCACTCTCAATAGTTGATAAAGCCATGGAATTTTATTTGTTAGAACTCCATAGAACTAAAAATTTACCAAGAAAGTGGAACATACCTTCTATGTGTTTTCTATCTATTTTTTAGTTTCTAATATTAGAATCTAAAAAACTATTTGGTTTAAATGAAGTATGTGTAGGATAAAATAATACGAGATTTACAGATCTTTTAACATACCAAATTACCCTTTTCACTTACATTAAATGAATTTCATTAGGATAATATTGGAAGCAAGAACATACAATATCTTAAAATACTAAATATTGAATCGATTCTATAAAATAAGGTAAGCTATTAGTCATTTAACGAAACATATTATTTTCAACAAGTTTTCCAACTCCATCGTAATATAGCTCATAAGAAGTACTCATTGGAATATGTGAGCTATTAGAACCATAAATACTCATCCTTTTAATCAATTATTTATCACATTTTGATTAATTAAAAAGGATTACATCATTCAATTAAACTATTTTAAAACCTAAAAAATAACATATGTTAACCCATAAGACTCATGTAGATATTTGAAATAATTAAATTAGAAAATTCCTTGAAATTTAAATCAATTGAGGATCCAAATATAATATCATCAAGAAAATATATAAAAATAAAAACTATCCTTATAATCTATTTTAATTAATAAACATGGAACAATTTTTCCATTTTCAAATTCATTGTTCAAAAGAAATAAATACAACCTCTCATACCAAGATCAATGAGCTTGTTTCAAACTATAGTGATGTTTTCAATATTTTAAATCATTGTTAGGTTTAGATTCATTCACAAAACTCAGAGGATATTTAAAAAATTTATAAATATATCCATTAAAAACACACTTTTTATATTAATTTTAAAATGTTTAATTCCTAAATGAGATGAATCTTCCAAAATAACTATTATAGATTCTAATTGAGATACCAGGAAAAATGATTCTTCAAAATCAATTCCTTTTTCTTGATAGAAACATTGAACCACTAAAATGGTTTTGTTTCTAATTTTTTAATGAGACTCATCTAACATGTTTTTAATGGTCCATTTGGTTCCAAAAATAATTTTATCCTTAGGGGGTTCAACTAATGTTAATATTTTATTCTTACTAAATTGATTTAATTTATCATTAATTTCCATATTCTAGTTTTAATAAGATAAATATTCATCAATATTTTGAGGAACAAAATTAGAAATAAAAGCATGATAAGAAGAAACATTTATTAAATAATTTCTATTTTTAACACTAGCAGTTACATCACTAATTACTTTTTCAACCTGATGATCAATATTGACCACTAAATATTGTTCATGAGAGATACTCTCCCCCTCTATAGATGCATCCAATTTAGGTTCTCTAAAGTAAGATTCTATAAACTCATTCTCAAATATTTATAGACAAGTTTTATTTCCTTTAGATGGTTTTAATCAATTTTAACATGAATATATTATTAAACTACTAATTTTATTTTTTTTATAAACTCTATATTCTTTGCATGAATATTCCTACCCTAAAAATTCATTAATCTGATTTCAAATCAAAATTTCCTAGATATTTTTTTATTAGTAATGTAAAATTTACAACTAAATGATCTAAAATAAAAATTCTAGGTTTCCATACTTTCCATATTTTATAATATGTCTTCTTTTAAAATGGAATAAGAATACTTTTATTAGAATCATGAAAGGGTGAGTTAAAACCATTATCCCAAAAATATTTTGGAATAGAGTGTTTTTTAACATTATCTTATCCATTTATTGTAATATAAAATTTATTTCATTTAAGCCACACTATTTTGGTGTCTAGTATAAGGGAATTAAATCTATGACATTATGCATTATTTTTACAAAAATAATAATAATATAGAACTCAAATATCACCTCATCTATCACTTCTAATTGAAAAAAATTAGATAACAACTTTCATATTGAACCAATTTTAAATATGAATTAAATTTAAATAAATCCTCTGTTATATTTGAAAGAAAATAATTCTAAGTAAATAATATAAAGTCACCCATAATAAAAAATACATTTCTTTATTTCCACCAAGACTATTACTTTTCTTGTGGCCAAATAGATAAAAATGTAAAAGAGGAAGTAGTATATAAGCTCGTACCTATTGGATAGACTTGAATTACTCTTTATGTTGATTACCATTGAAACATGAATCACATAAATAAGTGTTTTATTATTTTAAATTGGGGATACCTAACATCATTTGACTTTTGGAAATCCTATGTAACAACCTAGAATTTTCATGTCCCAATCATAGACGGCACACAACATTGTTAGATTTCATAATATTTAAATTTTGACATTTTATTCAATCAACTCAAAAAATTTAATTGAATAAATATTATCCTTTATTTTTGTATTAAAAATTTCTAATTATTGTTTTAAAAAATACACCTACTATTTTAAAATTTATTATTCATATTATCATCATAATGTTATGAGATATTTAATAAATTCTATTTTAAACCTATCAAAAAACCATTGAGATAATAAATGAATTTAAAATTCAAAATACACCAAAAAATTACTTTACACATTTAATTATCACTAAAAGTTATCTTAAAGCCATAAAAATATTTAATAGATATAAACTTAGATATATCACTGGTCATATGTTAGGTACACCCACAATCTATACACAAAAAATCCTTTTTGATTCTACCAAGACATTTTTCATAATGAAATATATTTATGAATTCTTTGGTACATACAAAAATTTGGGTCTAATTAGGTTAGAAAATGAATTCTCAGGAACCAAAACAGATTTCAAGAAGGTGTTTACTAAGAATCTAAAAGACAATGGTTTTTAGAGAAATTCCTTAGTGTGAATAAGAGAACGTGGAAATATCATGGAACATTAATTTTTATAATGATTATTTGTTTTACATATAAATACTAAAACATATGAAACATTTACACTTGAAAATTTAATAAAATATGTTTTGACATATTTGATAAAATATTATCATATTTAACACAAATTTCATTTCATTCATTTTATCCAAACTCTTTATTTTATCATAACTTTTTATTCCTCCAAAAAAGTTGATGTATTTTCCTTTGACCATTAAATTTAATATCTTATTTAATAATTTTATTCTAAAAAATAATAATATTTAATTATTTAATTTTATACACATTTATATTAATAATTTTTAAGTTTAATATTTTTATGTTAAACAAATTATGGATTAATACTTAATTTATCACTTGATCTCAAAGAATTAATTTTCAATTTCTTATTCTGAGAAAGAATATCATTATGTTTACTCTTAATATTTTTAAATAATCATGTAATCTTTTTGTAATGGCATAGTAATTTATAAATTAAATTCCCCCTTTGAATAAATAAATTCTTGATTAGGTAATTTCATTATAGAAAACATAAGAACTGCTTTGGTTATTATAGACCCTTATAAAATATACCCATTTATATTTGAAAGACTATTAAGCATGTTAAATATTGATAATATAGCCATTATAAAGTGACCATTAAGATTAGTACATATTACGGATTATGATAAAGTATAATTGACATGGATGGAAGAATTTATGGCCTCGACCAATATGATTTTACCAAATGAATCGCAACTATTAAAACTTCTGAGGGAGATGTAATCCTTGTGATTTTTCCTTGACCAAGCCCAACTCATGATTTAGTAAGTAAATATCGATTAAAACCATTTATAAGATAAGTTTATTCTTATGAAGATCCGGTCCCAAGATATGTTTCTCAAACCACCCCATGAAATCACCACAATCACACAATTAGAATTAGGGCTTTCACTTGTGTAAGTAGAGGTTATTTATATATACCTTAGTAATAAAATGTATTATATTTTATTTTAATAAAATAATTATATTATTTACCTCATTTTCAGTAGTACATTATAAATGATAATATAATGAGTTTAATAAAACTTTAGATTTTTTAAAAGAATAAAGCAATATTATATTTTTGTGAATTATATTTTTTCATTTAAGAATCTCTATTAATAAATAAATGAAATTTGGAAGTAAAATTTAATTTAATAAAATATCATAGTTAAAAAATAATTACTTAAATATAATTTATAATATAATTTATTAAAGTACAATGTAATTTATATAAGGGTCAAAATTTGATTAATATTGTCAAAATTAGTATTTTCTAATAAAGAATAATTTTTATTTAAAAATTATAATTCACATATTTAAAAAAATATTTTGAAAAAATATTTTTTTAAATCATCACTTTTAAATTATCTAATAGTGATTTTTTCAAAAAAATTTGAGGTAGTTGATTTGTTTGGAGAAAATTCAATATTGTATAAATATATGGTCTGTATTCTGACATTATAATAGAGAAAACTAATGTAATTTTAAGGCCCCTGCCATAAACCTTACTTAATCTTGAGTTATTACGAGATTACACATTGAGGATCTTTTCAGGTTTTGAGTTTTAGAGAATTAGATCATAAAACTTGCATTACATTCCACATTTAAACAAAGTGGTTACATAAAAGATAGTATTCATTTTTCCCATCAATGGAAACATATTTAAAATAAAACATGGAGTCTTTCTTGACACTTCCTTGACACTATCATCATATCATGTAACCTTCCCTTGACCTGTGAAAAACATTTCAAAAACTTGGGATGAGCATAAAAAGCTCAGTAAGGGATATAAAAATATAGAAAGAAACATGAGTACATGTATACATAAGAATCAATGAAATCACACTCTACTCATAAAACATAAGCACTTTAACAAACCTCATCAAATCATGAATAAATCATAGAAATCATAAGACATAAAGGTAACTTGAGGCATTCATAACATTCTTACATAGGGAGTAACCCTCTTGGTTATGTTTGGAATACCCATCACAGTATATTACCTAAATCTCTTCGGAGAAAGCTTAACGTTTAACTCCTTCGCGTTACCCAATGCATTGGAGAGCTATATCGGGCTCACCCTCCCTTAGTTTATCATGGAACCACCCGTCTTCATAACAATGCCCAAGAACCATAACATAATCGTATCACATAAAACATGCATAAACGAAACATAACATTTCCACTTTTCAATCACAAGACATCAATACAACACATTGATATAATAAAAACATTATTAAAACCATTTTCAATACCAAAATAAAATAAAAGTAAAACATGGTATTTATTTTTCATTAAAAAAATGTATGGCTTGTAGAGGAAGCCGAAACTCAAATAATGGTCACGGCGGCGGAGAAGTCGTTGTCGACGCATACGTACGAAAAAAAACATTCCCTTTTGTCATTTAGTAAACGCTTCGTATAAAAATATTCCTTTTAAATAATCGTAAAAGTAAAATGGGTTTATACACCGTATAAAAGAAAGTTGTGTATAAATCAAAATATGCCTCAATGAAAGGAGATTGAGATGGATTCCCATACCTCGTATCCGACTTGAGTTGATCGTTCTTTAATCTCCTGAATAATAAACTTGAGTTAATTTCTAATTGTTTAAGAACCTTTTTCAGGTTCATTATTCCTTTTATATCACTTATTTCCATGTCATTAACACTGTGTAATTATTTAAGTTAATAACGGTCGTTTTAACGATCATTAGTACTTGAGTCAAAAATAAACCCTCTATAATTACAAGTTTTTCATGTATCCATTATATCCAGAGTTATACTCATGATTTAGATATCATATATATCATATATATATACAGTATATATATGAATTTATAATATTACATAACGTTTAGAGGTAAGAAATAAAATGCACCGTTCATGGAGACGGTAATCCGTACGTACGCATGAACGCTACTTTCATTTCTATTTCATATTTTATGGAATGGAATCATAATGATATAAAGGTATATTATAATTACAGTATAATATCATATATAATACCATTAATTACATCCTTTATACGTCCCACATATGGCATTAACGAATCAAATCACTTTGAGGGGGCGGTAGTCCGCACTTCCTAAAATGAAGATATCGCGTTTACCAATAATGGAAACCATAAATTTCTGACAGAAATGAAAAATACAGAAGCTTAAGTAAAACATAAACATATTATATATCATATATAAATATTGTGTCATCTTAATGCCAACCTTTGAAAGTGTTATATGAGTATTGAACAATCATCGTTTCGTGAGGCAGAAATTCGCCATCCACAGAAATAGTATGTTCTTTAACCATTAGATGTAGGTGTGTGTAAGTGTAGCTAGAATAATTCTTATAAAAACATCCTAGTATATGTAATATACTTTTTTTGTTACAATATAAATGAATAAAAATAGTTTAGGGGGTTAGAGAAGCAAAATAAAACATAAGAACACAATAGAAGACACTACCTTTAAATCGGGTAACTCTTTTTGATTTGAGCTCAAAGGCTTCCTTGGGAAGACTTCTGCCAAAAGGGAGGCCTATAAGAGTTATAGAGGGATGTGGAGAGACAAAATGGGCAGGGTTTGGATGAGCCAAAGGCTTTGGAAGTGTGGGTAAGGTGGCATAGGTGGGGGCCTTTTATAAGATGAGAGGAGGGGCACTCTTGGAAAGGTATAAAAGGATAATTTATTATAAAATGATTTTCGTATTTAAAAGATCCAAAAATTATATATTTAGAGGATAAGGTGATAATAGTTCTAAATAAACCCATCCAATATGTTTTTGACATTTTTAGGTCTTATATTTTACATTATCTTTTCATTTTATTTAAATCGTTAAATAACGAGGTCATCGCTGCATCATCATGGTGTCATAAATAATTTAATATATATAATTTCTAAAAATTATAAAAAAATACTATGATGTAGGAAATATTTTTATCTTTCTAATTAATACTTATAGTCAAAATTAGGACTTGTATAACCCCATTTAAAAATTGGTTTAGTAAAATAACTCATGTTTGTGTCATTTTTACTTTTACTTTAAATAAAAGGCATTAATGTCTTTATCTTAACCAAGTGGCTCCATGGGGTCCCAAAAATCGACCCATGGGTTGTCTTGGTCGGACATGACACATCCAATAAGGGTAGAAATGTGTCTAGGTCATTTAATTTTATTAAAACATTATTTTTACCTTAAATTACACTAATTACCTCTAATCGCGATTAAAAACTTAAAAATTACTATTCACCAAAAAAATTGTTTTAATCCCATTCAACCACATTTTACTTCTTAATGACAACCATGTATATCAGATTTTTGAAATTCAAAACACAGAGGTGGTAAATTTTCTTTTAAACAAAAAATCAGTTTTTTAAGTTCCACTTAGTGGTTTCACTATTCATCAAAAATTGACGTTTTTCAGAAAAATACCAAAAATTCACCCTAAGCTATATTTGATATTCCAAATTCAAAAATTATGTCTATTTTACAAAATTCAAAACATATAAGTTACATTAATTAATTTAATAATTAATTCCCGCTGTCTGAGAAAATAAAGTGTTTTTATGAAGCAATAAGTATCAAAAGATTGACACTAGTTTAAGTCCAATTTCAAAGTGAAATTAATTCCAATGACCAATATTGGATTAAATGGTAAAAATATATTCTAATTGAACTTTAAAACCAATTCAGAAGATAATCTAACCATATAATTAAATTAGATGAAAAAATAGTTTTGATGTAAAATGCAGTATTTTTCACTATTTATTAAAAAATAAACATTGTCAGAAAAATACCAAAAAATTATCCAATGTAAATTTAAAAGTCCCAATAATAAATAATCAGTATATTTTGAAAAATAGATCTTATAAAATTGTCAAAAGTTTGATTTAAAAATGGTTTTCCATCAAAAGGCAGTAAAACAATCCTTTAAAAATATTAGTGTATTCCATGCTTAAGATTGGATTTATTCTCATTTTAAGCCTCTAAAATACTATCTAATTCATTAATAGACATAGATAAAAATATCTATTATTCATTAATTACTTGGTATGTTACATCCTTCCCCCCTTCAGAAAATTGTATCCCCTCAATTTATTTACTTATCGAATAAGTGGGGGTATTTAGCCCTCATTGCATTTTCAGATTCCCATGTTTCCTCTTCAACCATGTGGTTTTTCAACAAAACCTTTACTTGATGAATCAACTTATTCCGTCACACTTTCTCCCTGTGGTCAAGAATTGGGACCGGTTGTTCCTCATAAGATAGGTTCTCTTCCAGCTGAACTACCTCTAGACTCAAAACATGAGATGGATCTGGCATATACTTTCTCAACATCGAAACATGAAAAACATTGTGTATGTGAGATAAACTCGAAGCTAAAGCCACTCGGTATGCAACTGATCTAACTCTATCTATAATTTCATATGGTCCAATGAACCTTGGACTTAGCTTTCTTTTCGTACCAAATCGCATCACACTTTTGCATGGTGAAACTTTGAGAAAAACATGATCACCTACCTCAAAAGAGAGATCCTTCCTCCTGTTGTCCGCATAACTCTTCTGCCTGCTCTAAGCTGTTCTCATGTGTTTTTGTATCAGCTGAACATTTTTTTCCACCTCTTCTACCAATTCTGGTCCCATCACCTTCCTTTCACCCACCTCATCCCAGAAAGTTGGAGTTCGACACCGCTTCCCATATAACGCCTCAGAAGGTGCCATCTGTATAATGGAATGAAAACTATTATTATATGAAAATTCAACCAAGGAAAGACGTTGGTCCCAACTTCCTTGATAATCCATCGAACAAGCACGTATCATATCATCCAAAGTCTGAATTGTTCGTTCTCACTGCCCATCTGATTGAGGATGAAAAGCTGTACTAAAATTTTATTCAGTACCCAACGACTTCTAAAGGCCTTTCCAAAAGTTAGAAGTAAACCTGGGATCACGATTAGATACAATGGAGAGAGGAACTCCATGTAACCTGACTATCTCTTTAAGATACATACAGGAAAGATGATCTTGGGAAAAAGTATCTCGTATAGAAAGGAAATGAGCAGATCTAGTCAAGCGATCAATAATAACCCAGATTGCATTATTACCTCGAGATGTCTTCTGTAATCCCACAACAAAGTCCATGGATATATTTTTCCATTTCCACTCTGGCACTGGTAAAGTCTGGAGCATCCCTTTCGGTAACTTCCACTCTCCTTTAACCTGTTGACAAGTCAAACACTTCACTGTAAAATCAGCAATATCTCTTTTCATTACATCCCACCAGTAATACTCCCGTAGATCTCTGTACATCTTAGTACTTCCAGGATGAACTGAAAATGGAGAACTATGAGCTTCACATGACAACTCTCTCCTCAACTGTGAATCACAAGGTACACACAATCTCTTCCCAAATCTCAAAACACAGTCATTATCAATGTTGAATTCATGCAACTTACCCTTCTGAACTAGCTCTACCTTTTTCTGCAACTCACTGTCTTGCTTCTGTGCTTGCTTGATTATGTCTGATAGAGAAGATTTCACTGATACCTGAAAAAAACAGAAGTACATCCTACACCAACAACTTCTATGAAAAATTTCATCAAATCCTTAACCAAAGGATCACGTTCCAAATGCAACATTGTTAATGAAGCATTACTTTTTTGACTCAAAGTATCAGCCACTTTATTTTATTTTCCCGGATTGTAATGAATTGTACAATCATAATCCTTGATTAATTTCATCCATCTCCTATGTCTCATGTTCAATTCTTTCTGAGTGAATATATACATTGAACTTTTGTGATCAGTATATATTTCACACATTAATCTATACAAATGATGCCTCCACAATTTTAAAGCGAAAACAACAGCAGCTAATTCCAAATCATGTGTAGGATAATTTACCTCATGATTTTTCAACTGACGTGAATCATAAGCAATTACCTGTTCATTCTACATTAGGACACAACCATGTCCTTTCAATGAAGCATCACTGTAGATAACAAACTCACCATTCCTAGAAGGTAGTGACAAAACTGGAGCATTCACCAATCTTCTTTTCAACTCCTGAAATCAATCATCACAATCTTTTGTCCAGATAAACTTAACTCCCTTCCGAGTTAGCTTAGTCATTGGACTAGATAACCGGGAAAAATTTCTAACAAACCTTCGGTAATAGCCTGCCACACCAAGGAAGCTATGAATCTCAGTTACATTTGTGGGTCTTGGCCATTCTTCAACAACCTTTGTTTTTGCAGAATCAACAGTTATCCCATCTTTAGAAACAATATGACCAAGGAAATAAATTTGTTGCATCCAAAACTCACACTTTCTGAATTTACCATACAATTTCTTTTCATTCAAGATTTGAAAAATAACCCTTAAATGACTTTCATGCTCCTCTTTACTTTTAGAAAACACAAAAATATCATCAATAAAAACAACCAACATTTTTCTCCTGATTCAACTGATCCATCACTGCAACAAACTATTTAGTTCTGATTCTGACCATCTCAGGATACTGATTTGAAAGGTCATTTCCCTCTGTATGCCTTCCCAGAAAAACTATTCTGTTTCCTCTATAAAAAACCATTATTAACACAGAAATATCTTAGGCGAAGCAACATGGTAATCTTCAAATTCTATATCATTTCAATGATACCATAAATTAACTTTTAATTTAACAATTTTCTAAATCCTAATGTTGTCTAAACTGACCTTTGATACCAACTATAAGGCCCCAAACTTAAACCTTACTTAATATTGAGTTACTATAAGATTACACATTGAGGATCTTTTCAGGTTTATAGTTTTAGAGAATTAGATCATAAAAATTGCATTACATTCCACATTTAGACAAAGTGGTTATATAGAAGATAGTATTCGTTTTTCCCATCAATGGAAACTTATTTAAAATAAAACATGGATTATTTCTTGACACTTCCTTGACACTATCATCATATCATGTACCCTTCCCTTGACCTGTGAAAAACATTTCAAAAACTTGGGATGAGCATAAAAATCTCAGTAAGGGATATAAAAATATAGAAAGGAAATATGAGTACATGTATACATAAGAATCAATGAAATCATACTCTACTCATAAAACATAAGCACCAAAACATACCTCATCGAATCATGAATAAATCATAGAAATCATAAGACATAAAGGTAACTTGAGGCATTCATAACATTCTTACGTAGGGAGTAACCCTCTTGGTTACGTTTGTAATACCCATCACAGTATATTACCTAAATCTCTTCGGAGAAACCTTAATGTTTAACTCCTTCGTGTTACCCAATGCATTGGAGAGCTATATCGGGCTCACCTTCCCTTAGTTTATCACGGAACCACCCGTCTTCATAACAATGCCGAAGAACCATAACATAATCGTATCACATAAAACATGCATAAAGGAAACATAAAATTTCCACATTTCAATCACAAGATATCAATAAAACACATTGATATAATAAAAACCTTAGGAAAACAATTTTCAATACCAAAATAAAAGAAAAGTAAAACATGGTATTTATTTTTCATTTTAAAAAAGGTATGGCTTGTAGGGGAAGCAGAAACTCAAATAATGGTCATGGCGGTGGAGAAGTCGTTGTCGCCGCATATGTATGACAAAAAAAACATTCCCTTTTGTCATTTAGTAAACGCTTCATATAAAAAGATTATTTTTAAATAATCATAAAAGTCAAAGGGGTTTATAAACCGTATAAAAGAAAGTTGTGTATAAAACAAAATATGCCTCAATGAAAGGAGATTGAGACCGATTCCCATACCTCGTATCCGACTTGACTTGATCATTCTTTAATGTCCTAAATAATAAACTTGAGTTTATTTATACTTGTTTAAGAACCTTTTTCAATTTCATTATTCCTTTTATATCACTTATTTTCATGTCACGAACACTGTGTAATTATTTAAGTTAATAACGGTCGTTTTAATGATCATTGGTACTTGAGTCAAAATTAAATCCTTTATAATTAAAAGCTGTTCATGTATCCATTATATCCAGAGTTATACTAATGATGTAGATATCATATATATAATATATATCCAGTATATACATGCATTTATTATATTACATAACGTTTAGAGGTAAGAAATGAAATGCACCGTTCATGGAGATGGTAATCCGTACGTACGCATGAACGCTACTTTTATTTCAATTTCATATTTTATGGAATGGAATCATAATAATATAAAAGTATATTATAATTCCAGTATAATATCATATATAATACCATTAATTACATCCTTTATACATCCCACATATGTAATTAACTAATCAAATCACTTTGAGGGGGTGGTAGTCCGCACTTCCTAAAATGAAGATATCACGTTTACCCATAATGGAAACCATAAAGGTATGACATAAATGAAAAATTAAGAATATTAAGTAAAACATAAACATATTATATATCATATATAAATACAATTTCATCTTAATGGACACCTTTGAAAGTGTTATATGAGTGTTGAACAATCATCGTTTCGTGAGGCAGAAATTCACCATCCACAGAAACAGTATGTTCTTTAACCATTAGATGCAGTTTTGTGTAAGTGTAGCTCGAATAATTATAATAAAAACATCATAGTATATGGAAGATACTGGTGTTGTTACAAAAGAAATGAATAAAAGGAGTTTAGGGGGTTGGAGAAGCAAAATAAAACATAAGAACACAATAGAAGACACTACATTTAAATCGGGTAACTCTTTTTGATTTGAGCTCAAAGGCTTCCTTGAGAAGAATTCTGCCCAAGGTGAGGATTATAAGAGTTATATAGGGATGTGGAGAGAAAACTGGGTAGGGGTTTGCCGAGACAAAGGCTTTGGAAGTGTGGGTAAGTTGGTAGAGGTGGGGGCCTTTTATAAGAGGATAGGAGGGGCACTCTTGGAAAGGCATAAAAGGATACTCTATTATAAAATTATTTTCGGATTTAAAAGGTCCCAAAATTATATATTTAGAGGATAAGGTGATAATAGTTCTAAATCCACCCATTAAATAGGTTTTTTACATGTTTAGGTCTTATATTTTACATTATCTTTTCATTTTATTTAAATCGTTAAATAATGAGGTCATCGCTGCATCATCATGGTGTCATAAATAATTTAATTTATTTAATGTCTAAAAATTATAAAACAAATACTATGATGTAGGAAATCGTTTTATCTTTCTAATGAATATTTATAGTCAAAATTATGAATTGTATAACCCCATTTAAAAATTGGTTTAGTAAAACAACTCAAGTTTGTGTCATTTTTACTTTTACTTTAAATAAAAGGCATTAATGTATTTATCTTACCAAAGTGGCTCCATGGGGTCCCACAAATAGACCCATGAGTTTTCTTGGTCGGCCATGTCACATACAATAAGGTTAGTACATGTGTCTAGGTCATTTCATTTTATTAAAACGTTATTTTTACCTTAAATTACACTAATTACCTCTAATCGCGATTAAAAACTTAAAGATTACAATTCACCATAAAATTATTTTAATCCCATTGAACCAAATTTTACTTCTTAATGACAACCATGTATGTTGGATTTTTTAAATTCAAAACATAGAGGTGGTAAAATTTCATTTAAACGAAAAATCAGTTTTTTAAGTACCACTTAGTGGTTTCACTATTCATCAAAAATTGAAGTTTTTCATAAAAATACCAAAACTTCACCCTAAGATATATTTGATATTCTGAATTCAAAAATGATGTCTATTTAACAAAATTCAGAACATATAAGTTAAATTAATTAATTTAATAATTAATTCCCACTGTCTGAGCAAATAGCGTGTTTTTATGAAACAATAAGTATCAAAAGATTGACACTAGTTTAAGTCCATTTTCAAAGTGAAATTAATTACAAAGGCCACTATTGGATTAAATGGAAAAAATATATTCTAATTGAACTTTAAAACCAATTCATAATATAATCTAACCTCATAATTAAATTATATGAAAAAGCAGTTTTGATGTAAAATGCACTATTTTTCACTATTCATTAAAAATGAACAATGTCAGAAAAACACCAAAAAATTATCCAATGTAAATTTCAATGTCCCAATCATAAATAATAAGTTTATTTTGACAAATAGAGCTTATAAAATTATCAAAATTTTGATTTAAAAATGGTTTTCCATCAAAAGGCAGTAAAACAATCTTTTAAAAATATTAGTGTATTACATGATTAAGATTGGATTTATTCTCATTTTAAGCCTCTAAAACACTATATAATTCATTAATAAGCATAGATAAAAATATATATTATTCATTACTTACTTGGGATGTTACCGTAATAAATTGTATAAATATAATTCATGTCAAAATATAGATTCACCATTTAAAATAATGATTTTTTGATGTTATGTTTTTAATTTATAATCCAATAATGAATCATCCAAAAACAATATTATATTTTATGTTTCTGAAATTAATTATTTATTAACATGACACGCTTCCACATCAAAAAATATATTATTTTAAAATTTTATATTGATGGAATTGTAAAATATTTAAAACCACTCATCTTTGGTGAGAACCCTATGAAAAACCATAGAAATGCTTCTCATATTTATTATTTTATTATATATAGTCCAAAAACTATGTTCAGAAATTAATACGGAATTACACTCTATTTTTATATAAATACCCACCCCAAATCACAACCCTCTTAACTCAAAACACATTAAGAATTAATTTATTCTCTCAATTAATCTCTAAATTCCTCCCAACGTCTTTCCAAGATCTTAAGTAGCTCCACCCGTGTTTTTTGAAGCCCCCTCACAAGGTAAGGGACTCTCTACTCCTCCTTATTCAGGAACATTATATGTATTATTCTAGTGGATTTTAAATTTTTAATATTTGAATGTGTTTTTACACATATATTTTACTATAATTAGGATTTAAAAATAATTATAGTCCACATTTCACTCTCATTAGACACTTACATTATTTTTTATATACATCTTTTATGCTATTAAAATTGTCTAGTGATTTTTCATTCCAAACTTTTTTGTTGTGAATACCCATGTCCATTTTAAATTATGGGTATTCACCTAGATGTATCTATACATAATTGACTTTGGAATTCTATGTATGAATCCCAAACTCCTTATTCAATATATTAAAAGTGACTAAATGTGTTCCTAGGTTTCATGAGCTATCTAGAACACTAATTCATGTACATGATATAAATGTGACGGGTGGGCCCAACATTATATAATACTACAATGAATTTTATATTATTAATATATCAAGGCATAAAAATTTATAGTGTACATGAGGTTATAATAATCACACTATGTTGTGATTTTTTGGCTGTTGACCTTGGATTTATCCTTATGTGTCATGTTTTATGTTTTTTCCAAATTCCTATATTACCCTAATATTGTCATCTTATATAATGATTTGATATAAATTTTTATGATTTTAACATATTTATTTGAACATTATATACCCCTTGAATAACATTTTTTCTATTATCATTTTTTTTATTATTCTTTTATCGGTCTTCATAGCTCACCCTTTATCATGCACACCCAAAAGTTGTCATGTGATATTTTAGAGGATCAATGGTATTTATGGGATTTTTTTAGAGTTTTTAAATAATGTTGTTTTACCCATTTTTCAAATTATTATTATATGTATATAATTATCTAAATTCACAAGTCTTTTTAATATTTTTGGATTCTATTAAGTATATCATTTTCTAATACATCTTGAATTAAGTTTTATTAAAGATGGGAGTTTATATAGTTGGTATAATAGATAGTTTTAATTGTATTTGGGGGTTATGATTTAAAAAATTTTGTGAAACCCTTATGGATAAAACTTGATATAGGAAAAAACACTAATTTTTTTATAAAATATAGAGTAAGTTTTTTCCATGAAATAAAATACATGAATGTTTTCTAAAAGTGGATGTGGCTATGAAATAGTTGTACCTAGGGTTAATAAACATGAAAAGAGTGCATTGGGTCTTAACTCAATCATCAACTGGTACACAAAAAGTAGGTATTTCTATACCCCAATATTGACACTCATGGGGGATTTTTTATGTTAAATTCACAATCTTCTAATAAACCATCATGAAGGGAACAAAACTGTCAGTAAATATTTTAATAGGAAATATACAATGAATAACATAGATTGAAACCTAGAAATTCCTAAGTAATGGTATTTTTTTATGAGTTATAACTTAAATGTTCATAGTTTTAATTTTAAATTATTAATACATTAAAAATTATCATCCCTAAATTTTCCCCTTATTTTAGTTGTTGGATTAAAATAGGAGTAAGTGTGTCAACAACAAATGTGATTTGAAATGTAATGTCTTCCCAAATGTGATGCTCAAATCAATGGGAGTTGGATTTAGAAACTTCATTAAAATAAATTCTCAATTAACTAATGTTTTGAATTTGAACATGAATTAGGGGGAAACTGACACCCCCTTATAATGATCATGTTGCAATTGATACATTCATGTGATAAGGAAATCTGAATTACAAAGGACCCTATGATCTATTAATCATATAACAAGGAATAAAATCCATTGAAAAGATATTCTATATACTTAAATTTCTGTGTAGGATAATTTCATGCTATTTTTTATCTTATAGAGAGATAAGATGATCAATTTTTAATGTTAATAAAAAAATAATAAACCTAAGGGGGGTAATAAATCCATAGAGTTGAAGGAATTATAAAAACTGTTTTTTGATAAATATTTTTCTCAGAATATCTACATTAAAATAGATAGTTACTTCCTCATCATTAATTAAAAAAGATTAAACATTCATCAGAGAATATAAGGAAAAGTTCATAGTAAATTCATAAAACACCTCCATCTATTTCATTGACTACAAAATTAGTGTTTACTACTTATTTTAGCATCTAAATCTATGTCTATGAAAATATTTGGTGATTTGAGAGTTTGAAAACTATGAAGAAATTGTCAAATGTACCCTTAAAGTCAAATGAAAAATCTATGAATCCTAAGGGCCTAAAGAGTATAGATATAATTATTGGATAATATAGTTTATTTATAGTGGAGTGATAGAGAAATTTAATGGTGTAAAATAGTCCAACATCTCACTTTTCAAAAGTGTGGGAAGAAGCATACTTAAAATTTTCTGAATTGGACAAGGAAATGATTTAGTTTTGGGAAATAAGGGCACATATCTAGTTAATGTCACAGGGAGAAACCAAACAATATGATGAAAGGAAGGAATTATTAAGTCATCCAAAAAATTATTTCCCAATGTATGAACTATATGGAAAAAATGACAGTATGAGAATTAATATAGTATTCCAAGAATTGTTGACGGTAACTAGTGAAAGAACGTCCAAGGTATAGAGAGTAAGGGTGATCTTATTACATCATAATTGATGTGGTGGATCCTAAAAATTATGTGGTGACGGGTATAGTAGTAATTCATTTAATAATTTGGATTTTACTATTTGATTATAGTTCTAAGCATTATTTCATACCATGAAAGATTAGTAGAACTGTTCAAATACAACCTCAAAATATGGATGTTGAGTTGTTGGTAAAAATGTAAAATGTGGAAATTATTATATTATATGTATATAACTACTACCTTATCAATATTTTTGGTATGAACGTCCTAGTAAACCACCTGATAGTCTATTTAAAGTAATTAGATGCAATTTTGGGTATGAATTAGATTTCATTATATATCACCATTATAAAAAGATGAGAGAAATAAATAAACCTTCATATCATGAATCACCCTCTAATTATATAAAATTTCAAGGAGGGGAATGAATCACCTTTCATATCATCATTTTATGAATGGATCTTACTGCCTTATGAGAAAGTGTATATGGATTAGATAATTGAGAACAATGAAAATATCATCCTTGATAACATTACCAATTTAAAGGAATATAATGATGTCTTTGCGGAAGAATTTTCTAGTCTTCCTCCTATCTATGAGCTTGTGTTCTCAATCATGGATATACTGAGCGCTTTTGTAATATCTATGTATCTATAGGGATTATCCACTGGTTAATAAGAGGATGTGAAAAATAAAATTCCGGAGAGTCTCGATAAAGTATTTACACACACTAGTTCTTAACCATGGGGTGCACCAGTACTCATTTTCAAGTAGAAGGATGGGCCAATGAACCTATGTATTGATTATTGTGACTTTAACAATATCATTATAAAGAACCCATATCCTCTTCCATGTAATGATGATTTATTTGATCAACTACATGGAGCTCAGTGATTTTGTAGGTTTGAACTTCAGTTGGGATATTATCACGTAAAGGTGAAGAAGGAGGATATCCTGAGGAATGAAATTCAAGAAAAGTACATGAATTATGAATTCATATTGATTCCATTTAGACTAACTAATTCTCTAGATATATTCATGGAATTAAATAATATAGTATTTTTTGTCACCTCGATGAATTTATTGTATTATTTATTGATGATATTCTTGTTTACTCAATGAGAAGTGAGGAATATGTGAAACTTTTGATTTGTGTACTTAAGACATTATAAAAAGAAAATTTTATTTGTGTCTTATTGTAAATGTGGTTTTTGTATAGACAGATTAACATTTATAAGCAAAGGGATATTTATGGATCCTTAAAAATTATATATTGTTAAAGAATGTCTCATATTAATATATCTGGTAGATATTAATATATTCCTTGGATTAGCTAGTTACTAAGGTTGATTTGTGAGAACTTATCTTGATTTTCAATCCCAAGAACTAAGAAAACTCATAAGGTATTTAAGTTTTTTATGGAATAATGAATGCGATGAGAGATTTAAAGAGTTAAATATGAGGTTAATATCTACACCTGGTCTCACATTACACAATAGAATGGAAAGATTTGTGATCTACCAGGATGAATTCACAAAGGTCTTGGGTTTTTTACTCATGAAAGATGAAGATAATTATTGTTTAATCCATTACAATCATGAGAAGGAGAACAAAATATAATTCCCTCTAAGTATAAAGCTTCCTACAACCCTATATATGATGAGGATTGAATGGGGTCCAATCTTATTGTACATAGAAAGGGTGGACATGTGAATAGTAAAAGGATGATCTTCCTACTTGGCTCAAATAAATACTCAAACATCTAATATTGAGAGGTTCAAGGAGGCCCAAAAATATGATTAAGATCTAAAATGAAAGCTATAAAATATTATGGAGTTCAACATTGTTAAATATGAATTCGTATGTTTGAAACCTGATTATGTGTCCTATCAAAACTAGAGCTGGAGATGGTACTTCTATATGATATTCAAAGAACATACTTCTCTATTCATATAGGCAATACTTATATGTATAAATATCTGAAGTAAAAAATATAGTGGGACAATATAATGAGGGTGATTACAAAGTGTCTAACTCGATGCATGGTATTCCCACAAGTCATGGATCAAGGATATAAGTCAAAGGGTATGATGAAACAATGGGCCATACCAATTTGGAAGTTGGGAAACATAACCCTGGATTCCATCATAGGTATCCCAAGCACATATAAATGAAATTACTATATATGGGTGGTAGTCAATCAACTTACAAATTCAGCACATTTCATTTCTATCAATGAATATTTATCTCTAGACTGACTCACCAATAAATGTATACATATATAAGAGAAGTGATGATACTATATATAGTATAATTATCCATTATATCTGAGCAAGATATGAGTTCTACATAGAGGTTTTGGAGAATAATTTAGAAAAAAGTAAACATAGGGTTATGTTTCTGTGTGGTTTATCACTCTAAAATGGCTGATCAGTATGAGTGAACCATTAAATCACTAGGTAATATGATGATATGATTTTAAATGGATTTATAAGGATGTTTGGATCAAAACCTTACCAAATTGGAGTTCTTATATAACAAATATTTCCATTCTATCATTAAAATAAAATTTTATGAGGATACACATAGGAAGAGGTGTTGAACACTAACATACTAGGATGAAGTTTGAAAGTGAAAAATGATGGGACCTAATCTTATCTATGATATAAAAGAGAAGGTTCAAACCATTCAAAATCCTATGAAATTCCTGAAAATTCAATATAAAATCTATATAGATAATCATTGATGAGACTTGAAGTTTTAGTTTGGAGAGTAATTTTCTATTTGTATATCACTATGGAAGAATGTCATTAGGATGAAAAATTGTGAAATCTTAGTCCTAGATACATGGAACTTGTTAGACACTTGGTCACATAATTTTTGTGTCCTATCAAATAGAACTACCATCAAACCTATTTTAATACATGATGTGTTGAATTTTTCCCCCTTGAGGAATTCATACCAGACCTATCACACATACTGAAGCCAGAGATGGTACCTTCGCATATTGATCTTTTATATGAGGAGAAGTAGGTGACGATATTAGATCATGGAGATAATGTTTAAATAAATAAAAATAACCAATCCAAAGTGTTATATAAGACCAAAATTTTTTAGAATGTAACATGGGAAATGTAAGTGGTGATGAAACAGAAGTTCCCTCATCTGTTTTAGTGCATGAAATGAAATTTCAAGGGATAAATTTCTACAAGTTTAGATTATTGTAACAACATGAACTTTTATAAATGGAATTACCTTTTGAATGAATAAATTCCTTATTAACTAATGTAGTTATAGAAAAAATTGAACTAATCAGTAATTATGTAATTTTTGTAAATAAATATCCCAAGGAATTTAACCTTATATTAAGAATATTATAATTTTAAAATATATTCATTGTAAAATGACCATTAATATCTATATATATTAAAAAATATGATAAATTTTAATTCACATAGATAGAAGAATTGATGTCCACAACTAGTATGCTCATACCCTAAAAAGACTAATTATCAAAGCTTTTATTGGTGATAGAATCATTAGGATTTTAACTTGACTAATCCCAAGAAGTGATTCAACAATTTAAGTATAATTGAAAATGTTAAAAAGGATATTCAGGTTTATCGAGATCACAAACCAAACCATGTTCACTAAACAACCCCAAGAATGAACCCCTATCAAACACCTTTCCCTTTGGGAATACACTATTTTAATAAGGGGTTATGTATCTAGACCATATTAATAAAAAAAATTATATTTTCGTTTATTAAAATAATGATTGTGTTATCCCTTTTTATTATTACTTTATAAATTATTATATAATGATTTTGATATATAAAATATATTTCTATATGATGAAACTAAAATTGAATTTTTGGGAAATTTATAGTATTAATTAAGATATTGTTTTGATAAATTCTTCAAATTTTTAAATAATTGTTTATTTAATATAATTATATTATGAAATTATATTTAATTAATTTTTTTCAATACCTATGTGAAGGTAAAATTGTTTTTCCACGGAGTTCGTAAGGGTAGAATGAGGATACATCTAAATCCTAGAAGTTCCATGGATAACCTTTTGAACCATAGATGATTACCATTGAAGATGAAATAAAACAGGTGAAACCATTGTTTCTTTCTAACACCAAACTAACACCATCTCTAGGGAAGAGATACCCCCATTTTCAACTTGCTAACAATGCCTGATCATGCTGCCTATAGTGAAACCACTTTCTACTTCTTCCCACTAAGACCACTATCATATGATACCTCATGTACAAGAAACACTACCACTGCCCTCTATTGTTACCATTGGTGTTCCCCCGCCAAATAGGTGATTCCATCATTGTACTTCTACCAATAAGTAACACTACCATAACTAGAATATCATAAATATTGTCTTCTATAGTAGCGTTATGCTTCCTCTAGCATCACATTATTATCTACACCACTAATTATACACCAGAGTTCTCTAGAACACAATTCCATTTTACTAATGTTCCCAATAAATCCACTTACTAGCTTTATTGCAAGCTTCACAAGAACTATAATAGGATATAAGAACCTTTTAAGATATCTCAGAGCTCATAAGACTATAATGGAAGGTAAAACTAAGGAAAAAAATACCTTCATTATGTGGATGAGTCCTTCATGTAAAACGAATTAGTTAAGAGGGAACTGGGATCAGATATTCCTATGATCTGGAATTCCAAGTCCAATAGTGGAAGAATGGTTAGAATCTTGTTTTCCTTGTATTTGGTTTAAAATGGAAGATCATACTTGAATCACCCACTAAAAAGGTGTTATATGCTATATTGAAGCCCATATTGAACCCATAAGTCAGGGTTTTTGATTATAGGATGAATATTGGGATGAGACTATAACACCAATGAATGTGAGCTTCATAAAAATAATAGAGGAATTCATACATGGAGATTAAATTACAATTCAATTCCATATGTTATTGAAAGGTTTTAATTCCATGGTATGAAGGTGATATGGCTGAATATTTAAGATATAAAAATATTGGAATTCAAAACTACCTTATCTCTCTCTTTCATTATAATAGGATAATTTAATGTATATCCCGGGTGGAATTAAATGTGGAATGATTGAAAAAAAATTAAGAGAATAAAAATTTTATGATTTGAAGAGAATATTGAATGATTCAACGATTAGACCTTGTGGATACCAATTCTTATAAACTAAGAGATATTTTAGGACATAGAAACAAATAGATCAGTGGACCATAAAAGACTCAGCATGCCTCCTGGGATTGCTTTTATTTTCTTTATGATTTATTTTTTATTAACATGTCTTCTTACCCTAATATTTCTATTATCTCATCTATAAAAAAATTTGAGCTATGAGATTCATCTAACAATCAACTTTTCATCTTAGGTATTGAGGGAACACATAGTATATTTTCAAAAAAATTGACTCTATATTCACAAATGAATTCTGCCAACATCTCATCATTCCAAGATTTAATTTTATTCTAAAAACCCTCATCATAATATTGATAACATTTTATCTTTTCCAATAAATGTGGTTTCAAAATCATTTGAAAAAGGAGCGAGGTCCCCTCTTCCTTAATAATCATTGTATCCTTTTTTACTAGAACTATGTACATAGGATCCCTCACAATCCAAATTTCAGTCATATATCCAAGATCATTCCTTATCTAAGCACCAATACCTTATTTTCCATCACTAGGTGGTTGTGTATTGAGAAATCATAATCCTTGAGTAGCTCGATCCATCATATTTTCCACATGTTGAGATATTACTATGAAAATATGTATTTTAAGATCTTGTGGGCTATGTATATATCACATATTTCACCATAGATATAATTTATAAATATCTTCAAAGTAATTATTAGTTCTTCCAACTCATTATCATTGCTTGGATAATTCTATACATGAGAATTTAACTACCTTGATTCATATGTAATATCATCATCATTTTTATTAAGGACACTACCCAGTCCCTTCTTTGATGCATCACTATATATCAAAAAACAATAATTTCTTAACGGTAGAGTCAAAATAAGAAAATTGAACTATATCTTCTTCAATTTATCAAAAAATTATTCATATTAATTTTCCATGTGAATTTAACTCATTTATGTATAAGATTGGTTAACAAGTATCCAATTATAAAAAATTCTAGAAGAATCACTGATTTTACCAAACATAATAGATGAAATTGTGTTCCTCAGTTATGTTCATTGGTGTATGCCATTTTCTGACGTCCTTTAAAATTAAAGGATTAATTTATATTTTCCACTTAGAGACAACATAGAAAAGAATATAAAAATCCTGAATCCATAATTCACACATTCTAAATTTACCATATTATACATTCCATTTTATAGTCTCAAGAATGACAAATAAGTTATTCTCATGGTATTTATATCTCTTAAAATACACCAGGATTTTATCAATGAAGACCATCATTGAATTATCTATATATTCCTTCAATAATCTATTCATTATATCCATAAAAAATTATGGTTCATTAGTCAATATCAATGTTATTGTTGTAAACTTACAATGTTTATACTGCATTTCAAATTATTTCACTAGAATGTCTTCCTTCATTAATCATAAGAGATGATACCTAAAACTAAGGGTAATCATTGATAAATATTGAGATCTACAAAGTTGGTGGAATGAGTTATCAATGTGAAGAAGAAGATAATTATAATTTATCATAATACCATTTATTTCTATATAATCAATGGACAACCTCATGTATCTGTATTTATTATTAATGAAGAGAATAGGGGCTCAATATGGTGAAACACTAGGTTAAATATATCCTTAATCACACAACTCCCCTAGTTTTTTTCTCAAATACACTAATTTCATAGTGGTATTATAGGATTTAATTGATATTGGTCTTGAATCTAGGATTAATTCTACATAAAAATTGAATTTACACTCTAGTGGACATAAAGGTAGTTCCTCAATAAATAAATCAATTTATTCTTATAAAATAGGCAAACCATAAATTTTATGACTACCATTACCTTCATTATATTTTGTTTTATATAATTTCATAGTAATATCATTTAGAAGATACACTGTGGGTGGATCTAAAAATGACTCAGATGATGGAGTCTCTAATCTAAATAAAAGGAATCCACCTTCTTTATAATAAATCCTAATTTCCTTCTCCTTGTAATAAATTTTATACATCATATTTTAAAATCTTGTCCATAAAAATATTATATCGATTTCAGCAATAGGTATAATAATAAATTTCACAAATATGACATATATATGTGTCATAATGGGAACTTTTTAATATATCCATGTTTTAAAGATATTTCCACTTGGATTTTTGACTGATAACTTCCTTCCTAAGGTCCTAGAGAAATATATAATTTTTTAAAACATTGAAGATATAAAAGTGTGTGGAGGTATATAATTAAATAAATAATTGGATAAATTTTAATCCATTATTAAATTAAATTCCACCACATCATTGGGAACTTTTAGGTTAGCTATAGAAATCACATGGGAATGGGAATATCCTCTTGGCCTCATCTGTGGAATATTTCCTTCAGTATTGGATAATTTCTTTGAATTATTCCCCATTTCATTATATCTAAATCCCTGAAAACCATTTATTGTTTTCTTCCCTTCACATTAATTATCATGATGAACCTTATCACCACATTTGTGAAAAAATCCCATGCCCTTTAATCTTTTTACAGTATGTATCTTCCAATAATTTTCACATGATATAAATTTATTCATTTTATTCTTCTTCTTCGATAAGTTCCCTTTTTATGGTATCCATCTGACCTCCCCTTCTATTTATTCCCTTTTAATTTATAATATCTAGAATATTACTTATATGTTTTTATGTCACATAAAAATATTTCATCATATGATGGAAAATGTTTATAAACTATTTCCCTTGGGAGACTTTGAATGAGCCCTTAAAATAAATGATTGATCTTGTGTTATGTATTTCATATGTAATCCCTATAATTCATTCCTAGTCTTGTAAAGGCATCCTCAAACCCTGTAACACTTTTACCTCCTTTTTCTTTAAGTTGATGAAATTTCTATTCATTTTAATTCCTCTCTCAAAAGGGAAATATTTTGCGAGGAATGATTCCTTAAAATATATCCATTACATATGTTATATTTTATCTCCACCTAGGGTTTTGGATCAATGACCACCATTGACTATTATCATCCATCATATATTATACTTATAGTATATCCTTTTTATTTTAATAATATCCTAAGGGTTGAAATATATTTCCAAGGGTCCTAATCAATTTATCATCTAACACTAGATTATTATCCCCACTAAATGATGGGTGATTCATTCTTATTAAGTGATCCAACATAAGAGAATCACAAAGTGGAACAATTTTTTTTCCAATGTGAGTATGTTTGTTCAATATAACATAATTAAGCTTCCTTAATATAACCATTATCTACTCAGTTCAAATACATATTGAATTGGATTACTTAGTAGGGAAATCTCTATTTTGGCCATGATTATGGATAACATTATTTCTTCCAGGATCCATTTAATAACAATGGAATATACCGAATTACATCAAAAAATTATTAATTTTTAACCATTATTTATAATTCTAAATCTGTTGTAACACATAAAAAAATAAAAAATTTATTCATATTTTATCTCAAAATATTAAAATTGGTTTATTTGGGAAAATATTTATTTTAAAATCGTTCATAATGGTTAGTAAATAAAATGTAAAATATCCAAATCTTTTCCATGGGATTTTCAAATGAGGTGCATAGTAAGACATGTTTTTTTTCCTATTTCCGACACTTTCGTTGGGGCGCATACATCCATACATGGGGGATGCAAAGGTATTTCCCTGTATTCCAGCTTTCCAAAGGCAGGCGACATCCGTTCCTTGTTCAGGGATGTTTGCTCCTTGATCGAAATGGGATGATGGGATGTCTGTTCTTCCTTCCGTGGATTCCTCCTCGGAACTCATAACCTAGTCGAGGTCTACCTTATAGATTTAAGACGTTGTTCGTGAAACTATTCATGGTTCCATATCTTCATGGACGCCAGTTAATTACACTACTTCTATAAGTACATTCCAAGGGGTCTGGTTAGGGTAGCAACCTTTGTTTAGGGGAGTAGTCACGTGGGGCATCACTAGCATTTCTGGAAGCCGAGGGATTAGTGTGTCAGTATTTTGTCCCTTATTATAGGGCTTCTCATGGGCGTGGAAGCCTGAGGCATCCCACATCGGACTGGGGGAATCATATGCCATGGGAATGTATCTAAGGTTGTCATCATCTTACCATGTTTAACACAGGGTATGTCGCAAGTTTAACATCCAGTGGAGACGGATTGGGCTGATCAGAACATTGATGAGAGTGGATCAGATGGAGGAACCCCCTATAGGGAACACCGATACTTGGGGCCATCGCATGGTTGGCCTCCCAAATATTGTTAGTTGGAACAAGGAATGGGGTGGCATGATCCCACCGAGATGTGGTGGCCCGGGTAAGAATCAGGGTTGATGATGGATGGTTTCGTGGGGGGGGGGGTGTTGAATGGAATGGAGCCATCATGAGGATGACGATGGTTTTGGGCTTGATCCTCAAAAAGGATTCCTATGTATCCACGTGGCAGGGAATCAAAGTCCACGTAGTTCGTCTGATAGAGGGCTGCTGCTGAACAAGATCACAATGGCTTACTGCTGGATGGGGTCCACATTTTAACATCATACAGGATAGGGGGGGGACCGATGTGAAGTGGGACAGAACTACTGGATTTTGGGCTTGAACCTCAGGGAGTCTTCTTACGTACCTTGCCTTAACAAGGATCAAAGACCACGTCGTTCCAGCGGGGGTGTGGGTCTTGCACTCTAGGCTACCCATGGTGTTGGTAAACCAATATGAAGATGGTCAGAACGACTAGGGTGGCGGGCTTGAACATCTAGGAGGCTTCCTACGTACCCTACCTTGGCAAGGATCAATGTCCACATAGTTCGGATGTTGGGGCTTGGCGTACCGAGGGGAAGATGGTCAGGACCAATGGACGATGGTGGGCTTGAACCTCAAAGAGGCTTCCTACATACCCTACCTTAGCAATGATCAAAGTTATCATAGTTAGGGTGGTTGGGAACCAACGTGAAGGTGGACCAGGGGTCCAATGGTGGATGGTGGGCTTGAACCTTGGGGAGGCTTCCTACGAAACTTGCCTTAGCAAGGATCAAAGACCTCGTAGTTCTTGGAGGGTGTTAGTGAACCGACGTAAAGGAGGACCTGGGGTCCAATGGGTGGTGGGATTGAACCTTTGGGAGGCTTCCTATGTACCCAGCCTTGGAAAAGATCAAAGGCCTCATAGTTTGGAATATAGGGGATATAGTTTAAAGTCATGCAGGACGAAGGTGAACCGACGTGAATGGGGTCGGGACAAGTAGGTGTTAGGCTTGAACCTCAGGGAGGCTTCCTATGTACCCTGCCTTGGAAAGGATCAAGGACCACATTGTTCATGTATGGGGAATGGTGCTTACACAATAGGCTTCCCAGGGCAGATGTCATGGTCGGTGCTTTCTCTAAGCCTACTTGAGTCATGGTCGGTGAGAGAAACATGAGACAGTAGATACATGATGATCACGTCACAAAAGGTGCGTCCATGGGAAGTGAAGTGGGGATTACACATGATCGTATCCCAAAGAGGAAACATATTATTATGCATGGTTAGCAGCCCAAAGAGGTTGGGACTTACTCTAGGAGGGAGGCCCGATGGTGACAAAGCGCAGTTGGAGTGGGATTTGGGACCGAAGAAATGAGGTGCCCAGTGTCCATCCCACACTTTGCTGGCCCTAGGGACCGATGAAGAAAGGAGGATCCGGGATTCTGCCTCCTACAAGAAAGCTAGGGGATTACATAGAGATGGTTTCCCCTTCCCCGTGGACAAATTCCACTATTGTAAAGAGGATATCATCCCATGTGGAGGCTAGTGGGCATGGAGAATGTCCAAGGTGCAGGTACCCCACGTGTGAGGAATAGGGAGAGGTCACAATTTAATGTCATGTGCTGAGGACGAAGGTTCTTGGCAATTTAACGTCCTTTAGCTCAGACGAGTTTGGTTATCTCCACACCCCTAGGACTTACATAACTAGTAGCCTCTGCTCCTTGGTGTGGAGAGGGGACAGGGAAATCTGTGGATAAGGGGGTCATGGAGCGAACCATTGGGGGGTCCATGTTAGCATGGCTATGTGAAGAAGAAATAGTCATTAGCGTGCCTATGCGAAGAATCATGAGGCGAAGCAACGCAATGGGTGGTATTGTCTAGGGGACTTTGAAGTTGCTTCGTGCGATCCTAGGAGGTTGCACAGGAAATGAGTATATGGAGAAGGTACTGTGGACGTGGGAGGCACCCGAAAATGATCCTTGGGAGAGGAACATCACGGCTGCACAAGGTGGGAGTCTTGTGCGCAAAAGGGATCGTTGCATGAAAAGGGGCCTTTCCGGCAAGAAAAAGAGATGGCTCACATGAAAAAGTCTAGGCCGACACGAAATTGAGTGCTGGATGAAAAAAAAGAGTGGACCGACATGCAAAAGGAATTTTACGTCGAAGGCCTAATTGCGTGCAATTGGAAGGAATTCTGCGTGGGGAAAGGGCTCAACAGGACTTCAAATAAGATCATGCCCTGAGGGGTCTCGTATAAAGGCGGACCCCCAGGCAATCTGGTGCGAAAAATATATTACATAAAATCCATATTTTGTGCACACGAGAGAGGAATTTCGCACAGGGAAGACGTTTCATATTCTTCTTTTTTGAAGTTTAAGGGGAGGCCTTCTATTTATAGGTGTTCGGGATAGCGAGTCCGTGCGAGAAACACTTCAGAGCGGAATATTTCATCCCCCGATGTCAGCAGTGCGGAGATCCACCGCGCGAAGAGGGGGGGGGGGAGAAATACTTCCACGCCCTCACAGAAAACTCTCACGAGTCCCATAATTTTCCGCATGAGGCATATTTTTTTCATGCGGTTCGGTATGGTTTTAATGCCGCCCCTCCGAGACCCCCGAAATGGATCTCTGATTCCATATATGGATTCTCTTTTTCTCGCCCAAACCTTCTTTATCCCTAGGGTTCTTTTCAGCAACTACAAATGACCCCCCTTGGAATTCGATCGGTGAGGGGACACAAAGGTCAGATTTTGAGGAGAACGTCGAGAAATATGACTCCCTGGGGCTGCCGCATGCTTAAAACCAGAGCAACGTGAAAAATCGGTCCAGGGTGCGCAATCTGCTTTTCACGCATGCACGGAAACTGCTCATCACGCCTATAAAGGGTCCCGCAGGTCCCTCAGTTTTTACAGATTTTCTTGCGCGATAATCCGGGAGCTCTAGTGCGCCAAAATATTTACTCCGACTTTGCAAAAAAAAATGCTTTTATTGCACATAATTAACCATGATTAATCGTCTGTTTGTGCGCCAACCCGGGGTTTTCTGCGCCAACCCTGTTTTTTCGTGCCAAATTCTACTTTTTCGTGTCGACTCCTTAAAATCTTTCCGGCAAGACATGGCCGCCAATCGGGCTGACGGTGAGAGCGAGGCCATGTATTCTGCTCGAAGATATGAGATGGTCACCAACTATGTGGTTTATGGTGCCCGGAGAATCATATACAACAACCACACTCTCTTCAATATGTTGACCCCTGTGTAGAAGGAGTATGCATTCTCTTCCAATCTTTCGATCTGGGACTTCAGAATCTTGGAGGAGTTACATGTGCCAAGGTTTGAGGTCGACACACCGCAGTCATGGGTGACCTGCAAGGATGACCTAACCTGATATAACATCACCTACAACATCCATCCTGCTATAGAAACCAGGCACCTGGACGTTTACATTCTAAATTCTAGGACTAGGACCATCTCGGGGAGTGACCCTATTGCGAAGAGTTCTCTGGCCCTTTACTCAAGAACCTTTTGTCAGAGTGTTACTGACGAGACCAAAGGTTGGCTGCAAGATTGGGATATGCAGTCTGGAGGCAATTTCACCAGTTAATGGGCATGGTCGTATTGGGTTCTCCAGACATGCAACCAGTTTGCGGCTGAACTGCGGCACATCGGCTTGTTCAAGTCGGTGTGGACGTCGCAGTTTCATTTCTATCACCAGCCTGATCTCAGGATAGAGTAGTTTAATCAATGGTCCCCCGACACCAATACCTTCCATCTTCATCACGAGGAAGTAGGCATCATCCTATGGGAAATCCATTTCATCAGGGATATCCCTTTGGATGGGCAACAATATGATGAATTCCTCCTGACGAGGAACATCTGGGGTGACGGATCACAAACTCCTATGCTGACATGGCACCTACTAGAGTTGGATAAGGAGAGGCTGGGGGTCATGTATTTCTTGAAGGACATCGCATAGCCGAAATGGTTCAGCTTATTCCTGAAAAGAGACCCAGGCGTCAAAATGCTAGGGCGAGGGAGGTGGTGTCAGACCGCGGCACAGAGGAGAAAGAGCGGATCATACTGGATAATCCTAGAGGTGGGGGACTATTAGTCATGGGGCTTCAGTATAAATGAGATTCGGGAACCAAATGTCCGATATTCTTGGTTCCTTTCCACATTTCAAAGTGGGTGGCTCTTACCGATGAGGGACTCAAGGATGGGAGTTCGCCCAGCGACCCTGGTGATGGCCGACATCATGGACACTAATCAAAGATTCAACCTGGGAGTCCCCATGTTGGCCTGCATGTATGACATTTTGGGATGCATTTCAAGAGGAGGGTCATTGAAGATGATTTGTGCCCCCTTCTAGATCTTTTATAGCTGGGTCACGACCCATTGTGGTTTTTATACCTTCTCGAACGCCATTAATCCTCCAGGTAGTGGCCTGCAACCTTACTTGCTGAACATCTCTGGGGTCATGTTGTTGACGCTCAATGAGGAGGGAGTAAGGATCAGGATCTAAAATCATGCCAACTTTACTTTCAGCCTGTTCCCCACCCCGACAGGCCAAATGGTAGATAACGGTCATGGATCACTGATGCAAAGGTAATACTTCCAGAGCATCATAGGTGGGGTGCTTGTGGCTCAGATTGACAGGAAGATCTTTTGCGAGCCCTAAGTGCCTTCCAGGATTTCCAAGCAGTTCGGATGCTTTCAGCGGATGCCAAATAAGGTGTAAATAGATGTTTGGGAAGAGGGTAACCCATGCGTTCTTCTCCAAATGTTTCTGATGTTCATAGCCCAGGGCTCTGACGATGTCATTACCTTTCCCCCCACTAGAGTTGACGCTGGCCTCTCAACAGAATATTCCAAATATTTGGATATAGCGTACCCTGAGGGAATTTTGCAGAAGTGAGTCTGTTAGCTCAAGGTAGTCAGTGTAGAACATGGGCGGTGAGAGAGAAGACATGGTGTTGTGGAGGGGGGAAGGTCGGAAATGTGTCAGGAAACCGGGGCCGCACAGGCCGGGACTTTAGTAGTGGGGACGTCGCATGGTGCGGCTAGGCCCTAATCGCCTAGGGGAGAAGGGCTCACGTAGAGGCCATGGAACTCCCATGGAAGTAGATAATTTATCTACTATAACCCTCCAATGACGCAATCTTCTCAGCTATGTGGTCAGCCTGGATGACCCTACGACAGTCGATGAGTATGGAAGCTCTTTGGAAAAAGATAGTGTGAGACAGAATCCAGCTGCCGAAGGTCGGACTTATTCGGTTTATCGAAAGGGTGAAATTTTATCATTGGAATGCCTATCTAATGACCATGGACATGTATTCACGCCAACGAGGTCGGCGTGGGGAGCCATCTCTCTTGGTGAAAGTTATGCTCAGCCAGGATCATGATCCAAAAAAGATTTCGTTAGAGGATGAAGACAACGATGATGAGCTGGAGGGCTCCAAGACAGAAGGGGAGGAATAAGGAGAAGGTGAAGGAGGGGTGAAGAAAACGAGGAGCCTACAGGTGGGGGTCTCAGAGGGTATCCCATCAAGGGAGTCACCAGGAAATTGGAGAGATCGTCGGATTTTATGTGAATATAACTGAGCTTCTTGAGGTATGTCTCATCCCTTATCCATGCTTTCCCCTTATCATATTTTGTATCCCTCAATTAGATCCCCTTATCCTGTTTAGGAGCATATGGGCATTGACCAATGGTCTCCATTCAAAGGAGAGGAGGTACTGGTAGAACAAGGTGGGGAGCTAACACCCATTATTGAACTGACGAGCATTGAGGGATCCCCCGTAATGTCATCTCCTGTGGAGGCCAAAACACCAGAGGCTGATTCTTTGGGATCCTAAATGTTCATTACTTTAATGCCGATTAATCACCATTGGAGAGATCAATTGATCAGGGTTTCCCTTGTTTGTGTAGTAATTACAGCCTTGGAGGCTCGTCGGGCTGCGGAACCCGGGTCATCTGCAATCGATTCGACTACAAACATGTTGTCCCATTCATGCCACACTTCTCAAATTGAGATGGCCCAGAACACGGTGAGAAGAGAGCAGTGGACATCAGCAATACTCCTGTTGGGGCAGGGCCAGAAGTCGGCGATGGAGATACTGAGACTGAGGTGAGAGGGGACGGTCGCCCAGGCATTGAAGATCCCAACCCCTTGGGAGGGGCGTTCGAAGAAGACCATGCTGTTGGTCTGTTGGATGCTTTCCACAACTATCAGCCTATAGACCCTAAGGATATTGATGATTCAGACTCAGAGGTGGCTGAGGAGAGCCCAATGACACATCACAAAGGGTGGAAGTGCATCATGCGCTATCTCGGTCATCCCCATACAGAATGGATGAAACAGACGGGATCGCACCAAACCTAGCTACTCTTTCTCTATGCTGGAGGGGAAGATGCTCAACACCTTCATTCGACGGTTCGTGACTACATGGCCTAGAAGCTGTGCGAGGGAAGCCAATGCTCCGATGTAGCCCAGTTTCGGGAGTAGTTATGGAGTACCCAAGTGTTCATCCGGGAAGAACAAGAGGCCTGACGCCTTGGAAAACATGTGAAAGCAAAGGATATATTCATTGTAAACTGTTCGGAGCTTATAGAGTAGTTAAGGGCCCAGCTGGCCGATGCCCAATATAAACTAGTGGAGGCGGGTAACCAAATATCTGCACTTCAAACTGAATAGGAGCAAGCACGGGCTAGAGCCAGTGGAATGTGCTCTATGGCCGCTGATGAAGAGAGAGTCCTCAGGGGGTGGGAAGCAATCCTGGAGGCCACCATCCAAAAGGTATCGACACTAGAATAGTACATCCAAGAAGATGACCCTTAAGGGCTCTGTTTTGGCTGAACTCATAAACTTACTTCTCCTTATTGCTTCTTACTCTGAACTGCATGTATGGATACATGTATGGAAGGATTCATTTACTCGTTCATTTGGTTTACAGCATTCAACTACAATCCTGAAACAAATAGTAATCCATTCCTAAGGTCACGTAGGTCACACCCAATGTGAGAAACAAGAGATATTCGTACTATTACTTCATTTTAATGTAGGATCGTCGACCAAGATTTGGGCACCCGAGGTTCGAACAACCAATTAAAATTTTTGGAAAGAGAAGGGAGAGACCTGACTAGAGAATGAGGTTCGCGAAACATCCGAGTTACTATTTTCCCAATGTGCTCTTGTCCACGATCAGGATTACGCCAAGGGTGCTAGAATCAATCCGAACAGATGGGAATGGAAGGTGTGAATTACGATACCCAGGATTCGGAACACCGTGGGGGTGGCGTGACAATGAAGAATAACTTTTGACCACATTCAAAACATAGTATCCTTATTGTGTTAGCCTGGAGTGGAGATAGAAAATGAGGGCCGAATGCTGACCATGTTCGAAACACGGGGCCTGACACAAAATATCACCCATTAGCCTTCCAGAATGTTTGCCCAGGACAATAGGTGGGGCATAGGCCGAGAATCCATACTGTTAGGGGGTTACCTTATACATGAAATAGAAAGAGGGTCCTAATAAGGGGGACGCAAAGGGTGGAATGTGAATTGATGGTCCGTGCGAACAGAATCCAACACTCTTGAAATTACGCCATCGTGGTGGAAGCTCATTAGATGGGCGCATCAAACTGATCATGGATCATGCCTTCTTTTGGACATGACCACTCTGTTGAGGGAGCTGTAGATTCCCAATGTCATCATGGGGAATCCCAAAATTGTTCAGGGCAAGGCTACAGTTACATGGTTCCCCACAAGGGGTTTGGCCAGGGGGCCTGAACTGAGGAGTACTAGGATTTACGATTCCTAGGGATAGACCCAAGGCGAAATGCCTAGGTGTATCTATGTATCCCATGAGGATGAGAATCAATCCATCTGTAGTTCTAGAAGAGATATTAGTTTATGGACTTAGATCTCGGGCCATGGATGGTGGGAAGTGCGGGAAACATCTGGTGGGGTAATTATAAAACCCGACATGAATAGGAACCTGGGTTTCCAACGACCACCTGTTCCCTGGGAAAGTTTTAGGTCAAGGGGCCGAAAACGAGAGTTAAGATGGGCCTGAGTCAAGGTACACAGATGTTCCTACATATCTCATGAGAATGCGAATCAAGCTATACATAGTTTTAATAGGTGGCACAGTATGGTACTAGTTCCAGGAATAAAAGGGGCGTGCAGGTGTGGCCATCGCACCAAAAGAAGAGGTATTTTATGTATCTTGTTTGTCCTTTAAGGTGAATTGTTTTTTTGTGAAGCGACGGGCCTAGGATAGCAAGTCCCGACATCATCACAAGAATCAATCCATATGAAGGCGTTGAAAAATGGTATGGTGTGTGACCGATACCAAACATGGTGTCCCCTTGAGTGAGGACATCACGATGTAGTGCCATTCTTTGTCGTGCATCTAGGATGATAATGTCACATTTTATGGTCATGTGATGGGACTAGGCATGCATTTTAATGTCATGTGGAACATACTTAGTGAAAACAAGGCTAAAGGAGGAATGTGCACGATTTAATAATACATACCTGATGCGAATGAGTCCAGGATCCCATACCACACCGTATGCAGTTCCGTGAAAGAAACCTCAGGCCAAGGGGCCAAGATAGAGGTAAGAGGGTAAGGGGCAGGAGCAACTATCTCCCAATTGAGCTGGACCAGAAATCGATACGTCTGGGTGTTCCTGTGTATTTCTAGAAGTGATCTTAGTTTATGGTCTTAGAGCTCGGACCATGGAGAAGCAGGACTATCCCAAGTAAAGGTGGACCTTAACCCAGTCCCTAAGCCTACATGAGTCGGACTCAGTTTAGGAAACAAGGTCAGATATGGTATCTGCAATACATGAAATATATGAAAAAGGGGGAATCAGGGGAGCCCCGAATGATTGCCTTATTGCAGTTTTTTCCTCCTAACGTGCAGATGCGCACTGAGGAATAGTACCATGAGTTTTGAAGTTCTACCTGGACATGATGAGTTGGAGAATGGAGTGAATCATGTAACTGACATTTTGTTCTTAGTGGGGTTGGCGTGATGATGGAGGATAACTATTGACTGTGTTCGAAACACAACATCCATATCGCATTAGCATAAAATGGGGACAAAAAAATGAGCATCGACCGTTGACTGTATTCGCAACGCGGGACTTGCATCGATTTGTTGTCTGAAACCCTTGAGGATGTTGTCCTATAATGGTAGGAGGGCCCTTGGTCTAATCATACATGCCATTCGGGGGTCCCTTTGGATGTGAAAGGTGATGGAAGTCTAGATGAGGGAGGACACAAAGCCTAAAAAATGGGTAAAGGAATGTCCGAGTAGAGTCCGACATTCCATGTACAAGAACTGAGTACCCTTAGGCACATTGGTGAATTGCTGAAGAGGGTCGAAGAGGGTTCTCAACTTGAGAGTCACCGATTTGAAGGGATGAATTTAGAATACAGGTATTGAGAACTCCTAGGAGGGAGACGTATGTGGCATGTTCGTTACAAACCTGAGATGAATGATGACATAATCCCATACCACAACATATACTCCTCTCCCTGGGAAAGGGTAGGCCATGGGGCCAAGTTGCGAGGGAGATTTCTGAGAGATGGGGCTGGACCCAAAGTCTAGACATTCGGGCGGTCCTATATATCTCTTAAGGATGGGAATAAAGCCACTCATAGTTCTTTAAGGCACATAGGGGTAAGATACCCTAGCAAGGTGGTGTACAACACGAAGAGTAACCCGGCATGAATGAAGACATAATCCCATACCACACCATACAACCCTATATAAGAACTTGGTCCAGGGTCCAGAAAGGTCCAAGGGGCCTGAGGCTAGGCCTCGGTCGGAAAGCCCTGACCAGTCTGTAGTTTAATCTCTTGCCGTGATGAAGAAAGTGGGTAAGATACCCCACACATAGGAGGTTCATGTCTCAATAAGTATCCCGACATAAATGAGGACATAATCTCGTGCCACACTTTACAACCCTAAATAAGAACTTGGACTAGGGGCCCAAAAAGGCCAAGGTGCCTAAGGTTGGACCTCAGTCGGAAAGGCTCGACCAATCTGCAGTTTAACGTATTGCGGTGAGGAAGAAAGTGGTTAAGATACCCCGCATACAAGAGGTGCACGGTGCGACAAATATCCGAACGTAAATGAGGACATAATATCATGCCACACCGTAAAATCCCGAGTGAGAACATGGGTTGGGGGCTCGAAGAGGCCAAGGGGCCTGAGGCTGGGCCTCATATGGGAATCTGTACGTCCTCTTATGTGGTTACCTCCTCATCACAGATCTTAATCCCACGTGAGCAGTGCTCGGTGTGGGAAACAAGGAGACGACATCGGCTCTCCCCGTCATATAGGGTCTAATAGCTGGCATTTCCAAAAGTGAGTTCATTGCTTCGATATACAATGGGGAAGAATGAACCACTGCACTCAATGTTTGGGACATCTTGGGTTGGTTCTAACGATGATGGATAGCTTTTGACCATGTTCGAAACACAGCGTCCCCATAGTGACCTGAAATGTGAACAACAAATGAGCATCGACCGCAGACCATATTCACAAAGTGGGACTTGTATCGTCTTGTTGCTCAATATCCTTGAGGACGTTAGACCGAAGCGGTAGGAGAGCCCTTGGGCCTAGCATCCCTACTATTCGGGGGACCTTCCGGATGGGAAGGATGATGGAGTCCCAATCAGAGGAATGGGTAAATCATAACTGTACCCATACATTTTAAAGTCAACCAGGGCGGTGAAAGAGGAGAACACCTCTGGAGAGTGGGACGTACATCCAGATTGAGATGAGCTAGATGTGAATTGGGGAAAAAGTCTGCACCCCACCATATGTCTTGTTCTGAGGGAAAAGTTTTGAAATTTGGGATGGGCCAATAGACAAAATGTTCAGGCGTTCCTACATATCCCATGAGGATGGGAATCAAGCTGTACATAGTTCTTGAAGTCCATGTGGTTTAACGTCATACAGTGAGGATGTGGGAGGATAGAATAATAGGGAGTGGGCACCTAGGGCGACAGTTATAATCCTAACATGAGTGGGGCTAAGGAAGACTACTCCATATCATGCATGGATCCTCTGATAGAACTATACCCAGGGGGTAGTAAAAGAGAAGAGTTGGGGTTGGGATCAAGACGGGGCATCAGAGTGTTCCTAAGTATCCCATGAGGATGGGAATCAAGACATATGTAGTTATAATGGCATAGTTTAATGTCTTGCGGGGCGATGCATAGTTTAAAGTCATGTAGGACTGAACAGTTTAATATCATGCTCGACCAGCGTGAAATTTAGGGTCATGTGGGACCAAACAGTTTAGGGTCATGCCAGACAAGCGTACAGTTTAGGGTCATGCGGGACCAATCAGTTTAGGGTCATGCAGGACCAACACGTAGTTTAGGGTCATACGAGACTAGGAAGTTTAAGGTCGTGCAATACCAGTAGGCTCAAGAAAATTATTTCATGAGGAACTTGGCATTGTAAGGAGGAGTTATATGCTCACCATCCATGGTCACTAGGGTGTATGCTCCATTGGGGGAAACACTGTGAATTATGTAAGGTTCTTCTCATTTTGGCTCCAACTTGGGTGGTTTCCTACCAGGGATCATTGACACCATGAGGGCCAATACCAACTCTCCTTGTAAGAAAGATCCTAGGCGAACCTTCTTTTTGAAGGCCATAGAAATATTATTCTGATTTCTTTCAAGATTGTGCAAGGCACAAACCCTATTCTCTTCTAATGCTTCCAATTCAGCCAGATGAATTTCGGCTAACTTATCTGGTGCCAACTGGCCATAGACTGCCATGCTTAATGAAGGTATATGGATCTCGATGGGTAGGATGACCTCATCTCTGTACACTAGGGAATATGGGGTCACCTAGGTGGAATTCCGAGCCGTCGTCTGATAGGCCCAGAGGGTGTTGTGGAGATTGTCCGGCCAACTCTTCTTGTTCTAACCAACCATTTTCTGCAAAAGGTTAGAGATGGTTTTGTTGAATGCCTCGATCTTCCCATTCTCCTGCGTGTGGTAGTGGGAGTTATTGTTCGAACAGATGTTTTACTCGGCGTACAATTTTTTCAGCTTAGCTTCTCGGAAGTTGTTGTTGTTATTTGTGAGGACGACGTAAGGGAATCCAAACCGGTAGATGATATTGGATCTCACAAATTAAATGATATAATGGGCCTCGACCACCTTGAGCAGAACCACTTATTCCCACTTGGAAAAGAAATCCAAGGTGTTCAGGATGAACTTTCACTGGAGAGCTATCGCCAGTGGGTATACTCCCACGACATAAAATCAACATACCACGAACGACCAAGATTACATGGTGGAGTCGAGAGGTTCTGGATGCCGATGCAAGAATTTATCATGAATCAGGCATGTGTGACATATCTTGGAGAACTCAATGCAGTCATGGATCATGGAGGGACAAAAGTATCCCAATCTCCAGATTTGATGAGAGAGCTTCAGCCCAGTCTGGTGGGCGCTGCAGAATCCAGTGTGAACCTCTTGTATGACCTGAGAAATCTTGACCCCTTGGATGCAACAAAGGAGAACACCATCATACCCTTGATTGTAGAGGATCTGCTCAATACTGGGACCAATCTGGGGGGTAAACTGCAATGCGCGGCATCAGATTCTGTCACGCTTGGCCCAATCATCTAAGAGGCAACCATTTTGGAGATACTCGACAAAAGGGGCTCTCTGGTCAGGAGTTTCTTCAACCACTACATCTGAGGGACCTAGGGGTCCTAATGTGGAGGCTCCGGTGGTAAGATGGCTTACTCGTAGGCCATCGTCATCATCAGGGGTGACAGGAGCAATGAATCTCTGATTTTCCACGTGTATAATCAGATCATCCTACTCAGGTTCTGCAAATGATGTAGCTAGGCCATCCAGGGAATCATCTTGAGCATTCTGAGATAGAGGGACATGAGTAACTTCTGGCCGAGATGGAAACTAGCCCATTAAGAGGAGGGTGCTCTCCAATAATGGTGTGAGCTCTGGATTTCTAACGACATAGTCACCGTTGATTTTCTTGATGACTAGTTCAAAGTCCCCTTTCACATGAAAATTGGGCACATCGATCTCGAGGGCCAGCTCGAGGCCAGTAATGAGGGCCTGGTACTCTACCTCGTTATTGGTGCAGCCCTCTGAAAAAAAGAATGAGTATGGGAGAATGCCCTACACCGGAGTGATGAAGATGATTCCCATGCCTACTCTGTTGAGACTTGGATCATTGATTCTCCTGCCAGTGGGGCTCTGGGAGGCACCATCAAAGTGCATCTACCAACATGGGATGGCAGGATCTACCGAGAGTATTGCCTCATCGGGAAAATCTAGGTTCAGGGACTGGTCCACAGGGTCTGGATGCGTAGTTATAAAAGTTACCAATTCTTGTCCCTTGATAGCCTTCTTAGGCACAAACCTGATGTTGAACTACTGGAGGATTACTGCTCACCGTGCTAGACGGTCGATAAATATAGGGCGGTTCAGAATTTACTTCAGCGGGTCAACCTGAGACACCAACTATACCTCGTGGTGCTGCAGGTAGTGTCACAACTTTTGCATGGAAAATACGAGTACAAGGCAGCTCTTTTCGATGGTGGAGTATCTGGTCTCTGTATCGAGGAGCATGCGACTGAGGTATTAGATGTTTTTCCTCATCCCATCATTGTAATTCTAGGTGAGGAGGTGCCAATAGATCATTTCAGGGAAGTCACGTACATAATAAGTGGTTTTCCGGAGATGGGTGGCATAAGGACCGGAGGTCAGAGCAGATACTTCTCGATTTCCCTGAATGCGGTCTGGCACTATTCATCCCACTCATAGGCAGAGCCTTTGTTCATGAGTCGAGAAAAGGTCTTACACTTGCCATCCATATTCGTAATGAATCGGCATATGTATTCTAAGTGGCCTTGGAAACCACGAAGCTCCCGAATATTGCTTGGGGGATGCATCTAGCTGATGGCCTTGATCTTTTCTAGGTCTATCTCGATACCCTAGTACATGACAAAAAATACAAGGAATTCCCCAAAGGTGACCCCGAAGGCTCATTTCAACGGATTCATCTTCATGTGACAGGAACAGAGTTAGCCGAACACTTTCTCAAGGTCCTTGAGATGGTCCGGGTGCTGGTGAGATTTGACCACCAGATCATCCACATATCATTCCACCAATGTCCTGAAGATGGGCTTGAATATGCGGTGCATGGCCCACTGGTAGGTGGCACCTGCATTATTTAGGCCAAAGGGCATAACCTGGTAAAAAAAGTACCTTGAGGTTCCCTGAAAGATGTGTAATCCTTGTCCTCAGGGGACATTAAAATCTAATTATATTCTGGAGTAACCATCCATAAAGAAGAGGTCTTGGAATCCAGCCATCGCGTTGATCAACAATTATGTCACTGGAAGGGGAAAGAAATCTTTCAGGATGTGACGGTTGAGATCTCGAAAGTCGATGCAGACTCTGATCTATCTGTTCTTCTTCCTGACTGGAACAATGTTGGCTAGCCACTTGGGGTACTGGACCTCCTAGAAGAAGTTAGCTCTGATAGGCTTGTAAACTTTTTTCTGGACCATGGAACCGTGGGATGGGTGCATCTTTCTAGGAGGCTGCTTGAACCCGCGATGATTTGCAGGAAGACCAAGGTGGTGGACGACTACCTCAATATCTAGTCCTGACATCTCATTGTAACTTCAGTCAAATACATCACGATGCTTCTTCAGGAAATCCACATACCACTGCTGCTCCTCGGGGGAATGGCGGCACTGATCAATGTGGATCTCAGATCTTCCTCGCTACCAAGGTTCACCTGTACCAGTTCATCGACCATGGTAGAGACGCCTTCTTCAAAGGTAGTGAGAGCATCATTCAGATCTTCTTCTTTGCTTGAGGAGGGGGAATATCTATCAAGCGATGCTTCCTCTGGGTCAACGGATCCTGACGGGAGGCTAGTGCCAGCCTGGGCAGTGGTGGACAGCATATCATGAGATTCACGTGCTTTCAAAACCATAGCATTGAAGGCATTCGATCTGATCCCATCTGGTCTTCCGCCCAAGGGGACACGCTTGATGATATAAATGAAAAAGTGGAGCGTCAGCTTGAGCCGGTTAATTCTAGCCTGGCAGAACATACACGTATAACGTACTGTCGTTGCTAGGGGGCGGACATCCTAATACCGTACGGGGTTAGGAGGCTCCGGGATCACCTGTGCCTAATTTTTGTTGGAATACAAGGTGATCTTCCGTTGTCGCTTGGACTTGGGAAACTGTTTCTCCCTTGTGCCAGAGACAACAAAACAGTGCCCCATGTCAGGGGTCATGGCCTCTAACAGATGGATCAGAAATACGTAGGCATCATTCAGACCTGCCTAGGGGTCAGTTGCGATTGGGAAGGGTTCAAAATCACTTTCCTGAATCTATTTATCCTTGCTCTTGTAATAGTCGACATCCAGGTAGCGGTATTCACAAGAGGCGAAAGGAGATGCATCGCCTTGGAGTACACCTACTCGGCCATTAAGGGGAGAATTGAGGCACTGGTGATAGGATGAGGGGACCTCCGCGTGCAGGTGGAGCCATGGCCGGCCCATCAATTCATTGTACACAGTGTCCTGGGAGACAACCATAAACTCGGTGCTGGCAACTAGGCCGCTGAACTAGTTCTTCAAGAGAATATTACCAACTTGGGTCTGCTCTATCCTGTCGTATCCCTAGATCCTTAAATCATAGGGAGTCAGGTCATCTTCAGATAACCCTAGATTCCAAAGCGTTCGCATCGTGATAAGGTTGATCTCGGAACCGGTGTCAACAAGACAGTGACGAACATCTACGCTGTTAAATTGGTCGGTGATGTACATCTGGAGGATGTATCCCAGAATGGGAGAGCCTTCATCTTCTCCAGAAAATGAAATTATGGCCTGACATTCAGCGTTCTCTAATGATTCAGCATGAAAGGCTTCTGCAGCCGCTACCTCTATCTCAAAGTGGAGAGGGCTTCTCAAAACCTCAGTGAGGGCCTCGTGCATATCTGGTGACAGATTAAGGGATTCAAGGATGGAAAGCCTCACCGGGATGCCGAAAAGTTGCTTGATAGCATCATACTTATGTGCCAGGAATGAACTTATGGCTGAAGGAGGTCATTCTATGATCAGAGGCATGGAGGGCCCTGTCGGCTGGACTGGTGGCTGGTTGGTGCTAGGCATATCCTGTTGCTCACTAGTATAAGCCCAAAGATTTGCTACCAGATGAGAACCTAACGACTGAGATCAGCTTGTAGCAGTGCGAGACTGGTCACGGAATGGACGAGGCAGCTCTGTCTGATCTAGTAACACAAACGGTGGTGGAGGAAGGCCTGACAACACCAGATGAAGAGGTTGTGCATGCCGAGTTCTGTGTTGGGCCTGTTGTCTGGTCTCAATGGCATGCAATACTTGGATGGAGGTTCCAACTGATGTGCCTTGATGACCCATGTGGCCGCAACTCTGCCGACATTGGCATCAGCTGGGGACATTGGGGGGTTCTCCTCGCGCTCCTCATTGCCAAGAGTCATATTGGGGTTTACCAACACAACGGTATTAACCGAAGCGTACCCTTGACTATTACTTGAAGAGTCATCCATCACTGGGTGGATTCTAGGAGAGATCCCCATCTTTGAGGAAATAAAGTCACACAGATTGTGGGACGATGATGGCATTGGTGAGGCGCGTTGCTTTCCTTTACTTCGCCTATGGTTTCTCTTCTTGGAAGAGGCTGGCTGAGAGGATGATGCAGAAGTGGTGGTTGCAACTTCTGAAGGCTCCAAATGATTCAAGTGTTCTCGAATGATGACATGGAAATGGGAGACCATTTTTCGAGCCATCCAATTATCACATTTCTGGGACTAATGGTTAGAAACCTACTTCCACTCGCCTTCGCTGTCGCTACTGCTGTCTATCTTTACAAAGACACCCACCACTTGTGCTGGGGCCGGGCCCAGCCTGACTATGTTGTTAATGACCTGGCCATGAACCCAGTCTTTAAACACATAGCACTGCATGAAGGTGTTCCCTAGAATTCGATGATAGGGGCAGTAGTTGGGGAGATCCGTGAGATTCACCTCTTTTGGCCTTCTACACTCAGGAAATCACACAATCCTCTACTATAAGGCGCTACAGAAGTAAAAGGGGACCTGATTCTTATTGAATGAGTAAGTCTGGTTTCTCCTCTCCAGAAAGGGGGGCCTTGGTGCCTGGACCTGGCGAGGAGTTGGAGGGGCCTGTCGAGGAGGCAGACACTAATTTTCTCTCCTGGGCGGTGGTGGCACATTCCGCGGAGGCGCTTGATGATTTGGAGGCGGACTTTGCTGAGCTAGAGGTTGCGCTTGAAGTGGAGGGAATCATCCAGGATGTGGGGCTGGTTCCACTGGTACAATTCTCGTTTCTTGGGGGCTTCTATTTGGGCCACCGCGGTGGGCTTATCTCAAGCATCCCTCCTCTCCGGAATTACAGGGTATAACAGACGTGTGTGGATATCCTGTTGCAGAGCTTCCTCCTGGCGCTGGGTCTTATCAGAGAAGTCTCGAAACCCTGCAGGGTAGTATTGGGTGATCAAAGAGGGAACTAGTTCCCTATTGACGTTCCCTATGCATATCGTCAGTAATTTCTCCTGAGCCAGTGGCATGTCAAGGGAGTATGTGAGCCCCTTCCACCAGGCGATAAAGTCTGCGACTCACTCATCATGCCATTGCTTTCACTTGATGAGGACTGTGATGCTCGTTTTCTAGGTTGTAGAGATGAACTGGTAGAGTAATTGCCTGTGAAGGTCCTCATAGCTGGTTACGGATCCGACGGGGAGCTGGTTGTACCAGACGAATGTCGTTCCTTCAAATGTATGAACAAAGCAGTGGGGGTTGGCAGCCTCCTGTTGGGATGGAGTCCCTAACATGGGCCCACACATTGAGTTTAAGAGGGTCAGGTGCAACGGCAGGTCCCTCTTCCCATTAAACGGGGAGAAGGTGGGATTCCGGAAACCAGGAGGTGCCAACATATCATCCACCCATGCCGGATATTGCTTACCATAAGGTGGGATTTCCACATATCGCATTCCCAATGCCTCAAGGTGGGCTATGAGTACCGCCATAGGATCATCGTGGTGGGGGTCCCTATCTTGACGGGGATCCCTAACTACAAGTATGTTTCTGGGTTCTTCAATACAGTAAACAGGCTCAGAGGCTCGTAGAGCGGCTGGTGGAGCGGCCTACGGGGTAGTTGGGGGAACTTGGGACGGATTCCTTGGATTTTCGTGCCGTTTATGAGGGTTTGAAAAGACATACCATGTCCTCTTTCCGTGAGCTCCGACTTCAGCCCTGTCCTTCGGAGCAGCATGATCAGTGTTTCCTAGGGGCAGCTCGTCGATGAGAAGTTGTTCATTCCCCTGTTGTATTGGCCTAGGATCGTCGTAGTTGGGTCATCACTCTGCAGCACATTCCTCTAAGAGGTCATTGACCAACCTCTTCTGCTCAGGAAGTTGTTGGCACAACTTGTCCTTCTCGGGGTCCTCCTCCATCTTCTTTCACTAAGGAGGATGGGTCAGAGAGCTTAGCATCTTCGATGTGCTCTTTTCCTTTACTAAAATTCCGGCTGATTACAAATTCTTTGGTGGGTGGAGGGAGGCCTAGTAGGTTTCTCTGGTGGATTTTGATCCTCCCTGATGGATCCAATAGTGGTTTCATGCCCTCATGGGTAATTCCCTTTCGAGAAGCTCCAGATCATCCTCCTCATCTACTATAACGACCATGTTGACCACAACCCTTCTCGAAGGCATTTTTTCGATGTCGCCTAGCAGGTTGGGATGCCACTGGATAGGACTGAAGAGGAGGGAAGCATACTTCCCCCAGCCACTAATTTTCATGTGGGGGGGGGGGGAGGGGGTAGCTTCCTTAATAATAATGCGGAGTACCTTCATACTCTGAACACGTTTTTGTTGGAGGTTCGTGTAGTGACCTGGTGACTCGGGGAACTGGGCCACAGGGAGTGCATCCAACTCGATCAGACGGCATTTCTCACTGATACCTTTTAAATGCGCTTGTCTCCTTGGATAGACCATGAACTGATGATGAAGACTCAAATGCATTTCCCAGAGGGTGTAGTGGAAACACTCAACTTCCTCTGGGGTGAGAAATTATAGTATGTGGAAATTATGTGCTACCATGGGCCAGAAATTCTCATTGAAGTGGTCCACTACGAGGATGTTCCAGAAGCTCCTCATCTCAGATTTAGGGTCTGGCCCTTCATTACCCCACTCGTCAATTAGGGGTGGCTAAGGAACTGGCAGCAGTACTGAGGTATACCACAAGGATGGCAGGCTGGCCGGTGGAGAGTACAGAGAGCGGGCTAACTGGCCACCTATTCTCAGGATATCCTTCGAAGCGTTTAGTGACCTAGTCGTTGTGTCATGATAAGATGGGATGAAGGCTACCATTCCTGGATTAGGGGCTAGGGATTCTTGGTGATAGGCCGCAATGCTGCTCGCCTGCCATTGGTCCCCAAAATAATTCTTTGTGATCTTTTATGTAGGTAGAGAGCGCTTCTGGTGATGATGGGGGTGATTTTACGGTCGTAACTTGTGGGGTCTCTAGGTTTTCATCCTCCTGGATATACCTGTGGAGGGAGGTGGTAATCATATGGACATTGCATTCTGAGAGTACTAGGCCGATGCGCCTTGTTCCCGCCCCAACCCTTGACTCGGATGAGCGAGTGGAGGGTTCCCGTGCTGAGTCGTACTCCTCTTTTGAGTCTGAGAAGAGGACTGGTTTTATTTCCATCTGGATCTTCCCAGAATTCTTCTTTTGGTGGTGACAACCCGCCTTCCTTCCCCTGGGTGGCTCCTCGAGACAGGGTAGACTTCTGACATAGGGTCCTTCGGTCGCACTGGTGCTGGGATGGAGAGGGTTTCCACTCAAGAAAACCGGGGTGTGGGGAGTACTGTGACAGATGACAAAGGGGGCATGGAGAGGTTCAACTACATGTATAGAACTGTAGTGGGAAAGACCTCCGCTGGGACTGGAAGGAGCATGGGGAGGACCTCCATGATTGTTTTCCCATGTAATCTCAGTATGAGGAGAGTCCTTGTACCGGTCTGGCTGAACACGAGTAGGACCTCCATGCTGGGTGCGGGTGGAGCGAGGCTGGCCCTCACCCCTCTGGTTTCCGAGGTGAGGAGGACCTTTTCCAACTATTTAAAGGACATGGGGAGGGTCCCCACATGGAAGAGAGACCTGATGTTCAATGTCTCTGCACCACGGTCGGGGGTAGGAGGAACAACTCCATACCCAGTGTAATGTGGATGGGAGAGGCCTCTGTGTAAGTGGCATCATCACAAGGAAGGCCCTCACTCAGATTGGGGGAGGCACGAGGTGGACCTACATGCTGAGCCTCTAAGAAGGGAAGGACTACCCTTTCTGTGGTAGTGGTACTGGGAGGACCTCTGTACTAGGTGGCGTCGCAGCGAGTTGGTTCACGACGGCCACTACTTGTGACAGCGGCCAAGAGAGTCAACCCATCCTGCCCATGGGGTTGTTGGGGCCTCGATCCTGGTCAGTTTTATATGTTCCCCTGCTCAGTGTAGGTAGGGAACTAATGACATGCATCGATGGTGGATCGGGACACAGTAGTCGTCGACGTTGACGCACCCTGGTGGGCGTCCTCACCTAGTACCTGATGCTGGCGTCGGGTCGGACGTACCAGGGCTGGTGGTGCAGGTGTATAGCTTACCTGCTCTTCATCCAGCAAAGCCGGGCGGCGGCGTTGACACGGCCGGGTGGGATCCCTCGCTGGGAGCCCTTGGAATGGGACTCTGACTGGGGTGCCTCGGACCTCACCTACCTCATCGGCATAAGGCAGGGAGCCTTCAAGGCATTCTGAGGATAGGATCGTGAAACAGTTGTACGTCAGAGTGGGGAGCAATGTCTCCTTGTACGACCCTCATGGGCGACGTTGACAACGAGTCATGAACGCCTCCAAATCTAGGCAGGCCATATCCTGGGTCAGGATTATGCCCTCCTCCTCGTAGAGATGTACGAGGTCATTGATGACCCTCCATTGAATGATATTAGATGGGGAGAGGGGGTGTTGATTCCCTAGGGACATAGGTTTAGAGACCATTGCGGAAGCAGTGGAACCACGCGGGACTGCCGCGTTAGTGCTGCCCATGCCCTAGCACCGGTGTGGAGGAGGTGATCTCCTTCCAAATGTAGCAACCTGATTCCTAAAAGCAGGGAGATTAATTCATCAGTGCTGAGATAAAAAGGAATCGGAGACCAATTCCTGAGAACCATCCCCTAATCCATGGCCAGTAAGAGGGATCCACACTGAAAACATTGCAAAATAGGATGTCCGACGTTCTACTGCCCCAACTTCTAGTGAGTTTCACGCTGGGCCCACTATTTGATTGGCGGGACCCGGCGCCAGATAGCTGGATCTGGTGACACATCAATCTATTGATGCCCTGAGTGCTACTAATCTCTATATTTAGGAGAAGAAATTCATGTCATGTTCACCATTTCTGTTTCGGACGCTTTCGCTGGGGCACGCGCATTCGTCCGTGGGGGACGTGTAGCTGTTTCCCCACATTCCCACTTTCAAAAGTCGGGTGGCATCCGTTCCTTGTTCAGGGATGTTTTCTCCTTGATCAAAATAGTATGATGGGATTTCGGTTCTTCCTTCCATGGATTACTACTCAGAACTAGTTACCTAGTCCGAGTCTCCCTTATAGACTTAAGACATTGTTCGTGAAACTCTTCCTGGTGCCATATCTTTATGGATTCCAGTTAATTACACTACTTCTATCAGGACATTCCAAGGGGTCTAGTCAGGGAAGCAACCTTTAGTTTGGGCAGTAGTCACATGGGGCATCACTGGCGTGTCTCGACACTGGGGGATTGGCGTGTCAGTCTTCTATCTCTTATTATAGGTCTTCTCTAGGGCGTTTAATCCCAAGGCATCCTACATCGAACGTGGGGTATCATATGACATGGGAATGTATGTGAGGTTTTCCTCAGCTTCCCATGTTTAACACAGGGTATGCTGCAAGTTTAACGTCCAGGGGAGATGGATCGGGCTGATCAGAATACTAACAACAATGGATCAGATGGAGGAACCCCCTAGATGTAACACTGATAATGGGGCCATCTCGTGTGTGGCCCCCCGAATGATGTTTGTTGGAATGGGGAATGGGGTGGCATGATCCCACCGGGATGTGGCGGCTCGGGTAAAAATTAGGGTGGATGATGGAAGGTTTTCTGAGGGAGTGGTGAATGGAATGGAGCCATCATGAGGATGACAACGGTTTTGGGCTTGATCCTCGAAGAGGCTTCCTACGTATCCCCGTGGGAGGGAATCAATGTCCATGTAGTTCGTCTGATGGAGGCTTTCCACTGAACTGGGTCACAATGTCTTACCACTAGATGGGGTCCACAGTTTAATGTCATGCTGGATGGTGGGCAGACCGATGTGAATTGGGTCGTAACCGCTTGATGTTGGGCTAGAACCAAGGGGAGGATTCTTATGTTCCTTGATTTAACATGGATCAAAGACCACATAGCTTTAGCAGAGGTGTGGGGATTACACTCTAGGATTCCCTTGGTGTTGGTGAACTAACGTGAAGATGGTCGGAATGACCAGGGTGGTGGGCTTTAACCTCCGGGAGGCCTCCAACATACCTTGCCTTGGAAAGGATCAAAGTCCACGTAGTTCGGAAGTTGGGGCTTGGCGAACCCACGTGAAGATGGTCGGGACCAATGGACAGTGGTGGGCTTGAACCTCAGGGAGGATTCCTACGTACCATGCCTTATAAATGGTCAAGGTCCTTGTAGTTTGGGTGGTTGGGAACTGACGTGAAGGTGGACTTGGGGTCCAATGGTGGATGGTGGGCTTGAACCTCAGGGAGGCTTCCTATGTACCTTGCCTTAGCAATGATCAAAGACCTCGTAGTTCCTGGGGGTGTCAGTGAACCGACGTGAAGGAGGACCTGGGATCCAATGGGTGGTGGGCTTGAACCTCTGGGAGGATTTATAAGTACCCTTCCTTGGAAAAGATAAAAGACCTCAGAGTTTGGAATATGGGGGATACAGTTTAACATCTTGTGTGACGAAGGTGAACTGACGTGAATGTGGTCAGGACAAGTAGGATTTGGGATTGAACCTCAAGGGGGATTCTTATGTACCTTGCCTTGGTAAGGATCAGAGACCACGTAGTTCATGTATGGGGCATGGGGATTACACCCCAGGCTACCCAGGGCAGATTTCATATTTGATACTTGATCTAAGCCCACGTGAGTCGTACTCGGTGTGAGAAACAAGAGACATCAGAGACATAATGATCACGTCGTGAAAGGTACGTCTGTGGGAAGTGGAGTGGTTCTTATACCTGATCGCAGCCCAAAGTGGAAACAGGGGCTTATGCGTGGTTAGCAGCCCGAAGAGGATGGGGCTTACTCCCGGAGGGAGGCCCGATGGCGACAAAGCGCAGTGAGAGAGGGATTTGGGACCGAATAAAGGAGGTGCTCAGTGTCCATCCCGGCCTTTGCCGGCCCTGGGGACTGAAGAAGAAAGGAGGAGAGGGGATGCTACCTCCTACAAAAAATCGAGGGGCTTACACTGAGATGGTTTCCCTTTCCCCGTGTACAAACGCCACTCCCATAAGGAGGATATCCTCCCCTTTAAAGGAAAGTGGGTGTGGAGAATGTCCAAGGTGGTGGTACCACGCATGCGAAGCACGGGGAGAGGTTACTGTTTAATGTCATGTGCTGAGGACGAAGGTGCTTGGGAGTTTAACGTCCTGAAGCTCGGATGAGATGGGTTTGCTCTGCACCCCTAGGACTTACATAACCAGTACCCTCTGCTCCTTGGTGCAGAGAGGGGACATGAAAAGACATGGATAGGGGGTAACATGGAGAAAACCATTGGGGGTCCACATTTCTGTGGCTATGAAAATAAGCAATAGCTGCTAGCGTTCATATGTGAAGAAGCATGAGGTGAAGCAATGCAACGGGTGGTATTGCCCAGGGTAATTTGAAGCTTCTTCGTGCGAACCTAGGAGGTTTCATGGGAAATGAGTATATGGAGAAGGTGTTGTGGGCATGGGAGGCGCCCAAAAATGATGTCCGGGAGAGGAACATCATGGTCACTCATGGTGGGAGGATTGCGTGAAAAAAGGATTGTTGCGTGAAAAGGGGCCTAAGGGGTGCCAAAAGAGATGGATCACGCAAAAAAATCTGGGCCAGTGCACAATTGAGCACTGGCACGAAAAAAGCGGGCCGATGCGCAAAAGGAATTGCGCGTTAAAGGCCTAATTGCACACAATTGGAAGAAATTGCGTGTGGGGGGAAAGGGCTCAAGTGGACTTTGAAGAAGATCAAGCCAGAGGGGTATCGCGCAAAGTCGGACCCCCGGGCGATATGGCATGAAAAAATTAGTACCTGAAATCCATCATTTGCACACACGAGAGGGGAATTTCACGTGGGGGAGATGGTTCAGATTGTTCTTTTTTGAAGTTGAAGGGGTGACCTTCTATTTATAGGTGCTCGGGGTCGCGGTTCTGTGTGAAAAACACTTTGGTCCAAAATATTGTGCGCCTCGATGTCGGCAGTGTGGAGATCAACCGCGCGGAGTGGGGGCACGAAATAGTTCCGTGCCTGAGCGGAAAACTCTCACGAATCCCAGGTTTTTCCATGCAAGAAATATTTTTTTCGTGCAGTTCCGTATTCTTTTCATGCCGCCCCTCCGGGACCCCCGTAAGGCATTTCCAGTTCCAAATATGGCATCTCTTTGTCTCACCCAAAACTTCCTTAGCCCTGGGGAACTTTTTAGTGTCTATAGTGCCCTAGGTGATGATCAAGTCAAATCCAAATGTTCCCTTTTCAATGTTATTACCCTTAGTTACAACTATAACAGAAGCATATCCACTTGTAGTATCAAGAAAGGGATTTATTTTTAGGAGAAAAACATAATATACACCTTACAAAAAATTTAGGATATTATTACATAATTTTAAATATCCTCAATTTATAACATAGGGTTATGTTATGTAATCTAGGTTTTTTTAATCTAGTTTCCAAAGTTTTTACTAATCATACTTTGACACCACCTATAATAACACCGACTCTCGTATCCTTTAGCTAGTGTCTACTTTATTACATTGAAATAGATATAAGGGTTCAATGATCCAAGGACTGATCATCTTAAAATTTTTAGATAACCAGATACATACTTATTCTCATTTTACATTGAGTATAAAATATAAAACATAATAATGGAAAAAATTCATCATATGTGAACCCATTAAAATAATTATTCTCCATTTCAAGGGAAACATAATCAAAATATAGGTGATATGAATTTCTCATTAAGGGTTACATACAATGGATGATATTATGAATAAATAAGGAATATTCATTATGGAAAGGTAAATAACTAAACACACATGAAATTTAATCAATAACATGAATATCATGATTATAAAAGAAATAATCCATATTTTAGATTAAATAATTGAACAAAAACTCCATTTAATCAATAACATGAGCACAGAATGAATCCATGGATAATATCAGTGAAATAATATCATGGATAATAATGACTGAATTATCATTGAATGAAATAATTAATATTGGATTTCATGATAATAGAAATCCTGATATCTATAACATCAAGACCTTTCTCCATGGAAATTTAATACTATGGGTGAAAACCTATTTAATTTGGACAACGAATTTTTCTCATTAGACCAGTCAATACATTGAAATGTTATACGATTCCATTACATACCCATCAATTCATGTCCAAAGTATTCCTCAAATGTCTAACAATCAATTTAATTTAGGAATAGTATTACATGTCATATAATATGAATATATAGTAAAGAAAATATATTTATCAATGCTTCCCCAATTAATAAATGTTATTAAAAGTAAACAATGAAAGTAAAAAATTGGTATTTGGTTTTGGAAATAATTATATCCATAATACAAAGAATAATGATATTTATTGGAACTAGAACACATTAAATTTATTTTCTCAAGGCAATGTTAATAGCCAGAAGATTAATCAAGAGAAGAGAGATGACCATCAGTCTATTGGGAGTATAGGTTTTTGTAATAAAATCTCTTAATTTTGAAGAATAAAGGGTAATTGAAGTGATTTATAAATTTAATATTTCATAAAATAGTATTCTTTGTAAAACCAAAGAAAATTTGTAGAATAATCTAAATTTTGTAAGGTAGTGTTGATGGAGGGGATGTCTATTATTGTCATATACATTAAAAAAGAATTCCTTTTGAATTTTTTGTAAAGAAAGTTGAAAAAATCCCATTTGGAAAATAGTAAAAATATTCCTTTCAAAAAAATTAAAAATAGTTTATTATAACATAAAATTTTATTAATAAGTCATTGGATTATAAAAAAGGATTTACTAAAACAATTTTGATGAAAAATTGGCACGGAAGAAAAATATATCTGAATAAAAGAGAGATAAAATAGATTTTTTTTAAACATTTATTTGATTGATTCAAGTATCAAACATATTAAAAGTTGGGATAAAACATAGAAAATTACTAAATATCCTGTGGAAAATAACATTATTGGATCACATTAAGAATAAATTATAACATTATTTTGATGAACATAAAGGCAATCCCAAAATAAAGTGATATTGTAAAATAGATTCTTACATAATTGGTAATATTAAAATTGTTCCAATTGAAATAAAAGGCATGAATTAAAATTCTAATCATCACGAATAATTGGGTATTAAAATTAAATAAATCGAATGTCTGGTATATAAACCACATAAAAGGGAATATGTGAAAAATAACAAACATATCTTAATAGAGTTTAAATTGAGATGAAATATCTTACCTCATGCTTCCCTTTAGTTGAATGTTCATTAACATGGAGTATAATGGATTTAAACATGTTATTAATTTATACTTGAATCATATAAATACTTATAATATCAAACATTATCCTTTAATAACGTCTTATTAAAAATTCGTTAATAATATTTTATTTTTACCATTGTTTTTGGTGTTAATTTCCTTATTTTCATGTCCATGGTTATTGAGAGTTTATTGATTCTTATGCATGAGATATAGTTTGATAATATTCAGAATTATATTAATGTAATAAATTTCATTTTTCCTCCTTAGATGCATTTTTATAATCATTCTTTAAATTATAACATGGATAATTAATCACATCACTTTATAGAGAGGGTTGGACATACAAATGTAGGAGTGACAATATCATTAACATAATGGATGAATGGGAACTAAATTGGATGATATATTATTTTTATTAAATAAAAATCATTTTATAATAGTAATATATTGTCATTATTACTATCATTTTGACTATTAATGTCCTTGATGGAAAACAAATCACATCGGTTCATGAGGCGATAGTCCCCCTTAAACACTAGTGATGGATTTTTTCACATTTAATGGAGAAGGATATGGATAAACAATGTTCAATGACCAAAATAAAATATCATTATATGGGATATAATGGTGTTATTATACTTTATCTATTAATACATAATTAATAGTGGTAAAATAAATGTAAAAAAATAAAGATTATCTTGAGCACAATTGCATTCTCTTATAAGAAACACCTAATGATATATTATTAAAGACCAAAAGGTTAGTAATTTGGGGAGAAAATAATATTTAGAATGTGTATAACAATTTTGGGTAGAGATTATGGTAGTGTTTGGTCAGGATAAATTATTTAATAATTGTGAACATGTGAGGTGTGTAGGTTCCCATTTATAAGAGGGGGAGGGTACCTTATTGGGAAATTCATGGATGTTTCCCAAAAGAACACAAAATGATAAAGTCATTCACAAGAAAAAATATTTATAATGAGCATAGATGAAACTTTTGGATGGATAAGGTCGTTATTTTTCCATTCAATAATATTTTTATAAGTTTTATTTGAAAACATACCCTTGCCTTTGAGAAGAACCCCAATAAACCTATTTTTACTATCACTCCCCATACTAGAGGGTACAATGTCATGAATACCCCTATCCCACCACTAATAGTCCAAGGTCTGGAGACTAGGACTGAGTAGGCATATTCCACCCATGGGAGGCATTTTTCTAAGTACGTGTACATAGACACACATCTCCAAGAAAAAAATGATGAAATGTAAAAAACTAAGTTAACAAACATTAATATCACTAATATACCAACAAAACAGTATGATAGTATAATAATATAATGTAAATAGGGCTAGAATACAATCCCACCAAAAAAGGAGTCTGAAAAAGTGAATGGACAAGTTCTTGGAACTCATCCGTATAAAACCTTACATGATGGGAAAGGTACTGGAAAGATGTATGAAGTTGTAGGATAACACCTCAACTATCTGGTATCTCTATGAACTACCTAGTCTAGGTCAAACTAGGACTCCATAAAAAATTCAATCATCTGCACAAGACACAACACGTGTTGGCAATGCCTGTGCATGGGTGAGTAAAACAATACTCAATAGGACACCCCAAAACCATAAAAAAAATACTACAAATAAATACATTAAGTATACCAAAAATAAATAAATGAATTATACCATGAATGAGTACATGAATTATAACACAAAGAATAAATATTTTCATCTCACACAGGTATAGTTCTATAGTACACAAATCAAGATTATCTAACGTAATCTACAAAACACCTAGTATTGATAAGACACGTAGTGCTGATGAGACACTTAGTCCTGATAATACATTTAGCCTCTGTAAGACACATATTATTAGTAAGAAACATATCCTTATTATTTCACATATTCTTACAAGTACATGTAGTCTCACAAATTCACGTAGTCTAGAAAATTCATGTAGTCTCAAAGTCATACGATTCCCCTCCTAACCCACTTGTTTCGGGAGAACCTACACCTCAATTCATTAGGTCTTATGTATAACTAAATAAAAAATCAATTAGAGTATCTCAAAAGTATTGTCTCATCGCAAGGGTACCAACACAACAAATGACTTGTCAAATAGATACATGGTTTGAAGGTTATGACTCTTTTCGTGAAAAAGCCCGACCTGGGTCCAGTACAGGTCTGATCCGACCTGCTAGACCCCTCCCAACCCATTCCAACATTCTAGGTTTCTTGGTTCAACTCACTAGGCCTCTAGAGTTTCTTGACTCTTCTATTTTGGCCCGCATTCACATGGGCCAGTCAGGTCTGCCACACGTAGTTCGCCCTGACAGTGTGCCACCCTGGTCAATGTGGCACCACCGTATTCAATGCGGTCGGCCCGCCCCATATTCCCACCTCATTCACTCCACTTGACTATAGACTCACCACCATTGTGGACTCCTATACGTCCCTCTATATTGTTATATACCCCACAGGCCCATGGTTCCCAGGCGTTCGCTGCCTCCACTCTTGTCCGACCTCCCTGTCCCGCAGCCTCCACGCAGCTCCGCTCGCCAAACCACCACCTTCATCCACCTCCACCTCCAGCTGCCACATGCTGCTCAAGCCACCACCACCTTTCCTCACTGTTGGTTCCACGATTCCTCGTGGGACCTATATTATGGGGGTCCTTTCCACAGACCACCGAGGCTCCTCCAATGCCCGAAACATGGCGTGATCATACATCCAGGTTCCTTGTGACCCAATCTACCATGTTACAGCCTCTAATATCGGTTCGCCTAGAATGTAAGGGTATGTTCATAGTTAGAACCACCCATAAATTTCAATCCTAGAACTACAAGGTTCTAATGGAAATTAACGTGAACACCGGAAGCATATATGCACATAAAAAAGGTTTAAAATCATTGGCCAAGTGTTCTTGACCAATGAGCAAGTTCTAAGGTATTTGGGTTAGAAAACAGATTAAATAGTATCCCTATAACCTAAAAAAATCCCTCCCACAACATAAAATCGATTCGATGTCTACTATTTTTATGTATTAGTTCACTTTCATCATATAAATCAAGACTGGGGAAACCACAATGAGACAACCTCCCAACCTGGAGTTTGGATCATTTTTGATAAAGAACAAATGTCGTATTATCCTTGATCCACAACTCTTAAACATTCGTTAGAGAGATCTCCTTTTCTACCTTTAAGATTAATCCCATCATTATGAGGACAACACTAAATACATTTTTAAGATTTATTAAAGTAAAAATATTTTTGCACCATTACGTAACGTTAAACAAAATAAAACTTCATTTATTTTATTTCTGTAAACATCCAAAAATTACTTTTCACTGTTGACCTACACCGGTCGATGTTAAGCCCCTTCTAGGGTAAAGTCGCTACTTTTATCACAAATGTGCCCTTAGTTTTTTGATCTGGGAATTGTTTAGATGTTATTCCACTTTTTTCTGAAAACTACATGCACGTGATATTTAATATTTTAATATTATTCAATCAATTGTTCCAAGAACACTAAGCCTCATAATCACACACCATCTTAGCACTTATTCCTGAAATAATTCAATATAAAATATAAAAATAATACATGGAAATGATGAGATGTTACATTCTTCCCATCACAGGGCTTTACGTCCCCAAAAGAAAAAAACAAAAGCCTTTAAAAAAATTGAGGGTACTAAGCACGAATCTAATAACCCCTCTCCTATGTGTTTTCCTAGAGATTATAATTCTACCACCGAATCCACACTAGAGTAATTGACCACCCATGAAGAATCCCTTCCTGTCGATCCATGATATCAACCAGGTACTCTTCAAAAGTCACCCCATCGTTAATGTCATACTCTCCATAGTCAATGACATGTGATGGATGATGCACGTATCTCCTCAACTATGACACGTGAAAGATGTTGTGAATCAGATCTAATTGTGGAGTTAGATCCAACTAGTAATCTACCTCACCAAATCTACATAATATCTGAAATGGGCCGATGAACATCAGAGATATCATGCCACCCTAGCTAAATCATTATATACCATATCGAGGAGACACCCAAAAGAACATATTGTCTCTCTACTTGGAATACAAAGGCCTCTATCACCAGTCATCATATGACTTCTGACGGATCTATGTGGTTTTCATCCACTCATGGATGACCTACACCTTCCCAAGAGTCACATGCACCAACTCTGAGCCCATGAGTACTAACTCTCCAAGGTCCATCTAGTAAAGTGTCAACCTATAGTTGCTCTTACAAGGCCTTGAACGGTGCCATGCCTATGGAGGAATGGTAGTAGTTGTTTTTCAAAAACTATACCATGGGTAGGTGATCCTCCCAACTACGGAAAAAATCTAGGATGAAATAACATAGCATGTCCTCCAGAACCTGTATTGTCTGCTCCGTCCCGTCATCCATCTGTGTGTGAAAAGCTATGCTCAAGCATAAATGTGTCTCAAATGCCACCTGTAATCCCTCCCATAAAAAAATGTAATTAGATCATTAGTATCTAAGACTATCTTTGATGGGACTCAATGGAGTTGAACTATCTCCTACACGTAGAGGCATCCCAAGGTCTATACTAAACATTGATCCTAAATCTCTCGGATGTGGGCCGACATGCTGAGTCGGTCAATAATCACATAGAGGGTATCGTTCCCCCTAGACATACATGATAAACCTATCACAAATTCCATCGATATCCCATCACACTTTTACTATGGAACCTCAAGGGGTTGAGTCATACCGATTGGAACCTGGTGCTCCTCCTTCACTTTTTGAAAAGTGGGGCATTAATAAATTAACTCTACCACTCCCTTATTCATCCCTGGACACCATAACTAACATCGTAGGACCTATTACATATTCACCACACCAGGATGTACCACCAAATAGGGTGTATTAAACTCCATCAAGACCACCTCCCACAATTCCAATAGTACCACAGTGAACCCTCTGAAAATAATGACATGCTCCCTACCTTTCTAATATCCATCACGGGAATGACTTGTGGACATCTGAGCACATAAATTCACGCAGTCAGTATCTCCAAGATGTAACTCCCCAACTCTTGATAATAGTGGAGTAGTGAAAACCATATACTGTAGGTAATATTCTCCATCTCCATCCAAAAACGATATCTACAATGATTCCAACATCTCTAATGCCTTGTTCAGTATCTACGAACTCGGTCTTATGGTGAGAGCATCTGCCACCGAGTTCCCCTTCATAGATGTATAGAAAATCCCAAAGTCATATCCCTGGATAAACTCTATCCATCACCTCTATCCCATGTTTATATCCTTCTGAGAGAATATATACTTGAGACTTTTGTGGTCAGAGTAGATGATAAACTTCCCACACATAAGTTAATGTCACCACATATTCAATGTAAATACTACCATTGCCAACACAAGATAATGGTTCAGGTAGTTTTGATAATGTGGTCTCAACTAGTGTGAACCGTAGGCAATCAATTCATTTACCTACATCAAGACACAACCAATCCCATTTTTGTATGCATCATAGAACACCACATACTTGACACCCTCCTCTGGTTATCTCAAGATAAGAGCACTCATCAATCTGCACCTCAATTTCTAAAAACTCTCTTGGAACATCTCCATCAACACAAAAGGATGCACCTTTAATGTAAAATATGTCAAGGGTGCTACTAATATGGAAAAGATAGGTATAGACCTACAATAGTATCCAACCAAACCAAGGAAACTCTTCACCTCAGAAACAATATTAGTTTGATCATAAGAAAGTATCACCTCTATCTTTATTGGATCCACTGAAACTCTAGCTTCTAAAATGACATGTCCCAAAATATGGACCTATCTAATCCTGAACTAACACTTCACGAGATTCTTATAAAGATGGTTCTCTCAGAGTATATCCCACACCATCCTCAAGTGTATTGTGTGCTCCTCTTCATACGTCGAGTACACTAGGATTTCATCAATGAAGACCACCACGAACTGGTATATGTAAGGATAAAATATCATTTTCATGTGTCCCATGAAAACATATAGGGAATTTTTCATGAGTAATGACATAAAAAACTTCTAATAGTGGTCGTAATGATATCTAAAATTCATCTTTGATATATCCTCATTACGTACTCAATACTGGTGATATCCTGATATGAGTTCTAACTTTGAGAATCACCATGCCCCTTTCAACAGATCAAAGAGGCCATTGATCATCAAAATTGGATAAATGTTCTTCACGATAACCTATTTCACGCACTAAAAGTACAAAAATAACCTCAAGAACCTGTCTTCGTTCTTGGAAAACAAAATTGGGGATTTCCATAGTGAAACACTGGGTCTCACGAAGCCCTTCCTTCGCAAGTCTTCCAACTTTACCCTTAGTTCATGAAGCCCTGTGAGATCCATCCAATATGTTGGATTACATATCGGTGTCATCTCAGGGTATAGATAAATGAATAAGTATGCCTTCCTATAGGGGGGTAATCATAGATAATCTTTAAGAAATAGTCCATTGTACTACTCCACCACTATAGGAAACTGGGGACTCATCTCATCCACTGCACCGAGGGTCAGGCCAGCCAACTGATGTGTGATCTGTTGCACCATCATATGTGTGATTCCACCCTATGCTTCTTGGGATTCCTTTTCACTGAAAAAGGAAAACTTGGTCCCATTACTATGGACACACCACACTTTTTGCCTAAAACATTCAATATGATAATGGATTGTGGATAACCATTCCATACCGAGAATTATGTCATAAGGCCTAGACGCTGCAACCAAGAGATCCCAACCAAAACTCTCACCTCCAAGAGTAAGGTCACACTATCGGTTCCAATGTGTGATCATAGAATCCCCTCTTATAGGAGTATCTTACCATAAGTGTCGATTCCATGGTTCCACCGAAATCTCTTATTCTTGAACAAGGGTCATGGTAAGAAAAGAATGGCTGGAAATCATGTCTATAAAAACTATATATAAGATTGAAAATACATTGATCATACCACTAATCATTCCTGTAGTCTTGGGGTTATATTCATTCATCACCTGAAGTTGGCCCCATCCTTATTTACCACCTCCCTGATCCTTTTGTGGACCACCTCGGGATGGTGGTGGCAATACATAAAACATCCATCTGCCAATGGCTATCCTGCCTGCTTATAGAATACCACATTTTTATCACAAAAAAATTCATTACATTATACAAAATTGAGGATCTTTAAGGTTTAGTGTCTTGGAAACCAGGAAATCAAAACATGAAAACATAAAACATTCTTCTTAAACACTTGAAAGACTTCTCTTTATCTTCAACATAGGTTCATTACTACATCTCATAACCTGGAGACATACATCAAAAGAAAGGGTGAGCAGAAGGCCCAGTATGGGAAACAAGGGAAACATTTAACATGTGAACATGAGATACATCAATAAAGTCATGACAAAAACATTAAGGAATAAGAAATAAATCATGAGGCATATCATAATAAAAATAAAGTATTTCATAACTTGAAGATGTGGCTATAACATTTAACTTAGACAATCATTTCTGTTTCACCAAGGTCCATCCCCAAGGTGTCATTAAAAATTACCAATGATATTCACCAAGACGTCATTAAAAATGGTCATCTCTAGAGATTATGTCTTTACCCAATGTATTGGAGCGCTATCAGGGCGTACCCTTAAATTTGCCTTTTTTATCATGTGATCCACAGATATCATTATCAAAATTTCATAAACAACCCATATAGCATAAAATAAATGGGTTTCATTTCATAACCATAACGTTTTAAAAACAGATTTAAAGACATGGTCTTTATGCCACTTTAAACCCACAGAAAAGGAAAGCAGGTCTCATATATGTAAATTACAGAATTTAAAATAGAAAATTTTGGTATATATGTGAATACCCCTTTATAATAAATATCTTTGAGTATTCAATTAATAAAATAAATGAATTTTAGGGTAAGAGAGAGACATTTTGAGATGGAAATTCTGCAGCATAACTGCTATGTTTCGGTGTTTTAGAAAACATTGAAAAGAGAGGGGACATGGGTCACCCACACATAAATGATCCATAAAATAGTAGGGGGACATAATATAAGGGATTTAAGAACTTGGTATTGAAATTTGAATGATATACCATATGAAATTAAGAACATGAAAGGAAGACAAAAATAATATTTCCCTTATGAAAATTCGATAGCCTAACTGCGTCACTTAAACTTCAACAAAAATGAATTGATGAGATAAAATAGGGTCTCTCATCATATAAACATAAAATATAAGTATGATAGATATAGAGATAATACCACAACATAATAAAAATAAACTTTAAAGACTTGACATGAAAGTAGAACTTTGAAAAATGAGAAAGGTGAAAGAATCCCTTAAAAATTCGGCAGCCTAACGGCGCCACTTAAACTTCAACAAAAATGAATTGATGAGATCAAATAGGGTCTCTCATCATATGAACACAAAATATCAGTATGATAGATATAGAGATCATACCCCATCATAATAAAAAGGAATTTTAATTACTTGAAATGAAAGTAGAACTTTGAAAAATGAGAAAGGTGAAAGAATCCCTAAAAAATTCGGTAGCCTAATGGCGCCACTTAAACTTCAACAAAAATGAATTGATGAGATCAAATAGGGTCTCTCATAATATGAACATAAAAGATAAGTATGATATATATTTATATCATAACCCAAAATAATAAAAAAGGAACTTTAAATACATGACATGAAAGTAGAACTTTGAAAAGTGAGAAAGGTGAAAAAATCCCTAAAAAATTCGGCAGCCTAACGACGCCACTTAAACTTCAACAAAAATGAATTGACGAGATCAAATAGGGTCTCTCATCATATGAACATAAAAGATCAGTAATATAGATATAGATATCATATTACAACATAATAAAAAAGGAACTTGAAAGACTTAACATGAAAGTAGAACTTTGAAAAATGAAAAAAAGTGAAAGAATCCCTTAAAAATTTGGCAGCCTAACGACGCCACTTAAACATTTTTGAAACGAATTGATGACAGAAAGAGGGGGTCTCTCCTAATATGAACATGAAAATGGAAGTAAGAGGAATATAAAGGAACATCTTCCAACATAATATCATGGAGAATAAAAGAAATGACATAAAAGAGATTACATGAAAAGAAAGAGAGAGGTAGGATCCCTTACCTTAAAACGTAACTCTTAAAACTCAAAGGTTGGGACCTTGAGGGCTTGGGGGTACCTTGAGAGGACTCCTTGGGAGGTAATGAGACCCGATATTTGTTTTGGGAGAGTTGGGAGTGAAAAATAAAGGAGGAAAGGGTGGGTATTTATAGGGAATGTGAGGGGACAAGGCATTAATGGCCAATGGACACCTCACAAGTGGTTTTCTAAAAACCATGGGCTCTCCCTTGGTATTTCCCATGGAGTTAGGCCACATGGGTCCCCCCATACAATAATTCATCACCTTTGGTCGACAAACCCTTAAAATATCTCATGAAATCATCATGACACAGTTATGATGTCATTAAACATACTAAAACCCTAAAACTGTATTTTTCCTATTCACTAAAAATTCAACTTTCTCAGAAAAATCACAAAATTTCACCTTAACCAAATATCAATGATCTGATTTCAAAAATGAACTCCATTTTATAAAAATAATTTTGTGAATATTTTTAATTTAATTTTTAATTAAAAACACTATTCACCCGAAAAAACTAATACTTGACTAATAATTTCTGAAATAGTTATTTACCTATTTTATTGAATCAAATTACTTAATCAAGGTGACTATATTATATTAATACTTTCTTTAAGTGAGATTACTAATCCATTTGGTCACATTACTAATCCTAAGCATAAAATCACTATTCATAATTTACTATTCATCAAAAACCAAGTTGATCTTATTAGACTCTAAATTTCGTACTGAACATAATTGTAGAAGACCATTTTTTTTAAAATCATTACACATTTTTAATTATTCAAGGTCTACATAAACATTTTTAAAATATCATTTTTCTAATATTCATCAAAAATATGCATATTATATTTATCCGGTCATTTAAAAAATCATAAACATCATCATAAGAAGAAATCCAATTTTTTTTTAAACAAAAGGATTACACAAGGCAGTTATGGTCTCCTTACATAGCCCCTTATAACCCCAGCATAGGAACTAAGTGTAAGGTGTGCTAAAGTGAGAGAATTTGAGGGCATCTCAGCCAACATCGCATGAGTAGTAATTTCTTTTAGCTTGAACTTCTCGCGAAGGCGATTCCGTTCCAGCTTCACATGATGAAGTTCGGCTTGGGTTTGGTCCAGATCAAAGCCCAATGGTGCCACCTCCTTCACAAGTTCTGTTATATGGGCTTCGATTACCCGAGACTACTTGATGAGGACATCGGATCTTCTTTCTATATTAATTAACCAAGATCACTTGTATTTAGAGACAATAATAGAAACGTTTAGTTTCCACCGGTCATATTGACCAACGGTCATATAACATTCGAAACCCAATGGTCTCATTTTAATTATACTCATGTTATCAAATGAAACAGTTTTGTTGAGTATAAAATAAAATAACACACAAAATTCGGAAACAAGATTTATTCAAAATTTTGGGTCGTTACATTCTTCCCCCCTTATGAAATTGCGTCCCCACAATTTTTAAAATTGGGATTGGCAATTTAATTGAAATTCCCACATCGAAAAAAGAGTCAGTAACACTATTACTTTAAAAGAAAGAAAGGGAAGTAAAAAAGGTTACCCGAGTTAACCCAAACTAGTATTCCATGTAGGAAAACATGGACATGGAGGAGAAAACAAAGGGTCAAGTTTTGAGGGAGAGTGATAGAAGACATGATTATGAGAAAGTTAACAACAAGAAAATCACAAACTTATGATCGGTTAAACGGTATTTAATTTCCCAGTAGGAAACGTTAACAGACAACGTTTTTGTTTTACGTTCCTTTTCATAGTTTTGAGGAATTCATTTACTACATAGAATAAAAACACAGGGAAATATAACTACCTTCAAGTAGAGTTTCATCCTTTAATAAGTTTCTACCAAAACTAATCTTTTCTCCAAACTATGAGAATTCCAAACTACTTGGTCTCATCAAAGCACTAGAATCATTTTCTAGAGAATCACATAATCCACCAAAGATTAACTATCTATTTCTTCTATTATCCCAAAAATAGAAAGGGTAAGATAAAACAACTCTTCAAAAAGAATGAATCCCATAGGAAGGGAAACTTCTTTAAATCTTTAAAATTCCACGGTACTACCCAATGTTCATCATATACCATTCCATAAATAACTGTCCTTAAAATTCCCCAAAATAAACCAAAATAATATTGAAACCGAATTATAAGAACGATCTCATAACATAGTCTTCCAAGATAGACTTTATCATTCATCTCCAAACAACATCAACCAATCTTATCATCTTATAAGAAAAGTAACTAACCTAATCACATTTTCCCCAAGATAGGTTAATGATTTCCATAAGTAACCTAAATTACTATAATTTTTCCTTAAATTCATCGATTCTTCAAAATATAAGTCAACCTTTACTCCTCAAATAAAATACCGTAGTAATCTATTTACCTTGATCATATAGGGTTCCAAAAATAGTGAACTTCTTCCAAAAAAATAATCATCTTTTAATCACCTAATCACCATTTTTTAGAAGAACAGATTTACTACATCAACATGTGGAACATAACAATAGATGTTTTCCTTAATGATATAAAATCATGTTTGGTAGTGACTCGATGATCTTAGAAAACATAAATGATATGGTCATAGAGAACGAACTAAAATACAACATGACATAGACAATTATTGCGAAGAAGTTACATGTACTTCAGTCATCATGATCCATCTCAGCATAGGACTTGCATTGTTCCCTTGTCCTCGAAGATTGTTGATGCCCATCATGCTTCTCATCCCTTCCAAGAGAGCATTGCCTTGTATAATTTCCAACTTCTCCACATTTACGATATTGAAAAGTATAAGGTACATTAGATCGAAACTTATCTCTTTTCATCACATTATCCATTTTTAAAGCAATTGGCTACTTTATGCCATATCTTTCAACACTTAAAACATCTCCCGGTTCCTTTGTGAAATTCTCCTTGGTTCCCCTTTCCACACTTTTGGCACAAAGGAAATTGGGTATTCTTTACCTTATCAACATTATTAGATGAACCTACCTGAGACTTCATCTTCTTCTTTCTTGACGAATTTGGGCATTCAACTAGGTACCAATTATTAATTGTGATTTTTGAAAGCTGGTTTGGAATAATCACAATATATTCAACTTGATCTCTCGTCATCTCTATCATATAAATAGGGAAATCATCACATTTCCTATCACATTTGTTGTTGGGACATGTTCTTCCATTTCCCTCCATTAACTAAGAAAAGAAAGTATAATAGGGGCTTCAATACCTAGCCAATAATAATGAAAAGGAAACTTTAAGCATAGAAGGATAAACTTGTTGAAGGAAAGTATACCCTAATATGTGATCCCCTAGGTTCCAATCTAGGTTATCCATGATCATATATTCTTATGTGAATCATTATTTTATTCTATCTTTGTTCCTTTAATAGTGGTTCAATCTAAGCTTATGAATTTACATAAGCATTTCCCCCAGGAGTGTTGTAACCAAGAGTGAGACAAGGCCCGTTTTCGTGTACCAGTTCCCGTTTGAGTCTAGCTCAAAGTGGTGTCTTCGGGTTTTTCTCCTATGTACATCTGTGCCAGATCCACCTCTACCTACTCGTATCCAGACAGGGATGTATTTTCTTGGAAACCCCTTACTCAATACTCACCAAAATACCAGGAAGATTTCCTATATATAAACTTTTCTATAGGCTTCTTCCTAAAGTTTTCATATCCTAATTTCCACAAATAACTAAACCATCCTTCGATACCAACTATAGAATCCCACATTTCTATCCCATAAACGTTCATTACATTATACAAAACTGATGATCTTTATGGTTTAGTGTCTTGGAAACCAAGAACTCAAAACATGAAAACATAAAACATTCTTCTTAAACACTTGAAAGGCTTCTCCTTATGTTCAACCTTGGTTCATTACTGCATCTCATAACCAGGGGACATACATCAAAAGAAAGGGTGAGCATAAGGCCCAGTAAGGGAAACAATGGAAACATTTAACATGTGAACATGAGATACATCAATAAAGTCATGAAAAAGAACATTAAGGAATGTGAAAGAAATCATGAGGCATATCATAATAAAAATAATGTATTTCATAACATGAAGATTTGGATACAACATTTAACTTAGACAATCATTTCCATTTCACCAAGGTCCATCCCCAAGGTGTCATTAAAAATTACCAAGGTTATTCACCAAGGCGTCGTTAAAAATGGTCATCTCTAGAGATTAAGTCTTTACCCAATGCATTGGAGCGCTATCAGGGAGCGCCCTTAAATAAACATTTTTCATCATGTGATACACATATATCATCATCAAAATTTAATAAACAACCCATATATCATAAAATAAATGGGTTTCATTTCATAATCATAATGTCTTAAAAACTGATTTAAAGACATGATCTTTATGTCACTTTAAACCCACGGAAAAGGAAAAAGGGTCACATGTATGTAAATTCCAGAATTTAAAATAGAAAAATTTGGTATATATGTGAATAAAACTTTATAAGAAATATCTTTGAGTATTCACTTAATAAAATAAATTAATTTGAGGGTAAGAGAGAGACATTTTGAGACCGAAATTCTGTAGCATAACGGCTATGTTTCGGTGCTTTAGAAAACATTGAAAAGAGAGGGGACATGGGTCACCCACTCATAAATGATCCATAAAACTGTTGGGGGAAATAATATAAGGGATTTAAGAACATGGTATTGAAATTTGAAATATATACCATATGAAATTAAGAACATGAAAGGAAGACAAAAATAAGATTTCTCTTATGAAAATTCGGCAGCCTAATGGCGTCACTTAAACTTCAACAAAAATGAATTGATAAGATGAAATAGGGTCTCTCATCATATGAACATAAAAGATCAGTATGATAGATATAGATATCATAACCCAATATAATAAAAAGTAACTTGAAAGACTTGACATGAATGTATAACTTTGAAAAATAAGAAAGGTGAAAGAATCCCTTAAAAATTCGGCAGCCTAACGGCACCACATAAACTTCAACAAAAATGAATTGATGAGATCAAATAAGGTCTATCATCATATGGACAAAAAATATCTGTATGAAATATATAGATATCATAACCCAACATAATAAAGAGGAACTTTAAAGACTTTACATGAAAGTAGAACTTTGAAAAATGAGAAAGGTGAAAGAATCCCTAAAAAATTCGGCAGCCTAACGACGCCACTTAAAATTCAACAAATATGAATTGATGAGATAAAATAGGGTCTATCATAATATAAACATAAAAGATAAGAATTATAGATATAGATATAATACCCCAGCAAAATAAAAAAGGAACTTGAAATACTTGACAAGAAAGTAGAACTTTGAAAAATGAGAAAGGTGAAAGAATCCCTAAAAAATTCGGCAGCCTAACGGCGCCACTTAAACTTCAACAAAATTGAATTGATGAGATCAAATAGGGTCTCCAATAATATGAACATAAAAGATAAGTATTATAGATATAGATATCATACCCCAAAATAATAAAAAATGAACTTGAATGACTTGACAAGAAAGTAGAACTTTGAAAAATAAAAGAAAGTGAAAGAATCCCTTAAAAATTCGGCAGCCTAACGACGCCACTTAAACATTCTTAAAACGAATTGACGAGAGAAAGAGGGGGTATCTCATCATATTAACATGAAAAGGGGAGTAACAGGAATATAAAGGAACATCCTCTAACATAAGAGCATGGAGTATAAAAGAAATGACATAAAAGAGATTATTTGAAAAGAAAGAGAGAGGTAGGATCCCTTACCTTAAAACGTAACTCTTAAAACTCAAAGGTTGGGACCTTGAGGGCTTGGTGGAGCCTTGAGAGGACTCCTTGGGAGTTAATGAGACTAGAGATTCATTGGGGGAGAGTAGGGAGTGAAAACTAAAGGAGGAACGGGTGGGTATTTATAAGGAATGTGAGGGGACAAGGCATTAATGGCCAAGGGACACCTCACAAGTGGTTTTCTCAAAACCATGGGCTCTCCCATTGTATTTCCCAGGGAGTTAGGCCACATGGGCCCCCCATACAATAATTCATCACCATTGGTCGGCCAAACCCTAAAATATCTCATGAAATCATCATGACACAGTTATGATGTCATCAAACATACCGAAACCCTAAAACTGTATTTTTACTATTCACTGAAAATTCAACTTTCTCAGAAAAATCAAAAAATTTCACCTTAACCAAATATCAATGCTCTGATTTCAAAAATGAACTCCATTTTATAAGAATAATTTTCTGAATATTTTTAATTTAATTTTCAATTAAAAACACTATTCACCCGAAAAAACTAATACTTGACTAATAATTTCTGAAATAGTTATTTACCTATTTTATTGAATCACATTACTTAATCAAGGTGCCTAGATTATATTAATACTTTCTTTAAGTGAGATTACTAATCCATTTGGTCACATTACTAATCCTAAGCATAAAATCACTATTCATAATTTTACTATTCATGAAAAATCAAGTTGATCTTATTAGACTCTAAATTTTGTACTGAACATAATTATAGAAGACCATTTTTCGAAAATCATTACAAATTTTTAATTATTTAATGTTTACATAAACTTCTTTAAAATATGCTTTTTCTAAAATTCATAAAAAATATGCATACTATATTTATCCGGTCATTTGAAAATTCATAAACTTCATCATAATAAGAAATCCAAATTTTTATTAAAAACAAAGGATTACACAAGGCAGTTACGGTCTCCTTACATAGCCCCTTATAACCCCAGCATATGACCTAAGTGTAAGGTGTGCTAAGGTGAGAGAATCTGAGGGCGGCTCAGCCAACATCGCACGAGTAGTAATTTCTATTAGCTTGAACTTCTCGCGAAGGTGATTTTTTTCCAGCTTCACACGATGAAGTTCAGCTTGGGTTTGGTCTAGAGTAAAGCCCAATGGTGCCACCTCCTTCCCAAGTTCTATTAGATTGGCTTCGATTGGCCCGAGACTACTGGATGAGGACATGGAATCTTCTTTCTATATTAATTATCCAAGATCACTTGTATTTAGAGAAAATAATTGAAACGTTTAGTTTCCAGTGGTCATATTGACCAACTGTCATATAACAGTCAAAACCCAACCGTCTCATTTTAATTATACTCATGTTATCAAATGAAACAGTTTTGTTGAGTATAAAATAAAATAACACATAAAATTAGGAAACATGATTTATTCAAAATTCCGGGTCGTTACACTGCTCTTATGTCATGTCATTCACCCTATAGACTACTATTTTCCTTCCATATCCTCTATATTAGTGCTCCCTCGACCATCTCCTAATTGGTCGTACGACGATTTAGGAAATCTTGATCCAGATGTCCCTGAACACCACCCGAGTAACACATCCTATCCTTCAGTGAATTCACTCTACACTGGGATCCATGAACCACAGATCTTGTGTCCTGGGGTCATCCCCTAGAGTTCTTAACTCAATTGGGTCCTTACAGCAGTTATCATCTACCTACTATTGAAGACTCAACTACCTGGTGCCCAGTGGTACCTCCCACTACAGGTGTCTGCTCCGATAGAAAACTCTCTACTAGCAGAGCTCACTCCAGTACCCCTGAATGTGTAGGAAATATAAGGGATATCATGGATTTGATGATCTCCTAGCATAGGATATGGTCTATGGTATGAACCCTGAAGGACAAGTCTCGTACCATATATCTAGAGTAGAGAGAAAGATCTGTCTATATCACTGAGTACTTTTCCACTGTTTGACTACCCTGCTATAGATGCAGATACTCCTTTACACGCATTGATCATAACATATCCAAAAATAGCTCCACTATGAAGAGATGATCTAATTCAACCCAAGAGATAATCATCTCATCCTTTGTCTGGGTCACTAATCTACACCATCACCCGGCTAACTCCTGAAGAATACTCACAGCTAAGACTGATATCTGGTTAGAAGACATCCTCACAAGGTGAAAGACACATGTAACTGCCTCCATCCAATACTCAACTACTTGGGGGTTTGTCTCACCCTAAAATCTAGGATTTCACTTCTTATAGAACTCATGAAACGTTCTCACTCTACGTGCATCCTTAGCTAGTAGTGTTGGTAGTAGGAGCTTCTCGACGGGTGGCGATATAGCTGGTAAACCACATGGAAGTGTTCTCTCTGATACATGCCCCTATACTAATGCATCAACCCTAGGATGATCATCCTCATGATCATGCAACAAAATCTTTTCAAGCTGTCTGTGTGGAGGCATCCTAAAATATAACAAGATTTACCACTATCCATAGAGAATACCTGGTGAGAAGACTCAAGAAGGACATGAGAACACAGCCAAATATTATATGATGCATGTACCATTGTTTTCCTTGAAACCAGTGTTTTCATGTACTGAGTTGAAAATAAGGTGTCCAGAGTTCTAGTGTATGGTTAAATCAGCCACCACACCAACACTAGAATCCCTATCCTAAAAGTAAAACTCGAAACACTTAACATTATTTCCGAAACTAACCACGCAAACTCTTGGTCCTTAAGTATATTTGAAACCCTCTAAAATGAATCTATCATGACACATCCTAGAGTGTCACATTTCCTAACTACCCCAAGCCCACCTCCAATAGGCAAGGGGTTGGTGAGTAGCACCGAGTAGGAATATCCCACAAACGGAGGTCATTTTACTATGTACATGTACACACACACACATCTCCGAGTGAAAAATGTTGAAATGTGAAACAATAAGTAAACAATAATGAATATCACTGAGATACCAACAATAGAGTATGATAGTATAAAACTAGAATGTAAATAGGTCCAGAATACAATCCCAATGAAAAAAACGTCTAGAAAAGTGAATTCACATATTCCAAAATCTCATACGTAGAAAACCCTACATGAAGGGAAAGGTACAATACAATTTTTTGAAGCCATTGGAGAACACCCAAACATATGGTATCTCTAAGAACCACCTAGCCCTGTTCTACCTAGAAATCCATCAAAATGTCAATCTTCTACCCTATACATGACACATGCGAGAAAATCCTCTGAAGGGGTGAGTAAAAAAATACTCATTAAGAAACCCAGAAACCGCAAAGGAATACCACTAAGAAATACATAAATTATACCACAAGGAAATAAAAACATTATACCAAAACTAAGTACATGAATTATACCAAAAATATGATATACATTCCTCTCACATAGATATAGGTATATACAACACCAATCAGAATTATCTGATGTAATCCAAAAAACACCCATTATATATAAGACACATAGTCCCAATGAGACACCCTGTCCTGATAAGATGAGTTGTCTCATTAAGAAACATAGTCTCAGTAAGACACATAGTCTCGATATTTCATGTGGTCTCAAAATCTCACATAGTCTTATAAAGTTACATAGTCTCAAAAAGTCGTGTAGTCTCAAATATAAAGGATTATGCCTATAGCGTACTCATTCTGGGAGAACCAACTCCTCAAGGCATTAGGTCATATGCAAACTTCCAAAAAACTCCATTAGAGTATCTCAGAAGTACCACCTAGTCACATGGGTCCCAACACCGCAAAAGTCTATTCAAATAGACACATGGTTAGAATGTTAATACTATTTTTGTAAAAAAGGATAGACCCGAGTCCAGTTCGGGTCTGATCTGACCCATCAGACCTAGCTCGAACCGACCCGACCTAGTCCACTGGGTCTGTTGGGCCACAATCCACTTGGCCACTTGGTGTAGACTACTGGGCTGCTAGAGTGGCCTGACTCTTCTATTCTATCCCTCATGCACACGGGCTAGTCTAGTCTTCCACACGTGACCCACCCCGACTACGCACCTCCTGGGTCAATGATGTACCACTGCATTCAACATAGTTGGCCCGCCACATCCATGCACCCTGCGCACTCCGCCTTCCCATGGCCTCACCACCATCCCATGCTATCACATGGCCCTCACATTGCGCCATACCCTGCTGTCCCATGGATCCCACGTGCTCAAACCCTCTGGTCCGGTGTAGCCTCTCTATCTCGCAGCCTCTACACGGCTCCACCAGCCCCACCACCACATCTGGCTTCCACCTCCTCCAACCACCACACACCTCTCTAGATGCTTCCATCTTGACTCACCACCACATCCACCATACCTCACTAGACTGCTGCATAGGGTGTTCCTACCATATACCACTAGGGATCCTACGATACCCAGAACATGATATGATCGTAGATCCAAGTTCCTCGTGAACCAATATACCCTGCTATAGAATTTATTATCAGTTCGACTCGAATCTAGGGGTCCAATAATGATTGTAACCACCCGGTAATGTCAATCAAGAAACTGCAGGGTTCCAATGGTGATAAACTTGAACAACATAGGGAGAGATGCGCGTAGAAAAGGATTAACATCATTGTCCAAATGTTCTTGGACAATGATCAAGATCTGGGGGATTTGTGTTAGAAATCAAACTAAATTGAATCCCACTAACCCACAAAAAATCCCTTCCACAACAAATGGTCGATCTACATGTTAATATATCCATGGATTAGTCCACGTTCATCATAGAAATATAGAATGGATAAATCACAAAGAAACAACCAACCTTCCAAGATTTTGGAAACTTTTTTGATGAAGAATGGAGGTTGTGTCATTGTTGATCCTTGATTCACCGATGTTCATTATATAGAACTCATTCTATGCCTTTTAGAGGAATTATAGGGTTATGAAGATAACTTTGAATTCCCTGACAAGGTTTATTAAAATAAAACCATTTCTGTGTCACTACATGATGTTAAATAAAATAAAACATCATTTATTTTATATCTTTTAATGTCCAAAAATTACTTTTCATAGTCGACCCATGCCAGACTATGTTAGGCCCCACCTAAGTCAAAGTACCTTCTCTAAACACAATGGTGTCCTCAGATTTATGATACAGGAACCTGTTTATAATTTATTAAACTTTTTCATGAAAACTATGCACACAAGATATTTAATATTTTAAAATTTTTCAAGAAATTCTTCCAAGAAAACTGAGACTGGGAATAACACATCATCTCAATGGCTAGTCTCAAAATAATTCCATATAATATATAAAAAATACATGTAAATTCTGATATGTTACATTAACCTTAACTGTAGTAATTAATTATTAATTTTCTTAAAAATTCATTATGAACACATATTATGTTAAAATTATTAAATAATATTATTTATTATTATTATTCCAAATGTGTAATTAATTTTACCGAATTCAACTCATAGAATTATAATATTATATTTTAAAAATAAACTCGCACAACATTCCAGAAACAGTTTTTCAAGAAACACATTTTTAAAGAATAGGATAATATTATAATGGCGATATTACTGTTAATAATAATTAGATGGTTTAATATTAATATAATTAGATATAATATATATATATATTTCATTTAAATAATTCATCATTAAATATTTTTTTAATAAATAAAAATCAATAAACATTATGCCTTTTTTAAACAAAAAAAATGTCTGAAAATATTCCTCTTCACCTCTAAAAAATGTTGTCCTTATTTCTATAAAATTTTTAGTCAATATTTTTATTAAAAAAATTATAATGAATTATTATAAATAATTAGAGGAATATTTAAATACTATATTTTATAAATTTCATAAAATCTTATTTCCAAGGGAAAATTATAGAAAATAATTCTTGGATTATTTTGACCATGTAATTTCAAAATCGATGTTAGCCATATTAAATTGGAATTTTTATGCTATGAAATATTACAATAATATTTATGTTAGAGATTTATTAAATTAGAGTGTTCACTTACTATAATTGAGGTTCAAGTGTTATAATCATTGTAAAATTACTATAGTATCAATGGTTATTATGCTTAACAGTCTTTTAAATCTGATAAGATATAAAAAATAGTGGTCCAAAATAACCAAAGTAGTGCATCTGTATTAATAACCTTATTAAATAATAAGTCATTAATTCATCCAAAAGCTAATTTCATTTATAAATTTTTGGGTCATAAAATTATCCAGCCTTTAGAAATTTTAACTTTCAATGTTTTATTTCATATAATAAAATAGATGAGGGTAATTCAGTTACATCACCTCTTTCGGATCCCAAGTTTCATCTTCAAACTTGTGGTTACACTATAGCACTATGACCAAGTGAGTTTTCTTGCTTCATATAACTTGGTCTCTACACTCCTTGAACTTTCCCAAATACTCCTTGTATTAAAGATCATTATCCAAAGGTCCCACCTACAGATTCAGTACATGTGTGGGGTTTATTATATACTTACTCAAGAGGGATAAATAGAACACATCATGTACTTGAGATAGGTTTGTTGGGATTGGAAGTCAATAGTACACATATCTAATGTGATGAATGATATCAAATAGGATGATGTATATTTGAGTTATCTTTCCCTTATTCTAAAACTTCCTGACTTTCTTCCACTTTGATATATGAAAGAACACATTACCTATGACCTTGAACTCAAAGTCTCATTGATGATTATTGACATAACCTTTTTGTAAATATTTCATGAATTTCATATTGTAGTAAATTGTTTGATCCTTCTTTGTTATATCAATGATAAGAACGGGTCCCGTAAACTTTCACTCTTAAACTTCATCCCAGTATGCTGGAGTCTAACACCTCTTCCATTACATAGACAAATAAGGTTCCATTGTAATGCTATAATTGAAACTTTTTTAGATGATAAGTCCACTAGGGGAATGTGATGATCCCAATATACTTAGAAATATATTGAATATCATCCCAATAAATCCTATATAATTTTAATGGTTATCTCAGAAATACCATACATCTATGTGTGATAAGTAGTACTATAACCTATCTCTATATCCAATTTTGGCTAAAGGCTTCTATAAAACCTTGAGGTAAACCTTATATCTTGATCAAATACAATGGATAGTGTAAATCCATATAGTCTTACCAGTTACATTACATTTATCTTGTAAATTTTTTCACGGTAGAAACCTTCTATGATATAAATGAAATGCACCGATATTGTAAGGCGATCAAATACCACCCGAATAGAGATATTTCTTTTAAATATCACGAGGAGTCCTTTGATAAAATTTACAATTACATTTTCCAATTTCAATGTTTGTGTGGGAAATTCATGCATCATACCCTTGGACTTCTGTCAGCCAAACTTGACTTGTTGGAAGACCATGCATCAAGATATAATTTTTTCAATATTCTTCTTCATCTTAAACCATCATATGTTTTTTATAACATATTTATACTTCTTAGTGATCCTCATATGGATAGAAATGGATGATCTTTTTAAATCATCCAAAAGTTCCCTCTTCAGTTCATGTTTTGATGGGATATATAATTTTGTTCCAAACCCTATGAATCCATATTTAGTAAGTTTGATCTCCAAAATATTTGGTACCCTTTTCTATAGCTCCACAATAGCTTTTTTGGGCCTCATTGAACTTCTATAGAATTGATGGTTGAATAGATATTTGATCAAGGGAAGATAAATATATTTTTATTATTCTCATGTGCATCCATTACTTGTCCATAAGGATTAGGCCTATTTTAATATGCTTTATGGATTGGTTTTCGTGATCCTTTTTTCTTAGAGCATCTGAAACATAATTCACCTTCTCAATATGGTAATGGATTGAACAATATGAATCATTGAACATATTTAAAAAACATTCATTGATGCATATTGATATCATTTTTTTGAATCTATACATGATTTTTTAGGATCCATATATATATGTCATACTTTTAACCATTGAGGTAATGTCTCAGAATATTCAATGCTATGAACACTATATCTAATTCCAGATCATGCGTTGAATTTTTTTATCATGGTTCTTTAATTGATGGTAGGATTAAGCCATCAATTTATCATATCACTTGAGAAAAAAATCCACGACCTTTTGGATTCATTACTATTGATAAAAAATCCTTCCCCATTGGTAGGTAATTTTTGTGAATGTGTAGTTATTGGCCTCTTATTTTAATTTTTATATATTTAATCACATTCATAATTATAGAATAACATCACCCCCTCATAAATAGATTCCTTATTTTTCCTGAAAATCGTGTTATCTTTATCATAAATAGATAATAGTACCCAGTTAATCCATGTAAACTATGACTATACTTCATAGATGTTTGTCTAGTCCATCCCCCAATTGCCTCTATTTTTAATAAATCCACATATATCCCTTTTCATCATTATTAAATTCCCATACAATTTTACAATCTCAATCAAAAACTCACATTTCATGTACCGCAAATATAACTATTTATTTTGTAAGGTCCTTAGTAAAATGTTAATGTACCACTCATTTTCCTCCTTTATTTTTTAGTAGAAAATAGTATCTAAATTGAATATGTTGAGGTAATCCCTAAAGACTCTATTAATTATGCCTTTGAAGATAGAAATAGATTTACTGAGTCAAAATAGAATCACTATGAATCTGTAGTGCTCGTACCTTGCAGAGAAACTATTCTTAGGGATATCATCCTTGTTCACATTTACATGATAATATCCTTATAGAGGATACATAGAAGAGAATTTTTTTTCACTACATATGTGATTGAATAATTCATTGATATATAGAAAAGTATATTTGTTCTTTATCATTGTCATTTTGAGCTCATGATAATCAACACAGAGGTGCATTGACCAATCCATATTCTTTATTAAGAGAAATAGTTTACACCATGGTGGAGAACTTTTGTATATAAACCCTATGTTTGGATACCTTTTGAATTTCTTATTCTTCTCTTAAATTTTAATAGAGGGTCTTAAATATGGAGTCTGGTATATTGAAAATGCCTGGGGAATAAGCTCGATCAGTAACTCCACCTAAAATTTTGGAAGAATACCATAAAATTATTTAAGTGTCACATTAGAATATTTCCTTATAATGGTCATGTCATCAAATATGATCTTTTCCTTAATATCAATAATTTGATAAAGATACACTTTCTCATAAGGAAATAACATCCTTTCTAAAAATGATGACACCAAAGGTGGTTAATCCTCATCCATTAATTTTATATACACATAGAGTGATTTAACATACATAGGGTTATTTCCATCTCTCAAAAACTTATTCTGGATCTATATAAAGAAAGCCTATCCAAACCTAGGATTTCATTAAATTACACTAAAGGGAGTATCACAAGGTGTTTTTTTTGGAAGTTCGTCCCTAAAATACTTAAAAGGGAGAAATTATAAACATGGTAAGTAATAATTTACCAATTATTAATTTATATATATATACCAACTTTCTTATTTTGAGGTGGTGTTTGAATAGTTCTACAAAACATGTGCAATGTGAAATAATGTGTAGAACTATAATAAAATAGTTAGTTCACTATTGTTGAATGAAAAACTAGAATAATTTTCACCACATAAATTTTGGTATCAAAACCAATAGTTTTGATGGAATAAGGCCACCCTTAATATCTCAATCATAAAGGTTATTGACATAGATTATAATCTAATACCCTATTATTAGTGAATATTTTCACATATTATCCTTGTTATTTATAGTAGAAACATTGGAAAATTGGATAAGGGTTGACTAAAGAATTCCTTATTCCATACAATTGGTGATTTTCTTCCATTAACATTAATTATATAGGTTCCCTTACTTCCCACACCTAAATCATTTCCTTTTCCCCTTAAGGAATTTTTTGAGATGTTTCTTCCCACACTTTTGACAAGTGGGATGTTGGAATTTCTTTCTCCAAGAGATTTATCTATCAAAATACTAGAATTTAAATCCATTCTCTTCTTCATATCTCCAGAACCATGAGACCCTTGAGATTCAATAATCTCAATATTAGTTTTTAGGTAATATGAAGCAATTTTATCATAACTAACAAAGTCTCAAATTTCAAAAATATCACATATAATCAGATTTAGACCACCATAGAAATATTTGACCTTATTTTTGGGGAGATGAAAAATATGGAGGTGTACTGTGAAATCCTTATGAAGTTATCCTTGTACACCTTGATGAATTCATCATCCTTTTGATTGAGTCCAAGGAAATATCTCTCTATTTTATGTCTGAGAGTTTAAGGAAAATATTTATTGAAAAAAATTTGGTCGAATTCATTCCACAATAATCCTTTGATCTTCACATCGAGCTTCGTATTTATAATCAACATCCACCATTGATTAGTTTCTCCCAATGTATGATTAATATCCAACATGACCTTTTCATTCACATGGAATTTAATAAAAGATAATATATCCCTAATAGAGAAGATCTTTTATTCCACAATTAAGGTATCTAAAGATCCAATGAAATTTAGAGGATTTTGTCACATAATAGTGTCAAATACAACCTTTTCTTTCTTAGAGGGTTGTGTGTGTTCCTCAGGATTCAAGTTTATATTCAGAAATTGAGTTAACTACTAAATTGTGGTCCTGATGTTCTCGAGTCCCTCTCCCATCAATTTGGATATCTCATTAAAATTTCATAACATTTCCCCTTTCATTGGTTCTTAACTCAGTTCCTCATTTTTCCAGTTATTGACAAGAATAAAGGAAAAATTGCAATGATATTTTTTAAATCAAAAAAATTAATTGGGGAAATATGAACATCTATGCGATAACTCATGAATTACATTTATTCTATAACCAATGAATTTACAGGCTTTAATCTAAGTTATCCATGATCTATTTCCTAGTATACAATTTTATGTTTTTTTTTTGAAATTCATAATGGTTCATAAAGAGATTCTGAATTTAAAAAATAATATCCCGAATGGGAGTAAAATTGAGTGTACAATGAGACATTTTTTTTCATGCACCAGGAAACGATCAAGTTAAATCATAATGCAACCTTTTTTGGGTTATTACCCCTTGGTACAATTGTTCTAGGGACACATTGACTTGTAGTATCTAAATATGGATTTGGTTTCTTAAAACCCTTTAAATATATACATTATAAGATCTATAATTTCTTTCCTATGTTTAGTATTATTCATAATTATTTCATTGAGTTTTTCTTATCCAAGTTTCTATAAATAACTAGGCATTCCATTGATACTAACTATGAACACACGTATCTTTAATACATGTTAATTGATGATTTTTTTTCATAAATATACTTATAATGCAATCCAATAATATAATGATGGTAGTGTATTTGGGAAATTTGATATGTAACATATTAAATTGAAATAGCTATATAATGACATAATTTAAAAACACCAAGACATGACCTTAATATATATTGGTCTTCCAAAACTGTATGAGAAAACCTTGAGATGTATATAAGAAAGAAGTGATCAATAAAGCCAAATAAGGGAACAGAAAAAGAATAAAATTATGAATGTAATACTTGTTATTTATGAAGCGTATGAAGGTGACATAAAATGAGAGAGAATCATAAACATAGATATGAAACCTTGATATCAATGTAACATGGGAATGTAGCGACAACTTAAAGCATCACATCATAAGCATAATACAAGGCTAACCACCAATAAATCATAACATAGTTTCCTTAAACTAAGCTATCATGCGCCATACATGGAATATAATGAGACAAAAATATGACCCAATGATTTATTTGGCTATATACTTTTGGTCCCATCAATCACAATTATATCCTGAACATTCTTTTGGATTCCACATAAGCTATACAAGATGAGAACATATTTCATCAGTTATAATCCCCAGATTTGGAAATATAGGTTATATAAATTAATTTACCCAATCAATTAATGATTAGACAATCTAGGTGGGTAATGTTGAGTGGAAATGGGGATGGGTATTCACAACAAAAAAATTTCTCTTGGAAAATCAGAGGATAATTTCCTTTGCATAACGGGTGTTCAAAAATATTCATGGATGGGTTTAATGGGAGTGAAATAGGTTATATAATTACATGAAAATAATAAGGATAGTAATATTGGTTTGAAAAAATATATCCAACATGAAACATTATAGTTAAAAATGAATAATACAATGAATGTTTTTGAATAAATAAGAGGAGAAGAGGATCCCTTACCTTGAGAGGGAACATCAAAAAGATATAGAGGATCTTCTTAAGAGATTGATAAAAACATGGGAGAGATTTAGAGAGTGATGAGGAGAGTAAATTCCTGAACAATTGGATTCTATGTGAAGAAGAGTGGGATGGTGGGTGGGTATTTATAGTAAAAGAGGATGGAATTTTATAATAATTACTAAATATAGGTTTTGGAATCTTTATGATAAAATAATCAAAACTACAAACCTTACCAGTGTTTTCACCCATATTTTCTAACAAAGTGTAGTTATTTTAAATATTTTACAAGTCTTAAAACCTATATCAAAAAATTAATACCCTTGGTGTGGTGTATGTGAGCCATGTTTATAAAGAATTCTTTCTAAAATCATAAATTATAATATAGGTTTTGAAGGATTCATTAGAAATTTATAAAAGTAATTAAATGAAATAATAAAACACATTATTTTAAAGTATAAATATATAGTTGTCCATGTGTTCCTTTTATGTAATTTTTTAAATTGATTTTTGGAAATTATGATTTTTTATACATAGTGTGTATACATACCGTATTTAATTTATACCAAAAAAATCGATTGTCTCAAAAAAATATGAAAAATTCTCCATTGACTAATTTAGACCTGATAATGTCAAAAATATTATTTATTTTATCATAATAATTTTCTAAATATGATAATTTTTACATTAAAATTAAAAGTCTTATTTATTGATTTTTTACTGTATTAACCACTTTCTAAACATTATAAAAGTTACATTTTAATTAATTAAATAATGTTATCAATTATATGTAAATAATTATTTTTGATAGTAAAATGTGTATTAAAATAAAATTTATTTAAAAAATCCTTCGATTTTTCAAAAAAAGTTTCTTATTTGAAACTATATATTTCCCAGAAAAATATAGTTTTGATTTTCTCATTTCAAAATAATATTTTTATCAAACTCATGCAGAAATTGTACATAATATAATGGAAAAAGGAGATAAATATAATAATTAAATCATTAAAAATAAAATTTATAATTTTCTATTATTAGGGTCTAGATACATTACTTATTATTACACTAGCCTACAACCTATGTGTATAGTGTGCGATGGTGATATTTCATATAGTGGTTCAGTAAACATGGTTTGGGTTATGATATTTATAAGATTTAACTACTCCAATAAATAGTTTTACTCATTTTTAAGTTGTTGGATCACATCCTGGGCTTGGTCAATGGAAAATCCTAGTAATGCCCCTCAGAATCATGGATAAATGGGTTTTATAGGGTACAACCCTACAAGTGGGTTCCATCAATTCTTTCATTTGTTAAATTTTATTTTTTTCATAACCCTTAGTACATTCAAATTATACATATCACAATATAATAGATATATTATCAATGGTTATCTTTCTTAATGTTATTTTAAATCTTATAGGATATAACTTATAATGATAAAAAATAACCAAATAAGTGATTTTTTTGTAACTTTATTACATAATAAGTAATTTATTATTTCAAAAGAGAGTTTCATTTTTATAGTTGTTTTCATTAACAATATACCCCCTCTCCTTCTCCTATTACATGTGAAACATATAAAAGGGATTCCCCCCTTATTTTGTTTCCCCTATGATTTGGGGTGTTCTTGGTGTGATTATTTGGAGATTTAGGGTGGTATTTCCCCCTTATTCCACAATTCTTATTTAATTTTCTCTCCTTGTATTTTGGGGTGATTTAGAGAATATTTTATTGATGGTAATCCCTAGCGAATGGTGGAGAAATCCTAATTCATAAGAAATCATGTTCGTTATCTATAGGAAACCATGGGAGGACGTTTTCATGTAATCTATTACCATTTATATTATGGTACCTTTCCCAATTATCTTATTTATGGGTTATCCTAAAATAAATTAAATTAGATTTTGAATCATTGTAGGTTGTCTAGGATTTATTCTAGGATGGTATTTGGGGTACATCATATACATTTTTTGGGTGGTTGTTAATCATTTTGGTATGGTAAGGTTTTCACCAAGATTTTTTTTTGGATTTATGACTACTTAAATTAATTTTTTTTAATTTATTTATAAATTAATTTAATAAATAGAAATGGATATGTTTGTGTGAGTTAGAGAATAATGTGGGTTTATAATGGATGGTTGTATTTGGATGAGATCTAGTAGTGGTAGATGAGATGTTTCTTTAAAGGAAATGGATTGGAATGTGGTAGGTGTTTCAAGTTAATTTACCTATGATTTGTGAAAAATATTTATGCATATTGTGATGTGTGATCTTAGCACTACATTCTATTAAAAATTAAAAATTAAATAAATTAATTAATTAAAAATTAATTACTATGAATGAATGGATATAGTTTATAGGTTTACAATAGACCCTTGATATTTTTTTGCCTCGTCTATAAATGGTGGAGGGATTTATTATAAATTGTATTTCGTAATACATAAAATCTTTAATGTGTGTGAATATAATAGAATGGATTAAAAATAATATCCCTAGTGTAGGTTCACCTAGAAACATCCCTATGTAAGAGAATGCTAAAATGAGATTAATAGAATGAATAGGCCATGATAGAATCTTGAGACATCAAAATCATTTAGGATAGCTGAGAAAAGTGTGGGATCAGTTCACTTTCCCCACTACCATGTGATTACCCAAGTGAGTAGACCCGAGGTGGATTAGGGAAAATTTGGTTGAGTGGAGTGACCTAGGATTTCCTTGATAAGTGTAACGATAATTATACCTTTATTCTAAAGGGATCTTAGAGGGGATTATCCTATGAGTATAGTGAGGTGGAAATACGATTTTTGATGATGTCATGGAAAAATAAAAACCTATGAGAGATTATATTGACACTGAGGAACCTATGTAGGGTGTATCAACAATGATGGCACCTAAAAGACCTTAGTGGGTTCCCCCATGTTATGTAACCCTTGAGAGGGAATATATAGGTTTTGAGAGTGATGATATTTGGTTTTTCTTTAGAACCTAAATAAATTTTGTGACCTTAGTATTCCTACAATGATAGGTACATTTCCTAAACTTGAGAGTACATCCTTGGTTACATGAGATGGGTTAGGGAGGTAAAGAACCTATGTTATTATTATTATTATTATAAATTATTGGGTGGAGGTATTATCCCATAATTACTATAATTATATGTGAAATATGTGGATAATATCTCTTGATAGTAAATGTTATGATGAGATTCCTAGTGATTCCTAGGATCTTGGGATTCACATGATATTTTATGAGCTGTATAGTGAGTCATATTATTAGGATGATATCAAAGGTTATTATATAAGATACACAGTGATACATACGATTTGTTATTGTGAATGTGGGTGTTTTATGTTATTCTTATGATATGTAAGGATACCATGGGAGATATTTTTTTAGGACCCTAGGAATCATATGACCTAGAGGAATTCTTGGCGATTTTTATTGAGATTCATAGGACTCCTTAGATATAGTGAAACCAAGCATGATGATATCTACCTAGAATTATTTCAATGATATGGTGTTAAAACATCATGGATTCATGTTCATTAGATCTAAGGGTATAACTTGTATTCCATTAATGATATTCATTGTTCTCAAATACACTCCAACACTACGCAATATAGGTAGTTCATTCAGGTATAGGTCTGGGGTAGGACATAGACCCCCATTGATGTTTGATGTGCTCATTGACACTCCAACCTTATCCAAAGAAAGAATGGTTAATCCTAGTGGGGATTTAGAACCCAAAGATTGACTATGGTTATTTATTTATGATTTCAAACATCATTTATTTTTCCATATGAAAATATAACATGTGTATAAACTACATTAATTGTTTTGTTTGGGACACCATTGGTGGTTCCCTATTGAGTTATACTCACACCCTACTCAAACGACCATGGTTCTTAGGTACCTAAGAAGCATTCACTGATCATAGGTTCAAGTATAGTGAAGGCCTGAAGTTGTATGACTAAGAGGGATAACTCATATTGAGTCTGGTGAGTGTGACGTGGTTAGACTGGGGGATGGTAGTATATCCTCATTAAATTTTATTTGATTTCTTTATTTTGTATATGTTTTAGACCTAGAGGGTGCCTGGTCGAGATATTTTACCATGTGTATATAGGATTATGTGATTCTATATTTCATATAATATATAATTTAAATGTTTATTTATTATTTCTTACCCTGATGGATGTTATAGTTATTCCCTATTGTTTTTGAAAATTAAAATTAGGGTATAATCACCCCATAATAATACCTCAATCCCCCGTTTCTAGTCAGTGGCCACTAGCACATGGGAAGGTATGTTTGACTTCATATGAATAAATAGTCTTGTTACTATAGAGTGATCCAGGGTGAGGCATTAAAAAGTGGTATCAAATCATATTTATTTAGTCTTATTATCTCAGGATATGGTAGTCATGTGACATAGTAACATGTCAGAGTGTGTGATGGGCCTTAGGCTGGTGAACCAAAAACACTTTTTCTGCTGAAAATTCTATATTACCAATGATATGGGACTATTATTTTAGGGTTTTCTATTTTAAGGTTGTATGTTTTAACAATGTGTGATGTACTCAGGTTTTGGTTTTATGATTTATTTATTTTGGGATCTTGGACCATAGGTAAGAGGCCTATGTACATTCATAATAATTATAACATATAATTCACATGAAATATATGATCTTGTGTGTGATTTATGTCACCGGTGATGATAGTTCAGCTTATAAACATTTCAAAAATAACTTTTATGGTGTCTTCCCTTATAATTTATTGGTTTCATTCTATACATCTCCACAACTATATATAATTTAAATGATGATAGGTCATGTGGATTCTACATATGGGTGTTCCTTAATGATTACTATATAGTCCCTCTTATGGAAAATGTATAGTGACCCCTAGTAGTTCAGTATATAAGTTGGATTCCTTTATTATTAACCTCTTATGTGTAATTATGATTCATGTCCTAGAAAGTAAAATAGGTTTAGTTACATAAAATATCAATAGAAATCCATTTGGTGTTTTCCCATATAGATTATTGGTGGAATTAAACATAACTAAGCCATATGACTATAGTATAATCTATAAAGATCAACATGGAATGATTTCCTTATATATATGTATATATATATATATCTATGTGTACATATATGAAGTCATGATCCTAAAATGGGTAGTATCATATATTGATGCCTAGTAAGGATTGGTGATTCAGATAGGTTGATGACTAGGAAAATAATTCCTTATATTTATATATGTGGGTGTATGATAACCCTAGAGTGAGTGTTTTCATATGATTTGTTGTCTTATATATGAGATAAGAGAAAAGATATTACAGCATGTGATATGTCACATGGGAAAGACCATATTTATGGGCTATGTGGGAGATCCTAGTGCCTTGAGATTTGATTCAACATATTGAGGAGCTATTTATTTTGGTTGATATTAGTTTTTCTATATATGGGTAATAAAAACTTGTGGGTTATATAGATATGGGACGCATGGGTAAATGCTTCGGGTTATGAAATCAGTGCACCAAAGATGCTACTAGGTATATGGTATATTCATGGGGTGCCTTTGGTATCATAATATTAATAAATAAGGTACATTTGGAAACAAGTATTGTTTTATATGGAATGTTCTGTTAGATGTATCACATTATGTATTTTTGATGTTCTTTTGATGGTGTGGTGAGAGCATGGTAGAATCTATAGGTTTTAAGATGACACCTGACTGGTAGGTGATTGTTTGTTTATTATTGGAATGGGTGAGATGTGAAACTAATTTTAAAATAATAAGGGTAATTTTGGAAAGATGAGATTTAAATGAATGGTGGTAATAGTCATTTATTTTCATGTGTGAGTCTAGGATTAATGATTTAGGACTCATGGAAGCGTGAGTCAGGTTATAGGATATGGTGGTAAATGAGTATAAATAGAATTGTTATAGATGATATATAGGATTATAATAGATGGAAAGTTGTGAGCTGTTAATTCTAAAGATCACTCTACCTCAAGATAATATAGTCAGGTTTGGAACACATTTTCTAGAAAAGTCTTAATGCATGATGGAAAGCATGCATCAGTTATGCATGGTGACCATTTCTTATAAATTGGTGAGTTTCCTTGTGTGATATGATGACCAATATTTTTGATGGGTTGATTGAAGGACTGTTTTCCTAGGGTTTTTATAGAAATGTAAAATTTCCCTCAATTGTGATATGTGACATTAGATATTGATTATTGTGTTGTGGTATGTTCAACCCTAGTGTGTGCCTCAAAATGGATTGTTAGGATGGTCTATTTTTATTACTAATAAATTTATGATCGAAGAAGATTGTATAATAGAATATATATGGTGGGGATAAAACCAATGGATGCCAGGGGGTATGGATCTTATTATCAACAAAATATTCAGTGGATTCTATGAAATTTTCTCCTAGTGATTTGAGAATAAATAGAAATTAGTGTTTTTTTTGGTGATTATGTGTGATAAGGATATTCACATTCTATAACTATATATTGTAATGGATGGAATATTATATGGGGATTAGTTTTTAATTTATTAGAGTGATGATATGTATGCTCCAATCATGGGGAGTGACTTATCAAGTGGTGGTGAATGATCCTCATGATGATAGTGTCATGGGTTTAATGAGACTAATTATTGGATGGTCTAGGTGGATCATGGATCCTGGTGTGTAGATTGATCATATATTATCTATTTCCATATTGAACACTAGAATTTATGATTGAATGTGGTTTTGGATGGATTCTGCAAAATTCTATTGATCATGGGATGATTTAGAAGTGATCTGAGGGTGTGTCAAATTGATTATGTGTCGGTGGTTGTTTTGAGAACACACCAAATAGATTTTTTATTTGAGGATACAACTATAGAATTACAATGAGTTTGAGGTTCAAACTTTCTTGTGGGTGTTATAAAATCTTGTGATTACACTGAATAGTTAATGTATCATGATCTGATGTTGTGATAGTGAATCAGTAGGTGTGGCCACACATTTCCATGAGTGGTTATATTGAGGAGGTCTGATCCATTTTTTGAATGTATGTAGGTGTGGTGAGATGTAAACTACACCAATAATGTCATTAGTTCATTTTTTTTAGTAAATGATTCTGATTTTGAGATGTTTCATTTTTTCGAATCAGATTCTATGAACTATAATTTATGGTTGGTATTTACATGATAATATGAATTAATTAATTGAAGACACCTTAGTTCTTAGAATATAGGGTTTCTATTGAGAACTATCACAAGATTGGTGCTGATGTAAATAAAAAGGATTATTTATTAGTGTTTATTACATATCATGTTTGGAGTTTCACAATGGAATTTTTCTTTTTGTTATCAAGTATAATGTGGCGATTTTATCATTAATTAACATCCTAAATAAGTCTATTTTTGTGGTTAAGGGAAATTAGGGCATTGTAGAAATGATAATTTCTATGGTGGGGTGTTTTTAATGATTCTTATTATAAAGGGTTATATATTTTAAAGGGAAATTGAACTTTTGTCTCTAATGTAGGAGTCGTTTGGAGAATTGGGATTCAAATTAAATTCAAATAGTTTGAGTGTCATATGGGTATGTTTTTGGACATAGATCAACGCCCAGATGGTTTTCAGTATTCCCAAAACCATATTAGGATCATAGGATTGATTTTTTTTCTCTAAAAGGTTTATACATTAGTGAATTTTTACTAAACAACTAGGGGAAACCTTGTAGGTGTAATCGCACAACATATGTTTAGCCTGGGGATTGTGCACAGTTGGTTTATTGTTGCATAAAAACAGTGAAAAGTAAATAATTTTGGTTTCAAGTGGATATTCGTGGTTGGTACATGGTTTAATAATCATGTGGGATTGTATGGATTGTACTGTGAAAACCTCATTATTAGGATATGGTTTGAAAAGCCATGTGAAAAAAAATGTGACTTCATAGACTTCATTAAAAGGTAAAACAACATCCATTTTATCCAATAAAATTTTAACTACATCACACATTTCCTTCTCCTATATCTTGCACTATGGTCAAGAGTCTTCCTCCCTTATTCATCTTTTTATTCCCCATGGATTGGTGGTGTTCTTAGTGTAATTCGTTGGTGATTCAAGGGGATATCTATCTCATCCATCATATATTTATATTTCCCTAGATATACTTCTATTTCTCTATGGTTTTTATTTGTTCCCATTGATAATTTCAACTATATTATGGTGTAAATCATCCCAATTCATGGAGATTTCATGTGGTGTGGCTAAATTACATCCCATAAGGATTTCTGTATATTATCCCTTTCCATTTCAGTTGATATAATTCTCCTGGTGATTTTATTTACATTATTATCCTAAAATAAATGAAATGTTATTTTTAATTGGTGGAGTTGTTGGGGAAGTTTCTTTGGAAAATGCGCAACATATTCCGAAAACCTTACATGGGTGATTGGAATTTTTTTAGTGAGATAAGGCTACCTAGTTATATTTTAGCCACTATCAAAAATTAAATTAAAATTTTTGGTTATTTATAAATTGATTTAATTAATTGAAATGATTTTTTTCATGTGTTTTTGGTAATCATTTTTTTGGAAATTACTTTTTAGACTTGGATGAGTTCCGGTGATGGTATTTGGGTAGTTTTTTATTTATATATGGATTGGGATGAGTGAGGCGGTTCCTATCTATTTTGCAATGGTTTATGAATTTTATTTAATAGCATCAGATGTGTGGTCTAACCATTTTTGAAAATAAACCTATTTAAATAAAATAGATATATTTTAAAAAAATGATTTCTTATGATGTAATGGATGACATGTGAAGCGAAATGAGAAACCCTTGAGATTTACCCTCATACATGAGTCTCAAATAATGGGGGCTTTATTATATAATGTGTTTCTTGAGATATTTAAGCCTTTAGGGGTATGAATAAAATGTAATAGGATAAAAATAGTTTCCTTAGAGTAGGTTCTATTAGATACTTACTTGTATAATTTAATGTTGAACTAAGTTGATTGGATCAAGTAATCCATGATAAAACCTTGATATTACTTAAAGTATTTGAGTAGGATGATATGAGAATTGGTTCTGTAATCCTCACCCAATAGTATGTGAGTACCCTTGTGAGTATGATTGGTTTTTATTATAGATTAGTTGGTTGAGTGGACCAACCTAGGGTGACCATGGTATCTGTGACATGAATTATGGATACGTTAAAGAGATATTCCAGTGGGTCTCATCCTATGAAGTCAGTGAGGATGAAATATGATCATTAATATGTTCGGGTATAATAAATCCTCTGAGTGATGATCTTAACCCAAGATATGAGATTGATCATGAAATACTAATTTTGGGTTTATGTGTAATGATGAGGCCTTGGAGAACTCATCGGGTTCCCCTGCATTATTTAAACCCTAAGAGGGTTAGTTTTGGTTTGGGTAGTGATGATCTCTAGTTTCACCTTAGAAACCAAATCAATGATATGATCCTAGTGTGGTCGAGTGATATGAATAATTTTTACACTTTAGTGTCTAACCATGGTTACATGATATTGATTAGTTAGGTGGTGACCCCATGTTATTATTATTATCATTATGAGACAATATGTGGTGGATGTGTGACCCATTAGTTATTATTACTATATGTGAACTAGGTGGATTATTGTTCCCAATAATAAATGATATGATGATATGACTAGTGATTGAAATGATATAGGGATGAGTATGATATTTTATGTGATGCCGAGGGATGCCCAGAATCTGGATGATTCCTAGGGAATTTTTACGATATTTTCCATAACTCATATGATCTATTGTGATGGTTGGGGGAATATTTTTTTAATTCCAATTATCTATTTGAATGCTAAGGTTGATTTTAATGAGGTTCCTAGGATACCTATGACATAGAGGTATGATTCAGTATTTTCATTGAGATGTCTATTATTCCTCAAATTTGGTGACAACTGGACTTGATGATGATATGAATATAGTGATTTTTGGATCTTTTGTTCACACCTCTAAGAGGAATGTTAATGAGATGTCATGGTGGGATATTTATCCCCCTGAGGATATGTATCACACTCAGTGACATAGAGAAACTATAATAAGTAGGTATGTTATTATGGTATCATTCTAGATAGGACATGGATTCCCCCTTATGGTTTATATGCTCATAGATAGTTCGGAATTTTTTAATGAAGGTATTAATAATCATAATGATCACATTCAGACTAGAGGATCGACATTGGTTATTTATTCATTATTATTCACTTTATTTATTTATCCAACCGGGTATAACACATTTGTATACAATAACTTATTATATATATTTATAACTCTTTTAGTGGTACCTTATTGAGTTTTCCTAACACCTTGATCAGGTGACCATGGATCATGGGTAACTGAGCAAGATGTGTTAGCCTCATCACTAACTTCCCATTAAAAAATTAGAAAAAACATCACTAGAACATAATAGGAAAAAAGAAATATCTCCATAATTAACCCTTCCTAGGACAAATAGAGATTATAATAATGTCATATCCATCTCACTAAAATTCATTGTAAAACCACCTAAATAATGCATGAAATATTTTCAGAAACAACGTCAAGAAGAAAACACAAAATAAAAATAAAAAACAAGGGATTATATGGTTTTAAATTTTATCTTAATCCATGGGTGAATAATTATGAACATTTTTGGAAGTATTAAGAACCATATTACAATAAAATAAATATCAATAAACACATATAATATGTGTTATATTTTCATAAGTGTTCTACCATTACATTTATAGTAGTATCCTTCTTGTGATTCATATCATCACCGCCATATTATCTACATGGGTTCATGTTCTCTTCATCTATTATCCAAGGATGAACCCTTCTTATATTCAAATATATAATTCATCTCAACTTTTACATTCTGTCAACTATTACTATTATAAATATATTATAGTTATGAAATCCAAAAAATCTATGGATAACCAAACTTTTGAGGTAATTAATCCAGCACTAGTATATATCTTCTCATGTACTGATGCTCTCCCACATCCAATACACATCCATATAGTTTTTAAATATTAGTTAGCTAGATTTTGACTTTTGTTAATATTATATTTTATAATTATATTAAAATAATAACCACAACTCAATAATACCCCACTTAAGATTAATTTTAGTTTTTTAACTAAGTCATCCACTATCTACTTTATTGACTTCTTCTATCATATCTTCATAAATAATATACATGGATCTCTCTTATTCCTTCCTCCTATTCATACCAAACTTATTGAGGTTCACTATCACTTCATAAATTACTTATTTATGACCATTTTAGATATGTTATATGGATTTATACCCCTTTGATATTTTATCTGTCTAACAACCATTACTCTAAAAATATCTAGATGAAGTGGCACTTCAATTGAATTTTCATCATCCGAGAATGAAGCATCAGTATTCATTCCTAGTGAATCAGGCTCTGTGAGTCACAAAAAATATCCTAACTTTTGATTCTTTTTTATATCCACCATCAACCCCTTATTATACTAAAAATCATCTAATTAAATCATAGTAATTTAATTAGTTTTTTTTAGAATTTGAGACCACGAGTGGAAGTTCAGATATGTGACTCACTATTTTTACACAAAAGGAAAACAAATATCATGTAGTGATATTATATGAATCTAAATCTCCACTATTGTTTAAGTATGAAAATCCACAAAAAATCTTGTTGTTTTTGATAAAAGTGGTAATACATCTAAAACCTTTATGTATCTAAGGATCCATTTCACATCTTCCTAGTGATCCCTTCCAATGTTTGACATGAACATGATGAAAACATTCACTGCCAGTGAAATGTACAGATGTGTACAAATCATGGTGTATATAACACCTCCATTCATCAATCCAAATGGAACCTTCAACATGTACTTAAAAACAAATTATTTTCATGGTGGATTAGTTTTTACTTTGGTTAAAATTTATAATGATGGTTTTGATCATGTGTTTTGCTTCTAAAAAATTGAAATATTCCATCACCTTGTAGATATAGGCATCCTAGTTCAGATACAATTTACCGAAGACTCTGTCTCATACAAACCAACCCCAAAAAATCATCTTTTATTGACCAAGATATCTTATCTAAATAATTCTAGAAAACTAATGTTTTATCTCATGGATCACACACTTCACTAGACCCACTATCATGATGTCATCCATATGAAGAATAAGGATGATGCATCATCCATAATCGAACAAATTTTAGTAATATAAGTCATTAGAGTTTCTCTAGGTGAACATTATTTCAATCATGAAATCATTGAACTTTTGATTCCATCACCTTTTTTATTACGTCAACCTATAAAGGCAACATTTTATCTTTCACACAAGTTTATGGTTTCCATCATCATTGAAACTAGCCAGCTACTCTCTACAGGTATCTTCATTTAAATCCCCATGATGAAATTTTTTCTTTATGTATATCTACTCCAGATAAGGTCCTTCCGATCAAACCATACATATCACTATAAGAATATTGATATTATTTTCTACTAGAGAATATATTTCGAAGAAATGTAATCATTACTTATATTGAATTCCTTTCTAAAAAAGCATGGCCTTGTACTTCCTCTTACCATCTTCCTCTTCCATTAATTGGTAAACCCATTTATTCTAAAGAATCTTATTGTCGATTGATCTCTTCATTAGCTCCCATATTCCAGAAATATAGAGGTAATCAAGTTAATTCTTCTTGTCTAAATCCAACTTTTTCTAATCCTTCAAAATTCATTCCTCCTTTGAGCATTCAATATTCCCACCATTCATTATAAGTAGAAAATAAAAATTAATCCCGTATAATTTTATATTGTGAAATTTTCTAGTATACATCTATAGTGGTACCTATGGCCGACATCCATCTAGAATTGTTACTTCTATATTGTAAAGTTTTAGTGCTCAAGATTCCATAGTCATTGAAATCTATGTTACTTTTGGCTTGGGAAACAACATCATAAAATGTTTCCTTTCTTTCAGTCACTCTACTAAATAGTCTGGGGTTTCTCAAAAACCATTCTTGATAATTGTTTTCCGAATATTTTCATCGCCCAAATGTTTCTCAAGGTAAACCTAAACATTAATCATAATTTTATTTCACCAGATTTTCTTACGAGGTTCTGATCCTTCAACATGATCTCCTTGTTAAATATATCACTTTGAAATTTAATTATTTTCCATGAATCATTATCTCAGAGTCAAAATAAAAATTATTCATTCTTGTGGAAGTAAAATAACACAATAATGAAATATAATCCATATTATCATATTTCATGGGATAGACATGGTAATAGGTAGGTTCTATGAAGACTTTAAGGTGATTTAAAACAACCTTTCTTCCACACCATTAGTTATCCAAAATATTTTACCCAATGGGAGAGGATTTAATTCCATTGACTTAGTTTGTTGTATTTTTCTTAGAATCCACCAAAAAAAACTTGTGAATCCCTTCATGAATATTCAAAATTTAATACATTCCCACTTAATTCATATTCATCCTCTCTAAAACTCTATTATTCTATGAAGCCTCTAGCAAAGTCTTCCATATACAAATATCCTTCCTCTAAAAAAACCTCTTGATATCCATGATTTTGTACTCAACATCATTTTCTAACCATAGGCACATAAAATTACTTCCACTCTCTTCTTTGCCACAACCCTCTATTAGATGGATATTTTAAACTCCTCATACTTATTCTTGATGAAGTACACTCACACATTATGTGTTAAATTGTAATTCAAATTCATATAGTAGAGCGAGCCTCCATGAAACACAAAAAAATATTTCTTGAAAAAACTATGTTGTATAACTATAACTTCTAGTGATTTATAATTTTCCCTTCCATTCAAAAACAGGCCTTCAAATTCTTCCCAAAGATGAAATCATTTCCTGTTCTAAAATACATGAATCTAGGCTTTAGTAAACCATTATAATATTGAAAAATTATTCTCTTCTCACATAGGTTTCCCAAAACTCCACACAAAATTTTAGCAAAATTATCTTATCCCTAATTAATTACTCTTGATGAACTAGTATGCCACATGGTCACATCTTCTAATTACTTTTCTATTAAAAAAGATCAATGAGAAATATTCCATGTTCTATCCACCAACATTATATACAAACCTAATTCATCAAGTTGTTCCATTGAATATATTTTCTTTCTTTAATTTGGGGATGTACCAAAAACCATTAAAATTCAGAATTCTTCTATTCCTTATCTAGATAGAGGAATATACCATGAAAATGATATCAAGAGAATTACCATCCGCTAATTAAACATTACAAAATCATTTATATATGTAAATTTTTATACTAACACTCTCAAATGTTGAATGGAATGTGGATCTACAGTCTATCACACTAGACTCAAGTGATTTGAAGATACTTAGGAGTAATACACTTATTTCCCCTAACTCAGGTTCTGTGAAACAACTAGTTGAAGTATATCATATGGACTTCTCCTTCTCATCACCACAATCAGTTTTAAGGTTTCCTTGCCTCCCACAATGTTATAACTGAGGGTATCTATTAGCATATATAATTTTTCATTGGAACCTTTTACATTTCCCATTCTAGTGACATATCCATATAATAGTTCACCCTATTCTTTTTTCATTGTAACCATTAACACGAAGATACTTAAATATCTTTTTGATGAATTTATTCATTTAATATCAAGTTACGTACACTCATTAAATTCAGGCCTATATTTCCTCTATAATCACTCACATTCTTTAATATTGTGTCCCATGACTCTGAAAGGGGAGAGAGTCATAATAGCACTAAAACTAGGTATAAAAATATATCTTTAGTGATTTAATCCAAACTTTAATTAAATTTATGTCATTTTAATGATTAGTTGTAGAGATTCCATCAAATATGTACATGTTAAATTTTCTCCTTATAAAGAACACCTTGTTCATCAACATGGGATTCCCATAAATATCATCCAAGGTAATCATGCTTTTTATGTAGTTTTTAATTTCTAAATGATGAATGCTAAATTCCTAGAAAGTGATATCCAAATCATACAACGTTTTTTATTATACATACTCTCCCATTGTTCCTTCTTTAAATATTCTGTATTTCATACAGTAAATAGATGATTGAGGTATTTCTGTAGAATAAATCCCTGTATCCTCAGTTTTTAAATTCCAACATATATATTTTCAAACATAACTAGAAAAATAATTATATGGTGTAATGCATCCCACTATTAATTTTGAACCCCCACTACTTCTAGTCAAGGTAAAACATGAGGTAAGGAACTATTTACAAATTATATTAAAAAACGAAATGGATGGAATAATTCTATTTGGTTGAGCATTGATGCACCTTCACAAAGCATTGTTCATATGGAGTAACTCAATCGATGTGCTCTGATACCACTTACTGGGATTATGATTAACTTAGAATTAAAGCACCAAAAGTAACTCCATAAAAACTTTATGTAGAGATGAAATAGCTCTACAATGAGCCCTACCTATGACACCCCAATCACAAAAGAAACAAAAACCTAGGTCATCGTACCACAAAGTAAAACCACTAGAACAACATAGGAATGACTATAAAAAATAATGACTGTAAGAAACCATAAAAAAAATAAACCAACGGGTTTACATGATTCAGGTTTTCACCCAAATCCACAAGGTAATACTACTACAAGTTATTCAAAGTTCAAAGGGTTATATTACAATGAACTCAATCTAACTAATAAACTTGTGTATATATATTTTCCACTTGTTATCCGCCCTTGAATATATATAAGCATTCTTTATCTTCAATTGATCACCATTGTCATCTAGTCTATACAGATTGAACTCCACCACCACTAAGATAAATAGAGTAACCCTTCATCTGGTCAATTTTATCTACAAGAAAAATTTCCCTAGATTTTTTACTATTACTCTTTCTAAATTATTGAATTTATGAAATCCCTTATATCTATTGATGGTTGAAAAATGATGGAATTCCTATTTAATGAGTCTGCATCTTTTAACATATAGATTTACTTCTTCTATCTCTCCCCATCCACACTATTCTCATAAATAATTTGACAATATTTTAACTTTTTCATAGTTTTATATTCAAAATTGTTGATGAAATTAATATAAAACCTTATTATACTTCACTGATCACTGGTTCATGTAGGGAAGAGGATAAAAGTTTCATAACCACGCTTAACAACTCAGATAGATTCAGGTGAATGGGATGAGGTTAGTCTTAAGGATTATAACAGTGCCCCAATGTATTATAAGTTATTTATTTATTATATATATGTGGTTTTCCCAGCAGGTGATCATTCATGAAACATGACCGTGTATCTTTTTAGCATTGTACTTTCACATTTCATTAGATATAGCATGTTATTGTTTATTTGTTTTTCACACTCTTTTGGATTTTATGGATGTTTCTTTGTTATTTAACCATACATTTTATATTTTATATTAAGGTATAGTCTCCACATGGAAACACCCTAGTCCCTTGGCACTATTTAGTATTCTATTATGCATTGGAAGTGAAAATTGAGGTCCCATGGTGAACTTGAATGGTTACTGTATTGTGAATCATGATAAAGAGTTGCGACCTAGGATAAAAACAAGCACACATAGACACACACATATATGTTGGAGGTATTTTCATCATACACCAATGAATATTTAATAAAACCACAGATTAAATCCATATCATATAAAAATAAACCAACCTCACAGTGCATACAATGTCATGAAGAAACCAAATTATTCAAAATGAGTACATAAAATAAGTAACTAATATTCCAATTAATCTACTAACACTATCCAAATATACGTGGTAAGGTAGTATTTTACATATACATCACCAAATCACATTTTCAATTTTTTTTAAATGCATAATATAGATGATAGGGGTGATAATAAATGTATACTCAGTAGGATCCGCCCTTATACCTATTGTTTAAATGTTAAAGAAGTGTATTAAGTCCATAGTGAAGAAATAGTAAAACCAACTTGTTACCTATACAATGTCATTTACCACAAAACCTTAATGAGGATAACTCAAAAAATATCTAGAAAATCATAGTAACATAATAATCCAAAAAATATAATTAGGAAGGTTCCACATAACCACTTCTCCACTAAAGTATAATTCCTTAGTCCCCAATGACATACATTAGGGTGATACTGTACATTCTATTACCATATAACCACATAACACACAACCACACCATAGGCATAACCCATATACCATAAGAACATATCACACATAAAAACTATATACAACATATATTCCATATATTATCATACCAAAGTCTCATACAACAAAAAATATTTTGACCATGATGCATGATTAATGACTTCAACCATGTTCCCTCCCCCATATATACATCTAATATACATAACCATATCACTTACTTGTCATAATAGAATTTTTTTATTATAATGTATCATAACCTCAATCAATCATACCCAATATTATATCTATAAGAGAGGGAAGGTAAGGGGGTGTTGTGAGCCTTATAGATCACCTTTATTTTGGATGTTTTGGGTACAACCAGAACCTAAAACTTCATACGTGTATATGTCTCATTAACTAAATTAGGTGGTGGTGTATAAAAAATATTAAGAACTATAATGAAAATATAATATTACATAAAATACCATCTTATGGTTAACTCATACAAAACACCACAACAAGAACACCTCATCATCATACTATTACCACAACAGAAACCAAACAATGAAAAATATATCAATGAAAACACCACCACTACATGACCTATAATTTCCTCATAACTAGATTTTTTATTAAATTTCATATTTCATTCCAAATATAATATTTATGATTTTTCAGCCACATTTTGTTCATTGTTACACTTTAATTTCAACCCACTATATTTTCATTCATAAAAATTCACTTCATCATTTATAACCTCATTTACCACTTTACAATAATATACCCATTTGAATTATTATTTCCTACCCAAAATTCATATCATTATAAACTCTTACCATATTTTATTACATTTAATTTTTTAACAATCCATATTCCCATGTAATTACAACAGATATCCACACAAACCTCAATATTTCATTGTGACAATAACCACACAACCATCTACTCATCCCTTTTTATAACATTCCAAACACACAAGACCTATACCACTACCAAAATAAAACTTATAGAAACATAAAAAAGATAATATAAGACACAAAATATCCGTAATCATCACAATAGAAGTCTAATGATACCTAAACACCAATCTTATCATTCCCATATTATCCTTTACCAAAATAAACTATAAAATAGAGAAATAAATTACAATTCAATAAATAAAAAACCATCATTTGAAAAAATTATTATATTTCAAAATTTATCTTATTTAAAAAAAATTAAATGATTGAAATTGTTAATATAAATATATAATCATTGAGGCATTCAACATAGAAATATAAACAAACAATATCAATACTATGAAAATGAATTAATCATGCTCAATACATTTTACACATATTTTAACAAATGTCTAGATTAATATCTTCATTAGGTCAATCTCAAATATATACCCAAATACAAAAAATTATGTTAATTTGAAATTTGCATAATAATTAAATAGTTGTAATTTCAATTCCCATACCACAATCATGGCTTAAATTATAACAATACAAGAATGAGAAGATTAGTGATGATAAGAATCCACCAATATTGAGAAGATATCTTATGGTACCTATTAATGAAAACCCTTGATAAAATACTTTATTAAGCATCCCTAAAACTAGAATACTACTTTTTACACAGTCTCCTTATGAAAATTCTAAAAGATAATAATAAATGATAGAATGAGGGAACATAAAATGAACAATTAATCAAAAAGGATTTTATCACCTGGTGTTAGGGTCCATCATCCGATAATATATTACTAAAGATAAAAAATAAACTATAATACCCCTAGAGATTAATTAAAGAAAAAGGGAATATAAATAATTTTTGTATAATACTTATTTTAAATTAAAAATAAAGGACATAAAGTCCCAGTGAGGGGGAAGTCATCATAGTGCAATGGGAATCGGTTTATTGGGCCTTCTTAAAATCATGTTGTGATTTCACATTATTTTATAAGATTTGAAGCTATATAAATTAATATATCCATAAATTATTATGGATTATTAATTACTAAAAAAACAATGGTAAAATAACAGAAAATCAGAGTGAAAACATTGACCTTATCCCTTAAACCCAATAACCTCCAAACCAATACTATGGTGAAGTGATGGGTGTCATAATGAGACCACCTCAAATATGGAGACATTAAAACATAACAATAAAAAACGTCATGGTGAAACAAAACTCTTCTATGCCATAACTAATCAGTCTATGGTAAAATGGACTCCACACAATTATTAATGGGAACTCACAAACTTCATAAATTATGCCTTATGGAACAACATTACATTTCATGCTATAGTGATAAGGATCACGTCACAACCTATCTGTTACCTCATTTAAGATTCCAATGAACCATAAATCATGGTAAAAAAGTAATTTTCATTTCATTATTCATACTCCAAAATAAAATTTCTGATGGAACTCATTTATTCTACCACAATCCTTCGAAAAATCATTATAGATTTCTTCAATCCATCAAAACTATTATGTAAATGAGTGGGAGAAATAAAATTAATAAAGATAATTTTATAAAGAGTTATAAATTATGGAAAATTTATGAAACTCTTCATTATTAGATAAATGTTTGAGAAAAATTTGTGATAAAAATATTTTAATTGGATGGATATATAAATAAGTCCATTCCTTGTGAAATACTTTTATGTGAAACTATGAGTTATTAACTATAAAAAATCACGAACTACGGATCATGATTCTCTCTTTCCCTTTAAATTTATGGTTTTATAAGGAAATGTTGAATATCGATTCCTTCTTAAGCATCAAACGTAACTCCCCAACCATAGAAGCCCAGAGTCAGTTCATTATTACATATCATTGGATTGATCACAAAAGAGCAAGTCTCGAAATACTGATTAGTTTAGTAGCATTGAAAGTACTAGATACATTCATAAAGTTTACATTACATAATAAAATGGAAAAATAAAACAACATTGTTCCCATAGACAACACTATGATCCCATAGTCTATCCCTAAAGGTCAGTCATAATATACTTCTTCGCATCATGGGAAGAATAACACATAGAAAGGGATTATCTCAGATGCTCAATAAGGATAAAAATATAGCGGAAACATTCATAAATAGGCATAAACATTTAAGGTAATGTATTGAACTAAAACCAAATACTTTTCAAAATAAAATTCATCATAATATAGAAAATATAAATCAAAATAATTCCATTTACTTACTCACATGGATATTCTACTAGTAGAATAACCACATGAAATATCAAAAACCACTTTCATAATGATGGAATTCATAATGCCAGACTTTCATAACCACATAGTCAAGGCCTTGTGCCAAGACTGTCAATAAGATTCTATCAAGTTCTTATTCCAAGACACTAGTTTGTCTCATGAGACCTACCGAAGCATCGAGGAGCTATATCGGGCTCCACCCGTCACATACTAAGTCCAATTCATTCCTCATATGAAAAGTTTGAAACATAACATAAACATTCGTATTAAAACTAGAGACCTAAATGTCAATACTTTATCCACAAACAATTAATGATATAAAAATAGCACATCCACAGTCAAACATAACTCATTAAATACAATATGGAATATTTTATTGTAATATATTAACCTCAATAGATAATAATGAAGGATATTGACATAGTTGAAAATAATCATCAAAACTATATGAGAGAAATAACCCCCTTTTTCTTGAAAACATTTTAAAGTCACACTATTTATCAAGAAGCCATTTAAAATTGATTTCTGAATCAAAGTTTCCCATACCACTTTGAAACTTCTAAAAGGAATTTTAATTTTAAAAATTTAATGTCCATATAAATAAATCCTTAAAACCATTTTTAAAACATTGACATTAATGAGAAAGATTTAGAATAATAAATCTTTAAAACATCTAAAATGATATTTTAGTTAGAGTTCCTAACCAAAAGAAAGACACATAAATACAAATAATTATGGTAATATAAAATTTATAATATCATGAGAATAAAGGGATTCATGATATACTATGTCAAAGTAAATTATATACACCATATAAAAGTGAATTGGTGTATAACCACAAATAACTGACACTGGAATGTAAATTGAGATGAAATCTTTTATAAAGACTGTATATTTAGGATAAGGATAAATAAACGACATAATTACATGTGAAATATATAAATACACTAAATATTATTGGATATTCAGTGTAAATAAATAAGTGTACATTCACACATATTCTTGTAAAAACAACTCCAATGAATTGGATGTTTAACTCAATAAATGGAGATTGAGTTAAAATTACTCTTATCAAGTTCATATCGAGGACTTGAGAATTTATCAATTGATTGATTATGTGTATCAAAAATATATCCACATAAATGGGAGTGGAAATTACTACACGAATAATAAATAGTGATTCCACACATAATCATGGAGTAAAATAATCAATGAAGTATGTGTGAAGCCCAATGAGTGGAAATTGAAATATAAAATTCCCTTACCGATTTGGTGACTTACTAAAGATACATCCCATTAATGATTGATCATAAAATAAAGATATAAATACCCATAAATTAATGTATATTACATAAGGAATACAATCATGGGCAGTACATACACCACACAAAAGGAAATAGTGGAAATATAGCATGAATCTCAGGGAAATAAGAAGTGAGATGAAAGACATGTTGTAATCAATGGATTTATATGAAAAAAAGTTAATAACCACCAAATGAATCATATAATACCATTAATATAAATAGAATCATGATAATATATATCAAATGGATGTAAAAAATACACCAGATGCAATAAATAAGTGGCAAACAATGGAAATCTCACAGAATTAAAGGTGAGATAAGAAACCCCTTACTTTGTACTTTTCCTTGGAATATGGTAGGTAGAACTCCTTTATAATGGTGAAATAATTGTTATTAAATTATAACAGAATAATATACATTAAAATGATATCATATATGATTTTATAATATTTCTTTGTAATAATATTTTAGTATTATCATCATTTTGGGTGTTAACTGATTCATTTTCATTTATATGAATTATTTTGTAAGTAGTGTTTGTTATGGATAGGATGTATATTATTTATATTCATAATGATATTAAGTCTTTAAAAATTATTTTTAATTATCTAATTAAAATTATTCTTGAATGGATACGATGGGGAATGAATCTCATCGCGTTCGTGGAGACGGTAATTCGTACATACGCACGAGTGACAATATCATTCTTTTGATATAAAAAAATATATAATTGGATAGTATATAATATATACATAATAATTATAATGTTATATTTATTATTTACATAAATTAAACATTATTATTATACCCATACAAATAATAATGTATTGAATAACGAATTACACCACGACGTGGAGATAGTAAGTCGTGCGTACGCACGTATGGTGACATGTCATTCAAAATTTGGATAGAATAATGAATATGGTTTTACCATATTTTTAATAATATCATAGTATATAGAAGATATTGTAGTTATTATTTTAGAATGGAAACAACACATAAAGAAGAAGTGGAAGAAGGAAGGAACTTGAAAGATGTGATGAAATATTTACCCTTTCTTCGGGTTCTTCCTTTTGATTTGATCAACAGTGCTCCCTATGTTAGATTTATTACTAAATTAAGGCCTCTATGATGAAGGTGGGAAAATTTAGAGGGTATTTGGGTAGGGGTTGGCTGAGAAAAATGGCTTTGAAGGTGTGAATTAGAGAGAAGAGGGAGTGCCCTTTTATAAGAGGAGTGAGAGGCACCTTAGGAAAACCTAGAAATATTATTTTATAATAAAATAATTATCGGTTTATAATGGATAAAAAGTATACTATTTGAATTATAAGGTGGGTATGGGTCAAAAACCACTCAACCAATAGGTTTTAGACTGGTTTTTGTCACTATATTAACCATATCTTTTAGATTTAACTCCTAGTTAAATAGTTTGACATTTACCATGTCTCTTTGTATTTTTATATTATATGGTTAATAAACTCACTATAAACTTCCAATAGAACCCCAAGTGGTTCATTAATAAAACACGTATCATTATATAAGTCTTTTGGCCGAAGATTAGATTTTTATGAATATAATATCAATTAATAATATAATATTTGTTTTAAAAACTCTTTTATGTCAATTTTGACACTATTTGGTATTTTGTTTTTGAAAAATTCATAACAACATTATTACTTAGAAAAAAATTCATCTAACCAACCCTAATATGTCATATTAACCTAGATAATTAGTGGAATTCATAAAAAGTCTCAAATTGCATTTATTTGGATATTTATAAAATGAATTATTTTAATATTTCATTAATTAGGTAATTAATACATCATCATTGTGTCAAAAATAAATTTACTTATTTAATGTATAAAAATTATAAATAAAATACCATTATGTAGGAAATATTTCTATATTTTGAATTAATATTTATAGTCGAATTTATCTTATGAGTAACCCTATATTAAAAATGTTTTAGTTATTAATATTTGATTTTAACTCTTTTAACTCTTCTTTGAATTAAATAACAATAAATGTCCTAATCTAATCCAAGTGGATCAAAAAGGTTCATATTTTATTCCTAAGGCTATTTTAAGTTGAATTATACTTATCCAATAGAATTAGGACATGTGTTAGGGTAATAAAAATATCATTTTTACCCTTAATTACCCTATTTACTTTTAACTGTGGTAAATAAAAGTAAAAATGTATTATTCACAAAAAATTATTTTTAGCTTATTAAACAACATTTTACTCCTTGATATTAACCATATCTCTTGGATTTTCGAAATTCAACTCACAAAAGTGGTAAAATTATGTTTTATGTAAATTTGCAAATGCTCCTAGGAGGTGGGTAAAAGATGGTGAAAAGTTCAATAAAAGATTATATATATAATATTATTACAAAATGACTCCAATGAATTACATTGAACATATAATGGTATTATGTATCTATTTTGACCTAAAATAAATTTAAATAAAATAAATATTTATTTAAATAAAAATTCGGTTTTAAACTATAACTGAGTGTTTTTCACTATTCATAAAAAATTGAATGTTTTCAGAAAAATACCAAAAATTCACCCTAAGATAATTTTGATATTCCAAATCCAAAAATTAAGTCCATTCTAAAAGTTAAAATTTATAAAATTTCAAAAAGTTGGTATTACTATTCATAACGGCTAGTTTGATTGGTCGCGGTGTGTTAGAATCTCGAAGTTAAATACAATGTAAGCTATTACATTATTCAAAGGGAAATGTATTGTGGAAGCTTGAAGTGTTACATTCTTCCCCACTTTTGGAAATTGCATCCTCGCAATTTTTAAAATCGGGCATGGGAACATAATTGAAAGTCCTACATCGGAAAAAGAATCAATAAAATTATCTATTTAAAAGAAAGAAATAGAAGTGAAAAGGTCACCTGAGATAACCCATAATAGGATTCCATGTAGGAAAACAATGATATGGAAGATAAAATATGCAACGACCCAAAATTTTGAATAAATATTGTTTCCTAATTTTGTGTGTTATTTTATTTTTATACTCAAAAAAACTATTTCATTTGATAACAAGAGTATAATTAAAATGAGACCGTTGGGTTTTGACTGTTATATGACCATAGGTCAATATGACCGCTGGAAACTAAATGTTTCGATTATTGTCTCTAAATACAAGTGATCTTGGTTAATTAATATAGAAAGAAGATTCTATGGCCTCATCCAGTAGTCTCGGGGCAATCGAAACCCATCTAACAGAACTTGGGAAGGAGGTAGCACCACTGGGCTTTGCTCTGGACCAAACCCAAGCCAAACTTCATCATGTAAAGCTAGAACAGAATCGCCTTCTCGAGAAGTTCAAACTGATAGAAATTACTACTCGTGCAATGTTGGCTGAGCCTCCCTCATATTCTCTCACCCTATCACACCTTACATTGAGGTCCTATGCTGGGGTTATAAGGGGATATGTAAGGAGACCGTAACTGCCTTGTGTAATCCTTTGTTTTAAATAAAAATTTTGATTTCTTCTTATGATGAAGTTAATGAATTTTCAAATGTCCAGATAAATATAGTATGCATATTTTTGATGAATCCTAGAGAAAGGATATTTTAAAAATGATTATGTAAACCTTAAATAATTAAAAATGTGTAATGATTTTCAAAAAATGGTCTTCTACAATTATGTTCAGTACGAAATTTGGAGTCTAATAAGATCAACTTAATTTTTGATGAATAGTAAATTATGAATAGTGATTTTATGCTTACGATTAGTAATGTGAACACATGGATTTCTAATCTCATTTAAAGAAATTATTAATATAATCTAGGCACCTTGATTATGTAATGTGATTCAATAAAATAGGTAAATAACTGTTTCAAAAATTATTAGTCAAGTATTAGGTTTTTCGGGTGAGTAGTGTTTTTTAATTAAAAATTAAATTAAAAATATTTATAAAAATATTTTTATAAAATTGAGTTCATTTTTGAAATCAAAGCATTGATATTTGGTTAAGGTGAAATTTTGGGATTTTTCTGTGAAAGTTGAATTTTCGATGAATAGTGAAAATACAGTTTTTAAGTTACGGGTGTTTAATGACATCATTAAATGATGTATTAAGTATGTAATCAATATGGTCGACTTATGAATAGTAATATAAGGCATGAGGTGTCCCAATTGGCCAATACCATGGGAAAATACCATGGGAAAGCCCCTTGTTTTCCCAAAACCACCAATGAGGTGTCCCTTGACCATTAATGCCTTGTCCCCTCACTTTCCCTATAAATACCTAGCCATCCTCTCATCCATTCTACTCCAAAATCATCCTCAATGATGTTCTGGTATTTTTACCTCGCAATGTGCCCCTAAGCCCTCAAGGTCCCAACTTTGAGTTTTAAGAGTTACATTTCAGGTAAGGGATCCGACCTCTCTCTTTCTTTTCAAGTAATCTCTTTTATGTCATTTCTTTTATGCTCCATGTTCTTATGTTGGAGGATGTTCTTTTATATTCATCCTACATCCCTTTTCATTTTCATATGAGGAGATACCCCATCTTTCTCTCATCAATTCGTTTTAAGAATGTTTAAGTGGCGTCGTTAGGCTGTCGAAATTTTAAGGGAATCTTTCACCCTTCTCATTTTTCAAAGTTCTACTTTAATGTCAAGTCTTTGAAGTTCCTTTTTCTTATGTTGGGGTATGATATCTATATATATCATAAGGAAATTTTATATTCATATGATGATAGACCCTATTTGATCTCTTCAATTCATTTTTGTTGAAGTTTAAGCGACGCCGTTAGGATGCCGAGTTTTCATAAGAGAAATCTAATTTTTGTTTTCCTTGCATGTTTTTCATTTAAAATGTAATACACTTAAAATTTCATTACCATGCTCATATATCCTTCATATTAGGTCCCTCTACTGTTTTATGGGTCATTTATGAATGTTTTCCCCATGTCCCATCTCTTTTCAATGTTTTCTAAAACCCTGAAACATAACCATTATGCTGCAGAATTTCCGTCTCAGAATGTCTCTCTTTTTTTCTAAAGTTATTTTATTTTATTAAGTGAATACTCAAATATCTCTCTTCTATAGGGGTATTCACATATATACCAAGTTGTTCTATTTTTATTTCTGGGATTTACATACATGAGACGTGCTTTCCCTTTCCGTGGGTTTAAAGTGACATAAAGATCATGTCTTTAAAGCAGTTTTGAAACGTTATGATTATGAAATGAAACACATTTATTTTATGATATATTGGTTGTTTATTAAATAATTGATGATGATATATGTGTCTCACATGATAATAAATACATGTCAAGGGTGCGCCCTGATAGCGCTCCAATTCATTGGGTAAAGACTTAATCTCTAGAGATGACCATTTTTAACGACGCCTTGGTGAATAACCTTGGTAATTTTTAATGACACCTTTGGGATGGACCTTGGTGAAATAGAAATGATTTTCAATATTAAATGTTGTAGCCACATCTTCAAGTTATGAAATACTTTATTTTTATTATGATATGCCTCATGATTTCTTTCTCATGCCTTAAAGTTCTTTTTCATGACATTGTTGATGTATCTCAAGTTCACATGTTAAATGTTTCCCCTTGTTTCCCCTTACCGGGCCTTCTTCTCACCCTTTCTTTTGATGTATGTCCCTAGGTTATGGGATGAAGTAATAAACCTAGGATGAACATAAGGATAATCCTTTCAAGTGTTTAAGAATAATGTTTTATGTTTTCATGTTTTAAGTTCCTGGTTTCCAAGACACTAAACCTTAAAGATCCTCAGTTTTGTAAAATGTAATGAAAGTTTATGTGATAAAAAGGAGGGATACTATAAAATAAGTGTCAAGTTATGATGGAGCGGGATAGAAAACATGATCAGGATAAATTTAACAACAATAAAACCCCAAACTTGTGATGGGACAAACGGTCATTAGTTTCCTAGTCGAAAAATTAAACCAACAACGTTTTTTTTGTTTTAAGTTACATTTCATAAAGATGGGGAATTTATTTATGAGATTGACTAAGAACATAAAGATATATACTTAAATTTTATGTAGAGTTTCATTATTTAATAAATTTCTACAACTAACTCATTTTTTTTCAAACAATGAGTATTCAAGATGACTTGGTCACACCGAAAGAGCTAGAATCAACTTCTATAGAATCACATGGTCCGCAAAGGATAAAATATATATTTAACTTGTATTTAGAGATTAATGAAAACCAAAACTATTATTACAATATTAGATGATCCCCCAAAAGGATATTCTTTCAGAGAAAGAAACATTAATCTTAATTTCTAAAATTTAACCAACAATACCCCAACGTTTAATAAATACCATTCAATAAACAATTTTCCTTACAATCCTTCAATATAATCCAATCAAACATTGAAACCAAAATCTTAGAAGAATTTGGTTATGTAGTCTTCCACGTTAAATTGTATCTCCAAATGACATCGACTAATCTTAAAGTCACATACTTAAAAGTAATTAACCTAATCACATATTTTATATTATTGGTTAATAATTTCCATAAATAACCCAAATCACTATAAATCCACAATAAAAACATAGATAAAAATCCACCATTACTCCTCAAATGAAATCTCATAGTATTCTATTTTCCTTAGGCATATAGTGTTCCCAAAAGAGAGAACGTCTTCCAAAATAACATTTATCACTTAATCACCAACTCATTTTTCTATACTAAGGGTATTATTTTGATAAGACATAATATCCCAAATCAACTTATTATTGATCAATAAAACCATTTAACTAAAAATAATTAGTCACACTAACTAGGGACTGAAGGACCCCAGGACACCCTAAGAGGGGAGGGGTGAATCAGGGTGATAACTTTTTCTTTTAATGTGATGGATCTTGTTCCCACATTGGTAGGAACTTGTTGAACCTGTATAATGAATATGATAAGAAAGAAAACATTCACATGCACAAAGAAGTCACAACACTTTTTACTTGGTTCAACACTAAGGGCTACGTCCAAGGAGCATACGCCGACAAGTTGTCGGTCGTACCAAATTCCAATAATCGTCACTAGCTGTGGATTACAATGGTTTGGGCATAATCACTCTATCCCAGGCTCACTGCCTTTACAAAGGTTCAGGTATAGCTCACTGCTTCCCTCGGGTCACTCCCGTTGACTCCCCCTGGCTCACGACCCTTAGTGAAGTCACACTCAGTTTATAGACGTGAAGGTCTCGTCATCATTTCATAAGAATGTATCCTATGTTGTATGTAGATGCTCTGTTGAAGTCCAACTCTCACCTAAAGAAGAATCTCACATTGCGCTGAAGGTACCAGATGATCCTCCATCTTTCATGCAGCTTAAAAAGGACGGATGTACTTTAACAAACCTGGAGCGCTTCTCCAAGCTCTGACACGCAAGTTTCAGGAATGGCACGCAATTCACATGCGCAGTACAAAATCGGCACGCAGGTGACTCCAAACAACTTGCGTGACACTGCCTCTTTGAACTAGAAACTTGCGCGACTCAACACCCCTAAATCCCAAACCACTTTGGATGTGTAGCCAACAGCCGGCGTGCAACCTCTACTTGCGCGATCCAACAACCACTTGTGCGACTCAACCACCTGCGCGATGAGAGCTCCAAAAATTTCTAAGTCTTGAACTTCGTTATAAATGAGGAGGGGTGGTCCTCTAATAATAGGAAAATTGGACACCCTGTGCGGTGACGCGCATGTCTTCCTTCGTCGCACAGGTTCCGGCGTGCAGCTCATCCTCCCTAGCCTCTACCACGCTACTCACTTGCGCGACCACACAAATACTTGCGCGACCTTCTTTCCTTTACCATATTTTGAAGTTATGATCTTGAAAAACAATAGGCACGCAATGTTCCAGTCCTCCTAGGCACTGGCGCGCAAGTTTCTTGACGACGCACAGATCACTTGCACGACTAGCCCAAAACTTGCGCGACCCTTATCCCTTTTCCCTTTTCCCATGTTCTGATCTTGAAAACATATGGCGCGAAAGTTTCCTCTTCATCAAGTACATGGCGCACAAGTCACTTGCGCGACTGGACCAAAACTTGTGCGGCCCTTATCCCTTTGCCATTTTCCCATGTTCTGATCTTAAAAAACATATGCCGTGAAAGTTTCCTCTTCATACTCCAAATCATGCATAGAAGACCCAGGTTCCAACAGGGACTTTATGTAGTCCAGTGGTAGGCGATAAATACGAATCGCACTCTGGTTGTTGGTTCGATTCCCACAACTTTGTTCGACGCGATGGGTTGTCACACGGTCTGTGTGTTTTCCTCTTTCGAAAACTATATTTTAATAAATTAACAAAATGAGATAAATTCCTCAAAATAACCATAACATAATTTAACCACAAATGTTATCACATACCTTCCATTTTCATCCCAAAATATAATAACTTGTAATTTCCTCAAACCCAACTATCATATAATTCCAAATGGTTATTTATAACTCTATCCACAAGAGAAAAGATAATTCTTCCTCAAATATCATTTTCACATGACAAACTGCAGGGTTACAAATAGAAGAGAAAATTATTCCAATGTAATCCCATCAACAAAGAGTGCTAATAATTTTTAAAATTTCTCAAACCATTTATTTCCACATAACTTCTTCTTTGACAAAGAAAATATCCTATAGAATAGGTCATTCACTCAGGTAATGGCCAGGTCCCCTACATTGACGACAAATGACTATAAATGGATTCTTGGGAACATTTTTATTTTATTCCATAGTAATCTTCATTTTTCCTCGGAAATTCCTCGCTTTATGTCATTCTTTCCCACACATAAAGCATTTATTTCTTCTATTGAGACACTTTCCGGGGTGTCTCCTTCCACATTTCCAATATGATGGAAATTGAGGTTTCTTTTCTCCATGGTCTCCACTGCTAGAGCTCTTATCTTTCATCACCTTTCTCTTCTTTGTTGAGTCAGGGAGTTGGTTAATATATATATTGTTGATCATATTTTTAGAAAACTGATTTTTCATGAAAACTATATCTTTTACACCTATCAACATTCCATTTTGTTGCTCATTTCCACCACTATTACTACCTTTTACATCATGCTCAAAGTTACAATGACTTCCATGGAATTTAGACATTGACTAAAACCAGAAAGCATTGTATGAGTAACAATAGTCATAAAATAATTTAGAGAATATCACGACACCATATTTTCAATCTGAAACACCTTAGGATTAACCATGGTTATTTATTCTCATCTTATATTAAAACCCTTCAAATAGTTTTGTAATAAAAATGTAAATTATCCTAATAATATCCCCCGGGAGTGTTTTAACCAAGAGTGCAGTAAGGCCCGTTGTCATGCACCAGTCCCTGTTCGAGTCTAGCTCAAAACGATGTTTCTGGGTTTTACCCCAAGGTACATATGTTCTAGATCCACCTCTATCTGGTCGTATCCAGACATGGATGTATAGCTTTGAAAACTCACAAAATCTCTACAGTACCAAAAATCTAGGAAGTTCTTCTATACTAATCCTCAAATTCAATCTTAGGGCTATGTTCTCTAATCAAATTATATCTGAATATAGTTTCTAATGTTTGTACTAAACTTCCTCTAATACCAACTGTAACGACCCAACCCCAGAATCCCCGAGTCGGTGCATTATTACGTATCATTGGCATGATCACAAAAGATCATGTCTCTAAAGAATTATTTGTTTAGTAGCCTTTGAAGTACTAGATACATTCATAATATTTACATTACATCATAAAATGGAAAACTACAACAAAATTGTTTCCATAGACAACACTGAGATCCCATATTCTATCCCTGTAGGTCATTCATAATATACTTCTTTGCATCCTGGGAAGAATAAAACATATAAAGGTGTGAGCTTAGATGCTCAGTAAGGATAAAAATATAGTATAAACTTTCATAAATAAGCATAAAAATTTAAGGCAATGTATAGAACTAAAACAAAAGCCTTTTCCACATAATCTTTATCATAATATGGAAAATATAAAACAAAATAATTCTATTTACTTACTCGCATGGATATTCTACTAGTATAATAATCACATGTAATATCAACAACCAATTTGAAATGATGTAATTCATAATTCAATACTTTCATAACCACATAGTGAATGTCTTGTGCTAAGACTACAAATAATATTTTGTCAAGGCTTTGTGCCAAGACACTAGTTTGTCTCATGAGACCTACCGATGCATCGAGGAGCTATAGAAGGCTCCACCTATCACTTACTAAGTCCAATGCATTCCTCATATGTAAATATTGTAACATAACATAATCATTCATATTAAAACTAGCATACGAAATGTCAATACATTATCCTTAAACCGTTAATGGTATAAAAATAGCACATCCACAGTCAAACATAACTCATTCAATACAATAGGGAAGATTGTATTGTTACAGATTAACCTCAACTGGTAATAATGAAGGATATTGACATCGATGAAAATAATCATCAAAACTATTTGAGAGAAATATCCCCCTTTTTCTTGAAAACATTTAAAAGTCACACTATTTTTCAAGAATCCATTTAAAATAGATTTTTGAATCAAAGTGTCCTATACAACTTTGAAACTTTTGAAAGGAATTTTAATTTAAAAACTTTAATGTCCATATAAGTAAATCCTTAAAACCATTTTTAAAAATGGACATTAATGAGAAATATTTAGAATAATAAACCCCTAAAACATTTAAAATGATATTTTAGTTATAGTTCTTAACCAAAAGAGAGAGAATTGAATAAAAATAATTGAGGTAATAAAAACTTTATAGTATCATGTGAATAAAGGGATTCATGGTATTCTATGTCAAAGTACATTATATGCACCATATAAATGTGAATTGATGTATAACAACAAATAACTCTCTCTGGAATGTAAATTGAGATGAAATCTCTTATAAACACTGTATCCTTAGGTTAAGGATAAATCAACTACACAATTAAGTGTGAAAAATATAAATACACTCAATATTATTGGATATTCAGTGTAAATAAATCAGAGGAAATTCACACATATTCTTGTAAAAACAACACTAATGAATTGGTTTTTTAACTCAAGAAATGGAGATAGAGTTAAAATTACTCTTATGAAGTTCATATCGATGAATTGAGAATTTATCAATGGAGTGATTATTTGTATCAAAAGTATATCAACAGAAAGGGGAGTGGAAATTACTACACAAATAATAAATAGTGATTCCACACATAATCATGCAGTAAAATAATCAGTGAAGTATGCGTAAATCCTAATGAGAGGAAATTGAAATTTGAAATTCCCTTACCAATTTGGTGACTTACGAAACATACATCCCATTAAATAAGGATCATAGAATAATGATGTAAATACCCATAAATTAATTTATGTTATATAATGAATACAATCATGGACAGTACATACACCACACAAAAGGAAATAGTGGCAAAATAGCATGAATGTCACGGAAATAAGAAGTGAGATGAAAGCCACGTTGTAATCAATCGAGTCGTATGACAAAAATTTAATAACCATAAAATTAATCACATATTATCATGAATATAAATAGAATAATGATAATATATATCAAATGGAAGTACAAAATACACCACATGCAATAAATAAGTGGCGAACAGTAGAAATCTCACGGAATTAAAAGTGAGATAAGAAACCCCTTACTTTGTACTTTTCTTTTGTCGATGGTAAGTTAAAATCCTGTATAATGGTGAAAAAATTGTTATTAAATTATAAAAAAATCATATACATTAATATGATATCATATATGATCTTTTAATATTTCTTTGTTAATAATATTTTAGTATTATCGTCGTTCAGGGTGTTAACAGATTCATTTTCCTTTATAGGATTTGTTTTGTAAGTAATGTTTGTTATACATAGGATGTATCTTATATATATTCAAAATGATATTAAGTATTTAAAAATTATTTTTAATCATCTAATGAAAATTAGTCTTGACAGGATACGATGGGGAATTAATCTCATCGCGTTTGTGGTGACGGTAATCCGTACGTATGCACGAGCGACAATATCATTCTTTTGATATTAAAATAATATAAAATTGGATGGTATATCATATATATATAATGATTATCATGTTAAATTTATTTTTAAAATCAATTACTCATTATTATTTTATACATCCAAATAATAATGTATTGAATAACAATTACACCACGACGTGGAGATGGTAAGTCGTACGTACGTACGTATGGTGACATGTCATTCAAAGGATGGATAGAATAGTGAAAATGGTTGTACCATGTTTATAATAACATAAAAATATATATAATATATTGGAGTTATTTTTTTATAATGGAAACAACAAAGAAAGAGGATGTGGAAGAAGAAAGGAACTTGAAAGAGGGGATGAAATATTTACCTCTTCTTCGGGTTCTTCCTTTTGATTTGATCAAAAGGGCTCCCTAGGTTAGCATTATGACTAAATTAATGCCTCTAGGATGAAAGGATGACATTTTATAGGGTATTTGGGAAAGGTTCGTCTGAGAAAAATGGTTTTAAATGTGTGAATTAGAGAGAAGTGGGAGTTCCCTTTTATAAGAGGAGTGAGGGGCACCATAGGAAAAGCTAAAATATTATTTTATAATAAAATAATTTTCGGTTTCTAATGTCTCAAAAGTGGATTATTTAAAGTCTAAGGTGGATATGGGTCGAAAAACACTCAACCAATAGGTTTTAGACCGGTTTGGGTCACTATATTAACCTTATCTTTTAGATTTAACTCTTAGTTAAATACTTTGACATTTATCATGTCTCTTTGTATTTATATATTATATGGTTAATAAACTTACTATAAACTTCCAAAAGAACCCCAAGTGGTTCATTAAAGATAAAACTATCATTATATAAGTATTTTTTACAAAAAATAGATTTTTAGAAATATAATATCAATTAATAATATAATATTTTTTTAAAAAACTCTTTTATGTCAATTTTTACACTATTTGATATTTTGTTTATGAAAAATTCATAACAGAATTATTACTTCGAAAACAATTCATCTAACCAACCCTAATATTTCATATTAACCTATAAAATTAGTTGAATTCATAAAAAGTCTCAAATTATATAACATCCCAGGAAAATAAAGAATATGAAAATTTCATATTTATTAATATTTGTGAATTAAATATTAATTTTACTTTAAAGGGGTTTCTATGTTCGATAGGGTACCCGATATGCAACAATGGATTTCTATGGAATATTACATTGCACACTAATAATATAATATTATTATTTTAAATTGTTGTTAACTCCTAGCCGTTGTATTGGCGGGACTGAAAAAAACTAACTAGAATTTGATTATACATGTATTTATATTTATCCAATAAAAGTTAGAGGCTTAAAATATGAATTAATCTAATTTTAAGCATAATTTACATTAAAAGGATGATTTACCACCTTTTAATGGAGAATAATTTTTAAATATAGTATTGGTCACATTAATATTTTATATGTGACCAAATAAAATCCTTCTTTAGAATGGAGACATCAAAATTTACTTTGGGTAATTTTTTGGTATTTTTCTGATAAAGTCTATTTTTTAATGAATAGTGAAAAACATTGTATTTTAATTCAATAGTGCCTTTTAATCTAATTTATTTATATGGATGGATTATCTTTTTAATTTGTGTTAAAGTGAAATTGAAATATATTTTTACCATTTAATCCAATGTTGGTCATTTGAATTAATTTCACTTTGAAATTGGACATAAACAAGTATCAATCTTTTGATAGTTATTGTTTCTTAAAAACATGCTATTTGTTTTGATAATGGGAATTAATTTTAAAAATAATTAATGTCAGATGTAGGATTTTAATTTGGAAAAATAGACATCATTTTTGAATTTGGAATATCCAATATAGCTTAATCTGAATTTTTTGTATTTTTCTGAAAAACTTCAATTTTTGATGAATAGTGAAACCACTTAGTGGTAGTTAAAAAACTGAATTTTTCATTTAAATTAAATTTTACCACTTCTGTGAATTGAATTTTGAAAATCCTACATACATGGTTGTTATAAAGAAGTTAAATTTTGTTCAATAAGATGAAAATAATTGTTGTTGAATAGTAACTTTTGACTTTTATTTACTGCGGTTAAAGGTAAATAGGGTAATTCAAGATTAACAGAATATTATTATAATTTCAAATTACCTTAAAACTTGTCCAAACTATATTTTTTGAGTCATTTATGACCATGGTCATCTTTGGGTCGATTTTGGGACCCCATTGAGCCACATGGGAGTGATAATGAAAATTTAGACTAATTAATTTAATGTGAAGTCAAAATTGACATTAACAAAAATCGTTTAGTAATTACTTTCTATATGGTGTTATATAATTCCTATTTTCGACTATAAATATTATTTGAAAAGATAAAATTATTTCCTAAATGATAGAATTTTTTTTATAATTTTTATACATCTAATAAATGAAATAGTTTATGACACAACAATGATGCAGTTTTTACCTCATTAAAAAATGATTTAAATAAATAAGATTATATTGATTAAAATATTATCCCAAAAATGTCCAATTAAGATTGGATGATTTTATTTAGAATATTAGTCATCTTATCATTTACCGTAATTATTTTTGGACCATTATAAACCGAATATCTTTATATAATAAAATAATGTTTTCACACTTTCCTAAAGAGCCCATCCTCTCCCTTATAAAAGGAGACCACTTCTAACCAATTCCACACACCTCTCAAGCCTTTTGGATCATCCAAAATCTGGAAAATTAGGTTCCCTACATCCCTCTACTCCTCTTAGAAGCCTTACCCTAGGCATAAGGTACTTCAAAAAGAATTTTGGTTCAAACCAAAGAGAGTTACCCAAATTAAAGGTAACGATTTCTCTTAAATTGTTTTCTTTTATTTTACTTCTCCAACACCTAAAATCTTTTTATTTACTTTATTTTGTAACAACACCAGTATCCTAAATATAATATGATGTTGTTATAATAAAAATTCAAACTACACTTACACACACCTCCATCTAATGGATGAAGAACACAATGTTTCTGTGGATGACAAACTAACGCCTCATGAAACGAAGATTGTTCAAATATCTCCAACTGCCTATCATGGTGGCCATTATGATGGAACTATATTTATATATGATATATATTATGTTTATGATTTCATTATATTTCTGTACTTCCAATTTATATCACACCTTTATGGTTTCCATAGTGGGTAAATACGATAATCTCATTTGAGGAAGTGCGGACTACCGCCCCCTCAAAGTGATGTGACTCATTAATGCCTTATGTGGGATATATAAAGGATATATTTAATGATATTATATATTATATTATACTGGAATTATAATATACCTATGTATAATTATTTTTTAATTCCATTAAAATAAGAAATAGAAATGAAAGTAGCGTTCATGCGTACGTACGGCTTACCAGCTCCATGAACGGTGCATTTCATTTCTTACCTCAAAATGTTATGTACTGTTATAAATATCTATATATATATATATAATATATATATATATATTATATATATGATATCTAAATAATGAATATCATTCTTGATATAATGAACCATTGACCACATGAACAACATGTAATTATAAGAAGTCCATTTTTGACTCAAGTACCAAATATCGACAAAACGAACATTATTAACTTGAATGATTAAATAATGTTTATAACAAGGTAATAAGTGATATAAAACGAATAATAAACTTGAAAAAGGTTCTTAAGCAAGTAGAAATTAACTTTATTTTATTATTCGGGAGATTAAAGAATGATCGAGTCAAGTCGGACACGAGGTAAGAGATTTCTTATCTCACTTTTAATTCCATGAGATTTCCATTGTTCGTCACATATTTATTACATGAGGTGTAACGTGTACTGACATTGATATATATTATCATTATTAGATTTATATTCATGGTATTCTGTGATTCATTTTGTGGTTATTAACTTTTTTTCATACGATTCAATTTGAATACATTGAAGTAATGGTTTTTCATCTCAGTTTTTAATTCTTGGAGATTCATGCTATATTTTCCACTATTTCCTTTTGTGTGGTGAATGTACTGCCCATGATTGTACTATTTTTGTAATATAATATCATTTATGAGTATTTAAATCTTCATTTTATGATCCTTATTTCATGTGGCATATGTTTCGTAAGTTACCAAATCGGTAAGGGAACTTCTTAACCCAATTCCCATTCTTTGGGTTGATCTTCTCTTTTTATTTATGTCAACCTATGAATATGTGTGAATGACCACTGATTGTTTTACACTTAATATCCACTAATATTGGGTGTATTTATATTATTCACACACAATTATGTAATTTATTTATCCTTAATTTAAGGATACCATCTTTATAAAGGATTTCATATCAATTTACATTTCCATTGAGACTTCATTGTTTTTATGAACCAATTCACTATTATATGGTGTATATACTGTACTTTGACATATTATATAATGAATCAATTTATTCTCATGATATTATAATGTTCTGATTATGTGTTATTCTTCAATTATTTTTATTCAAGTGTCTCCCTTTTTTCTAAAAAACTCTTTAACTAAAATATCATTTCAAATACTTTAAAGATTTATTATTCTAAATATTTCTCATTAATGTCCATGTTTTCAAAATGGGGTTTAGGATTTATTTATATGGACATTAATGTTTTCAAATGATAATTCATTTAAAAGCTTCAAATTGTAATGGGACACTTTTATTAAAAAATATCTTTTTAAAAGGTTTTGAAAATGATTTGATAAAACATTGTTTATTTCGATATCTTGATTTGATATATTGGAATGTGGAAATGTTATATTTCCTTTATACATGTGTTATATGTTATTATTATGTTATGGTTATTGGTCATTGTTTACGTATATGGGTGGTTCCGTGATAAACCTAGGATGGGTGATCACGTGATAGCTCTCCAATGCATTGGGTAATGTGACAGAGGTAAACGTGATGTTTCTCTTAAGAGATTTAGGGATTATACTATGATTTGTATTCCAACTATGACTCCCTATGTAGTTGTGATAGCTATAATGTAAGTTTGATATAGATTCCATAAGTAACCTTTATGATTTATGATTTGTGTGTGTTATTTATAAATCTCCTGATTTCATAAGGTATGTTATGATTGAAAAGTATGGTTTCATTGATTTGTATATATTGATGGGATAATGTTTTCCTTCCTTATTTTATAACCCTTACTGAGCTTTTTATGCTCACCCCAAGTTTTTGAAATGTTTTCCACAGGACTTAAAGATGAATAGGTTCAAGGATGGGATCAAGGAAAAGTCATGTTGTCTAAAACATGGAAGTGGACATGTGTCTTTTTTAAGAGTTTTTATTTTGTGAAAAAATGGATACTGAGTAGTAGTGTCTACTTGTAATATTCAAGTTGTTATGTAATAGTTATGGCCTAATTCAATAAAACTCTAAACCTAAAAACATCCCCAATGTGAATTATTAATTTAATTCAAGATTATGTAATGTTTAAGGCCATGTCTTTATAGTTGGTATCAAAGGTCGGTTTAGATAACCTTAAAGGTTAGGGAATTCTTTAAGAATAAGTGAAATTACCATAATGGTAAAGATTTCAGAAAGATTCATAGTTTTTTTAGATAAAGTGAATGAGTTTAAGATAACATGAATAAGTATATCTTAGTGTTTACCCTCCTCATAAGATATTATATGATGATTTTACTGATGTACTCACACTGGACTTTTTGGTTTTAGTAAATGGAAGGATCTAACAGGCACCAAAGTAACTGTGGATGTGAAGAAAACTGTGACGTTTTTCTGAATGAGCAACTGAATAATATGGGATCTGTAATAAGAACACTTGTGGTTATTCTCAACCAACTATCCAGAGTCATGATTGACCACTAGAACCTTAGTGATATTTATAAGGCATCATATATGCGAGAAACAAATCCCTACATAAGTTCAGGTAATAATCATAAAAGTAAGTGTGTTCAAAAACCTATGTGTAAAATATTGGGAAAGAAACACCTAGGAAAATGTTTCAATGGGACAGAAAGATGCTATAGATGTGGAAATAAAGGTCATAAAGGAAAAACCTTCCATGGAAAAAGGAAGAATCTAGTTGACTCTAGGAAAGGGAAAGAAGTCTTTTACGAGGGATCAATTGAATGTTTTAAATGTGGTATGCATCGTCATTATTCAAACACATGTCCTATGAAGAAGTTTTCGGAATGGGATCACTACGATCATGCAAATATTCGTTTACCAATACCTAATTCCATTCTGATTGAGGATGAAGAAAATGAAAATGACCAATGAAAGGTATTAATTATTTCTTAACATATGTTTTCCTATTATTGAAATCCTAGGATATGATTATTGATTTTGTTTGTAGGAAAGAAGTATTTCAGAATAAGTTGGAAAGGAATTGTTAATGGATCATGAATAATGCTGAATGAGTAATTAGTCAACATATAAGGGATTCAAGAGTTATGGTAGAATTTAGGATGGTGAAATGCTTAAAAGTATTAAGGCTCTTTTTATGATGGGATTACATTAGAAGACTTTTTATAGTATGTGTAACCCTAATGTTTGATATATGAAAATTTTATTCAAGGAATAATTATCTTCTCTTTTGTGGATATAGTTATAGAGAACCATTTCGGTTTAGATGATCCTTGAATTTGAGGCAATTATCAGTTAATACATTTTGGGATGCAAAATGAAATTTATTAGATAACCTTTGTGGTTAAAATATGTTATGGTTATTTTTGATGAATTTATCTCTTTTTGGTAATGTTATAAAATTATGTAGATTTTGAAAAGGGACAACACGCAAACCGCGTGACAACCCGTCGCATCAGATGAAGCTATGGGAATCGAACACACAACCAAAGTGCAAATGGTATTTATTGCCTACCATTGGACTACGTGAAGTCCCTGGTTAATATTACTAATTATTTTTAGTTATATGATCTTATAAATTAGGAATAATTTGATTTTAGGTTATCTATGGAAGTGATTAACTTATCAAGGAGGATATGTGATTAGGTTAATTACTTTTCAGTATGAGACTTTAAGAGTAACTGATGTTATTTGGAGATAAATGTTAAGATTTACCTTGGAAGACTATGTGATTAAATCCTTATGATATTTGGGTTACAATCAAAGATTGGATAAATTTTGAATAATTTTAGGGAAAATTGTTTATTGAATGATCTTTGTTGAACTTTGGGTTTTGTGAGACAAATTTTGGAGATTAAGAGTTGTTTTTCTTTTTGAAGAAGATTATCCTTTTTGGGTATTATTTGATCTCGCACAAACCATTTTGGTTTTAGTTAAGGTCTAACGACATGGGAAATATATAGTTCATCTTTTTTGGATTATGTGATTCTCTCGAAGTAGATTATAGCGCTCTTAATGTGAAAAAAAGTCATCCTAAATACTCATCTTTTGGAGAAAGTATGAGTTTGTGTTAGAAATCAAGTAAGAGATAAAAGTCTACATGACAAGTAAGTATGTTTCCTTATGTTTTGGCTAAGATTAGAAATAAATTCCTCAACGAAAAGTATCTTTAAACAAAAACCTAGTCCATTAACTTTTCCTACTAGGGAATCAAATATTGTTTAACCCAACACATGTTTGTGATGTTCTGGTGGTTAACTTTCTCCAAAACATGGTTTCTATCACTCTACATAAGAACATGATGGTTTTTTTCTCCTACATATCCATGTTTTCATGGAATACTAGTATCTGTTGTCATGGGTAACCTTTGTACTTCTCCTACTTTATTTTAAAGTGATAATTTTACTGACTCTTTTTTTCGATGGGGGGATTTCAATGAAGTTCCCGAGCCCAATTTTTAAAATTGCGAGGACGGAATTCCCAAAAGGGGGGAAGGATGTAACATCTCAGAAAAATAAAGAATATTAAAATTTCATATTTATTAATATTTGTGAATTAAATATTAATTTTACTTTAAAGGGGTTACTATGTTCGATAGCGTACCTGATACGCAACAATGGATTTCTTTGGAATCTTACGTTGCACACTAATAATATAATATTATTATTTTAAATGGTCGTTAACTCCTAGCTGTTGTATTGGTGGGACTGAAAAAAACTAACTATAATATTATTATACATGTATTTATATTTATCCAATAAATGTTAGAGGCTTAAAATATGAATGAATCTAATTTTAAGCATAATTTACATTAAAAGGCCGATTTACCGCATTTTAATAGAGAACCCTTTTTAAATCTAGTTTTGGTCACATTAATATATTATATATGACCAAATAAAATCCTTCTTTAGAATGGGGACATCAAATTTTACTTTGGGTAATTTTTTGGTGTTTTTATGATAAAGTCCATTTTTTCATGAATAGTGAAAAATATTGTACTTTAATTCAAAAGTGCCTTTTAATATAATTTTTTTATATGGATAGATTATATTTTTAATTGGTTTTAAAGTGAAATTGAAATATATTTTTACCATTTAATACAATGTTGGTCATTTTAATTAATTTCACTTTGAAATTGGACATAAACAAGTATCAATCTTTTGATAGTTATTGTTTCTTAAAAACATGTTATGTGTTTTGATAACAGGAATTAATTTTAAAATTAATTAATGAAACATCTATGTTTTGAATTTGTAAAAATAGACATCATTTTTGAATTAGGAATATCAAATATATCATAAGTTGAATTTTTCTGAAAAACGTCAATTTTTGATGAATAGTGGAACCACTTAGTGGTAGTTAAAAAAACTGAATTTTTCATTTAAATGAAATTTCACCACTTATGCAAATTGAATTTTTAAAATATGACATACATGGTTGTTATCAAGAAGTAAAATGTGGTTCAATAAGATGAAAATAATTTTTGGTGAATAGTAACCTTTGACTTTTATTTACAGTGGTTAAAGGTAAATAGGGTAATTCAAGGTTAAAAGAATATTATTATAATTCAAAATTACCTTAACACATTTCCAAACCTTATTAGTTGAGTAATTTATGACCATTGGCATATTTGGGTCGATTTTGGGACCTCATTGAGCCACTTGGGAGTGATAATGACAATTTAGATTAATTAATTTAATGTGAAGACAAAATTGACATTAACAAAAATTGTTTAGTAATTAATTTTTATATGGTGTTATATAAGTCCTATTTTCGACTATAAATATTATTTGAAAAAATGAAATTATTTACTAAATGAGAGTAGTTTTTTTATAATTTTTGGACATCTAATAAATTAAATTATTTATGACACAATAATGATGCAGTTTTTACCTCATTAATAAATGATATATAATAAATAAGATTATAATGATTAAAATATTATCCAAAACATGTAAAATTCTTATTGGATGATTTTATTTCGAATATTAGTCATCTTATATTTTACCTTAATGATTTTTGGACCATTAGAAACCGAATATCATTATATAATAAAATGATGTTTGCACACATTCCTAAAGATCCCCTCCTCTCACTTATAAAAGGAGACCACTTATAACCAATTTCACACACCTCTCAAGCCTTTTGGCTAATCCAAAATCTACCCAATTAGGCTCCATACACCCCTATCCTCCTATTAGAAGCCTTACCTTAGGCAGAAGGCACTTCAAGAAGTATTTTGGTACAAACCAAAGAGAGTTACCCAAATTAAAGGTAACAATTTCTCTTAAATTATTTTCTTTTATTTTACTTCTCCAACACCTAAAATATTTTTATTTACTTTCTTTTGCAACAACACCAGTATCCTCAATATAATATGTTGTTGTTATAAGAAGAATTTTAACTACACTTACATCCACCTCCATCTAATGAATGGAGAACACAATGTTTCTGTGGATGGAAAACTAACGCCTCACGAAACGATGATTGTTCAAATATCTCCAACCGCCTCTCATGGTGGCCATTATGAGGTAACTATATTTATATATGATATATATTATGTTTATTATGTCCTTATTCTTCTGTAATTCCAATTTATACCACACCTTTATGGTTTCCATAGTGGGTAAATATGATAATCTCATTTGAGGAAGTGCGGACCACCGCCCCCTCAAAGTGATGTGACTCGTTAATGCCTTATGTGGGATAAATAATGGATAGAGTTAATGATATTATATATTATATTATACTAGAATTATAATATACCTATGTACCATTATGTTTTAATTCCATTAAAATAAGAAATAGAAATGAAAGTAGCGTTCATGCGTACGTACGACTTACCGGCTCCATGAACGGTGAATTTCATTTCTTACCTCTAAATGTTATGTTCCATTATAAATAAATATATATATACTGGATATATATGATATATATGATATATAAATAATTGATATCATTACGAATATAATTAACCATTGACCACATGAACAACATGTAATTATAAGTACTCCATTTTTGACTCAAGTACCAAATATCGACAAAACGAACATTATTAACTTAAATGATTACATAATGTTTATAAAAAGGTAATAAGTGATATAAAAAAAATTATAAACTTGAAAAAGGTTCTTAAGAAAGTAGAAATTAACTTTATTTTATTATTCAGGATATTAAAGAATGATCGAGTCAAGTCGGACATGAGGTAAAGGATTTCTTATCTCACTTTTAATTCCGTGAGATTTCCATTGTTCCTCACTTATTTATTACATGTGGTTTAATGTGTACTTACATTGATATATATTATCATTATTAGCTTTATATTCATGGTATTCTATAATTAATTTTGTTGTTATTAACTTTTGCTCATATGATTCAATTTGAATACAATGAAGTAATGGTTTTTCATCTAACTTTTTAATTCTGTGAGATTCATGCTATATTTTCCTCTATTTCCTTTTGTGTGGTGAATGTACTGACCATGATTTTACTATTTGTGTCATATACTTTCATTTATGAGTATTTACATATTCATTGGATGATCCTTCTTTCATGTGGCATATGTTTTGTAAGTTACCAAATTGGTAAGGGAACTTCTTAACCCAATTCCCATTCTTTGGGTTGATCTTCTCTTTTTAGTTATGTCAACCTATGAATATGTGTGAATGTCCTCTGATTGTTTTACACTTAATATCCACTTATATTGGGTGTATTTATATTTGTCACACATAATTATGTAAACTATTTATCCTTAATTTAAGGATACCATCTTTATAAAGGATTTCATCTCAATTTACATTTCCATTGAGACTTTATTGTTGTTATGAACAAATTCACTCTTATATGGTGTATATACTGTACTTTGACATATAATATCATGAATAAATTTATTCTCATGATATTTTAATGTTCTGATTAAATTTTATTCCTCAATTATTTGTATTCAAGTGTCTCTCTTTTTTCTAAAAAACTATTTAACTAAAATATCATTTCAAATGTTTTAAAGATATATTATTCAAAATATTTCTCATTAATGTCCGTGTTTTCAAAATGGGTTTTAGGATTTATTTACATGGACATTAATGTTTTCAAATGATAATTCATTTAAAAACTTCAATGTTGTATGGGAAATTTTGATTCAGAAATCACTTTTTAAATGGTTTTCAAAATGATTTGATAAAACATTGTTTATTTCAATATCTTGATTTGATATATTGGAATGTGGAAATGTTATCTTTCCTTTATACTTGTGTTATATGTTATGATTATGTTATGGTTATTGGGAATTGTTTACATATATGGGTGGTTCCGTGATAAACCTAGGGTGGGTGAGACCGTGATAGCTCTCGAATGCATTAGTTAACGTGACGGAGGTAAACGTGATGTTTCTCCTAAGAGATTTAGGGAATATACTGTGATGGGTATTCCAACTGTGTCTCCCTATGTAGCTTTGATAGCTATAATGTAAGTTTGATATGGATGCCATAAGTAACCTTTATGATTTATGATTTGTGTCTGTTATTCATAAATCTCATGATTTCACAAGGTATGTTTTCATTGAAAATTACGGTTTCATTGATTTTTATATATCGATGGGCTAATGTTTTCCTAACTTATTTTATAACCCTTACTAAGATTTTTATGTTCAACCCAAGTTTTTTGAAATTTTTTCCACATGACATAAAGACAATAGGTTCAAGGATGGGATCAAGGAAAAGTCATGCTGTCTAAAACATGGAACTAGACATGTGTCTTTTTAAGAGTTTTTATTTTGTGAAAAAAATGGATACTGAGTAGTAGTGTCTACTTGTAATATTCAAGTTGTTATGTAATAGTTATGGCCAAATTCTCTAAAATTCTAAACCTAAAAAGATCCCCAATGTGAATTATTCATCTAATTAAATATTATGTAATGTTTAAGGCTAGGTCCTTATAAATTACATTTATTTGGATATTTATAATATCAATTATTTTAATATTTCATTAATTAGGTAATTTCTGCATCATGATTGTTTCATAAATAAATTTAATTATTTAATTTATAAAAAATATAAATAAAATACCATTATGTAGGAAATATTTTTATCTTTATAATGAATATTTATAGTCTAATTTATATAATGTGTAACCCGATATTAAAAATGTTTTTGTTATTAAATTTGGATTTTAACTCTTTTAAGTCTTTTTTTAATTAAATAATAATAAATGTCCTAATCTAATCCAATAGGACCAAAATGGTTGATAATGTATTCCTAATGTTGTTTTTGGTCGAATTATAATTATCCAATAGAATTAGGACATGTGTTAGGGTAATTATAATATAATTTTTACCCTTAATTACCATATTTACTTTTAACCGTGGTTAATAAAAGTAAAAAGTTACTATTCGCCAAAAATTATTATTTTCTTATTAAAACACATTTTACTCCTTGATATTTACCATGTCTCTTGGATTTTCTAAATTCAACTCACAGAAGTGGTAAAATTATTTTCTATGTAAATTTGCAAATGCTCCTAGGAGGTGGGTAAAAAACGTTGAAAAGCTCAATAAAAATTTATATATCTATTATTATTAAAAAATAACTCCAATGAATTTCATTGAACATATATAGGTTTTATGTATCTATTTTTACCTAAAATAATTTTAAATAAAATAATTATTCATTTTAAAAAAATTCAGTTTTAAACTAAAACTCAGTGTTTTTCACTATTCATCAAAAATTGTAAGTTTTCAGAAAAATACCAAAAATTCACCCAAATATGATTTCAATATTTCGAATCCAAAAATGAAGTCCATTTTGAAAGATAAAATTTATAAAATTTCAAAAATATGGTATTACTATTTATAACAACTTGTTTGATTGGTCGCGGTGTGTTAAAATATTGAAGTCGCGTACAATGCAAGCTATTACATTATTCAAAGGGAAACACACTGTGGAAGCCTGGGGTGTAACATCGAAGGATTCATATTTCCACTTAACTAATGTTATATGAGGGACATTTTTTACTCTAAGGATTCTCTATTATGATTGTATAATAAGAAATTGGAAAGATAAATTTCATTAGTGAAAAGATAAATTAATTTTTTATGTTTATTTAATTAAAATAAATGGATGGATCTTATGGTAAAATGGGTTTTAGTGGTTTGTTTCTATTATATTTAGAAAAAGTTTATCCTCTAAAAAAATCTCATGTAGTATAAATTCTATATACAAAAAAATTGTATTGATGTTTCATTTTATATAGAATCTTGGAAAATAAAATTTTCTAGAACCCAGACGTGTTTTATAAAAATAGTCATAGCTTTAGACGATTTTCATAATCAAGATGTAATTTGAAAAAAACAAGTGAAATTTATAAAAATATGTCTTGGATTAAGAAAAAATAAAAACCAATTTTTTTTTGAAAGGTTAATATCATAAAATGATATTTTTATGACATGATTGTGGATAAAAATTCCCATAGTCAGTATAAAAATAATATTTGTAGGAGATATCCATGACATAATTGGGAAAAACATCATTATTTTGGAGTATAAATTTATGTATTTCATCCCAAAACAACATAATCTATGTAATATTATATTACATATTAAATCATTATTTATGATAATTTCATTCTTTATTGTTAACTGAAAAATGATTAATTTTCATTTAATGTTAAATTTTTATCATAAATATATATAAATAGAACTATTGAAGTAAATTAAATTACACTATAGTTTATTTATTTGATCATCTCATCCAATATATTGATGAAAATGATGTGGTTATTTTTTTTATTTCTAATTTCTCAAATTCCAACAAATCATTCAACAATATCATTGTCTAATTCAGCCATCTAAGGGTCCATATAAGTCACAAAAGAAGGCCCACAAAATCTATGATGAATAAAAAAACAACCATGATGATTGAACTTATGGGGTAAATCCAAAAGTCTAAATGTGAAAAAACATTATAATGTATTCTAGGATATCAAAATAAATATTGCATATAAAATCTAAGGCCCAAATAAACCAATATGTGGCCTAATTAACACATGAAATTCTAGCCCACGATTCCATTAGGGAATGGAAAATAGTACATGATTCTTAACTTTTATATAAATGTAGACATCTGATTGAATTGTAATTTTATGGGGAGAAATTAAAGATATATGATCCATTATTTTTTTAATAAATGGTTTTTATTTTAGGGAATCTTCATATCCATAAATTAATTTACATTTAGGCCAAGGAAAAATTCAAAACAATTGTGGAAAAAAGAACATCGTTTACCAAAATATCCAAAAATTTGGCTCTAAAACTTCAATGGATACCATATTTATAGGATATAACTTCAAAATCCATATATAGAACTTTTAATAAGTGAATTTTCCAATATTTTTTTGTCTTAATGGTTAAATGATCACGCCAACTTGAGGGGATGTTTTTGAAGGAAAAAATGACCCCACCTTAGGCTATAAATACACATACCACTTCTCATTAAATTGGGTTTTAATTTTAAAATAAAGGAGGAAAAATTGGCATGATCATATAATCTACAATTTCCAAGGGGTAATTTATAAACTCCTTTTTCCACTTTATAGACATTACCTTATCTCTTTATTTTCATTCCCTTTTGCATTCTCCTTTGTTTGTAATCTCATAAGTGTTTGAGTTCTAATTTGGATTATATATTAATGAATGTATCATCATCCTGTCAAATATTAATAAAAATTATATAGTGTATTGTAATTTTTCATAGTAAAATTTAAATTATGTTTAAAAACTTATCACATTAACTTCATCATTCAATACAAATTCCATGATTAACATTCTTCACTGCTCTTTTGTGCATTCAGTGAAAAAGTCATTTCTTGTATCTTTAATTTTATTATTATTTTAACTCATTACAATAAAAATATTAATATATATTACTAAACATGTAAATTTATGAGTAAATAATCATTTGGGGTGACTCATAATTTTGTTATTTCAAGTGATTGACATCTTTTGGTTATCAAAAATCATTAGGTTTACATTGTGTATATTAAAATTAAATGTTTATGGATTAATGACATGATTGGTTTAACATATTGATTACATTTATTTAAATCCATAAATAAACTTCTATAATTATGTATTTATTGAGATAATTACCCTATTTTATGCTCGGTTTAATGTATAAATAATTTTTAATTTTGATCAAAATCATCTTGTGTAGTGGGTGTTAATTTAATGTAATATATCATAAAGTTTAAGGATATCATAATAATACATACCTATTAATTAAATAACAAAAATATTTATTAAATTTGTTAAAAAATTCATTAATAAATCATTTCAGCTAAGCTCTAACCCCCCATCTCAAAATTAAAAAAATAATTGACTGCAAAATATATTACCATCATTGAGGATTCGACCTGAGTTTCACTATACACATTATAATAGATCATCATACCATTAAATTGTTGATATGAGACAATTATCCTTGTTTCAAATTGAACCATTGATGGGGATGATGTGATAAGTAATTGGTTGTTTTTTATTATTTTATAAAAAAATAAGAAAAATTAAAACCATGAATAAAAAAATATATGAAAAAATCTCAAAGAAAAAACCCACCTTCCTCATCCTATCAAAATTTATTAAAATTCCCCATTGCATCCCAAAAAATCCATCAAATTTTATTGACCTGGAAATTAGGTGACCTCATCACAAAATTATGAGTAACATAAGGGATAATAAAATAAATCAATACCCTTCATTTCCCATCCAATTGAACTATACAAGGGAAATACAAGGGGAAAATCCCTTAAAGTGATCACAACCCCTAATATGAATTAATAGACCCATGGTATTGAATTTACAAACATCATGGATGATTTCAAAATAAAATCAGGTTTGATTAATCTTTATCCTCATTTCCACGACCTATCTAGTGAGGATCTTCATCTTCACCTCAACGATTTTTGGGTGTTGTTTTTTATTATTAATCTTTACGAAGTTTCCGAAAAAAGAAATCAAACATATATTATTTCCTTTATCTCTAGGTAAATCCTTTAAATCATGGCTATACTATCCCCTCATGGTTCCATAAACACATGGAATGTCATGAATTTACTCTTCTTATAGAAATTATTCTGTTCTTCTTGAAATGATTTCAACCAAAAGGAAATAAGTGAAATCCATCAATTCCACCAATGAATCACTCTATGTGTATGAGGAGAGGTTAAAAAAATGTGCGGAAACTTGTACACACCATAAAATCCATAACCAAGTCTTGATCAAATACTTCTATGAAGGTTTATTAGATATGGATTGAACTCTAATTTTTGTTACAAGTGGGGGATACACTTATTGAAAAATTCCTTCATTTTCATGAGAACTCATAAGAAACATGACAAAAAACACATAGTAATTACATACATCATAACACAATCATGTCAAAAAAGACCAATAGAATAAATCCATGGATCCCAAAAAGATGACTAGGTGGATGAGTGAACTTGTAGGTTTTTTGTGATAATTAGATGTGGCTTCCAACATCCCAAACTCATATTCTTCAAAATCTCTATTCCTTGGACCTATAAAAAATAGTGTAATTCCATATCACCTGGTCACATAACTGACACATGTCCACAACTAATCCATCATATTCATTTAGTCTAATGGAGCTCAATGCATCATATTCTCAGTGAAACACCTACCCTAAACTATTAGTTCAGTTCATTATAAACTCAATACAACCCCACTATGATCCTTTCTCATCTACCAGTATCCTAGGCTTGAGGTATGGTAATGTTGTCTCACATACCCCTTAGTTACCTCCTCAATATCCAAAAAAGTTTTAGTTTTTTCAGGGTGGTTCCAATAACCTTATCCTTCTGTTATTCAAAATCAAAGGGTCAATGCTCCAACTTATTATTATGGTTTCCACTATCCTAGTGAGACTTCTCAATTCCCAACCTAATAAAATCACATTCTGAAGAACATAAATCAAGTAAATACCAATGTAGGGTATGCCTTTTCTTCCAAGAATCATTGATAAATCACTATAGAAGGTCCCTCCTCCTTCTCCTATTCCATCTTTAAAAACATTAAAAACTAAATTGGTAAACTTTCTTCTAACCTAAGTTAATAATAATAATACAATTCTCCAAAACTCCAAACACAACCATTTTCCCACCCCATGGGTAATGTTAGTAAAATTTAAATTTCATCAAGAAGTAAAGTTTTTATGCCTCATGGTGAATCCTCTAAATCCCCTTTAAATGTTGAGATGCAAAATGAAAAGAACAAAAGGTATGAGAAAAACATGAATCTACTCCCTTAGCTCATCCAACTCCTATAATGAACACAATTCTATTTTCTCAAGACATATCTAATCCTAAGAATCCATTTTAGAAATATTTTAAAATTATTGATAGGTTTATATGTGTTTTATTAATTATTACCCTCTTAGAATACATAAAAATCCATATGTATGAAGATTTTCATAAGGAATTGTGTACCTATAATAGAAAAAATTGGACCGTTGAATTTTTTTCAACCCATTAGTCCATTCCCGTGAGGTTTTATGATCCAGGGGCTATTATGGATCCCTTTAAAATAGGGAATTCCAATGTTTATGATACACTCATAGACCTAGAATCCTCAATAAATGTCATTAAGAAATCAATATTTTCCAACCATGGTCTATGTCCCTTTCACAAAATGAGTGTTTTAATCCAATTAACCAATCTAAGAACTTCCATTCCTGAGGTAATAATCAAAGATGTCCCTTTTCAGGTCAATGACAGTGTCTACCAAGTGGATTTATATGTCCTTGGCATGGAAAATGACAAATATTTTTCTTGATATAACCTAACTATTAGAATACACTACTGGAAAACTAACCTATACCAACGGTTTAGAACTGTTGGTATAGGCCTCCAAACCGTTGGTATAGCCTATACCAACGGTTTGGTGAAAACCGTTCGTATAGACCTATCCCAACGGTTTTGAAAATCATTGGTATAATTAATATGAAAATCTATACAAACGGTTATGGAACCGTTGGTATATGTATTTCAAAAAAAACATTCGCTGAGATTTGATCCTAGGACCCCTAGTTTATTATTCAACGACTTAACCACTAACCTAACATGACTTTTGTAAATATAATTACATAAATATATATATATGTATTCTCATAATGATTTTAAATATTGGTTTATATAATGTTCTGGGTAAGAAGAAATGATAAAAAATCAAAGGATATATACCAACAGTTGTCATAACCGTTGGTATAGGCCTATACCAACGGTTTTGACAACCGTTGGTATAGATTTTGATTCTAGATTTTGTTTCCGGGGAAGGATGATTTGCGGGGGACCTTTCCCAATGATTTTGGAAAACTGTTGGGATAGGTATAACCTTTCCCAACGGTTTTGGCCAAACCGTTGGGAAAGATGTCCACAAAGTGTACTTTTCCCAACGATTTGAACAAACCATTGGGAACGGGTATACCTATCCCAACAGTTTTCCAAAACCGTTGGGAAAGGTGGCCCAAATGTGGGCTTTCCCATCGGTTTGACCAAACCGTTGGGAAAGGTGGCCTCAAAGTGGTATTTTCCAACGGTTTAGCCAAACCGTTTGGAAAGGGAACCTATACCAACAGTTTTTACGAACCGTTGGTATAGATGCGTTGGGAGAGGTCAGATTTCCAGTAGTGATACCATTCTCTATGAAATCTAAAAATATAATCTATTTCCATATGAGTATCTTATCCATGGAATTTGGTGACCAACTAGTCAACTTGAATATTTTTCAAGCCATGTGATACTAATAAGAGAATCACACTAAATTCTATTTCTATGCTTCTCAATACACATCTAAGAGTGGATTGAATCCCATTCCATCATGTTCTTATTATTATAATGAGAATGGATTTTTTGAAATTTACACCATGATTAACAATGTATTTAATGGAGAAGTTTATGTTGAAATTTTATTTATAGATTCCCTCAATCTAAAGGATCTTGAATACTATTTGGAATCCTATCTCACCACTGATCTCTATTTTTATACAAATAATAATAATGAGAAAAATGAATCAAAACCAACTTGATTCCCTTAATCTATTACTAAGTTTCATGTCTCACAAATGAAGGGTGAAACTGATCTATAACCCCTTTATGAAATCATGAAGTATGCATTGATTTTCCCTAGTCACTATTTTTAATTCATTGTCACTACTAAGCATACTAAAACTGAGGAGTCAAAACTTATTTAGGTGTTAGAGGAAAACAATAAGACCTTAAGTGTGATCACATATGACATACTAGGAGTCAAAACATCCATTTTCATGCATCACATCCATCTAAAAGAACCATCCAAAATAATCAGACAACCACAATGAATACACAATACACTCAAATATGATGTAGTAAGGGAAGATATGAAAAAAATTATTCAATATGGTATTATATACCCAATTTTTTATAGTGAATGGGTTAGTCTAATTCCTGTGGTACCTAAGAAGTTTTGGATAGGTGTTTTCCCAAATGGACAGGAAGAAGTTGTCACAACTTGAGTGAAAAATAAATGGAATGTGTTCATCGATTATCAGAAATTGAATGCTACAACATGAAATGATCACTAACCAATTCCTTTCCTTGATAAAAATCTATAAATATTATCCATAAATTCACATTATTTCTTTCTTTATGGATACACTAACTACTTTCAAATCCCAATCACACCTAAAGACCGTGAAAATACTAAATTCACTACCCCTTTGGAATATCTAAACATTGGATAATGCCTTTTGGAATTTCAAATGATCCTACAACATTATATAGGTATTTGATTAGTGTCATTTCTGACTTTAGTGAGAAATGGATGGAGGTATTCATGGATGAATTTAATATTTATGGTGACCCATTTGAATCCTTTGTGAATTAACTTTATCTAGTCCTGTAAATGTGTCAAATTCTACCTTGTGATACATTTTTAAGAATTTCACTTCATTATTGAAAATGATATTTTTATTAGAAAAATAATTTATCAAGAGGTTATTCAAGTTGATATATCTAAAATTGAGGTGATATAATCAATTCATAAATCCACATCAGTTTGATATATCAGTTCATTCCTCTTTCATGATGATTTCTATCAGTGACTCATTCAGAACATTATTAGGATTTCCCTACCACCCACTCATCTACTACAAAATGATATTTCATTATTTTTCAAGGAGTCCTAAATTATATCATTCATTTAATTAAAATATGGTCTTAAATATTTCATGATAATCGACCCCCAAATAGGATCTTACCCTTGAAATTTATGTGTGATACTTCTAAAAGGGATATTTGGGCCATACTTGGTTAATGAAGAGAAAATATTCCTCATATAATTTATTATGACTCAAAAACACTAGATGAAACTCAATATTAATACAATTTCACTAAAAAGAAAATTTTATATATGGTTTTTCCTTGGATAAATTCTGAACCTATCTCTCATTAGATAAAATCATCATCTTTACAGGCCATTTATCTTTAAAGATCACACTCAATAAATGTGATTCCAATCCAAGGATACTAAGTTGGATCCTAATGGTTTAAGATTTTGATCAAGGAATCAAAGATATACCAAAAAACCCCTATACCTGATTACTTGAGTATAATTTCTTATTCTACAGATTCTAAAATAATTATCCTTAATTTCCCACCGAACATCTCTCATATCTCACTCCAAAGTCACTATGGTGTGTAATAATTTAAAATTGCTTTGTAGATAGTATTTTACCTGAAATTTTATCTAAATAAGAGAACATAAGCATTAAAATGATTCATAATAAAAAATTGGAAGATAATAAACATTGGAAAACTGGGGATGTGGTGGTGATTCTGAGAAATTTTGGTGAAGATAAACATTCCTCCATCATGGAATTATACCACTCTGTGTCTAATGGTGGAAATTTTGGACCAAAAACGACCAATTGAATGGTCATTGAATCAAGATTCTTCAGGCCTTCTCTCTTCAAGGACTCTCATGCATTCTTTCAATCTTGTTTTACTTACCAAAAGTTTGAAATTTTTTTCAGAAGAAATGAAATTTCATAATAGACATTAATCTTATGTGAGATATTCAATGTTTGGGTCATCGACATAACAGGATAAGTTTTCCTACCAATTTATTATTTTACATTATTCTTATAGTTTACTATGTTTCTAGGTGGGTTGAGGCCAACCCCACTAGAAATTATGATTCACATACTATTAGTGAGTTCCAAAAAAATGCAGACATCATCTGTTGATTTGGAGCTCTGCATGGATTGGAATGTGAGTTAGGAACCCATTTGTATAATGAAACCATGGAATCTATTTTGAAAAGGAATGGGGTTGTATATAAAACATTAACTAAATATCATCCCTAAATAAATGGAATGGAAAAAAATTCCAATAGAGAGGTGAAAAGAGTGATTGATAGAATTGTTATGAACATATAAAAAGATGGATCTGAAAGACTAAGGGAATTAATTTGAGCTTCTTAAAAAACATATAAAACACCCATTGGTATGTAACCTTTTAGGATAGTTTTTGGTAAAGTATTTCATTTACAAGTTTAAATCCAATATAAGTCATTTTTTTGTCTCTAAAAACTTTTAATTTTGATGGTCAAAATCATGTGGAAGAGATAATGTGATAGTTGAATATATTAGAGGAGCTTTGGATTAATTTCTACAACAATTCAAACCACAAAAAATAAAAATCAAAGTTACATCATGATAAAAACATCCTATAAAAGTTATTTCATGATGGTGAAAAGGTAATGATCATCAAATCTTGATTTTGGCTTCACCCAGGTAGTTTCAATTCTCATTAGAAATTTCTATTTACTATTACTAATGTTTATCCATTTGGTTCAATGAAATTATAATACCATTCTTCCAAAAGTACATTCATGGTTAATGAATATCAGTTAAAGCATCACCATGAGAAGACAGAAACACCATAAACCACATTTACTTCCTCAAAATCCCCAATAGTTGGAGTTTACCCACCAATGGATGGATATAGAGACCCACCAAATCCATACAATGGGGAACCTATTTCCCATTTACCCCCTCTACCATTATTTCCACTTCTTCCATTGATCTCTATTTATCTATCACTATTCTTCTTCCACTCTCCATCTAACCAGACCTCACATTCTTTTACCATGTTCTTTATCAATTATTTTTATTTTTTTGACCATTAAAAAAAAACTATAAAGATATTCATAATTATTCACCATTAAATTATAAAACATTTCCCTACCATATTGGGGAGCCAAAAGGCTTTTTCTATAAAAACAATATTTTATTTTGATCATATAAATGTATAAAACAGTTTTTTTCAATGAAAATGTATTTTTAATAGTCATATTTGGATTGTAAAATGTTTCCTCTAATATGAGAAACAAATTTAGCTTCATAACAATGTAACATATGGAAATATTTTCATTTATCTGTATTTTTATGCCTATTTTGGATTCTGGAGTTTGTGGATATTAAAGATGAATTTTCTACCTTAGTGTGGGTTAATATGATAGGGGAATTTTATGAATTACATGAGAATGAAAATATCAAAATATCCTCTCATTATACTTACAATGATCCTCCTTTAAAAATACCCTTTGAGCCTATGAATATTTTTTGATATCCATATTACACATCCCAATACCATGTCCCACCAAACATCTACATTGATTTTTATTTCATGATTTATTGAAATTTAAGTATTGGGGGAATCAATTTCATTTTGGGTATCCATTCCTTGATTTTGAACATGGAATCACAATCTTAAGTGTAAGAATCCATTTAAGTGTGTGGGAGAGGTTATCATTCCTTGATGTTTGTAAGTGTATATATGCATTTTTCATTTTTTATAAAAATTATTGAAATGTGTTCAAAAAATGAAAAAAAAGGGAAAAGTGAAAATGAAAAAACGAATGGGTTGTTTCTTGAATGGGTTAAAATAAATATTCCACAACCTTTGATATTGTTATAACTATTACAATTAGTTTTATAAGGAGATAAAATGTGGGTTGGGAGATGATTGTGAGATTTTTTCCATGTTCAACATCCTAAAAAAAGAAAAATAATGGAAAAAACAACACTTGGATTTTCTTTTATAATATCTTTTGGTTAAGTATTTTTTGTATATATTTTATCTTTTCATCCACTGCCAATTTTCTATCTCTTATTTTTAGTCCTTCAAACATTTATTTCAATATAAATATATGTTTTTATAACCTTTCATGTCTTATTTTAACAATTGAAAATTTATTTTTTCGATGTTAGTGTTTCCCCTTATTTTCCACTCTTTTGTACATTATATTCCTACCATTATTTATCCAGTAAAAACCCAAAAAATACCTCTATAATATTATGAACATTATGATATTTAATGTTTGTTTAGATTTATTAAAAAATATATTATATTCACTTCTGGATTATGATTGAGTGAACCTCCATAAATAAACTTACATCATTGTGAGAAGAGTGAGTTTCAGTGACCACATTTTATAATAAAAAATCAAATATGAAACATAATTTTTTTAACACTTTTTTTCTGTAACATTTTGTGTTTGAATTCATAATGCATGAGTGAAGTATTCTAGACCCTCCTGATTAGAGAAAACATAATTTTAATATTTTTTGGTGAGTGAAATTTATTTATTTGGGTATTTTTTCTTCTTGTGCCTAAGGACATGAACTGTCTTAAGTGTGGGGGAGTTGATATTTCACATTAAATAATGATTTTATTTTAAATCCATCTATGAATTTTTGCTAAAAACAATTAATTTCCATTTAATTATCATGTTTTTATCATAAATATCTATAAAGATCATTATTTGAATTTATTCAATTTCAATATATTTTAATGTGTTTCTAATTTAATTAAATATAATGATAAAAAAGTATGTGATTCATATTTTTTAGATCTGTTTACTTGAATTACAACCAATAATTCAATTGGATAATTTTCTAACTTAGCCATATAAAGGGATATTTGGGCCACACAAAATGGACCACCAAATCTGTCATAAAAACTAGACTATCCCTGATGATTGGATTTATGGGAACAATAAAGAATACTAAATTAAATTATACTCTATAATATTTCCTATGATATACATATACCAATTTTATAAAAATGGAAGGACAAACTCAACCAATAAGTGGCCCAATAGATTTATGGAAGTCCATCTCATAATTATATCTCAGGTCTGAAAACATCCCACAATTCATGAATTTTTTCACAATATAGAAGTCAAATTGAGATATTATATTTTGGGTATAATGTAAATATATAGGATCCCATATTTTTATAATAAATGATTTAGATTTTAGGGAATCTCCATAGCCTTAAAAGTATTCACATTTAAGCCATGAAAAATTCCATAAAATTATGTACAATAGCACATGGTTTACCAAAATATGTATACATTTGGATCCAATGGTCCAATGTAATCAAAATTTAGAGGGTATAAATTAAGTATCTATATCTATAACTTTTAATAAAAGAGTTTTTAGCTATTCATATTTATTAATGGTAAAATGGTCGATCCAACTAGGGGCAGTTTTGGACGGAAAAAAGTCCACCACCTTAGGCTATAAATACACTTACCTATTTACATACAAAATTTTTTCATCTTAGAAGCCTTGATTATAAATTATCACAACTAAAACCTTTTCAAATAATCAAAAGGACCTTCTAAATTCGATTTTTTACTTGAGTGTCCTTTCCTACTCACATTGTTTTCATATTGTTTTGTGTTCTCCAAAATTTATAATATTTTAAGTGTTTGAGATGTAAATTTGGGTAAATATTAATGAAATTCACTTCATCATATATCATATTAATACAAAATATTTATTTTATTAAATCATTTCTTAATAAAATGTAATTTTTTTTTGAAAAATCTTTCTATTTCAATACCTCATTCAATCATGATTTTTGTTTAACTTTCTCCATAGCACATGCATGTGTTTGGTACAAAAATATTTTCTTGCCCCATTAATTTTCTTCTTTTATTAACTCATCACCATAAAAATCATAATCCATATTACTAACCATATCAATGGATGATTAAATAATCCATTAGGGTGAGTTATAATTTGGGGATGTTATGTTATTAATGGATTTTGGTCATTAAAAATTCATTTGGTTTATGTTGTGTTAGTTAAAACATAAAATTTCATGGAATAATATCATTATTAGTTTAACATGTGAATTCAATGGATTATTAGAACCATAAATAAAATTCCATAAAAATTTATTGATTTATATTAGTACCATATTTTAGTCTTGTATTAAAACCTCAATTTTTGGGAATTCTAATAAAACTTTCCTTGTAATGTCATTGTTAATTTAACATAATATATAAAAAATATCAAGGATATTATAATATTGTATACATAATAATGAATACAACCATATATTTATTAAATTATTAAATAAAATTCATCAATCAATCATTTCACCTAAGCTATGTAAACAAACCCCCTGCTCAAAAGACAAAGAAACAATTGACTGAAAAATATAGTACCATAATGGAAGATTCAACCTGAGAGCCACTATACACATTATAATAGATAAATAGTGATTTTATGGTTGTTTGGTGAAAATTGGATTTTCTTCATAGTGATAATGTGTCCACCTTGAAAAGTGTGGTCATGTGGTAATAATCACATCATGGTTTATATAATAAATAGTTAACATTTTTATTTCATAATTTTTTTTAAATTATCAAGAACCATTTCTAGGAAGGAAAAAACCTAACCCAATATTCTAACTCTAATACTAAATCATATATACCAAATCACCTCAAGAACATCACCCAATCTCTATAGGCTATCAACAAGTATCAAGGGAGAAGCTAAATTTCTTCGCGGATTATTTTCTACCAGAAACATAAAACCAAATATGTATGAGAATATAAAATATATTTACACTAAAAAAACATTTTGAAACAAATTATAAATAAAAATATATCTTTTTAAAAAATAAACATGTAAAATATATAAAAAAATCCACATACTAACATAAAATGAAAAAATTACCATAAGCCAATAACTCCTATACTCTATCTATAAATTTGATCTTCTACTCAAAACTAATAAATAACATATTCTTCCCCTTACCTGTATAGTCATAAATCATGTCTTCTCATCCACTAAAGTACACATATTGGGGAAGGTATAAACATGATAGAAATTCCCCCAATGAATCTAATACACATGTTTAGATGATAAATTCCATAATGAGATGAAAATTAATAATGATAAATCAAAAATAGTTTTGAAACAAAACATCAATTTATCTAATCATTCAAAAACAATGATCCAAATATAAACATGGAATATCCAATCCTAATTTCACAAAATTATGGAAACCCTGAAATCAAAACTATTTGTTTAAAATAATATATAAATTATATTTTATCTCCTAAAATATCTTTTTCCAGAGAATATTAATTTTTTATAATTAAAAAAACCCATTTTCTTAGTCCACATGAAATTATCATTTCCTAAAAAATCAATGGAAGATCCATATTTTCTAAATATCTGATAGAAAATCCAACTTCAAAATATATAATGGAAACACCATATTTTCACAATTTCTATCATTCTAAGATATTTATAAGAATAATATAATAAATCCATCACTATATAACATTAAATGTAATGAAACAAGTCATCGCCGTTATTTAAATAATAAATTTGAAATACATTATTAAATATTGCATAAAATTTTGGATACACCTAATGATAAGTGACTTCACCAATCTAATGAAAATTTCCAAGGGATCCAAATATCATGGAAACAAATTTACTACATCACAATCCATATATACCCTAACATAAGAATAATTTTCCAACACTTTCTATCTTAAATTAAAAATATGAAATGTCATTATCAATGATTATGGTAGGATTCATTAATATTTAAATCCAAAATATCGAATTTTAATCAATTTATATATTTTTTCATCTCCTTACAAAAAATGATTTCCAGTAAGATTTGTTTCACCAAAATACAACAAACATACTTTAGACTAATTTAGTTGACAATATAAAAACTCCAATGGTAGAATACATATTGATTAATAAAATATATTATTATGAAAATATTCTACCAATATAAGATGATATTTGTAAAATATTTTAAAACCAAGAAAATATAATTGAATCATGTATTATAAAACAAGAGAACTGTTCTATATATTCCCAAACATTTGAGTAAAGTATATCACAATAATCTTCCAATGCATCCCCACTAAATTATTAAACCTTTATAAAATTTAACAGTAAATTTTAGGTGGTCTAATTTTTTTGAAAAACTTCAGTACCCAAGGAATTTTAATGACCTCATTCATATAAATGTTACCATCTTCAACTAATTTTTTTTCTACTGAAAATAAATGACTAAATTTTTGAGTCAATTCACCACCACCCTATCATTGTCATGGTTTTGTAGTGATTTTGATAATATTATCTTGAAATAATGTAAAATTTTAAACCATTTCCATTTCACAATAGTTAATTGTATAATATCACCCCCAACTAGTGATGTTTTTCCTTCACCTATTGTATGGTTGAATGAAAAGGAAAAAAAGAAAAAAAATCATAATTCACTCGTGACCACCAAAACTGGAAACTAATGTCATAATATTTCATTGTGATTCAAAATTTTATGATCCAAATTAAATGGTGAAAATATTTTACAACAAAATTTCAGGACACATAGAAACCACCATTTGTCCCCTAAAATAAAGAACAAAATCTATCACAACTAACTAACCCTTGACAGTCTTCCACTATTTATGGAATCTAATATCCTCCTATATTTCTTATAAAATAGATTCTATTATTTCATATACTACACTAATTTAAATAATACACCCATAACAGAGTGAAACCCACCATTCATCACCTATTTCACCTCTATGTGTGATTCTTCCAACTAATCCATTAACATCCACCACTCCTTATATTTATTTATATCTTGAGTGGGATTATTTCTTCCCAACTTGTGTTCCATTTCATTTCACATTCCAAATGTAATAAATAGTATAAAATAAATGATCTAAAAGTATTATAATCACTTGGTGTATCATATATTAAGATCATGATAGGATGAAATATGATCCAGAGTCTTATGATATGTATATACCATGAACATTTCACTGAAAGGAAAATGTATTCAACTCTTTAAATCATGAACTGCAGTAGCTAATTCTAATACATTCATACTATAATTCTTTCCAAATGGCTTAAAATATATAGGTTGATATTCCAAAAAATTATTCCATTATAAAAAGACACATATAATGATAAATCATTATGAAAAATAAAACAGATCATGACAAAATCCTGATTTAAGGATATTAAAAATTAGGGGTCAAGTAATTTCAATCTATAACAGGTAAAATACTTCATAGAATTTCTTTATTCTAAACAAAAATCACTACATTATCTATCTGGGATATCATGGGATATGCTAACTTTGAGAAGCCCTGAATTAATATTCATTGATATCAATCTAACCCCACAGATAAGCATATCAAAAATATATTACTTAACATATACCAATACATCACCACCTTAACATTATTAATAGAAATATGAATTCTTTTTCCAAAATAAATTACCATGTAACATCACCTAATACATAGAAAAGAATTTGGAGGATTTAATATACAACTTATGCATAAAAAATCTCTAAAATAACTTCTAGATACATCTCATGATCATCTAATAACCTAGAATAATTGGTAATTTCAACCATAAGTAAAACCAATATTTTATCTAGGTACTTATTGATTTTTTTCATCAATTATATAATATTCCTAGGTATATTAGTGATTCTAAAAGATACAACCAAAAAATATTAATGGGCATATCAATATTTGAAATTTATTTTTGAATATCCTCTTATTTGACCTTTATCTAATGATAAATCAATTGAAGGATAATCTGGGAAAATGAATGACCCCCTCCTATTATTTAAACAATTATTTCATTTAGGGTAAGGGATATTTTTTCACCATCACTTTGTTCATGTTTTGATAGTTACCACAAAAAATCAAGCTACCATCATCTCTATTCATTAAAAAACTATCCCCCCCTCAATCAATTTTTTGAATGAACCGTCTATTATTAAGATCCACTAGCTATTAAAATAATTTCAATAACTGTAATAGTGTTATGGAAGTGGATAAAAAACTATTAGGAATTATCAAAGGCACCAAGTCCATAGAAAATTCTATATCTCTCTTGGATGATAATTTGATAAATGTTTTGGAAATACATTTATATACTAAATGAATAACTGAGGATGTAGAAGTATATTCTTCCCTTTCATAGATATGAGAACTTATCTTTCCAACTAAGTTGATATAGATCCCACTTCACTATTTATCATTCTTTCCCAACTCACTTGAATATCCCACTCTCCCATGAAATTCTTGAAAATAATATATGGTGCTACAAAAAAATACAACTATATATAAAAATAAATTTTAGATTAAAAAATAATCATCCAATCCATCACATTATTCGTGATATAAATTTTTTTCTCCAGAACTCAAAATTTTAAATGATTCATTCACTAAAAATCCCGATTAAAAGGAATGGACATTTAAATCCCTGTTCAGTTCATTCACCTAGTAGATTGAATATTATCTATAATTATGGCACTAAATTTATATAAAACCCCAATATATAACCAAATCATGTATAGGTAAACTAATTCATTTCTTTTATATCAAATAGTACAAAAATAATCATATATGCAATGAAAATGATACCTTATAGTATTGATGATATTGTATTAAAATCATCAACCAAAATTTCCTACTCAACAGTGAATTGTTTCTGTTGAATCATAAAGATACCAACCACTCTTCTGGATGTGGCCTTACCCCAATTCCATGCGTCCTTGAATAAGAATTCCTTGATGTATCACCCCATATTCTCAATCCTTGTACATAGTTAGATGCACCATCACTACTCACCACTAAGAGATTATTATAAATCCTATTCATATATACGACCTCCATACATTAAAATATTGGGGATGTATTAGTTTAAAACTTTGACATTGGGCTCCCTACATCACTCTACTATAAGAATTCTATTAAACCATTCCATTTTTAAACATGATAATATCTCTTGGATGACTACCTTTTAAATTTATTCCCCTTCCTCGTATTACCACTAGATAAATTATTCTCTCCACCCATTTTAGGAAGAAATGTAATCACCAATCCTCTGGATAACCTATAATATAGTTCAAACCAATAAATGGAAAAAATCATATCCTATCACTCCATGTCCTCATCTCTGAAAAACGAGATCTCTCAGGGGAATAAAATCCAATATCACATAAAATATCTCATTAAAACAACATAATATCTCTATCATTTATCATAATTGAAAATCATATTATGAACCACATCTAAGTGGATTCCTATTCCCTAGGATAATCTCCTTAACATATATATATTCCCAACCATCCAATCATGTGACACAATAATAATTTTTTCAAAATAATATTTTTAAAGTCCAAAAATAATTGATTCACTAGAAATTTATAATTTTATAAGTAAACCATCTTTCTAAAAAACCACGTTATGTGATGAAACCATTTTCATGTTTACCATAATGCATTAAATAGTTCTTATTCCGACCCATCATATATTTTTTCCAACGTGTTCTTGAATGATTTTTTGTTTTATCTATGGACCCACTTTCCAACAATGGTTGATCATTATTTTTAGTTAGTGATGCTTCAAATTGTGTATCCAGGTAATAAGGATGGTAGGTTTTATTATTCCATGAAGTTTCATATTTCAAATTTGTGACTCATTTATAGATTAAATATATATTCATGAAATCCTACAGAGTAACAAAACCAATTACCCTTCTTGTGAAAATGATTGATTGATATAATTAATTGATGTGATCATTGGAATGTATCATAGGTTCTCTATCTATAAGTACGAGTAGTTGATGAATTCCTATAGTGGGGAGTGAAAAAAAATTCATTACCTAAACCTAGTTTAATTAGTTATCCCATAGGTTTTCTCTAATATAGTAGTGCTCAAAAAATGAGTTTGTTACTTTTTACTAATTTTATGAAAAGATGGTTTCTAATAGATTTGAAGAAATTAAGAGAATAATTATGATTAAATTTTATATTTTAAAACAATTAATAATTATGGTGAGGAGAGTGAGATTATCTAGACCTAGTTTTATTCTATCACCATTTCCAATTTTTATAAATTCTACTTCTAATTGTTGGTAAGATAGATATTCCTTTATTGATTTGTCTCTCTCCATTGGTCAGATGAAAAAGGTGTGAGTATACATAATCAAATACTCAATCAGTATACTATACATCCAATGTGTGAATAATTTTAATTTCTATTTTTGATAAATTATGGTAGACGCCAATTGGGTATTTTTATTCCCAAATAATTAATAGTTTCTTCTACAGTCATGTGCATGTGATGGAAATAAATTTTCATGAACCACCCAACCTTAATTTGTCTAGTAGAAAATATATAGTAATTTTTTAGTGGGACATATCGATCATTGACCAAGTAAATTAAAATTAAAATAATAAAACCGTAACTAAAATGAATTTGTAATTAAAGACTAATATAAGGATAGAAACTGGTTGGCAGAAGAAAAATGAAATTTATTTATTTAAGCGGAGAAAATCAATCATATCAATTGGTCCAATCTATGCCTTTCATGATAACTTCCAGAAACTATCCCTCTATGTATGGGAAATATTATTTGATTAAAAATATGGGATACATCCTAGGAATATAAAGAAATTAAAGTAAAAGGATAGAATGGAAGTAAATATGCATAAGGTCCTCATCCAAAGATTCCCTTACAGATTTATCCCTATCTCAATCCCCATATCCATCCATTTATAGGATTAGATCTTGATCTAGATGTCATAAATTAATAAATAAAATAATTAGGGTGTCAATCCTGGGGTTAAATGGGTGTGACATGCCAAAAATTAGTGGTGAGAACTAAAATTATCATCCATTTCTATATTAGTTCTAAGGGATTACCATCATTAATAGTATTCATGACATGATTATTGTGGTTCTAATTTTTTCATGGAATGTTTCATATATTGAATTTACAACTCATAATTCATTATGGTTCACACCAAAAATGAAATTCACAATGTGAATTTGTGTTTTTCAGTTGATTTTTCTTTGTTAAATCCCGTTTCTTCATTTTCAATTTTTGAATTTGGTCTGAGACATCTTTAAAATTTTGGTGCTTCACCAAGTCATTGTTTCTTTAGCCTACTTATTTCTTTATTTTTGTTTTTTCCAAACAATTTTGTTGTCTAGTAATAAATCACAAAAACAATTAAATACCATCACCTTTAATCAATTAATGTGCCTGAATTTTTCACTATATTTAAATAAACATTAAAAAATATTACTCAATCAAAATTTATCTATATTCTCCCTTAATATTTGATTTTAATATGACTTAACTCCATATAATTGGGTTCACTGAGATTTATCCCTATCCAAGGAGGAGGTAGGTTTTTATTATTTAGGACTCTACACGTGAAAAAGGCTACAATCATATCCATGTGAAGATAATAAAATCCTGTGTAGATTGGTGCCTTTTATAAAGGAATATAAGACATTTTAGTGCCATTTTATAAGAACTTTTTTGGTGATTTAAATGGATAAAAATAAATGAATATAGAATCATATTTTGAGGGTGCGAATCTAAGAACAATAGTGTGAATTTACATTCATGAATCCAAGACTAAGGATTTTCTATTTAAGGATATGTAACTAGGGAAATCATTCCTTTTACATTAGGGTAATATAAAAATGAATTATTATTATAAATTTAAACATGTATAGAATATGACATTTCGTTTAAGGGTTATAATAATGATTTATTTTGGACATATTCTTAAGTATTAATTTCTATATTAACCTAAAAATAAGGTTAGTGAAGGTAGGGTGGGGATTATACCATTCTGGAGGTCCATTTATATATTTGTATCTTTAATTAGATACAAGAAATTTAGATCAAATTATCAGCCAAATTATTAATGGAAAATGTGTTGATTCAAAACAGACAAATCAAGGGAGTGGGGAGGGATGAGACAAAATGAGAATGATAGTGACTTATTGTTTATGGAAAAGGAAATAGACTAGTTTATCAAAATCTATGGAGAATAGTATATATATTTTTTGATGAGTGTCTTGGGTTATGAGAGGTTCCATTTTTTTCTGTGTATAATAGTCTTTACTATCAGGAGAATGAATTATTTTTAACACTATAAAAAATTATTGGTTAGGGATGATAATCAGCAGGACAACTAATACAAGATGTATGTTACCTATTATCAAGTGAATGCATGATCTTAACGGATTAGGTGAACATACATGATAACCCATTCATGTAAATCATGTGGTTTTGTGGAAGGATTATATATGGTACAAATTTTGGGTTTTAACTAGGGTAAAAGGGTGACTATGTGATCTTTTAAAGGTTATATTTGATTTTTTTTATATGAGGATTAAATAATTTGAATTTTTACCTCAGATATTCCATTTATTAATTGGATTGGGTGAATTTATAAACAAACGGGATCTAGTTTTCCACTTGGGAAAGATGATGCTCTTGTAGGCTCTTTAGGGAACCCTGAGAGAGGTGGTGCCTTAGCACCTTTGATGGAACCCTAGTGATCTATGATGGAATTTCAGGGCATGTTTCATTTATTGTTAATAATTTATGGTTTGATAATATATTTTTTACTCATATATATATATATATATAACATAATTTAGTCAGCATAAGACTTTTCAAAATGGAACCCTTTCTGGAGAAATGGATTAATTTTTATGAAAGTCATGTTTGAGAAGTTATGTTAGATTTTTTTAAGGAATAATTTTCACAAATGTTAAATTGATAAATGATAGTCAGGTTGTGTCAGGATAGTGGGGTAATAACACAATACAGATTTGGAGTCTCATGTGAAAACATTTCTAAATGGTATTTATTTCTCATACATGATAGGGATCCATTAAAGGGTATTTTTTCTTATAAATAGAATTCCTGTCATCATTTTAATAATAAATGATCTTAGAAAAAGTTAAATAAATTTTTCTTCTAATAAGACTTATTTGAATATATTTACAGTGTGAAACATGAATTTTATGCAAAATAAAGTGACATGAAAAGTATACGTGATAACTAAGTCAAGATTTGTGATTATAGTAAAATAAAATTTTCAAAATAATTATGTTTCATGAATTTTTGATGTTTTTAGGGTGTTTTACATTTTAAGAAAAGATATGTTACGTGAAAATAGTTGGTTGAAATATGTGGAAATTAAAAAATATTATAGAATACATTGAATAATCATTTTTAGAATTCCATTATGAAAATAATTATAAAATTGTACTCACATAAGCGATATACCTTCAAATTAATAAACTATGGAATATTTAAACTAAATAAGTGAGAAAGGGGGACTCAATTGAAGTTATTTAATGGTGGAAGTGGATGATCTTTGAATTCATATAATGGAAGTGCACTAAGAATTGAATGATTATGAACAAATAGTTGTAATCCATGTGATATAGTGAAGATTATTTTATTCTAATATGACCAAAACACATTAGTTTTATGCTCTTTAGACTATCCCATAGAAGTGAATCAATTAAAGTTTTTTTAATGTTTCTATTTCTGTATTTGTGTGTTAGGTGATTTCATAATTCATTCGGAAAAGTTTAAAAATTTCCTACCAACATGGGGATAAAATCCATATAATTAAAATAAAATTTTGACACCCCAATAGACCCCCTTTGGGCATCCTGTTATACAACAAGATGTACCAGGACACTATTTTTTGATGCTAAATCTATATTTTGTTTCCTTATATAGATAATTCAATTAATTTAAATTGATTTACTATATTCAATGGAAAAAATATCAGATTCTAACAATAATATGAGATCATACCATCGATCAATTAGGCTAGATATTCTATATGTTATCATTTATGGAATATAAGTCAGTGATTCGACATGATAGTTTATGAACGAGGATAATAGGAAAGTTATAGATGATGAGGTAAATGACAAAATTTCATTGATTTGATCACATTAAGATCAAATATATATGATTTTTGTGATAATTATTATATCTATAGATATATGGGAGAAATTATCTTCTATCTAAAAAGGCGATTTTAGGGTTAAAGAGTCCAAACTACAAGTCCTTCATAAAATGTTTTATGACTTTAAAATACTACCTCATGAGAATAATCATTATTTATTCATCCCAATCATAGATGTTATTGGATTTATTTTCAAACATGAATAAGTTAAAATGTATTTGATATTGTTAATAATATCTTATAGTTATTTCCACGTCTATAAAATCTGAAGATCTCACCTATTAAAGAAATAGATCTATCCAAGATCCCTCTTGATGATATTTTAAGAATCTTGGTAGCAGAACAAATTTGTGTTAATCCAAAAGAAATATAATCCCACAAAAGTAAGGATATGTAATTCAAATCCATGGAAAAGATAAATTTCAATAAATAAGTAAAAGAGATAGATGTGGATGTTGAGTTTCTATCAATTGTATCTAGAAATATAAAAAATTGTATATTCAATGGAATCAAACCTATTTTGAATTATTTTGATGTGTAAATTTATGAATTTTAAAACATATTATTAAAGAAGGATTAAAGATTAATAATTTTATGTAGAAGTTATAAAAAAACTAATAATAATCTTCCCTCCTAGAAGAGGCTGTATAATTGGGAGTTCATACAGAAAAACGTTACAGAGGAAGGGTTTTTAATAAAAAAAGAAAATGATAATTAAGTATATCAAATAGAGTTTTCGAGAGAGTTTAAGTCTGACATAAAAGGAATATTATGGCTACTATTGAGATGGAATAATCTATACTAAAAATTTTCAATTAACCTAAAGGATTAGTAGATCTCTAGGTCGAACTTGAAGGAGGTATTGAAGAGATTCATATTAAAATGACGAAAAATTATAACAATAATGGACTATTAATATATTCTTCTACATATATAAATTATCTCAATGTAAATATTTATCATATGTAAGATAAGTTATACAATTAGCTATTTGGTTGGGTAAATTTATAAGTTGTTTTAAATTTCAATATGAATATTGAAGAATTGAATAAATTTATCAATGAACATAATACATTTGAAAAAAGATAAATATAATAAGTAAGAGTACCTAGAATAGAATATTATTAACCTAAAAATAAAATTGGAGTTAGAAATTAAACCAGCTTATTAAGAGAAAAAGTTACACTTTGGGAGGTTCGCAGTTTCAAAAATGATAGAAATAGTCCATAAAGGCTCTAAAAGTGTTAATAACATATTCAATGAACAAAGAACTAGTTTTTGGGTAAAAATGGAATTAGATATAATAATAAAATATAAAAAGAAATTAAAAAATAGATTGTAATAATGGGAAACAATATTTTTTCCTTTTAGTGTTAAAATTAAATTATTATAAGTTTGGACAATAAAAATCATATCAAATTAAAGTAGATACATAAAATTTATCATAAATCCTTGAGGGATAACTAATTATAATAAAAAATGTTTTATAAAGGATAGGTATTTTTTAATGAATAATGGATTGAAGTTATTTATTATTTTTCAATGTCAATTTTCAAATTTTATTTTCTATACCATGTCCCACAGTGAAGAGGAAATGATCTGTCTAAATTGGGGAACACCCAAAAGTAATTAAATAAGAGAGAGGATATATCCTTTATTATAGATAATAAATTTTTACAAGGATATGGTTTTCATAGTTCTAACTTTATACATAAAAATTATGATTACAGGTATAGAATAATTGTCGGTTACCATCATAGGGGTTATTAATAAGATAATTCTAGAAAACTTGACATAATTTCTTTGTGTAATAGATTCTCCTAATTAGAAGAAGAGATATGTATGAATTAATTACATGGAAAGAATAGAAATAGTATAGGTAATTATATAACTCAAATCAACTATATTTTTAAGGTAACAAGAAGATGTAATGACACTAAATTCAGTAGGAAATAATCATTGGTTACATTATTATATTGGAATTAGGTACTGTGAATCACATCCCAAATGACAAAATCATGTAGTATTAATGTTATACTAGAAACATACTTGAATTTTGAAATTATAATTTAATATATAAAATAAAACATAGTATGCTTATTGAGTAAAAGATTAGTCCATTTATAACATCCCGTGAATATCAACCATAATACACTTCTTGGCATCCTGGGTAAAGGAAACATAAGAAGGGTTGAGCTCTGATGCTAAGTAAGGGTATGTGTATAGTATAATATATCAGAAATAAATAATGAATAACCAATATAGAAAGTTAAATAAGTAAAATCATATGTAATTTTATCAATATCTTGAACATGAATAATAATATGATAGGAATAAATGATGATCAAATTGTTGCATATATATAATCACATGAAGTTGAATCTTTTCCATGGATATTATAACTAATAGAATAATCACATGGACATCAAAAAATAACTTCATAATGATGAAATTATTAATATAATACATCATAAACATACTGTCGAGACCTTGTTCTAAGACCCCTTAAATAAAGGGGTATGACCCCAACCAATAGCGAAGATAGTTTGTCTCATAAGATACACCAATGCATCGAGTGACCATAGCGAACCCTACCTATCAAATACTTAGTAAAATGAATTCCACATGGAAAAGAGGTGAAAAATAATAAATATAAACATTCAGATTTAAACTAGTATACGAAATGTTAATCATTTCCCCAATCAATAAATATTATAATAAATCATCCGAAGTAATATGGAAAATGGTACCAAAATATTACATCCTCATTGAAACTGATGATAAAACATCCAAAAAACTAAGGTTGATGGTATAATTATAGTATTTTATTTTAATTATATAATATAGAGTATTTTTATAAAGATGAAAATTAATTTAAACATATTAATAGAATATTTATTTGAGGAAAATAAATTCTTACATTAAAATAATTTGTTAAAATATGAAAATTGTGGACATTATAAAAAAATTATTTTCCTCCATAAAAACTTATAAAAATATAAAGGAAGCTTCAATGAGTTCTGGAATCCCGATGGTGGGAAATTCTTGTCATGTTGTATAATTTAAAAAACAACTCTTTCAGACTTTTGAAAAAAAAAGGTTCCTTGTTCAGAAAACGACAGGAATATTTCTTTTAAAACATATTATAAAAAGTAAAAAGTGGTTAAAAATGACATAAAAAATTAATTGGATAATAGTAAAAATATTTTTTTTAAACATGGACATTGAAGGGTAATATTATCCAATTGTGGCTTAATAATAAATAATCCCAAATGATGATGAGATTGTGAAATAAACCCTTACCACTTTGGTAAAATTTGATACAAAAGACCCATGAAAAAAATAAAATCAAATGGAAAATCAAATTAAATGAATTGAAAAATATTACTGATGTAAAAAAGGGGTATTATATACACCACATAAAGGAACACGTGGTGAATATGGCATATGTCTCAAGTAAAAGTGAGATGAGAAACTCATACCTCAGTTTTGATTTCATTTGTAAATGTTTCAAAATCCTATATAATAAATATATATTTATTATGAATTTATTATAAAAAAATTACCATTTATTTATTACCATATATTTTTTATTTTTAATATTTTATCACATGTTTATTATCAATTCATTTTAAAAATCACCGTTTAGGGTATTAACTGCTTTGTTTTTCATGTACTTTTTGATTTGGTAGTTCTGGACCTTAAATTATTATCATACCTTTATAATCTCCAGAATATTATTTATGGTTTAAATATAATATATTTTAAATATATTTATATTTATATTTATTCATAAATATAGATATAAAAAAATTAATTACACTGTTCGTGGGGAGGGTAGGCCATCCGTATGCATGAAAAATATTTTTATTTTTCAATGGATGGAACGAAAAAAATTTAAAAAAATAAATAACCTTTATAGAATAATTATTATTCCACATTTTTCATATATATTAATTAGTTACATATTTATAACAATCCAAGTAATGTGGTGATGAAAAATTAATTACATCTTTATCTGGAGACGGTAAGTCATACGTACGCACGAGCGATATTTTCACCTTTCATTGTATGGTTTAAATGTGTAATATGGTTGTATAATACTAATAATAACATATATATATATATATATATATTTATATTATAATATAGATATTAATTTATTATAGAAACAACACATTAATAGGTAGTAGAATAATAAATAAATTGAAAGAGTTCAGAAAAGATAATTACATCTTCTTCGGGAGGACAACTTTAGATCCTTTTTTCGGACCTAGGGTTTGTATTATGAGGATAAAAATGACTCAAAAACCTGGATAAAGTAGTTTTTAATATGAATGGATATGACATGGTAATTATAAAAGTCTCAATGTGGTGTAAAGAAGTAATAGTGGAGGTTCTATTTTATAATTAATGTTAGGAGAAATTTTGAAATTTATCAAATCATTAAAATAGAATAGGACTATTCTAGAGACAAATACTTAAATATGGACTATAAATTCATAAATTACTTCATATTCAAAAATATATTATCACCTTCTTCCTTATTGAATATTTATATGGTTTTGTAAATAATTTAATAAAATATTAATCCCATTAAATATCATTATTTTCATTCTTGTAGTGTTCATTACATTGACTTTAAAAACAAAAATTCAACACGTAAAATTAGAAAAATAAAACTATTTTATTATATCCTAAATTTTTCATGGTAATATAGATAATTCATGGATCACCTTAAATATCAAAAATTATATTTCTTATAATATTTTTAATACCATTTATCTTATTTTTAAATTAACTAAATTAATATTCTGTTAGTGTTTCAAAAACATATAATATAATTATATTATTTATTAAAACAATAAATAAATTTACATCATAAAAAATTTATTTTGATCAAAATATCTATTTTAATTCATTCAATAATTATTTTAACTCTCATTTATGACATGAAAATGTATTTAATGTGTTATTTTGACTTTTCTCACACTACAAAAGAATTTGGATAATTCTCTTGTTTTATAACTCCAAAATTCATGTCTAAAAATAATAATAATAAATAATACATAATATTTAATACACTAGTCATTCTATAACTTATCTCTACCAAATTTTTATTTTTAGGATAAAAAAATTACCTTTTCTAGTGTTGTGAATTCTATGCATCAACACTAAAATTGATTTTCGAGTTTATTATGGATTAAATTAAAATATCAATGTTTTAATTTTTTAAACTATATTTATATTATTATATCATATTTTATTTGTTTCATCAGTTTCATAATTTTTTATTTTTTTTATATGTTTTTCTAATATCATGAAAGATATTTTATTTAACAAAAATAATTTTTTTACTCATCACTAAAATATTATCTTCTGTAAAAAAATCATCCTATGATAAAAATGGATTATAGAATAAAAAAATAATTTTCATTCATTAAAATTAATTTCCTAAATGTGATAGAATGTAATTTTAAAATATATTCACAAGACATGATAAAAAGAACTATTTTTTAAAATATATTTATTCTTAAAAATGCCTAATTATGAATAAAATTATTGTATACTAAATTCAATGGTGAAATTTATTCTAATAAACCTAATTAAATTATTAGGAATATCATATAACTAATTTTTCTTTTAACCCATTTTATCATAAAATGGAACCTCATAAATGGATGAAATAAAAATAAAATTTTGAGTACAAAACAATATTTTTCATTAAACACTAGAAAATCAAATTTTTTTGAAAAATATGAAAAAGTCACATAAATATAATTTTAATATTAAATGTAAAAATGTTTTTTTATAAAATAAAATTTATTGAATTTAAAAATAAATTATTACAATATTAATTTATTAAAATCAATAAAATGAATTCATGATGAAAATGTATATTTAATGTATAAGAAAACATTATTGAAAATTGAGTACTTATTTCATAAGAATTAATTAGTGAATTTTTATTTAGTAGGTCCTTTATATATATTTCATAATTTATTTAATACTATTATTACCTTCTAATTTAACTTCTAGGTTATCACAATAATATTTAAATAAAAGAATTTTATGATTCATTTGGTCATAGTGGGGAATGTTGAACACTCTCTCAGACATAGTGTTCTTTTAAAATAATAGGGAATTACATTATCTAATCCTTAAATAAATTGATTCTTCAAAATTTGAAACTATGTTCCATAATCAAGGGTCTGAAATTTGAAAACCCTTTTCTGGAAATCCCACATCATAATAAAGGATAATAAAACATCCTCCGAAAAGAGGGAAAAAGAAATGTAATAGACACCAAAAAACTAGGTTTTAGAATTGCATAAAATCCGTGGGAGTTTAGAAGATGGATATAGAAGAAAACACTAACACCTTATGATTATTATATCTTAATATATAACATGATAATGAGAATGTTCCATAAAAACATATAAATCATTGATGGGTTAAAATCCCATTTATTTCATAATAAAAAAAGTTATTGGATATCATTTTTCTTCCAAGGTCCTTTCCAAATTTAAATGAATTATTTTAATATCAAAATAAATAACCCCTGAAAATAAACATCCATGATTTATTTATATGTCATAATCATAATATCATCCTTCCTATATTCTTATAACTATTTATTCTTCGTATCTAACTCTAGGAAATGGGTATTTTTGATTATTTTTTCATACCCATATCACATTTGACAAATCATGAGATCCATAAGTCTTACCATTGGACTCTAAATATTTCATAATACCAAAATGGTTAGTACAAGTTATTCAATATGATAAATCATACTTTGACCTCAAAATATAATTTCCAAAGTTTAACATAATCTATTATATAATTATTTGACCTTAAAAATGTTAAAAAATATTACTCATGATATTTAAAATCCAAAATATTAATAAAAAATTTATCTTGAGACAACATAAATAAGTTAATAATGTCACATTATAAAAATTTGAATAATTTGAACACATATTTTCCTAAATCATTATAATAACTTTAATCACTATAAAACATTAATTAAAACATGAATGCATTTAAGAATTACAACTGTAACACCCGAGACTTTTATAAGAAATCTTTTGTTTTTATTTTATATAAATCATCAAAGGAATCTTTCACTACACACAACACTATCTTGGCTTGCTTTACACGGAATCAAGACCTTCCTTGATAGCTTGTGTCGTACGCAATACTGAGTTTCACTAAACAATGATATGCTATTAAAATATTATTAAAACTAGCCGTTATGAATAATAATACCAACTTTTTGAAATTTTTTAAATTTTATTTTTCAAAATGGACTTCATTTTTGGATTCGGAATATCGAAATTAGCCTAAGGTGAAATTTTGGTATTTTTCTGGAAACTTTCAATTTTTGATGAATAGTGAAAACACTGGGTTACTATTTAAAAACCGACTTTTTATAATTATTTATTTTATATAAATTTATTTTAGGTCAAAATTGATACATAATACCAATATAAGTTCAATTTAATCCATTGGAGTAATTTTATAATAATTTTAGATATATAAAAATTTTATTGAACTTTTCACCGTCTTTTACCCACCTCCTAGGAGAATTTTAAATTTTACATAAAACTTAATTTTACCGCTTCTGTGAGAAAAATTTCAAAAATTCGAGAGACACGGTTGATGTCAGTACGTAAAATGTGGTTCAATGAGATGAAAACAATTTTTGGTGAATAGTAACTTTTTACTTTTATTTACCACGGTTAAAAGTAAATAGGGTAATTAAGGGTAAAAATGATATTATTATTACCCTAACACATGTCCTAATTCTATTGGATAAGTGTAATTCGTCCAAAAACAACCTTTGGAATAAAATATGACCATTTAGTCCCACTTGGATTAGATTAGGACATTTGTTATTAATTTATTTAAAGAAGGGTTAAAATAGTTAAAATCAAAGTTTAATAAGTAAATAATTTTTAATATAGGGTTATACATAAGATAAATTCGACTTTAAATATTAATTATAAAGCTAAAGAGATTTTATACATAATGGTATTTTATTTTTAATTTTTAGACATTAAATAATTTCATTTATTTATGACACAAAGATGATGCAGTAATTATCTTATTAATGAAATATTGACATAATTGATGTTATAAATACCCAAATAAATTTAATTTGAGCCTTTTTATAAATAACACTAATTTTCTAGGTTAATATGACATGTTAGTATTGATATAATTAACTTATTTAGAACTAACCATTCTGTTATGAATTTCACAAAAATAAATTACTAAATAGTGTCAAAATTGAAATAAAATAGTTTTTAAAACAATTATTATATTATTAATTGTTATTTTATTCCTAAAAATATAAGGATCGGCGAAATGACATATATAAGGTTATATATATTAATAATAAACAACTTGGGGTTCGTTTGGCTATTTATAGTAAGTTTATTAACTTTATAGTGTAAGAACACAAAAAGACACGGTAAAAGTAAAATTATCTAACTTAAAGTTAAATCTAAATGATAAGGTTAAAATAGTAAACTAAACTTGTCCAAATTCTGTTGGATGAGAGTATTTGGACCCATCCTCGCCTTAGATTCGAAATAAATCAATTTGGAGCTATTTAAAACCGAATATTGCTTTGTAATAAAATAATATTTTTAGTTTTTCCAAAGGAGCCCCTCTCCTCCCTTATAAAAGGGCACATCCTCCCTCTTTTCCTCACACCACCTTGAGCCTTCATGCTCTTCCAACCCCTGCCAATTTCTCCTCTACAATTCACTAGAAACATCATAGAGGTCCTGGTCTTCTTCAAAGACCAATTTTAGTGCCCTAAAAGGAGGTCTCAAAGAAACGCTTCAAAGAAGAGGTAATGTCTGTTACCGATTCTTTCAACTTTATTTCTTCTTCCACTTCTTCTTCATTAGTTGTTTCATTATGAATTAATAACATAAGTATCACTCATATACTAATATGTTATTGTAAGTATGAAACAACCCTATTTAACCATTTATCCATCCTACGGAAAACGAAATCACCACGCGTGCGTACGTACAGAATACTGTCTCCACGCTGTGGTGTAATCTATTTTCCACCACCACCTTACATGGATGGGTATAATGGTGTAAATAATGAATATATATGATTATTGTAAAGTTATATTGATTCTAAAATAGTATACATACACTCTAATACAATTCCACGATCATGGGAACGATATCATCGCTCGTGCGTACGTACGGAATACCGTCTCCACGATGTGATGCGACTCGTTCTATATGATTTTCATTTCATAATGATTACATAAATGAATTGAGTGAATAAATATGATATATATTACACTAATACAATTCTGGAAATTAGGTATCTATCACCTAAAAAGAAGAATAAGAATTTATTCGACAAAACATGCATAAGAACAAAAAGTAATAAACACCCGAAATAACAAGTAGCAATGAAATATTACTAATAATAAGCTTAGAATATGACCATATATGATATCATAACAATGAGTATGATTCTGTTATAAGTCAATGACATTATTTAAATCATTATACAGGAGGTTCAGACACTTACGAAGCAAATCGGACCTAAGGTAAGGGAAATATCACAATCTCATTTTTATCCAAGATTGTTTATACTTTGGAATTTACTGGGGTGTATTTTATCATCCACATCTTTGTTTCCTAAATATGTAATATTATTTCCATCCACCTACAATTGTTTAAATCCAATTTTACCCTTCGGTGAGTTATTAGTAAAAGATATGAAAGGAATCGTTTGTCGTTTTTCGTACGAGGTAATTTTTGACTTTTCCGAAAAAGTACGAGAAGAATGTTTTTTAACTTATACGAAATGAATGGATTTTTAAAACATTATTTCCAAGATGCTTCCTTTAGAAGTTTTTAAGTTTATTTTTAATCAAATTCTTTTAGTTTAGAATTGTATGACATGTTAAGAAAGTAAAAGTGTTTTTGAAGTAGAAAGGATATTTTCCTCAAGAATGGAGTTCAAGTGTTTTATCAAAAATAATTTCCATCTAAGATAATAAAGGGTTTTGTTTCTATACCTATTATTACATTTATTTGATTATGTTGTGATGGAATTATTTTTATGAATTCCTTTATCTTATATGAATTGTTTTATGATGTCATGATGTTTATAAATCCCATTTTTATTACATGGGTTATGCTATGATGTATGGTTTATGATTTTGTGGCACACATAAGAATGGTATCATTATGAGATTGGTGGGACCTATATCTCCCTCCAATGCATTGGGTAAAGATTTTATATCTCATGAGATAGACATGGTGGGAACGGCAGGTTAAACTGGTTCAGTGAAACATGACTGAAATGAGGAATGAACTCGGTTCAGAAATGGAATTTATCCACTAAGATAGTCTTGGCAATGAGTCTTGACTAATAAGAAATGATTCACTATGATTATGTGTGTATTCCACAAAGCTTCATGTTTTATGTTATGATTATTGTGATTACATTTCACTGCCATGATTTATCCCATGTTATGAAATTATGATCTCTTTTGCAGGGTAAGATTTCCAAAATGTTATGTTCTTATGAATATGTTGTGATTGATATTCCTTTTTTTTACCCTTACTGAGCATTTGAGCTCACCCTATTGTATGTTTTCTTTCCCCAGGTCAGGAAGAAGGTTATTAAGTAAGATATTCCAAAAGGGACTATAGATATGATGAAATAAATGGGAGACAGTGTAGACGCTTTATGAACCAGTTGTTTATGTTTCCCAGTTTCTATTGACACTATACCTATACGGTCCTTTCATGGTTTTGTTATATGTTGTAATAAGTGTAATTTAATTTTGAAGTACTAACAATGTATGTAAAGTATGGGTTGTTATAGTTGGTATCAGAGGAAAGGTATAGTCAACCTTTGGAAACTAGGATGTGAAAGCCTTAGTAAGAATCGTAAGGATAAGTCTAAGCATAGAACACAATCTTAGTGTTTTAGAAATGTCCAGGAATAACCTAGGATAAGACCTTAAGTGTGAAATTTTATTCTTGATTATGTGGTTTTCCTATTATAATTAGTGTTGCTCACACTATTCTTCTAGGTTTTAGTCAATGGCTAGAACCCGAAGGAATCGTGTTAATGTGGAATGCGATGAGAAATGCAATGATTGTCCCCCTGAGCAACCAAACGATATGGGAGTTGGAATTCAAAATCTTGTAGCCATGCTCACACAAATTTCTCAAGCTATGAATCACGCAGGACTTCCAAACGAGCAAAGTAAGGAGAAACATTTTATTGAATCCTTCATGAGATAGCGTCCACCTTCATTCGGTGGGTCTACTGATCCATTTGTTGTTGAACAATGAATCTGTACTACTGAAAAGATATTTTCGGTTCTTCAATGTTCTGAACATGATAAATTCATCTTAGCAGTGTATCGTTTAGAAGGTGATTCTGATCAATGGTGGAATATTATCAAGAATACAAGTCCAAGAGACTAAATTGAGTCCATGGAATGGGATGAGTTCAAGAACTTATTTTTCAATAAGTAATTCCGTCGTATTCTCCGAACAAAGATGGAGAAAGAGTTTCTTGAACTAAAGCAAAAGGATGATGAATCTATTGGTACCACTGAAGAAAATTTTACAAGACTTTCAAGGTACGCTTTTGGTAGTATTATCCAACCTGAGAGTAAGATCGATCAAATTTTAGTGGCTTAAAACCATGTATTAGAAGGGCGTTATCCATAAGGGACTTCAATAGATACGAGGAAATTGTTCGATGTGCTATCAAAGTTGAGATGGAGATTGGAGTAACCCATCAGTCATATGGGTTTGATAAGAAGAGGAAAATGGAATTCAAAGGAAAATCTAAAGAGAACACTGAAAAGAAGATGAGTTTTCCCTTATGATCAAAGTGTGGAAAGAAACACGGAGGGAGTTGTCTTAAAGGGACAAGTAAATGTTTCAAGTTTGGAAAGGAAGGTCATCAGGCATTTGAATGCCACAATGATGGGAAGAAGATGTCTAGTGATGCGAACAATGAAAAGGCTACACCGAGTGCACCTCCTACACTTCAATGTTACAAGTGAAAGGAAATGGGGCATTATGCCAATCAATGCCCTAATCCAAGGGTTGTTGATGATGATCGACGTCAACAAACTCATAAGGCTAAAGACAAAGGAAATTCACATGCAATTTCTATCAGCGATGTGGAGTACGATAACGAAGTGGTGAAAGGTACACTTACTATCCACTCTAAATAGAAAATGTTTTATTTGATTCTGGATCCACCCACTCCTTTATTTCTGAAAACTTTTCTAAGGGTATCACCATATTACCTCAACAATTAGATGTTGAGTTAGCTGTGACAACCCCTAATGGCACAACAGTCGCATCAAAAGTTTATAATTCTTCTCTGATTGATGTTTTTGGGAATGTTCTTCTTGCTAATCTTTTGATCCTCCCTATAGTGGAATTTTATGTGATTCTTGGCATGGATTAGCTTTCTCTATATGGAGCTCATATCAATTTCCAAAGAAGGGAAGTCACATCTCATATTCTAGATCAATCATTGATCGTCTATCAATACAAGGATGAACATAACCTTCTAGTGGAAATTTCTTCCATCTTCTGGGACTTGATTCCACTAAATGAAGGTTATTTATCTCAAATGGTTGGTGATAAACTCACGATTAAGAATATTCCCATTGTACGGGAGTTTGATGATGTCTTTCGGGAGGAATTTCCAGGTCTTCAACCAAATCGTGATGTTGATTTTTCTATAGAACTCATACCGGGTGCTTTACCTATTTCAATGAAACATTATATAATGTCCCCAATGTAGTTGCAGGAATTGAAGAAGCAACTCCAATAGAATATTGATAAGGGGTTCATACGCCCAAGTGTGTCACCTTGGGGAGCACCTGTTCTGTTAAGAAGAAAGATGGATCAATGAGACTCTGCATTGATTATCGAGAACTTAACAAGATCACTATCAAGAAAAAATATCCTCTCCCACGCATTGATGACTTATTTGACCAACTACGCGGAGCTCAATACTTTTCCAAGATTGATCTTCGTTCAGGGTATCATCAATTAAGGGTCAAAAGGGAGGATATACCAAAGACGGCTTTCCGTACAAGGTATGGACACTATGAATTTATAGTGATGCCATTTGGTCTTACTAATTCCCCTGCTATCTTCATGGATCTGATGAATAGAGTCTTTAGAGACTATCTTGATCAGTTTGTGGTAGTCTTTATAGACTATATTCTTGTATATTCAAAGATAAAGGAAGATCATGAATATCACTTGAGAATTATATTGAAGACCCTGAGAAAGGATAGGATTTATGCCAAATTTACCAAGTGTGAATTTTGGCTTCAAAAAGTTTCATTTTTGGGTCACATAATCTCAAAAGAGGGGATATCTGTGGATCCATCAAAAACAAAGGTTATTGAAAGATGGTCAAGACCAACAACAGTAACTAAGATCCGAAGTTTTCTTGGTTTGGCTGGATATTATCGATGTTTTGTGAAAGATTTTTCACGATTATCTAATCCACTCACCAAGTTGACTAAAAAAGGAGTTAAGTTTGTTTGGACGGAGGAATGTGAAGAGAATTTCAAGGAGTTGAAAAGAAGGTTATCCAGTGCACCTGTGCTCACACTGCCTTGTAGTGGGGAAAGGTTTGTGATCTACAGTTATGCATCCAAGAAGGGATTGGGGTGTTTTCTTATGAAAAATTATATTGTGATAGCTTATGCCTCATGACAGTTGAAAATCCATGAGCAAAATTACCCAACTCATGATTTGGAGTTAGCTGTGGTAATATTTGAATTAAAGATTTGGAGGAATTATCTTTATGGAGAAAGGTGTGACATTTATACTGATCATAAAAGTTTAAAGTATATTTTCACACAAAAGGAACTGAATATGCGCCAAAGAAGATGGTTGGAGCTGATTAAGGATTAAGAATGCTCAATTAATTACCACCATGGGAAAGGAAACAAGGTTGCAGATGCATTAAGTCGAAAAGACCATGCCAGTTTATCCATGATGAGGATCAAAAAAGATCTAATATTTATGGATTTACAAAGGATGGATCTTAGAATTATAATGAAAAGGGAAAAATCGTATCTTTCTCAAATGAATGTTCAACCATCTATACATGTTAAGATTAAAGAGGCATAGAAAGAAGATGTCGAGTTACAAAAGAAGGTGAGAAATGTTCCTGAATTCAACCTTGATTGTGATGGGATAATAATGTTCAGAAATCGTGTTTGTGTTCCTCCGATCCCCGAATTAAAGAAGGAGATGCTGGATGAGGCTCATAGTTCTTCATTCTCTATTCATCCTGGAAGCATGAAGATGTATAGGGACCTGAAAGAGTACTTTTAGTGGGATGGAATGAAAAGAGATATTGCTGAATATGTCTCTCGATGATTGGTTTGTCATCAAGTTAAAGCTGAGAGACAGAAGTCTAAGGGGATGTTACAACCATTACCCATACCCGAATAGAAATGGGAAAACATCACTATGGACTTTGTCACAACACTTCTTAAAACATTCAAAGGAAATAATGCTATCTGGGTCATAGTTGATCGTCTTACAAAGTCTGCACACTTCATTTCTATTAGAGACGATTTCTCTCTAGATCAGCTTGCCAGGATATATGTAAAGGAAGTGGTAAGATTACATGGAGTACCACTTTCTATTATATCTGATCGGGATACGAGGTTTGCCTCAAAGTTCTGGAGAAGTCTTCAGAATACTCTGGATACAGAGTTGAGTTTTAGCACTGCTTATCATCCACAGATAGATGTTCAGTCTGAGAGGAAAATTCAAACTCTAGAATATATGTTGAGATCTTGCTCTATGGATTTCAAAGGTGGTTGGGATCAACACCTTCCTTTGGTGGAATTTTCTTATAATAATAGCTTTCACTCCATTATTCAGATGGCTCCTTATGAAGCTCTCTATGGAAAGAAATGCAGGACTCCAACTTGCGGGGATGAAGTTGGGGAAAGAGAGCTATTAGGACCTGATCTTGTTGATGAGATGGCAGAGAAGGTCAGATCTATTGAATAACACATTAGAGCAGGTCAGAGTCGACAAAAAAGTTATGTTGAAAACCGAAGAAAAGACTTAGAGTTTGAAGTGGGTGATAAAGTGTTCTTACGAATATCTCCTTGGAAGAGAGTAATGAGATTTGGAAAGAAGGGAAAGTTGAAACCTAGGTATATCGGTCCTTTTGAAATATGGATCGTGTTGGGAAGGTAGATTACCAATTGGAACTTCCATAGAATCTCTCTCAAGTTCACGATTTGTTCCATGTATCTCTCTTGAGAAAGTACATACCTGATCCTTCACATGTACTCAGCTCAGAAGTTGTACCACTAGAACAAGATCTTTCTTATTAAGAACAACCGATAGAGATTCTCGATCGTAGTGAAAAAGTCCTACGGAACAAGACGACTCGCTTGGTGAAAGTTTTATAGAGGAACCACCAATTAGAAGAAGCTACATGGGATCTTGAGGATATGATGAGGGAGAGGTATCCTCATCTGTTTCTAATGAAGTGACGAATTTCGAGGGTGAAATTCATTTTAAGGGGGGTAGAATGTAACACTCGAGACTTTTATAAGAAATATTTTGTTTTTATTTTATATAAATCATCAAAGGAATCTTTCACTACACACAACACTATCTTGGCTTGCTTTACACGCAATCGCGACCTTCCTTGATAGCTTGCATCGTACGCAATACCGAGTTTCACTAAACTGCGATATGCTCTTAAAATATTATTAAAACTAGCCATTATGAATAGTAATACCCACTTTTTGAAATTTTGTAAATTTTATTTTTTAAAATGGACTTCATTTTTGGATTCGGAATATCGAAATTATCCTAGGGTGAAATTTTGGAATATTTCTGGAAACTTTCAATTTTTGATGAATAGTGAAAACACTGGGTTACTATTTAAAAACCAACCTTTTATAATTATTTATTTTATTTAAATTTATTTTAGTTCAAAATTGATACATAATACCTATATGATTTCAATGTAATCCATTGGAGTAATTTTATAATAATTTTAGATATATAAAAATTTTATTGAACTTTTCACTATCTTTTACCCTCCTCCTAGGAGAATTTTCAAAATTACATAAAACATAATTTTACCACTTCTGTGAGTGGAATTTCAAAAATCCGAGAGACACGGTTGATGTCAGTAAGTAAAATTTGGTTCAATGAGATGAAAATAATTTTTGATGAATAGTAACTTTTTACTTTTATTTACCACAGTTAAAAGTAAATAGGTTAATTAAGGGTAAACATGATATTATTATTACCCTAACACATGTCCTAATTCTATTGGATAAGTGTAATTCGTCCAAAAAACCTTAGGAATAAAATATGACCACTTATGCCCACTTGGATTAGATTAGGACATTTATTATTAATTTATTTAAAGAAGGGTTAAAATAGTTAAAATCAATGTTTAATAAGTAAATAATTTTTAATATAGGGTTATACATAAGATAAATTAGACTATAAATATTAATTAGAAAGATAAAAAGATTTCCTACATAATGGTAGTTTATTTTTAATTTTTAGGCATTAAATAATTTAATTTATTTATGACACAGATATGATGCAGTAATTATTTTATTAATGAAATATTGACATAATTAATGTTATAAATACCCAAATAAATGTAATTTGAGACTTTTTATGAATTACATTAATTTTCTAGGTTAATATGACATGTTAGTATTGATTTAATTAACTTTTTATGAACTAATCATTCTGTTATGAGTTTCACAAAAATCAATTACTAAATAGTGTCAAAATTGACATAAAATAGTTTTTAAAAAAAATATTATATTATTAACTGTTATTTTATTTGTAAAAATCTATGGTTCGGAAAAATGACTTAGATAAGGTTATATATATTAATAATAAATAAATTGTGGTTCTTTTGGCTTGTTATAGTATGTTTATTAACCTTATAGTGTATGAACACAAAAAGACACGGTAAAAGTAAAATTTTCTAACTTAAAGTAAAATCTAAATGAAAAGGTTAAAATAGTAAACTAAACTTGTACAAATTTTATTGGATGATAGGATTTCGACCCATCCCCACCTTATCTTAGAAATAAATCAATTTGGAACTATTTAAAACCGAATATGTCTTTATAATAAAATAATATTTTTAGTTTTTCCAAAGGATCCCCTCTCCTCCCTTATAAAAGGGAAACTCCTCCCCCTCTTCCTCACACCACTTTGTGCCTTCAAGCTTGGCCACCACTACCAATTTCTCATCTCCACTTCCCTAGAAACATCCTAGAGGTCCTGGTCTTCTTCAAAGACCAATTTTAGTGCCCTAAAAGGAGGTCTCAAAGAAGCGCTTCAAAGAAGAGGTAATGTTCGTTACCGATTCTTTCAACTTTATTTCTTCTTCCACTTCTTCTTCTTTAGTTCTTTCATTATTAATTAATAACATACATATAACTCATATACTGATATGTTATTATAAGTATGAAACAACCCTATTTCACCATCTATCCATCCTACGGAAAACAAAATCACCGCGCGTGCGTACGTACAAAATACCGTCTCCACGCTGTGGTGTAATCTATTTTCCACCACAAACTTACTTGAATGGGTATAATGGTGTAAATAATGAATATATATGATTATTTTTAAGTGATATTGATTCTGAAATAGTATACATACACTCCAATACAATTCCACGATCATGGGAATGATATCATCGCTCGTGCGTACGTACGGAATACCGTCTCCACGATGTGATGCGACTCGTTCTACATGATTTTCATTTGATAATGATTACATAAATGAATTGAGTGAATAAATATGATATAAATTACACTAATAAAATTCTGGAAATTAGGTATCTATAACCTAAAAATAAGAATAAGAATTTATTCATCAAGACACGCATAAGAACAAAAAGCAATAAACACATGAAATAACAAGTAGCAAAGAAATATTACTAATAATAAGCTAAGAATTGTTGGATCGAATAGTCGATATAAAAGTCTATTAGATGGAACAATACAAGAGGGGGGGTGAATTGTAGATTTAAAAAACCTTGAGTTTTAGTAACAAAGGGATTAGTTTAAAAGAACTTAAACTAATACAAATACAAATACCCTCAATTGTATTGAATGTAAAAGGTATGAAGTATTGTAATACTAATGTTATGTAAAACAATTGTATTCAAGATGAACACAATAATCAGAGTAATACAGATATGAATGATTCTACCTTAAAGCATATAGAACCAATCAATACAATATGTAATGGAATGATTGTAATTGAAACAATTACAATTGAACAAGTAAAGAAGAAAGGAAACAATACAAATCCCTTTCTAATACAACAGCGGAAATGTAAAAGTAATACAATTCTTTTAACCCAAAGAGAAGGGTTATCCTTTCACCTAGGATAAAAGGTCTGTCTCACCAACACCTTGGTGAGCCCTCGATACGATGATCGGCACGTCTGTCTGCCTATCCCCGGCAGCCCTCGATACGATGATCGGCACGTCTATCTGCCTATCCCCGGCAGCCCTCGATACGATGATCGGCACGTCTGTCTGCCTATCCCCGGCAGCCCTCGATTTTGCAGATAATCGGCACCTCTGTCTTTCAATTACTTGAAAGCCCTCGATACGATGATCGGACGCACAAGGTTGATGAGAGAAGTCACAGTGTCTCTCTCTAGAATCTTCGTAGTTCACAGAGTCTCTTTCGTTCTCTTCGTTCATCAGTGTATTCTCAGCTTCAAATGACCTCCTATTTATAGGCCTCGGGTTCCAACGGTCATATTGCCTCCAACGGTCATATTGAAACAGAAAGCACGACATCGTTTTGATTAGTATATAACTAACTCAATGACATCGTTTTGTTAGGATAAGAGATATATAGAAATGTAAAACATGAGTACGATTCATATGCAGAGAGAGTTTTTGACAAAGTACCAAAACAAAAAATGATCATCTGAATAGCAAAGTCAGTACGATACGATTGACAGAGTCAGTACGATACGATTGACAGAGTCAGTACGATACGTTTGACAGAGTCAGTACGATACGTTTTGGTCGGTACGATCAACATCGTACGATACGATAAACATGATAAAAGGCAATTTGTTATTTACAAACATATGATAGAATACATTTGAGATTTCCAAAACATGACATAGAATATATTTGTGATTTCCAAAACATGATGTAAAAGCCAAAAGAAGACTTTTGACTTAACAATCTCCCCCTTTTTGGAAAGCACAAACACACAAAGTAAATGAAACAAGAAATACTTATCTCCCCCTGAGTTATTGAAAACTCTTCTGAATAAGAAATTGAATACAACTAACTCCCCCTTAGGTATTGACTTTCCTAAGGATTGTATTCATAGATTTTCCTTAAGAGCATTATAATGCATTCTCCCCCTTTGTAAAACAATCTTTGCTTTGTAAATATTCTCCCCCTTTGTGATTTACAAAAAGAAAGGAGGAATCTCGAATTGTCTGGAAGAGTTAGTGCAGTAATACAAGACAATGGATAAAAGAGAAAGGATTATAAGAGTTATTACAAAACAAACAAGTTCCAAAAGAAACAAATACAACAATCATTTGTTTTCTCTTTCATTCTCTTTCTTTATAAGCTCATGAAGCACAGCTTTCATCTTCTTGATCTCCTTCTTGTCTTCAGAAATTGATTCACCCTGAGTTTTGAGAAGCTCTTGTTGATCCGCAAAAATCTGATCTTGATTTCTGATGGTCTCCTCCTGTACTCTGATTACTTCTTCAAGGGTATCAATTCTGTTTTGCAGAGTCTTGTTATCCTTGGACAACTCAGAATTTTGATTCTTCAGTAAAACCATTTCATCTTTGAAAGATGAAACCTTCGAGAATTCAGATTGGAAAGAATTCATCCTATCTTGCAAGTCTTTCACTGAAGGAACATCGGTTCTTTGAGAAGACAAAAGGTTCAGCCTTTCAACCGTTTCTTTATCAAGCTTGTTGAAAGCAATTGCTAGCTCATTTGATAACATCCTTATATCTTCAATAGCTAATTCATGATCATTGATTGAGCTTTCAGTTTTGTATGACCACTTGGTCATCTTATTGCAAGCTTTCTTATGAGCAACTGAGCTTTCCGAAAGAACTTTCAGATCGGCTTCTACTGACAAAACTTTCTTTCTCAATTCTTTTACAGAGCCAAACTTTTTCCTTTGATTTTCAGTAATAAAATCAATCTTCCCTTCCAGCCTCGGGAAATAAGGAATTGTTTTCTCCACCCTTCTCAAAACATGAACAATGTAATCACTCTTCTTGAGAGAGATTGTATGCTCTGAATCAGTATCTTCATCGTACGATGCTAGTTCATACGATCTGCTTGAATCAACAACTGGCTGTTTCCCTTTTTCTTTTTCATTCTGCTTTCTTTCTTCTTCTACTTTGTCACTAATGACAACAACTTTATCAGAATGAGAGGATTGAGCATCTTGCTTTTCTTGAGATGATATCCTGTCCGGAGATCTTTCCTGATCGGCATGAGGAGTTTGTTGAACACCTTCGCTCAGCTTTTGAAGCGATTCCTCTCTACTTTTCTTTGAACTTTGAAGAAATTCTAACAGAAAATCTCCTTCTTCGACTTCCACTTCTTCTATCACTTGTTTTCCTTTTTCTTTCTCAGGCAGACTCTGTACGATGGGCTCTTGATGCACTTCCACAGTTAGTTGAGCACTAGCATCTTCAACTGCTTTCAAGACTTTAGAGATATCAAAGTCCTGAGCCTTTCTTTTCAAAAAAGTCTTCTTTTTCTTTTCAGCTTGAAGGGTTTCTTCTACCCTTATTCTTTCTGCAAAGGCCTCAGCAGGATCAAGACCAAACTTCGGATCGCCTTCCTTTCTTTGTTCCTTGTCCTTTCTCCATTTGGCTACAACTTCCTTACTGTACCTTGGCTTCTTCTTTGGTTTTGAACTAGTTTGAGGATCAGACTTTCGAGTAACACCGGTGGATTGATTGTCCTTGGCTGGCATAGGTGCCGATTGATTTTGAGCCAATTCAGCTTCTACATCTCTGACAAAAAGTTTTGAATTTGAATCAAAACAAACATTCAGCTTTTTCATCGTACTCTTATTAATCAAGGACGGCCACAAATCCATAGGTTCTCCTTTCAAAGGAATGTTACAAAACTTCATACTCTCAAGAATGAATTTCGTAAGGATGGTTGGATACATTATTATTTGGGATTTAATCCCTCCTTTCTTGACATTCTTGATGGTTTCAAAAATATATCCCATGAGATTTACTTTCCTCATATTCACAAGATAGTCGAGCATAAAGACATCAGAAACTTTAAGGGTTTCTCTATCCCCTTTTCTTGGGACAAGAAAACCTTTCATCCATAAAGTGACAAACCGATTGTCTGGTGAAAGATGATAAACTTTCCTCTTTACCTCATTAACAACAAACAAAGTTTTTTCAGCACTTTATCTATTAAATGTACCAACTTCCTCTGGTAGTTTGTGAGATGGACAGAATGCATCGCCTTCTATAGAAACATTCAGAAAATGTGCCGCTTGTTTCACAGACATAGATAACTTTCTATCGTACACAGCGAAGTTTATAGTCATATCTTTGTCGAAAGAAACGGTTTTGTAAAACTGACAAACTTCATCAAAAAGAACTGGATCTTGAATATCAGGCTTTTCCACACAGAGATGTTCCCATCCTTGAAACAAAATAATCCTCTTGATTGTAGAATCGTACATATCGAAAAATTCTCGGGATACTAACCTTTCTCTGTGAAAGTCTTTCTCTGTAAAAGTCTTTGAAGACATTTCGGCAGGAGTATTAGCAGAAGATTGAGACATAAAGGTTCTGCCGATGAGAAGATCGTACGATGGTTTATAGCTGGTGGAGCAGAGCTTCGCCTCAAATCCTGAAACTTCAATGTGGGTTTGGGGAGGGGAGGGGGGTATTTATAGGCGATAAAGAGATGACCGTTGATATTCTACGGTCAAGATTAGATAATACCAGATCAATGGTTAGGATTAAAACAAAGAAAATAAAATAAAAAAAAATGAAAAGAAACCTGTCGGAGAACATAAGGTGATTGCTGGTTTTGGTATGAATCAAAAGTAAACACAATCGTAAGAAGAAAAAAAAATCATGATGCCGATGGAAAACAAAGTCATTACTATGATCGGACCGTACGATGGAAAATAGTTGTTACCATTAACCGACAGTACGATGGAAAACAATCTCAATACTATCATCGGTCGATAAAAAAAATCGAATGATACGATGGAAAAGAATTTGAATACTATCATCGGTCGATACATAAACTATTGAATGATACGATGGAAAAGAATTTGAATACTATCATCGGTCGATACAAAAACTATTGAATGATACGATGGAAAATAATTTGAATACTATCATCGGTCGATTCAAAAACTATTGAATGGTACGATGGAAAAGAATTTCAATACGATAAACAGAAAAACTGAAATGGTCAATACGATAAACAGGAAAACTTAAAATGAAACGATAAAACTGTCAATACGATAAACAGAAAGAAACATATATAAAGAGAGTAAATATTTAAAGATCAGAAACATAAAGACATAAAGAAATGTCCTCCCCCTTTCTACGAGGAGTTTCTTACTATTAGGAGAGATGTAAAACAGGAAGTAGATATGAATGATTATTTTAATGTAATCATTCCTAGCTTCTGTTTTATAAATTCAAATCTATCGGAAGGTAAAGATTTTGTAAAAGTATCAGAAAGTTGTTCTTGCGTTCCGATGAATTGTAAAACAATATCTCCTTTTTGTGTGTGATCCCTAAGAAAGTGATGCCTAACATCTATGTGTTTTGCACGAGAGTGATGTGCTGGGTTTTTACTAAGAGCTATGGCACTTGTATTATCACACAGAATTTGAGTTTTGGAGAAACTCAAACCATAGTCAGTGAGTGTGTGCTGCATCCACAATACTTGAGCACAGCAACTTCCAGCTGCTACATATTCAGCTTCAGCAGTGGAGAGTGCTACTGAGTGTTGTTTCTTGCAAGACCAAGAAACCAAAGAATCTCCTAAGAAATGACATGTTCCAGATGTACTTTTTCTATCCATTCTACAACCACCAAAGTCAGCATCTGAAAAACTTTTTAAAACAAAATCATTTCCAGAAGAGTAGAAAAGTCCTAAATCCATAGTGTCTTTTAAATACCGAAAGATTCTCTTTACGGCTTTTAAGTGAGACTCTTTTGGATTAGATTGATATCTTGCACATAATCATACAGAAAACATCAAGTCGGGTCGACTAGCTGTCAAGTATAGCAAACTCCCTATCATACCTCTAAAAATTGTTTGATCTACTGGTTTCCCAGTTTCATCAAGATCAAGAGTATTTGAGGTACAAATTGGGGTGCTAATACTTTTAGTTTTGTCAAATCCATACTTTTTGAGTAAGTCTTTAATATACTTATGTTGGGATATATAAGTTCCTTCTGGTTTTTGAGATATTTGAAAACCTAGAAAGAATGTTAACTCACCCATCATACTCATTTCAAACTCAGATTTCATTAAATTTGCAAAAGAATCGGTTAAAGATTTCTGAGTTCATCCAAATATGATGTCATCAACATAGATTTGGACAACCAAAACATTTTTGTTTTCCATTTTGATAAAAAGAGTTGGATCAGCTGTACCTTTTCTATAATTGTTTTGTAAAAGAAATCATGTAAGTCTATCATACCATTCTCTAGGGGCTTGTTTAAGACCATATAGAGCCTTGGTAAGTTTAAAGACATGATCAGGATGTTTTGGGTCTTGAAAACCAGGAGGTTGTTCGACAAAAACTTCTTCTTGAACAAAACCATTTAAAAAAGCACATTTGACATCCATTTGAAATAGTTTGAAATTGAAATATGCTGCGAAGGCTAATAGAATGCGAATAGATTCAAGTCTAGCTACAGGAGCATATGTTTCTTCATAGTCTATTCCCTCTTGTTGATTATAGCCTTTAGCAACAAGTCTTGCTTTATTTCTTACAATGATTCCATTTTCATCACACTTGTTTCTGAAAACCCATTTTACACCAATTACAGTTGTTTCTTTAGGTCTTTCAACTAAAGTCCAGACTTGATTCCTTTCAAATTCATTTAGTTCATCCTGCATTGCTTTGATCCAATCATCATCACCTAAGGCCTCACTTGGACTTTTAGGTTCAAATTGGGAAAGAAAAGCAAGATGTTCTATTTCGTTTCATAAGGAATTTCTGGTCCTTACAGGTTGATTTATATCACCAATGATATTATCACTGGGATGATTCCTAAGAAACAATTGATTTTGGTTTTGTAAAACCTTTTCATCAACATATGGTAGAAAATCTTCTGTGGTAAATGTTTCAGGAACACTTTCTTGAACATTTTCCTTATCAGAATGTTCTTCTAATATAGGTTGATAAACATTTTTGGAAAACACATCCGAGGATGTAGGATCTGATTGGTTGAAAACAAAAGGGTTAGTTTCAACAAATTTTACATGTACTGTTTCTTCAACAGTACAAGTGTTTTTATTGAAAACTCTATAAGCCTTAGAGGTTGTGGAATAGCCTAGAAAGATTCCTTTATCAGATTTTGGTGCAAATTTGTGTAAATTTTCTTTTGTATTCAGAATGAATACTTTGCATCCAAAAACTTTGAAGTAAGAAACTTTAGGTTTTCGGCCAGTCCATAACTCGTAAGGAGTTTTATTAAGAAATGGTCTAGTTAAAACACGATTTATAGTATAACAGGCAGTACTTACAGCTTCAGCCCAAAAGTGCTTAGCAATTGAGTATTCACTCAACATGGTTCGAGTCATTTCCTGAAGAATACGATTTCTTCTTTCAACAACACCATTTTGTTGAGGAGTTCTTGGTGCTGAGAAATTGTGAGTAATACCTTTCTTACTACAAAAAGTTTCAAAATCTGAGTTTTGAAATTCACCACCATGATCACTATGAATAGTTATCAATGGTAGGTTTTTCTCATTTTTAACTTGGGCTCTAAAAGTTTTGAAATACGAAAAGGCTTCAGATTTCTTTGTGAGAAAGTAGACCCATGTAAATCTAGTAAAGTCATCAACTAAAACAAATACATAGTATTTGCCTCCAATGCTTCCAGATTGTGAAGGACCAAACAGATCCATATGCACAAGCTGTAATGCATTAGAAGTTGAAACTTCATTAATTGGTTTAAAGCTAGTTTTATGTTGCTTGCCAAATTGACAAGGATCACAGACTTTTGAAGAATCATATCTAAGATCCGGTAGCCCTTTTACAAGTCCTTTCTTTGAGAGTTTTCTTAGGTTTCTCAAATTACAGTGTCCTAATCTCCTATGCCATAGCCACGATTGGTCTTCTATTACACTTAAACAAGGTAAGTTTTGGTTCCTAAGGTCTTCTAAGTTAATAGTGTAAACATTCTCTTGCCTATGGGCAGATAGAATGAATTCATCCTTGGAATTGTGAACTAGACACTTATCATTTCTAAAATTCACAAGGTAACCTTCATCACATAATTGACTTATGCTGATGAGATTGTGCCTAAGACCTTTTACAAATAAAACATTTGAAATAAGAACTTTTCCAAGAAAAACGATATTACCTATACCAACAATCTTTCCTTGAGCATTATCTCCGAAGGTAACTTTTCCACCTTTTGTTTTGATAACCTTTTCAAAGAAATCTTTGTTTCCAGTCATATGTCGAGAGCAACCACTATCCATGTACCAAATGTTCTTATTGATACACTTCTCGTTTTCCTGAAAAAGAAACAATTAGATTTTCGGAATCCAAACTTGTTTGGATCCAGAAGGATTAGATAAAAGAATTTTAGGAATCCACATTTGTTTTTCAAAATGAGCTTTATGAAATCCTAAGGATTGAGTTTTGTTAAGAGAACAATCTCTTCTCCAATGTCCACCACATTGACACTTGGAACAGAAAATGGTTTTTTGAGGAACAAAATAGTTATTACTAAAAACAGGTTTGGAATAAGTATAACCAAGACCAGAACGATTTCTCAAAGGTCTTATTTGAGAGTACATCCTATCAAAGTTTTCTTTTCCATGAGTAAAGTTTGACAAGCACTTTTTCAAGGATAAAATCTCTGACTTTAGTTTTAAAACCAAATTCTTGTTTTCTAAAACATTTGAATTAGAACTAGAGTTAGACTCTAAAAAGTTTTTCTTTGAAATAGCAGTTTCAAGATCCTTAGAAAGTTTATCTTTTTCAGATTTGACTTTCTCAAGGGTTTTCAAAATACTTTCAAAATCAGAAGTTTTCCCATCAAGATCTTTAGAAAGATCTGATACTTCTTTAGTCAAAATAGAAATTCTAGAATTTTCTTTTTCAAATCTCTTTTTGAGTTTAGAATTTTCATTTTCAAGTAACTTAGCAAATCTAGATACTTCTTCAAAAGAAGGTAAAGTATCATCTTCTGATGATGAGGGTTCATCATTTGAAGATTCATAATATTTATTATCAACATAATTTGTATTTAAAGAGACATTTGTAACAGCTTCAGCATTATGTACCTTAGCCATGAGACAATGATCTTCAATTGGTAGTCTGGCTAGAAGTCCAATATTCCTTTGTCCTGACATCTCATATTCTGAAGAATCATCTGAGGAATCACTACCACTTGCACTCCATGTATCATTTTCTTTCAAGACATTCTTTGTCTTATAAAACCCTTTCTTGTTTCTTTCAGAGTGTTTCTCTTTTCTATCTTTCCTCTTCAGTAAAGGACAATCAGGCCTTATATGTCCTGCTTTCTTGCATTCATAACAAGTTACCTCTGAATCTTTCCTATCTTTCCTGTCTTTCTTTTTGAATCTATATTGAAAATCTTTCTTTCCCACAATCTTGTTCATCCTCCGAGCAAGATTAGCTAACTCATTGTCTGAAAGATTACAATCACTTGAATCAGAAACAACAACTTTCTTGGATTTAGACCTTGTAACCCTTTCCGGTGTTTTAGCTTTAGATGCAAAAGCTACACTTCCATTCCCATTCTTCTTCTTATTGAAATCAGCATCTCTTTTCATTCTTGTCTCGTGCTGTAGAAGAGTTCCAAAGAGTTCATCAAGAGTAATCTGGGAAACTTTTCTATTTTCATCAATAGCTGTTCTTTTTGACTCCCATTCATTTGGCATAATATCTATAATCTTATCAACAAGAGATTCATCATCAAGACCTTTTTCTCCCATAGATTGTAAGCTGTTGACAATTGTCATAAATCGTTGTTGAACTTTACATACTGGCTCTCCATAAGGAAAAACAAATCCATGATACTCTGCTCGAAGCATTGCTCTCCTTGTTTCTATAACCTTGGATGTACCAAAATGAGTGACTTCTAATTTCTTCCAAATACAGTTGGCTGCTTCACATGAAGAATTCTGACTATATATATTCCTGGTCATAGAGCATAATAAAGTATTGCGTACCTTGTAATTCAGTTGATATTCTTGCTTCTCTTGATTGGTGAAAGTACTAACTTCTTTGTCAGGAATTTTGTAACCCCCAGTAAGCATAATAAAATTGTCTACACCAGTATTGATGACGAAAGTCTTCATACGATCTCTCCAATACTCATAATCATTCCCATCAAAGATTGGTGGTCTAGAAGGATTCAGATTATCTATTGATCCGATATTCATTCCTGCCATCTAATATAACAAAAACAACTTTTCCACTCCACACGTTAGTGTAGTAAGTATTTAAGAAAGTAATAAGAAATAAAGCTAGTAATACAAGTCAGTGGAAAACCTCCTCTGATACCAATTGTTGGATCGAATAGTCGATATAAAAGTCTATTAGATGGAACAATACAAGAGGGGGGGTGAATTGTAGATTTAAAAAACCTTGAGTTTTAGTAACAAAGGGATTAGTTTAAAAGAACTTAAACTAATACAAATACAAATACCCTCAATTGTATTGAATGTAAAAGGTATGAAGTATTGTAATACTAATGTTATGTAAAACAATTGTATTCAAGATGAACACAATAATCAGAGTAATACAGATATGAATGATTCTACCTTAAAGCGTATAGAACCAATCAATACAATATGTAATGGAATGATTGTAATTGAAACAATTACAATTGAACAAGTAAAGAAGAAAGGAAACAATACAAATCCCTTTCTAATACAACAGCGGAAATGTAAAAGTAATACAATTCCTTTAACCCAAAGAGAAGGGTTATCCTTTCACCTAGGATAAAAGGTCTGTCTCACCAACACCTTGGTGAGCCCTCGATACGATGATCGGCACGTCTGTCTGCCTATCCCCGGCAGCCCTCGATACGATGATCGGCACGTCTGTCTGCCTATCCCCGGCAGCCCTCGATACGATGATCGGCACGTCTGTCTGCCTATCCCCGGCAGCCCTCGATACGATGATCGGCACGTCTGTCTGCCTATCCCCGGCAGCCCTCGATTTTGCAGGTAATCGGCACCTCTGTCTTTCAATTACTTGAAAGCCCTCGATACGATGATCGGACGCACAAGGTTGATGAGAGAAGTCACAGTGTCTCTCTCTAGAATCTTCGTAGTTCACAGAGTCTCTTTCGTTCTCTTCGTTCATCAGTGTATTCTCAGCTTCAAATGACCTCCTATTTATAGGCCTCGGGTTCCAACGGTCATATTTCCTCCAACGGTCATATTGAAACAGAAAGCACGACATCGTTTTGATTAGTATATAACTAACTCAACGACATCGTTTTGTTAGGATAAGAGATATATAGAAATGTAAAACATGAGTACGATTCATATGCAGAGAGAGTTTTTGACAAAGTACCAAAACAAAAAATGATCATCTGAATAGCAAAGTCAGTACGATACGATTGACAGAGTCAGTACGATACGATTGACAGAGTCAGTACGATACGTTTGACAGAGTCAGTACGATACGTTTTGGTCGGTATGATCAACATCGTACGATACGATAAACATGATAAAAGACAATTTTTTATTTACAAACATATGATAGAATACATTTGAGATTTCCAAAACATGACATAGAATATATTTGTGATTTCCAAAATATGATGTAAAAGCCAAAAGAAGACTTTTGACTTAACAAGAATATGACCATATATGATATCATAACAATGAGTATGAATATGTAATAAGTCGATGACATTATTTAAATCATTATACAGGAGGTTCAAACACTTACGAAGCAAATCAGACCTAAGGTAAGGGAAATATCACAATCTCATTTTTATCCGAGATTGTTTGTACTTTGGAATTTACTGGGGTGTATTTTATCATCCACATCCATGTTTCCTCAATATGTAATATTATTTCCATACAGCTACAGTTGTTTAAATCCAATTTAACCCTTCGGTGAGTTTTTAGTAAAATATATGAAAGGAATCTTTTGTCGTTTTTCGTACAAGGTACTTTTTGACTTTTCCGACAAAAGTACGAGAAGAATGTTTTTTTAACTTATAAGGCATGAATGCGTTTTTAAAACATTATTTCCAAGAAGCTTCCTTTAAAAGTTTTCATGTTTATTTTTAAATAACTTCTTCTAGTTTAGAAATTTATGACATGTTAATAATGGAAAAGTGTTTTTGAAGTAGAAAGGATATTTTCCTCAAGAATTGAGTTCAAGTGTTTTATCAAAATTATTTTCCATCTAAGATACTAAAGGGTTCTATTTCTATACCTATTATTACATTGATTTGATTATGTTGTGATGGATTTATTTTTATTAATTCCTTTATCTTATATGAATTGTTTTATGATGTCACGATGTTTAAGAATCCCATTTTTATTACACGGGTTATGCTATGAAGTATGGTTTATGATTTTGTGGCACACATAAGAATGGTATCATTATGAGATGGGTGGGACCTATATCTCCCTCCAATGCATTGGGTAAAGATTTTATATCCCATGAGATAGACATGGATGGAATGGCAGGTTAAACCGGTTCAGTGAAACAGGACTGAAATGAGGAATGTACTCGGTTCAGAAATGGACTTTGTCCACTAAGATAGTCCTGGCAATGAGTCTTGACTAATAAGAAATGATTCTCTATGATTATGTGTTTATTCCACAAAGCTTCATGTTTTAAGTTATGATTATTGTGATTACATTTCACTGCCATGATTTATCCTATGTTATGAAATTATGATCTCTTTTGAAGGGTAATATTTCCAAATTGTTATGTTCTTATGAATATGTTGTGATTGATATTTCTTTTGTTTACCCTTACTGAGAATTTGAGCTCACCCTTTTGTATGTTTTATTTCCCCAGGTCAGAAATAAGGTTATTAAGTATGATATTCCAAAAGAGACTATAGATATGATGAAATAAAGGGGAGACGGTGTAGACCCTTTAAGAACCAGTTGTTTATGTTTCCCAGTTTCTAAAGACACTATACCTATACGGTCCTTTCATGGTTTTGTTATATTTTGTAATAAGTGTACTTCAATTTTGAAGTACTAACGATGTATGAAAATTATGGGTCGTTATAACAACTCTCTTTTTTCCTTAAATAAAATATGTGATTATAGAATGTATTTACTAAATCCAAAAAATATAGTAAATTCCATCATGAATTACTTTAACATAAAATCACTAGACATTTTCATGGTCGCCAATAATATACCATAAAAATCTATATATCATTATTAAAATAAAATTTGGGCACATATTTATGGTTAAATTCAATAAATCATGTGTTTTCTAAAATATTAACATTGTACAGAATCACTACTCTTGGTTACCAGTATTATTCATCACATGCTTCCAAATCCTTAAAGAAGAAGTACCCCATTAGAATCCCAATATATCTTCAGATTCTTTTAACCATAATTTCATTGATATAATATTTTTAATATGTAATTATCGAATCCAAATACAAAATATATTTCATCATTATGCTTAATTGTTAAACCATTAAATATGTTTCATAATCTTTTTCCATAATACCTCATTACTTTCATATTTCATTTATAGTATCATCTTCATAAGTAGTAAACACATTACCTATATGGCCATGCTGATTCTATGCAAGATTCCCTCTTAAGACATCAATTTGAATAATTCACACACGTTCCACATTTATAATATTCAATAGTCGATGATACCTTAGGGAGACACCTATTCTAATCTATTTAATTAAGCAATATTTTCATTATACCTCAAAAATTACTTCTTTTCATACATTTTCCCACATTAAAAACGCCTTCATGTTTCTCCAAGACATTTAATTGGGTGTTTCTTATAACATTCTTTACATATAAGAAAATTGAATCTTCTTTCATCTATGAACTCCACCAACCAAACTTTTAGTTAACTCTATCATTCTATTCATTAGAGAGTCTAATATTTTTTAATGTTGAAATATGTTAATAGTATATTATGATAATTACATAGGCATAATCACACTGTCTTTTACTCTATTCATCATCCCATTTGGATTATCTTCAACACTTTGTTTATCAAATTCAAATCTATCCTTGTTATTTTTGGTTCCCACCATTGACCATAAGTAAAAACAAAAGTGCAAGAGTCAATCTAAAATAATTAGAGTGATCTATCAAAAAATAATAAAATATTATTCAAAGTATGTATAAATCATGAAAACTTATTCTCAATATCTGTGCCTTTAGGTTTTACCTATGTTATCCATGGTCATTAACAAATATATATGATGTTATATTATACATAGACTTATCCTTAAATTCATTAATAGGTTTATATTCCAAAATACAAGTTTCCCTATATCAGGTTCCCATGTTTTCTAATAAACTTCATCTAATATCAATAGTAAATACCTTGATTTCATTATCCTAGTGTTGGAAGATACTTTATTATATTATAACTAGATATAAGGAATCAAATCCTGATGGACTGAATATGCTAGTATTCTTGGTAAAATTGATGCATTCTAGAATTTTTATATTAAAATTTATAACATAAGATAAAACATAGTATCTTCTTTGAGTGCCCTATTTTTTCCATTAGCATATCCCTGCATATCAATCATAACACACATCCTAGCACCATAGGGAATGGAAACATAATAAAGGGGTGATAATAAATTTAGTAAGGGTAAGAATAAAATAGTACCTATAGTGAATAAATAAGGAATAATCAATATAGAAAGAAGAATAACTGAAAACAAATTCTATTTAATAAAAAAATTTAAAATGACTAATAATGTGAAAGGAATAAATTATGGTTAAAAATGACATATAAATAATCACATGAGCTTCAAACTTATCTATTGATATACTAAATAATTTAATATTTACGTGGAAATCCATAAATAATTTCATAGTGATGAAATGCATAATTCCATACATCATAAACATACTATTAAGGGATCATTTTATGAAACATTACACAAAGGGGTAAGGCTTGAACTAATGCACACACTAGTTTGTTCTATGGGACCGATTGATGCATCGAGGGGCTATAGAGGGCCCAAACTATTACTCAATACGTAAAATTCATTTATCATGTGAAAGGGGTGAAACATAATCAATATAAAATTTCATATTGAAACATTTATATAAAATGATAATAATTTCCCTAATCAATAAACATAATCGCAAAACATCCAAATTAATAGGGCGAATTGTATTAGAGTTATACATCCTCATTCCAACTGATCATAAACCTTCCAAATAAATAAGGCGGATGATATCATTAGAGTATATTAATGGCATAATATTTGGAAAATTATGTTGAAAAATACTTTAAATATATTATTGTATTATTTCGTGAATAAAATAAAAATTTTATTTTGAAAATAAATCTTAAAATATTAAAAATGTTCACATAATAAGTAATTCATTTTCCTTGAAAAGATCCTAGTGAAATATTAATGAAATATTCAGATAATTGATTCATCAGGATTTTGGAAAATTACATTCATTCTATATAATTAAAATTACATTCCTTTCACACATTTATTATAAAAATAAAAAATTACATTGTTTGGAAAACAATAGGATGATTCCAATTAATTTTTTTTGTAAAAGGCCAAATAGGGTTTAAAATGAATTAAAATATTTGAGAATAGTAAAAAAATTAATTTTTTTAGAAAACATGGACATGGAAGTGAAATATTCCCCATTGGAAACTTAAACATAAAGGATCTCAAATAATGATGAGATTGTGAAATAAAACCTTACCACTTTGGAAACATTTGAATCATAAGCCCCATGAAAGAAAACACATAAAGTTAAAAATTAAACCCCATGAAAGGAAATATATCAATGATATAACATATCTATATTGGAATTATATGTACCAAATAATGGAATAAGTGGTGATTATAACATATGTCTCATGGAAGTAAAACTGATATGAGAAACCCTTACATAATGTTCAAATTTCCATTGAACGTGTTTGAGCCTCAAGTATAATAAATATAGATTTATTATAAATAATTTCAAAAAACATAATCATAAATATCATAGCATATATGATTTAATAATAATATTTTATCACCTATATATCATCAATTCATTGTAAAAAACTCTGTTTCAAATGGAAATTGCGTTATTTTTCATGCATGTTTTGATTCGGCAGTTCCAGTCCTTATCGTTTTATGACAATTACATAATATCTAGAATATTATATATGGTAAAAATATAATATATTATATTTATATTTATATTTATATTTATCTATAAATATAGGGATAGAAAATTTAGTTACACCATTCATTGAGACAGTAGGTCTTACGTATGCATAAACACTATTTTCATTTTTCGATGGATGATCTAAAGAAATTTAAATAATAAATAACCTTAAAATAATTTGTATTATTAAATATATATCATATATATTAATAATTTAAATATTTATAACCATCCAAATAAATTGGTGATGAAAAAACAAATTACACCGCTACATAGAGATGGTAAGTCGTACATACACAGAAGCAATGTTTTTGATTTTCATAGGATAGATAAAAGTTTAAATATTGTCGTATAATAATAATAATGTCCTTGTAAATTTATTATATTGGATTTATTAATTTAATATAGAATCAGCACATTATGAGTAAGTAGAAGAAGATATAAATTGAAGGAGTTCGGGTAAAAAAATTACCTCTTCTTTGTTAGCCCTTCTTTAGATCCTTTCTTTAGGGAGTTAAGGATTGGTTTTTAAGACATCATCACCATAAAAAATTATATAAGGGATTTTTGATGGGTAATGGTTAATACTTGGTTGATATATAATGCTTAAAGTAGTGTGAAGAAGTCATGTAGGATGTTCCCTTTTATAATTGATTTGAGGTGAACTTTTCAAATTTCTCCGAAGATTAAAATATAATAATAAAATTCTAGAGAAAAATTCTTCAAAATGGAATAAAAATTAATATGTGATGAAATTTTAGACCATATATTATATTTATTCATCTTATTTAATTTTCTATTATTTAAAAAACAATTAATAAATTATTAATCCCATAAAATATCATTATTGTCTATTTTCATACTATTCAATACATTGACTTTAAATACATCAATAAAACATGTAATGTTGAAAAAAAACTATTTTATTATATTATAAACAATTTATTCTCATCTATAGGATTTCTGGATCACTATAAATATCTCAAAATATATTACTTATAATATTTTCAATATCATTTACATTATTTTTCTGTTAATTAAATTAATCTTGTGTCAGAATTTCACAAAAATATAAGATAGTTATTTAATTTATATAAACTATAAAGAAATATATATCAATAAAATATTTTATTATGATTTAAATAAAAATTAATATTCATTATATATATATTAACTCATATCTATATCATGACAAAACATTTAATGTGTTATTTTAACTTTTCTACTATTGTACAAGTATTTAGATAAGACACTTGTTATATAACTCCATTATTATTTTATAACCATAAAAATAATATTTAATATTTAATATTAAACATAAATTTAGTTTAATGACTTATCACATCCCAATTATTGTTTTTAGGATACCAAAGTCTACTTTTTCAGTGTTGTGGAGGCTTTGAATTAACACGTAAAATGATTTTCAAATTTATTTTGGATTAAATTATAAAATCTATTTTTAAAAAAATTTGTGAATTATATTTATATTATTCTATCATAATTTATGTATTACATAAGCTTCCTAATATTTTATATTATTTATATTCCTTGGAGATATCCTAAAAAACACTGTATTTCATAAAAATTGTGTTTTTTACTATTCACTAAAAATTTACTTTTTTAAAAGAAAATAATGCTATGATAGATATGGATATATGAATGTAATTATAAATATAATTTTATGAAATTAAATTCATATATTTTAATGAAATAAATTTTAAAATAAGATCACAAAATACAACAAAATCTGCTTTTAAGAAAATTACAATTTTCTCTAAAAAATGACTAGTTATGTATAAAAATACTTTTCTACCGAATTAAATTATAAAATGAATTCAAATAAACAAAATTTGATTATTAATAATAATATAGAATTAATTTTCCAATGAAAATTTTTTAAACTGAAATTATTATGTTCAAATGGTTGAAACAAAAATATAGATTTGAATAAAAATCAGATTTTTCACTATTCACCTGATGATCAAACATTTTAGAAAAATATGAAACTTTAATCAGAAAATAATTTTAATATAAAGGCTTAAAAATTATATTATTTTTTAAAAAATAATATTTATATACATTCTAATAAATTATTATAATATTCACTCATGAAAAAGAAAGAAACATAATTTATAAAGAAAACACATTTCTGAATCATAAACTTACTTTTTGGAATATTGAGTACTTATTTAATAAGAAATAATCAATAAATTTGTATCTATTAGGATCTTTAATTTTATTTATTAATATTATTAATATTATTTATACACTCTAATTTAACTTCTATGTTATAACTTCCATATTTAAATAATAATATTTCATGATTTAATTAAGATCAATGTTTAATATCATATATTATATCAAACATAATGTTATTTTAAAATATTGGGGATAAAAAACAGTAGATATAATTAATATCTCATTAAAATATATCTCAAAATAATAAATAATAGTAGAACCAAAAACATTCATAGTGGATTTTCATCCCACATAACTAGAAATATAAATAATTTAATGAAAGTAAAAGATGCAGTTGAGAAAATTATGTTATTCGATAATGATGGAGCCTTGAATGTAAAAATAATCATAAATACAAAATCTTTTGTTGATTAGATAATGATGTTATAAGTGATCCATGTAGAAGGCCTGTGACGCAGTCTTTTCAGTGTGACTTCACTATGTGGCCTTATACTTGAGGTTATTTTCAACTAAAAGGGTTTATAAATAAATGATAATACAAAGAACATGCTGATGAAATATTTATGGATAATAAAAAATCTCTACCATGTGTATTATGATAAAAATACAAGTCTCGTGATAGTTAAATAAGATAAATGCTTATGGAATGGGAGGCTATGCCACAATCATTAGAAAATAATGAAGAATTTATCAAAGATAAAGGTGGAAGAATATATTATGTTCAGAGACCCCAGTCTTTTACACATATAATTACATTATTTTAAGAATAATTAAACATGAAATTAAAATCCAAGTATCATAAATCCTAGTGTCATGGAAGACTAGGTACATAAAACTGAAAACTTGGGACTAAATAAAACATTTATTTTTTTATCATCCATTATGATATCCTAACATCATTTTAGCCCGTACATAAAAGGCATGAAACATGATTAAACATAAGGAATCCTAACATATAGAACATTGGACCATATAATCTTGGAATCATAGTAATTTGGAAGAAATATAAAACATGATTTTATCATCATTCAAGGCTCATTTCATATATAGGATCATGAGTCAAGGCTAACCATCAAGGCCATTGCACATAGAGCATGAGTCAAGACTAACGACCAAGACCGTTTCACATGATGTCTCATGAGACTAAAAATTACCCAATTAATTGAAGTGCTATCCGGATTCACCCATCATAACATGTTCATGAATATGTGTGACCTGTGAATAATCATACATAGAGAATCAATCATAACATAAGGGATACCCATGGAATGGAATGGGTATTGTAATCATGTCACAAGGAATAAAAAATAAGCATATCATAAATGTGTACATGAAAGAATGGATTTAAAAATACAAGGACATTAGTAAGGTAAAATAGGAATAGTTCATGATAAATGATTTTAAACTGAACTGATAACATGTAAAAAGTGTATTTAAGAAACATTAGAAATAGAACATTTTAGTGCGGTTTAAGAAAAATATTAAAGAGAATTTTAAATCAGAAAATGGAATAATATTATATATAAAACCAAAAGTGAATGAATAAATTTTTCATAATTAAATGAGTTATGTTATAAAATTAATGGTGGAATAAAAATATTATATAGTATGCTTGAAATTGGGTAAGAATTCGAAAAGTTCTATTAAATCGGGCTTGTTGATCAGGAAGAATTGATTAAAGATCATTTTAGAAACATGTATATCCATGAAAAAGTGGGATTAGTGGATCTTGATACATGATTTTGGAATATATACATAGAATTTAAAATATTTACATAAAAATAATAGATAATTTCATTTGGGTAAAAAGAGAGAAAGAGTGACCTGAAAGAATAATTATGGTTCAGGAAGGATACCTTACCTTATGTCCAAAGGTGTTATTCACTTGATATTAATGTCCTGGATAATAAAATTAGATTCATTAATTAATAATTACAAAACCATTTATATATTTATTTTATTTATGATAACTTTATTAAGTTCATTTATAGCCCTTTTGATGGGTTAAGATGTTCAATTTCATTGTTTTGTAGTGTTGGTTTCCTTGACTTTCATGATTAGTTTACTTGTATAAATGTATAAAAGGTCACAAAATGTGGGGGTAATTATCCAGAATTGAACTTATATTTTATTAATGATATTCTATAGGATAAATTAGTTTTATATATCATTTGTTTGTATGGAATGAGGATGAATCATTAGATAAATTGTTAATGATAATCCTTTGGGTTTACTTTGGTGGTTCTCAATCAAAATGAAATTATTTTGTATTATAAATTAATATCATGTAGAGAAATGATTATAGAACAATAGATAATATATAATAATAAAATTATAATCTATTCCAACCATAAAAATGGATTCATGACTATACATGAAGACGTGAATGGAAATGGAAAACTTTTGCGTCCTTCAATGTGGTAAATTAACACATCACAGATGATGTTTTCATTTTTTGTATAAAAAGGATGGGGAAAGAGAGATAATGATGAATTATTCCATTATTATAAAAATTTATATTATATGTAATTTACTATATTTATCATACCATTTTTATGAGGGGAGGCGAGGAGAGAAAAAAAAGAAAGGTGCTTGAAAATAAATTTAAATGAAGAGGATTTTACCTCTTAATTTCTTCTTCTTGAGATCCTCCTTAGGGGATTGGGTTTTGTATTTTATTAGGACCAAATGCTCTATGACATGTGTTATGGGATTCTATGGAGATTTTCGTAAAAATATTTCAAGGTTCAAGGCTTGATAGGTGTGAGGAGAAGATGTGGTAAGGGTGGTATTTGTAGTGAATGAGAGGGGGTTTTTTCATTATTTAATTCATTAGTTTATTATTTTTCTCTTGAAAAGAAAGATTGTTGATTATTGAGAGTAAATACAGCAATTTTATCATGTTATTTTGAACCAATTAGACTTGCATTATTCATAGCTTAGGGAATAGTGTATTTAACATATAATGTATATATACCGTAAATTACAATATTTTACTATTTTCCAAAAATTAAATTATTTTAGAAAAATAACAAAACTTAACCCTAAAAAATTTTCAACGTTTAGAAATCAAATATGAACTCCATTTTATGAAAATAATTTTTAAATATGAGAAATTTAATTTTTAATTAAAATCATCATTTACATGGATAATAAAAATTATAAAATTAAAACTATTTTTCAAACACATTAAAAAATTACTTAAGGTCTCATAAAATTATCTCATAATAATAAGACATCAAAATATTAAATTATGAATACATTTTATAAAAAATAATTTTATTTTAAACTATTAAATTATTCAAAAAATAATAATTAAATATTCATGACCTATAAAATTACCAACACTTAATTAATAACTTTTAAAATATTAATAATTCATAATGTGATACAATTATACCATCTTTTTAGTTGTAAGATGGATAAATTTTATTTATTATATCATTGGTGAGGTTACAAGTCAATTGGACAGTTTTCTATTCATAAGCCACACATTATTATAGCAAAAAAAAGTTATTATTTCATCAGTATAGGTTCTTTAACATCTAGAAATACTTATTATTTCATTCATTCATCCTTTATAAAGATTATATTGTGGTATCTATGTGTTATTACCATATTAAATAAATATAATAAGGGAATTTATATTGATAAAACTTTAGGTCATTAATATATTAATAGGAAAAAAGAACCATGAAAATACATTTTATGATTTTTATCACGACCCCCTCCCCACAAAGTGTACCCCTCATGGGCCAGCAATGTGAGAAGGGAGATAATGATCCCCGAGTCCCACCTCTAATAGGACTTAGGTTGATGAATAGCACCAAGGGTATAGTAAACACAGAAATGGGAGGCATTACCCTCTAAGAGAACACATGTGGGAGAGAGAGAGATAAAACAGACACCAACCAATTCCAAGTCAAACTAAAATATAAAATAAATCCCAAGTACACATATATAATGTCATGAAAAACTAATACAAAAGAATTCAAAAAACTAAAAGTACCCAAAATAAAGTAAAAACAACAGCAACCACGTGCCCGAAAGTCTCCTGCAACACCATTCTAGTAGAAACTAGCTTGATCTCTAACCTACTATAAGTGACCTGAAAAATAGTTTTTATATACATAGGGTGAGTATAATAGTGTACTCAGTAGGATCCTTCCTAAAGCCTCTCATGAAAAAGTAATGAAAGCATGCTAAGACACAGTGAACAACAAGTGAAACTTACTCATCACCTAAATATGTATACTAAGTTCACAGCCTCACCAGGGCTACTCTCACCAAGTAACGCATATAAGAGTACACAATATAATAAACAATATCAAGGGTACCCCGCTACTACTCTCCCACTAGTTTGCCTCTTTTCCCCAACATCGCACGTATTAAGCATCTCTCTCCAAAAAGGCTTGCTCGTAGACACTTGGGCGAAGCACCACAACATGCACCTCGCGCAACAAACGCACCACGTCCATGTAATCAATGTAACCTGGTAGTTTCTGGGATCCACCATAGCTCTCATAACATGTATCAAACAATGGGTATTAAACCTCAAGCCCTTATATCCCATAAACCAAGTAGGGATCCTCAAGCCATCATAGCCTATACACATTACACTTACAGTAGTCCATAGGAATCTATATCCAGAATATATGTGTGTGAATAACCACAAGACATTACAACCCCCTATACATATATATGAGGAAAACTAATAAATGTTCCTACCAAAAAAAGTAACTACCAAGAGAAGAGAGCGGGAACAAAGGGGGTAGTCAGCCATCCATCCTCCCACCAGAATGTTGGGGAAAACACCCCATAGGGCTCAGAATCTCTGGGGTGTCAGTTTCACTAACTGACGGGGTAGAGTAGCATATAGAAACACAAAAAGTACAGAATATACTATAACTCAAAACCACGCTATAAGAATAACCTAGTATTAGACTCACCGGCTGCTAGCGTCTCTCGGACTCCAGACTTCCACTTCTAAGATAGGTATCCTATAATCACTGGACCATTTAAAGATCAATAATAGATTACTTAATTCCTTTTTTATCAGTTTCACTTTACGTTAATTAATTATTTAAATTTTAATTAACCATTAACAATTCCACATTAAATTTCATTAGAATCACACCCAAATTACACTTTCCCTTTAATTTTTAACCTCAGCATTGCGTCCTCGCAAGCTCCAACCCCTTGGGTTAGCAACATTTATTCAATCATTTATTGAAAACATTATTACTTTCCCATATTCCCAGGAATACTAGAAAAACCTTCTAAGCTACTAAACATAAGGGGGCTCACCTCGGTGAGTATATAAACTACCCATCATTTTTTCCACCTATAGAAAGAGAATAGAACCATCCTCCCTCGATAAGATAAACATGGAAAGCACATGGAATACCCCATGTGTCTTCACCCCATTTGAAAGGAGGGTAAGCTAAAATAGCTCCCCTGAGTAGTGGGGAAAGTAAAGCAGATAAACAACCAACAAGATTAGCCAGCATCCAAAAATTCACATCCAACCCATTTCATAATCCCTGGTGTCCTCCCCGACACCTACATGCATAAACTGACGCATCTTGACACTATAGTAGTCTACTACTACCACAACTAGTAGGCCTCCATGTCCCCACATATCGCAATATCCATCTGAGATCACATCACAACACAAGTAGCAGGAAAACAAACAACATACCAATTGGGCTCTTTTCCCTTAAACAGGCAAGAGGGAAACTCAGAACCCCACAAGGAATTATCTTTTATCAAATAACAAGTTCTTTAATACATCATGGATTAACCAATTTATTATTCATAGGTTCCAACTTTGGGAAACCTAAGCAGTAAGATATCATAAATAATTTAACATGCTTACTGCACCAATTTTATTAACATCAAATTACAACAACAAGAACCAGATTCATTTAAATGCCTCTTTATATTTAGCCAACAAATTATCAATTAATTTCGACTTTATGTTCTTTACCAATTTCTTTCAAGAATAAAAAGATAAACAAGCAAGCATAGATGTCACACTATCTATAAAAACACTAGGCAATAACATACGATCAATATAAATTTATTTATCTGGTTCAAATATTTATTATGAAAATTACATTACGATCTAGTGGGATAAAATATGATAACTTTACAGTTTTTTGAAAATAAAAGAGAAGAAACGAATTCCCTACCTAAAATGGTTCTTGATGTTATTTATATGAGAACGATCCACACAACGAGTTACGATCTCCTCCCCCTATGGCAACTATATCCACCCATGGATGCAGAGACACCACCACAATGGTCAAAACCCAAGAAAAACCCATTAGGAACATGGATATAGCTTTCCATAAATGTGAAAGGAGAAATAGAAGGAGATGAACCCAAAATAATGACGATAGATCATACCTTATATCGAAGATAGATCGATACTGCTCGGTTGCATAAATAACTGAGTGGAACCAATCTAAGGAGGAAAGGATGATCGTACAACTCCTACAGGAAGGAATGGAAGGTTTTAGAATCTCACACCCAAGAATAAGTAGGAAGAACTAGGGTGTAAGATATCTCATCCCTTTACAAGAGTCAATGAAGCAACAGTTTCAGATACGCTGGTTTTTCCATTAAAATAAGATCGCATTAAACCATGTGGTTTGACCAATTAAAAGTATCCCGAGCCTTAGGAAAAAATTAATATAGGAGTTATGGCTTTTGAATCGTCCTTAGAGTCCTTAAAATGAAGATTTACATGCATTTTACGTCATAGGAAATGTCAAAGGCGAGAAACTGAAGGAAGTTGGAAACACTATTCATGAACACCAAATTTAAAAATGGAAAAATATTGTTCATGAACCTCTCTTTTGGAACCACACCATTCTGGAAAAACAATTCATGAACCTCACGGTTGAAACCACACTTTAGGAAGCTCACCATTCTGGAAATACTGTTCATGAACCACACCGTTGGAACCTCACCGTTCTGGAAACACTATTCATGAACCTCACAGTTGAAACCTCACTATTGGAACCTTGATGTTCTAGAAACACTGTTCATGAACCTCACTGTTAGAACCTCACCATTCTGAAAACACTGTTCATAAACCTCACCATTGAAACCTCACCATTAGAACTTCACCATTCTAGAAACACTGTTCCTGAACTTCGCTGTTGAGACCTCATCGTTGGAAGCTCACCGTTCTGGAAACACTGTTCATGAACTCAAAATTTGGAAAAGGAAAGAGGCTACTATTAGAATCTCACCATTCTAGAATCCCTATTCGTGAATATGAAATTTGGAAATGAAAAGAGGTTACCGTTGGAATCTCACCATTCTGGAAACACTATTCATGAAATCAAAATTTGGCAAAGGAAAGAGGCTATTGTTGCAACCTCACCAGTCTAAAAATACTATTCATGAACTTGAAATTTGGCAAAGGAAAGAGTGGTTACCATTGGACCTCACCATTTGTACTGTTCACATAAGCCTGCCAATGACACTGTTCACATAAGGCTTCTATTGCACTGTTCACCTAAGGCTACCGTTTCACTGTTCACAGAACTTGAAATTTGGTAAAGTGTTGGGTATAAGTCACCTTGACCTCCAAGAACACCTCAGACACCATATTTTTGTAAAGGAATGGACCATAGAGGTCTGATCCATTACATCAAATACCTCTTAAAACATTTTCGTCCTCGATAATTCAAAACCAACATAAAAGGAAACAGAAAAGAATTTCAAACAACCACCCCTCGAGATACCTCTCAAAATAGAGCAAACCACAAGATGCAACCAAAGAAATACATCTCATAAAAATGAAAGGTTTATAACCACAAAGCAAATATAGCTATAAGAAAATTTTTTAACATCAAACACCATTGGGTTCTGATCACGTATATATGACTCACATTCCTAGATTCTCTCCTCCATGACATTGTGTCACCACAAGACATGTACAAAGAGGATAGAATGCCCGCACAACACCTTCTATTTGTGGTCTTGGATCTCCACAGGTCACTCCTCAAAGGTCGCATCATCATTAACATCGATCTCTCCCCAATCGATGATGTGAGATCCATCATGAAGATAACAATGGAGCCGTGACACATGAAAAACATCATGTATCCGGCTCTTCTGCGGGGGAAGTCCTACTCGATTCGCCACACCTCCAACACATGCTAACACCTCTAAAGGCCCAACAAACCAGGGAGAAAGCTTACTCCCATGACCAAACCTTCAATTCCCATGATGATGAGTCACCTTCAGAAACACGTGATCACCAAAATAAAACTCTAAGGGTCTCCTCCTTTGATCAACATATGATTTATGACAATCCTGTGCTATCTTAATCTTCTTATGAATCAATTGAACCATCTCTATTGTATTCTACACTAGTTCGGGTCCAAGAATTGCTGACTCTCCGACCCCATTCCAGCATAATGGAGAACATCAAGGTCGGTCATACAAGGCTTCAAATGGTGACATACCGATGGTGGAGTAAAAACTATTGTTTTAAGTGAACTCCACCAATGGTAAGTGCCTCATCCAAGAACCTCCAAATTCTAGGACATAAGAGTGTTACATGTCTTCAAGAGTCTGGATGGTCTGCTCTGTCTGACCATCCTTCTGAGGATGAAAAGCAGTGCTAAGGCATAGATGAGAACCAAAATCATACTGGAGAACTCTTCAAACCCTAGAGATAAAATTAGGATCTAGATCAGAAGTGATCATCTTTGGGACTCCATGAAGTCTCCCCACCTCCTCTAGATGATTCCTCGACAAAACATCCACTAAGCTTGAATCCTTGATTGCTATTAAGTGGGATGAATTTGTTAAATGATCCACTAATACCCCAATAGCATCATGTCCTCCATGAGCTTGAGGTAAACTAGTAACAATGTCCATTGATATGTCCTCACACTTTCACTGAGGAACATCTAACGACTGGAGAAGACCATCGGGAACACGGTGTTCAGCCCTCACCTTCTGGAAGACCAAAGATCAAGACACATTCTTTGCAACTTCATGCTTCAGCCTTGGCCACCAAAACTAACTCCACCAAGCTCGATGCATCTTTGTCACGCCAGGATGCACCACTAAAGGAGAACTATTGAACACTCTCAGAACTGTCTCGCGTATCATTAAAAGAACAAATATCATTTCATGATACAACACTCAGTGTTGTTCAAACTCAGACAAACCATCAGGGGGCTCGTAACAAAAAAACTCGGTCTCTCCAGACCACTACCTCTAGATCCCCCAAATGGGACTCTTCCATCTTCTGCACCAGCTATGATTGCACCGTCATCTGGAAAAGACAGCCTTTTCCCCCCCAACTTCTCCCATATCAAGATATAATGCTGATAGTTCTTTCATTACTCTCCAGGAGTCACCATATTCACGCATGGCATCACTACGTGACTTCTAACACAACACCTCAGCTATAACATTCCCCTTTACAAGTGTATATGATATTTCAAAGCCATATTCTTATAAGAACTCCATCCACCGATGTTGTCGTATGTTCAAGTTTTGCTGGGAGAAAACATACCTCAAACTCTTATGATCAGTGAAAACCAAAAAGTGCTCTCCAATGAGGTAATGTCTCCATAACTTCATAGAAAACACCATGGATTCCAACTCAAGATCATGGGTGGAATAGTTATGTTCATTGGGAAACTACTTTTGAGACCTATAAGAAACAACTGGTCTCTGCTACATCAGAACACAGCCTAACTGCAGATGTGAAGATCGCACAAAACATCAAACTGAACTCTCTCTACTGGAAAATAATAATTTGGAACACTTACTAACTTCTCCTTTAGATACTCAAAATCTACCTAGAACTAATTCATCCATATTAATTCTTGATCCTTCCTGGTCCAAGCTATCAGAGGAGTCACAACTCCAGATAAATAGAATATGAACCTCCTATAGTAGCCTGCGATACCAAGGAAACTTCACACCTCTAAAACTATCTTGGGGGCTATACAAGATAAAACTTCTTCTATCTTCAATGGATCCACAGATACTCTCTGCTAGGACCCAACATGCCCCAAGAAACGGACTTCTCAAGCCCAAAACTCACACTTATACAACTTCCCAAACATATGATGTTGATAAAGAACAACCAAAATGGTGTGTAGATACTCTTCATGATCCTCATCATACGTGGATTACATAAGTATTTCATCGATTAAAACTAGCATGAACTTGTCTAGGAACTCATGGAACATGACGTTCATCAATCCCATGAACACATCTGGAGAATTTGTCCTGACGAACAGAATTACAATAAACTGATAATGCCCATAACGACAACATAAAGCAGTCTTTAGGATATCTGCATCCATTACATGCATCTGAGGATATCCTAGCCACAAGTTGATCTTTTAGAACCATCTTTCACCCTTTAGTTCATCAAATAAATCATCAATCCATAGGAGAGGATAGTGATTCCTCACTGTCACTTTGTTTAAGCAGCAATAATTGACACACAATCATAAACTGTCATCAGCCTTATTTACAAACAAAATTAGTGCGCCCCATGGTGAAACACTCATAAAAAAAACTAAACTATAATAGACCATCAATCTCTATGCAGAGCTCTTGTAACTCATAAGGGACTATCCTATACAGATAAATAGAGATATGAGACTCTCCTGGTTATAGCTCAATCCCAAACTCTATCTCTCGTCAAGTGGGTAATGCTACAACCTCTTCTGGATATACATTAGGGTACTCTTATACGACCCTAGGAAACACCAACTTATGAAACACTGAATAAATCCGCATCATCTCAACCATCATGGATGATAAGGATGGAAAATGCCTCTGACCCATCTAAGGGTCTCACTCACCAACGGACACCACTGGCTCTCCATCTGCATTGAAAAAACACAACCTACCTCCTGAAGTAATCCATGATATTCTAAATTGAATATGACCTATCCATTCCAAGGATGAAATCATATGGTTGTATTCTTAAACAAAAGAAATCAACCCTAGAGTGGTGATGCCCCAACATTAGCTCACAATCTCTACATACTTCAAACAAGTCAGCTCGGCCTCCAACTAGCTTAGTCAATGCTAAGGGAACTGGAAGACTCTCTACCTCAAGTCTCAAAGAATGGAAAAGGGTAAGTGATATAAATGAGTGTGTCGCTACTGAATCAAACAAGGCATACACCATGGTAGAAAATAATAAAAGGGTACCTCGAACGATGTTTTTCTCTCCTAGAGATGGAAACGCTAAAGAATGAAGCTGACCATGACCTTCTCCACGACCTCTATGACCTTGATAAAGACCACCATCATGATCATGCTATGATCTCGGAGGACGAGGAGTGTCACGGGTCTGTCCTCTACTTGCCTCATCTACCCTCTGCTGATCTAAAGCTGGTGCGACCTGCTGCTGCTGCCTCTCCTGGAACTGCCTCAACAGAGGAACCTGGAGCAGAACACCTGGTGCACAATTAATGATCTAAAAGGTCGAACATTATCACTGCTGATGACATCAACAACCACAAGAAAAATAAGTTCATGGTCCCTTGGAATAGGCCTGAGAGACGCCGCCCCTAGATAAATGAGATACGGAGGGCTAGGACCAACCCCCAACTGAACGGAAACTCTTCTTCCCTGAAAAACGGGAACCCCAGACCAGAGATCTACTTCATGAGGAATCATGATGACTCACATCTCATGATAATTTAGTTCTATACAATGTCATCTCAACAACCTCTACCCTCTCCAACACATCAAGATATGTCTTCATCAATAATGGGGTGACCTAGCGCTGGGTCTCTAGACACAAATCCTCCTCGAAATGCCTCACCATGGCTTCCTCATCTAGAAACTGGTCTGAAGCATATTGCAAAAGGTTCCTAAAATAGATTCCAAACTCTCACACACTGGATCTCCCCTGTTGAAGGGTAATAAGCTCTTGGTGACTGGACACCTTCACAATTGAAGAAGGAAACTCGACTCTAAACATGTCTCAGAACTCCTCCCATGAGATTGGTGACTCCTCACGATCCCCAGGGAACAAGAACCACTACTGCCTTGCTACTCCACGTAGCATCATCACAACCAAAGACACCCAGTGGTCTTTCCGAGCATGGATCAAACTAAATCCTATCTCGACCTCCTCCAACCAGTCTTCTATGTATGCATCTGAAACGAAAACGTCACACTTTTGCAGGCTCTGACATTGAAACTCTCAGAGTGTCCTCGTCAAAGTGTTGTCGTCGTCAACCTCTACCCTGCGACGATCTTCTAGCACAGCCTGCAGAACATATTCTATGCGATCCTAATGAATATGTCAACTTGAAGACAAACCTGTAAAATAAAAAACAGTTAGAGCTCCTATACCAGGAATATGGAAGACTCGGCATTAATTAATTAATTGTTTTCTTTTATTAATTTTAGTTTAACGAATACCAAGGTCTACCCATTCAAACACATGCACAAAGAATAATGATGCATGATCCATTCCAAGGTATCTACCTTGCATCTAGTATCTCCTTGTTTAGTATCCATTGTAAACTTAAAGGTACGCACATCAAATCACAAGGGGCCCTAAACGCCTATGTCTCAGTTGGTATCTAGTGTTTACATCACTTGCTAAACATGAATGACACTGTTTCTCTACCATCCCATGAAACATCAACTATTCCTAAAAACAAACTCCATCTTGTCAGTCAATCAGAGCTCTGAAACCACTCTGTCATGACTCCCTCCCCACAATGTGTACCCCTCATGAGCTGTAAATATAAGAGTGGGGACAATGACCCTCGAGTCCCTCCTCTAGTAGGCCCCAGGTTGGTGGCTAGCACCAAAGGTATAGTAAAAACCCAAATAAGAGGCATTACCCTCTAAGAGAACACATGCGAAAGAGAGAGATAAGACATACACCAACCAAATCCAAGTCAAATAGAAATATAAAATAAATCCCATGTACATATATGTAATTTCATGAAAAAAATACTACAATGTAAAGGGGAAAACTACATGTACCCAAAATGAAGTAAAAATAGTAGTAACTACAAGCCCGAATAGCTCCTGGAACACCAAGCTATTGGAAACCAGCTTGACCTCCAACCTGCTCCAAGTGACATGAAAAATTGTTTATATATACATAGGGTGAGTGTAATAGTGTACTCAGTAGGATCCTCCCTAAAGACTCTCGTGCAAAAGTAAAGAAATCATGATAAAGCACAATGAACAACAAATGAAACTAAATCATCACCTAAATAGGTATACTAAGTTCCCACCGTCACCATGGATACTCTCACTAAGTAACACATACAAGAGTATATAATAAAATAAAGAATATTAAGGGTACCCCACTACTACTTCCCAACTAGTTTCCTGATTTTCCCCAACGTCGCACGTCCTAAGCATCTCTCTCTAAAAAGGCTTGCCCACAGACACTTGGGCGAGGCCCCACAACTTGAACCTTGTGCAACAAAACCACCAAATCAACATAAGAAATGTAACCAGGTAGTTTCTTGGATCCATCACATCTCACATAACATGTATCTTATGTCGGGTATTAAACCTCAATCCATTATAGCCCATACACCGAGTAAGGATCCTCAAGACATCATAGCATATACACATTACACCTATAGTAGTCCATAGGAAACTATATCTAAAATGTATGTGTGTGAATAACCACAAGCCATTACATCCCTCTACACACATATATGGGAAAAATTAACCATTGTGCATACCAGCACAAGTAACTACCAAGAGAAGAGAGCAGGGTCAAAGGGGGTAGTCAGTCATCCATCCTCCTACCGGAATGTTGGAGAAAACACCCCCAGGCCTCATAATCCCAAGGGTGTTAGTTTCCCTAACTCACAGGGTGGAGTAGAATATAGAAACAAAAAAAGTACAGAATATACTATAGCTCACAACCACACTATGGGAATAACCTAGTCTTAAACTCAACTGAAGCTAACGTCTCTCGGACTCCCACCTGCCACTTCTAAGACTAGGTATCCAATAAGAACACAACCATTTAAAGAGATTTAATACATAACTTTATTCCCTTTTTATCAGTTACACTTTATGTTAATTAATTCTTCAAACATTAATTAACCATTAACAATTTCACATTAAATTTCATTAGCATCACACCCAAAGTCCCTTGTTCCTTTAAATTGTAACCTCAGCATTGTGTCCCAGTAAGCTCCTACCCCTGGGGTTAACATCATTTATTCAATCATTTATTAACAAAATTTTTACTTTCTTATATTTCCAGACCTTCTAGAAAAACATTCTAAGATACTAGACACAAGGGGGCTCAACTTAGTGAGTAGATGAACTACCTGCCAAGTATTTGCTACTTATAGAGAGAGTATAGACCTATCCTACCTTGAGAAGCTAAACATAGAAATCACATGGAATACCCAATGTGACTTCACCCCTTTTGGAAGGAGGGTAAGCTAAAACAACTACCTTGAGTAGTGGGGAAAGTAAATCAGATAAACAACCAACAATATCAGCAAGCATACAAACCATCACATCCAACCCATTTCATCTTCCCTGGTGTCCTCCCCAACATCCACTTTCATAAACCAATTCATATCACCACTCTAGGCATCAATTTCTGCCACAACCACTAGGACTCTCTACCCACACATATCACAACAGCCATCCAGGCTCACATCACAACACAAACAGTAGGGAAACAAACATCATACCAATTGGGATCTTGGCCCTTAAACAAGAAAGAGGGTAACTCAGAACCCCAAAAAGAATTATCTTTTATCAAAAAACAAGTTCATTAATCCATCTAGTATTAACTGATTTATTATTCGTAGGTTCCAACTTCGGGAAAACTAAATAGTAAGCTATCATAAATAATTGGACATTCTTACTGCACCAATTTGATTAACATAAAATTACAAAAAGAAGAACCATATTCATTTACATGCCTCCTTATATTTAGCCAACTAATTATCAATTAATTACTTCTTTACATTTTTTAACAATTTACATCAAGAGTGAAAAGCTAAACGTGCAAGCAGATATGTCAAACTATCTATCAAAATAGGGGGAAATAACATATGATCGATATCAATTTATTTATCTAGTTCAAATATTTATTATGACAATTCAATTGTGATCCAGTGGGATAAAACATGCTAACTCTACAGTTGCACATACAATAAAAGTGAAGCAACTAATCTCCTACCTCAAACGGTTCCTAACATTCTTTATTTGAGAACAATCCACACAACAGATTATGATCTCCTTTCCCCGTGACAACTGTATCCACATGAGGATGCATAGACACCACCAAACAGGTCAACACCTAAGAAAAACCCATTATTAACATGGAGATAGCATTCCATAAAAGGGAAAGGAGAAACAGAAGGAGATGAACCCAAAATAATGAAGATAGATCACCCCTTATATTGAAGATGGATCGATACTGCTTGGTTGCATCAAGAATAGAGTAGAACCAATACAAGGAGTAAAAATTGATCGCACAACTCCTATAGGAAGGAATGGAAGGATCGAGCGTCTCACACCCATGAACAAGGAGGAAGATATCTTATTCCTTTAAAATATTTAACGGAGCAGCGGTTTAAGATATGATGGATTTTCCATTAAAATAGGATCATATTAAACAACGAGGTTTGACAAAGTAAAAGCATCCTGATCCTTAGGAAAAATTTAATATAGGAGTTATGGATTTTGAATCGGACTTAGAGTCTTTAAAATGATGCTCTAAATGCATTTTACATCAAAGGGGAGAAACTGTAGGAAGATGGAAACACTATTCATGAACACAAAATTTGGCAGAGGAAAAACACTGTTTATGAACCTCATCATTGAAACCTCACTGTTCTAGAAACACTGTTCATGAACCTCACTGTTGAAACCTCATGGTTGGAACATCCCTATTCTGGAAACATTGTTCATGAATCTCACCGTTGGAACCTCCCCATTCTGGAAACCCTGTTCATGAACCTCACCATTGGAACCTCACATTTTAGGAAACACTATTCATGAACCTCACCGTTGAAACATCACTGTTGGAACCTCACCATTTTGGAAACACTGTTCTTGAACCTCACTGTTGGAACATCACCATTGGAACCTCACTGTTCGGGAAACACTATTCCTAAATGTCACTATTGAAACATCACCATTGGAACCTCACTATTTTGGAAACACTTTTATGAACCTCACTATTAAAACCTCACCACTGGAACCTCACCATTCTGGAAACACTATTCATGAACCTCACCATTGAAACCTCACCGTTGGAACCTCACCATTTTGGAAATACTATTCATGGACCTCACTGTTGATATCACACTGTGAGAACCTCGCCATTAAAACCACACCATTGGAACCTCACCGTTCTTGAAACACTATTCATGAACTCAAAAATTGGAAAAGGAAAGAGGATACCATTACAACCCCACTATTCTGGAAACACTATTCATGAACTTAAAATTTGGTAAAGGAAAGGGAGGTTACCATTGGACCTCACCATTTGCACTGTTCGCATAAGCCTACCGAAGACACTGTTCACGTAAGGATACCATTACATTGTTCACTTAAGGCTACCTTTACACTGTTCAAAGAACTGGAAATTTTTCCAAGTATTGGGGATAAGTCACCTTGACCTCTCGAAACACCTCAGACACCAGATTTTCACAAAGTAATGGACCCTAGAGGTTAGGGCCATTACACTTTTATACATGGGTAGATGGTCTGATATTCATATAAATAGAAGAAGAAAAGGGCCCCAAATCTCATCGATCTAGTGCACACTAACATCTATGTAAAAATGAATGTTTTGGTTATATTTACAGTGAAATTTATTTCAGTATTTTAAATAATTATTATTATATAATGAAATGTGTGATGTTCATTAATATTAAGAGGGAAGTGGTGGACTGCGTGAATAATGACATGTGAAGAATTGAAAATGATGATGACACACAATCAAGATCTTTCTCTATGATAATGGAACAAAATACATGTCCATATAGATTTTAAATAAACTTGAGAAATATGGGAAAAAATTTTGAGGTATCATTAGTTTAGATAATACAACAGTCAGGAGTTATTGAATGAAGAAATTGTAAATTGTGTAGTTTGGTTAAAACGTTTCCCAATGAAAGTAGAATCTCTCATAACTATTGTAAGGAATTAGTGAGTTTTTTATTTTACACAAAAATAGGGTAGGGATTAGACAAAAAGAATAAAAGACACTTTATAAATGCAGAATATATGGAATCTCACACTGAAACATTTTTGAGGAATCATCATAAAATTTAATCATTGAAATATTGATAGAAATCTAGTAATTTATATTGATGTGTATGATAAAGGAGTTTTTTAGGTTATTGACTAGAGATTGAGGCGTATTAGTGATTCAGAAAAATGATGAACAAAATTGTAGATAGTCATTATAAAAAATCCATTTATTAATAAAGTAAAAGGACTACTCAAGGTACTTATTCAGATGTATTATCTGAAAAAGGGGGTGAAATTGAAGATACCCTTGGTATAAAAAAATTCCAAAAATGACAAGGACTTTGAGGATGAATTAGGTAAGGAGGTCCTTCATGGGGAATGTTAGTAAGAACAAAATAGAAGAAAAAAAGAGTATTCAGTCCATCCAATATAAATAAGGACATAACTACTCTGACATAGACCCAATTGATTAATAATTATTATCTTGTTTCTATATTAATAATGGTTGAATTTACATCATTTGAGGATCCTACAAATGTTGAATTTAGGCTAAAATCCATGATTTAAGAACTAGATGAAATCGGTAAAAATAAAATTTTGGAGACGGTAAAGAAACACAAAAAACACAATTTGATTGAAACAAATTTGTACTTCAATAATAAATTCAGCAACAAAGGAAATGTGACTCAAAATAATTCAGGTCTAGTTTATAAACGTTATGCTAAATGTTAAAGGGTATAATGTGAATTAAAAATCTTCTCAAGTGGCCCTACATTAGTAAATCTAACTCTTCTTGGTAATGGAAGTTTGAATAGTTTTTGAAATTTATTATTTGAATATAAAAATGAAATTCTTGAATGGTTTAGTATAATAAGAGGTTTATATTGATGATCTAGTGGGCTTAATGATTGTAGATGCTAAAAATAAATTCTAATGTTTGAAAAACGGATTGAATAGTTTGTTTTTCCACCATGATCATGTTATGATTGACATGATTCATTTCTAATGAATTTATAATTCAAAATGGGTAGTGTATATAACATTGATTATGTGAAAAATCTAAATAATAATATTTTATGTTGTTGGTCAGTATCAAGGACATAAAATTTAGATCTAAATATCGAAATATATAAAAGAATTTTATATGTTTTTTATTTAAAATTTTTGTATGTCTATAATTGGAGATATCGAATATGTTCTTGGATAACTAGGTATTTATAAAGAGAACCACACTCTAATATCTCAAGTTATCTATGTAAAATAACTAATAAATAATTTTGTTGTACATGATTTAAAAAATATTTCAATACTAATTAATGTTTTAAGAAAACTTGGGAAACATTAATATGGAATATCTATAGATACTACCTTGTACATGAGAATAGTTAGCATTGTGTAATAATTAATAACAATATAATTAGAAATTTTGTTTGTAACATGTTTGGCAGCATGTTTCCATAGTAATTTTATGGTGGTGTATTTCAAAGTCATTAATAAAAAATATTGTACACTGAATGTATTATGAATTTGGGATTTCTCTTTGATATAGGAAAAGATAATGATTTTTCTAATTTCTCTAATACATACTGAGCTGATGATATGGTGGATTTTAATCCCATAAGAGGTGGTGCATAAACCATTGGAAACAAAATGTATGGGCTATTTGAGGATTAAGTAGGAAATCACTTCATTGAGAACAATGTATTCCAAATATATCTAAGAGACTAAGGCCTACACTCAGATTTTATTGATGAGGCAACATCTATTTGATATTGGTGAAGAGAAGAAGTTATTGATGGTGATTTTCTATAATAAAAATTCTTCGATCAATCTCATGAAAAATATTTTACAACACTCCCATTGAAAAAATATTCATATATGGTGTGATGTCATTAAAGTAATATTGGATAAATGAATCGTTATAATAGAACATGTTATAACTAATGATTTATTGGAAACCTCCATGACAAAGTTATTGGACACAAAAATTGTTTAGAAACATCAGTTAAAAATAATTGGTCAACTACCTCCCTCAACTAAATGAGGTTTTTAAATTATTTTAACCCTATATAAATATTCTTTAAAGTGGAATAGTATTTTTGGGAGATACGATCCATGTGTGTTGTGAGTGATAATGATAAAAAATATATTTAATCAGATTTAATTCCAAAGGAGATATTTTTTAGTGAAATTCAAAGGCGGGTATTAATATTATGATAGTTAGGGTGTGTTTCCTGAAATTATCTCTTCATTTCGTATTTTGTACACCAATCATCACTCACATATTGCAAAATATATTTAATTTCATGGTTATCTATAATAAGTATGAGGATTTTTTAATATTTAATTTCACATTGGATTGCTAAGAAACCCTAAAGATAGAATGTTGGATCCATTTTGATCTATTCTAGAATTTGATTATGTGTTGTGTTTATTATAAATAAATTATAGGTTTATCATCTAGTTTTCCCTCATAATGAGGTTATTTTCATAAGATGGAATGTTAGAGGAATTTTAAAAATTATACAATTTCCTAATATTTGAAAAAAATTTAGTTGAGAAAAATCATAGTAAGTGCATGTTTTATTTTGGATAATTTTTTTTGTTAAATTATTGTTTGGGAAGTTTTGCAACAAAATTTATATAAAGGAATAAGTTTCATGAAATATACATAGTTCTATGAAGGTCAGGTGGTTTCTTGAAAGTAATTTTTTTTGAATATGGTGTAGATTTTGATTATCAAATGAAAAGAATATATACAAGTGACATGTTTCTCATGTATGATCGATCATTTCAAAATGAAATATTTTTTCCTATAATTAGGTCACTAATCATCATTGAAGAATAAATAATTTTTGGGAGGGAAAAATTTCTTCTTATCCATGTAAGACTTATGTTAAAATATTTAGTCTGGAAAACATGAACTTTGTGTGAACTAATGTTTTGAAAATATTATTACCCAAAACATAATCATGAATTTTTTTCTGTAGTAAAGAACATTTAATGAAATTATTATGTTTTGTTAAACAAAAAAGTCTCAAGAGTGTTGAAAGTATCATAAAAATAGAAGTTACAAAAAAATAAATGCACAAACTATGTTGTAGTTGGAAATTTTTTTGGGAATTCAATGAACAATCATTTTTAGACATTCATAGATCAAAAAAGTATTAAATTTTTATTTATATAAGATAAATAATTTAAGATTAAATACTAAGGAATTCTTTAACTAAAGCAACGATTAATGGGGAGTCATCATAAGTTATTCCAGAAAGGCAGTGTGTTATAACAAAATTATTATAAATTACGTCCACCTATAATGTAGTGATTATGAATGAAAAATTATTACCCATGAAATATAGAGAATATTTGTTGATTTTGGTACAACCTAAAAACCATCAATGAATTCTTATTAGACTAGACCATATGGTGAACCATGTAAAACTTTTGTGTTTTGTTTCTATTTCAAAAATTGTATATTAAACAAATTTACAATTTATTCAGAAAGGTTTAATGAGTTATTACCAATAATGGGAAATGATACATTTGATTTGAATAAAAATTTGACACTATAATTCACCTCTCCCCTCTTAGGGATTTTTAGGGTACACCAACCTTTTTATGGGAGGCCTAGGTGAACTGTCACCTCAATTAGTCTCACTTAGTAACCTTGGGTTAAGTGGTTCCCTAATAGTTCTATAATAGGATCTTCGCTAATATGGATACCTAGTTGGACTCTTCTTGAAATCCTATGCAAAGTGGCACCCTATAAGGCCTCATTTGTATGACATGGGTTATGTGTTGGTGTAGTAAGACTCTTTTGGGTCGTTTCTCTACCCTAACATCATTGAAGATTTAGGGAAGTGGTACTTCATGATGTTTAAGATGTTAAATCCTATGAATGACATAAAAACAATAATGACCATATAAACCTTAGGGTTAGACATAGATATCTACCTATGAAATAAATAGGTAATTTTCCATGTGTATGTCTGAGTTAAAGAACGACCCTTTAGAATCTTGAATCTAGATCCCAAAAATTTGATGCAAGGGGGGCATTTAATAGACAAGTTAAGAATGGGTGAATGATAAAATCTAGTAACCACCCATAATCACCTAGTTAACCCTAGTATGGTTATTGGGTTCCATTATAGTGGGTATTGGGATGATGGTGAATAAAAGTAGGGCTCAGGACATTGGGTTTTAAGGTCAGTGTACCAAGACAAGTGACTAGGCCTAAAGAGGATTGGGCATGGATAGTGGATGACTGTGCATGAGGAGACCTAAGCACCACAATATTATTCTTTTGAAAATTCTCCCACCCATTAAAATTGTCAATATTAGTTAATTTTGAGTGATAATAAATTCCACCCTAGAATTGGATCCTATTAGAATTAAGATGGTCCAATTTTGTGGAAAACTAGATCCTAACATGATGGTGGAATTTAAGAAGGACATGTGCATAGGTGTAGGACTTGGACACAGGTGATTGTAGTGGTAGGTGAGTGTGATGCACCCTGATCATTGCATTCATGTTTATGTGGGACACTAGGGATGAACATATCCTTTTATAATTATGGGGTACTAATATCTTAATGGTGTACTTTTGTACCTGGTCGAGTCCTATAAATTTAAAATCACTTCTTCTCTCCAAATTTACTTTAGTGCCTGATCTAATTTTCGTAAGTACATCACACCATTATCTCATTAAATACCAAGTGTTCTAAAGAGGGAATGATAGTATGGGCATGTTCATTGGGGAACACTTCTCTGGGCATGGTCGATATGAATCCACCAAGGCAAATAGAGCTACGTAAAGTGACCATGGTGAAAATTTATAAATTTCCAAATCTTCTCTTAGTTTTTTTCATTCTAAACTCAAGATTATTGTTTAAGGGATTTGACATTCATTATATATTTATTTGACTAAAATTCTTCAACATTTCCTTTCACTTTTAGTAGAATGGCCATATCTTTAAACATAATTTTACACATTGAAGTAGATACCTACATCACTAAGTTAATTGATATCATTAAGGTGTCACATTATCAATATTTAAGAACAAATATTTTAGTGGTTGCAGAGGTTATATGGGTTCATAAAAAAATATTTCAAGTTCCATATTTTAATGCCCAATATATTTATAGATTCATGATAGATGTCAATATTCATAATTCGAGTAAAAACTTAATAGAATTCTATTTCATGGATTATGAATAATTTTTTTGAATAATAATTTTATTAATGGTCACATACATTAATCAATTAACTTCCAACCCAACATAATATAATATCTCTAAAAGGAAATCATAAATATTAGTCCATATGAAACAGATCCCTAGATGAATTATTACCCCAACATATTCCATCCATATTCCACTTACCAACTCCAGAGTTGGAATGGGGATTGAAATTTGTTCCCTTGAGGAAAAATCAAGACCAAATAGATGTCATTATACTAGTTCTAATGGAATTTTGTTGAGTTTGAAGACCAACTCAAATTAATTTAGATATATGGAATTTTTTTGGCATTATAAACTTATATTACAAGAAGACAAATATTACCCCATACCTTCTCAATAAATATATTCCACTAACAAATACATTCAAAAAAAAGTATCAAGAAGTGGTAATTAGTCTATAAGAAGTTTATAAAATCCCTATAGTACCAATCATGTGATCTATATATCATAAATTTATAGCCCTGATGTTAGTTTGAAAAAATACCATGTCAAAACCATCAATGGATTGTGTGTTGCTAGAAAAGAATAAAAGGGCTCAATGGAAGGAAACTCTCTCATGAACATATATTTATTTCAATACATAGATGAATATTTTTATAGACCCACATAGTGATGGGATAACATAAATATACCCAAAAAGATATAATGTTTTACAAAAAATATGGGGACACAAGAACTTATTATCTTGACCTGGAGAGAGTTCAATATGAAAGATTCAACTATCATCTCAACCCTATTATTAAACCATAGACCTATATTTTTGGATTTATCTTCATGCAGCTAAGAGGATTTAGGATATTATTATGTGATTTAAACATAAACCTGAAACCAATAACCTTTTTGATGGTTAATATACTGGGAAAATAAATACTTTTGGGCTTGGAAGTACCCATGATGAGTAAGATCCACCAAGTCATGCAAACCATATATAATGTTAAAACTTAATTTAACATATTAGGACCCTTTAAAGTGATATAGGTATGGATAATACTAAAATTTAATTCCTATAAGATTCACATCATGTTATATATGTCAAGGAAAAAATTCAATCCATTCCTCCATGAAATATTTGGTATCCCTCCAATATTGATAAAGGGTGAAAACACACTCATGCCTCTAAAAATATATCCGAAATTAAATTCTATTCCATGCGGAGAGGTCCCAATAGGAATAAATATATATGATAATTCTTATATCTGTAAAGTGTCATCATAAAATATGGTTATAAAAGATGACATGTTTTTATCTCATAAATGATGTGAAATTATGAGAATCATATAAACCATATTGGTTTGTACATAAATTATAATACATAAAATGATAAGTAAAATAAACACTCATAAGTGTTAGGACAAGGTAGGATCCCCTAGTGGAATGATTGTTACGGTAATGATGTCTTTTGAGACTACATGATTTGAAACTATATTACCTTCCCCAAACACTTCCATTGGTTTCATGACTTTGTATGTGAATGCCAAGATATATTATAACTCCTTTTAAATGAACTCACAAAGTTTTCCCAGGGTGAATTCATGAATAACTATAGTGATATGGAAGAGAACTATTAAAAATTATTAAAATATTGGTTCTTAAAGTGATGTTTATGGTTACCTAGAGAAGTCATTTATTAAATATCTTTATCCACTAAGGACTTCAGAGACACCATATCTAGAATAAAAACTATCAATATCTAGTTGGTAGTAGTAGCTTAATGTCATATATGAGGATGAAATATTCAAAAAACAACTAAATATGAAGGATTCTGAAATAATTTCTTGGCCCAAATTAGAACAAGATGATGATTCCTTTAGTTACCTATATACTGAGGCTTAGAACATTTTTTTAGGTGTAAACTATATATATATGTATTATGGCAATGGAAAACCCTTAAATGTGGTGTCTACATCCTTATATTAGAAATATGAGGACACCCAAAGACTTTGAATTTTATAGTGGTCGCACAAAAGTTGGAAAAAATATCAGGGAGGTGGACGGTCATGTACCAATGATGAATTACAGTGTTACTATCACAAGACAAGTTTAATACATGATAGATCAAGTAACCATGAAGGGGGTTACTAATTATACAATCGATGAATAATTATATAAACTTCTTGACTATAAATATGTAAGAGCAATTATTCCAAAAGATAATTAACTTATATGTCTCTAGCTATATATATAAAAAAATAATTCAATTATTTCAACATAAAGCTATTTCAAGGTCCTAGATACAATACAATCATTATTTTATAGATGACATGTCAATTTTCAGTTTGGTGGGGTCTTCAACCCTGATTAAGGATAATTTCTCACACATTCTCATAGAAACATTGAATGTAGAGTGGTGGTACATACTAATTATTTATCCCATATTGGGTTGGTCATTGTCAAAAATAAAACCCAATACCCCACCATAGTTTTATAGAATGAAATTATAGGCCCCTAGACTAGAGGAACATATCTGAATAGGTGGATGTGGTTTAACATATACTTTAAATATTATATACTTGATCCTATGCTAATTTTCTATATAATCGTTGATTATGTGAATGCATTTTCAAATAAGGATCTCTATGAGTAATTATTATAAAAAATATAATTGGTGCTTCATGATTAATCCATCACCTATGTAAATGTGTTAGTTATGATAGATTTAGGAGAGTATTCAATACTCTAAAAAAAATTTCTATTTAGGAGAGAAAGAACATAACATCCTTGGGGGATGCTCCAATTTTTGAACATAGAAATACAAAAACTGGGGTTGGGTGGATTCTTGAACCCCACATGAAAAAATATATTATATAAAAAGTGATTATCAAATTTTAATGATGTCTTGTATCAAGGGTAGTGATAGAATGACTAGTGGATGATTATACCACTCATGTTGTTGAAAGAGTTGGTGACCCAGGTATGCCAACTAAATACAGATATTTTTTCATATCCAAATTATTTATTTTATTATTTGTAACCAATAATTACACTTATAGAAGAATCAATCATGATGGAATAATGGATTTCCATAGTATATTATCCATCAAATGTTTTCAAATATAATTATTTTAAGAAAATGTGGATTGGAGTAAGTCCCCATTTCCTATGTCATTCTAAACATATTTCCACATTTCATGTTGGATAAAATTCTAAATAGATATAACATTTTTTATAGAAAAAATCACAATGTAAATTTTAAAATTGGAATTTAGAACATTTTCACCTCTTCAGGTGGAGCATTCAATAACTCAAGAGATGTAAAGTATAGGATAACTTCACTTTTATAGAATTATCTATCAAGGTCATGTGTTAGGTTCACCTAATAGGGTTATCTTCACTACACATATCAATAAAACAACCATGATGAGAGAGTTTCATGATCTACTTGATGAGAAAATCATAACTAGAGGTAAAGGTATTCATATCATGTATAGTGATGGGGTGACAAAAAAATCAAGAAACCCTTGATATAATGAATAAAAAATAAGTAATTAGAGAAGAATCACTTATTTCACAACATGATGAAACATTATTAGTTAAAGAATAAAATTCTTCAACATGTGAAGGAGAATTTATATAGTTATTTTAATTAATTTTGAATCATACTGACCAACGCATACATGAAACATGATACCAATAGTAATACTATTACAAATAATAGAAAGACGACTTGAGAAAGATATCATCCATGTAACTCAACATTTGAAGGGAATAAAGGGTGGATTGGTTTCAGTTTCAATAATCTTAATGGAGTAGTTAACATGAAGATTACTAGAGTGAACTAGATTAAAAAAAATTAGTCTCGAGGATCAACACTAAGTAAGATAAAAATTGTGTTTATATTTAATGGACATCATAAAAGTAAATATGGAATGAATTTTGTAGGAAGATCTATAAAATCCATATATAGGGAATGCATAGAAAACTACATAGGTTCTGTTTTATGTTCATGTATTGGGAATATGTTAGTTTTGACCATTGGTACACCCGTATTGCGGTGTGGGAAATTTTATATGATCAGGTATGCGAGTAAAATTCATGAGAATGTATATATAGGGTAGAATAATAATCTCATTATATAGACTATAGTACTATAATTATTTAATAAATTTCTCATTTTATGAATTTGGTAACATAGAATAAACATTTTATTAATGATGAAATAGAATTAGTAAAATACATCTTCTATGTATTGAGTGAAACAAATAAAATATTGGTGGAGTATGAAAATATAGATAACAACTCTAAAAAGGGAGAATAAAATGTTAATATAGAAATGGAAATGTTATGTTATATTAAGGAAGATAAAGATTTGGAGATGGATAAAATTAAATTTAATAAGGATGAATCCATGTGATCTATTGATAAAATCCAATATATTAGGGACCACACATTATAACACATGCACCATTTCTTTTATAGATAATTAGGGAGAGACTCTAAAATATAGATTCTACTACCTCTTTTTCTTAATGAATGACATTGTTCCTTTACCCAACTATTACTAATTATGTGAAATATTTTTATTACTTAAAATATTGATCCTTTATAGTATGTGAAATTCAAAATGAATAATATAATAATAATAATTGAATACATATGTACATTAAATGGATATGGGTCTGGAAAATCATAACCTCAAAAAACAATAGAAATATTAGGAAAATTGTATCAATGAAAATATGTAAGTAATATTATCCCTAATAGATCTTAGAAAACTGAATATGTGATATATATTTACCATGGCCATAATATTTTGTGGGCCAATAAGATAAAACATTGCAATGTGAGTTCCCTCATGAACATTCACTCTTAGAAAAATATATTTTGTTATAATAAACAATATATTTACCATCAACACAAGTCTTGGTTAATACATTTGGAAGTTAGGGGTAAATTATTAAGCTTAATTTGAATAATAAAGGATTTTTTTCATTGAATAATAAATTTTTAAGTGGGTTTAAGTACATTGAAACTACTTCTTCATAATTTGTGTGCATATCATCCAAACCCATGTGTAAATGAGGAATAAGAAAATACATTAATTTTTTCCTTAATCAATAGATTTGGTGAATGAAGATTGTCCTTTTCTAAGTATAAAAGTTAGTTTGTGAAATCCTTTATAACTTTTACTTTTTATCAATGAATTTGTCCCAAGAAACAAGAGGGAATGTCTTAGTAGTCAAGAAATTTTATTTTTCTCATCCCACAGTTTATGTGTTTTAAACTAGAAATTTTTTTCCCTTTTTCACATAATCTATTTTTCTTCAAAGAGTTTTTAAGGTGTGGGAGTAATAATTAGAGACATAAATACTCTCAGGTATCCCCTTACAATTTTTTCTCCTGAATAGTGATATATATCTTCACTTGGGTAGTTTAAGGTCTTAGAATTTTTTCTATGGGGTTGATGTTCAATGTTTAATAAATTTAACTAAATAACGATTAATTTTAATGTCCATTCCAAATTGACACAAATATGAGATAGTCTGTATGATAATTAAGGTTATGTAAACCAAATTTAATTGGAGGGTCTGATACTAGTAAAAACGTTCTTGGGGAGACGTACATATCGTTTAGGGTCATAGAGCTTATACCAATGGGAAAACATGACAAACCAAATGGGTGGGTGATAAGATAAATAAAATTATTTTAACGCTTATAAAATTTGGGATGAAAGTGATTTAAATTGTAACATTAGTTATTTAAATCAAGAAATAGTAAAAACTGAAAATTTATAGGGTACAGTGATGGATGACCATTGTTGGAGTGAAATGACCCTTACCATACTATTAATCATGAATTCCTTGGGAGGTTGTTGATCAAATTCAAATAATAGTTTTCACTATAGTTTTATTGATTGAATAAGGGATTAAGATATATTTTAGTTTAGGATGAAATCATGACCCAATCAAGTTATAGGTAAGCTAGATACTAAATATATTCACCAAAACCAGGTAGAAGGGTTTTTTTAGGACTAACTAAACTCATTATAATTATTCCTAGACGATTTATGGTGATTCAGATACTCATGGAAAAAATTATAGTATATTAGAAGATAACATTTCAAATTTAATTAGGAAACTCTATCTCATGACCAATTATGATAGGGTCATTATGAAATTCTATAGTGAAGAAAAATTGGATTGGTATTTGTAACTAGGTCTAGGAGAGATGGTTCATGAATCACATTGTATATTGTAATAACATGAATCAAGATACATGTGGTTTTTAGAAAAATATTCAAGTTGTCTCATCATAAATTGAATCACTGAAAGAAATTATTTAAATGTGGTGACTATATGTTGGTAGAGGATTTTATAATAATGTAATTTATATTTAGGTCCTCTATAAGTGATAAATATGTAACTATATATCCTATGATAACAATATTCAAGACACATATAATAATTATTATCAACCTATATACATATTCTAATCACAAAAGTGTGTATTAAAAAAATTCCTATGAAATACTAGATAATTTTAAGAATAAGTCAATTTCTTGGCTTACTAATATTTATGATTATATGTTATGGAGTCATTTCACAATAATAATTTTAAGTAAAGTTTCTTTTGAAAAATAAATATTTTTACTATAACTAAATTTTTTTAAATAAATTATATGGATTTATTTGAAACATTTGACATCATTTTTGAATTCACCATGTCATAAATTTCTAAGGATGAGTTTTTGTAAATTTTATTGAAAATTATGATTTTATTTTGTAATAGTGGAAATATCATTTAAACGTATACCATGATTTTTATGAGATCATCATGTTATAAGCATGAAATAAAAATTTATAAAAAAAATTATCAACCAAATATGTATATAAGTAATAAAATAATTAATTTAAATTTGTTATCTCTAATTTGTAATCCAGTGTCTGAAATTCTCAAGCCCTAGTTATATTTTATTCAAATTTTTTTATTTACTTTTAATAAATTGGTTCATGAATTCCATTTGGTGTTGGAATGATTATAACATAAAATTAAATTGTATTTTTCAATAATAAATTAAGGAATTCAAATTAATCATCACTCCTCAATATTATTTGGCATAAATGATAAAATAATCAATTTTTTCCATAAAGCACCCCACTCATCATGTATAAATACCCCTATTTTTTCTATGGGAATAACACTTAAAATTCATATTATATTGGCTAATTCTTATCCAAATAATTATCTAATATCACTTTACATTTTCTAGAGGATTTATTATTTCAAGAAAAACAACCTAGATGGATTAAAGTTTACGCCAAGATAGGGTTTCCGAAGGATATGTATAAATCATAACCAAGTTCATTCATATTTATTTCATCTTCTTTATACTTAAAACCTATAAAATCATAATGATAAAATAATATAAGAATCTAAAATATAATGAAATTTCATTATGTTTATTTTAAAATTCTTTTCTATATTCATTCCTCATCCTATGGAAAATTAAAACATCGCTCAAACATACGTCTGGATTTCCACATCTATGAAACGATGTGATTCATTTTTAAAAACCATATCAAATGTCTAGTGATAATGATGAATAAAATGAAAATATGTGATATTTATTATATAATTATGATCCTACGAAGATAATATATTGTATAAATTCTTATCCTTCTATATTTTGGTAAATGACATTGTTGATCATCTGTGCATGTGGACTACCACCAACATGAAGAGAAGAAATTGATTTTTCATGTATGTATTTCATTAATGATTATAAAATTGTATTTAATTTATCATAATAATTATTATTTTGTTATTAACATTATATTTATGATACAACCATTTCCCCTTTGACCATGGCCAACTGGCCGAATTTTGTTTGGGATTATGAACGGAACATCATCAAAATAGTTGGCATGTGTTTAATTGATTTGGTTACTATGTAAGACATGTGAATAAATGAATTAAATGGACTATTTATAATATAATAAACATAAATATTTTTCTAAATAACTAAATAATTAATATAATTTTATTATAAAATATTTAATGAATGGACATGTCGAGTCAGACTCAAGGTAAGGGTTCTCTCATATCTATTTCTTTTATTTGAGACTTATAAAATTTTCACCACATGTTTTGTTATGTGTGGTGTATATAACAACATATAGTTTTCTTTCATATGAAATTTTATAAAAATTAAGGCTTTTAAGTCTTCTTTTTATTGTTCAGTTTTTTAATGTTCTTTTTATATAGAAGTTACTATAGTCGTATGGATTTTCATTAAAACCCATGTTTTAAATGTCAATTTTTTCTGAGTTGAGTCAAAAAAATTCTTATGAAACTTTCTAGAATTAGTTTTGGAAATCACAAAAAAATATTAATAATTTAATAACCAATATAACTCCTTATTTTTACATATTTCCTTATATAAAATTAGTTTTTACAGTTATTGAAATACTTATTTTTATTGGAATAAAACACCTTATAATCTGGTGAACCTGTATTAGATCTATGATTAAAATATTTATTAGATAATGATTTATAAAATCATATAATTAAATTTATAATGAATTTCATCAGATGATTTTATACAAAGACTACTAGATAAACCTATATCTGATAAATTCAAACAAGATATCCAGATGAAGATTTATAAATATGTAATTTGAATAATTCTATTTTACCAGAAAAAATATTGTTTATTTTATTAGATCGAATCAAAAGACACTGTATAATTGTATAAAAAATATGAAAATATGTTAGAGCATCTATGTAAAAAAATTATGTGAAGGAAAAATTTATTATGAAGTTGTATCAAGAAATTGCGATGAATGTGGAATATAGACATTAGCGGTTTTCTTATAAATAAGAGAAAAATTTGAAGAGAAAGAATATTTTTCATCATTGATTATAAATGATTTGTTGTATAGAATTTTGGAACATCTTATCAATATGACTGATCACTTTTTTATAATTAATTAGATTGTTTTTACTTAAGGAATATTCTTTGAGAGGATATTTGTAAATACCTTGAGTTTTTCACTAATTCTATTTTTTTATGATTTGGTTTGGTAATGGTCTTTTAGGTATAAGAATAAATAGTTTTTTTAGTCAGTATTAATGTGGATAGAAAATTAGGTTTCCTTCAATCATTCTATCAAGGGATTATTTTCTTAAATAATATAGGCCTTTACAGTTTATTTAAAACTGTGGATACCTAAAATGAAGATTATATAATTCCTTAATTTTAAAGGTTAATGTTTGGATAATTGTTATAAAAAATATATGTTTTTTAATTATTAATTTTATAATTTTTATATTACTTGTTTCTATAATTTTATATTTAAATTGTGTATATGTTTAAGAAAATTTATATATTTTCAAAATTTCATTAATTATAATTTTATAAATAATAAGAATAATTGATTGAACAATTAATTTGATTTACTAGATATAGGTATATCTGATTATCTTACATTTTCATAAAATTAGGATATTTATTTTAAAAAATATAATTCACTCCCCCCATCTTTTAGTGTTTCTATGTACTCTTAAGATCCTACATTTGGTATCAAATTATGTTATACTATATATGATAGTTTATACTACTTGAAAACCAAAACACATATATAATTTGTTCTGTTTGTGATAAAATTTTCACAATGACATTTATTTTGTATATAGAATATATTTTTATATTTCTAAAGATGAGAGGTTCAAATTATGTAACTTTAGAAAAATAATTCCATAGAGACCAATAATATTTGATGGTTGTTAAAGGTGAGTATTATAGACTAGATAAAGAAATTTTTATTATAAAGTGTAGAGTAGATAATTTTTTTATGTTGATATGAAATTAAAAAATCCATGAAAAAGAATGTTATAATTTTTCAAAATATGAGATGATATAATATCTACTAAATATTAGATTCATAAATAATAGATTATGTTCTATGACTAGAAACATCAATATTCAAATTTATTACTATTTAGTAGCTAATATTATTTGAAAAAATGATGAGGTTACACAATTTGGAACATCAAATGTTAAAAAAACCACAAGATCTATGTTAAGACATTATTATAAAGCATTTGATTTTTTACCTGGGAAGTCTGTGGAAAATATGATCCATATATACATGAAAATTACAATAGGAAACTGGGTCTATCCCCTCACATAAATACCCATAGTTGAGGGAAACCATGGGTATATACATTCACCCCATTTTCTTACCCATGGTTTGAAAAAAATATCATTATAGGTTGAGCTATACCAATGTTTTTTCAAACAATGTGGGTATATCTACTTCAAAAATCAGGCTCCCCTCTCCTCATTCAAGACCCTAATATCCCCTCCCCTCCTATGATCCTCAGTTTCCCCCCTCCCCTCTTCCGGTGTCACTTCTCACATCATCCAGATGTTCTTCATCCAATTATAGAAATTTGTATTCTGATATTTGGTAGGTAATATTTCCTTCCCTCCACTTATTTATTCTATGCTCACCCAATAGATGGCCGAGGGTCTTCCCCAACTTTCTCACACAATTTGTTGATTTTTTTATTCTGATATTCTTCTACATAAAATTACTAAATGCATAATCTACTTTCTCTTTTTCTAGTTTCTATTTTCGTTTTTATCTATATATGTGATTCTACTAGAGCTTATTGGAATCACTTATATCGTCATGTTTTTAAATTTATACTACATTATAGATAAAATATATTCTATTAATTTCCTTAAAAGTACTATTTTGATTATAATTTAATTATTTTGAGAACTCTTATAGGGATTCCTGTGAATTCAATTTATATTTGAGATTATTTTTTTGTCATGTTATTTGGATTTAGATATTTTTAGTGTTATGAATCATATTTAAGTTAAATACTAGGGTAAATATTATTTTGTAACATCCTATAGTTATGTAATTTAATTAATGAAATTAAATTTTTTATATCAGGAACCATTGTTAAACTATTTATTATATTGGTACAACCCAGAAAATAATAATTGTACGATGATGTACCTAATTATACTATTATAAGTAAATCTGTAATATTTCATCATCTATGACGGTTGGTTCTCTAATAATTCCCAAATATATTTATAGTACCTGTCAAACATGTTTCCTAGAATTCATTATTATGATTTAGAAAATAATTAATGATAAAATATTATTTCAAATAATTAAATATTTATATTTCAAATGTATATTAATTTTGAAAACTTTATTATGTAAAAAATTTCATAGAAGACTTTGGTAAATGTCATGAAATAATTATATATGTTAGAATGGAAATATTTTTGGATCATATTCATTTTATGAAACATGGTTTCCATTGATAAATTTTTACACAATAATTTATTTATTTATGAAAACATTAATGATACAAAACATAGTTTCAACTATTTTGATTAACAGTTGAGTATAACTTAGTTATTTGTTAATAATTACCACTTATTTAATTTATCTTATATTTAATAGTCATCCATTTATTTCTAAAACATGTTAATTGAATTAAAAATTGTCTAACTACACTTTACCTAAATTAATAGGTTTCATCATTTGTGGAGTAATGGATGGGATTCATAAAGTTTTAATGGAATGGATTTATTATTTAGTATTGATAGATCTTCTCTAAATTAAATAATTTTAAAAGTGAAATAAAACATCATGTAAAAATTTATTTTTCTTATGTTTGATTATTATAATAATTTTATCCTAAAATAAAATCTTATAATGACTAAATGTTATCCTCAATAATGGTTTCAAATGATAATACCAATATTGATAAGAAATATCCATTTTTCTACTAGTATTACTTTGTTGTTATTATTCAAATACAGGTACCTTTTTTGGATTTATATGAGTATGATTTTGTTTTTTCTTATGATAGTACTTATTATTTGTTTCCATGGATAATAGTATTATATAATGGTCACTTGTATTATATATTGTTTGCAATTTGGTTTCATATAAGTGTTTTTTAAATTCATTTACAGTATACTTATAATTTTTATTTGAATTAGGATAGACTTTTTTTATGGTTTAAATTGTTAGTTGGGACATATATATTTTCTCCAATAATAGAATTGATATAAGATGGAAGTTTCATACATATCATATTTCAGCCTTGTTTCAAAATAATTTGGATTTTTCTTATATTTTTCATTTAAAAATGATTCATACAAAGGCCATATATAGTTTCTATGTTGTAATTGTGTTGAAATTCCATGGTCAATCCCTGACGAAGTTAGCTACCATATAACAAAATATATATTTTAAACAAACTATTATGTTTGGTATCATAATGTAGAGATGATACAATCTTCTACTATTCATGAATAGAAAGTAATAAGTGGTATGAAGAATTTTATATTTGATCAGTATCCATTTGTGCATCATCAAGAGAGATATATTATTATAGTGCAGGAAGGAAATGATATCAATACACATGAGGAAAATAATAAATATTATGATACTAAGGGACTAAAACGATTAATGGATGATTCTAGAACTCCTATATATCAAGAATGCACTAAAATAAAAATTTTGGAATTTTTATTGTTGTTATATCATAGAGAAAACATGTATTGAATTTCGATTACTTAAAATAATTATATTATTCCCTTTTTTAATTACTTTATTTCTGATGGTGTAGATATTCCCTCAAATCATTATAATCAAAGGAGGTAAATTATAAAGATCAAATTTTCTACTAATAAAATTCATGATTTTCCAAAAGATTACTATTTATTTTGGGAGGAAAAATCTAACCATAATGACTATAGAGATTATGTTTAATCTAAATGGAAAGAAAATTCAGATGGAAAACCATCTCGTGAGCTAAAAAATGTCATGTGGAACTTTCCATTGATTCCCAAGAATCAAAATCTATCAACGCTAGAAAAAATATCAGAAATTATGTGATGGAATGATGTTGATATAATTAAAGGTAATTATGACTTGGTTCATCCCACATATGGATTATAATGGTGGGTATTTGATGCGAAATATCTTGATTTTTAGATGAGTTGGGTAATGTCATGTTGGGTTTATCCTGTTCTGGTTTTAATCTATTTGGTCAGATTCTTACTAATCACAGCATGTGGCCAGTTTTTATTCATGTTTATAATATTAATACATGGATGTGTATGAAAAAACCATTCAATTTATTGAGTATACAAATATCTGGACCTTCTCATCCTAGAAATGGTTTGGATGTTTACTTGCAACCTTCAATAAGATAGTTGAAGCAGATTTTGGATATGGGTGTGAGAATATTTGACGCTTCTTCCTAAAATATATTACTTATGAGTGATACCATTATATAGACTATAAATTATTTACCAACATAAGAAATTATGTGTGTTTAGTGAATTAAGGGAAAACTATCACTTCCTATTTTTATGAAAAATACATCATTAAAAAGGATTAAATATTTTCGTAGTTTTAGTTTCATGGGGAATCGTCGATTCTTTCCAATGGATCATCAATACTGGAAGAATCGCAAGAGGTTTGATAATAAAGTTGACACTAAACATCCACATCAATGTATTTTGAGAACTTATGTGATTAATTAATTTAGGGATTTTAGTTTTTCATTAGGGAAATTTTAGATGAAATCTAAAAGGTGGAAGAATGTTGACAATAAATCCACTTACAATTGGAAAAAGATAAGATCTTTTTTGTGTTTCCATATTTGTCTACCAATTTTTTATATCATTTTTTAGATGTAATTAAAATTGATATAAATATATGTGAATATTTTCTTTCAATTGTTCTGAATATCAAGGGGAATACCATATGTGACTTCCAAACTCAACAGGACTTTTTGGATTGGGGTATTTGACCCGAACTGTATCATGTGTGTATTGGTGAAACCAAATGGAAAGTTCCTTATGCATCTTATGTGAAGAAACCAATATATAAAAATAATTTTTTTTATGTATTTGAGAATATAACGTTTTGTTATGGATATTCCATAAATATATCTAAACTATTTAATATAATGTAGTTGAAAATAAAATCCTTAAAAACCCAAGATTATCACATATTTCTTCATTAATTGATTCAAATATCAATCCAAAATTTTCAATCCAATAATGTAAGGTTGAGAATTATTCACCTTTTCCATTATTTTAGAGACCATTTATCTAAAATTATATCCATGTCGTTCTTGATAAAAATGAACCAAGAGGCACCATTAATTTTTTTTTGAGTTGGAAAAAACATTCCTCAATCACATTTCAAAATCATGTTATATTTAACATTTAATAATTCAAATGAAATAATTATTTGATGACCCATTACTTTTTTGTGGATTTATACTAATAAAATAAATTTATGCCCAATGAATTCTTATTTTCGAAACAAGAATCATTAGGAAGGTTCTATTGTGATAGGTTATCTCGATCGAGAATGTATGTATTTTTGTTCATTCTATTTTTATAATGTGATGAAAATAAATAACTAGCCAAAGAAAAATGAATATAATATGTATGGAAAAATTTATCCCTCATTTTCATCTATTCCCTATACTGGATGAATTCCTCGGTCATATGTGTTGGCTGCATTGATCCTTGAAGAGTGGGATATGGCTCATTGATGAGTCTTTTTTAACTATAGTTTGTTCTAGGAATATATCAATTAAGTATTTTGAATACTTATATGTTTTCTCATACTATGTCATTTCATATATACCTCAAAATTTTATAATCATTTTTTGTAGTCAAAAGAAACAAATTATAAATAGATTTCATCAATCTTTACTTTGAAAAAAAGAGAGGGTTGCATTGCAAAGAGTTTCCTTGTTGGTTGAAATAAAAGTATGAAAATTACATTAATTAACATTATATATATATTCATTTAATTTTTTTATTTTTAAATATTTTAGGTTTTGAATTTACTTGTTTACTCTGTTTTTTAAGAATTAAAAATGTTAGATTTTAGTCCCAATTCTTTGGTTCATGGATGAAAATATTTAATAATCAGTGGGTATAAATATCTTACAACTAATTGAGCAGTGAAAATGAGAACCTGAAATGATGGAATTTTTTTAGTTGCTACAATATACTCTTATTCTAGTGCATCAAATAGTAATTCTGGATATGAAAATATGTCTTCTTTTGGAATTATTTAGAAGTTATTATTATTGGTTTGCTACTCTCATGGATGAGTAACTATGATGAAATGTAAATGGATTGATTCAATGATGTGACATTGTACATTTATGGATGATTTTGTATTAATAGTTATTGAAATGAGTCGATTCCTGGATACCAATGAACCATACATTTCTACATCAATGAAAAAAAGTGTTTTATGTGAAAGATCAGTTGAGGCCTAATTGCATTTTTATTAATGATATAATACCAATACATATTTATCATAATGGTGGGTTTAAAATGGACACCATTTATTCTCCTATTATAATTAAACAAAATATTTCATTTTCGAATCAAAACATTCCATTGTGGGAGTTTATGTTGAACCTGAAGTAGTGGTGGTTAATATATATAAGAAAATATATATGTTTATAGTATATTCAGTTTACCTTGACGTGGGTTTATCCAAATTATATTACTTTAATTAAATTACTTTAATTTCAGTTTGGAATGAAATTTTTGTTTTAGTATTTTTTGGTTTCCTTTAATTTAATTAGATTTATTTCAATTCATAAAATCATGTTTAAAAGTGGTTTTATAAAATGTATGAATAGGTTTTAAAATATTATTTAAAAAATATGTTCTGGAAATTTTTATGACTCCATTTACATATAATCTGTATGCATTATTTTAAAAAATTGTCTCTAAACAAATTATATTTAATTCCTTTAAAGATTATGATTTTTTTGAAGAAGTTTTAAGGAAGCAGTTATTTTTTAATCATCGACAAATGCACGAGCATGGGTTTCCTCATCTAGTTCCCTTATTGAGTTTAATAATTGTAATATTTATCATATGTATTACATATAATATCATGTTATTATTATTTATAAAAAAATTAAGTACATTTAGTTGAACTATGATTTACTAATTTTCATTCTACTAGTATGGGTCAAGCGGGGGTACTCCTAGAGCTAGATAGAGCACCCATCATACTCATTCACACCATGACCCACCAGTGGACACCCCATTTTCCACACATTATCATTATCCTCTTGAGACTCCATGGATGCTCCCACCCATTCCTCCATCATCATAGTATTTACCATATTCATCCTATATCATGTCGACGCCACCTCTAGGGATATTCCCAGCTTTACCATATCTATATCCTTTAATGTATCCTCATCCATACTAACCATATAATTCCATGTCTATATCGCCTCCATTTTATAATATCCATCTAGGATCAGATGATTTGGTTCCTCCATCGTACACTCTAGTGCATGCAGGTCACCCAGAGAATGCATCAGAACATTCATATCCTTTAGAGTATACTAATTTAGGAAAACTCTTAGATCCATCAGATCCTAATGAGAAGACTGCATCATGTTTTTAATTATCAGTGTCTCAAATTATATTACATAATTTTTGTCATGCTGTACTGTGACTTAATTATTATTTTTCTTTCATCTTATTTAGTGGGATAATCTAGTAGGAGACATGGGTGCAGCCGTATGCATTAATCCTTGAATCGCCAAACACCAATAATGGTGTATTAAAATGAAGACAGTTAGATGAAAGATAAAAATTTTAGGAAGTGATGAAGTTTCAAGGTAACATTATCCATTTTAAAGGATATAATTCTAGTAAAAATAGTATCATGGAGGTTTATTGGGAATGAAAACAAGGAGAAACCATGGGATAAAAAAATTGTCACACTTTTTTTAAAATTTATATGTATATTATTTTTGTATTTATATGAATTAAAATGTTTGTTGTAATGTCATTTTAACTTTCTCGATGGAGAATCTGGTTAGGTTTCATGGTTTATGGGTCTTTGTGAGTTCTATAAATCTTATAAGCATAAGTTATATGTTTGTTTGAAGAGTATAGTTGGTTAAGATTTAGAGAGTGTACCAATATTCTTCAACTGTACAACAACACAATATAATGACATGATCGCATATTGGGAGTGTGATGAGTTTAAGTTATTCCTAACCTTTAATGGGTTTTAGAGAATATTTAATTTTTATTACATGTATTTTTTATATTTGGGATGCATCGAGAAAAAATACTAATAAAGAATATTCATTGACATATTTTTACACATTGGGGTGCACGTCAATCCCCGATAATGGGAACCATTAGGTACTTTAATATTAATAGAAATAATAAATAGAATAACATTGTTTATTTTCGAGATTTTAAAACTTAAATTTGAGTTTTATTTTCATTAAAACCTTTAATATATGGCTTGAAATACAACATTCAAATAGCCTAATGTCCTAATATCTAATTGGCCAAATGGCCTAATGGCCAACTGTCCTAATGGATTAAACGTTAATTATCCTAATGGACTAATTGGAAAAAATTTCTAATGTCCTTATGGCCAATTTAAATAATGTTTTAATGGCCTAATATACAATTGACCTAATGGAGTAATGGCCTAGTCTTCTAATGGCCTAATGGAAATTGGACTAATGACCTAATGGAAAATTATCCAAATGGACTATTGTCTTAATGTCCAATTGACATGATTTCCTAATGGAACAATGGAGATTTGTTCTAATGGCCTAATGTCCTAATGTCTTAATTTTCCAATTTTCCTAATGGCCTAATGTCTAATTTTACAAATTTCCTAATGGCCTATTAGCATAAGGGGCTAATGGAAAATTGGGCTAATGGCCTAATCAACCAATTTTATGAATGGTGTAATGAAAAATTGGGCTAATTGAATAACATAAAATTGGGTTATTGACCTAAATTCCTAATGTAAAATTGTCCAATTAGTGTAAATTCATAATGGAAAATAGGAAAAATTTCCTAATGACCAAATGGCATAAAGGTTACATGGGAGATTGGCCTAATGGAATAATGTTCCAATGTACTAGTTCCAAGTTTCTTAATGGACTATTGGCCAATTTCCAATAGTTCTAATAGCCTAAATGAAAAATGGACTAATTAAAAAAATGGTGAATTTCCCTAATGGATTAATTCCCTAATTGGCCAATTGGCCTAACAGTTTAATGGACTAATGCCCAATTGGCCTAATGAAATAATAGTCTAATAGACAATTAGCCTAATTTCTTAATGTCCTAATATCGTATTGAAATAATTGGACAATTAGCCTAATGGATCAATGACCCATTGGACAATTGGCATAAAATACTAATGTACAATTGGAATAACATCCTAATTATTCAATTGTCCTAATGACCTAATAGACCAACGACCAATTGATCAAATCTCATAATGTACTAATTGGTCAATTGGCTTAATTATCTAATGTTCCAATGGCCAATTAACCTAATTTCCTAACATATAATAGGATTAATGTACTAGTGGAAAATTATCCTAATGGCCTAATGGCATAATGGAATACTGACTAATTTGCACAGTGGCCAATAGGGCTAATGGCTTAATCGGCCAATTGGCCTAGTGGCCTAATTCCTTATTGGACTAATGGCCTAATGAGATAAGGAAAAATTTCGACTAATAGAATTACAGATGGCCTAATATCCTAATTTAAAATTGGCATAATAGTCTAAATGATATTTATCCAATTGGTCAATTAGCCTAATGACATAATATCCAATATTCTTAATGGCCTAATTTTTAATTGTCTAATTGGATGAATGGAATAATTGACTAATTGACCTAATGGAAAAGTGGTCTAATTGGACAATTAGCCAAATGGAATAATAGTCTAATAACCAATTGGCCTAATGGAATAATTTTCTAGTTGGCCTAATGGACTAATGGCCTAACTGAAAATTTTCCTAATGGACAATTGGTCAATTTACCTAATCTCATATTCTCCTATTGGAATAATCGAATAATGGTCAATTGGCCTAATGGACTAATTATCTAATTATCCTAATGGTCTATTAGATAATTTCCTATTGTAATAAATTAATAATGGAAAATTGGACAGGTTTTCTTAATGGAGAATTTGCCTAATTAGCCTAATTTTTCTAATCGCCAAATGGACTAATTGGGAAAATTGTTTAATTGGGTAAATGACATAATTGGACAAATAGTCTAATCGCCTAATGTGCAATTGGACTAATGGCCTAATTTATATTTTGACTACTTTTCCTAACATCTAATTATCCAATTGGTCAATTAGCCTAATGGCCTACTCACTATGTGGCCTAATGGTCTAATGGCTAAATGGAGTAATGACCTAATAATCAAATATCCAATTGGCATAATGGCCTAAAGTCTAATTGGCCAAATGGAATAATAGTCAATTGGAAAATTAGCCTTACTTTATAATGTACTAATGGATTCATATTTGAATGGCATAATATCCTAATGTCTTAATGGACAAAATGGCCAAAATGGATCAAATAGACCAAATGGATGAATTGGCCTAATTGGCCTAAGTGGCATAAATGGCCAAATTGGCCTAAATGGCCTAATTGGTCGAAATAGCCTAAACGTACTAAATGGAATAAATGACCTAAATGGAAACATTGTACTAAATTTAATAATTTTCAAAATGTATTAATTCACATAATTCCCTTAAATGTCTTAATTGTCATAAATGGAAAAAATTTGTGTTGAATTGTCCCGAATTATCTTGAATTAGCTCAAGTTGACCTAAATGTCCTGTTGGTCGGAGTGGTTTACTCAAGAGGGCGGTGAATTGAGTACCAATTAAAATTTCTGTATTTAAAAACAGTGTCTTAAAAGACCCCCAGATAAAATAATAAATTAAACTGTAGTGAATTTATATTAAAGCAGAGGTTCTGTCAGATTCTCAAGGGATTGATTAATTCCCAGTTAATCAACACAGGAGTGTGTGATTATCTTTTGAAACTAACTTACTAATCTACACTTAACATAAACACTTGCTAATTTAATTATCAAAGTAACTTTAAAAACAGTATTAGTTTTAAAGTGATTAGCAGCGGAATAAAACTTTGAAAGAGATGGCACAACAAATGTAACCAAGAGGTTCAGTCTCAAGCCGAGACTTAGTCCTCTCAAAAGTTTATATAAAAATGATCCACACCCTGGATCGGGGTTCAACAGTTTACAACTATCCAGGTCCAAGACCTCTACCACTGTTCTTCGTGGGAAACAGTACAACAACATCCAGCTGTCCAGGTCACACACGAACTCTACCACTGTTATTCGTGGGAAAGAAAGAATGAAAGAGTTTGGTAAGGATTTACAAATCCTTCAGTTTGAGTACAGGAGACAATGTATGTGTTAGATACAGCAGATAACACACACTGCTCAAAAAGAGTAATAATAAATCACAGAACAAGAGTTGTAGAGTTTAGAAGTGGTTCTGGTGATTTTAGTGTAGCTCTGGACTTCTTTGGATTCGATCAGAAGTGAGTTTGAGTCCTCTTCTCATTTTTGTTTGAGAAACAGAGTGTCGTATGCTCCAGGTTCACAGGTAGTGAGAATGTAGTCGATGAAGTTCTTCTTGTATGCACAGAACACTTCTCGAGTATGTTTGATTGTCTATGAGCTTCTCTGTGTTCTTCTCGTTCTTGTGTCGTTTTTGGTATATTGGATGCACCGCACTTTTCTGGTTCGCTTCTTGTTGTTGTTTGTTTTTCCTTCACACGTTCGTGTGTTTCTGGTATGTAGTCTTCTCGTATTTATCTCCCATCAGGGGACAGAAAAGATTTCTTTTCAGCAGGTACGAGGTACGGGTTCCTGACATCCAACAACCTTTATCAGATATTTGACAAATCATTAAAATGTACATGATATGACCGTTAGATAGATTAAATATAGTAAATAAAGAAATTCAAATAGTGAGTCGAGTGATCGGTAGGTAATCAACATCGGTAGCTTGAACATCGGTAGCTTGAACATCAGTAGCTTGAACATCGGTAGCTCGAACATCGGTAGCTCGAACATCAGTAGCTCAATGTCATTAGTTTCTTGGACTCTATCGGTGGCTCTATGTGTCGGTTGGTACATGCTTGTATCGGTGACTTTGTTTATCGGTAGTTCCATGCATCGGTAGGTACATGCATCAGTAGCTCCTATGCATAGGTAGCTCCTATGCATCGGTAGCTTCATGTATCGGTAGCTGTGAGTCTGTATCGGTAGCTTTGTCCATCGGTGACTCTTATTCCATCGGTAGCTATTTATACTTACACCGGTAGCTCTACATTTGTATCGGTAGCTGTCTGTAAGTCAGTAGCTTATATTTATAAGTACATCGATAGCTCTGTGTTAAGTCTATCGGTAGATGTCTGTCGGTAGACTAAGTCTATCGGTAGACTGGTTACCGGTAGCTCTTTATCAGTAGCTATAGGCAGATTACTTATGTTTTATGCAGAACACATACGATTATGTTAGAATCAATTTACAACTTGTATGAACGTGGATAAATGATGATTAACATATTCCAAAGACTATTTTAAAAATTATTATTGGTTTGATCACATATTTGAAAGAATTAAAGTATAGATCAATGATACTTAACAATATCATAGAGAATGAAAACATAATTGGGATTTTCAATACATATGAATACATGATTGAGATTATCAAAACAGGTGAGGTCAACAATCTCCCCCTTTTTGATAATCACAATTTATGATATGGGCATTTAACATAGTGAAAATATAATGGTAAAGAGTATAATATTGAATTCAATTTTCGTATTTAAAATAGCATCAGAGATAATAAAAATAGTATGATATGGACATAAGTTATCAGAGGTAACAATCATAAGGTACTAAATAGACATAAAGTATCAGAGGGAAAAATGAAGAGAAGGGTAAAGTGTCTCCCCTTATTCCTTATTTTTCTCCATTGAAAATATTTTTCATTCTCCTTGGTCTCCCCCTTATTCTCGCATTTTGTTCTCCCCCTTATTCTCATCCTTATTCTCCCCCTTTGTGATAACAAAAAAGTGGGAAAGCATATATATAGGAGACAAATAACACATGAGAAGTAAAAAAAATTCCTCTGTATTAGATCAGTCAGAAAGTACAACAAAAAAATGTTACAAATGAATTCCTATCAAACATCTTAGCCCCTGGATCATTCCACCTCTTCCACGTGAGATTTTCCTTTGGGATCAGAAGAAGGTTCGGGTGGTGAGGATGTAGGTGAAGGTTTTGGAATCCCAGAAAAGATCAAAGGAGGCTGGGCCACTGACACAGAGTCAGGCCTGTAGGTTGAAGATCGTTGGGTGATCATCGGTGTGAGGCTGCGAATAGCATGAGCAGGAGTCAGCTGGATTGTAGAAGTAGCTGAGGTAGAAGCAGGCAAAGCAGGAGGGATGATGACTGGTCTGGCATCAACATGCAAGAAGGGCAGTAGCAGATTTCTAAAATCCATAATAATTCCTCCTCCTCTTTCCATAGCAGAGATGAAATCATCTTTGTTCTCCATGAATTTCTCTAAGGCAGGAGTCAGTTCTCGTAGCTTGCTCACTTGTTCTCTGAAAGCTTGAGTGACTGGAGGGATCTTCATGTGTTCCAACATTAGCTTGAAGTGGTGTTCGAGTTGATGCTTGGTGAAAATTTTGGAGAAGTAGTAGTCCACTTTGCTTTTTATGGCTTCCTGAGAGGCAGAGGATTCTCTCATAAAATCTTGAACAATCTTCATTATTTCTCTGGCAGAATCTCTTGTAGAAAGCACCACTTGGCTCAACTCTGATGAGTCCACAGAGCCACTGGTAGAAATAGAGCCAATTTACTCCTTCAACATTGCTCGAACTTGATTCAGGTCAACTGATAGTTTGGATGTGAGAGGGCCAAGAGAGAAGGAAACAGTTTCTTTAAAACTGTTAGACAAACCACTGATTAGACTTTGAACTTGAGAGTCTTTCAATTGAACATGATCCTTCACTGAGGTTTTGAAACTTTCAAACACTGAGACAAACTGTCTTACTACACTCTTCACATAATCTAGGTCATTGTCAGCTTGAGACTTAGAGCTCATATAGGAATCCAAAGTAAAAACTGATTTCTTGAGAGCTTCCAGATCTGCTTCGATTCTTGAAGACTGAGTCTGGCACTCTTTCACTTCTTCCATAAGCTCAGACATAAAGGAAGATAAATTACAAGCCAGAGATAGCTCGAAGGATCTCTCTAGCATTTTCATTTCTTCATAAAAGCTTTGCTTCATCTCAGCAACTGATGCACTGAAAGATTCTTTCATCTCATTCTTCATGGATTCAAGATCGGATTTGGAGACAAAATCACTTGGGATAACTGCAGCAGATCCCCTTGCTGAGGCCAAATTAACTACAGAAGTAGTCATTATTGAATTAATTGAGGAAGCAAGAGAGGTTTCCATTAACTTCACTTCTTCAACAAAACTGGATTTGAGGTCCTCTTTCAGCTTATTCAGATCATGAAATCTGACCACATCATCTGGAAACAACTCAGAAGCAAGATCATAATTGGTCTTCGGTCTGTTCACAGTCATCTCATTATCAGAATCCGGATAATCCAATCCACAGACTATAAACTCTGGGTCTTCTACCCAGTCTCCAAGATCAACAGCTACTGTAACATTTCCAAGCACAGACTGATGCTCCCCCTCAATGGGTGCATTCTCATGTATCACAACAGCCTTTTCTGCTGGCCTTTCTTCATCAGAATCTTCCACAACAACTTCCATCTCAGCAGCAGTAAGGAGGTTTTCTGAAACAGGTACAACTTCTTCTCTATCTCTTTCTACTTCAGTAGCAGGAATAGCTGAGTTTCCAATCAAAGGACTCATACTTAGACTACCAGAAGCAGACAATTCAGATACATTTTCCTTTTCCTCTTCTTCTTGGTGAGGTACAGACTGGTCTTCCTCATGAGTAGACACAATTTCCTCTACTTTTCCTTTCCTAGAATAAACCAATTCTGCAACAGGACTTGGGGGCAAGTCTGGATCTCCTCCAACATCCATAGGAGTTTCTTCTTCTTCTTCTTCTTCTGTTTCATCACTATAAACAGGTTCCTCTTCATCAGGTCTCAGACTCGGGTCTCTCATATCCTTTGGTCTTGAGGGATGATCTACAGGATTAAACCTATCATAAATCTTCTGATCATCACTGACCCATTCTCCCTTCCATGGGTTCCAGTTAATTTTCATGTACTTGCAAACAGTCGAGGTGATACAGAAATTGTTCTTGACCACAACCGTCTCATCCTGAGACTCAGCTATTTCTTTCACTTTTATCATCACTGAAATTAGCTTGGCAAAGAACAAAGCATTAGTCTTTGACTTTGGTCTAATCATGTCTTCCATTTGAAGCATCAACAATCTGCACAGATTGATTTTTACACCATGTCTTAGAAAATGAAGAAGATAGATATCTTGATATCTCAGATTTTCAAAATCTCCTCTCCTCGGTATCAACACATGCTGAACAAACTTGAAAAGCAGTCGATTCTCTCCATCCATTTCAGCAGCAACCACTTGCCTTTGATTTCCATTTCCAGTCAGTTCTTGTAAAGCGGTTTCATAATCAAAGATATCACTACTAGGTGGCATTGCTCTTGATACATACCCAGAGACACCTTCATGTGGTACTTTCAAACTCTCATCCCACTCTACTGAAGAAAAAGACATCTCTTTTCCATTTACAAAAGATCTAACCCGATTCTCATTCTCAGACTTCTCGAAAGTTACAAACTCGTAGAATTTCTTTACCAACTTCGGGTAGTATGGGCCATTGTTATTAGAGAAACAATCCACCCATTTCTGGTCTTCCAGAATCTCGAGTACTAAGGATTTGCAAGGCAGTAGCCATTCCACGCACAGTTCCTTCTCGATTACTATGTCTCTATTCTGCAAGTGAGGATTCACTGGTCGCCTTCCCGATCTAGTTCTGACTTCACTAACACTGGCTTTATGCTGTGTCTTCTGCTTCTTAGCGTTTGGTTCTGCACTTTCATCTCTGACGATAGGAAGCTTGGTTTTTGCCATCGTGGGTTTAGGGTTCTTGGCCTATTTGGGAGGTAAGGTTCGAAGGTGAGAGATCTTGAGCTCGGTGAGGTAAGAAGTGGCTTAGACTGAGTTTTATCATTTAGGAATTCCAAATAAACAACTAAAATATAGTTATAAAATAGAATAAAACGATTCGTATTCTTGGCGGAAGGCAGAAGTGTTAAAACCTTGCATCGGTGTGAGTTAATCATCGGCGAGAAAAACAAATCGGTGAGAGTTGTACATCGGTGAGAATTTCTACGTCGGTGAGAAACTTACATCGGTGAGAATTTTCACGTCAGTGAGAAACTTACATCGGTGAGAATTTTCACGTCGGTGAGAATTTTCACATCAGTTAGAATTTTCACATCGGTTGTGATTAAACATTCCCAATTCGTGTCTTATGTAACTTAGCCTATCTGAACTTAAAGGTTTAGTGAAAATATCATCCAATTGATGTTCGGTGCTAATAAATTCAAGAGAAATATCACCTTTTTGATAGTGATCTCTTAGGAAATGGTGTCTTACATCTATGTGTTTGGTTCTAGAATGAGATACATGATTCTTAGAGATGTTTATTGAACTGGTGTTATCACAGTTGATTAAAACATGTTTAAAAACATATCCATAGTCCAAAAGAGTGTGTTTCATCCACAGAATTTGTGCACAGCAACTACCAGCTGCTATATATTCTGCTTTGGCAGTAGATAATGCAACTGAGTTCTGTTTCTTAATAAACCACGAAACTAAGGATTTTCCAAGCAAATGACATGTTCCTGATGTGCTTTTTCTATCTAACTTACAACCAGCAAAGTCAGCATCTGAATAACTCATTAACTCAAAGGATTGCCCTTTTGGGTAAAACAAACCTAAGTTAACCGTGTGTTTGAGATATTTAAAAATTCTTTTAACAGCAAGCAAATGAGATTCTTTTGGATTAGCTTGAAATCTAGCACACATACACACACTAAACATAATATCAGGTCGACTAGAAGTAAGATAAAGTAAACTACCAATCATACCTCTGTAATTTGTTTGATCAACTGGTTTCCCAGTTTCATCTGCATCCAATTTACAGGTAGTACTCATAGGAGTTTCACTTTCCTTGATACTATCCAGACCAAAACGTTTTAAAAGATCCTTTGTATATTTACTTTGATTCAAAATAATACCATTTTCATTTTGAAATACTTGAAATCCAAGAAAGTACTTAAGCTCTCCCATTAAGCTCATTTCAAATTCATTTTGCATACTTTTTGAAAAATCAGTACATAAAGAGTGTTTAGAAGATCCAAAAATAATATCATCAACATATATTTGTACAACTAAAACATATTTAGAAATTCTTTTAATGAAAAGAGTTGGATCAGCAATCCCTTTGGTAAAACCTTTTGAAATAAGGAAATTGCTAAGTCTATCATACCAAGCTCTTGGAGCCTGTTTTAAACCATACAAAGCTTTAGAAAGTTTAAAAACTTGATTTGGAAAATGGGGGTTAGTAAATCCAGGTGGTTGTTCTACAAAAACATCTTCAATTATAAAACCATTTAGAAATGCACTTTTCACATCCATTTGATATAACTTGAAATCCAGATCTGCAGCATATGAAAGTAAGATTCTAATGGATTCTAGTCTAGCTACAGGTGCAAAAGTTTCCTCATAGTCTATACCTTCTTCTTGACTATATCCTTGTGCAACTAATCTAGCTTTGTTTCTAACTATATTTCCAGATTCATCTACTTTATTTCTAAAAACCCATTTTGTGCCTATTGTCAAAGTGTCCTTAAGTCTGTCAACTAATTCCCAGACTTTGTTTCTTTCAAACTGATTTAATTCTTCCTGCATAGCTATTACCCAGAATTCATCATTGATAGCATCATTGATATTTTTGGATTCTAGCTGTGAAAGAAAAGCTTGATGTTCAACCTGGTTTCTTAGAGAAGCTCTAGTTTGTGTTCCTCTATCAAGATTACCAACAACAGCTTCTAAAGGATGATTCTTTAGAATCCATGTTGATCTGGTAAAGGTTGGACTAGAAATTTCAGGTTCATCTATAGGTTCGGGTTCAACAGAAGTAGATTCTGGAAAAAGTACAGAACTGGATGCTTTTATAACAGGTTCTTTAGATTTATCATTAAGGTCTAGAATAGACAAATCTTCTTCAAGATTCTCAAGAGAGGTTATAAGCTCATGTGGATCAGTTTCATCAAACATGATGTGAACAGATTCCTCCACACATTTGGTTTTCTTATTGAATACACTATAGGCTTTACTTGAAATAGAGTAACCCATAAAAATTCCTTCATCACTTTTGGAAGCAAACTTATCCAGATTATCTTTAGTATTTAGAATAAATACTTTGCAACCAAAAACTTTAAAGTAATTAACCTTAGGCTTTCTATTGTTCCACAATTCATAAGGGGTTTTCTTAAGAACAGGTCTAATTAAGACTCTATTAATAACATAACAAGCTGTATTTACAGCTTCAGCCCAAAAATAAATAGGCAGGTCATATTCATTGAGCATGGTTCTAGCAATTTCTTGAAGGGTTCAGTTTCTTCTTTCTACTACACCAATCTGTTGGGGTGTTCTAGGGGAAGAAAAGTTATGAGTATAGCCATTGTGTGAGCAATAAGATTCAAAATCTTGATTTTCAAACTCACGACCATGATCACTCCTCAAGGTTTTAATCTTAAGTCCACTAACGTTCTCTACAGATTTAGAGTATTTAACAAAAGAAGAACAAGCTTCACTTTTGTGAGCTAGAAAATATACCCAAGTATATCTAGAAAAGTCATCGACAAGAACATAAACATAGTGCTTCCCATTTAAACTAGAAACTCTTGATGGTCCAAACAAGTCCATGTGAACCAATTCAAGTGGTTGAGAAGTCGAAACTTCTTTCTTTGATTTAAAAGAAACTTTGTGTTGTTTTCCCTTTTGACAGGGGTTACACACTTTATCATTTGGGAATTCTAATTTAGGTAGGTCTCTAACTAGGTTCTTTCTAGAAAGTTTTCTAAGTGAGTGAATGTTGCAATGTCCTAATCTTCTGTGCCATAGCCAAGATTCTTTATGAAAATCATTCAAACAAGTAATATTCTGTTTAGCTAAAGAATTCAGATTAACAGCATAAACATTCTCATTTCTTAAGGCAGAAAATACCAAAACATTCTTAGAATTAAAAACTTTGCAAGAATCATTTTCAAATTTAACATGAAAACCATCATCACATAACTGAGAAATACTTAATAAATTGTATTTAAGGCCATCAACAAATAAAACTTTAGAAATCAGGATTGAATCAGTGTTACCAATCTGGCCTAGGCCGATGATTTTTCCTTTAGAGTTATCACCAAAGGTGACAAAGCCTCCATCAACTTTTATTAAACTCTTGAAACAAGAGAAGTCTCCTGACATATGTCTTGAACATCCACTGTCCAAATACCAGGTCTCTTTACAGGAGCTCTTCAAGCAAGTTCCCTACAAAACAGATTTAGATGGGAGATGATTTTGGTACCCAGATTTTCTTGGGTCCAGACAGGTTAGCCAATAACACTTTAGGTACCCATATTTGCCTAATGGGTCTCATATAATTTGTAGAATTGACATGCTTTGAAAGATAAACATTATTATATCCATAGCTATGAATATAACTGGTTGAAGCATATGAAGTTCCAGAATTACCTTCATTCTGTCCAGATTTAGAAATAAATCTTGTTTTGGCAATTTTCCTTTGTCCAGGTTGGTATCCTATACCAGTAGTATATTTGGGTGCTACTTGCTTTCCTAGCATCTGTGTTAGTGTATTATTGCCATTGGTGAACTTCTCTAAGTCTTTCTTGAGTTGCTCATTAGATAGTTTCAGTTCAGTATTCTCTTTTAAAAGTTGAGCAGTTTTCCCTTTTTCAATAGTGAGTTCGGTTTTAACTGTAGTGGTGAGAGCATGTTGTTTCTTTAATGACTTGTATTTATCCTTAAGTTCATTACATGTCTCTTCCAGCATATCAAAGTATTCAAACAGTTCAGATTTAGACATGTTATCACCTTCAGAATCATCTCCAGAATAATATGAATTTGAAGCAGGAGTTTCAGCAGTTACCTCAGAAGTGTTTGTCACAAAACACATGTTGGCTCGATTCCTTTCAGAGTTTGAAGATTCAGCTCCACTTGTGCTGTCTTCTGAAGCACTTCAAGTAGCCTTCATGGCTTTCTTAAACTTATTGTCCTTATATTCATATTTCTTTTTGTATCTCAGCTTTGGACAGTCGGCTTTGATGTGTCCTTTTCTCTTGCACTCATAGCAGACAACATCATCTGATTTGTCATTCTTCTTCCAGTCCTTTTTCCATTTACCTTGGTGATCATACTTACCCTTATAGTTTGTTTTTCTGAAGAACTTCTTTTTCCTATAAAATTTCTTAAATCTTCTAGCAATGTGAGCCATCTCAGCATCACTGTCAGAATCACTTTCACTGTCTTCACAGCTTGAACTTTCAACTACCGCTTGAAGCTTTTCTTTGTCCTTATTCTTTGAAGTTGAGGATTTGAAAGCGACAGACTTTCTTGCAGGTTCATTTTCTTCCTCCTTATTCACTTTAAGCTCTTCTTCATACATCATCAGTTTTCCAATCAGTTCCTTGACAGGTAGAGCTGCAATGTCACATGATTCTCTGATTGAGACAGATGTGCCTCTCCATCTATCGGGTAGACATCTCAAAATTCTCATAATTTGTTCCTTAGATGAGACATCCTTTCCCAGTGAGATCATTGTATTGAAAATTTCATTGAACCTGAGATACATGTCAGAAATGGATTCGTCAGGCTTCATTTTAAAATTATCATACTTGATAGTATAGGTGTTCAATATCATTTCTTTAACATTTGTTGTTCCTTCATGAGAAACAGCTATGGTATCCCAAATTTCATATGCAGTTTTACATGCAGAAATTCTATTAAACTCTTCATCTCCTAGAGCACAGTACAAGGCATTCATAGCTTTATAGTTGTTATTGTAAGCAGTCTTTGTAGGTTCATCCCAAGTAGATCTACCAGTAGGCGGAATTTTGTATTCTGATTCAATAGCAGTCCAAATATCAAAACCTATGCTTTCTAGATGAATTTTCATTTTCAGTTTCCACAGAGCATAATTGGTTCCATTGAAGAAAGGTGGCCGGTTAGTAGCAGCACCCTCAAGTCTATTGTCCATGATGAGAAAATTTTAAAGAGATAAAAATTTAGATATAACAGAAATTTTAAGAACTTTAAAATACAACTAAAATCACAGTTCAAAAGAAGAGTACTTTTAGAGAGTATTTTCAACCTCTGATACCATGTGTTGGTCGGAGTGGTTTACTCAAGAGGGGGGTGAATTGAGTACCAATTAAAATTTCTGTATTAAAAAACTGTAACACCCCAAGCTTCTACGGTACGCTTCTCTTTGAATAATGTGATAGCGTGTGTTGTACGCAACACCGAGTTCTAACACACCATAACTAATCAAATTAGCCGTTATGAATAGTAATACCTACTTTTTGAAATTATATATATTTTATATTTGAAAATTGACTTCATTTTTGGATTCGGAATATCGAATTTAGCCTAAGGTGAAATTTTGGTACATTTCGGATAACTTTCATATTTTGATGAATAGTGAAAATTACTAAATTTTAATTAAAAACAACTTTTTTAATCAAAATAATTAATAGTGATAAATTATGAATTTGAGTGGTTTTAAAGTATATTTAGAATATATTTTTACCATTTAATATAATGTTGGTCATTGGACATAATTTTACAATTAAACCGAACATAAACAAGTGTCAATCTTTTGATAGTTATTACCTCTTAAAAACACGCTTTTTGTTTTGACAGCGGGAATTAATTTTAAATTAATTTCTGCCACTTCTGTGTTTTGAATTTAAGAAAATGGATTCCATATTTTGAATCAGGATGTCCAAATTATGTAAATAGGTAACTTTTATTTTTACACATTTTGAATAATTACTGCGGTAAATATTTTATTTACCATGGTTAAAGGGTAAATCCGGTAAATAAGGGTTAAAAAATAATATTATAATAATACAAAATTACCCTAAAACGTGTCCTAACCTTATTGGTGGACACATACCCGACCCTTATCATCCTTGGGTCAATTTGGGGACCCCTTGGAGCCACTTGTATGTGGTAGGGACACATTATATTAATAAAGTTAAAATAAAAATAAAAATGGCATAAGCTTACATATTTTAGAAGAACAATTTTTACATAGGGTTATACATGTTGGATTTTCGATTATAAATATTCATTAGAAATCTAAAAATATTTCCTACATGATGATATTTTATTTATAATTTTTAGACATCAAATAAGTTAAATTATTAATGACACAATAATGATGCAATGTTTACCTCATTAATAAATCATTTAAATAAATAAGATTATAATGATTAAACTATTATCTAAAACCTGTCCAATTCTTATTGGTTGATGTTATTTAAAATATGAGTCATCTTATCTTCGACCTCAATGATTTTTGGACCATTATAAACTGAATATAATTATATTATAAAGTAATACTTTCACTCTTTCCTAAAGAGCCCCTCCTCTCCCTTATAAAAGGAGACCACTTCTACTCATTCCTCACACCTATAAAGCCACTTGGCTCGTCCAAACTCTACCCAACTAAGCTCTCCACATCCCTCTAATCCTCCTTGAAGCTTCCCCTTAGGCAGAAAGCATTTCAAGAAGTCCTTTGGTTCCAACCAAAGTGAGTTACCTAAATTAAAGGTAACGATTTCTCTTAAATTATTTTCATTTATTTTGTTTCTCCAACCCCCAAACTCTTTTTATTTCCTTTATTTTGTAACAACACCAGTATCCACAATATACTAGGATTTTGTTATAAGATGGATTCAAACTACACATACACACAACTCCATCTAATGGATGATGAACATAATGTTTCTGTGGATGGCAAACTAACGCCTCACGAAACGATGATTGTTCAAAAACATCTTACCGCCTCTCATGGTGGCCATTATGATGGCACTGTAATTAAATATGATATTAATGATATATATTTTATATATAAGCTTCTGTAATTCCATTTTATTTCATACCATTATTCGTTTCATGTTGTATATACATACGATAATTCCATTTGAGGAAGTGCGGACTACCGCCCCCTTAAAATGATATGACTCGTTCATACCACACATGGAACGTATAAAGGATGGTGTTAATGAACTTAAGTAACCTATATGAAATATTATATTATACTGGAATAGTAATATACCTATGTATCATTTGGATTCGATTCTTTTAAAATAAAAATTAAATGGAAGTAGCGTTCGTGCGTACGTACGGACTACCGTCTCCACGAACGCGATGAGATTCATTCTCCATCGTATCCATTCAAGTATAATTATCATTTGATGATTTAAAAATGATGTTTAAGGACTAGATATCATTCTGGATATGAATAAGATACAACAACCATGGCTTACGTAACAAAACATATAAAAGAAAACAAGTAAGTTAACACCCGAAACGACGATAATTCTAAGATATTATTAACAAATCAATGTTAAAAGATCATATATGATATCATATTAATATATATGATTCTTGTATAATTTAATAACAATTATTTCACCATTATACAGGAGGTTAACCTACCCCAACCAAGGAAAAGTACAAGGTAAGGGTTTACTTTACAACCTCTTCATTATCCAAGGTTGTTTATACGTAATAATCTACTGGGATCTCTTTATCATCCACATTCATGTTTCTTAAAAATGCATTTCAAAACATTTTTACTATTTACTAGAATATGAGTTAAAGTCATTTATACCCTTTTTGACTTTTATAAGTGGTTTATAAAGGAATCTTTCGGTCGTTTTCAAAACAAGGTCCTTTTTAACCTTTTCGACAGAATTAAGGTAAGAATGTTTTTGTTAACTTATACGGCGGGTGCGGCTATTTTCCGCCGTTATAAAATCTTCAAAGCTTCCCTTACAAGCTTATAAGAATATTTTCAAAGAAAATGTTTTATTTTATATGGATCTTAAATTATTTGAAAATAAAAGGAGATATTTCTTTAAAAATAATTTTGATTTCATCTATGTCAACATCCTTTGATGGATTTTAAGATTATTTGAAGTTGATTTATTATGATACAAAACTTCTATATTGTATTGAAGGTTTTGTGATATGTTTGACTGTGGATGTGCTATTTTTATACCATTCATAGTTTATGGTGAAAGTATTGACATTTCGTATGCTAGTTTTAATACGAATGTTTATGTTATGTTTAAACCTTTTCATATGGGAATGCATTGGACTTAATATGTGACGGGTGGAGCCCGCTATAGCTCCTCGATGCATCAGTAGGTCTCATGAGACAAACTAGTGTCTTGGCACAAGGCCTTGACAAAATCTTATTTGTAGTCTTGGCACGAGGCCTTGGCTATGTGGTTATGATAGTCTGGCATTATGCATTCCAACATTATGAAAGTGGTTATTGATTTTGCATGTGATTATTCGATTAGTAGAATATCCATGTGAACAAGTAAATGGCATTATTTCATTTTACTTTTGCCATACTATGTTGAAGTTCAAGTTTAAAAGGCTTTTGTTTTAGTAATTCATTGCCTTAAATGTTTACGCTTATTTTGAATGTTCCGCTATATTGTTATCCTTACTGGGCATTTGAGCTCACCCCTTTTCTATGTTTTATTTTTCCCAGGTAGTGAAGAAGTAAATTATGATTGAATTGCAGGGATATTATGAGGGGTTAATAATGTGGATATGAAGACTTTGTTGTTGTATTAGTTTTTCACTTTGAAATGTAATGTAAAACTTTATGATTATATCTAGTGTTTCCAAGGCTACTAAACTAATCGGTCTTTCGAGATTTGATCTTTCTTGTGATCATGCCAATGTTATGTAATTAATGCACCGACTCTGGGTAGCTGGGGTCGGGGCGTTACAGTTGGTATCAGAGGAAGTTTAGTACAAACCTTGGAAGCTAGATTTAGATAAACTCTGATTAGAGCACGTAGACCTAAGATGAACTTTGAGGATTAGTATAGAAGAACTTCCTAGAATTTTGGTATTGTAGAGATTTTGTGAGTTTTCCGAGCAATACATCCCTGTCTGGATACGAGCAGGTAGAGGCGGCTCTGGCACAGATGTACCTAGGTGTAAAACCCGAAAAACACCGCTTTGAGCTAGACTCGAACGGGAACTGGTGCACGACAACGGGCCTTGCTGCACTCTTGGTTACGACACTCCCGGGGGATATGCTTAGGATAACTCTCATTTTCTTTACAAATCATTATGAAGGGTTTATGAGTATATATTTCCTCAAAGAAAACATTTTTATGATTATGGATTATATCCATAAATAGTTCAATTTATGTTAAGTGTTTTATAAGTATGGGATTATGTATTTTGATTCATAAACTGATCTAGTTTATGCCATTGTTTAGAAATGGCGCCTTGTGGAAGAAATGGAAACCGTATCAATGCACGCACTCCATGTAGGGATTGCCCTCCTGCTCAAGATAATTATAGTGGGGCTGGTGATGCAACTGGTGCTGATCAGCTAATCACCATACTGGGACAACTTACTCAGGTTATGAATAATAACCTTACCCGTATGGAGCACCCTAATCCGTAGCATGGAGGATCAATGTTAGATTGATTCATGAGGCAACAACCACCAACGTTCAATGGGAATACAAATCCCTTAGTAGCTGAGCAATGGATATTTTCCCTAGAGAAAATATTTCAGGCTTTGGGGAGCAGTGAAAGGGAAAAAGTTATCATGGCAGTTTACCGCCTCACTGGAGATGCTGATCAATGGTGGTCATTGATTCAAAATACGAAGGAAGATGATGAAGTATCAAATATGGAATGGAGGGAGTTCAAAGATCTGTTTTTAGAAAAATACTTCCCTCGCGACCATCGAGCAGATATGGAAAGGCAATTTCTGAGTCTGAGACAGAAGGAGGATGAGAATGTCACAAAGTATGAGGCTAAATTTACAAGGTTAGCGAGGTATGTTGGAGATTATATTCGCAACCCAAGAAGTAATATTGATCGTTTCTTTGATGGGTTAAAACCATTTCTCCGTCAAGCATTAGTCTCACAATCCTTTTCATCGTACGGAGACATTGTCTCATGTGCTATCAAGACCAAAAAGGAATTCTATAAGTCTTATGACTTTAAAGAAAAGCAAGAGAAGAAGAGACCTGCTGATCAATCTGGGAATGGAAATAAGGGGAAGAAGGGAAAGGTTGAATATCCATCTTGTGGTAAATGTGGGAAGAAACATCCTGGTACTTTCTTGAAGGGAATGGGAGTCTGTTACAAGTGTGGTGAAAAAGGCCACCAAGCTCATGATTGCAAGGGGAAGAAGGAAGCTACCAACGTTCAGTGCTACAATTGTAGGGAGATGGGGCATTATGCAAATGCATGTCCTAAGTGTCAGGAGAACTTACCTCAGAAAAGGCCAAGGGATCAAGGCCAGGCTTATGCTATCACTACTGCTGAGGTAGAAGCTCCGAAAGACGTGGTGGTAGGTAATTTAATGGTTTCCTCAAGTTTAGAAAATGCATTATTTGATTCTGGATCATCGCATTGTTTCATATCTTCCCAGTTTGCTAAGAAAATTAGATATTTCCAATTTTATTTAATAAGGGAGTTGTCAGTTAAAACTCCTAAGGGAAGTATCGTTGCAACAAAGTTTTGTGAATCAGTCCCCATTAGAGCACATAAATTTTCTTTATCTGCTGATTTCATCGTCATACCTATGATTGAGTTTGATATAATCCTCGGTATGGACTGGCTTTCGGACTATGATGCGAAGATTTATTTTAAGAAGAAAGAGGTTACGATTCTTGATGATAATGATAAGGAGAACCTTATTTTTAGAGCAGAATCGTCACCACCTAATTCTTATTTAGATCCACCCCCAGTAGCTCAACATAATTCAATTATTGGGGAGGAAGATAATGAAATAACTGTAGGTGAGGAAAGTAATGTTCAAATAGAGGATGTACCTGTTGTGAAAGAATTTGTAGATGTATTTCCGAAAGATTTACCTGGACATCCTCCAGAATGAGAAGTTGAGTTTTCTATTGATTTGATTCCTGGATCAAGGCCTATATCGAAGACCCCTTATAGAATGGCCACTGTAGAGTTAGTCGAACTAAAGAAACAACTAGAGGAATTGAGTAATAAGGGATTTATTCGACCTAGTGTTTCTCCATGGGGAGCCCCTGTTCTTTTTGTTAAAAAGAAAGATGGATCTATGAGGTTATGTATCGACTACAGTGAGATCAATGCTATAACGATAAAGAACAAGTATCCCCTACCTCGTATTGATGATTTATTTGACCAACTGCATGGAGCTCAATAGTTTTCAAAGATTGACCTTCGATCTGGATACCATCAGTTGTGTGTGAAGAATGAAGACATTCCGGAAACAGCATTTCGAACCAGGTACGGGCATTACCAGTTTACTGTAATGCCGTTTGGATTGACTAATGCACCCTCTGTATTCATGGATCTAATGAATAGAGTTTTCAAGGATTATCTCAATGAATTTGTGGTGGTATTTATTGATGATATCTTGGTATACTCCAAAACCTACGAAGATCATGAAAATCACTTGCGCTTTATCTTGAAGACTCTGAGGAGGCATGAATTATATGGGAGGTTTAGCAAGTGTGAATTCTGGCTTCAGGAGATTTCTTTTCTTGGCCATATTGTCTCTAAAGATGGAATCTCTGTTGATCCTTCTAAGACCAAGGCAATCCAAGAATGGCCAGCACCTACGAGTATAACTGAGGTACGTAGTTTTATTGGTTTGGCAGGTTATTATCGACGTTTCGTCCAGAATTTTGCCCGATTGGCTAACCCATTAACGAAGCTCACACGTAAAGGGGTTAAATTTGTTTGGACAAAAGAGTGTGAAGAATGTTTCGAAGAACTGAAGAGAAGATTAGTCAATGCTCCTATATTGACTCTACCATCGGGGAATGATGGGTTTGTTATTTATAGTGATGCATCGAAGAAAGGACTTGGCTGTGTCCTTATGCAGAATGATAGAGTTATTGCCTATGCATCACGACAGTTGAAAATTCATGAACAAAACTATCCTACTCATGATCTCGAGTTAGCAGCAGTGATCTTTGCTTTGAAGATATGGAGGCACTACCTCTATGGTGAAAAATGTGAGATTTATACTGATCACAAGAGTTTGAAGTATATTTTCTCACAAAAAGAACTCAACATGAGGCAAAGGAGATGGCTTGAATTACTCAAGGATTATGATTGTACGATACACTACCACCCATGGAAGGCAAACAAGGTGGAAGATGCTTTGAGTAGAAAAGACCATGGAGTTTTGAACAATATGAGAATTGAAAGGGATCCAATTTTCATGGATCTAGTGAAGATGGACATGGGAATAACCAGGGAAGGTGAAACATCAATGATTTTTCAAATGGTTGCCAAACCATCTTTACTAGAAAGGATTAAGAGTTCTCAGACCGATGATGAAGAATTCCAAAAGAAGATTAAAGCTGTGAAGGATGGGAGATTGAGAGACTTTGTGTATGAAGATGGAATTTTGAAATTCGGGAAGAGACTTTGTGTTCCCAATATACCTAATCTAAAAAGGGAATTGCTGGATGATGCTCATAGTTCCAATTTCTCTATACACCCTGGGAGCACCAAAATGTATAGAGATTTGAAGGAACATTTTTGGTGGGACAACATGAAGAGGTATATTGCTGATTTTGTGTCAAGATGTATGGTTTGTCAACAAGTGAAAGCTGGAAGGCAACAGCCTGGAGGAGTCATGCAACCTCTTCCCATACCGGAGTGGAAATGGGACAATGTTACGATGGACTTTGTCATGGGGCTACCAAAGACTCCTAGAAGGAATGATGCAATATGGGTTATTGTTGATCGTCTTACCAAGACAACACATTTTCTTGCTATAAGAGAAGATCTACCCCTGGAACGTCTAGCAAGACTATATATTAATGAAGTTGTGAGACTTCATGGAGTACCCCTATCGATTGTTTCTGATCGTGATCCCCGTTTTACTTCAAGATTCTGGAAAAGTCTTCAGAAATCCCTGGATATTGAACTTCATTTGAGCACTGCTTACCACCCTCAGACAGACGGACAATCAGAACGGACTATTCAAACCTTAGAAGACATGTTGAGATCTTGCTCAATTGACTTTCAGGGTATGTGGGATCAATATTTACCTTTGGTAGAAATTTCCTATAACAATAGCTTCCATTCGAGTATTCATATGGCACCATATGAAGCGTTATATGGAAAGAGATGTCGTACACCAACCTGTTGGGATGAAGTTGGTGAAAGAAAACTTGTAGGCCCAGAACTGGTGGAGGAAACGATGGAAAAGGTGAAAGTAATCCAAAATCACATCAAAGCATCTCAAAGTAGGCAGAAGAGCTATGCCGATAATCGAAGGAAGGATTTGGAATTTCAAGTCGGTGATCATGTTTTTCTGAAGGTATCTCCGTGGAAGGGAGTCATACATTTTGGTAAGAAAGGTAAATTGAGTCCCAGGTACATCGGACCTTTCGAAATTCTAGAACGAATTGGGGTTGTAGCTTACCGATTGGCAATGCCGCCAAGTCTCTCCAAAGTTCACGATGTGTTCCACGTATCCCTATTGAGGAAATACATGCCTGATCCGACGCATGTACTCACCTATGAGAAATTAGAACTGGAACCTGATCTGTCTTATTGCGAAGAGCCTGTCAAGATTCTCGATACGAGAGAACAAGTGCTGAGAAACCGGACGACGCGTCTGGTAAAAGTTTTGTGGAGAAACCATAAGATGGAAGAGGCGACGTGGGAACCCGAGGAACTTATGATGAAGAACCACCCGAGTCTTTTTATGCAGTAATACCCTAGAAATTGCGAGGACGCAATTATTTGAAGGAGGGGAGAATGTAACACCCCAAGCTTCTACGGTACGCTTCTCTTTGAATAATGTGATAGCGTGTGTTGTACGCAACACCGAGTTCTAACACACCATAACTAATCAAACTAGCCGTTATGAATAGTAATACCTACTTTTTGAAATTATATATATTTTATATTTTAAAAATGGACTTCATTTTTGGATTCGGAATATCGAATTTAGCCTAAGGTGAAATTTTGGTACATTTCGGATAACTTTCATATTTTGATGAATAGTGAAAATTACTAAAGTTTAATTAAAAACAACTTTTTTAATCAAAATAATTAATAGTGATAAATTATGAATTTGAGTGGTTTTAAAGTATATTTAGAATATATTTTTACCATTTAATATAATGTTGGTCATTGGACATAATTTTACAATTAAACCGAACATAAACAAGTGTCAATCTTTTGATAGTTATTACCTCTTAAAAACACGCTTTTTGTTTTGACAGCAGGAATTAATTTTAAATTAATTTCTTCCACTTCTGTGTTTTGAATTTAGGAAAATGGATTCTATATTTGGAATCAGGATGTCCAAATTATGTAAATAGGTAACTTTTATTTTTACACATTTTGAATAATTACTGCGGTAAATATTTTATTTACCATGGTTAAAGGGTAAATCCGGTAAATAAGGTTTAAAAAATAATATTATAATAATACAAAATTACCCTAAAACGTGTCCTAACATTATTGGTGGACACATACCCGACCATGATCATCCTTGGGTCAATTTGGGGACCCCTTGGAGCCACTTGTATGTGGTAGGGACACATTATATTAATAAAGTTAAAATAAAAATAAAAATGGCATAAGCTTACATCTTTTAGAAGAACAATTTTTACATAGGGTTATACATGTTGGATTTTCGATTATAAATATTCATTAGAAATATAAAACGATTTCTTACATGATGATATTTTATTTATAATTTTTAGACATCAAATAAGTTAAATTATTAATGACACAATAATGATGCAATGTTTACCTCATTAATAAATCATTTAAATAAATAAGATTATAATGATTAAAATATTATCTAAAACCTGTCCAATTCTTATTGTTTGATGTTATTTAGAATATGAGTCATCTTATGTTCGACCTCAATGATTTTTGGACCATTATAAACCGAATATAATTATATTATAAAGTAATACTTTCACTCTTTCCTAAAGAGCCCCTCCTCTCCCTTATAAAAGGAGACCACTTCTACTCATTCCTCACACCTCTCAAGCCACATGGCTCGTCCAAACTCTGCCCAAATAAGCTCCCCACATTCCCCTCCTACTCCTTGAAGCTTCCCCTTAGGCAGAAAGCATTTCAAGAAGTCCTTTGGTTCCAACCAAAGTGAGTTACCTAAATTAAAGGTAATGATTTCTCTTAAATTATTTTCATTTATTTTGATTCTCCAACCCCCAAACTCTTTTTATTTACTTTCTTTTGTAACAACAACAGTATCCACAATATACTAGGATGTTGTTATAAGAAGGATTCAAACTACACATACACACAACTCTATCTAATGGATGATGAACATAATGTTTCTGTGGATGGCAAACTAACGCCTCACGAAACGATGATTGTTCAAAAACATATTACCGCCTCTCATGGTGGCCATTATGATGGCACTATAATTAAATATGATATTAATGATATATATTTTATATATAAGCTTCTGTAATTCCATTTTATTTCATACCATTATTCGTTTCATGTTGTATATACATAAGATAATTCAATTTGAGGAAGTGCGGACTACCGCCCCCTTAAAATGATATGACTCGTTCATACCACACATGGAACGTATAAAGGATGGTGTTAATGAACTTAAGTAACCTATATAAAATATTATATTATACTGGAATAGTAATATACCTATGTATCATTTGGATTCGATTCTTTTAAAATAAAAGTTAAATGGAAGTAGCGTTCGTGCGTACGTACGGACTACCGTCTCCACGAACGCGATGAGATTCATTCTCCATCGTATACATTCAAGTATAATTATCATTTGATGATTTAAAAATGATGTTTAAGGACTAGATATCATTCTGGATATGAATAAGATACAACAACCATGGCTTACGTAACAAAACATATAAAAGAAAACAAGTAAGTTAACACCCGAAACGACGATAATTCTAAGATATTATTAACAAATCAATGTTAAAAGATCATATATGATATCATATTAATATATATGATTCTTGAATAATTTAATAACAATTATTTCACCATTATACAGGAGGTTAACCTACCCCAACCAAGGAAAAGTACAAGGTAAGGGTTTACTTTACAACCTCTTCATTATCCAAGGTTGTTTATACGTAATAATCTACTGGGATCTATTTATCATCCACATCCTTGTTTCTTAAAAATGCATTTCAAAACATTTTTACTATTTACCAGAATATGAGTTAAAGTCATTTATACCCTTTTTGACTTTTATAAGTGGTTTATAAAGGAATCTTTCGGTCGTTTTCAAAACAAGGTCCTTTTTAACCTTTTCGACAGAATTAAGGTAAGAATATTTTTGTTAACATATACGGCGGGTGCGGCTATTTTCCGCCGTTATAAAATCTTCAAATCTTCCCTTACAAGCTTATAATAATATTTTCAAAGAAAATGTTTTATTTTATATGGATCTTAAATTATTTCAAAATAAAAGGAGATATTTCTTTAAAAAGAATTTTGATTTCATCTATGTCAACATCCTTTGATGGATTTTAAGATTATTTGAAGTTGATTTATTATGATACAAAACTTCAATATTGTATTGAAGGTTTTGTGATATGTTTGACTGTGGATGTGCTATTTTTATACCATTCATAGTTTATGGTGAAAGTATTGACATTTCGTATGCTAGTTTTAATACGAATGTTTATGTTATGTTTAATCCTTTTCATATGGGAATGCATTGGACTTAATATGTGACGGGTGGAGCCCGCTATAGCTCCTCGATGCATCGGTAGGTCTCATGAGACAAACTAGTGTCTTGGCACAAGGCCTTGACAAAATCTTATTTGTAGTCTTGGCACGAGGCCTTGGCTATGTGGTTATGATAGTCTGGCATTATGCATTCCAACATTATGAAAGTGGTTATTGATTTTGCATGTGATTATTCGATTAGTACAATATCCATGTGAACAAGTAAATGGAATTATTTCATTTTACTTTTGCCATACTATGTTAAAGTTCAAGTTTAAAAGGCTTTTATTTTAGTAATTCATTGCCTTAAATGTTTACTCTTATTTTGAATGTTCCGCTATATTGTTATCCTTACTGGGCATTTGAGCTCACCCCTTTTCTATGTTTTATTTTTCCCAGGTAGTGAAGAAGTAAATTATGATTGACTTGTAGGGATATTATGAGGGGTTAATAGTGTGGATATGAAGACTTTGTTGTTGTAGTAGTTTTTCATTTTATGATGTAATGTAAAACTTATGAATATATCTAGTGTTTCCAAGGCTACTAAACCAATCGGTCTTTCGATATTTGATCTTTCTTGTGATCATGCCAATGTTATGTAATAATGCACCGACTCTGGGTAACTGGGGTCGGGGCGTTACAAAAACAATGTCTTAAAAGACCCCCAGATAAAATAATAAATTAAACTGTAGTGAATTTATATTAAAGCAGAGGTTCTGTCAGATTCTCAAGGGATTGATTAATTCCCAGTTAATCAACACAGGAGTGTGTGATTATCTTTTGAAACTAACTTACTAATCTACACTTAACATAAACACTTGCTAATTTAATTATCAAAGTAACTTTAAAAACAGTATTAGTTTTAAAGTGATTAGCAGCGGAATAAAACTTTGAAAGAGATGGCACAACAAATGTAACCAAGAGGTTCAGTCTCAAGCCGAGACTTAGTCCTCTCAAAAGTTTATATAAAAATGATCCACACCCTGGATCGGGGTTCAACAGTTTACAACTGTCCAGGTCCAAGACCTCTACCACTGTTCTTCGTGGGAAACAGTACAATAGCAACCAGCTGTCCAGGTCACACACGACCTCTACCACTGTTATTCGTGGGAAAGAAAGAATGAAAGAGTTTGGTAAGGATTTACAAATCCTTCAGTTTGAGTACAGGAGACAGTGTATGTGTTAGATACAACAGATAACACACACTGCTCGAAAAGAGTAATAATAAATCACAGAACAAGAGTTGTAGAGTTTAGAAGTGGTTCTGGTGATTTCAGTGTAGCTCTGGACTTCTTTGGATTCGATCAGAAGTGAGTTTGAGTCCTCTTCTCATTTCTGTTTGAGAAACAGAGTGTTGTATGCTCCAGGTTCACAGGTAGTGAGAATGTAGTCGATGAAGTTCTTCTTGTATGCACAGAACACTTCTCGAGTATGTTTGATTGTCTATGAGCTTCTCTGTGTTCTTCTCGTGCTTGTGTCGTTTTTGGTATATTGGATGCACCGCACTTTTCTGGTTCGCTTCTTGTTGTTGTTTGTTTTTCCTTCACACGTTCGTGTGTTTCTGGTATGTAGTCTTCTCATATTTATCTCCCATCAGGGGACAGAAAAGATTTCTTTTCAACAGGTACGAGGTACGGGTTCCTGACATCCGACAACCTTTATCAGATATTTTACAAATCATTAAAATGTACATGATATGACCGTTAGATAGATTAAATATAGGAAATAAAGAAATTCAAACAGTGAGTCGAGTGATCGGTAGGTAATCAGCATCGGTAGCTTGAACATCGGTAGCTTGAACATCGGTAGCTTGAACATCGGTAGCTCGAACATCGGTAGCTCGAACATCAGTAGCTCAATGTCATTAGTTGCTTGGACTCTATCGGTGGCTCTATGCGTCGGTTGGTACATGCTTGTATCGGTGACTTTGTTTATCGGTAGCTCCATGCATCGGTAGGTACATGCATCGGTAGCTCCTATGCATCGGTAGCTTCATGTATCGGTAGCTGTGAGTCTGTATTGGTAGCTTCGTCCATCGGTGACTCTTATTCCATCGGTATATATTTATACTTACACCGGTAGCTCTACATTTGTATCGGTAGATGTCTGTAAGTTAGTAGCTTATATTTATAAGTACATCGGTAGCTCTGTGTTAAGTCTATCGGTAGCTGTCTGTCGGTAGACTAAGTCTATCGGTAGAATGGTTACCAGTATCTCTTTATCAGTAGCTATAGGCAGATTACTTATGTTTTATGCAGAACACATCCGATTGTGTTAGAATCAATTTATAACTTGTATGAACGTGGATAAATGATGATTAACATATTCCAAAGACTATTTTAAAAATTATTATTGGTTTGATCACATATTTGAAAGAATTAAAGTATAGATCAATGATACTTAACAATATCATAGAGAATGAAAACATAATTGGGATTTTCAATACATATGAATACATGATTGAGATTATCAAAACAGGTGAGGTCAACATGTCCTAAATGGACTAATTGGACTAAATTGGATAAATAAATTCCTAATTGTCCTGATGTAGCCTAAATGACCTAATTATACTAAATTGGTCAAACAAATGGACTAATTGGCCTACTTGGAAAAAATGGACTAATAGACATAATTGGACTAAATGCTCTAAATGACCTAATTGGCCAAGATGGCCTAAATAGAATAATTATCCTAAATTGGAATAAATGGAATAATTGGTCTAAATTTGAAAAATAAATGGACTTATTGGTCTAAATGGGACTAATTATCCTAATTAGCCTAAATTGCCTAAAGTACCTAATTGGAAAATATGCCCTAAATGGCCTAAATTTCCAAATTAGCCTAAATGGCATAATTGGAATAAATAGAATAATTGGACTCAAGGGTGTAAATGGAATAATTGGGATATATGGACTAAAATCCCTAAATTTCTTAATTGGGATAAATTTCCTAATTTTCCTTAATGACCTAATCAGAATAATTAGAAGAAATGGCCTAAATTCCCAAATTCGCCAAATGAAAAAATTGTAAAATGTACAATTGTCCAATTTATTGAACACACTAACATAAAAAATGAAAATGATGACCAAATGATAAAAATAATCTAGTTACTGAATAACCAAATAACATAAAATAAGTAGAATTAGACCGAAATGATCATACAAGATGAATCCATATCTTAACAATTCTTATCATAATAATTAGTATGTATTTTTTATGTTACGCCACTAGTTTTAAATTTATAATTAAATGTATATTTAGATGATATTTCATAATATGGATTTCTTCAAGAGATAAAATTTTAATTTATTCTAGGTTTATCACTTTCACATTACTCAGTAATTTAGTATTATACTAACCAATGTCATTTATAGTAAGTTGAATTGTGCATCGATGGCCATGCTGCTCAAGAAAAAATATCTCTCTTGAGTAAGAAGAAAAAGGATAGTAGTACATTAAATATTGAAACACAAAAAAAATATTGTAAAAAATATTATTTTTATTTAATATATTTTTATGTAATATATGATTAAGTATCTGGTTTTTATTTTCAACGGTGTTCCCTAGAGGCCCTTGATGAGAAAGAAGATGAAAAATTCGGGCCAAATGATTATTTGAGTTAGGTATTAGGTGAGGAGAATGAGGAGAGAGTCGGATTTCAATAAGACAAAAACATCACTGTAACGACCCAATGTTTCATTAATGGAAAATCCCTCTTGATCCAGTTAATTGTCTCTTTATAAAAAAAATGTTTTTATAAGATGTCAACTTCTTTGGTTTTATGATAAGAGTTGTGACCGTTACTTTTATAGTCGTTGAACAGTGATCACATGATTATTATAAATATAAGGCTTTAACGAACCCAATTTTACTCAGACAAAGGAAGCAATGGCCTCATCCAGTAGAATTTCCCCATATGAAGCCCATTTGTCGGGGCTCAGAAAAGAGGTGGCATCCTTGGGCTTCTCCCTTGACCAAGCCCAAGCTAATCTTCATTATGTCAAACTCGAACGTGACTGTCTATGGGAAAAGTGGAAGTTTATTGAGATTACCACTCAAGCGATGTTATCTGAGTTGCCCCAAGAGTTTGTCACCATCGCACACCTTACCCTTAGGTCTTATGCGGCTGTTTCAAGGGGTTATGCAACAAATAAGTAGTACTATGTTTATGTACATTATTTTGTATATAATAATGAATATAATTTCTAGTCATTTTTGATACATTGTAAATAGTTTTTAAAGCACAAATGGTGTTTTTAGTTATTATTTAATTAATAAATCCATTTTATTAAATTAAGGGATTTTTGAATTAAATAATATTTTAATAAAATAATATTAATATTATTATATTAATTTTTATTAAATATAAATGATCTTATAATTTTATGAATGCAATTAAAATTTTATATTAAGGTTTGAAAGCCATTTCTGTCAAAACCCGTAAATTTTTGATAAATGTTGGTTTTTATTTTAAAAGATAAAATTAACATATTTATAAATTTGTGTAGATAAAATAAATTTCATTTCTGGAATTAGGACATCAAAATTATCCAACGGTGAATTTTTCATAATTTTCTGAGACAGTCACATGTTTGGGTAAAAATTAAATACCATTTAATTATATAATGTGTTTTATAACATCATAATGACCCAATGGTGATGTAATAAAATACCATAATACTTATGTTCGGCCAATATATGTTTTATCATTAAAATAATGTGATTTTGGGTTTGTTTGACTTACTTTTCAAAGAATTAATGAACCCCTCAAGACTTATTCAACACTTTGCCTTTTTAAATTAATTTCCATGAGAGTGTGACTCACCTCCACATAAGCAACCCTAATTTTTTAATTTTTTTGGACCTTGTACTTGTAAAATATTGTTTTCCTATTTCCGTTTCCAGAAACCATGGTAAAATACCATGGGATGGTTTGCGGTTTGGATTATTTTAATATAAGGGGTCCCAAACCTAAATAATAAAGAATTCTCTCACCTTTCCTATATAAACCCACCCAAGCTCCCACTTCCTCCTCACTAAAATCCCTTGGAGTTCGTCCAACCTCTTCCCTACTCTCTATAGAATCTTCTCAAGGTGCCCCAATCTCCCAATAATCCTCTCAAAAGCCTCTCTCTAGCCTTTGGAAGCACACTTCCAAGTAAGGGATTTTCATCCTTTCTCATTTTTTGTCAATTTTCTTTAAGTTGTATTACCCTTTTAAATTAAATTATGAATGTTGGGGTATGGTTTCACACCTCCCCAATACTTCCCTCTTATTGTTTGAATGATGGGAGACCCCTTTCTCTCTCATTAAATTCCTCCCATGTACACCCATTACTCTGCCAAAATTCTGAAAGGAACTTCTCTCTCTTCTTTTACATTCAAGCAATAATTTTGTATCATGAATCTAAATTCCATTTCAATTGTTGGGACATGTATCTATATGACTTCCTTACTTTCCATTACATGTAAATATGATGAGGAACCCCTTTCTCTCTCATTAACCATTTTTATGAATTCTTATGTCACGCCGTTACGCTGCCGAAATCGCACCGATTTTCTAAGCCAACGTCATTGTGTAGTGAATACCATGCTCATTTCTCCATAAAGGGTATTCACCTTTATGCACATTTACTTATTGATTGTAAAGTTTCATGTATGAATTCCATATTCCTTTATCGTTGAATAAATGATTATGTTTTATGAATTCATGTTTTATGATCCATGTGGCACACTTATGCATGAAATGAAATGTTTAAGAAGGGTGTGCCCATATAGTGCTCCAATGCATTGGGTAAAGTATAGTATCATGATACATCAAGTGAAATGAGTGTTGAATCATGCTAATTCAAGTGCAATGAGGGTTTACTCATGATTCATGTGAAATGAGGGTTTACTCATGCTCCATGTGCAATGAGCCACGGATCATGCTAATTCAATGTTAAGTGTTGTTGCCACATTTCCATGTTATGATTATCATGATTTATCATGCCTTTATGTTCATGTTTCTCTTATTCTATATTGACATGCCTATTTCCTAACATGTATTGTACTCCTCATGTTATTCCATGTGTACTCCCTTCCCGGGCTTTATAGCTCACCCTTTTCTTATGCATGTCCTCAGGTTATCCCATGCAATGCTAAGTACGAAGGAATATAGTGGTCATGTAAAGGAAGTTTTCAATAAAGATGTTGTATTTCATGTTTTAAGTTTTTATGTAATGATCCTAAGCCCCAAATACACTAAACCTCTCGATCTTCTTTGTTGTATCAAGTGAAGTTTTATGTAATAAAGCATGTTTAAGTTGTAATAAAAATCAGGGTTGTCATAGTTTGTATCAGAGGATCGGTTTTGTTATTTTTGGGATTAGGAAACCCTTGTAAATACTTGGATACAAGACTAAGTATAATAAAAACATCCCTATGTTATGGTAAATACTAAGTAAGTGGTTTATCAAAATCAAACAAATACATCCCTGTCTGGATACGAGCAGGTAGAGGCGGCTCTGGCACAGATGTATCCTAGGGGTAAAACACGAAAACACCACTTTGAGATAGACTCAAACGGGAACTGGTGCACGACAACATGCCTTTCTGCACTCTTGGTTACGACACTCCTGGGGGATATGTTTTGATAAATTCACAATCTTAGTATAAACCCTTATTAAGGGAAAAATGCCCCTAAGAATATTTGTTAGAATTAGATCATGAAAAGCCTAGATTGAATCCTATAGACTCATGAGTTAAGGAAATAAAAGTTTATTTATAAGTCATCAACTTTTGTCTTTGGATTACCCTTTATGTGTTACCCCTAACTTTCCTTTTATTCCAGCCAATGGCCGGTAATAGGAGGACTCGGGCTAACAACCGTTGTGAAGATCAGTGTGATGATTGTACTAATGAGATACCCAATCCAATGGGAGCGGGAATCATGAACTTTTTTACACTTCTCTCTCAGCTAACTCAAGTTTTGAATATAAACATGGGTCAAGAGGAACGTCCAAACCCCCATAAGAAAGAACAAGTCACTATAGAGAGCTTCATGAGACAAAGGCCTCCTAATTTTAGTGGATCATCTGATCCCACGATCGCTGAACAATGGATCAACTCCATTTAAAAGATATTCTCTATCCTCCAATGTTCTGAACAAGAGAAGGTTCTCCTGGCGGCTTATCATATGGAGGGTGAAGCTGATCAATGGTGGAAATTGATCAAAAATACAAAGCCTGAGGAGGAGATCGAGGCTTTGGAATGGAAGGAATTCCGGAAGATGATTTTCGATAAATATTTTCCGCGCACCCTTCGTCTTAAGATGGAAAGGGTCTTACTTTCCCTCAAGGAAAAAGATGAAGAATCTGTGGGAGCGTACGAGGAAAACTTCACAAGGCTTGCACGATATGCTTCCGGCTTTGTCGTCACCCACAAATGCAAGGTTGACCTCTTCTTTGGTGGGCTGAATCCTAGCTCGCGGAAAGAATTAGCGATCCATGACTTCGACAGCTATGAGGAAATTGTCTGATGTGCCCTCATGGTCGAAATGGAGATCGGAGAATCACATGGGTATCATGGGGAAAAGAAGCGTAAGGTGGACTTCAATGCTGGTGATCCGATGGATAAATCCAATGGCTCTAAGAAGTTACAGCACCCAACTTGCCAAAAGTGCGGAAAGAAGCACCCTGGAAATTGACTTAAGGGGACGAGGAAATGCTTCAGGTGTGGAAGAGAAGGGAACCTAGCTATTAACTGTCGGCAAGAAGGACCCGCGGCAGCAACAGAGGAGAGGAACGCTCCATTCGAACCTCAACGCATTGTTCAATGCTATAAATGCAACGAACCGGGTAATTTTTCAAATCAGTACCCTAATCCAAGGGTTATCAGAGGCAACCAACAACCTTCAAGACAGCAAGGAAGAGCTTTTTCCATCACTTCTACCGAAGTGAACCCCCACAACGAAGTGGTGACAGGTACTCTAGTTATTCATTCAAGAATAACGAACATACTTTTTGATTCGGGTTCTACGCATTCTTTTATATCTCGAATGTTTAGTAGAACAATCTCGACACCACCAAAAATCATGGAAGTAAAGATGTCCGTGAGTACGAAAAATGGGGAAATCATTGCATACCATGAATATAAGTCCTCCCCTGTTATAATATTTGGATTGAATTTCCCGAAGAACCTCATCATACTCCCTTTGGTGGAATTTGATGCAATTCTTGGCATGGATTGGCTTTCCTTATATAGAGCCAACATAAATTTTCGGGAGAGGGAAATCACACTCCATATGGAGAATTGACCCCCAATTCTTTACAAGTGTTAGGAGGAATATGAATCTCCTTTAGCTCCATCATCTCAAGCATGGATATTACTGCCCTATAAGCACGCGAATCTGGCTCAGATGATTTAGTCCAAAGAAGAAACCATCCTTGAAGAAATTCCAATTGTGAGGGAATTCACGGAAGTGTTTCCTGAGGAACTGCCTGGTCTTCCTCCAAGAAGAGATGTTGAGTTCTCAATTGAACTTATACCTGGGGCGCTACCAATATCCAAGACTCTATATAGAATGGATGTTGTTGAGCTTGAAGAGATGAAGAAACAACTACAGGAGAATCTAGATAAAGGGTTTATACGCCCAAGTGCTTCACCATGGGGTGCACCAGTTCTCTTCGTCAAGAAGAAGGATGGGTCAATGCGGCTTTGCATCGATTATCCTTAACTTAACAAAATCATGATAAAGAACAAGTATCCACTCCCACGAATTGATGACTTGTTCGATCAGTTGTGTGGAACACAATACTTCTCCAAGGTGGACTTGCGGTCAGGATATTATCAAGTAAGGGTGAAGAAGGAAGATATCCCCAAGACTACTTTTTGTACAAGATATGGGCACTATGAATTCATAGTAATGCCTTTCGGACTCACCAATGCTCCATAAATATTCATGGACTTGATGAATAGAGTCTTTAGAGATTACCTTGACAAATTTTTGGTAGTCTTTATAGATGGTATTCTAATATACTCGAAAACCAAGGAGGACCATGAGGAGCATTTAAGAACTGTACTAGAGACTTTGCGCAAGGAAAATCTCTATGCAAAGTACAGCAAGTGTGAGTTCTGGTTGAAGGAAGTCTCATTATTAGGCCATATCATCACAAGCAATGGGATATCTGTGGACCCCTCCAAAACAGATGCAATTGAGGGATGGAAGAGGCCAACATCGGTAACGGATATCCGTAGCTTCTTGGGGTTAGCTGGATATTATCGACGATTTGTGAGAAATTTCTCATGATTGTCAAACCCTCTTACCAAGATAACTCGAAAGGGAGTAAAGTTTGCTTGGAGTGATGAATGCGAAGAAAGCTTCAAGGAGTTGAAAAAGTAGGCTTATCACTGCGCCCGTGCTCACTTTACCGACAAGTGGGGAACTTTTTGTGGTATTCAGTGATGCCTCAAAGAAGGGATTAGGCTGTGTGCTGATGCAGAATGATAAAGTGATATCCTATGCCTCAAGGCAGTTGAAAATCCATGAGCGAAACTATCGAACGCATGATCTAGAGTTGGTGGTGGTGATCTTTTCCTTGAAAATCTTGCGGCATTATCTCTATGGAGAGAAATGTGAGATATATACTGACCACAAGAGTCTTAAATATATATTCACACAGAAAGTGCTTAATATGCGCTAGAGAAGATGGATAGAGCTCATCAAGGGTTATGAATGTTCAATACATTACCACCCTGGGAAAGAGAACAAGGTGGTTGATGCCCTAAGTATAAAGGATCCAGCAATTCTATCAATGATGAGAATTGAGAAGGATCCAATATTCTTAGACTTGATGAAGATGGACGTGGGAATCATAAAGAAGGGAAAATCATCAATCCTTTCACAAATGATTGCTCAACCATCTCTTTTGGAAAGGTTAAAGAATGCTCAAAAGGATGATGTGGGAATTCAAGAAAAAGTGGAAGCTATCAAAAAGGGAAAATCCTCGGAGTTTAATGTTAATGAAGAAGGAATTGTGCGGTTTGGGAAAAGACTATGTGTTCCATCAAGTCCGGAGCTGAAGAATGAACATTTGGATGATGCACATAGTTCAAATTTCTCTATTCACCTAGGGAGCACAAAGATGTATCGAGATCTATGAGAAAACTTTTAGTGGGATAATATGAAGAAGGAGATCACTGAATATACATCAAAGTGCCTGGTGTGTCAGTAAGTGAAGGTAGAGAGGCAGAAGTCTAAGGGGATGATGCAACCATTACCCATACCAGAATGGAAATGGGAGAACATCACCATGGACTTTGTCACCGGACTTCCGAGGACATCCAAAGGCAACAATGCAATCTGGGTTGTTGTGGATCGTCTTACAAAGACTGCACACTTCATTTATATTCGGGAGGATTTCTCATTGGATCAACTGGCACAGATATATATTAGGGAAGCGGTAAGGTTTCATGGAGTACCACTATCTCTTGTGTCTGACCGAGATCCAAGATTCACCTCTATGTTTTGGAAGAGTCTTCAACATGCTCTGAATACTGAACTGAACTTTAGTACGGCCTATCATCCTCAAACTGATGGCCAATCAGAGAGGACTATCCAAACACATGAGGATATGTTGAGAGCATGCTCAATAGACTTTAAAGGAGGATGGGATCAACATCTTCCTCTGGTTGAGTTTTCTTATAATAACAGTTTCCACTCAAGCATCCAAATGGCACTATATGAAGCCCTTTATGTGAAAAGGTGCATAACACTGGCATGTTGGGAAGAGGTCGGTGAACGTAAGTTGCTTGAACCAGAAATGTTCGAATAAATGGTGGAGAAGGTGAAAACCATTCAGCAGCATATCAAGGCAGCCCAGAGTCGACAGAAGAGTTATGCAGATAATCGTCGATGAGACATTGAGTTTAAAGTTTGAGACATGGTGTTTTTACGCATATCTCTGTGGAAGAAGGTCATGAGGTTTGGAAAGAAAGGGAAGTTAAGTCCAAGGTACATCGGCCCCTTCGAGATTTTGGATCGTGTTGGGGCTGTGGCCTATCAGCTAGAACTTCCACCTACTATGGCCAAGGTGCATGATTTCTTTCATGTATCCCTCTTAAGGAAGTACATACTGGACCCTTCACATGTACTCTCTTCCTAGGTGGTACAATTGGAAGATGATCTTTCTTATGAGGAGCAACCAGTGAAGAACTTAGATCGTAGAGAAAAAGTTCTACGAAATAAGACAATGCCCCTCGTCAAGGTGTTTTGGAGAAATCACAAGTTTTAAGAAGCGACTTGGGAGTCGGAGGATATGATGAAGCTGAGTTACCCACATTTTTTTTAGTGTGGGAAAAGAAAAATTTCGAGGGTGAAATTTCTTAGGGGGGAATATTGTAACGACCCAATGTTTCATTAATGGAAAATCCCTCTTGATCCAGTTAATTGTGTATTTATAAAAAAAAAATTTATAAGATTTCAACTTCTTTGGTTTTATGATAAGAGTTGTGACCGTTACTTTTATAGCCATTGAACAGTGATCACATGATTAGTATAAATATAAGGCTTTAACGAACCCAATTTTACTCAGACAAAGGAAGCAATGGCCTCATCCAGTAGAATTGCCCCATACGAAGCCCATTTGTCGGAGCTCGGAAAAGAGGTGGCATCCTTGGGCTCCTCCCTTGACCAAGCCCAAGCTGAGCTTCATTATGTCAAGCTCGAACGTGACCGTCTACGGAAAAAGTGGAAGTTTATTGAGATTACCACTCGAGCGATGTTATCCGAGCTGCCCCAAGAGTTTGTCACCATCGCACACCTTACCCTTAGGTCTTATGCGGCTGTTTTAAGGGGTTATGTAACAAATAAGTAGTACTATGTTCATGTACATTATTTTGTATATAATAATGAATATAAGTTCTAGTTATTTTTGAGACATTGTAAATAGTTTTTAAAGCACAAATGGTGTTTTTAGTTATTATTTAATTAAGAAATCCATTTTATTACATTAAGGGATTTTTGAATTAAATAATATTTTAATAAAATAATAATATTATTATTATATTAATTTTTATTAAATATAAATGATATTATAATTTTATGAATGCAATTAAAATTATATATTAAGGTTTGAAAGCCATTTCTGTCAAAACCAGTGAATTTTCGATAAATGTTGGTTTTTATTTTAAAAGTGAAAATTAACATATTTAGAAATTTCTTTAGATAAAATAAATTTCATTTCTGGAATCAGGACGTCGAAATTATCCAATGGTGAATTTTTCATAATTTTCTGAGATAGTCAAATTTTTGGGTAAAAATTAAATACCATTTAATTATATAATGTGTTTTATGACATCATAATGACCCAATGGTGTTGTAATAAAATACCATAATACTTATGTTCGGCCAATATATGTTTTATCATTGAAATAATGTGATTTTGGGTTTGTTTGACTTACTTTTCAAAGCATTAATGAACCCCTCAAGACTTATTCAACACTTTGCCTTTTTAAATTAATTTTCATGGGAGTGTGACTCACCTCCACATAAGATACCCTAATTTTTTAATGATTTCGGACCTTGGCCTTGTAAAATATTGTTTTCCTCTTTACATTTCCAGAAACCATGGGCAAATACCATGGGATGGTTTGTGGTTTGGATTATTTTAATATAAGGGGTCCTAAACCTAAATAATAAAGAATTCTCTCACCTTTCCTATATAAACCCACCCAAGCTCCAACTTACTCCTCACTAAAATACCTTGGAGTTCGTCCAACCTCTACCCTACTCTCTCTAGAATCCTCCCAAGGTTCCCCAAACTCCCAAGAAGCCTCTCACAAGCCTCTCTCTAGCCTTTGGAAGCACACTTCCAAGTAAGGGTTTTTCTTCCTTTCTCATTTTTTGTCAATTTTCTTTAAGTTGTATTACCATTTTAATTTCAATTATGAATGTTGGGGTATGGTTTCCCACCTCCCCCATACTTCCCACTTATTATTTTAATGATGGTAGACCCCTTTCTCTCTCATTAAATTCCTCCCATGTACACCCGTTACTAGGCCGAAATTCCGAAAGGAACTTCTCTCTCTTCTTTTACATTCAAGCTATAATTTTGTATCATGAATCTAAATTCCATTTCAATTGTTGGGACATGTATCTATATGACTTAGTTACTGTCCATTACCTTTAAATATGATTATTAACCCCTTTCTCTCTCATTAACCTTTTTTATGAATTCTTATGTCACGCCGTTACGCTGCCGAAATCGCACCGATTTTCTAAGCCAACGTCATTGTGTAGTGAATACCATGCCCATTTCTCCATCAAGCGTATTTAACTTTATGCACATTTAATTATTGATTATAAAGATTCATGTATGAATTCCATATTCCTTTATCGTGGAATAAATGATTATGTTTTATGAATTCATGTTTTATGATCCATGTGGCACACTTATGCATGAAATTAAATGTTTAAGAAGGGTGCGCCCTTATAGCGCTCCAATGAATTGGGTAAAGTATAGTATCATGATATGTCAAGTGCAATGAGTGTTGACTCATTCTAATTCAAGAGAAATGAGGGTTTACTCGTGCTTCATGTGCAATGATGGTTTACTCATGATCCATCTGCAATGAGCCACGGCTCATGCTAATTCAATGTTAAGTGTTGTTGCCACATTTCCATGTTATGATTATCATGCTTTATCATGCCTTTATGTTCATGTTTCTCTTATGCTCTATTGACATGCCTATTTCCTGACATGTATTGTACTCCTCATGTTATTCCATGTGTACTCCCTTACTGGGATTTATAGCTCACCCTTTTCTTATGCATGTCCTCAGGTTATCCCATGCAATGCTAAGTACGAGGGAATGTAGTGGTCATGTAAAGGAAGTTTTCAATAAAGATGTTGTATTTCATGTTTTAAGTTTTTATGTTATGATACTAAGCCCCAAAGACACTAAAAATCTCGATCTTCTTTATTGTATCAAGTGATGTTTTATGTAATAAAGCATGTTTAAGTTGTAATAAAAATCAGGGTTGTCATAATCACCCACTAGGTGTTGGCCCTCATCAAATGCATCTCAATCCTCTCAGACCACTGAGCTGTAAAATTATCTTGCAGAAGAACCTGATGCCAAAAATAATATCTTTAAAGAAGCATGATTGATGTAAGCTAATTACTGAACAAATGCTAAATTATATATAAGTTATAAGTATATCAAATCCATCAGAGGATTCTATATACTTTGATTCATATATTGAATCAATGAAATCTTTATATGCTTCCCCAAGTGATATAAATTAATATCCTAATGGTGGTCGAGCTGATAGTGGTTGTGGTGGTGGTGGTGACGATGATGGTGATGTTGTAGCTACGGGTACTATATATTATGTTATTGGAGATGAGAATGTTTTTGATGGTGATAAGGATTTTAACGTTGGTGAAGGGGGATATATTAATCCCCTACATTTTTGAGTTAGAAATAAATATACAAGTGGATGTTGTTTATGCTTGAATTGATTTTATTGTATCGATGTGTATGTATGTAATATTATTTTAAATGGGTTGGAAATTATTAGAAGTTTTTGATTGAATGAAAATGTGCAATATATGTATTTAATTGAATGTGTACTGTGGTTTTTATTTTATATGAAGGTTTTGGATGGGTTGGAAGGGTTTCTAATACAAAATAGGGATAGGTTTCTATACACATGGTTTGATGAACTGTGGGTATATGGTTTCTACTGTGAAAATATATACCTAAGTAATAACCAAAGATGTGGGTATGATATAATCACCCAAGATATACCCATAGTTTCTACTGAAACAATGTTTATACCTCCATACCATTGGATCCGTCATCCATGGTTTATAAAACGGTGGGTATAAGCTATGTTTCCAGATGTAAATTATGAACACCTTACAATAATTAGGAGATAAATATATAAATTATGAATTTTTTTAGAGAAATGTTTGAGATTAATCCTAGAGAATAAGAATCTGATAAAAAATATCGTGATGATAAAAATAAAATTACAAAGTTAATTTTAATTAATCTAATTAGTACTTTTATGAAATATGATGGTGTTTTGAAAAGAGATAATGAAAATATAATAAAAATAAAGTATCTTTTTATTCTACATAAAATTTGAAGAACCAAATTTATCACACATAAATATTACATATTAGTAGATGAATATTAATTACATGACAAAAAGATCAATGCCAGAATCATTTCGACCAGGTTCCTTTGGAAACATGGGAACATAAATAAACGGTCCATGAGTGAGCTACTTCACCTACCAATAATTTCTTAATAATTAGAACTCTTATTTAAAATATCTTACATAATATAGTTCCTCATATTCTAGGTAATGAAAATATAATAATGGGTAAGCATATATGCTCAGTATGGGTAGAAGAGGGATATATCAATGTGACATTTGAAGAAGGGTATGAGAACATGATAATAATATTTGAAATGCCATTTTTTTTATGTCATAGATCATAATATTGAGTCATGGAGTAACTTTTAGCAGTTCATTGGACATGAATGATAAAGGAATCAAATAAAAAAAAATAAATGATATCATAACATTTGTGTACAACATAGACATGCAGAGAACATATAATCATAGAAAACATTATGTCAATGCTACCCATAAAGTCATTATAATATTTTTGTCTTGGGATAACCAACCATTTTCCTGCTTTAGTCTTGGGATAACCTCATGTGTTCACTCTTTTAGTCTTGGCTAACCACCCATATACTCTCTTCGAGGCTTGAGATAACCACTTATGTACCCTTTGAGCTCATATAAAAGTAATCAATACCCAACATATTGGAAGGTGATATAGTTCCCACATATTCCATAATGAAATTAATAAATATTCATTCCCCATGATATTAAAACATTTAAAATATCAGAACCCATTAAAATAAATGGGTTTTATAAAAAATTTCAGCATTTCATAACTCATGAAAACGAAATGGGTTTCATAAACATATCTTCATCAAAAACATAAACCATGAAAAGTATAAATAATTATGGTATTATTGGATCATATAACTAATAAATATAATGTATCATCAAAGGATTTCATCTTAGATGTAAAAATAATTTGAAAGAAAAATTACTTCAAACATTTATAGAGGGAAATAATTTTTTTTGAGAATCACATTACTAAAACTATATATAAAAAAAATATTACAAAATTAATTTCCTTAAAAAATAACCTTGAATACATATAACTGATTATTTAAAAATAATTTAAAATATTTCTTGAAAAAAATATCCTTTATTTAAAATTATTATTTTAAAAAATATAAATCTATAAAATAATTCAGAAATCCTTTTCATTTAAAATAAACTCAAAAAAAAATAAATATTTAAAAATAATATAAAAATTTTCTTATGGAAAATAACTTTTAAAATTTTAAAACATATTATTTTAACATAAAAAATTTTCAAAATTCATTTACGTAAAGATAACCTTCAAAACATATAAAAGAATATTTAAAATTATTTTAAAAAATTTATTGATGAAAATATCATTTATAATTTTAAATACACTTTTTTAAATCATTAATCATTTTAAAAATATTTTTTGTTGAAAATAACCATTGAAACTTATAAATTAATCTTAAAATCACTGATTGTTCATGAATCTGTGAAATTTCACACATGCTAAAAAATGAATCATTTAACATTATTGATATCTAAACGGGGTATGTTTTGAAAATGACATGAAGATTACTTTTAATTTTTTTTAAAAGTTAAAAATGAGTATAAATAAACTTGAAAAAAATCCCGAAGGAACATTAAAAAAAATTGAATTTTTTTATAAAACATGTATATAGAAGAATAATATTCTTTACCAGAGAGAGAAATAAAATAGTTTTTGTTTAAAACATTATTTTGGAATGATGAGTACGCAAAGAGAGAAAAATTAAGGTAAAAAATATATTATGATATTAAAAATAAATACTAATAAACTTTATGAGTTTCATGAGATATAGATCATATTATTTCATTATTGGAAGATTAAGCATAAAAAATCCCAAAAAACAATGATATTGTTTCATAAATCCTTTACCACTAGGGTAACATTGAATCATAAAAAAATGAAATAATAACATTAAATTATTCATAAAATATCATTATATTTAAAAAAATAAATTATATTACATGTAAATAGTTCATTATATAAATCCCAAAATTTAAGATAGGCACATAACATAATGTATGTCCCAAATAAGATAAATTGAGAAAAAAATCTCAAACCTTATGTCTCCACTTCTTTCATAAACATTATAACCTCCTTTATAATAAAAAAATTTATTATATATATATATATATTAATCATACATACATAATAATATCATAGAACATATGATTTACATGGGACCTTTTTTACCCGTTTATTAAAAATTCTTTATTAAAATCACATTTCAGGTAATAACTACATCGTTTTTCATGAATGTTTTGAATTTTTTATTTTAGATCCTCTTACATTGATCATGGTTCCATAATATATTTAATTTTAACCTTGTTAAAAATATAATATATATTTAGTATATATTTATTTAGATTAATCTATAAAATTTAGAGATAGAAAATGAAATACATCATTTACGGAGACGGTAGGTCGTACGTACACATAAAATTGAATCCATTTTCTCGAAGGATGAAACAAAATAAATGTAATAAATATATTTATTTTTAAAAATAATATTTATTTCATATATATCATATATATTCATGAAAATTTCCCTTATTACCTTCCATGTAAGGAGTTATAGAAAAACGAATCACATCACTTCGTGAGGCAATAGTTCATCATACACACGAACGTTGTTATTGTATCCCCCACATAATTGAAAGTAAGAAGGTATATATGATAAAATAACTAAATAGGTATAATTATGTTAATAATATAACATATAATCTTTTAATTAATATTTATTTCCATCTCAGTAAAATAGATACGAAAAACACATCACATCGGTTTGCGATGTGGGAGTCTGCAGTACACATGAGTGAAGTTATTATCTTCCAAGGGGTAGGGAGGTAAGAGTGTAGATGTATTATTATTTTTAAAAACTTATAATAATATAATAAATATAATATATAAATATTAAACCCATCATTAAATCTATCTACGACAGGTGGTAATGGAAAACAAATAACATTGGATCGCATAACAGTAGTCTTCCCTACACATGAATGATGATTTAATAGACTGCTTGATGAAAGTGGAGATGGATTTAGGATATAAAATTAATATAATAACATATATGTATATTGGAGATTATACTTTTAGTAATTTATAAAATAGTGAAAATATTTGAAGGATTTGGAAGAAAAAGTAAGCCAGAAATGCATAGTTATAAACGTTACCTCTACTTGAGACAACTATGTAGGTTTAACCTAAAACATGCCTATATTGAATTTATAATATGAAAAAAGTATTTTAGTATGTGGTTATGGATTTAAATAATGTATTTTTGTAGGTATTTTTCAATCCAATGGGTTTTTGACGTGTGAATAGGAGACGAAAATGGTGGCCTTTTATAAGTGGGGGAGAGAACACACATAAAATATTTGAAAAAAATAATGTGTACACACGTTTTCCACCTTAAAAAAGTTTCCGAAATGGATAATTATAAAACAATATATGTCAATATGGTCATAAAATTGTTTTTGGACATGTTTATAGTCCATTTTAACCTTTATTGTTTTAGTTTAGCCCCCAAAAAACTCTTTTTAGCCTTAACTACAATAATAAATTTTTATTTTGAATTGTTGTAAAAAATTAATCTGAGAGAATTATATAAAATTAATTATTATTATTACAAATATATAATCCATTTTTCCTAATTTCATTCATTAAATTGGTAAATTTTAATTTAAAATTAATCCCATAAAGTGGATGAAAAAGTGGTTTTTCAAAGAGAATATCTTCAATGGATTAAAAAGTTTTCAAATTAAAATTCAATATGTGCCTATTTAAAATGAATTAAATTGGATTAATGAATATATTATTATAATAATTTTATTTTAACATCATATTAATGATTTTTTATGATTATAAATTATTTAAATGAAATATAAATTTATAATTAAAACAAGTATTTTTCACTCTTCACTAGAAAATTTACCTTTTGCGAGAATTCCAAAAAATATCACACCAGAATAATTATAAAATGATTATTTCAAAAATTAATTTTATTTTTTCAAATAATATTCTGAATACTGGGAAAATTAATTTTATAATGACTTCTCTAAATGTGAAAAAAAAATAGTTTTTAGAAAAATAATGCTTTAATCATATAATTGAATTTATTATTGTCTCATGGTTAGAAAAAAAAAAGATTATTATTAAAAAATTATAAATAATATATCATATTGAAATTAAATTAAATTAATTCACTGAAAGTTATTTTTTTAATTTATTGAGGTAAAAAATATTTTTTCCCAGAAAAATTGTTTTTCAAAAAAATATTTTCATTCCTTTCAAGTGGTATTGTTTTTATTTATAATTAATTTTCCACCAAAGAATTCATTTTATACACATATGTAAAACACATATTTTAAAAATTTAGTAAATCATATTCATATATGAAATTCTAATAGATTTTTGATAACTATTATATTAAATAATAAAATTCTAATAGTATGTCGTGTTTTATTAAAACTCATTTTTTTGAAAAATTTAAGCTATAAAAATGTATATAGTTGAAAAAACATTTCAAAAAATCTCATGGTGATGCATTTTATCCCCCTTAAAATGAATTTATCCATTAAAATTATTCAATTTGATTAAAAATGAGGATACATTTTCCTCATTACATCCGCAGGTTCTAATATAGCTTCCTCAAGATGGGGGTTTCACTAAAAAAACAATGACCAGGTATGTGGTCTTGTTTCAAATAACTTTATCTTTATTATCCAGAATATTTATTGGTATTTCCTCATGATAAATATCAGGAAAAAATTTAATGAACTCTAGGTTCTATACATTTGATGGGTTATGTACCTAATTACATGAAAGAGATGTATGGATCACATCTTGGTCTTACGAGAGGTTCGGTGGAAGCGCCAAAAGATAAGATAAAATTACAATTTGATCAAGAATTTAAAAAGGGCCCAAATATCTGGGGTTAATATTTCCAACATATCATATGAAAAATTTTATCCTATGGTTATGCTTCGATCACCTTCTACTTCATCCATGAAATGAATACTCAGGATGAGTATGTCTTGCCTACGTTAATAAAATCATCATAAGATTCATAATTAATTTGTTTAGATTATTAATACTTATAAAAACCAAAATGTTTAAAAAAATTATCCAATAAGTTAAAAAGTTCAACTTAATCCATATCCATGAACAGTTAACCTTAAGAATCCTCCAATTATAACAAAAATTTAAATAAAAAAATATTGAAATAAGGTCACTAAATTTCAAAAAATAACTTATAATGACTCCCCAAACAATATGATATAGATTTTAATGTCACATTACAAATGTGTGAATATATTGATAATATATTTTCAAAAAACATTTTAATATCTGGAATCACAATAATACCATAATGAGAACATACAAGATTTCAGAAATTAAATATTTTTCTCTTCCTTGAATAAAATTAATTTTTTTAATATATTCCATAAATCAAAAACATTTCATAACTCCACCATAAAACACTTTTTGGTTAATTAATTAATCAGTTCCGAGGAGATCAACACTATCCAATTTACATTATCTAGATCTATCATTTCTTTATTCCCACATCATTATCTCATCATTAGAAACATATTTAGGGTTATCTTTCCCTTAATAATATGTCTTCCATAAAATATCATCGTGACATTAAATCAATTTTATAGGTCATCATCAAAATTCAATATGTTATTGAAAATACATATTTGAAAAACATCTAAATTTATATATATATATATATCATTATTCATATAACATAGTACGTGTATTCCCATACATAGAAACATTAATCATTCCACTACATTCTTAAACCATTTACGAGTCTTTATAAACTTATTTCTTATTTGTTATTTTTTATTATATAAAATATTAATCGTGTATTATGATTCATCAACCGCAATTTAATCATTCTTCTTCCATTAAATATAAACAATTCTATTCGAACAACCCATACATTTCATATGTCAATCCTATTCTCTTCATCATAGTCATTATAACCATTTCTCATAAAACCTTACTAATTTTATTTACAATCATTCCCCCTAGGGAATGAATTTTCATGATGACTAGACACTTCACATTTGAAACATTCATCGATTTGATGACACCTTAGGGATTCTATTATTATCATCCATTACATTAACAAAACATTTAGATTTTACTCAAATATTACTTGTTAGGTGTTCTTTTTTTCCAAACTCCTGCCAAATTATAATTTCTCTAAGACATTAACTTTAGGGATTCTTCATAAATTCTCAACATATTTGAAATTGAATATACTTACCTCTGTATTATTCACCACAAATACTCTGAACGAAGTCTATCCTTCTCTTCTTTGGTGAGTTATATATTTGGTAAATTTTTATGTTTTTAATCATATATCATGATTAATAATTAAGAATAACCACAATATCCTTCACTCCATTCATCATCCAATTTGGTTTCTCATCAACACCATGTATGTCACATTCAACATTAACAAAGTTTCTTATAGTTACCACCATTGACTAAAACAAAAAATCATTGTGTGTGAAATAATATTCATAGTGGGAACCACATAATCATGAAAAATAATTTATACTCTAACAAAATATTGAAACAATATTTTTGATTGATGACATCTTAAATTTAACCTATTTCATTCTTAATTAATATATGTTCAAATACATCATAAGGATTTGTAAAAAAATGTTTATTAACCAACCAATATCACCAGGGAGTGTCAAACAAGGTGTGTAATATGACCTATATTAATGTAACATGTAACCTTCATCCAAGATCGATGAGCCTTTTTCAAATTTATTTTTTCTAGGTACATCTATTCCAGAACCATGGCCACCTGTAGTATCCAACTATGGATATATTTATAGGAAACCACACACCCTATCTTTCACATGTATTCCTTGATTTTTCTCTATATTTAGTATTATCTTTATATTTATCCTTAAACAAATATTTATAAATATAATTTTATATATCCATAGGGATCTCACAATATTTTTCTCATACTATATTCTAATGTATAACTAAACCTTTCTCTAATAAAATTTTATGGACATTAATTTATCAAACATAAATATTATATCTTAGTAGAAGAATACTTAGTAAATAATATAAGGATTCATTCTAAAATAATTTAGGTCAATTGAAATTGAAAACTCATAAACATAAATAACTTTTCTATAAGTGAGCTACATCATCTCCCACTAAGTTCTTCATAACTATCACCCTTCTTAAACATATCATACATAATAATTTTCTTCATAACATAGGGAAAGAAAACATAATAAAGGGAGAAATCAGATTTTTTATAAGGGTAATGAAGAGGGATATCAACATAAAATGAGTCTAAGGGTATTATAACCTAATAATAACATTTAATAAAATACCCTTCATATCATAAGTCATAATCTTGAGTCAGGTCATAAATCTTGGTAGTTTATAGGACATGAATAATAAAATAACAAAGAAAAATATTCCATGAGGGCATAAAATTGTCATATGACATAGGGTTGTGTAAAAAAAGCATAGAAAACATTATTTCAAGGATACCCACTAAGATATTCATAACTTTTTAATATTGGGAAAACCACCTATGTACGTGTTTTTGGATTGGGATAACCTCTTATGTACCCTTTTTTAGGTTTGGTCTAACCACTTTTCTACCCTCTTTAGGGCTTTGTATAACATATTGTATACCCTTTTATATCATATAAAATTATTCATTACCCAATGAATTAGAAAAATATATAGGTCTCACCTATCAAATAATAAAAATTATACATATGTGTTTCATAATATCCTAAAAATTCCACATATCAGAACCCATTAAAAAAATTAATTTCATAAAACATTTCATTATAATTGAACCATGAAAATGAAATTTGTTTCATAACAATTGTGTCATTATAGGCATAAACCAAAATAATAATGATTAGATATGGTATCATTGGATTATATATCCAATCATGATTGTATAAAATTAGTTAACCTCATCTTAAATAGAAACATATATTTAATGAGAAAACAGAGTGAACATTTCTTGAGGAAAATAAAATTTCTTTGAAAATAATATTTAAAAAAAATACATTCATAAAATATTTCATAATTATTTTAATTTTAAAATAACATTAAAAACATATAAATTAATCTTAAAAAGTCATTAAAGACATTTTTTGAGTAAAATAGAATCTCATTGAAAATCATGTTTTTAAAAATATAAATTTATAAAATACTATAGTAATAAATTTCCTTTAAAATAAAATAGAAAATTTACAAAGGAATATTTAAAAAAAATTCTTAAGGAAAATATAATTTACACTCTAGAAAACTTTATTTAAATTATAAAACAGTTTTTATATTTTTTTTAAAATAACATTTTAAACGTATAATGAATTATATAAAAATAATTTAAAAAATTTCTTGAGTAAAATATCCATTAAAATTTGGAAAACCCATTTTTTAAGACATAAAATAGTTAAAAAATAATTTTTTTTGAGAATAAGCTTCTAAATTTATAAATTAACATTTAAAACATTAGATGGTAATGATGGATGGAAATGTAATACATGTTAAAACAATGATTCCTTTTACATTTTTAGTAAATGTAAAACAACCATTATTCTGAAAATTAATTAAAGATTAATTTTGAAAAAAATTAAAATTCAAAAAATGTTTATAATTAATTTAAAAATCCCATAGGAAAATTAAGATATTTTTGAGAGATATTTTATAAAAAAATTATGCAAGAAAAAAGGTTTTTCGACCAAATAGAGAGAAAAAAGTAAGTGTTCTATAAAGACATTATTTTGCGATAATTAGTAAATAATGAGAGAAAAATGAAGGGAAACATATATTCACATGAAATAAACCAAGGTTAATAAAATTAATTATTTTCTTGAGAGATATATCATAAAATTTCCTTACCAGAAACATATATATAAACAATTTTGATAAAAGATAAAATTGTATCATAAAACCCTAACCCTTTTTGTAACATTGATTCATAAAACATATGAAATAATAACATGAAATTAAATCAATAAATTAAATCTAAAAGGGGATTTATATAATCCTCATAAAATAATATAGTTTTATAATATAATGTAAATCCCAAAGAATATAAATTGATAAAAAAATCATATACATTAAGTCTTGACTTCCGTCATACACATCTAAACATCTTATATAATAAGTAAAACATTATTATAAATATATTACAAAAGAATAATTATATATATCATACCATATATTATTTACTTATAATATTTGCTTCCTTCATTATCAATAATTCCTTATTAAAATCATATTTTGGGTAATAACTAGTTTGTTTTCCATATAGGTTTTGTTTTTTACTTTCTATCACCTTACATTTATCATTGTTACATAATATATGGAATGTTAAACATGATTTAAATATCATATATATTCATTATATATGTATCTGTATTATTCCATAAAATCTAGAGATAGAAAATGAAATACAATATTCATGGAGATGGTAGGTTGTACATACGCATGAATGCAATTTCTATTATCTCGAATAATGAAATAAAATAATGGTAAATAATATATTAAATTTATTAAATAATTTGTATTTCATATATATCATATATATTAATTAAATTTAACCTTATTACCTTCCATAAAATTATTAGTGAAAAATGAAATACATCACTTCACAAGGTGATAGTTCTCCGTAGACACGAATGATGTCATCATATCAGTAAAGAAATTGAAAGTTAGAAGGTATATGTTATATAAAAACTCCCTAATTATAATTATGTTAAAATATTCATATATGTTTGTTTACTTTATCATAATTACTTTCCACATAAAATAAATTAAAAACCCATTAAATCGGTTCACATGGTGGTAGTTCGATGTACACATGAGCACTGTTATTTTTTACAATGGGTTGTGAGGTAAGAAAATATATATGACATTATAATTGTAGCTGTATACTAATAACATATTATATCATATATAAATATTATATCCATCATAATATCTAGTCATGAGAGGTGGTTATGGAAAACGAATAACATCGAATCGCAAGGCGGTAGCCCACCGTACACACAAAATATGACTTCAAACCCCATTTGATTGAAGAAGATATGGATATGGGTTATGAAATTAACATATTAAAATCTAATTATATGGAATATAATTTTTTTAATTTTTTTATCATTTTTTTTAAATATTTTAATTTTTTACAAGATGATGTAAATTTAAAATGTGTAGTGAAAACACAACCTCTTCTTTAGACAACCACATTAGGTTTAACCTAAATCCTCCATCGATTAGATTTTTGGTCTCCAAAATTCTCTAGGATGTGGTTAAGGAATTAAAAAAATTATTTGGGAATTTAATTTATAATAAAATGAGTTCTCTTTGTATGAATATGAGAAGAGAGGGGGTGGCCTTTTATAATAATGGGAGAGGACATAATTTCAATTTTTGAAATGGATAATCTATACCCACGTTTTTATATAAAAAAAGTATCCAAAATGGGTAATTATCAAACTTAGTAGGATATAATATCCATATATGTCAATAAATTTTTTTTTTTCAATGTTTTGAGGTCATTTTACACCTTATATTTTTTGTTTAACCCCATAGTAAAACTGTTTTCACCTTAATCATGTTAATTAACTTTTATTGTATTTACTATTAATTTTGCTCAGAAATTATATTGGCCTAATTAGATCATATTAATTGTTATTATTCCAAATATGGGATTCATTTTCAAAATAATTAATTCATATAAGTGGAATATATTAATTTTTAATTAAACCCATAGACGAGATGAAAATTTTGTCTTTCAATAAGAAAACATGCAACAGATTAAAAAATAATATCAAAATTAAATAAGAAATTGATTCAAATAAAAAAAATTGTTTATAAATATATAATTGAACTAGTTTTACTTTTAACACAATATTAATAAAATTTTTATTCTTTTCAATACATTAAATTAAAATTTAATTATTAACGTAAACCATATTTCTTCACCAATCAATGAAAATTGTATCTATAATAGAAAATCATTAAAAATTCACCCCAATATAATTTTGAAATTATGATTTAATATATGAATTAAATATTTTAAAATAAATTTTCATAAATTTTCGTAAATTAATTTCAAAATAAGTTTACAAAATGTGACAAAACATCTTTTTAGTAAAATAATCTTTTTATGTAAAATTAGATTTTTTTTCTCATATCTAGAAAACACATATTATAAATGTCACAAATTGGAAATAATATATATATATATATGACTTTCAAATCATTCATAAAAAGTGAATTGTTTATTTTATTGAGTTAAAATGTGTTTGTGTGTAGAAAAAATAGTTTTTTAAAAAAATATTATATTAAAGTGATTCTTAGTTTTCATTTCTAATTATTTGGTTACCAAAAAATTGATTTTATACACATTTTTAAAACATATATTTTCATAATTTATTTCATCCTATTCATACCTTTCATTCCCACAGGTAGGTAATAACTATTATATTAAATAATAAAATTTTAATAGTATGCCACATTTTGTTAAAACTAGGTGTTGCGTGTAAAGAAAGATATCAATAAAATTAAATTTATTTGAAAAATGTATATTTAGTAAAATATCAAGGTGTTACGTAAATGTTTTCTAAAAAATAAATTTTATTTAATAAGGTTTTAAATAATTTAAAAAAGAAACCTAACCATGAAATAGAAAGTTATTAATTAGAACAAAAGGAAAATGTATTAGCTGATCTTGCTAAGAGTGAGTACAAGATAGTTGGAAATAATGATTTTTGTTATGATGATATGAATAATACTAAATAAATAATGAGAATTATTTTTTATTGGCGATATGCTATGATTATAAGAAAGTATGTTATTTCAGACCTGATTACAAGAAATGATATGACAAATTGAAACACTAAGAAGTTATAAAGAAAAAATGGAAATAAATATTTGATTGTTTTTGACAGGTGGACTTGCAGTGGTGAAGATAGTTCTTAAGGGGATTTTTTTTGATAGTTATAATAATCAAAAAGTCATGTTTTTTTATTATTGACTTTATAAGAATGATTAATGATATAAGGAAAAGTAATATAATAAACCCCATACTAATATTACAATAAGAGATAATTATCCTAATTCTAATCATGATTGTGATTCAAAATATTTTGAAAAATAAAAAACTAGTTCATTCGATGAAGGTGATCATTTACCTAGTTTTGAATAAGTTTTTATATTTTATGAACTATAAGACAAACAAAGTAGTAACGTTTCTAAATAATATGATTGTGTTAAAGTAGATCTTTCCAAATAAAATTCTATGATTTGAAAATATTCTCAATAAGTTAATAACTTTTCAAAGAAACATGATAATAAAACTATTTCTTCTTTTACTAATGAGGATAATTATTTAGTTATAAAATTAAATTATAATATTTTGATTCTATATAGGTTACTAATAATTTTTTTACTAATTATGATAATTTCTATAATATGTACAAAAACATAAATATCTTATAATTATTTCAGGGATTCAATTTACAAACTATGAATATATTTAATAAATAATTTTTTTTACCTAAAAGTACACCATTATCTTCTAAATTTCAATGTGGTGGACATTGAAAAATTATTTTTCATTCAATAAAGTACAATAGTTCAGATTCCATAAAGAATATTATCTTAAGGAATTCGAATCTATTCAGAACAATAGAGTTGGACCGATACAGATTACTAAAATCTTATTTTTTAACAATTCTAGACTCAAGAAGGTTAGGGTTCCAAAAATATAATTTTTTATGTTTCAAGGAAAATAAAAACAAAAACATATTGTATATGTATAGTAATTTTTCCCTTCATATGGTTGGAAAGAAGACCTTATTCAAAAATATTATAAAGATTAAATTTCGAAAAATTTATTTTGGTGATAATTATCAATGATAAATATAAGGAATATATAATATTTTTTCATGTAAAACCAATAATTTCAAATATTTTATTTGATATTGGTCTTAAGAAAAACATTATAAGAATAAGAAAATTATGTGATGAAAGTTACATCATGAAATTCAGGAATAAAAAATATATTGATCAAATATTATATGGTAAATCTATTCTTTTTTCCAATAGGCATGAGAATGTTCACACACTCAAGGATTTTGGGTTTATATTTTTTTAAAGACGTATTTTTTGTTATAACAGAAGGGTCCTTTATTTAATTAGAAACCAAAATACATCACCCTAGAGCTAAGAACATAGATACAAGAAACCATTTCCTTCAAGATAAAAAAATATATTATTTTATAATTCATCATAACATTTTAAGAATGTTATGATATTTTTACAAGACCCCCAAATTATGAAAAATTTGAATATATTAAATAGAATCTAAGAATCGTTATCATAAAATAATCAATCATATCTACTTCATGTTTAGACATATCTTTAAAGTAAATACTCTTTAAATGGGGGAGATAATTTTTTCTTTGTATTTTTTTTAATTTTATAAAAAAAAATATATTCCTTGGAAAAAACATTACAAAAAGTATGTTAAGATATAAATTTATAAAAAAATTATATAATAAATTTCTCATTATTTTGACTGAATTTTTTTTTAAATACTTTAAGACAATTTTTTTTAGAAAACCCAAAAGTTAAAATTAATGGGCAAATATTTATAATAAATTTTATAAATTTACTCTGTAAAAGTTAATTTCTATATCTTTAGTTTCACTATAAATTTTTATAGTATTTTTTCTTTGTTAATAGTTTTTATTTTTTCTTACCTAATTTTTTTGCAAACTTATATGTTTTGTCATAAAAATAATCCAAATATATATATTTATATATTTAATTTTATAATAAATCTTCCAAAGTTGTTATATTTTACAAATATTTTGAGAATTAATAACAATCATTGATCAAAATGAATCTTTTAGATTCAACTATTAGATCTAGAGAGGTTTAAGCACTGTAATGAACTAATAATTTTTTAATGATGTCACTTTTATGAATGAATAAATTCCTTATCAATTAATCTAGTTATAGAAAACAAGTCCACTACTTTGGTTATTCTTGATAGTTATAGTCTCTTGAATTTAAAATACCATTAAGGATAATAATAATAAATAATATAATTGTTTTATAGTGAACATTAATATTTATATATTAAGGGTTATGATAAATTTTAGTTGACATATGCATAAGAACAAATGGTCCTGACCAGTAGGATCACACTCCATAGAGTCCATTTATCAGAGTTTATGAGGGAGATAGTATTTGTGGGATTTACCCCCTGAACAATCCCATTAACAGATTTAGTAACTAAATTATGAGGGAAAACATTTATGGGATAATTTTAAGCTCATCGGTCCCACATCCCAATCCATATTCACTGAACCACCCCACAAAAATATCACCATCGCATACCTAATGCTTAGGGTGTTTGTGTGTGTAATAAAGGGATACATATCTAGACTATAACCATATAATTTTTTTCATTTTATCTTAAAAATACAATTATTATATATATCCCTTATTAATAATACTTTATAAATATTATTTAAGGAGTTTGATTAAAATTATATTTTGATAGGATGAAACACAAATTTTATTTTTGAGAAATATATAGTTTCAAACTAGGACCCCTTTTTGATCCTTTAAATAAAATTTTAAATAAATTATATTTTATTAAATTATTATTAATAAATAATATTTATTAAATATAAATGGTTAGAAAATTTTATGAATCCAATTATAATTTATATAATGGCCAGAAAACCATTATTGTCAAAAACTATTATTTTTCAATGAAAGTGTATTTTTTATTTAAATGTATAAATTATAATATTTTGATAATTGTTTTATAAAAATAAATATCATTTTTTAAACCATAACATCTAAATTATCTAATGTTTAATTTCTTATAATTTTATAATACATTTATTTTTTGGTATAGGTTAAATTCAACATAATTATACAGTATGTATAATAACATAATAAAAGCCAAAAAATTATCTAATAAATAATATAAATGGTATACACAATTAAAATTATTTTCCCCTTCAAAATAATGTATTTTTTAAGTATTTTTTTTATTTTAGTAACAATTGTTGAATCCTCCAGAACCAATATTATATTCTATGGTTGTAAATTCAATTATTCATAAACATGACTCACATCCACATCACAAAGGGAATTATTTTAATATGTTTAGTTATTATCCTTAAATAATAATTAAAACCACTCCTATTTCATAGAAAACATGAGAAAAATACATGGGAAGGTTTTTTTGATAAATTTATCATATATATCCCATAACCTATGTTTTTAAATTAATAATGAATTATTCTCTCTTTTGAATTATAATCCCTCCTTAACTCCCAATTCTCTTTACTAAAAATCCTTGGATAACAACATTACTATTTATTTCTGACTCTAGATTCCTAAAAAGGCTCCCCCAAGCTCTTAAGAATCCCCTACCAATATTTTATAAGAATCCTCTCAATGTAAGGGGTATTTTCATCCTATTTATTCAAGCACCTTCATTATGTCATTTTTTTTAATTTCAAATTTTTCACATTGGGATATATTTTCATACGTCCCTCATACTATAATTTTGATTCCCACGTAATGAGATACCTATTTCTCTCTCATTCAAAAATTATAAAAACCACTATGTACACCTGTTAGTCCATCAAAATTTATATTGTGATTTTCCATACCAAACATTTTTATAGTGAATGCCTATCTCAATTTCCACTAAATTATATTCACATATTTGTACCTATCATTCATTGATTTTGTATTTGCATTTATTTAACATACAATCCTTAATCATAGGGTTAAAATGGATGAAATAATTCTTTATGTTCTATGATCTATGTGGAACACTTATGTATGTACATGATATGAATGTGATGGGTGGGCCCAAAATTATATTTCCCTCCAATGCATTGGGTGATGTTTTTATTTCATGATATTCCATGTATGGTACACCTGAGGTTATCCTAATAAAACTATGTTATTTTTTCTGGGAGGTTAGCCTTGATTTATGTTTACAATTTCAAGTTTTATGTTGTTTCAACATTCATCTGTTACCTTTATGCACCCATTATATAATGACTCATTGTTAAATAATATGGTTATCACCCGTCATATGCTACCTTGATATTACTATGGTATCACATGTACTAATTCATCTAATGTAATTATTTTTTTATTCCCTTACCTGACTTTCTATGTCCCCACTTTTGTATGTAATTCCCTGGGTTATCCCATACTGTTTTAGAAGAACAATATAATTTTGGGATTATGTTCAGTAATTTTTAAATAATTTCATTATATTTCTATTTTAAGATATATTATATACCTAATTTCTAAAGTACACTAAGATTCATGATATTATGGGATTGTATAATCTCTTCCTATATGTAATAAATCATGAGTTAATGTGTATTAAAGATATGGATTTTCATATATGGTATTATAGAAAAGTATAGTTATTTTTGGAATAATTATTATAAAAATATAGTAAAATAATTGAGGTTAAGAATAAATATAATAAAGAATGAATAAATTTTTGAAAAGTGTATAGTAAGTGGTTTCCTTGAAAATAAATCCATTCTTGGATAATATAGGTGGATATGGCTCTAGCATAGAGGTACCTATGGGTGATAACCCCAAAATGGGCCATTTTGTTGTACAATATCATTACCCAATGCACAAAAATGGACATTGTTTCATACCTAGGTTGACAGTCCTAGGGAATATTCTTTAGTAAACTCACAAGATCTTAGTTAACCTATATTTAGGGGAAAATGGTTGTATACTTTTATGTCAGGAAATAGATAATGGATAACATATATTGAAACCAGTAAATTCATAGGTTAATGAATATATGTACTTTATTAGTTATCCATTTAATATTATTGGTTTCTTTTATATGACATTAATTGGTAAAATAATTATCACCCATATTTTTTCATTTATTTAAAGTTAATGGATAGAAAATAGGAGGAACTAAGTCAAATTTCAATATAAGGGGAAATTTTTTGATGTCCCAAATGAGATAACCAATCCATTGAGAGAAGTAATCTTAAACTTCATGAAAATATTTTATCAATTAATCCATGTTTTTAACCAAAACATATTTCAGAAGGAATTTCCAAATCCTGTTAATAAAGAGTAATTTTTTATTGATACCTTTACATGATAAAATATTCTAAATTTTAGTAGGCCTTATGAATACTTAATTGTGAAGTAATGGATCAACTCCATTGAAAATATCTTCTCCAACCATTAATACTCTATGAAATAGAATTTCATGGTGGTTTATTATGGTATGGTAGGAGAATTATTTCAATTGTGGATATTGGTCAAAAATATAAATGAGGTGGAGATTTATGCAATAGAGTGGAATTAATTCTAGAAAATGTTCTTGGAAAAATATTTTACTCAAACTCTGTAACTAGAAATGCAGAGTTATATCGTTACCTTCAAGAAAAATTAATATGAATCCATGAGTTTGTATGAGTAAAACATCACAATACTTTCATGATAGGCCTATTACTTTGTAATTACCCCAAACAGTAAAGTTGACTTATTCTTTTTTGGGATAAATATATCTCTATGAAAAGAATTATCCATTCATGAATTTGATATTTATGATTAATTTTTTGGTGGTGCCTTAAAATTCAATATGGAGATTGTTGAACCTCAATTGTATCTTGGATCTAGAGATAAAAAGTGGATAATAGAATTTAATTATCATTGTGTGTGGGACAAATATCATGGGAAAACTAATATTCAACACCCCACATTTAAAAAGTTCTATAAGAAGAATACGAAAAATTTCTTAAAGTGGGAAATGGAGTGATTTAGTTTTCTGAAGGAAGTCCACCAATATAATGATTGAAAACAAGAGAAACCCACCAATGGGTTTGAGGAAAGTAATGATTCAGTAAACCCTTGGGTTATTTTCAAATGTCTCAACTATAAGAAACAAAGTAACAATGTTAATCAAAACCCTATACCAAGGGTTTTTTTCAAAAACTCAAGATAAAAAACCTATAGGTATAGATATAAAGATCATTCTCATTCAATCGAAACTACTGTGGTGAATCCGAAAAATGAAGAGGTGATAGGTAGAGTAAATATTAATTCAGTAATAGAAAACATACTTTTTTATTATGGTTATACAAATTCTTTCTTGTTATATAAGTTTAGAATAACTATTCAAAACCCGCCTCAAGAACATGGAAGTCATGTTATTATGTTGAATATGTAAATTGTTTCATCCCAATAATATATCTCATCCTCTTTCCATGTTTGTCGAATGAATTTCCTAGAAAAAATATTGAATGTTCCCATAGAAGAATCTGATTAAATTATTTTAATATATTGGGTTTCATCATATAGAGCCAAAATAAATTGCCGATAGAAGTAAATCACTATATATATCACTAATCTCCATTTAATTCAATAAAATTAAAATTATTATGATGAATCTTCTTTAGTTACAACATATCATGCATGGATATTATTTCCTTGTGAGAAATCATACCAGGATCAAACGATTTAAGTCTAAAGAAAATATTATCCTTGATTAAATTTCTATTTTATGGAACTTCACTGATGTGTTTCCTAAAGAATTTCCTAGTCTTCATCATAGTAATTATGTTGGGTTATCCATTTATCTCATACCCAGAGCTTTGTCATTATCCAATATTCTATATAGAATTGTAGTTATTGAACTTTAAGATATGGTGAAACAATTATATGAGAATTTGGATAAAGGGTTTATATTCCCAATTTCTTCACCATTTGGGGAACTAATAATCTTTATCAGGAAGAAATATTGGTCAATGATCCTCTTAATTTATTATCATGAACTGAATAAGATCATGTTAATGAATATTTATCATCTTCCCTGGATTCATCCTCTTTTCAATCATGTATGTAGAAAAAATTACTTCTCTAAGGAGGGTCATCTGTCGATATATTATCAAGTAAAGGTGAAGATTGAGGGTATCCGCAAGAAAAATTTTCATACAAGTTATATGCACTAATATTTCCTAGTAATCCCATATGGACTCACTAATACCCCAAAAATATTCATTAACATAATTAATAGTGTCTTTAGGGATTAACTCAATAAATTTGTGTTAGTATTTATAGATGATGTTCTTATATCCTACAAAAGTATGGAGGAACTTGAGGAGCATTTAATAATTGAATTGATGAAATCTATAAAGGAAACATTATATGAAAAGTAAAAAAAGTGTGATTTTTGGTTGGTGAAATTAACTTTCTTAGACCATGTTATATAAAATAAATAGATATCTATGGATCCTTAAAAATAGAGGTAGTAAGAGGATAACCCATACCAAAATTTTTAAATGAAAACCATAGTTTCTTTATATTATATGGGTACACTCATTGAGTTTTGATTATTCTCATGATTTTTAGCCCCACAAACCAACATGACACAAAATGGATTAATGTTTTTATGGATTGATTAATGTGAAAAAATCTATAAATATATGAATAAAAGGTTAATAATTTCTCCAATGGTGAAGCATTTATGATTTAAATTGATTCATAAAAAAGGGTTTGGATTATGTATTTAAAAAATATTATATAAGGATAGTCTATTCCTATATAGACCCTATCATTTTATATAAATCATTACTTGATTTTAATAGTAATAAAACATCATATTACAAGCGAAGGATCATAAATTCTAGTGTCTTGGAAGACAAGGTACTTAAGACTAAAAACATGGGACTAAATTAAACATTTCATTATTTAATCATCATAAAGAGATCAAAAATTATATTGTGATCATACATCTTCATAAGATAACCTGGGGATAACATGAATAAAGGGATGAGATAAAATGCCCAATAGGGGAATAAACATGAGAATGAAGATTTATCACATTAGTGAGAAGGCACAAAATAATGATATAAAAAGGTATGGAAAATATGGAATCATTACATATAAACATGGTATCATATAAACATGGAATAATTGTAATTTTTTAAATATATAAAACATGAATTTAGTACAATTCAAAGCTTTTTTCACATATAAGAGCATAAGTCAAGGTTTACCACCAAGATCATTGCACATGGTAGCCCAAGTCATGGCTAACCGCCAAGACCGTTGCACATAAGGTCTCCTAAGACTCAACTTTACCCAATTAATTGGAGTGCTATATTGGTTAACCAATCTTAACATTTTAATGAATTTGATTTCCACATAAATAATCATAAATAATCAATCATACATAAACCTAAGTGTATTGATGGAAGGAAATGGGTATCATTATCTTGTCATGAAGAATAATGAATGGGAATATCATATAAGTGTCCATAAAATAAAGGGATCAAAACATACATTTACATTTATATTCACATATCATGGTATGTTATGTCAAAAATAATTTAAAACATGTAAGAAGGGTTTTTAAAAAATTTGGGCATTAAAACTTTTTATTGAGGTTTTAGGGAAAATACTAAAGAGAATTTAAAGTAGAAAAGAGAATAATATTTTATATAAACAAAAAAGTGAACCAATATGTTTTTAAAATTAAAAAAAATTATTTTATAAATAAAATGGTGGATTAAAATATATTATAGAGTGTACTTTAAATTGGGTAAGAATTCAAAAAGTTTCATTGAAATGGGATTTGTTATTGAGAATTATTGAGGAGGTAATCATTTAAAAAAAATATATATCCCCAAAATAAAATGATTAATGAACCTTGATACAAGAGTTTGGAGTATTTAAAAATCATTTATAATATGTAAAAAAAATAACAAATAACTTCATTTTGGTAAAAAAGAAATATATAGAAACCTGCAAGAATAATGGAGGTTTGGGTAGAATCCCTTACCTTAAGTCTGGTCGTGTCCTTCACATGATATTAATTTCTTGGTTAACCAAATTACATTCATTAATTAATATTTCCAGAACCAATTATTCTTTTAATTTATTTATTATAACGTTATTATGTTCATTCATGTCCTTTTTTATGGGTTAATAAGTTCAATTTCATTGTTTGTGAGCATTTGTTTACCTTGATTTTCATGATTGGTTTACATATATACATTTGAGGATAAAAATGTAACATAATAATTGTTTTATATAATTGATGTTCTATGTTATTAGTGAACATCTATAATATTACATGGTTATAAAATTTATTAGGTTATTTGGTATGAATATGAATCATTCTATAAAACATTATTGATAACTGTTTTGGTTAATTGGCGGTTTTTAATCACAAAGAACACATTTATATTTTAAAATTAATACATGTTAAAAAATATTCTAGAACATTAAATTATACATAATAAATATAGTATACTCTGGTTCAACAACCAAAATGGTTTCATGAATATAATTTAAAATAATAATATAAATTGAAAACCTATAGTCTATGAATGTGATAAATTAACACATCTCGGCTAGTGTTTTCATTTCTTGTATAAAAGGAGGAGAAAAGAGAGATTATGATTAATTATTAAATTATTATAAAAAACTCCAATACATTTAATGTTCATTAGTTATCATGAAATTTGGATGAAAGGTGGTGATGAAAGAAAAATAATGAAAGGAACTTGAAAGAAATGAAAAGAGGAATTTACCTCTTGAATATAAATCCCTTGAGAACCTCTTTAGGTAAGATGATATTGTCTTTTAAGGAGACCAAGGGACGGTATACCTGGTAGAGGGTATTAGGGAGATATTTTATTAAAATTTTAACTAATAACAAGGCTTGAGAGGTTTGAGGAGAGTATGTAAAAAGGGGTGGTATTTATAGTGGAGGAGAGGAGGGGTTTCCCATTATTTTAATAATTAGTTTAATATATTTTTTTCAAGACTATGAATAATATTGATTATTATGAAAAAAATAGTAAATATTTCATGTGATATCGAACCAATGGCCATTTACATCATTCATTACGCAAGTAGGATGCATAAGTTCATTTATCTAGCATTTATCAGAAATTATAGTATTTTACTATTCAAAAAATGTATTTTATAAAAGTCCAACAAATTCAAGCCAATTTTTTTCGATGTTTTTGATTTTAAAAAGTTCCTAAATTTTATGAAAATAATTTTATAAATATGAGATATTTATTTTTTAAAATCATTATTAACTTGAAAAATAAAAATTTTAAAATTAAAACTACTTTTCTAACACATTGAAAATTCAATTATGGTATTTTAAATTTATTTTTTCATCATAAGAAATCAAAATAATAATTTATCAATTCATTTTCTAATATTAATTTTCTTTTAATTTATTAAATTAATCCTAAAATTGTAATTAATTTTACAATACTTACAAAAATACCGACACATTGTTAATAATTCTTCAAATATTTACCTACTTATATTATGATATATTTATAACATATTTTCACTTATAAGATGGATAAATTTTATTTATACTTTCATTAGTGAGGTTACTATTCATTTGGATGGTTTACTTTTCATAATGTTCACATTACTATTCCAAAGGTCAAATTACTATTTCATTGGTATTCATTCCTTAACTTCTAAAGAGACCTTTTATTTTACTCATTATTAATTTATTATGTTTTTATTGTGTTATATATGTAATTATTATTTCATTATTCTATAAGACATAATTATAAGAATGTAATTTAATTGATAAAACATTGGGTCGTTACATTATTCACCCCATATGAAATTTCTCCCTATAAATTTCATTTTAAATTTTAAGCAGTAAACATGTGTGTGTATTTTTCCTTCATTAACTCCTCTAGTTCCAATGTTCCTTCTTCATACATATGGTTCTGCCATATTATTTTGACTAGGTGAGTATTCTTATTGCATATAACTTTACCTCTATGATCCAAGATCTTCACTGGATTCTACTCGTAATAAATATCCTTCTCCAACTGTACCACCTTTGAAGAGAGTACATGTGAATGATCTTGTTTGTACTTCCTTAAGAGGGATACATGGAATACATCGTGTACTTTAGAATTGGTAGGTGGAAGTTCTTGTCGATAGGCCACATCTCTAACACAATCAATGATATCGAAGGTGTCCTTGTACCTGGGGCATACCTTTCCATTATTCATAAGCCTCATGACCTTCTTCCATAGAGATATATGGAATAATATCATGTCTCTAACTTCAAACACAAGGTCTCGTTGACGATTGTCGTCATAGCACTTTTTTCAACATTGGGTTTCCTTGATGTGATATTGAATATATTTCACCTTATACACTATTTAATCAACCATTTATGGTTCTAGCAGCTTATTCTCGCCAACTTCATCTCAAAACACTGGTGTTCTACACAATTTCCCATAAAGGGCATCATATGGTTCCATTCAGATGCTGGAGTGGAAACAATAATTGTAAGATAATTTGACCAGTGGAAGATGTTGGTACCATCCTCCTTTGAAGTCTATAGAACATTCTCTCAACATGTCTTCAAGTGTCTAAATATTTTGATTTGATTGTCCATAAGTTTGAGGATGACAGGTCGTACTGAAGTTTAGTTCAGTGCTTAGAGCATGTTGGAGACTTTTCTTGAACTTTGAGGTGAATCTCAAATCTATATCAAATACAATAGATAGTGTTACTCCATGAAACCTTACCTCCTCTTTGATATATATCATTTAAAGTTGATACAATGATAATTACACTCAAATTTATATAAAGTGAGCTATATTTGTTAGGCGATCCATAATGACCAATATAGCATTGTTTCCTATGGATGTCCTTGGAAGTCCAGTGACAAAGTCCATGGTGATGTTATCCCACTTCCATGTTGGTATGCATAGTGGTTTCATCATCACCTTATAATTATTTCTTTTATAATTCACTTGTTGAAATACCAGGCACATTGATGTATATTCAGAAATCTATTTCTTCATATTTCCCACCAAAAGTTCTCTTAGACATCTCGATATATCTTTGTGCTCCCTAGGTGAATAGATAAGGTTGAACTATGCGCATCTTTAAAAATCTACTTCGTTATCTATAGATCAAAAGATACACATAATCTTGACCCGAATCTTACAAATCATTCTCTTCGGTCATGAACTCATAGGATTTCCCATTTCTAATAACTTACACCCTTTTCAGAATTTCCACATCTTTTCTTTGAGCATCATTTATTTTCTCAATGATGGATAGTTGAGACAATAATTTGAGAATAGATTGATGATGTTACTCCCTTAATTATTCCCATGATCATCCTCTACAAATCTAAGAATATGGGATCCATTTAAATTCTCACCATTGATAAAGATGCAGGATCCTTTCTTCTTAGAGCATTCACCACCTTATTGGCCTTACTAGGATGGTAGTGTATTGTGCAGTCATTATCCATGATGACCTCTAACCATCTTCGATGGCGCATATTAAGCTCTTTCTATGTGAAAATATATTTGAGACTCTTGTGATCAGTTCATATCTCACACTTCTCCCCATAGATATAATGCCGCCAGATTTTCAATGCAATGATTATAGCTGCCAACTCTTGATCATGCATGGGATAGTTTTTCTATTGAATTTTTAGCTTCCTTGAGGAATTGGCTATCACCGTATCATTTTGTATCATCACACTGCCTAATCCCTTCTTTAAAGAATCACTTTACACCATAAAGAGTTTTCCACTTATCAGGACTGTGACTACCGGTGTAGTGATAAGCCTTTTTTTGAGATCCTTAAAGATTTCCTCACATTCTCGAGTCCAGACCAAATTCACTCCCTTATATGTAATCTTAGTCCTTGGGTTTGAATATCATGAAAAGTTCTTGAAAAATCCTATTTAATACCTAACTAGACTAATGATTCTATAGATCTTTGTTATAGATGTTGGTATGGGACACTCTTCAATTTCCTTTTTCTTAGGAGTGTCTATAGATATCCCTTTACTTCTGATAACATTCCCCTAGAATGATCCTTCCTCCACCCATTAATCACATTTACTATAATTTTCATAAAGTTTCTCCCTTTTAAAATTCATCAACATAGTATTCAAATGATCATCATGCTCCACCTATCACTTGGAGTAAATCAGAATATCATCGATAAATACTACGCCAATTTTTCAAGGTAATCTTTAAAGAATATATTTATTAAATCCATGAATATTGGTGGAGCATAAGTGAGTCCAAAGGGCATCACTATGAACTCATAGGGTCCATACCTCATTAGAAAGGCAGTTTTGTGAATATCTTCATTCCTCATATTTAATTGGGGATATCCAAACTGAAGGACCATCTTAGAAAAATAATTAGGCCCATGTAGGTGATCGAACAAGTCCTATATTCAACGTAGGGGATATTAGTTCCTTATTGTGATTTTATTGATCTCACAATAATCAATACCAAGGTGCATTTATCCATCCTTCTTCTTAACGAAGAGGACTGGTGTACCCTATGATAAATCACTTGGGTGTATGAACACCTTCTCTAAATTCTCATATATTTTCTTCTTCAGCTCTTCCAACTCAATGATGGACATTATATGAGGTTTACTTGATATAGGTAGAGATCCAAAAATAAGTTCAATTGAGAACTAGGCCTCTCTATCAGGAAGAAGACTACGAAATTATTCAATGAATGCATTAGTGTAATCATTAATGATATGAATATCTCTGAGAAGTATCATATCCTTTGTCTCAATAATTTGAGCAAGATATAATTGCTCAAAATAAAACATTTTCCACCCAAGAGATAATGATTCTGAAGTAAATTCATATCCCTCCTTACAATTTTACTATATTAGAGGGTACTCATGGATGTTAAGAGTGTTCTCCCATTCCTGATAATTAAGGTTTTCTTTGTATAAATATAGTCAATCTATGCTAAAAAAATCATCAAACACCACCAAAGAAAGTATGACCATGTTTCGTGGGAGGTTCAGTCTACAAACATTTACCGGGGAGGAGTTATAATCCTTGGATGAAACAATTTCCCCATTTTTTGTTCTCATTGACAACTCTTCCCCCAAATTTTGAGGTGGTATTTTAATAGTTATACAAAACTTGCATGATATGAAATAATGTGTAGAACCAGAATCAAATAATATGTTTTCTAGTCTTGAATGAATAAATATAATACCTATCACCACATCTTTGTTTGACTTTTCCTCATAAGTAGTGATAGCATAAGACCTTCCTTGTTTCCTTGGAGGTTTTGGTTGATTTCCTCTAACAACCTTTCTTATAATTTAGTGTGATTCTTCATATACCTCTAGAATTTTTAGCCATATGTACCATTCTTACACATTTGAATAAATTCCTAGTTCCCTTTAGATAGTTCCCCGGATACTTATTCCTATAATTTTGACATGTGGGACATTCGATATTCTTTCCACCATGAGATTTATTTTCCAAACCACCCATATTAGACTCCATGTTTTCACTTATTATCATATGACTCACAAGACCATTGAGAGTCTCTGATAACCATTTCAACCTTGAGGTAAAACCAAACAATCTATTCAAAACTTTTGATGTCTCGAATTTACAACACTTTTTTTAGACTCATCTTTATTATGATAATGAAGCGATCAACCTTTATTCCATTTTTTCATGAAAAAACTAGAGGTGTATCTAGAAAGCCTTGTGATGTTTTTTTAATATTCCCTAATGGACTAATCTTCTTTATTCTTATGTATGAGGAACTCTCTTTCCATCTTGAGAATTAGGGTTCAGGTAAAATATTTATTGAAAAACATTTTCCTGAATTCCTCCCAATATATGGAATCAATTTCCTCCTAGTACTTTGTATTCTTGACCAGGTTCTACCACTGATCAAATTCCCCATCAAAATGATAGAAAACCAGTATGGAATTCTCTTCTTCTAAGGACTAAATGATAGATAATATCTTTTCAATGGAGTTAATCCATTCTTATATGAGGATGGGATCTAAAGACACACTAAACATGGGAGGCATTTTCACATGAAGGATTAAATGGAAACTTTCTCTTTACTTGGTGGAGGAGGGAGTTCGACATGATTCAAGTTATTATTCATAACATGAGCGAGATGAGAAAGCACTTTCATGATGTTTTGAGCACCCATTCCCATAATATTTGGTATATAATTAGAGGAATCATTACATTTCTTATCACATTGGTTGTTGGCACGTGTTCTTTTATTTCCCTCCATTAACTAAGAAAAAAAATTTACAATTAGAGGGATTGAATACTTAAAATTTTAAAAAATGAAACATTTAACATAAAAGGATAAACTCATAAAGAAAAAGTATATCCTAACTTTTGAATCATTAGGTTTCAATCATGGGGTTCCATTATCTATTTACTAACATGTATTCTTATGGGATTCTTTTTTTATTCCCTTAATAATGGTTTGTACTAGGCTTATGAATTTATCAAACCATATCCCCTGGGAGTGCCAAAACAAGAGTTCAAAAAGGCACATAATCATGCACCAGTTCCAATTCGAGTCAATCTCAAAGTACTGTATTCAAATTTTCCCCTTAGATAGAATTGTTCCATATCCATATCCACTTGTTCAAATCCATATAGGGATGAATTTTCTTTATAAACCACTTACTCAATTCTTAAAAAAAAATTAGGTATGTTTTATTATACTTATCCTTATTGCTAATGTTCTTACTAAAGTGATCTATTCCTAATCTCCAAAAATAACTAGACCATCCTCTGATACAAACTATAGTGACCCTATACTTTTACACATATCATTACATGATTTTAATCATAATAAAACATCATACTATAATCCAGGGATCATAATGGTTAGTTTATTGGAAGACTAGGTACATAAGACTAAAAAAATGGGTCTAAATTAAACATTTATTTATTTAATCTTAATAAATATATTCTAAATTCCATTTTTATCAAACATATTCATAGGATAACCATGGGATAACATGAACAAATGGATGATCTAAAAATTCTAATAACGGAATAAACTTAAGAAAAAATCTTTAGCACATTAGTTAGAAGGCATGACATAATGATATAAAAAGTCATGGAATATATATAATAATTACATATAAACATGGGATAAAATAAAAATGTATTCATTGTAATTTATTAGATACATAAAACATTACTTTATCATGATTCGAAGATTGTTACACATAGAGGAGCACAAGTCTATGTTAAACACTATGACCGTTGCACATGGTAGCACGAGTCAAGGCTAACCATCAAGACTGTAGCACATAATGTCTCATGAGACTCAAATTTACCAAAAATATTGGAGCATTATCTGGGCTCGCCGATCATAACATGCTCATTAATATTTTTTTCACATAAATAATCATACATAATCAATCATACATAAACATAAGGGTACCCATGGAAAGAAATGGATATCATAATCATGTCATAAAGAATAATGAATGGTTGTATCATAAAAGAGTCCATGAAATACATGGATTAAAACATACATGGAAATTTATAGTCATATATCATAGTATGTGATGTCAAATAAAACTAGCAACATGTAAAAATAGTATTCAAGAAATTTTTCCATTAATACATTTTAGTGTGGTTTTAAGGAAAATATTAAAGATCATTTAAAATAGAAAAGGGAATAATCATTTATATAAAACCAGAAGTGAATAAATAATATTTTCATAATAAAAACAATGATTATATAAAAGAAATGTTGGCTTAAAATTGAGGATAGCGTGTACTTGAAATTGGGTAAGAATTTCGGAATTTCCCTTGAAATGAGCTTGCTTATCGATAATAATTGTGAAGGGAATCATTTAAAAACATGTATATACTCAAAAGATAATTATGAATGATAAATTATTCATGATTTTTTCACTTTTACATTTCATTTATAATGTGTATAAAAAAATAAAAGAAAACATTATTTGGGTAAAATTAAAGATATAGAAACCCAATGGAATAATTGAGGTTCGGGTGGAATCCCTTACCTTAAGTATGCTTGTAGAGACCCGAAGACTGACGTACATGGAAATTAAATTACTTTTGCGGAATGATTAGTACATAAAAAAAACACACACACAAGGATCATAATAGTTTAGTGTCTTTGGAAACTCAAAATATAATCTTCTAATCGCGGTGAAAGATCTTCAACATCTCCCATAAAGATCTTCTTTTTTTTACCTAAAACCTTTCTTTATATCCTGGGGAAAATAAAACATAAAAGGGTGAGCTCAAATGCTCAGTAAGGGTAAACAAAAGAAATATCAATCACATCATAAGAACATAACATTTTGAAAATCTTAACCTGCAAAAGAGAGCATAATTTTATAACATGGGATAAATCATAGTAGTGAAATGAAATCCCAATAATCATAACATAAATCATGAAACTTTGTGGCATACGCACATAATCATAGAGAATCATATCTTATTAGTCAAGACTCATTTCCAAGACTATCTTAGTGGACAAAGTCCATTTCTGAACCGAGTCACCCTGGTTTCAGTCCTATTTCACTGAACTGGTATAACCTACCGTTCCATCCATGTCTATCTCATGAGATATAAAATCTTTACCCAATGCATTGGAGGGAGATATAGGTCCCACCCATCTCATAATGATACCATTCTTATGTGTTCCACAAAATCATAAATCATACATCATTACATAACCCATGTAATAAAAATGGGAATCTTAAACATAGTGACATCATAAAACAATTCATATAAGATAAAGGAATTCATAAAAATATTTCCATCACAACATAATCAAATCCATGTAATAATAGGGATAGAAACAAAACCCTATATTGTCTTAGATGGAAAATAATTTTGATAAAACTCTTGAACTCCATTCTTGAGGAAAATATCCTTTCTACTTCAAAAACACTTTTCCTTTCTTAACATGTCATACAATTTTAAACTAAAAGAAGTTGATTAAAAATAAACTTGAAAACTTGTAAATGAAGCTTCTTGTAAATAATGTTTTAAAAATCCAGTCATGCCGTATAAGATAAAAAACATTCTTCGTACATTTGTCGGAAAAGTCAAAAAGTACCTCATACGAAAAACGACAAAAGATTCCTTTCATATATTTTACTAAAAACTCACCGAAGGGTAAAACTGGATTTAAAAAATTATAGGTGGATGGAAACAATATTACATATTGAGGAAACATGGATGTGAATGATAAAATACACCCCAGTAAATACCGAAGTATAAACAATCTCGGATAAAAATGAGATTGTGATATTTCCCTTACCTTATGTACGATATGCTTTGTACGTATCCGAACCTCCTGTATAATGATTTAAATAATGTCATTAACTTATTACAGAATCATATTCATTGTTATGATATCATATATGGTTCACTTATGACTTTATATTACCCGTTCTTTTGTAAATTCCATGTTAAAGAAGCGTTTTGGGTAAAATCGTTTCATTTATCGTAGGTGTTTGGACTTGTTGTTCTTGAAATTATTATTACTTATATCATGATTTACTTAATTACATAATATAAAACATGATTTATATATCATATATATTCAGTATATATATATATATATAATAGATAGATAAATGAAATGAAACACACCGTTCATGGAGACGGTAGTCCGTACGTACGCATGAACGTTGTTTTCCCTTCCTTATTGTCTTGAATGGAAGTAAGTAGATGACATACATATATACATAAATACAGTAGCTTTATAATGTAATATATTTCATTATTATTTCTTATATATACTTTATAATCATTCTTAAATGGTTAACATGGAGAATGAATCTCATCGCGTCGTGGAGACGGTAGTCCGTCCGTACGCACGAGCGATGATATCGTTCTCATGATCATGAACTTGTTTTGAAGTGTATGTATACTATTTTAGTATCAATATCACATTATAATAATCATATATAGTTACTCATTACACCATTATATCCATCCAATTAAGGTGGTGGCGGAAAATAGATTACACCACGGCGTGGAGACGGTATTCCGTACGTACGCACGCGCGGTGATTTCCTTTTTCTGTAGGATGGATAGAAGGTTAATTAGAGTTTTTTAATATTTATAATAACATATCAGTATATAATAAATAATGATGTTATTAATTTATCATGAAACAACTAAAGAAGAATAAGTTGAAGAAGAAAGAAATTGAAAATGATCGGTAATGGATATTACCTCTTTTTGACGCGCCTTTTTTTAACCTCCACTTAAAGAACTAAGGATGGTCTTTGAAGAAGACCAGGACCTCTAGGATGATACTAGGGAAGTGGAGAAGAGATTTTGGAAGGGTTTGGCCGAGATTGAAGGCTCAAAGTGGTGTGAGGAAGAGGGGGAGGAGGTGCCCTTTTATAAGGAAGGGGAGGGGCACCTTAGGAAAATCTAAAAATATTATTTTATATTAAGGTCAAATTCGGTTTATAATGGTTCCAAAGGGTCTTATTTCTAAGATAAAGTGGGTATGGGTCGAAATCCTCTCATCCAATAGGATTTAGACAAGTTTAGGTTATTATTTTAACCTTATAAATTAGATTTAATTCTAAGTTAAATAATTTAACTTTTACCGTGTCTTTTTGTTTTCTTACAATATATGGTCAATAAACCTACCATATCAAGACAAACGAACCCCAAGTTGTTTATTATTAATATATATAATCTTATCTAAGTCATTTGGCCGAACCTTAGATTTTTAGGAATAAATAAAAATTAATAATATAATATTAGTTTTAAAAACTAATTTATGTCAATTTTCACACTATATGGTACAAGATTTTTATGAAATTCATAAAAAATGATAAGTTTCAAACCAAGTTACTTATATCAACAATAAAATGTAATATTAACCTATAAAATTATTTTAAGTCATAAAAAGTCTCAAATTACATTTATTTGGACATTTATAACATCAATTATGTCAATATTTCATTAATAAGACAATTACTGCATCATCTTTGTGTCATAATAAATGATAATTATTTAATCCCTAAAAATTCTAAATAAATTCCTGTGATGTAGATAATTGTATTATATTTCTGGAGACCATTAATGTTCTAAGTTTGATGAAGTGTATCACTAAATTAAAATTATTATACTTATAAGATTTATGAAAGTGACATGTTGTCACATTCTTTGGTTTTAATAATAATTAAATTATTTTCATTGAAAAAATTTAATTAAATGAATCTAATCCTACCCTTAGGTGATATGGGTCAACTTTTAGTCATCCAATAGGATTTTGACATTTGTTAGGGTAATTTTAAAATATTATATTTACCCTTAATTACCCGATTTACCTTTAACTATGGTAAATAAAATTTACCGTAGTTACTATTCATAATTCCCAAAAATAAAAAGTAGCTTATTAACATAATTTGGATCCAATTATTCCAAATATGGAATCCATTTTTACAAATTCAATACACAAAATTTGCAGAAATTAAATTAAAATTAATCCCGTTGTCGAAAGAAAACCGGTTTTCTTTAAAACATTGCAAAAGATTGAATTGATTTAACCTACGAATTCAAGGTAAAATCAATGCTAATGACATACATTATATTAAATGGTAAAAATATATTCTATTTATACTTTAAAACCATTCAATATTATAATTTAACCACATAATATATTACGATGAAAAAAGTTTTTTAATTAAAATATAGCGTGTTTTTACTATTCATTAAAATATGAAAGTTATTGGAAAAATATAAAAACTTTATCTAATGTAAATTTTTATATCCTGATTCAAAAGAAGAATTTAATTTTGTCAAATTGAACATATAAACATGTCAAAAACTATATTTAAAGTGGGTGCGCCATCAAAAGGCGGAAAACTGCATTTTTTGAAAAACACTTATTTTACCCGAAAAATTTATATTGTTTCTTATAGCAAGTTCTAGAAAATGTGTAAGATGAATAATAATGTTATAAAATTCAAAATTTAGTTAATAATATTCATAACGGCTAGTTCATGACAATATTATAATAATATATCGTTGTTTATTAAAACCCGGTATTGCGTACAACACACGCTATCGAGGAAGGTCGCGATTGCGTGTAATGCAAGCCAAGTCAGGGTTGCGTGTTGTGAAAGAATCATTCGTTGTTTCGTATAACAGAATCCAACCATATTCCATTTATACATTTAATATATATATATATACTCAATGTTGCGTAGAATAACTATTATCAAAATTGTGTGTAACACGATCCAAGAATAGTGTTGCGTATACTTTAAGCTAATACGGTGTTGCGTATAGCGCAAGGTAATCTTGGTGTAGCATAAAACACAAGACATTAATTAATTGAATATTTTTCATAAAATCTTGGGGCGTTATATTCTACCCCCCTTAAAATGAATTTTGCCCTCGAAATTCGTCGGGGTTATAAATGGGTTACTACTCGAAAGTTTGTTTAACAGAAACCCACATCGTAAAAAGGAATACCAAAACATGGCTTTAAAAACTAAAGTATGAAGTGTAACGATTACCCAAATTAACTAATCATTGGGTTTCCACATAGGAGAACATAGGTGAAAATATGGATATGGAACAGAAATCTAACCAGCATGTTCTGATAGAGAGTGGTAGAGAACATGGCTACGAAAAAGCCAACAATCGCAAAGCCATAAATTTGTGATGATCTAGGGTACCATCTGATTCATCAGATATAAGATCACTAGGATAACATTTTTGGTTTTCAAGATCATTTCCCTAAAGTTGATGAAAATGGAATTAGAATAAATACTTTCGTGATTTTGGTATAGTCTCACCGTTGGTCGTTCTTTGGACAATTTCCACTTCATCTCTTAAAGAAATGAAGATGAATTTGTTATTCGTGAAGTGTTAACAGATCATGTGATAGAATGATGGGTCATTCCATCTGTTTCAAACAAAAGTTTAGAAATATTTATCAAATATACATAAGTACGTCTTTGGTGAGGTTAATCATATACGATTCCAAAAATGAACTTATACCTCATATATCATAATACTTAATAAAATAAAACTAGTTTCTACTAAGCAGGGACTTCTTGTAGGCCAGTGGTAGGCGATAAAGGCCAGTCGCACTTCAGTTGTGGGTTCGATTCCCACGGCCTTGTCTGACGCGATGGGTTGTCGCCTGTCCTGCAGGTTGTCTTTTTTCTAAAACTATATTACTATAACATCCCATCAATAATATCGAAAAACTTATATCCTTAAACAATACTAACTTAGGTCCAACATAATCCATTCCAATCTTTAGGCTTATCCATAATACTGCAGTCCACTCTCATAATATAGTGAAAACGATTACCAGATATTTAATACCATCGTTGATCCCCATATATCATAAGATATGTCTTGTTGGTCACATTCCAAACATTCAAATTCCTTAATCATGTATTATCTTGAATACCGATTGAACCTTAGTGAAAACATGAATGTTGTTAAAAGTTAACACTTTCCACATACCAAAATCCAAAAATTCTATATACTCAAACCATGATATAACCTTCTCCTTATATCAGTCATGAGCTCATGAATACTATCAAACATTTAATTTTATCCTTATCCCTTCATTATGCGCATATCATCTACATTCCAAAAATATCTGAATAACCTTTCATGGATACTGGTACAATTAATCATACACTTTCAAAACTCAAGGAAAGACAACAGTGTAACAATCCTTAGATGTCTCTTTATTCCATAGTACCATGAGATTACTTATACAACATTACACATGATAAACATGTAATCATTCCACTACATTCGTAAACCATTGAACGAGATTCAACAATTCTTTCATCTCACATATCATTTGTAGTCTCTTCATCATCATCAACATAAATACTACCCATACGACCATACTGATTCTCTTCATGAGACTTTCCCTTAGGTCATTGGTTTGCATAATGCCCGTACATTCCACATTTAAAACATTTAACCATTGTTGATGTCGTAGCAATACCATTATCCTCATCCCTAGTGTTAACTGAACCTTTTCCTTTGCACTTACTGGCTTTGTGTCCTTCTTTTCCACACCCAAAGCATCTTCCAGTTCCTTTCAAACATTCTCCTTGATGCCTCTTCCCACATGATTTACATAGGGGAAATTGAACTTTCTTTCCTCTATAATCATCATGAAACTCCATCTTTTTCTCATTAGCCGAGTCAGGAAACTTACCAAATTTTACTTTATTGATCATATTATGAGATTGCTGATTCGGCATAATAATGATGTTTGGACTTCCAAATCCCATTTCATTTGGTTTCTAATGAAGAATATCATTCCATTTTCCATCATATCCTCCATTATTGTGAATCATCTTGTTTCCAGCCATTTTCTAAAACCCAAAAATAATAGTGTGAGAGGAAAAAATCATAATAAAGGGGGAGTAACTTCAATATCTAACATCTTTGTTTTAATCTAATATCGTTACCATAATTCTAGGACTATATCCTATATGTATACTTATCCTTAGGGACATCCCTAGACATACCTTAGAAATATCTCTAGGGATATCACTAACGTTTTCGCATCCTAGTTTCTAAAGGATGACTAAACTTTTACTCTGATACCAACTGTAGAGACCCGAAGCCTGACGTACATGGAAATTACATTACTTTTTCAGAATGCTTAGTACATAACAAAAACACACACACAAGGATCACAATAGTTTAGTGTCTTTGGAAACTCGGAATATAATCTTCTAATCGTGGTGAAAGATCTTCAACATCTCCCATAAAGATCTTCTTTTTTACCTAAAACCTTTCTTTATATCCTGGGGAAAAGAAAACATAAAAGGGTGAGATCAAATGCTCAGTAAGGGTAAACAAAAGAAATATCAATCACATCATAAGAACATAACATTTTGAAAAACTTAACCTGCAAAAGAGAGCATAATTTTTTAACATGGGATAAATCAGAGTAGTGAAATGAAAGCCCAATAATCATAACTTAAATCATGAAACTTTGTGGCATACACACATAATCATAGAGAATCATATCTTATTAGTCAAGACTCATTTCCAAGACTATCTTAGTGGACAAAGTCCATTTCTGAACCGAGTCACCCTCGTTTCAGTCCTGTTTCACTGAACAGGTATAACCTACCGTTCCAGCCATGTCTATCTCATGAGATATAAAATCTTTACCCAATGCATTGGAGGGAGATATAGGTCCCACCCATCTCATAATGATACCATTCTTATGTGTGCCACAAAATCATAAATCATACATCATTACATAACCCATGTAATAAAAATGGGAATCTTAAACATCATGACATCATAAAACAATTCATATAAGATAAAGGAATTCATAAAAATATTTCCATCACAACATAATCAAATCCATGTAATAATAGGGATAGAAACAGAACCCTATATTGTCTTAGATGGAAAATAATTTTGATAAAACTCTTGAACTCCATTCTTGAGGAAAATATCATTTCTACTTCAAAAACACTTTTTCTTTCTTAACATGTCATACAATTTTAAACTAAAAGAAGTTGATTAAAAATAAACATGAAAACTTGTAAAGTAAGCTTCTTGTAAATAATGTTTTAAAAATACATTCATGCCGTATAAGATAAAAAAAACATTCTTCGTACTTTTGTCGGAAAAGTCAAAAAGTACCTCATACGAAAAACGACAAAAGATTCCTTTCATATCTTTTACTAAAAACTCACCGAAGGGTAAAATTGGATTTAAAAAATTATAGGTGGATGGAAACAATATTACATATTGAGGAAACAGGGATGTGGATGATAAAATACACCCCAGTAAATACCGAAGTATAAACAATCTCGGATAAAAATGAGATTGTGATATTTCCCTTACCTTATGTCTGATATGCTTTGTACGTATCCGAACCTCCTGTATAATGATTTAAATAATGTCATTAACTTATTATAGAATCATATTCATTGTTATGATATCATATATGGTTCACTTATGACTTTATATTACCCGTTCTTTTGTAAATTCCATGTTAAAGAAGCGTTTTGGGTAAAATGGTTTCATTTATCGTAGGTGTTTGGACTTGTTGTTCTTGACATTATTATTACTTATATCATGATTTACTTACTTACAGAATATAAAACATGATTTATATATCATATATATTCAGTATATATATATATATAATAGATAGATAAATGAAATGAAACACACCGTTCATGGAGACGGTAGTCCGTACGTACGCATGAACGCTGTTTTCCTTTCCTTATTGTCTTGAATGGAAGTAAGTAGATGAAATACATATATACATAAATCCAGTAGCTTTATAATGTCATATATTTCATTTTTATTTCTTATATATACTTTATAATCATTCTTAAATGGTTAACATGGAGAATGAATCTCATCGCATCGTGAAGATGGTAGTCCGTACGTACGCACGAGCGATGATATCGTTCTCATGATCGTGAACTTGTGTTGAAGTGTATGTATACTATTTCAGTATCAATATCACTTTATAATAATCATATATAGTTACTCATTACACCATTATACCCATCCAATTAAGTTGGTGGCGGAAAATAGATTAGACCATGGCGTGGAGACGGTATTCCGTACGTACGCACGCGCGGTGATTTCCTTTTTCCGTAGGATGGATAGAAGGTTAATTAGAGTTGTTTCATTTTTATAATACAATATCAGTATATAATAAATATGGATGTTTTTACTTTATCATGAAACAACTAAAGAATAATAAGTTGAAGAAGAATGAAATTGAAAAAGATCGGTAATGGATATTAACTCTTTTTGACACGCATTTTCTTAACCTCCAATTAAAGAACTAAGGATGGTCTTTGACGAAGACCAGGACCTCTAGGATGATACTAGGGAAGTGGAGAAGAGATTTTTTCAGGGTTTGGCTGAGATTGAAGGCTCAAAGTGGTGTGAGGAAGAGGGGGAGGAGGTGCCCTTTTATAAGGGAGGAGAGGGGCACCTTAGGAAAATCTCAAAATATTATTTTATATTAAGGTCAAATTAGGTTTATAATGGTTCCAAAGGGTCTTATTTCAAAGATAAAGTGGGTATGGGTCTAAATCCTCTCATCCAATAGGATTTATACAAGTTTATGTTATTATTTTAACCTTATAAATTAGATTTAATTCTAAGTTAAATAATTTAACTTTTACCGTGTCTTTTTGTTTTCTTACACTATATGGTTAATAAACTTACTATATCAAGCCAAAAGAACCCCAAGTAGTTTATTATTAATATATATAATCTTATATAAGTCATTTGTCTGATCCTTAGATTTTTAGGAATAAATAACAATTAATAATATAATATTTGTTTTAAAAACTAATTTATGTCAATTTTGACACTATTTGGTACATGATTTCTATGAAATTCATAACAGAATGATAAGTTAGAGACAAGTTACTTATATCAACAATAAAATGTCATATTAACCTATAAAATTAATTTCAGTCAAAAAAAGTCTCAAATTACATTTATTTGGACATTTATAACATCAATTATGTCAATATTTCATTAATAAGACAATTACTGCATCATCTTTGTGTCATAGTAAATGATAATTATTTAATCCCTAAAAATTCTAAATAAATTTCTATGATTTAGATAATTGTATTATCTTTCTGGAGACCATTAATTTTCGAAGTTTGATGAAGTTTATCACTAAATTAAAATTATTATACTTATAAGATTTAAGAAAGTGACATGTTGTCACATTCTTTGGTTATAATAATAATTAAATTATTTTCATTGAAAAAATTTAATTAAATGAATCTAATCCGACCCTTAGGTGATATGGGTCAACTTTTAGTCATCCAATAAGATTTTCACATTTGTTAGGGTAATTTTAAAATATTATATTTACCCTTAATTACCCGATTTACGTTTAACTATGGTAAATAAAATTTACCGTAGTTACTATTCATAATTCCCAAAAATAAAAAGTAGCTTATTAACATAATTTGGATCCACTTATTCCAAATATGGAATCCATTTTTCAAAATTCAATACACAAAATTTTCAGAAATTAAATTAAAATTAATCTCGTTGTCGAAAGAAAACGGGTTTTTCTTTAAAACATTGCAAAAGATTGAATTGATTTAACATACGAATTCAAGGTAAAATCAATGCTAATGACATAAATTATATTAAATGGTAAAAATATATTCTATTTATACTTTAAAACCATTCAATATTATAATTTAACCACATAAGATATTATGATGAAAAAAGTTTATTTTAATTAAAACATAGCGTGTTTTTACTATTCATTAAAATATGAAAGTTATCAGAAAAATATCATAACTTTATCTAATGTAAATTTTTATATCCTGATTCAAAAGAATAATTTTATTTTGTAAAATTGAACATATAAACATGTCAAAAACTAGATTTAAAGTGGGTGCGCCATAAAAAGGCGGCAAAATTGCATTTTTTGAAAAATAATTATTTTACCCGCAAAATTTATTTTGTTCTTATACCATGTTATAGAAAATGTGTAAGATGAATAATAATGTTATAAAATTCATAATTTAGTTAATACTATTCATAACGGCTAGTTCATGACAATATTATAATAATATATCGTTGTTTATTAAAACCCGGTATTGCATACAACACACGCTATCGAGGAAGGTCGCAATTGCGTGTAATGCAAGCCAAGTCAGTGTTGCGTGTTTTGAAAGAATCTTTCGTTGTTTCATATAACAGAATCGAACCATATTTCATTTATAAATTGAATATATATATATATATATACTCAATGTTTCTTAGAATAACTATTATCAAAATTGTGTGTAACACGATCCAAGAATAGTGTTGCATATACTGTAAGCTAATACGGTGTTGCGTATAAGGCAAGGTAATCTTGGTGTAGCATACAACACAAGACATTAATTAAATGAATATTTTTCATAAAATCTTGGGGTGTTACACTGCTGGTGTCCTTAACATGATATTAATGTCTTGGATAACCAAATTACATTAATTAATTAATTAATATTTCTAAAACCTATTCGTCTTGTCATTTATTTATTATAAACTTGTTAAGTTCATTCATGACCTTTTTGATGGGTTAAGAGATTCAATTTCATTGTTTGGGAGAATTTATTTTCCTTGGATTTAATAATTGGTCTACTTATATCAATTTAAGGATAAACACATAAAATGAGGATGTTTTTCCAGAATTGAAGTATTATGTTATTAGTTAACATACAAAAGATTACACGGTTATAAAATTCATTTAGTTATTTGGAGTGAAGATTAGTCAATATATAAAACATTAATGATAACAGTTTTGGTAAATTTGTGGTTTTTAATCACAACAAACACATTTTTTTATTAATTAATATCATGTAAAAAAAGATTATAGAAACATAAATTATAAATAATACATATATTATATTCTGGTTTAGCCATGAAAATTGTTTCATGACCATAATTTAAAATAATAATAGAAATTGAAAACCCATCGTCCTTGATTGTGATAAATCAACACATCTCAAATGGTGTTTTCATTTTTAGTGTAAAATTAGTGAGAAGTAGAGATGATGATAAATTATTCCATTATCATAAAAACATTATAGTGCATGTAAGGTACTGGAGTTATCATAACATATGGATGAAGGGAGGTGAGGAAATAAAAAGAGAGAATTGAACATAAAAAAAAATAAAGTAAATGAGAAGAGGAATTTACCACTTCAATATAACTTCTTTGAGATCCAATTTAGGGAAGAGGATTTGGTCCTTTTAAGATATAAAGAGATAATGTACATGGAAAAGGGTCTTATTATTTATCATAAATTACTATATTTTACTATTCACCAAATAATTCAAGTGTCTTATAAAAATCCCAAAAATTCACCCCAATCATTTTATACATGTATAATTAAAAAATTAACTCCATTTTATGAAAATAATTTTCTAAATATGAGAAATTTAATTTATAAAATCATAATTTACATGAAAAATACAAATTTTAAAATAAAAAATTCTTTTCTAACACATTGAAAAATTAATTAAGGTCTCATAAAATTATCTTATGATCATAATTCATCAAAATTATAATTTATGAATTCATTTTATAAAAATAAATTTTATTTTAATTTATTAAATTAATCATAAAATTTTAATTAAATATAAAATACTTAAAAAAATACCAACGCTTTATTAATATTTCATACAATATTTACACACTTATACTATGATATATTTATATCATATTGCCACATATAAGATCAATAAATTTTATTTATATTAACATTAATGAGTTTACTATTCAATTGGCTGGTTTACTATTCATAAGGGTCACATTACTATTCCAATGCTCAATTTACTATTTCATTGGTATTCGTTCTTTAACTTCTGGATATACCTTTTATCTTTCTCATTATTCTTTTATAAGGTATGTATTTTGTTATATATGTAATCATATATGATTAAACTATAATACATAATTATAATAAGGGAAATTATTTAATAAAAAATTGGTTCGTTACAATTCCTTTTTCAAATTAAAGATCCATAAACAGAACCATCTAACCCATGATCTAGAATTAGAATTAATGATATTTTAATTAAATATTTAGATACATTATATATAGAGAGAAAATTTTGGCATATATACATATCATAAATTACTCAAATATATATATTCATAAAAAAAGGTAATAATATTCACCAACTATGGTGGTTAGATATGATCAAGCAAAACGATTATTCAATCATATAGCATCCTAGGAAATATGACAAGGCGGAAGCTTCATTGATTAGAAAGGATACTGCAACCCTATCCATGATGTGTATTCCAAGGTACCCAATCTTATTGAACATGGGAATATCAAAAGGATCTTTATCATACAATGCTCAAATAACTTTTTAACCATCCATTCTTGAGAGGATCAATGTCAATCAGAAGGATCATGAGGTGGTATAGGAAAATGTAGTGAATATTTTGGATTTAAACTTATCAAAATATGGAGTTATAAGGTTTTGAAATAGGATATGTCTCCCATAAAAATAATAACTGGAGAGGGAACTTCTAAATTATGCACATATATCATCCTTCTCAATTCATCATGGATTTCAAGAGATATATATAGTTTTTATGGGGGAGATTTTGGAGTTTGTATCATGTTTATCAGTATGCCAACACATCAAGGTTGAATGATATAATTCTAATGGTATGATTCAATAATTTTCCATGCTAATATTGAAATGAAAAAACATTGTAACACCCCATGATTTGGTAAAATATTTATTTTTTCAAAAAAAAAATTTAAAAAAAAAATTCATTACACTCATCTGTAATTTTATCTTGCGTTACATGAATAAATGGGATTATCTTGTGTTACACAAAACATAGAGTATAAATTAAATATGGAATACTATTAAGATTTTATTATATAATATGAAATTTATATTTATACATTAGAATTTTAGGTATGAATAATTTTAACTAAATTATCAAAATATATTCTTTAAGTATGTAATAAAATGAATTCTTTTGTATCCAATTAATTATAAATGAGAATAAGAACCATTTGTAAGAAAATAAATTCTTTTTTATGGAAAACTATTTGTATACAAAAAATGAATTTTATTTCAATAAATTAAATAATTATATTGTAGTGAATGATTCCATTTATATATATAATCTATGTTATATAATATTTTTTCACATTCATCTTATGTTTTTTGTAGATGAGAGTTAAAATAAATCTAATTTTACGCATAAAAACTGTATTTTTGAAAAATGAAATATTTTCACCTTTTGAAAAATTATTTTAAATATAATTATTGACATGTCTATAAAATTTTTTTAATAGATAAAATTAGTTTTTTTAATTCACAATATAAATTTTATCTTTGGGTGAATTTTTAAAATTTTTTGGGAAGCTAATTTTTTCGATGAATAATTAAAAATATTTGTTTTATTAATAATTATCATTTATTTTAAAAATATTAAAAAAATATAGATTTTTTTAGTAGGTTTTAAAAGGAAAATAAGTTCAATAATATATCTATTAAGAAAACTTAATTTTTTAGAATCATTTTTATATTGAATTTTTGTATAGAATATTTTTAAACTTTGTAACATTTTCTCTCTAAAAACCCACCTTTGATCTGCATCTGGGGGATTAATTTTAAATTAAAATTTACCAATTATATGAATGAAATTTGAAAAAATTGATTAAATAGTATAATTGAAATTATTTATATTATCTGATAATTTTAACTTGATATTTTACCATAATTAATAGTAAAAAAATGAAAAATTATTTACCATGGTTAAGGTAAAAATGAGTTTACCGAGGGTTTAAACTCAAAATATAAGGGTTAAAAATTACACAAAACATCTCCAAAACCCATTGTATGGAAATAGATTTATCTAATATCTTGTATGATCTACAATTTACCATTTTATTATCATTTTTAAAATATGAAAATTTTGGTTACACTTTTTTTTAAATTATAAGCGTTCCACTCACCTCTATTATAAAAATACACCCCCTATTCTGCCCTCTTCACACTTCCCGAACCTTTTTATTATGAAAATTAATACCCAAATCACATCCATATTTACATCCTACCATAAAATAATATTTTTTTTTATAAATTCAACCATTGAATCCATTTGGTTCAAATTAAAAAAAGTTGTTTGTAGAAGAGGTTACATACCAAATCAAGTGTTTTATTTTATTTCTTTATCCACATCCTTAAATTATTATTAAACCATTATGATATATAAACCTATTTATATTACATATTTTTTATATTTTTTATGTGAATTTCGTTACCTAAAACCATCTAATATTCCATCAAATGGGTAAAAAATTCATTATTCATGTGTGCGGCGGACTATCACCTCGCGAACCAATGTAATTAATTTTTCCATTACCACATATCATGTTGGTATATATTGATGTATTTAATTTTTATACATTATATTTATGATATAATTATTATTATTTAATCATTTTATTACATGTTCCCAAATACTTTCTATTCTGTTGGAATATGATAACGATGTTCATGTGTATCGCGGACTATCGCCTCACGAAGCGATGTGATTCATTCACACTTTACATAGAAGGTAATAAGGATATATTTAGTGAAAATATATGAAATATGTGAAATAAAAATTATTCAATAATTTTAATATATTATTTACCTTTCTTTTTTTACTTTCATCAAGAAAATGGAAACAATGTTCATGCATGGGAATGCCCTACCATCTCCATGAATTGTGTACTTCATTTTATATCAATGGATTGTATGGATCATTATAAATACATTTATAATGAATTTATATGATATTTATATCATGATTAAAATTATAAATATGATTTATTCATGATAAAAGTAAGATGAAAAATATAAAAAATCTAAACATACACAAAAAACAACGTAATTATTGTCTGGAAAATGACTTTTACATGGAATTGTTAATAAAAAGGTAATAAAATGTCAAAAGAAAATATTATATGGTATTATATATATATATATATCATTAATATGTATATATAATAAACTTATATTTATTACACATGAGTAAATAATATTTATGAAGGAATTCGAGACAAACGGTAATGGATTTCTAATCTCTCTTTGTTTTCGAAGTCCTATGAAAATTCACCACTTATTTCTTATATGTGGTATATATACTATCACTTTGACAATTTATATAAGGAATCTACTTATTTTAATGATATTTTATGTTTCATTTTATTTTATTATTTATTGGGTCTTATGATTCAAAATATTTCTAAAGTGATAAGAGATTTATGTCTCGCTTATATTTTTCTGTGGGACACAATACATATTCACCATGTGTTTATTTTACATAGTGTATAAAGAACCCATGAATTTATTTTATGATTCATATACAAAAAATTATTCTTATTTACATATCCATTTGATTATATCTCTTTTATGGGGTTTATGGTTCAAAAGATTCCAAGGTGGTTATAATTGTTTTTCTCAATTCTATTTCCTTGAGATACATATTATGTTATACAGATATATGTTATTTTATAAGATGTATATAAAAATACTTTGACATATAATATCATGAATATATTTATTCTCATGATATTTAATGTTTAATTTAATTTTATTCCTTTATGGGGATTACGATTCATGGTCACCAATGTGCTAATAGTTTTATGATACAATTTCACCGCTTATCAGGATTATTAATGATTATGATTTACATGATGAAATTTTTTGATCCATAACTAAATAACCTAATTAAATTTATTCTAACATTCTTATTCTATGGGAGTATATGTTTTACCATCATTTTACTCACATTATGTACTCAACAGTTCAAATTAATGTTATGAAAAAAATAATATTTTCTATCATAAACTTTTTTTACAAAAAAACTATGTTATCTAAAAATGTTTTCAAAAAAGGTTTTAAAATAATTCAAATGATTTGTTAAATATATTTTTATCCAATGTTTAATTTTCAAATAAAAGCTTGAAATTAATCCTTATGTCATTTTCTAAATATTTTCCATTTGAATTTTACCAAAAATTTTAATGGAATATTTATTTTAACAAGTACAATATGAATATAATTCCTAGTTTGCATAGAAATTATTTTATTTGAAGAATCATTTACATTTTTTCAATGTTAATTTAAGGTAAAGATTTTTAAAATGTTTTATTTTTAAAAAATTGTATTTCAAAGTGGAAATGATATTTTCATCAAGGAATTTTTTAAATAAATTTTAAATATTTACTTATATGTTTTTAGTATTATTCTCAAAGAAAAGGATGTACAAAATATTTTTTGTATTATTTTCAAAAATTTATTTTAAAATAAATATATTTTTTTTTCAAGAAATGTTCCAAGTGGTATTTCAAAATCATTTTCAATCTATGGTGACATACTTTAAAGAAACTTATGATTTATAGGAGATATGATTCATTGATATTATTCTTATTATTTCTATATTTTTTTATTTATGATGAAAAGATGTTTACAATATGTGTTTCTCTTCCACGGGTTATGTTATGGTAACATTATTATTAAACCCACTTATTTTCCCATGTTCAGTGATATTATGAATTAATTAAATTATTATGAAACTTATTTCTATTCCATAGGTTATGATATTGTCACACCTCCACCTTTATTTTGTTTTATTTAATTTATTTTTATTTATTTTTTGGTGTTTTATTTTTTTGGATGAGGTTCGGGTTGAGTTTTCACTTAGAGTTATTTTGTTTTGGAGTTTTTCTTCTAGTTTTTGTATTTTTGATGGTTATTTTACATGGTTTTGGGAGAAAACTGTGTGGATGGTGAAGGATGATGGTGTTCTCAGTTAATTTTATTCTTTCAGAGTTTTAATTTCATGTAAGACACATGGTTTTTCCCAATTAATTTGATACAAATGGGTAAATGTGATGAATGTTGGCAGTGTCTAAGGAAATCTGCATGAATTGAACACATATAGCAGGAACTGTATTGAAAGAATTCAAGAGGCTTTATCAAATTTAAAGAATAAATTTTCATGGTCGGTATATAGTTTCCAAAACTATAGAAATAGCCTATTTGGGTGAACATTCTTTCCAATTTGGTGTGCACGGTTGGAGAATGGTTTGTCAAACAGTGCGGAAAAAACATGTTACTTGCCCAAATTCGTGAAAACAATAAATTTGAAGATTTCACCACTTATGTTTTAAAATAAAATAGGCCCTCCTACCCTATTTCATAGTTTTAGAACATGATGTGGGCTCCTAAACCCTTTTTTATTAGTTCTTATTCATTTATATATTCTCCATCAGATTTCTAGGTGAGTTCTTCTTGACTTTTTATCAATTTTATCCTTTTATTCTCTACCCCTAAAGTTTTCATGGTTTTTCATGGCTTGGATACCTCTTGGAAGAACCCTGGGGGTAGAGGGATAATTTTTTTCTTTTGCTTATTTTTATTATAGGGTGTTTATTTTGCTCCTTGGTATTTTCAATTTATTATCATGGAGTTTCATCGCATTCACACATCATTGAGGTACGTTCTTCTTTCCATTTTATTTCTATAGCATTCTATTTGATGATCGGTAAGTTATAATTTGTTTTAAGATGTTTTAATCATGGTTGTGGTTTGTTCATATTATTTTTTATGATGTTTCTATGCTGTGAAATTAATTAAAAGGGGTTTTTAAAGAACAATATTACTTATTCCTATATATATGCAAAAAAGGTGTTTGATAACATTCCAAGTTGTATTATAATGTGAATTTTAGTACATTGATATTGGTTTTTACATTTTTGGAGTATTTTTAGTTCGGTGGCATGTGATGTTGAGATTTTTATATGTGTTTTGGTTCCTTTTTATTGTTTGGTACATATGTGTGGATCCATGTGTTTGGTTCTGAAGCCTATTTTGTTATTTAATTTTACATTGGGTATTTTTATGGAGTCACAATCTATATGTATTTTCCAATCTATATGTATATAGTGTACACATATAGATAAGAACACACATATAGATGGTGAATCCATAAAAATTTCTATATTGAAACCCTGGTTTTTTAAAACAGTATTATCCCAATTCCTTTATCTCCCAAATTCCTTCTCTCAAATATTTTTCTAAAACCATCGAATGTTTTCCAAATGGATTATTGATTTCTAATGAACTAAAAAGTTTCTTCCAAATTTTTTTCTAAATATTTTCCGATTTTGATCCTTGAAGTATGTTTTAGAAATAACATGACATAAATGGTCCATGTGACATCTTTCAAGCTTAAATAGTGTTTCTTCCTTGGTTTTGGAATTGGTTTTCTATTTAGAAGTGTTACAGACCGGTTGGTACATGGTTTTATTTTTGGAAATTGGTTTTAATTTCATATGAAATATATGACTAATTTTCACTTTTGAAAGGTCAAATTTACCCTGGGAACCCCTATGGTCATCCTTCCGATAATGGGGCATTTATATAGATGATGATCGGGATTGGTCAGGGAATGGATGGTGGAATATATTAGTTATGTTAAATTCCATGCATGTGATGAACTAATCATTCTCCTTTAAAATATTATGAGTATTTCTATATGTAATCTAGAAGTTTGAGTGATAATTGATTTCTAGTCTTTATTAGATGGATTAGAACCCCCTGTAAAGTGCTAAGATAGGTGGGATGTTCTACTAGTGAGGCATGTTTATAGAATCCAAGTTACTTATTGACTATATAGGTACACCATATGTCAGAAGGTTTTTCCAAACTGAGTATGTCAATGGATTTCATCAAGGTATTTTTTAGAAATTCCCATTATCACAAACTCATATGTTCCCATTTAATGGTGTCAAATTTCAGTTACTTATTAAACTAGTATTTGTTTACTTTCATAGGTGTGGTTTCCCTTATATCTAATTGTATTTTTCATACCCTGCTATTTTTTCTTCATATTGTTTCCATTAATTTTTTTGACTTGTTCATGGATATAAAACTAGGTTTTGGAAAAGAAAGATGAGTTTAGATTTTTAAATTATGAAAACCCCATTCCATATAAATGTATTTAGAAGTAGAATATTTGAGATATTTTGTGGAAAGGACATGAATGGATTATTTAGTCCATGCCTACTGAGTTGATTTAATCTCACAACCTACTTGTGACACACAGTGTTGATATAACCAAGATTTTTTGCAGGTTCCTATTTTTTTAGGTTTTCTTGTCGAGTAGTCTGGTTTTGAGGATGGTGGTGACCAAGAGGTCACATAGAAATTTTTCTAGGTTTCATTTTGGTTTTAATTTTGTTTATAGTTTTCTAAATTGTTCCTTTATAGTTTTATATAGATTAGTTTACGTATTTACTTCATTATGTGATTTATGGATCCTCGTGTTCTTATTTTGTTCTATGACTTATTTATTTTTATTAGTTTTTTATATACTATAACTTTAAAAATGGGTTTATCTTTGATATTAGACAAAAGTTTCCACCCCGAGAGGATCAAGAATGCCTCTTACGCCTTGTCATTGGCCTGATCAGGTGACTGGTTTGGTTTTGACCCTTTCTAGTTTATGAAAAAATAGTATCGTATGTATTCCTTTGTTATTATCATGTTAGGTAGTTTGCAGATAGGACTATTGAGACTCAGTAGGTAGGTACATGATAAGTATCCCAAACTCTTTCTCTCCCTAATACTAGAGATACTAGGTGTATTTTATGACTTGATTCTTTTGTTTACAATATTTGGGTTTATGTCTTTGGTTCATGTTGTGTTTTTGATTTGGGAATGATAATGGAATTGAACCAATGTAACATAATGAACCTGTGAGGAGGAGATACCCATGTGGACCCCTAGTGCACAGTTTAAGATACTTCAGGTTGTTAGTGCATGCTCAAACCATGTCGTAAAAACCATGAGACTAGGTTATGAATGACCACTAGATCAATATTTCATATCTTTTTGTGTGAGTAGTGATTGGTTTGATTTTAAACTATGTGAGTAGATTTTGAAGGAAATATATGTTCTTGCAAAAACATTATCAAAAGGAAAATTATTTTTGGACACTTTCATATGTTAAAATTGGAGTTTGGGGTTTTATTTGGATTTTAGAATGAGTTTTTGTGCGTTGGAAAAGTGGACTTGGGGTAAAATGGTATTGGATTCTGAATGTAAATGGGGATTTTTTTAAAGTGTATTTTGGTTTTTTCGGATGTTTTCATTTATGAGTCACTGTTTTGGATTGGAATTTTCATTTTTGGGTTAATGGTGATTTGGTTTTGTTTTTAATATGTTTTATACTATTCCACCAAGAAATATCCCAAAGGATTCCATTGAGTCTCTTCTAGTATTTGGACTTGAATGGACTCTGAGTGGTGTATTATAGTTGAGTTCTTCTTAGTGGTTTTGAGTTTTCTATGGTGATCAAGGTCTGTTAGATTTTTATAGCATCTTGAGGAATTAAAATGTGTTTTCAGGTCTATATAAATTCCTATGACCCTGAGGGTGCGATCTATTCTAGTTTTTTGGATAATCTGGGTTTAGATTGGAAACAGGTGATCTTCCCATCATCATTTCATGTGGGGATGTCATGGGAAGTTATTAAGAATAATTTTATCTAATGGTTCATACATAAGGAAGTGAAGGTGATGAATGTGGTTGAGCTATTTTTTTTCCTCCAAGGTCAACAAATGATGAAGACCTATATCTGTAGGAGTTATAAATATAATTTATTCTTGGTTGTTTTGAAGGTTCCCCATCCGGTAATGATTTTGTGATAGAGGAACATGTTCCTAAGGATTTTTCCTTTCAGTTCCTTATTCTCATCTGTTTGACCAATCGCTTGTGTTCTTTTACCATGTACAGATTGGGTATTCAAATCCATCTTGTTGTATCCCTCTAAATTCTTGTCGACGGTGTGGATGTTTATGTCATTTTGAGAAGTTCTGCATGTGGAATTTCTAGAAGGGGAAGTCTTATTCAGATTGGCTCATAACTGTGAGGTAGCATATGCTTCAAGGTACCAAGGATACATCTATAGGCCCTGAGTGAAACTTTCACATAGTCATAAATTAATTAGTGGGGTGGGGGTTCATCCCATCTTTCATATTTGATTCCAGAGTAGTGAAGTTTTAAGTTATATTTTTTGTAGTTTTCTATTTGTTTATTGAAAAATCATTCTTGTTTTAAGGATCAAGTTAGCCTTGTATTCCTGGAAATTTTTATAGTTGTTCTTTATAGATGTGGATATTTTAATGGTTATAATTTTTTTGGGGTCGGCCTTAATTTTTGGGTGTCCTAATTTTGGATATTTTGTTGTATTATGGTAAAGATTTATCATTGTTTGGATCGATGATTGTTCTGATTTTATTTTTTTGGGTTTCTCTCATGTTGGGTCTATTAATGTCATAGGTGTTGTGATAGTATATTTATAAATGGTGTGCATACCTTCCATAGAACTTCTTGTGGTTTTATCTAGTGTTTTTTGGGTATTAATTTTGGAGTTGAAAGGTCACACCTGGAATCATGGTTTCTTTTGTCCTTGATTATTTTTTGTCTTAATATTGGATCTATGTTTGGATGGGTGTCTTTATTGGAGAAGAATGTTTTTATGAGGGGTATATTTGACATGCCACGATGATGGGTTCTCTTTTATTTCATTTTTTATTTATTTATTTGTTCTTTATATTTTCTTAAGTTTTAGGTTGAGTTTCCAATGGAATTTTTTGAGTTTTTGTAGATTTTTGTTTGGTTTTGACTTTTTTGCGATTAGTGTGAATGGTTTGGGGATAAATTGTGTTTATAGTAAAGTAAGAGTGTGTTTTTAGTTTATTTTTTCTTACATGGGTTTCCTATAATTTCATGTTCATGGTTTATACCAAACGTTTTGAAAAAATGGGTTAATCGTGTGGCATGTTAGGGGTTTCTAAGGTAAGGATCAAGGTTCCCACAATGTTAGTCATAATTGTGTGGTAAGCGTGTGAGAGGATATTCCATTTTTAAAGAACTAATTTTCATGGTAATTGTATTATTTCCAAAACTATGTGGCCATCCTATATGGGTGGCCCTTCCTTCCATTAGGGTGTGTGTTGTATGAACATTGTTTAGAAGATCATGCAGCCAAACCATGCACCTTAACCAGATTATTGAAACCATTAAATTCTATGTTTTCTCTATTATAATTTTCCCCAAATGTACCTTCCTCCACTCTTGATTGATTTTGTTGCATGAATGGGGTCTCCAAGACCCATCATATAAGGTTCTTCATCATCAATAGACGATTTTTCATGGTTTCTAAGTGAGTTATTCAAGATTTTTGGGAAATCTTCCAATCTTCTTCTCTCCCTCACTTAGTTTATTAGTTTTTATTATATTATATCCTTCTTAGACAAACCCTATATGTATAGGGATGATTTAGACTTGTATTTTATTTTATTCTAGGTTGTGTAGTTTTATCCTTGGGATTTATTCTTCTTTCTCTTAGTGATTTATCACATTCTTAGGATGTTTAATTTAGTATTTCCATCCATTTCCATTCTAGAAAATTCCATTTGATGATTGATATTTTCTAATTAAATTTTAAATGTTCTATTCATGGTTTTGACATGTTCATATGAGTTATTGTGATTTTTCTATAATGGAAAATTATTTAAAATAGGTTTTCAAAGGACATTATTATTTATTCATATATATATATTCATTAATGGTGATTGATAAAATTCCAAGTGGGTTTTTAAATTAATTTGAGTACATTGGGATTGAGTTGACCATGTTTGAGTTTTGGTAGTCATTTGAAATGTGAAATTGAGTTTTTTCTGTGGGTTTGGTGCCTTTTTATGGTTTGTTTCTTATGTTTGGGTCCTTCTGTTCGATTGTAAAGCTTCCTGTAATTCTTTAATTCAACTTTTGGTATTTTTATGTCTATATATATATGATGATGAATGTGGAAATATCTATACCTATACGGGGTGAAAATATAGTAGGCACACATATATAGATGGTGACTACAGTCCATCTTGAAACCATGATTTTTCAAAACATCATTCTCCAATTTCATTTCTCTTCCCCATTCCATCTCCCAAATGTTTTTCTTAAACCCCCAATCATAAACTATGTTTCCACCTTCGTTATGGAATTATATTTATATTTATAAGTCTTCTGTTCTGAGTGTTACTTTGTGATTTTTTGGAAATTGTTTTTAATTTCAAATAATGTGTAGGCCTGATTAAATTTTTTGAACGGTTCTATGTATCATAGTAACCCCTATGGTATTCTTTATAATGATGAAGTCTTTGAATAGATGGTGTCTGCGATGGGGAAAGGCATGCATTGTGGAATTTTTTAGTTATTTCAAATACCAAGCATGTGATTACATACTCATTCTCTTCTATACTATTATCATGTGATTCAAAGATTTCATCAAGATGGTTGGGTGAAAATTTCTTTCTAGTCTTGATTAGATGGATTATAACCCCTTGAAATGTTGATAATCCATGTAGTAATTACCTCTAGTTAGACTAGTTTAAAGTAGTCAGGTAGCTTATTGACCATGGAGGTACACCATATACAAGATGGTGGGTCCAAACTAAGTATGTCTATAGATTTTTTCTATATATGTTTATAAAATCCTGATGATTAAATGCAGATATATTCCTATTTCATTTTGTATCATTTCAGTTACTTTTCCCAATATTAACTATTTTTTCACTTGTGTGGTTTCCCTTATATCTTGTTTTATTTTTCATACAATGTTTTTAGCATTGTTTCGAATGGTTGTATTTTAGACTTGTTCTTTTATTTCAAAATGATTATTAGAATAGAAAGATGAGTTTGGATATTTATATGTTAAAAACACATTTTCCTTTAAATTCATTTCAAACTAGCATAATTGGACTATTTTTTAGTAGTGTGTATTTATAGATTATATGGTGCTTACCTATTGAGTTTTTTTATGTCAACACCCTACTTGTTACATTTGGAATCAGTAGACCCATGGTTTTTTTCATGTTTATCTTTCGTTTACATATGCATGTGGATTCCAATGTTCTTGTTTCATGATCTATCTCATTTATCTATATCTACTTTTTTATAGTAAAAATCATTCACAATGGTTTTATATTTTATGTCTAACACTAGTTTCCTACTAGGGAGGATTGGGAATGCTTCTTAGGCCTTATTATAGGTCAGTTCAGGTGATTTCTTTGGGGTTGATCCCGGCTGGTTCATGAAATTTATGATAAATTTCTTATGAAACCCATATAATTTCATGGGTTATGCTATGATGAATGTTTTATTATCTTGTATAACACATATGTATGATTTTCATTATATAATTTTGGGACCTATTTCTCACTCCAAATACTTGGGTAATTATTAATGTTATATGAGCATAAAGGATACATGGGAGGATATCCAAATCCCTACTAAGGTTACTCTAGAGGTTATCCCAAGCCCAAAATAGGTACATGGGTTTTTATCCCAAGATTAACATGTCATAAATGTCTTGAAGCATATCCTTGAAATAATATTATCTATGATTATGTGTATTCCATAGTTCTATTTCTTATGAAAATGTTATGATCTCATTGATCATTTTCTTTGATTCCATTATGATTTATGTATTATGAACTGACAATAATTATTACATGGCTCAAAATTATGATATTTGATATGATGGTTATGGTATGGAGATGCTATTATCATGGTACCAAACCCTTATGTTTATGTTATATTTATGTATCTCCTATATTTTCCCTTATTAAAAATATAAGATCACCATTTATTATAATTCATTTCCCCAGGTTATGAAGAATGATTTTACTTAGGGTATATTTGTGAAGAGTACTAAAGAGGAAGATATTTATAGGAGATACTGAAGATATTTTACAAAATTAAAAGATATTGTACCTAGTCTCCAAATACATTAACCTATTACATTCCATATGCATGTGTTTTTGTAATGTATTGGATATTCATCTAAGAAGATATAATAAAAAGGTCTGTAAAGCCTAGGTCTCTATAGTTTGTTTTAGAGGAAGGTTTATAAAACCATTTGAAACTAGGAAGAGAAATATTTAGTGAAATACCTAGTGATATTTATAAGGATATTTCTATTGATTTCTCTAAGGATAAGTATAAGGATTATTCAAAGTATAGGAAAATTTCCTTGAATTATGGTAAAGGAAAAAAACAAGTTTTTTCGGAGAAATTACATCCATGACTGGATACTACTAGTAGATGTGGATCTATCATAGAGGTACCTAGGTGTAACAACTCAGAAAGTGGTGAATTGAGTGAGACTCAATCATCATCTGGTGCTGAAAATAAACCTTGATTCATGCCTAATTTGAAACTCTCTAGTGATATTCTTTTTAATTTTGAAAACACTTTATAAACCACCATCAAGAATTAAAACAATGAATATGAATGACATAGGATAAACCTACAGTTTCATGACTTAGACATCCTATAATTTTTTAATTGATTATATGGCTTCACACTCTAAATATTATAAATCAAAATATTCTTTTTGGTGTTGGGGAATTGTGGGGACCAGAAGGAACTGGATCGATATTGAATGTGAGAGACAATGTGATTATGAACAACCAAATCGGAGTAAAACTAGAGTAAATGATATTTTTCTTATTCCTCATAAACCATCAAGATATATATCTAATAACATGCACAATAAAAAACTCTTTGACTCACTAAATGATAAAAATATAGAGTTTGATGAGTGTTTGGGTGGTGGAAACCACAGAGAAAAGAAGATTATTTTCCTATATTCCACAAATGTGTGAAGAATCACCCATGTGGATGTTTTAGAGAAATTATATGATGTTCTAATTGTGTAAAATAATGAAACAAATCTTATAATAATATGGCAAAATTAAAAGTTTTATTAAATCAATGGATAATAATAATAATGGTCTCCCTAATATATCATTGACAGATGAATGTTTCAAATTTGGAATGTGTGGACATTGTATAAATTGATGTCCTAAGGGGAAAGATCCTGAAGATAATAAGCATGTTGTTACAAGTAATTTTTATACTTCTGGTGATGAGGAGGCCATAAATGAAATATAAAGGGTACGAGTGATTCTAACAGTATGTTTTATGTTAAATGTGATAAGAATGATTAAATTGAGGTCGATGAATGTTAAGATATGATTCATATTACATATTTTAGGAAATATGTATTAAGGAATAATCTGATGAAGCCTATTTATTAGTTTTATATGAACGTAGAATTATTTAAGTTTCCTTATACTAGAATTCAAGAATTTTTTTATATGAATAATGAAACATATATGTATTTTTTTATTGATGTTTTTTGATAAGTACATTCAAAAATATATTGAATAGTAACAATGTCCTAGAAAAATGAACTAATAAAAAGGTATTATATTATGTATACCATAAGATTAATGGAATATATCCATTAAAATGTTCCTAGTAATGAGAAAATGATGTTTAGTTTGGATAAAGAAATTACACATATAGATAATCTAGATTGTATGGTATCGATTACATTATAACTAATTAATCATTTATTGAAAATTTGGTTTATTTTATCATTGATGGAGTTTACATCATTTTTGGATTTAAGGAATATATCCAAAAAAATATAAGGAATGAGGAATCATATATGTTTTAAATAAGTTTTTATGGTAATTAATGTTATTACCATGTTTTAAGAGAATGTGTGATGATGGTATTCACATGTTTGGTATGTGACAATTAAGTCCTGCTTTATGTTGTTTGGGGGATTGATGTTAAGTTTTTTTTTGAGAAATTCAGTGACCTAATTTATAAATTTTGTATTTTTATAGGATCATAAGGTTAACCATTTATGAAATGGTTTAATTTGAACATTATATGAGGTTTTAGATATTAATGTATTATTTCCCTATATGAAGATTTATGCATATTTATAACTAATGATAATAATTTTTTATGATATCTAGAGATAAAAGGAATGAAATATCATTATAATATAGATATTTTTATCCTTTATTTATTTTGGAATAAAAAATTATTCTTCAATTTCTTAGAGTAAGATATGAAGTTGAAATTGATCGAATCATAACAAAAGGGTTAAATTGTGCTAACAATATAAAGGAAATATAAGCATAAGGTATATCAGTAACATTGAAATTATTGATAACATCAGGTTGGTAGCATATCGATTAGAGCTTCCATAGAACCCACCTCGGGTTCATGATGTATTTCATGTATCTCCCCAGAGAAATTACATACTTGGATCGTCACATATACTAAACTCAATGGTCGAACCATTGGAACATGATATTTCCTATGAGGAAAATTTGATGTAGATTCAGGAAAATATAAAGAAGCTCTACAAAACAAGAACAATCACCTGATCATTGTTTTGGGGAAAACCATTATTTTAAGAAGATACATAGGAACCTAAATATGTAATGGGGATGAATTATCATCAGTCGTTGGTACCAAAATGACAGATATCAAGGGATAAATTCATTTTAAGTGGGGTATAATGTATACCCTTGATATTTTGTGTAATATATTTTTAAAAAAACTAATTTTTCAGATACTTTTCATTATACACACAAAACTAATTTTATCTTGTATTACATGAAAAATTTATTATATCCTGTGTCACTCACAACACCAAGTACAAACATAACATGACATATTATTAAAATATTATTATTTAATATGAATGTTATCACATAGCCATTGGAATGGAGGGTGTGAATATGATTAAAAAACTACAAAAATATACTCATTTCAAATGTATATACAATTTCCTAATTGGTGTCAAATTAGTTATAATTTCGAAAAATGACCATTTTAAAACAAAATAAAAAAATTTCTGCAAAAAATATTTTTATTCACCCAAATGAGTTTTATATCAACAGATTAAATTAATAAATTTTTGTGAATAATATTAATAATATTTATATATTTTATATTTAGTAAAAAAATTTACATTCATCATATGTTTTTTTAGGTGAGAGATAAGTATAAATCATATTTTAGGCTTAAAAATGTATTTTTATTAAAAAGAAATTTTATGTCCTCTCACAAAATTCTTTTAAAAATAATTTTTTAGAGATATATAGAATTTATTTGAAAAAATAAAAACATTTTTTTTAAATATTCATGTAGAAATTATCTTAGGGTGAATTTTTAATAATGCAATGAGAAGGTAATTTTTTGAGGAATAGTGAAAACTAGTGGTTTTTAGTAAGAATTATCATTGTATTTAAATATTTTAAAAATAAAAAAACTGGTAATATATGGTTTTAAAAGAAAAATTAATACCATGATATATATTAACAAAATTTAGTTTATTTGAATAATTTTTCATATTGAATTTTGATATAATTTTTATTGACTTTTGAACATTTTCTCTTTGAAAACATAATTTCTCGTCACATCGGCGGTATTGATTTTAAATTAATTTTTAAAATTTTTTAAAATGGGTTAAATGTTTTAAATCATAATAAGTTATATGATCTATTAATTTGAACTTAATTTTTTTGGCATTATGAATAGTATAAATAGTAAAAATTATTTATTGTAGTTGAGGTAAAAATGGGTTTACCAGGGGTTAATAAAAGATAAGGGTTAAAGAATATTTCAAAACTGTAATAATAACACTTTTTAAGGTATTATTTCAACCTTATCACTTATAGGATTGATAATGGGCTATTTTGGTTCCTTATTCAAGTGAAAAACATGGGTACACCTTTTTTATTTTTAAAATTTACAAGTGTCCCACTCACTTCACTTATAAAAGGCCACCCTTATCCTCTTCTCTTCACACTTAAAAAACCATTTTTTCAAAAAATACCAAATAAAATAAAATCTTCAATTCCATCATATCATTATAGTATCTTTATATTGGTCATAAATCCAACCAAGGAAGCCATTTAGTGAAACCTAAAATAAGTAGTCTGAATAAGAGGTAACATCCCAAATCAAGTGTTTTGTTTTATTTCTTATTCCACCACATTAATTTTTTATTAGAAAACAATGATATGAAAAAATTAGAATATTCCACACACTAATATTATTTTATGTAATGTTAATTCCCTACAACCATCTCCTCTTCCATCAAATGGGTTACGAAATCATCATTCTTGAATACGGATGACTACCTTCTCACGAAACAATGTCATTTTTTCAATTAATAGCACTAAAGGTTAGATATAATTATGTATTTATTGATTATATATTTTATTTATGATTTATTATTATTTTTGGATCATTATATCACATTTTCCTTCTTATATTTCATTCTGTGGGAATATGTTAACGTCGTTCATGTATATGGCGAACTACCACCTCACGAAGCGATGTGATTCATTCATGATATACATGGAAGGTAATAAATTTGGGTTTAAAATAAATATATGATATATAATATATAAAAATTATTTTTAATGGTAATATATTATTTACCTTTATTTTTTCCCTTTAATCAGAAAATGGAAAAAATGTTCATGTATATGTATGGCCTACCGCCTCCATGAATGATGTATTTAATTATATATATATAAATTTTGTGTATTATTATTCATGAATGTATTCGAAATATATATGATATTTATATCAATTTTAACTTTCTGGAGATAATGTAACCATTATATATATAAGAGGACTAAAAATAAAAAGTCAAAACATACATGAAAACAAAGCAGGTATTTCCTGAAACATGACTTTAACATGGAATTATAAATAAATGGTTAATAAAAGGTCATAAGTAAATAATATATGGTATTATATATATAATTATGGGTAATTAATTTATTTATAATAAAAATTATACAGTATTTTTTATCATGTACGAAGGAAGTCAAGTCTTACATTAAGGGAAATCTAGTCTCTCTCTTTTTTTCTAGGAGACATATCATAATTCACCACTCATTTATTTTTTGTTGTGTATATACATACCATTTTAAATTTTATGTCATGAAACTCTTTAATTTTTTAATATTTAAATTTTCATTTTATTCTATTATTTATTGAGTATTACAAATCAAAATATTACTAAATTAGTAAGGAATTTCAATATTACTTTTATTTTTCTGTGAGACACAACACATATTCACAACATGTTTCTTTTAGGCGGTGTATATACTTAAGATGAATTTATTTCTTGATTATTATCCTTAAAATCAAGGGGTTTTACATATACATTATAGCATCTCTCTTTTATGGGGTTTCTAGTTCAAATGTTACCTAAACAGAAAGGGATTTTTGTCTCTATTTTCATTTCTAGAGGCATACGTTATTTTATTCACCTATATTATTTTATGAGTTGCATATACAGAAACTTATAAATTTAATATAATGAATTTATTTTTTGTTCTTATATTTTACATTTCATTTAATTTTATTATTTTATATTACTTATGAATCAATATTGGAAATGTGGTAACCGTTTTATGATATAATCTCATCATTTATTTATATTGTTAATGTTTTTGTCTATGATGATGATATATTGATATCCATATCTCAATAAACTCATTAATTGTATTCCCATATAGTTATTTCATGAGAATACATTTTTTCCATTAATTTTAATGTCTTTATTTACTCAAGAGTTCAAAATAATGATTTTATGAAAAATCAACTTTTTGATTGAACACCCTATTTCTCCCAAAACTATGTTTTCTAAAAAAAATTCAAAACTATTTTTAACATTATTAAAATGATTTATTAAACAAATATTTACTCAATATTTAATTATTAAAAAATTAATGTAATAATCATTTCATTTTCTAAAAAATTATTGTTTGGATTTTACTGAAAAGTGAAAAGAATCTTTATTTTCACATGTACGAAATAAATGGAGTTTCCCACCATCATGAACCTTATTTTCTTTGAAACTTAATTTATAATTTATCAAGGTCATTTTCTAGAAAAAAAAAATTTGAAATTATTTTTCTTTAAATTATTTTTTAATATTAGAAAGGATATTTTCCATAAGAAACATTTTAAATTATTTTTAATCTTCTTTTATAAGATTTCAAGTTTATTTTAAAATAAAAGGATTTCTAAAAAAATTGAATATTTTGTTTTAAAATGTGATTATCAAATAAATTTTATTTTCTTAAAGAAATGTTTCAAAAAATCTTTCAAAATCTTTTTCAAACCAAGATTACATCCTTTGGTGATATATGTTCTTTATGCGGATATCATCCAAGTATACCATTATTATTTTTTATCTGGATGTTTTATGTTTATGATGACAATATTTTTATAAAACCCATTTCACATCCATGTCTTGTACAATGAAAAAATTATTGTAAAACCCTTTTTTCATTCGTAATACTATCATGGATTGATGAAATGATTATGAAACCTATTTCTTTTTCATAGGTTATTTGGTGAAGAAATGTTTACGAAACCTATTTCTTTTCACAGGTTATGATATATTCAATGTTCAGTGGTCTTATAGAACACATTATTTTAATTATGTTATGGGTGGTACCTATACCTCACTCCAACCCAATGTGAAATGATTAATTTTATATGAGCTCAAATGTTATATGAAAGGTTATCAAAATCCTAAACGAGGGTACATAAGAAGTTATCCCAAGAACATAATATGGTATATGAGAGATTATCCAATGCCCAAAAGAGGATCCAAAAGGGGTTATCCCATTTCCAAGAAGGTACATGGGTGGTTAGTCCATGCATGACTTATTATGAATGTATTTGTGGGTATTCATGACATAATATTTTCTATAATTATGTGTATTTCATGATTCTATGTATTATGTTAAAGTTATACTCTCATGGATCATGTTGTTTGATTCCATTATAATCCATGTCTTATGAAAAAAAAATATTTATTCCATGACTCAATATTATGATCTTTGATGTGTATGGTATGTTTTTTATAAAATTTTATCATGTTATTATGCCCTTGTTTTCATGGTATGATTATGTATCTCCCTTATTAATCATTACTGAGAAACTAATCCCACCCTTTCTTATATTTTCATTCCCTATATTATAAAAAACCTTTTTTCATAGCATATGTTTCTAAAGACTACAAAATGGGATGAAATTAATGAAGATGATGAACATATTTCACTAAATTAAAAACATTTGTACCTTGGTACCAAGGAAAATAAATTATTATGGTCCTCAGGTGTGGTTTTTGTAATTTATTTAGTATTCATATAAAAATGGGTATAATATATATATATATATATGAAAATCTTGGGTCTCTATAAACATCACCATATATTTTTTCATAGGACCCTTTAGGGCCCCTAAAGGAAAAAAACCATCTAGGGGGTAGTCAATCACCTTAAAAAATAAACCGATTTTCTAGAAATCAAGAATAATCACTCTCTTGAGAAAGTTAAAAAAATATACATAATTGAAGTGGTAAGATTTCATAAACTTCCAATCACTATTTTATATGAGTTAGTTATAAGGATTTTCTCAATGTTTCGAAGAATCCTTCAACATGATTTGGATACAGAACTGAGTTTCATCATTTCTTATCACCGTTAGATTGATGCTCATACTAAAATAACCATTCAAACACTAGAGGATAAACTGAGATCATTTTCATTCTATTTTTCAAAGATATTAGGACCAACACCTTTCCCTAGTGAGAACTCATATAACAACGGTTTTCATTATAGTATTAAAATGGAACCATATAAATATATGTATGGGAAGATGTATTGGACTCCATCAAGCTGGGATGAAGTTATAGAGTATAATATTAGGGGTTATGAACTTATCCAAGAAATGACATATAATTTTCAGACCATTTAGTGGCATATGAAATCTAGACTATATCGATAAAGAATCTCTGAAAATAATTATTGATGAGACCTTAAATATAGGTTGGAGATAAAGTTTTATATCATATATCACAATGGAATAATGTCATGAGGATTCTGAATAATGGAAATCTTAGTTGTAGATACATCATCCCCTTTGAGATCCTTGATTGCATCAGAATAGTATCCTATCAAAAATAACTCCCATCAAACCTATCTAAAGTACATGATGTGTTTCATGTCTCCCTCTTGAGGAGGTACATAGCAGACCCCTCCCATGTAATAAATATATACATGGTACCATTTTAGATTTATATTTAATATGATAAGTATTCACTATAGATATTAGATAAGAGAGAGAAAATTCTAAAAAACAAGAAAAATCACATAGTCAAAGTGTTGTTGTTCGACCAAGAGTTCAAGGAAGAAACATGGGAACATGATTATTCAATGAAACAGAAGTACCCTTTCCTATTTTAGTGTATGAAATTTAAATTTTTTGGGTGTTGTTTCTAAATGAGAATAATGTAGCGATGTGACATTTAATAATTTAAATTCCTTATTTTAATGAATAAATTCTTTATCAAATAATTTAGTAAGTTAAAAAACATTAACAACAGTGGTTATTTTTATAGTTATATTTCATTTGATTTTAAAGTATATTAAGAATAATTACCGTTGATAATATTTTTTTTGTACAATTACCCTTAAGATTAGTAAATTTAGGGTTATGATAAAGTCCAACTGATATTTAAAGTATATTTTATTCCCATGAACAGTGTGATTGTACCCAATGAAGTTCATTTTTCAAAGATTATAAGGGTGATAAAATCACTAGGATTTTACCTTGTACAATCCTATGTTGGTATTTGAAAAATAAAGAATGAATCAAACCATTTATGAGAGAATTTCAAGATCATCGAAATGATGACCCAAAAAATGTTTTTCAAACCATCCTATAAAAATATCACCACCCTTATCTATAGGGTACTCACTGGTGTAATAAAGGGCTATGTATCTAGATCCAAATAGTTTGACTTTTTATATTTTATTTTAATAAAAAAATTATATTTAAATCTTTTAATATTACTTTTAAATTATTGAATAATGAGTTTAATAAAAATTTGATTTTGATAATGTGAAACCCAAATTATATTTTGGGATAATATATATATTTTCAATCAAGACACCCTTTTTGATGAATTCAATAAAATTTAAAATAAAATATAATTTATTAATATATTATTATTAAATAATATGAATTATATTTATATGATAATATAATTTTACAATGGAAATTAAAATTTTTATACGGTTCCAAAATATATTTTTTATAAAAAAACAAGTACGTTTATATAAATAAGATTTTTTTTAAAAGTATAAATTATCATATTTAGTGAAATATATTTTTAAAATAAATAATATTTTTGAAATATGTATAATGAAATTATCCAATGTTAAATGTTTCATATTTTTCTGAGGTAGCCAAATTTTTGGGAAAAATTAAATATGGTATAACTATATTCTATTTATTATAATATTATAAAATCCCAAAAATGATATAATAAATACTATAAAGTTTATCCATGAAATAAATAACCTTTCATTATAACATATTGTGTTTTTGAATTTTTTTTATTACTTTTATTCACCTATATTGAATCCTCCAAAACCTATATTATATTGTATGGTATTAAGATCAATTTTTTATAAACATGACTCACCACCACATCACCAAGAGAATTATTTTAATGTTATCAGTTCTTAGAATTATAAAACAATTAAAAACACACCTCTTTGTTAGAAACCATGTGGAAAACCATGGGAACATTTTGTGTTTAATTTATTTAACATAGAGAGTGTAAGACCTTTTTTTGAAATTAATAAAGAATTTTTTACTTTTTTCTATATAAACACACACAAACTACTCTTTGTCTTCATTCAAAACCATTGTATCGTTAAATTAATATTTTTTCCCTCTGTGGAGTCCTCCCAATGTGTCATGGATCTCTTAAGAGGCTTTTTTATGGATTTTTGAAGCATCTTCTCGTGGTAATGGAACCTCTCCTTCCCCTATTTATTCAATGAACTTCTTTATGTAATTGCATTTTATTTACAATTCCTCAAGTTGGAATATGTTTTTATACGTCATCGATACTCTTATAATGATCTCCAATTAATTATGTACCTCTTTTTTTCTCATTCACTCCTATAAATGTATATGTTAACCCATTATGTTGTCGAAATGATCCTGTGATTTTCAATTTCAAAAAATTGTGTAGTTAATAACCATATACAATAACAGTCATGGATACACATCGAGTTTTACCTATCCTTAATTTATTTGGTTTTTACATGTATATAATCTATAATCCTTAATCATGGGGTTAAAACTGATAAAATACATCCTTATATTGTATGATAAATTTGGAAAACTTATACATGTACATGATCTGAAAGGAATGGAAAGTCCAACAATTATGTAGTCATCAAATGCATTAGTACTTTTTTGTCTCATGAGATTACTTGTATGGTACATGGGAGGTTATCCTTAGAAATAAATTTTGTGTTGTATTAGAGTTTATCCTAGACATATGTTTTTCTGTTTCTATATTCCAATGTTTACTTTATATTAATATGGTATATAATGCCTCATTATAAAATATTATGGTTCTCACCCCTCCTATGATACCTTCATATGCCTATTGGCTAACATTTAATACTTCACCTCATTCTATTATTTTATCATTCCCTTATTGGGCATTATTTATCAACCCTTTCTTATATAAATACCCAAGTTATCTCATGTATTTTTAGAAGAACAATGGAATTTTAGGATAATGTTTAGAATGTTTTCAATAATTCCATTTTTTTAGATTCCATGTTTTTATGAAATAACCCTAATTTCCCAAACACACGTGGATTCATGATATTCTGGGGTTGTATAATGTATATATTTATATAATAAATCATTATTTAAAGTTTATTAAAATATTGGTTTTAATAGAAGTCATCCTTCCCAATCATATATATTGGTGTGTGGTACACAAAATATTCATTCCCCATGTGTTTACTAAAACTAGTCTCACCACCTAGTTTCCTCATCATCTGATTTGTTTTGGTTTATTCAATAATTATTCTTCATTTGATCAAAAAAGATATATTCATTAAGATATTTCTTTACCAGAGATCTTGAAAAAGAAATAATGATTGAATTTAGTGAATAATGAAATCTAAAAATTATTACCTTTTCATTGTTTCAGGAGTTATATAAGTTTAATAGTCACTAAGTGGTAGAATTAGTAGGAATTTTTTTATAAAAGTTTAGGATATTTTTTTACACATATGTCATATGATAATTTATATAGTTTTGAAAATTTGAGGGAAGAAAGTTCATTGTTTTACATTTATGAAAATGTAATAAAAGTGCACCATCTTTCTTATGATTCCATAGTAGTAGATATATAGATATATAACTATCATACACAAAGGAATGGATAATGGGATACTCTCAATGTTTAGGATATACATGTTTTTAATTTTTTTTGTAACATTGGAAATTTCAACCTTATAAAGCATGTTTTTTTTCTAAATTGAGGCTATCAGGCAAGGAACCATTATGTTTAACATTATATTGTTTCAATTTTTCTTATTTATATTATTCATATATTTCATGAAATTTTAAAATATTCAAAATAATACTACTCTAGTATGGTATAATGTTTCCATCATTGGTGAAGAAACAATTAGAAAGATTAGGCTTGTGTATGTTCCTTGTTTTATGAAATCTTTTAACAAATTAAATAGAGATGCATCTGAATTAAAAACATAAAAGTTAAAAGAGAAATTTTTATAAAATATAAAATCTAGAGAATAATCACCACATTTTCCTAAAAATAAGTTGAAAACAAAGTCTTGTGAGGAGTGTAGAACTCTTATGAAGAAAAAATATGAAAAGAAGAGCAGTGATATAGGATTTTTATTACATAAGGTTAAGGACATAGATATGAAATAAACATTTTTATAATTTTTTTATGAATAGGAGAGGAAGAAGAAGCTAAATAAAAAATATGAACATGTTTAAATATCTAAAAATTTATTAAAAGGTGTGTATCAAATATATGCAATTTAAATAGTTAGAACATAGGGGGTACTTCTCTCAGTTTATCCTCTGTTTTTTGTACAACCTATAGTTTCTCATCTCATTCCATATATATTTCAATATTCTCAATAATAAAAAGTTCTTATATCCATTGATAAAGGTAAAGGAAATATAATAGTTTTTAAAAATCTCAATCTAAGGTAGATTATGATGTTCGAAAAGTTATTAAAAGGTTTTTAAAGTGGAAGATAAGAATAAAAAAATGAAATTGGAAAAAAAATTAAAAAACAATCGAAGTTGAAAAATAACATGCTAACATATCTTAAACATATATTTCATATCAATTTCCCAAATATATGGATCTTAGAGATTTGAACATGGATGAAAGTTATTTGGAATAAAACTCAAATAAATCTTCTCAAACTTAGGTTTATGAAAAACCATAATCGGATAAATAAGTTCGAGTAGTATAAGTTTTTGATGAAAATATGGTGAAATTAAGGAAGATTTGGCATGTAAATATCCTCCTCCAACATCCATTCAAAATGTTTCATATATTTCATCATACCTTTCTACATTCACAAGTTCACAAATAATTTAATAAAATTTTAATTAATTCAATTTAAATTTGAAGAAACGTGAGTATTCTTTTCATTTCCCCAAATATTGATGAAAGTTAAAAATATATATGAGGGATAATTTATATTTTAGAAATTTATAATTATATAAAATATTTGAAAGAAACTACCATTAAAAATGAATCTTATTTCAGTTATTTCAAAGGTAAATCAAAATAAGAAAAGAGATGGTTGAAACAACTTCTTTGATGATTCAAACTTACTGAATGTGACATAATGTAATATGATGAGAAAAATATTGGGAAATAACTTAATAAAAATTAATCTAAAAAAATATATGATTTAATGTTAATTAAAATGAAATATCTATCAATAATTAGATATCTCCCCCCAATGACCCATGAAGTGTAAATTGAAGAGAAGAGGAATATGTTTCCAGGCATGTAATATTAAGTATCTATATTGAATAATGAGTGTTTCTATTTTCAGTTTTTTGTAAGAATAAGTATTGATACTCAAGAAAGAGATCATGATGTTTCAAATTATTAAAGTGGTATTTGTGAAGTCCAAATAAGTTATGCTTGATGCTGAGAGATATTAATAAGACGGAAAGAAGAGGTATGTTATTTTTAAGAAACTCTTAAATAAATAATAACATTATGAACTACTAAAATGGTTTTGTAATAATTATATTTATTTAATGCATGTTTATAATGAATGTTCTTCCATAAATAATTTGGAAATATTTTTTATCTAATTTAATTAAATTAATTTCTTATCATATTTCCATTTGGATGAATGTTTGTTAAAATTTATAAAAAAATTTATATATTTTCCCCTTACATTTTATGTGTACTTTATTACATCCCAGATTCTATTTGAAAACCACAAAAGTGGATAAATGTAAGAAAAACTAATTTTTCAATCAAATATTTACAAAAAATATTATATAAAAAATTAGGAGAAATATATAAACATATATTATTATAGATAAAAGAAGGTAAACATTATAAATGTAAGGGGGGTAAGTATTTATTTTAATGAATTTAGTTCCCTAAAAGAGGTTTCAAATTGTTGAGTCAAATTTTTTCTTTCAAAACATTTTAAATATAGTTTTGAAATAAAAAACAAACTTTATTAATAATTTATTATCCTTTATACTTACACAGTTCTAAGAATTTTCTTGACAAAAATTAATTCTTTCATACATAGAAATATATTTTTATCAAATATAATCTCATTGTAATAAAGTTAACCTATATCAAATGAAAAATTAAAAACATTATCGGATGAACATTTTTTAAAATTCTAGAAGATTATGTTTAATGAAGCACATAAGATGATGTCATAAAAATACCATTCAAAAAAATTTATCGAATTGTGTCAAATATGATTTCCATATTAACCTTTCTAAATATTATATTTTATGAATTATATTTTATAATAAAAATATATTTTATTCTATTAGATGGAATACAATGACACATTTTGGATGTATAAACCTAACGACCATCATATGGAGTAGCTGTGAAGAAATTTCCAAATGAAGTAAGTGTTTATCTAAAATTATTTCAACCAACTACAAAGAGTAATAAGTAAGGCCACTTGATGTTTTTTTATAAATATGTTTATAATTCTAGGAAAATGAATATATTTAATTATTGATGATATAATAGTTGTTGTGAATCATTTTGTGAAATATTATTAATTTGAATGATCATGCCATCGTAATTTCTTATAGAGTTTTTAATTAAGTCCTATACTTTGTGAGGATATTTTTGAGCGACTTGATATTTTTTGTGTTTGAAATTGTTTGTCTGATATAGTGTGATTGAGGGATTCCAAGGTTATTACGATATATTTTATATGATATTTCAGATTTAGGGTTCTCATGTATATGAAAAAAAAAGAGTTCTTCTAATCCTTTTGTCAATGGATTCCATGTTTAAGGAATAAATACCTTTATAGTTTGTTTGAATCTATGGATAACTAATGTATGGGTTATATACCCCTTTTACACTAAAGGTTAAAGCATGGATAACATGGATAATTTTTATAAAAAGTTTCTATGTTTTACTTACTCATTTTTTAATGTTTCTTGATACCTATTTTTTAATTCATGTTTCTTCACTATGCATGTGTTTATGAAAGGTTATATATTTTATACTTTCCGAAAATCAAATTATATAACATATTATTACGAAATTCAGATAAATTAATATCATATAATGGATATAGTTATGTTAGATTAACCTACATAAGAAGGTTGTGAAAAATAGAAATTTATTTTATAACCAAATATTACCCCCCCCCCCCCCCCGTATTGTTTCTATGTACTCTTACGATCCTACAATTCCAATTCTTTATCCTCCATATTCAAGTTTCATAAAAAATTTCAAAAAAATATTTATTATACTCAAATGATAGTTTAAATTAATTTTAAAATAAATTTGGTATTTCTTTCCATGGTTTTAAAATCTATTTTTAAATTTTTTTCTATAATGTTTCATACATTTTCAAAGTAAATATTATTTCATGTTATTCTATGAAATTTTCATTTTTATATTTTTTAAGAAAAATTGATTTGTATCCTAATTTTTCAACAAGATAAAAATTATTTCTTTATATGAGTTAAATAGAATTTTTTATGATATTTTTTTGACTAAAATTAAATTTAATATGATTTTTAATATATGTTATAGTCCTTGAAAATAGTTTATGATGATCAGTGAGAATGATGTAGCTCACGATTATGGGGGATCCCAAAATAGTTCTCCAATGCATTTGGTAATGATTTTGATATCTAAATAATTATTTTAGATGTTATATAGTATGTTATTCAATTTTAAGGGTTATTGTAATGATAATTATTTCCCAAGTCAACTTCATGGATTTTCTATTCTTATAAGATAGTTTTTATGGAATTATTTTTATATCACAAGTTTTTAAAATGAGTTTATGTTTTAATAAAGTGTATGGTTCTTCTAACGCTAAAAATATGTTAGTTTAAGAATTTTTTTCATGGGTTTTCACTTTTCCTAATATCCCCTCTTGATTTATCACTTAAAACAAATTTATGAAACATTATGGGAAATAAAGTGGATTTCATGAGTAAGAAAAATAATATTTTAGAATAAATATTATTATATTAAAAGATAACATTTTCATATGGATTTTATTGTTCCTCATATATACTTGTGGGTTCTGTTAATTATTTTTTTATATCCTTTATTGAGATTTTTATGTCCATAACTTCTTTTCATAAGTTTCTCGTAGAACTTAATGGTGAGTAGGAACAACAAAAAGGTATATATTTTCGCTATGGGGAATCATCATATAAAAAGAGCACATGTTTCTTATAAAACATTAGTTTAAATTTAATAATTTTGTTTTGTTCAAAAAATGGATATTGTGTACATGTGTCCACTTTGTATTGTATGGGTTTTGATATGTAAGAGTTGTTACTAATTATCTAAAACTATATAAAAAAAATATTGTGGGAATGTAATAATATTTAATCATTTCTATTAAACTCCTAATTATGGGTTGTTAAAGGCATGGGTAATTATTATTGCTATCAGAGAAAGTTTTATCTAATTTTAATGGTTATGATTTTTCCAAGAAAATATATTTATAGGATATTAATTTACTAATTATATTGTAAAAATAACAATTTTAGGGGTTCCATGTTGCTTTATTAAATCTATTTATTAATCAAAATATATTTCCATGGATTAAACATAGTTAGTAAATTAGAAAGACATCAAGAAGATAATATGAATATGAATCAGCAACATAGAATAGTTGGATTTGGAAAAAATCAATCTGTAGTTGTGTCACACTAGTTGATGTGGTACATTAATGGTGTTTTCTATTCTAGATAACAACTTAACTTTCTATAGTGGAACATGTCTATTTTGGATCATTTCATGAAACAAAATTCTCTTTATTTTAGTGGAACCTCTGACCTTGTGATAACCGAAGGATGGATCAATGCTCTAGAAAAGGCATTCAATGTCTTAGGTTGTTTTGAACAGAAAATTCAATTATTTATGTTTATCATTTTGAAGGTGAAGTAAATCAATGATGTACATTGGTTAATAACACTAAAGAAAAATATGAGATTGATTTCAGTAAGTGGAGAATATTTAAGGATCTTTTTCTTGATAATTATCTTCTTAAGGATTTTCAGCTTTGGATGGAAAGACAATTTTGAAACTCAAGAAAAAAGTGGTAGACTCTATTGTTTTCTATGAAGAAAATTTTAATAAATTTTCATGGTATGCACTCCATTTCATTCCAAACCAACATAGTAAAATTGAAATGTTTTACTCAAGAATGAAACCATGTTTGTGAAGATATTTTTCTCACTTATTAATTTAAAATAGATGTGAAAATTGTGATGTGGCCTAAGAATGTCAAGGTGGATCTTGTTAACTATTACAAAAATTGAAATAAGAATCAGACCAAGTGGGAATCGATTGGGAATAATTCATTGATTAAATATAATGTTAATAAGGAAAATTTCCCTTCTTATGATAATTTTGGTAATAATAATCCTGGTGAGATTCTTGTGGTATCTTGTAAGTTTTTCTAGAGTAGTAAATTAGGACATATAACTTGTGAATATATTGAAAATTTTAATAGAAATTGTCAAACTAATAATGATAATTTGGTAGTGTGTTTTTATAATTATAAAGATATGGTCTATTTGGGAAATTTTTATCTAAATATAAATGCAATTGATATAAATCATCAAGAGCATACTAATAAGGGTGTGAAAAATTTAATACATGAATACCATGAGAAATTGATGAATATAAAATGACGTGGGGAAAGGTAAACTACTTGTTTACTAATATTATGACAATGTATTATTTGATTTGGTGTATAGAAAATATTTAATTTCATGTAAATATTCTAGTAAAATAGAAATATCTCTCAAGTAATAGAGATTAAATTTCTAGAAAAAACTCATGTTGGAAAACTTAAATAAAAAACGATTTATAGGAATATTCAGATAATTATATATGAAATAGTTTTCCATTTAAATATTATTATATTTCACATAGTTGGGTTTGAGGATATTTTAGGTATGGATTGGAATTCAATTTATCTTGTTGTGATAAATTTCATAGATAAGGAATTCATATTCAATATTCATACCAAGTTTAAATTTTTATATAGTAATGAGTCGATACCTGGGATAATATTTCAAGAATCTAAGAAAGTGATTAAGTATAAGAGTGAATGTTTTCTTGAAAATATTGTTTAATGAAATTAAATTTTAAAAATTAGTGATTTTGTTGTACTAAAAGAATATATGTATATATTCCCTTATGAATTTTCTAGTTTTATTCATGGTTGGGAGGTTTAATTAACTATTAATTTTGTTCTATATTCTAATCCAATATTAAAATCCCTTTATCGAATCAATGAAATTGATTTATTGGAATTTAAAAATAATTTAAAATAATTGACTGATAAGGATTTCATCTTCCCTTGCACGTGACCTTGGTGTGCTCAGAGTTTTCCACTAAAAATATAAATGGTTCTCTGAGGATTTTAGTTTTTATATAGGACTCAATAACATTATTATTAAGAATAAGTATTTTTCCCTCATATAGATGAATTGTTTTATCAGCTTTATGGAGTGAAGTAATTTTCAATTATTGATCTTAAGCCTTTATATCACCATTTAAAAGTGATGGAAAATGATTTTATGAGTATATATTTTTATACATTTTATTTCCATTATGATTTTGTGGTTATAACATTAAGGTTTACCAAAAAAACCAATTATATTTATGGATGTTATGAATAGAGTTTTCTATGAGTATTTGGATAAATTTATGATTGGTTTTATTAATGAGATTCTAGTTTATTCTAAATTTTACAAGTAACATGAGAGATATTTATGGATTCTTGTATAGGCATTGAAAATAATACATTGTATAAAAAATTCAGTAAATTTTATTTTTTGTTATAATATATATCTTTCCATGGGAATATTATTTCTAAAAATGGCCTAAATGTTCACCCTTCTATATCTAAAGTGGTTGAAGTATGGACAATTCCAAAAAAATTAATTGATATTTGATGCTATCATGGATTAGTAGGTTACTAAAGATAGTTTTCTTAAATAATACCTTAGTTATCTAGACCACTAACTAAGTTAAATCAAAAGGGAGTAAAATTAATCTTAAAAACATAATGTGATAAAAACAATTAGCAATATAAATGAAGATTGGATAATTATTTAGTGTTAGAAATACCATCAATAAATTAAGAGTTTTGTGTTTATAGTGATGATTTATTAAATGGAATTTTGTTTTCCTGGATATAATATGATTGAATAATTTCATATTATTCTTACCAACTAATACCCCATGAGAATAATTACCATATGAATGATCTTGACCTTGAAATAATGAATTGTTTTTATGAAATTGGAGGTATATTTTATATTGATTAAAATGTGTAAAATTTACTAGCCATAAAAGTTTTTAGTATATATTCACTCAAAAAGAGTATAACACATGAAAAATAAGATAGCTGGAACCGATAAAATATTATAATTTCACAATTCACTATTATCTTGGTAAAAGAAATATGGTAGATAATGCCTTTTATCAAAAATATATTGCGTTATTAGATATTCTATGTCCAGATCATGATTCTTTGGTGAATGATTTAATAACTTCCAACCAATAAATTGTGCATATAGTGAATCCCATTCTTTTAGTTTAGGTTTCTATGTGGCGATCTTTGTATAATAGAATTAATCACACTCTAAAGGAAGATCATTATTTTTAGGAAATATTATATTGAGATAAGAAGGGTATGATTCCTATATTTAACATTAAAAAAGGTGTTGTATGGGTTATAATAGAAAGGGATAATAATAATTTTATCTTGAAATGTTTTGATATTTTAATAGTTTAAATTTGAATAACTAATACCAAAGAGGATACTTCAACATTTTCTAGTAACTAAATAGAAATGGGAGAATATATAAATTGATTTTGTGGTGAGATTTCCAAATAATTCTCAAGGTAATAAATCTATTTGTCTTATTATGGATCATTGTACTAAATATGTGCATTTTCTACCTAATAGATATAATATATATTTGGATCATCAGGATATAATTTATATTCATGTTATATTTAGGTAACATGGAGTTCCTAAATATATTGTATCTGACTGTGATCCCATCTTTTATTAAAAAATTAGAAAGTAATTTAGAATTTTATGGGTACAAAGTTAAATTTAAGGGAAGCTTTGGATCCTCAATCTGAAATAAAATCATAGTAGAGAATTCAAACTTTGTAGGTAATTCATTGATATTTCTTTTTATATTCTCATGTAACATTGCATCATCATCTTTTATTAGTATTATTTTATTATGATATCAATTTTTATTACAGTATACAAAGGGTTCCATTTTATTAAATATATAAAAAGTGGTTTTGGGATCCATTATGATGGGATCAACTCAATTAAAGAAAGTTATTGGGAAAAAATGGAATAATAGATAGTTGAAAAGTTAAATAGTATTCATCACTATATTAATTCATTTTAGAGAATGAAAATGTTGTATTCAAATAAACATGGGAAAGATCTCATATTTTATGTAGGATATCATATTTTTAAAGTATCTCTTTAGAAAATTATAACGTGTTTTTTATGGAAAGGAAAACTATGTCTATGGTTTATTGGTGAAAATTAAATTTTGGTGATGGTTGCATTGGTTTTTGACCAAGTATCCTTACCATAAAATTTATCTTATGTAAATTATGTGTTTCATGTTTTACTGACTAAAGATTAAATTTAATATTAGAAAACACTTTTATGGAAAAGAAAGAAACCACAAGGGTTCAACCAGGAGTACATGTATCAAAAGATATCACAAAATCATTGAAAAAGAACTTAAGAATTTTATATAATCCCCACCTAAATAGTTTCTAGGAGAGATTGTGCACCTGTTTACCTAGATCATCATTAATAAATTCTTAGAAGTAATCTAGAAACTTATCCCATGTTTGAGTATTCTTCTCTTTCCTTATCATGACTTCAATAAAACCCCATATCAATATAAGGTCTTGTTTGCCGATCCATGAAGCCTGGTCACTATTAATAGCCACTCGAAGTGGCTTACCAATCATCTTGTCTGCCTCTTCTTGTGTAGAATTTATATAAATAAACTCATCTATAATTTCTTCTTCTGATTGGACAAGCATTACTAGATATTTCTTGTTAATTGCATTCTCTAGACCAGTTTTTTTCACACCGACCACACCAAAATTAACCATAACTTGTTTATAGTTTCCATTCATATTAATAATATAAGAAGGATTGAATTCAATATTCTTTGATTTAATTTTTTCACCTAACCGGGTCTCCAATGGTTTTGAAAGGTATGAGTAATCCTTATGCCCTTTGTTTTTTTTCTTTTTTTCAAGATCAAACCTCCGGAGTCTTGGTCATATTTCTATCAAATTTTATTCCATGCATTATAAAAGATTCTATTATACTTCACTCTCATATTTTTCTATTAAAAATATCCAAATTTTTCCTTATCATACTCTTTCCCATCTGTTATTTGAACTAAATTAGAATATCTTGTCCTGGAGCCAATCCCTCTAGACCTACAAAATGATTTGTAGTTAACATGACGTCATGGATCTATCATTAGACTGTGACCCAATTACCCACTAGCTCGTTATGGTTACCCTAAGTTGAGTCATTATTAGGAAAGTTACAATTTCTATCCTTATTTTTCATCAACACCATCACCTCAAGATCCATCACTCTAGTTGGATCATCTGAGTTCCATCCCTGAACATCCAACAGTTGAGTATCAATAGTTTATTATCCCTCCACTTCCAATGGGGTAACCTATTTGGACAAAAACATATCCTTAGCACTCCCATTTCCTTCTACAGTCTCTAAAGTATTTACCTCATGGATCGGGACATCCTCTGAGTGAGTTAACAATGGTTTGGGGTTAAGGGATACAATATCATGAAACTCATCTACCTTTAATGGATCTAGTGGATCCTACTAGAACTATTCCACTAATCAATTCTTTGGATAATTAAAAATATCCACTACCTCCATTTTAGTTATCAGTATTTCCACATTTTCACTGATATTTCAGTATCCCCCATATTGAAATAACCGTGAGTCAATTTCACCTCTCTATCCTTCTTTAGCTTCATGTCCCCTTTCCTTTCACCAAGCCTACACCTAGAAACTAGATGCCCCAATAGCCTACATACTGAGTAAAATCCACCGATGTTTCAAAGACTGAATCCTGATTGCATACAAATTATTCACCACCAATAACCCAAACCCACTCCACTGGTGGTTCGGATACATACACCTCCTCAAATATTTGTGTTTTAATCAGGTGACTTACTAATTGGGTTCTAAAGTCAGAATAAAGGAAATGTTCAACAACATTACCCATCATTTAAAGGATTTGATAGTTTTGAAATGGAAGAGGTAATTCATGGAAGCTAACCCATAACGAAATAGAACTCAACTCCTTTTTCATTCGAAAATAATAAGTCCAATAGAATAGAAAGAACCTTCAACTGAGGAATTTAAACAGAGCATATGATAATGCATGAATCAGGTCATCCGTCGATGCATTGAGAATCATTATGAGATGCTTTTCAAGAAGAAAAAAAATCATTCGGTTATGTATCCCCTAGGATTCAAAAATGAACCAGTCAAAATTATCCAATAAAGTTCTTTGTTTTGTAAAATGATCCTCTATAATTATATTTGAGAGACCTAAACTTATGTGAATTCCAAAGTTTATAATGAAAGATGAGGCACACAATCAAACAAATCGAGAACCTTTATAATATATGAGTTGGGTATGATTTTTTTGATCTTATAAGTTAGAGAAGGGAGTGAAAAAACTTTGTGATGAAGCTATAGGATCCTTCTCCCCCTTCTAACATCGGGAAGGGGGGAGGCTGAAGCCATTACTATCCTTACTTGTTTATGTAATGAATAAATTGAAAGGACAGAATGTATTTTTGGGGGAATAATGAGAAGAACCTAGTAATATTAATATTATATTAATTTTATATCTTATTAATATTCAGTAATATATTTTATAGATTCATATTCACTATATTAATTTTAAATAATTTCTCAATCAAAAATGAAATAGTTTCATTCGAAATAAATTATTTTAAAAGAATTATGTGTTTATATTTTAAATTAATATATATTTATTTTCTAATTTTTATTTTATAAAATGGTATCCAATTTTAAATTCTTCAAATCAAAATTATTTTAGGGTGATTTTTGGATTTTTTTGAAAATGGAGATTTTTTTTAATAGTGGAAAATATTGTTTTTATGTATACCACAACTTTTATGACATAATTATAATGTAAGCATGAATTATTAATTTTAAAAAAATATCAAACAGATAATTATTTTATTGATGATATGATTTAGTTAACACTATTATTTTGAATTTATAAACCTATGTTTTAAATTTTAAATCCTGAGTTATATTTTATCAAAAAAATATTTTTGATTCATTACTTTTAATAAGGTGGTCCAAGAATTCCATTAAGGTTTTGAATTATTTGAATTTAAAATATATTTTTTAATAATAATCCATCTAAATTTTAGGAATCATAACTCTTTAAAAATCACAAGAATAAATAATAAAATAATAAACATTTTAACTCTAAAACACCCTTTTCTTCTAGTATAAACAACCTCTATAATTTCCCTTGAAAAAACATTTCTCAGTCACTTTTTTTCAACCAATACCAATCCCAAAACCTTCCAAACAGCCCTATACAAATCCAATAGGTTACGGTATCTCCAAAATACTATCTTATAAGGCTTAAGATGCAATCCAAAGAAGGATTTCTAAATAATAGGTATAACTCTTAACTGAGTTCATTCATTTATATTTCTTCTAAAACCTACTTATAATATTTTCTAACCATGCTGATATAATTACATTAATATATTAAATATAAATAAATGTAATTTTTTTATTTTATAAACCTCCTTCATCTCCTTTTACATCATATAGGAAATTAAAACATCACTTGTGCGTATATGTGGTCGACCACCACTTGGAAGCAATGTGTATTATTTTTCATAACCACCTCATATATACAGTTATAATTATAGATAAAATTAATATCAATAATATTTGAGAAATAACTATAATATTTTAATGATAATATATTACTTACCATATAACCATTAAATATTTTTTAAAATGATAATGTTTCATCTACAAACGTGTGGACTACCACCACACCAAAGCAATGTTATTTGTTTTTCATGTCTTCCCTTAATGGATAGTTTAAAATTTTTATTTAATGAATAAAAAATGTTATTATTTCATGATTCATTTCCTTGATATGAATTATTCATGAAAATTTTGACCATATTCAACCTATCACATTTGTTTTGGGATTATAAATAGAATTTCATCAAAATGTTTGACGTGAACTTCAGCGATTTAGTAAATATATAAGATATGATAATAAATAATATAAAAGGGATTTTGATAAGTCAATAAACCTTAAAATATTATTAAAATAGTAAATTATTGTTTTAAATTCATTATTCATGGTTTAAAGATGTACATGTTGACTCATACTCGACGTATGAGATATCTCATCTCAATTTTATTTCTTTGTGACTTAAACCATTTTTACCACATTTTTTATTTAATGTGGTATATATATTTCCATATAAATATATTTTATCATTAATTTACAAAAAAATTATGGTTTTTCATGTTTTTTCAAAACTTTCTTTTTTATTGCACTTTTGATTCAACAGTTACTGGAGTCATAAAGAATTTTCCATAAAAAATATTTTTAAAATGTTTTAAAGTTTTTTTTGACTCCTTCTAATCCAAATATTTTTTATCGTGTGTAGTGGAATGAATTTCTATTTAATAATATTACTATATAATTTTTATGGGTTTTATATGAAAAAAATGTTCCTCGTTCTTCTAATAATTTTTAAAGAGTTTTCGAAGAAAAATTATTTTTACCATTGCTTTATTGTGAATACCTAATGTTTTTTTCATGTGTTAAATAGAATATTTTATTAATTTTTATGATTGAATTGAATTTTCTTATTCATTTTTTGTTATTTATAAAATATTTATAATTATAGGTGAGTCAAATATAGCTCATGATGGTGGGTGAACTCGATATAGCTCTCCAATTTATTAGGTAGTGATTTTGTTAATTAGGGAATTGTGTTTAAATTAAGAAAGTATTTTATTCCTTTATCAAGTGTTATTATAAGGTTTTAATTAATATTATATCCAAAGAAACCAATATTACATTTATATACTTAAAATCAAATTTTTATGAAAGTATTTTGATTTCAAAATGTATGAAAATGAGTTTATGTTTTAAGAATGTTTATGACCATTTTAAGGTTGATAGGTATGATTTTCAAGATTTTTTTCAAGGGTTATAATGATTCTTAATAAATACAAATGATTTTTATTTTTCAATCATATTTACTTATTTAATATTATATGAGAAAATTTTGGTAATAAAAAAGATATCTGTAGTATGTAGAAGAATATATGAGATCAAAGTTTTTTTTGTAAAAAAATCAAAAAAATTCCATTATTTTTTTAATAAAAATATTTTTTTTATTTTTATCCATTAATGGTATTTATTTTTTTATTCCATGTTTTAAAATATATTTAAAAGTGATTAAGGATGACTTGGAAATTTAGAATGGCCTATATTTATGCTATGGTGATTTGAATTAAAATAAGTTAACATGTTTTAAATTAAATAGGAGAATAAAATTAAGAATCTAGTTTTTGTGGGGAAATCGATATTGAGTGGAAGTGACCACATTTTAATGTATGGGTTTGTTAGGAATGTGTATTTCTTAATTCTATGAATCTCTGAAACAAAATGATAATGATAATTTAAGAACCTTCAATCCTTTATATTAATCTCGTAATTTTGGTTGTTAAGGGAAACGATCGTTATATTTTCATCCTAACATTGGGTCATGGATGGGAAGATTATTGTGAACTATACCAAAGAACATGGACATGATGGGTGATTTTAGGTTAGTTAACCATATTTTTAGTCTCATGATAAAGTGTCTAGATATCAATACCTTTCCAAAAATAAAAATAATTGATATACACTTCTAAAGAATTGTATGAAAATTCTAATCCTAATGTTCATATAATGAGGTAATTCCTGATGTTAAGGGATAAACACAAAAGTTAATATAGTGTTTTAAATTGGAGTGAAAGTTTAGTTTTCATCTAACTCCAAGATATGTGATCTCAACATAATTAATAATCCTACTATTTTAGGAATAAATTCCTACATAGTTCTTAATAATGATCTCTAAGTAAATATGGTTTATATATAGAGGGAATAATATTTAAGGGGATATGATACATATAGAAGGAAGAGAGAAGGAAACGTAACAAAAGATGAGATAGACATCTACAAAAGGAAAATGAAAATATTTCTATCCTAATATATGGAATTTGAGAGGCCCTATTTGAATTTGGAGACCCAAGTGCTATGATGGAGTGGATGGTTTGGGTGAATGAGTTTTGTGGTTGGGCCTAGGGTAATAAAATTTGGCATCACTATATGTCCTAAAATATGAATAAATAAATGACACACATTTCATGAATTAAATTTTAACATATATAACAAATAAAATTTGATATCTTGTTTTAGTTCAGAAAATAATATCTTTTTGAAAAGGCCTCTACAGAGATCTGGCTCAAGCATTGTTTGATATGAAATGATCCATCCCTGGTTCAAAACAATTAAAGGAAAACTGATATGAATTGGTTTTTTAACCACCCAGATGAAATGGGAATTTTATAGTGATAGAATTTGTGGCTATTTTCAGGAAAGGTCATATAGATATCAATATATATCATATTATTAAAGGAATCAATCCACGCATATTTATGAAGTATATAGGTCATTGTTTTGGTATCAATACAATATTATGGATGAAAACACCATGAACTATGAACTTTTACACATATCATAGTCTCATACATGGAATAAGGTCAAATAAAACAAACAAACCCAAGTAGTTTGTTGATCATATGTGGTAAACCTTCCTATAATGTAGTTTAATATTATGAAATAGGGATGATAATGACATGTAGTTGAAGTTCTTGTAAAAAAAGGATATTTATGTATTATATTTTTATATTAACATGAATAAAATCATATTGAAGCATTTTAATTTCATACATATTGTATTTTCATGTAAATCAATTAAAATTATTTCTTAAGAAACATTATATTGGTTATAGGCATGATACATTCTATATCTTTTGATTAGGGAATAAGATCTGTTGGAGTTAAACATGTGTATAACATAAGGTATTATCCATTTTTGATTAATCATTAGGAGATTATTTCCAAGTATCCTTGATTTTATCAAGGACAATAAAAATTCACCTTGGATGAATAAGAAACTATGTACCATGTTGTTTAATAGATGTGTGATGCAATTAAGATATAATTGGAGTTTATACAGTGCGCAAAACCTCTTCTAATCAATTCAATCTATCTCATCAATTTGGATCTAAAATTTATCTTCTTATAATATATACTCTCAAATGAAAATTAAATGTTTGGGAAACATAACTATAATGGGAAAACTACTTTAGTTTTTTATAATAATGATTTGTGGGGTCTCATGTGTAACTGTATGGGCTAGGGTATGATAAGAAAATAAATAAATAAAGAGTTTTTCCAACCAATACTTCTTTTATTTTTTACTATCTTATTAATAATATTGTATAGAATCATTTTATAGCCATCTATTTGTCTATTTTACTCCACCTGATATAGGGATTATTTCTTGGAGTGCATATTTTACTCATGGTTTAATTTATCTAACATAGAGGAATGAAAGTTCATGTCATTGTTTTCTAAAATTATAGGAGGGACTCTAAATATGGTAATGATATTGTACTTAAAAATTTTACAATTTCCTTTTCCATTGCCTCCTTAAAGGGTATAGCCTTGGCCTATATGAAAAATAATCCTATTGTAGTAAGAAAAATTTTAGGCATTATAGATATATCATGATGGTATAGACCCGTAAAATTTATCCCCTATACAAAGAATATCTAAGAATATTTTTTAGTGTACAATAGAACCATTCGTAGGTGAATGAAATTCTCAAAAAAATTACATTTATGGAACCTCTTCGTGAAATACATATAATTCATAACCATTGATGACCATAATTATCCAAGTCTCTTGATCTAGTGGGGGTGCTTGGCCCTCGATTGATGAGTGAAAAAGGAACTAGCATGTAACTCTTATATCGTCTTCAAATATAAGTAAGGGTGATCCCATTAGAGACTTGATTATAGGGGAATTAATAATAATTTTGGAATTACAAATTAATGAAACTTTCTACCGGTAGGTATATTTTATTTTTTTTGGATATTTCTTATATAAAAGACACATTATGGAGTTACTCAATTATAAGAGATATTTAATCACATATAGAATAATTTATTGAAAGTTAATTATCACATTGTTTTATGGTATAATTAACCTCATATTTTTCCTCTATAAAATTTTTTATGAATATAGAGACTAAAATGCAATGTAAAATGAGAATTATTGTCACATTTTATCTGGATCATCCAGGGAAGTAGTTACATTAGAAAACACATAATGTTTTTAGCATTTATTATAATTAAATATGTGAAAACCCCATTTCTAAAATAAATTGTAAAATAGATTACCACATCTAGTCAGTAATGGGTATTAGTTCCTATTCCCTTATGGTATAGTCCCCATTGCTTCATCGAATCACAAACTTTGAATGGTTCATTTCGTGAAACTATGAAACAAGTACTTTTAAAGTTGAATTGAATCATGTAATGGGAGCCTAATATTTCACCTCACAATTATTCTATTCTTATATCAAAATGAAAGAATAGGACAAGACTAAATTTATTGAGGAAATGATTAAAATCACAAAATAAATCCATTGCGTCTTTGATCTTCCACTCAACTCCCAGTTAGACTTCTAGAAGCAACGTCAAAGTATATTTTCCAGGTTTTGGATTTCTCATTGTTTGAGAGAACTTATCGGTCAATATAGATTACATGGGGAATGATTTATTTATATAAAGTGTAGGAGACTATTCTTATATTAATAATAGTTCATAAATGGAAGTTGTTTTCTAACCAACATAGGAGATAAAGCTGATCAGATGGTTAGAATCATTAACTAACATGACCAGATGAATCTAAAAATTCCAAATTATTACCTAGATTAGTTAATGGGTAACATAATGTATTCATATAATTTAATACATGTATTAATTGGAGTTTCTTATATACCATTAGGGGAATAAATATTTTTGTAATTAGTTTTCATTGACCATTTCCCCTCCCTTATGTAGTATCTTGAATAGATGTATTAGGATTAAAAGGATTCAAAATAGGTTATATCATCATATGGTAACCTAGTATTCCTATTAATAGATTATTTTAGAAATTAATGACATGAATAGGGAATTTATATGTGTCTATGAAATATTTTACTTTATAATACGGTGTCCCAAAAAATATCTTTACCATTATAAATTTATGGTGAGAAATAAGATAACCAAATTATGAATTTAACATGATCCTCTAAAATAGTTTCTACTCACTCTTTTCATTTCCTTGGATCATCTAGATACCAATAATGGTGGGTTTGTACTTTGATGCGGTTGATTTGATATAAATTATCAACTAAGTCTCATAGAATATTATCATCATCAACTTTTATAGAAACATATAAGGGTATGATGTGTCCCTGTGTGGTTTTTTATTGAAATTATTATGTTAACAAGATAACATTATAACAATCACTGGAACCCTTTGCTTCATGATATGTCCCAGCTACACTCACCTTATTCTTGAACACCTATGGTCTTGAAAACCCTTCATTAATGGATCCTATGAGTTCTTAGGGTTGGTAAAGTGTGCCTAAGAATAAAAATATAGGGGGTATTACTAAAATATTCTTTAACATGTTGTTTTTTTGTCTGAAGTCTTTTAATCATGACATGAGGTTATTCTAGAGCTTGGGGTTTATAGAATAGAGCTATTGAAATGATGATTCCTTTCCGTATTTAGGACTAAGGGATGTATTTATCATTTAATAGTAAGGCTGAGTCTACCTTTACATGTCCAAAGATTTATTGGTAGGATACTTCATTTCCAATCAATACACTAATATAATTGGATATAAGCAATCCCTAGTAGTCTCATGACAATATTGATACTAATTTTGAGCTTGTTTTAGCATAGATCATTGACTAAAATCTATTTCTATGATCTCAATAGAGATAACAGATAAACATTAGGGTTCACTATAGCCTCACCTTCCCTTAATTTAGTGGCATCCATTATGATTATTAATGGATAAATATTTTTTAAAGTAACCTTATTCATTAAAAAATATATTTTTCAAGTGGATGGAATTAATAGGACCATATCATGTCTCCTCATTGGAAGAAAATTCTATTTTGGTGGGGGTGTTAATCCTCCCAATGATGGGGAAGGAAGTCTAATAGGGCTTGGACTTTCTTGGGTACCGATGAGGGCTCTCCTTCAAGTAATTTATTTCTCTAGCATGATTCTTATTGAAACATGGATGATTGGGAAAAAATATTTATACTAAGTCCTTTCAAAAGAAATTAGTTTCATGAATAATGTTTCATTCATCATCCACTCAAGACCAACAAATTTAAAATATTATTTTACATTGAAAACAATAAAAATAACAAGATATTTATTATAAAAGAAGATTACATAGCCTGAAAAACCTAGGATAAGAAAGAGAATGAAGAATAATGGAGGCCTATAATAATGAATATCAAGGGCATCACTAGAAACAAAAATAGAACCCTCATGGGGAATGGACCACACATGATGAAAAATGAATAAGGAATCATAAGGAAAGGCTTAAGAGGCAAGATAATCAACTTCTTTCTTCCACTCACCCCAAGTATGTGTGATAATAATTCCTCCATTTATTAGATTCATGTCTATACTAAAAAATTCATTAATTCCCTAATTATGTAATACACATAATGTATCATTTTTATGGTCATACATAAATTAAATTTATGTTTGTTTCTTTTTGGGACCTCCTTCTACTCTCCATCTTTTGTTGATCCACCTGAGTTGGGACATGAACCAATTTTACCTGTATATTTTCCATCATATTTGGGATAATTTTATCAAAGATAAATAAATACTATCTGTTATTCATTAAAATTTGATGATTAAAGTAATTATTGGGCAGATCATTCATGCTAACCTCATTCATGATTTTAATTACTGAAAATGTAACAATTTTTTTCACAGTTGAAATGTCACGACCCGACCTCAGGGCCCGTGCCGTGACTACCCCAAGCCTGTCTTCCATAGGCCAGGGGCTGGCGACTAGCACCAAAGGCGTAAATCCCGATAACTGGGAAGGCATTTCCTTTATAAAAGTAAACAAAACACCACAGAGTACAAGCGGAAGTAAAACACTAAGTACAAAGAGAAAGTGCTGAAAAGTAAATGGGCCAGAATACAAACCCAAATGAAAGTCAACTGGGGCATTTTCTTAAACAATAAAACGCTCCTATTAAATGGGCGGTTTATTTGTTGAAATTAATTCTATGAATTAATTTCGTTCGTTTCTTAACATGTTTTCATTTTTTTTTTGCATGTTAATAAAATAAGCCCAACACACCTTCCTTTTGAAATGTTGTGTTAAACCTTTGAAGAATCTCTAAGTATCTTCCTCCTTCTTTGCGAAGAATGCGCAGAACGCGAAGAACGCGAAGAACGCTGAACCCGTGGAGATCAGCGACACGACGACGTGTACCACGACGCCGATGATTCTCCCTCTACGACGCTTCTTTCGAGACGACCCAACCCCACGACAACCTTCGATCGACAACGATAAGATCGTCGACGCGACACCTTTCCGCGACGACGCGACGCCGTTCCACGACGCGACACTCCACTTGTTCTGCGACGGTCAATTCCATGAAGAACGCACGTCTGGCGAGGTAGGGTTTTTATTTTAGAATAATAATACCCCCCTTTTTCTTCGGATGTTTCCTATTGAAAATAAAGAATGCGGATCAACTCAATACTATGTTGATCCACGGGAAGTTTGGTTGTGGGATGAGTATTTTTGATTGCGGTTTTGGGAAATTTTGGTATGTTTCAATTTTATTTGAGGAATCGTGGAATGGTTTGATTCAATTTTTTTTAGTTAAATAAAATTGATTATTTCTCCCCACTGTTATTATCTAACATGGAGGGTGCGGGCAAAACAAACACGGACGACAACCCTCCACATTTCTTCCTTGTTGTGCGGATTTGGCGGGCAATGACAAAACGTGCCACAGAGGCTATTTAATGATCCTGTAGTGAAGAACGGAACTCAGGAGGAACAACGGCGCAAACGGGAAGGAAATCGGACCACTGAAGCAACTCCAGTGGCCCGCGGAAGCTTCCGTCAGCACGCGGAGGCAGCGGCGGCGCCCAGCGCGCCGCCAAGAAAACCACGCCGCGGCTCAGCCGTGGCGGCGAGGCGGTTCCGCGGCCACGCGGAACTGCGGTTCAGGTACGCGGTGGCCCGGCCACGTCCGGGTGATCCAGGGCGGCCCCCTGCGGGGGCCGCGGTGTTGTCACGCGGGGGCATGCACGCCCCCCACGTTGCTCGGCCGCTCGGTTGAGTCGAGCAGGACCGGCTGGCCGAGCCGAGCCGCGCCCTGGCCTGGCCGGACCGGGTCCAGCCGGGTCGGACCGGGTCAGGTCGACCCGGGGGGGGGGGGGGGGTCGGGCCGGGTCGGCCTGGGCCCGGACCCCCCGTTTCCGAACCTTTTAGGTCTTTTGCTCATATCTTGAGCTACGGGCATCCAAATGACGCGCCGTCAGCGGAAACGTGATCCTTGGATCGAGACAGTCGTTTCGGTATATTACACTAAAGGTTTCAGAATATTTTGGGTTCGGTCGGGTTGGTTCATCCACGAAACCAACCGGGCCCTCGGAGCAGAAACGATCATATCTTGAGCTCCGGACGTCCGATTGACGTACCGTCTACTTTGATGGATTCCTCTAAGGGAGACGGATCTTTTGGCTTACTCTACTCGAGGATTGGACGTAGTTGGAGTACGGTCGGGTTGGTTTTGACTTAAAAACCAACCGGGCCCCCGGGACAAAAAGGCCAATAACTTCCAGACTGGGCGTCCGATTCATGCGCCATATATTGCGTTGTGTTCCTGTTGACGATACGGAACTTTTGGCATCCTCCTCCGATATTTTGGATGCAGTTGGGTTATAGCCGGGTTGGATTGTATCCGAAATCAAACCGGGCCCCTAGAACAGAAAAAGATGTTATATTTCAGACCGGACGTCCGTTTGACGAACCGTCAGCAGCGTTGGTGATCTCATCGAGAAACGGTCCCTATGAGTATACCCTATGAGAGTTCGGGGTACAATTGAGATACAGCCGGGTTGGTTCGCTTACGAAACCAACCGGGCCCCTAGGATGAAAAGGCTAATAACTCACAGACCGGGCGTCCGATTGACGCGTCGTCTATTGTGTTGAGAACCCTGTGACAAGGAGGTCCTTTGAGATACTCCTTTGTGGGACTTGTGATGTTTTGGAGTATCGACCGGTAGCTCATGGAGCGGACCCTCCCGGAGACGAGCGTGTGGAGTACGGAGACCGTGTAGCTGGCTGAGACCTGATGACTGCTTGTATGATTCGACTCGGAGTGACTTTCATAGCTTAGTGGGGAGCACTACTTTGTGAGGTGGCAGACCCATGGCGGAGGAGCACTACTGTGTGAGGTGGCAGACCCGCGGTACTCGACAGGAGGAGTACCTCTGTAGGCTATGAGGGGGAGCACTACAGTGTGAGGTGGCAGACCCATGGCGGGAAGCACTACTGTGTGAGGTGGCAGGCCCGCGGTACTCGACGGGATGAGTACCTCAGCAGTCTTAGGTTAGTAAGCAGTAACTCGGAGTCTTGACAGGACCACTGTACACTCCAGAGACGGGGATCTTCAGCAGTTATGGTATCGATAATGAAAATCCTGGTTTGAGCTGAGTCTATGGCTTTTGTTTTTCCTCATGATTGAGATGGGTTACTTCATAACTTAGGTATATGTATGGGCATATACCTAGGTAGTGGTTATCCGTTGATTTCATAATCTTTTTGTTTCCTCAGGATTGAGATGGGTTACTTGATAACTTAGGTATATGTATGGTCATATACCGAAGTAGAGGTTATCTGTTGAGATCTTCTTTGTGGTTATCCTTGTTGGTTTTAGTGATACCTTGAGGGTCTCCGGGTCCCTACTGAGTATCGTTATACTCACCCCTGCACAGGCTATGCCCGCACCTCGTTGTGTTGGTTGCAGACGATGGGCAGTGCTGACGGAGGCCGAGTGTTCGAGGACTGGACGATACCCAGAGGTGGACTACACGACGAGTTAGTGCCCGGAGGTGGACTACACGACGAGTCAGTACCCGGAGGTGGACTACACGATGAGACGACACACGGAGGAGGTTGACGGAGGAGAGTGTTGAGGAGGCTATCTGTACCTACCCTTCAGGTAGGATCCGTGGTGGACAACCAGGTGTTGCGCCATCTGTACCTACCCTTCAGGTAGGATCCGAGGAGGATGACCAAGAAGCTGCTTCCGTTCTTCCAGCTGTTGTCTTTTTCTGTTGTACTTGTTCAGTTGTAGTTGTACTTTCATTTGAGTTTTTATTCTGGCCCATTTACTTTTCAGAAATTTCTCTTTGTACTTAGGGTTTTACTTCCGCTTGTACTCTGTGGTGTTTTGTTTACTTTTATAAAGGCAATGCCTTCCCAGTTATCGGGATTTACGCCTTTGGTGCTAGTCGCCAGCCCCTGGTCTATGGAAGGCGGACTTGGGGTAGTCACGGCACGGGCCCCAAGGACGGGTCATGACAAATTGTTATAAGAGGAGTCAGTTCTACCGCAGAACTCAGAACTATGATCTTTTCTTTCTGTAAAGAAATAGTGTTAAGTGTACCGAGTGTGGTTTTCAGTTCAGGGAGTCCAGTGTTCATGCGGGCGGCCGACGTATCCATACACCAGAACCCTGACAACTGATTTTCGACTTTGTGCACGAAAACACTGATTGTGTGTGTGTTTCCAGAAGCTTTATTTAAATATCAGCTCAGACCAGGTCAGCTCACCAGGTATAATCGTTTGACTGTGTCACGTTGTTTATTTCAGGATGCCTTTTCTTGGACGACCAGCTAGAGCCTAGAGGGATGTGCGTACTGACAGCCTGTCGAGCGATGAGGCTTTGGTACAGGGCCCTCTTTCAGTTGAGGCACAAGGCGAGGCACCAGCGGTACTACCAAATGTTGGGCCACTGATGCCACCAGCCCCAGCAGTAGGCAATGCATGCCACTTGAGCGCGTTGCACGAGTTCCAGCACCAGAGACCACCCAGGTTCCGGGGAGAGACGGACCCGCAGGCGGCTGAGGATTGGCTGGAGGCTGTGGTGAGAGTCTTCAGGCTAGTGGGGACGCCGGCAGACCTCATGGTGATCTTTGCTGCCAGCCTTCTTCAGGTAGCAGAAGGCAGGTGGTAGAGCCACTTGTTCCAGTTTTACGACGGGACGACCTTCACATGGGAAGACTTCGAGACCTTCTTCAGGGTGGAGTTTATGCCAGTAGCTCTACACCCCCGAGCGTGTCTAGGAGCTACTGCCTTTGCTGCTTGTTTTTCGATCAGTAGCTGAGTCATCTGTGGGAAGTAGACAGATGATGCAGAGGTCCAAGAGGGCCAGAGCCAACCATACGAGGAGCAGGAAGTGTTATGAATGCGGCGGAAAGGGGAACATGGCACGTGATTGTCCGACTCCTCGTACAGTTGATCTGTAGGCTTTCGAGGAGCCACCGAGGCAGAAGTAGCGGCGGGTGCTTGAGCAACAGACGAGTAGTGGACAAGGTAGTAGAGCTCCGGGAGCAGGTGGATAGGAGCAGAACTAGTGGATATGTCCCTTGTACTCTAGTTCCATTTTTCTGTTGTATTCGTGTCTCTGTACTATGAGCTGCAATAATAAAAATACACTTATCTTTGTGATGTTTTCATTCCTGTCCTTTTTGTTTGGTTGATACTGAGTGGTCCTGGTTAAGACTGTTCACTTGACCCTCACTTTCGAGATTCCTATTGGAGGAGACCCAGTGACCTCACATTGATGCCGACAGTGTGACTCGACCCTTGGAGGCGAGAGTGACAGTTGGATCTCTTAGTAGTTACGTCGATGCCTTACGACGTCATCCATGGAATGAATGCACCCTTCATATCAGGATTGACTATATTAGGCAATGGGTGTGGTTCATCCAGGGGGATGAGACCGGGTTTCTCTTTTTGGAAAAGGATAAATTTTAGCAGCTCTTCCAGATCGTAGGCAAAGAAGGTGCAGATCATCTAAGAGCGGATGAAGACTGCACAGTGCAGTAAGAAATAGGAAACTGGTGCCAGTCTTAGAGACTTGGGCGTGTTAAATGTTAAAGAAGAGGAAGCTTAAAAGAGATATGAGTCTGCGAAGCAGTATACGTGGAGGCAGAGCTAGGAGAGCAGCGTGAGGTGGTGTACATCTTAACATGCTACAACCACCCGCCTTAGTTATCCCTACCAGGCTGAGGGAGCTGGAGGGCGGAGGAAGAGTGCGGTTGCATGCGGTCAAGGAGTGTGACCCAATGTCTCTAAAAAAATGATTCAAGGGACAGTCTGTGTCCAGTACTATCTGTTGTAGTAACAGACGTCGATATGAATCATTCCTCTCTTTCAAAAATCTTGTCCCAGACCTAGAGTTTTCGGTAAGCTGTGGACTTGACCCTCATGTCTGGAGATTCCTTGGGAGGAGTCTCGATAATCACACTTACACCGACGGTGTGGTCAGAACCTCGAGGTGAGAGTTTCGGTTTGAATATCTTGGTGGCAGCGTCGAGGCCTTACGATGTTGGATTGAGTTTGGACTGGGCAATCACAGTTCATACAAAAATTGACGGTATTAGGCAAAAAGGTTGTGGTTTAACTACGACGTCGGGAAGGGTTTTCCTTGGTCGGAAAAAAGGAAAACCCAGGCAGCACAGGATAAAATCTTTCACAGGAGGGTGTGACCGATCACTCTTGAGTCGGTCAACCTTACCCTCGTGGCAGAAGTCGTTTTGAGTTCCAGTTCTAATAGGAATTGGAGACCTCTAGAGTTCGATGATGATGATCACGTCCTTATACGGGTCTCACCTCGATGAGGTTTACAGAGATTTGGTGAGGTGTCTTAATTCCTGGATCTACCACCTCAGTTGCACCGAGTGCACGACCCGACACATATCATCGATCATGAGGAGCTGGACGATGGCGTTGGGGTATCTTTCACGGAGGTTCCAGTAGGGATCGAGGATTGACAGGAGCGGATCCTACGAGGATGATCGTTTCCTCGGGTGCACTTTCTTTGGTAGTACGGGAACCTCCAGGTGAGCACATGGGAGCGGAAGGCTCGGATGCGTGCTCCGTACCGCTTTTGTGACCCTAGTTTATTATGAAGCTTTACGGGGACGTAAAGCCCTGTGGTGGGAGTAATGTAAAAACCATAAAATTTCAAGGGATATTTTTTCCTAAATTTTCTTTGGAATTTTACAAGAACGCAGTTTCTGACGGCACCTGATTCCGAGGCCCGGTGTGCCCAGAATCATTTTCCGAAGTTTAGCTCAGGTACGTTAAGTGAACGGACGAGCGGGTTTTTCTAACTTTTGAACCGGTGCCCGGAATCGAATTCTGAGGGCACCGATGGAATCGCAGCACCGCTACTTTCTTAGAAACGCCTCCTCCGGAGTTGCATTTTCTCGGTTGTGGTTTTTAATTTTTTGGGTTTTAAGTTATGAAATAAAATAAAGTTGTGCGACAATTTTATTTTTATTTCACTTAAAGCCGCTTGAAAACCAATTTAAGCTGCTTAAGCTCAGTTGAAACGGATAGGGTGCAACCCAAAATATCATATCCACTTTATAGGATATTTGTGGGGTGGGGCCCACACGAGCCCCACCGTTTCTTTCCGCTAAGTAACGCACCCGCGAAAACCCCTATTAAATAAAAGTCAACTGGGGCGTTTTTTTATACAATTAAACGCTCTTATTAAATGGGCGGTTTATTCGTTGAAATTAATTCTATGAATTAATTTCGTTCATTTCTTAACACGTTTTCGTTTTGTTGTCATGTTAATAAAATAAGGCCAACACACCTTACTTTTGAAATGTTGTGTTAAACCTTTGAAAAATCTCTAAGTATCTTCCTCCTTCTTCGCGAAGAACGCGAAGAACGCGAAGAACGTGAAGAACGCCGAACCCGTGGAGATCAGCGACGCGACGCCGTGTACCGCGACACCGACAATTCTCCCTCTGCGATGCTTCTTCCGCGACGATCCAACCCCGCGACAACCTTCGATCGACAACGACAAGATCGTCAACGCGACGCCCTTCCGCGACGATGCGACGCCCTTCCGCGACGCGACGCTCCACTTGTTCTGTGACGGTCAATTCTGCGAAGAACGCACGTCTGGTGAGGTAGGGTTTTTATTTGAGAATAATAATACCCCCCTTTTTCTTAGGATGTTTCCTTTTGAAAATAAAGAACGTGGATCAACTCAATACTAAGTTGATCCGCGGGATGTTTGGTTGTGGGATGAGTATTCTTGATTGCGGGTTGGGGAAATTTTGGTATGTTTCAATTTTATTTGAGGAATCATGGAATGGTTTGATTCAAATTTTTTTAGTTAAATAAAAATGATTATTTCTCCAGACTGTTATTATCTAACACGGAGGGTGCGGGCTAAACAAACACGGCCGACAACCCTCCGCAGTTCTTCCTTGTTGTGCGGATTTGGCGGGTGATGACAAAACATGCCGCAGAGGCGATTTATTGATCCCACAGTGAAGAACGGAACCCGAGAGGAATAGCGGCGCAGACGGGAAGGAAATCGGACCACCGGAGCAACTCCGGTGGCCCGCGGAAGCTTCAGCCGGCACGCCATGCCGGCACGGCGGTGCCGGCGGCCGGTAGCAGTCGGCCGCCAGGCGGCGGTGGTGCCCAGCACGCCGCCGGGAAATCCTCACCGCGGATTCAGCCGCGGTGGCGAGGCGTTTCCGCGGCCGCGTGGAACCGCGGTTCAGGGACGCGGCGGCCCGGCCGCGTCCGGGTGATCCAGGGCGGCCCCCGGTGGGGGCCGCGGTGTTGTCACGCGGGGGCATGTGCGCCCCCCGCGTTGCTCGGCCGCTCGGCCGAGCCGAGCCGGGCCGCACCCTGGCCTGGCCGGACTGGGTCCAGCCGGGTCGGACCGGGTCGGGCGACCCGGTTCCGGCCGACCCAGGGGGGTCGGGCCGGGTCGGCCCGGGCCCAGACCCCCTGTTTCCGAACCTTTTAGGTCTTTTGCTCATATATTGAGCTAAGGGCCTCCAAACGACGCGCCGTTAACGGAAACGCGATCCTTGGATCGAGACGGTCGTTTCGGTATATTACACTCAAGGTTTCGGAATACTTTGGGTTCGTCCGGGTTGGTTCATCCACAAAATCAACCGGGCCCTCGGAGCGGAAACGCTCATATCTTGAGCTCCGGATGTCCGATTGACGTACCGTCGACTTTGATGGATTCCACTAAGGGAGAAGGATCTTTTGGCTTACTCCGCTCGAGGTTTTGACATAGTTGGAGTACGATTGGGTTGGTTTTGACTTAAAAACCAACCGGGCCCCCGGGATGAAAAAGCCAATAACTTCCAGCCTGGGCGTCTGATTGACGCGCCGTCTGTTGCATTGCGTTCCTATTGACGATACAGAACTTTTGGCATCCTCTGCCCGAGTTTTGGATGCAGTTGGTTTATAGCCGGGTTGGATTGTACCCGAAATCCAACCAGGCCCCTGGAATGGAAAAAGATGATATCTTTCAGACCGAACGTCCGTTTGACAAACCGTCAGCGGAGTTGGTGATCTCGTCGAGAAACGGTCCCTATGAGTATACCCTATGAGAGTTCGGGGTACAATTGAGATATGGCCGAGTTGGTTTGCTTACGAAACCAACCGGGCCCCTAGGACGAAAAGGCTAATAACTCACAGACCAGGCATCCGATTGATGCGTCGTCTGTTGTGTTGAGACCCCTGTGATGAGGAGGTCCTTTGAGATACTTCTTCGTGGGACTTGTGATGTTTTGGAGTATCGACCAGTAGATCATGGAGCGGACCCTCCCGGAGACGAGCGTGCGGAGTACGGAGACCGTGTAGTTGGCTGAGACCTGATGACTGCTTATCTGATTCGACTCGGAGTGACTTGCATAGCCCAGTGGGGAGCACTACTTTGTGAGGTGGTAGACCCATGGCAGAGGAGCACTACTGTGTGAGGTGGCAGACCCGCGGTACTCGACAGGAGGAGTACCTCTGTAGGCTATGAGGGGGAGCACTACTATGTGAGGTGGCAGACCCATGGCGGGAAGCACTACTGTGTGAGGTGGCAGGCCCGCGATACTCGATTGGAGGAGTACCTCAGCAGTCTTAGGTTAGTGAGAAATAACTCGGAGTCGTGACAAGACCACTATACACTCCAGAGACGGGGCTCTTCAGCAGTTATGGTTTGGATAATGAAAATCCTGGTTTGAGCTGAGTCTATGACCTTTGTGTTTCCTCATGATTGAGATGGGTTACTTGATAACTTAGGTATATATATGGGCATATACCTGGGGAGTGGTTATCCGTTGATTTCATAATCATTGTGTTTCCCCAGGATTGAGATGGGTTACTTGATAACTTAGGTATATGTATGGGAATATACCTAAGTAGAGGTTATCTGTTGAGATCTTCTTTGTGGTTATCCTTGTTTGTTTTAGTGAGACCTTGAGGGTCTCGGGGTCCCTACTGAGTATCGTTATACTCACCCCTACACGGGCTATGCCCACACCTCGTTGTGTTGGTTGCAGACGATGGGCAGTGCTGACGGAGGTCGAGTGTTCGAGGACTAGATGGTACCCGGAGGTGGACTACATGATGAGTCAGTACCCGGAGGTGGACTACACGATGAGTGAGTACCCGGAGGTGGACTACACGACGAGATGACACACGGAGGAGGTTGACGGATGAGAGCTTTGAGGAGGCTATCTGTACCTACCCTTTAGGTAGGATCCGTGGTGGACGACCAGGAGCTACGCCATCTGTACTTACCCTTCAGGTAGGATCCAAGGAGGACGACCCAGGAGTTGCTTCCGTTCTTTTAGTTGTTGTCTTTTTTAGTTGTACTTGTTCAGTTGTAGTTGTACTTTCATTTGGGTTTGTATTCTGGCCCATTTACTTTTCATCACTTTCTCTTTGTACTTAGTGTTTTACTTCCGCTTGTACTCTATGGTGTTTTGTTTACTTTTATAAAGTAAATGCCTTCCTAGTTATCGGTATTTACGCCTTTAGTGCTAGTCGCCATCCCCTGGCCTATGGAAGGCGGGCTTGGGGTAGTCACGGCACGGGCCCTGAGGACGGGTCGTGACATGAAATGAAAAACCTAGTAAACTATTGTTTATAAAATAATTAAAATTTATAATTATTATCCTTTAAAATCTATAGATGCTTTTATTTCTTTTCATCATGATGAAGGAATTATTATTATATCCTTAGAGGATTTACTACACAATAGTTGATAGGCCTAGGAGAATGAGTTGACATTATCACTAGTGTAATGACCCAAACTATTATAAAGGAAATTTATCTCTTGGATGAATATAAGTCTAATTTTATATTGTTTTGTAACACAAAACACAAGAACCATGAAACAAAAATAAACAAAACATTATTATTATAAAAAAATATAGCCATAATATGATTGTTTATCATAATGACCATTAATCTTTATGTACATTGGTAATGTAGCTACAATAATGTTACTATTATGATTATTATATATTAAATGTAATAATAATTTCAAATTAATTATGAAATAAGAAGAAACATTGTCCTCAACTAGTAGGATCATCACATATGGAGATCATTTATTAGATATTCCAAGAGAGATAGTATCACTAGTGTTTACCCTAAACTAAGCCCAATTCAAAAATCAATAAGTGATAAATTAATGGTATTGATTACTAGATACATTCAATATCATAAAATTCACCACCTGGTCATTTTTTTTGAAACACCGCATAAAAGTACAACCATTTCACACATTACCATTATTGTGTTTGTTAGTGTAATTAGGGGTTATGTATCACGACCGTAGTAGTATGAAGGTGTAAATTTTCCTTTTAGAAATTAAATGATAATTACATCAATACAATATTTTTTATTATTTAAAAGACACTTGAATATATGTTGAATATGATAAATATATTTTTAGATACGAAGAAAACAGAATTGTATTTCTAGGAAATATATAATTTCAATTATAATATAATTTTATTATAAATTCATGGTTTTTAAATAAATTTAATTTCCTATAAGTAGTATCATATAAACTTTTTATTTTAATAGAAGTGATAATATAATTTTTTAAGGTCCCAAGTAAATTTATGAGGGTCGTAAAGTTGATTGTGTCATGAAAACAACTATTTTAAATAAAATAATAATATTTATTTAAATTTAAATTATAATAACTGAATAATTATTTTTATAAAAAAAAATTCATTTTTGAAATCACCACAAAAAAATTATAAAATGGTTGTTTTATAATTTTTAGAGGCATTCAATTCTTTGTGTTAAAAAAATATGTTATAAATATATGGTAAGTATTATGACATCATAATGACTTAAAATTGATCTAATAAATACTATAAATATATTTATTCAAAAAAATATTATTATTCAATAAAATATGGTATTTTAAAGTGATGATATTAATCTTCCAAATCTAAAATGAATCTTCCAAAACCTATGGTATATTTTAATGGTTTCAAACAATTATATTTGAAAAGGAAAGCCTTCAACAAAAAAATATTATTAATTAATTAATTTTTGTCTCTAAGATATTAAAATATTAAAATCAAATCCTCCTTGTTAAATACCATGGTAAGGGGAAACAATTCCATTTTTTATTAACTAGATTTCCAAATACTATGTTTAGAAATTAATAAATAATCCCTCACCATCCAAGTTTATCAAAAATACCCACCCACTGTACCATTAATATTATATCCAATGTCTTTGAGCATGAAGTCACTCTCATTTTATCTCTAAATATTCCTCTGAAAAAATTCTATGCTTCTAAGGAGATCCTCATATAATATTGGAATCTATAAAGAAACATAAGGTATTCTATCCCTCCACTTTCCATTCAAAAACTTATATTGTTATAATAATTTTGATTTCCTATTAGTTGTTTTAAAATGTGTTCATATTCATTCCTTAGTTTCCAAATAATTACATATTAACTATATTCTAACCCTCCCACTCATTTATCCCATCCATGAACATTTATATACACCTGTTATGTTGTCGAAATTAACCCATTATTTTCCATATCATGTCATTGTATTGTGAATTCACATACTTATTTTTATTCAAGGGTATTCACCTAGATACAATTATCCTTCATTGATTGTGATAAATCAATGTATGAAAACCACATTCTTTTATTTGGGAATTGAAATGATGAAATATATTCTTATGTTATATGATGTATGTGGAACATGTATATTTAATCATATAATGGGTGTGCACTAGTAGCACTCGAATTCTTTGGTTAATTCCTTCATCTCATAATATACTATGTATGGTGCATGGGTGGCCAGACTAGAACACTATTTTATAATGTAATAGTGGTGATATTTGACTTATTATTATGACATCATGTTTTATATTGTTTCCGAATTACTTTTAAGACATGATATTATGATATCATCTTTTACACACCATGCTTCTATGATATTATTCTATTTTATATCATTATGATACACTGTTTCCCATATGTATCATGCTTACTCTAATTGATCCATGATTGGGGTTTATAACTGAAACTTTTTTTATATCTTCCTTAAGTTATAATATACAATATTATGTGTTCATGGGAATCCAGGAACAAATTATTAAGATGAGAAATAAAGATTTTATTTTTTTTGTTGATGATATATATAACTAATTTTCCAAAGACCATGGGCCTATTGATTCTCTTAGATTGTATTCCATATATATTTAAGTTATTCAAATCGTGAAATAAATTTTTTAATATATATGGGTTGTTATAACTAGTTTGAAAGTGACGACCATTATTTTTTTGTTTTTATATTTCTTCCTTTATACTAACGATGTTAGTTATAACTTCTCTTTGAAACCCTAAAGTGAATCTACTAACTATTAAGATACTATATAAAATTCTTATGAATTTTATAGATACTTAAATGGGATGATAGATCTTGGTATCTCATCTTAAATTTTATCTTTATATATTTCTAATAACTGCTCTTTTGGGTGATTAATGTTTTGGAAATAGTTTTAACTTTTACACCATGTCATTAAGTCTAAAATATTATCATTTTCACATTAATAATATTTTTTGAGGTAAAGGATGTTATTATTCATAGTAATTGACTTAAATTTAATTTTTAACTGTCACTAAGTATTTTCCTAAACTGCAATGTATCTAGTTGTTAGACTGTTATACAATACAGAATAAGGTCCTTCTAGAATATGCACAAAACACCTAATCTTCACTACTTCTTGTTGTAATAAAATACATACCATAGTGCCACATTGATATGTTAAATGCATAAGATTTTTTTGGATCACATATTCCATTAAAAGTTAAGATGGCGGGATTTAAATAATTGGGTGGATGAGTAATAAAATACACCAACATAGGATACTATTCTTTTTTTATTTCACCTATTCTCAGAAACCATATATTTTTCCCATATAATAAGTAATATAATTTATGGATTAAAGAATATCTTATAGTATTACTTTCATAGCTGTTGATTGAGTGGGAATGGTCGGTGGAACCTAATATTTTAATCTTATCTCCACCCAAGGATAATATCTATCCTAAGTTTAAATGAGGTGTCTTTTTAAATTGGTGATCATTGATTTTCTAGTAGGGTAAATTATCAATAATCAATTGATGTTATAGTGAGGTAAAATAGTTTTTGTTTTAATCAATTTTGGATGGCTTTAATCTTTCATTTTTGGGCATTTAAGTTCTTCTTGTTTAAGGGGATCAATTGAGGAACTCATAATGGCTTATTCCTGAGATTCTCACTCAGTGAGTATATTTCCACTAAGTATATCATCAATATGTCAAATAATATTTTCTTTCATGGATTCATACTTGGTGATTTTTTTCCTAAGTAAAAATTGTATTATCTTCTTCAAGTATAATTTAGGCTATGGATATAGATACTCTTTTCCGTTTTTTGATAGATGTGCACTAAATGTTATATTTTTAATGAACCTTAAGGAACCCATTTGTGATATGTCATATTTGTTTTCAATAATAATGGTGTTGATATATATTGATAAGAGATAATTAGTGGACCTGTTTTTCCTTGTAAGACATTAAAATATATAATGAAATATTTTTGGAGTCGGGCATTGAGACATCATGAAATTCCAATTCATGGTGAGTTCAGAATTTGTATTATAAAAATATTATGTATATTAATTCCACATGCACACATATGTTTAGGAATATTGTAATTTCTACTAATTTGATGCTTATATCATAAATCCAAGAGGAAGTTTGAGTCCATAAATCAAGATTTAACCTACGAGTGACCTAAAGTTGTTCAATATTAGATGTTCAGTTGAGGAAGGCATTGAAGGGTAGTTTAAGTGGGTTAATTAATTTAATTTAATTTAATTCATTCATTTAATAACCATGACTAAATTACCTCTTTTTCATTTCTTCTATAGAAATTTCTTGTGGTAATCAATATAACCCTAGAAGAATTGATAGGAGTTTCAGAGTGTTCATCCTTGTAGAATCAAAATTCAATGATGGCTGATGATTGTATCGAAGTGGATTAAGAGGCATAAAATTTAGTAGGCCTTCACCATCACTACAAAATGTGTTCTTCAATGAAGATCAATCCTTTTTTGTGATAGGGATCATCAATTTTATTTTCCTTCCTTGATTAAAATATTTATCATGGATATATATTTATCTTCTTCTGGTCTACATTTTTCAACACATCATATTATCTCATTAATTTAATAAATTTATTAATTAAATTTAATATTCTTATCCCATGATATCAACTTTATTTAACTGATTTGAAATATAATGCAAATAATTATTATCCATGTATGTTTATCACTATTTTTATTTTAACCTATAGATCATCACGTTCATCACTGTTTTCCAAAATGGTCATGGTTCGACACTATCGGTGTAGGTTCGAGCATGATCAAACCCCCTGATTTATGGAAGCTTTGTGAATGATAATTTGGAGGGTGATTTTTTGATGGATAAATATTAATTTCAGGATGTGGGTGATGGTTTAAATATATATGGTATTTAGAATGGTGAAAGGTGACAGAAACTGTATGGGATGCGTGAAGAACCATGACGGGTGATCAGAATCCATTTTTGAGCCACCAAAATCTATAAAACAATAGCCAGAGGTGACCCCCAAATATTTTGTGTGGTCAACTAGATAGATTCATGGATATGATTTTGGGTATGAAAACCACATGGAATAACTTTAGTTTCTGAGGAAAACAATAGTACACATTGTGTAGTCAAAGAACACACTCCGTATTTTCCCACACATCTACGGTGGCCAGGGTTCTGAGGAAGATAAGGATCACATGCCATGTGAGGTTGAGCCCACATATTGGGCGACCCTACATATGTGCATAAGTTATGTTTCTGTTATTTACATTATTAAACCTATGTGGAAGGACACACTATGTACACTAGGAGTACACTGTCATGGGCTAGTACCTAGGAACAAATAGGTAGACATCTAGGTACAAAATCACAACCCAATGAACAATGATATGACCATGAGCACACATGCAATCCTTGGGTGAAAAAGACATGCCTTGTGAGACTTATAGATACTGTTTATGGTGGCATGACCTTTAATCTATTTCTAGAAGAGAATGAGACAAGGTATCAAAGTGGGACCACATGCCACATGGACCCCATACATGCCATGTACCCTAATGAGAAACATCCACCTTGCATATCACCTTTTTTGGACTCAGATTTTGTCCCTTGAGTATTTAATACTTAGTGTTTTCCCACATGGAACATGATGGATTATTTTTTAGAAGTATTCAATATGATACACCAAATTTTCAATTTATAAGGATTCTTTAGAAGATTCTTGGTGAGGGTAGGTATCAAGTGAGGTCATAATAGTGAGGCCAGGGTTAGAAACCCCCTATTACATTAGAGTGTGGGTCCCCCATACTCTTCACATATGTTTGAGTTGAACCCCCTATAGCATCATGTCTTCGGTCCTATACCTTTGATAGGGACCCATTGTGGCATCATTGTGTGAGTTATATACCTTTTAGTGAGGCCTCCAAGGGGAATCATGGAGTGGGTCTTCTACCTTTGAGTAAAAATCCCTGACATATAGTGGAATGGGTTCCCTAAATTTTCATGGCACATCCCTATGGAATCTTGGACTGGGTTCTATACCTTTGAGTGGAACTACTATAATGTACTAGGGAAATGGTTATCTAACTTTGAGTGTCACCCCACTGACGCACTAAGGTGTGGGTCCCCAATCGAAATCTACTGAGTGAAACCCCCTAGCACACTAATGAATGATTTATCTACCTATCTACTAAGTGAAATCCTAATATCATACTAGGTAATGGGTCCCTACATGAATATTATTCTCCCTTAGGTTGTGGAGTAGTGTTTTCATGACTTCATTAGACTGATAAGTAGGATATTGGGCATCGATGAAGTGCCTAAAAAGATGTAGGAAAACACATCGACCTCAGTTGGCTTATGTGATAGTGATCCCTTTTTCTCTTTATTCAAGGTTTCTTTATGAGAATATGTGTGTGTGTGTGTTATTGGATTTTTTTTCATTTGATTTGGGTTGATCTGACTACATGTATCCTATATTTTATTTCTCCCCTTTAGGTTTTATGGTTTCCAACTAGGTTTGTATATACTCACCACTACTTGGTATTTTCCCACATGTATTGTGTCTTATGAATACTACAGACAGATCGGTGGTGATTTAGGCGGATCATGAGGATACACGTGTTGATAGATCACACATGATGGTTGGGCTTGAAGATAAAGAGTCAGGTTCTCTCAGTATTCCCTTATTCAAATTTTCTTAGGTTGGGACTTCATTTATGGTTGACCATTTATTTTTTCCCCTTTTCTCTTTAGTTTTTTATGTTGTAATTTGATGTATTAACTAGAGGTTTTTTCATCCACGGTTTTACTCAAGATATTACAATTGTTTTGATTATTACTCTAATTTTTTTCATAGAGACGATTGGGTGCATGAATACAGGTAAATTATCTAAAGGGATCGCATTATAATTATAACTTCTCAGTGATTGTCAGTATCCCCTAACCTATTGGAGGATGAATTGGGTTTTTGGCGACCTAAAATACTTTTATCTAGGAAGGCTATGGTGTATTGCATTATTTCAGAGTGGTGTCAGAGATAGTTTATACTCTATTTGGATTACTATTAGACCCATGGTTATGATTTGTTTGGAATTAGTTAAATGGTTTCAAATTGTCTCAGGTGTGGATTTAAGACTAGGGAACCCAGTGCTGGTGTGAAGAATTATGTATCCATACACCATGACTCTTACTACCTACTTGTAGACTCATAATAATAAGAAATTGGTTTTAGAAAACTTAGTACATGCATAATATAGGAATTATTCTTTTGATTATCCTTATTAATTCATCTATTAAATATATATATATTTATATTAATTTAACTATGGTATGTATCGATCACTTTTAGGATGTATATCTAAAGACAACTAGTCAGGTTTCTGATTTAGGATCGAAACAATGATCTGATGAGTGATGATGCCTGAATTCATAGTATATCTCATGATGTATTCCTTCTAGGAAAGTATGTATAAGCAATAAAATATATTGATAAGTAAATATTACCCACAAGTTGGGTTGAGGATACATATAAACTTAGTATGATTTGTGATTTCTAATGCTACAGGACATTGAGGTTACATAGTGAACTTGATCCCTATAAAATGGTGGATGTTTTGAGTTGGTTAACCAAATATTCAGGCTCATGAAAACCCCAATTGATCATATGGTTGTGCTACTAGATAGTTTTATTGTAGAGTGTTATGGTGTTAGTATATCCTAGTAATGAATACCTATAATGAGTCTACACTCTCTTATACATAATTACGTACACTATTTCATGAGGATTATTACCCCTTGTGATTTTTATCATTTTTAGATTTAGGATATTTTGGAGGTACAATATGTTAGTATGGAGGTTGATTGGTATCCATGAGGTTTACTGACCCTACATGGTACAAGGATGGTTACTTCTGAGGAAAATTTTTTTATTAAGGACTTTGTAGATGCATCTAATCTAGCATGGTTCCCCGGTTCATTCCCATATATGATGGAGTGTTATAGTGGGAACTATTGACTATGTGTTTTCTTTATGAGGTACATCATGTAGTTCAGAATAGTAGTTGGCATCATGGGGATGAGTGGTCTACAGTATCTAGAATGTATTAGTCATCAAGGTCTTGTGCATGTTCTCTTCCCATGGAATTTCTTAGTCACATGGACATTTAACATGTGATTTTCATAGAGAAACATGTGATCCCAAAGAGTGTATATTTTATTCTTTTTTTTGGGTGTGGTAACATTGAATAATATTTATCATCCTGAAATTCTATTGAGCAAAGGAAGGTAGTTGATGGACCATCATGATAGAGGAAGCTCTATGATCGGGATTCTCCCAAGTGTGGAAAGGGTGGCATCTAAGAAGGTGGAGCCAGTCGAGGAGTAGGTGGTGATCAAGGAGGTGGAGATTCTATTGTAGAAATATGTTATCAGCTACTTTCACAACCACCACTATTGGGTGGCCCATGCTTGGCTCAGGGAGTATAAAAATAGGGCCATGAGAAGCTACATACCATGGAGTCTAATCACCCAATATCTCATGAGATGATATGATGTACACTATGTGTTTATTATACAAATTCTACAATAATTGTAGACACATGTGCAAGTAATTCCTTTCTTTATATATCCATTTTTCAAGATCATGATCTCCCCATTGAGACCTTAGAATAGAAACATTTTCTAGAGGTTTGGAATGGGTTCAATTATTTGATATCTCATTTCCACAGTAATTTAGAGCTATCTCTTGTTGAGGAGAGTTTAAAATGTAACCTCATGGTCTTCATGATGAAACATTATGATGTTATCTTGGGTATTTACTAGTTTTCCATGGTTTGATCCAAATTTGGATCACATCCCAAGTGGGTCAGATTCCATCAGATATATAGAACAAGATTCTATTTTTTCGGAGAGAGAGGAATCTTGGAAAAGAAAGTGGTTCTTGGTAGAAGGAGGCTACATCCCATCCCCCATCATCTATCAATGTAATCTTTGGGAATAGTAGGCTCATCATGAATCTAAATTCCTTTAGAATTGGAGGACCTTATAGACATTTTCCCTAAGGAAGTTCCAGGACTACCTCTAAGGTGGGAGATGGAATTATTCATAAAATTTAACCTCAAGTGCATACCAATATATTCTATGGAATATCATATGGCCTCTACCAAGATCCATGAGACGAGGGTGTAGTTGTAAGAACATTGAGGGAAGGGCTTTATTATAAACAATGTGTCCACCTAGGAATCTCTAGGTTTTTTTATAAAAGTGTGGGATGGGAGATTGCGGCTTTATATTTATTATCATCACCTGGACAAATAAATGATAACAAAAATAATTACCCAATTCTATAGACTGGTGACCTATTTCATCAGTTTCTTGGTTTGATATTCTTCTCTATGATTGATATTTTATCGGACTACCACTAATTGAGGGTTTGTGTGGATGATATTCCAAGGAGAAAATTATGATGGCACTACAAACACTATGAGTTCCTAGTGATTTATTTTCGTTTGAAAAACTCCCCCATTATGTTTATTCCTTCGATGAACCAGATATTTCACCCATACATGGAAATTTTTTGATTTTCTCCATTGATGAAGTACTCTTTTACTGTATATCTAAGGAGTATCATGTAGAGCAGGTGTGGATGGACCAAAACATGCTCTAAGAGAACTGTGTTTATGATAGGCTCTCAAAGTGCTAGTTATGTATCCATGAGATTCAATTTCTTGTTCATTTTATATTCGAGAATCTATTACCTATAGACCTATTGAAGATTGATGTAGTGATTTTTTGGGATCCACACAAGAGACTATCAGAAGTGAATAGTTTTCTTGGATTTATGTGTTACTATAGGAGTTTCACAGAATAATTATCTATTATTATATCCCCTTTGACCATAATTGAGAGGAAAGGGTATCTAATTTCCTGGACGAATCAGTGTCATAGAGAATTTCATCTTTTGAGGATTAGGTTGACTAGGGATCCTGTATTGAGATTACCATAGGAGGTCTTATATTACATAGTTTTTTTATTCCTCTAGATATGGGCTCAGTTGTTGGTTGATGCAGTGGAAAGAAGTGATCACATATTTGTTGAGGAGGTTGAGATCCCATGTGTAGAAATATGGGAATGATGACCTAGAGTTGGTAGTGATAGTCTTCGCTCTAAAGATGTGGAGGCAATATCCTCTGGGAGAGCACCTCCTTGTTTACTCAGACCACAAGAGTCTCAGTTTTATCTTCACATAGAGATACATGATCATGTGTCAAAGGCTATATTTATAGTTCTTTTAGAAATATGACTTCATGAAAGTCTATAATCCTAGGAAGGACTATGTGGTTGAAGATGATATTAATGAGAATACCTTTTTATCAAACAATTGAGGAGGAATCTGAGCAATTGGATTCTTTAAAACTTACCGTAGTGGAGGAGAGGGGTGAAACTTATCTTTAGATGATGGTGTTGACTCCAATTATCTAGCATCTGAGGGATTCTTAGTTGTGGTAGATTGACTAGGACGTTCTTAGTGATCTGATATCTTTTGGAGATTCACCATATGAATTTTCTAATATAGGTGAACACATAATCCTTTTTTTATGTAAGAATGGTGGTTCCAATAATGATGAGGAAGGATGTGATGAGGGAGTTTCATGGTTCTACATTGGTTGTACATCTTAGTGTCTCAAAGACATACAAGGACATTCAGCAGCATTTTTTGGTGGTCTGTCATGAGGCAGATCATGGACGAGTTCAACTATCGATTTAACACATGTCAACAAGTAAAGGATGATCACCAAGATAATTTATGTCTGAAAGAGCCTATTGAGACCACCAAGTATAAATAAGATGGAATATACATGGAATTTTTGGTAGGGATTCGGTATATTGTGAGTGGAAATGATGTTATCTAGGTGATTTTTGAATGACACATGTATTCGAAACACTTCCATTCCATTAAGGATTAGTTTATATAGAGAATCTAGGATATTTGTATATGTGTATGATCATCTGAATACATGAGGTACCCACTATTATTGTCTCCAAATACAGTGTGTGGTTTACAGAACATTTGTGGAGTGTCTTGCTGGAGGAATTTTTTACCCAGTTGTAGGTGTGTACGATGTTTCACCCTAAGAGGGATGGGTAGAATGAGAGCACCATCAATGTGTTTGAGTACATGCTGAGGGATTCTATTTTGGACATAAACCAAAGCTGGAAGTATCACTTTCCATTGTTATAGTTCTATTATAATAATATATATAACTCTATGATTGACCTGAAACCATTTGAGGCCCTATAAGGGAGACTTTATAGGTCACCCTTAATCTAGAACAATATTAGTGAGACTTCTATATCAGGGCAAGAGATGGTGAAATATATTATAAATAAATTTTAGGTGACCCATGAGTGTATGAGGACAACACAAAACCGATATAAATCTTATGAATATCACCATCATAGGCCCTTGAATATCGAGTAGGGAGACCATGATTTCTTGAGATTCTTCCCGTGATAAAGATTGCAGATATTTGGCTAGGGAGGCAAGATATCCTTGAGGTTCATTAGGACATTCATGATTGTAGGGAGGGTTGGCCAGGTTTTTTACTGCCTACCCTTAACTCCATAGTTTGACCAGGTTCATGATGTCTTTCATGTGTCGTATTTGAGTAGGTATATGCATGATCTTTCAAACATCATCAATTAGGGATAGATTGATATCGAGGATAGATCCAACTTTATGGAGTGCCTGATGAGGACCGATGATCGGTATGAGAGGATCATGCATGGATGGAACATTCCCTTAGTTTTTTTGTTGTGGTAACATAGTGGGCATGCAAGTGAACTCCTCGAGCATGAGAGAAAAATGTAGGCTTGGTATCTGAACTTTTTTTTTTAGCTTTCATTTTTCATAGATGAAAATCCTTAAAGGGAGGAATAACGTACTGGCTATCATTTTTCCTTATCAGAATTTTAAATATACTAAAAAATGTTTTCAAAGCTAGTAACTGAGAAGACATGAGATTTTAAAGCCTGGTGTTTCCAGAAATGATATTATAAAAAATATTCATATCACATGTGTTCATCATTTTAGAAATAATCTGTAATCTATAGAGAAGTGCCTTGGATTTGAAATATGAGACCACATTTGAGTTTAAAATGAATGGTTTAACCTAATGAGACATAATAATTTTCAATTCTAGATGTTTGGATGTGCTAGACATTTTAGGGTACTTTAAGTGGATTAATTAATTAAATCATTTAATTCTCATAAGACAATTTTATCTATATAATTGTTTCTGTATTAATTGTCTATGGTTAGTCTCATAAACCTGGGATCACTAAGAGGAGGTTTAGAGTATTAATTATGTGAGAATCTGAATTGGATGTTGAAGGATGATAATATTGAGGAGTATTGAGTGGTAGAAAATGTAGTGGGATTTCTCCATCACTGGTGAATGAGTTCTTCACCAACGATCAATCCTTTTTTGATGTCGGACTCATAAATTGTTTTTTCCACCCTATAATACAAGTTTGATAATAGATATATATTTATTTTCTTTGGATCTTCATTTTCCTACCCTTCACATGATCTAGTTTATGAAATAAATTGTTTTATTTGATTTAATATTTTTATGACATGATCTCATGTTGAATTCCCCGAATTGCAGTTATAGGTCAAGAATTATTATCCAATGATTTTGATCACCCTTTTTGTTCTTTTAATACATAGTTATTAATTCTATTTATAATAGGTCTACAAGGTCACTGTTCAAAATTTTCAAGGTGGGTTCAAGCCGTATTGAACTATCAGAATTGTGATGGTTGTGTGAATGATGATTGGGATGGTGACTTACGAATGGACCAAGAATCATTATAGGGGTGTGGGTGATGGTTTCCATAGATTTGGGATCTAATATGACTACAGTGGATGGTTAGTTTTTTAGACACATGTAAAACCACCATGTTTGACTATAATTCACTTCTTAGTCACCAGAGGATGGGGAATGATGACTATAGGTGACCCCCACATATGTTGGGAGGTCAACTAGAGAGATTTGTGATGAAAATAATGGATTTTAAAATTGAGTGGGAGAAATTGAGTTTTTGTAGAAAACTAAATTACACAGTGTATATTTAAGAAGACGTGTCATATAGCCCCACCTAGCTATAGTGGCTAGGGTTTTACAAAATATAAAGATCACACACTATTTGAGGCCAGACCCACATGTCGTGTGACACTTTCCTGGTGGCTAAGATGTGTGAAATATATACAAGACCATAACCCCATGTGGGATGAAATAGTGTGTACTCTAAGAGTATACATGTTTTATCCATTACCCTAACACTACCAGTTACAAAGTATGGCACACAGGCACAGACCGATGAACATGGGCACCACCATGAGAAAATGGGAAGTCTTGGGTGGTGGAGACACATTGTGTTGGACCTGTACACACATATATGGTGACATGGACTTCCATATATGTCTATAAGAGAACACATATAGGAAGAATAGTGGGATAACACATTTTATCGACCCCATACAATATATGTTAAAACGGAACGACCCAACAAACATAGGAACAAAAAGTATTATATAAGAAATCCCCTTGTGGCTGAGAGAGATAGTGTGGGTCTCATAGACACCATATATAGTGGAATTTACTTTGATCCATGTCTAGAAGAGGGAGAAGACATGGATAAGAGCAAGACCACACCCCGTGTGGACCACATACACATCATGTAGCCATATGAGAAACATTGACCTTAGGTATATCCTTCATATAGACTAAGATTATATCCCATGAGTATCCTATCATATGTATTATTTTAAAAAGAACATGATGATATCCCTCATATTATCTTTCGAGATGCGATGTAGAATTTTCCAATTGTGATGATTATTTATGAAACACTTGTAAAGGGAATTGATTATAATGAATCATCATAGAGAGGAATGGGTTATGAAACCCCCAATTTCATTATATCATGGGTCCTCATACTCCTTATAATGGTTTTAGTGACACCCCTTGTGGCATCAGGGAGTGGGCCATCTACCATCAAGTGTCATTCCCCTGACATAATAGGTTGTAGGGCCTATAAATTTGAGTGGAACCCCCATGTGGAATCAAGGTGTGGGTACTACACATTTAATTAGAACCCGCTCCCATTGTAGGGTGTTTTTCCTTAACCATTGAGTGTCACCCCCAACCCTGGTACACTAGGTCATGGGTCCTCTATCAAAATTTATAGAGTGGAAACCATGATACACTATGTAATGGTTCTTATACATATCTACTAAGTTTATTCCCCCTATCATAATAGTTTTTAGGTACCCTTTTGGATATTTGACCCCTTAGGATGTAGAACTAGGGTGGGTTACAGGTAATCCTCATTAATTCTTTGAAAATACATGGGAGATGTTGGGAATCAATGATGGACCATTGGAGTTGTAGGCAGACTCATTAACCTAGGATGGGATGTGAGATGTAGATCCCCTTTTATACCTCATATGGGTTTCTTTATGATAATATATGTATATAAATATGTATTTGTGTGTGTTTGGATTTTTTCCCACTTTCATTGAGTTGAGATGACTACTTTTATGGTATCTTTTATTTCACTTCCTTTGGATTTTAGGGCGTCTTACTGGGTATGTATATACACACCCATGCATGGTATTTTATTTTATATGTAATGTGTAATGGATATGAAAGACATATCGATGGTGGTTTAATATATTATAGGTATAATCGGGTTCATAGACCACGTATGGTGGTCTATCTTGGAGACCAGGATTCAGGATCTCTTAGCTTCTCTTTATTCCAATTATAATTAGGATGGGAATTAATTTCTAGTTGGGAATGTTTTCCCCTTTTCACATTAGTTTTCTTATGTTGTTCTCTATTGTATTACATAGATTTTGTTTCATGTGTTGTTTTACTCTAGATGTTACATCCCTTTTTATTATTCCTCTACACCATTGCATGGAGATGATTAGGTGAATTCATATAGGTACATTTGTAAATGTCCTCCTATTATAATATTATCTTCTTAGTCATTGTCTTCTTCCCATATCTTAATGATGGTAGGCTTGGGGTTATGGAGGCTCGGCCATCCACTGGCCAAGCTGGCCCAGTTGGGTGGCGTCATTACAAGTGTGAATTACCCAAGAATATGCAATGAAGAATATTGTATGAATAATGTAGAACCTATTAAATTAAATAATTGTGTTTTTATTTGAGTGGATTAAATAATACCTTTAAACTTGGGTTTTGAAGAACCCTTAATGTCACACCCCGACCCGATGCTTTACTTCATTTTAATTATTTTGGGTCTTTATTTTGAGTTGCAGTTTGAATCGGTTCTATTTTAAAATGGATTTGGGATCTTATATGGGTGTGCGCCCGTACGCGCGACCGTCTATAGCTCCAAATCATGTTTAGAAAATGTTTTATTATTAAATGTGTCATTATTGGGGTGCACGACCTTGCCCGCAACCATGGTCGGTTCCCATTCTTAATAAGAGACTGTTCTATTTTATTAAATTTATTTTTACATGGCCGCGCAACTAGGTCTGCGACTGCGCACGCAACCGAGCACGCACTGCTCTAGTGACCGGGCATGTGACCGTGCACGCGACTGGTCGCGCGACCGTGCACGCGACCATGCATAGTGTTTAACTTCAATTAAGAATGATATTATTTTGGTTGGTTTTATTATTTTAGTTTTATTATTAGTATTAATATTAATTAAGTTACTATTTTAATTAGGTTATAATTTTAATTATTATTTTTCAGCTAATATTTTGATTTGGACGTTAATATTAAAATTAATCTTCCAATTATAAAATAATTAAATTACAATTAATATTACCATTATTTTTGTGATTTGTGTATAGGTTACTCTAGGTTGTTTTTAAGTCGCATTTCATTATCTATTTCATTATTTATTTATTATTATTTTTCCCCCTATTTATTTCTTTTTTTTCTCTATTTATTTTTCTCCTTTTTTTCTCTCCTTTTTTTTACTCCCTCTTCCTCACCCACTCCCTCTATCCTGCCGCGCTACCCCTCTTCCCCCCCAGCACTGAACCCTACGCTCGCACCCCCTTCTCCCCGTCGGATCGCCGCGCCTCCACCCTCTACGGTTGCCGCCCTCGCCGCGCCTCCTCACTCTTCGGCCACCGCCCTCTAGTCGTGCCTCATCCCTCTCCAGCCTCCACCCTCGCCGCACCTCCTCCCTCTCCGGCCGCCACCCTCGCCGCACTCGGATCCCCTTGTTCCGAAATTTCGGCTCGCCCCCCTCCATTCCCTCTACAAGCGTTCCACAACCATCACCCCATGGCCGCACCCTCCTTCCAGCAAGGCTCTACCCAGTGTGGCGCACCTCCGAGAGCTTCATTCAAACTCCAGCTAGCTTCCCGCACCCCAGCCGCTTGTGCGTTCTTCTTCGTATAGTTTTTTCTTCCTTTTTATAGGCTTTATAATTAGGGTTTTGTGTTTTAATTGGTTCTTTTTCTGATGTTTTTAGTTTGATTGTGTTGTTTTGGTCCCAATGCTTGAATTAGGGTCAATTGGTGGTTGCTTGTAGTGCATTTGGCGCGCGATCAAAGTTTTGTGTCTGAATTAGAAGTTTCGACACCGATGGTAAGTGTCTCCGCATATAAGTTTTTTTTGATCAATTAATTTGCTTGTTTAATTATTTTAGGATGTTCTTTAATTATTATTTGTTTTGTGCGAATTGTGTTTATTGATGAATTAGCTACCATGTTAAATTAATTTTTCATGTTCCTTAATAATTTTTTTTGGTGCGAAACTAGTTTTTAAAATAATTTAGTTTGCATTTGTTTTGTTTGGAGGCGTGTTATTATGATATGAGTGTGTTTCTATTAAGAACTTTTATTGGGTCAATTGATAGTGTTTTTTAAGTGGTGTAGTTAGTTTCTTATTTTTTATAAATGGTAAATATTGTGTTCTTAATGTGGCGTTGTGTGCATGTGGTAATGTAAGAGGGTTGAAGTTGGTTTTCTGTGCAAAGCTGTGTTATACTCTTAAAAAAATTGGTTTATGAAAATTTAGAACGATACCTTAAATAATTTTTAAGGATGCGAAATTGTTTTAATTAAATTGTGTAAAGGTTTTTAGTGTGCGTTTTTTTCTAAAGAGGGGATTTTGGGTATTTTCTCGGTGTGAGGCCGTGAGGTGTTTCCTTGGGTTGTTTTATAAATTGCATAATGGTTTATTTAAAATTGTTTGGATGGTGAAAAAAAAATTGTTTTGGAAATGGTTTAAACAATGGAATGCATGTTTTGAAATTGGCTCTGGTTTATGTGATGATTTGAAATGGCCTTGGAAATGGTTATATTGTTTTTGTGCTTTTCTTTTAATATTTTCAATGAGTTTTATGAGTTATGTAAGTGGCGCGTTGTTGGTGCAAACCCTTGATGTATTAATTTGAGACACTTTATGGATTGTTTATGTGTTTAATGGTTTTATTAAATTATTTTTGTAGTGCGTTGGACCTCGCGACGATGGTTTCAAGTTGCGGGTGTCAGGAACGCCTACAAGTACATGCACAGGGTAAGGCATATATATATATATACCCTCTTTGTACATATTCCCTCATGGCGTGGGGAATATGTGCAATGCAGCTAGGGGAGCATGTATATATGTGTATAAATGCATGTGCGTGTGTGCGCCAAGTGTCGGTTCGAGTGACCATTGATAGATAGAAACAAGTTGAGGTAGGTCCCCTATTCCTAAGCTTCTAATTTGAAATTCATAATTTCTTGATTGTTTTAAAAACATGTTTTACACTATGCTATATACACATGCTATGGAACCGGATTTCTGTTGCTAGAAACTATTATGCCTTGTATTGGAAAATTGAAAATGTATTTCAAAGCCGTTGGTCTTAAGTGACTTTTCTTGAGAAATGGATTTCTTAAGTGGTTTTGAATTGGTAAGAGGTATTTCCAAAGGTGTTTGGCCTTTTGGCCGGTTGATTGTAAAAGGTGTTCCCTTTTTGTAGTTAAGCATGTTTGGCATCTTAATAATGTTTTATGAAATAGAAAAACCTCTATTGAGGCCCGTTTGGAACTTTGAGATTTGAGTTGCGGAAATAGAAAACCCCTTTTTAGTCATTCCCCTAAATTTGAAAATAAAATGTGACGCAAGTGTTTATGAGCGGTTTGTGATATATGTGCCTAGTGTAAAGGCTTGTGCATTATTGTGTGATATAAAGAGAGGGAATGCACTTAAGTAGGGAGTGCAGTGGTGGAAGGTTGAATGAGTTTTAGATAAGGAAAGTGTAATTTACTTGTATGATTGTTTGATAAAGAAAACTCACCACCATTTGAAATAGAGAATAGTGGGAAAACCCTGGGTATCTAGGTGGGTGACCAGGACTAGTACGCTAGATGACAGGGCAGGGGTTCATCCCGGTTTGTCTAGCAGGATTGACACAACAACACTAACTAAACATATGAATTTCTGAGGGTCGTGGCCTTCTATGCCACGTTTTCTGAGGGTCGTGGCCTTCTATGCCACGTTTTCTCAGGGTCGTGGTCTTCTAAGCCACGTTTCACTGAGGTACGAGGTCTTTAGGTTCCCACTTGTTCTAGCTGCCTATAGGGATTACCCATGGTGCTTATTTTTTTTTGTCATGCTGCTCACAATGTAACTTTATTTTCAGTTGTTTCATACTTGATGTCTTGTTTGTGAAAACCATATTTTAGCCCAAACTGGTTTCTTTTCATTTTAAAATGTTAATGCATGCTTGAAACTTAATTTGAAAATGTAGTGGGAGTAAAAGGATTTACCTGAAAATGCAAACTCGTTACTTGAATTTGAAAAAGAGAAACACTATTTTATTATATCTTATTTCCAAACTGGCATAGTGGATTTCTTAATAAAGGCAGAGGCAGAGGACGTGGTTGTTTTTTTGGATTTCCTCCTGAGGATCACGGTTCTCGCTCCTAATTTACTTTTCAGTTGCAGGTTTTAGTCTTGGATCACTTTTGGGAGTGAGTGGTTGTCGTACCGTGGTGATCCACGGGGTCACCTGAGGTATGTCGCGTTTCTTTGTTTATTCCTTTTTCTGCTGCCACATCGTTCAGTTTTTTTCCTTTATTTATCTACTTGTTCAGTTTATGTTTTCTTATCTTTGTCATGGGCCAAACCGTTCCTAACTGGTTTGTTTTGATGCTCGACACTAGTTTCCAGCCCGTGGGGATCGGGAACGCCCTTAGGGCCATGTCGCGGACCGGGTCGGGCGTTGGATCGGATGACGACCCGGCCTGGTTCATGGAAAAATGGTATCAGAGGTGCCTTGTTATTTGGGGTGTCATGGAGTTTGGTGATTAGGTGTGTCGGGACTCGAGAGGTAGGTGTGGGAAGGACGTCATGAACCCTTGCCTGTCCAGAGACTCGAGTTTCCAGGGGTAGTCCAGGATTTGATTTTTCTTCTTTGGATTGGTGTGTGTGGATGAGGGATGACCAAGGAAGTGAGCAAATGTTACGCGGCAGACTTTCATGGAGTAGCGACCCATGTACAGCCTGAGTACATGGTTCGAGATACTTCCTGCGGTGGATACCCGCTCGGAGCATGGTCTGCTAAGCCATGTTACCGGGTTGGCATCGCCACTAGTCCCTTATTTTTGGAAATTTTGATGTGAGTTATGTTTGACATTCATTTTGGTTGGTGTGAGTAGATCTTAAAAATTAAAATGGATTTTTCTGAAGGTGGTTTCAAATGGGAATGTGGTGTTAGAGTGGAAAAGTGGTTTTGAAATGGAAATTGTTTTCTTTTAACAAATGTGTGGTTTCAAAAGGGAAAATGGGAGGTGTTTTGGAAGTTGTTTTGGAATCTCAGTAACACTTTTTGGAATGTGAATTGGAAAATGTTTTGGAAATTGGAAATGTATTGCATTGGTGATAAGTTACTTTTTCAAATTGGTTGGGAATTTGTGCTTTATGCTGAATGATCTGCTTTGGAAATGATAAGTGTCTTGAATTGACCCTTGGTATTCTTATTAGTGATCACATACATTGAGGTGTGCATGTGGCAAGTGGGGAAGTTGGTGATGTGAGCAGATGGGTGCTTGAGCTAGCACAAGGATATGTATGTGTGAGACTTCATGGGATATCAATGGTTGATATCTAAGTTGTTTTGTTTTCTGAAAAATGGTTTTCAAAAAGGGTTTTTTTCAAATGTTTAGAAAAGTGAGCGAGGAATTGTTTAGCATCCTCTTTTCGTGTTGGGTATTCTTTTTCGTGAGTTCTTGGTTTTGACATATTGAATTGTGGTTGGAATAGTGATTTGAGTTTGAGTTTTTGTTTGTGATTGAGGTGTGCAATTTTGATTTATGATGAGTCTTGATTCGGATTTGTGCCCCTTTTTTTTATTATGCTGCCCAGAAAAGTCCCAGATGTTTCTAGTGAGTCACTTCTAGTTTTTGGTTCTACCCAGACTCATAGCGGAGTGGTGGAATTGAATTCTTTTCAGTTATTATCCAGATTATATGGTGATCGAGATCTATCAAAGGTAGTGGACTGGCTTGGTGAAATTGTGGGTGTTTTCAGGTTATTGGAAACTCCCAAATCTAAGAGAGTCTGTGTTGTTTCAGGTCCGTTTGAAGGTGCAACTTTGGATTGGTGGAGGAAATAATTCCTACGTCGTTGCATGATGGTATGTCTTGGAAGGTGTTAAAGACGACTCTTGTCAGATGGTTTATACCCAAGGAAGTGAAGGCGGGGAAAGTGGCAGAACTAGTGGGTGTCGAGTAAGGCCAACAAGTTGTGAAGGCCTATATGGGACATGCCAAGGGGTTAATTCCATTTTCTCCAGGGGTAGTGTCATGGATCAGCTAAAGTTTCTCTTGTGTGGGGTTTCGTCCAGGGTTCCCAGACCGTTTCTTTTCGGTGCTCGGGAAGGTTTTCCATCTGGTGACGAGTGAGAATCGGAGGAACCTGTCTCAGACATGTCTTCTTGCCAATCCCATCTTCTATTAGTTGGATGACCCCCTTCGCTTCTTGTGTGCTTGGTTTGGGCACTTTAAGTTGCATTGTCATCATCCTTAGAAGACTTGCCATCGGTGTGCCATTTGGGAAACATAGAGAGGCTCCGCTAGCGGCTTCGTCAGGAGGATTCTCAACAGGAGAATATCATCTCTTGACTACGGGGTAGCAGAAGCTTCAAGACATCAGAGCTCCAGCCATAGGTCTTGGAGTGAAACTCTTCACGTAGTCAGGAATCGTTGGGGATGGGGCACCTTGGTCTAATTTTTGTCTCCAATACTAAAATAGGGACGGTCTGAATTTCCCTATTATAGATCTCCCATCTTTGAAGGTTCTATTTTGCTGTAAGAGGCGTAAATGTCTTTTTTTTCATTACGGTCTTTGTTCTTTGGATACCCCACCTTGGTTGTAATAAGGCATGGTGATCTCTTTTTCTTGTAATTCTAGTAGTTGTGCCTCCTCAAATATGAGTTTTGAAGTTTGTCTCTCTCATGTGGCTAGCTCCATTGGTTACCTGTTCGTGTTTTAGGATGCACTCGTTTTGGAGACATATGCGTCTTGGGAGATAATGAATAGGGGTTTGGTCCGCTACTCGGTTTGGGGTCTTTCGTCGATGACCCCATGTGGTGGGGGTCTGGTTTATGCAGAGAGTTCATGGGTCAGTTTGTGCTGGGTTTCTCGTATTAGCCTGTGCTAATTGGATTTAGCTGGTCAGTTCTTAAATGGTGGGGAGACCCACCATGAATCTTGTCGTGCCTTTTTCGAGGTTTGGCCTGTGTGGCGGTTCCCTCATGGATCATGTTAGCAGTTCCAGAGTTAGTTCATGCTAAGAGTCTAAACGTCGGTTGTGTTAGTCGGGTTCTTGTGGTGGGGAGAACCCTCCTCTTTTCCTGATGGTTCTTCTCTTCTCAGTTTCCCTCAGAGTTGGTCGGGTGTGACTGATGGAGTGAAAAGTCATACCAAGTTCGTGATTTTGTTGGCCTCGTTCAATTTCAAACTCGATTTTGATTCCTCATTTGGCTGGGTGACTTTCTGGGGGCAGAAATTGTTTATGGTGGGGAGAATTGTCACACCCTGACCCGATGCATTACTTCATTTTAATTATTTTGGGTCTTTATTTTGAGTTGCAGTTTGAATCGGTTCTATTTTAAAATGGATTTGGGATCTTATATGGGTGTGCTCCCGTATGTGCGACCGTTTGTAGCTCCCAATCACGTTTAGACAATGTTTTATTATTAAATGTGTCATTATTGGGGTGCGCGACCTTGCACGCGACCGTGGTCGGTTCCCAATATTAATAATAGACTGTTCTATTTTATTAAATTTATTTTTACATGGTCGTGCAACTAGGCATGCGACCACGCACGCAACCGAGCGCGCACTGCTCTAGTGACTGGCCGTGTGACAGTGCACGCGACTGGACGCGCGACCGCGCACGCGACCATGCGCAGTGTTTAACTTCAATTAAGAATGATATTATTTTGGTTGGTTTTATTATTTTAGTTTTATTATTAGTATTAATATTAATTAAGTTACTATTTTAATTAGTTTATAATTTTAATTATTATTTTTCAGCTAATATTTTGATTTGGATGTTAATATTAAAATTAATATTCCAATTATAAAATAATTAACTTACTATTAATATTTCCATTATTTTTTTGATTTGTGTATAGGTTAAACTAGGTTGTTTTTAAGTTGCATTTCATTATCTATTTCATTATTTATTTATTATTATTTGTCCCCCTATTTATTTCTTTTTTTTTCTCTATTTCTTTCTCTCTCTCTCTCCTTTTTTTACTCCCTCTTCCTCACCCACTCCCTCTATCCCGTCGCGCTACCCCTCTTCCCCCCCAGCGTTGAACCCTACGCCTGCACCCCCTTCTCCCCATCGGATCGTCGCGCCTCCTCCCTCTACGGTCATCGCCCTCGCCGCGCCTCCTCACTCTCCGTCCGCCGCCCTCTCACCGTGCCTCCTCCCTCTCTGGTCGCCGCCCTCGTCGCGCCTCCTCCCTCTCCGGCTGCCGCCCTCTCACCGTGCCTCCTCCCTCTCCGGCCGCCACCCTCGCCGCACCTCCTCCCTCTTCGGCCGACACCCTTTCCCCACTCGGATCCCCTTGTTCCGCACTTTCATCTCTCCCCCTCCATTCCCTCTACAAGCGCTGCACAACCATCGCCCCATGGCCGCACCCTCCTTCCAGCAAGGCTCTACCCGGTGCGGTGCACCTCCGACAGCTTCCTTCAAACTCCAGCTAGCTTCCCGCACCCCAACCGCTTGTGCGTTCTTCTTCATATAGTTTTTTCTTCCTTTTGATAGGCTTTATAATTATGGTTTTGTGTTTTAATTGGTTCTTTTTCTGATGTTTTTAGTTTGAATGTGTTGTTTTGGTCCCAATGCTTGAATTAGGGTCAATTGGTGGTTACTTGTAGTGTGTTTGGAGTGCGATCAAATTTTTGTGTCTGAATTCGACGTTTCGACACCGATGGTAAGTGTCTCCGCATATAAATTTTGTTTGATCAATTAATTTTCTTGTTTAATTATTTTAGGATGTTCTTTAATTATTTTTTTTTGTGTGAATTGTGTTTATTGATGAATTAGCTACCATGTTAAATTAATTTTTCATGTTCCTTAATAATTTTGTTTGGTGCGAAACTAGTTTTTAAAATAATTTAGTTTGCATTTGTTTTGTTTGGCGGCATGTTATTATGATATGAGTGTGTTTCTGTTGAGAAATTTTATCGGGTCAATTGATAGTGTTTTGTAAGTTGTGTAGTTAGTTTATTATTTTGTATAAATGGTAAATATTGTGTTCTTAATGTGGCGTTGTGTGCATGTGGTAATGTAAGAGGGTTGAAGTTGGTTTTCTGTGAAAAGTTGTGTTATACTCTTAAAGAAAATGGTTTATGAAAATTTAGAACGATACCTTAAATAATTTTTAAGGATGCGAAATTGTTTTAATTAAATTGTATAAAGGTTTTTAGTGTGCGTTTGTTTCTAAAGAGGGGATTTTGGGTATTTTCTCGATGTGAGGCAGTGAGGTGTTTCCTTGGGTTGTTTTATAAATTGCATAATGGTTTATTTAAAATTTTTTGGATGGTGAAAAAAAAATTGTTTTGGAAATGGTTTAAACAATGGAATCCATGTTTTGAAATTGGCTCCGGTTTATGTGACGATTTGAAATGGCCTTGGAAATGGTTATATTGTTTTTGTGATTTCCTTTTAATATTTTCAATGAGTTTTATGTGTTATGTAAGTGGCGCGTCGTTGGTGGAAACCCTTGATGTATTAATTTGAGACACTTTATGAATTGTTTAAGTGTTTAATGGTTTTATTAAATTATTTGTGTAGTGCGTTGGACCTCGCGACGATGGTTTCAAGTTGCGGGTGTCAGGAATGCCTACATGTACATACACAGGGTAAGGCATATATATATATATATATACCCTCTTTGTACATATTCCCTCATGGCGTGGGGAATATGTGCAATGCAGCTAGGGGTGCATGTATATATGTGTATAAATGCATGTGCATGTGTGCGCCAAGTGTCGGTTCGAGTGACCATTGACAGATAGCAACAAGTTGAGGTAGGTCCCCTATGCCTAAGCTTCTAATTTGAAATTCATAATTTCTTGATTGTTTTAAAAACATGTTTTACACTATGCTATATACACATGCTATGGAACCTGATTTCGGTTGCTAGAAACTATTATGCCTTGTATTGGAAAATTGAAAATGTATTTCAAAGCCATTGGTCTTAAGTGACTTTTCTTGAGAAATGGATTTCTTAAGTGGTTTTGAATTGGTAAGAGGTATTTCCAAAGGTGTTTGGCCTTTTGGCCAGTTGATTGTAAAAGGTGTTCCCTTTTTGTAGTTAAGCATGTTTGGCATCTTAATAATGTTTTATAAAATATAAAAACCTCTATTGAGGCCCGTTAGGCACTTTGAGATTTGAGTTGCGAAAATAGAAAACCCCTTTTTAGTCATTCCCCTAAATTTAAAAATAAAATGTGAGGCAATTGTTTATGAGCGGTTTGTGATATATGTGCCTAGTGTAAAGGATTGTGCGTTATTGTGTGATGTAAAGAGGGGGAATGCACTTAAGTAGGGAGTGCGGTGGTGAAAGGTTGAATGAGTTTTAGATAAGGAAAGTGTAATGTACTTGTTTGATTGTTTGATAAAGAAAACTCACCACCATTTGAAATAGAGCACAATGGGAAAACCCCGGGTATCTAGGTCAGTGACCAGGACTAGTACGCTAGATGACACGGCCGAGGTTTGTCCCGGTTTGTCTAGCAGGATTAACGCAACAACACTAACTAAACATATGAATTTCTGAGGGTCGTGGCCTTCCAAGCCACGTTTTCTGAGGGTTGTGGCCTTCTAAGCCACGTTTTCTGAAGGTCGTGGTCTTCTAAGCCACGTTTCACTGAGGTACGAGGTCTTTAGGTTCCCACTTGTTCTAGCTGCCTATAGGGATTACCCATGGTGCTCTTTTTTTTTTGTCATGCTGCTCACGATGTAACTTTCTTTTTAGTTGTTTCATACTTGATGTCTTGTTTGTGAAAACCATATTTTAACCCAAACTGGTTTCTTTTCATTTTAAAATGTAAATGCATGCTTGAAACTTATTTTCAAAATGTAGTGGGAGTAAAAGTCTTTACCTGAAAATGAAAACTCGTTACTTTAATTTGAAAAGGAGCTGAGCATCCCAGTGCTCACACCTACTTTACTTTTCAGTTGTAGGTTTCAGTCTTGGATCTCTTTTGGGAGTGAGTGGTTTTCGTACCGTGGTGATCCATGGGGTCACCTGAGGTATGTCGCGTTTCTTTGTTTATTCCTTTTTCTGCTGCCACGTCGTTCAGTTTGTTTTCCTTTATTTATCTGCTTGTTCAGTTTATGTTTGCTTATCTTTGTCATGGGTCAAACCGTTCCCAACTGGTTTGTTTTGATGCCCGGCACTAGTTTCCAGCCCGTGGGGATTGGGAACGCCATTCGGGCCATGTCGCGGACCGGGTCGGGCGTTGGGTCGGATGACGACCCGGCCTGGTTCGTGACAATTAAGTTTTATTCATGCTAAATATGTTTTTCAACAAGGGGTGGCATCCAACTGAGATACATCCATTGGATTATTAGTGATTCTTTCACATGTGAAAATGTGATAATAATTTGATAATACATTTCATGGGGAATGAAGTGTAGTTGAAAAATATATCTCTATGAAGGTATATAAAATATTTTTATGAAAGATACTATAGAGAAAGTATAAGAACCATTGAAATCTATATAATATTATTTATTGGATGTGAAAGATTCATAATTATTACATTTATTAATTATGTTTATTTAACGTTATTAAAAATTAATTTGAATTACATGATATATTTTTAGTTGATTTTATAATCCTATAGGAATGATCTATAAGTTATAAAGATTATTATTTTTGGAGAATTAATAAACTACTTAATATTAATGATAAACTAGATTTTCTATTTTTTTACATAAGTGTAATCCGAGGTTTTTTAGGGATGAAAAAGATTTATCATGGGATTATAAAGGCTAGGTTAGGGAAATCAAAATTCTATAGATGATACATACAATATATCATGACTTTTAAAATAGTATTTAAGAGTATCACTATAAATCTAAAGTATGAATAAGAGTTTCCACTAAGGTAAATGAAACATGTAAGATTTCTACAAGGTTTATGATGCTACATGAGATTAAAATTTTGGAATATGGGCTACATTAGATTAATTTTAAACATTTTGAAAGTCAAATAAGTATTTTTCTTGAAGAATATATTACACATAAGATAAATCATGATATTTGTGTGATTACTTATTCTGGATATGGTGTTATGTAAGACTCAGCCTAGAGGTTACATAAAAATAATATTGACATGTTCTAGGAATACTAATATTTCAAATCAAATGAGTCTGAAAATAATCAAAAATAAATTCAATCTAGATGATATTAAATTTGATTAAGAATGAGGTGGAAAATATGAAGTCTATACTAGAATGCCTATTTTTTATGGATTATTAACTCAAAATTAATAAAGAATAAAAAGTGGTTTGTAACAATGATAACAAGATATTTAAATAAAGAGTTATAATATAAAATACAAGTGAATAAATGTGATTATGTTGTTCTATAATTCAAGAATACAATATTTTGATGTAATTTGGTGTTGTGATTCATCCCAAAGTAAAATGAGATGTGTTTTGAGGGTATGAAGGTCAAATCATCGAGATGAATTACACACCCTAAAGGTGTGAAAATTTTGATGTGGTTATGGAAAAAATGATAATATTCATGAAGTTAGGAGGTTTCCATGTCAAAGTTCATGATTAAGACAATGTTTTAGAATTTTTTTTCAAAACTCAATTACAAGTTGTGAAAAAGAAGTGTACTTTAGGAATGAGATGAATGATTATTTAATTCCATAATAAAAGATTCCATGTCACCATATTATTTGTTTATTAACTCAAAAAGTTTATGAATACATTATGTAGAGAATTAATATACTATAAATATCTATGCATGTGTTCATGCTAGTAAAGATTAATAAAGAAACATGTTTTGTGAAAAATTAATGAAAAAGGAGGACATTTTGTGATATTGAAGGGAGATCATGATGAAACAATTATGAGATATATGTAAAGTAAGTTATGGAAGTTTCAAATATGATTGAATATTATTATATGAAAAAATATGAACATTTAAAACGATAATTAATAAGGTTGAAATCATTTTATCTTCAAAACTAATTGCCTATACATTTAAAAACAGAGAGAATAATATTTTACATGTTGGTATGGAAACCAAAGATTATTGAGAATTAAATTTATAGATCATGATATTGATATGGATGGATTCCCATATTCCAATATAGAAATATTGATTCCATGATTATATATGAATATAATATTGAAGTGATTAATAATAATTTTTACACAAAGTAGACCTTTATATACACCATTATTAATTGAAAATACCGTAAATTAAATGGATAGAACCAATGTTGTTTTGAAAATAATACATTATGCATTGGAAAATAAGTTCTAGAATAATATAAGAGAGAGAGAGATACCAACCTTGTTTCCATTGATTATGTCTTTTTTATGTTCTAGAAGAATGTTTGAGAATACATTCTGATTTATGTGTGAGGAAGAAATTGGATATTGTTGAAAATCTGCATAAATAGATCATAACATTTTTGTCAAAAGATACACAAGTTATACTTCTGATGATACTTCAAGAGGATCCTGCTTAATATAGTATTTTATGTAGTAATTATTTTGTTATATCATAAGAAGTGATAAATTGTTTCTTATATTCAACTTCTCTATTTCTAGGACCAAAGTGTTTAATATCATTTCCCTTCCAGTGATTAAATTTTTATAGGAAGATATCAGTTCTATGTGGGGGGTCAGAACCATCAAACACTATGGAATATCCTACACATTTTTGTTCAAACTCATAAATCCTTTTTTTCCATACTATTTTCTTTCGTATTTATCATTACATTCATTAAAACCATGTGATAAAATAAAAGTTTGATAGACATTCACATGAATCAATGTATACCAAAAAAGTGTAACAACTTAAAATGGTTAAAGTAACCCACAATGATTTACCACTACCCCCATTGTGGTTTAAATGATCCTATTGAAAAAAAATGGTAGCATAGCTATGCTTTGACCTCTAATTAGATTCTCTATAACTAAAAAGATTTAAATATTTTATGATTTGAGTTATCTTAAAAAGAAATAATGAATTGAAAACGTAGATAAGATGCAGAATCTACTAATATAAACTATATCAATTCCAAAACTCTAAATAAAAAAATGAAGAATGAGTTGAGAAGAATATATATAACATCTATCTCTAGAAAATATAATGAAAGGTACTTTTCTACATGATATAATCATAAATATATCAAACCAAGCATGGTTGAAAAAGACTCATTGGATAAATCCTATGTTGAGAAAATTAAAAACTCATCTACATCATAATTTTATAGAATTAATGTGATAATGCTGTTATTATAATCTATTAGAAATATTTTCCTTTTGATGAATCACATTAAAGTGGTGAATTTCACATCTATAAATAATTATATCATAATGTATATGATTATTCATGTTCTTATTCGATGAAGGCCCAATAAATTTTTCACAAAGATGTTTTTAATTTTATTAACGGTTTTCTTAGTTACATAAAAATGATATCAACCAAACTTAAGAAGACAAAAAATTTATGGATCCATTACTTTATGAATATGAATTTTTTTGTATGAAACTAAAAAAATAGGTTATATACATGAGTTCTATAAATGTGTTGCTTACATATTTGTTCTATAAAAATTATATGGAATTTATTAAATTAATTAAGGAAAGATAAGAATAATTTAATGGTATAGATTCAGTTCGATTCTTTAGATAAAGAACAAAATTATTTCATTGATGAAAATAATTCATAATTATAAATCCAAGCTAACAAGAAAAAATATCTCAATAATCTATTAAAAATAAGAACTAAATGCATGAAAAACATGATAATCCAATTATAGAGATCAAAAGTGAGTGTCATGATATTTAATATTATAAAAACATTCTAATTCTTATGTTTTTTTAATTGAGAGTGAATATTCTAAATCATAATTTGACATAAGATGAGTCTTCACAATAATCTAAGAGCATGGTTTCTATCAAACATATATATACTGAGGATATTTGGGTAATAATACCTTTATCTTATGGAAATAATATTATAGAATCACCCAATGTTAAGTCTCATACAAGAATAAAGAAAAAATTACCATTTATTATATAAATTATTTATTATAGTAAAGATATTTAAATGTAGAGTGTCAATTATAATTTTAGATTTGAAAAAATATAGATAGAGAAAAATTATGAGGAACACGCCAATTTATTAAAGGATAATATAGGAAACTATAGAAGACATTCACCCTCAAAATACACAAAAAAATAATTAATGGAGTACGTTTTTAAAGCTGGCATGATTGATGATCAAAGGATTAGATCATGGTTTTTTGGATAATTTTGTTTCTCTGAATGATTTGGTAACAAGGATATTTATTTCTATAATAATCTCTCAATCCATTGAATAAGAATAAATCTTACTCTAAGGGTGAGAAATGATATGTTTATTAATAATACATATGGAAACGATAAAAATATACCTATATGAAATATATTTTAATTTAATGACAATATTAATGGAATTTTCAACCAAACTAGTCTTTTTATGATTTATATCAGTTAAAATAGACAAGGAATTTAGAAAAATATATTAAGGGTATAAGACCACAAGTGAGAATGAATAAAAATTTGAATAAATTTTATTAATAAAAAGATATATACTTTTATTGTAGAAGAATATGGAACATGATAGACCATTGTAAACTAGTCATGGAAATTAATGTTGATGGGGGAAATATAAAGAAACAAATAATTGAATCGATATATAAAATAGTTAATATAATTAGTTTAAAGGAATATATCAATAAAGAATAATTATAGTCTTGGGGTAATTTTCCAAGATAATGTTACTCAAGTTACCATTAGAAACTATGTTGCGGATCTAAATAAGATGACCATGTATCCAAAGAATTCCTGATTATTTGGATAAAGTAATTAAAATGTAATAAAAAATGAACTAACCATAATAGATTGAAAATACTTAATTGAAACATGATATTATGCTTGAATATGTCAAATTTCTTGAGATTTTTTCAAATATATATAAGAAAATAATTTTCAAGGAGTATTATGGAAGATTAAATCAAGATAAAAAACTCAAAAGATCATTTGATAATACTACCAACCTTAGTACAGATGATAAAGAATATGTAATAGTCACTAGAATATTCGTGGGATTTTTTGGCCAATGTAAAGAAGAAATTATTATATAAATAAAAGGTAGAAAGAGAAAAATAAACCATCTTTCCAAATGAGAATATTTTTTAAAAGTTTGGAAAAGAAAGAATAAATATCCCCCTCAATAACAGAGCTAAAAACAAATGATAATCCTGGTTAATAAGAAACACTCAAACTTGTTACTCTATTTATGTATATTTCAAGGAAAACATATTCATTTATCCTATGTGTTTCATTTTTATACAAGGAATAAAAAGTGATTTGTGAATAGGAGATCTTGATCATTTACTGTTTTGATTAATTTATATTTAGAATGAATTTTACATCTTGGAAGTGATCCAAACAATTTCTATCAGAAATATTCTTTGATGAAGTTATTTTCCTTTATGAATATTATGTTGTATTGTACCCATTATTGGAGAGTATAGGGGAAATATTCTAGAAAATATTACTTCATTTGAACATGGAATTTAGAAAAGAATCATTTAAGGTTACATATAAATTTTATGTTCTGAAAATGTACAATCCATTTTAAAAAAATTAAATTATAAAATTAATGGTGGGAAGTTGGATTATTAACAAAAATTATAAATTAGTATAAATTTTTAAATCCATATTTGTGAATTTGAAGTGTTTTTGAATTAATTTCTCACTCTTGTTTTCTACACTAAAAAGGTCCATGTATACTCATAGTTGATTAATTTACAAATAAACAATTTTTTATAGAAAATTATATTTATTATTAATAAGAGGGATAAAGAATAGAATTTAAGAAAACATATGTAAATACATTTTATATATGGATATTGGTAAGAAATCTAAATGTTTAGATTGTTAAACCCATTTGTGATATTTTTATTCACTAGAAATTCAAATGATTTCAATATGTTTTGATAATAGAATCTTGAAAGAAGTATAAAGTTCCCAATAATATTCAATAAAGAATATTTTATGAAGAGTTAGTTACCTAAGAAATGAAATAATTATGTGTTTAGTTGAATATATTTGATAATTCTATGAAATTTCAAAGTAACCACATGTTTTATTCATGAAAAATAATTTTTTCAATAAGGGTGAAGATGCAACTAAGATATTGGGATTATATTATTACAGATACAGTATCATGTAAATAATGAATTATAATTTTATTTAGATGCTCTATTAATCATGGAGTATTGTTGAATAATAGGACTCTATAAAGTAATATGAAATATTGTTGACAAATAGATTATTTAGGAATGTAAGAACCATTGATATACTATAAATAGTATGTATCTGCTTCACAAGATTTAGAATTATTATTATAATGACAGAAGTTGATATGAAGTTTTACTGGATTAATTTTAAGTGTTTAATGTGTTTGGAGTTGAATTTAAAATCCTAAATGAAATATCTTCACATTGAAATGTTATTTATTTTTGATGAATTGGAAATATATACTATATTTAAGGATATAATTGTGTTTATAGTATTTATTGATGAGTAATAGATAAACTATAAGATACACATAGTGGTCAAGCAAGGATTCTGAATACTATGTAAGGGAAATATGTACTCTGTAGAAGACATGTAAGAGATGTCTTGATTTTTCAATGCATATGTATGAATGGTACTGAAAATATGAAGCACATGTGAGAGTTACCATCGAGGAAAAGAGAAAATTTAATAGTGATATTGAAATTTTGATTCTACATGTGATTAAAATTATAAAATATGAGTTACAATAAATTCATTTTGGAATAATTGGAAGTTATATAAAATTTAATCCAAAATAAGTCAAGCTATAAAATATTAATCATGAATCATGTGACATTATTTATTTTAGAAGTTGTTCACCATCATATTTATTTTGTAATTTATACATCTATGTAATATTGATATGTTTTTTAAGTCCCACATTTATTGATTAATTGATCTAAAACATAATCTATGTCATATTCACTCTAGAAGATATTAAATATTTATAATAATGATTTGGAAAATATTGACGCTACACCATAATGATCTGATGTTATAAATGATTAAATTATAATTATAGAATAATAAGAATTGGTTAGTGATGTTGATACCTTAGGATTTAAATAAATAATTGGAAGAGAAAATGTCAATGATTAAATGTGATAATTTGGAATTCCCACTACTTTTTTTATCACTTATAGGGAATCAAGAGGTTAGATATTTATAGTTATCCCAAATTTACACTAACTACTAGGGCATAGAATATTGGAAGTCTAGAGTTTATTCGATGAAAAATAGGGAATCCCACCGAAAACACTAAGCTAATTTCCAAATCATCATAGACTATCTAGGACCATGATAAGAAAAAATAAAATAGAATAAACTATTAAAACAATAAATTAAGGATAGAGAAATGTATACATAATTATGAAGAGCAGGGAATCAATATATGAGGATATTTTCTCAAAAATAATAAATCAAATACACTCAAAAAATCAATATATTTAGTAAGTACATGATTATAAATGTAACTATAATTTATTCGGTCAATGTCTATTAAATCAACCCTTGAATCTTAACACTCAATGTTGGAAGAACCAAAATAACTATCATACATTAAGCTCATATTTTATGTGAAACAAGAGTAATCCAATCGATTGTTCATGAATTAATTATATATATTTTAATGGGGTTTTCATAGTATTAAACACACTAATTCAATGTTATAATAACAACTATGGTATAGAACTAAATTTCAACATGATACTAAAGAGTAAAACCATCTCATGATAAAAGAAGAATCAAATCTATATGTACGCATACTCTTCAACTAATTCCATGATCTCTTATATGTATTCCACTTATTTTTAGGTGATCACTAATAACAAAAAACATATAGTGTATAATGGAGATAATATAACAAATAAAACTAATAAAAATATCATGATACTTGAAATCATCCCAAAATATAGGTAATACAAAGAACACGAGTTCCAAAATTAAACAAGCAAGAATTAAAAAAGGGGAAAAAATATAACCCAAACTATAGTGATCTTTTATGGGGTGAACCATATATGTTCCTAAAATGACCAATTGATCATATCTCTGATGGTCAAGTGTCCCTTCTAGATTTATTCATGCCACACATTCAATCCAAACTATCAAACATTCATTATCTCAATCAAGAATATAGAAAGGTAATATATTTTAAATTCCCTGACTATGCATGTCGTTCAATGAGATCGGGATTCACTGCATGAAAATAACTCCCTTAAGCCATCCTTTCATGGTCACAATGTGAGTGTACATGTCACAGTGTGAAGAATAAATTCTAAATATATTTTAAAAACCATATTCTCTATCATTTCCTCTCTATCTTATATAAATCAAAATTAGAATTTTGAACCACTCAAATGAGTCTTACAATAGTCCATAAATCATTCAAACATTCTTATGAAGTTCATGAAGTGAGACTCATATACCTCATGGTATGATAGTCTTATGAACATATATCCATCCTGATAAAAGATTAATTAACATATCATTAACATCGTAGTTACTTTATCCTTTAAACTAGTCATTTTTACTTCATAAAGGGATGAAAATATTTTCATTTAGTATAGGAGATTCATGAAATAAAGTTACCTAATGAGTTTATAGGTGTGGAATGAACACACTGCACTCAAACCATAGAGAGGTGAATAATATTTGTGGGATGAAATTGTATCACTCCAACAAAAAAACATTATTTAACTTAATATTTCCTCACTTATTAGTTGTAACACATTCAACTTTAGGTTGTACCTTCCACTTTTATATCATACTGAGTACTCGACCTAAATTTTTCCTCCCATGGTATTGATCCACGCTACAACATCATGTTTTTACCTTTATATAGAACCAAACCACATGGTTATTTTCCTCTATATTTATACCCTAGATCTACACCTTTTATTGAAATCAGCCAGTATCTATTATTGGTTGGATGCACTTATGGTTATGTCTTATGGTTGGCCAATTTTTCAACTTTGCTTTTAATTTTCATTATTTTTCTCTATATTACTCCAAAATTCCAAAGAGATCCTTGTTTTATCATAAAAACTATAAATAATGTAAGTAGATAAAAATATTTTATTTTATAATAAAAAAAATGTAAACATATATAAAGTATAATTAAAATATTGATATAAAATAAATATATCAATATCCCCCACACATAAACATTTTCTTATCCTAAAAAAATAAAAACATTCCATTACCAACAATACATAACTAAATAAGGGAAACATTCAATTTGTTATGCTCATAAACATAAAATCATAACTTTATATTTAAAAAGTACACATCTTATCCAATAAAAAGTGTCAAACTGTGATTTATATATTATTTTTAATTCATGAATTTTTTTTCTCTTCCACACACATCACATAAAATTTAATTAATATTCATGTTTTTATGATCTACCTTATTAAATATTCATTTAACTCAATACTCAATATGATAAAAATTGAGTTATTCTCAATATCAAGTATATATACTCTTTCCATAATATTGAAAGATACTTATAAATATAAATAGAAATTAATCAAACAAAATTAGGAGGACCCTACATTAAGGTTCAAATTAATATTTGGATAAATGTGTGTTAGATATGATGTGAAAATTAAACTCATAATCCTTTTAAAGAAGGGACATTATATTTAAATAAAAAATAGTATTCATTATAATGATTAATAAAACAAATACTTCCCCATTCAAGTTACTTAAAAAAGAAAACATCTCATATTTCATCCCTATATCAGAATTTTTCTAATCATAATTAAATATAATGAATGAATTTGGTTCCTATGTTGAAATTTTTTAGATTTTTTTTTAAATTTATTTATTTACTCAATTTCTTTTCTTTTATTTCTTTTCTTTTTTCATGAAATTAAGGAACCACAATGCATGAAAAAAATGATAGTTTTTGAACCCTTTCCCCAAAATGATCACCAATTTCATCCCAAAAAACTCATTCATGGCACTATAACCCATCGATACTGTGAAAGTACCAACTCCTTCTTTAAATATAAAATGAATAATCTTGTAATAACATCAAAATAGTAAGGTCAGGAAATATTTTTTGGATTTTAATCTGACTTCATATAAATGTATTACATGGTCTCTAGGTGTTTCACTAAATGTCTTGCATAGGGTAGGACTCAAAATAAAATGCATTAAATTATACTATATCAAAAAAATTAATTATTTTAATTAATTTAAAAAATAATAATGATTTGATAAGATAATAAATATTTTTTTAGTAGTTATGAAAATTGTGAGTTCTCTCATAAAATACTAAATTTTAAATAATATGTAAAAATGGATCAAAATCATCTTTATAATTGGAATCACAAAATATTGGCCATTCAATTCATGGATTGAAACCTTATAATTTGTCTACTAAATGAAAACCACATTTAATCAACGTTAATAAAAATAATATTATCTAAAATAAATTTTCTAATTCGCATGAAATTTAACTAAGAATGTGACCTTCCAAATTTTCTATATATATCTCAGACACTTAATATAATGATAAATACAATTTTCTTACAAGATAAATTATATTTCCTATGCTTTGATGAATCCTTGATTATTGGATTCAAGACAACGATCTAGGCATTCCATGGGTGAATTTAAAAAAAATATTTTTAAACAAATATAGTATTTATTTTTAAAATTAATTTTATGGAAATAGGGAGAGTAAAAATATAAACATTTTATAATAATACTCCCCATCCCTAAAATTCCATCCCTTTACTTATTTTTCCTTTAATATCCTTCTTATATTAAACATACAAAATAAAAAACTAATATATGATGAATAGTTCTAACTAATTCAGATAACAAAATAAGAAGAATTTGAAATATATTGTTAGATGAGTTATCCAATTTAATATATTTCCTAAAAATAATTCTATGAAAGAAACAAAAATCGGGTTTCCACATATAATTTCTTTATTATGGAATTTTAGATAAAAATTACCTCAGTTTTATATAATTTGATAATTATACAAAGTAATTCAATCCGGAGTTATATTTGTCTCTAAATTCTTCTCATCTGGTATAATTATATATATATATTCCATTATAACATTATATCACCTTATTTGATGAAATATAAATTTTTAAAAGTTTTAATGAATTAAAGTTAAAATCCAAATTTGACAAAATGTATAGCTCTTTTCCTCCACTAGTTATTTTTTCACATATTCTACTTCAATAGTGGATATTTGCATTATAGCTATGTTATATTTATCCTTTTCATGTATGGGAGTATTCCTTTTAAAATTTCATCAAATTATATACATTCCTCCATTATCACTTATACGTTATTTTATATTATTAATTAATTGGGGTATCTATTAACTCCAGAAATTTTTTCAAAATTTGTGGGAATTGAAGGATATATTTCATTGAAATTTTTGCAAAGTCATTGCACTCAATTTACTCAACCAAATCTTACTGAAATTAAATTTATTTTACCTCTTGAACCTATTTTACTCATACACATCCTCTTTACATGTATTAGAATGTAACAAGAAATTATTCACAAGGGAATCCAAAAAATTTACCAATTTTAGTAATGTTTTTATCTATATACAACTATTACTTGAGACACACCTAATGTTCTTTGATCCACATAAAAGTATTTTCAATGAATATAAAGAGTGTATACATTAGAATTTTTCCTGAATACTTCTCTTATTTTACTTGAAATTTAGGTTCACTGTTGTAATATAGCATATCCCACTGGTTTCCTTAGTAGTTCTAAATGTTTGGATATCTTCCACATGGATGGTTGTAAGAGTTACTCTATAGTATATTTCGAAATTCCTCGTATCTATGAAATTATGAAGCATCTCAACCGTATCCTTTTTGTGTTTACTATTTTAAATTTTTTGTTTCCCACACATGAGGATCCTTTAGATAACATGGGAACTCTAAGGCTATAGAAAAATACCAGGTTTTTTTGGGTAATCCATCATGTATAAACCACTATAAACACCAAGTGTATAAAACAAAAAAAAATAAACAGAAATCTGGAAACATTAACGAGGAGAATAAATTTGTTAACCCACTAAATTATTCTTTATTTATTTCTAGGTTTCCTATGTTCCCTAGAAAAGGTTCAAAAAAATTTCATGCCCACTTGAATTGTTATCTTCGATGGAGCACTAGATTTTTAAAACATTATATTTTTCCAAAACTAATATTAACTAGTTGGGAATAAAATAGTGAAAGTTTTAGATCAAATACATGTGGAATATGGAATCCCAAAAAACATTAAACTAATTTTCATATAATCACAATCTTGTTACAACCATGACACCAAATATAAAATAAATTAAACTAAAAAATAATGGCTCAAATATTGTGAAAACCAAACATAATGTTGAAGATAGGAATACTAGTATTAGAGGAGTGTTACTATAAAATAATAATTTGACTCAACCTAAATAGTGAATGAAATCTAGAGATATATGATCATAAATTTAATTAGTACTCAGTTAGATAACGTTTATCAAAACTACTACATTAATTTGGAATCTCATGATCGAAAGAACCAAAACAATGTTCATTAAGTGTAAATATCATGTGAATAAGAGTAATTCAATATTTTATTCATGAATTAATCATCACATCCCTACTGGGATTCAATTATTAATGAAGATACTAAGTAAATGGTTTAGTAATTAATATTATAGTGAAATAAATTTTAGCATTATACTAAAGTTTAAACCATCTCAAGTGAGAATAGTAATCAAAACAATATGTAAAAAACCAATTCAATTGATTCCACATTTTCCTATGGGTCTACACACTCATTATCAAATGTAACCCAATAAAAAAACTATAGAATATATAAATGATATTATTATAAATATAAATAAATAAATAAATTCCTAAGAATGTAAATAACACTTGAATGAAGGATCATCAACTATGCATGAGATTTATAATAACACAAGAAAAAATTAAAGAGAAAAGGAATGAAAAAAAGAAATATAGCTATAATAATATCCTATGGGTTTTACCCTAGAATACCCTCCTATGAATAATGTATCCTTACTCTAGTGGTCATGTTCCCCTTTTAATTTCTTCCAAGTTACACATAACCCCTCCCCTAGAAAATTTTTTTTAACTTGTAACAGAATATATAATGACTGTATCTTTTAATATCAATAACTATGAATATCCCAATGAGAAACACCTCATTATGACATGAAAGTAACTCCATAAAAATTTCCTTGAATGGATGTGGAAGATTTCTACAATACATGAATATATAATTCAATTTCAAATCCATCTCATATTCTCTACATTACGTGCTAAAATGGATTCCTCACACTTGTAAACCAAATCCATCATAGAATTATCACAACTACTTCCAAATGTGTAACCCAATAGTAGAAACTATACATGAAAATAACTCTATCAGGAACTCCCAAGCCTATAAAAATAATTTCAAGGTCTTGACCTCTATCCACTATGAAGAAAAAACATACATCCCATGATCACCTATCACTATCTCATTTATGCTTCACTATTGCAGTATCTACAACCATCCGTTGTGGAGAAAAATTTCTCAAGTAGATTAAATAGGTAAAATTCACAATACCAATATAGCATAATACCATGGAAATAGTGCGGAACATTAGTGAAAAATATCATAAAGGTAATATCTTATACACACAAGAAAATGTATTCTGATCTTCTATAAGTAGTATTATAAAATTCCAAACATTCCTAAAAAATCTTATTAAATTCCAATAACATGGCCCATTTACTATATGATTCTAAAAATTAATAAAAATATATATCTATCATTTTATAGGCTTAAATAACATCACATTATAGTCATAGAAACATTATCCTTTATGAAATAAATTTTTAGTTGATAGGCAGAAAACAAGATTTATAGTATATGTAAAGCATCCATGATAGAAAGTCATTGTGTATGGTTCTAGGGATGATTTGAACACCCTGAATTCAAAGCCTAGAATGAAGAATAAAATGAGTGATACAATTTTATATCGCTTTAAAATGCACACTTCATTTAATTAATGTTTTTCTCTCTACTTAGTAATCCAAAATTAGACAGTAGGTTGTTCCGAACACTTTTATATTATACTAAGAATTCCACAAACCTATTGTTTCCTTCATTTTCTTCCATCCCACACTACAACCACTCTATTTTTCATCCATTGAGGGTTTCCTCATTCATTTACCAGACTCTCTCTCCCTGTAAAGACTCATGTAGGTATTTTTCTCTTCATTTCCACCCTAGAACTACACCTAATTTCATGTTTGACCACTGTCTCACAAGGTTTTGCTTCTCTAACAGTTATAGCTAAGGGTTGTCCCATTTTTCCTCCTATAATCTTATTTTCCGTTATTTTTTCCTACATTTATCCATATTTTTATGAGAGAATTATTCTATCATAAAAACTTATAAATAATATAATCAGATATTAATATCATATTTAATAATTAAAATCCTATGAAAAAATATATAAAATACAATGAAAATATAGATGAAAAATATATATATTAGGACTTATTTATAGAATTCCAAAAAAAATATCATGATAGTAATAATATCCATGATAGAATACAAATTAAAAAGAGATTTTTTAAGGATATGAAGGTTATTGCATGGAGAATAATGTTATTCTATAAATATGTGATAAATTTGTGGATGTTCTGGAAAATGAGAAAAGCTGTGATGAAGAGAAGTTTCCATGTAGCAGTGTGTGATGAGAGAGATAATGTTTTTTAAAAAATGATAAACAATAAGAAGAGATGAAAAATATGAATCGTGCTGTAATGAGATGAATGATTATTTTATATATTTGAAAATATGTCACATTATTATGGTATAATTTCATGTTCTCTAAGAAAAGATGTTTATTTGATGAAGATAACTACTTCACTGTAAATATTTGTCCACAGTTTTATACCAATATGGATTAATAAATATTTTTTTGTAAAAAATTAAATAATAAAGGGAATATTATATGATAATTAGTGGATATCAAAGGAAAAAAAGGTTGGTGTTTATGTCATTTAAAAGATAGAATCTATCAGTATTGTGAAATACTATTCTATAACAATATTTTGATATTTGAAGTCTAATTAATGAGGAAATAATTGAGGATTCGCACCAAGTTACCTATACATTTAATATTTGAGAAAACAACCTCTGATAGGACGGTATACAGATTTATGATTATATAGAATTGATTTAGGATATCACAATGTTGATATTGATGGATTACCATATTTAAATATAGAAATATTATTCATGCTGAATTATATGAATATAAAGAAGAAGAAAATTTTAATAATGGTAGAAAATGGATATCCCAACAAACACCATTGTTGATTATAAATATTTTGGAAGAAAAATAGAGAACCAATTATTCTATAAAAATATGTCATTATGAATTGAATAAAACGAGTAAGGTAATAGAAAAATAGATCCCAACCTTAATAAAATTAATTATCACATGTCAATGTTTTAGAAGAAAGTTTGATAGGTCCTTGAACATTGTTATGTGAGGTATCCATTTGATATTTATCCACAACTAAGGAAAGAGTTTATGATATTTTTTTTCAAGAGAAGCATGTGTAACACTAATGATAATACTTCAATGGGAGCTATCTAAATATTCTATTTCATGTAACATGGTTGGTACTCAAACAAAAGGGTTCAAGGTGACCTCATTTGCCTTTGAGGAAACTTGATAATTAGATATTATTTGTTTTTTGTATGGTATAATAATCACTATAATTTTTTTTATTTATCAAAAATATGTGATCGAACATCATTAATAATTTATCGAATTATTATTTTTTATTTATCATTAAAATCATGGGAACAATGTGAGGAAAAATATAGTATAATCCATTCACACTAATTAGTGCACAGGTAAAAAATAAAAAAAGTTTAAGTTTGTAAAATTAATCACCATTAATTTCCACCCTAAGTATGTTTTCACTAATACTGGTTTAACAACACCCCTAAATCTTTATTTTTCGTTTAATATTGACTCAAGGAACCCTCTTATTGTTTGTCACTATATACCACATTTAAAGCATATACCTATTCATCATATTCTTCTACATATATAACAATCCATTCATTATCTATAGGGTTTTCATCAATGTTATTAACTAATGTGAATTGGTTATCAGAAAACAAATAATCAACTAAATCAGAGTAGCAAAGGGATTATTAATTATTTAAGTATACTTCATGGAATATATGATAGTATTATTTTTTTAGTTTTTTCATTATATGATTTAATATACTTTTATCCCATTCAATGATTCAATTTTCTCCCATGATATTCATGTTTATAGAAGGGGAAATCATTATTAAATGGTGTTCTTAAGTTAATCATCAATAATTTATTCTAAATGTTATCCTATTGGATGGTATGAATCATTAAATTCAAGAATGTAAAACCATGGAGTAACTTGTTTTAAAGTTTTTTCAAATTTGGAAAAAAATGGATTTACTATAGGAGGGTGAGGTAAAATTTCTCCTAGCCCTATGGTCTAGAGTTGACCATATTCATCCATGGTCATGTCGATAACAAATTATATTATTTATGGTTTTAGGGGTGGAATATTATGTAGAAATCCCCCATTAATATGTTTTGGTGTTTCACTTCTTCCTTTGATAGAGATTTTGTTGAATATTTCTTCACCTTTTAGGAATTTTTTCTAAAATTTGTATGGTGTAGTGTCTCTTATGGATACTTAGGATGAGATATATAAACTATTTAATGTGGATTTTCTTTTGAGGATATATATTTCTACAAATTAGACACCTACTTTACATGTCCAGTGACTTGATGTTGGAGAATATTAATAACTCATTCCAAATGAGTTCAACTTTTATGAGATTTTGGGATGGTAGGATTTTGTTGAATTTTCCAGATAGTATATACAAAACTAGTACATGAGACTTGTATTAAGTTAATTAAATTACAAGATTCCCTTCATTAAGAACCATGATGGTTCACAAGAAAAGTTTTGTACATATTTCCATCCTCAAATCGTTATCTGATGTACATGTTAGATGAAGCATCTCCGATCATTAGGTACAACGTCTTTGACCTATTCTGGTATAACTACTAGAGACACTCATATAGTTTTCATAGTTTTGGATTTTGAGAAATGAAAAAGGGTGGGAAATTATAAAATGAGGCATTTTCTACCAATTTCCTTAAGGTGACAAACATATCTTTTATATGGTGTTTTCTTTTATAATAGATGGTTAATATTATCCAAAAAATTTGGTAGATAAGTGGTATAAATTATAATTTTATGGTCTCAAGAACATCATTCTGGGACATATCGATGGCCTAAAACATGACTGGTTTCTTATCCTTTTCCAATTCATTCCACAAGATATTCTAATATCCACTATATTCATTTATTGGTTCCTAGAATATATCTAACCATAAATGTCACTCTACCACAAATTCATTAAATGAAGTGTGAATATTATACACATCCACATTTATATTCATGGTTTTACAGTCTATAGGAGGCATTAATGATGATCATTTTCTTAGTTTTCCAATTAATTTCAATAGAACACCACTGCACAATGGTGGAGTGCTGAGTGAAAATGATTTAAAAAAATTTATTGCCTCTTGTTATAAGGAAATATTTAGAATTATCATGAATAGAGGAAGAACATCGTGATGAAATGTTGTGTCATTATGTTGAAACACCTTCACAATGAGTGTTATGGGTATTAATTCCATGTTTTTCACTTTCATGGAGAGGACATCCACTTCAATGAAATACTTGATCTCCATAAGGAAGAAACTCATGGTTATAGATATGTTTTCTACTATCATTGGGAGGATCTCCACTATGGTCATATATCATTTAATAGGGATGACCTTTAAAATTTATACCATGGGGAGGAACTGCATATCTATTATCTTAATAACCATGGGTAGTACCTCTATGGTTTCGTGATTATTTTTCATCAACATGGGGAGGGCCTCTATTCCAACAGTCTATTTCATGAACACTATAATACATCATTCAAGGATTTAATCACTATTCCACTTATCAAGATTCCACGAGGACTCATGTTCACCTCCCCATATGTAAGAGGTTGCTAAACATAAGTGATGGGATAAATAATATATTGTGTGGGGCCTAATTAATGATTTGGGTAGACTATTCCATCATATCAAAGTTAAACTGCAATGAGAATACCCCAAACACCAACCACATAAATTATCAAAGTACATATAATCAGATAACCACAATTATATAACAAATTTACCATGTTGTGTTCATTTATTAAACCTTCTTAGATGATCTCCCTCCAGGCTAATAAAATATACAAAAACACAAAAGAGGAAAAATGAACAAGTGTATATACCATCATCCCAATGCCTCAACTTATCTAAGTCTCAAATAATCATCAAGCGACTCAAAAATAATTACTTCACCATATATAATCGTTATCTATCTTATATAATATAATCATACAAATTTTTTTTTTCTCAAACTTCATGAACTAGTTTGAAATTTTTTAGAGTTTATGGTTGATATTGATCCACTGAGAATGGTGTGGAAATGATTAAAATATTTTGAAAACTAAAAATGAATGAAAAGTATGTAGATTTAATTAGTTTTTTTATTAGACATCTGATGAACATACCAAGATAGTATAAATAATTTGTTAATTACTTAGTTCAAAATAATATGTGATTCAAAATAGATGATTTCAAAATTGAACCTTAGAAAGAAACCTCTTAGATTAATTATTATACACTATATAAACACTACTTTACCCTCTTGAATACTTGATTTAATACATAGGTGGTTTTTCAAAACATTATTTAATCATAGTTATCCTCAAATCATGTATTTTTTATACCTTGAGAAGTATAACTTGTTTTGTACTTTAAAAAGTATTCCATACTCACAAATCATTGGTCATACATGTGAAAGGTGGGAAAAACATAGATGAAAATTAATTAAAATACCCAAATCATTGTAGAACTGAATCACACATGCACTTTCATAAACTAAGAATTGTCCCCTTTGTTTATATCTTCTGGTATACAAGATTTACCCCAAATAATATTCATGAGGGAGTTGGAAAATCCAAGTCACCTACTGAAACTAAAAAAACCACCTAGTATCTCTAGTATTTAGTCCAGTCTTTATCCAAAAGTCCCCTTACATTGGTCTTCTCTTCTATTATTTTCTCATTGAGAGAAGTATCTTTATTTGAAATTTGAATTCTCTTTAGCCAGATGATATTGTCATTTCTTTGAATTATTCTTATCCTCTCTCCGAAGTTATTATTTTTTGAATCTATCAATAATATTGATCCTCCCAAAAAAAACGGTGGTTGGGATAGACATTCTTATTTAAGAGTGTTCTTAATATCCATTATGTCAGGGGAGGCCTCCATGAATTCTTTTATGCATTTTTTGTCCTTGAATCTTGGCCTATTGGAGCATGAAATAGTTTGGAAATCCTAAAATCATATATGTTTTGAAATTTTTATAATCATAAACCTATTTTAGTGAAATTTTGACTTTGGCGCAACCTTCATTAACCCATGCATGGCCATGAACAACCTACAAAATAGCTCAAAACTCATTGTTGCAATGGATTTAATCCTAAAAAATGTTTGTTATTCTCTTTTGGTACCCTCCATATCATAGTTGGAATCAGATGAAACTATGAAAAAGTTCTCAAAAAATCTATACTACCTCTTATTTTTTCACCACCTTGTCATAGTCTAGATCCTATAGTGTAGTTTATTTCTTTATCATATCTGGAAAGATTAACTACAACATAGAACTTTTATGAAATTGCTAAAATATTCATCTTCATTTATAATTTCATAGGAAATGGCCCAGTTCTGGAGCCACAGTGCATCCTTAAAATCATTTTGATCTACCTATCCGGATACAACTAAAGGGTGAAGCTTTTGATGTAGTAGTGATAAAGTATCCATTTTAGTGATATCCTCATTGATATCCATGCCTTCTGTTATGGAAAATATTGACGACTATGGTGAAGTGTGTGTGTTTTTGAGGAAAATGATGGGTGTGATGGTGGGAGATGAGGATGTTTCAGTATTTTCACAGTACAACATACACATAATGCATCCCGAATCGAACTTGTAGGAAGTTACGCACTGTTTTTTATATTATCACATCCCATTAGTCACTTGATCTGTTGGATGGGTGTCGGAGGATACCCAATCCCACAATACACCACCTTGCACTGGTAAATTTCTCATCTCATCATTATTTGGATTAGACCCCAACACATAGGCATGCTCATGTGCCCATGTTAGATAATCCATACTCTTACTACCTTTTTCAGCCCATTTGTGCCTTCCCTATGGGAGTTTTTGGCTAGTTTATCTTTAATGGGATGCCAATGTTGCTTTCATCCTCTGGGATTAGGGCTAGCATGGGTTGAAATTTTTTTCTAAGTACACTTCACTTCTTCATTTCCTATATATCATGAACACACACACAAATAATCAGAACAATATAACAAACTAAAACATGTATTTTTTAATATTTTTTTCTTTTTATGAAATTTAATTGTAATTTATAGATCACACAAAATTTTTTTTGGTTCCTTAAATCATGGGTGAACATTATTTAAAATGAATCATAATTATAAATTAAAATTTAAAAAATATACAAAATATAAAGTCATCAAATTCCCCACACATAAAAAACAATTCTCTGCAAGAATTAATCTCAATGATGAGTTTAAAATGGTGACCTCATTCTATAAATATTAAAAATTAAAAATCTATGTAACAATACAATTATCAATGGTAAAATATAATTTTCATGTTTCACATATAAAAAATGATTTCAATTCATAACTATATACAATTAATTTGAGATTCCCATTAAAAATTATGGGGCTTCTCATATCTTCCATTCAAGCCTCCAAATTCATAATTATTAACATACCAATTTTTTATCTACCTCACCGCTAAATTTTATTCTATAATCACTCAATTTAACATAAATGAGTGATTTTATCCTCATAATTTGATAAAATATACCAAACATAAAAAATTAAAAATTATTTATATTCCCCATGTAGTGGATAGAAAATATATCACTAAAAATCAAGTAGGATTTGAAATTTATGATCAAATGATTTTTTTATTAAGGTATGATAGATAATTGATGAATAAAATGTTATGATCTAAAAGAACTTTGTCCTGAGTTTTTATGCATGCTATAAAATTCAATCCAATGAACTTATCCGCTTCAAAAAGTGATATCTTTCCCTACACATACCAATCTCATGTAAGGGTGTGAAAAATGCATATAAAATGTATGAGGCACCCCTATATTTTATTTTATTTTAAATTTTTCATTATTTGAAAATTGATTTAGGAAAAATATCATATCCATGACCCAACCCCAAATGATAAAAAATAGTCAAGTGTTAGTGATTTTTGACCCTCCAAAACTCACCCCAGATTTTTCTCATGATGATGATGATTATTATTATTATTTAGAGGGGTAAAAATGAGTCATAATGAAATATGACAATGAACTTTTACAAAACCCAATGAAACTACCAATATATTCCTCTCTTAAAAAATTCTATCACTTTTTCCATAAAACCCCACTTCCCCCACACTTCTACATTGCAAATTAAGAAAAACACTAGATTATGGGTAGTAATTAATATATTGACTTGAAATGTGACTATTACTATAAAATGACATTTATGGGATCTAAGGGATTAAAGGATTATTAATGGTAGGTGGGTCTTAAGGATATTGGATAAATCATAAAAAAAATCTTTCATATTTAATTTAAATTTGTATAATCATTATTTTGAAAAGATCTAAATCCAAATCATTGTATAAAATGAGTCCCAAGTTCTCTGAAGAAAATTTCCAAGAAAGATATGAAGTATTTGGTCAAAAAAACTTTTTAGGAATAATATCATGTACTTTATGTCAGTTATACAAGACTTGTGTTCAAAATAACAAATTAACCTAACCAAAATTCTAAAACATAAAGTATGAAAGAAGGAATATAATTTCAACTACATGTGACTACAAAAAAATCATGATTCATTGATTTCAAATTCCTGTGTTCCACCCTAATAATTTAATATCCTCATATTAAATATTAAATTCCAACAACATGAAAAGTATAACATGGAATCATTGGGTTCCCAAATATTCATCAATTAATTCATCAAAAGTAAACACTTATCTAATTGTGGGAATTAATTTTTAATTTAAATATCATAAAACATGTCCTAGAAAATTAGAGGAGTCAATGTAGATAATAAAAATTAAACATTACTCCCCTTTAATTGACTATCTCATTTTCCCCCTTCCATTATATAACAGGACATTGCACTTTGAACCACCATGGCCCTAAAAATCTTATTTATACAGTGAAAGTGTAGGAAATTACCAGCAAATCTCAAATATGATTATGAGGATGTACTTATAAACTAGGTTGAAAGAAAATAAAAAATAACTAAAGCATAAAAAATGTGGGTTACCTCAAAATGAACATTGGTTATTATCGTTCAACTTGCCCTTACCACTTCCCGTCAATTGATTGAGGTTATGAAAAAGGATACTTAGTTTGGATCTACAAAACGATATAGCTGAGATTATTCCATTTATATGGTTCCTCTCCATTTTTTAGAATAACATTTTACCCTTCCCTTGAATAAAAACCTCTCAATCTCTATAGTCCCAATCTATTGGGTTTTTAACATTCTTATATAATCAATTGAAAGTTCACTGACTACCCAAACCTGATATTTTTCTTTGAATTCTTCTTGGAAAATAACTTCTCCATTATCTATTTATTTTTTACCAGTTGGTCACCTTTACCATCCCCTTTTCCATATTCTCCTTTAATAGTGATAGTAGTTTCATATACTCTTCTTTCTTTCACAATGATTTCCTCATCTTTTAGAAAATAATCATCTCTCAATTCATCACTTTTCTCATCATGATTTTTTATCACTAGGTAAATGTTTAATTTCACCTATTTTCCACCAAATATCAAACATAATTATAAATTATGGACATTAATAAATTCCATTAATATTTCTAATAATGGACATACCAAAATTATTGGGTCTTTTCTTTATCCATGTACATTGCAATGAAATCCACTAGAAAGTAGTACTTGTCTACCTTGATGATAACAAAATATAGTAGTCTTAATGACATTATACTATTATTCCTACAAGTAGTAGCATGATATGATCAATCTTCATCTCTATTATTCCAAATCTTTAAAATTTAGAATATGAAATAATGTTTACACAAGAACCTAAATCACTCAAAGAAACACCAAACACATTGAATCCTATGTCAATCGGAATATAAAAATTTCCTAGATCACTTTGTTTTTGTAGAAGGACCATTACAACACATATGAATAATCACCTATCATTGAGATGGTCCCCAATTCCTCAATCTTTTTTTTATTTCACACAAACTATTTCATAAACATTTCATAGGTGTTATTATTCATAATATCCTTAGAATGTGGTATGTTTATGTTCAGTTTTATAAACATCTCCATGAAATTCTATTTTTTTCTTATCTCATATTGCGTACCTTATTCCTTCTAAAAATGGTGGTTGGATTTGAAATGTTTGTGGATAATATTCTGAAACATATTTCTTAGCTTCCTTTTCTTTTTTCTTTTTTTCTATTGAAATAGATTTCATATTTCAACTTCTTGTTCATTAGTATATATTTCATAATTTTCAAAAACTTCTAGTATTTTCCTTCCACTACCCAGGGTGATGTATTTTAGATAGCAATGTATTAACAATAAATTTTCACACAATATAAATCATCGTGGACACTCTATTAACTAATTTTCAATCTGATCCATTTGTATTTATAATATCCTCATAGCATATCTTTGATGTTGCGGGTTGTATCTCAATTTTTGGATGGTTGTACAAAAAAACATAGAGTAATCATTCAACACCATATGTTATTATCATGTTGTGTTCATGAAATATTACAGGGTCTCCTTAGGTGATTAAAATTGAGTTGTGATTCTTGGTCCTTGATGTTGAGGTTTAAAACCTTGTTTTTTGGTTGTAATCCATAAACTTGTGATTGATTTGTTGTTTTTATTTTGTGGTTGTTTTATCCTCTATCCCTATGGATAATTTTGAAAATTATAATCTAAATAATTAAGATATTCATATTACAGTACTTGGGGATTTTGATTATCCCTCACTACATCATGTTTCTATGAGATTGTGTTCATTTGAGTGGAAACACAACTATTTTTGACGACCTCATCTCCATGAAATGGTCTATTATCTAGTTACCACTTATAACTATTGTTGAAAATTTTATCCAAAAATTTATAACTCTATGATAATGAATTTACCATTAGAGAACCTCTATAGGACGCGTCAACTATCAAATTATTACCATATGATAATAATTCAAAAATATTTGTATTAGAAACCAAATTTCAATGTCGCGATGAGGTAATCATCCTCTAAAACTTTTAAATATCTTCTAGAAACTATATAATTACTTTTTAATGAATTAATAAAAATTTAAATATCTTACCCTTAAATCCGTTGATATGGATGGTGAAAAAAAATTTCAAGAATTTTCTTTCCAAATCATCCCAGGTTGGGGTCAAATGCATATATAGTCCTTGAATCCCTTTACATGACTTTTCCTTTAGTAACTACTAGAATAAGAATAATATCACTACATCACATGTTACATAGATAAATTGGAATGTATCACACAATTCAAAAAAACTCTAAATGTGAGAATTGAGTTCTTCATGTTGGAGCTCGGTGAATTTAATTGTTTGATAGATAATTTTAATGATCATTATATTTATCTAAAATTATTGGGCAGTTACATGAGGTACTAAGATACTAGGATGGACCTCCACATTCAAGGGTCTTCCATAGTTGACTAATGCTTTAATTATGGGGTTCTATCCTTGAACTTATTGTATTTCTCTCTAGAGTACTCCTTGTCTCACCTTGGTGTCCTCTTCTTGATGTGTGCTTTTTGTTTTACTTCATATTTCCCTTTTTTATTTTGGGATCGAAATATGCATATCCTTTTTTCTAATTTCATATGGTGGAGTATTTTTTTTTTGAAATAAAATACTCAACTATATAACAAGCTGAGTAACTATAATAAGAAGACAAGTAAAAAAATAAGAAATTCTAAAAACAATTATGTATTTCTTGTCACCATTCCCTGAAAATGGATCTAGTTTTGATTTCTCCCAATATCATTGTTATTTATATTGAGAAATATTGAAATAAAAAATTATATACTCAAACTAAAATAAATAAATTTAATCATCAAATAGTGTAAGGTTGAATTCAATCCATTGAAAATGGTATAAAAATCATTAAAATGTTTAAGAAAACTAAAATTAAGAAGAAAGTAGTAGATTGAATTAGTTCATTTTCGTATACAAGTGATTAAAATAACATGAGAATATAAATATAAGCTCAAGTACTTAGTTGAAATGATGGTGTGAGTTAAGTTATATGATTTCAAAATTAAACCTCAGAAATAGTCCTCTCATAGTACTTACTCTCCTATTAAAACACTTCTTTCCCCTTCTAGATACTTGATTTTATTAATAGAAAGGTGTTCATAACCATGTTTAAAAATATATATCCCAAACTCATTAATTTTTTGTTCCCTGAGAGAGATATAAATTTAGTGTATTTTGAAAATTATTCCCACATATCATAGTATTGTTTTTTCAAGAGAATGTTGAGCTGGATTGATAAGAAAATTAAATGAAACATCAAACTCATCAATGAAATGAATCGCACACACATTACTAAACTAAGTATTATCCAATTTATTTACATATTCTGGTATGATAGATTTACTCCCTCATGTTAACCGTAAAGGAATAAGAAAATATAATTCACTTACTATAGTAGGAAAACTCTATATTAGATCCAACAGTATGTCTAATCTACATCTTAAAGTCCCCTTACATTCGAATTATCTCATGTATTATTCTCTTCAAGAGAATTATATCCATAATAAATTTGAATTATTTTTATCCCATTGATATTTTTCATTCATTGAATCATTCTTCTCCTCCCTCATGTGTTCTTTTTCTTTTAATCCATCAGCAACAGTGACCCTCCCTAAAAATGGTGGTTAGAAATTTTATCCATATTTGACGGAGTTCTCGAACTCCCTCCTTACAATGGAGTCCTCCGCCCATTTCTATTTACTACTTTTCTCCCAAAATATCATCCTTGTGGTGCATTAAATCCCATGTAAAGTATAAAAATACTGTTGTTTTGATATTTTTTGTATCATAACACAATTTCGTAGAAGGTTTGGCTTTGGTACAGCCTTTCTCTACCCATTCATGATCATGCACATCATACTGTGTAGCCTGACACCCGAAACCAAAGTTAATTACTCCATAAAAAATATCAGTTACACTATTTTGGAACTCTCCGCATCATATTAGGTATCCTATGATTCAATGAAATCATCCTTAAATAATATTTTCTACTGTTTATTTATGCACACCCACAACATATTACAGACCATATCAAAAAACATTTTCATCATCTTCTTTGTAAATAGTGGCTATGGTGTTTCACTAGCATGATGGAACAACCATATTTATCATCATTAATGGTATAAATGGAAATTAAATTGTTTCTAAGGCACAATACATTCTTCAAAATCATTATGAGCTCCCTACCTTTCAACAATGATTGGAAAAATAATTTGGAATAATATTTATAAATTATATAGTGATGATGAACTCTTAATCATTGGTCATGGCTACCTATGTTTCATAGAAGTGACAAATATGGAGAAACTTGTGTTTGAAGAAGATAATAGGTGAACTAGGGCCATATGATGTCATTCTAGTAAGTGAATAGTACCTCTTGTGTGAAAAACCTGGACATAAAATTTTTTGGTAGTTTTTGTCTTATAGTTATATTACCTCATCCCAATAAATGTCAGATAGGTCCAATGGGTGTCAAATGATGCCATATGCAATGGTACACCACCCCACACTAGTAAAGGTCTCCTCTCATCAATGTGGGGACTCAACCCTCAAACCCCAACATGTTATTATTCCCATGTTATGCATGTTATGGTCCTGTTGACTTCTATCGCACATTCAGGCCTCCTTGTGGACTTTCTTGGCTAGTCATCCATTAATAGTCTAGATATGTGGCTTGCAGCATGTGTGTCTTGGGATATCATGGATTGACATGTTTTTTATAAGCCCACTCCTTTTTTCCTTTTCCTATAAAACATAAACACAAAACAAATACTCAAAATACTAAAACAAAGTAAAATATGTATTTTACATTCATTTTATTTCATTGCATCATGCAACTGAACTCATAACCCAGACCATACCCAAAGACTTATGTAATGGAATCCATTATGTCATCAACAACTACTATAATGTGAAGAGTAGGGTCCTACATCCATGTCCTCAAATGTCCCTTATAACTTAAGGGAGGTTGTAAATCAAGTTATGGAATCTTCTTTATAATTCATGATAGGAACAATAATATGTCTCACATCACATTACAACCTAGAACAACCTTATAACTCCAGGATACCCTGGAAAATACCTTCTCGCATAAGTTAAATAAATTTTCAAGCCCACTATCTTATCCCATATGATAGATTTGATGTCATATTTGAATCGTTACCTTCTCACTCAATGTAGTGTTTATCCCACACCTTCTAACTCAAGGTGAGTCCATTATCAATTACATAATATCATCACTCAAAGAAATGTTAGTTTCTAGTCTCAATACAAACCTTGTCATTTATTTTAAGACTAGACATTACACACAACACTTACCTTCTCACTTAAGGTAGGGTTATACCAACACATTTTCACTCATTGTGAGGAAAGGATTGGGGATCGATCATCAACCATGCTGACATATTTTCCTTACCACTAGCACATTCATGGAAAAATAATCAGGGAAATCATCTAATACGATAAGCTCACAAGATCTTCATGATGGTGTTAGACACTCAAGAGCTAGCCCCATGTCCTAATGTATATCTCTTCATCCATTCAAAATCGTGGGATAATCCCTTAGGACTATATCAATAATAAAATATGAACATTTTGTATCCTATGGTATACTTTTATCAACCCCCAGTGAATCTACTAGGGTCATTCAGGACCTTCCTAGTGTCTGATCATTATAACCAAGTTTTACCCAACACCAAAGTGGTGCTCCATGTCCTGAAGGTTCTTCTAAATCCTTTCATCAAGACATAGTCCAACCCTCATCAAGTTACTAGTTCAAATCCTTCACACTGGTTCTATCTCAAACTTCTCTCAAAATATCTCTCAATCCCATCACTCAAATCAAACCCATCTCTATCACATTGAATCTATTCCTAGAGGACTCAGCCCACTCACAGCACTCACTGAACCTCAATTCAGCCTAGGGACTGTCCTCTTTAACTATTTTTACACATATAGTCATCTCACCCATAACCCCTATTCCTCATCCTATCAATCATGTTGAACCATCTCTAGTGAAACCACACTAGGATACCCACAACTCATATTACACCTAGAGACCTACCTGAGTTCTCTCATTAACAATACTAGTTTCTTCTCCCCTTAGTGATTGGGTCGTCAGGTGATCCCAAGTTACCCAATTGATGAAGAGAACTTATCCAAGACCTATGAATCCCCAAACCATTCTATATCTTTCTCAGGGTTTCTCTTCGTCCCTATCCCTTTACTTGGACTCGGGCAATATTCATGCAGGAAATAAGTCATACATAATAGGAATGTGATTTTGTATTATAGCGGTCACCTATTTCTATAAAGGAGATACCACCAAATCCAATCTCTATACATCCTCGACCATGTCCGTCCAGGACTTGACCAATCAAGTACCACCATTGTAACTCTATATCATGCAAAAAGATCCAACAAATTAATTATAAAATATTATAATTAATTATTAAATTTATGCTAATGTTACATAATAAAAAAACACATTATACATCATCATGTTAATGAATTTATATGAAACATCAATTACTTATCTTTTTAGGAAATCCTATATCCATTATAAGAAAAATAACAATGGAATTCAGAAAATTTTAACTTTTTTTTGAAATATTCATAGAAACCCTAGCCCAGAGACATCATAAATCAATAAAATTAAAAGGAAATATGTATAGATTAAGAAAGTGGAGAAAACATGTTGAACCTACCTCAAATTTACCAAACACCCCACCCCTTTTTATGGTTTCAAATGATAGGAAAAGAGAGGGTTGGTTGATTAAATGTTCACCCCTAACGCACCTCTTTCCTATAAAATTGATGGGGTGGACAGTAAATTGCCAGTCTTCCCACACTAAAAAACAACCAAGGGGTCCATCTGGTGTAACCCCCTTGCATTTTAGTGCAGCACCCCCCATCTTGGCCTCTAAATATGCACTATAGGAAATATTGTTATTTGCGATGGGAATAAGTCTCATCACAAATAGTCTGTCGAAGAGGTTATTTGCGATGGTAATAGGCGCCTCGTCGCAAATGTCAGGAGGCGATAAGACCTAGCGATGGGGTATCCCCCGTCGCAACTAGTTCGACCCCAGAAGATATTTGCGACGGGACCCGTCGCAAATAACCGGTGGCGATAAAAACCTATTTGCGATGGGATGTTGTCATGTCGCAAATAGTGTGTTGGAAGGTTACTTTTTGTGACGGGCCCCGTCGCAAATAGCCTTTTAACCGCCGACCGTAATTAATGCGGCTAAAGTTATTTGTGACGGGACCCGTCATAAAAAGTACTATTAGCAACGGGAATCATGTCGCTAATAGTCTCATCGCAACTAGTCTAACCAATATATACCCCCTCCATTTTTTCTTCTCTCCTGAATTATTTCTTCCTCTTCTTCTATAAACTCTAATTTTAGAGTGAAATTTTTTGAGAGTCAGTTATTTTTTTCACGAAGAAGTTGTGAAGCGGCCTACAATTATAAGAGATTAACGTTGAAGGTACATATATTTTATTTAATTTAGTATTTATTTCATTTCTTTATATTATTTTTAATTATTGTTGATTAGTTGTAATTAAGTTAGATTTAAATTGTTTTGCCATCAGTATTTATTTGTAATAATAAAATTAAATTATTAGTACCAATTATTAGTAATTACAAATAATTAATAATTATTAATGATAATTAGTAATGTATATAAATAATTAGCAATAATTAGTAATTAATAGCTGTATTTTGTAGTAATTAATAGTAATTAACATTTATTAGTAATAATTAGAAATAAATAGTAATAATTAGAAAAAAAGCAATAAATATTAAAAATTGGTAATAAATAGTATTAATTAGTAATAATTAGTAATAAATACTAATAAATAGTAATACAAACTAATAAATAGTAATACATACTAATAAATAGTAATAACTACTAATAAATAGTAATAAATACAAATAAATACTAATAATTAGTTATAAATACAAATAATTAGTAATAAATACTAATTAAAAGTAATAATAACTAATAAATACTAATAAATACTAATAAATAGTAATAAATACTAATAAATATTAATAATTAGTAATAAATAGTAATAGTTTTTAATAATTACTAATATATAGTAATAAATACTAATAAATACTAATAAATAGTAATAAATAGTAACAAATATGAATAAATAAAAATAAATAGTAATTAATAGAAATAAATAGAAATAAAATAAATAAATACTAATAAGTACTAATAAATATTAATAAATACTAATAAAAAGTAATAAATACTAACAAATAGTAATAAATACTAAATATATAATAAATACTAATAAATACTAATAAATACTAATAAATAGTAATAATTAGTAATAAATAGTAAAAATTAGTAAAAATTATTATTAAATAGTGTTAAATAGTAATAATTTGTAATAATTTGTAATAATTAGTAATAATTAGTAATAATTTTTAATAAATAGTAAAAATAGTAATAATTTGTAATAATTAGTAATAACTAGTAATAATTAGTAATAAATACTAATAAATACTAACAAATAATAATAAATAGTAAAAAATAAAAATAAATAGAAATAATTAGTAATAATAATTAATAAATACTAATAAATACTAATTAATACTAATAAATAGTAATAAATAGTAATAATTAGTAATAAATAGTAATAAATAGTAATAAATAGTAATACATAGTAATAAATAGTAATAATAAGAAATAATTAGTAAAAATTAGTAATAATTACTAATAAATAGTAATAATTAGTAATAATTAGTAATAAATACTAATAACTAATAATTAGTAATAAATACTAATAAATACTAATAAATAGTAATGAATAGTAATGAATAGTAAGAAATAGAAATAATTAGTAATAATTTGTAATAAATACTAATAAATACTATTAAATAGTAAGAAATAGTAATAAACAGTAATAAATATTATTAATAGTAATAAATAGTAATAAATAGTAATAATTAGTAATAATTAGTAATAATTAGTAATAATTAGTAATAAATAGTAATAAATAGTAATAATTGGTAATAAATACTAATAACTAGTAATTAGTAATAATTAGTAATAAAAAGTAATAAATACTAATAAATACTAATACATAGTAATAAATAGTAATAATTAGTAATAAATTGTAATAAAATGTAATAAATTGTAATAATTAGTAATAATGAGTAATAATTCGTAAGAATTAGTAATAAATAGTAATAAAAATTAATAATTAGTAATAAATACTAATAACTAGTAATTAGTAATAATTAGGAAAAATAATTAATAAATACTAATAAATACTAATAAATAGCGATAAATTGTAATAATTAGTAATAAATTGTAATAAATAGTAATAATTATTAATAATTAGTAGTAATTAGTAATAAATAGTAATAAATAGTAATAATTACTAATAATTACGAATAAATATTAATAAATAGTAATTAGTACTAATAAATACTAATAAATAGTACTAAATAGTAATAAATAGAAATAAATAGTATTAAATAGAAAATAAATACTAATAAATAGAAATAAATACTAATAAATAGTAATAATTACTAATAAATACTAATAAATAGTAATAAAAACTAATAAATAGTAATAAATACTAATAAATACTAATAAATAATAATAAATAGTAATAAATACTAATAAATACTAATAAATAGTAATTAATAGTAATAATTAGTAATAAATAGTAATAAATAGTAATAATTAGTAATAATGAGTAATAATTATTAATAATTAGTAATAATTAGTAATAATTAGTAATAATTAGTAATAATTTGTAATAATTTGTAATAATTATTTAAAATTAGTAATAAATACTAATAAATACTAATAAATACTAATAAATAGCAATAAATAGTAATAAATACTAATAAATAACAATAAATAGTAATAAATAACAATAATTAGCAATAATTAGCAATAATTAGTAATAATTATCTATAAATAGAAATAATTAGTAATAAATAGAAATAATTAGAAATAATTAACAATAATTGGCAATAAATAGCAATAAATTGGAATAAATAATAATAATTACCAATAATTAGCAATAATTAGAAATAAATAACTATAATTAGGCAGTTGAGCATCCCAATATTATGGAGTATGATTTTTATCAGAGGATGTACAGTGATCTAGCCATTGGAGAGATTAGAGGTGATCGCCAGCATCAGATTGTAGTCAGTATTATTTCTTTTTCAGTTTAAAAATTAACTTCATATAATATTTTCACTATTTTAATTTCAAATTGAAACTGAAGAAGTTATATAAGGCTGTGACCTCTCAGACAGGGGCTGAGAGTCATGTCAAGATGGTTGATCAGATTAGTGCTTACCATTTCGATGTGGAGGAATGGATACAGGTGGCCCAATATTCCTTCGAGAAGGGTCGAGTAGTTGGTATCAGCTCTCATTTGACTTTTGGGACTTATTATAGTACTGCTACAAGGTCAGAATTCAGCTCTAGAGGAGATTGTAGAGAGAAATAATCTTCTAGATCACAGTATTAGGAGTAGTTGTGAGCTCAAACTGAGCTTCTAGAGAGTTTTCAGAAGAAGTAGGGAGAGACGTGTCAGTAGCAGCAACAACAGCAGGATGAATAGGACATGCATTGATGGCAGCAGCGGTAGCAGCAGTATCCTGAGGAGGAAATGTGTCGATGGCAGCAACAGTAGCACGAGAAAGTGGAGTACAAGCGTTGTTTGACTCGTAGTTTAGGGATGGAGTTTCCTCCACCATCTCCTCCTGATCCTTTAGATCCTCTAGAAGACTATCCGCCAGTGATTTTTTTGTTCTTTTAAAATCATTTTAATTGAGCATTTGTTGTAATATGAACCATTTATAGTTTTTCTCTTTTATATTGATGTGAATATTGCAAAAAAAATTATAAAAATTATAAATATTTTAATATTTTAATATTTATTGTTAGTATTATATTTTTTAATATTTTTTTATTTACTATTATTATTATTATTATTATTATTTTATTATGATTTTTTATATATTTTTTTTCTGAATATTGAGAATTTTAATATTTTTTATTATTTAAATAATATTTGTAATATTTGTTTCAATAATCGTTATTTTATTATTATTTTTTATTTGATTAATTTTTTTCAAATATTGGGAAATTTAAATTTTTAAATTTTTTATATTATTTTTATAATATTAATATCATTTTTTCATTAATTATAATTATTTTATTGTTTTTATTTTATTAAGTATTTGCGACGAGGGCCTTTTGTGACGGTGGGGTCGTCGTAAATAGATTATATATATATATATATAATATTTTTGCGACAGGTTGCTTTACTGTCATAATAACTTTGTTACGACGGGCCCGTTGCAACATGTTTATACCATATAAGTTTTTTGAGATGGTTTGATGTCCCATCACAAAAGGATCTTTTATATATATTGTATTTAATCGGGCATCTATTTGTGACGGGTCTGATTCTCGTCGCAAGTAGTATTTTTTGGGATGTGCCTGTCGCAAAAAATACTACTTGCAACTCAGTTTTCTGCAACGGGCTATTTGCGACGGGACTCCATCGCAAAAGGGTTTTTTGTGATGGGATCCCACCACAAAATGCCGAAATTCCAGTTGTCATGGAGTAATTTAGCGGCACATTGTTCATCCAACCTTAGTGGGTACCCTAATATCCATTCCTCTTAGGGATCCTTGATGGTTCATCCCTTAGTTGGAGGTGAAGGGCTTCTCACTAGGCCGCACTATATAGTGGGACTTCTACCTTTGGAGAAATCAACCTCAAGAGGTATAAAAATGGTTATAACTTCTAAGTAAACTCTATGAAAAAACCAATATCCATGGTACATCACTCTTTTTAACATAATCATCCTCCATGGCACAACACTCTTTGTAAGAGAACCCAACTCTCCTTTTACATCAGAGTCTTCCAAAAAAACAACCCGAATGATTTGGTATGTCTCCGCTCTCATGAATATTAACAATGGAAAACACCATACACAAGGGGTTATATGGCATGGTCCCTTCCAGTATAGATAAACCCTCTCCACATATTCCAAAAAACCTTCTACAACATTCGTTGCACTGTAACGCCCTTGGGTTGTGGCACAGTTTACCACCTACAGCCAGAACATAGAACCTTGGTCACCTCCACCCCACATTGAAATCCAATTTAGGACATAAAACATATCCCAAACCTAAAAAAATCCAAAAACACCTTCTAAATATGTTATATCCCTTCAAATTCTGATATGAATCCTAATTAATTAAAATTCCTTGAATTTGGGTCTAAAAATTACAATTTCCATTGAAATTCATAATGTGAAATAAAATGGATTTTTATAAACAATATGAAGATAAATTTCATGGCTTATGACTTCTAGTTTATTGATAAGGGGTGGACCTTTCTTCTTGTTAAGGTTTACACTGTGAGGATGAAATTTATAGTTGGTTACATGAGGAGGTTCTTCTTGATTTTTTCATGATGTTTTGTCAAGGGGAGGGCCCCGTGGATGGTTTTCATATCACTATGAGGTCGAACTTTTAAAATATAACTATATGGAGGACCTAAAGACTTTCATTCTAGTATTTTACCATGAGGATGGTGTTCTTGGTTGGAGACTTAATGATTTTTTCATAGGGAGGACCATCATGTTTGGTGTTTTTATTATCAGAGGAAAAAAAGTAGCACACTAATATTTTATGAAATAATTTTTTTTGAATAAATTAAATTTTTTTGATATCTTGCGTTATATGCAACATAGATTTTTAAGGAACTGACATCTACTATTCATATTATTATTTAGACATGAGAGTTATAACCGAGTCATTAAATATAGTGGTATAAATAAGAATAACCAATTTTAAAAAATAGGAATAATGGATTTATATAAATAAATCATAATGATAAAAAGTACTTAACATTTAGTAAAGTCTTTATATGTTTTGAAAATACTATTTTCACAAAAAATGGTTTTATTTATTTTTTAGAAAAAATAATAAAAGTAAAATTTTCCACTTATAGAAAACTTATTTTAAATAAATAAAATTATTCTTTGAAATCTAGCTGTAAAAATTATTATTGAGTGAATTTTTGAGAATTTTATGAAAATAATAATTTTCCATTAAATAGTAAAAAATAATTGTTTTCATTAAAAATTTCCATCTCACTTAAATAATTACAATATAAATATTGTTTTAAGATGGTTTTAAATGTAAAATTACTTCAATTTTAGATTTATTTATCAAATTTTGGGAATTTTAATCAATTTCATATTGATCTTTTATATGAAAACTTTCTATACTTATAAAAATTTTCCTTTGAAAACCTGCTTTTTCATCGCATCTTTGAGTTTTATTTAAAATTAAATTATTCCATAAATATGAATTTAATTTGATAAAATTAATTCTATATTTGTAATAAAAATATTTTATCTTATATAATAAGTATAAATTAATTTTTTATCATAAATATTATAAAAAATAATAAAAATTAATTAATGTGGTTAAGGTTAAAATGAGGGTTTTCACGTTAACTATGCATATGTTAAAATTAATATTCAACCCACAAAGGGTCTTTCATTAAAAAAATTATTTCAAATTTAGAATCAGTGGGTACAAATTATCTATAAAGTATAATTTTAATTTTATTTTGAAAGGTTAAATTACCTAGAAAAATAAAAAGAGACTAGTTTCCGTAATAAAAAATAGAATGGTAAAAGTGAGTAAAATCCGAAATTAAGGAAGAAAATATTTAAAAAATATTCATTTTATTATGGTGGAGGAATTTATTTAACATATAGTCCCTACAATACATTATTTATCAATTTTATAGGCACATGGCATGAGAATGACTTCCCATTATTTAATAGTTTTTTAGTATTTACAAAAGTGTCACTCATCAATTATTAAGGGGACATCCTCCCTACAATTAAAATCCCCTCATAATCCCATTAAATTGACAAAAAACCAAAAAAAAATGCATCCCTATTATCCTTATACGTGTTCTAGATCTTTAGAAAATCCAAAATACCGTCTCTTGAGTCCTTAATAAGATATCCAAAGGAGGTTGTTCTAAGATAATGTAATTGTCTTCAGTAATCTCTTTCTTTTCAACTATTCTTATACCATGTATATTCTTATCCTAATAATTAAAATATAATAACCCCATAATATAAAACATTATAATATGTTATTATATTAATTTCATGACCAATATCTCTCTCTTCTTTCATCAAATGGGAAATGAACCCGTAGATCATGTGTATGTTGGATTATCGTCTCCCAAACCTATGTAATTCGTTTTCCATCACCACCTATTATGACTTTATATAATGATGAATTTAATGTTTACATATGATATTTATTATATTTATGATATTATTATACTTCTATAATTATAATATCACATCTACCTTTTTTATTATCAATTATTTGTGAAAAAGATAATGCCACTCATGTGTACAATAGACTACCACCACACAAAGTGATGTGATTTTATTTTAAATTATGAATTACATGGAAGGTAATAAGGATAAATTTAGTAAATATATTCGATATATATTAAATTATAATGACTTTAGAAGTGTGATATAATATTTACCTTTCTTTTGTACCACTCTTTATGAGAATAAAAATTGTGATCATGTGTACATACGATATACTTTCTCTATGAACAATATATTTAATTTTAGATGTCTAAATATTATAAATTACTCTTAATAAATATATTATATATATATATTATATTTATACGATGTTTACAATTATTTAGATGAGGTAACCATGATAAAAGTAAAAGGTCTAAAAATACCAAAACAAAACATACATGAAAAAAAAGCACCTATTACCCAAAACGTGATTTAATCAAGGAATTGGTAATAAACGAGTAATAAACAGATATAAGTAAATAGTATATAGTATGATATATATATGTGTGTGTGTGTGTTTGTGTGTATATATATTTCCGGAATATATTTATAATAAACATATATTTATTATACATTAGTTTTGAACATTTCTGAAAGAAGATGAGACTTAAGGTAAGGGATTTATGTCTCAAATTCTCTTCTTTGAGACATATGTTATGTTATGAACCTATATTATTTTATGATGTTTATATAATTATACTTTTAGGTTTTATATAATTAATTTATTTAAACTCATAATATTTAATGTTTCATTTAATTTTATTGTTCTATGGTTCATATGATTAAAAAGTTACCAAAACCTGTAAGGGTTCTCTGGCCTCTCTTTTATTTATAGGAGGCATATTCAATATTCATAACTTATTTTTTTATATAGTGTATATAATTCCCATGAATTTATTTTATGAGTATTATCATGATAATTAATGGATATACATATCCATATATTTTTCTCTCTTTCATGGAGATTGTAGATCAAAAGTTACCAAATTCGTAAGGGTTCGATGTATTTATCTCATTTCCTGTCGAGATTGTTTAGGATTTTTCATAACATTAATAAATATTATAATATATTTCTCATGAACATGATGTATTTTATTCTCCTCTAGATATTTATTGATAATAATTTTGTCCCATTTATGTTAATCTCTTTATGTAATCATAATTCTTAAAGAATATTTTTAAAGAAAAATGACTTTATTCCTCTCTTCATTTGAAATTTTTTTTCCCATATCCCTGTTTTCTAAAAATGTTTTCAAAATGTATTTAATTTTACTTAGTTATTTTTAAAATTAATTTTTACCCTTTTAATATTTTTTTTGAAATAGAAGGAATTTTCATGTCATTTTCTGAACAAGGACATTTTATATTTTACCAAAAAATGTGAAATGAATCATCATTTTAATGTGTGTGACATGAATATAACCTTCCGCATTCATGAAAACTCAATGATTTTAAATATTCCTTTACATGATTTTAAGGTTATTTTCAAATAATTTTTTCTATATTTCATATATTTTATTAATATTTGATATATTATTATATTTTAAATAATTATTTTTAAAATAGAAAGAAATGTTTCCTCAACAATATTTTAAAGATCTTTTTATGGAATTTATATTCATCAATGACAATACCCTATGAGGTGTCTTATTTTATTTCCTGGGATATGACCCAATTTTACCATCACTACTCTTTATCTAGATGGTTTATGATTATAATGAAGATATGTTTATGAAACCTATTTCTTTTCTGTGGGTTTTTGTATTGAATTGATGAGATGATTTTGAAAACCATTTCCTTTATATAGGCTTTGTTATACTGACTCAAACATAATTTTTTATTATTAAAAAAACACTTTTATGGTAAAATTGATAAACCCAAAGATTAACCCAAGAAAGAACTAATTGAGAAAATAAAATTATTAAAAGAAAACTTTAGCATATTGTAATTCTTATCCCTAAATATTTTTCAGGTAAAAGAGAGTTATGATTTTTCTAGATCATCCTTTAAAGGTCTTCAAACTGAATTGTCCGCTTTTCCCACATTTTTGTTTACTCCTCATGGTTAATCTTTCCTTCATTGAATTCTCTTACCATAATAAGGTTCTCCTTGTTAATACAAGTAGAATTTTCGTTGTTGTTATCCACACAAATATTCATTTATATCATTTTATCAGTATATTCTATTGAGGCATTTATCACAAAGAATTATTCTTCTATTTTTCACTTGAATGTTGAGAATCTCCAACATTTGAACATCATCCACACCTGCCTCTTACTAGTCACCCCTGAAAGAATACACCTTTTAGTCCATATCCTCAAATCAAAAATAATTCCCATTGTTCTTGGAATCCCTTCCCATCACCTTGACTTTATATTTTTTGGAAGATCGTGTCTCCATTGGTAATAGAAAATAGGAATATTCGATTCAAACTTTCTTACTACCACATTGATCCTTCTTCTTTCTTGGAGTGAGGTGGTCTTTACCTTGAAATATTTGAGCACTTTCTCTTGAGAACTGACCAAATGATTCACCACTGGAATCGTCTCTATGTATTCTCTACTCAACATTAGAATTATCTTCCCGATCAGTGTCATGAACAATTCCTCCATTCCCTAATCCCTCAAAATATTTACCTAGATTAATAGCTATAAACTCCATCCTAGGACTTGACTTGACCACTCAAATTGCTTTATTCTCCAAATATCCCGCTCTTTCAGTGTTATTGAGCCCTGAAAGCACTACCTCCATGGGAGAAGAATACTTGAGGGCCTTTGAATAGTTATCATCCGACATTCACACATCCACTTCCCGGTTGGTGCCAGTAATAATATCATCTTATAGAACACCTGTAGTAGCTGCATTATCCACAAGGCTAACAATTTCTCTGAAAAATATTTCCACCTTCAGATCAAATTTCAACCTATCAAAAATTTTATTGACCTTTGGATCATGATTTTCCACTTGTACTTGTTTCAACATCACTGCATCGCCCAAACACACAATACTAGCATCCACATGATGTCTGAGCCAACAATCTTATGACTTATTTCATTAATCACCATTGTCACTAATCTAAAACAGATCCATTAACCCATAACTAGAATCAAAAAAACCTCTTTCCAATCATGAACATGAATTTTTCATTCCCTCGTGCTTACACCCATCCATTGTGTGCCCCAATTTCTTGAATGAAGAACAATGATCCCCCTAGGATTCAAGGACACCCTAATGCATACATCAGAACTCCTCTCCAACAAAAATTCATAAAAAATCTAGTGGCACTCGAGACACATAAATTTTAATGTATAATCCTAGACAAATTGGATGACAAATAGACCGAGTTCTACTATCTGAGAACAAGTTTCGACCAACAAGATTACCTAGCATACGAATTATTTATGGCTTTTCAAAAGGATGTAGTAATTCCTAAAATCTAACCTAGATATCCTTATTTGAGGATTCATGATTTATATGAAAATAATTTCTTTATATAAATAGGTAAAATATGGATCCATTGAATATTTGAGGGGAATGGACCATGCCTGAATCATGTATTCCTCCATAAAGAAATGAATAATAAAGTGTAGGTGTTCATGAAGTCCCATTATAGATCGATCCATCAAACCCCAAGATCCAAAAATAAACCTGTCAAAATCATCCACCAACAAAATATGTTTCTTGAACAAATCTATCAGCATCAAAATCATACACTAAGATAGTCATGGGAGTGAACCATGGACACTATGTAGGTTTTAAGAATAACTTATTCCATTATGGTTGAATTTTTATAGAACCTTCACTATTATGATGGTTTAGGGTGCGAAGAAAATCCACTATTTTAGTCTTATCAAGGATTATTAAAGAATAGGAAAATTATTTTCTTTGATTATGTGTGTGCCACAAATATATGTCTTATTACATTGTTATTCTCTCATGTATACTATTCTTTGACATAGTTTCTTTCATGTATTATGAAATACCAAGATTTATTCCATGAATCTTGTTTATAATTTATGATATTCATAATATGGATTTCAAATATTATTCTCATGTTATCGTACCCATATTCTCATGTTAAGTTGATATCTACCCTTTTACCCTAAATAAGAAAATGAGATCACCCTTATGTTTCCTTTCCCTGGGTTATGATGAAATGTATCATGTATAACATGTCTTAAAAAGTTCTAGTTATGAATAATATAGTTAGATATGATATTTTTCAATTATAAACTAGTTATTAATGTATCCTAGTTTTCATAGAAACCAGAAATAAATGATTCTAGTGTGTTTCATTACTTATTAATATGTAAAAAAATGTATGCTATGTTTGGGTATCTATAGTTGGTATCCAAGTAAATTTTAGTTAACTTTTTGAAACTAGGATGAGAAAACATTAGTGAAGAAACAATAGGATGAATCTAAATATAGGATAATATTTTAAATATTTGTAAATAATATATTATTTGGTTTTCTTAGTAATACATCTATCTTAGGATACTAAAAGTTGACATGGATTTGGAGCATATGCATATATGGGCTATACCCCTGAAAAGAATGTGTTGAGTATATCTCAACCATAATTATAGTTCATAGTCATTGTACCCTTACTATCCACCTAGTTTGATGTTGTTTAGGGATATGTTTTGGAAATTCACAAACTCTTTATGAACCATCAGGAAGGATTTGAATAATAACTATTAATGACCTTGGTTAATCCTATAGTGTCATAGATTGAAAATAATGTTTTATGATTTAGACATCCAATAAGTACTTTTTTCATTATTATGTGATTACCCACTATAAATATTATTTCTTACAATATGATTTTGGTTTTAGTCAATGGCTGGAAGATGAAGAAACCATGTTAATGCCGAATGAGACAGAAAATGAAATGATTTTCCTCAAGATAATCCTATTGTTATGGGAGATGAAATGAAAACTCTTATCGATATTCTCACACAATCTTCTCAATATATGAATCATGATGAACATAAAAACAAGAAATTTAGTTTGAAACGTTTTTTTTAGTCCATCATGATGTAACTCCAATCTTATTTTAGTGGTTCTACTGATCCACTAGCTGTTGAGAAATGGATCAGTACCACTAAAAGTATATTTTCCATTCTCCAGTATTTGAATAATGAAAAATTCATTTTGTATTTTTATCATTTATAAGGAGATTTGGATTAATGGGGGACTCTTATAAAAAATATGAGTTAAAAAGATGAAATTTAACCCATATATTGGGATGATTTTGAGAAGTTATTTTTCCAAAAGTACATTCAAAATTTTCTTCTCATAAAAATAAATAATGTAATCCTAGAGTTAAATAAGAAAGATGATGAAATTTTTGGTACCTATGAGATGTATTTTATAATAATAGTGATGTACACATATGGTATTATCATCTAACTTGAATGTAGGGTTGATTGATTCTTAAGTGGCATAAAACTATGTTACTGAAGGGAATTAAACATAAGTGATTTCAGTAGCTATGAATAAATTTTTAGATGTTCTTCCAATATAGAAATAGATATTTAATTCACCCATATATATCATGGTTTTAATATTAAATTAATGATATAATTATAATAAAACATTAAAATACATGGATAGAAGAAGATAAGATTTACTTCATGCTCAAATTATCGAAGAAAACATGAAGGAAATTGTCTTTAGGGGACAAGTAAATATTTTAAGTGTAGAAAATATGATCATCAAGTGGATGAATACTAAATTGATTGTAAGAAGTTATAAAATGATGAAAATTAATAGAAATATTCACCAAATTCACCACCCACACTCTAGTGATTTTTGTGAAAGTAGTTTTGGAATTATGTTAATCAATCCCATTTTCCAAGGGATGATGAGGATTATAAGATGAAAGAACCTATGAAGACATATGTTAAAGGGATATATTATGATATAACATCAGATAACTTTAATCATGATGATTATTTCACACTTATCCTCCACTCTAGAGATAGTAATTTCATGTGTGAGTTTGTATGAATGAACCATACGATGGTCATATAGTCCATCTGTTGGTGAAATTTGATGTGATCCTGAAAATTGAATATCTACCTTTACATGGATTTAGAAATAATGAAATCACATTTTAAATTAAATCAGTGCATTGAAACACCTAATCTTCCAATGGAAATTTCCCTCTCTAAAATAGTAGCTTATTTTAGGAATAAAGGGTGAATTATCTTTTGGAATAATATATTTCTCCAGGGAATATTTATATAAGAGTTAAGGATAATATCATGGGTTCATGAGTTTAAGTTTTATCATATCTAAAAATACTTAAAAATACCTTTTGAGGTTTTATGCGATATGGTTTTCTCCAGATTAAGGATATTTTGGTAAAGGTGTAAGGAAATAAAATCATTTGGTTTGGTATATTTCATAGTGGATAGTTATTTTTGGAGGAATTAATTTAAATTTTCTATAAAAAATATTAAAAATAATGGTATCCTTTATGGTTTATATTATCTTTGATGTTGATGTCATTATGGGTTATTACAATTTGGGGATGTTATAGGAATAATATTATTATATATTTGGAAAAATAATACCCACATGGCATGAAAAAACCTATCATGAGTGAGAAGGATGTGACAATTGAACCTTCCATTAAAGAGAAAAAGGGTATATCACCTACCAATGGACTGTATAGAAGATTATTTATGGTTTTAAAATATAAATAGATATATTTTTTAATATATATCTTAATGATGGGTTTTTATTTAAGATAAAATTGAGAGGAAAAATCTAAGGGGAGTTATAACCATTACCCATGAAAAAATGGAAATGAGAAAAGACCATTATTGATTTTGTAATCAAAATCCCCAAAACATATAAAGGGAATAAATCTATATGGGTAGTATATGATCATCATAAAAAGTCAGAAAATTTCATAACTATCAGAGAATATTTTTCTATAGATCATATTTCCAAGATAAACATTAATAAAGTTTTAAGGTTTCATCGTGTATTACATTTTATTATATCTGATCAGGATCTGAGATTTACCTCAAAGTTATAGATAATTCTTCAGAAATATTTTGATATAGAATTGTGTTTCAGCACATTTTATTATCCGTAGATATATGGTCAGTTTGAGAAAACAATTTGAACCCTATAAGTTATATTTATCTCTTGTTCAATGTATTTCAAAGGTGGTTGGCATCAATACCTTCCTCTAGTTGAGCTTTCATACAATAATAGATTTTTCTTGAGAATTTATATTGATCCTTATAAATCCATTTATTGAAATAATTTTAGACTTCCAATGTACTCAAATAAAGTTTGGGACGCAAAGATATTGGGACCATATCTAGATAATGAAATCACAGTGAAGGTTATATCAATTCTGAAACACATAATGGCGGCACAATATCGGTAAAAAAGTTATGTTGACAATCATTAGTGTGATAAAGAATTTTATGTTTCAGACAAGGTTTTTATAATAATTTCTCCATGGGAAAAGGTAATGATATTTAAGAATAAGGATAAATAAATCCCAATGTATATTGGTACCTTTAAAAAAATTATCATATTGGGACTATATCTTATAACTTGGTACTTCCACCGAACTACTCTCAAGTTCATAATTCATTCCATGTATCTCTCCTGAGGAAGTAAATACATGATCCATCACATGTACTAGACATAGATATCATACCACAAGAATATTATATTTATTATAAGAAACAACTAAATTATATTACATATCATATAGAGACAATTCTATGAAAAAATACTGTTCACCAGCTCAATGTTTTTTTTTTTGGAAAAACTAAAAGGTTAAGGAATCCTTGAGGGGAACCTGATGATATAATGATGCAAAAGTATCCTATGTTTTCTATCCAAATTGTTGGAATTTTTAGTGTGTAACTCATTTTAATTATGGAAGAATGTAACAGTAAGAGACTTGGTAAAATAAGTTTTTTAATAAATTTATTTTCTTTGATAGCTTGTGTTACACTCAACACCGAATTTTAATGAACCACAATATACTATTATTATTTTAAATATTTAAACATAATGATTATAAAATATTAATTAATCATGGTGGTATGAATAGTAATAACATATTTTAAAATTTTATGTATAATGGTTTTATATAATAAAATCATATTAGTAAAAATTACATATTTTTTTAGTAAAGTCTTTTCATTTTTTGAAAATTCTATTTTCTCAAAAAATGTTTTTATCGATTTTTATGAAAAGATAATAAAAGTAATTTTTAAAATTTAATAATGTTTTTGATGAACTTAAAAAAAAAATTGGATTCTACATTTTAAAATTATAATTAAATTAATTTGTTAATTTTTTTAAAAAAATATAATTTTTTTATTAATAGTAAGAGAATAATGATTTTTATTTTAAAAAATATTTTCATTTAAATAATTTTCAATATCAATTTCATTTTTAAGATGGTATTAAAATTAAAATTAGTATAATTATATATTTATTAATCCATTTTAGTTCATTATAATCAATTTCATACTATGTATTTATTTTAAATATTTCTATACATATAAATATTTTCCCTTTGGAAATTTATTTTTCCATCGTGTCATTGGGTTTTATTTTAAATTAAATTATACCAACAATGGGATCTTAATTTTATATTATGGATTTAATATTTTTAATTATAATAATTTATTTTATATAATGAGGTCAAATTAATTTTTTGTCATAATTATTAGTGAAAATAATAAAAAATAATCACTATAGTTAAGGTTAAAATGGGGTTTTCGGTGTTACATGTGCATGTGTTAAAATTAAATCATGTGTTAAAATCAACTTTCAACACACATAGATTATTTATTTAATAAATTATTTATAATATTTAGAATTACTTTTTCCATGTTATATAAGAAAACTAATTTAATTTTATTATTAAAGGATAAATTTCCTTGGTAAATAAAAAGATACTAGTTACTTTGGTGAAAAATAAAATTGTAAAAGTAAGTAAACATTTATAATAAGGAACAAAATGTTTAAAAAATATTTACTTTTTATATAATAGGTTATATATCTAATATATAATCTCTAAAATATTTTATTTATAAAATTTTGAGGCATTTGGAATGAGGGTGATATCCCAATATTGAATATTTTTTGGTATTTGAAAAAATGCCACTCCCCCTCAATTATAAATGATAACTTCATCCTCTCAGTTCTTCAAACTTATTAATCCATTTTTAAATGAAAAAAACCTACAAAAATTACTTCCCAACATCTTTATACACTTTATAAATCTTATTTTCAGCCCAAAATATTGACCTTAGTTACCTTAATATGATATCCAAAGGAGATTGTTCTATGTGAAGAGAATTGTCTATGTTAATCTCTTTCTATTAACTTATTCTCTTACCACCTCTATTTATGTCCAAATAATATCAATATAATATAACCATTATATAAAATATTATCATATGTTATTTTTTTCAATATAATTACCTATATCCACATCGTCTTCCATCAAATCGTAAACCAAACTGTCGATCTTGTGTACAGAAGACTACCGCCTCACGAACTAATGTAAATCATTTTCCATTAACACCTCTCATGAAATCATATAATGGTATATTTAATGATTATATATGATATTTATGATATTATTATACATATATAATTATAATATCACACGTACCTTCTTAATATATATTCTATTGGAATACGATGGTGTCGATTGTGTGTACGGTAGACTACCACCTCATGATGCGATGTGATTTGTTTTTTAATTACAAATTTCATGGAAGGAAATGAGGATATATTTAATGAATCATTATTATATATATGAAATCATAATTACTCTTTAAAGGTGATTTATTATTTTCCTAGATTTTGTTTCATCAATCAAGAAAAAGGAAACAACATTCATGTGTATGTATGGCATATCATCTCCATGACTGTTGTTTTCATTTTATATATCTATAAATTATGGATAAATATAAATATATATTTACTAAATATATATTATATTTATATAATTTATAGCATTTTGGAGAATTTTTAACCATTATCCATGTAAAATGACTGAAAAAACCAAATCAAAACATACTGGAAAAACAAAGAAGTTATTACCTAGAAAGTAATTTCAACAAGGAATTGTTAATAAATGGATAATAAAAGTTCATAAGTAAATAAATTACCAAATTAAATATATATATATTTTTTATATAATAGATTTATAATAATACCATATTTATAATTTAGTAGTTTCAAACAAGTATGAAGGAATTCATGACTTTAATTAAGGGCTTTTTTATCTCAAATTGTCATCTTCAGGTCATATGTTATGTTATGAAACAATATTAATTTGTAAGGTTTATATTATTCTATTTAATATTTTATATCATTATTTTTTTTATAATTATTTTTTATGTTTCAATTAATTTTATTCTTTCATGGGTCTTACTATTAAAATGCTATCAAAGCATGTATGGGATTCAAAGTCCCTTTTTCTTTATGTGAGACATCTTACTATTCACCACTTGTTTCTTTTGCATGGTATGTATACTTACCAAGAATTTATTTTATGATTAATTTCATGAAATTTAAGTGATATACATATACATATATGGATCTCTCTTTTATTTGTATTACGATTTAGAAGTTAACAAATTTGTAAGGGTTTATATTTCAATATCAATGTTTATAGGGATTGTTTATTATCACATTTCCGATGAGGAAATATTGTAATCTATTCATCAAGAAAATAAGGTATTTTATTCTAATTTGGTAATTTATTAATAAAACATGTTTTTACTTTCATTTTAATATCTTCATGTACTGAATATTCTAAAATAATTTGTTTACATAAAATTTTCTTTATTTATCTATTCGGTCAAAAAACTTTTTCTTCTATATAAATGTTCAATAAAATGTTTTCAAAAATGTTTTAATGTTCCAAAATGATTGATTGATTCCATTTTTATTTTATTTTTAATATTTACAATCTTATTTAAATGGATCTTCATTTAAATTTTTCAACCAAGCACCATTTGAATTTTAATAAGAATATAAAAGAAATATTCATTTGAACATGTACGACATGAAAAATATTTTCCACTTTCAAGAGTAGAAAAAGATTTTAAACAATCCTTGAAAATTTTACAACATTATTTTAAAAGTTTATTTTTTTAATATTTGAGATATTTTTTGATTTTAAATAATATTTCCAAAATTGAATAGATAGTTCCCTCAAGAATGTTTTAATGATCTTTTTATGGAAATCATATTCATCAACAAGAACAACCTTTACTATTTATTATGTTTTTCTCAGTAAATAATCCAATTGTACTATCCTTATTATTTATTTAGGTGTTTTTTTATTATGATGATGATATTTTTATGAAACATGTTTTTTTTTCATGAGTTATGATATGATGAATTGTTGAGATGGTCAGGAAACCTGTTTCATTTCTATGGGTTCTCCTATGAGGAATTATTTATAAAATCCATTTCTTTTCATGGGTTCTAATATTATTAATGTTTTATGATATTTAGGAACACATATGTATGATTTTAATTATATTATATTTGGGACATATATTTATCTCTAATTAATTGGTTAAATATTTAGATTTCATGATATAAACAGGACTAGAATAGGGAGTGGACTCAGTTCATTAAGGGAATTCTTCCACTATGATAGTCATGGGAGTAAACCAATACCACTATTATGGTTTTCAAATGTTATACTCATGTTTTAATACCGTTATTCTCATATTATGTTGATATATCACTTATTTACCCTTACTAAGCATCTGAGCTCATCATTTCTTATTTTCTTTTTCTCAGGTTATAAACAAAGGTATTCTTTATGAAATTTATAATAAAGGTGATTTTTATGGGGAACTTAATGGGAAATGATATAGTTCAATTATTACCCAGTTGTTTACATATCGTAGTTTCCAAATTCACTATACCTAAAATATTATTATGTGGATCATTATGTTATCTGATTAATATTAATGTAATATGATTTTATATTTATGAATGATAAGTTTGGGTCCCTATAGGAACATTATGGTGAGTATTAAGGGGATGACTTGAAGAAATATTATTAGTTGTAAGACCATCGTGAGAAAATACACAACAACATTCATTTTTTGTTATTTGTGATTAGCATTTCAAACCAGTCAATAATGTCTACCATAGGATATCATAATCGGTGATAGGTACATCATTGGCATTAGAAATATATAAATTCTATTTATCTATGATAGAAGATTACCATTTTCAGGACCTCATTCTTAGTGACCTCAAACAGATGACTGGAGTGTTGAATTCTTCATTTGATACTACCTAAGGAGTTGAAGTATAGTGGTAATAATTGGTGTTGTAACTCATGGTATCTTTTTTAATATTTTCCTACAAAACTCTCAGGATATTATTGAAATACTCATAAACCTACCTATAATAATTATAATAGGTATTTTTACAATATATTGAGAGACTCAAAAGAGTTTTGATGTGAAAATAAGGGCCACTTGTCTCATATAATCTATCATTGATAGGATACCATATAGGGATTTATCTCCTAAAGGATTTCATGAGACACCTCCAAGGTTGGGATATAATTTTTGAGGTTTTAATCCTAAATGTGTTCATTCAAAACATAAAATTGAAAGAATTTAGTGGGTAAAATAACATATTTGGGTTAACATACTACATCATTCCTTGAGGCTGAGAAAACATCTATGTATCAAATTTCTCGTAATACATGGAAACTGAGGTTAATATTCAATTTCTCCCAACCTGGAAAGGGAATATTATTTTTGATATTTCATTGAGATATAATATTGATTTGATAGAAGATTGAAGAAGATAGATAACGCAAAATTATAAACCCATCAATGTATCATCACAAGTAAGAATGCGTAATAAATTGATCACTTTCATGGGTAAATGATTTCATGCCGACATTACCATTTTTGTTCCCCTAGTGATTTTTTTTAAATTAACAAACTTTATTATTGTTGAAAGTTATTAGGATTGGATAATTATTCTTTAAATTATGAATTGAGGTCGATAGTATTAGTGTTTGTGTCATCCTGTGAAGGGTCCTGTGACCTATTTTGGGAGTCTCTTATATATTTCATAAATATTCATGAAATAACTCCTAGTAAAAATATTATTTATCCTTATTTTTAATGAGATCATTAAATATTAAGAATTAATGGGAATATTGTTATATATCACAGGTTCCCCATCAATATAATAGATAGGTTCTTCATCTTCCCCATAAATGGTTAGTTACACTCTAGTTTAAAACCATGAAACTGGTTGCTATAAAATTTATCTCTATCTAAGGAGTTAATAGTTGTGGATGAGTCAGGATTCTACCTATGAAATTAGTTAACTATTTATCTCTATTAAAGGAATAAAGCTCCACATATTTTGATTCCTTTTAATGTGACACACCAACCCTTTAAGGTTATATAATAAGGACCATTGTGGTTTCTTCTAAGGTCATGCATCCATGAACAAATAAGTTATTTGTATGTTCTTGAATATATGACCAATTATCTTCCTTTAATGGACATGAATCCCAGACATAATATGTATGCTAATATAAATGGTCTTTAATTAAAAACTATTTGAAAATAAATATTTAGTGTAATCAAATTTCTTTTCACAAATATAATATTTAAAAAAACAAACTAGGAACATGCAAACACAAAAATAAAGTCCCAATGTTGTAGATGTTATCTTCTATACTTTATCTTCAAAGTGATTCTATTATTCCTTAATGATGATGAAAATTTCCTTTGTTTTCTAAATCATGTAAAATCATATCTAAATTTCCATTAAATTACACATGTATGGGGTGATTACAAACTCAATAGTATTTTAGCATTAACTGTAATATAATTTCATTAATGAAAAATTATTAAATGAAGATAAAATCAATAATAGTAAATAAAAAATACTTGTATCCCACAATATTGATTTATACAAAATTTCCAAAAACAGTTCTAAAACCAAGCATGAAATTTTAAATCAAAATTTTATAATATTATATAAAACCATAAAACAAATTAATTGATTATAAATAATTCATAAAACAGTTTTTTCTCCCTATAACCATCATTTCGAAAATGTATCCATTTTTTCAAAATTCTATGAAAACCCGCAATCTTTATAATCCATTAAAAATCATCATTTTTCGAATGAAAAAAATCCCATTTTACAAATATCTATGGTAAAATAAATTCTTTTCAAATAACCAATGGAAACTTCATGATTACCAATTTCACACATATTAAATATTTACTACGAAAAATATAATAAACAGATTTCTAGTAAAAAATCCAAGTATTGAAACAATTCTCCACCCATAAACATGGGAAAAATCAAACCATAATGAGTGTCTCCTATTAGAAAAAATCATCCTAACCATTTCCAAATTTAACACATGCTTCACAATTTTTAACTTCACCATGGTTTAATATTATTGGTTTCAAAAATAAGGTCTCACAAAAACCATTTAACACACACAAACACACACTCAAGTCAATTGATAATTCCAAATAAAGCATATCATATTCATGGAAATCCAACAACCATATAGGTTATTTCAAAAAACAAATTACACAAAAATAATAAATTTATTAAAATAATAATAATAAAAGGATTCATTTAAGAATCAAGGATTTAATAAACATAAAAATATTCCATTAAAAATCCTCATTTTGAATTATCAATTTTTATTTAACATATAAATGAGAATAAACCTATAATTTCTAGAAAAACCAATTCCCATAAAAATACTTTTTCTTTAAATCATAAGTTTTCATAAAAGTATTAAATTAAAATATACAATATTTGAGTAATAATCAATAAAACATAATAAATTATTAAATATTATAAAATGGATCAGATCCCGTGGTAAAGTCATATCAACTCAAAAAAATCCTAGTCTAAGTAATCTAGGATCTGGAAACAATACCAAATCATCTAATTATTACAAAGTTATATAATAGAATTCAATCAAAATGTATAAATTCTTGTATTAATAATCATTAATTGTGGCTTTAAAAGTTATAAAGAGATAAAAAAAAGAGACATGAGGAGATATCTATGGACTTAATAAATCAAAAATACACAAAATTTGATTCGATTTTTATTTTATTTATCAGTGAGATAAATTAATTGTTTATGGGTAGTCCCCATTTCTACTTCCAAGAAGTCCAAAAATGACCAAAATATAAATTCGGTGTTAAAATATTTTTTAGGAGTCTAATAACCCTTTAAAAGTAAAATACTAAAAAAAATCACAAACACACATAGTTAAGAAAACTATGCACCTAACCATGCATGAAATATTTGGATTAACTTCTAAGTCACATAGTTCGATCATATGGTTACCATAACCATCCACCTAATATTGTGTCGAATATTAATTTATTTGGAATGCATGATTAACTCTCATGATTATATTAACAATTAAATCTTATCACTTTTTTTATCCAAAAACATTGAATTCAAGAAATAAATTCTAAAAAATATAAAAAGAGAATTCCTATCAAATTTGGGGCATCACATTGGAGATTTATAATTTTAAAAAATGTTTTTTTAGTGTCATCTATTTTTAAAACATTATATTAAAATAACAGATTCATAAAGTGATATACAATTTAAATAAAAAATATAGATAAACAGTAACGTTATTATATTGTTTTATTGAATGTTTATATATAATAATATAAAATTTTTAAATTAAATAGACTATTTTTAAAATATATTAAAACCATTAAAAAATGTTTTTTTTATTTTATTATAGTTTAAATGAAATGAAATATTTGATATTGAGTTTATATAAAGTTATTATATAAAATATAAAATGTTTAAATGATTAAAAAAGTTATTATAAGTATCATATATTTGAAATGTGATGGAATTATTATTAAATATCATGTAAATTAATAATAAAAAATAGTTCACATTAAATTAAATATTAAATATTAAATGTTAATATAATTAATGTCTATAAATTGTGACAAAATTATTAAGTGTTTATAATTATTTATCTAATAAATATTCATAAATGTATATATCATGTAACAATTTATGTTTATTCATTCAATTAGTTTTTTCAACTTTCTATCATTCATCAATTTAATGTGTTATTTTATGATTAAACGCATTTTTTAGACAGTTAAAATACATTTTATAAAATTAACTCTTTCATTATAATGAGTTACAGAATAGGTAGAATAAGTGGTTTAGTTAGGTTAAACCATGTATATTATTTTTTTCATCAATTACAAACTTTAAATTATATGTTGGAAATGATGTATGAAAATTAGGAGTTGTAAATATATTATAATTAATATATTGATAGAACGAGTTTGTGTTAAGCATCTCCCTAGCATGTGGCCATATCTAGAAATGTATGGGTTGAAAACCTATCACATCAAAAATATATAATGTTTGGATTTTAGTTCAATATGATTATAAACCTTTACATAAATGGTATTATATAATAGTTTCATGGGATTTATATGGATATGTTTTAATATTATTGTATTTTAGTTTTATGTGATAAATGTAAATCATGAGTTGTAAAATCTATTATTCATTAATATTTTTTTGAAAATATTAATTTTAATACAGGTATCAAATAAAAAAATACATTTTTAGAAGAATGTATACATAAAGGTAATACATGAGATAATATCTTGAGATTTAAAAAACACTGTCAAATTTTAAGTTTTATATTCCTTCCAAAGTGAACACATGAGAAATAAATTATCAAAACAGTTAGATTTTCCTAAAATAGGTTTCCCTTGTATTTTTTTTACGTAAGGTAAGAAACTTGTGGGTTTCCATAAAATTTTAAGGTTCATTCATCTGTAATAGTTTTTTAGTTACACATTGTTGGGATATCATAAAATTTAGGATGCCTAGGGAATAGATTTAGTAAAATCTATATTATATATTTAGGAAATGATTGTTCTACTAATCTATCGAATATTAATATATAATACGATTGACATTAATGTTTACCTAAATATTTAAAAGTTGAAAGAACTATAAAATTTGAATTATTTCATCAGTTAAATATGGATCCTATCCCACTAATAGATATTGTGTAAAAGTAAAAAAGTGTCTTCATTTCAGTGGGAAAACATTTAACAAAATTCATTATTCAAATTTCTATAAAAAATGGTATTCATATGTTAAAGACATTTATTCTATATAAAATTGAATCATAATAATCAATCATAACATTGATATTAATTCTTGAAAATGAAAATAATAACAGAATAAATTTATTGGGGTGGTATAAAAATATATTAATTTTCTTAAGGGAGAAAAGAAAATTCTATCTGTCAAAGAAACAAATTATAGAGTAGTTGACTACTAAAGGTATTAAAAAAAATCTAGAAAATTATAGGAATTAGAAGAAAAATTCATTATATTTTTATACTCTCATTATTATTTACATGGATCCTAAGTTGTAAATACAAACATGAGAACATGGATTCATTCAAGATGATAGATAACCTAACAAGGATCTACTATGAATAAACAAGGAATGAATATAATAGCATATCAAAGGAATTTTTGAGATATAAAATGATTAAAATAAATACATTACCCACTTATATACTAAATATAATTTGTTATATCAATGAAATTGTGATATTTGTGTCTTCTTTATAGCTATATATTCCAATATACATCATTATAAAATCACTGTCTATGCGGTTTTTATAATTTAATGTAAACTATTATATGAAAAAGTTAAAAAAAATTACATAATCAAAACAATATGATGATGATAATGATTAATTAACTTTCATGAATATATTTTAATGGAATTTAAATTTGGTTTCCCTTGATATTTAATTTTTTTACCTATTTCACTTTGATTTTTTTTTATTAAACATTTCTGATAAAATTTTAATATCAATAATTTTTTCCTCAATTTTTATTTAATTAATTTATGTTTCTATTTATAATTCAATTAAAAATAAAAAACAATATTTTTTCAATATTTTTATCCATTTCATGAGAAGAATACCATCTATAAAAGACCAATTTTCATCTTTGGGAGATTAACTATAAAATTAAAATAGTTATATATGTTTTCTCTCTAATCATGTAAGCTTATAATAATTTTGAAAATATTGTATAATTATATGAGTAAGATTAAATGATCTTTTTGGTATTCTATGTAATAATAAATTGATTTTTGGGATGGATATGTAAGATTAAATTCAATCTAGATTCACTTACAGAAATATTTTCATTTTTTCATGAAATTGAAATGTTAATATTGATATGTAATATTAAATATTGAATTTTAAAGGATGTGTAAGGGAAACAATGTTTCTATGGGGATGAGTGATATTTTTTATGTGTCATATTAGAATAAATTGAAGGTATATAAGAGTAAAAGAAGCTCATTTGAGAAATATTCCCTAACAAGTATTGCTTAATTTTTTTACATTTCACAAGATAATAGAATATCATGATTTGATGATATGATAAATTCTAAATGGCATTCATTAACTTTAATGTTGACTGGGGAATATATCTATAATTTATTTTTCAGATAGAAAATTACTTTGGTAATCTAAAATGTAGATATTTTATATAGAAAGGGAAAAATTTTCCTGGATCATGGAACTTTTAAAAAATAGTTACATGATGTAAAAGTAATGATCAAGAGGATACAAATACATGAAATAGATCTTAGGAATAAGATACATTCATAAAAATCACAAGGTGAAAGGATCTCAATTTCAATGAAAAAACTATGAAGAGAGTAACCTAGTATTAAGGGGTTATTCACAATTGGTAGAAGAGAATCATCACCTAGGATATAGGACTAGAGTAAGAAGTTGGTGATAGAGTTTTACACCATATAATACCTTCTTACTCAAACTTTTTATATATATCATCAGTGGATAAAAATTTTTAGAGGATATGAAAGTGATATAAATTATTAATATATTTCAATTAGTGAATATTAGAAAAAAATTCAAAAAAAAACTTAAAGATTAAATTATTGGATCAATAATTAAATTAATCTAGGGTGAAGTTGATGGAGTGAATTTGGAAAACTAACCCAATAACTATAGTATAGAATATTGAACACTATGAGATATAATTTCTAAAAATTGAAGTAGTATTTTAATCAAAATACATTTTTTAAATCACCACTTATAAACGACAAGAAAAGCCTTATGGGTTCTCTAAATATTATGAGAAAATTAGGGTGAATCTAAAACAATAATCCTTGTCCTAAGTAATTTTTTAAATAAATTTCTATTGTAAATTCAACAAACGTTTAGTACAAAGTATATTTACTCCCTGGATCTCCCCAATATTATGACACTTAAACCAAGGGTATATTAAGTGATCATTATATTTTAATAAAACTACAATAAAATATTAATTTTTAATATTTCATGGAACATAAATTCTATTTTTTCAATATGAATATAGATTTTTAACAAAAGTGGTCAAAATAATCCTTGAATGTGTTTTTGAAATTTTCTTTTAGAAATAAAATTTATAAATAATTGAAAATTTATTATTTAACTATTACCCATTTTATTTATAATAATATAACATAATATTTATAATTAAATATTTTTATAAAATATATAATATATAAATAAAAATAATATCATTTGGAGGTAAAAAGGGATATTTTTAAGAATACTATTTTTCTTAAAAAGTCTTGATTTATTTCCATGTTAATAAATTAAAAGGTATTTAATGATTATTTATTTAAAATAAATTTATATATTATATTTAATACTAAATTAATATAAACCCATAAAATTATTATTACTATTCATATATTTAATATAAAATCTTTGTATGCTTGAAAATTCATTTGTTGAAAACCCTTTTTTCAACATGTTTTTGGGGTTTATTTTTAAATTAAATTCATCCAATTGAATTGAATTGGATAAAATGTAATCCATATTTGGAATGATAATAATTAATATTATTTAATAATATCAATTTAATTTTTTTCATAATGAATTGATAATAAAGTTAAAATTAATTACTACTGTTAAGGTTAACATAGGTTTATTAGGGGTTAATCTCAAAATATAATGGTCAAAATGACCTAAAATTTTGGTGAAACGCTATTGGTTGGTTTTATTTCCATCATAAACTTATAAAATTAAAATATGAGCCAGTTTTTATTTTTATGTACAATAAAGTGACATGAAAGTATAAAAAATATTGATAATTTACAAGTGTGTCATTCACCTCAATTATAAAAGGGAAAATCCTCTCTTAAATTCATCAAACGTATAAAAATATCTTGATAAAAAAACCTAAAAAAGTATCCACAACATACTTAGTCACTTTCTATTTTTTATCAAAAAATTCAAACCCTACGGTCTTTGATAAGAGATCCAAAAGAGGTTTTCATAATTGAAGATAATTGTCTTGCCCAAGCTCATGTTTTCTTACATGTTATTTTACCAAATTAAGTTATTATTGAAAGAATAAAATATAATAATATAAGTATATCACATATTTTTAGATTATATTATGTTGATTTAATAATATTTATCCATCTCTTTCTCCATGAAATGGGAAATAAAACCATTGCTCATGTACATTAGTGTACCGCAATGCGAATCGATGAATGTTTTTCCATCACTAACTCGTGTGGATTGGAAAAATAATTGAAATAATTTATATATATATATATGATAATTATAAAATTATATATATTTTCGAAAATTAATATACCATCCACTTCCTTGACCTTTAAACCATTAAAGAAATGATAATTTCACTTATGCATACGTACAACCAACTATCTCCAAGAAGCAATGTAATTCATTTTCTAGGTTCCAATATTATGAATGATTATAAACAAATTTATAATAAATAAATATAATATTTAAAACTTTAATATCATTCTTTATATGATGAAATTATATCCTATAAATAAGAACCATAACATTAATGAAAAAAATATGTTTGAGAAAACGAAGTAGTTGACACCGAAAACAATTGTAATAGTAAAATATTATTAATGAAAGGGTAATAAATGTTATAAAGAAATGATATATGATATTATAAATATGAATATTATTTTTTTCAAATTGACCATATGTTTAAAACAATTATACAAGAGGTTAAATCTTGTTCAAATAAAGGAAATCACTGGGTAAGGGATTTCATCTCAGCTTCCATTCCATTGAGATAGATTTGATATTATTCACCTATTTACATTTATGTAGCCTATATACTACCCCTTTTATATATTTAACATTAGAGCCAATTTATTCATTATGATAATTTTTTAATTCATGTTTTTTATTTCAAGTTGTTTAAATTTAAAAGATACCAAATACGTAAGAATTTATTTAACATTCACACTTTTTTTCAGATTTATTATATTTTCATTGAAGGAATATTTTAGTCAATCCTTCATAAAGTTTAATTATTTTCTTATATTAAGGATATTTAAATATTTTATATATTTTCAACAAACGTTTTCCCACTTTAGAAATTTTATTAATGAATTAAACTATTAAAAGGAAAATCAATATTATTTCTATTTTTGATAAGGTGAATTTTTCTTCCATGTCCATATTTTTCAAAATTATACTCAAAAATTCATTTTTATAACTCATATAATTATTGAGGAAATTTTCTATTATCCTTAACTTTTTAAATGGTTTTAAAATCATATTTCTAATCTTTTCCAAAATTTTCATTAAAAAAGTCAAAATGAATGTTTTTAACATATACAGTGATAACTGACATCCCCATCACCAAAACCATTTTACAATATTTAGCTTCTTCTACATGTTTTTAGTTAATTTAAAAATAATACTATTTAATGAAAATATTTTTTTAATATTTTTTCAAATGTTATTTATTCTTCCAAATGATATGATTTTATTAAAAACCTATATTTTTTATGAATTGATGGTCCCTTCTTATACCTTTTAAAATTTTTGGTCATTTTATTTATCTTTAAATATTCAATTTTTTATGATCTTTATACATTTCAATTCTCTTAAATATTTATATTATATTTATCATGTATATAATTATTTGTTAAATCTTATAAACTTTTTATATATGGCATTTTATTATGAAATTCATTTGATTGGCTGGGAAAAATCATCATAAATTTGTATTCATCAATAAATTTAGATATTTATTGATGAGGAATATTGTTTATCAATTGAATTAATCATTCAATATATTAGGAATAAATTCTAAATTAAATGATTTGTGGGTGTTAGTAATTTATAGTCCCTGAATTCATTGAAAATTATCATGAGATAAATTAATTTCCCAAATCAAATGGTTTTTTCTGTAAAACAACTCATTGTTTTAAACTATATTTTCACAAGGTCTTGATGGTATAGATATCATGATGTTTGATATTATGATATCCATTACTAAAATTTTCCTTCATTAAGAATTCTATTACAATTATCCATGAGATTTTTCCTTTGATATTATCCATAGATGGATTTCGTGCCCAACTTATTGATTAAATGGAATGTTTTCTCAGTTATTTACCATCCTATATTAATTTTAGATTATTTAATCATGATAGATTTCATTGTATGTAACCATTAATGATAATTTGAGATCACATGTATTTTTTTTCCTTTCTCCAAGGTATAAAGGAAAAAAATTTCAATGAATTTCAAAGATGTTAAACATTTTCTTTTATTCTATTTTGTATTTATTCCAAATGTAAAATGGGTATCATGTATGTAACTGGTTCCCCAAGACAACTAAACTAATCATTACTTCAGGATCATAACCCTCATATCTATTCCAATGTAATAAATTAAACATTAACTCAGAGTTATTAGATTTGTTTTGTTACTGTTGGTATTAGAGGAAGTCTAGTACAATCCTTGGGAACTAGATTTAGGAAAACATAAATTATAGAACATAACCCGATTATAGTCTTTAAAGATATGTTAAATTGTGTTTTAATATCCTAAATTTTTAGTAAGGTAGATATTTTTTGGTTTTTCTTAGTAATTAATCTCTTTTTGGATACTATAAGTGGATGTGGTTTTGGAACAAATTCATCTATGGGAAATCATCCTTAATATAGTTGGTTTGATTATATCTCAACCAACATTCTGTTTCATGGTTATTGTTCCCTTACTATGAACCTGGTTTGAAACTCTAAGTGGATATTATTTGGTTAATTCACATTTTCATTAAACCAATATGAAGTATTTGGAAATATATTTATGATATAATTATATTCCCAATGAAACCAAGTATATAATTCTAAGATTAATAGTTCATTTTTTTAATTTTTTTAAGTGTTATACCATATTTGGAATCGTACATTATGATTTAAAATTCATGATTTTCTGATCTAATCCTTTATATTCCATTTTTATAAATGGAACCTAGAATAAACAATTTTATAAACAGTTTTGAAGCCAACACATCTAGAGTTGAATCTGATAAAATCATGGGTATATTGTGATATCTAACTTAGAATACTTCAAATAACCTTGCCTAAATGGATAAAAATTATGTTCCATAGCATGATACACCTATATTGGATAATTTGGTGTGATAGAATCCTCAATTATTTAGTGGAACTGTTAATCCATTACATATTAAGAGCTAGATTAAGTCCCTTGAAAAGATATTTCAAGATTTGGAATGTGATGAAACGTAAAATTTTATACTAGTAGTGTATTTTATCAAGGGATATTCTGATCAATAGTTTTCATTGATCTAGAATACTGGGGTGGAAGATGAAATAGAACACATAGAATATAGATTTTTAAAAGTAGCATTCATGGGAAAATATTTACCACATGAAAAATGAATGGAAATATAGAGAAAGTTTAGTAACATAAACTAAAAGAAAGAATAAATTATTTTCGAGTATAAGGCTACCTTTAAAAAACAATTCGGGTATTCTACAGATTAAAAACATTATTAAGAATACATGATTAACCATTTATTTGAAGGGAACATGACAAGTCTTTGGAGGGGACTGGTTTCTCAAATTTTTTCATCATATATTGAAATAGTTTTTCACACCATAAAAAACAAGGAATACTCTAGATATTATATATTAAACAAGAATTAAGAGGATAATATGATGTTAAAACACAAAGAAAAAATCCATGGATCAAAGAAGATGAAGAAACTGAATAATTTTTCATCATTTTAACATCTTAGAAAATAACTTAAGGGAATGGGATTATGTTACAAGTGTAGAAACAATGGTCATATATCTTATTATTGTAAGGGAAAGAAAGAGACAAATGTTATCTTATGATTCAACTATAAATAAATGTAATGTTATTAAAACTAGTTTCTCAATCACCAAGGGAATCTACCAATAGTGAGGCCAAGGGGAGAAGGACAAGCTTATGTGATCACTAAAGGGGATGTTGATGTTCCCAGATATATGGTGGGAGATAGTTGAATATTATCCTAAAATTTAGATAATTATTTATTTGGTTATAGATCCTTACACTCTTTTATATATTCCATATTTTTAGAACAAATTATATATTTACCTTGAACCATAAAAGGGGGTTTTCAATCATAATTCTTGGTAAAAATGTCATAATAATAAGGATGTGTCAGGAAGGTTCCATTATGACTCATAAACATACCCTATTTGTAGACTTTGTTATTATAAATATGTTTGAATTTGATATAATAATTTTTAAGGACTATATTTCAAAGTATAATTTAATAATATATTTCAAGGATAAAAAATTAATTTTTATGAGAAATGTATGGAATTTTATTTCTTTAGATAGGAGGCTTCATAATTTGATTTACTTATAGATCCACCCCCAATAGAACTTATGAATGATATTCTTAGGGAAGAAGATAAAACACAATATATGGATGGAAAAGGTATTCCTAAATTTAGGATGTACCAATTAAACAAGAATACATTGTTACATTTTCTGATGAATTACCTGGACACCCACTAGGGCATAAAGTTGATTTTCCTATTGATTTAATTCCAGATAAAAGGCCAATATAAAATACTGCCTATAGAATAGCTACAATAGAATTATTGGATTTGAAGAAATAATTAGAGGAGTTGTGTGATAATGTATTTAGTTTCCCTAGGGTTTTACCTTGGGTTAACCATGTTCTTTTCTTTAAGAAGATATATGGATCCATGAGAATGTGCATTGATTAAAGTTAAATCAATGTTATTGTGATAAAGAACATGTATCCTCCACCTCACTTTGATGACTTATTCAGCAAACTTCACATAACTCAATATTTTTTGAAGATTGAACTTTGTTCTGGGTATAATAAATTTAATATAATTAATGAAGGCGTTTCAAAGATATAATTTCAAATGAGCTATGGAAATTATGATTTTACAATAATTACATATGTATTAACTAATGCACCATCTTTTTTATAGATCTAATATATAGAGTATTCAAGGGATGTCTTGATAATTTCACTATGATATTAATTACAGAAATCTTGGGGTATTGTAAAAGATATTATTACCTTTAAAATAATTTTTGGATCATTCTTGAGACTCATACAAGAAAATAGTTATATGGGATATTTATAAAGTGTGATTTTTTTTCTCCGTGAAGTTTCTTTTCTTGTCCATATTGTCTTTAAGGATGGAATCTAAATTTAATATACAAAAAAAAAGGTAGTCAAGAATGATCTACACCAATGAACATAACTAATGTACATAGTTTCTTTGATTTGGTGGGTTACTATTGGATATTTATACAAAAAAATCCCATATTGGCTAACCCATTAACCAAGCTTACATATAAAGAGGTTAGGTTCATATGGAAAAAGTAATATGAAGAATGTTTTTTAGGAATTATATAGGATTTTTTTTAATTCTATAATTTTAACTCTATAATCAGAAAATGATTGATTGGAGATATAAAATAATGCATTAGTGAATTTAAATGGTTATTTACATGTATAGAATGATAATGTTATTTCGTATTCATAAATATAACTAAATACCTATAAATTGTAAAATCTAACTCATGATATTTCATTTGAATATATAATATTTTATTTGATTATATATAGACATTATCTCTATGGTAAAATATGAGAAATATACACAGTTCATAAGAGATTAAAATAAATATTCTCAAAGATATATCTCAATATGATGAAAATATGATAGATCAAATTACTCAAGGGTTATTATTTCTCAATTAACTACCATTCATATAAGGAAAATAAGTAAGTGGATGTATTGAGAAGTAATGATTAAGAAGTTATGAAAACAATTATTATTGAATATGATATTATGTCTATAGATCATGTAAAGATACATATTTTAATTATTAAGGAAGGGAAGATATAACTATTTTTTCAAATGGTTTTCAAACTATATTTATTGAAAAATAAAAAATGTTTCAAATCTAGTGATTAGAATATTTAGAAAAAAAATTAATGTTGTGAATGATGGTAAATTGGTGGATATCATTTTGGAAGATGGCATGCAGAAATTTAGAAATAAAATATGTATTCCATCTATACTTGAACTAAAAAGGTAACTCTTGGATAGTGATTATAACTAAAATTTATCTCTACACCTGGGTATCTATATAATGTATAGATATTTTAGGGAACATTTTTTGTGGAAAAACATGAAGTGGGAAATTTAGGATTATATATCAAGATTTTTGGTTTTTAAACAGGTTAAGTGTGATAAAAAGTAACCAAGAGGACTCATTCAACCTATACCTATTACTATGTGGAAATGGGTTGAATATACTATGGAATTGTTTACTGAATTAGCAGATAATCCAAAAACTATTGACTCAATATGGGTTATTATTGATCACCTAACCAAATATACCAATTTCCTTGGTATAAGGGAATATTTACATCTTGAGAACCTTGAACGACTCTATATTAATGATTTTATAGGACTTTTTGGTGAAACTCTTTCAATTTTTTCTAACCATGTTCCTTGATTTAAAATTTAATTTGGGAATATATTTCAGAAGGCTCTTAATATGGAGCATTATTTGAGCATCTTTTAACCCACTCAAAATGGTGAATAATTTTTAGGGACTACTCAAACATTATATGACATGTTGAGTTCATGATCACTTGAAATTAAAGGTATGTGGGATCAATATTTACACTTTTTTTTATTTTTCCTATAAAAATAGTTTCCATTCAAGTATTAAAATTGTGTCCTATAAAGAATTATATGGAAAGATATTTCATACTAAAACTTATTGGGATGATGTTGGTGAAAGGAAATTTATAGGCCTAGAAATTTTTATGGATGCAAGGAAAAAGGTAAATACAATTTAGAATCATATAAAATTAGATAAAATTTGGAAAAATATATTTGGTGATAACTAGAGGAATTATTTGTATTATCTTGTGGGAGATCGCATTTTCATAAAAGTATCTCCATGGAAGGTTGTTATATGGTTTATTAAGAAAGGTAAAGTAAGACCTAGGTACATCAGACCTTTTGAAAAATATGGAAAGGAAAATAGATTTCGATTACTAAATGTATATTCTTCCAAGCCTCTCTAAATTACATGATAAGTAATGTATAAATTTTTTAAGGATGTATATTTCAATATTGATGCATATTCTCACCTTTAAAGAAATAGAATTCACACATGATATATCTTATTTTAATGATCCTATACAGATTTTTGAAATGACAGAGAAACTATTGAGTAATTATATGAATCAACTTGTAAAAGAACTTTTTAGAAATCATAAAATGGATGAAGAAACATGGGAACCAGATGTTGTTATGAAGAATATCCACTCTCATTTTTTTAGAATGTAATATCCTTGAAAATTTCTAGGATGAAACTTTTGTATAGGCGAATAATGTAACACTTGAGGATCAATTATAGTAAGTGAAAATTATAATATAATAAAACTATGATAAAATATACATTTTGATATTTTAGGGTATGTAAATTTAAATTTTATTGGATAAATCTCAATTTTTAACTTTCTTGGTCAAAATAATCATAAAATGAGTTTTTGAATATTTCCCTTAGAAATAATATTTCATGAATAATAAAAAAATTAGTATTTAAATATTACTCCGTTTATTTATTATAATGTGTTATAATATATATAATTAACAATTTATTGAATTAAAATTTTATATAAATAAATATAAGGTAATTTAGAGAAAATAAAGTGATATTTTTCATAAAATTATTTTTTAAATAAAAGGAAACTTTTATTTACTATATTATTAATTAAAATAATATTTAATAATGAATAATTTCAAATAAATTTATAAATTATATATTTAAATAGTTTAATTTAATTAAATATAATTATTTTTACTATTATTATAGTTAATATAAGGTCATCTAATTCTTTATAAATTCTTTTCTTGAAAAACAATTTTTCATCTTGATGTGCGATATTATTATTTAATTAAAATTTTCCACTTATTTTAATTTAATTTAATAAAATGGATAAAATAATTGGTATAATTATAATTAATATTAATAATAAGTTTTAACTTAATTTTTGGGCATAATTAATATGATCCAATACATTTTAGAGCCATATTTCAAAGAATGTGACATGATATTATTGAAAATCATTGAAAAAATCACTAGTTTGCCTCTCACCTCAATTATGAAAGGGAACATCCTTCCTTAATTTATTCACATATATCAAGAAATATATCTTTTAAACCAACCCAAATATTTCCTCAAAATATTTAAACATTTTCTAGTTTTTCTAGTCTTCCCAAGAGACCAACCATGTAGTCCTTAATAAGCAATCCAAAAGAGATTAGTCTAAGTAAAGTTATTTTTCTTAACCAAACCCTTTAATTTTTTACTTCTTAATTAACCACCATAAATTATCACCTTAAATTTCCAATATAATAAAACGATTATCTCTCCTATAATGAGATGTTATTATGTTGATGTAATAATATTTATCTATCTCCTTCCCTATAAAATGGGAAACAAAACCATCTCTTGTCTGTATGGTACACCACCGCTTCAGGAACCAAAGACTCAAATGGATATCCATGATGATAGAAATAATAAATATATATTATAATTATGATATAATATTTTATGTAGATAATTATAATATCATCAACTTACTTACCCTTACACCCATTTGTGAACTAATAATGTCACTTGTACATGCGTATGACCTACAATCTCCATGAAGTGATGTAAATCATTTTCTATGTTCAAATTTTAAAAAAGATTTAAAAAACTATCCAATGAAAAAATATGACATTTAAAACTTTAATATTAATCTAGGATGACAAAACCATATCTTATTTCTAAGAAATAGAACCTTCGTTGAAAATCATGCATGGGGAAATGTATAAGTTAACACCTTCAACAATGGTAATAATGAAATATTATTAAGGAAAGTGTGATAAGATGTTATAAGTAGATAATATATAATATTACAAATATAGATATAATTTTTTTTATAAATTAATGACATATTTAAAAAAATTATATAAGAGGCTAAATAATGTTCAACTAATGGAAAGTTTGAGGTAAAGGATATCGTCTCACATTCCATTCCATTTAGTCAAATTTGATATTATTCACCTATTTAATTTTATGTGGTGTATATACTCCCCATTAATATATCTAACAATAATAAAGATTTATTAATTTTGATTCATGTTTATATTCATGTTTATTCATTCAATGGGATTCAGTTTAAAATTTACCAATTTGGTATGAATTTATTTCAAAATTTCACTTTATTTTGTGATTGATTATATTTTTATTGAATGAATCAAATAATTTATCCATCACAAGCTCTAATAATTTTCTTATACTATGTACACTTAATAATTTTCCATATTTTCATCTAATATTTCACCTTTTTAGAACTTCAATAAAAAAATTAAATGTTTAACATAAAATATAATCTTATTTCAATTTTTGATTGGGTACATTTTTCTTCCATGTCCATATTTTTAAAAATTATTTTAAAAAATACATTTTATTACTGAGCTTAATTTTTTAAGAAGATTTTATATTATCTTTTACTTTTTAAAAAGTTTGAAAATAATCTTCAAAATATTTTTAAAGGGTTGTAGTAGAAAAAATGTCAAATGGAATATTATTAACATATAATATGATAATAGAATTATATGCCACTGTAACTATTTTAGGATATTTATCTTCTATACATATTTTCAATTATTTTAAAAATAAAAAACATTAATGAAAATATTGTTTTAATATTTCACTATGATGTTATTTATTCCATCAAAGAAAATTATTTCATTGCAAAATCTATATTTCTTATGAACCAATAGTCACCTCTTTTCCCTTATTAATTAGGTAGTTATTAAAATTCTCTTGAAACATTAAATTTATTTTGAAAATTGTAAATTATATTTATATATAATATATATATATATTATTTTTATTATTATCATATATATGATTATTTCCTAAACTATATACCATTTTTACATACAGTGTTTTATTATAAATGTTATTTGATTGACTGAGGAAAACCATGATAAATCTGTATTTTTTATTCAATAGATATAATTAATTATGAGAAATATTTTTTATGAATTGAATTGATCATTAAATATATTAGGAATGAATTAGATATTCTATCATAGATGGGGCCCTAATATAGATATCACCTTTATGCTTCAAAAGGTATAATGAGTCAAATTAGTTGGCTATGTTTCTAGTGTATACCTACCCATAGTTTTAATCTATTTTGGGTAAAGGTCTTGACGGTATAGATATCATGATTTCTTAGATAATTAATTCAAATATTTAAAATTTCCTTCATTTCAAATTTAGTTATTACTATCCATGATATTTTTTTGTTGATAATATCTATGGAAGAATATTCTTCCAAAGTTATTGATTAAATTGAATGTGTTTTTCGTTATTTAATATGATATATTAATTATACATTATTTACTCATGCTATTATCAATTACATGTAACCCTTACTGAGAATTTTAGGTCTCGCATATTTTTTTCCCTTTCTCCATTATATAAAAATGAAATATTTGAAATATTTTCAATGATGTTGATCATTTTATTTTCTTATTTTTTATATTTTATTCCCAATGTAAAATGGGTATGATGTGAATTTTTGGATCTCATAGGATACTAAACTGATCATTACTTTGGTATTTACCCCCGTATCTATTCCATTGTAATAAAGTGTCCACTGACATTATGTTACTGGAATCTGGGTTGTTATAAATATTTTATCTCAATAATTTAACCTTATTCTATCTCTTATTATTATTGTTTTTAAACAATCATTTACTCTTTAATTCCTATTGGAACAAATAAAAATATATTCTTTTCATGTTATATAAGTTTCATAATATTCATCTAAAAATTTTTTCTATACAAAAGTAATACTCGACCAACCCTCGTATTTTCCATGTGATTTTGACATGGTTTCTCAGTAGTTTAATCCATTGATGACCATGTTATATGGTATGAGTATTATATAACATTCACTTCACAAATCCACCAAATTCATTTAGAATCATTATTAGGGATAAGCATAACTGGACAACTTATTTACATTTACTATATTTAAAAAACATTAATTTATTTATTTTATATATTAAATTTTACATTTTATACAATTTCACACTTATAATTACCATTTTCTACTATAAAAACATTATATTCAGTATATGTTCACCATAAGATCACTCCATGCTAATTTAATTCTATTTATCCTTGAAATTAAGAGATATTTTTAGAAATTATTAATGAAAAAAATAGAATACGTGGAAGAGAATCATTTATTTAGAGTGAATCCTAATAAAATACTTCTATAATTCCATGGTTTTTTGGTACAATATTAATAAGACTCACAAATATTCAGAGATTTGCAGGTGCCAAGTTTTTTTTCTAATCCATATTTTATATAATTGGATCCAAATGAAAATAATTATGATTTGAAACATCCACATTTAAAATAACTACCTAAATTAAATGGTGTTCCATTCATGGATGATTTGGATGTCATAATGGGTTTCCTAATAATACCTCGATATATACCATTTAAAATAGCATCATTAGAAGAATTGTGGATGATGTGTTTTCTATATTTTATGAAAGTATATGCTTGGAATTATATTATGTAGAAAGAGGATTATTAATTTGTATTATGGGATGATATATATAATTATTTAATCAATATGTTTTATAAAATTACTAGTTCTAAGAATGAAACACTATGTTCAGTAGCATACATGATATGCTACATCGTGCTTAAACAAACAACTAAATATTATTATTTAAATGTTACTGTTATAACCTAGTTATTAGAATGACGAAAATGAATAGTATCAACTGAATTATAATAATATGGTTTAGAAGTGTTTAAATAATTATTCATTGGTTACTAAATTTATTATAAATGGAAATAAAAACCAGTTGCATATAAAGGATGTGTTTTTATGAAAACCTATTTAAAAAGCGTCTAATTGTGTTTATAAAACCATATCAATCTTCATACATTTTATTAATTGAAAATATATTTTATATATTAAATTTGGTTTTTTAAATTCATTTTATATGTTTTCTAGATATTATATAAGAACAAATTCAATGTTTTGAATAAAGGAAGAATTTTTCTAAAAATGCTATTTTACCACCTTTTAATGGAGAACCCTTTTTAAATTTAGTTATTGACACCTATAAATGTTCTATTTGACAAAATAAACTTCTTCTTTAGAATCAAGACATCAAAATTTACTTTTTATGTATTTTTAATATTTTTTGATAACTATCATGCTTTGATGAATAGTAAATATAGACTAAATTTTAATTGGAAACAACCCCTTCCATCGAGATAATTTATATGGATAATCATATTATTTAATGGTCTTAAAGTATAAATGAAATATATTTTTATAATTTATTATAATCATGTTCATTGGTATTAATTATTTATTTAATTTGGATGTAAAAACATCTCAATCTTTTTCAATGCATTAACTTTAAAAAAAATTCCACTTTCTCATTTTTACAATGGGTATTGATTTTAAATTAAAATTTTCAAATTCTGTGTTTTGAATTTAGAAAAATTGACTCCATATTTGGAATTATAAGGTAAAAATTTTGTAAATAGTTACCCTTAATTTTTTGACATTATGAATACTAACTTCAGTAATTATTTTTATTTACCATGGTTAAAGGATAAATTAGGTAAATAAGGGTAAAAGAATAATATTATAATAATATAAAACTATCATAAATATTGTACTAATCCTATTTTATGAGATATGACTGACAATGATAATCTGTAGGATGAAGTTTTGTCATTTGGGAGCCACTTGGGTGTGAAAATGACATTTTGTAATATTTAGTTTAAAGATAAGGGAACTATAACATAAACAAGTATCTTTTACTAAAACAATTTTAATATAGGGTTATATAACTGATATCTATGACTATAAATTTTCATTATAAAGATAAAAAAATTTCCCACATCATATTATTTTTTTATAGTGTTTAGACATTAAATAAATAACTTTATTTATAACATAATGATGATGTAGTGATTACCTTATTAATGAAAGATTCAAATAAATGATATTATAAATATTAAAAATTAATTAATTTGAACATTTTTATGTCATACACGAATTTTCTGGATGATTATTACATATTTTATTTTATTTAATGATTTTTTAGAAGAAATAAAGTTGTTATTACTAACAGAAATCAATTGCAAAATAGTGTCAAAATTTACATAAATGTGTTTTTTTTAAATAATATTTTATTAAATGATATAATAGTACTAAAACTCTATGATTCGTCTAAATAACTTATATAATGCTCTAAATTTTATTAATGATCCCATTTTGATTTTATTGTCATTTTATAGTAACTATAGTAACCATATATTATGAATGTATAAGAAAACATGGTAAGAGTTAATGTTTTTAACTAAGGGATAAAGCTAAAAGATAAGGTTAATTTGGTGACCAAAACTTGTATAAAACCAATTTTTTGAGAGGATTTAGACCCATAATCATCTTAACCTATAAATATATCACTTTGGAACTATTATACTTCTAAAATAAATTTATAATAAAATATTATTTCAAGACATTCCTAAATTTCTCCTCCTCCCTCTTATAGAAGGCCACTACTTCTACCCATATAATCACACCTCTAAATCCCATTGGCTCATCCAAATTATACTAAAATATGCTCCCAAAATCTCTCCATTTTTCATAGAGTCCAAAATTTGGAAGATATCCATCCTAAAGAGACCATTTGTGAACATCAAAAGGAGATACTCGAAAAAGAGGTATTTATTTTATCACTTCATTCAAAATTGATTTGTTCTTCTACTTCCTATTATTATGTCATTTCCATACTAAAGTAATGAATCCAGTATATAATACATGATAGAATTATATTATAATTATGGTATAACCTTATTCTTTCTTTTATCCATTATATGAATAACAATATCACCATGTGTGCATACGTATGGCTTACCGTCTCCACTTCATGGTGTAAGTTTTTATTCAACAATACTTAATTTGGATGGGTATAATGATGATTATAATAGATTTAAATAATTAATATAACATGATAATTTTTATTTATAATTAATATACCATCCAATTCAATACTTTTAACCATTAATAGAATGATATCATCGCTTATGTGTAAGTATGGCCTACATCTCCATGATGCGATGCAATTCATTCTACATGATATTAATTAAACCATGATTATATATATAAATTAACTGAATAAATATGATATATATTATATTTATATTGACTATATTCTTTTTAAATTTTTATTTAGAACATACCTTTATTCTTTCCATAATGTGTAAATACGCTAATTTCATTTGAGGAAGTGCGGACTACCGCCCCCTAAAAGTGATATGACTCGTTCATGCCATACATGGAACATATAAAGGATGTAATTAATGAACTTATGTAACATATATAACATATATATTATACATTAATTAAAATATACCTATTTATCATTTTGTTTTCATTCCTTTAATATGATAAAGAAATAAATGTAGCCTTTATGCGTACTTACGGCCTACAGTCTCCATGAACGGCGCATTTCATTTCTTATCTCCAAATATTATGGATATAGTAAATACATATATACTGGATATATATTATATTTATATCATGAATAATATTATTATATAGAAGATTTAATTTTGACTATATAGACAATTTACATCAAAACAAGTTCATTTCTTACTCAAGTACCAAATATCAACAAAACGACCGATATGAACTTAAATAATTATTTAATTTTTATAACGTGGTATTAAGTGATATAAAAAGAATACTAAACATGTAAATGTTTATAAATAAATTATAAATTAAGCTATGTTTATTATTTAATAACATAACGATTGTATGTGACGAGTCGACCTCAAGGTAAGGGTATTCATCTCAATCTACTTTAATTGAGGCAATTATTGATAATATCCACCTCTATTATTTTATAAGGTGTATATACAACCACTATGACCTTTCATATCTTTATTTTATCAATAATAATTTTATTTATTAATTCATGGATATTAATATTTAAATGATCAAAGTTACATGGGAGAACTTGAACTTTTAAAGATTAGTTATCATATCTTTATCGTCATGATTTTAATTTACATATTTATTTATGTAGATATAAAATAATTATAAAGGAAATTTTATGTATATCTATACTTTAATTCAATGTTTTCAATTAGTTTATTTTTATTAAAATCATTTTAATTACTTTACAAAATGAAAAAAAGGAATGTTATTTGTTTTGATGTATACAGTGATAACGACTTCTCCACTACTATAAACGTAATTTCATATTTGGATTCCTCTATAAGCCTTAATGTATTTTAAATAAATACCTTATTCATTTATTTGGGTATGTTTGTATTGAAAATGAGTGCTTAAATGAAAATGGTATTTTTATACTGAAATTTTTTTGATATTGGATTAGATGAATTTTCCAAAAGGGTTTTGTGATGAACGTGTTTTTGAAATGGTACTTGAGAATTATATGAAACAGGTGAGCCCAATAGGGCTTATATGAAGTATTAAGCCCCATTATATCTTACGAGTGAACTCAAAACATCTTATACGAAGGTTTTATCCCTATTATATCTCACAGGTGAGCCTGATATAGCATATATGAAGGGTTGATCCCCATTATATCTCATGAAGGATGGGTGAGCCTGATATAGCTTATACGAAGGGTGAGCCCCATTATAACTCTCTAATTAATTGGGTATTTTGAAGATGGAATTCGACCGTACGATTATTCCCTTTTTAAGAGTGGAAATAATAGTGATATGGTAATGATGTCCCAGGGAACCTATGTCATTTTTAAATTCATCCAATGAGATTTCAAGAAAAAAAATTAATGGGTTTTCATGTTTTCACTGGACTAACAATTTACTTTATTTATGTCCCTTACTGAGATTTTGGTGTTCATCCCAAGTTTTAAATGTTTTCATAGGAATTAAAGAAGAATAGAGTTAAGGATGTGATCATGGAAAATTCATGTTGTTTAATACATCAAACGAACCATGTTTCTTTTTAAATTGTTTTTGATATATGAAAAAAATAGTGAGTATAAGTGTCTACCTGTAATATTCAAGTTGTTATGTATGCGTTACGGAATAATTCTCAAAAGCTCTAAGCCTTAAAATATCTTCAATGAGAATTTAAGTCAAATTATTAACTTATCTCAAGATTAAGTAATGTTTAAGGTTGGGGCCTTGTAGTTGGTATCAAAGGATGGTTTAGACAAATTCGGATATTAGGATGTTCTCTTAAGAGTTGTTGATATCATAATGGGTTTATACTTTTAAGATTAATCATAATTTCAATGTCTTAGAAATCCCTTTTGAGGCTTATGTTATGAAATTTCAAGGTAATTAATGGTATTTTTGGAGACATGTATTGTTGAGTTAGTTATGGGTTAATACTTTTGGGGATGAAAAATGAAATGTATAAAAAACCATTTAGGATAAAACATGTTATAGTTATTTTTGATGATTTTATCACTTGTTGGGAGTGTTATAAGTGTTATATTATTTTATAAAAAGTACATACTGTAGGATGGGTGACTACTCATTGCATCCGGCAAGGCTGTGGGAATCGAATCCAAAACTGAAGGGTGACAAGGGCGCATTGCCTACCACTGGCCTATGTAAATCCCTAGTTATTATGATCTTTTATTTTTAGTTAAATGATTTTATGTATCAAGAATAATTTGATTTTTGGAACTTATGTATTATCAAATTGATATCCTTGATATAGTAAAATGATTTGGTGATTAAGTGAAAAATGTTATTTTGGAAAACATTTTCTCATTTTAGAGCACTATTTGCCTAAGGAAAATACAATACTATGGGATTTAATTTGAGGAGTAATTATTGAATTTTATTTTGGAAGAATCTATGTTTTTATTTTGGAAATATGGAGATTTGGGAAATTATTAACCTATCATAGAGAATATGTAATTAGGTTAATTACTTTTAAGTATGAGACATTAAGTGTAGTCGATATTTTTTGGAGATAAATGATATGATTTATCTTGGAAAAATATGTGATCAAATCCTTCTGAATTTTGGGTTTTAATCATAGTTTAAATTATTTTGAAGAATTTTAAGGAAATTTTTTTATTGAATGATCTTTGTTGAAATTTGGGTCTTGTTCATTGAATATTGGAGATTAAAATTAGTATTTCTTTTTATAAAGGAATATTATTTTGGGGGATTATCTGATTTTTACTAACCGTTTTGGTTTTGGGATAATGTTTAAATATAGTGTAAATATATAGTTCATCTTTTATGGATTATTATATTATATAAAAGTTTATTCTAGAACTTCAGGTGTGACCAAATCATCTTTAATAGTCATCGTTTGTAGAAAAGATGATTTTGTGGTAGATATTTATTTAAGGATGAAACTCTGCTTGACAAGTAAGTATATCTACTTATGTTCTTATTTTATGTAGTAAAACAATTCCTTATATGTATGAAAATGAACTTAAAATAAAAACATTTTCCATTTTCTTTTCCTAATGTTAGATCAAATACCATTTAACCCATCACAAGTATATAGTTTTCTGGTTGTTAACAATCTCCTAATCAGGTTTTCTATCACTCTACATTAGAATAACATGGTTAGTTTATATTATATATCCATGTTTTTCTACATGTAATCCTAGTATGTGTTATCCTGTGTGACCTTTTTACTTCTCATTATTTCTTTTAAAGTGATATTTTTATTGACTCTTTTTTCTAATGTGGGATTTTCAAAGAACGTACCAAGACAAATTTTAAAATTGTGAGGAAGATATTTCTAAATGGGGGGAATGATGTAACATCCCTAATTTTAAGAAAGAATCAATATGTTTAATAGTACACATTATATGTTACATCAAGCTTAAATGAAAAACTAAATATTATTATCTAAATGATACCATTATAACGTAGCCGTTGGAATGGAGGGAATGAAAATTATCAACTTAATTATGAAAATATGTTTTACAAAAGTTTAAATAATGATTTATTGGTTACCAAATTTAATATAAATGGAAATAAAACCAATTTAATATAAAGGATATCTTTTTATGAAAACCAATTTAAAAAGAGAATAATTGTGTTTATAAAATCATATCACTCATTATGGATTTTTATTTAATGAAAAATATATATTATATATTCAATGTAGTGTTTTAAATTAATCTTATATGTTATATATATATGATATATGAACAAATTCAATTTTTTGGATAAAAGAAGTATTTTTCTAAAAATGTAGTCTTATAGCCTTTTGATGGAGAACCCTTTATAAATTTAGTTTTTGACAACTTTATATGTTATATTTGAAAAAAATAAACTTCTTATTTATAAGTGAGATATCAAAATTTAATTTGGAGTAATTTTTGATATTTTTTGATAACTATCATGTTGTGATGAATATTAAAAATGCGCTAAATTTTAATTGAAAAACAGTTCTTCCATCAGGATAAATTATTTGGTTAAATCATATTATTTAATAGTATTAAATTATAAATTGAATATATTTTAATAATTTATTATAATGAAGGTCATTAGTATTAATTCTATATTTAATTCAGATGTAAAAACATTTCAATCTTTTGCATTGTTTTAACTTTAAAAAATATTGCTTTCTAGTTTTGACAATGGAAATTAATTTTAAATTAATTTTTTCCAATTATGTTTTTTGAATTTGGAAAAATGGATTCTATATTTGGAATCATAAGATATAAATTTTTTAAATATTTACCTTTTATTTTTTGACATTAGGAATAGTAACTTCAGTAATTATAAGATCCCAAAATACCTCCCTACCTCCTATATTCCAAATTTTTTAAATATTTACCCACTTACTCACACATCTCAATCCCCTTGTATAATCCAAATTATTCTCAAATAAGATCCCAAAATACCTCCCTACCTCCTATATTCCAAAAATTTGGAATAAATCCTTCCTACAGAGTCCTTTTATGAAAATCCCAAGGTGATACTCAAAAAACATGTATTTGTTTTATCACCTCTTTCAATTTTTTCCTTCTTCTACTTCCTTTTTTTATTTATTTTCTATAATAAAGTAATAAATAATGTATATTCTACATTCTTAGATGTTATTATATGTATGTTACAACCTTAATCCCCCTTTTATCCATCCTACAAATAATAATATCACCATGTGTGTGAACGTAAGGCTTGCCATCTCTACATCATGGGGTAATTTGTTATTCAAAAATATATAATTTGGGTATGTATAATGATGAGTATAATGAATGAAAATAATGAATATAAAATGATAATTATTCTGGATAATTAATATACCATCCAATTCTATACCATTTAACCATTAAGATAATGATATTGTCACACATGCGCACATACGAACTTCAAACTCCACGATGTGATGCGATTCATTCTGCATGATCTTTATTAAAAAAATTATATATGTGAATGTAATGCATAAATATGATACATATTATATTTATATTGACTATATGCTTCTATAATTTTTATTTACAACATACATTAATTCTTTCCATAATGTGTAAACATGATAATTTCATTTAAGGAAGTTCGGACTACCGCCCCCTCAAAGTTATATGACTCGTTCATGGATAACATGGAATGTATAATGAATGAAATTAATGAAATTATGTAAAATATATAAAATAGGTATTATATTGGAATTAAAATATACTGATTTATCATTTAGTTTTCATTCTTTTAATATGATTAATGAATGAAAGTGGAATTCATGTGTACGTACGTCATATCATCTCCATGAACGGTGCATTTCATTAATTATCTCCAAATATTTTTTTATCTGAGAATGATAGAGGTTACGCCTCTTTTATTAAAGAAAGTAAAAGATAAAAGTCCAAAAGATTGTGGGAAAACATAGAAAAAGAAATTCTCATGGGAACAGATAGATGCCTATCTTTTTCTTCAATCTATCCATTAACTGCCTTTCCTCTTCGCTAATTTCAGGACAGCCAACTCTACCATGACCGTGACCGTGTCCCCGACATCTCAACCCCCCCCCCCCTACTTGGAGGAAGGGACTTAAGTCTTTCAAGTAATGTTTCAGCATCAGTTCTTTCAGAGTCAGAGTTATCCTCATGTTGCACCTCACAATTTTCTTGAGAGGCATCTTTTGTTAGTGGTGTCTTCATCCCCTCGACCTCTGGTGCTTCAGGCATAGAAAGCATCTCTTATTGTCTTTCCACATCAGAAGAATGTTGAAAATACTCTTTCACCTTCATGTTATCATCAGTATATTGAGAGAAAAGAGCGGGGTTACCTGCATCTGATTGCATGGAGGGCACAAACAAAGGCTTCGTCTTCTTGTAGGAAACAAGGTGAAATCCTTCACTATCTACAACAGGTTTTGAACCGATTTTATAAATTACTGTAGAGTTTGATTCTAAAATCTTCATTCCCTTTTTATTGCCTCAAGTATCCATGCATTCATTTGAAAGCTGACAATCAACCTCTTTTTGTATGTCTTCTTCATTCTCTTTTTCTTTACCACTCGTACCTTTACATAAATAATGGTCATTGTGTAAATTCATCTCTTCAGAGAAAATGACAGCACAAGACTTTGTTTTTAGCTCAGAATTAGGTGAGTCACCTGGCCGGTCACCCTCAAATGGTTTCTTGGCAACATCCCCGGGAACAATTTCTTGTGCATCCTTCTTTTGATCTACAATATTAGCAGCAATTCCAGTTCCATCATAATTATTACAAGTGACATTATTATCCACATGTTGCAACTAGGGAGGAATATTAACTCTCTGAGCAGGATTTCATTTCTTACTAAAATCACTAACAATATTTCCATGCAATGTGGAGAAGGTGCAAGTAATAGAGTGTCTACATGTAGATGATTCATGACCTATGACGTTACAGTTCTTGCAGAATTTTGGCATTTTCTCATAAATGATCTTTAACTCAATAGCATCATTATCAGTGGAAATAATTACTTTGTAAACTAGATTCGAACCCAGGTCAACCTCTACAAATACCCCAGTGAAGTGACCAAATCGAGCCACTTCTGTTTTCTTATCCATTTTAATCGGGATGCCAATAGACAGAGTAATGTAATAAAAAATGATAGATATAAACTTAAATAATTATGTAATTTTTATAACCTTGTATTAAATGATTTAAAAGGAAGAATAAAATTGAAAAAAATTTTCAATCAAGTAGAAATTAACTAATGTTTATTATTCAGGAACATAATGATTGTACGTGAAGAGTCGGACTCAAGATAAGGGACTTTGTCTCAATCTCATTTTATTGAGGCATTTCTTGATAATATCCACCACTATTATTTATAAAATCTATATAAATCCACTATTTCATTTCATATAAATATTTTATATATACTAATTTCATTTATTAATTAATGTAGATTAATATTTAAATGTTCAAAGTGGTATGGGACACCATGAATATTTATATATTTAATTATAAAATCATTGTTTCCATGATATTAATTTACAAATTTATTTATATGTATATAAAAGGATTATATAGAACATTTTATGTCTATATAGAATTTAATTATAAGTTTTCAAGAGGATTATTTTTATAAAAATCAGTTTATATTCTTTAAAAATGACAAAAGTAATGTTATTTTTGAACGTATACGGCAATAACGACTTATCTGTCATTGTAACTATTATTTGATATTTGGATTATTCTATAATCCCTAATGTATTTTAAAAAAATCCCTTATTACTTTATTTGGTATCTTGGTATTTAAAATGGTATATTAAATGAAAATGCTATATTTTTATGGAAATGTTTTTCCTATGGGATTAGATGATTTTTTTCAATGGGTTTTGTGATGAACATGTTTTTGAAATGGTACTCGAGCATGATATGAAATGGTTGAGATCGATAAAACTTATACGAAGGATTGAGCCCCATTATATCCCATGGGTGATCCCGATATATCTCATACAAAGGGTTGAGCCCCATTATAGCTCACAGGTGAACCCGATTTATCTTATATGAAGGTTGAGCCCCACTATATCTCATGGAGGATCGGTGAGCCTGGTATAGCTTATTAGAAGGGTGATCCCCATTATAGCTCTCTAATACATCGGGTATTATGAAGATGGAAGTCGACCGTATGCTTATTCCATTTATAGGCTTGAATGTAAAAGTGATATAGTAATGATTTCCCAAGGAACCAGTGTAATTTTTCATTGGTTCCTATGAGTTTTTAAGAAAATGTTTTTAATGGGTTTTAATCATTCCAGTAAACTAAAAATTTACTTTCTTTATGTACCTTACTAAAATTTTTGTGCTCATCCCATGTTTTTTAATGTTTTTCACAGGTCTTAATTTTGGTAAGGATAATGAAAAATATATGATGAAAGTATTGAAGATTTTTTTTGAAAATAAATAATTTTTTATTTTAAAAGGGTTTTCTTTTGTGAAAAGAAATTTATACTAAGTATAAGTGTCTATATGTAATGTATGAGTTTACTAATATTTTCTACATATTCTCTAAAAATATAAACTTAAAAGACCCTAGAATGTGGATTCTAGTTTTAAAACACTATGATAAGCTATGTCTAAGGCTAGGTCCATATAGGTTCTACCCTGTTATAGAGGACATTATACCTAAGAACAAGGATATCCACATTTGTATAGAAGGATAAAGATCCATTTCAAGAATCTTGAGATAGATTTTGAGAATAATAACAACAGTTTGCACACCATCAGTTATACATATTCATTTATCGTGAAATTATTTTATGAAGGACTTGATTTAATGGGAGGAAATTTTGTCTATTTGTCTATCAGAGGTAATTAGGGTTATAAAATAGAAGATTAACTCAAGCATATATAAAAAATTATTTCAATAAACTCATAAAAAATTTCATCAGAAGTAAGAGAGATACTATGAATAAAATTTCCACAAAATTTTATATGAAATCATAGATTTCAGAAATTCTAATATAGTTATAAATACTAAAGTCAAGAATTAAGGTGATAGAAAAAAATTCAATTATTATAGTATGTTTGGACATAATTTTATTCATTACGTAAACATTAATATTCTAGTTGAACCACCACCAGCAAAAGCCAAATAAAATAATAACATGGATAATTATGTAAAATAAGTTGTTAAGAATGAACTTTTATCTAATACTTTCAATCAAAGATATATAATTGAACCTATCCAATCTTTGAAAAATAAAGTTAATTTCCAAAAAAAGTATTTCTATTTGAGTTTCAAGGGAAACTGAAATCTGGTTTTTATTAGAGATATTAATAAAACAACTATGGGCATGAAGACTCAATCAAAAGAACTATTTTATCAAGGGAATTATATGATTGGGGAAGGGTTGAGTTAAATTAAAATCCATTAGTTAAGAATGAATGATTTTTTATATAATACCAATTTTATATTTTCGAGGATTTATCAAATGTTTCAAGGTACTAAAGAAGGTGTATATCACATGGAGGTGAAATTTAGTCAGTATGATAAAAAAACCAAACGGTGATGAAGGAAAAATTCCCAATACTAATTAACTCAATCCAGAATAATGATTCATTGATAGAACCATCCAAATAAGAAAATATACAATGGTAAAGATAAAAAATTTATAGATTTTAATAAAAAGGAAATAAAGGAATAAAATAATCAAAATCCAAAAAATAGAGATTTCAACCCAAAATAAGTGAAATTGAATGTTCAAACTGGAGAATAACTCACTGTAAAGAGAGAATTTTTTAATGAGACAAAGATCAAGGTCATAGAAAAGTGAATAAAGAATAAAGTAACATTTAAATATTAATATTTTGAGTGTTTTATGGAACCTACCACAATATTACCTAGAGATACAATTAAATATAATAATTATGGAAGGATTAACAATGACTTTTTACACCATTTCATAAGGATTAAAATAACTATTCCCATTATTGAAGTATTATCATGGATGAATTCCTATAAAAATTAATTGAAAAAAATCATCTCAAATTGGAAAAGTATTGTGAAACATTCCAAAAAGTTACCCACCAAAGAATATAATATAATGGAATATTCCAAAATATATATAAGGACCCTATAAATCTCAATACCATTTGTGTTTCTTGGTGAAGAATGACTACACATGCCTCAAAGAATTGATTGAATTTATCAATCTTTTTTTACTTGTATTATTAAATGTATTAGGAATTATAAAGAAAAGAAATATACTTATAGAATTGTATATGGTTGATAGATGAATCACTTACCTCAAAAAAAATTCATTAAAGATGTTTTGGTAAGTATTTGGGATGAAAATACGTTCTACAAACTTCTTAGGGATGGATTTAAAGATATATAGAGAAGTTATCATCATGCTAGGATGTTCGATTTTGGAAATAGGGTGTTCTAATTAATGTGAAAAAGGAAGGCTTGATTTTAGATTCAGATAAGAAAAAATGAGGTTAAAATGTGTTAGAGGAAATTAAGAAACATATATTCATGAAATATTATTATAGAATTAAAATATTGGATACATTTTTTATAAGTAAAGGGTTGATTTTTAGAATATTACTTTTATTTATCATCATTAGAATTAATAGGTATAAATATTTAAAGAATAAGAAAACTAAGAGATTGATAAATAAATAAAATTTGATTAGTACAATAGAAAGGTTGAATATATTGGGATATTGAGAGAATTTTTGAATCCATTTTTAGAGTGAGATTCATATTTTCAGCTGGAGACTCTTCTATCCACAATGAGATGTCAATTTTTCGGAAGAGATAACAAATAAAAAATACTTATTTCATAAAGACGTGATAATAAACAAGTGAAAAATGTGTTTTAGGTAATTAAGACATGTAGAATAGTATTATATAGGTATAATATGGGAAATAAATGAATTGTTATACTATTGTGTATATATATACAACACTCAAGAATCCTGATATAGGAAAAAGGTGGAGTACCAAAGGTGATTAAGTCCAAATATGATGGAAGTAGTGAAGGTTTTGGAAATCAAATTTCTTAATGTTGTAATTTCATACAACATTCCATGGGTTGAACCAGTTAAATTAGTTCCAAAGAGGAGAGGAATCACAATTTTGAAAAATGATAGGAATGAAAATAATCCTATGAAAACTACAAAAATCTGAAGAGTATGTATATACTACAGAAAGATGAATTCAGTAACTAGAAAAATCATTTACCATATCTCTTTAGGGATTAAAATTATAGAGTGATTAGAAGGTAATTATCTCTACTATTTATTCGATGGATACTCAAGTTATAACCATGTGGAAATAACACTTGAAAGTTGTGATAAAATGAAATTTACCTACATATATAGTATCTTTAATTAAGGTGGAATAAAATTTGGACTGTATAGATCCCCTGTGACTTATCATAGATGTATGATGGGAATTTATTCATAATTTTTAGAGAAAGGGGTTCATATTTTCATTACTAATTTTTTTATTATTTGATTTAACTTTAAATATTCCCTAAAAAATAATTCAATGGTTTTGATGAGATTTGATGAGATGAATAAGGTCATAAACTGGGATAAATTTCATTTTATTGAATAAGAAGTTATTTTTCATGGGTATACATTTTCTATGGACGGAATTCAAGTGGACAACAAAAAGTTGGTAGTGATTTACAATATTCCACCACTCATATCAATAATGGATGTAATGATATTCTTGGGTCATGATTGGTTTTTTATAAGTTTTATGGAGTATTTTTATGATTCTTACAAACCGTTGGTTTATTCACTCAAAAAATAATCTCAATTCATTTTTTATAAAAACAATTATACAGGTATTTTAATTTTTTAAAGATAATTTAATCACGCCCTTCATAACATCACAATATTTAAAGATTCCTTTTAAAGAAATCTATGATGAATGTAATTTTTCTATTGGTTTTATGATTTGACAAATAAATCACATGAAGAAACATCTGATCTATTATTCCATAAAATTATTAAATGGATCATAGTTCAATAACTTAACTACTGAGAAGGGGATTAATTTTTTTGTTAATTAAATGGATAAGTTCAAACATTACTTGATTGGTTTAAATTTTGTGGCATTCACTAACCACAGAATATTGAAATACTGAATGATGAAGAAGGATGAAAAACCTAGAGTCATTAAATTGATATAACTACTATAGGATATCAATTTGTAAATTATGGACATGAAATGATATGGGAACCTTATGAAAGATTGTTTATCAAGTATTTTAAGGAATAAAGGAAGTTTGTCATTAATATATTAGGGAATCATTATTAATTAACATATTTTACTATTAATACAGACCAATTTCAAAGCTATTTAGATTTAGTTGAATTATTTTCCATAAGATTCATTCTAAATACCTCCTCATCTAACCAAAATGAGAGAATTGAAAAATATTTGAAACACTAATATTGGGAGGATAAATTAATTTTCAAAAGAGGAGGATATGGAATTATCATAGATTTAATTCCAAAAGAGGAGGTAAATTCTATTCCCAATCATTGAAAATACATTCTTATAGGTGAATACCATGGTAGTGAAAATAAAGTAGCAAAGGTGATCCAATGTGTATTTTTAAATAATATATTATTAATGGATATAACTGAATTCATGTTAGTATGTGATTTCTTACAACGAATAATAATAATTTGGACAAAATAGGAGAAGTTGTAAATTAGAATAATCACTATTAGAAATATAATCTATACTAATGGTATTATAATAATGGTTTTAAAATACCATTAGTATAGGAAGAACCTTGTAATAATGGTTTTTTGAAATTATTTTTATATGGTTCTTCAAATATTGGGTGCATGACTCCCCTATTTCCCATCCAAATTTTCACTTGCACTATGGCCATTGTCTCCCAACCATTATACTCTTCATGGTATTATTCAATTCTTTATCATTTTTTCAATAGTTTCTTGGTTGACTCATCATGTTTTATTTTTTACCTTCACTATCACTGTTATCTTATTCTATTTCTTTTTTTTCAACCTTAGATTTCTATGGAGAACCAATGTTTCATATTTCACGAAGTTCATTGTGATTTTTTTAGTTTCAGAATTCATAAAAACTAAACGGGGACCATTTTTATTTATCTTAAAGGAATAATAATAGGTTTCATTGGATTATTCATTTCTAATAGGTGTTTCTACATATATATTTTGGTTCCCATAACAAAGACTACTTGCATTAATTTAACTATGTTTTTCATAGTGATTAAAGTTTTTCTTATTTGTAATGAAATAATGGGATTAATATCTTGAATTTACTTTGGTTTTAATTTTCCAATCATTAGTTTTCATAAATAGACACACTTAGTACAATTTTAATATAATAGTTCACATATGGTTCTTGACAAAATGTTAATTTATTATGAAATTATTGATTTTTTACCCTAAAATATATATAGGGTGTTATAAATAATGAATTTCAATTTTTTATTACTTTTTAAAATATCACCAATTGTTTTGATTAATATCAATCATATGGGTGTTTGTTAAAATCAATAATTGTTATGGGTTGTTTAGTAATAATATTATTTTCTATATTTGTCATTATTTTTTAAAATTAACATCAATGTTATGGGGTATTTGTAGAGTTCAATAATTATTTAATGGGTTTTATAGGAATTGGATGGTTTTTTATTTATATAAAGAAGGGTTTTTATTAATATCAATATTTTTTTATAATGTTTATTTTAATTTTATTTAAACAGGGAATATATTTTTTTGAAATGTCTAAGAGGGGCCCTATATTTATGATTGTGAACATAATGTCAAATTATGGAATTTTTCATGTTCTATATTAACAATGTTCTTCATTAATAATGTTTTCCATAATAAAAAAATAATTGAGCAAGAACTTGTAAATTATATGTCATGGTAAGTGGTCTCAAACTTATTACTTGTATTTCCTTCTCCATGATAAGGATCTACAAACATTCCATAACCTTAAACCTCATATCAAACCTTTATTTACCCATTTTACACTTTGATTTACTTCCATAATCAAATTAGGTCATGTGCATTAATCTTATATTTAGTCCAACACTCATATCCATTGAGATTGCCTTTAATTCATAAAGTTGCCTAAAAATATAAAAACATTGTCACAAACCAAATTTGTGCGTGTGCCTATATATATATATGTGTATAAATTGTTATGGTATTATTGTTTCCCAATTATGTATTCAAAAGTTTCATGTTTTTCAAAAAATTTATATTTATATCATACTACATTGTTTTAATAAAAAAAATTATTAGAATGTATATAAATTTGATATATGATATTGATTGAATATAAAAAATGTTTCAAACTAAGTTCACTTTTTTTAGATTTTTCATTTTATAACCCTCCAAATAGATAACTTTGCTGAATATGATATAATTTTGTTGGAATAACTTGGTTAAGCTAGGAAAAAGTGAGATACCTTATAAAAAAGTTTTCTTCAAATCTAAATATTATTTTTAGTATTTAAATACTGATAAAATTTTATCCCACACTAGTCATGATCAAGATGGAAGGAGTGGAATAGTGAATTTTATATTCGATCAGTTTGTGTTTATTCATTATCATAGGAAATAAACTATAAAAATGAAAAAATAAAATTGTAAAAGGTCACATAATATAACTAATAAAAATAATGATTTCAAAATAGTGAAAATTTTAATGGATAGTACAAGAAATTCTATATATTGGGCATGATGTAAAATGAAGAAGTTTTAAATTTAAACAGAACATTATCATTGGAAAAATATTTTATGAATTTATAATATCTTTATCAATTATATTGTTACCTTTTTTAATGAATTGGTTTATGATAATGTGGATATTCCTATAAACAATTATATGGAATGGATATTAATTATTTAATATAGATTTTCAACTAATAAAATTCATTCTTTCACTAAAAATTTGTAAGTCACTTTTGAAGGAAATTAAAGTCCAAAATGAAAACAAATAATGTGGTATATATTGAAAGAATCCAAGTATATATGGAACACCATTTATTATGACATAAGAATTAATATGGTACTTTCCATTTTATTTATAGGCTGAAAAATGTTTTCATGATTGATGAAATGTCCTGAAATATATAAAGAAATGATTCTGAGAGAAGTAAGGAAAATAATGAGTAGGTTAATGCTATGTATATATTGGCAAGGAATAAATCTGAATCATGATATTATTATATTTTAGATTATGTGAAAATTTTCAAGATGGGTCTATCATGCGCCATTTTTAATCTAATTAGTTGAATTATAACATTACTAGAACATGGCTATTTTTTTCTCACTGATAACAATCATCCATATATGTGTATGAGAAACTATTCAATTTCATGATTATATTTAAATATAGGAATTTTTATCATAGTAGTGATATAGATAACTAATTGTGACCTATGATAAAATATTTTAAGTATCTTGATAATGTGTATCTCATACAGTTCTTTTTCAAAAGATGCATTTCATATGTGTGTTGTTCTTATGTTAGTTTCTTATATAATAATTTATAGCTGCGAAATGAATTATAAACTATCATGTAATGTTTTTAAGAATAATACACAATTAAATCTTATTATATATATATATTCAATTTTACTTTTTGGGGATACTGATTATTTATTCTAATGAATCATACATAAAGGTAAAATAATTAATGGTTTGAAAATTCCATTAAAAAATTGGGTACAATCGCGAAAGCGGCACACAACGCAAGGAAGAAAATTACATTAAATCGCAAGCTCGGGGACTTGACCCAGTGACCTACCCCTCACCCCCAAACCCTTACCACCCAACCTCAATTAATACTGAGAATCCACCTCAATTTATTTTTGTAAATAATTTCAATAATAAATTGAATGATATTTTTTTAAATTTAAGAAATTTTAGATGAATTATATAAATAAGAATAATGTTTCCACTGAATCATATTACAATTGGATGAGGAAAAGTAGATTTCTTTAATTTTATTTATCAACCAAATTATTACATAATTATTTATATTTAATTAATTTTAATAAAAAAATATATGAAATTTTTCGTTTAATCATTATAAACATAAATTTGAATACCCAAGATTATTTATTTTCTCCACATGACTTGGAGGATTGTGTCATCAAACCAAAAATACAACCTGGGTTTATTTGTCAAAATAACAAGAAAATTCCAAACTTTACTTATGTAATGAAAACTTCAAATATAAAAAAATATTTTAAAGTAATAGAGACTATCATGGTTATTTATGGTTATATAATAATAATATATAAATGGTTTCAAAGAAGAGTGGTGAAACTAAAATCTCTAGAAACTCATGACTACCACATCGTGAATTGATTATAATAGAAACACATCATTAACTATCCAATAATATGAGGATAATAGTTATTCAATTGTTTCATATTAATTGAAATCTTTTTTCTAATGTTTTTTTCCAACTACTCCTTGAAAAAATTCATGAATAGAAACCATTTATTATTTGTTATTGAAATAAAATTTTCTAAACATCTTTTTTTACTTTTATATTGCATCTAATTATTGATCTTTCAACTAAAATACTGAATGGGGAGAAAATTTATTTTCATTGGATAAATAATAATTAATTAATTATATAAAAAATTAATTATTATGTTAGGAAAATGAATCATCCTAAAAGTTTCATTGTGAAATGAGATTTATCTCATGAATCTATGGATTTATGTTCAAAATATTTAGATGATATGAGTATGTGATGTAACTGGCCAATGATAAATGAAGATGAGAATTATGAGAAAGTTGATATCACTTTTAATCACTTAACCAAATATTGTTAATTCATATATCATATATGTTGGCTATATTAATACTTGAAAATAGTGTGATGACACAATACACAATCTTATTTTACCATTATTTTTTTAATACCTATATCAAGTGATTAATTTGAATGTATATATGTTATCTCATGATAAATAATTTCTTGTCTGTGTATATTAAAATTTCATTATCTTTTTTTACAGAATATAAACAAATTATAAGTATAATTCATTATTTGTTGCCTTTGAGAATGATAGATACTTTGCATAGCAATGAATATTATACTTAGATGAAATATAAGGTGTCACCATTACATTAATAAAATAAGATATAAATATTCATTTTTAGATTTAATATGCATATATATTTTAGTTATTTAATTTTCCAATTAATATTATCACTCAAGAAAGAAGAGTGTCGGTTTTTGGTCATAATATTTTTGTTTGTGAATGAAAATCACATTTGATCAATTGATAAAAATTTGGTATAACTTGAGTTGTGAATATGTGATGAAAAAATGATGTTATTATGTTAAAATTTGTGATAGAATGTTATGCTAGTTAATCAGAAAGATGGAATTGGTATAAAAAATTCTTATTAGGGAGATTTTATTAAAATTGAAATATTGTATTATTACTTATATATTCAAGTTTCAATAATGAAATGTATATGGTAAAATTTAATCAAATTATATGAACATTTTATTGAATATTTTGGATTAATAATTACTTAAATGAGCCACTTCCTTTCTACTTATGAGTCATATATTTTGGTATTCAATGTAAAACTAGTTTTTTATGTGAAGGACCCAATAAAATAATAATTTGGTTTAATTCCTATAATGATCCTAGGATAAATTTTAAATTATGTTCTGGATAAAATTTTCACCATCATTATCCATATTATTCTTAACCTAAATTTTTCATTTTCTGACTCAAATATTTTATTTTTCAAAATATAATATGCACTTGAAGTAGTTTTTGAATACTTATATAAGTAAGAATATGTGGTCTCCACCCTCTATTTTCCTTCCAATATTTTTCTCTTGTAACATCATGTTAAATTATTAATATCTAAATGGTTAAAAAAAATTAATTATATTTAGTTTATTTTTTATATTTTCTTTCTTTTTTTAATGTGAAAAAATTCACTCAATTATGACATTTGTAACTATATATATTTTCAATAACCAAAATTAAACCAATAATAAAAACTAAATTTCTAATCCCGGTGTTGTATTGATGTTGTTTTATATTTTTTATATATAATTATAAAACATGGAATTAGGGTAGTTCAATTATTTCAGGTTATTTTTATTATATTTATAATGTTATAAGATTCAATGAATTCTTGTAGCTATAGCTATATATGTAGTAAAAAACAAGATGTAAACTAAATTGAAAAACTATAGTTTTAACCAAAGAGTTTTTATGAGTTTAGGTAAAAACAATTAACAAATAAAAGACTAAATCAGGATTGTGTGTTGGTAATATATATATATATATATATATATATCATTCTAATGCGATAAAAATCAGTCATTTTTAATATATATAACTACAAATATCAACAAAAAAAATATAAACCAAACTAATAAATTGAAATTTTAACACCAAGAGTTTTAGGGAGTTCAGGTCAATTTTTTTAACATTCAAATGGTAAAAGTAATTTTTGTCGTTTAATTTTTTATATTTTTTAAAATTTATAAATAAAAAATATTCACTCAATTCTAACATCAATAAATATAGATATCGTCAAACACTTGAATTAAACCAAAATGAGTAAACTACCATTATGGTCGAATATTTATAGTGAGTTTGGAAAAAATTTTAAATATCTAAATAATAAATATTGGTTTTAGTATAGCTAAATATTTTTAGAGAATTTTTTTATCATTCTATTGTAGTAAGAATCACTAAATTTTGGAATCTATAACTGTATATGTAGTTAAAAATGGAATTTTTAATAGTCTAAATTATGATAAATATTATAAAAATGGGTAAAACAAAGTATTGGTATTTCAAATTATATGTTGATACAACACTACATCCTACAAAATGACATTATATTAAAGTGATAAAAATTTAAATTAAGTAAAAGAATACAATTTTTAAGGTAATAATAATTAAAAATAAATTAAAATCAATCTAAACTTTTAATTATATAAATATTATTTATTTAGGTTTAGATATATTTTCTCCTAAGAACATGGAATTAAAAACATCAGGGATCACTGCTAAAAAAATTTAAATCATACAAAATGTTTGTTTATATAAATACCGTGTATATATATTTTATATATATTTTTTTATAATAACATGTTCTTCAAAAAATAACTATAAATTTTTAAATTATAAAATTTAAAATATTTTGTCTTATGAAGAACGCCTGAATTTTTGGCTTGGTTTTAAAAAGATTGGAGATTCTGTGGTTCATGGTGAGTTTGGGTTGTTTTATTTGTTGAAATACTTTTATAAGGATATCATAGTTTCAAAAGTGATAGATCTTGTTTTTATAGTGATATATATCATGTAAGAAAGCTTCATGATGCAAGAAAGTGTTTCTAAGAAGGTATAATGGTTAGTTCAAGTAGTTTTGTTTATGTTTGAATTGGTTTTTGGATCCACATACCTAATTTTTTAATTGGAAGAATCAGGTAGTCATTTTTTCTACGTAGATGAATTTGTTTTTAAGGAATTCACATAGCCTTTTACACAGTATAAGTGAATCACATATCCAATTAGGCCATATATCCGAATGATCTACTTAGAAAAATGATCGACATGGCTAATTTCCATAGATTTATGTAACTGAGTAGTGATGTAGTTTAATAAAGACGTTTGTAGGCAATTCACATAGGTGAATATTCTATGTAGCTGATTTATCTTGAGAATCACATAGCTGATTTCTATGTAACTGAACATTCCCAACATAGAAATTTTACATTTTTTACTACATATCGATTGGTTCTCTACAAGTTTTCAGAATTTAAATATTCTGAATATAATATTATTATAGGGGTCCAATTGGTGATTTTAATGTGATATAAAATTACTTTTGATCCAAAATATAGTTATGGTATTTTATAGCTATTGAAAATATGATGGTTTGATAATAAATATTCTTTTGATAATGGATCATAATCTCATAGATTCAAGAGAAGAAAGATAATGGAGATCATGGGGGTGTTTTCCCAATATGGTAACCAAAAAAGAAAAATCGATTCAACATGCAGCGGATATCTAATAGAGATAAAATCATTAATTCATATTAGATATATGATACCTAGAGACATAAGAAGATAATGGGTATAGTTAAATTCTAAGGTTTTTGTTATTCATCAAAAAATATATGATGGAACCCGTGTATCTAGAAGATTTATTTTTGAGTTTAAGATATTTTTTTATTTTTTTCAAGACTGGATCATGGAAAATACTTCATTTCATGTACTTTAGGGTAATAGAAGTATATATACATTTATTTAATTAAGTAATATGATTTTTTTTATCTTCTTTAGTTTTTGTGATCATATTGTATACTACAGAATGATGCTTTATTATTTTTTGTGACTCTTGATGTGTGTGGTGAGATGGAACACATATTCTTTTAATAAGACTACACTTCGAGATATAGTGAAAATAATACATGGTAGGTTGAATAGTGATCCATGGTAAGGAGTGGGATTCCACATTGGATCCAAAAAATTTAATAAATTTATCTCCCAGTGCCATTTACCTTTACTACATTCTTAAATATTGAATAATATTAAGAGATGATCAAATCCTTACAGGTAAAAATAGTTTTATTTTAAAATAATGAAAATTAACAAGAGTATCACATATTCACCCCCCCCCCCTCTTAGTGGTGCAAAACCCCCTAATCATTTCAACTATAATTAGAGGATGGTTCCTCTATCAAGATACACAATGTGATGAAGATTCATAATCTATATTCAATGACAATAACTATCATATATGGGATAATATGATGTTTACATACCTCTTATAACTTCATCATGATGTTAATGGTGTTATAACAGTAGGGTTCTAAAAAATTTATTAATATTATCATATTACATTCTTCGATAAAATAAAAAAGTAAGTGTATAGAAAAGTAAAAAACTCCATTTTTATATCTCTTTGGGAGAAATTTTATACCATGGTTAGGGGACTCAAAAAAATCAATGGAAATTTTGAATAAATTTTGAATTAGTTATAAAGTAAACATGAAATTCATAAAGGCCAGATTTAATCTTTGTAGAACAAAATTTGATGATATCAAGATGAATTAAAATGAAAATATTGGTTACTAATTTATAGGAATCAATTAAATCTTTAGAAATATTCATGGCTATGGAGAAAATTTAGATGACTCAACTACCGTCAAGAAATTGTTGAGATATTTTCCTGACAGATATGACCTGAAATTTTACTCTTTAGAAGATAGAGAAGATATTACTCTAAATAATTTTCATAACATTTTCATTCCTTCTAAAATGTGAAAAATACTGACCCTCAAGAATAAAATCAAATATGGTATGGATTTTAAGTCTAAGATAAAACTCAAAATCAAAGATAGATAAATTCCAAACTTATGTAAATCTAATGATTGTGGTGGGGAATGAATATTATAATAGAATAATTAATCTTGTTTCCAAGAGATCCATGAATGTAAAGATTAAGGGTAAAGAAAAATTACCAGTAAGGTGTTATAATCATAATTAAATTGTAAAATTTTATTTAAATTTTCCTAAGAATAATTATACTAAACCAATGTCAGATGAGAAGAAATCTCAAAAGATAAAACTGGATAAATTATTAAAAGATTCAACCAAATATATTGAAATAAAGAAGAAGTTATTATAAAGTAAACGAAGATTATATGTGAGAAAAGAATAAGAATTTGACTCCACATAATGTGAAAAATAAAAAAAGAAACTAATTTCTTGGATTATATTGAAAAAAATTTCAACACAACTAGAAGTGGAGATGATAAAAGTGAATGAGTAGAATAAGATCAGTTGATGATGAATTTATTAGAATCTTGTCTTGAGACAAACAAAAATATCAAGAAGTATAATATTTTTTCTTCTAATGAAAAAATAAAAAATAGCTGATGTAAACAAAATTTGTAAAAGGAAAGGGTCTATTTATATTAATAAAATCAAAAGATAACAACTAAAAGTGGTATAAATGAAGAAGATAGTAAACGAACATGAAGAAAAAATTAATCTCAAAGAATAAGAATAGTCTAAAACTCAATCAAAATATCTTAAAGAACAAAATATATAGAGCAGGATTATAAAATATATCAAAAATTATTTTTAGGTAAAGGTTGAATCATCAAAAGTTAGAGGATAAATGGGTTTAAAATGTAGGTTAATTTAGATCTATATAAATCTAAAAATAAATCTATTATCTATTACAGTAAAAATTCTAAATTTAGTTATATATGTGTTTGGAGAATTAAAACTAGTGATAAATCCTCCTCAAATTCAAATGGAGATAGAGACTCTTCAGGAATATTTGTTCCCTCATAGTAGAGACAACCATAGTATAAGAAAAAAACCTCACTAATCTCCAAGGAAATATATTATATGTTTGGAAGGTAAAAGTTTACAGGATACTACAAGTGTTCTGGATTTCTTGCGAATAAATCCTACTCATTATAGTATAACATATCACTATTAGAGATGAGATATGAACCTAAGTGGATTTATTATAGAAAAACAATAACAAATTTACTAATTATGTAAGCAGTTACCTGGAAGACAACTAATATACCTTCATAGAAAATATATAACTACTTATAAGAAATATATGTAAGATGTGATCAGAAGGTCCATGTTTCTAAAAGTTGATTGTGTTTTCTTCATTGAAAAATACCCAATGTTGATAAAGGTAAGGGAATTCAAAAAATGAATAAAGAAAAATTATTTTTATTAAGTATATTTGATGGGTAATACAAGTATCAGGTAATGGAAACATGATAGTGGATTTTTTTGGCACTGACTGGTGACACAAAAAACATAGAAACATTGAGAAGAATTAAGGGATAGATTTGGAATTTGGAGATGATTGTTCCCATAAAATTAAAGGAGTTGGGTCGGTAGAGATTCAATCCCAGAATCAAAAGTATAATGATGTGTTATCTTTTGAAGGACTAAAGCTCCATTTTTTGAGTGTTAGCACATTTTTTGATAATGGACATGAGGTGGTTTTTAAAAATGATTCATGTATCATAAAACGAACAATATATAGAATAATTATCACTCGTGAAAGAATAATTTATTAAAATATATTTTCAATTGGTGATCCTAGATATTATTATCACATCACTATCGGAGACAAAAAAATAACTTATGGAATATTATTCTTCACCATCTTGGAAAAATAAGTATGAGTAAAATTTTAAATCATGATGTGAGAGATCTTAAGAAGATGAATAGGTATGGGGATGAAATATATGAAACCTAAAAAAATTAGAAAATGACACGAATTTCTTAAAAATAAGTTGACATTCTATCTTCCAGAACATTTGAGTTTATTCATACAGACCTATGTGATCCAATGAGAGGAAATTATACCAATGGTGATCTGTATTTAATTAAATTCATTTATTATTATGTTTGATAAAATAATTTCATGTTTATCAAACCTAGGTCATAGGAAATCGATATTTTCATGATTTTTAGAAGGAAATATGAGAAGTAATTGGGTCTTTATATCGCGAAATTGATATGATATGATGGTAAGGAGTATTTGTGTGATTATTTTGAGTGATATCTTTCCACGAATGGAACCAAGAATCAGTATTTCACACTATATACACCACAACAAAATTTTGTAGAAAAAATTAAGAACAAATGAATAGTTGAGATGGAAAGGAATTTGTTAGATAAATGAAACATCTCAAAGTATTTATGGAGAGAAGATATATGTATTTTCATAAACATACATAATATATGCATATTGAATCCAAAAAATATATATAAAATAAAAAACCAATTGTAAATATTTCTTATATTTTTGATTTCTTTGAATTATAAAAATAAAGAATAGTAATTTTGGGAAATTTTTAAGATAATGTTTAGGAAAGAAATGTCATGGGATATCTATACAGTATAAGTGGCTATATAAGTTGGAATTTTTCTTGATAATCTAGTTAACTATATTAATATCAAGATTATAGAAAACAAGAACGAATCAAACATAATAGTTGATTTAGTTTTAAATTATTTATTAGAAAATTGTATGATGTTGTTAGAATAGGATAATTTTGAAGTTATTGAGGAGGATCCAATAAATGGTGATATTAATTCACAATAAACCTACTTATGAAGGTGAAGTTACTGTAATTGATAAAAAAATTGTACAAAAAAATGAAGTGACACGTTGAAAATTAAAATGTCATTAAAAATTAACTAGATCTAGTTTAAACTAGAATAATATTATAATTAGAAGATCAAATTGAACCTAATTCCAAAATTGAACCTCATACAGTAGAAAAAGAAGACGATCAAGAGGATTGGATGTAAGATATGAATAAAAACTTGTTACGATTAATAATAACTCAAGTTGGTATTGTGTGACAAGACATAAAAATATAAATACAATCAAGACTAAGTCGGTTTTTATAAATATGTTAGATGTGAAGGGTAGGTATAAAGGAACAAAGATATGCTAGTGTGAAAATGATATTCTCGGTTTAAAGTTATTTTATTTTAATAGACATTTTCACAATTTATAATACTGGAGACTATCATAATTTTCTTACTAGTGTTATCTCAAAAAAATTAAATTTTATCAAATAGATGTGAAATTTTTATTTCTAAATATTGATCTTTAGGAATAATTAAATATTTTAAAACCCTAGAGGTTTTATCTAAGATAATGGTTATAACATGCTATATAGAATTGAGTAATATTTTTATGGTTTGAAATAGGCTCATCGAGCCTGGTACTCTAAATTGGATGGATGTATAATTAATATTCATTTTATAAAAGGTAATGTTAAATGTAACCTTTATGTGAAAGGAATTAGTAAATATATTATTATTGTAATTGTTAATGTGGATAACATCATATTTTATGGTGATAAGGTGTCTCTGGGAAGATTTTTCTTTGAAACTGAGGATGATTTTTGATATTTCTATGCTTGGTGAGATAACATACTTTCTTGGATTTCATATTGAAGAGAATTCAAATTACATATTTCTATCATAATAAAAATATCTAGTTGAATTTCTAAAAAACTATGGATTGGAAAATAAAAAAGATGCATCAATTACCATTCTAATTGGAACAAAATTATGAAAGGATAAAGCTGGGATTATTGTCAACCAAAAAGAATTCGGATGACTCATTGGACATTTTCTTTATCTAAATACATAAAATATGGATATAACTTATTCTATTCCTCTGTGTTCAATATTTCAAAGTGATCCTAAAGAGTCTCACTAGCTGTATTCTAAGAAAATGAAAAGATATGTGAAAGGAACATTGAACTATTGGATTATATATAGACAAAGTATATATTTGAACTTCTTGGGATTTAAAGATATGGTTCATTAGAGTGACTATATAGATAGAAGATAAAATTCATGTGGAAAATTATAACTGGAATAGGGTTGTGTTAGTTAGTATAGTAAAAATGTATAATTTAGTGATTTTGAGCATGGATGAGGAACAATATGTAGTAGCTATGAATTCCTATAAATAGATTATTTGGATGAAAGTGTTGTAGGTATATCTAAATATTGAAAATGATATACCACTAAAAATTTATTTTGATAATCAGAGTGATATAGTGTGCTATAAAAATTTAGTACAAAATTCAATATTTGAGCACATTAGTCAAAAAACATTTTTTGAAAGAAAATGTGTCAATTAGAGAAATAAATCTAGAATACATTTCTATAGGAAAATTATATTGCAGATATTTTCACAAAATAAATACCTTGTGAGAGGTTTTTAAAGATGATTTGGAACATTAATGTTCATCATTCCCCACACATACATAACTTTTTGATTGTATAGAGATCCCCAATGGCCCTTTGGATTTCATTTCTAAAGGGGGAGTGAGTATAAGTTATATTGGGGGTTTTAAATATAATAATGCTAAAGATATTATCTCAATTATGATAAATTCTAAAAGAGGAATGCGATGAAGGATGTTAAAAAATATTGATGAAGGTAGAGAGGAATATATTATCCCACCGATGTGGCAGTAGTGGTATTTAAATAATTCTCTTTGGTGGTGGTGATGTCAGTGACACCTCAGAGAGTCAAAATAGTTTTCTTAAAAAATATCTCTCCTCGATGACAATGAAATCATATTTTTTCTTCATGAACCAATTGTTTTCTTGAGGCATGGTAAATCAGGGGGCATACAATGATTCTCAAAAAATCTAAGAGGTGATAATAAATAACCCCATGGATTTTTGACTTAGTATAAGAAATATTAAAGATTTTACAGTTCATGGTGTGCTTGGGATGTTGTATTTTTTTGAAAACATTTTCTAAGGATATCATAAGTATGATAGTGTATAATCTAGTTTTTATAGAAATAAATGTCATGGAATAGAGTTTCATTATGCAATCAAGTGTTTTTTGAAGGGATAAATGTTTTTTGAAGTAGCGTTTTTTAAGTTTGAGTGGTTTTGGGTTCTACATACCAACTTTTGTAAAGGGTAGAATCCCATATATGATTTTTCTATGAATTATATTTTGGTGTAGAGGAATTCACATAGATTTTTTCACTATGAAGGAAAAATCATGTATCCAATTCGTCCATATAGCTGAATTGTGCACATAGTTGAACTATCCACGTAGACAAATGATCTACAAAGTTTATTTCCTAAGAATTATGTAATTAATTTGTGACATATCTAAATACAGATTCATATATAAGATTCATATAGGTAAATATTCTAGATTTTCATTTTCTCTTTAGAATATCATAACATATTTCTACATAGATTATTATTTTTTATGTATAAATTCTATATTTCTCACTATATATGGATTATGTCATCTCAAGTATTTGTAATTTCAATATTCTATTAAACATTTATTATGATGATTCTTGAATGATTTTTAATTCTTCTATAATCATTGGATTCATTTATTAAGATATAATTCTAGAATTCTTTGACGGAAATTTCATTGGTTATTATGGATAATGATTTTTTTATTTTATTATGATAGTAAATACTTTTTATCCAAGATATAGATATGGTATTTGTGGTATTTCATAGATTTGTTGGGGTAATAATGAAAAATGTGGAAATCATAGAGCGTGAACTCTACAGACCAATAGAAGAGATAGAATATAGATCATGGGGTGTGTTCCCTTCATAAAAGATGAAAATGAAAAGGCATGTTGATGCACAGTAGAGAGATTATTTAATGAAACACTCAACTTTTAATGATTTATTATTGAGACAAATAATATTTTTTCAGTGTTTTCAAGACTCCAATGTGGGAAATTCGTCCTTGCTTATGTTGGAGGCTCATTGGAGGAGATATAAATTTTTTTATTAAAGAAAAATTCTTTTTTTGTGTCATTCCTCTATTTTTTATTATCATATTTTATACTACAACATGGAGCTTTCTTTTGGGTGTGACTCTTGATGTGTGTGGTGGGATTTCACACATATTATTTTAAGAGAATTTCACTTAGGGAAAATAGAAAATAATTGGTGGTTGGGGGAATAACCATCCCTGAAAAAGAGTAGGATTCCACATTCAAACTAAACCTTGTAAAAAAAATTATGCGATTTAACTTTACATCATTTGGGAATGTTAGATTAATGTATAGAGTGGATCATATCCTAACATGTAAACAATGGTTTATTTCAAAAGAAATAAATTTTACAAAATTTCACTACTGATTCAATTCCATCCCCCTTCTCATTGGTGAAACACCCCCTATGGAACTTCATCTTTATTAGGTTATAATGAGTCTTATGAATTTTTTAACAAGAAAATTTGATGTCCTTGATTATTTTATTCTATAATCAATTCCTATTTTAACTTTTCATTTTATATGTCTATGTTATGTTATGTAACCTATTAATAATTGTTTGTATTTCCAATAAATATGCCTGAATTATTTTGAACTATCTATTATTATTTACTTTCCATTCTTATTAGTAGTGTATTTCTAATAAAATTTACATTTTATTACATTGAAGAATTGAAAAAATATTAAAGGAATACAAAAGAATATATTCTCAGAGAATGAACTATGAATGTGATACATGGGAATATATCATCTTGTGATCATAGTGAGTATATTATTTATAATATATATCAATTATAATATGTTAAATTTCATTTTAATATTCATTTTGAAAATTATTTTAGTAACAAGCCGCACTACTAATAGTTTTGAGTGACGTGAATGATCATATAGGGTGGTTTTAGAGGAACTTGGATAACCATGATCACAACTAGACCAACCACCAAATATCCCATCTACCATAATTTCCCATCCAATAGTTCTACTAGAGGGAATCGAGATATTTGTAACACAAATTACTTCACCATCATTTTAGAGGGGATATTCTTCTCAAATATATTTTCATTTCATAATGATAGCTTCTCATCTATTTCATCCTTTTCCATCCACTTTTGTTTCTCTTCTAATTCCCACTTATCTTATCTCTCCCATATTTTATGCTCATTCTATTATGACTTTTGATTCATAGATTTCTTATCATATAGTTCATTCATTGAATCCTTCATATTTTTTATAGGGTATTGATCTGTAAAATCCCAAGATTTTATAGAATATATTCTTTCAATTTGATTTAAATACATTAATATATTATATTACACACAATACAATGTTTATATTGCATCATATGAAACACCAACTTTTTCTCTTGTTGCACAAAACAACGACTACCTTTGATGACCTATGTTACATCCAAGACCAAGTATTACTAGAAACAATATAATAATATTATTATTATGATAATTATCACCTTTATTATAGAATATATTAACTGAAAGAGACTAACTAAAATTATAAAATTATACTTTACACATGTTTATAAGATGAATTCATCAGTCACCAACTCATTATAAATGAAAACAATGACCAGTTGAATATGAATTGTGTAACATTCTAAGTAATGATAGAATAAGAATTTTTATATTTATTAATATTTATTAATTAGATCGTAATTTTACCTTAAGATCTATGTTATACCCAATAGCATACATGACATGCAATAATGAGTTTCTTCATAATCTTATGTTGCATACAAGACTAAGTTATACTGAACAATAATATATTGTTAATATTATTATATAATATGGTAGTTATCGCATAGTCATTATACTATAATGAAGGAATAGTTCACAATATATTATGTTTATATATTTTTATAAAATGTTTTTGTATTCATCCAATGTGTTTTGTAGGCTTAAAATAAGAATAAAACCAATTTTAAGAATATAAAGATCTATATTTTTAATATGTAATTTTACCCCCTTTTTATAGAGAAACCATTTTAAATATAATTTTTGACATTTTAGTATTTTTAAAATGTAAAACTAAAATTTAATTTTGAAATTATAACATAATTATTAGTTTATAGTTAATTTTTGGTGTTTTTTTTTTGATGTTTCATTTTTTTAATGAATATTGAAAAATATTAAAGTTCAATTCAAATATACTTTTTTGTATAATTTATTTATAAAGATAATTTATATTTATAATTTTTTTGAAATTTTAAATAGACTAATGTTTTATAAATTAACCTAATATAATTCATTAGAATCTATTTCAATATGAAATTGAATATAAAAACTTATCAAACTTTTGAATGTTTTTTTATTTAAAAAACGACATTTTCATATCGTCAGGGGGATTAAATTTAAATTAATTTCTACAAATTCAATGATTATAATTTAGAAAAATGGATTCCCTATTTATAATCAGAATAATTTAAAACATCTAATAAATTTATCTTACTCTATGACCAAAAATATTAGTCAATGTAATTAAAATTAATTACATCGATAATTGTAAAATTAAGTTTAACAAGGGACTAAACCATAATATTTAAGTGGAAATGACCTATACACCTATAAAAAACTTATTTTATAGACATAGATAGTCCATTCCCTATATAAGGTTCTATAATGGTCCATTTTAACACTTTGTTAACAAGTAATATTTGTGGAACATATAATTCTTTTCAAAACTACCAAGTGTGTCATTTCCCTCTATTATAAAAAAGAAATCACCCATCCCATATATTAACACACATCAATCCCTTTTGGATCAGAAGAAACCTGCCCAAATAAGATTTTGAAATCCCTACACTCAACCAATAATCCAAAATTTGGGCATAAATCCAACAAACAATCCCCTTGGTATAAACCAAAAGAGTTACCTGAATAAGATATAACATTCTTCCTCAAACACCTTTGTTTTATTTTCATTATCCATGAATTCATTTATTATTATTACATGATTAAATAATAAAACTATTATCATAAATTTTCATAGATATTTTTATATAATTTTTTCTACCAACACTTACACATACATCCATTTAATGTGTAACGAACATACCATTTAGGTGTACGATGAACTACCACCTCACAAAACGATGATTGTTCATTCGTCCTATACCACCTTTCATAGTGGTAATTTTGATAGAAATTCTATTTATATATGATATATATCATAATTATTATTCCTTTATGATTATATAATTCTTTTATAATAGATACCTTTATACATTCCATTTTCAGTAAATACAATAACATCGTTTGTGGAAGTGTGGACTACCACCTCCTCAAATCGATGTGATGTGTTCACAAACTACATAGAACATTTTAAGGATGATTTTAATTAAATATATGTTCCATAAATAACATATGTATTAATTTCATGACATAATTACCTTTCTATAAATATAAAACATCATTTTCTTTAACACGTTTTCACACACAAAAAAAGTGATAACGTCGTTCGTGGACATGTAGACTATCGCCTCCTCGAAGTGATGTGATTCCTTTAACATCACAATAATTATATATATAAATATATATAGGATTAAAAAAAATTTGTTTATGATATAATGTTCATTTAGGAAATATTAATTGTTACTTACCTTCTTTACAAAATGATCATTGAAAATGAGAACATTACTTAATCGTATATACGACCTACCATCTCATTGATTGTAACATTGGTTCAAATTTCACAACCATATTTAATTATTTGTTTTAAATTTTTAATTTATGTATATATATATGATAATTATTTAATTATAATTATTCTTTATATTTTTATAAAATAACCCCTTTGACCATAGTTGACCTACCAAATTCATTTTGACAAACATAAACCGAATATGGTCAAAACACCTGACGTAAATTTAATTATTTTTTTAGTTGTACAAAAAATAATTATAAGTGAAATAAAATTAATAATAAAAATGAAAGAGGTTCTAAAAAATATAGATAATTAACATAATTTTATTTTTCAGGAATATAGAGAACAATCATGTCAAATTGGACTAAAGGTAACAGATTTCAAATAAATTTTATTTCATTAAGGCATATTGTATTGTTATGCACAAAGTTTCTTTTATATGGCGTATTAAATAATATGATTAAATTTATATAATTAATTTAATTTATTTCATGGTATTCTATGTTTTCATTGATGTTATTATTTTATGGGTCTCATGATTTAAAAGTTACTCAAGTAGTAAGGGCTCTTCATCTCACTTTTTTACATCTGTGAGATAAAATTCCTATTCACCATGTACTTACTTTGTGTGGTGTATTTACTGATCCTTTTGATATGTTATATCTTTAATCCTTTATTATATTCAAGTTATTTAAATTTTTAATTTGATGATTATTAAATTTAGGGTACTGATTCATATATTTCCAAAATTGTAAAGGGTTTCTTATCTCGCTTTTACTTTTATAATCCATACCTCATAATCGCCATTATATCCTTTTTGTAGTGTATCTAGTATAATTTTGATATATTATATCATGATTTATTTTATTTTAATTGAATTAAAATGTTTGGTTTCATTATTATTTTTTGATGGGGTTTACTATTTCAAATTTAATAAATAAGTAATGGATTGTTGTAACAATTATCCTTCTTTGCAACATTTGTTTTGTCATACACAATATTCTTTTATATTTTATATATAATTTATCTTTGAAATGTAATATCATGAATCTCATTATTATCATGATATCATAAATTTAATTATTGGTATTCCATTCATGTGGTTAATGGTTCAAATGTTTCAAAGTGGCATGGGATGCTTTGCAATGTTTAAAGATTATTTTCATCAAGAATGTTTTAATGGTCTTGTAATAGTATTTCCATTAACCAATGTCCACAACCCTTATCGTTACTTATCCTCAGCTAGGGATATTTTTTATTGATACCATACTCTATCATTCTTTGTATGGATAACATTTATTTAAAATATATTGTTATTTAACCCATTTATTTCCATGGGTTTATATTTTTTCAAAGATGTTGTTATTTATCCTAGTTCCTATCCATGGGATAAGCATTCTTTCCATGGGTTAATCATGTTTCGAATATATTGTTTTGAAACCATTTAATTTCCTTTGTTTAATCATTTTTTAAGGGATTATTATTGAACCCATCTCTTTTCTATTTGTTAATTATGTGTGATGATTTTTCAATGGTACTTGGACATTTGATGGGTGGATCCATCATTGAAAAACAACATGTGGGCCCTTGATAGACCTCTAATACATTTGAAATAGAATTTATATGTTTAGTTATTCCATTTATAATAGTGAAATGTATGGAATTTGACCTCATGGTTATTCTATTTATAATTTCAAAAAAGTATATTGATGTCCCAAGGCACCTTCGGGTGTTTTGTTATTCTTTCTATATATTTATAATATTTCTAATAATAAAGATTGATATCACACTGGTCAATGTAATAGACTCTCCTTTGAGGTTTTAAGGGATGAGATCTTAAAGATATTTTTGGAGATGTTTTTTATTTTTGGGATGGCATATTTTTATCCCCTATGATAAAATTTTTGTTTTTTTAGGGAGGATTTAGTTTTCATGTTCAAATAAACAAGGTAAAATCTATATACTTAGTGAAAAACCATCACATATATCTTGGTTCTAAGACTTGAACCCATAACCAAAGGATGATAATGATTTTTTGAACTACCACTAGCCTAAGTGATGTTCGAATTAGTAAAAACTTTTTTATGTAAACATTAAGTTTATATGGAAATCATATGGTATTTTATTTGAGGAATACTAGTTTATTTATCCTGGAAGAATATATGATCACCTCCTTATAATATTTGGGTTTCATACCTTATTATTAAATTGTTTAATAATCTAAAAGATGGTTATTTATGGAATAATTTAGTTTCAACTTTGGGTATTACTGTTTAATTTTGATGGTTAGTGTACCATTTTAAGGTTTACTCATTTTGGGAATTATCTTACAATGTGTTAATATTTTTATTTTGCTTAATGTATAAAGAAGAGTGGAATCGCTTGGATATAAAATTTATGGATATTTTTTATTTAAAAGTTTATTTTATTACATAAATAACTAAAACACCATCAATAAAACTCAACATTTAGAGATAAAAATGTGATTTTAGTGGAAATTGATTTAAGGATGAAATTATACTCAACCATTAGGTATTTATCCTCTTGGACTAGATGGTAAGATAATTATTTAACTATAAGAGAAGGATATTGAAGAAAAAACTATTATCCTAGTAACATCAATTATAATTAATAAATGGTATTTTCAATCAACATATTTTTTTGTTTTTAGGCCCTTAATGTTCTATTGTTCATTCACTTATCTATGATTTATGACCTCAATTAACCTCTATAATTATTTACATTTTCCCTCCATTACCACCTATGTTCACCATTGGTGTAATTATAATAATGTGTAACTTTTTATCAAATTTATTTTTTTTTCACTTTCACATTTAATCAGATGATATATTTACCCTTTTTACAATGTGGGTTTAAATAATGGGATTTTATAATTGTTAATAATTTGATAACCAAGAAAATTTTAGAGAGAGAAATTCATTTTAAGGGTGTAGGATGTAACATACCAAAATTTTATTAAATATATTATTTCAATTTAATTTTAATTATTTAGTATATTTTTTACGGATAATACAATACTTATCCTACATCACAGGAAACACTATATTTTTATTGTGTTGTACGCAACATCATCTTCCTTTGATGACTTATGTTACATGCATGCACGATTCTTACCGAACAAAAATATAATATTCACATTATTAGGATAGTTATCACCTAGATTCTAGAATATAGGAAATTAAAGATAATAACTAAAATTATGACATTATATTTTACACATTTTTATAATATGAATTCATCGGTCCCTAATTCATTACAAATGAAAGTAATGTCAAATTTAATATGAAGGATGTAACAGCCTAGGTAATGATATAATAATTATTTATTATTTTTATTAATATTTATGAATTAGATATAAATTTTAACTTAAAAGTGAATCTATCTCAAATATCATAAATGAAACACAGTAAATATTTTCTTCGAAATCATACATTGCACTCAAGACTGAGTTATACTGAATAATAATATATTATTTATTTTATTATTTAATATGGCAATTATCACCAAGTCGTTATTTTAGATAGAATGAAGTGTAAAAAATATATTGTTTTTAGAATTTTTTATAATTTTTTTTCAAATTCATCCAATAAGTTTTATAGTCTTAAAATAAGAATAAAACTAATTTTAAGCATAAAAAGATCTATATTTTTAAATGGTAATTTTACAGCCTTTTGATGACAAACCCATTTGAAATATAATTTTTGACACTTTTATAATTTATATAGGTAAAAATAAACTTCATTTTAAAAATAATAAATTAAATATTAGGTTAGGGTAAATTTTTTATATTTTTCTATGAAGTTTCATTTTTTAAAGAATATTGAAAAATAATGAATTTTAATTCAAAACTTCTTTTTTGTCTAGTTTACTTATAAGCATAAATTATATTTATAATTAGTTTTAAAGGTTAATTAGATTATATTTTTATCATTTAAACCAATTTAGGTAATTTGATAAATTTTACTGTGAAATTGGATTAAAAAAACTTGGCAAACTTTTGAATGTTTTTACTTAAAAACCCAAATTATTGTCACGTCTCTAAGATTAAATTAAAATTAAAATTTTCCACTTAAATAATTATAATTTGGAAAATTTTATTCTATACATGAAATCAGAATATTTTATAATTTATGATGAAAAAAACTTATTTTTTTTCCAAAAAAAATAGTGAAAGTAATTAAAATTAATTACATATATTATGGTAAAATTAAGTTTAACAAGGGAATAAACATTAATATTAAGGGGAAATTACCCATACACTTTTCCAAAACCAATTTTATGGAAATATTTTGTCCATTAACCTATAAGGATACATAATAGTCTATTTTTATACTTTGATAATAAGTAATGCTTGGAGAACAAAAAATTATTTTAAAAAATACCAAGTGTGTCCTTTCCCTCCACTATAAAAAAGCACTCACAATTCCCATCTCTTTATACCTCTCAATACATTTTTTCTGGACCAAAACCTAACCAAATAATCTCCCAAAATCCCTACCCTCAAACTAAATTCTTCCCTTTGGGAATAAAGTAAACCAATAGTCCCTTTGTTACAAACAAAAAGGAGTTACCCAAATAAGAGGTAACATTCTTCCTCAAGTTCCTTTGTTTCATTTTAATTATCCAACCATTAATTTTTTATTATCACATGATTGAATAATAAAATAAGTATAATTAATATAATTATATGTTTTTATATGATTATTTGGACTTACACTTACACATTCCTCCATCTAATAGGAAATAAACATAACGTTTATCTGTACGACGAACTACCATCTCCTGAAATGATGATTGTTTGTTGTTCCTTTACCACCTATCATGGTGAGAATTATTATGGACACACTATTTATAAACGAAATATATGATAATTAATATTACTATATGATTCACTAATACTTTTAAAACATATATGTTTATAAATTCCATTTTTTGTAAATATGATAACATTATTTGTGGAAGTATGGGCTAGTGCCTCATCAAAACAATGTGATACGTTCACACACTACATGAAATGTATTTAGGATTAGTTTTATTAAATATATGTGACATAAATAACATATTTACTTTATTCATCACATAATTACTTTTTTGGAAACATAACACATCATTTTATTTAACATTTTTCCACACACTGAAAAAGTGAAAGTGTCATTTGTGAATGTGTGGACTACCACCTCCTCAAACCGATGTGATTATTTTTTCATCAACATAATTCTATATATAAGTATATATGATTAAATAATAATATATATATGATATAATTATAATTATATATAGTTAAATTGTTATTTACCTTCTTTACATAATGATCATTAAAAATGAGAACATTACTCATGCGTATGTACGACCTACCGTCTCTAGTATTTTAACAGTGGTTCATTTTTCATAACCATATTTTATGATTATTTTTAAAACTAACTTTTGAGAAAATTTTCATATTCATAAATTATTATTTTATGTGTTTTATTTACTACCTATTTAGATTTATTATATCATGAATCATTTTTATATTAATATCATTTAAATTTTTCATGGGATTATTATTACATTTGGGTTTCTGATTCAGATGTTACAATAAATGTAAGGGATTTCTTGTCTCGCTTTTACTTTCATGAGGTATACATAATAATCACTACTTATTTATTTTGTGTGGTGCATCTACTATAAAATCGATATATTATATCATGATTTTTTTTATCTTCATAGTATTTAGATGTTTCATTAAATTATTTTTCCTTCATTGGGTTTATGGTTTCAAATTTACCAAATCAGTAATGGATTTTTTGTCACAATATTCCTTATTTGTAATGTTTCTTATGTCATACACTTATCTTATTTTATAATTCATATATAATACCACTTTTAAATTTTATATCATGAATCTCATTATTCTCATGATATCCTCTGTTTCATTATTTTTATTTCATTCTTGGGGTTAGTGGTTCAAATTTTTCAAAGTGGTATGGTACATTTATGAGTGTTTAAAGGATATTTTAATGGTATTTCAATTCACCAATATCAATAACACTTGGTGTTAATTATCCTCATCTAGGGATATTTTTTTTGATTCCATCAACATTCATTCTTTGGATGGATTAAATTTATTTAAAATATATTTTTATTTAACACATTTATTTCAATGGGTTAATATTGTTTCAAAGATATTTTTATTTAACTCGTCTCTTTTACAAGGTTTGATAATGTTTCAAATTTTTTCTTATTGAACTCATTTCCTTTCCATGGGTTAATCATGTTTTAAAGGGATTGTTATTCAACCCAATTCTCTTCCATGGGTTAATTATGTATAATGATTATTCAATGGTGCTTGGACATTTAATGGGTTTTTACATGATAGACCAAAGACGGGTGGGTTTGTGATAGCCCTACAGTTCCTTGGGTATGGATGTCAGTCATATAGATATTCTATTTGTAAGATTGATATATATGGAATTCAACCACAAGTTTATTTCATTTATATGTGTGAAAATTATAATGATTTCCCAAGGTACCTTTATGTGTTTACTTTTTCTTCATGTATGTTTATAATGTTTCTAATGATTGAGATTGGTGTCACATGGATCATGGTTAATTATTATTTTGCCTCTTTCCTTTCCCATGTTTTCATATTTGATTGTCTATATATTAATGGGTCTTAGTTCTTTTATGATTAACTCATACACTTTTTTTAAGTCATCATTCCCTTATGCACTCTTATGCATATTGATGACATTTAATTATTAATGCTTATGTTTACCCTTGCTGAGACATTTCATATCACCCTTATTATATTTTCTTTTCCCCTAGTTTTAAATAATGATATTGAATGATTTATTCCTATAAATTAAATCACAATGATGATGTTTATGACCTATTATGATATAATAAATTCCGCGTTAAATGGGAGAAATGTACTTTTGACAAATTATGAGTCCAATTTGATATGAGTTGTTTTTATATGAATTTTTCCTAATTCTCTAAAACTCTAAACCTAAAAGTTCCTATAGTATGTAAGTGATTCATGTTCTCCTTTTGATGTTGTATGGTTTTGATAGAAAAAAATTGGGTTAAAATTACCAGCATCAATGCCAAGAATGTAAAGCTATGGATTTCATCACAATATCTGGGAGTATTGGATCAGGGTTATTATATGATCCATCATAACATATGGATCCATAAGGGCCTACTGATCATTCTTATGAAAACCCATGTATTTTTAATAAGATATAACTTTTATTGATTATTAATATTCATTATAATGAATTTATATATACGAATTACACATTTATAGATATTTATGTCATGTTATAAATTACATTAAAAATCAATAATATACCAATAATTGATTTAAAATTATTATTCTTACCTTCTAATGGAATTTTTTTAATTCTATGAGAAATATATTTTATTAAAATGATTTATTATTATGATATATTTAAAGAATTTTTTAATTATTGCATATTTTATAATTATATATTTTTGTTAATTATATATATTCATATTGATATTTATTATTATTATAATCATATAATAAATTTTATTAATTTATGAAATAAGAATAAGATTTTTCTTTTGAAAAAAAAAGTTCTATTTCAATAAATTATCATCCCATGTATGATATGACTTTATTTAGTTGTTAAATTTAATAATATTATATATTTAATACGATAAAAATGATTTTTTGATTCATCATATCAAAAATATCTTAGGATAAATTTTTGGGATTTTTTGAAGTATGTTGTTTTTTGGATGCATAGTAAAAAAATACAGTTTGTTATAAATACAATATATTTTATGATGTCATTCTGAACAAAATACGGGTTACAATTTATGAAACTAATATAAAAACTAAAACATTTTAATAAACTAAAAATATCATAAAAATGTTATTCAATTCAAATATACTAAATTTTCTTCCAAGACAAATATGAAAATCCTTATCTATGTAGACATAGTGCCTGTGCCGCACTAGAAAAATAAAAAAATTGTATGTCTGAGATAATATTTGATAATGGATAATCCATTTTTTAGAATAAAATAAAAAAAATCAATAATAATAATTTTAAGGATATTTTTGGATTATAGATATCATGATAAATATATAATATTTATCCAATGTTTTATGAGGGTATGAAAAATATAAAAAATTTATCTTACAAATGATAGAATGGTATAAATAGGAATAAATAATTTAATGGAGGTTTTTAGATTATTATATTGATAAAAAAAACTTATTATTTTATTTAATATTAATCAATTGAATAATTATCCAAAACATCTATATATCATTGTTGCAACACCTGTGCCAGAAGGTGAAATGTCAAAGTAATTTGTTTTATAAATATTAAATGGGATATTATTTTTGATTAATTATGGTGTTACAGTATATTTATTGATCAATTTGATATTTATGTAAATATTAATATATTTAAACTTTAATTCCATTATTATCTCGATAATTTTAAAAATTAAATTATAAATATATTCTTGAAAATGACTTTAAATAATTTTTAATGTAAATAATAATTTATAAATTGATTAAAAAATCATAAAATCATATCAGGAATCATGTGGTATGGTTAAGGGTATATAATTTTATTCCCTATCCCATTATGAGACACTATTAATATTTAGATTTCATTTTAGAGCCTTAAATTTTGAGTATTTTTATAAAATTTCATGAAAACATGTCCATTAAAAATGACTCTTTCTACCCATTTCAAAACAACTTTCAGGGTTGGTTTTATGCCAATCATCTTCAAAAACACAAATTTTGAAATTTACTTCCTAGGTATATAAGACTTTATCATTTCCAAACTCCCTTCCTTTAAAGGGTTTGGACTAAATCCAAATTTGGTTCTTCGAAGAGCATGGTAAGAGTTTCTAAGCCTACTTTATCTTTATTATTTATGATTATTTATTATAAAAATATTTTTTAAATAAAATTATTATAATAAAATGATTTTATTTTCTTTTTATTTGTTTCATTTTTATCCATATAAGATGAAATATGATCCAATACCTCTCATTTCACTTTTTTTCTAATCTATTACAATGTCATAATACACGTTTTTCCAAAATTCTATATTTTTGTTTCAAAAATATTCTCACTCTTTCAAAAAAACCCATGTAATTCTAAAAATTTGACCAAATATGATAGTTTAATTATAATATAATGTTTTATAAAACTCAAATATATATTCTGTTTTCTCTCTTTTGAACCCTTGAAAAAAATCACTCATTATGGTTGTTTTATACTACCCAAGTGAACGGTTATGTTTTCATAAACATATAATTTTCAAGTCTTTTTTTCAAAAAATCAATTTATGATCAGAAATATATATATATATATATATATATATTCAGAAAATTATATGATTATGATTATGGTATATTGAAATATCATTCATAAATATTTAACTAAAAGTAAATAATTATGGATATTTTCTAACGTTAAAAAAGGCTTATCAAGGAATATTGTCTAAATTGTAATTATCTCATGACCAATTAAAATCATTTTCATTTTAAATGATATGGAAATAAATAATTGAAAAATATAGATCATATATAATCACCACACAATGACATTTTATTTTTACAAATATATCAAATCTAATTTTGATATTATGAACCGAAGGACCTCAAAATGACTATAGTGAACAATACCAATATAGTAAATCAATGAAAAATAAAATAAATTATTTAAAAGTAATAAAATAAATAAATTTAACATGTAAAGGGTTATTTCACAATTAAATAATTAATATAATTTAATTATTCATAAGCTCAGATGATTTACAAGGCTAGTCAAGACTAAAAGTAAGGGGATTTCATTTAAACATTACGTTAAATGTATTCAACTTTTCCTATGACTCTTTTTCCTCTATAAATATAGTATATATATTATTTTATAATGGATTTAAATTATATTTAAAAGATTTATTAAATTCATTATGTCGACTTTAAACTTCATTAAAAAAATTAAAAAGGAATCTACGTAATGTTTTCCATGCGAATCATTTTAGACTTCTTATCCAAAGTTTGAATACAATATTTATTTAAGATTATTTTGTTGAAGTGATATTAAGGACTTTAGGTATTTTCTTCATTATGAATATTCCTTTCCATTTTTTCATGTTTTTCGAAAGTAATTTTGATTTTTATAATTTTTTGACGTTTTCATTTTTAAGGTTATAAAAAGAAAAGGTTATTTGTTCATATTTTACAAATAAATTTTATAATTATTCTGTAATTTTCTATGTTTATCTTTTATTTTCCTATCAATAAGAAATTTCTTATCCAAATATAGAAGCCCCCATATTTTTATTTCTTAAACTATAAGTTTTATTTTAACATATGAAAAGTAATTTTTATGTGTTTTACAATAAAATTCATGCTCCTATGTTTTCTATCAATGATTTTGTTATTATGAATTATATTTGATAATAGTTGGGTCCCATATAGCCCTATAATTCATTTAATAATGATTTATTTACCATATAAATGATATTATAATTAACTAGTGATGTAATTCCATTGTAAGAGTGATTTGAAAGAGTGGTATGAATAAAATAACCCAATATTCCATCGTAGATTTTCAATTCCTGCAATCAGATTCAATGAAAATATTTTGATTTCATGAAAAAATTGTTCATTTAATGATTAAAATGATGTTTCAATATTTTTGATGGTAATGTATTTTTTTGAATGAGTTTTTCTAATTTTATCTTCATTTACAATTTCAAAAGTTTTCATGTTTTCTCAGGGATCTTACAAAGTCTTTTCATTTTCTATAATTTAATTTTATATTTATTTTCAAAACTAATTTTTTTAAAGAATATTATTTAACGTCTACAATTTATTTATATAACCTCATACTTCTTTGTTTAATATAAATACCTTTCTAATGTTTTCATGTATTTTTAGAGCCTAACTGGTTTTATAATTATTTTATCCCTCTTATTGAGTTTTATTCCCTTCCCATGATTCCAAAAAAAACAAGTCATAAGGATGAGTATATAAAATTATAAATTGCATCTCAAAATATGATTTAGTCTTGAATAAATAAAGTGTATCATTTTATTATTTTATTTTATTGGAAAAATTCCATGATATAGTAATATTATAGGGTTTTTATGTAAATGATTTCTTAATTGTCTAAAACTATAAACCTAAAAGGTAGTAAAAATGTAATTAATCCAATATTTTCTATAAATATTCTAATTATGGTATTTTTAAGTGTGAGTCTTTATAGTTGATGTCATTTTGGGGTTTATATAACTTTAGAGGTTTGGGTACTATAAGTTGAGGATAATTTAAGAGTTATTGCTTCCAATATGGGTTAATAAGTTTATGGGTAATAATAATTTTAAGGAATAGAATTTCATTTTAATATTTAATGTTATTGAAATTTTTACTTGATTTATGATATTTTTAGAGGTAGTTATTGGGTTTTTAGATGAATACATGATTGAGGTACATATAACCCTTAGGTTTACAATGCGACATATTTTGAATGTTATTTGGGAAAAATATTATTATATTTTTTAGGATTTTGGTGTCAATATATAGATAACCTTTCAGGTTACTATGTTATTTAATGTTGAGGTAATTTTGGTTAATTAAAATAAATGGTTATTTTATTTTGGGGGGAAATTTGAGTAGTATAGATAAAATTGTAGATTGATAAGGGATTTTTTGGTAAGATTAATAAAGTTATATTTGGGAAATACTTGTTTTATTTTTGAGAACATTAAATGAAAATGGTATTTTTTCCCAGTAGGTTATTTTATGTCAATGTGGATGATATTATTTGAAATATATGTTGGATTTGGTTCCCTAGAACCAGCTTTTATGTACATTCTTATTACCTATATTCCTTATTTATGACTTTTAATAATGTATTTATCACATAATGAATATTCTTATACTTGACATAGTACGCGATAGTTTTTCAAGGTTAACTATCTCATTGAAATGTCATAGTAGCCCCTCACTCTGATGAGAACCTATAAGTATGCTGATAATATTCTTAAATATATGCTCTATAGTCAGATTATGTCTTTTTATGGGTTGAAAATGATATAGGCTATTAGGGTTAGAGACTAAAAAGACCTTGTGCGACTTCATCATGGAATACAACCTTGGTAATTTTTAAATTAGGAGATTATAAGAATATAAACCACTAGTAGTAAAACAATATTCATATGTTTCATTAGATGTTCCTCTCTATGGAATTTTTTAATGGTCTATAGTCTTTAATATTATTATTATTATTTATCAATATTCATATACTATAATGTGTTGATGAAAACAATGATGACATATGCTAACGGAAAGTTTGGATACGTTGGGTGTTACATCAGTGGTATTGAGTTTATTTAAAATTAAAAAAATTATTTTTAACTTACTATTTTAGTGTAAGTTTATATATTGAGTCCATTGATAAAGATAGAACTACATAATTAAGTCCATTTCTATGGCATTATATTCGAAATTTCATTTCTATAAATTCAAAGAAAGATACATCAAGCATGTAGGTTTAAAAAACCAGAATTCAACATGCTTGACAACAAATATCATGAAAAAACGATTATATTACACTATGATTAGTTATGTGAGGCTTTATTTCATTGTGACATTTATTTCTTTCTCTATGGGTTAATTATAATTTTTCTATATGTTATCCTTTGAATTTAGGTGATTCCACCTAATTCAAAAAATAAGCGGGGATTGTTGTAACACCCCTAGAATGATAAAGTGTTAAATGACTAAATGATATGAATCATGTCAACAAGGTGCACCTTTTTTTCTGAAGCCTGCATGATTAGAACTCCATAGTTAATCATTCTTGTCCTGGAGTAGTGATAAGGATGGGAGACCTTCTGGGAAGTTTCCCAGGGTGTGTGTGAGTGAGGAAAAAGCACACTAGAAAGGATATGTGTTGATATGTCCGGACATTCGTTAGTTAGATGGACCATTTGGGCATGTGGGTAGACACCAGGGTGGGGACCACATGTCTGCGGGGTGACTGGTGGTACCAAAAGGCCAGGACCTGACAACTATGCTAAGTCGGGGTGTCTGTGCTATTAGCGGGGCCTAGTTTTTATATTTTTTATCAGAGAAAGAACACATATATAAGTGCGGTGCATTGTATGGGTTAAGATATATGGCCCACAGTGAGGTCATTGTGATCTAAAGGGGGTGAATATACCACACCATAATTATAAAGGGTTAAATGAATAATTGATATGACTCGTGTTAATAATATTCACCTTCCTTTTTGAGGGCCTGTCTGATTAGAACTTCATAGTTAAGCATTCTTGTCCTGGAGTAGTGATCAGGATGGGAGACCTTATAAGATGTTTTCCAATTTGTGTGTGTGTGAGGGAAAATCACATTGGAAAGGACATGTGTTGGCCTATAGAGACATTCATTAGTCAGATGACCCATTTGGGAATGTGGGTGGATTCCATGGTTATGACCATGTGTCTACGGGGCAACTGGTGGTACCTACTGGGCCAGGACCCGAGGGCCATGCTAAGGCAGGATGTTTGTACTATCAGTGGGGACTAATTGTTATACTAGTGTTTCAGACACTAAGTGTATCGAAAACTTAATGTGTGGTGCACTGACTGTGTTGAAATGTAGGTCCCACAATGAGGATGTTGTGCTCTGGGGAGGTGAATGTAACACCCCAGAATGATAAAGGGTTAAATGACTAAATAATATGACTCATGTCAGTAAGGTTAAACTTCATTTTCGGGATCCTACGTCATTAGAACTTTAAAGTTAATAATTATTGGCCTGGAGTAGTGATCAAGAGGGGAGAACTTCTGGGATGTTTCTCAGGGTGTGTGTTAGTGAGGACAAAGCACACTGGAAAGGACATGTGTTGGCCTATGAAGACTTTCATTAGTCAGATGACCCGTTTGGGAATGTGGGTGGACCCCAAAATGATAAATGGTTAAATGAATAAATGATATGACTCATTTCAACAAGTTGCACCTTCTTTTATGGTATTCTACCAAATTAGAACTCCGTAGTTAAGAATTCTTGGCCGGGAGTAGGGATTGGGATGAGAGACCTTCTGGAAAGTTTCCTAGGGTGTGTGTGAGTGAGGACAAAGTACACTAGAAATGACATGTATTGGTCTGTGAAGACTTTCATTAGTCAGATGACCCGTTTGGGCATGTGGGTGGACCCCAGGGTGGGGAACACGTGTCTATGAGGCAACTGGTGCTACCTTGTGGGCCAATACCCGACGACCATGATAATGCGGGGTGTCTGTGTTATCATCAGGGCCTAGTTGTTACACTAGTGGGTCACACACTAAGTGTATCGATAACCTTAAATGTGTTGTACTTCCTCGGTTGAGATATAGGTCTCACAACAAGGATGTTGTTCTATTAATGGGTGATGAATGTAACACGCCAAAATGAAAAAGGGTTAAATTACTAAATGATATGACTCATGTCAACAAGGTGAACCTTTATTTTTTGGGGCCTACCTGATTAGAACTCCACATATAAGGAGTCTTGTCTGGGAGTAGTGATCATGATGGGTGACCTTCTAGGAAGTTTCCTAAGGTGTGTGGGAGTGAGTAAAAGCACACTTGAAAGGAAATATCTTGGCCAATGGAGACTTTCATTATTCAGATGAACTGTTTTGGCATGTGGGTGGACCCCAGGGTTGGGGCCACATGTCTGTGGGGCAACTAGTGGTACCTAGAGGGCCAAGACCTGATGACCATGCAAAGGTAGGTTGTATGTGCTATGATTGGAGCCTAGTTGTTACAATAGTGGGTCACACACTAAGTGTCTCGATAACCATAATAAAATTTTATATAAATTCATCATGTTGGATAAATATTATTCCCACACGTGGATTAAGAATTATTCAAGTTTTTTTGACCACGTATATTCACTCACCAGTTATTTGAGAGAATATTTTTGAGTTGAATATTTGATAAATATTTATTCACTCTTGTAATGAATATAATATTTCTTTATTTATTGGTAAATAATTTAGTGGTATTTGTTTATTAAATAAATAGTAATTATTTAAGGTGGCTATGTTTTTTTGAGTCTCAAAAGATTAATTATCTATACCTATCAACCCTAATATATGCGGTCACAAAAATAGTCATTCAAGAAATGATATTTTTTACTGTATAGGAAGGAAATAAAAAAACTCAAGAAAGGTAATAGTAAAAGTAATAAGTATTAATGGTGTAGGTAGTATGATAAATGATTAAATGGATAAAAATTATCACAAGAAAATGCGAAACAAAATTCATTTAATGAGATTACAAGAATTTTATTGGCTAGTTTTATAATTATTTTTCTTTATCCATGTATGAAAATCACTAAAACTTAATGAAAATAAGACAACCAACCATGTTAGATGATCAGCCAATGATTGATTAAATTCAATAGTTTTTATATAGTTAAATATCATTCATAAATAATTATTCAATTGTCCATAGAATCAAATAGTCATTTGATCAGGGTGTATCACTCTCATGAGCTTATCACTTTTAAAATTGATACTTATTTAATTTGGTGATTTCAAAATAAATTAGACTGATATAATATATCATATATTGTCAAAGTTTTTCTTTAAAAAATTAACTACTAAATAAATTGAATTTGGGAGTAACATTTTTGTAATAGATCATGAATAATGTAATAAAAATTTCCATCACAATCCCATTCAGATATTTTATTCAATTGTAATGTTCAATTCAAAAATAGTTAAGAAATTAGTCACAATAAATAGAGAGTAATGTAAAGAAAAAGTGAGTGGGAATCCTTCTATGTCAAAACACTTCTAATTCATAGGATCCTGTAATTCAACCTTGCTTCATGGTACTTTTTCAATTGCTCATAAAACAGTTTCAGTCATGAATCTTTAATGATATTATTTTTTCTTAGAATAGTTCCCTCCAACTACAATAAATACTCAATTTTGAAATCCAATTCCTAACCATATGGTTATAGTTACAGCTCTGAAATCATTTTCATGGCCTTCATGTCACACTTTCACTATAGATCATCTTCCTCATGGGTGAAACTATCTAAGAATTCATAATTTAATGTACTCCTTCACATGTGGGGGAAATCCTTGCTCGCATATTCACTCTTATCCGAATTTATAGCATGATTATGAATCTTCACAAACATTATTTCAACTTTTTCTTGTGCTCAATCCATCTACTACAGCTTGTAATCTATTTTAGAAATTGTAGGTATCCACACGGTTATGAATTTGAATTATAATAAGTAAAATTATGTAACTCATAATTCATCTATATTCCTTTACATTACCATAAATATAGTTTGAACTTTATATAGGGAATCATTATTACCCACACTCTCCTTTTAAAGTGTATAATTTATACTAATATAAACCCTCAGATGATTTATCAGTACTTCCACAGTATCAGTGTTCCTTAACTCCCCCAAACTATTTATTAAACCAAGGGAGTCAAATATTGTTATTATTTATGCATAATATGGAAGCCTTTAATTTCATATTTTCATACAATGTTTTTCTTAAATGAGATCTTCTCCACCTCGGTTACTCAATATAGTCTTCACAAAACTCCACCCTATATGCATAACCATATGATACCCAAAGAAGCATCAAATAGCATTAGTTGAAATATAATTCTATTGGATAGAAAATTAAAATAATTTAACACCCAAATATTTTAAAATAATACATTATCCCAGAAGGCATATATGGCTGAAACCCCGAGCATAAACGACCACTAAAATATTATTATTTAAATAATACTTTTATAACATAGCCATTAAATTAAAGGGTAAAGATATGAATAATTTTTTATAAAATTTATATAAATTTTATACTCAATATAAATATATTAATAAATTCTTATAAAATAATCACTCATATTTTAGTAAGTCATTTTTCTTTTCAGAAACACGTTTTCATCAAATTTTATTTTTATTACTTTTTGTGTGCAAATATTACGATAAATTTTTGGAAAATTAATAAATTTTAATTGATAAAAATAAATTAATTTTGAAATAAAAATAAAAAATATATATTAGAGTTAATTTTTTGGATTGTCTTGAAATGTTTTATTTTTCAATAAATAGTGAAAAATGCTTCTTTTTATTGGATTTTTTTTTAAATGCATAGTTTTTTTCCATTTCAATTAATTAAAGTAATATTTAGTAATTAATAATTTATATTAAATTTATATATTATATATATAACTATTTTAATTGAAATCAATATAATTATTATCACTCTTCATATATTTAAAGTAAAATCATCTTATGCTTGAAAATTGAATTCATTGAAAACCCATTTTAGAATGCATTTTGAAGGTTTATTTATAAATTAAAATATTCTAATTATATGAATTTCATTTGATAAAATAGATTCCATATTTGGAAACATAATATTTAATAATATGTAATAATTTCAATATAATTTTTTGTCATAATGAATAGTAAAAATGTGTTACCACGGTTATGGGTAAAACTGGTTTACCATGGGTTAAACTAAAGAAATAAGTTTTATTATGAACTAAGAAATTGTAAAAATTATATTTTTATGGGAATATGTTTACCCTATATCATCTAAGTTATCTAATGTACCCATTTTGGAGTCATATGGCCGTGGTTTTGACATTTATAATACTTTAAGTAAAGAAATGGACAAATGTCATTGTCTTAGTTTTAAAAACATCTTATTTGTTCATATAGTGATAAAAGTATGTATGATCGATTATAAATATTAATTTCAAGGATAAATAATTTTAACTTATCATGTTAATTTATTTCCTATCTTTAGTGATGAAATAGTTACCTTAAATTCTTATACAAGGCCGAGATGGTTATTATTTAATTAAAAGGAAAATAAAATGAAATATTTTAAATTTTTTAAAAGTAACATAATTTAAATAAAATTTTATGTCCCAATTTTTTTATATTCTTATAACATGTTAGAGAAGTTTTAAAGATATATATTTTAATTACTTCTTTTTATTGATGTTTTTAATGTCACATTAATTAAATAGTGTCAAAATTGACATTAATGATATTTTATAATAAATACAGTTATTTAAATGATTTAAATACATGAAAAATTATATTAATCCAAATAAATTTTATATAGCTTTTAATATTAGCCTTTTTCTAATTATGTTCCATTTTTTATTTTATTGTATATTTCTTAACCCTTAAGAGTAAAAACATTAAAACTGTAGTAATTGTTAAAAAGTGTAAATGTGGGTCAAAACAGAAGGATGGGGGTAAAAACCTAATCTAAATGTGTAAAAATTTTATTTTTTGAGATTTTTTCAACCCATAATCATCTTTTATTATAAATATGTCATTTTGGGTCCAATTATCCATGAAAAATAAATTAAATTAATTTAACACTTAAAGAAATTTAAAAAGTGCCCCAACCCTATCTTATATAAGGATATACCATATCCTCTTTTTATAAAATTTAAAGAGCCATTTTTAGCCAATAAATGCCCAAATACATTATTTAAATATTTCCCCAGGTTTTAGAGTTCTTATTTTTACAAAAAACCTAACCTATGGATTCTTTTTGTGAAAATCCTAAGAGTTTCTTCGAAGAAGATATATACTTTTTAATTAAGAATTTTTTCCCTTCTTCTTCCACAGTATTCAAATATTATTCCAAAATTATGATAAAATAGTTAATTATTTCCTATATACTGATATATTTTTATATTAATGAAATACCATATATCAATATCCAATGTCATTAAATGGGAAACAAAACTGTCATTCATGTGTATGGAGGACTACCACCTCGCGAACCAATGTAATTAATTTTCCATAACCTCCACTTACAATTGGTTGTAATGCTTCATTTAATATTTATATATATATATATTATAAATGAAATATTTACCATTCTTAAAAGATAATATATCAATTAATTTCTTACCTTTCCATTCATTGAAAATTGATAACTTTATTCATGCATACATGTGAACTGGAACCTCCCCAAAGCGATGTGAGTCTTTCTTCATCACCATATCACATGGATGATATATATAAGTATTATAAAAGGAATAATATGTTATTTATTATAAAATTTACATTTTTTATCCCAAAATAACACTTTTTTTATTTTTATAATGATCATTGAAAAATGAAAATGTTATTCTTGTGCGTGAACGGTTTACCATCCCTATGATTGTAATGTAGTTCATTTATCATAACCATATTTCATGGTTGGTATACAAGTTATAATTTATATATAAAAATCATAATAATTTAAATATTATTTTTTAAAATTATTTAATAATGATCTCTTTTATCATAATCAAACTACTGACTCCATTTTGGACATATGAACTTAACACTCCCAACATGTCAGAAAATTGTTTATTTAATTAAGTAATTAAATAAAACATGGTATTAAATTAAATAAAATGACAAATAAATATGAAGATGTAATTAAAAAATTAAACAACTAACATGGTTTTATTATCTATGATGATAAATAATGTTTTTAATTAGTCTGACCTAAGAGAAGTTATTTCATTTCAATTGCCTTATGTTAGGGATTATTTTAATGTTTGCACCTAATTTCCTTTATATGATGTATATACTACACCTTTCTCATATTATATAATCAATCATTCACAATTAATGGTATTTTATATTTTAATTCAATTTATTTCATCCATGGGTATTTTAGTAGAATGTTAAAAGTGATAAGGTTTTATAAGTTAGTTTTCTTTCATTGGGTTATATCACTTCTTAATTGATTATGACACGTCAAGATATTGTGTGAAATGGAATTTTTATATATATTATATCTCCACTTGTTTTTTTGTGAATTTAAATTTATTACACACAATCACTTCATTGATTAATTCTCACTTCAATGTTAGGAACATTGTAAGGGTTCTTCATATCAAATTGACTTCCTCGAGACATATATTATGTTATAAAAATATATTCTTTTATTTTGTGTATATATTATCCTATTTGAAAACTTATATCATAAATATATTTATATTCATTTTATTTAATATAAATTTCAATTTTTTTCTTCAATATTAGTTATAATTCATAATTTAAAAAATTAGTAAGGTTTTATTTCACGATCTCGTTATTATTTTGAATTGTTTGTGTTTAGGTCTACACTAGGGTAATTCTATGATATTTATATTTTAATCTGAAAATACTTTATACTCCTCGGTTTATTTTTAAAAATTAAAATTTTTCCCTTAATTTTACTTTTTTAGGTACACAAAATATCAAAGAATGTTTTAAGAAAAATAGACTTTATTTCCCCTTTAGAAAATAATTGTTTCATCCATATCTAAGTTTTATAAAAGTGTTTTCAAGATTTTTTTAATATTCCCCAATGATTTATTAAATAAATTTTTACCCATGACTTACTTTTAAAAAATGATTTAAAAGTAATATTTCTATCTTTTTCCGAACTAGGTACTTTTTAATTTTCTTAAAAAATGTGAAAGGAATATTTACATTAAAATACATAGAATTAAAAGAGTTTCCCACCTTCATGAATACCTAATAATTCTATTCTTAAATCACATGTTTACAAGGTTATTTTCAAACAATATTTTTTTCAAACAAAAATTTAGATTTTTATTTTTTAAAACTAATTTTTTAAATGAAAATGGTATTTTTTTCAAGAATATTTTTAATTATATTTTTATGGTATTAACCTTCATTAAAAAAATTATTTTACTTATTATCTATCGAGGATATGTTGTAACGATAACATATTTATTCTTTCTTTAAATGGTTTATGGTTAGTTTGATTTGGGGGAATATTAACATTTCATAATCTACTTTTTCAATATAAATTTTTATATTGAATTTTTGTTGAACTTTTCTTCATCTATTTAATATTATGAATGTATTGGACTTAGTAAGTAGTGTTAGGGGCCTGATATAGCCTATAGATACTTCTCTAAGTCTCATGAGACAAACTATCTTAGGTAATTGGCTGAGGCCTTACACATTTATGTATGATGTCTTGGAACAAAGCCTTGATTGTATGTTTATGACGTCTAATTTTTTTTATTACATCATTATTAGATTAGTTATTAATTCTCATATGATTGTTTAAATAGTTATGATACACATGGATAAGTTTCAAGCTCATGTTATTAGTTATATGTCATTATTTGATCAATATTTTTTACTGACGTATTATTCTATGTTTTCATGGTATTGAATAAATTTCATTTTTTTCAAATATTTACCATGTAATATTAATTATTCCATATTTAATTATGCTAGCTTCGACTGTATATGACCCTTACTGAGAATTTGAACTCACCCCATATTTTTTTTCTTTCCCCTTGATATAAGGAATGAATCATTGAATATATTCAAGGGTATATAATAATTAATTTCAATATGCACTGTTTATTATATTTTCAAATATAATGTGATATTAAAGTTTTTATGTGGTTCAATAAGATAATAAATTTTTTCATTCTTTTGGGATGTGATCACTTGTTTCTAATTCTAATTTATTGACTATTGGATACTGGGGTTAGGGTCATTATAAATAATCATTCCATTTAGAACATAGATTGCATATATATCCCATGGTAATGATGTTTCACTAGGGATGATCAATTACCCCTTCATATTTCCCTATTAAAATCCATAAATAAAAAATAATACATTAATAATAATTTCATAATCATCAATCTTGATTCAAATCACCTTCTTCAACAAGCCTTGGATTTGTGGCAGTGATGATTTGGAAGACGTCATCCTTCATTTAGACTAGATCTCCCCTCATCTGTTTTAGTTTTCTTCTATATAAACTAGTTATCTTCTCTGTATTGATCACCATTTAAATTGTTTTGTGTTGTGGTTATCCATGTTTACATGCCATATTTTGTTTCCTATTATATTTATTGATTTTATTCTAATTTTATTTTCTATTATTTTTTATCAAAATAAAAATATTCAAAATTATTTGGACTACGAAGAAGTTATTTAACATTAATTGATCCCAGAGTTTCAATAACATTTGATCAATTAAGTAACATATATTCTTTGAATATCAATTCAACTTCATCATTGGACATGTTCAAGAGATTAATAATTCTTGGTTAATTTATCTTATCATCTTCCTTATAAAACTCGGGTTTGATCATTACTCAATTGAAATTCTCTTCCATTATCGATAGGTTAAAATAAAGATCCAAAAAATTTAAAGTCCCAAATTTTCTTTAGTTTTGGCTAACCCTAGTTTTTCAACTTCAACTATGAGCTTAGATTATTTATTTTTAGAATCTTCTATAATCGAAAAATAATTTCTATAGTACACAACTTCAAATGAGTTTTTTTAACATATTTTTTACTAAATAATTCTATTTTTATATTAATACATATTAAGACATTTTTATTCCATAAAATGACATTGATCATTCCTCAACAATCAGATTCAATAATCTCTAATCCACATTAAGAGGATTTTAGGTATTCATCAATTCATAATTATGAATCTTCCATCTATAGAGGAAGTATATTCACCCTTGTCCTATATATACCATTATTTAATTAATTTGGTATCCATATTTTGGTATCTTAATCCACCCTCAAAGTGTATAAATATAGACCCTCCCAGTTTATTAAATCTCAGGAAAGGATCTTTGGTTTTTCAAATCTTGTACCTCGTTGTTCAAGCCTAATCTTCTTCTTTTACATTCATGGTCTATTGTCCCATATGTTCGCATAGTATATTGTTTAGTCATGATATATTGATGAGTTATGGTAATTTCAGAGGATTCATGGTAGTCTAGAGCCTCTTCTTATGGTAACCACCTCGCAGTAGGTTGGAGATTTTGGTTACACCTTCCTTCATGGTATTCAATCCCTAGTAGCTTGACACATCACATTATCTTGACACTATTCACGATATCTTAATAAATCCTCAAAGAATTAACTATCCACAACCACTAAAACACAAAACTTTCAAAATTTATTGAAATAAATGAACTTGAAAAAAAAAATTAAAGAAAGTAAAATCAAAAAATTAATTCTAATTTTTTTTATTAAAATAAAAACATTTAATAATGAATGATGTAAATCTTGAGACCCAAAAAACTATTTTCAAAGAATGTTAACACAATGGTCAATGATTTTTTTTCCAAAAAAATTAATAAAAACCTTATGGAACAAAACATTTTATAATTTAAACAAAAAATAACATAATTTTATTAATAAAATAAATGAAATATAGTTGCATCTCCATTTTGATAAAAATACATATATTTCCATTAAAATTATATTTCCACCCTTAAAAACTCAATAAATACTCAAAAAAGTTGTAAAAATGTTTTAAAGAAAGGCCACATCAAATTCCACCACAATTAGAAATGTTTTTCCTCAATAAATCCATGGTTTTACTTTGTAAATAGAATATAAATTTCATAAACCAACTCAGAAGGTAGCATATTGAAACATTAATTTACACAACAACAAAATATTGAAATGGTATAAAATTTTCAAGGAATTTCAATATAGGGACTACCTATATTCAATTATATCCACCAAAAATGAATAAAGAAAATATGTATCCATCATTGAAAATTTTATTCCTCCACTATGATAATCTCTCACTACCTTACTTAAATATAACTTCTAGTTATAGATCTAAGAGTGAATAAATATTAGATTTAAGTGTAATTTTAACATTTACAAGAATCACTTTGAAAAATTACTCACTCCTGGGATCCTTAATCCAAATATACATTTTACACTTCATTGGTGCAATGAAAATGATTTTTTTTATAAGTTTATTTCAAACTAATTTATTTAGGTCAAATATTTACCTCACTTTATTGAATTTATTTTTCATAATTAGGAACTTTTAGTGAGTTTTTTTCATCCATAGATGTGTATGTCAATGATTAAATTCTCAAATTTCATTTTATTTTTTATTTTACTCACAAAACTAATGCCTAATATCTTATAGACTCACCACGGGATATAATTTGTTCGTTTTACTCTAGTTTCGAAGGACTTATATGACTATATTTTAAGTAAGATCCTGAAAGTTTTTATTTTCTCAAAGGATAGGTTTCTTATGTCCAAGTTGAATGATTTTGATTCCTTTTATTCTAATTATATATCCATAAAGATAATTCATATCACACATTCATTTATAGTTCCAAAAAAATGTTTCTTTAAAAAAATTGGATGATTTTCCTCAAAAATCATGCATATTCAAAAATTTCATACATAATGAAATCTTTGTTTACTCATATGCAATTGTCCACCAGGGAGAAAAATATTTAAAAAAATTAAAGATTAAGGTCCCAAAAAAGCATCAAGTTTCAAAAAAAATCATTTTAGGGGGGGGGGGTTATGAGTATAACAACTAAATAATAGATCAACACACTGAAATTACCCTTCAACCCACAATTAAAACACAAAATTGTCCCCAAATTTGAATCCTAATGTGGTATATCAATTAAAAAAATAGTTTAGAATGGATTTTCAAATGAAGAAGTGGGAAAAAATGTTTTAGGTGAAATAGAAATGTTCAAAACATATTTTACACTCAATGAAATTGATTAGAGAAAATAGATATAGATGAATACATATACCTTATTAAAAGAATAGATATAATAATTCTCAGTTCAGATTATTATGTTTTATGATGAACATTCATTGTAGTAGTATAATTTGAATCTAAATGAATTATTAGGGTGATAATAATGTTTGAAATTTTCATTCACTTTTGTTTTTAACACCCTAATTATTGAAAATCCTCACATATAAAAAAGAAAAAAAAGATTCACCAATTTTCACTCAATAAACAGAAGAAGTTCCCCCACACTTAGTTCTCAACAGTAAGTAGTAAAAATAAATGATTTGATAGATTATAACAACATTCCCCTAAATCTATAAGCCTTATCACTTGATTTTAGCTAAATGTTCCATCCCTTATCTAATTGAGAATTACCTCTAACTCCTCATTTCAACCAAAACTGAGTTATGGGAGTTTTATCAATATGATTCTTGAAATAAGATCCTTTGGTCAATGATAAATAGCGTAGAATTCATATTATAGGTTTTAATTCATGCTTAGTTGAGTGATTTACTAGTCACTTGAGATCATTTTTCATTATTAGGCATGTTTTCAATTGACTTCATAATGCGGTCACGTCTTACCATTGTTTGGTAGCATTATTTTATCATATGGTTAATAAAATCTTATAGTTGATTTATTCCTTGATCATATATTGTAGAGGTAGGCATGTTAGCTTCATCTTGTCATGAAATAAATTGATACCCTTCATGTTGAAGGTTAAACTGTCACACAATTAGTAGATTTCTTCATGTGGTCACTTGTGCTTATAGTATGTATACCTTATTCTATGGTTAGTCAAGGAAATTATATTTCTATATTCCTTATAGGGTTAATAGATATACTCAAAGATTTCATAGTCAGTCAGGTTCTTGTACATATGAGAGATGCATAGTACCATGAAAATCACCCAATGCAATATTTTAATTGATTCATGAGGAAAATTGTACAATAGTCGGAATTATTCTATATGATAAGAGAAAAAAACCCACAGATTAGTGCCCATGAAACATTGAATTTACATCCTTTAGTTATTCTCATTGGTAGCTCATTTTTCGTATAAGAAGATGATAACTAATTTCTTCAGCTACCCATTACAGTAGTGGTTGATTTTGACTATTGACCAAAAATGGTCTATTCTCATACCTGACTAACTCTATATCCCAACTTACTAACACTCTAAAATTTTTTAAGGGAACACACCACTTTTGATGTTTTTATAAATAGTTAAACCGTGTTTTGGGCATAAATTCCACATTAATTATTTCTAATTCGATGGATTTTTCTCAAATTGTACAAAATGTTAAAATCATAACCAATGAAAATTTTCCAATTTAATACTGATAAGAAATTTTAATGGAACAAAAAGGAGATATTTTAACATTAAATTTTTAATTAATTTAAATAGATAAGAATAAATATTACCCCATATAAGGATCTTTCTTTGACGAATATTTTGATCGAATGAAACCCTTTTCGAATTTCTGAAGTGGCATAGGATGGAACCAAAATAGATCCCCTCTAGGGATGATCATCAGGTCAAACTTTGATATCCAAGAAATAATGATGGATTTTTTGTGATAATGTGGATGATTGATCATGATTTGTTGTTTGTCTCGGTCATTTCATGTTCTTTTAGGCTTAAAAGAATCTTTTTTTTCTTATCATTCTTGAGAGGGTGAGATAAGGTGTAATCTAGAGAAAAATATATTGTGCACATGGATTCTTAACTCTTGATTAGCCCTAAAAATAGATATAGCCATATATTTATAGAGTTATTGTTAAATTTCAAATATTATTTAATTTCATAACAACACTTATAAAATATAATAAGCCTTATTTGAACTCCTTTCATATAATAATAATATTATTTTTTTTATGTTTTTCACTAACATGGGAAATAATACATTTTATTTCACTAGATCGTAAATTAACATTTATCACCAGACATAAGCATGGTCCATTAATCCTCTTCAACATTCATCAAACACCCTAACACATATTTAATTAAATATTTATTCTTAAAAAAATATTACATTCACATTATAGAGAATAAAAATTATTAAATATTCAATAAATAAAAAATACTCTATTCACGTTCTGGTGAATAAAAATTTATTAAATGTTCATATAGTTAAATAATTTATTAATCAATGAATAAATACTTATTTATTAACTTGATAATAAAATTAAGTAAATAAATAATTTATATTCATGTAATCAAACAATTACCCTATGAATATATATATATTTAATATTTGAGATCAATTGAACACGAAAAAAATTATTTTTCAATATTGTGAATAATATTTCTTAGAATAATTAAATTAAAATATTTTAATTAAGATTAATGAAAACAATTATTCTATGAGCCTCAAGGATTAATTCTCATCGGAATTTGGTTGAATTTTCTAATGTCTGAGATTATTGTCTAGAGGCAAGTCAAGGAACCCAAGAGAAAGAAGTTAATGTTACAACATTAACAACCGCACACGAATGATTTCTTTGTAATATAATCACTTTTAATCAATATATGATCAAATATGTTTCACACATGTGTCATGAAAAAATGTGTTTGTTATATATTTCTTAGACTATCTAAAATAAACTCACTCTTAGTCTATGTCCATGGAATTTAATTCAATGGTTTCATTCAAATCAAATGACCATGATATCAACTTCTATAAATATGGAGGGGAAAATACTTTATTGACTTATTAATTAATATCACACCATTTTTTATGCATTAAAAATATCCAAATTCTCCATTAACAACAACATTATATTTTATGAAATATATCAAAGTGTATGTGTCATTACATACCTCAATAATAATCATAATGTCTAAGTACCGTTACACACACTAAAAAATAAGAATATCTTATGACACATAAACATGTGTAATTAATTAAGGAGGGACTATTATTATAATCTACCATTTTAAAAATTACCTAATGAGAACTTTATTAGATAAAGTCTTGTCCTCTTATGAGTACTCACACATAATAATTTACATTTAATGTTTATCATCCTTGAATTGTATCAAATCATAAAGCTATATTTAATAATATTGGCATGGCATTTAAATGTTCTCATTGTAGGTGGGGGATACTATGTCCTTATAAATGCAACAAATACACTATGATATTATTATATTGAAGTCATGAATATGAATGAACAATATTAATAATTTTTTTAGTTAATATTAAAATCTTTAAATATACATGTATTCCCAAGTACAAATAGTTGGTTTTATAACACCAACTCCAACACACTCCCACTTGGAAGAGAACCAACATCCAATGATATTTAGTCATAAAGGCCTTACATGATGATCATGTTAACTATGAGTAAAGTCTTAAATAAAGGGAAATTACTTGTTTTATTATGTGAATACTCTTCTCACTACGATGTAACTTATTTTTGAAAAATCCCTCAAGAGAAGATACTTCTAAAATATTTGTTTCATATGCTAATGTGACATTTGTTACATTTATAGAGATTTTATTATATTATTATCACAATAAAATATGATAAGTTCATTAATACTAGTAACTAGATCAATCTATTAGATGATTTTATTTATCCAAAATCATTCATTATCTACCTCAGAAGCTGCAATATACTCGAAATCTTGTATATAATCTATGACCATAGCCTACTTTAAGATCTTATAGATTATAACACCTCCATTAAGAGTGATGATTTATCCCAACTATAATTTAAAAATCTTCTTGATCAGTTTGGGAATACACATTTTCATATCCTCTGATAACTAGTTCCTCAAATCCTACATAGACCAAGAACATATCCTTAGTATTCCTCAGATACATAAGAATTTTCTTGAATTTCTTCTAATAGGGTTCAATTGATTCCTCTTGATATCTTACTACAATAATTATGGAATATGAGATATCTATACTAGTATATAGCATGGCATACATAAATAACCCAATCACAAATGCATAGAGATTCCTTTTTATCGTCTTTCTTTTCTCCTGTTCATGTGGACACATTTTTTTCAAAATATGAATTTCATCTGACACTAGAAAAAATACCCTCTTAGATTGTTCTTTACTAAATATCTTCAGGATATTGTAAATATTTTTACTCTGAATTAGTCCAAGAATCCTCTTGGATGTATCAATATGGATCTTAATACCAAAAATATATATTTATTTTCCAAAGTCCATCATGGAGAAGAATGCATTTAATAAGGACTTAATAGAATATAATACAGATATTTTGTTTCCAATAAGTATTATTTCATTGACATAAACTATAAAGAAAATGACTACACTCCTACTAAATCATTTATAAACAAGTGATCACATTAATTCTTTATACAACCAAATTTTATTTTGGCTTCATCAAAAAGAATGTTTTATGACCTGGATGCTTACTTTAATCTATAAATGGTTCTTTACAACCTAAATAAATTGTTGTAATCCATTGGAGACATATAGATACCTTCGTGAAGGTTATTAATAAGGAAGTTCATTTTAACATCTATTTTTAGAATATTATAGAAAATGGTGAAAAGGTTTCATCGTAGTTTATTCTTTTACACTGTTTAAACCCTTTCAAAACCAGTCATGCCATATAAGTACTGAATTTTCAATAAATGTATAGTTTTATCCTGAATTCCAATTTATGTTCATTGATCCTTAAATCCAATGGTAAATCTACCAAAATCTAAACTTGGTTTTGGTACATGGGATCCATTTTGGAATTCATTTATTATTCTCACATGGAAATATCTATTCCACATACTGTTTACTTATAGGATAGAAGATAATTATTAGAAAATAATAATGAGTATCCATCATTAATGACCAGAGAACCATTTAATTTAGGATTATTAACCCATCTTTTACTCCTACACAATACTTGTGAATCTGCAATATTCTCTTCCAACTGGATTTATGGAATTTGTTCTTATTCCAACTCTTTTGTATCTTGCGCATGTACTTCATCAAAGTCTATCTCACTCCCAATATCACTTTCAGAGATGTGATCCTATTCAAGAATGGTGGGACATACATTAACCATGACCTTATGTATGTGGGATCATAAATATTAAATCCTTTAGTTTCCTTAAGATATGTTATAAACATAAACTTATTTCTTTAAGGTGAAAGTTTTCTTTCATGAAGTTCCGTTAATAAGTTATTTAAAATACCAGACTCATATATGCACAAACATGGGTTTATTTCAATAAAAATATGATAAGTAATACCTTTTGTTTTCTAGTTAGCACTAATTTTAGTATGTATGTTGTTTTCTATAACGTATATCCCTAAAAAGATAATAGAAGACTCACATGACTTAAAATTAATATCACCATGTCTAACATGGTGAAGTTTCTCCTTTTGCTTAAAGCATTCCACATAGGTTTATTTGATGGGTTGAGTTGGGTTAGACTCTCAAAATACTATAAATAATAAATTAATTTTTGATTAAGATATTATTCACCACATTCTGAGTGGTGTTTCGTAATCTTCTTACCAAGCTACCTCCCAACTTCATTCTTATATTCCATGGATATTTCAATGGAATCTAACTTATGAATCATTAAGTATACATGTCTATATCTACTTAAAATCATCATTAATAGTAACTAAGTATGATTAACCACCCCTTTATTCAACTATAAATGATCCACAGACATCAATAGGAACTAATTCAAGAATCTTTTTATCCCTTTATCTTTTTCCACTAAATGGGGATTTATTAATTTTACATTGTAAATAGACGTGACATACACTAAGTGGTTTTAGTTTAAAGGCATACAAATATCCATAATGGTGTAATTTAGTCAACTGTTTTTCATTTATATGACCTAGCTGGTGATTTCATAGTTTTTTTGGTGTGAGTCATGTGAACTATTTTCAGTACTGATTTTTATTACATTGTTTATGTAATCTTACAGTTAAAGACCATTATTTAAATTTTAATTACCAAAAAAATATAATATTTATAAATTAAGAAAAATATATCATGAAATTTGAAAATAAACCCATATATTTCATGTATGGATACATAAATAATTCTTTTCTAATAAATGAAACATAATAACAACCTGTTGAAACCAAGATCAGTCATATCGGCAATATGAGGTGGTAGTCCCCAAAAAACACAGTAAAAAATCTAGCTCTTTTATCTTCTCATAATTCTACCCCACACTATGTAATATTCCATAATATAGTTGGTTATTATATTTCAATATATATTTTAGTTCCACATGTTGTATCTATTTCATGGTTTACAGAAACAGATAAATTTTAATCGATAATAAATGTACATGAAGTTTCCCCTAGCTTCTTTTCTTGGGTGAATATTTTATTCCAATGTCCATTCTTGACACATGAGATATAGATTTCATAATATTTCATTGATTTTTACTTTATCCTTATCATATTATATGGTCATTTCAAATAATCGTTATATTTTTATCTCTCCATGTGGCCTTTTATTTTGTTTACCACAGAGATAGATGGATTTTTGTGCTTTGCCTCCTTATCAACTTGGAGAAGGGGTGAGGTAGTATATGGAAAAGACTTATTTATGTAATTATTATTAAAATTAAAAATAAATAAGGATAATATTTGATTAAGTGATGTAATAATGATATTGATGTGAATTTCTTCATGAAATTTAAACCATAGAACCTATAGGTTCTCAATGTACCCAAATATTTTGAATACCTAAGGCCTAGATAACAAACCTTCCCTTAGTTTTCTCAAAAAGAGAGCCTTGGATATCTCAATTTTTTCAATATCTTTATCTCTCCTAGAAAAGAACACATATATTTTGGAGCACGAAATATGCATCCATATATTCATGTGACTTTATAAGTTCATAAGATGTCGATGAAATAATTAAACACTGAATTTCGATAGTTTTATTCAAATATTTATCAAAGATAGTGAATTCTTCATCACTCTTCAATTTAGAATAAGGATCAGGAATTGAGGACTCTAGCTTGTAATATTTCTTTTCATGGTTAAACACAACCCATATGCATCAAGACCATTCCCAAAAGTCACAATCAGTTAAGATATGGTCTCTGTCTATAATTGATCATAAGCATAATATAGTTAACAAACATTCCAAAATTATATAATATTAAAAACTTAGATTGTTATTATTTTTTCATATTATAAATTATGTGATACTTAATATTAATTTTGATTTTATTATGTATCCCACTATTTTATCATGTTTCAATGGCCCAAACCATTGAACTCGTAAAGTCCCATTACTCAAGAAATTCTAGTGCAAAGGATCCATATATCCCTTCATAATAAAATAGACTATGGACATTAAAAATATTGGAATTTATTTTGTTAGGTGGTCTTTCCAACTGTAAACTAGCTTCTCTTTAAACAATTGAGTGGACCCCCCAATCCATAAATCCTAACTAGAATTTCATTAACACTTTCTTCCAAATTTTTATTGAACAAACTATATCCATTAAATTCATTACAATTTTGGTTAATTCAATCTATAATCTTAGCTAATAAATCTGGATAATTAAAAGTGCCTCAATTAAGGCATGAACCAACACTTTAACAATGGTTTCTTCTCGATTTAGATGATATATGGAGTAATGAATTATTATTAAATTAAGGTATTTTTTAATTAATTTAATTTTTATTATTTTATCCTTTATATATCTTATAAATATTATATGGATTTTACTAATGTGATTAACCATATATTTAAAATACATTTATTAATAAACCATTTATTTAAATTTTATCTTTACCTATTAGTCTATTTATTTATTAGATATTAATCTTACATCCATAAAAAATCATGTTTAAGAAAAAATAAATAAATAAATGAAATGATCACAAGATTATCTAATGGTTGATTTATTGAGAATATAATAACTTAACCTATGACCCTAGGAGAAAACTCCTTGTTCTGGTCTTGGTATGAGATCCAGCATTCCACCTATCTACCTATGTATCAGCCTGGTTGGTTTTGTCTCAGTTCCATCTTAAACTACCTCCATGTTCCTTAGGATACCATTTTTAATACATATGTTTATAACTCACATGTATTTTATAGGAACTAAACTATTTTTAATATAAATTTCCTAAACAATCTGGTACACATATGTCCTACATAATAAAAGAGGGGTGGATGAAACTATGGATATATTATTTAATTTAATAATAAATAATCACAAACCCATGTAATAATATTAAATTAAATTAAACCAAATCATAAAAAGTTCTACTCAAATATCATGATGGGTCATACACATGAAATGTTTATTAAAAATTACACTGGATATAAATCAATTCAATTCATTCTTTATTATTAAGATAAAGACTATTGGATTAACTAAATAACTAATCAATAGATTATTTATATTAAAATTAATGAACATCCAAAGTCTCATAGAGATACCCATCATAAATTAATTTAGTGAAAATAAATTTCATGTCTAGTAATGATATATAATTTCAAAGATTTTGTGAAATTTTATTAATTATACAAAACAATTTTTTTCATATTCAAACACAACTATTTCCAATATTTTAATTGGATTTTACTATGGTGATTAATTATTTTAATGTAATTTAATTTTCTTTTTTATTGGTATCTACATGGTTTGTACTAATGAGTTGTGCACTGGGTTCTTCTCTTTCCATTTATACTTGATAAACACCTTTGGAATTATTCTATATTTAAGACCGATTACATGTTGTTTAATAATGAGTTACACACTATGTGGTCTACTTATTGAGTCTATCTGAAACCAGATGATTGAGTTAATAGGTTATTCAAACACAAGTCTTAATGATTTACATGACATTAAATCCAGCTATAAACCATGTATTTAATTAATGTTCTTGTCTGTCAGTATCAAATGACATAAACTGTTTATTTGACAACATAATTAGTGTGAATTTTTCCAATGAACCATATAGATGACAAGACATATACCCCTATAACATGTCAGTTAATCTGAAAAACTATTTTCTTAGGTGGATTGTTCAAAACATGATGTTCAATAAATGAATCGAATGTAATAAAAACTTGCCACATCATGTATCCAACGATACATATTGGATTAGCGAAAATGGGAACAAAAATTGCATTTCATCTAGAGGTAGTGTAACCCAATATATCAAATTGAATCATTGGAAACCCCTAATTGAATATTTGATCATTCATCATTTATTCATAGTCCTCAAAAAATATGAATGCTGAATTAATAATATTAAAATCCCAAAATCATGTTATTTAAACATTATAATAAAGAACAAATAAACTATAAATGAAAACTAACCAAGATTTCATATATATATATATATATGATCAACAATAAAATAAAAAATGATATATTTGAATGTGACTGTTTTGATACCACTTTATGATTTTGGATACAGTGAAAGTTCCTTTTTGGTGTAAATCAATTATATATTTTTTTCAGATTCAATGGATCATTCGTATATTGTAAAAAATGTGAACGTCAAGAATGAACTTTTTCACCAATAAAATATTGAAAATAAAGTTCACAAGAACCACTAAGAGATATTTCCACATTAAATTTATAATTACTTTAAATATATTGGAAGAAATATTATCTCATCTGAGAATCCTTATTTGATGAAGATGTTGATCATCTGGAATAATTTTTGTATTACTGCCGTTGTGTAGGTAGAAAAAAATATATCCCACATAGAAGTGATCCACATGTGCACTATTGATCTCCAAAAAACAATAATGGATTTTTAGGTGCAAGAATAGTGGATTTATTGTATTACATTGTTCATCTTAATTTCATCAAGTTCCTTCCCACAATAAGGAATTTATCTTGTTATTCTCATTCTTGAGAGGATGAGAGGATGAATTTATAGAGAAATATTTTTTTAATTTTGGTTATCAATTCTTGATTATCCCTAAACAATAGAGTTAGGTTTAATGTTAAAATAATATTTAATTATAAATGAACCTTAAATGGTATAATAATTCTTATCTGACCCCATTCCATATAATAATAATATTATTATTAGGTGGCATGCACTAAGCAGTGTAATAAAAAATATCACTTTACTAGTTTGTAAATTAATATTTATCAGGCGACACAACCTTAGTATACTCTTAATCCTCTACATTTATAGAATACCTGAATAAAAATTTCATTAAATATTTATTTATAAATAATTATTAAATTCCCATTCTAGTGAATAAATATTTATTAAATATTCAATACATAATATCTATTTTATTCATAGTATGATGAATAAATATTTATTTAATATTCACTTAATTTTATAATTTATTTATTAAAAAATAAATAATTATTTAATTCCTTATGAATAAAAAGGAACAAATAAATATGATATATTCATGTAATTAAACAATTAACATGTGAATAAATGTTTTTTCAATATTTAGGATCAATAAATTAAGGATAAAATTATTCCTCTGTCTTAGGAAATATATTTATTCAAATAGTTAAATTAAAATAATTTTAATTAAGATCAACTGGAACACTTACTATGTGGCCCTCTAGGATTCTTTCCCATTGGCATTAGGTAGAATTTCACAAAATCCAAGATTAGTATCTATTAATGGGTAAAGGAACCAAAGAGAAATAAGTTAATATCACCATGTCAACAACCGCCCACAAAAACATACTATAGAATATAATCCCTTTATCATGATACCTCACCATATTGGTTTCACAGACATTTCATAAAACTATGTGCATGATACACATTTCATTAACTATCTGAAATAGACTCCTCATTACATAATGGATAGGGAATTTAATGTGATTGTTCAATTTCAATTAAAGGGTAATGATATCAACTTCCATAAATATGGAAGTGAAAATGATTCCTTTATTTATTATTTAATAACACATCACTCTAGTTAAACCAAACTTGTTTAACTTCACCATGAACAATATCAACAAGGTTTACATAATACATGAATATTCGCAATTCATGACATGAATTAGTAATAATCTTAAAGCTTAAGGGCCATTTCCCAAATATGTTGATATGAATTTCTGATCACAAATAAACATTCATAATTCCTACCGGAAGGTATGTTATTATAATCTCCCATCATAGAAATTGAAAAATGGAAACTTCATGTGAATGAGTCACATCTTCTAATGTGTAATCTCACATCAAATTAATCATTTTATGTATTCCATCATAAAATTTTATCCAACCATATAACTTTATTTAACAATATCTTCATCTTATTTCATGGGTCTCATCATAGTAAGGAACTGCTATGACCTTATCAATGCGACAGATACTCTAGGACATTATTACATTAAATTTATGCAGAATGATGAATAATATATAATGATATATTCAATTAATATTCAAATATTCAGATATACATGTAATACAAAGGGTAAAAATATGGTTCAAAACCACGAAATCTAACAACTTGGTCTGGGTTTATCAAGAATAAGATTAAAGCAATAATTGACCAAAAATACTCTTTTACTAACCTATAATACAACATATTTAATGATATAATCATGAAATGAATTTGTTCAATATTTATTAATTTGGGATTCTCATAAGACTCTCTTTAAATTTCATCCATCTCACAAATTTCTTGCAACCTCCTCTCTCAAGCATATTTAAAATCGTAGTTTTTTGTTTTCACATCCTAAAAGAATTTTTTATTCTTTTTGACAAATAGAAAACATGTTTTACTAAAAATAAGTTTGTAAGGATAAATTTTTTTTTGATTTATTATAAGAAGTGTTTTAAACCCAAAATGATTTATCCAACATAACTAATAAATCATTCCTATAACTAAACACAGTCTTCTTAAGAACATTCTTAAGCTATTTTTTGAAATTTTAAACTATCCACTAGATTATGGGAGATAGTTTGTTCCAGTTATATAAGAACATTATTACTTCTCCATTAAATCATGGAAATTATAATTTTTGAATGGGTTCCATTATCTATGATGAATAATATAAGAACTTGAAATATAGAAAAGATATTATTTTTGATGAACTTGATAACACAAATAGAAAGGTATTTCGAGAGAGATATGTCCTTTTTCCACATAGACTCATAGTCCACAATAACTATAATTTACTCATTTCCATAATATTATAGATATTATCACATAAACTCGAATCCCCATACATCAAAAATCTCTACCATAAGAACCCCTTTTTGTGTAATCTTTTATTTACTAAAAAAATTATTAATACTATTATATTTATCGAATACAACAAATAGACTTCTAAAATACATTAATGGAGTGAGACAATAAAAAATATCATGCAAGGACTTATGGGTGGTTCTCTCTCCCTCACTGTGTCTACCCTATGATGAATTGTGGTAGTTGTAATGAATGGAGAGAATTTCATCCTCATCCATAAATATCTTTTTTATTTATTCAACATATCTTGTAAATATAAAAGGATAATTCCTGATGTAATAATTCAACTTATTACTGAATTTATTTCTTTTGTTTCGAAAAATTTCCTTGGTCATCAGTCCTACAGTAAGAAAATTATAAAATTATACATACCAAGAAGTTTGATAAACTAATGCAGCAAATAGTTTTTTATTAGGAAACAAATTAACTATCTCTATTGTTTCATAAACATGTTTGTTGGGTATCCAATAAAGTTTTTAAGAAAACACCTTTTTAAATCATTTATAATCCTTAATTTTAAAATAGAACTCTTATAATTGAAGATTCTATCTCATAAGTGTTTCCTTGGATTTTTTTCATATAATGAATATAGTTGATAGTGGAATGTTCTATTTAAATAATAACCTTAAACCCTATCAAATATTGCCTAAATTTATTAAGGGAAAACATAATTGAAAAAAATCCTTATCAGTAGTAGAATAATTTTTCAGGTCATCAACTAAAATAGTTCAATAATAGTAAATCACAAACAACTTATACTCCATCCTTTTCCATAAAACTACCCCCATAACCACATCATTGTCATCATACATCACTTATAAGGAAATGTTTCAATTAGTGGAAGTAAATTTTTTTGATTATTTGGTCTCTTCATTAATATGGTTAATTATTATAAACACCCCTGATCGAACAGAAATGGAGTACACTTGACTAAAATTGAGTGTAATGGAATGGTAATTTTTAAAAATTCCTTGATTAATATCCAATAAAAACCACCATGTTATATGAAACTTATAATACCATTTTCATTTTTTGGTGGTTCTAATTTTTAAATGGTCTCGATTTTAGTATTATAAACCTCAATTCCCCTCTTAAAAACATTGTGACATAAGAATATACCCCTAGTAATCATGAATTGCCACTTTTATGATTTTAAAAGATATTTATTTCATCACATCATCCCAAAAATTGTTTCCATATTTTTAGGACATAATTTGAAGTTACTTCCAACAGTTGATAAATCATTCATTAATATTTCAATTATCCTTTCTATATTATCTGATAAAATTTCAGTCATATATATCTGAAACTTGGTAAAATAAGAACATAATAAAAAGAAAATACACTAGTTAGAAAATATTCTTGATGGAAAAGTGAAATTGATCAGTTCCTTTTCTTTCGAACTTATGTAAATCTGGTGGTAACAAGAATAACCATCATAAAAATAAAATTTCTAATTTTCTTCCAAACTCTCAAGATTTTTATCTATAAATAGAATTATAAATTATTTATTCCTAGTGGGGGATTTATTTTTTCTATAATCTATGAATACCCACAACATATTCATTATCATGTTTAAAAAAATTCATTCCATTTATTTGTAGAAATGGCCACACCAGGCTTCTAAGATACGATAAAAATAGAACTAATCAATGAGCCTTCTGAAATGGTAAATAGTATTTCAATATCAGTAAATATTATTACCACATTCCTAAATACTGATATCATGGTGGGGTTTATTTACCCCGCCACTCTGGGTTTATGGTCAGGTTCTATGGTAATTTTATGCATTCACTATGATTTATTTATTTCCATTATGTCAAAAATAGTCTAACCAATAATAAATTTAAACTTCCTCAAAAAATTCGGAAAACTCTACTCTTGAATTCCTTATATATTCGATAATATGATGATATAAAATGAAGATAACTCACCTAAAAAGAGTGCTTTATGTGAGATGAATGATTATTTTTCTTCAAATTTTAAACATTTTTACTTAAAGAATTACACTTGGGCATGGGGCCTCTAAGGTCCCGAAAATTCCTCTTAAAGAATTAACTATTGAAATATTCCTCTTTATCACTAGTTTCCCCTATAAACTATTCTTCATGTTCAGGTTCTGTTTGGGTTCAAAATATTTCTTATAGAAAACTAACAAGGTTCTCTAATAAGTCTCCAACATATTCATCAAAAAGTTATAATTCATACCCAAATAATATTCAAATGCACTCTTTAGTAGTGTATGGTATAATACTAATTTTAGTAACCATCCTAACAAATTCCTCATCTTCATCATAAATAGGTTACTCTAAATCTAAACACTCATATCTTAGATATTTTTAACTTCATGGAGTTTTTTATTTATTTTAAGTTATCTAATTCCTCTTTTTATTCTGCAAAATTAAAGATCAACATACTCTTAGGAGCATCAATGATATCTACTCATGAAGAAATTAATGGCCTACCCAGGATGATCTGTGATTCCATGTGACGACCCTATATCCAGTATCAAAAAATCAAAGTGCACGTCAAACTTCCCTACTCCTACTAAAAATCCAACAACCCTTATTATTGGGTGGTTAATAGATCCTATAGATAACTATAGTAAAATATTTGGGAGCTATGGAATTCCAAATTTTATATTTTGAATTGGATATAAAGGAATCATACTAATACTCATACAAAGATTACAAAAAGGATTAAAATTTAAACCTCTATATCTTATTATGTAAGGTATTATAAAACTCTTTGGATCATGAATTCTATGAGGTATCATATTCTATAGGACTAAACTACACTCTTCTATGATATTGTATGTATAAAATTTTTCTAGGGTTCTTTTATTTGAACAAATATTCTTATGTGATTTAAGATGGATGGTATTTGAACAAAGGACTCTATGAAATGAATGATTATTTGATGTTTCCTAATAAGATTAAAAATTTTAAGTAGTTTATGTATCTTGTTTCTTTTATTTATGTATAATAGGTAAGGGTATGGTTGGATTTAAATTCATGATTATGGTTGTAATTCCATTAATATATTCTTCAAGTTTCTTTTTCCATTTATTTTCTATTTTTTTCAATATTTTTCCTATTAGTTATAGAGTAGGATATTAGGTTTCAAAATGAATTTAGTGTTTCTTTCCAAATTCATAGATTCAAGGTTTTCTATATTTTAGTTTTCGTTTTCATCCATATTTCCATTTTGAGTATGTGTTAGAACTGTGTGAACTTTTTGGTGGGCATAAAACCCACTCCTAGTTGTGACAGCCATTATATTCTCCATAGGATTCACTTCAGTGGTTGTTTTTAGTTTTCAATTATATATTTTTTTATTCCTCTATCTAGATTCCCCGTTTTCAATTCAAGATTATTCATTCTAGCATCTGATTGAGACTTATCTGAATCATGTGGGGAATTTGTTATCAAATTGAGCTTCAAAATTTCCATCTTGAGAATCTATTAGACTTAATATTTGATCTATTATTGAAATATAAACAACTATGACAATTTAGATTATAATTGTTTCCTAAATAAATATGTGATATATTTTATTATATAAATACTATACACATAGATGACAAAGAGAGAGAAAAATGTTAATTAATTATTGAAAATCATAACATTACTAAATTATTAAACCTATTAAAATTTCAATATTACCATGGGAAAAAATAAATTTGAAAATATGTAATGAAAAATTTGGATCACCCCAATCAATTAGAATCATCCCTCCCATGAACAACACTATATAAATGAACCAAAATATTTTTAAAACAATCAACATTATAAAGAATGGAAATGTAGAACATTGAGGGGAATTGAGGTGAATAATTAATTATGTAATTAATTAGTATTTAACACAGGAAATGTGACTGTTGGAATAGTAATGTGACCATCGGAATAGTAACTTGACCATTTGGAATAACAGTCTGATCATTAGAATAGTAATTTGACCTCAAAGTAATAAGATGAAATATAAATAATATTTAAAAAGTCAAATTTAGTTAAATATAAATATTATAATTGTGAGACCCTAATATATTGTTGGTATGTCTCTTTTTAAAGTTATTTTTTGTAGTTTATGTTGCGCACAACACCCAACTTAAAAGAATAATGAAATATTAATATAAACTGGTTGTTAAATTAGCGGGAATGAATAATATTAACCAAATTATGAAATTTATATATTAAATGTTAATTATAATGTTTAAAATTAATCTTATGTGTTTTCTAGTCATGATATAAAAAGAAATCCACTTGTACGCATAAAATGTATATTTTTCTAAAGGAACTTTTACTGCATTTCGATGGAACGCATGTTTTTAAACTAAATTTTGATACATTTATAAATTATATTTGATAAAACAAAATGAATTTTTCAAATAATAATAACCAATTTTACTTTGGGTAAATTTTTTGTATTTGTTCCGATACATTTCCCATTTTTATGAATAGTAAAAAACTACATTTTAATTTAAAACTAACATTTCATCTAAATAATTTATAATATGAAATTATATTTTAAATTTGTTTTAAGGAAAAATTAAAAAAATATTAAATCTATTATTTCAATTAATTTCATTATAATAATTTTTAAAATGAATTTGGATATAAAAACAATCCAAACATTTCAAATTTTCACATTAAAACACTGATTTTACACCCCGTCAAGAGGATTATTTTTAAATTAAATTTAACCAATTCAATGTTTTTAGTTTTCAAAAATCAATTTCATATTTTTATTTCAATTACCCAAATTTTCTAAATATCTCACTTTAATTTTATGACAATATGACTAGTGAACATTGTAATTATAATTACCATTATTAAGGGTAAATTGGGTAATTGAGGTTAAAAATAATATTATAAATGTTTGAAATTTACCCTAAAACTTGTATTAATTTTATTTCATGAGTTATTTTCAACCAAAATCATAATATTTCTGATTTAATAATCTCTTGGATCCACTTGTATGAATTTAATTCATTTAGAGTGTATTATTTTTTAAAAAAAGTCAATAATTTCATTCTTTTATTTTTAACAAGTTAAATATATTAATATAGGGTTGCCTAAGGGATATAGTCTACTATAAATATTATTTTGAAATATAAAATATTTATCTTCATCTAAGAAATTTATTTTTATTTTTTATGGAATAAATAATTATTTTAAATAATTATACAATGACGATGTATAAGTTGTTTAATTAATAAAAATATAAAATAAATGATATTAAGAATTTAAAAATAAATATAATGTAAGATAATTAATTTTATACATGAATTTTATTTATACCTTTTACATTTTAGAGATATTTTAAAATTGATTTTTTGAATATATCATGTTTTATTGGTTTTTTTACATCAATCTAATGAATAGTGTCAAGATTTACATTAATGTTATATTAAAATAAATAATAATTTATTAAATGATATAAAATTTAAAAAAAATCTCAAATTTGGTAAACATATTGATATAAAGTTTAAAATATTATCCATTATTCCTTTATGATTCGTTTTTCATTTTATAGTATCAATATTGACCCTCAAAATGTAAAAAACCATGTTGTCACGATAAGAGTTGAAGGGATTAAATAAGGGTTAAAATGAAAATATAAGTGTAAGAATGGGGCCTAAAATTGTCTAAAAATGATAGGATTAAGAGTATTAGACCATTATCATTTTAAGATAAAATTTTAGTAGTTTAATGGACACTTTTACATGAAAATAACTTATATGTTATTCAAATCAAAGATAGTTAAAAAAATGTCACTCTCATTGTATTTAATAACTTTATTATGTCCACCTAGGGTCAAATTCAAGATATGATTAAACCTAAATTTATATTTTGATATTAATGATTTTTTTAAAATTATATAAATTTATTTTATTTTTTAGAAATTATATAATTAACTGAAATAATTTTTCAATTCTAATACAATATTTATTTAATAAAAAGAAAAATAAAATAATTTATTTTTAGAAGAATTAGTTTTAATATATTTGGGAAGATTTAATGTTTCTAGTAAATTTTATAGATCTATAATATACATTATATATGTGTGAAATCACTATATTTGAATTTCCACTTTTTCTTTTGGTATTTGAAGTCAAATTAAATTAATAGTATCAAATTTTACAAAAAATATATTTTATTGAATTAAAATTTTATTACTTTATTTAAAAAAATCAAAAAAATACTTTGAATAATCAAAAACGAGATAATATATTGTTGAATATGTCTTATTATGTTCATTTATAATCCATTTGTAAATATTTGGCTCTAGAATAGACTTATTATTGTTTAAAATTCTGAGAATTTCGGAGAGTGCCCCTCACCGAAATTATAAAAGGACACCTTCTCCCTCATTTCTTCACAACACATTGAGCCTTATATATAGATGAAGTCCTACACATTTATCTTACTAAAATCCTTATCTATGTTATGGAGGTTCTAGTTCTTCTAGAATACCTACCCTTGGTCCTTTAATAGAAGTTATAAAGGATGCCCGACGAAGAAGAGGAGGTTAAAGATAGTTCGAATAAAGGAAGCGTAAGGTGAGGGATTTTCATCTCACTTTTATTTATTTAGTATAATTTCATTATTCACCATTTATTTCTTTAGCATGGTGTATATATTACACCTCTGATATGATATCATGAATCTACCTCTATTCATTGTATTAAAGTTTCATTTTATGTTATTGGGAATATTATTTAACTGATTACAAAGTGGTAAGGGTTTATTTTACAATATCATCATTATTCAAGATTGTTTTTGTTTAAGTCTCCACTGGGGAATATTTCTCCTCAATGTCCATGTTTTCTATAAAAAATTCAAAAAAATTATGATTCTCTTTTGATTATTTAATTTCATTTTAGAAGTTATGACTATTTACAAAATAAATTAAAATGTATATTTTTGCTTTTTTATAAACAAGGTTCTTTGGGACTTTTCTGAAAAAAATATAGAAGGAATGTTTTTTTAACTTATATGGAGTGATCTGATTTTCCCACCACCATGAAACCTTAATTATTTATAAATTCTATTATAATTTTTCTTAATTATTTTTAAATAAAATTTTTTCTTTTATAAATGTGCATTCTTTTAAAAATAAGTGATTTCCAATGTGAAAAAGGGTATTTTCCTCAATACCTTTTCAGTGATTTTATATTATTATTTTCTTCTATGTCAACACCATCTATTGAGTGTTATTCTTAATTAAGGTTCACCTCTTATGATATCATTTACCATATTTTATTTAGTGGATAATGATCTATTTGACTGTGGATGTGTTATTTTGATATTATTCATGATTTAAGGTAGTATTCATATTTTGTATGCTAAATTTTAATACGAATGTTTATATTGTTTATATTTCACCTCATTCATATGAGGAATTAATTGGACATATTAGGTGAGGGTTGGGGCCCACTATACACTACCACAAAATAGGACAAGGGAAGTGTTGCCTTTTGTCAGTGCTAAACAGAAAGTTCTGATAAAGGGGTGGGCCTTTATTAGTGCAAGCTAAAAGCGCTAAAAAATGTGACCTTTATAATCGTTAATAATAGTGCTGAAAAAAGTTTTTAATAAAAACTATTATGAATTTATATAAAATTATTTTATTTATATTCAAAAATAATCTTTATTTGAATACATTAAATATAAAAATTATAATTAATATATATTTTTCAATAATTCAAAAATATATATAATGTTTTAATTGAAAAAATTATTTCAAAGATTATAATTATAAATATATAATTATATAATTATAATATTATAATCAATTTCAATAAATAATAAATATATTTATTATATTTATTATATTTGTTATATTTATTAGAGATTTATTAGATTTATTTTTTAAATTTATTAGATTTATTGGATTAATTAATTGTATTTATTATATTTTTTATATTTAAAATATTTCTTTTATTTCTTTTATTTATAAATATATAATATTTTTTTAATATATATATTTATAATTAAAATTATTGAATATATGTGTGTTTTCCCATGAATCTGGTCAATGAATATATTGATCATGCATATATATATATATGTGTGTGTGTGTGTGTGTGTGTGTGTTTTGTATCATGCATGAAAGTTCATTTATACATTACATCACATTGTCTATTGATGTGGTATATTGATTAATTCATAATGTTACCCATGTGAACTATATGTGTTCTAAAAAATGTACTAATAAAGTGAAATTAAATATATTTAAATAATAAATATATTTTATTATATTTTTAATGATATATATAAATACTTTTTGAATACATTTGTAATTATAATAATAACTATATATAAAAATAATTATAAAAATATTCAAATAATATTATAATTTTATTAATATATATATATTAACAATTATATACAAATATTTATAAATATAAAATACTTATATTTATAATTATAACTATAAATATATATGTCTGTGTGCGTAAATAATTATAAAATTTTAATAAATATATTTATTATACAACTTATAATGTTATAAGTATATAATTAAAGATATATATTTATTAATATATATAAATATTTTAAAATAAATACAAATAAATTTATATTTATTTAAATAATTATTTAATTGGTTGTGAAATTTTTCTGATAACGATGCCCTTTATTAGCGCTAAAAAGTGCTGATAAAGGCATATATTTATTAGCGCTGATAAAGGTTCCAAACGCTTTTATAAAAGAACCCTAACAAGATCCTCCTTCCTCAAACCCTTTCTAGACTTCATAGAAGCTAACCCCTACGTCGTTGAGCCCTCCTTCACCATGACCCCTCCTCTGTTGCGACCCCTCCTCCTCATTATCCACGTCGTTGCCTCCTCCTCCTCCACTGTTGCGACCCCTCCTTCGCCACATCCCCTCCTCCTCCTCCTCCACCGTTGCCTCCTCCTCCTCCTCCCCAACTACTAAATCATCCTCCTCTACTGGAACCTCCTCCTCCTCCCCATCCTCCTCCTTCTTCTCCTCCTCCTTGCATGGCCCCCTTGCCCACCTGACCTTCTCTGGTGCGCCCTTCTCTTCTGAAGACTGTCTTGGCAGCCTCCTTTACAATGCACAGATTCTCCCAAAAAGTCTCTCTTTTTGTTTCCCTGGTTTCCATAGGGTGCGTAGGGTTTCAGGGAGTTTTTCATCTAATTTTTAGTATATCATTGAGTTTTTGGGGATTTTTTCATCTAATTTTTGTTATATCATTGAGATTTGGGGGAGTTTTTCATCTAATTGTTGGTATGTGTATTGAGTATTCTTTTTCACTCATTGATTATTATTGTTTACTGTTCTTTATTATTTATCTTAGGTGGATATTCTTATTAGATATATCCCACTCCCTTTCTTTTTTATTTCCTTTTTTTATTTTTATTTTCAATGTACTCCTCTTTATTTTATTATATTTTTATTATACAAAATGGGGAGATATATTCAAATTTTGGGAGAGTTTATTGGGTTTGGTAATTATCAAATTGGATATGTCAATGTTTTAATAAATTCATATACCCTCACAATTTGATTACTTTTATTTTGATAATTACTTATTCCCCTCTTAGTTTATAGTTTATTATTCCTTATTATGGTGGATATTATTATTAGATAAATTCACATCCCATATTAATTCATATGGTTGTTCTATCACTTATGCTTACACATGCTCTTTATACCTACATAGACCCATTCTAACTATTTATACCCTCATACATGCTACTTTTGGATAGATCCTATCTTTATGCTCTATCAGCAGCCTCTATGCTGGATAGCTTATCTAGTAGTGTCTATCTTTTAGATTTGGACAATATTTTATCTTTATCTTCTTTTCTTAAATTCTAGAGTCTTGAGTAATATAATAGAAACAACTTATAAAGAAAAACATGTAGGATATATCTCTCTACTTTTTAAAATTCCTTTAGTAATATCAAAATATATTATATACTCCTCAAGGAATTTTTTTCCGTTCCATCTAAATTAAATTGGAAGTAATCGGAATTGCTTCCATGGAAAAACACATATCTTCAATACTCTATTAATATTCAAAATTCATCACACATAATAATGAATTTTTTAATAACTCATATAATTTTTTTGACAAGATAATGCTCTCTAACCTACTTCCAAATTGTCCTTCTCTATTATATATTAACATTAAGCTTATTGACACTTCATGTCCATTGAAAAAAATACCAAAAAAATGAATTTTTCCACAACAACCACCTATTAGGATTATCATATATAAAAATAAACTGAATAATAAAATACATAAGGGATCTATTTCATCCCCAAACCTCACTAAGGTTATACAAGCACCCATCAATCTGCCCAGGCCGATTATCACACTAGTCGAAAATTAGGAAATAGTCATGGGTTATGATAGTGGTTTTAGACCAATTGAAAATGGATATATTTTATATCCACTATCAGGACACCCATGGGTGTTATCCCAATTTCCATAGCCCACCGGAAATAGCCATAGTTGGATGTTCTAGTACTATAGACAATTCTTGTGGATTTAGTCCCTATTATGGGGAACCTATATCCATAGTTTGTAACATTTTACATAGGGCATCAACATACATGGATGGACTATAGACATAAGAATCTCCAGATATGGTTTACAAATTTGTTCATATAATTTTAAATATTAAACTAAATGATGAGATTTGATCTCATAACCACTTCTATAATTTATTTAGGACTTTAAAAATAAGCTACAATGAACTATATTTATAAATATATACATATCTATATATCTAAATATATAAATATTTTTTTGTGTGTTTGTATAATTTTTTATAACTTTAATAATTATACTTTTAGAAAAAAATGGTCATGGATTCCGGAACCTTTTTTCATAGTCTACATCAACTATAGTCATAGGTGTTATAGGAAAGTCCGACTACCACTATATATATGGATCGTGTCCTTAGGACTTTCCCATTCCCTACCCATGAAAAAATTCCTTCTTCCATAGTCCATATCAACTTACACCCCAGTTATACCTCTATTAAAAGGTATGTGACTTGGTTATGCTAACCTAACCAAAAAGAAGATCATAGGTTGTGCCTTGTTATTAGAAAAATCCATATGTCTAGGTTATGCCTCTAGGTGTGAAAAAGGAAAGGGGTTTTTATTCATGCCTTTGTATGGTGAAAGATAGATATTAAAGATTTACACTCTCCTTCCAAAGTGAGGTCTATCTAGTGCATATCCATTTGACACACATGTATTTTAATGAATAAACTAGGGTTGGTTTCAAAGTTGAAAGGGGGAATTTGAAATAATTTTTCAAGTGGAAGTAGATTCCATGACGTGGTGAATATTCTATATCATGTTTTAGTTGTTGGTATGATTATCAATCCAAATTCATATGGTTTTTTAACTAATTATGTGTTTGTATGGTGTTTCAGTTGTTTTCATGATTGGTATTCCATTTGTTTTCCATGTTTTAGTTCCTCCACCATTGAATATCAATCCAAACCTTACCCGTTTCAATGGAATCGCCACTTTGTTACTATTAAAATTCCAATGAATCTTAGAAAACCACTTAACTAGACGAATTTATGGGACAATTTATGGACAGCCTAGTCAAATAACCATAACAACACATGTAATGAATCCTTCCACCCACAAGAACACTATGGAAAATAATACTATGTATTAGTTTAGTACCATAGTTCTTGACTCAAGACGTTATTTTTATATAAAATCACTAAAAAATGGTTTCCAACAATTCATATAGATCACATGTGGGATACTAAAACATTCTAGTTCAAGGGATTCTCATAGCTAGTTCTAATGATCAAGTGGTTGGTAAGATGGGTGTGATCTACTTTGATCTTGAGTAATTCGTGGAGAGGTAAAGGAATTGTTTACCATAGCTACTTTAATTGATTATAGTTGTATGCTGACCTTGTTTGAACATATTTTGTGTAATTATTTTGTTAAATATTAATATTACTGAATCAAATAGGATGAATATGAATAAAGAATGGATGAATGACAATAGGTTGACAAAAGAGTATGAAGATGACGTGAAAGGCTTTATCATGTTTGAAAAAGATCATGAATATGACCCTTGTAAAATATTTTTTCTATGCTTACGCTATTGTTATTCAAGACAGATTTGTCCAGAGGAGTTGGAAGAACACTTGATCTGTCACAGAATAGATCGAAGTTATACATGTTAGAATTAACATAGGGAAAAATGAATATAGGTAGTGACTGGGATAACACAGCATTTCATGGACCATATGATATTATTACAATCATGAACAATGAATATGACTATATGAAGGATGTGATTACAGATGTGAATGATAATGAAGATCATATTGATGAAATGACAAGGACAGTTGAAGATAAACTTCCTGATTGCCCAAAATTGTTTGAGAAGTTAAAGAGTTGTGCAATGATACCATTTTATGCTAGTTTCACTAAATATACAACATTTTCATCCATACTGAAGCTATATAATTTGAAATCAGGAAATGGGTGGAGTTAATCCAGTTTTACAGAACAACTTTCTGTCCTAAATGACATTCTCCCAGAAGATAATGAGCTCTCGAACTAAACATACGATGCCAAATGAATGCTACGCTCGATGTCTATGATCTCTGAAAGAACACACGTTTTCCTGAATGACTGTATACTATTTATCAAGGACCTAAAATCACATAAAGAATGCCCAATGTGTGGTGCTTCTCAATTAATGAAAGGTGAATCCAGTCCTATGAATGTTTTATGGTACTTTCCAATCATTATAATGATTAATTGCCTATATGGAAGTGAGGAGACTATAGGACAATTGACATGGCATGTAGAGGCAACAATTAATGATGGTAAACTATGTCACCTAGTAGAATACCCTCAGTGGAATAGAATAGATCATGAGTATCCAGAATTTGGAAATGTGCCGAGAAACCTTCATCTTGAATTATCTATAGATGGAGTGAATCCTTTTGGTTTTCAATGAAACACTCACAGTACATGGCCAGTTATGTTGGTAAATTATAACTTACCACCATGGTTATGCATGAAATAGAAATATATCATGTTATCTATGCTTATATCAGGAACAAAAAAATGGGTAATGATATTGATGTTTATTTGGATCCATTGATCGAGGAATTGAAATTATTAGTGGATTCAGGTGTTATGTTGTATGATTCTTACAAAAATGAAGATTTCATTTTGAGATCTATGTTTTACAGGATTATAAATGACTTTCCTACTCATGGAAATTTTTCAAGACATATCATTAATGGAACTCAAGGTTGTCTCATTTGGTAAAATGGTACACAGTCAACTAGGTTACGACATTCATGGAAAACCGTGTTTCTAGGACATCGGAAATTTCTACCCTGATGGAATATGATCCAATCTTGGATGACATTATTTGTTGGAAGTTCATAAGAATGTACAACACCATCTCCACTAATAGGTGATAAATTGTTTGAGAAATTAAAATATTTGGACACAACTTTTGGTAAACCGTTTTCAAAAAACCTTACGAATGCTGGTTGGAAAAAGAGATTAGTTTTTTTAATTACCATACTGTAAGTGTTAGTATGTCAGAAATTTTTTTTATGTTATGAATGTTGAAAAAAATGTATGTGATAGTGTCATCAGCACGTTTCTAAATGCACCTGGTAAAAAATGATGGAATTAAGGCTTGTTTGGACATGGATGATATGGGAATCCGAGAAGAGTTCACACCAGTGAAGGGTGAAAAATGAGCACTTCATTCTCTTGATTATTACACACTTTCCAGGTAGGAGAGATATCAGTTTTGAAACTTCTTGAATAATGAAAAGGTTCTATAGGGGTATTAACCAAATATCAAGAACATTGTTTCAGTGAAATATTTAAAGATAAAGGGTCTGAATTCACATAACTACCATATTTTGATGTAGTATCTAATTCCTATAGATTTATATTGCATTTTTTCCAAGAATGTTCTCCATGCATTAATGAAGCTTTGTTTCTTCTTTAAATCTCTATGTAGAGATGTTATAGACCCATCAGTATTTCCAACTATTGAAAGAGAAATTTCCCTCATACAATGTGAATTGTAAATATTCTTCCCGCCGAAATTCATTGATATGATGGTTCATTTGATGGTTCACTTGGTGAGAGAGATTTGACTATGTGGTCATGTATATTATATATGTATGTACCTCAATGAATGGTATATGAAGATTTTGAAAGGGTATGTCAAAAATTGAAGTTAGCTAGAGGGTTGTATTGCAAAGTGATATATTGTTAAGGAAGCCGTTGAATTCTATACCAAATACCTGTCTGGTGTGGAAATCATTGGACTACTGAAATCTCATCACACCGGGCAGCTTGAGGGTGAATGAATTTCTAGAAGATAAGTTGTCATAATCAACATTACAAATCAGGATCAGGCCCACCTTTACTTTTTGAATAATAGTTTCGACGTTGACCCATATATTCAAACCCACAAAGAAATTAATAGGAATTTGAATCCATCTAGGGCTAAAAAATGGATATAAGATACACATAATCGACGGTTTATAGGATGGTTTCGATACCCTATTTTTAAGAAGTATGAGGAAAATCCAGATTCAATTTCAGAATGACATTGATGTCTAGTCAGAGGACCAAGTGTGTATATATTCTCTTACAATTATTATACAGTTATTGGTTATACATTCTATACTAATGAACATGATGAATACAGTATCATGAAAAATAGTGGGTTTACACTTGTGGCTGAAGCGATGTGTGTTTCTTGTGCTAAGGAAAAAGTTCCAATTTATTAAAATATGTCATACTTTGGCATCATCCAACAATTATGGGAGTTGGATTATACGAAATTCCAAGTTCCAGTTTTTCAATGAAAGTGGTTTGATAATAGGAGTACTATTAAAATAGATGAATTGGGATTTGTGAATATTGATTTCAGTAAAGAAGGGGGAGAAATAAAAACTATTTATAATGTCATCACATGCATTACAAGTATTTTATGTTCCAGATCCTGCAAATTGAAACTGGTCAATTATTCTGTTATCGACCAAAACAATTGAAGGGTCAGATGAAAATTAAATGGAGGATGACCCTTTCATTGGGACTTCACAGTCATTTTGCAGTGGTCCCAATGTAGATAACGTTTTTTATGTCATAGGAGACCACAATGAAGGGATTTACATAGTCAGTAGAGGGATCAAATCTCTTGAGCCTTTAAAAAAATGAGTGTTCAATAATCTGGTTAATTTTTTATTGTAATATACATTGTGTTACCTTATGTTATTATCTGTTCGCTGCTACTTTTATGTAATCTAAATTAAATTTTAAACCACTTCTACAGATAATGCTTTCTACCCCTATGGATGAGCCCAATCTTGAGACCCAACAGGTCTCTCAACCTTTTGTCGCTGGTCCTTGTGTAGAGGAGAAACAAGTCTCTCAACCGGTTGCTGTTGGTCCCAGTGCTAAGGTACAACGAGTTTCTCAATATGTTGTTTTTGGTCCCAGTGTCGATGTTATCACTCTGGAGAAACATAATAATGATGTTGAAACTGAGGAAATGGTACGCAATGAAACCATGGTGGTTCAAAAAAAACAAGAGCATCGTAGTTTGACAGTGTTAGCCAAAATCCATAAGGAAAAAGAAAAAGGCATCAACTTTGAGGTGGGATGGAATAAGTGAGGCCAACATGTCAACCCCAATAAAGCCATCTTTAGTAGCTACATTGGAATCATCACTTGGAAATTCATGCTGATTGATGTACAGTTGTGGCACCATGTTGTCACCAGGATTAAGACACTAATGTGGGAAGAGATTGAAATAACATTATGATATCATTTATTTAATACATTAAAATAATATAAAACATTAAAACATTGACTTAATCTACATCATCCATTGTAGAGTGCATTTATAGTAGATTCCATGCACAAGGAATATATATTAAGACTTGTATGAAGGATCCATAGAGGCTTCCATGCAATTTTAACGAAATATAATTGTAAAGAAGCTGAAGGGAAAATCAAGATGCACCCACCTCCTCTTTATGCACACTTGATATATTGGGGAGCGTGGGATGCGTTTAGCATCCGTCATATGGAGAAGAATTTTCAGGTCCATTGTGTCTGGTAATATATTGATAATGTTTCTTGTATTCATCATTTTAATTGACATTTTCATATTTATGAAACAACATTTGAGTGCTGAAAATAAGGAATGGGAATAAAAACCAGCATACCCCTACTGTAAAGCAAGGACGGAGTACGCTTCACTTGAGAAAAAATTGGTACATATTTTAAATCTACCGTTATACTTTTATGTGACATAAAACAACACCATAACCATGTTATTCTATTTATATGTAGATTGATGAATCAAAATAAAAATCCACTTCCATCCCATGCCATGTACTATGGAAGTAGGATCATGTAAATAAAGATAGGATACTGATAGATGAAAACACACAAAATTTTTGGGAAACATGTGTAAGTATGACATAATATAAATTTGTTTCTCTTTAAATTGATATTACCTAGAAATGATTACTTATTTTACAATATTTTCTATATGACATAGTCATAAGAATCAACAATACCTTCCCCAGATGCAGACACACTTTTAGTGGCCTTGAATTAGCCAGAACAGTATGGCCATGTCGGAGGTGTGGGTTTTGGGGTGACACCCTGAACATATTTTCTGAAAGAAAAAAAGTGAAGGATCAAAATGAGGAAATCCAAAAGATGAGAGAAACATTAGCTATGTTAAAATAAGAATTAAAATACCAGAGATAGATGATAAAAAGTTTTATGGGGGAGGAAAAGAGAAGAAACAACTCAAGAATAACCCATGCGTGAAGATCCTGCCCCACATCCCCACTCCCCAGTAGTTTTGATGTGAGCCATTCCCCTAAAAAACCTAACTTGGTTGAGGACATAAATTTTATAATAATTTTTTCTGTGAAATGTGAATCACATAGACACTTATACCTTTCTTGTACTGACTGTCTACATGGTGAAAATGACTCTGATTTATATCTATCAACTCCCACCTATCGCCTTGTAGTGAGGGCTACAATGTTCAATATAAAGAACAACATGCTATAAAATATACCACTTCCAATAGATCATGTTATAGTGTCGATTAATTTAGCTCATGAGCCGAGCACCGAGCAACCTTTTCCAAATTGTGATGAATACATTCATACAGTCGAACAACATGTTAGAACATTCATCGCATAGCCATCAATTCTTTTAAAACACATGTCGATAAGGATGTATTCATTTAAAATTTATTTTTCAATCTGAACCTTTAACATTTAATAAAAAATTTATGAATCAATGAACATTATTATATAATAACAAAGATAAGAGGGTGAAATTAAAGATCATATCAAAACTATCTCAAGGATCAAACAACTGATTGAAATGATCTACTGAGAGTAACTTCACCCCAATCATTCTATATCCACATTTAATATCATTGTAGTCTAATGTGGATACAATGTTGATAGAAAAAATACTCACACAACTGATTTTGAAAAAAATATGTATGGAGAGGAAAAATCACATTAAATTAGTCGTGAAAATTTAAATTAAATCCACAAGTATAAATGAAAAGGTGTCTCGGTTGTAAATGTTTACATTGGGTATGTTTTCATGATTTGATTTTACAAAAGTTGATATACTGTGATAATTATGACTAAATTCATCTCATATTTTTCATAGGAGTATATATGAAAATAAATTGAATGAATTTCCCCATGAACGAAAATTTGGACTCATTAGTCCTTACATTACCTCTTCAAAAGAAGAAATAAATTCTGATAAAGAGGGTGAAATAATTTCATCCCAACTCAAATCATTTGAAAAATAATTATAGATGAAAAACTCTTTTTAATACCAATGATGCAGAGGTAAAACTCTAAAATTTAATCATATAAACTATATTTTTATTTCATTCATTACTTATTCCTTTTTTTGTTTTTAAGAAGCATTAGATGCTCATTGTGGTCAATCAGGATGCTTGAAAGATTAATTTTTTGGATTCAATGTGTGGATATCAAACAGACCGACCATGCATGATGGCGTCTGTCAACTTTTAATACACTAGATCAATCATTTTAGAACTAAACATCTAGTTATATAATTTAGATTATCTTTTAATGAGTATTCTGTTATTATAGGGTGGTGCATCTATATCTTTTACTTCATTGAATGAATCCAAGGCCTAAGGACAAGAATGCCTGTGAGCTCTATAACTGGAAAATTATCCTGGTATATATAATAAGATTTCACTATCCAAACACATATCAAAACATATTATTTATTTTTATCAATGTTTCTACAGTGTCCAAAACAAACAATTGGAAAGGAATATGGTTATTATGTTTGTAAATTAATGAAAGAGATCATATTTCATCAGCAAACTTGCATCCCTGAAGAGGTATTTTCAAAAATAATTACTAGTTCATTTAAAATAATTATTAATCCTTTGTGTATTATATTTTTTTCTGTACTACCATGACTATCGCAAAAACTCATATTCACAAGATGATATAGATGTGTTTAGAAACGAATGGGCAACATTCCTGATGAAAGATTATACACAAATAGGATGAAGATGAATTCCTACTATTTTTTTGAACCTTATATGATCATTGAAATCTCCATTTTTTACACTTATTGAGAATATATGATCACTATTTGTTATGTTTTATATCCTTAGGTTATGAATAATTGTTTTAGAAATTATTTTTCTTTCTAGTAAACCATAACTTAATGAGAGACTCTTATTAACTAGTTCTTTATGTTTCCATGTTTCCAAAAGCACTAGACCTAAACTATTATGGCATGGATCATTTATATTCTGTATTTTGGTCATTTATGCTGATGTTTCTACTGATTTAGTGTGTTGGAAGAATATTGGTTGTTCATCACTCAAAAATTTAATAACAAAACTAAGGATTCTTCACTATTGTTGGTTAACTACCGCTTAACATAGCATATGATCTGAAAATGGGTTCAAGATGAGAAGTAAATGTGAATTTTTAATGATGATATCATAGAGATGGTGTCATATGAGAGCATCACGGGGACACCGGATCGGAATTTTAGATCAGATACTATGTTAAGCGGTAGTTAACCAACAGTAGTGAAGTGCACAAAGAATCATTAGTTTTTTGATTAGCTTATATCTGGAAAAAATAAACCCTTTGGAAAGATGTAAATGTAATTTTATGGTATAATATCTCTATTTTAATGAAAAATTACATAATGAAACGTTTATTTTATTTTCATTGTTCCTGGCAGGGTTTATTTATTTTAGAAGATTTTTTTTCCATGTGACATGCCTTTTCAGGAAGAGAAATGATGTTGTGTCTACTAAATCAGAGAGTTAATTTTGATTTTTTTCATAGTCAAATCATTTTCCATATAATTAAATAATTTTTTCATATTTATGTTTAATTTATTTCTTTCATGTAAGGAATATTAATCTACTCATATGTGATATCAATGTATGAAATGTTTAGGTCATTATAGTTGGTATCAGAGTAACTGGCCTATTAAAAATTGAGAAAATGCATTCAGTTGTTTTGATAATTAGGGAGATGATCCATAATTAATTTTAAATGTATATGAATCAACCCCACATTAATATGACACACGATGTGACCGATATGACTCAAAGTGTCTCTTTTTATTTAAAACTGACATTATTTTTAGTAAAAAGAACAAATGACATACTAAAAACTGAGTAAACACACTCAGATTATTTTAATACTTTAGTAAAATAATCCATAATTCATTTGTGACATGTAGTAATTGGGATCACCTCAATTCAACGCACAATGTGACTAGTATGACTCAAAGTGTCACTTTATATTTAAAATTGACATTAATTTAATAAAAAACACAACTGAAATGAGAAAAACTAAGAAAATTCATTCTTACTGTTTTTATAATTTAGGTAAATTATCCATGAGTCATTTTTTATGTGTGAAAATCAACAGCACCTCAATACAATGCACGGTGTCACTGGTATGGCTAAAAGTGTATATTATCAGTTTAAAATTGACATTTTAGCTCAAAACATGTCACTCACTAAAAACCAATAAAACCCACTCCAAGTGTATTCATAAATTAGGATAATTATTAATATGTTCTTTGTGACGTATATGAAGCATTATCATATCAAACCAATGCACGATGTGACCGATATTAATCAAAATGCGTGTTTCAAATTTGAAATGACATTTTTGTAAAAAAAAACACATCGGGCAATATACAAACTGAGAAAATTCATTCTAATTGTTTTGATACATTAGGAAAATGATCCACAAGTCATTTGTGACATGTAGGAATCTACCACACCTCAATTCAACGCACAATGTGACTAGTATGACTCAAAGTGTCTCTTTATATTTAAAATTGATATTAATTTTAGAAAAAAAACACAAGTGACATACTGAAAAATGAGCAAATGCATTACAATTGTTTTGATAATTTAGTAAAACTATCCATGAGTCATTAATTACATGTACTAATCAACCATACCTCAATCTGATGCATGGTGTCACCGATATGTCTAAAAGTGTCTATTATTAGTTTAAAATTAACATTTTAACTCAAAATGTGTAACTCACTGAAAACCAAGAAAACCTGCTCCAATTGGCTTCATAATTGAGGATAAAAAATCAGAAGTTCTTTGTGATGTGTATGAAATAGTCTCATATCAAACCAATGCACAATGTGATAGGTATGAATCAAAATGTGTGTTTCTAGTTTGAAATGATATTTTATTAAAAAACAAAACTGACACAATACAAACTGAGAAAATGCATTCAGATTGTTTTGATACTTTAGGAAAACGATCCAAATGTCATTTTTTGACATGTAGGAATCAATAGCACCTCAATTCAACTCACAATGCAACTAGTATGACTGAAAGTGTCTCTTTTTATTTAAAACTGACATTAATTTTAGGAAAAAAACACAAGTGACATACTGAAAACCAAGAAAATACATTCGGATTATTTTGATAATTTAGTAAAACAATCCATGAGTCATTTGTGACATTTACAAATCAACCACACCTCAATCTAATGCACAATGTGACTAGTATGGCTAAAAGTATTTTTTATTAGTTTAAAATTTATATTTTAGCTCAAAACGTATCACTCACTAAAAACCAAGACAATCCACTCAAATTATATTTATTATTTAGGATAATTATTCATAAGTTATTTGTGATGTGTATGAAGTAGTCTCATTTCAAATCAATTCACGATGCAACCAGTGTGACTTAAAAAGTGTGTTTCTAGTATGAAATGACATTTTCGTAAAAAACACAACTAACATACTACAAATTGAGCAAACGTATTTGGATTGTTTTTAATACTTTAGGACAACGATCCATAAGTCATTTATGAAATTTAGAAATTAACCACACCTTAATTCAATGCACAATGTACCTAGTATGACTCAAAGTGTCTCCTTTTATTTAAAATTGACATTAATTTTAGAAAAAAACAAAAGGGACATACTGAAAACCGAGCAAACGCATTGATATTTTTTTTGATAATTTAGGAAAATTATCCATGAGTCATTTTTGATGTGTACGAATTAACCACACCTCAATCTGTTGCACAGTTTGACCATTATGGATAAAAGTGTCTGTTATCAGTTTAAAATTGACATTTTAGCTCAAAACGTGTCACTCACTAAAATCCATGAAAACCCACTCCAATTAGATACATAATTTAGGATAAATATTCATATGTTCTCTGTGAAATGTATGAAGTATTATCATATTACAACATTTCACTATGAAACTGGTGTGACTCAAAATGTGTGTTTCTAGTTTGAAATGAAATTTTAGTAAAAGAAAATACAACTGACATACTACAAATTGAGAAAACACATTCAGATTGTTTTGATACTTTAATATGACGATCTGTAAGTCATTTTTTAGATATAAAAATTTATCTAACCTCGATTAAACACACAATGTGAATGGTATGACTCAAAGTGTCTCTTTTTATTTAAAATTGACATTAATTTTAGAAAAAATAACAACTGAAGTACTAAAAACCAATAAAATGCATTCAGATTGTTTTGATACTTTAGGAAAATGATCCATGAGTAATTTTTTGACATGTACAAATCAACTTCATCTCAATCCAACACCCGATGTGACTGATATAAATCCAAATGTTTCATTTAAATTTGATTTTAATTTCAATAAAAGAACAAGTGACATACTCAAAACCGATCAAACTCATTCATATTGTTTTAATATTTTAAAAAATTGATCTATGACTCATTTGTGACGTTTAGGAATTAATCCCACATCAATAAAATGCACATTGTGACGGGTATAACTCCAAATGTGAATTTTTTATTAAAAATTGAAATTTTATTAAAAAAATTGAATGAGGCATGAGACCCCTTAAATTAAGAAAGATGGAAAAGTACAAAAGTGGAAAATGACTAAAAACAAAACAAATCCAAATGAATCTTAGAAAACTTGAGATAGAGAGTGCTCATACCATGACAAGAAGATCTTCTGCCTCAAAGATGAGGGTGAGAAACCCTTCGCCATGTTTTTAGAAGCACCCATGGTCCATCACAATCATCAAAGTGTACAATATTTTCATCTTCCTTTATTGCATTCACAACAGGTGCACAAAAATATTCCACACTATTTTCTGAAGCCATTAAATCAAAGGGATTATAAGGTATACCTTTTCTTTAACATTTTTTCAAATTATGAAGAGGAGGAGTTGTTTCATTCCCTTTACTGTCTAATCTCTGCACTAGTGCCAAGGGTACATTAGAGTTCACATACAACCCCCCTTCATATTTATTATATGGGGAGGCGGAAAAAAGGGCTAGTGACGATCTTCTTACACATGGGATAGAGGCTTTGGGAACACTGTAAGAAATAGAGGTACCATGAGTATCAGAAATCACTTTCCCTACAAAATATTTTGAGTCAGCATCAGTTGTAATCGAATCCCTACCATGAGTAGGGGTTTCTTTGGATGGGAGGGATCCTCATATAGTCTTTAGAAAATAGATGGCATCTAGCTTATCCTTTCCCTTTTTGTTATTATCATATATCATATTTTGCTTTGTCCATATGTTGAGGTCCACTGCCTCTTGGGAAAAACAATCCAGGGACGTTTGACTATCCTCTGAGTCTTCAGTAACCTGGTCATCATACAGACCTCTGGATAGAATTTTCTTGAAATAAATAATGTCCTTATGTTCACTTTCTCCCTAATTAGTCTAAGAGATTTATGGTTTTTCTGGACTACACAAGGTATTAGTACACAATGTACTATCACAATTTGGAGCAACATTCCTGGACTAGGAACCTTTTATGTTTTTATTCTAGCCTTGTACAATCTAAAATGGGGACACCCTTATCATGTAATGAGATAGAAGAATTTTTAAGTGAACTCAAATACGGAGTTATGATAGGAGGTGGAACTACTCCAACAACTACATTCCCCTTTGCCTCATTAAGAAGTGTAACACTCTTTTATCTTCTTCTACAGTGATCTAAGTCATTTCCCTTCAGATGAAATTCAAGACAAATCATTTTTCATCTACATTCTGAGGTAGTATGACCAATAACAGTACATTATTCTCAAAATAGAGGCATTTTTTCATATTCCACACTAAGATTAATATCATCCTATAGAGTAGAAAGCACAATATTATCAATCCTTGGAATACTCAGATCAAACTCTACCAGCATACAAGAAAAATGGCCAAAAGACACCATTTTTGTGGCACTTCCCATCCTTAGGGGGACTCCTAATGCAGATGCGAGATCAAATAAAATTTCTGGATTCCATAGGATCTAGTTTAAGCTATTTATTTTTACCCAAACCTGGGCATAAGTCTCCTTGAAATCAGAAAGGTTGAAATTTAGATGAAAATAATGTAATCTAAAATTTCTTGGCCTTAAATTGATAGACCTAGTGCTCCAATATTTCCCTTTAAAGTCTGTAGAATGAAACATAATGTGGAAAAACCCACAACCTAAAAAAAATACATTTAAATTAGCAAACCCCCAAATGGTTCTAAACTGGTCAACAAGATCTACAAGTTTTCACAATTTCATTCATTTTTATAGGTTGATTTGAGCCATGATAGAGAATTTATATAGATCTAACCTTTCTAATATAGCGTCATTGGATGCCGAGACGTGGTCCATTTTTCCTTTTTGGATAATATGTTGCATTGTCTAGTCTCTAAAAGCCGCAAAAGAACCGACAGTGGAACCTGCAAAGTCCATCAGGTTCCCTCCTCCTTTCACCTTAGTGTTCCTCAAATGGTTTCCTTGATGTGCGGACACTCAAAGGTAATCATAGGTATAAAGACTCATAATTCTAGGGTTTTCTGTTGTAGTGTGTCCGCTGGCAAAAACCAGATCCAGGGAGTCCAAATCCTTTATCCTTCAACAATTGATAGCATTTTATTTATGTATTCTTTTATATAAATGTTTAAATTTTTAATTATTGTATTACCAACATAATATTTATTTTATTATATAGGTGAATTTTTTTTCTTGAGTTTGGATGCTTTTTTCAGTAACTAATACCATGGATGACAATTTTTGAGAGGGGATCACAGATGGAAGGGGATAAAACATTAATATTTTTAACTATTTGTTGGATAATTATAATTGTAACTATACAAAACAATGTTTGAAATGTATATAGTAGTGTGTTTTTTTGTATTCATGATGTCAAGTAAATTTATATATCGTTTTTTTTTTGAAACTCTTGTGTGTGCGGTTTCATTCTTCTATGCTTTTTTTGTGTTCAGGTGTTGTTTTGTGCAGGTGTGCAGGTGGTAGGTGTGCTGTTAAATAAATAGAACATCCTAGGAAACTAGTCCTTTATCAGGGCTATTTTGAGCACTAATAAAATCCCATTTTATCAGTTATAAATAATCACTAATAAATTTTTCCTTTATCATCACTTTTTATAGTGTGGATAAAGGGCCCACTTTATCAGCGCTTTTTTAGCGTTGTTAAAGGGGACCCCCTTTATCTTTTTCACGATTAACAACACATTTCTAGCGTTGTTAAAAGAAGTTTACAGTGATTTTAAAAGCCTTATTTATAGTATTGATAGCTCATTGATGCATTGGTAGGTCTCATGAAACAAATTGGTTATCCAAGTCAAATTGGTTTGTACCTAGTAGTTATTATACCATCTAGTGAAAGGTATTTATAGAAGATATAAAGTCGGACAAACCTAGTTGGTCTATAACTAGTAGTATTAAATCTTCTTGTGAAATTTGTTGATAGTAGTGGTTCATGTTCCAGATACATTAAATTTATTGATTAAGAATTTCCTATATTAATAATTCAATAATTATTATCTCAGAAACTTTTTCTATGAAAAAAACATATGGATGCATTTTGTTTTCATTTTATTGATTAAATTTTATGTTATGTAAGTTATTTACCTAAATATATTGATTAATATTTTTGACTGATAATAGGTTCTATTTTACTTAACCCTTACTGGAAATTTAAGATCACCCCATTTTTAGGTTTTATTTTCCTTAGAAATTTATAAAGTGTATAACAATTGTTATTCTAGGATATTCTAGAGAGAATAAAAGTTATTTTTGAAAAAAATATTTTTTAATTTGATTTTTCAAATGTATGTGAAAACATTTTTGTGTATCTAGTTTACCAAAATTACTAAATTATTTGTTCCTTTGGAATGCAATTTCTTGTATCGTATACCAATTAAATGATTTAAGGCACCAACTCTGGGCTACTGAGGTCTAGTTCTTTACAATAATATTGTAAAATAAAAATCATGGATAAAAAACACAAAGAAAATATAATAATATTTTTAAGAAAAAATATTAAAAAGTATTTCATAAATAACATAATTTTTCTATTAAAAATTTAAAATCCCCTAATTTAGAAATTTACAAAGAATGTTTAGATACCAAGAATTCCCAACCCTAAAAATTTGTTGAATAAAATAAAAGTATACCAATGAAAAATTGTTTGACACCAAAAATTCAACCAAACATGAAATTGGAAAACTCACCACTCAAAAAAATAATGATAATGTCTTATGACCCAATTAAAAGGCATGAAGACCCACATAAAATTTCCCAAATTCCCACAAAAATCAACACTATCTGAAGTAGAAATGATTTGGCTAATAACTTCCAACTCTGAAGATCTCATGTACCCAATCTGATCAATGTGAATCACCAACAACACACCACCTGAGTTCATCATCTTTGATGCCAACTTGTTCTAAGGAAGTTGTTTTTCCCTTTAACATCATCACTCACATGATCGAGTCATATATGATGCCCTAATCTGGGGGGTATTATTGTCAATACGTCATCAGTAGGAGATTCTCACTTTCAGAATATCATATCAATGACATCTCATGGTACAGAAGATCTTCACCCTCATTAGTGTCTAATATCACTACAGGTCATCTCGCAGCTATCAGCTCGTTAACAAGCAAGAAATATCCCAGCAACAAAAAAAAATAAAACCCAAAAAAATCCAAAAAATGTTCAAAAGAATACCAAAGTCTTGAAAGTGCCAAACCTATGGCCCAAAAGGAGGAATTTCAAGGAATTTACGACAATTTTCTGCCGAAAATGCCTATCAAGGATGTCACTCTACCCAAGGTCTTCCCACCTGAGGTCAAATTCAACATCCTAAGGAACATTGGGATCACAGGAAGCTACTAAGAATACTACCCGAAGATGGCCACACTATATAAAATGACCTATATTAATGAATAATTATAACCATTATCATAGAAGTTTTACCATCAGTAGGCTACTGAGGCCAGATTTTTCCACTGTTGGGTTCCCAAACTAGTTGTTATCCATCTCCCCACGTCCCAGGGACTGACCATAACTCAGCCAAACCTCTATTATGGCCACCCAATCCCACACCACTAGGAGTCCCTAGGCCCCTTTGGTTTCTTCTACCTAGACACACCCCATGACCCCCCCCCACTGACATCCTGACATATTCAGGGTCCCATCACTGAGACGCTTATCACTAACAATTGTGCTAACATGATATTTCCTTTGCGTCCATCCATACCTATGTAAAATAGGAGGCACGTCTATCTACTGTCATCATTGAGGCACCATCACCCACCACCAATAAGGTATTTTCACCAGTCATCATTGTTAAGAAACCATCACCAGACATAACTTAGGCTCCAACTTCAGCCTCTAACTTTCCCGTAACTGGCTGTCATGGATTAGCAGGACGGAACCTGTTGCAATCTGAAAATAGGTCATTATGACCAAAAATATGATCAAACCCTCCTTTGTTTGGTAATACACCATGTATAAGAGGAATAATCCTTCCACAAGCTGAAAATATGTTATAATGACCAAAAATATGGTCAAAACCTCCATTTTCAGAGAAATCTCCATAAATAATATAGAGAGAATCTCTAATTTTGAGAGAGACTCCATATCCTTTTATCAAAAAATTTAATTTTATAAAAAATACAAGTTGTAAAATTATTTCATAAAATTAATATAATTTTTGAAATAATCACATCAGCTTTCTAAGGGTGATTTTCTAGTAATTTTTTGAAATACATCAATTTTGATGTGAATAGTAAAATACAATTTTTTTCTCGAAGCTTGTATTCCTTAAATTACATCATTCATGATGTAATAATGAAGAAATAATTTCAATAATTTGAGGCTTAGCCAAAACATATTTAATTTTATAAATGAGTTATTAAAATTAAATTAACATGATTTACAAACATAAAAAGTACATTCTAAAGTCAAGAATATAAATTATTGAATTAAAATAATATTTACTCATTATTTCCACCTTTACATTTCATTAAACTAATTAATTTGAATTATAAAGAGATTAAAAGTCATAAAATAATGTTATATAATTAATATATGGTTAATAATGAAAACAATATCTCTATTATATGGTTTACCTTGTATATAGTATTTAATTCAATATTTTATTCTAAAAATACCTCTTTCCTCAAGTATAAATAACTCATCTACCTCCCTTTGGAAAATTAATCCTCCCTAAATTTTCAATTAAAAAGATCTAAGAAAATACTCTCTCTTAAGCCTATTATAATTCCTAGGGACATTTTTGTGACATCCAACTCCAAGAATCAATGGATTTTTGTGCCGTATAGAAGATTCAACAATGATAAGAAGGTAAGCTCTCACTAATTCTTCCTCTCATTATCCTCTCCTCTTTCTCTTTCTATCCACCCCATTCAAACCCAAATCTTATAAGGATAATTAAGTAGTATATTAACATTTAATTAATGATTTTAACCTACTGTATATATTATATTTTTGACATATTAAATTGGAATACATATCATTCCTTATTTTTTCACAACTCCTCAATAATGGTTGGTTAACCGCCAATGAGGACGTTGCCAATTAGTTTCTTATCTCCAACCCTATGGAGAGTTATAATAAATAATTTAATATATATAAATGCATTAATATATTTATTTTAGGATTCTAAAATTAATTTTACTTATGTATAAATGACCATGAACAAAATAAAGAAATCAAAAAATGAGAAATTTTTATCCAAAATGACTTCCCTTTAACAAATGTAATTAAGAAATATTATAAAATGATTATATTGATAAATAGTGGTGAAAATCATAATAATTTAATACATGATCAATGTTTTAATTAACATATGTTTATTATATAGGAGGTGGAAAAGAGATTAAATAAATCCAAATTTAAGGTAAGGTAATTATTGAAACCAACACATTTTCATTGGGTTATATCCTCAGGTGACTACATTTACCAAGGAAAATGTGAGAGAATTTAAGTGGATAAAGAAGAATAATTTTAATAATTTTTTTTTATTTTTTATAAGCGATGTATGATCCTAATTTTCAAATGATACTAAACATTTAGATCCTTTAATGTAAAAATATTATGTTGTTTATCTTTAAAATTATGTAATAGTTATATAAGAAAATGTACGGTCTCTATAGAAACATCCATAAAATTTTATATGGGGATTATAAGTCCCACCCTATTGTCAGTTGTTTAATTGTTTTTAGTTTTATGTTAAATCACTTTGAGAAGCATATTTAAGCACCCCATGTTCTTCCCATAATAGATTTGGATTGTTTCTAGACCCATATTTGTAGGTATTAAATAATGGATCATTTATATATTATATATTAGGTCCATACCTATCCTGGTATACATTTTTAGGTGGCTAGGTAGGAAGACCAAAGTTAGGACATTAAGATTTTGAGTTTCCAAACATACCATAATGGTGGAATTCCTACCTAAGTTAGTTTTGAATATTTATTTGCAGAATCCAGTAGATTGTACTTTAAATTATTGAATGAGATTTTATTCCTTTATAAAAATGGTCCTTATTCGTAGCAACTTAAACTAATAATTTTATACCAAAGTGTTAATAATATATTTTTATCACTTTAGTAGTTTTATCAAAAAAAAATTTCTCTATAATTTCGATCCACTTGTGTTTGGTGATATGGGGAGAGACTAATATAGAAAGTATCCATAATAAATTGTGCAATTCAATTTTGATTTAGACACTTCCATACTATTCCACTGAATATTTCACAAGGGATGTGGAATAAATTTCACTTATCTTGAATAAACCTAGTGATTATGTGTATAAATTTATTTATACTTTTTCTTGGGTAGAATTTCATTTTAAAAGTATTGAAATTTTTGTCCCATATACCAACGATTTCTTCATACATTTGTAATAAACATATTTTCTCATTTCTGTTGAATAAAAATGGGAAATCACTTAGTTTCAATTCCTCTTCACTTTCCACTATTAGTGGAATATGTTTCACCACACTATAAAGTACCTAATGACGTCAACAGAGTCTTTAATGGGTAATCAATTATATCATGGTATCATAGACAACTGGGATTATTTCACCTCATAGTTTTGAGACCTAAAAGATTTGATTATTCGTGATGGTTTTCATGAATCCATAGACACCTAGAACTAACAAAGACCAACTCCATCTATGAATTCATTCCAAGGTGGAGATATATTGATGTATTTATTTTAATATAGATTCATCCTATTATCTTCCATTATGGTATTGATTTTTTATTTAAGAGAACTATTTTTTATATGGTATTAAGGGAGGTAATTTTTCACTATTAGACCTATTTTTCCTATAAAAAATAGTTTTAGAATAATTTTATCTATTTTTATGTCTTTTTTAATACATATTTATTTTTATTTTGGACATTAAATTTTTAAAAAGTTTTTTTTTTCAAATTTTTAATCAAAATTTTTTTAAGAATTTTTATCTTACTTGGTCATGAGTACCTTATCCTGAAATGGTGCTAAAATATGATTGAGTTTTTTTGCAGCTTGAAAAATTAATTATTTAAACATACTAACCCTAGTCTGAAAGAGATAGGGATTGGTCCCTCAGGGAAGGTGACTTGTGAATATAGACAAAGGAAAGAATAAAGAACTTATTAAACAACAGTAATGAATGCAGTGAGCATCAATGGTGAATGATGTAGGTTATTTTAGTGAATGTAGGAAAATAAATCATAATAAAGTTAGAATAATCAATCAATTGATGATATTTGAGGAATTATATTAACTGGGTTTTTAAATATTTTTCATTGATTATGAAAAATAATTACTGAAACTGAATAAAAATATGCTAACCAACCATATTTATTGATCAATTTGTTATTGATTAACTCTTATATTTTTTCTACTATATTTATCACTCATTAACAAATGATGGTTCACTTTTCACCATAAAATAATTCTTCTTTTATCTTGTTTTGTTACTCTCAAGATATAATCAATCAGGAGATTAATCCTCAGACGATTCATTAGTTATAAATTGAATTAATTCAAGATTATATATCACTGATTCTTGATTTTTCTCTATAAAAATTAAACTTGCATAGAAATTAAAGTGGAGATTAACATCTATCTATAAAGAAATGAATGAAGTAGTGAAAATTTCCAAAACAATCTCATTCTCCCAAAGTGGTGTTAGATGATGATAATGTTTTATTTAACAAAATTTAATAAAATAATTTAAATAAATAATGTGTAATGTGAATAAAAATGGATTTATAATTATTCTCTTTCAAATAACTTGTAATTACCAAGATCTCATAATGTTACCCTAACACCTAGAGCTCACAAGATATCTCCCAATAGTGTGTCAATCACAAATCTCTGATGATTTTATTTTTTTGAGGATCATTCCCTCCACCTATAATAAATAATAATTTTCAAACATTAATTTGAAACAATAATATCATAGTCAAATCCTTAAAATCATCTTCTTGTACTCTACATGTATCCTTGGCCATAAATCATCCTCATCACAAGTGACACTAAGACCTCATAAATTAATTCCATCATTCGCACATGGGTGAAATATCAGCTAGTGAATTCACTCCTCTCAAAACTTCCTCAATGTTCCAAATTCCTCCCAAACATTCCCATTGATTAATCTTCAGTTAAGTCCCACCTCTCATCTTTGAAATTAATTTTAGAAATTTTAGGGCTCTGCGTGTGCTTGAATTTTAATTCCTTGATGTAACCTTAAATAACTCATAATGTCGTCGACTAAATATATGCGAATTAGATATTTGTGTGACCATAGGGAATTAGTATTAACCTTATATTAATTTTTAGTAATAGAATCTATCTTTATATATCATCGCATATTCACACGCAATCCTCCTGTATAATAGGTCTAAATAATCATCTCTAAATTATTCAATCAACCATAGAAATTGAATCTTATTTTTCTTCATGTGTACTATTGAATCCATTTATTCAAACATAGAATATAGGACTGTTCTTTGATGAAATATTATCTTCCTTGGTGGGTGAATATTATATTAATATAAATCTAACCCTTAGGAATCACAATTATTATATTCAAAGAAGTGACACAAAGCCTTAGTTGAGAACTCCTTCTGTAAACTAGAAACATAAAATAATTATTCAGTTTGGAACCTAGTGTGATTGTATCTACCATACTACATTTGGTGTATTGGTAATAATCAAGGCACCTATATTTTCTCTTATTCAAAAAATAAAACAAAAAAAATAATCTGACAATGAAAATATATTAATAATTAATTCATCATCAAATCATCTTCTTCAACAAGCCTCAGATGTATAGTTGTGTTTTCTTTCATAGTTAATATCAGGATAACTTCATTTTTTCACACAGACCCAAACTCCCTCACTAGTTTTGATTATCTTCTATAAGTAAGGGAAAGCTTCTCATCATTGATCTTGGTTTCAATTTTTCTAATCCATGGTTTTCCAGTGTCATGGGTAATATTTGGTTGCCTTTATTATTATTTAATAATCTTACAGTTTCATTCTCCACTGATGTTTAATAAACTTTTAAACATACTTGATTATTCAAATTACCTAGTGATTCCTTACCTCTAATTGAGACCACAAACTCAAGAACATTTATTTGATTGATCATGGCAATTATTCGAACCTCAAATCATTATATTATTTGGAAAAGATCAGGATAATCATCAGTGTAGGTCCATTAATCTTATCATATTCTCCATGAATATTTGGTATGACTATCACATTGTTGTGTATATCTATCTTGTTTCTATCAGTCAAAATATAGATCCAAAACATCTTCATCCCCAAACATCATTTGGTTTTGGTCAATCTGGGGCCTTCAACTTCAACTGTGGTTTTGTGTACTTTTTTTATATTATCCTTCAATTAATCTTGGAACATCATGATTAAGAACCTCAAATAAACGTTTTTAGTATCTTATTACTCTTATGAACATACTTAGATATTCCTTTAGCTTGACACCTTTTTATTTCATCAATAGATTTTTAAACACCCTAAATATTTTGATTCAATCTCCATTAAGACACCTCAAGGTATTCAGCGTATTAATTGGTTCATTAGCTTCAATCAACCATCTAAGGATCAAGTATATTAATCCCATTTTATTTTCTCTCATGATTTAATGTGTTAGTCAGTGTTGATGCTCCTTTCCATCACAGAGCCTAATGAATGAAAAAAGGAAATACATTAGTCCAAATTGATTCATCCTTTGAAGAAACATAAAAAATTAACAAAGGCATGAAGATGGATTTGTTTACACTTGGGTCGTGCAAGTTTCAGCATCGTCACACAAGTATAATTGCACGCCTCATATTGGTCACACAAGTGACTTGTGCGCCCAAATTTATTTTCACCCAAGGGTCTTCCCTGGCCTATAAATACCCCTGTGGGCCCCCCATTTGAGAAAAAAATTCCAGAAACTCAGATTTGAGCTCCCGGTGCCCTAGTCTCTTCTCAAAGATTCTTAACACTTCAAAGGTAATTTCTTACCAAGAACAGAAGATCTAAAGAGGGGGAGTAAGGACTAAGTGTTGAAACTCGTCAATACTTGCGCGCCTAAGTGGCCAGCACTTAAGGGAAATGGACACACTCGCACGCCACCTTATCCCTCCAATAGAACTTACGCGCCCCTCTTCTTTAAGCATCTAGGGATAGTACTAAGGGCTTGAGCCAAGTCTCTCCCAAGTATTACCCTAAGGGTTGACTATCGCGCAAGTAACCATGTGTCGTGCAAGTATACTTGCGCGACCGGGAATTTCCTGGCAACCTTTTTTTGGGTGCCCCTTCTGCCTATTTCTCCTCTCCTCTGCCTATCCACCTATCCTCTTCAATATTAAGCCTTCAGAATTCTCTCCAAAGCCATCCATGTCATGATTTCCTTGTTGGCTTCCTTATCTGAAAAGAATTTTGTGGAACATCTCTTAAAATATAGTGATTTATATATCTTTATGTCACTAAGGTCATAGATTTCATTCATTCAACCTCATACTTTAAGATGAGAGAATCCCTAACCTGGGAAACCTCCATAGGAGTAAAGCCCTAGTCCTAAATCTCAAATCTGGGCATCCTCCTTATGAGTAAGCCCTAAGTTCCCAAATCTCGGCATCCTCCTCAGGAGTAAGCCCCAACCATGGTTCTCTTAACCTGGGATTATTTTTCAGGAGTAATCCCCAGTCTCAAAGTCTACAAATCTGGGCATCCTCCTTAGGAGTAATCCCCAAGTCCCTTCACCTGGGCCTCCTCCTTAAGTGTAATCCCCAGTTCTCAAAATCTTTTAACCTGGGCCTCCTTCTCAGGAGTAAGCCTCATTCTTAATTTCTCTTAACCAGTCTTAATTTACTTTTTGATTTGGGCTTCCTTCTCTGGAGTAAAACCCAATCACAAGTCCCCTCATAATTTGGGCATCTTCCTCAGGAGTAAGCCCCATGTTAGAGTATCCAAATATCCATAAAGTACATATACCTTTATGGAACATGTTCCCGGGTTTCTTCCTTGAAGTAAATCCTAATTTTCATCTATTTGGGAAGTCATACATACATAAGCCCCACATCATTTCTTATGATGGCACAATTTTCTGGTTTTACCAATACCTCTTATTTATCACACTGAGCATGACTCACATTATCTTAGAGTGTAAAAGTAATTATGACATCTTTCTTTGAGCCATAAATCACACATAAACATCATACTCCCTTACTCAAAATATGTGGGTTCTAATTACTTTTCCAAAACCAAAGATACATAGGTAGTCCATCTGCTGGTACGATCCCAACTCTGAAATAATCCATGTCCTTCTGAATGACAATAAACTTCAAGTGCCCCACTGAGTGGCTTTTAAACTAGTATGGTCATCATAATGACAAAGATACTTTTATGTATTTAAGGATAGCATTGACTAAGAATCTCTAATAAATATAGATGATTCTCTATCAATAAAGAACCTTGAATACATATAAAAGATTCTCTAAATTTCCTACATATCAATCATTGATTGTTAGATCTAAAGGAAAACTCATTTTATACTTGGTAATGTAATAAGGATTCACGAAAATAACTTAAATCTATAAAGGGATTCCCAGAGTAGACAATAATTCCCCTCAAAAAGGTGTGATGAGTTCGACCACCCATCCTCTCAACCAATACAAATTCTTAAGCCTCATCAGTTCACAACTAATGAGCACCTACCTTTGGAAAGTAGGTCCAAATGGATAAGGAATCATTGGATGTTTCCCGTTCTACGAACAAACCCTCTAGAAACCGCTTGGAATGTTTGAACCTTAAATCAATAAGGTCATCCCCAATTCCAGAGGAAGCAAAAAAATGGTGAACCTGACGTGAATCCTTAACCAATTTAAAATGATGTTTTACTTATTTGTGAGGCCCCTATTTAAAATTCAATGAGAGGGCCAACAAAACAATCAATAACATAGGTGCTTATCCAAAAGATGTAGTGGCCATAATTATCTTGATTACGACTGTTATATCAAAGAGGCACTCTTTTCCAAGATCTTATGCATTACAAGAATGGCTTCTCTTAAATTCAAACCTATGAATACCTCTGATGTGAATGCCTCTGCTGTGAAGGTATCTACAACTACTCCTGCTGGATCGTCATCTTCTCTGAGAGAGACATCACCTAATCAGCATCTTCAACGTTGGGTATCGAAAGTTCTGGTTAAGGAGTATCGTCAACATGGTACCATTCAAACTCTGGAGGCTGCTCGACAAGCCCTCCAAGTGAACAACTCACCCTGGTCGTCCGGACAGCGATGACCAGTGATCAAGAAGCAGGCGGTGCTAACCATCGTCTTCAACCATTTTGGGTAATTATCCCCGGAACCCAACAACCATTCCCTACCATATTCTAAGGAGGTGAATGAGAAGGTCACTCAGGGACTTAATTCAAGGAAACAGGAGTCCTTCCTGAGGGATCCCACCAACAATCACCGCCAGACTCGTGTGGCAGTGCGCCCTCAACATGATGAGGGTGTTGTCTCAAGGCGTTCGGCTCAGGTTCCTCAAACCTGAGTAGGAAAGACGAACCACCAAAGGAGACAGCCAGTTAACAGTGAGTAGGTTCTTATCTCTTCCATTTCCGGAGAAGTCCATCAACCTAACTCGGTGGAAAGCAACGAGCGGGCACACACACCCGTCCGTTTTAATTCCACTGTCCAGAAGACTCATCTAGCAGCATCACTCCAATCCCTCCAGGAAATTCCAGTGGAGTACTATAGACAGGAATATACACCTGTTTATAAATCATCAGTTAGTCAGCAGGCTCGTCTGACTACATGTGATGGATCCCGCCAACCCAATGTGTTGACAATTGGTAAATAGGCACATACACCTGCTTACACTCATCAATCCTGCCAGCAGCCTCGTCTTTCAGTATTGAAGGAATCTCATCAACCACGTTCGGCGGAGTGCAATCAGCAGGCACATAAACCTTCTAGTATTGATCAAGCCTACAAATAGTCTCATTTGGTAGCATTTGGAGAAGTCAGTCGGATAGCTCCAGTGACAAACAGGAGGCAGACTCAACTCTCTTCCCCCACACATGAGTACTGTCAGAATTCACTGACAGGAAAAGGAGGACAGGAGAAGGCACATACACCTACTCCAAGCTCGGAATGGACGTCTATCCCTGTTTCGGCCACTAAAGTCACCAAGAACATTCTTTCAATGGTGAAAGAGCAAAAGAAAATCCCTGCTCATATTCTGGATGTTTGCCAGGATATTATAATAGCTTCAGCAGCATCTCAGGGAATGACACATAAATCTATCCCTACCAATGGAGTAACACATCAATATGTCACTCTGGAATAGACACACACTTCTGTTTCAGTCCAAGAGGGTTGTGGGGAATACTCACCCATATCATACGGACAGCCAAGTCAGGCACATACACCTGATTTGAGTGGAGATAATCAGCCTAACCTGATCATTTCTCATGAGCAGGCACATACACCTGCTCATAATGACCACTTTCATCATCAAGTGGTTCCTAAAGTGAGTAAGAAGGTGTCTAATAAGAACACCTGCCCAGCACATCCAAGAAATCAAGGGCCAATCTATAATAAGGCCTTACTCGATGCTGGAGTTCTTGACTTACTCAGACAACTATCTATTTCAACTCAAGATTCTACTCACTCATTTACCAATGGTGGGAACATTAATTCTGAAGGCTTTCATCAGACAATTCCTCATGAAGGCTTGCTTCATGAAAATGCAGTCGATCTCGAAGTTTCAGCTTCATATGAGAGACACAAACACCCTCTGTGTGGCCACAAGACCAAGGAGAAAAATGTTTCATCTTTTTTTGTAACCCACCATGGTGGTCCTCCCCATGATGATGAATTTAGCTGCGAAAGTCCTCTCTGCAGTAGTGATTCACATTTCTTGGAAAATTCTTCAACAGAAAATGTAGTGATGAGAAAGCCCTCTTATCTTGAGGCACTCTCAAATGTGAATCCATTCATGTCTGATGCTTTGCCACTATCAGGTGAAACACTTTCTCAATTGGAAGATAGCCTGGGGTGTAGGTCATTATCCGAACGACCCCTGGGTCATTCATCTTCTAGTTTAATCAGTGAATTCTCTACCAATCTTGTTGAATCCGATGAATCAGCAAGGAAGCACCAGCTATGGTCTAATTAGGCAGAATAATATTCATTGAATGATAAAGAGGAAGTACTGAATATGAGAAAACAACTGGAGAAAGGGGAATTGCCAGTTATGTTTTGGCCTTTGGCTGATTCTCAGTATGACATTATAGAGATGTTGACGGAAGATGGAATTAATGATATTCGTCTCAACATATGAAAAAATATTTTTCTGTTGAAAAAGAAAATATTACCTTATGATGAATATGAAAATCATGTCAAGATAATAGAAGGTTTACAATGAAAAATTGATTTGGAATTTCTCTCAATTTCTCGATATCTGAAGGCTGAAAAGAATCAGAGAGCCCTTCAGAATTCCTACCTTGGCACACTAAGAAGATTGCGCCAGTTAATTTCTAATACCTCATCTGGTATTCATATCAGGGGATGGGGTGTTCATGGGGTGCTACACTTCACTGTACTCTCCAGTCAGCAAAGCCTGCCGAAAATGGTCTCATGCAATGTTATTGCCCATGGCCGGCCACAATCAGTGGGTTTTGTTTGTAATCAAAAGATAGACCAAGAACAGGTCTCAACTAGTTCCTCTCAAAATAAATCATACAGAGATCAAGTTGTTTAATTACTCTTGCATCAAGCAAATGAGAATATTGAACAGGCCACTCGTTTGGATAAATCACATCATCAAGTGACAGAAGTGTCAGAAATCAACCAACGGTCTTTTGAGCCGGGTGATAAAAATGGATGAAGGTTGATACATCTAGCTAATTTCTAGACTAAAGTCCGCAAGATAAGGAGAGCTTTCAAGAAAGTCTCAGATATAGCATGTCAAGAACCACCCCAGCTTGCCAGACTGGGGACTCTTTTAACCCAACCCTCAGAATCAACAAATAGGATTCGAGGAGTTGAGCGGAAACAATCCCAGTCCACCGAACTGGGGACTTTTTAAAATCCTCAATCCCTCCCTTGGATAAATTCAGTCTTCTCTATATTGGGGAAGAATCCTCAAGAGGAACGAAGAGCCAAATTATCATAAGATTCCCTCCAAATTACGGTTCATCAAGAAGTTCTTGAGGGATCTAATCAACAAAAGGCAATGTCTCATCAAGGACACAGAAGAAGAAAATATTGCAGAAATGCTGATAGAAGGGATGTAATACGTTATGCATCAATAAATTTCATCAATCCCATAGTTGCTGATCCACCAGATGATGCTCACTCGGAGGGATCAGATGAAGAGGTACCTGCTCAAGAAGTTGTATGCACAGACACAAATGAAGAAGGTGTGTGTACACAACATCAAAGGATTACTCAGAACCTAGGTAATCCTTCAAGTAACACACTTCCCCCTCTCCGAAAGGTGTCCAATAATAGGAAAGGAAAGAATCAGGTTACATACCATTCCTCTGGAGAATTCCAATCGCACTCACTAGAGAAAATATTTTCACAACAAGAGAAAGAAATGAAGGAATTGAGGAGGTTGAATGCAAAACTACTGTAAGGTAGTCTTCCTCCTAAGTGTGCTGGAGTCAGTTAGCCAAGGGAATTTGTTGCGGATACTGAGATAGATCAAGTATATCCTCCTTTACCAGTACACCCTCATAGGTCTAATCCTATGGGTCAAGTGCAACAACAATCAGTAGTGCTACCATCAGTTGCAGTACCAGCCATCACATTTTTCCAAGCTCCAGTCATTCCACCTGTTTAGGTCCAAGCCCAACTGGATGTTTCTCAAAAGTTAATAACTACTATTGAGTCATTAACAGCTCAGTTGGAATCTATGGAAGGAAATCATGCACCGGTTCAACCAGAAAAGAGAGCTTACCCTAAATGGGTTGATGCAATTCCTCCCCCATGAAATTTTTCAGGTACCACATTCCAAATATTTAATGGTTCGGGAGACCCAGAGCAACACTTAACACATTTTGTTTCTCGTTGCGATCCTATGATGGGAACCCCTCAGCAACAGGAAGCAGTTAAGCTCAGGTATTTTGTACAGTCATTACAAGGGCCTGCTTTTTTCTGGTACACAAGCTTGCAATCCTGTTCAATTACCGGATGGGAGGATCTCCGCAAAAGATTTCTTCTTCAATTAAGCTCAACTTTGAAAAAGACAAAAGTTTTTTATCTTAAAAATTGTAAGAAAAGGGAGAATGAAAGGGTTTAAGATTTCATTGCTCGCTGGAAGGGATTAACATATTCCCTGAGCATAGCACTCCCTCAAGAAGAATTGTTCCCAATCTGTGTGGAAAATCTGCGTGACGAATTACGCACGCCATTGATCTTTGTGAAATACACAGGAGGGTTTCGAGACATTACTTCAATCACTCAACAGATTTAATATTATCTTATCAAGACTAAGGATAAATCTCATATAATTCCATCAGCTCCAGGAAGGAGAATAGGTAAAGCAGATACTACTACAGTTATTCTTAAACAAGCACAAGTACCTGCTTCTACTTCAAAACCTTCATCTTCTCGAAGGGCTCCACCTCCTGAGCGCCAACAACATAGGTCGTTTCATCACGATGATCAAAGAGATCAAAGAGGAAAACAATTTGAGGATTTGAAGAGAAAAGATTACTTTTTCTGAAATGAACAAGTTCCTGGTTATTTCATTTTGGATCTGGAAAATAATTTGGTTCAATTGCCAAGGCCCAAGAGGCCAAATAAGGAAGGAGATGAAGACCATCCCAACTATTTCCCATTTCATCAGATGGTGGGGAATCCCATTCAGCAGTGTTTTGTCTTCAAGGAACTCCTATAAAAAATGGTCGACTTGGGACAAATCAAACTAAATGGTTCTTCAGCTCAGGTAGCATGTGTTAATTCTATAGATACAAAGGAAGAAGGCGAATGGAAAGAAGTCAAGAAACAAATGTGCAAAAATATGATGATTGGATGGTCAGAAAAATGATCAACCGAACTCTTGCTATTTTGCAAACACAATTGAAGAAACAAATTGTGTCTTCTGCCATGAGTTTCACAGCAAAACCCTCTTTATCAGAGGGAAAATACTCAAAGAAACATCATAGTTCAAAGAAAGAGGAATAATCAGAAGAAGATGAGATCGTGTCAAAACCCAAATTATCTTTGACTCTGGAAGATTTTAGGCCATCTACTTCAAAGCCTAAATGGGAACCGCCCCACCAAACAGCATATCCTAAATAAGATAATCAGGTATAGTCTTCATCGGATAAAGAGTTGATTTTCGGTTCTGTTAATGTGATTTAATTAACAGATCCATATGTCAGTCGCAGTTTTGATTTGGATGAGCCTGAGTTCCCTATAGAAAACAGAGGAATCAGAGGAAGTTCCAAAGGCTCAAGATATAGGGGAAGACATGGATCTTTCAGAGGCCACTATTTCAATTCTACCCCTACTAGAACTATGTATGCGGCAGAAACTCATGGTAGAGCCCTTCAACGAGCTCAACAAGAACAAGCATGTTCTTCCATAGAAGGCAGACTCAGTCCTGCCACAATTATTCTAGAAGATTGGTTGATGGTTCCATATTCTTCCTCTCAGCAAGTAAATAGACCTAATCAGTCTAATCTTCCAAATCCGGGAGTATTAACAACTCCTATCTCGGTACAAGATGCATCTACTTCCAAAGCATCAACTTCTAAGGCACCGGATAAACTACATGTTCCTGTTGGGAAATGCAGACCATTGGATCAAAAGTATGATGTATTAAAACACTTAGCCCAAATATCGGCCAAGTTATCAATTCTGGATGCTTTGAATTTATCGAAGGATCTTTGGGAGGCACTCATCTAGGCTTTGTCGAGTCCTCAGGAGTTTGAAACTGAAATTTATGCAGCTAAAGTCTACCATGTATATAATAATATTGTAGAATGCCATGAAGTGATATCATTCACAGATGAAGATGAAGATGATGTCATTCATGGACATATTAGACCTTTGTACTTATCTGGCAAGTTCAATGGTGTAGACGTCCGAAGAGTTTTCATTGATAATGGTTCAGGAGTCAACCTCATCCCCATTCGTACACTTTGTCGATTGGGCCTCACAGAACCTGATTTATCTCCTTATACTTTGATGTTACAAGGATATGATAAAAATGAACAAGAACTACTGGGCGAGATTACACTCAGAACTCAGTTTGGAGATCTTGTATCGAATTCAGATTTCATGGTTGTTGATCAAGACTAAACCTTCAACATCTTGCCTGGTAGACCCTAGCTACATCTACATGCGGCTATCCCTTCATCATACCATCAATGTCTCAAATATTTTTTCAATGTTCAAATTGGGACATTGTATGGTGATAAATTCCTATTCAAGACATGTGAATCTCAATACATTGAAGCGGAATTTTATCACATGAAGGGAAAGGAGAAATCCATGACAAGGGAGATTACCAAAGTTAATGCTCCATATGGTTTGGAAAAGATTCCAGTAAACCCATTTAAACATGTGAGTACAGATTATGTGTTGTCTATCAGTCAAATTGATAGGATAGACCCAAATCAAAATAATCTTATGGAAACTTCCATAATTTCAATTACTGCAATCAATCCAGACAGCATGGGAGAAATTAGTGATTCACCAAGCAATTATGAAAGCTCAAATGGGGATGTCTTCATTTCATCTGCTGAAATTCAGCAAGTCTATACTTTTCCAATCAGGCAAGAGCAAGTTATATCAATGTCAAAGGTAAATGGTGATGTCGATTCTCAATCCATCATCTTTTCTTTATTACCCAAAGAAGACCTTTCATCATCGATCAGGTCGGAAATGGAAGCTTCTTCTTCAAGATGTGAAAATTTTAACATCTCTTCTGATCATGAAAATTTTTCTTCATCATCTACTATGAAAGTAGAAACAAAAGAAATAACACATGTTGAAGAAGAAGAGGAAGATCTCAGGGATGCTCCTCCAGCATTTGAAGATGGTATCTCTACCACCGTGGATGAACTCAGAGAAATAAATCTGGGTACAAAAGAATATCCACGCCCCACTTTAATTAGTGCGGCTATGAATCTTGAAGAGAAAGAGATGTATATTTCCTTTATAAAGAAAAATAGATATATATTTTCTTGTAACTATACATATATGCCAAGGCTTGATTCTGATGTTTCCACTCATCATTTGGGTTTTCCAGAAGAACATTGTGGATTCAAACAAGCTACTAGAAGAACACACCCAACCTATGCTTCTAAAATTGAAGCTGAAGTGCATAATCTCATCAAATCTAACTTTGTTAGAGAAGTTCAATATCCCAAATGGTTGGCTAATATTGTCCCAGTGAAAAAGATTAATGGGAAAATTATAGTTTTTATTGATTTCAGAGATCTTAATCAATATTGTCCTAAGGACGATTTCCCAGTACCGATTACAGAACTCTTAATTTATGCAATAGCTGGCTATGAATCACTTTCCTTCATGGATGGATATTATAGATATAATAAAATCCAAATGGCTCCAGAAGATGAAGAATCTACAGCCTTCAGAGCCCCTCAAGGTGTGTTTTTCTATCGGGTAATGCCCTTTGGCCTAAAGAATGCAGGCGCAACATATCAGCATGCCATGCATCGTATCTTAAAACCCTTTTTAGGGAAGTTTGTTGAATGTTATGTGGACGATTTGGTGGTTAAATCCAAACAACATTATAATCACTTGGATGATTTGGAAATCATATTCCACAAACTTCGAAACATAATTTGAAGATGAACCCCTTAAAATGTGCTTTTGGGGTAACCTCGGGGAAATTTCTCGGCTTTTTTGTATGTCATCGTGGTATCGAAGTCGATCCTGAGAAGACAAAGTCAATCCCTGGTATGTCATCACCTCAAAATTTAAAGGAATTAAGAGGACTTCAAGGACACTTGGACTATATTCGGCGTTTCATCGCCAATTTGGCAGGCAAAAGATTACATTTCACCAAATTGATGAAGAATGGAGTCACTTACCAGTGGACTAAAGAATGTCAAGAAGCATTCGATATTCTCAAGAAGTATCTCTTGAGTCCACCATTGTTAATTCCACCTGTTGAAGTAAGACCACTTGTCCTACATGTGACAGCTTTAGAGCAATCATTGGGTGCCTTTCTTGCTCAAAATAATGATGTTGGGAATGAAAACAGCCTCTACTATCTTAGTCAGACTATGCTTGAAACAGAAACCAGATACTCAAATATTGAGAAGTGCTGCCTAGCATTAATCTTTGCAGTTCAGAAGTTGAGAAACTACCTGAAACATCATGAGGTCCAATTGGTATCTCGCAATAACCCGCTCAAGTTCTTCCTTAGTCGTCCAATGCTTACAAGATGTCTGGCATGGTGGGCAGTTGTTTTGCAGCAATTTGATATTCAATATGTGTCTCAAAAGTCAATAAAGGTACAAGATCTAGCTGATTTCCTTGCTGAACACCCTTTAGTAGAAGACACATCTTCAGATATTTAACTCCCTGATGAGGAAGTCTTCTCTATTCAAGAAAGTCTTCAAACTTGGGAAATGTACTTCGATGGTGCTTCCAGAAGTCCAACAGGGAGGAAAATGGAAAATCCTAAATTCAAAAAAGTTGGGTTAGGAATTGTACTCATTTCCCCGGAGAAGCCAGTGCTACATTATTCTTTCTCATTGTTGGGAGGTGGTACAAATAATGAAGCATAATACCAAGCTCTCATCACAGGCTTGGAGTTGGCACTTCAAGAACAAGTGAATCACTTAAAGGTGAAAGGTGATTCAGACATGGTAATCAAACAAGTAAATAGGGATTACGCAATCAAAAAAGAAGAACCAATCCCTTTGTATTATTACGTCAGAGAGTTAATGGTAGAATTTCCTACGGAACCGACATTTTCTTTTGTCACGAGATCACAAAATGCCCAAGCTGATTCACTGGATAATATAGCCACAACTCTAGAAGATCCAAATCAGGATGAGACAACCATTAGTATTGCCCACTGTCGTACAATTTCACCTAATGTTCAAGCCAGAACAGAGGAAATCAATGAAAATAGTCCCATCTCTGAACCATATGGTCATACTATAGGATGGATGACACCTATCAGGGAATACCTTCAAAATAGAACACTTCCACCTGATTGAGCCGAGAAATAACAAGTCCGAAGATGTGTGGTCAATTTCACTATTTATGATAGCTCATATCACTTAGAGAAAATTCTCTACAAGCATGGTTTTGATAGATTTCTCTTCAGATGTATTGATGGTGAAGAGACAATGGCTGTCATGAAAGAAGTACATGCAGGAGTCTGTGGTGCCCATCAGTCTGGACATAGACTATCTGATCAAATTCAAAGTCTTGGATACTTTTGGCCTTCAATGATACAAGATTGTGTTGATTTCATAAAGAAGTGTCATTATTTCCAAGTACATGCCAACTTCATTAATCAACCCCCAGAGTTTCTTCATACAGCTAAATACTCATGGCCATTTACCACATGGGGAATGGATGTAGTGGGACCTTATCCTTCAGCTACATCCAAGCAGTTTCAGTACATTCTTACTACTACTGACTTCTTTTCCTAATGGGAAGAGGCAATACCCCTCAAAGAAGTCAGTTCTAAATTCATTGTTAGCTTCATCAAGTCTAACATCATTACCAGATTTGGTGTCCCTCATAACATATTGATGGACAATGGCACTAACTTCTATTCATATGAGGTGAGGAAGTTGTATCAAGAATACAACATTAAATCTAATCATTCCTCTTGGTATCATGCAGTGGCCAATGGCCAAATAGAATATTTCAACAAGACTCTTTCAAACATATAGAAAAAGATGGTGGATAAAGATAAGAAATCATGGCCTGATAAACTACTTCATGCTTTATGAGCTTATCGAACCACCACCCGCACTGCAACGCGGTCAACTCCATATTCATTGGTATATGGAACAGAAGCAGTCTTGCCAACTGAGGTTCAACTACCCTCACTCAGAGTATCCATTTGTGATCAGTCATCTACAGATGAACAATCTTGAAAGCAATTGGATGAATTGGAACAGTTAGATGAGAAAAGATTGTGAACCCTGCACCACTTGGAAGTCAATCGGAATCAAATAGCACGAGCTTTCAACAAAAAAGTTCATATTCATTCATTCGTTTAGGGATAATTGGTATTGGTTCTCAGAACTCCACTGATACCATGAAAGAAACCTCCCAAGCTTGAGCCAAAATGGGAATGACCTTATTCAATACATATGGTCTACTCCAATGGAGCTTATTCTTTAATATCAGTGGATGGAGAACTTATCACTACTCCAACCAATGCTAGATTTCTGAAGAAATATTTTGTATGAACACAAAATACACCAAGGGTCCATGAATACAACTTTAAACTATTGGCACTTACGTCCAACATGACGTTAAAATGTGACGTCCTAACTACATGATTCTAAACTATACAAAATTCCCTTACATCCAACAAGACGTTAAACTTCATAACCAATGGTCCATGCATACAACCTTAAACTATTGACATTTATATTTTCCAGCAAGACGTCAAACTACATCATCATCCATGATCCATGCATATGAACTTAAAATATTTGCATCCCTAATAAGTCGAACATGACGTTAAACTGTGTCTTCTTTGTCCTTACTGCATGACGTTAAACTAAACAGACCCCCTTTTTCTTCCAACATGACATTAAACTGTATTGCCCCCATCGTCTTAGCTACAAGACGTTAAACTGTACATCACCCTTATTGTCCAACATGATGCAAAACTGTTTTCACGTCCAACATGACGTTAAACTATGTCCCTATATACATCCAACATGACGTTAAACTGTATTTTGTCCCTGCTTCATGACAATAAACTGTGCAACACCAATAGTCCTCACTGTAAGACATTAAACTACATAGTCCCTTCATATGTCCTACATGACATTAAACTGTGCATTGTTAGGGTTGTTGCTACCTCTTTCTTCCCACACCGAGTATGACTCACGTGAGCTTAGAAAAAACTTCAACCATAACACCCTCTCTGGGCCCTAACCATGTGTAAGTCCCAACACCATTTTTTATGTCGGGTTCCCCAAGAACAACTTGATCACTAATTGATTCTTTAATTGAATTATGTGGACTTTGATCCTTGCCTTCTAGGATGGGTATGTAGGCAACCTCTTAAGGTTCAAGCCCAAAACCAATCTCTTCACATTGATTCACCTTTGTCCTTGCTACATGACGTTAAACTGTACAACACTTTTTTCTTATATGACAATAAACTACAACATTCTTTGATACCCTCACCTGAGAGAAAATCATTATTTACATTGATATCCAATCATGTTATATTTCAAAGACTATGTGCATACATGATAATGCCTGAACCTTTTATCTTGGGTCAAACCATCAATGCACTAAAGTCCCCTTTCACTCTTCACTTGTACAAACTAAATCTGTACAAAGGGTATTTATAGAACTACGTGGGCTTGATTCCCATTCTTATGGGATACATAGGAATGTTCCAGCATCCCTAGAACCTATCCCCAAGTCTTTGGCCTTAACCCCAAATTTTACTTTCAGTTCCTCAGCTGAAAAGTCCCTATGAAAACACACACTGTGTATTCATTATAATGGTCCAATTTCTATGACCCTAAACTGAGATTTTTTTACACTTTCGTCCCACATGATGTTAAACTGTATTTCAAGAACTACGTACGGATTGATTCCTATCCTTATGGGATATGTAGTGAAGTCCAACATTTCAATTCAGGACCTAGCCACCACATGATTACGGTTAGCATTGATCTGTGTATCTCTACATACATTATACAATACCCATTTTTTGTGTCATAATCCTAACCTTAAATATTTTCAGATCTTCATAACCCTTTTCTCGACTTCTAGTCACAAAATTTCCAATCTCTGAGAGTTCTTTTTCCTAACTATGCAGCACGTGCCCTTAGGTGGCCTTGAATAAGTAGTCTACATAACAGACTTGTAATCCAAAAGATACTATTATTTGATTATGCAGCCAATGCCCTTAGGTGGTCCTGCATAATTCAACCCCCTAACGGGTTAGTTAAATAATGGTAACTTCATTCTTGGGAAGAAAAAATCTTTTGTCCATAGTTTTCTTAACGAAAATATGTAGGGATCCGCAAAAAAATAGCCATCCTTAATATATTTTTCTCATAATATTTATCATGATCTGATAGTATTCAAGTCTATGGTTTATATTTCCCTTCCCTATGTTTGGGTCAGACCTTAGTAGGAGTGACATTCATCCAGTTCTTAGATGATCTTTCTTGGAAATATCTTTTCCATATTCAAGTACCTCTCTCCATACAACAAACTCTATTCTTTGGAAAATTTGGGTCTCCATAAACTTCCACTGGATTTTTAGCAGTAGAAAGGTAAATTTCTGAGAGTTCTTTTGCCTGACTATGCAGCACGTGCCCTTAGGCGGCCTTGCATAAACATTCTACATAACAGACTTTTTAGCCAAAAGATTCTATTATTTGACTATGCAGCCAATTCCCTTAGGTTGCCCTACATAATTCAACCCCCTAACGGGTGTTTTAAATAGTGGTAACTTCATTCTTGGGAACTACTTTTTCTAATTTGTTTTATCCATTTTTCATATCATTCCTCATATTCAAAAGTTCTTAAGTCATAGTTTACATGTTTTCCTCCATACTTGAATATGGTAATACTATTTCAGATAAATTATCAAGGAATTGAGTCAATGTTAATCCATTCGGTCAAAGCTATTTCGACCTTAAACATTAGCCTTTTTTATTTCTATCACGCATGACTTTAAACTGCCAGATTTCCTTGGTTTTCTTCTTTACCTCAGAGTCACATCCTCATTTCTTTCAGATCCAACTCTGAGGGGGGGGGGGGGCTTTTGTTGATGCTCCTTTCCGTCACAGAGTCTAATAACTAAAAAAGGGAAATACCTTAGTCCAAATTGATTCATCCGTTGAAGAAACATCAAAAATTGACAAAGCAATGAAGATAGATTTGTTTACACTTGGGTCGTGCAAGTTTCAGCATGGTCGCGCAAGTATACTTGCATGCCTCATATTGTTCGCGCAAGTGACTTGCGCGCCCTCAATTATTTTTTCCCAAGGGTCTTCCATGGGCTACAAATACCCCAGTGGGCCCCCCATTTGAGAAAAAAATTTCCATAAACTCATATTTGATCTCCCGGCACACTAATCTCTTCTCAAAGATTCAAAAAACATCTAAGGTAATTTCTTACCTAGAACGAATGATCTAAAGAGGAAGAGTAAGGCCTAAGTGTTGAAACTCATCAACACTTGCGTGCCTAAGTGGCCATCCCTTAAGGGAAATGGACAGACTTGCGCACCACCTTATCCCTCCAATAGAACTTGTGTGTCCCTATTCTGGAAGCCTATAGGGATAGTACTAAGGGCTTGAGCCAAGTCTCTCCAAAGTATTACCCTAAGGGTTGACTATCGCGCAAGTGCCCCTGTGTCGCGCAAGTATACTTGCATGACCAGGACTTACGCGCCCATGCAGGACTTGTGTGCCACCCTCTTTTTGGGTTCCCCTCCTATCTATTTCACATATATTATGCCTATCCACCTATCCTCTTCAAGATTAAGCCTTCAGAATTCTCTCCAAATCCATCCATGTCATGATTTCCTTGTTGGCTTCCTTATCTAAAAATAATTCTGTGGAAAATCTCTTAAAATCTAGTGATTTATATATCTTTATGTCACTAAGGTCAGAGATTTCATTCATTCAACCTCATCCTTTAAGATGAGAGAATCCCTAACTTGGGCATCCTCATTAAGAGTAAATCCCCAGTCCTAAATCCCAAATCTGGGCATCCTCATCAAGAGTAAGCCCCAAATTCCCAAATCTGGACATCCTCCTCAGGAGTAAGCCCCAACCATGGTTCTCTTAACCTGGGATTCCTTTTCAGGAGTAAGCCCCAGTCCCAAAGTCTAAAAATCTGGGCATCCTCCTTAGGAGTAAGCCCCAAGTCCCTTAACCTGGGCCTCCTCCTTAGGAGTAATCCCCAGTTCTCAAAATCTTTTAACCTGGGCCTCCTTCTCAAGAGTAAGTCTCAGTCTTAATTTCTCTTAACCAGTCTTAATTTACTTTTTGATTTGGGCTTCCTTCTCAAGAGTAAAACCCAATCACAAGTCCTCTCTTAATTTGGGAATCTTCCTCAGGAGTAAGACCCAAGTAAGAGTATCCAAATCTCCATAAAGTACATATACCTTTATGGACCTTGTTCTCAGGTTTCTTCCCTGAAGTAAATCCTAATCTTCATCTATTTGGGCAGTCATACATACATAAGCCTGACATCAATTCTCATGATGGAACAATTGTCTGGTTTTACCAATACCTCTTTTTTCTCACACCGAGCATGACTCACGTGAGCTTTGAGTGTAAAAATAATTATTACATCTTTCATTGATCCATAAATGATACATAATCATCATACTCCCTTACTCGAAATATGTGGGTTCTGATTCCTTTTCCAAAACAAAGGATAAATAGGTAGCCCATCTTCGGGTACGATCCCAACTCTGAAGTAATCCATGTCCTTCTGAATGACAATAAACTTCAAGTGCCCCCACTGAGTGGCTTTAAAACCAGTATGGTCATCATAATGACCAAGAGACTTTTATTTATTGAAGGATAACATTGACTAAGAATATCTAATAAATACATATGATTATCTATCAATAAATAACCTCGAATACATATAAAAGATTCTCTAAATTTCCTACATATCAATCATTTATTGTTATATCTAAAGGAAAGCTCATTTTATACTTGGTAATGTAATAAGTATTCACAAACATAACTTAAATATATAAAGAGAGTCCCGGAGTAGACAATAATTCCCCTCAAAAAGGTGTGATGAGTCCGACCTCCCATCCTCTTGACCAATGAAAATTCTTAAGCCTTATCAGTTCACAACTAATGATCACCTACCTTTGAAAAGTAGGTCCAAATGGATATGGAATCATTGGATGTTTCTGGTTCTACAAACAAACCCGTTAGAACCCGCTTGGAATTTTTGAACCTTAAATCAATAAGGTCATCCCCAGTTCCAGAGGAAACATTCAACCACAGATTTATAGCTTGTTCTAACCTTTTCATTGTTTAAATCTAGCCATTTCTTGTTTTAAAAAATACTAACCTCAATTTTTCCATTTCTTTGAGTCTTTTAACTCTGTGTTCAAGCTTCATTAACTATTTTTAAAGAAATTACAGTTGTCTAGTAAGTTAGTATGGTTTATTTTATAGTCATGGAAGGTTGAAGATATATTGTAATTTTAGAGGGATTACAATAGCTCATATTCTCTTCTTGTGGAATATGCATCACGGTAGGTCGGTGACAATAGTCACTCATTTCATCAAGCTAATATTTCTATATTATTTTTATATGTCACTTTTCTTGACACTATTATTGGTTCCTTAATAGATCCAATGATAAATAACTTTACTCTTCCCTTAAAACAAACATATTTCTAAATTTAGTTAAATAAATCTACTTGAGTAACCAAAATCAAGAAAATAAAATGAAATAAAATATTTAATTTTTTTTAATTCAAATGGAAACTTGGAATAATTAAATAATTAAATTAAAATTCCAAAATTTTATAATTAAAATTATGTTTTACTCAAAAAATTGAAATGTTGTTCCTAAAAAAATAGAATTATTATGGAATATAAAATTTGATCATTAAGACACCAAAAAATAAATTTTTACCATGAAAATCAAGGAATGGTATTTTCAGATTCAAAGTAACCAAAATATAATAATTATTCCTTATAAGCCTATTTTTACCATTAATAACTCATTAAATCCATGAAAAGAATGTGAAAAAATGTATCCAACAAAGCCCAAATCAAAATTCTAGATAAATATTGAGAAGTATTTACATTTTGAGATTAAAAATAAAGTGATAAATTATGTATTAAATATTATTTGAATAAATATTATTTAAATTATTCAAGGTAATAATATTTATTTTATCAAAAAAATTAGCACATGTCAATTAAATAATATTAATAATATCATTATTTAGATATGGGGTGTTTTGGGAATTAAGAGAATCAAAAAGTTCAATGTGGGATTATTATTCTCTAACCCTATCTCTATTTAAACCTCATTATGACAAAATTAGTCATTCTAATCATCATTATGAGCAATTAATTCTAGAGGATTCTATCAAGACCTAGAGAGTTTCTCTCCTATAACACTTTCAAGAAGAGAGAGTGATTCTCCACCACCACCCACTCGATTCTACAGTGAGAAAGGAGAGTCCTTCCCCTTAAATATTCTTTCATGGTGGTCAATTTTGAATTACACATGCATTAGGATAATTTTCTTCAGCTACTAAATATTTATATTAGGATTTCTTAGAGGATTGTAGTGCATGAATCGATCGCTGCTAGAGGTAATATACCCTTGATTCCAACAATTAAATTATAATAATACATGAATACATCTTTATATTCATCAATAATGAATTAATTTAAATATAAGTTAATTTTTTATCCTAATTAATTAATTATAAACAATATTTGATTGTCTATTTTCCTATGATCTTGCATATATTAAGTTAGTCATTGAATTAATTCTATTGTTCGTGATGTTATTCATCATGTATATCTTGAGATATTAATTGATTACAAAAAGAGTGGAGTTTGATAAAACCTAAAGGCACTTCCACTACTCCTAAAACCTTGATGTTGTATTAGAGTAGTCACATAATTAATTTATAATAATTTAGTAGTCGTTGATCCATGATATGTATTTTTTTATCTTTAAGTTCAAAATTATTCATTATTTAATTCTTAACATTAAAAACCCTCTATTATCATTCGTCATTATCCACCATATAACCAATAATATGTTAAATTTACCTGATGAACCTTTAAATACTCCATTGGGAGGTTCCAAGGGTCCATGACAAATGACATAAGACTACACGACATGTACCCCATTTGAATATGTTGTGTACTCATGCCCTTTTCACTAGGACTAGCCATAATAAATTTAGTTTATCATGAAATAAGTACATGTAAAATGCATTAAATGTGCATTGTGTCTAGATCAAAGATACTGGAACATGGAATATCAAGAAAAAAAAATGTTTGACCCATAAACACATCATGTACTCTATTCATTGTTGTGATTAAAAACACATAGTTAAAGGCATGTGGGGAATTTTTTTCATGGTGTCTGTGACTGAAATCCATGAGACTTTGAGATCACATATCATGTATATAGATTAAACATTACATGCCTCATAAATTTTAGTTTATTATAAAAACACTATCCCTTATACATGTGTCGAGGACATGAAAGGAAGACATTACAAGACACATATCCCTAGTACACATCATGTAACCCACTATACCACATGTGAATAATTCTATGTGGAAATAAAATTAATGATATAATTAAAACTTATTTACATGTTCCTATTTATCATTTATTAAAAATATACACCATGATATGGGTTAATTAATTATATATTAAATTCATTTCTATATTAAATTTGAAATAAGAATGACCATGCTAGGAAATTTTTATAGGTACATGGTGTTTCCTATATGTAAAAATGTTTATATTATTAATTTTTAAAAAAAAATTATTTATTTATTTATTTAAAAAATATTGATTATAGAAATTTATTAGATGGTTTGGATTTAATTAAGATAAATTTAATTAGTTTATTAATTAGATAATTAGTTAGATTACATTGAGGTGATTTATTTTAATTAAAAAATGAATTTAAGTGAATGGTAGCTTGATTATAAATGTATATTTATTTCTTATGTGTGGTGATCAAGATCTAAGACTATACTTATGTATGTGAATGGTTTCTTTAATTAAATGTTATTAAATTAAATGATGGTTTGTGCATCATTCGCTCCTCTTGTGATGTAAGGGCCTATGTGCCCAGGGTTTCTTATATACAAACCCCTCAGTATATCCATTAGTTCCCCTTAGCTATGTGTGAGTAATTATTAGGTATTGAATGGATCTCCCAAATGAGTGGAGGTTTTCCATGTTTGAAGATGAGAAAAATCCAATCTAAAAGATATGTAGGTGGACGGTTTGGATGATTCAACACGAACCAAGTTATAGGTCAATGTGTTTTCCCCTAAGGTCAAATATTATTTTAGCATCCTCTAAATATAATAACCATTAGAAAATATAATAATCATTCAAATTTTATTATTTAATTTCTACTATGTTGTGAGGTTAATATATTTCTAGATTCTTTTCCATGATCACATAAATTATTGAATTAACAATTATGCAATATTGAATTAAAATAATTTGGATTATTTGTAATTTTATTGATAGATGGTTGATCACATTAGTAAAATCCACTTAACAATAACTTTCATGTAATAAGATAAAATGAAAAAAAATCATAAAAGTAAAAATAAATTAAATCAATTTATTAAATTGATATATCCTTTGACTACTTGGGTTGTAATCGAAATACAATTCAAATTTCTTAACCAATATATGTTGGTAAAGTTTCAATTATTGAGTAATTTTTAACTTGAGTCTCGGATCAAATTAACCTACTTTGAATTAAGGGTTGGTCACCTTCATTATACTTATTGAATCTAGTAGTAGGTGTTCATAAAATAAATGTATCATATTTTTGGATTGGGGAGTCCATTAAAAAGATCAAATCAGTGTGTGTTAATGGGGTTGGAGAATTACACCTTTATAAATACCTTAAAATAGATTTTTAGGACTCTGTATGGTTTATAATAAGGGGTATATGAATCTTTTACACAATAATATCCATACAATAGTATATTATAAAAATAATCATTATGACGATTGGATTTTCAAAAAAAATAGAGGGATATTGATAAATTTAAAATAAATTTTCTAATTTTTGTAATCCAAATAAAGTATCAAAAAATTTATCTTATTTATTGTATAAATATAAAACCAAATTAATTTGACTATATCACTACTGTCCATACTAGATAAGGATAAACTTCTTACAAGCTTTAACTTCCAAGAATGGTATAGCAACTTTCACATTATAATATTCCACGAGCAGAAATTATATGTTCTATAAACACTAGTTCATGAGATGCTTTCTAAAAAGGTTAGTGAGAAAAGAATATCTCCCTAATTTAAACATGCGAATGATGCCACATATTTCCAATTATTAATATTATCATCTATTTTTATTGTTCTCATGATATGATATGAAGATATTGATGGATATATCATGATGTATCACCTTCATGATCATTATCAAGAGAAGGTGAGATAAGTGATATATGAGATCTCTAATAAACTATTTATACACATGCTTGTAGAGTCAAAAAAAGTTTGGAATCATATAGTCAAGATGATTAGATACATATAGTTCTTGTAAATATTAATCTTTAATATCCTTAAAGATATTCACACATATCTTATTTTATTCTCACTATATAAAGGCTTCTGTCATTTCATTGTGAATTATAATATAAGAAATAGTTTGAACACTCTTTTCTAACTCCTTACCTTGATTTTAAAAGAAAATAAATACACGGGGCATGAAAAGTATGTAGTCTTTATAGTGAATAAAATTCAAAAATAAGAAAAATGTTCCCAGGACTCGATTTAATTATATGTAACTTGAGCACTTTCCTTCGAAGAAAAAGAATATCCAAGTACAAGGGAATAAAAAATGTGTTGTGTTTTTCATGAGAAAAACAAGTCTATTGGAATAGAAACTACACCCAATTAAAGAAACAAAGTTATGATCAAGGTGAAGTCATTATTGATTTAAATATTTCTATATCTACACATTGGTTTTGAGATATAGATTGTGTTCTTCACATATGTATTCAAATGCAGGAACTGAGTAGAATCCAGTTGATTTCTAGGGGATAATTGGATCTTAGAGTAGAAAATAGAGCACCAGCTACTACTTTATATATATGATACTACCACCACCCATTTCCCAAATGGATTATTTTAGTTTTAAAATATTTTTTTTATTTACCAAATCTTACCAAAAAAATATTTATATATCCACCGTAGATAAAAATGGTTTTAATTTTTTTTCTAAAATAAGAGGTTTTTCTTTTACCAATACATCATATATTATATTAAGACACATTTAAATAAGAGTCGTTATGTATTAGATTATGAAAACCAAGTATTGGTAATGATAATGAATCAAATTATAATGATTCATTTTACACTCAGTTAGGGAATCACTTTCTTGGTCATAGAAACTAAAATAATCTAAAAAATCCCAATCAAAATTGGTTTTTAGACTCTATTGAGATAAACCCATTTGATGGATTTCATGCTCATTTACAAAGAAATATTACCAAACCACCATTTATTGGATAAGATGTTAAGGCCATAGATAATTTATAATTTGTACACACTGATGTGTGTGTACATTTTCCAATAGAATCTAGGTGGGTATTCTTACTTCGTAACCATTATTTATGACATGAGTAGATATGGGCAGTTCAAATTGATGAGTTTAAAGTAAAAATATTTTAAGAAATTAATAGTGTTCAATATTTAAGTATAAAATTAATATTGTATGAATATGAAGAATCTTAAATATAATTTATGGGGTCAATATATTATCCAATAGTTTATCAATATTATATGAAATTCTAGGATTCTATCTGAACTAACTCCACCTTATACATCATAGTATAATGGTGTTAGTAAAAAGAGGAATTGTACCTTTCTAGAGATAGTCAGGTCAATGATGAATCATGTGGGTATTCTGTTATCCTTTTGGGATATTAATTACATATTTTAGCACAAATTATAAACAGATTAAAAAAATAAGGAGGTAAATATTATTCCAAAATAATTAATATATGGAAAGAAATTTGGGTTTTCGCATACTCATTAAATGGGTTTAAAAAATTAGGTTGTCTATAGAAATAGACTAGTACTAGGATGCATGAAGTGTACCTTTATAGGATATCTTAAGGAATCTATGGTGTATTATTAATATAAACCCTAATAAAAGAAAATAATTATGGCTATGATTTCCATTTTTCTTATGTGAGAACACATACACAAGAAGGATAGCGGATGCAAGATTGACATTGATGATGTTGATGCTTATTATACATTAGAGTTGGTGAAGGATCACATTCTATAAGTCCCTATGGAAGATTTTGTTCTTGTAACATAAGTACTGTGTGGAAGCACCATAGAGGTTACAGAACTATAAATATATGGTTTCTTATCACTGAATAAGGTGAATCATTGTTGGTTGAAAATAATGATATTTATTCTTATAAGGAGGAATTAAAGAAAATAGAAGTTACAAGATGGAAATAATCCTTGAATTATTAGATGGATTCTATCTATCATACCTATTTTTTGGTTTTACTTGATTCACTATTTGAAGTGAATACTATTGGGTTAAAATAGGTATTCAAAATAAAACTATAAAAATAAGTTAAATTAAGTACATATAAAGCATCAGTAGTGGATAAAGGGTCAAATAACATCAAGGATTTGACTGTAACAAAACCTTTTCTATAGTTTCTAGGTTTAAATCCATCAAAATTATAGTTTATATAACATCTTCCCACTACTATGAGATTTAGTTGGAGGTTGTCAAAAAAATTCATTTAAGGGAACTTTTGGGAAGATGTCTCTATGACACAACCAAAAGTATTTTTGATTCCATGTAATTCTAAAATGGTATGCAAGTCATGGAGACTCATTTATGGATTAAATAAATAAATCATTCCACAGAATAATCATTTTGGTAAATCCATGATTGAATTTTTTTCATTAATAATTAATGTGATATATGTACTTATAAGTGATTTAGTTAGAGTGAGTTTTTTATCTTAGTAGTATATTTCTATGACATCTTACTTATTCAAAAAAAACATACCACTATTTTAGTCAGTTAAGGAATGGTTGAACATGTTATTCTTCATAAAGGATTTAGGCTAAGCATACAATATCCATGTTATTAAAATCATTCATGATATATATAAGAGGATTCTTGGGCTAATTCAATGTAAATATATTGACCAGATACTAAATTGATTTAGTATTGAAAAAATAAATAGGGGACTCGTTCCATAATCTCATAGTATAAATATATCCAAGAAAATGTTTCTATAAACATATAAGGATAGAGAGAGTGAGAGAGAGAGAGAATGAGTTAGATCCAATATGCTTCTATGATGGGACCAATCAGCTATTCAATTATATATACTAGGGTTGATGTTTCATACACCATGATCATAGTAGATAGATATCAATCTGAACTAAGTGAGCAATATTGGTCCACTATTAAGTATATCCTTAAGTATTTTTAGTAAACTAAGGTTTTTTTCATAGTATATAAAGGATATAAGGAGATAATAATCACGGGTTATAAAGATTATATATTTATATATATTATAGTGAGTTTAAGTGATCGTCAAGGTTTGTCTCTAATTTCAATGAAGTAGTTGTTGGATGGAAAACCACAATGCAACTAGTTATGGCTGATTTTACACTAAGTTTGAGTGTATAACTTACTTTCATGCTATCAGATAAGCTATTAGAACGTGAAATATTTTATAAGAGATTAATGGGGTCACTATTAATAATATACACATCACATTATATTGTGATAATTTTATAGTGGTGGCTCTTGTAAAGGATCCAAGTTTGCACCAATAGATGAAGAAAATAGTTTGAAAGTGTCACCACAGGAGGGATTTTTATCATAGGGTGAAGTCATGGTGAGTAGAGTTTTCATAGAGGATAATGTGGAAAACCCCTTAACTAAATCATTATCTTAGTAGAAGAATGGATTTCATTTGAGAGTCGGTAGACTGAAGGTTATTAGAAGTTAGCTCTAGTGCACGTAGGTGTCCATTAGAGTTGATTCCATAGAACAATTATTTTTACTTTATGATTACATGTATTCATTATTTCTAAATTTTAATAAATTTATTATCAAACCATGAATATTATTCTACATGATAGAGCTTATGGTAAAATTATAAGGGTAATTGTCCTACTAAATGTTCTTGGCATGTACCTTCAATGATGAGAAAATAGAAGTGACATAATAGTATTATTAAATATACATTATATAGTAGGACTATATAACATAAAAGGTTTAAAATGATATAGAATATAAAGGGTGGAGACTCATAGGACTTGGAGGTATATTACCATGGTGTACGCCCTTAGTAATTTTTAGAGCATGATATTATGAGAACATGACCTGCTTGTATGAAATCCATATTAATATGTGTTATTGGATACTCCCATCAGTAGACATGTGTAATAGTCCTTATAATTTAATATTATTATTATTTCATATTTATAGTGTCATAATTTTAGGTATTGATCAAAATCATGAATACATATGCTCACTATGTGGTAGGTTATGTTGGGTTTTCATAAATAATATTGCATTAATGAATAATGTGATAAAGGATTTCTCCCTTCCCGGATTAGTGGATGTTGACATCTAAATACCTTTTATGGAAATTTAATTTCTTTATTAATTCAATGAAAATAAAGTTTTATCAGAATGTTTATTTATAGAAAATAAAATAAAGAGACATCAAAAACATAGGTTGATAATAGTATGCAATCATCTTGATTAGGGATATCATTCGGTTTTTTGTAATTGGTTAGAAATATGAAGAATAAATTTTTATAAAAATCCATCATATATTGATGAAATTTTTCCTTTTTTGTGTCTCGTTATCTATTAATGGTTTATTTTCATTCTTCAATAATGAAAAATAAATCTTGGATATTCATAATTTGGTATGTGAGGTGAAATAGAGGTGGAAACTCATTGAAACACTCAACAAAACGATGAAATTTTACTTACAGAATTGAAAGAAATAATGTATGTGTTTTTTATCATATGATTTATCAAAGTGGTAAAATAATTCCTTAATATTAATAAAAAGGAAGATAATTATTTAATGTATTATGTATAAAACATCACCCGACAATCTAGTTAAGCACTGGAAGCTCATGATTATTTTGAATCTTATAAAATAAAAAACATGGTTTAAAAATATTTATGATAAATTTCCAATCATTGTCCTAGAAATTAAAGTAAATAATTTTTATGATCTATTTTCTAGAACCACATTTTTTTCATTTATAGTTATAATATTGTATAACTTCTCTTATATACCTCAAACTAATATTCTTTAAAGTAAAATGTTACCCTTATAAATTCATTTCTGAGGAATTTATAGTATCTTATCCTCTATTATGGATTTGTAGTAAAGAAACCATGTCATTTAGATTTTTTAATCAATCTCATTTAATAGAGTAATTTCCTATTATATTTAAATATTTTATTATAATATTTTTTACACTATCTTATTGTAGTATTATATTATAATTTCCCTTTCTTTTTTTGAATTTTCAATACATAATCAAAATTAATAATGATTTTCAGTCATAAATTTCCATATTTTTGAAATGTTTTATATGTTGTACTCAATTATCTATTTATATCTCTTATAATAATCTAAATATGATTCAATATATTTAAAATTCCATTTTAGGTTTGACTCTTAATTGGATTTTTTACATAGATTACTATAGTCCCTGGTTTTTCTCTTAAATCAATAAATTTTTCTTGAGTTATTATATTTCTTCATCGACCATGTTTTTATATGATTGATATATTCTAATACTCTCTTTCTTGAATATTATTTTATTTTTCTCTCTAGAAAATTGAATTTTTATGTCTTTTTCTTCTTCTTTGATTAATTTTTATGAACTGATTAATAATAATTTACGTCTTCTATGTTGATTATTTTTCAAATTTATTCCCATGTTCTTTTTCACCATAATTATCTTACTTTATTATTTTTTGTTAAGAAAAATATGGATATTATACTAAATAATTCATATTTCACATCATCTCTATTCGAAAGGAAACTTTTAATTTCCTTCTCTACGTGAGATTCCTTAAAATCATTTCAAAGGACTAAATAATATTTCTTTCCACTTCTATATATTTCATTTATCTTCCACTCCAAAACTATTATCTCTAAATTTATTTCTTTAAAGGTTGAATTATTATTTATTTAATTAGAAATTATGGTTTTCAATTTCATTTTCACCCTTTGTAATGCATTTTAAAAATTATTTGATTTATTTCTACACATCATAAACCATTACTCATTAGACTTGAGAATAAATTATGAGGACATAATTTCATTAAGTGGGCGGGGGATATAATGTGAGAACCTAGACATTTTAAATAAGATGTAACTTTTATGGTTTTTTGGTATTTTTATTATTAATATTTAAAATTTAATTCCATTTTCATTTAGATATTTGAGAATTTTGATTTATAAAAATAACCCTAAAAATGACTTTAATGGGTATTTAATGTAAAAAATTATCTTATAAATTTATTAAAAAAATATAAAATATTATTGTGACTTAATTAATATGGATATGGTTCAATCATGTCATCTATTTCCCCTTTATGATCCACCTGTCATTTAAAATTACATTTTTCACACTTAAAGATTTAGTATTTTTAAAAATGCTATTGGATTATGCCTATCAAATGGGACTCCTTCTCCCATTTTTAAATTCCTTTCTAGATAGGTTTTATCTACATATTATCTAAAAACTAAACTCTAAACATCCTTTCCCATGTTTATAAGGATTTGTACTTTATAAAACGAATTTATCCAAGGGCTTGGGACTCAATCCAAATGTGGGGGTTTGGGGAGAAGGGGGTTTACAAGATAACTTCTTCTTTTTTATTTGAGATTATTTATTGTAAAACAATTTTAAAAATTAAATTATTATATTTAAATGATTATATTTAAATTTTATTGGATTATTTTTTTTATCTATAAATTATGAAATATTCCCCAATACCTCTCATCAAACTCTTTTCATTGGATGTTACTATGCCATAATACGTGTTTTTCCAAAACTGTGTCTTTATTTTCTACTATCTTATTACTTTTTAAGAAAATATCAGTAATTTTAAAAGTATTCCTAAAATTATAAAATTATTTTAATATAATTATTTTATAATACTAAAATATATATTGTATTTTTCTTATTTTAAACACTTTTGAAAAACATTGCTCGTCAGGGTATTTTTACACTACCTAAGTAAACAGTATTGTTTTCATAAAATTACATCATTAATATATGTTTTTAAAAACATATTTCATAGTTTAATATAATTTTAATAATCAATTAATTAACTTATTAGTTTATGGGAAGATAAAACATCGATCATAATAATGGATTTAAAAGTTAACAATTATTGATATTTTTAGTCATTAAAAACAAGTTTATAGATGAAGATTCTTTGAATGGTAACCATTTTAGGGCACATTGAGCTTATTTCTGAGTATAATTATATATAACAAAATACCTTAACACATATATAGTTTATGTAATCATTTTAAATATAACATCGAGATATATTTAAAAGGAAATATTATATTTGTTAGTGTACAATGTCACCGAAATATTTTTATTTACAAGTGATTGTTACAACCTACCCATTAAATTGGTGGGTATGAATAGGAATACATAATTAATAATAAAAAATAAACATCATAATCAATATAAATTTATTGGTAAAATAGTATAAAATAGTTATATAATTTTAAGAAAACTCATTATATTCATCAAAAATAAATTTTCTTCAAAAATTATTTTTATTTATAAATAATATAATTTATTTAATAATATTTTATATAATTTATTTGACAAAATGAAATTAATTTTTTAAATCATATTATCAAAAAAATTCTATGGTGTGATTTTGATAATTTTCTGGAAAATTTTATTTTTTAATGAATAGTGGAAAATACTTATTTTTTATTAAAAATTATATTATTTAAAAGGTAAAATTATATTTTGAATTAGTTTAAAATTTTAATTAGATAATTTTTTTAAATTAATCCAATTATTATTTTTAAATAGATTTTATACTTGAGTTTTGTATAAAAACATTTTAAATTTAAAAATAGCATTTTTTTTAAAAAACTGTTTTTTAGTGTGTTTTGATGGTTTATAATAAAAATAAATTCTGAAACATTTATGTTTTGAATTTTGAAAAATAGATTCTATATTTGGATTCATGTGGTAAAAATTAATTAAATAGGTCCCTATTATTTTTGGTTGATATTAATAGTGACCTTGGTAAATTTAGTTACCATGGTAAAGGGTAAGTTAGATAATTTAAGTTAAAAATAAAATGATAAGGACTATAAAATGAAACTAATACCTGAAAAAAAAAATTAATTTAATACTCCCATTAAAACTTGAGGATTCAAATTGAGTTTTTAAATGGTAAAATTCCCATGAAAATGAGTTATATATTATTTAAACCAAAGAAAGTCACAAAATATAACTTTACATATCTTAAGTATATCTTAAGCATCCACATAGGGAAAAGGGTAGCTTATGAATAAATAAAAGTGTAAATTTTTAAATTAATAAGCTTTTTTTAATGTAAATTTATTTATGAATTATGGGGCCACTTGGATGATTTTATGATATTTTTAATATTTTATTTAAGGAAAAGCCAATGATGACACATTCATGATATTAATAACTATATCATTTTTAATATGTTGTTAACCAAGGGATATATTTGATTTTAAAAAATATTTTAAAATATACAATATTTATCTATATGATGGTAATTTATTTATAATTTTTTTTGATGAAATAATTACCTTAAATGCTAATATAATGTTGATGTAGTAATTATTCAATTAATAGAAAAAATAAAATAAATGTTATTAAAAATATTAAAATATATATAATTGGGGATATTTATTGTCATCCATGAATTTTGTAGATAAATTTTATTTTTTGGATATTTATTAAAATATTTGGTTCGATGTTATCTTTTTGTAAGGATATTTTTAAAATTCAAAGTAATAAATAGTGTAAAAATTGAAATTAATGATATTTTTAATAAATAATATTCAAATAAATGATATAAAATTCCTAAAATATTATATTTGGACAACTAATTAGGATAAGCTTTAAATTTTAATCCATTATTTATTAATGTGACTTTTTTTATTTTATAGTAACTATATTAACTATTAAAAAGTAATACTTCATATCGTCATGGTAAGAATTAATGAAGTTAAATAGGGTTTAAAAAAAGATAAAGGTAGAAATTTTTTTAAAACATATCTAATTATTATTATATGAGAATATATAGACCAATAAACATATTACATTCAAAATTAATAGGTTTGTATCCTTTTCGAATTGAATATTAAGTTATATTAATTTAATATTTTGTGAACTTCCAAGAGTTCCTCTCCCCTATCTTATAAAAGGGGACATCTTATTCTCATTTCATCACACTTAAAAATCTATTTTTTCATCCAATAACTACAAAAATATCTTCCTATAATTCTTACCCATATTCTAGAGTCATTATTATAGTCATAACACCCACAATAATGGTCTTAAGGTGTTAAGAAAATGGATTTTCCTAAGAAGATGTGGTTAATTTGTGATCAAGGGAACCGTAAGTTAAGAGATTATATTATTTTCAAAAAATAAATTATTTATAAATTCTGTTTTATTTCAAAACCCCTTTTTAGTAAGGGGATAATTTATTTTAAAATTTTTATATTTCTAAATTTATGTTTTTGAATTTAATATTATTATTTTCAAAATCTAATTATATTAAAAAAATCAATTTTTTACAATTTTCTTACTGTGATAATTTTCATCAATTCTAAAAAAATGTTTATTTTTATAAACTATTAATATTTATATACATGTATTTAGAGTATGTTATTATATATATCTATATTCTATATTTTATTAAGGCATGTCAGGCATTTTAATAAAAGAAAGTATTTTAATTTTAAGATGATTAGGTTGGTTCTTTAATGTAACAAATTATTTTCTTGGAAATTGATTTCTAATAAAACAAGGTTTTTCTAAATATTATATGTTATTAAATTATTTTATTCTATGAAAATAATATATGTAAGATTTAAAAAAATAATGGGTTAAGAATGAGAAATGAAGATTTTATAAAAACACTTTCTTAAACTAAATTTTGAGCTCTTGGATATCGAATGAGATGATGAGGAATAGTGAGTGAACCCAAAACCTTTACGTGATGTTCTTCTACTAGTGATACTACTATTGAACACAAGTTTTTCTTAGTATTTTATAATTATCATTTTAATTCATAAAAGTATTATTATTTTCAAAAGGCTTTTAAGGAGAAATCCATGAATTTTTTCAATGGTATTTTAGAATGTTTTTCAAAATGGTAAGTATTTTTAAAAGGTTTGGGAAAGTATTTCTAAAAAAACCCTATATTTTTATTCTAAAAAGTTTTATATAATATCAAATTTTTGTATTTGATATAAAATGTTTACAGTGATATTTTCCATGTATTTTTCAATGGCTTTAAAACCCCTTACTAAGACATTTTATGCTCATCCCATGTTTTAGAATATTTTTCATAAGTATTTTAGAAGTTATAATATTGATGGATTTATTTAAGGAGTTATTGAATATAAACCCAATTAGTTATTTTATAGTTATTATTTTATTAAACCCTGATATTATGTTATATATTTTCCTAATCCTCCAGAATATAGACTGGAAAAAGGTCCTCTGTTTTAAAAAGAACTTTTTAATTTTTAGTTGTCTTTTAATAAAAAAACACATCATGTTTTTACACCAGATATGAACATACTTGTATCCAGACATTACATTTGGTGTCAAAGAATGTTTCATACATCCTTGGAGATTTTTCATTTTCTTTTGAAGAAAAATTTAATAGATAAAATTTTATTTTGAACTTATAGGTAATTAAGTTCCCTTAAAAATATATATGTTTATCCATTATAGATTTTCTTAGTTCTGAAGAAGGAAATTCAGAATTTTCTAAAGCATGATAAATGAATTACAAGGTCACAATTCATTCAATAGTGTGTAATGTAAAATAATAATATTTTTAAAAGGAAACACTATGCTTATTAGCAGACAAATGAACACCTAAATATTATTATTTATATGTCCTTGTTATAAACTAGCCGTTAAATTTAATGTTATGAAGAGGAATAATAGATTTATTAAATAAATATAAACTTTAATCTAAATATATATTTATTGATAAAAGATTATAAAATAATCACATAATTTTTAGAAAATTTATATTATTCATCAAAAACATATTTTCTTTAAAAAAAAGATTTCTATTATTTTTTATTAAAAAAATATAATTAATTTCTAGATATTTTATAAAAAAATAATTGATAAAATGAACTTCATTATTGAATTCATCTTATCTAAATTGTCTTATGATTAAATTTTGATAATATTATGAAAAGTTTTATTTTAAAATTAATATTAAAAAATATCGATTTTTTAAAACAAATTATAGAAATTACAGGGTAAAATTTTATTTTGGATTAGTTTTAAATTTTCATTATTTAATTTTAATTTAAATTAATAAAATTATGGTTTTTAAAATGTATTTTATACTTTAAATTAGTATTAAAACTTTTTAAATTTAAAAATGGTATCTTTCTGAAAACCCGTTTTTCATTCTGTTTTGTCAATTAAAATTAAAATTAAATTCTGAAACTTCTGTATTTTGAATTTTGAAAAATGGATTCCATATTCAGATTTAGTAGTTCCAAATTAAGTATATGATTCCCTTTTATTTTTTTCCAATATGATCACGACCCACCTTCTTCAAGATGTGGGAAGGGATAGCAATATTTTGAGACCTTCCTTCCTAAAGATGAAGGAGAGATAAAGACCACCGAGTCCCATATTCAATAGGCCCTGGGATGCCGACTAGCACCAAGGGTGCGTAAACATTCACACAAGAAAGTAGGAATTACCCTTTTAATGAAAACAAGATCCGGAGATAATATTTATCAACCTTAAACAACTCCAAGACACATATATATAAATAAACCAAAATCCATCCCACAAGAAAGTTTAATGTAAAACTGATATAAATACAAGGAAACTCCAAAGTACCAAAATAAAAATCAGAAGTGACACAATAACTGCCCCCAATGTCTGAGCTAGTAAGGTCCAGCACGGTCCACATAATCTCCCTAGAAACCTGTAATAGTTTATATACGTAGGGTGAGAATATAAGTGTAATCAGTAGGAAAAGTCAATGTCACTCATGCACAAGTGGTAGAAGCATACTAATTCCCCTGTATGAAAAATAAAAGAAAATCAAAAGAACCTAACAATGATTACTATTAAACCCCCAACCTCACCAAGGCATTCTCACCAAGTAATGAAAGTCAAGTACTGTAAAGTAGTAAGAACATCAATATTTGTGTACCCTGCACCACTTCCCACTGGTTAACAGCTCATACCTAACGGTAAATGTCTTACCGCTACCATGCTCTTCCACAAGCCCCACTATCACAACCTACTTGCACATACATGGGACACAAACCACATCCCTCCTGCAAACACCTGGGTTACAAAATAACAACCTCATCCTAAAGAAACTTGGTAATTTATAACGTATCTCATCCCAAAGACACCTAGGAAGCACACCTCGCCCGGAGACACCCAGGCCTCATAACAACAACACCACATGCCCAATGATTATAGGTCTACCAATTAGTAGAAAAGTGAGAATAAAATATCCAATAACCATCCTTTTATCCTCCCACTGGGATGTTGGGAAAGAACACCATCCCCCATAATAATGGGGGTGTTAGACACATAGTTCTAAACATGAGTGGGGTGCATATAGAAATAACAAGTAACTATATATGTGTGTGTGTGTGCGCGCGCGCATGTGTGTGTGTGTACCAAACACTCAACCCAATGTATGGGTTTTCAAAACAACAACCAACCCACACTAAAACTACCCTTTTCTCCAACCCTACATGCACAGACCACCATGAATGACAGTCACTTCCGTAAGTCAATAAGTGAACACCGCTTCATTACAAGCTACAACTCGAAACACACCCTCATCCAATTCATTTAAATAGTTTTAATTATGTGTTATCAATTCGATCATTTATTTATTCCATCCTTACCTGGCTAACAACCAAACACTACAAATGTTATAAGACAAAGCAACTATACAAACCACTACCAAATTCAAACAAATAAATAAGATCCAAGGTAAAATAATACATTGTAACACCCATTCATTAAAAAATTGTCCCTAGAAACTCTAGGAAAAATACCCAAACAAGTTACCACCATCCTTTTTCAAAATCATCCCTATTAAACCATCCTTGGAAGCCCTACTGAACCAAATTCACCATATTCACCAACATAAAACTAACCCAAATTGTAGTCCCACTGCACACACTTCTCTCTTGAACAATCATTCAACCACTAACATCATCATTCTTCAAAATAATGTCTCCATGTCCTTACTATCAACATTAAAAACCCCCAACACACCTTATTACTACCACACTCGATAGCCCCACTACACAACAACACCACACCTAGCACACCCATAAATATAAACATGACACAACCCGATCTTGTAGCATTGATGCCTAGATGTATTCCCACTGCATAACAAGTTCATCCATTCCACAATCAAGAAATCTATCATCCTGAGATACCATTACACCACATAAACCATCCCACACTCATATCCACAATCCTAGCCATATCACCACATAAACAACTTAGACACAACGCTGAGAAAAACCACACAAAGCACACATCCACACCAACAGGGTATGGTTTATTCAGTTTTACAAAACACTCATGTTTTGATTTCACCTGATAAATCATGGGTTATCATAGAACAAGTTTGATCCTAGGGAATCCATTTAATTAATCACAGATATAGGATTAATCAATTTTTTCATGTTTATAGTTGTTCAACAAAATATTAACAAAAAGCATTCATGGGCCCTGTGTACAAAAACAGACCACCAACGACCATTATTTTCAAAAGGCATGCTCCCAACATAATTCACAACATGGATCAAAGATAATAGATAAAAACAATGCAAGAATCATCATCATCTTACCATCCCCTCATTTATTAATTATTATTATCTTTATTAAATTTGGGTTCAATCGTATTTAAAAGGGTACATCAGTACACCAACCCCACATGATACACAAAGGAATTAGATATGAAGAAAATCCCTACCTGGAATAATAAAAGATCAACAATTATCCCTTGAATCAAAAATTGGGGGTAATGCGAGTAATAGGAAAGACTCCAGGGGAGAACTAAACAAACTACTACAGTACAGGTGTACGACTCCTCAGGAAAGAGGGGTTCTAGGAGAACCAAGAGAGAATGTAAGGGTTCAAAGGAAGATAGGATCTTGAATTTATAAAATAAAGATCCTATATCAATAGAAGAAAATGGTTCCAAGGGACATTAAAGTTGGATCATGGTCAAGACCATGCATTTTGAATATTTCAAAGCCTCCATAGTGTTAGGATGATAAATATATGATTAATATCCTTTTAAATTCCTTAAAAAATGACCAAACATAGCTTTAAACTTGATTTACATCAAATAAAACATAAGAGGGGTGAAACTGGAAAAATTGGGAAAAGCTAGAAATGACTCACTAATGGGTGAGTCACTAACACGAGTCACTGATAGTGAGTCACTGACACCTGACTCACTAACTCAAGTCACTGACATGACACATTGATGCCACTCACCAACGCCACTCACTGATGCCCGACCTATTGAGGCCTCGACATACCGAAGACCCAACCTACCTATTCCCTAAGTCATTGATACCCTGAGTCACTAATGTTGAGCTATCGATGCCAACCTACCGATGTTGAGCTACTAACATGACTCACTAATGCCTCACTCACCAATGGAAAAATTTTAAATTTGACAAACTCTTGAAATGAACCATTGTTGCCTCCCAGAACACCGAAAACACTATATTTTGACAAAGTAATGGACAAAGGAGGTTCGATCCATTACACCAGATACCTCTCATACTATTATCACCCTTGAGAATTCAAAACCAAACCCAAAAGAAATAGGGGTCCGAACAACCACCCTATAAGATACCACTCAAGGATAAACCACATTGTGTTGTTCGAAAGATGGAGTGAAACCTCAACATCCAAGAACACCTCCTCCCATATCTACTAACCCAAACATCCATAAGATACCCCACACAATATCCAACTATCTGAAAATATAAATTAGGGAATTCCTTCCTCCATGTCAAGATATTATCTGCTCTCGGTGGCACTGACTTGCCCGCATGGGTTTAATTGCATCTTGATTAATGCATCTTGATTAGGATTCATTTATCCCCATTTTCACATGTTAGGAATTTGTCACACAATATGGAACAAGGAAGAAACCCATCTTATAAAAAAAGAGGTTCAATAACTACATCACAAATCAAAACACACAAGTAAAACTCAAAATAACTCTAGGTACTGGGCACACATTTGCATCTCTCGCTCATAAGTACTCTCCTCCAGGCCACCATACCTCCACAACACAAAAACCAAAATAATTTTCCATCCACACGACACCTTCTCCTAAAAATACTGGATCTCCACTAGCCTCTCCATGAACATTGATTTTTCCTCGATATCTAACTCTCCCAATTCAGTGGCATGACAGTCATCATGAAGATGCCGATGAAGCAAGGAAACATGAAATAAGTCGTGATCCACCTCAAATATGGTGTCATTGCCAACTATTATTCCACCTAGGAAACTTATACCAACACCTTGAAGGGTCTAATAAACTTAGGAGAAATCTTACTCACTCTATCGAACCTCTACTACCCACGTCGAGGTGAAACACTCAAGAACACATGGTCCCCAACCTCTAACATCAAGAAACTTCTCCTATGATTGGAATGAAACTTCTGCAAGTCATGTGCTACCTTCATACTCTCATGGACAAGTTTCAACCACTCTATCGTACTCTACACAACATCCAAACTATGAACAACTACCTCCCCAACTTCCACGCAACACAAGAGTGACAAACAAGACCTTCCATATAATGCTTCTAAAGGATCCATATCAATGAAATAGTGATAGCTATTATTGTAATAAAAATATACTAATGGAAAATTTCACACCCAAGACCCACAAAATTCCAAGAATCATGCTTTCAGCATGTCCTCTAACATCTAGATAGTACTCTCTGTCTACCCATCCATCTAATGGTTAAAAGTATTTTTGAAGCGTAACTATGTGCCAAAACCATGCTGCAATACCCTCCAGACTTACAAGGTAAAATGTGCATCCCGATACGAGAAAATGGATCTCGAAACCCCATGAAACTACACCACATCGTCCAAATAACTCTACATTAGGGCATCCAATTTTCTCGACTCCTTAATCACTAAGAAGTGAGCCAATTTCATCAGCCAATCCACTACTACTCAAATTGCATTGCATCCACCCTGAGCCCTGGGTAACCCTGTGACAAAATCCTTTAAGATTTTATCCCACTTCTACTTGTGTAAATATAAGGGCTTCAATAAACAACTAGGAACATGGTTATTATCCTTCACCTACTAGAACACTTGGCACTTTGATACAAACTCTACCACTTCCTGCTTTATCCCAGGCCACCAGAACTATTCCTTCAAACCACAATACATCTTGGAAAGTCTCGGGTGTACCTCTATGGGTGAGTTATGAAACCCAAAGTGAACTCCCTCATCAATTTCCACTATGACAAAAATATTCTCATGGAACAACATCTGATTCTAACCATCCTCCGACCATCCCTCCAAAGCATCACCCTGGTCAAAGAGGTCATGCCTTACCCCTGCCTTTGAGTCTCTCCACTGAGACTCCCCCACCTACTTCTTCAGAGATGACTACATGATCATTTAAAATAGACATCCTTTACTTCTAACCATTTCAGAATCAAAGTGCAAGGTACCCAACTCCTTCATTTCTCTCCAAGCATCAGTAGATTCCAAAACAACTTCCTTCTATGACTTCCTTCTCAAAGAATATCCCACAATAATTCTCTTTCCTGAGGTGTAGTATATCTCAAAATCGTAGTCCTGAAGAAACTCCATCCAACTCCACTATTACAAGTTCAGATCTCGCTGGGAAAAGATGTACCTCAAGCTCTTATGATATGTGAAGACCATAATGTACTCCCCAATGAGGTAATGTTTCCACAAATTCAACGTGAACGTGACCGCTTCTAGATCTAGATCATGGGTGGAATAGTTACTTTCTTGGGTACATAACTACTTCAACCCATAAGATATCACTCCCCATTATTGCATCAACATACAACCCAATCCCGGATGGGAATCAATACAAAACACCTTAAAATTTACCCCTTCCTCTGGAAACCTGGGCACAGGATCATAGACCAACCTCCCCTTCAGATAGCCAAACACTTCTTGGCACTGCTCTCTCCACACAAAACCTTGGCCTATTCAGGTCAAATCTACAAATGGAGTTTCTACTCGAGATAAATTAGGAATGAATCTCCGATAATATCCTTCCAGAGAAAGAAAAATACGAACCTATACCACATTCTTGGGTTCTGGCTAAGAAAAAACACCCTCAACCATCAATGGATCCACTGCTACACCCTTTTGATATGCCACATGCCCAAGGAAGTGGACCCCCCATTTCCAAAACATTCACTTGGATAGCTTTATGTAGAGCTAGTGGTGTCGAAGGACCTCCAGGACAATCCTGAGATGCTCGATATGTTCCTCCTTTGACTTAAAGTAGATCAAAATGTCATTGATGAATATAATGATGAACCAGTCTAGGTACTCATGAAGGGTGGAGTTTATAAGACCCATGGACACAATTTGTGTGTTTATAACAGAGAACGGAATAACCATGATCTCGAAGTGCCCATAATTGCACCTGAAGGAAGTCTTCAGGATGTCACCTTCCTTCACCCTCAACTGGTGATACTAAAACTTCTAATCTATCTTAGAAAACCAACTTTCTCCCCTCAATTGGTCAAAAGGATCATATATCCTCTGGAGAGGGAACAGTACTTGACCATTACACGATTCAACCTCATGTAGACTATACATGGCCTCAGACCACCATCTTCCTTCTTCACAAGTAATATTGGATCACCCCACAATGAAACATTGTGCCAGATAAATCCCTTATTTATTAGATCATCAATCTGGATCTGTAACTCTAACAGCTCAGAAGGCGCCATGTGATAATGATACATTGAAATTGGACTAGCACCGGGTTGTAAGTCTATCCTGAACTCAAAGTTACGTTGAGGGGGTATAGTCAAAACCACCTTAGGGAATAAATCTAGTAACTCTCTAAAAACACTTGAAACCTCCACCATGTCATTATCCACCAATTCCTCTTAAATCTAATCCATCAAGGAAAGAAAATTCCACACACGCTGACTACCCATCTGACAACTTTCTTCAACAACAAAAGCTGCATGTTGGCCACCCATGTCAGAAAACATGACTCTTATATGGAAGTTGTCGATAATAGGACATTCAGAGAAAACCCATTTGATTCCAAGGATAACACTGTATGGATACATCTGCATTAGAAATAGATACCCACTAGACTGATGTGGCCACTATATCAATCTACATCCCCGAAAAACATTAAACATGTTGGTCTAACCTCTGACTGGTGTACTCAACATCAGCGGCATGGAAATTCTCCCTATGCCTAGTCCCATAGCATGGGATAGACTGGGTGAAACAAAAGAGTCTACAGATCCTGAATCAAACAAGGTGAAAATAGGAGTACTGAACAAACTGATCGCACCTCGAACAATCTTCGGTCTTGTAAGAACGACTACCTCTATAGCATGAAACTGACCACACCCATCTCTTATACCCTTATTCTATAGGCCGCCTCCCCAACCATGCCTAGTTTGAGGTCCCTATATAATTACCTTAAATATTCCTATTCCTACTTCGTATCCCCACAATGGAGTAGGAGCCTGCGGTCACTACTGTTGAAACAACCTGGCTGCCAATTTTTGTTGAGGCAGACGCTAGACCTTCCCTCCTCCACAGTACTGATCATGATCTAGGAACTAGCTCTAAAGGTTCCCATGACCTTCACAAGAGAAACACATCATTATTTTGCCTATGAGAAAATGAAAAGGACCAAAATCTTGGAACTGGAACTGTTGTGGTCGACTCCTCGCTGGCCGAAACCTCAAAGGCCCTGGTGCATGAGACCTGCTGTTGGAAGCCTTCCCATTCATAGAAACTTGTTGGATCCCCTCTCCGAGTAGAAAGCCTCATGATTTCATCCTTTCCACCACCTTATCATCCTTATGAACCTTTAAGTATGTTGATAGGGTGAAGGGAGTATCTGCATACTAGAGAGAAGGAAAGAGTGCCTCCTAACAACGTCTCACCCAAGACTCCTCATTTGGAAAGAGGTATAGGGAAAAGTGAAGGAGACCCTTAAAATTTATCCCCAACTCCATCACCAACATGCTCCCTTATTTTAGGGAGAGTATCTCCTACATATTCTTTTCCTTCATCATTGATGAAAGGAATTCCACCCGGATCTCCTTCTCAAAGTCAACCCAAAGAACATCGGCCTCCTTCCTCTCCTAGAGGTAAAGCATCCACCACTGACACACTTTTCCTCACATATGTCTCACTTCCAAGGGAACCCAGTAATTTATCGGATCCTGGATCATGTTGAAAGTGACCACCATCTCCTCAAGGCAACTCTCCATCCTTGTATCTGAAATGATGCTTTCATACATTACCAGAGTCTACTATTGGAAAGCATGAAGTGTTTGCTACCACTGATTGTCCTCCTTCTCTGGATCAACCCTCCATCGATCATCTAGATTGGCCTACAAAGTCTCCCCTTCCAGAGACACTTGTGGATGATTGTTGGGTGCTATAGTTGAAACGTAAATAAGTAATTCATAATCCCGAGTAGTACAGAATTTATTTAGGATTCATTTTAACTCGTTGTTTGTTTTAATTTCCTAATAATGCCCAAAAAACAAGAACACGAGTCATAATGATACATATTTATTTCATATGGTCTCTACCATACAATTGGTGTATCATCACTTGGTTGTTCGTTAAGCTCAGATTCCTTACATCAGACCATGGGGGCCTAAAATCTCTTGTTCTTGCTAGTCTTCCCTAGCCTACGTCACGTACTAAGATCATCTAACACTATTTCCCTACCAACCCATGCAATCATCAATGTCCCTAACTCAAAACTCTATCATATCTCTCAATCGTCACCTTTGATACCATTCTATCATGACCATCCTTCTTCATGGTGAGGTAATGGATAGAAAGATGTTGAGACCTTCCTTTCTCAGTATGAAGGAGAGATAATGACCCCCGAGTCCGGCCTCCAATAGGCCCCAGTGTGACGAATTTTACCAAGGTTCGGTAAACATTCACACAAGAGGGGAGGAATTACCATTTCTAATGAAAATGTATCAAGAGATAAGATATATCAACCTCAAACAAATCTAAGACACATATATATAAAGAAACTACAATCCATACCATATGCATGTTTAAAGTAAAACATCAAGGAATTTAAGGAAAATCCAAAGTAAGTCCCAAAATAAAACTAAGAAGTGGAATATAAAATCCCCACAATGTCCAAGCTAGTATGGTCCAGAACATCCTGTGTAATCTCTCTAAAAACCTGAAAAAAAAATTATATACGTAGGGTGAGAATATTAGTATACTCAATATGAAAATCTAAAGTCACTCATGCACAAGTGAGGGAAGAATACTAATTCCCCTATGAGAAAAAATAGATGATACTAAAAAGAACCTTATAAGGTATACTATCCACCCCCAACCTCAATAAGGAACACTCACCAAAAAACTCAAGTAATGTAAATTAAAGTAGTGAGCACATCGATTTTGGGTAACCGACACCACTTCCTACTAGTAAACTACTCATCCCTAACGTCAAATGTCATAATTCTGCCATGCTCTTTCACAAACCCTACTGTCATAACCTTGCCGCACACACCTAGGCCACATACCACATCTCGATCTCAAAAACCAAGGCCAAAAAACCACAACCTCATCCTAAAGACAGCAGGGAAGGTACAATGTATCTCATCCTGAAGACACTTGGGAAGCACACCGCACCCGCAGACACTTAGGCCTCACAACCAGACTACAACCTACCCGAAGAGTCTAGGGATACCAATTCCTAGAATATGGAGTAACGAAGAGCCAATAAACATCCATATATCCTCCCACTGGGATTATGGTAAATTACACGGTCCCCCATAATAAGGGAGTTTTCGGAACGTAGTTATCAACACTAGTGGGGTGCGTATAGAAATCACAAGGAACTACAGGTATATGTATGTTCCAAAAACTCACCCCAACCTATGGTTTTTCAAAAAAATAAACATAACACACCAAAAATGCCCTTAATTCCAACCCTACAAGCATAAACCACCACAAATGATGGTCACTTCCATAATTCGATAAGTGAACACCGCTTCACTACATTCCACAACTCAAAACATACCCTCTTCCATTTCATTTAACCAGTTGTCATTCTAAATTATCAAATCATTAATTCATTTATTCAATCCTTACCCATGAAACTACCAAACAATGAAAATGTTATACGGTGAAGTAACCATACCAACAACTACCAAAGAAAAACAAATAAAGAAGGGCCAACGTAAACGAATACATTATGGCACCCATTTATAAAAAATGGTCCCTAGAAACTCTGAGTGAAAGGCCTATGCAAGGTAGCTCCTTTCTTCTTAAAAATAATCCCTCCTAAACCATCCTCGACAGCCCTACTGCACCAAAAGTACCACATTCAGAAAAACAAAAATCACCCATATTGCAGTCACACAACACACTCCCCTATCTTGAACACTCGTTCAACCACTTTCACCCTCATTATTCAAATTAATTCCACCATGTCCTTCCTCTCAATATGAAAAAACCCCCAACACACCTCATTACTACCATAATCGGCATCCCCGCTGCACAACAACACCACACCCAGCATATCTATACACATAAACATAACACACACAGATCCTGCAGCCCCGCTGCCTAGAGTAAATCCCACTGGATAACATGTTCATCTATTCCATAATCAATCAATCTATCAGAATAAGATACCATTACACCACAAGTGTAACGACCCAGGTATTTATAGAATAATACTTTTTGATTTCTATTAATACTTATGAATAAGATAGTAATCTTATGTTAAAGGGGATTTTTTTTACGATACCGTAATCAACACCCAACAACAAATTCCTTTGAAATCTTACATTGCACACAATGTTCAGTTATATAGAAAAAATAATATAATATTATTATTAATTTAAATGATAGTTAACGCCTAGCTGTTGTGTTGGAAAGAATGAACAAAACCAACTAGAATATGATTATACATGTTTGTTAAATGTATTTACAATTATCCAATAAATTTTATAGGCTTAAAATGAGAATGAATCAAATTTTAACCATGAAATACTCTAATACTCTTTAAAATGTTGTTGTACCGTCTTTTGACAGAGAACCCTTTTTAAATCTAGTTTTTGTTACTTTTATAGGTTCTATTTTAAAAAATAAAATTATTCTTTAGAATCGGGATATCAAAATTTAATTTTGGTAAATTTTAGGTATTTTTCTGATAAAGTTAATTTTTTAATGAATAGTTAAAAATACCCAATTTTTATTCAAAACTTACTTTTCATCAAATTTATTTATATAGTTATATGGTTATTTTAATTAGTTTTAAAGTGTAATTGGATTATATTTTTACCATTTAATCTAATTTTGGTCATTAGAAGTAATTTTACTTTTAAATTGGATATAAAAAAATGCCAAACTTTTGATAGTTATTGTTTCTTGAAAACATGCTTTTTGGTTTTGAAAATGAGAATTAATTTTAAATTAATTTCTGTCACTTAAGTGTTTTGAATTTTAAAAAATGGATTACATATTTCGAATCAGGATATCCAAATTGTGTAAATAAGTAAATTTTAATTAAAGAAATTATGAATATTTACTTTAGTAAATATTTTATTTACTATGGTTAAAGGGTAAATATTATAAATAAGGATAACAAATAATATTATAATAATATTAAATTACCCTTACACTTGTCCTAACCCTATTGGAATAGATATTTCCAACCCAAATAATCCTTGGGTAGATTTGGGGACCCCATGGAGCCACTTGAGAGTGATAATGACACGTTATATAAATTAATTTAAAATTAAGGAAAATGTAACATAAACATATATCGTTTAGTAAAACAATTTTTAGAGGGGGTTATATAAGTGATATCCTCGACTATAAATATTAATTGGAAATATAAAAAAAATTCTAAATATTTCATTTAATTTATAATTTTTATACATTAGATAAATAAATTTATTTATGGCAAAATGATGATGGAGTGATTACCATATTAATGAATGATTTAATTAACTAAGATTATAAAAATTAAAAAAATATAAAAAATATGTCCAATTATTATTTTATGATTTTATTTAGAACATGATACTTATTATCTTATAATATAATGAGTTTGGACCTTTTTAAACAAATCATAAGTTTATAATAAAATAATACTTTCAAACTTTCCTAAAGAGGTCATCCTCCCCCTTATAAAAAGACATCACTTCTAACCCTTACTCACACCTCTCAAGCCCCCTTGGATCATCAAAACTCTTCACAAATAATCTCCCAAAATCCCCCTATTTCACATAGAAGCCTTAATTTAGGCATAAGGCCCTTCAATAAATCCATTTGGTTCAAACCAAAGGGAGTTACCCAATTTAAAGGTAATGTCTTCTCTCAAGTTATTTTCTTTTATTTTACTTCTCTAACCTCCTAAACTCTCTTTATTCTATTATTTTATAAAAAAACAGTAGATTAAATATAATAGGTTGTTTTTATGAGAATAATTCGAACTAAACTTTCACCCACTTCCATCTAATTGATACAAATATCCTATTTCTGTGGACGACGAACTACTACCTCACGAAACGATGATTGTTCAATATTCTTATACCACCACTCATGGTGGCCATTATGATGAAAATATATTTATATTTGATATATAATATATTTATATTATCTCTATTATTCTTTATTTTTCATTTATATCACACCTTTATGTTTTTCATAATGTGTAAATATGATAATTTCATTTGAGGAAGTTCAGACTACCGCCCCCTCATAGTGATATGACTCGTTCATACCATACATGAAACATATAAATGACAATGTTAATGATCATGTGTTACATATATAAAATATGATATTATAATTTAATTATAATATACTTATGTATCATTAATTTTTAATTTCTTTAAAAATAAAAAAATAAATGAAAGTAGCGTTCATGTGTACGTATGCCTTACCGTCTCAATGAATGGTGCATTTCATTTCATATGTCCAAATGTTATGGAATTTTATAAATACATATAAAATGTATATATATGATATATTTGATATATAAATCATTAATATAATTCTGTAGATAATGACCTTTTGACCACATTGACAAATTTTAATTATAACAAGTTCAATTTTAACTCAAATTCCGAACATCGACAAAATGTCCGATATGAAGTCAAATTATTAACAAATTGTTATTTCAAGATAATAAGTGATATAAAATTAATAATAAATATTAAAAAGTTTATTAAAAAATTATACATTAAATTACGTTTATTATTCAGAAAGAACAAGGAACAAACGAGTGAAGTCGGACACGAGGTAAGGGAACTTCTTCACCCAATTTCCATTCTTTGGTTTGAACTTATACTTATTGATTATGTCATGCTATAAATATGTGTGAATGACCTATGATTTTTTTTAAACTTATTATCTACTTATATTGTGTGTTTTTATATTTTTCACACATAATTATGTAATTGATTTATCCTTAATTTAATTATACAATCATTGTAAGGGGTTTTCATCTCAATTCTTATTCCTGCGAGATTCATGCTATATTTCCCACTATTTTCTTTTGTGTGGTGAATGTACTTAACATTATTATATTATTTGTTTAATATACATTAATTTATTATAATTTTCATCTTCATTTTAGGATCCTTCTTTTTTGTGGTTTATGTTTCATAAGTTAACAAATCGGTAAGGGAACCTTTCACCGTACTCTTTTAGTCAAAGACTTATTTTATGTTATGTCTTTTAAATTCCATTATATTATGTTGGGATATGTTCTTAAATATCCTTATTGTTTTAAATTTTATTTCCAAGTTATGAGATACCATTTTCTCTCTGATCAACTCATTTTCTAAATTTTTAAGTGATGCCATTAGGCTGTCGAATTTTCATAACGGACTGTGTCTCAATCTTCTTTCATTTGAGGAATATCTTGATATTATGCACCTTTATTATCATATAAGGTGTATATACTTCCCTTAGACATATTATATCATGAATATATTTATACTCATGATATTATAAGTTTTTATTAATGTTATTCCCCAATTATTTGTATTCAAGTGTCTCTCATTTGGTTAGTAACTCTTTAACTAAAATATCATTTCAAATGTTTTAAATATTTATTCTTATAAATCATTCTCATTAATTTCCATGTTTTAAAAATGGTTTTAAGGATTTATTTATGTGGACATGAATGTTTTGAAATTAAAATTTCTTTCAAAATCTTCAAAGTTGTATGGGACACTTTGATTCAAAGATCTCCTTATTAAATTTTTTAAATGGTTTTGAAAATGGTTTGGAAATAAAATTGATTATGTCAATATCTTGAAATGATATATTGTGATTGAAATGTGTAAATGTTATCTTTCCTTTTTTCTTGTTTTATGTGTTATGAACATCTTATGGTTCTTGGGCATTTATTACATATACAGGTGGTTCCATGATAAACCTGGGGCGGGTGATCCCAGATAGCTCTCCAATGCATTGGGCAACATGACAGAGGTAAACGTTAATGTTTCTCTTAAGAGATTTAGGGAATATAATATGATGGTTATTCCAAATGTAACTCCCTAAATAGCTATGAAAGCTACAATGTAATTATGTTATGTATTCCATAAGTTACCTTTATGATTTATGATTTCTTTGTGTTATTCATAAATCTTATGATTTCATGAGCTATGTTATGTTTTAAAAGTAAGTTTTCATTTATTTGTATTTATTTATGGTTTAATGTTTCCTTTACTTATTTTATAACCATTAATGAGATTTTTATTCTCATCCCAAGTATTTAAATGTTTTTCACAGGACTTAAATATGAATAGGGTCAAGGATGGGATCAAGGAAAAGTCATGTAGTCTAAAACATGAAACTAGACATGTTTATTTTTATAAGATTTTTTATTTTATGAAAAAAATAGAAACTGAGAAGAAGTGTCTACTTTGTAATTTTTGAGATGTAATGTAATAGTTATAGCCTAATTCTCTAAAACTATAAACCTGAAAAGATCCCCAATGTGATTTCTTGAATTAACTCAGGATTGCGTAATGTTTAAGGTCGGGTCCTTATAGTTGGTATCAGAGGTCGGTTTAGACAACTTTAGGGATTAGGAGTTTTCGTTAAACACAAAGTTAGTCTCTATGTCAATTATTTTTGTTAAATAATTATTTTATGACTTTTTCTAATCAAGGAATGTTAGTTACAAATGGAAGGAGGAGGATATCAAAAAACATTCCTATCTCTTCATAATGACATGCTTACAATAATTATTACAAAGTCGTGTTCAGTTGATTGTGAAAATTTTTCTAACAGACAACTCACTTGAAAGAAATTATTTGAGATATCAAACACCACCAATATACCTCGGTATCATCATGGATCATGGGTTGTATTTAATCAAATCCAATTTTTGAAATATTCTCATATTTTCAAGAAAGGTAAATATTATCAATGCATTTTCAAATATTTTACCTTATCACAAGATTTTGAAGCATATTATGATATTAAAAAATGTCCTAATAAAGGATACCCTTAAAAAACCTATTTATATTTTCTTTTTAAATTGTAGTCATTCAGCACATACTTATGGTATTTTAAAATGATCATTTATTGAATATTTTAACTCAAACTCGGTCTGACTGTTTTTTAGAAAGAAATTTTTATCAAATTTTTTGAAATTATATGTCATACATGATTATTTTTCAAAACTATTTGTCTATGAACACCCATATGACCCAAGTTGTATGAGGTGTATTTGGATAGAGGAAGCAGATGATTTTGAAGGATCTCTAAATCATTGTTTCAATGCATAGATCTTCTACCTATGTGAACAAGATGATAATGAAACCATATGGACACCATGATCAAGGTATGATGTTCTATCTATTGGTAATAGTTTTATTTTATCATATGGAGATGAAAAAAATAACAATATATAAGGTGTTGAGGTATTAATGTATTGGGATGAAAATGAAAAGTATAATAAATCCCTTGAGGTTAAAAAATGTTAGGGTTGTTTTTTAGTTTTATAAAAAGAACAACCCGTAAGATGGGTGACAACCTGTCAGATCCGGAAAGTTTGTTGGAATCAAACCCACAACCGAAGGGCGACAAGGGTGCATCGCCTACCACTGGCCTATGTGAATTCCCTGGTTAGTATGACTTATTATTTTATGTTAAATTATTTTATGGATCAAGAATAAGTTGATTTGGGAACTTATGTTTTATCAAATAGATATCCTTAATATAGGAAAATGATTCGATTATTAAGTGTTAAAAGTTATTTTGAAAGACGTTTTCACTTTTGGGAACACTATATGCTTAAGAGAAATAGAATACTATAAGATATCATTTGTGGAGTAATGGTTAAAATTTTATTTTGGAAGAATATATGTATTTATTGTGGACATGTGGTGATTTGGGTTATTTATGGAAATGATTAACCTGTCATAGAGAATATGTGATTAGGTTAATTACATTTCAGTATGAGAATTTAAGATTAATCAATGTTTTTGGAGATAAATGTGAAGATTTACTGTTGAAGACTACATGATCCAATTCTTCTGAGTTTTGGGTTTCAATATTATTTTGGATTATATTGAATAATTTTGAGGATAATTGTGTATTTAATGGTCTTTGTTGAACTTTGGGTACTTTTTTTTGAATTTTAGCGACTAATAGTAGTATTTCTTTTTATAAAGGATTATACTTTTGAGGATTATCTTATCTCGTACTAACCATTTTGGTTTTGGTTGATGTCTAAAGACATGGAAAATATATAGTTCATTTTTTTGTGGATTATGCGATACTCTAGAAGTTGATTCTAGTGCTTTTGATGTGAACAAGTCAGTTTGAATACTCATCGTTTGGAGAAAAGATGAGTTTTTGGTAGAAATCTAGTAAAGGATGAAACTCTACATGAAAAGTAAGTATATTTCCTTATGTTTTTAGTTAAGCTCATAAATAAATTCCTCAACTTTATGAAAATTAACTTAAAACAAAAAACATTGTTCATTATCCTTTCCTACTGGGGAATCAAAGACTGTTTAACCCCTCAAAAGTTTGTGATTTTTTGGTGAATATCTTTCTCCTAATCAGGTTTTATATCACTCTCCATCAGAACTTGATGGTTAGTTTCTCTTCAATATCCATGTTTTCTTACATGGAATCCTAGTATAGGTTGTCTCGGGTGACCTTTGTACTTCTCTTTCTTTCTTTTAAAGTGATATTTTTATTGACTCTTTTTTCGATGTGGGACTTTCAATGATGTTTCTGAGCCCAATTTTAAAATTGTGGGGATGCAATTCCTAAAAGGGGGAGGATGTAACAACCTAGGTATTTATAGAATAATAATTTTTAATTTTTATAAATACTTATGAATAAGATATTAATTTTATGTTAAAGGGGACGCTTTTTCTGATACCATACTCAACACCCAACAACAGATTTCTCTGAAATCTTACATTGCACACAACGTTGAGTTATATAGAAAAATAATATAATAATTTTATTAATATAAATGGTAGTTAACACCGAAGAATTTTGTTGACGAGAATGAACAGAAATAACTAAAATATTATTATACATCTTTTCTAAATGTATTTACATTTATCCAATAAATTTTAGAGGATTAAGATGAGAACGAATCCAATTTTAATCATGAAATGCTCTAATAATCTTTAAAAGGTTGCTTTACCACATTTTGATGGTGAACCCTTTTTAAATATAATTTTTACCGCTTTTATAGGTTATATTTGACAAAATAAAATTCTTCTTTAGAATTGGGGCATAAATATTTACTTTGGGTAAATTTTTGGTATTTTTCTGATAAAGTTAATTTTTAATGAATAGTGAAAAATACCGCATTTTAATTCAAAACTTACTTTTTGAATAATTGATTTATATAGTTATATTGTTATTTTAATTGGTTTTCAAGTGTAATTGGATTATAATTTTAACATTTAATCCAATTTTGGTCTTTGTAATAAATTTTACTTTTAAATTGGATATAATCAAATGTCAATCTTTTGATAGTTATTGTTTCTTAAAAACACGCTTTTTGGTTTTGACAACAGGAATTAATTTTAAATTAATTTCTGTAACTTATGTGATTTGAATTCAAAAAAATGTATTCCATATTTGGAATAATGATATCCAAATTTTGAAAATTTTTAACTTTTATTTTTAGACATTATGAATATTTACTTCAGTAATTATTTTATTTACCATGGTTAAAGGGAAAATCTGGTAAATAAGGATAAAACATAATATTATAATAATATTAAATTACCTTTACACTTTTCCTAGACCTATTGGATGAGATATTTTTTACCATGTTCATCCTTGGGTTCATTTGTGGATCCCATAGAGCCACTTGGGAGTGATAATGACACAATATATAAATTAATTTAAAGTTAAGGAAAATGTTACAAAAACATATAACTTTTAGTAAAACAATTTTTATATGGGGTTATATAACTAATATCTTAGACTATAAATATTAATTTGAAAGTTAAAAAGATTTAAGACATCATGGTATTTAATTTATAATTTTTAGGTATTAAATAAATAAATTTATTTATGACACAATGATTATGCATTGATTACCTTATTAATGAATGATTTAAATAAATAAGATTATAAATACTAAACAAATATCCCATAACAGTCAAATTATTATTTTATTATTTTATTTATAACATTAGTCATCTTATATTTGAAAATAATTAGTTTTGTACCTTTTCAAACATAAAATAAATTTATAATAAAATAATACTTTCAAACTTTCTTAAAGAGCCCCTCCTCCCCATTATAAAAATCCCTCACTTCTAACCTTTAATCACACCTCTCAATACCCTTTTTCTCATCCAAAATCTACCCAAATAAACTCCCAGAATCCCCATATTCCACATATAAGCCTTAACCTATACATAAGGCACTTCAAAAATTTATTTTGGATCAAACCAAAGGGAGTTACCCAATTTAAAGGTGACGTCTTGTCTCAAGTTATTTTCTTTTTTTTACTTCTCAAACCCCCTAAACTCTCTTCATTGCATTATTTTATAACAACCCCAATATATTAAATATACTAGGTTTTTTATTATAATAATTCGAACTAAACCTACACACACCTCCATTTAATGGATATGAACATACTGTTTCTGTGGATGGCGAACTACTGCCTCACGAAACGATGATTGTTCAATATTCTTCTAACACCTCTCATGGTTGAAATTATGATGGAACTATATTTATATGTGATTTATAATATATTTATATTCTCTCTATTCTTATATATTTTTCATTTACATCATACCTTTATTCTTTCCATAATGCGTAAACATGATAATTTCATTTGAGGAAGTGCAGACTACCGCCCCCTCAAAGTGATATGACTCGTTCATATCATACATGGAACATATAAATGATGGTATTAATGAACATATGTAATGTATATAAAATATTATATTATAATTTAATTATAATATACCTATGTATCATTATGTTTTAATTTCTTTAAAAATGAAAAAAAAATAAATGAAAGTAGCATTCATGCATACGTACGGCTTACCATCTCCATGAACGGTGCATTTCATTTCTTATGTCCAAGTTTTGTAGAATATTATAAATACATATATACTGGATATATATGATATATATTATATTTAAATCATGAATATCATTCTGGAGATAATGTACTTTTGACCACATGGACAAATCGTAATTATAACAAGTTCATTTTTAACTCAAATTCCGAACATCAATAAAATGTCTGATATAAACTCAAATAATTAACAAGTTTTTATTTCAAGATAATAATTGATATAAAAGGAAGAATAAACTTAAAAATGTTTCTAATGAAAGTATAAATTAACTAAAGTTTATTGTTCAGAAATAACAAGGAACAAATGAGTCAAGTTAGACACAAGGTAAGAGTAACTTCTTTACCCAATTTCCATTCATTGAGTTGAACTTATACTACTTGATTATGTCATGATATAAATATGTGTGAATTACCTGTGGTTTTTTTACACTTAACATCCAATTATATTGGGTTTATTTATTTTTTTCACACATAGTTTTTTCATTGGTTTATCCTAAATTTAATGATACTTTCTTTGTTAGGGGTTTTCATCTCACTTTTTATTCTCGTGAGATTCATGATATATTTTCACTATTTACTTTTGTAAGGTGTATGTACTGCCCATGATTGTATTAATTATTTAATATAATTTAATTTAGGGGCATTTACATCATCATTTTATTCTCTTTCTTTCATGTGGTTTATGTTTCATAAGTTACCAAATCGGTAAGGGAACCTTTCACCGTACTCTTTTAGTCAAAGAATTCTTTTGTGTTATATCTTTAAATTTCCATTATATTATGTTGGGATATGTTCTTATAAATCATTAATGATGTAAATTTTATTTCCAAGTTATGGGATAACATTTTCTCTCTCATCAACACATTTTTTAAATTTTTAAGTGACGTCGTTAGGCTGCCAAATTTTCGTAAGGGACTCTGTCTCAATCTTCTTTCATTTGAGGCATATCTTGATATTGTGCACCTTTATTATCCTATAAGATGTATATAATACAGTTTGACATATTATATCCTGAATATATTTATTCTCATGATATTATAATCATTGATTATTATTATTATTCCTCAATTATTTGTATTCAAGCGTTTCTCATTTGGTTAGGAACTCTTTAACTAAAATATCGTTTTAAATGCTTTAAAGATTTATTCATATAAATAATTCTCATTAATTTAAATGTTTTAAAAATGGTTTCATGGATTTATTTATATGGATATGAATGCTTTGAAATTAAAATTTCTTTCAAAAGATTTAAATTGGTATGGGACCCTTTGATTCAAAAATCTCTCTATTAAATGTTTTAAATGGTTTTGAAAATGGTTTGATAAAACTTTTATTATCTCAATATCTTGAAATGATATATTTTGATTTCAATGTGGAAATTTTATCTTTCCTTTATTCTTGTTTTATGTTTTATGAATATGTTATGGTTCTTTGTCATTGTTTATGTATATGGGTGGTTCTGTGATAAACCTAGGGTGAGTGAGCCCGAGATAGCTCTACAATGCATTGGGTAATGTGATGGAGGTAAATGTTAATGTTCCTCCTAAGAGATTTAGGGAATTTTTGATGGTTATTATAAATGTAACTCCCTAAATATTTGGGAAAGATATAACGTAAGTATGTTATGAATGCCATAAGTTACCTTTATGATTTATGATTTCTGTGTGTTATTCATAAATCTTATGATTTTATGAGGTGTGTTATGATTGAAAAGTATGGTTTAATTGATTTGTATTTATTTATGGTTTAATATTTCCTTTCCTTATTTTATAACCCTTACGAAGATTTTTATTCTCATCCAAAGTTTTGAAAAAAATTTCACAGGACTCAAAGATGAATAGGGTCAAGGATGGGATCAAGGAAAAGTCATGTTGTCTAAAACATGGAAATTGACATGTTTCTTTTTTTAAGATTTTTTATTTTATGAAAAAATGGAAACTGAGTAGAAGTGTTTACTTTATAAATTTTTAGATGTAATGTAATTTTTATGGCCTAATTTTCTAAAACTCTAATCCTAAAAATATACTCAATGAAAATTCTTGACTTAACTCGGGATTATGTAATGTTTAAAGACAGTTCCTTATAACATGAACCACCCGACACTCACAGCCACACTACTAGCCTCAACACCACATGAACAACACAGACATAAGGCTGAATAGATTCACACACAGCACATAGCCACACCAATAGGGAAAGGTTTATTAAGTTTTAGAAAACACTCTTTCTTTAATTTTACATGATAAATCATGGGTTATCAGAGAACGAGTTTGATCCTATGGAATCCATTTAATTAACCAAATATATGTGATTAATCAAGTTTTTCATGTTTACAGCCATTCAACAAAAGATTAAGAATAGAATTAATGGGTCCTATGTGAAAACATAGACCGCCAACAGCCATAATTTTCAAATGGCATACACCGAACATTATTCACAATATCGATCAAAGATAATAGTTAAAAACAATGAAAGAATCATTATTATCTACCCATCTCCTAATTTATTACATCTTATTATCTTCATTAAATTTGGTTTCAACCATATTCACAAGGGTACATTAGTACACCCACGCAGCATGATACACAAAGGAAGGAGAGACGAAAAAAATCCCTACCTAGAACAACAGACGATCAATAATTCTTCCTTGTATCAATAATAGGGGGTCGTGCGAGTAGTATGAAATACTCTATGGGAGAACCGAACATACTGCTACAACATAAGAACATGAATCCTCGGGGAAGAATGGTTCTGGGTGTACCAAGAGAAAATGAAAGGGTTTAAAGGAAGTGAGGATCACAGCTTTAGAAAATCCAGATCCTATATCAACAAAAGGAAATGGTTCCAAGGGTTATTAAAGTCAAATCAGGGTCAAGACCACCCTTTTTAACTATTTCAATGCCCCCGAATCATTATGATATTAAATGTATGATTAATATCCTTTGAAATTCCTTTATAAATGCTCAAACACTGCTTTAAACTCGATTTACATAAAATAAAATAAAAGAGGGGTGATACTGGAAAAAAAGGGAAAAGCTGGAAATGACTCATCTAAGGGTGAGTCACCGATACAAGTCACCTACAGTGAGTCACCAACGCCTGACTCACCAACATGAGTCACTGAAACGACTCATCAATATTATTCTCCAACACTACTCACTGACGCCACTCACTAATGCCACTCACTAACGCCCAACATATTGACACCTTGACCTACCGACACCCTGAGTCACTGATGTCCTAATTCAATGATGCTAAGATACAGATATTAACCAACTGATGTTGAGATACTGACATGACTCACCAACTCCTAACTCACCAATGAAAAAACTAAAAATTAAAAAAACTCTTTAAATGAGACATTGTAGCCTCCCAAAACACCCCAAACCCTGGATTTTGACAAAGTAATGGACCATGGAGGTCTATGCCATTACAAAAATGAATATTAATCTTGTTTAATTTTGTTACCACTGAAAAGGGTAAATTAGGTAATTTACGTTTAAAATAAAATGATATGGATTATAAAATGACCATAAAACCTACCCAAATTTTATTGGATGAATTGTATTCCACACTTAACACCTAAGTATCTAAATTTAGTTGTTTAATGAACACTTTTCTTTAAAGGATACTTACATATATTTTAAAACGATGAAAGTTGCAAAATTTCACTTTCTTTTTCTTAAATATATCTTATGTGTCCACATGGGGACAATGGTGGGTTATGAATGAATCTAAGTGTACATTTTTAACATAATAAACATATTTTCATAATTTATATTTATTTATGGCTTTTTTGGATACTTAGATGATGTTATGGTGTTTATAATATTTCATTTAATGAAATGTCAATAATGTAACATTCATGTTATTAATAACTATGTCATTTTTTAATATGGGGCCATATAGAAGATATATTTGACTATAAATATTAATTTAAAATTTAAAATATTTATCTACATCATGGTGATTTATTTATAATTTTTAGTGATACTATAATTACCAAAAATGTTAATACAATACTGATGGATTAATTATTCAATTAATGAAAAAATAAAATAAATAATATTCAAAATATTAAAATGAATATAATTGGAGATAATTATTATCATAAAATAATTTTCTATATCACTTTGAAATTACATGGATGTATTAAGGGAATATATTTTATGTTATCATCTTGTATGTATATTTATAAAAGTCAAAGTAATGAATAGTGTCACAATTAGTATTAGTGATATTTTAAAATAAATAATATTTTAATAAATTATATAAAATTCCTAAAAATTTTATTTTCATAAAAATAATTTGGATAAGGTTTAAAATTTCATCCATGATTCATTTATGTGTCATGTTTCATTTTATAGTAACTATATAACCTTTAATGAGTACAAATCTATGTTGTCATGGTAATAATTAAAGGAGTTAAATAAGGGTTAAAACCTAAAGGTAAAGGTATAAATTTCATTATAACTTATCTAATTTCTATTCGATGATAGTATTTCCTCCCATGATCAAATTATCTTTGAAATTAATATGTTTGGATCTCTTTGTAATTGAATATTAATTTATATTAATTTAATTTTTTGAGAACTTCCAAGAGTGCCCCTCCCCTATCTTGTAAAAGGGACTATATTCTTCTCATTTCATTACACGTAAAAACCTTGGTTCATCCAAGACCTACCAAAATACATTCCTATAATCCATACCCAAATTCTAGAGCCCTTATTTTAGTCATATAATAAACTTTATTTGTCTTAAGGTTTCAAAAAATGGATTTTCTAAAGAATAAGAGGTTAAAGAATGCTCATGGGAAGCGTGATGTATGAGATTATATTATTTTAAAAAATTAAATTATATCTAAATTATGTTTTATTTAAAAAAACTTTTTTAAGGGAAGAATTTATTATCAAATTTTTATATTTCCAAAATAATATTTTTGAAAGTAGTATTATTATTTTCAAAATCTGATAATATCAAAATTATTTTTTCTATTTTTCAGAGTTTCCTTGCTGTAATAATTTTCATCAATTCTTATAAATAAAATTTATTTTCAGAAATTATTAATATTTATATAAATTTATGTCCAAATTGTTATTATATATGGTCATATTATATATTTTCTTAAGATGTGTCTTTCATTATAATACAAGTAATTGTTTTATTTTTAATATATTTATATTCATGTCTTAAATGTAACTAATTATTTTCTTAGAAATGTATTTCTCTGAAAAGTGATCTTTTAGTCAATATTAGAATTTATTAAATTATATTATTCTATGAAAATAATATATGTAATATTTCAAAAGGTTTTTAATGGGTTAATAATGAGAAATTGTGATCTTTTGAAAATGTTTTCTTAAATTAAATTTCGGCATGTGAGTATCGAATGAGAAGATGTGGAATGAGGAGTGAACTCGTGACATTAACAAAAACTTTTCCTACATGTTATACTACTGTCGCCCACAAGTATTTCTTAATATTTCAAAAGTATAATTTTAATCCATAAAATTTTTATTATTTTTAAATTGTTTTTATGGAGCAATCTAATTATTTTTAAAAGGGTATTTTTGAATGGTTTTTAAAATGAGAATTATTTTTAAAAGGTTTTGAAAATTATTTTTCATAAAACCCTATCATATTATTTTTAAAACTTTTATATAATATCAAATACTATATATTTGATATAAAATGTTTTTAAAATAATTTTTTGTGTATGTTCCACTAATTTTAAAACCCCTTAATGAGAATTCTTATGCTTATCCCAGGTTTTAAAATATTTTTCGTAGGAATTTTAGAAGTTCTTAGGTGGATGGTTCAATATAAGAAGTTAACCCATGGGAATCGATTTTTTTATTTTATAATAATTTTTTTATAAACTCTGATATTACATAATGTATTTTCCTAATCCTCTAGAACCTAGACTGGAAAAGGTTCATCAATGTTAAAATTAAAGTGAATGTTTCAATTTTATTTTAATAAAAAAATACACAACATGCTTGTATATTAGATCTAGAAGAGAGGGTCTCTGGTATTTACATTCAAATGACCTTTTACCATTACAAATATACTAAAGTTGTTTTGAAGATTATGAGTTGAACAACCTCAAAACAACTAACATAAAAAATAAAAATATAGTAAATTAATAAAACATGGTAATAAATAGTTCAAAAAGAGTAATAATAAGGAATTTAAAATGAAAATGTTCTGAAAAAATCATAAAATGTTATTATTGATGCGGCTTTACGACGTACGAGGCGAGTTGAGGCTCGAGGAAAGGATTTTCTTTTAAAAATTTATTTATATGTTTTGATGTATTCCTCTCAATTATTTTTCCATTATATCCATAATATTTATATTGTTTTATAAATTATTATATATATATATATATGAATGATTAGTTATGATCATTTTCTTTTTAATTTGACCATATTTACAAAATTTTAAAAATGAATTTCTTTTAATTTTTTCCACATGAAGGATTCTTAACTTCTATACAAATTTTTGTAAATAATATAATTTTATGATTTGTTTTCTTGAATTAACTTTCCCACTTTAATATATTTTCTTCATTATGATTCTTTCAAATTATTTATGGTTTTTCAAATTAATTTATATTTCCATCATCTTTTGAATTTTTTTTATTTTAATGTTATCCAAAGAAAAGAAAACATATTATTTTCTTAAGAAGATAATTTTTAATTATCTTATAAAATTTAAGGGTTAACATTAATTTTCCTCTCAAAATGGAATTGGTTATACCATTTTTTAAATAATAATATTTTTAAGGGTTAACTTAAGATTTAGTGACTATGGGTTGAAAAGTAAGATTTTATGATTCTTATGGTAAAATGAAAGCTCATATTTTTTTATTCATTTTATCATCCATGAACATTATATATAATGATTGGTGAGTCTGGGATAGCCATCCAGTGCATTTGGTAATGATTTATTCTCTATTAAAATGATATTTAAATTAACTATTGAACTTATTACATTATAAGGGTGACTTGTTGTCATGACCCGTCCCCCCTCCCCCCCTCGGGGCTCGTTCTGTGACTACCCCAAACCCACCATCCATAGGCCAGGGGCTGGAGACAAGCACCGAAAGGCATATTCTCTAAAACATCAAGGATTTTCCTTTATAAACTGTAAACTCACACAAACCAAGCACACAACATATACTAAAGAAACAAATGGGGGAACTGAGCATGGATCTGAGCCTCCTGCTCCCATGTTCTCTCTTAGAGTTTCTCGTGCTGCCAGTGAATATGAACCAGAGGTATCGACCGCCCTTGAAGTACCCGCTCATGTCGATCCTCAATCTCTAATGGAACCTCCGTAAACCTGACCCCATCATCTAAGTCTATCTCTCCATGGTCGATAACATGTGATGTATCATGCACACATCTCCTCAGTTGTGACACATGGAAAATATTATGCAGTCGATGCATTTGTGGGGAATGAGATAGACGATATGTCACCTCTCCCACTCTACTTAAAATATAGAGAGGTTCGAAGAACCTTAGAGAAAACTTTCCACCCCAGCTAAATATCTGCAAACCTTGTCGATGTGAGACCCATAGGAAGACATGATCTCCCTCCTCCGATTAGCATAAGACTTCTACTGGCTCTGAGAAGTTTTCACTTTCTAACAAGTGAGGCATCGTGATAAAAAATCTTCCACTAATTTCTTCATACCTTGCCACCAGTATTTATGCTAAAGGTCCTGGTACATCTTCACCACACCAGGATGTACCTCCAGAGGGGACATATGGAACTCCCTCAATACCTCCTCCTGTAGCGCTACTGGTACCACGGTATATCTTCTAAAGAGGACGACGTTCTCCCAACCTTCAAAAAATCAATCAGGTTACTGCCCTTAGGATATATGAGCACATCGACCCTCACAATCAATGCCCCCACGATGCACCTCCCTGACTTGCTGAATGAGTGGGGGAGTGAAAGTCATAGAATGGAGGTAATAAGATTTATCTCTATTCATGAAGGATATCTACAGTGCAACTAGCTACACTAACACCTCACTCAGTAGTTGTAGACCAGACCTCCTTCTGAGTGCGTCTGCTACCACATTCCCCTTCCCAGGAGTATAGACTATCTCAATGTCATAGTCCTAGAGGAACTCTATCCACTCATGTTGGAAATTGAAAACTCAAAACTCCTGCTTCCACGAGGGTAAGGTTGGCCGACTCATGAGTGATAGGGTGCACCCTCCTATGCAGAATTTTATCCTATGCTTCCTGGGATTCCTTTTTCCGACCAAGGAAAATCCCATTCCAACGTTGTAGGTAAACCACAACCTTTTTGCCAAATAAAATCAATCTAAGTATGAACTGTGGATGTCCAGTCCATACCCAAACTAATATTGTAATGATTAAACACTACCACCAAAAGGTTCCAACCGAAACTCTTGCCTCAAGGGTCAAATCACACCATCAGCATGATTGTGATTATCGAGTCTCCTCCCAAAGATATTTCCAGATGTGAGGGTAAAGTCAACAACTTAACCTGAAGCTCTAAGTCTTGGACAAGATTCGTGGACGGATAAAATGTTTGGTACCTATTTCTATTGATACAGCATCTAGTAGTAGACAATGATCGTTCATCAAATCATTCCTAGAGCCCTTGGGTCGCACTCCTTGACCATATGAAGATACTCCCTTACCGTATCCTCTAGATCCCTGAGCCGGGTGGGGACAAAAAAGTGGGGTGGTTGTAACATGTCAAAATTTACACCACCTCATGCTGCTCTCCTAGCTCTGATTCTACATCTGCATCCCTATAGGTTCATCTATCCCTAACACTTCTTCTTCCCGAAACATTTTTACATGACCAAGTCTCTGAGACTGGTGTTAGTTTCATGTTTTCCCACTACTAACATTCATTGGTGTATCTTCTCATCCAAAACACATTCAACCACAAAGGTTCTCTCTATCACCCTAACATAGATAGGAATGCATAGAGAAATAGTATTGTCTTGTATTTTACTAAAGACACCTCACTCGGAAGTCTGAGCCCTGAAGAAATGATCGTATCATATTCATTGAGTACTAGGAATGGTCCGTACACCTCGATGAATACTCAGCAACCGACATGTCATCCTGTCGAAGTTGTAGAAGCTCTAGAGAACCGTCATCCACCTCCTCAATTCAATCCTTAGACTCTTGTGAGTCGATATCGCCTTGGAACCTGAGGGGTATCTGATGATGAAACTTTTGTAAGGCACAAAGCCTAAATATGTATTCTATCTGTACTTCCGGTTGTAACTACTACCCAACGGGAAGTGATATATATGAAACACTACCTGAAGGTACTATTTCAGGAAACGGTCTATCTATTGAAGCCCCATCATTATGCGGACCATCCACATTATCACTCACTGGAAAATACTAGAAGCTAAGATAACCATATGCTCTACTGGTGTCTCAACAAGGCCGAAAACTCTAGCCACAACCTCCAGCCAGTCCTTAGCTGTCTGAGAATTTGTCTCACCCCAAAACCCCGGAGGCCTCTGCCGCTGGAACTTGTGCAATGCACTCAGTCAACATGCATCCTCTACTGGTGGAGCTGGTGGAAACTCTCGTCCAATAGGTAGTGGTGTTGTTGGTACACCACTAGAAGGTGATAACACCGTAAGAGGGCCCCACATCGAGGCCTCGTCGCTTGGTGGGCTGTCATCATGTAATCTCTTGGGAATCCTAGATGGATGTCTACGTGGCGGCATCACAATAAGGAATAGGTATGCCATGGTCATTAAGTTGTACCTAGTGAGATGACTCCAAATAATTCAAAAGAAAAACATTTAAAAAAACACACGCAATTAGTGTTTTCATGCACTGAGTCAGAAATTAGAATTCAGGGTCTTAGTGTATGGATATGTCGGTCGCTGCACCAACACTGGACTCCCCGAATTGAAAACCACACTCATAACACTTAACACTATTGCTTTACAGAAAATATTAGAGTCTTAGTTGTTCAGTAGAACTGAACTCCTCTAATACCACTTTGTCACGACCAGTCCCCCCTAGGTCCCATTCCGTGACTACCCAAAGCCCGCAATCCATTGGCCTGGGGCTGGTGAAAAGCATCGAAGGGTGTAATCCCTAAAATGGGAAGGAATTTCCTTTATAAACTATAAACTCACACAAACTAGGAACACAAAAAGATACAAGTATAAAGTAAACTATATAGTAAACATGGTGTGTACAAAATGTATAGGGGGTCGTAATATAAGCCCAACTAGAAAGAACAAGTAAAACTGAAAAGTACAAGTAAAACTGGAAAGTACAAGTAAAACTGAAAACAGCTCCTGTGAACACCTGCCAATGATTCTACATGAAGGGTAGGTACAGTTCTCAAATGGTCGTCTCTGTTGTATGCCTCGTCTAAGGTCCACCTCTGAGCAGTCTCCAGTCCCGGTAGCCCCATCCTCAGTCAGCATTGTATATCGTCTACACAAGACACAACAAGATGCGGGTGTAGCCCATGCAGGGTGAGTATGACAATACTCAGTAGGGACTTAGAGACCCCATAGGTCTCCTACAGTTCTACAAAACAAAACCACAAAGAAATACATCAACTCTACTTAGGTATATTCCCATACATACACCTAAGTTGTCAAGATATACACATCTCATACAAGAGAGAAGAATACCCCAAAGGTAACACCACGAAGGTAACACCATGAAGGTAAAAGTATCACATAGGTAACACCATGAGGGTTACACCATGAAGGTAAAAGTACCACATAGATATCACCACGAAGATAGTACCATGAAGGTAAAAGTACCACATAGGTATCTCCATGAAGATACTACCATGATGTTAAAAGTATTACACAGGTATCACCATGAAGATAGTACCACGAAGGTAAAATTATTAGTTCAAACATAGTCTCAAATCAAACTAGGATTTCAGTGAAGTATAGAAGTATATATGATTAGTCACAAAGCTAGATCATCTTATTCTGTCAAGAGGCACTATTGCTGATTATATGAAGTCTGGACCACACAGGATCGATAGGTACTAACCCCTGGAATGACCCACACAGGATCTAACCCACACAAGATCGGTATGTGCTGACCCAGACAGGATCGTTGAGCGTTGACCCACACAGGATCGCTATGAATGCTATAGCCAGTCACAGATTCTCTAGCCCTAGGAACAAATAACATTCCCATTCATAATGTCGAACACCTCAGTTGATAGATAACTCCCCCTCTAACGAGTATAGTGAGCCTACCGTGTCAGAAAGAGGTGCTTCCCACTAACCTTGGACTTCTGAGGTACTCCTCCTTTCAAGTACCATGGGTCTGCCGCATCACACAGAGGTGCTCCCCACCGTGGGTCTGTCGCGTCACAGAGAGGCACTCCCCCTCATGGCCTAACGAGGTACTCCTCCTGTAAAGTACCATGGGTCTGCAGCATCACATAGAGGTTCTCCCTACCATGGGTCTATCACATCATAGAGAGGTTCTCCCCACTGGACCTATTGAGTCACTCCGAGTCGAAACGGTCAGCAGTCGTCAAGTCTCAGCCAGTCGTAGGGTTCCATACATAGCACGCATGGGAGAACTGCTCCCCAAGTTATCGTTCACACCTCAAATTCTTCAAAGTCCCACAAATAAGTATCCCAAAGGTCTATCACGTCATAAGGGACCCAATGTAATAGACGGCACATCAATCGAACTCCCGGTCTATAAGTTTTTAGCGTTTCCACTCCAAGGGCCCGGTTGGATTCGGGGTTTGATCCTAACCGGTTGTACTCCAACATTACCCAAAACTCAAGTGGATTATAACAATAGGACCATTTCCATCCAAGAATTTTGGTTCCATATACGATTCGTCAAACGGATGCCTGAATCACAAGCTATGGCCACAAAGAAGTAACTAGGTCCAGATGGGCCCGAGTCTGGTCCGACCAGGTTGGACAGACCCAGCCTAGGTCGACCTGAACAAGTTCGGGTCAACCCAGCTCGATTTGGGTTCGGCCTGGTTGGCTTGGACTGCAGTGGGCCCAGACCGCTAGGTCGTGGTCCGTCCCGGCTCACGAAGGGGGCGGCCCGGCCCGACCCACTAGCACGATTCGCTCGAGCTAGCACCGAAGGGGAAGCATCCCCCTTTCGTTCAGAATGGAAATGGGCAGTGCCTTTAGGCACTGCAAAGTCACCGCGGGACCCGAGCGTGTCCCACCGAACCACAATGGTCGGCTGGTGTTCCAACCGATCATCCTCTCAGTAGCGTGGTCGCGTGCCACTTCTCCACCATGGAAGGCACAACTAGCCTCTCTTCAGCCTCCACCACGCAGTCGGCCAAACGTCGGCCGCCACCCTACCCCGCCGCGGCTGATGGGCCGCAACTTCCTCATCATCTGGCTGTGCAGAAACACGCCACCCTTCCATCCACATGATCGGTCGGGTATCGGCCGCCGTCTTCTTCCGCGAGCCATTGCGGCTTCGTTCCAAGCCCGAAAAATAAAAAGATCTCATATTCGTGATCCTCAAGTCAAGGGCTCTGCATCCATATGTCATTCTCATAAAAACGACGTGTTTCCAGTGCCAATAAATATTTGTCGTCAAAGAACGCACAAAGAATGTATGAATAATGCAAGATAAGAGGCAAGGTATATGTGCGGGATGATGGCCATGTTCATTTGGACATCTTCATTGTGAAACTAGAATATGAAGAATCGATAAATAAATTCAATAATATAAATCCCCTACCTCAATTTTCTATTAGAGGTGGTGCGAGGAAGGAGATGAAGATAGTGAAGTCACTAACGTCTATCGCTCCTACAACAGGCTCTAAAGTAGGTTCCTTATTCTTGATCCGGAGAGCGTTCTTTGTTGAAGAGGTTATTCATCTAGAGGATGTTAATCCAAAGGATCTCCTTTTCTAAACCCTTTCCTATTGAGAGGTGTGGTGCCAAATTAATCGGTTAAAATTTAATATTGGAACATCAGTGGGAAAGTCCCAAGAGTTAGAAAGTTGATTCATTAATTTAGAATTAATGAATCCTATTAATTAAAGAATAAATTGGTTTCACCTTTTGTGTAACTGGACATTTAATTCCCAGCATTAAATGCCTGACCACTCTCATGTGGTCCCCACATTCATGATTAAAATGGGAGTTTTCAATTTCAAAAATAAAATAAAGCATGTTTATTTTATTTTCTCCCACAAAAAGTTAGAAAACTAATTTCCACCCTTGACCTTCTATGGTTGAGGTGAAGGTCTTCTCAAGTGAATATCAGCTCTGCAAGTTCAACAGTATCCTCAGATTTCAATTCCGAGCACTGGTTCAAAAGTTAAAAAACGCCGCTCGCGCAGTTACTGAACGTACCCGAAAAAAGGTTCGTAAAATTAGTAACAGTCACTATCGACCTGTGCTAGTCAAGGTTAGGCTATCCCTAGGTGAAACATGCCCAAAAGAACCCAACAGTACACTCAAATTTCATATCCGAGTTACCATTTAAATGTTATGGATTTTACAATAAAATAATTGTCACTTAATTATTTTATATAAGGCCAAGCACTACCATTAACTAGTGGCCAGTGCTACCCAATGTTAGTATATGTATAAAGAAATCATACCCTCACGAGTTCAACAATGGTCTCGGATTTTTAATCTGAGTTACCGTTTGTGATTTATAAGCATTTTAATAATAAAATAACTTTATTTAATTATTTTAGTTACGGTTATGCCACTTTCGGGTTTTCTCACAGGAGGCCCGCGCCGACTAAACTTATCTCACCCCTAGGGTAAACCCACCATCCTAAGCATTAAGGTGCCCTCAGATTTCTGATCTGAGTAATCTTTTAAGAGTTATTACACTTTTTTAGAAAAAATGTTTACGCATGCTAATTAAATATTGACAATGCTTCGACAGATCGATCTGGGCACTTTGGGCCTCAGAATCATGCACCGTCAGATTTCGCAGTCTCAAAAAAATTCCATATAATTAAAAATATATATATGGCATTCCCGAGAAATTACTGGTATAGATAACCTTTAAAATAAATATGTTCTTTGATATTGAGGTATTTATGTTTAATTGGGATAAATGGTGATTTGATTTTGGGAAATAAGTTAAATGATATTGATAAATTTGTGGGTTTAAAAATTATTTGTTAGTAGGAGGAATAAAGTTATTTTTGGTAAAAAAAAATTGTATTTATGATAACATTAAATAATAATGGTATATTTTTGGATAGTTAGTTATTTTATGGAAATGTGATTGATATTATTTGAAAGATAAATTTTCACTAAATTTTCGTAAAAATATATATTTTTATCGTTTTATATCATGGTGATTAAAATTAACTTAAGAAAATATTACTATATTTTTTTGAATATATATGATTAGGTTATATATATATTTTATGTGACATATTTAGTGACTTTATGTTTTTTGGGGATAAAAGATTAATTTATTTTAGAAGAATACATGATCGTATTTTTATAATTTTTTAATTTATAATTTGGTCAGGAAAGTTTTGGAGAGTGTTATGGTTTAGTTGTTTGTTGATGAATTAAGCTAATCAGGGTTTTTTAATGATTATATTAAGGTTTTAAATATTAATTTAGTACTTCTTTATAAGATAGGTAATTCATATTTCATTAGGTATTATCATTACTAATTCTAACCATTTTATTTTTTTTATAATTAGTTACAATTAGGAGGACTATTTTGTTTTAAAAATACTTCATAGAATAATGAATAATATTCTTTAATGGATCACATTATCCATAAATAATTGATTTTTGTACTTTGATCTTACAAAATTATTATCGGATATTCATAATTTGAAAGGTGACGTGAATTAGAGGTGAAAACATATTGAAACACCCAATTTAAGGATGAAATTGAACTTGTGGAACAAAAATAAATCATTTAAGAGTATTTTTTCATATAATTTATCTCAATGGTAAAATAATTAATCATTTATATGAAAAATGAGGATACATCTATCAAGTATTGTATGGAAAACATCACCTGAATATCAATATAAGCCTTAAATACTCATTCATATGCATGAATCTTATGTAAGTACAAACAGGGTTTATAAAAACCCATTATGATAAATTTCATAGCCTTGACCTAGATGTAAAAGTTATTGGTGTTTTGGATCTCTCTTCAAAATCTCTATTCCTTTCATGTATTGTAATTCTATTTTATAAATTCTATTATATACCAAAAAATAAATATCATGAAATGTTAATATTACACTTCTATAATAATTTTTGGTGAATTAATAGCCTCTTATCCTCACTTATGGATTTATATTTTACACATCATTTTTTTGTAATGTTTTTTTATAATAAATCTCCTTTTATTGATTCACCTAATCTATTATATGAATATGCTCTTATGTGATTGGTTTAATCTACCTTAAGATTATATTATATTATAATTTCAATTTCTTTTATAGGAATTTATATTATATTATCATAATTTATAATGGTTTTATATCTAAATATTCCTTCTTCAAGACATGTTTTGTATGGTGTACACACTGATCTATTGATATATATTATCATAATTTTCATGTGCTTCAAGTTTTTTATAATTCTATTTCATGTTATACTTTTCATTTTATTTTTATTCACACATTACCAAAGTTGTAAGGGTTTTTCTTGACTCAATATGTTTTTATCCAGTCATAATTTTTTTATTTAACCATGTTTTTCAAATATTGTTATATTCAACCATTTTCTTTATCAAATAGTATTTTCTATTTTTCATTGGTAAATTACATTTTTTTGACATGTTCTTCTTCTTTGTTGAATTTTTTTGATGTTATTAATAATAACTACCCTCCCCTATATTGACTATTTTTCTCTTATATGTCCTTGTTTTTTATATAATATTTTTCTTTTATTATTTTTGAAGATAAATATGTATAATCTTTTGAACATTTTTATTTCACATCATCTCTATTCAGAATGAAAATTAATATTTATTTTTACATGTGATTATGATAAAAAAAATCCAAAAATCCAAAAAAATATTTCTTTCTACATATATATTTTTATTTTATCTTCCACTATAAATTTATTACCTTTACCTTTATTTCCTTACAAAGTGCTATTAATGGGGCTTCAATTTAAAATCATGGTCTTCAATGTCCTCTTTCACCCTTTGAAATTGATTTTGCAAATGTGTTAATGTATGAAGGCACTTCAAAAACCCTTACTCATCAAACTTGAGATAAAATTATGTGGAAAAATTTTCCTTGATGTGGTATAATGTGACAACCCAAGTATTTTTAATAACATTTCACTTTTATTTTTTATTAGGATTTATGATTATGAATTCATATATGATTTAAACATGTAAAAATGTTTATATCATTTCACAAATGATATTATTTAAATATTTAGATACTAATTATACATTTAAAATTTTTATGTATACTTTGTTATGGAAGAGGTGTTTTATTTAAATGTTAAATATATATTTTTTAAATTCATTTCCTATTATGATCTATTTAACGAATTATCAAATTATTGTATATTTTATAAATAGATAATTTTTTAATTATATAAATTCATAATTATATTTATTATTATAATGATATAAGATATAATTTTCTTAAGTTATGGAACAAAAATATTTTTTCATTTGAAAATGAAATAGTTTTTTCTTATATGTAAATTGTCTTTCCATGTATGATATAGTTTTATTTAAATGTTAAATTCCCAATTTTATGAAATTTAATTTCAAAAAAATGGATTTCATTTTTGGTTTCAACATGTCAAAAATATATTAAGATGAATTGTTTGGGTTTTATAAAGAAATATGGTTTTTTTTGAAAAGTTAAATAAAATGTTTTTTTAGAATACTATATATTTTATATATATTTATATAGCTAAAACATGAATTAAAAAAATAATATAACTTATGGGATTAATCATACTGGATGATATACTAATAATTTTATATAATTTTTATTCAAATAATATTAAATGGGATTTATTCCAAGAAAAATATTAATATCATTATCAATGATAATGCAGTTCTTGTGCAACACTAGAAATGTAAATATTGTATTTTTGAGATAATATTTAATAAATTATAAGACAAATAATTACATGAAAGGAAAATTTGATGAAATATAAAATATTTTGGTTGATATTTGGGGATTTTAAATTTATATTGTAATAAAAATATCCAAATATTCACCCAACACTTTCACATGGTAAGAAAATTAAAAATTCATATCCTAAAAATGATATCATGGTTCAAATAGAAATAAATTTTATTTCCTCATGCCAATATGAGCATTTATAGCTCAATCTGATTTCGTAAACTTTTAATCTAGTAGATGGGTTGGATTTTCAAACAAAATTTGAATTTGAATTTCAAGGTTTAGAAACTCTCAAAAGAGTCATTTTAGTCATTTCATGATAGTCGGGTGGTGTATTGATGGTTTGGGAGAGCACCAGAGATTGATCAGGGCTATTCAATCTACTATAGAAACCATTGGGCAACTGATATCCTTTCCATAATCTAGGAAGCCTTGTTGGGCACCCCGAATAGATGTTAAATTATATGGGAGTTTTTTAAAATGATATCAGACCTATAATTTTACTAGGCAACCCCTTCAAACCTAAAATTAGTTTTGGCCCCTCTTCCAAGACTATTTGTACTTCCCAAAAGGGGCCTAATTTTTCTTCATCCACTATGGTGGATTTCATTCATCAAGAGTCAATTTCCTCTATTATCAATGGTGTTGGAGAGTTAGGGGTGGGGATATAGGTCCTCTTCCTTTATATTTTTCATTTTCTTTACTATCAAATAGTGTCTCGTTATTTTAATCTAGTACATCCTATTTTATGGTCCTTTCTCATATTCCATTATTTCATCCATCATAAACCAAAATAGAAGTTTATATATGATGGGTACACTCCTAGGATTTGAAGGTGGGTTCTACCTTTTGTTTAAATCATAATATTTCTACGATTCTATTTTCATGTGTCGTGCATACATTCCAACTCCATCATGGTTTTTTTCAATTTAAATTTAATGTTTTATTTTTAGGGTGAATTAGTTAAATAACCCTTTTAATATTTCTTAGACATTAGGGAATGGTAATTTCAAGTAGAATTATTAGCATCGGAAATAAAATTGATGTGGCTTGAGGTTATAAAATTACTAAATTATGTTTTAAAGGTTAAAAGTGGAAACATTGTTGAAATAAATTGTTTTGTAATGTAGTTTTTCAACCATCAAAAATTATAAATGGTTTTAACCTTTGGAACATACCTAAGGTAGCAGTAATAATGAATTTTAAAGTGTTTACTTGTGTAATTGAAATTGTATTAAAGAAATTTATTGTGATTTGAAAAACATATAAAATAGAGTTGAAGTGGTTAAATGATATTGATGAGGTGTAAGTAAATGTTTTCCTTGGGAAAATGATAAACCTTTTATTAAATGGGATTTGAGATTATGTAATAGAGTGGGTTTGATTAATTGTAATTAATATGGTTAGGGGTAAAGTAAAATGGTAAATCATAAAGTATGTTTTTGAGAAAAATATTATCAATGATTAATTATGTTGTGTGTATTTAATAGAATATTTAGAAAAATATATTTTGTAAAGAGTCCTTGAGATGGAAAAATAGAAATGGTTTTGATTTGAAAATGTGAAATAGTGTTTTGTAGTATGGTGTGTTTTAAGTTGATGAAATTTCCGCTAGGGGTGGTATTATTTTAATGATAAAGAAAACACCATTGGGTGGTTATGTTTTTATTCATTGAATTATTCTTTATTAGAGTTTGTGTTTCATGGATGATAACACTCTCATGGGGTAGGTCTTTGTTACTTGTTTGTTAAACTTGAGGTGAATCTGACCCCTAGGTGTGTTTTTTATAAGAAACATCATATGGGGAGGTCTGTGTTACATGTTGGTTAAACCATGGGTGAATCTAACCCTAGGTGTAATTGGTTGTTCTCGATGGACTATGGGTAAATCTGGCCCACAGGTGTACATGTTGTGCCTTAGGGGTGGGTATATTACCCATTGGTGTTGATTGTTTGACCGAGGATGGGTATATTACACCTTATGGTAGATGGGATTACACGATCATTTCAACATTATCATAGACACCCCATCACTAACAAAGTAAGGTATTTATCATTCCTAGGTTTTATCATTAAGAATGGATTCAGTGTTTTTGTTATGTTTTTTAATTTAAATGTTTTAATTATTTTATTAGATTTTGTTTATATATATCACATTTGCATGCACTTATTATTAGACTTGTTATTTTTGGTACATAGTTGGTGGTGGCCTACTAAGTTATACTCACAACCTATTTAGGATCCTATGGAAAATGTGTACCTGAGTAAATAATATTATTTTTTATAGGGATAGGTTTTGGGTGAGTCCTGATGTTGATTATTATTGGCTCGATATGCTCGGATGGGTATGGATGATGGGATTAGGGAATAATCAAGACCGATTGAAGATGGGTTATTAGCCTTGGTTTTATTTCTAATTTTTGTTAATTTTTAATTATTTTTTATGATCCACCCATGGGGGATCTGATGTGGTATATATAAAACTCAATTATTAGAACACTGAATTTTTTATTAAATTTATTGGAACTTTACATAGTTTTTATGTTTATATGTGGAGTTGTACAGGATTTATTTATTTAGATTTATGTTTTTTGATATGATAATGTGGGTATAGTCTCCCTTTGGTAGCCTCATTGTCATTCTCCATGAGTCTGCTTCCTTTTGAATACACGGAGGCATGCGTGAGGTAATGTAGCGTTCCATCAGTTTGGGCACTATTAAATGGTCTGGGGTGGCGGTACAATAGAAAAAATATATGAATGGGTTTGGAAAATGATATTGATAAAAAAATTATATTTATGTTATTAATTTGTTTTTAATATTAAACAATAGGATACTAATTGAAAACATTTTGGCATCACCAATTCCATGATTTTTCAAGCCAATGAATGATCAAAATAAATAGTTTTAAAAATATTAAAAGTGACATGTTTTAGATGAGTTAGGGTCTTGAAATATTTTTTGGATCAACATTATTGTTAAATAAGGATTTAATTATTTAAATCTGAATTATATTTTAATCTAGACATTTTAAAATTTTAAATTTTTAAAATAACCATAAAATGTATTTAAATATAATTTAATCTGAACAATAATTTATAAATTGATTTTAAAAATTATAAAATATTATCCCAACTTAAGTTGGAATGGTTAGGGGTCTACCATGTCATCTCTTGTCCCTTTATGATCGAATTTTCATTTTTGGGATTACATTTTTAACACTTAATGATTTAGTATTCATAAAAATGTCAATAGATTGTGACTATAAAATAAGACTCATTATACCTTTTTAAGACCACCTCTCATATTTAGTTTTCTCTTATTTTTATTCCAAAATTCTTCTCCAAACATTTTTCTAACATTAATAGGGCTTTATCATTTCTAGAACTCTTTTCCCCAAAGTTTTTGGTCTCAATCCAAATGTGCTTGTTTGAGGATAAAGGTAAGGGTTTTCAAACCTACACCTTCTATATTATTTATGATTATTTGTTCTAAAGCTCTTATAAGACTTACCTTATTATTATAAATTATTCTATTTAAATTTTATTTGATATTTTTTATCCATATCGGATGAAATATCCTCCAATAAATTCCACTAAACTGTTTTTACAAGTCGTTACTATGTCAAAATATGGGTTTTTCCAAAACATTTTCTTTCTATTTGAACTATATTCCCTCTATTTTTAAAAACATAAAAACTCTATAAAATTATACCTAAAATTATCATTTAATTTTAATATATTTTTTTATAAAATTAAAATATATATTGAGTTTTCCTTCTCTTAAACACTTTCGAAAAACATCACTCACAATGGTGGTTTTATAATAACTTAGTGAGTGTTTATGTATTCATAAAATTATGAAATTGATATATGTTTTGAAAAATTGATCTTTTTATTCAACATAAAATTAAAAAACAATTATTTTTATGATTATTATTATGAGATAGTGAAATATCCATCATAAAATTAGATTTAAAATTAAACATTTATCGACATTTTTAGTCGTTGAAAACAAGATTATCGAGGAAGGTTTTCTGAATGGTTACTATTTCATAACCTATTACAGTTTTTTTATTCTATAATGATATGGAAGAAATAAATTGAAACTATTACAACTATAGAACCATTGGAAAATGAAATTTTATCATTAAAAATATATTGAAACTATTTTGGATATTATTTGCTGAAAGGCCTCAAAATAACAAATGTGAACAATACCAATATAGTAAACGAATGAAAAATGAGAAAAATAATGATTTAAGAGGAATAATAAAAATGAATTAAAACATAGAAAAGTTTCTAAATAAGTTAAATAGTTGATTTAATTATATTATTTAGGTGGTTAGTGAATGTATGAGGTGACTCGAGACTCTATATAATGGGTTTTCTTTTAAACCTTTAATTGTTTTGAAGATTTTATCCCAAATTGTTTTCCTCTCTATATATAGAATTTATATTCTTTTATAAAGTTTAATACATATATTTAAATACTTTTTATTATTATTTTCTATTGATATTTAACTTCTTTAAAAATATTTAAAAAATAATCTTATTAGATTTTTTTCACATGAGCCATTTTTTACTTCATTAAAAAATTATGAAATGGTTGTATTTTTAATATTTTATCAAGAATGAATTTTCCCAAATTTATGTATGTTCTTCTTCATGAAGCTTTATTTATATTTTTTTATAGTTTTCCAAAGTAATTTCTATTTCCACTGCTATATAAATTTTTCATTTTTATGGTCATTAACAGAAAAGGTAATTTTTTTAACACATAATTTTTTCAATAATATTATAATATTCAACGTTTAGATTTAATTTTACACTTTATATGGAAATTTTTAGCCTATTTTTTAAATCATCACATTTTTTTGGGTTAACTTAAGATTTTATTATTATGGGTTGAAAAGTAATTTTTTATGAGTTTTATAGTAAAATTAATGCTCTTATGTGTTCTATTCATGTTTTGGTTCATATAAATTATATATGATGATCGATGGGTCTAATATAGCCCAAAAACTTATTTTTTAATGATTAATAATCAATATAAATTATATTGAAATTAACTAATGATGTTATTCCATTAAAAGGTTGATTATAAGGGTGATTTTTAAGAGTGATATGAATATATATTCTCAAGAGGCCTTCATGATTTTACAATGCATGTAATGAGTTTTAATGAAGATATTTATATTTTAAAAACAATAATTCTATCTTATGAGTAAAGATATGTTTAAAAAATTTCATAGGAAATAGCTATTTTTAAAAAAAAATGATTTTCTCTAGATTTAATGTTCATTATGATTTCATGTATTCTCAAGGATCTTTCAAAGTCATTTCATTTTATATTCTTGATTATGAGTTTTATTTAGGAAATTATTTATCACAAAGAAGTTTATTTCAAGTCTGAAATGGTTTTAAATGAGCTCATAATTCTATGTATGTTGGAAAGACTTTTTAAAAAACATGTATTTTGATGGAATAATGGGTTTTATCATTATTTTGAACCCCTTATTGAATGTTATACTCATTGCATGATTTCAAAAAAATCATAGGGATTAAGTTTGAGTAATAATTATTTGAAATTATAAATATAAATATGATATTTTTTTCTTGAATGAAGAAAGTGTATCATTTAAAGAGTTTATTTTAGTGGAAACTTATATATATATATATTATTTATGGATTTTCATTGTAAAGTATTTTTTAATTATATAAAATTTTAAACCCAAAAGGTCATGAGATTGTATGTAATAGAATTTTTTCTATAAATAATGTAATTATAGGATTTTTAAGTATGGTTTATTACAATTCTTGATCAGCTACATGTCTATAATTGAATTAAATACTATCACATTAATTTTATTTTTATTGTAATATGTATTAGTTTTATTTTTTATTTTTTATTTTTTAGCTAGATATACTAATAGGTGGACTAATAATACTCACATGTTTTATACATGGAACCATCATACACAAGTAATTATAGATAAAAATTATGATGACTAATTGATTGGTAAACATTATATAGAATATTAATGTTTTCTAGAGATGCTAGAAAAGTTTATAGATATAATTATCATGCATCCAATCTCATTGAGACACCTTGGTGATAAATTCAAGGATAATTCATTTGGAGATATATGGGTAACAAAATTCATTAAAATAAAATATGGATTATTATTTTATTTATATAAATTAATATTTTCTTGAATATTTTCTATAACTTTCTTGATGGTTAAGCTAAGAAAGATGCATGGTTGATGTAATTGGGGGAACTATGGAGATCATATAAGAAGAAGTTATATGTTTTATGGACAGGTATATGTAGTATAGAGTTATTGGGTTTACATATCCTCAATGGTTTCTTAGATACATGATAAGAGGAAATAATTTCTTGTTGGAAGAGTGATGGTTTTAAGAAATTTTTAGATTAGTTTTTTTTATTAAAAGTGATTATGATTTTTTTAATACATTTCATTATCTTATAATTATTTTTTTAGTATTTTTCACAAATAAAAAAAAATAAGGGTGATATGAAGTATTTTCACACAATGGGTTGAATGAGTATTTAGGAACATGAAACAAACCATATATTTATAATATACAATTATTTTGATTATGTGTTTTAGGATTTTGTTTGAAAATAATAAAGAACATATATTTATATCTATTTGTGAATTTTATTATGTTTTTTTTAAAAATATAATATTATTAAATATTATTTTCTTACCTAAATTTCTATTGGAAATGGGAACTGTTGATCATAGAAGGGAATATACCTTAGGAAAATTATTTATCTCAAGCATAAAGAAAAAAAGACTTTATTAATGTTAATTTTCAGATGTAAGAAAATATTTTAAGTATTATTATAATTATTTAAAATTTTAATATCTATTTCATATTTAAATGTCTATTTTATATTGCCAAAACATAATCTAGAGGCCCTTTATGATAAGGAAGGTGAAAACTTCATTCTAAATGATCATTTTTTATAGGAATTATGTCATGAGAACCATATGATAGTTCATTATTTACCTGAGAAGAATATCATTCCCAGTATGTATTATCCAACTTAAATTAATTCAAATACATATATTATCACTAAGTTTTAAGATGTGGTTTCCCAGACCTGTACACTTGGATCCATGAATAAAAATGAAATATATATATATATATATATATATATATATATTGGTTCTAATACCTAACCAAGTGACCATATTTTATCCTTGTATAGTTACATCATCAAATAAATAATTGAGTCAATTATATATCCAAGGCCTTTTTAGGTTTATATATTTATAGAATTAATAAAATCATTACTTGACAAAACCCAAATAGTTCTCACCAAATGGGCACTTTTCCCTCTATTCACATATTTTATTATTCTATAATAATTCCTTAACATCTCTGAAAAAATATCACTACATGATACTCTTTTATTTATCCCAAATTTATTACTCTTATACATAACTAGGGGAATTATAAATATAATAAGGGTGAGATTAGATTCTCAGATATGGAAAGTGTATAATTGAAGCTATCATAAATACATGAGGCACAAAAAATATGGAAGAGTGAACAATAAATATATATGAAATTAAATCAATAATGTGATCATGAAATTTATCCACATAAGATATCAATATTTTAATCACATGGATGATAATAAATGATTTTTCAAGAATGAATTCATAATTTCAAAATTTTAAATATTACTATCAAGGCCCCAACCAAGATTCTTTCAATAACTAGGTAGGAAATACGCAAATAATACTTAATGAATGTTAAACTAACATCTCTTTAGACCCATCGATATATAAAGAGGATACATAATTGTAGGTCAAAACCCTCACTGACACATGTTTGATACACTCCTCATATATTAAATGATAAATACAATAAAAAATAAATATACCTTAATAATAAATCAATATCTATATCGAATCATGAATAAATAATGTCAATATTTCCAAGTTAATAGAATAATATTATTTTTAAGATTCATTCAAATAATACTATATTTGGAAACAGTATATGTTTAAGACGGGACTGAAGTGACAAATATATCCATTATACAAAGTAATATGGACATAATATCAAAATAATAATAGAGATTGATGGAAAATATTTCTATAAGAAACCAATAATATTCTGTGTGAAAAAAATGAATTATAAATAATAAATTAGTAACAGATGAAATAAGACCATTGATTTATCATAAATTAGGGTTTAAATTAAATGAAATTATTTGGGGAGTTATAGAGGAAAATAAATTTGAATCTTTAAAAATATTTTTCTTTAAAAATTTATATTTTTCATAAAAAAAAGTTATAAACAACTTCCAAAACTCTATTCAATAAGTGTTAAAGTGACATTTAAAAAAATTATTTATAATATAATTTAAAAAATAAAAAATTTGAAATAAATTATTCTTAAGAAATAAAATGTAGTGTGGAAGATAAAATATACATAAATAAAGTGAATCCTTTTTTTCAAATCTTTTTCAAAAATAATATCCCTTTATTTTTGGTAATTTTTATAAAGAAAATATTCCCAGAATAATGATATTATGATTTATTTGAAAAAAATATAGAAAATTTAAAAAATATTGATAATGAATAATGGATATGTTCCACCCCAACCTTTTTTCCTGATTATTTTATTTATTTATATTTTTTATTCTTTTCTATGAGTTTTAAATGTTTTAGGTTAACATTTTGGGTTTTCAGATGTTTTTACTTCTCTTTCATGGTTAGTTAACATGGTTTTAGAGAAACCGTGTGACTATGTTAACATAGGGACATTTTCAAGATCATTTTTTTCTTTTATGGTTTAGTCTGCATCGCTAGCATGAAATTGATTCCAAACCATATAAATCCTAAAAGAAACCATGTGGGTATTTTTTTCATAAGGTTGAGGGAAATGAAGTGTGAATGGTTAGGGTAAACTATGTGAAAAGAGTAAAAAATGCCTTTAATTTTAGTATAACCTTATCACATGGTTATAAAAAAGTTTCTCATACCATTAGGATAATTTTTTAAATTCTTGATGAGTTGAGTAAAGGGCACACAGTTGGCGTACATCTTACCAAAAGGTGTTGCAAAACCACACAACTTGACTAAATTATTAAAATAATTTAAATTTACCATTTATCCCTCCTTGATTTTAACCATAAACACCCTTTTTATCATCTCATTCTATTTTTAAGGCCTTATAACCCATTATCTAAAATTTCTCCTCCCTTTTATGGTAATTCCATACCGATTCTTCATTATTTGGGTTTGAATCCTGAGGGTAAGCCCCTTCCATACACTATTTATTCATATCTTCTTCTTCATTATTATTTTTATCTTATCCAATTATAGTGTTCTCACTTGGTTAAACCCTAAGGTGAGGGATTGACCTTGTAAATTTAAATTATTCATGGTTTTGGTGTTCAGATCACATTCTATGATACATTTATCCAACATTTGACATTAAAGACCATTAACCTTTGGTTTGAAGTTAGTTTCCCCTTTATTCAGCTTTTTAATTTGAGAAACATTATTTATTTTATGGTTTAATCATTCTTTATATATTAAATAACTATATTAATTGTGTTTGTTAATCTATTCAAAATGAAAAAAAACAAGTTTCACTTCCTTTCTTTTAAATAAAAATATATTTTCTCACCAGAATGTATAATTTAAATTGTCAGGCACACCATATTTTTGAGTAATTCACCAAATGTATTTAAATAAAGGGTTTTAAAATTTAAAAGGGGTCGCATCCATTGAAATATATTTCTATAGAACTCCTCGAATTTCAATGGTTTGTTTGTCCCTTAAAAATGGTATTTTAAACTATTTAAAATATTTTTAATATTTCAACATATTATATATTAGTGTTAATGTTTCTTTTGTTTTTTTATTCGTAATAATTAATATGAGTATTAGTTCTCATTTTCAATAGTATTTCAAAATGAAAATATCCTTCGTATGGTATCTTGACTTATTTTTTGAAATAGACTAGTTTTTCTTTAGCACGAGACATGTTTTATAAAAAGGGACAACTGCCATGAGTGGTTCTTGGGGGTGAGTCCTTTTTTATGGTTCTAGTTATAAATTAATAAATATATATATATATCTATTTATTTATTTATATATTCATGTATTTATAAATCTTCTTTTGTTTTATACTTCTTAGTTTCCTCACCTTCTTCTTATATATATCATGGGAACCTAGAGTGGCTACTGGAATATATGATAGAATAGGCTGCACAGGTTTAGGATCATGCTCTGGCTAGTGTCCCCTAAAACTATACTCTTCTTGGGGAGTCACTTCCCTTGATTAATCAAGGTAGTGTATGAACAAGAATTTGGGTTGTATGATTTCATTACACTCACCGATATGAAGGATCTTGTATATTAATGTTCTAGACTTTCCCCTCAGCTCCTTAGTAACCCCATGATATCTAAAATTTGATTATTACATATTGGTTACAATTATTTATTTTTGTATTGGTGGATTATTTATTTATTTCCCATCTCTTTTTTCTATTTTTTTTTAATTATCAATATAATTATTGAGTTTTTTTATTATTATAGTTTTACTCCATTTGTTTTAAAATAAAAACACCTCATTTAAAGGTCTCAATAAACAAAATATTATAATCCCCCTTCATTTCCCTTTGTATGAATATCATTTAAAACAATATTTCAAAAAAACATTATTAATATTAGATAATTCAAGTTTAATATCTTAAAAAATTATAAACCCCTATGTTTTGAATTGAACCATTATAATTTATAAATGGAAATAATTTTATAAAAAATAAATAATAAAAACCTATGTTTATCAAATGTATTCAAAATAGCAATAATTTGATATTTTATTTAAAGGTAACACATGATATGTGGTTTATTTATAACTTCAATACAACTTTATGATCAAAACTTTATTTATATTATAGTTTCATTTTATAGGCTTAGCTTTGATCTCCTTAGAGCAATGTTGGAATTGTGGTTGGACAGTGACCCACAAGGTCTCCTAAAGATTAGTTTTGTGGTTTAGTTTCATTTTTCAAAAATTAGTAGTTTTATCTATATCGGACAAGATATCCATATTCATACCTTAGATATTACTTTTAGTTTTTTATATTGTTTTTTCTTCCAACCTAGTATTTTTTTTATTTTTTATTATTTATTTTATTATATTTAATTTAATTTTCTGTTCATTTTAATTGGAATGGACATCAAACACCTTAATGGGTCATGCATAAATTCATGTAGAAATTCCATGTCTACTTAAAATGAGAGTATTGGGTGAAATCATTTTGATGAGATACCATATGATGACCAGGAACCACATTCTAACTAGGGTGATCAGGAATGTGCACCAGATATATTACAGGCTGGCTCAGGTACTCGGTTTAGGGGTTTCCCAGATTTGGTTCATGAATAAATGGTACAAGATTCAATGTTTCTTATAGGTCCTAGGTTCTAGAGTTCATTTTGTTATTTATTAAGTAATTTTATACTCGAGATAGGAATTTTAGATCTTGATGTGTAGGTAAAAACATGTGTTTGGGAAACAAATTTAGTACCTAACTAAAAGTTTCCATTAGAAGATGGGTTTTGTATTTTTTTCTTCTACTCATTTAGATATTTACAATTTCCAATTGATGGTGTTTTTTTATGTTGGATGTTTACAATTACTTTGTGTATGTTGATAAAAATGGGGTTCACCTTGTAATATATAGTGAGCATAATTATTTTGGAAAACCATGTGAAGCCCTAGTATATGGTTCTGGATGAATATCTATGGAAGTGATATGATTGGAACATGGTCTTCTATCTATGAAACCAAGTAATTTTTTTCATTAATCCCCCTCTAATTTTTTATTGGGTTTATTTTTTATTCAATTTTTTTCATTAGGAAATATTTTGTTTCCTATGGTAAAAACTAGTATTGAATTTTTAACAACTTGGTTTCAAATTGAAATGTTTTTTTTTAAATGAAAAATGATATTTTCCTAAATAAATATAAAGAAAAATATGGTATTTGGATTTATAATAAACTATTTTTAATAAAAATGGGTTTTCCAAATTAAATTTTTTACATTTCCCCTCATTATTAAAATATGGGGTGTGTTATTTTGATTGTTATTCCAAAAAAATAGTTTCAAGTAAAAACAATTATTTGAATGATAAAATCTAGGTTTTTAAAGGAAATAAAGGTTTCTTTTGGATAAAGTGAAATGATTTTTGTAGGGAATTTTTGTGAATTTTTTGATGTTGTCTTGGGAATACTTTCAAAGTTGTGATAGTGGATTTATTAGATATTTTATAATTCATTTGTTGATTTTATTATCTTTTTATTTGATTTTGAAAACTATGTGGAGCTTGAAAATATTGAGTTTTTATTTATCTGATAATTTAGTGTATTCCCACAACCATTATTCTTGGGTTTTCTATTGGAAGATATGGGTGGGGATTCATTAGTGGACCCATCCGTCGATCAACCTAGGAACTTCCTTCCTGAGTTTTAAAAGTTGAATCCTCCTCTCATTTATGGTTATCGATATCTTTGTGATGTAGAAGGATTATTATGGAACATCGACCTGATCTTAAAACTTATTTATTTTCTTGAGACCTAAAGGAAAAAAAATTCCTTTATATTGGTAGGTCTAATTTGGAAGTGGTGAAAGTACATTTTACAAATGAATCCACCTGAAGATCTCTCTTCGAAAAGTTTTTTGGACTTATTCAAGTAATTTTATTTCTATGAGTCTATGAAAGTGGATAAGGTAATAGAGTTTCACTTACTTCAATAGGTTTTTCACAACCTCATCCCTCTGATAGTACCCCTCCTGATTTGTAAGTGAAGGAATTTAGATAATTACCCTTGATTCCCATCTCTAGTAGGCCCTTGGTTTGTGACTAACGTTGATGGTATAAAGATCTCAAAAATGGGAGACATTACCCTGTATAATAAGGGGATCCGAAGATAGTATAAGTAAAATTTAAGTAAATTAAAAACATAATATAAAAAAGGAAACAAAAACCATCCCACCATTCATGTATAAATGAAATAGATACGAATAAAAGACTCTAAATAAATACCCAAAAAGAAATCTAAGGCAGCGACAATGAAACAACTCCGAAGAATGAGTTCTAATTGCCAAGCATGGTTGATGAAGTCATCCATGAAACCTAAAATTATTATTTATATACATGATTTAAGTGTAAAATAATACTTAGTTGGGTAGACAAAGTCTCTCATGATCATGTGAAAAAGGCATACTAATTCACTAGTGAGAAAATAGTAGAATCAACAACACCTATAAAGGTCGTCTAACCATGACCATCCCCACCATAGAATTCTCACCAAATAATGGGTCCAAGTACAATAAAATAATAAGAATCATATAAATAAAGGGTAACCCACACTGATATCCCACTGATTTTCCACTATCACACCCCAACATCATATGTCTTAGTGCTCTCATCTTTTCTAAACATCACATCATACAAAGAACCCCACATGAAACTGGACATCATATCACATCTTTCCTGATGACACCTCTAACATCACATCACATCTCGCCTAAAGACACATGGTCTATCACATCATATCTCATCCACAAATGTAACTACATAAATAGGGTATTTTAAACCTGAAGGAAATCAACCTCATGTCTTTATACTATCATGAAAACCCCCCCACAATAATCTATCTCATCAACTCATCAAACATCTCTACAGTGAAATTTTTACTTCGGGACATCATATCTTGCTCTTTTCATCATCGAATGGAAGATATTATAGGAATGTGTGAGTCAACATTCATCCTTCTTCACCACCAGGATGTTGAGAAAAACACTCCCAAATAGATTGGTGTCAGCACATGCTGCTTGATGTGGGTGGGGTGTGTATATAAATTCAAAAAGAATTTGTATGAAATATATCTTCACACAAGACCAATATATGGATTCACAACAAAGAACTAACCAAATAAAAACATCACCACCCAACCAAACAACATCTCCACTTTCGCTACCACCACTAAATGTAAAACACCACATAATAGGCCATAATCCAAATTTCACATTTCATATTCTTTCTCAAATTTATCTACATTATATATTTCACATTATCAATCGATTCCATTATTCACACCATTAATTTCATTATTCAACCCATTTAATTTCACATTAAACATAACCCATATTTAAACACAATTTCAATTTTTAATTCATTCACTAGCCATTGTTATCCCATTAAAAAACCATCCCATTTCATTTCAATTTCAAAATTAACATTTAAATAAAGTACTACCAAGGTGATTAGCACAACACAATACCACACAGACAAACAACCCATCATCCTCATCAATCCAACCATCCCCACATCAACACTATTTCATTGTCACATCCACTTACTCGTTACCATAGCCACATCACAACCACCATTCATCATGACCGCCTCATAGCACGACCACACAATTAATCAAAAAACTTCCCCACATCACAACTACACATCACCACCCCAAAATACGACCACACCACAACACATATTCCCTATAAACCACAACCACACATTATAACACTTTTCACATCACGTCAATATTAAAAAAAATATAATTTAGAAAGGGGAATTTAATCAAATCCACTTCTTTATTTGGGGTCATTATCACACAACCTTGAATCTCCTGGGAAACCATTTCATGGACCATATAAAAGTGATTATACAATTACGTTTAAATAGATTACAATACACACACCAAACAAAGTTAAATAATATATTTCAAATTACCATAGAAAAGGCAACCAATGACCAAAAAATCATTAGGGAAAAAATCTCATGAAATCACAATATCAATATAATATAAAAATATATAAATACTTCATAATAATCCCCCTTCCCCTTAAATTTATTTTAATAATTTCATAATCCTTTTTATGTTTTTGTAAAACCATATTCCCAAGGATAAATAAGAGAATAACTCACCCCCCATGATACAAATAGATGATAAATGAAGGAAACCCGCCTAAAAAAAAGATTTATGACCCACTATGCAATTATGGATAAAGTGGGAGACAACCTATAAGCACCTTCATGAATTGGAACACTAGGATCAACATATCACAACATCCCATAACAACTTATTACCAAAACAACACTAAAAGAAAATGATTCCCTTGATATAATCCTTCCTCAAGCGCGAAATTGGAATAAAATGGGGAGAAGAATGGAAGGTGACTAACCTTAAACCACCATGGATTGGTCTCAAAGGTTCATTGAAACACCCTGAGTTTTTATGATTTTTTTCTATTTACATTAATCTTTCTGATATTTTTCATTTCAAGCAAGACTCAATATACCTTGTGTTATATAAAAAACCAAGTTATTATTTCTTTGTACGCACCACCAAGTTAATGTTGTGATACATGAAACACTTAGATTATCTTGAAGTACATGCAAAAATATGTTTGTCTTGTGTTATGCATAATGTCAAATTCCTTCTATAACTTTCATGATACGCAAGACCAAGTTTTACTGAACTAAAATGTGCTATTTATATTTTTATTAAAATATTATTATAGTTATCAACTAGCCATTGGAATGGAAGTTACAAAAAATATTAAATAAATTGTAAAAATATGTTTTACACACGTATATAAAATAAATTATTTTGTTAACAATTAATAATAAATTAAAATGAAAATAAAAAGAATATAAAAGAAGTGATTTTATGATAAAAATATTTTATGACTAAAAAATAATTTTATCTCAATAAATTAAATTAATCACTATTATAGATATATTTTAATGAAATTTATATATTATAAATTTATAAAAATTTAAATTCATCATATAATTATTATAGGCATAAAATAATAACAAATCAAATTTTAGGCATAAAAAGCTATATTATTTATAAAAGGTAGTTTCCCACCTTTTAATGGAAGACTAGTTTTAAAAAAAATTGAAACTTACATAAAAAATACTCTTAATTTATGAAAATATAATATCAAAATTTTCATTAGGTAGATCTTTGTAATTTTTCTGTGAAGTTTCATTTTTATATGAATTGTGAAAAACACTGAATTTTAAACGAAAAATGCATTTTTGTCTAATTTATTTATAAAGTTAAATAATATTTTTAATTTGTTATAATGTATATTTATATGGATTTAAAATATATTAATACAATTTATTTCATTTGAATCAATTTATAATTGATATTATATGTAAAAACATTTCAAAATTTTGAACATTTTCACTTTAAAACTGGTTGCTTCGTCTTATCTACGGGATTAATTTTAAGTTAATTTCAACCAATTAGGTGTTTATAATTTTGAAGAATAGATTTCATATTTTTAATCAACATAATTTATAATTTATAGTGAGTTAAACTTAGTTTTGGACCAAAAACATTAATGAAATTAAAATGTTAATTATAATGATTAATGTAAAAACGAGTTTACTTAGTGGTTAAACTTAAACTGAAGGGGCCAAATAACCTAGAAACATGTCAAGAATCCATTTAATTGTTATTTTTAGACAATATAATAAATTATTTAGAAAATTTAAAATTATTTTAGTCACATGAAGTAATGGATATCACTCAATAGTGTTTGCCTTTTGTATTTACAATAATGTCACTCCTCATCTACTATAAATGGTAACTCACACCCTCACTTATTCACACATCTCAATCCATTTGAATCATCCAAAACCTTTCATAATAATCTAAAAAATTCCCCAAATTCAACCTATAATCCTCTCTTTTGTATTAAATCCATCAAAGGAATCCCTTTGGTGAAAACGAAAAGGAGTTACCTGAAGAAGAGGTAACATTCATCAACGAGCATTTTTGTTTTATTTATTTCTCAACCCCTTAAATTATTTTTATTCCATGATTATATAATAACATCATTATCCTAAATATACTGAGATATTTTTATGTTAATTTTTTATCCTACACCTACACACAGTTCTATAAAATGGGATACACAATCATCATTCGTGTGTACGACAGACTACCGCCTCACGAACTGATGTCATTCATTCCTCCATTACCACCTATAATGTTTGGGAATAATGATGTAAGTATATATTTTATATGATATATATGATAATTATGATGTATTTATTATTCTTAAATTTTTATATAACCCATACCATCATGCTTTCTATTTTTTGGGAATATGATAACATCGTTTGTGGACGTGCGGACTACCGCCTACTCAAAGTGATGTGATTCATTTATACTTTACCTGGATTGTATTAAGTATGGTTTAATTAAAATTAAATTATATTTGTTACATAATAATTCTACTTTAATGATAATATATGTATATACATAATTTACTTTTCATTATATTAAAATATGAAATGAAAATGGAAAAAGTGTTCATGCGTACTTATGGTTTACCATCTCCATGAATGGTGTATTTAATTTCATATTTCTATATTTTATAAGTTATTATAAATAATTATATAATTAATATATATGATATTTATTTCATGTTTTATATTCTATAAATAAATAAATCATGATATATGTAATAGGATCAACAAAAATAAGTCAAAACATATATGAAAAAAATAATTTATTTCCAGAAATGTATCTTTAATTGTAAATTATTAATAAATAGGTGATATAAATTCATAATAAAATCATATATGTTTTTATATATAAGAATTGTTTAATTTGGTATATTTATAATAAGTGTATATTTATTATAAAATAATTTTGAATGTGTGTGAAGAAAGGCAAGACATAAGAAAAGGGTTTTCTCATCTCTCATTTATTTTTTTACAATATATGCTTCATTCACCACTTATTATTATTATGTGGTTTATATAATGGCCTATGAAAGTTTTTATCATGAATTGTATTTATTTAAATATATTCAGTGCTTTAATTTATTTTATTCTTTCATGTATCTCACGATTAAGAAGTTACTTATGTAGTAAGGGATGCCAGTCTCACTTTTTACTTTAATGAGACACATATAATATTCACCACATATTTCTAATATGTGGTATATATAATAACCATGAATGTTTTTTATAAAGCCTATAAATAAAATAATTTTAATTTATTTATCCATTTTAGGATCTATCGTTCATGGGGTTTACAGTTCAAATGTTTCCAAATCAGTAAAGTATTTTTTTCTCAGTTTACGTTCTTTGACACACATGTTGTGTTATACACATATATTCTTTTATTATGTGTATATATTATCCCTTTGACTTGTTATATCATGATTATAAATATTTTCCTGATATTATATGATTCATTTAGTGTTATTATTTTATTTGGATTATGATTCAATATTACCAAAATTGTAAGAGTTTATTGCTACAATCTCCTCATTTATCAAAATTGCTTATGATTATACTTCCATTGATGAAATACTATTATCCATATCTCAATAATTCTCATGAATATTCTTAAACTATTCTTATTCATGATTTCTTCATATAAGGGTAGGATTTTCCATCTCTTTGGTACTTAATATAATTAAGAATTTTTTTAATAAAATATATCTTTAATTTTCGTTTCATTCGAAAATATATTTTCATTCAACAACTATTTTTTATAAAAAATGTTTTTAAAAAATATGTTTAAACAATGTTTTAAATTATTTTTAAATAGTCTATATAAGTTTTAAAAGGTTAATTTAAAATATAATTGTTTCAATGACTTCAAATATTCCCTTATATGTTTTCAAATCTATTTTCAAAGAATAAGGTTTTCAAATTGTTTTATGTTTTAAAAAAATTAAAAGAAAAATGTATATTTTCCTCAAGAAGTGATTTAAATTATTTTTTTAAGATTACTTAATATTTTTTCAAAGAGTTTTTAAATTAAAACAATTTTAAGTCTATAGAACGTGCTCTCAACATATCATCTAGTGTCTGAATAGTTTGCTCAGATTGGCCATTAGTTTGAGGATGATAGGTCGTAACGAAGATCAGTTCACTTCTTAGAGAATGTTGGAGACTTTTCTAGAACTTCTAGATGAATCTCGGATCCTGATTTGATAAAATAAGTAGTGGTACTCCATGAAGCCTTACCACTTCTTTGATATATATCTATGCAATTTTATTCAATGAGAAGTCCTCTAGAATCATGATAAAGTGAGATGTCTTTGTAAGAAGATCTATAATGACCTATATAGAATTGTTTCCTCTAGATTACCTTGGATGTCCAGTGAAAAAGTCCATGGTGATGTTATCACACTTATATGTTAGTATGGGTAGTGGTTTTATCATCCCCTTAGACTTCAGCCTTCACTTATTGAGACACCAAGCACTTTGATGTATACTCCGCAATCTCATTCTTCATATTGTCCCACCAAAAGTTCTATCAGAGATCTTGATACATCTTTGTGCTCCCTGTGTGAACAGATAAGGTTGAGCTATGTGCATCATTCAAAAGATCCTTATTTATCTATGTATTGGATGGTATACATAATCGTGACCCAAATATTACAACTCCTTCCTCATCAATCCTGAACTCAAAGGATTTCCCATTTCTAATATCTTCTACCATTTTTTGAATTTCCACATCTTGTCTTTAATCATCCTTTATTTTCTCCATGAGGGGTGGTTGAGAAATCATTTGAGAAAGGATTAATGATGTTTATACCTTAATAATTCTCATTCCTATACTCAACAAATCTAACCAGTTCAGATCCTTTTCAATTCTCACCATTAATAAAGATGTAGGATCCTTTCTACTCAGAGCATCTGCCACCTTATTTTCCTTACTCGGATGGTAGTGGATTGGGAATTCATGATCCTTTATGAGCTCTATCCATCTTCACTGACGCATATTAATATCCTTTTTTGTAAATATATATTTGAAACTCTTTTGATCAATATATAGCTCACACTTCTCCCCATAGAGATAATGCCACCAGATTTTTAATGCAAAGATCATAGTCTTTAACTCCACATCATTTGTAGGATAGTTTTTATCATGTATTTTCAGATGCCTTGAGGTTTAGGATATTGCTTTATAATTTTTCATCAGCACACAGGATAATCCCTTTTTTAAGCATCATTGTACACCAAAAATAGTTCTCCACTTGTTGGGAGTGTGAGTACCGGTATGGTGACTAGCCTCTTTTTCTCCTCCTTAAAAGATTCTTTACATCCCTAAGTCCAGACAAAATTTACTCCCTTCTATTTCAGCTTGGTCATTGGGTTTTAAAATCATGAAAAGTTCTTCACAAATCATCAATAATACCTATATAGACCCAAAAGGTTGTGGATCTCCATTACAAATGTTTCCCGGGCCCACTCTTTAATCTCCTTTGTCTAGGAAGGGTCTATAGATATCTATTTGCTAGTGATAACATTCCCCAATAATGATACTTCCTCCATCCAAAATTCACATTTATTGTAATTTTCATACAACTATACCCTTCTCAAAGTCTTTAACACAGTATTAAAATGCTTTTCATGTTCTTCATTTTTCTTGGAGTATATCATAATATCGTTAATAAAGACAACCAAAAAAAATTCAAGGAAATATCTAAAGACTCTATTCATTAAATCCATAAAAATTTATGGATAATTAATTAGTTAAAAGTGAATTTCTATGAACTCATAGTTTCCATGCATCGTTTTAAAGGCCGGCTTGGTAATATTTTCCTTTGTCACTTTTAATTGGTGATATCCCAACCGAAGGTCCACCCTAGAGAAATAATTTTCCCCTTGAATCTGATCGAACAAGTCATCTATCTGTGGTGGGGGATACTTTTTCTTTATCATTATTTTATTAATATCATGATAATCAATGCATAGGTGCATTTATCTATCCTTATTCTTGATGAAGATGACTGGAACACCCCATAACGAAGCACTCAGGAGTATAAAACCCTTCTCCAGATTCTCCTGTAACTACTTCTTCAGCTCCTCCATCTCCATAGTGGAAATTATATAAGGTGAATTTGATATATATAGAGATCCATGAATACTTTAAATTGAGAACTCAACCTCTCGACCAGAAGGAAGAATAGGAAACTCTTTAGGGAATACATTAGAGTAATCCCTCATGATGGGTATATCTTCAAGAGATATTCTCTCCTTCATCTCAATAGTATGAGATAAACATTCTTGCTCATAAGGAATTAATATCCACACTTGAGACAGTGATTCTAAAAGAGATTCATCTTCCTCCTTAAACATGTAAATAATTGGAGGATGCTTCGGGATATTAATAGTGATCTCTCTATCCCAACAGTTGATGTTGGATTTGTATAAAGATATCCAATCCATGCCCAAGATAGCATAAAACTCTAGTAAAGTATGTATGATGAGATTTGGTGGGAGGTTCAGTCCACAAACGTTAACCGGGGAGGAGTTATAAACCATGGACACAATAATTTCTCCATTCTCTATTCTCACAGATAACTTATCCTCCAAATTTTGAGGTTATTTTTGAATATTTCTACTAAATTTGAAAGATATAAAAGAATGTGTAGAACCATAATAAAATTTTATGTTTTTTATTTTTTAATGAATAACTAGTGTACCTATCAACACAACATTTTTTGACACCACCTCAGTAGTATTGATAGCATAAGCCCTTCCATATTTCCTTGGAGGTTGTTGTTGATTGCCTCTGACAACCCTCAGCTTAAGAAAATTGTTTGCATCATGCCCAAGATCATTGTAGTTGTAACACTGCACTTCAGGCTGAGTGCTAATATGAACCTTCCTTTTTTCTTCCACATTCATGGAATTTTTCATATCTCTTTGGAAGTTTTTATCCAGATGTCCCAACTTTCCACATTTGAATCAATTCCTAGTTTCCTTTATAAAGTTAACAGGATGCTTCTTCCCACAATTTTTACATGTGGGATGGTTAGTATTCTTTCTATAATGGAATTTATTTTCAGAACCTCCCATATTAGATTCCATTTTCCTCTTTTTGTTGATGGTCCCACGATACCACTGAGAATCTCTGATCTTCATTTCAACCTTAAGGGAACAACAGACAATCTCCTCATAGCTTTAAAAATCTTGAATCTCCAATGCTTTTTGTAGACTCGTCTTTAGTCCACAAAATAAGAGATCCACCTTGATTTCGGTTTTCATGAAAAAACCAGAGGCATACCATGAAAGCCTTGTGAAGTTTGATTCATACACCCCAATTGACTCGCCTTCCTTCAAATTGAGTCTGATGAACTCTCTTTCCATCTTGAGATAGAGGGTTCAGGGAAAATCTTTATTAAAAAATTCTCATGAATTTATACCAATCCATGGAATCAATTTCCTCCTGGGGATTCATATTCTTGATCAGTTTCCACCATTGATTAGCTTCCCCATCAAAATGATAGACCACTAGTACGACTTTCCCTTTTTCTAAGCACCGGAGGATATAGAGTATATTTTTAATGGAGTTAATAAAATATTCCATGAGAAGGGGATTAGAAGATCCACTAAACATGGGAGGCCTTCGCCACATGAAGTACTCAATGGAAACTTACTCTTTACATGGATGAGGAGGGTTTTCCACATGATTCAAGTTATTATTTATAACTTCAGCTAGCTGATCAAGTACTTTCATGAAGTTTTGAGCACTTCTTTCCATCATATCATGCATATAATTAGGTAAATATTCACACTCCATATCACATTGACTATTGACACATATCCTTCTATTTCCCTCCATTAACTAAGAAAAGGAACATACAATTAAAGGGATTGAATACTTATCTATTAAGCATAAAAAAGAAACTTTGAAAATAAGAGGATAAACTTGTAAAGGATAAGTATATCCTAACTTTCGATTCACTAGGTTTCAATCTAGGTTATCCTTGATCTATTTCCTAACATATATTATTATAGGATTTTTTTATTCCCTTAATATTGGTTTGTGCTAAGAAAATGAATCTACCAAAGAATATCCCATGAGAGTGTCAAACTAAGAGTGCAGTAAGGCACATTGTCATGCACCAGTTCCCATTCGAGTATAGCTAAAAGCATTTTTTTGTGTTTTACCCCAAGATACATCTATTATAGATCCACCTCTATCGGTTTGTATCCATACAGGGATGTATTTACTTGCTAAACCAATTACTATATACTTATCAAAATTTAGGGGTGTTTTCTTATACTTAGTCTCGTTCTTAAGGTTCTTACTAAAGTTATATATTCCTAATCTCTAAAAATAACTAGATTGTCCTCTGAAACCAACAAAAACGACCCTATCCTTTTACATAAAACATTACATGATTTTAAGCATAATTATACATCATAAAACAGTCCAAGGATCCTAAAGTCTAGTGTCTTGTAATACTGGGTACATAAAACTGAAAACATGGGACTAAAAAACTCTTCTTCATTTAATATTCATAAAGATCTCATATCTTCCTTTGATCCCTTACATCTAAAAAGGGTACCCTTGGGATCACATGAATGATGGGATTAGCTAAAATCTTAGTAAGGGAAAAATCATAGTAATAAAGATTTAACACATGAGTTAAAAGGCATGACATAATGAAAATAAAAAGCATGGAACACATGGAATCATAACATATAAAAATTGGATAATATAAAAATTAATTCATATTAATGTGGTATAAACATGAATCATAACATTTGCACGATTCAAGGCTCATTGCACATAGATGATCATAAGTCAAGGTTAAACACCACGACCGTTGCACATGGTACCACGAGTCAAGGCTAACCACCAAGATCGTTGCACATAACATCTCATGAGACTAAATATTACCCAATGAATTAGAGATCTATCTGGATGCAACCATATTAACATTTTCATGAATATGTTTTCCACATTAAGAGTCATACATAATCAGACATACATAAACATAAGGGCCCCATGGAAAGAAAAGGGTATCATAATCATGTCATACAACATAATGAATGGGTGTATCATACAAGTGTCCATTAAAGAAAGGAATTAAAGAATACATGGAAATTAATATGGTAAAATAATCATATGTCATGGTAACTGATTTCAAATGTAATTGTCAACCTGAATGAAGAGTATTTAAGGAATTTTAGCATTAAAACATTTTAGTGTTGTTTTAAGGAAAATACTACCAAGCATTTAAAATAGAAAAGGGAATAATATTTTATATAAAACCAGAAGTGATACAATAATGGTTTCATTATAAAAACATTGGTTTTATAAAAACAAATGTTTCTTAAAACACATGGTATACTTTACTTGAAATTTGGTACAAATTTGAGAAGTTTCCTTAAACAGGTTTTCTTATCTAGAAGTATTGAGGAGGGAATCACTTAAAAGCACGTATATCACCAAAATAGAATGTCTAATAGATCTTGATAAATGATTTTGAAAATATAAAAAGTAATTATAATATTTACATAAACATAATATCAGATTTTATTTGGGTAAAAGGAGAGTAAGAATAATCCGAAGGAATAATGGAGGATTGGGTAGAATACCTTACGGAATATCGGCATGGTATCGGGAGTACATATGAGGGATTAATGAGAGGGAAAAGGGGTTTAATATATTTTATACATCATGAGGAAATTATGGGGAAGGTGTGAAATCATACCCCAACATTAGGAATTACACATAAAATGACATTACATAAAATAGATTCTTGAATAAATGTGAGAAAGAGAGGATCTCTTACCTTAAGTCTGAAGGTGTTCTTCGCTTGATATTAATGACCTGAATAAATAAAATAGGTTCATTAATTAATAATTACATAACCATGACTACATTTTATTGATTTATTATGACCTTATTAGGTTCATTCATGTCCTTTTTGATGAGTTAAGAGGTTCAATTTCACTTTTTGGGAGTGTTTGCTTCCTCGGTTTTAATGATTGGTCCGCTTGTATTCATGTTTGGATAAACATATAGGATGAAAATGGTTGTCTAGAATTGAATTTATATGAAATTAGTGAAAATAAAAAACATTAAAGGTTTATAAAATTAATTTGTTTATTTTTAGTGAAGGTGAATCATTATATAAAACATTAATGATAAACTATTGGATTAATTTGGAAATTTTTCACACAATTGACTTGTTTTGTATTATGATTTTACATCATGTGTGAAAAAGAACTCCAAAACATCACATAAGATAAAATAAATATTTAATAGTATGGTTCAGCCTTAAAAATTATTTCATGACCATAATTGAATATGTTAATATAAATTGATAACTTGTTGTCCTTGAATGTGATAAATTAACACATCTCAGACAGTATTTTCATTTCTTTCGTAAAAAAGAAGGGGAAGGGAGAGATGATAGTTAATTATAAAATTAGAATAAAAACATTATAGTACATATATGTTACTAAATTTTTCATTCCATTTTGATGAGTAGAGTTTAGGAAATAAATAGAACAAAGGAACATGAAAAGAAAATGAAAAAAAAAAGAAAAGGGAAGTTTACCTCTTGATTTAATCTTCCATGAGAACCTATTAAGGGGAGAGGATTTGGTCTTTGGAAAAGAAAAAGGGCTGTTGGAAATGGGTAAGGATATTATGGATATATTGGGGAAGAATTTAATGAAGGCATAAGGCTTGAGAGGATTGAAGAGAAGAGCGGAGTGTGGGTGATTTTTATAGTGGAGGGAGGAGGGTTTTCTTAATATTTTAATCCTTAATTTATTATTTTTTCATAAGAAAAGAAATGTTAATGATTATTGTGATAAAGAAAATTAATATGTTCATAATAGTTCTAACTTATTTCCATTTACATCATCCATGACTCAAGAATGATGTAGAAATTCAGGTTTTAGCATTTATTGTGAATTATCGTATTTTACTATACATCAAAAATTCAAGTATTTTAGAAAAATACCAAAAATTCAACCTAATTTTTTTTATGTGTAGAATAAAAAAATGATATCCATTTTTTATAAATAATTTTCTAAATATGGTTAATTTAATTTTTAATTAAAATTATAATTTACTTCAAAAATAAGAATTTTAAAATAATAACTGATTTTATAATGCTTTAAAAAATTATATAAGGTCTTATAAAATTATCTTAGAACTGGAAGACATAAAATTGTAAATTTATGAACACATTTTAGGGAAATAAATTTTCTTTTAAATTTATTAATTATTTGTAATTAATTATTTATTACTTTCAAAAATACCAATACTTTAACTATGGTCATATTATCACTTATAAGATGCCTAAATTTTATTTATACATTCATGAGTGAGGTTACTATTCTTTTGGATGTTTTACTATTCTTAAAATTTATATTACTATTCATAAGGTTATGTTACTATTCATAATGGTAGGTTACTATTCACCAAAAAATTAGTTCTGTCTTATCAGACTCCACACATCACACTGATCGCAACTATGTATGTCAGATTTTCAAAATTCAAATCACAAAAGTGAAAATATTATGTTTAAAGGTCACATAGTACTTATTAGTTCATTGTGTTTTGATTTCATGTGATTATATGACATAATTATAAGAAATTAATTTCCATTGATAAAACATTAGGTCGTTACATTATTCCCCCTTATGAAATTTATCCCTTGAATATTTTTTTTACATTCTAATCCATGAACAAGTGCAAGTAATTTTCCTTCATTGCCTCCTGTAGTTACCATGATGCTAATTAGTACTTATGATTCTACCACAATTCTTTGACCTAGTGAGTATTCTTGTTAAATAGAACTTTATCTTTACAATACAATATATTCACTGGATTTTCCTCATAAGAATGATCACTCTCCAACTGTACCACCACTAAAGAGAGTACATGTGAAGGATCTGGTATGTTCTTTCTTAAGAGGGATACATGGAAGACATTGTGTACTTTGGCCATGGTAGGTGGAAGTTCTATTCGATAGTCCACAGCCCCGATATGATCAAGAATCTCAAATGGGTCAATTTACCTGGGACTCAACTTTCTTTTATTCCCAAACCTCATGACATTCTTCCAAAGAGATATGCATAAAAACACCATGTCTCCAACTTTGAAATAAAGGTCTCATCGAAAATTTCCTACATAACTCTTTTGTCGAATTTAGGATGCCTTGATGTGTTGTTGAATAGTTTTCACCTTCTCCGCTATTTCTTCAACCATTTCAGGTCCTAGTAGATTATTCTCAATGACTTTATCCCCATACTCTAGCTTTCTGCACCTTTTCCCATAAAGGGAATCATATGGTGTCATTCAGATGCTTGAGTGGAAACTATTGTTGTAGTAGAATTAAACCAGTGGAAGATTTTGGTCATATCCTCATTTTAAGTCCATAGAAAATGCTTTCAACATATCTTCAAGTGTCTAAATAGTTCACTCATATTGGATATCATTTCAAGGGTGATAGGATGTATGGAATTCCAGTTCAGTGTTTAGAGCATGTTGGAGACTTTTTCCAGAACTTCGTGGTGAATCTCGAATATCGATCGATTACAATGGATAGTGGTACTCCATAAATCCTTACCACTTCTTTGATACATATCTGGAAATTTGATCCAATAATAATTCCTCTCAAATCACGATAAAGTAAGTTTTCTTTCTAATAAGATCCACTATGACCCATATAACATTGTTTCTTCTAGATGTCCTTGGGAGTCTGGTGACAAAGTCTATGGTGATGTTCTCCCACTTCCATGTTGGTATGGGTAGTGGTTTCATCATCCCCTTATACATCTATCTTTCATCCTTCACTTATTGACATAATAGGCACTTTGATATATACTCAGCAATCTCCTTCTTCATATTTCCCACCAAAAGGTCTCTCTGAGATCTCGATACATCTTTGTGATCCCTTGGTGAATAGATAAGATTTATCTATGTGCATAATTCAAAAGCTCCTTATTTATCGCTGGATCGGATGGTACACATAATCATGACCCAAATCTTAAAACTCCTTCCTCATCAACCCTGAAATCAGAGGATTTCCCATTTCTAATGGCTTCCACTCTTTTCTAAATTTCCACATCTTTTCTTTAGGAAACCCTTATTTTCTCCATGAGGGATGGTTGAGAAATCATTTGATAAAGGATTGATGATGTTCCTCCCTTAATTATTATCATGTCCATCCTCTAAAAATATAAGAAGATCAGATTCTTTTCATTTCTCACCATTGATAAAGATATAGTATCCTTTCTACTCAGAGCATCTACCACCATGTTAGCCTTACCGGGGTGGTATTGGATTGAGAAGTAATAATTATTGAATATCTTTATCCATATTCGATGGCGCATATTAATCTATTTTTATGTGAATATATGTTTTAGACTCTTGTGATCATTATATATCTCACACTTCTCCCCGTAGAGATAATGCCGCCAGATTTTTAACACAAATATCACAACCTCCAACTCCAAATCATGTGTAGGATAGTTTTGCTCATGGATTTTCAGATTCCTTGAGGCATAGGCCATCACTTTATCATTTTTCATTAGCAGAAATTCTAATACTTTTTTTAAATCATCATTGTACACAACAAATAGTTCTCCACTTTTAGGGAGTGTGAGTACTGGCATAGTGATTAGCCTATTTTTCAACTCCTTAAAAAATTCTTCACAATCCTGAGTCTTAAAAAACATTAGTCATTTCTGGGTTAACTTGGTCATTGGATTTTACAATTGGGAAACTTTCTTCCCAAATCATCGATAATACCCGGATAAACCCAAATATCGATCGATCTCCATTACAGATATTGTCTTAGGCTACTCTTCAATCGTCTTTGTCTTGGAAGGGTCTACAGATATCCCATTAATGATGATAACATGCCCCAAGAATGATACTTCCTCCATAAATAACTCACATTTACTGTACTTTTTATACAGCTTCTCACTTTTAAAAGTCTTTAACACGGTATTCAAATGCTTCTCATGTTCATCCTTTCTCTTGGAGTATATCATAGTATCATCAATAAAGACTACCACAAATTTTTCGAGGTATTCCTTAAAAACTCTATTAATTAAATCCATAAATATTGTAGGATCATTAGTGAGTCTGAAGGGAATCACTATGAAATCATAGTTTCCATACCTCATTTGAAAGGCAGTCTTGGGAATATCTTCCTTATTCACCTTTAATTGGTGATATCCCAACTAAAAGTCCACCTTAGAGAAATAACAGAGCCCATGAATCTGATCAAACAAGTCATCTATCCATGGTAGGGGATACTTGCTCTTTATTGTGATTTTATTGAGCTCATGATAATCAATGCATAGGCACATTGATCCATCCTTATTCTTGATGAAGAGGACTGGTGCACCCCATGGTGAAGCACTCGGGCATATAAAACCCTTCTCTAGGTTCTCCTATAACTGATTCTTCTGCTCCTCTAGCTCTACAGTGTCCATTCTAAAAGGTTTCTTTGATATAGGTAGAGATCTAAAAATAAGTTCAATTGAGAACTCATCCTCTCAATCAGGAGGAAAAACAAGTAACTATTTAGGGATTACATCAGTGTAATCCCTCATGATGGGCATATCTTAATGCTAGATTCTATCCTTCATCTGAATATTCTGAGCTAGACATGCTTTCCCATAAGTAATTAATATCCACACTTGAGAAAATGATTCTAAAGGAGATTCGTCTTCCTCTTTACACATGTAAATAATTGGAGGATGCTTCGGGATTTTAAGAGCGATATCCCTTTCTCGAAAGTTGATATGGATTTGTATAAAGATAGAAAATCCATGACCAATATAGTGTTGAACTCCACTAAAGTAAGTATGAAGAGATTTTCTGGTAGGTTCAGTCCACACACATAAACCTATGAGGAGTTATAAACTATGGACCCAATAATGTCCCCATTTTCTGTTCTCCCAGAAAACGCATCCTCCTAATTTTGAGGTGGTGTTTGAATAGATCTATTAAACTTGCAAGATATGAAAGAATGTGTAGAACAAGAATCAAATAGTATGTTTTCTATTCGTGAATGAATAACTAGCATACCTTTCACCACATCATTTTCCAGCTCCACCTCAGTAGTAGTGATATAATAAGCCCTTTATAATAACCCTACTCTTTATTACACACTTTAACATGATTTATTACATAAACTTACACTTAATACAGCTCTGAGGATGGAGAGGTCTAGTGTCTTGGGATATTAGGAACATTAAATGAAAACTTAAGACATAAAATACAACATATTTATTGAAAACTTATTTTACATGACCACAATATTCCTTCATACTTAGAATTTTATGGGATAACCTGGGGAAATACATAAGAAAATAGTGAGATATAAATCCCAGTAAGGGAGTAAACAAGGAGTGACATAAAGAATACAATACATATTAGGAAATAGGAATATCAATGGATCATAAGATAAACATGAACATAAATGCATGATATATCATGATTATCATAACATGGAGATGTGGCAACAACATTTAACATGACATTAGCATGAGCCAAAGCTCATTGCACATAGAGCATGAGTAAAACCTCATTGCACATGAATTAGTATGAGTAAACCATCATTGCACGTGAATTATCATGAGTCAACACTCATTGCACATGATTTATCATGATCCAATTCTTTACCCAATGCATTGGAGCGCTATCAGGGCACACCCTTCCTAATCATTTCATTTCATGCATAAGTGTGCCACATAGATCATACAACATGGATTACTTAAACATCATAATTTATTCCACGAATTAGATATGTGGAATACATAAATTTAAGTACTCAATAAACAAGTAAATGTGCATAAAGGTGAATACCCTTGATATAGAAATGAGTATGGTATTCACTTATTCGATGATTTGGGTATGGAAATGTTTTGCGTAACATCGGTAGCATAACGAAATCAAATAGAAATCAGAAAATGGGTTGATGAAAGAGATAGGGGTCCCTAATAATTTATTAATGAAATGGACAGTAATGGGGTCATGGAACATAATATCCTAACATATATAATGTAATTTAGATCCATAATATAAAATAATTTATTGAATGTAAATGAGGAGATAGAAATCTCTTACGGAATTTTGGCATGGTAATGGGTGTAAATAGGAGGAATTATTTAGAGAGAAAGGGGTCTTTCATTATTCAAAAATAAAGAGGGAAGTATAGGGGAGGTTTGAAATCATACCCCAACATTTTTAATTGAAAAAAAGGGCATAACAAAATAAGAAAACTTGTACATAAATAAGGAAGTAAATAAAGTGAGGATCCCTTACTTGAGTGTGTGACTTCAAGAGGGGAATTATTTAATATTTCACAAACTTGGGTTTTGGAATCTATATAATTAAATATTCAAAACCACAAACCATTCCATGGGTTTTTCCTATTTTTTCCGAAGGGGAGTGGAAAAAATTATTTTATATGTCCAATGGCCTAACTTATTAAAATACAAGACTTTCTTATGTGGAGGTGAGTCACACTCTCAAAAATGTTAAAATATATTATAAGTCTTGGAGGGACCAATAAAGCATTTTAAAATTAATCAAACAAATAACAAATCACATCATTTTAAAGGTAAAACATATATTAAATTAATATATTTTTTATAGTATTTTATTAAATCACTATTGGGTCATTATTATGTCATAAAATACATTATATATTTAAATGGTATTTAATTTTTACCCAAAAAATTGATTGTCTCAGAAAATTATGAAAAAATCACTGTTAGATAATTTTGACATCATAAATCCAAAAATAATATTCATTTTATCTAAATAATTTTCTAAATATGATAATCTTCACTTTTAAAATAAAAACCGATATTTATAGAGAATTTATGGGTTTCGAAAAAATCAGCTTTCAAAACTTTATAAAAATTACAATTGTATAAAAATTATATGAGAATTTGTATTTAAAAATTAATTTAGTAATAATGTTTTATTTAAATATTATTTAATTCAAAAATCCATTATTTCATAAAAATAAATTTCTTAATTGAATATTAACTAAAAATATTATTTGTTCTTTAAAAACCATTTTCAAAGTAATAATAATAAAATGAATGTATATTATTTATTCTATAAAAAATAATGAACATAATCATAATACTAGGGTCTTGTTACATAACCCCTTATAACACCGACATAAGACCTAAGGGTAAGGTGTATGATGGTGACAGAATCTTGGGGTAGCTCGGATAACATCACTCGGGTGGTAATCTCTATTAACTTCCACTTCTACCATAGGTGATTCTGTTCAAGATTAACATGTTGAAGCTCGGGTTGGGCTTGGTCCAAAGAAAATCCCAATGATTCTACCTCCTTCTCAAGCTCTAAAAAATGGTCTTCGTTTGGATAAATTCTACTAAATGAGGTCATCGCTTCCTTTTTCTTAGTAAATTGAATTTGTTAAAGTCCTATATTTATACTAATCATATGATTGTTGTTCAATGGCTATATTAGCAACAATAACAATTCTTAATGGTATTTTAAAATTCAAAAACATAAAACCAAATAATATAATATATTTTATATAACCATTTTACATAATAAGACATTTAATTAGATTAATAATAATTTTCATTAATAAAGGTTTGGGTCATTACAATCTTCCCCCCTTATTAAAATTTTGACCTAGAAATTTCCTTTTCCCACACCAAAATAGATGAGTGTAACTATACTTCATTACTTCCTATGATTCCCATGTTACTTATTCAAGCTTTTGGTTTCACCACAACACCTTGATGAGGGGAATTGTCTTATTTCAAAGAACTTTTCCCCTATGATCTAAGATCTTAATTGGGTTCTCTTAATAGGAGAGGTCATTCTCCAATGGTACCACCTCTATATTGAGTACATGTGATGGGTTGGGTATGTACTTCCTCAAGGGTGATACATGGACTACATCATGTACTTTAGATAGGTTCGGTGGGAGTGCTAGTCGATAGGCCACTTCTCCAACATGATCAAGGATCTCAAAAGGGATGATGTTCCTTGGAGTAAGATTTCCCTTCTTTCCAAATATCATAACTCTCTTCCATAGTGATATGTGGAGGAATACCATATCTCCAACATCAAACTCTAGGTCTTGTCGATGATTATCACCACAGCTCTTTTTTCAACCCTGAGCAGCTTTAATTTTTTATTGGATGGTCTTAACCTTCTCCACCATTTCTTTAAACATTTCTAGACCTAGGAATTTCTGCTCCCCAACTTCATCCCAACATATCAGTGCTTGGAACATATTCCCATAAAGTGATTCCTAAGGATCAATTTGGATTATTGAGTGGAAACGGTTATTATAAGAGAACTCAACTAGAGTCAGATGTTGATCACATCCTCCTTTTAAGTCCATTGAGTATGCTCTCAATATGTCCTCAAGTGTTTGGATATACTGCTTAGATTGGCCATCAGTTTGAGGATGATAAGTTGTGCTGAAGTTCATCTCAGTATTCAAAGAAGGTTGGAGACTCTTCCAGAGCATAGAGTTGAATCTTGAATCTTGATTGGATATAATAGATAGTGGTACTCCATGTAGCCTTACCATTTCTCTGATGTATATTTTTACCATTTTATCCAATGTGAAATCATATCGAATTGCAATGAAGCGTGTAGTATTTGTAAGATGATCCACAACAACACAGATAGCATTGTTTCCTTTGGATGTATTTGGAAGTCCGGTGACAAATTACATGGTGATGTTATATCATTTCCATGTTGGTATGGGTAATGGTTGCATCATCCCCTAAGACTTATGCCTCTTATCCTTCACTTTATGACACACCAGGCACTTTGATGTATACTCAGTGATCTCATTATTCATGTTTTCCCACCAATAATTCTCTCAGAGATCTCGATACATCTTTATTTTTCCTAGGTGAATGGAGAAATTCAAATTATGTGTATCATACAAAATTTCATTCTTTAACTTTGTATTTGATGTAACACATAGTCTTATCCCAAATCTCACAATTCCTTTTTCATTAACATTGAAATCTAAGTATTTCCCTTTTTCAATATTTTCCACTTTATTTTGAATTCTGAAATCATCCTTTTGATAATCCTTTAACCTTTCCAAAAGATAAGGTTGAAAAATAATTTGTGAAAGGATTGATGATATTCCCTTATTTATGATTCCAATGTCCATCTTCATCAAATCAAAAAAGATTAGATCCTTTTCAATTCTCATCAATGATAGAATTGTTGGGTCCTTTCTGATTAGAGCATCCTCTAGCTTGTTCACTTTCCCAGGGTGGTAATGGGTTGAGCAGTCATTGTCTTTGATCAGATATAACCATCTTTGTTGGTGCATGTTCAACTCTTTCTGTGTGAATATATACTTGAGGATTTTTTGATCCATATGTATTTCACACTTCTCCCCAAAGAGGTAATGTCAAAAAAAATTAATGCAAAGATTACTAAATCCAACTCCAAATCATGTGTTTGATATTTTTATCTCATGAACTTTAAATTCCCTTGAAGCATAGGCAATATCTTTGTCATTTTTCATCAACACACAGACTAAGCCCTTTTTTGAAGCATCACTAAATACCACAAAAATTTCTCCACTTGTGGGTAGTGTGAGAATGGGTGCAGTGATAAGCCTCATTTTCAACTTCTTAAAGCTATCTTCACATTTATCACTCCATTCACACTCGACTCCCTTCTTTGTTAGCTTAGTAAGAGTGTTTTACAGCCATGATAAATTTCTCACAAATCAGCGATAATATCTAGCCAACCCAAGGAAGTTACGGATATCCGTCACAGATATTGGCCTCAGCCATCCCTCAATTTCAAATTTCTTAGAGGGATCCATAGATATCCTATTTCTTATGATGATATGACCTATGAATGAGACCTCCTATAAACATAAATTCCACATTTTATACTTTTCATACATTTAATCCTTTCACAAGGTCTCTAGTACAGTGCTTAGATACTCCTCATGTTCCTCCTTGGTTTTGGAGTATATTAGAATATCGTTTATAAATACTACCACAAATTTTTTGAGGTAATATCTAAATACCCTATCCATCATGTCCATGAATATGTTTGGGTAATTAGTGAGTCCTAAAGGCATTTCGATGATTTTATAGTGCATGTACCCTGTATGATAATCAATCTTGAGGATATCCTCCTTCTCCACCCTTACATGGTAATATCCCGACTGTAGATCTACCTTCAATAAGTATTGTTCTCTATGTAGCTAATCGAACAAGTCATCAATTTATGGCAGAGGATACATGTTCTTTATCTTGATTTTTTTAAGCTCGTGATAATCAACAAAAAGGCGCATTGACCTATCCTTATTCTTGACAAAGAGGACTAGTGTACCCCATTGTAAAGCACTTGGGCGTATAAACCCTTTATCCAGATTCTCTTATAGTTGTTTCTTTGTCACCTCAAGCTTCACAATAGCCATTCTATATGGAGTCTTGGATCTTTTAAAATACCCAAGTATAAGATCAATCGATAATTCAACATCTCTTCTAGGAGGAAGACCAGAAAATTCCTCAGAAACACTTCAGCAAATTCCCTCACAATAGGCATGTATTTAAGGATGGTTTCTTCCTTAAACTCCATCATTTGAGCAAGATATTCATGCTCATAGGATAGTAATTTCAACACTTGAGATGATTGGGATAAAGATTATTAATTTTCCTCCATACACTTGTATAGAATCGGGGGGTCGATTCTCTATATGAAGATTGATTTCCCTCTCACAGAAATTTAGTTTGGATCTATATAGGGAAAGCCAATCCAAGCCAAGAATTGCATCAAATTCCACCATAGGGAGTATGACAAGGTTCGCTGGGAAGTTTAATCCACAAATTGTAATAGGGGATGAGTTATATTCATGGTATGAAATAATTTATCCATTTTTCATTCTCACCGATATCTCTACTTCCTTGAAATCTAGTAGGGTTGGGATTGTTCTACTAAACTTTTAGGATATAAAAGAATAAGTAGAACCAGAATCAAAAGGTATGTTACCTATTCTTGAATAAATAACTAGCATACCTATCACCACTTTATTGTTGGGTTTAGTGGTAGTGATAGAAAAATATCTCCCTTGCTTCCTTTGAGGTTGTTGGTTGCCTCAGAAAACCCTTGGATTAGGGAACTGTTTTGAAAAGCGGCCTAGTTCTTTTCAGTTGAAGTAATGAACAATGCGTTGAGGGTTGAATGGATCATTACTCTACTTTGTCATAGAAGCGGGGTTTTCTTGTTGGAAATTAATGGCCATGTTCTCTTCTCTTCCCCACCTACATAATTTCCTCATCCCCTTTAGTAAATTTTTTTGGTGCTTCTTTCTACACATTTGGCAAGTGGGGTGCTGGAATTTCTTAGCACTATTGGATTTATCCATCGGAATTCCAGAATTAAAGTCCACATTCAAATTATTTTCCCCATAATTCCCCTAATATATGTTAATCTCCATTTATACTTTGAGGGAACATTGGAAAATTTCGTCATAGCTATCAATTTCATGGATCGCTAGGGATTTTCGTAGACTAGGTTTTATCCCACCAAAAAAGTGGTCAACCATGAATTCGGGGGTAATGAAAATAATGGAGGCATATCATGCAATACTTGTGAAGTTTTCCTCATACACTCTGATAAATTTGTCATCTTTTTTCATGATTCCAATGAAGTCCCTTTCCATCTTAAGTCAGAGGGTGTGAGGAAAATATTTATTGAAAAACATTTTCTAGAAATCCTTCCATTCCAACACCTCGATCTCTTCCTTAGGATTTGTATTTTTTATTAATGTCCACCATTGATCAGCTTCACCCTCCATATGATAAGAAGCAGTAATAACCTTCTCTTTTTTATAACATTGAAGGATGGAAAATATATTCTAAATGGATTTGATCTATTGTTCGGTGATTGTAGGATTAGATGATCCATTAAAATTAGGAGGCCTTTGTCTCATGAAGCTCTCAATTACAGATTTTTCATTATTGGGGGGGGGGGGTGGATGTTCCTATTGAATCATGTTTCTATTCAATACTTGAGTTAACTGAGAGAGTATCGTGATAAAGTTCACGATTCTTACTCCCATCGGATTGGTCATCTCATTAGAACAGTCATCACATTGATCATTGCATTGGCTGTTAGCTTGAGTCCTCCTATGACTGTCCATTGGCTGGAATAAAAGGAAAGTTAGGGGTAACACATAAGGGGAATCCAATGAAAAAAATGGATAGCTTATAAATTACATTTATTTCCTTAACTTATGAATTTATAGTCTTTAATATATGTTATCCATGATCCACTTCCCAACATATATTCTTAGGGGCAATTTTTTTATTCCCTTAATAATGGTCCATACTAAGCTTATGAATTTACCAAATAATATACCCTAGGACTTTCAAACCAAAAGTGTATAAAGTCCTATTTTCATGCACCAGTTCTCGTTCATGTTTATATCAAAGTGGTGTTTTTTGGATTTTACCCCTAGATACATTTGTTCCAGAGCCACCTCTACTTGTTCGCATCTCGATAGGGGTGTATTTTCCTGATAAACCACATACTCTATGATCACCAAAATTTAGGGATATTTTTATTATACTTAGTATTATCCATATGGAATTCACTAGGGTTTTCTAATCTTAATCCCAAAAATAACTAAACTTATCCTCTAATACCAACTATAACAACCCTGATCTTTATTACATGCTTTAACATGATTTATTACATAAAATTGCATTTAAAACAACTCTAAGGATTGAGAGGTATAGTGTCTTGGGAAATTATGAACATTACATGACAACTTAAGACATAAAATACAACATATTTATTGAGAAATTCTTTTACATGACCACAATATTCCTTTGAACTAATCATTGCATGTGATAACCTGATAAGAAAATGGTGAGCTATAAAGCCCAGTGTAGGAGTAAACAAGGAATAGAATGAAGAATAAAATACATGATCGTAAATAGGAATATGAAAGGAGAATAATATAAACATGAACATAAAATCATTTTGTATCATGATTATCATAACAAGGAGATGTGGCAACAACATTTAACATGACATTAGCATGATCCAAGGCTCATTGCACATGGAGCATGAGTAAACCCTCATTGCACATGAATTAACATTATTAAACCCTCATTGCACATGAATTAACATTATTAAACCCTCATTACACATGAATTACCATGACTCAACACTCATTTCACATGACATATCATGATACTATTATTTACCCAATGCATTGGAGCCTTATCAGGGCGCACCATTCTTAATCATTACATTTCATGCATAAGTGTGCCACATAGATCATACAACATGGATTCATTAAAAATAATAATTTATTAGAATAATAAGGAATGTAGAATACATAAATTTAATTCCTCAATAAATAATTATATGTGTATAAAGGTGAATAACCTTGATAGAGAAATTGTTATGGTATTCACTTGCATGATGATTTTGGCATGGGAAACTTTGGCGTAACTTCGGCAACATAACGACGTCAAATAGAAATTGTAAAATGGGTTGATGAGAGATAAAGGGATATTTCATCATTTATACATAAAATGGATAGTAATTGGGTCATGTAACATAATATCCCAACATATTTAATGAAATTTATATGCATAATATAAAATAATTTCTTGAATGTAAATGAGTAGAGAGAAATCTCTTACAAAATTTCAATATGGTAATGGGTGTACATGGGAGTCATTAATGAAAAATAAAGGGGTATATAATCAATAAAACATAATTGAGGAAGTATAGGGGAGGTTTTAAATAATACCCCAACATTTTTAATTGAAAAAATGGTCATAACAATATACGGAAACTTGGACATAAATAAGGAAATAAGGAAAGTAAGGATCCCTTGCTTGAGTGTGTGACTTCAAGAGCTTGAGGATGGGATTATTGACAGCTTATAGTGACTTGGTATGATTCTATAGAGATTATAGAATATTAGGGACGTTCTAAAAGGATTATTATTGAAGATAAGTGGGATATTTGGTGGTTTTATATAGGAAAAGAGAGGGTAATTCTTTAGTATTTCACAAAATTAGGTTTTGGAATCTATATAATTAAATATTCAAAACCACAAACCATCACATGGTTTTTTACCATGGTTTTTTCCAAAGTGGAGTGAAAAAATTATTTTATATGGTAAATGGACTATCTTATTAAAATATTATCCTTACTTATGTGGAGGTGGGTCACACTCTCAAAGAAATCATTTTAAAAAGTTAAAATATTTTATAAGTCTTGGAGGCTCCTCTAAGGAATTGAAAAATTAATAAAACAAATATAAAATCACATTATTTTAAATTTAAAACATATATTGTCTGAATAACCCATTCATATTATTTTATTTAACCACTATTAGGTCATTATGATATTATAAAACACATTATATATTTAAACGGTATTTAATTTTTACCCAAAAATTTGACTATCTAGGAAATTTTTTAAAAAATCACCATTAGATAATTTCAACATCCTGAATCCAAAAATAATATTAATTTTTTCTAAATTTTTTTATTTTCACTTTTAGAATAAAAACGGTATTTATTAAAAATTCATGGGTTTTGACAGAAATAGCTTTCAAACCGTAATAAAAATTACAATTGTATAAAAATTATAAGATCCTTTATATTTAAAAAGTAATTTAGTAATAATAATTTATTAAAATATTATTTAATTCAAAAATCCATTATTTCATTAAAATATATTTCTTAATTTAATATTAACTAAAAATACTATTTGTTCTTTAAAACCATTTACAATGTAACAATAATAAAATGAATATATATTATTTATTATATACAAAAATAATGCACATAAACATAGTGATGGGGTATTGTTACATAACCCCTTATAAAAACCACATATTACCTATGGGTAAGGTGTGCGATGTTGATAGACTCTTGGAGTGGCTCAGATAACATCACTCAAGTGGTAATCTCTATTAACTTCAACTTCTCTCATAGGCATTCCATTCAAGCTTAATGTGTTGAATCTCAACATGGGCTTGGTCCAGAGAAAATCCCAGTGATGTTACCTTCTTCTCAAGATCTAACAAATGGGAGTCTAATGGATCAATTCTACTATATGATTTCATCACTTCCTTTTTCAGAGTAAATTGGATTTGTTAAATCCCTATATTTATACTAATCATGTGATCACTATGCAACAGATATATTAGAAATGGTAAAAATTATTAATGGTATTTTAAAATCCAAAAACATAAAACCAAGTAAGTGAATGTGTTTTATATTACCATTTTACATAACAAGACATTTAATTAGATCCAGAGGAATTTTCATTAATAAAATATTGGGTCGTTACACCCTTCCTTGTTGCCTTGGAGGTTGTTGTTGATTGCCTCCAATAACCCTGGGATTAGGGAAATTGTTTGCATAATTTCCATGATCCTTGTATTTGTAACACTACACTATGGTATGAGTGTTGATCTGAAACTTCCATTATTATTTCACATTAGTGGAATTTTTCATATCTCTTTGAAAATTTTTAGCCAGATGTCCCAACTTTCCACATTTTAAGCAATTCCTAGTTCCCTTTAGACAGTTCTAAGGATGCTTTTTCCATCAATTTTTACATTACGGGTGATCAGGCTTCTTTCCATCATGGAATTTATTTGTAGAACCACTCACATTAGATTCCATTTTCCTCATTTTTTCGTTGGACCCATGATACCAATGAGAGTCTACAATCTCTACTTCAACCTTAATGGCATAATGGACAATATCCTCATAACTATCGAGGTCTCGAATCACCAACACTTTTCATAAACTCAGCTTCAGTCCACTAAATAAGTGATCCACCTTTCTTTCGATGTTCATGAAAAAGCTAGAGGCTTACCTTGCATGCCTTGTAAATTTTACTTCATACACCCTAATTGACTCATCTTCCTTCCTCTTGTGTATGAAGAACTCTTTTTCCATCTTGAGATGGAGGGTTTGGGGAAAATATTTACTAAAATACATTCTCTTGAATTCCTCCCAATACATGGAAACAATTTCCTCCTAGGGCTTCGTATTCTTGTTCATTTTCCACCACTTATGAGCTTCCCCATAAAAACGATAGACCGCCCGTACGAATTTCTCTTCTTTTGACCACTAGAGGACATAAAATATATTTTCAATGGAGTTAATCCAATTTTCCAGGAGGATGGGATTAAAAAATACACTAAACATGGAAGGATTTTTTCACATGAAGGATTCAATGGAAACATTCTCTTTCCATGTAGGATGAGGGTGTTCAACATGATTCATGTTATTATTCATAACTTGATCAAAATGAGCAAGTACTGTCATAACATTTTGAGAACCCATTCCCATCATATCAGGCATATAATTAGGGAAAACTTCACATTAAATATCACATTTATTGTTGGAATGTGTTCTTCTATTTCCTGCCATTAACTAAGAAAAGGATCATACAATTATAGGTCTTGAATACTTAGCTATTAAGAATAAAAAGGAAACATTGAACATAAGAGGATAAACTTGTAAAGGATAATTATATCCTAACTTGCGATTTCCTAGGTTATAATCTTGGTTGTCCTTAATATATTTCTTAAACTATATTCTTATGGGATTTTTGTATTCCCTTAATATTGGTTTGTACTAAGCTCATGAATTTACCAAAGTATATCCCCTGAGAGTGTCAAACCAAGAGTGAATCAAGGACCACTGTCATGCACCAATTCCCATTTGAGTCTAGCTAAAAGCATTATTTTTGGGTATTACCCCTAGATACATTTGTGCTATATCCACCTCTACTTGTTTGTATCTAGAGAGGGATTATTTTCTTGATAAACCTTTTACTATATACTTACCACAATTTAGGGGTGTTTTCTTATACTTAGCCTCATACTTAGGGATCTTACTAAAGTTCTCTATTCCTAGTATCCAAAAATAAATATGACATCCTATGATTCGAAATTTAGAAACCCTAGCCTTTTACACAAAACATTACCTGATTTTAAGCATAATTATACATCATAAAACAATTCAAGGATCGTGAAGTCTAGTGTCTTGGAAGACTAGGTACATAAAACTGAAAACGTGGGACTACAAAAAAACTTCTTTATTTAATCTTCATAGAGATATCCTAACTTCCTTTGATCCCTTACATCTAAAAAGGGTGCCGTGGGGATAACATGAAATAAGGGATGATCTAATATCCTGGTAAGGGAAAAATCATAGTAATAAATCTTTAACACATGGGTTAGAAGGCATGGAATAATCAAAATAAAAGTCATGGAACACATGGAATCATAACATATAAACATAGGATCATATAAACATGAATTAATAGTAACCTCGAAGAAATATAAATCATGAATTTAGCAAGATTCAAGACTCATTGCACATATAGGATCACAAATTAAGGTTAACCACCAACACCATTGCACATGGTAGCACGAGTCAAGGCTAACTTCCAAGGTTGTTGCACATAACACCTCATGAAACTAAACTATACTCAATTAATTAGAGAATTATCTGGGCACACCTATCTTAACATTCTTATGAATAAGTTTTCCACATTAATATTCATACATAATAAATCATATATAAACATAACGGTACCCATAGAAATAAAAGTGTATCATAATCATGTCATAAAACATAATGAATGGGTGTATCATAAAAGTGTCCATAAAATAAATTAATTAAAAAAAATACATGGAATTTTTTAAAGTAAAATAATAATATATCATGGTAAGTGATGTTAAACAGAATTTACCATATGAAGGAATATTATTTAAGGAATTTTAGCATTAAAACATTTCAGTGTGGTTTTAAGTAAAATACCAAGCATTTAAAATAGAAAATGGAATAATATTTTATATAAAAATAAAAGTGATACAATAATGTTTTCATAGTAAAATAATTGGGTTTATAAAAACAAAGGTGTCTTAAAAAATATGGTAGATTCCACTTGAAATTTGGTATGAATTCGGAAATTTCCATTAAAACGAGTTTGCTTATCGGGAAGTATTGAGGAGGAAATCACTTAAAAGCATGTATATCCCCAAAAGATAATGGCTAATGGATATTGATACATTATTTTTTACATATAAATAGTAATTATAATATTTACATAAATATAATGTAAAATTTTATTTGGGTAAAAATAGGGTAAGAATAACCCGAAGAATAATGGTGGTTTGGGTAGAATCCCTTACGGAATATCGGCATGGTATCGGGTGTACTTAAGAGGGATTAATGATAGAGAGAATGGTATTATCATCTTTTATATATCATGAGGGAAATATGAAGAAGGTTATAAATTATACCCTAGCATTATTAATTGCACAAAAAGGGCATAACATAGAGAAGATTCTTGAATAAATGTGAGAAAGAGAGGATCCCTTAACTTAAGTCTGAAGGTGTTCTTCACTTGATCATAATGACCTAAATAATAACATTATTCTCATTAATTAATAATTAAAGAACCTAAAATACATGTTATTGATTTATTATAACCTTATTAAGTTCATTAATGTTCTTTTTGATGAGTTAAGAGGTTAAATTTCACTATTTGGGAGTATTTGGTTCCTTGGTTTTAATGATCAGTTCACTTATATTCATGTTCGAATAAACATGTACGATGAAAATGGTAGTCCATAATTGAAGTTATATGAAATTATTTAACATCTAAAATATTAAATGGTTATAAAATTCATTTGGTTATCTTTAGTTAAGATGAATCATTATATAAAACATTAATGATAAACTCTTGGATTAATTTGGATATTTTGTTCACAATTAACTTGTTTTGTATCATTATCTTACATCATGTTTCAAAAATGATTCCATAACATCACATAAGATAAAATATATATTTAATATTCGGGTTCAACCATAAAATTTTCATCCTGACAAGAATTGATGATGGTAATATAAATTGATAACTCATCATCCTTGAATGTGATAAATTAACACATCTCGGACGATATTTTCATTTATTTCATAAAAAAATAATGGGAAAGGAGAGATGATAATGAATTATATCATTAGTATAAAAACATTCTATTACATGTATGTTACTGGAGTTTTCATGCCATTTAGATGAGGTGAGGTTAGGAAAGAAAATAGAACAATGGAACACAAAAAGAAAATGAAAGAAAAGAAAAGAGGAGTTTACCTCTTGATTTAATATTCATTGAGAGCCACTTAATGGGAGAGGATTTGGTCTTCTAAGGATACCAAGGGATTTTGGACATGGGGAAGGATCCTGGGGAGATATTTGGGAAGATTTTAAGAAAGTAACATGGATTTTGAGGAGTGAAGAGAAGAGGGGAGTGTGGATGGTTTTTATAGTTGAGGGGAGGAGGGTTTTCTTAATATTGTAATCATTAGTTTATTATTTCTCCATAAGAGGAGAAATAGTAATGATTATTGTCACCAAAAATAGTAATATGTGCATGTGAGTTCGAAATAATGGCCATTTACATCATCCATGAGTCAAGCATGATGCATAAATTCAGGTTTTAGCATTTATTTTGAATTATCGTTTTTTTACTATTCATCAAAAATTCAAGTATTTTAGAAAAATCCCCAAATTTCACCCAAATTTTTCTTGATATATAGAATCCAAAAATGAGATCTATTTTTCAAAAATAATTTTTAATTAAAATCACAATTTACTTAAAAAATAAGGATTTTAAAATTATAACTGATTTTTTAATGCTTTCAAAAATTACATAAGGTCTTATAAAATTATCTTAAAACCACAAGGCATAAAATTTTTAAATTATGAAAACCTTTTAGTGAAATACATTTTCTTTTAAATTAATTAATTAATTATAATTATTTTTTTATGACTTACAAAAATACAAATACTTTTACTATGGTCATGTTATCACTTATAAGATGCCTAAATTTTATTTATACATTCATGGGTGAGTTTACTATTCTTTTGGAAGATTTACCATTCATAGTGGTAATATTACTATTCATAAGGGTAAGTTACTATTCATAATGGTGGATTACTATTCACCAAAAAATTAGGTTTGTCTTATCGAACTCCAAACATCTTACTGACCGCAACTGTGTATGTCATATTTTCAAAATGAAAATCACAGAAGTAACAATATTATGTTTAAAGGTAACGTAGTACATTGTAGTTCATTGTGTTGTGATTTAATATGATTTTATGACATAATTATAATAAATTAATTTCCATTTATAAACCATTGGGTCATTACAAAATGAGTGGAACCATATCTACCATTTTAGGGGATTCTTTAAGATCAAATCATCAGAATTGTTCTTGATACATCTTCTACCGTTAATTTTTACAAATTTTTATACATAGGGTATTAATGATTAGTTGTTTTGACATATATAATAATTTTTTTACAATAATTATTATATGGTGGGTAGACCACTATGTGTAGTTCAATATCATATCCATTAATGTTTTAGCCTTAAGTCTATTAAGGATGTTTACATAAGAAAACCAGTTCCTTATTATAGTTTGTTCTTTTAGAAATTATTTAGGAGATAAGTTGTCTTTTAGAGATGAATATGGTTTTTTTTTGGGAATTTTCATAATGAAATATTTCGTGAGGTCATTTTGTTCCTTGGTTTTTAGAATCTATTCTTGTTGAGTAGGTGAGTCTTATCATTTTCATGGATCAAATTAATCTATCTGAGCTTTCTAGGGGTATAAAGTGTTATGGTGGAGATAATAGTTATGTCCTAACCTTTATTTTTCATTTTTATATTATATATTTATATTTTTTAAAAAAAATTATTTTTTTAGAGTTTCAAGATAAATTTGTGAGTTTTGGGAAAATTTTCCTTCTTTCACTTGGTTAGTGCATGCAATTTAGGAGAAATCGTATAGTTATCTTTACACAGGACCCTTTTCTTGTTCATTTTCTTCTTAAATTATTTAATATTCATTGTAAGTTCATAGTTTATTTGAAACTAATTTAATTCGAGAAGAAACCATGTGGTTATTTTTTTAGGGTGAGGGTGTACGGTTTACACACGGTTAAGAAAAATCATGCGACAAGTATGTAGAAGTTCAAAAAAATTTAGTGGATCATTTTTGAAATATTGGTGCATAGATAACCAAACCAAGTGAGAAAATCATGTTGGTTCTTGATGAATCTTGTAGAGAGTTCATATTTCTTCATGTTTTATGAAATCGTGTTACAAAACCATGCAACCTAGGAGAAATTTTAAAATCCATAAATAACCCTTTTAAACCTTATAAAATTTAACTATAAAACTCCCTATTCTCTTACAATTAAATTTTCACAACCTTGGTTCCCTTACCCCATGATTTATCCCCCATTTCATTGTAATTTTGTGGTGATTCATCATGGTTTACATCCAGTTCCTCAAGGTAATCCCATCACCTCCACTATTTCTTCATCTCCCCTTCATCCTTCTTGTTTTTATCTTCTCCCCTTATGGTGTTCTCTCATTTCAAAACCTTAGAGTGAGATTTTTAACATTATATTTTTCATTATTCAAGTCTAGGGTGTGATAATTGTCTTGCAGGTTACATTTATCACATATTCAAAGATCAGAGCCATTATCCTTTGGACAGAGGTTGGTTTCCCCTTGTATTTCCCTTTAATTTTGAGAATCGGGATTTCTTGTTTGTTTAACTCATGATATGGATATTAAATGATAGAATTAAATACTTATATAAATATATATGTAAATAAAAACCAATCTTCAGTTGGTTTCCAATTATATTAAAAGTTATCTTTGATTCTGATGCTTCCCGGCGGGACACGCGCGCATCTGTCACGCAGAGGAGGATGATTGCCTCATCGCCCCGCATTCCCACTTTCTAAAGGCGGGTGACATCAATTCCTTGTTTAGGGAAATCCACTCCTTGATCGAAACCGGTATGATGGGATGTCGGTTCTTCCTTCCGTGGATTCCTCCTCGGAGCTCATCACTTAGTCCGGGTCTCCCTCATAGATTTAAGATGTATTCTTGAATCTCGTTCCTGGTGCCATATCTTCATGGACACCAATTAATTACGCTACTTCCACTGAGATGCTCCAAGGGGTATGGTCAGGGCAGCAACCTTCGGTTAGGAGAATGGTCATGCTGAGGTGTCTTCGGCGTGTCTTGACGCTGAGGAATTGGCATTTCTGTCTTATGTCCCTTATTATAGGGCTTCTCGAGGGCGCGGAAGCCCGAGGCATCCCACATCGAATGAGAATAATTTCATGTTGTAGGCATGTATTTGAGGTTTTCCTCAGCTTCCCACGTTTAACATAGGGTATGCCACAAGTTTAATGTCCAGCAGGGACAGATCGGACTGATGAGAACACTAAGAGTGGATCAGATTGAAGAACCCCCTAGAGGGAACACCGATATTGGGGTCGGCACATGGGTGGATTCCCGGATGCTGTGGAGTGGAGTGAAGTGGCATGATCCCACTAGGATGTGGCAACCTGGGTAAGAATCAAGATGGGTGATGGCTTTGGGCTTAATTCTCGAGGAGACTTCCTACGTATCCCCATGGCAGGGAATCAAAGTCTGTGTTGTTCGGGTATACAGTTTAACATCATGAGGGAAGGGGGGCATATGGGGCTTACTCTCTAAGGCGGCCCATAATGGATATGGGGCTTACGATCTGAGGAGGCCCACAATGGATATGGGGCTTACGCTCTGAGGCGGCCCATAATGGAAATGGGGCTTACGCTCTGAGGTGGCCCATAATGGATGTAAGTCTTACGCTCTGAGGCGGCCCATAATGGATCTGGGGATTACGCTACGAGGCGGACCATAATGGATATGGTTCTTACACTATGAGGTGGCCCATAAAGAATGGTGAACCAACGTAAATAAGTCGGAATGATCGGGTGGTGGGCTTGAACCTCGTGGAGGCTTCCTACGTACCATGCCTTAGCACGGATCAAAGTCCCTGTAGTTCGCTGAGGGAAAGGTGGGCTTGAACCTTATGTAGGCTTCCTACGTACCATGCCTTAGCATGGATCAAAGTCCTCGTAGTTCACTAAGGGAGAGGTCAGGTTTGGGGCTCACTCTAAGATCACGTGAGTCATTCTTGGTGTGAGAAACAAGAGGTTGTAGGGACCTGATGATCACGTCACAAAGGGTGCATCTGTGAGAAGTGAAGAGGGGATTACGCGTTGAGCAGCCCATGGTGTTGGGACTTACTCTAGGATGGAGGCCCAAAGTGCGAAAAAGCGCAGAGGGAGGGGGATTTGGGACCGAAAAAGGGAAATGCCTCGTACCCTATCACTTCCTCCACTGGCCTTGGCAGTGGGGAAGTGCGGAGGTGCATGAGTGCTACCTTCTACAAGAGAGGATAGGGGATTACATCCAGGAGGCTGCCCTTCCCCGTAGACAAACTCCACTCCGAGAGGGAGGATATCATTCCATGTGAGGAAGATTCCATTCCTGTGGAGACGAGTGGTATAAAGAATGTCTGAGATGGGGGGTACCCTGCGTGCGAGGCACGGGGCCGGATCATAGTTTAACGTCATGTGTTGAGGATGAGGTTCTTGGCAGTTTAACGTCCTGCAGCTCAGACGAGGTGGGTTCGCTCCACACCCCTATGACATAAATAACTTGTACCCTCTACCCCTTGTGGGAGGGAATGCATCAGTAAGGCCGCGGTGAAGGGGGGTTGCAGAGCGAACCATCGAGGGGTCCATGTTAGCCTGGCTATGAGAAGAAGCAATAGTTGTTAGAGTGCCTATACGAAGAATCATAAGGCAAAGAAACGCAATGGGAAACACTACCCAAGGGACCTTGAGGTTACTTCGTATGATCCTAGAAGGTCGTATGGGAAAACAACGCATGGAATGTATGCCTGGTATGGAGGACATCAGGATCCTACGCAGGTAGGAACCTAGGGGCATCAAGGTGAGGGGTCCTGGGGATTGCACACAAAGAAAAGGTTTGCGCGCAAAACACCGGGATGGCACGTAATTGGGGCAGAGGAATTGCACGCAACTAGGGGGATTGCGCGCAAGGGATGTGAATTACACGCGAGTGGCACAAGTCGAACCCTAAGGTAAGGCCACACCCAATGAAGGGATTGCACGCAATTGGTCCTTTTTGCATGCAACAGAAGGAATTGCATGCAATTGGGCCTTTTTGCGTGCAATGGAAGGAATTTCACACAAGGGAGGAACCCTGAAGGGTTTGGAATTTTATTTAAGCCAGTGGGATTGCGCGCAAAGGCAGATCCTGAGTCCAGGTTGTGCAAAAAGAGTCTGTACCTAAAGGCCATCTTGCGCGCGTGGAAGTCCTATTGCGCGCACGAGAGCTGGTTAAAATTCCACAACCCTGAAACGGAAGGGGTCTCCTTCTATTTATAGGACTCCGGCACTGCAGAATCCAAGCAGCGCACGAAATTTAGTGCACTAGAGATAATGGCACAAAAATTTAACCACGCGGGCGTGGGCGCGGGTGCGCAAATATTTCGCACCGGTGCCGGGAACCTTTCGCGAATCCCGAACTCCTTCCGCGCGGTCCACATTTTTTCACGTGCATCCTCCTTTATTTTGAGAAACACTTTTGGGCCCTCCGGACTGGGCCTCTAGGTTCGAATATGACTTCGCTTCGTCATTTCGAAACTTTCTTTAGTAGTTACGGACTTTTCGGCATCTACAAATTCCCCCCCCCCCTCGGAATGGGATCGGCAAGAGATCACAACGATCAGATTCTGAGGGAAACGCCAAAACACAAAAGTGTTGGACTTCGTGGGCCCTCTGTGCACAAAACTCATCACGGCGTGAAAAACGAAGGGCAGACAAGGAATTCACTTTCCGCGCGGCGTGGAATCCCCGACTTCTCCTATAAAAGGGGCCTTGGGTCCCATGCTCCGTATGAAAATCTCTTGCGCGATAGGCTCCAAGATCTCATGTGCGAAATTGTCTCTACACCTGCACGTAAAACACGCTTTGGCAGCGTGCAATTCCTTCCGAGTTTCAACCGTTTTTTACGTGCCAACCCGGGATATTCCGTGTCGGTCGCTCTGATTTCGCGCTCAACTTCAGAATTTCACGCAACCGATCCAGATTTTGCACAACCTATCCTGATTCTGTGCCACTCATACGTATTTCGCGCAACTCTCTTAATGAACTTTAGATGGCTGTAAACCAAGTCGATGAGGGGGAAGTCATTGCTCGCATAGCTGAAATGGCAGTGAACGATGAGATTTATGGCGCTAGGGTGGTTGTTTCCAACAACCATACCTTGTTCAACCTGTTAACCCCTACCCAGAAGAAGTATCCTCTATCCAACAACCTCCCTCTATGGAACTTCGGCATTTTGGAGGAGGTTACGCTACCGGGCTTCGAAGTCGACACACCGCGGTCATGGATGACCTGGGAGGATGACCTTCCCCGATACAATATCACCAACAATGGTCATCCTGCCAGAGAAACCAGACACATGGATGTGTATGTCCTAAACTCGAGGACTAGGACCATTGATGGGGGTGATCTTGTTGCGGAGAGTTCTCCAGCCCTCTAAGAAAGCACGTTCCGTCAGAGCATCACGGGTGATACTAAGGGCTGGTTACAAGATTGGTACATACGGTCGGGAAGAAACTTTACCAGTGAGTGGGCCTGGGCATACTGGGTTCGCCAGACGTGCGACCAATTCGGGGTCAAGCTACGGAACATTGGTCTATTCGAGGCGGTGTGGACGTCGCAGGTCCACTTCTACCGCCAACCAGAGCTCGGGCCGAAGCTGTTCACCCGGTGGTCCCCTGACACCAACACATTCCATCTTCACCATGGGGATGTCGGTATCAGCCTTTGGGATGTCCACTGCATCGGAGGTATCCCACTGGAGGGCTATCAATACGAAGAGTTCCTTCTCCTAATGAACACCTGGGAGGACAGATCATGGACCCCCCATGTTGACATGACACCTACTGGAGCTGTCCAAAGAGAGGTTGAAGGTTAAGGAATTCCTGAAGGACATTGCCTACAAGGACTGGTTCAGTCTGTTCCTGGAGAAGGAACCTACAGTCAAGATGCCTGGAAGGGGAAGATAGCGCCCAACCGCGGCTCAAAGGAGCAACGATGGGTCATACCGGAGGATCCTGGATACGGGGCAATACCAATCGTGGGGTTACCGCATTATTGAGGCCCGAGACCTGAATGTCCAATATGCCGGATTCCTCGCCACTTTCCTGAGTGGGTGGCTCCTGTCGGTGCGGGAAACATGGATGGGCGTCCATCCAGCAACCCTAGTGATGGGGGGCACCATGGACTCCAACAAAAGGTTCAATATGGGGGTCCCTGTGTTGGCTAGGTTGTATTCCATTCTAGGATGCATCTCAAGAGGGGGGTCACCTCGGAGGGTGTGTGGCCCCTTCCAGATCTTTCATGGCTGGGCGGCCGCTCATCTTGGCGGGTATACTTTCCCAAATTCCATTCATCTTCTGGGAAATGGCTTGCGGCCATCTCTGCTAAAAATTGTCGGGGTTGTGCCGATGACTCTCAAAGAGGAGGGGGTAAGGATCATAATTGGTAACCATGCCAACTTAAACTTCAGCCCCTTCCTCACCTCGATCGTCCAGATGATAGACAATGGGCAAGGATCGCTGGAGCAGCAAGAATACTTCCAGAGCATCCGAGGTGGGGTGATTGTGGCTCATATTCACGGGAAGATCATCTGTGAGCCTTACGTGTCGTCCTGATTCTCCAGGCAGTTCAGGGTGCCTCCATCGAATGCCGAAGAGGGTATTCACGGATGTCTGGGAGGAGAGTAACCCCTGATTCCTTCGCCAAATGTGGTTAATATTAACCACTTATGGTTCTGGTGACATCATTACCCTTCCTCCCACCAGGGTCGACGCTGGCCTATCAACCGAGTATGCCGAACACTAGTTTATAGCGTACCCTGGGGGGATTTTTCACAAGAGAGTTCAGAAACTCGAGACTACCCGCATGGAAACTGGGCGATGAGAGAGCAGGCAAGGTTCCGCTAGAAGGGGGGACCAGGGGCGCACCAGGCGGCGAGGCCTGCGTAGGCCGGGACCTCAGCAGTTGGGACATCGCATGGTGGGGCCACCGAAATTTCAGGGAAGAAGATAAGGTATCTACTTAAACCTTCCCAAGATGCAATCTTCCTAGGGCTATGGTCAACCTGGTTAACCCTGCGGAAGTCAATGAGCATCGAAGCCCTCTGGTAGAAGATAATACAGGATGGGATCCAGCTACAAGAATTCGGGCTCATTCGGGTTACTGACAGAGTAAACTTCCATCGGTGGCATGCATATCTAATGGCCATGGACACATATGCACGCCAATAGGGTCAGCAGGTGGAGACACCTTTCCTGGTGAAAGTGATGCTCGACCCAAAGCATGATCTGAAAATGATGCCGCCAGGACAAGGCGACAGTGATGATGAGTCGGAGGGAGAGGAGGAGACAGGAGAGGACGAAGGATCTTAGGGAGGGTCCCGCCAAGGGAGCCTGCAAGAGAGTGCCGAGATCATTGGCTCCAACATGGAGATAACCGAGCTGCTCGAGGTCCGTCTCTATCCTTATTCATCCTCCTTCATCCATTCTATCTTGAAATTTCTAACCCATTTCTCTATCTCACTCAGGAGCATATAGGCGCTGATCAAGCGTCCCCAATAGAGGAAGGATAAGAGGCACCAGTGGGACAGGGTGGGGCTCTGACGCCCATCATCGAACTGACAAGCGCTGAGGGGTCTACTACCACAATAGCTCCTGTAGCAGCTAGAACACCAGAGGCTGATGCTCTGGGTTCCTGTAATCCCTTGCTTTGCTAATGGTGCTTACTGTCGGAGAACACTACTAATCAGGATGATCTTTGTACAGTGATCTCGGCATTGGAGGCTCGTCGGGCTGCTGAGCCCGGGCCGTCTATAAGTGAATCAGTGGTGGACGTACCGCCTCCTCTAGAACATACCACCCAAACTGAGTCGGCCCTGAAAATTGGTGAGAAGGGGCCGACGGACATCAGTGGTGCTAACATTGGAGCGAGGCCAAAATCTGACGAAAGCACCACCGCTATTAGGGAGAGAGAGGAAGGTAGCTCAACCGTCAAGGATTATATTCCTCAGGAAGGCATCCCTGAGGCAGATCGTGCTGCTGACCTGCTTGCTGTCTTTCCTATATATCAGCCTGCTGATCCCAAAGAAATAGATGACTCGGATTCGAAAGCGGTCGAGGAGAGCCGGATGACACGACGCAAAGGGTGGAAATGCATTCAGTGTTTTCTCAGGTAGCCTCAGACGGATTGGCTGGGGTGGATTGGATCACTCCAGACCTGGCTACGTTTCCTGTGTGCCGGAGGGGTTGACGCTCAATGCCTTCACCTGACGGTCTGTGATTACATGGCCGACAAGATATGTGAGAGTAGCCGGCACACCGACGTTTCCCAGTGTTGGGAAATATTGGTGAGCACCCGAGTGTTCCTGAGGGAAGATCAGGAATTTTTACACCTCGAAGGGTAGGCAACAGAGAAGGAGACCTTCATCACAACATGCTCTGAGCTCGTAGAGCAACTGATGGCTCAGCTGGTTGACGCCCAAGAACAGCTGATGGAGGCGAGTCACCAGATGACCGTACTTCATACTGAACGGGCGCAGGCACAAGCTAGGATTGGCGAACTGTGCTCTATGGCTGCTGATAAAGAGAGAGTCTTCAAGAAATGAGAAGCAGTCCTGGAGGCTACTAGCCAAAGGGTAGTGGCGTTGGAAATATCAATCCAAAACGCTGATCCTTAAGGTCCCTGTTTTTTCCATCTCATGAACCCCCCTTTTTCTGCTTTTACTGCTCACCATTTCTAACCAATGTATAGATGAATCTATTTATCTGTAACTTTGTTTTAATATGATCAACCATAATCCCGAAATAAATAACAATTCACCCCTGAGCTCATGTGGGTCGTACCTAGTGTGAGAAACAAAGGATACTCATATTATCATTTCGTTTGACCGTGGGGCGTCAACCAAGCTTCAGGCATCCAAAATCGGGCCCAGATTTCTGAGGAGGTGAGGAAGGTCCAGCCAAAGGGAGGGGACCTCAGACCGATCGATGCATCATCTCCTCAGCGTGCTCTAACACATGAGTGGGGAAATGATGAGGGTATTTAAATCAAACCGAACATAGGGAGATGAAAAAGGTGAATCACGTTACCCAGATTCAAAACACTATGGGAGGGGTGTAACGATGGCAGATAGCCTTTAACTGTGGCGGAAACACAGCATCCCTATTGCATTGGCCTGAAATGGGGACAACAAATGAGGGCTGACCACTGACCATGTTCGCAACATGGGGGCTAACTCAAATATCATAGATCAGTCTTCCGGAACGTTGGCCCAGGACAGCAGGCAGACCATAGGTCGATCATTCATATTGTTACAATAGGCGGACCACAGGTCTATCATTCGTATTATTACAACAGGAGGACCACAGGTCGAGCATCCATACTGTTAGGGGGTCCCATAAAATATGAAATAGAATGAAAATATGAATAAAGGGGTACGTAAAGCGTGGAAATTGAAGTGGTGGTTTGTTCAAACAGAATCCAAAAATCCCAAAATTATGCCACTGTGGTGGAGGTACATTAGGCCAACGTATTAGTCGGGTCCCAGATCATCCCTATTTCTAGACAGGACCTCTCTGGTGAGAGAACTGTCGCTTCCCAACATCACTATGGGGCACCCTGAACTTATTTGGGGCTCACGCTGCAGTTACACAACTCCCAAAAAGTCAGGCCAAGGGGCAGGAGATGCATGCTAAGGTGATTACAAAACCCGATGTGGATGAGGACGAGGTCCTTCTTACCATGCGTTCCGTGGAAGAGTGTTCCGGTAAAGGTAACGAACAAGAAATTTAGGCTGGACCCATGGTGAAATTCCTGGGTGCTTCTACGTATCCCATAAGGATGGGAATCAAGCCATACGTAGTTCTTGAGAGTTCCTTTTAACATCATGTAGGATAGGAGGGCTAATTCTTATAACAGGGTGCATGTGGGGTGGCTATTACAAACCCAATGTGAATGAGGACATAATCCCATACCACACCATGCGGTCCCGTAGTCAAGGTCCCAAATGTGGGATATACATGATGAATTAGCAGATCTCAAGCTGGACCCTAAGACAAGAGGTCTGGGCATTTCTACGTACCTCATAAGAATAGGGATCAAGCCACATGTAGTTCTTGGAAAGGGTGTAACGGCATGACATGGTACCTGTGAAAAGGATGAAAGGGGTGTGTGGGTCTAGTCCTTACACCAAAAGAAGCATCATTTGATGTATCTTTTTTTTCCTTGAAGGTGAAGAGTTTTTCTCTTGTGGAACGACAAGCCTAGGGTAGAAATTCCTGGCATCACCACAATAATCAAGATGTATACAGGCGTTGAAAAATGGTATGGTAATTGACCAATACCCAACGTGATGTCCCCTATGGAGAGGTCATCACAATGAAACATGATTTTTCATTGTGCGGATGGGACGATATCATCATAGTTTATGGTCATGTGGTAGGACCAACCAGCACAGTTTAATGCCATATGAATTGGAACCAGGGGAATGCGCATGATGTGATAAGTCATACCCGATGCGGATGATGACATAATCCCAAACCATCTCTGTGCGTGATCCCGTGAGAGGAGCCTCGGGCCAAGGGGCCAGAGAGGGTTTAAAGATCAAGGGGCAGGAGACACTAACTTACAACTGAGTTGGGCCCGAAATGCAATGTCTGGGTGACTCCTCATATCCCGTGGGGATGAGGGTCAAGTTGTGCATGGTCCTTAGTGAAAACCCAAGCCTATAGTCTTAGCGCTCGGATCACGGGAGCCCTAAGAGACGTCATAACGTAGATTTGTATGCCTGACGTGTGTAAGTGCACTGAGGGTTAGTGCAAGTAGTGCCGAGATTCCACCTTGACATGATGGGGTGGAACATAATGTGAATCATGAAACCAACATTCAAGGCCTGAAGAGGTCGGTGTGACGATGGAGGATTACTGCTGACCATGTTGGCAACACAGCATCCTGTCGTGTTAGCCTAAAATAGGGATAGACAAATTAGCATTGACCTCTGACCATATTTGAAACATGGTATTTGTATCAATTTTTTGTCCACAAACCTCGGGGGCATTGGCCCATGACGGTAGGAGAGCCCTTAGGCATTGTATCCAGGCTATTCTTGTGGGTCCCTCCAGGTGTGAAAGACAGTGGGGGTGAATGATGGGGAGCACGAAGCCTGACAAGTGGACGAAACTTTCCTAAGTCGAATCTCACACTTGAGGTCCTAGACCAGAGTACTCTGAACACATTATCAGACCACAGAAAAGGGTCGAAGGGCTCGGTTTGAGAGCGGCCAAAAGACGGAGGATTCCTGGGAAAAGGGGGCATGGTGCCAAAAACCCAGTACCACACCTATATATCCCCCCTATGGAGAGGGATAGGCCAAGGGGCCGAGGTGATCAGGAGATCATGGATATCTCAAGAGACGGGGCTGGACCTGAAATCTAGGCGTTCAGGCGGCCCTACGTATCCCATAAGGACGATAATCAAGGCATACGTAGTTCTAAAGGCACAGTTTACCGTCATGTAGGACGATGATAGGAATTTCATCCGGGAATGTGTACGGAATGGCGAGTAACTCGACGCGAATAAGGACATAATACCACACCACACTGCAGGCTCTTGGTAAGGACTTGGGCTAAGGGGCTCGAGAAGGCCAAGGGGGCCTGAGGCTGGGCCTCGGTCAGGAAGGCCTGACCAGCTTTCAGGTTAATGTCTTGCAGTGAGGACGAGAAGAGGAGGAGGACACCTCAAATAAGGGTGGTATACGGTGTGGCGACTAACCCGACGTGAATGAAGGCATAATCCCACACCACATCATGCAACCCCGTAGGAGAGAGCCTGGGTCGGGGCCCGAGGCTAGGCCTCAGTCAGGGAGGCTTGACTGACTTGCAGTTTAACATCTTGTTGGAAGAACGTGCAGTTTAAGGTCATGTGGGGCCGTGGGGGCCTAAATGTAGGGCCAAATGTAGTTTAAGGTCGTGCTGGACCAGATGATGTTTAGGGTCATGCAGGACCGAAATCTAGTTTAAGGTCATGGGGGACCGTGGGGGCCCAAATTTAGGGACAAATGTAGTTTAAGTTCATGCTGGACCAGATGCAGTTTAGGGTCATGAAGGACCAAAATCCAGTTTCAGGTCATGGGGGACCATGGGGGCCCAAATGTAGGGCCAAATGTAGTTTAAGGTCATGCTGGACTAGATGCAGTTTAGGGTCATGCGGGACCAAAATCCTGTTTAAGGTCATGGGGGACTGAAAGGGTCAGGCAAAATACTGCTTAAGAAACTTGGCATTGGTGGTAGGAGTTACACACTCACCATCCATGGTCACCAGGGAGTACGCACCATTGGGATTGGCCTTATGGACAATGAAAGGTCCTTCCCATTTGAGCTCCAACTTGGGTGGTTTCCTGCCGGGGATCACTGGCACCCTGAGGGCCAGTACCAGGTCACCTTTTAGAAAGGATCGAAGGTGAACCTTCTTGTTGAAAGCTCGAGCCATCCTGATCTGATGCCCTTCTAGGTTTTGCAAAGCATGAAACCTATTTTCTTCTAGTACTTCCAATTCATCTAGACGGATTTAGTAAACTCTATCTGGTGCTTTCTGGTCATAGACTCCTGTGCACAATGAGGGAAACTGAATCTTGATGAGCAGGACGACCTCAGTTTCACACACCAGGGAATATGGGGTCACCAGGGTGGAATTACGAGTCGTCGTCCGATAAGCCCAGGGGGCGTTGGGGAGCTTATCCAGCCAACTCCTCTTGTTCTGACCAACCATCTTTTGCAGAATGTTAGAGAGGGTTTTGTTAAATGCCTAGATCTACCCATTTGTCTGTTCATGATAGTGGGAAGTATGGTTAGAGCGAATTTTGTACTTGGCGTACAATTTCTTCAGCTTGGCCACTCGGAAGTTGGTTATGTTATCAGTGGGGATTGCGTGAGGTACGCCAAATCGATAGATGATGTTGGAACTCACGAAGTCAACGATAGAACGAGCTTTGACTTCCTTGAGCAGAAATGCCTCTGCCCACTTGGAAAATAAATCCATAGCGGTCAGAATGAACCGGCATTGGTGAGCCGTTGTCGGTGCATAAGGTCGTACGACATCCAACCCCCAGACTACAAAGGGCCAAGAATAGTTGGTAGTGTGGAGAGGCTCCGGTGGCCAATGTACAAAGTTAGCATGAACTTGGCACGCATGGAACCTCTTGGAAAACTCAACGCATTCATGGATCATGGAGGGCCAAGAGTACCCCAACCACTAAATCTGGTGAGACAACTTTGACCCGGCCTGATGGGTGCCATAGGAACCAGCATGAACTTCTTGCATGACCTATGAAATCTTGACTCCTTGAAGGCAACGGAGGAGAACACCATCAAATCCGTGTTTTTAAAGGATCTGCTCAAGGTTGGGACCACTCTAAAGGGTAAACTACAGCACGCGGCATCGGATTTTCTCGTGCTCGGCCCGGTCTAACGGAAGGTTACTGTGTTGGAGGTATTCAACCAAGGGTGTCCTCCAATCGGGAACTATTTCAATCACTGTATCTGAAGTACCTGGGGCTCCTGACGCAGGACCACCAGTGGTAAGGTGGTTTAGGCACGGTCCATGATTGTCCTCCGGGGTAACGGGAGCGATGACTCTCCGGTGCGCCATGTGGATAATCAGGTCATCCTGTTTGGGCTCCGCAAGCGACGCGGTCAAGATGGCCAAAGCATCTGCTCGACCGTTCTGTGACTGGGGGGTATGAACGACCTCCGGCCGAGAAGTGAACTGGGCCATTAGATGGAGGTTCCACTCCAACAATGGCAAGAGTTCTGGATTTCTGACAACATAGTCTCCATTGACCTGTGTGATGACCATCTCGGAATCCCCCTTCACATACGGACAAGGCACATCAATCTCAAGGGCCTTCTCGAGGCCCGTAATGAGGGCATGATACTATGCCTCGTTGTTGGTGCAGCCTTATGACAACAGGAATGAATATGGCAGAATGGATTGCTCTGGGGTGATGAAGATGATACCCAGGCCCACTCTGTTGAGCCTAGGATCATTGAGTCTCTTACCGGTGGGGCTCTGGGAGGCACCGTCAAAGTGAATCTGCCAGCATGGGATGACATGATCGATTGAGAGGATGGCCTCACCAGAAAAACCTAGGTTCAGTGGCTGATCTGCAGAGGTTGGGTGGGTAGCTAGAAAGTTTGCCAATGTCTGTCCTTTGATAGCCTTCTGAGGCACGAACTTGATTTCGAACTACTGGAGGATCACCTCCCACCGCGCTAGTCGTCCAGTCAACATAGGTCGGTTGAGGATGTACTTCAACATGTCTACTGGAGAGACCAATTGTACCTCATGGTGCTGCAAGTAGTGATGCAATTTTTTTATGGTAAATACGAGCACCAGGCATCTCTTCTTGATGGGAGAATATCTAATTTCTGTATCAAGGATCATGCAGCTGAGGTAGTAGAGGTTGTTCTCTGTTCCCTCATTGTTCTTCTGGGAAAGAAGTGCATCAAGGGACCGTTCTAGGGTGGTCACGTAAAGGACCAGCAGTTTTCTGGAGACGAGTTGCATCAAGGCTGGAGGTTGTAGCAAATATTGCTTGATTTCCTCAAAGGCGGTCTGACACTCTTCATCCCATTAATAGGTGGCACCTTTCTTCATAATACAGGAAAAGGTCTTACACTTGCCAGCCATATTTGAAATGAATCGGCGTATGTAGGCTAAGTGACCTTGGAGACCTCGAAGATTCCAAATATTGCTTGGGGGAGGAATATGACTGATGGACTTGATCTTCTCTGGGCCTATCTCAATGCATCGGTATCTGACAACAAATCTAAGGAACTTTCTGGAGGTGACCCCGAAGGTACACTTCAACGGGTTCATCTTCAGGTGGTGGGAACGGAGGAGACCGAACACTTTCTCAAGGTCCTTGATATAGTCCTGGTGCTGGCGATATTTGACTACTAGGTCATCCACATATCATTCCACCAATGTTCCTAGAATTGGCTTGAATATGGGATGCATGGCCCGTTGATACGTGGCACCCGCATTCTTCAGGACGAAAGGCATAACCTGGTAACAGAAATTAACTTGGGGTGCCCTGAAGGCAGTGGAATCCTCGTCCTCTGGGGCCATCCAGATCTGGTTGTACCTGGAATATCCATCCATGAAGGAGAGGGCTTGGAACCCGGTCGTGGCATCAGTCAACAATTTTGTCACTGGAAGGGGAAAATCATCCTTCGGACAGTGGCGATTAAGATCGCAGAAGTCGATGGAGACTCTAATCTGTCCATTTTTCTTCCTGACGGGCACAATGTTGGCTAGCCATCGGGGGTACTGAACTTCCTTGATGAAGTTGGCCTTGATAAGCTTGTCAACTTTGGCCTCAACCATGGCACCATGAGAAGGGTTCATCTTTCTAGGAGGCTTCTTGACCCGCGATGGTTTGCCGGGAGACCGAGGTGGTGGATGGCTACCTGAGGATCTAGTCCTAGCATCTTGTTGTAACTCCAAGAGAACACATCACGGTGTCGTCTGAGTAATTACACATACCGTTTCTTCTCCTCGAGGGTCATGGCGGCGCTAACCAAAGTGGGTATCGGGTCCGCCTTGCTACCAAGGTTGACCTATACCAACTCGTCGACCATAGTGGAGACACCCTCCTCAAAGGCGGGGGGAGCATCTTCTATTTCCTCCTCTCCACTTGTGGAGGGATCATCCGCGGGGGGAGATACTTCTGAGTTATCAAACCCTGATGGGAAGATGGTGCCGGCTTGGGCAGCAGTGGTCATCTTATCAGGAGACTCATGCGCCACTGAGACCATAGCAATGAAGGCAGTTGATCCAATCCCATCTGGTCTTCGGCCCAAGGGGCCATGCCTAATGACATCAAAGCAGTAGTGGCACATTGGATTGAGCCTGTTGATTCCGTCCCGGTGGAAGAGACACGTATGACGTAGTTCCATTGCTATGAGTCTGACGTCCTAATACTGTACAGGGGTAGGAAGCTCCAGGATCACCTGGGCGTGGTTGGTGTAGGAGTATGAGGTGATTTCCTAAAGTCTCTTGGACTTGGGAATATGCCTTCCTCTTATACCTAAAACAGCAAAGCACTGCCCCATGTTGGGGGTGGTGGCCTCGAACTGATGGATCAGGAAGACGTAAGCGTCATTCAGACCTTCCCAGAGATCACTTGTGACAGTGGTGGGATCAACCTCACCTGCCAGAATCTGCTTATCCTTGATCTTGTAATAGTCGATGTATAGATAATGGGCTTCACAAGAGGCAAAAGGATACGCATCTCCTTGGAGCATGCCTACTCGACCATTAATGGAGTATTTGAGGCATTGGTGATACGATGAGAGGACTGTCGCGTAAAGGTGGATCCACGACCTACCCATCAATGCGTTGTATGCGGTGTCCTAGGAGACAACCATGAATTCGGTGCTGGCAATTAGGCCACCGAACTAGGTCTTCAAGTGGATCTTTCTGACTAGAGTTTTCTCAGTCCTGTCATATCCCTAGATTCTAAGGTTGGAGGGAGTCAAATCATCCTCAGACAAACCCATCTTCTATAGTTTCTGAGTCAGTATTAGGTTAATCCCAGAACCTGTGTCAACAAGATAGCGGCAGAATTCCATGCCATTGAACTGACCAGTGATGTACAACGGGTGAATGTGCCCATGTATGGGAGGGTCATCTTCTTCACCAGAGAATGAGATAACTTCCTATCATTCGGTGTTCTCAATTTCCTCAGCGTGGAAGGCTTCTACAGCCGCTACCTCCGTATCAAACTGGTGGGGGCTCCTTAGGACCTCGGCAAGCGCCTCACGCATTTCAGATGATAGGCGAAGAGCCTCAAGGATAGAAAGCCTAGATGGAATGCCGAAGAGGTTCTTTAGAACATCATACTTCTGGGACAGACACGAGATTCTATTTACAGGAGGCCTCTCTGTGATCGGAGGTATGGCGGGTCCTGCCGGCTGAGTCGGCGGCTGACTGGTACTAGGCATATCTCATTGTTCACTAGCCGAAGCCCGGAGGGTGGCTACCGGATGAGGACCGGAAGGCTGGGGTTAGTTGGTGGAAGGGCGGAGCTGGTCGCGGCCTGACCAAGGTGGTTTCTCCTGATCCAGCAACACAAACGGTGGTGGAGGCAGACCTATCGACACCGGATGAAGGGGTCATGTGTGATGAGCTCTGCATTGTGCATGTCGTCTGGTCTCTGCAACATGCATGGCCTGGCTGGAGGTTCCAACTATCGTGCCCTGGCAATTCATGTGACCACAATTCGGATGATGCTAGTGAAGGGTGGGGACATTGGGAAGGTATACCCGACGTTCATCATCATCGGGAGTCAAAAAGGGATTTACCAACTCTATGGTGTTAACCGAAGCGCACCACCCACTGTCACTTGATGAATCATCCACCACTAGGTGGATTCTAGGAGGGATTCCTATCTCCATGGGCATGAAGTCACCAAGAGTGTGGGACGACGATGGCAGTCATAGAGCGTGTTGCTTCTTCTTGTGTCGCCTCTGTTTTCTCTTCTGGGAAGAGGTTGGCTGAGATGACGATGTCGAATTAGCAACTGCAGCTTCTGAAGGCTCTGGCTGATTCAGGCGTGCACGAATGACTTCATGGGAATGGGTGACCATCTTGCAGGCCATCCAGTCATTATACTTCTGGGACCCATGGTCAGAAACCTGCTGCCATCCACCTTCGTCACCACTATTGTCATCCGATCTCACAAAGACACTTACCACTTGTGTCGGGGCAGGGTCCAACCTGACGATATTGTTTTCAATCTGGTCTTGGAGCCAGTCTTTGAACACGTAGCATCATTTTATGGTGTTCCCCAGGGTCCGGTGATAAGGTAAGTTGTTGGGGTGATCGGTGAGATGCACCTATTCTAGTTTCCAGCACTCAGGTAGTCGTACAATTCTCTGCTCCAAGGAACTGCGGATGTAACTGGGAACCTGAGCCTCGTCAAACGAGTAGGTCTGATTCCTTCTGTCCGGAAAGGGGGCTCAAGGAGGTTGACCCTGACGGGGGGCCGGAGGAGTATCTCTAGAAGGTGGAATATTATTATCTCACCTAGGCGGTGGCGGTGCATTACACAGAGGCGCTTTCCGATTTTTAGGTAGTCATTGTTGGGCTGGAGGCTATGCCTATAGGGGCGGACCCCTATGCGGCTGCAGAGATAGCCTCACTGGTAGCAATTCTAGCTGCCTGGGGGCCTCTATCTGGGCCACATCAGCAGGCTTAGCTCTGGAAGCTCTCCTTGTAGGGATTATAGGAGGCATCGAGTGTGCCTGACTGGCCTGTTGTAGGGCTTCTTCGAGGTGCTGAGCCTTGTCTGAGAAATCCCGGAACCCTCTAGGGTAATTCTGAGTGATCAGAGGAGGAACCAGCTCTGCATTGACATTCCCAATGCACATTTTCAGTAATTTCTATGGAGTTAGTGGCATGTCAAGGGAGTACGTGAGCCCCTTCAACCGGGTGATGAAGTCCGCGACTCGCTCATCGAGCCTTTTCTTGCACCTGAAGAGGTCTGTGATGTTCTTCTTCCGGGTTATAGAAATGAACTAGTAGAGGAATTTCCTGTGAAGGTCCTCCTAGCTAGTCATGGATCCGACAGGGAGCTAGCTATACCAGATGAATTCCGGACCTTCCAGTGTCTGAACAAAGCAATGGAGCTTGGCGGCCTTCTGTTGTGCTGGAGTCCCTAACATAGGCCCACACCTTGAGTTGAAGTGGGCCAAGTGTTGTGGTAGGTCTCCAGTCCTGTTAAAGGGGGAGAAAGTGGCATTCCCAAATCCCGGAGGTGTTGGCATATCATCCACCCATACTGGGTACGGCTTTCCATCTGGTGGGATTTCCACCTTCCGAGTTTCCAAAGCCTCTAAGTAGACAATGAGTGCTACCATCGGGTCGCCTGGATGAGGATTCCTGTCCTGACGGGGATCCCTAACCACAAGCATATTTTCGGGCTCTTCAATTTGGTAGACAAGCTCAGCTTCTCGTGGATCAGCTGGTGGAGCGACCCTTGGTGTGGTGGGAGGAACTCGAGTGGGGTCTCTTGGGTGATCACGCCGCTCAGGAGGGTTTGGAGAAACGTATCGCGCCCTCTTGTCATGAGCTCTGGCCTCTCCTTTGTTAGCGAACACGACATGATCTAGGTTTCCTGGGAGAATCTTGTCAAGGGGTGGCTATTCCTGTCCCTGTTTCCCTGGCCTAGGGTCACCGTAATTGGGTCGCCTCTCTACAATGCGTTCAACCAGAAGCTCATCAACTAACCTCTTCTGCTCAGCAAGCTGTTGGCACAGCGTGGATTTCTCAGGATCTTCCTCTTCCTTCTTCACTAAGGCAGATGGGTCGGAGAGCTTTATAGCCTCAAAGTACTCTTTACCCTTGCTGATATTCTGGCTCAGTGTTAACACCTCAGTGGGTGCGGGGAGACCTATGAGGTTCCTCTGTTGACGAGTAATCCTCCATGATGGGTCCATTAGCGGCTTTTCCTCAGGGGGTGAGTCCCCATCAAGAAGTTCCAGACCGTTCCCCTCTCCTGATAGATCGGTCATGTTGACCGCCACTACCCTCGGGGGCATGTCCTTAGAGCCGCCCAATAAGTCGGGCTACTGTCGGATCGCACTGAAGATACGGGCCACGTACTTCCCCCATCCATGGACATGCACGTGGGGGGTGGCCTCCTCGATAACTTTGTGGAGTACTTGAAAGATCTGAACGCATTTTTGTTGGAGGGGCCTGTAGTGGCCAAGTGACTTGGGGTGCCGGACCACGGGGAGCACGACCAGGTGGACCCAACGACATTGCTCGCCGATATCCTCGAGGTGTTCTTGGCTCCCGGGATAGGGCACTTGCTGGTGACGCAGACGAGAGTGAGTTGCCCGGAGGGTCTGGCGGAAGCATTCAAACTCTCTCGGGGTGAGCAATTCTGGTGTATCAATATCCGACCCTACGACTGGTGAAAAATTCTCAGGGAAGTGGCCTACTGCGAGGATGGTCTAGAAGCTCCACGGCTCAGGTTCAGTATCCAGCCCTTGATAGCCCTACTCATCAACTATGATTGATTGGGGAACTGGAAGTGGTGCCGAGGAAGGCCGCTGGGCCGGTGGGCTGGCTGGTGGAGAATATGGCGGGCAGGCTGATTGGCCGTTGAATCCTAAGTTTTCCTCCAAGAGTTGTAGTGTCCCGGATGCCACGTCACGATAGGATGGACCAACGAACGGGCCTCCTGTCACAGTGTCAGTGCCTGCTGTCGTGGTGCCATGTCACGTCTCTTCCTCCATCAAACCCCAAAAAAGGTCTATGTCGTCTCTGGCCGAGGTGTAAGGTGCTTCCAGAGAGGCCGATAGTGACAACAAGTTCGATCCCTATGGGTACGCCAAGTCCTCGTCCTCTTGGATATACCTTCGGAGGGAGATGGGGATCATATGGATCTCACATTCAGGGAGTACGAGGCTGATGTGCAGCGTCCCTATCCCTACCCTTGACTCAAAGGACTGGGGGGAAGTCTCCATCGCTGAGTCGTACTCCACCTCAGAGTCCAAGAAACGGACTGGTCTGATTTCTTTCCGGCCTTCCCTGGCATTTCTCTTACGGCAACGACGTCCCTCTCTCTTTCCATTGGGTGGCTCCTCGGGGTGAGGCTGATTTCCGTCATGGAGTATTGTGGTCGCACTAGTGCTGGGGTGGAAAGGATTGAAGGCCGGGGTGCGAGGAGCACCGGGGAAAATGTTGAAAGGGACATGGGGAGGACCTCCATACGGGTGAGTGACCGAATATGCAACGGCTCCATACTCACGGTCTGTGGTAGGGGAAGTGACCCTGTACCCCGTGTAGTGAGCACTGGAGAGAGCCCCACCCAGAGTGTTGTTGTCACGGGGAAGCCCCTTACATGTGGTGAGGGTGGTTCTAGGCAGGCCTCCGGGCTGAGGTTGGAAGCAGGGATGGCCCATACCTTCCAGAATGGTGGCACAGAGTAGTCCTTCACGCTGGATGGCACTACTGCGAATTGGTCTGCGGTGATCGTCACCTATGCCAGTGACCGGGAGATTCGACCTAACCTGCCCATGGGGCGGTCGGGGCCTCGATCTGGATCGGGCATATAACTGCCCCTGCTCAACATGTGTGGGGTTTTGATGATAGGAGTCAGCAGTGGCTTGGGCCACAGTGGTTGCCGACGTTGATGCCCCGGGGCGAGAATCCTCTTCCGCTCGTGCCTGATGCTGGTGTCAGGTCAGGTGGGTTGGAGTCGGTGGTGCGGGCACATGGGTTGCCTGCTCCTCGACCCGAGGAGTCGGGCAATGGCATCGACGTGGCCTAGCGGGGACCCTGACCATGAACCCTTGAAGCGGGTTTCCGAGTGGGCCAACCTGGACATCCCCTATGAAACACCCCGAGATTTTATGAAAAATATTCTTTTTAATTTCATTAATGTCTTGTGTTGTACGCTACACCAAAAGGAGCTTGCACAACATGCATCCTTGAATTACCTTGGATTACACGCAATCGCGACCTTCCTTGATAGCGTGTGTAGTATGCAATACCGAGTTTCACTAAACAACGATATGTTATTAAAATATTATTAGAACTAATCATTATGAATAGTAATAACCACTTTTTGAAATTTTGTAAATTTTATTTTTCAAAATGGACTTCATTTTTGGATTTGGAATATCGAAATTAGCTTAGGGTGAAATTTTGGTACTTTTCGGATAACTTTCATATTATGATGAATAGTGAAAATTACTAAATTTTAATTAAAAACAACTTTTTTAATCGAAATAATTAATAGTGATAAATTATTAATTTGAGTGGTTTTAAAGTATATTTAGAATATATTTTTACAATTTAATACAATGTTGTTCATTGGATGTAATTTCACATTTAAACCAGACATAAACAAGTGTCAATCTTTTGATAGTTATTATCTTTTAAAAACACGCTATTTGTTTTGACGACGAGAATTAATTTTTAAATTAGTTATTGTAAATGATATGTTTTGAATTTGGTAAAATAAACATCATTTTTGAATTCATAATATCAAATATATCTTAGGCCTAATTTTTGGTATTTTTCTGGAAACTTTCATTTTTTGATGAATAGTGAAACCACTAAGTGGTAGTTAAAAAAAACTGAATTTTTCATAAAACATAATTTTACCGCTTCTGTGAGTAGAATTTCAAAAATCCGAGAGACACAGTTAATATCAAGGACTAAAATGTGGTTCAATGAGATGAAAATAATTTTTGGTGAATAGTAACTTTTTACTTTTTCTTACCACGATTAAAAGTAAATAGGGTAGTTAAGGGTAAAAATGATATTATTATTACCCTAACACATGTCCTAATTCTATTGGATAAGTGTAATTCGACCAAAAACAACCTTAGGAATAAAATATGACCATTTAGGACCACTTATATTAGATTAGGACATTTATTATTAATTTATTTAAAGAAGGGTTAAAATAGTTAAAATCAAAGTTTAATATGTAGATAATTTTTAATATAGGGTTATGCATAAGATAAATTCGACTATAAATATTCATTAGAAAGCTAAAAAGATTTACTACATAATGGTATTTTATTTGTAATTTTTAGACATTAAATTATTTAATTTATTTATGACACAACGATGATGTAGTAATTATCTTATTAATGAAATATTGACATAATTGATGTTATAAATACCCAAATAAATGTAATTTTAGACTTTTTATGAATTCCACTAATTTTCTAGGTTAATATGACATGTTAATATTGATTTAATTATCTTTTTTAGAATTAATAATTCTGTTATGAGTTTCACAAAAATCAATTACTCAATAGTGTCAAAATTGACATAAAATAGTTTTTAAAACAAATATTATATTATTAATTGTTATTTTATTTCGAAAAATCTATGGTTCTGCCAAATGACTTAGATAAGGTTATATATATTAATAATAAACAACTTGGGGTTCTTTTGTCTTGTTATAGTAAGTTTATTAACCTTATATTGTAAGAACACAAAAAGACATGGTAAAAGTAAAATTATCTAACTTAATGTTAAATCTAAATGATAAGGATAAAATAGGAACCTAAACTTGTCTAAATTCTATTGGATGAGCGTATTTCGACCCATACCCACCTTATCTTAAAAATATATCAATTTGGAGCTATTAAAAACCAAATTTGACTTTATAATAAAATAACATTTTTAGTTATTCCAAAGGTGCCGCTCTCCTCCCTTATAAAAGGGAACCTCCTCCCTCTCTTCCTCACACCACTTTGAGCCTTCAAGCTCGTCCAACCCCTGCCAAATTCTCTTCTTCACTTCCCTAGAAACATCCTAGAGGTCCTGGTCTTCTTAAAAGACCAATTTTAGTTCCCTAAGAGGAGGACTCAAAGAGGCGCTTCAAAGAAGATGTAATGTCCGTTACCGATTCTTTCAACTTTATTTCTTCTTCCACTTATTCTTTTTAGGTAATTTAATTATGAAGTAATAACATCAGTATCACTAATATACTAATATGTTATTATAATTATGAAACAACCCTATTTCACCATCTATCCATCCTACGGAAAATGAAATCACCGCGCGTGCGTACGTACGAAATACCGTCTCCACGTCGTGGTGTAATCTATTTTCCACCACCACCTTACTTGGATGGGTATAATGGTGTACATAATAACTATATATGATTATTGTAAAGTGATATTGATTCTGAAATAGTATACATACACTCCAATACAATTCCACGATCATGAGAACGATATCATTGCTCGTGCGTACGTACGGACTACCGTCTCCACGACGCGATGAGATTCATTCTCCATGTTAACCATTCATGAATGATTATAAAGTATATATAATAAGTAATCATGAAATATATGACATAATAATGATACTGTATTTATGTGTATATATATGTATGTCATCTACTCAATTCCTTTCAACTCAATAAGGAAACGAAAACAGCGTTCATGCGTACGTACGGCCTACCGTCTCCATGAACGGTGTATTTCTTTCCATTTACTGATCTATTATATATATGTATATTCTGAATATATATTATATATAAATCATGTTTTATATTCTGGAATTAAGTAATCATGATCTAAGTAATCATATGAATAATTACAAGTCAAAAAATGGACAACAAATGAAACCATTTTACCCAAAACGCTCTTTAACATGGAATTTACAAAAGAACGGGTAATATAAAGTCATAAGTGAACCATATATGATATCATAACAATGAGTATGATTCTGGAATAATTCAATGACATTATTTAAATCATTATACAGGAGGTTCGGACACTTACGAAGCAAATTGGACCTAAGGTAAGGGAAATATCACAATCTCATTTTTTATCTGAGATTGTTTATACTTTGGTATTTACTGGGGTGTATTTTATCATCCACATCCATGTTTCCTCAATATTTAATATTATTTCCATCCACCTAAAATTGTTTAAATCCATTTTTACCCTTTGGTGAGTTTATAGTAAAATATATGAAAGGAATCTTTTGTCGTTTTTCGTACGATGTTCTTTTTGACTTTTCCGACAAAAGTACGAGAAGAATGTTTTTTTAACTTATACGGAATGAATGGATTTTTAAAACATTATTTCCAAGAAGCTTCCTTTACAAGTTTTCAAGTTTATTTTTAATCAACTTCTTTTAGTTTAAAATTTCATGACATGTTAAGAAAGGAAAATGTTCTTGAAGTAGAAAGGATACTTTCAACAAGAATGGAGTTCAAGTGTTTTATCAAAATTATTTTCCATATAAGATAATAAAGGGTTCTATTTCTATCCCTATTATTACATTGATTTGATTATTTTGTGATGGAATTATTTTTATGAATTCCTTTATCTTATATGAATTGTTTTATGATTTTATGATGTTTAAGAATCCCATTTTTATTACATGGGTTATGCTATGATGTATGGTTTATGATTTTGTGTCACACATAAGAATGGTATAATTATGAGATGGGTGGGACCTATATCTCCCTCCAATGCATTGGTTAATGATTTTATATCTCATGAGATAGACATGGCTGGAACGGCAGGTTAAACCGGTTCAGTGAAACAGGACTGAAATGAGGAATGAACTCGGTTCAGAAATGGACTTTGTCCACTAATATAGTCTTGGCAATGAGTCTTGACTAATAAGAAATGATTCTCTATGATTATGTGTGTATGCCAAAAAATTTCATGTTTTAAGTTATGATTATTGGGATTACATTTCACTACTATGATTTATCCCATGTTATGATATTATGATCTCTTTTGTAGGTTAAGATTTCCAAAATGTTATGTTCTTATGAATATGATGTGATTGATATTTCATTTTTTTACCCTTACTGAGCATTTGAGCTCACCCTTTTATGTTTTATTTTCCCCAGGATATGAAGAAAGGTTTTAGGTTAAAAAAAGGAAGATCTTTATGGGATATGTTGAAGATCTTTCACCACGATTAGAAGATTATATTCCGAGTTTCCAAAGACACTAAACTATTACGGTCCTTGTGTGTGTGTTTTTGTTATGTACTAAGTATTCCGCAAAAGTAATGTAATGTCCATGTACGTTAAGCTTCGGGTATCTACACCCTACCTCGTCGGTGCAGGGGGAAGAGGTGTCAAGGCGTTCCGGGGATAAGATCCCAAAATGGTTGAATGTCGAGGTGGGGAGCGGTGGCTCCCAGCGTAGCCCTGGAGGGCGGCATTGGCTGTGAGGGACAGCTGCCTCATGTTCCAAACGGGCCATGTCCCTGGTGGGGATGACCCTTTCCTCCTCGTACCTGTGCACGAGGTCGCTGATCACCCTTCATTGGATAATCTCTGATGGGGAGAGGGGCGTGAGCGCCCAGCAGTCATGACGGTTGGAGAAGCTGTGGAAAAGGTGGAACCACGCAGGGTGGCCGTGTCGGTACTGCCCCTACCCATGCTCCGGTGGACAGGTGGCGATCGAGCTCCGGATGTAGCGATCTAATTCCTGAAAGTAGAGAGATGAACCAATTAATACTAATAAGAAAGAAGATTGAAAACCAATAGCCCAGCACCATTCCGTCTCCCATGGTCAGTAAAAGGGATCCACACTGACAACGTCACATAATAGAGTGCTCAACGTCCTGACTGCCCCAACCCCTGGCGAGTTTCATGTCCTGGTGCTGGGTGCATGGACCTGGTGACATGATAATCTTCTGACATCCCAAACGCTACTAGTATCTATATTGAGGAGAATAGATTCACGTCAGGTTCACCATTTTTTGTTTTCAACACTTTCCACCGGGGTGCGTGCGCATCCGTCACGCAGAGGAGGACGCGCGGCTCATCGCCTCGTATTCCACCTTTCAAAAGGCGGGCAGCATCCGTTCCTTATTCAGGGACGTATGCTCCTTGATCGAAACCGGGATGATGGGATGTCAGTTCTTCCTTCCATGGATTCCTCCTTAGAGATCGTCATCTAGTCCGGGTCTCCCTCATTGATTTAAGACGTATTCGTGAATCTCGTTCCCAGTGCCATGTCTTCATGGACACCAGTTAATTACACTACTTCCGCCGAGACGCTCCAAGGGGTCTGGTCAGGGAAGCAACCTTTGGTTAAGAGAACGGTCACGTTGAGGTGTCTTTGGCATGTCTTGACACTGGGGAATTGGCATGTCTGTCTTCTGTCCCTTATTATAGGGCTTCTCGAGGGCACGGAAGCCCGAGGTATCCCACATCGAACACGGGGAATTGCATGTCATAGGCATGTATCAGAGGTTTTCCTCATCTTTCCACATTTAACACGGGGTATGCCGCAAGTTTAACATCTAGCGGAGATGGATCGGACTGATCAGAACACTGAGAGTGGATCAGATTGAAGAACCCCCTGGAGGGAACGCCGATATTGGGGTCGACATGTGGGAAGCTTCCCGGATGTTGTGGAGTGGACACCGGAATGTGGCGTCCTGGGTAAGAATCAGGATGGGTGATGGATTTGGGCTTGAGTCTCGAGGAGACTTCCTACGTATCCCTGTGGAAGGGAATCAAAGTCTGCATAGTTCGGGTTTACAGTTTACCGTCATGCGGGACGGGGGGGCATATGGGGATTACGCTCTGAGTCGGCCCATAATGGATATGGGGATTACCCTCTGAGGTGGCCCACAATGGATATGGGGCTTACACTTTGAGGCGGCCCATAATGGATATGGGGCTTATACTCTGAGGCGGCCCATAATGGATATGGGGCTTACGCTCTGAGGCGGCCCATAGCCCATAATGGATATGGGTCTTACACTCTGAGGCAACCCACAATGGATGGTGAACTGACGTAAAGTGGTCGGAAAGACCGGGTGGTGGGCTTGAACCTCGTGGTGGCTTCCTACGTACCATTCCTTAGCACGGATCAAAGTCCCCATAGTTCGCTGAGGGAAAGGTGGGCTTGAACCTTGTGGATGCTTCCTACATACCATGCCTTAGCATGGATCAAAGTCCCCGTAGTTTGTTGAGGGAGATTTCAGGGTCGGTGCTCACTCTAATCTCATGTGAGTCATGCTCGGTGTGAGAAATAAGAGGCTGTGGGGACCTAACAATCACGTCGCAAAGGGTGCGTCCATGAGAAGCGAAGAGGGGCTTACGCGTTGAGTGGACCATGGTGCCAGAAATTACTTCAGGATGGAGGCATGAAGTGCGACAAAGTGCAGAGGGAGAGGGATTTTCGACCGAACAAGGGAAATTCATCTTTCCCTATCACTCGCTCCACTGTCCTTGGCGGTGGGGAAGTGCGGAGGTGCATGAGTGCTACCTTCTGAAAGAGAGGCTAGGGGATTACACCAGGGCGGCTTCCCTTCCCCCATGCACAAACGCCACTCCTAGAGGGAGGATATCATTACATGTGAGGAAGATTACATTCCCATAGAGGCGAGCGGCATAAAGAATGTCTGAGACGGGGGGGACCCTGTGTGTGAGGCATGGGGCCGGATCATAGTTTAACGTCATGTATTGAGGATGAGGTGCTTGGCAGTTTAACATCCTGCAGCTCGGACGAGGTGGGTTCACTCCACACCCCTAGGAATTACATAACTGGTACCCTCTACCCCTTTTGGGAGGGAAGGCATCGGTAAGGTCGTGGTGAAGGGGGTCGCAGAGCAAACCATCGAGGGGTCCACATTAGCATGGTTATGCAAAGAATCAATAGTCGTTAGCGTTCCTATGCGGAGAAGCATAAGGCAAAGCAACACAATGAGAAATACCACCCAAGGGACCTTGAGGTTACTTCGTATGATCCTGGAAGGCCGTACGGGAAAATAACACATGGCATGTATTCTCGGTATGGAAGACATCAGGTGCCTATGCAGGCAGGCACCCGGGGGGCATCAAGGTGAGGGGTCCCAAGGATTGCACGCAAAGAAAAGGTTTGCGTGCAAAACACCGTGATGGCGCATAATTGGGGCAGAGGAATTGCGCGCAACTTGGAGGATTGCGCACAAGGGATGTGAATTGTGCGCGAGTGGCAAAAGTCGAACCCTAAGGCAAGGCCGCACCCAACAAACGGATTGCGCGCAATTGGGGATTTTGGTGCACAATGGAAGGAATTGTGCACAATTGGTCCTTTTTGCGCGCAATGGAAGGAATTGCGTTCAAGGGAGGAACCTTGAAGGGTTTGGAATTTTATTTAAGCCAGTGGTATTGCGCAAAAAGAAGGATACCGGGTTGAGGTTGCACGAAAAGGTTCAGTACCTGAAGGTCATCTTGCGCGCGTAGAAGTCCTATTGCGCGCACGACAGCTGGTTCAAATTCCACAACACCAAAATGGAAGGGTTATGCTTGTATTTATAGGCCTCTGGCACTGAAGAATCCAGGCGGTGCTCAAAATTTAGCGCGCTAGATACGACGTCGTGAAAAGTTAGCCACACGGGCTCAGGCGTGCAAATATTGCGCGCCGGCGCTGGGAACCTTTCGTGAATCCCGGAATCCTTCCGCGCGGCCCGCATTTTTTTGTGCACATCCTCATTTATTTCGTTCAACACTTCCGGGCCCTCCAGACTGGGCCTCTGGGTCCGAATATTACTTCTCTTTGTCATTTCGAAACTTCCCTTAGTAGTTATGGACTTTTCGGTGTCTACAATATTATCATTGGAATTTATGATTTAAAATATTAATCACAACAAGTGTTTGAGGATATCCCAAATAGACTGAAAGGGGGTGGTTTAAAATTTAAAAATGGGTTTGGTCCTTTAAATAGTTTTTTTATAGAACTCTTTTATTTTTAAAGAGGTTATTATCCTTTTGAATTGGTATTTTTATATTTTAATTTTATTTTAAAATGTTTAGAATATTTTGATCATTAAAAATATTATATGTTATTTTTAATTTAGTCTTTTTTGTTCCAAATAATTAATATGAGTCCCATTGGGAATTTAAAAAAGGATTTCATAATGAAAACACCATTGGGATGGTCCCTCACCATGTTGACAAAAATGTATGGGTTTGTACTGGGATATTATATGTTTGATAAAAATTGATTGTTACCATGAGGGGTGCTTAGTCATGAGGCCTTATTTATGGTTCTAGATTCATGTAACAATATATATATATATATGTATATTTTTGTAATTATAATAAAAATAATTTTTTACTAATTCTTAGTTTCCTCCCATCCATTCTGTGTATATCATGGGATCCATGAGTAGATAGTTGAATCTTTGAGATAAAATAATATACTAATTTAGGATCATACTCTGATTAATGTACCTAAGTTGTATAATTCTCTACTGGGGGAATATTTCACATCAGATAGTCTAGGTAGGGTTTGGATGAGAATTAGGAAGGTATGATTGCATTAAGCATACTAATATGATGGATCTTGTATAGTAACTTTCTTGAATTTTACCTCATCTCCAAGGTAACCCCGTGATATTTTATGTTCAATTATATTATATCGGTTATTATTATTGATCTCATAATTGGTGGATTATTTATTTCATTCTCATTGTCGTTATCTTACTATTCTTATCATTATAATTATCATTATTTAGATTTTTTCTATTTATCATTATACTCCTTCTGTTTTAAAATAAAAACTCCGTATTTAAATTTTTCATGTATTAAAAATGATTTGAATCCCCATTAATTTTCCTTTTTATGAATATCTTTCAAAAATAAGGTTTTAAAAATTAATATTTCATCTTAAATATTTCAAGGATCATCTCTTAAAAAATTTATAAACACTAATGTTTTTAATAGAACTAATTTAAAGGGTAATGGAAAATATACCATTATTTATTTTAAAAATAAATAATAAAAACCTTTTTTTATGAGTTTTATTCCAAATAGGAAAAAATTAGATCTAGTATTTAAAGGTAATACTTTGGTCTAGTTTATTTAGAATGTATACTAAGACTTATTCTCATGTATGTCATTATATTGCAGTTTAAGGTTCCAAATTCATATTTGATCACCTTGGAGTGATTTTGATATTGTGGTTGGAGAGTGACCCATGTGGTCACCTAGATAATAGGTTGGTATTTCAGGCTCATTTTTGGTATTTGTTTATTTATAAATGCATCAACCAAAATGTCTATCCATATACATCATATCCTCCTTTTAGTTTTATGTATTATTTTACTATTGAGATGGTTGTTTTATATATGATATGATTTTTTTGATTTTTTTAAAATTTTAATTTCTATTTATTTGACTTGATGTGGATATCCAACATTATTACAGGTCAAGCTAAAAATTTTCAAAAACTTTTATGGCTTCTTAAAATGTGATTATTGGGTGAAATCATTCACATGATTTCTCATCTAATGCCCTCACAATAGTTCCAACCCAAGGTGATTGGGAATGTTCCCTTGATATTTTGTGGGTTGGATTGGGTTCCTAGTTTAGGTGTGGCGTCAGTTTTTTTCATGAAAGGCTATAATGATGGGAAAATTATGTTAAGTGGTAAACATTAAAACATTATTTTTGCAATATTGTTAATAAAGTAAAAAATAAACCATATAAAAATGATTAAAATATTCTTCTAAATTTTTGAATATAAAGTCAAATTTAACATAATTTGACCTTAAGTAATCATTTAATTATATAAAAACATTCTTGAACTGAATTAAAGAATATGGATATGTAGTATAAATGTTCCCAATTAAAAGGAGAAATAAGATGGGCCTATCTTATAAATATAATTTTAAAGGATTTGAGTACCAAAATGGGGTGTAAATGGAAATAATTATTGAAACCCTATAAATAACTAGATGAGAAGAATATATATATGGTTTAAGAGAGACATAGCATATAATTCCCCTAATTAAAATTTAAACATAAATAATCATGAATAAAAATAATATTGTAAAATAACACATTATGGATTTGGTAACTTTTAAATTAAATAACATTAAAAGTTATAACATGAAATGTTTCTATAAAATCATTAAAATACATCAAATATTATACCATAATTTATTCATGGGGTACTATGTACAATATATAAAAAGAAACATGGTTCACAATATGAAACATATCTCAAGGAATGGAAATTAAGACCATGAAACTTTAGGGATTTTATAACACTTGAGTCAAAATTGATTAAAATATATAATTTAAAATAGAAATTTAATTACCATGATTTAAGAATAGATAATCATATAATAATTCAAAGATTTTTTGTAGCACCCTTGGTTTCAAGTAATTAACCCTTATTTTATGCTTTTAAAGTACATAAAATGTTTGGGTGAAGTTTGGGAGAGCTTAGAAGAAGTTTGGAATGTTTTTGGGTATTTTAAAATGGTTCATAGTTTGTGCATAGTTTGTGGAAACTAATAAACACCTATAGAAAACCATCCACTTTGAGACAAGGGATAAGGAAAAGGTGCATGGGCAGGTTCATGGTTTGTCGAATTCGTGTGGCTGCCTAGTATAAACTGTTCAACATGGGATAGCGGGATTTTTGATATCTGGTGCATGGTTTTTTTACCATGATAGGTATCCCCTTGAGTTAGTGGGTGGAAAATTGTTAATGCATGGTTTTCCTAACTGCGTGGCTAACCATGTATGGGTTAAAAACTAGATTCAAAAAATGGTATATAGGATGGGATTAGCCTCTAACCCGTATTTTTTTTTAAAACAACCCTAACTCAGGATTTCTTTCTATAAATGGATAAGGATTCTTCTACCATTGATCTAGAGGCTATATTAAAGATTATATTAGTGCGTTGAAGTCTTATTCTCGCGATAAGTAATCATTTATAGTTGTTTTCCTTAGATATACTTCTCCCTCTCTCTATGTTTCATAGATCTATTTCTTTTGTGGATATATATAAGGTATTTGATGCCAATGATGATTGAATTTATAGTTTTTGATGTTATGTTAAGATATATAAGGCCTTTTTTAGAGTTCCAACCCATTTCTATGCATGTTTTGTTCTGTTTTTCATTTTATCCAAGTTTTCTGAGGTAGTCGGTTTCCCCCTAGACTCCTTTATTTAGAATATAAAGGATAAATTTCAAATAGGTTGTTTTCTTGAAATTGTTTGTAAAATTGGTGTTCATATCATGTTGGAAACCCTTTTTAGTGATTTTTTGTAGTTTGTGTGGAAATTGTGGAATTGTTGTGCTAAATAGTTTGTAGAACTATTTTAAAATGATGATTTTAAAATTTGTTGTTTGGTTTGATTTATGAAAAAGGTTTTTCTAGAATTGATTTTAAAATAATTTTGTTTTATTGAAATGGGTTTGGAACACTTGGGTTTAGAATTTGGTTGGAATGGTTTTCTAGCATGTTTTCATTTTCATTGGGATGGATAAGGGCCCGAAGTACCCCCATCAAATGGTTAGGATAGATATGGTCGTGAATTACCCTCATTAAAGTGGTTCACTAAGTGATGGATTAGTGAATGGATGGCTCACCACTCATGGTTATAGGGAGTTATATATTTCATGCATGGTTAGATGTGTGGATATGTGGAATGGAATGTATTATACCAAGATGAAACTCATTAAATGGTTTTCAATTATTGTTTGGTTACTTTTCCTTGGAACTTGATATTGTTTTTTGAAAACTATTTTATTATGGAACTTATTTATATTATAATATAAATTTTTCTAGAAAAAATTTATATAAACTATTTTATATAAATATACTAACATGTTCTAACCTATTGTTGTGAGTAGTGAAGTCATTTGGGGAAAGTATATTGAGTTTCATTACACACCCCTTCTTTGGAATTTCGGTGCTTTTGTAGATGTTGTTTATCGGCACCTGGGTAAAGGAAAAATATCACACTTCTCTAGTGGTTCTTAGTGATACTTGGTCTGTTTTGTGGAGTAGAGCATGTACCGGGTTAGAGATTTGGATTTATGTTTGTCTTTGAGTTTTTTTTAGTTTTTTAGTCTTCCATTGTGAACTTGGTTGTTTTGTAGTCTTCCATTGTGGTATACATTGGATTTAGTTTTTATATAAATGGTATGATTGAGATTTATTTCATTTTTATAATGAATAATTTATTGTTTTATTGGTTATGAAATGTTTGGTTGGTTTTCTATTTTCAAATGGAAAATCATCCCCCAATTATAAATGAGGCCCTTGACATTTATTTTCATCCTTTGGTGTCTTGGGGATATCGCTTAAGGCCAAGTAACATTTCACCACATTCACAAGATAATGAGGAGGGGTGATGTGTAACAAGTGGTATCAATATTTTTCCTTCTAATTATCTTTGTAGAAAATATGGTTATCAGTTCTGTTAGTCTCATAATTCCTATTCATTCTGGTCTATTCCGTGTGTCGGGTTAGTATAAAGTAGTAGGATTTTTCAGACTTAAAATTTTGAGCCCAAAAAGAGGCATCTAACCTTTTTATGTTGAACTTAGAGTTACTATGGAATTGGGTACATAAGTATTTGGAGACATTTAATGGAATTGGAATCTCATTATCATGGTTTTATTCAATGATACATGCATGAAATGCATTATAGAAATTACTTCCCACTAGGAGTGTATATTTCATTTTGAGTAATGATTTAGTAAAATAAGTTTATTTTTGAAAAAGGATGAAATTTTTTTAAAATGTGATATTTTGAAAAGAGTGTGATTTTGGTATGGTAGAATATAAAATATTAAGGCTTCAGTTGATAGAGAGTGATACTTATGGAATGTGTTGTTTGTATAGAAAATGTAACCTAGTAGGTGTCATATAAACCAACTGGAGGAAGCTTCTAAAAATGTGTTCGCACATGATCCACAGGTGAACCAATAGCCGGTTCAGAGTATTTTCAAAGCATTTCAAGATATGGATGGTGGGAATGGGTGGGATGAGCCAAGGAAATTGGATCATTCCATCCAATTATAGAAACATAATTCACCAATATTTTGGGGTGATTATGAACCAAAAAAGGTACATGTGTGGCTAAATAGGATGCATCATATCTTTGGTTTCATCAACACGCCAGTAGAGCTGAAATTCAAGATGACAACTTATATGTTGTAAGATCTTACACTTTAGTGGTGGTATTTAGCTATGTAGACTAAAGTAGATTAAGCCATTAGTGGTGAGGATTTTGAATAATTTCTTAACAAATAATTATATCCTCATATGTTCAGAATTCAAAGAATTGTTGAATTCTTCATATTGAAGTAGAAAAATATTTTCTTCATAGAATATGTGTCTAAATTCATGAATTTAGTGTGATTTTCACATCAGGTTTCTACTAGGGAATCCTTTAAGGAACACATTTTTTGAATCAGGGCTGGTAGAGGAGATTCACTCGAAGATTGTTGTGCTTTACTTATGTATTGAAAAAATATGTTCAGTAGAGAGATATTATAAGAGAGGTATATTTCAAAAGATATGGGATGAGGAATCGTGTTGATACCCATAGGAAATTTTGGAAACTCTAATGCTAGGAGAAAGTGGGAGAGGGACACATATTTCTAAGGTGGGATCATGAATAAAAATCAGACAGCTGGATCGGTAAATATTACTCCATGACCCAAAAGAAAATAGGGATGTTTCCAATGTGGTTATCTTGACCACATAAAGTGAGAGTTCATAGCACAACCTAGATCATGCCACAACTGTAATCAGATGGGATGTATTCAGTGCTATTATTATAGTACTCCTAGGTCTGGTGTTTGGGACCCTTCTCAGGTGTCATAGGCATCATATCATTTGACCGTACGAGGGAAGAAAAATAATCCTCATTAGTAGAAAAGAGCTATCCATGGTGATTCTAGTAAAAACATGACTCCTCGGCAAGGAAAATCTCAACAGGGAAACAAATAAAAAGTGTTGTGAGCAATAAATTATATAGAGATGAGCAGGTTATTGTGGATGATCATTTTGGACTATCTATGGTGTGAGGTATGATTCTTTTGAATTCTAACCTTATGAAATATTTCTTGATATTGGTGAATCCAATTCCTTTATTGTTTTTCATGTTGTTGACTTTCTGAGTTTATAAGTTGAGATGATGGATTCTATTTTAAAACATCAAACTCCTCTTGGTCAAAGAGAATTTCCAGCCTTTGTGTGTAGATCATGTTCTGTAACTACTGATGGATACGAACTAATATGGATTTCTCAATAATTGAGATGAATTTATATGATATAATTCTAGGTGTGTATTGGTTCACAATGTTCATGGATCTCATCGAATGTTATAGAATAAAGTTCAATTTTACAACTAAAGATGGAGTAGAGAATCTCTTTCAAGGATACTGGAGTGTAAAGATGAGTGCAATGGGCTTGTTGGCACTAGAAGTTGAAACGATCTCATATCATTTGGAAGATTTTACTTTGGCATAAATTGAAAATATCAATAACAATATTTTTATAGTAGTTCTGGATCAGTTTCTTGATGTTTTTACCAAGAATTTATTAGGATTTCTACCTGTAATGGAAGTAGAGTTTACAATTAATATCCTTCCTAAGAAAAATCCTATTGTAACATCCTGAACAAGTATCCAATAAACCGGTGCTCTAACCCAGTTCTCTATAAGACCTCAAGTGCACCTCCTCATATGCTAGAGGCTGAAAACTAGCAACAGGGGTCTAAAGTTGAAACTGTGAGGAGACTATACCACTATATCAGAGTGTACAACCATAAGTAAATAACACAACACATATACAATAAATAAAGAAAAAGAATAAATAAATTGAAACTAAACTTGTTATAATAAAATAAACTACATTAAAGGCTTGAAAATCCTTGTCATACATATAAACATGATCACCCACTAGGTTGATCCCATATACAATAAATAAAATTGAAAATTAAATACAACTAGCCCTTTAGACAACTCTGGGTCATAACACATACCTGGTCTCCAATACCCTGTCAAGCCACTACAGCCTAACCATTTGACTCCAGACGAGCATCTAACTCAACCATGAAATATGGGGCCTCCTCCTTATCCATTTTTCATTCATGATCAACCTAAAAATAGACATAAGGTATATATGCACACCAAGGTGAATGTATAGGGTGTGAGAAATAAATATCAGTAGGTCACCCCCAATGGTGAACCTATAAACAATTTACATAAGTTCATGCTCATGCAATATGAGAAACCTAATTTATATTCAATAGGAAAACAAAATATAAATAAAAATCCATCAATATGTATGCCCAAGACCCTGATCGACCATACCTGCTTCGGCCAATGCTGAAATATCTCTAAGCTCGTCTCAAGGATCGAGCATCCCAGACAACCTGTAGGCTCCATGCCCATGGTAGCCACAAGAAAATTGAAAATACTAGAAACCAATCCATCAGTATCCTTATCAACTGAAATTCTAATCTAATCCGTCCCATACCATTATCTCATAACTAGAAGTTTTCTCATACTTGGAACTTCGACGCATCTATTCCCATTTCCACACAAGTGTACTACCAAACCTAGACCTTTAGTATGACATCTATATCATGTATCATGACCATAGTGAATAAAGAATCATTTTATCACATAAACCATACATATATAAAATCAACCATGCCTGGAGAATCAGTCTGGAATCTTAACCATAATTCAAAAATGTCACTAGTTGACACACAAGGAGCCTCAGTCCAAGTGTCCAATTGGGATCTGGTACGCAATGTTTGGCCATCCCAACCACTAGATCACAAGTCTACAAACAAAGAGCATCAGTCCATTAATCAAATTGGGACTTGGAATGCCAGGTCTGACCATATCAGCCTCGATATCGAATTCCATTTCCATACCCTTAGTTTCAGTTGTAAGAACCCGGTTCTTATTTTGAGGTATAATTTTCTTCAATTATTTTTCCATGAGTTTATTTTTGAAAAAACAAGGGAAATTTGGGGAAATGGTTGTTTTAGGGTTACACGCCATTTAATCCTATATACACACTGTGTAGTATGGTTTTGTAGGATACGGATACATAGTGTGTGACCATGTTAGCATGGGAGACAAGAAAAAGCCACTACACGCCATGTACATCCAAATACACGTTGTGTAGTCTTGTCGGCAGGTCGGTGCGGGACTTGTAAAGTATGTTGGAAAAACTATGAATAATAAAATGATATACACACCATTTATATAGACTTACATGATGTGTAATTCTATTTTTCGGCTTAAAATGGGAAGTAGCCTCGTTTTCACTTCTTCTGGACAGAAGAGCTGTTGTGTGAAGAATAAGGAGCTGCGGGATCAATTCCTTCTCCTGTTTCGTCATATGGGACCCAATTCAAGTTACATCAGTCACATTAGAACCCAATCGGTTGGGGATTTCTTATTCTATATCAATTCTTAGTAATTTTTTCCTCCTAATAGAGTTATTTAAGTTTGAATGATTTACCTCTTTTCTTGGATCTACGTCGTTCTAGGCCAATTCAAGGGTCAGCATTGAATTATATCAGTTGTACAACATTGAGGTATGTGGTATTGTGCCTCTTGTTAACTTTCAAGATGTTTATATGTGTCTTTAGGCTACACACTCATGTTTAGGGTGTTTCATGGAAAGGAAATTTATCCTTGTTGTCATTAAATGTTGTTTTGGTTACGAATTCAATGAATTAATGAATGATTAGCTTTGTTGCTTGATTAAGGGCCAACATGTGTGTTTGTTTCCCATGGATGAATGTTGTATAGCCGTTTTGGCCTAGGATTTCCCTAGACATGCCTTAATTTTCCCTTTTGGGGTTACGGAAAATGAACTTGATTATTTATCTGGAATTGCAATTATATAGAAACTGTAAGCATTTTATTATGGCTTTGGGATTGTGTTTCCCTTTGCTATGAAGTGTTTCTTGTTAAGCAGGTTGGAATATTTTATTTAATAAATAGTAAATATAATTGAGTGATACATGGGTTCATATTAGAATTTCATAAAAGGAATTGCATGACTATTGTACCTTTCACCTTGGGTGATACATGGGTTCAATTTAGAATGACATGGACAGATTCGAGAGGATTTTGATTTATATTTCATTAGTGATACTTGGGCTCCCTAGTAGGACCTCCAGGGGCAGACTAAATTGAAATAATATTATATTGCATATAGATTTTTACCTTTTTCTCTCTAGTAGGACCACTGAGAATGGACTCGCATGAACTTATACCAATATCAAGGGTGATACTAAGGGCTCCCTAGTAGGACCGTGGAGAATGGACTCGTAAGATGTCAGTAGAATTACACTAGTAGTTATACTTAAATTACAACATAGGAATATCAAGAACGGACTTGGGTTATACATAAATGATGTAATGGAATGAATTGTGACACATTTTCCAATCCAAAACACAATTTTGGATTTCAGACTTTACTTACTTGTTAGAATCTCTTCTGAGACTTTTTTTGTTCTTACTTTGATACGGGGAATGTCGGGCCATGGACAAATTCCGAGACCTAAATACTTAATGAACTAATAATGAAAAAAGTAAATTCTATAAATTAATACCATTACATTTAGTATTTTTTACTTCTAAGTACCTACTAGTTTACTGCATTTCATTTTTTTACATTTCTATTGTATATACTCACTGACAGATTCGCATAGACCTTTGTTGGTTTCCTACTGGGATTCATTTCTCACACCTTGTTTGGGTCATGATTTTGAGCCCAAAAATACTATATTGCTGCAGGTGTTGGTAGGGGAAAGGCTCCCTATACAGGTACTTGATTGCTGATTAGGAGCAGAAGATCATAGGACCATGCCAAGGCTTGAGATGCTGTTGTGTTTCATTTTTTTACTGTAATTTGGTATTGTATTGTACTTGAATAGAGTGTATCTTATTTCAATGTTTTCATAGAACATGTGACATGCTGCATCTTTTTGATGTTATATATTTTCTGGTTAAATTTATCATTCTGTTTTCAGTTGTTTAATTTAGTTGAATGTTGTTTATTACTTTCGTTATTTGTTAATATTTATTTTGTTCTGTTACACACTTCCAATGATGGTATATTGTCCCCACTATCACACTCTAGTCCCTCACTACTAGTCGGAAGCCTCTAGCATTTGGGGAAATTCTCTTGAGACCATGTGGCCAACTGGGTATGGGGCACCGTTTAGTGTTATCCGGACCTAGGACGTTACAAAGTGGTATCAAAGGTAGGATTTTCTTTTCTTCTTTGTCTTACTATTTTGATCCAATAGACCTAGATAGGAAGTAAAATGTATTTTTTAATTAGCTATGCTCAAGAGTAGATACCCCGCATACAGGAAAAATCCAAATTACCTTGAATTGACTTGTGATCTTTAGATTTTGAGCTATTACAGTTGATTTGATTTCACCATTGGGTGACGCACTTGATTTCTGCTATTACTATTGATGCAATTATGGGTTCTATTTTAGTTACAATCTGATGAGATGAGGGTGTTCCATCTCATGCATCATATAGAAACTTGTTATAATCACATGTCATGCATTATGCCATGCCATCTAGGATGAATTATTTATCACATGTTGTTGTGATAGATGATGTGATATCTATGCCTACTATTGTGATAGGTGTATTAGTAAGTGCTATGGTTGGGATATAATGGATGCCAAAATTTTGTTCCTGAGGTGTATGGTCCCTGTTGGACCAGAATTTCATGGGTCATGATTCATATTTTTATCTATAATTATACTATGGTATGTTCTTTTTGGGTGCCAAACATTGATTTTTGGGGAGTATGGGCCCTCACGGGTCAGAATTTGGAATCCTGTTGGTTGGTTTTTCTATAGAATAGGGGTTTTCTAGGAAATTAGTAGGCTATTTACTGAAAACCCAATAATATTCTGCATGTATTCTAGCCTAACACGCCATGTATTCTTCTTGTTTGGGTAAGAATATGTTCCACATTTTAGTAAGAATATTTCATGTACCATGTGTACATGATATGTAGTCCTTGACCATGTAACCTGTCATGTGAGGAGGGAACATGGGTTGTCGAGCTTTCAGTAGGATACACCATGTAATGGGTGTTGGATCGAATATTGAGATATGTATGTCTATTATATGGAACAATACAAGAGGGGGTGAATTGTAGGTTTAAAAACCTTTGAGTTTTAGTAACTAAGAGATTAGTTTAAATGATCTTAAACTAATACAAAAACAAACACCCACAATTGTATTGAATATAAAAGGGTATGATGTATTGTAATACTAATGTAATGTAAAACAATTGTATTCAAGATGAACACAATAATCGGAGTAATACAAAGATGAATGATTCTACCTTAGAGCGTATAGAATCAATCAATACAATATGTAATATAATGATTGTAATTGAAACAATTACAATTGAATATGTAAAGAAGAAAGGAAACAATACAAATTCCTTTCTAATACAAGTAACAACGGAAATGTAAAAGAATTACAATTCTTCTAACCCAAAGAGAAGGGTTATCCTTTCACCTAGGATAAAAGGTATGTCTCACCAACACCTTGGTGAGCCCTCAATACGATGATCGGCATGTCTGTATGCCTATCCCTGGAAGACCTCGATACGATGATCGGCACGTCTGTCTACCTATCCCCGGCAGCCCTCGATACGATGATCGGCACGTCTGTCTGCCTATCCCCGGCAGCCCTCGATACGATGATCGGCACGCACAAATCAGATGAGAGAATTCACAGCATCTCTCTCTAGAATCTTGATTTAAGCAAAGTATCACAGTTGTTCCACAATGTCTCATTCGTTCTCTCGTTCATCTTGTTCTCTCAGCTTTCAAATGACCTCCTATTTATAGGCCTCGGGTTCCAACAGTCACAACTCCTCCAACGGTCATATTTCTCCGAAAAACTCAGAGGGACTTGGACACCTGGCATCATAACGGTCATATTGAAACAGAAAGCACGACATCGTTTTGATTAGTTTGTAACTAACTCAACGACATCATATTAGTTAAAACATGATATATTTTGATAAGCAATGGTATGATTCATATGAAACAAGTGTTTTTGTCTAAGTACCAAAACAAGTAATGAACATATGAATAGCAGAGTCAGTGCAAAACATTTGATAGAGTTTGAACGATACGATTGACATAGTCAGTACGGTACGATTGACAGAGTCAGTACGGTACGATTGACAGAGTCAGTACGGTACGATTGACAGAGTCAGTGCGGTACGATTGACAGAGTCAGTACGGTACGATTGACAGAGTCAGTACGGTACGATTGACAGAGTCAGTACGATACGATTAAAAAGACTTGTGATTTCCAAAACAAAATATAGAAGTCAAAATATTACATTTGACTCAACAATCTCCCCCTTTTTGGAAAGCACAACACATAAAGAAAATATAACAAGAAAAACTTATCTCCCCCTGAGTTATTGGAAATTCTTCTGAATATGAATTTGAATACAACTAACTCCCCCTTAGGTATATACTTTCCTAAGGATTATATTCGTAGATTTTACATAATAGTGTTTTAAATCATTCTCCCCCTTTATAAAACATTCTCCCCCTTTATAAAACATTCTCCCCCTTTGTGATTTACAAAAATAAAGGGGTAATCTTGAATTGTCTGAAGTAGTTAGAAAATAAACACAAGACAATGGATAAAAGAGATTTCATTAGGATAAAAAACAATACTAAACATGAGAACAAAATATAAGTCACTTGTTTTCTCTTTATTTCTCCTTTTTGATCAACTCATGAAGAACCGCCTTCATCTTTTTTATCTCCTTATTGTCTTTAGAAATTGATTCACCCTGAGTTCTGAGAAGCTCTTGTTGGTCCGCAAAAAATCTGATCTTGATTCATGATAGTCTCCTCCTGGACTCTGATTACTTCTTCAAGGGTATCAAAAAGGGTTGACCGTTGATCTTCTACGGTCAGGATTAGAGGAAAATAGATCAATGGTTAGGATTAAAAACGAAAAATGAAAAAAATAAAAAAATGGAAATTACCTGTCGGAGAACGTAAGGTAGTTGTTGGTTTTAGGATTATCGAATACACAAACATACGAAAAAAATAGAAGTGTCAAACGACATGCCGATGGAAAACAATCTCATTACCATGAACTGACAATACGATGGAAAACAATCTCATTACCATGAACTGACAATACGATGGAAAACAATCTCATTACCATGAACTGACAATACGATGGAAGACAATCTCATTACCATGAACTGAAAGTACGATGGAAAACAATCTCGTTACCATGAACTGACAATACGATGGAAAACAATCTCGTTACCATCATCGGTCAGTATGATAGAAAAGAAATTCATTACCCTCATAGGTCGATACAATAGAAAAGAAATTTATTACCATCATAGGTCGATACGATGGAAAAGAAATTCATTACCATCATAGGTCGATATGATGGAAAAGAAATTCATTACCATCATAGGTCGATACGATGGAAAAGAAATTCATTAATATCATCAGTTGATACGATGAAGTAAATAATAAGATTGTCAAGACGATAAACAGAAAAAAAAATGATACGATAAAATTGTCAATTCGATAAACAGAAAAAAATGAATACACACATCCAGTGAGTAAATAGTTAAAGAATATAAGATAAAAAGAAATATAAAAACATAGAAAGAAATGTCCTCCCCCTTTCAAGAGGAGTTATTTACTGTAAGGAGATTTGTAAAACATGAAGTAGATATGAATGATTATTTTAATGTAATCATTCCTAGCTTCTGTTTTATAAACTCAAATCTATCGTAAGGTAATGGTTTTGTAAAAATGTCAGCAAGTTGTTCTTGCATTCCGATAAATTGTAAAATAATATCTCCTTTTTGTGTGTGATCTCTAAGAAAGTGATGCCTAACATCTATGTGTTTTTCACGATAGTGATGTGCTGGGTTCTTACTAAGAGCTATGGCACTTGTATTATCACAAAGAATTTGAGTTTTGGAAAAACTCAATCCATAGTCAGTGAGTGTGTGCTGCATCCACAATACTTGAGCACAGCAACTTCCAGCTGCAATATATTCATCTTCAGCAGTGGATAGTGCTACTGAGTGTTGTTTCTTGCAGGACCAAGAAACCAAGGAATCTCCTAAGAAGTGACATGTTCCAGATGTACTTTTTCTATCCATTCTACAACTGCCAAAGTCAGCATCTGAAAAACTTTTTAAAACAAAATCATTTCCAGAAGAGTAAAAAAGACCTAATTCCATAGTGCCTTTTAAATACCGAAAGATTCTCTTTACGGATTTTAAATGAGACTCTTTTGGATCAGATTGGTATCTTGCACATAAGCATACAGAAAACATCAAGTCTGGTAGACTAGCTGTCAAGTATAGAAAACATCCTATCATACCTCTAAAGATTGTTTGATCTACTGGTTTCCCAGTTTCATCAAGATCAAGAGTATTTGAGGTACCGATTGGGGTGATAATACTTTTAGTTTTGTCAAATCCATACTTTTTGAGTAAATCTTTAATATACTTATGTTGAGATATATAAGTTCCTTCTGGTTTTTGAGAAATTTGAAAACCTAAAAAGAATGTTAACTCACCCATCATACTCATTTCAAACTCAGATTTCATTAAATTTGCAAAAGAATCAGTTAAGGATTTCTAAGTTGATCCAAATATGATGTCATCAACATAGATTTGAACAATCAAAACATTTTTATTTTCCATTTTTATAAAAAGGGTTGGATCTGCTATACCTTTTGTATAGTTGTTTTGTAAAAGAAATCTTGTAAGTTTATCATACCATGCTCTAGGGGCTTGTTTAAGACCATATAGATCCTTGGTAAGTTTAAAAACATGATCAGGATGTTTTGGGTCTTGAAAACCAGGGGTTATTCAACAAAAACTTCTTCTTGAACAAAACCATTTAGAAAAGCACATTTGACATCCATTTCAAATAGTTTGAAATTGAAAAATGCTGCGAAGGCTAATAGAATACGAATAGATTCAAGTCTAGCTACAAGAGCATATGTTTCTTCATAGTCTATTCCCTCTTGTTGATTATAGCCTTTAGCAACAAGTCTTGCTTTATTTCTTACAATGATTCCATTTTCATCACATTTTTTCTGAAAACCCATTTTACACCAATCACAGTTGTTTCTTTAGGTCTATCAACTAAAGTCCAGACTTGATTCCTTTCAAATTCATTTAGTTCATCTTGCATTTCTTTGATCCAATCATCATCACCTAAGGCCTCACTTGGACTTTTAGGTTCAAATTGGGAAAGGAAATCAAGATGTTCTATTTCATTTTTTAAGGAATTTATGGTCCTTACAGGTTGATTTACATCACCAATGATGTTATCACTGGGATGATTTCTAAGAAAAAATTGATTTGGGTTTTGTAAATCCTGTTCATCAACATATGGTAGAAAATCTTCTGTGGTAAATGTTTCAGGAATACTTTCTTGAACATTTTCCTTATCAGAATGATCTTCTAATAAAGGTTGATAAACATTTTTAGAAAACACATCTGAGTATGTAGGATTGGGTTGGTTGAAAACAAAAGGATCAGTTTCATCAAATTTTACATGTATTGTTTCCTCAACAGTACAGGTGTTTTTATTGAAAACTCTATAATCCTTAGAGGTTGTAGAATAGCCTAGAAAGATTCCTTCATCAGATTTTGGTGCAAATTTGTGTAGATTATCTTTTGTATTAAAAATGAATACTTTGCATCCAAAAACATTGAATTATGAAACTTTAGGTTTTCGGCCAGTCCATAACTCATAAGGGGTTTTATTAAGAAATGGTCTAGTTAAAACATGATTTATAGTATAACAGGCAGTACTAACAGCTTCAGCCCAAAAGTGCTTAGCAATTGAGTATTCACTCAACATGGTTCGAGTCATTTCTTGAAGAATACGATTTCTTCTTTCAACAAAACCATTTTGCTGAGGAGTTCTTGGAGCTGAGAAATTGTGAGTAATGCCTTTCTTACTACAAAAAGTTTCAAAATCTGAATTTTGAAATTCACCACCATGATCACTATGAATAGTTATCAATGGTAGGTTTTTCTCATTTTTAACTTGGGCTCTAAATGTTTTGAAATAGTAAAAGGCTTCAGATTTCTTTGTGAGAAATTAGACCCATGTAAATCTAGTAAAGTCGTCAACTAAAAAAATACATAGTATTTGCCTCCAATGCATCCAGATTGTGAAGGACTAAAAAGATCCATATGCACTAGCTGTAATGCATTAGAAGTTGAAACTCCATTAATTGATTTAAAGCTAGTTTTTTGTTGCTTGCCAAATTGACAAGGATCACAGACTTTTGAAGAATCATATCTAAGGTCCGGTATCCCTTTTACAAGTCTTTTCTTTGAGATTTTACTAAGGTTTCTCAGATTATAGTGTCCTAGTCTTCTATGTCATAACCACGATTGGTCTTCTATTACACTTAAGCAGGGTAAGTTTTGGCTCCTAAGGTCTTCTAAGTTAATAGTGTAAACATTCTCTTGCCTATGGGCAGATAGAATGAACTCATCCTTGGAATTGTGAACAAGACACTTATCATTTCTAAAATTCACAAGGTAACCTTCATCACATAATTGACTTATGCTGATGAGATTGTGCCTAAGACCTTTAAGAAACAAAACATTTGAGATAAGAACTTTTCCAAGAAAAACAATATTACCTATACCAACAATCTTTCCTTGAGAATTATCTCTAAAGGTAACTTTTCCACCTTTTGTTTTGATAACATTTTCAAAGAGATATTTTTTTCCAGTCATATACCGAGAACAACCACTATCCATGTACCAAATGTTCTTATTGGTACACTTCTCATTATCCTAAAAAAGAAAAAATTAGATTTTTGGAATCCAAACTTGTTTGGATCCAGAAAGGTTAGATAAAAGAATTTTAGGAATCCACGTTTGTTTTGAAAAATGAGCTTTATGAAATCCTAAATATTGAGTTTTTTTAAGAGAACAATATCTTCTCTAGTGTCCACCACATTGACACTTAGAACATAAAGAAGTTTTTTGAGGAACAAAATAGTTGTTACTAAAAACCGGTTTGGAATAGGTATAACCAAGACCAGAACGATTTCTCAAAGGTCTAATTTGAGAATACATCCTGTCAAATTTTTCCTTCCCATGAGTAAAGTTTGACAGACATTTTTTCAAGGATAAAATCTCTGACTTTAGTTTTAAAACCAAATTCTTATTTTCCAAAACATTTGAATTTGAACTACAGTTAGGCTCTAAGATATTTTTCTTTGAAATTACAGTTTCAAGATCCTTAGAATGTTTATCCTTATCATATTTAACTTTCTCAATGGTTTTTAAAATACTTTCAAAATCAGAAGTTTTCTCATCAATATCTTTAGAAAGATCCGATACTTCTTTAGTCAAGATTGAAATTATAGAATTTTCTTTCTCAAGTTTCTTCTTGAGTTTAGAATTTTCATTTTCAATTAATTTATCAAATCTAGATACTTCTTCAAAAGAAGGTAATGTATCATCTTCTGATCATGAAGATTCATCATTTGAAGATTCATAATATCTATTATCAGTATAATTTGCATTTAAGGAGACATTCGTAATAGCTTAAGCATTATGTACCTTAGCCATGAGACATTGATATTCAATTGGTAATCTGGCTAAGAGTCCGATATTCCTCTGTCCTGATGTCTCATATACTGAAGAATCATCTGAAGAATCACTACCACTTTCACTCCAAGTATCATTTGCCTTTAATACTTTCTTTGTCTTATAAAACCTTTTCTTGTTTCTTTCAGAGTGTTTCTCCTTTCTATCTTTCCTTTTCAGTAAAGGACAATCAGGTCTTATATGTCCTGCTTTCTTACATTCATAACAAGTTACCTCTGAATCTTTCCTATCCTTCCTATTTTTCTTTTTGAATCTATATTGGAAATCCTTTTTTCCCATAATCTTATTCATTCTTCTAGCAAGATTGGCTAACTCATTATCTGAAAGATTACAATCACTTGAATCAGATATAACAATTTTCTTGGATTTAGACCTTGTAAGCCTTTTAGGCATTTTAGCTTTAGATGCAAAGGCTACACTTCAATTCCCATTCTTCTTCTTGTTGAAATCATCATCTCTCTTCATTCTTGTCTCGTGCTGTAGAAGAGTTCCGAAGAGTTCATCAAGAGTGATCTGGGAAACTTTTCTATTTTCATCAATAGCTGTCCTTTTTGACTCCCATTCATTTGGAATTATATCTATAATCTTATCAACAAGATCTTCATCATCAAGAAATTTTTCTCCCATAGATTGTAAACTGTTAACTATCGTCATAAACCTTTGTTGCACTTTACATACTGGCTCTCCATAAGGAAAAACAAATCCATGATACTTTGCATGAAGCATTGCTCTCCTTGTTTCTATAACCTTGGATGTACCAAAATGAGTGACTTCTAATTTCTTCCAAATACAGTTGGCTGCTTCACATGAAGATATCTGACTGTATATATTCCTGGTCATAGAGCATAATAAAGTATTATGTACCTTGTAATTCAGTTGATATTCATGCTTCTCTTGGTTGGTGAAGGTACTAACTTCTTTGTCAGGAATTTTGTAACCTCCAGTAAGCATAATAAAATTGTCCACACCAGTATTGATAACGAATGTATTCATACGATCTCTCCAATACTCATAATCATTTCCATCAAATATTGGTGGTCTAGAAGGATTCAGATTGTCTATTGACCCAATATTCATTCCTGCCATCTAATACAACAAAAACGTTTCCACTCCACACGTTAGTGTAGTAAGTATTTAAGATAGTAATATGAAAGAAATAAATCTAGTAATAAAAATCAGTGGAAAACCTCCTCTGATACCAATTGTTGGATCGAATATATAGATATGTATGTCTATTAGATGGAACAATACAAGAGGGGGGTGAATTGTAGGTTTAAAAACCTTTGAGTTTTAGCAACTAAGAGATTAGTTTAAATGATCTTAAACTAATACAAAAACAAACACCCACAATTGTATTGAATATAAAAGGGTATGATGTATTGTAATACTAATGTAATGTAAAACAATTGTATTCAAGATGAACACAATAATCAGAGTAATACAAAGATGAATGATTCTACCTTAGAACGTATAGAATCAATCAATACAATATGTAATAGAAAGATTGTAATTGAAACAATTACAATTGAATATGTAAAGAAGAAAGGAAACAATACAAATTCCTTTCTAATACAAGTAATAGAGGAAATGTAAAATAATTACAATTCTTTTAACCCAAAGAGAAGGTTTATCCTTTCACCTAGGATAAAAGGTCTGTCTCACCAACACCTTGGTGAGCCCTTGATACGATGATCGGCACGTCTGTCTGCCTATCCCTGGCAGCCCTCGATACGATGATCGGCACGTCTGTCTGCCTATCCCCGGCAACCCTCGATACGATGATCGGCACATCTGTCTGCCTATCCCCGACAGCCCTCGATACGATGATTGGCACGTCTGTCTGCCTATCCACGGCAGCCCTCGATACGATGATCGGCACACACAAAGCAGATGAGAGAATTCACAGCATCTCTCTCTAGAATCTTGATTGAATCAAAGTATCAAAGTTGTTCCACAACGTCTCATTCATTCTCTCATTCATCTTGTTCTCTCAGCTTTCAAATGACCTCCTATTTATAGGCCTCGGGTTCCAACGGTCACAACTCCTCCAACGGTCATATTTCTCTGAAAAACTCGGAGGGACTTGGACACCTGGCATCATAACGGTCATATTGAAATAGAAAGCACGACATCGTTTTGATTAGTTTGTAACTAACTCAATGACATCGTATTGGTTAAAACATGATATATTTTGATAAGCAATGGTACGATTCATATGAAACAAGTGTTTTTGTCTAAGTACCAAAACAAGTAATGAATATATGAATAGCAGAGTTAGTGCAAAACATTTGATAGAGTTAGAACGATACGATTGACATAGTCAGTATGGTACGATTGACAGAGTCAGTACGGTATGATTGATAGAGTCAGTATGGTACGATTGACAGAGTCAGTACGGTAGGATTGACAGAGTCAGTATGGTACGATTGACAGAGTCAGTATGGTACGATTGACAGAGTCAGTACGGTATGATTGACAGAGTCAGTACGATACGATTAAAAAGACTTGTGATTTCAAAAACAAAATATAGAAGTCAAAAGATTACATTTGACTCAACAATGGGATTACACGTTGTGTAGATGTTGACCGTGTATCCAACCATGTGAATAACGACACGGGTTGATGAAAACTTAGTTGTACATGCTGGGTCAAGGGTGAACATGTCGTGTAGTCTTACACCAGCTAAACAGTGTAGTTCTAACTATGTATAAGTACCTGGGCAGGAAGGAAAATTCAAGTACACACCAGGCCTAAGGAGGAACACACCGTGTATGTGGTGTGTTACATGGACATGTGGGGCAGAGGTACATGCCCATGTAAAGTCCTAGGAGAACACGCTGTGTATGGGGTTATACATGATATGTACATCTATTTTGGAAAACAATAATGATTTCCTTTACCTATTCTATTCTTGGACTTCTGAGTAATAGTTACCTTTTTCATTAAGTCAGTACTGAAGCGTGTGTGTTGGATTTTGAAGAGTTATGTTTCCGCAATGACCACAATTTGTACGCCATGATATCAGCGATGAGAATAATATAAAAATGGTAATCCATGGGTTACCGATGGATCCTCCAATTATGCCATATGCGGCACCAGTCATTATACCAGACGCAGATACAAATGCATAGTTCCAATAAGGTTTTGTGAGGTTCATGAAGACCTTCCAGGGAGCACCGTAGGCTACCACATCTATGGTAGAGTTGATGCGTATATTCTAGCAGAAGCATCCACCTAATTTTGTAGGTAATGTAGGACCACAGGCTATAGAATAATGCATGGAATTAGTGATGACTATCTTCGATCATCTGAAGATGCCTCTCGAGAGGATGGTCAAGATCACAAACTATATGTTTCGTGATTATGCCAAAAGATGGTGGGATATTATCACTCAAGTAGGGAGTCAGTGGGATATGACATGTGAATACTTTAATGAAACCTTCTATGATTATTATTTTCTTGAGAAACTGAGGGCCGACTGAGCTCAGGATTTCATGAACCCCGAGTAGGGAACACTTTAAGATATGGATTACTCTTCCCAGTTTGCTAAGCTTCATCAATTTTCACCTATTATGATGGGTGATGACGCATCGAAAGCTAGAAGATTCAAGGATGGTATCAGGTTTAAAATCTGATCCCACTTGAATGTCTTCAGGTTGCCTTCGGTCTCTGCTTTTGTAAACCAGACACTAATTACCAGGTGTAATTTTCAGAAAGCTGGAGGTGTGATCCAGAGTGGTTGGGCACTAAGATCTGGTATTGTCTTGACCAGAAACAATAAGCATCACACCGAGCTTTCTCGTAGGGGTAAGATAAGTCAGAAAATTTCTTCCAGTATCCAGGTGAGGTGCTACCAGTTCAGTAGGTTGGGTCATATGAGGACCTAGTTTCTGAAGGACCCAGTTGAGTGATGATATTGTGTCAAGATGGGTCATCTATAGTGCTTCTGAAGGACGTTTCCATCGATGGCTAGTGAGATAAGTTCTTTACAGACTCCACGTGCAAAAGTAGGGTTGATAGCTTCTCACCAGTCAAGAAACTGGAATACGTCAGGGCATTTAGGCTAAGGTGGTGGGTGTGGCTGTGGTAGCTAGGCCAAAAGATCTCAACGACAGCAGGGTGGGTCTGCTCAGGGTAGCCAAGCAGTGTCTTAGGGTCGTGGTGCAGGTTAGACTTATGTAGTGCAACAGACCCTACGGGAGAAGGATCCCATACCTTCTATTGTCAGAGGTACTATCCTAGTCTCCTTTGTTTTATCTTATACCCTTTTTGATACTGGTGAAACACATAGTTTTTTATCTGTATCAATTGTGGAAATCCTTGGACTCTGTGTTTATACTTATTCTAATGTGATGATTCTAGACACTATGTTAGGGATTACAATGGCAGGTGTACGTCAGTTCAAGGAGTTCCCCCTTGATATTTGAGGGTGTAACTTTTTATGAAACCTCTCTGTCTTAGAGATGATGTGATTTCATGTCATTATTGAAATGGATTGGTTGGTTTATTTTCAAGCCTTTGTTGATTTCTATTGCTTCAGGGTGAGTTTCACATTACCAGGTGGTGGAGAGTTTCTATATAATATTGAAAGGGATGTCCAATAAAGTAGAACTAGACCTGAGAATCATGGGTTGGGCGGGATGATAGCCCAGATTGTGAGTTTATATCTGGATGATCAGGGAACATGTATGGAAGATATTCCTTCAGTGGTTGATCATTTCAGGGATGTTTTCCTGAACGACTTCTCAAGATTACCTCATGTCATAGAGGTGGATTTCACTATCCAGATAGTGCCAAGAGGTGAACCGGTGTCTATTCCTCATTATAGGATGGCTACGACAGAGTTTAAAGAGCTCCACAGGCATTTGGAAGATCTAAAATCTAAGGGTTTTATCTGACCTAGTACTTATCCTTTGGGTTCACCGGTCCTTTTTGTGAAAAAGGCAGATGGTACCCTTAGGCTATGCATGGACTATTGGAATCTGAACTAGTTAATATTCAAGAATCAATATCCCTTTCCACGGATAGATGACCTATTTTATCAACTTCGAAGAGTTCGAGTGTTCTTGAATATTGACCTAAAGTCAGGATATCACCAGGTACGTGTTCAATCTATAGATATACCTCGTACAACATTTCGTAGATGGTATGGTATATATGAGTACTTGGTTATTCCATTTTGTCCCATGAGCATGCCATTAGTTTTCATCGCACTGATGAATAGAGTTTTTCATCCCTACATATATTCTTTTGTTGTAGTCTTTATGGACGATATCTTGGTGTATTCTCACAATAAACATGACCATGCCAACTACCTTAAGATCCTTTTGAATAAACTGAGAGTGTGTCTATTATATGCTAATCTCTCAAAATTACACTTCTGGATGGATTAGATTCACTTCTTAGATCATGTCATCTCGAAGATTAGAGTATCAGTGGACCCAAATAAGGTAAGAGCAGTAGTTACCTGGGAACAACCCAAGAATGTTTTTGATGTGTGAAGTTTCTTGGGGCTGGCTAGTTACTATAGGAATTTTATACAGGACTTATAATTCTTGGAAGTGTCGATGATAGGTTTGACTAAGAAGGGTGTAAATTTTGAGTGGTTAGACTCTTGTGATGTAGCCTTTCAGAAGTTAAAGGGATGTTTGACTTCAACACTTATACTAATATTTCCAGATCCGAGAAAGAGTTACACTGTGTACTGTGATGCATCAGGTATTGGTATGGGAGTAGTGCTTATTCAAGGAGATCGAGTTGTTGTGTATGGGTATTGGTATTTGAGGCCACCTGGGAGGAATTACCTGATGCATGATCTCAAGTTAGCTACATTTTTCCATGCTTTACACTGTTGAATACATTATTTATTGGGGGGAAATTTTGTGGTGTACACGGACCAAAAAAGTCTAAAATACATCTTTACTCAGTGTGATTTTAATTCAATATAGTGAAGGTGGGTGGAATACCTTTAGTTGTTTGACTTTGATCTTGCTTATACATCTAGAAAAGACAATGTAGTGGCTAACGCACTGAGCAGGAGGACTCAGATACAGGTAGTGCAGGAGGCTAGTGGTGAGTGGAAGATTATGAATTTTTTCTCTGAGATGCATTTAGAGGTGCACAACAGTCAGGGTAAAACTCATCTTTCCTCTTTGAAAATTACCTCTACCCAACTAAACAGAGTGACGATGAGACAACTATTACATTTTGAAGGCCTAGTCCTCTCTGAGAGTATAGAAAGTGAGGACCCTCCTCCTGGGTGGACTAAAACTGATGATGATGTTCTAGAAATACATGTACATGTGTGGGTTCCTGGGGATATACGCGAGGAGATGATGTGGGAGTTTCATGCTTCAGCTTGGTCAGTGCATCTCGGAGTCACTAAGATGTACCGTGACTTGCGCCGCCAGTACAGGTGGATGGGTATGAAGCGAGAAGTAGCTAATTTTATTACGAGGTGTTCCACATTTCTGTAGGTGAAGGTGGAGCATTAGCATCTAGTTGGGCTCCTGGAGCAGCTACCCATTCCTGAGTGGAAGTGGGATGATGTTGTGATGGATTTCGGGACGGGGTTACTAAGATCTCATAGAGGCAACGATACTGTTTGGGTCGTAGTTGATAAGATTACAAAGGTTGCTCACTTATTTTTGATCAAGGAAACCTTTGGTGTTGACGAACTAGGAAAGCTATATATCCAATAGGAGGTATGACTTCATGGGGTTCCTCGTTCTATCATTACAGACAGGGACGCCCAATTTACATCTCATTTTTAGCAGAGTATTTAGAGGGTGCTGGGTACACAGGTGATTCTGAGCATATCATACCACCCTCAGATCGATGTCCAGTCAGATCATACAATATAGGTTCTAGAGGACATGTTGTGTGCATGTGTCCTGGACTTTGGTGGATCTTGGGAGAAGCATATACCCCAGGTTGAGTTCACCTATAATAATAGCTTCCAAGATACTATTCATATGGTTCCATATTAGGCTTTATATGGGAGGCAATTCCAATCACCCATGTGTTGGCTTTAGGTAATAGAGGTATCTATAATGGGACCTCATCTTCTCTAGGAGACTACTGAGTAGGTCCAGTTGATTGAGAAGAGGATTTATACTGTGCAGTCTCGTCAAAAATCTTATGTCGATCGTCGTAGATGACCATTGGAGTTCGAGGTTGGGGATCAATTTTTTCTACATGTCACACCGAGGTTGGGGAACAAGTGGATTAGGTGACATGGTAAGCTTTCACTGAGATATGTTGGACTTTTTGAGATTATGGAATGAGTCGGGTCGATTGCCTATTGGTTACAGTTACCTCAGAGGCACCGAGCCACGAACGAAATTTTCCACGTATCTCATCTACGCCACTATCATTCAGACTCATCTCACATTTTTCAGCCTAAGGATGTTGAGCTTTAGGTTGATACATCCTTTGAGGAGCATCTGATTCATATAGTTGATAGGATCACAAAGGTTCTCTGAGGTCGGTCAGTTCCTCCCATATGGGTGATATGGAAGCACAATCGAGTGTAGGATGAAACATCAGAGAGGGAGGTCAATGTACGTGCTTAGTGTCTAGAGTTATTCTTAAATATTCCATCACCACCCTTGGAGGGGTAATTTAGGGACTAATTTCTTTAAGGGGAGAAGTTTTTAAGAACCGGGTTCTTCTTTTGAGTTATAATTTTCTTCTATTCATTTTCCTTGAGTTTATTTTTGATAAAACAAAGAAAATTTGGGGAAATGGTTGTTTTAGGGTTACAATCTATGTGATCCTATATAAATTTCAGATAGTATGTCCATATAGGATAGGCATACATGGCATGTGATCATGTTTTCATATGAGATAATAAAAAATCCACTACACATTGTATACTTCCTAACACATGCTGTGTAGTCATGTCGGCAGGTCAGTGTGGGACTTGTAAAGTAATTCGGTGAAACTATGAATAGTACAATGATATACACACAGTGTATATAGAATTTCACTCCGTTTACTTCTGTTTTCGGCTTAAAATGGGTTGTAGCCTCATTTTCTCTTCTTCTAGACAGAAGAGCCACTTGGTGAAGAACAAGGAGCCGCAAGATCAATTCCTTCTCCCATTTTGTCGTTTGGGGCCCGATTCAAGTACTGTCAGTCATGTTAGAACCCAATTGGTAGGTTATTTCTTCCTCTAGAGCTATTCTTGGTAATTTTTTCTCTTGATAGAGTTATTTAAGGTTGAATGATTTACCTATTTTCTTAGATATATGTCGTTCTAGGCAGATTCAAGGGCCAACGTCGGATTATATCAACTGTACGACATTGGGGTAGGTGGTCTCATGGCTCTCATTAATTTTCAAGATGTTTATATGTGTTTTTGGGCCATATTCACCCATATTTAGGGTGTTTCCTTGAATATAAATTTATCCTTGTTATCATTAAATGTTGTTTTCGTTATGAATTCAATAAATTAAAGCATAATTATCTTTGTTTCTTGATTAAGGGCCACCCTGTGGGTGAGTTTACCTTGGATGACTGTTGTATAACCATTTTGACCTAGGATGTACATGGACATGCCTTCGTTTTCCCTTTTGGGGTTGTTTAAAACAAACTTGATTATTTATCTAGAATTAAAAATATGTAGAAATTATAAGTGTTTGATTATGGCTTTGGAATTGAGTTTTCAATTTTCTATGTAGTGTTTTTGCTTATTATGCATGTTGGAATTTTTTATTGAATAAATGGTAAATAGAATTGGGTGATACATGTGTTGAGATTAGAACACTGTGAATGGAATCTCAAGACTATTGTACCTTGCACCTTGGGTGATACATTGGATCAGTTTAGAACGCCATGGATGGACTCGAGAGGCTTTTGATTTATATGTCATTAGTGATACTTGGGCTTCCTAGTATGACTGCCAGGGATAGAATAAATTGAAATAATCTTATATTTCACATAGAGTGATACCTTGGGCTCCCTATTAGGAACACTGAGGATGGACTCACATGAACTTATAACAACATTGAGGGTGATACTCAGGGCTCCCTAGTAGGACCGCTGAGAACGTACTCATAAGATGTCGGTAGAAGTAAACCTGTAGTGATACTTGATTTCAAACTTAGGAATATCAAGAATGGACTTGGGTTATAATTAAATGATATAATGAAATTAATTGTGACGTGTCTGCCAATCCAAAGTACAATCTTGGATTTTAGACTTTACTTACTTGTTAGAAGGTCTTCTGAGACTTCTGTTGTTCTTACTTTGCTATGGGGAATGTCGGGCTTAGGCCTAATTCCAAGACCTAAATACTTTACGTAAATTAACTACTAATGAATACAGTAAACTCTATAAATGAATACCAGTACATGTAGCATTGTTTACTTATGAGTGCCTACTAGTTTACTGCATTTCACTTCTATAAAAATATGCTGCATATACTCACATATAGATTGGCCCGAACCTTTGCTGGTTACCTACTGGGATTCATTTCTCACACCCTGTTTGGGTCATGATTTTGGGACCAAATAGACTATATTTCTACAGGTGTTGGTAGGGGTAAGCATCCCTATACTGGTACTTGATGTCTGCTTAGGAGTAAGAGAGCATGGGACCTAGCCAAGGTTTTCAATGCTGCAGAGTTTCATTTTGTTTTACCATACTTTGGTATTGTATTTTACTTGACTACAATGTATCATGTTTCACTATTTTATTAGAACATGTGACATGTTGCATCATTTTGATATTATATGTATTCTGGTTAACATTATCCTTCAGTTTTGAGTTGTTTACTTTAGTTTCATGTTTCTTACTGCTTCTACTATTTGTTAATATTTATTCCATTGTGTCACACTCTGCCAATGAAAGCACAATTTCCCCACAATCACACCCTAGACCCTCACTGCTAGTCAGAAGCCTTTGGAGTTTGGGGAAATTTTCTTGAGGACATGTGGCCAACCGGGTACAGGGAACCGTTTAGTGGTATCTGAACCTGAGATGTTACATCAGGAGGGTCAATTCTTCCCTTAAAACCTACAGTGTAGTAGGGAGTGGATCATTAGTCCAAACTCCCAAAACTATTAATCACGGGTTGAAAAACATGGATCACCAGTCCATGAATCCAATGGGGACTCATAACACCACATACAACCATCCTTAATAATTCAATACATAACATCATTGGTTCCTAGAGAATCATTCTAGAACCTAAACCAAGCTTTAAACTACACCTGCATGGAGCCTCATTCTAGCACCAAACCACATACATTGTTGTACCCCACTCTCTTGGATTTTAATGATCACAATCACTCTCATCGTGATCTAATATTGTTTCAAGTGTTTTTGATGATAGGAAATAGGGTGCCTAGAAGCTGGCCCAAGAAGAATTCAAAATGGACTGTTTAAGTCCACCGGCCAGTCGGTGTGAGACCACCGGCCAGCCGGATCCAGCCCATCGGCCAGCCGGTGGACCAGGAAGAAGGCCTTGCCCTCTGCCAGGTGCCACTGGTCAGCCGGTGTCTGGCCACCGGCCAACCGGTGGGTCCAGACAGAATGGCATACCCTTCTGTCCAGACCACCGGCCAGCCGGTGCCTGACCACCGGCCAGCCGGTGGAACCCAGACAGAACTGCATGCTTCTGTCCAGACCACCGGCCAGCCGGTGGCTCAGCACCGGTCAGCCGGTGGAGCTAGACAGAAATCCCTTGCTTCTATCTGGTGCACCGGCCAGCCGGTGGATCAGCACCGGCCAGCCGGTGTGCTCAGTCAAACTAGCCGTTAGGCTTTGACCAGGCTGGCCCACTTGATCCCAAACGGCTCCAAAAGCCCTACAACGGCTATTTTGAAGTATTTGGGAGTATTTTTCCTATAAATATACATCCATGGATGCCGGGAACACCACTGATTATATACCGAAGCATACCAAAGCTATTTTGATCATTTGAGGCTCCTACGACAATTCTCAAAGGCTACTTGAGATCCAATTGCCATCCTTGAAGCTTGGGCTGCCTCTACATCAACTACACTCACCTCTTGGCGCTCAAGGCTTCCTCTAGTTTGTTCTAACTCATTTACTTCAATTTTTTAGTTCTTAATTGGGTTTGTATTAAAACAAACCACCCTTTTTCTTCCTTCTTTCAATTTGGGTTTCTTGCTACAACCATAATAAAAAAGCAAGCTGTAAGAAGGTGATCTAGCCTACCTTAAAACGGCTAGTGGGTTTCTTGCTATAACCATTAAAAAGCAAGCGGTCGTATAAATCTCCCAACGGTTGAGTTGGGAGCGGAGACGTAGGCTTGAGTTTAAAGCCGAACTCCGTTATCAATTGTGTCTTGCCATTTTACTTTCCGCTGCATTTAAATTTGTTTTAAATTGTTAATTAATTTTAAAAAGGCAATTCACCCCCCCTCTTGCCATCACCTCCGACCCAACATTTGGTATCAGAGGGAGTGTTTGTGTAATACCTTAACCGGTTACAAACGAAAAATCCATAGTGATGGCTTCTTTCTCACAAGCACCCGAAGGGTATTCCATGACCCGGGATCCATACTTCGATGGAACCGATTACACATATTGGAAAACACAAATGATTACTTTTCTTAGAAGCATTGGCTATCCTATATATAGAATTGTTATGCAAGGCTACACTCTTTCTAGTAAGGATGAATCTAAATGGACCCCCGAAGACATTGCCAATTTTGAGCTTGATGGCAAAGCCATGAATGCTCTTCATTGTGGGTTAGACCGTAATGAGTTTAATCGTATTTCTACTTGCACCACTTCACACAAAATTTGGAAAATTTTGGAAGTGACCCATGAGGGCACTAAAAAAGTCAAAGACACTAGGTTAGATATGTATCGTCAAGACTTTGAGAGTTTCACAATGCACCCACACGAGTCAATCACCGAAATGTTTACTCGTTTTACTGATGTTTGCAATGGGAGAAAGTCCCTTGGTGATGATGTTTCAGCAGAAACAATGGTCAAGAAAATTCTTTGGGTCCTACCAAGCTCTTGGGCACCAAAGGTGACAGCAATCCAAGAAGCGAAAGATGTCAAGAAGATGCCTGTTGAAGAACTCATAGGGTCACTCATGACTTATGAGATTACCATGAAGAGGCAAGCCGATAAAGAAGGAAAGATCTTCAAGGAGAAAAAGAACATAGCTTTCAAGGAAAATGAAGAAAGCTCCTCCGATGATAGTGAATCCGAGATGGCTCAACTATCAAGGAAAATGAGCAAGTTCATGAAGAAAAAGAAGAAATTTCAAAAGGCACGAAAGGAAGAGCCAAAGGCGGAGAAAGAAATCACTTGCTTTGAATGTGGAAAGAAAGGCCACATCAAACCGGAGTGCCCCATTTTCAAGAAAAGGTTAAAAGAAAAGAAAAACAAGAAGGCCTTCAAAGCATCAACATGGAGTGCAAGTGATGACTCCATGTCTTCAAGCGACTCAAGCGATGAAGGTGGAAAATGCCTAATGGCATTTGATGAGGTATCCTCTTCTCACTCTTCTTCTCACTCTTCTTCCTCATCTTCTTCTTTTAATAATGATATGTCTTATGAAGAACTCCAAAATGCAAGAGATCAATTAGAGGAAGGTTTTCACGAACTTACCTCTAAATTTTTGACCTTGAAAAAGAAAAACAAAACTCTTATTTCCGAAAAAGACAAACTTCTCAAAGAGAATGAGGAGCTTGCCCTTAAAGTCAAAAATATTCCAAATGTAGATTCTTTAAATTCTACCATTAAGGATTTGAAGGAATCTCTTGCCAAGTTCACCCAAGGTGAACAAAACTTAACTAAATTGCTAGGTTCTCAGCATTCGGCTAGAACCACACATGGACTTGGCTATAACAAGCAATGCACTTTTTCTAGGGCACCCACTACTTTTGTAAGGGGGAGCTCTCAATACAAATTTTGTAATTATTGTAAAAAGACCGGTCACATGATTTATGAATGTGATTGTAAAAATGCTAGGTATGGAAGACCCAAATCCATTACCTACTCGGATGAGTATCATAGAAGGAATCCATCTAGAACATTATGGGTTCAAAAGACTCTTTTTGCTAATCTTTCCGGACCCAAACTTATATGGGTACCAAAATCTCTTCTTTCTTGATTTTGTAGGATAAACGCCAAAAGAGTAGGACCTCTAAAGGCTCATGGTATCTCGACAGCGGTTGCTCAAGGCACATGTGTGGTGATCCCTCCGAGTTCAACTCACTTGAAGAATTCGATGGAGGATATGTCACCTTTGGTGATAACTCAAAAAGCAAGATCGTCGGAATAGGTACCATTGGTTTTGGTAGCTCTTCTTTTATTAAAGATGTTTTATTAGTTAAAGGTTTAAAGCATAATTTAATTAGCATTAGTCAACTTTGTGATAGTGGGTTTTCAGTCAATTTTCAAAATGATTTATGCAATGTGTTAGATTTTCAAAACAAGTTGATATTTTCTGCTTCCCGTTTTCAAAATGTTTACATTATTGATTTAAAATCTCTAGCTAGCCAAAATGTTAAATGTTTAAGTGCTCTTGACAATGAGTCTTGGCTTTGGCATAGAAGATTGGGGCATTGTAGCTCTCATTCACTTCTAAAGCTTAATAAGAACAAGCTCATTCGTGACCTTCCTAAACTTAAATTTAAGAAAGATTTGATTTCTGAGCCATGCCAACTTGGTAAGCAACACAAGTCTTCTTTCAAATCTAAGAAGGAAGTGTCCACCTCAAAATCTCTTGAACTCCTTCATCTTGATCTTTTTGGTCCTACTCCCGTAGCAAGCTTAGGTGGAAAATCCTATACCTTAGTTATTGTTGATGACTTTTCTCGTTTTACTTGGGTTTTATTTTTAGCCCATAAGAATGATGCTTGCAAAACCTTTTTGAAATTCTCTAGGAAAGTAGAAAACGAAAAAGGATATAAAATCATATCTCTTCGTAGTGATCATGGTGGTGAATTCGAGAACAAAGAATTCGATGAATTGTGTTCCTCTCAAGGATACAATCACACCTTCTCTGCCCCTAGGACTCCTCAACAAAATGGAGTGGTTGAAAGGAGAAACTGAACTCTCCAAGAAATCGCTCGAACCCTCCTTAGTGAATTCGACCTCCCTCAATATTTTTGGGCCGAGGTGGTAAACACTGCTTGTTATACTATTAATAGAGTCCTTGTAAGACCCCTTCTTAAGAAAACCCCCTATGAACTTTGGAAAGGAAAATTGACCAAAGTTGGTTATTTTAAAGTGTTTGGGTGTAAATTCTTTATCCTTAACACAAAAGATAACCTAGGGAAATTTGATGCCAAATCCGATGAAGGTATTTTTCTTGGGTACTCCAACTCAAGAAAAGCCTATCGTGTCTTCAATAAACGTTCAAAAACCATAGAAGAATCATCTCATGTCAGATTTGATGAAACTCTTCCAAAACCTCACCCGGTCATTGAGGATGTTGAAGATAACCTTGATAAGCTTCATTTGAATGATTCCTCTCCTCCTCCCAAGGAGTATGACCATCAAGAACCCTCTTCACCTTCTTCTCCTTCTACCTTGCCTAAGGTTTGGAAACCTTCTAGAGACCATCCTTTAGAAAATGTCATAGGTGACCTTCAAGCCGGTACTCGAACTAGAAGATCTATCCTCAATGAAGTTGAACATCAAGCCTTCATTTCTCACCTAGAACCTCAAACCGTTAATGATGCCATTAATGATGAGAATTGGGTTCTTGCAATGCAAGATGAACTAAATCAATTCTCTCGAAATAATGTTTGGACTCTTTGTGAAAGACCCAATGATCATCCAATTATTGGCACTAAATGGGTTTTTAGGAACAAACTTGATGATCAAGGAAACATAACCCGGAACAAGGCTCGCCTAGTAGCTAAGGGCTATAATCAAGAAGAAGGAATCGATTATGGTGAAACCTTTGCCCCCGTTGCTAGGTTAGAATCCATTAGGATCTTGTTGGCATTCACCGCCCACTTAAATTTTAAGCTTTTTCAAATGGATGTTAAAAGTGCTTTTTAAAATGGTTTTATTTCTGAAAAAATCTTTGTTGAACAACCTCCCGGTTTTGAAGATCCAAAATTTCCAAATCATGTTTTTAAGTTAACCAAGGCTCTTTATGGCTTAAAGCAAGCCCCTCGGGCTTGGTATGAGCGGTTAACAAAATTTCTTTTAGAAAATGATTTTAAAATGGGTCAAGACGATTGTACCCTCTTTTTAAAACACACTTCAAAAGATCTTTTAATAGTCCAAATTTATGTTGATGATGTTATCTTTGGTTCTACCAAATAATCTCTTTGTACTGATTTTTCAGATTTAATGAGAAAAGAATTTGAAATGAGTTTTATGGGAGAATTGAAATTTTTTCTTGGTTTTCAAATCTTTCAAAATTCAAAAGGTATTTCTCTAAGCCAAAGCAAATACACAAACGAGCTTCTAAGTCGTTTTGGTATGGATCAAGTAAAGGAAACTAGTACACCCATGAGTACTTCATGTAAGCTTACGTTAGACGAAGCCGGGAAACCGGTGGATAACAAGCTTTATAGGAGTATGATCGGGAGTCTACTTTACCTAACTGCGACCCGTCCTGACATCATGTTTAGTGTTTGCCTTTGTGCTCGTTTTCAAGCCAATCCTAAAGAATCCCATCTTAAATCGGTCAAAAGAATTTTTAAGTATTTAAAAGGATCCAAAAATCTTGGTTTATTTTATCCCTCAAATACTTCTTTTGAACTATCTTCTTATTCGGATGCTGATTTTGGCGGATGTCAATTAGATCGTAAGAGTACTAGTGGAACCTGTCATCTGCTAGGCAAGTCCCTTGTTTCGTGGAGTAGCAAGAAGCAAAATTGTGTTGCTCTTTCTACTGCCGAGGCCGAGTATGTAGCCGCTGGAAATTGTTGTGCCCAAATTATTTGGATGCAACACACTCTCTTGGATTATGGTCTTTCCTATGATCATGTCCCTATACGGTGTGACAACACTAGTGCCATTAGTATCTCTAAGAATCCAATACAACATTCTAGGACAAAGCACATAGACTTAAGGCATCATTTCCTTCGTGACCATTTTCAAAAAGGAGATATCACTTTGGACTTCATTCCTACTGATTTCCAATTAGCTGATATTTTTACCAAACCGCTCCCGGTTGACCGTTTTGATTTTATTAAAGGGGAGTTAGGAATGATTCGTCAATGAGCACTATTAAATATTTGACTTTCTTGGCTTGCCTATATTTTATTTTTATTAGAAATTTTTAAACACCTTTTTTCTATTATTCTGTTTTTTTTATATATTTTATGAATTTTAGTACCACCGGTCAACCGGTGGTACATCACCGGTTAACCGGTGGTGTCGGGTTTTGTTTTTTTGGGCCGGACGGGGAAAGGGTTAAAAATCATTTTAAACCCCTCCCCTCATATTTCTATCTCTCCCTCTCGTGCGCCTCGTCCAGCCAGCCTCTCCCTCCTTGCCCTAGCCTTCTTCCTCCTCCTTGCTCTCTCAAAATCCTTCTTCTCTTAATCTCTTTCTTCATTTTCTCCCTTTTGCCATCATGGGACCTCGCTCTACACGCAAAGGCAAGGGAATCGCTCAAGAAGCACTTCCTCCTCCTTCAATCCCTCAACTCCCAGACATTTGGCATGACAAAGTCATTTTGCCGGGTAGAGTAATTGACTATCCTTGGCTTTCTTCTGCTCGTCTCGAGCTTTTTTCAATTATTGAGTATCAACATTGGCATTCATTTTTTGAGCCACCCGAAAAGGATGTCATTTATCCTCTTCTTGTCAAAGAGTTCTATGCTCATTTGACGTGGTCCGTTTCTGATGACATTGATACCATCTCCTCCACTGCTCTTGGGCAACCCATCACTTTCACCTCGGTGGAAATTGCCCGGATGCTGGGGGTTCCTCATGTTGGACCCCATGCTTTTGCTCAGGGGGAGTTTCCTCGGGACTCTGAATTTGATCTTGCCGTAGCCCTTGAGCATCTCACAGGGCAGCCCACAAATCCCATTGTCAAGCTCTCCCAGCTCTCTCCTAATCATCGTATTATTGAGCGCCTCATTCAAACTTCCCTTGCGCCCCGTATCGGGGATCATGATAATGTCAAATTCATTGATATTTATCTTCTCTCTTTTATCACCAGAGGCATTCACTTCAATTTGGTCCGGTTTCTGTTCCGGGACATGACTTATGTGGCTGAGCACCCGCGCCGGTCCAAAACTCTACCCTACGGACGCCTCTTGACTAAAATCTTTTCCTTTCTTGATGTGCCTCTTCATGCTACTTCCTTCGAGTAGCCAACGAAGGATAGCATAGTGAATTTTATGATGGTGCAACGAATGAACATCCGTTGGCACCCTTGGCGTCAGGAATGGATTGTCGACAAGGGCGGTCTTCTCAAGGCCTACTCTCCTCAGACTCATTCCCATCCTCCTGCCAATTCCATGCCTCCTGCTATTGCCGCTGCCTATCCTCTTTCAGACAGTGAGGATAGTGATGATGATGAAGAGGAAGGAAGTGGTGACAGCGAAGGTGAGGCTGATGCTGCTGCTGATGAGGAGGCTGGAGAGGGTGATGATGCACCTGAGCCTGCTGAGGTTGTGCCCCCTCCTGCTGATGCTGGTGGCTTGCCGGTGACGGCTGATCAGTTCCTACGCTTCCAGGATCATATTGAGACTCGGCTGGACTTGCAGTTTTCCTACTTCAGCTCTCAGTTTGATCAGCTCCACTCACGGATCGATTCTCTTGATCGTCGCTTTGAGGCGGTCCAGGCTCCTCCGGCTCCTCCGACCTTCAGGCGTCGCCGTCACTCTCGGCCCTCTAGGAGTGAATAGAGCCGTTCCTGTTTTTTGGCTTGTATTTGTATTTGTTTTTTGAACTTCCTATGTATCGTTTCATCCTTTATGGAATTCAAGTTATCTTATCTATCCATCCTTTTTGTCATTACTTATTAGTTTTTTTTCTTTCATACTTTTCCTCCTATTTTGATAATCCCAAAGGGGGAGAAAACCTCTCTATTACATAGTTATTTATTAAAATGCTCTTTTTACAAGTTCCATTTTAAGTTATTGATGTCATCCAAATCTGTTTTAAATGGTTAAGTTATTGTTTTCAATTGATTTCTTTAAAAAATGGCATTTGGTTGCAATTTCAAAAAAATGACCATTTCTCAGTATTTCAATGCTTTCAAGATCATTATATTTGGCACGTCTCTAAGTTTTCCGAGTTCAAATTGTTTATTTAAGTTTTCAATTGACATACCTTTTTTTTAAAGCTTTCATACCCTTTTTTAAAGATTTTTTTTTGTGATTGTGATCATCAAAATAGGGGGAGATTGTTGTACCCCACTCTCTTGGATTTTAATGATCACAATCACTCTCATCGTGATCTAATATTGTTTCAAGTGTTTTTGATGATAGGAAATAGGGTGCCTAGAAGCTGGCCCAAGAAGAATTCAAAATGGACTGTTTAAGTCCACCGGCCAGCCGGTGTTAGACCACCGGCCAGCCGGTAAGGGCACCGGCCAGCCGGATCCAGCCCATCGGCCAGCCGGTGGACCAGGCAGAAGGCCTTGCCCTCTGCCAGGTGCCACCGGTCAGCCGGTGTCTGGCCACCGGCCAACCGGTGGGTCCAGACAGAATGGCATACCCTTCTGTCCAGACCACCGGCCAGCCGGTGCCTGACCACCGGCCAGCCGGTGGAACCCAGACAGAACTGCATGCTTCTGTCCAGACCACCGGCCAGCCGGTGGCTCAGCACCGGTCAGCCGGTGGAGCCAGACAGAAATCACTTGCTTCTGTCTGGTGCACCGGCCAGCCGGTGGATCAGCACCGGCCAGCCGGTGTGCTCAGTCAAACTAGCCGTTAGGCTTTGACCAGGCTGGCCCACTTGATCCCCAACGGCTCCAAAAGCCCTCCAATGGCTATTTTGAAGTATTTGGGAGTATTTGTCCTATAAATAGACGTCCATGGATGCCGGGAACACCACCGATTATATACCGAAGCATACCAAAGCTATTTTGATCATTTGAGGCTCCTACGACAATTCTCAAAGGCTACTTGAGATCCAATTGCCATCCTTGAAGCTTGGGCTGCCTCTACATCAACTACACTCACCTCTTGGCGCTCAAGGCTTCCTCTAGTTTGTTCTAACTCATTTACTTCAATTGTTTAGTTCTTAATTGGGTTTGTATTAAAACAAACCACCCTTTTTCTTCCTTCTTTCAATTTGGGTTTCTTGCTACAACCATAATAAAAAAGCAAGCTGTAAGAAGGTGATCTAGCCTACCTTAAAACGGCTAGTGGGTTTCTTGCTATAACCATTAAAAAGCAAGCGGTCGTATAAATCTCCCAACGGTTGAGTTGGGAGCGGAGACGTAGGCTTGAGTTTAAAGCCGAACTCCGTTATCAATTGTGTCTTGCCATTTTACTTTCCGCTGCATTTAAATTTGTTTTAAATTGTTAATTAATTTTAAAAAGGCAATTCACCCCCCCTCTTGCCATCACCTCCGACCCAACATACATGTGTCGTCATATCCCCTATACTCAATATTATAAAACAATATGCTCCTAACCTCGATCCAACACTCAAACAATAAACTATCTATCATTATCCATATAGATCCTCAGTCCAATAATCTAAATTATGAATATCTAGAACCATACCCATGGATCATCTTTCCATCTCTCTTAGTCATCACTACCCTTACTACTAAACCGAGTTCCAAAACACAACAACCCAACTATATCAAACAGCCCAATGGGCTTAATCCAAGTCTCATACTCAAAAAATAAAACCTAATAATAGTTGTCTATACATCAGTATCATTTAGTAACATCTTTTCCCCATCGGATCATACATCATCCTAGGTCCCAAGGATCCTCCATAATCCAACTACATATTCACACACAACCTCTTAGGGTCATCCTATCAATCAGGCATGACCTTTTGGGTCCACACATAGACCAAGGCATCCACCCTGGATCAAAAGAACTAGTACTCAAGAAAAGGAATCATCCCAAAACCCTACTAACCACCAAACTTTCAGGCCAATCCCTAACTTAGAAAACATCTTCAAGTTGACCTCAATGTTCTCCAACCAATCCTTGATCAAAGACATGATAGAAAGTCATATAAAATCAACCCCATTCCACACATGCATTCTCAACTATCAACCATGGAATACAATGATCACTTAACTAGAAACTGTCTCTATAGGGGAATCATCAAGAGTACCTAGGACTCAATTGAGAACCATAATTACACTCTACCATAACTACAATCCAATGGTGTCAACCTGGCTCCTAAGGCTCCATCCAACTTGATCCTCAAATGTAGGATCTAAACTTAAACTCCTCTAACCTCGATTCACTATCCCCGATACACAGGGAAAATCAATTTCAACCCAGAGATGCTACTAAAATACTATCTTATGGGATTCATCCAAGAAACCTCATGTCAAACACCATGGTATTCTCATTCCAGATCAAACAATAAACTCACAACCCTCACTCGAGTCTCCTAGCTCAAAACCCCACTTAAGGATTCTGAATAAAAAACTCAAGTAAATCCCTTATATAAACCAAATTTTTCTATAAAACCTTTTATATTACCTCTATATTTCAAAAGGATGACACCATTGTGACCTACATGAAAAAATGCTTAGAATGGACTACTCACACACCCAATTCTAACTTTCATGGCACAAAATACCCAAAACCTATAAAATGGAAAACGTACAAAGAGTGTACTTTAGATTACATGGTGTGTACTCTAATTTATCTTCCTAGACATTTACTTTTAAAATTATAGATTAACATGGGGTATGCTTATGTAAAACTACATGGTGTGTAGTTAAAGTACACAGTGCGTACTTTCAAAAAACGGTCTTTTGTGTTCTTGTTCACACAATCGGACACACGACCATGTACCACCACTTGGTGTGTACTTGATAAAACTATTTATCCCTAGAATGTGAAGAACACATGGCATGTTTTTCATAGAACCACATGTCATGTTGTTGGGATTTCCAAACAAGAAATCCGTGCAACTCCCCTAAACCCCCATTTTTTCCCAAATAAGCATAAATTGGCCCCCTTAGAGTCCTTAGCAGTCATAATAAGGAATTAAAACTTTTAAGAAATTAATATATGGGTATTTGGGTCATAAAACTCAAAATCTTCCTACCTTGTGGCATAAACGCTGAATATTTGGGTTTAAATCCACTTTCGGAAGCTATTTCACCATGATCTAGTCCTGATCTACACCAAGGATGAAGTTCAACGACATCTCCATTCCTCCTCCTATTGGTCTAGGTGTTTCGTGTAAGGAATAACCCTCCACCCCTCTCATATTGTGCGTAGGAACCCCAAAATGGGGGTGGTCACTCTTTTAATATTTTTGTTAATTAATCCCCCATTTAACACCTATCACGAGTCCTTGAGCCCAGAAAGAGTTTGTACCTCTCCTAGGAAATACACCCCATTATGGACTCAACTGTAGTGTCTAAATCACAATATTGCACTCTTTTTAGAAGATATAGCCACCCAAAACCACCCAACCAATTTAATATTTAATTAATTAAATATTAAATATTCATTCAAAACTCCAACCACTCAGAATTCCATCAAACTCATGTACTATGGTAAAAACACAATTATGGGACCAACAGAGTGGTCAAAAAACTTATCTGAGACAATATGATATATTAAAATGACCATTTTACCCTTCTTGAGAACTCGAGAACAAAACTTTAAATTTCTACTCAAATTTAAAAATCCAAAAAACTCAGGTCTCTACAACCACTCTACCGTAAATCTTCCCATCCTCAAGAATCTCTGTTGTTCATACAACCACACATCCTAACCACCATTTGAAATAAAAAAACTCAACTTGTTTTGTTCTACCCAAATATTCCAATTGGACTTATCTACATACTATGATGAAAGGAAATACAACCCAACAAAGGAAAAGTGATCGCTTTCCACCATTAACAAACCACTAGGACAGTGCCTAGCCACACTCTTCTAACCCAATACTTCACATCATCATTAAAACTCATCATCACACTCATGGTGATCCCCATCATAGAATTCGACCTACATTTACCAATTCTGGTCCATGATGCTTCCCATCGTGGAGGTCACCTTTAAAACACAATCTTAGGGGTCCACAACTTGGTCGACATGATCCTCACTACATCCTCTACCCTACCCACACTAGGGTTACACTACAATACATGATCTAGTACTCCCCATCAGAGGATTATCCTTATCATTACCTCATAACCAAACATATTTTTTCCCGGACCATGTCCCAATCACAACCAACCCTGGAGCTAGACATGTCCACCTTCCTCCCACCAGAGAAACAAAACCAAACAGCCACTATTTCTTATTCCCAGCATCCGAGAACAGCACCCATTGTATTTGTCGATATATGATCCATCACAAGGACCTCACTCACAAAAATTCAATGGTTCTCTCCCAACCATATGGTTTCAAATACACCACTCCATGAGGAAAACCTCATAAGAGGTCCCTTATCAACCTAATTAAACATATATATTGTATGACATAAATCCAGTGATGTCTTAGAATACTTATAACGATGTGAACATATTGGGCATGATCATCTACAAATTGTGAGTATACTATGATGTAATCGATGAATACCATCACAAAATCATACATACAAAACATCACAGTTATATCCCATGATCTTGTTTCACTATTGTAACATGTCCAAAACACCCATTCGTGCCTCACACATCGAAAGGAACTCATAACTCGGTCGAACAATCTTGCGAGTCACCCTCAAGGTCAAATAGACCTAATGTAATGACCCAAAGTTTTTCAATAGAAATTATATTCTTATAATAATGTCATAAAATAACATAAAAACATAGCATAATGAACTAATAAGTGATAAGTGACATTTAAACATAATTTTGTCACTTCTGTGTTTGGAATTTTGAAAATCTGACATACACGGTTGTGTTCAAGATGATTTTTGGAGTTTAATGAAACAAAAATAATTTTCGGTGAATAGTAACATACCCTTGTGAATAGTAACCTACCCTTATGAATATTAATATAACCCTTATGAATATTAAATAATCCAACATAAGAGTAACCTTACCCATGAATAATTAAATAAAATTTAGACATCTTAGAAAGTGACAATTTGACCATGGTAAACGTTTTTGTATTTTGTAAGTCATAAATAATTAATTATAATTAATTAATTAATTTAAAATAAAATGTATTTTCTTAAAATGTTTTAAATAATTATCAGATCAATGTATTATAGTTTTTAGATAATTTTATAAGACCCTACACAATTTTTAAAATCACTATAAAATCAGTTTTAAGTTTAAAAACAGTTTTTAAGTAAATTATGATTTTAATTAAATATTAAATTAATAATATTTAGAAAATTATTTTCGAAAAATGGTCTTCATTTTTTGATTCTACACGCCGAAAAATGGTCGGGGTAAATTTTTGGGATTTTTCTTAAATACATGAATTTTTTATGAATAGTGAAATACCGTAATTTACAAAAATAAGCTAAATAAGCTAATTATAGAGTCATGTGTGATGTTTTGATGATGTAATCCCACTTTTTTCGGGATCACATGATAAAATTACTGTTCTTGGTCATTTAATACTCACTATTCATTGTCTTAGAATAAATTAATAAAGTAATGAATTTTATATTAAGGAAACCCCTCTCCCCTCCACTATAAAAACCACCCTTCACACCCTCATTCCCTCACACCTCTCAAGATCCAAGAATTCTCTAAACTATTCCCAAACATCCTCCCTATCCCCTCTCCCGCTTTCAAGAGCTTCTGGTCTCATCAAAAGACCAATCTTAGCTTTCTTAAGGAGGATCTCAAGAGGAAGATTTTAAGAGGTAATTTCTCTCCCTCTTCTCCTTTAATTTCCTTACAAGTTCATGTTCATTTATTGATCTGTCCCCACCTATCTTCATACAAATGGTATTTTAACTCCAGTATTATATATATAATTTAATTTTATGATGATAATGGGATATTATATCATCCAACCCCTTTCCCTCTTCATTTTATTTTATTAAAGAGAACGTTGTTCATGAGGTGTTAATTTATCACCTTCAAGAATGACATGATTTCATTTTCCATTTCTACCTTCAGATCTGGTCATGAAACCATTTTTATGGTTGAACCATAATTTTTTATATGTATTATTTCCTATTTAAAGTTCTTTAAATAACTTATGGACATATTACTATGTGATTAATTAAAACAAGTTCATTGTGATAAAAAAACGCCCAAATTAACCCAAATAATTATCATTTAATTATTATCTAATGATTCATCCACATAGATATAATATGATTAATTATAAGATCATTCAATATCTTTTAATATCATTAATTACATGTAATATCAATTCTGGATGTTTACCCATGTTCTACCCAAGCTTCATTTTAAGAATACATGTGAACCACTCAAGAAAACCATAAAAAAGAAACATTCTTGAACAATGTTTTAAAACTCTATAACTCTTCCAAAGGCACATAAAATCACTACATGAAACCATAATAAACCATATTAATTTACACAAGGTTCTGGATTTATAATAAATGAATATAATGTCATTATGCAGAACATTAAAGAGAAGGAAGCATTCGGATACAAGGTAAGGGGAAATTCTCGAACCCAACTTTCATCCTTCGGGTTCTCCATCATTAACTTTTTTTGATATGGTTACTCCTTAAAAATATTTTGTTCATAATTGTCTTTATTTTTATGGGATATAAATTTTTTTCACTGGTATTTATTAAAAACAAAATGTTTTCCAAAATAACTCTTCTTTCAAGAACACACCTTTTACTTCTCATTTAAAGATTGATGGTTCTTGTAACAAGTATGTTATTCCATCATTCTTTTGGGAACCCAATGTTTATGAATGTGTTATTTTGAGATGAAACCCATTCCTTTTCATGGGTTAATTATGTACATTTATGTTATATGTTAATTGTGTCATGAATGATAAATGATAATTTTATGATGTGACAGGTGCGCCCAGAATTATATAGCGCAATATGAATGTTCAAATGTGATGGGTGCGCCCAGAATTATACAGCACTCCAATGCATTGGGTAAAGTGATGAATCTACTGAGTAAATGTGAAATGATGTGTGAAAAAGATGTTATCTTGGTTCACAAGTATGTGTGGTAGTTAACCACTAAGACATGATGTTTCATTTTTATGCATTGCCGCATTTCAAGTCTTATATTTATGCTTCCTCTCGTGTTCATGATATTTTTACCATGTTATGATTATGATCACCCCATACTATATTGTTCTTATATATCCTCTTACTAGGCTTCTAGCTCACCCATTTTGATGTATATCCTCAGGTGTCTATATGTACTTATTGGAACTATGGTCTCTCTATACATGGATTAGAGTATGGTTTGTGTTTGGTGAGAATCCTTAGTGGAAGTTCAGAACGTGTGCCAGCAAAGTGATCATACAGAACAAGAAGATAATAGTATTGAAGGTGTCACCATTTTCTTCTGTTTGCCAAATTTTTGGGCCTGAAAATTGACCAATGGAGAAAAGTGGTTTTTGGAAAAGAGACTTGCGCGCCAAAGACTTGGAATCTTGGAAATTTGTGTGCCATTTTTTTTTCAAAATGAGATCATCAAAATATTGAAAAGGAAGAAGGGGTGCCCAAGTTTGGGGTTGGTCGCGCATGTGGCCTGCGCGGTAGAGACTTGCATGCCGAGGGAGGACTTATGCGTCGTTGCACAGGGTATCCAAATGCCTATAAATAGATTTCTACCCCTCCTTATTCGGTACGAAGTTCAGACTTAGAGAAATTCAGTGCTCCCGTCGCACAAGTGTAGTGGTCACGCAAGTGGTGGTGGGTCACACAAGTTGAAGTTGTGCGATTGTTGTTAGTTTCACATCCAAGGTGGTTTGGGCAAGAAAGGTCTTGAGTCGCGCAAGTTTGAAGTTGAAAAAGTGAGTGTCACGCAAGTGGTTGAGGTGTACTTGCGCGCTGGTTTAAACATGTGTGTCGAGACCTTTGCGTCATCTTGAAACTTGCACGTCGGGCTTGGAGAAGTGCGACAGGTGTTGTTGAAGCACGCCGATCTTTTTGGGGTTGCACGAAAGCTAGAAGATTTATCGACACCTTTAGTGTAAAGTGAGATTACTCTACGGGTGAGACTTGGACTTCAACAGAGCATCTACATACAAAAGATGATTCATTATTTTGAAATGATAAAGAGACCTTCACATCTATAAACTGAGTGAGACTTCACCAAAGGCAGTAAGCCAGGGGGAGTCAACGGGAGTGACCCAAGGGACGCAGTGAGTCATCCCTGAACTTTTGTAAAGGTAGTGAGCCTGGGAAATAGTGACTGTGCCCGAACCTTTGTAATCCACTTCTAGTGAAGTTTAGTGGAATTTGGTATGACCGAAAACCTGTCGGTGTATGCTCCTTGGATGTAGCCCCTAGTGGTGAACCAAGTAAAAAAGTGTTGTTTCATCTCTCTTCTTGTGAATGTTTTCTTTCTGATCATATTCATCATATAGGTTTAACAAGTTCCAACCAACATGGGAATAAGATCCATCACATTAAAAGAAAAAGCTGTCACCCTGATTTACCCCTCCCCTCTTAGGGTGTCCTGGGGTCCTACAAGTGGCATCAGAGGGAGGTTGATGGTGTTGAATTGTCCTTTCTCGTCATGTAGAATGCAGTCAATGTCAGGGGAGTCCCTCTCTTAGATGGAAGGAATTTTCAGATCTGGAAGAATAGAATGAGATCTCATCTAAGATCCATTGGAATGGAAGTCCTTTTTTCTACCATCCAAAGTATTCATGTTACTGATCCAATAGGGCTGGCTATGACTGATGATGATAGGAAAATTCTTGATGCTGATGCTAAAGTGAAAAATGATCTCACTGCAACCCTTTCTGATCAGATCTATCTAAAGGTAATGAGGTTCACCTTAGAAAATTCCATGTGGGATAAACATGAAAATATTTATGAAGGAGATAGAAAAGTGAAGGAGGTGAAACTAAAAGTCCTACATAATAGGTTTGATGATCTGAAGATGCATCCTGATGAGAATGAATACTCCTTCTTCAATGGAATTACTGAAGTGGTTGGAGCAATTCGGGGTCTAGGTGAAGAAATGAAAGACAATGACATTGTAAAGAAAATATTAAGAAGAATTCCACCCTGGTACAATGTAATGGTGTCATCCCTTGAGTAAAGATATCTTTCCAAACTTTCTTTGGATGATATGTTGAGCAGCCTAGTGGCATATGAAATGAGAGTCAAACCAGAAGATGCTACTACACGAGTAAGCAAGGAAATGGAGTTCAAATCCATATAGAAACTGAAAATTTAAAAAGATAGTAGTGGTGAAGATGATGAGGAAAAATAAATACTTTCTCTCATTTCCAAGAAGTTCTAGAAGGGAAATGGGAAATTCAAAGGGAAGTTACATATAGCTTGCTTTCTTTGTGGCAAAGTCAAGCACATTGCTTCTCAGTGCTTAAGAAAGATCTATGATGATGATAGCAATGCTGAAAACATAGTGAAGCCTTGGAAAAGGTTTTTCAGAAAGGGAGACTTCAGATATGGAAAGAAAATATAGAGGAAGTGTTTTTTCTATGAATAGGAAGATGAGGATACTGAATTTTGTGAAGAAGAAGAACCCGAATTTATAACAGGAAACCATGCTTCCATGATGGCCACCATTAAAAAGTTAGAACCATGGATCAATAAAGGTAGAGATAACTATATTACTCCTAATGGTGATTCAAAGACTCAAGTTAAGGATTATTTTTCCAAGATTGAGAATAAATTTAAGAGATGCAATAAGTGGAAGGAAATGGTGGAAGCATCATCAGAATATGTTGATGAGCTTGAAGCAGAAATTGAATGACTAGAAGAACTAGTGAGAGTTCAGTCTTCAATCCTTGAAAGCACAAATGATGTTGTGGAACTAGAGCTCAGAATTGAAGAACAATTGAAGTTCATAAATGACCTTTCATCCAAAATGGAAGAGAATTCCAAGACTGTTGAGGGACTTGAGGAAGAAGTTTTTACTATTAGAAGTAAAATTGAATGTCAATCAACCAAAAATGAGGGCAAGAAGAAAATTCATTTTGGAAGATTCTCATATGAAGAATTACTAGCACGATCCAAGTGTGGTTCATATGGGGTTGGAAAAATCTTGAGTGATCAAAGACCCGCTTGCATGGGAAAGAGCGGAATTGGTTGTGAAGCCGAGACATCAACTACTGGAAGTAAAGATAGCCAAAAGAAAGACAAGATGAAAGTTGGAAATGTTGAAACATTACCTGAAGTGCTAAAAAAACCTCAATCCAAACTAAAAGAAGAACTAAAAATTATCCTCAATCTTTCAGAAATGACAGTCAGTTAAACTATTATCCCAAGGAAGAATGCATGAGGAGAAATTCAAGTGAGAAGACATTTCCTCTCATGAAGTGTCAGTTCTGTGGCTATTTGGGTCATACCATGTCATACTGCGAAGAGGCAAGAAGCTACTTAAATGGGGAAGATCTGGGATGAAAACAAAGGAGACTGACTTCATATCCTCCATCTTATAGAAGAAATAGTTTCTATGGATACTGTTTTCATTGTTCTAACTTTGGCTATAAGGCTATGTATTGCAGGCAGAGATTCTATAGGAGAGATTCAAACAACTCTCAAAGACGTTTCAATATTCACCCACCTGATGGTGTTGATCTCACAAACCGGTTTTCTCCTCTCGAAGAAGATTATGGGTATGATTAATCTGATTATGTGGAATAAATAATTAGAAGTCCATCAATATCTTATACTCAATCTAATATCTCTTGGAAAGAAAAGAAGAAGATCGAGAAATCCAATCTTTCAGAGGTTTCCCTCAAAGCTATGAAAATCAATAGCACCTAGATTCTAGATAGCAGTTTCTTGTCCCATAAGATAGGTAATACAGGCCTGTTAATGGACATCAAAAGGAAGGTTGATGGTACAGTACGATTTGGTAATGATGGAGCTCTGAAAATAAAAGGTAGTGGAAGTACTGAATTAAATAATGGAGAACTAAAGAAGACTAAAGTCCTTTATGTTGATGGCCTACGTCATAATCTAGTCAGCATGAGTCAACTCTGTGACTCAGGACTTATAGTTACTTTTAATCAGAAAGGTTGCACTATCAAGGGGAAGATAGGGAATTCACTTATGAAGGGATGCAGAACAGAAGGCAAATTTTATCAGGTTGTTAGCAAAGAAAATGTTTGTTACATGACTGTTGAAGAAGAAAACAGTTTGTGGCATCGAAGACTGGTACACATCAATCAAAAAGACATGGAGAAAATTTCAAAATTGAGGATTTTCATGGACATTCCCATCCTAAAGTGTGATCGTGAAAAGTCTTGTGATGCTTGCATTCGTGGAAAGCTGGTTTGCAGTTCCTATCGGCCAAAGAATAAAAGGGATTCTCATCTTCTTGATCTAATTCATACAGATGTATAAGGGCCGATTAATGTTTCCGGAATTCATGGAGAAAGTTGCTTTGTCCTTTTGATAGATTATTATAGTAGAATGGAATGTGTAATGGTCATTCACAGGAAATGAAAAGTGCTTGACTGCATGAAAAAATATCGGTGAATCACCGAGAATGATACTGGAAGAACAATCAAAGTGTTGTGATCTGACAATAGAGGGGAATACATGTCCATTGAATTTGAAAATTACCTGGAGAAGCATGAGATACGAACTGAGGTTGCTAATGTAAGAACTCCACAAAAAAATGGAGTTGTTGAACGTAGGAATCGACAGGTGAACAACATGGCACGAACTATGCTGATTGAGAGTCGTATTTCATGACATTACTGGAAAGAGGCTATTCAAGCTGCAGTATATATTTAAAATCGAACAGGAATTTATATGGGTGAGACGAAGACACTATATGAATTGTGGCATGGAATGAAACCCTCTTTGAAATACTTTCATGTTTTTGGAAGTAAATGATTCATTAGTAACAAAGAAGGAAATCAAGGAAATTATGGTGACAATGTAGATGAAGGAATTTTCCTTGGATACTCATTGCACAGAAAAGCATACAAGTGTTTCAACAAGCTATTAGGAAGGATTGTGGAAAGCAGGGATGTTAAGATAATTGAAGAGAAAATCACAAATTCTTCAAATACCTCATATGCTGATGTGATCGAAAGTCAGAAAGAAAGTGAATGTGGAGAAAATACAAATACAGAAATAGAGGAAGTTGTACAACATACTCAGTAGTCACATCATGATGTTGACTCAGAAGAAGAATCTGAAGAAGAAACTATGTCTTGAGAGAATGCAACTGAACCTCGCAGGAGAAATCGAAGAGCTGAGATTGATCCATCTAACATAATTGGGGACAGGAGTCCACCCACTCAAACAAGGAGGATGAGGAATAACACACAATCAGCATTTCTGTCAGTTGTGGATCCATCCTCATTTTAAGAAGCTGCAAAGGATAAATCATGGGTGAAATCCATGAATGAAGAGTTAGATCAGATTGACAAGAATCAGACATGGGATCTTGTCTAGATACCCGAAGGTCACAATGTGATTGGTACAAAATTGATCTTCAAGAACAAGTTTGATGAGCATTGAATTGTTATTAGAAATAAGGCACAACTGGTATGTAAAGGATACTCTCAGATTGAAGGCGTTGATGTTGAAGAAACCTTTGCTCTAGTGGATAGACTGGAGTCAATTAGACTTTTCCTTGCCATAGAACTTCAAAGAGGATATAAAGTATATCAAATGGATGTCAAGACTGAATTCTTCAATGGTGTACTCAAAGAAGAATTCTACATTGAACAAACATTGGGTTTTTTTCTTGGTACTGATGAAACAAAGATCTAAAAACTAAAGAAAGCTCTATATGGTTTGAAGCAGGAACCACGAGCATGGTATTCCCAGCTGGACTCGTATCTCAAGAAGATGGAATTCAAAAAGAGGAGGAGTAGACCACAATCTATATGTGAAGAATTCTCCAAAATATCAGTTCATGGTTCTAGTCTATGTCGATGATATCATATTTGGTGGAAGAAGGCAGAAATCAGTGGATGAATTTTCCAATCACATGAAATCATAATTTGAAATTTCTATGATTGGGGAGCTCACATATTTCTTGGGGCTGCAGGTGATTCAAAGGTAGGATTTCACTTTCATTTCTCAAGAAAAGTATGCAAGAGAGATGCTGAAGAAGTTTAATATGCAAGACTCAAAACCAATATCAACTATGATTTCAGTTGGAACCAAACTTTGAAATCATGAGGATGGGGAATCTGTAGAACCCACTATGTACAGAAGGATAATTGGGAGCCTACTGTACCTGACAGCGACATGACCAGATATTGTCTTTTCCACATGTCTTGCAGCCCGCTTTCAGAGTAATCCAAAGGAGGAACATATGAAAGCAGTAAAAAGAATCATGAGGTATATTCAAGGTACTCACAATTGTGGCTTATACTTTGTTGCAGGAATAGACAATGAATTATCAGTATTTTATGATGTTGACTAGGCTGGCGATGTAGTGGACAGAAAGTCTACCAGTGGTGGAGCATTTTACATTGGGAATAAATGTGTTGTCTGATTGAGCAAGAAACAAGAAAGTACTTCTCTTAGTACTGCTGAAGCTGAGTATATATCTACCCAAAGGCATGCACTCAACTGCTATGGATGAAGCAACAACTAACAGATATTGGTGAGGAGGTGAAACTACCAATGGTGATTTACTGTGATAACAAGAGCGCAATTGATCTTACAAAGAATCATGTTCAGCATTCTCGTATGAAACATATTGAAATACGGTATCACTTTATCAAAGAGAAAGTTGAGCAAGGCGTGATTATAATGGATCATGTGGGAACTGATGAGAAAGTGGCTGATATCCTGACCAAGCCCCTGTCAGCAGTTGTGTTTGAGAAGCACCAGTTTAATCTCGGTGTTCAGCCACCTCCTGGTGCATAAGGAGGTTACGAAAAATCCCTCTCCCCAGTTATGATAATTGTTTTTAATATTTTTATGGATGCGATTCAGGTTTGTGGGGGAGATACTATCCAAGTGGAGTGTGGTTTGGGCTGAACAATGAACAATTATTGTTCTCTGGATTTATTGTCAATGGGGGAGAAAGGAATAAATTCAGGTATGTAATGCTTTTGTGACACATTGAGAGTTCAGTGTCAGTGATAGGTTTGGAAGGAATACATTGGACGAGAACCCAATTCAAGATTTCTCTCTTGTTTTCTACACCGATTATTTCTCACGTAGACTTAGAGTGGTGGCTGAGTTGATTCTTGCGTTTGTGGTTTTCCTATGGATGGTTCTCTATTGAATTTATTTACTGATTTCCAAAAAAACCAAAGGGGGAGATTTTTGGAACCATGGTCACTCTATTCATGAATTGGAGTATGGTTTGTATTTTTTGAAAATCCTCAGTGGAAGTTCAGAATGTGTTTCAGAAAAGTGATCATACAGAACAAGCAGATAACAATATTGAAGGTGGCACCGTTTTCTAGTGATTGCCAAATTTTTGGGCCTGAAAATTGAAAAATGGAGAGAAGTGGTTTTTAGCAAAGATACTTGCGGACCAAATACTTTGAGGCTTGGAAACTTGCGCGCCATTGGTTTTTCAAAATTAGATCATAAAAATATGGCAAAGGAAGAAGGGTCGCCCAAGTTTGGGGTTGGTCGTGCATGTGTCTTGTGCGGAAGACACTTGCGCACTGAGGGAGGACTTGCGTGCCATTGCGCAGGGTATCCAAATTCCTATAAATAGAGTTCCACCCCTCCTCATTCGGTATGAAATTCAGAATTAGATAAATTCAATGTTCCCGTCGTGCAGGTGTAGTGGTTGCGCAAGTGGTGGTGGGTCATGCAAGTTGAAGTTGCATGACATTTGTTAGTTGTGCGTCCAAGGTGGTTTGGGCGAGAAAGGGAATTAGTCGCGCAAGTTTGAAGTTGAAAAAGTGATTTTTGTGCAAGTGGTTGAGGTGTACTTGCGCGCTGGTTTGGACTTGCGCACCGAGACTTGCGCGCCGTCTTGAAACTTGCACGCCAGGCTTGGAGAAGCGTGCCAGGTGTTGTTGAAGCACGTCGGTCTTTTGGGGGCTGCACGAAAGCTGTAAGATTGCCTGATACCTTCAGTTCAAAGTGAGATTAGTCTACGGGTGAGAGTTGGACTTCAATAGAGCATCTATATACAATAGAGGATTCATTCTTTTGCAATGATGAAGAGACCTTCACGTCTATAAACTGAGTGGGACTTCACAAAAGGTAGTAAGCCACGGGGAGTCAATGGGAGTGACCCGAGGGACGCAGTGAGCTATCCCTAAACTTTTGTAAAGACAGTGATCCTGGGATAGAGTGATTGTGGCCGAACCTTTGAAATCTACATCTAGTGAAGTTGAGTGGAATTTGGTATGATCGAAAACCAGTTGGCGTATGCTCCTTGGACGTAGCCCTTAGTGGAGAACCAAGTAAAAAGTAATGTGTCATCTCTCTTCATGTGAATGTTTTCTTTCTGATCATATTCATCATATAGGTTTAACAAGTTCCTACCAACGTGGGAACAAGATCCATCACATTAAAAGAAAACATTGTCACCCTTATTCACCCCTCCCCTCTCAGGGTGTCCTGGGGTCCTACAGTACTAAGGAGAGGAAAAGTTCCAATAAGAAGCTAGAGAAGAAGAAATTAAATAAATGTTCATTCTTGATGTTGTATTTGTTATGTATGGTCCTAGTTTTCCCAAGACACTAAACCTTTGGATCCTCTATGTGTAATAATATTATGTTGTTTATCATTAAAATGATGTAATATTAATGTAAGAAAAGGTAGGGTTTCTATAATTGGAATCAGAGGAAAGTAATAGTTAATTTGGTAATTAGGATTAGTGAACCCTAGAGAAAACCTCTAACATGAGACTAATTACAAATAAGAACAAAAGAATCTTTACATAGGGATCCCATATGTTATAATTTTAGTATAAATTGTGCAAATAAATAAGTTATTTATTCATGAATTTTTGACTTATGTTTTGTTCTAACCTTTTCTATTTTATAAAATGGTGGGAATTAGGGGAAATCAGGCCAACAACTCATGCGAGGGCCAATGCAACAATTTCCCAAATGAAATCCCAAATGATTTGGGAGGTGGAGTTCATAACTTCATGGAAATTCTTACCCAATTATCTCAGGTTATGAATAATAACCATAATAATGGGGAACATCCTCCTTCACCAAAGAGGGAGAAACTGGCTATCAAATGTTTTATGTGGCAACGACCACCGATGTTTAGTGGATCCTCTGATCCACTAGTTGCGGAACAGTGGGTCAACTCCATGGAGAAGATATTTTATGTGCAACATTGTTCTAAGACGGAGAAGGTGACCCTAGTCGTTTATTGTCTAGATGGAGAATCCAATCAATGGTGGGCTTTGATTAAGAACACCAATCCAACGGAGGAAATTGAAGAGATCGAATGGGAATACTTTAATATTATGTTTCTTAACAAGTATTTCCCAAGAACTTTTTGCATGAATATGGAGAGAGAATTCATAGATCTAAAGCAAAAAGAAGGATAATCTGTCACAGCCTATGAAGTGAATTTCACAAGTCTTGCAAGGTACGCTTTGGGTTTTTTTATCAACAATGATAGAAAAAATGATAGATTCTTTAGTGGATTAAAACCACACCTTCGAAAGTCTCTTGATATTAGAGACTTTGGGAGTTATGAATAAGTTGTTCAATGTTCCCTCAAAGTAGAGATGGAGTTTGTAGAATGGTCCCATGGATATGGGGATAAGAAACGAAAGATGGAGTTTCAAGACAGTGGATCTAATGATAAAGGTGGGAAGAAAACTCAATGACCCACATGCCAAAAATGTGGGATGTTGTACCATGGGAACTGCCTCAAAGGGATAGGGATGTTCTTTAAGTGTGGGAAAGAAGGACACCATGCTCAATAGTTTTGAAAAGACACGAAAAGGAAAGAGAATGTAGCCGATGAAAGGAGAGAACCACTCATGGTTCAATGCTACAACTATATGGAGCTAGGGAACTATGAAATTCCACGCACTAAACCTCAAGTTCTCGAGGGTAATCAACATCAGAAACCACCAAAGCCAAAGGAAAAAAGGGAAGGCTTGTGCTATCACTACTACGGAGGTGGAGCATGATAATGAAGTCATACAAGGTACACTTCCTGTTCACTCAAGAATGGAAAAAGTCATATTTGATTCTAGTTCTACACATTTCTTTATATCTTTCATGTTTTATAGAACTATAGAATTGAAGCCCCAAAACCTTGAAGTAGAGATATCTTTAAAAACACCAAGTGGTGCAATCATTGCAACCCAAGTGTTTGACTCTTATCCTGTTGGCGTATGTGGGAAGATTTTTTCGGAAAATCTCATAATACTTATCTTGGTGGAATTCGACACTATAATGGGAATAGATTGGCTCTCGTTATATAGAAAACATATCAACTTTCGGGAAAAGGAAATATCTTTTCATATTTCAAACCATCCCATGATCCTCTACAAATGCAAGGAAGATCATGAATCTCCTTTGAAAAATCCATCAATGGTGTGGGTGTTGATTCCCTATGAAAGAAGAATACCTCACCCAAATGGTTGAGTTGAAGGAAAGTTCCAACCTTGAGGAAATGCCCATCGTGAGGGAATACGACGATGTATTTCCTGAAGAGTTACCCAGAATTCCTCAGATCATGAGGTAGAGTTCTCAATTGAACATATACCCGGATCTACTCCTATCTCGATGTGTCCCTATAGGATGGCTCCTATAGAACTGGAGGAGTTAAAGAATCAGCTACAAGAGAATCTGGACAAAGGGTTCATATGCCCCGGTGCATCACCTTGGGGTGCGCCGGTGGTCTTTGTGAAGAAGAAGGATGGAACAATGCAGTTGTGTATCGATTATCGGGAACTCAACAAGATCACCATAAAGAACAAGTATAATCTCCCTAGGATTGATGACTTGTTCGATCAATTAATAGGAGATCAATACTTCTCAAAGGTGGATCTTCATTCTGGATATAATCAGGTAAAGGTGAAGAAGGAAGATATTCAGAATACTACCTTCCGTACAAGGTATGAGAACTATGAGTATTTGGTGATGCCCTTCGGACTTACTAATGCCCCTACAATCTTCATGGATTTGATTAATAGAGTCTTTAGACATTACCTCGACAAATTTGTGGTAGTTTTTATTGATGATATTCTCATCTACTCTAAGAGAAAAGAGGAACATGAAGAACATCTAAGACTTGTGTTGGCGACATTGAGAAAGGAGAAGTTGTACGCCAAGTTCAGCAAGTGTGACTTTTGGATGAAACATGTCACGACCCCCTCCCACCAAAGATGACCCTCCTGAGCTAGAAATGGTGAAAGGGAGATAATGACCCCCGAGTCCCGCCTCCAGTAGTCCCCAGGTTGGCGACTAACACCAAGGGTATGATTTTTCACAATATGGGAGGCATTACACTTTTTATTATTTAGGATCGGGAAATAGGACAAGTCAACCACCAAAAAGGAAAAAAGAACATGTGTATATAAATAAACCCAAACCAAGCCCACATGCATGTTTAAAAAATTTTATAACAAGGTACAAGTACAAGAAAGCTCAAAAGTACAATACCAAAATAAAACAAGAAAACAGAAACTGCAACAACTCCAACTGTCTGACTAGTAGGGTCCCACACAGCCCTGGTAGTCCTCCTGGAAACCTGAAAGTAAACGTAGGGTGAGCATACAAGTATACTCAGTAGGGAACCATAAAGCTCTCGTGCACAAGTGGGGAGACATCCTAATGTCTCGTGAGAACAACAGAAGAAACCTAACAAGGAAATCTATCCAACCAACCTCACCAGCCACACTCACCAAAACACAATCACAACAGGTATTAGTAGTATAAGAACAAGAGTATTGGGTACCCCACACCATTTCCCATTAGTTATCTGAACGTCCTGACGCTGTCACACTCTCCCCGCCCGCACACACCTGTGCCTCACAACCACGTATCCCGCCCGCACACACCTGGGCCTCACCACCACGTATCCCGCTCGCACACACCTGGGCCTCACTACCACAACCACATCTCTGCCCGAAGACACCTGGGCCTCATCCCGAAGATTCTTGGGAACAGTAATAGTAACAGAACTCTCGCCCGAAGACACCTGGGCCTGAAATCGAAACCTACCTGAAGAGTCTTAGGTGTAAGGTCGCCACAAGCCATTATAGCCTATAAGCCTGCCCGAAGAGTCTTGGGCCTAATCACCCCAATCGAAACCTACCTAAAGAGTCTTGGGTGTAAGGTCGCCTCAATTCATTACAACCTAGGGGAGAAGGAGTAGGAAAGAGCTAGTAACTATGGGAAAACACCCTCCCCCATGAAATGGGAGTGTTCGTCACTAAGTGCTCAACATGGGTGCGGTGCGATAAAACACAAAAGATACAAATATATATATATATATATATAGTAACCACTCAGCCCAACCTATGGCTTCTAAAAAGAGAAACTTAGCACGTGCCTCGACACTGCTACCACAAAGCATGCCTACAACAAACAACCCCAACCCCATTAAGGTTTTCACGTTTCAGCAGAAATTAGCTTATTTAGTTCCTTAACTACTGGGAAACTATCAACAACCAACCACTTCAAACGTTCGTAAAACATATCCCTGCCATCCACAAAGCAAGTTAGGGAAACACAAGCAGCACAACAAAACCCTTCTTAAAAACCAACCAACCCATTGATTATTATTTATGTTTCATTACCAATCCCCACCATTCATTAACTCTTCCACTTTTATTTATTAATCACAACCCATAACCCGTTCACATTAAAACCCAACCCTGCGGCCCAGCTGCCAACTACCATAACCACAACCGCACCGAAACCACACATCATTATCCCTTTAATACCATTTATTGCAGCCCCGCTACCCATCACCATTAAACATTCACACCTTCCCACAACCAAGTCAACCGCCGCCCCACTGCTCACCCGGTCCACAACAACCCACAAAACACCCCCATCACATGCCACATAACCAATCCAACATCCACATGTTCATTATTCTATTTTGTTTAACTGGGGTGACCACACAAGAGTTCCAGATTTTCATTTAAACAGTCAAATTTACGTGATTAACAAATTTCCACATTCCAAAAAGTTCCATCCATAAGAAAATCCAGAAGGAGAGGGCAACATTTAATTGCATAATCAAAGGCCCCCAACGACCGTGATTTTCCATAGGCAGAATCTCATTCAATTTACAACATAATATCACAGGATATAAAAGGTAAAGTAACAGCAATCACAAACTTCTCATCCCTGTTACATAAGCCAGTTATTATCTTTATTAAACCGGTTCAAATGTGTTTCACGTAAACAACAGAACACCTACCCCACATGATGCACAAATTAGAGAGATGAAGGTAAAATCCCTACCTCAACAGGTTCTGGTCACAACGCTTCCCCGGATCAACTTTAGAAGACGTTCGTCAGCGTCCCGGAATAACCTCCCTGGGTGGAAGTCGGAAATAAAAGGCCAAAGGAAAAACAATGGACCCAGGCTCGGAAGTTCCGCCTCGTCATTATGATCCCGTGGCCACTGACGGATCGTAAATCAGAGCTCGGACGAAAAAGTTATGGAAGAAAGAGCCTTCGTGTCTCTTAAGAGAGCTCTGCTCAGAGGAGAGGGGAGGAGAGGTGTGAGTTGAAAGGAGGAGGGGACCCCTCCTTTTATTGGTGTGAAAATAAAAAGTACACAGCGTGTACTTTTGGTACACGGTGTGTACTTGTCCGTTTTCACACGGTCTCCATGCGGCCTCCAACACGGCTCCACGACCGTTGACTGGTCAACACACGGTTTGGGGGTAACGCATACGCAGGGAGGGAATACACGGCGTGTAGTTTAGACACACTGCGTGTACTCATTTATTGCACACAGCAAGGACACGGCTCCAACATGGTACACGGCAGTTGACTGGTAACGTGTACACGGGGAAGGTCTACACGGCATGTAGAACTGGTCACACGGCATGCACCCATTTATTGCACACGGCAAGGAAACAGTCTGCAACGCGGGGTATACCCGGCAAGGGGGTACATGGCGTGTACTCAAACTACACGACGTGTAGTTTCAAAATTCTGGAAAGTGTGGAAAAAGTCCATTTTACCCTCCAGAACACTTCTTGAACTTCTTTTTGACAAAGTAATGGGCCGGAGAGGTCCGGGCAATTACATCAGATACCTCTTAAAACATTCTCGTCCCCGAGAATTCAAAAACCAACCCATGGGAACCCAACAAGATACCTATTAGGGTTCTCGTTATAACAGGAACCCAACCAACAACCCTAATCATATGTGTTAGGAGTTCCTTCTCCTATGTCGATATATTATCCGCTTTAGGCGGCACTAACTCGCATGCACGGGTTTAATCGCATCCTCATTAATGCGTCTCGATTAAGAATTGGGTCTTCCCACTTTCACACATTAGGATTTTTCAACTCGCACTAACCCCAACACCACACAACCAACACACTGCCCGAACACATGGGTTTGGGAAATTCCTTCACCTATGTCGAGATATTATCTTCTTTAGGCGGCACTGACTCGCCTGCACGGGTTCAATCGCATCCTCATTAATGTGTCTCGATTAAGAATCAGGTTTTTCCCTTTCCCACACATCCGGACATGTTACACATCACCAGGGAACAAGGAAACAAAAGGTCTCACAACTGACAATCCAAGCATTCCATATATCAAAGGTACAGAGTACAACATCAACACAAAGCTTAAAAGAACAAGGGAAAAAAACACAAGTCAAAACAACTTCGGGTACTGAGCGCGCATCTGGGTCTCCCGCTCCCAAGTGCTCTCCTCGAGACCACCATGCCTCCACGACACACGAACCAAGGGAATGGTTCATCCACGGGGCACCTTCTCTTTGTGATCCTCTATTCTGACTGGTCGCTCCTCGAAGGTCGCGTCGTCTCCCATATCTAACTCTCCCCAGTCGATAACGTGAGAGTCATCGTGTAAGTACCGACGAAGCTAGGAGACGTGGAAGACGTCATGGACTTTCTCCATATGAGGTGGAAGGGCCAGCTGATATGACACCTCTCCAACTCACCTCAACACCTCAAAAGGTCCTATGAACCTAGGTGAGAGCTTTCTCCCCTTCCCAAACCTCTACTGCCCCCGTCGAGGGGAAACCTTCAAGAACACATGATCTCCCACCTCGAAATCCAAGGGCCTCCTCCGACGATCAGCATAAGACTTCTGTTGGTCATGATCCGCCTTCATCCTCCCACGTACAAGCTGTACTTTCTTCGTGGTGCTCTGCACTACCTCTGGCCCAAGAGCACCTGTCTCACCAACCTCTGCCCAGAAAATGGGTGAACGACATGGCCTTCCATACAAAGCCTCAAACGGTGCCATGCCAATAGTAGAGTGGAAGCTATTGTTGTAGGAAAAATCTACTAAAGGCAAGTGTCGTACCCATGATCCTCCTAAATCGAGAACGCATGCTCGCAGTATGTCCTCCAATGTCTGGATAGTCCGGTCTGTCTGCCCGTCGGTCTGGGGGTGGAAAGCCATGCTAAGGCGTATCTGGGTCCCAAAAGCATGTTGTAACCCCCTCCAGACTCGTGAGGTAAACCGAGTATCCCGGTCTGAGACGATAGTCCTCGGAACTCCATGCAATCCCACCACCTCATCTACATACCTCTGTGCTAAGGTACTCACCAGGCCCGACTCCTTGATTGCTAAGAAGTGAGCCGATTTCGTCAGACGATCCACCACTACCCAGAGAGCATCATAACCACCCTGAGCTCTGGGTAGTCCTGTGATGAATTCCATGGAGATGTCATCTCACTTCCACTCTGGGACATCTAAAGGATGCAACAAACCACCGGGAACAAGGTGTTCAGCCTTCACTTGCTGACACACTAGGCACTTAGCCACAAACTCCGCCACTGCCCGTTTCACCCCGGGCCACCAAAACTGATCCCTCAGGCCTCGGTACATTTTTTAAACTCCTGGATTTATCGCCAAGGCTGAGCTATGGAACTCACGGAGAACTCCCTCACACATTGCCTCCGGAACAAACAACCTTCCACGGAAAAGAATCTTATGTCGGCTGTCCTCTGACCATCCTTCTGGAGCTTTCCCCTGATCAACTCGATCTTGCATCACTTCCTCCTCGGAGTCCCCCCACTGAGACTCTTCCACCTGCTGCAACAAGGAGGATTGCATCATCATCTGGAACAAACAACCTCTAACACATTCTTCCCTTGCATCTAAGTGCAGGGCAGCCAACTCTCCCATTGCCTTCCAAGCATCAGCTGATTCTCGAACCACTTCCTTATGTGACTTCCTGCTCAGGGGATCAGCCACAACGTTGCCCTTACCTTCAGTGTAAGAGATCTCGAATTCATAGTCTTGGAGAAACTCGACCCATCTCTGCTGCCGTAAGTTCAGGTCACGCTAGGAGAAGATATAACGCAGGCTCTTGTGATCTGAGAAGACCACAAAGTGCTCCCCAAAGAGGTAATGTCACCACAACTTCAATGTGAACACTACTGCTACAAGCTCCAGGTCATGGGTGGCATAGTTACGCTCATGAGGGCACAACTGCCTAGACCCATAACAAATCATGCCCTTCTTCTGCATAAGCATGCACCCCAGACCAAGGCCAGAAGCATCACAAAACACTTCATACAACAAACCTTCCTCTGGAAACCTAAGAACGGGAGCACTAACCAACTTCTCCTTCAGGTAGTCAAAAGCTTTCTGGAACTGATCGCTCCATAGGAAGACCTGATTCTTCCTAGTCAAAGCTGTCAATGGAGCAGCAACTCAAGAGAAGTCTGAAACGAACCTACGATAGTAACCTTCTAACCCCAGGAAACTACGAACTTCTGCCACGCTCTTGGGTGCTGCCCAAGAAACAACTGCCTCCACCTTCGACGGGTCCACCGATACTCCATGCTGAGATACCACATGCCCAAGGAAGTGTACTTCTTGTGTCAAGAACTTACACTTCGACAATTTCCCGTAAATTTGGTGGTGTCGAAGGACTTCCAAGACTGCCCTGAGATGCTCAACGTGATCCTCCTCTGATCTTGAGTAGATCAGGATGTCATCAATAAAAACAACGACGAACCGGTCCAAAAACTCTTAGAAGACAAAGTTCATAAGTCCCATGAACACAGTTGGTGCATTCGTAACTCCAAATGCATCACTCCAAACTCGAAGAGCCCATACCTGCACCTAAAATCTATCTTCGAGATGTCACTGTCCTTCACCCTCAGCTGATGATATCCCGATCGTAGATCAATCTTAGAAAACAAACCTTCTCCCCTCAGTTGGTCGAAGAGATCATCTATCCTTGGAAGGGGGTAACGGTTCTTGACCGTTACCTGGTTCAGCCTTCGGTAGTCTATGCATAGCCTGAGACCACCATCTGCCTTCTTCACGAACAAAACTGGAGCACCCCATGGCGACACACTGGGTCGAACAAAACCCTTCTCCAACAGATCTTCAATCTGAATCCGCAACTCCCGCAACTCCGAAGGTTCCATTTGATAAGGGTCCATTGAAATCGGACGGGCAACAGGCTGTAAGTCTATCCCGAATTCAACATCTCGTTGGGGGGGTAGAGTCACAACTTCCTCAGGAAAAACATCGAGGAACTCCCCAACAACTTCTGGGACATCCATCATCTATGTATCAGCTGGAACCACTGATAACCTTCTCAACAAGGAAAGGAGAGGCTCCACATGCCAGCTTCCCGCCTGATAGCTCCTCTCACCAACAAAAGATATGTGCTGCCCATCCACGTCGGAGAACACGAATCTTCTCCGGAAGCAGTCGATATCGGCACTAACAGAAAAAAACCAGTTGATGCCTAGGATGACATCTTATGGTTGTATCTGTAACAGAAGAGGGTCTCCACAAGATCGATGTAGTGACAATGTCATCCCACATCCCCGGCAAACATAAGATATGCTGGTCTGGCCCCCAACTGGTGTACTCAGTACCAGTGGCACGAAAAGTCTCTCTACGTCTAATCCCAAATCATGGGCTAGAATAGGTGCAACAAAAAAGTGTGAGGCTCTCGAATCAAACAAAGCATAAACAAGAGTGCTGAATAAAAAAATCGTACCTCGTATAACCTATGGTCCCGCTGGAGCTGGCAACTCTGCTGCGTGCAACTATCCATGCCCAGCTCCTCTGCCTCTCTGATGTCATCCACTTCCCCGACCATGCCCTGGTCGAGGTCCCTGAGGAGCACCCTGAGGCTGGCCTCCTCCTGCAAGTTCTGCCCTCAGAGGAGCATGGTCCTGCTGCTGCTGGAAGGGCCTCGCCGGCAACTGGTGCTGCTGAGGTGGGCGCTAAACCTGCCCACCTCCACTGTACGGAGCTTGGGTCGGGCACTGACTCTGAACGTGCCCGAAACCTCCATAAGAAAAACACCTCGGTCCTGGGCTCGTGGAAAAGGGACGAGGACCCGAAGATCTGAACTGGAACTGTTGGGGCCTTCTCCCCACTGGCCTGAACCTGGAAGGTCATGTCGCAGGAGACCTGCTGCTGACTGCCTTCCCCTTCGACGAACCTGGCTGAAACACCTCACACGGTGCACCTCCTAGCGAGTGCATCCTCTCTACGGCCTCTTCCTTCTTTGGCACCGCCACGTACATCGGAAGGGTGAAGGGGGTGACAGCATACTGGAGTGAAGGACGAAGCACCTCCTCCAAATGTCTCGCCCGAGACTCCTCATCCGGAAAGAGATTCGGAGTAAAGTGCAGGAGATCCTTGAACTTGATCCCCAGATCTCGTACCGACATACTCCCCTGCTGAAGGGAGAGTAACTCTTTCCACTTCTCCTCCTTGATCATGGAAGAAAGGAATTCCTCTCGAAATTCCATCTCAAAGTCAGCCCATGGAACCTCTGCCTCTATCCTCTCTCTGAGGTAGAGTGTCCACCACTGTCGTGCTGCACCTCTCAGCTGACTGACTGCGTGGGGAACCCAGTACTCCCTCGGAGCACGGATCAAGGTGAAAGAGATCCCTAGCTCCTCAAGCCACCCCTCTGTCTCCGTATCCGAAGTACTACCCTCGTACTTCTTGAGGGTCTTCCGCTAGAAGGAATGGAGAGTCTTCTGCCACTTGCTATCTTCCTCCTCTCGATCAATCCTCAACTGATCGACCACCTGGATCTGCTGGGCCTCGGCTGTCTGAGCCACCCGAGGATGACGTCTAGGTTCCATAGCTGTATGGTAAACAAGGATCGCCTAAGCCCAAGTAGTAAGGAAAAAAATCAAGGTTTTATTTATCATTTTATTTAAATTTCTTTCCCAGAACACCCAAATCAAGTAAAACACAATCATGATGATGCATGTACCTTCCCTAGGTTCTCTACCCTGCAATCAATGCAGTCTCACTTGGTCGTTCGGTAGGCTCAGAGTCCTTGCATCGGATCACGGGGGCCCTAAAATCCTGTGTCCTAGCCGGTCTTCCCTGACCTATGTCACGCACCAAGGTTAACTAACACTATTGCCCTACCATCCCATGCAATCCTCACTATGCCTAACTCCAGACTCTATCCTATCTCTCAACCATCAGCTCTGATACCATTCTGTCACGACCCCCTCCCACCAAAGATGCCCCTCCTAAGCTGGCAATGGTGAAAGCGAGATAATGACCCCCGAGTCCCGCCTCTAGTAGTCCCCGGGTTGGCGACTAGCACCAAGGGTATGAGTTTTCACAATATGGGAGGCATTACCCTTTTTATTATTTAGGATCGGGAAATAGGACAAGTCAACCACCAAAAAGGAAAAAAGAACAAGTGTATATAAATAAACCCAAACCAATCCCACATGCATGTTTAAACAATTTTATAATAAGGTACAAGTACAAGAAAGCTCAAAAGTACAATACCAAAAGAAAACAAGAAAACAACAACTACAACAACTCCAACTGTCTGACTAGTAGGGTCCCGCACGGCCCTGGTAGTCCTCCTAGAAAACTAAAAGTAAACGTAGGGTGAGCATACAAGTATACTCAGTAGGGAACCCTAAAGCTCTCGTGCACAAGTGGGGAGACATCCTAATGTCCCGTGAGAACAATAGAAGAAACCTAACAAGGAAATATATCCACCCAACGTCACTAGACACACTCACCAAAACACAATCACAAAAGGTAGTAGTAGTATAAGAACAAGAGTATTGGGTACCCCACACCATTTCCCATTAGTTAGCTGAACGTCTTGAAGCTGTCACACTCTCCCCGCCCGCACACACCTGGGCCTCACAACCACGTATCCCTCCCGCACACACCTAGGCCTCACAACCACACATCCCGCCCGCACACACCTAGGCCTCACCACCACGTACCCCGCCCGCACACACCTGGGCCTCACTACCACAACCACATCTCCACCCAAAGACACTTGGGCCTCATCCCGAAGATTCTTGGGAATAGTAATAGTAACAGAACTCTCGCCCGAAGACACCTGGGCCTGAAATCGAAACCTACCTGAAGAGTCTTAGGTGTAAGGTCGCCTCAAGCCATTATAGCCTATAATCCTGCCCGAAGAGTCTTGGGCCTAATCACCCCAATCGAAACCTACCCGAAGAGTCTTGGGTGTAAGGTCACCTCAAGCCATCACAGCCTAGGGGAGAAGGAGCACGAAGGAGCTAGTAACTATGGGAAAACACCCTCTCCCATGAAATGGGAGTGTTCGGTACTAAGTGCTCAACATGCGTACGGTGCGATAAAACACAAAAGATACAGATATATATATATATATATATATATATATAGAAACCACTCAGCCCAACCTATGGCTTCTAAAAAGAGAAACTGAGCCCGTGCCTCGGCACTGCTACCACGAAGCATGCCTACAACAAACAACCCCAACCCCACTAAGGTTTTCACGTTTCTACAAAAATTAGCTTATTTAGTTCCTTAACTACTGGGCAACTATCCACAACCAACCACTTCAAACATTTGTAAAACATATCCCTTCCATCCACAAAGCAAGTTAGGGAAACACAAGCAGCACAACAAAACCCTTGTTAAAAACCAACCAACCCATTGATTATTATTTATGTTTCATTACCAAGCCCCACCATTCATTAACTCTTCCACTTTTATTTATTAATCACAACCCATAACCCATTCACATTAAAACCCAACCCAGCGGCCCCGCTTCCAACCGCCATAACCACAACCGCACCGAAACCACACATCACTATCCCTTTAATACCATTTATTGCAGCCCCACTGCCCATCACCATTAAACATTCACACCTTCCCACAACCAAGTCAACCGCAACCCCTCTTCTCACCCAATCCACAACAACCCACAAATCACCCCCATCACATGCCACGTAACCATGCCAACATCCACATGTTCATTATTCCTTTTTGTTTAACCGGGGTGACCACACAAGGGTTCCAGATTTTCATTTAAACAGTCATCTTTACATGATTAACCAATTTCCACATTCCGAAAAGTTCCATCCATAAGAAAATCCAGAAGGAGAGGGAAACATTTAATTGCGTAAGCAAAGGCCCCCAACGACCTTGATTTTGCATAGGCAGAAGCTCATTCAATTCACAACATAATATCACAGGATATAAAAGGTAAAGTAACAGCAATCACAAACTTCTCATCCCCGTTATACAAGCCAGTTATTATCTTTATTAAACCGGTTCAAAAGTGTTTCACATAAACAACAGAACACCCACCCCGCATGATGCAAAAATTAGAGAGACGAAGGTAAAATCCCTACCTCAATAGGTTCTGGTCACAATGCTCCCCCGGATCAACTTTAGAAGACGTTCGTCGGCATCTCGGAAAAACCTCCTCAGGTGGAAGTCAGAAAGAAAAGGCCAAAGGAAAAACAACGGACCCAGGGTCGGATGTTCCGTCTCGTCGTTACAATCCCATTGCCATTGACGGATCGTAAATCGGAACTCGGACGAAAAAGTTATGGAAGAAAGATCCTTCGAGTCTCTTAAGAGAGATCTGCTCAGAGGAGAGGGGAGGAGAGGTGTGAGTTGAAAGGAGGAGGGGATCCATCCTTTTATAGGCGTGAAAAGAAAAAGTACACGGTGTGTACTTATGGTACACAGTGTGTACTTGTCCGTTTTCACACGGTCTCCATGCGGCCTCCAACGCGGCTCCGCGGCCATTGACTGTTCAACACACTGTTTGGGGGTAACGCATACGCGGGGAGGGACTGCACGGCGTGTAGTTTAGACACACTGCATGTACTCATTTATTTCACACGGCAAGGACACGACTCCAACACGGTACACGACCGTTGACTGGAAACGCGTACGCGGGGATGGTCTACACGGCGTGTAGAACTGGTCACACGGCGTGAACCCATTTATTGCACATGGAAAGGACACAGTCTGCAACGCGGGGTATACCCAGCAAGGGGGTATACGGCGTGTACTCAAACTACACGGCATGTAGTTTCAAAATTTTGGAAAGTGTGGAAAAAGTCCATTTTACCCTCCAAAACACTTCTTGACCTTCTTTTTGACAAAGTAATGGGCCAGAGAGGTCCGAGACATTACAAAACAAGTCACGTTCTTGGGACATGTGATCAAAAGTGATGGAATTTTGGTGGATCCTTCAAAAACAAAGGTGATTGAGGAATGGCCCAGGCCCTCTAGTGTCACAGAAATCCGTAGTTTTCTTTGATTAGCTGGGTACTACTGATGTTTTGTGAGAAACATCTCACGATTTTCAATCCCGCTAACTAAGTTAACATGGAAAGGGGTAAAGTATGTCTGGACGGAAGAATGTGAGGGAAGCTTCAAAGAGCTAAAGAGAAGGCTAATCATGGCACCTGTACTCACACTACCAAAAAGTGGAGAAAGTTTTTTGATATACAGTGATGCTTCAAAGAAAGGCTTGGGTTGTGTACTCATGAAAAATGATAATGTGATAGCCTATGCCTCACGACAGTTGAAGATCCATGAGTAGAACTACCCGACGCATGATCTAGAGCTGGCAGCCATGATTTTTTCCTTGAAAATCTGGCGGAACTACCTTTATGGTGAGAAGTGTGACATATACACCAACCACAAGAGCCTAAAGTATATATTAACACAAAAGAAGCTCAACATGCGTCAAAGGAGATGGTTAGAGCTAATCAAGGATTACGATTTCTCTATTCACTACCATCCTGGAAAGGCGAACAATGTAGCTGATGCTCTAAGAAGAAAAGAACCCACTACTCTATCCATGTTACGGATTGAGAAAGACCCTATCTTCTTGGAGATGCAAAGAATGGATTGGGAAATCATAAGGGAAGGGGATACATCCTACCTTTCCTAAATGATTTCCCAACCATCCATCCAAGAGAAGATTAAGGAAGCACAAAGGGATGATGTGGAGATACAAAAGAGGGTTAATGCAGTAAAAGAAGGGAAGATGCATGAGTTCCATATCGATGATGATGGTGTGATTCAGTTTGGAATGAGGATTTTTGTGCCTTCATCACCTAGGATAAAGAAGGATCTATTAGATAATTCACATAGCTCAACATTCTCTATCCATCCTGGGAGTACCAAAATGTACTGTGATCTCCGAGAACACTTCTGGTGGGATAACATAAAGAAAGAGATTGCAGAATATATATCAAGGTGCTTGGTATTTCAGTAAGTTAAAGTTGAGCGATAAAAGTCCAAAGGTATGATGTAACCATTTCCTATACCCATGTGGAAATGGGAAAATGTTACTATGGACTTTGTCACGGGTCTCCCAAAGACGTCAAAGGGAAATAATGCGATATGGGTTGTGATTGATCGACTCACCAAGACTGCCCATTTTATCCCTATTTAGGAAGATATCTCGCTTGAACAAATTACAAAGATATATGTGAAGGAAGTGGTGATACTGCACAGTGTTCCGCTCTCAATTGTCTATGACCGTGATCCAAGGTTCACATCTAAATTCTGGAGGAGCCTTCAACATGCTTTGAGTACTTAATTAAATTTCAGCACGACCTATCACCCCCAAACTAATGGCCAGTCTGAAAGGACTATTAAAACGCTTGAAGATATGATAAGATCCTACTCTATATAATTAAAAGGTGGATGGGATCATCATATCCCATTGGTTGAGTTCTCATACAACAATAGCTTCCACTCGAGTATTCAGATGGCTCCATATGAATCTCTGTATGGAAATCAATGTAGAACTCTAATATGTTGGGATGAAGATAGAGAAAGAAAGCTACTTGGACCCGATCTTGTTCAAGAGATGACAGAGAAGGTTCAAGTCATCCAGAAACACATCAAAGCTTCTCAAAGTCAACAAAAGAGCTATGCTGACAACCGTCGAAGGGACTTAGAATTCAATGTTGTAGATAAAGTCTTCCTTCGAATATCTCCAGGGAAGAGAGTCATGCGATTCGGGAAGAAAGGGAAGCTAATCCCAAGGTATATTGGCCACTTTGAGATCATTGACCGCATATGAGCCATGGCCTATCGTATTTCACTTCCACCGAATATGGATCAAGTTCAAGATGTGTTTCATGTATCACTACTGAGGAAGTACATACCAGACCCATCACATGTACTAAACTCAGAGGTGGTGCAGCTGGAAGATGATCTCTCCTATGAGGAGCAGCCAGTAAAGATTCTAGATCGGAGAGATAAGGTTCTACGCAACAAGACAACCCATATTTTCAAAGTGTTGTGGAGGAACCATAAGTTTGAGAATCAACTTGGGAACCAGAAGAGGCAACAAAGGATAAACACCCTCACCTGTTTGTGTAAAGTGAAATTTTGGGGGCGAAATTTCTTAAGGGGGGAAGAATGTAACAACCCAAAGTTTTTCAATGGAAATTCCCTTCTTATAATTATGTCATAAAATAACATGAAAACACAACATAATGAACTACTAAGTGATAAGTGGCCTTTAAACATAATTTTGTCACTTCTGTGTTTGGAATTTTGAAAATCTGACATACACCATTGTGTTCAAGATGATTTTTGGAGTTTAATGAAACAAAAATAATTTTTGGTGAATAGTAACGTACCCTTGTGAATAGTAACCTACCCTTATGAATAGTAATATGAACCTTATGAATAGTAAATCATCCAACATAAGATTAACCTTACCCATGAATAATTAAATAAAATTTAGACATCTTAGAAAGTGACAATTTGACCTTAGTAAACGTTTTGGTATTTTGTAAGTCATAAATAAATAATTATAATTAATTAATTAATTTAAAAGAAAATTTATTTTCTTAAAATGTGTTCAATAATTATCAAATCAATGTCTTATAGTTTTTATATAATTTTATAATACCCTACGTAATTTTTGAAAGCACTATAAAATCAGTTTTAATTTTTAAAACTGTTTTTAAGTAAATTATAATTTTAATTAAATATTAAATTAATAATATTTAGAAAATTATTTTTGAAAAATTAAATTCATTTTTTTATTCTACACATCGAAAAATGGTTGGGGTAATTTTTTTGATTTTTCTGAAATACAAGAATTTTTTATGAATAGTGAAATACCGTAATTTACAAAAATAAGCTAAATAAGCTAATTATAGAGTCATGTGTGATGTTCTGTTGATGTAAGCCCACTTGGTTCAGTATTACATGATAAAATTACTATTATTGGTCATTGAATTCTCACTATTCCTTGTCTTAGAGGAAATTAATAAACTAATGAATTTTATATTAAGGAAACACTTCTCCCCTCTACTATAAAAACCACCCATCACACCCTCATTCCCTCACACCTCTCAAGATCCAATAATTCTCTAAACTCTTCCCAAACATTTTCCCTATCCCCTATCCCACGTTCAAGAGCTTCTGGTCTCATCAAAAGACCAAGCCTAGCTTCCTTAAAGAGGATCTCAAGAAGAAGATTTAAGAGGTAATTTCTCTCCTTCTTCTCCTTTTATTTCCTTTCAAGTTCAAGTTCATTTCTTGATCTCTACCCACCTATCTTCATCCAAATGGTATTGTAAATCCATTATTTATAATCTACTGTAATTTTATGATGCTAATGGGATATTATATCATCCAACCCCCTTTCCCTCTTCCTTTTATTTTATTAAAGAGAATGTTGTTTGTGAGGTGTTAATTTATCACCTTCAAGAACGACATGATTTCTTCTTCCATTTCTACCTTAAGATCTGGTCATGAAACCATTTTTATGGTTGAAACAGAATTTTTTATATTTATTATTTCCTATTTAAAGTTCTGTAAATAACTTATGTCCATATTACTAAGTGATAAATTAAAACAAGTTCGTTGTGATAAAAAAACCGCCCAAATTAACCAAAATAATTATCATTTAATTATTATCTAATGATTCATCCACATAGATATAATATGATTAATTATAAGATTATTAAATATCCTTTAATATCATTAATAACATTTAATATCAGTTATGAATGTTTACCCATGTTCTACCCAAGCTTCAATTTAAGAATACATGTGAACCACTCAAGAAAACCATAAAAACAAACATTCTCAAACAATGTTTTAAAACTATATAACTCATCCAAAGGCACATAAAATCACTTAATGAAACCATAATAAACCATATAAATGTACACAAGGTTATTGATTTATAATTAATGAATATAATTTCATTATACAAGACAATAAATAGAAGGAAGCATTCAGATACAAGGTCAGGGGAAATTCTCAAACCCAACTTTCATCCTTCGGGTTCTCCCTCTTTCACTCCTTTTGATATGGTTACTCCTTAAAAATATTTTGTTCATAATTGTCTTTGTTTTTTTCAGATATAAATATTTTTCACTGGTATTTATGAAAAAAAATGTTTTCCAAAAGAACTCTTCTTTCAAGAACACACCTTTTACTTCTCATTCAAGATTGACGGTTCTTGTAACACGTATGTTATTCCCTCATTCTTTTAGGAACCCAATGTTTATGAATGTGTTTTATTGAGATGAAACTCATTTCTTTTTAATGGGTTAATTATGTTCATTTATGTTATATATTCATTGTGTCATGCATGATAAATGATGATGTTATGATGTGACGGGCGCGCTCAGAATTATATAGCGCAATATGAATGTTTAAATGTGACGGGTGCGCCCGGAATTATAAAATTCTCTAATGCATTAGGTAAAGTGATGAATCTCATGAGTCAATGTGAAATGATGTGTGAAAAATATGCTAGCTTGGTTCACAATTATGTGTGGTAGTTAACCATTAAGACATGATGTTTCATTTTTATGCATTGCCACATTTCAAGTTTTATATTTATGGTTCCTCTCATGTTCATGATGTTTTTCCCATGTTATGATTATGATCACCCCATGCTATATTATTCTTATATATCCTCTTACTGGGATTCTAGATCACCCCTTTTGATGTATATCCTTAGTTGGCTACATGTACTAAGGAGAGAACATGTGCCAATAAGAAGTTGGAGTAGAATAAATTAAATAAATGTTTATGCTTGATGTTGTATTTGTTATGTATGGTCCTAGTTTTCCCAAGACACTAAACCTATGGATACTCTATGTGTAATACTATTATGTTTTTTATCTTTAAAATGATGTAATAGTAATGTAAGAAAAGGCAGGTTCTCTATATCTTACTTCCTGGTCTGGAGTCACATAAAAAAGGTCACTACACTCTCCCACCTATCCCTTCTAATCAAGTCTCATATCAAGACACTACGTCCAACCACCTAGGTCTAAGCCAAATCACATAAGGAAACTACTCATGGGGCATCAACATGCACTCATCTCAACATCACATAGAATTAACTAGACAAAACACCCATATTTAGGGTCTCACTCCATAAAGTTTTTATAAACCAACCAAATTCCCATAACTAGGGCGTCCATCCTCTCTGAGCAATTGAGCATCAGATCTCTCCTTGGAGGACTCAGATATACTACCAACCTCAAAGAAAACCATATAAAAGGGGTCCAAATCCCTAAATTGATAAAATACCGACCCACTAGGTTCACTACACCAACCAAACACAAAACCACACTGGCATCCCCACTATTTTGCATCTCTTTGTATATCTACAAAACCTATATTAGAAGAAAATCTAAAAGACCGCACACTAGTAGGACTATATCATGGGGATCCTATGTGCCTATAATGATTCATGATATTCCTCTTTCTTCTACAGGCCAAGAGCTTGAAATCCACCATAAACCATAAAATTCAAACAACATGTGTGTTTCTCGAAGCGAAAAACATATAAAACTGTTACATCACAAATCCATAACATCAATCCCAGTACCTAGTAACTTGGAATTCCTACCAGAATAGGTGTTTATGATGTACCATCTTGGTATCCATCATAAGCTATGAAACATTCTTATATCCCTTGTCTACCAAACCCCAAATAGGGTAATAATATGAAAGTAACTCCTTTAATACCACTTTGTAACATCCCGACCCAGTAGCCACTAAACCGGTACTCTGAGCCAGTTCACCACAACACCTCAAGTGTGCCTCATCATATGCTATAGGCTACTGACTAGAAGAGGGGCTCTAAAGGTGAAACTATTAGGATATTATAACTCCATATCAGAGTACACAACTAGATGTAAATAACCAAACACATACACAATAGATAAAGCAGAAAAATAAATAAACTAAAAATAAAAATGTTGTAATAAAATGAACTGCAAAAAAGAGCTGAACAGTCATGTCATACATACAAAAATGATCTCCCACTAGGAAGATCCGATGTAAAAGAAATAAAACTGAAAATTAAATACAACTGGACCTATGGCCAACTCTAGTCCATAACACATACCCAGTCTCCAATACCTTTTCAATTTATTCTAGCCCAACCAGTCAAATCCATGTGATCATCCCGCTCAATCATGCAATCTAGGTCCTCCGCCATATCCATTTTACATCTTTGAGCTATCTAAAAATAGACATAAAGTCTATATGCACACTGATGTGCACATATAGGGGGTGATAAATAAATCTCAGTAGGCCACCCCCAATGGTGAACCTATAAAATACTACCATAAGTGCATGCTCATTCAATATGTGTAGCCTAGCTGATATAAAATAGGAAAATGAAATAAAAATAAAAAAAATTCAACCTGTAGGTCCAATACCCTGATCGACCGTACCTACTTCAGCCAATGTCAGAATATCTATGAGCTCATCTCAAGGACTGGGCATCCCAAACAACTTGTAATCTCCATCTAACAAAACCCAAAACCCATAAATTGGTAGTCTTATCAACCAAAATGCTAATATAATACATCCCATATCATGATCTCATAACCAGACGTTTTCCCATACTTGGAACTTAGACACATGTGTTACCATTTCCACAAAAGTGTACTACCAAACCTAGACTTTTAGTCTGACATTTAACTCATGTATGATGACCATAGTGCACAAAGCATCATTCCATAACTTAAACCATAAATATGTCAAATCAACCATGCTTAGAGAATTAGTCCATAATCTTAACCATAATTCAAAATGGTTACTATATCCAACCCATAAGGAGCCTCAGTCCATGTATCCAACTATAATCTGTTATTCCATGTCCGGTTATCCCAACCACTAGGTCATGAGTTGGAAAACATGAAGCATCAATACATGAATCCAACCAAGACTCAAAATTCCATGTTCGACCATCCCAAACTTGATAAGGAATGACATGTAAATACCCTTGGTTTCATGAGCATCAGTCCTTCCTATGAAAACCATGGTGCATCCGGGAGTGGTTCATCAGTCCAAACTCCCAAAACCATTAATCACAGGTCGAAAAACATGGAGCATCAGTCCGTAAATCCAACAAAGACCTAGAATTCCATTTATGATCATCCTTAATCAGTCTATACATAACATCAGTGGTTCCTAGATCATCATTCCAAAACCTAAAACAAGTTGTAAACTAAACCTTTGAGGAGCCTCAATCCACCATCGAACCACATACATGTGTCGTCACATCCACTATACTCAACAGTATAAATAAACATGCTTGGAACCTCATTCCAACACTCAAACCATACACCATATATTGATATCGATACAGATACTCAGTACAAAAATTCCAATTACGATTATCTAGAACCATACCCATGGATCATCTTTTCTACTCTCTCAGCCATCACTTACCCTACTAGTAAATTGGGTTCCAAAACATGGAAACACAACTATATCAAACTGCATCATGGTCTTAATCCATGTCACATCCTCAACAAGTAAAAAATAACAATGGTTGGAAATACATCCATATTATCCAATAACATATTATCTCCATAATATCATACATAATCCTAGGTCCCAAGGAACCTCTATAATACAACTACATATTCACACACACCCTCTCAGGTTCTTTCTATCAATCAGGCCCACACATGACCCTCTAGGTTGACACATAGATAGAGGAATCCCCCCTTGGATCCTCAGAACTAGAACTCAAGAAAAATAATCATCCCCAAACCTTGGTAACAACCAGACCCTCTATCCAAGCCCTAAAACAGAAAACATCCTCAAGTGGCCCTTAATGGCCTCCAACCGATCCTTGATCAAATACCTGCCACCAAGGCATCTAAAATAAACCCCATGCCATACAAGAATTATCAACCATCAACCATGGAATACAATGATTAGTTAACTAGAAAATGGACCTCCAGGGTCATCATCAAGAGTACCTCAGACTCAAATAGTCACCACAATGACATTGTACCATAACTAAAATCCTATGGTGTCAACCTAGACCCAAAGGCTTCATCCAACTTGATCCTCAAATGTAGGATCTAAACCTCAACTACTCTAACCTTGAGTCACTAGTCCTGATTAACAATAATAACCAAGATCATCCCAGAGATACTAATAAAATTTTATATTCAAGGATTCATCTAAGAAAACTCATGAAAAACACCATGGTATGCTCATGTTAGATCAAACAATGAGCTCATAACCCTCACCTGGGTCTCCCAGCTCAAAACTCAACCCACTGAGGGATTCTAAATCAACAACTCAAGAAAATACTCAAAAAAATTCTAGAAAACATTTTATATTACTTCTATATTTCAAAAGGATCCCATTATTTCAACCTACATGAAAAAACTCTCAGAATGGACTACTCACACGCCCAATTATGACTTCCAAGGAAAAAAATACCCAAAACTTGTAAGCTGGAAAAAGTGAATGGTGTGTAATTTTAAGTACATGTAATGTAATCTAGTTTCTCATTCTGGTCATGTACTTTTATGTGGCTAGAGCTACATGGGTTCTTCCTGTGTAAAACTACACAGCGTATACTTAAAAGACACGACGTGTAATTTCCAAAAACAATCATTCCATGTTCTTTTCCACATAGCCCTGTACCACCACATAGTGTGTACTCAGAGTGCATGGCATGTACTTATAAAAACTCATTCTATACTAAATTATAAGAACACCTAGAACATGTTCATTGAACCACACACCATGATGTTGGGATTTCTGAATGGGAAATCCCTGCAACTCCCATAAAACCCCATTTCTTCCCCAAATAAGCATAGATCGACCCCCATTGGGGTACTCAGTAGTTATAATAAAGAATTAAAACTAAAAAATTAATATATGGGTACTTGTGGCATAAAATTAAAAATAAGACTAGTTCATGACTAAACACTGAAGCTTTGGGTTTAAATCCACTCCTGGAATCTGCTGCATCTTGATCTAGTCCTGATCTACGCCAAGGACGATGTTCGAAGGAATCTACGTTCATCCACCTCTTGGTTCAGGTGTTGTGCATGAGGGGGAACCCTCACCCCTCTCCTGTTGTGCATAGGAACCCCAAAATGGGGGTTGGGACTCTTTTAATTTATTTTATTAATTAATTAATTAACCCCCCCCCCCAATTTAACACCAATCCCGAGTCCTGGAACTCGGAGAGAGTTTATACCTCTCCTAGGAAATACCCCACATTTAGGAATAAACAGTGAAGTTAGAATCTCAATATGAAGCTCTGTTGAGAAGATATGACCACCCAAAACCACCTGATCTGATTAATATTTAATTAATTAAATATTAATTATTTGGCCAAAACTAAAACTGATCGGAATTCTACCAAACTATTGTACTCGGGTAAAAACCCTATTCTCGGACCAACATAGTGGTCATAAAAATTATCTGAGACAATATGAGGTAATAAAATGACAATTTTACCCTCATGAGCACCTGAGAACAAAAAATATTTTTTTTCTCAAATTTCAAAATCTAGAAAACTTAGGTATCTACACTTATTTTCCTCCCATATAATATAATGGTACCAATATAATTTAGAGAATTAAAATTGATGTTTTAAGATATAGAAATTAAATGTTTCATTTGGCCAAGCACATTTCCTTAAGCAGCACCAGTCTTGATTTTCAAAAAGATGTATAGAACTCTTTGGTTATGTGTGGGTTTTTGTAATCTTAACCAAGTTACAAAAAATAATAGGTATCCAATTCCATACATTTATGATATATTCAATCAATTGAGGTAATATCAGTACTTCTCTAAAATTGACTTGCGATCTAGATATCACCAATTGTGATTTTGGATGGAGGATATACCAAAAACAGTTTTTAGGAGTAGATATGACCATTATAAAAATGTGGTAATGACTTTAGATCTTATGAATTTACCAGTGGTCTTCATGAAATTGATGAATCAGATATTTTAGAGATATTTTTATTATTTTTTAGTGGTTTTTGTGGATGACATATTGGTGTACTCAAGGACAAGGGATGAGCATGAGAAACACTTGGTGATAGTGTTGGAAATCTTGAGGGATCATCATCTGTATGATAAACTATCAAAGTGTGATTATTAGATAAAAGAGATATATTTACTTGGCCATGTAAACTCTAAAAGACGTACTTCTATGGATCCAAAAAAAGATATAAGTTTTTATCTGTTGGAAATTTTCAAATAATTTCTTTGACATATGAAGTTTCCTTGGTCTAGATGGTTACAACCAATGTTTTGTTCATGAAATTTCACAAATATAATCTTATATTAATAATTTTACAAGGAAAAATGTTCCATTCCAATGGAATGAGGAATTTCAAAATACTTTTCAAGAGATTAAATTTCACCCTACATCATTACCTATCTTGATATTTTCAAAATCAGGATGACGGTACGTGGATTATTGTGATGCTTCAAGATCCGGGTTAGGGTGTGCTCTCATGAAGGGATATCGTGTTGTTGATTATGGATCAATATATTTATGAGTTTATCAGAAGAACTACCCAACACACTCTTTATATATAGTTGTTTTCTTCCATTATTTGAATACATGGAAACATTATCTCTTCGGTGAGAAATTAACTATGTTTTCGAATCATGAGAGGTTGATAATATTTTATCATAATGGTATTTGAACCTAAGACAAGGAATATGGATGAAGTATATCCAAATGTTTGCTTTCGACTTTATGTATGCATCAGAAAAAGGTAATTCAGTGGTAGATTCATTAAATAGAAATTAATATGCTCAGTTGAAAACAAAACATTAGATGAGTGGCAGTTAATGTTGGTCCTAGCCGACATGCACTTAGAACTGGAAGACCGAGGTGAAATTATGGATTTATAACCAATTTCATTTGTTTTTTATTTTGTAAATATGGTTAAAGAGTTATAGACATATGATGTATAATGTGTAGCTATGATTTCAAAACTCTATGGTGGGGAGACCATTGAGGGGATAGATGTGGGATGGGAGTTCAATGTTGTGCTACAAAAATTGGATGGTCATTCCTATAGCTTTTCAGGAAAAAATTATTCATGATTACAAACATTAATAATGGATTGTTCATCCGGGAACACAGAATATGTATAAGGTATTTAAAGCATAGTTTTTTTTGGATTGGTATTAAAATAAAGGTGGATGATTTTGTTTCAAGATGCTTAACTTTTCAACAGGTTATAGTATACCATCAGTGACCCACAGATATGTTATAGTATTTTCCCATTCCATTGTGGAAATAGGAGTAGATATCTATAGATTTTTTAATAGTTATCCCAATAATGGTTTGGAAATACAATTTCATATGGGTGATAGTGGATCATATCATAATGTTGGCTCACATCATCCCCATTCTTGAATTGCATATGGTGGAGTACTTTTCAAAAATATATATCTGAGAAATGGTAGAGGCATGGAATACTAGTTTTGATAGTGTCAGAAAAAGATCTTAGGTTTATGTCTTTTTTCTGGAAATCCTTATAGAAATCCCTTGGGACTCATTTTAATATGATTACATTGTATCGTCGTCATAAAGATGACAAATATGAAAGGAAGATTTAAATGTTGTAATACATTTTGTCGTCTTGTGTAATGGATTTTGTTGGATCATGGGAAGAGCATATATTGTTAGTGGAGTTCTGATATAACAATAGTTATTAGGCCACAATACATATGAATCCTTTTAAAGAGTTGTATGTGAAACCTTGTTATTTCCCACTTTGTTGGATGGAAACATGTGAGACTTTACTAGTCAGACTAAGCCATGTCCAAGGAACAACGAAGAATATTCAGTTGATTGGAAAATGGATGGAGATGAATCAAAGTTGTCATAAATATTATGTGGATCATCGTTGATGGTTATTTTTGTTAGAGGTGAGTGATCATGTTTTTTTAGAATCTCTATAAGGCTTGTACATAGTCAATTTGGGAAGAAGGGAATGTTATCTCCTCGATACATAGGCCCATTTGAGATACTTGAACAAGTTGGTGAGGTGGAATATCAGTTGGCATTACCACCATAATTCAGTGTGGTGTATAATGTGTTTCATGTATCTCAATTGAAAAAGTATCAGCCTGGTCTTGACCATGGGATTATATGGGATCGCGTTGACCTAGAGGTGGATGCTTCGTTGGTTCACATGCTAGTATGGATTGTGGATAAGAAAGAGAAAGTATTACGTGTAAAAATAATCAGTCTTGTGTTGGTTTTGTGGCAACATGGTCGGATTAATGAAGAGACATAGGAATGAGAGAATGAAATGATCGAGCAATGGCCCAAAATCTTTCGGTAAAGTGATGGTATTCTACTTTACAAGGACAGAAAGGCCAATAGTTGGGAGAATTTATCACCCCAGTTTCAAGTGTGTACCCATTATTTTATGATTTAAAGTACATAAGGTTTTTGGGTAAATTTGGGAGATTTTGGAAGAAGTTTGGAATGTTTTTTAGGATTTTCTAAGGGTTCATAGTTTGTGGAAACTGTGGAAAACCTACAAGAAATCGTGCACTTTGAGACAGGGGATAAGGATAAGGCATAGAAGAATGTGCACAATTTTTCCAAATCGTATGGCCTCTAAGGAGAAACTGTGCAACATAGGAGAGTGTGATTTTTCATATATGTCACATGGTTTGACTAATTGTGTGATCCAACTATACGAGGACTCCCCTTGAGGTAGTGGTTGGTGCATGGTTAGAACACAGTTTTCCTAACTGTGTGGCTAACCATGCATGGGTTAAAAACTAGATCCACAAAAATTAGATCTTGGTTGGGATTAGCCTTTAACCCATCTTTTTTCTCCAAACCAAACCTAACTCAGGATTTTTTCCTCTCAAAGATTAATTAGGCATCTCCCATTGATCCAAATATGATCTGAAAGCTCCTCTTAGTGCATTTCTCATGGAAAGTCATTATTTATGGTGGTTGTCCTTATTTTTCCTTAGATATACATCTCTCTCTCCCTCTCTCCCAGTTTCTTGTGTCCATGTTCGTTGTTGGTATATCTAAGGCAGTTGATTCCAAATATGATTGGATTTGGATTTTATTTATGTTAGAGGAAGATATATAAGGTGGGTTTTTTGAGTTTCAACCCAATTCCATGGATTTTTTCATGTTGTTTTTCATTTTTACAAGTTTTCTATGGTGGGTGGATTCACTCTCGGCTCCTCAATTTAGAATACAAATTATTGATTTCAAATTGGCTGTTTTACATAATATTATTTTGTGAAATTTTTGTGAAAACATGGTTGAAACCCTCTTTGGTTATGGTTTTTAGTTTTTGTGAAAATTTTGGAATTTTTGTACTAAATTATTTGTGGTTTTATTTTAAAATGATGATTTTAAATTTGGTTGTTTGGTTTGATTTATGAAAAATGTTTTTATGGAATAGTTTTCAATAATTTTTTTTTATTGAAACGTGTTTGGCATAATTGGGTTTGGAATGGTTTTATGGTGTGTGTTCATATGAATTAGGGTGAATAAGGTCATAAAGTACCCCCATCAAAAGGATGGGATAGATATGAGCATTAATTACCCCCATAAAAGTGGTTCACTAAGTGACAGATTAGTGAAAGTATTACTCACCACTCCCGAGTATAGGGAGGTCTATGCTGCAGGCATGGTTAGATGTTTGGATATGTGTAATGGAATGGATTTTGCCAAGATGGATCTTGTTAAATGGTTTTGAAGTATCGTTTGGATTCTTTTCCTTGGAACATGATATTGTTTTGTGAAAAATGTTCTATTATGGAACTTGTTTATATATTGTTATAAGTTATTATATAAATTGTTTTATATAATATTTTTTATGTAAATGTTCAAACGTGATCTAACTTAGTGGTGTGAGTAGGGAAGTCATTTGGGGAAAGCCTACTAAGTTTCCTTACTCACCCATGCTTTGGCACTTTATTGCTTTTGTAGATGTTGTTTATCGAGACATGGGAAAAGTTAAAGTGTCACACTTATTTAGTGGTTCTTAGTGATACATTGGATATTTTATGGAGTGGATCATGGTGCAAATTTTATATTTTGAGTTAAGGTTTTCATTGCATTTTATTAGTTTTTTATTCTTCTATTGTGTACTTGGTTATTGTGTAGTCTTCCATTATGGTCCTCTTTGGAGTTGGTTTGGATATAAATTGTTGCTTGAGTTTTCTTTCAATTTTATCATGCATCATGTAGTGGTTAATTTTGTTATGGAATTTTTAGTTCATTGTTTTATTTTCAATGAGAAAATTATCCCCTAGTTATAGAAGAATCTCTTGGAATTTATTGCCACCCTTTAACATATTGGGAGTGTCTCTTAAGGACATGTAACGTTCCACCACTTTATCAATCCAATTAGTAGTGGTGTGATGTTATAGTTATCATATACATCATATAATGAAAATAGGTGTGTAATTCAAAACATGTCTCAAAGAATGAAATTTGAGACGACAAACCCTTAACTTGGATTCTCGCTTGGTTGAAAACATTATAACCTCATGTATAATAAATTTATATTTATTATTAATCTATATGATATATATATTTATAAATTTATTAATATATATCATTCAATCATATCTTCTTTTTACCCAATTACTCTTAATTATTTAATAAAAACAATTATTTAGATATTAACTATTATGTATATTTTAATTTGGCGGTTCTAGTCCTTCAACCTTGGCCATGGTTCCATAACTCATGTAACTTTAATCATGAACTAATTATCAGATTTATACATTAAATGTTATTTTATAACCATTCATGTAATGTTTTAATTAAAAAAAAATATGTTGTTCATGGAAGCGGTAGTCTGCACTTATGCATGGGCGTCGTATTTATTTTTCAATTGATGAAAAGGAAATAAAGAAGATAAATTTTTACCATTATTAAATCATGATCATATTATAAATATATTATTTATTCATTAATTTCTTCCTTATTACAATCCATGTGAGGAAATGATGAATAATGGATCACATTGCTTTGTGAATGTAGTATTCTGCATGTATTCAGGATCAGAATTTTCCATTTTCAAATGATTGTGAGAGTAAGAAGGTAGATAAAATATTATATTTATATAATTTTAATTATTTTATAAATATCATATATATTATTTAATTAAATATTTATATACATTAATGTGAGGTATTTATGAAAAATGAAATACATCGCTTCATGAAGAGAGTAGTTCCTACGTATGCATGAGTGATGTTCTCATTTCCCATTTGATGGAGTGGAGGTAAAAAATAGTTATTACATAAACATAAAAATAGTTTATTATTGTAAAAATAATTGTGACAATATATTATGATGGTTATAATATATTTTCAGGAGGTACAAGAAGAAATAAAATTGAAATAATTTTTTTAAGACTCATATCTTCTCCTTGGATATCTTCCTTTGGTTTAATCCTTAAGCCTTATAGGATGGATATTTTGGGATTATAATAACTTCTAGGTTATAGATAATGGTATTTTTATGGTGTTTGGGAATAAAATAGTTAAGATAAGGTATATTTGGGTGTGTGTGTATAAGTGAAAATAATATTCTTCTTTAATAAGTGAGGGGAGTGGAACCATTGTAAATATTATGAAATTTAAGATATTATAAATTAATTTGTGACATATTGAGACTAGTTCACTCATAAGTGACCTAACATGGTTAGAACATGGCCTAAACCACACCTCCCCATATGCCAGAGGCTTTAGACTAGCAGCGAGGGTCATTGATAGTACAGTGGGGAGACTATACCCTCATGATCAGACTAGGTCACAACATTATAATACATTGATAAACATAAAAAATAGACAATAATGATCAAGGAAATCATAATAAATCATCCAAATAAATAAAAACATGTGAATTAAATAACGACTAGAGTCATATATAAATTTATTTCATTTTTGTACACCATACAAACGGTAAATCATACATACATGGCAGCAGGCATACAACACAATACATGTACAACAAAAGAGAAAAAAAGGACCATAGACTATCCAATGGTCATCTTAACCACTAGATCAGTTATCTTCTACCAAGATCCCATCCTAATATAAAATTATACGTCCATACATGGATGCTTTCTTTTGTCCCTACCTGCATCAATGAGATCTATTTTTGTACAAAATAGTTGCCCAAATAGGGTATAAGTAAAGATCAGTAGGCCACCAACAATGATGTCTAGTATTATCTAGCCAAAAAATATAAAATGGGAAGTTTGTTTTTATAATAAATATAAAGTAGTGATAAAAACTGTAACCAAGTCTGCTTGGATTCCTAAAGGACACTTGTCTTACACTACTTGCTTCAACCTAAGCCAGAATATCTCCAAACACATTTCACCATATATATATCAGTATATATGTATATATATATATATACTATATATGTATAACATATATTTACATATATATAGATACATCATACTAGCCAAGAATCGAGGCATGAAACCAACATCCATACATAATCATAAGATTCTCATGCTTTAAATAAGGGCATTGGCCCAACATTCAATCAAGGATAGGAAAAGTTGTGTCTGTCAATCTAAATTAATGATGTGAGTCATCATTCCCAATATCCAAACCAAGGAGTGTGTAGCATCATGTCCAACGTCTCAATAGAATATGTGTAATTCCTTATCTAAAATCCAACACCAAGGGACCGTGAATAATCATGTATAACATTTCCCTTTACCATTTCACAAAAACCAATATCCATGGTCTAATAATAATAACAATAAGGAATATCATTTAATACATTAATGACATAAAAAAGTAAGTATGAATGTACAAATCACCTCTTATTAAATCCAATTTGATCATGGGACACAATCTTAATTCAAAATATGCCAATGTACATGGTTTTTCCAATTTCTTTTCATTGAATTCAATCTAGGCATTTCAATTCAAATTCAAACCAAGATGACATAGATGATTTTTTAGTCACATAAGTATTTATAAATCTATGGGAATTTAATGAATCCAATTGAAGGAGTGGAACTCAATGAGTTGTACAAACCCCAACGATAATAAGGGTATATTATAAAATTTCTAATAAGTACACATTAATTTAGAAAGGGTTTCCTCATTTTTAATGAAACTTGTGGGGTTATCGATGTGAGGAGCAATGAAACAAGATATAAAATAACTAGAATTTTAAGGAATATTACTAGACCACCTACCTTATATAGGTTTATGAATAATTGTCTTATATTGGTCTATAATCCAAGATAGAAAAGAATAAATCAAAAGAACATATGAATACCCTAAAAATAAGGAATATTAGCTCATGTGGATTTTTCATTCCATACAGAGATATAATTGATGAAATGAAATAAGAGGAATGTATGGATTACCAAGAGGGATCCAAACTGATGAATGATGTTTGATTTGGGTTTTGGATAAAGAAGAAAGATCAAATCCTAATAGAGATGATAGAGGATCTCTCAAGAGTAGTAGGGTTATTGTGAATGTAAAGGAAAAGAAAAAGGATGAATAAAGTTAAATTGAAAGGTGAGAAAAATAGGTATTCCTCCCATTTTTAAAGGGTGCACGGTTTGGTTACATGGTTGGAAAAAATAAGTATTAATCATGTAAACCTACTTCCTAGGGTATCACCCCATCGCATGACTAGGCACATGATTTTAAAAATCACGTGCATCCCATGCATGATATTTATCCAAGATATATCCCCCCTTGAATAGTTAGGTGCACATTTATTTAGAACATGTGCTAACCATGTGTTTTATCTCTTCAATGTACCTGCACCATTTCTCAAATTCATGTGTCCTCCCTCATGTGGTTTTTCAAACTGTTATTCTCTTCATAGGGCTACACAGTTTTAGTGGCATGGTTACTAATAACCATGTGCTAATCATTTTCCCCTACCTATTTCACTAAAAATAGAGCACCGATATTCGAACAATCCCCAAACACTTCTAAATCATTCCTTATCCCATTAGGCACATTTATTAGAGTATAAAAAGTGGTTTAAATAGTAATATTAAGAATATGTACCTCTTTAAAAATATAGGGTCTTATAACATCCCCTCCTTAAAACAACTCATCCATGATTTGTCCTTTCAAGAGTGGTAAAGCATCATCTATAAATAACTCTATCCAGTGAACATGTATATAAGTCTCTCTATCCTAGGTATCATATTATACAAGATTATTCTATAATATCACCCAAACTAGAGGAACTGACCTTCCTCAAGGATTCATCACTCTCAAATCAATGATATGTATAGGATACTTCTCTAAATAAGGATCAATATCCAACTCAGACTCATCTATATAATGGATATGATATGGGTCTGAATAATATTAATGTTACTAAGAAACATGAAATACATCATGTATATCCCTGTATCTATGAGGGTGTGTTATTAGATAAGAAACTAATATAACCATCTCCCAAATCTCATAAGGTACAAAGAATTGAGGTGATAGCTTACCCTACCACTGAATATGTCGATTCCCCAATCATGGTGAGATAAGTAGAAGGATCAGATCCCCGACATCAAACTCCTGTGGTCATCGATGGTGATCATCATGGGAATTATTTCTAGAAAGACTTGTATCCATGTGCTTCAGGATAACTTTTATCTACCTTTATAGATCCTGAATGAGATGAGGTCCCAATAACAACACCTCTCCTGCCTCTAACCATTAGAGGAGTGAGCATCATGGCCAACCATATAGTACTCAAAATGATCCATTAGAATAGTATCTTGAGAATTTTTATTGTAAGATAATTTATAAATATTTATATACTTCTACCAAGAACCTCCAATTTCATGGATTTATGATCTTATAATTTTATTTTATTATTGAATTGTATACTTAGATAGACCATCAGTTTATGGGTGATAAGTTGTACTCAACATTACCTTTCAACCTAGTATCTTCTATAAACCTTTCCAAAAATATTACCTAAGTGAGCATCCCTATCTGTTATGATAGTATGTGGGACACCCTAAAGTCTGATAATCTCAATGACGTATATTATACCTAGTTCATCCAAATAAAATATATCTCTAATAAGTAGAAAGTGTGTGACCTTAATCATTTGGTCAATGACAACCCCTACTGCATCACTGCCTCAAGTTGACTAAGTTAAATCTGTCACAAAATCCATAGTGAAGTTGTCCCATTTTCATTCTGGATTAGAAAATAGTTACAAACTCCCCATATTTCACTAAGTTTTTACCTTCACCTATTGATAGGTGGAACATTGTGTAACAAAACCACCTATCACTTATTTCATACCAGGCCCAAAATATTGGCGGCATATGTCATGGTACATCATCACGATACTAGGATGTACTAGCCAAATAGATGCATGATATTCTCACATCAATTCCACTTGGATGACTTTATTAACCCAAATTCATCCATAAATTCATAAAATATCTCCCTCATCAATGACCCAATCGGGCAATGGTCCCTCTCCAGAAACACTCTCCCTCACGACCAAGCCCTAGAGATAAAAAAGATGTATCATATTCAATCTATCCTAAAGTGAAGAGGCTGCTAAAAAATAAGTGATTAAAGGTTACCCAAGAAGTTATTTCACCTCTAAATACATCTCATAAAAAAGTTCCATCAATTTCCATTCAGTACTAGACTCCTAAACATCCGGTTTTTTATTCTTCCAACTCAGAGCATTAGCTAGTATATTTCCCTTTTCCGGTATATAAGCAAGCTCAAAATCAAAATAATACAAGTATTCATCCCATATTAATTGTCTAAGATTTAATTCATATAGTTTAAAGCTATATTTGATGTTTTTTTTGTTTTTACAAACCAAAATTCAATCTTTAAGAATGTAATGCCTCCAACAAGGAAAGTCATGAACCACAGATGTTAAATCAAGGTTATTTGTTTGGTAATTATACACATTATGTCTCAAATGATGAGACTTGTACAGTATGAATCACTCATCCTAAAAAATAACTACTCCCAAACCGACACATGTAGCTTCATACTAGACTATATAACTTATTCTTGGATCTGGAAGTATCAAGATTAATACTGAAGTCAACCTTCCTTTCAACTCCTTAAAGGATTTCTCACAAGCTTCAGACCATGTAAACATGAAACCTTTCTTAATCAATACTATAAGAGGTTCTTCAAGATGTGATGATTCCTAAATAAATCACCTATAATACCCATCTATACCTCATAAAATGTTTATGTCAAATATTTTCTTGGGATGTTCCTAAGAATTTATATCTATCAACTTTTCTAGGTCCATAGAAACTCCTACTTCTATGATGAAGTGACCCAGAAAGTGATCCTTTTCAATATAGAAGTAGAATTTTGTGATCATGGAATATGACCTATGCTCTTCGAGTGTGTTAAAAACAATATTATGTTTTTTAGCATGAATTTGTATAGTTTGAGAGTACACCAAGTTATTATCCATGAAAACTATCAAAAAGGAATATAGATATAGGTGGACAACCCAATAACCATAAAAACTTTCAATACATTCATGAGACTAAATAGAATTACCAAATACAAATATAAACCATGCCTTATTAAATAATTTATACAAGGTATGTTTGAAGTTCTAACTCTCACCTGATGATATCATGACCTCAAAGAAATCTTTGAGAAAACCTGAGCTCCTTGGAGATGGTCAAAAAGTTCATCCATGCAAGGTAACGGATACTGATTATTAACTGTAATCTAATTTGGTTTCTGGTAATCCACATAAAGCCTAAGGGTTCCATCCACATTCCTAGTGAAAAGGATGGTTTAATTCCATAGAGAGGTAGTGGGAAAAATAAAACCCTTAGCTTCTAGGTCCTCCAATTGTCTATTGAGTTCCTAAATCTCTATAGGATCCATTTTATAAGGAGGAATAGATAATGGTGTTGCACCTAGAACTATATCGATTAAAAATTACACCTCTATAATAGGAGTTAATCTACAAACTTTTTTAGGGAAAACGTCCCAAAAACAATACAGTATTTGGGGAAATCTTTCTGATGTATTCCTTGATCATTCAGAAAAAAAAGGCAATTTGGGTTGACACACTTCCCATCCCATGGTGTTTAGGTCCAGCTCGACTCTCCTGGATATCGCATTCTCCCTCATGAAAGTGATCACCTTCAGGTGATAATAAAGTCACCCATAATTATTATAAATAAATATAGGCTCAATATGGCACTAACCATTCCATCCCAATAATTACATTAATACCTACTATGTTGAGAACAAAAATATTCAAAATGAAACTATAGTCGTCTATCTCAAGGGAGATTCATTAAACTAACATACAATCTGAGGTAGAATCCCCAATAGAGTATCAAGGTTTATTACACAAATATAATTACTCTGTCTTAAGGCCCAAACATTCCATAATTAATGTATATATAAACAAATTTGAATCACCTATGTAAAATAAAAAAGACACTAAAGTAGTGGCTACTAAAATTTTACCTCATGCAGTTGAAGGCCCGACGCTCTACTCCTCAGGTGCTGAATGTACTACATATATCTAACTTTATATTTTCCTTCAGATAAAAATTGAATAGACTAAGTAGGACCGCTATACTAGCTCTATATTTCCTATGTATTCCTCACTTGGAAATGACCACCTCCTCAACCTAAATAGCTGAGAGTGCGCTAGCTTCCCACCTGGCGAGGAGCTACTGACCCAGGTATTAAAAGTGGGTTCATTTAAGATCCTTTCTCACTAGAAATTGGAGGAAGAATTTTTCCAAAATTCTAGACTAGAAACATCTTATTGTAGACTTGGTACTAAACAGGGTTCTTATTTCACTTGGGTTTCATGTGTCCTAGATTCCCACACTTATGTCATATTACATAGTTGTCACTGTGAGCCGTCTAAATGCCCCTGACCATACAAGTAGACTCCAAGCATAGCTTCCTACCCCTAGATGTTCTAATCCCATGTCTTAGTGCTAAACTACCCTAGCCTAGACCCTTAAATTAACTCAAGTTCCTCTCAGTGATGAGGTTCTAGTTCACTGTCTCAAAAATAGAAGTCAACCAAAAGGCACCAACCAAAGATCAGATGTTGTATACAATCCCATCCTCAAACCATCTCATTGTCGTCAACTCATCACTGGTAAGATTCGGTGAAAAACACTGGTTATCAGTTAAACATGTTGAAAATTCTATCATAGACATGTATCCCTTATATACATGCACAAACTCTCTAGATTTGGAAGCCTATAGCATGTACAGAAATAAGTAATCATAAAAGACCATATATAAGTCCTTCCAAACCATATACCAGCGACGATCTGCCTGGGTGATTACATACCACCAACGTTTGGTAGAATCATAGAGTATATAAGCTATGAGTTGGACACTAATTTCTAAAGGGGTCTTCATATGCGTAAATTTAATTAACATAGCTCAACCTATGACATGGAAGCATAGGTTTTTTCATCCCCTGAGATAGTAGGTAGATTATTTTGTTGAAACTCTCACGTCAATATTTCCATAATAGGTGAAGGCTAATGGATTCCATGTACGAACTGCATCAACTATAAGAATAACTGTCAAAACAGAGTTTTTATTCCCTTATGAGGAATAACATGAGGTTTTGCAAGCACTAGTACAAAATATGCCTTTAACAGTGCTTACCTTTATCAACGTTGGACAAAAATGATCATAAAGGGCACCTTTATTAGTACTAAAACATGTGTTGATAATGGGTTCCTTTTATCAATGATTTTTTCAGTGCTGATAAAGGCTAACCTTTATCAGTGCTTTATTTTTAGCACTGATAAAGGGTACACTTTATTAGAACATTATTTTTATCATTGATAAAGGGTACCCTTTATTAGAACTTTATTTTAAGCAATAATAATGGGTACCATTTATCAGTGCATTTTTTTACAGCCAAAAAAGGGATCCTTTATTAGTTCTTTTTTAGCACTGAAAAAGGTCTAAAAATGAAATGATTAAATAAATAAAAAATAAAAATGGGTTTATTAAAAAATATTAAAAAAATTATTAATTAAATAATTAAAAAATAAAAATGAATAAATTTATTATACTATATATAAATTTTAAATACTAATAAATAGTATATATTAAATATATATATCTAAAGTGATAAATAAACAAACAAGAATTAAAATAAGTAAACTAAGAAACATATTAAACATTTTATTAAATAAATAATTATTGATAATGTTATTAAATATTATATATTAAATATATAGATATGTATGAATGTATATTTAGTGAATAATGGTTTATAATTAAAAATTAATATTGATTAAAAATAATGACTAATTGCATCAAGTAATGGACATATTTGAATGTCATTTTTTTTAATTTAACATAGATCAAATTTGTGTTATAATGATTTCACATATATGTAATTAATGAATTTTTATATACCAAGCACATAGACAAAAATGTTTTAGGGAACATAATCAATTTCTATTATTTATTTTATATATATTTATTTACTATGTTTTAATATTTTCAATATATATTCATTTTTATTTTAATATATATCCATATTTTTAAATAATTTTTATTTAATTAATCAAACATATCCATTTTCCCAATATTATTAAACTCTACTCATTTTTAATTATTCAATTTCACTAATTTTTTATATGCATGCACTAAATTTTAAATATTCATTAATAAAAATAAAAAATTATTTATAAAAAATTATTTATAAATAAAAATATTTATAAATGTATATTTATTATTAATATGTATATATAATTATAATTAAATAAATATCTATTTTAAGAAATATTTATATAATTATAAATAAATATTTATATATATTTAGATAATTATAAAATTATAATATATTTATTTAATTAATGGATATATTTACTATATTTATATTTATATATATTTATTAAATATATATATATATATAATTATATAAATATATATATTGATAAAAAAATTATTTTTAAAAAAATTATTTATATAATTATAAATAAATAATTATATATTTAATTAATTATAAAATTATAATAAATATATTTAAATAAATAATATGCTTAGTATATTTATATTTATATATATTTCTTAAATATTTATATAATTATATTTTTTTTCTTATAAAAAAAATATTTATAATTATAATTATAAAATCATTTATAAACGCTTAAGTAATAAGCGCTCATAAAAACAATATTTATCAACACTTTTTTAGTGCTAATAAAAGGTGTATTTATCAATGATTTTTTAGAAGTGCTGATAAAAGTAACCCAGTCTATTTAAATAATCCTAACTAGTTGTGAACTCGTCGTGATATATAAAGCTTTCCGTGGAAGTCACCCTCTGTCGGTGATCCTCCTTAGTGAATTGAAGCTCGAATCAAGGATTTAATCAAGTCTCAAACATTCTCAAGCCTCAAATCCAAGGCTTGATCAATTCATTGGTTGAATGGATATAAGGCTTGAACGTTTTCTAGGTTTTTTATATCTCCACTTTCTCATGGAAGATTAAAGCTTCAATCTAAGGTATCTTATTTTCTCCTCCTCCTCCTTACTCATTGATTGATTATTTGGTGATATCTATTTGAGTTTTTTTATCATCATTATTTATTTATCGTTTTCATATTAACAATGTTTATTGGAATGTTTGGGTGAAAGTAGATAGGGTTTTTATTCCGTGTACTCCCCCACCCTCACTGCTTGTTGATTTTGTGCAACTCTCCCACCCCAACGCCACTGAATCATGCTTCATGAGATCACAAACCCATTAAAAATTTTCATAATTTTAAAAAAGAATAAATATCATATGTATTGTTCCCCTTTTCTGCATAAGAAACCACTGCCACCCTTATACACACAGACGACACCAAACAATAAATTATTTTCCAATTATACTTGACCATAGGGTCTATAGAATGAAATCCAGGTGCATTCCCACCTCACCTGGCATATATCAATAGAATGATATATATATATAGTGGTAAATTTATAATATAATTATATTTACATACACACATAGACCCACACACGTGTTTATAAAAACATTTATGTTTATATATGTCAATATATATGTGTGTGTGTATAATATATATATATGCTTATATATATGATTATATATATGCTTATATATATATATATAATTTTTTATTAAATAGATTTAACACATTACATATATAAGTTTTTTAAATATTTATATATTTATATGTATAAATCAAAAAAGATACAAATATATAAAAAATACATATATATGTTTATATTATATATTATATATTTATATATTATACATATATATATAGAAACAAACATTTATATTTTTAATATATATATATAGGTATATATTACACAAATACATTATGCACATATATATATATATATTATACAAATACAAATATATATTATACAAAGATTCATATATCATAACATGTCCCGCTGAGACCCCTTGAATCATAGACAAGAATGTTTATGACCCCAAAATCTCAAATTCAATATTCCACAAGTTAATAACTAATTCCAATGGTGTAATTCTCACAAATGGGTGTCATTACCCCTTTTGAAGAATATAATTCAATACAACTGTCATCCTCATAAACTTCATCTCATGAACAGTTATTATTGCAATTGTTTTCTTGACACTCATCCCCCATCTCTTTTATATTTATTCTACTAATCTTATCATTATTCATCCCATGTATGACGACTGTTTATATTATTTCAAGCAATATAGTTAAATGTCTACAAGAGATGTGGGATGTCTTTCAAACAAAAAAATATAATTATAAATGTTTAGGAGATAATTTGACGAGGATTATGGTTGTCTATAACTTTCACCATTGAATGAATTTAGAGGATAACACCTACCATAGTAGATTAATTCTTTTCTTTAATTCAATTACCTATTTTAATAAAATAATACTGAAATTATTTGAAATAATTAAATGTTGTGTTTTTCTTATTAGAATCATCTATAACTTTCAATTTTTATAATTAATATATTATGTGTATTTATTTACTTATTATAAAAAATTAATATTTTATGAACCCAATAGGATGAATATTAATTGAAAATGGATTCATGCTAATCATTTTACAAAATAGTATGAATATGGAGTTAAATAGATTATTATGTTTGTAATATATCATGCATACGACCCTACTCAAATAATTTTTCTATGTTTACAATGTTTTTATTCAAAAAAAATAGTATAGAAGAGTTGGAAGAACATTTTATTTGTCAAGGAATAGATCAGATCAATAAATTTTGGACTAAAAACAAGGAAAAACTTAACATGCACACCAATTAGGATGATACAACGGTTTATGGATCATTTGGTATGAATAATAGTGTAAATGATGATGAATATCACATAAAATAAATGGTAATTGAAATTGAAGATGACCTTCATGATATTCCAAAGTTGTTTGAGAAGTTAAATAGCTATGATAAGAGACAATTATTTACCGGTTGTATTAAATACACAACATTTTCAGCTGTATTGAATTTATATAATTTGAAAGCTACCAGCGGATGGAGTGACACCAGCTTTACAAAACTACTTATTCTCCTGAATGATATGATACCATAAGAAAATTAACTTCCTCATCAAACATATGATACTAAAAATATTCTATGTCCAATTTGAATTCTCTCTAAAATATATATTCTCATCCAAATGATTTCATATTGTTTCACAAGTATCATGAATCACTTATAAAATTCCCTAAGTGTGGTGCAGATTGATACAAGAAAAATGAATCAAGTACTTCAAAATATGTATGATATTTTCCTATAATTCCAAAATTTAGAAGACTATATATATTTTAGTAAATTTTGATACAATTTAAATGACATGAATATATAATAATTAAATATGTGAACCTAGGTCATCTAGAAGATTCTTCTCAGTGGAAGAAAATTGATTACTAGTATCCTGAATTTGGAAATAAGCTGAAAAAATTCCATTTTGTGTTATCTACAGATGGAATAAATTATTTTGGTGTATAGATTAGTTGATGTTATTAATATTTTCATGACTTATTATATTCCCCCTTTACTTATTTTATATTAAATGTTCATAATTTGTGTGAAATATTAATGTTTTAATATTAAGTATAATTTTTGAGCATTTTTAGAAGAAGTCCAATTGAGTTAGTTTAATGTTTTAATAATAACTGTCACTATACTGATCCAAATTCTGTGGTTCTTGTTTTTTAGGATTCTACTTTCAATATACAACATTTCATTAGAAGGTATCATGAGCCAATTCTTCCATTTTAAGGGTCATATGGTCCTCACAAACAGGACCAAAGAATCTGTGAAAAAACTAGACCATCCTTGAAGATTGATTTACTGGGATCAATAAAGAAGTCCAAAAACATTAAATCTCCACCATAATTCTGGGGACACTACATTTCATCTTGGATAAAAATTTCAAGGCCCAAATCCAAGTACAAGGGGCCCAAATAAAGCTTTGAAGTTCATCCCACCATTCTGGCCGAGAATTAAAATCAGTATATTATGCATGACATATCTCATGATTTAAGTATCAAATAGAGCTGATATTTTTCAGTGTGAAATAGGAGATATAGGTGGCAGACTTTTTTGAAGAACCCATTCAGATTTTAAGGCATATTCATATTCAAAAACCCTTTCACATTCTGGACTTCAAAAAGACTTGATTGAAATGGATAGTTTTACTTTGTTTAATCAACTGGTCATAACTTTTGATCCTTAAGTCCAAATGACTCCAAATTTTGAGAATAGTCGGAAAACTTTATTATATACAACTTTTAAGAAGGAGATTTCTCGAGATTATTCTGTCATTATGTTCATATCTTCCATCCAATTGGAGGGGTATTGCTGGAATGTAAACAGTCCACTCCTTGGGCTATAAATACTCTCCCCTTCTCTCCTTGAGAGAGGTTGGAATTTCAAAAGAGAGGAGAACATAATGGCATGACAAAATCCCTACCAAAGGCTTGGTAGGACCTTCCATACTCAAGTTTTCACTTGAGAGACCTTTCCTCCTCTCTTTGTTTTCACTTACTTTTGTGTTCTTCATTTTTGTAATTTTGTAAGTCCTTTCTTTTGTAATTATGTTTTAATGCAAGTTTCTTATTCAATATATATTATTCTCCTAAACCTTCTGTATTTTAATATTAATGTTCTTAAAATAGTTTAAATTCATTTAAATATACTTCCCTTATTTTTCTTCCACATTCAATCAAAAATCTGTTTTTAATTATCATCATTGTTCGTGTGTGTGTGTTCGACGTACCACTCTTTTCTAATCCCTTTCTTTTTATTCTATTCTTTATTTATCATCATAATTATTATAACAAGAATATTAAAAACCCAAATGTCTGAGTAAATATCTCATTGGGGTGAGTCAAAATTTAGGGATGTTAAGTGATTGAGAGTATTTGCTCGATAAGTATTCGTTAATTTAACATTGTGTATGTTGGACTTAATATGTCATGGATTAATGACATATTTTGTTTAGCATGTGGTTTCCATGGATTATTGGAACCATAAATACACTACCATAAACAAGTACTGATTTATTTTAGAATCCTACTTAATTTAAGGCTTGGATTAAAGCTTTAACACTTAGGAATTCTAATCGACGTGAACTTTTGAAGTGGGTGTTAATTTAAATGCAATATAAAGAAAAGCTCAAGGATTTCACAAACTTAACTCCCTAATAATGAACTCACCCAAATAATTATCAATTTCGTAAATCAATCATAATCAATTAGTCATTTCAATTAAGCTCTGAAATCAAAACCCCCCAATCAGAATACAATCAACCAAAAACAAACGACTATTTCAAAGTATCATCGCTGAGGATTCGACCCGAGTGCTGCTATACACATTATCAGAGCACCGGAACTTTGACCGGTCGATAGGCGACAATCGGCCGTGCATTTCAGTAGTACTCATAGAACATGGCCCAACATTTTGGTAAATTAGAACTTGTATCCATGGTTATGGATGTGGTGGAAATACATTAGGTTATCTATGCTTATATCTGGAACAAAGAAACCTAGTAAAAATATTGATGTCTATTTGGATCCATTGATCAAAGATCTGATATTTATGTAAAATATAGGTGTTATAATGTATGATGATCATAGAAGTGAAGAATTAACATTGAGGGCCATGTTTTATATGACAATAAATGACTTACCCACTAATGGAAATTTATCAGGATATAGAATTAAAGGAAAGTTGGTGTGCCCCATTTTTGAAAAATGCACACACTCAGTTCTGTTTAAACATTCCTCAAAGACAGTGTCTTTAGAAAATCAAAAACATTTACCTCAGTGACATAATTACCGATCATGGATGACAACATTTAATGGGAATGTATAAAAAGTTACAACACCCTCTTCAATAATGGATGATCAACTATTTGATAAAGTAAAAGATATTGACACAATTTTTAGTAAACCATTTTTGAAAAATCTTATGAAATTAAGTTAGAATAAGTTATTAGGTTTCCTTAAATTATTGTATTAGAATTGATTTTATATCAAAAAAAATTTTATTTTCGTGTATATAGAAAAAAAATGTATTTGATAGTGTTATTGGAATGTTACTAAATGTTCCTAGAAAAATGAATGATAGTATCAAGTCTAGGTTAGACATGATTGACATGGGGATAAGGGAAGAGTTAGCCCTGGTGAAGGGTAAAGGGTTTAATTTTCTTTCGCTAGTTGCTTATAGTCTATCCATATGGGAAAACTTCAATTTTTCCTTTTCCTTAATAGTGTAAAATTTCCAGATGGGTATTCATAAAATATCAATAATGTCATGTCAATTACTAATTTAAAGTTAATAGGAATAAAATCACATGGTTTTCATGTTTTGGTGAAATATTTGATGCATGTTGCTTTCTATTGAATTCTGCCTCAAAATTTATGGCATACATAAACCAGACTCTGAATCTTTATCAAATCTATATGCAGTAAGTTTATTTACCTAATAAAGTTTACAATCATGAATAAGGAGTTTTCAGCCATATTATGTGAATTAGAGATGTTATTCTCACCATAATTCTTTGATATAATGGTCAATAGGATGATTCACCTGGTTAGAGAGGTTAAACTATGTGGTCCTATCCATTATAAATGGATATACCCTCATTGAATGGTATATGAATATTTTGAAAGGGTATGTCAAGAATCGAATTCAGTTAGAAGGTTGTATTTTAGAATGATATATTATTGAATAAGATATTGAATTCTATATAGATTACCTACCAGATATTGACATTATCGGTCTCCCAAAGTCTCTTCATAGGAGAGGCCTTATGGTAAACGGTATTTCTAGAAGAGGTGTTGTTACAATTACCTTAACAGAGTGGGAGCAATAACACATTTACATTTTACATAATATTAAAGATATTAATCCATAAATTGAATCCCATAAAGAAAATCTTAGAGACTTGAATCCATCAAGGACTAGAGGATGGATATTAAATAAACATAATCAATGGTTTATAGGATGGTTCCAAGATCAAATTTATAAAGAGTTATCTGGAAAATCCAAATTCAATTTTTGAACGACTTCAATGGTTATCCAAGGGACCAAATGCAAATTTTTTTACCCTGGTATTGTAATCAATGGTTATACGTTCTATACAAAAGAACATGATGAATGTTGTGTGATGAAAAATAGTGATGTTATTCTTGTGGAAGAAGTGATGCACATATCTAATTCAAGGATAGAAATCCAATTTATGAAAATATGTTATAATTTGGCATCATAGAATAGATATATGAGTTGGATTATACAACATTTCCAGTGTCGATTTTCCATTGAAAATGGGTTGACAATATGATTACTGTCAAAGTTAATAAAATGGGCTTCATGAAGGTTAATTTTAGTATGGAAGGAGGAAAATATGATTATTTCATAATGGCATCACAAGTAGTGAAAGTATTTTATAACTCGGATCCAACAAACAAGAATTGTTCAATTGTCTTGTTGAAGACTAAAAAAATATCGGTTCAGGTGAAAATTAAATCGAGGATGACCCTTTCATTGGGATATCATATTCAGTTCATGTTGATCTCAATGTAGACCATGTCTTGTAAATTAGGGGGGACCACAAAGAGGGGATTTGGATTCTCGATAGAGGAACCAAATCCCTAGAACCTTTAAAAAATAAAGTGATTTCAATGAGAAGGTAAAAGTGTTTTTTAATATACTTTTTTTCCTTATAATATTATATATTCTCAACTACATTAACATAATATAAATTAAATTTTTGATTACTCGTGAATACAATGTATTCTTCACATGATGATGTTACCAATCCCTCATAAGAACAAACTATAATGAAGGAAATCCTTTGGGAAGATGTAAAGGTAATGTTATGCTATACTTTCCCTATTTTACTAAAAATTATATAATGAATCGTTGATTTAATTTTCATTATTCTTATATATTTTTTTTGTTTTAGAATATTTCTGTCTATCTTTCATGCCATTCTATAACAAAACATCCACAAAATTATTCCCCCTCAAAACCTTTTCACCCCTGCATCATTTCATTTATCACTTTCCCTAATGTTCTATCCACTACCTTTGTAGGAAGACCAAAGATGCTGCCTATTCCCAATCACAGAGGTAACCTTGATGTTTTCATAGTAAAATCATTGTCCATAGAATTAATACATTTTTTCTTATTTATGTTTCATTTATTTCTTTTTAGTATTACTCATATAATAATTGTTTTCTTATACAAGTGGATTATTTTGTTTGAGTTGGGGTGGTCTATCCATATTTCTTGCCTTTCTGCACCAAAAATTTCACAAAATTATTCTCCCATAAAACCTTTTCACCCCTACAATGTTGGAATTTATCACTTTCCTTTATGTTCCCTCCACTACTCAATCATAGAGGTAATATTTATGTTTTCATAGTAAAATCATTGTCTATAGAATTAATGTATTTTCTCATATTTATTTTTAATTTATTTACTTTAAGTATTAATCATATAATAATTATTTTCTTTTATAGGTAGACTATTTTGTTTCCATTGGTGTGGTCTATCCATATTTAATTCCTTTCTACACCAAAAATTCCAAATACTTCTTCTCCCTCAAAACCTTTTTACCCCTACAGTGTTGGTATTTATCACTTTCCTTCAAGTTCCCTCTATTGCCCAATCATTAAGGTAATCTTGATGTTTTCATAGTAAAATAATTTTCTATAGAATTATTTTATTATTTCATATATTTTTTAATTTATTTCTTTTTAGTATTATATATATAATAATTATTTTATTTTATATATGGGTTTTTTTGTTTGAGTTGGGGTGGTATGTCTGTATTTCAGGCCTTTCTACACCAAAACTTATATAGACTTCTTATCCCTAAAACACTTTCTCCATTACTATATTGGAATGTATCAATTTCCTTCATGTCCCCTCCACTACTCAATCATAGTGGTAATATTCATGTTTCAACAGTAAAATCATTTTCTATAGAATTCATGTATTATTTCATATTTATGTTTAATTTATTTATTTTTAGTATTACTCATATAATAATTTTTTCATATATATGTGGATTATTTTGTTCAATTTGGGGTGGATTGTTTGAAGCTTCTCATGCTCATGAGATATTAGAATTCGATCCTACAATTGAGATAATAACAATAAGGAAATGCATCAAGAATTAATACAACCATCATGAAAAGGTGAATTCAATATACTTATTTAATTAATTTTTGCATCATTTTATCTACTACTTGTAAGTTAATTTCCTTATCATTTTTATGTAATATTTACTCAGTTTTTTCACATATATTTTGGTAATTCATATTTTTCATTCAACTATCTGCAATAAGCCACAAAATAGATAAAATGTTTCTTTTTATCAATGTTACCATGCCTACTATTTCTTTTCTTTATCAACCTACAAACACTGTATATTGAGTCGATGATCTTATTAAAGGAACCTCTATCATTGATATATAGAATAGTATAGAAATTTCATGATCCTATTTTGGTGAATTCTCATGATATAATGGTTATATGAGATTCTTCTACACTTCTGGCTTTCAACAAGAAAGGTTTTTCAGCTAATAACATCGATTCGATATGAAGTGTTGGTAGTTCGATAATGAAATTCAATGGAAATTGTGGTAACATTGTAATTTATGATTTTTTTGAGACTTTTTAATGTATATAAATCATCCTCACCTCAATACAATACACAGTGTGACATGTATAACTCCAAGTGCTTCTCTCTATTTAAAATTGACATTAATTTTAGTAAAAAGGCAACCCAACATAATCAAAACCGACAAAAAATATTCATATTTTTTTGATACTTTAAGGAAAATATCCATAAGTAATTTATAATGTGTAGGAATCATCCACATCTTAATCTGATACATGATGTTCCTGGTATGACTCAAAGTGTCAGTTGTCAATTTAAAAAAAATAGTTCAAAAAAGTGTTTCTTAGTGAAAACCAAGAAAACATGCTCATATTTTCTTGATATTTTAGTACATAAATTTATAAATCATTTTTTGATGTTTAGGAATTAGTCTCACGTAAAACTGATACATGATGTGATCAATATGAGTCAAAGTGTGCATTTTCTATTTAAAATTACATTTTCATAATAAATTTAAGTGATATACTCAAAACTAAGAAAAAAACTAGTTTGTTTTGATACTTTACTAAAACAATAAATATTTCATTTGGGATGTGTAGGAATCATCCACACCTCAATATGACACATGATCTGACTAGTATGACTCCATGTACATCTTTTTATTTAAAATTGAAATCAATTTTAGTAAAAATGAAAATTGAACTACTCAAAATTGAGAAATGCTTTTGGATTTATTTTATAATTTAGGTAAATTATCCATAATAAACTTTTGATATGTAGGAATTATATTAACCTAAATCTGATACATGATGTTCCCAGTATGACCCAATGTGTTTGTAATCAGTTCAAAATCGGTGTTTTAGTTCAAAACGTGTCACTCATTGAAAACTAAGAAAAAACACTTGTAATTTCATAATAATTTAGGAAAATCATTCATAATTATATTGTGATGTGTATGAATCAATCTCACATAAAACCAACACACGATGTGATTGGTATGAGTCAAAGTGTGTTTATCCAATTTTAAAATAGAATTTTAGCAAAAAAGAGAGGTGACATACTCAAAACTGAGAAAACTCATTAAAATTATTTTTATACTTTTGTAAAATGGTCCATAAGTCATTTGGAATCTGTAGGAATAATACGCACATCAATCTGACGCACAGTGTGATCATTATGACTCCAAGTGAATCTTTTTATTTAAAATTGACATCCATTTCAGTAAATGGAAAACTCACCTACTCAAAACTGATAAAATCCATTCAAATTATTTTGAAACTTTAGGTTAATGATCCATAACTCATTTGTGATGTGTAAGAATATTTTCTACCTCAATCCAATCCACAATGTTCCTGGTATGACTCAATGTGTATGTTATCAGTTTAAAATTGACATTTTAGTTTCAAAAGTGTCACTCAGTGAAAATTGAGCATACACACTCAGATTTTATTGATAATTTAGTACAATGATTCAAAATTCATTTGTGATTTTTGGGAATCATTCTCACATAAAACCAATTCATGATGTGATCGGTATGAGTCGAAGTGGGTGTTTCCAGTTTAAAATGAAATTTTAGTAAAAAAATACAAATGACATACTCAAAATTGAGAAAACACGTTTGTATTATTTTGATGCTTTATAAAAATGATCCATAAAACATTTTTGACATGTAGGAATCGCTTTCACCTCAATATGATGCATAGTTTTACCAATATAACTCAATGTGCGTATTTTTATTTAAAATTGACATCAATTTTAGTAAAAAGCACAGTTGACCTACACAAAACTAAGAAAACACATTTAGATTATTTTGATACTTTATTAATATAATAGAGAAGTCATTTTTGATGTTTATGAATCTTCTGCATCTCAATATGATACACGATGATCCCGTAATGACTCAATGTGCCTGTTGTTAGTTTAAAATCAATATTTTAGTTCAAAAAGTGTTACTCACTAAAAACCAAGGAAACACAGTCCTATTTTCCTGATAATTTGGAAAAACAATTCATATATCATTTTTTATTTTTAGGAATTAGTATCACATCAAACTAAAACATGATGTGATTGATATGAGTCAATGTGTATGTTTCCAGTTTAAAATGATATTTTATTAAGAAAGACAAGTGGCGTAATCAAAACCAAGAAAAAATGTTTTTATTATTTAGATAATTTATTAAAATGATCTGTTATTCATTTGGGATATGTATAAATTATACAAACCTAGATCTGATGCAATGTGTGACCAGTATGACTCAAAGTGAATTTTTTATTTAAAATTAACATCAATTTTAGTAAAAAAGAAAACTAACCTAGTCAAAAACAAAGAAAACACTTTCGGATTGTTTTTATACCTTAGGAAAATGATCCATAAGTCATTTATGATGTTTAAGAATCATTATAACCTCAATATTATACATGATGTTCCTTGTATGACTCAATGTGTCTATTATCAATTTAAAATCGAAATTTTAGTTCAAAAAGTGTAACTCATTGAAAATCAAGAAAAGGTGCTCAAATTTTAACGATAATTTAGGATAATTATTAATAATTCATTTGTGACATGTGTGAATTAGTATAACATAAAAATAACACAATATTTGATCGGTATGAGTCAAAGTTCATGTTTCTAGTTGAAAATGAAATTTTTGTAAAAAACACAAATTTTGTACTCAAAACTGAGCAAACACATTTAGATTATTTTGATACTTTATAAAAATGATTCATAAGTCATTTGAGATGTGTAGGATTTTGACTCACCTCAATACAATGCATAGGTTGACCGATATGACTCCAAGTTAATCTTTTTAATATATAAATGTCATTTTCGTTTAAAATGAACATCACATCACTAAAACTAGGAAAACAATACTATATTGTTTTATTATAATTCTATATGCTATTACTTAATTTATTTACTTATTATTTTTATCTTATACTTATTTATATAACATCATCCATGGGAGGAGGAATAAACAAATGAAAACCCACCTAAATTCACATGGGGAGGCTCAAAACTGAGACCTCCCAAACACCACCACATAAAACAAACACTAGGTTTCACCCATGAGGATTTATCTTATAATTTCTTAATTAATTTTCACAGATAAAATTATTGAATGAAAAAAATAAATATTGTAACATGTAAGAATCAACCCAAATTCAATATGATACATAGTTTTCCTGGTGTGACTCAAAGTTTAGTTTAAAATTAACACTTTCTGTTAATTTATTTCATTATATTATTACTTACATAAAAATGGTTTTCTTATACTTGTGTGTTATTTTTCTCGAGTATGGTTGGTTTGTTCAGAAATAACATTATTCAGGTTCAGGATCTAAAGAAAAAAGAAAATATAAGTTTTTTAATGTATGTAATAATTTTTACTTATATGTAACAATGTAATCCAATGTTTGAAATACCTATAATATAGTTTTTTTCTTGTATTTATGTTGTAAATTTCATTTCATTTGAATTCTATATTAGTACATGATTTTATTGATATATGGAAGTGTTTATGGTATCGTGGTGTGATGTTATATCACATTTTATTAGTGTTGTAGTGTGTTCTTATAGAACATTGTAGTATGCCCCTTTATTAGCGCTCCTATAAGATTTAATAATGGTCCCCTTTATCAATGCTAAATAAAAGTGCTGATAAATGTTTAACTTTATCAGAACATTTAAAAGCGCTAATAAAAAACCCCTTTATAAGTTGTTTTTTAGTGCTGATAAAAGACTAGGTCTTTTAATCTTGCTCAAGTAGTCAGTGCTTCTCTAGCATTGATAAAGGATTATATTTGTGTTGTTAAAGTCTTATTTTATAGTAGTGACGTGTCACTATAGGATGTAATAACACTATATTAGGTCCCACCACCTATATAGCATGGTCATCAACACCTCCCCAGGTTATGAATCAAGGCCATCATAGTGGAATAATTCTAAAATACCAAATTCAATCCTCATAATAAGACTAAATAACTAAATTGACTACAGGTAAATGAATAAGATAGGTTCAATCCTTCCTATGTAATAGTCAAAACCCCATTTCTTTCTTCTAAATCTAGGTATAAGTGACATATAAGATCATACATGTCGTGAAAGACACTGCCTACTACCCACTACTAGGATTGGTCCAGGTTTAAGATCTCTTTTTCACAATAGGGGCCATAGTATATGGAGTGAAAACTGTAAATTATAGAGGAAAAATGATTTATGTTTCAATTAGAATCCCCATTTAGTAGACACCATTTGATTTCAGAATTATAATTCAACATTTTATATTCTTTTTCAGTTAGATGTGTCGTCCATTCCAAAATAGTAATAAAAAGGGAAAAGGTCCTCTAATACCACTTTGTTATGTCCCAATATCGGTTCACTCATAAGTTACCACACTCAGTCAACTATATATCCTTAAGCACACCTCCCCATACACTAGAGATTTATGACTAGCAGTAAGGGTCTATGATGGTTTGGTAAAGAGGTTATACCCTCGTGATCAGAGTAGGTCATAATGGTATAATAAATGGATAAATAGAGGAAACATATAATAATGATCAAGAGTAACAGAATTAATATTCCAAATAAATAAAACATGTGAATGTAATAACTACTAGAGTCATATATAAAATGATGTCAGGTTTGTATCTTATACAAAAATGAAATCAGACATACATTTTATTAGGATTGAAATACAATAAATGTAAAAAACGAGACAAAGAGGCCAAAAAATATTCCATAAACATCATGTGAACTAGATCTATCATCTGCAACTAATCTCCCATCCTAATATATAATAAAGTTTTGATAATTGGACACTTCCCTTTGTCACTTCCTACATCCATGTGATTTTTTCGGGCACCGAACGGTGTCCCGAATAAGAAGTGAGTAGAACTTCATAGGATACCACCAACAATGTATAGTATGATCAATAAAGTGGACATAAAATTAGAAACATGAAAGTATAATAAATATTTAGCAGTGATGGAAACTATAACCAAGTCAGCTCAGGGTTTTAAAGGACACCTGTCGGACTCTACCTGCTTTGGTCAAAGACGAAATGTCTCCGAACACCTATCATTATGTATATATATATAAGTATTTATGTGTATATATATACTATATAAGTAAAACATATATAGACAAATATATAGATATGTCATGCTATCTAGGACCGAAGGATTGAAACCAAAGCATCCATTCCTAATCATATGAGTATCAATATTTAAATAAGATCATTGGTCCATTATTCAATTGGGGATACAAAACGTCATGTATGTCAATCCAAATCAATAATGTGGGTCATCATGTCCCACGTCACAACCAAGAAGCATGAATCATCATGTCTAACATGTCAATAGAATATGTGAAACACCATGTCCAATATCCAACATCAAGGGACCATAAAGAGTCATATCCAACATTTCCATTGATCATTGCACAAAAACTAATATCCATGGTCTAATAATAATAACAACAAGGAATACCATTTAATACATTAACGAAATATAAAGGAAGTATGCATGTCCAAATGACCTTTTATTAAATTCAATTTCATCATGGGTCTCAATATTAATTCAATAAAGTCCAATGTACATATTCTTTCCATTTTCTTTTCATTAAATTCAATATATTCATTTCAATTCAGAGTCAATATAAAAAGATGTAGAAGGTGATATGGAAACATAATCATTTATAAAGTGATGGTGATTTAATAAACCCACGTTAAGGTGTGGAAATCATTAATTTAGATGATCTATAATAATAAAAAGGTTCCATTGGATCATTTATAACAAGGGATCATTAATTTGAAATGGGATTACTCAATTTTAAGGCAACACGTGTGAAGATCAAAGGGTATAACAACAACGCATGATATAAAATAACTATAATTTTAGGTATAATTTCTATACCACCTACCTTATGATGGTAGACTAATCCTTTTCTAGTAGTTCCCTCTAATATAGGCTAGAATAGGATAAATTGGAAGAATGGAAAATACCATGAAATTATGACATATTACCTTGAAAGGATTTAAAATTCCGTACAGAGAGATAAAAAATAAATATGAGGAATAGAAATGAAGAGCTTACCAAGGAATATTAATCATGAAAATGGTGGTTGATTCAGACACCAGATGAAGAAAATGGTTCGAATCCTAGGAGAGGAGATAGAGGAGCTCTAAAGAATGGGAGTGTTTTGGTGAATGGAGTGGAAAATAAAAATGAGAAAGGTCAAATAGAAATAGGAAAAATGATAATTTCACCCATTTTTGAAGGATGTGTGGTTGGTTAAACCCTGAAACAACCATGTGAACCCACTACCTATGGTATCACCCCCTTTTATGGCTTGGTGCACAGTTTTACAAACTATGTGTAGCCCGTACGTTCTCTCTATCCAAGAGGCACCCCCCCCCCCCCCCCCCCGCATGGTTAAGCACACTGTTAGAAAAACTGGATGATAATCATGAGTTTTATCTCTATATCCTAAGTATTATATTTCAAACATCCATGTGGACTCCCTAATATGGTTTTTTAAACCATGATTCTCTTTACAGTGCTACATGGTTGAGTAGCACAGTTACTACTAACCACGCACCAATTATGTACCTCTACACGTTTCTCAAAAAACTAATGTTTATGGCTCAAAACAATCCATAGACACTTTCAAACCCTTCCTTATTCCCTTGGGAACATTTATTAATATATAACGACTATTTTAGATAGTAAACTAAAGAATATATACCTTTTAAAAATCTATGATATTACATATTTTCTCATGGAAAGTGGATCTAATTTGGTCTAAATTTTTTTATAGGCTAAGGTAAGGTCGAAATAAACTCAACCAATAAAATTTAAATAAGTTTTAGTTATATTTTAGGCCATATCTATTATTTTAACCCTTGTTAACCTTTTTAACCTTTATCACGGTGACAAATATTTACCATGGTAGTTATTCATTGTGAATATAAATTAAATTGACCCTATTACCAAATTATAACATTTTGATCCAAAATATAGATTCCATTTTCTAATATTCAATTTCTATAAATTTTTAAAATTTATTTTAATATAGGTTCATTAATGAAATGAAAACCGTTTTTAGAAAAATTCCTTTTAATGCATAAAAATTATTTTATACCAAAATCATGTATAATATTGATTCAAATGGAATTTATTGGATTATTTTGAGTCAAGGTAAAATTATTTAAATTTTAAAACAAACCAAAACTAAATTTAATATTTTGAATATTTTCTTAAAAGGGATGAACCAAAATAGTTTTCATTTCAATAAAAACATTACTTGTATATCCAATATATGAAACATAGATTTCTAAGTCCAAGACTATATTTTCAAATGAATTGTTTTATTTTTTAAATATAAATTTTATTTATAAAAAAATTTCATAAAATTTTATGTTTTTACTTTATCATGATAATTCCATAAAATTTATAGTATTTGTAAAGTTAATATTTTTCTCAATTCACCTAAAAATCAACTATTTTAAAAAAAATCTAATAAAATTACCATAGCTAATTTTGATATAATTAATACAAAAATTTAAGATTGTTTCATCAAATTAAATTTCTAAAATTCATAAATATATCCTTTAAATGGAATATAAAAAAATAGAAATAAGAACTTATATTATAGAAAAATAACATTTTTAAACATCAAGTGCTCATAATTTTAATTCATATCAATTTATAATTGAGTTTTAATTTATTATTTAATGCATTTATTTCCTTTGAAATTGATAAATTTATTAAAATAAATAATTCTTGAACAAACATTTCTTTGAAAATACCCCTTTTAACATTGAATGATTTTAATCATTTCACATTAATTAATTATTTTTTATCATTAAATTCCATCAGTAAAAAATATAATTTAAGTATCATAATTGATTAGTATATTTATTTTTACTAAAGGTTTACAATAATATTTCATGACTCGTTTTAGTTCAATGATATGTGTAATGTAAGATGTTGAACATAGTATAATTTAAAAAAATTAAATATTTAAATTTTGGGATATTACATAAGAGTCCCATGCATAAGTGAAAGAGGAAAAATAATTGTAAATGCAGAAGTGTAAAAGAATTCAAATAGTCAATAAGAATTTCATGAAATATGTGATGGATTTATACCCATCACTTCCACCAGATATTGTTGTGACTTTTTATACATTAATTTCTATGATTCTCTCCTTATATGATGCTTTGGATGATGAAAATGATGATCCGTGTGGTGGTAAAGGTGAAGAACTTTTTGGTGGTAATAGTGATGAAGTTATTAAATATGATGATACTAGTTATGAAAATCTTGGTGAGGGTGATGGTAGTGGTAACCAAGATGGTAGTGGTGATCATTAAAATGATTATTTTGGAGAAATATATTGATTATATATATTTTCAACATTATTTTTATGAAACTTTGATTGTGGAAGATATCATATTCTAACTAAAACTCATTTCATATGAAATTATTTAAATTTAATGTTATTAATTATTTAAATCTATCATATATTTTTTCCCATATTCTAAATGTTTTGACTAGTACTGATGTATTAATTATATTCAATTTCAATTATTTTAATTATCTTTGTAAGTGGAGTGGCATATGATATAGAAGTAATAAAGTTGCCTATTGGGATCATATACCAATGGTTTATAAACCATTAGTATGCCTATGTACTAGTGGTTTGTAGGACCATTTGTATGGTATCCTATAACAATCATTGGCATAGCCTAATACCAACATTGGTATACCTAATGGTTTATATAATCATTATTACAATCTATTCCAATAGTTTAAAAGCTTACTCCAATGGTTCAAAACCATTAGTATAACCCAAATTCCCAATATTAATGGGGGTAAAAGTATTTATTGTATATGGTATTGATTTTATGGAACCACTACCAAAATCACAAGGGAATGATTATATTCTAGAGACAATTGATTATGTGTCCAAATGTGTTATTGTAATTTCTTTAGCTAACAATAATATAGAAAGTGTAGTAAAGTTTTTGAGGAAGAATATTTTTAATAAATTTAGAGTACCAATATCCATAATCAGTGATAATAGAATTAACATTAAAATTCACTTATCCCAAGGACTAATAAAGAATAATGTATGTAAACAAAAAATAGAAACTACATATTATTCCAAAAAATAGGTGGAAAATATAAAGTGTATAACAAGGGTATAAAATAAGTTTCAGAAATAACTATCCATAGATTAAAAAATAATTATTTAATTAATTTAGATGATTTAATTTGGAACTATTGGATAATATAAAAACCCATTATAGATATTTCACTATATAGTATAATGTTTGGAAAATTAATTCACTTGCCTATATAAATATAGAATAAGTCATTTTATACTATAAAAAAACTAGAGTTGAATCTAATTTAATTAAGGAAAAAGAGACAGTATCAATTCAATGTTTTATATGTAATAAGAAGGGATGATATGATAATTCTAGAATACCCAAGAATCAAACTAAAAAAATTTATAATTCTCACATTAAACATAATTTATTCATGGAGGTTTATAAATTTATCTTGTTCAATTCAAGTATGAATTTTTTCCTTAATAATTGAGGTATAGATGATCAGAACAATTTCATGTTGTAAAAGGTTATACTAATATATTTTTTGAGGTTGTAGGAATATATGGATATTAATTTAATATAAATAGAAAATAGATGAGATTTTATATATAATGAAACCCACTAGAGGGTCCAATCATTTCAATAATAATATAATGATCTAAAGAGAAGTATGGATAAAGACACTAAAATAATCACTTTTGTGAGGAAACCCAAATTTTAAGAGTTTTATTTTACTTTTTTGTTTTTTCTATTATATCAGGTTCATCCCTAAAATCCTTACTCATTTATCCAATTTTTTTTAGGTGTTGAATGAAGTCACCAAGAAACTCATATATATATTGATTGAAAATAACTTATAGTATATCCACATCAGGTAATTTATCTACCTTACATGTGTAAATGATTATTTTAAAATTATTTAATTATTTTTTCTTTCATATCACAAAAATGATATGGGAGTTTGGATAATAAATGATAAGTATTGTCAAGGGATAAACATTAAATCCACTTACTGTATAAAATATTCCTATCCTTCAAATTTGTTTGATCCATTAATCAATTTGGTGGAACATATATGGTTTTATTATCCAAACTTAGATGAATGATAACATGTTACTTTATTTATTATAATTTTCTGGTAACATCTTGTGAAATATAAAAATTGTGATAGCAAATTTCATTAAATATTATCCCACATCAACTTCTCCCAACTAGGATATCTTTAATCATGTTCAATTTTTCTTATAATTCCCCCTTACTTAAGAGACTCAACCATGATATAAAAAACTAGAACATTTTATTCCACATATCAAAGATAGTTTCAAAATGATAAAGTCAATTATTTTGTAAGATAACTAATTAGACTCAAATCAAACCTCCCTTATATATTTATCTGTGCTAGAATTATTATTTTCAAGAACATCCTTATATGAAACAACATTAACACCCTAAATCCCCACCCAACTTGCTCTTAGGTGAATTTAATGACTATATTTGAGGAAAATTATGGGTAAATATTGTTCATGACCATTAAAAGAGGCAATATATACTGAAAAAAATGTTTTTTAAAATTTTTATAAACATATCATTATATTTTTTAAAACCATTGTCAATTTTATAAACCTTCTTTATCCTAAAGATAAAAGAGAATTGAATTAAAAATTATATAAAATAAAAGGTAAATTATTAAAGAAGAGATATAGAATCAATGTTGTTAATAATATATTTAATTGTGATCTCTAAAAGGAACTAATGAGAGAAGTGTGATAGAATATACATTGAAATAAAATTTAAATTGGTGCCTTCAATGAGTGTTCCTCTTTTTATCATGAAAGTCACCAAATAAAATCCAATCTACCTCAATTATTACTATATTTTTTATAATGTACCACCCACCATTAAACCTATAATAACCATGTAAATCATTGAGGTTTGAAAAAAATTTGTCTCAATATTATAGATATTGATAGAATCAACAAGGTTATGCTATCTTATGCATCAGTTAAAGTGGAGTTTTTTAGAATCACAATGAGTGAGAGGGAAAAAATTCCAAGAAGTTATGTATTATTGAATATGGTGGAACCTTGAATATAGGAAAATAAAATAAAAAAAGGAAAATAATATATATAAAAATAATTAATGAAGCATATTATGTCCTGGTTATCACATACTATATAAAAACTCACATTAATTGATTTTTTAAAATTTATCATGGATTCAATTTTTATTATTTCACGGGACTGAAATATGATAAGAGTGATGGGAGTAAATATTTAATTTTTTATCATTAATTTTAATATAATTTCAATTTACTATTTCTCCATAATTGATGATTTTCTAGCTGTTTCATTTAAATTTGGGATTATTGAATATATTTTTTATGAAATTTTAATATTATTCATTTCTTGCCATGATTTCTTATCAATTCATTTTAGTAACTATATGGAATTAATTTCAATATATTAAACATTATTGTGAAGTGTTTCATCAATTTTTTGTGAAGGAGACCAATTATGTAAGAATAATTTTCATCTCTGTAAGATTAAAATAAGTTTTTTACATAGTTCTATAAGTTTTTAACCTTTTATAAAAAAATTATAATCATATATTTAATATTAAATAAATATTTTGATGTATATATAAGAATAAATTCTTCCTTAAGAAACATACATAAGAGTAAACTCTATCCTGAGCCACTTACATTATATTTTTTACATTGTAGTGAAATTCTAGAGCCAATATTGATATGTAATATTGATAGTAATACTTGAAAGGATGTGTAAAGGTAAATTGGGTTCCTAAAGGTATGAATAATATTTTATAAGTTTTTATTTAAGAATAAACATAATCTATGTAAGTGTAATTTGAGATCATATAAGATTTTCTTCCTAACCATTATTGTGTTATAATTTTTACTTCATACAATAAAATAGAGAGGCCAGGTTTTATGTGAGTATAAATTCCATGTGGCTTTCCTGGGAACCCAAGAGGACTAAGGAATCACTTTATATAGTCTATTTAACTGAATTGGGAATTATCTTACCAAAATGCACACGTTTAAATTATTTAAATGAAGTGGTAGCTGTAAAGAGATCATGGGACTTGTACCCAATGGTGAAATAAAGTAAAATAAATAATTGGGAGGATAAAAGTATGTTTAAGTGGTATTTGAAATAATATATAAGTGTCATGATTAAAAGGGGAAATGATATTGATCACAACAGAAAAAATTATAAAGAGTGAAAGATAGTATTAAGGTTTTGGTTGGTGTTGGGAGAGGAGGATTGTGACCTAGTTGATGTGGCTAGAGTAGGAATTTAGAAATATATTTCCACACTAGGAAATATATTATTACTCACTTTTATTTATTATAGTATGAGTGGTTAAGTTCTTATAGTGGTAAATAAGGTAATTTAACTTTACAATGTATTACACTTAGTAAATAATACATTATTATTATTCAAACTCTTATTATCAATATGTTGATTATCTGATAAATAATTAAATAAACATAGGGGTTATAGTGGTAAGAAAGGGTATGTAACTTTACAATGTATTACACTTAGGTGATTTTGTTAACACATTTTTATTAGTAATTACACTAATATAAAATATAAAGTATTGTTACTACTTGGATCTCCCCACTATTTTTTCTATTTAGTTCAGGTTTATCACATTTATTATTATTACTATATTATAAATTTCATTCTCTAATTCATTATTAATTTAACACAAAAAATAAAAATCCTTTTATATTAAATTAAATTTATTATATTCATCTTAATTTACTTTCCAATTCATAAGTAACAATGGACCAACCCTTGGATTTTCCCTATAGAGATGACCTGGTTTATTACTATTTTAGTGATTCAGTGAACTTGTAATGAGGAATGAGTATTTTGTATCTCACACTTCACAAATATATGATATTTGTTTCTATATAGAAAAGTAGAGGTACATGCCCTATTGTTCTATTGAAATTATAGAAGAGTAAATGATAATGCTAAAAAATAAATATTAGAGAGTCCAATAGTGAGCCTTGAAGAACCCATGGTAATGATGAAGTAGGATATGTTAGTTTAATGATTATTTATATTTATCATCAATATCATTATAGGATTTTTAAATTATTTGGAAATGTTTTTATTATCTTTTAATATATTAAAAGATATTTAGAGAATTTTTATATTTCAATGAAGATAAAAACTAGAATCTAAACTATTTATGTATGATTGAATTAAGTTTTAAAAGGTTTATGTATGTAAGAGTTGAATTTATAACTATATATGTTAAATTGAGTTATTTTATGAAAAATATTTTTTATGATGTTAGGATGATAATTTATATTTGAACTAGAGTTTGAACTAGTAGTGTCACATTGAATTATAGTTATTTTTTATCATGGAAGTTTGAACTGAAATGTTAACAAGATATATAGGACTTATATATGCTTAAGTAATATTGAAAAAAAATACAAGATTATAGAGAATTGAAATGATTGTACTCAATATTTTGTATATGAAATCTAAATCAATTTAACATTACACTAGATACTACATAAGCATGGACAATTTGAAATTCATGGGAATTTTAAATTATTTTTAAAACTTATCTTATTTGAAATAAATTAAAATAAATCAAGAAATATTATTAGATATCCTAAAATAAGATTAAATTAGATTTGCATAAGAAGTATTGTCTCTATATTTTTATGAATCATATTACACTATTTTTAGAATATTTAACTAGTATTCAATAAAATAATATGGTGGGTTTTATAAAGTTCAAACACAGAAACCATCCATGTGAGTGTATTTTAAATATTTAAAAAGAAAGTTTTTATCAAGTAAAAAAATAGGTCGATGTAGAATTATTATAAAATACATATTATTTAAAAATATTCTACATGTTAACATTTCATGAGAAATAAAGAGCATATTTATAATAAATAATCCAAAGTCTCCTGATATTACATTATGATTGAGAGTATATTTTGTGCAAGGGAGTTTAAAGAAGCTTATTTTAAATATTAAAATCATCTCATTCAGTGAAGATTATATTTTTGTTGATATTATACCATTTCAGTTCTCTAAAAATATCATTTCCATTTTTTAAAATTGATTGATTTTAATCAATAGGGGACTTAAAAAATTATTGGGATGAAAAACTATTAGGAAACATTCTATATTTTAAGGGTGATATTGAGTTACTGATTTGAGAATACTTAAAATCCATCAGTTTATGGATTTTTTTTCAATATAAATTATAGAAAGTGGGTAACACTGATTTAACCCCCATACCCTATCAATGTTTTCATTTTCATCATTCCAAGGGCATATTAATTAGTTTTAAAGTAACCTAAGTTCCATGTAAAGAATCAATTATATATATTTTTTAGATTTATCTTCGATTTTTATAATTATAATTTAGATATCAGATGGAGAATAACAATTCTGTTAACAATAGAGACATACCATATTTTGATGGCATGAACTATCATTCTTAGAATAATAAGATCATTCCCTATATATTACTTCATGGTATCAAGGTTGTTAATGATGCTATTATTTTTTCACATCTATTAAGAAATGATATCTAATAACCCATGTTGATAAGAAAATATTGATAATGATATAATGGAAAGGAATGTTTTTAAGTCCCTATCGAAATTTTTTTTCACCAAGTTGATAAGAAAAAAAATAGCAAAAAAATTTAGAAAAACATGAAACTTTATATGAAGGGAATGTTAATGTGAAGGAATATAAACTATATATATATATAATGATTTTAAGATATAGTTATTTCTAATTATGATATAATTGATACCTTTTTACAATAGTCAATGAAATTATGAGTAATATTTTAATTTTAGAGATATAGTGGAGGATTCTATTATGGTTAAAAATATAAAGGGAGTTTTTATAATATATTAGAGGAAAAAAATTTCTCATTGAAATATATATATATGAATCAATTATATTTAAATGTTCTGTATAATACACTTTTTGTATATGAGATGATAAAAGACCATATTTTCAAAAATAAGATCACATATGAGAGAGGAATTACTTTTAAGGAAAGGAGAAAACATTAATTCAAAAATAATATAGGTGATCACTCCTTTAAATATGAATATATTGAAGAAAAATAATATAAATATAAAAAAAAATTCTCTTATTCTAAAAAATTCAGAAAAGAGAAGGGATAAATACAATGGTAAAATACCATTGAAATTATTTAAAAGTGGTTTTATTAGATATTTTATAATTGATTTCCCAAATAAAAATATTGTTGTTTATAAAGATGGTGATCAAGAATAAGATATCCAAAATAATTATATAATAGGATAAAAGTTAAAGTAATTAGTTTAGTAGAAGAATAAATTTTCTAAAAGGAAATGAAATGTGTACAAAGTCAAGAATATGAAAGAAATTCTATGAAAAGTAGTGAATTTGATAATGAATAAGTTATTAGAAAAAATATAACATTTATAGATCATGTTGATAAGTATAAAGAATATTTAACTAATAATTATGAAGATGAAGAAATATATATTTTGTATATAATGAAATATACACTTTAATCTTATCTTGAATAAAATTATAATTTTCAAGGAGATATCAAAATGTTTAATAATGATGCTAAAATTTTAAAATAGAGTTAATCTATGTATGTTAAGAAATAATATATATGTAATGATGAAAATAATATAATCATGGTTAATGTTTCATAACATGAAAAAATTATGAATTATCATGAAGACAATTTTATTGCAAAAGAAAAGGTGTTGAGTAAAGCACATTCAAAGTTTCTTAACATTTATAACACCTTGAAGAAGATGAGAGAATGTTTTAACAACAATATTTAAGTGAAGAGTGAATCATCAAAAGAAATTAAGGTTCTTATCTTAAATAAAATGATAAAATATTATCCATAAAAATGATTAAAAAATTTCATTTAATAGTGAAGGTTAAAAAATCCATTTCTGAAAAAATATGACTTCAAAAAAATTCAAGAAAAATCTAGTTCATTAACAAATGAAGTTAGGATTGTTACACCCCATATTTTTTAAAATAATTTTCTTTATGTAATACATATGTTTATAATTAAAAACATTTCCCTATATATTCATGGAATTGAAATAGATTATGAAATAATTCATTCAATATAGGAATTAAATCAATAACATTTTATTCATTAATAATAATAAATTGCAAAAAATAACATCAAACTAAGTATTACACTCTATAGATTGTTAATCACTATATACTAGTATATCCATTAAAAGTGCATAATTTAAAAGGGGACACTAAAAAATAATAAAATCTCAAATATTAGGAAATCTCTTGGATCATCTTCAACTTTTAGGATGAACAATATCCAAATAAAACCAATAATGAGAAATAACATAATAAATATAGAAAGTATATTGTCATATCTAAAATGAAAACTAAAGAAATGAGAAGTTTGAATGGAATAAGTTTAGTAAGATTATATATATGAATGAAATATATTCATTGCAAATATTTTCATTGAAAATATGTTCATTTTATATATGGTCATTTGATATACATCCAATAGGTATACCAAAGTCATTCTTTGTTAAAAAATATATACCTCACAATGAAATAAAAATATAACAGTAAAATATTATATATATATATATAATCATTAAATGTAAATAAAAACAATACTAATAAAATATGATACGATGTATATATAAAATTAAAATAAATATTTCAATATCAATGAAGTATTAAAATTAAATTTTAAAATATAAAAAATTAATTAATGGTATTTGTTAAATCATATTTAGTATAAAAGAAATATTTATTTTCAAGGAACTCTTTCATTATGTATTGTATATTTTTTCTTTATAAATTAAATTTAAACATTTTGAATATTATTATATATGAACTAATATATTAACATCAATTAAATTATAAATCAATATGACAAAAAATTAAGAGCACATATTTTTTAAAAACACCATTTTTCAATAAAATCAGTTTTATTTATAATACTTAATTTTCATTTAAAATATAAATATATAAATATTAGAATTTTATTTTTATAAAATTAAATTAAATTTTTAATTCATTTAATCAAAATTATCTCAGTATATTTGTTTTGATATTTTTCTAAAATAATCGATTTTTAAGCGAATAGTAAAAAATACGGATTTTTCTAAAAACGATGAATTTTATAATACAATAATGAATTATAAGTTTAAGAGAACCTTTTATATACAAAATATATATTTAATAAGTAATAAAAATCATTTAAAAATACTATGTTGAATTTATAAAATACATGTTTAACATTTTAGAAACTCAAGTAATATTTCACAGTAAAAATTATTTTGACACATACATATTAAAAATTATACATTATCACTTTTGAAAATTAAATATATAAAAATATATTTCTTATTTTATTTCATAATATTAGTTAAAAATTCTAATTTCATTTTTATACATAAATATAATATTAGTAATATTAATGTTAATTACCATTATAATGGTGAAACTATTTTTTAAATGAATTATTTTATTAATATTGTGAAATTTTTATGTAATCAAGTAAATAGATCTAGTTGAAATGATTAATATAATATGATTATTATACCTATATATAATTATATTGAAACTTATCCAATAGGTAATTAATACAAAATAATATTTATAACACATAATGGTAAAAGTCCATTTTTCTATAAAAACTACTTTTTATATATATTATATTTTAATTCAAAAGTTGATTTTATCATATTTATAAATTGAATTAGAATAAACATAAATTAAATTTAGGTTCAAAACATAAAATTTGTATAATATTTTTTACCCTATATTTTTAAATATGATGTAAATTACTTAGATAAAAACTGGTTACCAAGGTAAAATTTAAAATGCTAAAACATGTAGTAAAAGTCTTTAAACATATTTAAATAATTGTGGAAAGAATTTGTTCTAGATTCCTAGATCAAATATCACCATGACTCCATTATTATTATTATTTTTTTGGACATTGAACCTGGAATAGTTTAATGATGTCATGAAAGAGTAAAGGGTATTCTCAAAAGTTCCATTTTCTTTACTTATAAAAGGGGATCACTTCCGCCCCTGGATGATTACAATTCCCATTTGAATTTCCACTGAAATTATACCCAAATTACCTCTCTAAGAAGTAATTTTTTATCCATAGTCACTTGATCTCTATAAGTTAACATTATTACTTCTATTGTAAGAATATCTCTAAGGGGATATCAAGTCTCTAATGTAAGTATTGCCTTCTTCGTAATATTTTCTCCTTAATCTTTCCCCTTATATATATTATATCCATAAAAATACAATGAAATAAGTATAATAATTATAATTATAATTATTATATTAATAAAATTGCCATTATTTATTCTTCTTCATATATTAATAAAAACAAAAGTTTTATTATTGCATTGTGTGGACTACCACCTCCACAAAGCGACGTCTTTGATTTTTCATACCACCTCTCATGGTTGGTTTTAATGATGTAATTTTGTGATAAATATGATATATAATGTAATTATGTTCATTAAATGTAAAATTATCATATACCTTAATTCTCTCTCATTCTTAAAGAAATAAAAATGTCAATCATGCATTGTGTGGACTATTGCCTTCATGAAGTATTATTTTTCATTTTTCATCATTATTTTCATTATTTATCAAAAAAACATAAAATATGATTTACCAAATTTAAAAAAATAAAAAATATCATTATTATTAATTTAAAATCATATGATGCAATTATTTAACCATACTCATCAATCGAGGTATAGCGTGTTCATGTTTGGTTTGGAACAACCACCTATTGAATAATGTTATAAAACTATATCCTAGCTGAAAATGGGAACGCAAATACTAATATAATTTTAATTTAATAACAAATTAATGATTTTTTTTGTTTTTAATGGTTATATTATATACTTAACTTGTTATTAAAATGTCATCTTAGAACACTAAAATTTCCCAAATAAGCTGACATTGATTCATTATTTTTTGCAAACTTAACAAAAACTATATAATAAATAATATGTATTAAATTAAATAAAAAAGAATAATTTTCCTAAGAATATATCTAATAATTTTAATTTGATTATTCAAGAAGTCAGGAACATTCCTAGAATGAACCAGGAACACGGTAATGGTTTTTGTCTCAATCACCCTTCATTGAGGCGTGTTGTAACATTATGAAACAAATTCCATTTTTAGGGTGTCACTACTTCCCCCTGGCATATAATATCAAAAACTATTATTTAACTTGAAAAATTGACTTTTATTCATTATCTTCCATAAAATTTATGGATTTTTCATTCCATAATACGCATTCTTTAGTTATAATGTTTCTCTTTGAGATTCGAATTTCATTTCAAATAGTATACCATATTTCTATATTAAGAGATCAATATTTATTCAAATATTCCATATTAATGAGTACTAACATTTTATGAAATGTAAATATTTTAAGAATAATTCTCATCCTCATAAACGACAGTTTTTACTCCTTGTCTATCAATTCCCTTCCTACCAATGTTTTTCTTTTTAATTAGAAAACTAATTATGCATTATATTATGTGACCAGAAATTTTCCCTTCTATCATTTTCAAAAGGAATTTTTATTATCTCATTTTATTGTCATGGATTTGAATCAAATTTATTTAAAAATATTAAATTAGTTTTCATTATGTGATCATTTGTTCCACTACGAGAAAAATTGGTAATTGCGACAAGTTATTTGCGACGGGAAAGGGTCTCATCACAAAAAGTCCATCGGGAGGGACTATTTGTGACAGGACTTTATATACATCACAAATAACTGATTATTTGGGATGAGGATAGGTATCTCGTCGTAAAAGGTTTGGCGCCCACTGCGCGCCAAACCGCGGAAAGTGTATTTGCAGCAGGTCTCGTCGCAAATACCTTTTTAACTGCCACCCCTCATTAATAGGGGGTTAGTATTTGCGACCCTAATCTCATCGCAAATAACATAACCTATATATACCCCCCATTCATTTTTTTCATTTCAAACCTCTCTCAACTCCTCTCTCCCTCTTTACTCTCATATTTCTCTCTTTAATTTTTTCAAAGTTTAAAATTTTACGTCGGAGCGATTTTCAAGCCTTACATCATACAAAAGATTATTTTTAAGGTATTTATCTATTGCTTTTATTTTTTTAGTTAATTCATTTAATTTTATGTTAGTTATAATTATTTTCAATTAGCGACAATTAAATTAAATTAGAATTAGATAGTTTTATTTTCCATTATTTATTTTTACAAATTTGTAGTTTCATTAGTAATAAATACTAATAAATTTTAATAATTAGCATTAATTAGTAATAATTAGTGCTAATTAGTAATAATTAGCGGTAATTAGTAATAATTAGTGCTAATTAGTAATAATTAGCGGTAATTAGTAATAATTAGCGATAATTAATAAGAATTAGTAATAATTAGTGGTAATTAGTAGAAATTAGCAGTAATTAGTAGTAAATACTAATAAATACTAATAAATAGTAATAATTAGTAATAATTAGTGGTAATTAGAAATAAATAGCGGTAATTAGTAATAATTATCAGTAATTAGCGGTAATTTAAAATAATTAGCAATAATTAGGAACAAATAGTACTAAATTATTATAAAATAGAAATAAATTGTAATAATTAGTAATAAATAGTAACAAAAAGAAATAATTAGTAATAAATAGGAATAATTAGTAGCAGTTATTAATAAATATGAATAAATAGGAATAAATAGGAACGATTAGAAATAAATAGTAATAATTCGTAATAATTAGTAATAACTTGTAATAATTAGTAATAATTAGTAAGAATTAGTAATAATTAGTAATAAATAGTAATAATTACAAATAATTAGTAATAATTAAGAATAATTAGTAATAATTGAGAATAATTAGTAATAAATAGTCATAAATAGCAACAAATTGTAATAAATAGTAATAATTAGTAATAAATAGTAATAATTAGGAATAATAGTAATAAATAGTAATAATTAGTAATAATTAGGAATAAATAGTAATAATTAGTAATAATTAGTAATAATTAGTAATAAATAGGAATAAATAGGAATAATAAGTATTAAATAGGAATAAATAGGAATAATTATTAGTAAATAGTAATAATTATTAATAAATAGAAATAATTAGTAATAATTAGTAATAATTATTAATAAATAGAAATAAATAGTAATAAATTGGAATAAATTGGAATAATTAGTAATAATTAGTATTAATTGGTAATAATTAGGAATAATTAGGAATAATTAGAAATAATTAGGAATAATTATGAATAATTGGGAATAATTTATAATAATTAGTAATATTTAGTAATAATTAGTAATAAATAGTACTAAATAGTAATACATAGTAATAAATAGTAATAAATAGTAATAATGAGTGATAATTAGTGATAATTAGTGATAATTAGTATTAAATAGTAACAAAGAGTAATAATTAGTAACAATTAGTAATAATTAGGAAACAATAGGATTAAATATGAATAAATAGGAATAAATAAAAATAGTTAGGAATAAATAGGAATAATTATGATTAATTATGAATAATTATGAATAATTACGAATAATTAGGAATAATTAAGAATAATAAAGAACAATTAGAAATAAATAATAATAATTTCAAATAAATGTGAATAATTATGAATAATTAAGAGTAAATAAAAATAAATCAGAATAAATAGAATAGGAACAAATAGAAATAACTAGGAATAAATATGAATAAAATGCAGTAATTAGAAATAAATAGGAATACTTAGCAATAAATAGGAATAATTAGCAATAAATAAGAATACTTAGCAATAATTAACAATAAATAGTAATAATTAGGAATAATTAGGAATAATTAAGAATAATTAAGAATAAATATGAATAAAAAGTGATAATTACTAATAAATAAGAATAATTAGAAATAAATAAGAATAATTAGCAATAAATAGGAATGCATAGAAATAAATAGGAATAATTAGAAATAAATGGGAATCTTTAGTGATAATTAACAAAAAAAATATTTATTTGGGTCGTATTTTTCTTATATAAAATTATTCATAAAAAACAAATTATTTTATATTTTTTTGAGAAATATAAAATAAGGAAGTCAAAAATAGTCATTTTTAGATGATTGTTCTTGGATAAATTAGCATAGGAATGAAAATTATTCTGGTATAAATCTTTTATATGTTTAGGGCATTGAAACTTTTCTATCATTTTCATCATCAAAATCAGAATTTGTTTCAAAAGGGACAATTAAGTGCCCATGTAAAAAATGTGGTTTGAGGATATTTGACACATTTGAAAATGTTGGGGGCCATCTATTGCATTTTAGTTTTCAAACAGATTATGTTTATTGGTATCAACATGGTGAACGCAGTTCCAGAGAAGATACTAATAATTTTGTCCCGGATCCATCATAGTTTCAAAATTTAGTACATAATGTGGAAGATTTGTCTTTTCAAGAAACTAAAACTCAGCATGATATTGATTTAACTCTTTCAATGGAACCAACTCAGTTCTATGAGTTGTTGAGGTTCGTTGAGGATTCTATATATCTTAGTTGCAAGACAAAAAAATTTGAAGCAATTGCAGAATTTATGGCTATTAAATCAGATAATGGAATGTCAAATGGATGTTTTGATCAGATATTCCTTTTTTTTAAAACATTTATACCTAAAGGAAAGGTCTTGACTACAAGTTTCTATGAGTGCAAGAGGCTAGTTCATAATCTGGGTCTTGGTTATTAGAAGATTCATGCATTTTCAAATGATTTAATCTTAGATTATAGTAAAAATGAGTCATTAGATAGTTATCCTACATGAGGAAAACTGGGGTATAAAGAGGCTCAACTAGGGAAGTCTAAATTGATTTCTGTAAAACAGTTGAGGTATTTCTCACTTACACCCAGATTGCAGTATTTATTTATGACTCATAACACGATGTTATTGATGCCATGGCATAAAACCAATATTTCAAATGTTAAAAGATAAAATCAACTCTATAATGGTATTCATGGAAATATTTTGACCAAGTACATATGTATTTTGCATTAGAACCTCGAAACGTGTGATTGGTTATTTCTACTAATGGTTTATATCCATTTGATTCTTATAGTAGTCAATATTCTTATTAGCCTACCTTTATATCTCTATACAAATTTCCACCTTGGATGTTGATAAATGAGCCATATATATTTTTGACCTCATTAATTCTAGGGCATCCAAAAAAGAATATTGACATTTATTTGAATCCACTGATTTATGAGTTAAATTTATTATAGAGTAATGGTGTCAGTACATATGATGTTACTGTGAAAAAAATTTCCTACTGAAAGTGGAATTGATGTAGACAATCAGTAACTTCCAAACATATGACATGTTATCTGGATGAATTACACATGGTCCAAAATCATGTTCATACTGTATGAGAGACATCAAATCATTTATTCTCATCAATTAAAGAAAACCTTGTTTCTTCGACTATCATCGCAGATTCCTTCAAACTGATCACCCTTTTAGGAGAAATAAATATCATTTTAGAAAAGGCACAATTGAAAGAGATGGACCTCCAATAATGAACTCATGTAAGAATTTAAAATCATTTGCTTATTCATTACCTCCCATTACATTTGGACCAATTATAAACCAATAGAAAATTGATGGCTTTGGGAAAGAATACAATTAGATAAAATGAAGCATTTTTTGGGATCTTCTATATTTGTCAAATTTATTGGTTCGTCACATGTTGGATGTCATGAATATTGAGAAGAACTATTTTAAGAGTACATTTTATACATTTTTGGATACACTAATTAATATTATATATTATATATTTACTCTTTATGGTAAAACATTTGAATGTAATTTTTTTGTAATATTATATATTTACATTTCTATATAGTGTATTTTTTATATTATTATGAATATTTTGTTTTGTATTATTTATTTAATTTTTTACTATTTTATTAATTTATTATTTATTTAATTTTTAATTATTTTTATTATTTTATTATTCTTATTATTTTTATTATTTTACTATTTTATTATTGTTATTATTATTTATATTATTATTATTATTATTTTATAATTTTTTGAATATTGAGGTTTTTTATAATTTTATAATTTTATATTATTTTATTATTATTATTATATTATTATTATTTATATTATTATTATTATATTATTATTATTATTATTATTTTATTAATATTATTTTATTAAATTTTATTATTATTATTTTATTATTATTTTTTAAAAAAAATTACAAAGGACCCGTCACAATAGGGTTTTTAAAAAACTCAGATAAACTATTTGTGACGAGAAAATTTCATGTCGCAAAAATTAATTTTTGCGATGACATTTTCTTTAATGGTGAATTTGAAATGGGAACCCATCATAAATAACTCAATTTCCAGTAGTGTTCGTTCTTCCATGCCACCCTTATTAATTATCTGTTATGCATTCTCTTTCCTTTTTCCATTTTATGCAATATTTTTCTGATTGAATTTTTATATTTTTGTACATGTGTCACTTCCATATATACTTAGTTAAATATACTTTTAAATTCTAGGTTTATTCATGTTTTTAGTTCCCTGTGAAATTCCCACTTTAAGGTAAACCCATTTTAAGGATAATTTCTTGTTTCTTGTTTCATTTCAATCAACACTCACATTAAATGTTTTTAAACCATGAATAGATTTAAAATCCATATGTTATTTTATATAGAACCCTGTTGGCTAAATTCCTATTTTATGGAAAATAATATGGTCCTTCTTTCATTAAAATATCCTTTTTTTATTTCAAAAAATCTCCACCATGTGGTCCAATTTTATTCTTTATTCTCTAGATCTTTCTAATGAATTCATTGTAATAAAAATCCATGTACATGACCTATGACCCTTTATATATTTCTAATGTCTAAAATAATTTAAATCATTCTTCTCCTGGGAATCCTTATGATTTAGCCTTTGGTTATGCCTTGAAAATGAATTGTGAAACCCACTTCCTTCTAGTGGTTTTGACCATGCTTATGATTTATGTATGGTTTCTTTCCCGCATGTGGAATTAATATGTTTGATTTTAATTATGAGGAATGTGGGATTATAAGTATATATCCCTAAAATTCATTGGTTAATGCTTCAATCTATTGAGATACCTTGTATGGTGCATAAGTAGTTAGCCTAAGCACACTATGTTATGTGATAGGTGTTCCCATAATTATATACCCCTCTAATGAATTAAGCAATGATTTATATCTCATGAGATGTTATGTAAGGGATTAGGGAGTGAAACTAATCCAACATGGGACATTTTTCACTATGTTTATATGAATGGGGACTCAACCCAATCAACCAAGGTACTTTATCCTCATTATGATAATAGTCTTAGGAGTGACTCTTGACTATTGTTTATAATGACATGTTTTATGTTGTTTCCAAAAATTATATGATTTCATTTTGTTATGATTTAATTTAATTATTTAATTTTTTCATTGTTATGATAATCCTAATATGATATCAATTTATGCTTCTTGACTCTCAGTTTATGCTTTATTTCCTTGTTTATTCCCTTATAGATATTTCTAGCTAACACATTTCCTTATGTATTTTCCCCAAGATACCTTATGCAATTTTTGAATATATATGGTAGTTAGGATAAATATATGTATTTTTAAATAAATATTATTATTTTATGTTTAATATGATATATTTTCATGTCTAATCTTCCAAAGAAAGTAAGAAATAAAGTGTGCATAAGGCTTGGTTCACTATAAGGATAGACACAAAAAAATTCCCACAAAATAGAATCAATAGGTACTTGTTTCATATCTATAAAAAAATATGATATATAATTCATGTTAGTTGAAGGATCACAATTTTCAAATAAAATTTTCTTTTATGTTGTTTATATATATAAAGATTAAGTTTTTTGGTATATAATTTCATTATCTTGAAAAAAATAGGACAGGAATTATTAGATGGCCACAAAAAGAATTTGATCAAAAACTGACTACAATAAATCTATAAAAGGAATAAATTATAATTTAAATATTCAAAATAGATTTAAATTCTCATAAGTTGTTTGTGGGAGATGTGGACAGGATGGTCATTATACTAAGTACTGGTACCCAGTTCTTTTAAAAAATAGAAAGAAATTATCATTTATAGTTCTTCATGAATAATAAATTCTAAGAAGTCCTTTTATGTTTTGTGTAGCTTTAAAAATAAAAAGTAGGAAAAGTAATAGATTCATGATAATGTTTTTTCATCTCACATGACCCAAGATATTAATATTTTAAATAATATTGAAATTCAGGAGAGATGTTTAGTTATTTTTTATAATAAAAATTCATTAAAAATCAATAGATTTTGTATTGTTGAGATTGAATCTCAAAAACATAATTTCAAATAAATTTATTAGGTTGATGGTAAAATATAGTCTATATATTTTTATCCAACTATGTTATGATAGAAATAAATTTACTTAAAAGAAAAAAACTTACATTACCAAGAACATGAAAGATTAAAATATTTTATTTGATGGATAAATATCTAGTTGTAATTTATTTTGGAATATAAATACCCATAATTCATGTTATTTTAGGAAACAACTATTAGAAGAATCTCAAGAATATAAGGATTTTACATCTTGATAGAAGAATTTTGATAAGGATTTATAAAATATAATTTAAAAGAGATATTACCAAATTGAAAATTGAAAAAGGAATGATCTATGAGTCTCATTATAAAAGAAATATAGAGCATGGAAGAAGAAAGAGAGTGGAGATAAAATCCACACGTACACTTGAAAAAAATTATTTTTATTTATGTAAACCTATAAGTTCTCAATATATTAAATTTAATTATTATTTCATTTCATTTAATTATGATATAGCCAGTATAACTAATGTGATGTTCACAAAAACAATTCTAAAGTTGTTTATAATTTGAAAGTTTTTAGAGGTGATGTTGGAAAGGAATTGATAATTATTATCAAGAATATGAGGATAGATAATGGAAGAGAAGATACCTATAATTATTTTGAGTATTACATAATAAATAATGGAATTAAAAATTACTATAACACTCCATACACACCCTATAAAAATAGAGTTTTAAAAATATATAACATAAGAAAATTTGAAATTTGAAGAACCATATTGGTAAAATTTAAACTCTAAAAGTTATTCTCAAGGGTTGATGTTTTAACTGCTAAACATGTACAAAATAAATATATATTGAGACTAATATGAAATATGACTAATTATGAGATGTTGTGAAAGAAAAAAAACCATCTATAAAATACTTCAAAGTGTTTTGTAGTCTATTTTTAACAAAAATTATAAATTTAACTCGTGGAATGTTTTATGAGAAGGTTTTTAAAGACCCGAAAATTTCAAGGAAAATTTTTTCTTAAATACTTTGGAATTTTACGAGTCTTTGGATTCTGACGGAACCTGATTCTGAGGCCTGGTGTTCCTGGAATCAATTTCCGAAGTTTAGCTCGGGTACGTTCAGTAAACGAACGAGTGGGTTTTTCTATCTTTTGAATCGGTGCTCGGAATTGAAATCTGAGGGCACCGATGAACTCGCAACGTCGGTATTTTCTTAAGGGGACTTTTATTGTAGGTGTGTTTTCAAAGGAGAGGAAGTTAAATTTTGGGGTTTAAATAAGAAGTAAATAAAATTGTGTACAATTTTATTTTATTATCCTTGGATGTTGAACTCTCCCATGGGAAGTTGTTGGTGGGTCCCACAACCACCCAACTTCCCATGTGTGGTTATGTTAGAGGAGGGGCCCACACGATCCCCACCCTTTTCACATTACATAACCCCTTAACCCCCTTTGAACTCCCATGTTAATTACATGGAAACTCCCCATTAAATTTGTATCCTTTAAATGTGTAACTCTTCCTCTCCCATCTCTCCCTCTTTAATTCTTGCCAAAACACACCTAATTAATTAATTGAACCTCATCAATTAAATGAATTGAGTGTTTGAATTCTAAATTTTTAATGCTAGAAAAATAAAATAAAATAAGGAGAAGCCTTATTTTATTTTGGTTAGAATTGTTGTGTGAGGAGGATTTGGGAGAACTCTAGTTTCTTTTGAAGAACTTCATCCTCAATGAAGAACGCCAACTCTCCGATGAAGAACATCGCTCGGCGACCCCAGTTTCTCCATCCTCTTCTTTCTCCACGGGAAGGTAGGAGACACCGATGTGGGAACTCACTAGCGATAGCACATCTTCTTTTCTCCTCTCTGTGATAAAAGAGGTAACGTCGTTCTTCCTTAGGTGCGCATCGATGATGGTGGAAATGACGCCATCTTCCGCGACGCCCGACCAACGACATCGATTATCGAAGTAGGGGTTAAGTTCAATTTTAATGGATTAAAATTTTTCTTGGGTTTGTCGTTGAGCATCTCGTTTACCTTGGCCAATTGCTATCATTTTACACGGAGGGTGAGGGCTGAACGAACACGGCCCGACAACCATCCATTGTTCTCGTCTATTAAATGGCGGAGGAAGCATGATGTCGTCACGCCGTGCCGGGAATGTGGTGAAGTGAACCAACTTTGTCGCACCGGTTTTGCAGAAAGAACCGCGGCCCGCTACACGGGCCGCTTCGGCGGAGGAATCAGCCTGCCCATTGGCCGGCCGGGTGGAGCTGGACCGTGGCGCCGTGCTGGAGAATGGAGGCCCGCCCATCCGGGCCACGTGCGTAGAAGACCAGCCGGTCTAGCCGTCCGTTTCGGTGAAGGGCGGCACCGCCAGTGTAGAAGACCGACCCCCCCCCCCCATTGGAGCCCGCTCGGCTTCGGTCGAGCCGCTCGGCCTGTCGGCCGACCCCGCCTGGCCATGCACCCGGTAGGGTTACGCCAGGTCGGGCCAAGCCAGGCCACGCCGGGCCGGGCCGAGGTGGACCGCGCCAGGCCGAACCGCGCCGAGGTGCGCCGAGGCGGGCCGCACTGGGTCGTGCCCCTCCGGGCCGGGCCATGCCACTTTGGGCCGGGCCGCGTCCCTTCGGGCCGAGTTATGTTTTTCTTTGGACTGGTCCGACACCCCTGTTGGGTCGGACCCGTCAAACTGGGTCAACCCGACCCGTCAGCCCACTGGGCTAAATGGGTCGGGCCCGTTATTCACTTAAACGTGAATAACTTAAGGACCGCGCGTCCGATTGACACGCCGTCTGCGATACTGGGACTCTTTCAATGAGACGGTCCTTTTGTGATACTCTAAGTGAGTTTCAGATGAATTTGGATATTGGCCGAGTCAGAAACGAGCATATTTCTAACTGGGCCCCTCGGACGGAAAATCCAATATCTCTCAGACCGAGCGTCTGATTGACGCGTCGTCTGTTGCATTGAGTTCCTATTAACAAGACGAAACTTTCGGATACATCAACGCTAGACTACATGATAGTTTATGTATCAACCCCTTGGCTCATGGAGCGGACCCTCCCAGAATCGACCGTGCTGTGTGCGGGAAACCTAGAGCTGGTTGCGACTACGAAGACGATGAAGACGGTACTTGGATCCTACGTGGGTTCGGTAGCTAGGACGACTGTACTTGGATCCTATGTGGGTTCGGAAGTGAGGACGACTATACTTGTATCCTCCGTGGGTTCGACAGTGATGACGGCTGTACTTGGATCCTACGTGGGTTCGGCAGCGATGGTTAATGTACTAGGATGCTACGTGGGTTCGGCAGTAATGACTTATGTACTTGGATCCTACGTGGGTTCGGCAGGGAAGATGATTGAGAGGCTACATCTATCATCTCCACCCCTATTCGTTAGTAGTATACCTGTGTGAGCTGAGTCTTGATTTTTAATCATTATCATCGATGTGATTGACTTTCTTTCCTTGGTGGACTGGGTTGTGCTTTCCTGTGTGGACTGGGTTGTACTTGGGCTCATGAGTTGGAGTCGAACTGGAATTGATGACTTAGGTATATGTATGGGCATATACCTATGTAGTGTTGGTTGGTACTTAGTGTTTGTATCTTTCCTTTGTGGTTTATACTTTTTAGATTCTGGGAGGCCTTCGGGGGTCTCGGGGTCCCTACTGAGTATCGTATACTCACCCCTGCACAGGCTATGCCCGCACTACATTGTTTTGGATGTAGATGACATACAACACTGATCGAGGTGGAGTCTAGTGGAGTGGGACGATACCTGGAGGTGGACCACTTGGCAGGACGTACACAGAGCGGACGGTCGGACCCGAGGAGCTGAGGAGACCATCTGTACCCACCCTTCAGGTGGGATATCCGGAGGACGACTCAGTGGTTGCTGGTTTACTTTACTGCAGCTGTTCTTTCTTTACTATTGTACTGTAATTTCAGTTGGGTTTGTATTCTGGCCCATTTACTTTCTAGTACTTACTTTTGTACTCAGTTTACTAAGTGTTTACTTCATCTTGTATACTCTGTTGTGTTGTTTACTTATATAAAGGCAATGCCTTCCCTTTTTATCGGGATTTACGCCTTTGGTGCTAGTCGCCAGCCCCTGGCCTATGGAAGGCGGGCTTGGGGTAGTCACGGCACGGGCCCCAAGGACGGGTCGTGAAAAATTGGTATCAGAGGAGTCGGTTCTACCACATAATGTAGGACTCTGATAATTTCTTCTATGAAGCAATAGTGTTAAGAATATTGAGTGTGGTTTTCAGTCCTAGGAGTCCAGTGTTGGTACGGAGGCCGACGTATCCATACACCAGGACCATGACTTCTGAATTCCGACTTAGTGCTCGAAAACACTAATTGCATTTGTGTTTCAAAAAATTTCTTTGTGGTTACTTTGTGTCATCTCACCAGGTATACTGTATTAATCGTGGCGCACCTGTTTCTTTTCAAGATGGCCCCACGATGACAGTCAGCTTGGGTTCCGAGCTTTGTGTGAGATGGCACCCACCGAGCGATGAGGCCTCGGGGCAGGGCCCCATTACAGCTAAGGCACCAGCGGTACCTCTACCCGTTGGGCCACTGATACCACCAGCCCCAGCAGCAGAGAGTGCATGCCACCTGAGTGCGTTGCACGAGTTTCAGCGACAGAGGCCGCCCAGGTTCTGCGGAGAGACGGACTCTCAGGCAGCCGAGGATTGGATGGAGGCTGTTGTCCGAGTCTTCATATTAGTAGGGACACCATCTGACCTCATGGTGATCCTTTCGACTAGTCTCCTGCACGCAGAAGCAGGTAGATGGTGGATCTTGATGCTCCAGGTGCACGACGAGACATCTCTACTATGGACGGACTTCGAGAGTCTCTTCCGCTCGGAGTTCGTTCCAGCCACCCTCTGTGCGGTGTGCATCCAGGAGTTACTACAGCTGCGGCAGGGCACCATGACAGTAGCCCAGTACTCGGTGAGGTTTACAGACCTCTCGCGCTACTCCACGGACATGGTACGGGACCCATTCTTCCTGGCTCGGACCTTTGAGCAGGGACTGAGGCATGAGATCAGGGCTTTGATGATCTCCCTCAGCATTACGATGTAGGCAGGAGTACTGGAGCGAGCCCTACTTGTGGAGAGATTCCTTGCTGAGCCTACGCCAGCAGCGAGGCCTACCGCAGGGCGACATGTAGCAGAGTCTTCTACAGCCGGCAATAGATAGTTATTGCAGAGGTCCAAGCGGACCAGGCCATCAGGTGGGTGACCTCAGGATACTGGTTCAGAGGTGCGGGGCACACGTAGTAGATCCAGTCATACGAGAGGCAGGCAGTGCTATGCATGCGGCGGGAAGGGCCACATGGCTCATGACTGTCCGACCCTCCATGCAGAGGAGAAGAAGACGGTTAAGGGGAACGTAGTAGCTGCTGGCTCGAGTTTTTCCAGGACTACGACTTTTAGATAGTCTATACTCTTGGGAAGGGGAACGTAGTAGCTGATGCTCTCAGCAGGAGATTGGGCATTCAGCTACTTGGAAAGGCGACAGATAAACTATCCACGTTTCAGATATCCTTCATGGATTGAGATGGAGCAGCCTTTCTACAGTCACTCATAGTCACTCCTCCACTACTTCAGTGGGTCAGAGAGGCACAACATAGAGACATTGATTGTGAGACACGATGTGCTCAGATTTCCACAGGGCAGGCACCTGATGGATTTTTTGAAGGGGCAGAGCATGTCATCCTCTTCAGGGGACGTACCATGGTACCAATTGCACTATATGAGGAAGTGCTAAGGGATTTTCACACTTCCCCTCTTGCGGTACATCCAGGAGTAATGAAGATGTACTAGGATCTCAAACGACAGCACTGGTGGCCAGGTATGAAGGTTGTGGCAGAGTTCATTTCACGATGCCTCACCTGCCAGCAGGTGAAGGCGGAACACCAGGTAATGGCAAGCTTGGTAAAGACCTTAGAGGTCCCAGAGTGGAAGTGGGACAAGATATACATGGATTTCGTGACGGGGCTCCCACTTACTTCCAGAGGACACGAATCCATCTGGGTGATTATCGACCGACTCATCGAGTCGGCCCACTTCCTACCTATCAGATAGCAGGGCTCAGGGGAGAGCTTGGACTCCTCTACGTTCAGGAGATCGTACAGCTTCATGGTGTTCCATCATCTATCGTCTCTGATCGAGATGCTAGTTTTACTTCCCGGATTTGGAAGGGGTTGCAGGAGGCATTTGGGACGCAGCTACGCCTGATCACTGCCTTTCATCCTCAGACGGATGGCCAGACGGAGAGGACCATTCAGACTCTTGAGGACATGCTCTGTGCATGTGTCCTCGACTTTGGTCACAGCTGGGAGGATCACCTACCCTTGGTGGATTTTTCTTACAACAATAGCTACCACTCCACCATCGGGATGGCACCATACGAGGCATTGTACGGCTGACCATGTAGATCACCTCTGTGTTGTACTGACCCGAGGGAGTCCACACTTGTAGGACCAGAGATGGTTCAGACTATGACAGAGAAGGTACAGATCATCCAGGAGAGGATGAGGACTGCACAGATCTGGTAGAAATCCTATGCTGATAGGAGGCGGAGACCACTAGAGTTCGAGGATGGCGACCACGTTTTCTTACGGGTCTCACATCGACATGGATTACAGAGATTTGGCCGGGGTGGAAAGTTATCTTCATGATTCATCAGACCATTCCAGGTTCTCAGGAAGGTAGGTGAGGTGGCATATTGCCAGGCTCTTCCACCTCAGTTGCACCGGGTGCACGACGTCTTCCACATATCTCAGCTGAGGAGATACGTGCACGAACCGATACATATAATTGATCACAGGGAGCTGGACATTGATGACGGGGTGAATTTTGCAGAGGTCATGGTGTAGATTGAGGATCGACAGGAGCGGGTCCTTCATAGATGGTCGATTCCTCTAGTGAGCATTCGTGGGCAGCATGGGAACCTCCAGGAGAGCACATTGGAGTGAGAGAATCAGATGCGTACACAGTACCCTCATTTGATTCCCTAGTTTATGATGTAGCTTTATAGGGACGTAAACCCCTGAGGTGGGAGTAATGTAAAGACCCTGAAATTTCAAGGAAATTTTTTTCTTAAATACATGGAATTTAATGAGTCTGTGGCTTCTCACGGCACCTGATTCTGAGGCCCGGTGTGCCTGGAATCAATTTCCGAAGTTTTACTTGGGTACGTTTAGTAAACGAACGAGTGGGTTTTTCTATCTTTTGAACCGGTGCTCGGAATTGAAATCTGAGGGCATCGATGAACTTGCAGCTCTGGTATTTGCTTAAGAGGACTTTTACCATAGATGCGTTTGCATGGGAGAAGAAGTTAAATTTTGGGGTTTAAATAAGAAGTAAATAAAATTGTGTACAATTTTATTTTATTATCCTTGGAAGTTGAACTCTCCCATGGGAAGTTTTTGGTGGGGCCCACAACCACCCAACTTCCCATGTGTGGTTATGTGGGAGGAGGGGCCCACACGAGCCCCACCCTTTTCACATTCCAAAACCCCTTAACCCCCTTTGAACTCCCATGTTAATTACATGATAACTCCCCATTAATTTTGTATCCTTTAAATGTGTAACTCTTCCTCTCCCCTCTCTCCCTCTTTAATTCTTGCCAACACACACATAATTAATTAATTGAACCTCATCAATTAAATGAATTGAGTGTTTGAATTCTAAATTTTGAATGCATGGCAAAATAGAATAAAATAAGGAGAAGCCTTATTTTATTTTGGTTAGAATTGTTATGTGAGGAGGATTTGGGAGAACTCTAGTTTATTTTAAAGAACTTCATCCTCAATGAAGAACGCCAACTCTCCGACGAAGAACATCGCTCTGCCACCCTAGTTTCTCCATCCTCTTCTTCCTCCACGACAAGGGAGGAGACACCGACGTGGGAACTCGCTATCGATGACACATCTTCTACTATCCTCTCCTTGATAAAATAGGGAATGTCGTTCTTCCTCAGGTGCACACCGATGACGACAGAAACGACACCATCTTCGGCGACGCCCGGAGAACGACATTGATTATCGAAGTAGGGGTTAAGTTCAATTTTAATGGATTAAAATTGTGCTTGGGTTTTTCGTTGAGTATCTCTTTTACCTTGGCCGATTGCTATCATTTTACGCGGAGGGTGCGGGCCGAACGAACACGGCCCGACAACCCTCTGTTGCTCTTGTTTATTAAATGGAGGAGGAATCACGACGTCATCGCGTCGTTCCGGGAATGTGGCGAAGTGAACCAGCGCCGTCGCACCGGTTGTGCGGAAAGAACCGCGGACTGCTACATGGGCCGCTTCGGCGGAGGAATCGGTCGGCCCGTCGGCTGGCCGGGCGGAGCTTGACCGTGGCGCCGGGAGGGCACCGCACTGGAGAACAGTGGTTCGCCCATGCGGGCCGCGTGCGCAGAAGACCAGCTGGTCTAGCTGTCCAGTTCGGGGAAGGGTGGCACTGCTGGTGCAGAAGACCCCCCCCCCCCCGGAGCCCGCTCAGCATCGGCTGAGCCAGCCGGGCCGTGCGCCCATCCAGGTCGCGCCGACCGGGGCCGCGTCGGGCCAGGCCGCACCGGGCCACGCCGGGCTGCACCGAGTTGGGCCGCGCTGGGCCGGGCCGGGCCGAGCTGGGCCACGCCACTTCGGGGCAGGTCGCGCCACTTCGGGCTGGGCCGCGTCCCTTCGGTCCGAGTTATGTTTTTCTTCGGACCAGTCTGACACCCCTGCTGGGTCGGACCCATCAAACTGGGTCAACTTGACCCGTCGGCCCACTAGGTTAAACGGGTTGGGCCCGTTATTCACTTAAACGTGAATAAATTAAGGACAGAGTGTCCGATCAACACGCTGTCTGCAGCACTGGGACTCTTTCGATGAGACGGTCCTTTTGTGATACTCTAAGTGAGTTTCAGATGAATTTGGATATTGTCCGAGTTAGAAACGAGCATATTTCTAACTGGGCCCCTGGGACGGAAAAGCCAATATCTCTCATACCGAGCATCCAATTGACACGCCGTCTGTTGCGTTGAGTTCCTATTGACGAGACGGAACATTGGGATACATCAACGCTAGAGTACATGACAGTTGATGTATCGACCCCCTTGGATCGTGGAACGGACCCTCCCGAAATCGAGCGTGCTGTGTGCGGGAACCCTAGAGCTGGCTGCGACTGTGACGACGATGACGACTGTACTTGGATCCTACGTGGGTTCGGCAGCGAGGACGACTGTACTTGGATCCTACGTGGGTTCGGGAGTGAGGACGACTGTACTTGGATCCTCTGTGGGTTCAGCAGTGATGATGACTGTACTTGAATCCTACGTGGGTTCGGCAGTGATGGTTACTGTACTAGGATCCTATGTGGGTTCGGCATCGACGACTTCCGTACTTGGATCCTACGTGGGTTCGGCAGGGAAGATGATTCAGAGGCTACATCTATCATCTCCACCCCTCTTTGTGATTAGTATACGTGTGTGAGATGAGTCTTGATTTTCAATGATTATCATCGATGTGATTGACTTACTTTCCTGTGTGGAATGGGTTGTGCTTTCCCGTGTGGACTGGGTTGTACTTGGGCTCATGAGTTGGAGCCGAAATGGAATTGATGACTTATGTATATGTATGGGAATATACCTAAGTAGTGTTGGTTGGTACTTCGTGTTTGTATCTTTCCTTTGTGATTTATCCTTTGTTGATTCTGGGAGGCCTTCGGGGGTCTCGGGGTCCCTACTGAGTATCGTATACTCACCCCTGCACGGGTTATGCCCACACTATATTGTGTTGGATACAGAAGACAGACAGCACTGATCGAGGTGGAGTCTAGTGGAGTGGGATGGTACCTGTATGTGGACCACTTGGCGGGACGTACACGGAGTGGACGACCGGACCCGAGGAGCTGAGGAGACCATTTGTACCGACCCTTCAGGTGGGATATCCGGAGGATGACTCAGTGGTTGCTGGTTTACTTTACTACAGTTGTTCTTTCTTTACTGTTGTACTGTACTTTTAGTTTGTTTGTATTCTGGCCCATTTACTTTCCAGCACTTACTTTTGTACTCAGTTTACTTAGTGTTTACTTCAGCTTGCATACTCTATTGTGTTGTTTACTTATATAAAGGCAATGACTTCCCTTTTTATCGGGATTTACGCCTTTGGTTCTAGTCGTCATCCCCTGGCCTATGGAAGGCGGGCATGGGGTAGTCATGGCACGGGCCCTGAGGACGGGTCATGACAGGGTTGGTGAAGGAATTTTCATGTGTTTACTAAGTTTAAGACTATAAATTTCTAGGATAAAATTCTATAAAAATTGGTATACAGTTACATTGTAAATATTAAAATTAATTTTATAAAAAACTATTTATAAATAGTTGAAAAATATAAAAAAAATGTGTGGAGAGAAAATTTTTGATAAATAAAAGACTCATAATTTTGATTCATATCATACCATAGATAAGTTACTACTAAAAATGAAATATAAAAGTTTATAAGTATTTAAAAATAAGTTGAATCTAGAAATATTGATTAAAATTAGGAATCACATATTTTATCTATAAGGTAAATGAGGTTTAATAATCAAATAACATTAATATCACAAGTCAAACCACATTTTATTAATAAAACTATTAAATAATATGAATAAAGAGTTGGGTAAAATTGAAAATAATTACACTTGAGATCTTGTTACAAGACTAAAAGGAAAGAATATTATAATATACTGGCCTGGTTTTCCCTAAATAGTAACTATACTAGACCACCATGTGACCTTAGGCACGCCTCCTTGAAAGTCAGAGGTCATCGACTAGTAGTGAGGGTCTAAGGTAATGTTATGGGGAGACTATTCCCCTTCTTTTAGAGTGTGAAATAAAATCCAAATAGGCCAAAACTATCCAATAAATTAAAAAAGTTTGGGGCTGAAACCTCATTTTATTTATTAAAGGAAATCAAATACCACTTTTTGACTGGGTAGAGGGAGACCAATTACATATCCCAAAGGCCCAGGGGCATGAAAGCCCATTTTTCGCACGCTCGATATCACACTAAGCTAATCACATATACAGAATAAAAAATAAAATAATAATTAAATATCAAAATAAATATATAGGAGGATCTACTACAATCCCTGAGAATTACCTCATCCCCAACTCCAAATCACAACTGAGATTCTCCAGCTCGGTCATGTAATCTGAGGACTCATCCCAACATATGCTTGAAACAAGTAAAAAGTTGTTTAGGTACCCAAGTGTCATGTTTTCCTAAGAAGGGTGTGAGTACAAAACTCATTAGGGAACCACCAGTGTTTTCTTATACATGACTAGTATATGAAATGTATTTTCTTGTTACATTTTCATAATAAATCATGACTATTGAAAAATAAATAAAATAAATAACGATAAATACTAGCTACTACCAGTGTCAGAATGCCTTTGAGCATATCGTGTGGACTGTTCTAACACATGTACCATGAACCCTACTATTTTTGATCCTCGGGTCTATTACCCCAATCAACCATACCTACATTGATCAGTTTCATGGTGTCTCTAAGAATGTCGTGATGATTGTGCCAACCCTTATGATAGACCAAGGTCTCCTTGGTATAAATATAGTAACATAGGAATAGGGAATGCTCCTAGAAATCTCCATCCTAGTATATTGGATCCGCATGGGATCCATATCCAGGGAAACTCATCAATATTATCATAGACCTACCCTATGGGAATTTTCTCAGAAAAGGTATAAGATTATAAGTAACACAGACCACCCCTATGGGATTTTTCTCATATATGATCATATGCTCACAAGTATCATAAGCCTCCTCTACAAGAGTTTTATCAACTAGGTATTACGAAATAAAACACTACCCCTAGGGAATTTTCTATATCAAATAAATGACCATCCATAGGGGTTTTTTTCACTCAAAAAAAACAAGCATAAAGAGTGAAAGAATAATTCTCAATAACTCAGGGTAATCCCATACCATGTCTTCTAAAATAATGAAAAAAACCCTCTCACTAGGGTATACACAATACTATGGAACCTATCAGGGTCCCCTAGGTCTCATAAAGACCTCCTATGCAAGTAATGTTAGATAGATGTCTTAATTATATCCCCTTTTCCCTAGTGTTTTAGGTCAGCTTGAACAACCAAATCATGTTCCATTCCTCGAATCGTCTAACCACCCAAGTAATCAAATCATATTTGGGGGAGATCAACCAAAAATTATCTCAATGATTCTTATGGATCTACGGTATCTCTCACGGCTAATCCATTGGCCATGCATCCTGAGTCATCACTTATTTCTACTAGAGGTCCCTAGATCCCATACCATTAGAGAAACTAAAACCTAAACATTTCAATTTTTTTAAATCACACCCCTCATGGGGTTATTTTATCCCAAAACACATAGTTCAATCTATATCCATGTCCATTGGTGGATGAGATGTCAAGAAAATACATAAGGTCCCATCAGGTCCCTTGACACTTTGTGAAACTCGATCATGCACTTCATTTTTTTAAAAAAAATTAATTAAATTTAAATATGGTCTCCACTTAAAGTGGTGAGTCTATACATACCACATGCATATAAATAAAATCATAATACCATAGGAAATTTGAATAATTACCACTTAAATTAAACTGAGGCATAAAACTATTTTAATGTGGAATGGAAGCCCTCGTCATGGCTCACCAAGACCATTCATCCATAATCACAAAAATGGATCCCCTATATCAAACCCAAATCACTAAAACAATTAATTATAATCAAATTATGATTAAATCATTAAATACAAAAAAATCATACAATTTTTCATTTAAGTTTATATAGGAATAAAATCCTAAAAGCTCACCAGTTGACATCATTGAACCAAAACCACAACCAAACACTCACCAATTACTAATGGTATACTCGCAACCATATTCCTAGGTAAAGACTGAACACAAAATCAATTTATTCAGTAACTTAATTGAATTTTTAAGGAAATATCGTTAAAAACTAACATGGCGATGCAACTTTTGTAACACCCCGAGATTTTGAAAAATATATTTTTTTCAATTGAATTCAATCTATTCTATATTTTTTGTTACACTCAAAGATTAGTATATCTTTTTTATATACAACACTGAGTTTATATTTCATTATATGCAATAATGAGTTTCTTTGAAATCGTTCATGAAATACTACACCGAGCTTCAGTGAACAGAAAAATAATATTACTTTTAATATGGAAATTATGACCTAACCATTAAATATGCAGTTATGAATTGAATAAAATAATTTATCAAATATACATTTAAATTTCCTACTGAATATAAATTTATTTATAAATTATTAGTAAATAATATACCAATTTTTACTAAAGTAATTATATTCATCAAAAAACTTTTTCATCAAAAATGATTTTATTACTTTTTATGAAAAATTATCATAATTAATTTATATATATATTATAAAATTTATTAAATAAATGAAATTTATTTTATTTAAATTTAATTATGGTGGAATTTTGGGATTTTTTTGAAAATATTCATTTTTAGTGAATATTAAAAAAATGCCTATTTTTGTAAAACAATCATTTCTTTTCAATAAATTAAGTAATTTAAATTTTTAATTATGTTTTAAATGAACATAATTATTATTTTGTAATATTTAATACACTTAATAAATTTTGAATCAACTTTATATTTTATTTTAATATAAGTTTATTTTTGGGTTTAAAAAGTGGTTTTTCTGAAAACTATTCTAAAGTGCATAATGCTTCCCTATTTTAATTAATTAAATAGATAAAAAATTATGAGTTTTCTTAAAAGAAATTTATAGATTATATTTATTTATTTTATAATTTATATTCATAAGGTGATTGTAATTATTAATAGAGTTAATATAAATCATCTTTTACTTAAAAAACACCACTTGAAAACCCCTTTTTTATTATGTATATAGGTTTTGTTTTCAATTTAATTTTGTACTATTTTAGAAAATTTATATGAAAAAATTAAAATTCTATTTTTAAATATTATTTTCAAAATTTTATTCGGATAAATTTCTAATAATTCTCTAAAAAGATTATTTTTTATGAACAATGAAAAATAATAAATCTTAATTGAAAGAAACCTTTTCATTTAATTTATTTATAAAGTTAAATTATGATTTCAATTTGTTTTAATGTATTATTATTTCAATTATTCACCCATTAATTCATTATAGGTCATTGTAATCAATTTCATATTTAATTTTGATATAATAACTTTGTAAACTTCTGAACATTTTCTCTTTAAAAACCAGTGTTCTCATCACATCTATGAAATTAATATTAAATAAAATTTTCCACTTTTGTGAATTGAATTTGAAAAAATGGTTTCCGTATTTTTAATCATGATAATTTTTATTATATTATATGGTTAGATTATTTTTTCACCAAAATTAATAGTAAAAACAATAAAAATTATTTATCACGGTTATGGTAAAAATAGGTTTTCTTGGGGGTTAAACTAAAACGATAGTGGTTAAAAATAACCCAAAACATTCAAAAACCCATTGTATGTCCATATTTAGAACTTAAACTTTCCAGGATATATATTTTCCTTTTATTGGATCCGTGTGACTTGAATAAAATGTGGTTGGAATTCTTTCTTTCAAAAAATTACAAGAGTGCCACTCATCTTGCTTATAAAAGGACACCTGCTCTCCGCTCCTCTTCACACCTTAATTCCATTTCGGTTCGGTAAAGACCAAAAAAAAATAAAAAATATATATATACTCTTATCCTAGAAGCCTTATTTTTTACATAAATCTAACCTATTAAGGCTTTTGGTAAAAACCTAAGGAGGATACCCGAAGAAGAGGTAATGTTCATCAACGAGCATTTTTGTTTTATTTTTCCCTCCACCTACTTGAATTATTATTATTACACGATTATATAATAACCTCAATATCTTAAATATACTTATATGTTTTTATTTTAATGGCATGACCTACAACAATCTCTAATTCTATCAGATGGGTTATAAAATCATCATTTGTGTGTGTGATAGACTACCGCCTCGCGAACCGATGTCATTCGTTTTTCCCTTACCAAATATCATGGTTGGAAATAATGATGTATTTATTGTTTTTGTTTTATATTTATGATATTATTATTTTTATTATTTTATTATATCACACATACCTTGATTCTTTTGATTTTTTGGGAATACGATAATGTCGCTCGGGTGTACGATGGACTACCACCTCGCAAAGAAATGTTATTCATTCACGATTTACATGGAAAGTAATAAGGATGGGTTTTGTGAAAATATGTTATATAAATGACATAAAAATGATTCTATAATGATAATATATCATTTACATTTATTTATTTTAATACTTATAGAAAATGGTAACATCTTTCTTCCATACATACGACCTACCTTCTCCATGAACACTATATTTAATTGTATATATATATCCTTTATAGATTACTATGAATACATATATACTGAAAATATATGATAATTATATCCTGGTTAAAACTCTTTATACTATGTAATAATGATCAAATTAAGAGGTCTAAAAATAAAAAATCAATGTATATATACAGAAAACAAAGAAGTTATTACCCAAAACGTGACTTTAACATGGAATTGATAACAAATATGTAATAAAATGACATAAGTAAATGATATATGGTATGATATATATAATTAAATTTATTTAATATATGTATAAAAAACTTATATTTATTATACATGAGGTTTTAATGAGTGTGAAAAAAGTCAAGACCTACGGTAATAGATTTCTTGTCTCTCCTTTATTTCCTGGAAACATATGAAAATTCACTACTTGTTTCCTTTATGTGGTATATATACTAAACCATTGATATGTTATATCATGAATCTAATCCTTTTAATGGTATTTAAAGTTTAATTTTATTTCATTATTTATTGTTGTTTATGATTCAAAATATTACTGAAGCATTAAGGGACTTCTAGTCTCTCTTTTATTTCTAAGGGAAATATGAAAATTCACCACTATTTTCCTTTTTTTGGTGTATATACTACAAATTTTACATGTTATATAATGAATATACACCTTTTAAGGGTATTTAAATTTTATTTTTATTTTATTCATTATTGGGTCTTGTGTTTCAAGAGATTAATAAATAGGTAAGGGATTTCTAGTCTCTTTTTTATTTTTGGGAGACATATATAAATTCACCACTCATATAATTTATGTGGTGTATATAATTCTCATTTAACATATTATGTCATAAATATACTCCTTTTAATAGTATTTAAATTTTCATTTGATGTTATTCTTTTTTCGGGATTACGATTCAAAAGATTACAAAAGATGTAAGGGATTTCTAGTCTCTATTTTAGTTATGGGAGACATGTAAAAATTCACCAATCATTTACTTTTTGTAGGGTATATACTACCAATTTTACATGTTTTATATATAATATCATATTTTTCAATATATTTAAAGTTTCATTTTATTTTATGATTTTTTGGGACTTACTCTTTAAAAGATTACTAAAGCGGTAAGGGATTTTTTTCTCACTTTTAATTCTTTGTGACATATTCTATATCCACCACCTAATTATTTTATGTAGTGTATATAATGACCATGAATATATCTAATGATTATTATATTGAAATTTATTGTGGCTTACATATCTATTTGAGTATCTCTCTTCCATGGGGTTTATGATTCAAAAGTTAACAAACCGTTAAGGGATTTTTGTCTCAATTTTCCTTTAATGAGATATATGTTATGTTATGCACCTATATTAATTTATTAGGTGTATATAAAGCCACTTTTACATTTAATATCATGAATTTATTTATCCTTGTGATATATTAAGTTTATTTAATGATATTCCTTAATGTATCTTATGTTTCAAAGTTACCAAAGTTATAAAGATTTTATTTCATAATCTCATCGTTTATCAGAATTATTTATGACTGTGTTTCATATGATTAAATCTTATGATACATATCTCAAGAAACTATTGAATTTTATTTTCCTCTTTCTTTGTCATGATAATAAATTTCCTCCCTCCATTTTCCTCTCTTCATGTAGACAAGAGTTCCAAACTAATGTTTTTAAGAAAATTTTTATTTTCGATCGAAAATAATTTTTCCTCCAAAATCATGTTTTCTAAGAAAATTAAAAAATGTTCATAAAATTGTTAAAATTATTTAATAATAATTTTTAACCCATGTTTTAATCTTTTTTTAAAAAAATAAAGGAATGTTCATGTTGTTTTCTAAATAATTACCATTTGTATTTTACTAAAAATTTGAAAGGAATATTTGGTTTAACATGCATGAAATGATTCGAATTTTCCACCTTCATGACCATTATTTTATTTGAATATTTCTTTATAAGTTTTCAATTTTATTTTCAAATAAATTGATTTTTAAAATGTTTTTTTAAAGTGATTTTCAAAGTTTAAAGGATATTTTCCTCAATGAATTTTTTGATTTTTTTAAATCATCCTTTATAAGTTTTTAGGTTTATTTTCAAATAAAATGATTTCCAAAATATTTTATAATGTTTTGTTTTAAAACATTAATTTCCCAAGAAAGGATATATTACTCAAGAAAAGTTCCAAGTGATTTATCTTTCAAAATCAATTTACATCTAAGATTAAATACTTTGATGTTATGTATAATTTACTAGGGATACACTCCAAGGATACCATTCTAATTATTTCTCTAAATATTTTATTTTTATGATGAAAAGTTGTTTTTGAAACTGGTTTGACTTCCACTGGTTATACCATGATAAAATTATTATGAAACCCACTTATTTTTACATGGGTTATGTTTAGATGAAATGATGACATAATTATTAAACTATTTCTTTTCCAAAGGTTATGTTAGGAGGAAATGTTTATGAAACCCATTTCATTTTGTGGGTTATAATATGATGAATATTTTAAGATCTTATGTCACACATATGTTTGATTTTATTTATTTGATGGTGGTAATATTATAACCAAGGTTGGTGGTTACATTATAACCAAATATGGGTGGGACCTATATCTACCTCCAATGAATTGTGTAAATATTTATATCTCATGATATATACAAATCTAGGATGAGGAGTGAACTTGGTTCAATAAGTGAATTTATCCACTATAATGGTATTGGGAGTGAACCTTGACTACTATGATTGTTTAGGGAGTGAACCCATTCCACTGTGAGGAAATGGATTCCACTGAGAATGGTAGTGTGCCCCACCCAGGAGGTGTATCCACACATAGAATTCCTTGATAAGGTTTATCAATAAGCATTGACTACTAATGAAATTGGTTTCTATGCTTATGTGTATACAAAATTTTTATGTCTTATGCCGATGTTATTCTATCATAACTCATACTCTTTGATTTCCTTATGATTCATATTTTTCGAACTTCTAATATTTATCTTGTGACTCGTAATTTTGAACTTTGATATGAATGTTATGGTTTTCATATGTTATTCTCCCATTCTCATAACTTTATGCTCACATTATGTTTATATAGTTTTCTTGTTACCCTTACTGAATATCTGATCTCACCCTTTATTAGGTTTTCGTTCCCCATATTATAAAGAAAGATTCTATGTAGGGTATGTCTATAAAGAGTACTAAATGGGAATACCTTTGTGGGAATCACTGATAATCATTCACTATATTAGAATATTATGTTCCAACTTCCCAAATATACTAAAATATTGTGGTCTTTAGGCATGTGTTTATATATCGTAATTAATATTCATTTAAAAATATGCAATATCCATGTTTAATGATCCTGGTTAAATATAGTTTGTATTAGAGGAAAGGTTTAGTTAAATTTTAGAAACTAGGATGAGAAAACATTAGTGAAATATCATGGGATATATCTAAGGATATTTCTAGGGATATGTATAAGGATAACCCCAAGGTTGATCCAAATTATAGGAAAATGTCATGTAATTTTGGTAAAGGATAAAGTGAGTGATTTATAAGAAATTACATCCATATCTAGACACTATAAGTGGATGTGGATCTTTCACAGATGGACCTGGGTGTAATAACTTCGGAAAGGGTGCATTTATTTGGACTCAATCTTTACCTGGTGCATGAAAATGGGCCTTAATACACACCTAGTTTGACACTCCTATGTGATATTCTTTGGAAAATCACAAAATCTTTACAAACCATCATGAATGATTTAAATAGAAGATGAATATGAATTACCTATGACAAACCTAAGGTGTCATATTTTAAATAAGGAATCATGATTTAGACATCTTATAAGTACTTTTTTAGGATTCTGTGGTTCCCCATCAATATTAATGTTTCTTACACTATGATTTTTGGTTTTATTAGATCGCTAGAACCAGAAAGAATCATGTTAACATTGAATATGAGGTAAAATTTGGTGACTATGAGAAAAAAATTGTATGATGAATGGAAAGAAAGATATTGTGATTATGGCTAATAATATATCGTGATATATGATTGACAATGTGAACTTCAGTGATATTCCTAACACATTGAATAAGTGGAATTTATAATTTTATGAAATTTCAGGTGGTAATGAACATAAAGGAACGAATATTCAAATTACTACATATCAAGAAGGTGGAAATAATAACCTATATTAATATATAAAATGTAGGGGAAGATGTTACCTATGTGGAAAATAATTTCATAAAATGAAAAATAATTGAGGAATTTAATGTCTTATGTGCGGGGAACATGATCATTACTCAACTAAATTCCCTAACCCAATAATTAACTTATAGACCAAGAAATAACCTATTACATTAAAATTATTAAATTATAAGGATTGATGTATTTATGTATTTGGATTCAAGAACTTTTTTATATGAATTTTGAAATATATAAGGATTGTCCAGAATATTTTTTTGTTATGGATTTGAATGAATATGTTAACAGATTTTGATGACCAAGAAGAGTGATTTAATGGAAAGTTGATATTCATGGAAAGATACATGACTAAGGGAAAGATAACACTTAATATATACCTGATGTTAGATAATAATTTTTGGAAGAAAATATGATTTATTTGGATAAATTAAATTGGATAGTATTGATGACCTTAGAACTAATTAACAAATATGTGGGAAGAGTTTTTTATGGTTTCATTTATAGAGTTTACTACATTATTGGATATATGGAATATATTCAATAATCGATGGTTTTATTCAAGGAATGAGGAAGCATTAATTATTTCATTGAGGTTTTATGGTAATTTAGGTTATTATCATGTTTCAAAAGAATATATGATGAAGGTATTCAAATGTTTGGTATGTGACAATCTTGAGATACTTTATGATATTTGGGGGATTAATTTTAAGTTTATTTTTATTAATTTAGTGACATTATTTATAATTTTTGAACTTTAGAAGGGTTATAAGGTTAATCATTTATATAATGGTTTAAGTTGAACTTTTGATGGGGTTTTAGTTATGAAAATACTTTTTCACCATATGAAAATTTATCTATATTGGATAACTATTTCTAATATTTTATAAACTAGAGATGAAAATATTGACTTATCATTATTTTATAGACATTATTTACTTCTTTAAACATGAAAAAAATCATCTCTCAGAGTGAGAGAAGAAATGGAAATTGATTAAGGCACAAGAAAAGTATGTATTGTTTCCAATTAAATAAAGAGATATCAAGTAAGTAAATTTTCATATGTTCTCAGTCTAGATAGAAAAGGAGTTCCCTAATGATAGGAAAGGGATTTGAAAATCAAATTTCATCTGGTTATCACCATTTTGTATGTTATTAATGACCTTTTCATGCTTATGTGGTTTATGTATTTTTCTGATTTTATTCTTCCTTATATCACCCACTATCTTTTGATCAATGTTCTTTATCACTCTCAATCAGAATTTGGGTGTTATATTTCTATTTTATGTATATTTTTTCACTTCCCACCTATGTTCGTCAATTTGGAAACCTAGTATGTGTTATTCCAGATGACTTTTGTACGTCCCTTTATCTTTTTCCAGAGGATTATTTATTAATATTTTATAAAATTTTTGTTTTTATAAATGAATTTTTAAATGTTAAACCTCTAATGTATGAGATGAATTATGAAGGCGTAATTCATTTTAAGGGGGAAGAATGTAACACCCTGAAATTTTATAAAATATTTTATTTAAAATGAATTTAAACATTTAAATTTAAATTTTTACAAGAAAATTTGATTATATATTTCATTATATTAAACAATGAGTTTATTTTTTATAACACGTAACAATTATTTTCTTCAAAAGCGTGCATGACACGCAACACTGAGATTTAATGAACCATGAAATAATATTACTTTAAATATGACCATTATAACCTAGTTGTTAAATATGTGCGTATTAATAGTATTAAATAATTTATGAAATAAAATTATAAATTTACTACTTAATATAATTTTTTATAAATTATTAGTAAATAATCAATCAATTTTTAGAAAAGTAATTATATTCATCAAATATATGATTTCTTGAAAACTGATTTTTATTTATTTTTATGAAAAAATATAAATATTAATTTTAGATATTTTAGAAAATATATATTATAAAATGAAATTTATTTTTGAAATAATCATTTCAAAATTAACTTATGGTGAAATTTTGGGATTTTTCAGAAAATATTGATTTTCAGTGAATAGTGAAAAATATCGATTTTTGTAAAACTGTCATTTTTTTCAATAAATTGATTAATTTTAATTAATTTTTTTATTTAAATTAATTTAATTATTATTTATTAATAGTTAATCCATTTAATTAATTTTTATTCGTCTATATACTAGATTTTAGTGTAATTTTATTTTTTGGCTTAAAAAGGGAGTTTTCTGAAAACTATTTTAAAGTGCATAATGTTTCGACATTTTAATAAATAAAAATATCACATAATAAGGATATTTTTAAAATAAATTTATATATTATATTTCAATAAAATTTAATTTATATTCATAAAATTATTACTATTAGATATAGAGTTAATATAAATCATCTTATGCTTGAAAAAAATGAACCTCTCAAAAACTCGTTTTATCATTGTGTCTGTCGGTTTTGTTTTAAATTTAATTTTTTCACTTTTAGATAATTTATTTGAAAAAATAAAAATCATTTTTTAAATCATGATTTGAATATTTTATTAGGTTGAATTGTTGAGAAATTTCTGAAAAGTTTAATTCTTTATGAATAGTGGAAAATATTGAATTTTAATTAAAAACTACATTTTCATTTAATTTATTTATAAAGATATATTGAATTTTAAAATGGTTTTAAGTTAAAATCAGTTCTATTATACTCAAATTAATATAATTTATTTCATTAAAATCAATATCATATTGAATTTAGATGTAAACACTTTTTAAAGTTTTGATCATTTTCTCTTTAAAAAATATTGTTGTCGTATGTCTGTGGGATTAATTATAAATTGGACTTTTCCATTTATGTGAATGAAATTTATAAAAATTTAATCCATATTTGGAATCATAATAATTTATATTATCTAATAATTTAATCTTAACTTCTTACCCAAATGAATGGTAAAAAAAGTAAAAAATATTTATCGCAATTAAGGTAAAAATGAGTTTACTGGGGGTTACACTAAAATGATAAGGGTTAAAAATAACCTAAAAATTATCCAAAATTCATTTTATGGAAATATTTTGAATTTTTACTTTCTATTATATATAATATTTAATTATTTTGGCCTTTTTACTGACAAAAATGTAGGTGGAATTATTTCCTTAAAAACTTTACAAGTGTGCCACTCATCTCACTTATAAATTTCCACCCCTTATCCTCTCCTCTTCACACCTTCAGGACCTTTTTAATTGGAAAAAACCTTCCCAAAAAAATTCTAAAATTATATAATATCATTTTAGAATCCTTATTTTGGACATAAATTCAACTTATAAAGGCTTTTGTTGCAAACCTAAGGAGGATACTCGGAGAATATGTAACATTTTTCAAAGAGTGTTTTTGTTTTATTTCCTTCTCCAACTACTTATATTATTATTATAACATTATTATATAGTAATATAATTATCATATATATACTATTATGTTTCTATTTTAAGTTAATAATATAAAAACATTTCCACTTCCATCAAAAGGGTTATGAAATCATTGTTTGCGTGTACGACGGACTACCGCCTCGCAAATCGATGTCATTTATTTTTTTATAAAAACCTCAAATGGTTGAAAATAATGATGTATTTATTGTTTATATATGATATTTATTATATTATTATTCTTTTTTAATTATTAAATATCACATACCTTAATTCTTTCCATTTTTTGGGAATATGATAACGTTGCTCGTGTGTATGACAGACTGCTCCTCGCAAAGCGATGTGATTCGTTCACAATTTATAAGGATGTTAATAAGGATGGTTTTAATGAATATTTGTGATTTTTATTAAATCAAAAATAATTATATAATGATAATATATCATTTACCTTTATTTCATTAAATATTTTGAGAAAATCAAAACAATGTTCATTTGTACGTACGACCTACCGTTTCTCGGAATTGTGTATTACATTTTACATCTCTGTCCTTTATAGATTTATATATATATATATATATTAAATTTATATCATTTATAACATTCTAGATATGATATAAAAATTATCAAAGTAATATAACTGGAAATAAAAAATCAAGGTATGTAAGAAAAACAAAGTGGTTATTGCCTAAAACACAACTTTAACATGTAATTGTTCATAAATGGGTAATAAAAGTACATAATTAAATCATATATGGTATGATTTATATAATTTTTTTTCTTTAATATATTTTTAATAGACTAATAGTTTTTATACATGAGTTTCGTATGAGTGGAAGGAAGTTAAGACTTGTGGTAAGGGATTTCTAATCTCTCTTTTATTTCAGAGAGACATATGAAAATATTGCACTCCTTTACTTTGTGAGTTTTATATACCACCAATTTATATTTTATATAATTAATATCCTAATTTTAATTATATTTAAATATTCATTTTATGTTATGATTTATTGGTACCTATGATTCAAAATATTAAAAAAGCAGTAAGGGATTTCTAGACACTCGTTTATTTCTCGGAGACATATGAAACTTCATCACTAATTTCTTTTGTTTGGTGTATATACTAACCATTTGAAATTTTATATAATTAATATACTCATTTTCATGGTGTTTAAAGTTTTATTTTAGTTAATGATTTATTGGGGCTTATGATTCAAAAGATTACTAAATTGGTAAGGGATTTCTATTCTCACTTTTATTTCTAGGAGACATATGAAAATTCACCACTCTTTTCCTTTGTGTAGTGTATATACTACCCCTTTAACTTTTTATATCTTGAATATAATATTTTTAATGGTATTAAAGGTTCATTTTATGTTATTATTTATTGGGTTTTATGACTCAAAACATTACTAAAGCGTTCAGGGTCTCTCTTTTATTTCTAGGAGACATGTAAATTCACCACTTATTTCTTTTTTGTGGTGTATATACTACCTATTTGGCTTGTTATGTCATTAATATACTAATTTTCATGATATTTAAAGTTTCATTTGATGTTATTATTTATTTTGTATTATTATTCAAAATGTTACTAAAGTGGTAAGGGATTTCCGCCTCACTTTTAATTCTGTGAGACACATATCGTATTCGCCACCTATTTCTTTTATGTTGTGTATATAATGGCCATAAATGTATCTTATTATTATTATACTGAAAATTATTGGGGTTTAAATATCCATTTTATTATCTCTATTCCATGTGGTTTATGGTTCCAAATTTAACAAATCAGTAAGGGATTTTTGTCCCAATTTTTCTTCTTTATGACATATATTACGTTATACACCTCCTTCCTTTATAAGGTGTATATAAAGCCTAATTGAAATTTAATATCACGAATTTATTCATACTCATGGTATTTTATGTTTATTTTATTAATATTACTTCATGTGGATTATGTTTCAAAGTTACCAAAGTGGTAAAGATTTTATGTTACAATCTCATCGTTTATTGAGATTGTTTTTTACTATTTTTCTGATGAACAAATATTATGAACCATATCTTAATAAACTCATGAATTTTATTTTTTTACGGTAATGTCATGAGAATAAATTTTCTCCCTTTATTTTCCTCTCTTCATATACTCAAGATTTCAAAAATAATTTTTTTAATAAAATCATCTTTTTCATCAAAACCCCATTTTCTTCCAAATCAATGTTTTCTAAAAAAAATTAAAAATTGTTTTTAACATTTTTAAAATGATTTATTAAATATATTTTTACAAATTTTTTAATTTTTTTTTAAAAAAAATTAGTGATAATTAATGTCATTTTCTAAACATTTCTCATTTTTCTTTTACAAAAAAATGTAAAAGGAATATTTGTTTTAGCATGCATGGCATGAACAGAGTTTCCCACTATAATGACCGTTATTTAATTTGAATCTTCTTTTATAAATTTTCAAGGTTATTTTCAAATAAAAGGATTTTCGAAATGTTTTATGTTTTAAAAATTGTTTTTCAAAGTGGAAAGGGCATTTTCTTCAAGAAGTTTTTTAAATGGGTTTTTTAAATAATTATTTATAAGTTTTAAAGTTTATTTTAAAAGGAAAGGATTTAAAAAATATTTATAAAGTTTAGTTTCAAAAAACAAAATTAAAATAAAATTTATTTTTCTCAAGAAACATTTCAAGTTATTTATTTTTTTGAATCATTTTCTATATAATATGGAATCCTTTGATGTTATATGTTCTTTATATGGTATAAGATACAAGGATACCAATAATATTCTTTCTATTAATGGTTTATTTTTATAATGAAATGATATTTATAAAACTTGTTTCTCTACTTGGTTTATACCATGATAAAATTCTTATGAAACTTTATTTTTTTCTATGGTTTATGTTTTGATGAAATGATGAAGTGATTAATAAACATATTTCTTTTACACAAGTTATGTTATGATGAAATGTTTATGAAGCCCATTTCTTTTTATGGGTTCTTATATGATGAATGTTTTATTATATTGTCGCATGCATATGTATGATTTTTTTATGTAACAGTAGTTACATTATAACCAAGGATGGTGGTTATGTTATAAACTAAGAAGGGTGGTACATATATCTCCCTCTAATGCATTATATAAATATTTATACCACTTAATATATACAGGACTGAAATGGATAGTAAACTCAGTTTAGTAAAGGAATTTTTCTGCTATGATGGTCTTGGGAGTGAACCTTGACTACCATAAAAGATTGGTAGTGAACCCATTCCACTATGAGTAAAGGGATGCCACTGGGGGTGGTGGTGGGTCCCAATCGGGATGTTTATCCACCAATGTAGTTTCTTAATAATTTTTGGAAATGATCCTTGACTATTAAAGAAAATAATTTTCAATTCTTATGTGTATGCCACAATTCTATGTCTTATGCCAATGTTATACTCTCATAACTCATGTTATTTCATTATAATTAATTTATTCTTCCAATATTTATGTCATGAATCAATATTTTGATCTTTGATATGAAGGGTATGGTTTTTATATGCTATTATCATATTATTATACCCTTATGCTCACATTTTTTTGTGTACTTTCCTTGTCACCCTTAATGTAAATCTAAGCTCGCCATTTATTATGTTTCCTTTTCCCAAGTTATAAATAAAGGTTTTATGTATGGTATGTTTATAAAAGTTAATAAATGGAAAGATATTTGTGGGAAACATTGAAGATCTTTCACCATATTAGAATATTGTGTTCCATGTTTCCAATGACGTTAAAATATTATGGTCCTTAGGAATGTTTTTGTGTAATGTAATAAATATTCATCCAAAAAGATGTAATATCCATGTATGAGAATCCTAGGTCTTTACACCTTTAACAAAATGGCGGATGATTGCACTTAGAGATCATCTTAGGTCAAAATTTAGCAAGGATGAAAAAAATAACCATGAGAATTTCTAATTCCAACATGATTAGTTAGAATCCATATAAAATACGTAAATAAAGTACAAAAAAATTAATGAAGAGGATGGAGTAGATTAGAATAATAAAGTATAGAATACATTACTTTAATTTCCAAACAACGGCTAATAATAACACCCTAAATAAGAGTAACCAAGGGATAAAAGTGGGGCTCATCTCCCTACTAGTATGCACAAGTGGAGGGAAAGGTGGGATGACCCTTATTAAATTAAAAGGGGGGATAAATGTAATTATTCCCCTATAAATACCACAAGAGATATGATGGAATCCATCAGTGGGTATATGATTCTACTATAGTTTTGGCTGCAATAGGCACTAGACCTCTCTTGGGGATCCTCTAATCTCCAAGGATGTCACTAAATCCTCCAACTATGTCTAAAACACTTTTTTGAGGTGTTACAAGTCTCAAATCCCTATTTTGAATCTAAAATAAAAAAATTCCAACCTACTAAATGAAATATTTTAAATTACCTTAAGATTTTTCACACCTATATATACATAGGATCTTACAATCACTCTTCCATAATTCTTATCACACTCAGGAAGTCATAGTGTACATATAAACATAAATCATGACTTGCCTCAGTTGCAAATTCATGTTAAAATGGCTATGTTCTATCATAGAATGCCCAAATCACTATGTAATGGCTACTTTAAACATGAGGCATTGAATTACCAAACACCTGATCCAATTCATGCATCTTCCCTAAGAATCAGGATGGCACTCCACAACACCCATATATCATAAGACACTAAAATATCCTCATATAATTGATCTTTTATCCTATGGTGTTCCCCACCATTGGAATTAACTCAGTTTCTCTAATTTTGATCCACAAAACTTCCTACAAACAAAAAAATACCAAAAAACCTATCCTATTTTCTAATGATGTGGATGGTATAGTATCTAAAACCTTCACCTAAACACAAGTGAAAACCCCAATCTAATTCTCATTCAACTATTTACTCCTGATTACAAAATAAATTGACGAGTCTTCTTCATCAAATAATTATACAATCACATCATCTTTTATTTAGAAATAATCAACCAATTCTTGAAATATACCTATTATATCCCAATGATTCATTTGGTGTGTTTTCCCAATCAATGCATCCAACCACTTTCCAAGCCATTATTTAGACCTCCTATTGCTGATCTATCTCAAAGAAACTTAGCCTTATCCCCTGATGCACTTCAAAATCACCCGATCATGATACCTTTATTTCAAGATACAACATGTGATCATCCAAGTGTACACACTAGTGTCTTTACATGAAAATAGTTGTGATATTTTTATTAGATCCTCAATTAGATAAACCCACACCATACTTTCCATGAGCATAGACATGTTCTAAATTCAACACATTTGGGTCATTATAAACTATCTTGATCCCAATGCCCATGCTCAGAAACATCCAGGTAATGTATCTAAATTTATACTTGGTATATATCGATGAATCTAGATGTATACAGTTCAATTTATTAACCAAAATTAGAATTCCAAAATGATCATCCAAAGACCAATCCCATAATCCTACAACCCTTCTCACACAAGGGTAAAATAACCATGAATGACATGATTCTCCCCACCATAACAGTACCATTTTCACCACTTCACATTATCAAAACCAAACACCATAACCCACTCCCAGTCCATATCCAAATGTGATGACTAGATGTGCACAAACCATATCATTCCCAATATCCATCACTATATCAATTTTTGTCTGCTCCCAAATCATAATGAGGGACATTCTTTAAAATGTCCAATAGAGAACTCCCCACCATATATCTCTACTTAAACTACTCCTCGAGTGCATTATCAATAGGTTCCATCATTGCACACATGTCATTCCTCCTAGGAAACACTCATTTCCTCCTATAAAACACTTTCCATTAACCAACTCTTAGGTCGACCATGTCACCACACCCGATCCATTTCCATAAAATCCCTCGCCACAGAGAGAAATCCTCATTTCCATCAAACCTCAGGAAACCTATCCCAAAAACAAAAATTAATATCATTGGTCTTCAGCTCATATATGTCCACATATTGATCCATGTCTCAAAGTTTTCACACATAACCATTGTGTGCTACCTAAACTACTCCAAACACAATGGGTATACACTCCCATACCACTAAGTCATAGAACTTGACTCATGATTCCATGAGTCTTTTGTAATCAAAACTAGGTTGGAACACCAATATCACTAACCATGATCCCTAGCACATTAGATATTCAAGCTAACATAATGCTTATCCACCACTCAACACCATAATGAATCCTCAAGAATTTACCCATGCTCAAAGAACATTCAAAAGTGAACCCAAGAACCTTAAGGTTAGGCATCCAAAGAATCATACCCATAAAAATACCTCCCAAGAAAAAGGCCTAAGTAATTAAGGTTCCTTCTTAAAGACACTATGGTTCTACCTTTCATATATCATCTACTTTATATCACCTCCTTGAATCAATTTAATAACCCAAAGCACTCACTAGTGCTTCCCACTGATAATCCACTAGTAAACTCGAGGCAACCGCTCTCGTGTAGGTTACCCTCACATTAAACACAAGTATTCGACTCTCTAATTTCATGAGTTGTTCCAGAAGTTTCTCTAATTCCACCCACTTATCATTTATAAAATATCACATCTCACTAGGTCATAATCAAAAGAAACACTTATCTGGTCCCATATCAAACATCATTTTATCCATACATGTGCCAAATTAATCACTCAAGGGTCTCATGAACACCATGTAATCGCATGAAAAATCAATAGCCTATGAAGGAACTAATTATCATTTGGAATCCTCACACTGTACCAACCCATGATGAATCACATCTCAATCTAGTCCTTGTAACATCATCCTAGAGAATATGTGTTAGGAAAATAAGTTATAAAGGCTATATAGAGTAAAATTTTATTCTAAAATATATGGAAAAAAACTATATAGGTTGTTACTATAACTTTAAATATCAAAACCTGCATAATACTCTCTATAAATGGGGTTTATCTACAATAAATTAAATTCATTTTTGACCCCTTGGGGTTTCTAAAATTCACTTATTAAAGGGACTATATTACCATCATTTCCATAATTTATCTCACCATAGGATCAATAATAATTCCCACCATAATAAAATATGTGTACACAAGTTGTTCTAACTAAGTAGGATTCCACCATATAATATAAGTAAAAATTCCGTATGAGAATTTAATAACACTTTTAATAGTTGAGCCTTATTCTTTTTTGAAACAATCACACTAATCGGCATATATATCATGTGAGTCATATATTTTGGATGTGACGCATGAGACACCTCATGCCACTAGAGGACCAAGGAAAAATAAAAAATCACCCTCTTGCCAATGGTCCAAGATCCAAGGTCCATGAACCATGAGTCATAAATCTCAAACACCCAAGTACATAATTCTAGGTGAAAATCAAGAAAACATAACTTTAGAAACCAACAACATCAATCCAATACCTGGTAATCGGGACTTCCCTCAAGAAAGGAATTCACGAAGAATGTTACCGAGTTTAATAAAAAATCTCTTGCAAATTCCTACATATCTTTTATACCATGTACCAAATAGTAATATAGATAAAAAATCTCTGATAATAATTTATAACATTCTATCTCAGGTCACCCTGATTAAAAACCAAACTAAACAACCACAAGACCTTGGGTGCACCCTCCCATATGTCATAGGCTTCTGACTTGCAGAGGGGGTCTAAGGTAGTACCATGGAGAGACTATACCCCCTGTATCAAAGTGATTAATAATATACCAATATCCCAACACCATCCACAGAAGTAAATAATCATAGTAAATATGAATAAATAAATGTCAAGGAATAATATCATGAAATGTTAATATATTCAAACATTCATCTACACTTGATCTCCCACTACGTCGATTGTATATACAGAATGAAAAATAAAGACTAAATAAAGACTAAAATAAATGTATAGGTGGATATACTACAATCCACGAGCCTTACTACATCCAAAACTCCAAATCCCAATCGAGGTACTCCATCTTGATCATGAAATCCTAGGACTTAACCCAACTTGTTCTTATAATAAGTGTAAATATTCTTGGGTACCCAAGTTCCATGGATTCCCTAGTAGGGTGCAATCATAAAACTCAATAGGGAACTTCCAACATACTCCCATACATAACCAATAAATATAGTGTATTTTCATGTATCATATATAGAATAAATAATAACATTTGAAACATAAATAAAATTATTGGACAGAAATACCCTCTTCAACCAGTGCTGGAATGTCTCTGAGGACATAATATGGACTATATCAAACCATGTTCCATTTACCAAACTATTTGAGATCATTAGGTTTGTGACCCCTATCGATTATACCATCTTTAACTAGTTTCGAGGTGTCTCTGATCATGTCCTGATGACCATGCCATCCAATATAATTGACCCTGATCTCCCTGGTATATAGATAATAACACAGACCTATGGAATGCTCCTAGAAAGCTCTGTACTAGTATATTGTATCATCCTCAATCCCCATAAACATGAAATCCCCATAAATAGTATCATATACCTTCCCTACCATATTTTTCTCATCCATGGTCATAATCCCACAAGTATCACAGACCTCCCAAATAGAAATTTTCTCGGTCAGGTTTCACCAAATAAAACATCACCCCTAGGTAATTTTTTAAATCAAATAAAATATTTTCCCCAATGGATTTTTCCAATCAAAAATAAAAACAACAAATAATTAAATAATAATGATCAAGAACTTGAGGTAATCCTATTCCCAATCTTAGCCATGGGATATGTCTCTAGGGTATCTCTCATGGCCAAGACCTTAGACATGTATCCTGAGTCATCACTCCTTTCTACCTAGAGGTCCCTAGGTTGCCTAACACTAGGTCCACTACACCCTATCTATTTAATTTTGGATAAATAACACCCCTAATGATATTACTTTATCCTTATGCACATAGTAAAATCTATATCCTTGGCCATTAATAGTCAAGATATTGAGCAAGTACACAAGGGTCTATCATGTCCCTCAACACTTCGTGTAACTTGATCATAGGATTTAATTTTTATTACACAATGTAATTAATTTTAAAGACTAATAACACATAATGTTATTGGGGTATTCATACCACATGCATATAAATAAAAACATAATACCAAATATTTTATCCATAAGGACCGCTTACCTAAAACCAAAGAAAACCCCTTTTTAAAGTGTCCTGGTAGCTCTTGTCAAGGATCACCAGGTCCATCCGTCCATTATCCAAAATAGAGATGCCATATCTCAATCCCAAACTAAAAAAAATAATTAATTATAATTTAATTATAACTAACTAATTAACTATAAATAATTTATAATATTTTTACATTTAGATTTAAATAGGAATAAACACCTAGAAGATCACTGATCAACCTTTTTTCTCTGGAACCACAACCAAACACTCACTAGTTTCCTACAGAACACTCTCAACCAAATTTCTATCCAAATACCAAACCTACAGCACCATGCCATTTTAAAAATCAATTTAATTTTTAATTTAATCCCTTAAAAACTCTCATGGTGGCACACCATTGATGAAATAATAAACGAAGGAACCTAGAGGTCATCTTGGGACATACTCTAACTAGGATAAACAAAATCTCCATGAGAATTGACCAATTCTTCTATGATTAGGTGGAATTTGTATCATATCACTAAATTAAGAACTCAAAGATTATAGAATATGGAGGATGAGGTGAGCAGAATCCAATGTAATAGAATATGTACCTTGAATCACTAAAGAATAGAAAAAAATCACACCCTAAACAAGGAGGACATAATAGAGAAAAGGGGTATTGACTCATTTTTTGTACACATAAGAAGAGGAAAAGGGCTTCCCTATTTTAATATTTGAAGTATTGAAGAAATTTAATTCTCCCCCCTTAAAATACCATAGTATATTTTGTGGTATTTATAAATATTTTCTAATATTACCATATATCATCAGCCAATTAGTGGTTCTACAACAAATTTCGTTGTAGTAGCCACATAACCTCTCCCAAGGATCCTCCGAGCCCTTGAGACACCTCCCAAGATTCAAAAAATGTCTAAAATATCTTTTTTTAGGTTCTCCATGCCTCATAGACTTCTTCTAAATCTAGAATAAAAATTTTACTTGCCAACTAAACTTGACGATTCAAATTCCATCGAGAATGTTCACACCAATACATACATGAGATATTAGAAATTTAATTAGAAATGAGTTGGTTTTTATAAATAATATCAATAATAAATGTGAGAATATAAGAAAAAAACTTTATTACTGTAAAAAAATTATTTTAAAATTGAATACATTCAGTTTGATGACATATTTTCACATATTTAAAGGCTTGTGGAAATCATAATTTCATTTCTTATCACATGAAATATGAAGTAAATGTTTATAAAATAGATATGAATTCTTATTTATTAAATTTTAATCTTGTAGAAGAAGTTTTATTTAATAGATTTAGGGTTTATAAATTACATTTATTTCATAAAACTTTATAGGTTAGAGAAATATTTGTATTCATTGAAATGGTATCCTAGAGACTAGTTTTGGAATTTTAAATATTCATTGAAAGAAATAAATTCCATTAAATTAATGGTTGTTAAAAAACTCTATGTAAAATATATAAACTTAATTATTCTCAGTTTAATTATTTATATTGATTTGATATTTTTATAAGAGATATGGATTTCCCCTGTTAACAATTTTCAAAAGAAATAATAAAATATTTCCAGATTATTATTCTTGGTAAATTGAAATTATTTTTGGGATTACTAGTTTAATGGGAAAATTTATCTTCTTATCTAGAGATAAATATTCCAAGGTATTGTGGAATGAATTTGGAATGCAAGTCTCTAAATAGGTTCTTACACCCATTAAAATTGGTTTAAAGTTTAGAAAGGATAATATAGTTCAATGTATGAATTAAAAAAATTAGAAAAATAATTTGAATAACATTTTACTAAATAGTATCTTAGACAAAAAAAACTTAATAATGGTTTTTCATGAGTAATTTCAATGTGATTCTTAATAATAACATGTGAATGCTACTAAAATAATTTTTAGATATATCAAATGGACTATGAAATATAAATTTCAAAATGAAATTGGTAAGAAGATAGATTTTTTTGTTAGTAATGTTGATTATTAGGATGGAAGAATTGATAAAAAGAAATTAACATTATGTGTTATATTTTTTCTTAGATAATGTTACATGAGATTGAATTTAATAAAGATAAATTTTTTGAAATTATTTACTATATAAGATACATATGTGTCGGCTATATAGGATTATATATATGTGATTTTGAAGGATAAGCTGAAATATCTAAAGGTAAAATGTTAAAACCCCATTAATAATTGTATATGATAATCAAAGTGTAATAAATTTATCAAAGAATCCGGTGCAAAACTCAAGGTCAAGGTATATTGATATTCAATGTAACATTATAAAATATAATGTTTTAAATGAGATTATGATTCTTAAGTATATTTATATATTTATTTTGATAGTAAATATATTTTTAAAGTCTTTTCCTAAGGATTAATTTGAATAGATATAGATAAAAATGAATGTTCAATATTTCCCTATTACACAAGGTATGTTGGAAACGCCCCATTTTTATTTGGATTCATTTAAAAAATGTGTAGAATGGACATAACTCAAGTGACTTGTTTATTTTTCAAGAATTTAAAAGTTTTTTATTAATAATTGGGGTTATAAGTTTAAATGAGTAAATAAAAAAGGGATATATAATCAATTTTATAATCAAATAACTAATTGCCACAAGGGGTGGAATTTTTTCAAAATGGTTTGGAATTTCTCTCAAAAAGTTTGTTTTATAAATTATTGTGTTGTAAATACATTTTTATCTTCAAGAAAATTATATTAATTTATTTTATTCATTATACTGATAATAAATCTAAATAGGGAGATTTAATAACCTACATAATTAATGAATTTATATTTTTTGTAAATATTGGTTATATTTTTTTATCAATATCATTTGAAAAGTATTAAAGACATTGGAAATGTTTTTTATATTACTTTATATATTTGAAGAAGTGTGGAGAAGTTTGGAATATGTATTAATTTAGGAACTAGAAATTAATCTATTTATGTATGATTGTATTGAGTTGTTCAAAGGCTATGTATGTTAGTATGAAATGATCAAATCTCTATGAATGATTTATTTTTTCCAGTGAAAGTGAGTTTATGAGGAAAGCCTGATTATGTATGATTGAACTAAACTTGAAACAAGAAAAATAACATTAAATTGTAATTTCATATGTTTATTAGATATTCAACTAAAATGTAAATAGGATATATAAGATTTATTTGAATCATGTAATTTTGAAAAAAGTTTTTTAAGGATCATTGAATATTGTAATTATAATTCCCAAAATAGACTCAATTTATAGTAACTTTATCAGAACACCATTTGACCCTAGGTGTGCCTCATCATACATTAAAGGTTTCTAACTAGTAGTGATGGATAATAAGGTAATTTTAGAGGGATTGTTTCATCTAAATATAAGTGAAAAAATAAAAAAATAACATAAAAATAAACTTTAAATAATAGGAAATAAAAATCCAAAACAAACATATGATAAGAAAATAAACTTCTAAAATTTTATCCCAATTAATAGAAAATAACAAGGATTTATCATAGTTTGATCACATATGTACAAGCACAAAATTAAAAAAAACCTCATAATACTATTGAACAACTCGACCCATCAGTAAAACCATAATATACCTAATGTATGAAAATAATAATTTCTATTCATGAAAAAATACATCCCAAAAATTTATCAAAAATAAATATGGATTTAAGTAATATCTCCATTAATCTACCACTTGCAGTAATAGTTAATAGTTGTTGTTTCATTTCACCTTATATTGTATCATATATAATAACTTATGAAAACATATCCAAAACTCATTTTATATATATTACAAAATACATTTTGAAATATATCATTAACCCCACCTTATATCACATCATATGTAATAACCTATGAATAACCATCTAAAACACTTTTTGGATTAACCCTAAAACACTTTTAGAGTATCTCTCTAAGTCAAACAAGATTCTAATTCAGTCAACCAAAAATTGTTCCCCTAAAGGCTTTTATATCATTAACAAAAAAATATAAATCTATGGATCCATATATGGAATCAAAGAGTGGCCTATAGAAAAGTGTCAATGCTACTCAAGCTATAAATGGATCTGGAATGATCTCTATTAAAACATGTATCTCTAATCATGTTCCCACCATTCTGAATCATATGAAAACAATCATTCTTATATTTTCCATTTTTATAATGAATTGAGTTATCATGGGACATAGAAAATAAAAATACCATATAGCCAACTCATATTTTCTTAATTCTCTGAGGGTGGACTGAATTGATCGGTGAATATATCACATGTCATTAATCCTTATAGATAAGCACATCACATGTCCCGTATCTGGATTGATATATAATATCTAGGTGTAATCCCAAACTCTCATTCTATCTTAATTGAGGTCCCAAATGTCCTACGCATCATACAAGAGGAAAATATCATCTTGGTTAAGATCCAATAGATGACATGCTCACCAACATACTCAAACACCATCATATTAGCTAATTATTATGTTTAATTGTGTAAGTAGGGTATCAAAGTTTGTAGTTTCTCTTGATACGTATGTCACCAAACATAGTTAGTGGGGACTCAAATATGATCCACAAACCACTTTTATACCAAATACATATTTATGAAACTCCATGTGGTATACATAGAGGGTCATCTAGTGAACAAAAAGGATCATATTCTCTATATTGTGCATCATAAGCATATTCTATAAATCTATAGAAGAATATTTCTCATGATAACTGTAAAATTTCATTATAAAAAGTGGTAAAAAATGAATAACATCGGTTAGGGATTAACTCAAAGTTATTCTTTGTGAGTTAAATTATCATTAAACCTATCAAAATGTATATATATATATATATATGTATGTATACAACATAATAGAATGATAAAATGGATTTTTCATTTCACATAAAACATTTTAGTATTGTTAAATTATTTAATAATGTTTTACAAAACCAACATAAGTACTAGTTTATCATATCATATATGATAATATTTTTTATCAGCCCTATGTCCACTACACTTTGAGTTTTTAACACATTACATCATATATAATACACATAACATTTATATGTGACCATATGATAAAACCCTCCCACTAAACTATTTAGTGAGAATCATCTATGAAGTAAGCTAATTTAAATAATGAAGTGATGTAGGAATCATATTACCTACAGTTCAAGTTCATAAACATATTCAAACATCTTAAATTCACAATATAACATGATATGATGGTAACTTGTGTTTTCTACCTATAACTCATTCTAAGTTTATCATCATCATCCCGGGAACCCAATTCCATCAAATTTTTTTCCTTGAAATAATGTAAATACTTGGATTATTTTTTACTAATATATCCTAACTCTCTTAGAATATTAAGTAAAAATTCACATTAAAAATTTATTGGTATAATTATTTATTTGATAAATTTGAAATTATTTAAGTCCAAAAATACTCCCACTAGACCCTTAGACACTATTCTTTTTAAAATATCATGATAAGAAACAAAAACCCTTTTTTGTTAGGATATAATTTTTCCCCCATTCAACAGTAAAATTAAACAAATAATCTATTGCTTCCATATCATATATGTTATTATATGTGTTTGTAACATTATTTATTTTAAAAAATACTTTATTAAAATATACCACTAGTAGGTGGTGGGAAAACATTTCCAAATGTTTTAAAAAATACTTGGATGATCATTTTATCATGGATAAAACACTTTTATTTGTTTATTCTTATAAAAACTTGTTATAGAAATTGATGAATCATAAACCATGTGTATACAATTAATCATCTCATTAATGTTCACAAAAACTCTTTATAATCAAACAACTTCTCTTATCACTTAGGGAAAATGATGTGAAGATACTCTTCTTTTACTTAGATTCATTTGAGCATGATAAAACCCTTTACATTCAAATCCTCAATGTAGTAACAATTTACTTCATCTTATGAATATAAAATACAAGATGAAACAATTATTACTTTGATTTTAAACTCTTGAATATTTACAACACTTCTTAAAATAGAAATTATGTATCATATACACTTTAAAATATAGTAATTAATTTTTATAACATTTATACCATACATGGAAATTCCATGGAGTTTTAAAAATACCTTTTGGTATATCATGGATAATCCAATCATATTTAATTATTATTATTACTTCTTGAAAATCCTATGTTATAATGACCTTGATTAGATTCGTAAATAAATATTGTTAAACTTTTCAACAAACATTTCTTCATTCAGTTTGAAAATTTACCTTCTTTTATAATCTATACAGTACTTTAGAACATATAAATAATATCCATGTTTCATATATATTACCAACACTTTGAGAATATTGGAAAAAAATTATCTAAATTCAATCATATTGTTATAACATCCATAGATGATAATAGGATAAATTCCCTAACCATAACATGACATTTTTCATCTAATGACTTTGAAACCTTGAATGACTCACTCTTTGATTCCATAATAATGTAGATTAACTTGTTAAAAAAGTTTAAAACTTTGTTACTAAGGATGGAATTATTCTTTGATATATAATTTCCCTTAATAATGTTCCTTATATCACCAATATTTCCAAAGAAATTTTCTTAATTTAAAACTCTAAGGAGTTTATTACATTAAGTTTCTCCTTATCAATTATTGATCATAGAGTTTACATTGATGATGATTATTATATTATCTTCAACAAAAGATTTTTTCAAATGTTTATTAGGTATTATTAACCATTTAATATATTCTTTTATTAAATAGTATCATACTAAAAGTATTACCCCTTTTAAAATTCATCATAACCATTCATAGGCCAAGATATATATTTCACTATGAAATGATTCTGATATGGATTTTCTCTCATCACTTCATTATTTATGTAGGGAATCATCCCAATATATAATATATGATTCCTGGATAGTTGAGCGGACAACCCTATTCCCAGTCTATCATAAGGATAAACACAACTATATTCCTTTAGTATCTTTCCTAAGGGTTTCCCAACTAATTGTAACTCAAAACATGTTCCAAGAAAGAAAAAAAAAGATAATTCATGAGCATCATGATGGTGATGAACATACCGAAAGATTATTCATTTTTATCTATCACTTTATTTCCTTAAAATGTAATTTAGGGGAACCCTTTTTGGGCATAACCTACCCTGCAGAATGATCAAGGTCTTGAAAAGTGTTGCTTTTAAAGGAATCTTACACTTTGTATTTTAAGAGGATTTTAATCTCACCATGTTATATCATGTAATTCTTTTTATGTATGAAAACTTCTAGTAATTTAGTTTGGAATTCTATTCCATCCACTAAACCAATATATTAAAATCATATGGATGTTTAACTCTTTACACAACCCACAAGTTTGTGTTAATTATCCAAAAATAAATTTCAAATATATTCATACATATTCAAATTCATTATTTTCATAAGATACAAGAACATTTCATCTAAAGGCATAGAGATATATGAGATTAACAGTCTCCACAGGAGTAAGCTCAGAGTGACCGATATCCAACACCATTCACCAACCTAGAAAAGATATAAGCCTCCATGATGGAGAGTAATATAGCCCTAAGTCCCCTACCCTAGGATACATTACTCATGAGATAATCCAATTCATCATAAATATAAAACCTAATATACAAAAAATATATTCAATAACTAAATATATGTTCATATTTTCAATTAAAAAACGATGTCAAGGTAGATAAAAAACTAAATTCCTTATCACACCTAGCATGTAATGAAAGGTTATTTTTAAAATCTATTTAACAAATAAATTAAATCATTTTTCATTCATTATATAAAAAATTTATAACCATGAATAAAGTAGGGAATAAAATTTAAATAAATGAAAAATTCAAATATTTAAATGAGAGATAAATATTTATTAACAATTCATAAATAAAATATTATTATAAACCCTTTTATAATTATCATCTTTAACATTATGGACATTCTCTAATTTTTAAAATAAACATTTTATATTCATTTTACTATGAACTATTTCAAATTTATCATTTTATGTCATTTTAATTTTAAATATATGATATTATATGAATTATAAATAATTTATAATTCAATTTCTACTATGTAAAAATTTTACATAAACGAAATATCATATACCTAATAATTATTTAAACCTTGAAGATATTAATCATAAAAACACTTTTGATGTGGCTTAAATAATATCTAAATAGGGCCTCCATTTATTTTTAAACAATTAAAAATGATTAATTATGAACTATTTATAATTCATATATCAACATTTTATATTTTATAATTATATACTAATTAATAACCCTTAATAAATTATTACTTATTATTTATAAATAAACAATTTTATTTCTATATCATAATTTATTCCATATAATTTTATTAAAAGGTATTTCAAATATTAGCATTTTATATTTGGGGGAAAATCTTACATAAAAAATAAATTAATTATAAAAAAAATATAGTTAATTAATTTATAAAACTTTTTTAAATTAAAATTTCATAAAATGACTTTCATAATGATTTATAAACATTTTATAGCCCATTAAGACCATTTTATATGTTAAAAACATTTTATTAACAATTATAAAGCAATTCTGAATACCCTTACACATAAGGGTATTCCTGTGTGAGGATAAAACCTTCTACACTTATGTAGGCCTTCTATAAGACCTTGTGTAAGGTAATTCACTACTTGTTATATCCCAATATTTTAAAATAATAACATTTTGTTTGATATTATATAATGCACGCAACACAGAGCTAAAATGACCCTGAAATATTATTATTTAATTATGATAATTAAAACATAACAATTGAATTGGAGGTTATTACTAGGAATAACTAAGTTATGAAATATATATATAAAGGTCCCACTCAAAAATAATGTATTTATTAATTCTTAATAACTAAACATTTATTTTTTATTAAATCATAATATGCATCAAAAATATTTTTCCTTCAAAATGATTTTGATTGGTTTTTGTGTAAAAATATTATATTTAATTTTTTACACTTTTATAAAATGTATTTTATAAAATAAATTTTATTTTCTAAATTAGTATATCAAAATAATCTTAGGTTTAGTTTTTTATAATTTTCTGAAAAAATTGATTTTTTAATGAATAGTGAAAAATAATTATTTTTACTGGAAATTTTCTTTTTTCTAGCATTTACAATGTTAAAATTTGTTTTCAATTTTTTTAAAATTAAAATTTTATATATTATATTATTATTAATCCAATTAATTTCATTAGAATCTATTTTATGGTTGAACTTTGTATAAAGACATTTTTTATACGTAAAAAAGAATATTTTTTTGAAGAAGAAAAATTTGTCGTGTTTTTCATTTTTATCTTAAATTAGTTTCAGAAACATATAGAGATTGAATCCTAAGAAATTGATACTAAATTTTAAATTAGTAAGTTTAAATTTAGTACATAGGTCCGTTTTGTTTTTGTTCATTATGAATATTAACTATAGTAACATTTTGTTACCACAGCGAAGGTAAAATGAGTTAATTATGAATAAAAATAAGTTTTAAGGTTGCCAATTTTTATATTAATTATTATCAGATGAATTTAATTATAACCTTATTACATTATTTCTAAAATTTAATTGTTTAAGGGACACAATTCCATGAAAATAACCTATATAATATTTAAAGAAAGGAAAAATACAACATGTCACTCTCTTACTTTTAAATATCTATTATGTGTTCACATAGGGACAAAGAAAGTTGTAAATGAATATTAGTATTTATTTTTAGAATAATTAAATTATTTTAATTATGGTAATTTATTAATAATTTTTTGTAATTATATAATTAACTTAAATTCTTATACAATGCTGATATAATATTTATTCAATTAATATAAAAATAAAATACATTATTTTAAAAATATTAAAAGTAATATAATTTGTGATATTTATAGTGTACCATGAATTTTATATATGAATATAACATTTTAATTTTGTATTAAAGTATTATATTTTAATTCAAAATTTATATTAGGTTCTTTAAAGTCAAATTAAATGAATAGTTCCAAAATTGACATTAATGATATTTTACAATACATTATATTTTTATTAAATGATTTAAATTTATAAAAAAAAATTATATTTGGAAAAATTATTGTAATATGGTTTAAAATATAAATAATGTTCCATATATAAGTAAATTTACCAATTATGGTAACATTCTTAATCATTTATGATTTAAATAGTTGTTATTGTGGTTAAGGTCAAAATAGTTAAAAAGGGGGTTAATAAAAAATATAAGGTTTAAAATGAAACCAAAACCTATAAAAATTTCATTTTATGATTTTATTTTTACCCTTAAATCCTTTTAATTTAATTCATGAACATTTGGAATCATTTTTCTTGACAATGATTTATCATATTTTAATCATTTAAGAAATACCAAGTGTGCCATCTCCCTCCCTTATAAAAGGACACCTCTACTTTATCTTCTTTACACCACTTTGAGCCTTATTTATTAAAAACCCTAGAAAATTATCTTTTAAACATCTATATTCACATTATATAGCTTCTTTTGTTCCCAAAAGACCATCCTTAGGATCCTTTACAAGTGATCTAAAGGAGTTCTTTCAAAGAATATATAATCACCTTAATTAATCATTTTCCTTTTTCTTATTATTTTACCTCCTATAAATATATTGTATTTATCATTAAATATTATATTTATTCTACTTAATTTAATAAAATTTATTATGTTTTTGAATCAATAATTATCCACCCTCTTTTTCATCAAATGGGAAGTGAAAGTATCGTTCATGCATACGTACAACTTACCATCTTCATGTAGTGATCCAATTGATTTTTCATCGCCATATTTTATGCATGGGTATTATAATGGGTTTAATATTTATATATGATATTTATGAAATAATTAAACTTCTATAATTATAATATATTATCTAATTTCTTATATTATAATCTGTCGTAAAATTATAACGTCGTTCGTACGTATGTATGGACTACCACCTCCACGAAATGATGTGATTATATTTTCCTTTACGCAATAAATGTATGGTAATAAGGATGAATTTTACAAATATTATATATATATATAATATAATAATGATTTTAGAAAGGTGAATTATATTTTACCTTCCTTTCGTTCCATTAATTAATGAAAACATCATTCATGCATACGTACGACTTGCCGTCTCCATGAGCAGTGTAATTATTTTTTATATATCTAACGTTTATGGATGATTATAAATATATATAATGAAATTATATTATATTTCTTTCACAATTTATATTCTATATATGATATAACCAAGATCAAAGTTAAAGGACTAGAATTATTGAACTGAAATTATTAAAAAAAATGAAACAATTAACACTTGAAAATAATAATTTTAATAAGGATTTATTGATAAATATTTGTTGAAATGTTATAAAGGGGTAATATCTAATATTATAATTATTTAAATGATTGTTTATATAATTATAATAAATTTTAATTTATAATGCAGTAGGATGGATAACATTTAAAGCTAGTGGAACTCAAGGTAAGGGTTATATGTTCCAATCTCATTATTTATCAAGATTGTTTATGGCTAAGTTCCAATGATGAAATATTATAGTATAACACAAAAGAAACTCATGAATTTTATTATGATCTGGTTATTTCATTTAATTTCAAGTTTTACATTCATTTTCCTTTATTTATGAAGTCAATATACTGAAAGTATGTTTTTAAGGAAAACTAACTTTATTTCTCTCTTCATTTGAAAAACCATTTTCTTCCATATCCATGTTTTACAAACATGTTTTCAAGAACACTTTTAAAATGATCCTATGATTTTTTAAAATCATTTTTACCCGTTATTTATTTTTTAATAATCTATTTAAAAGAAATGTTCTTTTTTTATTTTTAGAATGAGGTAATTGTTTAGTTTTCACAAGAATATAAAATATGTTTTCTTTTAACTTATATGACATGAACAGAATTTATCACTATAATAAACACTCAATATTTTAAATATTCCATTAAAATTTCTCAGTTTTCTTAATGAAATTTTTTTCCTAAATATTTGGGAATTTTAAATATTTTGCATAACTGATTTCAAAGAGAAAATAGTATTTTCATTATGAAATGTTCCAAGTGATATTTTAATATAAATTTTCATCTAAGTTGGAATCCTTATATGTTACATAAGTTTTATTAGAAATGTGATTTAACAAAACTATAGATATTCTTTATCTAGATATTTTATGATTACGATCAAAATATTCTTATGAAACCCATACCATTTCCACGGGTTATTTTATAATGAATTGATGAAATGTTTGGAAAACTCATTTCCTTCCACAAGTTATGCTATGATGAAAATTTTATGAAAACTATTTCTTTTATAGGGGTCACTACAACAAATATAGCCTTTAAAAGTGTTATAAAATTCCATTTATAGTGCTAAAAAACGTTGTTAATCTCAGCGAAAATAAAGGGGGTCCCTTTTATCAACGCTAAAAAAAGTACAGATAAAGAACCCTTTTAACAGCACTAAAAAGGCCTGGATAAAAGGGGTCTTTTATTAGTGTGAAAAAAAGCGTTGATAAAATGTTTATTTATCAGCGCTTCTTTTTATCTCTGTTAAAAGTGGTCTTTATTAGTTCTTTTTTAAAAGCACTCATAAAAGTTTAAAATTTAAAAAGACATTCTACATATCAGAGGGGGGTTTTAACAATACTAGACTATAGAGACCCAAATATTGTCATACATGGACATTACATTACTTTTTCGGAATACTTAATACATAACAAAAACAGAAACACAAAGACCGTAATAGTTTATTGTCTTTGGAAACATGGAATATAATCTTCTAATAATGGTGAAAGATCTTCAACATCTCCTATAAAGATCTTCCCCTTTTGTTTTCTTACCTAAAACATTTCTTTATATCCTGGGGAAAAGAAAAAATATAAAGGTTGAGCTCAAATGCTCAGTAAGGGTAAGCATGGGGAAAATAAAACAAACCATATACATTTGAACTTCAAAACATGAACATAATATTTAAACATCAAAATATTGAGCAATGACATAAAACATGGAAGTGCGTAGGGAATAGATCATAATGGATCATCAATCATGATAAAATATCATGGGAATAAAACATGTAATTATGGCAACCATTAATCACATTTTATGATTTCCATAGTAGCCAAGGCATTGCTGTCAAGACCATCTTAGTGGACAAATTCCCTTTCTGAATCGAGTTCACTCCTCGTTCCAGTCCTGTATCACTGAACCAGATTAACTTTTCATTCTAGCCATGTCTATCTCATGAGATATAAATATTTACCCAATTCATTGGAGGGAGATATAGGTCTCACCCATCTCATAATGAAATCATTCTTACGTGTTCCACAACATGAACATAAATCATTCATCATTACCCAAAGAATAAAATGGGTTTCATAAACATCATCCCATCATAACATAATCTATATAAAAAAATGGATATCATTTCATCATAATAAAATTGAAACCATGTAAATCATAGAGACATTATACTTGAAACATACACATATGAAATAATTCCATCTTATATGGAAAATGTCTTTGATAAAACGCTTGAAATTAATTCTAGAGGAAAACATCCTTCTTCAAAATCATTTTCTTTTCACAAAAAGCCATGCAATTTTAAAAGAAAAGGATTTTGTTGAAAAATAATAATTAAATCTTGTAGATTAAGATTCATGAAAATAAAGCGTTTTGAAACCATAAAAATCCGTTCATGTCGTATAAGTTTAAAAAAACATTCTCCTCGTACTTTTTCCGGAAAAGTCAAAAAAGTTCCTCGTATGGTTAACAAAAGAAAGATTCCTTCCAAAACAGGTGGTAAAAGTCAAAAATGGGTAAAAAGGACATTAAACATACATGAAAAAAAATTAGAAAACATGGACATGGATGATAACAATAACCACAGTAAATACTTACGAATAACAATCTCAGATAAGAATGAGATTGGAATAGTTATCCCTTACAAAGAACTTTTTGTAAATAAAATAGATCACTTATGTGTATTCACTATAAGGTCACATAAAGAAAGTATAAATACATGATAAGTTATAAAAATTCATTTCTCACATAATCCAAGAACGACATAAACAAGAAAGATAAGATCAACCCAAATAACGGAAATTGGGTTAAGAAGTTCCCTTACCTCGTGTTAAATAAAAGTCAAAAGTTACTATTCACCAACAATTATTTTCATATTATTGAACCTCATTTTACTTCTTGATAACAACCATGTATGACTTATTTTTTAAATTCAATTCATATAAGTGGTAAAATTTCATTTAAATGAAAGAGTCGGTTTTTTTAACTACCACTAAGTGGTTTCACTATTCATCAAAAATTGAAATTTTTCAGAAAAATACCAAAAATTCAGCCTAAGATATATTTGATATTCCGAATTCAAAAATGATGTCTATTTTTAAAAATTCAAAACATATAATTTTCATTAATTAATTTTAAAATTAATTCTCGTTATCAAAACAAATAGCGTGTTTTTAAGAAACAATAACCATCAAAAGATCGACACTTGTTTATGTCCAATTTCAAAGTGGAATTAATTCCAATGAACAACATTGGATTAAATGGTAAAAATATATTATAATTACACTTTAAAACCAATTAAAAATATAATCTAACCACATAAATTACTGTGATGAAAAAAGTTGTTTTAAATTAAAATATAGCGTGTTTTTACTATTCATTAAAATATGAAAGTTATCAGAATAACACGAAAAATTTATCCAAATTAAATTTTTATATAATGATTCCAAGGAAGAATTTTATTTTGTCAAATTGAACTTATAAACATGTAAAAAACTATATTTAAAGTGGGTGTGCCATCAAAAGGCGACAAAACTGCATTTTTTGAAAAATACTTATTTTACCCGAAAAAATTATTTTGTTCTCATACCATGTTCTAGAAAATGTGTAAGATGAATAATAAAATTCAAAAATGTAATTAATACTATTCATAATGTCTATTCCATAATAAAATTATAACCATATGTCGTTGTTTAGTGAAACTTGGTATTGCGTACAACACATGCTATTGAGGAAGGTCGTGATTGCATGTAATGCAAGCCAAGTCAGGGTTGCATGTTGTGCAAGACTCCTTCATTGTTACGTATAACATAATCCAACCATATTTCATTTATACATTTAAAATATATATATATATATATACTCAATGTTTTGTAGAATAACTATTATCAAACGAACATGAAATTGTGTGTAACATGATCCAAGAATAGTGTGGCATATACTGCAAGATAATACAGTGTTGTGTATAGTGCAATGTAATCTTGGTGTAGCGTACAATAGAAGATATGAAAAAATAATATATCTCATAAAATCTTGGGGTGTTATATTCTACCCCCCTTAAAATGAATTTCACCCTCAAAATTCGTCGGGGTTATAAATGGTTTATTACTTGAGAGTTTCTTTCATAGAAACCCACATCATAAAAAGGAATACTAAAACTTAATTTTTAAAAATGAACTTTAGAAACAAAATGGATACCCAAAGTAACTCATCACTTGGGTTCCCACATAGGAGAACATAAGTGAAAATATGGATATGGAATAGAAATATAACCATCAACTTCTGATGAAGAGTGGTAGAGGACATGGCTATGAAAAATCCAGAAATCACAAAGCCATAAATTTGTGATGATCTAAGGTACCATCTGATTCATCAGATATAAGGTCACTAGAAAAACATTTTTGGTTTTCAATATCATTTCCCAAATGTTGAATAATTTTTTTTTGAATTAAAAGAAATACTTACTTTATTTTGGTACAATCTCACTGTTGGTTATTCCTTGAACAATTTCCACTTCATCTCTTAAAGAAACGAAGTTGAATTTGTCATTCATGAAGTGTTAGTATATCATGCTATAGAATTATAGGTCATTCCATCTGTCTCAAAAAAAAGTTATCAAAAGTTATTAAATATACATAATTCCATCTATAGTGATATTAATCCTATATGGTTCCTATAATGGACTTATACCAATTAATAAATTAAAACTAATTTATACTAACCGAGGACTTCCTGTAGGCCAGTGGTAGGCGATAAAGGCCTGTCACACTTTGGTTGTGGGTTTGATTATCGCAACCTTGTATGACGTGACGGGTTGTCGTCCGTCCTGCAGGAAGTCCTTTTTCTAAAACTACACTATAATAAAATTACATAAATTATATCGAAAAAAAGTCTTAGCCTTAAACAATACTGTCTGATGTCTGACATAATCCATTCCAATCTTTAGACTTATCCAAAATACATCTTTCCAATCTTATAGTATAAAGAAAATGATTACTGGAAAGGTCACATAATAAGCAAGTGAATACCATCATTTATCCCCCATATATCGTAAGATATATCTTGTTGATCACATTCCAAACATGTGAATACCTTAATCATGTATTCTCATAAATTACCATAGAACCATAGTGAAAATATGAATGCTGTCAAAAGGTAACTCTTTCTACATACCAAAATCCCAAAAATTCTATATACTCAAACCATGATATCACTTTGTCATTATATCAGTCATGAGCTCATTAATAATATCAAACATTTCATTATCTCTTTATCCCTTCTTTATGCACATATTTGGTGGTTTCCAAAAATATCTGAATAACCTTTCATGGTTACCGGTACCATTCAACATATAATTTCAAAAACATAAGGAAAAAAATTGTGTAACAATCCTTAGATGTCTCTTTATTCCATAGTACCATGAGATTACTTATACAACATTACTCTTGATAAACATGTCATCATTCCACTACCTTATTAAACCATTGACTGATCTTGAACAATTCTTTCATCTCACATATCATTTTTAGTCTCTTAATCATCATCAACATAAATACTACCCATACGACCATGCTGATTCTCTTCATGAGATTTTCCCTTAGGGCATTGGTTTGCATAATGCCCGTACATTCCATATTTAAAACATTTAACCATTTTTGATGTCTTAGAAATACTATTATCCTTGTCCATGGTGTTAACTGAACCTTTTCCTTTGAAATTACTGGCTTTGTGTCCTTCTTTTCCACACCCAAATCATCTTCCAGTTCCTTTGAAACATTCTCCCTGATGCCTCTTCCCACATGATTTACATGGGGGAAACTGAACTTTTTTTCCTCTATGATCGCCATGAAACTCCATATTTCTCTTATTAGTTGAGTCAGGAAACTTACCAAAGTTGAGATTATTGATCATATTATGAGATTGCTGATTAGTCATAATAATTATGTTTTCACATCCAAATCCTTATTCATTTGGTTGCTCATGACGAACATCATATTCTCCATTAACATGAATCATCCTGTTTCCTGCCATTTCTTAAAACCCAAAAAGAAAATTATGAGAGGAAAAACTCGTACTAGAAAAACAACATAATCAAGGGGGAGTACTTTCAATCTCTAACATCTTAGGTTAAATTCTATGATTGTTACCGTAATTCTATGACTATAACCTATAATTATACATAACCTTAGGGACATCCCTAGACATACCTTAGAAATATCTTCTAGGGATCTCACTAAAGTTTTCGCATCCTAGTTTCCAAAGGTTAACTAAATCTTTACTCTGATACCAACTGTAGAGACCCAAATCTTGGCATACATGGACATTACATTACTTTTGCGAAATACTTAATACATAAAAAAACAGACACACAAGGACCCTAATAGTTTAGTGTCTTTGGAAACTCGGAATATAATCTTCTAATCGTGGTGAAAGATCTTCAACATCTCCCATAAAGATCTTCCCCTTTTTTTTCTTACCTAAAACATTTATTTATATTCTGGGGAAAATAAAACATATAAAGGGTGAGCTCAAATGCTCATAAAGGGTAAGCATGGAGAAAATAAAACAAACCATATACATTTGAACTTAAAAACATGAACATAATATTTAAACATCAAAATCTTGAGCAATGACATAAAACATGGCAGTACGTAGGGCATAGATCATAATGGATCATCAATCATGATAAAATAGCAAGGGAATAAAACTTGTAATTATGGAAACCATTAAGCACATGTTATTATATTAGCCAAGGAATTGCTACAAGACCATCTTAGTGGATAAAGTCCCTTTCTGAATCGAGTTCACTCCTTATTCCAGTCTTGTATCACTAAACTGGATTAACTTTCTGTTCCAACCATGCCTATCTCATGAGATATAAATCTTTACCCAATGCATTGGAGAGAGATATAGGTCCCACCCATCTCATAATGAAATCATTCTTACGTGTGCCACAACATGAACATAAATCATTCATCATTACCCAAAGAATAAAATGGGTTTCATAAATATCATCCCATCATAACATAATCCATATAAAAAAATGGATAACATTTCATCATAAGAAAATTGAAACCATATAAATCATAGAGAAATTATACTTGAAACATACACATATTAAATAATTCCATCTTATATGGAAAATGGTTTTGATAAAACACTTGAAATGAATTCTTGAGGAAAATATCCTTTCTTCTTCAAAATCATTTTATTTTCACAAAAAGCCATGAAATTTAAAAAAAAGATTTTGTTGAAAACGGTCATTAAATCTTGTAGAATAATCTTCATGAAAATAAGGAATTTTGAAACCATAAAAATCTGTTCATGCTATATAAGTTTAAAAAAACATTCTCCTCATACTTTTGCCGAAAAAGTCAAAAAAGTTCCTCGTATGGTAAACAAAAGAAAGATTCCTTCCATAACATGTGGTAAAAGTCAAAAATGGGTAAAAAGGACATTAAACATACATGAAAAAAAATTAGAAAACATGGACATGGATGATAAAAATAACCACAGTAAATACTTACGAATAACAATCTCAGATAAGAATGAGATTGGAATAGTTATCCCTTATAAAGATCTTTTTGTAAATAAAATAGATCACTTATGTGTATTCACTATAAGGTCACATAAAGAACGTATAAATACATGATAAGATATAAAAATTCATTTCTCACATAATCAAATAAAGACATAAATAAGAAAGAGAATATCAACCCAAAGAACAGAAATTGGGTTAAGAAGTTCCCTTACCTCGTGTCCAACTTGACTCGATCGTTCTTCAATCTCCTTTAATTTGGGTAACTTCCTTTGGTTTGAACCAAAAGGACTTCTTGAAGTGCCTTATGACTAAGGTAAGGATTATAGGGGGAGGAGATGGATATAGGGAGATTAATTGGGAAGAGGTTTGATGAGCTAAATGGCTTGAGAGGTGTGACGAATATGATAGAAATGGTCTCCTTTTATAAGGGGGAGGAGGGGCTCTTTTGGAAAGTGTGAAAATATTATTTTATTATAAACTTATCTTCAGTTTCACAAGGTCCAAAAATAATTAAAGATGAATATAAGATGAATCATGGTCGAAATAAAATAATCCAATTAGAATTGGAAATGTTTTGGATAATATTTTAATCATTATAATCTGATTTATTTAAATCATTTATTAATGAGGTAAATACTGCATCATTATTGTGTCATGAATAATTTAATTTATTTTATGTCTAAAAATTATAAAAAAAATACCCCCATGTATGAAATATTTTTATCTTTCCAATGAATATTTATAGTCAAAAATATAATTTATATAGCCCCTTATAAAAATTAATTACAAAAAGATTTTTGTTAATGTCAATTTTGTCTTTACAATAAATTAATTAATCCAAATTGTCATTATCACTACCAAGTGGCTCAATGGGGTCTCAAAATCGACCCAATGATGCCCATGGTTGGCCACTACTTATCCAATAAGGTTAGGACATGTGTTAAGTTAATTTTGAATTGTTATAATATTCTTTTAACCTTGAATTACCCTATTTACCTTTAACTGCAGTAAATAAAAGTCAAAAGTAACTATTCACCAAAAATTATTTTCATCTTATTGAGCCACATTTTACTTCTTTATAAAAATCATGTATGTAGGATTTTTGAAATTCAATTCACATAAGTGTTAAAATTTCATTTAAATGAAAGAGTCGGTTTTTTTAACTACCACTAAGTGGTTTCACTATTCATCAAAAATTGAAATTTTTTAGAAAAATACCAAAAATTCGGCCTAAGATATATTTGATATTCCAAATTCAAAAATGATGTCTATTTTTACAAATTCAAAATATATAAGTGGAATTAATTAATTTTAAAATTAATTCCCGTTATCAAAACAAATAGCATGTTTTTAAGAAACAATAACTATCAAAAGATCAACACTTGTTTATTTCCAATTTCAAAGTGGAATTAATTCCAATGACCAACATTGGACTAAATGGTAAAAATATATTCTAATTACACTTTAAAACCAATTAAAAATATAATATAACCATATAAATTATTGCGATGAAAAAAGTTATTTTAAATTAAAATATAGCGTGTTTTTACTATTCATTAAAATATAAAAGTTATCAGAATAATACGAAACATTTATCCAAATTAAATTTTTATATCCTGATTCCAAGGAAGAGTTTTATTTTTTCAAATTGAACTTATAAATATGTCAAAAACTAGATTTAAAGTGGGTGTACCATCAAAAGGCGGCAAAACTACATTTTTTGAAAAATACTTATTTTACCCGAAAAATTTATTTTGTTCTCTTACCATGTTCTAGAAAATGTGTAATATGAATATTAAAATTCAAAATGTAGTTAATACTATTCATAATGGATAGTCCATAATAATATTATAACCATATGTGGTTGTTTAGTGAAACCTGGTATTACGTACAACACACGCTATCGAGGATGGTCACGATTGCGTGTAATGCAAGCCAAGTCAGGGTTGAGTGTTGTGCAAGACTCCTTAATTGTTTAGTATAACAGAATCCAACTATATTTCATTTATACATTGAATATATATATATATACACACTCAATGTTGCATCGAATAACTACTATAAAATGAACTTGAAAGTGTGTGTAACATGATCCAAGAATAGTGTTGCGTATACTGCAAGCTAATACGGTGTTGCGTATAGCGCAAGGTAATCTTGGTGTAGCGTACAACAGAAGATATGAAAAAATAATATGTCTCATAAAATATCGGGGTGTTACATGGACCCCCTACCCCCCTCAACAGTTCTCTAAATCACCCTCACCCTCCCATGCATGCCCCAGTGCTACCCCTAACCCTTTAACAGTGCTAGTACCCCCCTTTAATAGTGTTAGCACAGCCCTTCACCACCACACGGGCCCCTACCTATGCTAGGATTCAAACTTGAGACCTCCCACTCTACGCATGGACCCTTTACCACTCCCTTATATCGTTTTGTTGTCCATTTAATGATATATCTGCTTATTTATTTATTTATTTATTTATTTTTATTTTTATATTAATATATATTTATATTAACATACATATTTATACTAAAATATATATTTAGTTATATTAATATATATATATATATTCGTATATTAATATATATATATACATGTATAGTAATATTTATATATTTATTCATATATTAATATATATTATATCTATCTATTTATATATATTTAGTTATATTTTTTTATCCGTGTATTTATTCGTATATTAATATATATCAGTTTTTAATATAAACATACAAAAATATATATAGACACACACACACATTATATAAGTATATAAATACTCATATGTTTTTATTTTAAATAAAATGGATATTTGTTTTTTATTTAGATAAGCCTTATATATTGAGAAATATCTTTTATATGTAAATAAGTTTAATTATTTATTTATAAAATTAAATTTTCTATGTGTGAATAAATTAAAATTATGTATATATTGTTATATATTTGATTATAAATAACAATAAATTGTGAAAAAATGATAAAATTTCACAACCATAATATCAATATATATTTTATCCCTCAAAATAAATTCATTTCTCACTGAGAAAGGGCAAAAATACCCTCTTAAACAAGGCTAAAATACCATTAAATGTTAAAAAAATTGGGTATCCAGACTAAAAACTCAGTTTTAGAGGCCTTCTGGGCCATTTTTTTCCTTGAAAAAGTAGTGATTAGTGTTCCTTGGGTCATTATGGCGTAGAGATCATCACAAGATTTGATTTTATTGGATGTGGAGCTCAAATGGACACCCAGATCAAAATTTAGGGATGGTTGAAGTTTGAGTTACGAATTCAAATTATTTTAGATCTTTTCTTAATTTTTCTATTTTTTCTATCTTCAAATTATTATTAAATGACTATTATTTGATGATAATTAAAAAATTATTAATTAATAATATTTTTTAAAATATTTTATATGCCATTTTCACTACATATCTTATATATTAAGAGAAAATGTTTATTTATACTTATCTAAAACATATTTAAAATATATATATATATATATTATATTTATATCAATATAAATATAATTATATATTTATATATCAAAATATTATTTTTTATTATTTTTTTTGAAATATACCCATTATCAGTTCTAGTGAAAAAAGCACTAATAAATCCCCCCCCCCCTTTATCAGCGCTACTAAAAAAATCGCTGATAAAGGGGACCACTTTAACAGTGCTAGAAAAATGCTGATAAATATACCCCCTTTATCAGTGCTTTTTTAAGCGTTGTTAAAGGGTATCACTGTGAAAACCTATTTTGTGGTAGTGGGTTATGATATGATGAATGTTTTATGATCTCATGGAACACACATGTATGGATTTCATTATGTGATGGGTGGTCCTGTAATTATATAGCCCTCCAAGGAATTAGGTAAAAAATTATATCTTGTGAGACAAATAGGATTAAAATGGGGAGTGAACCTAGTTTATTAAGGGTCTATGTCAACTATAATAGTCTTGGGATTGAACCCTGACTACTATGATGGAATAGGAAGTGAACCTAGTTCTCTATGATTGTCTTCGAAGAGACCCTTGACAACAAAAGAAATTATTTTCTATGCTTATGTGAATTTCACACATATATGTATTATACCTATGTTATTCTATCATGACTTATGTTTATTGATTCCTTTATAATTCATGTCTTATGAACTACCAATATTTATTTTCTAGCTCAATATTATGATCTATGATATTCAGGGTATGGTTTTAAAATGCTATCATCATGTTATCATACACTTATAGTCATGTTATACTTGTGTGATCATTGATATCTCCTTTTTTTAACCATACTAAGTATCTGATCTTACCCTTTATTATGTTTCCTTTCCCCTATTTATAAATAAATATTTTAAGTATGATATGTCTAATAAGAGTGAATTTGTAAAGAAAAGTTGAGATATTATGTAGATATCTTATGAACAAGTTTTTTACATGTCCATATTTTCAAAGATACTAGACCTATATGATTTTGGCATGGATCGTTATGTCATGTAATGAATATTCCTATAATAATATTTAATATCTATATATAAAATTTATTAGTCACTATTTTTGGTATCAGTGAAAGGTTTAGTTACCTTTTTATACTAGGATGAAAAAACTTTAGTGATAACCCTTACGATAATCCTATGTATATGATAACATCCTATGTTATAGTACAGAAAGAAATATGGGTTTCTAAGAGAAAAATCCCTCTCTGGATGAAAAATGTGTATGTGGTTTTGTAATAGAAAAAACTAGGGAAATAACCACAAAAACGGTTGGTCAAGTATATATCACCCATCATTCTAGTGCATGGTGAGTAGACCCTTACCATGCACCTGATTTGACACTCCAAGGGGATATTATTATGTTAATCCACATTTACTTTATTAACTATCATGGATTATTTCAATAGATTGTGATCGTGGATATTATATTTTAAACATAAGGTGTCATATATTAACAAGTAGGTTCCATGATTTATATATTCCATAAATGATTTTTCATGATTATGTAATTTCCAACTATGATTATTCAAACTATGCCTTTTTTTTCTTTAGTAAATTTTTGTAACAAGGAGGATTCATGTAAACATAGAATGTGATGGTAAATGTAATTATTTTCTTCATGTGAAACCAAATGAAATGGGAACTTAAAGGAGAAACTTTTTGAATATTCCTAATCAGTTATCTCATTATATGATTAAAAATATAATCTTGGGTGAGTTTCCTAACACACATAATAAGAAAAAATAGAGTTTCATGACAACCAAAGAGGAAAGAAGATTAATTTTCTTATATGTTTAGAATTTAGGAAGAAGCTCTTGAGGGAATGTATCAAGGGAATGAGAATATGTTTTATATGTGGAAACAATGAGCATATAAAATGTAATCTCTAAGGAAAAATTAATATTTTGATGAATGTAAATTATTTCTATCCTAAGGTACCATTTATAGTTCAATTCCTTATCTTTGGGGAATATGTGAATTATTTGAGTCAATTCCAAAATCCAAGGGTTAACTTTTAGATGAATGAAATATATATACTTTTCTAATCATTGAAGTGGAGGGATTGAAGTGTTTATGTATTGGGATTTGAGAATTATTTTGTAGATGTATTTTATCAATGATATTATAGATATATGAATCATGATACATCAAAGTATTTTTCTATGTTAGATTTTATTTAAGGATTTGAAAACATGTGGGGAAAGGTATCAATAATCAAGAATAGTGATTTATTGTTAATTTTATAATGTTTAGTTGGGATAAATAGGTTATTGACATTGATTATGTAAATGGGATAGTATTGGTGACCCTGAAACTGATTACTGATTTAATTAATGAGTATATTGTGTCATATTTGATAGATATTATAGTATTTTTTATTTATATAATATATTTAATTGTCTATAATTTTAATCAAGGAATAAGTATTATGTTAATTTTTAGAATCATAAATTTTTTCATGTGATCCTAAATTAAAATTTATAGATAACATCATGGGTTTATATGCTTTAGAATGATCATAAGTTCAAAATCATACATACCCTTTTTTATGTTTTGAGTTATGGTATTTTTAGGTGATTTGAAAAATTTACTAGGTTTTATAAATAATTATCTATTGAGGTTTAAATAACCCTTTTAGTTAGTATATGATTTTATGTTAAGTTAGTTATGGTATATTGGATAGTGGGGTATATATAATCATGATAGTTGAAAATTGATTCATTGAAAATGAAATATTTTCATATATATTTATGTTAAATAAAATTATTTCCTTTTAGGTTATTATATAATTTATATTCATGATGTTTTATTTTATATCACATTATTATAAGATTTATCATGGCAATTAATTATATTTTTAGATGTTTCATTGGTTTGAGGTATATGTAACCCATAGTTTTAACATGGTATTTAACATGAAAGATTAATTGGGAAGAATACAATTATATTTTTGGGATGTAAGATGAAAGGTTTAAGATCACATTTAAGGCTAAAACATTTTTAATGTTGGGTTTATTGAGGATATATTGTTATTTATGAAATTATATAAGTGGTAAATTTTTTGGTATTGTATAAATTTAAGAGTTAAGTGTATTATTTAAATTTTTATCTATTTTGGGAATGATATTACCTTAAAACAACCATTTTTTGTATTGGTTAATGTCTAAATATGGGAGGAATGACTATTCATTCTTTTTATTTTTCACGATCCTTAAAATTTAATTTTAGTGTTTCGGGCATGAAAAAATCATCTTGAATATTCATTTCACAGACTAAGAAATGAAGTGGAAGTTGATTGAAGCATAACTAACAGATGAAATATTTCTTATGATATAGAAATATATCAAGTATATTTTATCATATTATCTATCTTGATAGTAAAATAATCCTCCAACTTTAGGAAAATTACATTTAAATAAAATGTTAAACTTTACCTTAATTTTCTATGAATTGGTTGTATTTTCACCCATTGTTGATTTATGGTTTTTTGGTCATTAGCTTTCTCTTGAACATGTTCTATATCACTCTCTATTAGTCCTTGGGGATTAATTTTCTCCTTTGTTCCATATTTACACTTCCCAATAATGTAACCTTATTTAGAAACTTAGTTTTTTGTTATTCTAATTGACATTCGTATTTTCTTTTCCCTTTTTTCATAGGAAATTTTACTAACCCTTTTTTTGATGTCGATTTTCAACAAAAGAATTTTCAAATGTCAAACCCCTGATTACTGAGAACAATCTCAAATTGTGAAAATGCAATTTATTAAAGGGGGAGAGTGTAACACCCTAATATTTTAAAATAATAACATTATATTTGATATAATATACAACAACAAAAACTCAGCCTAAATGACCATGAAATATTATTATTTAATTATGATAGTTAAAACCTGGTCATTGAATTGTTAGATATATATAATAATAACAAAGTTATAAAATATATTTAAGTTTCTCTATCAATAATAATGTATTTATTAATGATTAAGAAAAAAATTTAATTTTTTATTGAAGTCATATTATGATTCAAAAATACATTTCCTTCAAAAATTATTTTTATTGCTTTTTATTAGAGAGTATTATAATTGATTTCCAATTTTATAAAAATTATTTTAAAAAATAAAAATCATTTTTGAAATCATCAAATAAAAATTAGTTTATGTTTAATTTTTCGTAATTTTTTAAAAAGATTGATTTTTTTATGAATAGTGAAAAATATTGATATTTATTGAAAACTATAGTGTTTTCAAACATTTAAAAAGTTAATTTTTATAAATTATTTAAAATTAAAATTGGTTATATAATATTTTTATTAAAACAATTAAGTTCATTGTAATCAACTTTATGGTTTAATTTGGCATAAAAAAAATTTATACATAAAAATACTTCTTTCTAAAAAATTGATTTTCATTTCATTTTTAATTTTTCATTTTTATATTAAAATACTTTTTTCCACTTCCTAAGATTGAATCCAAGGAAATTTATACCATGTTTCGAATCAAATGATTAAAATTGTTGAATAGTTCATTTTTATTTTTGGTAAAGATAAAATGAGTTAATTAAGGTTAAAACTAAGAGGTAAGATCACCATTTTTCATATTAATTATTATTTGATGAAGGTAATTTAATATGTATCACCTCATTCTCAAAATTTAATTTTTTAAGAGACATGTTTCCGTGAAAATGACAAATATGATATTTAAATCAATGAAAAATACAGAATATCACTCTCTTACTTTTAAATATCCCACATGTGTTGAAATAGGGAAAAAATAAAGTTGAGAAAAAACTATTTGTGGTTATTTTGATAATAATAAAATTTATTTTATTATGGTAATTTATTTTTATTTTTTAGTAATTAAATAATTACCTTAAATGCTTACATAACACTAACATAGTAATTCTTAAATTAATAGAAAAATGAAATAAATGATTTTAAAAATATTAAAAGTAATTTAATATGAGTACATTATAGTCTTATATGAATTTTATATATTAATATAACATATTAATATTTTTTAAAAGTATTATATATTAATTATAATATTTTTAGGATGTATTTAATGTTAAATTAAATGAATAGTTCCAAAATTGACATTAATGATGTTTTATAATAAATAATATTTATTTAAATGATTTAAAATCCATAAAAATGTTATCATTGACCAATTGAATGGAATATGGTTGAAAATATCAACCATGGTTCATTTATGAGTCAATTTTCTATTTATGGTAACATTCTTAACCCTTTAATAATGAAATAGTTTTTACTGAGGTTAAGGTCAAAATGGTTAATGGAGGGATTAAATAAAAATATAAGGTTTAAAATAATGCCAAAACCAATATAAATTTCATTTTATAATTTAAATTTGACCCTATAATATTATTATTTGAATTCATGAACATTTTGAATCATTTTTCCTAAGAATTAATTTATTATATTTTAATCTTTTAAGAAATTCAAAGTGTTTCCTTTGCCTCATTTGTAAATGGACACCCCTCCTTTCTATTATTTACACCACTAGGATCCTTCTATCTCGACCAACCCCTAAAAAATTATCATATAGAAATACATATACACATTATAGTGGTTATTTTCTTAACAAAATACCATACTTAGTACCCTTGATAGGATATTTAAAGGATTTCTTTCAAATAAGAGGTAATTGCCTTAACTAGTCACTTTCTATTTACATATTATTTTTCCTCCTCTAAATATATGGTATTTAACATAAAATAATAAAATAATTATTCTAAATATACTTAAATGTTATTAATATTATGAAACCACCAATATCTACTCACATTCAGTCAAATGGGATGTGAAAGTATCGATCATGCGTACGTATCGCTAATCGTCTCCACATAGTGATAAAATTCATTTTTCAGTACCATGATTTATGGATGGATATTATATTGGTTTATTTTTTAAATTGATATGTATGAAATAATTATGATTCTGTAATTTTAATATCATATCTACTTTCTTACCATCCAATCTGTTGGAAAATGAAAATGTCGTCCATGCGTATGAGTGGACTACCACCTTCATCAAATGATGTGATTAGTTTTTTATTTATTATTTGAATGGATTTTAATAAGGATGAATTTGATGAATATATATTATTTATATGATATAATAAATAATATTTAAATGTGAATTATTATTTACCTTCGTTTTGTTTCATCCGTTTAAAATTGAAAAAATAGTGTTCATGTGTATGTACAGGCTATCGTCTACATGAACGGTGTAATTCATTTTTATATCACTAAATTTTATAGATGAATATATATATATATATATATAATTAATATATATTAAATTTATATCATTATTAAAATTTTATAGATGATGGAACCATAATTAATGTATAAGGACCAGAACTACTGAAGAAAAATTCTAATGAAAACAAATAGTTAACACCCAAAAACAATGATTTTAATAAGGGTTTATTGATAAATATATATTAAAATGTTATAATTGGATAATATATAATATTATAATTATGTAAATTATTATATTATATAATTATGATAAATTTAAATTTATTATACAAGAAGATATAGAACTTTCAAATAAATCATAACTCGAGGTAATGGTTTTATGTTTCAATCTCATTATTTATCGAGATTATTTATGATTAAGTTCTAATAATGAAATATTATATTATAATTATAAATTAACTCATTAATTTTCTTCTCATCGTGTTATTTTTTGGGATTTCATGTTTTCCTTTCATTTTCCTCAATTTAATAACTCAAAATACCGAAAGATTTTTTTAAGGAAAGCTGACTTTATTTCTACCTTCAGACGAATAACATTTTTCTTTCATATCCTTGTTTTCCAAAAATATTTTCAGGAATTTTTTTAATGTTATTTTATGATTATTTAAATTAATTTTTACACATGATTTATTTTTTTAAAAATGGTTTAAAATAAATATTCTTGTAATTTTACGAACGACGTACTTTTTGAATTTTTACAACATTATGAAATAAATGTTTTCTTTTATCTTATACAGTATGAATGAAATTTTCTTTCATCATGACCAATTAATTTTTGGAATATTCCTTTATATATTTTAAATTTTATTTTTAAATAAATTTTTTCCCTTATTATTTGGTAATTTTTTATTTTATATATGCAATTTCAAATAGGAAAGGGTATTTTCTTCATAAAATGTTTTATTTGATCTTTTAAGGACATTTTTTTATCTAAGATGTCATACTTTGATGTTAATTAAGTTTTACTAGGGATATAATCCAATGATACCAAAATTATTATTTCTATATATATATTTTTTATTTTTATTAAATTATGTTTATGAAACCCATAACTTTTCCATGGGTTATATTATGATGAATTGATGAAATGTTTATAAACCTGTTTCTTTCCCTAGGTTATACAATGATGAAATGTTTATAAAACCCATTTATTTTTCATATGTTATGATATGATTAATTTTTTATGATCTCATGGAACACTTACGTATGTTTTTCATTATGTGATGTGTGGTCCTAGAATTATATAGACGTCTAATTAAATTGGTAAAGATAGATATCTCATGAGATAAACTATACTTGAATAGGGAGTGAACCCATTTCATTGAGAGACATATTTTACTATGATATTCATTGGAGTAAACCTTAGAAATTATTTTGTAATGGGGATTTAACACAATTAATTTTTATAGTCTTGGTAGTAAACCTTGACTTATAAATAATTGTTTTTATATACTTATTTATATGACACAAATCTATGTCATATTATAATATTATGATCTCATGAATTATATTCTTTTATTCATTTATAATTCATATATTATGAACTTAAAAGATTTATTCCATGACTCAATATTATGATCTATGTTCACATACCCTTGTGCTCATTTTATGCTTAAATAATCATTGATATCTCCCTTTTTTACCCTTAATGGGATTATAAACTCGCTCATTATTATGTTTTCTTTGATAAGGTTATTAAGAAATATTTTAATTATGATATGTCTAATAAGGGTTATAGTTATGAATAACTAAGGGGAAGATGATGTTGATATCTTATGAATAAGTTTATTATGTGTCCATGTTTCTCAAGATACCAGAATAATATGATTTTAGTGTGGATTGTTATGTTATGTAATGAATATTCATATAATAATATGTAATATCTACGTATGAAAAGTATGGGTCACTCTACTACTTACCTTTATAAAAATTAAATATAACGTTATTTATAAATTTAATATTAAGACTACCATAACACATCTCATTTTTCATAAGGGTACCACTGTAGAAGGGTACTGCCTTAACATAGTCAGCTCGTGTAAGGGTATGGCATTTACATAGTAGATATTTTGTTGGTTACATCACATAATATCTTAATACTACTTTAATAAAAACACAATTACCCTTACACATTCCTTCTGGAATGGATGAGAAAAGGTAATATGACATCTTACCATTATGTAGCCTTATGAAACTCTATTTTACGTTTACGTAACCTCTCGTGTAAGGATAAGAAGTTGGTTACCTCTACGTAACCATTTTAAAGATTGTATTACCTTTACACATGAACCATTTACCTTTACATGATAATTTAAAAACCATAAAAACATTTATGAGTAATGGTAATCACTATAAAACCCTTAAGTAACACCATTATACAAACCATTTGTGTGAGGGTTACAATAAAAACTACTTTTACATGAACCATTTATGTAAAGGTAAGCTTCAGGTATCTTTGATTAATCAATGTTAATGCTTTTTTTACCCTTACACATCTTAGTTGTATAAGGTTAAGTCCTTTTTTAACTTTACATAACCCATATATGTAAGGGTAAGGCTTGGGTTACCTTTATTTACATAGCCCAGTACATAAGGGTAAACCCTTTTCCATATTTTAAAAAGACTTATTAAATGGTGATCTATTTTCTTATTTCTTCTTTATTTCATTTCAAGTTTCATAAAAGTTAATAATGTATCACTTTGATATCACATTATGGGTTTTCTTATATTCTAATCACATTTACCATATCAAGAGTATGCAATTAAAAACTATTTTATAAGGATCTCCTTGTAAGATAATATGAAACTATGTAAAATAATGAAATAAATAAAATAGTAAAATATGCATACCATAATTCTTAGAATACATTTAAACATATTTATATCCATATTTTTTTATGAAGATCACATATGTGGAAAAATAATCCCACCTTAGTGATATAATCACGAGATAGTCTAAATCATATGATATTCAGATGGGATTCATGTTCTCTCCATGATATTATAGTACATAAATATGAAAAGAATGAAGATTAAGATTGATATGGTTCTCTAAGGGTTTTTTCCAATATAACATGGAATCCCACATACACTGTTATCATGTGGAAAATTTTAAATACGCAATCAAGGATTCTCCTTGATTATCCTCTCATTTATTCATTTGATGAAACACATGAATTAATACTATGGCCAGTTTATGAATGTATGAATGAATTTACTCCCTTTATATTTCATAGAAATATTAAATTATTTAATTTAATGATAGATTGAATGGGTGAATTTTTTTTCTATCTAACATATATGAAATAATATACCCAATGCATGAAAATATTAATTTTTAGGCATGCTGAAATACAACCCATAAATATACCATATATAATTATGACTTTAGGTAATATATAATTCAGTTATATCACCAAAATAACATATAATTATATTTATGATACTAGATTCATCATGTTTTTATGGATAAAATAATGTTAGAGGAAGAAGAATAAGAAATAAAATTGAAAGAGCTTGGTTAATATCTATACCGCTTCTTTGAGAGGCCTCCTTTGGTGTACTCTTTATTCCTTGAAGGAATAGTCCTAGAAGAATAAAATAAGATCTAGGATGAATGTAAGGATTATAGAATGTTTTTGGAGTAGTTATTTTCCAATATATATGGCTCAAATTATGTGGATAATAGAGGAGAACATGTTCCCTTTTATAAGTGAGGGGAGAGACACACATAGAATTTCTTAAAAGATTCCAGTGATTTAAGGTCTCTTAAAGTGTATCTAAAGTGACATGGATGTTAACATGGGATAACATAAGGTTTAAATATATTCAAACAATTATAATCTTATTGTTTTGGGGGAAAATCCCACCCTTATCTCATGGTTTAACCCCCCTAGTAAACCTATTTTAAGCATAACTATGGTAAAAAATTATTGCTTTTACTATTCATAATGAAAAAAATTAATTTCAATATATTAAAATAAATTAATTATGATGATCCAAAATATATAATCCATTTTACTAGATTAAATTTCTATAAGTGGTGGAATTTAATTTTAATTAGGCATGCAAACAACAAACAAAACTCATTTTCAAATAAATACATTTGTAAGCATAAAACTTAATTTAATTCCATTATTTTCATTATAAAAACCATAAAATAAATTTTAAAATATTATATTATATATGAATATAATATATAAATTTTATTTCAAAAATTAATAAATAGAGATTAAATTAATTTATTAAGATCAAAATACATTGCTCACATAAAAATAGTTTTTATAAAAATCTGTTTTGAAGCCCCAAAATTAACTTATGAAAAAAATAAAGTATAAGGATTTTTTCTATGTAATTAATTATATTATTTCCAATTAAATGATACTTTGGTTATTTTACGACAAAATTAAAAACATAATGGGACATTTACTTGAAAATAAAAGGAAATTAAAAAATCGATATTTTTCACTATTTACTAAAAAATAAATCTTTTAATGAAAATCCTAAAAATCAACCCTAAGAAAATACTGATAGAATTATTTTAATATCAACATATTGATTTTATAAATGATATTAATTTACCCAAATAAAATTTCTAAAAATATATGAAATTAATTATAAATTTTTCATGCAAAAATGTGATAAAATCCCTTTTTGAAGGAAACATGTAACACCCCAAAATTACAAAGTAAGAAAATTTTATTTTATAGCGTGTATAATAAGAAAAACCAAGAGTGTAAGGTAATATAATATCCTATACTTTACATTAGATGATCTATTTAATCTATTCTATATATTTCAATGCACTTAACAATAATTTTATCTTGGGTTGCACACATGATGTTGGTCAGAGTAGGACACTCAAGAGGGGGTGAATTGAGTTGATATAAAAATTTCTATTAAAAAACATAATTAAAAAATCCCCCACTTTAAATTCAAAATAGGTCACTTAATAAAAGTATTAAATTTATAATAGTTTTATTATTCAATTAATTTCTCAAAAGATTGATTACTTCTCAGTTATATCAATTTTAAATACCGATATAACACTTGAAACTAATTTACCAAATAAAAATAGTTATAAATACTATCCAAGATCAACTATAAAAGTAAAACTTAGTTTTTGTAAATATGAGTGAAAAAAGAGTAAACCAAATTTAAAATAGAACATCAGAATAAAAAAAGAGGTTCAGTCTCAAGCTGATACTTAATACTCTCCACCTAGTGATCACCTACCACCAAGAAGATTAAATTAATAAACTTTGATCCACACTCTTGATCTAGATTTACAATAGTATACAGTGGTGTCCAGGTCAAACTAGACTTCTACCATAATTTTTTGTGGGAAAAATATTACAACCAGGTCATAGAGAGACCTCTTCCACAGTTCTTTAGGGAAGAAATATGGTGTAAAAGAATAGAAGTGTGAGGATATATTGTATATTTCAGCTTAGCACATGATACAGGGTGTGTTTATACTAAATATAGACACTCTACTTGAAAACTAATAAAATTGAACACAATCATAGCATAAATAAAGAGAGAAGGTTTAGAATTCTCTGGGTGTTGTGCTTAAAGATTCTAGACTCCTTGAATGTTCAAAAAATTAATCTTGAGTCCTATTCTAGAAGCAAACACCAAAACAGAGTGTCGTGGAACCTCTATGTTCTGGTTTCCAAGAAAATGAGATATTTGGTGAAGGTGTTCCTCTCTAGAGTTTTTTTTCTTCAAGGTTGAATGGAACTTTTATGCACAGAAATTTCTTATTTGTTTTTTGTCAGCTAGGAGGTGTGTTTTTCTTGATTTTATTTGCGGGTTCTCTTGATATGGTTGCTCATGTGTGTGTGTGTTTCTCTTTTTTCTCGATTGATTCCCCTTTTTATATTCTGTAGGTCTGACATTAGGCATGATTGGGACATGTGATGTACCCATTACCTCTGAAATCCAAGTTAATAATGTCTACAAAAATTTATTCAAGTAAATTATTATCATTAAATAACCTAATACGACCATTGGATAAAAAGTTCAAATTTATATAGTAAAGGAATTTTTAACAGTCAGTCAGTGAATCCTTCTATTAGTAGGTTAATTCATTAGTAACTCCTTCTATTGGTGAGCCATGATGTCGGTAGGCCCATGCATCAGTAGGTTATTTGAGTTGTTGGTGATTCATTTGGTATGTTGATGACTCATTTGATCTTTCGGTTAGTCAGACTAATGGTGAGTCATTTGTTCTGTTGGTGACTCATTTGATCTATCAGTGAGAACTCTATTCTATCGGTGATTCATGCTATCAGGGACTCAATTATTCTGTTGGTGACTTTTTTATTCTATCAATGAGTCAGACTATCGGTGAGTCAGACTTATAACTATCGGTGACTCATAGTTATCAAATTTTTCTATTTAGCTGTCTTATAATATAAACATGTATAGAATATGTTAAACGTATAATTGAACATATATAATCATTTTTAATTATCTTTAAACTTAAATAAACATGATCTAACATAAATTAACATGATTGAATATGATTGAACATGATTTTTGATTATTAAAACTATAGAATACCAACAATATCCCCCTTTTGATGATAAAAAATCATGGCATTATGAAGTACAATTAGTTGATGATCAAATTAGTCTTTCTTATTACTATCTCCATTTTACTGATTTTCTTTAAAAAAAGTTTCCATCTATCATGCCTTTTCTTTCTCCCCCTTTTAGGATTATCAAAAATAATAGGGATTAATAAAATAAGAAAAATAGAAAGAGAAAAATGCAATAATATTGAATTCTATAATCAATGAAAGGGAGGGTGGATAAAAAATTACATTAGAGTACAACAAAGTTACATCAATTTAGATCTATCAAAAAGTAATACACACTACTTCTTCATCATCAAAGAGGGTTCCATCACTATATTTCCCTTATAAAAATCTTCAAAGATAGGATCAGTAGATTTATAAGTTTTGGTTACTGGTTGAGAGTGAATTCTTATAGGAGGAAGAGGAACTCTAGAAAAAACTGAAGGGGCCAATCTTGGACTAGTATAGGAAGTAGTGCCAAAGATGATAGGTCAAATCTATGTAAGGTCCTGAGTAGGAGTCATTTCTAGAGAGGTAGAGGTAGCAGGTTCTAAGGATGGTCTGATAGGAGTGGAAGGAGGGGCAACAATTGCAGTACTCTAGACATGCAGATAAGGCTTGATAAGGTTGATGAAATCCATAATTATCTCTCTACCATACTTCATAGCCTTTTCAAAATCTTTCTTATTCTCAATAAATGTTTCAATTATAGGAGTAAACTCCTTGAGATTCTTTACTTGATCCGTAATGTCTTAGGTCATAGGAGGGATTCTGAGGTTCTCATATAAAATCTTCAAATGATTATCTAACTCATTCTAAGAGTAAATTCTCTTGAAATAAAAATACACTTTATTGGTTATTTCCTCTTGACTAGATGTATCCTTGTCTGAATATAATCTGAACATGTCATAGACATGATCACTATTCTGCATAAGTTTTGAAAGAATCTCTTGGTTTTTTTCACCCATTATGTTTCTCAACTCTTCTCTAATGACAGCACTGACCATATCTATGTCTAGAGGGTGAGATATAGGAGATGATGAGCTAGATTTCCCTTGCATAATGTCTATCACGTCCTATCTCAACTGGGTAAAATCGAGAACTTGAAAGTTGGAAATAATATCCTCAAGTAATTTTATGATTTCTTTCCATGGATATCATATACTCTGAGGTCAAACTATTAATAGTAGAAACCAATGTAGTCAACTCATTTCTTATCTTATGATTATCTATCACAATAGCTTCAATGAGTGCAATTAGTATGGGTTTCACTTGAGAAATAACAGTTCCAGATAGTAGATTTTCATAACTTTCACTCAATCTCAACATTGGAATAGGCAAGGAAAAATTCCTAATGGTGGATAAAAGTTCTTCCTTGAAACTGTCGAAATCATCTCTAGTGACATAGTCACCTGGAATTTGAACTACTGAAGGTGTAAGAGTAGAAGCAGATGCACCTGCAGGAAGTGTCTCTGATTGAATAGGATCCTCCACCATTGGTCTCGTTTGAAATACTCTATCAGATTCAGCATCAAAATCAGAATATTCTGATCCAAAGACAACATAGCCAGGATTCATTTTTCATTCAAATGACACAGATTCTTTTAAAAGTGTGAGTGTGTTAACTATCACTCTTTGAGTTTGAGGCTCCTCCTCAACTTGAGATCTTCTATCTTGAAACTTCCCCACAACTAGATATTATCTATCTTATTTCTCCCTCTCATCTTAATATATTCTTTTAACATAAACCAACTATGGTATAGGGACTATCTGAACTCTGATTGCATCACTAACTTCAACTCTTTCTTCTTCTTCTCCAGTAGCATCTTCTACCTGATCAAAAAGTTCTACATTCTGATCTTGATCTACATTATCATCAAGACATCTATTATCACATTGATCATTATTAAGATTATAATATCCACTGTCACTTCCACTTCCTTATTCATTTTGATAATCTCCATCATTTCCATCCTCATATTCTTCTCCTTCATCCTCCTCTCCACTACTAGAGCCACTTTCATTTTATTCTCCTTATCTATCTTCTTCTTCTTCTGTAGAATCTTCATCTGAGCCATTTGATCAGCTCATATACTCAACACTATCATATTATTTAGTTTCTTCATCATTACCTAAAATTGGTTCTTTTGAAGGCAGAGCAAGAGGTGGACTAGTTGGCCCAAAGGTCATCCTCCTTGGGCTTTCAACAATGTATGGGTCACTTTTATCATCTATATGAGATCCTTCCTCTCTAGAAGGTCTAAATTCCTATTCTTTATCCTCATCATCGGAGTATTCATCCACTTCATCTGGTCCTAGAACAAGATCATCCACATCTCTAGACCTAACAGGATGCTCAATAGGATTGAAATTATCATATAAATTGTCTTCATCTCCAACCCACTCCCTCTTTTAAGGATTCCATATTATCTTCATTTTTTTACAAATATCCTTATATATGAATTAACCAATGGTGAATAAAATAGTTTCTTCATTTTCACCTACACATCCTTTTTCCTTCAGTATAGCAGAAATCGTCCTTCGATAGAATAAGGAATTGGTCTTACAATATAGATTTATCATATCGCTGATGTGAACAGTTAAATACTTTCACAGGTTCACCTTGTGGCCTTTCTTAAAATAATATAACAAGCACACATCATGGTACTTCAAAGAGGAAAATTCCACTTTTCTAAGACATAGTTCATGTTGGATAAATTTGAACAGAAGTCTTCTTTCCCCATCCAACTCTGAGGCAATAGGCCATCTGTGCTCTCTTCTTCTAGTAAACTCTTCTAATGTTGTCTCATAGAAAAATATGTTAGTGGTTGGTGGATTACTTCCTTGGTAGTCATAAAAGATTCACTCATGTGGAACTCTTAGGAATTATTCTCAATGCTTCAAAGAAAAAGATATGATTTTTCCATTTATCATAGATTTCATCCAGTATATCTCACTGCCTTCTAGAATGAACTCAACATGAATAAAAAACTCATGCATAATCTTAGGATAATATGAACTTTAATTATCATAAAACCAATATAACCAACATTGTGTTTCCAGCACTCTCAATAGAAGTTAATTACTAGATAGTAACTATTCTTTGAATATGTCCTTCTTAGTAGTTACCACACGATTCTTAAGAGCTGGATTAATAGGATGATATTTGCTCGACTCTCCTTTCTTCATTTTAGCAGGTCACATTTCATCTTCAGATCCTTTTAGGTTGTGATTTAATCTAACCATTCTGAAGGTTCAGTCAAAGTGTGGGAAAATGAAATGTCTAAGGGTAAAAAGAGAAAAGTTAGTCCTGTGAGAGATAAAGTCTGAGAGTAATAAGTGTATCGAATCAATTTTATCATTTAGGGCTTTATAAGTCATAAATCAAGTAAACTGGGTTAAAGTAAAATAAAATAATCAAAATTGTGTTGTTTTGGTAAAATAAAACAGATACAAACAATTGGACTCTATCGGTAACTGGCCATCAATGAGACATAGTTTCGGTGTCAGCAAGACAACAATGTCAGTGTCAGTGAGACAACTATCTGTGAGAGACTATCGGTTTCGGCATGACATTTTCAACATGAAACTATCAGTGTCGGCATGACATTGCATGCCATTATCAGTGTCGGCCTGACATTTTCATTTTTTCCTATTGGCGAGATAATCATACCTAGTTTTAACATAGATTTATTGATAGTAGGTCCTTACAAATTATTCATTTCTAATTCATGTATAATGTAACTCATCCTCTCAAAGTTCAATGAATTAGTGAATATATCAGCAAGATGATGGTCTGTGCCAATAAATTCAGGAGTTATATCACCTTTTTGATAACGATCCCTAAAACAGTGATGTCTTACATAAATATTCTTTGTTCTAGAATGAGAAACATGATTATTTGATGTATTAATAGCACTTGTATTATCACAATTTACAGGAACATGTCTAAACTGATGTCCATAATCTAGTATTGTGTGTTTCATCCACAAAATATGTGCCCAACAACTACTGGCAGCTATGTATTCAGCTTCAGTAGTAGATAATGTAAAAAAAATTGCTTCATACAACACCATGACACTATAGATTTTCCAAAAAGTGACAATTTTCATAGTTTATTTTTCTATCTAACTTACAGCCACCAAAATTAGTATCAGAATAACTAACTAAATCAAATTATTTTACTCTGGGATAGAACAATCCAAAGTTGGTTGTATACTTGAGGTATTTGAAAATTATTTTAATGATAGTTAAATGAGATACTTTGGAGTTAGCTTGAAAATGGGCACACATACACACACTAAACATAATGTCAGGACTGAAATCGGTTAAGTAGAGTAAACTCCCAATCATTCTCCTATAAGTGGTTTGATCAACAGATTTTTAATTTTCATCAAGATCTAACTTACAGGTGGTACTCATTGAAGTATCACTACTTTTTTTACCATCAAATCCAAACCTTTTTTAAAGATCTTTAGTATATTTACATTAATTTAAAATAATACCTTCTTTATTTTTAAATATTTGAAATCTAAGAAAGAATTTTAGTTCCCCCATTAAACTCATTTCAAATTCACTTTGCATCATTTTTGAAAAATCAATACATAGATAATTTCTTTAATACCCAAAATAATATCATCAACATATATTTGAACTACTAGAACATCTTTATAAATTATTTTTATAAATAGAGTAGGATCATTTATACCTTTTGTAAAACCTTTTGAAATAAGAAAATTGTTGAGCCTATCATACCAAGCTCTTGAAGCTTGTTTTAAACCATATAAAGCCTTTGTTAATTTAAAAACATGATTTGGAAAATGTGGTTTTGTAAAATCATAGGTTTTTCAAAAAAAACATCCCCAACTATATACCCATTTAGGAACTCACTCTTAACATCCATGTGATATAGTTTTAAATTGAGATGAGTTATATATGAAAGCAAGATTCTAATGGCCTCAAGTCTAGAAACCGGTGAAAAAATTTCTTCATAGTCAATCCCTTCTTCTTGACTATAACCTTGTGCAACCAATCTAGCTTTATTCATTACAATATTACCATCTTCATCTACTTTGTTTCAAAACACCCATTTAGTGAATATAGTCAAGGTGTATTTAGGACTGTCCAATAGTTTCCAAAATTTATTTCATTCAAACCAATTCAACTCTTCTTGCATATCAATTACCCAAAATTCATCATTGATTGCCAAATTAATGTTTTTAGGTTAAATTTGTGATAAGAAGGCTTGATGTTCAACCTAGTTTCTCATAGAAACTCTAGTATAACGCCCCACCCCTTCCTCATTGGCTTGAGAAGGCGGTGAGGTGTTACTTGGCGTTAAGTGATGTTCATAAGGCACCAAAGGCTGGCAATAAATGTTGAGGAATTCAAGAATATTTTGGGAATGATTTTTCCTTAGAATAAAAGCAACTGGCCAAATAAGTTATGACAAAAAAAACTACATGGGGCCTATCAACATGGTTTTACAACTCAACAAGACCAAAACACCAATACAATAAACCACAATATCCATAATTAGAGTACCAAGAGGAATACTATAAAACCAAACCCCAAAATATACAACACAACTCTATAGCTCCAATCCAAGCTTCATGCTCCAAGCACCACAACCCACCAAAGCATCACGAAGTACCACAAAAGGAAGGATATGCTTTACCTTTACCTCTATACCGGAAAACAACATCTGAAAAAGCACCAAAGTTCCAAAATAGGGGGTGAGTAAAAATAATCAGTAGGTTTTCCCCAAATGACTTCTCTACACATGTTACGAGGATAAAACTGTTAGCATAATTATCTAAAACAATTTATACAAAACAAAAAATAGTGCAACAATTACCACAAGACAAAAACACACTTACCAAGAAACATTTACCCATATCCACACAAAATAATGGAAATCCAAACAATCCTGCCATAATCTATTTAAGCATCGCACATTAGCACAAACATTTCCATCTTGCATAACAACACACACAAGACAACTAAACATGGTGTAACTTCTCATCCAATGTTGTTTACTACATTACCAATCTAGTGGTACTTCCCGACCACTTATCCTTAATAGTGTTCCTTCCATCCACGATCCATCACCTTTTATAGTGATAATTCCCACCCACTTCACAAAAAATCAACACAAGCCATAATAAATAACTAACCAACAATCATAAAGCACACCAAGCCCACAAATTATGCACACAACCATTTCCAACACATTCCAACTCACTTCAATAAATCACCCATTTATTGAAAACACACTTTAACCATTTTCCATGCCAACCCACATTTCAATAAAATAAAATCTTTATTGAAATTCATCTTTCATAAAAAAAATTCCATAATTCAAACCATTATTGATTTTAAAATCAACATTTTAAAATCACACAACAAAACCCCCTTTTTGCAATAATATCTCATTTTACCCAAAGTCCCCAAATCATCAACAAATGGGTTTACACTAAGATTCACACATCATATTCACAATTAATTTCAAGCAAAACAAATTAATTGAAAATAAGACCTCAAGTTCTAGAAAATTGGAGTCGAGAGAGAAGCCACCTACCTTAGGGTTTCTAGTGAAATCGCCCAACTCACAATCGTACCACAAACCCGGGAAAAAATCCACCAAAATCGGCTTAGATATTTTTCCCTAACATCAAAAATCCCCACTCTCATCATTTTAGGCAAAAAAATCCTATATATACATACAATGGAAGTAGATCTTGGAAACTAAGAGATGTGAATAACTAGATCTAAGGAAAAAACTAAAAAAACCAAGAGATGAGACTTACCCAATAGGAATCACATTCAAACCACAAAGAAATACCTTAAAATGATTCCAAAGTAGTGGGGGAGGTTCCCTAACCCTTGAGGAGAGGATATCCCAAGTGAGGTTTGAGTTGGGGAATAAATGGGTGTTTTTGGGAAAATCCTGACTAACCATGTTTTTAAAAAACCTAATTTTAATGGGTCTCATGGTTAGCTTGCATGGTTTTACATACCACATGTTAACCGTGTAGATGATACTATTCGAACAATGATAAATCTAATGGTTATCTAGGATTCTTCAATGGTTTCCTCTAACCATTCTCAGATTGTGAAACCCCAAGAAAGCTTCCAAACATTTCTAAATCATTCCAAAACCATCCCAAACTCTCCCAAACATTAATTAACAACTTTAAAAACAAAAAATAGTATAAAAAGGGTTACATAACTCAAACTAGGGGTGCTACATTCTCCCCACCATTGGACTTTCCATCCTCAAAAAAGTAGAGAACCATTGCTTTGCTAAAAGATCTTAGGCCATTGATTATCCATCTCTTTATCTCACTCCCAAGTCTCCTCCAAAATCTGAGCACGTTGCCACAAAACCCTAACTAGACTGATTCTCTTCCCACATAAGACTTCATCTTTCCTATCCATAATCCACACTGGAACATGAACCATAGAATCATTCAGCTCTAGCTCAATATGATCTCATCAAATCACATGGTCACGATCCAAATGATACTTTTCAACTATGAGACATGAAACACATTGTGCACCACATTAAATCGTGGTGGAAAATCCAACCAATAAGACACCTCTTCAACCCACTCATGTATCTCAAAAGGCCCAATATACCTTGGAGATAACTTTCCCTACTTCCCAAACCAATGATGTCCCAATATCTTTGAAATTCTCAAAACAACAATATCACCCACCTCGAACGAAAATGGTCATTGATGATGGTACGCATATGATTTCTGACGACTCTAAGCCATATCCATTCTTTTCTTGATCAACTTAATTTTATTCATTGTCTCTTGGAAATGGATCAGTCCAACCATTGAAGTCTCACTTCTTTCCACCCAATATAGTGGAGAAAAAGACAGATGCCTATACAATGCCTCAAATGGGGCCATATGTATTGAAGCTTAATAATTGTTATTGTAGGAGTACTCCAAAAAAGGTAAGTGCACCTCCCATGAACTAAAAAAACTAAACATTCAATGCCTTATATATTTTATAAATTCTAGGATGGACAGCCCACCTAGGACGATGATAAACCCTAAGAATTTCCTCCTAATAAGACACTAGAAAAACCATCTGATTATAAAACTAGAAAACGGCATTTCCATTCAATTCTTAGCCCTCAATGGTCTCCCCACCATTAAGTTTCGACCTCAGTGCCATATATTCAGAATCAGACACTTGTGCCTCTTTGACCAAAGAGACCAAGTCAAGAACTAGTGAGACTGGATAGAAAATTTCTCTATCACCCCGATCCTCACATTCCAACCACATGTATACTATGACTATCATCAACTTCCCCTGATCTGATGCATGTTTCACCACCTAAGGATTTTACTTTCTACTTAATGCATCGACCACCGAATTTCTCTTACCCAATGTGTACATTAAGTCAAAATAAAACATGTAGAGGTACTCCATCCATCTCCTTTGCCTCAAGTTAAAATCTCTGTGTGAGAAAATATTCTTCAAACTCTTGTGATCAGAAAACACAGTGAATTTTTCACCGAAGAGATAATGACACCACAATTTTAAAGAATGAACCACTAATGCAAACTATAAATCATGCATTGGGTAGTTCTTCTCATGCATCCTAAACCTCCATGATCCATATGAAACCGTGTGATCTCCTTTCATGAGAACACATCCCAACCATAATTTTGATGCATCACAATACACCATGTACACTTTCCCTAGTTCAGTATAAACCAATATTGGTACTGATGTAAGGTAACCCTTAAGATCTTCAAAAATATTATAACACTTTTCATCCCATTTAAATTGAACATTATTCCTTATCAAAACTTTCATTGGTGAGGCCAATCATGAGGAATCATGAACAAAATTCCAATAATACCCAACTAGACCAAGGAAGATCTGTATCTCAAAACATTATTTGGTGGTTACCATGAAATAATAGTCTCTATCTTTTCAGGATCAACTGAGATACCCTTCTCATAAATAACATGCCCAAGGAAACAAACCTACTGTGTCCAAAAATCACACTTTGACAATTTTTCATACAAGCGATGATCTCTCAAGATCCCCAACACTATCGCCAAGTGTTGCTCATGATCCACCCTTTTCCTCGAATATACTATTATATCATCCACAAATACCTCCAAAAAATATCCGATATGTCTTTAAAATATCCAATTAATCAATTCCATGAACATCGTTAGTGAATTCTTCAGAACAAAGGGAATAACCACATACTCGTAATGGCCATATCTACTCTTGAAGGCTGTTTTTGGAATATCCTCCTTCCTCACCTACAATTAGTGATATCTTGACCTCAAGTTAATCTTAGAGAACCATTGATCTCCCCTAAACTGGTCTAAAAAATCATCAATAAATGGAAGTGTATATAGGTTCTTTATCATAACTTGATTCATCCTATGATAATCAAAACATAACTATAAGGTTTTGTCTACATTTTTAACAAACAAAACCAGTGCTTTCCACAAATATGTGCTAGGATGTATGAGCCCTTTATTATCTAAATCCTCCAATTTCACTTTCAACTCCTTGAATTCTGCTAGTTCCATCTGGTAAGATGGAAGTGAGATAGTAATGTTCCCCAAAAGGAGATCAATATTAAACTCCACTTCTCTAATGGGTGGAAACCTAAAGATTTATTTGGGAAAAACATCCATAAACTGATACACAACAACCGAAAGAAAACTCTGCTCAACACCTTCCACTGATTATAATGATAAATCCTCTAACAAATATGATATTGTTCCCACAACTGGTTTCAACAAATCCTTTGTACCCAACTTTTAATTTTTCTCCCCTCTAAGGAGATGTTAAATTCTATCCTCCATTATAAAACTAATTGTTCGTGCATAGAAATAGATGTGGGCCTTAAAAATCTCCAACCAATCCATTCCCAGGATTATATCATAAGCATCCATCTCAAGCACTGAGAAATCCCACATAAATTAATTTTTTTCGACAACTAAGAAACACACTCTACATAGGAAGGCTCGACACTCTCTTTGACCTAGAGGAGTTTGATGTTGTAAAATAGAAGGCATCATTTCCACATGTAAACCCAAAAAACTAAAAGCATGGGAAGCAATAAAAGAATGGGAATCACCTGTATCAAACAACACTTGCATCATGGTGGAATTTAAAAGAATTGTACCTCACATTGTGGATAGTCCTGAATCATCCATCACAACCTTCTCATCTCCAAACAACTGCTTGATTTCCACACTATTCTTTTTATTTAATTTCTGAGGAGGTGTGGTATTCCTTGAATCACTATGACTAACTTTGTTCTTCTAGCTAGGGGTGTGGATATTCCCCCCCCCCCCCCCCTGTTGAGGTATAGGATGCTTGCAACCCTTAGGGAGTGTCACAAACACCCAAACATGGATTATTACAACAATACTGCTAAAGATGGCCCATCTAATTATGGTTATGAAATGATCAAGGTTGTGTCATACAATCCCTATTTATATGTCCCGTAGAGCCACATTGAAAACATCTCGGCTTTCTCTGAGGCTTCGGAGGAAGATTCACTGATCCTACCATCAGATTCTGAACCATACTTCCACCCTGGTAATAAGTTTCCCTCTACTTCTTAAACCCAGTGTTCGAGTTCTCACTATTCCCCGTGGGTACCAAAATAGTTCCCACACCTATATCCCCAAAGATATCTCATTAAGCTATTATTTCTCTATTCACCATTTATGTGTAATCATTTATACACATCACCGCTATCTTGAAAATAATTTACTTCATCAAATGAGCTTCAAAAATATGTGATTTCAATGATGTACTACCTTCTACATCGGGTGAAAACCACACTAAGTTCATAAACATAGCTGCATATTCCATTACCGATAGGTTCTCCTACTTCAAATAGAAGAAATCCATTGTACACTGAATTCTTAATGTATGAGGGTAGAATTTTTTATTAAAAAATTACTCAAATCCCTCCCATGTCACACCTTGGTCTGTCCCAGATTGGAATGCCAGCTCCCACACCCTAAAGGAAATATCTTCCAACATGTACGTGGCTAACTTCACTTTCATCTCTTTTGTTGTTCCCATGAATTCAAATATCCTATTCATTCTGTTCAACCATGCATGTGCCCTTTTCGACTCTGAATCACCCCTAAAGATGGGTGGATTATGCTTTTGAAACTGAACCACATGATCCACATTCTTTAGTTAATCCTCTTTATTCCCACTTTCCATAGATTGGAAATCATTCACTATACTCTACACTAGTTGTCGGTTCACTTAAGGCTCACGTGAAACCTTGTTTTTAGTAGCCTCCTCTGGTTGGTCTCTACGATGCCTACCCAATGCATTTTTTATGAACACGAAAATAACCATAAATTTCACTCCCTTATCAAGAAAAGTTTTACCATTTCAAATTCAATTACATTTCCACTAGCACAATCAGGCTTTCCACAAGTTCACATTTACCATGTTGCACCATTTTTTAAAAATCCACTATGTTTTGAAAATTGTCCCATTTCTAAAATACAACAACCATCCACATTTCAAATTTGTACATTTGAAAGTAATTTCCAGATTTTTCACAAATCAACATAATCACAACACAAAGTAAATAATTTTACTCAATGAAATAATCATCCTAGTGGGAATTAATTTTTAACATATTTACCATTATTATCTCATTGGCTACACCCACGATAATGAAATTTTCAATGCCTATAAGTGTCTCCCAAAATATTATGTACCCAACTCCCTAGTAACTTTAAGTTCAGCATAAAATGGTTAGATACGTCCTTTTATTCTATAAATTCCAAGTTCTGACAATCCTACACCTTACTACCATCCCAACTCAAAGGATAAACTAGGAACAAATGTCAACACCAAGACCAACAATCAACGCCAAAGGACCGAACAACCTTTTTAACTTGAAAGTCAAGGACTGAACAAACTGATACCACTTGTAACACTCCACCCCTTATCCAATGGCTTGGGAAGGTGTTGAGTTGTTACATGGCCGTAAGAGACGTTCCCAAGGTGCCAAAGGCTGGAAATAAATGTTGAGGGATTCAATATCATTTTGGGAATGGTTTTCACTTAGAATTAAAGCAACCAACCAAACGAGTCATAACAAACAGAAACTAAATTATGCATGTTAACGAGGTTTTACAACTCAACAATCCAAAATAACAATACAAAAAACCATAATATCTATAATAAAAGTACCAAGATGAATACTAAAAAAAACCCAAAATCTAAGACACAACTCTATAGCTCCATGCCAAGCTTCATCCTCCAAGCACCACAACCCATTAAAGCATTACTAAGTACTGTAAAAGAAATGAGATGATTTACCTTTACCGGTATCCTATAAAACAACATCTAAAAAATAACCAAAGTTCCAAAGAAGGGGTTATCAAAAATACTCATTAGGTTTTCCCCAAATTACTTTCCTACACATGCCACTAGGATAAAACTATTAGCAAAATTATCTAAAACAATTTATAAGAAAATGGTAAAACAATCACCACAAGCCAAACACACCCTTACCAAGCCACCTTTACCCATATCCACACAAAATAAGGGAAATACAAACAATAATTCTATAATCCATTTCACAATATCACATTAGTAAAAACATTTCCATCTTTCATAACAATACACACATGACAACTAAACATGTTGAAACTTCTCTTCCAAGGTCATTTGCTACTTTCCCAATATAGTGGTACTTCCCGACCACTTATCCTTAATGGGGGACCTTACTTCCACTATAAATCACCTTTTATAGTGATACTTTCTCACCCACTTCACACACAATAAACATAATCTATAATACTTAACTAACCAACAAGCGTAAAGCACACCAAGGCCACACATTATACACAAAACCATTTCCAACACATGACAAATCACTTTAATAAATCACCCATTTATTGAAAACACCCTTTAACCATTTTCCAATCCAACACACATTTCAATACAACAATATATTTATTGAAATTCATTTTTCATAAAACATTTTCCATAATTCAAACCATTATCGATTTTAAAATCAACATTTTAAAATCACACAACGAAACCCCTCTTTGTAACAATATCCCATTTTACCCAAATCCCCCAAATCATAACCAAATGGGTTTCCACAAAGATTCTCATGTCATATTCACAATTAATTTCAATCAAAAATATTAATTGAAAAAAATGCCTCAAGTTATAGCAAAGTAGAGTCGAGAGAGAATCTACCTACCTTAGGGTTTCTGGTGAAATCGCCCAACTCACAACTGAACCACAAATCCAGTTGAAAGCTCCACCAAAAACACCTTAGATATATTTTCTTAACATCAAAAAACCTTACTCTCATAATTTTAGTCAAAAAAACCCTAGATGTATATGAAAAGGAAGTAGATCGAGAAAACCAAGAGATGTGAAGAACTATATCTAAGGAAACCCCAAAAAGAAACCAAGAGATGATACTTAACTGAGATGAATCACCTTTAAAACACAAATAAATCCATTATAAATGTTTCCAAAGTGAGTGGGGGGGTTCCCTAACCCTTTAGGAGAGGAAATTCTGATTGAGGTTCGAGTTGGGGAAGAAATGAGCGTTTTAGGGAAAATCCCAACTAACCCCATTTTTAAAAAACATGATTTTAATGGGTAAATCGTGTGCTAACCATGTGGATGATATTGTCCAAATAGTGAAAAATTAATGGTTACTTGGGATTATTTCATGGTTTCCTCTAACCATTCCCAAACCGTGCAACCCCAAAAAATCATCCAAACATTTCCAAATCATTCCAAAACCTTCCCAAACACTCTAAAACATTACCCAACAACTTTAAACATATAAAAAGTCATAAAATGGGTTACATACCTCAAACCGAGGGAGCTACATCTAGTATGTGTCCTTTTATCTAGGTCTCCTATTATAACATCTAAAGGATGGTTCTTAAGAATTCTTGTAGTTCTAGAAAAAGAAGGGATAATTATTTCAGGTCCATCAGTAGGTTCATGTTCATCATGACTAGAGTCTATAGAATTTATAGAATGGTATGATTTAATAGGTTTCTTAATAGCAGGGTCAGATGATTTTTCATTTATTTCCATATTAGACATATCATCCTCAATATTTTCTAGAGAGTTTTTGGGTTCATGTGGGTCTGTTTCATCAAACTTGACATGTACACATTCTTCCACACACTTATTTCTTTTATTAAATACTCTATAGGATTTACTAGATATTGAATAACATAGAAATATTCCTTCATCACTTTTGGATTCAAATTTCTCAAGATTTTTCTTTTTATTAAGGATACAAACTTTGCAACCAAAAACATTAAAGTAACTAACTTTGTGTTTCCTATTGTTCCATATCTCATAGGGGGTTTTTATTAAGAATTGGTCAATTTATGACTCTGTTAATTATATGAAGTTGTATTGACATATTCTACCCAAAAATAAATAGGTATGTCATGTTCATTAATCATGTTCTACTCTATCTCTTATAAATTTCTATTTCTTCTTTTTACAACACCATTTTATTGGGGTGTCCTAGGAGTAGATAAGTTGTGAAAATAGTCACTCTGTGAGAAGAAAGATTCAAACTCTTGGATTTCAAACTCACATCCATGGTAACTTCTTAATTAGGTTCTCTAATATTTTAAAATGCTTATTTAAGTAAGATAAAGCTTCACTTTTGTGAGTAGGAAAGAAAATCCAAGTGTATCTACAAAATTCATCTACGAGAAAATAGAAATAGTGCTTCCCATTAATACTAGAAACCCTAGATGGTCCAAAAAAATCCATGATAACCAACTCAAGAAGTTGAGAAGTTGAAACTTATTTTTTTTTTTGAAAGATATTTTATATTTTTTACCCTTTTGACAAGGATTGCAGACTTTTTCATTTGGAAATTCAAGTTTGGGTATATCCTTAACTAGTAATTTCCAAGTAAGATTTCTAAGTGAATGAATATTACAATTTCTTAATCTCCTGTGCCAGATCCAAGACTCTTTTTGAAATGAACTTAAGAAAGAAACATTTTGAGACACAAAGGAATCTAAGTTTATAGCATACACATTTTCATTTCTAAATTCAATAAATACTGATTCATTTTTATAATTAAAAACATTGTATACATCATTTTCAAATTCAACATTAAAACCATCATCACATATATAAGAGATACTAAGCATATTTTACTTTAATCCATTAATAAAAAGTACTTTGGAAATTGAAACTGAATTAGAGTTTCTAATTTATCCCACACCAATTATTTTTCCTTTAGAATTGTCACTAAAAGTGACATTCCCACCATCAATATTTATCAGATTCTTGAAGAATGAGTAATATACTATCATGTGTCTTGAACATCAACTATCCAAGTATTATAGAATTATACAGGATATCTTCAAATAGATTTCCTATAAAAAGATCAAACAAGAAAAGATTTTGGTACCCAAGTTTGTTAAGGTTCAGTAATATTAGTAATAAGTTATTTTGAAACCCATACTTTCTTCATGGATCTCTTATAAGCAGTTTGTAATGTATTTGAAAAAAAACTTGATTTGGTCCAGAAAAAATTGTAAGTAGTAGAAGGTTTTTCATCTTTACACCTAGTATAAAAATTATTAGTTCTAGAAATTTTTTTCCCAAATTTGGTTATAAAATGATTTTTATCTATGTTCCTCTACCCAAGTTGGTTTCTTATACCAGTAGTATATCTAGGAGTTACTTTTTTACCAAAAAATTGGGTAAGAGTATTTTTTACATTGGTAAACTTCTCTAAGTCATTTTTCAATTTCTCATTTGATAACATAAGCTCGTTATTTTCTTTAAGCAATTGAACATTTTTTTTCTTTCTCTATAGTAATCTCAGATTAGATAGTAGAGGTGAGAGCATGTTTTTTCTTCATAATTTTATATTTATGTTTTAATTAATTATAAGTATCTTCAATCATTTTCAAGTATTCAAACATTTCTTCATTAGTCATATTTTCATAATTATATTTATCTCTAGAATAATAAGAATTTTGTATAGGAGACTCAAGTATTACCTCAGATGTTTTTGTCATGAAACAAATGTTTTACTTGTCATCTTTCTCGTCGTGTGATGATTCTGAATCACTAGATCTATACTCAGAATCACTCCAGGTGGCCTCCATTTCCTTTTTCTATGTTTTATCCTTTTCCTCATATTTCTTATATTTTAACTTAGTAAAATCATCTTATACATGTCCTTTTCTCTTACATTCATAAAAACCTATTTCATTTGAGTTGTCAATCCTTTTCCAATCCTTTTTCTAATTTCCCTTATTATCATATTTACCTTTATAGTTGGTCCTCCTAAGAAACTTCTTCTTTCTATAAAAATTTTTAAACCTTCTAAATAATTGAGTCATTTCCTCATTGGTATCTAATGGTGAATATTCATTACTTGTACTATTAGAATGAGTTTTTATCCTTTTATTTTCTTTATTTTTGGAAGTAGTGGTTTTGAAAGGAACTAAATTTATCTTTGGTACATCCTCTTATTTTTTTTAACCTTTAATTCTTTCTCATACATCATCATCTTTCCCATTATCTTGTTAACTGAAAACTTACTGATATCAAAGGATTATCAAATTGATACTGATGTTTCCCTCTATATTTTAAGTAGACGTCTAAGTAGCCTCATGATTTTTTCATTGGAATACACTTTCTTTCCAAGAGTACTCATTATATTGACTATCTCGTTGAACCTGAGATACATATCAGAAATGGGTTCATTAGGATTCATCTTGAAATTATCATGCTTAATATTATATATATTAAGTATCATTTCTTTAACATTAGTGGTTCCTTCATGTGAAATGGATAAGGTATCCAAAATTTCATAGGTAGATTTACAAGTAGATATTCCATTGAATTATTCATCACCTAAATCACAAAACAAGTCATTCATAGCTTTATAATTATTTTTTTAAGCAAATTTTATAGCATCACTCTATGTATTTCTTTCAGTATTTGGTATTTTATACTTATCTTCTATTATAGTCCAAATATAAAACCCCATACATTCTAAGTGTATTTCCATTTTAATTTTCCACTGGGCATAATTTGTAATATTAAAGTAGAGTGTTTTATGGGTAGTAGCACCTTTATGTCTATTATCCATAATATAGACTAAATAATAGGTTTTATTAATAGCTAAAAATTTAGAACTACTAGAAATATAGATATCTTTAAAACACAGCTAAAATTACAGTTGAAAATATTTAAAAAACTTTAAAAATTTTGAAACTAGAAGATTAAAAACAATCCTTTGATACCAAATGTTGGTCAGAGTTGGACACTCAAGAGGGGGGTGAATTGAGTTCCTATAAAAATTTCTGTTAAAAACCCTTAATTAAAAAATCCCCACTTTAAAATTAAAGGAGGCCAGTTAATCCAAGTAGTAAATTTATGATAGTTTGATTATTCTATTAATTTCTCAAAATATTGATTACTTCTCAGTTAGAGAAATTTGAAATATTGATATAACTTTTGAAACTAATTTACCAAACCAAAATATTTATAAATACTATCCAAGATCAAATATCAAAGTAAAACTTAGTTTTTTAAAATATGAGTGAAAATAGAGTAAACTAAATTTGAAATAGCACAATAAAATAAAACAAGAGGTTCAGTCTCAAGCTGATACCTAATACACTTTACTTAGTGATCACCTTCCACTAAGAAGTTTAAATTAATAAACTTTTATATGCGCCATGGATCTAGGTTTATAACAGCATACAGTGTTGTCCAGGTCAAACTAAACCTCTACCATAGTTATTCATGGGAATAGATAACAACCAAGTCACATATAGACCTCTTCCATACTTCTTCATGGGATCAATATAGTGTAAGAGAATGGTAGTGTGAGGATATCTTGTATCCTCTAGCTTATCATAGGAGATAGGGTGTTTTTATATTAAAGATACACATGCTTCTTAAAAATTAATAAAATTGAACATAATCAAAGAAAAAAAATGAGAGATGTTTTATAATTATCTAAGTTTTTTTCTTGAAGCTTATATACTCCTTTAATGTAGTATAAATTAATATCTAGTCCTCTTCTAGAAATAGAAACCAAAACAACGTTATGGAACCTCTATGTTCCAGTTTCCAAGAAAATGAGATATTCTATGAAGTTTCTCCTCTCTAGAGTTTGTTTGCTACATGGTTGAATGGAACTTTAATGCACACCAATTTCTCCTTTGTTTTTAGTCATCTATAAGGTGTTTTCTTCTTTATTTTCTTTGCTAGTTCTCTTTATATGGTTTCTCGTGTGTTTGTTAATCTTTTTTCTTGAGTGATTCCCCTTTTTATATTTTGTAGGTCTGACATTAGGAATTATTGGGACATGTGATGTACCTCATACCTCTGAAATCCAAGTTAATAATGTCTCCAAAATGTTATACAAGTAAATTGGTAGAATTAAATAACCTTATATGACCGTTGGATAAAAATTTTGAATTTATAAACAAAAGGAATTTTGAGCAGCCATTCGGTGAGTCATTTTTTTGGTATGTCACACTGTCGGTAAGTACTTTAATCGGTAGGTTAGTGAATCAGTGACTACTTCTATCAGTGAGTCATGATGTCATTAAGTCCACGTGCCAGTAGGTGAGTTGGGTTGTCAGTGATTCATTTGTTCTATCGGTGAATCATTTGATATGTCGGTCAGTCAGACTAACGGTGAGTCATTTGTTTTATCAGTGACTCATTTGATCTTTCGGTGAGTCCTTTATTATTTCAGTGAGTTAGGATATCGATGAATCAATTGTTCTCTCAGTGACTCATTTGCTCTGTTAGTGATTTAGACTATTAGTGAGTCATGCGTATAACTATTGAGGACTCATACTTAGTGTAACACCCCAAAGTTTAAAAAAAAAATTAAATGCATGAAACTTTTTTAATTATATAGTTATATCTATCCTTTAAACATAATTTTGTGACTTTTATGATTTGAATTTCAAAAAACAGTCATCTACGGTTGTGATCAGTAAGTTATTTAGAGTATGATAAAACCAACTTGTTTTTTTAGTGAATAGTAACATACCCTTATGAATAGTAATATTAATAGTAATATGAACCTTATTAATAGTAAATCATATTATTATTTTATTTTCCTAAGGTTATAAGATAATGATATGTTGATTAATTTTTTAATCTGTTAAAAATTGAGTTACAGATTTAAAATGGTTATTTTTTAATAAATTATGATTTTATATAAAATTTAAATTAATAATATTTAGAAAATTATTTTCAAAAAATAGAGTTAATTTTTTAATTCTACATGTTAAAAAATGTTTAGGCTGATTTTTTGGTATTTTTCTAAAATTCTTGAATTTTTGATGAATAGTAAAATACGATAAATTACGATAAATGCTAAATACTTGTTTTACTGAATCATAGGTGATGAAAGGATGATGTAAGCCCACTTGTTTCAAAGTCACGTGAAATTATTACTATTTAGAGTCACATTAATCAAGACTATTCATAGTCTTGAGCAGAAATATTATAATAATTACTTAAATAATGTAAAATCTCTCCTCTCCTCTATAAATATCACCCACATTCCCCTCTTTCTCACATACCTCTCAAGCCTTGAGAATTGTCTAAGTTCTTCTAAATATTCTCCTTAAGGATCTTCCCCACATCCAAGACCTAATTTCCTCACCAAAAGGTCAAAATCAATGGCCTTAAGTAGGATCTCAAGGAGAAGAGATCAAGATGTAAGAATCCTCTTCCTTTTTCATGTGTTTTCTTTCCAATTACTTTATTTTATTATACTCTCTTTCCCTCCAATTATATAGGAGGTATGAAATCTAAAAAATATTATATATTCTATATTTTATAATGTTTCTGTAAAATATTCATCATCCTCCTTCCTCTCATCACCCTCTTGTTCTAAAACTAAAAACATTGTCCACAATGCGTCGATTTACCAAAATCGTGAATGATGTGTTTACAATATCCATTACATCCTTAAAATATGATCATAAAAAACTTTTAATGGTTGAAAAGAAATATAAAGTTTATTTTTTAACCTATTTTATGTTCTATAATTAACTTTTATGCATGACATTAAATTATATAATGAAATAAGTTCATGATTATCGAGGAACCACCAAAAATGATCTAAACAAACATCATTAATGTTTTATCTAATGATACATCATCATATATGAAAACAAAATGATTTATGGTATAATTATATATTCTGAAAAAATATTAATAACAATTTATTACACTTCTGGAATTTCATTTCCATACAATAGGAAAATCTAATACAAACCGGCCATGGAAATCCTGTAAAGAACGCACCGAAAGAAATGGAAGGAACAAAATAATAATAATTAAAGGGTGAAATGATGTTATTAAATGATCATATAAGGTGTTATAAACATGAATATGTTTCTATAAGATATTAATAACACTATTTTTACCATTATAAATGAGTTTTAAATGATTTTTAAGTAAGATAAACCCGAGGTAAGGGAATTCTTAACCTGATTTCCATTCTTTGGGTTAACCTTATACATCATTATTTATGTGGTATTAAAATTATTTTTGTGATCAATTTTTTTATATTATTTTTAATTATGTGTATTTATAGTTTATATACATATTACATCCACTCTATTAATTCTCACTTAAATTGTATAATATTTTTAAGGGACTTTTCTTTTAAAACCCTCTTTTAAAATTCCGTTTTACAAAATTCAAAAACAATGTTTTTATGAAATTTTTCATGTTGTATGATTTTGTTCTGGTTCTTGGGAATTATTTATGATTAATTTTTGTACCTATATTTCCATATAATGCATTTTTTATGTGTAATTTTGAGTTTGGACATATGGTTACTCCAAATGTAACTGTGATGGTTACATAGTAAGGTAGTCGTGAGGGTTACATTGTAAGGTATCCATGAGAGTTACAAATTATAAGGTAGTCGAGAGGGTTAAACGATTATGTAAGTAATGCCTCAATATACCTTTATGGTTCTATTTATGTTCTATGTGTTTTTTAGAAATCTCATGGAAATATCAAGTTTCACAAAGTAAGTTTATATGGGTAACAAGTATGTATTTTTTGAAAATGATTTCATGCGTTACAAGTATTCATAGACTAATGTTTCCTTTCCTTCTTTTTATATCCCTTACTGAGCTTTTTTTACTTATCTCATGCTTTTAAATTATTTTCACAGGTTATTAGGATGTGTAATACAAATGAAGGGGCCAAGTTAAATGTTATGAATATTTTTCAAAGAAAACATGTTTTATTTAAAAAGTATAATATTTTGGAAGAAATGGATACTATTTTGTGGTATATGATCTATATGAATGTGGAATGTTATGTATGTATTATATCCTAATTCTCTAAAACTATAAACTTGAAAAGATCCTCAATATGAAATTAAGTGAGTTCTTGAATAAAATTCAATATTATGTAATGTAATAAGGCTGGGTCCCTGTAGTTGACTAAGATATGTTTGTTCAGAATGGTTTTCCACAGATTAAACAGGGAAGCTGAAGAGGAGAGGCACTGAAAGAATTATATACTTCTAAATATGCAGCCCGAAATGGTAGGTATTGGAACCAAGTAGTTTTTAATAGTAATGGATCAGCTAACGTAGGAAATAAAGGGTGGTGGAATTCATTCAAGATAAAAACAGAGGTGCGATAATGGAAGATGATGATAGTGGAACATTTTATGAGACAACACCCTACTACTTTTAATGGATCTTATGACCCAGTAGTGGGTGAAGGATGGATTAAGGCCCTTGAAAATATATTTTTGTGTTATGATCTATTCAAATAATCAAAAGGTAAGTCTTTCCATTTATCATTTTAAAGTTGAAGTTGATCATTGGTGGTCAATGGTCAAAAATATCAGAGATAGAGAGGATATTTATGCCTTAGAGTGGGATGAATTTAAAATTCTTTTCTTTGAAAAATATTATCATAAGGTGGTGCGACTTAGGATAGAGAGTCAATTATTTTAATTAAACCTAAAGGAGAAAGATTCAATGGATATTTATGAAGAAAAATTCACCCGACTAGCGAGGTATGCTCCAAATCTTATTCTGAATCTTAATAGAAAAATCAACTATTTTTACTCAAGATTAAATCCAAGGTATCGAAGGGCATTTTCCAGCCTTGAATTCAAAAATTATGAGAAACTTTTCCAATGTGCTGAGAGAGTATAGATGGATCTTGTTGATGATCATGTGCACTTTGACAATAAGGAGAATAAGAGGTCCAAATGGAAAGTGATTGGGTAAGAATAAACCAAAGAAATATGAGGGTATGAAATTCCAGTTTCCAGTTTGTGAAAAGTGTGGAAAAAATCACCCTAGGAAATGCCTTACCAAAACTGGGAAGTGTTTTTGATGTGGTATGTTTGGAAATATGGCATGAGATTGTAATGAAAATTATCTTAAGACTAATATTGATAAGAAAACTGTTAAGTGATTTAAATGTGGAGAGATGGGTCATTATAAAAATGCCTACCCAAAGAGAGATCTGAATGATGAAAATAAGAAAGACTATAAGAAAAAAGGTGTAGTGAGATCCTTAGTGACTACGTCAGCAGACGTCGGACCATCCAATGAAGTTTTATCAGGTACCTTGTTTTTTTACTAATATTTTGCTAAAGTTTTTTCAATATGGGGTCTACACATTTCTTTATTTCTGAGGGATTTTATAGTAAATTGGAAATATCACCCCAACCAATGATACCAAAACATATTGTTAAAACACCATGGGAAATATTATAGCAAAAAAGAATTATAAGAATCTTTTTATTGTGGTCTATGAAAAGACTTTACCTGAAAACCTTGTTGTTTTTTCCTTAGTAGAGTTTGATGTCATTCTGGAAATGGATTGGATTTCTTTTTATCATGCTAAGATTGACTGTAGAGTTAAAGAAATTGTTTTTTAGAAAGTGTTTCAGTTTGTATACAAGAATGAAACCATAAAATTGATAATGTATTAGGAAGCTGAGAAACTATTGAAATATGGAAATGAAAGTTATATTACTCATATTTTTGAAAACAGGGGAATTGTTCATATTAATGATTTTATAGTATTAAATGAATATCTTAATGTTTTTTCTGGTGAGTAACCCAATGTCATACCTGATCGAGAAGTAGAATTCACAATTGACTTAGTTCCTAATGTTAAACCAATTTCAAAACCCCCATATTGAATGTATCAAATAGAACTTATTGAATTGAAAAATCAGTTGTAGGAGTTTCTTGATAAAGGATTCATTCATCCTAGAACTTTACCATAGGGTGATCATGTTTTTTTGTTAAAAAGAATGATGGTTCCATGAGACCTTTAATTGATTATAGATCCTTGAATAACATCACTATTAAAAACAAGTATCATTTGACTCATATAGATGATTTGTTTGATCATATCTAGGGAGATCAGTACTTTTCCAAGATAGACTTGAGATCTGGATACCATCAACTGAAGGTGAAGGAGGAGGATGTAACGTCCCAACCTGACTCACCCCTAAACCGATGGTTGGACCGGTATCCACATGACTTCAAGCGCGTCTCTCTGTATGCCAGAGGCTTCTGACTAGTAGTGAGGGTCTAAGGATAGTCAGTGGGGAGACTATACCCTCTTATTAGAGTTGCACAATGGTATATTAGATTAAATAACAATCAATAGAGGAAGAATTAATATATAAATGATTAAGAAGTAGAAGATAGATTTTATAAATCTTTGTACAAAACAAATGTCCAATGCCAATTATAAAGAAGATGCATGCATGACATGCTAAGGATACAAAAAAGGAAAACAGTGAACCAAACAGCATGTTTTAAATTCCAATACAGAAATAAATAAACAATGACTGAAATCCCTGATGGTGGTCTCCTCGATCATCTTGAGCTTCTGATCGGTCCTCTTCTCTTATCTCCCAAGTAAATGAAAACAGCGCAATCCTGCAACCAAATAGAATCTACTCAGGTACCCCAGTGAAATGGAGGCACGAGTAGGGTGTGAGATATAAATCTCAATAGTACAGCACCACCGATGTCTACCCCAAATCTATACATTTAATAAATAATTTAAATAGTGTGAAATCATGCATAAATAAAGTAATCAGTACAATGTAACTATATACCAAAGTACCTACTTCAGCCCTCAGCTGGTGTCTGAACCTGCATTATACATTTTTCCTGCATACTCAACAATCATTACATAATTATTTTCATTTATCATTTATTCAAACCTCATTAAATTACAAAAGTCTCGAGATTCATCCTAATCCTGACATCCCATGTATAAGTCACTCACCACAGATGTCTCTAAAGACCATCTAAGTAATCAAAGTAAATACTGAATCCAAGCTTGTGCGTTGGCTTGGATAACATGTCATAAGTTATTAAATTTAATATTTAATATAATATTTCTACGCCTATCCACTAAAACAGTGATTTTATCCTGGTTCCATCCACTAACAGTGATTCACCCAATTCATTAATAATTCTGAACCCTTTCTTATATTCAATTCACAAATCATTATGTCACAATATTTTTTATTAACCATTAATTCATTTCATGTATGACCAATTAGACCCACAATCCAATGTCAATTAATGGGTGTAGACCATAATGCCTAGCACCCTCGTGATTATTTGGAGCATCAGTCCTTGTCTCACAACCCATGGGTATTTGGAGCATCAATTCGTGTACCATAAAAGAATATTTTCATGCAAGTTGGGTGTAGAATGCCATGTCTAGCACCCCGTGAGTATTTGGAGCATCAGTCCCCATCTCATAACCCATTTATCAATCATACATATATATTTATCATTGATGTAGAATACCATGTCTAACACCCAAAATCCATCAATTAATTAATTCATAAATTAATTAATCCAATCCATTAATTAATTTAACAACTAATTAACAATATAAAACTCCTGTCAAATAATTCTACTATAAATTAACCATTCATCATCTCAATAATTAATAATTAATTGTCAATTAATTATTCTTAATTAATTATCCCAGATATTTAACAAGTCTGAACTCGTCCACTGAAACAGTGTTTTGTCCAGGACTTTAACAATTAACATGCACATCATAAACATCTCAAGTCAAACATGTTGAACAAGGCCCACATATTTAGCAACCATCTCACATAGCATATCGTATTTTTAAACAGATCCATCCTAAACAAATTAAGGCATGGAAAATAAACATACATCCAAAGGTATTATTTTCCAACATTAATAACAATCAATCAACTCACAATATTAAATTAATGCATCCAAATTAATTAATTAAACAATTAATTAATTAAATCATATCTATTTAACCAGTTCATCAATTAATTAACCATTTACCATTTATCATGTAATAATTAATCCATCCATTAATTATTACAAGTTTTCAATTTTTATTCCAAACATGTCAAAATATTCAATATTATAAATATTTAGTAAATGCCACAATTTTTCCAACACATGACTTGATAATAAATTCTTCAATGAATTACCCTATTACCCATCCCGCCCCATTCAAATAATTTAACTATTTAATCATATCACTTAAACCAAATTATAAATACATGCTTAAAACCAACACATGATCAAGTCCTCATTTATATCACGTGGGCAACATCATTCAATAACATCAAAATTTCCATGCATCAACATATCATGTATCGACATCAACAAGGATACTTACAAAAGACCAACCTTAAGAAAGCATGATATAACAATACCATCAACAAATATTTTATCCTAAATCTATCAAATTATTTAAAGAATCAAATAATTCTTAAATAAAGTGATAGAGATTTGGGACCCTACCTTAGGTTGGAACTATTTTAATTCTACAACGCTTTAATGTACTTGGCGAAAACCATTCCACAACTGGTCTGTAGTTTCACACGCACGCACCTTCATATGTGTGTGTGTGTGTGTGTGCATGCGCATTGTTTGAACCAAAAACGGTGAAAAAATTCGAAACCATCTGCCTCAACCTTGGCGGTGGATGCCATATTGTGGACACATGGGTCCCTAACACCAATCGCATGCCCTAAAATTTGAAGAACGCTACAATCAGATTTTTGGCCAACACCAAATCAAGAACCAAAATATCAGTCAATCACCAAAGTGATGAAGGAGACCATGAGAGATGGTATTACCTTAAAGAACCGGACATAAACCAAGAATAAATTTGGGAAGAAAAAGCTATGGATGGTGAACCCGAAAGGGGGGGTTGTGCCACGGGGGTTGCGCACTGTAGGAGCTCCACTCGAGTGTCACGCTATTGTAGGGAAGGTCGCCCAAGGGTTGCGCGCTGCTAGAGTTCCTGAGGAGGAGGTTCGTGTAGAGGAGGCTGGAGATGTTGCTGCATCATGCATGGAGGAGGAGAAAGAGGGGGGTCGCGCCACCTGCAGGTCATGCCTCCCTTTTTATTTTCTTTTTTTCCTAAAATTAATCCATTTAATTGAATGTAATAATTAAAATAATAATACTCATTTTATTATTATTATTGTAAACATTAAAAACTTATCTAATAAGTGAAAAAATCCCCATTTAATTAAAAATGCTTCTTCATTTATTATTCTATTAACAAACGTTTCGTAATTAATTATAAAACTCTCTATTGATCATTAAATTTTTTTAACATTTATTTAACTAAATAACCAAAATAATAATAATACCATCATTATTATTGTTATTCCAACATTCATTTATTTAAAACTGAAACCCCCAATTTATTACAATATCATTAATATGATAAAAACTCCAACCCATAACCCCTAATTTAATTTTCATAATAATAATAATAATTACATTCATAAAACTAAAATAATAATAATCTCATTATTATTATTATTTAAACCTTTGATAAACCCAACACCTCTATTAAATTACAATTCTTCATTAAATCTGAAACCCCTTATTTAATTAAATGTTTATTTGAGAAGATCAGAAGCCACATTAAATTCTCATAAATGATACACTCTTTTAACATGCAATTAAAATCTCAAAGCATCAAAATAATTTATGACACCACAATAATAATAATAAAATTATTATTATTTGTAAATTCCTATATTTTATAATAAATGGTCCTTTAATAATACTAAAACTCTTCATTTAATTAAAATAGTTCTTCGATAAACCCAAAATACGCATTAATTTCTTCAACTGTCATTTAATTAATTATTTATCATTAATTTAATTAAACAAAAACAATAAAAATAATAATAACTTCATTATTATTATTATTAAAACATTATTTTAATTAATCAAAATCTCTCATATAATCTTATTTAATTAAATTAAATAATTTATTAAATAGGGTAAACTGCACGGGTTAGACCTCAACCATGTGTTTCTTGTGTAGATTCATTAAAGTGGACTTTTCCAGATCTGATTCTCCTGAGACTCATCGAGACACCCACTAAAATTATTGGGTAATTACGAAATTTCAAAAATGACACCATTAGGTGTTCCGACACTCATAATAAAATTCCTAAGCTTGGTTAAAAAAATGACCCATTGATAAATCGAAAAAATTTAGAAAACCTTCGTATTTTAACCCAGTTCAAAAACATGGGACTTTATAGATGACACCCTGAAAATAGATTTTCATAATAGATATGGTAATTTTGAATTTTTGGTTATGATGTTTGGGTTAACTAATTCACCTGCTGTATTCATGGATCTTATGAATAGAATATTTCATAAGTTCTTGGATAATTTTGTGGTTGTATTTATTGATGACATTCTTGTATTTTATAAGAGTAAAGAGGAGCATGAAAAAAATATAAGGGTTTATTTTCAAACCTTAAAGAAAAAGAAACTATATTTAAAATTCATCAAGTGTGGTTTTTTGTTGAAACAAATTTCTTTTCTTAGGAACATTGTAAATAAGGATAGAATAAAAGTTGATCCTAAAAAAACAAAAGTGGTTGATGAATGGAAAAGACCTAAAACTGTTACAGAGATTCATAGTTTTATTGGATTAGCAAGTTATTACTGGCGGTTTATTAAAAACTTTACACGGTTATCTAGCCCGCTAACTAAGTTAATGTGAAAAGAGGTTAAATTTATTTGTATAGTAGAATGTGATGTTTGTTTTCAGGAAGTGAAGAAGAGATTGGTGAATACTCCAGTTTTGGCCTTGTCTTTCTAAAATGGTGAGTTTGACATCTATAGTGATACTTAATTTAAGGGAATTGGTTGTTTTCTAATGTAGAATGATCAGGTAATTGTTTATGCTTAAAGACAACTAAAACCTCATGAGTTAAATTATCCCACACATGATTTGTAATTGGAAGTTGTAGTTTTTTCTTTGAAAATATTGAGGAATCATTTATATGAAACCAAATTTCAAATATATACTGACCATAAAATTCTAAAGAATATATTCACTCAGAATGAATTAAACATGAGTCGGAGAAGATTTCTTGAACTTATAAAGGATTTTTATTGCATGATCAATTACCATATGGAAAAAGAAAACAAATTGGTGGGTTTCTTTAGTCTAAAACATCATGCATCATTAACCATGTTACGTTTGGAACAAGATCCCTTGATTAATGATTTGATGAATTTTGGCTTAGAAGTTGTTGGTGCAAGAAATACCTTTGTTTTGTTTTTTGTCTCATTTTAGTCATCATTATCAGATATAATTAAGCAATCGTAGAATGAATAGCGTGAGATATAGAAAAAGGTAGAATTGGTTAAAATGGGTAAGTTTATAGAATTTAACCTTGATAAAGATTGTGTTTTAAGATTTGGTAAAAGGTCATGTTTTCCTTGTGATTACCATTTGAAGAAATATTTGTTGTGTGAGGCTTATAGTTATCTATTTTCAATTCATCCTAGAAGTGCTAAGATGTATAGAGACCTTCGAGAGTATTATTTTTGGGATGTAATAAAAAGATATATTTTATATTTTATCGTGAAATGTTTAACATGTCATTAGGTTAAATCATAGTGGAAGTTACCGAAGGGAATGCTTCAACCACTTCTAGTCCCAGAGTGGAAAAGGGAGAATATATCCATGAACTTCATGGTGAGACTACCTAATACTTCTCAAGGTAATAATTTGATTTGGGTTGTTGTTTATCAGCTGACAAAATTTTCACATTTTATTTCTATTCAAGAAACAATGTATTTGGATCAGCTTTCTCAACTATACCTCAAATATATTTTCAGGTTAAATGGAGTTCCTTTTTCCATTGTATCTGACCATGATGATAGGTTCACTTATAACTTTTGGATGGTCCTTCAAAAGTTTTTGGGCACAAAATAAAATTTCAGTACTACTTTTCATCCTTAATCATATGAGAATTAAAAACAAACAATTCAAACTTTGGAGGATATGATTTGAGATTTTTCAATGGACTACCAGGGAATTTGGGATCAACATATTTCTTTAGTTGAGTTTTCTTATAATAAAAGTATTCATTCAAGTATGCAGATGGCACCTTCTGAGGCATTGTATGGGAAACGGTGTAGAACTCCATCTTTTTGGGATGAAGTCAGGGGGAAGGAAGTTGATGGGACCAAAATTAGTAGATGAAATGAATGATAAAGTAAAGATGATCCAACAACATATGAGGACAGCTCAGAGAAGGCAGAAAATTTATGCAGACAGTAGGATGAAAGACTTTTCATTTGAGGTAGGTGATCATGTTTTTCTTATAATCTCACCATGGAAAAGTGTTATGCGTTTTGGTAAGAAAGGAAAGCTAAGTCTACGGTTAATTTTACCTTATGAAATCCTAGATAAAGTTCAATAATTCACCTATCGAGTATATTTAGCTCCGAGTTTATCTTAGGTACACAATGAATTTCATGTTTCGATGTTCAGAAATTATGTTCTAGATTCAACTCATATTTTGATCCTGGAAGTAGTTGAACTGGGAGAGAACCCTTCTTATGAAGAGAAACCGGTTCAGATACTTGATCAAAGAGAAAAGGTATTGTAGAATAAGGTAATCCACCAGGTAAAGGTTTTGTGGAGAAACCACATGGTTGAATAAGCAACATGGGAGTCTGAAAATGCTATGAGAAAAAGGTACCCACACTTGTTTAATAAGCAGATAAAATTGTGAGGATGCAATTTCCAGAAGGTGGGGAAAATGTTACACCCCAAGGTTTTTTCAAAAAAATAAATTGAAATTAATGAAACTTTTTTTAATTAGATATTTATAACTAGACTTTAAACATAATTTTTGAGCTTCTATGATTTGAATTTCAAAAACCAGTCATCTACGGTTGTGATCGGTAAGTTATTTGGAGTTTGAGAGAACCAACTTGTTTTTTTTTATGAATAGTAACATACCCTTATGAATATTAATATAAATAGTAATATAACCCTTATGAATAGTAAATCATATTATTATTTTATTTTATTATGGTTATAAGATAATTATATGTTGATTAATTTTTTAAGGTGTTAAAAACGAGTTATAGATTTAAAATGGTTATTTTTGAATAAATTATGATTTTATATAAAATTTAAATTAATATTATTTAGAAAATTATTTTCAAAAAATGGAGTTCATTTTTGAATTCTACATGTTGAAAAAATTTTAGGCTAATTTTTTGGTATTTTTTTAAAATTCTTGAATTTTCGATGAATAGTAAAATACGATAAATTACGATAAATGCTAAATACTTGTTTTATTGTATCATATGTGATACAAGGCTATTTTAATACCACTTGGTTCTAAATCACATGAAATTATTACTATTTGGGGCCACATTAATCAAAACTATTCATAATCTTGAGCAAAAATATTATAATAATGATTAAAATAATGTAAAATCTCTCCTCTCCTCCACTATAAATACCACCCTCATCCCCCTCTTTCTCACACACCTATCAAGACTTGATCATTGTATAAGTTATACCAAATCCCATCCTCAAGACTCTTCCCCACGTCCAAGACCTTATAGTATCACCAAAAGTTCCAAACCAAAGGCCTTAACGAGAATCTCAAGGAGAACAGATCAAGAGGTAAGAATCCTCTTCCTTTTTCATGTGTTTTCTTTAAAATTCATTTCTTTTCTTATACTATCTTTTAATAAACTTATCCAGGAGGTATGAAATATCAAAAATATTATATATTCTGTATTTTATCATGTTCATGTAAAATATTCATCATCTTACTTCCTCTCCTCTACCTCTTGTTATAAAAATAAAAACATCGTCCACGATGTGCCGATTTATAAAAAAACGTGGACGATGTGTTTGCAATATTCATTATATCCATCAAATCTGATCATAAAACCCTTTTAATGGTTTAAAAATAATTTAAAGTTTATTTTTTACCCTATTTTATATTCTGTAATGAACTTACATGAATTAAATTAAATTATATAATGAAACAAGTTCTTGATTATCGAGGAACCGCCAAAAATGATCTAAACAAACATCATTAATGTTTTATATAATGATCCATCATCATATATGATAACAAAAAGATTTATTGAATAATTATATATTCTGTAAAAATATTAATACCATTTTATTTAACTTCTATAATTTCATTTCCATGCGATAAGAAAATCAAATACAAACCGACTATGGAAATCATGTAAAGAACGCACTTAAAACAATGTAAGGAACAAAATACTAGTAATTAAAGACTGAAATGATGTTATTAAATGATCATATAAGGTGTTATAAACATGAATATTTTTATTTAAGATATTAATAACACTCTTTTAACCATTATAAAATAGTTTTAAATGAGTTTTAAGTAAGAAAAACCCAAGGTAAGGGAATTCTTAACCTGATCTCCATTCTTTCGGTTAACCTTCTACATCATTATTTATGTGGTATTAAAATTGTTTGTGTGATTAATTTTGTTTATATTTTGTTTAATTATGTGTATTTATAGTTTATATACATATTCCATACACTCTATTAATTATAATTTCAATTATATAATATTCGTAAGGGAATTTTCTTTTAAAACCCTCTTTTAAAATTCTGTTTTACAAAATTCAAAAGCAATGTTTTTATGCAATTATTCATGTTGTGTGATTTTGTTCTGGTTCTTGAGAATTGTTTGTGATGAAGTAATGGACCTATATTTCCCTCTAATTCATTGGGTATGTGTAAGTTAGAGGTCAGACATATGGTTACTCCAAGTGTAATTGTGATGGTTACACAATAAGGTAGCTGTGAGGGTTACATTGTAAGGTAGCTGTGAGGGTTACAAATTATAAGGTAGCGAAGAGGGTTAAAATATTATGTAATTAATTCCCCAAGATACCTTTATTGTTCTATTTATATTCTATATTTTTTGTGGAAATATCACGGAAATGTCATGTTTCACAAAGTAAGTTTATATGGGTAACAAGTATGTCTTTTTTGAAAATGATTTCATATGTTACAAGTATTCATGGACTAATGTTTTATTTCATTATTTTTATATCCCTTACTAATATTTTTTAGCTCATACCAATTTTTTAAATGATTTTTACAAGTTATAAGGATGTGTAAGACAAAGAAACGAGCCAAGTTAAATTTTATGAAGATTTTTCAAAGAAAACATGTTTTATTTAAAAAGTCTTATATTTTGGAAGAAATGGATATTGTTTGTGGTATCTTCTCTATATGAATTTCTAATGTTATTTATGTATTATATCCTAAATCTATAAAACTCTAAACTTGAAAATATCCTCAATATGAAATTAAGTTAGTTCTTGACTAAAATTCAAGATTATGTAATGTAATAAGGTCGGGTCCTTATACTTAGCCAATGTTTCTGTTTGCCTGTCTTATAATATAAACATGTATAGAATATGTTAAAATTATAATTGAACATAGATAATCATAATTATTTAAATTTAAACTTAACTAAATATGATTTGACATAAATTAAAATTATTTAATATGATTGAACATGATTTGTGATTATCAAAACCATAGAGTTCCAACACAAGAGTTTCTTTGATGGATTGTGTTACACGCAAGACCGAGTTTTACCACATTTTAATAAAACACCTAATTTAAAACTAAATTTTGACACTTTTATAAATTTTTATTTTTCAAAATAAACATTATTTTTTAATTTGTAATGTCAAAATTTTCTTAGGGTAACTTTTTGGTATTTTTCTGAGAAGTTTCACTTGTTGATGAATAGTAAAAAATATTTCATTTTAGTTAAAAAATAATTTTGTGTTTAAATAATTTTTAATGATAAATTATATTTTAAATTGGTTATTAAAGTCATAATAGATCAATTATACATATATTAATCCAATATAGGTCATTGGAATCATTTTTATATTGAAATTGGATATAAAGTGTTATTGAATTTCTGAACATTTTTACTTTAAAAACAGGATTTCACACCATGTATGTGGGATTGGAGTTAAAATTAATTTATCCATTACTTTGAATTTAATTTGGAAAAACAAACATACAAGGTTTTAATTAGTGTGATATTTTTATTCTAATAATATCAACTTATTGGACCAAAATGACTTAGACACTTGTCTAAAGGCCATTGGATACCAATATTTCAACCATATACCCACTTGGTTTGAGTTTTATGAGTTATTGGGATACATGTTCATGAATTTTCCCTATATGATATGTTAAGTAAGGGAAAAGAAAAAAAAGTAACCTTCGTTGCCTTTAATATTTGTAAAACATTGATATATGGAGAAAACATCATATTTTCAGTTATACATGTCCTTTAGAAAGATAAATGATTTATTTTTATCATAATAATTTATCATTAATTTTTAGAGATAAATTATTTGCTTAAAATGATTAAGAAACACCAACGCATTGATTATTTAGTTAATAATTAACTAAAATAAATGATACTATAAATATAAACATTGGAGTAGATTGATTGAATAATTATCTTTAATTATTTTTTTAGATGAATATATCATTATAAATTTCTTTGAAATTAATAGATTATAAATACAATATGGTTTTGATATTGTTAAATTAAAATTAGATAAATAATGTCAAAATTGACATTAATTTAATTTTACAATAAATGACATTTTATTAAATGATTTAAAATTAATAAAAAACATATATTCTTATAATTGATTTTTAAGTGTTAATAAATATTAAATATGGTATATTAATGGAACAATTTATCTTTTATAATTAAAATATTTACCCATATATTGTAAAAACATTGTTAGTAGAGTCGAGGTCAAATTAGTGTTTTTGCGCGTTACAGGCGCTTGTTTTAAAATTAATTTCTAGCACACATGGGCTTTTTATTTTTTAAATTAGATAATATTTATAATAAATTTGTTCTATATTTTATAATAAATCTCACTTTAATTTATTCTTAATGGATAAATTACTTAGGTTATAAAACTAGACACTTTAATAAAAACCAAAATGATAAAATTGGGGAATCTTATAAGTTAAGGAAAAAATTATAAAAATGGAATTATTTTTGTGTGCTTGAGGTTTTTATTGACCATTCTTACCCTTTAATCCTTTTTTCTATTTTTGAATCACATGTGGTAATGAAGACAACCCAATAGTGTATACCTTTTGGTATTTTCAAGAATGTCACTCCCCCTCCACTGTAAAAATACATTCAATATTCCACTTCCTTACACCTATCAAGCCACTTTTCTAATATATAACCAAATATCTCCTCAAAAACACTCACCTTAAACCATAACCCTCACATTGGTCATAAATCCATCCAAGTAATCCCTTTGGTAAAACCAAAAGGAGTTACCCCAATAAGAGGTAACATCCTTCCTCAAGCTCTTTTATTTTATTTTCATTATCTACCCCTTCAATTATTATTATTAAATGATTAAATAATAAAACAAATATAATAAATATACTAATATTTTTATATTTTAAGGTTTCAACCTATAGTTACACACACTTTCATCTAATGGGTAAAAAACTTACTGTTTATGTGTACGGTGAACTACCGCCTCACAAAATGATGTCGTTCGTTTTTCCTTTAACACATCTCATGGTGGGGAATTGTGATGGGCACACTTTTTATATATTATATATATAATATTTTTAATTACTTTATGATTTTTAAATTTTTATACAACACATACCCTTATGATTTCTATTTTTTGTAAATACAATAACATCGTTTGTGGAAGTGTGGACTACCGCCTCCTCAAAGTGGTGTGATTCGTTCACACTATATATGGAACATATAAATGATGGTTAAAATTCAAAATATTTAACAAAAATTAAATATATATATATATATGATATTAATTATATAATTACCTTTCTATAAATGTAATATATCACTTTCTTTATTACCCATTTCACACACTAAAAAGTGTTAACATCAGTCATGGTCATGTGGATTGTCGCCTCCCCAACACGATTTGATTCCTTTTACATCACAAGAATTATATGTATAAGTTTATATTATTAAATAAAATTTTATTTATTATTTAATTATATTTATGTAAATATTTAGTTTTAATTACCTTATTTCCATAATGATCACTGAAAGAATGGGAATGTTACTCAAGTGTATATACAGCCTGTCGTCTCAATGATTATAACGTTGGTTCATTTTTCATAACTATCTTTAATTATTGGTATTAAAATTATAATTTATGTATTAATATGATAATTATGTAATTATTAATATTCTTTATATGCCTATATAATGACCCCTTTTCCTATAGTCGACCAACCAAAGTCATTTTTGACACATGAACTGAAGTTGGTCAAAAACACACAACGTAAATTTAATTGTTTAAGTAGTTGTATAAAACATTATAATAAGTGAATTAAAATTAATAATAAATTTTAAAAAGGTTCTGATGAAAGTTAATAATTAACATAAATTTATTATTCAGAAAGATAAATACACATGTGACAAGTTGGACTCAAGGTAAGGGGTTTTGTCTCAATTTATATTCCATTGAGACTTATTTGTTGTTATACACCAATTCACTTTTATTCCTTCAAGGATGTAGGGTTTTTTTTATTTTGTATTATGTTATTCTCCCTATTTAAAATGGATATCATGTATGTAATCTATTTTTTCAAAAATGCTAAAATGTTCAGTCCCTTATGATTTGAATCTTTTATCTATGTCAATTTAATAAAATAATGCCCCAACTCTTGGCTTCTGGGGTTGGATAGTTATAGTTGGTATTGATAGATATAATATTATCATCATTTTTAATATGTAATTAAATTATTTAATCCCTAAAAATTGAACAATTTGAGTTATTTTCATCAATTTTGGATTTATAGGGCGTTTTGAGCTTAAATATGAAAACTGCTTAATTTGGAAATATTGATAGATTTTAATTACATTGGTAATCCACACATATCTTTTAAAATATAAATAAAATTTATTTGATTCCTTTTTTATTGGGTTCATATATTTATTTTATTAATATTTTGTTTTTGTACCAGGATTTAATTCGGCCATCCAAGGGTCCTAAAAATTCATTCAATATAGAAAAATATTCTGGATGACTGTGTGGACCCCACCTCAAATAATTAATCATAAATCTGTCTACATACGTATAATTTAGTTGATTACAATTGTAATGGAAAGATAATTAAATGGGTATTCTTGATGTTTAAGATCATGAATATTTTTTATCATTAAGGCAGCCCATGGATGCTGACATTTTGGGACAGAAAAAATGAAACATTCCTCTAGAATAAAAGATCAGTATTAATTGTCCATATATAGTACTAAACGTGGAGGATCAGGCTGAAATTTTGTGGATAAATGTAAAAGATATTTTGGAACATATTTTATGAAGAAAACATACCAAAATTATGCCATTACATTTCTATACCGGGATGAATCTTTCGGTGAACAGAATCTATAGGAAATCCTAAATAGAGATTTTGAAGATCTGAAATTTGAAGACCTAAGGATGGAAACCCTTGGCCTATATAAAGAATATTTAACCCATGATGAAGATATATTTAGACACCAATGTTTTATTGGAGGCCCACTAACATGCTACTAAAATAGTAATTTTCTTTTCTTCTCTTTTTATCTTTAGTTTTATCTTCTCATGTAATGCATTCATATTTTAATTAAAGTGTTTCCACCTTCTTTTCCACCATATTTATTTTCTGAATTTAATATAGTTTCTTTCTATCCTACATATTTTCATCTTTATCTCTATGCACTTTTTCATGGCAAGTGACTGACTCGAGGCTTGGCCCTGGGGGGGGGGGGGGTTCACGGTGTTCACGGTGTTCTTTATTATTACGCTCTAATTCAAAATGTTTTTATTCTATTGTGGTGGAGGCGGGAATATTGCACAGATGTGGCGGTTGTCCACCAAAGCACTATTTAAAAATCTATTCATTTCCATTGATTCATCAATTTACCCTCCCTTATCTTAGGAAAACCCTTCATACGGTGGAGTTGGGGTTGTCATAACGGATGAAACGACATACGATGGAGTCGAGCCCTTTAGGAATAACATTCTCGGTTGAGGTGTTACCCTAATTGACTACTGGAGAAGGTGTGATTTGGTGTGCCAGACTCCTGCTAAAATAACACACTCAAAAAATAAATTGGGAGTAATTCATTAATGAAGTTTTACTAAATCAATTATCAAATTGAATTTAAATAATAAATAAATAATGAATGAACCCGTGTTATCCAACCCTAAGACCAAGTTCTTTCTTCTCTAATTACATTATGTGATTGCATGTTAGTATAATTTTTAACATTTAATTTGTCTTTTAAATTTAATTTCATTTTTAGATTAACAAATAAACCAAAAATAATTAGTTTAGGTGATATATATTAAGTAGGTGAACAACTGAAAAAGCTTTTCAAGTGATACGACCCTAGTCATCCTTTGTGCTGCATTAGAAGAATAAATTTTCTTTTACCAGGCCCTACGACAAGTGTGCATCAAAATTGGCATCGTTTCTGGGTATCTAGTCAGTTTTTTTACTTTACTTTTTTTATTTTCAAGGTTTAAATAGTTTTCATTATTTTTTTAAAAAAATCAAAAAAAAATTATTTTTCCATGATGAATTAAAATTCAAATTATTATGCATGGGATGATTACTTGCAGGTGAAATATCAAGAACCAGAAGTAGATTATAACGATCTAAATTCCTGGGTGGATAGGATTATAAACGCTCTGGATGACTTCAGGAGAAAAATTCAAATAGCATTTGACTATGTTTGAGCACAAATTGAGCAACCCGAGCATGAATTGGAGCAAGAGCCTGAGCAAGATGTGGAAGAAATTTACCCACTAGTTTTTTCTGTTAAAAAAATTGATAAGTTAAAATAGGATTTTCATGAAGATTAATTCCACCTCTCTCAACCATTTCTAGAGGAGATAGATAAAATATCATTTTCTACTAATTTAAAAGAGGGCGATCATGTGAATTTGGAGAAATTTTGGAGTACATGGGAAAAAATTGAAATGAAACATGATCTCCTAATTCCTTACAAAGTAGAAGAGACACCACCTTTATAACTCTCTCTAGCCTTAGAATATGAAGAAACCACCAAAGTGGGATAATTTGAAGAAAAAATGGAAGATCCTGACTACCTACCTTCATCAAGTGAAGATCGACTCCAAGAGTCACTTATCACAGAAAAATTGATTGAACCAAAAGCATCTCAAGGAGATGATACTTTATTGAACTCTAAATTTCCTAATTTCATTAAATCTGATTTGAGTATCACTCATTATGAATTTTAATTTTCATATTCGTTCAATCCTTGTGTTTCCATATAGAAATATGAAAAAGGAGAAATTTCACCTATTGAGGAACACCTGGAGCTGCCTAAGGACATTGATCATATGCTTAAGAAATCCCAAGAAATGATAACAGTGGCTCTGCATGAAGAACCAAATCAACAAGATTCCTACCTTAAAATGGAATATTTTGAAATTAATATTTCAAATTTAAATTTTGAATATCCCTTTGATTATTCTTTTCATGCAGCACATCTAGAGAAACCACTGGATTTTGAATAAGACATTGCACAAGTAGCAACTGAAGAGGAGGAGGTTCCATATTTCATCCAACCCCCACCATGAAATCGATACTTAATTGTGAAGGGGGAATATCTGGTTTAATCAATCAATGGAGTCCTCTCAATAAGAACAAATAACTGAAAGATGGGAAGAACAACATTTGGTGGTTCATTTCCAAGAAGATCCACCCGCCATCAGATTATGGATAACAGCTGGTACTTTCCTCTAAAGGTAGTAAAATAATCCAGGTCCCACTTAGGGGATCTTACCAAGACTTATCATTACTTTCTTTCAAGGTATTTAGATTCCAATTTCTTTTCATAGAAGTATCTTAGCATACAGCCCACTCCCTCCTATATTTTTTAGCTTTAATGACATGATCCTTTCACTTAATTGAGTAATTCTATTTTGTAGGTTCATGATGGTAGAAGGGAACCCCCAAAGAGAAAAAAACTAATCTTTATTTCAAAATGGAGTTCACTTTTAATGTTTAGATTTGAAACTCCTTTGTTTTATGATTTAAACTAGAATTGAATTCCCACACTTGAATTATGTTTTACTTGACATATCTAGGAGACATGAGTTTCATAGGAATCCAGTGATTCCATGTTTTATATTTTAATGTTGTTAATATTGAATGAGTAAAATGGAGACTTTTATGATTAAAGTGAAGCGTGGATATTGAAATTAGGACTTGTGATTTGAGGGAATTAGTTAATTCATGTAAATTAAATTTCCCTACCATTTTTCATGCTTTGAATTTCTGAAATTCATGTAAATTAATTTTTTATTATTAATCATTCCATGAGTGATTTTATAATATCATATTCCCATTATCGAAAGTATTTTTATACCAAATATTTCTTATTTTATCTTGAGCATGTTTCTTGAGTGATATTGGGACATGCCACCTACCAGAACTTGTATTAAAACTTGTCAAAGGTATGACTGTTCAAAAACACATTTAAAATGACTGAGGCACTACTTTGGATAGCCACATATTTACCTAATACCCACCTATACATTTATCCTTCATTAGCCCATAGAATCCATGAATTTCCTTATAGGTTTAATCCACATTACAAGCTGATTTTTCCTTACCTACCCACTCTTTTAGTGTTTTTGCATGGATATTTTAAGTTTGAGTGTGGGGGAAGGGCCTTTCGTGTGCGTTTATTGGGATATGTATCATTTTTGGGTGGTGTGAGGTGTGCTTCATCATTTTGGGCAATGTATTATTAGAAAATTGTGCATGAGTCATCATTTCATTATGCTTATTTCATTTCATCTAATTATCTTTAAAAAAGGTGAAAAAAATTGAAAATAAAGTTGTGTATATCTAGAGATTTAAAAAAATAGAAAAATAAAGTTGTTCCTTTTCGTAGATTTACAAAAAAATATAAAAAAAGGGGGGAGAACTTAGATGATATCATTATTTGTAATCATTTATTGACTCATGTCTCATGTCATAAAAAGTGGGTGGTGTTGGGTTTCACATTCTCAAGGGGATTTGAGTGAGGTTCATCCTATGTCTTCACTTGATTAATTATGCATTGAACGTAATAGTCAAACCTCCTACTTCTAGCCTTAAAATATTTTAATCATTTTCCCATAAACCCTAATTCACAGATTCATTTGAACCTTTATTGCAAGTCCTCGTGATTTTATGTGATTTTTGTCATTACATAGTGGAGAAAGTAGTTACTTTACAATAATATGGATAAGAAGCATGTTCTCATGATATGAGCATAAATCCAATTTTATTGTATCATGAGTGATGAGAGAAAAGATTCAAAATAGAGTTAGATTATGATTTGGCATGTTTAATAATAATAAATTGAGAACTTGAATGAATGAAAAGAGAAGCTCCATCATTTTTCAAAGGAGAAAAGTAAAATGCATGAATTGATTGTTTCTTTGAAAAATTGGAAATTAAATTGATATTTTTTGTGGAACTTGAAAATTTTATTGGACATTGATAATTCTATTATTTTATTACATTGAAATATGAATATTTGTAACATTAGTGCCGTTTGAATTCCATGTTGTGAGTTTATGCTTAAGTAAAATCATAGTTTAGATGTGAGGGAATTGATAGATATAATATAATCATCATTTTTTATATGTAATTCAATGATTTAATCCCTAAAAATTTAACAAGTTGAGTTATTTTCATCAATTTCGGATTTATTGGGTGTTTTCAGCTTAAATATGAAAACTGCTTAATTTGGAAATATAGATAGATTTTAATTACTTTGGTAATACACACATATCTTTCAAAATATAAATACAATTGATGTGATTAATTTTTTATTTGGTTCATATGTTAATTTTAATAATCTTTTCTTTTGTAACAGGATTTAATTCGGCCATCCATGGGTCCTAAAAATTCATTCAAGTTGGAAAAATATTCTAGACGACCGCATGGACCCCGCCTCAAATAATTAATCATAAATAGGTCTATGTATATCCAATTGGGGTGATTAAAATTTTAATGTAAATATAATTAAATGGGTAGTTCTTATATTGAATATTCTGAAGAGTTTTTATCATTAAGGCAGCCCATGGATGCTGACATTTTGGGGAAGAAAAAAAACATTCCTCTAGAATAAAAGCTCATCATTAATTGTCCATATCTCGTACTACACATGGAGGATCAGGTTGAAATTTTGTGGAGAAATGTAAAAGATATTTTGGAACATATTTCATGAAAAAAACATACCAAAATTCTCCATTACATTTATAAAACAAGACGAACATTTTAGTGTACAGAATCTGTAGGAAATCCTAAATAGAGATTTTGAAGATCTGAAATTTGACGACCGAAGGATGGCAACCCTTGGCCTATATAATGAAGGATTTCACCCATACTGAAGAGGTATTTAGACAAAAATATTAGATTATATTCCTAGGGATATGTTTCTAACATAGTAATTTTCTTTTCTTCTCTTTTTATTTTTAGTTTTATCTTCTCATGTAATGCATTCATATTTCAATTGAAGTGTTTCCACCTTCTTTTCCACCCTCTTTCTTTTCCTAATTTAATCTAATTTTTTTCTCTCTTACGTATTTACATCATGATCTCTATGCACTTCAACATGGAAAGTGAATGACTCGAGGCTTGTCCCGGGGGGGGGGGTTTAACGGTGTTCTTTATTATTGTGCTTCAATTCAAAATTATTTTATTCTATTTGTGGTGGAGGTGGGAATATTGCATAGTTGTGGTGATCATCCACCACATCACTATTTCCAAATCCATTCATTTCCATTTATTCATTAATTTACTCTCCCTTCTCTTATGAAAACCCTTCATACGATGGATTTGGGGTTGTCATAAGGGATGAAATGGCATATGGTGGAGTTGGGTCCTTTAGGAATAACATTCTCAGTTGAGGTGTTACCCTACTTGACTACTAGAGGAGGTTTGATTTGGTGTGTCAGATGCCTGATAAAATCACACACTCAATAAATCAATGGGGAGTAATTCATTAATTAGGTTTCACTAAATGAATTATCAAATTTAATTTAAACAATAAATAACTAACGAATAAACTTGTGTTATCAAACCCCAGGACCAAGTTCTTTCTTCTATAATTAAATTCTATAATTACATGTTAGTATAAGTTTTAACATTTAATTTTACCTTTAAATTTCATTGCATTTTTAGATTAATAAATAAACCAAAAATAATTAGTTTAGGTGATATAGATTAAGTATGTGAACAACTGAGAAAGATCCTCAAGTGAGATGACCCTGGTTAGCCTCTATGCTGCATTAGGAGAATAAATTTGCTTTTTCCACGCCCTACGATAGGCATGCATCAAGTATCATATCAGGTTTAACAGAAACCTTAGAAACTAGATTTTGAAAAATTAGATTATAGAACATAACTCTAAGGTATAATTTTATGATAAATATAGAATAACATCCTAGAATTTTGGTAATATAGATATTATGTGGTTATTCCTAGTAATACATTCTTGTGTGGATACTACAAGTGGATGTGGTTATGGCACAAATTTACCTAGGAGTAACAACTCTGACAAGGTGAATCGGGCCTAACTCGGCGTAACCAGGTACACGAAAATAGTCTTTACTGTGCATCTGGTTTGACAATCCTGAGAGATACGCTTAGGATAATTCAAATTTTCTTTATAAACCATTATAAAGGATTTAAAAGTAAATATATCTCCAAAGAAACCATGTTTATGATTATGAGATTAGATACACAAATTTTTTTTTCAATTTATGTTAAGTATTTTACTAGTTTTTGGATTATACATTATGTTTTATAATGATATAAAATAATTTATTATATGTCATGATTTAGTAATGGAATCTAGCAGAAGGAACATGAACCTAACCAATATACTTGATCCAAAGAGTAAAGAGTATTATATCTTTTATGGTCTTAAGAAAATATTTCAAAGGGAAATAGTCTTCCAAGAATTATAATCATATAAGTACATATAATCATGTGATAATAAGATGGGTAAAAATTTTTCCAAGTCTTATGTCTTTGAAGGAAATAAAGAAAAGAGGAGGATGGTGGGTCAAAAGAAGTATTAAGGGAAGAAGGGAAAGAATTATTTTCCCACATGTGATAACTGTGTAAAGAAACACCCTAGTACTTTCTTGATGGGAATGAGATTTTTATATATGTGTGTAGAAAAAGGCCACCAAGTTCTTGATTGCAAGGGAATGAAATAAAATTCCAATATGCAATGATTCCACTACAAGAAGATAGGACACTATGCAAATCAATGTCCCATGCGTCAAAGGAATATATCTTAAAGGAGGCTAATGGATCATGGTCAAGATTATGATACAACCGTAGATGAAGAGGAATGATTAGTGTGATTATTTTTAGATTCAATAATTATTTCATTTTAGTATTTTATCAATGATTTACTAGTTATAATAATTATGGAATATATGAGGATTGTACTGCAGTACCTTTTTGTTAAGGATTTGAGATCATATGTTGAATGGTACCAAGAAAAGTGATTCGGTAGAAAGTTAAACTTTTTAAAAACACATGGTTAAGGGAAATATAACCCTTAATATGTTCTTATTGTTGATACAATGTTGTTTGGATAAAGAAATGATTTATTTAGATATGTGTTGACTACCTTGGAAACAATTAATGATTTTTTGACAAAATGGTTTATACTATCATTAACGGAGTTGAAAAAAATTTAGTATTTATGTAATATATCCAATAACATCTATTTTACTTAAGTAATAAATAATAACTCATGTTCCTAATAAATTATTATGTTAATTGAAGTTATTACCATATTTCAATAGAATACATGACGAAGGTGTCCACATATTTGATATGTGATGATTAAAGAGATACTTCATGTTGATTGAAGTTTAATGATAATTTCATTTTTAAAATTCACTGACCATACTTAAAAAGTGTTTTATCATAATATTTTGGAAAATTTAACAATTTATAAAATAGTTTAAGTTTATCTTTGGATGAGATTTTAGAGGTTAATGTATTACTTAACCATATGATGCATCATGTGCTAAGATATGAAGTAGAAATAGTTCAAGGTCCAACCAAAGGATAATATTGTAATTATAAAATATAAATAAATCAATTAATTATATTTCCTTAATTTATTATAGAGTGAAATAATTCCCCGTCTCTAGGAAAAGGGTTTTGAAACAAAAGTGTTATCCTATTATCATCATTTTTTATGATATCAATAACCATTATTCACACATTTTTTTTATGGTTTTGTGGTCAAAAACTTTCATCTAAACATTTTCTCTATCACTATCCATCAAAACATTATAGTTATATTTCTCTTCCATGTCCATGTTTTCACTAATGTTATCTTATTTAAAATCCTAGTTTTACAGTGATTTTTGCATTTTTATTTTATTATAATTAAGAATATGTGTTGTTAAACCTATTTATGATTTATATTTTCAACAGTGGTATTTTTAAATATCAATCTCTTGATTACAAAGATCAAGTTTAAATTTCAAGTATGTAATTTAATTAAGGTGGGGAGAATGTAACACCCAAAAATTCTAAGGTAAGAACATTGTATTAAACAGTGTGTATAACATGAAACACCAAGAATGCAAGGGAATATAATATTGTGAGACTTTATAGTATATTTTATATTAAATATATTATATATATTTCAATGTATGCAAAATTTATTTTATCTTGTGTTTCACACGAGGAGTTTCTCCGATGGCTTGTGTAACACACAAGACCGAGTTTTACTGCTTTTTAATGGAACACCTAATTTAAAAATAAATATTGAAACTTTTTTAAATTTTATTTTAAACAATATACATTTTTTTTAATTTAGAATGTCAAAATTATCTTAAGGTGATTTTTTTTTATTTGTACGAGAACTTTCATTTTTGGATGAATAGTGAAAAATATTGCATTTTAGTTAAAAAATGCATTTTATTTAAATAATTATTAATGATAAATTATATTTTAAATTGGTTATTAAATAAAAATATATAAATTATACATATATAAATCCAATGTAGTTCATTTTAATCAGTTTTATATTGATATTGGATATAAATACTTATTGAACTTTTGAACGTTTTTATAATAAAACCCCACTTTCTCGACACGTCTGTGGGATTAGCGTTAAAATTAATTTAGCCCTTTATGTTAATTAAATTTTTAAAAATGTACATACATAGTTTTAATCAGAAAAATATTAGTAAAAGTAATTAAAATTAATTATAGTGATTAAGGTAAAATTAAGCTTAACAAGGAATTAAACCTCAAACTAAATGTCCAAAATGACTTGTACACTTTTCTAAAGGAAATTGGATGCCAATAGTTAGACCATTTCGCATATTGGTTTTAATTTTATGATTTATTGGTATACATGTTCATGAAAGTACCCTTTATAATAAGTTAAGTAAGGAAAAAGACAAAAAAAATGAACATTCTTTACCTTTAACATTTATAAAACATTGAGATATGGGAAAAACATAATATTTTCAGTTATACATATCTTTTATAAATATAAATGGTTTAATTTTATCATAATAATTTATGATTAATTTTTATAGATAAATTAGTGACTTAAAATTATTAGAAAACGCCAACACACTGATTATTTAATTAATAATAAACTAAAATAAATGATACTATAACTATTAAAATTTAAGTGAATTGATTGAATTATTGTCTTTAATTATTTTTTTAGAATAATATGAAATGATACACATTTTTGAAATTAATATATTTTAAATCCAATATGATTTTGATATTTTTAAATTCAAATTAAATAAATAATGTCAAAATTGACATTAATGTTATTTTATAATAAATGATATTTTATTAAATTGCTTAAAATTAATAAAAATACAATATTATACCAAGTTTTTTTTAAGTGTTAATAAATATTAAATATATTCTATTAAGATAAATTTAACAACCAAAAACCCATAAATATTTATTGATTTAAAAGAAAATTGAATCATCAATTATGAAGGTAGTAGGATAAAATATTTATTTCAAGTACTATTTCCTATAATTGAGGAATTATTTTACAATAAAGATATAGAAAACCAAAAAATATATAATTCTTTGATTTTTTTTTAATTTCATAAACCTAATTTAATCCTTTGGTTGTGCTTTTATCACTTTCCACTTCACCTCTTACTTTAAGAAATGAATGTCCGATATGATTTTTTATGCCTAAATCACTAAAATTAACTGTTAACGGATCATAATATTTATAAATAATAACAATATATTCCTCCTATATTTTTTAAAACAAAATGGTTATTATAAGGTAATATAATTCCAAAAATAAATATGAATATAATACTCTCCAAAATTCAACTATAAAACCAACGGATCATTCCCTAAATAAATAACTCAATGTCCTAAATAAACTCAATAACATTAGCATGAAATGAGGTTTTAAACTCAAATTTTCTCTCATATCCTTCAACTTACATCTCCAAAAACATAATATAATTCTTCCAAAATAATCCTTTATGTTAAACCTAAAGTTTATAAATATTTCAACCCAAAATATCATTAGTCACCTCAAAATTATAAAAAATTAAAAAAATGATCCTCTAATATGTTTTCCAAAATCGACATAATATTTATCCACAAAATCATTTTAGTAAAAAATGTTATACTAACCAATGCATCATGTAATTCAGAGGTAGGATTTGCACCCTTATCTCCCTTCGGTTGTGGGTTCATGGCCCACTGCTTTATCGAATGTGATGGGTTGTCACCCGGATTTCGGGTTTCCCCTTTTCTAAAACTATAGAAAAACTTATGTGATAATAATATTAATAGTTATATAGGATCCAATTACATTAAAAATAATATAATGAACATATTCAAAAATACATTAGTCATCAAACCACTTTTTAAACACTAATGTTTTCTATACAGATCATTCATTTCCACAAAATTAACTAATTTTAATTGACTATAATTATGTCAAAATTAAGAACATTTACAAGAATATGTTTACTTATTTATGTTTTGTTCCATATAGTATCACCTTAAAATTAAATATCATTCTTATTTCATTAGTAACATTCAACATATTCTTGAAAATATTTAAAGAAAAATACTATATAATGATCCTTAGAAGTTTCATGATTCTTATAACTAGAATATAGTTGTTAAAAAATAATTATATAACATAATTTTAGGATCCATATGCATAAATACATTCACCTAAATGATTTTTATTCCATAGTTTATTCCTTTTTCTAGGGGATAAATCTTATTTTAGGTCATTGAATCGGATAATATCCAAGTTCCCCATAAATATTACATTGAATTTATAGGTAATTATTTCCTCTATTTACCTTTATTTCCACATATAAAACATCCTCCCCTCTATTTGAGATATTCTTTTAGGTGTTTCTTCCCACGTTTTAGACATGTATGAGGCTTAATATTCTTTTCTTTATCATCTTTAACACTTGAACTTCCCTGATATTCTATCCTTATCTTTTTTTTGTGTTTGGAAATTCAACTATGTTCGAGTTTTTAATCTTAATTTGAGATATATCATTTTTCATGATTATAATATGTCTAATTGTAATTCCCTTGAGGTGTGGAATCTCATTAGGGATATAATAACATTTCCCATCACATTGGTTTTCAACATTGTTTCTCTTGTTTTCTTCTATTAACTAAAAATATTAAAGGAAACGTGATGAGAATGCATTAATATACCAAATGGAAAATTATAAAACTAGAAGAAATAATTTATAAATGATAAGTATATCCTAACTAATGATTCTCTATGTTTCAATATAGGTTGTCCATGGTATTATTTCTTATTAATTTTCTAACCTAAAAATTCATTCAAGTCCATCATAGTGGTTTGTAAAGAGTTTGTGAACTTCCAAAACACATCCATTTAGGGTGTCAAACCAGGTGAATAGTAAGGATCATTTTCATGTAATCATTAACCCTAAATTCAAGCCTAAAGTGACTTTCCTAGAGTTATTACCCCTAGGTGTATCTGTTCTAGAACTACATCCACTTGTTGTATCCAGAAAGGTATGGAATTTCTCAGAAACCACTTTCTCTATACTTCACTAAATATTTTGGGATATTTTTATATACTTAGTCTTATCCTTAGACTTATACCTAGGGTTATCACTAAATATTTCACATTCTCATTTCCAAAGGTTAACTAAACATTTTATTTGATACCAACTATAGTGATCCAATCCTTTTTCACATATTATTTCATGGTTTTTAACCTAAAAAATAATTAATTACAACCCCAAAGATCATGAGGCCTAGTGTATTTAGAAAACTAGGATCATAATACATCAAAGGAAAATAAAACATGGCATCCTTATATTTTTTATTTTCCATAGTGACATCATAAATCCATTTGATATCCAATAACTACATAGCATAACCTAGGGAATAAATAGAAGAAAGAGGTGATCTATAAATACTAGTAATGTAATAAACCTCATAAGGAAACATAACTTGTGAGATAAAGATATAACAAGATATCATAAAATATATGTCACATGAGTAATCACATGGAATCATTATATAAAGAACATGGTATCATAAAATCATGGTAACATAGGAAATGTGGTAGAAATATTTAACATGGGATAATCATGATTCAAGGATAACTACATAGACAATATCACAAGGTGGAAAAAGTACCAAAATGGATTATGTTTACTCCTTAATCACATACATGGTGTCTCATGAGACTATAACATTACCCAATGAATTAGAGTGCTATCTAGGAACACCTATCCTATAAGTTATATCGATCTCACCAGAAACTATCTGGGTTCACCCATCATAACATGTTAATGATTTATGTGTGTCAAAAAATTAAATCAATAATAAGGCAAAAGCATAAGAATTACCCATGGAAATAATTGGTTTTCATAATCTTGTCTCATATCACAATCAAAGAAATATTATTAATGAAGTGATTTGAGAAATGATCATAAGGAATGCATTACCAAATCAAAGGTTGGGATAGTAAACTAGTTAAACATGTGGGGGAAATATATACATAATTTAGAATAATTCCATAATATTAAAGGTTGTTGTAGTTGATGAATATAAATACCTTTAAAATATGAAAAAATCATGATAAAAATATCCTTTCAACTTTTAAAATCACTTTTGAAAAACTTAAATTCACAAAATATTATGGAAATATTTTTCATTAAAATTATACATGGAAAATTATTAAGTAATCATAAAGTAAAATATTGATCCTAATAGAAAAACATTCCATTCATTTTTTACATGTTGAAATAAAGATTCATTTCACATTTTTTGTAAAAGTTGAAAAGTTCCTTGTTCATAAAATGAAAGAGAGATTCCATTTAACCATTTCATAAAAAGTAAAAATGGGCAAAAATGAATTATATAAATCAAAGGATATTATAAAAAATCTATTTTTTTAGAAAACGTGGATATGGAATAAAAATAATTTTCGACCGAAGAGAGGAATAACGTTAGATTTTATGAAAAATATTTTCTAATTTATTTTAAATACCAAAGAGAGTAAAAAGGTAAAATTACTTGAAAATTTCATGAATAAATAGAGGATAATAAATTTTAATTGTTTTATTAGACAATTATTAATTAATTTTATTCAATTTAAATACAATAATAAACAATCACAATAAAATGAGATATCGAAATAAACCCTTACCACATTGGTAATTTTCGAATCATAACCCCCATGAATGGATTAAATTAATTGTAACTTAAAAAAACCATAAATAATTAAGGATTGATGATATAAAATGTAAAGGGGAATTATATACACCTTATAAAAATAATTATGTGAATAAAAGAACATGTGACTCAAAGGAGGAATTTTTGAGATGAAACCCTTACCTCGAGCCTGAATCATCTATGGTGTTCCTTATATTCTTTAATAATAAACTTATTTTAGTTATTTAATTAATTAATAACCTTTTTCATGTTTATTTTTCCTTTTATTTTATTTTTTACCATGTCATATTCAATTACATAATCAATTAATTTCACGTCAAACATTTAAATTATTAATGACTCATATGTCCAAAATCAATTTGGTAAGTTGAATAAGGTCAAATAGATTATTATTTAATCATATTCATCATTTTAATCATGAAATAATTATCATTTTTATACATACATTATACTTTTAAAACCAACCATGAAATAAGGTTTTGAAAAATGAACTACCTTAAAATCATGGAGATGGTAGGTTGTATGTACGCATGAGTAATGTTTATATTTTTCAATGACCATGATGGAAAGAGGGTAAGTGTTATTTAATTTTTATAGGATTATAATTATATCATTAATATAATATTACTTATTTAAATACCCTTAAATGTAAAATTATTTTTATTTGGTAGTAATAAAATAAAAAAATGAGTCGCATCGCTTCGTAAGCCGATAGTCTTCCGTACACCGAACGACACTATATTTTTTAATGGATGGTAAAGTAAGAAAAAATGTGATATATTAATTTACTATAATGATTAATATTTTATTATTATAATATATAAACATTAAATTAATCCTTATTAAATTCCATCTAAATAATAGGTGAAAAATTAATAACATTACTTTGCGAGACGGTAGTCTGTCGTACACACGAGCAACATTATTGTATTCCCTAAGGAATGGAATGTAACAAGTAGTATGAAATATTATAATTAAATAAGTATAATTATATCATATATATCATATATAAACATTAAATACATCATTATATCCATCCATGATAAGCAATTAAGGAAAACTAATTACATCGGTCGGCAAGGCGGTAGTCTTCCATACACACGATCAAAGGTTTTGTTTCTCATTTACGGGAGGAGGAGATGGTTGTAGGTCATTAAATTAAATGAAAAAACATATATATATATATATATATATTATACTGAGTTTATTATATCATAATGTTTTAATAATATTTTAAGGAGTTGGAAGAAGAAATAATATAAAATTTGTGGTTAAGGATGTTACCTCTTCTTCAGACAACTTCTTTAGGTTTTCACCAAAAGCATTCCAAGGTTATCTTTCTGATTGAAACAAGGAATATAGGATTTTGGTAGAGATTTAAGGAATTTATTTTATAATTTATTTTCTTAACCAATTTATTTTTTAATTTTATAAAGGAGAGGAGACTGGGTGTCCTTTTATAAGTGGAGAAGAGGACACACTTGTAATTTTTAAAAAGAGAGAATTACACCCACATTTTTTAAATTCCATGACGCTAAAAAATAGATCATTATTGATCCTTATATATTATAACTTCAAAATATTACCATTAAATATATTTTAGATAGTAATTTAAGTCCTTCTAACCCTTATCTTTTTATTTTAACCCCAAAATAAATCTGTTTTTACATTAATCACGGTAATTTATTTTACTGTTTTCACTATTCATTATGTCCAAAGATTAAGTTTAAATAATTAGATAGTATAAATTGTGATGATTAAAAATATGGAATACATTTTATGAAATTAAATTCATATAATTAGTATAATTTAATTTAAAATATAACCCACAAACATGATGAAAAGGCAGTTTTTTTAAGAAGTGTATTTTTCAAGAAAAAAATGATTTTATATCAACTCTTTAAATAGTAATAATAATTATATTAATTTTAATTTATATTTATATATATATATTTAATATATAAATATAATTTAAATTATTATACATTATATATTATTTTAATTAATTAAAATAGAGAAACATTATGCGCTTTAAAACATTTTTTTGAAAAAAAAACATTTTTAAACCCAAAAATAAACTTAAAATAAAATCCAGTATAAATATAATTAAATTGTAATTAATTTGACTAAAATTAACTAATAATTATTATGTTTTTGTAAATAATATTCAAAACATAATGTGACTTTTAAATTACTTAATTTTTTAAAAAGAATGATTGTTTAACAAAAAATCTGTATTTTTACTATTCACTAAAAATCAATATTTTATAAAAAATCTGAAAACTTTATCCTAATTTAATATGTATATTATTATATAAAAAATTAAATACATTTTATCAAATAAATTTTCTAAAATTGGATAAAAATTTAATTATATTATTTTCTCACAGAAAGTAGTAAAAATCATTTTTTGAAGAAAATATATTTTTCGATGAATAAAATGACTATTTAAAATTGAGTGACTATTTAATTAAAATTTATAAATAAATTTATATTGAATATGAACTTTATAAAAATTACATAATTTATTTAATCATATACATACCCACCAATTTAATAGCAAGGTTAAAATGATCAAATTCTAATAATTAAATTTTAATAATATGTTGTGGTTTTTTTAAAATCAGTGTTGCTTATTGAATACTATAATGAGAGTAGTTGTATTTTAAAATCTTGGGGTGTTTTATATAAAGTGTTATTATTTAAATTATATCATATTAATAATTCTATGATCTATTTTTTAAATTCGGATTAGTTCCATCATACCATACAACATCACATTTCATATTTTACAACACATTAAAAAAATGATTTCTCCAAACCGTATATTACAATATATTATATCATAAGAAATGAATATATATCCAGTTATGATATGATAAATCAAATAACATTCCATATTTGGAATTATCAATCATATTTTATAGTATAGAATAATACTAAAATATGATATAATATTTCTTCATTTTAAAGAATGATTCCAATAATTATAAAGCATGGTGAAGATATGATGTTGCTCTTGGGTTTATAAGGATTTATTGAATGTTAATAAATGTTTCAAAAACAACTACAAACCCAAATCCCAAAACCAATCATGAATAAAAAATGAAACCCTTCTTAAATAAAGTGATGAACATTCATGTGTACCTTTCACCATAGATCGTTGCTACCATTTTCTTAAATAATATGTTTGTAGAATATCACTCAAAGGATTCCATCATGATCCCTCATCTATATTGTATCCAAAGTTTGATTCAAAATCACCCATCACATGGGAAGGACCCCCATAACTTCCATGATAATGTATTATCTCACATATAAAGGGAGAAGTAGAATATGATCAATTGAGAGAATAGATAAAATTCACCAAGTGACCCATTTATATGGGTTTGGTTGGTCTATATAGGTGTCTAAGATACTCCATTATCCCTAGTAATTTACTCATTGGTTGCACCCAAATTTACCCTACCGGTAAAAGCAGACATTGAAGTATAAGTAGGGATCGAATCCACAGGGACCGAAGAAGAAACCTTGAGACACTAAGATTGGATACGGGATTGGCTATGAAGTGTCCAACTATGGTGTTGATTGATTTGAAGAAATATTGATTTAATTTAAAGAAAAAAACCAATAAAATTAATTTAATTAAAACAACTAATTAAGGTGAGTTGATCCTAGGTTGTCTCTTGGATTGATTGGATGTATTTTTTTCATTTGATTTTTTGTTCATCAGTTCAAGAGGTATCCATTAAATGAAATAATCCCTCAATATCATTCTCTGATTTAATCCATACAAAATTTCAAGGATAATCACCAATTCACTTAGAGGATAAATTAAATGTGCACTCCAAGGAATTGGATCGTACTAGCACTCAAAATGTGTCATTGTTAAAGTCAGTGAAGACAAATAAGAAGATAAATCAAAGAAATTAACTCTTAAAATAAAGAAAAAATTTAAGAATTTAAGAACATAAAATAACATTCAATCCAGCCCATGAAACTCCCTAGGATCAACCCATAAAAGGTTAGACCTCCATTGATGTTATTCTATCAATGGAATCGGGTAGTCTACCTAAAGAAGCGGGATTGAAGAAGAAAAACATTAATCAAAATGAACACTCCACCATTGTGTGATGAATTCACAAGTGCGGGTGTGAATAAATTCACACTTCGATTCAACGGTATCAACGTGTGAAAACAAGGAAAATAAAAATTTAATAAGAATAAATTTTATTAAAATACTAAACTTGAATGAAAAACTTACATTATAGAAATTGACGATGCCATTACAAAACGAAAGCGGGAAATTACAATTGAAAGAAAAACTTAGATTCAAAGAAAAATGTTAGATCCCTAATTCACTTCACCACTAGCTTCTTATATAGGCATATTTGGATACTTAGATACTCCCCCCCCCACAATCAATTCACCCCCCAACAATTAATAGAGTCAAAATGAGGGTGAATAATCTAAAGGAAATTGATGTTTTGAAGTTGACCTGGAAAACTATTCAGATTCATCCACCATTTTGACGTGTGAATTTGGAATTGAACGAAGCCGAATCCTAAGGGGTCGTAGAAGAAATATATTCTAATACTTTTGTCCTATATGAGCTTTAAAAATATCTGGAATTTTCGCACAGCCGTTTGAAAGATATGGTCAAAATGGTGGGACGACTTTATGTGCATTTATGTCGGGCCCATCATTTAAATCGCAACTTCAGATCCCATTATCATCATGAAAACTTTGGAATTAGCTCTATCCACAGCTGAATAAAATGATCCTCATATTTTTATCTTTCTAATGTAAAAATTTTAGCTTCATTGGGCTTGTTTTGTGGGCCCCACATTTGTTTGATGGGCCTTAGGCCCATTATGCTTTCTCCAGCAAATTTCTGTATTCAGGTGAAAAAATATCCATCTTCCCATGGGATTAATCCATCAAACCTAAAAGATAAAATTTTCCAAACAAAGTGTTAAATCATATCCCAAAATTTGAAATTTATAAAATGAATATAATGTTGTCCACAAAAAAATGAATGATTGGGCCCAAATTTTCATTTTAAACATGAATTTCATTTAAGATGAGAAATGAAGTTCTATTTTTTTAATGCACTAAAAACAATGTTTATAGACTTTGGAACAATGAATATAAAGATATTAACAATGAATATTATCCACTTTTAGTGACTAATCACACCCCCCAACTTCAGTTCTGCTAGTCCCGATCAAAATATATTTAAAATATGAAATTCAAATCCCCTTTTCCAAAAACATTTTAATACACATTGTTCACCCAAAGACCTCATACCAAAAAAATTATGAAACCCATAAAAATCATTTAAAACAATCTAAGTCCATAAGTATATCCCAATCCCAAACCCATTCCTTTGTTCAAATTCATCGCCACATTTCATCCAATTTCAATTATGCATGATAAAGTGTTGTGCATCACAAAAGATATGGGGCCCATTTTATTGTTCAACGGGAAAAAAATGAAAGTGCTAGGTGGGAATCACATTAAACCTTAATATGAGTATCCAATTTTTTTTCATTTTTCTATTTTTTGTTTTTTGTTTGTTTTTTATTTTTATTTTTTTTTAACCACAATAGATATGAAAAGACTAACTCTGGGCAAGAAAACTATGGAGTCATGATCCCCAAGTGCCGAATGACACACATATTGTCAATTCCATTCTCTATAATAGAGATATAAAGCCTAACTCTGGGCAAGAAAACTATGGAGTCATGATCCCCAAGTGTCGGACGCCACACATTTGGACAAAACATTGCTCTATGTGGTCATTATTATTTTTTTCAATTTTTTTTGGATACTCAAATTAAACTAAAAGTGACCCCAGAACCCTATGCTATAATGAAAGGGACCCAAGAACTCAAATTTACACCCATGATCCAGTAGACGTGCATTGTGACATTTTTATTAAGATAATGAAAATGTAAACTTTAAAAAATCACATTGGACAACCACACTTTCCAAAAACTATGCTCATGAACTTAAACTTACATTAAAATCAGAATAAAGGCATGCAAAATTATTTGATATCCAATTTTAGAGTTTTCTATGTGTGTTGTCATGTTAAAGGTTAATGGATTTTTTCTTTTCATGCATTTTTTTATTAAAAAAATCATTTTTTATCTCCCCCCAACTTAGAATAACACTGTCCCCAGTGTTTAAAGAAAAGAAATGTTAGAAGGGGGTATGGGGGAGTTGTTCGAAGAAGAAATTTAAAATGATAATCATGTAATGAATTCACCTGGTGGTTGATGATGATAGTGCATGCCACAGTCTACCTTCAATCCTGGATTTGAGTCTCAGCATCTTGGATGGTGGTGAATGGATTTTCCTTTTGACTTATGACATGTCCTTTTATTTTTTTTAACCTATAAAAACATAAAAATAAACAAAACAAAATAAACTGATGATACATTGTCTTCTTTTTAGATTTCTGGGTAAGGTATTACTCAGAGATCACGCCACATGACATGGATGAATATGACACTCCCCTTTCATACCCATCCTTACTCATAAAAGAAGAACAGGTCAATAGTATATGGTAATTTATTATATGAAAAAGAAAATGATTCAAAATTATTAGAAACATGAAAACCATGGGTTGCCTCCCATGCAGCACTTTTGTTTAACGTCGTTAGATCGACTTAAACCCCCCATCTTATCCAATTCCAACTTTCAAAATTTTAATTAACTCATCTTTCTCCACTTCAAAAATATTGAGATTGATTTTTTTTTTTGAAATTTGTTTTGTATGAAATCATATTTTCTACAATGATTGGTAAAATCCAAGGAATATCTAAAATGGTTGATCGAGTTGTTTCTATAGTCTTGCCTAAGACACCAAGGATCATTCCTACATTATTGATTTCATGATATGGATGAATGAAAACTGAAAGGTCCTGTTTATCACCTATGATGGGATGCCTCAGTGGGTAAGTAAGGACATTGATTTTGAGTTCAGGTTGGATAGGACATTCAAACACAGATAAAGAATTAGAATCAAAATCAATTTCATTTTCAACATTTCCCAACACAATTGGTTCCATTTGAATTGAAGATTCAACCCCAAAATTTTATAGATGAGTTTCATGAATGGGTATGGATTTGATGTTTTTGATTTCTCCTAATGGTTCAGTGATTGGTGTTTCTAAAAAATCATCATTGAAGAAATATTACGAACATTCAATCCATGATGAAAAATTTCCCTCTTGTGAATTCATGAAATCAATTTCATCATGATTTAATGACCCTTCAAAAATTCCTTGATCCTCTTCGATTATCCCAAATCCTAAGGTTGGTTCTTCAATAAAGGCATGAGGGGTTTTTTTGTTACAATATTATTCAATAAATATTGAGGAAGGGATGATTTGAGTGGGAATAGGGTCCACACAAGTTTTAATGCTTTGTAGTTATAGTCTCAAACTTGATACCTCTGAATTCATTTTTTCCATTTGTTCACACAATTTTTGAAGACTTTTTTAATAATTATGATTGATAGATGTTTGGACATCATTTTCTTCCTCAATATTTATCTTTTCAATCATTATTGATAGGTATGGAAATTGATCTTTTAAACATTCATCATCACAAAGATCGTTCATGTTATCGGGTGTGGGGTAATCATTCAAGTGTTGATCAAAGTAATTTTCTATGTGAGGGGATTCCCATTGTTGATTTTCTATTTGATTCCAGCCCGAGTTTATGAAAGGAAATTGTTGATGACACTCCATTGGAGTTGAATGAAATTTGGATTTGGATTTTTTTTGGACACACGAAAACCGAAAGGGGAAAAGAAAAGAGAAATATAGGTGAGAAAAGAGAAGTTAGATGAGAATAGAAGGTGGGTGTCTAAGAAAACTTACTTGGGTCCCCAGAAACGGCGCCAAAATTTGGTTGCGCCCAAATTTACCCTACCAGTAAAAGCGTTCATTGAAGTACAAGTAGGGATCGAATCCACAGGGACCGAAGAAGAAACCTTGAGACACTAAGATTGGATATGGGATTGTCTATGAAGTGGCCAACTATGGTGTTGATTGATTTGAAGAAATATTGATTTAATTTAAAGAAAAAAACCAATAAAATTACTTGAATTAAAAAACCTAATTAAGGTGAGTTGATCCTAGGTTGTCTCTTGGCTTGATTGGATGTATTTGTTTTTCATTTGATTTTATGTTCATCGGTTCAAGAGGTATCCATTAAATGAAATAATCCCTCAATATCATTCTCCGATTTAATCCATACACAATTTCAAGGATAATAACCAATTCACTTAGAGGATCAATTAAATGAGCACTCCAAGGAATTGGATCGTACTAGCACTCAAAATCTGTCATTGTTAAAGTCGGTGAAGACAAATAAGAAGATAAATCAAAGAAAGGAACTCTTAAAATAAAGAACAAATTTAGAAATTTAAGAACATAAAATAACATTCAATCCAGCCCATGAAACTCCCTAGGATAAACCCATAAAAGGTTAGCTCACCGTTTATTATATTCTATCAATGGAAGTGGGTAGTCTACTTAAAGAAGCAGTATTGAAGAAGAAAAACATTAATCAAAATGAACACTCCACCGTTGTGTGATGAATTCACAAGTACGGGTGTGAATAAATTCACACTTCGATTAAATGGTATCAACGTGTGAAAAAAAGGAAAATAAAAATTGAAGAAGAATAAATTTTATTAAAATACTAAACGTGAATGAAAAACTTACATTAGAGAAATTGATGATGTCATTACAAAACGAAAGCAAGAAATTACAATTGAAAGAAAAACTTGGATTCAAAGAAAAATGCTAGATCCCTAATTAACTTTACCACCAGCTTCTTATATAGGCATATTTGGAGACTTAGATACACCCCCCCCCCCTAAAATCAGTTCACCCCCCAACAATTAATAGATTCAAAAGGAGGGTGAATAATCTAAAGGAAATTGATGTTTTGAAGTTGACCTGGAAAACTGTTCAGATTCGTCCACCATTTTGACATGTGAATTTGGTATTGAAAGAAGCCGAATCCTGAGGGGTCTTAAAAACGATATATTCTCTTACTTTTGTCCTCTATGAGGTGTAAAAATATCACGAATTTTGGCGTAGCCTTTTGAACGATATGGTTGAAATGGTGGGACGACTTTATGTGCATTTATGTCAGGCCCATCATTTAAATCGCAAATTCAGATCCCATTATCATCATGAAAACTTCGGAATTAGCTCTGGACACAGTTGAATAAAATGATACTAATATTTTTATCTTTCTACTATAAAAATTTTAGCTTCATTGGGATTGGTTTTTGGGCCCCACATTTGTTTGATGGGCCTTAGGCCCATTATGATTTCTCCAGCAAATTTCTACATTCAAGTGAAAAAATATCTATCTTCCCATGGGATTAATCCATCGGACCTAAAAGATAAAATGTTCCAAATAGAGTGTTAAATAATATCCCAAAATTTCAAATTCAGAAAATGAATATAATGTTGTCCAAAAACAAATGAATGACTGGGCCCAAATTTACATTTTAAACATGAATTTCATTTAAGATGAGAAATGAAGTTCTATTTTTGTAATGCACTAAAAACAATGTTTATGGACTTTGGAAAAATAAATATAAATATATTAAAAATGAATATTAGCCACTTTTAGTGACTAATCAATCATTAATTATACAATACATGAGTAAATAAAATGTGGTTATAATGGTTTTTAACCCTTACACCATACATATAAATCTATTTCAAATTTATTCTCCATTTGTTAATGATCACTAATACAGAAGAGAATCATAACATTAATCTTTTAATAATTAGTTACATTAGTAATCATAGGTAGATACGTGATCATATACTATATTGTACAATGTACTTTTATAAAGGCATATGACATTCCTTAGTTCATGAAAGTCATACCCTTTTCCATTCTCATATCATACAATATGATATAAGCATTAGGCCATATCTACTTTAGGGTATAGGTTGGTTGCATATATATTATATGTTATGTCACAATACTCTAAGATTTTTCTATTCAAATATGAGAGTATAAATTATTCATGATAGATAAAATCATTAAGGGGGTTTAGTAAAAATTATTTTATGTTAAATAATAGATTTAATACCCTAAAATAATCTCATTTTATTCTTTTAAAAAATTATATAAACCAATATTTATGAAGAATAGAGAAGTCTCTATAATTTTCCTAGATGTGTAAGTAATTTTACTTTTTTACGGTGAAATATCAGTCACTACAAGATTTGTATCTTCTTCTTTCATGATCTAAATTTTTCCTAAGACAGGAAAACAAATGGCTTAGTGAGATATGACTTGGATTTTAATCACATCATCCTTTGTGGGTTTTCAACATTATATATTGTCTGCCTCTTTTCTTTCTCTTATGATTTAAATTTTTATTATTCCATATAAATTAAATTCTTAGCGAGAAAGAACCCAACATTTTCTCAAGTTTTCCTTTTTTTTTTCTTCAACCAAACAAGTTTCTTGTCTCTTAGGTAGCTTAATGTGGTAAAACTTAGACTGAATAGGAATAATGCTTAAGTTTATACAAATTTGATCAAAATGTGATGACATTTAAGGTTATATACCTTTTACCAAGAATGAGGTATCATATATTGTAATAATTAACTATACATGAATAATAAACTCGATATCAATGTAAGAAACCTCAAAGGGGGATACACATGTAGTTTAAGGTTATGCTGATCAAACCAAAAATTACATCAGAATTTAGGTTTGTAAATCTCATACCTTAATAAGAATGAAAAAAAATGAGGGTTCATTTATCCAGTAAACACAGTTAACCTAACATTAATTGAAGTGATACTGGAATAAACAACTAAAACAAGATTTAATTTTATGTACTGTTCAGTTTATGGGTTCAAAATGGTATGAGAATTAGTGATATTTTCATTTATTTAAACACAGGGGGGTGTTGGATAGTGTAAATCATAACTAATTATATTTGAATTATTTATGGTGGGATAATAATGGATGGTCTAGAAAAATCAATAACAACATTTGAATGAAGGGTCTGATACTATACCATTAGATATGTATAATGAGAATGATTGTTCACCACAATTGAATAACAAGTTCCACTATGATATTATCTAGGTGAATGGGATTATAAAATCATTTAATTTAAAAAATATATTTTTTTAATGGTTATAGGTTGGTTGTATATGTGGTGCATGTTCCATCATTATACCAAAGTGGTTATTTTGGATTGGATATACTTGTTATCAAGAGTTATTAAAGGTTTCCAATAATATAAACAATCAATAAATGGAGTAGATATATGGGTAAGAAATTTTTATAGATTTTTGTGATATTCATACTTAAGAATCATTAAACTGGATTTGGGTAAATAACATGAGAGTGGATAGAAGTGGTTAAGAAGTTATGATTGGGTTTAGAATAAGAGATATTGGAATCACTATATGTCTTATAAAAATTTTAAATCAAGACCCAAATAGTTCTAAAAATCAAGAATTTGTATCATGGATAATGGGTGTTGGAGAAAGACCAATATGAAATAGTGAACCCATGTATTAGGATGTGTTATATTATGAGGATGGTATATAAAACTTGATGTATGCTAATAAGAGTTTCGGCACCAAGGTATAATGAGGGATGGGTTGAAAGTGAAATTTTTTATTTAGACTATGATAAGGGATCTAGTGTTCTCTAAGTATCCTATCATAACTAGAATCAATCCATGGATAGTTCTAGTAAGGGGTGGTTTTATGTTAGTGAAAGACCATTGGAGGAAACCTTATATAAATAAGGTGAAAATGCACTATGAATGGTTACATATATTAGGATCTTCCATAAGGTAATTAAGTTATTTAAAATAGACCACATTGATCATTTTAAGGTATTGTGGGTTGGATCCTACACCATAAAATTTACAGGTCATATTGTAAAGGCCATGTCCCAGATAGTTTATGGTCATGTGGTAATGATATTGTGTCATCTAGTTTAAGGTCAAGCAATGAGAATCATGATTCTTGTAGTAAAAAAGTCATGTGTAATGAACTTTATAAACCTAACATTAAGTTATGTGAAGTGTTTCTTAAGAAACCTAGAATTAGGGTGAGGCATAATATGATTTCTATATACTATGATCATGGTGTACGCTCTATTTTAGTAGTAATTATGTATGATATAGGGCCCTTTCCATTTGTATTCTAACTTTGGTAGTTTCCTCTAGGGTATCATTGGTGTCTTCAAGGATGAAACTAGTTGTCCTTGAATAAATGATCATAGATGAACTTTTTTATTGAATTCTCAAGCTATATGATTCTGATAAACATCAATTTTGTGTAATGATTTCAACCTCTTCCCATCAGTCTTATCTAATTCGTCCAATTTTATAAATGATCTTTTATCTTCATTCAATTGATTAAAAATAACTACTCAGTCTCATACACTATCGAATGTGGGGTCATATATGTAGGGGTATAGAAGGGGATGTGGTAAGCCTAAAAAACCATTAAGGAGTTTACTTGGCCAATATTTATTATATATTTCCACAATTTTCTATATGATTATTTATAAAAAAATTAATTCCTCTATCTATCAATTTATAGTCACACAATAGTAGGATGAATTATTGAACTGGGTGTTATACTTTGAATAGAACTTCTTCAAATCATATGCATATAATTTTATACCATTATATGTAAGGATGGTGTGGTGAACTCAAAATATGATGACGATATTAGACTTCACAAAATTTGACACAAAAATTGTCTCAATCTCTATTACGGGTACAACTTTATACCATTTCGAAAAGAAATTATTGGCAGTGAAAATGAATTTAAACTACTTAATGGTGGTTTGAGGGTATGGACCCATAACATCTATCCCATGTATAGTAAATGGATCATATTATTTGGTATTATAGAAAATCTCTGGTTTTATTAATAAATTTTTTATGCACATGGTATGCATGACACCTCTTTGTGAATTATACATAATAAGGCATTATAGAAGGTAAAAAGTATCCAATAATTTTATTTTATGAAATTGATTTGTTCTTATTTTATGTGTTTCACATATTACAACATGGGATTCCTATAAAATTTTAATATTTTCTTATTCTTTATATTAATTTTAAAATCCCTCACTGAATCCATGTTTATATAAAACTTTTTAGGAATTATGATAATCTTAGAGGAAAAAATTTTCAACCTTTTAAAAAAATTATTTTTGCTATATTTATCTTATTACAGTACCTTATTTTATATATGCTAACTATATGTTATATCTAATTGGTTTATACATTAATAAATAGAGATAAAAATTATAATTGATCTAGTGTGGTATCAATCTTGTTTATTCCTTTCGACTCTGTGATAGAAAATGGTAGTACCACTTTCTAATGTGTGATATAGATAATTATCTCTTCTTGATCTAAATCAAAAAGAGTTATGGATAGATTATCCAATAAATCTTTTTGAGCATTTTTGGAATATGAAAAATTGTAAATAACTGGTTCTAAAATAAACTATTCCATTAACCCTTGTGTATAGTCAAGAAAATGTATCAATTCCTCCTTCTTGATAGCGTACTCTTTGTTGATATGGTTGATCATAAACTCTAAGTTACCCTTCACATTCAACTAATTTGTATCTAAAAGGATAGATCTTGGTGTCATGAACTAAACTAGGTCGATCTAAAACAATACTTGATCTATCTTATGAAAATGACTCAAGCACACCTCCCCATGTGCTAGAGGTTTCCAACTAGTGATGAGGGCCTAAAGAGATATAGTGGGGAGACTATACACTTAGATTATAGTTTAATTACAAAAAATATAACCAAATACATACACATCAATAACATTATAATATGTAGGATATATTACTAAAATTGAAGTGTATTATATCAAAACAAAACATTTCATACAAACTCACGATCATTAAAGTACACATCAACTAATAAACCACCAGGATGACCATATTTACATGATAAAAAACAAATTTTCTACATTTAAATATGAGTTATAACACATGACCAGTCTCCAACAATTATCTAGTTTCTTTATCCTAATCCAATACTCCACATGAGCAGTTATTCTTGATAATGTAATGATAGTCCTCCTTTGGATCTACTAAAACTTGTGCTCAAAATTAAATTAGAAATAATTTTTACACACACACCAAGTTACCATACAAGGGGTGAGAAATAAATCTCAGTAATCCACATCCAATGATGGACTTAACATATATTATCCTAACATTTGCATGCAACACATGATATGCCCATCCTAATAGAAAAACAACTAAAATAAAAAAAATTGAAATAAATAAATAAATAATACCCAACATCAATCCTCGGGATCCAACATGCCACCCAAGATCGACCAAACCCCATCCAAATAAATTAGTAAGCCTTAAGATAAGATTCTAACTAATCTACTCAAACCAGACATGTCCAATGGTTCTAAATGAATCTTCTAAACATCTAACATAACTAGTATTCATTTCAAGCTCTAGGATCTTCATAAGAATCAAAAACAAAAACACACACCATTATCAGTCTCTAGGACTCTAATAGTATTATTTGAAATAGTGATAGGATACTATAGGTCGACATAACTAGGGAACCATTCAATGTCTTTGGAGTCCTGTAAAACAAGTTGGGTTAATCTGACCCATTAATACAACATTACCTGAATGAGACCAAACTCACTCCATGTGTATGTCCATATCTATGATCTATTCTAAGATAATAACAACATCAAGTGTAACCCAAACCCTTTCCAGAGTGTAATACTAAAATAGTGGTAATGGTGAACTCATCTAGATCATCCATTAGCTCTCTAGACCATCCTAACATCGGCCAACCAAAAAAAAAAAGAGCATCCAATAAATCTAAAGGATAGTTCCTAATTCAAGGATATCCCAAAGGTCTTGTTTTACATAAAAAAACTAAAAAGGAATATCATCAAACCTCTATGGACTAATCAATAAAAACAAGGTTCATATGACACTTGATTACACCATCCAAACTACTAAAACTAGCACCAAACCTCTCAGGGTCAACAAAACATAACACAATTACAGGGATCCCCTGATCCTCTTCAAGAATAGGATACCCTATAAGGGGATCATCTACTATAATAAAAACTTTGAACCAAACCCATATTAATAAACCTTAGTATGAATCCCCAACACATAACATAAACCTTGAATAATGACATACTAATAAGGATATATGCAACATTTCCCTCAAACCAGTCTCAAGATCTACTCAATGGAGCCTAGTTATACATGACACCCCATGGTATCATTCTAGCCCAAAGGCTCCAAGGGAAATAAATTGGGGGAAACCAACTAATAAAACCCATCCATGAAACTAACTAATCACCCCTTTTGAGAACAATCTAAAAGAACCATAAAATAAATGCCTTGGAATTCTTGATCCAAGTTGACCAAAAAGGTTATAACCCTCTCCTAAGCCTCACACCACTACTCACTTACCTTGGGAGGATTATAAAAAAACAAACTCAAAGGTATTATACATTTAAACTTCAAACCAGCCCAAAATATCTCTAAAAAATCTCACTAACAACCTAAAATTGCCTCATAATCCTTACTATCATGTCTTGTGTGGGAAATCACTCATAATTGACCACCTAGAAGTCTAATTATTTCTCTAAGTAAAAAAGGTGAAACAAATCCAAAGAAAGAAATTATGTGGAGTTCACCATGATTACATGATGTGTACCCCTATAAATCCCCCTGGTTATGTATCACATCACAATATGGCTTGTACTTCTCAAGTATATAGTGTGCCTCCCTCATACACCATGTGCATATCACATGGGGTACCCGTTTATATACCCTACATGAAATTTAGTCAAATACCCCACCCATCCTATGTCCATAGACCATACATGGGCTCTAGCTCTGTTCCTTATATTTCTATTTCTATAATGACCTAATATTTCACTATATATGTTCCTTCTATAAATGATATTCTCAATAATTATATCCACAAGTAATTGTGAACTTAAATTATAATCATGATATGTTTAGATAAAATTATAATGATTAATTATAACTATTAAAATATAGTCATTGAATTAGGGGGTATGAATATGAGTAACTACATTATTCAATATGAGTATAATGAAATTAAATTCTACTTTTGATACTAATGAAATCTAATTATTATAGCTAAAAAAACATAAAAAACATTTTACTCTTAAAAATATATTTTTCTAAAATTGGTTTTTTCTTTTAATAAAATAATTTTATTATTATTAAATAATAATAAAATATATTATCAATAAATTAATTATTAAATTATAGGAAATAAGAACAAATAATAGTTAACATTTTAAAAAGTTATTTTCCACTAAGATCAGTTTTCCACTATATTTTTTGATTTTATTTAAATATAGAATCATAAAATGTTATAAATTCAATTTGAAAAAATGAAAATAATTTTTTATTAAGAATAATAATATAATCTTAAGATGAATTTTTGGGATTTTTTTAAAATATCTAATTTTTAAGTGAATATTACACTATACTATTTTTCTAATATTGTAGATGTTATATAATTATTAGTATATAAGAATAAATTGTAAATTTATGATACATTTTTATAATATAAAATATTTAATTTATAATTAAATTTATAATTTTAAAAAATAATTTATAAACACATATTTAACATCTTATAATTTAAGTTATATTTTTTTGCTATTTTGATTTTAATAAATTATTATTTTTTATTTTAAAATTAGTTTTTATCACTTTTAAAATTTTAATCAATAAATATTGATTTCAAATTTATAATCATTAGTCCCAAATTATATAATAAGTACCATATTTTCTTAATGGGTAAATTATCTAGGTAAAAACTCGTTACTACGGTGAAAACCAAAATGTTAAAAATGGGTAACCTTAAAGGTATAGTCCCTAAGATGTTCAAAAAAAATTATAATTGAGTTATGTATGTTTTTATTAACCTTATCTCTTCTCTAATCCATTATTTATAAATTTTTTAGCCACTTTTTTTACAGTAACCTCTCATTATTGAAACTTTTGGGTATTTAAAAAAATTTCTTCCCTTTCACTTATAGAAAGGGAACTCCTATAAACACTTATCCTCTCACAAAAACCCCTTATGTTTGGTATATAATATACCATACCCTTTACTAAAAACTTATATACACCTTAATTAGGTTTTTTATTCTCAAAAAACCATTCCTAAATTGTTTAATCCACTTTGAAAAAGTGATAATTTAAGAACTAATAAATATGTTCCAAACCTCTCTTTCTTTTTTTTATTTCTTTATGTGATTTAATTATTCCTAAAATTTATTTTTACCATATTAAAATTATAAAATCAGTATAATTATTATTATTTTATTTTATTATAATGATGTAACATGCATTAACCACCCTCCCATAATCCATTAAAATAAATTAAAATGTAAATCATGTGTTGTGCAGACTACTAACTCCAAGATGCAACGTGTTTTTTCTTACTTATCCACCTTAAAAGGGTGGTAAAAATAGTTAATTTAATATATAATTATTATATTTATGAAAAATCATAGATTCTTCAATGATAAACCATATTAATCCTTTTCTTTTTTCAATTAAAAATGAAAATTTCAATCATGCTTACGTGTATACTACCACCTCTATGGAATGATTGATTTCTGTTTTTTATTTCATCACCGCATTACATGATTGGTAATTAGAATGGTTTTATAAATAATAAATACAATTATTATAATATAAATAAGGTATTTTTAAAATAAATTTAATAACCTATTAATAATACAAATGATAAATATCATTACAAAATTAACCATCGTAAATAAGAAAACTAAGAAGAAAAAACCATTTATTCAAATTATGTAATAATTTTATGTCCATTAAATATTATTATAATTACTTAAAATTCTGATATATCATGCTAATAAATACTAAATATTATCATTATGATTATTCTATAATATATTTCAACTTAATCATCTCATAATAATCAATAATCATGGTATGTTCATGTTTGGGTTAGTTCGACCACCTACTTGAACAATGCTATGAAATTATGTCACGGATGACATTGAAAACTTAATTAATGGTATAATATGATATAAATATTTAAATAATTATTATTATTTTTCTTTAAAGGGTATATCAGTATTTAAATCAATAATTAATAAAACACCCTTTGTTGAAAATCAACGAAAAATATTTTTTTTTGATTTCATCTTCTAGGATAAAGACTAAGGTACTCATGAAAGGAAATTTAAAAATAATAAATCATTATAAGTCATAAATTATAGTGGGATTAATTAAATTTTAATTATGGATATTAGAAGAAGAATTAATACTGAAACTTCTCTTAAGAAACTATAATAAATGGTCAAAATGATAAACATCCAATGTGGGAAAATAAGAAAACGCTAACTAATATACATGTAGAAAGTGATTATAAATAGAAATTATAAATTTTTTTTTGTTTGGATATGGTCCTAAAATATTATATTAAGATATTACTATTTTTATAGGTGTTTAGAGTGTATTTAACTAAGCAGAAATAAAGCTAAGGGGTTTTCATGAATCCAATATCTTGGTTCAAAATCACTCTTCTTTGACTATTATCTTTATTGATTGATTTATTATAACCTATGATGATTTTATGTTTAATTTACATATTATTTACTAGTTAAATCATATTTCAAACCAATTTATTCTTCCTTGATGATTTTATTATGTTATGAAAATTAATTTTTTCTAAAACTAATTCCAATTTATTTTAATGGATTTTTTATATCCATCTTTTTACTTCCCAGCAATGTTCTCCTTTCCCTAGTGGAAACTCAATTTTTTTATCTCTAATAATCCTTTTTCTTCAGTTTATTAATTTTAAAACAAATTTTTTTCCATCTATTAAAAATAAAAATGTGTTTTGTCAAATCCACATTTTCTTTTGATAAATTATATTTCTTTAAAAGGATATTTTACTTGGAACAATTTATAATAATTATTTCAAAAGTATTCACTTTATGTAAAAAAAATTAACTTTAATGTATTAAAAATTCTTATGACATCTTTTTTATTTTTACTTTTATTCAAACTTCAAGGTTTATATTACCTGAAGTAATGTTTTTATCACCCTAAATATGTTATTATGATATGATTTATTTTGGAAAATGGGTGTTTTTAAATCCTATTATTTCTTAAGTTCATGTTATATGATTCTTTTAAAAGGTTTAAGAAACCCATTCTTTTTTCCTTGGGTTCATTAATATATGATTGTGATTGATTTTAAGTGGTGCACATATGTATTATTAATGATGGGTGGAGTCTTATATCACCCTCTAATGAATTATTTGATGTTTCATATCACATGAGACTATAAAATGTTTCATGAATGAGATACACAAATATTTTTTTCACACTTTCTTTATGTGAATCAGATGCAAGAATCTTTGTTCACAAGTTTATTTTCTTATTGGGATGTGGGGAGCTTTGTTCTCTGGTTGTTGTGTGAACATGATATAGAAGGATTTTTTCACAAGATTTGTTATATTTATGTTTGTACCACATTCCTAAGTTTTTTATCAAGTTATTCCAAAATTTCAAGATGCATTTTATTTCCATGAAATTACATATTTTCATGATTATCCATTATTTTTTAATTATTCCTCACTTTTATGTCATGCTCAAATGTTTTAGGATCACTATGATGTATTTTTAGGTATGTCATATATTTATGATTCCTTAATGGAATTTTTAAGATCTCGTGTTACTCTAACATGTTTTATTGTTATTATCTATGTTAATTTGATCTTTTTTTATGATATTTATTCCTTACTCATAATTTAATTAATTTTGTGATATTTTTCTCCCATACCGAGTATCTGAGTTCACCCTTTTATTATTTTTAAATTCTTTTGATTATAAAGAAGATTTAATCCTTTTAAATGTATATAAAGGGTTTATAGGTCCATGATTATAGATAAATATTTTCAACTGTTGTAAAATAATATGTTGATTTAGTTAATCTTCAATACACTAAACCTTTAGATCATTGGGTAGTATGATTATTTTTGGGATGTATTATTTAAAACCCGATATTAATGTATTATTTATGTCATGTTTATCTTGGGATACTTCAACATAACCCCACACAAGTTGTTTGACTAGGTACCCAACCATGGATCAAGTCATTCTTCATGATGTGTCTTGAACAGACATGTTGTCTACCCCATATATTCAAACCTTCTCCCAAAAATAAGAACACACAACATGTGTTCTTGAATCGTACGCAGTTTGATCGGGTTTTTATAAATAGAAAAAACCTTCTGAAGCCCTAAAACCATTGATTCAATTAAAAACACTCCACATATACCCTCAAGGGATCCTTAGAAACATAAAAAATGCACTAAAAATTAAAAAATATAAAACTAAGAGGGTATATAAAAAAACAAAAAAAGGCATACCTTAGGGTGTAAAACATTAAAACTTTGAACCTTTATTCATACCATGAATACACCACATCCAGATCTAGATTTTCATATGAACCTCAGTGCATGATCCTATATACTTATCCTTATTCTCTCTATACTGAGAAAAAATGGTGGATCCACTCTCATGTACGCAAGAATCCATAGGGGTTGGAGGAAAAGAGAATTGAAAAAAATAAAAATAAAAATAAAATTCCCACTTAAAGGAAAGACTCGTGTCCCAAAACCTAAAGCGAGTTTACTCCTCACCTAGAAAAAAAACTTCATTATGTATCCAACCATGAATTTTGGATTTCAATATGAGACTCCGTTAAAAATATACAACCAAACACACTTGTGAAATTAAATAATATTTAATTAATTAGATATTAAAAATTCCATTAAAATACAAAATGCATTTAATTACACCAAACTCTTATACTTGGGTAAATATACAATTTCAAGACCAATATAGTAGTCAAAAAACTATTTTAAGGTCATCTGATAAGAGAAAGTTTCATTTTTTCCTTCAAAACCACCTAATAATTAAAAATAAATTTTCCTTGATTTTATCAACCCATAATGATGTGTTTTTTTATAAACTCCCCACCATAGTACTTATTTCTCATGATAATCCTCATTAGATAACCCACAACCAATATTTCACCATGAACACCAATGCATCTAACACCACCTTGATCATCCACCAATCGGTATCATAGTTCCCACAACCCTTCCAACAAAATTTCATTCATCTGTGACCAATATGATAATCCTCACCTTAGGAGTATCTATATCATCACCCCATGACCAAACCACCAAACTTGAAAACCCATGCTCTATCCACTACTGAATGAAATGACTAGACATGGTCAACTCACTCACACCCGAGATCCAACATATGAACAGAAACCACCATTTGATCCTATCTCAAAAGGAACTCCAACCTTCATGCTCAAAATAAAATTATAACAAGGATCACCCCCTCCAATGGCCTATGGTGAAATCACCACTATAAGTCTTTCCTTCCATCACTCCTAGAGTGCCAACCTCAATAGGTCCACCTCAGATACACCACTCAGGTTCTATCATGACCGAAATGATTCTCAACATACCCTCAATGATAAATTACATTGATCCATGAACCAAACTATATCACACATCCTTCTTGGTCTCACTTGAACACAATGACCACATGCTCTGATGAAACTTGATTGCACAACCAAACTCACACTAACATGATCCATGCACCAATGAACCTATACTAATGTTCTTAAACCACAAAACTTTATCCTATCACATGTTTTTTGTTTAAAAAATATGGAGCACCCTTGGTTATCCTCTTCAAACTTGAGGCATCTTAATCATTCCACAACTAACCACATGACCACCCACCACTCACTTGTTGATCTGAAACCATGATCATCTAACCACACTCTCTTCATGCCACTTGAAGTGAAACCAAAACTAGAAGAACTATTAGGTCCATGTATCTATCCAATTATATCCTCTAAAACCAAATATAAAAACTAAGGGCACTCCCAGTACCCCACTGCTCACAAATAATGAAACTTCGTTCCAAAACAGAAAACCTCTTCAGATAAACTATAACCATAAGGAAACTCAATCAATATCCAAACACCTATCATGCATCATTTACCTCATCATGCCTCTAATAGGGAATCCCAAGCCAGCACTGACCCACTAGGGTCTCTATGCATCCCTCAACTAAGGGACCATCACTGGAGAACATCTCACCATGAGATCCACATGAACTATCATCAAAAGAAAAAAAATTGTGGTTTATTTTAGTATAATTCCGCCAAGAATCTATTTGGGAAAACTCAATATATGTTGTTTATAACACTTTAAACAACTAAACATTCATCATCAGTAAAAACAATCACATAAAAGCACATGCCATGTGAATCCTATGTTCCAAACATGATTCATGTACACACACCTCTTACCATTGAACCAATATCCAAAAACCACAATAAACCACAAATAATAAAAAATTGTGTTGTGTCAGGTGAATTCATACAACTATAGAATCAAAAACAAATAATAGTAATCCCATACCCTAGTAACCTATACATCCTATTGGAAAATGTGTTATCATCACATTAGTATGATATCTATCTCAAGGTCCAACACATTCTTATACCACCCATCTACCATATCTGAAAATAGTAAGAAAAATAAAAATAGATGGATTTTATACCATTTTTTCCACAAACTGACCAAGTTTTACCTAACACAACATCTAGTCTAGATTTCAAAAAGGCCTCAAGCACACCTCTCTATACACTAGAGGATACTAAATAGTGGTAAGGGTACGAAGAGATAAATTTCAGAGAACGATTAGCAACTAAAATTTCATGATATCCATTAAAATTTTATGAGTTTTCATGTGCATAATTTTTCATAAAATCTAAGTTTAATGCATTTTAAAATTTTGAAATAATTTCTCATCATATGTGAAATTATTTTTTAAAATATATTAATCTTATCCCATTTAAAAAACACCATTTCAAACATTCTATATTCATATTTTTAATTTTTAATTTTAGTATTATATTACCCATTTTTTGGGGAATAATTTTTCTTTTGGACTGGTAGATGATTCATTAATGAATATGGAAATTTTGGGCATCAACTACATAAATTTCTAGTAAAGGTTAATTCAATTGCAACACACTAAAACATATGTGAAGACAACAATTGAAGTCAAGTGAGGTTAAATTTTTATCTAAATATATAGTAATTTGTAAGGAACATTTCATTAAGTTATTTCTAAGAATAATTATATCATTTTAAATGTGATCTAGGTGTCCCAAGTTAAAGTATAAATTTTGGGCCATATATCATGGTTGAAAAAGTAATCGTACCATTTTGACCACAACTTCCAAATAGAAAATAAAATTGGGATAAATTTTTTTATAATATTAGAGAAAATTTTGGTTATAATTTTTATATTCTATAACATAACAAAATTATATCATCAAAAAATATTTCTATCATTTAAAGTAGTGTAAATTTGGCTTCGATTTCTTAGTCAAAGGTTGAAAATTCCACCTTCCATTTAATTTCCACCTACCTGTGCCTACCTGAATTAATTGGGATAAATTTAAATTATGGGTGGTCTACCTGAGGCTCCAATAATTCCTATTTAAGTTAGTGGTGGTGAATTATTGGAGGAGTTATTATTTTTATTTCAATTTTAATTTTATACTTATATTTTACCTATGCAAGTTATATTTTCAATTGTAAGTTGTTCGAATAAATATTTTTCTCAAATAAATTTTCTTATTCAATTATTTTGTTATTATTTATATCACTTTAATTCTATTTTCTCAATGTGTGGAATTTTTTTCACCAAAAAATTTGAAATTATTAACACCATGTTGGAGTGTTTTTTAGTTACTTGTTTCCCCTCTTCGATTTTTATTCAATTAGTAAACTTACTCATCCATTGAGAGATTAGCATAAATGGAAGGAAGACCCTCTTATGGGTTTATCTAATTAAGTTTAGAGGAAATATATTGGATATTATTTTATGTGATCTAATTATCTAATTAGATCTTTTATTTTATATTCCCATTTGATGATTTATTTTCTTCTTTGTCTTCACTGAATTTTAAAAATATATATTTTGAGTTCTTGTCAAAAACCTATGACTTGGAGTGATCATGAAATTTATCCTTTAAGTTATAAGGTTATTATACTTGGAATTAGGAGGAGATTAATTTATTTAATGATATTTAAGGACTTATCTCATTTATTGGATACTTCTTGAATTAGTGAGATGAAAATTCTCTATAAAAAATCATTTAATCTAACCCAAGCAACAACCTAGGATAGAATCATTCTCATAAAATGTTTTAATTAAAATATGTTTTTGTTTTTTATTTAAATAAAATCATCCAAAATATATATCCAATTCATATCTAAATATCTCAAAAATATTAAAGTTTCATTGATCCACTTCTTCGGTCCCTATGGATTCGACATCCTACCTATACGGTAAGCAACTACATCTACCCAAAGGGTAAATTTGGGTGAGGCCAATTTTTGGCACAATTTTTTAAGAAACAATTAATTCATATTTAAAAAATATATTATCACCCAATTTCTCTATTATCACCCCAAATTTATCTTATATTCTCCCCTTTATATCCCTGTATTGTGTGTATGTCCAATATATGTGACCAATAAAATTAATTAGTCAGGGAAGAAAATTATATGGTTGGGAATCATGTGTTGAAAGGGAACTCTCCATTTAGATCCAAATCTTCCTAATACTATATATTCTAATAATGAGTCCAATATGATGTAAAATATTCCATGAAACCCTATCATAAACATGGTTATGAACCAAAATGGAATCTCAGATACCGTAGACCAAAACTTAAGGAATGAAATTGATGAAACCATGAATGTGTACCTCACACCTATCTAGACCAATGAACCCTCTTTAATTAGACATGATAAATTAGGATATAACCACTATGAATTCAAAATAAATTTACTAACAAACCTTCCAACCTTTCATGGGATGGATTATGAGATTACATACCTTCGTGTTAAGGTGTTCAATGATATTGTTGAAACCATGTTTCCCCTATATCAACTTGAGTCGTCTAAGATCAGGCTCTTTCATTTTTACCTAATGGATCTATCCAATAATTTTTTAAAGAATTTGATACCATAATATTTCCACTCTATGGACCACTTTCTAAGAGAGTTTTATAATAAATACATTCCCTTCCACAATATAATTCTACTTAAAAATTCCATCCATTTTTTTTAAAAAAAATAGGGTGAGTCATTTTATAAAACAAGGGAAATGTTTAAATAAAAACTAAACAAGGTTCCACACAATGGTTTTTCAATACTATAAAAAGTTCAAATATTTTATGAGGGGTTAATCCCATGAGAAAAAAATCATATACATGATGTTTAACATGACCTTCAAAAACAAATCCTCTAATGATTCTTATGATAATCTTGAAAGTATTGTTGAACAAAACTAAACATGGGGAACATCTACCTACTATGAGAAGCCTCCAAAATCTAGTGGCATGTGAATTATTAGGGAATAATAAATCATTAGAGCTAAAATTTCTTTCCCCACTAGGAAATTCAAGGAGATAAATCATAGGAAAATATAATAAATCCAAACCATCGATCCTATTTTCAGAATTTGTGACGAACAGGATAATAGTATTGACAACTTCCAAACAATTCCTTCAATAAAGGATTTAGTTTTTGGAGGACTTCCAATATAGTTCAATACTCTAAACTTATATTATCCATAATACTAAAATATTTTCAATATAAGGTATACTAACCATCCAGGCTTTTGTTGAAAAGATAGTCAATAAACAAATAAACAGAATGGTCCAATTCCCTGCCCTTCACAAAATTTTCCAACCCATTACCAATTTCACACCCAACAAATCCAATACCAACATCCCCCAATATAATTTCAAAAAAATATCTAAAAAAACCATCCAACATTCTAAATATCCTCTTCGGATAAATCAACCATCTCAAATCCCTTCCCAATCAATTCCATAATCATTAATTTAGAAACTATGTATGAAATTTGATAGAATTAATTCTGAGATTTATTTACTAAAACGTGAATTGAAAAAAAACTATTAAATAACCTATTCCCATTAATTTTATCCCTTCCTCATCATTAAAGGAATAATAATATTAAACAAAAATGCTTATGAATAACTCAAAGTCGTGACTACTTTTGGGAGTTATAGAACTAATAAAAAACATGAACTAATGATTCCCAAACCTTCAAAGGTTTTGAAATATCATGATAATGTCAAAGAAACAACTTTAGAATAATATAAATATAATAAATTCAAAGAGTTAAATTGGTTGGGAAATGATAAAAGAGAACCTAAGGAACATAAAAGTGTTATTGAGGGATTCATAAGTCAAGAAGAGATTGGTTTCCTTTATTCACAAGAGTGAAATTTTCCTTCATGGCTTGAATCTTTTGAATATAGCTCCATTTATGATTTTTCTGGACCACCAATTATTAAACCATTTTTTAAAATCAAAAACCCTATGTCTATACCAATCCCTAACACTAATCTGCATAATTGTTTGACTGAAACATTTTTTTAAAGCAACCGATTAATTCTAAAATTATGGGAAAATAAGTGTAGTTTGATTCAAATTCTCAATATTCTTTAGGAAATTTAAACCAACCCAATATTTAATTCATGGTTCTACTTACCACGCTCGAGTATTCATTTAGATGAAATAACCAAGAAATTACTATTTTCATTTATTATTTTCTAAAATCTATTAAATTAGAAATAATCCTTGATGTATTAAGCAAGATTATAGAACTAATTTGATCAACCCTTTCTAATATTCCTTAGATTATCCCACTCATTGGTACATCTAGTATTGTACTTGAATTATATTCTAAACAAATTTTCAATACTAATCTAATGGAAGGGATGAAAAATAAAATCATTAAGATTTTTAAATTTGGTATTGGGTAAGTTGGGGGAATCCAAGATGAGATAAATACTTTAAAATAAGTGCTTTATAAGAGGAAAATGATATTTTTATTTTATTTTAGTTTATTTTATTTTTTATGTTGGTGCGTATTTTTTAGTTAAGGTACCCCCTCTAGTTTTAAATGGTATTATAATATCTTTGTGTGTAAGATTTGGGGGCTCCATAACATGAAAAATTTATCACCTATAGACCCATTATATCATTTCTTATATGGTTTCTATGAGCTACATAGAAGTTAAATAATTAATTGGTTGTAGAATAGTATTCATCTTTAAACCAGGTTACTGTGTTCAGTGATTTCCTTTCAAATCTCATTCTTAAACTTATATTCACAATTTTTCAAATTCTAAACTCTCTATTATATTATATGTCAACCGAGAGGGAGGTGAAATTTTAAGTTAGGGGTGAAAATATTAGATGTTAAGAAAAATAAATTTGGGCTTTTATGAAAACATTAATTTCATTATACATTATTGAGGTAATTTAATTTTTAATACATGAAAACTTAATGTTAAATGATTTGGAATGTTAAGATTCTGATATTTATTCATGTTTAAGTTTGTGATCATAATTTTGGTAATCATGGTTGTCCAAATTTATTTTCCACCATATAAATTTTCATATATTTAATAAAAATGTCACAATACATATCCTTGGGATTATAGAGTTTGATTTTCTGTTTTTGGGGTGTATTATTTATAGCATAGGATATAGGATCATTTTTAGTTTAATTTTAGTATCTAAAAAATGAAAAAATAAATAAAATTACTGCATAGAGAAATTTTTTGAACTAAATTGTGGTGTTAAACATTTGGGGATTGTAGATCAATATTTTTCTTTCCCAAATTTAGGCTTTATAACTCTATTATTGGTCATGGAATTCACACAATGTGTGGAATCAGACACTTAGGGATAGTCGCCTCATATTTATCTTTCCATTAGTTGGTCTTTTTGAATTTATTATGGTGAAAAAAACAAAAAATGGATACCCATCTTAATTTTGAATTGTAAATTACCCATAGAACTTCCATTTTTCCCCTTTAATGAAAATGAACCCCTTTTCATTTGTGATTCAAAACACATCTTCATGTGTAATTGGAATTGGATAAAGGGTATTGGTGAATTTGAAAAAGGAATGGTCTTGGTTTGGGAAAATTCATGTGTATTTGTCTTGTTTTAATGGATTTTTATGGGATTCATAATTGTCTGATATGTGGTGATTGTGGTTAACATTGTATGAAAAAATGTGTTTATAGAGGGGAATTGAATTTTAATCTTTGTGTGAAATAATTTTTTAGGGACTTGAAAAGAACATGTTGGGAGTGTAATTAGCTACTAAAAGTAAATAATTTTCATTAAATTTTCATGAGTTTTAAATTGTATCATTTTTCATAAAATCTTAGGTTGATGTGTTTTACAATCGAAACTTCATTTCTCATTATATGTGCGATTCTTTTTTAAAGTGTATTAATCTCATACCATTTAAATATAACATTGTAGAATATACTCTATTAATGAATTTAATTTTAATTCTAGTTATTTTATTAATAATTTTTTGTATTGGTTTTTTCTTTTGGACAAATAGATGATTCACAAAGGAAGATTGACATATTGGGCCTCAAATATAGAAATTTCTAAGAAAATAAGATTCAACCTTAGGCCGCTAAAACATATTTAAATCCAAAATTCAAGATATATGATTCTAAAATTATAACATAATATAGATGAATAAAATTGGAACATTTCACAAACTTGTGGAAAAGGTTAATTCTATTATTTTAAAGGTGATATAAGTGGCCAAAGTTGAAGTATAAATTAAAGTATTGAATTCAAGGTCCATAAATCTATCCCAACATTTAGATAATAACATTAAAATAGATTATCCAATTAGGATAAAAAAATTATAAATATTATAGGAATAATGGGTAATAATTTTTCTCTTATATGAATAATTAAAATTATCTCATCATCATATTTATCCAGGCATGTCGCATGGAGGGATGAAAATTGGATTTGATTTTTTTTTTCAAAGATTGAAAAGTTCACATTATATTTAATTTCTACCCACCAATTCCTTATATAATTAATTTAGATAATTTTAAAAAATGGGGTATTTACCAAAGGCACTAATAATTCCTATTTAAGGTATTTTTGGTGAATTAATTTGGGGATTTTTTATTTTTGTTTCAATTGTAATGCCATGCTACTATTTTTCGTATGTAAGTTATATTTTCAATTTTAAGTTGTTAAAATAAATATTATTATTTAATATATTATTATTTATATCCTGTTGATACCTTTTTCTCAATGTGTAAATTTATTCACACTAAAAAATTTGAAATTCATCACAAGATGGGGGATTTTTCATTATTTACTTCATTACCCTCTCTAAATATACTTCAATTAGTCAAATCCCCACCTTCTGTTGATATATTTTCATCAATATAATGATAACCATATTATGGGTTTATACAAGGAAGTTTCAATGGTATATATTGGATGTTATTTTATGTGATTTAAACATCTAATTAATTATTTAATTTAAGACTTCCATTTGATGATTTATTTTCTTCATTATCTTTAATGAATTTAAAAACTATATATTTTGAGTGCTAGTATGGACCAATTCCATGTAGTGATCATGAAATTGATCCTATAAGTTAATAGGTGATTAAACTTGGAATTATTAAGAGATTAAATTAGTGAATGATGGGGGTGAAGGACCCCGGAACACCCTGAGAGGGGAGGGGTGAATCAGGGTGTCAAATTTTTCTTTCTAAACTTGTGAATCTTGTTCCCATGTTGGTAGGAACTTGTTAAATCTGTCAAACAAATGAAAGTAGGGAAATGACATAGCACTTTTACTTGGTTCACCGCAAAGGGATACATCCAAGGAGCATACGTCGACAGTGTGTCGGTCGTACCTAAATCCACTAATCTTCACTAGTTTTAGGATTATAATATTTGTTCATAATCACTATGTTCCAGGCACACTGCCTTTACAAAAGTTTAGGGATTTCTCATTGTGTCCCTCAAATCACTTTCCTTGACTCCCCTTATCTCACTACCTTGAGAGAAGTCAAACTTAGTTTATCAACTTGAAGGTCCCTTCAATAGATTTTCATTGAAGTCTCTGTCTCTATTAATCCTGAGACACTTCTTGCATCAAAGTCTCTAATTGATGCACTTGAAAGCACTGAACCACTAAACCGAGTATTCAGAATGTGAAAATAGGTTACACTGACAATTCCATGCAACACCTACACTTTGCATGCAAGATCTTACTTTTGCGTGTAATATTTACTTTTCGCATGAAAAATATTTCACGTAGCAACACCCTTTATGTGCAACTTTACCTTTTTATGTGAAACTCCAACTTTTACATGTAGCTCCAACTTTTCCATGAAATTTGAACTTTTATACGCATTATCGACTTTTACGTGCAGCTATAACTTTTACGCACAACATCAACTTTTACACACAATGCCAACTTTTACACGCAACTCCTTTTTCACACAGCTTTTACGCACATCAGAACTTGGATCTTCTCTAAGTCTTCAACCGTACCGAAATAGGGGGGTCACCTCTTATTTATAGGCATCACTGACCCCCATGCCCAAAACCCAATGTGCACGCAAAACATCTTTTCTGCGTGCAAAGATTTTCGCGTAAGAACCATTTTTCTCACCCATCTCCAGATTTTCCACGTACCTGATGCCTTTTACATTTTTCAGCATTCTAATCCCGAAATGCCTTTTTCATGAAAAAAACCAACCAAATTTCACTATTGTGGGCAAAACCAATTTAGCACGCAATCCATGTTTTTCGCGCACCACTCCAATATTTCGCGCAGCTCATGAATTTTCCATTTTTCAACGTTCTGATCCTAAAACATTCCTTACACACAAGTTTCCAAAACTCCTACAATATTTCATGCAAATTCCTTTTCCAATCACCCATTTCTCCATTTTGCGATTTTTAAGCCCAAAAAATTAGCAAACATTGGGAAATGATGCCACCTTCAATATTGTTGTCTGTCTGAATTGTATGATATCTTTCCTGGAAAACATTTTGAACTTCCAATGAGGATTGACAACAAACACAAATCAAACTCCATTTCTTACACAAAAAGTTCATGGATCCAAAAGGGGGAATTATCACATTGATTGTGTAGTGACCCATCCTAGAAGGCCCGGAGCCAGTGTCTACTATCAATTACATTGGCATGATTTCAAAAAAACAAATCCCAAAGGACCAAGAGTTTAGTAGTCTTGGTAAAACAAATACATACAAGAGAAAATAATACATTAATTACGACAAAAAAACTTTCTTCTAAATAAATTTTAGGATAACTATAATCCATATAGTAAATCCATGTATATTATTCATAGTATGCTTCTTGGACTCTTGTGGAAATAAACATAATAATGGTGAGCTAAATGCTCAGTAAGGGAAAAATATAGTGGAAAAAATAATAAATCAATGATAATAGTCAATATGGAAAGGTAAATAATTGAACACACATATCATGTAAATAATAAAATGAATAGAAGTTCATAAACAATATAACAAGGTAATAACTGCAAACACGTGCTATTCAAATAACAAGATAAGTAAAAATAAATATGGAAAGGTAAGAAACTGAAACACATGCCATCTAAATAAATAAAAATGAAATGTATTCATATATATGTTGACAAAAAATATCAGGAATTAATAATAACTAAAACTAAATGTGGTAAATTATTTCTTAATGTAAATCATGTTTGAGGCACATGAAAACCTATACCATTAATACCTTTCATAAGAAAATTTAAAACTATGGGTAGAAACTCGTCTATACTCCTTAGAAACAAACTCTAAGGGTTTTTTCAAATAATTTTATCTCGTGATACTATCGATGTATTGAGGAGATTTCATTAACTGGTCCCCAACCCATAGAGCTTCCATTTACTAGTCTCTAACCCATAGGGCTTGCATTAACTGGTCACCAACCCATATAGTGCATGTACAAAGCATTTAAATAAATAAAATTACTTATAGAATATCTTTATTAAATAAATGATATGGTTTTATCAATATTTCACCAAATTATTAAATAACTATCAAATTAAAAACTGTAGGAAAAATGGTATACAATTTAGGCAATAATCATATCCGTGAAAAATAGTATGGATATTTATGGGAAATTCAATATCTAATGATCATAGGAAATATTCAAGGGGATTAAAATAATTCAATAGTGAATATAAATAATATCTTTGTACAAATAAATCATAAACCATCCAGAGGATGAAATAGGATGGTATCAATACAACATACTCCAAGTAGAGTGAAATAAAGGGTTGTTGATGATGATGAATATAAATACTATAAAAATATATATTAAAAAAATCTTGAGAAAAATATCCTTTAATTTTGAAAAAAAAAATTATTGGAATTTTTTTTGAAAACATTTTAATTAATAATGGTTTTTAGAAGAAAATAGGTTCTCTGGCTAAAGAGAGAAATAAAGTCAGGTTTTCTGAAAAACATTTTCTAAAACATTTTGAGTACTAATGAGTGGAAAAAATGAAATAATACTTGAAAATTGTCATAAATAACCATAGGATAGTAAAAAATAAAGGTTTTTTTTGAACAATGGTCATATAATTTTCTCTAATTTAAATACCATTGAAATATCATTAAATTTATTGTTGAGGAAAATAATCTTTAAACATTCCAAAGTGTCTCATACCACTTTCAAACATTTTAAATCATAAACTTCATAAAGGAATAATATTAAATGAAAGTTTTAAATACCATAAAGATAAATTAATTCATGATATAATATATAAAAATGGTCATTAGATACACCACACAAAATAATTAAGTGGTGAAAATGGCATTTATCTCACAGAAGTAAAAAGGGAGATGAAAATCTCTTACCTTAAGTCTGACTTGTCTTGTGTGTCTTTATATTATTGAATAAAAAAATTATTTAATTTATTTAATTTATTTATAACATTTTTCATGTTTATAATAACTCTTATTTCACTTATTACCAAGTCGTATACAACCACTTAAACAATCATGCTTCCATCAAGTGTTTTGACCAAATTCGGTTTATGTGTCGAAAACAACTTTGGTAGATCAACTATAGTCAAAGGGGTTGTTATGTAACATATTTTGAATAATAATCATGAAATAATTATTATATTTATACATATATTATAATTTTAAAATCAATCATTCATTATGGTTATGAAAAATGAATCAACATTACACTCATGGAGACGGTAGGTTGTACGTACGCATGAGTAACGTTCCCATTTTTCAATGATCATTATGGAAAGATAGTAAGTGATAATATATCTTTATAGAATGATAATTACATAATAAATACCATATTATTTAATCATATATACTTATATATAAAAATTATTATGATGTAAAAGGAATCACATCATGTCGAGGAGGCGGTAATCCACACGTCCATGAATGACGTTATCACTTTGTGTGTGAATGGGTAATAAAGAAAATGATATATATAAATATATATATATATATATATTATTTACAGAAAGGTAATTATTTCATGAATATAAAATAGATGTCTTTTATGTCTTGAATGTTTAATTAAAACCATCCTTTATAAATTCCATGTATCGTGTGAATGAATCACATCGCTTTGAGGGGTGGCAGTCCACACTTCCATGAACAATGTTATCATTTTTATAAAAAATGGAAAGTATAAAGATATGTGTTATAAAATAATTAAATAATATTAAATCCCTAATAAATATTATATAAAAATATATAAATATATTTTCCTTCATAATTTCTACCATGAGAGGTGGTAAATGAAAAATAAACAATCATCATTTCATGAGGTGGTAGTTTTTCGTACACTTAAATAGTATATTCTTTATCCATTAGATGGAGGTATGTGTAAGTGTAAGAATAACCCTTATCATAAAAAAACTATTATATTTAGGATACTGGATTTTTTCTATAAACATGGAATAATAATAGTTTAGGGATTGTAGAATTTAAATAAAATTAAAAATCTTGAGGAAGTTTGTTACCTCTTATTCTGGTAACTCCTTTTGGTTTACACCAAAGGGCTTCCTTGGATTGATTTCATCCCAACAGAAGAATTATAGGATTATGGTAGAGATGTTTAGGATATATTTGGGCATATCTTAGTCGATAAAAAGTGTCTTTAGAGGTGAGAGGAATAGGATGATTTGGTGGCCTTTATAGTGGAGGAAAATGACTCACTTGGTATTTTTTTAAAACAAGTTAGTTATACACACATTTTTACCTAAAAACTCATCCAAAAACTTCCAAACTAAATAATTGAAGGTTAATGTCCAAATTATTTCCATAAAATTGTTTTTTTATAATTTTATAGGTCATCTGAGCCCTAAATTCAAAGGTTTAGTCATTTGTTAAGTTTAATTTTTCCTTAATAATTGTAATTAATTTTAATTACTTTTACTGATTTTTTTAGTAAAAAACTAAGTTGAACTTATTATAAATTAAAAATTATTATTATTATATATATGGAATCCATTTTTCTAAATTAAAATCACATAAGTGGCAGAAATTAATCTTAATTTAATCCCACAGACGGGATGATAATGTGGGCCTTTGAAGTAAAAACATCCAAAAGTCTGTTTTGTTTTTATAGTCAATTTAAAATTTAAATTGATTAAAATGACCTAGATTGGATTAATTTATAAAAATATAATCTAATTAATCTTTAAAACCGATTAAAAGTATAATTTAACCTTATAAATAAATTATATGAAAAAAGTAGTTTTGAATTAAAATTCAGTATTTTTCACTATTCATTAAAAAATGAAACTTCATAGAAAAATACCAAAAATTCACACAACCTAATTTTTATATCTCACTTTAAAAGATGAAGTTTATTTTTACATATTAAATTTATAAAAGTGTCAAAAATTGGATTTAAAATGGGTTCGCCAGTAAAAGGTGGTAAAAGTTCCTTAATAAAAATATAGGTTTTTATGTGTAAATTTGGGTTTGTTCTTATCTTATAACTATAAAATATATTGGATGAATATAAAAAATAGTTGATTGAATATAATATATATATATATATTAAATTAATATAACTCACTAATTTTAATTAATTTAATCTATTAGAGTAAAATAAATTTTTGGGCATAAAAATAGTTTTCTATAAAAATATTCACTTTATATTCATTTTTTTCTTATATTAATTTATAATTAATTTTTAACCAATTAATTAATTTTGTATTTTATTTCAAAAATAATTTTTATAAGTTATTTATTATTATTAATAACTACTAATTTAATGTATATGTTATATATAATAATATTTTAATAACATATTATTGTTCAGTGAATCTCGGTCTTGCGTGTAACACAAGTCATTGAAGAAAAATCATTATTGCATGAAACATATACTAACTCAATGTTGCATGAATTAAAAGATATAAAATATATTTAATTTATTTTAAATAGTAAATATATTATAAATTCTTAGGATATTATTTTTTCTTACTCAATTGGTGTTCCATGTCATACACGCTATTGGATATAATGTTCCTACTTTAGATTTTCAGGGTATTACATTCTCACCACCTTAATTAAATTGTGTCCTCAAAATTGAAAATTTATTCTTGGTGATATATTGTTTGATATTTTCTATTTTTAGATCCCACATTATGATAGGGTTCATAAAACATCCTCTATAAAATTGAGAATGAGAATTACAAAGGTCGCATGGACTAACATGTAAATAGGTCTTTCAGTAGTAGAACATTAGTGGAAAGTAGAGATACGTACTTAGAGTAAAAGTGTAAATATTTATATAGAGTGGTTTAAGTCATTAATAACAAACAAGTGAATGGTTGATGGAAAGTTTAGGGCCTCAAATCTATAAATTTGTGAAGATTTAGAAGACCATCAGTTCAACAAAAATTAAGGTATTAGGACAAAATTTTAATTCCAAGTCATTTTCTTAATGTTGGGTAATTATTTTACTACCTAAGAATATACAAAAAATTATTTGCATTATATGTTTTAAATTCATGTGAATAATTACAACTTTTGATTGTGGTTCTATAAAATTAAAATTCATACCCAACTTCAAGGAATGGATATCCAAAAATTAACATTGATGCTTGAATCACTAAAATAACATTTAACGGAATGTATGGCCCATAAAAGAGTGAAAATTATTTCTATTTTTCTCTAACTATTCTTCAAAGTCAATATGGTCAATATATTGATATCTAAACATAAAAAGTTACACTATTGGTTCATCGTGAATATTTTTTCATCTAATTGTTTAAATAATTACACATTAACCAAGATATTGTATAGGCCAGTAGTTGGCACAAAAACCCTTATCATACTTTGGTCATGGTTTCAAGACCCGTGACCTTTCCAGAATTGATTGGTTTTTACCCAGCATATAGATTGTCCTATTCTAAAACCAGATTTATATAATTTCCAAAATAAATATGATAGACATCCTGGAAATTTGGTTAATCACTAAAGATCCCTTTAACTAAGGTTTTCAATATAACCCTAATAAGTAAATACTTAATCCATTTTATTTCATATAGAACTTTCCTTGGTCTAAGGATTATCCTAGGTTATTCATTGTCAAAATCCTTCATAATGGTTTTTAAATAAAATGTGAATTATCCTAAGCATATCCCCTGGAAGTGTCAAACCAAGTGCACAGTAATGCTCGTTGTCGTGTACTGGGTTACACCAAGTAAGGCTCGATACACCTTGTTGGAGTTTTTACTCTTAGGTACATTTTTTCTAGAATCACGTCCACTTGTAGTATCCAGACAGGGATGTATTGCAAATAAGACCCACATAATCTCTACCTTACCAAAATTCTAGTACATTATTCTATACTTATCCTCAAATTCTACCTTAGGGTTATGTTATCTAATCTATGTTTTCTAGAATCTAGTTCCCAAGGTTTCTACTAAATTTCCTCTAATACCAATTGTAGTGACCCAACCCCAAAAGTCTCGGAGCTAGTGTATACTATCAATTACATTGTCATGATTTCAAGTAATCAAATACTTAAGGACCGAGAGTTTAGTAGTCTCGGTAAACTAGATGCGTACATGAGAAAATAATACACTACTTACAACATATTTTTTTTCTAAATAACTTCTAGGATAAATATAATTCATCTAGTAAATCTATTTATATATTTAATAGTATGATTCTTGGATTACTAGGTAAATACACATAATAAGGGTGATCTAAGATTCTTAGTGAGGAAAAAATATAGGTGAAGAAATAATGAATCAATGAGAATAGTTAATATGGAATGGTAAATAATTGAACACACATACCATGTAATCAATAAATTGAATGGGAGTGTGTAAATAATATGGAAAGGTAATAACTAGAAACACCTGCAATTCATATAACTAAATAAGGAAAATTAAATATATAAAGGTAATAAAACAAAACACATTCCATATAAATAACTAAAAATGAAATATATCCATAGAAATGTTGATTAAAAATCACATGGATGAATAATAACTATAACTAAATGAGGGTAATGATTTCTTAATAGACATAATGTCTGAGGGACATGAAAACCTATATCGTCAAGACCTTTCAAAAGAAAATTTAAATCTATGGGTAGAAACCCATCTATAATGCTTGGAAACAAACTTGAAGGTTTTTTGTCCAAAGAATTTCATCTCATGATACTACCAATGCATTGAGAGTCTTTCGTTAATTGGTCTTGAACCTATATAGCATGTACTAACCAGTCTCTACCCCATAGTGCTTTCATTAACCGATCCCCAACCCATATAGTGAATGTTCAAAGCATTTAAATAAAAAAAATTCTTATAAAATATCTGTATTGAATAAAGTATATGGTTTTATCAATATTTCCCCAAAAAATAAAATAAATTTTAAATTAAACACCATATGAAAAATGGTATATGGTTCAGGTAATAATCATGTCCTTGAAAAATGATGTGGATATTTAGGGGAAATTCAATTTCAAATGATCATAGGAAATTGAATATTTAAAGGGGATTAAAATAAATCAAGTACTTGAATGTGAATACTATCTTGGTCAAATCAATCATAAACTATCTATATGATGAAATAGGATGGTATCAATACAACATATCCTAATTAGATTAAAATAAAGGGTTGTCGTTAATGATGAATAAAAATACTATAAAAATATATTTTAAAAACATTCTTGAGAAAAATATCTTTTTTTAATTTTTAAAAACATTTTATTTGGAAAAATTTTGAAAAAAAATTAATTAAACATGGTTTTTAGAATAAAACAGGTTCTCCAACTAAAGAGTGAAATAAAGTCGAGTTTTCTGAAGAAAAAAAATTCTAAAACATTTTGAGTACCAATGAGTGGGAAAATGTTACTAATACTTGAAAATGGTCATGAATAACAAAAGGAGAGTAAAATTAAAAGTTTTATTGAACAATTTTCATATAATTTTCTATAATTTAAATACCATTGAAATATAATTAAAGTTGTTATTGAGTAAAATAATCATTAAATATTCCAAAGTGCCCCATACCACTTTGAAACATTTTAAATCATAAATATCATGAAGGAATAATATTAAATGAAGGTTTTAAATACCATTAAGATAAATTAATTAATGATATAATATATAAAAAATTATCAGTATATACACCACATAAAAGAATTAAGTGGTGAAAATGGAATTTATCTCACATAAGTGAAAAGTGAGATGAAAATCTGTTACCTTGAGTATGACTTGTCTTGTATGTATTTATATTAATTAATAACAAAATTATTTTAATTATTTAATTTATTTAGAACCTTTTTAATGTTTATAATAACTCTTATTTCAATTATTACCATGTTTTATAAAACCACTTAAACAATTAAGTTTATGTCAAGTATTTTTTACCAAATTTGGTTTATGTGTCGAAAACAACTTTGCTAGATCAACTATGATCAAAGGGGTCATTGTGTAACATCTCCAGAAAAATAAAAATAACATAATTATTATATTTATAAGTCTATTATACTTTTAAAACCAATAATTAAATATTTTTATGAAAAATTAACTAACGTTATACTCATGGAGACGGTTGGTCATATGTACGCATGAGTAACGTTCCCATTTTTCAATGATCGTTATAGAAAGAAGTTGAGTAATACTATATATTTATATAATAATAATTATATCATAAATAAAATATTATTTAATCATATATAATTATATATATAATTCTTGTGATGTAAAATGAATCACATTGTGTTGAGGATGCGGTAATCCACACGTCCACGAATGATGCTATCACTTTGTGTGTGAAAGGGTAATAAAGAAAATGATTATATATATATATATATATATTATTTAAATAAAGGTAATTATGTAATTAATTTAAAATATATTATTTCTTGTATCATATTTTTAACTAAAACCATCCTTTATACATTCCATGTATCATGTTAACGAATCCCGCCACTTTGAGGGGGAAGTAGTCCACAATTCCACAAACGATGTTATTGTTTTTACACAAAATGGAAAGTATAAAGATATGTGTTGTAAAATAATTAAATAATATTAAATACATAATAAATATTATATATAACATATATAAATAGATTTTCCATCATAACATTCACCATGAGAGGTGGTAAAAAAACGAGCAATCATCATTTCATGAGGCGGTAGTTTTCCGTACACGTAAACAGTATGTTCGTTATCCATTAGATGGAGGTGTGTTTAATTGTAGGTTTAAAATTTAGAATAAAAACATATTATTATATTTAGGATACTTTATTTTTTATATAAATATGGAATAATTATATTTTATGGATTTGAAAATTGAAATAAAACTAAAAAACTTGAGGAAGTTTGTTGCATCTTATTCGAGTAACTCCTTTTGGTTTGCACCAAAGGATTTACTTGGATTGTTTTATTCCCACGGGGAGGATTATTGGATTAGTGGAGGTATTTTTAATATCTGTTTGGGTAGATCTTGGTCAAGCCAAAGTGGTTTGAGGGGTGTGAGGAAGGGGGAGAGGTGGTGGTCTTTTATAGTGGAGGAAAAGGACTCACTTGGTAGTTTTGAAAACAAGTTAGGTTTACCCAAAATGATTTCTAAAAAAAGTCATAAAAAACCAAAAACACTCAATAATAGAAGTTTAATGTACTAATTATGGACATAAAATGGGTTTTGGACAAGTTTCTAGGTCGTTTGGGCCCTTAATTTAAAGTTTTAGTCATTTGTTAAGCTTAATTTTGCCTTAATAGTTGTAATTAATTTTAATTACTTGGTAAAAAACTAAGTTGAACTTATTATAAATTATAAATTATTCTGATTCCAAATATGGAATCTATTTTTATAAATTAAAATCTCATAATTAGTAGAAATTAATTTAAATTTAATCCTGCAGACGGGATGACAATGCAGGTCTTTAAAGCAAAAATGTCCAAAAGTTTTTCTATGTTTTTATAGTAAATTTAAAAGTAAAATTAATTAAAATGACCTAAATTGGATTAATTGATAAAACTATGGTCTAATTAAACTTTAAAACTAATTAAATTTATAATTTAACATTACAAATAATTTATATGAAAAAGTAGTTTTGAATTAAAATTCAGTATTTTTCACTATTCATTAAAAAATAAAACTTCACTGAAAAATACCAAAAATTCGCCCTAAACTAAATATTATGATTATATTTCAAATATGAAGTTTATTTAAATGTATTAAATTCATAAAAGGGTCAAAAATTGGATTTAAATGGGTTCTCTATTAAAAGGTGGAAAATGTGCCTTAATAGAAATATAGGTTTTTATGTGTAAAATTGTGTTTGTTCTAATCTTATGCCTATAAAATCTATGGGATGAATATAATAAATATTTGATTAAATATAATATATATATATATTTCATTAATATCACTCACTAATTGTAATTAATTTAATTTATTAGAGTAAAATAACTTTTTGAGCATGAAAATAGTTTTCTATAAAAATATTCACTTTATATTAAATTGCATCTTATATTAATTTCTAATTAATTTTTAACCAATTAATTCATTTTATATTTTTTTAAACCATAATTTTTATAATTTATTTATTAATATTCATAACTACTAATTTAACGGCTATGTTATATATAATAATATATTATTGTTTGGTGAATCTCAATCTTGCGTGTAATGAAAGACGTTGAAGAAAGCTCATTGTTTCATGAAATGTATGCTAACTTAGTATTTCATGCATTAAAATATATAAAATTTATTTAATTTATTTTAAATATTAAATAAATTATAAATTCTAAGGATATTATGTTCCCTTATGTGATTGATGTTGTGTTCCATACATGCTATCGAATACAATGTTCCTACTTTAGATTTTTTGGGAATTATAGATTGGATACTTCTTAAATTATTAAAAATAAAGTTATCTATAAAAAGAATTCATCCAATCTATCCCAATTAAAAACCTAGGATCAACCAATTCTCATTACTTATTTTAATTAAATTATTTTCCTGATTTTTCTTTAAGTCAGCAAAACTTAAATAGTTAGACACTTCATACCCAAATATATCAATAATATTTCATTGTATTAGGTTCAATTATTTGATCTCTATGGATTCAAAACCCTACATGTGATGCAAGTGTCTGTATCTAGAATTATAATAAATTTGGGTAAGACTAGAGACTATTCCATTGGATTATAGTGCAAAAATAGTAGAAATAGATAGATACACCCACATCTATAACATCAAATATGAAATATAAATAATTAAAACAAAATCATGCAATATCAAATGAAAATATTGAATATAGATTCATGGTCATTTTTATACACATTAAATAAATTCCCACTCGGGTAATCACATATACTATATAAATAGAAAACAAAAAATGCTCTACTACCAACTTTGAGTTATACCTCATACCTAGTATCCAAAAAATTTCCTACAACCCCAACCTAATATAAAACTCCACACAAGCAGTCGTAGTCAATCATGAAATGATGGGACTCTTCTCGATCCATTGAGACTTATTTTCATCATGAATATAGATATAAGGTTTTCATGAACCTTGATGTTCCCATACAAGGGGTGTGGAATAAATCTTATATGGTCACCCAAAATGGTGGTCCTAACTTCTATTGTCAAAAAATGAATGCAATACATGATATTCCCAATGTAACAAAAAAACAAGCATAAAAATAAACAAATGAAATAAAATAATAACTAAAAGAAATATTTAATAAAAATACCCACCTTCAAAAACATGGGTTTCAACATGCCACCAAAGATAGATAAAACCCACTCTAGATAAATATTGAATCTTTGTAATTTTCTGATCACTAATCCATGAAAACCAAGAACATCCTTCAGTCCTAATGAATGGTTGCAGACATCTATTAGAACATGAGTGATTTTAGGACCATATGATCTCCATAGGAATCCAAAATAAAAACACACACAACTACTGAGCTCTAGAACTCCAATATTTTGATATGAACTAGTAACAACAAACTCTAGGTCGATATAACTAGAGGACTTATCAATGTCATAAGATTCATTCAAAACTAGCCAGTCTAATCCAACATGTCAGTGAAACACTTTCTAATCAGGCCCAAACTCAGTACATGTGCATTGGAACATATATAATCTTACCTAGGAGTCTAAAACCATATAGAAGGCCACAAACATGAGCCATAGTATAATGTTAAAAAATGGGTAAAGTTTCACATATTTGTATTATACATTAGATCTATGGGCCCACCTAATATCATCCAAACAATAGAAAAGAGTATACAATCAATCTTAGGGACAACACCCAATTCTATTGATATCCAAAAGGTTTTTCTATCACATCCAAAACCTGAATAGGAATATCCTCAAACATCCCTAAACTAATATATAATAATAAGGGCCAGCCAACACCTAAACCCACAATCTGAACCACTAAAACTAGCACCATACCTCTCAGGGTCGACAAAATATTAGACACTCTCAAGGGACCCCTAAGCCTCAGTAATAACAGAAATCCCTATATTAGGCTCATCCAGCACAATCTAAACCTCAAGTCAATTATGTTGTAAGAAACTTTTGTCACCATCCTCAATACATAGCCTAAAACTTGAACAAAAAACCTCTCATAAGGGCATCCTCAACTAGTACCTCAAACCCATTTCAACCTCAAATTAATAGTACCCAACTTTACCTAACACTCCATGTCGTCATCCCATCCCAAGGACTCTAATATAACTAAACCTCAAGAAACCAACAAACAAAATCTATTCTAGAAACTACATGATCCCACCTTTGGGAACCATCTAAAAAAACACAAAATCAACCCCTTGGAATTCCCCATTCAAGTCAACTAATACACTCATGACCATTACTCTGGCCTCACACCATAACTCACTTCCCTCATATGCATTACAAAATAAAAAATCCTTAATGTGATCCTCATTCCAAACCTCAAACTAACCAAAACTATCTCAAAAACATCTCAATAATGGAATATGACCACCATTCAGTCCTTATCATCACAACCTATAAGGAAAAACACTTATAATGAACTACCTTTATGTCTAATTCTGGATATGGGATGAAAAATAGGGTAAAAGACTCTTATGAGGGAACATACATGGATTACACCTTGAGTACATGGCACATACCCCTTGGAATCTCCCTATCCATATATCACATCCCAACATGGTGTGTACATCCCTTGTAAATGGTGTACCATCCTAATATATAGTGTGTATCTCACACGGTGTACCTTTATGTGTACCTTTTAGGGCATCTAGACAATTAACCCACATATCCTATGGCTAGGCTCCATACATGAGCTTCGTTCATGTGCCTTATATGGTTATGTTCCCCCACATGGGGTGTCTAGATAACCACCCAGCCACACCCTAAGTCACTCTATATGATGTGTCCCGAACACACATTCCATGTAGCCCTAATATTTAAAACTTCTTCTAAAAATAATAACACACTGCATGTTTTATTTAGTCAAACATCATGTGATCGGGTTTTCCTAAATAAAAAACCCCTTTTAAAGCCTTGAAACCCCTGATTCTCTCAAAAACACTCCACATTGACCCTCATGGGGTTTCTAGAAACATGACCAAGGCATTAAAAAATAAGAACTACTAAACTAAAAAGATATATAGAAATAAATGAAACAAAGGACTACTGTGGGGTGTAGAATACTAAATCATTGAGCCCGGATCTACACCATGAAACCACTTCATCCTAATCCAACTCCTTGGATGAACCCTGGTGTGTGATCCCCTATCTGTATCTCTATTCTCTCCCAATAGAGCATGAAAAATGGGGGAGACTCTCTTGAATACATATAAATACATATAGGGGAAAGAAAAGGGGAAAATATGAGGAAAATAAAAAAATTCTCACTTAAAGGTTCGACCCGAGTCCCAAAACTCAAAGTGGATTTACACTTCTTTTAGGAAAATCCCATAATTTTAGACCTAAACATAAAGTTATAAATTCAATATGAGACTCATTTAAAAATATATCAATAAATTAAAATATGTAATTAATTAATATTTATTTAACTAGATATTAAATATTCCCTGAAAATATAAATTGCTCAAAATTACACCAATCTATTTTCCTTGGGTAAAAACATAATTTCAAGACCAACTGAGTAGTTAAAATAATATTTTTAGATATTTTGACAATAGAAACTATCATTTTTCCATCAAAACCACCCAAGAACAAAAATTCAAACATCCATTTATTTTACTAACCTATAATAATGTGGTTCATTACACTAAGCATGTTAGGAGGGCCTGGTGTTTTACATCATTATTATGAATCCTCCTAAGTGGAGAAAAGATTCTTGGAAGGTCACTATTATTAGAGATATAAATATGATATATAGGCTAGCCTAGTTAAATTTTAGGTATTTAATAATATTCTCATTTAGACTTTAAGAATCACCATAAAAAATATATTTTATATGTTCTATAAGTTTCATGGATGAAGAAAACCTTCTCACCATATATCTCTATATCCAAAGGTGAATCCTCTTAGAAACGGTGTTTTACTAGAAAATTTTCCAATAATTGTCCTTAAATTTAATTTTTAGGCCAATAATGGATTTCAAATTATTGAAGGATGATATCTCGTATCACTAATATTTTAGTTAACATGGGATGACTAAGTATGTATTTGAGTGGATCAATGTGGGGTATTAGTTGAATCTTATAATGTTATAGATAGTGATAAAACTTCTGCACCATAAATAATAAGGTAAGAAAATTGTTCTCAACATTTGTATACCATGTTTCAATATCCAACATTATCCAACTGAGGTATTAAATTATATTTTTGTTTCCTAAATTTTTTTTCTAAGAAATAAGGGCATCAAGTGATCGTTTTATAGCTTCCACTAAGTGAACAAGAGGATTCCCAATTTTAGGATACACTAAGGTGGTAAAGTGGGAAAGATGTTATTTGTGGCTATCAAAAGTGTTTTGTAAATCTATATCCCAATTATATATTTCATCTTTATTCATCAATATTGTTAAGGGAAAAAATTTTATATAAAGTTTTATAGTGAAACACCATATATAGTTGATCCTTCCCTAAATTCCTCTAAAAACCTAATGTTTTTTATGAGGGTGTATTTCAATTATTTCCATGGTTTTCTTTAAATAAACTTCAATTTCTAATAGATTAACCAAAAATATAAATAATTTTCTAGACATCACCCAAAATGTGCACTTTAGTGGATTTGTTTTCAAATTATATAACCAGAGTTTGGATAACACCACCTCTAAGTTAGAAAAATAATCAAAGTGATGAAATGATTTAATAATCATATCATCAACATGAAATTCCAAAAAATTACCTAAGAGAGTTTTAAATATGCAGCTAATTTCTCTATAATAATTTAATCTAGAATTTTTTAGACCAATGTGTATAAATTTTTAGTAATACACTCCTTGGGGAACCTTAATAAAGGTGTCCACTTCATCTTATGGGTCAATTTAGATTTGATTGTATCCAAAACATCCATCTATAAAGGATAAGTCTTCAAATATAGTTATTTTATCAAAAAAAAATTGTGATCAAGAATAGAAAGTCATCCTTAGGGAAGTAATTCTCTAAATACCTAAAATCAATGAAAACTATAATTTTTCCATTATTATTATTTTGGGGGATAAGGTTGAAAATCTATTTATTCTATTAGACTTCCCAGATGAAATTATATTTGATCTATTTTCCCCCATTAATTCTCTACCTTATAACTTGGTGATGGTTGCAATATCATCACCACTTATTTATAGAAATGGTGATTGGTTAGAAAGACTATGTGATGAATAATAGATTTTGGGTATAAACCTATAATTTCTATATAGAACCTCACAAATACATCTTGATACTACACTTTATCTATAGTTCCATGGTTTTATTGACCAGTATGGGTTGTGGGTATTCTTAAGTATCCAAATTCACTAAATTGGATTCATCAATAGTATTTAAAATTACCTCATCAAATGTTAGTGTGTAATCTCAAGGTTTTTATCCTTTATTGGTTTTAGGGGTGGAATATAATTCAATGTTTTCAAATTTAGTATATTGCATGGTGGTGTTATCTCCTTTGTTGGGGTTATTCTTATCTGAAGTGGGTGAAAGTTTAATGATCCTAGAAAAAAATCATGTGAATAGAGAAAAAAGATTCATGCCCCTTTATTTTCTACCAATAATTTACTTTCATTGGATCAAAATTCATTAGTTTTTTAATTGGATATCCATCTATCCTTAATTTTTATAGACACTTAAATCTTGGATTAATGTGAATGGGATTCACTTGGGATTTTCTATCTTTAGATAGATTCAACTTAATAATTTCCCTTTCTTACCAATTATAGTAGAATAATATGATATTATGGTCCCTCCCTTCATCTCATAAGACCGAACGGTTCCCCAAATTTTGATTCTTCACCTTGATGTGGTATATATGAAGTATGAAACTTCCCATGACCTTATTCTTAAAGTTAATGGGAGTACCTTCTAAACAATTATAAGATTCAATTTATGTTGTATCCAATTATTATAGTTTCTTCCCTTCCTTATTATAGTACCATTTGATAGAATATTAGGATTATTGAGAGTAAAAATAGGATTTGTTGCTATAAATCATGCTGATGTGAACATTTATGGAATAATTTATACATAAGTGTACAAAGAGGGATCTTCTACATATAGATGAATACATGGTCTTCCTAGTAGATCATTTAAAATTGTTTCTTCACAAACCACAATGAACATGTAATTGGAAGGGGTTATATCATTACCTTTATATTCCAAATAATGGATGGTTAGGGAATGAATAATATTGATCCCTAAACCATTGTCCAATAAATTTCAATGAATATTGACATCATTGAGTTTTTTAGATAGATATAAGGGTTTAGTATGTCATTTTATGTCTATTTATAAATATTTTTATATAAGGTATATTATCAATTGAAATTTATTAGATTTGGTCTCAAAATGTGTATTTCAAAAGTAAAAACTTCCATATCAAACTCTTGGGGATCATATAAATCCTCAACAAAGGTATCCTTGATTTATTTAGAGAAATAGAGGACAACTATAATTTAAATTCATGTTGGTACATTGGATATAAGCTTCAAAACATCATATTTATAATCCAGATGATGGTTCATTCTATTTTTAGTTTGTTATTAATCTTGAAACATAAAGGACTGAGTTGAATTTGAGAATGATTCTCATTTTCCTAGATCATAATTTGTGGGAATTTTCATGTTTTTTGGATTAAGTTGAAATAATTTTCCTATATCTTTTTATTTATTAGTAAACTACCTATTAACTAATAAATCTACTAATCTAATAGGAGTCGAATCTTTTTAGGAATGCATATCAGAATGATACTCCTATATGGATCATTGAAGTTCCAATATATTGGTCTCTATATAGTATATTATTTCAAAAGTGATAACACATAGACTCTAGGGTGGACCTAGGGTATGTCTTTCTATACCTCAACATCCTCTTTTTTAATGGGTAATATGAATGTCTTATTTAAAAAATTATTCTTATGTGGTACACTATTTCACCAGTATAAATACATTGACTGAGAAAAATTGAGATTCATCATCATAGGAGGGTTCCATTTAGTAGTGTGGTGGTAATCTTCTCAATTATGGGGGTATAAATTTTATAATATTTTAGATTTATTTTTCATTCATTATGGTTCTCTATATTATTTCTTACTTCTTAATCATTGATTATGCCCAATCATGGATGCCTACAAAGTTGATGAAGTTATTTATACATGAGTCGTAGAAGGAATTGGGGTTACAAGTTGTTGATTCAATCATTTTTTGAGAGTTTTTTCATATTATTCACCAAATTCTATGTCTTACTATCATAAAACTTTTTTGAGTTCCCTAACATTTTTTAGTAGGTAAAGTAATTAGGATGATCATTCAACTCTATTGCATTATACTTATTAATTACAAGCAATTTGATTATATATTTTTTCAAATATGAGGTGAAGTATATGGGGACATGATGATTTTAAAAAGAATATCCTCTATTATTCGTGTTTTTAAAATTATGGTAACTCATTTTTTCCCATCATTTTTAATGAATTAAATATAATATTCTATATGTAATTTTATTATGATTAATTATTGAAATCCACCATGATACTTATTCTTAATAAGCATGGTTTCTAATTCATCTTGTATATTCAGATGAAATTTTACAATCCCTTCTCTTGAGGAAGCTATATATCTAAGGAATATTCTAGACCCTTACATATTTCAATGAAATATATGTCTCTCATTTTTATTTTTTTTAATTAGATAATATGTGGATGCTTATTTTCTTCAAAGTATAGCTGAACGGAAATTCCATAAAATATATTCACAACTATAAATTGAACTAATGTAAAACTAGTTATAAAAAAATGTTAGACCCCCCATATTTTAAAGGAAGCATTAGAGTTTTGTTTCCTCTAATTGTTATGTGGTCCCTCGAATTAGGTCAAATTGGAGGTGAAGTGAGTGACATGTTTCTCTTGGTGTCTCATGTCATTGGTTATTGAGAAGTTATTATTCCTAAAGCTAAGAAAAGGAGGAGAAAAATCCACCCACTTGAGATATCATTCATCTCCAAATACGCTGGAACATGACACCTTTCAATAACCTTAAACAAGGTAGTAATAACATCAAATATTTTGCATGTAATATTTCTTCTTGTAATGAATTTTTTCCTTGATGACTCACCTAAGCCTATATGAGGTGACTAATTTGGTCTTGTGACTAATAGACTCCTAATAGTATAAAATCTTGTTAATCAACTAATTCTATAATTAATTAGACACTTGTTTTATCTGCAAGTTAACTAGAATACTTGATTAATCTCTTACAAGTCAAGCATTATCCTCTTATCGAGGTGAGTTAACTAAAGGAGGGATGATGACATTATATTGAAAATAAATATCAATAATTATATTCCACTTTTAAAATTTGATATTGATTTATTTATACATATCTATTTTATATTTTAACTAAGTAATTTATACCCTAGATGATAATACCTCAACCACTTCGGGTAGCAAGTGTGTTATTGATATATCCATGCCTTTCCTTTTTCTATTGGTACTTGCTCAACTGGTGGCTAGAAATGGAATATTATAAGGGGATTATAATTCATGATTTTTCTTCTAATGTTAAGTATATACATCTTATTCTCATACTTAAATATGAATGACATTCTCTATGGATTCTTCCTCCTTTTGTATTTCATCCTCAGCATTAGACTTTATGAAATTTGGGAGGTATATAGTGATTTCATTTATATCTTAAAATCCTATAGAAGGAGTAAATTCCTTACTTTCATATAATAAATATGGGGCCTCATTGTCCTTAGAATAACCTTCAAATATCAAGTTATAATCCTCATTTACCCCATCTTTTTTAGAGTACGTATTATGTTTTCAACTAGTACAAACCCTTGATTTATTATTATATCACTTCCATTAAAGTTTAGTGATAGGATTATTGGCACAAAACAAACTATACTACCCATTACCTAGGAACCCGGTCTAGTTTATGGCAAGGCTTGAAAGGTGCTTCTAATCCCCGTAAGCTGGAAACAAGTACCTGGGAATCAAGAAATGTGTCATTGGAATGGTTTTCCCAACAAATACACTAAGTGGGTCCTAACTAAGAACCTGATATAGAATCAACAAAAGTTAATGAGGTGTGCATATAGAAAATGAAATTACAATAATAACACATCAATCAAATAGAATATAAATGGAACATGGAATTTAACAATAATAAAAAAAATACAGTATAATCATTCACACATGATCAAAAATAGAGGACAATTATATATAGAAAAAAGTAGTGGGATGGGAAGATGAAGTTGTGATAAAATATAATACAATAATAACAAAAAACAAAATATATAAAATGACTGCTACTCATCTCCATGTGACACGAGGGGTCAATCCCACCATTTCACCACCATTATTCCATGATCCATTAACAAGAATACTTTTCCCACCTAATAGTTACTTTTCCTTTTCTTATATCAATCAAAACAAGGTCTACATGCACATATTAGATATATGTACGGTTTGATCAAAACTATCCCAGTAGGATCCCACTGAGTGTTTCATGAGAAATATTTTTTAGAAAAAATATAATATGCTAGTTTGAGAATAAAACATTTAAAAAAATTTTGTTTATAATTTAAATTAAAATACACTTGTAATAATTTATAATTGTTTTAATATAAAATAAAAAAGGAATGTAAATAAATATTTAAAATAAGAACCATGGAAAAAATACCTAATGTATCAGTGGTCTATTCACCCTAGGATACTGTTTCCCTCAGAATTCAGGGATGACCGCCTTGATGGGAGGTTCAAACATTCCGATCGGTTTCTAACGGGTTTGTTCGTAGAACCGGAAACATCCAATGATTCCACATCCATTCAAACCTACTTTCAAAAGGTAGGTGCTCATTAGTTTGTGGACTGATGAGGCTTAGGAATTTGCATTGGTCGAGAGGATGGGAGGTCAGACTCATCACACCTTTTTGAGGGGAATTATTGTCTACTCCGGGACTCTCTTTATAGATCTAAGTTATGTTCGTGAATCCTTATTACATTACCAAGTATAAAATGAGTTTTTCTTTAGATCTGGCAATCAATGATTAAATATGTAGGAAATTTAGAGAATCTTTTATATGTATTTGAGGTTCTTCATCGATAGAGAATCATCTGTATTTATTAGAGATTCTTGGTCAATGGTACCCTTCGACGCATTTATATAGAAGTCTCTTTGTCATTATGATGACCAAGCTGGTTTTAAAGCCACTCAGTGGGGCACTTGAAGTTTATTGTCATTCAGAAGGACATGAATTATTTCAGAGTTGGGATCAAACCCACAGATGGGCTACCAACGTATCCTCTATTTATAAAAGGAATCAGAACCCACGTAGTTCGAGTAAGGGAGTATGATGTTTATGATTGATGGCTCAAAGAAGGATTTCATAATTACCTTTACACTCTAAGATCATGTGAGTCATGCTCGATGTGAGAAACAAGAGGTATTGGTAAAAATCAGACAATTGTGCCATGAAATATTCAATCATAAGAAATAATGTGGGGCTTATGTATGTATGACTGCCCAGATAAATGAAGGTTAGGATTTAATTTAGGGAAGAAATCCAGGAACAGGGTCCATAAAGGTATATGTGCTTCATAGAGATTTTGAATACTCTAACTTGGGGCTTACTCCTGAAAAGGAGGCCCAAATTAGAAGAAGACTTATGATTGGGTTTTACTCCTGAAAAGGAATCCCAGATCAAAGGTAAATTAGGACTGGTTAATAGAAATTAAGACTGGGGCTTACTCCTGAAAATGAGGCCCAGGTCAAGGATTAAGGTTTGGGGCTTACTCCTGAGGAGGATGCCCAAATTAGGGGATTTTAAGAATTGGGGCTTACTTCTAAGGAGGATGTCCAAGTTAAGAATTGTGACTGGGGATTACTCCTAAAAAGGAGGCCCATATTGGAGACTGGGGCTTACTCCTAAAAAGGAAGCCCAGGTTAAGAGAATTATGGTTGGGGATTACTCCTAAGGAGGATGCCCAAATTAGAGGAATTATGACTCGGGATTATTCCTGAAAAGGAGACCTAGGTTAAGGATTCTCTCATCTTAAAGGATGAGGTTGAATGAATGAAATCTCAATCTTTAGTGACATAAAGATGTGTAAATCACTAGGTTTTGAGAAATATTCCACATAATTCCTTTCATATACAGAAGTCAAATCAAGAAATCATGCCATAAATGGCTTTGAAGAGTGTCTTGAAGACTGAATCTTGAATAGGAAAGGTGGAATGGCTTAAGATGGGTGAAATGGGCAAGAAAGGCACCCAAAAAGGAAGGGGCGCGCAAGTCCTGGAAAGCGCGCAGGTACTGCGTTGGCGCGCAAGTCCTGGTCACGCAGGTATGCCTGCACGACACATGTTTTACTTGCGTGATGGTTAACTAGAAGGGTAATACTTGAGCGACTCTTGATTAAAGCCTTTAGAATCCTCTTGAGGTTCTTCCAGAAGAGGGGAGCGCAAGTTCTATTGAAGGAGCAAGGCGTCGCGCAAGTGTGGCCTTTTCCCTTAAGGTCTGGCCACTCGGGCGCGCAAGAGTTGATGAGTTTCAACACTTAGTCCTTCCTCCCCCTCTTTAGATCTTCCGTTCTAGGTAATAAATTACCTTAGAAGTGCTTCAGAAGCTTTAAGAAGAGACTAGGGTGCTGGGAGCTCAAATCTGAGTTTCTGGAAAAAATATTCCTTGAATGGGGGGCCCACAAGGTCTATTTATAGGCAGGAGAAGACCCCGGGCGGTTATTACTTAGGTATCTCAAGTCACTTGCGCGACCACTAGACAATGCGCAAGTGGACTTGCGCGACCGTGATAGAACTTGCGCGGCACCTGTGCTTTTGATCCCTTGTTCATGCCTTTGTCAATTTTTGATATTTTCTTAAAAGGATGGATCAATTTGTGCTAAGTCATTTCCTTTTACATTCCTTTGGACTCTGTGACAAAAAAGGAGTGTCAAAAAAAGTCACCCCTCAGAGTTGGATCCGAAAGAAATGAGGATGTGACTCTGAGGAAAAGAAGACATCCAAAGGAAAGGTGGCGCGCAAGTCTTGATGGCGCAGAGGGTGGCGTGCAAGTGCGCATCGCGCAGGGTCTGGCACGCAGGGCTACGGCGTGCAAGGTTCTAGCTGCATCTATAAATATAGGGCCTCACTTCCGTACCAAGCATCCGGATTTCCAGATTTCAAACCTTCAAGATCTCACCGCGCAGGTCACTTTAGCCGTGCAGATTGCTCTGTTTTCTGATGTTTCTTTGTTGTCGCGCTGCTGTAGAGGTATTTTTACTTGCGCGGTTTATACTTGCGCGTCAAAAACTAGCACGACACACGAACACTTGCGCGCAAAATTGAGACTTGCGTGCCTTAATTCCTTTGCCATTTTCTCGAATTCTTTCACAAATTTTATGAAAAATAAACCCATTTAGTTTATTCAACTTTTGTGCAGATTCAATGGATCCCAAGGGAATTGGAACGGCTGATGAACTAGATAGCAAGCGGATTGATGACATGATGAACATCATTGGCCATGATTACTATGATATCTACGAAATAACTCTCCCAGATTTGGCTAAGTACTTGAATAAATATCGTCTTAATTTCCCACAGAGCATCTATCTGCCTCTATATGGTCATGGTCATTTGCAAGGAGTCAATGTTCCAGATGCAAAGAACTATATGCTTGAAATTCAGATGCACTGCTACTCCTCTATTTCGTTTATGCTGTGCATTAAGAGCAACAACAATGGTGTGAACTTTCAAATTCTTCCTCCATGTCATTTCCTTGCAGATATGAAAATGGAAAACCCATGGGCTGAATTTTTTTTTTTATGCCGATTGGTGGAGAGAAGAAAAACATGGCATTAGAGCAATATCTAAAAAGAGTACTCTCTCTAAATTTCTCTTTACTTCCAATGCTCCATTCTCAAATCCTTGTATCCATCTTCCAAGTCTCTTGGACAGAAACAGAGTCACTGTTTGATCGGCAGAAAATTTTCTCAAACCGCACTCAAGAACAACCTTTTACAATTGTTCCAAGAAGAGCTGGTATCACTGAATCTATTGTTGTATCCAGTTGAATGAATTAATTACAGGTGGTTGTTGATGAATCTCGGGATGTCGTAAATCAAATGAAGAGTTATGTTGAAAGCCTCTTGTAATTCTTGAAAAAAAGAAGAGACTACAGTCTGTGGATGTCCTTCTATCTCATATGTATCAATGAAAAACACTTTCATCTTCAATCATTTGTACCTGCATTCTCTTTTGCTACATGATTTAGATTTTACCTAATCCAATGGGCCTAGTAAGCATAGTTTGATTTTTACTAGGATTAATGTAAATAACCCTACAAACTTCAAACCTTTTAATTTCTCAATGTTACCTAAATCATACAAAATGTATGTTTAGTGAGCTGGGAACTTGACTTTTATTCAGAGTTCCCCTGTCTTTTGTGGGCAGTTTAAATTCATTCACGTCGGACATAAAAAGGCTAATGTTTAAGGTCGAAATATCTTTGACCGAAATGGATTAGAATTGACTCAATTCCTTGAAAATTCATCTGAAAACATATTACCATACTCAAGTATGAGGGAAAAAATGTAAGCTATAACTTAAGAATATTTGAATCTGAGGAATGATATGAAAAAGAGCTAAAAGGAATTAGAAGAAGTAGTTTCCAAGAATGAAGTTACCATTATTTAACAAACCCGTTAGGGGGTTAAATTATGCAGGGCCACTTAAGGGTATTGGCTGCATAGTTAAATAAAATAGTATCTTTTGGCTAACAAGTCTGTTATGTAGACTGTTTATGCAAGACCACCTATGGGAACATGCTGCATAGTCAGGCAAAAGAACTCTCAGAAATTTACTTTCCTATTGCTAAAAGCCAGTGAAAGTTTATGGAGATTCAAATTTTACAAAGTATAGAGTTTGTTATATGGAAAAAGGTACTTGAATATGGAGAATATATTTCCAAACAAGATTATCGAAGAAATGGATGGATATCGCTCCTACAAAGGTCTGACCCAAACGTAGGGAGGGAGAATATAAACCATAGACTTGAATACTTTCAGATCATGAAAAAGGATATGGGACAAATATGTTAAGGATGACTATTTTTGTGGATCCCTACATACTGTTGTTTAAGACAAATAAGGACAAAAGATACATTCTTCCCAAGAATGAAGTTACCACTATCTGAAAAACCCGTTAGGGGGTTGAATTATGCAGGGCCACCTAAGGGCATTGGCTGCATAGTCAAATAATAGTATCTTTTGGCTAACAAGTCTATTATGTAGACTTTTTATGCAAGGCCTCCTATGGGCACGTGCTGCATAGTCAGAAAAAAGAACTCTCATAAGTTTGACATTTTTGTGACTAGAAGTCATGAAAAGGGTTATGAGGATCTGAAAATATTTAAGGTTAGGATTATGACACATAAAGATGGGTATTCTTCAATGTATACAGAGATACATAGATCAATGTTAACCATAATCATGTTGTGGCTGGGTCCTGAATTGAAATGTTGGACTTCACTACGTATCCCATAAGGATGAGAATCAATCCATATGTAGTTCTTAAAATAAAGTTTAACGTCGTGTGGGACAAAAGGATTAGAGATCTAAGTTTAGGGTCATAGATCTTGGACCATTGTAAGAAATACACAGTGTGTGTTTTCATGGGGACTTTTCAGCCAAGGGACTGAAAATGGAATTTGGGGTTAGGCCCAAAGACTTGGGGCTGGATTCAAGGGACACTCGAACGTTCCTACATATTCCATAAGGATGGTAATCAAGCCCACGTAGTTCTAGAAATACCCTCTGTACAAATTTGGTTCGTACATGTGAAGGGTGGAAGGGGACTTTAGTGCAATGATGGTTTAACCCAAGATAAAAGGTTCAGGCATTTCCATGTATGCACGTAGTCTTTGAAATGAAGCATGATTGAAAAATCAATGAAAATAATGGTTCCCTCTCAGGTGAGGGTATCAAAGAAATTTGTATTTTATTGTCATATTGGACAAAAGTGTTGTATAGTTTAACGTCGTATAATAAGGATGAAAGTGAACCAATGTAAAGATATTGATTCTAAGGGCGGTTTCACGAATTAAAATCGTATGAGATGGAGATGAACTGACGTGAAGAGATTGGTTTTGGTCTTGAACCTTGGGAGGTTGCCTACATACCCATCCTAGAAGGAAAGGATCAAAGTCCGTGTAGTTCAATTAAATAATGAATTAATGATCAAGTTGTTCTTGGGGACAATGACCTAAAAAAATGATGTTAGGACTTACACATGGTTAGCGGCCCAGAGAGAGTGTTATGGTTGAGGTTTGCTCTAAGCTCACGTGATTCATACTCGGTGTGAGAAACAAGAGGTAACAACAACCTTAACGATGCATAGTTTAATGTCATGTAGGACATATAAAGGGACTATGCAGTTTAAATTCTTGCAGTTAGGACTATTGGTGATGCACAGTTTAGTGTCATGTAGCAGGGAAAAAATACAATTTAATTTCATGTAAGACATATCACGGACTTTCTGTACAGTTTAGCGTCATGTAGTTAGGACGATGGGGACAATAGAGTTTAATGTCATGTTGGACGAAAAGGGGACTATGCAGTTTAATGTCATGCAGGGAGGACAAAAGAGTACACCATTTTAATGTCATGTTGGACGCATTGGGGATTTTTTTCCCACAGTTTAACGTCATGTTGGACGAAAGTGCGAATAGTTTAAGGTCATACAGGACCTTTAATGATTATGTAGTTTAACGTCTTTCCAGGCGTAAGGGACTTTTATATAGTTTAGTGTCATGTAGTTAGGACGTCACAGTTTAACGTCTTGCTGGACGTAAGGGACTTTCAAATAGTTTAGGGTCATATTCATGGACCATTGATGATGCAGTTTAAGGTCATACAGGACCTAGTTGCAGTTTAAGGTCATACTGGACCATTTAGGGAACTTTTTCACAGTTTAACGTCGTGTGGGACCAAAGTACAAATAGTTTAAGGTCATATGTATGGACCGTTGCTGTATAGTTTAACGTCATATAGCAAGGACGAGAAAGGTACTTTGCAGTTTATACAAAATACTTCTTCAAAAATCTCGCATTGGTTGGAGTAGTGATGAGTTCTCCATCCATTGAGATTAATGAATAAGCTCCATTGGAGTAGACCCTACGTATTGAATAAAGTCCTTCCCATTTTGGCTCAATCTTGGGAGGTTTCTTTCCTGGTATCATTGGAGTTCTGAGAACTAATACCAATTATCCCTGAGTGAATGAATGAAGACGAACTTTTTTGTTAAAATCTCATTTTATTCGATTCTGATAGACTTCCAAGTGGTGCAAAGTGCACAATATTTTCTCATCTAACAGTTCCAATTCATTTAATCACTTTTGAGATTGTTCATCTGTAGATGATTGATCACAAATGGAAACTCTGAGTGAGGGTAGTTGAACTTCAATGGGCAAGACGGATTCCGTTCCATATACCAATGAATATGGAGTTGACCGAGTTGCAGTGTGGGTGGTAGTCCGATAAGCCCATAAAGCATGAAAGAGTTTATCAGTCCATGACCTCTTATCTTTATCTACCATCTTTTGCAGTATATTTGAAAGAGTCTTGTTAAAGGATTATATCTGGTCATTGGCCGCTGCATGATACCGAGATGAATGGTTGGATTTGATGTTGTATTCTTGATACAACTTCTTCATCTCGGATGAACAGAAATTGGTGTCATTGTCCGTCAATATGGTAATGATGTTAGACTTTATGAAGCTAACAACGCATTTAGAACTGACTTCCTTGAGAGGTATTGCCTCTACCCATTTGGAAAAGAAGTCAGTATCAGTAAGAATGTACTTAAACTGCTTGGCCGTAGCCGAAGGGTAAGGTCCCACCACATCCATTCCCCATGTGGAAAATGGCCATGAGTATTTAGCTATATGAAGCAACTCTGGAGTTTGATGAATGAAGTTGGCATGTACTTGGAATGAATGACACTTCTTTGTGAAATCAACACAATCTCGTATCATTGAAGGCCAAAAGTATCCAAGCCTTCGAATCTGATCAGACAATCTATATCCAGACTGGTGGGCACCACAGAATCCTGTATGCACTTCTTTCATGACAGCCATTGTCTCTTCACCATCAATGCATCTGAAGAGAACTCCATCAAAACCATGTTTGTAGATAATTTTCTCTAGGTAATCTGGGCTATCATAAAGAGTAAAATTAACCACACGTCGCCAGATTTGTTCTTTTTTAGCTTTATCAGGTGGAATTGTTCCATTTTGAAGGTATTCCCTGATAGGTAATATCCATCCTATAGTATGACAATACGGTTCATGAATGGGAAAAATTTCATTAATTTCCTCTGTTTTGATCCGAACATAAGGTGAAATTGCACGATGGTGGGAAATACTGATGGTTGTCTCGTCCCTATTTGGATCTTCCAGAGCTGTGGCTATATTAGCCAATGCATCAGCTTGAGCATTTTTTGATCTTGGGACAAAAGAGAATGTCGGTTCCAAAGGTAATTCTGCCATTAATTCTCTGACGTAATCATACAAAGGGATTATTTCTTCTTTTCTAATGGCATAATCCCCATTGACTTATTTGATTACCAGGTCTGAATCACCTTTCACCTTTAAGTGATTCACTTGTGCTTGAAGTGCTAATTCTAAACCTACGATGAGAGCTTGGTATTCTGCTTCATTATTGGTACCACCTTCCCACAATAAGAAGGAATAAGGTAACACTTCCTTTTTTGGAGAAATGAGCACAATTCCTTCCAACTTTTTTGAATTTAGGATTTTCCATTTTCCTCCCTGTTGGACTTCTGGAAGCACCATCAAAATACATTTCCCATGCCTGAGGACTCTCTTGAATAGAGAAGACTTCCTCATTAGGGAGTTCAATATCTAAAGATGTGTCTTCCACTGAAGGGTGTTCAGCTAGAAAATCAGCCAGAGCTTGGCCCTTTATCCCCTTTTGAGACACATACTGAATGTCGAATTACTGCAAAATAACTGCCCACCTTGCCAGACGTCCTGTAAGCATTGGACGACTTAGGATAAATTTGAGCGGGTTATTGCGAGATACCAATTGGACCTTGTGATGTTGCAGGTAGTGTCTCAACTTCTGAACTGCAAAGATTAATTCCATACAGCACTTCTTAATACTTGAATACTGGGTTTCTGCTTCAAGCATGGTTTGACTGAGATAGTAGAGGTTGTTTTCATTCCCAGCATCATTCTTTTGAGCAAGTAAGGCACCCAATGATCGCTCTAGAGCTGTCACGTAGAGGATAAGTGGTCTTCCTTCAACAGGTGGCATGATTACCGGTGGACTCAAGAGGTATTTATTGAGAATATCGAATGCTTCTTGACATTCTTCAATCCACTGATAAGTGACTCCCTTCTTCATCAATTTGGTGAAGGGTAAACTTTTTCCTGCTAAATTGGCGATGAAACGCCGAATATAGGCTAAGTGTCCTTGAAGTCCTCTTAATTATTTCAAATTTTGAGGAGGTGACATACCAAGGATTGACTTGGTCTTCTCAGGATCGACTTCAATACCACGATGGTATACAAAAAAGCCGAGAAATTTTCCTGAGGTTACCCCAAAAGAACATTTTAAGGGGTTCATCTTAAAATTATGTTGTTGAAGCTTGCAGAATATGACTTCCAAATCAGCCAAGTGATTAGAAAGTTATTTGGATTTAACTACCAAATATTCTACATAGCATTCAACAAAATTCCCTAAGAAGGGTTTGAAGATATGATGCATGGCATGCTGATAAGTTGAACCTGCATTCTTTAAGCCAAAAGGCATTACCCGGTAGCAAAACACACCCTGAGGGGCTCTGAAGGTTATAGATTCCTCGTCTTCTGGGTCCATTCGGATCTGATTATATCAGGAATATCCATCCATGAAGGAAATTGCTTCATAGCCAGCTTTTGCATCAATTAGAAGTTCTGTAATCGGAAATGGGAAATCATCTTTAGGAAAATGCCGATTAAGATCTCTGAAATCGATGAAAACTCTAATTTGTCCGTTCTTTTTCTTTACAGGGACAATATTAGCCAACCATTTGGGATATTGAACTTCTCTGATGAAGTTAGCTTTGATAATCTTATCCACCTCATCTTCAATTTTGGAAGCATAAGTTGGGTGTGTTATTCTCGCGGCTTGCTTAAATCCTCGATGTTCTTCAGGTAAACCCAAATAATGAGTAGCAACATCAGGATCAAGCCCAGGAATTTCTGTATAGTTCTAGGAAAATATATCTCTATTTTTCTTTAGAAAAGAAATATACATCTCTTGCTCTTCAATAGTCATGTCCACACTGATTAAAGTGGGGCGTGGATCTCCTTTTGTACCCAGATTTATTTCTCTAAGTTCATCCACAGTGGTAGAGATACCCTCTTCAAATGCTGGAGGAGCATCTCTGAGATCTTCCTCTTCTTCTTCATTATGTGTTATTTCTTCCGTTTCTACTTGAATAGTAGATGATAAAGTATAATTCTCATGATCCGAAGAGATGTCAAAATTTTCATATCTTGAAGAAGAAGCTTCCATTTCTGACCCGATTGATGATGAAGGGTCTTCTTTGGGTAATAAAGAGGAGATGATGGATTGAGAATCGACATCATTGTTCACCTCTGATGTTGCTATAACTTCTTATGGCATAATTGGCGAAGCATAGACTTGTTGGATTTCAGCAGATGAAATGAAGACGTCACCATTTGTGCTTTCATCACTGCTTGGTAGATTACCAATTTCTCCCATGTTGTCTAGATCGATTGCCATAATTGACATTATGGATCTTTCCATAAGAGTATTTTGATTTGGGTTTATCTTGTCAATTTGACTTATAGGCAACACATAATCTGTACTCACATGTGTAAATGGATTTACTGGAATTTTTTCCAAACCATATGGAGCATTAACTTTGGTAATCTCCTTTATTATGGATTTCTCCCTTTAATTTATGTGATAGAATTTCACCTCAATGTATTGAGACTCACATGTCTTGAATGGGGCCTTATCACCATACAATGTCCCAAATTGACCATCGAAACAATATTTGAGACATTGATGGTATGATGAAGGGATAGTCGCATGTTGATGTAGCCAGGGTCTTCCAAGCAAGATATTGAAGGCTGAGTCTTGATCAACAACCATGAAATCTGAATTGGATACAAGATCTCAAAACTGAGTTCTGAGTGTAACTTCACCTAGTTGTTCTTGTTCATTTTTATCATATCCCTGTAGCATCATGATAGAAGGAGATAAATCAGATTCCGTGAGGCCCAATCGACGAAGTGTACGAATGGGCATGAGGTTGAATCTTGAACCATTGTCAATGAAATCCCTTCGAACATCCATGCCATTGACCTTTCCAGACAAGTACAATGGTCTAATATGTCCATGCACAACATCATCTTCATCTTCATCAGTAAAAGATATTATTGCATGGAATTCTGCAGGATTATTCTCTATGTGATAGACTTCAGCTGCAGCAATTTCAGTTTCAAACTCCTGAGGATTTGACAAAGCCTCGATGAGTGCTTCCCAAAGATCTTTTGACAGATTCAGAGAATCCAGAATTGATAACTTGGCTGGTACTTGGTCCAAGTGTTTCAATATATCATACTTTTGATCCAGAGGTCTGCGTTTCCTAATAGGAATATATGGTTTAGCAGGTACCTTGGAAGCAGATTCTTTGGAAGTTGATTCATCTTGTATTGGGATAGGAGTTGGAAATATTCCTGGTTTTGGAAGATTAGACCGATTAGACCCATTTAATTGTTGAGAGGAAGAAGATGGAACCTTCAACCGGTCTTCCAAAATAACTGTGCCAGGACTTAATTTGTTATTGGTAGAAGAACTTGCTTGTTCTTGATGAGCTCGCTGAAGGTCTCTACCACGAGTTTCTGATGCGTACACAGTTCTAGCAGAGGTAGAATTAGAATAGTGGCTTCTAAAAGATCCACGTCTTCCCATGTATCCTGAGCCTCTGGAACTTCCTCTGATTCCTCTGTTTGATATAGGGAATTCAGGCTCATTGAAATCAAAACTACGACTGGCATATGGATCTGTTAATTGAATCATATTAATAGAACCAAAGATTAACTCTTTGTCTGATGAAGACTCTGCCTGATTAGCCTGTTTAGGCTATGTCGTTTGGTGGGGAAGTGCCCGTGGCTTTGAAGTAGATGGCATGAAGTCCGCAAAAGTCAAAGAAAACTTAGGCTTTGACACATACTCATCTTCTTCTGATTATTTTTCTTTCTTTGAATCATGTCGTTTCTTTGAGGACTTTCCCTCTGACGAAGAGGGTTTTTCCGCAACATTCATGGCAGAAGACACAATTGGTTTCTTTAATTGTGTTCACAAAATATCATGAGTTCGATTGATTTTCTTTCTGACCATCCAATCATCATACTTCTATGCATTTTTTCTTTTGACTTCTTGTCATTCACCTTCCTCCTCTGGAACTGTATCAGTGACACATGCTACCTGGGCTGAGGAGCCTTTCAATGTGACTTGTCCCAAGTCGACCATCTTTTGCAGGAGGTCTTTGAAGACAAAACACTCCTGGATGGGATGCCCCAACATTTAATGAAAATGGAAATAATTGGGATAGTCTTCATCTCCTTTCTTGTTTGGCCTCTTGGGCATTGGCAATTTAACCAAATTGTTTTCCATAGCCGAAATGAAATAACCAGAAACTTGTTCATTTTGGAAAGAGTATGTTTTACTGTTCATATCCTCACATTGTTTTTGCCTTTGATCTTTTTGATCGTCTGGATGAAAAGACCTTTGTTGTTGGCGCTCAGAAGTTGGATCCCTTCAAGAAGATGAAGGTTTTGTGGTAAAAATAGGTATAGGTTCTTGTTTAAGCATAACTGTAGTAGTTTTTGCTTTACCCATTCTCCTTCCTGGAGTTGATGGAATTACACGAGATTTATCCTTAGCCTGTATAAGGGAATCTTCAATCTGCTGAGCAATTGAAGTAAGGTCTCAAAAACCTCCTGTATATTTCACATGGATTAACGGCGTGCATAATTCGTCACGCAGATTTGCCACACAGATTGGCAACAATTCTTCTTGAGGGAGTTCTAAACTCAAGGAATATGTTAATCCCTTCCATCGAGCAATGAAATCAGAAACCCTTTCATTCTCCCTTTGCTTACAGTTTGTAAGATCGAAAACTATTATCTTTGGCAAAGTTGAGCTGAACTGAAGGAGGAATTTTTGGCGAAGATCCTCCCATCTGGTAATTGACTGGGATTTCAAGCTTGTATACCAAACAAAAGCTAGTCCTTGCAAGGTTCGCATGAAGCATCTGAGTTTCACTACTTCTTGCTGCTCCGGAGTTCCCATCATAGGATCGAAACAAGATACGTAATGCATCAAATGCTGTTCAGGATCACCCGATCCATTGAAAATAGGGAATACAGGGTTCCCAAAACTGGATGGAGGAGAAATTGAATCTACTCATTCAGGGTAAACATTCTTTTCTGGTTGAACTTGAACATGCTTCCCTTTCATAGTTTCTAACCGAGCTGTTAATGACTCAATAGTAGTTATTAACTTTTGAGAAACATTCGGTTGAACTTGGACTTGGGTGGGTGCAATGACTGGAGCTTGTACAGATGTGGCGATTAGTGATGCAACTGATGGTAGTACTGCCAACTGTTGTTTCACTTGACCCGTAGGATTAGACCTGTGAGGGTGTACTAATAGATGAGGATATTCTTGATCTATCTCAGTAGCTGCAAAAAATTCCTTTGGCTGACTGACTCCATCATGCTTAAGAAGAAGACTACTCTGAAGTAGTTCTGTATTCAACCTTCTTAATTCCTTCATTTCTTCCTCTTGTTGTGCAAACCTCTTCTCTAGTGAGAGCGATTGACCTTCTCCAAAGAAAGGATATGTAACCTGGTTCTTTCCCTTCCCTTTGTTGGATCCTTTTCAGAGAGGGGGAAGTGGGTTACTCGAAGTATTACCTATGTTCTGAGTAATCCTTTGACTTCGTGTATGCACACCTTCTTCATTTGTGTCAGTACGTACATCTTCTTGAGCAGGAACCTCTTCATCTGAGTCCCCTGAGTGAGCCTCATCTTGTGGATCAGCAAAAACGGCATTGATGACATTGATTGATGCATAACTCATTACATCCCTTCTATCATCATTTCTGTGATATTGTCTTCTTCCATGTCTTTGATGAGACATTACCTTTTGTTGATTCGATCCCTCAAGAACTTCTTGAAGAACCATAATTTGGAGGGAATCTCCTGATAAATTGGCTCTTCATTCCTCTTGAGGTTTCTTCCCCAATCGAGAAAAGACCGACTTTCTATGAGGAGGGGATTGATGATTTGAAAAAGTCCTCAGTCCAGTGGACTAGGGCTGTTCCTGCTGTTCTCGCTCAACTCCCTGAATCCTTTTTGTTGATTCCGAGGGTTGGTTTAAAAGAGCCCCCAGTCTAGCGAGCTGGGGTGGTTCTTGACATGCTATGTCTGAGAATTTCTTGAAATTACTCCTGATCTTGTGAACCTTAGTCCGGAAATTAGCTAGATACATTAACCTGTATCCTCTTTTATCACCTGGTTCAAAAGACCGTTGGATGATTTCCGACACTTCTGTCACTTGGTGACGTGCTTGCTCCAAACGAGAGGCATGTTCAATATTCTCATTTGCTTGATGCAAGAGTAATTTGACAACTTGTTCTCTGTATTCTTGATTTTGAGAGTAACTAGTTGAAGCCTGTTCTTGGGAAGGATTTTTATTACAAACAAAGCCCATTTACTGTGGCCGGCTATGGTCAATAACATTGAATGAGACAATTTTCAGTGGGCTTTGCTGACTGGAGAGCACCGTGAAATGCAGTGCTCCATGAACACCCCATCCTCTGACATGAATACTAGATGGGGCATTGGTAATTAACTGACGTAATCTTCTTAGTGCGCCAAGGCATGAACGTTGAAGGGCTCTATGCTTCTTTTCAGCCTTCGGATATCGAGAGACTGATAGAGATGCCAAATCAATATGACGTTGTAACCCTTCTATTATCTTAAGATGATTTTCATATTCATCATAAGATAATACTTTATTTTTAAACTTACAAATAGTTTTCCATATATTGAGACAAATATCATGAACTTCATCTTCCGTCAACACTTCTGGAATATTATACTGAGAGTCAGCCAGAGGCCAAAACATGACTGGCACTTCACCTTTCACCAGTTGTTTTCTCATGTTCAGCATTTCCTCTTTATCATTTGATGAAGATTCTTCTACCTGATTTGATCAGAGTTGGTGTTTCCTGGTTGCTTCATTGGATTCAACAGGATTGGTAGAGAAATAATTGATCAAACTAGAAGATGCATGACTTAAGGGTGGTTCGGAGAATGACCTACACCCTGGGCTATCTTCTGATTGAGAAAGTATTTCACCTGCTAGCGATGAAGCTTCAGACATGACTGGTTTCGCATTTGCAAGTGCCTCAAGATAAGAGGGATTTCTCGGCACTACATTGTCCACTAGATAATTTTCTGGGCAATGTGCATCACTACTGCGGAGAGGACTTTCACAGAGAAATTCATCATCATGGGTAGGACCACCATAATGGGTTACAACAAAAGATGAGATCTCTTGCTTCTTGGTCTTCTGACCACACAGAGGGTTCCTGTGGCTCTCATCTGAAGATGAAACTTCGAGATCGACCAAATTGTCATGAAGCAAGCCTTCGTGAGGAAGTGTCTATTGAAGACCTTCAGAATTAATGTTCCCACTATTGGGAAATGAGGGAGTAGAATCTTGAATTTCAACAGATAATTGTCTGAGGGCTTCAAGAACTCCAGCATCGAGCAAGGCCTTGTTACAGATTGGCTCTTGATCTCCTGACTGTGTTGGGCGGGTCTTTTTCTTAGACGCCTTCTTACTCGCCTTGGAAACCACTTGTTGATGAAAGTGGCTGCTCTGAGTAGGTGTATATGCCTGATGAGGAAAGATGGCCTGGTTAGGCTGATGATCTCTACTCAAATCAGGTGTATGTGCCTGACTTGGTTGTCCCTATGCTATGGGGGAGTATTCCCCACAACCCTCTTGGACTGGAACAGATGTGTGTGTCTGTTCCGGAGTGAATCGTTGATGTATAACTCCACTGGTAGGGATATATTTATGTGTCTTTACCTGAGATGCCATTGAAGTTGCTATAATATCCTAACAGGCATCCAGAATATGAATAGGGATTTGCTTCTGCTCTTTCACCATTGATAGAATATGCTTGGTGACTTCAGCTTCCGGAACGGGAATATATGTCTATTCTGGGCTTGGAGCAGGTGTATGTGCCTGCTCGTGTCCTCCTTTTCGTGTCAGTGAATCCTGACAGTACTCAAGTGTGGGGGTAGAGAGTTGAGTCTGCCTCCTATTTGTTGTCGGGGCTTTTCGACTAACTTCTCTGAATGCTACCAAGCGAGACTGTTGGTAAGCTTGATTAATACTAGCAGGTGTATGTGCCTGCTGATTGCATTTTGCCAAACGTGGTTGGAGAGATCCATCATATGTAGTCAGATGAGTCTGCTGACTAGTTGATGATGTATAAACAGGTGTATGTTCCTGCCTATAGTACTTCACCGGAATTGCCTGGCGGGATTGGCATGATGCTTCCAGACGAGTCTGCTGGACAGTGGAATTAAAATGGGCAGGTGTGTATGTCTGCTCATTGCTTGCCACCAAGTTAGGTTGGTGGACTTCTCCGGAGATGGCAGAGATGAGAACCTGCTCACTGTTAACCGGATTCCGCCTCTGGTGGTTCGTCTTGCTTGCTCGGGTTCGGGGAACCTGAGCCGAACGCCTGGATTTGGTACCCTCATCATGTTGAGGGCGCACTACCACACGAGTCTGGCGGAGATTGTTGGTGGGAGACCTCAGGAAGGACTCATGTCTGTTTGAATTAAGGTCCTAATGGACCTGCTCATTCACCTCCCCAGAATAAGGGAGCGAATGGTGATTGCGTTCTTGGGATAACGACCCGAAATGGTTGGAGACGGTAGTCAGCACCGCCTGCTTCTTGATCACTGGTCGTCGTTGTCTGGACGACCGATGTGATTTGTTTACTTGGAGGGCTTGTCGGGCAGCCTCCAGAGTTGGGATGGTACCGTGTTGACGGTACTCCTTAACCAGTGCGTTTGATACCCAGCGTTGAAGACACTGAGTAGGTGATATCATCCTAAAAGCGGACGACAATCCAGCAGGAGTAGCAGTAGTGGCATTTGCAGCAGCAGTATTCACAGGTGTGAACTTGAGAGCAGCCATTCTAGAAATGTAGAAGATCTTGGGAAAAGAGTGCCTCTTTGATATAACAGACGTAATCAAGATAAATTCATCCACTACATCTTTTGGATGAGCACATATGTCAATGATTTTTTTTGTTGGCCCTCTCATTGAGTTTTAAATAGGGGCCTAACAAATAGGTAAAACATCATTTTAACTTGGTTAAGGATTCACGTCGGGTTCACCATTTTTGTTTCCCTCGGAATCTGAGGATGACCGCCTTGATGGGAGGTTCAAACATTCTGATCGGTTTCTAAAGGGTTTGTTCGTAGAATCAGAAACATCCAATGATTCCACATCCATTCGGACCTACTTTCCAAAGGTAGGTGCTCATTAGTTTGTGTACTGATGAGGCTTAGGAATTTGCATTGGTCGAGAGGATGGGAGGTCAGACTCATCACACCTTTTTGAGGGGAATTATTGTCTACTCCGGGACTCTCTTTATAGATCTAAGTTATGTTCTTGAATCCTTATTACATTACCAAGTATAAAATGAGTTTTCCTTTAGATCTGACAATCAATGATTAAATATGTAGGAAATTTAGAGAATCTTTTATATGTATTATAGGTTCTTCATCGATAGAGAATCATCTGTATTTATTAGAGATTCTTGGTCAATGGTACCCTTCGACACATTTATATAGAAGTCTCTTGGTCATTATGATGACCATGCTGGTTTTAAAGGCACTCAGTGGGGGCACTTGAAGTTTATTTTCATTCAGAAGGACATGAATTATTTCAGAGTTGGGATCGAATCTGCAGATGGGCTACCTACGTATCCTCTATTTATAAAAGGAATCAGAACCCACATAGTTTGAGTAAGGGAGTATGATGTTTATGATTGATGGCTCAAAGAAGGATGTTATAATTACCTTTACACTCTAAGCTCATGTGAGTCATGCTCGATGTGAGAAACAAGAGGTATTGGTAAAAATCAGACAATTGTGCCATGAAATATGCAATCATAAGAAATAATGTGGGGCTTATGTATGTATGACTGCCCAGATAAATGAAGGTTAAGATTTAATTTAGGGAAGAAATCCAGGAATAGGGTCCATAAAGGTATATGTGCTTCATGGAGATTTTGAATACTCTAACTTGGGGCTTACTTCTGAAAATGAGGCCCAAATTAGGAGAAGCCTTATGATTGGGTTTTACTCCTAAAAAGGAATCCCATATCAAAGGTAAATTAGGACTGGTTAAGAGAAATTAAGATTGGGACTTACTCCTGAAAAGGAGGCCCAGGTCAAGGATTAAGGTTTGGGGCTTACTCTTGAGGAGGATGCCCAAATTAGGGGATTTTAATAATTGGGGCTTACTCCTAAGGAGGATGCCCAAGTTAAGAATTATGACTGGGACTTACTCCTAAAAAGGAGTCCCATATTTGAGATTGGGGCTTACTCCTGAAAAGGAATCCTAGGTTAAGAGAATTATGGTTGGGGCTTACTCCTAAGGAGGATGCCCATATTTGAGACTCGGGTTTATTCCTGGAAAGGAAACCCAGGTTAGGGGGTCTGGGGCTTACTCCTAAGAGGATGCCCAAATTAGAGGACTTATGACTGGGGATTATTCCTGAAAAGGAGACCCAGGTTAAGGATTCTCTCATCTTAAAGGATGAGGTTGAATGAATGAAATCTCAATCTTTAGTGACATAAAGATGTGTAAATCACTAGGTTTTGAGAAATATTCCACAGAATTCCTTTCAGATAAGGAAGTCAAATCATGAAATCATGCCATAAATGGCTTTGAAGAGTGTCTTTAAGACTGAATCTTGAATAGTAAAGGTGGAATGGCTTAAGAGGGGTGAAATGGGCAAGAAAGGCACCCAAAAAGGCAGGGGCGCGCAAGTCCTGGCAGGCGCGCAGGTACTGCGTTGGCGCGCAAGTCCTGGTCGCGCAGGTATGCCTGCGCGACACATGTTGTACTTGCGCGATGGTTAACCAGCAGGGTAATACTTGAGCGACTCTTGATTAAAGCCTTTAGAATCCTCTTGAGGTTCTTCCAGAAGAGGGGAGCACAATTTCTATTGAAGGAGCAAGGCATCGCACAAGTGTGGCCTTTTCCCTTAAGGGCTGGCCACTCAGGCACGCAAGTGTTGATGAGTTTCAATACTTAGGCCTTCCTCCCCCTCTTTAGATCTTCCGTTCTAGGTAAGAAATTACCTTATAAGTGCTTTGGAAGCTTTAAGAAGAGACTAGGGCGCCGGGAGATCAAATATGAGTTTCTAGAAAAAATCCTCCTTGAATGGGGGGCCCATAGGGTCTATTTATAGGCAGGAGAAGACCCCGGGCGGTTATTACTTAGGTTGCGTAAGTCACTTGCGCGACCACTAGACGGCGCGCAAGTGGACTTGCGCGACCGTGATAGAACTTGCACTGCACCTATGCTTTTGATCCCTTGTTCATGTCTTTGTCGATTTTTGATATTTTCTTTAAAGTATGGATCAATTTGTGCTAAGTCATTTCCCTTTACATTCCTTTGGACTCTGTGACGAAAAAGGAGTGTCAACAGATACTTATACTATATCAATGTTTGATCCAACAATATCTATTCCTATACATGGTTTTCTAGGGATAACTGCATTAATTCCTAGTATTAAGTCACATCCATAACATATTTTCCTTTAGTTAGTGTGGTGTAATCCAAATCTAGTTACGGAATGTCATTCCTAGAAGTAATTTTCATATTCTTCCCACAAAATCACCGAGGTTCCCATGTGTTATCCCCTTTTTAAAGAAGAAAAATTTCACCATTAGATACAGTTTCTATTCAAATGGTAATTTCATTAAACAAAATAAATGTATCCATTAATTCCTTATATGAACCATGATTTTCAAATCACATTAGTTACCAAAATAATGAAAGTAAAATTATAAAAAAAAATTATGACACATATAATAGTATTCTAAGACTATATAACATTCTTTGAATAATATAAATAGCCTTTTAAATTAAGAAAGAACTCAAGGTTCATTAAAAAAAATATGACTCATGAAACCATAAACCTTTTCCAATGAATCGGCCATATAATGAAGTTAATTCACTTAATAAGAGAGGGTAATTCCCTTTAAAGCCAAGCGGAAGCCCTAAAAAAATAAAACCATTACTTATAATTCATTTAACACTATCCCCGGGTGGCCATGGCCATATGGGAGAAATAAATACAAGAAAAATTGGAGGAAAGAACCAAAAAAGGTAGAAGAAAACACTAAATTGATGATCTACAATACATTACAAGGGAAAATTCTACATGAAGTTAATTTAAAATGGAGGAGAGGGGATCGATACATGAAGGACCTAGAAAGTTTTATAATTTGGGAATATGGGTGGGAAAGAAATTAAAATGAGTCAGGACAAAAGGGAAATTTCATATTTTAAAAAAACAAGGCAGAACAGGTCATGGTATGGCCTACCCTTGCTAGGGTGTGATTCATCTCCCCCTCCTAATGAACACCCCCACTAACTAGGTTGGGTTGAAACACAACCTCCCCTATCATAGTGTGACTTATTCCATTATATTTTTAACAAAATTTAACATATTTGTTATCACATATACCCATTTATATATAAATATTGTAATTTTCCATGTTCTTTCCCAAAAACACATCAAAAAATGACCTCCCTTAGTCAAAGTGTGACCCACTGTAGTCCAAGACATTAGTTTTTTCCAAAGGGACATCGTGGGATGAAGTCCCTTAAAAATAGTGTGATTCACTTTAGTAAAAAATATAGTTCCTAAAAAATTATAAGAAATATGGAAAAAAAATAAAATAAATTAAAAGGAAAAAAATAAATGAATAGAAAATTTTCATATGAGAAGATAACACAGTGGGTGTGGAAATTCTCCCAACCATGTCGCTTTCTTCCATAATAAACTCATCTTTAAGTTTGACGGTAAAAAATGAGGTAAGGCCAAAACTCGCTCATTAATGATTCATACCCCTAGCATCTTATTAGAGTAACTCTTTTTGTTTCCATAATACCCAAAACAATAGAATGACTTTCCCATGTATCACTTTATCTTAGGATTTAATAATTAAAACTTGTTTCCTAGTCATTTAGACATCCAACTCCAATTCTAGCACCTCTGAACTCAATACATGGGAGGAATTAGGGTGATATTTATTCAAATGAAAAATACAAAATATTTTATGCATAAATGTTAATATAGGAACTAATTCCAATAGATATTCTACCTTATTTATCCTTTCAATGATTTCCAAAGGTCTTACATGGTTTCATGTAATATTTCCCTGCTTCCTAAGTCATCAATGACCTAATCACAATGATACCATTTGGAAAACCTGATCATCTACAGAAAATTCCAAGGGATGGAGCTGATTGCTAGCACTACTGGAAATTCGAGCTATAGCCACGGTTCTAAACCGTGGCTATAGGCCCTCAAACCGTGGCTATAGGTAATAGCCACGGTTTGAGGAACCGTGGCCAAGTTTGGCGTGGCTATAGGCCTAGACCTATAGCCACGGTTCCAAACCGTGGCTTTAAGTCTATAGCTACGGTTCAAACCGTGGCTATAGGTTTATAGCCACGGTTAAAACCGTGGCTGTATACCTAATGCCACGGTTTCAACCGTGGCTATACTAAAGGCCGGACAAAACCTATAGCCACGGTTTAAAACCGTGGCATTATGTCTATAGCCACGGTTTAAAACCGCGGCAATACATCAATAGCCACGGTTTTGAACCGTGGCTATAGGGTGTCCAAATTCATAAAAAAAAAATACCCCCTGGACACACCCTGGACACCCCCATGCCACCCCCGGCCAGTCCCCCCTGCCAGTCCCCCCGGACAGCCCCCCGTGCACCCCCGGACAGCCCCCCGTGCACCCCCGGACAGCCCCCCGTGCACCCCCGGACAGCCCCCCGTGCACCCCCGGACAGCCCCCCGTGCACCCCCGGACAGCCCCCCGTGCACCCCCGGACAGCCCCCCGTGCACCCCCGGACAGCCCCCCGTGCACCCCCGGACAGCCCCCCGTGCACCCCTGGACAGCCCCCCCGGCCAGCCCCAGCCAGCCCCCCGTGCACCCCCGAGCAGCCCCCCGACCAGCCCCGGACAGCCCCCCGTGCACCCCTGGACAGCCCCCCCAGCCAGCCCCCCGTGCACCCCCTAGCAGCCCCCCGACCAGCCCCCCGTGCACCCCCGGACAGCCCCCAGCCCCCAGCCCCCCCTGCCCCCTGCTTGTCCCCCTGCCAGCTCCCCCCCTGCTAGTCCCCCCCTGCCCCCTGCTAGTCCCCCACTGCCCCCTGCTAGTACCCCCCCCCCCCGCCACCCCCCCTTCTTGTCCCCTTGCCAGCCCCCCCTGCCACCCCCCTGCCAGTCCCCCCTGCCCCCTGACACCCCCCCTGCTAGTCCCCCTGCCCCCTGCTAGTCCCCCACTGTCCCCTGTTAGTCCCCCCCCCCCCGCCACCCCCCCGCTTGTCCCCTTGCCAGCCCCCCCAGCCACCCCCTGCTTGTCCCCCTGCAAGCCCCCCCTGCTTGTCCCCCTGCCAGCCCCACCCCTGCTCCTGCCAGCCCCCCCCCCCCCCTGCCCCCTGCTTGCCCCCCTGCCAGCCCCCCCCCCTTCCCCCTGCTTGTCCCCCTTCCAGCCCCCCCGGCCACCCCCCTGCCCCCTGCTTGCCCCCTGCCGCCACCCCCCCCCCCCCTTCCCCCTGCCAGCCCCCCCCCCCCCCGCCCCTGCTTGTCCCCCTGCCAACCCCCCCTGCTGGACACCCCCCCTGTCCGTGCACCCCCGGACAGCCCCCCATGCACCCCCGGACAGCCCCCCATGCACCCCCGGACAGCCCCCCGTGCACCCCTTGCCAGCCCCCCCAGCCACCCCCTGCTTGTCCCCCTGCAAGCCCCCCCTGCTTGTCCCCCTGCCAACCCCACCCCTGCTCCTGCCAGCCCCCCCCATGCCCCCTGCTTGCCCCCCTGCCAGCCCCCCCCTTCCCCCTGCTTGTCCCCCTTCCAGCCCCCCCGGCCACCCCCCTGCCCCCTGCTTGCCCCCTGTCCGTGCACCCCCGGACAGCCCCCCGTGCACCCCCGGACAGCCCCCCGTGCACCCCCGGACAGCCCCCCGTGCACCCCTGGACAGCCCCCCCGGCCAGTCCCGGCCAGCCCCCCGTGCACCCCCGGACAGCCCCGGACAGCCCCCATGTGCACCCCCGGACAGACCCCATGCAGCCCCCATCCCCCCTGCACAGAACCCCGGAAACCCCCTGCCCCCTGCTTGTCCCCCTGCCAGCCCCCCCTGCCCCCTGCTTGTCCCCCTGCCAGCTCCCCCCCTGCCCCCTGCCCCCTGCTAGTCCCCCACTGCCCCCTGCTAGTCCCCCCCCCCCCCCGCCACCCCCCCTGCTTGTCCCCTTGCCAGCCCCCCCTGCCAGTCCCCACTGCCCCCTGACACCCTCCCTGCTAGTCCCCCTGCCCCCTGCTAGTCCCCCACTGCCCCCTGTTAGTCCACCCCCCCCCCCCGCCACCCCCCTACTTGTCCCCTTGCCAGCCCCCCTGCCGCCCCCTGCCAGCCCCCCCTGCTTGTCCCCCTGCCAGCCCCCCCTGCTTGTCCCCCTGCCAGCCCCCCCTGCTTGTCCCCCTGTTAGTCCACCCCCCCTGCTTTTTTATTATGGTTGTAGCAAGAAACCCAAATTGAAAGAAGGAAGAAAAAGGGTGGTTTGTTTTAATACAAACCCAATTAAGAACTAAACAATTGAAGTAAATAATTTAGAACAAACTAGAGGAAGCCTTGAGCGCCAAGTGGTGAGTGTAGTTGATGTAGAGGCAGCCCAAGCTTCAAGGATGGCAATTGGATCTCAAGTAGCCTTTGAGAATTGTCGTAGGAGCCTCAAATGATCAAAATAGCTTTGGTATACTTCGGTATATGATCGGTAGTCTTCCCGGCATCCATGGACGTCTATTTATAGGAGAAATACTCCCAAATACTTCAATATGGCCGTTGGAGGGCTTTCGGAGCCGTTGGGGATCAAGTGGGCAAGTCTGGTCAAGCTCTAACGGCTAGTTTGACTTTGCTTACCGGCTGACCGGTGCTTGTCCACCGGCTGGCCGGTGCCTTGGAAGGTGGAGAGAGCTTCTGCCCAGGAGCCACCGGCTGGCCGGTGGGAAGGCCACCGGCTGGCCGGTGGTGAGACAGTAGGTCTCACTATTCCAAAGAGTTCCACCGGCTGGCCGGTGGGAAGGCCACCGGCTGGCCGGTGGTGAGACAGTAGGTCTCACTATTCCAAAGAGTTCCACCGGCTGGCCGGTGAGGAGGCCACCGGCTGGCCGGTGGTCTGGACAGAAGACATCCCATTCTGTCTGGGCCCACCGGTTGGCCGGTGGCCAGCCACCGGCTGACCGGTGGCACCTGGCAGAGGGCAAGCCCTTCTGCCTTGTCCACCGGCTGGCCGATGGGCTGGATCCGGCTGGCCGGTGCCCTTACCGGCTGGCCGGTGGTCCTACACCGGCTGGCCGGTGGACTTGAAAAAAGTCCACTTTTCCTTTTTTTTTTTGCCACTTCTTGCTCCTGAAATCATGCCTATTAACAAGAACACTTGAAACAACATTAGATCACTATGAGAGTGATTGTGATCATTAAAATCCAAGAGAGTGGGGTACAACAATTCGGACTTCGTTCGGCCCGTTTGGACCCCCCCACGCGCGTTTATCAAGCGCGCGCAACGCTTAAAGAACGCATAATGAGCCCTACCGCGCAGACCGCACGTCCGATTGACGCGCCGTCTGCGCGTGCACGTCGCGAATAATAATGGGATTGTTGTCCTGTGATTTCAGGGCAATCCGATGTCGTCCGCTATGAGTTTGACCGTTAGACGCCTGTTTTGGCCGTTTATGACACCGGAACGGCGTTCCCGGTCACCGCGGGCACACGGCACGTCCGATTGACGTGCCGTCTGCTCGACCACATCACAATTCACTCACCCTTTGATGTCGTCCGATTTCAGGCCATTCGGAATTCGTTCGGCCCGTTTGGACCCCCCCACGCGCGTTTATCAAGCGCGCGCAACGCTTAAAGAACGCATAATGAGCCCTCCTGCGCAGACCGCACGTCCGATTGACGTGCCGTCTGCGCGTGCACGTCGCGAATAATAGTTTGAATGTTGTCCTGTGATTTCAGGTCAATCCGATGTCGTTCGCTATGAGTTTGACCGTTAGACGCCCGTTTTGGCCGTTTATGACACCAGAACGGCGTTCCCGGTCACCGCGGGCACACGGCACGTCCGATTGACGTGCCGTCTGCTCGACCACATCACAATTCACTCACCCTTTGATGTCGTCCGATTTCAGGCCATTCGCAATTCGTTCGGCCCGTTTGGACCCCCCACGCGCTTTTCTCAAGCGCGCGCAACGCTTAAAGAACGCATAATAAGCCCTCCTGCGCAGACCGCACGTCCGATTGACGTGCCGTCTGCGCGTGCACGTCGCGAATAATAATTTGAATGTTGTCCTGTGATTTCAGGTCAATCTGATGTCGTCCGCGGCGTGACCGCGGCGTGACCGCGGCGTGACCGCGGCGTGACCGCGGCGTGACCGCGGCGTGACCGCGGCGTGACCGCGGCGTGACCGCGGCGTGACCGCGGCGTGACCGCGGCGTGACCGCGGCGTGACCGCGGCGTGACCGCGGCGTGACCGCGGCGTGACCGCGGCGTGACCGCGGCGTGACCGCGGCGTGACCGCGGCGTGACCGCGGCGTGACCGCGGCGTGACCGCGGCGTGACCGCGGCGTGACCGCGGCGTGACCGCGGCGTGACCGCGGCGTGACCGCGGCGTGACCGCGGCGTGACCGCGGCGTGACCGCGGCGTGACCGCGGCGTGACCGCGGCGTACCCATAATTGGCAGGATTGCTAATAGTATTAGTGTGAGTTGGGATAGCAGAAACTGGTTCATCATCTTTTATTTTGATTTCATTCTTTAGTCCAAGAGAGGTGTCATTGTTAGCAGGTTGTATTATTGAATCCTTAAGGATAGAAATTGTAGGTTTCATATTACGGAACATCTTAGAAATAGTATTATCACTACTAAAAGAAAGCTGAGACCAATCAGAAAAGGCATTTGTAGTAGTGGAGAACCGTAGTTTAGTAGTCATTCTCATTCCCAATAAGATATGGTAAATATTAATGATATTGATCAAAAAAACAATGTAATTGGATGCATAGAACTCGTCATACATTACCAATCCAAACATACAATTAACATCAAAAGTGAGTCTCAATATCAGTATCATCAAAATCATGACAACCCTCATCCGCACCTCCTACAGAAACACCATCACCACCTCTCACACCACCAATATCATCATCGGCATCGACATCTGCATCCGAACCGGCACCAGCACCGGGTCCAGCACTAGGTCCGGCTCCGGCTCCAACAGAAGAATCTACATTAGCAGAACGCATCGACATCAAAAAGGCATCAACCGTTGCAGCTGCTTCTGGTGGAAGTGTAGAAGAAAGGGCAGACATAAACTTAATCATATTTGCAGTTATCGCCTGTTCTGATTTTTGACTTGCTTCTTTGATTGCGGCATTCATTTGTTCCACTGTGACAAAACCAGAACCGGTACTCGAAGAAACGTTAGTAGACCAGTATCGAGATGGTACAATCTTCTTCCCAGGCCGACAACGCACTCTACCCTGATGCTCATCTCCTAATACCTGATGTAGATGATCGTTTGGGCCCAAATTGTCAGGTTCTTTTTCTGCCAACGCCTCTAAAGCATTCTGTTGATTGATATATAACATAAATTAAAATGATAAAATAATATAAGGAATTAAATTCATTAAAAATCAAAGAAATTGAAATATACTTACAATCGCCTTCTCGGTGTCGGGATTTGGCACAGTACCATCTTTCTTTTTCCGGCTTGTACAAAACAAAGTTGAGCGAGGAACGCGACCCTCAATATTCAATGACTTTTTCTGGAAAAAAACAAAGAAATAAATCAAAATTGGAAGTTAAAAAAATTACACAAAACAAAGCTAAATATTTTAAATGTTAAATTACCTGCGTCTGCTCATGATCTGGTAATGAAGTGTGTCCGCGAGTATAAATGTGTTTCATTGCACTCTTGTTTTTTTTATTTCTATTTGATTTCTCCTATAAACAAATAATTATATAAACTCATTAACATAAATAAAACAAGTAATTTAAAATCGTTTTCAAATAAATAAATGAATATATATATAAATTTAACAAACACCTTAAACGCTGAACTCTTCCAATAGTTGATCATCTCTTTATATTGTGATATTGGGCAATCTTGAATCACCGGTACTTCTTCAAGCTCTGTACCAACTCTCTTTTTCCACCCAAGATATAAATCATACTTGTAGGCTCGCCACATTTCACCTAAATACATTATCATTGCAGCCTTTGCATTTTGTCCATCGGGAAAATTATATCGAAGCTGCAATGGACATAATATATGTTAAGAAAATTTTATAAATTTATATATATAAAAAAGGTGATTAACATTACTTACCCAAATCTCTGCCCAGGCTTTGTCCTTTATTTCTTGTCCAACTGCCTTCCAACTTATCGGTTGAACCGGAATGATATTGCTGTGTCTAGCAAGTGTTCCCATAAAACTTTTACATTCCGTGCCATTTTTATTAATTATAGCATTGTCCTCATTGTAATCAACTATGATTTGCGTGTTCCGATTCCAAACCTCGCGCATTTTTGTGCGGCCTCGTCGTCTGGTAGAGGCTGTAGCTAATCATGAAACCAAAATAAAAGAGAATAATATATATGAATTTATCATTAATCAGTAACAGTAATGCTTAAACAAATACCAGTAGATGGGGGATCTGCTGACCCCTGAAGTGCTGCGTCTGGAGGGGGGGCAGCCTCCATGATAGGTGAGATATCTACAGGAGTACTATGTATAGTAGATGCAAAGTGTACTGATGGAGGCAGAAAACCCGATGGATAACCCTGTACAGATGAGGGTGGATATGGATATGGATATGGCGGTGGGATATATGGGGGCACAGTACCCTGTACAGTGGATGGTGGGAATGGAAACTGAGGGATGGGAGTCTGAGAACTACCATCCGATGTGGGAGTGGGAAAAAAGGGATACGGAAAAGGTGGGTATGGATAATATGGAGGTGGCATAATGGGAGGATGGCCTCCTGGTGTCTCAAGCGGCGTAGTAGTAGGCTGACCTGTAGAATCAGTGCCCCCCGCCACAATATCATCCTCAGTGGCATAATCCAAGCGTCTCCTCGACGATGCGGTCTAAAATAACATAGATGATAAAATAAAACGAACGATAACAAGATAAATAATATGAAAGACCATAATATTCAAACATAATTTGTACTTACATTGTTTCCAGGAGGAGACCTACGTTGTTCGTTTCTCAATATTCTTCTACTCCTTCTACTACCATCATAATCAGACATTTTGACCTGAAAATTTAAAATAATATTATCAAATAAATAGAAATAATGCAAAATGTTAAATAATACAATTGTATCATAAAACAATGAGATACATTTTCATGTGTGATATTTATATTGATAAAATATCAAGACTTTTCTATGTTCAAGATTTACTAGAGAAGTGGTTAAACATAAATTGGTGAGGCTATTAATAGTTTTATATTCGATAATGGTATAAAATATACTAGTTATTTTGATATCATGAATGAAAGTTAAAAAAAACACATACAATATTGCGATAATATAAGGTAAATACTTACAAATGTGTCAACGCTATGTGGGGTCTGTGACAATTTCTGGTTCACAATCTGTTCTAACAATTGCATCATCCGTATCATCAAATGCAACATTCGAATAAATACCAACAGGTTCATCCACAACATCATTGTTATCCATGCCTTCGTCAAAAATATGTCTAGGAATAACATCAACAATAACACCAAATTGTGGTTGTAACGGGTCACTTACATAAAACACCTGTTTAGCTTGTGACGCAAGAATATAAGGTTCATCGGTACGAAGCTGGCGGTTCATATCAATCACTCTAAATCCACAGTTATCAATATGCATTCCTTGTCGTGTCATTGAATCAAACCACTTGCATTTCATCATTGCGACACGACCATGTGCATAGTAATCTAATATAATGATTCTTTCAACAACACCGTAATATGATATATTTTCTGATCGAGGTTGCCTGTCCGATGCACTCGCATAACAATCTGTTGTGGCGCTTATCGTGACACCGTCATGCTGTGTTGCCATTGTTTTTGCACAACTATTTATAACAAATTTATATCCATTGACAACCATTGACTTACAATCACGCACCACATCGTTTGGACCAAAGGACAATGCTTTTATTTCATCTGATACTTCAATCATTGGTAGAGTTAAAACCTAAAAGATACCAACATAGAATATTAAACAGAGACATGTGATTATGTTATGAGAAGAAGAAAAAGAAATCTATTACCTTTGACTTTAACCAGGCAGCAAATTCTTTGCTGTGCAACAGTTCCTTCCTCTTAATAGATAGAGAGCGATGTCTCTTTTTTATAATTTCAAAATGTTCTCTACAGATATGCAAGCATTAAAATGTCAGAAGATATAAAGAAATCACACAATGAAAAAAATACATATTTATTAGTTTACTTACTTGATATAATCATCAAGCACACTACAGTTGAATAATACTGTGCGATGTGCCATTTCCCACTCTTCCCTGCTTAAAGTACACAACGAGTACGATCCAGATATCCCCCCTGTTTGGGGCATTGAAGGAAATGCAGGCTCAATGGGATCATATTGCTCATCTTCAGTTCTCATTAGTCGATTAGACCTCGTAGTGACGTTAGCCAAGTACGATGAACAGAAATCCATGCATTCTTGTGCTAAATAGCATTTCACAATACAGCCTTCAGGATGATATTTATTTCTCACATAAGATTTCAATGTAAACATCATTCTTTCGGTAGGATACATCCACCGACTCGAAACAGGACCACCAAAGAGAACTTCCGTGGGAAGATGCACAGTCAAATGTAACATAATTGTGAAAAAAGACGGTGGGAAAATTTTCTCCAAGTCGCAAAGAATAATCGGTGCATCTCTCTGCAATTTCTGAACAGCACTTCTGCTCAATCTTTTGGCACAAAGATCTCGATAAAATTGACATAACTTAATCACCGCAACTCTAACATTATGTGGAAGTAAATGACGAATGGCAATGGGAATCAACTCATGTAACAAGACATGGTAATCATGGGTTTTAAGAGATTTGAGTTTCACATCTTGCGTATTCACCCTTTTCGAAATATTACTTGAATAACCATCCGGAACCTTCAAACTTTCCAAGACCTGAAGAAATTGTTTTTTCTCCACATTTGTCATCGAATAACAGGCAACAGGGACTTTCCACTTATTTTGACCAATTAACTCAGGATGAAGTCTTGCTCTTATACCCCAATCCATCAAATCACGACGACACCGCAAATCGTCTTTTGTTTTGCCTTTGACATTTAAAATAGTAGCAAGTAACATCTCACAAATGTTTTTCTCGATATGCATTACATCCAAACAATGACGTAATAAATTCGATGACCAATACGGCAACTCAAAGAATATGCTTTTCTTTCTCCAATTGCTGTTGGAATTGGAATTAGCATGCTTTCGCTTTCTGATATTTGATTGACTTTTGCCAAGAACATAATTCAAATCATCAAGTTCTTTAACAATATCAGTCCCTGACATTCGTTGAGGTGTCTCATCTGTCTCGATGGCATTATCGAACTGTCTCCGATTATTCCTGTATGGATGGTCCATTGGTAGAAAACGTCGATGCCCTATGAAGCTGAAAGTTCGTCGAAACTTCATTCTTCGGAAACGTGTATTTTTCATACAAATAGGACAGGATAATTTCCCTTTAGTACTCCAACCAGACATCATTCCGTAGGCAGGGAAATCATTTATCGTCCATAATAAAGCTGCACGAAACATAAAGTACTCCTTTCTGAATGCATCATACGCTTGTGCACCAACAATCCAAAGCTCATTTAACTCCTCTATTAATGGCTGCAAGTATATATCAATATCATTTCCAGGATCACTGGGTCCAGATATCAATATACTCAGGATAGTGCACGACTTCTTCATACACATCCATGAAGGAAAGTTATAAATGTGAATGAAAACAGGCCAAGTACTGTGTGCAGTATGCATTTGGCGAAATGGGTTGAAACCATCACAGGATAATCCCAATCTAACATTTCGTGGGTCGGCTGCAAAATCAGGATGTAACCTATCAAATTTCTTCCAAGCCAACCCATCTGCAGGATGCACTATTTCATCGTTATCCTTATTTCTTTCATCTGCATGCCATCTCATATTCATTGCCATTTGTTCTGACATAAAAAATTTTTGAATCCTGGGAATTAAAGGGAAGTGCCACATCACTTTCTGTGGTATGCATGATTGAGATCCATCTTTATTAGTCTTCCACCTTGATGTGCCACACTGTTTGCACTGACTCAAGTTTGCATTCTCCTTCCAGAACAAACAACAGTCTTTGAGACAAGAATGAATCTTACTAGATGAAAATCCAAATTTGTTAACCAACTTTGATGCCATGTAATCATTTTCTGGAATACATGCATCATCAGGCAGTAAATCCTTAATAAATGTAAGGAGATAGTCGACTGCAGTATTACTAAATCCATACATTGTTTTCCCATGATATAATCGCATTAAAAACTCAAGTTTGCTCATTTTTCCACATGCTTGATATACTGGGGTATTTGCATCTTCCATCAACTTTCTAACACTCTCAACGTCATCATCCTGATTAATAGATGAGAACTGTGTTCCAGTATTCATTTCCTCTTGCACTGGTCTACATGAGGAGCTAGCTTCAGAAACAAAAGGAAACCGATCAGAAATCAGATTTTTCATACCAATCTTTTCTGCTGAATCGATGACATTCAACACTTGAGCTTTTTCTCCATTGTGATACCACACATGATAATTTTTTTGGAAACCACTTTTAGTGATATGGTAACTCACTTCCTCACGAGTTAACCAAGGTCTTCCAACACAATCAAAACACGGGCATCGAATCAATCCGCCATCTGAATCATTATTGAATGCAAAGTCCAAAAAATATTGTAACTCCTTCTGAAATTCATCAGTGATCCGATCAATGTTGTACATCCAGTATCTATCCATTCTGAGGCAGATAAACATACATTAGATAAATAATCTAGAAAATGACTTAACATTGTATGTATCGTTTCATAAGATATTAAGTAATCATCAATAACAAGTTAATAAAAAAATTATAACAAATATATTAAAATTATGGTTTAGGGAATTCATAAATGTTTTAAATTATAAAAATTCACGAATAGTCATACATAAGTTCCAATAATGAGGACTGATTATAGTAAAAAGAGTTTATATGAAATCTAAGAGATAATAATAATCAATTCCCAAAAGTGTTTGGGTTAATTCATAACGAGTTCTGATGTTCTGTATTAAATCTACAAAGATTTATTGAAATTTAGAGACATTTTGAAAATATAACCCATATCTACAAAGATTTGTTGTCATTCTACTAAAATCCTTGGGAATTTCTGGTGTGGTTGAGTTGTTTAGTGATTTTTCTCAGTTTTCTTTTATGCCTTACCCCGCACCCCATTGAGTAGTGGTAGATGACGGAAAATATAAACCATATCTACAAAGATATGTTGTCATTATACTAAAATCCTTGAGAATTTCTAGTGTGGTTGAGTTGTTTAGTGATTTTTCTCAGTTTTCTTTTATGCCTTACCCCGCACCCCATTGAGTAGTGGTAGATGACGAAAAATATAAACCATATCATAAATAAATTAATAACAGAAATCATCATTATTTATCTTTGAGAAGGAGAGAGACATTTCATAGAAAATAGTTTTCTTCTTGGTTGAAATTGAAGGTGGAAATATTACTATAATAAATTAATTATATCAATATTTAATTATGTTCAATATCCATTTATATTATATGAACTAGAGGTAAATCCATTTTGCTCAAGGACTCCTAAGGATATTATTTTTTTGAAGGTTGGGGACCCACCTTACATCAAGTAAGTGGATGATGGATTGATCATCTTACTCTATTAGAATAGAGTCTCTACCCTCAACCCTACACCTATTATTATTTCCTAAAAGGGCATACCCTTCCAACTTCTTGAATAGATTCAAAAAAGACTCTATATATAGACACAAGTTACAATAATATCCATAGTTGAGGACCCACTCATGATTGAGTTTATGGATGGATATATTCCGGAATTCAATAGCATAATATCTTGAGTCAACCATAAAAGGCTGGTCAGTTGGTTTTTTGTGTTCTAACTCTCACATGAGTTTCCTACACTTGGGATTAATGTGCATGGGTTTAACATAGTGAAAACATGTGACTTTTCTATCCAAGGAACTAGTTTTGGATTTGGGTTCTTTATTACTCTTACTTTTGTATCTATTGAACTGTTTCTTTTTTACATTAAGTTTTAGGTCTTCCCCTTGTGAAAAACACTCAACCTCTCCTTTTATCTTAAGTTTAGAATGAAAATCCTTAGACCAAATAGATTATTTAACATCTTCTTTAGTTAAAGAATCTCGACCATATATCATGGTCTCAATTAGTGTGATGTAGCTATTGTTAAGAGGGATTAAGAGGATTAATTTCTGATCCTCATCATCTATAGAAACATTAATATTGGTTAAATATAATTTGACTTTATTAAACTCTTCTAAATAGGTTTTTATTGAAGTACAATGCTTTATTTTGAATGTGAACATATGATGATTCTAGTAAGTTATTCCTACTAATGAAGCAGTCATGTATAAATTTTTATGTTTTAGAAAATTTATACAGTGGTAGACTTATAATATACTTCTCTAAGGACCCCATCACCTATGTAAAGTAAAAGGGTTCTATGAGACTTAATATATATATTAGGGGTAACATCTTAGTATTCTACAATGGTCTGAACATTTCATTAACAGTCGTAATGGGTTTCTTGGGCCCATATAGGGATTCAATTCAGCCTTGTTGTCCGAGAAAGGCTCTCATTTTAATTCTTCATGTATTGGAATCTTTTTCTCCATTGAATTTCTCAATTTCATTTTAATTCTTCATATATTGGTACATATTCAGCACTAGAAACAGATGGAACAACTTTCTCCCCCGGGCTCCTTAGATGTTCGTGGTCGGATCACAATGCATTTTCATATGACAACCTAGGTCATGTGAATCATGCATCCTTTATAGGAAAACATGTAGATCCAAACTCGTCTACCCAAATCAACATTCTACTAATACCCACATTCCTAGTATTGATCCCTTGGGATGCAACCATTCCAATCCATTTAGAAGAAGACCATCAGCAGACCTGACTTAGGTGTCCAAGTTACTTGCAGATAGAGCAGAAATCATACCAAGATTTGTAATGGACCACGTAGAAACATCTATAATCCTCTTCAATGAAAATACACACTAATTCTACTAGTGGCTTCAAAACATCAACCTCAGCAGATATGAAACAGAAGGGGAAAACATGTAAATCTTACCTAAATCAAAGAAATCGAAGGTGCAAATGAGGCATAAAAAATGCAGATAACCAGAACTCGGGAGAGAAAAAAATAGAGGGAGATGGGGGTGTCGACCTCGAGGGCTTCGATGAGGAGGGCGCGACGAGGAAGGCGTCGGCGAGGAGGGCGCCGGCGAGGAGGGCGCCGGCGAGGAGGGCGCGGGGAGGATGACGCGGCGAGGAGGGTCGCGGCGAGGAGGGCGTCGGCGAGGAGAGCGTCGGCGAGGAGAGCGCGGCGAGGAGGGCGTCGACGAGGAGGATGGCGCGGCGTTGATGCGTCGTGGAGGAGGAGGCCGCGGCGAGGATGAGGCCGCGGGGAGGAGAAATGGCGAGGGCGAGGAGATAGCCCGACGCTTGGGGGAGAGGGCGAGATGGAGCCCGACGCTTGGGGGAGAAAAAAATTGAGCGAGGGGATATAGCCACGGATAGGAAAAAAATCGTGGCTGTATAAAACCTATAGCCACGGTTCTATAAAACCGTGGCTATAGGTCCGTGGCTATAGCCCAGATTTCCAGTAGTGTAGTATAAGATATTTTGAGACTTTTATCTATCACCAATCACTACTATATAGTCTAAATTTTGGTTATCACCTCCTAGAAAATTTTCATCCACACCAAATAAGTCTCACCAACACCTATCCAACATAGGGGATACTGGTATGGTTAACCATAAATAACTTAAAAGGTATATATCCTGATATAATATTGGTAACTATTATTTTAAGTTAACTTAAATAATTACATTTTTGAATCCAATGATCCTCTAAACCCTAAGACATAATCATGGAGAATATCCTCTAAAATAAAGATCCCCCACTCCATATTCCCATCAGTTTTCATATGGTAAGATATACTAAACTTCACATGGGATCCCATCTACTATTGAAATACTTTAAAAATAAAGAGGTAAACCAAGGATCTCTATTAGAAAAAATAGCATAAGGAACCCCATTCAAAATCACAATCTCTTAAATATAAATCTTCCCAAGTTCCTTCACCATGGTGGTATCTTTAATCAATATTAAATGAGTTTTTTTAGTTATTTTATCAATAAAAATATATATGGAATTATTCTAGAAATTAGTATAAGGTAATCCAATAAATAATTCCATAAATATATCATCCTAATTCTAGGTTGTTATAGGAAAATGCTGAAGAAAAATGGATGGTCTCTAATGATTATAATTAATTTTATGATAGGTATAGATGACTCACAATCAGTTAGGTTACATATTATACCAGGCTACTAATACCAAAGCTTCATTTCGTAATACATCTTGGTGGAACCTGGGTGTATGGGCCACTAAGAGTGATGGAAATCATTCATCACAACCCTTCTCATGGATAATGGAACCATATATCATCTCCCAAAACAAAGAATGACCTTAGATGATAGATACCACTTTTTTATGGTCTCTTCACCATATATAGTTCCCTCGATACATTTTCAATCCTAATATATTTATTTCTCCTAATGAATAGTTTCAAGGATTGATGGTTTAAGATAAATACTAGTAAGAAATACATTATCCTTTTCTTTCTCCACCTCCTCATGAATTATATCAAATATAATCATTAGATTCTATTCAACACTAGACTATTTTAAATCTTGAGAAGGAAATTTACTACTAATATAATCCACAATAACACTTATCTTACCCAACATATAGGTGATTTTTAAATTAAAATCAATTGTATATTCCTCCCATAACCTCTACTTAAGATTCAAGACAATCTATGAGAAAATATAACTCTATATTTTATGTTCAGAATACACAATGAACATTTCTTTGAATAAATAGTGATCCAAACACTTAATAGAATAAATATCCACTAATATCTCAATATTATGGGTTTAATAATTATTATCAAGTGGTTGAATATTTTTAGAACCATAAACTAACACATGGTCAACCTGTATATGCACAAAAAATAACATATTCCTGATGCATTACAGTAAATGGAATTACCCTGACTATCCATAGTTAGAATCAAAATATGTAATGATTTCAATCACCGCTTTAACTCACTAAAAAATTCTTAACACTCATGGATCCATAATAATTTCATCCCTTTCTGAGTGATAGAGGGCATAGGTGATGCATTCATACATAAATCCTTCATGAATTTCCAGTAATAACCTTTCAAACCCAAGAATATCCTACTATAAAAGAAATTCCTTTATTCTTCCTAAGACATAATATCTCTTTACTTTTTAGGATCAACTAAAATTTCATGTTTTGATACCACATGCTCTAATAATTTGACTTCTTAGTTCCATAGGATTCACTTTAATGAATTATCATAGGGTTGATAATCATGAAAATTCCTCAAAGAAATTATTAGATTATTCTTATACTCATCTTCAGTTTTTAAATAAAATATAATTTCATCCATGAACACCATGATGAAGGAATAGAGGTATCTATGAAGTTTTTTTATATCACCATAAACACCATAAGTGCATTGGTTAACCCAAACAACATAACTAGGCACTCAAAATTACCATACCAATTTTGAAAATTAGTCTTATGAATATTAGATTCATTTAATCTAAGTTGTTGATATCCTGATTAGGGGTCTATTTTTAAGAACCACATTTACCATTTAAAATGGTCAAAGAGTTCATCAATATGAGGAGAAGTGTATTTATTCTTAATAGTCTCCTATTTGAGATTTAAGTAATTGATTCAGAATAAAAGAGTCTCACCTTATTTTTTAGAAAAGAATACTAAGGTAATCCATGGAGATATTTCATGATAAATGAAACCATTATCTTTCAAGTTATACAACTAAATATTCAATTATTTAAATTTTATAGGCACCATATGATAATAGGGTAATGGTATTTGTTTTGTCTCGAGAACCAGATCGATATAAAACACAACATTCTACTCTATTTTTAAGCCATTAAGTCTTCTAGAAATACCTTAAAAACTCCCTAACCGCCATTAGAATCTTGATCTTGAAGTTCCCTTTATTATCCTTAATTAGAAGAGATGATATCAATAGTCCAACCTCAATAAGAGTATTCCCCTCCTAAACAGAATGAAAATCCCATTCCCCTTAACACACATGAGAGCTCCCATGAGGGGTGTCAAAGGTCATCCCACCTAATAATAATCAACATGATCTTTGAAGGTATTCATTAGATCCATACTGATGATAACATAAAATAGATTAATCATAAGGATAATAAAAACCCATGATAGATCCACTTATGATATGGATACAATACATGAATGGTAATGAAATACTCATTCCCTCTTTTTCTTTATAGGGGTTGATACATACATAACATAAGGTAGAATTTTAGAAAGAATTATCAATAATTCCATGATAAGGGAAGATATAAATGAATAATAGGAACTTGTATTAAGTATATTATTAACCATATATGATGCAATGTGAATAGTACATATCACCATCATTGGTCTATCCATAGTGTCTATAGGAACTTTCTATACTTCATGAAAATACCTCACCTATTAATGGGTCTAAGTCCTACCACTAGAATAGGGTTGTGTCCTTAGCTAATTATCCCCATATGAAGAACCAATCCAAACTCTACACCAATGATATTGTGGTTATATTTCCTTGGAAGAATAAAACTATCTTGTGGATCCTCTAGGGGATAAAGATCCCATACTTATTTGAGGGGAGGGGTTTTATCTAAAAAAATTATATATTGGGCCTAAGCTCCTAGTAGTTTCATAATACATAGGAATTTCTAGGAATGAGGGCTTCATATACCCATTATTACCACACTGATAACATATAAGGAGTATACTTCCTATATCTACTAATGATAAATACTATGATATATTTTTAGAGCCACTTTCACTTCCCATTCTTAGTTACTCTATTATCTTGTATCCATTAAGAGACCACCATCACTTCCACCAGGCATGGAAGGATCCCCCATTAACCATAACATCTCAGAATGATTGATTTCCACCACCTAGAATCGATCCAAGACCTTATCATACATCTAAAACTTTAATAGTAATACTTGAGATTTTATTTCAAGCTAAATTTATATTTTAAATTTCTAAGTTTTTAATTTATCTTTTTAAACCACTTGAGGAGTGAAATGAACAGCTCAGTAAACTGGTCAGAATATTCCATAATGGTTTGGTTTACTTGTTGCAGGTACACAAACTCCCAATACATTTTTAGGGCCATAATATATGGGAGAAAATTCAAGGTAAAAATTAACTTTAAATCATTCCATTCCCAATTCTCATATTTCATACCCTATAAAATGGTCTCCCACTACTTCTGTTTGGGACCCTAAATCTTGAAAGTAAAAAATTTCACTTTAATGCACTCTAAGGTCTCAAAAACATAAAATTAATATCTATTTTTTATAGCCAATCCTATGCCTCCTGAGGGTCATTTATTTTTTAGAAGTATGTACTCGTATGATGAATGAATTTTATAGCTCTCTCTTTAACTAAACATAGACATAAACCTACCTCTTTAATCTTGTCTAGGACAAGACCTGCTCCTTGATCTATAGATCACACCATTTTTACCAAATATTTCATGATATTATAACCCACTGGTGGATTAGTTGTTGAAATTTATCCATGTATCCCTCAATAGGGTTTATAGTAGGTATTCAAAGGGTTTTGGTACTATGTAAAATAAAAAAACATCAAAAAAATTAATAACTCCATTCATAACCATAAAAATTTTATCAAGATATGGTGATAATGAAAACCTATAGGAAAATCAAGAAAAATAAAAAAGAAAAATGACCCATTCCATTCCAAGGTATCATTCTAAGGTGCACCAACTAAAGACCATGTACCATTCCTAGAAGAACTTATATTATCTCATGGGTTTAATCAAAAACTAAGATATCACATTCCCAATAACCCCTATAATCTCAATGTTATGTACTAAAAGTTTTTTCCAAAAATCCCTTCATACCTACCTTATAATTCCCAAAAATACTATCTCTTACCTACCTTATTTCCCTAAATGTCATAAACCAAAAATTGGGCTCTCATACCTTTTTTCACAAACTAACTCAAGTAGCCCCTAACCCAAGCACCTGAGTTTATCTATAGAAAGACGTAAAGGGGATTTACAATCCCCATGGGCAATAAACTAGTGATCAGGTATAAATAAATGTTCCGTTGAAATGTATTTCTTAATAATTCCACTAGGAGAGTCCTAACCAAGAACTCGACATGGACTTGGAATAAGTTGGTGAGGCATGCATACAGACAAATAAAATGATGATAAAAATCCATCAACCAAATATAATATAAATTAAATCTCAAAAGAAACTATAATAATCAAAATAAAATATAATCATTCATATATGATTAATAATATAGGTCAATTATATGCACATAAAAGGAATAGGATGAAAATATACAGTGGAAATCCAATAGTATATAACCAGAACCAAAACCAAAATAACTAAAACACCACTGTTGATCTTCATGTGGCACAAGGGATCACTCCAACCTTGTCACCACTAACATCCTAAGCTCCACTAAAAATAATACCCATATCCTCCAAGGGACACATTTCTTTTTCTTGTATCTATAAAAAAAGGTATGCATACACACATTGGGTGTTTTTAAGGTGTGAGCACAACTAGATTAGTATGATATCACTAATTGTTTGATAAGAAACGTTTTTTACCAAAAATCTAAAAATATTAGTTTGAGAATAAAACATATTAGAATTGGATTTTTAATATTATAATATAAGTTATAAAAAAATCATTATGAATTATTTCAAGTGAATCTCCTCTAACCACCACCAAATGTGATATTAATGGAAGTGTTGACTCATGAACTTTTAAAGGAGTTTATTGTAGAGTTTTTTATGGGGCTGTATCTGGCCTTGAGAATGCATATTTTTTTGAAGGGGGTACCAATATTAGTATTTATCTATTTGATTAATGATACCAAGGGAGGTAGTGGGGGTAAAAATCCCCACAACCTTACCTTCTAGGATTTTTTTTATGTTTTTTTAGTTACAACAATAGCTTTATTTTCCTTTTTAGATTATATCCTAATGAGTGTACAGTGTGTTGTATTTTTTAATGATTATACTTGATAGATTATAATAATATAAGACAAATATCTATTTTAATATTGATAAAATCATGGGTTTTATTTCTATTTAACTTTACTTGAATCTTGTTTCATGAGTATATCAATTTATCATTCATTTCTAGTGTGTCCTCTCCGTTATTTAGAGATGTTCTAGTTTTATTGAATTATATGGAAGATATCTCAATGTCCAAAGATGTGATTGGTATCTATGATACTAAAAAATTATTTAAGAATATTTTCTTTCTATCATGAAAGTTAGGTGAAATGTAATTATGTAAATTCTATCTATCCTTTGACACACAAATGTGGAAAGACTTCCTTGATTATTAGAATCAATGCCTTAAGACTATTTTAGAAGTAATTTTTGAGGCATGAATGTTGTTTTAACTATTTTGTATTTGATGCCACTAGGAGATAAGTGAGATAAAATTAGCACCATTTATCATCCAATATCATATGTTGATCAGAATACCCTTCATAAGGTAGGTATCTAAACCTAATATGGTTAAGCACTTCCAAAAAATTATAGTGAAGGTTGGGTGTATAGGATATTAGGAATAAAATACTAAGAGGTAGAAATGGTCCACAATATTATTGATAATTTTCCCCTAAATAACTCCACTCACATGATGTTAGAATTACTTTTTACCTCATTTTATGGTTCAAAAAATTATTATAATATCCCAAAACCCAGACTCCCAGATCCTATCTTGAAATCCATAACTTTACATTTCCATATTTGATGTCATTAACTATGACCTAATTTTTTCCATAAAACATTACAACAATAAAATTAAAACATGGATCACATATATTCTATAGGACCTTTTAGGTTTAGATTTTTATATAATTAGGATAAAATATTACATAAAAAATTCACAATTCATCAAAAGAACATTTCTTCTATTTAACCCAAATTTTCTTATTTCACAATTGGTCATCAACATCAGTCTTGTGAAATAATTTATAGACATAAATATTACCAAATAATTATTTATAAATTGTAGAAAAGGAAACATAATAATGGTGAAATAAAATTCTTAGTAAGGTTAAATATAAGCATTAATAATTTAATTTCATTAATGGGCATAAGAAGTGCATAAGGGTATGATGACAAAATCATAGTGTATGAGTGAATCATAAAGGGAATCATACCCATAAATACTTGGATCATCAAATATGAAAACATGAAAGATTATAAATTCAATATAATCAATAATCATGAGCCATGTGATATCAATCTTGGTCATGGTAATCAATATAAACCCATAAAAAGCATAAAGAAAACATATACATACTTGGGACATCATTTTCACTTCACTCTTACATTCTCTCTTAAAAATGGAATACCCATATGGTTGAATTCCATACCCAATTAATTATAGGTATATCATAGAACCATCCATCATTGGTTTAGTATGGTACCACCCATAATTGTTTTATAATGTAACCACCCATCAAATTTCCAAGAACCATTCCAAAATCATAACACATAAAATCTTCGAATTCATAAAAAACTCATAATAATAACCATTATCCCATTAATAACTTGATTAAATTATGGAAAATAAGGGATTATATAACAAAATATTTGAAACATTATTAACTCATGTAAAATAAATGGGTTCCATAATAATCTCTTCAAGACATCGTTATCTCGTGGAAAAGAAATGAGTTCCATAAAAATCTATTTAAAACATGATTAAGCCATGAAAAAGAATTGGGTTATATAATAATATATTTAATTCATTTTTTATACCGTGTAAAGGAAATGTGTTTCATAATAATATCATTGAAACATGATTAACCCATGTAAAATAAATGGGTTCCATAACAATCTTTTTGAAACAAGATTAACCATTGAAAAAGAAATTGGTTCCTTAAAAATATTTTTGAAACAATAAAAATAAACCCAAATAAATAATAAGGATGGTATCAATAAAAAATATCCCCAGTTGAGGATAAGTAATAACAATTTTTATTGAAATTGATGAAGGTAAATTCCCTTAAAATATCATTAAAACATTCTTGAGGAAAATAATCTCTAAACATTCAAAGTGTTCCATACCACTTTGAAACGTTTGAATCACAATCCCCATGAATGGAATAACATTAAATGAAACTTATAATATCATTATAATAAGGATATTAATGATATAACATTTCAAAGTATTATTATATACACCTCATAAAATAAAATAGGTGTATGACATAACAAATGTCACAAAGAAGGAAATTATGACAAAAATATATTACCTCTTTAGAAACGTTGAAACCATAAAACCCCATGAAATAGAAATCATAAAATTAGTATTTAAAACCCAATAAATTGGCTTATAATAATCATAAAATAAATTAATTTTTAGTATATACACCACATAACTAAAATAAGAGGTTAATACAGTATAATTATCACTGAAATAAAAATGAGAATAGAAATCCCCTTTCAATTGTGGTAACATCTAAATAAAAAACCCCAAAATTAATAAGCATTAAATGAAAATTTTAAATAACATGAATTGAAAATAATTCATGATATAATATATCAAAATTGGTAGTAGATACACCAAATAAAATAAGTAAGTGTGGAATATGTCATTTATCTCACAGATGTATGAAGTGAGATGAAAATCTCTTACAGAGATCATATCATTGGAGTGAGAATAAATCAATGAAATAATTATGTGTGAAAAATTTAAATCCAAAAATATAAATTTTAAATATGTTATGATACAATGATATGTCATTTCACACATATTCATGGCATAACATAACCAATGAAATAGAATTTTAACCTAAAGAATGGAAATTGAGTTAAGAAAATCCTTACCTTAAGTCTCCTTTTTCATGATTATCCTCTATCTTAATGAATAATAAACTTATGTTAAATATTTAAATTATTAAGAAACTTTTAAAAGTTTATTATTAATTTTATTTCACTTATAAAAAAATTTATATAAAATTACTTGATCAATGATGTTTAAGTCTGGTGTTTTGACCATATTCAGCTTTTGTGTCAAAACTGAATTTGATAGGTCGACTATGGTTAATGAAGTAATTATTTAAACATATATATAATAATAAACATGAAATAATTATGAATTTTTTACATCAATTATAATTTTAAAATAATATATGAAATATTTTTATGAAAAATTAATCAACGTTACGATCTTAGAGATGGTAGGTCGTACGCATACATGAGTAACGTTCCCATTTTTCAATGATCATTATAGAGAGAAGGTAAGTATTGTTTATCATTATTGAATTAATATTATATCATAAATTCCATATTATTTAATTATATATACTTATATATATCATTATTTTGATGTGGTGATGGGAAAGTAAGAATCACATCGCTTTGAGGAGGCGGTAGTCCACACATCCACAAACGATGTTATCACTTTTTCAGTGTGTCAAATGGAAAGAAGAAAATGATATGCTATATATTAAGATATTTAGGTATGTAATTAATATAATAAATATTTCATTTATATCATATATTATTTTTTAAACCCATCCTTAATACATTCCATTTAAAGTGTGAACGTATAACATCATTTTGAGGAGGTGGTAGTCAACACGTCCACAGATGATGTTATCGTATTCCCACAAAAGAGAAAGAATGTAGGTATGTGTTATATAATAATTAAAATTTATTAATAAATTATAAATATCATATATATCATATAAAAATATTATTTACATCCTAATTACCAACCATAAGAGGTGGTAAATTAAAAACGAATGACATTGTTTCGCGAGGCGATAGTTTGTCGTACACACGAATGGAGATTTCGTTACTCATTTAATGGAAGTGTGTATAGTTTTAGATATAAATATTAACATAAAAATGTTTTAGTATATTTATAATACTTATTTTATTATATAATCTTGTAATAATAATAATTTAATGGGTGGAGAAATAAATAAAACAAAAGTGCTTGTTGGAGAATGTTACCTCTTCTTCAGGTACTCCTTTTGGTTTGCACCAAAGTAATTCATTGGATTTATTTCTTAAAAAGGTTAGGATTATAGGATGAGATTATGAATTTTGGTATATTATTTTTTCAGAAATTTTATGATAAAAATGTCTTGATAGGTGTGAATTATTGAGGAGAGTGTGTGCCTTTTTATACTGGAGGAGGAGTGGCATTCTTATAAATACAAAAAGGTAAACACTATCGAAAGGTCTCCCTTACATAATGTGCCTCCAATAATGAACCAGAATCTAAAAAATTTTATATATGGTCTAAATATGGTCATAAAATGGGTTTTGGGAAAGTTTTCAAGTCATTTAACCCCTTAATATTAAAGTTTAATCTCTAAGTAAACTCATTTTTACCCTAATTGTTGTAATTAATTTTAATTTATTTCATTAATATTTTTAGTAAAAAACTAAGTTAAAATTACTATAAATAATAAATTATTATGATCCCATATATGGAACCCATTTTTCTAAATTCCAATCAAATAATTGGCATAATTTAATTTAAAATTAATCCTGCGGATAGAATGAGAAAGTGGGTTTTTAAAGTAAAAAAGTTCAAAAGTTTGAAACGATTTTATATCAAATTTAAATGTAAAATTACATAAAATGAACTAAATTTTATTAAATTATATAAAATTTATATAATTATACTTTAAACCCAACTAAAAATATAATTTAACACTTAAATTATTTATAATAAAATGTAGTTTCAACTAAAATCCATTATTCTTCACTATTCATCAAAACATTAAACTTCCCAGAAAAATACCAATAATTCACCCAAAGTAAATTTTGATATTATTATTTAAAAAATTAATTTTATTTTTTAAAATATAATTTAAAAAACTATTAAAATTTAGTTTTAAAGAAAGTTCTCTATTAAAAGGCGGTAAAACTGCCTTTTAAAAATATACAACTATTTATGCTTAAAATTGGATTTATTCTTATCTTAATACTTATTGGATGAATTTAAAAATATTTTATGAAATATATAACATATATATATTATTAATATCTTTCACTAATATTTTTTAATTTAATTTATTAGGATAAAGAACCATTCTGTTCATAAAAATAGTTTTTCAAAAAAACACATCCTTTATATTCAATTGGATTTTATTTTCATTTATAATTAATTGGTAAACAATGAATTAATTTTATAAAAACTTTTAAAATATAATTATAATAATTTAGTTAATATCATTCATTCATTCCATTAAAACATCAAGGTGATAACTATCATGTTAAATATTAATATTAATAGTATATTGTTTTTCAGTAAGACTCTGTCTTGCGTGTAACACAAGTTATAGAAGAAACTTGATGTTATGTGCAACAAAAGATAAACATGGTGTTTTTTATAAAAAAAATATATAAACTGTGAATGTGTAAATTAATCTATCAAATAATTTAAATTAATTTGACAAAATATATTTCATAAAATCTCAGGATGTTACAACATACCCCCATTAAAATGAATTTCTACATCGAAAGTTTTCTTGGTTATAAAAGGATTCTTAGTTTTAGAATTACTCTATTAAAACCCACATTATACAAATAAAATAAATAAATCATCGCTTAAAAAGTTAATTTGGGAAACATAAATTTTACCTATGGTTACACATAACTAGGCTTCTAGATAGGGAAACATTGGTGGGGAACTAAAAGATAGATTTGGAAGGGAAAACTAATTTCCATGGACTAAAAGAGAGTGATAGAGAACATGTTCAAGAGTAAGTCAATGAAAATAAAACCACAATCCAAATATGTGTGGAAAATATCATTAATATCATCATAAAATCTGATAATAGGATAACATTTTATTTCAAGTTCTTTTTCTGAAAGTTGAAGGATTCTTTCACCATATATAATAAGAGAATAAGGAAATATAATTGCTTGAAAATTAAATTTCATTATTTACCAAAATATAATCTTTTTACCCAAATTTTGAGTACTCAAGATGAATTTTTCACACCTGAAGAACTAAAGTAAAATTTTAAAGGTCATATAATCATAAAAGGGATAACAAGTAATTCCTCCTATCTTTAAACATTAATCAAACCCAAAATGGTTAGCACATGGTTAGATAATTCCCAAAATGAATAAAACTTCATAAAATAATCTTCAAAATTCAATAGTAATACTCAAAGCTGATACTAAGTCATTTTGTAACCCTGTATCCAAATAGCCTCAATAAACACAAAATTAAATAGTGTTTTAATCTCAAGGGTTATCTCATACCTTCCATATTTTAAGCCCAAAATATGGTTATCTTCTTTTGAAGTGAAATTAGTCACCAAATCACTTTTCAATCATTTGCTTATATATTCAATAAGACTTATTTTACCATAATTACCTCAATATCCAAGATCATATAAACTCTAAAGGTTAACAATACCTTAAAACTTATTTTTGCCAAAAACTGAAGAAATTAAACTTAATTTTTATATATACTTCCACCCATTAAAATGTCTCCTAAAATGCCATTGATAACCTCAAAATATTTACTACTTAAAACCTCAAATGGGGAATATAATACTTTTAACATGTGATCATCCTTAATATTATAGACCTATGATGGTATCCATAACTCTTAATATGAACTCATGTGAAGAAATCCTAATATCCAAAGTTATATAAACTTTCCTATGATACCAACTATAACAGACCAAAACACAAACTCTTGGATCCTATGATGAAATATATAACTTTACAGTTTCATCTTTGATGCTAATAATTATGGTCCAATTTTTTCCAATATAACCTTATAACACCAAAAGGAAAACATGGATCACTTAAATCCTTTATGACCTTTTAGTTTTATATTTTTATATAATGAACACAAAATATTAAATAAACAATTCATAAGTTTTGAAAAAAACATTTCTCCCATTTAACCCATATTTTCTTATTTTATAGTAGGTCATCAACATCATCCTTGTGAAATAATTTATAGACATAAATCGTTCAACATCATTCTTTATAAACTTGGGAAAAGGAAACATAAAAATGGTGATATCAAATACTTATTAAGGGTAAACATAAGCATTAACAATTGATTGTCATCAATGAGAAAATAAGTACATAAGGGTATGATGAAAAAATCATAGTGTATGATTGAAACATAAAGGAACTCATACCCACAATACTTGGATCATCAAATATGAAAACATGGTGGAGTAAAAATTAAATAGAATCAATAATCATGAGCCATGTTATATCAATCTCTATCATGAGAAACATTATAAACCCATATAAATCATAAAGAAAACATATACATACTTGGGACATCATTTTCACTCCACTCTTACATTAAATATAAAAAAGGGAATAACCATATAGTCAACTTATATACCCAATTAATTTTAGGGATATCATAGACCCACCTATCATTGGTTTGTCATGGAACCACTCATCATTGGTTTATAATATAACCACCCATAAAATTTCCAAGTACCATTACAAAATCATAACACATAAAAGCTTGAATTTCATCAAAAAATCATAAGAACAACAATTATACCTTTCATAACTTTATTAACCTATGGAAAAGATATGGTTTCTAAAAAAATCTCTTTGAAACATGATTAACATTTTTTAAAGAAACATTTTTTATAACAATCTCTTTGAAACATGGTTATCTCGCGGAAAAATAAATGGGTTCCATAATAATCTATTTAAAACACGATTAACCCATGAAAAGGAAATGGGTTCCATAAAAATATATTTGAAAAATGTTTATACCATGTAAAAGATATAGGTTACATAAAAATCTAATTGAAACATGATTAACCCATGGAAAAGAAATGGTTTCCATAATAATCTCTTTAAAACAAGATTAACCCATGGAAAAGAAACATATTCCTTAACAATATCTTTGAAAAATCACAATACACCCAAAGAAATAATGATGATGGTATCAATATAAAATATCTCCAATGGAAGATAAGTAATGACAAGGTTTTTTGACATTTATTAATGGAAATCCACTTAAAAGATCATTAAAAACTTTCTTCAGGAAAACAATCCCTAAACATTCAAAGTGTCACATACCACTTTGAAATGTATGAATCATAATGACCATGAATGGAATAAAATTAAATGAAACTTTTAATATCATTAGAATAAGGTTGTTCATGATATAAAATGTAAAATGATCATTATATATGATTTATAGAATAATATAGGTGTAGAACATAACAAATGTCTCAAAGAAGAAAAAATGTGACAAAAATCTATTACCACTTTGGAAACTTTGAAACTGTAAGACCCATAAAAGAGAGATCATAAAATAAATATTTAAAGCCCCATATATTTAATAATCATCATCATAAAATACATTCATGGTAGTTATATACACCACACAACAAAAATAAGTGGTGAATATGGCATAAGTTTCAGATAAGTAAAAGTGAGACTAGAAATCCCCTTACAATTGCAGTAACATCTAAACCGGAAACCCCAAAAATAATAATCATAAAATGAAACATTTAAATACCATAAATATAAAATAATTCATTATATAATATATCTAAAGTGTAAATAGATACACCATACAAAATAATTAAGTGTTGAATATGAAATTTATCTCATAGATGTAAAAAGAGTAAAGAAAACCCCTTACAAAGATCGTATCATTGGGGTGAGAATAAATCAATGATATAATTATGTGTGACAAATTTAAATCAAAAAAATAAAATTTTAATTATAGTATGATACAATTAGAGTAGATTAAAAACATATTCTTTTCATAAAATAACCAATGAAATAGAAGTTTAACCCAATAAATGGAAATTGAGTTAGGAAAACCCTTACCTTGAGTTCGATTTGTCAAGATTGTCCTCTATATTTCTGAATAATAAACTTATTTTAATTATTTAATTTTTTTATAACATTTTCCAAGTTTATTATTACTTTTATTTCACTTATAAACAAGTTATATACAATCACTTAATCAATAGTGTTTAAGTCAGATGTTTTGACCATATTCGGCTTATGTGTCAAAACTAACATTGATAGGTCAACTATGGTAAAAGATTTAATTATTTAAAATATCTAGAATAATTACCATTAAATAATTATAAAAACTTTACTTAATTTATATTTCTAAAATCAAACAAGAAATATGGTTATGAAAAATGAACCAATGCTACAGTCATGGAGACAGTAGGTCGTACGTACGCATGAGTAACATTCCCATTTTTCAATAATAATTATAGAAATAAGGTAACAAAAATTTATCATTATATAATAATAATTATATCATAAATAACATATTATTTAATTATATATACTTATATTTATCATTCTTGTGAATTGGTGATGAAAAAGGAATAATCACATCACTTCGAAGAGGCACTAGTCCACACATCCATGAATGTTGTTATCACTTTTTAGTGTGTGAAATGAAATGAGAAAAATAAAATTTTATATGTCTAGATATATAATTATTTCATTAATATCGTTTTTTTAACTCATCCTTAATATATTCCATGTAAAGTGTGAATGTATCACTTTTCTTTGAGAAGGCGGTAGTCCACATGTCCACAAACAATGTTATCATATTCCCACAAAATGGAAAGCATGAATTTATGTGTTATATAATAATTAAATAAGTTTTAATAAATAATATAAATATTATATATATTATATTAAAATAGTATTTATATCATAATTCCCAACCATAAGAGGTGGTAAAGAAAAAAAATGACATCATTTCGCGAGGTGGTAGTTCGTCGTACAAATGAACTGTGATTTCATTACCCATTTGATGGAAGTGTGTGTAGGTTTAGGTATAAAACTTAACATAAAAACATATAAGTATATTTAGGATACTTATTTTATTATATAATCATGTAATAATAATAATTTTAGGGGTGGAGAAAGAAATAAAACAAAAGTTCTCATTGGAGAATGTTACCTCTTCTTCGGGTAACTCTTTCTGGTTTGCACCAAAGGACTTCATTGGTTTTATTTCTTTACAAGGTGAGGATTACAGGATTATAGGAGGGATTTTTAAAGATTATTTTCTCAGGTTTTTTACAATACAAATTTCTTTATAGGTGTGGATAAGTGAGAATAGTGAGTGCCTTTTTATAATGGAGGAGGAGTGATATTTTTGTAGATACAAAAAGGTAAACACTCTTGGGAGGTCTCCGTCACATCATGTGCCAAAAATAATGAACCAAATTCAAAACAAATATGTATATGGTTGAAATATTTCCATACAATTGGTTTGGGACAAGTTTCTAGGTCATTTGGCCCCTTAATATTAAATTTTAATCACTAAGCAAACTCATTTTCACCTTAATCACTTAAATTAATTTTAATTTCTTTCGCTAATATTTTTTGTCAAAAACTAATTTGAACTTAATATAAATTATAAATTAATCTCATTACAAATATTTAATCCATTTTTTCAAATTAAAATTACATATGTGGTATAGTTTAATTTAAAATTACTCCCGCTGACGGAATGAGAAAGCGAGTTTTTAAAGTAAAATGTTTAAAAGTTTGAAATGATTTTATATCCAATTTCAATTTGAAATTGATTCCAGTGACCTAAATTGGATTTAATGATATAAAATTTATCTAGTAATACTTTAAAACCAATTAAAAATATAATTTAACACAATAAATTATTTATATAAAAAAGTAGTTTTTAATTAAAATCCATAATTTTTCACTATTCATCAAAACATGAAATTTTTCAGATTAATATCAAAAAATAACCCAAAATAAATTTTTTGTATTATGATTTAAAAAGTTAGGTTTATTTTTTAAATATAATTTATAAAAGTTACAAAAAAATTAAACAAGTGCGCCATTAAAATGCGGTAAAACTGCCTTTAAGAAATATACAACTTTTATACTTAAAATTGGATTTATTATTATATTAAGACTTATTGGTTGAATTTAAAAATATTTTATTAAATATATAAAATATAAATTTCATTAAAATATTTCAATAATAGTTATTAATTTAATTTATTAGGATAAAACTCCATTCTGATCATAAAAATAGTTTATCATAAAAACACATCCTTTATATTCAATTGGTCTTTACATTCATTTCTAATTAATTGGTAACTAATGAATTTATTTTATAAATATGAGTAAAATATAATTATCATAATTTATTTAATCTAGTTCATTATTTTCATTCCAATGGAGAGGTTATAAATATCATATTAAATATTAATATTAATAGTATATTATTGTCTAGTAAGACTCGACCTTGCGTATAACACAAGTTACAAAGGAAACTTGATGTAATGTGAAAATAAAGATAAATATGGTGTTATGTATAATGAAATATAAACTATTAATTATGTGTAACTAAATCTATCAAATAATTTAAATTAATTTTAGGGGATATATTTCATGAAATCTCGGGATATTACATACTAACCCCCCCCCCCTTAAAATGAATATCTCCCTCAAAATTCATCTTGGTTATCAAAGGATTATCATTTTTAGAATTCCTCTATGACAAACCACATCGTACAAATGAAATAAAGAAATAATCCCTTAAAAATTTAAAGTGGGAAACATAAATTTTACCAAAGATTAAGCATAACTATGTTTCCATATAGGGAAACATTAGTGGGGAATTAAAAGATGGATTTGGAAGGAAAAACTAATTCCCATGAACTAATAGAGAGTGATACATAATATGGTCAAGAGGTAGTCAATGAAAACAAAACCCCAAGACAAATAGGTGTGTAAAAGGTCATTGATATCATCATAAAATATGTTAATCGGGTAACATTTTATTTCAAGTTCCTTTTCCTAAAATTGAATGATTCTTTCACCATATATACTAAGAGAATAAGGAAATATGCTTTCTTGGTAAGTGAATTTCATATTTTACCAAAATCTCATCTTTTTCTCCAAATGATGAGTATTCAAGATGAATTCTTCACACCAAAATCACTAAAGTAAAATTTTAATGACCACATAATTATAAAAGTGATAACAGTCTATTACTCTTGTCTTTAAAAATTAACCAAACCCAAAATGGTTATAACATGGTTAGATAATTCCCAAAATCAATAAAACTTAACAAAAAATGTTCAAAATTCAATAGTAATACCCAAATATGATACTAAATCATTCTATAACCCTATATCCAAATAACTTCAATAACCTCAAAATTTAATACTTTTTTAATCTCAAAGGTTATCTCATACCTTCCATATTTTAAGACCAAGAGATAGAGATATTATTTGGAAGTAACATTAGACACTTAGACACCAAATCACTTTTCAATCATGTATTTATATATAAGATAATTTTTGTGTTCCCATAATTACCTCAATATCCAAGATAATATAATCCCTAAAGTATATAAATACCATAAAACTTATTTCTGAAAAAAAAGTAAAGGAATTAAACTGAAGTTTTATATATACTTCAACCCCACAAAATGTCTCTTAAAATGTCATTGATAACCTAAAAAAATTTACTACTTAAAAAAACCTCAAATGGGGAATCTAAGACTTTGAACTTATGATCATACTTAATCTTATAGACATATGATGGTATCCATAGCTCATAATATAAACTCACAAAAAAATATTCTAATCAAAAAATTTATCTAAACCGACCATTGATACCAACTATAACATCCCAGAACCCATACTCCCAAATCCTATACTGAAATCTATAACATTAAAATTCTATATTTGATGCCAATAATTGCGACCCAACTTTTTTCCAACAAACCTTACAACATCAAAAGGAAAACTTGCATCGCTTACATTATGGAGGACCTTTTAGGTATATAGTATTATATAATTAGGAAAAACTCCTACATAAAAAATTAATAAGTCTTCAAAATAACATTTCTCCCATTTAACTCAGCTTTTATTATTTCAAAATAAGTCATCAACATAATCCCTGTGAAATCCTTTATAGAGATAAATCATTCAACATCATTATTTATAACCTGGGGAAAATAAAAAATAATAAGGGTGAGATCAAATTCTTAGTAAGGGTAAACATAAGAATTAATAATTGAATTTCATCAATGAGCATAAGAAGTACATAAGGGTATGAAAAAAATCGAAGTGTATGAGTGAATCATAAAGGAAATCATACCCATAAATACCTGGATCGTAAAATATGAAAACATGGAAGAGTAAAAATTCAACAGGATTAATAACCAAAATCCATGTGATATTAATCTTGATCGTGATAAATATTATAAACCCATAGAAAACATAAAGAAAACATGTACATACTTGGGATATCATTTTCACTCCACTCTTACATTCACTCTTATAAATGGAATAACTATATGGATGAATTCCATACCCAATGTGTTGGAGGTATATCACAGACCCAACTATCATTGGTTTATCATATAACCCCCTATCATTGGTTTATAATGTAACTACCCATTAAATGTCCAAGTACCATTAAAAAATCATAACACATGCAAGATTTCATTTAATCAAAAACTCATAGGAACAACCATTATCCATTTAATAACTTGATTGACCTATAGAAAATAGATGGTTTAAATAAAAATCTATTTGAAACATGATTAACCCATGGAATATAAATGGGTTTTATAACATTCTCTTCGAAACATGGTTATCCTATGGAAAAGAAATGGGTTCCATAACAATCTTTTTGAAACATGGTTAACCCATGAAAAAGAAACGGGTTCCATAAAAATCAATTTGAAACATGGTTATCCCATGAAAAATAAATAGGTTCTATAAAAATCTCATTGAAACATGATTAACCCATGGAAAATAAATGTGTTACATAACAATCTCTTTGAAACAAGATTAACTTGTGGAAAATAAATGGTTTCCTTAACAGTGCCTTTGAAACAATCATAATCCACCCAAATAAATAACGAGGATGGTATTAATAAAAAATATACCTTGTAAAGGATAAGTAATAATAAGGTTTTTTTAGATTGATTAAGGTAAATTACTATAAAATATCATTAAAAAACATTCTTGAGGAAAATAATCCCTAAATATTCAAAGTGTCACATACCACTTCGAAACGTTTGAATCACAATACCCATGAATGGAACAAAATTAAATGAAACTTCCAATATTATGAGATTAAGTAGATTCATGATATAACATGTAAAATGAGAATTATATACAACTCATAAAATAATATTGGTGTATAACATAACAAACATTTCAAAGAAGGAAAATTGTGATAAAAAAATATTACCACTTTGGAAACTTTAAAAATGTAAACCCCATGAAAGATAGATTATAAAATGGATATTTAAAACCCCATAAATTTAAACATAAGAATCATAAAATAAATCTATGGTAATTATATACATCACACAATAAAAATAATTGGTTAATATGACATAAGTCTTGTATAAATAAAAGTGAGACTAGAAATCCTCTTACAACTATAGTGACATCTGAATCAGAAAACCCAAAAGTGATAATCATAAAATGAAAATTTTGAATAAAATGAGGATAAAATATTTTATGATATAATATATCCTAATGGTAAGTATATAAACCACACAAAATATGTAAGTGGTGAATATAAAATTTATCTTACAAATGTAAAAAAGTGAGATGCAAATCCCTTGCAAAGATCATATCATTGGAGTGAGAATAAATTAATGAAATAATTATGTATGAAAAATGTAAATATATGAAATAAAATTAAAAATAAAGTTTAATACAATCATATGTCATTTTACACATATTATTGGCATAACATAACTAATGAAATAGAAGTTTAACTCAATGAATGGAAATTGAGTTAAGAAGACCCTTACCTTGAGTCTGATTTGTCATGATTTTCCTCTATATTCCTGAATAATAAACTTATTTTAATTATTTATTTATTTAATAACCTTTTAAAAGTTTATTATAACTTTTATTTCACTTATAAATAATTTATATACAATTACTTAATGAATAATGTTTAATTCAGATATTTTGACCATATTTGGATTATATGTCAAAACTGACTTTGATAGGTCAACTATGGTCAATGAGGTCAATATTTAAACATCTTAATAAAAATAAACATGAAATAATTATCACATTTTTACATAAATTATACTTTTAAAATCATATAAGAAATGTTTTTATGAAAAATGAACCAACATTATGATCATGGAAACGGTAGGTCGTATGTATGCAGGAGTAACGTTCCCATTTTTCAATGGTCATTATAGAAATATGGTAAGTAAAATTTATCTTTATATAATTACCATTATATAATAAATAAAATATTATTTAATTTTATATACTTATATATATAATTCTTGTTATGTGGTGACGAAAAAGGAAGAATCGCATCGCTTCGAGGAGACGGTAGTCCACACGTCCACGAAGGACGTTATCACTTTTTCAGTGTGTGAAATGGAAAGAATAAAATAATATTTTATATGTAAAGATATATAATTATGTAATAAATATCAGAAATATTTCATTTATATCATATTTGTTTAACCCATACATAATACATTCCATGTAAAGTGTGAACATATCACATCGTTTTGAGGAGGCGGTAGTCCATATGTCCACAAACAATGTTATCGTATTCCCACAAAATGGAAAGCATGAAGAAATGTGTTATATAATAATTAAATAAGAATTAATACATTAAAAATATCATATATATCTTATAAAAATATTATTTCCATCATAATTCCCAACTATAAGAGGTGGTAAAGGAAAAATGAACGACATCATTTTGTGATGTGGTAGTTCTCAAGGAGGACCTTCATGGAAGGAACCATGGAAAAGACCTCCATGGTATTTTTATTTTCCCCTAGGTGTATGACCTTCTTAATTAATGATGTGTTGGATTTTGGTGAAAAGAGGACTTTCATGTTGGCCTAATTTTTTGTTGTTGGGATGACCTTCATGAATAGTACAATGTAGAGAACCTTCATAGTTGTGTTTAGTATTATTGTAGGGAATAAATCCATGAAAAAACAATTGTGAATACCTGAAAGGTTGCTGGTTTATTGATTATTGGCATGGGAGAACCATTATCTCATCTACCATTTAGAGGATTTACATGATTGAAATTTTATTCATCATCACTATAGAGAGGACCTTAATGGAAGATAAATTTTTCATCATGGGGAGGACCTTCCTGATAGGAAATCTAGGGAGGACCACCAGAGCTAAAATTCTCCTGATCATCGTTATAGGGAGGAACTTCGTGATAGGTAATCTAGGTAATTCCTCTATTGCAAAAATTTTCTTGATAACTATTATAGAGAGGACCTCTATATCAGTAAGATTTTATATCATAGGAAATACCTTCATGAGAGATACTCAATAGAGAACCTCCAGAGATGATTGTTTTCTTTTACTATAAGGAGGACCCCCGAGGTTAATTTTCATATTATCATAAGATGAGTCTCCATGATAGATACTCTATGAAGGACCTACAGATATTCGTGGAATTTCATTAATAGGAGGACCTCTATAGTGTTTTTATTATCCCTTTAGGTTGAGTAATAATTTGATGAACCACTAGTGTTTTCCTTGAAAATTGGTATTCTTTCAAATGGTAACTATAAATTTTCCCCATGCTACTTCCAAAATCTAATGGTGAGTCATGATGATGGAATCAGTGAGAGGGGTATGAACTTACTTCTAATCCTCAATAGATTATTAACATTGATGGTCTCTTCTCATGGGTTTCCTGTTATAAATAACTAGGGTTGGCATAACGTCCTCTGAAATCTCTTATGAGGTTGGGATTGTGTGATGATGGTGATGACCATGTATGATAGGATCCCTCTTAGGTGGATCTAAGGAATTTTTGTTTATGTAAGAAATATCCTCCTCATTTATTTCCAAATAATTAATGAGGACATTATCATGCTTATGGAAGAGACTCCTAAAGTGGTTTGATGTTGTGATAGGGGCCTCCAACCCTCTATTGTTCTACCATTAGTGTGAACACCTCCATGGCCTCATCCCCTCCAAATTGTCATGGGTCATATCTAATGATGGAATTATCCAATTATGAAATTATTCCCAAATCATATAATTCCCTATTTAATGATACCGATGGTGAGTGGGAAACAATTTTTGTTAGGTATTCAGAATTGTAGAAGTTTTGATTATAACATAAACATATGTTTTGGGTGACATCTGTTAGTTATTTATGGTAACCCTAGATATCTTCCAATTTCCTATATCTTTTCTAGGGATCCTAATTCCATGTGGTACATTGACTAATGATTCCATTTATATTCTGAGTGAAATTAAAAAATGAGAATCATGTCAATATAGTATCATTAATAAGTATACATAGTTAATTAACCTATTTTATGATTAAATGATTTCATATCTGGTTCACCGGTTTTTATTTTTGATATTTTAAATTTTATCGTTCCTATTTAGTTATTTTCCTAAGACGTTTCATGTTAGAATTTAGATGATGGGAGGATAAATCATATCTCAAAGAAAATTATTTCCAATTATTGGACCCTATTATATATTTAATCATATTTATTAATTCCTTACCAGTAACAATACCAATTATCCTTTTATAAAAAGTAATTTATTTACACTAATGTATTTGAAAGAACAATGTACAAGTGAATTATATTGTTTCCCATTTTATTCAAATATTTAGAAACTATATAGTTCAAAGTTGTATAAGAAGTAACTCTATAACTTATTTCCACCTAGGAATGTGGAAGGTATTGTTGTGGTGGAGATATAAGGCCCATAAAATTGGATTCCTATATATCCTAATAAAGGGAATTACAACTCAGGTAATTTTTGTCATATAATGATGCACATCATAACTTTTAAGTTCACGTGACAAGGAAAAAAGTGGTTCCTTTTAAGATTAAGTTTCCATGACCATAGTGTATTTTTATTTTAATGTTATATGACTAGGAAAACTAGGTCATAGGTGTATAGAAATGGTTTGGTGTCAGAATTACGCATGAGATAACCTTTCTAGTTTAACCTGACAAATAAGTCGGGTGAAGGTATGTGGTACTTACACCAGAATGGTAACCCATTGGCATATGTAGCCCATTTCCAAATACAATGGTGAGACTGACTAGATGCTTAAAATATATAGGGTGGTTTAGAATATCCAATATCACTACCACAAAAACAGTTTTTCGCAGCGCCCCCCTTTATCAGCGCTAACGAAAAAACGCTGATAAAGGGGGGTCCCTTTATCAGCGCTTTTTTTAGCGCTGATAAAGGGTCGGCTTCAAAAAAAATTAAAAATATATTAATATATTAATATATAAATATAGTTATATTGTTATATAAATATAATATATAATTTTTAAATATATTTTAGATAAGCATAAATGTACATTTACACTTATTATACTTAATATATAAGATATTTAGTGAAAATGACTTCTTAAAAAATTTTAAAAAAAATTAATTAATATTTTGATAATCATTATGGAGTAATAGTCATTTAATAACAATTTGAGGACTAAAAAAATTAAAAAAATTAAAAAAAGATCCAAAATATGTTGAAAACGCAACTCAAACTTCAAACGGCCATAACTTTTGATCCGGGTGTCCGTTTGAGCTCTACCACATATCAAATCGAAGCCTGCGACGAGATCTACGTCGCTATGACTTAAGAAACCCCGGTAAAGCGTTTTTCGAGGCCAAAAGAGGCCCAGAAGGCCTCTAAAACTGAGTTTTTTGTCGGGGTACCCAGATTTTTTAACATTTTGTGGATTTTCAAACTCGTTTAAGGAGGTATTATTGGCTTTTCTTGGCGGGGAATGAATTTATTCCAAGGTATTACATTCATATTGATATTATGTCTTTGAAATTTCATCCTTTTTTATAATGAACTGCTATTTATTATCAAATATATAACTATATGTACATATTTTTTATATATTCGCACCTAAAAATTAAATTTTTTAAATAAATAATTAAACATATTTACATATAAAATATATTAGCTTTATCTAAATAATAACTAATATCCATTTTATTTAAAATACCAATATATGAATATTTATATACCTATATATTAATCTAACTATATATATATATTAATCTAACTATATATATATATTAATCTAACTATATATATATTAATCTAATAACTATATATATATTAATATAACTACATATATATATATTAGTTTTACTATATATATATATATTAACATCACCATAAATATATATATTAATATCACTATATATATATTAATATAACTATATAAATATATATTCTTATAACTATATATATGTTAATATAACTATATATATGTTAATATAACTATATATATGTTAATATAACTATATATATATATTAATATAAATATATATTACTATACGAATAAATATAACTAAATATATATATATATATAGATATAGATATATATTAATACCACTATATATATATATATTAATATTACTATATATATTATAATATAACTATATATATATATATATATTAATATAAATATATATTACTATACGAATAAATATAACTAAATATATAAATATATATATATAGATATCATGAATTGGAAAGCAAATCAAAATAGAGTAGTGGTAAGGGCTTAGGCGCATAGGGGGGAGGTCTCGAGTTCAAATCCTGGTGGAGGCAGGGGTGTGCGCGCATGAGGAATATTGGAGCAAGCGCTGTTAAAGGGTGGAGGGGGTGCATGGGGTGCGTGGGGTGTTGTATAGGGGCCGAAAAGTGCTGTAAAAGGGGGGGGTTCAAGCGCTATAAAAGCCCCCCCGATTGGCAGTATTTTTTAATTTTTTTTAATTTTTTTAACTTTTATCAGCGCTTTTTTAATAGTGCTGATAAAAGGGTCCTTTATCAGCACTAAAACGAAAGCGTTGATAAAGGGGACCCCCCCCCCCCCTTTATCTACGCTGGCTTTATCAGCGCTTTTCTAGCACTGATAAAGGCCATTTTTAGCGCTGATAAAGGCCGTGTTTGTAGTAGTGTATGAACACCCTGATTCGAGAGAGAAACCACTAACTCAATGTTAGAGGCCCTCATTATCAAAGGATTACATGATTAAAAGGAATCAGAGGATACACAGTTAGGGAGGACAACCAAGGTGATCTCTTATAGGATGTGTGATTCTCATTATCAAAGGGACACATAATCATAAAGTCCACATGAGTGTGGAAAGTCACCTGGTCATTTATATTTTGAGGTTAATTTTAAGTCTTGGGTGAAGTGTAATTTTAAAGGGGAGGATCTTGGTGAAAGAGTTCCAGTGTGATAATGTAAGGAACTAGGGTAAAAGGTTGAAATTTCACCCATGTGTCTGACCTAGGTGAGTTGAGCACCCATTTGATCCCTTGGGGGTAGGGCACAACTCTAAATATAGGAAACCAGGGCACCATTATGCTTCATTCTTCTTTCTTTGACACTCTCTTGAAATTGAGTCCTTTTCCCCAACCTATTTGAGGTCTTGGATTAATTGGAATTTCATATGGGTTTTAATTATAAAAAACTTTAATAATCCAAAAAGCATTTTCCTTCATAACTTCTCTTAAGTTTTTATTCAAAAATCGCATCAAGGGGAGTTTTAGGAAGCTTCAGTGTGTAGACTGTGAATTTGTACACTCGAGTGATCAGGGACTTTCCATTGACTCTTAGTGTTAGAATGGGAAGTTGAGGGGTCCTTTTACAAGCCAATGAGGCTTATGACCTCAGCCTATTGAGGTAACTACTCGGGTGCCCGGTATTATATTTGGGCATGCACATGGTCTTTAATTAGTGCATGCACTAAGGTTTGATTGAGGGCGTGCATAAGAGGTTACTCCATTGTGCATGCTCAGATTATGATTGAGGTGTGCACTTGAATTTTCATTAGGGTACAAGATCACCTCTTTCTCATCTTATATTTCTCAAACTTCTCTTAAGATTTTACATAATTGTATTGAATAAAATTTGAACACCAACAATATCAAAATTTCTTGAAAAGGAATAAAGCATATCCTTCTGGAAAAATCTAAAGTATATTCATATTTCATTACTATAAATAGTTTATTTAGTTCAATAGAGTATGAATATCCTTTTTGATGTTATCGAACTCTAAGAATTTAGAGTGGAAAATGTTTTCATTGATGCTAAAGCATTTCAGAGTTTTAAAAATATCATTTTCATTTGGTTTGATTGAATCAATGTAATCAGGAGGGATCGTGTAATCCTATTGGGAGAAGAAACTCTTAGGAAATAGTTAAAAGGTTAGGGATGATTTATTCCTAATTATATTCACTTTATAATATTAGTTGATATATATGACTCAAATTTCACCAGTCATAGTAAGGATGTATTCACCCGTATTAGGGGGGAAACCATGTAAAATCATGTGTGTCCTATGTTTATGTTTTATTTTTTTCACATTGACCAGAATGGGTTATTGATTTGAGAGGATCCAAACATTAATAGGATACATAGGTTGATTTTAGAAGAAATTGTAAATAAATGATAACACGAATGCAACCCCCTCCCACTTCTCAGTGTTACTCAACATCATTCCAAGTGTATCCCAATCCTAGGTCTTTAAAACCTTAAAGAGGTGTTGGTCAGGACGGGAAATGTTTCCATTATAACGGATATGGTAAATAAAGAAGGAATTATCCAAAATACCTTAAGGACTACAAGAAGAACCGTGGAGATTCAATGTCACATATTAATATTATAGAATTCAAATCTTCTATTTTGAAGGGTATATGATATTGTCTTTACAATGCAAAATTGTTGTATTTATGTATAGAATTTCAAAGCTAAAGAAGAGTTAATGGATATAGATTAAAGTTTATATTCAAATAACAAATCAAAGGGTTTCTACATCGAGGGTGTGGATGAAAAGGTTACATCAACGATCAAATATTAAAGGATGCTTATTGTCTCTATTTTTTTATATATGATGAGATATTGATTGTAAAAAATGACTTTTACTGAATAAAATGAGATAACATTTTCATACATATGTTTTATGATTCATACAATAATATAAAAAACTTGTAAGAAAAGGAAGGGATGAAAGTTGTTTTATCCTAGATTAAATAGTCTTTCCAAGTTATTTATTAAACTATAAGGGATATGACCCCTCCCCAACAATAAAACATTTTAATGAATAAGATCTTCTTTTCAGAATATTTCTCCAAACACATAAAATACAATATAGGATATTGTAGCACACAATTTATTTTTTAAATAATCCTATATAGGAAGTAAGTGGTATTCCCTAACATAAAAGAGTTTATGATGTTTAAATATATTTTTTAAAAAATATAGTTTATAAAAGAAAAGTGAGAGAATGTTTGAATATGGATAATTTTAATGAGAAATAAATAAATGATTATACATGTCTAACTCAAATGAAAAGTCACTCTATATCCTAAAAGAGTTATATATTGGTAAATGATGTTCTTAATGTAAACTGTTGCATTTAATTTTTTTACAAAAATAAACTCAAATAAAAGTTTGACTGGAAATTTTATAATGATGATAATAAATATATAAATAGTTATTTAAGACAACATAAGTTATTTTAACCTAATTACATTGGTCGGCGCTTCGAAGAGCTCTCTGCTCTGGGAAGCGCTCTTCCTAGGGTTTTGGGCGTTGACGATGGCTCAGCGACATTGCTCCGCAGCCTCTTCGGTGATGGCTGGCTTTCGATCGAACGTGGTTCCTTCTTCGGGAGTCATTGTGGCATTGGATCTGGTGTTCCCTCTTCCAGTCGGTCCTGTTTTCTCACCCTCCTATATTGCGGCGGAGCCCTATTCTTTGGTCAGCAGCGGGGGTCGGTCATCCGGCATTCCAGATCTGGAGGCGGCGGCAGTGTCTGTTTAGGCGATGATAGCGGCACATTAGGGTGAATGTATGGGCGTATTCATGATGGTGTCTGGATTTCCAGTGACGGCAGTGCGGAAACAGGGAGAGCCCTGCAGACCGTGGGGATGCGGTGTCGTCGGTTCTCATGGTGGTCTTCTGGGTCTTCACTTGTGGGCATTAGGTGGAATTTCAGGCCATAGGAGAACGTTTCGGTGCTCCAGGAAGGCAGTGCTACAACATTGTCGGGTGGGCGGCCTCATTTTCAGGTATGGAAGTATTTAGTAAACTTATTACAGGACATAGGGGTGCCCTTCCATTTGATTATCTTCACTTGGGTTGTGAAATTCATTTGGAAAGTGATGCAACTGCACACAGGGATCACCAGGTGGGTGACTCAAAAGAGTGATGAGTGATCTTTTAAACCTCCTCCACACTATAGAGTGAGGGGTTCCCTTCACTGTGTTAGACAAGAATGATGCAATGTTTTGTGGTGGGGGGGGGGGGTGTATTTTTTGTGGGGGTGTATTTTTTGAATTGGGCTCAGGTTGTGATATCTTTTGGTAGGGGCGTGACGTTTGATCGATGACATGATATGGTGCCGACTTTTCACTTTGGGTCTTTGATCCATGTTTTGGCCTTTGGGGCGCTGAGCCTCTAAGTCGTGTTTGCATTGGGCGTAAATCCCCTGGACCTCTGGTCTATGTAAGGGTTACCTCTCTAATCCTGTTTAAACGGGGACTGCTTTTCTAGTCTAATAAAAGGGTTTTAGGCTCCAACCTGTTTGACTAATAATAACATTAGATGTTAAGTAAAGATGTTTGGATATTATATCCAACGATTTAAACACAAGTATTATGAATCTTAATCTTGCCATTATTTAACAAGTTTTCTTCGTAGATATTAACTCATTAAAGGAGTTTAGTGGAAGGATTTATCATATGGTCATAGATATGTGACAGTAATTCTATAGTGATGTAATGAGTTTAACAAAACCTTCGTAATATAAGAAACATCAGACCTCTTTGTTGGTCTATCATATGGTATATGATTAGACTATTATTTATTAACAGTTTTATTATTATTCTTAATTTATTTAAGAATATATAAAATTTGTCATGTTATAAAAAAACGCAGTCTCCACTTTATCATTATTTCCTATTAGCTTCATATATTACATTAAGTGAAATAACAATTGACCTCCAAATGTATGACATTGAATTTTCCCTAATAGATGATCATCATGGAGTATTATAGATTTCGATGAATTGAGAATATTAATTTTGACTGGGCTTTAATTAGAGAAAAATTTTACTCAAGAGGCACCAAATGAGTTTTGTGTGATGGATGACTCACTACATATATCACATGAAGTGTTATGCACTATGCCTTTGGTATAATAGAACTACATGTTTCATATTGAATCATTGTTTCCTAAGGTTGAAAATATATCAAACATGATGACCATCATACTTTGATACCTTTCTAGTATAAACCGCATGGGTAAGCTAATCAGGAGATGGTTAGGTATGTTTTATATCATTACATCGATTAAGGTTTGACTAAGACAGATTTCTCCTCTCATATGACAAGTATGACATATGAGCCCTCGATTGAGATACAATGAGAAATTATAACTCCATACATAGATAAGTAACATATGATGTGATCATCTATTTGGATGAGGGCATGTGATATTTTCATCCATCTGTGTGAATGAAATGTGATATGATCATATTAATGGTCAAACTATATTCATATAATTGAGAATTTATGAGTTGGCTATATGGGATAGAAAAACTCTTTCTTTTTTCACTGTATATCTTGGATAAAGGATTCATATGATTATGAAAATACTATATGATAAATCTAGTAGAAATAAGTATGATGATACATGTGTTTATTGCAAATCATGCCAAATCTCATTGTAGCTTGTGTAGCATTGATGTGTTACTAGCAGATACAATTTGGTTATAATTTTTTATTAGAGAATTTATAATTATTTTCAATGATAAAAAGGATTGTGGGTCACACTTTGTGGTTTTGTTAATAAGGAATGGGTTTTATTAAAAATCATTTATAAAAATATTTGAGAGATACTCCAATAGTGTTTTAAAGGATGTCCAAAAGTAGTTTTGGTTTTATTTTCACAAGTTATTACATATGATGTAACTTATAGTGAAAGTGAATGATAGCTTCTCTAAAAAGAGTTTTGAAGAATATCTAAAATGAGATTTGGATATGGTTTCAAAAGTTGTTAAATATGATTTGACATAAGGTGAAAGTGAATAAATACTACGAGGCTTTAGTCTATGTGTGGGATTAAATTAAATACATAGTAAAGCTAAACCAGAACTTTGTAATTTAAACTACATCATGGTTAGCGTTTGTGTAAATCACATCATAGTTTAGGTGACCATGGTTTTGTTAAGTGCATGGAAGGGAATGAATTATTATATAATGCATGTTAATCATTATTTTTTGTTGTTTCTCACTATAAGATAACATAATCACTTTAGAATTTTATATGTTTATACTCATTAGACTTTAGATTTAAAAATCAATTATTTAAATGTTAAAATTTTAAAATTAAAATGTTACAAATAGTTATAACTTTGGAAACATCTCATTCGTGGACCAACATTTGAAAAACATTTGAGTTATTAGGAGTATCCTTGAATGGATATATAAATAGGTTTATTCCTTGTGAAATATATATACATGAGACTTTGATTCAATCGCTATGAATCTTGTTAAACTAGATCTCTTGTTTCTTTATTTCTCTTTTAACTCTTCTAACATACCATAAGGAAGAGGGAGTCATTCTTAAGTTTTGTGAGATTTATATAGCCTGTGAATCTCCCATAGAGGTGGGATACATTTTCCTCTTAGGGATCTCCATCAATTTCATATAAAAGGATATTAGTAAAATCAATTTCATCAGAGAGAGAAGGTATATTCTTCATTTATATTTCTTTAATTCAAATAAATGGATGGATTTTATGGGAAAAAAATTTAGTGATTTGATTCTATTGTATTTGGATAAGGGTTATACCCTCCAAAACCCTTTATAAAACCATTGTGAAAATATAGTTCCCCCTTTTCATAACCTTTTGTGTGACCTTGTGTGTCTTCCTAGAAATGAAAATAATTATAAATTCTAGTTCATAAACATAAAAAATGGTAGCCTCCAGAAATTCACCAATTAAACTTAAACTATAATGGGATATAGCATAATTTCAATCAAACACATGTATCTATATAAAAATTTACACCATGTGTATCTCATACATCATACATAATAATATAATCATTTTATCCAAGGCATAGAGGACAACCATTAAACATAGAACATGTAAATTTCATACAGGTTAACTTATACGTTCTACTATATCTCATGTCATTCATAACAATGAATTCATCTCATATCATTCATACACATAGATTAGTACATCACATGACACTCAATTAAGTATGGTCATATAGTTTAGTATTTCTAATCAAGCCCCCATCTATTATACCAATCATACAAGAGGGAAAATATGACTTAGTTAAGAAAAACCTAACACGTGATCGAAAACATACCCAACCACCCCCGGATCAGATCAACATTAAGATTGACGTAATAAAGGTATCAATGTGTGATGGTTTACATAAAAGTTTACTTTTTAACCTCATGTAATAAGGATTACTATAAACATAAACCATAAACATAAAAATGACACTATTTATGACATTTCTTGTGGTATACTCATTTATCCAATAAAAAACATGTGACACTTATATATGATGAGTGAACTCTATATCTTCATAAAATTCCCCACTCATACTGATTTTAACATCCCATCATAACCCATTCATTTCCATCACGATCATTGGCCTGGGATAAACTATGGATTTATCTCTAAGGGATAAATTATCATTCCACCTTAATGATATATGTGATATATAAGAATAAATGATAAAGTGGAAATACCTTTGTATATCATCATATTTTTTTATAATCTTAAAACAATGTTAAGAAAATACTGGCAAAAACATATACATATATGTTGATCCCACATCAAGCTTATACATAGAGACTTTAAATGTTCTTATGTTTTACTGATTTCATTGGTTTTAACAAAACATATTTCATGACCATGTAATACATGCTACATAAACATATAGTCATTTGTTACATCATCATGAAACTATATGACAAATCTACCCCCCTACTAAAATATTTAGTGAGACAAAATCTTTTATGTAATAATATCTAGATAATTTTGAGGTTTTGGATTCTTAATCTTGATATTCAACACTTGAAAATTATATAAAAATAGATTTATTTCATAATATTTAATGTTTTTTTTAATTTTACTATTTAGAATGGATAACTTGTAAAACTCTTATAAGAACACAAACTTTCTTAAATATTATTGGAAATAAGAAACAATATAACTCTTACATTAATTTCTTAATCTACCAATATATATCCAAAATTTGTATCAAGTACTTAGGATATTTTTTAATGAATTTCACTTTAATTAAATTGATATATAAATACACAACATTTTTATAATATTCATTAGTTTATTTAAATTTGAACTTCTCCATGTTCAATTTTATGACCTCATAGACTCTAAAAAGAATTATTTCTTAGATATATTACTCCAAAACAGAAATTTTTTTTGCACCGAAGTCATATCTCATATAATTTTAATTATGGGAAATTTAAAAAAAGTCATAGCACATGAGACTTTATTATAGAACATGTAATTTTAAATTTTGAGAAACAATTTGAAAAAAATATTTAAAATATAATATATTTTTATAATTTGTCATTATGATGAAGTATCATATTTGAATATCATTAAAAAAATTAATAATTCCATCCATATATTACATTTAATATTATGTTATAAACTAGATAAAAATATAAACCAAGTACTTCCAACAATTTTCATTTTTTTTAATTTTTTTTAAATAAAATATCTTCCCTTATCACATAAGAGAGAATGAAATAAAACAACTCAAGTTCATTAATATTATCAGTAAAGTTAAATCAATGTCTCTTACTTTGAAATAGAAACCCATTATTTCTCTCTAAACATAAACTCCTAAATTTTTTTCTCCAATTAATTTTCATTTTTTAAATCTTATAAACATACACGACAATTTTATAATTTAAATTTGGTATTATATATACTTAAAAATAGAATAATTAATTTCTATAACATAAAAACTAGATGTGGACTCACTAAGATGGTTCTTAAAAACATTTATATATTTTTTAATTTCATTTCCAATGTCCCAAACTACCTCAATATAAATACTTCCCTTTATTAGTGATGCCTTATTTTAGTTTTAGAGAAGTAATCATGTCTTACTCAACTACCCTAAATATTTTAAATATATTGATTAGAGTTTTGTAAATGTTGGAACAAAAGCTTATATCATTGTATTTGTTGTCAGTTAGAATTAATTCAGAAGCATTGATGTAATTATGGAATAAATATGGTGAGAATTTTTCTAATTTTTAAAATATAATGGCAACCAAGTTATACATTTTGAGATTTGTACAATTCCTAAAGGGACTCCATTGTCGCACATTATGACATCTTGGATTTTTAGTTATGCTCTTTTTTATTTTTAAGAGTGTTTCTCGGGTTCAAAGGGAATTTAGAATCATTTTGGGAGCTTTCAACAAAGCCTAGGACATGTTCTGCTTGCAAGACATTTTTACGATGTACGACTATGTCTTATGGCATAAATATGTCATGAAGAACATGTTGTAAAAATAGTTTTCATTGTAAACCCATTTATTCTATAAATCACCCATTTAGGTAATAAAATAGTCACTCGGGGTAAATTAACCCAAGGTAATGTATTTTTCGACGTACATGATTCATGAGATACTTGAACCATAGGAAAAAGGTTTACAACATAAATCCAAAATTCCCAGTATATTTTATTCTATGCTCACTTGACTCCTCATTTATTCATCGTACATTCCTTCCCCTTGAACCCTATCTCTCTTCCACGCAATTTTGGGTGTCTCCTCTCCTTATGGATTGATTTTTTTAGTGCTCAAGCTCCATGGTGGTTGTGTTGTGTCTCTCTTGGTAAGTGACCTTTATTCTTGCCCATTTCTATTTTTTATGGAAATGAATTTGGGATGAATTTATAGGATATGTTATCACCTATTAGTTCTTGTTTTACTCCTCTAGATCCATTGTGTTATCTTCTTTGGGGGTCTATTCCTTACTTTGATTATGGTGTGGCATTCATGGTTCTAGAGGTATGTGTGACCTAACCTCTCTATCAAACCTTGTTGTTGTGGATTTTAATTTTAAGATGTGGGAATCTATTCAATACCCTCTTTTTGTTGGTCTTTATTTCTTTTGGTGTTCTTGGATCCCGTTGTGGGTAGTTTTCGACCCGATTTTGAGGTGGGTGGTTCCATATCTAGCCTATGTTATGCAAATCATTGATTACTCTTGTTTTTTAATTGGTTTTATAAATTAAATTTCATGATTTACTAATTTGTGTGCATGAAATGAGTTTTTGGGGAAAAGATGGTTTCCCTTGTTTTGGTAAAAGAAAGATGATTTTCAAAGCATTGTGAAATGAATTTCAAAATGGGTTTTCAAATCATGTATTGATGAAAAAATGGTGTTTCAATTTTTTTGAAAACTTTAAGCCCTTTGAAATGATTTGATATGCCACACACGGGTGCCTTAGGTACTTAGGTGGGAGGTGTAGTATTAGGGCTCATATTTTGATATTGTTAGGAAGGTTCTCTTTTGAGGATGTTCTTGTATCTCTATATCGATATGTATTTCGATCTTAGACTTCACTTGACATTTTTGGAGGGTCCACTTTCTGGAGTGTTCTTCTATTCCCTAGAACCTGATGCATGGGTACTTGGGATTTGTAGTGCACACTAGTCATGACTGTTTTATTAGCGACATAGCTAACCTAACTATGAGTTATCCCTAGTGTGTTTATATTTTGTGTGTTGGATTTTTATTTCATTGGATTGATACCCCTATTTTTGATGAAATGGAAATGGTTTGCTAGATTTATTCATTGAAAATATTTTACCTGGATTTGTTTTAGAACTTTGGAAAGGGGGAAAATGTTTACCATAGTTTTGATATAAAACTATTTTACTACTTATCATGTGATGTTTTATAAATTGAGCATATGGGATTGTTTTATAAAGACTTAATATGGAACATCTGGGTGGGATCCCATTGATCTTGTTTAGTTCACACACTGAACACCCCTTTGGTGGTGTGTAGACCTGGTATTACCTTTTTATGTAGGAAAAGGAAAGGCACTACAATGAGGTGACAAGGTTTACATCAGATGGGTATGGGTGATTGGCGGTGAGATGGGGTGACCTTTTCCAATTTATCACATTGATTAGTTGTTAGTTTAGCTCTCCAATTTTGGTTTTAGTAGACACGTACCTTTGGTTTTATCTTACTTTTATGTTATATCTCTACATCTATTTCTATTTGGTTATGGAATATATTTCTTTTAGTTGTATACTACTATTTCTTTCTTCCATGTATATGTCTGTCATCTATCTTGTTTCAGGTTGGGAGAAATCATTCCCTCTTATTGTGTCTGATGTCTGAGTGCTAGTTGCCAATCCATGGGGATCATGAACGCCCTTCAAGTATGTGGTGTATTGGGTCAAGTACTAGTGTTTTAGGATAACATAGTTCAATTGTTTACAAATTGATATCAGATCCATGTTATTTTTGGTCTTGATTAGTTTTTATATATGAAATAGGATTTTTGAGACTTGAGAGGTAGTTTTTGATGAGTACTTAGATAGCTCTTACCATCAAGATACACAATTTACCATGGTATTTTGGGATGTGTTTATCCTATGTTGAGTTTTGACCTTGATCTCAGTTCCTTCTTTTAATTAACTTTTTTAATCTGAGGTTTTTTCTTTTTGTATGATTGTTTTCTTCTATTTTGTGTTGTGTAGAAATATGCCTCTAAGATGTATTCCTCAGGTTCCTTATGAAAGTGAAATGAGAGATGATCCTCAAGGTAATCCACCATTATTTAATAATCTTCTAGAGGATATTGTGTGAGCATTTCATGTCACAAACCAAAATGTACCATGAGTTCAAAACCCATTTTTTGAGGCATAGCTAGGTGTTGAGAAAGATAGAGATCAGTCAAGAGAGTTCCTATTTGAGAAGCCCCATCCTTTAAGGGTATGAATGAACCTCAAGATATAAAGGAATGGATGGAAAAGATCGATTAGGTCTTTGACTTCATGGATATGACTAAGACTATAAATGTGAAGTGTGAAATATTCAGGCTCAAGTGTCCCAATAAGTGGTGGTGTGATTCCATGGTATAGAAAAATAGGAATGTTTGTTTTGATTAGAGGGTTTCAAGACACTATTTTTTCAACAGTTCTTACCAGAATCTCTGATGATAAAGAAGTCTATGGAGATCCTCTCTTTGCAGTAGGAATAGAATTCGGTGTCGGGGTACACTAATCAGTTCACTGACCTTGTTCATTTTTCTCTACAAGTAGTGATGAATGACCAGTTGATAGCTTAGAAATACCTACAGGGTTCACAACAAGACATTCAATCATAAGTAAATATGATGACTCTTTCTACCTATGAAAATATGGTAGATAGGGATGTGATAACATATATGGATATGATGAATAATATTGGTCATTCTGCCCCTTCCCTTCCACCTAATAACAGCTTCCGTGGAACGCGGTGAAAGAAGAGGAAGTGACATGATCATTGTAGGGGTGGTGGAGGTATTTCACAGCTACATCCTTCCTCCACACCATAAAAAATATCTAAGACTGTGCCTATGACATGCTATCAGTGTTTCAAGGTAGGTCACACCCGACCTACTTATCCTGCATCCACTAAGATTTACAACGCTTGTTGCTACCGATCCCATATATAGAGTTTCTTCAAGGATATGTCTATGACTCGTTATAGTTGGGGTTATTTAGTTCCAAACGTTTCTATGGTGTAGTGATATGCTTCAAAGTTATAGGGATCCAGATAGAGGCCTCATGAGTGAAGCACCTTCATGCAGTGAATGAGTTTATGGTGGTGTTTAACGTGGGACTGGTGATAGTGAGATCTACCATTTTTGTTTTATCTTATATAGTAACTACCTTATTTGATAATAGTTCCTTTAATTAATTTGTATTTTTCCATCTTGATGATGTGATTAAACTTATTATGGACCTCATGTCCTTTTTTATGGAGCTGGAGATACCTCTTGTAAAGATAAAGGAACATGGGTTTTAGTGTCCATCCTATTCTCTATTGATAGCTGATATAGAGTAAGTATTATATTTACTTATTCTTGATTTGGATCTCTTTGATGTAATCATATAGATGGATTGTTGTATTTATCATTAGGATGATATTAATCAATATCATTAGTGATTCTCTTTCTTTGTTGCCGATGGGAGCTCTTGGGTGTTTCAGGGAGAGTAGAATCTGATTTTTGGTCGTGCAGGAACTTCCCATACAGAGCTAATGGGTTTTTTCTTCCATTTCTATTGATATCAATGAAATTTTTACTATTAGAGATATTCCCATAGTTGTAAGGGACTTTCTTTATGTATTCCCATATGACATTTATGGTGTTCCTCTAGAGAGGGAGGATGAGTTTATAATTGATTTAGTGTTGGGTACTCATCCAATCTTGATACCCTCTTATCATAAGGAACCAACAGAGCTAAAAGAGCTCAATATTCAATTGGATAATACGAGGGATAAAGGTTTTTCCCTAGCATTTCACTATAGACATACCATGTTCTATTTTCCAAAAAGGTGGATATTTCACTTCATTTTTTTGGACTATATAAAGTTAAACTAGGTTATGGTTAATAATAATAACACTTTCCCCCATATGGGTCTCTTGTTTAATCAGTTAAAGTGGGTGAGGTGGTTTTTGAAGATCAATCATTGCTCGGGTTATCATCAGCTCAGGGTTCGGGCATCTGATATACTGAAGATTTATTTCAAGATAAGGAATGATCATTATGAATATATTGTGATGAATTTTGGTATAAATAACTCTCCTAAATCTTTTATACCGTTGATGAATAGGATATTCCATCATTATCTCAACAACCTTTTCATTGTGATTATGGATGATATCTTGGTTTATTCATGATCTGAGTGTGATAATGAGAACCATCTAAATCTAGTTTTATAAATCTTGAGAACCCACTGATTTTATAATATGATTTCAAAATTTATTTTTTGGATTCAAGAAGTGAGGTTATTGGGACATGTGATTTCTAAACGTGGGAAATCGGTCAATCCTAAAAAGGTGAAGGTTGTTTTGTCATGGGAAGATCCACTGAACACCTTTGAGATAAAGATATTCCTAGGTATTTTTGGATATTATTCATGACTCATTAAGTATTTCTCAACTATGGTGTCACATTTGACTTCTATTACTAAGAAGGGGGTGAAATTCATATGGGATGTTAAGTTTTAGACTAATTTGATGAGTTGAATTGTCTTATAACATCAACATCTATTTCAGTCTTACCTAAGCCTTTTAAGGGTTATGTGGTGTACCATGATGCTTTTGGTGCTAGATTGGGTTGTGTGCTTATGTAGGAAAATCATGCGGTGGCCTATGTATATCATCGGCTTCTACCACCTAATAATAATTACCCCACTCATGATTTGGATATTTTCTTAGTTATGCATGCACTTAAGTGTTGATGGAATTATCTTTTTGGGGAGAGTTTCACAATATTTTCTAACTATAAGAGTCTGAATAATATTTTTTCTCAAAATGACTTGAATCTCAGACAAAGTTAGTTGGTGGAGTACCTTAAAATGATTTTTTGATATAGTATACACCTCGAGTAATGAAAATTTTGTTTCAAACTCCCTCAATAGAAAATTAAAATTGCAGTTTTTCTTAGAATTAAAGGAAGAGTCGAACCTTATGAGGATCTTTACTCAGTTGCATCTAGATTCTCAAGAGGATGATTTTGGTATAGTTTTGGATAGTGTTCAGTTATCATCATCTCTCTTTGATTATATTCTGTGGTTTTAGTAGTAGGATGATGATTTTAAAGGGATTAAGGATTCATTTTATGATGGGGAAACCATTTCTAGTTGGTCTCTCCCTTTTGATAATACTCTTCACTGTAGGGATCAATTTGTCATCCCAACATCTGTAACGAGTTCAGTTTTTTTACTGTCATAGTTCTTTTTGGGTCATTCATTTGAGTTCTATAAATACGTATCATGACATGAGAAGTCATTTTTTGTGGCTGGGTATGAAGAAATACATTTCTGATTATGTGTCCCACTATTACACCTATCAACAGATAAAGGTATATCATTTGAAACCTTCTAGTTTTCTCCATCCCCTTTGGTTACCAGTTTGGACATGGGATGAGGTGTCCATAGACTTTAATATTTGATTTCTATAAAATCCTCAAGGGAATAATACAATCTGGGTGGTGGTTTATCTGTTGATGAAATTTTCTCATTTTATTCTGATAAGGGACACCACTAAGGTTGAATATTAGGGTAAGATGTATGTATGGAGATCATGAGGTTATATAGGGGTTCTTTTATCATCTTTTTGGATGGGGATACCAGGTTTAATTCTAGATTCTATAAGAGTCTCTAAGTAGATATGGGGACTCAGGTCAGGTTGATCATGGCTTACCATCCATAGACAGACGGTCATATAGAGTGTGTTTTTTAGGTCATAGAGGATATGCTCTATGTATGTGTCTTGGATTTTGGAGGATCATAGGATAGAAATCTGGGATTGGTTGAGTTTTATTAATACAATAGTTACCAATTGTTGGTTAGAATGGAAACCTTCTAGGCATTTCATGGTCACAAATTTAGGTTCCCTCTTTTTTAAGTAGAGGTGGGTGAATCCATTATTTTTCTACTGAGTCTCATTCAAGACATGTTAGTGAGGATTAATGGTATATGTTGTCATTTGATTATAGTGAAAAGTTAGCAAAAATCATATGTAGATAATCGATTTCATCCTTTGGAGTTTTCCATAGGTGACTATGTTTTCTTGAAATTATCTCCTCAGTTGTGTCACTATCGACTTGGGAAGCAAGATAATCTAGCTCCAATATATTTTAGATAGTTTTAGTTTACTCAGCGTATTGGGTATTTTTCTTATTAGATTCCATTTTTAGCTTAGTTTATTGATATGCATGAAATTTTCTACATATCACAGCTCATGAAGTACCATCCTAACCCCTCAAGTTTTTGAGTTGGAAAGAGATCGAGTTAGAGCCATATGTTTTAATTATGTAGAAACATGTAGAGATTGTTTATTATTAGGTGAAAGTATTGCATGGGAAGTCTATTTTATTGGTAAGAGTGGTATAGTGACATGGATCATATTCTCATGAGACCTAGGTTCGTGTATCATCAGTGAGGGAGTAGTGGCCCCATCTCTTTTTGGATAACCCTTATTCTGCATGAATTCTTAGGGATGAAAAGTCCTATGGTGGGGAGATTTTAATATCCTGGATTATAAGGTATTATCTTTTTTATGTTTAAGAGTGTTTTTCTCATGTTCATAGCGAATCATGAATCATTATAATATTTTTTAGAAGAGATTGGGATAGTTCCTGCCTATAGGATGTTTTAAAGGTTCAAGACTATGTATCACAGTGTAAATATTTTACAAGGAACATGACATGAAAATGACTTGTGGCATAAACCCATTTATTTCTAAATCACCCATTTACCTTATAAAATATTATCTTAGGGGGAATTTACCTGAGGTGATGTGTTTTTTAGTGTACATGATTCATGATAGACTTACAACATAAGATTTATGTTTAGGATGTAAATATAATGTACCATGTAGATTATATTCTCTAATTACATAACTCCACCTTTATTCATCGTGTAGGATTCCCCTAGAACCCTATCTCTCTTCGAGGTGATTTTGGATGTCTCCACTCCTTCTAGATCACTTTGTTCAGTGCTCTATCTCCATGGTGGTTATATTACATCTCTCTCAATAAAAGAGATTTCTGGTTCTTCATTTTCATTGGTCACCGTAGTGGTGTTGGGTTATGTTTATAGGATTCATTGATCACATGTTTATTTTTGTTATATTCCTCTAGATATGTTGTGTGATCTTTTTCTAGGGGTTAGTCCTTACTTTGTTGGAGGTGCCGTGTGCATGGTTCTCAAGATATGTGAGATCTAACCTCTCCACCAATCCATGTTGTTATTTACATTGATTCTAAGACGTGGAATCAATTTTAGGGCCTCTATTTTTTGTTTTTTTTGTTCCTTATGGTGTTAGTGGATCCCATTGTGGGTAATGTTCAACCCGATTTTGAGGTGGGTTGTTCTGTCTCTAACCTATGTTATGTGAATTTTTGATTGCTCTTATTTTGTTAAATAATTTTCTAAATGAAATGACATTATTTAGTACTTTTTTTGCATTAAATGTGTTTTTAGGAAATGATGGTTTCCCCCTCCTTTTGGAAAAATGAATATTCATTTCAAAGTAATGTGAAATGAATTTCTAAATAGGTATTCAAATAAGGTTTGGATGGGGATTTTTTTTGAAACTGTATTGTGAAATGTATAATCCCTTTGAAACAATTTAATATGCCACACATGGGAGACTTGGGAACTTAAGTGGGAGTTGTAGTATTGGGGATTATATTTTGATATTGTTGGCAAGGTTCAATTTTTGGGGTGTTCTTTCATTCCTGGATCAATATGGATTTAGCTCTAGGTCTTAACTTGACATTGTAGGAGGGTTCAATTTCTGAGGCGATCATTTGTTCCCTATACCTTGATGCATGGGTACTTGGAACTTCTTGTGCACACTAGTCATAACTTCTATACAAGTAACCTAGCTAAACTGATAGTGAGTTATCCCTAGCATGTTTATGCTTTTTGTGTTGGATTTTTATTACTTTTTCTTAATATCCTTATTTTGATGAAATGGAAATGGTTTGATGGATTTATTCATTGAAAATATTCTACCTGGTTTTGTTTTAGAACTATGGGAAAAGAGAAGTTTTTTACCATGATTTTGATATAAAATAGATTTAATTCTTATCATTTTATGTTTTATAAATTAATCATATAGTTTTTTTGTACAGAGACTCGATATGGAACACCTGGGTGGGATCCCATTGAGCCTGTTTAGATCACACCACACACACCACTTTGGAAGTGGGTAGACCTGGTATTGTATTTTGATGTATGAAAAGGCAAGGCACCGTAGTGAGGGAGTGAGGTTCCTTTTAGCATGAATAGTTGGTGGTGAGATGGTGGGATTTCTCCCACTTATCACATGGAGTTTTAGTTTTTTATTTAGATATATTTTTCTATTTTTTTTCAAACTTACCTTTGATTTTTGTCAATTTTTCGAGTTGTATAACTCTAGTTGTTTCTATTTGGTTATGGAATATATTTAGTTTAGTTTTATTCTATTGTTTCTTTTTTCTATGTATATTTATTAAATGTATCTTATTTTATATAGGGTGAAATAATTCCCTCTTTTTTGTGTTTGATGCTTAGGTACTAGTCGTCATCTGGTGGAGATCGAGAATGCCCTTCGAGTATGTAGCGGATTGGGTCAGGTACCAATGTTAGAGGGTAACCTGGGCCGATCTGTTACACAGATAAGAGTTATTAGAATCATTATATAAGATTAATTTCTATCATGAGTTAAAAAATAGAAAATGATGGAGAAGTCCTCTATGATAATGAGAGTTATTGGACCATTCTCTAAGAGTTATTTCATAGAAAAGTTATTTTCTTAAGAGTCGTTACTACTTTATAAGAGTCATTGGACCATTATGTAAGAGTCATTTCATAGAAAAGGGGGTTTTATAAGAGTCCTAGACACTTCTTAAGAGTCATTAGACCATTCTCTAAGAGTCATTTCATGGAAGATCAAATTTCATAAGGTACATTGAAAATATCATAAGGGTCATTGTTAATTTCATAATGGTAACCTAGATTTTTTAAGGGTTATATAAGGCTATGTAAAATTCAATAGTATATAACATAAGAGCAATTCAATGACTAAGGGTGAAATGTAAGTGTTATTTCCTTTATAATTTTTTTAAAATTGTTTGAGAACTATAAAGAACATAAAGGTCATCAAAACAATTTATAAGATCCATCTTTAATAGCACATGTAGATTTCTTGAGAGTCATTTCAATAGCTCAAGGGTATTTTATAAGGATCATTCCTATTATTATTGATAAATAAGACTCATATCAAATATAGTGTGAGCTATTACCTTGGGTAAATTCAGTCATTTACAAATCATAGTTGTAATTTTTAGTATAATGAAGAAGATTATTTCATGATTAAATTAGGATTATGCAATGATATTATTAGTATAGTTCCCCAGGCTAGACTAACTACTGATAGGGGAAGGGTGAATGAATGTTTTATTTTTATGAATTCATTTTCTTTCAAATTTAACCTCTTGAAATTGTTAAGGTTCTCAATCTCCTCTATATTATCACTCAATCTCACTTTGTGTGCAGTGGTAGTAGTAGAGAGAGAAGAACAAAATATTTTCAAGGTTCAGTACGAAGACCTACTCTTTACCATGTTGGTCCCCCAAAATGGATTCCTCACTATCAAACAAGTGATTTCAATTCTACATCTCTAACCGATATACTCTATTTTCTTACAGCTCCAACTGAAAGTCTTATGCTCCGAATCCAATTGAGAGACTCCTTATGCTCCTGGATCCAACTAGAAGACTTCAGATGTTCCCAGTACCAACTAGAATAATTCACCTCTGATGAAGGCTTGATCCATAATAGGATGATCTTTAATACTATTCCATGATATTATAAGATCTTACTTGCTCATGCACTCTTCAAGTATCCTTGATAGCCAATAATGATGTATGTCGACCTTTCTCAATTAATTTTGATCACCTATAATGACCAATTTCCTCAGTGAAAAAATGATCATTCTATGATTCCTTCTGTAAAAAATTCTCAAACTCACTTAAATGTGTTCAATAGGAGCACACAATGTTCTTCAATATTTTATGCAAGACAAAACTTTCAAAAAACATGAACTTATTCTTCTTGATTTATCAACTCACTTCAATAAAGTATACATCATGTATGGATTGTATAGAATACAAATTATTTTGGGTATAACAACTATGAATGAATAGATTTCTTGGGTAGCATGCTACCTTTTTTTACTTTATTATTCATTGTATCATGCAATGTGCGTGATCTAACCAAGTTTATATGACATGTTCACTGCCTTCACATGATCTAAGTGTGGCTCATTAAATACCTTAACATAAGAAAATAGGTTCTTCACAAGATCTCAAGTATGTACACAACCTCCTTTTAAAGATATCAATACAATATCCAAATACTCCTTCATAGCACATGATATGTTGTTCATAAGTCTATCTAAACCCCTTCAAAAGATACATATTGTCTCACGGGTTATTTACGCGTAAGAAAGGTTCTACCCACAAGATTGACTTCGTGGGATAGTGATTTGTATTTGGGTTTATCTTAAACCCCATTATGAGACCTATATGACTCACGAGTGGTATTTTTCATGACCCCGGGTGTGTTTGTGGCTTATCCTTCTTTCACATGAATGAATCACGTGAGTGTATTCCTTATACTTTATTTTACACAACCTAGATGGTTTTCATTAATATACTTTATTCACATAGCATAGATGGTGTCTGAAAATTCCTTCTCATCCATCTTTGTGAGACATTTTTTTTCATCTACAGATACCTTCAAAAGACAATAAGTTTTATAGGGTCTCCTTTACATGATCGAATCACACAGGCCCCTCTATTTTAAGAGTTTCTCTTAGGTTCTCCAAAAATAAAAAAAACCTCTTCTCTTCAATGGTTTATATAGGAAATGATTTATTTCCAATATACACTTTTCATGAAATGTGGAAACTTCTTCTAACACCCCAAATATCTCAGTATATCATGAATACTAATATTCCTGGCTTCTCTAAGAACCATCGAGGTGATCATGCGATCACATGATCACTTATCTTGATCATGTGGAACTTTGTTAAGCTTCTTGTGATTCCTTTATGAGACCCCTTTTGCACACTTTGGTGGAAATCCTCCAAATAATCCAAATAAATACAAACAAAAATTCTGGTATACTATGAGATCTTCATGTGTTCGAAAATATTTATGTGACAACATCAAGGTTATCTCACAACTATCATAATGTCTCGGTGACTATCTGTTGTTCTTGTAAAACATTCTTATAGTGGCTCATTGACTATCACCATGGGTCACATAATCTAAATATCATCATGTTATATGTTATTTAATTCACATGGTAGCTTTATACGATGGTCTCATAGCATCTCGTATGCATGCAATACATTGATTGCATGCATGTGCTCAGTTTGATCGATCTTGTATTGATGACATGGTAGGATTATTTTACATGGCTAGTTGTCTTCATACAACACATAAACCACATTGATAGGTTGAAGATGAAGGTTCATTTAAATAATATTAGTGTGAGATCTAATTGGACGGTGTAGTTAAATTTCATATGAATTCCCACATTATGTCTGAATTTTTAAGATGTGGGAATAGTACCACAAACTTTAGTGTTCCAAACAGGATTTATGTCTAGTCTGGGGAATAGTATAAAAATAAACCACTTCCAATAGTGTCCATAAATCCCTTTGATACCACCTCGTATCGGTTCCCCTTATAATTATGCCACCCCACACGGTGGCGCCACCTCTAAGACCATGATCCTGTGGGCCTCACACATGGTCCTTCTCCTCCGCTACTCACTAGTTCTCTCGGGATGGTTCCCCTGGCCATGGTCGAACTCTAGGTCCCACATGTGGATGGGGTCAATATGAACTTGGATCACTCAATGGGATGACCACTTTTTTTAATAAAGAAAACTATTATATTACTTAGAAAATTCCTAAGTAATTAATATAATTCCAAGACAATTCTCAACCCTCAAATACATTTAACATGTCCTCTAAATATCTTTTAACACCATCTTCAAATCATCATACAATTAATATTTCAATTTCATGGGATTTATAACTTTCTTCATAAAAATCAACATTTTCATGGACTTCACTTGTTATATCCAATGTGAAAACTCCTTCACACAAGTCTTTAAGCATTAAATCATCAAAAAATTTCAAGGATAATTGTCCAAGCATGAAATACAATTCTATTAGATTAATCCATAATTATTCTATATGCATCATCACTTATCATCACCATCTTACTACACATATTTACATATCATTGACAACTAATACAACACTGGGCCCAAAAATCTCCCCCTTTTTATTTTTATGTCAATACCTTCTCTGAACTCTTTTTAAGAGTCAATATGTCTACTAAAAACTCCCCCCTTTGACAATCAGATGAAAAGGATTAGTGGGGGATTCATCTCATATCTTATACAAATATGAAAATTCCAAGATCAATTATAGGAGAGGAATGATCTCACTTAGTCCTCTTAGAAAATAGCCTTTAGTTAATTAAATATAATTTGATGTGGGATAACCTAATGTAGAAAATAAAATAGATACAACCATGGATGTATAAGCAATCCATTAACATAATTAATGTAAACAGAATGATTAGAATATCTCAATTATCATTCAAGGCACTTTAAATAAATAGATTCATTAATGAAATGTTAAATCCTGCACATAATTCAAAAAACAAATCATAAATTTTGGGTGAAAAAGTTAAATCCCCCTCAAGGGATCCAAACTTTTCTTCCATTTCATGTAAGTTATTAGACTCTATGAAGAACAATCTCATATTTCTATCTATAAATGAAATCCTCAAATATCTCCTTTAATTCCCTGCATTGTTAGTTCAAAACACATAAAATAATAGGGAATAACGAGTTTTCTCTTGGTTTATCAAAAGTAACATTCAGACTAAGAGATTTTGGTCAATATGTTCCATTCTTTTCTACTAATCTCAATATGGGGAGATTTCTTTAGAAACATTATTTTGTTTTGAGTCTCATCAGTTTGATAATCTTCTTTCTTCCCTTGAACTTTATCTTTGTGTTGAATAATTGTTTCAAACCCAGTTCTCTGGATATTCAAGTTTCCAACTATGGATGATTTCTCATAAACTTCCACCTCATTTTATAATACGACTTACTTTACTTTAGATTTCGTAAGGTTCCCAACTTACTCCAATTGTTTAGATAGTTTCAACTGATGTGTTCAAACAACTAGGTAGTCTTTCTTAACATTTTCAATTTTATAAAAATAATTACATGAATTTTCATTGGTTTTCTTTTATAACCTATCCCCTTTCATAGAATAAGGAACTTATCCTTCCAACCATGTCATGTATACCTCAACTTTGTGACCTTCTAAACTATATCGACCACAAAATTCATACAAAATATGAAATTTTTGTGTGTATATAGATGTGGTGAATATTTTTTCATAGGTTTTTTTCTCTGGGATTTTGTCCTATGATGCTCATTGAAATTATCCATTGATTATTTCCTAATTCCTGATAATTACATATAAAACCAATAATAATAGGATTTGTGACCATGGTTACCACAACACCAATAAAAGCATTGAAACTTTATTTTCCTAGATTGGTTCTAGATGAATCTAGATGTATGTTGTTATTATCTTTTCTTGAGGAGGTGTGGCCTTCATGGCACATTTTTTTCTTCCCCATATGTAGGATATTACCTCTAATTATCCTTTTCCCTCACATCCTTAACATTGGGTTTCACAACTTCACTATTAGAAGAAATATTTCCATAAAAAATGATTAAGTTCACTTTTACCTTTCTTCTCACCAGCTTGAGAAGTTTCTCCCTTAATCTCAATAGATTTTTTGAAATCTTTTCTAGCTATATTCATATCATTTTGAACTATGATACATATGGATTTTATCTCAACTAAATATTTTTCTATAGTAGTCAAGTTATCTTCAAGATCACATATAATCTTTTCTTATTTAGAAAATTTTAATTTGTGCATCTTGATCTCACTAAAAAAAGATACTTCTTTCATTACCAGATCCTTATTTTATTCATCAAGAGGAACCATATATTCCTTATTATTTTCAGTTGTTAATTTATTTTTTTATTTCTAAATATTATTCATTTCTTTCTTAAGACATTTGATCTGTTACATGCAAAATTATAATTGTTCTATCAGCTTCCACTCAAGTTTTATTTGTTACTCTTGATCATCAATACTTCTTAATGAATTAGTTCTTCTATTTTTTTTGGAAAAGAAACCAAATTTATTATCTAAATAAAAATATGATGATGAATATTTATTATGATTTCTCATAAGATTTATTTTTTTACTATAGTATTTATTATTTTTATTATCCCATTTGTGTTTATTGGATCTATCATCCTATGATTGTAATTCTGATTCTAATTATGATTCTAATTTTTATTTTTCAACGTTATTCCTTGGACACTTCTTGAAAAAATGACCAATTATACCACAATTGAATAATTCAGGTGGTTGTTTTTTATTTTCCTTCCATTTTCCCTTCTCTATCCCTTTTGATATAAGGAAAAAAATGTGATTGAAGTCATTATCATCCTCATCACTGTCTAAATATTAAAATTCTTCAGTCTCTTCTTCTTTGAATTTTTATTTTCTGATGGCTTTAAAGGCCATTTAAATTTTATCTTTTTTCTTGAAAGATAGAGTTTTTCTTATCTAATAAGCTATGAGAATGTTGTGAAGTTCATCAAGAGATAAATAATCTATTTATTATCAGGTTGAGACCTATAAATCAAAATGATCTGGAAAATTCCTCATCTATTTTTTGACAATGATAGAGTCATATGACTTCTCACCAAACCCTTAAATGTTGCTAACTATCTAATTCACTTTGTAATAATAGTCATTAATACTCTTTTCATCATTAATTTTAATGTCCTCAAACTTACTCCTCCAATATTTTAATTTGGATTCCTTGAATTTGGAATTCCCTTCATATCCACTTCAGAGTTTATCCCAGATCTCTTTAGTAGTTTGGAGACCCATGAACTTGGTGAAGAACATTTCTATTAGAGAAATCAAGATGGAATTTTGAGTCTTTCCATGTAACTCCATATTTATCTTATCATATTATTTCATGGCTGTATTGTCAGCAATGGGCGGAAAACCCACTGTTACATCATCTCTCACTTATAGGTTGAGTGATAAGAGATAGGATATCATCATATTTTTCCAACTCTGATAATTCTTACCATAAAATGTTAGAACACCTCATTTGTTTATAGAATTATCATTAATCATCTATTAGAATTCTTCTTGGATATTTAGAGGGAACATAACCCTATGATACCACTTATAGTGCCTCAGGACGAATTGACCACTGAGAGGGGAGGGGTGGATTAGTGGTTCATTTTTATGAATTCATTTTATTTTAAATTAAACATCTTGAACTTGTTAAGGTTCTTGATACTCTCAATATTATCTATCAATATCACATCATGTGAAGTGGTGGTAATAGAGAGAACAACACACAATATTTATAAGGTTTGGTACAAAGACCTACTCTTTACCATGTTGGTCCCCCAACATGGATTATTCACTATAAAACAAGTGATTAAAATGATCCAAATCCAATCAAGAGACTTAGTTATTTTATAACTCCAACTAAAAGACTTCTGATCCAGCTCCAACCGAGAGACTCATTCCTCTTTTAACTCCAACCATAAGACTTTAACTACTTTTAGAACCAATTGGAAGACTTCACCTATGATTAAGGATTGATCCACTATAGAATTATATTTAATATTTCTCCATGATATTGTTAGATTTTACTTTATATTGTATTCTTCATGTATCTTCGACAACCACTAAAGATGTCTATTGACCTTGATCAATTAATTTTGATCACCAGTAATGTCCATTTACCTCAATTAAACAATTATTGGGCGATGATTCCTTTTGTCTCCCAGCCTCACTTAAATATGTGTAAGAGGTGCACATAATTTTCTTCAATATTTCATGTAGGACATAACTTTCATAAACTTTAATTTGTTCTTATTGAATTATAAACTCACTCCAATCAATTATATTTCATGCATTGATTGTATGGAATCCAAATTGTTTCAGGTATCTCAATTATACATGCATAGATTTCCTAGGTAGAATGGGTTTCATGAAACCTTTGTATTCATTTATTACTCAAAATATCATGAAAATTTCATGATCTAAATAAGTTTATATGATTTATTCACTACCTTTGTATGACCCAAGTGTGTCTCACTAAATTTCTTCATACAAGAAAATAGGCAGTTCACAAGATCTCAAGTTTTTCCACAACCTCCTTCATAATATCTCAAGACACTATCAAAAGTCTCCTCCAAAACATAGAAGATGTTTTCTGTAAGCCTATCTTAACCCCATCATAATACAAAGATTGTATCACATGTTACTTTCTCATAAGCAACGTTCTATCCATGATATCTCCTTCACATGACAGTGTTTTTTCCACAGATTTGTCTCAAACCCCTTCATGAGACCTGGATGGCTCATGAGTGGTATTTTTTATGACACTGGGTGTTTCCACGACTACTAATTTTGAGTGAATGAGTCACATGAGTGTATTCTTCTTATCTTCTTTTGCACAACCTAGATGGTTCACAAGAATATCCTTTATTCGTGTGACACATATGGTGTCTGCGTCTTCCTTCTCAACCAAATTTGTGAGACATTTAGTTTTTCTATGGATTAATTTTAAATACAATAAGTGTCTATAGGGAATTATTTTTGTGATCAAACCAAATAGGATCCTCTATTTCGAGAGTTTCTCACAGGTTCTTAGAAAACCAGCAACAAAACTCTCTACTCTTCCTTGGTTTATATAGGAAAGGATTCACTACCTATCTCCATTTTCATGACATGTGAGGACTTTTTATAATGAACCAAAGATCTTGGAATATCATGAATGCTGATATTCTCAGCTTCTCCAAGTACCATTGAGGTGATAATACAATCGCATGATCACTTCACTTGATCATACATCATGTCCTTAAGTTTCTTGTGATGCCTTAATGTGGCCCATTTTCCACACTTTGGTGGAAATCCTACAACTAATAAAAATAAATCCAAATGATAATTTAGGTTAAATATAGTATCTTCACTCGATCATAAATCTTTATGTGAAAGTATCAAGGTTGTATCGCAACTATCGTGATGTCTTAGTGAGTATCTTTTTTTCTTGTAAAACATTCTTGTAATGTATCATTGACGGTCACCATGGGTTGCATGATCTAAATATCATCATGTGATATGTTTTTTGATTCATTTTACAACTTTATGTGAGGACCTCATAACATCTTACATGCATGAAAGACATGTACTGCATGCATTTTCTCAGTTCGATCGAGCTTATATCGATGACTTGGTTGGATTATTCTCCATGTATGGTTGTCTTAATGCATTGTAGAAACCTAATTGATAGGTTAAATATGATGGGTCATTTAAATAAACTCAACATGAGATCTAATAGGATGGAATAGGTAAATTACATCTGAAGTCCCACTTCACGATTGATATTTTAAGATGTGGGAACAGTACACCACACTTCAATGTCCCACATCAGATTTACATCTGGTATGGGGAATGGTATAATAATAAATTACTTCTAATAGAATAAAAAAATCCCTCATGTACTACCCCGTACCAGTTCCCATTGTCACCATGTTTTCCCGCACGGTGGAACCACCTCTGTGCCTATGCTCATACAGGCCTCACACACGAGCCTGATCCTCTTCCAATCGCTTGTTCACTTGAGCTGGTTCCTCTAGTTGTGGTCGACCTCCAGGCCCCACATGTGGTTTAGGTCGAGTTGGCCTTGTATTTCTCAGTGGTCCAACTTATTTTTTAAATAAAGACCACCATTATATTACTTAGAAAATTCCTAAGTAATTAATATAATTCCATGACTATTCTCAAACTTTAAATACATTTGGCATAGACTTCAAATATTCTTTAATACCATCTTGAAATCATCATGAAATTAATATTGAAATTTCATGTCCTTTGTAACTTTCTTTATGAAAATTAACATTTTTATGGAATTCACTTATTATATCCAATGTGAAAACTCCTTCACACATGTCTTTAAGCATTAAATATCAACATAATCAATCATTATATTTTTTCAAGGAGAATTTTATGAGCATGGAATCTAATTCCATTATATGAATCCATAATAATTATCATACCATAACCACTTCTCATTATCATATAACTACACATATTAGAATATCATTAAAAACAAATGAAACACTGGGTCCAATAATTAAGAATTTAAAATGTAGGGAGTGTACCTATTCAATTCTTGATAAAGATATCATCACGACTCATAGATTCACATCGTGTGTCTATATGCATGGAAATATAATTAATCATATGTTATGATTAATAATTAATTCAAAAAATAAGAGTTAAACTCATGGATTTTTTAGAAAAGTGAATACCATGATTTATGAGGAATATCATGAAGATTATGCAATTTTAAATGGATGGTTTACCCAGTGAAGACTTTGTGAAACTTCTATATATAAAATATGGAAATTATCATGTGTATAATTTAAAAATATAATATTGGTGTATCTTTTATGGAGTTTTTCTATATCAAAAATATGATAAATATTTTTGGGGGAAGACTTAGGCAATAAAAGTAAAATTAGGTGAAGAGAGATAGAGTCATCATTGCTTCTATCAAAAAAATATTTGGAGAGAGGAATAAGTAAAGATTATAAATATGGGAAAAAGTGACATACTTAAAGATCTATAATTGTAGAATAAGAAATAAATAGAATGATAAAACCCATCCTAGATCATTTTTTATATTATATTCTTGAAAATAATATAATAAACATGTGTGTTTCATCTTTTATTTGTATCCCTTAACCTAAAGTAGTGTGAAATATGTAAAAAATATGAAGTTATCTTAGGATAAATAGTTAATCCTTACTAAACTTCTATAATACCTAAAATGGATAGTACTACATTATATTATATCAGAAAACTATCAACATATGATCCTTGAACTTTCGCTTTGTGGTGAACTAATTAAAAATCACATGTACTTGCATTTATTTTCATTACCTAGAATGTGTGTGGGCATGTAAAGAGGTAAAAACCCTATTTATTATTTATAACATGAGGATAAGATCCTATAAAAGAAAATAAAACTATCTCACCCAAATTCACCCCCTCTAAGGGTGTATTAATCTTCTTTTTTCAATAAGTGGTATCATATCCAAAGGCTTTAGGTGATAAAGCTATCTTCTTTTGTTCACTCTATATGGAATAATATGAAATAAAAGGGATTTCTTTTATTTGATTGATACAATTATAAAGTTTTGAAGAATAAAATAAGATATAACCTATGGACACTTGGAATCAATGTTTTATCTTCTACTATACATGGAACACATGTTTATGATTCTTTTAAACTATCCATGATCGATGTAGGTAAAAAACTACTTGATTTTGATATTAATGCATTGAATAATTTTTCTAGCATACTATCAAGAAAAACTTACATGAATGTGATGAGTTCCACCAATAAAAATTCTATATGGGATAATTTATCCAATATCAATAAAGGTTAAAGTGAAGTTAAATAATAAATAATTTAAGTTTTACAAAATTAGATTTATGATTTGAAGATGTATATAGATCAAAATATTAATGGGGTTTTCAATCATATTATTGAGGTTATTAGAGAAATATGATGAATTTATGCATAAATAAAGGATTTAGATATTTTGAATAAGTTATTAAGGAGGTTTCCACCCCTTTTAAACCAAAAATGTTCTTCTCTTGAAGAAAGAAACATGGTAAATCTATCACTGGATGACTCACATAGTGGTTTAGTGGCCTATGAAATTTGAGTATATATATAAGGAACATAAAACCATAAAAACAAGTAAATGGAACTCAAATACATGGATAATCTAAACATAAATAAGGATAAATATGAAAAGAAAAATTTAGATAATGAGTTTCTATCATTGGTGGAAAGAAAATTCAAAAGGGTGGAGTATATTTAATGTCAAGATACCTTTTTTTTATGTGTCGTGGTTAGACACATTATTGTGAGGTGTCTCATGAAATTAAATGGAAATGGAAATGAGATGGAAATCATACAAAATTATTGATATAAGGCCCCTCTAGAAATAGATTTAAAACCAAGAATCTCTTATACAAATAAGTTTAAAAGAAAGATCCTTGAAATAAAAGAAGAAGAAGCTAATGGAGATTACCTAGAGGAAGAACTGAATTAATTTAAATATGATATATAAGATTATATGATGTACTCCATTGAAAAAAATATAATAGTGAAAATGACCATCAAAATAAGGGAATTGTGGACCTCAAGGAGAAATTGGAAGGATACCTTAAAGAGATTGATATTAAAAGGAATAAAAACAAGAAAATTAGTAAATTATTTAAATAATTTTCAAAGTTTTTGGATAAACATGAAGCTAAAATATAACAAAAAATGATATGAAATATCAAACAATTATTCATGAAATATCATAAGGAGTTTTATAATTTAAACTAAAAAATGAAGAACAACCCATGATGATTTATGGTCTTAACACTTGTGTATATGAAAGAGATAAGAGATTTTAATCTCATGAAAAGAAAATGTTACTTTGAGAAGAAATTTTGAATCTAAAATAAATTCAAGTGATCCAAAGAAGAAGCTATATTTTGGAAAATTATCAAATACATAATTGTTAGAAAGAGAAAAATGAGACAAAAACTTTATTAAGAAACTCTTAGATGAACAAATACCTAGATGTATGAGTAAAATTGTACTTGGATGTAGTAATAAAATCTCAAAAATTAGAGTAGTGTTAGGCTATAACAAAGTGAAATAGAAGGTTATGGAAAAACCTCTATCTTTGAGGGGTAATAAAAAACTGGGGACATATATAAAATATGGAGACATATGGAGAATCAGAAGTGGTGTAAAGTCCTTGACCCAAGTAGAACATATTTGATGGTTAATTTATTACATTGGAATTAGACTCAAGAGATTTCATCCCAAAGGACTGAATAGTTTAGTAGTCTTGGAAAACTAGATACATATTAGAATTTCACATGAATTAAAAAACATGAATTACAACAAAGCATTTTATTTGAGATCATATTTATTCCCTATATAATGTCCCTATATATAAATCAGAAAAAATTTCCTGGAATCTTGGAGAACGGAAACATAAGAATAGGGTGATCTTAGATTCTCTGCAAGGGTAAGTATATAGTAGAAGCTGATAAGGTATGAATAATATAGCAGGAATAAGTGATAATAAAATAATTCAATAGAAATAATACCATGAGCTATAAAATCATCCATGGATATTATAAAAAATAAAATAATCTCATGGACATAGAAAACTAACCTCATAACGAAGGAATGAATAATACCAGACATTTGAAACATACCATTGAGGCCTTGTTCCAAGACATCTGAAATACCATCTAGTTTATGTGTTAATACATCTATAAAAATGGTTAGGGCCTTGACCAAAACCCAATCTAATATGTCTCATCAGACCTACCAATGCTTCGAGGGGCTATAGTGGGACCCACCCATAACTTACTAAGTATAATTAATTCCTTATATAAAAATTTTAAAACATAATAAACATAAAAATTTGTATTGAATAACTATTATATGAAATGTTAATAATTTCCATAATCAATAAATATAATCATAAACCATCCAGATTAATATGGTGAATTGTATCAAAGTAGTACATCCTAAACCAAAATGATCTTAAACCATTAAAAGAAATAATAACGATGGTATCATTACAAAATATTATCAATGAATCATAATTTAAATAATAGGTTTTTCATTGATTAATAGAAATACTATTAAAATTCCATTAAAAACATTCTTAAGAAGAATATCCTTTTCTATTTGAAAATAAATTTCAAAAAAAATTCTAGAATATTAGGGAAAAATTTTCTTTAAAAATTTTCTTTAAAATTTATAAAGGAATATTCAAATAAATCGGTGTTCTTGAAGGCAGGTAATTCTATATGTTCCATAAAAAATATTCCTTTCCTATTGTTGTAAAAAGGTTAAAAGTACTTTATTTGGAAAATGAAAAGAATAATCATTTGAAACCATTTTATAAAAATTAAAATATGGGTAAATATGTATTTAATAAATCATTTGGATATTTTTAATATATTAGTTTTTTAGAAAACATGGATATGTAATAAAAAGGGGTTTCAACTGAAGAGAGAAATGAAGTTGGTTTTCTATAAAAAAATTATTTTGGTCTCTTCTATTATTAAAGAGAAAGAAATGAGATGAAAAAATATATTATACATAAATAAATATAGGTTAATAAAATTCATTAGTTTCTTGAAATATATATTATAGGGTTATATCATCGAAAACTTGATTATGAACAATCCTTATAAATAATGAGATTGTAACATAAACCTCTACCACTTTGGTGAATTCTAAATCATAAGACCCACAAGAGAAATAACATAAAAAGAAACTTTAAATTCCATAAAGTTAAATGGATTCAAGATATAACATATAAAATGGTTTTTATATACACCACATAAAATAACTAAGTGGTGAACATGGCATACGTCTCACAGAAGTAAAAGTGAGACGAGAACCCCTTACTTGAGGCCTGATTTCCTCTATATATGTATTTACCTCATATATAATAAATATATATTCATTATAAATATATTAAATAACCATAATAATATATTTATATCATATATGTTTTACTTATAGTTTTTTATGACCCATTTATTAGCAATTCTTTGCTAAAATCACTATTTCAAGTGATAATTGTTTCATTTTTCATATATGTTTCAGTTCGGTAATTTTGGTAATTTTAATTTTATCATGGTTATATAATATTAAGAATTTTTAACATGATATAAATATCATATATAATAATTATATAAGTATTTATAATATTCCCTAAAATTTAGTGATGGGAAGATGAGTTACATCGCTCAGAGAGCTGTTAGGTCGTACTTACGCATAAACAATGTTAGTATTTTTTAAAAATATGGAATGTAAGAAAGGTAAATAATATTTAACATTTAAATAACCATTATTATATAAAATATTTCATTTATATTCATGAAATATTTCATTATTTCCATCCATTTTAAAATAAAATGAAAAACATTTCACATCGCTATGTGGAGGCAGTAGTCCACACGTATGCAAAAGAGACATCATTGTTTTCCAATGGGATAGAAGGTAAGAAGGTATATTATATATTATAATTGAATAAGTTTATTAATTTCTTAAATATAATATAAATATGTTAAATTAATCATTATATCCATCCAAGGGAGGTGGTGATGGGAAGCGAATTACATCGATTCGTGTGACGGTAGACCACCATAAACATGATCGACTGTTTTATTTCTCAATTGATAGAAGACGACATGGATATAGGATATGACATTAACATAATAACATATAATTATATAGGATATAATATTGTTATTATTTTATCATATTTATAGAATATTTTAAGGAGATAGAGGAGGAAGTAAAATGAAAATACATGGTTAAGAACATTTCATCTTCTTTAGAAAACCTCTTTAGGTTTATACCTAAAGCCTTTCTAGATTGAATATATTATCAAAATAAGGCTTATAAGATGTGTTTAGGGATTTATTTTAGATATTTGAGTAGTTGTTGGATGAAAAAAAGTCTTTGGAAGTATAAAGAGGATAGGGGAACAAGTGGCCTTTAACAAGTTGGGGAGATGACACACTTGGAATTTTTTAAAATAAAAAGTGATACCCATGTTTTTAACATGAAACAAGGCCCCAAAATACATTATTATAAAACCATGGATGATATAAGGTCTAAATATTTCCATAAAATATAAATTTAAAAATTTTATAGGTCATTTTAACTCTCATATTTTTATTTTAACCCCTCGGTAAACCCGTTTTAACCGTATCAACAATAATTAATTTTTACTGTTTTTACTATTAATTATGAACAAAAATTAAGTTTACATTAGTATATAATATTAATTATTATAATTAAAAAAATGAAATCCATTTTTATAAATTTAATTTACATAAATGGAAAATTTTAATTTAGAATTAAACCTGTAGATGCGATGAAAAAGCAATTTTCCAAAGAGAAAATTCTCATATGTATAGAAAGATTTAATATCAAAATTAAAAACTAGTTTAATTATAATGACATAAATTGAATTTATTGTAATATTATTTAACTAATTTTAATTTTAAAATAATTTTAAATCAAAATATAACTTTTAAATTCTTTAAACAAAAAGGTAGTTTTTAATAAAAACCAGTATTTTTCACTATTCATTGAAAAATTAATCTTTTCATAAAATTATAAAAAATTCACTATTATATGATTTTTAAATGATGATTTCAAAAATTAATTCCATTTCTTAAAATATATTTTCTAAAATATGTAATATTTAATTTTAAATTTTGTGTGCAAAGCACGATGAAACTGCCTTTTAGAAAAATATAGTTTTTCTAAAAACATTTCTTTTTTATTTAAAATATTTATTATTTTATTTATAATTAATATATAAATATTGAATTTATTTTATACATGTGTAAACCATATAATTTTCATAATTTACTTTATACTATTCATACCTACTGATTTAACATTTTGATTATAATGGTGTACTATATTACAACTCATTAAGACTTAGGGTTATATGTATCAAAATCTATCAAAGAGATTAAGTTTAATAAATATATTTTTTGGGTCATTTAAACTCATTATTGTGTTTCACATATTCTTTCACACATAAATTTATTCTTTTAAAATCCCGGAGTATTAAATTCTACCCCCCATAAATAAATTTGGCCCTCCCATTCTATTTTAGTCATCATTTTTCTAACCTGTGTTGAAAACCCACATCATAAAAAGGGTTAATAAGGATTCCTCTTAATAAGAGATAAAGGGAAGTATAAAGGTCATCTATAATAGCACATAACTAGGTTTCCAAGTAGTCAAATATTAAATAGAAGTAACAATATAGACATAGAGGAAAAGCATAAATAATTATAGAGACTAATAGATATCATTGATCATAAGAAAATGGATGATTAACCACAAAACCATAAATCTGTGATGGAAATGAAGGTAAAAGAATGGAATTTTAATTTCAAGATCATTTTTCTAGATTTTATGGATTATTTTATTATCATGACACCAAAAAAATATACTTACTTAAAATCTTGTTATTTCAAAATCACAATTTCATCATTTGGATATGCTTCGATGAACATCCACTTCATTTCTTACTCAAGTAAATGAATATCCAAGATTATTTTTTATTATTTAAGATATAAAATTAACTTTTAATAGATTATAAGATCCATAAAATAGTGAAAATCATTTTTGTATGTCTATAATAATTTACCAAAACCCAAATGGATAGCATTAGTTATCCAAAACAATTCATTAATCTCTAAACCTCAATAGTAACACCCAAAATTCACCTTAATCCATTCATAAGTTTCTATCAATCAAATCATTTAAGTAAAAAAATTTCAAACTAACCAGTACATCATGTAGGGTGATGGTAGGTGTTGTACCCTTATCTCCCTTTGGTTGTGGGTTTAAGACCTATGTCCTTTTCGGATGCAATGAGTTATCACCTTATATGAATGTTGTCCTTTTTATAAAATCATATTAATATAATTATTATAGTGTTCCTAAAAATATGATGAGTATCCTCAAAATAACATTGGTAATCAAGTCAAATTAAAAAACAAGGGGTTCCTACATGACATTGTTTCCATGAAATCAAATAATCATAATTGACTATTATTACCTAAACATCAACGATCATATTGACCCTCAAGGTTATCAATACCATTAATAAAATGCACATAATATGTAAAGGAATTATTCCTTAAATATTTTTTTTCTAAATCACATACTAAAATAATAGGTTGTATTTCCATAAAATTATCCGAAAATATTCCTAATCTTGATAACTCCCACCACATAAAACCTAAAAAAGAGGTGTTTAAAACATTAAACTTATGATCAACCTTAAACTCATAAACCTATGATGGTATGCATATCTGTTTAGTTAATGTTACATGAAGAAACATATTCTTCCAAAATTTAAAAAAAATCCTTAGATGTTTCATGATTATTATAACCAAAATACCATTGGTAAAATAATTCAATAATATAATTCATGAATCCAAATCCATAAGAACTTTAATTATTCAACTTCAATTGTATTAATAGAATATTTTTGACTTTGAATCCTAAGATTCATTTGAGGTATATTACCTTAATGTGTGGTGAATTCATTTATGTAGTTCCCTATCTCCTTATAGTTAAAAAACTAAACACTAGAGGCTTCTTTGTTACCTTTTCATTCACACACCTAATTTCCTTTCTCTCTACACTTGAAGTAAACTTCCATTCTCCATAAGAAATTACTAGAGCGTTTCTTTTTAAAATTGTAACATGTAGGAAAGTCCTTCTTTCCCTTATTACCCTTATCCCTTTTTTCTCTACCATCCTGTTATTATATTGATTCCCTTATAATCTATTTGACTTGGAGAATTATTTCTCTGAATTTATATCTCATGATACTATATCCTCATATGATGAGAGTGTTTGAGATACTAGTTCCCTTCTAAGGATTTGTAAAACCCTAAGATTTTGTGGAACATTTTTCTTCAAATAAATATAATTTTTTCGATATTTTAAATTAAACTCAACACTAAGTTTAACTTGTGTTACATGAAACACTAAGTTTATCTTGTGTTACACACAACACCAATTTTATCTTACATTACACACAACACCAAGTTTAAAAGAAACATGATATACTATTAAAATATTATTATTTAATATGATAGTTATCATATATCTATTTGATTGGAGAGTATGAATATGATTAAATAATTTATGAAAATATTTGGTTTACACATTTATATAAAATAAATAATTTTTTGATCAATTAATTAGAAATGAAAATAAGAAATATTTGAAATTAACATAAATCTTTTTCTGATTTTTTTTTCGCACAAAATAATTTTACCTCAATAAATTAAAAAAATAATTTTTAGTGAATTATTTTAATGAAATGTATATATTATATATTCAATCTTATGTTTAACATTTATCTTATGTGTTTTGATACAGGAAATAAGAATAAATCAAATTTTACTCTTAAAAACTGTATTTTTCTAAAAAGAATTTTGTTACTTTTTGCACACTTATTTTTTCCAATTTTAGAAAATTTATTTTAAAAAATTATCTTAATTTTTGAAATAATATTTTAAAAATTATATTTGAGTGAATTTTTGATAATTTTTTGAAAAGATGATTTTTTTAGTGAATAGTGAAAAATATTGGGTTTTAATAAGAATTGTATTTTCATTTGAAGCATTTAAAATCATAAAAAATATTTAATATAGGTTTAAAATTAATATTAGTTTAATTATATATTTATTAATCCAATTAATGTAATTGAAATAAATTTTATATTGATTTTTTAAATAAAAACTTTTAAAACTTTTAAATAATTTTTCTTTGGAAAACCTTTTTCTCATCGCGTCTGTAGGTTTAATTCTGAATTAATTTTTTTTACTTATGTGAAAGGAGTTAGGAAAAATTGATTCCATATTTTTAATAATAATATTTTTTATTAAATAATATAGTCAAATTAATTTTTCATCAAAGTTACTATTAAAAATAATAAAAATTAACTACCACAGTTAAGGTTAAAATGGGTTTATTGGGGGTTAAACTAAAAATATAATATGTAAAATGAATTATAAACCTATAAAAACTAATTGTATGGATATATTTATAACTTACAACCTATTGTATTTAATAATATACCATTTTGGAAACTTTTTTCATGTGAAAAACATGGGTAAACTTTATTCTTTGCAAAAATTACGTGTGTGTCCTATCCCCCACTTCTATCCTATCCTATTCACACTTCCATAACATATTGGTTATGAAAATAACTAAAAACACTACTCCTTAAATCCTTTAAAACATCCTGTAGTCATTGGTAAAATAAAAAATATAATCTATGAAGGCTTTAGGTTAAACCTAAAGGGGTTGTCCAAAGAAGTGGTAATGTTTTTAACTATGTGTTTTTATTTTACTTATTCTTTTAAATCCTTAAATTATTCTTCAATTATGATGATATAATAGCACTAGTATCTCACATATAATAATATGGTATTATTTAATTTCATAACTTATGTCCATCTCCTCTTCTATCAAATGGGACATGAAATCATCATTCATGTATACGGTGGACTATCGCCCCGCGAACCGATGTTGTTTATTTTCCATCACCACATATCACATATGGATATAATGATGGATTTAATGTCAATATTTATGATATTTATGAAATTATTATACCTATTTAATTTTAATATCACATATACCCTCTTACTTTCCATTCTTTGGGAATGTGATAACGTCGCTTATGTGTAAGGAGGACTACCGCCTCGCTAAGCGATGTGATTCGTTCTTCACGTACGATTTACATGGAATGTAATAAGGATAAGTTTAAATAAAAATATGTGATATATAGGAAATAAAAATTATTATTTAATTATAATATATTATTTACCTTTATTTTGTTCCATCCATTAAAAAATGGAAACATCGTTCATGTGTACATACGGTCTACCGTCTCCATAAATGGTGTATTTCATTTTATATATATAATTTTTATCGATTAATATAAATAAATAAATAAATTATATTTATTTAATGTTTAATATTCTAGATATTATGTAACCATGATAAAATTAAGAAGGTGAAAAATACCAAACCAAAAAAATATGAAAAAACAAAATAGTTATTACCGGAAACGTGATTTTAACATGAAATTGTTTATAAATGGGTAATAAAAGGTCAAAAATAAATCATATATGGTATTATGAATATGATTTTAGTTAACAATATATATTTATAATAAACATATATTTATTATAAAGTAGTTTTAAACATGTAAAAAGGAAGCCGATACTTAAAGTAAGGGATTTTCTTCTCACTTTTATTTTCTATGAGACACAAGCCATATTCAATATGTGTTTATTTTATGTGGTGTATCTAATAACCATAAATTTATATTATTATTATTATTATACTTAAAATTATTTGTATTTAAATATCTATTTTAGGATCTCTTTTTCATGGGATTTACGGTTCACATGTTACCAAAGCGGTAATGGATTTTTATTTGAAATTGCCTTCTTTGGGACATAAGTTATGTTATGCACCAATATTATTATATAAGGTATATATAATAACCCTTTGACATGGTGTATCATGAATATACTTATTTTCAAGATATTAAAATTTTAATTTTATGTTATTATTTAATGGGTCCTATGATTCAAAATGTTCCAAAGTGGTATAGGTTTGATGTTACAATCTCATTGTTTATCAGATTGTTTATGATTATGTTTTCAGTGATAAAATATTATGATCTATTTATCAATAGCTTCATGAATATTTTATAGTATGTTTATTCCATGAGGATACATTTTTCCCTTAATTTTATTATCTTTATATATTAAATAGTTCAAAATAATGTTTTTAAGAAAAATTAACTTCATTTCTATCTTCAGTCTAAAATCCTATTTCATTCAAATATATGTTTTCTAAAAATACTTTTAATTTTTTTAGAATTATACAAAGGATTTATTAAATACATTTTTACCTATGTTTGAATTTCTTACACAATTTTTAAAGGAATCTTCATGCCTCCTTCAAAAACAATCCATGTTTGGATTTTATCAAAAGTATAAAAGGAAGCTTTGTTTTAACATGTACAATATGATTGAGATTTACCACCATAATGAATATTATTTTATTTAAATATTAATTTATAAATTTTCAAGGTTATTTTTAAGGAAAAATATTTTAAAAACACATTATGTTTTAATTTTTTTTATTTTTTCCAAGAAGAAAGGATCTTTTCCTCAATAAGTTTTTAAATGATTTTTAAAGATTTATTAATAAGTTTTCAAGGTTATTTTCAAAGAAAATCACTTCCCTAAAATTTTAGGAATTTCTAGTTTTAAAAAGGTGAATTTAAAATAAAGGTAATTCTTCTAAAAAAAATTAAATTATTTTTAAAGATTAATTTATAAGCTGTTAAGGTTATTTTCAAGGAAAATGATTCGCACAATATTTTATGAATTTATATTTTTAAAATTATGATTTTCAAAGAAATTTTATTTTACTCAATAATTGTTTTAAATGATTTTTAAAAATTCCTTTATAAGTTTTAAATTTTATTTTCAAAGAAAATTATTTCTACAATATTTTATGAATTTCTGGATTTAAAAAGTTTACTTTCAAAGAAATGTTGTTTTCCTCAAAAAAATAGTTTTAATGATTTTTAAAAATTTCTTTATAAGTTTTGAAGGTAATTTTTCTAAAAACATATTTCAAAATATTTTATGAATTTTGAGTTTTAAAATGGTTATTTTCAAAGAATGGTTATTTTACTCAAGAAATATTTTAAATAGTCCTTACAGATTATCTTATAAGTTTCCATGATTATTTTCAAAGAAAATGATTTTGAAATTCATTTTTGAATTTTTCAGTTTTGAAAAGTTATTTTCAAATTTTAAAGGCTATTTTACTTAAGAAATATTCCAAGTGATATTACAAAATCATTTTCAATCTAATATGAAATCCATTGATGTTACTTATGATTTAATAGGGATATGATCCAAGTAGACCACTCTTTTTCGTTCTCTAGATAGTTTAGGTTTATGATGAAAAGATGTTTATGAAACCGCTTTATCTTTCACAAGTTATACCATGATAAAATTCTTATGAAAACTGCTTCTTTTTAATAAGTTATTCTATGATGGAAAGATGAAGTGATTATGAAGCCTATTTCTTTTCCATAGGTTATATTATGACTAAATGTTTATGAAAGTCATTTCATTTTATGGGTTCTAATATGATGAATGTTTTATGATCTTGTCATGAAAATATTTATTATTTTCATTATATGATGGGTGAGACCTATATCTACCTCCAATACATTGGGTAAATATTGATATCTCAAGATATAAACAAGACTGAAATAGTGAGGGAAACCAGTTCAGTAAGTAAATTTTTCCACTATGATAGACCTGGGAGTGAATCTTGACTACTAATATGGGTTGTGGATTGAACCCATTACACTATCATAGCCTCGAAAATGAGCCTTTAATTCTAAGGAAATTATTTTTTATGCTTATGTTTATGCCACAATTCCATGTCTTATGACAATGTTATGATCTTATGAATCATTGTCTTTGATTCTCTTAGGATTCATGTCTTGTGAACTTCCATTATTTATGACATAACTCAAGATTATGATATTTTATATGCAAGGTATGGTTTTCAAATATTATACTCATATTATCATACCCTTATGCTCATTTTATGTTTATATATCTCTCTTATTTACCCTTATTGAGCATCTGATCTCACCCTTTATTATGTATATTTTCCCCAGGTTATGAAGAATTATTTTAAGTAGGGTATGCCTATGAAGAGTACTAAATATAAAGATATTTATAAGAGACATCGAATATATTTCATGAAATATGAATATAGTGTTTCTAGCCCCTAATTACACTAAACCCATAGGGTATGAAGGTGTGTATTTTTGAAATATATATAATACTTATCTAAAAAGATATATTATTTATGTATGATAAGTTTGGGTCTCTACAGGATTGCATTATCCCATAAAATAAATATTCGATCTTATTCTACGATTGATTATGTACATATTCCACAACATGCCTTGCTAACCTTGTAAAGTTTTCTTCATACTTAGAAACATTTTCCTCTTCCTTGTGTCTCAAACTCAAGAATTGTATCTCCATGTATGCTCATTGCTCACAGAGAAAATATGTCTTCAAGAAAAGTTCCTTAAAATCCTTCCAAACCATGTTTTTTATTTCCTCCCCATCCTTATCATTTTGAACCAATGAAAAACATTGATCTGTATCCTTTAATATATGATAAAATTCCATGAAAACCTTCTACCTTTCATTACTTCCCAATGTGAGAAATATCTTCTCTTGGGAACTTATCCATTTCTTAGCTACAAATGTATTTTTAGTCCCATTTAATGATGGAGATTTCTAACACATAAAGTAGTCTAACATTTTTTCACCATGCGGTATACCAGTAGGATGCTCCATACGGTCTAGGTTATTACTCATAACCTTAGTTAGCTTCCCCAATATCGTTATAATTTTATCAGTCCCAACTAAATATCTAGCTCTAGATTTATTATCTTCCCTACTAGGGAAATCCCTAAATAGAGTACATAAATTGATACAGTTATCATTCCTTCCACTTGGAACCATTTCTAAAAAATGGCATACACTAGATTAGATCATAATATCATGAAAAATAATGTATACTCCCAAAATTAGTGAAACACTTAACATAAATTAAGACATTTATGGATGGATAATCTCATAATCATAAACATGGTTTCTTTGGGAAAGTTTTTAGGTCATATAAATATTTTCAAATAATTCATAATGATTTTTAAATAAAATGTGAATAAACCCAAGCATGTCCCCTTGTATTTTCAAACCAGGTGCGTAGTAAGGGTACACTCACTATGCACCAGAACGATGACTTGGATATGCTTAAACCAAATCTTTTTGGGGTTATTACCCATATATGCATCTATTAAAAAACCAAATCCACTTATAGTATCTAAATAGTGATGTATTTCTTGTAAAACCACATAATATATTTGTTACCAAAACTTTAGGATGTTCTTATATACTTGTCCTCAAAGTTTATCATAAGGTTATATTCCCTAGTATACATTTTCCAAAATCTAGTTAACAAGGTTTCTAATAAACTTAATTTTATATAAACTATAAATTACCCAACCCTAGTATCCTAGATTTAGTAGTTACTTTAATACTTTGGCACTAGATATAAGCTATTTCATCCCAAAGTACCAAATAGTTTAGTAGTCTTGATAAACTACATACACACTTGAATTTCACATACATTTGAAAACATAACATATAAAAAATTATTTCCTTTGAGATCATATTTATTCCCTATATCATGAACCTTTATATCAATCATAAAACATTTCCTAACATCCTATGGAAAGAAAACATAAGAAATGAGTTAGCTCAAATGATCGGTAGGGGTAATCATATAACAAAGGCTAATAAGATATGAATAATATGGAAGTAATAAATGATAAGAAAATAATTTTTTATAAATAATCTCTTGATCTAGAAAATCATCCATGGATTTCATAAAAAAAATAATAACATGGTAATCAATAACTTAATTCATAATGATATTATTCATAATGCTGAATATTTGAAACATGCCACCAAGGACTTGTGTTGAGACATCTATATAAATGGGTAAGGTAGTGGCCAAAGACTAATCTAGTTTGTCTAATAATACCTACTGATACATCTGGGGGATATAGTGGGTCACACCCATGACTTACTAAATCCAATGCATTCCTCATAATAAAGGGCTGAAACATAATCAACATAAACATTCATATTGAACAACAATCAAATGAAATGGTAAAAGTTTCTCCAATCAACAAAAATAATCATAAACCATTAAGAGTAATATGGAAAATGTTATCAAAATACTAAATCCTTAGTAAAAATTATCATAAAACATCCAAATAAAAAATAATTATAGAATAATTACAATATATTCCCAAAAAAACATAATTGAAATATGGGTTTTTTCTTTGATGGATATAAATACTGTAAAATTTCCATTAAAAACATTCTGGAGGAGAATATAATTTTATCTTGAAAATCACTTTAAAAAACCAAAAAAGTCCTTAATATTAAGAAAAAAAAATATCTTTTTAAACTTGTAAAGTATTATTAAAATAAAATATTGTTCATGATGGTGGTTAATTTTTTACAAGTCGTAAAAAAATTCTTTTCGTATTGTTGTAAAAAGGTTCAAAAGTGTATCATTTAGAAAAAAAATGAATATTCCATTAAAACCATTTTATAAAAAGTAAAACATGGGTAAAAATTTCTTCAATAAACCATTTATATAATTTTAAACATTATTTAAAATATTTTTATAAAAAATGGATATTTAATAAAAAAGGTTTTCAACTGAAGAGAGAAATGAAGTTAGTTTTCATTAAAAATATTATTTTTGTAGATTTTTTTATCTAAGAGAGAAAAATGAGAGTAAAACATGTATTCTCAAAAAATAAATATAGGATAATAAAATTAATGAGTTTATTGAAATATATATCATAATATTTCATCATCATAAACTTAATCATAAACAATCCTAATAAACAATGTGATTGTAAATAAACGTTTACCACTTTGATAAATTCTAAATTATAATCCCCATGAAAGAAATAAAATCAAATAAAACTTTATATATCATAAATATAAAGTTATTAATGATATAACATATTAAATGGTTTTTATATACACCACACAAAATAACTAAGTGGTGAATATGGCATACATCTTATGAAAGTAAAAGTGAGATGAGAAACCATTACCTGAGGTTTGATTTCTTCTCTACTTGTTCGTACCTCCTGTATAATAAATATATATTTATTATAAATATATTAAAAAACCATAATCATATATTTCATACCATATATTATTTACTTATCATCTTTTATGACCAATTTATTAACAATTCTTTGTTAAAATCACTATTTTGGGTAATAATTTCTTCGTTTTTCATGTATGTTTTGGTTCGGTAATTTTGGCCCTTTTACTTTGATCATGGATCCATAATATCTAGAATTTCAAACATGATATAAATACCCAATATAATAATTATATAATTATTTATAACATTCCATAAAATTTTGAGATCGGAAAATGAGTTACACTATTCATAGAGATGGTAGGTCGTACGTACGAATGAACACTGTTTCTATTTTTTAAAAAGATGGAACATAAGAAAATTTAATAATATTTCACCATTAAATAACCATTGTTATATAATTTATTTCATTTATATTTATTAAATATATCCTTATTACCATCCATGAAAAAATTTAATGAAAAACATTTCACATCACTATGTGGAGGCAGTCGTCCACATATACACTCAAGCGATATATTTTTTTTCCAAAGGGTTGTAAGGTAAAATGTTACATGTGATATTATAATTAAAAATTATATTAATTCCATAAACATCATTTAAATATGTTAAATAAATTATTATATCAATCCTAGGGAAATAGTGGTGGAAAATGAATTATATATGTTCATGAGGCGGCGGTGTGTCGTACACATGATCGACAGTTTCATTTCCCATTTGATGGAAGAGGATATGGATATAGGTTATCCCATTAAAATAATGACATATAAGTATATATTAGATATTTTTTGTTATTTTATTATATTTTTTGAATATTTTAAGGATATAAAGGAATATGAAAAATGAAAATGCATGGTTAAGAACTTTGCCTCTTCTGTAGACAACCTCTATAGGTTTATACCGAAATCCTTCCTATATTGGACTTATTATCATAAAAGGGATTATACGATGTGTTTATGGATTTAAGTAATAAATTTGGTTATGTATTGGCTGAACCAAAATGCTTTGGGATTCTGAAGAGGATAAGAAAGGGGGTGGCTTTTTATAAGTGGGGTAGAGGGCACACTTGGAATTTTTGAAACAAAAAGTGATACCCATGTTTTCACATAAAAAAGGATAAAAAATATCTAATTATAAAACCATTTATGTGATAAGGTCTAAATATAGAGATAAAATATGAATTAGACAAGATTTTAGGTCATTTTTACCCTTATCGTTTAATTTATCTATATGGTAAACCCGTTTTAACCTTAACCATGACAATTAATTTTTACTGATTTTACTATTCATTATGAATAAAAGTTAAGTTTAACTTATTATATAATATTAATTATGATTATTAAAAAAAATTAATCCCATTTTTAAAATTATATTCACATAAGTGTATAATTTAAATTAAAAATTAAACTCGTAGATGTGATGAAAAAGTGGTTTTACCAAAAGAAAATTCTCATAAGTATAGAAAGTTTTAATATCAAAAATCAGAATTAATTTAATTAAAAATACCTAAATTGTAATTATTTTACAATAATTGAACTAATTTACCTTTTAAAACAAATTTTAATCAAAATGAAACTATTAAATGCTTTGAAAAAAATGCATTTTTCAATAAAAATCAATATTTTCACTATTCATCGAAAAATTAATCATTTCTAAATATTCTAAAAAATTAACTCTAAGATTATTTTGAAATGATTATTTCAAAAATTAAGTCCATTTTATAAAATAATTTTTCTAAAATTGGTAAAAATTAATTTTAAATTATGTATGAAAAGTACAATGAACCCACATTTTAGAAAAATGCAATTTTTCCAAAAACATTTATTTTTCTTTTAAATGATTCACATTTTATTTATATTTAATATATAACAATTAAATTTATTTTATAAATTTTTAAACCATATAATTTTCATAATTTATTTATTCATATTCATACCCACCAATTTAACATTTAGTTTATAATTTTATACTATATTATAATTCATTTAGACTCAGGGTTGTGTGTATCGCAAGATATTTAAAATATAGATTTTAAAGAAATATATTTTTGGGTCATTTAAGCATGGTGTTGTGTATCACATATTAAAACAATTTTTTCCCTTTTAAAATCTCATGGTCTTAGAAGTGGAATGTTATTTCTCTTAATGAAGTTCTAGTTTTATGGATTTTGTGTTCATACAATGTATTATTGTGGAGATTCTAAGATCTATTTAAATATAAAATAACCTAAAAGTTGGAAAATATGCATGAATTTAAATCTTTCATCCCAATAAAAAAAACTTTTTATGGATATTTCTATCAATTCTTTAACTTTGGCCATAAATCTATTAATTTTAGGAAATTAAGAAGTGGAAATTGCTACAATAGAAATTAAAGATATATGGATACCAGACTACCTAAGGAAATTCCTTTGGGGAATAGATTCTCTCCACCAGAATATTATGGTGAAAATTATTATAATATCAATTTTGGGAAGATATATGAGGTTTCATCTACTATCCCCACACCTATGGATCTCTCTTGGAAATAAAATAATATGAGAGAGCAAACAAACAAGATTAATTTTGTACTCAAATAAAAAAAGAATAGAAACACATGGATACTTAATAGTGGGTTTTCATCCTATATTAACATAAATGTAAATATTATTAAAAAAATAAATGATAAAGTCAATGTTATAGTTCATTTTGGTAATCATGGGGATTTAAAAATAAAGGGAAGTGGAAAAATGGGACTAGTAAGAGATGAACTCAAGAGAATAAAAGAACTCATTATGGATAGATTAAGGTAAAACCACTTAAGTGTGATTTATCATTATTAATCTAGGGTTGAAGATAATTTTAATAAAAAAAATAATTCATTATAAAAATTAAATCTGGAAATTCTTTCATGAATAGCCGGTGAATAAGAAATTTTCTTTACCAGGTGGATAGTAATAAAGTCATGTGTTTCCTTAGAGTGGAAGAAGAAAATAGTTTGTGGCACTTAAGACTAGATTTTTTTTACAATTAAATTATGGATCATATTTAAAATAGAAAAATGGTTGTATAAATCACTAAAATAAAGTGTTACTAAGAGTAGAATTATAATACATGCATGTAAGGGAAGATGGTGGGTAACCCCTATTAATATAAGATGTAGCAAAAAGGCATCCAGTCTTCTTGAACTAGTGTAAATTAAAATTTTTGGCCCAATGAATCTATTGATCATACATGAAAAAAGGTAATTAATTCTATTTTTTTATGATTATTTTAAAACCCCATGATTTTCAAAGGATAATATTATGTTCGATTGCATATACGACATGAAACACAGAGCTTAAACATCCAGTGAAATATTATTATTATTTAAATATGATTATTATAAACTAAACTTTAAATTGGAAAGTCTGAATAAGATTAACTAATTTATGAAATATATATAAATTTATTATTCAGTATAATTGTATTTATAAATTCTTAGTAAATATTCGCTCATATTTTATTGAAGTCATTTTATTCTTTAAAAACACGTTTTCTTTAAAAATAATTTTTATTTATTTTTGTTAGAGAATATTATAATTAATTTATGGAACTCATAGAAGATTTATTTTAAAAAAAGAAAATAATTTTATAAACCCACATATAAGAATTAGTTAAGGGTGAATTTTTAATATTTGTTTGAAAAGTTTGATTTTTCGATGAATAATGAAAAATGCCATTTTTATTGAAAACTGTTTTTAAATGCCTAATGACTTTGCATTTTAATTAATTAAAATAATATTTAATAATAAATAATTTAAATTAAATTTATAGATTATATATCTAACTTTTTAAATTTAAATCCATATAATGATGATCATGAGTCATATAGTTAATGTAACATCATCTTATGCTTGGAAAATGACTTCCTTGAAAAACCATTTTTCGACACATTATTTGGTTTTATTTTCAAATTAAATTATTCCACTTATGTGAATTTATTTTTTAAAAAGTGGATTTAATATTTTTAATTATAAAAATTAATATTATTTAATAATTTCAACTTATTTTTTTCTATAATGAATAGTAAAAATAGAAAATATTTGTTACCACAGTTATGGGTAGAATATGTTTATAGGGGGTTAATCTAAATATTTAAGGATTATAATTACCTAATAACTTTTCTAATTTATATTTTCTTGTAATATTTTTACTATATATCATCTAATTTCTACAAATTTCCCATTTTCAATTCATATGGCCATGGTTATGACCTTTATAATAATTTAAGTAAATAAAAGGACAAATGTCACTCTCTTTAAAAAATATCTTATGTGTTCACATAGGGATAAAAAGATGGTATGTTTGATTATAAACATTCATTTGAATAATAAATAATTTTTATTTATCATGGTACTTTATTTATAATTTTTAGTTATTAGATATTTATCTTCAATTCTTACGCAACACTGATGTAGTAATTACTTAATTTAAAGAGAAATAAAATAAATGATTTTAAAAATATTAAAAGTAACATAATTTGAATAAGTATTTTTTTCTAAAAAATTACTATATAGGTGTAACTTTTTAGGTAATTTTTAAACAGATATATTCTAATTCCATCCTTGTCTTGATGTTTTTAATGTCAAATAAAATGAATAGTGTCAAAATTGACACTAATGATATTTTATAATAAATAATGTTTTATTAAATGATTTAAAATTCCTAAAAATATTATATTCAACAAATTAAATTTATATGGTTTATAATATAAATCGTGGTCCAATTATGGTCTATTTTCCCCTTTTAAAGGAACTTTTTTGACACCTAAATAGTAAAAACTTTAATGCCTCAATAATTGAGAAAAAGGGTTAAAGTGGGTTAAAATAACAAGATATGAGTAAAAACCTAACATAAACTTATACATATTTTATTATATGATATTATGGAAACCCATAATCATATTATATTATAATTATATCATTTTGGATCCATTTTATATGAGAAATGTTTTATATTAATTAAATAATTTAAGAAATTACAAAATTGCTCATCCCCTCACTTATAAAAGGGAACCTCAGCTCTTCATATCTTCACACTTAAAGATCCTATTGATTTAGAAAATAAATGAAAAAAATAAAATCCTTATATCTATACAAATTTCCAATATTGATTGTTTTGATCAAAAACCAACATAGAGGATCTTTTGGTGTAAACCTTACAAGGTTGTCTAAAGAAAAGTTATAGTTCTTAATCAAGTGTTTTTGTCTTATTTATTCTTCCACCTCATTAAATTATTATTAAAACATGATTATATAATAAAATCAGTATCTAACATATACTTATATATTTTTATGTTAATTTCATACCCTATATACATCTCTTCTTCTGTCAAATGTGAATCAAAACCATCATTAGTGTGTACAACAGAGTACCGTCTCACGAACGGATGTAATTAATTTTCTCTCACCTCCTCTTAAGGATGGTTTTAATGATGGATTTAATGTATATATATATATGTGATATTCATGAAATATTTAACATTTTAAAAATATAATATATCAATTAATTTCATACCTTCATATTCATTGAAAAATGATAACGTCATTCATGTGTACGTGTGGACTACTACCTTCACAAGGAAATAAGATTTTTTCTTCATCACCACATCGCATGGATGATATATATAAGTATATTAAAATAAATAATATGGTATTTATGATATAATTATCACTCTATAAAGACAAAAAAATACTTGTCTTCTTTCCATGACGATTGTTAGAAAATGAAAACGTTACACATGAGTAAGTGTGGCTCACCATCTCCATGATTATAACGTAGTTCATTTTTCACAACCATAAATCATGGTTATTTTAAAAACTATAATTTATGAGTAATAATTCTGATCATGTAATTTTTATTATTATTCTTTATATTATGGAACAGTGACCTCTTTTATCATAATTAAACTACCGAAGTCATTTTAGACATATGAATTGAATACCATCAAAATGCCTGATATAAATTTAATTGATTAAGAAATTAAATATAACATAGTATTAAATAAAATGAAATTAATATTAAACATAAAAAATTTTATTAATAAAATAAATAGTTAACATAAGTTTACTATTCAGGAAGATAAATAACATATGTAAAGATTCAAACCTGAGGTAAGGGATTCCGTCTAAATTTCCTTCCATTAAGTAATGTTTTAATGTTATACACCTAATTTATTTTATATCTTGTATATACTACCAATTTTACATGTTATATCATTAATACTTCATAATTCATGATATTTTCAGTTTCAATTCAATTTATTTAATCCAAATAGATTTTATTTGAATGTTACCAACTGTTAATTGTTTCATAATTCAATTTTCTTTCATTAGGTTATATCCCTTTTTTATCGATTACATTATGTCAAGATTGTAATGACCTAAGTATTTATAGAATAATAATTTTTTATTTCTATTAATATTTATTAATAAGATATTAATTTTATGTTAAAGGTGATAATTTTTTAAATAGAGTACTCGACACGCAACAATGAGTTTCTCTAAAATTTTATGTTGCACACAACATTAGGTTGTACCAAAAAATAATACAATAATAATAATATTATTTTAAATGGTAGTTAATGCCTAGAAATTAGAATGGAGGTAATGAATAGTATCAACTAAATTATGAAAATATGGTTTACACATGTTTAAATAAGGATTCATTTGTAACCAATTTTTTTATAAATGGAAATAAAAACCAATTCAATATAAAGGATGTATTTTTATGAAAACCTTTTTAAAAAGAGAATAATTGTGTTTATAAAATCACATCACACTTTATGGATTTTTATTTAATTAAAAATATATTTTATATATTCAATTAAATATTTTAAATTCATCTTACATGTTTTCTAGATATGATATAAGAACAAATTCAATTTTTTGGATAAAAGATGTATTTTTCTAAAAATGCAGTTTTACCGCCTTTTGATGGTGAAACCTTTTTAAATTTAGTTTTTGACACATTTATATGTTATATTTTAAAAAATAAGATTCTACTTTAGAAGTGGGACATCAAAATTTACTTTGGGTGAATTTTTGATATTTTTCTGATAACTATCATGTTTTTATGAATAGTAAAAATACGCTAAATTTTAATTGAAAATAAATTTTTACATCTAGATAATTTATATGGTTAAGTAATTTTATTTAATGGTTTTCAAGTATTAATATAATATATTCTTATAATTTAATACAATTTTGTTCATTATAAGTAATTTAAATTTTAATTTGGACATAAACACATGTCAATCTTTTAATAGTTTTCACTTCTAAAAAACCCGCTTTTTTGTTTTGACAACAGGAATTAATTTTATTTGAATTTATAAAAATTCTGTGTTTTTAATTTGAAAAAATGGATTCCATATTAGGAATTATAAGGTAAAAATTGTGTGAATAAGTACCTTTTTATTTTAGGACATTATGAATAGTAATTTTAGTAATTATTTTTATTTATCAATGTTAAATGGTAAATTAGGTAAATAAGGGTAAAAAAATAATATTATAATAATATAAAACTACCCTAACACATGTACTAATCCTATTTTATGAGATATTTCTGACCATGGGCATCCTTGGGTCGATTTTTGGACCCCATGGATCTACTTGGTAGTGATAATGACATGTTATAATAATTAATTTAAAGTGAAGAGAAAAATAACAAACATGTATCTTCTTACTAATTTTTTTATATGGGGTTATATAAGTAATATATACGAATATAAATAGTAATTATAAAGATAAAAATCTTTTCTATATCATGAAATTTTATTTATAATTTTTATACATTAAATTAATCATTTTAATTATGACACAATGATGATAGAGTGATTGCTTCATTAATAAATGATTTAAATAAATGATATTATAAATATTAAAATAAATATTATTTGACATAATTTATTTCATCCATGAATTTTATAGTTTCATATGACATGTCAGGATTGATTTAATTATTTTTTAAGGAATCAAGTATTTATGAATTTTTAAAAAGTTCAAGTATGAATAGTGTCCAAAATTGACATAATCCATAACTTAAAATAAAAAATAGTTTATTAAATGATATTAAATTCCTAAAAATCTAATATTCATCCAAATGGTTAATATAAGTCCAAATATTTCATAAATGACTTATTTGTGGGTCATTTAACATGATATGGTTTTTAAATTAACCCACAATATGTAAATAACATAATATCACTGTAAGATTAAAAAGGGTAAAATAAGGGTTAAACAAAAAAGATAAGGATAAAATAATATTCAAAAATTGTCTAAAAATTATTTTATAATGATTATTAGAACCAAAATCATCTTACATTCGAGTTAAATAAGTTTTGGAAATTTTTTAATCCAAATTGAATTTATAATAAATTAATATTTAAAGACTATCCTAAAGTGCCCCTCCCCCCTCTTATAAAAGGCCACCACCTCTACCCACTTACTCACACCTCTCGAGCCCCTTGTCTTGTCCAAATTATTCTCAAATAATCTCACAACATATATCCTCTCCTTTTAGAATTCTTACCTTGGGAATAAGGAAATTCAAGAAAGCCTTTGGGCTCAAATCAAAAGAAGTTACCCGATTTTGAGGTAACGTCTTCTCTCAAGTTCCTTTACTTTATTTTAATTCTCCACTCCCTATTATCTTCTTATTATTTTATTAAATAAAAAACAGTATCATCAATATAATAGGATGTTTTTATGAGATTTATTAAACCTAAACTTACACACACCTCTATCTAATAGATACGAACATACTGTTTCTGTGTACAACGAACTACTGCCTCGTGAAACGATGATTGTTAAATTTTCTCCTACCACCTATTATGGTGGTAATTATTATGAAAATGTATTTATATATGATATATATTATATTTATATTGTTTCTATTCTTCTGTATTTTTTATATACAACATAACTTTATGCTTTCCAAAATGTGTAAATACGATGATTTCATTTGAGGAAGTACGGACTACCACCCCCTCAAAGTGATACTACTCGTTCATGCCATACATTTAACATATAAAGGATGGAATTAATGAAATTATTTAACATATATAACATATATATTATTATGAAACTATAACATACCTATGTATCATTATGTTTTCATTCTTTTAATATGACAAAGAAATGAAAGTAGCGTTCATGCTTACGTACGACCTACCGTCTCCTTGAACGGTGCATTTCATTTCATATATCAAAATGTTATGGAATATTATAAATAAATATATGGTATATATATGATATTTAAATCATGAATAATATTCTATATATAATGGAATTTTAACCACATGGATAATTTGTAATTATAAAAAGTTCATTTTCGACTCAAGTACCGAATATTGATAAAACAACCTATATGAACTTAAATAATTATGTAATTTTTAAAACATGGTAATAAGTGATATAAAAGGAATAATAAACTTTAAAAAAGTTCTGAATTGTGTATAAATTAATCTAAGTTTATTATTCAGGGAGATAAATAATGAACAAGACAAGTTGGACTCAAGGTAAGGGACTTTGTCTCAATATCCTTTCATTTAAGCATATTTTGGTTTATACACAACATTGTTTTATAAAGTGTATATTTATACAATTTTTATTTTAATTTAATTCAAAGTTTTTAAAAAATAATATTTTGTTACGATGTGTTTTACTAAATGACAAAAAGAATGCTTCTTTTTAATGTACGTGCTGACAACGACCTTGCTGCCACCGTGAGCATTATTTGATATTTGGATTCCTTAAAAAGACGTAATGTTTTTAAAAGGAAAATAAATACCATACACACTTTTTATATATTTTTTTATTGAAAACGGTTTTGATAAATCAATTATTATGTCAATATCTTGAAATGATATGTTGTAATTGCAATGTGGAAATGTTATCTTTCCTTTATGCTTGTTTTATGTGTTATGATTAGGTTATGGTTTTTGGGAATTGTTTGTGTATATGGGTGGTTCTGTGATAAACCGAGGGCAGGTGAGATCAAGATAGCTCTCCAATGCATTTTGAAATGTGATGGAGGTAAATGATAATATTTCTCCTAAGTGATTTGGAGAATATACTATGATGGGTATTCCAAATGTAACCACGAAGGTTACTCCCTATGTGGCTGTGAAAGCTACAATGTAAGTGTGTTATGGATTCCATAAGTTACCTTTATGATTTTGTATTTCTATGAGTTATTTATATATCTTATTATTTCACAAGGTATGTTAAATATCTTATGTTTTATGAGTGAAAATTATGATTTCATTTATTTGTATGTATTGATGGACTAATGTTTTATTTCCTTATTTTATAACCCTTACTGAGATTTTTATGCTCATCCCAAGTTTTTGAAAAAAAATTCACAAGGTATAAGGAAGGATAATAGAAATGAATAATTTAAGAATATTTTTATCAAGAAAATTATTCTTGTTTTATTTAAGGAGTTATTATTGTGAAAAAATTAGATAGAGTAGAAGTGTCTACTTTGTAATTTTCTGAGATGTAATGTAATAGTTATGTCCTAAATCTCTAAAACTATAAACCTAAATATATCCTCAATGTGAATTAAAGTAAAATTAATTACTTATCTCATGATTATTTAAAATTTAAGGCTAGGGATTTATAGTTGGTATCAGAGGTCGATTTAAATAATATTAGTGGTTATGATGTTATCTTAGTATAGTTAAAGGATCCTATATAACCAAGAGGGTTATTATAAAATGGAAAAATTTATAGGGTTATGGTAAATTAGGTTGATTGGATAAAAACTTGAATAATAGATATATAATGAGGTTTATGGATTAGAGTAATATAAACGTTTTTATGTTATATTTACCCTATAGAGGATTCTTTTTTTAATAATTCGTTTCATGTTTAAGTGATGATTCTTTTAATCAGATTGAGGATCATTTGTCAAGATGGAAGGAAAGAGATCTTTCACAAACTTCTTATCCCTCCCTGATTATTTAATCATAACTGTTATGGAAAAAATCTTATTTGAATGATTTTTATAGCTTCTTGAGTATTCAAATCACCTGTAAGGAGTTTTTTGAGTTATCCAACACCTACTCATTTCTAAAAAATTTTTATGGGTCATGGTATCTTTTTCATATGATTTAAAAATATCAAATTTTCCAAATCTATATAAAAGTGAAATTACATAGGTGGAGTGAACGTTTACTTTTTGAAAGTAGTACAACATGCCAAAAGGGAAATGGAACATCCTGAAGATCATGATATCTGGATTCAAGGTATGATTTATTTTCTTATCCATAAAGAATGAAGTATCTTTGTATTGATATATATAAATGATGAGGATATTTGATCTGCAAGAATGATGCATTAATAAATAAGCTGGAAATATATAGTTAATAGATTATGAATAACGTTGAATGAGTAATAAGTCTATACATAAGGGATTAAAGAGTTATGGTAGATTATAGGATGATGAAATATTTAAAACTGTTAATGCTTTTTTGATGATGGGATTACTTTGGAAGAATTTTTCTATTATGTGTAAACTTGTAGTTTTATATGTGAAAATGCAATTCAAGGAATAATTATCTTTTCTTGTATGGACATAATGGATAACCTTAGGGGTTTATATGATTTTTTGAGGAGATTAATGGTTATTACATTTTGGGATGCAAAATAAAATGTATTAGATAACCTTTGAGGATAAAGTGGGTTATGGTTATTTTTGAGGAATTTATCTTATTTTTTAGAATGTTATAAGAATGATATGGTTTTATAAAAAAGACAACTCACGGGATGGGTGACAACCCATCGCGTCTAGTAAGGCCATGAGAATCGATCCCACAATTGAAGGGCGACAAGTGTGCATCGCCTACCACTGACCTACATAAAGTCCCTGGTTAGTATGATTTATTCTTTTTAGTTAAATGATTTTATGGATCAAGAATAAATTGATTTTGAAAACTTATTTTTTATCAAATATATATCCTTAGTATAAGAAAACTATTTGGTGATTAAGTGATAAATATTATTTTGGAAGACGTTTTCTCTTTTGGGAACACTATATACCTAAGCAAAATAGAATACCATGATATTTCATTTGAGGAGTAATGATTGAATTTTATTTTGGAAGAATATATGCTTTTATTGTGGAAATATGGAGATTTGGGTTATTTGTGCAAATTATTAACCTATAATGGAGAATATGTGATTGGGTTAATTACTTTTATATATGAGACTTTAAGAGTAGTCGATTTTATTTGGAGATAAATGTTAAGATTTATCATGGAAGACTATGTGATAAAATCCTTCTAAATTTTGGGTTTCAATTTTAGTTTGGATTATTATTTTTGAGGAATTATATGGAAAATTATTTTTTGAATGGTATTTGTTGAACTTTGGGTATTTCTTGTTGAATTTTGGAGATTAAGAGTAGTATTTATTTCTATAAAGGATTATCTTTTTTGGGGATTATCTGATCTTCTGCTAACCATTTCAATTTTGGTTAATTTCTAAAGAGAGGAGAAATATATAGTTCATATTTTTTGGATTGTGTTATTCTCTAAAAGTTGATTCTAGCACTTTAGGTGTGACCAATTCATCTTGAATACTCATCGTTTGGAGAAAATATGAGTTTGTGGTTGATATTTATTAAAGGATGAAACTATACATGAAAAGTATGTATGTTTTCTTATGTTCTTATTCAATATCATAAATAAATTCCTAAACTTTATGAAAATGATATTTGTAACACCCCAAGCTTCCATGATACGCTTCTCTTTCAATAATGCAGTAGCTTGCATTGTACGCAAGTTCGAGATTCTAACACACCGCGACCAATAAAAGTAGCCATTATGAATAGTAATACCCACTTTTTGAAATTATATAAATTTTATATTTCAAAATGGACTTCATTTTTGGATTCGGAATATCGAAATTATCCTATGTTTAATTTTTGGTATTTTTCTGAGAACTTCCAATTTTCGATGAATAGTAAAACAATACTTAAAAACAACTTTTTTAATCAAAATAATTTATAGTGATAAATTATACTATTGAGTGGTTTTAAAGTATAATTATAATATAAATTTACTATTTTATCCAATGGTGGTCATTATAATTAATTTCACTTTGAAATTGGACATAAACAATTGTCAATCTTTTGATAGATATTGTTTCTTAAAAACACACTATTTGTTTTGACAGCGGGAATAATTTTTAAATTAATTACTAAAATTTATGTGTTTATAATTTGGTAAAATATATTCCATATTTGGAATCAAAAGTTCCAAATTATTTAATTAAGAGTCTTTTGTTTTTGGACATTATGAATAGTAACAACGACAATTATCTTTAATTATCATGATTAATTAGTAATCGGGTAGTTAAGGGTAATGAAATAATATCATAATAATATAAAATGACCCCAACATGTGTCCTAATGCTACTAGTTGTGTCATGGCCGACCATGGGATGCCTTTTTCTAAACTTTGGGACCCCATGGAATCACTTTTGTGTGATAGTGACATTTTATCTTTTTATTTTTAAAGGAAGGAAAATATAACAAAAGTATGTATCACCCAAGTAATTTTTTTTTTAATTTTGTCTAAATAAATGATCTATTAGACTATAAATATTCATTTGAAAGATAAAAATATTTCCTACATCATGGTATTTTTTTTATAATTTTTAGTCATAAAATAAATAAATTTATTTATTACACCATGATGATGCAGTGATTACCTCATTAATGAACGATTTGAATAAAATGAAAAGATAATGTAATAATATAAGACTTAAACTTTTCAAAAACCTACTGTATGGGTGGATTTAGAACCCTTATCACCTTATCATTGAAATATATAATTTTGGGACATTTAATATTCGAAAATCATTTTATAATAGAGTAACTTTTCAAGACTTTCTAAGAGTGCCCCTCCTCCCTCTTATAAAATTCCCCCACCTATACCCCATTACCCACAAATCTCAAGCCTTTTCCTCGACCAAAATCTTCTCATTTTATCTCTCCACATCCCTCTATTTATCCTATAATCCTAACCTTAGGCAGAAAGCTCTTCAAGAAACCCTTTTGGTTCAAACTAAAGGGAGTTACCCGATTTAAAGGTAATGTCTTTTCTTATGTTCTTCTGTTTTATTTTGCTTCTCCAACTCCATAAACTCTTTTTATTCCTTTATTTTGTAACAAAACCAGTATCTTCAATATACTAGGATGTTGTTATGAGAATTATTCTATCTACACTTACACACACCTCCATCTAATGGTTAAATAACATACTGTTTCCGTGGATGGCGAATTACTGCCTCACGAAACGATGATTGTTCTATCTTCTCCTACCACCTCTCATGGTGGACATTATGATGAAAATATATTTATTTATGATATATATTATATTTATTTCCTCTCTATGCTTCTTTATTTTACATTTAAAACATACCTTTATGCTTTTCATGTTGTACAAATGCGGAAATTTCATTTGAGGAAGTGTGGACTACCGCCCCCTCAAGTGATGTGACTCGTTCATGCAATACATGGAATGTATAAAGAATGAAATTAATGAACTTATGTGACCTATATAACATATATATTATACTTTAATTATAATATATATATATCTCATTTATTTTTAATTCCATTAATGTGACAAAGAAATGAAAGTAGCGTTCATGCGTACGTACGACCTACCATCTCCATGAACGGTGCATTTCATTTTTATCCCCAAATGTTATGGAATAGTATAAAATGAATATATACTGGATATATATGATATTTAAATAATTAATACTATTCTGGATATTGTTTAATTATAACTACATGGGCAATTATTTTCAAATAAGTTTATTTTTGACTCATATACCGAACATCGACAAAAACGTCTGATATGAACTCACATAATTAAATAATTATTATAACATTATAATATGTGATATGAATTAAATAATAAACTTTAAATGATGTCCTTAAGAAATTATTAATTGACCAAAGTTTATTATTCAGGAGATTAAATAATGATCGAGTCAAGTCGGACACGAGGTAAGGGTTAATTCTACAACCTCTTCATTATTCAAGGTTGTTCATATGTAATTATCTACTGGGACCTCTTTATCATCCACATCCATGTTTCTTAAAAATGACTTTCAATTTTTTTTTACTATTTATTAGACAATGGGTTAAATTCATTTATACCCTTATTTGACCTTATACATTTTTGAAAGGAATCTTTCCGTCATTTTCCAAACAAGGTACTTTTTGACATTTTTGACAAAATTAAGTTAAGAATGTTTTTTTAACTTATACGGAGGGTTCGACTATTTTCCACCATTATAAATTTTTTGAAGATTCCCTTACAATCTTATAATAATATTTTCAAAGTAAATGTTTTCTTTTACAATTATGTGACTTTTAAATGATTTCAAAAAAGATATTTCTCTCAAATTGTTTTGATTTCATCTATGTCAACATCCTTTGATGGATTTTAAGCTTATTTGAAGTTGATTTATTATGATTCAAAACTTCCATATTGTATTTAAGGTTTTGTGATATGTTTGACAGTGGATGTGTTATTTTTATACCATTCATGGTTTATGGAGAAAGTATTGACATTTCGTATGCTAGTTTTAATACGAATGTTTATGTTATGTTTAAACCTGTTCATATGAGGAATGCATTGGACTTAATAAGTGATGGGTGGAGCCCTCTATAGCTCCTAAATGCATCGTTAGGTATCATGAGACAAAATAGTGTCTTGGCATGAGGCCTTGAAAAAATATTATTTGTAGTCTTGGCATGAGGCCTTGGCTACGTGGTTATGATAGTCTGGCATTATGAATTCCATCATTATGAAAGTGGTTATTGATATTTCATGTGATTATTCGACTAGTAGAATATCCATGTGAATAAGTAAATGACATTATTTCATTTTATTTTTTTCCATATTATTCTGAAGTTCAAGTTTAAAAGGCTTTTGTTTTAGTTATACATTGCCTTAAATGTTTATCTTTATTTATGAAAGTTTCTGCTATATAGTTATCCTTACTGAGCATCTGAGCTCACCCCTTTCTATGTTTTATTTTTCTCAAGATGTGAAGAAATATTTTATGACTGACCTGCAGGTATAGTCTGAAGGGGATATGAGTGTGGACTATGGAGACTATGTTATTGTAGTTTTTCACTTTATGATGTAATGTAACATTTATGAATGTATCTAGTGTTTCCAAGGTTACTAAACTAATCGTTCTTTCGAGACTTTATCTTTTTTGATCATGCCAATGTTACGTAATAATGCACCGACTCTGGGTAACTAGGATTGGGGAATTACAGTTGGTATCAGAGGTAGTTTAGTACTAACCTTGGAAGCTAGATTTAGATAAACTCTGATTAGAGCACATATCCCTAAGATAGAATTTGAGGATTAGTATAGAAAAACTTCATAGAATTTTGGTATTGTAGAGATTTTGTGAGTTTTTGGAGCAATACATCCCTATCTAGATACGTGCAGGTAGAGGCGGATTTGGCACAGATGTAACTAGGGTTAAAACCTGAAAACACCGCTTTGAGCTAGGCTCGAATGGGAACTGGTGCACGAAAATTGGCCTTGATGCACTCTTGGTTACGACACTCCCAGGGGATATGCTTAGGATAATTCTCATTTTTTTACAAACCATTATGAAGGTTTTATGAGTATATACTTCCTCAAAGAAAACATTTCTTTTTATGATTATGGATTATATCAATAAATGGTTCAATTTATGTTAAGTATTTTAAAAGTATGGAATTGTGTATTTTGATTCATGAACTGATCTAGTTTATGCCATTGTTTAGAAATGTCTCATAGTAGAAGGAATGGAAACCGTATCAATGCATGCACTACATGTAGGGATTTCCCTCCTGCTCAAGATAATTATAGTGGATCTGGTGATACAACTGGTGATGATCAACTCATCACCATACTGGGACAACTCACTCAGGTTATGAATAATAACCGTACTCGTATGGAACACCCTGATCTGCAATGCAGAGGATCAATGTTAGATCGCTTCATGAGGCAAAAACCACCAACATTCAATGGGAGTACAAATCCATTAGTAGCTGAGCAATGGATAAAATCCCTAGGGAAAATATTTTAGGCTTTAGGGAGTAGTGAAAGGGAAAAAGTTGTCATGGCAGTTTACCACCTCACTGGAGATGCTGATCAATGGTGGTCATTGATTCAAAATAAAAAGGAAGTTAAAGAAGTATCAAGTATGGAATGGAGGGATTTTAAAGATATTTTATTAGAAAAATACTTTCCTCATGACCATCGAGTAGATATGGAAAGACAATTTTTGAGTTTGAGGTAAAAAGATGATGAAAATGTTGCAAAGTATGAGTCTAACTTTACAAGGTTAGCGAGGCTTGCTGCAGATTATATACATAACACAAGAATTAAGATTGATCATTTCTTTGATGGGTTAAAACCATTTCTCCGTTGGGCTTTAGTATCACAATCCTTCTCATCGTATGAAGATATTGTCTCATGTGCTATCAAGACAGAAAAGGAATTCTCTAAGTCTTATGATGACAATGTAAAGAAAGAGAAGAATAGAACGGTGGAGAAAGAGAAAGATAAATGGAAAAAGGTAAATAAGGATTTTCTATTATGCGATAATTGTGGGAAGAAACACCCTGGTACTTGCCTAAAAGGAATGAGATTTTGTTACAATTGTGGAGAAAAAGGTCACCAGACTCGTGATTTCAAGGGAAAGAAAGAGGCTATCAATGTTGAATGCTACAATTGTAGAGAAATGGGGCATTATGCAAATTAATTCCCTAATCTCCAAGGAATATTACCCTAGAAAAGGCCAAGGGAGCAAGGCCAAGCTTATGCTGTTACTACAGATGAAGTTGAATAATTATTGTATTTGTATTTTTGGACTCAAGAACAATATTATGGTTATAATAATAATGCGATATATATAAGGATTGTATTGCAGTACTTGTTGTTTTCATTAAGGTTTTAATATGATGAAGGTAATCATATTTTTAGTATGTGACAATAAGAGAAACTTTACTTTGCTTGGGGAATCTGATGTTACAATTGATTTTTGAATTTAGAGACCTTTTAGAGAAAGTCTTGACAGAGGTATTTTGGATAACTATAAAGGTTGGAATGGATTAAGTTAAAATTTGGATAGTATTGTTTAAGGTTTCTGAAGATTATTTTTGGAATATTATAATACTATAGTTTTAGGAAAAGGACAACCTGCAGGTCGGGGGATAACCCGTCTTGTCGGACAAAGCTGCAGGAATCGAACACACAACCACAATGCGATAGGCCTTTATTACCTACCACTAGCCTACATGAATTCCCTGGTTATTAAAAAATAGTTTTCCTAATCTAAATGGTATGTGTTAATATTTGTAACCCTATACGATTAAGATAAATATAATATTTTTGAGTTCTATTATCTTTTTGAGTGAAAGATGAGTTTTTGGTAGAAATTAGTTGAAGGTTGAAACTCTACTTGTAAAGTATATATATATATATACCTCTCTATTATTCTATGAATAAATTAATTATTAAACTTTATAAAATGGATATTAAAAAAATGTGTTATCCTAATACCTTATGTTTTGTTAAACTGATGATATTTTAAATCACCATAGATTGAAGGCTTTGAGGACCTCAATTTTACACTTGTTTGTGATTGATGAACTCAATCACTCCCTATAAATATTTACGTTTTTCCTCCAATTATGTGTCTCTAATTTACACAAATTTTCTCCTAATCAATATCATAATTTGGTGGTGACTTTTTTATTTCTCTTTCCCTCTAATTAAGGCTAAATTTTATTAACCTTATTTCGGATGTGGGTTTTCCACAAAGGTATTTTCTATTTTCAACCTTTTATTTTTGAAGAACAATTTCAAATTGTGAGGAAGCAATTTATTGAAGGAGGGGAGAATGTAACACCCCAAGCTTCCATGATACGCTTCTCTTTCAATAATGTAGTAGCTTACATTGTACGCAAGTTTGAGATTCTAACACACTGCGACCAATCAAAGTAGCTATTATGAATAGTAATACCCACTTTTTGAAATTATATAAATTTTATATTTCAAAATGGACTTCATTTTGGGATTCATAATATCTAAATTAGCCTATGTTGAATTTTTGGTATTTTTCTGAGAACTTCCAATTTTCGATGAATAGTAAAAAAATACTTAAGAACAACTTTTTTAATAAAAATAATTTATAGTGATAAATTATAAAATTGAGTGGTTTTAAAGTATAATTAGAATATAATTTTACTATTTTATCCAATGGTGGTCATTAGAATTAATTTCACTTTGAAATTGGACATAAACAATTGTCAAATTTGGATGGATGTTGTCCCTTATGACATTTTATATCTTTTTGATAGAGACTGTAAAAAAATCCCATCCTTTCGCATTTTGTAATTTGTTTTCTGCCTATCAATAAAATATTCTTTGGTCTTTGACCAAAGCATTACCTTTAAAAAAAAATAATTGTCAATCTTTTAATAGATATTGTTTCTTAAACACACGCTATTTATTTTGACAGTAGGAATAATTTTTAAATTAATTAATGCAATTACTCTATTTAGAATTTGGTAAAATGGATTCCATATTTGGAATCATAAGTTCTAAATTATTTAATTAAGACTCTTTTGTTTTTGGACATTATGAATAGTAACGACGACAATTATCTTTAATTATCTTGATTAATTAGTAATCGGGTAGTTAAGGGTAAAGAAATAATATCATAATAATATAAAATGGCCCCAACATGTGTCCTAGTGCTATTGGTTGTGTCATGGACGACCATGGGATTCCTTATTCCAAACATTGGGACCCCATGGAATCACTTTTGTGTGACAGTGACATTTTATCTTTTTATTTTTAAAGAAAGGAAAATATAACAAAAGTATGTATCACCCAAGTAAAACAATTTAATTTTGTCTACATAAATGATATCTTAGACTATAAATAGTCATTGTAAATATAAAAATATTTCCTAAATCATGGTATTTTTTTTATAATTTTTAGACATTATATAAATAAATTTATTTATGACACCATGATGATGTAGTGATTACCACATTAATGAACGATTTAAATAAAATGAAAAGATAATGTAAAATCTAAGACTTAAACTTGTCAAAAACCTATTGTATGGGTGTATTTCAAACCCTTATCACCTTATCCTCAAAATATATAATTTTGGGATCTTTAATATCCGAAAATCATTTTATAATAGAGTAACTTTTCAATACTTTCCAAGAGTGCCCCTCCTCCCTCTTATAAAAGCCCCCCACCTCTACCCCATTACCCACACCACTCAAGCCTTTGGATCGACCAAACTCTGCTCATTTTATCTCTCCACATCCCTCTCTTCATCCTAAAAGCCTTACCTTAGGAAGAAATCTCTTTAATAAACCCTTTTGGTTCAAACCAAAGGGAGTTACCCGATTTAAAGGTAATGTCTTTTCTAATGTTCTTTTGTTTTATTTTCCTTCACCAACTCCTTAAACTCTTTTTATTCCTTTATTTTGTAAAAACACGAGTATCTTCAATATACTAGGATTTTTTTATGAGAATTATTCTATCTAAACTTACACACACCTCTGTCTAAAGGTTAAAGAACATATTGTTTCCGTGGATGGTGAATTACTGCCTCACGAAACGATGATTGTTCTATCCTCTCCTACCACCTCTTATGGTGGCCATTATGATGGAACTATATTTATTTATAATATATATTATATTTATTTCTTCTCTATTCTTCTGTATTTTACATTTAAAACATACCTTTATGCTTTTCATGTTGTGCAAATGCGACAATTTCATTTGAGGAAGTGTGGACTACCACCCCCTCAAGTGATGTGACTCGTTCATGCAATACATGGAATGCATAAAGAATGAAATTAATGAACTTATGTGAAATATATAACATATATATTATACTTTAATTATAATATATATATATATATATATATATATATATCTCATTTATTTTTAATTCCATTAATGTGACAAAGAAATGAAAGTAGCGTTCATGCATACATACGACCTACCGTCTCCATGAACGGTTCATTTAATTTTTATCTCCAAATGTTATGGAATAGTATAAAATGAATATATACTGGATATATATGATATTTAAATCATTAATACTCTTCTGGATATGGTTTACTTATAACTACATGGGAAATTATTTTCAAACAAGTTTATTTTTGACTCATATACCGAACATCGACAAAAACATCTGATATGAACTCACATAATTAACTAATTATTATAAAATTATAATATGTGATATGAATTGAATAATAAACTTTAAATTAGGTCCTTAATAAATTATTAATTGACCAAAGTTTATTATTAATGAGATTAAATAAAGATCGATTCAAGTCAGACATGAGGTAAGGGTTAATTCTACAACCTCTTCATTATTCAAGGTTGTTCATATGTAATTATCTACTAGGACCTCTTTATCATCCACATTCATGTTTCTTAAAAATGTCTTTCAAAACATTTTTACTATTTATTAGACAATGGTTTAAAGTAATTTATACCATTATTTTTTATTATATGTTTTTTAAAGGAATCTTTCTGTCATTTTCCAAACAAGGTACTTTTTGACATTTTTGACAAAATTAAGATAAGAATGTTTTTTTTGACTTATACGGCAGGTGTGGCTATTTTCCACCATTATAAAATCTTTGAAGCTTCCATTACAATCTTATAAGAATATTTTAAAAGTAAATGTTTTCTTTTAAAATTATGTTACTTTTAAATGATTTTAAAAAAGATATTTCTCTCAAATTGTTTTGATTTCATCTATGTAAACATCCTTTGATGGATTTTCAGCTTATTTGAAGTTGATTTATTATGATTCAAAACTTCCATATTGTATTGAAGGTTTTGTGATATGTTTGACTATGGATGTGCTATTTTTATACCATTCATGGTTTATGGAGAAAGTATTGACATTTCGTATGCTAGTTTTAATACAAATGTTTTTGTTATGTTTAAACCTGTTCATATGAGGAATGCATTGGAATTAATAAGTGACGGGTGGAGCCCGCTATAGCTCCTCGATGCATCGGTAGGTCTAATGAGACAAACTAGTTTCTTGTCATGAGGCCTTAAAAAAATATTATTTGTGGTCTTGGAATTAGGCCTTGGATACGTGGTTATGATTGTCTGGAATTATGCATTCCATCATTATGAAAGTGGTTATTTATATTTCATGTGATTATTTGACTAGTAGTATATCCATGTGAATAACTAAATGACATTATTTCATTTTATTTTTTCCATATTATGTTGAAGATAACGTTTAAATGGCTTTTTTATTTATAAATTACCTTAAATTTTTATGTTTATTTATGAATGTTTCCGTTATATTGTTATCCTTACTGAGCATCTGAGCTCACCCCTTTCTATGTTTTATTTTTCCCAAGATGTGAAGAAATATTTTATGACTGACCTACAGGGATAGTCTGAAGGGGATATGAGTGTGGACTATGGAGACTATGTTATTTTAGTTTTTCACTTTATGATGTAATGTAACATTTATGAATGTATCTAGTGTTTCCAAGGCTACTAAACTAATCAGTCATTCGAGACTTGATCTTTTGAAATCAAGTCAATGTTACGTAATAATGCACTGACTTTGGGTAACTAGAATCGGGGCATTACAGTTGGTTTTAGAGGTAGTTTAGTAATAACCTTGGAAGCTATAGTATGTGTTATCTTGGGTTTTATTTTTACTTCTATTTATTTCTTTTAAAGTGATAGTTTTATTAACTCTTTTTCTGATGTGTGATTTTCAATGAAGTTTCCAGGACTAATTTTAAAATTGTGAGGACGCAATTTCCAAAAGGGGGGAATGATATAAGAAACCGGGTATTTATAGAATAATACTTTTTGATTTATATTAATATTTATGAATAATATATTAATTTTATGTTAAATGGGATTATTTTTCCGATAGTTTACTCAACACGTAACAATTAGTTAATCTGAAATCTTATGTTGCACACAAAATTGGGTTATACCAAAAAATAATACAATATTATTATTATTATTTTAAATGGTAGTTAATATCTAGACATTAGAATGAATGGAATGAATATTATCAACTGAATAATGAAAATATGGTTTACACATGTTTAATTAATGATTCATTTGTTACCAAATTTTTTATAAATGGAAATAAAAACAAATTGAATATAAAGGATGTGTTTTATGAAAATAATTTTAAAAAGAGAATAATTCTGTTTATAAAACCATATCACTCTTTATAGATTTATATTTAATGAAAAATATATGTTATATATTCAATGATTTTTTTTAAATTCATATTATATGTTTTCTAGACATGATATAAGAACAAATCAAATTTTTCGAGTTAAAGAAGTATTTTTCTAAAAATGCAGTTTTACCACCTTTTGATGGAGAACCATTTTTAAATTTAGTTTCTCACACCTTTATATGTTTTATTTGACAAAATAATCTTCTCCTTTAGAATTGGGACATCAAAATTTACTTTGAATGAATTTTTGATATTTTTTGATAACTATCATGTTTTGATGAATAGTAAAAATACGTTAAATTTTAATTGAAAACAAATTTTTCCATCGAGATAATTTATATAGTTAAATAATTTTATTTAATGGTTTTAAATTATAAATGGAATAAATATTTATCATTTAATCCAATGTTTTTCATTGGAAGTAATTTCAATTTTAAATTGGGCATAAACACGTGTCAATCTTTTGATAGTTTTTTACTTCTTAGAAACCCACATTTTGGTTTTGACAATGGGAATTAATTTTAAATTAATTTTAGAAAATTCTATATTATAAATTGGAAAAAATGGATTCCTTATTTAGAATCAGAAGGTCCAAATTTTTAAAATAGGAACCTTTTTATTTTTTAATATTATTAATAGTAACTTCAGTAATTATTTTTATTTACCATGGTAAAAGGGTAAATCAGGTAAATAAGGGTAAAACAATAATATTATAATAATATAACACTACCCTAAAACGTGCCCTAATCCTATTGTATGAGATATGTCCAACCATGTGCATACTTGGATCGATTTGGGGACCCCATGGATCCACTTGGGAGTGATAATGACATATTATAATAATTAATTTAAAGTAAAGAGAAAAATAACATAAACATGTATCTTATTACTAAAACTATTTTTATATAGGGTTATATAAGTGATATCTATGACTATAAATAGTAATTATAAATCTAAAAATATTTCACACATCATGATATTTTATTTATAATTTTTAAACATTAAATTAATAAATTTAATTATGACACAATGATGATGCCGTAATTACTTCATTAATAAATAATTCAAATAAATGATATTATGAATATTAAAATAAATATTTTTTGACATAGTTTATGTAATACACAATTTTTGTAGGTTAATATGACCTTTTATTATTTATTCAATGTTTTTTTGAAGGAATCAAGTTATGAATTTTAAAAAAAGTCAAGTATGAATAGTGTCTAAAATTGACGTAATTCATAACTTAAAATATAAAATAGTTTATTAAATGATATTAAATTCTTAAAAATATAAGATTCGTCCAAATGGTTAATATAAGTCCAAATATGTCATAAATTAATTTTTTGTGGGTCTTTTAAATGATATGGTTATTATATTAACCCACAATGTGTAAATAACATAATATCACTGTAAAATTAAAAAGGCTAAAATAAGGGTTGAACAAAACAATATGGATAAAAAATATTCAAAACATGTCTAAAAATTATTTTATAATGGGCATTAGAACCAAAATATTATAATGTTACAATTAAATAAGTTTTAGACCATTTTTAATTGAAATTGAATTTATAATAAATTAATATTTCAAGACTTTCCTAAAGTGCCCCTCTTCCCTCTTATAAAAAGCCACCACCTCTACCCACTTACTCACACCTCTAAAGACCATTGGATAATCAAAATTCTCCTCAAATAAGATACCAACATCACTAATCTCCTTATATAATCCTTACCTTGGGTAGAATTAAAATCAAGAAATCCTTTGGGCTCAAATTAAAAGAAGTTACTCGATTTTGAGGTAACGTCTTCTCTCAAGTTCCTTTCCTTTATTTTACTTATACACTCCCTATGATCTTATTATTATTTGATTACATAAGAAAATAAATATCATTATTATATTTTTATGTTTTTATTAGAATGATTCAAACTAAACTTACACTCACCTCCATCTAATGGATACAAACATATTGTTTTTGTTTACGATATACTACTGCCTCACGAAATAACGATTGTTAAATTTTCTCCTACCACCTCTGATGGTGGTCATTATAATAGAACTATATTTATATATGATATATATTATATTTTAATTGTCTCTATTATTCTTTATTTTTTATTTACATCATACCTTTATGCTTTCCATAATGTGTAAATATGATAATTTCATTTGAGGAAGTGCGGACTACTACCCCTCAAAGTGATACGACTCGTTCATGCCATACATGGAACATATAAAGGATGGAATTAGTGAAATTATTTAACATATATAAAATATATATTATTATGGAATTATAACATACCTATATATCATTTAGTTTTAATTCTTTTAATATGACAAAGAAATGAAAGTAGAGTTCATGCGTAAGTATGGCCTATTGTCTCCATAAATGGTGCATTTCATTTCTTATATCCAAATTTTATGAACTATTATAAATACATATATATACTAGATATTTATGATATTTAAATCATGAATAATATTCTAGAGATAATGTACTTTTTACCTCATGGACAATTTGTAATTATAACAAGTTCATTTTTGACTCAAGTACCAAATATCGATAAAACAACCGATATAAACTTAAATAATTATGTAATTTTTATAATGTGGTAATAAGTGATATAAGAGGAATAATAAACTTGAAAAATTTTCTTAATCATGTAGAAATTAACCTAAGTTTATTATTCAGGGATATAAAGAATGAACAAGACAAGTCGGACTCAAGGTAAGAGACTTCATCTCAATCTCATTTCATTGAGGCATACCTTCTTTTATATGGGGTATAATTATAACCTTTTTATTTTAATTTAATTCAATAGTTTTCAAAAGGAATATTTTTTTACGATGTGTTTAACTAAATGAAAAAATAATTTTTCATTTTAACGTAATCGATGACAATGACATTTCCACCACCATGTGAATTATTTGATATCTGGATTCCTTAACAAGTCATAATGTTTTTAAAAGGAAAATAAATACCATATACCATTTTTACATAATTTGGTATTGAAAATGTTTTTCATAAATCATTTATTATTTCAATATCTTGAAATGATATATTTTTTTTGAAATGTGGAAATGTTGTCTTTCCTTTATACTTGTTTTATGTGTTATGATTATGTTATTGTTCTTGGACATTGTTTATGTATATGTGTGGTTACATGATAAACCGAGGGTGGTTGAGCCCGAGATAGATATATAATGAATTGGGTAATGTGACAAATGTAAATTATAAAGTTTCTTCTAATAGATTTAGTGAATATACTGTGATGGGTATTCCAAACGTAACTATTAAGGTTACCCCCTATGGGGTTGTGAAAGCAACAATATAAGTATGTTATGGATTCCACAAGTTACATTTATGATTTATGATTTAGATGATTTATTCATAAATCTTATGATTTTATGATGTATCTTAAAGAGATTATGTTTTATGAGTGAAAAGTATGATTTCATTGATTTGTATGTATTGATGGATTAATGTTTTCTTTCCTTATTTTATAACCCTTACTGAGATTTTTATGACCATCACATGTTTTTGAAATGTTTTTCATAGGGTATAAGGAAGGATTGTAAAGAAAATGATTATTGTTTTATTTAATTATTTTATTATTGTGAAAAAAATGGATAGAGGTAAAGTGACTAATTTGTAATTTTTTGATATGTAATGTAATATTTATGGCCTAATTATCTAAAACTCTAAACCTAAAAAGATTCTCAATGTGAATTAAAGTTAAATTAATTAATTTTCTCAAGATTATATAATGTTTAAGGCTGGGGCATTATAAAGATTATGTGTGAAATAGATATTTTTTTTATTTATGTTATATTTCACCTTATCTTTTTTGGATTTAAATTTGTTACACATAATCACTTCTTTGATTAATTCTCACTTCAACATTATGATCATTTTATGGGTTCTTCATTTCAAATTTTCTTCTTTAGGAGATATGTTATGTTATATAACTATATTCTTCTATGAGGTGTATATAATATCCACTTTTATATGTTATATCATGAATATATTTATATTCATGGTATTTAATGTTCATATTAAGTTATTTATTTTATGGAGATTATGATTCAAATGTTACCAAAGTGGTAAGAGTTTATTTCATAATCTCATAGTTATTTGGGATTTTTTATGTTTAAGGCTTCACTAGGAAAATTATATGACCATTCTATATTAAACCATAAATATTTTATTCTCCTCTTATTAGTTTTCAAAATTATAAGTTTTCATTTAATTTTCTTCTTTTATGTACACATAAGTTTAAAAATGTTTTAAAAAAGAGACTTTATTTCTTTTTTAGTCAGGAATCTTTTCTTTGATGTCCATGATTTATAAAAAAGTCAATACTTTTTTTAATATTATATAAATATTTATTAAATATAATTTTACACATATTTTAATTTTAAAAAATGGTTTAAATTGAATATTCCTATCATTTCCTGAATGAGGTATTTTTAACTTTTCTTACAAAAATGTGAAAGAAATATTTACTTTATCATACTAGATATGAATTGAATTTACCATAATCATAACCACCTAATGATTTAATGATTCCTTTAAAAATTTACAAGTTTATTTTAAAATAAAATGTTTTTCCTAATTTTCTGTAAATTTTTATTTTATAAAAGTTATTTTCAAATTGAAAAGTGTATTTTCATCAATAATTATTTTAATAATATTTTTATGGTATTTACATTCATCAATGACAATTAACATTTATTTTACTTATGTTCTACAAGGTATATGTTGTAATTATACCATCCTTATTCTTTACCTGGATGGTTTATGATTATTTTTATTAGTGGAAATACTAATATTTCATATGCTAGTTTTTGAATATGAATTTTTATATTGATTATGTATTGAATTTTTATTTAAAAAATTCATATGATGAATGCATTGGATTTAGTAATTGGCGGTATGGGTCCACTATATCCCATCCATGCATCTATAGGTCTCAGGATACAAACTATCTTGGGTTTTTATCCAAGGCCTTACCCATTTATATATGATCTCTTAGCATGGGGACTTGATAGTATGTGTATGATGTCTGAAATTATACATTCCATCATTATGAGATTAGTTATTGATGTCCATGTGATTATTTAAATAGTTATGATATCCATGGATAAGTTTCAATCTCATATGATCATTTATATGTCATTATTTGATCAATATTTATTCTTGTAATATTATTCTTCATGCTCAAGTTATTGATTAAATGATATATAATTTTAGTTATTTACCTTTCTATATTGATTATTTATTATTTACTCTTTATATATTCCACTGTATATAACCCTTACTGAGCATTTGATATCACCACTTATTTTGTTTGCTTTCCTTAAGATATAAAGAAGGAATTTATGAATATGTTTAAGGATGCAAGATATTTACTTTCACTGTTTTTTTTATTATTTTCAAATGTAATCTCATATTCATGTATCTAGTTCACCAAGACTACTAAAATATTCAGTACTTTGGGATATGATCAGTTATATCTAGATCCAATATAAAAAAGTAATCACCAAATATGGGTTACTTGGTTCGGGATCTTTATAATTATAATAGAATGGCTTGTGTCATGTTCATGTTGAGTAATAAGGAGGTTATAGAATTCATGAAGAGGTACTAAATGAGAGTAAAAAATAAAAATAGTCACACTATTAAAATACAATGATTAGATAATAGAATGGAGTATAAATTTATTGAGTTGGAGAACTACCTAGAAACACAGTATCAAACATGAGGAATCCTATGCACATACTAGGGTTTTTAAATGGTGAACTTGAATGGTGAACAACATGTAAAAAACACTAATAAGTTGTTTATCTCACCATTTTAAGTGGGAGGTAGTGTATGATATAGTGTACACTCAAAATGGAGATTTTTATGTCCTATAGAATAATGAAACCCCTATGAGATGTGTCATGGAAGGAATATATATTTGAAGTTCTTTTGTTTTTAGAATCACGTGTTACATTAAGAATAAATATGTAAATCGAAAAAAATATGGTGATGCAATAGATGAAGGACTGTTCCAAGGATACTCAAGGAAGTATAAAGCCTAAAAATGCTTCAATAAATGGTTAAATAAAATTATATAAAGTAATGATATCAATGTTATTAATTAAATAAGAGGAAATAATTTTGGGAGTGTTATCCTAAATGATGTATTTAAAGAAGATGATGGGGACTATATAAATTGTAAGACTCTACTAGGTCATTCAAAAGATAAAAATTCTTAGGCTGAGTGAGAGGAGGAAATTACTCCTAAAGATAGTTAACCTACACCTTTAAGAAGAAATTGGAGGATGGATATTGATCCAATGATTATAATTGGCGATAAAACTAAACCAAATAATACTTTAATAATTAATATAAAATAACATACTATTTTATTATCAAATATAAATCTAACTTCATTAGAATAGGCTGAGAAGGATAAATCTTGGGTTAGATCCATGAAAGAGTAGCTATACTAGATTGATAAAAACCATACATGATGACTTATAGAGAGACCCGAACACCCCAATGCAATTGGAATAAAGTGGGTCTTATAAAAAAATTAATTAACATGGTATGTGGTTAAAAATAATACCTATTTGGTAGGTTATTCTCAAATAATGGTATTGATGTTGAAGAAACCTTTGAAACTATATCTTGGCTTGATTCAATCATAATGATCTTAGAGGTAGTGATTCAAGGAGGGTTTAAAATCTTTTAGATGGATGTGAAAATAGTATTCTTGAATAGTAAGCTAAAGGAGGAAATATATATAAAGTATCCAGTGGGATTCTAGATTGGAAATGAAAATATAAAGCTATGTAGATTTAAGAAGGATAAATATATTCTAAATCAGGAACCACATGCATGATATTATTGACTAGAATTATATATACAGAAACCTAAATTTAAAAGATTTGGTATTTATCACAACCTTTATCTGAATACATCCAAGGAATAATAATTTATGGTTTTGGTTTATGTGGATGATTTAATTTTTTGGGGGTATAAAATAGAAAACATGAGACAAATTTTCTAATATGATGTGTTCAGAATTTGAAATGTCAATGATTAGTGAGCTCACTTATTTTCTTAGATGGAAACAGATTCAAGAGAAGATATACACTTTTACCTCATATGATAAATATAAAAATGATATAATTAAGAAGTTCAATATGCATGATTCAAAATCGATGTCAAATCCCATTGTATTTTGAACCAAATCAGGGATTCATGAAAATGGGAAGTTATCGGATCCTACCTTATATAGGAGGATCATTAGGAGTTTTTTGTACATGAAAACAACTCAAACAAACATAACATATGCTATTATATTAGTGGATCTGTTTTAACGCAGTCCCAAGGAGTATTACTGCATGGTATTGAAGAGAATAATGAGGTACACTCTCCATTATGGTTTACTCTTTAATACAGAGAATGAATATTAATTATTATTCCTTTTTATGTTGATTAGGTGGGTGATATGGAAGGTAGAAATTCCAAAATTAGAGGTTATTTTTATATTGACAAAAGTCTATGGTCTGGATGAGTAAGAATAAAGAAATCACATCTCTTAGTAAAACTAAGGTGGAGTACATTATAGTAACCATGGAATACACACAAATTAATTGGATAAAATAGAATTTGTAATGTCTTGGTGGAAAATTAAAATAACTGATGATAATATTTTTTGATGAAAATATTGAAATCAAGAAAACAAATAATTCAGTTCAGCACTCCCAAACTAAACACATTGGGATCAAGTATCATTTTACTAAAGAAAAACTAGAGTAAGGAGTTATCAATATTGAGTGTATTAGAACTGATTAAGGTTTATCAAATATCATGAATAAGACAACAAGTAACCTGAAATTTGAGAGACACAAGTTTATCCTTCATTTTCAATAACCTCCTTCTACCTAAAGAGGTTTGATAGTTTCCACTCACTATATTATATTTATTACTTTATTTGGTTGTTTTTTTTGTATTGGTGCTTATATTTTATGAATTTTAGAAGGAAGAGATGCTATAATTTATGAATTAAATAAAATAATGGAGGTTTGATATGAATTTAATGTATAAAATTATAGTCATTATATTTTTTCTCTTGTTACTTAAATTGATCACTAACTCATGTAGGCTTTAAGACTTTCTTGACATCTCTTTACTTATAAACCTGGTTGAAGACTCAATAGTGACCATATCTAAAAAAAGATACCTCCTTTGAATTGTATTTTCAAATGGGGATAATAGTAGTAAGTGGATATTACATATGTATGGGGAGCATAATTAGAAGATTTAGAATGTGAAAAAATTGACAAAAAAATCAAAAGAGGGGGAATGTTGGAACTAAAGCTTATATTGTTGTTTTTTTTCAATTGAAATTAATTAAGTAATCATGGAGTGATTCTAGAATAAATCTAATGAGAATTTGACAAGGGTGAAAAATAAAAGGGTAACCTGACTATACTTCTAATTTTTTTTCAAATTTCAGGAGGGATTATACTATGAAATATAAGAGTTATCAGGATCATTCTATAAGAGTAATTTCCATCAGTATTTTTTAAAAAAATTAAAGGTTTTAAAATTTCCTTTTGAGTGTATGGGTCATTGGACCATTTTTTAAGAGTCATTTCATAAAAAGGGTAGTTTCTAAAGACTCTTGATCACTTTATAAGAGTTATTAGACCATTGTGTAAGTTTCATTTTGTGGAAGGGGCAATTTAATAAGTGTCATTGGAAATATTTTAAGGGTTACTGGAAATTTCATGAAGATAAACTAGACTTAATAAGGGATATATGAGGTTATGTAATATTCTCTAATGAAAAATGTATGAGTTATTCTTTGACTAAGGGTGAAATATAAGAGTTATTTTGGGGGGGGGAATTTGTTAAAGTATTTGAGAAACCTAAGGAACATAAGGTTCATTAAAACACCTCATAAGAGTTATATTTATTGACATAGGTAACTTTTGTAAGAGTCATATTTAGTGGAACATGGAGATTTCATAATGGTCATTCCCATTTTTATTGATAGAGATTACTTAGCTTAAAGGTAGTGTGAGATTTTCCCTTGGGTGAATTCAACCAGTTATAGATCACAGTTGAAATTTATGGGATTATAGATAATATCATGGTATAACTATAGGAGGATTATGTTTTAATATAATTGAAGATTTAAAATATCAGGAGTGTGAAAATTCAATAATCGATATATATCGTGTTGCATATAATATATTTCTATTATGTGTATTTATTCATTGAAATTTTATTAATAATATGTTATGATTAATAATTTGTTCAAATAAGAAGAATGAAACTCATGTATTTTATGGATAAGTGAAACCACAATGAGAAAGATCATAAAGATTATAGAATTTTAAATATATGGTTTAGCTGATGTAGAATTCATGGGATTTCTATATTTAAAATATGTATATTATCATGTGTATAATTTAAAAATAGAATGCTATTGAGGCATTCATGGAGTTTTACCTTATCAAATATATGAGAAATATTTTTAGGATATGACTGGGAAATAAAAATTGACTAAGGTGAAGAGAGACAGATTCATCACTACTATTATAGAAAATATATATAGAGATTGGATAAGAATTTCATATTAAGAAGAATGAAAAAATGGGAACACTTAAAGATCTTGAGTTTCATAAGAATAAATATGGATAACAAGAACACACATAATAGATTTGTGTGTATATACTATTCTAAAAATATTATAAGAAACATGTGTGTTAAATATATTTTTTGTAATACTTGGCCCAAATAAGTGAATGATAAGTCAAAAAGAGAAAGTTATATTGGGATTGGAAATTAATCTATCCAAAAATTTTGTAATACCTACAGTAGATAGAATTACCTCTTGGTACGTTGAAAAATTATTTATTCATGCTCCTTGGACTAGCCCTTTGTGATAAACCAAGTAAAACTATTTAATCATTGAATTTATTTTCACCATTCATAATGTGTGTGAATTTTAAAATAATGACATAATTTACCTTTACTTTTTAACATAAGGACAAGATCCTATAGAAGAAAAGAAAACATGAACACCCTAATTCACCCCCTCTCTAGGGTGTATGCAGATTCTAGTTATAACAATTAAACTTATTAATGTTATAATTAATAATGAATTGAATAAATATATTTGAAAATGATTAAAATATAAATATTAAAGCCATATTCATCTTGATAGGTGACCCTAATCTCTCTAATTTATTTATATACCAAGTTATATTTAGGGAATTAGTGAAAACTAAATCACCCTAAGTAATTTTACATTAAATTTTTTTTAAAAGATTTTAATATCTGATGTCTAGTATGTTCTTTATAGAGGAATTTATGTCTGTCTATCATCCTATTTTAATCCATGATTTCATGTTTCTTATACTACATGATATCCATGGAAACATACAAGAACATAGATATTTTATGAAAATATTTTTTTTGTTTAATATAAATATCCTTTTCAAACTAACAAAATTTTTTATTGGGTGCCTTGGGAAGTGGTTTCTCTAAATAATATAAATTTTCTTATTAATTTAGAATGATTCTAAAATTATAATACTAGTCTATAAAATTGATACTATTTAGATAATTTTCCTTGAAATTGATCTTAAATATATGTTTGATGGAATATTTATTTCCATTTTATCTAAAATAGATTCATTTATTAAATAAGTATTTTTTATGTATTTAATAAGTAATTTTATTAAATTTACTCCCAATAAAATAATTAACCCATTTAAATTATAATTATTAGTGGGTCATGATCCATATTTCACTAATATTTGAGTCCACTGTAGTGTTTATCTCATCAATAATATATTTTGGTAGATAATAATGTCAATTATATTATACATATAACTCTTAAAAAATTGAGTGGGAAAAAACTCCAAAAATCTAACTTATGTACTATCAAAAATTCAATCCTTTAGATGCCAAAATTTTAGGTTTATCCAATCAATCATATCCCAAAGCTTATATAAGATACTAATACCTAACTTTTATGCACACCCATATTATTCTCTCCTTATAAAACATAATTCATGGGCACCAAATCTTATTAAGTTCATCTACATTGAATAATTGAGGTCTTGAAAAGTCTTCACTTTAAAAGGAATATAATACTTATAATTTTAAGAGGATTAATAAATTATATAACCATATAAATATATCTCATGTATCTTTCATCTTGTGATTTCCCTTTTTAATTCCCTGGACTCAGGGCCACTCGAAAGTTCCTGAGTTGAGGATGCCAAAATATCTCAAGCATTCCTCCCCATATTTTAGAGGCTAATGAATACTAGAAAGGGATTAATAGATAAAATGTGAAGACTATTCCCTCATATAAGAGTCACATACACAATGTAAATAACCAAATATACATTAATCATAGCCAAAATATGCATAAATTAATAAAGAAAAATACTATTAAAAGTTAAACCATGTGGAAGTATACAGTCATATATCAACACTAATCATACACTAATACAATAATAGCCATAAAAATTAATAAAATAAATAGAAATAAGTTTCTCTACTATTGTGCTGGATCCTCATCATCCCTACCTCCAAAACTCATCGAGTTTTCCTAGCATGATCCACTACACATCTTATGCCCTAACCTGAAAGCATACATAAGGTCTAAAGGTGCACAAGATTTCCCATGTAGAGTGTGAAAACTAAATATTAATAAGTTCTCACCAAGTTATTATAATATATACCTTCATATATGAGTATGTGAGAGGAAATTAAACATATCACACAAGTGTCTTAGACATTGTGTGTTAACCAGGACACCATGAATCTATTGAATTAGGGTATCATGTGCAAACCAAACCATAGCGACACATAATAATTCCTTTCTTGATTCCATTTCATAATTCCATCATCACATAATTCCATAAAATACATATCCTAGACCTTACCCAAGTAATTAGGGTAGGGAACTATCCATGCCCCAACCACTAACTGAAGCAGTAGGGTAAGGTCCTTTATTAGGGTCCTAGACCAACCCTTATCACTCAAAATAGGGTTTCAATCAAACCCCATCCCACTACCTTATCACTCTAGGCAGGGACTATATCCACGTCTCATGTTGCATCACACCCAAACCAGTCTTCTGAGTCAAGACTGTCCATGATCTGGACCTAAGTCTTCTCACTCAAGGTAAGGTCCACAATAACCCCTTCTCACTCAAGGTGAATGCCACAAACCAACCTAGGAAACCCCCAAATCGGGAAACCATACTGGCTCATGGTAAGGACTGATGGCTGTTCTCGATCCCCAAGGAATGTAAACTAGTGTTATAGAATCATATTTACTCAATGGTAATGATTTAACCAGAAGAAAATTATATTAAAATAACATCATAATTTTATATAAATTCAATAATGATGAGTTTATACATTGAATGACCATAAAAAAATCAGATTATTAGATTTAAAAATAAGCATAATAAAATAGGAACTAAATATGAATTAAAAGTATAAAAAACAATCCAAACAAATAATATGAAATTGATATTAAATATAAATTTCTAGAAAGGATGACTTGGACTAAATACTAAATCACTAAAAATTAAACTAAAATTCTTGAACAAGTTTCCCCATGTGACTCAGAGTTACACTTTATCTACTAACTAGAGACATTCTCTGGGAGTGGTCTGAAAGAAAGAGTCCCTAAAGTATCACTCCTCTAAATTAAAGTCTAAAATTTCTAGATACAATCGGTCTATAAACACTGATTGGTGTAAGTACGGTGTGAACTAATAACTTAATAGGTATTCACCAATGAATCCATGTATTATATTTTACAAAACACCCTAGAAATTATATTTTTAAAAACACTAATTTAAAATAGGATTTTATTTATTCCTGAAAGATAACTTATAAACAATTTAAAAATCCTCTTCTAAAGTCCAAAACAAGATTAATACCTTTATAAATAATCTTCAAATATTCCACTAAAAACCTACTTTTTTTGTCCCTTACTTAAAACCATTTCTTTAAAAATACCCAAAGTGGAACTCGAGTAATAAACAAAGGAACACGGACTGAATAACTAAATTAGAATATAAAATGAAAAAACAAACAAGCATGAATATAAAAATATAATCATGTAGGAAAATAATATTGAAACTAATGAAAAATCATTAACTAGTAAAACAAAGAGAAAAGGAAAGTAAAGTGTATATGTAATAATGATAGTATAAAGTATAGCCGGTGCAAGGGAAAAACCATACAATAGTAATTTAAAAATTGAATTATGGAAGAAAAACTATAAGTTCATTTAGTCTAGGGGAACCTAGTAATTGTATATCACTAATTAATGATACCCTCAATTAGATTAATGGAACTCTATAACTTAGTCACTAGCTAGTGGTGGAACCACATCTACTCTACTAGAATTACTAGTGGTGGGGGAACCTCATGTCGTCTAGGTTAAAACACCTAAGTACCTGAGGTTTCCTATGAGGTTTAACACATAAAAATGAAAATTAGTAGAATGTGATTCATTAATCAATATAAAAACATGTTTCTTTGTATAATATACTTAATCTATTTTTGGAATCCGTCTATATAGTATTCCTTGGGAAACACTTTCCTTTTTATTTAATCCATAACTATCCTAATACATTTTACTCTAAAACATAATTCAGAACATTTAAAAATAGTAACCATAATAAAAAAATCACAATAATATCATTTAAATATTTCATTATAAAATACCAAGAATTCCTTTAAATTATACGATAGAAATCAATTCCAAAATTCCCCTTTGAAAACATATTTTTAAAATGAATTAAAACATTAAATTTAATTGTCAAAGATTCACCTTATCATTACACACAAATACATTTATTAATATAAATAAATATTTCAATGTGAATATTCATATATTCTCATGTTAATATGTACATATATATATATATAAATATGTGTATAAGTACCATACATAGCATGATACATTTATACATCAATCATAAGTGAATCAGACAAGAACAAGAAAAAGTAAACTTAATAAACAATTTCAAATAAGGAAATCTAAACCAATTTAACTAATTAAACTCATATTCCAACACATGAAACTATATAAATAATCTAAAATAATAGTAAAGTAGTCAATTTTTTATAAAAACTACCATGAATATTTTTTTGGAAAAAAATATAACTATTATTTAGGAGAAGATATAAAATAAAGGAAAATATATAAGAACCAATTTAGAAATCAATAATAATATATAAAAACAATTTTTACCATATATATATATATATATCCATTTATACTCAAAAATCATCTCAATTTTATTGAAAACTATTTTTTTAACATCCAAGCACACATGGAATGTCGAGGAAAAGTTAAAACATGGAAGCACCTACTTCGGCTAAGCAAAAATGATGTGAAATTTTTAAGAACAAAGAGTGTAAGGTTTGAGAGGGAATCCAAAACCCCTAGAAACCAAATCCATATGAAATCAAGGCCAAATATCACTAAGTGTTTGTTATATAGTTATAAATAAAGAGAGGAATGAAAAAAACAAGAAAGAAGAGTATGGAAGAAGAAATATGAGAGGAAGAAACCCTAACCTGGATAAATCCCACTAGAAATTAAAAATGGAGGGTTGGAAGTTGGAGGATGATATAAAGGGGTTCGTTTGTGGGGGTCCTCAATGGTCGGGTTTCATGTTAGTGAGGGTTAGGAGGAAAGAGGTCCAATTTTAGGGGCTAAATTCATAAGGGGTACAATCATAAATTTAAAAAGTTTAAAGCACTGGTGAATCACACTGGAAACTCGGGACACCCACATAGGTTAGTTACATAGTTGAAAAACTATGGTTTAACCATGAAAAATATAGCTCCTAAGTTGCATACCCATACTGCATAGTTGTAGCATGATTATCAGTAACCATTCACTAACCCTATGACATGCATACATTCTTAAAAATTACAAAAATTGTAAAATAAAATACTTGTACTTTAAGAATGATAATGAAAATAAAAAAATAAAAAATTTTAGAATACAAGAGTCATGGTGTGATAGTGATTCTAAACCACTCTCAATCCATAACTTATCACTAAATGGAGGCCCATAATTCATGTCCATGAAGACCCCATCTCACCCATGGTAGTCCAGCTAGAACCATCTCCTTCATTGTGAGGCCATGACTCAAGATACACACCCCCACATTGGAATTTGTTTCCTATCACAAGTATAAAAAAGAAAACACATATGAAACCACAGAAATCCTATTTACCATAACAAAACTGACCAACTAATCATATGTATCTAGTCACCCAAGGCCTCATCCCTCATCTCTAATGACACCACATCTCACTCATCAGGGTGCCCACTGGGGTCCTTCTGACCTATCTTGTGCTCTATGCATCTGATACCGTCTCATATCTATCACCCTAGGGTGACCTTATAGCTCATAGGATCAACTCTAATAATACCTAAAAAGGTTATTTCAAACATCACCACAACCCTCACTCTAGTCCCATATCAAAAGTAATCATTTAATACCTCTTAATGACACCACTAAAAGGATATCCCCCTTCCAATACACTTTTTCTAGTTTTGGAGGACCTAAACCGCTCCGAGTTCTCACCAAATCTCAAACCACCATCAAAAGGGTGTCACTCATTAGGCTTAAGATTTCAATCCATATCACCCTTACTACAAGGTTAAATCCCTTCATACCCAGCATAATATCCCTATGAAAAAACAAATCCAACCACACTATATCTCATACCTTGAGAATTATCCAAGGCATCACGTCAACTCAACTAACACTCTCTCTTCTTGGTGATATGGTCTCCTGGTGGTCATAAATTACACATGTGATAAATATAACTTCGTTTAGGTAACTCTTGATCCCTATCCATGTACTTGATCTCATAGAACATGCATGTAGGTAGGACATAATGCATAACCATGTATATAATTTTATATTATAGGGACTAACTAACTTTATTGAGGAGTTAACCCCTCACCAAGCTTATTAGATCGTCATTTAAGCTCTTCCATGCACTAAATCACCAATATCACACAAAAAATATAAAAAATTAAGTAAAAAATTAATAATTAATTACTCAAAATAAAATTAATCTGCATAATCTCTAAGAAACTAACCCTGAATCCTCATTGCACTGAAACTTCTTTTCATGACATGTGATCATCTATCCAGGACCTCCTCTTACCATGTCACACAAAATTCACATTGATCTTATAGTAAACCAAGCCTTTTATAAATATAATTACAAGATTTTTAACATAAACATCTATTAATTATGACCCAATAGTCATGAGTCCTAGATTATTTGAAGAACTAGGTTTATAATAAATAAAAATGAGGCTAAAAGTGGAATTTATTTTTTTCTCCATAATAAACTCTTAAATCATTTCGATTTACTAAAACTGCATGGGATAACATAGGAAATATATATATATACAAAATAGGTGATCTAAAAATACCAAAAAGGAAGTAAACATGGTAAGGAAGCATAACATAAGATTTAAAGGTATACCATGATATCAAAAAAGAGAATGATCATGAGTAATAACATGAAAACATAACGTAAAGAACATGGTATCATAAAATCATGGAATCATATTAAATGTGAAAACCACATAAAACATGACATAAACATAAGCCAAGGATAACTATTAATACAACATCACCTGGTGGAAAGAGTCTCATAATCGATTAGGTTCATTCCCTAATCCCATACATGACGTCTCATGAGACTAAAAAATTAATCAATGCATTGAAGGGATATATAATTTTTGTCCCACCCATTACATTAATTTCATGCACATGAATATTTGTGCTGAATAAGTAAATATATCATAATGCATAAAAATAATAATTTCCCATGGAAAGAAATTGAGTTACATAATCTTACCTTTTATAATAATCAAAATAGGTTTAAATAATGTGATTTGAGAAATGATAATAAGGAACATATTAACTACATAAAAGGAGTAGAGAGAGACATATTTATATAGGTAAGATACATATATACAAAATTTATAATCATTCAATAACATTTTAGGTTGTTTTCTTTGATTAATTGAAATTATTTTAAAAATATTAAAAACATTCTTGAGGAAAATAACCTTTGCACTTTGAAAATCACTTTTGAAAAACTAAAAATTTCCAAAAAAAATTAATGAAAAAGTACCATGAAAACTTATAAATTATGCTTCAAATATTTGAGTGGTCATTATGGTGGGTAATTCTATAGATGCTGAGTATGTTAAAATAATGATTCCTTTCATATTTTTATAAGAAAAGTCAAACGTACCTTGTTTAGAAAATTACAGGAAGATTCCTTTTAAAATGTTTTAAAAAATTAAATCATGGGTAAAAATGACTTTAAAAAATAATAGAGTATATTAAAATATTTTTGAAAACAATTTAAAGAAAACACGAACTTGGAATAGAAAGGGTTATCAACCGAAGAGAGAAATAAAGTTGGTTTTCCTTAAAAAACATTTTCTCGATAATTTTAAGTACCGAAGACATGTAAATGATACTATTACTATAAAATGTCATTAATAACTAGATAATAAAAAAATTAAATTGTTTTATTAGAAAATGATCAAATAATTTCCTATAATACAATTTCAAAAATGAATAATTCCGATTAAAATTATATAAATGCATAAACCCTTACAAATTTTGTAAATTTTGAATCATAAAAATCATGAATAAAGTATGTGAATTATATCTTAAAATACCATAAATTATGAAGGATTCATGATATAATATGTATAGTGGTAGTATATACACCATATAAAATAAATTAGGTGTATAAAATAACATACGTCTCAAGGAAGGATGTTTTCATATGTAAACCCTTACCTAAAGTCCATAATTTGTTGTGTATGTGTTTTATCTCCTTTATAATTTACTTATATAATTTTTTTTCTGAAATTTTTTTACAATTTTAATCACTTATACTTATATCATTTACTTCATTAATTTTAATGATGAATTTAATTTCTTAACCAGTTATGTCCATGTCAGGTATTTTGTTTACACTCAGTTCAAAATTTCAAAACGGCATCGGTGTGTTGACCTTGGTAAAAGGGGTCATTATTAAAAAATCTCCAAAATAATAATCATAATTTTTATACATAAATTATACATTTAAAATCAACCATAAAACAAAGTTATGAAAAATTATGTACGTTACAATCATGGAGATGGTAGGTCGTGAGTACGCATGTGCAACATTCTAATTTCTCAATGATCATGATGGAAACATGTTAAGTGTAAATTTAACTTTAAAAAATGATACTAATATCATAAATATCATATTATTTCTTTAAATTCATTATATATACCATCCATGTGATTCGGTGATAAAAACGAATTGCATCGGTTCGTTAGACGGTAGTCCTCCATACACACGAATGATGTTATCATTTTCAATGGATGGTAAGGTAAGAAATTATATGATATATTATATTTAAATAATTATTAATATTTTATTAATATAACATATAAACATTAAATTCATAATCATAAACATCCATAAGAGTAGCTGATGTAAAATGAATAACATCGGTTCGCGAGGCGGTAGTCCTCTGTACACACAAATGGTGGTTTCATTTCCAATTTGATGAAAGTGGAGATTGATTTAGGTTATGAAATTAACATAATAGTGTATTATCTTATGGGAGATAATTATTTTATTATATGAGCATGATTGATTAATATTTCAATTATTTTTAATAAGAAATAAAACAATGATGCTCGATTAAGAATGTTGCCTCTTCTTCAGACCACCTCTTTAGAATTTTATCTAGAGTCTCTCTAGATTATATTTTTGATAAAAATAAGTCCTATATTATGTTTATATAGAAGTAATTAATTTATTTGGGTAGGTATTATAAAAAATAATGTGTTTTTGAATTGTGGAAAAGAGATCAAAGGTTGTTCCCATTTATAAGGGAGGGGGAGTGACATTATTATAAATACAAAAAACTATTCAATATAAATAATTCATCTCAAGAAAAGCACCTAAGAGAGTTAAAAATAAACTATTTTAGGATATTTAAGTTTTATAACCACCTATAAAATTCCAAATAAATTTGTTATCCTCATTACCTCTAAGGTTACTCAATTTTTCCCTTTTAATTCCTTACCACAATATCTATAGTTTAACTATTTTTACTAATAATTATGACAAAAAATTAAGTTGAACTTATTATAAAATATAAATTATTAATATTAAAAATATGGAATATATTATAAAAAATTCAATTCACAGATTTTATATAATTTAATTTATAATTAAACCAACAGACGTGTTGAAAAAATGATTTTTCAAGAAATGCATTTTCAAGCATAAGATGATCTTATAAAAACTGTATGACAAGTAATAATAATTGAATAAATTTAAATTCATATTTACAGATATATAATCTATAAATTTATATTAAATCATTCATAATTAGGGGTTATTTTAATTAGTTAAATTAGAGAAATATTATGTACTTTAAAATAGATTTCATAAAAAAGTGTATTAAATCCTAGAAATAAAATTATATTAAAATCCAATATAAAGATGATTTAAATGTAATTAATTGGATGAAATATAAATAAATAACACTTATGTTATGTTTAAATAATATTAAATAATATTGTGACTTTTAAATTACTTAATTTATTAAAAATAAATGACATTCTTACAAAAAATTGATATTTTTCACTATTCACTAAAAAACAATATTTTCTAAAAAATATCAAAATTTAATCCTAAGTTAATATAGATTTTTTTGGACCCTATATGCTATAGTATTTTTCATAATCATAAATAATGTCAATATACAGATTCTAGTATTTCATTCCATTTAATATCTCTAAGTAAATCAATTATTTCATACAGACACTTCATAAGTTTCTCAGAGTCCCTAGCACCGATAGTTTGTTCGACACACCAATGTTCGACACAATGGTGTTCAACACATCGATATTTGATAGAATAATGACAGATCAATGATGAAATACTGATGAAAAACTGATTCTAACACACCGATGCTACCACACCGATGTTCGACACACCGATGTTCGACACACCGATGTTCGACACACCGATGTTCGACACATCGATGTTCGACACAAAAATGTTTGACACAACTATGTTTGACACACCAATGTTTGACACACCGATGTCTGAAAAAATTATGTTAAACACACCGATGTTTGACAGACTGGTGACAAACTGATGATGAAAAACCGATGATGATAGACCGATAACAAACTAATGCTGAAACACCGATGGTAACTAACCGATGCTAGCAGACCGATGGTGACACACCAATGCTAACAGACCAATGAAAATTAATCACCGATTTTCATAAATAATTATTTAAAATTTATTAATTCAAATTTATTTCTAATAGTCATATTTAGACAAATTAATGTTTCTAACATTATTCCATGTTGTCTGTAGAACTATCCGTAGACAGTACGAGGTACATGCATGTGGGGAGATCTTCATGACCACTGGACCTTGATGTATAAAAGGATTAAAAGCTCAGCCTTAATGTATCTCTCAGAATCCATGAGAAAAATAGAAGGCAGACTGTGCGAATATACAAGATATTGAAAACAGAAACACTCAAAGCTTGAGTGCACAAGAAGTTTAATATTACAAGAAACAACCTGCTGATGCTCGCTAAACATCCTGACATAGAATAGATGAACCTTTTCACACCTATAAACATCATTACAGAGACTGTGATACTCTCTTCTGAATCCAACTTCAAGAATAGGGCGCAAATATCATTTTCTCTACATCCAATGAGTCTAGATCTTTACTGTACAACACACATAGATTTATAAACTTTATTCTTCTTTTATAACTCTATTGTGATCTTGTGTTTACTTTTTAAGCAGTGTGTGCATCTTTTTGTGTCACACACACTGTCTCCTGATCATAACTGAAGGATACTAAAATATCCTCACACTCAATCTCATTTTAATCTTGTATCCCACGTAGAGCATTAGAAGAGATCCTGTGTGATATGTTTGTTAGTTTTCCCATGAATAACTGTGGTAGAGGTCAAGTGTGACCTGGACAGCCCTGTGTGCTATTTTAAACCCTGATCCAGGGTGTGGATCAAAATTTTATTAATATAAAATTCTTGGTGGTAGGTGATCACCAAGTGTAGAGGACTAAGTCTGAGCTTGAGATTGAACCTCTTGTTTTTATCCATTGTGTAGTTTATCTTTTGTTTTAATCTGATTTGTGTTTAATTCATTTCACATTAAGATAAATTTAACTTTTATAGTTAGTTTAGAAAGTTTTTATATCAGTTGTTAATTATTAGATTAGTTTCAAAAGTTTGACTAATCTTTAGATTGGAAGATCTGAGAACTAATCAATCTTCTGAGACATTAATTGAACATTCAGGACTTTTATAAATTCACTACAAACAGACTTTGGTTATATTTTAATTGGGGGATATTATTTTAAAGAACCAATTTTAACAGAAATTTTTATAGATACTCAGTTTACCCTCCTCTTGAGTGATCTACTTTGACCAATATTTGGTATCAGAGGGAAATAAAGTTATTGTCATTTTTTCAAATATTCTCAACTGTGATTATAGTTGTTTTTCAAAGGTCTCAAAATTTCTGTGATTTCTAAATATTTAACTCTTTGAAATTATTTTACAATCTATATCAAGGATAATAGATTATAAGTGGATGCTACCAATAGAACACCCATTTTAATGGAACTAATTATGATCAGTGGGAGATTAGAATGAAAATACATCTAGAAAGCATGGGATTTGAAATCTGGACTGCTATTGAAAGTAAATATGAAATTCCTGAAACTGCTAGAAACACTTGGGATGAACCTACCAAGACTACCTATAACAATAACTGTAAATTAATGAATGATCTATACCATGCACTAGGAGATGAAGAGTTTAACCGTATCTCTACTTGTAAAACTGCATAAGAGATTTGGGACACTCTGTTTGTTTCTCATGAGGGAACATCTAATTTTAAATAGATGAGATTAAATAATTATACTATTAAATATGATGACTTCATAATGAAGACTGATGAGTCTATTTCTGATATGTATCTCAAGTTCAATGAAATTGTGAATACTGTGATTTCTTTAGGAAGAGAAGTAAAAGAAAAAGAGCAGATTATGAGGATTCTGTGATGCTTACCAGAAAGATGGCATGGAATATCTGTGTCTATTAGAGAATTGTGCGATATTTATAAGATTCCAGTAAAGGAATTGATTGGAAAATTAATGATGTATGAATGATAATTGAAGGTAAATCAAGAAGAGGATGAACCAAAATGAAAGTATATAGCTTTCAAGACAACTGCATCTAAAATTGAAGACAAAGAGAAAGTTCAAGCTGCTATTGGAAGCTCCAATAGTGATGATGTAGCTTCAGACAGTGATGAAGAAATGGCCCTGTTGGCTATAATATTTAAGAAATTTTATAGGAAAAAGTAGTTTTTTCAAAAATCCTAATTACAAAAGAAGTTATGATAACAAGGGAAATTGGAAAAAGGATTGAAAGAGAAATGATAAGTTAGAAGAGATAATCTACTACAAATTTAAAAGGAAAGGACATGTAAAGGCTGACTATCCAAAGATTAAATACAATAAAAGTATGAAAATAAGGATATAAAGTATAATAAAGCAATAAAGGTCACCTGGAGTGCCTTTGAGGACAACTCAAGTGAATCTGCCTCTTCTTAAAATGAGAACGATGATATGGAAAGTATGTGTTTTATGACAAACACAACTAAGGTAACCTTAGAATCTCATGTACATAATTCTTATTATTCTGAAAGTGAGTATGAGAATATGAAAAATGATGAATTATTAGAATTTTGAAACATTCTAGAAGAAACATATATTGAGTTGAAAGATAAGTATAAATATTTGAAGAAACAACATGCTCTTACTATGACTGTTAACTCTGAAATTACAACTAAAAAAGAGAAAAATGCTCAACTGCTCAAGGAGAATAATGAGTGAAAAATGTCTAATGGGCAATTGAATAAAGACATAAAAAAGTTTAATAATGGTAAAAATACTATTACTAAAATTCTTGGTAAAACAATAGCTCCTAAGTATACTTATGGTATAGGATATCAACCAAGTCAAAGGAATTTATCCAAATCACATTTTGTAACCAAATCCAGAAAATATTCTACCTCTTTCAAAAACTAGAATTTTACAACAAGTTCCAGTTTCACGAATTCTTTTACTGCATCCAACTCTTCAATACCAAATAGTTTTTATTTTTCAAACCCTTTATATTCTGCATATAAGAATCCCATAAGAAATTTGTGGGTTCCTAAGGATTATATCACTAATATATGAGGACCCAGACAAATATGGGTACCAAATTCGTTTCTTGGATGAACTGTTTTATATGTAAACTGCATAAAGAGCTCCTGTAAAAAGATGTAGTACTTGGATAGTGGCTGTTCAAGACATATAATAGGGTATTATTCAATCTTTAAAAGTCTTATCAATATTTATATAGGACATGTCACATTTGGTGACAACGGTAAAGAAAAAATCATCTGCCTAGGCCAGATTGGTAACCCTAACTCTATTTCAATTTCTAAAGTACTGTATGTTGATGGATTAAATTATAACCCGATTAGAATATCATAATTGTGTGATGATGGATTTAATTTTAAATTCAAAAATTATTCATTCCATGTTTTCGATTCCAAGAATAACTTAGTATTTACTACTTTTAGAAATTATAATGTATGTGCTATAAATCTAGACACACTAGCCTCATAGAATGTCTCTGGTCTAAATGTCTTTCACAAAGAGTCTTATCCCTTGAATAGAAGTGTACGAAATTTCAACATACACTCTCTTAGGAAGTTAACTAGAAAAGGTTTAGTTAAAGACTTACCCAAATTAGAGTTTCTAGACAATAAAGTGTGTAATCCTTGTCAAAAATGAAAGCAACATAAAATCTCTTTTAAACCAAAGAAAGAAGTAACTAATTCTCAACCTCTTGAGTTGGTTCACATGGAATTGTTTTGACCATCTAGAGTTTTGAGTCTCAATGGAAAGCACTATGTTTATATTCTTGTAGATGATTTATCTAGGTACACCTAGACCTTTTTCCTAGATCACAAGAGTGAATCATGTTCACACTTTACCAACTATGCTAGGACTGTAGAAAATCTTAGTGGACTTAAGAGTAAATACTTAAGAAGTAATCATGGTCGCGAGTTTGAGAATCAATATTTTGAAGCTTTTTGCTCACAAAATGGCTACAATAATAATTTCTCTGCTCCTAGGGCACCTCAACAAAATGGTGTGGTAGAAAGAAGAAATAGAACCCTATAGGAAATTACCTGAACTATGCTTAATGAATATGACCTACCCATTTATTTCTAGGATGAAACTTTTAATACAACTTGTTACATAATAAACATAGTCTTAATCAGACCCATACTTAAGAAAACTCCTTATGAGTTGTGTAATAATAGGAAAACCAAAGTAAATTATTTTAAAGTGTTTGGATTTAAATTTTATATTCTGAACACTAAAGATAATATAGACAATTTTTCCTTCAAAAGTGATGATGGAAAATTTCTCAGATATTCTACATCAAGAAAAGCCTATACAGTATTTAATAAGAAAACCAAATGTGTGGAGGAATATATACATATCAATTTTGATGAAGCAGATCCACATGATCCCAAGACCTCCCTAGAAAATATTGAAGAGGATATGTCCAATCTGGATATTAATGATAAAACCTCAAATCATCATGTAAAGAAATATGTGAAAAATTCCAGTTCTAAAAATTTTCTAGATCATAACTGTAATGAACTAGATCAACTTGACCAATCTAAAATATCAAGTATTACCTTTTCTAGACCAACTAGGACCCTTAAAAATCATCTCCTAGATGCTGTTGTTGGAGATTTAGATAGAGGAACACAAATGAGATCTTCTTTGAGAAACCAGGTAGAACATCAAGTTTTCTTATAACAACTTAAACATAAAAATATCAATGATGTGATCAACAATGAGTTTTGGGTAATGGCCATGAAAGAAGAACTTAATCAGTTTGAAAGAAATAAAGTTTGGAAACTTGTAGATAGACTGAATAATACTTTGACCATAGAAACCAAATGGGTGTTTATAAATAAAGTATATGAAGCTGGAAATATAGTTATAAACAAATCTAGAATAGTTGCACAATGATATAATCAAGAAGAAGGAATTGATTATGAAGAGTCATTTCCACTAGTATCTAGACTTTAAGCAATTAGGATCTTACTTTTCTATGCAGTATACTTGGATTTTAAACTTTATCAAATGGATGTCAAAAGTGCATTCTTAAATGGTTATATAATTGAGGATTTTTTGTTGAACAACCCCCAAGTTTTACAAATCCACATTTTAAAAATCATGTGTTGAAATTATCTAAAGCTTTATATGGTTTGAAACAAGCTCTAAGAGTTTGGTATGAAAGGTTGAGTAATTTTCTTATTTTTAAAGGATTTACAAAAGGACTTGTAGATCCTACTTTATTTATAAAAATAAATTCAAAATAAGTTTTAATAGCCCAAATATATATAGATGATATTATCTTTGTATCTTCTAAAAATTCTTTATGTAATGATTTTTCAAAAATAATGCAAAGTGAGTTTGAAATGAGTTTAATGGGTGAACTTAAATATTTTCTTGGATTTCAAATATTTCAAAATAAAGAAGGTATTATTTTAAATAAAAGTAAGTATACTAAATATATTTTGAAAAGATATGGCTTTGATATAATTAAGATTAGTGAAACCCCTATGAGTTCTACATGTAAGTTAGATCTTGATGAAAATGGAAATTCAGTTGATCAAACTGCTTACAGAGGAATGATTGGTAGTTTGCTGTACTTAACTGCTAGTAGTCCAGATATTATGTTTAGTGTGTGTATATGTGTAATATTTCAAGGAAACCCAAAAGAATCTCATTTGAATGTTGTTAAAAGAATTTTCAAATACCTCAAGTATACAACTAATTTAGGATTGTTCTATCCTAAAGGAAAACCTTTTGATTTAGTTAGATTTTTAGATGCTGACTTTGGTGGATGTAAGTTAGATAGAAAGAGTACCTCTGGAACATGTCACCTTTTGTGAAAGACTCTAATATCATGGTGTAGTAAAATGAAAAATTCATTTGCATTATCAACTGCTGAAGTAGAATACATTGTTGCTGGTAGTTTTTGTGCACAAATTTTGTGGATGAAACACACTTTATTAGACTATGGATTTCAATTCAGACATATCCCCATAAACTGTAACAACACAAGTGCTATTAAAATTTCTAAGAATCAAATTTCTCATTCTAGAATAAAGCATATTGATGTAATACATCAATTGTTGAGATATCATTATCAAAAAGGTGATATGACTCTTGAATTTATTGTGACTGAGCATCAACTTACTGATATATTCACTAAATCGTTAAACTATGAGATAATGAATTACATCAAACATGAACTAGGAATGAAAAATCTCTAAAGTATCGTCAAACCGATCTTATGAAACTGGTTCATGATACTGATTCATGAAACCGATTCATGAAACCGATTTGTGAAATCGATCCTTGAAACTGATCCTTGAAACCGATCTCATGAAACTGATCCTTGAAACCGATCTCATGAAACCGATGCTTGAAACCTATCTCATGAAATTGATCCTTGAAACGGATATCATGAAACCAATCCTTGAAACCAATATCATGAAACCAATCCTTGAAACTGATTCATGAAACTGATTCATTAAACTGATTCATGAAACCGATCTTTGAAACTGATCTCTGTGAAACCGATCACTTGAAACCAATCATGTAAAACCGATTCAATGACACTAATGTATTTAATGAGTCTTTTGTAATTATGTATTTTTTAAATAAAATTACATTGTTTTGTGTTATTTTTTCCTCATTTAAATTTTATGCTTTATGTTTTTACGATCCCTAAATGATAAATCAAATTCAATCCACTTCGACCTTTCACATTCCCTCTATCGTAAAACCTTATACCCTTTGTCACTTTATCTATCGACCCTCGTCCTCTAAACTCATTTGGAATCCAAAACCTCAAAATGGAAAGGACTAATATTTCTATGGAAGAGCCGAGAAAATCTAAATATTCTAAGCATCAGAAGGCTAAGCCCAGTGGGACTACAAAACCAATATTAGAAAGCCGAGTGGTTACAGTTGAGAAAGAAGTGTCTGGTGAGTGGCTTCTATCAAGAAAGTTGCTTTTATTGAGAGTACTGGAATCTCAAGGGTGGATAAGATATTCCTAAAATAATTAAAGTCCTTATTACCCCCATATAGTACATGAGTTTTATCAAAATTTGAAGATATCCTTGGATGAAGTTGAGGAAGCAAGGATGATGTCAGTGGTAAAGGGAAAGAAAAAAACCTTTTCGTCTAAGGAATGGGTATAGTGCTTAAAGATGCCTCATGAAGGTGTCTATTCTAATTATCAGGGTAATATTCCACCTTCCTCTGATTTCTTCTCTTATGAAGATGCTCTAAAGGAGTTGACTGGAAATAGATAATATAGGAGGACTATTTCAAGTGAATTTGATTGAGAGACAAGGTTACTTTTTAAGTTTATACAACATCAAATCTTCCCAAGGAAGAGAGATTTATATATTGAGAAGTATTAGGATGTATTCCTGATATATCTGTTAAAAATGGTATAAAAGTGAACCTATATAGGTATCTAATGGTTCATGTTTCTGATATGATAAATCCATCCAAGAAGGAAACATGTTTTTACTATCCTAGGATGATATATTCCATGTAAAAGAAGATGGGTTGGGTGGAAGATGGAGATGAAGTGATAAGTGTATATAGTGGTTTCTGTATTCAAAAAGATATTTGCAAAATAATGAAGATCTTATGGAACCCATGGAAGAAATGCTGGGTAGGATATGAGGAAATGTTGTATGAGGAATTCAATATAATTGACAATCCTACCAGATCAAAGGATCAAGTTGATCCAGGCCTCAAACCAGGAGAGGAACTTATTTATTCAGATGAGGAAGCTGAGACTAAGTTTCCAAGAGAAGAAAGATCTCCTTTTGATGACAGGAGTGATCCTGATATTATTGAAAGCCCCAAAGATATGTCTTATGGACCTACTATCCCACCTTTGGATTTACCCTCAAGAGAACCTTTTTTAGGAGATGAGGATGAGGAAGAGATCGAGGTTACTGGATTTAAAGGTTATGTAAGTAAATTAGATGAGGATTCTGGTGATGATGACGATGATGAAGGAGGAAATGATGAGAATGTAAGTGATTCTTTAAAAGTGGGACACCAAGTAGTTGAAAAATTTAGTGAGGAATATGTACATAAAGCTGGTGATGGTGTTGATCCTATTGAACAGGAGGAAGTTAATCATGGAGATACTGATCATGAAGATAGATCACCCCATCCTAATGATGAAAATCAAGAAATCCTTCAGAAATTGAATGAAATTATGGATGGTGGCCATGAGGAAGAAGCTGAGGATCAAGTTCCTCAAATTGAGGAAGTGCCTGGAGAAGTTGAAGTGGATGGAGAACAAGAAGAACCTCAAGTTCAGTTGGTAATTATACTCAGAAATGTTATTATGGCTAGAGGACATGATGGAGAAGTAGATGAAGATTAATTTATTCTTGAGCCTTAGGGAAGAAGGGTCAGGATTGACACAGCTGATCCAAGAGACTGGACCTGTACTTGAGATTAGAATAATGATCCAGGATACATTCTTTTTGGGTTGGAATATGACTCGGATGAGAAGAGGGTTCCTCCTCCTCCTACTCCACAAGCCTGAGCTGAAGTAGAACTTGTTGCACTGGTTTCCCTGGTTTCACCTCCAGTAGTAGAGCCATTAGCACAGACAGTGCCTAGTGACTATGTCACTAAGGATGATTTGGAGTGATTCAAAAATGATATTTTTGATTCAGTGAAATCCTCAGTTGGATCTAGAAGTGAAGCATCCACTTCAATGGGTATTTTGGATGTAGATGTAGCAAAGATTGCAAGGATGGTGATCCAAGAGATTCAACCAAATCTCATTACCACAACAGAAACCATCATTAGACATAATACCTTGCTAAGAGAAGAAGTAAGGATGATAAGAAATGAATTAAATTCTCTAACCTCTAATTTCAAGACTTCCTTTAGTGGTGTACTATAAGTTTATAGGAACTTGGTGACTCATCTACTCAATGAATATTTGAAGAAGTTGAAATAGGATCTTAGCAAAATGATTACTAGTACATCCAGTTCTAGGAGTGGGAAAGGTGTTGTTGCTGATTTGGAGTATCTCAAGGATGTGATGAGAGCAGAACTCCAAAATCTTCAGAGTGTTTCAGATAAAGAAACTCTTGAAAAGGTACATAGAAATATAGACCTTGTGTGTAATATGGTAAGGAAGTGCACAAATGAAGCCTCTGCTGCTCAGAAAGATATTAGAGATAAAGTGGATAAGTACTTTACTAATATCTATACCAAGAATAATCTCATCAATAGCTTTAAGTTTTTAGCATAAAATCTCAGAATTCCTCCAGTCACAGAAGCTTTCAAAAATCAAGTTACTCAATTGAAGTAGTTTACCCCTATGCTAAATAAATTCATGGAAAATAAGGATGAATTCGAGAAATCCATGCAATATAGTGGTGAAATCATCAATGATTTCATCAACCTCCTTAATATATATTTACAAGTTCAAGCTGAAGCAATTGTGGTTCCTCCTGCTACTTCCGTTGGTACTACCTCTCGGCCTCCTGCTCAACTGACTGTCTCTCAGGATCTTTGTTAGATTCAACCAGTCATTATAGAGTAATCTCCCAGTAATTTTTTGTTATAAAGAAGGCCTAGACTTGTAGCCACTGTCCCTATAGGTGTTGCCTCGACTGGGGTTATCTTCAAACCACCTCTTCCCTCTGCCACTCCCAAACCTTCTAATCCTACTCTAGATCCTTCAGATAAAGGAAAATCCCCTTAGAAGACAAACCCTTAGTGATGGATTGTGTCTTTGATTGGGATTTGTTATTTTTTAGGTTTCCTGTACTCTTTTTATTCTTAATGGAAATCATTTTTGTCTTCTATCTATTTCTCTTTTTTTAATGATATTTCTCTTATTACTTTCTCCTTTTCTTTTTTTACTAATCCCAAAAGGGGGAGAAAAGACATACATTATTAATTTGAGGGGGATAACTTCTAGAATATGATCCATGGCATGTACTCATCATAATATATATACATTTATTTAGGGGGAGACTTGTTTTCAAAACTCAAACAAGGGAAAGCTTTAGCTATATTGAATAATCAAATTCAATGAAGTATACTAAGTATAGTTATTTTTATTCCTTATATTTACATGTATTCCATAATTTGTGATTATAAAAAAGGGGGAGATTGTTGGACCCTTTATGATATAGTAGTTTTCATAATCACAAATAATGTCAATATACATATTCTACTATTTCATTCCATTTAATATCTCTAAGTAAATCAATTATGTCATATAACCACTTCATAAGTTTCTTAGAGTCCCTGGCACTAATAGTTTGTTCGACAGACCGATGTTCGACACATTGATGTTCGACACACTGATGTTTGACACATTGAAGTTTGACAGGCTGATGATAGACCGATGATGATAGAACAATGAAAAACTGATGCGGACACACCGATGCTAACACATCGATGTTCGACATGCCGATGTTTGACACATCGATGTTCGACACACCGATGTTTGACACACCGATGTTCGAAACACCGATGTTCCACACACCGATGTTCCACATACCGATGTTTGATACATCGATGTTTGACACACTGATATTTGACACACTGATGTTCGACACACCGATGTTCAATAGACTGATGACATACCGATGATGACAGACCGATGATAGACCGATGATGAAAAACCGATGAAAAATTGATGCTGACACACCGATGATAACAGAATAATGCTGACAGACCAATGCTAACACACTGATTCTAACAGACTGATGTAAATGACTCACTGATAGTAATAAATAATTGTTTAAAATTTATTAATTCAAATTTATTTCTAACATTCATATTTAGACAAATTAATGTTTCTGACATTATTTAATGTTGTCCGTAGGACTATCCGTAGATAGTACGAGGTACATGCACATGGGGAGATCTTCATGCCTACTAGACCTTGAAGTATAAAAGGATTACAAGCTCAAACTTAAAGTCTCTCTCATAACCTGTGAGAAAAATAGAAGGCGGATTTTGTGAATATGCAAGATATTTCAAACAGAGACACTCAAATCTTGAGTGCACAAGAATTTTAATATTACAAGAAATAACCTGATGAAGCTCGCTGAACATCATGACATAGAAGAGATAAATATTTTCACACCTAGAAACTTAATTACATAGACTATAATACTCTGTTCTGAATCCAACTTCAAGAAGAGGGCTCGAATATCATTTTCTCTACATCCAATGAGTCTATAGATTTACTGCACAACACACAGAGATTTCTAAACTCTATTATTCTTTTATAACTTTGTTGTGATATTGTGTTTACTTTTTGAGTAGTGTGTGCATCTGTTTGTGTCACACACACTATCTTCTGAGTATAATTGAAGGATACTAAAATATCCTCACACTTAATCTCATTTTACTCTTATATCCCACATAGAATAGTAGAAGATATCATGTGTGATATGTTTGTTAGTTTTCCTATGAATAATTGTGGTAGAGGTCAAGTGTGACCTGGACAGCCATGTGTGCCGTTGTAAACCCTGATCCAGGGTGTGGATCAAAAGTTTATTAATATAAACTACTTGGGGGCAGGTGATCACCAAGTGGAGAGGACTAAGTCTCAACTTGAGACTGAACCTCTTGTTTTCATCTGCTGTGTAGTTTATCTTTTGTTTTAATCTAATCTGAGTTTAATTAATTTCACATTATGATAAAGTAATCTTTTATAGTTAGTTTAGAAAGTGTTTATATCAGTTTTGAATTATTAGATTAGTTTCAAAAGTTTGACTAATCTTTAGATTGGTGAAGCTGAGAACTAATCAATCTTTTGAGAAATTAATTGAACATTAAAGACTTTTATAAATTCACTACAAACTTAATTTGATTATATTTTAATTAGGGGATATTATTTTAAAGAACCAATTTTTAAAAAAAATTATAGATACCCAATTCACCCCCCTCTTGAGTGATCTACTCCGACCAACAAATTTTATTATTTAAAAAATTATGTTCATTTTATAAAAATAATTTTTTTAAAAGTTCTAAAAATTAATTATAATATTTATTCATAAATGAAAGAAGAATCCTTTTTAAAGTAGACATGTTGTTTTTTAGAATAAAATTTCCTTATTAAATATGTGTGATTACTTATTAAGAATCAAAAAATAAATTAATATTGTGTATGAATTTATATATATTTCATGAAGTAGTAAATATTATTCATACCCACCAATTTAATGGCTACATTATATTTTTCATGTTTAAATAATAATATTTTAATATTATATCATTTTTTGTTTAAACTCAGTGTTGTGTGTTGAATACACTATCGAGAATAATGTTTTCTTAAAATCTCAAGGTGTTACATTCTAACCCCCTTAAATAAATTTCATCCTTAAAATTTAAACTTGTTTCAAGTAATCAAGGATTTTGATATTTGAAAATTCTTATATGGAAAACCCACATCGTAAAATGGTTAATAAAAATTTCTATTAAAAAGTGGGAAATGGAAATATAAAGTTCATATCATAACTAGGTTTCAAAGTAGGATAAAATTTGTGGAAAATGAAAACATGAATTTGGAAATAAGATCCATTTAAGAGATAACATTATACTTTTTTTAAGAGAGAAGATACCAATGATTAATCGAGAATGAATAAATTTTTTATTTCAAGATCCATTTCCTAAATTTTAGTGATCCTTTTACCATATAGATTAAGAAAATATTGAAATATGCTTACTTTATGAGTATAATTTCACTATCTAACCATTTTCACCCCAATATCATTTGTTCCTAAAAATTATGAGTATTCAAGATGAAAATATTATGCCTAAAGGACTAAAATTAACTTCTAATGGATCATATGACTCCACAAAAAGAAATCAAGATATTCCTATTTAATTTAGATATTAACCAAAACTAGAAATGCTCAGAACAAAATAAGATAATACCCAAAGTGAATATGAATATATTGATCACTTAAATTCAACAATAAGACCAAAGGTTTAACATAGACCATTCCTTAAATAAATAACCCTATATCTCAAATAACCTCAACATGAAAGATAGTTTTAACATCAAAGGTTATGTCATAACCTTAAAATTACTTCTCAAAAAATATAATAAACTTATTCCCAAATAATCCTTTACATTAAACATAAAGGTTGTATATATATCTTAACTGAATAAAACATTTCAAAAAATATCATTAATTACCACAAAATCTAAAAATTCAAAAAGATTTGATCCTATAATATGTTTCCTAAAATAAACATAAAATATATGCACCAAATAATTTAAGTAAAACAATTTCATACTAACTATTACATTATATAGGCTAGTGGTGGGTGCTACACCCTTATCACCCTTAGGTTGTGGGTTCAAGCCTTGAAACCTTGCCAGATACTATGAGTTGTTTCTTATCATACAAGTTGTCCTTTTTTAAAAAATATAATTCTTACAATGTTTCCAAAATATGATGAACATACTCAAAATAACTTTAATCATCAAATCAGTTTTTAACTATTAAGGTTTTATATATGACTTATTTTTCCACAACATCAAATAATATTAATTGAATATTATTACCTTAACATGAAAGATAGGATAAACCCTAAAGGTTACTGGTACCATTAAACTTATTTCCATAAAATCTAAAGCATTATTCCTAAAATAATTTTTTCCCTAAAACCCTTATTAAACCAAAGGTTTATATTACCATAAATGTCTCCCAAAATACTCTTAATCATCTTAGATTTCTATAACTAAAAACCTAAAAGGGGGTATTTATTCCTATAAATATAAAATCAACAATAGAATTATAAAACCAAGAAACTTTATGCTTACCATAGGTCATCCCTGATTATCATATATTCAAGTTCTTTATGATGGTTTGTAAAGAGTCTGTGAATTTCCTAAACATATCCCCTGGGAGTGTCAAACCAGGTGTGCAACAAGTCCCAATTTTATGCACGAGGTGATGATCAAGTTAATCTCAATATACCCTTTTGGATATATTACCCTAAGGTACAACTATTACAGATCCACATATACTTGTAGTATCAAAATAGGTATGTAATTTTATGGAAACCACTCACTCTAAACTTCATCAAAGTTCCAGGATATTTTCCTATGATTAAAATTATCTCTATACTTATTCATAGATTTATCACTAAAGTTTTCCCATCCCATTTTCCAAAGGTTAAATATTTTTGTTTATTCTATCTATAGTGATCCAAGCCTTTTACACACACCATTACAAGATATTTAACATAAAAATCAATTAATTACAACCAAAAGGTTGTGATTCCTAGTGTATTTGGAATACTAGGTTCATAATACATCAAAATGAGGCTAAAATAAAACTTATTTTAAGCTCCCAAAACTACATGGGATATCTTGGGGAATACATAGACAATAGGGGTGAACTAAAAATCCTAATAAGGAAAAAACATGATAAGGAAGAATAACTTGTGAGTCAAAGGAATAACATGATATCATAAAAGAGAAGGCACATGAGTAATCACATGGAAACATAAAATAAATAACATGGTATCATTAGATCATGGAATCATAGAAAATGTGGAAAAAATATAAAACATGACATAAATATAAGTTATGGTTAACTTATAAGACAACATCATATAGTGGATATAGTCCCATAATGGATTAGGTTAACTCCATAATCTCATACTTGATGTCTCATGAGACTAAAAAATTTTCCAATGCATTATAGGGGTATATAATTACAGTACCACCAATAACATTAATTTAAGGTACATGAATATGTATTCTATATGAGAAAAATAATTATAAGGCATAAAAATAAGAATTTCCCATGGAATGAAAATTGGTTACATAATTTTTCCTCATATCATAATCCAAAGAGGTTTAAAAAATGAAATTTGAGAAATAATCATAAAGAACGTATTAAACAGTAAAATGAATAAATATTGATCTAGGTATATATATAAGGGAAATATATATAGAATTTAGAATCATTCCACAACATTATATTTTTTTGTTGATGAATTGAAATACTTTTAAAAATATTAAAAACATTCATGATGAAAATAAACTTTTCACTTTGAAAAACAATTTTTTTTAGAAATAGAAAATTATTATAGAAAATATTTAATTTAAAAACAATCCTAGAAAATTATAAATGAATATTCAAATATTTTATTGGTCAAGATGGTGGGTAATTTCATACTTGTAGATTACATTAAAACCAAGATTCATTTCACATTTTTGTAAGAAAAGTCAAAAGTACTTTTTTTGTAAAATAATTGGAAGATTCATTTTATTTTATTTTTAAATAAAATCATGGATAAAATGAATTTAAACAATCATATTATAATATTAAAACATTTTTAAAACACATTAATGAAAACATGGACATGGAAGAGAAAGGGTTATTGATTGAATAGAGAAATGAAGTTGGTTTTCCTTAAGAAAATCTCAATCATTTTAAGTAAAAAATAAATAAAAAGAGAAATATTATCTGAAAATTTTATGAATAAATACATTAGAATAAAATTAAATGTTTTTATTATAAAATTATCAAATAATTTCCTATAATGTAAATTCAAACATGAACAATCCTGATTAAAATGATATTAAAGCACAAACCCTTACTACTTTGGTAAATTTTAAATCATAACCCCCATGAATGAATTATGTGAATTATAACTTAAAATACCCTTAATTATGAAGTATTTATGATATAGTATGTAAATGGTTAGTATATACACCGTATAAAAGTAATTAGGTTTATAAAATAACATGTGTCTGAAAGAAGGAAGTTTTAGGATGGAAACCCTTACCTCGAGTCCAGACTTCATCATGTATGTATTATATATAATGTATAATGTAATTATATAATTTTTTTTTGTTAAGAACCATTTAAAGGTTTAATCCCTTATAATTAAAATTTTTTACTTCATTTATTTTATTGATGTATTTAATTACTTAATCTGTTATGTCCATATCGGGTGTTATGAGGACACTTGGTTCATAATTTAAAAATGGAAGTAGTGTATTAACCATGGTCGAAGGGGTAATTTTTTAATATTATTAAGAAAAATAATAATTAAATAATTATAGTTTTTATACATAAATTACAATTTTAAAACTAACCATGAAACTTGGTTATGAAAAATGAAGTATGTTACAATCATGGAGATGGTAAGTCGTACATACACATGTGCAACATTTCTATTTTTCAATCATCATGATGGAAAGATGGTAAGTTTTAATTTATAATTAAATAATTATAATAATATTATAAAATAAATATTACTTCTTTAAACACCCATAAATATACCATCCATGTGATGCTATAATAAAAACTAATCACATCGCTTCGTGAGGTGGTAGTCTGACATACACACCAACAATGTTATCATTTTAAATGGATCGTAAGGTAAAACATTATATGATATATTAATTCTAAATAATTATTAATATGTAATTAATATCATATATAAACCTTAAATCCATCATTATAAATATACATGAGAGATGATGATGGAAAATTAATTATATCGGTTCGTGAGGAGGTAGTCCTCCACACACACGAATGATGGTTTCATTTCCCATTTGATGAAAATGAAGATGGATTTAGGTTATGAAATTAACATAATAAAATATTAATATATGGTAGATACTGATTTTATTATATTATCATTATTGAGTAATATTTTAAGGAGGTGGAATAATAAATAAAACAAATATTTTCGGTTAAGAACGCTACCTCTTCATTGAAACACCTTGTTAGGATTATACCTAAATCCACCGTAGATTTAATTTATGATCATAGTAAGGCCTCTAGAGCATGGGAAGGGAAGTAATGAAGTAATTTTAGAATTTTTTTTGATCATATGTGTTTTGGAAGTGTGTAAAAGAGAGGATAGTGGTTTTCCTTTTATAAGGGAGGATGAGGACATTCTTGTGAATACCCAAAACTATTCAATAATGGAACGTCACTCTCAAGAAAAATGAATAAAAAATTGAAAAATAATGTATTTAGTGATATATAAGTCCAATATACACCTCCAAAATTAAAAATAAACATTTTAAACCTCTTTAACTCTAAGGTTACTCACTTTTACACTTTAAATTTTTTACCATGGTTACTATTTTTTTACTGTTTTTACTATTCATTATGAAAAAATAAGTTGACCTTATTATATAATAAAAATTATTATGATTCCAAATATTTAATAAATTTTATAAAATTATATTCACATAAGTGGATGAATTTAATTTAAAATTAAACCCACAGATGTACTGAAAAAAATATTATTTAAGAAATGCATTTTTCAAGCATAAGATGATATTATAATATTTATAAGAAAATTAATCATAATTAAATGAATTTAAATTAATATTTATATAAATATAATATATAAATTTAATTTTAATCATTCCTAATTAGTGGTTTTTTTAATTAGTAAAATTGGAGAAACATTATGCACTTTAAAACATTTTTGAGAAAAAAAGTGTTTTAAAGAATATAAATAAACTTATATTAAAATACAATATGAAGGTGATTTAAATGTAATTAATTCGATAAAATATAAATAAATAAAACTTATGTTACTCTAAAATTATGTTAAATAATAATAATATTTTTAAATTATTTAATTTGTTAAAAATAAATGATTGTTTTACCAAAAATTAATCTTTTTCACCATTCACTGAATGATCTATATTTTTTTGAAAAATACCCAAATTCCAAACTAAGTTAAAATAGATATGATGATTTCAAAAATTATGTTACTTTTATATAATAAAATATATAAAAATTTTAAAAATTAATTATAATATCTTCTCATTAATGAAATAAAAATAATTTTTGAAGGAAACATATTTTATTATAGAATAAAATATCTTTATTAAACTTGAGTGATTTTCTATTAAGAATATGTAAATAAATTTATATTGAGTAGGAAATTTATATATATTTCATAAATTAAGTAATACTATTCATACTATCCAATTTAACAGCTTAATTATATCGTTCATGTTATAATAATAATATTTTAATATTATATCATGGTTTTCTTAAATTCATTTTTGTTTGTTGAATATGATATAGAAAATTGAGTTATTTTAAAATCTTGGGGGTGTTATAGTTATCAACCAATTTCACCATTCTTAGGTTGAATCAGTACCTAAACCCTAGCCTATTATATCCAACGAAGAAAAACATGAATTGGGGGATAAGTGAGGATGAATATACCTAGAATCTTAACTGAAACACATCCAAAGTCCATCCACTAATATGGAGGATCAAATGGAGAAGGGGGGGGGGAGCTGAATGGCCTCTGTCAAGTGCCTCTCTAAGACTAAATTGTAAAGGGGTTTAATCTATAAAATAAATTTCTTATCATCTATTTAAAAAACCACCCATTAATTGATCGTGGTACAACGCACCCCTTATCCTGAAATTCTTATGGCTCAACCTGGGGATCATGGAATGACTACCCTAGGAAGAGGGTTTGATCCTTAGAGTCACATTATCATGGAAAGACTTATGGGTCATGTTGAGACTGACTTTGTAAAAGTCCTCATACCCTTCATTGGGATCATTGTTGTGGCATAACTCCCCCCCCTCACAGTACGAATCCTTTATGAATGGATAAATCCCTTATAAAAAATCCTCATAAACCATCATGTAGTGAATTCCTCAGGAATAACACAACATTCCTCACTATATTCCATTGTGGTGCGAATATATGCAGTAGCATTATTTTAGTAAGGCCTCTATGCCTTCCTCCAACACCCACCCAATCACCCAAAACACGATTCAAGAATCATTCCTTATACAAAAAATATCTCAAGGTGATATTTCAATTATAGAATTCTTGATTTGAACCCTAATCCACCAAATGAACCCTACTCTTAGATAAAAAATTAAAAACCTTCCAAAACATAATAACCATGAAATTCACATGTTGTTTCAAACTCCTCACCATAATGTTTCTCATACCTAAGAAGTATTGGTGGTCCTTCATCCATCTAACCCAACCTATCATAGTAGTTAATTCACTAAGGAATCATTGTGCTCTATTTTCTAATTCCAAATATTCTTATGATATGAAAATCTAAACCAAAAGTAAAATATTCACTAGAAACTATTCCATAGGTTTTCCAACATATTCAACACAGAGGTGATTCTCAACCTCTCCCATCTCTCCTAAGACACAACGTATCAATAATTGGTTTATCTCGAAGCTTATGGTGTTCCCAATCATGAGGCTTTTCATAAAAGAGGCCAAATTTATTCCACGATTCTCCTCACTATAGGAATAAGTTTCTCGGTAGGATATTCATATTTCCAATAATTTGAATATATTCTCAATACAATTTTTATCTCATCGCACCCAACTCTATACAAAAACACTGTTCGGACCTCCTCTAGCCTACCCCCAAAGAATTGTTAGCAACCCACTCTAATGTAACATTACTCCAACTAAAATCACTAGATCATGATTCTTTAACACCTGAAGGAATCATAAAATCATTCAAATACTTTCACTGACGTCTAAAACTAACTCCTTGTGTAATTACATGATTAGACCACAAACCGCTCACACCAACTGTTATAAACTCACCCTGAGTACCATCACACTGTTTATCTATATCACTCTTGGATCACACCAACTCCACCACAAGCATGTTTCCAACACACATGAACCAATTGAAACCACCTTTTAATACCAAACCTAGTATTTACCAAGGAATGAGATATAATCAAATTTCCCCATACACCATAATTATAATGCCACCTCGATTATCCACCAAAATATCTCACCACATCAACATCACTTTTGACACAAGTTTCATTAACCTATGAACAAAAATATAGTACCTACTACAGGAGTATCATTATCATCACCCCACCAAACCAAAATTTCAATTTTTATGATCCATGCTTCATTCATTACCAAACACAATGATTGGATGTGATCTTCTCTCTCATACCTGAGTGCCAATGTGAAACACCGACCTCCACCCATCCTCGAATCCATGGAACACCATTCTCATTATTTAATAACCCACTTAAAATGTGGATCACACCCTCTAATAACTATTGGTTTTCTTCTCATCATATAGATTACCTTACACTAATCCTTAATCACTAACCCAAATAGATCCCACCACCATACACAAGTTTATCCTCCTAATCCACACCCACCCACCACTAACAACCGCTCAACAATATAATTATCACTAAGAACCTAGGCCACTATATCCAGAAGAATCTCACTAGAAACATTAATTATCATCATGAAAGAATCCATTCACCGATTTATATGGGCACCTCATATAACCATCATTCACTATCCCTCATAAAATGAGACTTTTTTTGAAATCCTCATCAATCCTTAGTCTCATTTTCCCCTAGATGAGTTTCTATCCTAGAACTCCCTGATAGGTTATTTTATACTATCAAACTCAATCTCACCAAATATCACTAGGTGTATCACTCATAACAAGGAACCACATGATCACTCATCACCTGAGAATCATTAAAAAACTATGACATAAAATATACACCTGAAACCAATAGGGCAGTGAATCCAAATGACCATGCCCTTTATTCCTACTTAAATGATCAAATAATAAATAATTCACATGAATTTTCTTAAATTTAGAGATTAGTTAAGAATAATAACACCCAAAAGATATATGGTAAAAGGATATATAGTTAATTAACGAAATTTTAAGTAACTGAACCTTGTCCTTAAGAAAACTCAGGCCCATCCTTGACTCATCCCTCAGGTATTAAATAATTTCACTGACTAATCAAGGGTATCTATAGATCCATTGAATAAAAGAGTGTATATCCACCATTAGAGAATGTGATTCACTAATATCCACATGAATTTCCACCAAAAAATCACTCATGATTGAAAAAAATGGTCCAGTTGAGTATAATGTCACCAATAAGTTATATGGGGAAACAAAATATAAGTAGTTATTCACACTTTAAATATTTAAACCAATCATTAGTAAAAAACACACACAAGAATATGTATATCATGTGAATCTTACTAGATAAATATTATTCATGTACATGGGTTTTTTGATAATGGTCTAAGAGAAAAAAATATAAATCACAACCTCCGATAATTACATTTGATTTAAAAAGAAGCACAACTATAATAGTGAAATCAAGGAACAATAGTCACATACCCTTGGTAACTAGGACTTATCATTGAAATTGGGTTCATAATGCACCAGTCTAAGGTCTATCACAAGCTCCAAAACTTTCTTATACCTAATATCTACCTAAATTGAAAAAAAATAAAACCTATATATGACGCCTCTTTGTAATACCACATGCCTTGGGCCACTCGATATTACCTAGGATGAGGACTCCATAAGATATAAAGTGCACCTCTATGTATGATAAAGGTTACCAACTATAAGTGAGGGACTAACACATATAATTGGGAGACTATTCCTTCAAATCAGAGTTATATACACATTATAAATAACCAAAAATTCATAGCTCATATCCAGAGTATGGATAAATCAATAACCCAAAATGTTATAACATAATGTAAAATGTGGAGTAATATAGTCATATATCAACATTGATCTCCCTTGGGCATATCATATATATAAAAATAAAAATTAAATTAAAACACGAGTCTCTACTTCCATCCCCGATCCTCATCCTCTCTATATCTAAAATTTAACGAGACATCCTAACTTGATCCATTGCACATCAAGTGCTCTGATATGAAAGCAAACATAAGGTCTGCACACACACTAGAGTTCTTATTAAGGGTGTAAAAAATACATATTCATATAGTATCACCATTTCCCCTTAAACACTACTCAAAGGAGTTGTATAAGGTCCTACATCCAAAATCGAGAACAACCCTTATCACTTAAGGGAGGTCATACATCAAACCATGTTCTTATACCTTATCAATCAAGGTTAGTCCCACATCCACATACATCACCAAATAACACCCAAGATAATATTATCACTCAAGAATATCCATAATCCTGAACCAATACTTCTCAGTTAAGGGAATTTTTGTGTCAACCCCTTTTTACTCAAGGTGAATCCAAATGGTTTTCAAGACATGAATTCTCACTTAAGGTAGGCCCAACCATCATACACATGAGTAATTAATCTCTAATATGGAACTTCATTCATTTTAATATCACTTATGGTGAGTCAAGTACTCTTTATATACCTCCCCACACTAGAATACATTTCATATCACAATCAAACTCAAACAAACACATGCGGTGTCACACCGGGCCTAAAGCCTATCACACCACTAACCAACTCCTAAGAGGGTGCTAATTACTCAAGACCTAGTCCCTTATCTCATAGAACATCATATATTTACCATCTAGTAATTAACTAGGGTTTTTTTTCTGACCATTCCTAAACTCTTATCACCAATTCTATATTAAATCTATCATCTCTTGGTGACCTCACATCTTATAGGCTCTTCCTATGATATACCTAAGGAGGTTGGTCTAAAACTCACCACAACCATAACTCAAAACCCATATCACAACACTCTTAAAATAGATATCCAAACAACCAATCAAAGTAAATCTCCCTCTAACACACACTGTCATGTTTTAGAGTATTCACTCATCGTGCTCACCAAATATCAAACCACCCTCAAGAGGGTGTCTCTCATTAGATGAAATACACATGGTCATATCACCCTTACCATTAGTAATAAGCCTCTTATACTCTCTTGAATATACCTAAGAGAAAAAACTAGGGATACCCACATTATATCTCATACCTCAAGACCAAACCAAGTCCTTATTTCAACTCAATCAACACCCTCACCACTTAACAAAAAGGTGGCAGGGCAGTCCCAAATTACCCAAGTGATAAAGAACAATTATCATAGGGTTATCTTGATCCCTTTATATATAGAAGGTACCATGAAACATTAAAATATTAACTAAATTATTCATAATTAATCATATAAATTTATATTATAGGGATAACCTACATCTATACCAAATTTAGCCACTCACCAAACTCCACTAAGACTCATCCGAGATTTTTGTTAATCTTGTGCTTCTATCTCATGACAAGTGAAAAAAATAATTAGTTATAAAAAATTATAATTAATTATTAAAAACAAAATAAATAGGAATAATCACTTAAAAAATAATTATGCAACCTCACCACACTAAAATCACTTTCGATGGCATGAGATCAACCTTCCAGGACTTCCTCTTTCCAAGCCACATAAAACACCTATTGTTCTTTTCTGATTCCACCATGCTCTAGTATAATCGATCATGAAACATTTTATAAAGACATCCAAAATTAGTATATAACCAAGATGAAAAGGAATATAGGTAGAGGAGAGGATTCACATGCCAATAATCACAACTGAATCACACCCAAAAACTATACCCCTCTATGGGGGATGAAGGGAGAAGAGAGTATAGGGATGGATATCTAAGTGACCTCTCCTGATTACCTCTCCCCACATTAATCTCAAATAGGGGATGACCCAAAAAGATGGGTATACCACTATTTTAAAAGAAAACTTAAGAATCAATCATAAATTGACTAGGAGGGACCTAGAATGATACAACCCTTCACCTAAAATTTTCATGGTGTGACCTGGGGGTCACGAAGTAGCCACCTTAGGCAAAAGGCTCAACCCTTAGCCAAATATCATTATGGAGCGACCTATGGTTCATGGTGTGACTAAAATCATAAGGGTACTCATAACCCTTATAAGGATAATTTTCATGGCTTGAATCCCCCACCCCACCATTATGATGTAACACCTTCACATAAGGGTAATTCCCTTAGACAAAACCCATAAAACCCCTCAATTAATGAAGTACTAAGTCATAGCTTGACCTTCCTCGCTATAGTCCTTTGTGGCCCAATACACTATACTAGAAATATTTCTGTAATGCACCTGACCTTTCTCCAACAACTTCCCAATCTCCCAAAACATCATTTGGGCCTCGATCCTCATCTATTTTTTTTGATAATATGTTCTAATGCTTGTATTACCAATCCAAAACCCAATCCCTCTAATAACCCCTACTCTAGTATTAAAATTGAAACTCCCCCCAAAATGTAATGACCATAAAATTCATGGTTTATTACACCCTATATGTATATATTCTTATATTTTATTTTATTTATACATATTATGCTTATCAACCAAATTGTCATTTTTTAATCAAGTTAATGTATTCTTATTTATATAATCAATGCTTTACATTATGAATAATTAATAAATTTTTATTTATAATATCTAGGACTTATCTATATGTTTTTATTATAAATAATGTATAAAACGATTTCATGTTAAGGATTAGATACAAAACAAACTTAAAATACCACTCAAGAGAACATATGGTATGATATATCCCCAACCCCACTTTTTTAGATAGAACTATGACCTGCAATATAGTGGAAGTCTAAACTAAATTCCTATTATATATAGACCAATAATTCAGATTTATTCATAGTTTCAACATTATTTTAACTACAAATATATAAAAGTAAATTTATTAAAAATATTTACATTTTAATTATAAAAATAAAATCATATCCCTTGGTTAAATAAATTAAATCTCATATTATACCATAGTATGAAACTAATTAAATGCATGGAAATCCATTTTATAAAAGTTGTTTAAACAATTTTAACTTTTTCTAAAAACATTCATAATATAAATAATTTCATATTCACGAATAAGTGAATAAATAAATTAATGAATAATTCATAATGTTAGACATGGGTTATGATGAAAATTTATTTAAAAATGAATGTAAAAAATTATAAATCATTAATGAAATAACATAAACTTTACATATAACATAAATATTAAATTTTTATATTTATATTGTAAATATGAACTCTTCATATCTAACATTTACATAAAATTTATATAAACTCCATTACATTAAAAAATATAGGATTTATATATGAACTTTTCACATTTTCAAATCCATATGAACTTTTCAAACAAATAATTAAAATAATTCACTCTATTTATAAATCATAAATTTTATATTCATTTAAACCTTGATCATATATACAAAATACATTTTAGAGTAGTCTAAATAAATAAATTAAATAATAAATTAATATAAATATTTCATTTCAACTTCCCCATACAGTAGTTGGTTAGGATAATGGGATTTGTGGATTTGAGGTACAAATTTCGAATCCCATTTGAAACAAATATTTTGGCCTACTGCATTGGGAACTATAACATATCCTTATAGATATTTATAATACCATAATTTTATCATAATACCATAGAAGTCACTGTAGCATATTTCCTAGAATTGTTAAGCCTTTAAACCACCCACTGAAAAATATAAACATATTCAATTTACCCCTAAATTGTATTTCCTCCAATACATCATTGAGCCTCTCCCCTTTACCCTAAGGCCTCAATGTTGTATCTTAATTATTATGGTCTCCAGGACACTCCTAGGCCTCCAGGGAACCTTAAAAAAATTCAAGGTCTTTAGAGAACCATGAAGCCTATAGGCCCCCAAACCCCCCACAATTTAAGGCCTCTAAGTCCCCATTAATACTTTTTATTATATCATCTAGTAATTTCTTAATAAGTTTACACATAAAAGTATTACAGGTGGTTGTGATTAGGCATGATAGAAATGTGGATGTGAAAAATCATTTGTCTATCTATAAAAAAACATCAGACCAATTCCTCCATAGAAAATATTAGTGCCAAAAAAATTATGTTTTTGGATAAACACTATTAAGGATAATTTTTTGGTGAATCTACTAATCTTCTAGAGACTACAGAATTTATTTCTCATTTATTAAAGTTTGTATTCCATTTTTTGTGGGGTTTTGTTTTCATAAACCAATTATATTTTAAATCATATCTTTTAATTAATATAGTTTCTCTTTCATACTTAATTTGGTTGGATCCTATTTTTCCTCTCTATTTGAAGATAGTGGATAAGTCTAGATTTAAATCGGTATTGAAGAATTTATGTATATTTTTTTGATAGAGTAATTTTTAAAATGTCTATTTGTAGTTTAATTTTATACTCTAACAAAAAAATTATATTTTTTTCATAATTATAATTTAATAATGGAATAATTGAGAGGAACAATAATGCGCAATGGGAGTTCTCCTCTGTTATTATCTAAATATGTGTTCAAGTTGTTTTCACACTGGTTTATATAATGTCAATTTATTTCTTCCACTTGATCTTTATAATGTTATTTAACTTATTACATTTCTATTATAATATTAAAAACACTAATTTACATTGAAAAAATGTGAAATTATACATTCTAATATGCCCCTTTAATTATAGAGTGTAAAATTAAAATGTTGTTCCAATAAAATATTCCAATATAATATTCCAATGTAATTTTTTTTGAAATCTATAAATTTACTTTTAAGAAATATTTATAGTCTAAATTATTTTTTAATATTCCAGTGTAACATTTTTTTCAATAGCTATTGCAGTGTAATTTGAAAATTTAGTTACATTGTGATATTTTAGTTAAATGTGTCATTGTAATATTCATGTGTAATATAATTGTGTAATTCATGATGGCGCGGTGGTAGGATGAGGGTTTCTCCTCCTTCGACAATGGATTCCAGGGTTCTGATCAGTGATGGATTCGTCTCTTCCGGACTATTTCAATCCTGCTGAAGTTTTCGTTGGCCCTAAAAAGCGATGTGATGTTGTGGGGGAGGTAGGGGCTACAAAGGGGCTTCTGGAAGGAGGTGGTCCTCTGCTGCGACCTGGTGCTGGGTCTTCAAAAGTGGACGCGCTTCTGACAAGAGGTGTGAACCGGTTCTTTCCTGGTCATCGAGATGGGGAATTTGTTTCTCGTAATCGGATATAAAGGAATGGGGCGTTGGCTGTTGTTGAATCAAACCCTCAATTCTTCGAAGATCGGATTGCTACTTGTAAGAACTCCATAATTGGTCGGATTAGCTCCTATGTTGCTAATTTGTGGAAGCTTGATGATTTACGGAATCACTTAAGGCAGATTTGGGGTTTCACAGACTGGCATATTGTCTCGCTGGGTATGAATTTCTTTCATCTTACCTTTAGTTCAAATGGGCATAAACTGAGGGCCTGGAGTTATGGTTTCGTTAATATTAAGCCTAGAATTATGAGATACCAGAATTGGGATCCATGTTTTGATCCCTTTCAGGCCAAGAACACAATTGCTCAGTCCTGGATTCGTGTGGAAGGCCTGAATAGGGTCTTTTGGCATCCAAACATTCTTTGGGATGTTGCCATGGCTGTTGGAACTCCTCTTAAACTGGATAAAGAAACTAATACCGTGAGTTATGGTCATTTTGATCATATGTTGATTGAGTTTGACATGTCACAGCCTCTTGTTGAGACTGTTTATTTAGTTGCTGGTGATTTTAAATTTGTACTACGCATTGAATTTGAACATGTTCCTGAATTCTGTTTGAATTGCTTGACTATTGGGAATGTTAAGGATAAATGTCATACTGGTTTGAGGTGTTCAAACTGTAAGAAATATGGGCATCTTGTTGAAAAATGTAAATTCAATCTGTCATCTGTTGACACTTCTGGACCTAAACCAGTGGCTGCGAAACATGATTCTAATGATGGTGCGCCAGCTCCTGCCTCTCCCATCAAAGGACCTTCACTACTTGGCTCTGGTAGTGGGAATGTAGAGGGAATTACTCCTTCTTATGCTGCCGTTGTAGCTGTCAGAAATGAAAAGGGTTCTGGTAATGGTTCTGCTCCCCTTTCTCCACTAATGGTTCAAGGGGATGAACCTATTAAATGGAGTGATGCAGTTAGTCATGATAGTGAGGTGTCCATCGATCGTGCTTTCTTGTTAGAGGAGAAATATATGGCTAAAGGTAATCTTGACTCAAATGCTGAATTATTTTCTCCTGTTGGGAATCATTTGTCCTCTGGTATGATGTCTACCCCTGATTTAGAGGGTATAAGGGGGACCGATGTCCTCTCTATTGATGTGGCATCTAAGGTTGCTAATGTCCAGCCTTTTGTGGCTCTGTCTAAGGACATTGCAATTTTATTTGAGCCTGTAGAGGCCTCTACTGTGGATGGCCTGGGTTTGGAACAACATCTACTGTGTGATTCTTCTCTGCAGCCTGTGTAGGGTCCTGCTTCTTTTGGTTCTGCTGTTGCTCCTGATGTGTTTCCGGAGAAACATATGCTGGTTAAATCTCCTATTATTTACATGGTTAAATCTCCTACTGTTGACATGATTCCTGGCAATGCAGATATTGAGATCAAGGAGCAGTATGCCACTGAGGAGAAGTCTTCTCCTAGTAGTGTTCTGCCTTGTGCTAATAAGGTGGGCTCCCATTTTGGTTTGGCTCCATTAAACGAGCCTTCAAATGAAGCTGTTACTGGTGGTTTTTCAGTGAAACCCAACTTCTTCACTATGATGGATTCTATTAACTCTCCGGATTTTGACAAAGCCTACATGGAGAGAAAGAGTCGAAAAGGTAAGAAATTTTTGTCTCCTAAAGTGAATAATGACCCTGGAACCGAACGGGTTCCTTCTAAAGTGGTGCAGACTGATGAACATGTGCGGACTGGTGAGGTGTGGATGAAAGAGTCTCAAGATGTTCCTCTGCTAGTTGATGTGGATTAGAAAGAGGGTGCAAGTGACGGTCTGGTGTAAATGCTTAATGAAAGTGAGGATTGGACGACTCCTAAATAGTGGAAAAGGGGAAGGAACTCCAGAGGTAGTATAAGGCCCCAGCCTTAAACCTTACTTAATCTTGATTTATTACAAGATTACACATTGAGGATCTTTTCAGGTTTATAGTTTTAGAGAATTAGATCATGAAACTTGCATTACATTCCACATTTAAACAAAGTGGTTACATAAAAGACAGTATTCATTCTTCCCATCAACGGAAACATATTTAAAATAAAACATGGATTCTTTCTTGACACATCCTTGACACTATCATCACATCATGTACCCTTCCCTTGACCTGTGAAAAACATTTCAAAAACATGGGATGAGCATAAAAAGCTCAGTAAGGGATATAAAAATATGGAAAGGAAACATGAGTACATGTATACATAAGAATGAAATCATACTTTACCCATAAAACATAGGCATATCAAATCATGAATAAATCATAGAAATCATAAGACATAAAAGGTAACTTGAGGCATTCATAACATTCTTACGTAGGGAGTAACCCTCTTAGTTACATTTTGGAATACCCATCACAGTATATTCCCTAAATCTCTTTGGAGAAACCTCAATGTTTCACTCCTTCGCGTTACCCAATGCATTGGAGAGCTATATCGAGCTCACCCGCCCTTAGTTTATCATGGAACCACCTGTCTTCATAATAATTCCCAAGAACCTCAACATAATCGTATCACATAAAACATGCTTAAAGGAAACATAACATTTTCACCTTTCAATCACAAGATATCAATACAACACATTGATATAAAAACATTATGAAAACCATTTTCAATAGAAAAATAAAAGAAAATTAAAACATGGTGTTTATTTTTCTTTTAAAAAGAAGGTATGTCTTGTAGAGGAATCCGAAACTCAAATAACGGTCACGGCGGCGGAGAAGTCGTTGTCGCCGCATACGTACGACAAAAACATTACCTTTTGTCATTTAGTAAAACGCTTCGTATAAAAAAGATTCCTTTTGGATAAACGTAAAAGTCAAAGGGGTTTATACACTGTATAAAAAAAGGTTGTCTATAAAACAAAATATGCCTCAATGAAAGGAGATTGAGACGAAGTCCCATAAAAAGACGGTATCCTTGGTTTAAGGATAAATCAATTACATAATTATGTGCGACAAACGAATACACCAAATATAAGTGGATATTAAGTGTAAAATAATCAAAGGTCATTCACATATATTCAAAGGATGACATATTCAATAACTACGTGTTGAACCCAAAGAAATCGAAATTGGGTTAAGAAGTTCCCTTGACAGCCTAACGGCGTCACATCAAAATGAGTTGATGAGAGATAAAAAGTGTATCTCATCACTTGGACATAAAATTTACATCAATAAGGATATATGAGAACATATCCCAACATAAAAATATGTAAATTAAAAGACCCAACAAAAGAAGTCTTTTAAAAAAGAGGAGGGTGAAAGGTTCCCCTACCGACTTGGGTATCTTTCAAAACATACACCCCATGAAAGAAGGACAATAAATCCTTGATGTAAATACTCATAAACGAAAGTATATTACAAAAAGAGTAGAATAATGGGCAGTACATACACCAATCAAAGGAAATTGTGGCAAAAGTATCATAAATATCACGGGAATAAAAGTGAGATGAAAAATCCCTTATGAAAACTCGGCAGCCTAACGGCGCCACATAAAACTTACAAAAATGTATTGATGAGATAAAATAGGGTATCTCATCATATTAACTTAAAGTTTATAGAAAGAGGAATATAAAATAACATCACCCAACATAACAAAGAGGAGCTTAAAAGAAGTGACATAAAGGAGAGTACTTAAAAAGAAAGAGAGAGGTTAGATCTCTTACGAAAAGTCGGCAGCCTAACGGCGCCACTCAAAACTTCCAAAATGGATTGATGAGAGAGAATAGGGTCTCTCATCACATGAACATAAAAATTACAGTAAGTTTAATATAAAATAACATCCCAATAACAAGAAAGATGAGCTTTAGAGGGAATGACATAAAAGAGTGTACTTAAAAAGAAAGAGAGGAGTAAGATCCCTTACCTCGGGTCCGACTTGACTCGATCGTTCTTTAACGTCCTGAATAATAAACTTGAGTTAATTTCTACTTGCTTAAGAACCTTTTACAAGTTCATTATTCCTTTTATATCAATTATTGACATGTTATAAACATTATGTAATTATTTAAGTTAATAATGTTTGTTTTGTCGATATTTGGTTCTTAAGTCGAAAGTGGACTTCTTACAATTACATGTTGTTCGTGTGGTCAAAGGTTCTTTATATCCAGAATGACATTACTGATTTGGATATCATATATATCATATATATCTAGAATATACATGTATTTATAATATCACATAATCATTTAGAGGTAAGAAATGAAATGCACCGTTCATGGAGACGGTAAGCCGTACGTACGCATGAACGCTACTTTCATTTCTTTGTCATATTAATGGAATTAAAACTAAATGATAGGTATGTATATTTTCATTACAGAATTATATTCATAATTTAGATGTATAATTCATCATATATATCCATTATATACATGTACTTGTAATAGTATATTACATTTGGGGATAAGAAATGAAATGCACCGTTCATGGAGACGTTAAGCTGTACGTACGCATGAATGCTACTTTCATTTCTATCTCGTACTTTAATGGAAAGAAATAATAATTATATAGAGGTATATAATAATTCCAGTATAACATCATATATAATAACATTAAATCCATCCTTTATACGTCCCACGTATGGCATTAACGAATCACATCACTTTGAGGGGGCGGTAGTCCGCACTTCCTAAAATGAAGATATCGCTTATACCCATAGTGGAAGCCATAAAAGTAAGACACAAATGAAAAATACAGAAGATTAAGTAAAACATAAACATATTATATATCATATATAAAAATAGTGACATCATAATGGCCACCTTTGAAGGTGTTAAATGAGTATTGAACAATCATCGTTTCGAGAGGCAGAATTTCTCCATCCACGGAAACCGTATGTTCTTTAACCATTTGATGTAGTTGTGTGAGAGTGTAGCTCGAATAAATATTATAAAAACATCCTAGTATATTGAAGATACTGGTTTTGTTACAAAATAAGTAAATAAAAAGAGTTTAGGGGGTTGGAGAAGCAAAATAAAACAAATGAACTTGAGAGAATGAATTACCTTTAAAAGTGTAACTCCTTTTGATTTGAGCCTAAAGGCTTCCTTTGAAAGGATTCTTCCCAAAGGTAATACTATAGGATGAGGAGAAAGATGTGGAGAGAGTAAATGGGCAGGGGATGGCCGAGGCAAAGGCTTGAGGAGTGTGTGAAATGAGGTAGAGGTGGGGGCCTTTTATAAGAGGAGAGGATGGGCACTTTTGGAAATCATGAAACTATTATTTTATTTTCAAAAGTTTTTAGAATTCCTAAGGTCCCACATTGATATATTTCAAAGATAAGATGATAAGGCTTAGAAATATTCCCATCCAATAGTTTTTGGACAAGTGTAGGTCTTAGATTTTATATTATCGTTTAATTTTATTTAAATTGTTCATTAATGAGGTCATCGCTGCATCATCATGATGTCATAAATAATTTAATTTATTTAAAGTCTAAAAATTATAAAAAAAATACTATCATGTATGAAATCTTTTTATCTTTCCAATTAATATTTAATATCAAAAATCTGATCTTTATAACCCCATGTAAAAATTGTTTTCGTAAAATAACTCAAGTTTGTGTCATTTTTACTTTAACATTAAATAAAAAGTTATTTATGTCATTTCCCAACCAAAGTGGATCCATGGGGTCCCCAAGTTGACCCATGGCTTGTCTTGGTCGTCCATGACACAACTAATGAGGGTAGGACATGTGTCAAGTTCATTTCATATTATTAAAACATTTTTTTTACCTTAAACTACACTAATTACCTCTAATCGCGATTAAAAACTTAATAAGTTACTATTCACCAAAAAATTATTTTTATCCCATTGAACCACATTTTACTTCTTAATGACAACCATGTATGTCGGATTTTTGAAATTAAAGACACAAATATGGCAAAATTTCATTTAAATGGAAAAATCAGTTTTTATAAGTACCACTTAGTGGTTTCACTATTCATCAAAAATTGAAGTTTTTCAGAAAAATCCCAAAAATTCACCATAAGCTATATTTGATATTCCGAATTCAAAAATGAAGTCTATTTTACAAAATTCAAAACATATAAGTCACATTAATTAATTTAATAATTAATTCCCGCTGTCAGAGCAAATAGCGTGTTTTTATGAAACAATAAGTGTCAAAAGATTGACACTAGTTTAAGTCTGATTTCACAGTGAAATTAATTCCAACGACCACTATTGGATTTAATGGTAAAAATATATTCTAATTTCACTTTAAAACCAATTCAAAAGATAATCTAATCATATAAATAAATTATATTAAAAAGAGGTTTTGAATTAAAATACAACATTTTACACTATTCATTAAAAAATGAACTTTATCAGAAAGATACCAAAAATTAACACAAAGTAAATTTTGATGTCCCAATTCTTAATAAGAGTTTTATTTGGTCCAAAAGGATGTATAATAGTGAACAAAACTATATTTAATGATGGTTCTCCATCAAAAGGCGATAAGTGAACCTTTAGTGAAAACTAGGGAATATACGCCTAAAATTGAATTCTTTCCGTATTTTATGCCTTTATCTTTTATTGGACAAATATAAAAACATTTAAAAACATATATAATAATATTTTAGTTATTTATATCCATTCCTGTCAATAAAATGGATATATGTTAACTACCATTTAAAATAATATTATTTTATTATTAGAGTGCAACGTAAGATTCCCAAGAAACTCGTTGTTGCGTGCTGGGTACGCCATCGAGCATAGCATCCCCTTTAAAGTCATATTAATATTTTATTCACAAATATGAATAAATATGAAAATGTCATATTCTTTATTTACCTGGGGTGTTACATCCTTCCCCCCTTTTGGGAATTGCGTCCTCGCAATTTTTAAAATTGAGCTTGGAAACATCCTTGAATGTCCCACATCGGAACAAGAGTCGGTAAAACAATCACTTTAAAATAAAGGAAGATAAGTGCAGAGGTCACCCGAGTTAACCCATACTAGGATTCCATGTAGAAAAACATTGACATGGAAGAAAAATCAAAGGGTCATGTTCTTGAGGGAGAGTGATAGTAAACATGTCTAGGAGAAAGTTAACAATGAGAAAATCACAAACTTGTGATGGGTTAAACGGTATTCGATTCCCCAGTAGGAAAAGCTAATATACAACATTTTCGTGTTAAGTTACTTTTTATTGAGGAATTTATTCATAAGGAAACATAATCACTTATCATGTTGACTTTCAACCTTTATTGGATTCCTTAATCAAACTCATATTTTTTTCCAAAAGACGAGTATTTAGGGATACTTGTTCGCATTAAGAGTACTATAATCAACTTCTAGAGAGTCACCTAATCCAAAAAAAAGAACTATATACTTCCCATGTCTTTAGACTTTAACCAAAACCAAAAAGGTTATTACAAGATCAGATAATCCAGAGAAGGATAACCCTTTATAAAAAGAAAATCTATTCTTAATCTCCAAAATTTGTCCAACAAAACCCAAAGTTCAACGAGGACCATTCTATAATCAATTTGTCCATAAAATTCTTCAAAGTAAACCAAACTAAGATTGAAACCCAAATATTTGAAGGATTTAGTCACATAGTCTTCCAAGTTAAATCGTAACATTTATCTCCAAACAACATCAGTTGCTCCTAAAGTCTCGTATTGAAAAGTAATTAACCTAATCACATATCCTCCATGACAGGTTAATCATTTTCATAAATAACCCAAAATCAACTTACTCTTAATTGATAAAATCATATAACTAGAAAGAATCAGTCAAACTAACCAGGGACTTCACGTAGTCCAGTGGTAGGCGATAAATACCAGTCGCACTTTGGTTGTGGGTTCGATTCCTGCAGCTTTGTCCGACGCAACGGGTAGTCACACGGTCTGCATGTTGTCCTTTTTCCAAAACTATATAATTCTTAAAACATTCCCCAAAATGAGATAAAATCTTCAAAGATGATCATAACATATTTTAACCTCAAGTTTATCTCATGCCTTTCATTTTCCATCATAACATATAATAACCCATAATTACCTCAAAAGTAAGGATCATATAAACCCAAATGGTTCTTTATAACTATGTCCACAAAAGAAAAGATAACTATTCCTTGAATAAAATTTGCCTATATTAAACATCAGGGTTACACATAATATAAAAAGTCTTCTAATGTATCCCCATCATCAAAAGAGACTTAATACTCTTAAGAATTTCACCATAACTCTTGAAGCCCTTATATGTTGACATCTTACTCATTCAACATTCTTCATGATCCATTAACCATTCCTTTCCAACTTATTTCGAAATACCTCTTTCCTAAAAACAAAATCATGAATCATATCCTAAGATTCCAAAATAGGAAAACAATAGTCATGAAATAATACATACCTTTGATTGGTTATTGTCAGTTTCTTCATCCTCAATCGGAATGGCATTAGGTATTGGTAAATGAACATTTGTACGCTCTTGGTGATCCCATTCACAAAAATTATTCATAGGACATGTGTTTGCATAATGACCATGCACACCACATTTAAAACATTCAATTGATCCCTCAGAAAGAACTTCTTTCCCTTTCCTCGAGTCAACTGGATGCTTCCTTTTTCCATTGCAGGTTCTTGCTTTATGACCTTCATTTCCACATCTATAGCATATTCCTGTCCCTTTGAAACATTTTCCTAGGTGTTTCTTTCCACATCTTTAACACATAGGTTTTTGAACACACTTAACTTTATGATTATTACCTGTACTTCCATAGGGATTTGTTTCTCGCATATATGATGCCTTAGAGAAATCTCCAAGGTTTAGGTGGTCAATCATGACTCCAGATAGTTAGTTGAGGATAATCACAAGAGTTCTCATTTCATCTCCCATATCATTCAGTTGCTTGCTCAAAAAACTGTCACAGTTTCCTTCACATTCACTGTTACTTTGGTGCCTTCTAGATCCAGCCATTTACTAAAACCAAAAAGGTCAGTGTGAGTATATCAAAAAAACCATCATGTACTAATGAGGAAGGTAAACACTAAGATATACTTACTCATTCACTTTATCTAAAACTAGGACTCTTTCTGAAATCATAACCATTATGGTAATGTCACTTATGCTTAAAGAATACCCTAACCTCTAAAGTTATCTAAACCGACCTTTGATACCAACTATAAGGCCCCAACCTTAAACCTTACTTAATCTTGAGTTATTACAAGATTACACATTGAGGATCTTTTCAGTTTTAGAGTTTTAGAGAATTAGATCATGAAACTTGCATTACATTCCACATTTAAACAAAGTGGTTACATAAAAGACAGTATTCATTCTTCCCATCAATGGAAACATATTTAAAATAAAACATGTATTCTTTCTTGACACATCCTTGACACTATCATCACATCATGTACCCTTCCCTTGACCTGTGAAAAACATTTCAAAAACTTGGGATGAGCATAAAAATCTCAGTAAGAGATATAAAAATATGGAAAGGAAACATGAGTACATGTATACATAAGAATGAAATCATAATTTACCCATAAAACATAGGCATATAAAATCATGAATAAATCATAGAAATCATAATACATAAAAGGTAACTTGAGGCATTCATAACATTCTTACGTAGGGAGTAACCCTCTTGGTTACGTTTTGGAATACCCATCATAGTATATTCCCTAAATCTCTTCAGAGAAACCTCAATGTTTCACTCCTTCGCGTTACCCAATGCATTGGAGAGCTATATCGGGCTCACCCGCCCTTAGTTTATCACGGAACCACCCGTCTTCATAATAATTCCCAAGAACCTCAACATAATCGTATCACATAAAACATGCTTAAAGGAAACATAACATTTCCACCTTTCAATCACAAGATATCAATACAACACATTGATATAAAAACATTATGAAAACCATTTTCAATACCAAAATAAAAGAAAATTAAAACATGGTGTTTATTTTTCTTTTAAAAATAATGTATGGCTTGTAGAGGAAGCTGAAACTCAAATAACGGTCACGGTGGCGGAGAAGTCGTTGTCACCGCATACGTACGACAAAAACATTCCCTTTTTTCGTTTAGTAAAACGCTTCGTATAAAAAAGATTCCTTTTGGATAAACGTAAAAGTCAAAGGGGTTTATACACCGTATAAAAGAAGGCTGTGTATAAAACAAAATATGCCTCAATGAAAGGAGATTGAGACGAAGTCCCATACAAAGACGGTATCCTTGGTTTAAGGATAAATCAATTACATAATTATGTGCGAAAAACGAATACACCAAATATAAGTGGATATTAAGTGTAAAATAATCAAAGGTAATTCACACATATTCAAAGGATGACATATTCAATAACTACATGTTGAACCCAAAGAAATCGAAATTGGGTTAAGAAGATCCCTTGACAACCTAACGGCGTCACATCAAAATGAGTTGATGAGAGATAAAAAGTGTATCTCATCACTTGGACATAAACTTTAAATCAATAAGGATATATGAGAACATATCCCAACATAAAAATATGTAAATTAAAAGACCCAACAAAAGAATTCTTTTAAAAAAGAGGAGGGTGAAAGGTTCCCTTACCGACTTGGGTATCTTTCAAAACATACACCCCATAAAAGAAGGACAATAAATCCTTGATGTAAATACTCATAAACGAAAGTATATTACACAAAGAGTATAATAATGGGCATTACATACACCACTCAAAGGAAATTGTGTCAAATGTAGCATAAATCTCACGGGAATAAAAGTGAGATGAAAAATCTCTTACGAAAACTCGGCAGCCTAACGGCGCCACATAAAACTTACAAAAATGGATTGATGAGATAAAATAGGGTATCTCATCATATTAACTTAAAGTTTATATAAAGAGGAATATAAAATAACATCCCCCAACATAACAAATAGGAGCTTAAAATAAGTGACATAAAGGAGAGTACTTAAAAAGAAAGAGAGAGGTTAGATCTCTCACGAAAATTCGGCAGCCTAACGGCGCCACTCAAAACTTCCAAAATGGATTGATGAGAGAGAATAGGGTCTCTCATCACATGAACATAAAAATTACAGTAAGTGTAATATAAAATAACATCCCAATAACAAGAAATATGAGCTTTAGAGGGAATGACATAAAAGAGTGTACTTAAAAAGAAAGAGAGGAGTAAGATCCCTTACCTCGGGTCCGACTTGACTCGATCGTTCTTCAACGTCCTGAATAATAAACTTGAGTTAATTTATACTTGCTTAAGAACCTTTTCCAAGTTCATTATTCCTTTTATATCAATTATTGACATGATATAAACATTATGTAATCATTTAAGTTAATAATGTTTGTTTTGTCGATATTTGGTTCTTAAGTCGAAAGTGGACTTCTTACAATTACATGTTGTTCGTGTGGTCAAAGGTTATTTATATCCAGAATGACATTCCTGATTTGGATATCATATATATCATATATATCTATAATATACATGTATTTATAATATCACATAATCATTTAGAGGTAAGAAATGGAATGCACCGTTCATGGAGACGGTAAGCCGTACGTACGCATGAACGCTACTTTCATTTCTTTGTCATATTAATGGAATTAAAACTAAATGAGAGGTATGTATATTTTAATTCCAGAATTATATTCATCATTTAGATGTATAATTAATCATATATATCCATTATATACATGTACTTATAATAGTAAATTACATTTGGGGATAAGAAATGAAATGCACCGTTCATGGAGACGGTAAGCCGTACGTACGCATGAACGCTACTTTCATATCTATCTCATACTTTAATGGAATGAAATAATAATTATATAGAGGTATATAATAATTCCAGTATAACATCATATATAATAAAATTAAATCCATCCTTTATAAGTCCCACGTATGGCATTAACGAATCACATCACTTTAAGGGGGCGGTAGTCCGCACTTCCTAAAATGAAGATATCGCTTATACCCATAGTGGAAGCCATAAAAGTAAGCCACAAATGAAAAATACAGAAGATTAAGTAAAACATAAACATATTATATATCATATATAAAAGTAGTGACATCATAATGGCCACCTTTGAAGGTGTTAAATGAGTATTGAACAATCATCGTTTCGGGAGGTAGAATTTCTCCATCCACGGAAACCGTATGTTCTTTAACCATTTGATGTAGTTGTGTGAAAGTGTAGCTCGAATAAATATTATAACAAAATCCTAGTATATTGAATATACTGGTTTTGTTACAAAAGAAGTAAATAAAAAGAGTTTATGGGGTTGGAGAAGCAAAATAAAACAAATGAACATGAGAGAATGAATTACCTTTAAAAGTGTAACTCCTTTTGATTTGAGCCTAAAGGCTTCCTTTGAAAGGATTCTGCCCAAAGGGAATCCTATAGGATGAGTATAGGGATGTGGAGAGAGTAAATGGGCAGGGGATGGCCGAGCCAAAGGCTTGAGGAGTGTGTGAAATGAGGTAGAGGTGGGGGCCTTTTATAAGAGGAGAGGAGGGGCACTTTTGGAAATCATGAAACTATTATTTTATTTTCAAAAGTGTTTCGAATTCCTAAGGTCCCAAATTGATATATTTCGAAGATAAGATGATAAGGCTTCGAAATATTCCCATAAAATAGTTTTTGGACAAGTTTAGGTCTTAGATTTTATATTATCGTTTCATTTTATTTAAATTGTTCATTAATGAGGTCATCGCTGCATCATCATCATTTCATAAATAATTTAATTTATTTAAAGTCTAAAAATTATAAAAAAAATACTATGATGTAGGAAATCGTTTTAGCTTTCCAATTACTATTTAATATTAAAAATCTGATCTTTATAACCCCATGTAAATTTTTTTTTTCGTAAAATAACTCAAGTTTGTGTCATTTTTACTTTAACATTAAATAAAAAGTGATTTATGTCATTTCCCAACCAAAGTGCATCCATGGGGTCTCCAAGTTGACCCATGGCTTTTATTGGTCGGCCATGACACAACCAATGAGGGTAGGACATGTTTCAAGTTCATTTCATATTATTAAAACATTATTTTTACCTTAAACTACACTAATTACCTCTAATTGCGATTAAAAACTTAATAAGTTACTATTCACCAAAAAAATTATTTTTATCCCATTGAACCACATTTTACTTCTTAATGACAACCATGTATGTCGGATTTTTGAAATTCAAAACACAAATGTGGCAAAATTTCATTTAAACGGAAAAATCAGTTTTTATAAGTACCACTTAGTGGTTTCACTATTCATCAAAAATTGAAGTTTTTCAGAAAAATCCCAAAAATTTACCCTAAGCTATATTTGATATTCCGAATTCAAAAATGAAGTCTATTTTACAAAATTCAAAAAATATAAGTCACATTAATTAATTTAATAATTAATTCCCGCTGTCAGAGAAAATAGCGTGTTTTTATGAAACAATAAGTATCAAAATATTGACACTAGTTTAAGTCTGATTTCAAAGTGAAATTAATTCCAACGACAAATATTGGATTTAATGGTAAAAATATATTCTAATTTCACTTTAAAACCAATTCAAAAGATAATATAATCATATAAATAAATTAGATTAAAAAGAGGTTTTGAATTAAAATACAACATTTTACACTATTCATTAAAAAATGAACTTTATCAGAAAGATACCAAAAATTAACACAAAGTAAATTTTGATGTCCCAATTCTTAAGAATAGTTTTATTTGGTCCAAAAGTATGTATAAGAGTGAAAAAAACTATATTTAATGAAGGTTCTCCATCAAAAGGCGATAAGTGAACCTTTAGTGAAAACTAGGGCATATACGCCTAAAATTGAATTCTTTCCGTATTTTATGCCTTTTTCTTTTATTGGATAACTGTAAAAACATTTAAAAACATATATAATCATATTTTAGTTATTTATATCCATTCATGTCAATACAACGACTACATGTTAACTACCATTTAAAATAATATTATTTTATTATTAGAGTGCAACGTAAGATTCCCAAGAAACTCGTTGTTGCGTGTTGGGTACGCCATTGAGCATAGAATCCCCTTTAAAGTCATATTAATATTTTATTCACAAATATGGATAAATATGAAAATTTCATATTCTTTATTTACCTGGGGTGTTACAGGTAGAGGCGGGCCTCGTGGACGGGGTCGTGGAAGAAAAGGATAGTTGTTTCATATGCTATTTTATTATTATGATAGGGTTAATCCCCTACTATCCGTTTCTCTTCCTATGTACTGTTTACTTTTTTAATAATATTTTTTGGAGTCCATGAATATTTTCATGGTCTACTGTTTGCGGTATAATTGTGTAATTTTTCAAAGATGTTGTTATGTAATATTCTATTTTAGTATTATAGGGAAATAGTCTAATGTAATATTCTACTATAATATTCAACTATAACATTTCTTAATAAATTTTAATTATAATATTACACTATTTTTTCTTACTAGTTTTCCTATTCCATTTTTTTCAAATTTATTTTACTATAATTTCATATATCACCTCCATTTTAGACATACATTGTAATATTACAAATTAACATTATTTTTATATTTCCAGGATTTTTTATAGTGTAACTATCCATGGGTATTTCATTGTAACTTGTAATAGTTATTATAGTGTAAAATTTTATTGAAAAGTTACAACATAATAATCTAGTGTAATATTAAAGTGTAATTTTACATAGATTTTTCAACATAATTTTCCATTATATAATTATATTGAAATAGTATAGTGTAATTTTCTATTGTATTTTATAATATTTATTAATATATAATTTTATAATTTTATTCCTTTTGTAATATCCTAGTGGAGTTTTTCTTTGTAATATTTTGATATAATTGTCTAATGTAATTTTTCATTGTGTATCCTTTTTATTAAATTTTCCTTTTTAGCTTCAACATTACTATCTTCTCGATTGTAGGTCATGTGGATAGAAATAAAAATTAAATGGAACCATAAATTATTGAGGATAATGTAGTATATAGGGATGATGCATCATGTATTATCCAACCATCATTGGTGATCAAAGATAAATATAAAAAGGATGTACATAGTGTTTTATTACATATGGAGAAATAAATGACTTCAGTTCTCATTATCAATCTAAAAATAAAAGGAATAAGTACATTTTTTTCACTTTTTGAGTTTTATATTATGGTAAGAAAGTCCATAGGAAAGTGGATCACCATGATTCTATGGTCAAAAATACTTTTGTGGAGACACAAATAGGTTTTATTACTCATATGGGTATAAAATTATTATCTTATGGTCAATATGAATGAATTTTTTTATATAAGAGAATAATAAACAACTATATAGTCCAAATTCCACCCATAGGATGGATTCCCAAATATAAATATAAAAATAATGAGCATTAGAGTATGATGTAAACACTTTAATAAGTATTAAACCAATTTATTGGGAGCGATGAGCCCGTAAGGGGCTCCGTTCCGTGAGGATTCCCCATGTCATTACCATTCTTCTCCTCCATGGGTTAGCTCAGATTATCCCTTCTGCACTCCTCGGTTATCTGGTGGTGTGTTATTCCTTGTCTAGCGGTGCTGTCGATAACCTCATGGGCTCGACTATCTTGAGAAATCGCATCATTTCCTGGTACATTCTCACCCTTCCTCCATGCTGGTTAGGGTTTCATTTGGCGGCACGATGCAAATCCAGTGGTCAAGACCCATCCTCTATGGTCGGAGGGTTGCTACATTATTTTCTATCAGTTGGTAGTGTGGGAGGTGGTTTTTTGTGGTCTTTGTAGGGGGTTTTGATTGTGGCAATGGGATCTGCAGATCCATCTTGTGGTGAGGTTTTCTTGGAGTCCGACAGTCATCGCAGAACCAGGTGAGTCATGATGTGTTGAAGTTTGATGGTCTGAATTTTATTTTGGTGTTGCCATTATCAAAGCACATCAGCAACCCATAACTAGTTCCTTGGATGGCGGTGGGGTTTTCCAAGGACTGAGATGTTTCTTCAGTGGTGATTCTTTTATGAAGTGGATTATAGAGGAGCTGTGATGGTGTTTTGGCGTGAAGGTTTTGATTTTTCAGTTCTTTGGTGTTAAACATTTGATTTTGTTGATTGAGGGTTGATGTAACTAGATTTATGAAGGGGTTATTATGTGCCAGTTTTTAGGACTCCAGTTTGTTTCTGGAGGTTGATGTTGAGTTTGAGAGGCAGAATGGGGAAGAACTGTGATATGTGATCTAGTTTTTTTGAAGGAGATGCAATCTATGACTTGGTTTTGTGAAGGTTTTTCGAGTGATGTTGCTTAATTTTTTGTTTCATGGAATGATTTTTGTGGAAATGATTGCTCTGTAGACCTACAGTTTGAGTAGAAGGGAATTTTCATCCAATTATCCTACATAGAGGTGGTCCAGAGGAGGTTTAGAGCATAGAGTTTTCACCTGGTATTTCTATTCATATTCACACATTTGAGAGGGTATGATATTATCATCGGTACCAAACCCATGCATTCATGTAAGAGACAACTTACAGAGTAGCAATGAGTAGGTAGAAGTTAATCTTCATGGATATTATGTTGGGTAGGAGCATCGCTTTATATTTTTTAATGAGTTGTTTTTGTACTTGAACTGATTGTGGAGTCTTGATTGTTGTTTAAGTCATGATGTTATGTTGGGTCCCCCTCATCCCTTAAAATGGGGTTTATGTGGAAAAAAATCAATTTTCAGTCAGTGGTAAACCAAAATATTCTTTTTTACTAGACAAAACTATTAGTATAGTTCAATATTATATAGATAAAACATGTGTTGATCAATTTAATTTTATGAGATCAAATCATTAAAGATACTTGGTTCATAGAGATGTAGGTTCTATGTGAGATTATATAAAAATGAACTGTCAAACAGAGCAATTTTTATCTTTTCTATTCATTTTGATATATATGAACAGATTATAAATATTTTTTGTATTAATTCAAAAATAAAGATTGACTTTGAATAGTTTAAATATGTTCCCATCTTTGATGCCACTTTCATTTACAATAAATAATACAAGACTTTGGATGTTTTTATTGTCACTATTCATTAGGGAGATATTTTAGTATTTGGGGCATCATTATTTTATAATGAAACAATAAATTCTATTAGATGAATAATTCAAAAACTCTTGAATTTTCATCATATAAAGGTATCGACATCAATGCTTACTGTTCAATATGATTCCATTTCTAAATCCATTTTGTAGGTTTATCCCCAAACTCAAAATTGGAATTGTACATGAATTTTGATGAAAATATAGTTAAACATTTAAGGATTGGATGAAAGACAGTTCATGTTTTTTATAAGGTTTAAGATGTGTATGTATTAATATCATGATATAAATAAATTTGATACATAAAGTAAAAATTATGGTATGGGTATAGGAGTGGTAAATTAAGTTGGTTAGATGTTTTTTATGTTTTACATAAAAAGTGAGTTCACTATTTTTTAAATGATGGTTTTACATTAGGGAATCATAGTACTCAAATAATTGAAATTTTCAATAGTCTGTAAGATTTCCTTAAGACCTATGGGTCCTGTAATGTCTCCAAGCCTACGAGAAATGTAATCTCTAAGCCTACGAGCCTTGTAAGGGTTCCCCCTCATCCCTTGAAAGGGAGGTTATCAAAAGTCTATAAAAAAATAAGGTCTTTAGTCCATTCAGGAAAACATTTTCCTACAATATATTTCTACAAGAAGTTTGATCGGGTGCTAGAAAAAAATCAATTATGAGAGAAAAATATTGAATTATAGATTATGGATATACTTTCAAAAAAATCATTTATCCTTCCATACATTGATGACCTAGGTAATAGAGATATATAAATTAGAGATATATCATTTATTTTAGCTTAAAAATAAAATCATACGAGATTTTTTTATGAAATAATTTCATGAAATTGAAGTTCCATACTCATATGTCAGTGGGAATATAGGATAAGAAGATGAATTTTATGTTACATATGAACTCTATAGTAACTATTTCCATTGTTCTTAACATAAATTTGAGTCTATCGATTTCATATGCTATAATGTTTTAAAAATTATAATTGGATTGATGTGATAGAAATTTAAAAATCATGCATTTATAAAAGATGATCATGAACAATAAAAACTATATTCATAGTTAAGGAATGAAAAAACAACAAATATGAAGATAAAAAAATACTAATAATAAAATAATATAGAGAATTAGTTTGAATGTAAATTTAGCTGTAATGATGGATTATGAGAAAGATTAAATTTATAAAATTTATCTCTCAAATTTATGTAATTTTAATTTTGAAATGGGTTATAGTAAAACATTAATATAAAATAAAAACTTCAGTGAAGGTGGAAATAATTTTTTGAAATATACAACCTATAAAAAACATCACAAAGGAATTGATTTCTTGAAATGTTGTATTTAGAAAACTATTTAAATGAAAAATAAATTGAATAAAAATTCAAATAATTATTCCTCTATGATTCTATTATAAACTCAAAAAACATATTAATGTGCATAGTTTAGCAATGATGAAAAAAAGTTTCCTCAAAAGAGTTTTCTATTATTATAGGGGGATATAAAGTAGGAAGTATTATACAAATATTATAGAATCACTAGGGAAGATTTATCTTTTCACTAGTTAAAATTCATACCATTAAAAAAGAAATTTAGTTAATTGTGATGGTTGTGTCACAAGAAACACCTTCAATGACCTTTTATGTATATGTCGAGGTAAATTTATTACTATATATGTTCAACTTCATAATTTTAATAGTTTATGAAATTTTTATATTTGAAAATATTTCAGCAAACACCTTCAACAAAATTTGGAGAACATATACAGTTTTATGGATAACAAGAGAAACCATCAAATAGTTAATTAAGATATAGTTATGTAATTTTAATAGTTTATTTGTTAGGGTTCATGTTGATTATATTATACATTTAAATTTTAAATATTTTTATTGTAGGAAATCTAAAAAAATTTGTAACCAAAGGTGCTGACATAAAGTAGAGGTCTAATGAAGTTAAATAGATTATCAAACTCACAGTTAAACTAAATTCTTCTATGATGGTTTAATCTATTGTTGTAGTTGAAAGGTATAAATTAATATGTGATTGATTATCAGATGTCTCCATAGGGAGAATTTTTAGTAGATTATTTTTTCACAAAACAATTTTCACACAGTTGTAATAGTTAATGAAAATATTCACTTAAAAATTATTTTTAGATAAGTGCATTTCATTATAGTAAATTGACATTAACAATGAACATTATTTATATAAACAAACAAATATGTTCTAGAATAGAACAAAAAATTATAAACAAGTAATTTCAAACATTTATATCAGAAAAGTGTTATTTATAAAAGTGAATTTCATTTTTCAAAGTTGATTTTTTACACCTTTGTCTCCAAAAAATAAATAAGTATTACAGAATGGAAAAAACAAATACAAACAAAATTTTTTAAACATTTTTGTTTTATAAGTTTTAATAAAAATGTGTAATGCATTATTCATGATAAAATATTATTAAAATGTATCATGTAAAAAGTAAATATATGCTCTAGACTAGAACAAACAATTCTAAAAATATATTAAAATTTTAAACCTCATACTATTTAACCCTTTCAGATACTTTTTAAATTATCAACAACCATCTCTGATGAAACCATATATTACCTACTCAGAAAATTTATTTTAGTCTAAATTTTCCCAGGGTGTCCAAGAAAACGATGAACCATATACATTATAAAATAATCAATTTTTAACTATGAGTGTGGTATAGAATGCCTACTCAGTTTTTAAATTCTTCTTTATAAAACAAATGATTATCATACATTCTTAGATATCAAAACCTTATTGTGGTGTTATTTCCCTAATGAGTGATGAATAAATTTAAATAAATAAATATGGAAAGATTCTTGTAATTATTATTTCTATGTAATTTTTATATACAATTAATGATTACATAAAATAAAAACTCAATGCCTTGTAGATATAAAAATTAATTAATGATGTTAACTTCAATAAAAGAAAATAAACCATATTGAGAGCTTTTTTTATAAAGGTACATTAATCATACATTCTAAAATGAGGTGGAATGGAATTATAGAAATAGAATCACCTCTTATATATATTGAAAACATGTATATTCCAATGAAGGTTCACTAAATTAATAGGGATAATGATCATATCCTTAAAATAAAACCATTTTAACAATATCTTATTGATGGAATTAATTTTAATTGTGTCATTTAAATTGAAATTATTCCTTGAAATGTGATATGGAATTCAAAAAGTATTTTAAAATATTAAATCAAATAATATAAATATGATAGTACTAGCCATATTGTTACTTGAAAGGAAAGATTAATTTCTAAGGAAAATCATTACAAACTTCCCCATCCCATGTTTTATTTAATTTAAAATGATATAGGAATCACAATAAAAACAAATGTTTCTAACTTATCATGCCATGTAAATAAAATTTATTCTATAATATAAATAAACCATAATTTTAAGTCACTTTATCAATATATTTACTTGAATATTTAAATTTATTTTTATAAACCATTTTTTATTATTTTCCCAATTCGGTATAGTAAAATTCATAACAGTAGGTATTTTCTCTTCCCTATTACTGACACAAATCTCAATGTCAATAACCACTTTTGGGTCATTAATTTTTTCCTCTATATGTATTATGGCCTTGGCTTTTCTCCTGATCTATTTTTTTATAAGAATGTATAGTTTTATTTTTTTATTTCTTTCTCTAGACTTCACATTTTTAATCAGTGGTCTGGTCTAAGGAACTTTATATATAATCTCATCATATTTATCTAATTTTATTAGAGTCATATATTATACCTTATTATCCTCTTCTATGATGTTTGTTTTTACTTAATATGGTATATTTCCAATGTTCATTTCCTATACTTCCTCTTAAATGATATAATAAGTACCTAATAAATAAAATTAAGTAGATGAATAATGAATAGTAAATATGATTCATACCACCTATAATCACATACAATATCATTTAAAATAAATACAAAAATAAGGAATATAAAAGGGAACATAATAGAGAAAAATAAATGGTTGTCTATGTCAATGCACTAACACCCCAAAAGGAAAACAAACTTTGAATCATGAACAATAAATATGATTCATACCATCTACAATCACATACAACATCATTTAAAATAAATACAAAAATATGGAATATAAAAGAAAAAAAATAGTGAAGAATACATGGTTGTCTTGGTCGATGCACCAACACCCCAAAAGGAAAACAAACTAAACCTAACCAAACTTCAAGTGCATCTACATGTGACCAATGGTCTCTCTCTACACCCCAAATCATCAATCCATGGAATATGAGAATTGATCCTTAATTAAAACCAAAAAATATAACATGTAAAAAACATGATATATTCACACACACACACATGTATGTTTGCAGGGTGTTAGCTAATAGTCCTAGTATGATATCACCATAGAGTTTATCAAATTCCTCTCATAATATAGTTCATAAATTCTATCTTTAAATACAATAAAAAATATAGTTTTCCATTTTAACAAGGAATTAATGAAAACAAACCATATACCCACACCATAGAGAGTAAAACCTTTAAATTTTTTTAACAAAACAAATTCATTGAAATATCTACTTAGTAGAAAAATAATTTAAAATAGGAATGAGAGCCATTAATTTTAAATATCCAAAATAAAATTCATTTTTCCCTCAATCAAATTTTTTTTTTAAAAATACTAATAATGTATTTAAATACATCTCTGTTAATTTGAAGATAGCTTTACAAAATCACCTTTGAAAAATATTTAGGAAAGAAAATCCCAACTATAAAGAAAAGATATTGAATACAAAAGGACATCAATATATATCTCTAGAAATAAAAAAAGTATCAAACAATAAAATGGGTTCCATAAGTAAACCATGCATAAGGGGATAAAAATAAGCTAAAAGTGGGAATCCCCCTACATGAAACCACCAATCAAGGAATAATTTTTATAGTCTAAACCCTAGGTTCTAATATAAGATGATATTAATAATATAATAATCACAAACCAATCTTCGGCCTACGTTTTTTCCAGAAAAACACAATTCATCCCACTTACCCACATAGGCCTCACTAGGGGAAGCCCCCAAGCTTGAGAAACCAAAAAACTAGGGGAAACTAGCTAGTATAATCCAACTAGTGTAGCATTAATCAAGATATCATACTTAGTTACTCAACTTATCATGAAAAATCTAATAGTTAGCTGAGAAAAAAAATCAAATTATATCCATCACATGAATCATAATCATAAAAAAATAGATCTCACTACACCTCCATCACCCTTACGTGAAACAGCCCCTTACAACACCACCTAGTTAACAAATAACCATCACATAATCCACAAAAAATTAAATGAGTAAAATAATCACAAGGGGTATAAAGTAGAGTTTCACTATCACCAAACAACTTATCATTTATAATATTTCAAATATGCCATTTTAGTAAATCTGATAGGGAATTCCAAGTATTTTTCATTTAATTAAATCTCCTATTTAAAAATAGTTTTTAGAAACCATTTTGAAATAAAAACACACCCCTTTATCTTAAGACATCCTTTAAATAATGATTTTTACTATTTGAAAATAATAAAAAGTCCAAACCCCAACACAATCCATTAAAACAATTCAAGATAGATTAAAAAGCATTTTAAAGTGGGATTGGCATTCCCATCCACTTGATTTCAAAACAATATTTGAATTTTATTGTTAAAACTATTTATTCTAGGCTTAAAAATTCATGGAAACACTTTATACATACAGAATGAATATTAAATATCAGTAAAATTTTACTAAAAACTAATTTCTAAACCTCAATAAATTCATAAATTTAAAAATAAATATATTATATAGAAAAACCTACCTCAAGAAAGGTGAAATTCATTTGCATTCAATGTAGAATAACAAGCCAAGAAATAAATGCCTTATACAACCACTAGGAAACCAAAACCCTAGGTTAGAACAAACCTAAACCCAAACCATAACTAAAATATAGAATTATGGTTCCCTAAGGAAGGAGAAACCAAGGAGAAATAGATGATAAAAGTAAATATAAGAGGAATAAATTATCTTGGAAACCAATTTACATATAGTGAAGATAGGATAAAATCATGTAAATGGGATAAGGAACCCTATATATAGTTCCAAGGAGGGTAGTTTGTGTGGAATGAGAGAGGATAATGGGAGAAAGTAACAAAAATTAAATGGTTGTTTAAGTAAATTTACTTTTAAAATGAATCTAGGAAGTCTTCTAGGTTTGGTTGTACAGTTTTCCAAACCATGGGCCAACTGTGTAAGATCCACTAGATGGAACCTACACAAATTTCATGGTTAGGATGCATATTTTCTCCTAACCATGCATTGATCATGCAAGTTTCCCCTATACACCCAACCAAGAATCATGGTACTTTTAAGGCCACACATGGTTTGAAAAACTATTCGCCAACCAAGAAATAACTCATTAATAAGAATTTGTAGCATTTTCATATTTTCTTCTTGAATCTTCATGGTTTACCCTAACCATGTGGAAACCATCCATAGAATAAAATCATTTAGAATTTAAAATTTCTAGTTCAAAACTTCAAAAAATAAAAAATCACCAATAATTAAATAAAAAAAAAACCACAATGACATCGGGGTGTTACAATTCTCACCACCATTCCACTTTCTGCACCCATAGCCGTTCAGTAAATTTAGATGAAAAAACACTAAAAACCTTGAACAATTCCCACACATCCAAGAACATCTAAACCAAAACTATCAAATTTGGATTCATAATTGGAATGTAGACTGGCCATAGGTACCCTATTATTTGGAATTCATCTAAAATGGTGAAACAAAATAAAGAACTCATAAGAAAAGACAACTTACTATAATGAACAACCAAATAAGAACTCATCAAATACCTAAGGAGATATGACCCATAAAAAAATCTAAACATCAACAACATGATCTAAAAAAACCATCAATGAATCCATCAATAATTTCAAACCAAATACAAATAAGGAATAAACCATGACTAGTCGCATAGATAAACAACATGGTCTCCCACCACAAGTCTTTAAACTACACAAGGATAAACTTGGACCTCCACCAGGAAGATCATATCATAGATAACCCAACAAAACTAGTAAAACACTAACTAGTTCATAATATAAACCGAAGAACCACACATCCTATTTACCCAACCCTAGACCCATGGGTTCCTCATTCCATCCTATCAATAAAACATCATCATCGCATCTAAAATAACCCATATAAACTAAAATAATTTTTTTTCATTATTCACGATCATAACAAAAAAAGATAACACCCCATAAGAAGTATTGAAATAGACACCCAAGAGAATAATCCAACAAAACCACATCAAAATATTTAATAAAATCAGATTCCACAAAATAATAATCCATTAAAAAAAGGAAAATATCCCAAATCAAAATACATCATATGTTTCCTATCAAAATTAAACTTTAATACCACTTAAGATTACCCAAATGGCCACATTGAATACAAGTCCTCATAGTTTTCAATAAAAAGGGCTTAGAATTCCCCCAATCTTCATACATAAAGTATAGAAGAGGTATCTTATTCTCATAAGGGGTAGTGAGTACCAAAGAAGACTACCCATTTCCCATATAAACTTCCAAATTGAGCATGATCATCCTCTGATCAACCCCTGAAGGTGTGCCTTAATTCTTAGTTGATGAAACAATGAAATAATTCATCATTAGTTCACTATACTAGAAAAATTATGGCCATATTGACCTCTCAAATATATCCTTATCCAATTTCAAGATAAACCCATGAATAGTTAATCCAAGATTTTTGAAAATACCACCTATAAATAAATGATCCTTTTAAGTGTCATCAATAGCTACATAAAATGAGAATACCACCATCTCTAAGAAAAGATCAATATAATCCCTCACAAAAACTCACCCTGGTGAAGGCCCATAGACTCAAGAGCTTTCTACCCCTTCATGCCCTCATTACAAAAACACAAAATTAAAATAATCTTGAATAAATACCAAGTTATATCCTCATGTGAATGATAAGGGACCATCGACCCCCATTACACTCAGCTCAGTCCTTCGAGTAATCCTACAGTAGTTGTCACCCATGAAGCATCAAGAGTCTAATGATGATTGAGGATTCCCACAATGATTTATAAAAACTACACCACTTAAAATGAACCTCTGTATTTATATAAAGATAGTGGATAGTGATTAAAGAAGCCTGAGATAGGGTCTGAGAGAAGAGAATGTTCTGAATCCATCACTCTATTCAGAGTAAGAGAAAAGTTTGAAACTGAAAGGATCTCATCTGATTGAAGATAGAATTCACATTTTAGATCATCCTAAAAAATAGGCCTTTTAATTTATTCATAGACCTTTCTGGGATTCATACTATAAATAAAACAATACATGAACATAATCAATTCAAATATCATGATTCAAACCAAGTAGTCCCATAACAAGCTTAGTGAAAAATCCAAAAATATAAATACACAAAAAAAAATTACTCATATAACATAAACCATATTTTTATTTTAAATTTTTTGACATAAAATAAAATATTAAACCCTATTTTACCAATTCATACCTTAGGAAAACAAGACACCCCAATTTTAGAACAATCAAACCTTGAAAAAATAATTCACTATAATTTTAAAACTAAATGATGTTATTTTACAACCTCTTATAGAAATTTGAAATTTAATGAAATAATTTAAAATAATTTTCATATAGATCCACTTAAGTTTTAAAATATTTTCCCAAATATCATTATGAAATCAATAACTTTAAATATATCCAATAGAAATGAGGTAATTTTATTCAAACATGCCAATAAAATTAGATTTAAAACAAATTTTTTAAAAAAATTCACTTGTTTATCCAATGAAAACCTTTAAAATTCCACGTGTAAACAAATAATAACACAAAACATCAATAAAAATTCATCACAAAAACATCAAAACATCATCCAATAACCCCCTATGATCCATCTCTATTACATGGAAATAACTTTATGAGTGATCTAAAATCAAAAGATGTCGAAAAAATATCTAATAGGGGAGTAGAGATGTGCATGGTTTGGTCTCATGGTTTGGGAAGAAGTACACCAACTATGTGGAAGCATCTGTGAAGTTTATAGAACCATCTTCATGGGATCCACATGGTTTAACAGACCAATAAGACTAACCGTGTATCCCCATTTCTACTTTTATATTCACCTAAAATCTCAAGAAGATCCCAAAAATCACTATCATACAAAATATGAATAAAATAAAAATCATTACATGTAAAAATATGCTAAAAATGACAAAAAAACTCAAATACAAACTACCAATGGTTACTCAAGGTTTATCATGAGAAATAGTTATTTGGGAACTCCCACACACACTCCACCCAAGTCCTGATATTATAATATTTATATTACCATAATGAATATCAAATAAAAATAAGTCACTCTCTAAAAACAAGGTCTTTATAAGAAAATAGGCTTTAATACCATTTGTAAAAAACCATCTCAAGTTGACCTACCACACCACCTGGTTCAAACCACCACTTGGTTCAAAGGGAATTCTCGATCACCATGAATAGAATAAAAGTGTTAAGGCATCAAAAAAAATACTACATGTGAATGATTTCAACCTAAAATCATTGTAAATAATGTATAGAATAATCTACCTATAATAAAAATTGGAGTTTCCATATATAGTATGACCTTGAAAAATGAGATAATCATAACCAAATTAATAAAAGAAAGCAGATTATTAAAGGATAATAATATGATCCAAAGAACCTATAATCACATACAACGTCATCTGAATAAAATAAAATAAAATAAAAAGGAATGTAAAAGTATAAAAATACAAAAGAAGAGGCGGTTTTCTGGGACAACACATCAACATCCCTAAAGAAAAAAAATAAGACCTAACTCGACTACATGGGAATATCCATGTAACCCATGTTCACTCACCATGTAACAAATCACCTATATATGACCCAATAGAACATATTCTAAACTAAAACTAAAACCTATAACCTATAAAAATAATTATAGCTACATACAAACACATGTGTATGTATATAGTGTGTGAGAGAGTAATCCTAATAGGATCTCCCCATGGAGTATATGCAATTAATTATATAGTATAGTTCATAAATTCTAGTTTAAATACAATATTGAATATGATTTTACAATTTAATAATTTAGTAATGAAATCAAACCACTTACTCACACCATAGAGATTAAAACCTTTCCTTTTTTAACATAATAAATTCAATGAAAATTCCACTAAGTAGTAAAATACCATAAAAATGGGGATGAGGGACTTTGATTTTGAATAACCAAAATAAAATTACATTTTTCTCTTAGTCTAAATATTTCTTATAAATACTAAGCATGGAGTTAAAAAAATATCTTTTCATTTTAAAACATCATTCGAAAATGATCTTTAAAATCCATAAAGGAAAGACAAAACCAGCCATAAATAAGAGAAACACAATCCAAAAGGGAACCAATATATATCTCAAGAAATAAAATAATAGAAGACAATAAAAGGGGTTCCACATATAAATTATATACAAGGGGATATAAAAAAGTGAAAAGTGAGAATCCCCCTATATGGATCCATCAATCAAGGAATAAATTTCATGGGATATACCCTAGGTCATATTGTGAGATTATCCTAACAATAATATAATCATGGATCAATTTTTGACCTATATTGCATTCAAAAAAATACAAAACCTACCCGACTTACCCACATAGGCCTCACTAAGGGCACCCCTTGGTCAGAGAAAACCAAACCACCAGGGGACACTAGATAGTGTGTGAGATATCTAGTGTGGTATGAATCAAGATCTCCTACTTATTTACCCAAGTTCCCATGAGCAAACCAATAGGGAGGTGTGAAAATAGTCAATTTGTAAGATCCCGGTTTTTGTAAGGGTATGATTTCATTATGTTTTGGTTGAATCCATTGTTTAGGGATTCAAGGTATGTATTATGAAAGTATGAGAGGCCTTGGGGTTGTTCCGGGGGCTCGGGGCATGAATGAAAGGAAATCTGGGCAAGGAAAGCCAGGGCGCACGACCTACGTACAGCCAGGGTAAACTGTGCGGCCTACCCAGGTAAACTGTGAAACCCTTCTCCTCCAGGCAGTATAATGTGCACAGTTTGCGCATGGTTTTTCAAACCGTGCAGCTAAACCGTGCGGCCACTTAAAGTTGGGAAAAATTACAAGTTTTCCACTCCGGGCCTTTAAACCCCAACTCAGGATTTCCTCTCTATTCTTCCTTCTTCTCCCTTGGAATGAACCAAATCACCCAAGATCTCCAAGAGGTTGATCTCCCTCATTTCTAAGGAATTTTTGGTTCCGTTGGTTGTCGATCTAATCTCTGGGTAAGGCTAATCCCATCCTTGCTTATCTTTATGGTTCAGGGTTTGTATCTTCTCTCCCCTGGTTCTGAAGCTCTAAAACCCTATCTTTTGGGTGAGTTTTAAGTTGAAGCTTCAAAGGTTGGTCAGATCAAGGTCTAAGGACTTGATTGAGAGTGTTTTCAAACATGGTTTCGAGGTAGGTGGTCTACAAGTTATATCCCATGGTTATTTGGGTATTTGTGCATGTTTAGTTGTGTTCTTGTTTTCCATTGGTTATGTTTTGAATAACCTTGGCATGTTTGGTAATAATGGTGTTTGAAATGGAAAATGGGAACCCTCACGATCCCCGTGGGATGTGTTGGGATGGACTTGACCTAATTTAGGGCCATCCATGGGATGTTCCGGCTTTTCCCAGGTTTAGGGATTGTTATTAAACAAGTGACTTTGTTGTAGTGAAGTGTAGATCCCTTGATAAACATGTTGGCATGAATGGTTGAATCATGGAAATGATGAACATGTTAAATGGGTTAATGTGTAAACTGATTAAAGACCATAATGGATAGGTTATGGGTCTAGTGATAAATTCTTAGTGAGTTAGGCATAACACATGAGAATTGGGTGAATGGTTAAATGATGTGAAATGGTAATGTGTTAATGGGTTAATGCATGATGTGGATTCCCATGTGGGGTGTTTTGAATAGTGTTTTCTGAAGGGAAATGGTTGGATGGTTTATGGTTACTTATATATATAAGCATGTGCACATGGATTCATAGAGTGAGGTATGACCTGAGGATCTACGCCCATGGGTTGAGCTAAGACTGATGTTCTATACTCCACCCTAAATGCACGGGTTAGGAAAGGGGATTGAGGGTCTATTCTCCTAACGGTTTCATCCACCCAGACTGAGGCTTCGAGGTGAGGAAATGGTTTTTCTGAGGGGGGTAGTCCTAGTGAGATAGGATAACGATGTGTTCACCCTCTTGCATGTGATTTTTTTCCTTAGACCCATGTAACATCATGTATGTGTTTAACCCATGGAAGTGTGATGAAGTGGTAAGTGATGATAAGTGGCAATGACTTCAGCTCTGAACTGGTTAATGGCACATTAAATAATTACTTGGAAATTATCATTCATTTTCCTTTTTCATGCACTACCTATTTATACTGGATATTTTGTAGACACCGTTGGTGGTGGCCTACTAGGTTGTACTCACACCCTGCTCGGGCCGTTGTTGGGTACCCGAGCAGACTTCATGTTTATAGGTCGGGAGAAGGGCAAGGGTCCTTTCTAGATAGTTGAGTGGACATGGGTAGCACTTGGTGGAGGGTCCGGACTTGGAGTCGGTACTGTTTTGGGGGTTGTGACCGTTGTCCTTCTTTTGGTTTTTGTTCACTCTTGCACTTGTAGTATGACATGAAATATTTATTGTGGGAATTGGTTGATATACATGTTCCTTGTTTATTGGTTATTGTTTCCGCTATTTGTTTTCTTTTCTATTGTGTCTTACTCTAATAAAAAGGGGGTATAGTCTCCCCACTTGACATCATAGACCCCCACTGCTAGTCAGCATCCTTTAGTGTACGAGGAGGTGCGCTTAAGGTCATGTAACCACCCGGCTCGGAGCACCAGTTTTGTGGCTTCCGGGCCGGGGATGTTACAAAGTTGTATCATAGGAGGTATTTATTCTCCTTCTCTAAGGTCTTGTTATTTGGGATAGGTTTCCAAGGGTTAAGATGTGTCGGGCCTTATAATGAGCTCGTGCTTGGGAGTATCTAACCAATGTACGAGGGAAAACCCAAGTCACCCTGGGTGGGAATTTTTGTTCTTGGTTGTGTGTTGTTACAGTTGATGATATTTCACCTTTGGGTGATGCACATGTGGATTAATGTGACTATTTTATGATATTTGGATTGTGGCGTTAATGGAACGAGGATTTTCATTCATGCACCATTGTAGGAACCTAGGGAGATAGGTGTCATGCATCGTGTTAGGTACACGCACGGGATGGGTGTGTGAGGCAGGAAGGTAGGGTGTATCATGAATTTCATGAAACCAAGAAATAATGAGAATAATGAAATAAAACAAGTGGGTAAATGATGTTTAATGAAACATAAGAGTTTGAAACGAAGTGGAAAATGTTTTGTAAAATTTTGTGTGAGTTTGGTGGTAGTGAATGGTTGTTTACCCCATGTGGACATGGCCATGGTAGGGATGGTCAGGGTGGTGAATTTGAGGTTCTAATGTTGTTAAATTAGCATATTAAAATGGGTTGTTGTAGCTAGTAAAGAGATTTTTTTTGAGGAAGTTGTGAAATTTTTATGGTATGCGTGCTAAATCTTGTGTTTGGAAATATAGAGAGATGCCACCATGACGTCGGTTACTAGTTGGGCAATGGGAGGATGTTTCTGAGAACACTCCTCCGGTAGAAGAGCAAGAAAACGCGGTGATAAATGAAGGTAGGGAAGACCAGTTCTGGGAGAACTTGGCTCACCTTATGCAGATGATGGATCGGGACCCATGGCGGGTTGCACCGAGTATGTTTGAGCTGACCAGGGAGTTCCAGCTGCAGCACCCTTCGACCTTCACCGGAGAGGGTTGGCCAGAGGCAGTAGAGTTCTGGTTAGAGTCTATCCAGACAATACTGGATCATCTAGAGACCCCTGTAGAAAATTGAGTGAAGCTGGCCATTTATATGATGTGGGGCTAGGCTAGGCGTTGGTGGGATATTCAGGGTAAAATCGAGCAGGATGAGGGAATGTCGTGGAAGGTTTTTCAGAAAAAGTTTCTGGAACATTTTTATCCAAATACTTTGAGGTAGGAGCGGGCTGTAGAGTTTATGAGCCTGACTCAGGGATCGCTATCGGTGATCGACTATGCTAGTCGCTTCACTGATTTGAGGTGCTTTTTCCCAGTATTAGCAGGGAATGAGGCAGTGGTAACAAAGCGTTTCCAGGATGGGTTGAGACATGAGATCAGGTCTCGAGTAAATATCTTCCACTAGAAGAGGCTCGCAGAGGTAGTAGATTAGGAATTGATCTCAGAAGGAAACCTGAAGGGAGCTTTGGGTAGTGGGCTTGTGGTGCCAGTGGGGTAGACGATTAGTGAAGCTACTGAGGGTCGGAAGCGATGCCATGAGAGCGCACAACATGGAGGAAGTGTGAAAAGTGGCTGGAAGAAAGGGTCAGTCTCTCAGAGTGGAAATCAGGTGTTCTTATATCGGTGCGGTAGGCCGGGGCATATGCGTGGTCAGTGTCCTTGACCTCCAGTTGAGTGTCGTTCGTGTAGCAGGATGGTACATATGCAGAAGTTCTGTAGGAAACCTTACCAGGTGGTCGAGTATGATGGTGGAAGGTAGGTACTAGATATGGGAAGGGGATTAGTTGCCCCGTATCAGGTAGGGAGTTGGAGCTCCATGGGCCGTACTGGCAGGGGCGGAAGATGTGGGACTCCATGGAAAGACCTCTCACACCAACAAGGTAGTGTGGAGCAGGGTGTTCAGGATAGAGCCCAGGGTAGAGGGGCAAGTTAGCTTCAGGAAGTTCAGTTTGCACCTGGTGATGGCGAGGCCGGACCGTCAACTGTTCGAGGTACGATCCTTGTAGCTTCAACTCTTTCTAGTGCATTGTTTGACACAGGTGCCACAAAATATTTTGTTTCTTCTCAAATTTTGGTAGTGATGGGTTTACCTATGGAGGGGGTGTGCAGAGTTATGTCAATTGACACCTCGTTAGGAGTGCGGGTTGAGGATATCAAGAAGTGCAAGGGATGTGCCTTGGAAGTTGGTGGGTATCGTTTTCTGTGGGACTTGTTCATTATTGAGATGTTAGGTTTTGACCTAATCTTGGGAATGGATTGGTTTGTGTTGTATCGGGTGCATATAGATTGTTATTGTCACAGAGTATTGTTCAGGTCTCTTGAGGGTGACGTTTATGTCCACTATGGTGAATGGGATATTCGAGCAGGGCGTGAAGAGCCGTTTTGTCAACAGATTAGTGGACTAATGGCTCAAATGGCCTGACCCATGATTGATGATGATGAGGGAGGGGAACAATCTAATTTTCCTCCTGTGGTGGATCAGTTTTAGGGCGTGTTTTCTGAGGATTTCTCGGGGTTACCCTCTGAGAGGGATGTTGAGTTCACGATCGAGTTGCTACCGGGAGCAGAGCCAATTTCTATTCTGCCATACCGAATGGCATTAGCAGAACTCTAGGAACTGAAGGTTCAGCTTTTGGAGTTGGAGCGTAAGGGGTTTATTCGTCTTATTACGTCTCCTTGGGGACCCCCCGTTCTTTTTTCAAAGAAGGTCGATGGGTCGTTGAGGCTGTGTGTTAACTTTTGAAATTTGAACCAGATGATGGTGAAAAATCGGTACCCTCTTCCTAGAATTGATGAACTGTTTGATCAGTTGAGGTGTGCATCAGTGTTTTATAAGATTGATCTGAGGTCAGGTTATCACCAGATGAGAGTGAGGTCTTTTGACGTACCGCAGACAACTTTCTGGAGTCGGTACAAGTTTTTTGAGTTTTTGGTAATGACTTTCGGCTTGACCAATGCACCAGCGGTGTTTATGGCTTTAATGAACTGGATTTTTCATCCCTATCTAGATCATTTTGTGGTTTTCTTTTTTGACGATATCTTAGTGTACTCGAAAACTCATGATGATCATGCCCAATATCTTAATATCATCCTGGGTACGCTAAGAGAGAATCAGCTATATGCCAAGATATTAAAGTGTCAATTCTGGATAGGTGAGGTGAATTTTCTAGGTCAAATCATCTTGGAGGAAGGTGTGTCATTGGATCCATAGAAAGTTCAGGCAGTTGTATCTTGGGAGCAGCCCAAGAGTGTTTTTGATGCTCAGAGTTTTCTGGGTTTGGCCAGGTATTACCGAAGGTTCATTCAAGATTTCTCTCGCTTGGAAGCACCCCTCTTGGGCTTGACCAAGAAAGGAATCAGGTTCAAGTGGTATGAGGATTGTGAGAACACCTTCCAAGAGTCGAATAAGCGGTTTATGACCGCACCTATCTTGATCTTACCTGAGCCGAGTAAGAATTACATCGTGTTTTGTGATGCATCCGGAGTCGGACTTGGGGCTGTGTTGATGTAGGATTAGTGGGTTGTGGCTTATGGGTCAAGGCAGTTGAGACCTCATGAGAAGAAATATCCCACTCATGACTTTGAGTTGGATGCAGTGGTGTACGCCTTGAAGTGCTGGAGGCACTATCTGCTGGGAGAATGGTATACTGTGTTTACCAACCATAAGAGTTTAAAGTACATCTTCTCATAGTGGAACCTGAATCTTCGGAAACAAAGATGGGTTGAATATCTCCAGTATTTTGACTTTGAGTTGGTGTACACACCGGTAAAAAGAAACAATTTTGCTGATGCTCTGAGCAGGAAGGTTCAGAATCAGGCGGTTCATGAGTCTAGCACTGAGTGGAAGGTGATGGATTTTTCTGTAGAGATGCACCTGGAGGTGCATGAGGAGAGTGGTCAGGTCACTCTTGTTTCCGTAACGATGTAGTCGATGCCTTTGAGTTGAGTTAAGGAAGGCCAGCTTGATGATCCTGAGTGTTCGATCATGAAGGAAAATCTTAAATGTGGGGAGTTACCTTCCGGTTGGGTCGTCGGTGTGGATGGTGTTGTTCATGTTCATGATCGTGTGGTTGTTCCAGAGTGTGTGCGAGAAGGGTTGATGTGTGAGTTCCATGCATCAAAGTGGGCAGTGCATCCTGGTTTGACCAAGATGTACCGTGATCTCCGAAGGAAGTTTTGGTGGCCTGGAATGAAGAAGGAAGTTGGGGGATTTGTGGCACGGTGCCTTACCTGTTAGCAGGTGAAGGCCGAGCATCAACGCCCAGGTGGTTTGTTGCATCCATTTCCCATTCCAGAATGGAAGTGGGATGATGCAACAATGGATTTTGTCATGGGTCTTCCGAGGATGTCGTGAAAGAATGATGCAATCTGGGTGGTTGTGGATCAGTTAATGAAAGTGACTCATTTCTTACCGATTCAGGATACCTTTACAGTCAACCAGTTGGGTGAGCTGTATGTTCGGGAGATATTGCAGTTGCATGGTGTTCCGCGAACCATAGTTTTGGACCAAGATCTGTATTTCATGTCGCATTTTGGGCAAGGGTTGTAGAAGGTTCTTGGTACGTAGGTGTTTTTTAGTACAAATTTCCACCTACAGACGGACGAGCAGTCGGAGCGTACGATCCAAGTGTTAGAAGACATGTTAAGAGCTTGTGTCTTGGACTTTGGTGGTTATTGGGAGAGACACCTATCATTGGTTGAGTTCTCCTACAACAATAGTTTTTAGGCTACTATTCAGATGGAACCATTTGAGTCACTCTACAGGAGGCCATGTTCATCTCTGTTGTGTTGGCTAGAGGCTGGTGAATCTGAGTTGTTGGGTCCAAGTCTCGTGAAGGAGACTTCAGAGAGGGTTAAGTTGATCAGGAAGTGGATGGATATAGCTTAGAGTAGGCAGAAGTCGTATGCAGATCGGAGGCGTAGACCTCTTGAGTTTGGGGTGGGTGATAAAGTGTTCTTTCGGGTGTCTCCAAGGTTGGGTCACCATCGGATTTGAAGGCAGGGTAAGTTGGCACCCAGGTATATGGGACCTTTTGAGATCGTGGAGATGATCGGACCAGTGGCTTACCGATTGGCTCTTCCACAACAGTATGGTGGGATGCACAATTTTTTTCATGTGTCACAGCTTCAATGGTATCACCCTGACCCATCTCACGTGGTTGATGTTGAGGATGTGGAGCTTTAGGCTGATGCGTCCTTTGAGGATCATCTGGTTCGTGTGGTGGATTGTAGTGAAATGGTCTTGCGAGGAAAGGTCTTGCCATTAGTGTGAGTACTATGGTAGCATGGAAAAGTTTATGAAGAAACTAGGGAGCGGGAATCAGATATGCAGACTCAGTGGCCCGAACTCTTCTCTTCGGTGGATCAATGAGGCTTGGAAACTCGGCTCGAGGACGATCCGTTATAATGTGGGGAGGTTGTAAGATCCCGATTTTTGGAAGGGTATGATTTCGTTATGTTTTGGTTGAATCCTTTGTTTCAGGCTTCAAGGGATGTCTATTGAAAGTATGAGAGGCCTTGGGGGTGTTCCAGGGGCTCAGGGCACGAAAGAAAGGAAATCTGGGCAAGGCAAGCCTGGGTGCACGGCCTACGCACGGCCAGGGAAAACCGTGCGGCCTGACCAAGTAAACCATGCAACCCTTCTCCTCCGGGTAGTAGCATGGGCACGGTTTGCGCACGGTTTTTCAAACTGTGCGGCTAAACCATGCGACCACTTAAATTTGGTAAATATTACAAGTTTTCCACTCCAGTATTTTAAACTCCAACTCGGGATTTCCTCTCCATTCTTCTTCCTTCTCCCTTGGAATGAACCAAATAACCCAAGAGCTCCAAGAGGCCGATCTCCCTCATTTCTAAGGAATTTTTGGTGCCGTTGGTTGCGGATCGAAGCTCCAAGTAAGGCTAATCCCATCCTTTCTTCTCTTTTTGGTTTAGGGTTTGTATCTTCTCTCCCCTTTTTATGAAGCTCTAAAACCCTATCTTTTGGGTGAGTTTTAGGTTGAAGCTCCAAAGGTTGGTCAGATCGAGGTCTAAGGACTCGATTGAGAGTGCGTTCAACCGCGGTTTCGAGGTAGGTGGTGTACAAGTTATATCCCATGGTTATTTGGGTATTTTTGCATGTTTAGTTGTGTTCTTGTTTTCCCTTGGTTATGTTTTGAATAACCTTGGCATGTTTGGTAATAATGGTGTTTGAAATGGAAAATGGGAACCCTCACGATCCCCGTGGGATGTGTTGGGATGGACTTGACCTAATTTAGGGCCATCCATGGGATGTTCCGGCTTTTCCCAGGTTTAGGGATTGTTATTAAACAAGTGACTTTGTTGTAGTGAATTGTAAATCCCTTGATAAACATGTTGGCATGAATGGTAGAATCATGGAAATGATGAATGGGTTAAATGGGTTAATGTGTAAACTGATTAAAGACCATAATAGATATGTTATGGGTCTAGTTATAAATGCTTAGTGAGTTAGGCATAACACATGGGAATTGGGTTAATGGTTAAATTATGTGAAATGGTAATGTGTTAATGGGTTAAGGCATGATGTGGATTCCCATTTGGGGTGTTGAGAATAGTGTTTGCCAAAGGGCAATGGTTGGATGGTTACTTATATATACAAGCATGTGCACATGGCTTCGTAGAGTGGGGTATGACCTGAGGATCTACACCCACGGGTTGAGCTAAGACTGAGGTTCTAAACTCCACCCTAAATGCACGGGTTAGGAAAGTGGAATGAGGGTCTATTCTCCTAACTGTTGCATCCAACCGAACTGAGGCTTCGAGGTGAGGAAATGGTTGCTATGAGGGGGTTAGTCTTAGTGAGATAGGATAATGATGTGTTCACCCTCTTGCATGTTATTGTTGGAATTATACCCTTGTAACATCATGTATGTGTTTAACCCATGGAAGTGTGATGAAGTGGTAAGTGATGATAAGTGGCAATGACTTCGGATCTAAACTGGTTGATGGAACCTTAAATAATTACTTAGAAATTATCATTCATTTTCCTTTTACATGCACTACCTGTTTATACTGGATATTTTGTAGACACCGTTGGTGGTGGCCTACTGAGTTGTACTCACAGCCTGCTCGGGCCGCCGTTGGGAACCCGAGCGGACTTCATTTTTGCAGGTCAGTAGAAGGGCAAGGGTCCTTTCTAGATAGTTGAGTGGACATGGGTAGCACTTGGTGGAGGGTCTGGACTTGGAGCCGGGATCATTTTGGGGGTTGGTTCTGTTGTCCTTATTTTGGTTTTTGTTCACTCTTTCACTTGTAGTATGACATGACATATTTATTGTGGGATTTGGTTGATATACATGTTCCTTGATTATTGGTTATTGTTTCCACTATTTGGTTTTTTTTCTGTTCTGGATTACTCTGATAAAAAGGGGGTATAGTCTCCCCACTTGACCCCATTGACCCCCACTGCTAATCGGCAGCCTTTGGCATACAGGGAGGCGCGCTTAAGGTCATGTAACCACCCGGCTCGGAGCACCAGTTTAGTGGCTTCCAGGTCGGGTACGTTACACAATTGATATCCATCACATAAATTATAATCTTAAACAAATAGATCACACCTCATATTTGACACCCTCACACGAAACAAACCCTTTTCACATCACTCAATTATCATATAACCATTTTATAATAACAAAAAACCCCTTTAAGGGTTAAAATAAGAACAAGGGTTATCAATGATATTTTAACATACACTAATCAAATTATCCTTTATAAGGATCCAAATGGGCCTTCATAATAAATCAAATTTATAATAATGATTCATTTTTATTTCTTAAAATATCATCTTTAAAAACACTCTTTGGAAATTGATTTGAAATAAAATACACCCATTTATCCAAAAAAATCCATTAATTCATGATTTTCACTGTTTGAAAATAAAAAAGGGTAAATCCCAACACACTACATTAAAACCATTTAAGAGTGTCTCATGGAAATTTTAAAGAGGGGTTGGCATTCTTATCCACTTAATTTCAAAAAAATATTTGTATTTTATTAGGAAACCCATTTATTTCATGCTCAAAATTTCATTGAAATAATTTATGCATCCACCTTAGATATCATATATATCTATACTTTAATTAAAAATGAATTTATAAACCTCAATAAATTTATGAATTTTAAAATAAAGTTATTACATGGAAACAACTACCTCAAACCTGATGAAAATCAAACACCTTCTACGGAGAAGGACAATAAAATTAAGGAAATACCTTCTTTAACCCCTGGATAACAAAAACCCTAGGTTAGAACTAACCTAAACCCAAATACTAACATTCATAGTGAATTAGGGTTCCTGAGAGAAGAATAAATGTGGGAGAAATAGATTAAGGAAATATAAGAGAAGATAAGAGAAGATAAGAGAAGATAATTGGAATAAATTATCTTAGAAACCACTTGAAATTTGGAGAATAGGGGATAAAATGGAAGGGAAGGGAGTAGTAACTCTCTCCAGGGTTCTAAGGAGGGTCGGTCACATGTAATGATAGAGTAAAAGAATAGAACCACATAAAAATAAAATGGGGAATTTAAGTAAATTCACTTTTTAAGAGAATCTAGGAAGATCACATAGTTTTTACACATGTTTTTCCAAACCATGTTCTATGCAATACAATGTATGTATGGACGGTTTTGAATTTCAGTATATTTTTGAATTTGTGAACTAGTGAGTGGTTTGTTTTAAGAACCATTGTTTAGAATGGTATTCTATATGCTTGGACCCATCTATAGGTAATTTTTTGATGAGGTTTTAAGATTATTTGGTAGTTGAGAGTTGTGGAAGGGAATTGAAGATATTTCAGGTGTCCACATCTATAGCTTACTACCACTAGCTAGTCAGTGGCCATGAAAAAGGCTCTTTTAATCAGAAGGTTTCCACTGGATAGCAGGTGGAGGCTAGTAGTGGCAACAACTACTTGAACTCACTATCAATCTAATGGGGTTTTTATAGAGAAGAATTGAAATTTATATCCTTCAGGTTTTTAGAGGGATGGAACCTATTTTATCTTTTTCTTAAGCTTTCATAGATGAGGGAGGCTCTCCCCTCTCTTCTCTTGGTTTTCCCTTAATGTGGGGTGTCTTGGGTGACATTTCTTGGCATTCCTTAGCAAGTTTCTCTTCTCGGTGATCCCATATCCTCTCTTCTTTGTATCTTCTAATTTTTTGTTCTCTTAGTTTGGTATTTGATATTCCATTCATCCAAATGATGATGAAATCATCACATGTTGATAGGTATTTTATTATGCTTTTCCATTGGATATCCTTAGGAAACTCATTCACGTCTTCACTCTTTGTTTTGATGGTGGTATGTTACTGTGTGGGTTTCTTCAAGGGTATTTTGTTAAATTACTTATCTTAGATTAAGGATTTGGTTTTTTTATATGGATTTTCCCTAGGTTAGTGTTAGAGTCATGGAACAAACCTCCGTAGCAGTGTTTGTCTTGTTTTTGGTGTGGTGGGAGCATCCAGTTAGTAAATGGCCAATTATTCCTAAGTTCTTGTACATTGTTAACTAATTTTAATTAATTAATTAATAATACATTTATTATAATTAATTCATTTTGTTCATTTGGATGTGAGTTATGTTTGTAGTTTATTGAGTGTCGGTCGTTGCTCTTGGAAGATCTTGGGAAGCAAACTGTCTGGATGAGAGTTAAAAGGAAAGGAGACTTCATATGAGGTAGTTGGATCCTATAATTAACCCTTATTCTTGGTTAGTTTTATATTATATTCATTATGTGGTCTCATAAGTTTTCTGGGTGATGATATTAATAATTAATTATATTTTTTTTATTCCTCTACCTCCATTAAATTTTTTCCTTAAATGTATTGGAAATCCATTTATGTATAGAGGTTCCAATGGGATGATCTATATGTTAATTAACCTTATTTTGGACTAAATAAGTATCATAGTTTTCAAGTATGGAAATGTGGAGTTTCGAGAATGAAAATGGATTGATATTTTGAATGCTCATTATGTTTTAAATGTATTAAAAAGAGAGTTATGATATGATTTAATTATTTTTAAATGAGAATACAAAATCATCGATAACTGGGAATGGATTCAACCTTGTAATTAGACTCAATAAAATAGTAAGTGATTTCTATGGTGTGGAGTAATGTTTTGTAAATAGAATTTTTGAGGGTATTTGAGAATGGGTTTTTGAAATTCTAAATTGAAATAGGGGCACTACTGGAAAAATACCCAATACCAACGGTTTGTAACCATTGGTATAGGTCCCCAAACCGTTGGTATAGGCTATACCAATGGTTTGGAGGACCGTTGGCAAGTAAGCCGTGACAATAGGTCTATACCAATGGTTTTGGGAAAACCGTTGGTATAGGGTCTATACCAACGGTTCTGAAAACCGTTGGTATAAGTAATTAGAAAATCTATACCAACGGTACTCAAAACCATTGGTATATGTATTTCAAAAAAGAAACATCTGGTGGGATTTGATCCTAGGACCTCTAGTTTATAACGGAATGACTTAACCACTAACCTAACATGATTTTTGTTAACATAATTTCATAAATATATATATCTATTGTTCTAATTATTTTAAATTTTGATTTATATAATGTTCTCCGTAGGTAGATTCCAAAAAAATCAAAGGACTTTTCCCAACGGTTTTGCAAACCGTTGGGAAAGGTCTTGCTTTTTTTTGGGTATTCTGGCCGAAGGTTGAATTGTGGACACCCTTTCCCAACGGTTTGGGAAAACCGTTGGGATAGGTTACCCTTTCCCAACAGTTTGGCCAAACCGTTGGGGAAGGTGGTCCAGAATTCATCCTTCCCCAACGGTTTGGCCAAACTGTTGGGATAGGTGGCCAAAAAATGGGCTTTCCCAACGGTTTGTAAAAACCATTGGGAAAGGGTACCTATACCAATGGATTTTACAAACCATTGGTATAGAAGCGTTGGGAAAAATCATTTTTCCAGTAGTGGGGTTTTTTAAGGAAATGGTTATATTTTAAATGATTTTTTATGTGAAATGGAAAATACCCACTAGGGTAGTTTGAATTAAAATAAGTGAAATATTTTTTTTCTTTTTGTCTCAGGGAAAACGTGATCTTTGGGTGGATTTGTTATGGTTGATGGTTAAACCCAGGGTGAACATGGCCCCTCAGTGGATGTTGGGATTTATAGTTAAACCTGGGTTGAACACAACCCCCAAGTGGATGATAGGATTAATGATTAAACCCATAGTGAACACAACCTTTAATTGTATGTTAGTGCCCCAAGGATGGGTATATTACCCTGGGTTTCAGTTTAGACAAGGGAAACTTATATTAACCCTAGTCTGAAGATGGGTTGACATGGGCATCTACCATTCTGAGGGTGAACCCAAACCCCGAGTTTATGTTTTTTTATGTATTTAGTTTCAAATGTCTTAAATAGTTGTATCTATAATTTTTATTCTTTAGAAAACCTGCATATATGTTTGTTCATACTGGTTATTTAAGGGAAATCATCAGTGGTGGCCTACGGAGTTGTAATCACACCTTGATTGGGATACCAAGGCACTTGGGTACCTAAGAAGAAACTACTTCGTTGTAAGTATAGGCTTGGGATAGAATAAAGCATGAGATCTTGGACATGGCCAGGGCTTAGAACCGTTTTTGGATTCTTCCATTTTTCTTTTGGATTTATTTGGGTTTGATGTATATCTTTCTAATGCATTATATTTAGTTTTATTTTGATGTATAGTTTATTTATTATTTTATGGTTTATTTTGATTATTATCGACACTTTACTAGATATCATTCCCTTTGTTCTTTATATGTATGTGTTATCTGATTGCCTTTATTTCTACTATTGACTTACTATGATATAAAAGTACTGTATCCCCATAGTACCACCTTATACTTATGATTTTATCCATATTCCTATGTAGTATGTGGAGTCATACCTGAGGTATTGCAACATTCCACTTGTCTAGGCACTGGTTTAGTGGTCGGGGGTTGCGGTACATTACAAAGTTGTGTCATAGTTTTTATTCTATTGTATTGCTATTTGGACTTGGTAGAAAGGATATATAAGTATTATGGGTCACTGTATGAAACCTTTTCCTTAGATCCAACAACCCATGTATAAGTAAATTTCATGTTTCAAAATATGGGATTATTGCTCATGATTTTCATTGTTACAGTTGATCTGATTTCACCTTGAGTGATGCACTTGAATTTTGAGATTATTTATTTATGAGATTTTGTCTCTTGGTCTAGTATGGAAAGAGAGGTTTTTTATAGGCATGATATTAGGCATGTATTATTTACATGTCATTTCAATTATTCCCTATGAGTGGTTATCTGCTTACCTAGATTGTGACTTGGGTCAGTTATTTAAAGTGTCTTCATCCATTTATATGGTGTTTCCATATAAGTGTATGGTAGAATCTTACATAACTGATCTCATAAATGTATAATAGAATGTTTTTTTGAATATTTACCTTGGTCATTATGTGTTCTTACAAAATGAAATCCCAATAAAAACTTTAAGAAATTTTCTCTATAACTTGTAATCGACATCTTATTTAAATGGGCCACAACTATGAATTTTTTTTGGTTAAAGTCAATGTTTGAGTAAAAAATATGTGATTTATTACTTGATTATTTTTGTGGATTGTAACAACTAGGCCCCGATGATAGCACAACCACCCCGCCTTGACATGGTCAACAGGTCCTGGCCCACCAGGTACCACAAGTTATTAAGCATGTATTATTTACATGTCATTTCAATTATTCCCTATGAGTGGTTATCTGATTACCTAGATTGTGACAAGGGTTAGTTATTTAAAGTGTCTTCATCCATTTATATGGTGTTTCCATATAAGTGTATGGGGGAATCTTACTTAACTGATCCCCTAAATGTATAATAGAATGTTTTTTTGAATATTTACCTTGGTCATTATGTTCTCTTAGCTAAATGAAATTCCAATCAAAACTTTAAGAAATTTTCTCTATAACTTGTAATCAACATCTTATTTAAATGGGCCACAACTATGAATTTTTTTGGTTAAAGTCAATGTTTGAGTAAAAAATATGTGATTTATTACTTGATTATTTTTGTAGAATGTAACAACTGGGCCCCAGTGATAGCACAACCACCCCGCCTTGACATGGTCATCGGGTCCTGGCCCACCAGGTACCACAAGTTACCCCACAGACATGTGGGGCCCACACTAGGGTCCACCTAAATTCCTGAATGGGTCATCCGACTAATGGTGTTTCCATATAAGTTTATGGTGGAATCTTACTTAACTGATCCCCTAAATGTATAATAGAATGTTTTTTTGAATATTTACCTTGGTCATTATGTGGTATTAGCTAAATGAAATTCCAATAAAAACTTTAAGAAATTTTCTCTATAACTTTTAATAGACATCTTATTTAAATGGGCCACAACTATGATTTTTTTTGGTTAAAGTCAATGTTTGAGTAAAAAATATGTGATTTATTTCTTGATTATTTTTGTAGAATGTAACAACTGGGCCCCGGTGATAGCACAACCACCCCGCCTTGATATGGTCATCGGGTCCTAGCCCACCAGGTACCACAAGTTACCCCACAGACATGTGGGGCCCACACTAGGGTCCACCTACATGCTTGAATGGGTAATATGACTAATGATTGTCCCCAGAGGCCAACACATGTCCTTTACAGTGTGATTTTTCCTCACTCACACACACCCTGAGAAACTTTCCAGAGGGTCACCCATCCTGATTACTACTTCAGGCCAATCACGCTTAACTGTGAAGTTCTAATCATATAGGCTCCCGAAAAGGAAGGTGCACCTTGTTAACATGAGTCATATCATTTAGTCATTTAACCCTTCATCATTATGGGGTGCTACAATCACCCCCCCTTTAGAGCACAACGTCCTCGTTGTGGGCACTACATATCAACCCAGGTAGTGCACCGCACTTAAGGCTGGGTACCACCTCTGATACCAAATGTTACAACTGGGCCCCGGTGACAGCACAACCACCCCGCCTTGACATGGTCGTCAGGTCCTGGCCCACCAGGCACCACGAGTTACCCCACAGACATGTGGGGCCCACACTAAGGTCCACCTACATGCCTGAATGGGTCATCTGACTAAGGAGTGTCCCCACAGGACAACACATGTCCTTTCCAGTGTGCTTTGTTCTCACTCACACACACCCTGGGAAGCATCCCAGAGGATCACCCATCCTGATCACTACTCCAGGCCAAGCACGCTTAACTGTGGTGTTCTAATCTGACAGGCTCCTGAAAAGGAAGGTGCACCTTGTTGACATGAGTAATGTCATTTAGTCATTTAACCCTTCATCATTCTGTGGTGTTACAATCACCCCCCCCCCTTAGAGCACAACGTTCTCGTTGTGGGCCCTACATATCAACCCAGGTATTGCACCGCACTTAAGGCTAGGTACCACCTCTGATACCAAATGTAACAACTGAGCCCTAGTGATAGGGTCCACCTACATACCTGAATGGGTTATCTGACTAATGATTGTCCCCACATTCCAACACATGTCCTTTCTAGTGTGCTTTGTCCTCACTCACACACACCCTGAGAAACTTCCCAGAGGGTCACCCACCCTGATTACTACTCCAGGCCAAGCACACTTAACTGTGGAGTTCTATTCAGACAGGCTCCCGAAAAAAGAAGGTGCACCTTGTAGTCCTATCATTTAGTCATTTAACCCTTCATCATTCTGGGGTGTTACAATCACCCCCCCCCTTTAGAGCACAATATCCTCGTTGTGGGACCTACATATCAACCCAGGCAGTGCACCGTACTGAAGGCTGGGTACCACCTCTGATACCAAATGTTACAACTGGGCTCTGGTGATAGCACAACCACCCCGCCTTGACATGGTTGTCGGGTCCTGGCCCACCAAGTACCACAAGTTACCCCACAGACACGTGGGGCCCATACTAGGGTCCACCTACATGCCTGAATGGGTCATCTAACTAATGATTTTCCCCACAGGCCAACACATGTCCTTTCCAGTGTGCTTTGTCCTCACTCACACACACCCTGGGAAACTTCCTAGAGGGTCACCCATCCTGATCACTACTCCAGGCCAAGCACGCTTAACTGTGGAGTTCTAATCAGATAGACTCCCGAAAAAGAAGGTTCACCTTGTTGGCATGAGTCATATCATGGTCGTCGGGTCCTGGACCACCAAGTACCATAAGTTACCCCGCTGACACGTGGGGCCCACACTAGGGTCCACCTACATGCCTGAATGGGTCATCTGACCAATGATTTTCCCCACAGGCCAACACATGTCCTTTCCAGTGTGCTTTTTCCTCACTCACACACACCATGAGAAACTTCATAGAGGGTTAACCATCCTGATTACTACTCCAGGCCAAGCACGTTTAACTGTGGAGTTCTAATCAGACAGACTCCCGAAAAAGAAGGTGCACCTTGTTGACATGAGTCATATCATTTAGTCATTTAACCCTTCATCATTCTGGGGTGTTACAATCACCCCCCCTCCTTTAGAGCACAACATCCTCGTTGTGGTCCCTACATATCAACCCAGGCAGTGCACCACACTTAAGGCTGGGTACCACTTCTGATACCAAATGTTACAACTGGGACCCGGTGATAGCACAACCACCCCGCCTTGACATGGTCGTTGGGTACTGGCCCACCAGGTACCACAAGTTACCCCGCAGACACGTGGGGCCCACACTAGGGTCCACCTACATGCCTGATTGGGTCCACACCCTGAGAAACTTCCCAGAGGGTCACCCATCCTGATCACTACTCCAGGCCAAGCACGCTTAACTGTGGAGTTATAATCAGACATGCTCCTGAAAAGGAAGGTCCGCCTTGTTGACACGAGTCATATAATTTAGTCATTTAACCGTTCATCATTCTGGGGTGTTACAATCACCCCCCCTTTAGAGCACAACATCCTCATTGTGGGCCCTACATATCAACCCAGGTAGTGCACCACACTTAAGGCTGGGTACCACCTCCGATACCAAATGTAACAACTGGGCCCCAGGGATAGCACAACCACCCCGCCTTAATATGGTCGTCAGGTCCTGGCCCACCATGTGCCACAAGTTACCACGCAGACACATGGGGCCCACACTAGGGTCCACCCACATGCCTCAACGGGTCATCTGACTAATGATTGTCCCCATATTCCAACACATGTCGTTTCCAGTGTGCTTTGTCCTCACTCACACACACCCTAGGAAACTTCCTAGAGGGTCACCCATCCCGATCACTACTCCAGACCAAGAATGCTTAACTGTGGAGTTCTTATCACACAGGCTCCTGAAAAGGAAGGTGCACCTTGTTGACATGAGTCATATCATTTAGTCATTTAACCCTTCATCATTCTGGGGTGTTACGTGGAATCAACTAAATAAAATGGAAAGTATAAATTATAAAGTGTTTTACCTTGTAACTTGCAGATGAAATTTCATTTAACTGAGACATTTTTTAAGAAATTCTGTTGAAAAACATAAAATAATTTTCTGAGCCTTATATATGTGTATGTATTATAGACCTAACAGGTGCTAGTAGGTGACCATGTGTAAGGGTAGTTGGGGATATTTATAGTTACAAAGTTATGTGGTATTCCTATGATTTTAAGGCCATAGAAAAAAAGATATAGTTCAATGTGGGTTGTGGTGTGGGTGACCTAACCTTAAGATGGGTAAAGGGGGATATAGTGAGTGCCTGAATTTTGAGACCAAAAAGAAAGTGTTTTTCTTAGAGGATGTTGTGTAACCTTGAGGTAGGGGTGATTTTCCACCATGGTTATGATGGCTTGATGTTTGGTATGTTTAGGAGAGCCTAGTGGCCTCCTTTGACATGACTCCAAATCTGAGAGTGGGTGCCTTGTGACCTTTAAGGGTGACCCATGAGAGGGGTCAGCCATGTATTTAAGTTCCTCTAGGAAAGTGGGATGGAGGTAGATATTTCAGTTTATGAATTCCATGCATGAGGGGTTCTATCTGGTGTTTTTTAATCATTATTACATGTCTTTGGATATTTTGGAATAAAGACTTGTGTACTAGTGGTTTTGGTTTTGAGTCTTGTTTTAGGATTGGAAGGATTATTCAGATGCCTAACCTTGTAAACTCCCTAGTGTGGTTTATCGAAGGTTGATTAAAGATAATTGTGATTTATATAAAAATTATCTATTGGAAACAAAATCCTGTGAGGTGCTCAGGGTTGTGTTTTTAGGTATGTAAGGTTCCTTGGGAATGAAAATACAAGTGGGTAAGACCTAGTGACTATGAGGTGGATCCAATGTGGGTTGACTATGAATAAGAACACCCTTGAAAATGGTTTTTATGTGAGGAATGTGGAAATTCTTGGTACTTTTGGATGAAAATCACCTCATATTCTGGTGCTTTGGAATTGCATATGATTTTAAGGGGAAGGACTAATTATGTGTTTGACCCTGTGGACTCAATATGTGCCTTCAGGAGCAAGGTGAGAGCATAAATGAATCCCACTTCATTTCAAAACAATAATGGGGTTTTGAGTAGAAGTGTGAAAGTTTATTCATGGTTAGATTATCTAGTTTTAAAAGAACTGAAGGTACTCAACTCTTAGTGGGACTACCATGAATGAAAGGATTGTCCAGTAAATTGGGTGCATGAATTGAGTTCTGATTAAACGAGGCTTGTTGTGAGTGATTTAGGTTTTCATCGTAGGGTTGCATAGGAGTATGTATGCACTGATATTTTATGGGATCATAGAGGAAATAATTTTTTGGGAAATGCAGTAAGTCGTTGGATTGTGGTTTGGGCGGTACAAAAACATATGTATGTGATTCTTAAGTAATCAATAAGCTATGTGTGAGGTCTTAAAACCTGTATAGATCTGATAATAGGATTTTAATAATGGGGACAAGTGGATATTTGATGATAATTGAGGTGTTATTATACTGTAAACTCAAACATTAATGGATTTAGTGTGACAACACTTTCAATCCATGTTTGAATCATGATGTAAGCATCGAGGGTTGTCGTGACATATGTGGGAATATGGCTCAAGAGGAGATACATTTGGCTGGTTCTGAAGAGACCCATTTGGATCAGTACTCTAGGATCATTGAGGGGTGATCTATATGGTTTGGATAACTCCATTTTTTTAAAGGTGTGTTTCTCATGGTTAGTGGGTTCTTGAAAAAAATCCTAAGTAACATTCCCGTGAACCTGGAGTAGGTGTTGTTTTCATTTTGTAATTATTCTCATGGGTGAGTGGTTTTGGCCTTTTCAATCCATCATGTTCATTAATATATAGAGCATGGTCCATGGATATCATAAAATTTTTATGTGACATGATGTCAAGGATTCTCTTATGGTGGGGTGTGGGAGGTTGGTCATGGAAGTGGGACCCCCGCATGAGGAGGTTATGGGTGTGTGAGATCGATATGTGGATGAACATTATGTCATTTCAATAATGGTATAAGTGAGGTTGAATTCAAAAGATTTATGAATGAATTATAGTTTTATACTCATAAGAGGTATCAATTTGGTTCAACAATCACTACATGGACATGTTGGTTTAAGGAAATCTGATCGGGAGTTTGGTTAGTGGCATCTCAGTTATAATGGTATAGAATGATGGTGGAAATGAATGGTTAATGTCCCAATCCTCAAATGTCATCGAAATTTGTGTATGAACTTCTTTGGGGGTGTTCAAATGATCAGAGGATTCCTTTAGGATTTACAATATCATGGTTGGGTGGGTTAATGGCATGTCGGTAGCTGAAGCTAAGTATCTTGTGAAAACTTATCCAAAGTAGATCCAACTTATTTTCCTAAATGTTGTTGGATTTTGTTGGCTAGAAACCATAGCAGGTGCATCATTTTGGGTATGATGTGTATGTTTCAATAGTTAGCCAGAGAATTTCTAAGGAAAAGGTTATCTAGTTAGAGAGGTGATTGAATGATTTAGGTTCAACTAATTATTTTTTAATTTAAGAATAATGAGGGGGTACTAGTGTTGGACTAATGTTTTTGTGAATTTTGGGTGCAATGGTTTGGAAACCACATCAAGGTTCATTATTGGAATTCCATGATTGTGTTCTAATAGTAAATTTTAGTAGTGGGGGTATCATGGCTTGTAATTGGCCTCTTTTAGCATAGTTTTATGGTCTGGAGTACCAAAATATGGGAGAGAATTTGGATGAAAACACCATAGATTCCTTGGGGTAGATGGACACGAGTGAGTTTCATCTTGGTATTTCAGTATTGAGTTCAAGTTCTATATTGTGTTTCAATAGTTTAAGTGAGTTAAAGGTCATTCTATAGAAGCAAATTGAACATTTAGGGTTAGAAAGTGTTGGTTATGGTGGAACTGATGATCAATGTAGGTCATAGAATCATCTTGGATGGACATTGGGACTTCTTAAGAATAATAAGTGTTATGGTGGGGTGTTTGTAATACCCTATGTGTATGAATTGGTTTTAATTATAATATAAGTTTAAAATTTCAAATAAATTACCAGGTCATTTTAAGAACTAAAGTTCAGAAGGGTATTATGAAGGTCTAGACCCCTATAAAGGGATTTTTTAGATGTTTTTTAGTGTCAAATAGTATCTAGTAGTAGTGGGAAAGAATTAGAGATAGATCGGGTGGCTGAGACTATAGCATGCGGCCACCGACCAGCCAGTGGTTATGCCAGAGGGACTGATGGATAGTTAGGGTCCTCTAGCTAGTCAATGGAGGTTGGTAGTGGAAAAAACCACTGCCTAAATCCATAGGCCATACAATGGCCTCTACCGGCTCAATGATGAGGTTTTTATGGTGTAGAATTATAATTTTTCCCATTGTGATTTTAGATGTTTTTCCCCTCTTTAATCCTTTATTAAGGATCATGTGGACTAGGGAGGATCTCCCCTGTCTTCTCTTGGTTCCCCATTCATATGGGGTGGTCTTGGGTTCCATTTCTTGATGATACTTGGTAAGTTTCTATTCTCAATGATCCCCTCTCCTCTATTATTTTCCTATTCAAATTTTTGGTTATCTCAGTTAGTTATTTGAGAGATTATTCCACTAGAGGATAGTGTAATCATCCCAATTTGATAGGGCTTATATGTTTCCTTACTAATTGATGTCCTAAGATAATTCCTACATCCCTTGACCCACAATTTTGATAGAGGTATGTCATCATGTGAGTTTTTAATGGTTTTTATCTAAATAAATTATCTTGGATTATGTTTTTGAGTTGATATGGATTTGGCCCAAGTTAGTTTCAGGATAATGGAATGAACCTTTGAAGGAGGGTTGGTCTTAGTCTAGGTGTGGTAGGAGAATCTATTGAGTTAATTTATAGTTATTCCAAAGTTCTTATAGTTGGTTAACTATTTGTATGTTTTTTATTAATTATAATTTTATTATAATAAATTCACTTTGGTTTTTTGGTTATAACTTAGGGTCATGGGTGGTTGAGTGTTGGACATTGTTGTCAGATGATATCGGGCAGAGGGTTGTAAAGTTTAAAGTTAAAAACAAAGGAGACTTCACATGAAGTATGTGGTCCCTCTAATTAACCCATAGTCATTCTTAGTTTTATTGTGCATCCATTTCTTGGTCTCACAAATTTTCTAGGTGGTGAACTAAATAATTAATTATAAGTTTCATTTATTACTTTTCCTCTATTAAATGTTTCCATAGATTTATTAGAGACCCATTTTTTGTATGGAGGTTCCAATTGGATGCTCTATGTGGTACTTAACCTTAGTTTGGCCTTCAGAAATACCATATTTTTCATTTATGGAAATGTGGGGTTTTGATAATGCTAATGGATTGATATTTTAAATTATAATTATGTTTTAATTGGATTAAAAATAGTGTTATGATTTGATTCAATGATTATGAAATGAGAATTCAAAATAATTTATAATTTGGAATATATTTGACCTTGTAATTAGACTCTATGAAATGGTAAGTGATTGTTATAGTGTCAATTAATGTTTTGTAAATGGTATTTTTAATGGGAGTTGAAAATTAGTTTCTAAAATAGTAAATTGAAAGAGGGTTTTAAAGAAAATGGTTATATTTTTAAATGAATTATTTTATGTGAAATGGAAAATTCATGTTTGGTTGGTTTGTTTTAAAAGAAAGGAAATTATTTTTTTGTACTTGTTTGACCTAGGGTGAACTTGAACCCTAGGTGGATTGGTTATGGAAAATGGTAAAAACCAATGTGAATATGTCCCCTATATGGATGTTGGGATTTTTGGTTAAACCTAGGGTGAACACGACCCCTGGGTGGATAATGTGATTTATGGTTAAACTTGGGATGAAAACGCCCCCCAAATGGATGCTAGGTCCCCGGGGATGGGTATATTACCCCTAAGTTTCAATTTAGATTAGGGAAGGGAATATTACCCCTATTCTAGATATAGGATGGCACAATCACCATGATTTGCTCATATATTCCCCAACATTATCCAAAATATGTACAGCTCCCATGGTGAACTTGACCACTGGACTTGGTGTTTGATTATGAATTTAGTTTCAAATGCTTTAACTAGTTGTATCTATAATTATTATTCTTAAGAACAACTTCATAAAAAAATTTCAGACTGGTTATTTTAGGGTTGCCATTGGTGGTGTCCTGCTAATTTATGCTCGCAACCTACTTGGGCAGCCATCGCACTTGGGTACCCAAGCAGATGCTACTTGGTTTCATTTACAGACTTGGGATACTAGGATTAAGCAAGTGAAATGGGATCAGTCTAGTACATGAGAACATTTTTGGATTCCTCTATTTTCCTTTTTTCTTTTATATAGGGTTTATGTATGGCTACCAAATGCATCATATTTAGTTTTATTTTGGATTATAGTTTATTAATTATTAAATAGTTTCTTTTTATTATCATCGGTACTTTTCTCGATGTCCTTATTTTATTACTTTATTGGAATATTGTATCTAATTTCCTTTTTTCTTACTATTGATTTACTCTGATAGGTATTTATAGTCTCTCCATATCATCCCCTTAGACCCATTCTACTTTTCAATAGAATTTAACATAAATTGAGGCACGCCTGAGTTAATGTAGTTTTCTGCCAGTCTGGGCATCAATTCAGTGGTTTGGGGTAGTGGGATGTTACATGTCAACCATGTGGTATCCACTAGATAACACATGCACAACTCCCATTATTAGGTCACATAGTTTCTCCTAACCATGCACTGACCATGTGGGTCACCCCAAAACACCCAATTAATATATACTATTTTCTGGAGACCACACATAGTTTGAAAAAATTTGTGATGACCATGAAAAATTTCACTGGTAATAAACTATATGATTTTCATGGATTCCTATATAATTGTAAATACTTTACCTAACCATGTAGTAACCATTCCATAGATTAAAAACTTTTATATTTTCAAATTTGAATACCAAAACTCACCAAATTCAAAAATATTCTATGATTGAATAAATTTTAAATCATGAGTGACTCTTAGGTGTTATAATGCACTTCTTTAAAGTTTCTCAACTCATTAAACACATTAGTGGAACAAATTCAAAGGAAAACTCACTCTTCACTTCTTTGATTTGTATCCTTTTTTGATTTCAAAATATAAACAAAAACTAAGGAAAAATTAAGAATATAGAGTGTTAAAAAATTAGTAAAAGGTATAAAATAAAAAATTCAAGATATCTCCCCATAAGGATATAGATATCTTCCCCTTAATCTCCATTAAGATATATTATTCATATGTAAGAGTGTTATTTTATACCTATTTTTTTGAACAAACTGCTTGATATTAGATTCTTGTTTCTACCCCTAGGATATAATTCTCCTTTTTTTTATTTTAAAATTATTGTAGCTTAATAATTTTATTTTTATTAATATTCAATAGTCTCCCTTGGGATAAATCAATGGAAAACATAGAACTACTTCTCTTTCAGGGTTATCAAAACTAATAAAGTTAAACCATTGGAGGAAAAATAATACCACATCTTTAAAAATTTCACCAATCATAAAATATTATCATATTTTTACAACAATAAAATTATATAACTATTATAAGAAAAACAAAAATTACAAATTTATTCTTTTCTCAGATATTTGGCCACTAATTTGTTGAACTTCTTTAATCTCATTTCCTAGTCTTCAAAAACATTCTTAAATTTATAAAATTTTATATTCATAGTATTATTCTCATCTAGAAAATATTAAAAAACAATATTGTGTTTCTTGGTTCATTTTATCATATTCTTTATGTTCTAAAGATATTATTTTTATTCTTCTTAGAAGTTTAATAAATATACCTTTAATACAAATTGTTTATAAATAATCTACTTATGAGTTGTTACAATTAGAAAATCAATATTTTTTTTCTTATATACAGCTCATCCAAGAGTTTATATTAGGAATAATCTTAACAAGGATTAACATCCTTCAAAGATATTAAAAGTTTAGGTTCTATTATTTCTCCATTATTACACCGAAGTTAAACCTTATAAAAAAATTATATGTGATATTTGTTCTTTTTTTCATAGAGGTGAAGAATAGAATCTATATAGTGGATAAAGACTTTAACTGATAATCAGAGTTTAATTTAAAATAAATAATTTAAAAAAATGGGTTCCACTAATTCACCACTCTCGCCTCTTAATGTTATCCCAACTAATATGGTCTCAAGAACATTAAATGTTATTGGATTTGAATTATTTAACTTCCTCATTAATTCCTATACTAGTGAACCACATATCTCCATTAATTAAGTGTAGTTTATAAATTATGGAATAGTCTTGGCTGAGTGGTCAGTTTCTAGATATTATTTTCATGTGTGTAAAGGTAGTGGATTATGAGGTTCCTATACCTGGTGAGATCATTGAGATGTGTATGGGTGTATTAGTGATCCCTTCTTTTAAGAATATGCCTCCAACCTCTGTATTTTTTAAAGCTTTGATACACTCAATTTTTTATCCCTCAAACTTATTTCAAATAAGAGAAACATAAAAGATAAAAACCATATGGATTTACAAGGTTCTTCCTTGAATGAATACTCCTTGCTATGTTTAGGTTCTGTTCTGAGACCAGGTTTCTCCACTATGAATTACTTGAGTATAATGTAAAAGATATCTTCTAAAATTATTGATGAGAAATATCTTTAAATACCCATCATAAAATATATTAAAATTTCTAGTCTTCAAATGATCATAGTATCCACCTCCTGACTGGTTCTCTATACTAGTATCCTACTAGTTGAGTCCATCTCCTAAAAATATTCAAACTACTTCTCAGTGGGATTTTTATACTGCCTCTTGTTAGTTATTCAAGGGTACTCATGAAATACTTATCAAATAAATCTATAAACACAAAGTATCATGATGTAGTATATTTTATCCTTGTTCTTCTTCAAGTCTTCACATCCTATATCGTTAAGGATCACTTCTTATTTCTCACTCCAGTGCAATAGTTGCAGTGTGGGTCATCTTTTTTACTTTCTTAAAAAATAATAATTCATAGATGAAATTAGACTCATCCCCTTAATCTTTTTCAATACATATGTATTTCCTTAATGTTTTGGTTTTCTATCCTTCGATGAAAAGTTTATGTTTTATTCTATTTCATCATAATTGGGATGTCTCTCCTACTTTTTCTTTGGTTACTTCTTAAATAAATATTCATAGAGACATGAATATTATTTACATTTTTGAATATTGTAAATTCGTACTTTTTTTCCATAGACAGTCTCACTATATAAAACTAGAGATATTTTCTAGTTAAAATATTATCCTTAAAAAACTGAATCCCACTAATTATGTGGATATTATAAATTAAATTGATCTCCCATAATATACTATTTTAAGTCGATTCAAATTACTTAGTCTTCATGATGTATTAAAATATAAACTAAAATGTTTCTTATCTTATAACCTCCAATCATGGATTAAGATTTATAGACACCTTTATGATATTATCCAATAAAATCTCAATCATTAATTCAAAAAATCTATAACATTTAATTCCTTGAAAAAAACTCTATGTGTGCATAGCTTTATGAACTATGATATGGAAACTTTATTTATAGCATGGAACACTCATCTAAGCATCATAAGCTTCTCAAAATGTTCACCATGAGTGAACCATGACATTTTATAACTATATATTTTTCATAAGTAAATATTTTTCTTAAAACTCTCATCTACATGACATGGTGCTCATCATCTTCTAGTTTTTTAATTCATTATAAAAAAATCAATTTAAACACTCAACAAAAATTCCACACAAAATATACCATGATGTGGTCATATTCATTCCATAACTCTCTATATAATGGTCTCCATTTATTTAGTGTGGATCATATTAGACTCAAAATTCTTCCATGACTATAACTACAAACTCAATAACTAGAATTATGATAATTTGATTGATTATAATATTTGTATATATCAATAACATTACATAATGCATCTTTTTATTTTCATCTCAAAATTTCTCAAAATTTCTATAAGTGTGAATATAATATGAGAATAGAAATATATTACAAGAAATAAAAAATTTTATACACCCTTACCAAATGTATCATGGCCTCATAAAATGTCATATGTCATATGACATTTTATTTTGAAAATTTTTGACAAACTAAAATATCATACAAGCACCTTAAATTTTATTCATGAAGATAATCTTTACACTTTGTATAACAATTATCCTATAGGTCCAAGACTACATATGTTTGTTTCCAACATAGATGAATTCCCTTTTACATTTTCCAAAAAAAATATTTTATATTTCAAATATCATTTGTGGTTTCCTCATAAATGATAATTTCCTTTATCATTTTTAAAAATCAAACTAGATCAATAAAAATATCATATGTCTTGGTAAAATTTAATATGATATAAGACTTTTCACATTGTGTAATTTAATCATACTAAAATTTAATATGGTGTTTATAAAATATCCTAGAAATGGATCGTGTGGATGAAATATCATATACATAGGATAAATGCACCCTCCATTTTTCTACCTTAATTAAAATTTCATACTTCCCTTAATTTAATTTTGGGTATCTTTCAATCATTATAAGGCCTCATGAAACAACTCAAATACACTTCCAAAATTTTATAGACAATTTTTTCCTCCACCAAAACTTTTTGTTAATTTATTTGAATATGATCTCTACAAACATCACATATGAGGGTTTTTACTAGAATCTATCTAGCCTAGTTCTTCATGAAGAATCCAATTTTTCTCATACCATTTATGATATAAATACATTATCTCATCCTTCCTCATATACACTATATGAATATTGGTAGAAACATACTTATAGTGGTAGAATCACATAATAAGAACAAATATAATTTTATTCATGTGCAGGTCGATATACCCCTTTATATTTTTTGGAAATACCCTTAAACCTCAATACCAATATTTCTGTGTTTTATCTTTTTTCATATACCCCTTATTGATAATAAATGAAAAGGGAGTGCATGGGATGAAACTAACTTGTTAATTTCTTATTCTCCCTGAGAAAAGGGTTTTCCACAATAGTTTCTTCTCTATCTTTAAAAAAATTGCATCCTAATACAATTATGAGAGAAGGATGGAACCTCACACAACATAGACAAGATCCATTAGTTGGTATTCTCTAAGTTTTTATAGGTGAATATGGTTTATAAAAAAATATATACTTCACTAAAAAATAAAAATTGACCACTATAATTTCAGTATATAACACCACTTCCAAATATAATGATATAGGGGTTGTTCAATAGATTTATCAAGAATTACATATCCTATACGCAAATTAGAAAACTTACTAGAATGGTTCAAGACAAAGATATATCACATGTCTCCCATTATCCTATTAAACACATCAACCAAAACTCCCTGTTAGTAAACACATTTGATATAATAAAAAAAGGGTAGAAAGTTTTGATTGGAATACCTCATTTTTAACTTTATAGATATATCAACAAATTATTGATCTATACCAAAAAGAATATGTTTGAAATATTAAACTCATGTTTTCTTCCCCATGATGGATGCACTCACTTTCTTTATCATGGTAGATAGAATACTCTATGATGAAAAACTTCTCTTTTTGTCCAAGAGTGACAGTATCATCCATCTCCCACTTCGTGTTTGCGTTCTTCATTCTCTGTAATAAATTTTATAGACAATTAAAAGGAAATGAGTAGAAAGTTTTCCCATGAATCTTAGAAAAATTATAATGGTTAGTTATTTACTCACAACCAAGGTTTCCTTTTTTATATATTACAGCTCCTTACGAGATATCAATGCCTCCTCTTCTGGATATTTTATCATTAGTCAGCATAGGAAGCAGGGTGTTCTATTTTTTTTCAACAATTTCCTTATGAGTATATTACTTGTTATTGTGAGAAATGAATTCACATTCATACTTAGATACCATTTACTTTATATTCATATTTTCTTTTTGATCTCGTAGTATTTTCATGAAATTATTTTAAATACAAACAAGGTTTTACATCACCCACACAAATGATTTTGAACTTTTGGATCTCCTTATTTATGATCACTTTCTTATACTTCTCTCATATTTATATTTTCTATAGTCAATTGTGTCTTCCTTCCAAACTTTAATATTTTATATTTTTACATTCTAATATTATTTATTCATTGCATAGAAATGATTTTTTTTAATTCTTGTATTGATCCCCCTTACTTTATATAGGTTCCAAGGTATGAACATGTTGAATATTTAATTATAATATTTATGACTAAATGCTCTATAGAACTAGAATTATCCTTTGAACCTAGGTATTTTATTATATTGACGAGTCATGTAATAAAAATCTTTTTGTTTCCTAGGTGTCTTCATGCATTTATGTTTCCTTTTTCCTTGGGGGTCTTACTTTTCTGAGCTCATTTTCACCTCTCATAATTTTAGGAGGATGTTTTTATAACATTCTTCAGTCCGAATATCTTCATATCGGGTTTAAAAATCCATAAAACTAAAGTAAATGTATTTATTATCACTTGAACATTTATAAATATTATGTAACATTTTCATAGATCTTATTTTCTCTATATCCTTAGATAATTAAAACTAAATCTCTATCGCTTTCTTACAGTCTTCTATCATGGTAATCAAGGTGTTTTAAGATGTAATTCACCTAGATTATTCCATATGAATTTATTATTTCTTTATATTCACTTTTGAAATAAGATCTTCTAGGATTTTATATTTTTTAGAAATTTTTACCTTGGAAATTTTGATCTCCTCTATGAGATCACTTCCCTTCATATCCTAAATTATTTTATCTTTTTCAATAATTTTAAATCTATTCTTGAGATTGGAATTTTTATCAAGGTAGGAAACCAGTTTAGCTATTAATATATACTCAGTATAGCCTTCTTCTTGTACCTCATCACTACTTGATAAGTCTATGTATTCTAACCTTAAAAATTAAGTTTTTGTGATTTTAATAAATTCCTTCATAATATGAGTCACTTCATGTTGATGAATCCTAACATTCTTATCCATTAAAAAAATTTATTTTATAATTTCTTGATAACTTATTCTTCTTTATATATTTATCTTTTTTTATTTTTTTGGATATTAATTTTGAAAAATACTCTTTTTTATCATCACTTTAAAATCCATCAAAATTTTTCTTCTTTGGATAGTAAATTGAAAAATTCCTAAAAACACAACAACCAAATAATTTAAGAGGATGCATACATTTATAATTTCATTTTCCTATAATTTTCTTGGATATAAATGATATGAACTTATTTTTTATATCAACTCTGTCATCATCACTTTATTCATCCTCATTAGATTTTGAGAATGGTTTATCTCTCTTCTCCTTTAACTTGAGTTTTACATGGTTTTTAATTCCATTTATTCTTTTTTATTTCTTTTAAAAAACTAAGGATATACTTATATAATAATTGATAAGTGTATTATATAACTCAACAAGTTAAAAATTAAAAATTTCTTCCAAGGTATATATCTTCATATAAAATCTATCAGAGAAATTCTTCATCAACTTTTTTTAGAATGGATAAATATTTCAAAGTATCACCAATGGAAATAATTTGATTACAAATTCATTTAACATTGTAAAATAGTCATAAATAATCTCATTATCATATATTTATATGTCCTTAAACATAGATCTATAAATCTATAGTTTCGATTCCTTAATTTTCGCATTGACTTTATATATATTCTCTAGCTTTTCCCACATTTACATGGCTATTTTAAGTTCTATTAGATTGGAGTAGACTTTATCATATAGAGATTAAAGGATATAATTTATAGCTTTCCTATATATGTTAATATTTCTCTTCTTACCATGAGTATATTTTCCAAGTAGATTAAATCCCACTTTTACTATATCACTAACCAAAACACTTTGTGACAATAGATATGAAAGCATCTGGTTATTCTATCCATGAAAATTTTTCCCATAAAAAATAGATACTCATTGGTTTTCGATAGGATTGTTATACTCCATGCCTCTACTTCATTTGTATCTTTTAGAGGATATATTCTCTCTAATACCACTAATAGTACCAAGGTGTGGTGATATCACTGATAGGAGGAGGGGTTGAATTAGTGATCCTTTTTATTTTTTTAAAATATTCCTTTAAACTTTAAATCTAGTTAAATATTTTACCCAATATTATTGTTGTATATCAACCTTAAATTAAATATGTAGAATTTAAAATTCCTAAGACATATGGATTTACAAAGTTTATTCTTGAAATCCTAATCTTTTCTAAATCCATGTTGTGTTCCGAGACCTAGTTTCTCCACTATGAATCACTTGAGTAAAATCTAAAAGATATATATTGAAAATATTGATGATAAATATATCAAAATACCAAGAAAAAAACCTCTTGAAAATAACCATGCCACCTTCCAGTGGGTTTTTTATAATTCCTCTCAATAGTTCTTTAAGGTTCCTCCTCAACACCTCAATAAACATGTCTTCAAACACAATGTAACCTAGTATAATATGAGATAGCCTTATTCTATTTCAATTATTCAAATCATCTCTTCTTGAGGATTGATTCATCTTGATCACTCTAGTACATCAGATGAAGTTTAATCATCTTCTTAGTTTATTGTTGCATAATAATTCCTAAATAAAATCCCAGTATCCTCCTTCAATTTATAAGTGTTTCTTGAATGTTCTGGTTTTCACTTCTTTGTTACATATTTTATATTTTTATCTCCTTCAGCGATAACAAGGTGTCTCTATCACTTTTTTCTTCAGTTCTTGTATTAATAAATATTCAAATATTTATGAATATTATATATATTTTTGAATAATGGAAACTTTTTTTTCACCAGCTAGCAATATCACTATTTTAGACAAGAAATATTTTCTAGTTAAAATATTCTACAATAAAAACTTTAACTCACTAGATATAAGGACATTATAAATCCAACTAATCTCCCATGATATTCTACTTTTAGTTGAGTCAACTTCCTCCTCATTCACACTACATTAAAAGAGGCACTAAAATATATCCAATTTTCTCACCTAAAATCAGAGATTAATACTTACTGAGATCTCCATAATTTTCTACATTAAAATTTCATTATTAACTTTAGGAAATAAATAGAATATAATTCCTTAAAAATAACTATACACATGAATGGATTTATGTACTATGATGTGGAAACTCTATTTATAGTGTGGAACACTCATCTCAACATAATAATATTATCAAAACATTCACTAGGAGTGAACCACATTGTTTTTACTCTTTTTTCTCATATGAAAAAATTGTTCCTAAGACACTCATCACCACAACATGGTGCTATTCATCTTCCCATTTTTTAATACATTGAGAAGTAACTCGCCTTAAACTATCACCAAAATGGAAACATAAAATATACCATACTGTGGTCATCTTAAATTAATAGCTACCTATGGTGTGATCTCCAATTATTTGGTGTGGATAATCTCATAATAAATCTACTTCCTTGAATATAACTCCAAACTCAACAGGAAGAATTATGATCATTCAATTGATCATAATATTTGTATCCATGAACAACATCACATAAGGCATTTTATGATTTTTATCTTCACATTTATCAAAACATCTCTAATTGTGAATATCATACAAGCATAGAAATATTACATGATCAATAAAAATGTCTAACACCCCTCTCAAATGTCTTATATCCTATTAAAATATCATATATTTTATGAAATTTTCCTTTTAAAATTTCCAGTAAACTCAAATATAATATGATCGCCTCAAATTTTCTCTATATAGATCAAATTTATTCTCGATATATTAATTATCCAATATAGAAAAAAATTCCCGTGGTCAACTACAAAATAGATGAATTACATTTTCTATTTTTCTAAAAAATAATACTCATGTCAAATATTATACACACTTTCTCTGTATAGGAAAATTCCCCTTTTCATTTTTCAAACCCTATCTAGAACACTCAAAATATCATTCGACTTATTGAAATTTAATACACTATATGACCTTTCCCTTTGTGAGATTTTGGAATGATCAAATTCTATATGGGATTCAAAAAATATCCTATTAATGGTTCGCGTTGTTGAAATATCATACATATAAGATAAATGAATTTTTTATTTTCCTGCCTTAGCTCAAATTTTATACTTCCCTTAATTTAATTTTGGGCCTCTTTCTATCATTATAAATCCTCCTCAAACAACTCATACATACTTCTATATTATTGTGAAAACTTTTTCTTCATCCACCAAAACTTTTAATTAATTCCTTTGATGTTCAAATCCATAAAAATCCCAATATATGGGCTGTTACTTGAACTTATCCAGCATAGTTCTCTAAAAAGTATCCAATAATTACCTTTTCCATTTATGATGATAGATATTTATCTCAACCTTCCTCTTATACACTACACACATAGTGGAAGATTCATCCTTATAGTAGTAATCTCACTTATTGACAATAAATAAAATCTTATGTATTGTCACTTCATATTACTTTTAAATTTCTTAGGAATTACAAAACCCAATTGAGTATTTCCTAATTATCTTGGAAAAAATTCACTATTTTGGTGTTATTGATACCTTTCCACACACATAGGAAATATGAATTATCAATAAATTATTACTACTAAATTATTCTTCTCTATTTCCTTTAACCTTGGGTGATTTATAAAATGATTTTTTATTCTTTCATTTATCAATTAATAATAATATTATTGAAATATTTTAAAAACTATGATATCATTATAATTGGAAATCCAATATTGAACCCATCACCCTTCATTCTCTTCAATTCAATATAATTGTTTTAATTTCTTTCAGCATCTCTCAAATTGATATTAAACTAAAATACCATTTTCTAGCTAATTATAGAAATCAAATTTCCAGACCCCTCTTTGGAGACCACTATGGTTTCCAATATATTAACTATTTATTAACTATATTTTTTTAACTATATTTTTGTGCACCCATTAAATTTGAGTCAAAAAATTCATTCCATTTATAGGGAGGTGGTGCCAAAAATACTAACCTTTTAATTATATGAATATATGTATTACTAACAAAATCCTATCTCTTAATCATAACATTGAGATAATTTTTCTATAAAAACTTATTGAATTGAATTTTTAAGTTTATTTTCAGAAAATAATCTAGAAAATTTTAAATTAAATATAGATTATTCACTATGCACCTTTCATAATTGCTGGAAATTCTAACAAGACTATAAGAGATATCTATTCACCACACTTTTTAAACCAAAACATTTCAATTTACCTATATTCTCTATAAAATAATTTTGAATTAAAAACTAGTTTAATATAGATATTTACAATATTAAATGGTATGGTGCATAAAAAACTTAATAAATATATAAAGGAGCTTATTTTAGTATGTTCCACATTTAATCCTAGAGGATTGAAAAGGAGAAAGTGAAGTGGAGGTAATTTCTATTCTCATTATAAGGACAAACTAAGGAAGGGTTGTATGGTTTGAAACTATAAGATTTGAATGATTGGGATGATATTCAATTTATTTTTATCTAAATATTTTTCCCTACTTAAAGAAGCATAGTAATCAAGAAAAAAATATATTCCATCATACATGCATCAGGGGAGAATATATATAAGTGTAGAGAGAGGTTTAAGAAGTTATGTGTCAGTTTCCCTCCCCAATCCATATAATAGCATCACTTCCTAGTATTTTTTTGTCAAGGATAACATGATAGTGACATAGACATACTGGATACATCCTTAGGAGGATATCTCAATGACAAGTATATAATATAATAAAGAAAAATAATTAATAATATAGTGTAGAATTTCCAGGAATTTGGTAGGTTCCAAAGGATAACATGAGGTAATATCTTTTGAATCCCTCTGACTAGAATCCATGATTATTGAATTAAAAATCTAGTTAGATAAATGGATTTGAAGCAATCTATTTAAAAATAAGCATAAGAAATGGTATGTGGTTTGTTTTCTAATCCTAATCATTATATTGACCAATGTATTGAGGTGCAGAGAATTAAGAGTTGTGAACTATAACAAAGGTAGTTTCATAATTTTATTCAAGTATGGAGATAACATTTTCATGTCTAATTTGTATTTGTGAATCAATAAAATTAGGATAAAACACCCTATCAAAACCAATATCAACAAATATATAAATATTAATTCAACAAATAATCTCAACATCTCCCACTTTCCCAATAAAATAAGTCTTTAAAATAACCCTCAACCAGATCACAAATGCCTATAAAACACCAAAAAGGATTCAAGTTTGAGGAGTTAATGAATGAAGTGAAGAAATTAAAGAATGCCATGGGAATACTTATTGTGATAAAATTCAATAGTTCAAAGAAACTACCAACTCAACCAATATAAAAAATTAAAGGTAATGTAATCTTAGTGGAAACTATGGGTGTTAAAGAAATTCACCCCATTTCTATGCCTGATTTCAATTAGAATCATCCCATCATCGAGGAGAGGGGAGATGAAGAATCTAAAAAAAAACTTGAGAACCAATCTAAGGATTAAGAAGAAATTTATGAGGAAGGAAAGTTTTTGAGGAATAAAAAGATTCCATAAACAACCTTATAAAAACAAAAAAGGTAAAATAAATAACTTTAACTCCAATTTCCCTCTAGAATGACCCAGTCAAGGAAGATAAAAGAGATAGAAATTCAAAAGGATATTTTAGAAAGTTTTTATAAAGTACAAATTAACATAAAACTCTTGATCATACAATAATATAGGATAATGTTAATTGTTTATATCTTAATATTGATGTGTTTTAATGTCCTTAAACATCGATTTTAGGGAATTTCATAAATTGAACTTCATTTCATATCATTGTGAAATTCATGTTTTAAGTGTCAATTTGGGCCAAATAAATCATCTTTTTTATGGAATTTTTTTAATTAATTGAATTTAATATTTTTAAATATGATTTATCACTTGGTGTGGATATTTTTTTATTTTAGATAAATGGATTAATCATAATGGAAGATAGATATTGTTTGGAAATGAATGTAGAAATTTTTGGACAAAGCATAATGGGACTTAAGCCCATAAAATAAAATTATAGCCCACAATTAAAGCCCAATAAAGCTAAAATTTTAACTGTATTAAGATAAAATTATGGGGATCATTTAATTATACTTTTTCCAAATCTAATTATGACTTTCTTAAGGAGATATTTGGATCCCAAGTTGAAATTCAATTTGTGGGCAATATTTGAGGGCCCGTAAAATCATCTGACCATTTCGAGAATAACATCTGAATGGTTTATCTAATTAGAATGAAATTTTACATATATTAGAGGAAATATGGAAAAATATATTTATCTAATATTATACCTTAATATTCAGCCATATTAAATTTAAAATTCACACGTCAATATTGGGGATGAATCTAAAAGAATTTTCTGGTCAACATTGAAAAGGTCTTATTTTCTTTTATTTTTCACACACCTTTGACTCTCCTAATTAATGGGGAAGGAATTGATTGATGGGGGGGTCGATAATAGACTCCTAATATCCCTATTTAAGGTGGAGGTGGTGATTTAATTAGGGGATCCATGTTTTATTTATTTCAATTGTATTGTTACTCTGTCATTTTGTAATCACAAGTCATTTTTCTCAAGTTGTTTGATTCATGAAATATATTTAATAAAAGTAACTTTCATTAATCTATTATCTTATTCTTTTCAATATCACATTGATACTGTTGAATCAATGTGTGAAACTATTCACACCAACACTTGTGAATTTTATCACACAACGGTGGAGTGATCATTATTTCAGTATTTTTCTTCTTAAATTCCACATTTACGATTCTATTACCCCAGTACATTGATAGAATATCATAAATGGAGGAATAAACCTCTTATGTGTTGATACAAGGGAGTATAATTGTAATGGATTGGATTTTATTTATCATTTTAATAATTCTTAATCAATTATTTTGTTGACATTTTCAATCAATGATGTGCCTTCTCCATTTGAGATCATAAATTTTAAGGTTACACATCCTAAGTTCTAGAAAAATCCTATAACTTGGAGTGCTCATGAATATGATAATCCAAGTGTATAGGTGATTATACTTAGTATAGTGAAAACAAAAAATCTATGAGTGATTTGGGAAGTTCATATTTTGTTGAAAGAAACACTCTTGAATTTAGGACATTGAAACCATTAAAATAAATTCATTTAATCCACCCCTGATAACAACCTTGGATCAACTCATTATCTTAAATCAAATTCACTTAATTCATTAAAAAAATTTAATTATACACTCAATTCATACTAAATTTGGCCACTTAATAGACAAATCACATCCTTATAATGTATGTTTGTTTAGGTTTCTTCCTAATTCTCCGAGGATTCGATAACCCAAGTTGTTCTACAAGTGACCTCTTACACCATATAACATGGGTAAATTTTGGAATCACCACCTCCTTGAATATTTTGATCAAATTATAAAATATTACAAGTTCCTCAAGGATATATGTAGTAAAAATAGAATAATTCAATGGAATGGGAGAGTAAATATGGGTGGAAGTGTTTCTTCCTTGATCACGCCACAACTGTATACCAAGAATCAAGATTCGGGGACATTTTTGATACCTTGTACCATTAGTATATATATTTTAAATATTCTTTGTGTGATCATAGAACCTCTATAAATGTAATGATACATTCTGTTTTTACTTATTTGTATATGGGAGAACTAAATCCCCTAATAATTGATATTCAAGTTGCAAACAAATCCACTATGTTTCCAATACGATTCCTAGAAGATGTGTTAGAGTGAAAAATATGATCTTCATAGCAAAATTCTATTTACTAAACATGTAGTATAATATAACCCCATCAAATTTACCCATTATTTTGTGTATAATTTTCTTTAAGATAGCTAATACCATCACATATGTACATTATATAACTATCACTATAGAATTTGGTGAGAAAAATGTGTATTTCAACATATTTGAATACATGAAGTACCCCTAGGAGGATCATTAACTTCTAATTATATCATGAAATAAATAGGTAGATCCTATAAAATAATTATTTATGTTAAAATAAATTTTTACGATGGGAAAATAATTAAAATTTGAAACTTTTATGAAGAATAATTTGAATCAACTTATAAAATCTAGGTAAAACCTTAAATAAGAGGTAAAAAATGAATTATTTGATAGATTTGATTGTTTTACCAATGAAAAGAAGACTATTATTTCATGTTATTTTTAGTAAATCCATTATATGGATTTGAAAAAACCAAATCTCATTCCATCTTTCGAACATCCCCTAAACATGAAGTTAAACCCCTTGCTCGTTGCCCTAGAATATGTGTACCTAATGGAAGGGAAAAATTTTACAGTAATTTTTTATATAATTTTTCCCCTAATAAAAAAATAATGATAAATATGTTAAGAGAAAATGTTAAAGTTATATTTTGGAATTTAGGATATATTTCTAGGATAAGTCTGAAAATCCACATGCGCAAAAATTTTCTTAAAGAAAATTAAAAATTAGTTACAAGTACCTAGATAAGACTAAAACTAAACATGATATAGGTAATAAAGAGATATATAGAAAAAAATTATAATTTTTAATGATCTATATAATCTCTGAATTATAATGGGTTATTCCAATTCTCATAGTTCCCAAAAAAATGGACTGGCCAATATGAAAAATGAGAAAAATTATTTGATCTCTGTTAGATTTAAGAAGAGTTGGTGAGTGTGTATAAATTGTTGGAAATTAAACCATGTCACTAGGAAAGATAATTTATATGTTCCCTTTATTGAATAATTATTGTAAAGTTTATCATAAAATATTTATTACTATTTCCTAGATGGGTTTTTAGGATACTTATAGGTGCCCATTGCACCTAAGGACCAAGAGAAGGAAGCCTTTACACATCGATGTGGAACCCTTTTCTTATACAAGGATTCCGTTTTAATTTTATAATGAAGTAGGTAAATTATAAATATGGGTGGTAATAATTTTATCTGAACATATTGAAGACTTCTTGGAAGTTTTTCTAGATGATTTCACTATGTTTGGGACCATTTTTTATCACTGTTTGAAAAATCAAAATAAAATTTTGAAAAATTTTATTGAGAAAAAACTTTTTTTTTAAAGTTTCATTTCATTCTTCAAAGTGTTATTGTATTGGGGAATGTTATTTCACAAAAAATAATTGAGGTGGATAATTATAAAATTAAAATGGTTAATATATTTCCCTATCTAACCTGTGTTAAGTATGTTATATATTTCCTGGAATATAAAGTTTTTTATAGGAGTTTCATCAATGATTTTAGTAATTTTACCCTCTCAATATACATATTAATTTTAAAGGATACTAAATTTAATTATAATAATAATTATAGGGAATCCATTCATGAACTAAAGAGTAAGTTTAAAAAACCACCAGTAATGAATCCACCCAACTGAGAGCACCCCTTTAAACTAATTTTTGATCTTTCAAAACAATTTATTGGAGAATTATTGTCTCAAAGAGTTTAATTAAAACCCTAATTCATTGTGTATTCTTCAATACTGTTAGTCATAGCCTAGAACCATTACACAACCACTAAAAAAATAAATTTCAACAGTTTTTTTCTTTGGATACATTCATATCATAATTTTTCTAATAATGTATCCCTTATATATCTAATGAATAAATAAAAAGATAAACCAATTTTTGTTGGATAGATTTTTTTCTCCAAGAATTTAATTTAGAGATAATGGATAAGAAGGGAGATTAGAATCAATTGGTGTGTCATCTAAGAAAGAAACCCCATACATATGAAGTGGATATTATAGATAATAGAAACTTCAATGAATCTATTCTATGATGTATTTTTTATTTTCTTTAAGGAGAGGCACCATTGTATATTTATATAGTGAAATTTTTGGTAACTTATGTAGTTATATCTCACCTAAACCCCTAAAAAATTCTGATACTCAGATATGAATCAAATTTTTATATTTGGTATGATACATATCTTTGGAAAATCTATTGTGATCAAATGACCCATAGTTTTTTTCCAGAAAGTGAGATATAGTATGTCCTTGAATTTTACTATACTATATATTATATATGCTAATTTAAAGATCAAAGGAATATTAGGAAAGTTTTAGAATATGGTATATATTATCCTACATTATTTAAATATTCCCATTAATTTTGTAAAATATGTGATAAATTTTAGTTCACTGATAACATCTTTAAAAGATAATAAATGCCTTAAAACCCCATAATATTTTGTTAAATCATTGATTCTTGGGGAATATACTTCATGGTACCATTTACCATTTATTTTGGAAAGTATTATATCCCATTGATAGTGTACTATGTTTCAAAATGGGTGAAAGCTAAAGCCACCAAAACAGATGATACTAATGTTATTTTTTTCTATTTTTAGGACTAAATTTTTATATATTTGGAGTCCCAAGATAATTAATTAGTGATCAAGGAACCCGTTTATGTAATAGGAACATATAATATTTTATGAGAAGGTTTGGAGTTAATTGTAAGGCATAAACCCCATACCATCCACAAACTAATGGCCAATATGAAGTTTCAAACAAAGAGACTAATGGAATGTTAGATAAAACTATCAATCCAAAAAAAATATTGTATAAAAAGGTTGTAAAAAACATTATGTTCATACAATACATACAAAAAATTCTCTATTGGAATGATCCAATTTCATTTGATCTATGGGAAAAATTATGAAACTAAAGAACAAGGCCTACTGGGTAGTTAAGGAGATGAATATAGATCTAAAAATAGCTTGGATAGAAATAATACTATAACTTCGGGAGTAAGGAGAAGTCTAAAAGGAATATTTCTTGAACTCTATAATTTATAGGAAAATAAATAGAGTGGCCCATGAAATAATGATTATGAAAAAATACTTTCATTAATGAGTACAAGTGTTACTTTATAACCTCAAATATAAATTAATGCCAATTGAACTTAATTATAGATGGAAAGGTCCTTTTATTATTATTAATGCATACTAATTTACTACTATGAAGATCAGTAAATAAGAAGATAATAATCCATTTACTTTCACTGGGAATAGGATTAATAAATATAATAGAAATATTCCAAAAGAACTAGGGAAGGATATCACACTCCTCCAACATGTCTACCAATAGAACCAATAGGTTTCACATTTATATATAACTTGATTTATTTTTGTGCATATATTAAATTTTTTACAAACTAATATATCTATTTGAATTCACTAAGGACACTACATCATTCTGGTTTGGGGTAGGTAAACCTTTTTAGTTTTTAGATTTTCAAAAATTTTGTCTTTATTTTTTATTTTATGTATTTTTTATGCATTTATTTCTTATTTTTTGTGTGTTTTGAAGATTATTGAGCTTAATATAAATTAATTTCCAAATATTGAACCTATTTCAGTGCTAAAAAACTAACCTAACCCATGAACTTAACTTAGATGATTACTAAAATAAACTTTTTTTTCAAATTCAAAGTGTATGAAATTTATAAAAACACCACTTATTTTTTTAATGTCAAGCCATGACATACTACCCTACATTTAAATAACATACCTAAGAGTCTTCTAAAACAATTTTAAATCTTCTTAAAATGCCTTCATTTTTTTAGAGAACGAATAAATTCTTGAATAACCAGTTTTTGCTGAGTAATCTAGTTATAACCAAGGACTATTGAGGACTATATATTGTAAATGATTGAGGAATTATTTTGAATTAAAATAATTTTTTACAAATAACACATATTTTTTTCATACCATGAAATTTAATCCTTGTACCCCTTATAAACCATTAAATACCTTGTTTAGAAGACACATTACAAGACAAAAATCACTAACTTCATATCTACATAAGTTAATAATTGAATCAAAATTAAACTCAAGTGTGGGGAGGGAACTGGCTGATCTAAATTGAAGTTGTGTGAGAAATAAATTTATTTTTTATATGTTAATATAGAGTATCTTCTTAGAAAATTTCTGAATCTATTTTGATAAGGGATAAAAAATCATCAAATTTGAAGGAGATAGATGGAAAATATCTTTAAAACTAGGGAAAGGAAGTTCACATAGCTATTAAAAATAAAATTTTCCTATCTTCCATCAAAATTAAAATATTAGAATAACTAGGGGAAATAGAAATAAATAAATCTAATAAAGTAAATGTACTTAAATTTTTTTTATTGCTGCTTAAATGTTAAAGGTGTTATCTTTCCTCAAAATAAAAGAGGTTTTGAAACTGAACCACATCAAAGGAGGGTGAGTGATGATGTAATCCTTGGGGAAAACTATAAATTATTCATTATTATTAAAAATATATCCAGACTATATATTTTACCTCATAATCCTCTCACATCACAACTTACCAACTTTTAGCCACAAAACAACCCTAAAATGTCCTCATAATAAGTATAAGTACTTAACTCATTATATGGAGATGTATAAATTCAGAATTCCTATGATGACCCCTATATGATAATATAATGAGAGAAAAAAATTAAATTCATACTTAGAGTTATGAGTGAAATATTTCTTGGAAGTTAGGTATAAATGAGCATATAGGATGGAAAAGGTTTAAATTAATTGAATGTACTTCATTGAGAAAAATATAATTAATAATATTTAAGATGCATGATAACTTTGAGTGTTTTGGGTATTAAAAATGGAACTCACACTGGCTAGTGATTTTAATTTTAATTAGGTATTATTTTTTATGCTTACCTGTTCAGGAGTTTGAGGTTTAAGTGTATGGAACTTAATAAAACTCATATTTTCAACAATTTTACTTTTTATTTTAATTAATTAGTCCTCACTTATTTTTATTTTAATAGAAATTACATAATTTTGATTTCTCATGGATAATTTTTATTTAATTATAAAGGTGGTGTAATTATTTATTATTAATTTTTTTGTATTCATATTTTGAATTATTGGAAAATCCATGCACTTAATATTTATTTTTCTTAATTTTCAAGTAAAGGTATGATATCTGTAAGAATTATCTTATAATAACTCAATCTATACATTGAATTCATTTTGGAGATATATTGAGAAATTTGTAAAATTATTGAGAAGAATACTTCATCCATAACATAATTCTCTTAGGAATTTATATGTAATATATTTAGATAAGTAATGGAAAAATTGGAAAGTACAAACTCTACCAGTGATACATAGCATATTTGGATATTGTGTAACATATTTTCTTTTTCTAAATTGAAGAGAAATTCCACATGTAACATATTTACAAAATATATAATTTATTTAGAAATGGAAAATTAATACATGCATAATAATTTTTTTGGCATTATTAATTGATATGTAACATTTTTGGAACTATGTAATTAATATGTGAGATAATTTTTATGATCCTAGTAATCTATAACTTGTTCCCCTTTTCCACTGAAATCATGAATAAGATCATTTTAGAGGTATAAGAATATATTTTATGAATTTTTCTTAGTTTTTTTTAGAATACATAATATATTTTCAAGATTCTATCTAATACACAACATTTTGGGCTTAGAGAAATTTGTATAATCACATAGATAATATCTTAAGTCATTATATTATGATAGGAAGATATATTATATATTGTGGCACATATCCCATTACTCTCAAGAATTCAAATATTTCCAAAAACATTACTAACCATGTGGCTATAAAGGATAATTTGATAAAATCTTCTCAAATATAAAATAATGAATCCTCGAGTTTCACTGTTGACCAAAGATAATGATAAAATAATTAAAAATTGTGGGGTTTTATGAAGTCAACACAAAAATATCTTGGAAGATATTCCAAGGTAAACAATCTCAAGAGGTTGATAAGAATGAAGGAAGAATGAATATACAAAATTAATTCTTAGAGATAATCAAGTGGAGTTTGTCTAATGTTGTTATAGTTGTTGTTGTTTTCTATGTTTTATTTTATTCTTTATATTATCACTATAATTATCTCTTTTTATACTCTTCATGGACTTCATGACTAGTTTTCCTCAGGTTTTGGGTGGATATAATGCTATCAATGTGATTATATATTGATTGATGGATTCATCTCACTTATTAGTAGTTAATGAGTTGAACATGGTGAATGTATTATCAATATAGGATTTACAGGATATTTTTAGGATCTATGTGGTTTTAAGGGAAATCATCTTTGATCATGATCCCTATTTTACCACATGAGTGTAGAGAGGTCTTCAGTGTGATTTTGAATCTCATATATACCTCAACACCACTTTTCATCTAAAGATATACATTGATATGGATAAGACTATCCAAACCATGGAAGACATATTGCACACATGAATTCTAGTTTTTTTAGGTTCATAGGTGAATCACCTATACTAGGTTTAGTTTTCTTATAACAATAGATATCCCTCCAACATTGGCCTAGCTCTATTTGATATATTTTATTTATAAAATTTTATATATCTATTGTGTTAGACCAAGGTTGGAGAGACAACTATTCTCAGACCAAAGTTTAATTATATCATGATAGAGAAGGTTAAAGCGATTTGTGAGTGAATGATGGTTGGTTAGGGTTTTCAAAAGTCCTATGATAATCATATAATGTGGCCTCTAAAGTTTAACATTAGAGATCATGTATTTTTAAAGTATCTTATCATCATTTGTAGTGATGGTTTGGTCAAGGGATAAATATTTCTCCTAAGATTATTGGTCCTTTTAAGATGTCATAACATGTTAATGAAGTTACATATCAATTGAATATTCCCTCACAGTTAGATCAGATCCATGAAATTTTCCACATGTCACAATTTTTTCTATATCAACAAGATGAATCTTATATTATATACTAGGGTGAGTTGTATATTCAAGATGATTCATCAATCATTGAATGGAATATTAAGATTTAGGAATGTATATAGAAGTTAATAAGTAGTCATGTTATTCCTTAGGTCTATGTCACATGGTGACATGGTGGCCTAGAAGAGAGTACTTGGGAACATGTTTTTCCAGTGCATGCTTAGTATTCTGAGTTTTTTTATTCATGATTTTATGGGATGATATATATGAATTCAGTTTAATTGATGTAATAATTGATGACACATTTTAATTTAGTTTCCTTTTCTTATATTCAGTTGGTTATAATCTTGTTTTAGCAAGATACATATTTGATGGGTATCCTACAGGGTGTTTTCATTAAGATTATCATATCTCTTTTCTTTTCTTCTTTGGTTGGTTTTTATTCTCAAACATGATAATCATTTGAGATTTATCATGTGTAAGGTATTGATTTTTTTCTGAACCCTTAATTTTTTATTTCTCTTGTGTTAAGGGACTCTACAAAATGTTTGGTGGAAGTCATGTAGGATATAAGGATTTTAAAGGCATTATAGGGGTAAAGGATTGAGTGTTGGCCTCTAACGTTTAAAACTCTCATTTGGAAGGTCATGGTGGGGTCCATTTCAGTGTTGGGATTGTGTTGGGTCATCTATCTTGAAGATTTGGCGAACTTAGGGTGTGAAATAATCATTTTGAGTACTTTTTTATGTTTTGGGTGAGTCCGGGTTTGAAACACCCATGTTAGATTTTGGGAGAGTAATTTCAATGAGTTTTGTGTCTGGGGATATTTTAGTGAAGTGCCTATGAAAAATAGGGATAGCTGTAACACCTTAGTGAATATGGTGGTGTCACTACATGGATATTATAATTCTTCTATATGGTTGAATTTAAAAGGTGTGTTGGAAATAGTGATGGAAATCACTCCACTCCATTGTGGTTCTTTTTTAGTGTCCAGGTTGAGGTCAATTATGGAAATTTAGGTATTGAAACACTATTGTGTTGGTCAGACCCAAACTTATCTTCTAGTTAACTCATTCTGATTCTGGAACCAACTTATTTTGAAAGATATAAAACTTATGGGATTACTTAACCTTTAGACGCCTTAATTGTAATGCTTTAAAAAGATCTTATAAATTCTATAAATTATAATTTTTATCCTAAATCATATTTTATGTTTGATAATTTAATTATCAATTGTAAAAACTTAAAAATTATTTTTAGGTAATAAATTCCCTTCACTGCTAAAAATACACATCATAATTTTTATAGATTTAGGTTTCATAACGTGGTGATAATCAATACACCAAGAACCTTCCTTATTTATATAAAAATCAGGTGGAATTAAATGTGTTTTATATAAGACAACACCTAAAATACATGACCTTCACATGTATGAAATTTTATATCCAAGGTTCCCCTCCCTTCTATCTCAATTTCACATTTTTTTCTGATCTAGATGAGTAGAGATGATATGATGCCTATAAGTTCCCATCGAACAATCCTAGACCTCATCTTTAGTGAATCCACTTGTGATTTATTTACTCTACAAGAATCTCAATCTCCTACTCTCTATGTTCATGTACAGTAAGGTGATGTGTTAATGGATTCAAACTTATCATATTTATTTATGTGTAATTTTTTGATTTCCATAATTTAGTTCTCTAATGGATAAATAATATATATTGATCATAATAAGATAATAATATGGGAAATAATGAAAATGAGAGGAATGTCAGTTTAGGCAGGAATGTGATAATATTAATTTAGATATGTTATTTCTTAATTGAGTGATTATTTTCTTCTAGTATTTTATATTTATAATATCAAAATTCAACATACAAATTAATGATGGTAAATTAGGAGAAGAATGATTAATACATTCATTAGAAATTGTTATTTTTCCTTGGAATTTATTTATATGGTTAAGAATTACTTTGAACATATTATTCATATTATTTTCATTTTTATTAAAGTGATTATTTATATTTCCTCTTTGGTTTTGTATTGTAGGATATTTTATGTAATGGGATAGGGTTATTTATTTATATTTATAAAGATAATTGGTGGTTTCATTATCATTTCCTGGGAATTTGAGGGTAATGTCTCCCATATGTGTATGTTATATACCCTCAGTGCTAGTCACCAACCTATGTCATATTAGAGGAAAAATTTGGGGGTCATTTATATATTCACTATTGGCATAGGAGGGGTACCAATGGGGTGGGTTTATTATACTTTTAATATAAAATATTAACTCTGTATAAACCATACATGAATTTTTAACACTTAAACATTATTTATGACATGTTAGAAATCCCATAAATATTATATTATTATAATATGATGAAAACCTGATAACTTTGTATGGAAGAATAAATTTGGAAATTCATGATATCTTTTATCATATGCATATTTCACCATGAAATATGCATATATCTCTATAATCAATGCACACCTTACAACTATATTTTTCTAATCAATATATTTATATCATATATGTGAGAAATATATCCCATATAATGATAAAACTCTATCATAATCTATGATATGGTATTTTAGTTCACAGAATATCTTTCATACACAAATTTGGTTGTTCGCTTAAGAATTTTTATAAAGTAGATTGAGATTATTGAGAAGATGTTAAGTTAATATCTCAATTCCTAAGAATTCAATGTTACCACATGTGATCTTTTTTGGAAGAAAAATATTTTAAGAGAATTAAATGATGTGATTATTAGTTAAAATTAAATAATGTAGTTCTTTTTTATTATTTCATCATGTTTAAATATATTCAGACTTTGTTTGAAAATAATTTTTAAAAATTACTTGAGTTTACTTTGAAAAGACCAATTAAATTTTTTTATAAACCTTATTCTATATCATAAGGGTTTTTTATACAGAGTTTTCTTCTTCTATTTACTTAATTGGTTGTTTCTTGGAGTTTATGTGATTTTTTGTTGGATATAACACTTTTATCATTTTAATATGGTTTATTAATGGATTTTCTTCATCTTATTTTTTTTTTGATAAAATGGTTCCATATAATATTTTTATATAAAAAAATAAGGAATGTATAAAAATTATTTTTTATAATCATCATGTATATTTTTTTAGGATTGTTATTTATTTTAACTTTCATGCATAGAGGTTTTTCTTAAAAACATTTAATTTGATATATGATGATTTTTAAAAGCATTTTTCATATATTCATGCATATATATGACTATTTTTAAAAACTATTATATATTACTGATAATATATGATGATTTTTAAAAATAAATTCCCTTAAATTTTTATAATTAAGAAAATTCATGATAATTATTTTAATAACTACCATATATAATACCATATATATGATGATTAAAAACTTTAAAATATAGAATATTCTATATATTATTATTTTATATATGGGGACTATTAAGTTTTATATATGAGAAACAATTGTAATATATTATTAATTTTGTAGTAGTGGTAGTATACATAAGGAGTTTCAACCCATATATATAATAAACAAGTTTAACCTAAAATAATTTTTTTCAAGATGATACCTTACATTAATTTAGTTGATTAATAAAAAAAACTTCCAAAATTTCGAAGATAATTTGACCAAATCCATGTATTTTAGGATTAAAAATAGTTTAATGGTTTTGAAGTTAAAATAAATTGAATCCTTATAAATCAAATTTAATCCCAAAGATAAAAAAATATTTATACTATAAATCAATATTATATGGATTCATTTATTACGTAAATTTAAAATTAAAAGAGAACATAGAGAGAAAATGAAGGGGGGTTTGACTCCCTCTCGTTAAAAAATTCCATTATAATGGGTGAAGTGTGGGGGGTCTTCATTAGAATGCCTCGATCTAGGTTACCTTGCCTCAGTCAAAGTGTAATTAACCTTAGGTGTACCTCTCCATATCCTATAAGCTTTTGAATAATGGTGAGGGTTGACAATCGATGTTGGTGAGACTATACCCTCTATATCATGAGTATACAATATCTATTAAGTAATAAAACATCACACACAATAGAAAAAACACATATAGAATTATATTTAATGGATAACCATATTAAATAAATCATACATATAAAGTTACATCCAAATAGATTTGTGAAATTTCATATATAACATACATCAAGAGGAAACTCCCACTCGGTCGATCATGGAAAAAATATAAACAAAATAATCGATACACACAAATAGATCCAACAAGAAAATACATAGCATCTACTTGGGTCCATATTAAATCCCATCAAGATACTCCTAACTAATCACTAGTATAACCTATATATATATACTTTTATATCATATATAAAGTATGCACATCCACTGAGTTTTATATGTAGGGTGTGAGCACATAACTCAATAGGACATCACTAATAGATCCCATAATATATTCAAAAATATACCAGTGTATGCATTATAAATTAAATAAAGAATTAAAACCCAACATAAAAGAAACTATCTAGTCCACCATGACACCAAATCATTATTATTATTTTTTAATTTCATTGAATCACATAAATCACATCAGAAGAGAAGTCCAAATGGTGTTCCATATCCATTTGGTCTTGTGATAAGAGGTAACTGAATAATAGGAAGGGCATAACATAGCCAAACCATTGGTATTATCAAGGTTTGGGTGTAACATAGTTTACCACTCAAAGAAACCACTAAATCATGGAAATTGTGTAACATATTTAATCCCTTAGGAGAGCAGTGGATGCAGTGTAACATAGTTGACTTCTAATAAGAATCATTACATAATGGGAAATCTATAAAATAAAAATACATATTTATCCTCTAATATAAAACATTAAAATATAGTAAATTCATAACATATCCAATATCAGGATAATAAAAATCTAGATGGTGGATCATGACTAATTATCACCTCCATAATTTCGACCTCCATTATGAGAGTAGTGTTTCTATAGAATAATTATGAATAAATATATACAAGATAATAAAGATAACAATGATATGAAATACATAAACCAAGTCCTTAACTCTCTAATAGAATCAACACATTAGGTGTTCTCCATATCCAAGCTCACTACCCAGGCTCTAGTCAACCCTAACTTATCCCACTTTACTTTTAACACCACCCAATTCCCACTAAGCCACACAAGTTATTCCCTCTGTTAAATTCATCGAATCAAAAGTTATGTTAAGATAAATGGATAAAAATATCATCTCATAAAAGTGGATCCATCTACCTAGTCCTCTAAGACCTACTTTTATCCTTATATATCAACACTAACTCATCGGTAACACCTCTAAAATGATTATATATCCCATTGGACTCATCAATTTAGTTATTGATAAGCTTACCTAACCCTCAATTCTAATAATAACCTTTATTAAACACTTATATAGTTTTTTACAGTACCCAAAAAATCTATACCCAAAAAAATACATGAATTAATCATATTACTAAACCCATTACCAAGAAAACCCCTCAACCTATCCCAAGTTAACACAGTCATCCATGCTCATCAATCCAAAAAATATAGACTATTTAGGGTCATTATTTAAAACCCTTATTAGTTATATTAAATGAGAATAAAATATTCAATTATCATGTTATTTCACTCACCCACCAATGGTTCCCATGTGGTTAGACCATTTTCAATTATTATCCCACTAAACTAGCCTAAGTGGACCTCCACCCAACAATGAAAAAATACTCAAAAGGTTTATCCCACTCAAAACCATAACCAATACTACAATCATCCCTTAAAGAGAGGTTCCTAATAATTTTCAAGACACCTTCTTCCCAAAAAAACTAATCAAAAGGCTTAATCCCTTTAGACTACTCTTACTAGCCTATGCGTATCCATTCAAGGATACTCGTAATTTATCCTAATCCCAACGACCATTTTGAGGTCTATTATAGTAGTGGACATGAACAGTTTACCTGAATGATACTGGTAAAACCACCACAATACCTCAGATGAACAACCCAATACACAAAGTGTAACGTTCCTAACCCAGAAGCAACTTTAACCAATGCCCCGATCCAGGTTTACACATGACCTCAGACATGCCTCCCCATATGCAAGAGGCTTCCAACTAGTAGTGTGGGTATATAAAGGTACAATGGAGAGACTATACCTGCTTATCAGACTACAAAAAAAACATAAATAATATCAAAAAATGAAATAACCACCAGGAGAAATAAATGTACATAATACGGAAAGAACCAGCCAATAACCAAATATTTCATTCCATAATAATATGATGAGTGCACTAAATGTTATACATTCATAAAAATAAAACCACCAATACCAAATCTATAAAAGAAAACCTGAACACGGTCTTGATTCCCAACCTGGTCCTAACATCCCATGCTCCAACCCATCATCTCATGCACAAATCCAACATGAGGTACCTATCTTGAACCTGTACATAAAAAGTAGAAATTTCTCAAGTACCTAAGTGTCATAGACACTCGAGTAGGGTTTGAGTATAACTCAGTGGGTTATAACCAATGATGTCTAAATAAATGACTAGTATGTACAACATTGTATGAAAATAATCAAAGTGAAATAAATAAAAAAGGAAACAAAAGTAGTATGTCTCACATTTAAGAAATTATCAAAATAACCATTTTATTCTTTATTTCCTCTAGGGTCAAACTACCAACTAAACTAGCTCTTATCACACCGATATCCTAAGCCATAGCATAAGGGGTTTCATAATTTTAATCAAAAAGGGAAATACACTAATCAAAACATTCATCAACTTACCTCATAGACTCGTTTTGATAATCAAGTCATGCCCATATGTAAGAACTATAGAGCCTCAGTATGACATCCTAACCCAAGTAATATATCAGTTAGCCTAGAGAATCAGTCTACCTCATCCCAGTTTGGAACCCCATTATATACATTAGGAGTATAGTGCCTCAGTTCGACATCCTAACTCAAACAATATGTTGGTGGTCCCAGAGCACCAGTCCAACCCAACCAAAATGAGGAGACTTGGTTTGTAATTTAAGAGCATTGAGCCTTAATCTAGCATCCTAACTCAAGTAATACATATTTAGGGAAAAAAACTTCAATATATCCTAAAAAATTCAAGTAGAGCCTCGGTCCAATACCCCACTCATACAACTTACCGCATGGTCATGCTTCCTGAATCATTTTTCACATTTACCTATATATAATTTCAATTACTAAGGTCTCAACATAACTTTAAAACCAAATCATAGCAAAAAACTTTAATAAAAAATACTCATTTAAAATAATCATGAAGCCTCCCTTTAAAAACACAGGTCTTCATCTCTAAAAAACTAAACTGATCCCCAAGGCATTCATTTCTATTTCCAACCATTTCAAATAACCATTAAAAAATTTCTTGAAAATTGTAACCACACCCTCATTTCAAATCATCATTTAAAATATATGAATAGAACCCATTTTTAAATCACATTGAAGCTAACAACTCCTTTTAAAACATTTCATGCTTTAAAAACATCATTTTCATTTGTTGACAACTATAACTGGATCAAAATCCAAAACACCTCATTTAAAACATTTCAAAAGCCTTCTAGGAATTTCACATAAGCTACCAAACACACATTTCAATTATCCCTTTAACCATGCCCAAATACTAAATTACAATTCAAAACCCATTCAAATTCCCAATTACTCTATCTTGATGTTTACCAATTCATTTTACCAATTATAAGGGTTTGTAATACCCCATTGGTAGCCTTAGGTTTGGTCTCACATTATAAATGAACCCATAGGTTAGTGAGGGGTTTCAAACCTCAATATAAGGCCCAGACTAATTTCTAAAATCAAATACATTAAGATGTAATAAGGAAATGGATTAGAAAAACTAAATACACAAATAAAACATCGAGACTATGGGAAAAAGTGTTAAGACTAACTAACTCATGTCCGTTGACAACTGATCATCCAAACTCAACCCTTGATTCAAGCCCAAACAACCTTTAACATCAAAACCTATAATTTGCTGGAAAATATATTTTTTGGTCTTTTTAAGGAGAGGAATGACTCCACAATACCTATTCCATGAAATATAATAAATAGGAGTGTAAGACTAACCCAAAGCTTTGATCTGTACCCAGTAGCACTCCAAATATATTATAATAAATTTAGAATCACCTCTTGAAATATGGGTATAAAATGGTTTATAACCCTTGATTCGATACAGTGGAATGGGGAGAAAATATTGTTGGGATTCATAAATCTTGAGAGGAAAAAATGGGAATTTCCTCTTTTTAATGAGGTGTGCAGTTTGGCTGCACAGTTGGTCAAACCATGAACCAACCATGGACCACCTTCTATACAAGGGGAGGCCAGATCACACAGTCTCTTAGGGATCCTTTATGGTTTGAAAAAATGTGTGGAGGCCATGCAAGATGTCTCTATCCAAGACTTCATGGTTTCAGGATCCCCCTTGCATAGTTTTTCAACCGTGCACCTTCATCCTCATGCCCACATGGTTATGGCGCACTGTTACTTGTAATTGTGATCCAACAATGAAAAATGTATTAGATGGCCTAATTTCCTACCCTTTCACCTCCCGAACCACCAGGACACCCTCGATTCTTATCTTATAATCAGAAAACATTTCATTAAACATTTTAAGGGAGTTCAACCAAAATTTAAATAAGTACATACCTCCATGAATGGCCAGGGTCTTACAACCTCCCCGCCTTATAATGACTCATCCTCAAGCCACACTTCCCATGCATCCCCAATCCTCCAAGATAGAAGACCAGGCCATGGGACCATATATCAACTTCTCTCTCCCAAGTTTCTCCTTGAACTCATTCATTCAATACCAAAACTCTAACCATGGAAACAGTCCCCCCTAAAGAGATTTCCCTATTGTGATCCTCAACATGAGCCCGATGCACCCAAAGTATTCATCAACCTCAAACTCATAATTACCAATATCAAACATAATAGAAAAATTTAGGATAGTATCACTAAAATACCACACAAAAGGGAATTGAAACAACACTACACTGCCTTGGGAGAGCCAATTGGAGCACCTTTAGTCCGATTCACCTAAAAACCCCAAATATCCTAGAATAGTGGTTACCAACTTGTCCTGCTTTCCGAACCTAACGATGACCCAAACCTAGCTTCACCTAAAGGAATATATGATTTTTCCAACCACATTCCCCAAACTAAATCTGTCCACAACTCAAGGCTCAATTTCCTCGATCCACATCCCAACACCCAAAATAAAATTCATGTGCAACCTTCATCTCAAGGAACTCAATTGGAAAAAAATCGACCCATCACCTATCATCAAACCAAAACACCAAGATGTATTTTAATAAAGACCATCCAACCCATAACATCGATCACACCAACTCCCAACTACTCATCGAAGCTATGGTGCTCCCTGCCGTTGGATTTATCTTACCCTTACTATCTTCTAGAGACTTCCACCATCACCATCAAAAAAGACCACCAGAACCTCAAATCAACTTCCATATCATACACGATGTGTTTCCTAACTCAATGTGCCCAAAAATCCTTGAGAACCCCACCCAACATTGGCATTCAGCCTTGCTGTCAAAACCACTTAGAATGGACATGTATCCACCATTCATTTGCAGACTAAGAATAACTTGACCTATCTCAAGTTCATCTTCATTTTCAAAATGGACTTTTCATTTCAAACATCAAACCATAGGTGGATCATAATTTACCACATCCATTCTATTTTCCCATATCATTTTGGACCATCCCCAACTTGCTCATCCTGAAACACCCATATTCCACTATTAGTATGCTACCCTATTCACCTAGCCATGGAGCCTTCTCACTTAAGGAATACAAACATCATTGGATTCAACTATCAGTGTCATTACCCAACGTCTAGTGAAACTCTACCATTAAAAAATCCACTCTTCTCCAAGTCATCATCATGCACCACCACACCCATCAACATTCCTAACACAAGAACCTCCTTCATCTATACATAAACTATATACATCAAGGTTCTTCTTAAAAACACATTTCTATTTTCAAAATAAACTGATCATTCCAAAACATCCATTGAAGGTGGTTTACAACTCACTTCTTCCATTCCTTTTCCTGGTCGAGTCGAGTTATCCCTGTTCAACTCATCCTATAAATGCCCATTGATGAATTTAATATAGGTATCTCGAATTTCATTCGGAACCACCCTGATCCTAAAGACAATGCTTGGATAGATCAACCACCACATCCAAGGCCCACTTGGACTTCTCCAAGGAACCCAAATGTTCACCTCAATAGTTTCTTATTTGAATCCTGATGCCACTAAAATCACTCCATGGTCAGTCCCGCACATCTATGACTTATGTACCACTCCCCACTTTAAGATTTTCATTACCACATATTTTCTCAACAAATTCCAACCACCATGACCCACAATTCAATCAAAATTTAAACATCAAAATTAGGATGTGTCCATTTGACTTTCCCCAAAAAAAACAAACATCACCCACTACCCATTCCCAAATTCTGAGAATGGAACCCATGACATTCGTCGACATCTATTCTATCTCAAGGACCTCAACCATAATCATTTGATAGTGTACTTCCAACCATACATCTTTACATACACTGCTCCATGAGTGTACCCTTCAAGAGGGACCATATCCAACCATAACACATCTAGGTAGCTAGGAATAAATTCATATATCTCTCAATGTACCCAGGACGATGTCAAGATATTGGGCATGATCATCACTAGATAAAAGTATACTAAGAAATCATCGACGAACATCAAAAAAAATTATTCATCACCAATGTTACCTCCCACTGTGAGGGCACCTTGAACTATCAAAAGTATCAAGATTTATTGTCTTCCAGCATCCCATTATCCCCCAACCACCAGAACTCAAGTGTGATTGCCAAACGATCTCACCACCACTTCATGACTCTCTACCAAGAATCAGTGAACCAATGATTCCTATGGAACTACCACCAAAACACCTTCTGATTTCTTCTAGAATGACCCTAGTGACTCACAAAAGAAACACAATGATCCATCACACTGATCCAAAACCAATCGATCTCTTTCATAACCAGAACTTCCCACTATGATCGCATAGAAAAACTATAGGCGCTCATCCTAAGTGACCTATTCACATTTCCCAAACGGCTTTGTGTCCCTCTATAATGTTCCCAAACATCTATAACTCATCAGGACCCTCGAGTTCACACACTTTTTGGAAACTACTCACTGAATGGACTCTATATTTCATGAGTAGTACATCACCAGAGCTAGGGCCAAATGCCTTCTAACATAACTAATCATACCACCTAGAAATTCATCCTCATTATACTCGAGTATTTCTCAAAATTATCATCCAACAACCAAACCATTCGTACAAACAAGCCCAACCTCATGTACAACCCTTAACCCAGGTGTCACCTACATATAAAAAGTGTCAATCTACTCCTTGATCACCCTTGTCTCATCTACTCAAACTTGACCTGATTCCTTTGTTAAACATTATCAATACTATCAGGCTAGGTACCGTAACAATCCTTCCCTTCAAAACCAACTGTACAAAAAACCACAATCACCCAGGTTCCTCCCTAAGAAAGAAACCAAGTCATAACCATTCACTTTTACCAAAAAATTATGGAACCAACCGTGCATCAGTTCCACCTCTAAAGAAACCACTCATGCTTCACATTCTAAGGCACCTGCAATGCAGAAAAAACCTCCCTTGAGGATACCTTTGATTTTCCAAGTCTTTAAACTCATAACCACAACTCAAGTTATGTCTCCAAAACCATTGACTTTCCTACTTAGCCTTTTAGGCGAAACTCGCACAAGGAAACACTCTATGTGTGCCATTGTCAAAGTCCAAAATGTCCACATGTGTCATATACACCACAAAATATGAGAAACTCAAACGAACGCTCTAATGGGTCACCTTGAAGGTCAAATGATACCAACTCCATAATATAGAGTCACATTAAGCAATGGCCCCTGGCTCTACCTCTAAGCCACACACATCAGACCTCAAACAAATCATTTCTTGTGGGCAGTAATCCTAACCCCATTCTAAAACACACTGCATCTAACATACCCAAGAAAACTTAAACTCCAGGTCCACACCATAGATACTCACACACATACATATTCACGATGATTGAAACATCCTATCTAGGGTCCAAAACACAAATTGCAAGGTCTCTACCCATAAAATGCACCACAACCCAGGTACAATCCATAAGGTCCCACATACAACTTGCACGGTCATGACCCACAAGGGTTACCATACTCACATTATTGGAATACATCTCATAATCAAAAGGCTACAACCCTACTAAGGGTGCAAAAATTATATCTCTTTGAACAAATATAAAAACACAAAAAATCCTTACAACTTATAACCAAGGTCACACACTAGGGCACTCTCACTGCCCAAACTACCCATGCACAAGGTATGATCACAAAACCAGGGACACCCTTTTCTAGTGTCCCTACATGTTCCATCATTTCCAATTTCCCTTCTTAATTAAACTTTACAATTTAAAACCCAAGTTTTCAGATTTCAAAACTTTTCATTTTCTAAACCCAAAGATATACACATTCAAACCCTTTTTATTAACCCAAAATTTAAAAAATACCATCTTTATTCAGATTCATATTTCAAAAAACATCCATTAATAAAAATTTCAAATAAAGATAAATAGGCATTCACATTGATTGAAAGTTGCAATACTAACATATAAATCCCAAGGAACTACCAATCATAGTCAACAAACAGATGAATTATCAATCCTATATGCCTAGAATGATGAATGAACTCACACACCCTCTCTTTCCATACCAGGACAAGAGACAAAACCTCATATATCAATAAAACCACATCCAATTGCATGAATCAAGGTGGAAGTATCAACCAACTATAAAGGATCCAAAAAATATCAATTACCACCCCTAGTAAATTGGTTTTTCCATCGTACATGGGACTACAGGTACCCGGACACAAGCTAATTACCAATCCCCAACAAGATCCTAGTCTCCTATCTACCATTACTGAGTAGTAAGACAAAATTCATGTCTCTGATACCACTTTGCAACATCCCCAAACCGGAATCCACTATAACCAGTACCCTGAGCCAATTCGCCACATGACCTCAGGCATGCCTCCACTTATGCCAGAGGCTGCCAACTAGTAGTGCAGGTCTATTAAGGTACTAAGGGGAGACTATAACCTATTATTAGAGTATAAACACAACATAAATAATATCAAGAAATTAAATTACAAGAAGGAGAAATAAATGGACATCATATGGTAAGAAACAACCAGTAACCAAATAATACATTCTATAACAATATGATGAGTGCACTATACATCATAAAATCATACAAATAAAACCTCCAATACTAAAACTATAAAAGAAAACCCAAACACAGTCATGAGTCCCAACCCGAACCTGAAATCCCTTGCTCTAACCCATCATCCCATGCACAAATCCAACACCAGGTCCATATCCTAAACCTATACCATAAACAAGTAGCATCTACCCAAATACCCAAGTTCCATGGAAGTCTGAGGAGGGTGTGAGTACAACTCAGTAGGACACCACAAATGGTGTCTAAATAAATAACTAGCCTATAAAATAGTGTGTGTAGATAGTAAAATTTAAATAAATAAACAAGTCAAAAAAAATAATTATGTCTCACATTTAATCAATTATCAAAATATCCATTTTATCCTTTAAGTCCTATGGGGTCAACAAACCAACTAAACTAGCTCCAGTCACATCGGGAGCCTAATCCATAGCATAAGGGGTTATATTTTTTTAATCACAAGGGGGGATTAACTAATCAAATAATTCGTCAACTTACCTTGGATCCTCAGTCTGATAATCAATCCATGTCCATATGTTAGGAGCATAGAGCCTCAGTCTGACATCATAACCCAAGAAATACATTGGTGGGACTAGAGAATCAGTCTAGCCCAACCCAAATGAGAACCTCAATCTATAAGTTAGGAGTACGGAGCCTCAATCTGACATCCCAAATCAAACAATACATTGGTTTGCCTAGATAATTAGTCCAACCTAACCCAAACTAGGAACCTTAATCCATAATTTAGAAGCATAAAGCCTCATTTTGACTACTTAACTCAAGAAATACATAGGTGGGGCCAAGAACATCGGCCTATCCTGGCCCGTGGGGGTAGATCCTTGGTCCAATATTCCACTCATACAACTTACCACATGTACATGCTTCATTAATCATTTATCACATTTACCCATATATCATTTAAATTGCTAAGGTCCCAATAGACCATTAAAACCAAATCCTATCACAAAAATTTAATAAAAAAATAATTTAAAATAATCCTGAATCCACCCTTACAAAACAGGGGTATTCATCTTTAAAAAAACAAACCAAGCCCCATGGATTTCATTTACATTTCCAACTATTTCAAATAATCATTATTCATTTTTATAAAAAAGGTGAACCATGCCCTCATTTCAAATCATCATTTAAAATATATTAAGATAACCCTTTTTCAAATCACATTGAGGTCAACACCTCCTTTTAAAATATTTCCCACATTCAAAATATCATTTTAATTTGTTGAAAACCATAACAGGATCAAAATCCAAAATACACTATAAGAAAACAGTGTTTAGGGGATGGTTTTTTCGGCCGTTAAATATTTTTCGATCAAAAATTTAGCAGCGGTTTTTAGCAGAGTTTTTAAAAACGACACTAAATGTTTTTAAAATATTTTTATAATTGTTTTAAAACAATTTCCAAAAAATAAATTTACAATTTTTTAGTTGAGGTTTTTAAAAAAAATGCAGCAAAATTAAAGATTTTTTAAAAAAAAACATTTATTTATTAATTATTATTTTTCATTTATTATTCACAATCAAATATAGTTTATTATTTATAATTTAAATTACTTACAATGTGTCAATTAATAAAAATTTACAATTATTAGTTAATCATTTTTTTAAATTGAAAACAAATCTTTAATTAGTTGAAAAATAGACTTCAGCATCAAATGGCCATAACTTTTGATCGGAGAGTCAGTTTTAGCTCCACAACCTATTAAATTGAAGCTTATGAAATAATCTAAAACCAAGTTAAATTAAAATTGGATAAAAACTAAAGGAATAAAAGTTATTATAATTTAAAAAAAGTTAGAAATCAAACTCGAACTTCAAAGGGTTATAACCTTTGATCTGAGTGTCTGTTTGGGCTCTACCAAATATCAAATCGAAGCCTATGATGAGATCTACACTGTTTAGGTTTGAGACTAGATCATTGAGAATTTTCCACTTTTTTATTTTCAGGAAAGGCCAAGAAGGCCTCCAAAATAGAGTTTTTAGTCGCCGACCCCTATTTCTTAAAATTCAAACGACTATAACTTCTAATCCTGACGTCCATTCGGCCTGTACCACATACAATATCGAAGCTCGTTTCATGATCTTCGATTTGACTAGTTGTGGCACTGAAAAAAAAGTCACAAATCATATTTTATTATCATTTTTGTTTTTTTATGGTTTTCAGATGTTCTTAACGTATTAGGATTTATTTATTATTTTTTATTTTTTATTTTTTATTTATTTGTTACTTATTTATTTAATATTTATTTATTAATTACTTGCTAAATTAATTATTATTTATTTATCTATTATCTATTATTTATTATTTATTATTTATTATTTTATTTATTTATTCAATATTTATTTATTAATTATTTAGTTATTATGTACACATTGATTATTAACTTATTTTTAATTTATTAATAAATTATTTATTATTTATTAATTATTTATTAATTATTAGTTTATTATTCCTTTATTATTTATTTATTTATTATTTATTTATTCTCTATTCATCAGTTATTATTTATTTATTAATTATTTATCAATAATTTATTAATAATTTATTAATAATTTATTATTTAATTATAATTAATAAATATTAAATATTAAATAGTAATTATTAATTAAGAATTATTAATTATTATTAATTTTTTATTTTTTATTTTTTATTTTATATATTTATTTATATATTTATATATTTATTTATTTATACATTTATTCTTTATTATTTATTCTTTATTACTTATTAATTATTATTTATTAATTTAATTTTACTTTATTAAATATTTATTTATTATTAGTTTATTATTCATTAATTATTCAATTATTTATTTATTATTTATTTATTCAACATTCATTACTTATTAATTATTAATTATTAATTTATTGATTATTTTTTAATTATTTAAAAATTATTAAATATTAACTATTAATTATTAATTCATAATTCTTAATGATCAGTTATTAATTATTAATTATTAATTATTATTAGTTATTAATTATTAGTTATTAATTATTAGTTATTAATTATTAATTATTAATAATTTATTTATTTATTATTCCTTTATTATTCATTCATTCATTCATTCATTGATTTATTTATTCATTGATTGATTATTTTTTATTTATTATTTGTTATTTATTAATTTTTAATCTATCAATTAATTATTTATGATTATTTTATTATTCATTTATTATTCATTTATTATTTATTTATTTATTATTTATTTATTATTATTTTATTTTTATATTTTTAATTTATTATTAATGAATTATTAATTACTTATTTATTATATATTCATTATATATTCATTATTTATTTATTCATGGTTTATTATTTATTATTTATTATCTATTATTTATTAATTTATTATTTACTTATTATTTATTTATCATATATTAATTTGTTTTTTATACATTATTTATATATTATATGTTATATATTATATGTTAAATATTATATGTTATATGTTATATGTTATATATTATATGTTATATATTATATGTTATATATTATATGTTATATATTATATGTTATATATTATATATTATATGTTATATATTATATGTTATATATTATATATTATATATTATATATTATATGTTATATATTATATATTATATATTATATATTATATATTATTTTTTATTTTTTATTTTTTATTTTTTATTTTTTATTTACTATTTACTGTTTACTATTTACTATTTACTATTTATTATTTATTATTTATTATTTATTATTTACTATTTTTTATTTACTATGTTTTATTTACCTTTATTTCCATAATATATTTTTCCTTATTTATTATTCATTTATATTCTATTTATTAATTAGTAATTTGTAATTAGTAATTATTAAATATTAATAATTAATTATTAATAATTAATTATTAAATATTAATAATTAATTGTTAATAATTAATTATTAATTATTGGTTATTGATTATTGATTATTGATTATTGATTAATCATTGTTGATTAATAATTATTTTGTGTTTATCTATTTGTTATGTATTATTTGTTTTTCTAATATATATATATATGAATATTAAATTTGATTTATTGACCACGTGAAGAGTCTGCTGGAGTGGTAAAGTCTTTGAAGAATAATCAAGAGGTAATGAGTTCAAATATCACCCAATACAGAATTTCTATATATGGAATGGGAATGTGCATGGACATGAGATTGTGCATGGAGATGGGCATGAATATGTTAATAATAAATAATAAATAAATTAAGAATAAAAAAATTTAAAAAAATTAAAATATATAAAAAATATAAAATATATATGTAAAAAACAATTTAGCGACGTTTTAAACCGCCACTAAAATATCACCGCTAAATCATTTTGCGACGGAACAACTACTTTCCAAAATCAAAGACATCAAGACATATCAATTTAAGATGCATCAATTTAGTGGATTGGAACAACTACATACAAATATAAAACATAAAGACTATGGGGAAATCTTTAAGAACACCTACCTAATGTCTGTTGAAAATCACTCATCCAAACCTGACACTTGATTCAATCCCAAAAAAACTTTAACATCAAAACCTATAATCTACATGAAAAAGAGAGTTTTAGGGATTTAATTGGATTGGAATGACTCCACAAGACCTATTCAAAAAAAAATGAGGGCAGTGTTTGAATCACTCATAGATTTGATATGTTCCCAAAGACACTTCAAACGGCTTAAAATAAATAGAAAATCACCTCTTGGAAGCTAGGGAGAAAGCGTTTTGTGAACCTTGCTGCTATAGGGTGGAATGGGGAGAAAATTGGGTGAGGATTCATAAATCTTGAGAGGGAAATGGGAATTTCCCCCTTTTAATGAGGAACATAGTTTGGCCACATGGTTGGCCAAACCATGTGCCAACTGTGTGCCAACCTCTGTCCAAGAGGGGGACTAGGTCGCACGGTCTCCTGTAGAGCCCGCATGGTTTAAAAAACCATGTAGAGGCCAAGTAGAATGTCTATGTCCTATACTATATGGTTTTAGTCTCCCCCTTGCATGGTTTTTCAATCCCTCATGCCCACATGTTTATGCCGCACAATTACTACTAAAAGTGTTCAAACCATACACAATGTGTTATATGGACTCCTTTTCTCCCCTTTCACATCTCGAACCCTTGAGACACTTCTGAGTCTCCTTGTATCCTCATAAAAAATTTCATTAACCATTTTAGGGGACTTTAACCAAAATTTAAACAATAAAATACCTTCATGAAAGGTCAAGATCTTACACAAAGGTTGGTGTAAACACCAGTGGTTTAAAATAAAATAGGTGGTAGGTAGTTTCTCTATTAGAGAATATGAATAAAATCAACAAGTGGTCTGTCTAAAATCTTTCAATACCAAAGGTATCGATGTATTAAGGCCCAAAACATGATAACCCACTATTGAGATACATATTTGATAAATCGTATAGTAAAAAATGATATAAATACTATATGTGACAATAATATAACACATAACATCCCAAAGCCTCATATAATATCCATTGGTGGTGTAAAAAAATTATAAACTATTATATATAAATAATGAAAAATGATGAGAGATAATATTTTCAAATTTATGAACTTGTTTTCAATGAAAATTTACCCCATAATTTAGATAAAATTGAGGTAATAATCTCATATTTATTACTTAAGTGAATCTATAATTAATTTGTTAAATGGTAAAAATCATGATTTTTACTTATTTTATTTATTTTTGGAATTAATTAAAAATCCATAAATTTATTATATGAATTTAAAAATTTAATATATTATAGGATTTTAATTCTATTTGCAATTATCTAAAATAAATTTTGAGTAAACTAGGATAATACTTCACCAAATTTTGTTTTGAATTTTTCATGGTTACAAGTCTAGGATAAAAACTTTAAATAGAAGAGAAATTTCATATGAATTTGGAGTTGGTTGGAAAATAGAAAAGGAAAATCCCCATGTACAACTATTTGGACTACCTGTATAAAATTTCTAATCCACATAAAAAATTTCCCAACTAGTATGATATATTGTTTTCAGTTGATCAGAACCACTTATAAATTTTCCAATTATAAAGTGAGAGATTTATCCCCATGTTGATATTTTTCAAGTGTGTGTAAGACATTTTGACTTTGTAAAAAATTTGACCATGCTCATATTTCATTTCCCACCTATGTAGGATATTTTTGGATCAAAAACATTCTCTTGAGATCCCACATAGTACTCGTCCAACTGAAGAAGAAGGTGTTGACCTTGGAGTCGAGATGATATGAGAATGTTGAGACTCCCAGCTAAAGAATCTGGATGCTTGATCTAGGACTAAGGAATTCATTAAAGGAATATGAGCAAGGAGCTAAAAACCAATAGGATTCTAGAAGCATGGAATTCAATTAGGGAAGAAGAATTAATTTTTCTACTAGCATGGGGGAGGAGCTACTAAATCACACAAGAATATCCCAATAATTTATAAAAGAGGTTGAATGTTCATTGTTAAAGATGATAGAAGATAGAAGAGATTTATTATTGATCGATCAATTAAAGATAATATTCTCCTATATTTCTTTTCATTTTTTATACCCTCTCTAGTGATGACACATTATACCTTTTTTGGTTGAGTGAAGGAGAATTTCCCCATTACCTTATTAATGAATTATTTTCTTTAATTATTAATATCTTTTCTTGATTTCCTAATGAATTATTGATTTCCTTATATAATAAAATATTTTCATTGTTCTTTTCACTCAATTTCCATTTTTCTCACTCTCATATTTTCACACACAATCCGCCTAGACATTCTTCACTGATTGTGATGGTGTAGTGGGTTAATCTAGGAGTAATTAGAGATATAAAATAACTAGGCCAGTCAAGATAAGTGATACTATGGTTATTATACTTCCCTATTCAGAACTAAATTACTATTGTATGGTAATATATTAAGGTTTCATCTAATTAGAGAGAATTTAATGGAGATAATTTGAATTATGATTTAATTGGGAAGTGTGGGGGTATCTAAGGTTAGGCCACTTCTTTTAAAAACTAGTTTTAAAACTAATTAAAACACATTATTTAAACATGTTGAACCCATTAAGTGAAATGAAAACATGCATAAAATTCCCTCCTATTTGGAGAAAACTCGATTCCCACTAAGCAAAACACTTTACTTGGGTTCAAAAATTGTTTATTGAGAACGCCTTTATCATATCATTATTAACCAAGCATCGTTTTTGGGGTGGTATACCAGTGTTGATATTTTTATTTTTCTTTTTTCTTTTTATTTAAAATTATTTTGATACATGACAAGGTGTTTTTGAAATCACCTAATTGGTTTTGATCCAGAGGTTGAAAGAAATGTAATGGAAATAATTAGAAATTTAAGGATCACTAAGTATGATAAGAGGGATTTTTTCATAATATCAATGATAGGTGACCTATCCACCACTTATTCATTAACTAGATACACCTTAGTAAGTGAAAATATGAGGAAAATTTAGCATAATTATATAGAATAATTAGAGATTAATATTAACTAAACTTTAAAAAATAATAAATTTTTGTTACAATTAAACAATCAATACGATTGTGAGTGAGGATGTATTCTTAGGTAAATGGGATTTTAATGGTCTATCTAGGATATATTGAGGTTAGTTTTGTTATGATAAATGAATAGGGGTTCAGTTATTGAATCCGCCTTTTTATTTTCTATGAAATCTATAAATGATAACTTTAAACCAATGATAATGGTAGGACTATTCACTTGGGTGTTTAGACTTGGAAAGTGTTGTTCGAGTTTGGAAAGGGGAATAATGAGGTGGTAAGATGATATTTAGGTCCATTTAGTGAGTTTTTATAGTCATGAGTGGTATGTATTAGTATGATGTATGATGTGATAATGACCATGAGTGATATTTTTCAGTCCCTTCATGGTGATAATGACCGTCATGAGTGAGGCATCAGTGCGAGTTGTGGTTGTGTGATTTTTTTGTGATGGTTATTTATTTTTATTGATGTGATCCCAAAATACTACGGGAATGTGTCAGTATATTTGATTAGACCTCCCCAAAGTCCACAAGGATGATTAAGTGTCATTGATTGGACCTCCCCAGCATCTATAAGGATGGGTCAGTGTGATTAACTTTGACCTCCCTAGGGTTTACAGGGATGGGTTGGTATGATTTATTAGACCTCCCTAGAGTTTTCAAGGATGGTTTGGTTTGATTTACTATGAACTCCCCAGATTCCATGAATATGGGTCAGTGTGATAGACGGTGACGTCCATGAGTGGGGAGGGATGAGTCAATGTATTTTATGTGACCTCATTGAGTACACTGAGATGGGTTGGGTGTTTGATGAGGTTGTGACCTTTTTGATAAGGTGTGGGGATTTCTTTGTTTTCTTATGAGTTTCCAAAAAACATTCCTTCTAATAATGAGACATAACAGGTTAGTTTAGATTTTTTGGTGGCCTAGATAGTGAATTATCACTCGGTAGATTTTATGTTTATTTATGTGTTTATTATATTTCATCGCATAAAATTTTATATGTTTGTTTCAATTATGTTAAGGAAATGTTGGTGGTGGCCTACTAGGTTTATAATCACACCCAAAACCGTAATCTCAGTGCACATGCAGCATTTATGGACAAGGATTCAGATGATGGTAAGGGTCCTTCTTAGTATAGTTTTGTAGGAGGGGCATGTTGGTAGAGGTAATGTTAGGAAAAAATCTGGGATCTTTTATAGAGATTCATTTTTATTTATTTTTTATTTTATTATTATATAATGATCTACCTCATGTGGGTATCTTTGAAAACGTTTTTTAATATATAGTATTTTCCATATTATTATAACATGATAAATATTGTTACTTCATCTATATTTTAGTTTTGATTTTTACTTTGAGTGTTGGTTTCATGATTGTGTACTCTAATTTTTTATTTATTACCAAGGGCATAGTCTCCCCATAATTTTTCTTAAGCCCTCGCCACTACTTTATAGCCTATTACATATGGGGAGGTGTACATGAGGTCATGTATCAATCCTTGACCTATACTATGTGATTTAGGTCAATACATTACAAAATGTTATCAGAGACCTTTTTCCATTGTTTGAAAATTGGGAGCTTGGTAGACCGAAGATAGGCGATTGTTAGGACTTGGTACCTAAATTTTTCCTAAGAGTAGCTAACCCATGTACAAGGGAAATCCATGTTTCCAGGGATGGGATTTTTGTTCAGTTTTTTATTTTTATTATTGACCAATTTCATCTTGAATGATACACTTGGTTTTGGTATTGTTGATTTATATGATTTTATATTGGACTAATTGGAAACAGTGAGCGAGTTTAGGCATCATGAATAGAAACATAGGTTAAAATTTCATGTGCTTGGTTTCTTATTGTTGATGGAGGTTTAAATTAATTAAATAAAAACAATAATACATTCAATGCTTTCCCAAATACATTATTGGTGACACTTAGTTTACTTAACATGAGAATGTTATGATCTTATTGTGTACATGTCCCTATGACTAACGACCAAGTATCAATGTTATAGAATTGAGCCTTGATTTTATAGGTGGGTATTATTTTTGTGTGTTCCTTCCTTTGGCATGTCATGTATAGTTAATGATATTTAAGTGTTTTTAAAAACGAAAATTCTATTTTCATAAAATATGTTAAATGATTTTCAGGTATTTTGGTTTCTAAAGGGTTTTTTTAATTCCAAGTGTTTTTGAAAAAAATTTATAGTTTATTTTTGGGTGAAAAAAAATGTCTTTAATTCACAAACATGACTAAAAAATAGCCCTACATCCATGAACTTATATCCATGGTCAGTGAAACCATGTCCATAGGTATGTCTATCATCACAGTCCAATAAGGAACATAGAAGTAGGTATTCTTATTTTAGATTATGTCCATGGTATACATGGACCATAGAAATATATGGTTTTGAGAAACCCCCAATAATGTGAGAGATAGGAAAGAAGGGGGTGGAAAAAGTCATATGGCCATTGGTCCAGATTTTCTCCATAGTTCATACAGAGCATGGAAATAATATTCCATCAAAATCCATACAACCATGGTAAATGGAGACTATAGAATTTGTTTATGTTACTTCCATGTCCCATGTAGACCATGGAAATAGGATTACATCCAAACCTACAACCTTGATCCATTTAAACTATGTCCATATATTTGTCATACCCACAATAATTGTTTAATTTTTTAAAATATTAATAATTATAATTATATAAAATTATATAAAAAATATATATGTATGTGTATATAAATATATATATATATATACATGTAGTCAAATTTAGTTTAGTGTTAAAGTCTTATAAGAACTGTAGAATAGGTTATAGAACCAAACCTTAATGGATTTATTTAATTTTTATAAAGGCTAGGACCATGGTCTAGTGGACCATAAAATTAGAAGAAATTGGAATATAGCATGTAGCCTATGGCTATGGTCCATATAGACCATGGTCATTGAGGACTTAAGTCCATGACCATGGTCCATGTGGATCATGGACTTAGGCTACAGTCATGGTTTTGGGCCTATTACCATGGTGTTAGACCCTGAAAATAGGCCTATTTTATAATTGTGAAAGTATTTTCAAGTGAAAATAGGATTTATGTACTTAAATGGTTTGAATATGGTTCCCAAAATGTTTTGGTTGAACAAGTTTTTTGACATAAAACTTCAAAAGTTGTAAATGTATTATTGTACTAATACATGATTTTAGTGAGGCTTATTTGACACTTTAAAATAGGTTTATATGTTGATTATGTGAGAACCTCTTAAAATCCCATTGTTTATTTTTTTTTAGGTGGCTTTTGTCCTAAGGGGTACACTTTATACCAGTTGAGTGGTTTAGTGAATAGACACTTTTTAGGGGATGGGATTGGATTTGGTTAGTTGGTTTGTCTTGGTGATTTGGTTAGTGATGGAACCTCAAAAAAGGAACAATAACTTGTGAGGTCACATTTTGATGGATGTTTGGATCTATCTAGAATTAGTGGAGCGGTATTATGGAAGGATGGTGGTTATGTGAGATCTGAGATAGATGTGTTCCCTCTAATTATTAAGAGAGCAGGGTGTTTATTTGGGTAGAGACCTTTGCGTTATATGGTTTTTTGTGTGGTGTCTTCCTAAACTATTGAAATTTGGTTTTAGGTGTGAGATCTGGGCTAATAGTAACATAGGAAAATGGTTTCTCTTTTCATCCATTGGTTATATGCTTATGAGTGGGATGGCCGGGCTTCAAAAACTTTAAGGGCTGTGCGGGTGGGTTTTTCTTCTTATTGTGTGTTGCAAGTGAGTGAGACATTGTGGTTCTAGGTGTTTGGTAGTGTGTTACCTAGGTTTTAGAGAACTTATGTGGTTATTCTTGATTATTATATGACTAAGAATTTTTTTTTGTTCAGGGCCTTGGGAGAAGATCAAGAGTGAATTTTATAAAATTAGAGTAGCCAAGAGATGAAATGATTCTCCCTACAGTGGTTCATAACGTGAACCATGTGTTCAAGATATAAAAGGTCTCCTGGGAAACCCTTTTTGAAAGGATAACATGGGTAAGGTGGAATTTTTAGCTTTTTTTAAAAAATTGGAAACCAAAATTGGGCTTTTGAGTGAGATGAGGCCGTTAATTATTTCTTTGAGTGTCCTAGTCCATGAGATACATGTTGGTATTGAGGTTTGATAAGAGGTGGCATGATTTTAAAAGAATTTTGGAATGTATTTGAGGCCCCGGGTTGTAAGGTTTTAGGAAATTTGGGTTTTCATAAGGTTCATTTGAGAATAGACATCAGGTGAGTAGTTTTCGTTGGCAAGTAGTGTCAGTGGGAAGTTTCTTATAGAGTATTAGGTGCAGTCTGAAGTGCCTCAGTTGATTAGTTCCTTAGTGAACTACCATAAAAGTAGGCATTTCATGAATCTATATATCTTTTCATGGTGTTTCCACATAAAGAAAATTGGTTTCATGCCATTTGGTTTTTATGGAACTTGTTCTAGGTTCATGGAGGAGTGTATGAAGTTTATGGTGATCATCAATAAATCTATGGTTGAGAATATTGGACCAGTGGAAATGTGGTAATTGTAGTGATAGTTCTGAAATGGAAATTGAGGCCTCTATATGGAAGAGTATCTATGGTTGAAAATGGGTTAGGGGGGGTTATTAGCTGAGGTAGGCTCATACGATGATCAGACATGTTGGTGCCTCTATGGGTATAGTGTGGTTTAGCAGTGGGAGTCCTTGGGATTTGTGGGTTAGCGGTTGGGGAACATCATGGAAATTATAGTTTCCTTTTTTGGATGATATTTATTGTTTCATAGGAGTTATTTTATGTAGTTGGGTATAAATGAAGATTGGGTATTGGAAAAATCGAGTAGGGTTTGTTGATCCATTAGAAATGTAAGACCTAGGATTAATGCCTTGGGTTGAGGTTTTCAGGACTAATGGAAAAGGTGGAAATAGAATGGGACCATTTATAATGTTTAACCCCAGTATTAGAGTTTTATCAATGTGTAGGTGTTGGAAATCCAATGTTGGGAGGAAATCTTATGGATGGTGACCCTTGTATAGAAAGGGTGTAGATTGATATTTAATTGTGTAATACCAAGGTTATCTAAAAAGGTGGTGCTTGTTGTTTCTTCCAAAAATTATTTCATGGTTAATGGTTTTGTGGTGGAACTAAAAGAAATCAATGAGTCCTATGTCTAGTTATTTTTTGAATGTTTTTGTCTTTTTATTAGATTAGACTAGTGCTTTTGAAATCAATGGAATTCATAGTGATGTTGTGTGACATACTTGAAAGTTTTATGGTTGTTGGTAGGAACCAGTGGAGATATTATAGAAAAAGTGTTGTATTTGTGTGATAGTGAAAAATTATATGGCCCTTGAGTTGAATCTATCAGGATTCAGAAATGTGAGCTTATTCAAGAAGTGTTACTGGTGCTCGTGAGTGTCAGTGTTCGATTAAGAGTGAGGAAAGTTTGTGCTTGTGGTCCAATGATAATATATATTTTGTGGTTAATATCAGGAGTGATGTATATGTGAACCTAACCAATTGGTAGGTGTTGGTTGTAATAGTATTTTTTTGTAAGAGGCCTAGTTGTATCGATATATGAGAGGTTCCTATATGGGGGTATCAATTGGAAGCAGTCAGGTGTGAGCTACTGGAACTGACCAATGGAATTAAGAATGCACTATTATGAAGTATTTTTTTGGGATCTATTGTATTCATTAAATGATTCAAGGTGTGAAATTTGATTCTTCATGTGGTTCGGGGGTGAATCATGTGAAAAAATGTGGTGGAGGTGTCATTTTGTGAAGCCAGTGATTAGGGAAGAAAATAAAGTTTTCATTGTGGTTTGAGGGTATGAGTAGGACCATGAACTAGAGTTAATTGGTAAGAATTCCAAGTTGGGGGTAGGTTTATCTTTTTAGGTGCATCCAGTTCATGTATAGGAATGAAGTGAGGAAAGGGGTACTAGTAAGCTCAACGCCTCTCATTAAAGTGTTGTGGTAACATGAACATATTTTGGAAAGGGTATGATAGTGGGAGTTAGATGTTCGTACCTATAGTCTAGGTTATTTAGAGGAGAACCAAAGAGACACTTATCTAGGATGAGAGCCTTTATAGTTTTAGTTTGTAATGACCCTCAATTTTTAAGGCATTTTATGTTTTATCATTTATACTAAACATGTGTATCTTGGTATTTTCGGGATATTCAAGGTATTGGGGGGACTCAGAAGTGGGTTTAAGAGGACTGATATAGACCTACAGTAATTTGGGAACTATAGGAATCATTTAGTAGTGTGACATGTGTTTTTCTCCATGAAAAGGTTAGTCCTAGGATTGGGGGGGGGGTTCTCGATACTTACACGGTGTGAAATAATGATTAACACTATAAACTACTTTTTGGGTGTATTTTTAAGTGGAAAGATCATATTTTCATTTTAAATACCTTTATTTACTTCCCTTTATTATTCCATAGACCCCATGAAAACCATGTGGTGTTGGGGCTTCCTCTTTGGTTATTTTGGAATACTCCTCATTTCTTGGTCAATTAAAGCATCGTTCATTGCAATTGGTTCCTCTTAGTGGGTCGTAGAATTTTTATTTCCTAAATGATCCTTTCTTCCTCTATTTATTATTTTTCTTATAATTAATGATAATATCTATATTTTATGGCCATTTTTATGGAATAGTCCTGATTATATTATTGTACGTGGTGATTATTAGAGATTTACATTCTTTTCACTTAAGGTAGAAAGTTATTACTATGTTATGAAATTTATATGGAATTGTTTCCATGATTTTAATGTGGGTGTGTATGTAGCAATATGAGACCTATGTTTTTGGTTTCAAGTGAGTGAGTGGGGTTTTTATCGGTGTAGTTGGTCTCTTAGAGGGGGAGTGAAACTTTTATGCCTTAAAATTGATGAACACAAGCCTTAGATTGGGTATGTGGTTAAACCTATCCTCTTAGGTAAATGGGCTTGGAATGTGTCATTTGGGCATTGTTTTGGTTAGTGTGTTTGGTATAAATATTTAAGGTATTTGGATAGTGAATCCATTTATTTGTGTTCCTTGAAATTGATGAATAATCCTAGTGATAATCATAAGGCTATCTTATTGGGAGTTTGTGATTGGAAAATGTCATTTAGGTTCATAAAGGGATGGATTGAGGTGGTAAGAGAGTGTTTGGGTTCATTTGGTGATGTGTTCTAGTCATGAGTGGCGTGTATTATCTTGAATAATGATGTAAGGATGACCATGAGTGATATGTTCCAATCCTATTATGGTGATGATGTCCTATACGAGTGGGTCATCAAGTCAGTTTGTGGTTGTGCGAGTTTCCCTTTCTTGTGTAATTTTTGTGTCTGAGATGATTATTTCCCACTTCTTGATGTGACCTCCCCAGAGACTATGGAAATGTCTTGGTGTTTTTGATTAAACCTCCCCATATTCTATGTGTATGGTTCATTGTGATTGATTGGATGTCCCCATATTCCATGGGGATCGGTTGGTATTATTAATTATGCCCTCCCCAGAATCCACATGGATGGGTCGTGTGATAGATTGGGCCTCCCCATAGTATATAGGGACAGTCAGTGTGATTAAATATAACCTCACTAGATTCTAATAGGTTGTATTGGTGTGAATTATTGTAACCTCCTTGAGTGGGCATGGATGGTTTAGTGTGCTTGACGTGGCCTCCCTAAATACGCAAGGATGGGTTGGGGTGTTTGATAAGGTGGTGACATTTGTGATAAGGAATTAACCACCTATTATGTATGACTATGAGTTTAAAATATAAATTCCTTCTAGAAATGATCCAAAGAAGGTTGTTTTAGGGTTCATGGTGTCCAAGTTAGCACATGATCTCTCGATGGGTTGTATGTTTATTTATGTGTTTATTTTAGTTCATTGCATACAATTGTATATAATTGTTGAACTTATGTTAATGACTTGTTAGTTGTGTCCTACTAATTTTATACTCACACCCTACATGGGAATCTCCGTGGTCATGCAGTCCTTCTGTCCAGGGATTTAGATGAGGGAAAGGGCCCTACATAAGGCAATTGTGTGGGAGGAGAAAGTTGGTCAAGGTGATGTCAGGACATACTCTAGGATCTTTTATAAAGATGCCTCTTTATTTATTTTTTATTTAATTATTGTATATAAATATGTTACATGCATGGATATTTGTTGATAAATTGTACTAGATTTTTTTCCCATATTGTTATAGCATGACATTTATTATTATTGTTTTGGAATTTTATTTCTTTTTTCTACACTGATTATTGCTTCTGTGATTGTGTACATTGATTTTTTTATTTATTACCAAGGGAATGGTTCTACCATGGTGTGGTTTCAGAACTCTCCACTATTTAGAATCCTATTATGTATTGGGAGGCTAGAGTGAGTTAATCTGGTGCTCCTCAGCTAAGACAGGGTGATCCAGGCTAAGGAATTACAAAACGGTATAAGTGCCCTTTTTCTTTTTTCTGGATATTTTGGGATTTGTAAACAGAAAATAGTGAATTTTTAGGATTTGTTATGGAACTCATTCCATGAATTAACTAATCCATGCATGAGAAAATTCCATGTTACTAGATATGGTATTGTTATTAATGAATTTATTTACTACTGAATGATTTCACCTCGAATTATGCACTTGGTTTTGGTATTGATGATTTAGGGGATTTTCTCTTAGCATGATTGATAAGAGTGGGTGAGTTAATGCATCATTCATAGTCTTGTAGGTTTACTTTTCATGTGCTTGTTTTCCTGTGGTTGATGGTATAGCAACCCATACTTTTCATACATAGATATTACATTTTATTAGATGAATATTCATTATAGATCATAGGGATCCCTTTTAGAATAATACCGGTCTAGCATATTTAGAATCATCGATGCATAAAAAACTAGTTAATAAGAATATCCCATTAAGTTATACATAACTATCACCCTTATTATACATATTAATCCTAAAACCTTTCTTCATAACCTGGGGAAAGGAAACATAAGAAAGGGTGATCTCAAAAGCTCAGTAATAGTAAGAAAGGGAGATATCAATGATCACATAAGCATAACATGAGTATAAAGGTATGAGAATGTGAGCATAAAATTTTAAATCCATACCATGTATATCATATATCATAATCTTGAGTCATGGAATGAATCTTGTAAGTTCATAAGACATAAATCATAAAGGAATCAAAGAATATGAGCCATGAGAGCATAAAATTGGCATAATATGAGGAATTATGGCATACACATAAGAATAGAAAATAATTTTCTTAGTATAAAGGATTAAATATGAGGACTATCATAGTGGATTGTATTCACTCCCCAAACTATCATAGTTGTAAAGGTTCACCCCCAAGACTATTTCAGTGGATAAAGTCCCTTACTAAACTGGGTGCACTCCCTCCCATTCTAGTATTTTTTATCACATGAGATATCAATCATTACCCAATGCATTGAATGGATATATAATTCTAGTACCACCTATACTTGGTTATAATTTAAACACCAACCTTATTTATAACCTAACCACTATCCTCGATTATAACATAAACACAATCTTTAGTTATAACATAAACACAAGATAATAGAATGGGAGGGAGTTCACCTATTTTAGTTATCACATAATTAAAACCACACATATTCTTTACATGAGATAATAAAACATTCACCATATTATAACATCATAACCCATGTAAAGAAAATGGGTTTTATAAACATTTTATCCTTCATTATAGAATAACCCATGGAAAATAAATGGGTTTTATAAACATCTCATCAATATAAAAATTAAAAAATCAGAGAAAGATTAATAACAGAATAAATAGATAATATACCAATTAAATCATAATTAACACCAAATGATGTTATCATATATGAAAATTCCTTTAAAATATCACTGAAACATTTCTTGAAGAAAATAACCATTCCATTTTGAAAATCACTTTTAAAATAAAAATATTTCCAAATATTATGGAAAATTTTTTCTTTGAAAATAACCTTGGAAACCTTTAAAGGAATCTTCAAAAAATTTATTGGATATTATGGTGTGATATTATATTCATGATTTATAAGTTAAAATAAAACATTACACTATGGAAGTAAAAAAGTACCTCATTTGAAAAATGATAAGAATATTCCTTTTTGAAACCATTTTTTTAAAGTAAAACATTGGTAAAATGAATTTAAACAATCATAGTATAATATTAAAAAACTAATTTAAAATATTTTTATAAAACATGGATATAGAAGAAAAATATTTTTTGATTGAAGAGATAAATAAATCCAATTTTACTTAAAACATATTTTTATTCTATTGATTTATTAAGGTGGGAAAAATAAAATGGAAAATGTGTCATTAAGACATAACCATAGGATAATATAATTCATCAGTTTTTTGAGAGATATATCATAGTATTTCATCTTTGGAAACTTAATTATAAACAACATCAATAAATAATGATATTGTAACATATATCACTCTGATAAAATTTGAATTATAATCCTTAGAAAAGAATAAAATTAAAAGAAACTTTAAATATCATTAAAATAAATAAATTCATGAGATATCATTTAAAATGTGATGTATATACACCTCATAAAATAATATAGGTGCATGACATGACATATGTCCCAAAGAAGATAATTTGTGACGAAATACCTTACCTTAGGTCTATATTCTTTCATCCGTATTGGAACCTAAAATATAATACATATAGATTTATTATACATATATTATAGAAAAAAACATATATATATATATATATATATATCATACCATATAATATTTTCTTATAACCTTTTATCACCCATTTCTTAACAATTCTTTATTAAAATCATTGTTCTGGTTGATATCTGCTTCGTTTTACATGTATGTTTTGGTTCAGTAGTTTTGGTAATTGTACTTTGATCATAGTTCCATAATCTCTATAATTTTAATCATGATAATAATATAATATATATTCATTATATACCTATTTAGATTCATTCATAAAATTAGATATTGAAAAATGAATTACACCATTCATGGAGACGGTAGGTCACACATATGCATGAATATTCTTTTCATTTTTTAACAAATTGAACCAAATAATGGTAAATAATGAATCCCCATTAAATAATAATTATTATATCATATATATATATATATATATATATATATATATATTCATTAAATTCGTCCTTATTATCATCCATGTAAAATGGAAATGAAAAGAGATCACATCACTTTGTAGAGGTGGTATTCACACGTATGCACAATCAATATTATTGTTTCCCAATGGTTTGGAAGGTAAGAAGGTATATATGATATTATAATTATATAATTATAATTATTTCATTATTATCACATATATATATATATATAAATTAAACCCATAAAAATTCTCATTCATAAAATATGATGATGAGAAATTAATAGTACCACTTTGTTAAGACGGTAAGTCATACATATGTACAAGTGATACTTTCACTACCTAGTTGATGGAAAGAGGGTGAATAAATGTTGTTTCATAATAATAATAAAACTTTAGTGTATTTTTAATACTAAATTTATTATTTTATAAAAAATATAACATATTTATAGTATGTGAAAGAAGAATTAAAAATAAAGTGATTTGTTAATAAGATTACCTATCCTTCGAAAGAACTCTAGATATCCTCTTAAGAATCCTAGGGTTGGTCTTTTTGGAGGACCATAACCTCTATAATGTGAATAAGAAATTTTATAATGGATTTTAGTAGGGTTTGTTCAATATAGAAGTCTCAAAATCATATAAAGAGGAGAAAGGAGAGGTTCTCTTTTATAATTGAGGTGTGGGGTACTTTCAAAATTTCTTAAAAGATTAAAATATATTAGGGTAATTCTATATCTAAAATGCCTCCAAATGTATAGGTATTCGAATATAAGGTTTTATGGTGTTAGAATCTCATCAACCAATAAAATTTATATTGGTTTATGTGGTGTTTCAAACCATATTTTTGGTTTAACCCCTTAGTTAACCAATCTTAGAATTGTCTACAGTAATGTATTTTTCACTATTAAAAGGTTATAATTTTATTATTTTTAAATAATTTAATAACATATTTTTTTTATTAAAATCATAAACATAAATTTTAACACAATTCATTTAATTTGACTTAAAGGGGACAAAGAAAAATTTTGAATTCAATTATAATACTTTTATACATCATTAGAATATTTTATTTATCTAAAAAATTAATGTAATAATATAACTCACTCAAATTATATTAATTTTAGTATTTTTAAAATTGTTTATTTTATTTTTCTATTAATTAAATAAATACTTCATTGGTGTTGTATAAGCATTTAAGGTAATTTTATAATTTCTAAAAATCATAAATAAATATCAATCCTGAAAATAATTTCATTAAGCTCAAAATAGATAGTTATATTCATTCAAAAATTTATTTTTTCCTTATGTTGGAACATATGATATATTTAAAACTAAGAGAGTGATATTTTGTAATTTTAGTTGATTAAAATATTATATTGGAAATTTTCATGGAAACGTGTCCCTTAAAAAATTAAATTTTAAGCCAAAGGTGATAAGGGTAGAATTTTATTCATCCAATAATAATTAGGATTAAAAATTATAGCCTTATCACTTATTTTTAGCCTAGATTAACCCAATTTATCCTTTATTGAGGTGATAAATTTTACCATGATTACTATTCATATTGACCAAAATTAAAAAAGATCTATTCACCAAATTTGAACCTCAATATTCTAAATATGGAATTAATTTTTTCAAATTAAATTCCTATAAGTGTCAGAAATTAATTTTAAAATAAGCATGTAACATGCGATGAAAATCGCTTTTTTGAAAAATACTTTTTTAGGCATAAAAATTGATTTATTCTTATTACATGACTAGAAAAATACTAAAGGAATGTTAAAACATTTTATTGACTATATAATATATAAATTTAATTAAAATCATTAAAAAATAGTGATCAATTAAATTTATTAAGATGAAAGCACATTAGGAACATAAAAATAGTTTTTCAGAAAGATTCCTTTTTACATATTAAAAAATTATACCAAATTCAAACATAAAATTGATTATAATGAATATAATTTAATTATTTAAAATATAATAGAAATAAATTTACTTTAAAATAATTTTAAAACATAATTTAACTATGTACATGATTGAAACAAAACACATTTTTCAATAAAAATCTGTATTTTCACTATTCACTAGAAAATCAATCTTTTTGGAAAAATTACAAAGAATTATCCTAAGATAATTTTGGTATTATTATTTAAAAAATATAATTAATTTTATGAAATAAAATTTTTAGGTCTCAAAAATTAAATATAATATTTTCTCATAAAAATAAATAAAAATCATTTTTGAAGGAGAACATGTTTTTTTGAAGAATAAAATGACTTTAATAAAAATTGAGTTATTATTTACTAAACATTAATCAATATATTTATATTTAGTATGAAATTTATATATTTTTTGTAAATTATTTAATCATATTTATACTTTCCAATTTAGTGGCTAGGTTATAACAGTCATATTTAAATAATAAGATTTCATGGTTCATTTAGGCTCAGTGTTGAATATCTTGTACACTATCAAATATAGTGTTCTTTGAAAGTATTATAGTACTATATATGGAGGTTTAAATTAATTAAATTATAGTAATAATATATTTTTTATTTTTTCAAATACATTATTGGTAACATTTAATTAACTTAACGGGACCTCATTATGATCTTGGTGTGTACATGTGAATATAACTAACATGTAGGTATCTATAGTATGGACTTGAGCCTTAAGTAGGTAGGTAAATATTATTTTTTTCATTCATTACTTTGTATTTGATGTTTTGATTAATCTTTTTAAGTGTTTTTTAAAACGTAAAATCGCTTGGCATAAAATGTGTTAAATGTTTTTCAGACATTTTTGTTTCTAAAGGATTTTTTGAATGCTAAGTGTGTCAAATGGTTTTTAAGGTTTTATTTTGAGTGAAAATAAATATGTTAATTTCATAAAGGATTTTCAAGTTAAGTGTGGATTTAAATATTTAAATTTCTTGAACATGGTGGCCAATTTTTTTTGGTTGAACTAGTGTCTTGAAATGAAATTTTAAAAGGGGTAATGGCTTAGTGTACTAAGATAGGACATTACCAAGTATTTTTTATCACTTTAAAATAATATTTTATGGTGTTCATGTGAGACCCCCATATAATCCCCTTAATTGTGGTGTTTTATATTGATTTTGGCATAAGGGGCATACTTTATATTGGTTGTGTGGTTTGGTGAATATCCACCCTTTAGGGTATGGGAATGAATGTGGTTCTCCAGTTTGTCTTAGAGTTTTATTTAGTGATAGAACCTTGAAATGGGTATTCTTGCATGTAAGGTCACCATTTAATAGTTCAATAGATCTCTATAGAGTGAGTATAATGGTTCTATGTAAGGAAGGTGGTTGTGTGAGACCTAAGCTATATGAAATCCCTCTATTGGTTGAGCTAATAGGGTATTGATGTGGGTAAATACCCATTATTTAGATGGGTTTTTGAGTTGACACCCTATATAGTTTAAATGTGGATATAAGTTTGAGAGTTAGGATAGTAGAAACATCAGAAAATACTTTCACTTATCATCCATTGGTTTAGTATTGGTGAATGGGATGGTCGAGCTTCATAGGCCTTGACGGAAGTGAGGTTGGATTTTTCACCTTTTTGTGAGTGTAAAGTGAGTGGGATGATGTAGTTCAAGGTGTGTGGTAGTGAATGACCTATGTTATAGAGACTTTAAGTGATGATTATCAATTTTTATGGGACCAAGAATTTGGTTTGTTGTTTAGGGATTTAAGAGTAGCTCAGGTGTGATTTTTTGGAAATTAGAGTGGGAAAAAACTAAAATTATATTGCCTATACTAATTCATGACATGAACCATGTGTTCAGTTTGTGAAAGGGATCCAAGACAGAATATTTTTAGATGGTTATTATGGATAAGGTGGATGGTTTGTCTTGTGGTTTCATCTTAGAAACCAAATTTGGGCCTTTGAGTGAGACGAGGATGCTAATTAATTCTTGGAGTGGTAAAGACCATGTGACACATGGTGGTCTTAAGGATTGATAAGAGTTTACATTATTAGAAAAATAATTTTGGTATGTATTTGGGGCGCTGGGTTATAAGGTTCAAGGAACCTTGGGCATTCAAAATGGTCATTATAGAATGGCCTTTGGGTGAGTAGTTTGGTCTTGGCATGTAGTTGTAGTGGGTAGTTTATTCTAAAGAATTATGTGCAATCAAAAGTGCCTCGAATGGGAAATGCCTTAGTGAACTACTCTAAGAACGGGAATTTCATGAATCTATGGATCATTTCATGGTGTGTTTTTGTAGAGTAAATTGGTGGTGTGCCATTTGGTTTCTATGGAACTTGTTCTAAGTTCATAGAGGAGTGTGGAATGTCTATGGTGATCATCGATAAATCTATGCTCAAGAAAATTGGACTAGTGGAAAGGAAGTGGGTGTAGTGATAGTTATGAAATGGAAAATGAGTTCTCCATGTGGTATATTATCATTGGATAATAATGGGATAAGGGTAAGGTCTTATCCTAGGTAGTCTAAGATAATGATAATTCGTGTTGGTGAGTCTATTGGTGGAGTGTGGTTTAACATTATGAGTTCTTGGGATGTGTGGGTTAGAAGTTGGGGACTATTATGGAAATTCAGTTTTCTATTTATGGATTAGGTTTTTTTGTATCATATGAATTGGTTCATATGGTTAGTCAAAAATGGAAACCGAGGATCATCCAAATAAAGAAAGGATTTTTAATTATTTAGTGATGTAAGACCCACTATTAGTGCCTTGGGTTGAGGATGTTGCGACTAGTGGACAAGGAACCTATCCAATAGAACGTTATAGAATATTGAACCTATATATTAGTGTTTTATTAGAGTGGTGGTGAATAAAATCCCATGATGGGAGGTAGTCATGTGGATAGTGATCCTTGTGAATGAAGGGCAGAGATCATCATCGATTTGGGTGATGTTGAGGTTGGATAAAAAGTTAGTGCTTATCATTTGGTTCCAAAAAGTATGTTGTGGTTTATTTTTTTGTGTTGGTGTTGTGATAATAAGTGATTATAGTGGTTGGTGGGTTTTGGAAATCCATTTTGAGGTTTTTAGTTCAATGTGGTGGGTTAGGAATCATAATAATTTCTAGCGATGGTGTGCGAGGTACCAAAAAGTTTGACCGTTGTTAGAACTAACTAGTAGATCTCTTGTGGATAGAGTTTCAAAATCATGTGTTGGTGAAATTTTATGGGTCCCTTGAGTTTAATATGTTGGGATTTGGAAATGTGAGTATGTTCAATAAGTGTTATCAGTTCCTGTGAGTTTCAGCTTTCAGCTGATAACTAGGATGGTGTTTAGCTACTAATGTTGTTCCAACATATCCCATCGACTTTATGTTTTTATGATCTTAAAAAACAATCATATGTTTCCAATAATTTTTTAAGTGTTTTTATCAATATTTAATCTTATTTATGTCAATTTTACCGTAAATAATTTTTTTTGAAGATTGTTTAAATTTTCCTAAGTCTGGAAAATTTAGTTGTGTAGAGACATTGGTTAAACGGATATTTGGATACACTAAGAAATTGGCTATGTCAATTTCTTATATGAATAATATGACTATGAAAATTGCCTATATCATAGATTTTGCTACATGAAAATCAACTACATAGTTGAATTGGCTTTGTGAGAAAATTTTATACCGATTGAACATCTATGTAGAGTAATCAACTATGTAATTTGGATCCTTTTGGCTATGTGATTTAGTTATCTATGAGATTTTTTTATTTGAGTAAGATGGCTATGTAATTTTCCTACGTGAATAAATATTCTATGGGATGAATGTATATGTGGATCAATTCAGCTATGTAAATTCAAATTTTTGGAATTTCAATATATGGTGATCTAGATTCAGCTATGTTGTTCTAAAACTTGAGTATTTATTACTATTGGAATACTTTAAGTGAAAATTAATTATTCCATCGATGCATTAAATATTGGACTATCTCTTATGGTAAAATAGATTTTTCAAAAGGTTTATGTATCAAGAAAAGAAAAAAGTATAGATTATTTTATTTCTCAACACTTTTTGCTAAAGTATTTATTAGAAAAGGATATCTAGAGTTTTACCCCAAGACCATAATTTATGGGATATCATGTTTTTCAATAGTAAGTGAGAATATAAGAAATAGTATTCAAATAATAGAAAATATAAGTAACAAGAAAAGAATTAATCACTTTCTCTCTCTCACTCACTCTTAAAGCTTTATGTGATGTTTCACTATATTAAAAAAATAAGAAAAATAAAGTTATATATAGTTGTGATATCAAGATAAATCTTGTTGTATTTTATAAGACTCTCCTTGAGCTATACTTCCTTTTTATTATTTCTCTTGGAGTACTCTTCTCTTTCATCAGTCACATCTTGCATCTGTGTGCTTCATTTTATAAACATTCATTATTCTCTTTTATCATTGGAAGTGAGAACTCTAGGTGCTGAGTGTTGAAGGATGGTGTTTTTTAAAGCATTGTAGGATACTAGAAAAATCTCCAAGTTTTGTATCAAGTAATGTATTCTTGTACTCAGTCGAACAGTCCCTAAGAATATTATCAGTTTAGTAAAATCACCAAACTCTATGGAGTTGAGCATTGGTGGATTGGACTGGGGAATTTATTCCCCCAAACCATTATAAATCTATTATGTTTGATCTTATTTCTTAATTTTTTTATTTTCACCAATTTCTTTCAAGAATAAAATATCATGACCTATAATAAATTAAAAGACGGTGGTTTTAAGTCATGAGAATTCCAAGAACTCAATTCACCCCCCCTCTTGAGTCTTATAGTATTTGTTCTGTGACCAAAAATTGGTATCAAAGGTTATGGATTTTGAGTTATCAACTCTAAAAGGTTGAAGTCTTAAGATCATATCCAAATGGATTCTATAGCTGACAATAGATAAGTTATGTCTATGGTAAGATCTCCCTATTTAAATGTAGAAAATTATGGTTGTTGGAAGGAATGGATGATTATCTTCTTGAAAAACCATAGTCTAAAGTTTTACATGAAAGCTGTTAAGACTTATACAATTATTTAAGTAGATCCAAAGAAATGGGATGCTACTTTAGATAGAAAATATGATCTGAACTCCAAATTTATGAATATTATTATATTCCTACATGGTTCAGATGAGTTTAATATATTTTCTCAATGTGCTATAGAATATGAGATATGGAAAACCATATCAAAGTCTTATAAAGGTACTAATAATGTGAGGTGACTCATATATGACACCAAAAAGATGAATTTTTACATATTTAGAATGATTTTTAGTGAAATCATAACACATATGAATAGAATGTTAATAAATATTGTGAATAATTCTTCTTCTCTTGGAGCAACAGTTCCTGAATTTGATCAAGAACTAAAAGTTATTAGAGGTCTTCCATTGAAGTGGAGTGTAATTTCATCTACCATTAGGAAATACATTGACAATAAAGGTTTAAAGATAAAAAATATCATTGGAACACTCATGATTTTTGAGGAATAAATGTAAGGTGAATCTAGTGATCATATAATGATTAAAAATGAGAACACTTCTTTGAAAATGTTTACTTTAAAATATTACAATAAGTGTAAAGGAATACAAAATTTTGACTCATCTGATGAAGATACTTCAAATAGTTATGCTTTAGATAATGATCTTTCTCAATTTTCAAGGAAGTTAAAAAATTTATGCAATAATAGAATAATATTTGACAAATCCTCCAAAAAGTACAATATATATGATGGAAGTTATAAAGAAGTAAAGTGTTGTGATTGGAAAAATCTTATACATGTCAAACTTGAGAGTCCATAACTTCCAGACAAAAATAAATCTGATAAGAAGTACAAATGGAAACCAAAATTCAAGAATATGAGAAAAAGATCTATTAAGGACACATGGAGTTCTTCTGAGGATTCTATTAAATAAAAATATTTTTAATTAAAAGCTGAAATTTCAAATCAAAATGAAAACATGTGTTTTATGGAACAATCTGATGAGGTACACTAATTTAATTCTTATGAGCATGAATTTAATTCTAAAACTGAAGATTTTTATTTTCTAGAACTCAAATAATATTTGGTAATTATATAAAAAAAATTAATGATTTAAAAGAAAAAACCTTGAAAAAATCTTATAATGTTGTTTTAAATTAAAAATATTACTTAAAAAATAGACCTAAAAGTTAAATAAAAAATCATGTTACTACTTGTGTTGAATATGGTAATAAAACTAAAATCTTACAAAAAATAATTTCCAGACATTAAATATGATGAAATTGTTGTTAAAAAAGTAGAAAATTACCTAAACCAAATCTTTGGTATTAATAAATTTAGAGAGAAAAGTTTATAATATAAAGCAAATATAAAAAACCAAAGCTAAATAAAATTTATTTTGTGCCCAGTTCAAAGAAAAAAACTTTTATAAATTTATTTATTTTTATTTTAGAGAACCTAAACACTGTGTTCATGGTTTTTGTTTAAGAAACCCTTGGTTTTTTGGGTTAAGAATTATTTTATTTTAATAATTTTAAAAAAAATCAGTGTTATAATTTCTAGATGGCACAAAAAGATTTTATTTTCAAACTATTTGGTTACTAACCTTTTAGGACCCAATAGAATATGGTTACAAAATCAATTTCATGTTTTATTTGTATTTATAGGGAAAAATTTATAGGAGCATCACACTACTGGAAAAGGGTTTTATCCCCACGAAACTATTCCCACGGTTTATCAAACCGTGGGAATATGCATTTTTTGTTTATCAATACCCACGGTTTTATTAAAACCATGGGTATTCAATCCACAATTTCACCCCCCCCCATTGGGATCTCCTCCTCACTCTCACACTCCCCCATTGGTTCTCCTCCTCCCCTAGGTTCCCGACCTCAGCCTCCGACCCTCTTCACCCCTCCCCGACCACTGCCTCCTGGCTATCCGACCTCTGCCTCCCAGCCCTCTACTCCCCTCTCTAACCTCCGCCTCCCGGCCATCCAACCACCGATTCCCGACCATCTCATCCCCTATCCGGCCTCCACCTCCGCTCCCGAACTCGACCTCCCAGCCTTCATCTCCACCTCAACGTCTCGGCCTCCGTCTCCCTTCCTCCAGATCCAGCGACGTTCCCCTTCCCCCTGTCGGATCCCTCTCCTCCAGCAACGTCCCATCCGATTCATTCCATTTAGGTTTGTAATTTTTTCTCCTTGATTTTTTATTCTTTTTAAACTAATAACTTATTCTTATATAAAATGCCTCAGTAAGTTGACTACACAATTTCTGCTAGCTGATTTTCATTAAATAAGTGGCTGATTTTTATTTCCCCTAGTCATTTCACTTCAATTTCCCTCATTTTTCTAGAATTTCTTGTATTTTTTTTTGTAGATGTCATTCTTATTAGGGTATATACAAATTTATCCAAAGCTTCAAAATTATTTTTGACCGATTATGGTCGATAGAGAAGAAAATAAATCAACCCAGCTAACTGTAGTGTGTAAATTTCTGATAACTTCTTGTCCAAATGTTCAAAATTACTTAAATGTTCACTTAGATTCTCTATGAATGATTTTCCTATGGATTTCTTGGGTTCATTATTTTCTTCATGTAAGATTCATATTTATCAATTTTATTATTTAACAAATATTATTACTGGTCATAAAACTAATTAAAACAATAGTTTCTATCCTTATGATACAATATCTCCCTAATTAGCACCATGTTATCCTCTATTACTATACATAATCCTTTATCCATCAGGTTCCCTAAAATGATTATCGCGGGCATAAAAACTATCATCTATATCTCTATGTGGGACTCCCAAAATAAGGGAAAATATCACTAGGAGTGATGGTATTACCTGGATAAGATATTGTAGAGGGTGTGATTAATTTAAGAAGTCTTGATAAGACCATGAAATCTATTCAAGTAATAAAAGTATATGAAGTGCTTGTGGGTTAGTCTCTTCAAGGGTCCTTTTATACCCTAATCATTAATTCTCACTCAATCATGGGGAATGGTGACATATCCTATATAAATGATAACTAGTTTGGGAATATGATATTCTTTACAAGGTGTTTGACACTAGACATAGCCTTAAAAATGACATGTGAACACCCAAGGATCATCAATGTTGTCCTCAATGCTGAAATAAAAACACTTTACTATAGAATTTAACTAGTATAATATCCCAAATACAATATTTTTGCCCATGAAGTATGACTTATTCAATGTGTTTGACTTCCATAGGCCCATCCATGCAGAGTAAAATAATGATTTCTGGACAAACTTTTATGGTGTGAAGCTATACCTAACTTGTATGGTAAGCATAGAATCGTACTATTCCCATTAATTATGTTGTGCAATGTAAAGTTATGCAACTATCCATGAAATGTTTACACTTCAAAAACTCAAACAAAAATAGTGTTATTTTTATTTTATAAAGGGGAGAAATATCATTTCATTTGTTATTTCCATGATGTGTATAGAGGGAGACATTTTTATAGGTTCATGAGATACTTTTTTGCCTCCCGGCTCCACCTCCCGGCTCCGCATCCCGGCTCCACCGCGCTCCCCCCACTTCAACCCTACCTCCCAGCTCTGCCTCCCAGCCTCCGCCTCCGCTCTCGACCTGGACCTCCCAGACTAGGCCTCTACCTCAACATCCAGGCCTTCGCCTGCTTCCCCCAGCTCAGGCGACGCCCCCTCTCCCCCCTCTCGACCCCCTCTCCTCCGGGTATCATTAAATTCATCACTTTTCTATTATATATGATGTTTCCAATGCGTTCCTACTTATAAATTTCAATAAGTATCCTTCAAATGTAATTGATATTGATAATGTTGTGTTGGGGGAAATGATTTGTTTGAGAAAGGTCCAATATGGATTGTTGATCGATGAATAAAGGAACTATGAAGGAAGATGAAGCCTCTTGTTAAGGTTTTATGGAAGAACATACATATTAAAGAAGATAAATGTGATAAGGAATCATATGTTTAGTATTACTAGACCTACTTGTTAGATTTAGACCTCTAGAGACACATATTATGGTCAACAAGTCATTAGAGGGGGATAATGGAACAACCACTCACTTTCTAGGTGCATTATGCCTTATTTTTAACCTTTATTAAGAGTTTACTTGAGTTATTACATTTATCGGGTGATGTATTGGGTAGATTTTGGGAGATTGGGGGGGGGGGTTGAAGAATTTAATGGTGATAATGGTTAGAGGTAATAGTGTAGTCCCCCAACGTAACTATTAAGCCTATTGGAGAGGAGTAGTGGGTGATATATGGTAGGGGGTACTTTTAGAGATAACATGGAAACAATTCCATGGTAACTTTGTAACTCTAAAGAGAATCAACATCATGATTGTCATAGGGTTTACAAAACTATGTCTCCAAACCATGCAGGTGACTTGAATAGGTAGTGAACTTCCCATGGTTAGAGCATGATTTTTTAAGCCAAGAAACCAAACCATTTACATAGAATTTAATCAGTCCTTGAGATTTAAATATAATTTATCATTTGTTTGTTGTTATTCTTATTATTTCTAGATATTATTTATTATCCTTTTAAAGGAACTAGAACTCGGATTTCTTATCCAGGTTTAGGATTTATAATGATATCCAATGTGATCCTTTCTAGATTTACATGGAAAATAAATATGGAAAGATGGTTTATCATGATCATTCTCATATCCATCTAGATCTCTTAATTTTGTAGTATCTTGATGGATAGGTCTAAAATGATCCCAACCCATAACATGTTCTTCATCATATATCATAACCCTTTAATACTCATGTAGTTATTTGAGGATGCTTCCATGGATCTTTGGTTTGTGAGATTGATTCAAGTGGTGAACATTGATGTTGGGATTCAATATGTTGAATGCAAGAAGTTCTTACCATGTTATGATTTTGCAATTATATAAAAATGTATGATATTAAATACTCATGCGCGTGTGTACAGACCATGATAATTATTTTAAAATGATATGATTATGCCTCTATATAGGTAAAAAGTTTCCTCACTATGAATTGGGTATATATATATGTGTGTATGGATAGTAGACTTATACTATCTTGTATCAAATTTAAAAGTGGATCCTTCATGGATTCATTAATCCTATATAGGGGGAGAATTTGAGATGTGATTCATGATGAATATGGTGGGGTCTTGAATGAAAAATGGAATGGAATGAAGGCCTTGAGGCATTAATGGAGTCCAGAAGTGGGTAATGATGACATTGTAGTATGACCTGAGATAGTTGATAGGGGATGATAACCTTATGGACTAACCCAAGGCATAATGTCTTATACACCCATTGAGATACATAAATTGGTCTTGTGGTTTGTTTTGAGAATTTTCAAAATCAAAAAAGCTCATGTGAGCAGAACATCCACTTTCCAAGATCCATGGACTTTCCCCTTTGGATATTTTGGGTGAAACTTCAACAACTAAATCTTTCTCCTTCACTTTTCTATTCTTCTTTTGATGATTTTGAGTATTAAAACTCAAATATTTTTAGGATGGTATATTGATGAGGCATTCATTTTCATCATGAATAGGATGGTCACACCTTCCATAGACTTATTCAAGAATATCAAACATGTTATGTGATTTCTATATAGAATTTATAATATGTTTCTAACTTTTATACCTTTAAAGGGGTTGAAACCCCCAAACATTGATTCTCAATACTCCCAAGTATATCATGATGTCTATTTTAAAAAACATATCTTTTCCATATGAAAAAATATTCCAAATTTCCAATGGAATCCATAAAAAGTATATCTTGTAAGCATAATGTTGTAAAACATTTGTAGGATACCTTGAATTTTTTTTTCAATATTAATTCCAAAACATTAAAGTTATAACTACTCTATTTTCATTGAATGTTTTATTCGCCATCAAATAATCCCTTCCAAATAATCTATAAAATTATAAATTCATATTATTAAAATAAAATTTTCTTCCCATGTGCATAACGCCTCTATATCTATAAAGAAGTATTTTACATTGAAATTTTCTTTTTTATTCCCCATTAATGACCACTTGGGAGTGACTTTTTTAACTTTTTTCTTTAGTTTACATCTCAAGGTAGACCTTTTTTCTTTTTTCCTACTTATTCAATCATGGACTCCTCTTGTCATTAAATATGTTTTGCTAGCTACTAATATGAATTGATTAATTTAATAATAAAATTGATTATAATGAATTTTTTAAATATGATTTACATTGTTGATTTAATGATAATTTTTTTTCTTGTTAAAGAATGGATAGAAGCTGGATGTATCGTACCGATCAGATTTCAACCGAGTTTCAAAGTAATTTGGAGAATTTTTTAGATTTTTCATTTAAAAATACGTCAGATGGAGGTTGTATACAGTGTCCCTGCTATAATTGTGTTGGAATACCATGGTTAAGATGAGATGAAGTTAGTTACCATTTAACGAAATTTGGCTTTCAAGCTAACTATAATTTTTGGTTTCACCATGGAGAGATGAGTCAATTTTCGACTGTTCATAAACGAAATGAACAAAGTGACATGGAGAATTTGATATTTGATCAGTTTCCATATGTGCATCATTCCGAGAGATATAGCATGCCAGTGCAAGAAGAAAATGATATCAGTACACATAAGGAAAATGTTGAAGACGATGATGCTGAGAGAGTGAAAAATTTATTGGATTATTCTAGAATTCCATTATATCAAGAATTTACTAAAATGACCAAGTTGGAATTTTTAATGCGGTTATATCATGGAAAAACCATGTATGGGATTTCTAATACCGTCATTGATTGTATTCTTACATTTTTAAAGGACTTGCTTCCTAATGGTGCAGATATTCCCTCCAATCATTACATGGAATGGAAGTTAATTAAGCAGCTTGGATTTTCTACTAATAAATTCCATGCTTGTCTAAAAGATTGTAGTTTATATTTGGAGGAAACAGCTGACTATAATGACTGTAAGTAATGTGGTACATCTCGATGGAAGACAAATGTAGATGGAACACCATCTCGTGTGCCACAGAAAGTCATGTGGAACTTTACATTGATTCCCAGACTTCAAAATATATTCATGTCTCCAGAAATCTTAGTAAATATGCGATGGAATGATGTTGAGAGAATTAAAGGTAATGATGAGCTGGTCCATCCTGCAGATGGATTAGCATGGTAAAAATTTTATGCATAACATCCTGATTTTGCAGCTGAGGTTCATAATGTCATATTGGGCCTATCATGTGATTGTTTTAATCCATTTGGTTAGATTCTTACTGCTCATAGCATGTGGTTGGTTTTTATTCATGTTTATAATCTTCCTCAGGGTATGTGTATGAAAAAACCTTTCACTTTCTTGAGTATATTGATATCTGGACCTTCGTATCCTAGTAATGATATAGATGTCCACTTGCAGCCTTTAATAAAAGAGTTGAAACAACTTTGGGATTTATGTGTGCAGACATTTGATGCTTCTTCAAAGAATACGTTTCAGATGCTTGCTTCCCTTCTATGGACCATAAATTATTTCCCTGCCTATGCAATGATGTCTGGGTGGAGAATGGAGGGAAAACTATCATTTCCCATTTGTATGAAGAATACACGATCGAGAAGGCTTAAATATCGTTGTAGTTTTAGTTTCATGGGGCATCGCCGATTCTTGCCAATGGATCATCAATACAGGAAGAATCGTCGGAGGTTTGATAACAATGTTGAAACTGAAGAACCACCTCAACGTATGTCAGGAAGTGATGTGCTTGATGAATTGAAAGATTTCAACTTTTCATTAGGGAAAGTTCAGTTGAAATCTATAAAGAGGAAGAATGTTGATACTGAAGTCACTTACAATTGGAAAAAGAGAAGTATTTTTTTTGTTGCCATATTGGTCTACTAATTTGTTACGTCATTGTTTAGATGTAATTTATATTGAGAAAAATATATGTGAAATGTTGCATGAAATTATTTTGAATATTAAGGGGAGGACCAAATATGACTTCCGATCTCGTCGAGATTTATTGGTTTGGGGTATTCGACCAGAACTACATCCTGTTTGTATTGGTGAAAACAAATAGAAAGTTCCTTGTGCTTCTTATGTGATGACACCCGCAGAGAAAGATCAATTTCTGGAAATATTGGAGAATATCAAGGTTCTAGATGGCTATTCCAACAACATATCTAAACGAGTCAACAGAAGACATTTGAAATTGAAATCCCAAAAAAACTCATGATTATCACATCCTGCTTCATGAATTGATTCAAATAGAAATTCGGCATTTTCTATCCAATAATGTAAGGGTGGAAGTTATTTGATTGTGTCATTTTTTGAGAGACCTTTGTGCTAAAAGGTTATCCAAATCATTATTGATAAAAATGCAGTAAGAGGCTCCGTTAATTCTGTGTGAGTTGGAAAAAAAAATTCCTCCATCCTTTTTCACTTGCATGTTGCATTTAATAGTTCATCTTCCAACTGAGAGACTTCTTGGGGGACCAATCGCTTTTCGGTGGATGTATCCCACTGAAAGAAATATGTGCACTTTGAAATCATATGTTCGAAATAAGAATTATCCTGAAGGTTCCATTGTGAGGAGTTATCTGGCCCAAGAATGTATGGATTTTTGTTCAATGTATTTTTCTGATGTGATCACAAGACATAATCGACCAATGAGAAATGAAGATGAGCAGTATGAGGAAATTCAGCCATCGTTTCCATCTCTTCCCCAAACAGGTGGAATTGTCAGGTCATATACATTGGTTACATTGAGCTTTGAAGAGCGGAATATGGCACATCATACAGTCTTGTTTAATTGTGGTTTGTTCTATGCCTATATCAAGAAATTAATTTGAATATATATATGTTATCTCATACGATATCATATCACATATACCTTATACTTTTATTGTCATTTTATGTAGAGAACATAAAAAAATTATAAGTAGAGTTCATCGGTCTTTGCCGTTGAGAAGGAGAGAGGCTATGCATAGACAAGAGTTCCCAGCTTGGTTGAAATAAAAGGTATGACCATTACATTATATACCTTAAAATATACATATATATTTAATTATATTACTCATATGTATTCCTGGTATTGAGTTTACCTGCTGACTTCATTTCTCAAGAATTAAGAGTGTTGTCTTTTGGTCCCAATTCTTTGGTTTGTGACTGCAAATATTTAATAATCAATGGATATAAATTTGTTACAACTGATAAAGAGATGAAAATGAGAACACAAAATGATGGAGTTATGTTAACTTCTAGAAAAGATTGTTATGCTAGTGCATCAGATAGTCGACCTCGATATGAAGATGTGTATTATTATGGACTGGTTGAGAAAATATTGTTATTCAATTACTACTCTCAAGTTCGAGTCACAATGATGAAATGTAAATGGTTTGATTCAATGACGTGACATGGTACATTTATTGATGATTGTGGATTTAGATTTATTGACATGAGTCGATTCCTACATACCGATGAACCATACATTTTGGCATCAATGGAAAAACAAGTGTTTTATGTGAAAGATCATCTGAAACCTGATTACGGTGTCATTAATGAAGTAATCCCAAGATATATTTTTCATGATGCTGGGGATGAAATTGTCACCATTGACGCCCCCATCAGTGTTAGCCAAAATATTGTATTTGATGACACAAATTGTCCCATTATGAGAGATGATGTTGAACCGGAGGTAGTGGAGGGTAATATATAAAAGCAACCATATATATTCAGAGTCATTCAGTTTACCTTGACATGAGTTTCTTAGGTTGGTACGAATTTAATTACTTTAATTTAGTTTTAGATTGGAATGATATGTCTGTTTTAGTATTGTTTGGTTTCGTTTCATTTAATTATATTTATTTCAATTCAGAAAACTGGGTTTTAAATGTGGTTTTAAAAATTGTATAAATTGGTTGTAAATTATCATTACTGAAAGATGTTATGACATTTTTTGTCTTCTTTGGTTTCTAAGTTGTATGTATGATTTTTAAAAAATGTTGCTAAAAAATATTTATTTCATTCTTATACAGATTATGAAGAAAACTACAGAAGCTCGCAAGAAAAGATTATTTGATATTGATCCTGTTAGACGTGATCGTGAGTTGTCTTCAGTGAGTATAACAATTCTAATATTTATCTTCCACATTACATATAGTATGAAGTTCATATTTTTGATCAAATTTATTTTAGGGATATATAACTTCAGAGATTCCTCTTCCTAGTATGGGATCGAGCAGGGATCCTCCTAGACCTAGGCGGAGCTCCCGTCCTACCACTCCCCACACTGACCCATCAGTGGACATCCCATCTACCACACATGTCCGCCCTCCGCTTGAGACCCCTGGGATGTTCCCATACATGCTTCTGTCATCATCCCATTTACCATCTTTTTTCCATTCCATGTCCACGCCGACTCGACCTATGTTCTCACCTCCACAATTTCCATATCCATTCATGTATCCCCAGACCTACTACGCATATTCTGACATGTCTACGCCACCTCCTTTTCCTACAATCCATCCTACACATATTGAGTCGGTTCCTTCAGTTTCCACTCCTGTTCATGAAGATCAGCCGAAGCATGTTGTGTAACAGATACATCCTTCGGAGGATGCTGATCCAGCACAGTCCACGGATGCCTCACAGCCTATTCAGGAGCCTGCATCAGGTTTTTTTGTTATAAATGTTTCAAATTATATCATTTCACTTTTTTCCTATTGTATTGTCACTTAACTCTTCTCTTTTCACCTCTTATGTTATTTAGTGGGATCTTCTAGTAGGCGACGTGGGCGCACTCGAATGCGGGATGCCTGGAATCTCGAAACTCAGATTATGGTGTATTATAATCCTCAAAATAAAATGGTAGGTAAAAATGATAAGGAGTGTAGAAGTTTCATGGCTACTTTATCCAAATATTATGATATCGTTCTGGTGGAACTGGTCTCATGGAGACATATCAGTGCTGACATCAAGGATAGGGCATGGGCGCAGATATGGGTACAGAAATTTTATAAATTTATATTTATATTAGTAATGTATTTATATGACTTAACATTTTCGTTACAGAGTCGATTTAACTTTCCTAATAGTGAAGCTGCCAAAGCTTCTAGGTTGAGTGATCTTGGAGAGTATTGGTAGTCATACAAGTATGAGTTACATATTGGTTGGAGGAGCAGAGTGGGTACTGAGTTAGAGGGTGTACCCACAAACCCTGACTGTCCAAAAAGTCAATATCGCACATTGGAAGACTGGAGAGTATAAGGTACTACCCATCTTTAATGGTTTTTATATAAAATTTAATTATTATTACTTGTATTGTTTTTTTTAGGAAGTGTCAGCGAAAAACAAAAAAAAACAAAGATGAAATGATATATCTACACACATTGGGGCGTACTACAATGCCCGATCATGAGAAGTGGCTGGTACGTTCAATATAATTTTTTTCATTTATCATATATGGTTGTAACCCAAATTTGTGCATTTCTCATATGCTGCAAGCTGAATGGGGCATTGAAGGTCCTGTACCTCATGCCAAATTATTCTGCTTCAGTAGGAAAAGAAAATATGGAACTGTAGTTAATTCACAAACAAAAGAAAAAATTGTAATTTTTTTATATATATTTCAAACATTTATACGAAATTCATAATTTAATATGTGTATAATTTCAACAGACTGCCTTTGAGGCCATGGATGAGGAAGCTGAAAACTTAGGGCCAAATGATCATTTGAGTCAGGTGTTAGGTGTGGAGCATCTAGGAAGAGTCCATTGTAGACCTGGCAAAAACATTGTCCCCTCTAGGTATTGGTCATCACCGGACTCCTCTAATGCCTCTAAGGCCTCTGAGTTGGAAAGTACGCATGCTGAATTAGCTATGACAAAGAAAATAGTATTAGAGGAGCGTGAAAAAAGTAAGCTAATGAATGAACATTTCATGAAAGCTATGTCAATGTTGAGTCAGTCACTACCACCAGAGGTTGCTGCCACTTTTGATTCATGTATGGAATCAATGTGCTCTCTACATAATGCCTCAGGTGATTCCCATGAGGGTCCTAGTGGTGATGACGGTGGTGGCGATAGAGCTGGCGAGGATGTTGTTGATGCTGTTGTTGGTGATGAGATTGTTGATGATGATGATGATGATGTTGCTGCTGGTGATGATGATGCTGATGATGTTGCTGATGATGATGATAATGCTGGACATGGGGATGATGATGATGGTGATGGGGGGATATTAATCCCCTCCATTTTTGACTTAGCAGAGAGACTTGTGTTGGAGTTTTAATTTTTTCTGTATTGGTGGACTGCTTGTATGTGAATTTCTTTATACAATGAAATGCATTTTGGATTATGTTTTCATCAAGGGTGTTATTTGAAAATTCTTTAGGTAATATTAACATTCCATTTTTTTTATGGTTTGGTGTGTTAATTATTATCTTGCCATCTAATCTTAACCTTATCAGTGGAGGGGAGGCTTGGGATGGCGGGGTTTCAGTGGAGGGTTGGGGGGGCTGGGAGGGGAAGGTTGGGAGGGGGGTGCAGTGGAGGGCTGGGAGGGGAGGGGGTTGCATTCACTTAATCTCTTTTTCATATACTCGACATTCAGAGGATGTTCATCAGGCGAGTATGATAGTGTCCTCCACTTTGAAGCAGAAGAGCTATTGAAGGTGTTGAGAAGGTTTAGTTGCTTCTGATCTTTTTCTTTAAACATAAAGGCACTGATTGGTATGTGATTTGACAGTTATATGAATATTCAGAGCTAACTAAATTATTTATATGTTGCATATGCTGTTTGTGGTTTTCAGATTTCCTTTCTCTAATTTTTTAATGTGGTTTTGTGTGTTTTAGGAAGACTCCAAACACAAAAGAAAAAGCATGTTTAGTGGTGAGGGAGGGGGAGGGGCTGGGCAGGTGGGGAGGGGGAGGGGATGGGGAGTGGGGAGGTAGGGGGAGGGGTTGGGAAGGGGGATGGGCTATGGGGAGGGATTGGGCAGGGGGGCTGGGCAGTGGGGAGGGAGGGGGAGGGGCTGGGCAGGGGGGTTGGGCAGTGGGGAGGGAGGGGGAGGGGATGGGCAGGTGGGGAGGGGCTGGGCAGGGGGGCTGGGCAGTGGGAAAGGAGGGGGAGGGGTTGGGCAGGTGGGGAGGGGGAGGGGCTGGGCAGTGGGGAGGGAGGGGGAGGGGTTGGGCAGGGGGGCTGGGCAGTGGGGAGGTGCTGGGCAGGGGGGTTGGGCAGTGGGGAGGGAGGGGGAGGGGCTGGGCAGGGGGTTTGGGTAGTGGGGAGGGAGGGGGAGGGGTTGGGCAGGTGGGGAGGGGGAGGGGCTGGGCAGTGGGGAGGGAGGGGGAGGGGTTGGGTAGGGGGGATGGGCAGTGGGGAGGGGCTGGGCAGGGGGGGATGGGCAGTGGGGAAGGAGGGGGAGGGGTTGGGCAGGGGGGCTAGGTAGTGGGGAGGGGCTGGGCAGGGGGGTTGGGTAGTGGGGAGGGAGGGGGAGGGGCTGGGCAGGGGGGCTGGGCAGTGGGGAGGGAGGGGGAGGGGCTGGGCAGGGGGGGCTGGGCAATGTGGAGGGAGGGGGAGGGGGAGGAGCTTGGAAGTGGGGAGGGAGGGGGAGGGGCTGGGCAGTGGGGAAGGAGGGGGAGGTGGGGAGGGGGAGGGGCTGGGGGAGGAGCTGGACACGGTGTCGACTTATCCACCTTCGCTAAAGGTATGGTTTTACCACACCATTTTTTACATCATGACAAGTTTTCTTTTTACTCAACTGCATCCTCAAATATCCAATTTAACCCTAGACTCAAATTTTCATAATATGATGCAGTTTCATGTTTGGTTGTTTAATGTTTTCAATGTATGGGTGAAATCTCCAGTTTAGGTGATGTTGATTCATCTTCTAGCATCAATGGAATTGAAAAGGGTAAAATTGCGATATCATCTTATTTGCAAGATTAAAATTAATATGTCTACTCTTGTAATTAATGAACACATGATATTGTTATCATTTCATTATTGTGATTTATGATTTCAGGTCAAGAATCATTACAAATAGTTTTGACAATGGCATTGCAATGTGCCTTACAAGGGTTGGGTTCTTCTACTGAAGGCCTTGACATGTCCATTGAAGAGGGTAAAATTAATGTATGAAGTGTCAATGACCTTTTAATAATTATTAAACTGGTTGTTTTTTTATGCTGTTGTTTTATTTGTGCAGAATTTCACATGCATCGCATTTCATTTTTAGTCATCGGAATTTTTATGTGGGCATTGGCACCCTCATTGAGTAAGTCCATTGTTTTCTTATAAAGTTGTGCAATGACCATTGGATTGTATATGGTTTCCATGGGGAAGTGTCCTTAACTCTCTCCCTTGTATGCAAATGATCCTGAACGATAACAAATCAGATGTTTTTGGAATTTCAACCTAGTTTGAGTTAGTTTGTTTTATAGGGTAAAATTTGATGTGTGATAATTTGCTTGCAGGCCTCCCTGTACAAGAACAACTGTGATAAGAACATCCTTGAAACAACTACTATAGATTTCTATTTTCTGGTCACAATGCATACTATTCAAGTTAGGGGTCTAAGTATCTTTGAAATTTTGATTCTTTTATGTTTATTCTTCCTTTTTAATTAGTTGTACTGTTTCCTTTTTGGGATCTCATTAAGATTCCACTAGATTTAAAAATTATTTTTTTTTAATATGCCCGTAATATCATCTATTTATATTTATAGTACTTTTGTTTAATTATTTTTCAATACAGGAGTGGGCTACATAGAAGTTTAATGGACATTTAATTTAGTGTGTATCATTTTACTATTGTTGGAGAGCATCAACACATCAGCATGTGGTTTACTATATGAACTTGAACTCATCTTCTGTGACGTGAATCTGAATTCTTCTTTCGAACATAAGAGCTACAAAGTAATTTTCATCAACAATAATGAAAACTACATCAGCATATTTACTAAATGCTTTGAAGACATTTGGGTAGGTAGGAGTGTATAAAAATTTCTATTTATAATAGAAAACAAAATACACAAAATACTAAATTTTTCTTCATTATTGAACAGGTAGATCAAAGCAATGCATCTTCATAAGTAGTGGCATCGAATATATCCAGGTAAAATTTATTTGGTCTTTAATTTGTTTTATTAACAATTGAAATTAGTATTACTGTTATGTTAATTTTAACAATTCATGATTGGAGCATCGAAATATTAGGTCTTCTCCAGGGACTTCAAGCATTGGCACACGATTTGATTCTACAACCTTGAATATGTCCACTGCTCAGGTATTCAATAGTTATATTTAATGACTACTAATTTAATTCCATGAACATAAACACATGTGTATTAATTCAATATAGAAAGTGTATTCTAAGTCTTTCAAACAAACTGTTCTTTCCATCTCATAATTGTCTACAGTTACACGAGTATGTACATTTAAATATTAGAATTGTCATAAATATTTCAATTTTTGCTATCTGTTTTATCATGACAATGAACCACAAAGATGGAACTAACACCTTCTAGGGTAACCAATGTTGAAAAACCTCTTTATCATGTAATATGTACATTTTTAGTATTTGTGTTATCTGCTTAAGAACCAACAATACTTAAAATTTTTTTGATGACAAACAAGTTTTTCATGTAATCTTCTGATTAGTGTGATTTCTACTATCTGTAATCTATACATTTCTTGACAAACATGTTTAACATTACTATCATCTAAAAATGGTTAACATTTCTTCTGCTACCTGGGGGATGGGGCTGGGCAGGGGGGATGGGGTTGGTGGGGGATGGGGTTGGGAAGGGGGGATGGGGCTGGGTAGGGGGGAGGGGCTGGTGGGGGATGGGGCTGGGCAGGGGGGATGGGGCTGGGCAGGGGATGGGACTGGGCAGGGGGGATGGGGTTGGGCAGCGGGGAGGGGCTGGTGGGGGATGGGAAACTGAAAATCTGTCCTCTCCTTTCCAACCATATAGGGTCACAGTCACTTGGCCTATTAGCCAATCTTAGTGACCTGTGAGTTAAACAACACAGGCCAAATGCTTTACATTATTCTGTTTCTATCCACAATATAAAGAATAAAATAAGGTGTTTTCATGGTCTGAAGTATAAGAAAAAGTAGCGTATTTAATTAATTGCATCCACAAATGATCTTCATTAATTATGAAAATGAATTTAATGTTGTTGAACAAATAATATTTTACCAAATATATTATAATTTGTGATAAATTGAATGTTTCAAACCACTTTTAATTGATTTTCATAGTTATTATGAAACTGTTATTTTTTGCTTATACTGTGGATCAGAGGTGGTATTTAATAATAGGATGGACAAAGCTTAATAAAATTCAATGATTCAATTCTCTCTTACCCAACATATTATCTCGGGTGACAATTGAATATGAGGCTTTTAAAACCTAATAAGTGCTTCCATTATTGGCTCTTTGCAGGAATACGTGGACACATTGCTGAAGAAGGCATATGATAATTGGAGCCAGGATATTGAGTATGATGGAAGATCACTTTTGAGCTTCCAACAACATAGTAGGACTTCAAGTGCTCCCAGAAATGCATTTGTAGTTGATTTAGTTGATTACCATGGCACATTAGAGGATCGACCACTCCCAGGACATCACCTTTCTTCAGCGCCTTCTGAACAATCATCAATGGGGAACTGTCTTCCAGTTGAAGGTAAAAACTTCTGGTTGCTATCATTAAACCTGACATTTATGACTATTCATTGTAGCACAAATGCTCTGTTTCCTCTCTGTTTCCAGCCATAATTGGTATGTGGGATGCAGAGTGAATCAACATTCCGGAAGCTGAAAGTGTTCTTGAAGGGTGCACTGGAAACAAAAAGAAAGTGCACGGGTGAGGTGGATGTTAACAAAACCTCCCAAAGAAGCCACTTCAATAGAATCTTGACTGATGTGTTGCTCTCCCTGCAATAGGTATGTTCTCGTAATATCAATTAAATAATCTCTTAGACAATTTTCAGTATTTCCCTTCGCATAATACTTTTTCATACGTTATTACGCACTTCATCTTTTAAGATGAATATTGATTATTTTTATTTATATATTGCAGGTGACTCACTCTACACATGAAGAGATCAAGGTAATCTTGCACTAATAAGTGTCAGATCTCTACAACAGGTATGTTTTCCTAAAATTGTGGAATTAACCTCCCTACCATGCATCATTTTTCATTTGCATTTACACACTATATGAATGCAGGTTATTGGTCATAAAATCATGGAGTTAACCTCCCATTCATCCAACATATGAATGCAGGTGCTATGTTTTCACTATTGACTCCATTGTATATTGATTTTTGTGGGTCATGTCTAAGATTTTCTATACATACTTTGATTTTTCTCATCCCAGCATAGCGATTAACCGAAATATTGGTGAATGTGCATGGGATGATGGAATGAATTCCTTTAATTTACAAGCATGGAGAAGAAACTTAAGAGATGTGTATCATTTATGTCTCAGCGAGAATTTATGAAGGTATTTTTTCCCAACTAACTCTTTAACAGGATAGGATGTATAGAAGTTTATATTGTTTACAACTCAAGAAATAAATGATACAGTGATAATCACATTCTTCATGAGTTTTACTGGTATTTCTTGTGTTATAATCTGTTTTGTATTACAGTGAGTTGTATTACCTTAAATAAACATACCTTAAGGGAACATATTTAGTTGGACACCTGATTTTAGATTTGTTTTCTGTTATAATCTATTCTATAATACAGTGAGTTGTAGTACCTTACCAAAATTTTAGGATGTTTTCTAACAGTTGAAGTACCTTACCTGGTTGGGTCTGCATCCAAATAAAACATGTCATGCATTTACATATTTCATGCAGGGAGATTTAGGGGGAGGGATGGGTAGTGGGGAGGGAGGGGGAGGGGCTGGGAAGGGGGGAGGGGGAGGGGGGATGGGCAGGGAAAGGGCTGGGCAGGGGGGAGGGGGAGGGGGGCTGGGCAGGGAAAGGGCTGGGCAGGGGGGAGGGGGAGGGGGCGTGGGAGGGGGCTGGGCAGGGGGAGGGGGAGGGCTGGGCAGTGGGGAGGGAGGGGGAGGGGCTGGGCAGGGGGAGGGGGAGGGCTGGGCAGGTGGAGGGCTGGGCAGGGGGGAGGGGGAGGGCTGGGCAGTGGGGAGGGAGGGGGAGGGGCTGGGCAAGGGGGAGGTGGAGGGATGGGAAAGGGGAGGGTTGGGCAGGGGGAGGGGGATGATTGGGCAGGTAGAGGGCTGGGTAGGGGGGAGGGGGAGGTCTGGGCAGTGGGGAGGGAGGGGGAGGGGCTGGGCAGGGGGGAGGGGGAGGGCTGGGAAGGGGGAGGGCTGGGTAGGGGGAGGGGGAGGGCTGGGCAGTGGGGAGAGAGGGGGAGGGGGAGGATCATGTATTTAACCATCCAAAAATTTAAATTAGAGAACTATATTTGAAATGGGTTAGGTTCTTCTTGGAATCTTCTGGTTCACTAGGCCTGGTGATAGAAGAAAGGGTCTCATCCTAGTCACTCTAGAAGGAATATGTTAAAACACTAAATAAAGCACATGATGATTCTATGGAACTTCTATAAAAATGTCTTCATTTTCATGTACATGTTTGTGTACCCATATGAGACCTATGATTTTGGTTTAAAATCTAAAGGATGAGGCTTGTTTCAATGCAGTAGGTCCCTTAGAGGGGGAGTACAAGTCATGTACCTTTAAAATAAAAAATGTGATCTTTTTAAAGGGTATGTGGGTTGGGCTATCAACATATGTAAATAGGATTGTGATGAGTCATTCAAGTATGATTGAGGCTAGTATATCCAGGATAGGTGATGCTAGACTTTGGGTAGTGAATCCCCTTGGTTTTCTACCTTAGAATCAATTAATGGATGCCTTATACCGGGGTATAAGTGTAAGGTTTTATTCTTGGATGTTTAGGCCTTGAATGTAACATTTTGGCTCAGAAAGGGGTTGAATAACATTGCTCAATGATGTAGAATATTGTGTGGATTTTACTCTTTCTTTCATTGGGTTTTCATTCATGATGATTCATGGTTAATTATTGGATTCTTGGTGTTGTAAAGATCCATGTATGATCTTATATTCTGTTTTTTGGTGTAGAATGTTTACAGGTGCAGAATCGTAGAGGTGCAAAATTGTAGAGCGAGGTGCAGCTGAGGTGTAGCTGCTCTGCTGTAGGGGACCTGCCTATACCCACGGTTCATTGAACTGTGGGAAACTTTTGGCGTTGTAAATCAGTATACCCACGGTTGTGAAACTGTGGGTATACATCTATACTCACGGTTCATTTGAACCGTGGTAAATTTTTGCAGCAGTTGCAAATCAGTATGATGTATACCCACGGTTATAAAACCGTGGGTATACATCTATACCTATGGTTCAATGAACCCTGGGTAATATAAATTTTTCCGGGTCTATAACCACAGTTTTCAAAGAACCGTGGGTATAGGCCTATTGCGACGGCATAGCAGCCCACGGTTACTGAAACTGTGGGTATAGGGTATACCCACGGTTTCAAGGGCTATACCCACAGTTTAAAACTATGGGTATAGGTGTTATTTCCAGTAGTGTCAATGAAAAATTATATATGGATAGTGGCTCCTCAAGTCATATGAGTGTATATTTCTCTAATTTTTATTCTTTATCAAAATTTCATGGAAGTTATTTTACATTTTGAGGCAATGCTAAAGGAAAAATCATGGGATTTAGATCTATTGTAAATCCATGCTAAATTCTCATAAATAATTTTATCTATGTGTAAGGATTAAAACACAACCTAATAATTATTTCTCAACATTATGATTAAGGTTGTTTTATATATTTTCCAAATAATTCTTGTTCTTTATTAATGATAAACACATTAAGTTTAAGGAAAATATAACTGTGATTTTATATACTTTAGATCTTAATTATTTTTTATAGAAAAAAAATTAAACTATTTAAACATTGAAACAAATGAATATTTGATTTTTCATAGAATACTTGGACATTTTAATTTTTATTCTTTGGAATATATAAATTGATCAGGTAATTAGATGATGTTTACTTAAAAATTAAATTGAATTTGTTTTTAAATTATATCATACATTAGCTTGTGGAGGCCATTCTTAGATCCCAAATGATAGTCTAGAAAATAATTAGAATATAGAATTTAATGGCCCACATTATTTAAATATGTATATGAGTTTTTTAAAAATTGTGAAAAATGAATGTTTTCCAAAAACATCTCAAAAAGAAAATAATTCCCCAAAAACCAATTACCTTCTATGAATTTTTTTAAGTATGGGGTATAGAATTCATGGGACCATTCCCAGTATCATTTGGATATTCTTATATTCTACTCGTTGTAGATTATATATCAAAATGGGTGGAAGAAAAATCCACCAAGACTGAAGATACTAAATTGGTCTGTGATTTTTTCATGAATAACATATTATGTAGGTTTAGAGTACCACGACCCACCATTAATGACCAAGGTAACCACTAATAAAATAGTAAAATTGAGGCATTAATAAATTGGTATGGGGTGAACCATAAAACATAAACCCCATGTCATCCACAAACAAATGGAAAAGTTGAAGTTTCCAATAGATAAATTAAGGGACTTATAGAAAAGATGGTAAAACCCAATAGGAAGAGTTGAATCCAAAAATCTGCAAGATGTATTATGGTCATATAGGACCACCTATAAGTCACACATAAGAATTATCACCTACTTATTGATTTATGGAAAAATATACCACCTTCATGTGGAATTAGAACACAAATCCTACTAGGCTATGAGGTAGATGAATCTGGACCTGGAAAGTGCTGGAAAAGATAGAATATTACAACTTCAAGAGTTAGAGGAAATAAGAAGAGAATATTTTGAAAATTCAAATATTTACTAAGAGAGAACAAGGATAGACCATGACAGGATAATTAAACCATGAACCTTCAACCATGAAGATCAAGTGCTATTATACAACTCCAGACTCAAAATGATGAAAGGTAAAAAAATCTCTAGGGTAAGGACCTTTTACTATTATTCATATATACCCTTTTGGTGCTATATAGATTATAAGGTAAGTAAGAGGAGACTAATTCACTATAAATGGGAAGAGGATGAAGAAGTACCATGGGACCATATCTCAAGAACTAGTGGGGGAGATTACACTCCTTCACCTTGATTACCAATAAAGTCCAACCAGGTTGTTCCTTCCCTTTATAGTTTATTAAATACATTAATTCCATATTAAATATATTTACATGAAAAATCAATTTAAAACCATTGAGGAAACTATTTCAATTAAGTGTGGGGGAAGTAATATTGTAGTTAGTATTTCCTTAAAAAAATATTTTTTGAGTCAATCCAACAACGTTAAATAGAAGCACTTCCGGGAGGCAACTCACATTTTTTCCTTATTCCACTCTTCCCCTTAGAATTATTTGAGAATAATTTATCATACCTTCAATATAAATTGTTTTTATTATTATTTTGCAGGTCTATACTGAAGTTAAAAAAATTCATAAGTAATTGTGCATAATTAGCGATGTGAAATAATATAGAACAAAGTTGGGAAACAAAAATTCATGTCATAAAAATTTTATACACTGTGAAAGTGTAGTAGAAGAGGACTAAAGGAACAAGACTTAAGCAAACCAAATAATGCATCATTGATAAATGGAGTTTTATTTTACATTAAATATCTTTTAAATTACCTATATATTTGTTTTAATATCTCTTTTTGAGATTTAAAATAAAATTTCATACCCATAGTTATCTTTCTTTATTTACATAACTAATATAGGAGACCTTAATTTCTAAGAAATTCCATGAAACCATATTTTAGGTTTTTAAGTTAATGAGATAAAATTTGTAAAATAGGTAAATGACTAATTAGAGTGAATCATGAATATTTAACAGATGAATCATGATTTTATAGAATTATTTGATTTGATTAAATGAAATTTACCTACCATTTTCATACATTGAATTTCTTAATTTTTTTCAATTTATTTTTAATTATTACTATAATCCATGATTGATTGTTAAAAATTAGACCCTCTATTTCCGAGAGTATTTCTAGACCAAATACTTCCTATTTATATGTAACATCCCAAGTAAGTAATTAATAATAGATATTTTTATCTATGTCTATTAATGATTAAGATGGTGTTTTAGAGGCTTAAAGTGAAAATAAATCCAATCTTAAGCATGGAATACACTAATGTTTTTAAAAGATTGTTTTACTACCTTTTGATGACAAACCAATTTTGAATCTATCTTTTGACAATTTTATAAACTATTTTTTGTCAATATAAACTTATTCTTTATGATTGGGACATCAAAATTTACTTTGTGTGAATTTTTGGTATTTTTCTGACAATGTTCATTTTTTAATGAATAGTGAAAAATACTGCATTTTACATCAAAACTACTTTTTAATCTAATTTATTTATATGATTAGATTATCTTTTTAATTGGTTTTGAAGTGAAATTAGAATATATTTTTACCATTTAATCCAATGGTGGTCATTGGAATCAATTTCACTTTGAAATTAGACTTAAACTGGTGTCAATCTTTTGATACTTATTGTTTCATAAAAACACGCTATTTGTCATGACAGCGGGAATTAATTATTAAATTAATTAATGTGACTTATATGTTTTGAATTTTGTAAAATGTACTTCATTTTTGAATTCAGAATATCAAATATAGCTTAGGGATAAGTTTTGGTATTTTTCTGAAAAAACTCTAATTTTTGATGAATAGTGAAACCACTAAGTGGTAATCAAGCAAACTGATTTTTCAGTTAAATGAAAGTTTACCACTAATGTGTATTGAATTTTGAAAATCCGACATACATGGTTGTCATTAGTATGTAAAATGTGGTTCAATGGGATGAAAATAATTTTTTGGTGAATAGTAACTTTTTTTCATTAATCGCGATTAGAGGTCATTAGTGTAGTTTAAGGTAAAAATAATGCTTTAATAAAATGAGATGATCTTGACACATGTCCTAACCCTATTGGTTGTGTCATGGCTGACCAAGAAAACCCATGGGTCGATTTAGGGGACCCCATGCGGCCACTTGGGTGAGATAATGACTTTAATGCCTTTTTTAAAATAAAGGTGAAAATGACACTAACATAAATTGTTTTACTAAAAAAAAATTAGAAGGGGTTATACTAATCATATTTTTTTCTATAAATATTCATTAGAAATCTAAAAAGATTTCCTACATCATAGTATTTTTTTTATAATTTTTAGACTTTAAATAAATTAAATTATTTATGACATCATGATGATGCAGCGATGACCTCATTATTTAACGATTTAAATAAAATTGAAAGATAATGTAATATATAAAACCTACACATGTCCAAAACCTATTGTATGGGAATATTTCAAAGCCTTATCATCTTATATTCTAAATATATCAATGTGGGACCTTAGAAATTCGAAACACTTTTGAAAATAAAATAATAGTTTCATGATTTCCAAAAGTGCCCCTCCTCTCCTCTTATAAAAGGCCCCCACCTCTACCTCATTACCCACACTCCCAAAGCCTTTGGCTCGGCCAAACCCTGACCATTTACTCTCTCCACATACCTCTCCTCATCCTAGAGGATTCTCTTTGGGCAGAATCTTTTCAAAGGAAGCCTTTAGGCTCAAATCAATAGGAGTTACACTTTTAAAGGTAATTCATTCTCTCATGTTCATTTGTTTTATTTTGCTTCTCCAACCCCCTAAAATCTTTTTATTTAATTCTTTTGTAACAACACCAGTATCTTCAATATACTAGGATGTTTTTATAAGATTTATTCGAGCTACACTCTCACACAACTACATCAAATGGTTAAAGAACATACGGTTTCCGTGGATGGCGAAATTCTGCCTCCCGAAGCGATGATTGTTCAGTACTCATTTAACACCTTAAAAGGTGGCCATTATGATGTCACTATTTTTATATATGATATATAATATGTTTATTCTTCCTTAAGATTCTGTATTTTTCATTTATGGCATACCATTATTGTTTCCATTATGGGTAAACACGATATCTTCATTTTAGGAAGTGCGGACTACCGCCTCCTGAAAGTGATTTGATTCGTTAATACCATATCTGGGATGTGTAAAGGATAAAGTTAATGATATTATATATGTTATTATACTGTAATTATAATATACTCTCATATCATTATGAATCCATTCCAGAAAATACGAAATAGAAATGGAAGTAGCGTTCATGCGTACGTACGGCTTACCGTCTCCATGAACGGTGCATTTCATTTCTTACCTCTAAATGTGATGTAATATTATAAATACATATATATGATAAATATATATGATATATATGTTATCCAAATAATTAATATCATTCTAGATATAACGAACCTTTGACCAAATTAACAACATGTAAGTGTAAGAAGTCTATTTTTGACTTAAGAACCAAATACCGACAAAATGAAAATTATTAACTTAAATGATTACATGATGTTCATAACATGGTATAAAAGGAATAATGAACATGAAAAAGGTTCTTAATCAAGTAGAGATTAACTCAAGTTTATTATTCAGGAGATTAAAGAACGGTCGGGTCAAGTCGGATACGAGGTATGGGACTTCGTCTCAATCTCCTTTCATTGAAGCATATTTTGTTTTATACACAACCTTCTTTTATATGGTGTATAAAACCCTTTGACTTTTACATTTATCCAAAAGGAATATTTTTTATACGAAGCGTTTTACTAAACGACAAAAGGGAATGTTTTTGTCGTACGTATGCGGCGACAACGACTTCTCCGCCGTCGTGACCGTTATTTGAGTTTCGGCTTCCTCTACAAGCCATACCTTCTTTTTAAAAGAAAAATAAATTCCATGTTTTACTTTTCTTTTATTTTGGTATTGAAAGTGGTTTTCATAATGTTGTTATATCAATGTGTTGTATTGATATCTTGTGATTGAAAGGTGGAAATGTTATGTTTCCTTTATGCATGTTTTATGTGATACGATTATGTTGTGGTTCTTGGGCATTATTATGAAGATGGGTGGTTCCGTGATAAACTAAGGGCGGGTGAGCCCGATATAGCTCTCCAATGCATTGGGTAATGCGAAGGAGTGAAACGTTAAGGTTTCTCCGAAGAGATTTAGGGAATATACTGTGATGGGTATTCCAAACGTAACCAAGAGGGTTACTCCCTACGTAAGAATGTTATGAATGCCTCAAGTTACCTTTATATCTTATGATTTCTATGATTTATTCATGATTTGATGAGGTATGTTAAAGTGCTTATGTTTTATGGGTAAAGTATGATCTCATCCTTATGTATATATGTACCCATGTTTCCTTTCCATATTTTTATATCCCTTACTGAGCTTTTTATGCTCATCCAAAGTTTTTTTGAAATGTTTTTCACAAGTCAAGGGAAAGGTACATGATATGATGATAGTGTCAAGGAAGTGTCAAGAATGAATCCATGTTTTATTTTAAATATATTTCCATTGATGGTAATGAATAATACTATCTTTATGTAACCACTTTGTTTATATGTGGAATGTAATGCATGTTTTATGATCTAATTCTCTAAAACTCTAAACCTGAAAAGATCCTCAATGTGTAATCTTGTAATAACTCAAGATTAAGTAAGGTTTAAGGCTGGGGCCTTATAGTTGGTATCAAAGGTCGGTTTAGATAACTTTAGGAGTTAGAATTCTATTAAACGATTATCCAAAAATATTTTTTTTGAAATGATATAGCATTAAAAGATTACCATGTTGCTTCATCTAAGACATGTTTGTTCAGAATGGTTTTCCGCAGAGGGAATAGGGAAGCAGTTCTAGGAAGGCATATAGAAGGAAATAACCTTCCGAATCAGCATCCTGAGATGGTCGGAATTGGAATTGAACAGTTTGTTGCAGTAATGGCGCAGTTGACTCAAGAGATAAATGGCGATGGTATCCATGCATGAGATCAGCCAGACCAACCGCAGAGGAACATGTCAGTGGTGGAACATTTCATGAGGCAACATCCCCCATCATACAGAGGATCATCTGACCCTGTGCTAGATGAAGGGTGGATTAAAGAACTGGAGAAGATTTTCGATGTCATGGGGTGTTCAGACAATCAAAAGGTTAGTCTTTCCATTTACCGTTTGGAGGGTGAGGAAGATCAGTGGTGGTCGATGGTTAAAAATATCAGGGACGCTGATGAGATTGATGCTCTCGACTGGGATGAATTCAAAGGTATGTTTCTTGAGAATTATTTTCCTAAGGATATTCGACTTAGGATGGAAAATCAATTCTTGGAATTGAGGCAAGAGGAAGACTCAGTGGCTACCTATGAAGAAAGGTTCACTCGATTGGCAAGGTATGCTCCAAGTTTTATCCGAGACCTTGATAGTAAAATCAATCATTTTTACTCAGGATTAAAGCCAAAATATCGAAGGGCATTAGATTCTCGTGAGTTTAAAAGTTATTAAAATCTTGTTAAATGTGCCGAGAAGGTGGAAATGGAGTTTGTCGATGATCAAGTGTTCTATAGAAACCAACAGAAGAAGAGACCGAGGTGGCAGGAGAAAGGTAAGAATTCTTCAAAAAAGTATGATGTTAAGAAAACTAAGTTTCCAGTTTGTGATAAATGTGGAAAAAGGCATGTTGGGGAATGTCTTCTGAATTTTGGAAAGTGCTACCGATGTGGTAAGATGGGACATAAGTCTCGTGATTGCACTGAAAAGGATTAAGGTGAAGGTAAGACCAAATTTGATTTACAGTTAGTGAAATGTTATAAGTGCAATGAGATGGGTCACTATGCAAATGAGTGTCCGGCAAAGAGCTTGAGTGATGGGAAGCAGTTAGAATACAAGCAGAAAGGGGTGGTGAAATCCTTTGCAACTACTTCAGCAGATGTCGGGACATGAAATGAAGTTGTATCAGCTCCAGGGAGCTCAGTTTTTTTCAAAGATTGACTTGAGATCGGGGTACCATCAGCTGAAGGTAAAGGAGGCAGATATTCTGAAGACCGCGTTCCGTATGAGATATGGCCATTATGAATTTGTAGTAATGCCTTTTGGGTTAACCAATGCACCTACTATATTCATGGACTTAATGAATAGAATTTTCCATGAGTTCTTGGATAAGTTTGTGATGATTATTTTCAGGAATTGAAAAGAAGTTTGGTGAATGCTCCAGTTTTGGCACTACCTTCTAGGAATGGTGAGTTTGTTATATACAGTGATGCTTCATTGAAAGGACTTGGTTGCGTCCTAATGCAGAATGATCAGGTAATTGCTTATGCTTCACGACAGTTGAAAACTCATGAGGTAAATTACCCTACACATGATTTGGAATTAGCTGCTGTTGTTTTTGCTTTAAAAATTTGGAGGCATCATTTGTATGGATTAAAGTGTGAAATATATACCGATCACAAAAGTTTAAAGTATATATTCACTCAGAAAGAATTGAACATGAGACAAAGGAGATGGCTAGAATTAATCAAGGATTATGATTGTACAATTCATTACCATCTGGGAAAAGAAAATAAAGTGGCTGATTCTTTGAGTCGAAAAAGTAATGCTTCATTAACAATGTTGCGTTTGGAACGTGATCCTTTGGTTAAGGATTTGATGAACTTTGGCATAGAAGTTGTTAGTGCAGGAAGTCCTTCTGTTTTTATTTAGGTATCAGTGAGATCTTCTCTATCAGATAGAATCAAGAAAGCATAGAAGCAAGACAGTGAGTTGCAGAAAAAGGTAGAGCTGGTTCAGAAAGGTAAGTTGACTGAATTCAACATTGATAATGATTGTGTTTTGAGATTTGGGAAGAGTCTGTGTGTGCCTTGTGATTCACAGTTGAAGAGAGAGTTGTTATGTGAAGCTCATAGTTCTCCGTTTTCAGTTCATCCTGGCAGTACTAAGATGTATAGAGATCTGCGGGAGTATTACTGGTGGGATGGAATGAAAAGAGATATTGCGGATTTTACTGTGAAGTGTTTGACATGTCAACAGGTTAAAGCAGAGCGGCAGTTACCGAAAGGGATGCTTCAGCCTTTACCAGTGCCAGAGTGGAAATGGGATAATATATCCATGGACTTTGTTGTGGGATTACCGAAGACATCTCGAGGTAATAATGCAATATGAGTTATTGTTGATCGCTTGACTAAATCTGGTCATTTCCTTGCTATACGAGATACTTTTTCCCTAGATCAACTTTCACGTTTGTATCTTAAAGAGATAGTCAGGTTACATGGAGTTCCTCTCTCTATTGTATCTGATCGTGATCTCAGGTTCACTTCTAACTCTTGGAAAGGTCTTCATAAGTCGTTGGGTACTGAATTAAATTTTAGTACAGCTTTTCATCCTCAATTAGATGGGCAGTTAGAACGAACAATTCAGACCTTGGAGGATATGCTACGAGCTTGTTCTATGGATTATCAGGGAAGTTGGGACCAACATCTTTCTTTGGTTGAATTTTCATATAATAACAGTTTTCATTCCAGTATACAAATGGCACCATTTCAGGCATTATATGGGAAGCAGTGTCGAACTCCATCTTTCTGGGATGAAGTGGGTGAAAGGAAGTTGATGGGACCAGAATTGGTAGAAGAGATGGTAGAAAAAGTTCAGCTGATTCGGAAGCACATGAGAACAGCTCAGAGCAGGCAGAAGAGTTATGCGGATAACCGGAGGAAGGATCTATCTTTCGAGGTTGGTGATCATGTTTTTCTCAAGGTTTCTCCTTGGAAAAGTGTGATGAGATTTGGTAAGAAAGGAAAGTTGAGTCCAAGGTTTATTGGACCATATGAAATTTTGGAGAAAGTTGGATCAGTTGCTTATCGAGTGGCTTTACCTCTGAGTTTATCTCAGGTACACAATGTTTTTCATGTTTCGATGTTGAGAAAGTATATGCCAGATCCATCTCATGTTTTGAGTCCAGAGGTAGTTCAGCTGGAAGAGAACTTATCTTATGAGGAACAACCGGTCCAGATTCTTGACCACAGGGAGCAAGTGTTATGGAATAAGGTGATTCACCAGGTAAAGGTTTTGTGGAAAAACCACATGATTGAAGAGGCAACATGGGAATCTGAAAATGCAATGAGGGATAAGTACCCCCATTTATTTGATAAGTAAATAAATTGCGGGGACGCAATTTTCTAAAGGGGGGAAGGATATAACATCTCAAGTAAGTAATGAATAATAGATATTTTTATCTATGTATATTAATGATTAAGATGGTGTTTTAGAGGCTTAAAGTGAAAATAAATCCAATCTTAAGCATGGAATACACTAATATTTTTAAAAGATTGTTTTACTGCCTTTTGACAGAAAACCAATTTTGAATCTATCTTTTGACAATTTTATAAACTATTTTTGTCAATATAAACTTATTTTTTATTATTGGGACATCAAAATTTACTTTGTGTGAATTTTTGGTATTTTTCTGACAATGTTCATTTTTTAATGAATAGTGAAAAATACTGCATTTTACATCAAAACTACTTTTTAATCTAATTTATTTATATGATTAGATTATCTTTTGAATTGGTTTTGAAGTGAAATTAGAATATATTTTTATCATTTAATCCAATGGTGGTCATTTGAATCATCTTCCCTTTGAAATTAGACTTAAACTGGTGTCAATCTTTTGATACTTATTGTTTCATAAAAACACGCTATTTGTCATGACAACAGGAATTAATTATTAAATTAATTAATGTGACTTATATGTTTTGAATTTTGTAAAATGGACTTCATTTTTGAATTTAGAATATCAAATATAGCTTAGGGAGAAGTTTTGGTATTTTTCTAAAAAACTCCAATTTTTGATGAATAGTGAAACCACTAAGTGGTAATCAAGCAAACTGATTTTTCAGTTAAATGAAAGTTTACCACTAATGTGTATTGAATTTTGAAAATCCGACATACATGGTTGTAATTAGTAGGTAAAATGTGGTTCAATGGGATGAAAATAATTTTTTGGTGAATAGTAACTTTTTTTCATTAATCGCTATTAGAGGTCATTAGTGTAGTTTAAGGAAAAAATAATGCTTTAATAAAATGAGATGAGCTTGACACATGTCCTAACCCTATTGGTTGTGTAATGGCCGACCAAGACAACCCATGGGTCGATTTCGGGGACCCCATGGAGCCACTTGGGTGAGATAATGACTTTAATGCCTTTTTTTAAATAAAGGTGAAAATGACACTAACATAAATTGTTTTACTAAAAAAAAAATTAGAAGGGGTTATACTAATCATATTTTTGTCTATAAATATTCCCTAGAAATCTAAAAAGATTTCCTACATCATAGTATTTTTTTTATAATTTTTACACTTTAAATAAATTAAATTATTTATGACATCATGATGATGCAGCGATGACCTCATTATTTAACGATTTAAATAAAATGGAAAGATAATGTAATATCTAAAACCTACACATGTCCAAAACCTATTGGATGGGAATATTTCGAAGACTTATAATATTATCTTCGAAATATATCAATGTGGGACCTTAGAAATTCGAAACACTTTTGAAAATAAAATAATAGTTTCATGATTTTCAAAAGTGCCCCTCATCTCCTCTTATAAAAGGCCCCCACCTCTACCTCATTACCCACACTCCCAAAGCCTTTGGGTCGGCCAAACCCTTCCCATTTACTCTCTCCACATCCCTCTCCTCATCCTAGAGGATTCCCTTTTGGCAGAATTCTTTCAAAGGAAGCCTTTAGGCTCAAATCAAAAGGAGTTACACTTTTAAAGGTAATTCATTCTCTCATGTTCATTTGTTTTATTTCGCTTCTCCAACCCCCTAAACTCTTTTTATTTACTTCTTTTGTAACAAAACCAGTATATTCAATATAATAGGATGTTTTTATAAGATTTATTCGAGATACACTCTCACACAACTACATCAAATGGTTAAAGAACATACGGTTTCCGTGGATGGCGAAATTCTGCCTCCCGAAGTGATGATTGTTCAATACTCATTTAACACCTTCAAAGGTGGCCATTATGATGTCACTATTTTTATATATTATATATAATATGTTTATTCTTCCTTAAGAGTCTGTATTTTTCATTTATGGCATACCATTATTGTTTCCATTATGGGTAGACACGATATCTTCATTTTAGGAAGTGCGGACTACCGCCCCCTGAAAGTGATTTGATTTGTTAATACCATATGTGGGATGTGTAAAGGATAAAGTTAATGATATTATATATGTTATTATACTGGAATTATAATATACTCTTATATAATTATGAATCCATTCCAGAAAATACGAAATAGAAATGGAAGTAGCGTTCATGCGTACGTACGGCTTACCGTCTCCATGAACGATGCATTTCATTTCTTACCTCTAAATGTGATGTAATATTATAAATACATATATATGCTGAATATATATGATATATATGTTATCCAAATCATTAATATCATTCTGGATATAACGAACCTTTGACCAAATTAACAACATGTAAGTGTAAGAAGTCTATTTTTGACTTAAGAACCAAATACCGACAAAATGAACATTATTAACTTAAATGATTACATGATGTTCATAACATGGTATAAAAGGAATAATGAACATGAAAAAGGTTCTTAAGCAAGTAGATATTAACTCAAGTTTATTATTCAGGAGATTAAAGAACGGTCGGGTCAAGTCGGATACGAGGTATGGGACTTCGTCTCAATCTTCTTTCATTGAGGAATATTTTGTTTTATACACAACCTTCTTTTATACGGTGTATAAACCCCTTTGACCTTTACATTTATCCAAAAGGAATATTTTTTATATGAATCGTTTTACTAAACGACAAAAGGGAATGTTTTTGTCGTACGTATGCGGCGACAACGACTTCTCCGTCGTCGTGACCGTTATTTGAGTTTCAGCTTCCTCTACAAGCCATACATTCTTTTTAAAAGAAAAATAAATACCATGTTTTACTTTTCTTTTATTTTGGTATTGAAAGTGGTTTTAATAATGTTTTTATATCAATGTGTTGTATTTATATCTTGTGATTGAAAGGTGGAAATTTTATGTTTCCTTTATGCATGTTTTATGTGATACGATTATGTTGTGGTTCTTAGGCATTATTATGAAGACGGGTGGTTCCGTGATAAACTAAGGGCGGGTGATCTCGATATAGCTCTCCAATGCATTGGGTAACGCGAAGGAGTGAAACGTTAAGGTTTCTCCAAATAGATTTAGGGAATATACTGTGATGGGTATTCCAAACGTAACCAAGAGGGTTACTCCCTACGTAATAATGTTATGAATGCCTCAAGTTACCTTTATGTCTTATGATTTCTATGATTTATTCATGATTTGATGAGGTATGTTAAAGTGCTTATGTTTTATGGGTAAATTATGATCTCATCCTTATGTATATATGTACCCATGTTTCCTTTCCATATTTTTATATCCCTTACTGAGCTTTTTATGCTCATCCCAAGTTTTTTTGAAATGTTTTTCACTGGTCAAGGGAAAGGTACATGATATGATGATAGTGTCAAGGAAGTGTAAAGAATGAATCCATGTTTTATTTTAAATATGTTTCCATTGATGGGAATGAATAATACTATCTTTATGTAACCACTTTGTTTATATGTGGAATGTAATACAAGTTTTATGATCTACTTCTCTAAAACTCTAAACCCGAAAAGATCCTCAATGTGTAATCTTGTAATAACTCAAGATTAAGTAAGGTTTAAGGCTGGGGCCTTATAGTTGGTATCAAAGTTCGGTTTAGATAACTTTAGGAGTTAGAATTCTGTTAAATGATTATCCAAAAATATTTTTTTGAAATGATATAGAATTTAAAGATTACCATGTTGCTTCATCTAAGACATGTTTGTTCAGAATGGTTTTCCGCAGAGGAAACAGGGAAGCAGTTCTAGGAAGGCATACAGAAGGAAATAACCTTCCGAATCAGCATCTTGAGATGGTCGGAATTGGAACTGAACAGTTTGTTGCAGTAATGGCGCAGTTGACTCAAGCGATAAATGGAGGTGGTATCCATGCATGAGATCAGCCAGACCAACCGTAGAGGAACATGTCAGTGGTGGAACATTTCATGAGGCAACATCCCCCATCATACAGAGGATCATCTGACCCTGTGCCAGCTGAAGGGTGGATTAAAGAAATGGAAAAGATTTTCGATGTCATGGGGTGTTCAGACAATCAAAAGGTTAGTCTTTCCATTTACCATTTGGAGGGTGAGGCATATCAGTGGTGGTCGATGGTTAAAAATATCAGGGACACTGATGAGATTGATGCTCTCGACTGGGATGAATTCAAAGGTATGTTTCTTGAGAAGTATTTTCCTAAGGCTGTTCAACTTAGAATGGAAGAGCAATTCTTGGAATTGAGGCAAGAGGAAGACTCAGTGGCTGCCTATGAAGAAAGGTTCACTCGATTGGCAAGGTATGCTCCAAGTTTTATCCAAGACCTTGATAGTAAAATCAATCATTTTTACTCAGGATTAAAGCCAAAATATCGAAGGGCATTAGCTTCTCGTGAGTTTAAAAGTTATGAAAAGCTTGTTCGATGTGCCGAGAAGGTGGAAATGGAGTTTTCCGATGATCAAGTGTTCTATAACAACCAACAGAAGAAGAGACCGAGGTGGCAGGAGAAAGGTAATAATTCTTCAAAAAAGTCTGATGGTAAGAAAACTAAGTTTCCAGTTTGTGATAAATGTGGAAAAAGGAATGCTGGGGAATGTCTTCTGAATTCTGTAAAGTGCTACCGATGTGGTAAGATGGGACATAAGGCTCATGATTGCACTGAAAAGGATCAAGGTGAAGGTAAGACCAAATTTGATTTACAGTTAGTGAAATGTTATAAGTGCAATAAGATGGGTCACTATGCAAATGAGTGTCCGACAAAGAGCTTGAGTGATGGGAAGAAGTTAGACTACAAGCAGAAAGAGGTGGTGAAATCCTTTGGAACTACTTCAGCAGATGTCGGGCCATCAAATGAAGTTGTATCAGCTTCAGGGAGCTCTGTTTTTTTCAAAGATTGACTTGAGATCAGGGTACCATCAGCTGAAGGTAAAGGAGCAGATATTCCGAAGACCGCGTTCCGTACGAGATATGGAAATTATGAATTTTTAGTAATGCCTTTTGGGCTAACCAATGCACCTGTTGTATTCATGGACTTAATGAATAGAATTTTCCATGAGTTCTTGGATAAGTTTGTGATGATTGTTTTCAGGAATTGAAAAGAAGATTGGTGAATGCTCCAGTTTTGGCACTACCTTACATGAATGGTGAGTTTGTTATATACAGTGATGCTTCATTGAAAGGACTTGGTTGCGTCCTAATGCAGAATGATCAGGTAATTGCTTATGCTTCACGACAGTTGAAAACTCATGATGTAAATTACCCTACACATGATTTGGAATTAGATGCTGTTGTTTTTGCTTTAAAAATTTGGAGGCATCATTTGTATGGAGTAAAGTGTGAAATATATACTGATCAAAAAAGTTTAAAGTATATATTCACTCAGAAAGAATTGAACATGAGACAAAGGAGATGGCTAGAATTAATCAAGGATTATGATTGTACAATTCATTACCATCCGGGAAAAGAAAATAAAGTGGATGATTCTTTGAGTCGAAAAATTAATGCTTCATTAACAATGTTGCGTTTGGAATGTGATCCTTTGGTTAAGGATTTGATGAACTTTGGCATAGAAGTTGTTGGTGCAGGAAGTCCTTCTATTTTGTTTCAAGTATCAGTGAGATCTTCTCTATCAGATAGAATCAAGAAAGCACAGAAGCAAGACAGTGAGTTGCAGAAAAAGGTAGAGATGGTTCAGAAAGGTAAGTTGCCTGAATTCAACATTGATAATGATTGTGTTTTGAGATTTGGGAAGAGATTGTGTGTGCCTTGTGATTCACAGTTGAAGAGAGAGTTGTTATGTGAAGCTCATAGTTCTCCGTTTTCAGTTCATCCTGGCAGTACTAAGATGTACAGAGATCTGCGGGAGTATTACTGGTGGGATGGAATGAAAAGAGATATTGCTGATTTTACTGTGAAGTGTTTGACATGTCAACAGGTTAAAGTAGAGCGGCAGTTACCGAAAGGGATGATTCAGACTTTACCAGTGCCAGAGTGGAAATGGGAGAATATATCCATGGACTTTGTTGTGGGATTACCGAAGACATCTCGAGGTAATAATGCAATCTGGGTTATTGTTGATCGCTTGACTAAATCTTCTCATTTCCTTGCTATACAAGATAATTTTTCCCTAGATCAACTTTCCCGTTTGTTTCTTAAAGAGATAGTCAGGTTACATGGAGTTCCTCTCTCCATTGTATCTGATCGTGATCCCAGGTTCACTTCTAACTTTTGGAAAGGCCTTCAGAAGTCGTTGGGTACTGAATTAAATTTTAGTACAGCTTTTCATCCTCAATCAGATGGGCAGTCAGAATGAACAATTTAGACCTTGGAGGATATGCTACGAGCTTGTTCTATGGATTATCAGGGAAGTTGGGACCAACATCTTTCTTTGGTTGAATTTTCATATAATAACAGTTTTCATTCCAGTATACAGATGGCACCATTTCAGGAATTATATGGGAAGCGGTGTCGAACTCCAGCTTTCTGGGATGAAGTGGGTGAAAGGAATTTGATGGGACCAGAATTGGTAGAAGAGATGGCAGAAAAAGTTCAGCTGATTCAGAAGCACATGAGAATAGCTCAGAGTAGGCAGAAGAGTTATGCGGATAACCGGAGGAAGGATCTATCTTTCGAGGTAGGTGATCATGTTTTTCTCAAGGTTTCTCCTTGGAAAAGTGTTATGAGATTTGGTAAGAAAGGAAAGTTGAGTCCAAGGTTTATTGGACCATATGAAATTCTGGAGAAAGTTGGATCAGTTGCTTACCGAGTGGCTTTACCTCCGAGTTTATCTCAGGTACACAATGTTTTTCACGTTTCGATGTTGAGAAAGTATATGCCAGATCCATCTCATGTTTTGAGTCCAGAGGTATTTCAGCTGGAAGAGAACCTATATTATGAGGAACAACCAGTCCAGATTCTTGACCACAGGGAGCAAGTGTTACGGAATAAGGTGATTCACCAGGTAAAGGTTTTTTGGAAAAACCACATGATTGAAGAGGCAACATGGGAATCTGAAAATGCAATGAGGGATAAGTACCCCCATTTATTTGATAAGTAAATAAATTGCGGGGACACAATTTTCTAAAGGGGGGAAGGATGTAACATCCCAAGTAAGTAATGAATAATAGATATTTTTATCTATGTCTATTAATGAATAAGATGGTGTTTTAGAGGCTTAAAGTGAAAATAAATCCAATCTTAAGCATGGAATACACTAATATTTTTAAAAGATTATTTTACTGTCTTTTGATGGAAAACCAATTTTGAATCTATCTTTTGACAATTTTATAAACTATTTTTGTCAATATAAACTTATTCTTTATGATTGGGACATCAAAATTTACTTTGTGTGAATTTTTGGTATTTTTCTGACAATGTTCATTTTTTAATGAATAGTGAAAAATACTGCATTTTACATCAAAACTACTTTTTAATCTAATTTATTTATATGATTAGATTATCTTTTGAATTGTTTTTGAAGTGAAATTAGAATTTATTTTTACCATTTAATCCAATGGTGGTCATTGGAATCAATTTCACTTTGAATTTAGACTTAAACTGGTATCAATCTTTTGATACTTATTGTTTCATAAAAACACGCTATTTGTCATGACAGCGGGAATTAATTATTAAATTAATTAATGTGACTTATATGTTTTGAATTTTGTAAAATGGACTTCATTTTTTAATTAAGAATATCAAATATAGCTTAGGGAGAAGTTTTGGTATTTTTCTGAAAAACTCCAATTTTTGATGAATAGTGAAACCACTAAGTGGTAATCAAGCAAACTGATTTTTCAGTTAAATGAAAGTTTACCACTAATGTGTATTGAATTTTGAAAATCCGACATACATGGTTGTCATTAGTATGTAAAATGTGGTTCAATGGAATGAAAATAATTTTTTGGTGAATAGTAACTTTTTTTCATTAATCGCGATTAGAGGTCATTAGTGTAGTTTAAGGTAAAAATAATGCTTTAATAAAATGAGATGAGCTTGACACATTTCCTAACCCTATTGGTCGATTTAGGGGACCCCATGGAGCCACTTGGGTGAGATAATGACTTTAATGCCTTTTTTTTAAATAAAGGTGAAAATGACACTAACATATATTGTTTTACTAAAACAATTTTTAGAAGGGGTTATACTAATCATATTTTTGTCTATAAATATTCATTATAAATATAAAAAGATTTCCTACATCATAGTATTTTTTTATAATTTTTATACTTTAAATAAATTAAATTATTTATGACATCATGATGATGTAGCGATGACCTCATTATTTAACGATTTAAATAAAATGGAAAGATAATGTAATATCTAAAACCTACACAGGTCCAAAACCTATTGTATGGGAATATTTAGAAGCCTTATAATCTTATATTCTAAATATATCAATTTGGGACCCTATAAATTCGAAACACTTTTGAAAATAAAATAATAGTTTCATGATTTCCAAAAGTGCCCCTCCTCTCCTCTTATAAAAGGCCCCCACCTCTACCTCATTACCCACACTCCCAAAGCCTTTGGCTCGGCCAAAACCTACCCATTTACTCTCTCCACATCCCTCTCCTCATCCTAGAGGATTCCCTTTTGGAAGAATCCTTTCAAAGGAAGCCTTCAGGCTGAAATCAAAAGGAGTTACACTTTTAAAGGTAATTCATTCTCTCATGTTCATTTGTTTTATTTTGCTTCTCCAACCCCCTAAACTCTTTTTATTTACTTATTTTATAACAACACCAGTATCTTCAATATACTAGGATGTTGTTATAATATTTATTCGAGCTACACTCTCACACAACTACATTAAATGGTTAAAGAACATACGGTTTCCGTGGATGGTGAAATTCTGCCTCCCGAAGCGATGATTGTTCAATACGCATTTAACACCTTCAAAGGTGGACATTATGATGTCACTATTTTTATATATGATATATAATATGTTTATTCTTCCTTAAGATTCTGTATTTTTCATTTATGGCATACCATTATTGTTTCCATTATGGGTAAACACGATATCTTCATTTTAGGAAGTCCGGACTACCGCCCCCTGAAAGTGATTTGATTCGTTAATACCATATGTGGGATGTGTAAAGGATAAAGTTAATGATATTATATATGTTATTATACTGGAATTATAATATACTCTTATATAATTATGAATCCATTCCAGAAAATACGAAATAGAAATGGAAGTAGCGTTCATACGTATATACGACTTACCGTCTCCATGAACGGTGCATTTCATTTCTTACCTCTAAATGTGATGTAATATTATAAATACATATATATTCTTAATATATATGATATATATTTTATCCAAATCATTAATATCATTCTGTATATAATGAACCTTTGACCAAATTAACAACATGTAAGTGTAAGAAGTCTATTTTTGACTTAAGAACCAAATACCGACAAAATGAACATTATTAACTTAAATGATTACATGATGTTCATAACATGGTATAAAAGGAATAATGAACATGAAAAAGGTTCTTAAGCAAGTAGAGATTAAATAAAGTTTATTATTCAGGAGATTAAAGAACGGTCGGGTCAAGTCGGATACGAGGTATGGGACTTCGTCTCAATCTCCTTTCATTGAGGCATATTTTGTTTTATACACAACCTTCTTTTATACGGTGTATAAACCCCTTTGACTTTTACGTTTATCCAAAAGGAATATTTTTTATACGAAGCGTTTTACTAAATGACAAAAGGGAATGTTTTTTTCGTACGTATGCGGCGACAACGACTTCTCTGCCGTCGTGACTGTTATTTGAGTTTCGGCTTCCTCTACAAGCCATCCCTTCTTTTTAAAAGAAAAATAAATACCATGTTTTACTTTTATTTTATTTTGGTATTGAAATTGGTTTTAATAATGTTTTTATATCAATATGTTGTATTGATATCTTGTGATTGAAAGGTGGAAATGTTATGTTTCCTTTATGCATGTTTTATGTGATACGATTATGTTGTGGTTCTTGGGAATTATTATGAAGACGGGTGGTTCCGTGACAAACTAAGGGTGGGTGAGCCCTATATAGCTCTCCAATGCATTGGGTAACGCGAAGGAGTGAAACGTTAAGGTTTCTCCGAAGAGATTTAGGGAATATACTGTGATGGGTATTCCAAACGTAACCAAGAGGGTTACTCCCTACGTAAGAATGTTATGAATGCCTCAAGTTACCTTTATGTCTTATGATTTCTATGATTTATTCATGATTTGATGAGGTATGTTAAAGTGGTTATGTTTTATGGGTAAAGTATGATCTCATCCTTATGTATATATGTACCCATGTTTCTTTTCCATATTTTTATATCCCTTACTGAGCTTTTTATGCTCATCCCAAGTTTTTTTGAAATGTTTTTCATAGGTCAAGGGAAAGGTACATGATATTATGATAGTTTCAAGGAATTGTCAAGAATGAATCCATGTTTTATTTTAAATATGTTTCCATTGATGTGAATGAATAATACTATCTTTATGTAACCACTTTGTTTATATGTGGAATGTAATGCAAGTTTTATGATCTAATTCTCTAAAACTCTAAACCCGAAAAGATCCTCAATGTGTAATCTTGTAATAAATCAAGATTAAGTAAGGTTTAAGGCTGGGGCCTTATATTATATCTTAAGCATATTTCATGAGTTATCTTGCGATATGCCACCTGCTAGAACTTGCATTTGAACTTTTTGAAGAATTGACTTTGAAAACCCATATTTAAAATGATTGAGGAAGTTTTTATCATTAATCCCTTATCCTTGGAACCATAATTACATTAATTATTTTTAGACCATATAATCCATGAATGTCCTCACTAGGAATGTGCCACATTAAAATACATTTTTATTCATTCCTTCCCTTCTCTATTTTTATTACATGATATTTTATAGTTAAATTGTGGGGTTGAGTGAATTAATTATGAAAGGGATGAATTGAATTGTAATGAAAAAGCATATTTGTGGTTAATTTTGGGTATTGAGAAAGGATTTTGATTCATACATTTATATTTTATTGTTTTTCCTTCTTAAAAAAATGAAAAATGAAAAAATAAAAATAAAAAGAAATGGTTTGTTCCTTAGATAATCAAAAAACACCATAGCTAGACCATTTATTTCTATCATATGTGGTTAGGTGGTGAAATTGAGCTCCATTCCAATCATGGATTTTAAAAAAATGAATAATTATTTTGATAAAAATGGAAGAGAAAAATTTAAGAAGGTGTAATTATTTCATTATACTTAAATAGATCATGACCTTACTTTTAATCATGGGGAGTGTTCGTTATCATTTTTACTAAGGATATTTTCATTTCACTTTAATTTAGATATCATGCATTATGATTTAGAGATAAAACATCATTTTTTAGCCTTGATATTTTGAACATAAATCCCCACCAACCTTAATTATCATATTCATTGTATCCTTTATTGAAAATACCTCATGATTTTATGTGAATTTTGTATTTATGCAGTGGAGAAAGTAGTTCCTTTTCAATACTATGGAAAAGGATCATATACTCATGATAATATAATAACTCTACTTGAAATTATATCATGAGTGATGTGATAAAATAATCCATTGTGAGGTAAATTATGACTTGGAATGTTTGATAATAATGAATATTTATATATGAATGAATTAGAGGAGAAGTCCCACTAGTTCTCAATGGTAAAAAGTAAAATACTTGGGTTGATTAGTTTATTTGAAGATTTTTAAGTTGTATTAATGTTTTATGTGAATATTTAAATTTTAGCCACCTATTTATAATAATTTTATTTAATTGATTTGGAATTTTAATATTGGTAAAATTTCGTTCCTCTTTTATTTATGTTTAGATTACATGCTTGAGGAAAAGTAAGTTCTAAGTGTGTGGTAATTTACAAAACCATTTTATTCATGTATTTTTTGATATAAAATGGACTGCATGTAAAAACTAATTGATTAAACTTTGAAAATTTTGATTGTTTTTATATTTTGTCATAGGATAAAGAGTTTGATCAAAAATAAAGAAAAATAGATGATTATAGTAATCCGAATAAACTCTTTGGAATGGCACGAAACCAGATTTTTCAAGCTATATTGAATATGAATCAATGCCAATGAAAAATAAAATATCAACTACCAAGATAAAAAATGAATAACTTGGTTGAAACAGAGAAATTTGTCTGCAAAAAAACAATTCATGTGATGAATAATATTCATGACATGAATCTCAAAAAAATACAGGATGTGAAAATAAGCCTTTAAAAGTTCAACCCCACACATAACTCATCGTGAATCAACTAATCATAGCCTAAAATATTTTGTAAATAAGACTTTCAATCCCACACATTACACATTTTGAATCACTTAAATGACATGAAACTCTTAAAAAACCATGAAATGGTGATTTTGATATAAATTAATGTTCAACACTCTTTTTGAAAAACTAGGACAACCTATTATAACCCAAGACCTTTTATGACTCCCAGGGGTGGATTAAATCCTATAAATAAGATGTTAGGGGTGGATTGAAAGGGATCGTTCGGTGAGGAGAATATATAGAGGGAAAGTTCCTATGAGTGATTGGTAAAGGGGGGTATTTAACAACTAGTATGTTTGAGTTTCTATATTTAATGGAATAAAACATTTTCTATTTCTTTTTCCAACTAGTTTCAATTGTTAATTAAGTTTTTCATTCTGAATGCATCTATACAAGGGTTAGATTATTTTTATTTTTATTTCATTTGCTAATGATACATATCTCTCTCCTCCCAATCCCTATCTATTTTCTACATAGTAGATTAGGGTTTGGTGGTGAGTGATCAGTGATCACTATCACATGTGAGGAATTGTGACAAGGACTATTGTAAATTATGTGATAAAAATTCCCAATTGGGAATTTACTTAATTATCAAAAGAACTTGTTACAGTTCCCTGCTCATAGGAATGAGGATAGACCGATTGATACTTGACTAGGGATTTCATTAACATCACCATTTGACCAAGGTGGAGAAATGAATCAGTAGATAAATCTCTCTCCTACTAGACAAATTGGAAACAATGATATCATAGTACTAGGTTTATCCAACCCCATTATTATCACCATATTCTATCATCTAATTTATAATCAATCAATTTAAACTTCTTTCTATCTTTAATTTCTAAAACCAATCAAAAATCAATTCTCTAAAAATAAACCATAAGTGAATAACTATTTTGATTGCATGACTAAGACTACCTAGGTTAACTACTTTATAATACTATGTAATAAAAATTGTTTTTCCATACCTCATGACAGGTTTACATTACACCCTATGAGTTAAGGATAAATAGAAAACCAAAAATTGTATACTTTAAATATTAAAATTGATGAGTTAAGTGATTAGTGTGAAAACATGGTCTATAAAACAATATTTTAAAATAAAAAGGATGATGATTTGAAACTTGATTTTGGTGAACCAAATCATGAAAGGATAGATGATATTGAACCTGAGAGTGTTATGCCTAGATATCCTAGTTACCTGGAAAAATCATCCCTTAAACATGGTTATAAGAAGCTTAGGTGAAAGAATTAGGAATATAAGAAATTTAGGAATACTTTTAGAATTTTATGTCTTTTTATCAAAACTAGAACCTAAAACTTTAGAATATTCCTTATCTGATAAAATTTGGGTTTTAACTATACAAGTATAGTTAAAAAAATTCAAGAGGAATAAGGCATGGGAATTAGTTGATAAACCCTACGATTACCCTGTTAAATGAAAAAAGTGGGTTTTTTAGAAATAAATATGATTATCATGGTGTGATCACTAGTAATAAATCTATATTAGTGACTAAAGGGTAAAACCAAGATAAATATATCAATTATGAAGTAACCTTTGTATATGTAGCTATATTAGAATCCATCAGGATTATATTAGACTATACATCTCACATGGATTTCAAATTATATCTGATGAATGTGAAATTTTCATTTTTAAATGGTTTCTTATAGAGGAGGTTTACATTAGACAACCACATGGTTTTAAAAATACCCATTTTAAAAATTCTATTTTAAAACTTAACAAACCTCCTTATGGCTTTAAATCAGAACTTAGAGACCGATATGAATGTTTAAGTTCTTTTATCTTATCAAATGAATTTTTATTAGGAGTAGTAGATCCTACTATTTTAATGAAAATATCATATTCAAATATTTTTTTAGTTCAAATATATGTTGATTATGCTATTTTTAGTTCTAAAAATAAAATATTATGTAATGAATTTTAGAAAATAAACTTTGTGTTTTGAAAATCACCTTTTAAAACAAAAAATTCAGAAAACATTTTTAAAATAATTTTCATTGAAATTAACCTTTTAAGAATATTAAAATAATAATTAAAAAATTTATTGGCCATTACATTGGAAAATTTTCTTCATGTCGTACATGTTAAAACAAAGATTCCTTTCATATTTTTCTATAAATCCAAAAAGGCATTGTTTTGAAAAAGATAAGAAGATTCCTTTAAAAAAAATTTAAAAAGTAAAAATGGGTAAAATTTTCTTTAATAAATCATTTTTATAAAGTTAAAACCATTTTTTAGATTTTTTAGAAAATATGGGTTTTGATGAAAAGGATTTCTAACCAAAGAGAAAAATAAAGTTAGATTTTCTTAAAACCATTTTCTAAATAATTTTTAAGTAACAAAGAGTGTAAAAATGGTACTACTACTTCAAAAATTTCATGAATAAATATAGGTTAATAAAATAGATTTATTTTAATATATAAATATCAAATAATTCCCCCAAGGCATATGTAAACATAAACAATCTTAAATAATGACGAGATTCTGAAATAAACCCTTACCACATTGGTAACTTCTGAATCAAAATCCCCATAAAATAAATGACATAAAATGAAACATTAAATAAAATGAATATAAATTTATTCATGATATAACATATAAAATGTTTATTATATACACCATAAAAAGGAAATAAGTGATGAATATGGCATATGTCTCATGGAAGTAAAAGTGAGATGAGAAACCCTCACCTTAGGTCTGATTTCCTTCATACTTTCTTGTACCTCCTATATAATTGTTTTAATCAGGTTATTAATTTATAAAAGAACCATAATAATATTTATTATATCATATATGATCCTATTATAACATTTTACCTCCCATTTGTTAATAATATTTCAATATTTTCATTATTTCAGGTGATAATTGCCTTATTTTCTCATGCGTGTTTTGTCATTAAACTTAAAATTCTTATGCATATGATATATATATATATATATATATCCATAATTATAATAATGTTATAAATATAATATTTACTCATTATATACATTTTTATAACCATTTATTAATGTTGTACATAGAAAAGGAATTGTATCACTTCGTGAAGATGGTAGGTCGTACGTACGTACGAGCAATGATATCATTACCTTAATGAGTGAAAGGGTAAGTAATTGGTTAATATATTAATTTTATATAATAATTATCATCTCATATATATCACATATAATCGTTAATTTTATCTTTATTATATTCCATGTAAATGGTAAGTGAAAAAAATCACATTGTTTCGTGAGGCGGTAGTCCACCGTACACACGAGCGATGTTATTGTATTTGAAATGGAATAGAATGTAAAATTGTATATGTGATATTAAAATTACATAAGTATAATAATATCACAAATATAATATAAATACGGTAAATCCATAATCATATCCATCCTTTAAATGTGGTGATGGAAAGCAAACTACATCAGTTCATGAGGCGGTAGTCCGCTGTACAAACGATTGATGATTTAGTATCCCTTTTGATAGAAGTAAAGTTTGATAAATATTATTACATAAACATAATAACATCTCAGTATGTGGTAGATAATGGTGTTATTATATTTGAAGTTTTTATATATAATTTAATGTGTAAAAATAATAAATAAAATGAAAGAACTTTTTTAAGATAATTACCTTCTCTAAGATAAACCTCCATTGGATCTCCTCTTAAAGACCTTAGGTATGGTTTTTAGGGAGGAAAATAAGATTTAGAATATTTATAAATATTTTCAGGAGATATATTGGTAGGTTTAGTTCTATACAATAGTATATAGGTGTGTGAATCAGTGAGGGGAGTGAGTTTCCTTTTAGAAGTGTGGAAAGAGAACCCTCTAGGAAATTACTTAAGACTTTCCCCAAAAAATCCAAAGTGATAAAGTAATTTACATGAAAAAAGAATTAAAATAAACTTACACTATGATTTTGGATCGTATAAGGTGTAAATATGGCTATAAAATAAGACTTTGACCTATTGGTAGGTCATTTTAACCCTTATCTTCTTAGTTTAACCCCACAATAAACCTATTTTTACCTTAATCACGATGTATAATTTTTACTGATTTTGCTGTTAATTTTGGTCAAAAATTAAGTTAAACTTATTATATAATATAAATTGTATTTATTAAAAATATTTAATCTATTTTTTCAAATTCATTTTACAGAATTAGAATAATTAAATTTAAAATTATATCCACATACATGATGAAAAAGCGGGTTTCCAAAGAGAAAATTCTCGTAAGTATAGAAGGTTTTAATATCAAAATTCAATATGAAATTGATTGAAATGAACTAAATTACTTAAATTTTAATATAATTGAACTAATTTTACTTTAAAAATAATTTTAAATATAATTTTACATTATAAATAATTTAAATTAAAATATAGTTTTTATTAAAAATCAGTATTTTCACTATTTATCAAAAAATGAAGCATTTCAAAAAAATACCAAAAATTCACCCTAAGATAATTTTAATATGATTAATTAAAAAATTAATTTTATTTTATCAAATAAATTTTATAAAAGTGAAAAAAATTATCATAAGTATCTAAAAAGTGATGAAACTGTTTTCTTTGAAAAATATAGTTTTTCACAAAACATTTCTTTTACTTTCAAATGATTTTTATTTTATTTATAATCAATATATATTCATTTTTATTTATTTTATAGATTTTTAAACCATATAATTTTCATAATTTAGTTATTACTATTCATACATGCCAACTTAATGGTTAGTTTATAATGGTTATTTCTAAATAATAATATTCTAATAGAGTATCGTGTTTCGTTTAAAACTGGTGTTGTATACATCACAAGCTATTGAAGAGATTGAATTTATTTAAAAATAAATATATTGTAAAGTCTCATGGTGTTATATTATCTTCTAATCTTGGTGTTTCAAGTAACATATTATATCGAACATGATGTTCCTATTTTAAAATATTGAGATGTAATAATGTGAGTTAGGCCTTAAAAACCATGAAGATTCTAGAAGTATGACATTAAATTGAGGAATAAGTAGATAAAACTACTCATGTGGGGGTGGAGTTTCTGAATCATGTAATAAGATATCAAGAATATATATAATATTTCAATTTTCACTACTAAATATGTGAGTAGAGAATAGAGATCTATTGATCATCGAACAATTTCTAAATATGAATTTTTAATTTTTAATTTAAACCATCATTTACTCAAAAAATACAGAGTTTAAATTTGTACTTGATTTTATAACACTTTCAAAAATTAAATAAGTTATTTAAAAATTATCCTAAAATAATAAGACAAAAAAATGTTAATTTATGAATATATATTTTTTAAATCATTTTATTAATTATAAATTTTTAATTAAATATTTATGAAAAATACCAACACTTAATAAATTTAAAAATATTTATTTACTTATACTATGATATAATTATATCATACATTCATTTATAAGATTCATAAATTTTATTTATACTTTCAAGGGAGAGGTTACTATTTACTAGGCTGATTTACTATTCACAAGGTTTATTTACTATTCCTAAGGTCAAGTTACTATTTTATCACAAGGGAGAGGTTACTATTAACTAGACCATTTATGGTCTATCTATTAATAGATTCTGTTATTTAATTCTAAATCACTTCTACTCTATTTATCTAGCAATTCTTGATATCATTAGAAAATATGATATTTTCATTATTATTTACACTTAATTTCTTCTTCTCTCACTCTTAGTTTTTAACACACAGGTCACATGGACATTCTTCACTAACTATTATGGTGTGTAGTGGGTTAATCTAGGAGTAATTAGAGATATATTATTACTAGTCTATGAATTATTTGTGATAGGTGGTTATTTTACTTCCTTATTCAAGCCTAAATCATCAGGGGAGGGTAATTGGTTAAGGTTTCATATAATTAAAGAGATGGTAGGAGAGATAATTTTAATTATGATTTAATTGGTAATAGTGGGGTATATCCAAGGTTAGGCCATTAATTTTAAATTTCAAGTTTAAAAATAATTCAATAACATTTATGACACATGTTAAACCCATTAAACAAAAGGAAAACACTCCCAAAACCATCTCATCTCTAGAGACAACCTGAGTCCCACTAATACTAAATTCACATGGGTTCAAAAATCATTTGCTGATAGCCCTATTATAGGCTCATTTTCATAAATCAAACATATCCATAAAGTCCTAAAGGGGGATTTATATATAAATAAATATTTAGATAACAACCATGGAAAACCCACATGAGCCCACTCCACACATCCTCTAAGAACTCTAAGAAACTCTATCCAAGATTTGAGTGCCAATGACACCCCAATAAAAATATCACATGAACACTCTACATCTATGTGGTACCTAAAATATCATATAAAAACCCATGTGTCCACTAATATTTCCATGCAAGGTGTGAGCATCTACATACTCATTATGGAACCACCAACATGCCACCACTTAACAGTAGATAACCAAGTGTATGCATGGATAGGTCTACTCATTTAAAAACATATATAATAAAATATTTTTAGATAAAAAACTATATTAACATGTAAATAATAGTAAACTCGTAGATGATAGATAAAGATAATAAAAATAAATTAATTCCCTATAATAAGAGGATCCATACTTGAACTTACTTGGGTTTACCTACTTTAGGATATCCTATTTTTGATGTCAGGATAGAGTTAGGGAAATATTGTAGCCCATCCTATCTAGGATAGGGTAGTGAAGTCCTGTATCCCATCCCACCCAAATTCACTTCTAAAGTCAAGGAATATTATCTGACCATGGAAAGGGGAATGTGTATACAAATTTGGGGCCTCATCCTATCCCATGGAATAGGGGAAGGGGTCTGCTCAGTCAGGGCTTAAAAACCAATCTCATGAAATGTACCTATATATAAATGGATGTTCTAACTTATTGATTATTTATAATAATAAGAAAAAATATGTATATACCCTTCCTAGAATTCTTATAATCATATCAATGAAAAACAATTCTCCAAGTGCGAGTAAAATATAAAAAAATCATATAAATAAACATGAAATGTAGAAATGATTTCCTATACTATTAAATATATCATATCAATATGAAATAAATAATTTACATTCCAAGAATACCATAGCATTAATCCCAAACAAGTATATTATTTATAAGTCTAACATGTCACTAATAACCAAACATAGTAAGAAAGTCCTAAAATACAACATATATTGTTTTAATAAACACTTTTATCTATTATTTCCCTCATAAAATATGTAAATAGATAGAATAAAAAGGTCTTAGGTGTGTACTAAGGATGATCAAGTAAGTTATTTTCAATGGAATTGGTCATAACCTAATATAACTAGAGATAAACCCAATATGGTGTAAAACATGGTATCAAAGTTAAGTTAAAACATTAATTTATTAGTAAAGTTTTTCCAAAACAAGTTTTACACACGTGAAATTATATTTATGATGGTTAAACCTTTTCAAGAGAAATCTTAAATATGTATTTATGGAATTAAACTTGTAGTTTATAATTTATAAGGAAACATATTTTAGATAATTGTATTAGTAACTAGTAGAAAATCATACCCATAACCATTATTGATTCCAAGGAGCTACACTTTATTATTAATGATATAGTGATTGTTTTAAATTGGAAGATATTTCAAGTTCCTCAAGGTAATTGGTGGTTTTATAAATCAAACTCTCTAATTGGGTACTTAGATTTTAGCTAATAAAAGGCTTATTACTTTTAGTAAGAGAGTAATTTGTTGGTTATTGAAAACATCAAGCTTTATTTAAATGATTACTTGGTTTAAGAAAACAAGATTTTATCTATGTGAGTAACTCCTTTCATCTTAACCAGCTCAATCATTATCTCACCACTGATGCAAATCTTAACTAATTTAAGTTTAAATCAAAAAATTATAACTAATTATGGCCAATTGAAAGGATTAGACTGCCACCAGAGAACAAAGTATGGTATACTAAGTCATACATGAAATAACTTAGAGAAAAAAATTATTCAACTCAAAATATAATACTTGTCTTATTCTCAATTGGAATATAAGTGAGCATAGTATAGACCTCCCCTTTTTATGCCTCACTATCCATATATTATTTTATAAAATTACTAGGCATGGAAGAAATTAAGAGGTAAGCATGGATATAGTTAACAACCATAATAAAATTTCCAAGAATATATAACTATAAAGATAAGGTAATGAAGATGCATAAAAAGTTTTATAAAGGAATCCAAAAGTACCAATCAATTTAAAAAATGATATTTTCATCATTAAGGATTTATCAAAACCCATTTCTTTAAAAAAACCATAAATCACAGGTTTAAATAATGGTTTAATGATCATATTATAACAGCATAAGGAATTAAAATAAAATTATTCCACTTTATATAATAAAGTAACTTGAGAAAATTTTATTCAATAGTTTCAAAGTAAAGTTTAGTATTTATTATCAACATAGGAAAAACCAATAGCTGGCATATCCTAGGAATAACTTGTAAATTCACTAAAGTGTCAGGGACTCCCTACCTATAAGATCCTAACATTTTTGGGAGATGAATTGGGATCGTTTAAAGGTATTCATTTGCCTTGTTTTGAGTATATTTCATTTTGGTTTTATCTTTGGTGCATTTGGGTGGAATTTAGAGAATTTTGGAAAGAATAGTGCTAGTTCACTGTTGGCGCATGGTTTTCCCAAACCGTGTGCCATGTCCCAACTAACTTTTTAACCCATGGTAGAGAGGTATTGTATAGATAGTGCATGGTTAATCAAACCATTCACCCTATTATGATTAATCATGACCCCCCCCCACAGAATAGGTACACGGTTAAGGTACAAAATTTGGAAAACCGTGCACTCGTGCCCAAGAAACCATGTATGTAGTTTTAATTAACCCGAAAATTTGCTTTAAAATTCTCAAACCCAGCGTATTAACCAATAATCATCCCTATATTGACCCTAAACATTCTCTATCATTTTTGGAGGATCTCGGATGGAATCTGTTGGTCGGAGTGGACACTCAAGAGGGGGGGTGAATTGTGTTCCAATTAAAATTTCTGTTTAAAATCCTTTACCAAAATCCCCAATTTAAAATACTAATTAAATTGTAGTGAATTTGAATTAAAGAAAAATTTCAGTTAGGTTCTCAAGTGATTGATTAATTCCTAGTTAATCTAATCAGAAGATCAGATTAGCTTTTTAAAATAACCTAATGATTTACAAATAATTCAAACACTTGCTAATTCAATTATCAGAGTAACTTTGAAAAACAGTTTAAATTTTAAATCACTTAGCAGCAGAATAAAAGGTTTTAGATAAAACTAAACAAATCACAGTAGATATAACCAAGAGGTTTAGTCTCAAGACAAGACTTAGTCCTCTCAATAATTTATATAAATTTGATCCACACCCTGGATCAGGGTTCACAATAGTTTACAACTGTCCAGGTCAAAGACCTCTACCACAGTTCTACATGGGAAACAAAAACAAAAGAAAATATAGTTGTCCAGGTCACACATGACATCTACCACTATCCACAGGTGGAAATAGAAGATGTAAGGAGTTTGAATGAGGATTTACAGATCCTCCAGTTAAAGTTTAGGAGACAGTGTATGTGTAAATTAAAACTGGTGACACACACTGCTCGTAATGTAAATAATAAATCACTGAGTAAGATATAGAGTTTAGAATGGATCTAGTGATTGCAGTGTAGCTCTGGACTCCATCGGATTTGATCAGAAATTATTCTGAGTCTTCTTATGGTTTTTTTCTGAAAAACAGAGTGTCGTCTTCTTGACATCCAGGTTCAAAGACAGTGAAAATGTAGTCGATGATGTTATTCAAAGTCCTTGTGAGTGTACATAGCTCTTCTTGAGTGAGCATGAGTGTGTATGATCTTCTTGTGTATTTCACTTGTAGATCACTTTCGTATTGCACTTGTATCTCTCACTTGTAGATCACTTCCGTATTGTGATTGTATCTCTCACTTTTAGATCACTTCCGTATTGCGCTTGTGTGTATGTTCCGTATTGTGCTTGTGTATATCTTTCGTATTGCGCTTGTGTATATCTTCCGTATTGTGCTTGTGTATATCTTCCGTATTTCACTTGTGTATATCTTCCGTATTGCGCTTGTGTATATGTGTATTGCAGCAACAGGGACTTCTTGTATTTATGGCATGAGCTCCGGTAAAAGAAATGATTTCTTTTTTCAGGTACGAGGTATGGTTCCCTGACATCCAACAACCTTCATTAAATAAATGACAGAGCATTAAAATATACCTAATATGACCGTTGGTAAAATTAAACAAATATAAAGAAATTAAGGTAGCGTCGGGTTCTCTGGAATGGTAGCTTTGAATATTGGTAGCCTTGTGTCTCGGTAGGTCTTTGTATCAGTAACCTCTTGTATCGGTAACCTCTTGTGTAACGGTAGCCTTTCTATCGGTAGACTTCATGTTTGTCGGTAGACTTGATCGATAGTGGTAGACTTAATGTACTGGTGACCTTTTGTGTAACGGCAGCCTTCATGTACGGGTAGCTTCCTTGGTGTATCGGTAGACTTCCTTCGGTAACTTGTCTGTAATGGTAGGCTTGCATAACGGTGACTTGTCTGTATCGGTAAGCTTGCATAACGGTGACTTGTCTGTATCGGTAAGATTGAATAACGGTGACTTGTCTGTATCAGTGACTTAAAGTATTGGTAGGATTGATGTATCAGTAGGCTTTCACGTAAAGGTATACTTGTTGTACCGGTGGACTTGATGTATCGGTGACCTTCTCATATCGGTAGACTTTCATAACGGTGGACTTTACAAATCGGTAGCTTTATTCTGTAATGGTGACCACTTGTCTGTTTAAGAATTCTATTGGCAAAAAGGGTTAAGTTAGAATATATATCCATCCAGTAACCAAATTCTCTGAAGATAATATAAATATTATAATATATGAATATGTGCATGGTGTACAGAAATACTGAAATAAGTAATTAACCATTAATCAATATAGGGATTATCAAACCATAATTGAGCATAATTGGGATTATCATAATATGAGTGAGCATAATTGGGATTATCAAAATATGAGTTCAACTAATTCTTCCAGAGGGTTCAAAAATCTCCCCCTTTTTGATAATCACAACTTATGCCAAAGTACTAGTAAATAATAAAATGGTGTCAGAGAAAGAATTTCCAAAAAAAACTTTAAAACAAAGTTCTCATTTTTCTCCCCCTTTCAATTGCACTCCTGGTTCTCATTAGTTTCATTTTCTCCCCCTTTGTGATTAACAAAAAGAAGGGTAGAATCAGAGAAATGTAGAGACTAAAAGAGAATAGATTTCCAAAAAAATAAAGTAAAGTGGAGAATGTAAGAGTAATTTTCCATTAAATCACAAAAGGTACAAACTGATAAAGTCAGTATTACAAAAATACAAGTGAATCCTATCAAAAACATCTAGAATCACTAAATCGTCCCTTGAACAGGAGTATTTCCCTTAGGATCAGAAGAGGGTGTAGGGTCAGATTGAGTATATGGCTTGGGAATAGCTGAAAGAACAACTGGAGGGACAGCCACTAAAACTATACCAGATATGAATTTTTTTCTCTTCTGGGGGATCATAGGTGTCAAGCTTTGAATAGCCTGAACTGGAGTCAACTGAGGTGTACTCCCAGAGGTAGAGGCAGGAAGTGCAGGAGGTACAATCACTGGTCTGTCATCCACATGCAAGAATGGTAGAAACAGGTTCCTGAAATCCATAATAATACTACCTCCTCTCTCCATTGCTGACAGAAAATCATCTCGATTTTCAATGAATTTATCCAAGGCAGAAGTAAGCTCCCTGAGCTTACTAACTTTTTCTCTAAAATATTGAGTCACTAGAGGCAACTTCAAATTTTCCATCAAGAGCTTGAAATGGTTGGTTATTTTATGCTTGGTATAGACCTTCTCAAAGTAAGCATCCAATTTATTCTTAATTGCCTCTTGAGAAGTAGTAGCTGCCCTTAGGTGATCATGAACAAAACTACTAACTTCCCTAGTGGTAGCAAGGATCTGAGTATCTGAGGTACCACTGGTACTGGCCTTAGCCAACTCTTCCTGGATAACAGTTCTAATCTGGTCAAGGTTCACAGAGGAGCTGGATGAGGGAAGGGGTTTAACTGAGAAAGCTACTGTATCCTTGAAATATTGTGTTAGATTACTAACCACCTTCTGAATAAGTTCATCTTGACTGTTCAAATTTTCTTTGACTAAAGTCTTAAAATCCTCAAATACTTTCACAAACTTCTTGACTACTTCTTTGATATATCTGATATCAGTATTCACTTGGGTTTGAGAACTGTTCATGGTAGTTAATGAAGCAATTGATTGTCTTAGATCAACCACATCTCCTGTCCAACTCTCAATTTGAGTATGGAATACTTTAACTTCATCCATAATTCCCTTCACTAGACTAGACACAGCACATCCCAGAGATAGCTCCAGGGATTTCTCCACACTCCTCATTTCATCAACCAAGCTTTTCTTCAAATCTGTCACTGATTATCTCAGTGCTTCTTTCATTTCAGCCTTTAAGGACTCAAGGTCCTCCTTGGTTGCCAAATTTTCAGCCACAACAGGTAGGATAATTGATTCCCTTTGGGGCTGGTCTTCCTCATCAGAATCTCCATAATTGAGTCCAAGTACCATATATCCTGGATCTGATGTCCAACCTTCAATGTCATACAACACAGAAACTGAACCAAGATGCTCCCCCTCACTTAGATAATTCTCCTGAAGAATCTCCTCTAACTGTTCTGCTCAAGGTAACTCTACAGCCTCCTTTGAAAGTTTAGTAGATGCAACAACCATTTGCTCTGATATTTCAATAGTAGGTTTAGTACTATCCTTTTTTGAGTCATCAATGACTCTCTCATCAAGGGAAGTATATTCCACTTCTGCTGCCTGAACAGGCACAATCTTGTCTGTATTAGAAATCAGAGGGCTCAAACTGAGCTCTTCTTCTTCATTTTCCTCATCATATGCTTCACCAGCAACATCCTTTTCTCCATTTACAAAATGATCGGATTTGGTTGCCTCATCCTCTTCAGAGGTGTCCTCAACAACATACTGAAATGCTTCTTATTCTTCTTCTTCTGTGGTCTCAGTATCATTGTCCTTCAGAATAGTTTCTCTCCTTGGTAGTTCTTTTGGAGGGCTAGCTTCTCCATAGGAAATATTTTGATGAACAGGACTAGGAGGGAAATCTGGGTCTCCTCCTTCCTCAACTGATGTCTCTTCCTCCTCAGCTTCAGCTTCATTATCACTGTATACCGGTTCTGGCTCATCTGGTTCAAGACCAGGATCCCTCACATCCTTTGGTCTAGAAGGATGGTCCACAGGAGTGTACTTGTCATAGACTTTACCTTCATCATTAACCCATGATTTCTTCTGAGGGTTCCATCTAACTTTCATATAATTCCAAACAGTCCTGGTGAGGAAAAAGTTATCCTTAACCACAACAGTTTCATCCTGAGGTCTAGCTACCTCTTTTTCCTTCAACAGAATAGAAATCAACTTAGAAAATAAAAGTTCATTGGATTTAGACTTTGGTCTAGTCATATACTCAATATGAATCATTACCAGTCTGCACAAGTTCACCTTTACTCCATGCTTTAATAGATACAACAAATAAATATCCTGAAATCTGGGGGTAGAAAAATCTCCTCTTCCTGGACTAATCACATGCTGAATGAACTTGAAAATTAGTTTATCCTCCCCTGCCATTTCTGCAGCAATGATCTTTCTAGGGGTTCCATTTCCTGTCAATTCCAACAAGGCATCCTCATATTTGAAAAAGTAACTAGCAGTAGGTATGGATTTTGAATAAAATCCATAATCACCACTATGAGTAACTCTAAGGTTCTTAGCCCATTCAACTGATGAAAATGAAAACTTTTGACCATTCACAAAGGAAATCATCCTATTCTCCTCTTCTGTAGTCTCAAAACATACAAACTCATAAAACTCCTTTACCAGTACTGGATAATACGGTCCATTATTGTTCGTGAAGCACTCGATCCATCCTTGCTCTTGTAAGATCTTCAGAATCAAGGACTTGCTTTCCAACAGCCATTCCACACATAACTCATTTTCCACTAAAATTTCTCACTTCGATAAATTCGGATTCACAGGATTCCTTCGAGCATCACTTATACTGCTTCCACTAGCACCATCATTGGTTACTTTCTACTTCTTAGCTTGCGGCGCATCACTCCCTTCATCCACTAAGGGTCGCTTCACACAAGCCATTTTAGATTCTGAGGCATAGGGTTTTGCGAGCTTGAGAGGTTTAGGTAGGAGGGATTCAAAAATAAGGGTCCGCGGTGATTGAGTGATGTCTAGAGTCGGGTTTAGTATCATTTAGGATTCACATATAAAATAAATCTCATATTAAAAACAGTTTGAAGTCTCGGCTTTAATACGAAAATTTAAAACAGCACGAGAGATATACCAGTGAGGTGTCCTTAAATGGTGAGGTCTATCCTAACGGTGAGGTTTATCTAACAGTTAGGTTTATCTAACGGTGAGGTTTATCTAACGGTGAGTTTTATCCTAACGGTGAGGTTTATCTAACGGTGAGGTTTATCTAACCTATTTTAAGAGTAAGTTATCATTCCTAATTTGTGTCTAATGAAACTTAATCTTTCTAAACTTAATGTCTTAGTGAAAATATCAGCTAATTTGAGTTAAGTGCCTATAAATTCAAGAGATATATCACCTCTTTGATAATGATCTCTTAGAAAGTGGTTTCTAACATCAATGTGTTTGGTTCTAGAGTGAGACACAGGGTTCTTCGAGATGTTGATCACACTAGTGTTATCACAGTTAATTGAAACATGTTTAAAATCAAATCCATAGTCCAATAAAGTGTGTTTTATCCATAGAATCTGTGCACAGCAACTACCAACAGCTATATAATCTGCTTCAGCAGTAGATAATGCAACCAAGTTCTGTTTCTTACTACACCATGATACTAGGGACTTTCCAAGTAAATGACATGTTCCATATGTGTTCTTTCTATCTAACTTGTATCCAGAAAAGTCAGTATCTGAATAACTTATTAAATCAAATGATTGTCCTTTTGGGTAAAACAGTCCCAAATTAGTAGTATATTTAAGATATTTGAAAATCCTTTTAACAGTAATTAAGTGTGACTCTTTAGGGTTATCTTGATATCTAGCACACATACACACACTAAACATAATATCAGGTTGACTAGCAGTAAGATAAAGTAAACTCCCAATCATACCTCTATAATTAGTTTGATCTACTGGTTTCCCAGTTTCATCAATATCTAATTTACATGTGGTACTCATAGGTGTATAACTTCCCTTAATACTATCCAAACCAAAATGTTTTAATAAATCCTTAGTATATTTACTTTTATTTAAAATAATACCATCTTAAGTTTGAAAGATTTGAAATCCAAGAAACTACTTAAGCTCTCCCATTAAGCTAATTTCAAACTCATTTTGCATAACCTTTGAAAATTCAGTACATAGAGAATTTTTAGAAGATCCAAAAATAATATCATCAACATATATCTGTACTATTAAAACATCTTTTGAAATTCTTTTTATAAAAAGAGTGGGATCAGAAATTCCTTTTGTAAATCCTTTTGAAATAAGAAAATTTGTAATCCTTTCATACCAAGCTCTTGGAGCTTGTTTTAAATCATATAAAGCTTCAGAAAGTTTAAAAACATGATTTTGAAAGTGAGGATTTGAGAAACCAGGTGGTTGTTCTACAAAAACATCTTCAATAATAAAACCATTTAGAAAAGCACTTTTCACATCCATTTGATATAGCTTGAAATTCAGATGTGATTCAAAGGCAAGTAAGATCCTAATTACCTCTAATCTAGCTACAGGTGAATAGGTTTCCTCATAATCAATTCCTTCTTTTTGATTGTAACCTTGTGCAACTAGTCTAGCTTTGTTTCTAATGATATTTCCATATTCATCAACTTTGTTTCTAAAAACCCATTTTGTGCCTATGGTTAAAGTGTATTTAGGTCTTTCTACTAATTCCCAGACTTTATTTCTTTAAAATTTATTTAGTTCTTCGTGCATAGCCATTACCCAAAATTCATCATTAATAGCATCATTGATATTTTTAGGTTCTAACTGTGAAAGAAAGGCTTGATGTTCAACTTGATTTCTTAGAGAATCTCTAGTTTGTGTTCCTCTATATAGATTACCTACAAAAGCATCTAAAGGATGGTTCTTTAGAGTCCTAGTTGGTCTCGAAAAGGTAGGGATAGAGATTTCAGGTTTACCAAAAGGATGGGAATCAACAGAAGTAAGTTCTGGAAAATTTCCAGAACTAGATGTTTTAACTACAGGTTCACTGTCTTTATCATTAAGGTTTAAAACAGAGAGATCATCTTCAAGATTTTCAAGAGAGGTCTTAGGTTCATGTGGATCAGTTTCATCAAATTTGATGTGAACAGATTCCTCCACACATTTGGTTCTCTTATTGAAAACTCTATAGGCTTTACTAGAAATAGAGTAACCTAGGAAAATTCCTTCATCACTCTTGGATTCAAACTTGTCAATATTATCTTTGGTATTAAGAATAAAGACTTTGAAACCAAAAACTCTGAAGTAGTTAACCTTAGGTTTCCTATGGTTCCACAACTCATAAGGGGTCTTCTTAAGAACAGGTCTGATCAAGAATCTATTGATAATATAACAAGCTGTATTTACAGCTTCAGCCCAAAAATAAACAGGTAGGTCATACTCATTGAGCATGGTTCTGGAAATTTTCTGAAGGGTTCTATTCCTCCTTTCTACTACACCATTCTACTAAGGAGTCCTAGGGGAAGAGAAATTGTGACTATAGCCATTGTGTGAGCAGTAGGATTCAAACTCATGATTTTCAAACTCACGACCATGATCACTTCTCAAGGTTTTAATCTTAAGTCCACTAAGGTTCTCTACAGATTTGGAATATTTAACAAAGTAAGAACAATCTTCACTTTTGTGAGCTAGAAAATATACCCAAGTATACCTAGAATAGCCATCTACTAGAACATAGACATAGTGCTTCCCATTTAAACTAGAAACTCTAGAAGGTCCAAAAAATTCCATGTGAACCAACTCGAGAGGTTGAGAAGTTGGCACTTCTTTCTTTGATTTAAAAGAAACTTTATGTTGCTTTCCCTTTTGACAGGGATTACAAACTTTATCTGCTGGGAATTCAAGTTTTGGTAGGTCTCTAACTAAGTTTTTCCTAGTAAGTTTTCTAAGTGAATGCACATTGCAGTATCCTAATATTCTGTGCCAAATCCAAGACTCTTTATGAAAAGAATTTAAACAAATAATATTTTTCATAGCTAAATAATTTAAATCAATAGCATAGACATTTTCATTTCACAAGGCAGAAAATACTAAAGCATTTTTAGAATTAAAAATATTACAAGAATAATTTTCAAATTTATCATTAAAACCATCATCACATAACTGAGAAATAATTAGTAAATTATACTTAAGTCCATTAACAAATAGAACTTTAGAAATTAATACTGAGTCAGTGTTACCAATCTGGCCTAAGCCGATGATTTTCCCTCTAGAATTGTCACCAAAAGTGAAAAAACCTCCATCAACTCTGACAAAGCTTTTAAAGAATGAGAAGTCTCCTGACATATGTCTTGAACATCCACTTTCCAAGTACCAAGTCTTTCTATAGGAGCTCTTTAAGAAGGTTCTATACAAAACAAATTTATATAGGAAATGATTTTGGTACCCAGATTTTCTTGGGTCCAGATAGGTTAGCTAATAAAACGTTAGGTACCCAAATTTGTATTATGGGTCTCATAAGATTTGCAGAATCAACAGATTTAGACAGATAAACCTTATTGGATCTGTAACTATAATTATAAATAGTTGAAGCATATAAACTTCCAGAACTAGAACTATCTACATTCTTTTCAGATTTAGGAATAAATCTAGTTTTGGTAATTTTTCTTTCTCTAGGTTGGTATCCTATACCAGTAGTATATCTAGGTGCAATCTACTTACCTAGAATTTGAGTAAGAGTATCATTGCTATTTGTGAACTTTTCTAAATCCTTCCTAAGTTGATCATTTGAAAATTTCAGTTTAGTGTTTTCTTTAAGCAACTGAGAATTATTTTCCATTTCTATGTCAAGATCATATTTATGTTTAACAGTTAAAGCATACTGTTTCTTTAAACCTTTTTATTTGTCTTTCAGCTCATTACAGGTTTCTTCCAGCATATCATAGTATTTGAACAGTTCATATTTTGACATATTTTCATAATCAGAATCATCTCCATAATAATATGAATTTAAAGCAGGAGTTTCATATGTTACCTCAGAAGTGTTTGTCATACAACACATGTTTTCCTTATTTTTGTTTTCAGTCTCAGAAGCTTCAGATTCACTGGAGCTATCCTCAGAAGCACTCCATGTAGCCTTCATGGATTTCTTATACTTATTATCCTTATAATAATATTTCTTCTTGTATTTCAGCTTTGGATGGTCCACTTTTATATGTCCTTTTCTTTTGCATTCATAGCAGACAACTTCATCAGATTTGTCATATTTCTTCTTGTCATTTTTCCAGTATCCCTTGTTGTCATACTTACCTTTGTAATTTGATTTTCTGAAAAACATCTTCTTCCTATAAAACTTCTTAAATCTTCTGGCTATGTGATCCATTTCTGCATCACTGTCAGATGCACTTTCACTTTCTTCACAACTTGAGCTATCACTTACAGCTTGAAGTTTCTCCTTATCCTTATTCTTTGAAGTATATGTCTTGAAGGAAACTGACTTACTTTTTTGTTCAAATTCTTATTCTTTGTTTACCTTAAGTTCTTCTTCATACATCATCAACTTACCAATAAGTTCCTTGACTGGAAGTTCACCAATATCACAAGATTCTATGATTGAAATAGAAGTTCCCCTCCACCTTTCAGGTAGGCATCTCAAAATTCTCATGATCTGCTCCTTTGATGGAACACCCTTTCCAAGTGAGATCATTGTATTGACAATTTCATTAAACCTGAGATACATATCAGAAATGGGTTCATCAGGCTTCATCTTAAAATTATCATATTTAATAGTATAGGTGTTCAATCTCATTTCCTTAATGTTAGTTGTTCCTTCATGAGAAACACTTAAAGTATCCCAAATTTCATATGCAGTCTTACAAGCAGATATTCTATTAAATTCCTCATCTCCCAAAGCATAATACAGAGCATTCATAGATTTGCAATTATTATTGTAAGCTTTATTAGTAGATTCATTCCAAGTAGATCTAACAGTAGTGGGAATTTTATATTCTGATTCCATGGCAGTCCAAATATCAAAACTCATGCTTTCTAAATGAATTTTCAACTTAATTTTCCACTGATCATAGTTGATTCCATTGAAAAATGGTGGTCGATTAGTAGAAACACCTTTAAGTCTGTTATCCATGATAACTAGGTTAAAAAACAATTTAAAGAGATAAAAATTTAGAAATAACAGAAATTTAAAGAACTTTAAAATACAACTAAAATCAAAGTTGAAAAACAGAGTACTTCAAAAAATATTTTAATCCTCTGATACCAAATGTTGGTCGGAGTGGACACTCAAGAGGGGCGTGAATTGAGTTCCAATTAAAATTTCTGTTTAAAATCCTTTACCAAAATCCCCAATTTAAAATATTAATTCAATTGTAGTGAATTTGAATTAAATCAAACATTCAGTTAGGTTCTCAAGGGATTGATTAATTCCCAGTTAATTTAATTAGAAGATCAGATTAGCTTTTGAAACTAACCTAATGATTTACAAATAATGCAAACACTTGCTAATTCAATTATCAGAGTAACTTTGAAAAAGAGTTTAAATTTTAAAGCACTTAGCAGCGGAATAAACGGTTTTATAAAAAACTAAACAAAGAACATCAGATATAACCAATAGGTTCAGTCTCAAGCCGATACTTATTCCTCTCAATAATTTATATAAATTTGATCCACACCCTGGATCGGGGTTCAAAACAGTTTACAACTGTACAGGTCAAAGACCTCTACCACAGTTCTACGTGGGAAACAAAAACAATAGCAAATACAGCTTTCCATATCACACACAACCTCTACCACTATCCACAGTGGGAAATAGAAGATGTAAGGAGTTTGAATGAGGATTTACAGATCCTCCAATTAAAGTTCAGGAGACAGTGTATGTGTAAATTAAAACTGATGACACACACTGCTCGTAATGTAAATAATAAATCACTGAGTAATATATAGAGTTTAGAATGGCTCTAGTGATTGAAGTTTAGCTCTAGACTCCTTCGGATTTGATCAGAAATTGTTCTGAGTCCTCTTCTGGTTTTTGTCTGAAAAACAGAGTGTCGTCTGCTTGACATCCAGGTTCAGAGAAAGTGAAAATGTAGTCTATGAAGTTCTTCAAAGTCCTTGTGAGTGTACATAGCTCTTCTTGAGTGAGCGTGAGTGTGTATGAGCTTCTTGTGTATTTCACTTGTAGATCACTTCCTTATTGTGCTTGTATCTCTCACTTGTAGATCACTTCTGTATTGCGCTTGTATCTCTCACTTGTAGATCACTTCCATATTGCGCTTGTGTGTATGTTCCGTATTGCGCTTGTGTATATCTTCCGTATTGCACTTGTGTATATCTTCCGTATTGCGCTTGTGTATATCTTCCATATTGAGCTTGTGTATATCTTTTGTATTGCGCTTGTGTATATGTGTATTGCAGCAATAGGGACTTCTTGTATTTATGGAACGAGCTCCGGAAAAATAAATGATTTATTTTTGCAGGTACGAGGTACGGTTCCCTGACATCTAGCAACCTTCATTAAATAAATGACAGAGCATTAAAATATACCTAATATGACCATTGGTAAAATTAAACAAATATAAATAAATTAAGGCAGTGTCGGGTTCTCTGGAATGGTAGCTTTGAATATTGGTAGCCTTGTGTCACGGTAGGTCTTTGTATCGGTAACCTCTTGTATCGATAACCTCTTGTGTAACGGTAGCCTTTCTATCGGTAGACTTCTTGTCTGTCGGTAGACTTGATCGGTAGCGGTAGACTTAATGTACCGGTGACCTTTCGTGTAACGGTAGTCTTCATGTACGGGTAGCTTCCTTGGTGTATCGGCAGACTTCCTTTGGTAACTTGTCTGTAACAGTAGGCTTGTATAACGGTGACTTGTCTGTATCGGTAAGCTTGCATAACGGTGACTTGTCTGTATCGGTAAGCTTGAATAACGGTGACTTGTCTGTATCGGTGACTTGGAGTATCGGTAGACTTTCACGTAACGGTAGACTTGTTGTACCGGTGGACTTGATGTATCAGTGACCTTCACGTATTGGTAGACTTGCATAACGTTGGACTTTACAAATCGGTAGTTTTGTTCTGTAACGGTGACCACTTGTCTGTTTAAGAATTCTATTGGAAGAAAGGGTTAAGTTAGAATATATATCCATCCAGTAACTGAATTCTATGAAGATAATATAAATATTATAATATATGAATATGTGCATGGTTTACAGAAATACTGAAATAAGTAATTAACCATTAATCAATATGGGGATTATCAAACCATAATTGAGCATAATTGGGATTATCATAATATGAATGAGAAAAATTGGGATTATCAAAATATGAGTTCAACTAATTCTCCCAGAGGGTTCAACAGAATCCAGAGCCCTCTGATCTCTGTTCTTGGTGATTTGAAGCCTGGTTGTCAGATTTTCACCTCTTTGAGTATGTGGTTTCTTTCCTATTGGTTTCTCATTTTCTCTAATTCTTCCATATCCTTTAAATGGATGTTTTTCTCTATCTTTTATCTATATCTAGTTTTTTTGGATATATATCTGGACTTGTTGGATCTGGATTTAGTTTTTTTGGATCTTTATTCATTTGGTCTTGAATTTAGGTTTCATAACTATATCTTTTTTTATCATTCTTCTCAAATGTGGTGTTATCCATTGGTGAGAGTTTATCAACGATCTCGAGGTAGGTGGTTTAAATTTAAAGTCATGTAGTATTTATTTCAATTATGTGCATGTAATAATAGAATTGTTTTTTAACATTTAGCAATTGAATTACTTAAGTTGAATTAATTAATTTGGTGAATTTATTAATTTAGGGATTTTATAATTGATTGAATAATGGGGTTATGTAATTGTTAAATCAATGGGTTTGTGGAAGTGTACAATTTTTGAATTATATTAATTAATTCTGGAATTAATTAATGGGATATCGATATTTTTTAATTGAATTAATTAATTTTGGGATTAATTAATGGAATGGGTGATTGTGAAATTGGTGAAATTGAATTAATTAAGTGTTAAATTAATAAATTTATTATTGATTTATTGAAATTTAATTAATTATTTATTTAATTAATTAACGGATTGCTGTGATTTTGAAATTTCATTAATTAATAATTGAATTAGTTGATGAAACATTGTAATTGATTGAATTTGATTAATTAATTGTTGAATTAATTAATTGGTTAATTATTGTGATTATGGAATTGATAGAGTTAATTAATTTATGAATTAATTAATGGAATATTGTTATGGTGAAATGTGATAAGATTATTAATGTTGAATAATCTCAAGTGATGTGATATTACGATACATGTGATATATCTAATTGATTAATATACGAGTGTGGGATAGGGACTCATGCTCCAAATACCCATAGAGTTCCAAGTGCATGCATGATAATATTATTGTATGGTACATGGACTAATGCTCCAAATACCCATGGGGTGTGGGATATGGACTGATGCTCCAAATACCTATAGGGTGATAGAAATGATGTTCTATGCCCATGAGATTGGCATTGGACTATGGTTCCAATTTTCTATATTATAAATTGAAATCAAATGGACAACAAAATTCCATATTAAATAATTATTTGTGAATTGAAAATGTGATATGGTTCAAAATTTGACATGGGATGATGTAGGTAATGTGGTTCAGGTGTCATCAGGAACTAGGGGTTATTGGGTTAAATAAAATATAATTTAATAAATGTAATTTTTTTACTTTATTGCTTGTATTTAATTATTTATACACCTACATGCACTATTATTGACTATATTTATTTTAGACAATGTTGGTGGTGGCCTACCGAGTTGTACTCACACCCTACTCGGGCTGTCTAATTATTACTCAAATAGATTTTATGGTTCCATGATAGGTTAAGGGAAAAGGCTCTATGTTAGATGGCTAATTTTGGATGGAGAATTGATGAGGGAATCGAACATGATTTAGGACTCTCTTGGGAGTTGTTAGTGTCTTTATTTATTTTTGGTTTTTCATATTAACAGTTGACATGTACTTTAGCATGGAATATCTACTATTTAGTTTTGATATTGTGTTTCCTATTTTGGTCATCATGTGATATTGGTTTGGTTTGGTTATTGGTTAAAAAAATTGGTTATTGTTTATTTATTTCCACTGGTGTATTACTCTGATAAAGAGGGTATAGACTCCCCATGATTGATATTAGATCCTCACTGCTATTTAGTAGCCTCTGGCATATGGGGAGGCACTCTTAAGTTCATGTGACCAACGGGCTCGGAGCACTAGTGTGTGGCACCTAGGTTGGGATGTCACACTAACTTAAACATTGGAGATATTTAACCTCCAACAACCACTAAATAATCCTATAAATATCACCAAATGGATCCTAAGAATTAATTTGACGTAATTATATAAGCCAAAATAACCTCACCAACCTAATAATAGTAAATAAATAGTGTCAATCCTTAGAGAAACCAAGGTTGATTACTCATAAAATTATCCTAACTTCATAATCACCCAAATCACTAATTTATAAAACCAAAATCACAACATAATCCCAACCAAAAATCATATAAACCCAAGATTAATTTAATACCAAAATGATTAAAATTAAAATAAAGATAGAAAGTAAGTAAACAATACCTGAGATCTTATTTTAAATAATAAGTGGGAAAGAAAAAATCTTAAAAGTGATTTCACTAGATCATAGTGAAATCATAATGTCATATTACCAACCAAGTAAAGGGAAATCAATGAAGAAGATAGGGTAAATAGAGAAGTGGATAAAGGGTATAAAATAACTTATATTTGGCATGAATAATCCCCTTGATTCCACCTTTTTCTATTCTATTGTAGAAGGGAAGGAAAATTTCATTTGGGGCTTGATGAGGGATCATGAGTGTCAAAATAAAAAGGGGTCAAAGAAATCCTCAAATTAGTTAAAATAAAGAAATAAAAAGGACTAAAATTCTATTTTTAAAATTTTTAAATTGAAATAGGTCTACTAAGAACCCATTGGAATTCCACGAGGTACCTGTTGGCACTATTCAGGAACTCTAAAATTTGTCAATCTCATTGGGTACCTTACATCATCTATGGTAATTTCTAAAAAAGACACCCTCTATCCAAACTTTCTGAAATCCTATTTTTTCTAACAAACCTTGATCTATATCTAAAACACCTAAAACTATATACTCAAACCTCAAATTCCTCAATAAAATCTATAAATGAAAAATAAACTCTCATCGAGATCCAAAAATTCAAAAAGGGTCATGCCTTATGTGACCATTTCCTCCAAATATCAACTTTAAATAGAACCAAAAGGACATGAATGTTGCAATCCTCCCCACCATAAAAATTTTCATCCTTGAAAATTTAAACCTACCCTTCATATAAAATTACCTATATCCCTAAGTAGTGAAATCAAATTTTTATCCCAACATCCAATATGTCTCCAAGTGGATAATTCCCAACCAATATATTAATAGCACCCCATTCCATCACCTAAAGCCATTAAATTTCTATGCCTATAAGGTAAACCAACTAATAACACATCTCTACGCATCCTCGTACATAACCATGTATCCCATAAATATTTACCTCAATAAGAGATAAGTTCAAATACCCCCAGGGGAATTAAAACCATAATCATTAAGATATACCCTGAGAAATTACCCAAAATTACAAAATTCTATTACCACAAGGCATTAAACCATTAACACACTCACCATATCCACATGAATACACATCCCTCAATTTACATCATATATATATAATTCATATTACCACATAAATGTTTATTCTAATATCTAAAATAAAATACAAACATAAATACTAGAATATAATCTAAAAAAATAACCAAATTCTGACATGAACCAAAAAAATAAATACAACTCACAAGTGACAACTAGTTTTTGGAATCCTTAACTTAATAAAATTCCCCAAAACATTAATACATGATTAACTAACCATTAACCACTTTTTAGACTCCCCTCCATAAGAACTATCTTGGATTACCAATGACTATACTCACAATTCCATATAATTTAATTATTAAAACACTTATAAATATCAAATCAGTTTTACTAGGATTAATTTTTCATTTTAAAACCAATTACTAAATCCTTTTTCCAAAATACTACATTTCACATAACCAATTCACTTTATAAATAATCGTTGAGGAAACCACTTTACAGTTGTTGTTTTCAAAGAATAACCATTTCAAAAAATCATTGAGTTCCCAAAACCTCATATTTTACAAGTTTTTTTATAGAAACACTTTCCTAAACTTTTTACTAAAATATGATCATTTCAATGAATCAACACTTTTCAAAACCCCCTTCTCAAATTCAAACATATTCATAAGATATTTTTTTAAGGTAAATAAGAAACAACTACACAATAGATAAACAGTAATTAAAAAATAAATATAATTAGAAGTAAAGAAATGATAACCATAAAAAATTAGTATATTAAATTAAAAATCATACAAAAATTATACCATTATAATAATAATCAAGAAACATAGGGTAATATTTTATGTAAAACATGACCAAAAAATAGAATGAGAAATAAATAAGAACCAATAAAAGGGAAATTTTTGTGCACATAATTAATCAGTAAACAAGTAAATAATAAACATTACTATCAATAAAATATTAAACATATGGTGGTAAATATATTTAATAATTCAATCTATATCACACTTATATAGCTAAATTTCACTAGTATAAAAATATCTTTTTTGTTAAAGTTTTAACATTGGTTGTTTATATAACCTGTTGGGACCAAGAAGTCTGGAGATGGTTTTAAGAAGAAGCTAAAGGAATAAGGATTTCTCAAAGTGTTATCTTTTTTAGCATAAATCACTTTACTTTATTGTGATTTCTTTCAAAGGTGATCATACATATTTTATCATCTCAAGTGTATCAGATGAAGTCTCACATCTCAAGTTCATCAGATGAATGATACCAATCTGGTGTGATCAGCTAGAGTTGTAGCACTGAATGGTCATCCAAATTTTCTCTCATGTTTCATTAGAAAGATCATTCATTGAAGAAAAATACAGAAATTTTTTATTGTTCTTATAATTAAAACATCATGACTACTAAAAATTTTCATGATCCAAGCTTTTATATAAAGGGTATTTTGAGGTGTGGTTATACCAATATTGTTATATGAATATGTGAAGTTTTACCATAATGAAGTTACTATTAAAAGTGTGATTTTTTAAATTAAAAATATTAAAGTAATAAATATCCATGATTCTAAGTACAAAGGTTATGAATATTTTATGTCATGGTGGTACAAAGTGATATCAGTCATACTTTTATAAATTTTATTGATATAAAAAAGTTTAAATAATTGTGAAATAATTGTCTTTTTCAATTTCATAAAATTGAGAACATTGAATTTACTTTTACATAGTCATCCAACATTGTTTTCTAGTTTGAATTTGGTTGTAATCTCATGGAATAGAAGTTTTTTCCAAAGATCAACAGATGAGAAAACTCAATGTATTCAGATCGAGTGAACTAGATGGACATCTTTCAATTTCATTAGTAAAAATATTTTTTTATTATGTATGGAGTTTGTTGGATGGTCTTTTACAAAGTTTAATATGTGAAAAGAAAAATTCTTTGAGTTATCAGATAGAATATTTCATTTGATTTGATCAGACAGAAGTAACCATATAAAGTTTATCAGTCATAGGTTTCCATGCCAAGGAAATGGTCAAAGGATTTTGATTCAAGTCATTAGATGAATGAAATGACGGGAATAATTATTATGAGTGGTTCCTATGAAGTTATATAGGAACATTGGTTAAAGTTTCATCTGTTGGAATAATTATGTGGAGATATTTCAAATGAAAGGATCAAAGTTCTTTACAAAATATTCATAAAGATATTAAATGTGACAATGAAATATTGATTTTTCATCATTTCAAAAATCGTGGATAAATATTGTGATTATCACTAATTCATAAGGAAGTTTTATGAATAATATTGATGTCGGGTCTTAAGGAAAACTCCTAATTTTTAGGATGTTTTAATGTAGTCGATTTAGGATGTTTCTTAGCAGGTCACACAAAGTTTTTAGTGGGATATTTTAATTTTATTTATGTGCCACATTCTTAATTCTTGGAGGAATATATCCTATATAAAGGGGTGAAGTTTTGGAGAGAGTGTGTGATTATTATTAGTAGTTTTGAGAAGTGATATATATGTAATATTCAATCAAAAAAATATACTTAAGTGGCATCAGTCTAATGGATACTGGATAAATTATTCCTGTCACTTGGTATCAAATGGATAGTGTGTAGAAGAAATTAGATGAAAATGTTGAAGATGCATTAGATAAATATAAGGAAGAGGTAGTCGACCAAACAATGGTGATTAGTTAAATGGATTTGATTAGATAAAAATGGTAATGGACTGAGTCTCATTGGTCCATGTATACCAGATGAGGATAAAATCATATGGATGGTTCCTACATAAGTCTATGAATAGGTTCTTTCTTACTATTATGCAAGAAATTGAGGAAGTACTTGTAAGAATAGAAAGTGTTGATAAAGTACAAGCAGTGCAGTTATAATATACTAAAGCATGTTGGTGAAGGTTTTTTATAGTTGTTACAGAATATTTTTATATATTTTATCTTTGTGAGGATTATATGCATTGTAGATTAACTATACTACTACACAAGTGAAAGTACATTCCCTTATTACTATAACCACTGAAAAAATTATTCTCTAGTGATTTTTCTGATCTTCGATTACTTCCAAACCATTAAAAGTATTATAAACTATTAATAAGTAATGACCCTTATAAATACCTCTGGACATATGGTTGTGATTGTTTTCTTATTTTACATTAGATTCATATCTCACTAAAAGAGGAGAATGTTTTTTCTTAAGTAAGAAAACATAAAAAGAGAAGATCAAAGATTCACCCTCTCTCTATATCAATGATCATATAGATCATGATTGGTCCTTTCAAGTGGTATCAAAGAGTCAGTTCCCTTCTTTGACCCTTTTCTAAAATTTTGGGACAAGTAAGGTTTATATGGATGTTTAGAACTCTATTAATAGTAAGGGGACTCCTATTTTCAATGGAAATAATAATTCTATTTGGAAATAAATAATGTTACATTATGTTATGTCCCTTGGTTATAAAGTTATTGAGGTTGCTAAAAATGGTTTCCCTCCTTATATGGATGATTATATTCTAATAGCTACTAATAATAAGAATTTTTAGAATGATAGTCAAGCCACAAATTCTATAATTCCTTACTCTCTGAAAGTGATTTTCTTAGAGTAAAATAGAACTTGAATGGTTAAAGTTATAAGGGAAAAGTTAAATAACGTCTATAAATGAAATAAGAAAGTAAATAAATTGAAGTTATAAATATATATATTTAATTACAAAGATATTAAAATATGTTAAGATGAATCTTTTAGTGACTTATTTAAAAGATTTAATGACATTATAATAACCATAAGATGTTTCAATGAGAATTTTAAATATTTCATTGATATTGAAAATATTATTAGAATTATACTTGAAAAATTTGATGTTAAGGTGTCATAGTTAGAAGATATAGATCCTAAAACTCTATATTTGGATGATTTTCATAGTATTATCCTCACTTATGAAAAGAGAAGATAAAAGTTTATAAATACCAAAGAAAAGTCTAATCAAGAAATTTCTTTCAATGTTATTAAGAAATTAAAGTCTAAGAAATTTCTCAAGGAAGAATCCAGAGAATATAACACTGAATATGAGTTTATTAAAAAAATAATTAATTTATGTATTTTTTCTGAAAGGGTGAAAAGATAGATAGGAAAGTATAAAGAAATGTTAGATCTGAAGTGTTTTGGCTATGGAGCTATTGAACATTTTTTTTTTAAAAATTTCAAGACTAGAAGAAGATGAAGATAGTGATGAAGAGGATATAAAGATAATAATATATACAAAAAATAAGGTAGAAAAATCAAATTCCTATACAAATTAAATAGATAATAAGTTATATAAATAAAAAAATAAACGTTTTGTCTATGTATGAAAAATATAATAGAAGTGAAGAAGAAGCTGAGAAATCTAGTGATGATGAAGTTTAAAATTTAATAATGAAAAGTTCACCAGTGATGAAATAAATAGCCCTGAGGAGTAATAATAAGAGACTCATTTTTATTTTATTCTTATGGTGGAGTTGAAATAAATTCTTGAAAATTTTATTAGACTTGAAAATAAGAATAAGAAGTTGAAGAAAGAAAATATTTTAGAAAATAATCAAGTATAATATCCTAAATAAGAATTCAAGTTTCTAAAAGAGATTAATTATCTAAATAATTTACTTAATGATTAGAAGATCCACAACATCAAGTTTGAATAAAATATAATGGTGAAGGATAAATAACTTGATATTGTTCAATAAAAACTTCTTGAAGCTGAGTGAGGAATAAAAAACTTCTAAAACTTAACTTCAAACGTTAGTGAAAGTTATAAGAAGAGTTAACGCCATAAGGATAAAAAAATCATTCTCAAAGGTTAATAACAAATTTGAAGATAGTCATATGAAAAAAGATGTTAAGAAGACCACGTATGTCTCCAAAATAAGCGAAGTTGAAAAACCTAAAATTAATAAGGCTTGAAAGTCTTAACCAAAATTTATTAATACTATAGATCTTGATACACTAAGAATAAATCAATGTAGAAGAATAATATTTTGTTAAGTTACCAAAACATTGGTACACAACATAATTCCAAGCTGGATGGTAATAAAAATGATGGAAAGTGGGTACATAATTATAGAGAGAATGTGATTCACAGAAGAAAAATATAATTTCTATGGATATTACTACTACTATGGTGGATTTGGGAATATAGTGAAGATGTTTTGGTTCAATCATCAACACTATAATTAATCCAAAAGAAACTAGAGGCATATTTTTAGGTGGAGTCAACCCACTCAAAGATGACAACCTGAGAAAGTCAAATATGAAGATTGAAAATAGATTCAAACCCTTGGGAAATATTTGTTAAATATGTAATCTACTTAGGCATCATGAAAAGTGTGTATTATCATGTTACTGGAATAAAAAAATTTATATAAAAAATCTCAAAATCTGCATGATAAGGAATTAAAGGCAAATAAAAAAAATTAGTTTTCAAAACTCCTCTCAAAGCTACAAAAGTAAAATGACATTGGGTATTGGATAGTGGAAGTTATTTAACACATGATCAAAGATTTAATTTCATTGAAGAATGTTAAATATTATAAATAAGGGATGTTGATGTTTTGAAATGATGAATCACTTTGAATTAGAGGAATTGGATCTGATATTATTGGGGAAGAAAAATTAAAATCCAAAAGTACCTTGTTTTTTGACATGTTGAAACATAACTTGTTGAGTGTTTCATGACTTTATGGTTAAGGTAATGAAGTTATTTTTAGAATATATGTTTTATTTATTAAATTTATTGAATATGGTAAAGTTATTACATGAGGGAAATAAACCAAGGGAAATATTTTTCAATTTAGTGATGTGTAGTGTTCAAGTTATCATATCATGATAGAAGAAATCAGTTATGGAATAATTGGTTTTGGTAAATGTTTCTGAGGTATATAAGTAGGATAAAAAGGAGAGAAACTATTTTTGGTATTCATTTCATGATAAGAAGAAGAGATTGGTGTTGTTATATATTGTAGAAAAAGAATATTTTAATCTCATTACATAAGATGGTTGAGATTCATTCAACTCATCCCTTAGAGTTGATACACTCTAAAAAATGTTTTTTAATGAGAAAGAAATCAAAAAATAAAGATAATCAATTTATTTATTTTATTAATTAATTTACTCTCACTATATTTATTTTTGTTTTTAAAACATAAGTTATAGGCACTCAAATGGTTTAAGAGTTTCATGAGAATTTTTGAAAAAATAATATAGAAGTTTTTTGAAGAATATTAAAATTTAAAATAGTGTAGAATAAATAAATAGAAGGTTTAGGGATTATATTGAAAATAAAGGTGTTATTTATGAATTTATTTCACCATACACACCACAATAGAATGGTTTTTCTGAAATAATAGATAGAAGTTTTCCTGATATGGAATGAATTATGTTTATTGAAAATGATACTTCTTGATAATTTTGGTGGAAAGATATTGGAGCAGTGGTTCATATTCATAATCAATGTTTCTAAATGAAAAACTCTAATATGGATCTTTTTAATATGTATTACAATTAAACATAAAGTTTGAAGTACCTAAGGGTATTTTTAAGTCCTTGAATTATCAAAGTTAAAGGGGAAAATCTGGGTAAGTTTGATCATAGATTTGTTGATGGAATAATTATTGGATACCCTCCAAATATTAGTGGATATATATGATATAATAAATAAACAAAAAAAATATTTTTTACTCTGAATATGTGAAAATTATTGAACATTCTGATAAGGAATCTTTACAGTCAACTGGATATAAGAAACAAAGTGAAGATGAATTGGTTGTAGTTAAGAAAAATGAAAAATTTCTTAACAGTAATGATAATATTGAATCATTATGAGATGAAAATTATGACTCAACTATATCAAGTTATGAGGAACAATTACATTTATATCATCCTAGTCTGAGGAAGAAAGTGGAGGTCTAAAACATCAATGGTGATCAAGGGGTACATGTTCAAATCAGAAGAACATAGAGGCTAGTTTCACATACTTCTTTATATTCACAAGTTGAAATGAAATATGTTGAAGAGTCTTTAAGGCATCAATAGTGGATTGATTATATAAATTAAGAGTGAGATAATATTATAAATAATTTTACATGGTAACTTATACCCAAAAAATAATAATAATTTGATTGGTACAAAATGCTTATTCTAAAACAAGTTGAATGAAAATGGTGAAGTGATAAGAAACAAGGAATCATTGGTTTGTAATAGTTAATTACAAATTTAAGGAATTGATTTTGATAATACCTTTTCCCCAATAAAATGTCTTGAAACTATCATGATATTTCTCTTTATTATTTTAAAATAAAGATATAATATATTCTAGATGGATGTGAAATCATATTTTCTTAATGCAGAGATCCATAAAGAAGTTTATATTGAACAATTATGTGGTTTCATTCTTGGAAAAGATAAAAGCTATGTGTGTGAGTTGAAGAAGGTTTTTTATGGGCTAAATAAAGCACCAAGGTCTTGGTATTCTAATTTATATACTTGATTAATTAATTTAAACTTCAAGAAATGAATACTTGAAAATAACCTCTACATAAAAAATCAATATGTTTCCCTCATTGTGGTTATTTATATTGATGATATCATATTTACAGATAATGATGAAGAAACTTGTGAAAATTTACTGAGGAGATGAAGAAATTATTTTAAATTTCCTTTCCAAGATAAATGAAATAATTTATTATATTAAAAACTTATCAAAATAAGAAATTCATTTTCTTATATCAATAGAAGTATGTTAAAGAACTTCTAAATAAGTTTCGAATAGAAGATTAAAATCCATTTTCCACACCTATTTCAGTGGGAACTAAGTTATCAAAAGGTGTAGAAGGTAAGGAGGTCAATCCTAAAGAGTTTGGAAAGTTGATTGGAATATTTTTATATCTAACTACTTCAAGACTAGATATATTTTAGGATGTTAATTTGTGTGATAGGTATCAAATTGCTCCAAAAGAATATCATATTATGGTTGGAAAAATAATTCCCAAATATATCAAAGTAATAATTTGTTTTAGAATAAAATATGATAGCTCAGGAAAGATTAATCTGTTTGGTTATACATATACATATTTGGAAGGTTGTGTTAATGATAGAATATCCACATTTCATAGAGTTTTCTTTTTGGGATAAATATGTGTGAGTTTTCATACCAAGAAGAAAAAATCTATAGCACTCAACACTGCATAAGATGAGTATGTATTTTTAACACAACTTATGTTGATGAAGACATAGTTAGAATATTTTTTATTTAATGTGAAGTTACCCCTTTTCTTGGGTTATGATAATAAATGTTCTATAAATCTTAAAAAGAATATTTTTTAACATTCTCATTCCAAGAAATTGATATCAAATATCACATCATTAAAGAGAATGTGAAGAGAAATTAATTTAATTTTGAGTGTATTCCCACAATGGAGCAAGTTGCTGATATATTCACTAAACCATTATCAAGGTAAAAATTTCATATATTGAAGTTGATATTAGGTGTTCAACCACCCTATATTCAAGAGTAAGGTATGTGATCTTCATTTCCTCTCTCATATTGTCTTTGTATAGTGTTTCAAAATGGGGGAGAAAAGTTATAACATAAATATTGGTATGTGGTTAACCTTTTTAAAGAAGTAAATATATTTAAGGGGGGTTCTTAAAAGGGATAAGCTGTGATTTTAGCATGAGGGAACTATTTTAATAGTTTGTTGAAGTGTATATAGGATAATATATTTTTGCAAGTTGAAGTTGTTTCTGTTAGTGAAATTTCAAAGTGACAGGAGAATTTTGAGATATTTCCAGGAAAAGTTTCTTAAGTCACTTATTATGTATAGTATGGTATTTTTTCTCAATGATTCTTTTTTCCTACACTACGTTCTATCATGTAGGCTTATAATCGTTGTATGAGTAATAAATTTCTTGAGTTTTAAAGTTATAGGGATTTATGTTCCTTAGTTTACAACAAAATCCAAAGGGGGGATTGTTAGGAACAAGAAGTTTATAGACATTTTTAAGAAGAAGCTGAAGAAAGAAGTGTTTCTCAAAGACCTTTTTTTTGTTTTCTAACATAAATCACCTTAATTTGTTGTGATTTTAGTCAAAGGTAATCAAATTAAGTTTATCATCTTGATTATATCTGACGGATTCCAATGGTATGGGTTTATCGGATGAATGCTATCAGTCTAATGCAATCAGTTAAAATTTTTGTCTCATTTTTCATCATAAGTATCATTTAGTGAAGTAAAATACAAAGATTTATTTTGTTATTATAATTCCAAGCAACATGACTATAGAAAGTTTTCATGATTCAAGCTTGTGTAAAATTCATAGTTTTAGGTGTGATTGTTCAAAGATTGTGCTATGAAGATGTGAAATTTTACTAGACTGATGTTACCAGTCAAAGGTATGATTGTGAAAAGTAAAAATATTAAATAATAAAGTTTCATGATTATAATTTCAAAGGTTATGAATATTTAATGTTGTGGTGGTACAAAGTGATGTGAGTAAAACATTTATAAATCCAGTTGATTTGAGGGAGTTTGAAGAAATTTCAAATAGTGGTCTTTGTGAAATTTCATCATACAAAGAACACGGAATGTATTTTTACATAGTCATCCAAAATTTCTCACTTGATTTACTTTTGTTGTAAGATATTTGAATAAAAGTTTGTATGAAGGATTAATGGATAGGAAAACTCAGTGTCATCGGATAGAGTGAACCAGAAAGACCTTTTTCAATGTCATTAGGAAAAATATTTTTTTCTTATGTATAGAATATTTTGGATAGTCTTATATAAATTTCAATATGTAAAAAGAAAAACTTTTTGATTCATTTAATAAAATATTTAATTTCAATTGGTTGAACAAATGTAACCATATAAGGTTTATTGAGAAGAGGTTTTCATGTGAATGAAATGGTCAAAGTATTATGATTCAAGTCATTAGATGGATGATGTTTCTGTAAAAAGTCTTCCAAGAGGTTCCTAAAAAGTTTTGTATGAAAATCTATTGAAGTTTCATCAGTAAGAAGAATTATGTAGAGATGTACCAGATGAAACAATCAAAGGTCTTTAAGAAATTTTCATAAATATATTAAATGTGACAATGAAAATCTTATCATTCAACATTTCAAAAATCACAAAGAAATATTGTGATTATCACCAATTCATAAGGATGTTTGATAAAGAATATTGATGTTAGGTATTAAGGAAAAATCCAAATTTTTAAAAGGATTGAATGTAGTAAATGGAAGGAAATTTTTGAGTAGATTGTGTAAAGTTTTGAGCATTATATTTGGATTTGATTTATGCTCCTCATCCTTAATTCTCAAAGGAACATCGCCTATATAAATGGGTGAAGTAGCGAAGAGTGTGTGTGATGATTATTAGTAGCTAGGAAAAGTGTTATGGAAGTGGAGAGTCGATTGGAAAAACAGATTGAAGTGGAATCAGTCTGATGGATATCAGATGGAGTCCTCCCATCATTTAGTATCTAATGAATGGTTTGTAGAAGCAATCAAATGAATAGTTTGGAGAGGAAACATATGAATAAAAGGAAGAGGTGATCAGCCAAACAGAGGTGATTGGTCAGATGGAGTTGATCAGATGAACAGGGTACTAGATCGAGTCTCATCGAACCTTGTACACCATAATGAGATAAGAATAGATGTAGGTTTCCTATAGAAGTCTATGAAGAGGTTATTGCTCACTGTTGTGCAAGAAAGTGAAGAAAAACCTAGAATAAGGGAAAGTGTGGAGAAAGTACAATAAGTACAGTGACAATATATTTAAGCCTAGTGTTGAAAATTCTTATAGTTTTTATAGAACATTGTTATATCTTTTATCAATGTGAGGAGCACATACATTGTTGATGGACTATAGTTCTACAGAAGTCAAAGAATATTCAGTTTTTTTATAACCATCAAAACGATTATTTTTTAGTGATTTTTTTTTCTTTGATTACTTTCAAACTATTCCAATGAATAGATACACTTAAAAGGTGGGTTTTATTCACACATGCATGCTAAAAAGAAGGCTTGAAGACTCTACCCTACGACCTACACCTCATAACTCAACCCCCAGCCACCCCAACCTCCTACTAGAGGCACCAATGACTAACTACACTTATTAACACAAAAAATGGCCTATTTTTTAAATCTAAAGTACACACCAGACGCACCGTCTTGGATTCAAAATTTTGTGACCACTTGGGTACCCTCATCCTCTACTCCCCCACTCCAGGCTTCCTCCTCCTCCCTACTCTAGATGTCGGATGTTCCTCTGCCTTCATATCCTAGTTCCTTACTACCTGGTGGTTCTCTCAAAGATGTCCTTCTTTAGCCCCCAACTCGGTGCTCACCTCCCCCAACTATAGTGTAGCCTAATCCGTCCCAACTAGCATTGAAACATCTGTCGAGGTCTGGTCCTTCCTTACCTAGGCTTCCCTCCTCGTTATCAATAGCGCAGGCAACGGAAGGGGTTCCTTGTTCTGTTCCTACTTCACTATCATCTCTTTAGTTCAAGGAATCTCTTTGTTGGTCGGTGTCTCCCCAACTTTAGAGGGATTCCTCCTTTCCCGTAGTTCCTCTTGAACCGGTGTCTTGTTCAGAAGGTGGTTGCCCAGTGCTCATGGTCTCAGATTCCTCGTTTTTGGATGCATCAGTGCATCTGAAATGGACACTCATTGAATCAGTAAAGTTTCCATGATCTGTCACTATACACCATCACATTCTGTTTCTTGGGAAACTTTACTAGATGATCATGGAACCATTATTCCTTCATATATTTCTTAGTCCCCACCAAGATTTATTTCTTGTGGAAAGATACCATCTCATGTCACTCTGTGTAGTTCCCCCACTTTCTCTTTGTGTGGAGCGTCCATAGTGACGATTACTCAGGGGCTCTCGGTGCCGCTAGTGGTGACTCCCCCTACGCTTCGCCGTGGAGTATGCATTAGATCTCAGTTCAATCTCAGAGGTAGACTCAGGTTTTCTCAGAATATGTGTGGCCAAACATCTGGGGCTCAAACCAAATGAATCTCTCTTCAATGATTTCATTCATTGTTTGGAACGCTCATGGTCTAGGTGCGTGGGTCAACTCAGATTTCATTTCCAATGAACTTTATGATAATTCAGTCTCCCTCACAGTTATCTTGGAGCTCAAACATAATTCCTATAAGATAATGAAATATGCACACAGAATGTGGGTGCGCAACTATTATATTTTTATTCATCAAAATATTAATTAAAAGAGAAGTGTTTTGATTGGTCAAAATGACAAATTTGGGTGCAGGGGTCAATTTTTTTATGGGTCTAATTTTTTTTGTTTGGAAAATGGGTGTCATCAGCACCACTTCAAGTGGCGTTGTGTGTCAGTGCCACTTCAAGTGGCGTTGTGTGTCAACGCCACTTCAAGTGGCGCTTAAGGTTTTTTTAATCTACACCATGCCCCTCCCTAACCCCCCTTATATATATATTATATATATATATATATATATATAATTATAATTATAATTGTAATAAATATATTTATAATAAATATAATTACTAAAATAAATATAATAAATTTATAATTATATTTATAACAATTATATAATTATAATCAATTTATAATAATAATAAATATAATTATTATAATTATAAAAATTATATTATTATAATAATTATATAATTATATAATGATATGAAATAAATACATAAATGAAATTCTTTAGATTTATTTATATATAAATATTTATAATAGTATAAATGTAAATATATTTATAAATATATAATTATTAAAATATGGTTACATATATATTTCAAATTTATTTACAATAAGTAAATATATATTTATAATAAATATATAATTATAAATATTTATAATAAATATATAATTATAATATAAATATATTTATAATAAATATAATTTCTAAAATAATACAATTACAATCAATATATAATATATAATTATGAATATTTATTATAATTATATAAATCTATTTATATATAAATAGAATTATTGATATTTTTTTATAATTATGAATATTTATTGTAATTATGAAAATATATTATAATTATGAATATTCATAATTATATATATATATATATATTTTCAATATATAATTATATAGTGATTAATTTAATTATATAATTATTATAATTATATAGTGAATAATTTAATCACTATTTTTATGGGATTCAGCCTCTGTTTCTTCTGTCTCTTTGTTCTATATAGGGTTTCACCCCCTCGGCTTCCTTCATCCCGGCCACTTTTGGGTTCCATTCCAGTTTCTTCCTTCTTTTTTCTTTTTGATTTTTTCCCGCCTTTCGATTTTTTTGGGGCGCTTTGTTGGTGTTCTATTTTTTCATTTTTTTAAGGCTTGACGCGATGATTCTTGCTCGGTGTATTGATGTGTGAGTCCCTCTGATCGCCCCTCTCTGGCCTCCAAGACCACGAACCCCTTCCAAGTTGGTCGGGTGTGATGGTCCGCAGGATGTTTTGGGTGTGTGGTGCGTTGTGGTGGCGGTTTCCCGGTGGTTCAGGCGAGGAGCTTCAGGTTGGAGTGGTTTTGTGGCGATGGAAAATGGCATAGCTAGTGGTGCAGAAAAGGTTGAACGTGGAATAGGTGTTGGGACGACAGAGTGGCCATCTTCTCATTTATTTGATGCAGGTTTTGTTTTCCCTTGGTTCTTGGTCTTCTTGGATTGGCGCTGATATTCTCTGGCGATGTGAATTTTTCCATTGGATCGACTGCTTTTTCGGTGATGAGTGTAGTTTGGAAAATGGCTTGGGGTTCGGTGATGTGTGGCTTGAAGTCAGGCGATGGTGATGATGGCGTCGTTCAGAGTTAACGGTGGTGATGTGTTGGTGGAAGCGACTATGTGATGATGGTGGCAACAAAGTGGTTGATGAAATGATCGCATCGTGACGACTTTCGGTGCAGGTTCGTGGCTCGAGGCATTGATGACAGTCTGTTGTTTGAAATTCGAAACATGGTGTGAGGCGTGTTGACGTTGATATTTTGAATTTTGAAATATGTAAGGTGAACTATGTTTTTGAAGGGTTCCCACTTTTCCTTAAAAAGTGGCTTTTTAATAAAATAAAAAATGATTTGGAGGATGTGTTTATTTATAATATATATAAATACATTTTTTATAATCTATTATATATTATAATATATATATATATATATATATTTATTATAATATTGATAATTATAATGTTTATATATTATAATATTTATTATATAATTATAATATTATAATAAATATTATATTTATAAATATTTATAATAATGAGTAAATATCTTCAAATATAATTATATTTCTTTATGTCCATTATAAATATTATAATAATTATATAATTACTTATTTATTATAAATATTCATTATTAAAATTACTTATTTATAATTATAATAATTATACAATTACTTATTTATAATTATAATATTTATTATATAATTATAATAAATATATATTACTAATTTATAAATAAATAAATATATATTTCTAATAAATATATAATTATAAATATTTATAAATAAATATTTATTATAAATATTTAAAATTATAATTATAATTATAAATAAATATTTATAGACTTATAATTATAATATTTATAATCTATAAATATTTATATAATTATAAATAAATAAATTTTTATAAATATAGATTTATAATTATAATTCTATATTTATAATATAGATTTATAAATATTTATAAATTTATATTTATAATATTAATAAATATTAATAAATATGTTTATAAATATCTAATTAAAAATCTATATTTATAAAAAATTATATATTTATAAAGAAATTTTAAATATTTGTAAACATATAATCATTTTTAATTATATATTTATGAATATAATTATATTTATAATAAATATATTAAACGGTAATTATTTATTTATTTATAAATAAATTTAAAATATTTATAAACATATATTAAATTTTAAATATATATAAAATAATTAAATATAATAAATGTATTTATTAAATATTTAAAAATATTTGAATTTTATTTATAAATAAAAACTTATAACTATATAAATATAGGTTTATAATTTTATAATTATAACTGCATTTGTAAATATAATTATATTTATTTATTTCATATGAATAATTATAATTATATATTTATTATAAATATCTATATATAATTATATCTAAATAATTGTAATTATATATTTGTTATATATATTTATTATATTTATTATAATTATATATTTATTCCCACTATATAATTATATAATTATTATAATTATCATAATTATTATAATAAATATAATTATTATAATTATTATAATTGTATAATTATTATAATTATGATAATTATATTTATTATTATTATATATTGACTATAATTGTATTATTTTAGTGATTACATTTATTATAAATATATTTATATTATAATTATATATTTATTTTAGATATATATTTACTTATTTATAAATAAATTTTGAATAAACATGTAACCATATTTTAATAATTATATATTTATAAATATATTTACATTCATATTATTATAAATATTTATATATAAATAAATCTAATGAATTGTAATTATGTATTTATTATATATATTTATTATATTTATTATAATTATATATTTATTATATTTATTATTATATATTTATTTTCATTATATAATTATATAATTATTATAATTATTATAATTATTATAATTATAATAATTATACTTATTATTAATATATATTGATTATAATTACCCAATTGTTATAAATATAGTTATAAATTTATTATATTTATTTTAGTAATTATATTTATTATAAATATATTTATTATAATAATTATTATTATATAAATATATATAAGATACACATATATATAGGGGGTTGGTGCCACTTAAAGTGGAACTGAAGGGCTTTTGCACACAACGCCACTTCAAGTGGTGCTGATAACACCCATTTTTTCAATCAAAAAAAAATAAACCCATAAAAAAAATCGACCACTGCACCCAAATTTTCCGGTCAAAACACTCATCACTTGGATTGATGAGGTGACTTTAAAATTGGGGGAATCTCACATTGGAAAGAGTGAATAGAATCGTATAGCTCATCTCTTATAAAAGGAGCTTTGGGATTTGGTCTATCAATAAAATATATATTTTTCAAAATGATATTAAAGTGTTTATAAAAAAATATTTATTAAAATTTTTTGTTTTATATATATATATAACAAAACAAAACAAAAAATAAAAGTAAAATAAAATAAAATATTTTATTAAAATAAATGAATAATGACTCGATTAGTCATAACCATAGAGATTTGTTTATTCGAAACTTGAATGAGTGCCTCACTTCCGGAATAGTTAGACCAAACCAGTCTAATTTCCACCATTTAGTGTTTATAAATAAGTGATGCTTAGATCACTTAGGGTTTACTATTTTTTCAATCCAAGAAACTTTCCAGGATCCTCCTAACATTAGGAAATTGGGAATTTGTGTCTGATTCCTCCCAAACCTTGGTGAAATCCTCAATGAATACTTCCACTGAGAACCCTACACCATCAACGTAGGGGTGGATCAAACCTTTTTGGATAGTGAATCCAATTCATTCATCAAGGTCCATTCTATCTTTTCCTTCTACCTACATATTTCCTAACAATCAAAAGGGTTTGAAATTGAAGGTAGAACCTAGAAGATTGTTTCTAAATCTCTTAAAGTCATGAATCAAGACATGGTAAAACTTGATTGTTTCGACAGCAACAACTTCTCCTAGTGGCATGATAAGATGAACTTTCTTCTTACGGTATCAAAAATTTCTTACATTCTGGAACCAAAACTTCCTCCCATTCCCAAGGAGCCTGATTCAATTTTTAACACCACACCCATTGATGTGATTCAAGTCTAACAGATTTGGGAAATGAGGAAGAAATGAAATGACAATGAAGTTTTGTGTCAAGGACATATTTTCAACACATTATCAAGTCATCTTTATGACCGCTTCCTCCAAATGAATACCACTCAAGAGATTTTGGATGCACTCAAATTCAAATATAAAGTGAAGGAAGAAGGTTTCAATAAGTTTCTTATTAAAAAGTATCTAAACTATAAGACGGTAGACAACAAACCAGTTATGAAGAAAGTTCACGAGCTTCAAGTTTTAGCAAATAAACTTTTTTCCTTAAAATTAATATACCAGAAAATTTTTCAAGTAGGTGAAATTATTTCTAAATTTCCACCTATGTGAAAATATTTTGGTAAATCTCTCAACAAAAAGAGTAATGATGTTTCCTTGGAGCAATTTCCAAAGCTTATTCATATTTAAGAACAATCCATGTTGAGAGATGTGGGTATAGTTTCACAATTTGATACCAAGGTTAATATTGTTTAGGGAAAGACACAACCAATATCCTCCTTACATGACAAGAAGAAAAGTCAATGATTCCGGAAGAAAATAAATCCATCTAAAAATAAAAAATAATTCTTTGTATGTGGTAAACTAGGAAATTTTTCAAGAGAATGTCGTTATCAAAAGAAAGTTGGAAAACACACTAAAAATATGATGACTGGAGAAAATATAGTCACAAAGATATTTGAAGTCAATATGACTTATATGAATAAGGGATGGTGGATAGATTCTTGATCAACATTGCATGTGTGCAAGGATTGTTCGATGTTCAAAACATTTGACATTTGTTCTATCGCAAAGGAAGTACATCTTGGAAATAATGCATGCATCAATGTTAGTAGAAAAGGTAGCGTGGAGATAGACTTTACTTCTGGGAAGAAGTTGACACTTCTAAATGTGTTGTATGTCCCCAAAATTTGAAAGAACTTACTTTCTGTAGATCTTCTATGTAATAAGGGATTTAAAGTTTCATTCGAATCCGACAAGGTTATAATTTCAAAGGGAGGCATGTTTTGGGGGAAAGGGTACTCTAATGATGGAATGTATCAACTTTCTATTAATAATATGATTGAATATTATTATTACTTTATTGAATAATCTAATTTGTGGCATGATCATTTAGCACATGTTAATTATAATTCACAAAAATTAATGAAGAAGTTAAACTTTATTGACTTTGGAAATGATTTTGATAAATGTGAAACATGTGTAGAATCTAAAATAGTTAAGAAAACTTTTCATGGTGTTGAAAGAAATACTTATATATTATATTTAGTGCATTCTGATATTTTTGAATTAAATGGATTGTTAACTCAGGGAGAAAAAATATATTTTATTACTTTTTTTGATGACTGTTGTAGATATTAACATGTTTACCTTCTTAAAACAAAGGATAAAGCCTTTACTATGTTTAAGAAGTATAAAGAAGAAGTTTAAAATCAATTAAACAAAATTATTAAAGTTTTATGCTCATATATAGGTGGTGAAAACTTTATGAATGGGTTTAGTGAGTTCTCCAAAGAAAATGGTATAATTACCCAAAGAACTGTTCCTTACACACCTCAGCAAAATGGCTTAACTAAAAGGAAAAATTTCTCTTTGGTAGAAATAGTAAATTGCATGATTAATAAATCTAAATTATTATTAAATTTATGGGGAAAGGATTTATTGACTGCATGTCATCTTCATAATAGGATTGCCTCTAGGAAAACTAAGTTATCCTCTTATGAAATTTAGAGAGGTAGATGAACTAATCATTCTTATTCCAATGTGTAGGGGGTTTTTACCTTACTATAGAGTTCCTGAGCCTAAAAGAACTAAAATTGGTCCAAGATAAATTAAAGGTGTTTTTGTTGGATATGTATAAAATATCAAAGAATATAGAATTATGGATTTGGGAGTTAATATAATTATTGAATCAAGGGATGAAGAGTTTTTTGAAAATAAGCTTTATAAAGATGATGTGGAGGAAGTTATTCCTCATACCCCTATCTCATGTACTCAATCTAGTTCAAATAAAATAGTAGAGAATAATGATGATTATTGAGTTGAACCTAAACAGAGTACAAGAATTGTGATGTAGAAAAATATACATCCAGATTTTATTTCTCCTGATTCCATAATTTTTATTGTTAAAGGAGATCAAAATAATCATCTTCTAAATAAGTATCCTATAGTATTGAATATAAAAGATGACCCAAATACTTATAAAGAGGTTGTGTCTTCTAAAGATGTGGCTTTCTGAAAAGAAGCAATTAATGATGAAATGGATTCCATTATGGGGAATAATACTTGGGTCATTATGGATTTACCAATTGGTTCAAAACCTATTGGTAGTAAAAGGTTTTTTAGGAAGAAATATGATTTCAACGGTAACATTCAAGATTTTAAAACTAGATTGGTAGCCAGAGGTTTAAGACAAAAAGAAGGTATTTATTATTTTGATACTTATGCCCTTTTAGATAAAATATCTTCAATAAGTATATTATTTTCTTTAGATTCAATTAATAATTTTTATGTTCATCAAAAGGATGTGAAAACTTATTTTTTAAATGGAGAATTAAATGAAGATATTTACATGGAACAACCAAAAGGGTTTGTTTTACTGGGTAATAAAAACAAAGTATGTAAAATAGTTAAATATCTTTGTGGTATTAAACAAGATCCAAAAGAATGGCATGATAAATTTGATTCTATTATTTTATCTAATGGTTTTTCTCGTAATAATGTGGATAAATGTGTTTATTCATAGTTTAGGAAATAATATATAGTTATTTTGTGTCTATATGTGGATGATTTGTTGATTTTTGGAACCAATATGATTGGTGTAATTGAGACAAATAATTACGTATCTTCTATATTTAAAATTAAGGATCTTCGAATAGTTGATACTATTCTAGGTATTAAAGTTCGAAAACATAGTGAGGGTTATTCTTTAAGTTAGTATCATTACATATAAAAAATGATAAATAAAGTTGATCATCTTGGTTTCAAGGATTCCTATATTCTTTTTGATTCTAGTGTTAAATTTTTTATAAATATGGGTATAATTGTAGAATAACTTGAGTATTCTAGTGTAATCAGGTGTTTAATGTATGCGATACATTGCACTAGACCTGATATTTCTTTTTTGGTATATAAAATGAGTAGATATACTAGTAATCCAAGTTTGGATAATTGGATATGTATAATGATAATTTTTGGATACTTGAGAAAGACCAAAGATTTAAGTTTATACTACAATGATTATCCATCTTTATTATAAGTATACACCGATGCAAGTTGTATTAGCAGTATTGGTGATAACCAATCTACTTCTGGATGGTTTTTTACTCTTGGAGGTTGTGTTTTTTCTTGAGAAAGTAAGAAACAAACATTTATTTCACATTCAACCATGGATTTAGAGTTTATCTCCTTAGTGGTATGTGGAAATAAAGTCGAATGGATTAGGAAATTATTATTGGATATTAGATTTTGGCCTAGTCCAATGCATCTTATATCTATCAGTTATGATAGTGAAGCAACATTATCAATGGAATATAGTTTCATGTACAATGTAAAGTCTATACATATAAGTTTGAGACATGATTATGTGAGATAATTGTTGCAACATGGTACCAAAACAATTATTTATGTGAGATCATGTAAAAAACTTGTGGATTACTTTACAAAATCTCTATCGAAAGAGATTATTCAGGCAACTAACAAAGATATGTGGTTAAATCCCATAAAATAAATCATTTTAGTAATGGAAACCTAACACTTCCTTTAGGTAGATCCTAATAAAAGTGTTTAATGGGTAATAACAAGTTATGAAGATGATTGTTGATATTTAAAATTATAGCCCCAATTTTGGTGTCAAGATCGTCTATTATGATTGGAGGATGAGTTATAAACTCCTAACAGAATATTAAGACTCAATTAGTTATGTTCTCTAAATAATGGAAGCACGTTGTAATATTTTTCCTATGTGAACTTAGAAGTGGTGTCACTTCTTACAGGAGTTAATGGGTTTACTCCTTAGAGAGTCCATGAAAAGGATTTAAGCACATGGCTATAAAAGTGATAAAAATGATATATTTGATGAAATTTCATTATATGTTTGATTTCTCTAGTTTATCTTAATTTTTAGTAAGTTTAATGTTTCGACACCTTATAAATCTGATAAAATTTGAAATATTTATACTAAGTAAAGGTTTAAATTGAAATATACCTTTGTTATGTATAATGACACACTTGTGGTTTGGAGAATTAATATTTGTGAATAAAATTGGGGGATTGTCATATTTTTATTCAACAAAATATTAATTAAAATAAGGAGTGTTTTGATTAGTCAAAACACTCATCACTTGAATTGATGAGGTGGCTTTAAAATGGGGGGTCCCACATTGGAAGGAGTGGATAGAATCCCATAGGTAATCTCCTATAAAAGGAGATTTGGTATTTGGTCTATCAATAAAATATATATTTCTTAAAATGTTATTAAAGTGTTTTTAAACAAATATATATTTAGTAAAATGTTTTTGATATATATATATATAACAAAACAAAAAAATAATAAAATAAAATATTTTATTAAAAGAAATGACTAAGGACTCGATTAGTTATAACTGTAGAGATTCATTTATTCAAAACCTAAATGGGATCCTCTCTTATGAAACGGTTAGACAGAACCGATGTAATTTCCACTGTTTCAGGTTTATAAATAAGTGATGCCTAGATCACTTAGGGGTTACCATTTTTTCAATCTAAGAAACTTTCCATAATCCTCCTAACATCATTGAAATCTATAATTGGTGTCCAATTTCCCCAAAAACTTAGTGAAATCCTTTAGGTATACTTCCACCAATAATCATGCACCATCAATGTGGGGTTGGATCAAACCCTTTTGGACTGTGAATCTAGTTCACACAACAAGGTTCATTCAATCTTCCCCATTTTCCTACATATTTCCTAATAATCCAAAGTGTTTGAAACCGAAGGCAAAACCTAGAAGATGGATTCTAAATATCTTAAATTCATGTACCAAGACATGGTCAAACTTGACCATTTCTTTGGAAAAAACTTCTCCCAGTGGTAAGACAAGATTAAGTTTCTTCTTACGGTGTTGAAGATTTCTTAAATTCTGGAACCGAATATTCCTCCCATTCCTGAGGATCCCACTTCAACTTCTGATGAAACACCTATTGATGTTATTCAAGTCGATCATATTCGAGCAATGAGGAATAAATGAGAATACGGTGAATTTTTTTGTCGAGTACCTATTCTCAACACATTATCAAATCATCTTTGTGACTATTTTCTCCAAATAAAGATCGTTCAAGACATTTGGGATGCACTCGAATCCAAATAAAAATCATAGGAAGAAGGTTCTAATAAGTTTCTTATTTCAAATTATCTAAACTACAAGATGGTAGAAAACAAGATATTTTTGGAGAAAGTTCATGATCTTCAAGTTTTAGAAGATAAACTTCTTTCCCTTAAATTTATATACCAAAAAAATTTCAAGTAGGTGAAATTATTGCTAAATTGAAACCTATGTGGAAATATTTGTGTAAATCACTCATCAAAAAGAGTGATGATATTTCCTTGGAGAAATTGAAAAATCATCTTCGTATTGAAGACGAATCCATGTTGAGAGACGTGGTAAGGAATTTGCAATTTGATACCAATGTTAATATCATTAAGGGAAAGATATGACCAAACTCCACCTTACATGTCAAGAAGAAAAGTCAACAATTCAATAGGAAAGTAAATTCTTATAATAAGAAAGGATAATGATTTGTCTCTAGTAAAACAGGGCATTTTTCAAGGGAATATCTCTATTGAAATAAAGTTTAAAAACCCGCTGCAAATATATTGACTGAAGAAAATATAGTCATAATGATATTGGAAGTAAATATGACTTTGATGAAGATGGTATGGTGGCTAGATTTTGAAGTAATAGTGCATGTGTTCAAGGATCGTTCAATGTTCAAAACATTTTATAATTTTACTATCGCAAAATATGTACATATTTGAAATAATGCATGCATCGATGTTAGTGGACAAGGCATCGTAGAGATAGGCTTTACTTATGGGAAGAATTTGACACTTATAAATGTGTTGTATGTCCCTAAAATTTTAAGGAACTTAGTTTCTATCGATATTTTATGTAGGAATGGATTTCATGTTTCATTCAAATTCGACAAGGTTATCTTGTTGAAGGGAGGCATGTTTATGGGGAAAGTGTACTCTAATGATATCATGTATCAACTTTATATTAATAATATGATTGAATCTTCTTCTTACTTTATTTAATATTCTAATTTTTTCATTATTGTTTAGCACATGTTAGTTATAATTCATTAAAAGTAATGAAGAAGTTAAACTTGATTGAATTTGTAAATGATTTTCATAAATGTGAAACATGTGTAGAATATAAAATAGTTAAGAAGCCTTTTAATAGGGTTGAAAGAAATAATGATATATTAGATTTAGTGCATTCTGATATTTTTGAATTAAATGGATTGTTAAATCATAGAGGAAAAAGATATTTTATTACTTTTGTTTATGACTGTAGTAGATATTTACATGTTTACCTTCTTAAAAGAAAGTATGAAGCCTTTACTGTGTTTAAGAAGTATAAGGAAGAAGTTGGAAACTAATTAAACAAAAATATTAAAGTTTTATGCTCAGATACAAGAGGTGGATACTTTATGAATGAGTTTAGTGATTTCTATAAATAAAATGTCATAATTCAGCAATGAAATGCTCTATACACACCTCAACAAAATGGCTTAGCTAAAAGGAAAAATCGCTCGTTGGTAGAAATGGTAAATTTCAAGATTAATAAATGTAAATTACCAATAAATTTGTGGGTCGAAGCTTTATTGACTGCATGTCATATTCATAATAGTATTTCCTCTAATATAACTAAGTTATCCCCTTATGAAATTTGGAGAGGTAGAAGACCTAATCTTTCTTATTTCAAATTGTGGGGGTGTTTAGATTACTATATAGTTCCTAATCCTAAAAGAACTAAAATTGGTCCTATAGAAATTAAAGGTGTTTTTGTTGGATATAAAAAAATAGGAAAGCATATAGAATTATGGATTTGGGAGCTAATATAGCTATTGAATCAAGGGATGTGGATTTTTTTTAAAATAAGTTTTATAAAGATTATATGGAGTAAGTTATTCTTTATACCCCTATCTTATGTAATCCATCTAGTTAAAATAAAATAGTAGAGAATAATGATGATTATTGAGTTGAACCTAAATGGAGTACAATAATTAGAAAGGATAAACATCTACATCCAGCATTTATTTTTCCTGATTCCATAATTTTTCTTGTTGAAAGAGATCAAAATAATAATTTTCTAAATAAGTATATTATGGTATTGGATATAGAAGATGACTCAAATACTTATAAAGAGGCTATGTCTTCTAGAGATGTTACTTTCTAGAAATAAGAAATTAATGATGAAATAGATTCCATTATGGGGAATAATACCTGGTCATTATAGATTTACAAATAGGTTCAAAACATATTGGTAGTAAATGGATTTTCCGGAAGAAATATGATTCCAATGGTAACATTCAAGCTTTTAAATCTATATTGGTAGCCAAAGGTTTCATAAAAAAATAAGGTATTGATTATTTTGATACTTATTCCCTTTTAGCTTGAATATATTCAATAGGGATATTTTTTATTTAGCTTCAATTAATCATTTGTATGTTCATCAAATGGATGTGAAAACTAATTTTTTAAATGGATAATTAAATGAAGAGATTTACATGGAATAACCATGAGGTTTTGTTTTATTGGGTAATGAAAACAAATTATATAAACTAGTTAAATATCTTTATGGTGTTAAACAAGCTATGAAACAATGGCATGAGAAATTCGATTCTATTATTTTATTTAATGGTTTTTCTCATAATAATGTGGATAAAGGTGTTTATTCAAAGTTTACAAAATAATATGGAGTTATTTTTTGTCTATATGTGGATGATATGTTAATTTTTGGATCCAATATGATTTGTGTAATTGAGACAAAGAATTTATTATATTTTATGTTTAAAATGAAGGATCTTGGAATAGTTGATACTATTCTAGGTATTAAAGTTTGAAAACATAGTGGGGGTTATTCTTTAATCCAGTCTCATTAAATAGAAAAAAATTAAATAAATTTGGTTATGTTGGTTTCAAGGATTCCAATAATCATTTTTATTCTAGTGTCAAAAAATTTATAAATACAGGTAGAGTTGTATCACAAATTGAGTATAATAGTGTAATTGGTTTTTAATGTATACGGTGCATTTCACTAGACTTGATATTGTTTTTTTGGTATGTAAAATGAGTAGATATACTAGTAATTCAAGTGTGGATCATTGTAGATGTATAAAGATAATTTTTTATACTTGAGAAAGACCAAAGATTTAATTTTATACTATAATGATTATCTGGATGTATTAGAAGGATACACCGATGCAAGTTAGATTACCAATATTGGTGATAACCAATCTACTTCTAGAAGTTTGGTTACTCTTAGAGGTTATGATGTTTTTTGGGTGAGAAATAAATAAAAATGTATTTCACATTCGACCATAGATTCAGAGTTTATCGCCTTAGCGGAATGTGGAAATGAAGATGAATGGATTCGTGTCATGAACCAACCTGGGTACCCTGGTAACCCAATAAACGAGTCAGCCCTGACATAGCCTGAAGGGCATTCCCAATCCCCAGGGGTCAGTGACTAGCACCTAGCATCATATGAACTAAAAGTGGGAACAATTTTACCACTAACAATGTGGAAAGAAAATAAAACAAGATAGTATGCATATCAAAGGAAAAATCCACTGGGCATAAAGTACCAGAAGTTAAACCAACAAAACCACCAAAGTACTAAATCCAAAGTACTAAAAGGCAAAAAATATCCCAAAGTCCCTATGGATATAACTCACCAAAATCAAAGTTCATCAGTAGGATCTACCTCAAAGAGATCATTTTCCTTTGCTCGAACCTGGAAGGAGATAATATACAAACACCTGAAGTCACAAGTAGGGTTTGAGACAAAGTCCGGTAGGATTTCACCCAAATATTCCATAACAGATGCCAATATCAATTTAACCAAAAAGTGATTTCAATTTTTTTAAGAAAAAAGGTTTGTCATATGAAGAATATTTAAACAAATCATGCTTTAAATTATAAAAGGTGGAAATACATTTAGCAGTTCGTACTTCACATCTCAAATGATGGAAAACATTTCAAAGGATTTAATTAACCTTTAAATCAAATGATACTTTTCATAACATCAATTTTTTAAAAAATATGGATTAAATAAACACTTTATATAAAATAATTTATATAAATTATCAAGTCATGTGAAATAGTTTATAACAATGACATATAAATTCATTCTAAAATGCAAACAAGAGAGAAACATGGTCATGTTTCTAATAGGTATTATAGTTTAGGCTATAGGTATCCAACACTATGAATATAGAAAAGTATGTATATATACCCCTTTAGGCCTAAGGTAAAGGGATCTCATCCCCATCGCTTAAGGAATGGGATGTGTTGATATGATGTTTTAGAACGTTGTAGAATCGTAAAGTGACCCCCAAAATAAATCACTATCTACATAAGGCTTACCTATTCTCAAGTAAAAATCAATTATGGTAAATTCATTATATAAAATTAAATTAAATTCTTCTTATTCTATATTTCAAATATTCCAATTTTCTCTTTAAAAAAATAACGGTTTTGTAATCAAAACATGCATTTTCACCAAGATGATACCCTAAGGTTTCCATCAAAAAAATTTAAACCACTTTTCAAAAAATAGGGATTTGAAACCAATTAATGAAATTTCACAATATATTTCATATTTGAATTCAATATTTCAATTTTCAAAACAATTCCATCAATTTCAATTCCCAACCAAAACCCATTTTTCCTCAAAAACCCCAATTCATCGAAATTTGGTTTCTTTATAAAAAAATCAATTAAAATCCTTATTATTAAAAAATACAAACAATTTAAATTGATTCAAACAATTTAAATTTAAAAAAAATTAGTTAGGTTTAATAAAAATTGAGCATCGTAACAGAATCACCTACCGAAAGCAACAGATCTTGCAACACCAAACCCAAATTGGGATTTGTCTATGAAGAATGAAGATCACAAAAATGGGAACAAAACCTAGGTTTAAGATCCAAAAAAATGGTATTAGATCCACAAATAAATACCAATATACATGGAACCCTAAGGAGAAAGAGAGAGGTTGTTGGAGGAAGATAACGGAAGGAGAAAATTAACTGGAAGGAGATTGACTGACGTTTTTTGAGCTTTGGATTACTTCCAGATGGGGTTTAGGGGACAAGAATCCTTCTTGGGAGCTCTGAGTAAGGGAGAAATAGATTAGGATTGAAGGAGGTCTGGCTGGGACCAAAAAGGGTGTCTTGAGAAATTTTAATAAAAAAATTGTATCTAGAAAAACCTGCCCACACAGTTTCCTGGGAAACTGCGCATGATTAGGTAAAATTGTGCCTAGACTATGTGGATCCCACTGTCCAAAACATGGAACTAGTGTATAGCTTTCCAAACCATGCATAGGTCGTGCAAAAACTATTCCCCTTTCCAGAAACCTCTATAATTCTTAGAAATTCAATTGGAGTGACCCCAAAAGAAACCCAACCAAATATCAAACAAAAAGGGAGTTTTAGGAATACCTAAAAATGGTAACGTGGAGTTACAACCTCCCCACCATAGAATCTTTTTGTCCCATAAAATCCTACGAATAAGCCTCCCTATTAAAAAGATAAGGCCACTACTCCCTCATTTGTGACTCCCTCTCCCACATATCATGAGAATTAGAACCATGCTGCCATAGCACACAAACCAAAGGTATCATTCTCCCAGGAAGTGTCTTGGTATCAGAATTAACTATCCTAACTGTCCATTCAGTCATGGATAAATCAGGTTCCACATCAAGATCATGCCAACTCAAAACATTTTATGGATTAGATAAATACTTTTAAAGCTAAGATACATGAAACACATTGTTTATTGACATCAGCGATGGTGGTAGTGCTACGTGGTATGCAACTTTCCCCACCTACTCAACAACCTCAAAAGGTCCAAAAAACAAGTAGCAAGCTTCCCTTGCCTCCCAAGACAACAATAACCCAACTGGGGTGAAACTTTCAAGAACACCTGGTGACCAACTGAGAACTCCAAAGGTCTAAGATGAAGATCAACATAAGAATTATATCGGCTCTGAGATGTCAACATTATCTGATGAATCAACTGAATCTTTATTGTCATCTCTTGGACCAAGCTCATTCCAACCAAAGAACTCTCACCAATCTCCACCAACACAATGAAGATTTAAAAGTCTGACCATACAATACCTCAAAAGGAGCCATATTGATTATGGACTGGTAACTATTGTTATAAAAAAACTCAACTAGCCCCAAATGATCATCCAATGCTCCACCAAAGTCGAGAAAGCAAGCATAGAGCATGTCCTTAAGAATCTGCATAGCTCTTTCTGTTTATCCATCCGATTGTGGATGATATGGCGTGATCAAACAGGTGTGAGATCCCAACGCCTCCTAAAGGCCTCTCCAAAAGTGAGAAGTAAACTGAGGATCTATATCAAAGACTATATCATATGGAACTCCGTGAAACCGAAAAATCTCTTTCACATAGAGACTTACCAACTCCTAAATCGTATTCTTCTTCCTTTGGGTACATGGAAACCCAACTACAAAGTCTATAGAGATCTCATCCCACTTCCAAGTAGGGATTGGAAGTGGCTAAAGCAACCTCAAAGGTTTCTAGTGCTTATCTTTCACTTGTTACCATGTATAGAAATGAGAGACAAACTCAGTAATGCATCTCCTCATACCTAGCCACCAGAACTTATGCCTTATGTCATAGAACATATTTGTGGTTCCTGGGTACACAGTCCACTGGGAATTATGGAAGTCCCCATTCATAGATTTCCTTACTGAAGATGATACCACAAAACTATTCTGATATCATAGAATTCCCTCTTTGGAGAACGACCACAAGGAAACTATCTCTCCACCATTAAGAGAGTCTCTAATTTTTTGGAACTCTTCATCAATATTTTTATACCTAAGAATGATTTCAATAAGAGAGGATGTCAACTGAACACTGTCCAAGGGAACATCATCCCCTATCTCCTGAACTCCAATATGCAATTGTGAAAAAAGAGTCATCAAGTTCCACTCTTCCAAATATTTTTTCACTGCCTAGGTTATAATATTCCTACTCAAAACATCTACAACAACATTCCCTTTCCCCATGGTATAGGTGATGTCAAAGTCAAAAGATTCCAGGTATTCCACCCAATGCCTCTGGCATAGATTCAAATATTTTTTAGATAATACATAACTCAATATTTTGTGGTCTAAGAACATAGTAAACCTTTATCCATAAAGGTAATGCCACCAACTCTTGTGAGCGTGCATCATATATTCCAATTTAAGGTCATGGTTCGGATAATTATTCTCATGAGGCCTAAGATGACATGATCCATAGGCAACAAAATGATCACTCTGCATAAGAACACATCCCAAGATTGAACCTGATGCATTGAAAAAGAAAACATATCCATGCCCGACCTATAGAAGAGTAAACAATGGTGCAGTAGTCAAAATAAATTTCATCTAACCAAAATAATTCTAAAATTTCTCAATACACACAAACTTCACTCCCTTCTGAGTAAGATTAGTCATCGGAGGAGCTAACTTTGAGAAGTCATTCATGAACCAATGATAGTATCTGGCTAAACCCAAGAAGCTTTGAATCTCGAAGACATTTTGTGGTTTTTCCCATGTCATAACTGCTTTCACTTTTTCAGGATCAACTGATATCCTGTGTTCTGACACCATATGTCCCAATAACTTTACTTCTCAAATCCATAATTTACATTTCAAAATCTTCACATATAGTCAGTGATTTCTCATCAAACTCAGCACAATTATCAGATGATGCACATGATCCTCCTAAAATTTAGAGTACACAAGGATATCATCTACAAAGACCACCACAAAGGTATCAAGTTCTCCTGGAAAATCATGTTCTTTAAATCCATGAAAACTGTCAGATCATTGGTTCGACTAAAGGTCATGACAAGGTACTCATAATGGCCATACCTACTCTGAAGGGCAGTTTTATGAATTACAGATTCTTTTATCCTCAACTGATGGTAACCCGAGGAAAGATCATTCTTTGAGAACCACTTTTCCCCCTTCAAATGATCAAACAGATCATCAATCCACTGCAACATATATTTTTTCTTTACCATTACTCAATTGAGATTTTGGTAATCAACGCAAGGCAGAGTGAACCATCAGTATTATTGGAAAATAGAATCGGCACTGCCCAAGGTGACATGCTTGGGTGTATAAATCCTTTCTCAATAATATCATCCAAATATGAATTTATATCTTTAAATTCAGTTGGTTCCATGTGGTAAGAGGGAATAGAAACTGGTTGAGTACCAGGCATCAAGTCAATGGAAAAATAAACCTATCTTACTGGTGGTAAACCAAGGAAGTCGGAAGGAAACATGTCATGAAACTCAACGATGAATGGAGGGAGATCCCCATTCAAATATTCCCACTCCAAGTAAAAGGAAAACACTGATATTACTTTCCCTAACTCTGAATAAGAAGGTTCAGCCCTGATCAACCTCAAGTCCCATTCTCCTTGACACAAGAAAGACACACCACTGGGTGTAGTGAAGAAGACCCATCGAAGATAACAATCAATCCGGGATTTATTGTCAATGAACCAATCCATCCTGAATATGATGTCAAAATATTTCATATCAAGAACTAGAAAGGTCCAAGATAACTCAACATCTGATAGAGATAAAACACAAGAGGGGCTACGGTGACCCTACTCTCTCTTCATACCAAGGGGTGTAGTAATATCCATTGTACAAGATAAAATATCCATAATAATATTAAGAATACTAATAAAACAAGTTGAAATAAATGAATGAGATGAACTAGTATCAAATAAACAAGACACTAATGATGAAGTTATAGTGATGGTACCTCTCATGGTTGCTGGACCCATTTCTAATTCCTTTAGAGACTCTTCCACTATGTGAAGAAGCTTCATTCTGGATGTCTATAGCTGCAACCCTTTTTCACATGAAGAATATTATTTCCCCGCAGTTTTTGGAGGATCTGATGATCCTATCCCACTATGCATACTGGAATAAATATGGCATAACCACTACAAGTTCCCTGAATTCCCATGGAAGCCACAATTCTTGGGTGCCTTAGTGCAAACCTTTTTAGAATGCCCTAGATTTCCACACTGGTAAAAAAATAAAGGAACTCTACCTAGTACTGTAGGAGGTTTATAAAAACCATGACATCATGAACTGCCATGAGAATCATCATGATTCTTTTTTCCATTTAAGAAACTCACTCTACCACTAGGAGAAAAACAAACTCTTGAAAACCCTGAATTACTATCCAGTTCCATCTTATCCATCAGTGTTATATCTAGTACATCGACATAAGAAGGAAACTTTAGCAAGAAAACATGAGAATGGATATCCTAAAAAAGTCCCAACTCAAACCTTCAAGCCTTCATCATCTCATTGAATACAATATTAGGTGAGAAGTGCAAAAGCTTAGAAAATGGTTTGCATACTCTGCCATGGACTTGTCAGCCTGCTCAAGTCTAGAAAACTCTGTAGACTTGGCTAACAGTATTGAATCTGGATAAAACTGATCAGTGAAAAGAACTTTGAAGACTTTCCACTCTAATATCTAATGTTTCTTTTCCATCACTATAGTTTCCCACCTTCTTCTGCTCGGTCCTTCTAGCACAAAAGTGGCACAGTTTACCTTTATCTCCTTGGGTGTGTCTAAAAACTAAAACAAGCATTCCAAACTTCTTAACCATTCCTCAGCCTCTTGAAGATCATTTGATCCTTTAAATGGTGCTATTTTTGGTGAAGGAACTCTTGATAACTAATCCTGAGGAGGTACCTCTGAGGTTCCACAACTGGTGACTGAACGGGAACTGGAGGGGGTGCTTGTCCCAGAGCTTGGATAGTGCACATGATCACCTCAATCATATTCAAATCCACAATAGGATTCACTCGCTGAGGTTCAGTAGCATCTTCTTCCTATGTCTGATTCACACATCATCTCAGAGGCATTATGCTACAAAACATCAGTATACAATAAGGAATACATTAGGCAATGATCAAACTGATAAATAAGGGAAATTAATCCCAATATATAGGTTTTATAAGATTTTTATTTCAATATATCCAAATAAAAATAGGGAAAATACTAGAACTAAACCACAAGATGTCTTTCCCTTACCACCCCTAGAAACTTAAGTTTCATTGTGGTGACAGCTGGCCAGGCAATTAATCACAACTACCTCCTAAGTCCCAACAAGATTTCACAATGCATACTGACTTCAAGACAAAAGCTCAACCTGGAGCTCTGATACCACTTTGTCACGAACCAACATGGGTACCCTGGTAACTTGATAACTGAGTTGCCCCTGACATAGGTTGAAGGGTGTTCTCAATCCCAACGGGATGACGAATAACACCTGGCATCATACGAACTAAAAGTGGGAATGATTTTTCCACTAAAAATGCGAAATGAAAAGAAAAAAAGATAGTATGAATATCAAAGAAAAACTCCACTAAGAGTAAATTACCAGAAGTTAAATAGGCACAACCACCAAAGTACAACAACTGGAGTACTAAAATGGAAAAAATATCCGAAATTCCTAAGGACACAACTCACCAAGACCAAAGTACATCAGCAGGATCTACCTCCATGCGATCATTTTATTTTTCTCGAAACTGGAAGTAGATAATATAAAAACACCTGAAGTCACAAGTAGGGTGTGAGACAAAGACCTTTAGGATTTCACCCAAATATTCCATAACAGATTACAATATCAATTTAACCAAAAATTTCTTTCAATTTTTAAAACAAACAGGTTTGTCATAATAAGAATAATTAAAAAAATCATGCTTTACAGTCTAAAAGGTGGAAATACATTTAGAAATTCATGATTAACATTTCAAATGATAGAAAAAATTTCAAAGGATGGAATTAACCTTTAAATCAATGGATACTTTGAAAAATAACAATTTTTCACAAAATATGGATTAAATAAACACTTTATATAAAAAAATTTATATAAATTCTCAAGGTATGTGAAATAGTTTATAACAATGGCATATAAACTCATTCTAAAATGAAAACAAGCGAGAAACATGGTCACATGCCTAATTGGTAGGATAGTTCCAAGATATAGGGATTCAACATTGTGAATATGTAGAAGTATATACAAACACCCCTTTAGGCCTTAGGTAAAGGGATATCATCACCATCGCCTAAGGAATGAGATGTGATGATATGATGTTTTAAAATGTTATAGAATCGTAAAGTGCCCCCCAAAATAACTCACTATCTACCTAAGGTTTAAATTATCTTAAGTACAAATCAATGATAGGAAATTCATTCTATAATAAAAATTCAATTTTTCCCATTTTCCATTTCAAATATTCCAATTTTCTCCTTAAAACCTATAATGGGGTTTTAATCAAAACATGCATTTTCACCAAGATGAGACCCTAAGGTTTCCATCAAAACATTTTAATCCACTTTTCACAAAATAGGGATTTGGAACCAATTCATGTAATTTCACAATCCATTTCACATTTTAATTCAATAATTCAATTTTCAAAACAATTCCATCAATTTCAATTCCCAACCCAATCCTATTCTTCCTCAAAAACCCCAATTCATTGGAATTGGGTTTTCTCCAAAAATATCAATTGAAATCCTTTTTATTCAAAAAACCAAACATTTTCAATTGATTCAAATAATTAAAATTTAAACCAAAAATTAGGTTTAATAAAAATTGATCATCATAACGGAACCACCTACCAAAACAAATGGATCTCACAATGTCAAACCCAAATCCAGATTTTTTCATGAAGAATGAAGATCACACAAACGGGAATCAGACATAGGTTTAAGTTCCCAAAAAATGGTATTAGATCCTTAAATCAATACCAATATCTATAGAACCCTAAGGAGAAATATAGGGATCGAGGTAGGAATAGAATGGGAGGAGGAAACTAACCAGAAGAAGATCGACCGACGTTCGCCTAGCTTCAGATCACTTTCAAAAGGGGTTTGAGGGTCCAAGAATCTTTCCTGATAGCTTTGAGGAAGGGAGAAACAGATTAGGGTCGAAGGAAATCCATTTGGGACCAAAAATGGGGGCTCATGACGTTTTAATAAAAATTTAGGATCTAGAAAAAACTCGTCTGCACTGTTTTCGGGGAAACTGTGAACGGTTAGGGAAGACTGTGCACAGACCACGCGGAGACCACTGTCTAAAACATGGAACTGGTGCACGGTTTTCCTTCCATTCCCAAGCCATGCACAAATTGTTCCCCTGACCAGAAACCTCTAGAATTATCAAAAAATCACCCAGAGTGACCCCAAAATAAACTAAACCAAAGCTCAAACAAAAAGGGGGTTTTAGGAATACCTGAAAATGGTAACGGGATGTTATAATTAGAAATCCATTATTGGATATTAGATTATTTCCTAGTTCAATTTGTCCTATCTCTATCAGTTGTGATAGTGAAGCAACATTATCAATGTCATATAGTTTCATGTACAAGGGAAAGTCTAAACATATAAGCTTGAGACACGATTATGTGAGACAATTGTTATAAGATGGTACTATAATAATTGTTTATGTGATATCAAATAAAAACATTGCGGATCCATTTAAAAAGTATTTATTTAGAGAGATTATCCATTCAATAAATAAATAGATGGTGTTAAATCCCATATAATAAATCATTTCAGTAATGGAAACACAACACTTACTTTAGGTAGATCTTAACCAAAGTGTTTAATGGGAAAAAAAGTTATGAATATGATTGTTTATATTGAAAATTATAGCCCAAATTTTGGTGTCAATATTATCTATTAGGACTATAGGTTGAGTTATAAACTCTTAATAGAATATTAAGACTCAATGAGTAATGTGCTCTAAATAACAAAAGCACAATGTAATATTTTTCCTATGTGAACTAAGAAGTGGTGTCGCTTATTACATGAGTTAATGGGTTTACTCCTTAGAGATTTCATGAAAGGATATAAGCATATGGACATAAAAGTGTTAAAAATGGGATGATGGTTGAAAGTTCATTATATATATGATTTCTCCGATTTATCATTAAAGGTTAATAAGTTTAATGTTTCAATAACTTATAAATATGATAAACTTTGAGATATTGATACTAAGTAAAGGTTTAAATATAAATATACCTTTATTATTTATAATGAAACACTTGTGGTTTGGAGAATTAATATTATGAATAAAAGTTGGGGATTGTTATATTTTTATTCAACAAAATATTAATTAAAAGAAGGAGTGTTTTGATTGGTCAAAACACTCATCACTTGGTTTGATAAGGTGGCTTTAAAAAGGGGGGAATACCACATTAGATATAGTGGATATAATCCCATAGATCATATCCTATAAAAGGAGACTTGGGATTTGGTCGATCAATAAAATATATATTTGTCAAAATTCTATTAAATTGTTTTTAAAAAATATATATATTTAGTAAAAGGTTATATATATATATATAACAAAACAAAAAAAAATAAATTATTTTATTTTATTTAAAGAAATAAATAATGACTTGATTAGTCATGACTATAGGGATTCATTTATTCAAAACTTGAATGGGTGCCTCTCTTATAAAATGGTTAGACTGAATTGGTGTAATTTCCATCATTTCAAGTTTATAAATAAGTGATGATGAGATCGCTTAGGGGTTACCATTTTTTCAATCCAAGAAACTTTCCAGAATCCTCCTAAAATCAGGTTGATTAGGAATTGGTGTCTGATATCCCCCAAACCATGGTGAAATCCTCGAGGTATACTTCCACTAAGAACCCTACCCCATTAACATGGGGGTGGATCAAACCCTTTTGAACATTGAATCCAATTCATGCATTAAAGTTAATTTTATCTTTTTCTTCAACCTATATATTTCCTAACAATCAAAAGGGTTTGAAACTGAAGGTGGAAACTAGAAGATGGATTCAGAATCTCTTAAATTCATGAACCAAGACATGGTCAAACTGAACCCTTTCAATGGAAACAACTTCTCTCGGTGTCCAAACAAGATGAAGTTTCTTCTTATGGCATTGAAGATTTATTACATTCTAGAATTGAATCTTCCTCCCATTCATGAGGATCCCTCTTTAATTTCTTATGGCACACCTATTTACGTGATTCGAGTCAAGAAGATTCAAGAAATGAGGAAGAAATGAAAATACTATGTAGTTTTGTGTTGAGGAAATATTCTCAATACATTATTAAATTGTCTTTATGACTATTTCCACCAAATTAAGACCACTCAAGATATTTGGGATGCACTCAAATTAAAATGAAAATAAAAGGAAAAATGTTTAAATAAGTTTTTTATTACAAAGTATCTAAACTACAAGATGGTAGACAACAAGCCAGTTTTGGATAAAGTTTATGAACTTCAAGTTTTATCAAATAAACTTCTTTCCCTTAAAATTAATATACCAGAAATTTTTCAATTTGGTGAAATTATTGTTAAATTTCCACCTATGTAGAAATATTTTAGTAAATCACTCATCAATAAGAGTGATTATATTTCCTTGGATAAACTAAAAAATCTTATTCATATTGAAGAATAATCCATGTTGATAGATGTGGATGTGGCTTCGCAATTAGATACCAAGGTTAATATCATTGAGGGAAAGAAAAAACCAAACTTCTCCTTTCATGTCAAGAATAAAAGTAAATAATTAAAGAAGAAAGGAAATCCTTCCAAGAAGAAAGGAAATCCTTCCAAGAAGAAAGGATAATGCTTTGTCTATGGTAAACCAGGGCATTTTTCAAGGGAATGTCGCTATCGAAAGGAGGTTGAAAAACCCGCTGCAAATATCCTGACTGGAGAAAATATAGTGGAAATGATATCTTAAGTCAATATGACTTTGATGAAGATGGTATAGTGGCTATATTCTAGAGAAATAGTGCATATGTGTAAGGATCATTCGATGTTCAAAACATTTGACGATTGTACTATCGCTAAGGAAGTACATCTTTGAAACAATGCATGCATCAATGTCAGTGGGCACGACAGTGTAGAGATAGGCATTACTTCTGGGAAGAATTTGACACTTCTAAATGTTTTTTTTTCTCCCATAAATTCTAAATAACTTATTTTCTGTCGATCTTCTATGTAATAAGGGATTTAGGGTTTCATTTGAATCCATCAAGGTTATCTTATTGAAGGGAGTCATGTGTGTGTGGAAAGGGTTCTCTAATAGTGGAATGAAACAACTTTATATTAATAATATTATTGAATATTCTACTTAATTGAGTCTTCTAATTTTTGGCATGATCGTTTATAGCATGTTAATTATAATTCATTAAAAGTAATGAAGAATTTAAACTTTATTAACTTTGGAAATGATTTTGATAAATGTGAAACATGTGTAGAATATAAAATAGTTAACAAGCCTTTTCATAGTGTTGAAAAAATACTGATATATTAGATTTAGTGCATTCTGATATTTGTGACTTAAATGTCTTGTTAACTTATAGAGGAAAAAGATATTTTATTACTTTTTTTGATGACTGTAGTATATATTTACCTTTTTATCTTCTTAAAACAAAGGATGAATCCTTTACTATGTTTAATAAGTATAAATTAGAATTTGAAAACCAATTAAACAAAATGATTAAAGTTTTACACTCAGATAGAGGTGGTGAATACTTCATGAATGATTTTAGTGAGTTTTGTGAATAAAATAGTACAATTCACTAAAGAACATATCTTTACACACCTCATAAAATTGGCTTAGCTGAAAGTAAAATCCACCCTTTGGTAGAAATGGTAAATTTCATGATTTATAAATCAAAATTACCATTAAATTTATGGGGAAATTATTTATTGACTACATGTCATATTCATAATAGGAATCCTCTAGGAAAACTAAGTTATCCACTTATGAAATTTGGAGAGGCAGAAGGCCTAATATTTCTTATTTAAAAGTGTGGGGGTGTTTAGCTTACTATATAGTCCCTAATACTAAAAGAACTAAAATCATCCCAAGATAAATTAAATGCGTTTTTGTTGGATATGAAAAAAATAGAAAAGCATATAGAATTAAGGAATTGGGAGCTAATATAATTATTGAATCAAGGGATGTAGAGTTTTTTTAAAATATGTTTTATTAATATGATGTGGAGGAAGTTATTCCTCATACCCCTATCTCATGTACTCCATCTAGTTCAAACACAATAGTATAGAATAATGATAATTCTCGATTTGAACCTAAACAGAGTAAAAGATTCAAGAAGGAGAAACATCTATATCCAAATTTTATTTCTCCTGATTCTATAATTTTTCTTATTGAAGAAGATCATAATAATCATCTTATGAATAAGTATCATATGGTATTGACTATAGAAGATGACCTGAAGACTTATAAAGGGGTTATGTCTTCTAGAGATGTTGATTTCTAGAAATAATCAATTAATGATGAAATAGTTTCCATTATGGGGAATAATACTTGGGTCATTATGGATTTACCAAGAGGTTCAAAACCTCTTGGTAGTAAATGGGTTTTCAAGAAGAAATATGATTCCAATGGTAACATTCAAGATTTTAAAGCTATATTGGTAGACAAAGGTTTCTAAAAAAAAGAATGTATTGATTATTTTGATACTTATGCCTCTATAGAATGAATATCATCAATAATTATATTTTTTGGCTTCAATTAAAACATTTTATGTTCATCAAATGGATATGAATAATTTTATTGTTGATATTTACAATTATAGCCCCAATTTTGGTGTTAATATCATATGTTATGACAAGAGGTTGAATTATAAACTATTAATAGAATATTAAGACCCCATGAGTTAGGTGATCTAAATAACGGAAGCATGTTGCAATATTTTTCCTATGTGAACTTTGAAGTGGTGTCGCATCTTACAAGAGTTAATGGATTTACTACTTAGAGATTTCATCAAAAGGATATAATCACATGCCCATAAAAGTATTAAAAATGATATGTTGTATAAAAGTTCATTATATGTATGATTTCTTTGGTTTATCTTAAATGCTAATAAGTTTAATTTTTTAAATAATTATAAATCTGATAAACATTGAGATATTGATACTAAGTAAAGGTTTAAATCAAAATATACCTTTATTATGTATAATGACACACTTATGGTCTGTAGAATTAATATGTGTGGATAAAATTGGGGGATTGTTATATTTTTATTCAACAAAATATTAATTAAAATAATGTGTGTTTTGATTGGTCAAAACACTCGTCACTTAGATTGATGAGGTGGATTTAAAAAGGGGGTATCCCATATTTGAAAGAGTGTATAGAATCACATGGATCATCTCCTATAAAAGAAGCTTTTGGATTTGGTATATCAATAAAATATATATTTTTAAAAATTCTATTAAAGTGTTTATAAGGAAAAATATATTTAGTAAAATGTTTATATATATATAACAAACCAAAAAAAATAAAAATAAAACAAAATAAAATATTTTATTAAATTAAATGACTAATAACTCGATTAGTCATTATCGTAGGGATTCATTTATTTGAAACTTTAATGATGGCCTCTCTTCTGAAACGGTTAGACCGAACCGGTGTAATTTTTATAGTTTAGGGTTTATAAAAAAGAGATGTTGAGATCACTTAGGGTTTACTATTTTTTTCAATCCAAGAAACTTTCCAAGATCCTCCTAAAATCAGGGAAATCAATAATTGGTGTCCAATTTCCTCCAAACCTTAGTTAAATACTCAAGGTATAATTCCACATAGAACCTTACACCATCAACATGGGGGTGGATCAAACCCTTTTGGATAGTGAATCCAATTCAAGCATCAAGGTTCATTATATCTTCTCCTTCTGCCTACATATTTCCTAATAATAAAAAGGGTTTGAATTCAATGGTAGAACCTATAATATGGATTCTAAATCTCTTAAATCTATTAATGAAGACATGGAAAAACTTGACCATTTCAATGGCAAAAACTTCTCCCAATGCTAAGACAAGATGAAGTTTCTTCTTACAGTATTAAATATTTTTTACATTCTGGAACTGAATCTTCCTCGCATTCCTGAGAATCCCACTTCAATTTTTTATGGAACACCCATTGATGTGACTTTACTTCTAGGAAGAATTTGACACTTATAAATGTGTTTTATGTCCCCTAAATTAAAAAGAAATTATTTTCTGTCAATCTTCTATGTAAGAAGGTGTTTTGGGTTTCATTCCAATCTGACAAGGTTATCTTATTTAAGGGAGACATCTTTGTGGGGAAAGGGTACTCTAATGATGGAATGTATCAACTTTATATTAATAATGTGATTAAATATTCTACTTACTTGATTGAATATTATAATTTTTTGCATGATCATTTAGCACAAGTTAATTATAATTCATTAAAAGTAATAAAGATGTTAAACATGATTAACTTTAGAAATGATTTTGATAAATGTAAAACATGCGTAGAATCTAAAATAGTTAAAAATCCTTTTCATAGTGTTGAAATAAATACTTATATATTAGATTTAGTGCACTTTGATATTTTTTAGTTAAATGGCTTGTTAACTCAAGGAGGAAAAACATATTTTATTACTTTTATTGATAACTACAATAGATATTTACATGTTTATCTTCTTAAAGAAAAGAATGAAGCCTTTACTATGTTTAATAAGTATAAATCATAAGTTTAAAACCAATTAAACAAAAAGAATAAATTTTAACACTCAGATAGAGGTGGTGAATACTTTATGAATGATTTTACTGAGTTCTGCAAAGAAAATAGTACAATTCACCAAAAAACTACTACTTACACACCTCCGAAAATTGGTTTAGCTAAAAGGAAAAATAACTATTTGGTAGAAATGGTCAATTTCATGATTAATAAATCTAAATTACTATTAAATTTATGGGGAAAATATTTATTGATTTCATGTCATATTCATAATAGGATTGCCTCTAGAAAAACTAAGTTATCCCCTTATGAAATTTAGAGAGGTAAAAGGCCTAATATTTCTTATTTCAAAGTGTGGGGGTGTTTATCTTACTATAGAGTTCCTAATACTAAAAGAACTAAAATTGGTTCTAGATTAATGAAAGTTGTTTTGTTAGATATGCAGAAAATATCAAAGCATATAGAATTAAGGATTTGGGAGCTAATATAATTATTGAATCAAGGGATGTAGAGTTTTTTTAAATAAGTTTTATAAATATGATGTGGAGGAAGTTATTACTCATACCCATATCTAATGGAATCCATCTAGTTAAAATATAATAGTAGATAATAATGATGATTCTCGATTTAAACCTAAACGGAGTACAAGATTTAGGAAGGAGAAACATCTACAGCCAAATTTTATTTCTCCTGATTCCATAATTTTTTTGTTGAAATAAATCATAATAACCATCTTATGAATAATTATCCTATGGTATTGACTATAGAAGATGACCCAATAACTTATAAAGAGGTTATTTCTTCTATATATTTTGCTTTTTGGAAATAATCAATTAATGATGAAATGGATTTCATTATGGGTAATAATACTTGGGTCATTATGGATTTACCAAGAGGTTCAAAACCTCTTGGTAGTAAATGGGTTTTCATGAAGAAATGTGATTCCAATGGTAACATTCAAGCATTTAAATCTAGATTGGTAGCCAAAGGTTTCTGAAAAAAAGAAGGTATTGATTATTTTGATACTTATTCCCCTATAGCACAAATATATTCAATAAGTATATTATTTTCTTTGGATTCAATTAATAATTTGTATGTTCATAAAATTCATGTAAAAATTTCTTTTTTAAATGGATAATTAAATGAATATATTTAAATGGAACAACCAGAAGGATTTTTTTACTAGGTAATAAAAACAAAGTATATAAACTAGTTAAATCTCTTTATGGTCTTAAACAAGCACCAAAAAAATGGCATGAGAAATTTGATTCTATCATTTTATATAATGTATTTTATCATAATAATGCAGATAAATGTGTTTATTCAATTTTTACAAAAGAATATGAAGTTTTTTTGTGTCTATATGTGGATGATATATTAATTTTTGGAACCACTATGATTAGTGTAATTGAGACAAATAATTACTTATCTTCTAGGTTTAAAATGTAGTATCTTTGAATAGTTTATACTATTCTAGGTATTAAAGTTAAAAAACATAGTGGGGGTTATTATTTAAGTTAGTCTCATTACATAGAAAAAATGTTAAATAAATTTGATCATCTTGGTTTCTAGGATGCCAATACTCCTTTTGATTCTAGTGTTTAACTTTTTATAAATATGGGTAGAGTAGTAGAAAAACTTGAGTATGCTAGTGTAATTGGTTATTTAATGTATGTGATGCTTTGCAATAGAACTAATATTGCTTTTTTTATGTAAAATGAGTAGATATACTAGTAATCCAAGTGTGGATCATTGGAGATATAAAAAGAGAATTTTTGGATACTTGAAAAAGACTAAAGATTTAAGTTTATACAACAATAATTATCCGGATGTATTGGAAGGATACACTGATGCAAGTTGGATTACCAGTATTAGTGATAACCCATCTACTTATAGACAATTATTTACTCTTATATGTTGTGATGTTTCTTGGGCGAGAAAGAAACAAACATGTAATTCACACTTGATCATGGATCCAAAGTTTATCGCCTTAGTGGCATATGCAAAGGAAGATGAATAGATTAAGAATATATTATTAGATATTAGATTGTGTCCTAGTCCAATACCTGTTATCTCTATCAGTTATGATAGTGAAGCAACATTATCATGGGAATATAGTTGCATGTACAATGGAAAGCCTAAATATATAAGCATGAGACATGATTATGTGAGACAATTGTTACAAGATGGTAACATAAAAATTGTTTTTGTGAGATCGTGTAAAAACCTGATAGATTCGTTTAAAAAATCTCTGCCAAGAGAAATTATTCATGAAACTAATAAAGATATGGTGTTATAGTGCATATAATAAATCATTTTAGTAACGGATACACAAAACTTCCATTAGGTAGATACTAATCAAAGTGTTTAATGGGTAAAAACAAGTTACAATGATGATTGTTGATATTGGAAATTATAGGCCCAATTTTGGTGTCAATATCATCCTTTATTACTAGAGGTTGTTTTTTAAACTCTTAACAGAATATTAAAACTCAATGAGTTGTGTTCTCTAAATAACATAAGCACATTGTAAAGTTTTTCATATGTGAACTTATAAGTGGTTCTGCTTATTATAGGAGTTAATGGGTTTACTCCTTAGAGAGTTCGTGCAAAGGATATAATCACATGGCCATAAAAGTGGAACAAAATGAGATGTTGGAATAAAGTTCATTATATGTATCATTTCTCCAGTTTTTCTTAAAGTTTAATAAGTTAAATTTTTCAACAAATTATAAATATAATAAAATTTGAGATATTGATACTAAGTAAAGGTTTAAATCAAAATATACCTTTATTATGTATAATTACACACTTTTGGTATAGAGAATTATTATTTATAAATAAAAGTGGGGGATTGTTATATTTTTATACAAAAAATATTAATTTAAAAAAGCTGTGTTTTGATTGGTGAAAGCACTCATCACTTGGATTAATTAGGTGGCTTTAAAAATGAGGGTAATCCCACATTGGAAAGAGTAGATAAAATCCAATAGCTTATCTCCTATAAAATAAGCTTTGGGATTTAGTCTATTAATAAAATATATATTTGTAAAAATTTTATGAAAGTGTTTTTAAAAAATATTTATTTAGTAAAAAAAATTATTATATATATATATTTATATAAACAAAAAATAAAAATAATATAATATAAAATATTTTATTAAAATAAATGACTAATGACTTGATTATTCGTAACTATAAGAATTTTTTTATTCGAAACCTGAATGGGAGCCTATGTTCAGAAATGGTTAGACCAAATTGGTGTAATTTCCACTGTTTTAGGTTTATAAATAAGCGATGCCAAGATCTCTTAGGGGTTACCATTTTTTCAATCCAAGAAACTTTCCTGAATCCTCCTAAAAATGGGATAATCAGGAATTGGTGTATTATTTCCCCCAAACCTCGGTGAAATTCTCAAGGGATAATTCCACCAAGAACCCTACACCATCAACATGGGGGTGGATCAAACTTTTTTTGATAGTGAATCCAATTTATGCATCAAGGTTAATTCTATCTTCTCCTTCTGCCTATATATTTCCTAACAATCAAAAGGGTTTAAAATTGAAGGCAAAACCTAGAAGTTGGATTCTGAATCTCTTATAGTCATAAACCAAGACATGGTCAGACTTGACTGTTTCGATGGAAACAAATTCTTCTGATGGTAAGATAAGATGAAGTTTTTTATTATAGTATTGAAGATTTATTACATTCAGGAACCAAATATTCCTCTCATTCTCGAGGAGCCCACTTCAAATTCCGATGGCACACCCATTAACATGATTCAAGTCAATTAGATTCATGCAATGAGGAGAAAATGAGAAGACGATGAAGTTTTATGTCAAGGACATATTCTTAACACATTATCAAATCGTTTTTATAACTATTTCCACCAAATGAAGACCGCTCAAGAGATCTGGGATGCACTCAAATTCAAATACAAAGTGGAGGAAGAAGGTGACAATAAGTTTCTTATTGAAAAGTATCTAAACTATAATATGGTAGGAAACAAGACAATTTTGGAGCAAGTTCTTGAGCTTCAAGTTTTATTAAATAAACTTCTTTCCCTTAAAATTAATATAGGAGAAATTTTTCAATTAAGTGCAATTATTGCTAAAATTCCACCTATGTGGAAAGATTTTAGTAAATCACTCATTAAAAAGAGTTATGATATTTCCTTGTAGAAATTTCAAAAGATTCTTTGTATTGAAGAAGGATTCATGTTGAGAGATGTGGGTATGGATTCACAATTTGATACCAAGGTTAATATCATTGAGGGAAAGATAACTCCTCCTTACATGTCAAGAAGAAAATTTAACAATTAAAGAAGAAAGTAAATACTTACAAGAAGAAAGGATAATTCTTTGTTTATGGTAAATAAGGTCATTTTGCAAGGGAATGTCGCTATCGAAAGAAAGTTGACAAACCCGTGGCAAATATGCTGACTGAAGAAAATCTAGTTGTAATTATATCCAAATTCAATATGACTTAGATGAAGATGGGATGGTGGCTAGATTCTGGAGAAATAGTGCATGTGTGCAAGGATTGATCTATGTTCACAACATTTGATGATTGGACTATCACGAATGAAGTACATCTTGGAAACAATTGATACATCAATGTTAGCGGACAAAAAATTGTGGATATAGACATTACTTTGGGGAAGAATTTGACATTTATAAATGTGTTGTATGTCCTTAAAATTTTAAAGAACTTAGTTTCTATTGATCTTCTATGTAATAATAGATTTTGGGTTTCATTCAAATCTGAAAAGGTTATATTGTCGAATGGAGGCTTGTTTTTGGGGAAATGGTACTCTAATGATGGCATGTATCAACTTTATATTAATAATATCATTGAATCTTTTTCTTAATTTATTGAATATTCTAATTTTTGGAATGATATTTTACCACATGTTAATTATAATTCATTGAAGTTATTGAATAAGTTAAACATGATTAACTTTGGAAATGATTTTGATAAATGTGAAATATTTATATAATCTAAAATAGTTAATTAGACTTTTCATTATGTTAAAAGAAATATTGATATATTAAATTTAGTACATTTTGATATTTTTGAATTAAATTTCATGTTAACTCATGGAGGAAAAATATATTTTATTACATTTTTTGATGACTGTAGTAGATATTTACATGTTCATCTTCTTAAAACAAAGGATGAATCCTTTACTCTGTTAAAGAAGTATAAATAAGAATTTGAAAATAAATTAAAAAAAGATTAAAGTTTTATTCTCTGATAGAGGTGGTGATTACTTTATGAATGATTTTAGTGAGTTCTTCAAGGAAAATGGTATAATTCACCAAAGAAATGCTCCTTACATAGCTTAGAAAAATGGATTAGCTGAAAGGAAAATCACTCTTTGGTAGAAATGGTAAATTGAATGATTAAAAAATATAAATTACCATTAAATTTATGGGGTAAAGATTTATTTATTATGTGTCATATTCATAATAGGATTTCCTCTAGTAAAACTAAGTTATCCCCTTATGAAATGTATAGGGGTAGAAAACCTAATCTTTCTTAATTCAAATTGTGTGGGTGTTTAGCTTACTATAGAATTCCCGATCCAAAAGGAATTAAAATTGGTTCTAGATAAATTAAAGGTATTTTTGTTGGATATGAATAAAATAGAAAAGCATGTAGAATTACAGATTTTAGAGCTAATATAATTATTTAATCAAGGTATGTAGTTTTCTGAAAATAAGTTTTATAATGATGATGTGGAGGAAGTTATTCTTCGTACCCCTATCTCATGTACTCCATCTAGTTCAAATACAATACTAGTAAATAATGATGATTCTCGAGTTGAACCTAAATGGAGTATAAGAATTAGGAATGAGAAACATCTATATCCATATTTTATTTCTGCTGATTCAATAATTTTTCTTCTTCAAGGAGATAAAAATAATCAACTTTTGAATAATTATCCTATGGTATTGACTACAAAAGATGACTCAAAGACTTATAAAGAGGTTATCTCTTCTAGAGATGTTACTTTATGGAAAGAATTAAATAATGATGAAATGGATTCAATTATAGGGAATAATACTTGGGTCATTGTGGATTTACTAAGAGGTTTAAAACCTATTGGTAGTAAATGGGTTTTCAGTAAGAAATATGATTCCAATAGTAACATTTCAGATTTTAAGGCTATATTGATAGAAAAAAGTTTCAGAAAAAAATAAGGGATTGATTATTTTGATAGTTATTCCCCTGTAGCTTAAATATATTTAAAATTTATATTATTATTTTTAGATTTAATTAATTATTTGCATGTTTATCAAATGAATGTGAAAATTGCTTTTTTTAATGGAGATTTTAATGAAGAGATTTACATGGAATAACCAAAAGGGTTTGTTTTAAAGGGTAAGGAAAACAAACTATGTAAAATAGTTAAATCTATTTATGGACTTAAACAATCTCTGAAATAATGGCATGAAAAAATCGATTATATTATTTTATCTAATGGATTTTCCCATAATAATGTGGATAAATGTGTTGATTCAAAGTTTATAAAAAAATATGTAGTTATCATGTTTCTATATGTATATGATATGTAACTTTTTGGAACCAATATTATTGGTTTAATTGAGACAAAGAATTACTTATCATCTATGTCTAAAATAAAGGATCTTAGAATAATTGTTACTATTCTAGGTATTAAAGTTTGAAAACACAGTGGGAGTTATTCTTTAAGTTAGTATCATTACATTGAAAAAAAATTAAATAAATTTGATCATCTTGGTTTCAAGGATTCCAATACTCTTTTTTATTCTTGTGTTAAAATTTTTATAAATATGGATAGAGTAGTAGCACAACTTGAGTATGCTAGTGTAATGGGTTCTTTAATGTATGTGATTCATTACACTAGACTTGATATTTCTTTTTCGATATGTAAAATGAATAGATATAATAGTAATTCAAGTGTGGATTATTGTATATTTATAATAAGAATTTTTGGATACTTGAGAAAGACCAAATATTTAAGTTTATACTACAATGATTATCTACCTATATTAGAAGGATACACCGATAAAAGTTGGATTACCAATATTAGTAATAACTAATATAGTTCTGGATTTTTTTTTATTCTCGGAGGTTATACTATTTCTTGGGAAATAAAGAAACAAATATGTATTTCACATTCGACCATGGAGTTAGATTTTATCGTCTTAGCAGCATATGGAAATAAAGATGAATGGATTAGAAATCTATTATTGGATATTAGATTATGGCCTAGTCCATTTCCTCTTATCTCTATTGGTTGTGATAGTGAAGAAACATTATGAAGGTCATATAGTTTCATGTACAATGTAAAGTCTAGGAATATAAGTTTGAGACATGATTATGTGAGAAAATTGTTACAAGATGGTACCATAACAATTTTTTTGTGAGATCGTGTAAAAACCTTGTGGATCCATTTACAAAAATATATATCGAGAGAGATTATTTGTGAAACTAATAGAGATATGGGGTTAAATCCCATAGAATAAATTGTTTTAATAATGGAAACCCAAAATTTCCTTTAATTATATCCAAATCAAAGTGTTTAATGTGTAAAAACAAGTTATGAAGACAATTGTTGATATTGATGATTATAGCCCCAATTTTTGTGTCAATATCATCTTTTATGACTAGAGGTTGATTTATAGACTATTAAAATAATATTAAGACTCAATGAGTTATGTTATCTAAATAATGGAAGAACATTGTAATATTTTTCCTATGTGAACTTAGAAGTGGTGTTGCTTCTTACATGAGTTAATGGACTTAATCCTTAGAGAGTTCATGAAAATGATATAATCACATGGCCATAAAATTGATACAAAATGAGATGTTGTATAAAAGTTCATTATATGTATGATTTCTCTTGTTTATCTTAAATGTTAATATTAAATCTAATAAACTTTGAGATATTGATATTAAGTAAAGGTTTAAATCAAAAGATACCTTTATTATATATAATGAAACACTTGTGGTCTGAATAATTAATATTTATGAATAAATTTGGTGGATTGTTATATTTTTATTCAACAAAATTTAAATAAAATAAGGAGTTTTTTTTATCAAAACACTCATCACTTGGATTGATGAGGTGGCTTTAAAAAGGGGGGAATCCCACATTGGAAAGATTGGATAGAATCCCATAGCTTATCTCTTATAAAAGGAGCTTTGGGATTTGGTCAATCAATAAAATATATATTTTTCAAAATTCTATTAAATTGTTTTTAAAAAAATATATATATATAGTAAAATGTTTTGTTATATATATATATATATAAAGAAAACAAAAAATAAAAATTAAAGAAAATAAAATATTTTATTAAAAAAATGACTAATGACTCAATTAGTCCTAACCATAGGGATTTTTTTATTTGAAACACAAATGATCACCTCTCTTCTAAAATGGTTAGTCTGAACCGGCGTAATTTCCACCATTCAGGGTTTATAAAGAAGTGATGTGGAGATCAATTAGGGGGTACCATTTTTTCAATCAGAGAAACTTTCTAGAATCCTCCTAACATTGGGGAAATTGGGAATTGTTTTCTGATTTCCCCCAAACCATGGTTAAATATTCAAGGTATACTTCCACAGAGAACCCTAAACCACTAACATAGGGGTGTATCAAACCCTTTTGGACAGTGAATCCAATTCATGCATCAAGCTTCATTCCATCTTCTCCTTCTACCTACATATTTCCTAACAATAAAAAGGGTTTGAAAAAGAAGCCAGAACCATGAATATGGATCCCAAATATCTTAAAGTCATGAACCACTACATGGTTAACCTTTTCTGTTTTTATGGAAACAACTTCTCCTGGTGGAAATATAATATGAAGTTTCTTCTTATGGTATTGAATATTTCTTACATTCTAGAACTGAATATTCATCTCATTCCTGAGGAGCCCTGCTTTAATTTCCAATGGCACACCCATTAATGTGGTTTAAGTGGAGCAGATTCGGGAAAAGAGTGAGAAATGAGAAGATGATAAATTTTTGTGTCGAGGACATATTTTAAATAGATTATCAAATCGTATTTTGAATTATTTCTTCCAAATTAAGGTTGATCAAGAGATATGGGATACAATCGAATTCAAATACAAAGTGGAGGAAGAAGTTTCCAATAATTTTCGTATTGAAAAGTATCTAAAATACAAGATAGTATGCAAAAATCTAGTTTTGTAGAAAGTTCATGAGCTTCAAGTTTTAGAAAATAAACTTATTTCCCTTAAAATTATTATACCAAAAAAATCAAGGAGGTAAAATTATTGATAAATTTCCACATATGTGGAAAGATTTTGGTAAATCACTTTTCAAAAAGAGTGATGATATTTCCTTAGAGTAATTAAAAAATCTTATTTGTATTGAAGAAGAATACATGTTGAGAGACATGGGTATGGCTTCACAATTTGATACAAAGGTTAATATCATTAAGGGAAGACACAACCAAACTCCTCCTTACATGTTAAGAAGAAAAGTCAACAATTCAAGAAGAAAGTAAATCCTTCCAAGAAGAAAGTAAAATGCTTTGTCTGTGGTAAACCAGTTAATTTTACAAGGGAATATCATTATCAAAAGAAAGTTGACAAACCCACTGCAAATATGATAACTAAAAAAAATCTAGTTGTAATGATATCTGAATTCAATATGACTTTGTTGAATATGTGATGGTGGATAGATTTTTGAGCAATGGTTCATGTGTTCAAGGATCTTCCAATGTTCAAAACATTTGACTATTGTATTATCGTGAATGAATTACATCTTGGAAACAATGCATGAATAAATGTTAGTAGACAAGGATGTATGAAGATTAACTTTACTTATGGGAAGAATTTGAAAATTATTAATGTGTTTTATGTCCCCAAAATATGAAATAAATTAGTTTCTATCGATCTTCTGCTTAAGAAAGGATTTTGGGTTTCATTCGAATCCTACAAGGTTATCTTGTCGAAGGGAGGCATGTTTGTGGGGAAAGGGTACTCTAATTATGGCATGTATCAAATTTCTATTAATAATATGATTGAATCTTATACTTACTTGATTTAATATTATACTTTGTGGCATGATCGTTTAGTACATGTTAATTATAATTCATTAAAAGTAATGAATAAGTTAAAAGTAATTAACTTTGGACATGATTTTGATAAATGTAAAACATGTGTAGAATCTAAAATAGTTAATAAACCTTTTCATAGTGTTGAAAGAAATAATGATATATTATATTTAGTGCATTCTGATATTTTTGAATAAAATGGCTTATTAACTCATGGAGGAGAAAAATAATTTATTAATTTTGTTGATGACTGCAATATATATTTACATGTTTATATTCTCAAAAAAATATGAAGACTTTACTATGTTTAAGAAGTATAAAGAAAAATTTTAAGATAAATTAAACAAATATATTAAAGTCTTACGCTCAGATAGAGGTGGGGAATACTTTATGAATGAGTTTTTCTATGAAAAAAATGGTATAATTCACCAAAGAACTGCTCCATGCACACCTCAGAAAAATGGATTATCTAGAAGGAAAAAATCACCCTTTGGTATAAATGGTAAATTTCATGATTAATAAATCTAAATTACTATTAAATTTATGGGGTGAATCTTTATTGACTTCATGTCATATTTATAATAGGATTTCCTCTAAGAAAGTTAAGTTATCCCCTTATGAAATTAGAAGAGGTAGAAGACTCAATATTTCTTATTAAAAAGTGTGGGGGTGTTTAGCTTACTATATAGTTTTTGATCCTAAAAGAAATAAAATTGTTCCTAGAGAAATTAAAGTTGTTTTTTTATATATATAGAAAATAGAAAAACATATAGAATTATGGATTTGGGAGCTAATATAATTATTGAATCAAGTGATGTAGAATTTTTTGAAAATAAGTTTTATAAAGATGATGTGGAGGGAGTTATTCCTTATACCCCTATCTCATGTAATCCATCTATTTAAAATAAAATAGTAGAGAATAATGATGATTCTTGAGTTGAACCAAAATGGAGTACAAGAATTTAGAAGGAGAAACATCTACATCTAGATTTTATTTCTCCTGGTTCCATAGTTTTTCTTGTTGAAGTATATCAAAATAATTATCTTCTGAATAAGTATCATACGTTATTGACTATAGATAATGAACCAAAGACTTATAAAGAGGCTATGTCTTCTATATATGTTGCTTTCTGGAAAGAAGCAATTAATATTGAAATGGATACCATTATGAGGAATAATACTTGGGTCATTATATATTTACCAAGAGGTTCAAAAACTATTAGTAGTAAATGGTTTTTCTAGAATAAATATGATTCAAATGGTAACATTCAAGCTTTTAAAGCTAGATTGGTATCCAAAGGTTTCAGAAAAAAAAGGGATTGGTTGTCTTAATATATATTCCCTTGTAGCTTGAATATCTTCAATAAGGATATAATTTTCTTTAACTTCAATTAATCATTTCTATAGTCATCAAATGGATGTGAAAACTAATTTTTAAAATGGATAATTAAATGAAGAGATTTACATTGAACAACCATAAGGGGTTTTTTATTAGGTAATGAAAACAAATTATGTAAACTAGTTAAATCTCTTTACGGTCTTAAACAAGATCCAAAACAATGGAATGATAAATTAGATTCTACTATTTTATCTAATGGATTTTCTCATAATAATGTGGATAAATGTGTTTATTCAAATTTTACCAAAAGAATATGGAGTTATTGTGTATCTATATGTGGATGATATGATAATTTTTGGAACCAATATGATTGGTGTAATTGAGACAAAAAATTACATATCTTCTATATCTAAAATGAATTATCGTGTAATAGTTGATACTATTCAAGGTATTAAAGTTTGAAAAAATAGTGGGGGTTATTCTTTAAGTCAGTCACATTACATAGAAAAAATGTTAAATAAATATGATCATCTTTCTTTTAAGGATTCCAATAATCTTTTTTATTTTAGTGTTAAATTTCTATAAATACGAGTAGAGCAGTAGCAAAAATTGAGTATGCTAGTGTAATTGGTTATTTAATGTATGATATGCATTGCACTAGACCAGATATTACTTTTCAGTATGTAAAATGAGTAGATATACTAGTAATCCAAGTGTGGATAATGATAATTTTTGGATACTTGAGAAATACCAACGATTTAATTTTATACAACAATGATTATCAGGATGTATTAGAAAGATACACCGATGTAAGTTGGATTACCAGTATTGGTGGTAACCAATATACTTCTGGATGGTTGCTTACTATTGGAGTTTGTCCTATTTCTTGGGTGAGCAAGAAACAATCATGTATTTCACATTCGACCATGGAGTTGGAGTTTATCGCCTTAGGGGCATGTGGAAAAGAAACTTAATGGATTAGGAATCTATTATTGGATATTAGATTGTGGCCTACTCCAATACCTCTTATCTCTTTCAGTTGTGATAGCGTATCAATATTATCAAGGGCATATAGCTTCATGTAAAATGGAAATTCTAGACATATAATTTTGAGACACTATTATGTGAGACAATTGTTACAAGATGGTACCATAACAATTGTTTATGTGAGATCGTCTGAAAATATAGCGGATCCATTTACAAAATCTCTATCAAGAGATATAATTCTAGAAACTAATAAAGAGAAGGGGTTAAATCCCATAGAATAAATCATTTTAGTAATGGAAACCCGACACTTCCTTTAGGTAGATCCTAATAAAAGTTTTTAATGGGTAAAAAAAGTTTATGAAGTTGATTGTTTCTATTGAAAATTATAGCCCCAATTTTGGTGTCTATATCATCTATTATGACTAGTGGTTGAGTTATAAACTCTTAACAAAATATTAATAATCAATGAGTTATGTGATCCAAATAACGGAAGCACATTGTAATATTTTTCCTATGTGAACTTAGAAGTGGTGTCGCTTCTTACAGAAGTTAATGGGTTTACTCCTTAGAGAGTTCATGAAAAGGATATAAGCACATGAACATAAAAGTGCTACCAAATGAGATATTGGATTAAATTTCATTATATGTATGATTTCTCCAGTTTATCTTAAAGGTTAATAAGTTTAATGTTTTGACAACTTATAAATCTGATAAACTTTGAGATATTGATACTAAGTAAATATTTAAATCGAAAGATACCTTTATTATGTATAATGACACACTTTTGTTCTAGATAATTAATATTTATGAATAAAAGTGGAGGATTGTTATAGTTTTATTAAAAAAATATTAATTAAAAGAAGGAGTGTTTTTATTGGTCAAAACACTCATAACTTGGATTTATTAGGTGGCTTTAAAAGGGGGGAATCCCACATTTGAAGAGTGGATAGAATCCCATAGATCAACTTATATAAAAGGAACTTTGGGATTTGGTCTATAAATATATATATATATATATTTCAAAATTCTATTAAAGTGTTTATAAAAAATATATATTTTGAAAAATGTTTATATATATATATATATCAAAACAAAACAAAAAATAAAACAAAATAAAACATTTTATTAAAAGAAATGACTCAATTAGTCATAACCGTAGGGATTTTTTTATTTGAAACCCAAATGGGAATCTCTCTTCCAAAATGGTTAGACTGAACTAGTGTAATTTCCACCATTTCAAGTTTATAAATAAGTAATGTTAAGATCGCTTAAGGGTTACCATTTTTTCAATCCAAGAAATTTTTCAAAATCCTAATAAAATTGGGGCAATCAATAATTGGTGTCTGGTTTTGTCAAACCTTGGTTTCCATAGAGAACCCCACACCATCAACATGGGGGTGGATCAAACCCTTTTGGATAGCGAATCCAATTCATGCATCAAAGTCCATTCTATCTTCTACTTCTACCTACATATTTCTTAACAATCAGAAGGGTTTGAAACAGAAGTCATAACCCAAAATATTGATTCCAAATATCTTTAAGTCATAAACCAAGACATGGTCAAACTTGACTATCTCAATGGAAACAACTTCTTCCGGTGGAAAGACAAGATAAATTATCTTCTTACGGTATTGAATATTTCTTATATTCTAGAACCGAATATCCCTCCCATTCCCGAGGAGCCCGCTTCAATTTATGAGGACACACCCATTGACGTGATTCAAGTTGACTAGATTCGGGCAATGAGGAAGAAATGAGAAGATGATGAAGTTTTGTGTCGAGGACATATTCTCAACAGATTATCAAATTGTCTTTATGACTATTTGCTCTAAATGAAGACCACTCAATAGATTTGGGATGCACTCAAATTCAAATAAAAAGTGGAGTAAAATGGTACCAATAAGTTTCCTATTTAAAAGTATCTAAACTATGAGATGGTAGACAACAATCCTTTTTTGAGAAAGTTATTGAGCTTCAAGTTTTAAAAAATAAACTTCTTTCCCTTAAAATTAATATACAATAAATTTTTCAAGTAGGTGAAATTATTGATAAATTTCCACCTATATGGATATATTTTTGGTAAATCACTCATCAAAAAGAGTGATGATATTTCCTTAGATCAATTGAAAAAGATTATTTGTATTGAAGAATAATCCATGTTGATAGATGTGGGTATGGATTCGCAATTTGATACCAATGCTAATATCATTGAGGGAAAGACACAACAAAACTCCTCCTTACATGTCAAGAATAAAAGTAAACAATTAAAGAAGAAAGTAAATACTTCTAAGAAGAAAGGAGAAAGCTTTTTCATCGGTAAATTAGGGAATTTTGAAAGGTAATGTTTCTATCAAAATAAATTTGACAAACCCACTAACTCAAATGGCCCAAAGGAATTCTTTTTTTCTTAATTTTTGATAAACCTCCATTCAATGGATGAGGGGGAACCCTTACAAGTCCCATAGGATTATATATTACATGTCCCATAGGTCTAAGTAAATATATATACTATACTTGGAACTCCTCCTCCCAGCTTCTTCATCGTGATATCAGCTCTCCACCATCGCATGGTTGTTCAACTAGGATTCTTGTGCAAGCATAGACTAGTTTTGATGGAAATTCCATACCCTCTCTTTTATAAAAATCCTCTTAGTTTTTACTCTGGTGAATGTGCCTGCTCTGAATCCTCATCTGGAGTCTGTTTCTTTTAGAGTCTATCTGGTCATTTAAGCACAATTTTAGGTGACCCGAAGGCCTTGAGGTGTCCTAAAGGCCTTGAAGAAATCTGAAGGCCTTGAGGTGGCCTGAAAGCCTTACTGTCCTAAAGGACTTTTGTGTCACAAAGGCCTTAAAGGACCCAAGGCCAAAACTGGTGGCTTGAAAGTCCAAACAGATGAATAGTTATGGATGCTAGAGTGTCAAATAGTTTCTACTACAGTACCTGCTACAGTACTACTACAATAACCCAGAAATATGTCTCCACCCAGTTTTAAACTCAAGTCTCTTGGATGCACTTGTCGAGTCCTCACCAACAGGTCCAAGGCTCTTGTGCCCCACTAAAAATATGATGATTGAATAAAATCTAGTTTTAATGATATCCAAAGTCAATATGACTTCGATGAAGATGGGATGGTGGCTAGACTCTGTAGCAACAGTGCATGTGTTCAAGGATTATTCAATTTTCAAAACATTTGATGATTTTACTATCATGAAGAAAGTATATCTTGGAAACAATGAATGCATCAATGTTAGCGGACAAGGTAGCATAGAGATAGACTTTACTTCACAAAAGTAGTTGACAATTCTAAATGTGTTTTATGTTCCCAAAATTCCAATGAACTTGGTTTCTGTTGATCTTTTGGGTAAGAAGGGATTTTGGGTTTTATTTAAATCCGACAAGGTTATCTTGTCAAAGGGAGGCGTGTTGGCGGTCAAAGGGTACTCTGATGATGGAATGTATCAAATTTTTCTTAATAATATGATTGAATCTTCTGGTTGATTGAATATTTTAATTTTTAGCATGATCGTTTATCACATGTTAATTATAATTCATTAAAAGTAATGAATAAATAAGACTTGATTAACTTTGAAAATGATTTTGATAAATGTGAGACATGTGAAGGATCTAAAATAGTTGAGAATCCATTTCATAGTGTTGAAATAAATAATGATATATTATATTTAGTGCATTCTAATATTTTTGAATTAAATATCTTATTAACTCATGGAGGAAAAATCTATTTGATTACTTTTTTTGATGACTGCAGTATATATTTACATGTTTATCTTCTTAAAATAAAGGATCAAGCCTTTACTATGTTTAATAAGTATAAAGAAGAAGTTGAAAACCAATTAAAAAAATATTAAAGTTTTATGATCAGATTGAGGTGGTGAATACTTTATGAATTAGTTTAGTGAGTTCTATGAATAAAATAGTATAATTCACCAAAGAACTGTTCCTTACACACCTCATCAAAATGGCTTAGTTGAAATAGAAAATCACTCTTTGGTAGAAATGGTAAATTTCATGATTAATAAATCTAAATTACCATTAAATTTATGGGACCAAGATTTATTGACTACATTTCATATTCATAATAGGATTTCCTCTATTAAAATTAAGTTACCCCCTTATGAAATTTGGAGAGTTAGAAGACCTAATATTTCTAATTTCAAAGTGTGGGGGTTTTTATCTTACAATAGAGTTCCTGACCCTAAAAAACAAAAAATGTTCCTAGAACAATTAAATCTATTTTTTTGGATATGCATGAAAATAAAAAAGCATATAGAATTATGGATTTGGGAGATAATATAATTATTGAATCAAGGGATATAGTGTTTTTTTAAAATATGTTTTATAAACATGATGTGGAGGAAGTTATTCCTCATACCCATATCTCTTGTATTTAATCTTGTTCAAATACTATAGTAGAGAATAATTATGATTCTTGAGTTGAACCAAAATGGAGGAATTATGAAGGAGAAACATCTACATCCAGATTTTCTTTCTCTTAATTCAATAATTTTTCTTCTTGAAGGAGATAAAAATAATCATCTTATGAATAAGTATCCTATGGTATTGACTCTAGAATATGACCCAAAGACTTATAAAGAGGATATGTCTTCTAGAGATGTTTCTTTTTTTAAAGAAACACTTAATGATGAAATTGATTCCATTATGGGGAATAATATTTTGTTCATTATGGATTTACCAAGAGGTTCAAAACCAATTGGTAGTAAAAGGTTTTTCCGGAAGAAATATGATTCAAATAGTAACATTTAAGATTTTAAAGATTTATTGGTAGCCAAAGGTTTCTGAAAAATAGGGATTGGTTATTTTGATACTTATTCCACTATAGCTTGAATATATTCAATAAGTATATTATTTACTTCAGCTTTAATTAATCATTTTTATGTTCATCAAATGGATGTGAAAATAGATTTTTAAAATAGAGAATTAAATGAAGAGATTTACATGGAACAACTAGAAGGGTTTGTTTTACTCGGTAATGAAAACAAAGTATGTAAACTAGTTAAATATATTTATGGTCTTAATCAAACTATGAAAAAATGGCATGAGAAATTCAATTATATTATTTTATCTATTGGATTTTCTCATAATAATGCGGATAAATGTTTTTATTAAAAGTTTAAAAAATAATTTAGAGTTATTTTGTGTCTATATGTGGATGATATGTTAATTTTTGGAACAAATATTATTGGTGTAATTGAGACAAATAATTACTTATCTTCTATGTTTAAAATGAAGGATCCTGGAATAGTTGATACTATTCTAGGTATTAATGTTCAAAAACATAGTGGGGGTTATTCTTTAAGTCGGTATCATTACATATAAAAAATTTTAAATAAATTTTATCATCTTGGTTTCAAGGATGCCAATACTCTTTTTTATTATTGTGTTAAACTTTTTATAAATACGGGTATATTGGTAGAAAAACTTGAGTATTCTAGTGTAATTGGTTCTTTAATGTAAGTGATGCATTTCACTAGACCTTATATTAATTTTTTGATAAGTAAAATGAGTATACATACTAGTAATCCAAGTATGGATCATTAGATATGTATAACGAGAATTTTTGGATACTTGAGAAAGACTAAAGATTTGAGTTTATTCTATAATGATTATCTGGTTGTATTAGAAGGATACACCAATGAAGGTTGGATTACTAATATTGGTGATAACCAATCTACTTTTGGATGGTTGTTTACTCTTGGAGGTTGTGTTTTTTCTTTGGTGATCAAGAAACGAACATGTATTTCACATTTGACCATAGATTCAGAGTTTATCGCCTTAGTGGCATGTGGAAAGGAAGAAAAATAGATAATGAATCTATTATTGGATATTAGATTGTGGATTAGTCCAATTCCTCCTATCACTATTAGTTGTGATAGTGAAGAAACATTATCAATGGAATATATTTTCATCTAGAATGGAAAGTCTAGGCATATAAGTTTGAGACATGGTTATGTGAGACAATTGTTACAAGATGGTAACATAACAATTGTTTATGTGAGATTGACTAAAAACCTTGCAGATCCATTTAAAAATTCTATTTCTAGAGAGATTATTTAGGTAAATAATAATGAGATGGGGTTAAATCCCATAGAGTAAATCATTTCTGTAATAGAAACCAAACACTTCCTTTAGGTAGATCCTAATCAAAGTGTTTAATGGGTAAAAACAAGTTGTGAAGATGATTGTTGATATTGACAATTATAGCCCCAATTTTGGTGTCAATATCATCTATTATGGCTAGAGGTTGAGTTATAAACTCTAAATAGAATATTAAGACTCAATGAGTTATGTTCTCTAAATAGCGGAAGCACATTGTAATATTTTTTTCTAGGTTAACTTTTAAGTGGTGTCACATCTTTCAGGAGTTAAAGGGTTTAGTCCTTAGATATTTCATGAAAAGTATATAAGCAGATGGCCATAAAAGTGCTAAAAATGATATGTTGGATGAAAGTTCATTATATGTATAATTACTCCAGTTTATCTTAAAGGTTAATAAGTTTAATGTTTATAAAGCTTATAAATCTGATAAAATTTGAGATATTGATACTAATTAATGGTTTAAATCGAAATATGCCTTTATTATATATAATTACACACTTTTTTTCTAGAGAATTAATATTTATGAATAAAATTTGGGGTTTGTTATATTTTTATTCAAAAAAATATTAATTAAAAGGAGTTTTTTTATTGGTCAAAGTACTCGTCACTTGGATTGATGAGGTGGCTTTAAAAAGGGGGAATCCCGCATTGGAAAGAGTGGATAGAATCACATTGATCGTCTCCTATAAAAGGAGCTTTGGGATTTGATCTATCAATAAAATATATATTTTTCAAAATACTATTAAAGTGTTTTTAAAAAATATATATATTTAGTAAAAAAATTGTTATGTATATGTATATATGTAAAAAAACAAAAATAAATAAAAATAAAATATTTTATTAAAAGAAATGACTAATTACTTGATTAGTCACAACCGTAGGGATTCATTTATTTGAAACCTGAATGGGTACCTCTTTTCTGAAATGGTTAGACAGAACCGGTATAATTTCTATAGTTTTAGGTTTATAAATAAGAGATTCTAAGATCACTTAAGGGTTACTCTTTTTTCAATATAAGAAACTTTCTAGAATCCTCCTAACATCAGGGAAATTGGAACTTGGTGTTTGATTTTCCCCAAACCATGGTGAAATACTAAAGGTATAATTACACTAAGAACCCTAGACCATCAACATGGGGGTGGATCAAACCATTTTGGATAGTGAATCCAATTCACACATCAAGGTTCATTATACCTTCTCATTCTACCTATATATTTCCTAACAATCAAAGGGGTTTGAAAGAGAAGAAAAAACCTAGAATATGGATTCTTAATCTCTTAAAGTCATGAACCAAGACATGTTCAATCTTGACTATTTCGAGGGAAACAACTTATCTAGGTGGAAAGATAATATGAAGTTTCTTCTTATGGTATTGAAGATTTATTACATTCTGGAACCGAATCTTCCTCCCATTCCCAAGTATACATCTTCAATTTCCAACGGCACACCCATTGACATGATTCAAGTTGAGAAGATTCGGTAAATGAGTAAGAAACGAGAAGATGGTGAATTTTTGTGTTGAGGACATATTCTCAACAGATTATCAAATCGTCTTTATGACTCTTTCCACCAAATAAAGACCAATCAAGATATTTGGGATGCACTCGAATTAAAATACAAGACAGAGGAAGAAGGTACCAATAAGTTTCTTATTGCAAAGTATCTAAACTACATAATGGTAAAAAAATCCATTTTTGGAGAAAGTTTATGAGAATAAAGTTTTATCAAATAAAATTGTTTCCCTTAAAGTTAATATAATATAAATTTTTCAAGTAGGTGCAATTATTGATAAATTTCCACCTATGTGGAAAGATTTTAGTAAATCACTCATCAAAAAGAGTAATGATATTTCCTTAGAGCAATTGAAAAATCTTCTTTGTATTGAATAAGAATCCATGTTGAGAGATGTGGGTATGGATTTGCAATCTGATACCAAGTTTAATATCGTTGATGGAAAGACACAACCAAACTCCTCCTAACATGTCAAGAAGAAAAGTCAACAATTAAAAAAGAAATGAAATCCTTACAAGAAGGTTAATTCTTTGTCTGGGGTAAACCAAGGCATTTTCATGGTAATGTCGCTATCAAAAGAAAGTTTACAAACCCACTGAAAATATGTTGACCGAAGAAAATCTAGTCACAATGATATCTTAAATCAATATGAATTCGACTAAGATGGGATGGTGGATAGATTCTATAGAAATAGTGCATGTGTGCAAGGATCGTTCGATGTTCAAAACATTTAAGGATTGTACTATCATGAAGGAAGTATATCTTGGAAACAATGCATGCATCAATGTTAGCGGACAAGGTAGTGTGGATATAGACTTTACTTCTGGGAAGAAGTTGACACTTCTAAATGTGTTGTATGTCCCCGAATGTCGAAAGAATTTAGTTTCTATCGATCTTCGGTGTAAGAAGGGATTTTGGGTTTCATTCGAATATGAAAATATTATCTTGTCGAAGGGAGGCATGTTTGTGGGGAAAGGGTACTCTAATGATATCATGTATCAACTTTATATTAAGAATATGATTGAATCTTCTACTAACTTTATTGAATCTTCTAATTTGTGGAATGATCAGTTAGTACATGTTAATTAAAATTCAATAAAAGTAATGGAGAAGTTAAACTTGATTAACTTTGGAAATGATTTTGATAAATTTGAAACATGTTTAAAATATAAAATAGTTAATATTCCTTTTCATAATGTTGAAATAAATACTAATATATTAGATTTAGTGTATTTTGATATTTGTGAATTAAATGTCTTGTTAACTCATGGAGGAAAAATATATTTTATTACTTTTTTGATGAATATAGTATATATTTACATGTTTATCTTCCTAAAACAAAGGATGAAGCCTTTACTATGTTTAAGAAGATTAAATCATAAGTTTAAGACCAATTAAAAAAAGATTAAAGTTTTACACTTAGATAGAGGTGGTGAATTCAATATGAATGAGGTCAGTGAGTTCTTTGAAGAAAATGGTATAATTCACCGAATTACTGCTCCTCACACACCTCAACAAAATGGATTAGCAGAAAGGAAAATAACTATTTGGTAGAAATAGTAAACTTTATGACTAATAAATCTAAATTACTAATAAATTTATGGGGTAAATATTTATTAACTACATTTCATATTCATAATATAATTTCCTCTAGGAAAACTAGGTTATCCCCTAATGAAATTTTTAGAGGGAGAAGACCTAATCTTTCTTATTTCAAAGTGCAGGGTTGTTTAGATTACTATAGAGTTCCTAATCCTAAAAGAACTAAAATTGGTCCTAGATAATTTAAAGGTTTTTTTTTTGATATGTATAAAATATCAAAGAATATAGAATTATGGATTTTGTAGCTAATATAATTATTAAATCAAGGGATAAAGAGTTTTTTTAAAATAATTTTTATAATGATGATGTGGAAGAATTTATTCCTCATACCCCTATCTCATGTACTCTATATAGTTAAAATATAATAGTATAGAATAATGATGATTCTTGAGTTGAACCTAAACAGATTACAAGAATTGGGAAGGAGAAAAATCTATATCCAGATTTTATTTCTTGTGATTCTATAATATTTCTTGTTGAAGGAGATCAAAATAACCATCTTCTAAATAAGTATCCTATAGTATTGACTATAGAAGATGAACCAATGACTTATAAAGAGTATATGTATTCTAGAGATGTTACTTTCTAGAAATAAGAAATTAATTATGAAATGGATTCTTTTATGGGGAATAATACTTCGGTCGTTATGGATTTACCAAGAGGTTTAAAAACTATTGGTAGTAAATGGGTCTTTAGAAATAAATATGATTCCAATGATAATATTCAATGTTTTAAAACAATATCGATAGCCAAAGTTTTAGAAAAAAAAAGAAGCTATTGGTTATTTTTATATTTCTGCCCCGGTAGCTTGAATATCTTCAATAAGGATATTATTTTCTTTAGCTTCAATTAATCATTTTTAAGTTCATTAAATGGATGTGAAAACTAATTTTTAAAATGGATAAATAAATTAAGAGATTTCCATGGAACAACCAGAAGTGTTTGTTTTATTGGGTAATGAAAAAAAAGTACGTAAACTAGTTAAATATCTTTATGGTATTAAACAACCTCCAAAAAAATGGCATGATAAATTTGATTCTATTATTTTATCTAATTATTTTTCTCATAATAATGAGGATAAATGTGTATATTCAAAGTTTACAAAATAATATGGAGTAATTGTGTGTCTCTATGTGGATGATATGTTAATTTTTGTAACCAATATGATTGGTATAATTGAGATGTAGAATTACTTTTCTTCTATGTTTAAAATTAAGTATCTTGGAATAGTTGATACTATTCTAGGTATTAAAGTTTGAAAACATAGTGGGGGTTATTCTTTAAGTCAGTATCATTATATAGAAAAAATGTTAAATAAATTTTATCATCTTGGTTTTAAGGATTCCAATACTCTTTTTAATTCTAGTTTTAAACAATGTATAAATAGGGGTAGAGAAGTACCACAACTTAAGTATGCTAGTGTAATTGGTTCTTTAATGTATGTGATGCGTTGCACTAGACCTGATATTGCTTTTTTAGTATGTAAATTGAGTATATGTACTAGTAATCCAAGTTTAGATCATTGGATATGTATAATGAGAGTTTTTGGATACTTGATAAAGACCAAAGATTTAATTTTATACTACAATGATTATCTATATATCTTAGAATGATACACCGATACAAGATGGATTGCCTATATTGGTGATAATCAATCTACTTCTGGATGGTGGTTTACTCTTGTAGTTTATGTTGTTTCTTGGGATAGCAATAAATGAACATGTATTTTACATTTGACCATGGAGTCTGAGTTTATCGCCTTATCGGTATGCAGAAAGGAAGATGAATGGATTAGGAATCTATTATTGGATATTAGATTGTGGCTTAGTCCAATGCCTCCTATATCTATCGTTTGTGATAGTGAAGCAACATTATCAAGGGAATATAGTTTAATGTACAATGGAAAGTCTATACATATAGGTTTAAGTCACGATTATGTCATACAATTGTTACAGGGCGCTACCATAACAATTGTTTATGTGAGATTATGTAAAAACCTTGAGGATCCATTTAAAAAATCTCTATCAAGAGAGATTATTCATGCAACTAATAAATAAATGGGATTAAATACCATAGAACAAATCATTTCAGTAATGGAAACCAAACACTTCCTTTAGGTATATCCTAATCAAAGTGTTTAATGGGTAAAAATAATCTTAGAATATGATTGTTGATATTGAAAATTATAGCCCCAATTTTAGTGTCAATATCTTCTGTTATGACTAGAGGTTGAGTTATAAACTCTTAATATAATAGTAATATGCAATGAGTTATGTTATCTAAATAATGGAAGCACGTTGTAATATTTTTCCCATGTGAACTTAGACGTGGGGTCGCTTCTTACAGGAGTTAATGGGTTTACTTCTGAGAGATTTCATGAAAATTATATAAGAACATGGCCATAAAAGTTATAAAAATGAGATGTTGGATAAAAGTTCATTATATGTATGATTTCTTATTTTTATCTTAAAGTTTAATAAGTTTAATGTTTCAAAAACTTATAAATCTGATAAACTTTGAGATATTGATAATAAGTAAATCTTTAAATTGAAAGATACCTTTATTATGTTTAATGACGTACTTGTGGTCTCGAGAATTAATATTTATGAATAAAAGTGGTGAATTTTTATATTTTTATTCAAAAGAATATTAATTAAAATAATGAGTGTTTTTATTGGTCAAAACACTCATCACTTGTATTGATGAGGTGGCTTTAAAATGGGGGAATCCCACAGTGGAAAGAGTGGATAGAATCCCATAGCTCATCTCCTATAAAAGGAGCTTTGGGATTTGGTCTATTAATAAAATATATATTTTTCTAAATTCTATTAAATTATTTTTTTTAAAATATATATTTTTAAATTTTTTGTTATATATATATAAATATATATATATAACAAAAAACAAAAAATTAAAAAAAATTAAAAAAATATTTTATTAAAAGAAGTGACTAATGGCTTAATTAGTCGTAACCGTAGGGATTCATTTATTTGAAACCTGAATGGGAATCTCTATTTTGAAATGGTTAGACTGAACCGGTGTAATTTCCATTGTTTCTGGTTTATAAATAAGTGATGCTGAGATCGCTTTGGGGATACCATTTTTTCAATCCAATAAACTTTCATGAATCCTCCTAACATCGGGTTAAATGGGAATTGTCGTCTTATTTCCCCCAAACCTTGGTAAAATTCTAGATGGATACTTCCACAGAGAACCCTACCCCATCAATTTGGGGGTGGATCAAATCATTTTTGATAGTGAATATAATTCATGCATCAAGGTTCATTCTATCTTATCCTTCTACCTATATATTTCCTGACAATAAAAAGGATATGAAACTGAAGGAAGAAACTATAATATGGATTCTAAATATCTTAAATTCATGAACCAATACATGGTCAAACTTGACCATTTTTAAGGCAACAACTTCTCATGGTGGAAAGAAAAGATGAAGTTTCTTCTTATGGTATTAAATATTTCTTACATTCTTGAACTGAATATTCCTCCCATTCTTGAGGATCCCACTTCAATTTCCAATGGAATACCCATTGATGTGATTCAAGTATAGAAAATTCAATCAATGAATAAGAAACAAGAATATGATGAAGTTTTGTGTTGATTACATATTCTCAACACATTATCAAATCATCTTTATGACTGTTTCCACCAAATGAAGACCACTTAAGAGATTTGGGACGCACTCGAATTCAAATACAAAGTGGAGGATGAAGGTACCAATTATTTAAATGTATTTAAACTACATGATGGTAGACAATAAGACAGTTTTGGAGAAAGTTCATGAGCTTCAAGTTTTATAAAATAAACTACTTTCCCTTAAAATTAATATACCAAAAAAATAAAGTAGGTGAAATTATTGCTAAATTTCCACCTATATGGAAATATTTTGGTAAATCACTCACCAAAAAGGGTGATTATTTTTCCTTTGGTAAATTGAAAAAGATTCTTCATATTAAAGAATAATCCATATTAAGAGATGTGGGTATGGCTTCACAATTTGATACCAAGGTTAATATCATTTAGGGAAAGACACAACCAAACTCATCCTTACATGTCAAGAAGAAAATTAAAGAATTAAAGAAGAAAGGAAATCCTTCCAAGAAGAAAGGATAATTCTTTATCTATTGTAAACCATGTAATTTTTCAAGGGAATTTCGTTATTGAAATAAAGTTGACAAAACCGCTGGAAATATATTGACTGAATAAAATATAATCACAATGATATATGAAGTCATTATGACTTAGATGAAGATGGTATGGTGGCTAGATTATGGATAAATAGTGTATGTGTGCAAGGATCTTTTTATGTTCAAAACATTTGATGATTGTACTATCCCGAAGGAAGTACATCTTGGAAACAATGCATGCATCAATGTTAGTGGACAAGGCAGTTTGGAGATAGAATTTACTTTTGGGAAGAAGTTGACACTTCTAAATGTGTTGTATGTCCCCAAAATTTGAAATAACATTGTTTCTATTAATATTCTGTGTAAGAAGTGATTTCGGGTTTCATTCGAATCCAACAAGGTTATCTTGTCAAAGGGAGGCATGTTTGTGGGGAAAGGTACTCTAATGATGGAATGTATAAAATTTCAATTAATAATATGGTTTAATCTTATTCTTACTTGATTGAATCTTCTAATTTTTGGCATGATCATTTAGAACATGTTAATTATAATTCATTAAAAGTAATGAAGAATTTAAACTTTATTAACTTTGGAAATGATTTTGATAAATGTGAAACTAGTGTAGAATCTAAAATAGTTAAGAAGATTTTTCATAGTGTTAAAAGAAATACTAATATGTTATATTTAGTGTGTTATGATATTTTTTAATTAAATGGATTGTTAACTCCTGGAGTAAAAATATATTTTATTGCTTTTTTTGATGACTGTAGTAGATATTTACATGTTTATCTTCTTAAAACAAAGTATGAAGACTTTATCGTGTTTAAAAAGAATAAAGAATAATTTTAAAACCAATTAAACAAAAATATTAAAGTTTTATGATCAGATATAGGTGGTGAATAATTTATGAAGGATTTTAGTGAGTTATATGAAGAAAATGGTATAATTAACTAAATAATTACTTATTACACACCTCAGCAAAATGGATTAGCTGAAATAAAATTCACTCTTTAGTAGAAATATTAAATTTAATGATTAATAAATCTAAATTTCCATTAAATTTATGGGGTGACGCTTTATTGATTGTATGTCATATTAATAATAGTATTGCCTCTAGGAAAACTAAATTATCCCCTTATGAAATTTGGAGAGTTAGAAGTCCTAATCTTTCTTATTTCAAAGTGTGGGGGTGTTTATCTTACTATAGAGTTCCTGATCCTAAAAGAACTAAAATTGGTCCTAAAGTAATTAAATTTGTTTTTTTATATGAAAAAAATAGAAAAGTATATAGAATTATAGATTTTAGAGATAATATAATTATTGAATCAAAGTATGTATATTTTTTTGAAAATAAGTTTTATAAAGATGATGAAGAAGAAGTTATTAATCATACTCTTATCTCATGTACTTCATCTAGTTAAAATAGTAAATAATTATGATTAATCTTGATTTGAACCTATACGGAGTACAATAATTAGGAAGTAGAAACATCTACATCCAGATTTTATTTCTCCCAATTCCATAATTTTCCTTGTTAAAGGAGATCAAAGTAATCATCTTCTGAATAAGCATCCAATGGTATTGACTATAAAAGATGACCCAAATAATTTTAAAGAGGTTATGTCTTTTAAAGATGTTTCTTTCTCGAAAGAATAAATTAATGATTAAATGCATTCCATTATGTGGATTAATACTTGGGTCATTGTAGATATACCAAGAGGTTCAAAACCTATTGGTAGTAAATGGGTTTTTGGGAATAAATATTATTCCAACGGTAACATTTAAGATTTCAAAGCTAGATTGGTTACCAAAGGTTTCAGAAAAAAATAAGGGATTGATTATTTCGATACTTATGCCCCTGTATCTCAAATACATTCAATAAGGATAATATTTTATTTAGCTTGAATTAATCATTTTTTGTTCATAAAATGGATGTGAAAATTGATTTTTTTAAATGAATAATTTAATGAAGAGATTTACATAGAACAACTAAAAGGTTTTGTTTTTCTGGTTAATGAAAACAAAGTATGTAAACTAGTTAAATCTCTTTAGGGTCTTAAACAAGCTCTAAAATAATGGCATGAGAAATTTTATTCTATTATTTTATTTAATGAATTTTCTAATAATAATGAGGATAAATGTGTTTATTAAAAGTTTACAAATTAATATAGAGTTATTTTGTGTCTATATGTGGATGATATGTTAATTTTTGGAACCAATATGATTCGTGTAATTGAGATAAAGAATTTATTATCTTCTATGTTTAAAATGAAGGATCTTAGAATAGTTGATACTATTCTAGGTATTAAAGTTTGAAAACGTAGTGGGGTTATTCTTTAAGTCAGTATCATTACATAGAAAAAATGTTAAATAAATTTGATTATCTTGGTTTCAAGTATTCCAATACTCTTTTTTATTCTAGTTTTAATCATTTCATAAATACGGGAAGTGAAGTAGCACAACTTGAGTATGCCAGTGTAATTGGTTCTTTAATGTATGTGATGTATTGCACTAGACCTGATATTTCTTTTTTGGTATGTAAAATGATTAGATATACTAGTAATCCAAGTGTGGATCGTTGGATATGTATAATGATAATTTTTTGATACTTGAAAAAGACCAAATATTTAAGTTTATACTAATTTCATTATCTGGTTGTACCAGGAAAGTCTGTCAGGGGGAAAAATCCCCTGACCATTTATTAAAAAAGAAAAAGAGTACAAAGGACCGAGCAGTTCCTAAACAAAACACCATAACATCACCGGATTCCAAACCCTTCAACCTCTCAAACCCATCAACTAAATTCACTACCGGTGTTGACATGAAATCACTGGGAACACTTCACGGGCCACAGACCAGACAGGCAAACATCATACCACAAATTCACAAAAAACCAGCAGAAAACCAAATCACAATTTCAGAATCAATTAACCTGCTGCAAAAACACCACAGCAAGTCCGTGAAAATATGATCCGCCACCATGAATCCATCACAGACCGTCGCCAATCACCCGAAACCAAGATTTCGGTCACCAATAATGCATCACCGGTCACCGGAATCGGAGCCGAGTCCACACCGAGCGCCGCAACAACCATCGCACCACAAAACCAAGAAAAACACACAGAAAAAAGAGAACGAACACAAACCAGGCCAGATATCGCTGGTAGGGGACCCCTCCACAAGCCTATGCCGCAAATCCCGGCGCCGCCTTCAAAACCGCACCCGGGGCCAGATCTACCCATCACACCCGCAGACGACGCAAATCGCAACATCAACCCCCAAACCGCAGCATCGACCGCCCGAGACCAACATCGCGGTGCCATGGAGAGCCCTAGCCAGAGTAATCATGCCGCAGAAAGGATGTTCACCAGAGAGAAATCGACGCCACTGGAAGACCCGCGAGCCACGAGTGCGCCGAGCAGAAGGGGAACAAGGCAGATCTGCAATGGGGGAGCGGAAGGCGGCGCCGAGGGAAACCTAATTTCGAGAGAGGCCCCTTACGGGCTCATCCTCAAATATCTCATTATCTGGTTGTATTATAAGGATACATTGATGCAAGTTTGATTACTAGTATTGGTGATAACCAATATACTTCTGGACGGTTGTTTACTCTTGGAGGTTGTGTCATTTCTTAGGCGACCAAGAAACAAACATGTATTTCACATTCGACCATAGAGTCGGAGTTTATCGCCTTAACTTCATGTGGAAAGGAAGATGAATGGATTAAGAATCTATTATTGGATATTAGATTGTGGCCTAGTCTAATGAATCCTATATCTATCAGTTGTGATAGTGAAGAAACATTATCAAGGGCATATAATTGCATGTACAATGGAAAGTCTAGACATATAAGTTTGAGACATGATCATGTGACACAATTATTGCAAGATGGCACCATAATAATTGTTTATGTGAGATCATGTAAAAACCTTACAGATCTATTTACAAAATCTCTGTCAAGAGAGATTATTCGTGCCACTGATAAAGAGATGAGGTTAAAGCCCATATAATAAATCATTTCATTAATGGAAACCTAACACTTTCTTTAGGTTGATCCTAATCAAAGTGTTTAATAGGTAAAAAAAAGTTATGAAGATGATTGTTGATATTGACAATTATAGCCCCAATTTTGGTGTCAATATCATCCGTTATGACTAGAGGTTGAGTTATAAATTACTAACAGAATATTAGGACTCAATGAGTTATGTGCTCTAAATAATGGAAGCACGTTATAATATTTTTTCTATGTGAACTTAGAAGTGGTGCCACTTCTTACCAAAGTTAATGGTTTTAATGCTTAGATAGTTCATGAAAAGGATATAAGCACTTGGCCATAAAAGTGCTAAAAATTAGTTGTTGGATGAAATTCTATTATATGTATGATTTATCTAATTTATATTAAAGGTTAATAAGTTTAATGTTTCAACAACTTATAAATCTGATAAAATTTGAGATATTGATATTAAGTAAATTTTTAAATCTAAATACACCTTTATTATGTATAATGATACACTTGTGGTCTGGAGAAATAATATTTATGAATAAAAGTGGGGGATTGTTATGTTTTTATTCAAAAAAATATTAATTAAAATAAAGAGTGTTTTGATTAGTCAAAACACTCATCACTTGTATTGATGGGGTGGATTTAAAAAGGGGAGGAATCCCACATTGGAAAGAGTGGATAGAATCCCATATCTCATCTCCTATAAAAGGAGCTTTGGGATTTGGTCTATCAATAAAATATATATTTGTCAAAATTATTTTAAATTTTTTTTAAAAATATATATTTTTTGTAAAATATTTTGTTTTATATATATATAACAAAACAAAACAAAAAATAAAAATAAAATAAAATAAAATATTTTATTAAAATAAATGACTAATGACTCAATTAATCATAACTGTAGGGATTTGTTTATTCAAAACCCAAAAGGTCTCCTCTCTCTTAAAACAGTTAGACCAAACTGGTGTAATTTTCACCGTTTCAGGTTTATAAATAAGCAATGTTGAGATCTCTTAGGGGTTACCATTTTCTCATTCCAAGAAACTTTATAGAATCCTCCTAAAATCAGGGAAATTGGGAATTGGTGTATGATTTCCCCCAAACCTTGGTGAAATCCTTGAGGGATACTTCCAACGAGCACCCTACACAATTAATATGGGGTGAATCAAACCCTTTTGGACAGTGAATCCAATTCTTGAATCAAGGTTAATTTTATATTCTTCTTATGCCTACATATTTTCTAACAGAAACTACATGAATGTCATCCCTCATAACCTCCATATTTTATTTTTTTTAAGAACAATCTCTCAGTGGAGCTGCTCGGTGCATCAAACCAGTATATAAACACCAAAATTACTTCAGGGGTTCAAGTTTTTCTCTTATCATTTGTCTATGATAAATACGAGGCACAGGCATAAGAAGTTATATGGAAATGCCTCAGCTCCTTTGATGTAGGGGGTACCCCATGGCTTTTATGCGGAGACTTCAACGTTGTTGTGGATCTAAATGAAAATAATGGATGTAGAACCTTTCTAAGGAAAGATATACATGAATTCATGGCCTTAATAAACAATAATGATCTATTAGATGTAGTCTATGTGGGAAATTGGTTTATGTGGTGCAACAATAAGAGGGGAGCCTATTGGAAAATAAACTTGATTTTTCTATGGATGGAACATACCATCCACTGGTCGGATGGAGGCTTTAAGAGTTCCACAAATATGGCTTGATGTGTGAAGATTTGGTGGCTTGGACGGCACCAACGACAACCAACTGCGGACTTGTTTTCTCTCTATTTTTTATCATTTGGTTTGATGTGTATTTGTATCCCTATAAATAGGGATGATTGTGTGTATTGTAATAAGAATCCCAGTTCAAGAAATAAATACTAGTTTTTGTTACCCGCTACATTTGTGTTGTTGAGATCACCACCAGTGATCCGCTACAAGAGATACTCCATCAGTGGTATAAACGGGAGTTTGAATAAGTTCTTACAATATTTGATTCCATGTCTACTACATAAAACCACATTAAGTGAGGTTAGGTGTTGAAGGATCAATGAGATCCATATTATTTCAATCGACGCAGTGAGGAGGATCTTAGAGAATATGATGAATAGTGTAAAACTATTCTAATCTGTGGTATTTTTTTCATCCCACTTTGATTTTGTGTTTTTTATTTGTGAAAATTTAATTATCGTTTTCCTTTTCATTTTTCAAAAAGGATATTGTACTTTTTTCCCCATGTTTCCTCAATTTAAGAGATTTTTTCCCTCTATCATTCATATTACTCCCCAATGATTTGGCCTCCACGCCTCCCATTTTGTATCCATTTTTCTGAGCCTCCACAACCATCTCACAAACTCAAAAAAATCTCCATTCTTAAAAATAAGATTTGGGTAATCAAAAAAAAATTCAATCCCAACTTCAAAAAAATGGGAGTTTTCAATTCAAAAAATATTATCATTTTACATTTCTAGAACACAACATTTATAGTAGTTTGAAACTCTAAAAAAACCATTTTCGCATTGACTTACATCTAGTATTCTTCCCCTATTGACTCCGAATAAAAAAGAAATATGAAAATTTTTATATCTGGTTATCTCGAAAATATTACAATCTACACTATCTGAATAAATGAATTTCATTGGTATTAATTTTTGTTTGTTCGATGATCCCTTTGACTTATTTCTAGATACCGACAATGATGACAGACACACCCCACCTTCATCTCTTCTCCCAAAGATGAATCAATCATCTTCACCTGAAGCTACCAAATAAATAGAGTTGTTATCCGATGAAGATGACTTTCCCAAAGTCACTAAAGAACATAATTTGATATCAAACACATATTTCTTCCCGAAAGTTGAGAACTTGATCAACATAGTATCTATCAAACCATCTACTGGTTCAATATTCTTGATACATCAAAGCCTCGCGGCGGTTTCCCTAGTGAAGGAAAGTGATGTCTCCTTCCAATGCGTTTAGGTCCTGGTGAAGTCTTGTAGTAAGGGGGACATTATAAAGAATCCAAAATTGAAATAGAGGATTACATGAAAATAAATCTGATCTAAGAATATGAATACAAGCTAAAAAAATCCAAATCGAAGAAATAAAATCCAATTTTTTTCCTGATGCTAATATTTTGTTCCTACAATCACCTCCAATGATCTGCTTATCTGCTGCTGCATGCGCTGTTGAATGCACTACAACTAATGATTATGGTAAAGTCATTATACTTGTTGGTTATCCACCTAGAGATGATGCAAATGTCTGGGTCATGATAAAAATAAGTTTAAGGGGGGAATGTTGGAAAATAAACTTGATTTTTCTATGGATAACACCTACCATCCACTGCTAGTATGGAGTCTTGAAGAGTTCCATGAAGACTTCTTGACGTGTAAAGATTTGGTGGCTTGGGTGATGCCTACTGCAACCAAATGTGGACTTGTTTTCTCTCTATTTCTTATAATTTGGTTTGTTATTTATTTGTATCCCTATAAATATTTATAATTGTGTGTATTGTAATAATAATCCTTTTTCAAGAAATAAATACCATTTTGTGTTACCCACTGCATTTGTGTTGTTAATATCACCACTAGTGATCTGCTGCAAGAGATCCTCCATCAGAGCCAACCAGACTTGTGTCACCTTGAACAATGTCTTGTGAATTTTCATTCCATTTTTTCCTACCCCAAAATCAAGGTTTCTCATCTGAAGATGGGCTTATCCAACCACTCCCCCCTTTGGATTATTTTGGTACCCAGGCATGCGAGTGGTATTGGTTTCTTTTTTCCCACATGTGGATTGAGGATCCAATTTTTTTTCAAACGGTGAGGGATTTGTAGAGAAATCATACATAGGGTCACTCATGGAAAGATCTCCAAAATAAAATAAGATACCTCAAGTATGATCTTCAATTGTGAAAAAGGAATCATCCCCATTGAGCTATGGACATGGAGGTGATCAACTGAAAAATTCAACAGCTTGAATCTAATTTGTAGAATGAATGGAATGATCTCATTTTCAGTGATCTCACTAGTATGAAGAATGTACTAGAAAATATTTTACTGAAATAGGAATGAATGTCTCACAAATAGTCAAGAATTAAATGGCTTCATGAAGGTTGCCCCAATACTAGATATTTTCATACTTGCATTAAGGGAAAATGGTGTATCAACAGACCAATATTCTATTGGAGGATGGCTCTTATATATAAAATTGGGATGTTGTAGGGGGTATGGATGATTCTCACTTTAGATCTCTTATTGATAGTCCCAACCCCAACATGCAAGGTGGATACCTGAGGGGTCACGCTGAACTCTTTAATGCAATTTTTTTGCATGGTTTCTTCCATTGACAACAAGTCCATGGAAGACACACCGGTTGAAAAGGAAATCTGTAAAGCAGTTTAGAAAATTAATTTGGAAAGTTCACCTAGTCCAGATGAGTTCTCACAATCATTTTATAGGTCCTTTTGGGATATGGAAAAGAGTGAATTGGTTCAAGAAGTTAAATACTTCTTTCTTAGGGACAATATTCCTCATGTTTCTTATTCTAAAAAGCTTGTGATGATTGCAAAGGTTAAGGAGTCGTGGTCCCTACATCAATACAGGTTGATTTTTATATTTAACTTTTATTACAATTTGTTGACATGAATTATTAAAAAAGGCTTTCAATTTATATTTTTGTTGGATTTATGAATAAAAACATGGATTTATTAAAGGGAGGAAAATCCAGGGGGCCATCATCCTTGCACAAGAGGCCATCAAAGATATCAATAAGAAGACCTTTTGTTATAATGTAGAAATAAAATTGGATATTAACAAAGCCTATGACAAGATCAAATGGAACTTTATTCTCAGGGTTTTATCCTGGATGGGCTTCTCCGCATGGATGGTTGATCTCCTATTAAAGTGTTTTATTTTTTCCTATATATCTACATACTTTATTAGTAAATATTATGGATTGTTCAAGGAGGTTATAGGTTTAAGGAAAGGATACCCAATCTCTCCCACCCTCTTTGTTCTTACCCAGGACTCACTTAGTCATTACATGAACAAATTCATTGGGATAGGCAGCATCCTCCCTTACTGAGGCAGGTACCACTCTCATTCCATATCTTATCTTATGTTTGCTGATGAAACCATGTTTTCTTCAATATTAGAAATATATCTATCAGGGGGATCAATGTCATTCTAGATGAATATTTTAAATGGATTGTATAATTGGTAAACTATTATAAGATTAGTTTCTATACATTGTGTAAATGTTCAGATAGGCATGTAATGGCCTTAGAGAATAGTCTGGTCATGTGAAGAGTAACATTTCCAATGGATTATTTGGGTTCCCCAAACTCTTCAAAGAATATTTATATTCAGTGATTTGATAATATTGTTAATAGAATAGAAAGATGAATCTTGAATTAGAAAAATAGATTTTTATCTTTAATAGGAATAATTTCCCTAGAAAACAGTGTGCTCTCTTCCATCCCAATGCATGTCATTTATACACTTAAGGTTCCAAAAGGGGTCATCTCATGGATGGAGAACAACATGGATCCATGCCTATGGGATGCACAGTCAGAGGGAAGGCTTCACTAGGTGTCTTAGACTATGATGGCTAGACCTCTGGCCAAGGGGGTGTGAATATAAGGAGCATCTATGAAACCATGAAAGGTTTTCATACTAAACTAGCATGGGAAGTGATTGATGTAAGGAAACTTTGGGGATGGTATAAACAAGACAAGTACGAGGTGGACACTGGTACCCAGATTAGTAGAGGTTCTAATATTTGGCCCATGATTCAGCCTCACCTTCTGAACCTAAAATGAAATGCTTGATAGATTATGGGAAGGGGGAGATAAAATTCTAGTGGCACAACCATTCAGGTGAAAATATTATTTTTCTTTGATGCCCCACACCCAATATTTCATTCAGGATAGTTAAAAATCATCTAAATTTCATTCAAGGGATCTTGGATGAGAGCTAGTGGGTTATCTTTGATAGCATCGTGTTGAAATCGAAGTCGGACCAATGTGTTTTCATGGGATCCTCCTTAGGTGTCTTCTCCTTTAAATAATTTCACATAATGCATATGACATCCAATGATCATGATGTATGGGGGGAATTGTTGTGGTGAAAGGAAATCCCAACAAAGTTTAATTTTCTATTATAGAGGGTTAGGAATCGCACGCTTCATTTCGAGGATAATATCATGTGTTTGGGGGTCAACATGGATTTAAGGTGTTACTGTTGTACGGAGCCTCAGATAGAATCCTCTAATCACTTGTTCTTCAAAGGTGAATAGGCAATCAGGTTGTGGCACTCATTAGTTAGTTTAATGGGTTTGTTATCTCATGAGGCCCCAAATGTGTCCTTTATGAAGTTTTGGTTCTAGGGATCTAGAATTTATATCCTAGAAAAGAAGGCAAGGACCCTTATCCTCTTGGAAGGATGTTGGTGTCTTTGTAGAATGTGGAATGAATCTCATCACAAGGGGATTATTGGCACTAGAAAATCCATTTTTCTAAAGACTAGGTCCACCTTGCTTGACCTGGTTCATCTGTGTAAGGACTATCATGAAGCCCCCTCCTTGAGATCATTTCTGAATATCATACCAGCATCCAATAGTGCTCATAGAGCTAAGTAGTGGTGATGGGTGTGTCGATTCCCTCATCACTCAAGATTAAAAATGAACATCTATGGATCATTTAGTATAGGTATCATGCAGGGTGGAGGTGTTATTCATAATTCTTAGGGTTTTTTGGTTTTAGCGTTCTCTGTGCACTTCGGAAGTAGTGACTCTCTCCAAGAGAAGGCTCAAGAGATCCTCACGAGAATCCTTTTATGCAGGAAGAGGAATATTCAACCCATTTCAGTTGAAACTAATTCACTCAAAATTTATAATTCCATGCTCGATCTCAGCCCTACTCCTTGGTCTATTGCATGAACTATTTGCAGGTGCAAAGTGCTTGTGTTAAACCACATGGATGTTATTCATATGTGGAATGAAGGGAATATTGTTTCTCATTTTTTGGAATCCAAGTTAGACAATGAAGAGTGGATTACTTGTTTTTTCAATGCTCATATCCTTTCCTACTGAGGGGGATAATCTTTTTATAGAGGATTCCCTTGGTCTCTACTACTTCAAACCTCCATGAATCCCCAATTATTTCCTTTTATACTTCATTTTTTCTATTTATTTTGGTATAATGTCTTTTGAGGATGTTGTTGTACTTATGTGGAATTTTATAAATAAAATTTATGATTATGGTCTAACTACTCTTATTGATTAGTGAATCTTGTGAATATTTGTGTTCTTGTGGTTGGGATTGTTAGGGTTTTTTTCAGCAGAGCTATATCTCACTAACAATAGGTGATTGTTGTTTCTTAAGTAAGAAAATGTAAAAATATAAGATCACTGGTTCACCCCCTTCCCCTCTTAGTGATCACAAAAATCCTGATTGGTCCTTTCATAGCTGATATTAAAACCTTTTCTCATGGATTTTTAATGCTGGTTTTTAAATATCCAATGTTAATACTCATGTTTTAACATATATTAATATATAATTTATGTTTAAACTCATATTTAAAACCATTTAATATATAACTATTGTTAAAAATATTGTATTGGGGGGTTTAAATACTGTTTATATAAATAACTGATATTAAAAATAAAATTTCACATTCTGTGGAAACGATGTTTCAATTTTTTCAGAGTGTGGCTTTGAATTATTAATTGTCGCCTGAAATATATTATATTAAATTACACTTTTCCAAGCATCATATATATGATTTCATGATCCATATTTATTTATTTATGATATAATCCTTCAATTCACATCTTTATTCCATTGGTTCTTTATTCAAAAAATTTTCCATGATGTTTATAACTATTTACACATTATGTAATCTATTTATCATTAGTTTTTTTCCCCCTATACACAGTTGGGATGGAATGGGGGTTGGGGTGTGGGGAAACATTTATGGCGTTGAGTCCTCAGGCTATCTTTCTTTGTAGCATGCTATGACTAAGACCCCCCTAATTTATCATTAGTATTTTTAATCAATATACTAGTTAGTGATTCATTTTTTATTTTGAAGAATAATTATTCAGATGAAGTAAAAAATGTATAGATTCCACATGAGATTTTTAGGATAGTGACTAAAATTACCTAGAATCCATAGCTTTCAGATTCCTCATGAGTTCTTTCCCCAGAAGAAAATTAAGTCTAAGGACTCTGCATTAAGCATTGAAATTAAGTCTATGCTTTAATATTTTCTTTCTTGATTTAATTTGGTTTCTATAATTTTTTACTTGATATATCTTGTATTTTTTCCAATAAAGTAATTACAATTTAAATATTAAAAAAATTATACAGTTCCAACATTGGTTATTTTTATAACTAATGTCAAAAGTAACTTATAACATTGATTTTTTTAATCAATAGTGAAAGTGTCTTTTGATGTCAATTATAAAAATGAACATCATTGAATGTTTTTAATTTTTATCAAAAAAAATTATTTTAACATTGGTTATTAAAATCTATGTTAAGAATAAATTTATTAGATTTCTTACAATGATGTATCCTAAAAAGATAAATTTATAAATATAAAAAAATGACATAAAAACCCTGTTTTTTTACTAGTGTTGCTAAGAAGAGAGGAAAATCATCAATTTTAACCTAGGAAGGTATATGAATGAATTTAATTAATTAGATAACACCTAATAAGGCATATAGGAAAGAATTTTTTAACTTTAGTGGTTGTTATTTAATTAAATAAGGCTAATCATATATGATAATAATAATAATAACAATAATATAAAGATATAAACATTTCTTAATGTCACAATAGACTATAAGATGTATGGACTAATACAAGAAGTGGATCTTTAATGATCCTTATGATCTACACCCAAAGTTTTCCAAAATTTCATTTTAAAACACTTGTAATGATGCCTCACTCATTCCTATAATGCCTAAACACGCACCCTGACATCCCTAGTAACTTGCGTTTCTACTGGAGCCATATTGGCTAGACATGCACTTAATGTACCCTCCTAAGTACCCACATCCTATATCCTATATACACTAAAAAATCCAAAATATTAGATAACCTCAAAATAATATTTTGATACCATGTTGTAATGAATGTGACCTGATTACCCAAACAGTAGTGTGTCGATCCACCTCAAGGCCACGGGTGTACCTCCTAGTCATCAGAATCTAGTGTAAACACTAGGGGTTTAAAAAACATAGGTGAGAGGTAGTTTCCCCTTTTATAATATGAATAAAACAAACAATAGAACTACTAAAAATATTTCATGGATACTAAGTTCGATAAATTTAAGGCACAAAATATGAAAACCCATCATTTAGGTACTTATCCAATAAAACAAACATTATAAGAAGATGAAAAAACTATATAAGACATGCATACAAGTAAAATCAGCCTAATGACTCATCTAAAATCCATAATAGGTGTATAATAAACCATAACCCACTATATACAAATAATTAAAACCAAACACAGACTTAATGACCCAAAAGGGAAAATTTTAAATGAAGAAATCATGAGATAATGACCATGAAAAACTCTTATGCATCCACTCTACATATCTACCAAGAACATCGAGAGACTCTATCCAAGATTCAATCTCTAATGACACCCCAAGTTTAATATGACACAAAAATCCCCCAATCACATGGTACCTGAAATACAACAGATGAAGCTACATGACCATTGAGGTATCCATGCAAGGTGTGAACATTTACTTAGTAAAGCACCATCAATGTACCTCAATTCAACAGTGGATAACTAGGTGTATGCATGAATATGTCTACTCATATACATACATATATAAAAAAATAGTTTTAGATAAACAATTATCATAACATTGAAAGAATATTAAATAGGTGGCTCATATATGAACACAATAAATATCAAGTAACTCCAAATACTAATAGGATCCATATCCAAACTTACTTGGGTTTAACTACTTTGGGAGAGCTTGGTATTAACGTCAGACTGTATATAAGGAAATACTTAAACCCATATCATCAAGGATAGGGTAGGGAAATATTTTATCCTATCCCACCTAGGTTCACTTTTAAGGTTAGGCAACAAGCCCATCCCATGGAAAAGGAAATTTGTATACAAGGTCAGGGCCTCAGCCCATCTCATGGGATGGGGGAAGGTGTATACTTGGTCAGGGCTTAAAAAACTATCCCATGAAATTTACCTATACATCAATGGCCAGTGAACCATCTAAAAAATTTATAATAATAAGTACAAATATAAACATACCCTTCCTAGTATGCTCATTAGCATATCAGTAAGTAACCATACTCTAAGAATGAGTCAAATATAATAAAAATCATTTCAATCAATAGAAAATGTAAACATGATTTTCTATATTATTCAATATATAATGTCAAAATGAAATAAAACATTTACATTCCAATAATATCATGATAATAATCCCAAAAAAATATATTATTTACAAGTCAATCATGGAATGAAGTAATAATCATAGTAATAAAGTACCAAAATACCACATAAATGTTGGTTTAACCAACACTCTATGTCTCTATTATTTCCCCCATCAAGTATGGAACTCGATAAGATAATAAATTATTAGCTGTTCACTAAGGATAACCAAGTAATGAATTTCCAATGGAATTATAAATAACCCAATAGGGATAGATATAAACTCAATTGGTTGTAAAACATGGTATAAAAGTTAAGTTAAAACATTAGTTTATAATAAATGTTTTTCTAAAAAAAATTCCATTATTTAAATTATCTTTAAGAGGGTTAACCATTTTCAAGAAAAATATTAAATATTAATTAAAGGTCTTAACCTTTCACTTTACCATTTTATAAGGAAATATCCTTCTGAGAAATGCATTATGAACTAACAGAATACCTTACCCTTAACCTTTATTGAATCAATGGTGATATTCTTTATTATTAAGGAAAATATTGCTTGATAAAATTGGAATAGAGTTTAAGTTTATTGTAAAGTCCCAAAAATTTCAAGGATTTTTTTTAAATACTTTGGAATTTTATGGGTCTGTGGCTTCTGACGTCACTTGATTCCGAAACCCGGTGTGCCCGGAATCAATTTTCAAAGTTTAGCTCGGGTACGTTCAGTGAACGAATGAGTAGTTTTTTCTAAATTTTGAACCGGTGCTCAGCATTAAAATCTGAGGGCACCGATGAACTCGCAGCGCCGGTATTTGCTTAAGGGGACACTTACCGCAGTTTCATTCGCAAAGGAGGAGAAGATAATTCTGGGGGTTTATTCAAGAAATAAATAAAAATTGACGAAACAAATTTTCTTTTAAAAGGTGGTTTTTCCCTCCCATGGGTAGTTAAGGGTGGGTCCCACAACCACTTAACTTCCCAAGTGTGGGTGTTAGAAAGGTGGGGCCCACACGACCCCCACCATTTAATTTCCTCTGATCTCATTTATTCCCCTGTTGTTTCCTTTGACTTTTCCCCCATTAATTCCCCTTGTTTAATTCTTTGGTAACTCCACATATTGATTATGATAGAGCCTTCCTACCTTCCTCATCCTTTTAAACGTTCTAACCAATTAATTTATGTCAACGTAAATTAATTTGGTACCATGTTGAAATTAATAAGAATTGCATGACAATTCTATTAATTTGTGAGAAACCTTAAACTTTTGGGTTGGAAAAACATTTTTTGGGAAAGGCTCTCGAAGGAATTAAGAAGGGAGGCGAACCTCTCTTCAAAGAATAACGACGAAGAACACCGGTTCCTCGAAAAACAATGACGCGCCACCAATCCTCTTCCCCGCGACAAGAGAGGAGACGTTGCTTCCTCCTCGGCGCACTCCGTCGACACCTACAAACATCTTTCCCCGTGACGTCGTCTACCACAATGTCTTCTACCATGACGCCATCTACCGTGATGTTGACAATCGTATTATTGGTTGAGGTAGGTGAAAATTTTGTATATTCTTCTTTTATGAGAATTATACCCTCGGCATGGCGTGTATTTATATGGTGATGCTTTGAACCACTAACGCGGTGGGTGCGGACTAACGAACAAGTATGAACCCACCGCTTCTTTGTTATTGATGTACGGAATATTTGGTGATGAAGAATTGGGACCGGAATGGAAATTGGAAGCCTTTGCAGTAATGTACAGGACCCGAGATGACTGCTGGCGCAGACAGGAGCGAAATCAGACCACCGGAATGACTCTGGTGGCCCACGGAAGTCACCGGCGGCGCCGGTGGCCGGAGGCGGCGGCCGGCACTGGCCGGAAGCCCATAGGCGGCGGCGACCTGGTGCGCCGTCGGAAGGAGCCCGCCGCGGCTGAAGTCGTGGTGGCGAGGCATTGGATCCCGTGGCCGCGCGGGATCCAGGGGGATGCAGCATCGGTCGCCGCGTCCGCAGAACACAAAGGGGGGACCGTGTCCTTCCTGCTCAGCCCGCTGGCTGAGCCAGTGCACCCCCCGAACGGGACAGGGTGGGTCGTGTGGACTGGGCTGGGTCGCGCCCAGCCGGGCCGGACCCGATTCAGGCCGACCCAAGGGGGTTGGGCCGGGTCGGACCAGGCCCAGACCCCCACTTCGGACCATTTTCAGTCTTTTGCCCATATCTTGAGCTAAGGACCTCCGATCACGCACCTCCAATTGCGTAGGAATCCTTGGATTGCGACGATTGTTTAGGTATATTACACTTGAGGTTTCAGCAAATTTTGGGTACAGCCGGGTTGATTCGAACTCGAAACCAACCGGGCCCTTGGAGGAGAAACGCTTATAACTTAAGGACCGGACGTCCGATTGATGTGCCGTCAATTGAGTTGGGATCCTTTTGTTGAGACGGTCCTTTTGGATTACTCCTCTTGAGTTTTGGACACAGCTAGAGTACGTTCAGGTTGGTTTTAGTTTAAAAACCCAACCGGGCCCCTGGGACGGAAAAGCCAATAACTTTCAGATCGGGCGTCCGATCGACGCACCGTCTGTCGCGTTGGGTTTATTTTGGCAAGACGGAACTTTGGAATACATCAAATCTGGAATTCATGACAGTTGATGTATCTAACCTCTTTTTATCGAGGAGTGGACCCTCCCAGAATCGAGCATGATGTGTGCGGGAACCCTAGAGCTGGCTGCGACTACATCGACTTCTGTACTGGAATCCTTCGTGGGTTCGACAGCGATGACTACCATACTAGAATCCTTCATGGGTTCGATGGAAATGACTACTATTCTTGTATCCTATGTGTTTCTGGTAGTATTGACCTCTGTACTTGTATCATGTGTGGGTCCAGCATAGTATCTGGTCTTGTATCTTGTGTGGGTCTGACAGCTTAGCTGGTCTTGTATCCTATGTGGGTCCGACAGCTTAGATGAATCAGTGGCTACATCTGATCATCTATATCTCCTTACAAATTGTATACCTGTGTGATCTGATTCTTGACTTCAATCATTATCATCGATGTGATTGAATTGATTTCCTGTGTGGACTGGGTTGTGTTGTCCCTGTGTGGACTGAGTTGTGCTATCCTTTGTGGACTGAGTTGTGCTCTCCTTTGTGGACTGGATGGTTCTTGGGCACGAGAGTTGGAGAAGAACATTAACTGGTGACTTAGGTATATGTATGGGAATATACCTAGGTAGTGTTGTTGATACTTTGTGATTATATCTTTTTTTTGTGGTTTATCCTTCATGGATTCTGAGAGACCTTCGGGGGTCTCGGGGTCCCTACTGAGTATCTTATACTCACCCTTGCACAGGCTATGCCTACACTACGTTGTGTTGCATGCAGACGATGGGAAGCACTGAATGAGGTGGAGGCTTGTGGAGATGGATGGTACCTGGAGGTGGACCACTTGGTGGGGCGTACACGGAGCAGACGGTTGGACCCGAGGAGCCAAGGAGACTATTTTTACCCACCCTTCAGGTGGGATTTCCGAAGGATGGCTCAGTGTTGTTGTTTTACTTACTGTTTTTGTACTTTCCTTTCAGTTGTACTGTAATTTCAGTTGGGTTTATATACTGGCCCATTTAATTTTTCAGCACTTACCTTGTACCCAGTTTTACTTAGTGCTTTCTTCACTTGCGTACTCTGTTGTGTTTTTGTTTACTTTATAAAAGGCAATGTCTTCCCCTTTTTATCAGGATTTACACCTTTAGTGCTAGTCTCCAGCCCCTGACCTATGGAAGGAGGGCTTGGGGTAGTCACGGCATGGGCCCTGAGGACGGTTCATGACAAATTGGTATCAGAGGAGTCGGTTCTACCACAGAACTTAGGACTCTGATATTTTCTTCTCTATGAAGCAATAGTGTTAAGAGTATTGAGTGTGGTTTTCAGTCCAGGGAGTTTAGTGTTGGTGCGGTGGTCGACGTATCCATACACCAGGACCCTGACTTCTGATTTCTGACTTAGTGCACGAAAACACTGATTGCGTGTGTGTTTCCTTTCAAAAGTTTTCTTTGTGATTACTTTGTGTCAGCTCACCAAGTATACTGTACTAACTGTGGTGCTTCTATTTCTTTTCAGGATGGCCCCATGAAGGCAGCCATCCAGGGTTCCTAGTTACATGCGGGATGGTAGCCCACCGAGCGACGAGGCCTCGGTACAGGGCCCCATTACAGCGGAGGCACCAGCGGTACCTCTACCCGCTGAGCCACCGATGCTACCCGCCCCAGTGGCGGAGAGTGCACGCCGCCTGAGCGTATTTCACGAGTTTTAGAGGTAGAGGCCGCCCAATTTCCGTGAAGATATGGATCCTCATGTAGTCTAGGATTGGATGGAGTCTATCGTCAAAGTCTTCAGGTTGGTAGGGACACCACCAGACCTCATAGTGATCATTGTCACGAGTCTCCTGCACGCGACAGCAGGCAGATGGTGGAGCCAGATGTTCTAGTTGCACGATGACGCATCTCTTCTTTGGATGGACTTCGAGAGCCTCTTCTGCTCGGAGTTCGTTCCAGCCACCCTCCATGCAGTGCGCATCCAGGAGTTACTATAGCTGCGGCAGGGTAGTATGTCAGAAGCCCAGTACTCGGTTAGATTTACCAACCTCTCACGCTACTCCACATACATGGTACGAGACCCATTCTTCCGATCCCGGACCTTTGAGCAGGGACTGAGGCATGAGATTATAGCTTCAACGATTCCACTCAGCATCCCGATGCAGGCGGGGGTGCTGGAGAGAGCCCTTTTAGTGGAGAGCTTTCTCACCAAGAAGCCTTCTGCAGTGAGACCCACTGCAAGATGGCATGGAGCGGAGTCTTCTACTATTGGCAGTCGACAGATGATGCAGGGGTCCAAGCAGACCAGGCCGTCTGTTGGGAGACCTCAGTACATGGGTTCGGTTGTGCGGGGCACATGGAGCAGAGCCAACCTTACGAGGAGCAGACAGTGTTATGCATGCGGCGGGTAGGGCCACATGGCTCGTGACTGCCCGACCTGCCATGCAGATGAGCAACAGACAGTGGAGGGACCTCCCAAGAAGAGGCAGAGGTTCGACTGTGGCGGTCCGTAGGGAGTAGACGGACAAGGCAGAGGAGCTGGCCAAGCAGCAGGTGGTGGACGACGCTTTGAGGCTCTACCACCACCACCCCCAGGAGGTCCACCCCGACCACAGGGAGCTGGCGGGCAGAGGCAGTCTTAGCTCCAGGAAGCGGAGGCTTACGACCACGGCGCACCCGAGATGATTCGAGGTACTATCTGTGTCTACTCCACCCTTGCTGCAATTCTTATAGACACAGGTGTGATTCATTCTTTTATTGCCACTGCCCTTGTTCGGAGATCGTAGATTCCGACGGAGCTGTTGGATCGATCCTTGCAGCTAGAGACTAATACGAGAGCAGACTCGATGATTACACACTGGTGCCGGCAGTGTGAGAATACTCTAGGAGGCGAGAGCTTCGACTGGGATCTTCTTGTAGTGGTGTCGAGGCCTTACGACATCAACTTGGGTATGGACTGGTTATCTACAGTCCATGCTCAGGTCGACTGTATTAGGCGCAAGGTGTGGTGTGTCCGCACGGATGGGAACAGGTTCATCTTCACTGGAAATAAGGGAACCTTCGCAGCACAGGATGGACTCATGCAAAGGAGTGAGCAGCCGATCACACATCAGTTGTCTAGTCTCATCCTCGGAGCATTTGACATGCGGAGTCCAATTTTTCCTGTAGTGGTGGATCAGTATGCGGACGTTTTTCCTGACGATGTTCCAGGACTACCTCCTCGCAGAGAGGTAGATTTCTATATATACCTGTACCCGGGACATCACGGATATCTACTCCAGCATATCGGATGGCTCCCACTGAGCTACGTGAGTTGCGGGTATAGCTGGAGTACTTACAGGGGAAAGGTTTCATCCGAGCCAGTGTTTCACCCTGGGATTCTCCGATTTTGTTCACCAAGAAGGCGGATGGGAGCTTGCGACTGTGTTTCGACTACCGTCGCCTGAACCAGGTGACCGTTAGGAACAAGTATCCGCTCCTGAGGATTGACAACCTCTTCGATCAGCTCAATGGAGCACGTTGGTTCTTGAAGATAGACCTCAGGTCAGGCTATCATCAGCTCTGAGTTCAGTATGAGGATGTGTAGAAGACGGCCTTCAGGTGTCGGTATGGCCACTATGAGTTATTGGTCATGCCCTTTAGTGTGACCAACGCTCCAGCAATTTTCATGAGTCTCATGAACAGGATATTCCATCCATACTTTGATCGGTTTGTCGTAATCTTCATTGAAAACATACTAATTTACTCAACCACTGAGGAGGAGCACGCCTACCACTTACGGGTTGTACTGGATACACTCTGAGAGCACCAGCTTTATGGTAAGATCTCGAACTGATAGTTCTGGCTTCGAGAGGTCCACTTCTTGGGGAACGTCATCTCAGAGGCAGTAGTTTCAGTGGATCCCGCGAAGGTCGAGGCGGTACTTTCTTGGGATCCACCTAGGAGCGTGATGGAGTTATGGAGTTTCCTAGGTCTGGCTGGGTACTATCGGAGATTTGTGACAGACTTCTCCAGAGTTGCAGCACCGCTTACAGCTTTGATGAAGAAGGGTAAACCCTTCGTGTGGTCAGACAGATGTCAGCAGAGCTTCCAGGAGCTGAGGCGGAGATTGACCAGTGCGCCCATCTTGAGGCTACCAGAGGAGGGAATAGGGTACGTAGTTTACTGTGACGCATCAGGGACTAGGCTCGGGTGTGTCCTGATGAAGGAGCGAGCAGTGATCACTTACAGTTCATGGCAGTTGAGGTAGCACAAGCATAAATACGCTACCCATGACCTGGAGTTAAGAGAAGCAGTCTTCACCCTAAAGATGTGGCGGCACTATCTCATGGATGAGTACTTTACAGTCTACTCTGACCACCAGAGTCTCAGGTACATTTTCTCACAGAAGGACCTGAACCTGAGACAGTGGTGATGGCTCGAGTTCCTCTAGGATTATGACTTTGAGATTGTCTATACTCCTGGGAAGGGGAACGTTTTGTCTGATGCTCTCAGCAGGAGATCGGGCATCCAGCAACTTGGAGAGGTGATGGATTAGTTAGTCACTTTGTATATATCCTTCGTGGATAGGGATGGGGCAGCCTATCTTCAGTCCCTCACAGTCACTCCTATACTACTTCAGCGGGTCAAAGAGGCACAGCGTGGGGATGTTGACTGTGAGGCGCGACGTTCTCAGATATCCTCAGGGCTAGCACCCGATGGATTTTCTGAAGGCAGGGAGCACGCCATCCACTCCAGGGGATGTACCATGGTACCAGTTGTACTACAGGAGGAGGTGCTGAGGGAGTTAGAAACTTACCCTCTAGAGGTACATCCAGGAGTAGCGAAGATGTACCAGGACCTCAGACGACAGTACTGGTGGCTGGGTATGAAGAAGGTTGTGGCAGAGTTCGTTTCTCGATGCCTCACTTGTCAGCAAGTGAAGGCAGAGCACCAGGTACCTGCAGGCTTGGTATATCCCTTAAAGGTCCCGGAGTGGAAGTGGTATGGGATATCCAAGGATTTCGTGATGAGGATTCCACGTACTTCCAGAGGACATGACACCATATGGGTGATTGTAGACTGACTCACCAAGTCGGCTAACTTCCTACCGATCAGAGAGCAGGGCTCAGTAGAGATCTTGGGACGCCTCTGCGTTCAGGAGATTATACGGCTTCATGGTGTTCCATCGTCTATCGTCTTCTATTGAGACGCTCGCTTTACTTCCAGGCTTTGGAAGGGGTTGTAGGAGGATTTTGGGATGCAGCTATGCATGAGCACTGCCTTTCATCCTCATACGGATGGCCAGACAGAGAGGACCATTCAGACACTCAAGGATATGCTCCGTGCATGTGTCCTTGACATTGGTCACAACTGGGAGGATCACCTACCCTTGGTGGAGTTTGCGTACAACAACAGCTACCACTCCACCATCGGGATGGAACCATACGAGGCACTATACGGATGGCCTTGCAGATCACCTCTGTGCTGGACTGACCCTGGGGAGTCCTCACTCATAGGACCAGAGATGGTTCAGGCTACGACGGAGAAGGTGCAGATCATCTAGGATCAGATGAGGACTGCACAGAGTAGACATAAGTCCTATGCTGATAGGAGGAGGAGACCACTGGAGTTCGAGGATGGAGACCACGTTTTCTTATAGGTCTCACCTCGACGTGGATTATGGAGATTTGGCCACGGCGGTAAGTTATCTCCACACTTCATCGGACCTTTCCAGGTCCTCAACAGGGTAGGCGAGGTGGCTTACCACATGGCCCTTCCACCTCAGTTGCACTGGGTTCACGACGTCTTCCACGTATCTCAGCTGAGGAGATACGTGCATGACCCGACGCATATCATCGACCACAGGGAGATGGACATCGATGACAGGGAGACTTTTACGGAGGTCCCGGTGGATATCGAGGATCGATAGGAGTGGGTCCTACATGGGCGGTCTATTCCTCTTGTTTGCATTCGTTGGCAGCACGAGAACCTCCAGGAGAGCACATGGGAGCGGGAGACTCAGATGCGTGCTCAGTGCCCTCATCTGTTCCCCTAGTTTATGTTGTATCTTTACGGGGACGCAAAGACCTGAGGTGGGAGTAATGTAAAGACCCGGAAATTTCAAGGAATTTTTTTTTTAAAAAAATTCTTTGTAATTATATAGGTCTGTGGCTTCAGACGGCACTTGATTCCGAGACCCGGTGTGCCTGGAATCAATTTTCAAAATTTAGCTCGGGTACGTTCAGTGAACGAACGAGTGAGTTTTTCTAAATTTTGAACCAGTGCTCAGAATTAAAATATGAGGGCACCGATGAACTCGTAGTGCCAGTATTTTCTTAAGGGGACACTTACCGCAGTTGCGTTTGCAAAGGAGGAGAAGATAATTTTGGGGGTTTATTCAAGAAATAAAAAAAATTGACGAAACAATTTTTATTTTGAAAGGTGGTTTTTCCCTCCCATGGGTAGTTAAGGGTGGGTCCCACAGCCACTTAACTTCCCAAGTGTGGGTGTTAGAGAGGTGGGCCCACACGACCCCCACCATTTAATTTCCTCTGATCTCATTTATTCCCCTGCGGGGTCCTTTGACTTTTCCCCCATTAATGCCCCTTGTTTAATTCTTTGGTAACTCCACATATTGATTATGATGGAGCCTTCCTACCTTCCTCATACTTTTAAACGTGCCAACCAATTAATTTATGTTAGCGTAAATTAATTTGGAACCACATTGAAATTAATAAGAATTGCATGACAATTCTATTAATTTGTGAGCCACCTTAAACTTTTAGGTTGGAAAAACATTTTTGAGAAAGGCTCTGGAAGGAATTAAAAGGGGAGTCGAACCATTCTTCAACGAAGAAAGAAGAAGAACGCCAGATCCTCTAAGAACAATGACACGCCACCAATCCTCTTCCCCGTGACAAGAGAGGAGACGCCACTTCCTCCTCCACGCACTCCGTCGATGCCTACAAACATCTTTCCCCGTGATGTCGTCTACCGCGACGTCGTCAACCACGACGCCGAAGATCGTCTTCTTGTTTTAGGTAGGGGAAAAATTTGGATATTCTTCTTTTATGAGAATTATACCCTCGGCATGGCGTGTATTTATTTGGTGATGCTTTGAACCACTAATGTGGTGGGTGCAGACTAACGAATAAGTCCGAACCCACCGCTTTTTTGATCTTGATGTACGGAATATTTGGCGATGACGAAGCAGGACTGTAATGGCAATTAGAAGCCTTCGCAGTAATGTAAGGGACCCGAGATGACCGCTGGCCCAAACAAGAGCGAAATTGGACCACCGGAATGACTCTTGTGGCCCACAGAAGTCACCGGCGGCACAGGTCGTCGGCGTGGCGGTGCCGGTGGCCGGATCTGGCGGCACCCAGGTGCACCTCCGGGAGGATCCCACCGCGGCTAAAGTCGTGGTGGCAAGGCATTGGATCTTGTGGCCACGCGGGATCCAGGGGGACGTGGCATCGGTCGCCGCGTCCGCAGAACACAAAGCGGGGGCCGCGTCCCCCCTGCTCGGCCCGCTGGCCGAGCCAGCGCACCCCCCTGCTAGGCCGGGGTGGATCGCACGGACCGGGCCGGGCCACGCCCAGCCGGGTCAGACCCGGACCTGGGTCGGGTCGACCCAGGGGGGGTTGGGCCGGGTCGGACCGGGCCCAGACCCCCACTTTGGACCATTTTCGGTCTTTTGCCCATAAATTGAGCTGCGGACCTCCGATCGAAGCACTGTCAATTGCGTAGGAATCCTTGGATCCATACAGTAATTTAGGTATATTAAACTTGAGGTTTTGGAAAAGTTTGGGTATGGCGGGGTTGGTTTGAACTCAAAACCAATCGGGCCCTGGGAGCAGAAACGCTTATAACTTAAGGATCAGACGTCCGATTGACATGCCATCAATTGCGTTGGGATACTTTTGTTGAGACGGTCCTTTTGACTTACTCTGATTGAGGTTTGGACGTAGCTGGAGTATGTTCGGGTTGGTTTTAGCTTAAAAAACTAATCGGGCCCCTGGGACGGAAAAGCCAATAACTCTCAGACTGGGCGTTCGATCGACGCACCGTCTGTCGCATTGGGTTTCTTTTGGTGAGACGGAACTTTGGAATACATAAAATCTGGACTTCGTGACATTTGATTTATCCACCCTCTTTTTCTCAAGGAGTGGACCTTCCCAGAATCGAGCATGCTGTGTGCGGGAACCCTAGAGCTGGCTGCGACTGCATCAACTTCTGTACTGGAATCCTTCGTGGATTCGACAGCGATGAATGTAACATCCCAAGTAAGTAATGAATAATAAATATTTTTATCTACATCTATTAATGAATTAGATAGTGTTTTAGAGGCTTAAAATGAAAATAAATCCAATATTAAGCATGGAATACACTAATATTCTTAAAAGATTGTTTTACTGCCTTTTGATGGAAAACCCTTTTTAAATAAAAATTTTGACAATTTTATAATATATATTTGTCAAAATAAACATATTCATTATTATTGGGACATTTAAATTTACATTGGATAATTTTTTGGTATTTTTTCGACAATGTTCATTTTTTAATGAATAGTGAAAAATACTGCATTTTACATCAAAACTGTTTTTTCATTTAATTTAATTATATGGTTAGATTATATTTTTAATTGGTCTTAAAGTGTAATATGAATATATTTTTACCATTTAATGCAATGGTGGTCATTAGGATTAATTTCACTTTGAAATTGGTCATAAACTAATGCCAAACTTTTCCTAGATATTATTTCAAAAAAACCCGCTATTTGTTTTGACAACGGGAATTATTTTTAAATCAATTATTGAAATTTATGTGTTTGGAATTTGGTAAAATGTATTACATATTTGGAATCATAAGGTCCAAATTATGTAATTAAGACTCTTTTGTTTTTGGACATTATGAATAGTAACGACGGTAATTATCTTTAATTATCTTGATTAATGAGTAATCAGGTAGTTCATGATAATAAAATAATATCATAATAATCAAAATTGACACCAAAATGTGTCCTAAGGCTACTGGTTGTCTCATTTCTGACCATGGGATGCCTTGTGCCAAACTTGGGGGGGCCATGAAATCACTTTTGTGAAAAGTGACTTTTTATCTTTTTATTTTTTAAAGAATGTTAAATGTAACAAAGAATGTATCACCTAAGTAAAATATTTTTAATTTTGTCTACATAAATGATATTTTGGACTATAACTAGTCATTGGAAATCTAAAAGGATTTTATACATCATAGTATTTTTTTTATAATTTTTATACATTAAATAAATTAAATTATTTATGACATCATAATGATGCAGCGATGACCTCATTATTTGACAATTTAAATAAAATGGAAAGATAATGTAAAATCTAAGACCTATACATGTCCAAAACCTATTTGGTGGGAATATTTAGAACCCTTATCACCTTATCCTAGAATTATATCAATGTGGGACCTTTAAAATCCAAAACCCATTTTAAAATAATGTAACATTTCTTTACTTTCCATGAGTGCCCCTCCTCTCCTCTTATAAAAGGCCCCCACCTCTGCCTCCTTACCCACACTCCCAAAGCCTTTGCCTCGGCCAAACCCTGCCCATTTTGTCTCTAAACTTCCCTCTCTTACTCCTTGAAGCCTCACTTTGGGCAGAAGTCTTCCCAAGGAAGCCTTTGAGCTCAAACCAAAGGGAGTTACCTGATTTTAAGGTAATGTATTCACTTGAGTCCTTTTGTTTTATTTTGCTTCTCCAACCCCCTAAACTCTTTTTATTCATTTCTTTTGTAACAAATACAGTATCTTCAATATACTAGGATGTTGTTATAAGAAGGATTCGAGCTACACTTACACACACCTACATCTAATGGTTAAAGAACATACTGTTTCCGTGGATGGAGAATTTATGCCTCCCGAAACGATGATTGTTCAACATTCTTTTAACACCTTCAAAGGTGGCCATTAAGATGTCACTATATTTATATATGATATATAATATGTTTATGTTTTCCTTAAGCTTCTGTATTTTTCATTTTGGGCATACCTTTATGGTTTCCATTATGGGTAAACGCGATATCTTCATTTAAGGAAGTGCGGACTAACGCCCCCTCAAAGTGATTTGATGTGTTAAATACCATATGTGGGATGTATAAAGGATGTAACTATGATATTATATATGATATTATACTGTAATTATAATATACATTTTTATCATTATGATTCCATTCTATAAAATATGAAATAGAAATGAAAGTAGCGTTCATGCGTACGTACGGCTTACCGTCTCCATGAACGGTGCATTTCATTTCTTACCTCTAAATGATTATGTAATATTATAAATGCATGAATGTACTGGATATATATGACATATATTATATCTACATCATGAATACCATTCTGGATATAATGGATAGATGAACAACTTGTAATTATAAAGGGCTTATTTTTGACTCAAGTACCAATGATCGTTAAAACAACCGTTATTAACTTAAATAATTACATAGTGTTCATGACATGGAAATAAGTGATATAAAAGGAATAATGAACTTGAAAAAGGTTCTTAAAAAAGTATAAATTAACTTAAGTTTATTATTTAGGAGATTAAAGAACGACCGAGTCAAGTCGGACCTGAGGTATGGGACTTCGTCTCAATCTCCTTTCATTGAGGCATATTTTTTTTATAAAAAACCTTATTTTATATGGTGTATAAACCCCCTTTGACTTTTAAGTTCATTCAAAAGGAATCTTTTTTTTATACGAAGCGTTTACTAAATGACAAAAGGGAATGTTTTTGTCATACGTATGCGGCGACAACGACTTCTCCGCCGCTGTGACCATTATTTGAGTATCGGCTTCCTCTACAAGTCATACCTTCTTTTTAAAAGAAAAATAAATACCATGATTTACTTTTCTTTTATTTTGGTATTGAAAATGGTTTTCATAATGTTTTTATATCAATGTGTTGTATTGATATCTTGTGATTGAAAGGTGGGAATGTTATGTTTCCTTTATGCATGTTTTATGTGATACGATTATGTTGAGGTTCTTGGGCATTATTATGAAGACGGGTGGTTCCGTGATAAACTAAGGGCGGTTGAGCCCGATATAGCTCTCCAATGCATTGGGTAACGCGAAGGATGAAACGTTAAGGTTTCTCCGAAGAGATTTAGGGAATATACTGTGATGGGTATTCCAAACGTAACCAAGAGGGTTACTCCCTACGTAAGAATGTGATGAATGCCTCAAGTTACCTTTATGTCTTATGATTTCTATGATTTATTCATGATTTGATTAGGTATGTTAAAGTGCTTATGTTTTATGGGTAAAGTATGATTTCATTCTTATGTATATATGTACCCATGTTTCCTTTCCATATTTTTATATCCCTTACTGAGCTTTTTATGCTCATCCCAAGTTTCTTGAAATGTTTTTCACAGGTCAAGGTAAAGGTACATGATATGATGATAGTGTTAAGGAAGTGTCAAGAAAGAATCCATGTTTTATTTTAAATATGTTTCCATTGATGGGAAAGAAGAATACTATCTTTATGTAACCACTTTGTTTATATGTGGAATGTAATGAAAGTTTTATGATCTAATTCTCTAAAACTCTAAACCCGAAAAGATCCTCAATGTGTAATCTTGTAATAACTCAAGATTAAGTAAGGTTTAAGGCTGGGGCCTTATAGTTGGTATCAGAGGTCGGTTTAGATAACTTTAGGAGTTAGAATTCTATTAAATGATTATCCAAAAATATTTTTTTCTATGGTCAAATTGAAGTGATATAGTATTTGAAGATTACCAGGTTGCTTCATCTAAGACATGTTTGTTCAGAATGGTTTTCCGCAGAGGAAACAGGGAAGCAGTGCTAGGAAGGCATGTAGAAGGAAATAACCTTCCGAATCAGCATCCTAAGATGGTCGGAATTGGAACTGAACAGTTTGTTGCAGTAATGGAACAGTTGACTCAAGCGATAAATGGTGGTGGTATCCATACACGAGATTAGCCAGATCAACCGTAGAGGAACATGTCAGTGGTGGAACATTTCATGAGGCAACATCCCCCATAATTCAGAGGATCATCTAACCCTATGTTAGCTGAAGGGTGGATTAAAGCACTGGAGATTATTTTTGATGTCATGGGGTGTTCAGACAATCAAAAGGTTAGTCTTGCTATTTACTGTTTGTAGGGTGAGGCAGATCAGTGGTGGTCTATGGTTAAAAATATCAGGGACGCCGATGAGATTGATGCTCTTGACTGGGATGAATTCAAAGGTATGTTTCTTGAGAAGTATTTTCCTAAGGCGGTTCGACTTAGGATGGAAAAGAAATTCTTGGAATTGAGGCAATAGGAAGACTCAGTGGCCGCCTATGAAGAAAGGTTCACTCGATTGGCAAGGTATGCTCCAAATTTTATCCAAGACCTTGATAGTAAAATCAATCGTTTTTACTCAGGATTAAAGCCAAAATATCGAAGGGCATTAGCTTCTCGTGAGTTTAAAAGTTATGAAAAGCTTGTTAGATGTGCTGAGAAGGTGGAAATGGAGTTTTTCGATGACCAAGTGTTCCATAACAGCCAACAGAAGAAGAGACCGAGGTGGCAGGAGAAAGGTAAGAATTCTTCAAAAAAGTCTGATGGTAAGAAATCTAAGTTTCCAGTTTGTGATAAATGTGGAAAAAGTCATGTTGGGGAATGTCTTATGAATTCTAGAAAGTGCTACCAATGTGGTAAGATGGGACATAAGGCTCGTGATTTCACTGAAAAAGATCAGGGTGATGGTAAGACCAAATTTGATTTACAGTTAGTGAAATGTTATAAGTGCAATGAGATGGGTCACTATGTAAACGAGTGTCCGAAAAAAGAGCTTGAGTGATGGGAAGTAGTTAGACTACAAGAATAAAGGGGTGGTGAAATCCTTTGCAACTACTTCAGCAGATGTTGGCCCGTCAAATGAAGTTGTATCAGGTACTTTGTTTGTTTTTTCAGATTATGCCAGTGTGTTGTTTGATTCGGGGTCTACACATTCTTTCATCTCTGAAAACTTTTCTAGTAAAATGGGAATACCATCTCAAGAAATGACTCCTGAACTTGTGGTAAAGACACCTGGGGGAATTGTTGAGGCAAAAAGAATTTATAAGAATCTTCCTATCCTTATCTGTGGAAAGAACCTACTTGCAAACCTTATTGTTCTACCTCTAGTAGAGTTTGATGTTATCCTGGGTATGGATTGGCTCTATATTTACCGTGATAAGATTGAATGTAGAGCTAAAGAAGTTTCTTTTCAGAAAGACTTTCAGTTTGTTTACAAGAATGAACCCTTACTTTTGATAACATATCAAGAGGCCGAGAAACTTTTAAAATATGGAAATGAATGTTACCTTGCACACATCGTTGAAAATAAAGGAACTGTTTGGATTAATGATGTGCCAGTGGTAAATGTGTATCCTGATGTTTTTCTTGATGAGTTTCCTGGAATAATACCAGATCGAGAAGTTGAGTTTACTGTTGACTTAGTTCCTGATGCTAAGCCAATTTCAAAACCCCCTTATTGAATGGCTCAAATTGAACTTTTAGAGTTGAAGGAGCAATTGCAAGATTTATTAGAGAAAGGTTTCATTAAACCTATCACGTCACCATGGGGTGCTCCTGTTTTATTTGTTAAAAAGAAAGATGGTTCTATGAGACTTTTCATTGATTATAGATCCTTGAATAACATCACTGTTAAGAACAAATATCCTTTGCCTCATATCGATGATTTGTTTGATCATCTCCAGGGAGCTCAGTTTTTTTCAAAGATTGACCTGAGATCAGGGTACCATCAGCTGAAGGTAAAGGAAAAATATGTTCTGAATACTGCGTTTCATACAAGATATGGCCATTATGAATTTGTAGTAATGCCTTTTGGGCTAACCAATGCACCTGCTGTATTCATGGACTTAATGACTATAATTTTCCATGAGTTCTTGGATAAGTTTGTGGTGGTTTTCATTGATGATATTTTGGTGTTTTCTAAAAGTAAATAAGAGCATGAAAGATATTTAAGGGTCATTTTTCAAACCTTGAAAGAAAAGAAACTGTATGGAAAATTCAGCAAGTGTGAGTTTTGGTTGCAACAAATTTCTTTCCTTGGTCACATTGTTTCTAAAGATGGGATAACCGTTGATCCTGAAAAAACAAAGGTTGTTGAAGAATGGACAAGACCCACAAATGTAATAGAGATTCGTAGTTTCCTTGGTTTGGCAGACTATTACTGAAGGTTTGTTAGAAATTTTTCATGGTTATCTAGTCCAATGACTAAGCTAACTCGGAAGGGTGTTAAGTTTATCTGGACAAAAGAATGTGATGATTTTTTTCAGGAACTGAAAAGAAGATTGGTGAATGCTCTAGTTTTGGTACTTCCTTCCAGGAATGGTGAGTTCGTTATATGTAGTGATGCTTTATTGAAAAGACGTGGTTGCGTCCTAATGCAGAATGATCAGGTAACTACTTATGCTTCACGACAGTTGAAAACTCATGAGGTAAATTACCCTACACATGATTTGGAATTAGCTGCTGTTGTTTTCGCTTTAAAAATTTGGAGGCATCATTTGTATGGAGTAAAGTTTGAAATATATACCGATCACAAAAGTTTAAAGTATATATTCCCTCAGAAAGAATTGAACATGAGACAAAGGAGATGGCTAGAATTAATCAAGGATTATGATTGTATAATTCATTACCATCCAGGAAAAGCAAATAAAGTGGTTGATGCTTTGAGTTGAAAAAGTAATGATTCATTAGCAATGTTGCATTTGGAATGTGATCCTTTGGTAAAGGATTTGATGAACTTTGGCATAGAATTTGTTGGTGTAGGAAGTTCTTCTGTTTTGTTTCAGGTATCAGTGAGATAATCACTATCAGATAGAATCAAGCAAGCACAGAAGCAAGACAGTGAGTTGCAGAAAAAGGTAGAGCTGATTTAGAAAGGTAAGTTGCCTGAATTCAACATTGATAATGATTGTGTTTTGAGATTTGGGAAGAGATTGTGTGTGCCTTGTGATTCACAGTTAAAGAGAGAGTTGTTATGTGAAGCTCATAGTTCTCCGTTTTCAGTTCATCCAGGAAGTACTAAGATGTATAGACATCTTCAGGAGTATTACTGGTGGGATGGAATGAAAAGAGATATTGCTGATTTTACTGTGAAGTGTTTGACTTGTCAACAGGTTAAAGCAGAGCGGAAGTTACCGAAAGGGATGCTTCAGCCTTTACCAGTGCCAGAGTGGAAATGGGAGAATATATCCATGGACTTTGTTGTGGTATTACCGAAGACATCTCGAGGTAATAATGCAATCTGGGTTATTGTTGATCGCTTGACCAAATCATCTCATTTCCTTTCTATACGATATACTTTTTCCCTAGATCAACTTTCCCATTTGTATCTTAAAGAGATAGTTAGGTTACATGGAGTTCCACTCTCCATTGTATCTGACCGTGATCTCAGGTTCACTTCTAACTTTTGGAAGGTCCTTCAGAAGTCGTTGGGTACTGTATTAAATTTTAGTAAAGCTTTTCATCCTCAATCAGATGGGCAGTTAGAACAAACAATTTAGACCTTGGAAGATATTCTACGATCTTGTTAGATGGATTATCAGGGAAGTTGGGACCAACATCTTTCTTTGGTTGAGTTTTCATATAATAACAGTTTTCATTCCAGTATACAGATGGCACCATTTGAGGCGTTATATGGGAAGCGGTGTCGAACTCCAGCTTTCTGGGATGAAGTGGGTGAAATGAAGTTGATGGGACCAGAATTGGTAGAAGAGTTGGCATAAAAAGTTCATCTGATACAAAAACACATGAGAACAGTTCAGAGCAGGCAGAAGAGTTATGCGGACAACAGGAGGAAGGATCTATCTTTTGAGGTAGGTGATCATGTTTTTCTCAAAGTCTCACCATGGAAAAGTGTGATGCGATTTGGTAAGAAAGGAAAGCTGAGTCCAAGGTTCATTGGACCATATGAAATTCTGGAGAGAGTTGGATCAATTTCTTACCGAGTAGCTTTACCTCCGAGTTTATCTCAGATACACAATGTTTTTCATGTTTCGATGCTGAGAAAGTACATGCCAGATCCATCTCATGTTTTGAGTCCAGAGGTAGTTCAGCTGGAAGAGAACCTATCTTATGAGGAACAACCGGTCCAGATTCATGACCACAGGGAGCAAGTGTTACGGAATAAGTTGATTAATCGGGTAAAGGTTTTGTGGAAAAACCACATGATTGAAAAGGCAACATGGGAATCTGAAAATGCAATGAGGGATAAGTACCCCCATTTATTCGATAAGTAAATAAATTGCGGGGACGCAATTTTCTAAAGGGGGGAAGGATGTAACATCCCAAGTAAGTAATGAATAATAAATATTTTTATCTATGTCTATTAATGAATTAGATAGTGTTTTAGAGGCTTAAAATGAAAATAAATCCAATCTTAAGCATGGAATACACTAATATTCTTAAAAGATTGTTTTACTCCCTTTTGATGGAAAACCCTTTTAAATCAAAATTTTGACAATTTTATAATCTATATTTGTCAAAATAAATATATTCATTATTATTGGGACATTGAAATTTACATTGGATAAATTTTTGGTATTTTTCTGACAATGTTCATTTTTTAATGAATAGTGAAAAATACTGCATTTTACATCAAAAATGCTTTTTCATTTAATTTAATTATATGGTTAGATTATATTTTTAATTGGTCTTAAAGTGTAATATGAATATATTTTTACCATTTAATCCAATGTTGGTCATTAGGATTAATTTCACTTTTAAATTGGTCATAAACTAATGCCAAACTTTTCCTAGATATTGTTTCAAAAAAACCCGCTATTTGTTTTGACAACGGGAATTATTTTTAAATCAATTATTGCAATTTATGTGTTTGGAATTTGGTAAAATGGATTACATATTTGGAATAATAAGGTTCAAATTATGTAATTAAGACTCTTTTGTTTTTGGACATTATGAATAGTAACGACGGTAATTATCTTTAATTATCTTGATTAATGAGTAATCGGGTAGTTAAGGATAATAAAATAATATCATAATAATAAAAAATGAAACCAAAATGTGTCCTAAGGCTACTGGTTTTCTCATGGCCAACCATGGGATGCCTTGTACCAAACTTGGGGGCCCCATGAAATCACTTTTGTGAGAAACTGACTTTTTATCTTTTTATTTTTTAAAGAATATTAAATGTAACAAAGAATGTATCACCTAAGTAAAATATTTTTAATTTTGTCTACATAAATGATCTTCTGGACTATAAATATTAATTAGAAATCTAAAAAGATTTTCTACATCATTGTATTTTTTTATAATTTTTAGACATTAAATAAATTAAATTATTTATGACATCATAATGATGCAGCGATGGCCTCATTATTTGACAATTTAAATAAAATGGAAAGATAATGTAAAATCTAAGACCTACACATGTCCAAAACCTATTGGGTGGGTATATTTCGAACCCTTATCACCTTATCCTCGAATTATATCAATGTGGGACCTTTAAAATCCGAAACCCATTTTAAAATAATGTAACATTTCTTTACTTTCCATGAGTGCCCCTCCTCTCCTCTTATAAAAGGCCCCCACCTCTACCTCCTTACCCACACTCCCAAAGCCTTTGGCTTGGCCAACCTCTGCCCATTTTGTCTCTCCACTTCCCTCTCTTACTCCTTGAAGCCTCACTTTGGGCAGAAGTCTTCCCAAGGAATCCTTTGAGCTCAAACTAAAGGGAGTTACCCGATTTTAAGGTAATCTATTCACTTGAGTACTTTTGTTTTATTTTGCTTCTCCAACCCCCTAAACTCTTTTTATTCATTTATTTTGTAACAAATAAAGTATCTTCAATATACTATGATGTTGTTATAAGAAGTATTTGAGCTACACATACACACACCTACATCTAATGGTTAAAGAACATACTGTTTCTGTGGATGGAAAATTTATGCCTCCCGAAACGATGATTGTTCAATATTCTTTTAACACCCTCAAAGGTGTCCATTAAGATTTCACTATATTTATATATGATATATAATATGTTTATGTTTTCCTTATGCTTCTGTATTTTTCATTTTGAGCATACCTTTATGGTTTCCATTATGGTTAAATGCGATATCTTTATTTAAGGAAGTGCGGACTGCCGCCTCCTCAAAGTGATTTGATTCGTTAAATACCATATGTGGGACGTATAAAGGATGGAACTATGATATTATATATGATATTATACTGGAATTATAATATACCTTTATATCATTATGATTCCATTCTATAAAATACGAAATAAAAATTAAAGTAGCGTTCATGCGTACGTACGGCTTACCGTCTCCATGAACGGTGCATTTCATTTCTTACCTCTAAATGATTATGTAATATTATAAATGCATGCATGTACTGGATATATATGAAATATATGATATCTACATCATGAATACCATTCTGAATATAATGGATACATGAACAACTTGTAATTATAAAGGGCTTATTTTTTACTCAAGTACCAATGATCGTTAAAACGACCGTTATTAACTTAAATAATTACATAGTGTTCATGACATGGAAATAAGTGATATAAAAGGAATAATGAACTTGAAAAAGGTTCTTAAACAAGTAGAAATTAACTCAAGTTTATTATTCAGGAGATTAAAGAACGACCGAGTCAAGTCGGACTCGAGGTATGGGACTTCATCTCAATCTCCTTTCATTGAGGCATATTTTTTTTTTATACGCAACCTTCTTTTATATGGTGTATAAACACCTTTGACTTTTATGTTTATTCAAAAGGAATATTTTTTTTATACGAAGCATTTACTAAATGACAAAAGGGAATGTTTTTGTCGTACGTATGCGGCGACAACGACTTCTCCACCGTCGTGATCATTATTTGAGTTTCGGCTTCCTCTACAAGCCATACCTTCTTTTTAAAAGAAAAATAAATACCATGTTTTACTTTTATTTTATTTTGGTATTGAAAATGGTTTTCATAATGTTTTTATATCAATGTGTTGTATTGATATCTTGTGATTGAAAGGTGGGAATGTTATGTTTCCTTTATGCATGTTTTATGTGATACGATTATGTTGAGGTTCTTGGGCATTATTATGAAGACGGGAGGTTCCGTGATAAACTAAGGGCGGGTGAGCCCGATATAGCTCTCCAATGCATTGGGTAACGTGAAGGAGTGAAACGTTAAGGTTTCTCCGAAGAGATTTAGGGAATATACTGTGATGGGTATTCCAAACGTAACCAAGAGGGTTACTCCCTACGTAAGAATGTGATGAATGCCTCAAGTTACCTTTATGTCTTATGATTTCTATGATTTATTCATGATTTGATGAGGTATGTTAAAGTGATTATGTTTTGTGGGTAAAGTATGATTTAATTCTTATGTATATATGTACCCATGTTTCCTTTCCATATTTTTATATCCCTTACTGAGCTTTTTATGCTCATCCCAAGTTTCTTGAAATGTTTTTCACAGGTCAAGGGAAAGGTACATGATATGATGATAGTGTCAAGGAAGTGTCAAGAAAGAATCCATGTTTTATTTTAAATATGTTTCCATTGATGGGAAAGAAGAATACTATCTTTATGTAACCACTTTTTTTATATGTGGAATGTAATGCAAGTTTTATGATCTAATTCTCTAAAACTCTAAACCCGAAAAGATTCTCATTGTGTAATCTTGTAATAACTCAAGATTAATTAAGGTTTAATGTTGGGGCCTTATAATGACTACCATAATAGAATCCTCTGTGGGTTTGACGGCGATGACTACTGTTCTTATATCCTATGTGTGTCTAAAAGTATTGACCTTTGTACTTGTATCCTATGTGAGTCCGGCATAGTATCTGGTCTTGTATCCTGTGTGGGTCCGACAGCTTAGCTGGTCTTGTATCCTATGTGGTTCTGACAACTTAGATGAATCAGTGGCTACATCTGATCATCTCTATCGCCTTACGAAGTGTATACCTATGTGAGCTGAGTCTTGACTTCAATGATTATCATCGATGTGATTGACTTGCTTTCCTCTGTGGACTAGGTTTTGTTATCCATGTGTGGACTGAATTGTGCTATCCTTTGTGGACTGAGTTGTGATCTCCTTTGTGGACTGGATGGTGCTTGGGCACGAGAGTTGGAGACAAACTGTAACTGATGACTTAGATATATGTATGGGCATATACCTAAGTAGTGTTGTTGATACTTTGTGATTGTATCTTTCCTTTTTGGTTTATCCTTCGTGGATTCTGAGAGACCTTTGGGGGTCTCGGGGTCCCTACTGAGTATCATATACTCACCCCTGCACGGGTTATACCCACACTACATTGTGTTGGATGCAAACAACGGGAAGCACTCAACGAGGTGGAGGCTTGTGGAGTTGGACGGTACCCGGAGGTGGACCACTTGGCGGGGCATACACGGAACGGACGGCCAGACCCGAGGATCCGAGGAGACTATCTGTACCCACCCGTCAGGTGGTATTTCTAGAGGATGACTCGGTGTTGTTGTTTTACTTACTGCTATTGTACTTTACTTTCAGTTGTACTGTACTTTCAGTTGGTTTTGTATACTGGACCATTTACTTTTTCAGCACTTACCTTGTACCCAGTTTTACTTTGTGCTTTATTCACTTGCATACTCTGTTGTGTTTTTGTTTACTTTATAAAAGGCAATGTCTTCCCCTTTTTATTGAGATTTACGCCTTTGGTGCTAGTTGCCAGCCCCTGGCCTATGGAAGGCGGGCTTAGGGTAGCCACGGTACGGGCCCCAAGGACGGGTCGTGACATTTATCATGGTAAGTGGTGGTTTTAGATATCCAACTCACTAATTGAGGAATTAGAGTCTAGCTAGAACAAGGATTGAAACTTCAAGGAAAAGATTCATTTTTTAGTTATTAAAAACATCAAGTTTTATTTAAATGGAAACATGATTTAGGAAAGAAATATTTTATTTGTGTTGGTCACTTCCTTACACCTAACCCACCTAGCCATTATCTCACCATTGATATAGTTCTTAACCTAGTTATGTTTGGATCATTGACTTATAACTCATTCGGGCCAAGTGAAAGGATGTGACCACCACTAAAGAACACGATACGGTATACTAAGGCATGCCTAAAATAACTTGGGGAAATAATTCAACTCCAAAGTTATGGAATATCTCATTATCAACTGGAATACAAGTGAGAATAGTATGGACCGCCTCCTTTTTATATCTCACTACCCATATAACATTCCATAGAATTACTAGGCATAGAAGAAATTAATAGGTAAGAATGTCTATAGATGAAAACAATAAGAAAATTCCCAAAAACATGGATCTTTAAAATAAATCATTGAATCATGTTTAACAAGTTTTGTAAAGTAATCCAAAATTATCACACAGTGTAAAAAAGATATTTTTAGAATTAAAGATTTATAAAAACCTATTTCTTTAGAGTACCATAAATCATAGGTTTAAAGTATGGTTTAAATATTGTTTTATAACACCATAAGGAATTACTATAAAATTTTTACACCTGATATAATAAATTAACTTTAAAAAACTTTATTTCATGGTTTAAAAATAAATTTTAAGATTTATTTTCAACTTAGTAAAAATTGGCAACATGAATTTCCCAGATATAACTTTGAAGTTCACATAAGGGTTAATAACTTCCTAACTTAAACATTGAAGAGACTTAATATCCAATAACCATTAAATAATCCTCCAAATATCACTAAAAAGCCCCTAATAATCAATTCAATTCAATTCCATAATCCAAAATAACTTAAATAACCTAATCACTATAAATAAATAACATTAAATCCAAAATAAACCAGGAAGATTACTCAAAAAATATCCCAATACCATCATCTCCAAAATAACAAATTTAAACAACCCAGATCACAAACTAATCCCAATCCAAAATTATATAAACCCTAGAGTAATTCACACACCAAACATTTAGAATAAAAGTAATAAAATAAAGTAATAAAACAATACTCTAGTGATTCTTTTAGAAAATGGTAGGTAAATCCCTAAGCTTAGAAGTTATTTCACTATCTCGTGGTGAAATAAAAATTCTAAATTCATGAACAAGGAAAGGGAAATCAAAGAAGAATAGGGTTTAAAGAGACAATTAGAGAAATATGATAAAATACATTAGATTTTTTTGGAGAAACCCATTGATTCTATTGGTAAAATATTTTTGGAAATAGGATTTGAATTTCACATTTAAATAATTTAAAGTGAACATGAAAGGTTAATTCAAAATTAAATAAAGAATAAAATAAAAAGATATTAAAGTGATGAAATCGATGAATCAATAATTGATAAATTCGATATGAGTTAAAAAATACCAAAGTAAGTTAATTTTGAAAATGATGGATTTGAATTTATAAAATTATGTGAATCAATAATTAATAATGCAAATAGATAAAGTAAATAGTGAGAAAACACAACTGATAAGGAGATATTAAATATCTTAAGATGATCCCCTATATATCTACCCCTTGGCATGATAGGTTAATGATATCAATACCTTGATCAAATCAGTGATCAAGAAACCTTCCTCTCATAATTTTGGTTTGTGATCACCCACTTTAGCTTCATAATTATTCAAAAAACTTGCACCTAAATTTTATAGAGTGATAAGCCATTGTAGAAAGGTGATAAGAGGAGAGTTTTTTTCTTTTAAAAACTCATTATAATACTTCTCACAAATATATTGAAAGAATGGTTGCAATTTGGGTTGAGAGATTTGTTAGAAAGGGTGATATCATTGAGATCTTGAGAAATTAAGAATGGAACTTTGAGAGGTTTTGAGCAATTTAGTGATTCAGCATTAGATTGATTCAAGATAATTGTTCAGAGAAAGTGTTATCTTCTAAGAGACCAAGGGGATCCTTTTATAGGCTCTAAGAGGTGTGGGATCCTTATAGAATTTATTGAGTGTGATGAAACCAAATAAGACCACCATAAATTCATTTTTGACTACACTAAATTCATTCAAAAATTATTGGCTTCGATGCCATCAGATACCTAGTATCCTCTATCAGATAGTCAGTGGGCTACCTAGAACTGGGAGAGCTACATGAAGTGGCATAGAAAATCTGGCACACCTCTATTGGTTGGCTATTGGATTTATGTTGGAATACCCTACTACTATCTTCACCCCCAGTTGGCTACTCAGAATCCACTGACTGTCTGGTGAGTCTTCTGCACATAAGGGCTAATTCCATCATGGAATCGGATAGTCAGTGCTATCTACACAACTTTATATCCAAGATTGTCCTCCTCCAATTACTTCCAATGACATATTCTTCTAACATGATTCCAATTAATTTAAACATTAAAGGCGATATGAACAATCCTTCAATAAATATTCAAGACATATTTAATATTTCATTGAATTTTATCAATTGATATTCAAACTAAACATTGAAACTAATTTAAAATAAATTGTTAGAAACAAAAGTGAGTGTTTGTGATCATGAATAAACTATAAGATATAGAGGTATAATAATATTCCTATATTGATGATCAATAACACTTAACATAAAAAAGATATATTAAATGTAAATCAAGATTAAAATTTATAGCAATTTAATTAAATATTTCAATAAGATAAGGTATTTAACATGCTTCATGAGATAAACTAAAAGATATTCATGATTCTTTAAGAGAGGCAGTACGTCATGAAAGAAATTTATTGGATTAGTCAAATAATATCCTTATTTTGATTCTCAAAAATAATGATTTTTATAATTATAATGAATTTAATGTTTTATGATAACTATTTTCTAGTAAAATTGTGAAAATTTGAGAAGTTTGGATCTACCACCTCCATCTAATTATAGTTATAATAAGCTATCATTAGTTTTATCATGATACCACTACAAGATACCATCAGGTCAAAAAGCTACCACTAGTTCAACTATAAAAATTCTAGGATATACTATGTGGTTTTTATACCATCAAATGGAGCTACCACCATTTCTAATTAAATATATCATTACTAGATGCTATTATTGCTCGATGATATCATCTATTCAATGGTGTTACTTCCAATACAGCATAGATACCTTCAAGGAAAATCTATTTCTATAATTAAATGAGTCTACCATTAGGGGAATATACCATCACATGGTGATACTATTATGAAGAGCTACCATCAGATGAGATACCATCTAAAAGAGTTTCTACCAGTGAAGAGCTACCACTGGAGATCTACAATAGTTGTCCAGAGTTAATTTAAAAATTAATTATATAATAGATAGTTTATGTATTTAATGATGGATAGAATCATGTGGATTTATGAATGATTATTCTTAAACAAATCCATGGATTCCTTAAAGACAAAGTTATACTATTCAGAATATGTTTCTCAGTACGAGGATCTAAATTATTCAATTATTATCCTATAATGGATAATTTTACCTAAAGCACTATAAATTCAGAAGAATATACCTCATGTGTGTAATGGGTGTGTGTAACATGCATGGACATAGAATCATAACTCTCATACGCTAGAACAAAAAAGAATACAAAGAGACACATGCATGTGGAAGAACCCTGGAAAATTACAAAATAAAAACAGAAGGATTTTTTAGACCTCTACAAACCCCTATTTTCCTACAATTTTTGAGAAACTTGTTCTAGAAACTTCAATTTTCAAACTCAAGGACAACTGAACAACCAAATATATTTGAATTTAGTAGCACTACATATTCTAATCTCTAACCTATTTCCCTTTTTAATTATTCTTTACATTCAGTATATGTTTTGTTTTACTCTTTTTATCTATAAAAAATAATCTCCTATGATAAAATAGAGATTTATTGATACTCTCACTCTATTTTATTTATTTTTATTACCACTTAAAACTATGGAAGATGTCGTGTGTGACCTTTACTTGTTTTATCCCGTGTATAGCTATGGAAGAGGATTTGTTTCTAGACAACCTTGTGTGATGCTATTTGTAAAACTTGGTCCAGGTTATGGATTGGTTTGTTTTATAATAAAATACTTGGTAATAGGTGATTTCCATGTTAACGGGATTAAGTCATCTTGAGACTGAACCCCTTGTTTAAATTATATTGTGCTTTATCAGTTTTTTTAATCAAACTAGTTTCATTTTTCAAAACTTCTAAACAAAACTTTACTCTGATGGTAAACTTAAATTAGTGTTTTATATATAATGTGTGATACTATTATACTAGTTTATAAAGTTAAATTATTTTCAAAATAATTTTAACTAATCTTTGATCAAGATTTTGAAAATATTTTCATAAGATCAAAATATATAATTCAACTATTTTTTTAACAGGGTGTTTTTATTAAAATTAGTGGATATAAGTTTTAAATTTGTATTTAAATAGAAATTTCATTGGAAACTCAATTAACCCCACTCAAATCTTGATTTTTCCACTGATGCAAACATTTGGTAGCAGATCCTTTTTAAAAATAATTTTTACTATGATTTAGTTTTACCTAAAGATATTAAATTTTTGTTTTATCTAAATTTATATATTTATGGATAATACTAATCTTGAAGGAACTACCACTAATATACCTCCTTATTTTAATGAAAATAACTATGATAAATGAAATATTAAAATTAAAATTAATATAGAGAGCATGGGATTTACTGAGGATAAATATAAAATCCTTAAAGCTCCTAGAGAAGATTAGAGTGATTCCACTAAGGATTCCTATGATTGAAAATATAAAGAAATGATTTCATAGTACTATTCCTTAATATAGGATGAGTTTAATAGAATATCTACCTATTATAATACTTTTAAAATTTGGGATAATCATGTTGTATCTAATGAAGGAACTTCCAGTGTTATTGAAATGTGCTTAAATACTTATACTATTAAGTATGATGCTTTTAAGATGAATATTGATGAATCTATTTATAATATTTATCTTAGGTTCAATGAAATATTCAACATGATACATGCACTTGGAAATGAAATTTTTTACAAGGATTAAGTCATGAGAATTTTGAGATGCCTACTAGATAGATGGATAGGAACCACTATTTCCATAAGAGAATCATGTAACATTAGTAGGTAACTAGTGAAAGAACTCCATGTAAAAGTCATGATGTATGAAGAGTAACTATAATTAAATAATGAATAATATGATGAAACCAATAGTAATTCAGTAGCATTCAATAATCATGACTCAAAAGTAAAAGATAATATCCAAGATGAAATTTTAAGTGATGATGAATCACAATATGATAATGATGAAGAGGTGAATCACTTAGCCATACATTTCAAGAAGTTCTATAAAAATAAGAATTTCTTCGAGAAATTTAACTATGGAAGTAACTTTGATAGAAAAAAAACTGGAGAAAATGGTGTAAAATGATGATTCTACCAATTATGTAACCTACTACAAGTGTAAAAAGAAAGGACACATCAAAGTAGACTGTCATAATCTTAAATATAAGAAAAAGTATGATGACATGGGAAAAATATACAAAATGGATATAAAAGACACATGGAGTTCCTCAAAGGATAGTTCAAGTGAATTATACTCAAGAATATAAGACAAAAATGATAGAGCCAATATGTGTTTTATGATGAACACATTTGAGGTATTGAATGTTTTTCCTAAATATTCTTCTCACATTTCAAAAAAAATTGAGACTAAAAAAATAATATAGAAAATATGACCAGTGATGATATATTATAATATTTTAATATGATGAAAGAGACATTTAATGAATTTAAGTTAAAATATAATATTTTAAAGAATTAACATGCTATGTTTTCTCACTTTAAAATAGATCTTACTATAGAAAAGGATAATAATGCACAATTTCTTAAGAAAAATAATGAACTGAAAATATATAATGAGAAGATAAATAAATATATTGAGATATTTAATAATGGAAAAAATATAACCCAAATTCTTGGTAAAAAAACTACTACTAAATAGACTGAAAGAATTGGTTACCAATTTGTACAGAGAAGAATTTATAAAAAAAAATTGTCCCAAGTTCTTGTTATGATTTTTCTATTAGTGGTTCTTATTCTACTAGACCTAATAAAGTTTTAATTTAAAAAATTATAAGGTATGATTATAAGAAACTATTAAAATATTTATATATTCCTAAATCCTTTATTACTAACATTTCTAGACCTAAGAAAATATGGGTACCAAAATCATTTCTAATTTAAATCTCTTTTCTAGGAAACCTGCCTGAGAAGTTCCAATGACCACTTATGGTATATAGACAGTGTATGTTCTAAACATATTACTAGAGAATACTCAATTTTCAAGAAACAAATTAAGGTGAATAATGGACATGTTACTTTTGGTAAAAATTCCGAAGGAAAAAAATAATAGGACTCTGTCAAATTAGCAACTCTAGTACTATTTTAATTTATAAAGTATTATTTATAGATGGATTAAAATATAATCTGATTATAATTTCACAATTGTGTGATGGTGGTTACTATGTTAATTTTTAAAATAATTCTTTCAAATTATTTGGTTCCAAACATGCTTTGTTTTTTAATGTTATGTGAAATGATAATGTTTATGTTGTTGATTTGAATTCGTTATTTTCTTAAAATTTTATTGTTTAATTAACTTTTACAAAGAATATTGGATTTTTAATAAGATAATAGTTTATTCCAATATACACTCACTTAGAAATATTAATAGGAAGGGATTATTCAAGGATCTACCAGAATCTAGAATTCTCAATAGACAGAGTATGTAATCTCAGTCAAAGGGGAAAGCAGCACAAAATCTCTTTCAAACCAAATAAAGAAGTATAAAATTATCAAACTTAGGAGTTGGTTCATAAGGATTTTTTCTAACCTTATAGAGTTTCAAGTTTAGCAAGAAAAAAATATACCTATGATATAGTGGATGATTATTCAAGATATACATGTGTAGTTTACCTTAATCTTAAAAGTGAAGTTATTTCCTATTTTTTAAAATATGAAAAATCTATAGAAAATATTAGGGGACCAAGAATTAAGAATTTAATAAGTGATCATGGTCATGAGTTTAAAAATCAAGATCTTGAATCATTATGATCATAACTTGGCTATAGTCATAACTTTTTTACTCTTAAGACCCCATGGTAGAATGGTATAGTATAATAAAGAAAAAACCCCTTTAATAGATTTCTCATACCATGTTTAATGATTATGATTTGCCTATTTATTTTTGGGTAGAAGTTGTGAACACCGCTTGAAATATAATTAATATAATTATAATTAGACTACTTTTAAAGAATACCCCATATAAATTATGGAATTGTAGAAAACCAAAAGTTAATTACTTTAGAGTTTTGGGTTTCAAAGTCTTTATAATCGATACAAATGATAATTTAGATAGGTTTGTATCAAAAAGTGATAAAGGAATTTTCCTTGTATATTCTACAACTAGTAAATCAAATAGGGTATTTAATAAAAGGACAAATATTGTGAAAGAATCTATAAAAGTCAAGTTTGATGAAACTAATCCACATGAGCCTAATAACCCTTTATAAAATCTAGAAATTAATGTTAAACCTAGTGAAAATTATTCCAAAACTCTTTTAGGAAAATCTCCCAGTTCTTATAAAAAGATTAAACCCAAACCTGTAGATGGAAGTGAAGTGTAGAACACTTCTATTCCAAGAATAGTTAAGACTCATAAATATCATCCCTTATATCATGTTATTGGTAACCTAAATAAAGGAACTCGGATTGGTTCTTCTCTTAGAAACCAAGTTGAACATCAAGCTTTATTATCACATCTTAAACCTAATAACATTAATGAAATAATTAAATATGAATTCTAGGTAATGTAAATTCAATGAGAGTTAAATCAATTTGAAATAAATAGAGTATAGGAAGTAGTTGAAATACCCAAGGACTATATAACCATTGGCACTAAATGGGTATTTATAAACAAGGTTGATGATTCAAGAACAATAATTGAAAATAAATATAGACTGGTTTCATAATGATATGGTTAAGAAGAAGGTATTGACTATGAGGAAACATTTTCTCCAGTAGCTAGACTTGAATCTATCAGAATATTACATGCCTATGTATCATATTTTAATTTCAAATTATATCAAATGGATGTAAAGAGTGTATTCTTAAATGTTTATATATTTTAGGATGTTTTTATTGAACAACCCCCAAGATTTCAAAACCCTCACCTTCCAAATCATTTTTTTAAATTAACAAAAACTTTATATGGTTTAGAAAAATCTCCAAGATCTAGGTATGATAGGATCAACTAATTTTTATTTTAAAAAATTTTACTAAATGAATAGATGACCCTAATTTATTTATTAAAATAATTTCAAATCATGTCTTAGTTTTACAAATCTATGTTGATGATATTATTTTTGTATCTTCAAGAAATTATTTGTGCACTAAATTTTTAAAAATTATGAAAAGTGAATTTTAAATGAATTTGATGGGTGAACATAAATTCTTTCTTGGTTTTCATATTTTTTAAAATAAATATGTAATTATTTTAAATCAAATGAATTACACTAAATATATTCTAAAAAATGGTATGGATATTACTAATGGTAGTGATACTCTCATGAGCATCAGTTGTAAATTGGATCTTGTTGAAACTAAGAAATTGGTTGATCAAACCACTTACAGAGGTATGATTAGAAGTTTACTATACTTTACTGCTAATTTTCTTGATATAATGTTTAGTCAGTTTATGTGTGCCCATTTTCAAGAAAACCCAAAAGAGTTGCATTTACTTTATGTCAAAAAAACTTTTAAATACCTCAAAAGTAAACCAATTTAGGAATCTTTTACTCTAGAAGAAAATAATTTTATCTATTTAGTTATTCAAATGAATATTTTGGTGGTTTTAATTTAGGTATAAAAATAACCTCAGGATCATGAAACTTTTTAGGAAAATATCTATTTTCATGGTGTAGTAATAAATAGAATTCAGTTTCATTATCCACTGTTGAAGCTAAGTATATAGCTTAAAGTAGTTGTTTTTCATAGATTTTATGGATAAAACACACTTTACTGGACTATAGATATCAATTTCAACATTTTCCTATAAATTGTGACAATACAAGTGCTATAAATATTTCCAAGAATCCTATGTCTCATTCTAGAAAAAAAACATATTGATATAATACATCACTTTTTGAGATACCATTTTCAAAAATGTGATATAACTCTTGAATTCATTGGAATTGAATATAAACTTGCTAACATACTCACAAAACCTATAAATTTTGAGAGATTGAGCTATATTATACATGAACTTAAAATGATAAGGTTTTTTTATCCTTTTATTCTTAAATTTATTTTAGTTCTGGTAGAGAAAAATCACAAGACTAGTACTACCATGGATGATCTAATATTGGTATCTACCATGGATGATCTACTTTTAGTGTATACCATGGATGATCTACCATCGGTATCTACCATTTTTATCTACCATTGTTGGTCTACTATGAGGATCGGTCATTTTTTCATGCTATAGTGATGATCAATCATTACATACTATTATTACTATGCTACCATCACGATTCTACCGTGACATAGTATCATTACATGATACCATGACTTGGTACCATAATGTAATACCATTAGGATATTACCATGAAAAACTACCATTGTATACTATTGTGAGAATGTATCATTCATCCTATTATTCCTAGTGCCACTATTTCTATTATCTATAATTAAAATCTATTATAAAATTTATTTATTTTGATTAATTTTATACTTATTTAATTTTTCGATTTCAAAATCCTTAAATGATAAAATATTAATTAAATTTAGAATTTAAGAACCCTATCTCACATGCCTATTTTAAACCCTTTCTCTCTTTCTCTCTTGACTCGTGAACTTCCATATACTTTCTTCATCCCTAAAAATAGTTTGAAACTGGTGTGATTGAAGCATCTTTTTAGATTTCTTGATGAGCCGCATCCCTTAAAGAAAGATATAGGTGAATCAAGTCGACCTGTTATAGAACCAAAGAATCCCTAGGTTGTGTCACAAGTTTTTTTCATTGAGAAAGAAATAGATTTCATGTGGTTAGATTTGAGAAAGTTGCTCATGTGGAATGTGATACAACACATGTTATGTATTGGGAAGAAAAATTTTAGCATCATGAGGTATTAGGATATATTTTTATTATTTCCTATGAAAATAGGATATAATATTAATTTATTTGGATATATGATGGTTCCTATAATGGAGTTAAGTAATCCATCCTCAAGATCAAACTTCTTGGCCTACCCTAAATTGATATCAGTTATGTTAAATGTTAAAGGTTTGGTACCTAAAAGAGAAGATAAAATGAATAAGTGTGGTTTTTTATAACAGATTTAGGTAACTTTAAAGAGGATGAGGGTTAATTGGAAACCTTGGATGAATAAGTGGTTTGTTGATAATAATAATCTTTATGAGAAGTTTAACCCAGTGCATAATCCTACCAGAATAAGAGATATGGTTGACCATGGCTTGGAACCATATGAGTTTATGGTGTATTCTTCATATTAAAATGCTAAGGTGGAAGTGTAAAAATATATAGATGAGGAAGAGGAATTAGTGGTTGGTTCAATGGAAGTGGGAAGTGCGGCTGATGTGTCTAAGATCCCCATGGTATATTATATATGAGAGAGTACTCCTCTTTATCTTCCTACTAGAGAGAGTTTTATGAAATAATATAATGTGGGAGAAGAGGATTAATTCTCTAATGGTGATCAAATTGATAGATCTTCTTCAAAGACTCAATAGGATATGGTTGTACTTTTAGATGATTTTGAGTATGATAATAATGTAGGTGATGAGTATAAGAAGTTTCACCCTTATCTGATTGTTACTGAGTCCAACATATCTACCAATAGAGAGTGAAAGGGTATATATACTTATGATTTAGCCATCCATGACTATATTTATAGATATATTCAGGATACTCAGGATTATGTATTTCATATTTCCTTAGATAGTGATGAAGATGGAGCAGCAGGTAAGGAGGGAAATCTCTTGGATTTCTCAGCTTGATTTAGAGTATTCTAAGTCCAATGATGATTATGATGATCAGGGAAGTCCACCAGAGCATGTTGGACCTTCTATTTTGGTTGAGAATAGAGATCATAATAGGTCATTGTTAGATAGTATTGATGCAAAAAATCATTTAGAACCTTTTCTTATAAGGTACCTAATATGAAGAGTAGACTTGATTATGCTTTTATGCTTATTCAGGAGAGGAATCCTACTCCTCTTTCTTCTCCTACTAATTCTAGTTATGTGAAAAAGGACGATCGGGGTGCATTTAAGAAAATATTACTATCGACACTTGGTGGGACGCTTAGATCTTATTTAGTTCAGAAGATTAAGCTTAGTGAAGTTGGTACTAGGATGATAGTCACCTTGGTCATTGCTTATATCCAGCACAAAATGTTCTTGAAGATGTAATGTTTGAAAATTGAGAATAAGAGGCTGGCAGAGAAAATGGATGTCATCCAGAGCACTATGGAGGATATGAGTGTCCATTTTACTATGAGGGAGATATCTCTTTTGGAATGACTAGAGTCTTTCTCTACTCCTAGATCTTCTTCTTTTAGAGATCCTCCTACTTCTACTCCTTCTTTAGTGGATGCTAATCTAATCTGATCCATAGTCAGAGAAGAGATACATATTGTGATGGGTGATATCTTTTCTTCCCACTATAATGAGATTATCCAAATAAGATATCATGGTGATCACATTTATAAACTGGTTAGAGAATGTATAAATGAGTTTATGAGTTATATAGAGTATCTCTAAATCCGTTTAGTATTATATATCATGTATTTATACCAAGAATGAGCTTAATTCTCATTTTATGTTCTTGGATGAGAATTTGAGAATGCATCATGTGACCAGAGCCTTCAAGGAGTAAGTGACCCAGTTGAAGACCTTGGCTCCCCTGCTCAAGTTGTTCATGGAATAGAAGGTCGGTTTCTTCATGGGTATGGAGCTTGGTGGTTGAGTGATCACTTAGTTTTTAGATCTTATAGAACCCTTTTTATACACCACCAATATAGCTATCATTTCACCTTCTTCTATCTCTTTGACCAAATCCATTTTTTACCTCTGTCCACACCCTTTCAGACAAAATTTATTACAGTTTGTCCTTTTATACTTACACCTATTAAATCTTTAAGGTGGATCGGGCTTGTGGCATCTACTATAGTGTTTCATCCTTTTGTACCTCTAACTCCTCTTGCCCCTCTTATTTCTAGAAAAGGAAAGGATCCAATAGATCCTACTTCTAGTCGGGCTGCGAATGGTTCATCATACATTGATTAGGGTTTTGATAGTGATTTTCTTTGACTTTTCATTCTTTTGTGATGTAATATTATAACCTTGATATATATAATGATAACCCCCTTATCCTTATATCGGTTGTTTAATTTCTTATTCTTTTTCTCTTTTTTATAATCCCAAAAGTGGGAGTATTGAATGTCATTTGAGTACTTATATAGAATAAATAAAATTAACCTTGATTAATTGTTAAGTATATTGTATTCATTCTATTCATATGTTATTCATCTGTTAAATATTTTCCATATGGTTATGAATGTCATGATTTTTATCATAAAAAAGGGGGATATTGTTGAATTTTTTCAAGAACCCCCTTATTTTAATTCTCTTAAATCATGTTTGTTGTGTTTCTAATTAATTTAGTGTTTTATGATAATAAAATATTTTCTGGAAAAAATTATGAAAATTGGATAAGTTTAGATCTGTTGTCACCATCTACCGTTGGTTATAATTATCTACCATTAGATGTATAATGTTACCACTCTAAGCTATTGTCATGTCAAGAATATATTGTAAGTTCAACTATGTGATCACTAGGATCTACCATCAGGTTGTACTACTATCAAGTGGAGTTGCCACCATTTATAATTAGAGTTATCGTTAGCTTCTTATACCGCTACTCGATGCTACCGTTAGTTCAATAGTTTTACTTACAGTACAATAGAGCTACAAAAAAGAAAAATCTACCACTACCACTATATGAATCTACTTCCATGATCATCTACCATCACACGGTGATAATGTTTTGAATAGATATTGTTAGATGAGCTACCATTCCGAAGAGCTACCACCAGTGAAGAAATACTGCCAGAGAATTACAGTCACTATCTAGAATTAATTTAAAAATTAATTATTGCATATCTATTTTAAGAATTTTATGTGAGAAAAAATCACTTGGATTTAAGAATGAGTATTCTTAAACAACTCAATAGTTTTCTTAAAGATAAATTCATACCTTTCCTGGTTTATTACATAGTACGAGGATCAATATTATTATATTATTATCTTGTAATGGATAATTGGACTTGGAGAACTGTAAATTTAAAATAATCACCCTCATGCACGTAATGGGTGTGTGTAACATGAATGGACACAGAATCATATAATCTTATACACTGGAACAAAAACGGATACAAAGATACATATGTGTGTGGAAGAACCCTTGACAATTTCTAACTAAAACATAAGGATTTTCTAGACTTCTATGACCCCCTATTTTCCGGTAATTTCTATGCATCTTGTTTTAGCCCCTTCTAAAGTAAAATTCAAGGAGTACTGAACAACTAAGGCTATAAATATTGAGTAGCACTACATATTATCATTTATAAACTCTTTCTATTTCAGTTTATTCTTTATATTCAAGTTGTGTTTTGTTTTACTCTTTTTATTTGTAAAACACAGTATCTAATGCTAAACTGGAGATTTCTTAACACTATCGCTATATTTTATTCATTCTTATTCCCAAGTACAACCATGGAAGAGATTTCATGTGACATGTACATATTTTATCCCATGTATGACTATAGAATAGGTTTTTTTTTCTAGATAGTCTTGTGTGTTGTTGTTTGTGAAACTCAATCTAGGTTTTGGATCAGTTTATTTTATAATAAACAACTTGGTACTAGGTGATTTCCAAGTGGAGTTAATTAAGTATCATCTTGATACTGAACCCCTTTTTTGAATTCTTCTATTCTTTATCAGTTTTTTTTTGTTTTCTATTATTTTGATTTAGTTGAGATCAAGATTTTGAGAATCTTTTCAAAAGATCAAATTATATAATTATACTATTTTTTTAACTATTAGTTTTTATTAAAATTGATTAATATGAGTTTTAAAATTGTTTTTAAATATAAATTTCATTAGAAACTTAATTCACCCCCACCTCTTGAGTTGTCTACCTGGATCGATAACATTAATAAGAGAAAAACATTTAACATGGAATTTTAATAAATCCCCTTTTATAAATCAATTAATAACTAAATAAAGGTTCAAAAGCATTATTAACCACTAAATAAAAGTATAAAAAATTATTAATCACTAAATAAAAGTTCAAAAACATTTATTCATTTGAAAACACCAAAAATGAATAAAATTATCCCCCTTTATAAAATAAAATTTTCATAAAATTTATCCCCATTTAAGTATAATAAATTCAACAAATATCTCCCCCTTTATGTTTATCAAAAATAAAACAAGGAGAGGAAAGTGAAACTTTAAGAAAATATTAAGGGAGAATTTGAAAATGTAAACATATAGATTTTTAAATAAAGTTTTCAGAGAGAAAAATATCTTGAAAATAAGAATAAAAAAGATTTTGAAAATAATTCTTAACACTGAAACTCCCCATTAAAGGATAGGGAGATAGGGGGAGAAAAAATGGTTTATAATATAAAGAAAAAATAAGTTAAAAATAAAGAGAAATATAATAAAAATAAATGAATAAAGAAGAAAATAAAATTTGGTACATGCCTTTACCATGGTACAATTTTTACTCATGGAATGTTTTTACCTATATTGATTGAATGATATTAGAGAGGTTCCATTTAAATTTAAAACGTATCTTGAAATCAACTTTCATTGGAATTTCATCCAAGACAACTCAAGAAAATATGTTAGAGAGGAAAGTATATAAAATATTTTTACTTATCATTAATCTTCCTTTAAGAGAGATTAAAATAAACCATTTTGAAAAATAAGATGATCGTATTCATAATTACTCATATGAATTTTGAAAAAAAATAGTCTTTAAAAATAGTTTTTAAATAAATAATAAAATATTAAAAAATCATAAATTTATGATAAATAATAATTTTTTAAGGAATAATTATTTTTGAAATTTGAAAATATGAGAAAACACTTTTTCAAAAAATTGAAGACAAAATATCTCTCTTAAAGAAATTTTCAGAATTAAAAAGAGATAAGGATCCCCCTTAAATGATACCACAAGTGAGATAAAGGGACCATACCCAAGATAAGATAAAAATATAAAACAATAAAAATCAAACTTTATAAAGATTTAAAAATATTTTAAAAAGAAAACTCAAGATAGCCAAATATCAAATGAACAGGTTTCACAAGAAAACCATTCCTAATTCACTTTTAATTAATTTGAAATGATCAAGGACTAGATGTTTGGTAAAAATATCAGAAATTTGATATTCCACTCGAACAAATTCCAATAATATATCACCTTTTTGAAAATGATCTCTTAATAAATGGTGCCTAAGGTCAATTTTTATGGTATGAGAGTTCTTGATAGAATTTTTGGAGATATTAATGGCATCGTTGTTTTCTCACTTAATAGGGATATTTTCAAAATTAAGCTTTAAGTCTAAGAGAGTTTTTTGTATCCATATTAATTGGGTGCAACAACTGGCATCGACAATATATTCCACTTCAGCTGTAGAAAGATAAATTGAGTTTTTCTTCTTACTAGTCCATGAGAAGAGAGATTTTACAAGTAGGTGGAAAGTCCCACTTGTAATTTTCCTATCTAGTTGAAATCCTCCAAAATTAGAATTGAAAAAATAATTTAATTCAAAATAAGTTCCTTTTGGATAAAATAAAATGAGACTTTTATATCCTTTTAAGTAATGAAAAATCCTTTTGACTAATTTGAGATGAGATCCCTTTAGATTTGATTGAAAATGATCACAAATTCTAACACTGAATATTATATTAGTTAGGATAACTTTAAGGTAAAGTATAATACCAATAATACTTATATAAATCTTATTGTCAACCAGACTACCAGCTTCATCTAACATAAGCTTGAAAATTTCACTCATAAGAGTATTAATTTCCTTAGCACGATCCATGCCAAATCATTTTAAGATTTTATCGGTTTATTTTCCTTGTTTTATAAAAATACCGTCATTTCTTTGAGAAATTATAAGACTAATAAATAATTTTCATTCACCCATAAAGCTTATTTAAAATTCTTTTCTCATTAAATTAGAAAATTCAAAATAGATATATTTATTAGTAGATTCAAAAATCACATCATTAATGTAAATTTGAATGATTAATAAATCATTTGAGTTATGTTTTAAAAAAATTGAATTATATTTTCCCATTTCAAAACCATTTCATAAAAGATTATTTTAAAGTCATTAATACCAAGCCTTGTAGTATTATTTTAAAACATAAAGAGATTTAGATAATTTGAAAATAGAATTTGGAAAAATATAATTTGGAAAAATATAATTTTCAAAACTAGGTGTTTGTTCTAAAAAACAATTTCATTAATAAAACCATTTTAAAAAGTGATTTTGACATCCATTTGAAAGATTTTGAAATTAAGATGAGAGGAAAATTTCAACAAGATTATTATATATTCTAACTAAGATATGGGTGTAAAGGTTTCACCATATTCGATTCTTGGTTATAACCTTTAGATACTAAACAGACTTTATTTCTAATTATATTACCAGAATCAGCTAGCTTACTTCTAAAAACCTATTTAGATCCTATAATAGGATTATCTTTAGGTTTATCCATGAGAGTCCATACATCATTTTGAGTGAATTTATTTAGTTCCTATTGTATGGAAAGAACTCAATTTTCCTTGTGAAGGGAATCATTAATGTTTTTGGGGTTCTAGGTGACAAAGGCAAGGTGTTCAACCTCATTTAAGACCGATCTTATATTATGAGTTCCTTCTTGCAGATATCCAATGATATGTTCAAGGGTATAATATTTAGACCTTTTAAAATAATTTGGATAATGGTTTTAAGAAGATTATTTTTCATCTTAAATTTTTTAGATTGAAAAGGTTCATTTAGAACATCATTTTCAAAAACACTTTGAGAAATATATTCTGGGAAATTTTCATTAAAAATAATATGGATTTATTACTCCCCTATTTTTGTCCTTTGTTTAAGACTTGATATGTTTTTCTTGAGTTGGAGTACCCAATAAGGATTCCTTCATCGGATTTATAATCAAATTTTATAATATTTTATTTTTTGTTTAAAATAAAAAATTTACAACCAAAAACTTTAAAAAAATATGAATTTGGGTTTTTTATTTCTTTTCTGATGTTTATAAGGGGTCTTTTCAAGAAAAGGTCTCACAAAAACATGATTAATGATAAATAAATCAATATTCACAGCATTAGAACAAAAATAATTTGGTAAATAAAATTTATTTAAAATATTTAAAGTGATTCCTTAGATAGTTATATTTCACCTCTCTAATACCTCATTTTGTTGAGGGGATTGAGGAGCAGAAAAAATATTATAGACTTCTGAAGAACATAAATAATTAAATTTATTATTATTGAATTCTCCACCATGATCACTTCAAATTGAAATAATTTTTAAAAAAAAATCATTTATATCCTTTTTATAAAACTTGATGAAGGCCTTCCAAGATTCACTTTTATAAGTTAATAAATAAGCACAAGTTAATCTTGTTAAGTCATAAACAATTACAAAAGTATAGGATTTACCTCCTAGGATATCAATTTGAGAATGTATGAATAAATAAAGATAGATTAATATATTTTAAATAAAAAATCCTTTTATATTTAAAAAAGGATTTTTGTTTCTTAACATATTGGAATGATTCAAAAACTTTATCATCTTTAAAATGCAGTTTGGGTAGATCTTGTACTATTTGATAAAGGTTGAGTTTGAAAAGTGAGTGTGTGCTATAATGACCAAGGCATATATATCAAAACCATGACTCACTAACTTGAGAACTCAATCATTTGATGTTTTGTCCATGAAAATATTTTAAATTAATTTTATAAACATTTTAAAAATAACAATTGGTAAATAAAAGTTTTCATTTTGAATCAAAAACATTGAAAAAATAATTTTTGAAAGATATTTTAAAACTTCTATCACACAATTCACAAATTCATATAAAATTGTGTTTAAGGATTTTGAATAATAATACATTTTTTACTAGATTTGAGTTATAGAAACCAATGTTTCCTTCACCAATTATCTTACCCTTGGAATTATCTCCAAAGTTGATGTGACCTCCTTCTAGTTTATCAATTTGATTGAATTTAGAGAGGTTTCTACACATGTGTCTTGATAAACCACTATCTAGTTACCATGGAAATTTTTTTCCTTTGATTTGAAGACGCTTTTCCTAAATATCTTCATCAACATGTTCTATAAGTCACTTAGGTATTGAGTCACTTAAAGTGGATGAGGAAGATAAATCCATAGATTCATCAATTTCACTCCACATTGTGACTTTGAAATATTTACTTCCTTGTTTATTTTCTTTTAGATTATTTTCTATAGATGGGGAACTCTATCTGGATGTGAACTTTCTTTTTACATTTATTGCATATTACTTATAGTTCTTCCATTTGATTTGACTTCTTAGATCAGTTGGAAAATATATTCTTCTTGAAAAAAAAATCATGTTCCAATAAAGTTGAGAAAAATATTAAATATCACCTTTGTATGGGTCATCATTGATATCTTTGAAATAAATGTTTTTCTTTATATATTTATCTTCATTGGAATCCTTCTCTACTTTTCATTTCATTGTTATTTAATATTTCATTAGGTGTCTAATGAGTTCCTCATCCTCCATTTTATTCACATATTTTTCTTCTTGAATGGATGTGAATTTGGGTTCCCATGAGCTAGGTAAAACCCATAGGATTTTATTTATGATAATAAATATAGATAAATCATCACCAAGTGACTTTCTGCCATTTAAAATTTCATTAAAACTCATAAAAATTACATTAATATATTCATTAGGATTCATAGAGAAACTTTGAAAATATTTATAAAACATATCCAATATTGTAGTCTTAACTTTATCCATGAATTTCTATGTGACTTATAATAATTTTCATATTTTATAAGACATTTTTCAATTAGAAACATGATTGAACACATTATTATCAAGAATACAATGTAAGGAATTCATGACTTTTACATTAATTTCAAAATTCTTAACATCCTTAGGAGTCCATTTTTCTGCATATTATTTAGTTTCAACATACTCATGAATTAAAATTTTCAAAATAGGGTAACATATAATTTTAAGAAAACTTTACATTTGGTTTTTCTAATAATAATAATCTGTAACGTACCAGCCCAAGCGACTTTTCTTGGTGCTCTGAGCTGGACTGCCACATGACCTCAAGTGTGCCAGAGGCTTCCGACTAGCAGTGAGGGTCTAATATAAATCATAGGTATACTACACCCTATTTTATCAGAGTAATACACCAGTAGAAAGTAAGAAACAATAACTGAATAACATATAACCATAAACATAATAGTACCAAGATCACAAGATGACCAAAACTATAGATACAATATCAAAACGGAACTATAAATATTCCTTGCAAGAGTACATGCCAAGTGTCAAAATGAAAACTATAAAATAAAGACACTGAAGACACTCAAGTGGGTCCCAAACCACATCTCGTTCACTAAACCATGATCCATCCCGACTCAACCATCTAACATAGGGACTTTTCCCTTATCATGTCCTGTAAACATAAAATCTATTCGGGTACCAATCAGGCAGCCCAAGTAGGGTGTGAGTACAACTCAGTAGGTCACCACCAACGGTGTCTAAAACAAATCCAATCAATAACAGTGTATTTAATTATTTGAAGAATAAAATATAAGTTATAAAGTGAACAATTTACATTTATTCAATTACTCTTTATATAACCACATAACACCCCCAGGTTCGTGATAGTGCACAATCCTTAATACCTATCTTGACTCATGTTGGAGTCTTTACTATCCCCCATGTACATCATATATCTAAATTCTATTTTTACCATTCATTATCACAATTCATGTCTTGATAAAATCCATAAAACATGTAAATCAATTTGGCATGAGTAATGTGCACATAGTGCTCTAACCTGAAGGGTCTAATGTGAGTGAGACTAAAAGAAGCATAATAGTTGTCTAGGCAAAGGGGAAAGCTCTCATGATATTTTCCCTAACCAAACTCCAAGAGCTCTCACAGTCCCTTGGAAATAAAAATAGAATCTCTCATGTTCATCTTCCCCGCAGGCTCTCATGGTCCTTCAGAAATCAAAAAGGAAACTCTCATGGTCTACCTTAGAAAATTCCTCACTCACAACCCGTAACATCCTGGACCAGATGCCATGCACTGGTGCCCTTATCTGGTTAGTCACATGACCCCAAAAGATCTTCCCTGTATGCTAGAGGCTATCTACTAGTAGCGAGGGTTTAATATCGGTCATGGGGATACTATACCCTCTTTTTTTCTTTATCATAGTAATACACTAATGGAAAATAATGAAACAATAACTGAATAACATATAACTAGAAATTAAAAAGTACCAAGATCACAATATGACCCAAAATTGGAAAGATAGTATCAAAATTGAACAGTATATATGTCATGCTAAATTACGTGTTAAGTGTCAATATGAAAAAACCAAAATAAATAAATACACTAACAACTTCTCCCTACGGGTCTTGACACTAAATCTGGTTCCCTCATCATGCTCCATCCCAATCACCCATCTAACAAAGTACCCTTTCCCTTAACCTCACTTGCAATCATATAATATATTCTGGTACCAATCAGGTATCCCAAGTATGGTGTGAGTACAACTCAATAGAACACAACCAACGGTGTCTAAAACAAATCCAATCAGTAATAGTGTATGAAATTGTATAAATAAATTAGTAAAATGCATAAATAAATAGTTATCACATTATCAAATATCCTTTATTTAACCATAGAATTGAATAAACATGTTACCATTCATATTACTTGTCTAAATGTCTATTTTACCGTTCACCATTTAATAACACATAATTTAATGATCATATTACCATTCATATTACTTGTTTGAATGTTAATCTTACCATTCACCATTTAATAACACATAATTTAATGAGCATGTTACCATTCATAATACTTAGTTGAATGTCTATGTTACCATTCACCATTTAATAATAGATAATTGAATGATAATGTTACCATTCATAATACTTGATCGAATGTCCATGTTACCATTCACCATTTAATAATACATAATTGAATGAGCGTGTTACCATTCATAATACTTGGAAAAATATCCATGTTACCATTCACCATTTAATAATACATAATTGAATGAGAATGTTGTCATTCATAGTACTTGGTCGAATGTCCATGTTTCCATTCACCATTTAATAATACAAAATTAATTCAATAACTAATTATCCATGCAATTTTTATCACTATTTCAATAATAAGTTAAACAAAACAATTACATCAGTTAATTCAATAATTAAATAATTAGATCAATTAAATTACTTAATTCAACAATCAATTAATCACATCAATTTCTCTATTTAATTCAACAATTAACTAGTCACATCAAATACATTAATTAATTCCACAATTAATTAATTGCATCAATAACATTAATTAATTCAATAATTAAATGATCACATCAATTGCTCTAGTTAATTCAACAATTAACTAATCACATCAATAATATTAATTAATTCAATAATTAACTAATCACATAAATTCCTCCATCTAATTCAACAATTAACTAATCACATAAATTAATCTAGTTAATTTAAAAATTAACTAATCACATCAATAATATTAATTAATTTAACAATTAACTAATCACATCAATTCCTCTATTTAATTCAACAATTAACTAATTACATCAATAATATTAATTAATTCATAAATTAATTAATCGCATAAATACATTAATTAATTAAATGATTAATTAATCACTTCAACTCTATTAGTCAATTCAGTAATTAACTAAACGCATCAATAACATTAATTAATTTTACAATTAATTAATCACATCAAATGCATTAATTTATTTAACAATTAATTAATCACTTCAATTCCATTATTTAATTCATTAATTAAATAATCACATAACTCTCATTAATTACTTCATCAATTAATTAATCACTTTATTTAATTTAGCAATTAAAAAATCATATAACTCCCATTAATTAATTCTTTTATTTAATTTCAACAATTAAATAATCTCATTACTCTGATTAATTAATTCATCAACTAATTAATCCAATTATTTAATTCAATAATCACATAACACCCATTAATTAATTCATAAATTAATTAATCAATTTATTTAATTCAATAATTAAATAATCACATAAATCCCATTTATTAATTAAATAATTAATTAATCCCTTTATTTATTTCAACAATTAAATAATCTCATTACTACCATTAATTAATTCATCAATTAATTATTTCAACTAAATGAAACAATATTCCCAATTAATTCATCAATTAATTGTTCCAACTCAATCAATTCCAATATCCCCAATTAATTCCTCAATTAATTGTTCTATATTAACAATCTTTATCTCTCCAAAATTAATTCAACAATAAATTATTTCAAATCACTATTTAATAATCCCAACAATTCCCATTAATTAATTCTGCAATTAATTAATCAAGTTCAACAAACTAAATAACTCCATAATTAATTTAATAATAATTATCCAATTCAATAATCATGATTCCGACATAATTAATTATCCAAAATATAAAATCTTAATATTCTAAAATTTCACAATTCACTAAATTAATTAATTCCTGAAATTAATTAATTAAATTAAGAACCCAATTTATAAACATCTAATAGAAAATATACAATTATATATACATAATTGAAATATATACTTTGGGATTTGAATTATAGACCACCTACCTCAATAACGGTGATGAATGCTCACCAATGGATAATCCCCAATTTAAAATAGAATAATCAAGAATGTGGTGAAGAAAACAGTCTAGATATGAAACCTAAATCCACGGTTAAAAGAAAAAAGATCTCTTAAATCTAGTTCTAAATCCAACAAGCCTAGATCTAGATTCAGAAAATCTAGATCCAGATCCACCGAAATTTGGGATAAATTCCCACAAAAATAATGGGATAAGAATAGAAGTGAGATGGGAGATCAATCAGGAATAAACCACATACCTGGAGAGATTCAGATATAAGAACTAGACTTCGAATCGCTAAGAACATAGGTCTAAGGTCCTTAGAATCCCTCCAGGAGGATCTAGATTCAAGATAAATCAATTAAGGTCGAGCTATGGTCATTTGGGGTTAATATGGGGGTTCGAGAGATTTCAAAATCAATTTTTGTAACCTTAAATTTCATGTGCATAGTTTTCTGGGTGAATTCACGTGGTTCTTAAAAACCATGTGCCTTAACCATGAAATGTTGCACACTTATGTTACACACTTAGTATAACCATGCACAAACCATGTGACCTGGCTGCACACTTAGTTTAACCATGCACAAACCATGTAACAAGTTTCACACTTTGTTTTAACCATGTGCAAACCATGAAAAGCCTATCCTCCTTCCAAAATTCTCTAATTATCACCCAAACTTACCCAAGTTAAGACCCAAACAAGTTATACTAAAAAAAAGAGAAAATAATACCTCTAATTGAGCCTGTGACATCTCCAGAAAAAGGTTAGGATCTTAGAATCTTCCCACCTTATAACTGCTCAGCCTCGAGCTATACTCCCAAGAATTTCTATGATTCCGATTCAAAAAATTTGGGCCACTGAGCCCTCACATCCATTTCTCTCTCCCATGTTTCCTCCTAAACCCATCCATGTTTCCATAATACACGAAATTATCAGCATTGTCTTTCCCTGAAACATTTTCTTGTTTTTATCTAACACATGTATCAGATTCTCCTAAAAGGACGCATCATTATTAAGATCAAAATCATCAACATACTTGACTTGTTTACCGATTCAACATTGGTGCTTAGCCTTTCCATACAAAACCCCTAGAAAGGACGTACATCCACCACCTCTAAGGCCCATATGGCATTTACCTAAGGAATTAAAATATGAACCTTATAGGTTTCTTATTGGAATTTTTATGTCACCAATTCTAACCCAATTTCTTATTCCAAACACCTTCTATTGACATATTGTTCCCCACCTTTGGAGATTCATTAACCCCACTTGTTAAGAAAGTCAAACACCACGGTATTCATCGACCTTTGGTCCATTCTGAGAACCTCATCTATAAACTTTCGGTGGAAAACCTTCCACCATCTATCTACACATATACCGCTTCAAAATTTCAACCTATAAGGGGCCCCATATCCAACCAAAACACATTTAGATATCTAGGTGTAAATACAAAGATTTCTTAGTGTACTCAGGATGATGTTAAGGTATGGGACATGATTGTCACTTAATTAAAAATACGTTGAGAATTCATTGGTGAACACCACCACAATTCCTCCATACCTCGTGTTACCTCCCAAAATGGAAACACCTTAATCTTTTGAAAGTCTTGGGCTTCCCTGCCTACCAATATCTCACAATATGATCCAAAACTAGATGGTCCCTCGCACAACCTACAACTGATTTCTCAAACTAGGTCATTCTCACTACCCAAACCATTCGCATCAAGGGAAAAATAAACAAAACAAAGGATTATCATTTCACAATATTAACATAGTTAACAATGTGGATTTACACAAAACCATAACAAGTCTTTCCCCCTTTTTACCACAACATGGTCAAAATCGAGGAACTATCACTACCCTTAACCATCATACACCTAGGTCCTGGTTAACAAGGGTATAATCATTATCATTATTCAAGTTTCTCATTAGAAACCCATTTATTCTCATCTTTCATAATTTTACAATCATTCTCAATTTCATGCAAGACAATATTTTTCAGTTCTTTTTTTCACAAGCAGGGAAAAAAAGTTAAATTTCAACAACTTACCCATAACTCATTTTCTCATGTGTGTCTAAAGTGATTCATATCGTAAAATAATCCTAATTTCCTAGAAAGATTCAAGAAAACTCAACTCTCATGCCATACCAAGCCATGAGTAAATTCTCCACAAATTTTAGAAATTATAATCACAAAACACAACAAGTGAATCACCCAAGGTGAAATAATACTCAACTATAATAGAAAGAAACAATAACAATAATCCCACCCTAGGTATTTGGTTTCTCCCACATACATGGGTTAGCTACTTCCATGCACGAGCACATAACCAAGCCATGACTCTTCCTAGTCTCCTATATACCTTTTCTAAATATTAAGACAAATGTAGAAGAAAAGAAAAAACTAGACTTTAATACCACGTTGTAACATCCAATCCTAGGTTCCACAGACTGGTGCCTCAAGCTGGACCACCACATGACCATAGGTGTGCCTCCCCATATGTCGGAGGCTTCCGACTAGTAGCAAGGGTATAATATTAGTCATGGGGAGGCTATAGCCTCTTTTTTTATTTATCAAAGTAATACACCAATGGAAAATAATGAAACAATAACTGAATAACATATAACAAAAAATAGAATAGTACCAAGATCACAAGATGACCCAAAACTAGAAAGACAATATCAAAACCATATAGTATATATTACATGCTAAAGTACATGTCAAGGGTCAATATGAAAAATCAAAAATAAATAAATACACTAAAAAATCCTCCCTATGGGCCCTGACACCAAGTCTGGTTCCCTCATCAAGCTCCATCCCAATCATCCCTCTAAAAAAGGACCCTTTACTTTAACTGCAATCATATAATATATTTGGGTACCGATCAGGCAGTCCAAGTAGGGTGTGAGTACAACTTAGTAGGTCACCACCAATGGTGTCTAAAAAAATCTAGTTTATAATAGTGTATGTAGTTGTATGAATAAATTAGTACAATTCATAAATAAAAAATTTTCACATTATAAAATATTCTCTATTTAACCACATAATTGAATGAGCATATTACCATTCATAATGCTTGACCGAATGTCCATGTTTCCATTCACCATTTAATAACACATAATTGAATTAGTATGTTACCATTCATAATACTTGGATGAATGTACATGTTACCATTAACCATTTAATAATACAAAATTGAATGAGCATGTTACCATTCATAATACTTGGTTGAATTCCCATTATACCATTCACCATTTAATAATAAATAATTGATTGAGAATGTTACCATTCATAATACTTGGTCTAATGTCCATGTTACCATTCACTATTTAATAATGCATAATTAATTCAACAATTAATTATCCACATAATTTCCATTACTAATTTAACAATTATTTAAGCACAACAATTCCATTAGTTAATTCAACAATTAACTAATTACATCAATTTCTTTAATTAATTCAACAATTAATTAATCACATATATTTCTCTAGTTGTTTAAAAAATTAACTAATCAAATCAAATAATTAATTATCATATCAATAATATTAATTAATTCAATAATTAACTAATCACATCAATTACTCTAGTTAATTTAAAAATTAACTAATTGCATCAATAATATTAATTAATTCTACAATAAACTAATCACATCAATTACTATAGTTAATTAAATAATTAACTAATCACATAGATTACTCTAGTTAATTCAAAAATAAACTAATCACATCAATAATATTAATTAATTCAATAATTAACTAGTCACATAAATTCCTCCAGTGAATTCAAAAATTAACTAATAACATAAATAATATTAATAAGTTCATAAATTTATTAATAACATCAAATACATTAATTAATTCAATTATTAATTAATCACTTGAATCATATTAGTCAATTCAACAACTAAACACATCAACAACATTAATTAATTCAATAATTAATTAATCACATCAAATACATCAATTAATTAATCACTTTATTTCCACTATTTAATTCATCAATTAAATAATCACATAACTCACATTAATTATTTAGTCAATTAATTAATACCTTCATTTAATTTAGCAATTAAGCAATAAAATAACTACCATTAATTAATTCATAAATTAATTAATTCCTTTATTTAATTTCAACAATTAAAAAATCTCATTACTCAGATTAATTAATTCATCAATTAATTAATCCCTTTATTTAATTCAGTAATTAAATAATCACATAACTCCCATTAATTAATTCATCAATTAATTAATCCCTTTATTTAATTCAATAATTAAATAATCACATAACTCTCATTAATTAAATCATCATTTAATTAAACCCTTTATTTAATTTCAAAAATTAAATAATCTCATTACTCCCATTAATTAATTCATTAATTAATTATTTCAACTAAATAAAACAATATTCCCAATTAATTCATCAATTAATTATTCCAACTCAATCAATTCCAATATCCTCAATTAATTCCTCAATTAATTGTTCTATCTCAACAATCTTTATCTCACCATAATTAATTCTATAATAAATTATTTCAAATCACTATTTCATAATCCCAACCATTCCCATTAATTAATTCTATAATTAATTAATCAAGTTTGGAAAACTAAATAACTCCATGGTTAATTTAACAATTAATTATCCAATTCAACAATCCAAATTCCCACATAATTAATTTAACAATTAATTATCCAAAATCTATAATCCCAATATTCTAAAATTTCACAATTTCAACAATTAATTAATTCACAAAATTAATTAATTTAATCAAGAACTCAATTGATAATCATCAAATAGAAATTATACGATTACATACATGTAATTGAAATATAGACTTTAGGATTTGAATTATAGACCACCTATCTCAAGAATGGTGATGAACGCTCACCAACAGACAATCCCCAATTTCAAAAAGAACAATCAAGAATGCAACATAGAACATGGTCTAGATATGAAACTTAAATCCATAGTTAAAAGAAATAATGTCTCTTAAATCTAGATCTAAATCCAACATGCCTAGATCTAGATTCAAAAAATCTAGATCTAGATCTTACAAAATAGGGGATAAATTCCCACTAAAAGAATGGGATAAGAATGGAAGTGGGATGGGAAATCGATCGGGAAGAAACCACATACCTAGAGAGATGAAGATCTAAGAACTAGGATTTAAATCACCAATAACAGAGGTTATAGGGCCTTAAAATCCCTCTAGGAGGATCTATACTCTAGAGAAATCAATTATGGTCGAGCTAGGGTTGTTTTGGGGTTAATCTGCATGGTTTTTTGGGTGAAGTCGCACGGTTAGTACTAACCATGATCCTTAACCGTGCAGCATTTCACACTTAGTTTGCACACTTATTTTAACCATGCAGCCAGGTTTCACACTTAGTTTAACCATGTACAAACCATGAAACATGTTGTACACTTTGTTTTAGTCATGTGGAAACCATGTAAAGCCTATCCTCCTTCCAAAATTATACAATTATCACCCAAACACACCCAATTTAAGACCCAAACAATTTATAATCAAAAAAATACCTCTAAATGAGTTTGTGACATATCCAGAAAAAGTTTGGGATCTTACACACCTTGGTTAACCCATGTGCTACTCCATGCCAACATAATCACAACCAAGTGACATACAACCAATAGTCATTTCAAAAATCATTCTATTAATTAATTTAATAATTAATTAATCATAATCATTTAAATTAATTAATTAAAAAATTAATTAATCACATAAATATCTATAATTAATTCAAAAATTAATTAATACAATCCTACAATATCAATATCCAATAATTAATTCACCAATTAATAATTCTAAATTCACAATTCAACATTCTGATAATTAACGCAACAATTAATTATCCCAAACTCCATAATTCAATTATTCAATCAAATCCCCAATTCCTCAATTAATTAGTTGACCACATTAATTATAGTACTGGAAAATGGACCTAAACCCATGGTTTTACAAAAACTGTGGGTATGGGTCAACCCTATAACCACAGTTTTTTGAGAACCCTGGGTAAAGATTTATCAAGAAAAAAAATTCACAAGAAATACCTATACTTATGATTTTTTTAAACCGTGGAAATAGGTTTCATGGGGGAAAAACATTCAATGTATGCCCATGGTTTGACCAAACTGTGGGTAAAGGTTAACCCATTATTTTTTTATAAACAGAAAAATAATAATAAATATTTTAATATATATATGTGTGTGTGAATATATATATATATATATATATATATATATATTGTGTATAAGAACATAAAATGTGAGATAGAGTAGTGGTAAGGTCACTGGACTATAACGGGGAAGGTGTTGGGATCAAATCCCAATGGGTGTTTTTTTTAATAAATTAAATATACCCATGGTTTGGTCAAACTATGGGTATAAGTATGCACACACAAAATTCATATACTAAGGGTCTAAAAACTATGGTTATAGGCCACCTATACCCATATTTTGACCAAAATGTGGGTATAGTTTTATACCGACGGCTAGACTCTCGATGGTTCATAGAACCATGGGTATAGGTAAAAATTTCAGTAGTGTTAATTCAATTATGAATTTCAATTTATAAAAAAAACCTAGAAATTATGTAATCACATACATTTAATTTATATCAAGACTATGAGATTTGAATAATAGATCACCTACCTCATTTCATTGATGAACAATCACCCAACAGAAATCTCCAAAATTCAGCAGAGTAATGACGTAGAACGAGATCTGGATCTATAACCTAAATAAATATTAAACAATTCAATATCTCTTAAATCAAGATCTAGATATAAAATCCTAGATATAGATCCAAAAAACCAGGTATATATCTAACCAAAATAGAGAAGAACTTCCCCTAAAGAAATAAAGAAAAAGGGAGGAGGAATGGGAAAGCAAGTGGGGTGAGATCCTCTTGTCGAGAGGGGTGAACATCTTTGATCTAGCCTTCTAATCAATGAGAATAGAGGTTGAGATGGCTTGGAATATATCTGGGGGCTCCAAAATCATTAAATAGGTGTTAGGGTTGAATGGGGGTCAATTTGGGATTAAAATTAGGGTTTGGTAAATTTTAAAACTAATTTTTAGGTTAATTTAATTCTCATGCACGGTTTTCTCAGCAGGGGCGCATAGTTTCCCCTAACTGTGCACCTAAAATGTATGCCTTTTTTATAGGGGTGAATGTTTACTCCTAAGTGGGCATAGGTTTTGACAAACCATATGCCAATAGTGAAATTCCCCTCTTTCTAGGGTTGCATGGTCTGCTGGGCAGGGGCGCACGGTCAGGGTAAATTGTGTGCCAACCATGCACTGCCCAATTTCTTCCATTTTTCTCAAATTCCCATCCAAACACACCCTAAAGTAAAATTCAAATAAAAATTACTCAACATAGGGAAAAATAGTACCTACAAATGATCTTGTGATAACTCTATAAAGGTAAGGAGATTAAAATCTCCCCACCTTATAACAACTCGTACTTGATTTGTACTCCCAAGAATCTCTAAGATTCTGAGTCAAAAATATCAGGCCATTGAGCCATCATATTTTCTTCCTTTTCCCATTTTCCCTTCTACACACACTCATATTTCCACAATATATTAACTATCGGTACGATATTTCCCCACAAAACTTTCTTACTATGATCCAACACACGTATCAGATTCCCCTCAGAGGATGCATCTATCTCAAGCTCTCCATCATCCACCTAAATCACATGATAAGGGTCGATATGAAACCACTAAAGTTGTGACACATGGAAAATTTCATTCATATCACTATATTTATATGGAAGATCCAATCAGTATTCCACCGACCCAATTATCTCCACAACCTCAAATGATCTAATGAAACTAGGTTCCAGATTTTCCTGCCTTTGTATCCCGTGGTGACCCAACCTAGGAGACACCCAAATGAATACATGATCAACCTCTATAAACTCTAGGGTTTTTCGATGTCTATAAACATATGAATTATCTCTACTCTGATTCATAGCCATATGTTTCTAAATCAGCTAAACATGTTCTAGCGTCTCCTGCATGAGACTCAATCCCAACAATTCTGACTCACCTTCCTCCATCCTGTATAGAGGAGATCTACATGGACTACCATAAAGTGCCTCATATGATTCCATTTGAATAGTTTCTTGATAACTATTGTTATAGAAAAACTCCACCAAATCTAGGTGCATCTACCAAGATCCTCCAAAGTCAAGGACACATAATCGCATCATATCCTCAAGCACAAGTATAGTACGCTCTGACTTCCCATCAGTTTGTGGGTGAAATCCGTACTCAATAGAACATGTATACTAATCACCTTCTATAATCCCTACAAAAAGTGTGAAGTAAAGAATGAGTTTTGATCTGAAACTATAGTCTATGGAACCCTATGTAGATGAACTATCTCCTAAACATACAAAACTCTTAGATGCTCCACTAATAAAGTCTCTTGTATAGGTGAGAAATGTGCTACATTTTTTTGTCTTCCCACAACAACCCAAATAGTTTCATTCTTCTTAGGCATCCTTGATAGACCCACCACAAAGTCTAAAGTCACATAACCCCACTTCAACTCCAAAATGGGCAACATATATAGAAAACATCCAAGTCGTTGATACTCAACCTTCACCTTTTGATAGGTGTAACATTGTGTCACAAACCCAGTTATTTCCTTTTTCAGGCTCAGCCACCAAAACTGTCATTGTAGGTAATAGAACATTTTGGTCACACTTGGATGTACCTCCCACTTCGAGGCATGAAATTCTTGGATCTACTCCTCCTGCATTCTCATAGGCACAACAACCCAATTCCTGACGTAGATGATCTCATCCTCATCAATCATCTAATCTGATGGTGACTCCCCACCTTCAAGGATTTACCTCAAGTTCAATCACTCTAGATCCTCATACTATCTATCTCTAATCTAGGTAAAAAGTGTATAATCCATTGAAATTTATATAATATTTATCTACTTATGACTATCTTGAACCACCACATGCATTTTATCCAACAAATTCATCATCTTACACTCAACACTAGACTCCTGAACTGCCTAAGTTTGAGTTTTCTATCTCAAAGAATTATCCACACTATTTTCTTTCTCAGGCGTATATTCTAGTTCTAAATCAAATGACTACATATACTCAACCCATCTCTACTATAGGAGACTCAAGTCTTGCTGAAAAAATATGTACTTTAATCTCTTATTAACTTTATACATAGTAAACTTTTCACCTAAAAGGTAATACCACCAACACTTCAAATCATAAACCACTACAGCCAGCTTGAGGTTATACGTAGGGTAGTTCCATTCATGTGGCCTCAACTTTTTAGACCCAATGCCACAACTCGATCTCCCTATATCAACACAGCTCTGATTCTAATCACGAAACTATCATAATACACTTTATACTCCCCACCTGGCTCAGGTAAGATCAAGATCGATGCCAATTTCAAATACTTCTTCAACTATTGGAAGGTATTCTAACATTCTTCTGACCATTTAAACTTTATCCCCTTTTTTCAAGCCCGTAAGCAGTGTTTCCGATCAGGAAAAGTCCTAGATGAACCTCTAATAATATCTATCTAAACCCAAAAATCTTCGGATATCAAAAACATTCATGGGTTGCTCCCAAGAAACCACTTCCTATACTTTTTCTGGGTACAAATACAAACCTTCCTCCAAGATGATCTGAACTAAGAAATGTACTCGATCAATCAAAAATTGGCACTTGGATATCTTGGTGTATAGTCGATGCTCTCTCAGTATACTCAGGATGATGTCAAGATGTTGGGTATGGTCATCATGACTCTTCGAGTACACCAAGTTTTCATCCACAAATACTACTATAAACTGATCTAGGTACGGGTGGAATATTTTGTTCATCAAGTCCATAAACATTTTTAGTGAATTCTTCAACCCAAACAGAATTATAAAGAACTCATAAAGGTCGTACCTACTCCTAAAAGCAGTCATCGGCATATCAAAAGTCCAAAATATCAACTGATGATACCATAATCTCAAGTCAATATTTGATAAGACACAAGATCCCCTAAAATGGTCAAAATGATCATTGATACATAGAATTGGATACTAGTTCTTCATATTCATCTAATTTAACTTCCGATAATTAACACGTAAGCACAAACTCCCATCTGCCTTCTTTGAAAACAACACTAGAGAACCTCAAGGTAATGTACTCGGATAGATGAATACCTTATCCTCTAACTACTCCAGCTAACCCTTGAGCTCTGGAATCTCTATCGCTGCCATTATTTGTGGCGGAATGGAAATTGGCCCAGCCCCCAACATGAGACCAATAGTGAATTCCACACCTCTATCATGTGGATACCCTGAAAAGTCTTCAAGAAACACATCTTGAAACCTGTCCACTACAAGTGGAAAGAAATATTTCTATACACCTCCGTCATCCAGTAATATAATTGAAAGAGCTCACCCAGATTCTGTGTAAAAGGCCCTGCTTGACCTTCCTAGATATCCCACTCTCCATGGTGAATCTAATTGTCACCCTTATGAGATGTAAAAGTAACTGTCCTCCAATAACAATCAACGTGGGATCGGTATGTGACTAGCCAATCCATACCTATAATTAGGTCAAATACTGAAATATCAAAAATAAAGATATTCCATAGAAAATGGTACTCCCTGATCTCAAGAGAATATCTCTTGCACAAATAGATGTCTCTAGATAGTACTCCCAACGGTGTATATATTTTCATTAACCCACTCAAAAACTCCATTTTCAGGCTCAAAACATTAACAACTTTTATAGATATAAAGGAATGAAATGCACCAGTATCAAAAAAGGAACTAGATAATATAGAGGTTATAAGAATAGTTCCTCTCATTATCGATGGTTCAAAATTGCTATCTATAATTGTAGTCTGAATGGAATTTAATTTTTCTTCCCATCTTCCCTTTGTTGTGGTCTATGTAACACCCCCAAATGATAAAGGGTTAAATGACTAAATGATATGACTCATGTCAACAAGGTGCACCTTCCTTTTCGAGAGTCTGCCTGATTAGAACTCCACAGTTAATCGTGCTTGGCCTAGAGTAGTGATCAGGATGGGTGACCTTCTGGGAAGTTTCTCAGGGTGTGTGTGAGTGAGGAAAAAGCAAATTGGAAAGGACATGTGTTGGCCTGTGGGGACTATCATTAGTCAGATGACCCGTTCATGCATGTGGGTGGACCCTGGAAAGGACATGTGTTGGCCTGTGGGGACTATCATTAGTCAGATGACCCGTTCGGGCACATGAGTGGACCCTGGGGTGGGCCCCACGTGTCTGTGGGGAAAATGGTGGTACCTGGTGGGATAGGACCCGACATCCATGTTAAGGCGGGGTGGTTGTGCTGTCACCGGGACCCAGTTGTCACATTTGGTATCAGAGGAGGAACCCAGCCTTAAGTGCGATGCACTGCCTGGGTTGAGATATAGGGCCCATAACGAGGACGTTGTGCTCTAAAGGGGGGGTGATTGTAACACCCCCAAATGATAAAGGGTTAAATGAATAAATGATATGACTCATGTCAACAAGGTGCACCTTTATTTTCGGGAGCTTGCTTGATTAGAACTCCAAAGTTAAGTGTGCTTGGCCTGGAGTAGTGATCAGGATGGGTGACCTTTTGGGAAGTTTCTCAGGGTGTGTGTGAGTGAGGACAAAGCACACTGGAAAGGACATGTGTTGGCCTGTGGGGACTATCATTAGTCAGATGACCCGTTCGGGCACGTGGGTGGACCATGGGGTGAGCCCCACGTGTCTGTGGGGCAACTGGTGGTACCTGGTGGGACAGGACCCGACGACCATGTTAAGGTAGGGTGGTTGTGCTGTCATCGGGACCCAGTTGTCACATTTGGTATCAGAGGAGGAACCCAGCCTTAAGTGCGGTGCACTGCCTGGGTTGAGATATAGGGCCCACAACGAGGACGTTGTGATCTAAAGGGGGGGTGATTGTAACACCCCCAAATGATAAAGGGTTAAATGACTAAATGATATGACTCATGTCAACAAGGTGCACCTTTCTTTTTGGGAGCCTGCTTGATTAGAACTCCACAGTTAAGCGTGTTTGGCCTGGAGTAGTGATCAGGATGGGTGACCTTTAGGGAAGTTTCTCAGGGTGTGTGTGAGTAAGGAAAAAGCACACTGGAAAGGACATGTGTTGTCCTGTGGGGACTATCATTAGTCAGATGACCCATTCGGGCACGTGGGTGGACCCTGGGGTGGTCCACTACCTCTACTACCTCAACCAATAGTACTCTAGCTGCCAGACTGATATGGTGTAAAAGACTCTCTCCCCACACTCTAGTTCTATATAGGTCCTCTATCATTAACTATCTTCCATGGGTTCATGCATAACCTCTATCATTAGTCAAATGACTCGTTCGGGCACGTGGGTGGACCCTGGGGTGGGCCCCATGTGTCTGTGGGGCAACTGGTGGTACCTGGTGGTCGAGGACCTGATGACCATGTTAAGGTGGGGTGGTTGTGTTGTCACTGGGGCCCGGTTGTGATATGGGTTCTCTTTAACAGAATCATCACGTCCACTACCTCTACTGCCTCAACCAGTATAACTCTAGCTGTCAGACTGATATGGTGTAAAAGACCCTCTTCCCACACTCTAGTTCTGTATAGGTCCTCCATCATTAACTATCTTCCATGGGTTCATGCATAACCTCTATCATTAGTCAGATGACCCGTTCGGGCACGTGGGTGGAACCTGGGGTGGGCCCCATGTATCTGTGGGGAAACTGGTGGTACCTGGTGGGTGAGGACCTGACGACCATGTTAAGGTGAGGTGGTTGTGCTGTCACTGGGGCCCTGTTGTGATATGGGTTCTCTTTCCCAGAATCATCACGTCCACTACCTCTACTGCCTCAACCAGTATAACTCTAGCTGCCAGACTGATATGGTGTAAAAGACCCTCTTCCCACACTCTAGTTCTGTATAGGTCCTCCATCCTTAACTATCTTCCATGGGTTCATGCATAACCTCTATAGATGTCCCATATTTCCACATCCTCAACACTCTATGGATGGTTGGGGACAATATTTTTAGAAGTGTCCCGAACTACCACACTGGTGGAAAAGTACATGGGTAAGGTCTTGTGTAACTAACCCTTCCCCTCAACTACTCTTCTTGCCACTACTCTAGGAGAAATTCTCGTAACAATGTTTCTTGCTTTTAGAAGTTTTACCTCCTGATCATCATGAAGAAACCACTTGTACACCATTTGAAGCCACCTTCAGGTTCCCCTCAGAAATGAGAGCCTGATTCATCAATTATGGAAACTTCCTTAGCCTGAAGATATTCAATTGTAACTTAATTTCACACTTAAGTCCATCCAAAAATAATTTTGTTGAAGTAGCCTCATCTACTTCCAACTCTAGCTGCCAGACTGATATGGTGTAAAAGACCCTCTTCCCACACTCTAGTTCTGTATAGGTCCTCCATCATTAACTATTTGCCATGGGTTCATTCATAACCTCTATAGATGTCCCATATTTTCACATCCTCAACACTCCATGGATGGTTGGGGACAATATTTTTAGAAGTGTCCCGAACTACCACACTGGTGGAAAAGTACATGGGTAAGGTCTTGTGTAACTAACCCTTCCCCTCAACTACTCTTCTTTCCACTACTCTAGGAGAAATTCTCGTAACAATGTTTCCTGCTTTTAGAAGTCGTACCTCCTAACCGTCATGAAGAAACCACTTGTACACCATTTGAATCCCCTTTAGGTTCCCCTCAGCAATGAGAGCCTGATTCATCACTTATGGAAACTTCCTTAGCCTGAAGATATTCAATTGTAACTTAATTTCACACTTAAGTCCATCCAAAAATAATTTTGTTGAAGTAGCCTCATCTACTTCCAACACTGTAGATAATAATTGAAAATATATAAAGCATCTAGCATATTCCATCACATACATACTCTCCTGAGTCACTCTCATGAACCTAGATACTCTCTCATGTCTTAATGTTTCTAGATAAAAGTGCTCCAGGAACTTCTCTTGAATGTACTTCCATTCCATCACTTCCAGTTGTCCATTCCGAGTCTAGATTTCCCACCAATACTTCAACTGACCACGTCACATATAAGTATCTAGCTTGACTCTCTTCTCAGTAGGAGTCTCCAAGTTTTCAAGTATAGTCTGGATAGACTCTATCCATAACTCGTCTCCCTCATGTCCACCCTCTCCAGTAAACATTGGAGAGTGTTGTAACTGAAACTCCCTTGTCAGGTCGGATATGCTTTTCACAACCTGCCCTATATATCTTTCCATGAATTGCATGAAGTGAATGAAGTTCTCTTAGAACTTCTCCCCTACTTACTCAATTGACACTATCGGTGCCTCGGGTTCCACTACTAGTGGAGCATCTCCATCCATATTTTTTCTTGTCATCCTATCAATAAGAGTCATCATGGAGCCATATTTCTATAATTCCAAACACACAACTTAGTAAATAGTTCACAAAATGAATACATTTATATAAGAGGGAAACACAGTAAGGCACAACCAATCAATCTCCCAAACCTTTCCACATGGTTAAAACTGAGGTTCTATCACTGCCTTTAACCATCCTACACCTAGGTCCTCGTTAACAAGGGTACACACATTCCCAAAATTCATATTTCTCTTCAGACACCCATTTATTCACATTTTTCATCATTATAAAGTTTTCAAATTCTATATTAGGCACCATTTTGATTTCAATTTCATAAAATAAAGGAAAATAGTTCAATTTCAACAACTTACCCATAAACTGTTTTCCCATGTGTATATAAAATGATGCATGTCACAAAATAATCTTGAGTTCCTAGAATGATGCGTGCATGCTCAACTCTCGTGCCTTACAAGACCATGAGTCACAACTCAAAAAATCTAAAAAAATATTTGAAAAAATAATCACGTCACATAATAAGTGCATCACCCAAGGTGAAATAATATCCAACTGTAATAAAACACATCAATAATAATAATCCCACCCTGGGTACTTGGGTTTCCCACGTACATGGGTTTTCAACTCTCATGCATGATCTCATGTCCAAGGAATGACTCTCCCTAATATCCTTTCAACCTTTCTCCAAATAGTAATACAAAATAAAAGAAAAGAAAACTAGGCTCTGATGCCACTTTGTAACATCTTGTCCTGGGTGACACGCCTCGGTGCCCTGAGATGGGCCGCCACATGACCTAAAGCATGCCTCCTCATATACGATAGGATTATGACTAGAAGAGAGGGTCTAATATAGATCATGGGGAAACTATAACCTCTTTTATTAGAGTAATACACTAGCGGAAAATAAGAAACAATAATTGAATAACATATAACCATAAATAGAATAGCACCAAGATCACAATATGACCAAAATTAGAGATATAGTATCAAAAATGAACTATAAATATGCCATTCAAGAGTACGTGCTAAGTGTAAAAATGAAAACCCAAAAATAAATACACTGAATACTACCAATCAGGTCCCAAACCACATCGGTTTCCCTTAAACATGTTCCATTCTGAATCAGCCATCTAACACAGGTCCTTCGCCCTTATCATACCTGCAAACATAAAATCTATTCAAGTACCGATCTGGTAGCCTAAGTAGGGTGTGAGTAAAACTCAGTAGGCCACCACCAATGGTTTCTAAAACAAGTCCACTCAATAATAGTGTATTTAGTTGTATAAATAATAAAATATAAGTAATGAAGTGAATAGTTTACAATTATTCAATTACTCTTTATTTAACCACATAACACCTTCGGGTTACTAAGGAAACTTGATCCTAAATGCCTATATCATCTCATTCCAAAGTCTTTACTATCCCCAAGAGACATCATATATCTTAATTCTATTATTACCATTCATTATCACAATTCACATCTTGATAAAATGTATAAAACGTGTAAATCTATTCATCATGAGTAATGTTCACATAGGGATCTAGCCTCAAGGGTCTAATGTGAGTGAGACTAAATGAAGCATAATAGCTTTCTAGGAAAAAATGAAATATCTTATAGTCTTTTACCTAGCCCAAATCTAGGAGCTCTCATGGTCCCTTAAAAATCAAAATAGAATCTCTCATGGTCTTCTTCCCTAAAGGCTCTCATGATCCTTTGAAAATCAGAAAGGAATCTCTCCCAATCTTCCTCAGTAAATCCCTTTCTCACACCCAAGTTAAACCATGTGCTACTCCATGCTAAAAAAATAAAAACCCAGTTACATACAACCAATATCCATTTCATAAATCATTCTATTAATTAATTTAACAATTAATTAACCATACCCATTCTCATTAATTAATTCAATAGGGTGCACATTTTGATAAACTATGTGTCAACCATGCAATTACCCTCTATCTAGGGTTGCATGGTTTGCTGGGTTGAGGTTCATGGTTAGAGAAAACTATGTGTCAATTGTGTGCCGCCCTATTTCTTCCATTTTCTCAAATTCCCACCCAAACACACCCCAATGTAAAACCCAAATAAAAAATACTCAACACAGGTAAAAAGAATACCTATAAACAATCCTGTGAAAACTCTAAAAATGTTCGGTATCTTACATGATCAGTTCCATAAAAAATAGGATCATATAAATAAGAATTAAATTTCATAATAAAATCAATCTTTTAAATTGATGAATATTTGGGTAAAAAAATTTAAAAATAACCATAATTTTTAAAATAAGAGAATTTTGATAAAAAAACAAAATTCACACCTTTAATACCAATTGTTGGTTAGAGATATATGGAAATAGGGGGTGAATTGACCTTTTAAAAAGTTTAAATTGAATGTAAAATTCTAATTCAAAATTAAAAAAAATGAAGAAAAGATAAATATATTAAAATGATGAAATCAGTGAGTGATAATTAATAAATTTGATCCAGGTTAAAAAATTGTATCAAATTAAGTTATGTGTGGAGACAATTGAATTAAATTTATGCAAGTATAAAAATTTTTGATTAATAATGCAAAGTGATAAAGTAAGGAGAGAGAAAACACAACTGATAAGAAGTTTGGAAATAACTCAATATAAGATCCTACATATCCACCCCTCGACTCAAGTGGTCAGTAATATTAGTCCCTTGATATGTATAGTAATCATGAAACTCGTCACTTTCAAATATGGTTTTTAAAAACCCTCTTGTTCTTTGTTGGTATCCAAGGAACTCAACCCTCACTTTTTAGAGTGAGAACCCATTGGATAAAGGTTATGAGAGGAGAGAGGTTTTCTTTTAAAAACCCATTACAATGACACACATAAATCTCTTGAAAGGATGATTACAATTTGGTTTGAGATATTTGATAGATAGGTTGAGATCCTTTATAGATTGAGAAATTAAGAATGTACCTTTGAGAAGTTATGATAAATCAAGCGATCTGACATCATATTGATCCAATAGTATTATTTAGAGATAGTGTTATCTTTCAAGAGGCTAAGGGAATCCTTTTATAGGATCCAAGAGGTGTAGGAGCCTTCTTGAATTCTCTTGTTGTAATTAAGTTGAAAAATACCATAATAAATGTATTTTATACCACATTAAATGTATTTCTAAATTAATTTCTTCAATCCCACCAAATACCCATTAGCCTCCACCAGGTACACGGTAGGATATTTAGAACTGGAAGAGCTACTGGAACTAGCATCGACTAGTTGGTACACCTCCACCTACTGGATAATGGATTTTTACTAGAAGACCTTGCTACTGCCTTCACCACTGGTGGGACGGTGGGTCTTCTGTACATAATGGTTGATACTATCATGGCATCGGCTGGTTGGTTCCTTGCACCGACTATTTCGTTCTATCTGTATAGATTCATCTCCAAGAGTGGTCACATAAACTTCCTTATAATTCCATTAATAGTTATTATAACATGATTCTAAGGAATTTAAACATGAAAGGAGATATGAACAAACATTCAATAATACTTAAAACATATTCTAAGTTTCATTGAATTCCATCACTTTGTATTCAAACTAAATACTGAGAATCGCATAAAAGAAATCATTAGAAGAAGAGGTGATTGTTTGTGATCATGAAAACACCATGGGTGAGGATGATAAAATAGATTCCACCTTGGCCCATGTGAGAAGATAAGGGGAATAAAATGGCATGGGGAACTTGATAAGGGATCATGGCTAGAAAAATCGAATGGGGGTAAAAGTTTTTGGAGTTGGTTCTCTAGAACCAAATTATATATACTTTATAATTACTTTTATTTGATATTATTTTATATTAATAAAGTTATTATCACGTCATGAGTGTTCTTCTGTATTACATTGTATGACATAATTTCCTAAGGGAACCTATCACACTAAAAGGTCATGGTAGTTCCCCACTGTGATTAGAACCAATAAGTATAATGATGGTATTCTTAAATACATGTTCCATTTCTAGATGACATCATTTTATTAGGAAAAAAATATGCAGGCCATCTAGGGTAAGGGGGTCATAATTCATTGATACTTCTTCTCATGAAGATTATATTTAGTAATCTATAAGATAAGATTCCTGGAAGGAGGATGCGCCCGTAAAGGGCACCCAGTCTAGGGTTTTACTCTCGCCATCGCATGCTCCTTCGTTGCGGATGGCGCGACGTTCCTCTTCGAGCTCAGTGGATTGGTGGAGGAACTCTGATGTAGTGGCATCATGTGGTTTAGCGGTCTCCTCTCATGCTGTGGAGATGAATTATGGGCTTCTATGGTTGCTGGTTCAGATCTGCAGGTGTAAGTCTGGTCCTTGTCAACGGCATACTCTTCGGAGCGCTCCTGGTTTTGTTCTTGGCAGCTCGTTGTTGTCCTGCGGTGAGCTTCTCAGCGTTTGAAGGTCGCGCTCATGTGTCGAAGGTTTGTGGGGTTCCGACTCTTCTCAGGTGAGTGCGTTGGGGTTTCGTTGTGTCTGATGCAGTCGATTTGGTCGGTGTCAACGGGATCTTCAGAAACAGGGTGTTGCTTGTGGTGACGTTACTTGCGCGGTTTGATTCGGTTTTTGGTGAAATCTCATTCGATTTCATAGATCTTATTTTGTCCAGTTCGATTAAGGGTTTTTATCATTTCATATCATGTCATGGTGGGGTGGAGTTTAATTATGATTTCTTTCTGATGGATTGGGAGTTTTTTGTTGCTTTCTGTGAGGCGTTGAAGGTGTTAACCGTGACGGTTTGCGTGGTTGTATGTGTTTTTCATGGTTTTTGTGGTTTTGTGAATGGATGAATAGCTGATGGGTTGTGTTCCTGAAGTTGAATCTGAGGGGGATTCTAGCAGGCTCTTCCGGCATGGTGATGTTGGAATGGTGAAAGGTCGGGAGATCAGTTTTGTGGTTTGATCCTCCTATGGATGTGATGAAGATGGTGATCTGTCCGGTTGTTCTGGCGACGACCTCCATGTTTTCGTCGACCTCTCCGACGACCTGCAAGGCTGGTGATGGGTGATGATGGGCTCACGACTCGAGGTGGGGCACATGGTGTATGGTGGAACATGTTAGGTTTGAATTTGAATTTTGAATTTCACTAGATTCTGTATGAAGTTTGGGATATGCTTGTACGGTTTCTAGTTTTCCTTAAACCGGTTTGGGGTACCGGAACCCGTAAACCGGCTTCTGATAAAGGAAAAAAATTATTTTCATGTAATCTCTAAGATAAGAAGGTTGTGAGGACATGATATACTGGTAGGAAATCTAAATTTATGTATGTCATTGTATGTTCCTATATATAGATGTGTGTAATGATCCTTGTACTTTAAGATTATTATTAATCCATATCATGTGTTGAATACTTTTATGTACAAGATAAAATTGGGAAGAGATATGGTTGCGGTGAGTTAGGATAAGTTAGGTGCATCATGAGTAATATTGTATTAATGAATAATGTGAGAAAGGATTTTTCCTTCCTCGATTTAATGGAAGTTGATATCTCAGGCCTTTTGATAGAAATGGAACTGCCTTATTAAGTTCATAACCATAGTATTCTATTGACATTTTCATTTTCATGAAATCAAAGAAAGAGACATCAAACACATAATTTTATGGCACCAGTAGGTAACTAATTAGATTAGAGATATCATGATAAAGGGATTATATTGCATGGGGAGAATTTTTATAAGTTTGTATGTCATTGTGACATTAACTTTTTTCTTTATGGGTGTCTATCAAGTTGTTATATGTTAACCATAGACTTTAGGTGGTTCCACCTAATTCTAGTGAGAAGGGGGCCTAAATAGTCACACACTAAGTGTATCCAGGACCTTAGTTAAATTTTATATTAATCTAACATGTTGGAAAAATATTATTCTCATATGTGGTTTGATAATTATTCATATTTTTTTGATCGTATATATTTAGTTACCAGTTACTTGAGATAATATTTGTGAGTTTAATTTTTAATAAATATTTATTCACTATTTTAGGGAATATAATATTTATTTATTTATTAATGAATAATGCAGTGATATTTAGTTATTAAATAAATATTCATTATTCAATGCCTAACAAATATTAATAAGAATTAGAAGACCGAGTTTAATGCCCCGATAAGAAATTTTGTATTAAATATAATTTGAATAAATATTACTTTATTTATAACATTGTAAGAAATTCAAATAATACTTTTATTTTTGTTAAGTATTTACTTTGTTTATAATTTAAAAGAAATATTATTAATAAAAAAATTATGAAACTAAATTATTTTTTGTAATCAAAATAATTTTTTATCTCAATTATAAAATATTACTTTATATTTTAAGAGAGAGCATTTTTATATCTTAAATAAAAATAAACTATTATATTCATTAAATAAATGTATTTTTTAAAAAATAATCCAAAATTAATTATTTAAAATTGTGTTTTAATATTAAGTGTTTTGGATATATTAATATTTTCCAACAAAAATTTTTTTTATATAAATTATATTATATTTATAAATTCCCTTTTATTTAAAATTATAGGTATAAGTAGATATTTTGATTAATTTTTATTTTCTTTCTAAAATGTTAAATTTAGAAATAATATTAGCATGAAATATTATTACTTTATGTTAAATTGTTTTTAATAAATAATTTATTTTCTTTAGTTAATTTTATTACTTGATATGTTTTAATATAATTGATTTTTATAAATTATTAAAAAAAATTATGTAACCTTTGTTTTCATAAATAAAGTATAGGTATTTTAATAAAAGAATTATTTATAATTTTAAATGTTTAAATTTGGATAAATTTATTTAAAGGTAATGATAATAATATTATTATTATTATTATTAATTAAGGGTAAAACATATTTTTTTTAAAGAAAATTATTATTATTTTAAAGATAATATATTTTATAAATTATATTATGACTTTGTTTTATAAATTTTTGAAATTATATTAATATAAAAAAATGAATTTATATATATATAATGTTACATGTAATGTTTTAATAAAATTAAATCAATTTAAAAAAAACACTAAACATTAAAAAAACGATCCATGTTTCTATATAAAAAATATTAAAAAAGAAAGAAAAAAATTGAATGATATTAATGGGAGTAACATGTCAAACTTAAAAGAGAGATAAGATAATGATTTATAATAATTGGTAAACATTGACAAAAGGGTAGAGCGAAATAAATAGAGAGATAATATGTAAGGAAATAAATAAATGACAAAACAAAAGGTGGAAAAAATAATGAATAAAAAATATAAAATATAAAATGTAATGATAAGAAAAAAATGGTAGAGAAATTAATATATAAAAAAAGGAAGGAAAAACGTTTTAAATCCAAAAAAAGAACTCATTATTGAAGTCTTTAGGACTTTAAATAATATATATAATATACATATTATGTGTGTCTTCCTTTGGAAGATTAAGTTGAATAATTGGTTCTCATATAATTTTTAGATTATAAATAGGTGTTTCAATTTGCCTCTTCATTGATCTTTTTTTTAGTTTTACACACCCTTCTCAAGTTCTTCATGTTTTCTTGAGCACTGCATTATCTTATGCTCCCTTCATGCTTTGCTTTCGGTGTGTCCAACGAATGGTAGTTGGTCTGAATTTTAGGTAAGGGTTATGTTTTTTATTTATAAATTTATACGTATATATATATATATATATATATATATATATTCGTGTGTGTGTGTGTGTTTAAGTAATTCTATATATTTTTTAAATAAAAGGTTATTTTTATATCATTAATTTTTGTAGACTATGTTTTAGAAAACAAAATCTCTAATTTATTTTCAAACTGTGATTTAATTTATAACCATTTTTAAGAGATTCAATTACCTAGTTATTCTTAAATAAGCTATGTGTGTGTGTGTGTTGATTTATATATATATATATATATATATATATATTGATGATAAATAATTATTTAAATAATTTCTCTGTGATTTTAAATAAGTTATCTCAAAACAATAACAAAGCTTTATTTTATTTTTGTTAAATTGTTTCTTATACAAATAAAATGAGAAAAGTTATTATTTTAGGTATAAACTGTCATTTTATGTGAACCATTTAGTTTTTGCAAGTATTAAATGATAAAAGTTATCATTTTATGTGATAATTATTTTTATATGTCTATAAATTTCGTTAATAGCATTAGATATGGACATCATCTAAGTTATCATCGATATTCCATGCATTTTATTCAAGTATCCATTGAATTTATTAATCGTTTATATTTATGTCTTTAGATAACAATAATTGTTTATAATCATGGATTTATCCTAGATATAGTTTTATAAACTCTTAAAATATGATTATGCATGTAAAGAATTATGTAAGTTTATTTTATTCTAAATGTAATAAATTATGTATTTATTATTTTGAAATGTTTTCGGGTTATTATTGAGAAAGACAGGACCATTAAAATGTTTTCTTAAAATTGGAACTGGAGTATCGAGTGTTATGTTATGGTATGGGTATTGAACCCATGACCTTAAGGGGACATTGTCCCATATGAGATATGGCTCAATGGCATTATGGTTTTCTTTTGGGTCTGCTGAGTAACTTGATTAACCCATAAAAATTATTATTTTAAAATGGAGAAATCCAAAGTGTTATTTCAAAATAATATTACTTTGGAAATTAATGGTTTTCAAAATAATATGATCTTATTTTAATTCAATGTTTGAAAACCTATTTCTTTGTATTATTTTTATCAAAGTAAATATTAGTATTTACCAATGATTTTAAAACCCCTTACTAGGAAAAATAATTGCTCACCCTATGTTTAAAATTTATTCATCACAGGTTTAGTAGAGTTTCCTTGTGATGTGTATTTCTTTGAGGAGGAAGCACATGTGAATACTTTTTGTTTATTTAATGTTTGTATCTAATTATTCAAAACCTGGATAGGAAAAGGTTCTGAAATGTAAATGCTCTATGTATTTTTCTTTTATATTTTAATAAAAATAAAAATACACAGTATTTTTATGTACTGGGTCTGGAAGCATGAACTTGGGGATTAATATTATTTATTAAAGGAAATAATATTTATTTTATCTATGATTTTAGTACATGTCACTACTAGAAAATGGTTCTATACCCACACACCTATACCAATAGTTTAAAAAACTATTGGGATATATGGGCTAGGTAAATCTATCCCTACAGTTTTAAAAAACCATAGGTATTCCATCCCTCAATTCTCATTCCCATCTGGCTCATCCCCACATTCCCCTCCCCCAAAAACTATCACCTCCCCCATAAACCGTCATCTCCCTCTCAAACCATCTCTTCCAATTATCCATCGTGCTCATCCCCGACGTGAACCCTCTCATCTAACCCAACAACCCTCTTCTCCCCCGATTCCTCTTTCATCAATCACGATCATCCCATTCAAAGATAAAACCCTACCTCGATGCTCTACTTCCTTCCTATTTTTTTGTTCCAGCTTCGGCTTCCATCCTCCCCGTTAGCACTCAAAGCCTTAGCGGTTTATGGTATGATATTCATGGTTTATGGTTTCTCACCAAGGTTTTGTCTCTAATTCCTTTTTACATGTTTCCTTGTGGGTTTCTCCTTCCCTGTTGTGGTTTGGCCAAACCCTAGTTCAAGGGGTTGACCCAATTTGTGTGGTTTATTTGGTGTTTAGGGTTAATAGTAGTTTCTTATTGGTTGTTTGGACATCCACTGTCATAGGTGATGAATTCTAGATCATGTGTCGTTGATTCGAGGTAATTTTTCCCATGACATAACTTTTCATTTTGAAACTATTGATTCCTTGGTATTTTGAACTTATGTTTTAATTATAAAATTATATTTTTAATTAAGGTTATTGGATTTCTAATGTAAAAAAGTGGTGTTTATCTTAGATTTATTTTAAAGAGAAAGGTTTTACTATTTTAAGGTCTCATCTAAATCTGATTTTTGTGTGACTGGTCACACAGTGTGTTTATGAGATTTCTCAAATGGAATTTGAAAATAGTATTTAAAATTTACAAATATGTTTAGGCTTTCAAAGTGATTTATCAAAGGCATCACTTGGAATTTCATGTGATACTTGAAATTTAATCTATTGTAAAAATATTTCAAGAATTATTTTGAATGAAATGTAAGGTTTTCAAATGGTTTGACCCCATTTAGGTTATGAATTAAATTAAAGGGTTATGTTTGAAACCATGGAGGTTTTAGGATAAATGTTCATTTTCCAATTTTCTTTGGATAATCATGGTGTTTTTTAAATGGATTTCAATATATTTTTAAAAGGTTGGTTTTTAATAGGTGTTTGAAATGAGATTTTAAATGATTTAAATAAATGGGTAAAGTAGCTCGGAATAAGGATTGTTATGTTTTTAATGGTATGTTTTTTACTTTAAGTGATTTTAAAAAGTATATGAGACCCTCATTAAAACCATATGACTATTTTACCCTTTCCCTATTTTTCAACCATTATGCATATTTCTAATTTGAAATTTTTTTATTGTATATTAATTTATATAAATTTTATTATTTTATCTGATCTTTGATATTCCGTTTCATCACATATTACACAATAATCGATGCCTTCCTACTTCAAACAGGCTCACTATTGGCATCATTAAGGGACTCTTTTAATGAAAATAAAATCTTCTAATATATTTTTCATAACTACTCTACTCTCTTGAAGGTTTGATTTTTTTTCAATGAATGCATACTTTATTTCTACTATTATACACTATCATTTAATACTTTGTATTATTATACAGTCTCATTTTTTTAATGTATAATGTTAAAAAATGTCATTTAACACTATTTACTATTATACACTATCATTTCTTTAATGTATATTGTTATACACTATCATTTAATTTTTTCTACTTCTATACACTATCACTTAATACTCTCTACTGTTATAAACTACCAATTTAATGTCTTGTCTACTATTATAAACTACCATTTTTTTAAATACTTAGTATTTTTTATATTTATTAATTTCAATGGAGGACCTACCCATTTATTTTTTTGGATTTGATAGAAAATATATCATAGAGCGCCATTTTTTTAATACTTCATTGATTTGTTATCTATCCCATCAACTAAAATGTACAGAAATAAATGGGCATGTCGTTCATCTATTAGTTATCCCATCTACTATTGTATCTCACTGAAATTTATAGGAATATACCCAAATTTGGGTATCTACCCAAGTACTTTCTCTTATAAATACATATTTCAAATTCAAAACCCAATATAGAAAAATGAATGATTGTTTGGTTTCTCTTAATATATTATTTGTTTCCATTATAATTTTTTTATAAATGAAATGTTGATATGATTTATAAGTATTGAAATACATTTTCCTTATTACAAGTTTAAAAAATGATGTCTTAGTATACTCTACATATTAATTTCATGTAGACTATTATTTTATGTTATCATTTTTGGATATTTTAGTATCTTTAAGTCATTTTTTTCAATAGTATTTTTTATAGGTGGTATTTGTTCTATAATACTTTTAATAATTTATTAAATTTTAGGGACACCATGTTATTGGGTGCTTCTATTTTGTTTCCCAGTGATAAAATGCTTTAAGGAGTAGTGTTTTATTTAGAATGTGTTTTCTTTATGATGGATCGACTTATGTGATATTTTTTATTTCTTCTCCACTATTCATTTAATTTTCGATCACTATAATTGAAAGTAAATACTTATCAATTATTGAATTATTCAATTCCACATCCATTAAATAGCTCTAATCATCCTCTTGGACTAAACCAATCCATTTTATTTTTCCTAATACTTCTTTTTTGGATTGTCTATTGATTTTAAAGAAACTTCATTCCTTTCTGTTTTTATGCAGACTCATAAATTTCTATCAAAATTTGTGGCCCTATACCAGAATCAGTTTCTTTGTAAAAATTGAAAATTCACCATGGGTTTTGGGTATGTTTTGTTCCATTTCAATTCTTTTCCATTTTTTAATTTAGTGTTTTTGGGGTTTTGAGTTTTCTATGTTTTTCTAGAGTATTTTGTACCTCTTTGCAGTGGTTTCAGGTTTCCATTATCAAAGGAAACTTTCACATGTATGAATAGGTAGGTATGTATATATATAAGGTCCTACACATATATATATTCACTTATGGTGGTATGAATATATATATTGGGGCTATGTGTGATTATGTATATATATGAAAAAATCATATGTGTGTAAGGTAAATGGGTATATGAATTTATAAGTATATATGTAAGGATTCCCTTGTACATATTTGGCCATGAAAATATGTACATAGGGGATAGGTGTCCTTATATACGTCTGCAAGTGGTAAATGGAAGATTTGAATTTCCGTCTTCATAAGTAGAGTGCCTTGAGTTTGAGGTAGGTTCCTTTATTCATTGGCCTTTAAATTTAAAAAATCATTGATTGATTGTATTTTACACCGTGTTTTTTTACTAAATAATGATCTATATTTCATAAAATAATTGTTTGATATGAAAATAAGTGTTTACCAAATTCAATCAAACCAAATCAACCTAACCTAATCCAAATCAAAACAAACAAAATTAAATGAAACCAACATGAAATCGTTCAAACTGAATTGAATGAAATATGATATAATATAAATAGGAAAAACCAAAATAATCTAAATCATATTAACCTATAAAGAGAAAAACTAAATATTCCTAAATGAATCTACAATAAATTAAATTATCCAATACCAAACAAATAAATTAAAACTAACCAAATTTAAAACAAATCATATTATGTAGTACCAAATAGAATCAAACATAATCAGTTTAATCTAGTTAGACCTATCTTGACCTTTCTCAATTATAATTTCATCAAACATAATGAACCAAGATGAACCACAGGAAACAAAACCAAATAATATTATAAAGAGTAAACCCAAAATTAGTTGAACTAAATAAAGTGGCACCATAAAAACCCACAATGGATAGAATAAAACCAAATAAAAAATAAAAATGAAACATTTTTAAAAAATCATCCACAAACCAACCAAATCTTACTGGTATAAATGTAAATAAAATCAATAAAAATATATATAGAATGATCAAAATCAATAAAATATAATTCAAATATAAAAAAATGAATGAAACTAAATTGGACCAACTCAAACTAATCTAATTTTAAATAATATTATATTATAAATTATGAATAAAATTGGACCAAATATAATGAATTAAAACCTATATGATTATAACCAAAATGAACTAAACTGAACTAAACCAAACTGATATGAACTAAATGTAATCAAACTGAATTGATTAGAATCCAAATGAATGAAATTTTCCAAGATAATCTAAAAAAATACAAGACAAACTAAATCTAATGAAAATGTCCCAAACTAACTTATATCAAACAAAACCAAACTAAGTTGAAAATCAATCCAAATTTATTATATACCATTAATAAGAATAGTAATTGTTAATTAATAGTAATATATTATTTGATAGTATCATTTGGAAACTTGGATCTATTTCCCAGGAAAATGATTTTTCCCATGGGCGTTATGGTTCTTATATATTGGGTGGTAACTTGTATAGTAATAGGATATAAGTATGTTGTAGTTTAGTTTTTATTTTTTTTCTTTATCACATCATCCACTTATTCTTTTTACCACTTTCTATGTATGAAGGGTAGTTATATTATGTGAAGGAGGCTAAAATGTAATTGGAGGTGGCCACACAATTTTCTTTGTAGGGGGGAGATTGGGGTAGTGGAGATATTAATTAGTGTGTTCAATTTTTTTCTTCCTTTATACTATGTTGCTTTTATTTATTTTCTTTTCCTTTGGTGTGGATGTACAATGTACATATGAGTCATTGTAAAATTTTATTTATTTTATGCTTTCATTTTAATTAATTTTTTGAGGTGAAATTGTTCCCAAGTAGTGATTCCTTGATGCCCAGACACTTTTGTTAGCTCATGGTCAAAGTCCATCCACCTTAATCCATCCTTTTCATTTCTATATTAGAGTGTAACTAGGTCATTACTATTTATAAACCATGGGAGGGACTAGGAAACACAGAATAACTAGGAAGGTATTGAGAATATATTTACAATTTTTTTGAGAATAGCCATAAAATAATGATTATTTTAGAACATATTTAAGGTATACAAGATAAACTCTCAGGACTTGAGGATAGATTAGAGAGATTCATCAAAAAAATTAATTACCAAATCAAGAAAACTCAATTAAATTCCACATGGATGGATACAGGAATTAACCAACTCTCCCAAAATAGTCAAAATTATATAAATAGTTTCAAAGATCAAGTGGTGATACTTTTAAGAATAAATAGTGAAATGGAGAAAAAATTAATTCCATCAAAAGAAAAAATCCACCCAATTTATTATGTAATGATTATAAATTTAAAAAATTTAAATAATTAGAGGTATTATTTCTTTCTATCTACTTAAAAAAATTATAAATTTAATGTGAAAATATATTATTTTGGTTTTGGTGACCTTTATTACCAATATTACTTAGAAAGTTTTCATTTTTTTGTAATTTATGTCTTGTATAATATTCGAATGATCCAAAAAAATTTGATAATCACCAAGTCGATATCTACCCTAAAAAGGGATTCTGATGCACCTAAAACCAATAATTTTCGCTCCATATTTATTGGATCTCTAATCAAGGGATCCTTCTCTGAAAAAAATTCCCTAAAAATATGTTCCATTTCTATACATCCATATTCCATATCCATCTATTAACTACCATATGAATTTTTATTTTCCACTTCTTCATTAATTAGATTTATTATCCTTTTCACTTATTTAAATTGTGTATCTAGTATTCCATAACCTTCTTCAGTAGTGGTAATGACATGAAAATCTTTAGGTTCATCTCTTTATTTCACTACCTTAATAAAATAAAATAAGACTTGATCCTATATAACTTATAAAATCAATCATCCTTGATTAACATTAATTAGATATTTCCCCATGGTTAAGAAATGGTAACCAAGAATTATTATGACCTCTCCCTATTTATTTAACTCTAAGATGATAAAATCAATAGGGAATATGAACTTATTAAACTTTAACAAAACATATTCTTAATATCAGTCAAGTACTTCACAGATTGGTCTATGAGCTGGAAAGAAACTATAATGAGATTAATATTTCTTTCCTTGAGCTTCTTGAACACATTTAGTGGTATTAAGTTGAAACTATCCCTTAGATCATAAATGGGATCACTAAAATTACATGAACTAATAGTACATGGAATGGGAAGGCATACCAGATCTATAAGCTATAGTGGGAGTTTAAAATTAACAATAGTTTTACATTCTCCATTTAAGGAAATAACACCTAATTATTCCAATTTATATTAGTTCAAGAGGATTTCTTTGAGGAACTAATAAACGTTGAATTTTAGAAAAATTTATTAGTGAATGGGATGTTAATGTGGAGAAATTTGAAGATATCTAATAAATTTTTATACTACTCCTCCATATCTTATTAGAACATCCTTATTATAAATATAATATATGGATAGTATGGATGCACTTTTTCCCTCTTCAGTGTCTATCTCATTATTTTTTTTTTCATCCATTACTTTGGATTTTCTTACCTATCTAGTTGGTTCATTAATGAGTTATTTGATTAAATCCTTCTCCTTATTCTTTCTTTATTCCTTATTCTTCTCCTAACCAGCTTCCATTACATTATGGGTTCCCATTTACCTTATCTCTCATACACTTATCAATATAATAGCCTTTTCTTTCTCCCTTGGAACCTTTTTATTACTTGATATGACAATGAGTTGTCTCTTAGAAGATTTTTAGGAATGAAATCCCAATTGATGATTGATGTTTCAAAGTGATCTTTGGTGATTTAACAAGTAATATTAATTATTTTAAAGGGTTTTATCTACTTTATAGATACATTGGTCATTCTAATTAATATAATTCAACAGTAATTCCTTAAAAGATGGATGTACTTCTTGGGATTACAGATGAAATTGTTATTAAAATTATAACAAAAACTATTATCTCAATTCATGAAGTGTATATCCAATGGGCCTCATTACTTTATTCCCTTGGTGATATCCCAAAAAACCTTCAATATTAATGGTTTTTTTTATAATCACCTTATCTCCAACCATGATTTAAAGACATTAACTTCACTTATTACCCAAACTAATTTTAGAAATAGAATTGTAGCTAGTTTTAACCAATAAAACTCACCTCACCCATAAGGTTTTATTATATTTCATATTAAAAATATTATAAGAGTTTTAGACCTCCAAAAATATAGTATTATAGAAACTTTTTTGGCCAAGGTGGTTTTCAATATAGTGAATTTCTAGAAACATCTCTATATTCTTTGATGTTGCTTCCATTTGAGAAACCAACTTGGTCATCTCATCTAATTGATGAAATCCTCACCTTGGTGGGATTATTTCTTATTAATATTGAGATAATTTATCAAAAATATCATCTAATAAGGCTTAATATTTAGTTGTGACTTCCTTATAAGTCCTTCTCCAGTAATTGAGTCAACCACTATCCATGATTTTTTTTGAAAACCAATGTAAAAGGTTTGCATATGCATACAAGGTGATACTCTATGGTGCGGAAATATTTATAAAAATTATTTTTTGTGACCCTATGAATCATAGGTATACTATTTATATTTTGGAGAAATTTTTTGAATATCACCTCTTATATTTTACATCTTCATTTATGGGAAGTTATTCTCTAAGATTCTCTATGCAAGATCATGCCAGCCCATGATAAGACCTTATAATTGGGGATTCAAAAATTCATTAGGTTGTCTCATAAATGATAAAAATAAGTATCATAGTCATATCACATCATCATTCACCCTATTTATTTTGAATTTATAACAAATATCAATAAAATTAGAGAGGTGGTTGTGAGGGTAATCATTTTTTATCCCTTTAAACTATCTGATATTTTGGATCATCCGTAATATTCATAGCATCAACATATTTTTTTTTCTTGGATGATTGTCCTAATTAAACTTGGATTAGCTATATTGAGGGATGAAATTTCATGATCCATCAATTTAATCTCATGTAGTGCTTATAAAGGATCCTTAAAATATGTTTTCCATCTCTTCCAATGTATCATAGGGTACTTGGATTTCCATTTCTATTCTACACTTCGGAAGAAGATATTTCTTAATATCTGAGTAAAATTACAATGGTTTAGTAGACTCCAAATTCCTTGACTGTGTGTGTGGGGTGTGGTTCATATTTATTTAACCTATAATTAAAAAAAATAGAAACACTTATGTGTCTCAAAGAGAACAAAAAATGATCAGTTGGAAGGGCCTAATGTGTGTTTTGTTTTTTTTGTTTACATGTTATGGAAAAGTGGTTTCAACTCTTCCAATGTGGTTTGTTTTTTTGTTTATAGTTTTGGAAGATTGTTAGAGATTATAGAAGGTCATGTTGTTCTTGTTGGGTAGAGGAGACTATACCAATGGTTTTCTAAACCGTTAGTATACAGTTATGTTGAGCATAATTACCCATAGTTGTAGAACCATTAGTATAAATTTATACCAACAATTTACATGTAATTGTTGGTATTTAGTTATTCTGGATAGAACATTATACTCACAGTTTTAAAACCATTGGAATATATATATACCAATGGTTCACTTGTAACTGTTGGTATAGTGTAATTCTAGGCAGCCTATAACAATGGTTAACTATAAACCATTGGTATACGGCTATACTAATAGCTCACACACCAATAGTTCCTGGAACCATTTGGATGGCCTATCCCAATGGTTTTAAACCATTGGGATACATTAAATTTTCAGTAGTGTGTAAAGTAAATTATGATATTATTATTATTTAGACATGGGGTTTAACTGATATTAAAAGAATCACAAGGCCCTATGTGTAATTATTATTCTCTAACCCTGGATCTATTTAAACTTAATTATGATAAGCTATAGGATTTTATCATTGTGAATGATAAATTCTAGATAATATCTCAATATCTAAAGAGATCCTCTCCTATAATTCTCTTAATAATGGAGTGTGATCCTCCTCCACCACCCTCCCAATTCTAGAGAGAACAAAGAGAGTCTTTCCACCCGAAGTAATTCTCATTGTGATCAATGAATAACGACACAAGCATTAATATATTCTGTGTTAGCACTTATAGATTTCTAAAATGTGGTTCAAAGGTTCATGGTTCATGGGTGGATCACCACTAGGTGGAATTTACCCTTGAATCATGTGACACAATGATGGTATGATGTAAAGACATAGTCAAACTTATCAACAAAGAAATAATTTCAACATAAGATAATTATTTTTCAAAATAAATTAATTGAAAATTAAAAGTGATGATCCTTCCTTCTTGGTTCCAGTGTAATAGTCCATTAATCTTTTATTTAATTTCATTGTGTATGATGTTCTTCATAATTTAAATCTTGGATTATTCATTGATTACGATAAAAATTCGAGCAGAAAACTACCCAATAGGAACTTTCACTATGCTCAGAACCTTCAAGTGGTATCAAAGTGATTTTGTAATAATTTATAATTATTTATTATTCATTTATTGATTATATTTTATTTTTATTTTTCCATTTTTGGTTTATTCATTATTTAAATCCAAACATTGAAATATTCTTTTATCATTCTTCATTCTCTATCATATAACCAAGAATCGATTAAAAATACATAAAAAATATTTGAAGACTCCAACAGGAAGTTCCAAGTGTTCTAGCTAGATAACACCATAGTACATGGTGTCAGCCTGTTGGTACATGTTGTGCACCTATTTTCACTGCACAAAGATGATCCGTGAGAAATTCAGCCCATCGTGTAGTATATGCATGAAGATTGCAATAATGTGAAACACATTTTTACTAGGCCATCCTAGCACACAGTTTATCAAATTACACGATGTGTAGTAGGCATAAATGTTGTGTAATCTATTTACCTTCATAGAAAAATTTACAAAATACGCATCTTGAAAATAGTGTTGTATATTTATGGCACAATACATGGGAATGGTGGTCGTTGAACATATAGGTCACACAATGTGTAGTCGATATACACATCATGAACCTCATAAATTTATGTAGTTGGGAAACACACCAATCCCTAGGAATGTATCTCATAAGTCATTATATGATGTATAGTTGGTTGTATGTGTCATGTAACAGATACCCATTCACATAGATTACATTTCGTCTAAGTTGTGACCATGTGGATTAATTAAATAAAATAAAAAATTAATTATGGCATTGAATTTATCTACATGATGTTCAGTTGGTGTACATGTCATGTAATTAAATTTTAAAAAATATTAAATTCCTAATTAATTACTTTATAAATTAATAACTACATACCATATGTGATTTCCATTTACACTATATTTAATGCAGTTGTTAAATTTATACACATCGCATATATTAAATGTGTAGTATGACTTAAATATGATGAGTTTAATCATATAGACACAGTACATTCTAATTAATATGTGACATGTTATATACATTACATGTCATGTTAAATACATAGTAAAAGATCATACAAGGTGGTGAATAGTTATGATGGGTATTTATCATGTTGACTCCAAGTGTAGTTAATTTTATCTATTTAAGATTAATTATAAAGGGAACTCCAAGACTATTTGAATGGTCTTTAAGATAAAATAATTAATTAATTCAAACATATTTATCTTAATAATAAATAATGAATTGAAGTGAATGCTAGCTAGTTTACATTTTTGTATTTTTTTCATGTGGATGATCATGAGCTTAGACTAACCTGTGTATATGAATGGTTTATTTAATTAATTATTTTAAATTGAATGATAGCCTATTTTTCATCCCATCCTCTCATTATGTAAGGGTATTTGTGTCCTTGGTTTCATTTATGTAAACTCCTAATCAATCATTTGGTTCCCCTCACTTATTTGTGAGTACTGCTTATGTAATGAAGGGAGCTCTCATGTGAGTAGAGGTGGTTAAAGTTTGAATCTAAGATAAAACCAATCTAGGAGATACATAGATGGATAGGTGGAATGTTGAAAAACAATCAAATTTATAGTTCAATGTGTTATTCTTATAGGTTTATAGGTTAGTTTATCATCCACTAGAAAAACAACCCATTAGAAAATATCATGATCATACCACCTTTATTATTTTATTTCTATCAAATTTCATGGTTAATTTCCTTATGGATTATTTATCATGATCACATAAAATAATGAATTAATAAACATATAATATGAAATTAAAATAAATTAGATTATGTGTAGTTTTACTGAGATATGGTTAATCACTGAAGTAAATCCACTTAATATTAAAAGGAATTTAATAAAGATAAAAATGGGAAATTTATGCATAAAAATCCATAAAATAAATATATTAAGTTGGTATAGACTTCCACTACTTATTATAGATTTGAACCATATTTCAAAGTGCTTGATCTACCAAAGTCAAGGTGATTTCAATTATCAGGGAATTTTAGCATGAGTTTTGAGCTGATTTAACTAAGTTTAAATCAATGGTTTACTGCCAAAGTAGGAATTAGTGAAACTTAGTAGAAAGTGTTGATGAAATCCAGTTATAAGATTTTAGGATTGGGGAGTCCACTTAATAGATCAAAGAGCTATGAGTTAATGCAGTTGTAAAGTTATACTTACCTAAAACCCTTTGAAAAGCTTGTCTTTCCAAAGTCTAGGTTATGATAAGGGGAATATGAATCATTACCGCTATAATATCCATGTGATAATATATTTTTAAACTAATAGTGATGGATATTAGGTTTTAATAAAATATTAGGATATTAATAAATTTAAAATTTTGTAATCTAGATAAAGCACTAAAATTTTTCTCTTATTTATTATAGAAATGGAAAGTCGTGTGAATTAAACTATATAACCACAATCCATACTATATAAAGATAAAATTATCACTAGATATAATTTATAGAAATGGTATAATCACTTTCACATTATATTACACCATGAGTGAATATTATATGTGTTAGAAAACCCCAGTTCCTGAGTTGGTTGCTAAAGTGGCTAGTGAGGAATAAGTATCCATATACCTTAAACATGTGGAAAATTCCACAGATGTCCAATGATTAATTCCATTATCCATGTCTAGGGACCTTATGAAGGAACATGAAGATATGAATTCATATATCATTATGCATAACCTTCCTGATTTTTATCAAAAAAATGTGAGGAAAGAGAGATATGTGATCTCTAATGCAATATTCACATGAAATCTTAGAGTCTCAATTCCAAATAAGCCTCGTGTAGTCAAGATGATTGGATATATATATAGCACTTAAACATCTTGAGATTCAATATACTTGATGAACTGTGCATAGATCTCATTATATCCTCATTACTTAAAGTCTTCTCCAGTTTCATTATGAATTACAATATAATCAATAGGGATAAGACTCTTTCAAAACTTCTTACTTTAATTCACCAAGTTGATAAAGTCATGGGATGTGAAATTAATGTGGTCCTTATGGTGAATAAGAAAAAAAAGAACAAGGTAAATGTCCCCATGAGTCCCTTAAAATCTAAGGCTCCTAAGAAACATCCTTCTAAGAAGAAGAAGATCCAAATGTAAGAAAAGGGAAAAAAATATGGTGTATTTTTCATGTGGAAAGCTAGGACACTATAATAATAACTACACCTAGTTTAAGAAGTAATGGTAAGGTTAAGTTTTGATAGTTATCAAGTTAAATAGTTCTAAATCTACACATTGGGCGTTAGATGAAGCTTGTGGTTCTCACATTTGTATCCAAATACAGGGACCAAGTAGATTTTGGAAGATTGTAAGAGGATAAGTGATTATTCAAGGGTCTAATGAAGTGTGACTCGCTATATTGGATATAGAATACTACCACCTTATATTTCTAACATAGATGATCTTGGTTTTAAAATATTGTTATTATATACCAACCGTTACCAAAAAAATAATTTTTTTATCCTGTCTAGATATGGATGGTTTTATTTTCAAGTTTGGAAATAAGATTTGTTTCTTTTACAAAGACAACATATGTTATGGTATTAAATATTTAAATAATGTTCTTTATGTAATAAATTATGAAAACCAAGTATTGGTGATTTCTAATGAATCAAATCCTCATGACTTATTTCTCACACAGCTATGGAATCACCATATGTTTCATATAAACAAGAAGCATTTAATAAATATATATCAATATGGTAATTTATATTCCTTTTAGATAAAACCACTTGAAAAATTTCATGCTTGTTTACAAAGAAAAATTACCAAGATACTTTTTGGTTTTCATGAACCAATATCGGTTATCCCAAAACTGGACTTCTGAGATGGCTCGTGGTAACTCCTAAAGTGCATTCCCAATCCCCACGAACTGGTGAAAAGTTCTCAGGCGTCAAGAACTACCTTTGGAAAAAAATCCATAATAAATCAAATTATAAATAGATATAATACATAAAATAAATACAATATTATAATACAAATTCAGATAACATATGACAAAGTGTACAAGGAAAATAAAAGTTTCAAACCAAGAATGAAAAAATAAAGTACTTGGGATATAAGACATTTCATATCCATGTGACATGAGGGAAAACACTCCATCATGTCATAGCCAAACTCCCACACCCTGCTAATATAAAAACCTACTGCCACCATTTTGTGACTTTCCTTTACCTATTTTAGACAAAATAAGGTCTACGCACACCCAAATTTATGTGCATGATGTGAGAAAACAATACAAGTAAGATCCCACCAAGTGTTCCATAAACAAATTTATAAAATAAACCAATTATGATAATTTAAATAAAGAAAAGGAATAAAATATAAATTTAAACATAATCTAATAAATCATGGAAATCTTCCATTTTATAAAAGTTTATAAAGCATACATAAACAAACCATTTTCAAAATAATTTACCAAATAACCAATTCTTAATGAATTTATAAATAATAAATCCCAAATGAGAGACATGGAAACTAGTCCTTAGGTAGGTTAAGTCTATGTTATCTTAGATTCCCATGCAGTCTTAGTGATCAAAAGCTTCCTAGTGTGCACATTACCCTCAGACACTTGTCTTAAGGGGTCATATTTCACTCCCAAAAGTGTCACCATGCCTCAAAAATGTTTAGTTATTGTTGTAATCATAAATCCATTCCAATTATTATCCCAAGTCTACCCCCTCCTAAGTACCCTAGTTTCCCATGTATCATATCCCACACTTAGAGACTTTAAATTTCACAAACATCCCACAATTATAGACTTTAAATTTCACAAACACCCCACACTTAGAGTCTTTTACTTTCATTATTCAAATAATTTCAAGGTCATATCATACATAAAAACCCAAATTCACAATAAAACATGCTTTGAAAACCATTTCCATTTTTAATATGAAAGGGGATGTAAATTTTATGAAAGAATCTCAACCATCACATTTTAAGAATCATAAATCATGACATAAATTAATTTAGGAAACCAATTTGAAGTGAGAAAGAAATCACAGTTTAATATTCAAATTCTTTTCATGAAACCACCCACCTCAAAACTTGTTACTTATAATGATTAATAAAGGTTCATGATCAAAATGGGAATAGGGATATTAGGGTACAGGAGTGAACCATAAACCATTAAAATCATACAATAAAATCAAAAATTAACAAACCATGTATCAATATAGGTCAAAGGAGAACACTTATTATGGAATCCCTTAAAGGCTTGTATAACGAAAATGTCAATCCAGTCCATTTATTTGTTCCTTATAATAGATCTAATAGAATTATTATTAGATCACAACATAAACCTTATATTTGGAAATAACATCCCTAATTTAATATTACTTTCAAGAAAATAGAGGTGATATAGAGGTATGATTAAGAAAAATGAAGAATAGATTTGTACCTTTTATTTACACGATTCGATGCCACTTTATCTGTCAGAATCAATATTTGGAAGAGCTAGGATCTCTAAAATATCTAATAGGAATCCCTATGGTAAAGATCCCAGGATTTAGTAAGAATAATGAGTCAAATAAGAGGTTTTTTATGTCTAAAAAGATATTTTTAGATTAATTAATTCATGTTGTAAGGTTTGGTTTCATGGTTTAACAAATCATGTACCTGCTTATGTCTAAAGGAGAGAGACACATGGGTTGGCTACACAGTTTGGCTAATCATTCACCAACCCTAAAAAATTACTCTACCACATGTTTCATGGTTTGAGTAGAAGGTCACATGGTTTGGACTAATCGTGCACCAACTGTGCGCCCACCTCTAGGGCTCCAAAACAAGAAGAATTTTTTCTTGGGAATGCCACACAGTTTGGCCTAACCATACAACAACCATGAACATGCCCATAAACCTCTAAAAACTTACAAAAATTACACAAAATGACCCAAGAAGAAATTGAAATTTAATATGTTCAAATAAAGGGTGATTCCACTGCTACCTCATCGTCAATTCCTATTCCCACATCTCATGATAATTTTTTCCATGTTTCTATAACACTTAAACAAATGTAATATATTTATTATGGAGAATTTTTTCCTAAGAATCGACAACTCAAATTGGTCATTTGACTAGTGACATACCTGAATCCAATTTAATATATTCACAGTTTAGAATATGAGAGGGATTAAGATAAAACTTATTAAGCTAACACACATGTAAAAAATCATGTATAAAAGTCAACTAATATGGGAAATCTAATTGTTAATCCACTTTTCCAATTTTCTCAATGATATCAAAAGGTCTCATGTATTTTATAGTCAATTCCCCTTTCTTTCCAAGACAATGGTGACCTGACCATGGTGAAACTTTCAAGAACACCCATTCACCTACCAAAAATTCTAAATAATTGAACAAATTATCTATATAATATTTATGTTATCTCTGAGCTATTTTCAATCACTGATAAATAATATGAATCTTCACTGAAGTCTCCTAAAAAATGCTTGGTCCCATAAGAAAACTTTCACCCACTTCGGTCCAACAAAGAGGGGACTTACATGTTCAGCCATACAAATCCACAAATTTATCCATTCTGATAGTTTAATGGAAACTATTTTTATAGTAAAACTTTGTAATACCTAAGATTTAATTATAGTAAATAAGTTTTTCATTCTAAAGAAATTATAGCATAATGCACACGGCTTTATTCAAGAATTTGATTAAAACCTAGATTATAAAATTTTATAATTTTAAGTTGAAGAAGTTAATTTCATTTTTGAATTAAAAAATTCAAAATTATATTAAGATTAATTTTTTAAATTTTTTAGAATTAGTTTTTTTAGGTGAATAATGAAAATGTTTATTTTACAAAATTGTCACTTTTATGACATCAAAATGATATAGTAATTACTTGAAGGTTTATTAAACTTTTTTTATAAAATAAATATATATTTTATAATTCATATAATTTATATAAAAATATAATGTTTAACTTAGAAATATATGCTTAACATTTTGGAAATCTAAGTATTGTTTTTGTTTAAATAAAAACTATTTTTTATTCTTCTCTTTTAATCAAGTATTTATAAGATTCCTTTTTATTTTAGATTAGTTTTAAATAAAAATAAGTCCCATTTTATTTAAAATAATCTGATTAATTATAGTGGAGTCAAAATTATATTTCATTTTACTATAAAGACATTTTTTGGAAAATAATTTTTCATTGCGTTTTGCGAGTTTATTTTTAAATTAATTTTTGCCACTTAAAAAATTAAATTTTATAAAAAAGAATCCATATTTGTAATATCAATTTAAAAAAAATTAATTATTTCACTTTCATTTTTTCATTATGAATAGTAACATTGGTGAAAATAATTTGGTTGTCATGATAAGAGTTAAAATGGGAAGGGTTAAAGCTAAAATGATAAGGGTTAAAATGACCAGAAACTTATATAAAACTTATTTATTAGTCATATTTAGACCCTATATCATATCATATTCCAATATGATTCATTTTTTGGGATATTTTTCTTGAGTAATACATTAATATATTTTAATCTTTTGAAAAAATCCAAGTGTGTCCTCTTCCTTACTTATAAAAGGACATTGCATAAACAATATTCTCAGAACTTCAAGAGACTATTATATAATCCAAGACCTACCCAAATAATTTCATAACATCAATCCCCAAGTCCTAGATGTCTTTTTTTTATCATAATACAATCCTAAGGTGGATTTAGGTGTAAACCTAAGGAGGTTTTCCGAAAAATGTGTATAGTTCTTAATTGAGTGTTTTATTTTTATTTCTTATTTTACCTACTTAAAAAATATCCTAAAAAAATTAATATAATAAAATAAATATCTTTCATATACTAAAATTTTATTATGTTTATGTTATAACCCTTTTCATCTACTTATTTATTCAATGAAAAATAAAAACATCAGCCCACCGTCTCCATGTAGCGGTGTATTGTGTTTTTCATCACCATTTCACATGAATGGTTATAAAGATGGAAATAATTAATATATATGATATGTGTAAAATATTTTTGATTCAATAAATATAATATATAATTTATATTCTTACCCTTATACCCATTAGAAAAATGAAAATGTAACTCATGCGTACATGTGGACTACAACCTCCACGAGGCAATGTGATTCATTTTTCATACCCATATTTAAATAATGATTATAAATATGAATATAATGAATATATGTGATATTTATATCATTATTAAAATTATTTATATGATGTAACCATGATAAATATTCAAGTACCATATCTTCTAGGTCAAAACACACATGAAAAATGAAGCAGTTAACACCCAAAATGATGATGATAATGAAAGATTGTTAATGGACGGGTATTAAAATGTGATAAGTAGATAATATATGATATTATAAGTATTTATAACATTTTGGTATATAATTTTAATAAATATAAATTTATTATACATGAGGTTAAAATCACATATGAGGCAATTCAAACTTAAGGTAAGAGATTGTTGTTACAATCTTATTTTATTTCAGGATTGTTTATGTTCATATTTTCATTGAGAAAATTATATTATCATAATCTTTTAAACCCTAAACATTTTATTTTCCTCTATTTATGTTGTGGTTTACATGTTTATACTTCATTTCTTCTCTTTTTGGATCAAGAATCAACAATTTACATGTAATGGAATTTCTTTTGAAAATCTTATTTTGAAGTTTTCCTTAAAAATATTTTTCTTCCATATCCATATTTTCTTTAAAATGTTTTAAATAATTTTTTTAAAATTATTAAAAGATTTATTAAAGATATTTTTACCCATGTTTTACTTTCTATAAAAAGGTTCAAAGGGAATCTTTTTTTCATTTTCTGAATGAGGTGCTTTTTACCAATAGTGTGAATGAAATATTTTATTTAACATACACCAAATTAATGGATTTTTCCACCATGATGAATAATATTTGATTTGAATCTCCCTTTAAAATTTTACATGTTTATTTTCAAATAAAATATTTTTCTAAATATTATGGGAATTTAATTAAAATTATATAAGAAGAAAATGGTATTATTTTCTTAATGGAATGAAAAGGATTTTGATAAGTGATTTATAATTCTATTTTAACATAAAGTTAAAAGGAAGTTATTTTTATTGTATTGATCCTATTTTATTTTATAAAGGATTATTTTTACTACAAAAACTCCATTTATGATTAATTTATGGTCTTCTATCATCCATTACTAATAATGGATTATACCTTATTTTGAGATCATTCACTTTCTTGTGATCATGTTCTTCATCACTCTTAATTATTAATTAGACATTATTTTTCTCCTTTATGTCCATATTTTTACTATCATGGATGAATTTAGAATTAATTCAATTACTTTGATAATTTTTCAATTGTATATTATTTCTATATATGGTATCAGTTGAAGGAATCTTATTAAGTAAATCATTTCATTTACTGAGAAAATATTAATGTTTCATATTATTGATTCAATGTGGATAATTATTAACTTATAAGGAATTTTGACAATGAATTTTATTGGTCATTAAAAATATAAGGAATGTATAGGATGTGCAACTGACTGGTGGGACCTGGTTATAGATATCCCCTTAATGCATCGATGGGTATCATGAGAAAAAAAAACTAAAATTTCATATTAGATGGGTAATCTAGTTTACACTTACCCATTTATTAAGAATGATGTCTCAATTAAGAGGCATTGATGGTAATATTCATGATATATTGGTTGAGAGTTATTTGTCATAAATGTCTAGAAATATAAACTTACTTTCTTAAGAATTTATTTTTAATTATCCATGTGATTTATATGTTGATATTATCTATGGATTTTCATTGAACTCAAGTTGTTAATTTAATGGAAGTTGTTTTTATTATACACTCTAACATATTGATTATGCCTTATTTACTCATGATAGCTTTTGTTGTATATAACCCTTACTGAGCATCTAATCTGTCCCTTTATTTATTTTACTTTCCCTAAGATATATAGAAGGATATTATGAATAATTTCAATGATGTAAGAATTTTTCTTATGATATATTTTTATATTTCCAATGTAATATTGAAATAATGTATGTATCTAGTTTTTCATGAGTTCTAAACTGGTCAATATTTCATGGTGAGATCCCTTGTATCTTGCACCCATGTAATAAAGTAAAAATTGACTCTGGATTATTGGAGTCGGGGTGTTACAAACTCAACCAATCTTAAAGGGTTATCCTAATATCCTCTAAAGTCCCTGACACAAGTACAAAGAATATCCACCAAATTCTAAATAGCTCTCTCTGTATGTCCATATGTCTGAGGATAGTAAGTCATACTCAATTTAATCTAAGAAACCATCAGCTCTTAGAGACCTTTCTAAAATTGAGAGGTAAATCGATGAGAATTATCCGAAATAATAACAGGTGGAACCCCATGCAACCTCAAGATCTTCTGAATGTACAGATTTCCCAAATCCTTGATCTTGGTGGAGTCCCAAATGGGAATGAAATTAACTGACTTTTTTAGTTGATCATTTACCACCCATATGGAATTATTTCCTTGGAGATTATTTGGTAACCCAATGATGAAATCCATAGACACCTCATCCCATTTCCAAATGAGAACTGAGAGAGACTAAAGTAATCCATAATTCCTTTAGTGTTTGGACTTAATCTACAGAAAGGTATGACAATGAGACACAAAATTAGTAATGTCACATTTCAAACTTGGCCAAAAAAATCGATGCTTCATTTCATAGTACATCTTTGTAAAAACAGGATGAACATCCCACTAAGAACTTTGATAACTTTTTATCACATCCTTCCTCCTAAATAATAGAAAACCAATTTTAAAAATAGAATATACCTTCCTGGGATAAATAGAACATGGTGATAATGTCACCACTATATAAATATTTTATGATACTCCTTAACTCTTTGTTCCAATATTTCTTCTAAAAAATCAACTCGATAAGATACAACATCAACTGAGAACTAGCTGTAAAAATACATGTCTCTTCCTCCATCACATCTAGGGGGATCTGAGAAATGATTCCCATAATATTTCATTCATATTTTGACTCCATAACTACTTGAGAAGGAAAATTTCTATTCGTAGTATTCATAACAACATTCCCCTTTCTTGGGGTATAAGAAATGTCAATGTAAAAATACAGAATATACTCCACCGAACACCTTTGTTTAAGGTTTGGGTATTTCAAATAAAAGGTGTAACTCAAACTTTTATGGTCAGAATAGAGAGTGAAACTTTCACCAAGGAGGAAATTTCACCAAATATTATGAACATGCATAACTATTGTTAGTTATAGATCATGGGTGGGATGATTATTCACATATGTCCAAAGATGAAAAGATACATACACCAAAACATGATCTTGTTTCATAAGAACATATCCCAACCTTCACCTGAAGTATGATAGAACACCATATAACTTTTTCCTTATTTTTGTAAAATTGAAATAGGTGTTGGGGTCAGATGTTGATTTAACTCATCAAAGTAAATCTGACACTTAGAATCCCATATAAATTTTAATCCATTCCCGATGAGAACAATCAATGGAATGAAAGTTTCTAGAATACTTTCACAAATTTCTGATAATATCCTACAAAACCCAGTAATCCTAAAATATTAAATACATTTCATGGATCATACCATGAAAAATACATCTTTCTCCTCATAATCAAATTAGATTCCATGTTCTAAAACCACATGTCCTAGTAACTTAATTTATTGAATCCAAAAATGGAATTTCGATAACTTAACATAAAGGTAGTGATCCCTCAAAATTTACAAAACATATTTCAAGTGATTGTCATGATCTTATTTAGTTCTTGAGTAAACTATAATTTCATCCATGAATACCATGATAAAGGAATCAAGGTACTGATAGAAAATACAGTTTATCAGAACCTTGAAAATAGTTGGAGCATTAGTTAAACCGATTGGTATCATAAGAAATTCAAATTGGTAATACCTAATTATAAAGTTTATCTTTGAAATATCTGACTCCTTAACTCTAACTTGATGATTATCGAACTGAATTTTGATTCTTAAGATCAAATTTACCTCTTTAATTGATTAAACAAGTCATCAATATAGGGTAAACGATACTTATTTTTAATTATCACCTGATTAAGATTCCAATAGTCGAAACACAAACAAAGAGTCCCATTGGACTTTTTGGTGATAATCATAGGGGTTTCCCAAAGTGATTCACTAGGAAAAATGAAGCCTTTAACTTCCAAATCATCCAACCGAATCTTCAATTCCTTTAATTCCTTTGAATCCATAAAGTATGAAAGAATGGATATCGACTGAGTTCCTAGAACCAAATCAATAAAAAAATTAACTTCCATCTCCAAAGGAATACTTTAGAAATAATCTGGAATCACTTCAAGATATTATTTAACCACCAAAGGAAGGTCAAAATCTATAGGTTCATACCCAATTTCGACTAAAAAAGAGGAAATTGACTTTACATGTTTTGGTAAAGAAGGCACTGCTTGACTAGATTTCAGATCCCATTCTCCCTGAAATATCCTAGAGTTCCCATCAGAGTCTATAAAGAATATTTTATAATGATAGCAGTCAATATCTCCATTATGGGTAACCAACTAATACATCCTAAGCATGACATCAAAGATATCCAAGTCGAGGGCTAGAAAATCTCAAAATACCTTGACTTTTGATATCAAGATAGAACAAGAGGGGCATTTAAAACCCTACTCCTTCCTAAAAGGTGTCATCAACTCCAAAACAAAGGGCATAAATTCTATTGGAAGTTTTAAAAGATTCAAAAAATGGGGTAATATGAAGGAATAAGAGGAACTAGTATCAAATAAAATAGTTTCTAGAGACGAATCAATAATGGTAGTACCTCTCACAGTTATAGTTCATACATCAACTTCCACCAGAGACTCTTCCACTGCATGTAATTTCTTCATTCTAGAATCCTATGGCTAAAATCAAGTGGGTCTTTAAAACATTTGACTGCACCACAAAACCTTTTAAGTGTCGATGATATTGATTTATAAAAAGTACAAGAGAAATCCTAACATAACTTTTGTAAGTAACCTCATCATCCACACAAGTTATAGATTTTTGGAAGTGTGGTGTATGTACATCTTTTATACTCTATATTTCCACACTATGATAGCAAGTCAAAGGTACACTAATAGCCACTAGATAAGTTTTGGTATAAGTTTATTATTAGGATACACTACCATAAAATTTTTATCCTTGTTCCACTTATTCTTCTTTCCATAGAAGCTTCTGAAACCACTAATAGGAAGAAGAGGAATTCCAACTATCCCTGACTTGCCTACCAAGTCAATCTATGTCATCAGAGCTCTACTATCCAACTCATTATAGGAGGTAATTTTTAGTATATAAACCTAAGATTGAATATTCAGTCTCAATCCCATATGAAACCTCTGATCCTTCAAATTATCACTTGATTTAATCTCGAGAGAGAAATGAACTAGATCGATGAAGTGGTCAGCATATCCCATTATAGTATAATAATCTTGTTGAAGGGTGGGAAACTCCATGTATTTAGACATCATAAATGATTCAGGGAAAAACTACTAGAAAAATATGGTATTAATGTATTTCCACTCCAAACCTTCATGTTGTCTTGCTTGAACCACTATGTCCCACCATCTCCTTTTAGGGCCTGTAAGTTTAAAAGTGGCGCATTTCACTTTGATAGATTATAGAGTTTCCAAGAAGTTAAAGATCTTCCCAATATTTCCCACTCAGTCCTCTACTTCCTAAAGATCATTTTCCCTTATAAGGATGGTGGTTTTTTATAGAAACTCTTAGGCTTGATCTTTATCACCTCCAATCCCAGGTATCACTTCCTTAGCCTAATTTAGGGTAGAGACAACACCCTTGTCCATAACACAGACCACTCATACTACAGCTTCCATAATATTATGATCAACTGGAGGGTTTTATCACTGAACATCATCCGTACAACCCTCTTGAGGAACTCTAGGAATCCTTCTAGGGTGAATGGTACTAAATAAAATAAAGAATGAGAACCATCAAAAAAGTAAGAAATATCATTTTTAACCAAGTGAAAATAAGAAAATAACTGAGATAAGATCAAAACTCAACACATAAAACACACTTCCCAACATCTTATGGTAACTTAAGGATCATTACGATGAGATATGGATGGGAACTCACTTGATAGATACCCATTAAGTCCTAACAATCCTATATTCTTTCTACTAGAACATCCCAAAAAACATATGTCAACCTACATTTATTACCAATTTTTCACAAATCGATCTAATCCCCACGGGCTAGCGACAAGCGCCTGGGCATCAAGAACTGCCTTTCAGAATGATTTTACCTACAATAAACCAAATGATAAATATATGAAAAACATAAAATAAATACAACATGACAATAAAAAATCATATAGTGGAGCATAAATAGTATCAGGAAAAGTTCTAAACCAAAATACTAAAACCAATGTACTCTGTATATAAGACATCCCATCTCTATGTGATATGAGGGAAAACACCCCAATATGTCACTTCCAAAATACCACACCTTATTAACATGGAAAACTTCCCACACTATATGGTGCCTTGTCTTTACCTATGTCAGAAAAAACAAGGTCTACATAGACCAAAATGTATGTGCATAGAGTGAGAAAACAAGCCTAGCAGGATCCCACCAAGTATTCCATAAACAATATTTTTAAAACAAACCAATTGTTCTAATTTAAATAAAGACAATGCATAAAATATATATTTACATAATTTCTAATAAATCATGGAAATACAGACTTTTAGAATAGTTTATAATGAATATATAAACATCCCATTTTCACAAAAATTAAATAAATAACCAATTTTCAAGTCATTTATAAATAATCAATTCAAAAGGAGCACTATAGAAACTAGTCCTAGGGTAGGTTAGGTCCAAATTATATAGGACTCCCATGTAGTATAATTGATAAAAGGCTACACAATACACAAATTTCCCTTGGACACCTGTCCTAGGGGGTTATAGTCTACTCTTATAAGTGTCTCTTTACCTCAACAATGTTTAATTAGTGTTGTAATTGTAATTATATGTCAGTTATTTCCCCAATTATACCCCCTCTTAAGTACCCCACATCCCCATGTGTCATAAAACACATTTTTAGGCTTTAAATTTCAAAAATAACCCACACTTTGAGGATTTAAATTTCACAAATGTCCAAAACTTGGATACTTTCACTTTCATAGTTCAAATCATTTCCATGGAATATCACACATCAACACCCAGATTCAAAATAAAACATGATTTGAAAACCATTTATATTTTAAATACCAAAGGGGATGTCCATTTCAAAAAATAATCCCAACTTTAACATTTCAAAAATTATAAATCAGGCCATAAATCAATTTAGAAAACCAATTTGAAATGGCCAAGAAAGTATGGTTTAATAAACAAAAGCTTCTCACAAAACTACCCACCTCAACACTTGGTATTTTTAATAATTTATTGGGATCCACAAGACAAAGGGGAATATGGATCATTTGGTGAAATAGGATACCTTAACAAATGAAACCCATATAATAAAATCTCAAATTAAAAAATACTATATCAACAGAGGTCAAAGGAGAACATGTATCATGGAAACCCTCAATGGTTTGCACAACAACAATGTAGATCTGGTCCTTTTCTTTATTCCCTACAATGAATCTAATATAATTTTCATTAGGTCATGATATAACCCTTATATTTGGAGAAAAAATCCCAAATATAAGATTCATTTCAATAAAATTGAGGTGATCTAGAGGAATGATGGAGAAAGATGAAGAACAGATTTGTACCTTTGATTTCCAAGATCCAACACCTATTAATTCATTAGAATATATCTCTAGAATGGATAGGATCTATAAAATATCTATGATGAATCCCAAGGGTTGAGATATTAAGTTGTAGAAAGAAGAATTTGACACATAGGATGTGTTTCAAGTCCAAAAATAGATTTTTCATATTAATTAATTCACATTACACAGTTTGGATGCACTATTTAACCAATTGTGCACTTGATTCTATCTAAAGGAGAGATCTGTATATTTTGGTTGCATTTTTTGGATAACCATGTGAAATTACCCTATACCATGTTATGTGGTTTGAGGAGAAGGATGCATGGTTTGGACTAACCATGCCCCAACTGTGCACCCTCTACTGGGGCTCAAAAACAAGCTTCATGGTTTTATAGGAATGCCACATAGTTTCTCCTAATTGTGCACTAACCATTTACATGGCTATAAACCTCTAAAACTCCCAAAAAATCACTCAAAACGACCCAATAATAAATTGAAACAAAAGATGGTCAAAAAAAATTAATAAAAGTACCTGGAAGTGACATAAGTATGTGATATTGGTGGACAAGGTGAAAGTGTCATAGAGCTTCTATAATTGGTACATGTTGATGTATGTGGATCTTTTCTAGTAAAATATATAGGTGGGTATTCTTACATCATAAATTTTTTTAGTGACTTAAGTAGATGTACTATAATGAAACAATCATTTAGTGGTGGTTTTGAAAACCATCACTAAATGTTTCATTTTTATTTTTTTAGTGGTGATTTTTTGTTAAACCACCACTAATTCTTAGTGGTTTTTCATAAAACACTTCTAATTCATAGTGGTTTTTAATATACCACCACTAAATTAATTTAGTTCTAAGAGAAGTTAGAAACCGGAGTTCATAATCCAATGACTATAGGTTTTGATCTGAGTATCCATTTATGATCTATGACCTGTCAAATCAAAACTTACAAAAAATAACTACAATGAGAATAGATAGTAATTTGGTAATAATTAATAATAAAAAATGTGTTAATATTCAAAGAGAATTTAAAAAACAATCTTATACTTTAATAAGCCATAACTTTTGATCCAGGTGTCTGTTTGGACTCTGAAACCTATCAAATCAAATCTTATAATGAGCTATACACCAAACAAAGGGTATTTGTTCTTTGTTATTTATTAGTCAAAAAATTCTTGAAAGGCCTCTAAATATCATTTTTTTAATTGGGATACCCTAATTTTTGAACATTCAATGGAATTTCAAAGTTGTTTAAAACAATCTTATTATGCTTGTTGGGTGTTCTATGATTTTATTCCATGACTTTACATTATTATTGATATGATTGTGTTGCAACTATAGGAGTATTCCCTCTTTTAGTGATTTATTATTTATTATTTATTATTTATTACGTGTGTGTGTGTATTTCTGTATATTTGTTTATAATCTATATATATTTATCTATATTTATATATTTATATATATTTATATATTTATAGATATTTTTATCCATTTATGTATATTTTTGTATATTTATAAATATTTTTTTATGTGTGTGTTTGTATATATGTATGTATATATTTATATTTAGATATATTATTTATTATTTATTATTTGGTATATTCTATTTATTTATTATTTGTTTATTATTTATTATTTATTATTTATTATTTATTATTTGTTCTTATTTTTTATTTTTTATTTTTTTTATCAATTACTTATTATTTATTTATTTATTATTTAGTATTTATTATTTATTTACTATTTATTTATTTGTTATTTATTTATTTGTTTATTGTTTTTTCTTTTTTTCTTTTTTTATTTTTTTATCATTTATTTATTATTTACTTATTATTTATTTATTATTTATTTATTTATTATTATTATTATTATTTACTATTATCTATTATTTATTTATTTATTTCTTATTTATTTATCATTTATTTATTTATTTATTATTTATTTATTTATTATTTATTATTTATCATTTATTATTTATTATTTATTATTTATTATTTATTATTTATTTTATTAAATAATAAATATTAATTAATAATAAATAAATAAATAACAAATAAATATATGTACACATATGTATTTGCATATATTTGTGTGTGTGTGTGTGTGTTAAAGTCTGCTTAGTCACTACGTGAAGAGTTTGCTGAAGTGGTAAAAAAATTACAAATTAACCAAGAGGTAAGAGGTTCAAATACCAACATACACATATATATTATTTATTTAGGCAGTTTGTAATAAATAAATAATAATTAAATAAGTAAATAATTAAATGAATAATATAAAAGATTTAAAAATAATAAATAATAAATAATATAACTAATAAATAATAAATAATTTTTAAAAAATAAAAACTAATAATAATAATAATAATAATAAACTACCACTAAATAATTAGCGACGGCTTTGAAAATAGTCTCAAAATCATTTCACAATGATTTTTGAAAAGCGTTGTTAATTTTTATAGCTCCACATTTCGTGGAGGTTTTGGAAAACCGCTATAAATTCATTTATCGGTAGTTTAAAATGATGATAAATATCATTTTATGGTTGTGATATAGTTATGTCTACTTGATGAGGCATACATCTAAATCCTTTGAGAAATTCAAAGAATTCAAGAATGAAGTGGAGAATCAACTTGGTAAGAGGATATAGAAGCTTCGATCTAATCAAGGTGATAAATATCTTAACCAAGAATTTATCAACTTTTTAAGGGAGTTTTGGATTCTATCTCAACTCACTCCACCTTATACACTACATTGGAATGGTGTTAGTGAAAGGAGGAACCATGCCTTTCTTGACATGCTAAGTTCAATGATGATTTGTATAGATCTTCCATTATTTTTTTTAGGATATGCATTACAAACTATGACATGCACACTAAACTGTGTGCCAAATAAAATGTAAAATGGTATTCCCTTCAGGTTATAGAGTAGAAGGAAACTTGTTTTGTCGCATATTCATGCATGGGATTGTGATGCATTTCTTAAGGTCACCTTTGGAAACAAAGTTTCACCCAGGGGCATGAAGTGTATCTTTATAAGATATCCTAATGAAACTAAGGGATATAATCTATACAACCTCTCAAATAATAAAGTAATAGTGGCTAGACATGTTATTTTTCTTGAGAGGAAGAACACCCTTGAGAAGAGTAGTGGGAGAGAGATTGACTTCAATGAATTTGATGCTCAAGATAGATAATAGTTAGCACAAGAACACATTCTATAGGTCCCCATGGAAGATATTTTTCCTGAAACACAAGTACCATATATGAGCACCAGAGAGGTTAGGGAACCAAAAAATATATAGTTTTCTATTCACCAAGTATGGTGACGTGTTATGGGTTGACAATAATGATCCTATTTTCTATAAGGAGGTAGTAGAGAGATCAGAAGTTGTAAGGTGGAAAAATCCATGAATTTTAAGATGGATTCCATGAATCAGAACCAAGTTGGGGTTCTGTTAAATCCACCAATTGATGTAAATTATGTTGGGTGCAAATGGATATTCAAGAAAAAATAGACATGGAATGAAAAGTTAGAACTTATAAAGAATGACTAGTGGCTAAAGGGTTTAAATAGAATTGATTCATAGGATAAAAAGAAACATTTTCTCCATTATCCATTTTTAAATCCATCATAATTTTGATTGGTATTACAACTTTTCAAGCCCATGAGATTTGGAAGATGGTTGTCAAAACTTCTTTCCTTAATGGGAACCTTGAGGAAGATGTATAAATGACACAACCAAAAGTGTAGTGACCCAACCCCAGAAAGCCCAGAGGCAGTGTTTACTATCATTACATTACCATGATTATAAGTAATCAAATCTTGAAGGAATGGGAGTTTAGTAGTCTTGGTAAACTATATACAGGCATGATTCTTTTATTAAAAAAATAAACTAATTACAACATAATTTTTCTAAATAAAAAACTTTGAGGATAACTCTAATCCATCTAGTAAATCCTTGTATAACTTTCATAGTACGCTTCTTTGATTCATAGGGAAAAACATAATAAGTGTGAGCTCAAATGATCTATAATGGAAAAATATAGCGGAAGCAATAATGAATCAATGAGAATAATAATTATGACATGGTAAATAACTAAACTCACAAGCAATATAAACAATAAACTAAGAAGAAAGTGAAAAAACAATATGTCAAGGTGATAAATGGAAACACATTTCATTCAAATAACTAGATAAGGAAAAATAAATATGGAAAGGTAAGAAACTGAAATACATGCCATTTAATCAATGAATTGAAAATGAAATGTATCCATAGATATCTAGACACAAAATCTCATAGATTAATAATAACAAAAAATAAGATGAAGGCAATGCTTTATTAATGGACATCATGTCTAAGGCACATAAAAACCTCTACTGTCAAGATCCATCCCCCAGACAGTTTAAAACTACAGATAGAAACCCATTTAATTTGCGTAACTTATTTGTCTCATGAGAACCTATCGATGCATCGATGAGCTATATAAAGTTCAAGCTCCAAATGTCATTGCATGTCCAAATCATTCTTCATATTAAGAAATCGATTTAATTAATAAATAATATGCCTTATCAAATATCTGTATTGAATAAATAATACAAATTTATCAATATTTATCCAAATAATCAAACAACTATCAAAGTATACACTATATGTAAAGAGGTATACAATTTAGGAAATAGTAATATCCATGATAAATGAAATGGATAATTTAGGGGAAATTCAATGTTCAATGATCGTAGGAGATTTAATATTTCAAGGGGACTAAAAAATGAATCAAGGAAGTGAATGTTAATACTATCCTTATCCAAATAAATACAAAAACCATCCAGAGTAAGAAATAGGATGGTATAAATACAAAATATCCCAAGTGAATTAAAAATAAGGGTTATTGTCATTGATGAATAGAAATACTATAAAATGATCTTTTAAAAACATTCTTGAGGAAAATATCCTTTTATTATGAAAAACATTTTAAAAAATATTTTCTTTGAAAATAAATTTTGAAAATATTTTCTTTAAAAAGAAAGCTTTTAAACATGCAAATGAAGCTTCAAAGAAATGATGGTAGGTAAATCCATACAAGCCATGTGAGGTAACACTACAAAAGAAATAGCAGATTAGCGGCAATTTTTTAGAAAGGGTTATGCACAACCCCCTCTAATCATTGAAATTATAGGGGGTTTACAACCCCCTCTAAATTTTTTAGCATCTTTTCATTATAATATTTGGTTGTATTTTAGTGGTAGTTATGTCAAAACCACCACAAATTTAATAATTAGTGGATCTATATGTTCAGTTAGATTTTAGAGGTGTTATATATATATATATATTATTAGTTTGGATATATATTAGAGGTTATATATATAACATGGAAATTATTTTTTAAAGGTAATAGTGGGGGTTCACAACCCCCTCTAATCTCTTAAATTAGAGGGGGTTCATGAAATGCTATTAATCCCTTAGATTAGAGGGGGTTTTGAACCCCTTTTAATTTATGAAATTAGAGGGGGTTGTCAACACCCTCTAATTTATGACATTAGAGGGGGTTCATGAACTATTGTTAATCCATTTGATTAGAGGGGGTTTTTAACCCCCTCTTAATTTTTATTTATTTTTTAAAATAAATCTCATATAAATTCAAATTTTATAATATATATGTGGGTGTGCATGTGTGTGTATACACACACACACACACATATATATATATATATATATTACATAAAAACATTATATAAATGTATTTAAATGCATTATAAACATATATATATATAAAGACATTAAATAAATACTTTAAATAAATACTTATACATATAAATAAAAATGTATACATATATAAATAACGGAATGCATAATATAAATGTAATTATAAATATATTTATCCAAATATATAAAATTTATATATGGTTTTATAAATACCATACATTTATATTATGATTTATATTATACATATATTATATTAAATACATTTTTATTGTATATTTATGTATAAATACATTTATATTATATTATGTATACAAATAAATATAATATAGACAAAATTATATATATATATATATATTATAAATATTTTATTATATATAAATTTTTATATATTATATAAATATTATATATTTTTTTAGTATACCATATTAATTATAAATTGATTTAGTAAATATATATATATATATATAATTTAATTATATTATATATTTCTAATTATATAATTATATTTAATTATATTTATATGTATACATAAATATAATTTTATAATTTTATGTACATTTATATATATTTATTTGTATAAATTGTATTTCATATAATATTAATTATATATAACATAAAAGCATAAACATATTATATAAATATATACATAAATATAATTTATTTAGAAAATAAATCATATAAAAACTCGAGCTTGTAGTTTTTATAATTTATATTACAATAATAATAAATATGTTTTTAAATAATATGTTTATAATTTTATATTATATATAATTAATATTATGTGATATACAATTTATACAAATAAATATATATTAATGCACATAATATTATACAACTATATTTATTGAAATACATATATATTTATGTGCATAATAATAAATATATGTATTGAAATATAATATATAAATATTTTTATAAATTGTATTTAATATAATATTGATTATATATTTGTATAAATTATATTTAATATAACATTATATAAATATTTGTATAAATTTTATTTCATATATAATATTTGTCTAAATTATATTTCGTGTAATATTAATTATATATAATATAATATAATTTATACAAATAAATATATATTAATTTACATAATAATAAATATATGTATTGAAATACATTATATAAATATATTTTTAAAGAAATTATATAAATATATTAAATAAATAATTATATAAATATTATATAAATAAACATGTACATAATATATAAATATGTATTTAAGTATGTAAATAATTTACATAAATATATTTATAAATATATAAATATATGTGTATATACATAACATGAATAGAGTTAAAAAATATATACTCAGATATATGTAAATACACATATATAATATATACTTTATAAAAATGTATAAATTTAATATAATATAAATGTATTATAATATATTCACATAAATTTATAATATAAAATGTATATATTAATTTAAATAATTATATATGTATTTAAATATTTATTGAAATAATATTTATTTTAATTAGTTTCGTAATATATATAAATACAATGATATATGTCCATATATAAACAAAATCCAATTACCATAGAGGTTTCGGCGCTGTAAGTGCAATGAGGTGGTTCGGGCTTTGAATCCTGCTAGGGGGGAATTTTAAGAATTAAAACTTTGCAAGTGCCTATGTTTCACAGGAAAATGGGAGAGGGGATGGATGGTCCACACGAGTGTTGTGGATTCGTGGGTGAATAGAAGAGGGGATGGATGGGCCACACAGGTGAATACTGGAACTGGAGGTGGGTCGTGCATTGTGAATTGGAGGGGACGGCTTTGTGGGTTCATGAACGAGAGGGCGGGCTCCATGTGTGTGAACTGGAGGGGGGATGTATGGAACTAGAGGGAAGGTGGGGAATGTGATTTAAAAAATAAAAAATATATATTATTTAGAGGTGGTTCATAGAACCGCCTCTAATATTGTTCATTTAGAGGGGGTTTTAACCCCCTCTAAATAAGTATTAAATAGAGGTGGTTCTATGAACTGCCTCTATTATGGCACATGAAACTCAACTAGCAGTAGTTGGAAACCACCCCTAGTTTAATCAATAATTTTTAGGGGGTTAAAACCCACTATAAACTGAGAATCTATAGTAATATTAGAGGGGGGTTTAACCGCCTATAAATGAACCACCACTAATTTTTACACTAATTTACCAGTAGTTCCCCAAAACCGCATCTAATATAAGTAAGTGGGTACATTAGCATTGGTTCCTCATAACTACCACTAATTTTTTTATAAGGGGTTATAACCCCTTCTAATCAGGTAGTTTTTTGTAGTGTAAAAAAGAACATTCCTTTTACATGTTTAAAGGTTAGAAAAATGACTTTTCTTAGAAAGAGGCAATAATATTCCCTTGAAAACATTGTAAAAAGACAAAAAAGGGTAAAAATGTCTTTACCAAAACATTTTAAAAACATATTTGAAAACATTTTAATAAATCATGGTTTTTAGAAGAAAATGGATTCTCTGGCTAAAGAGATAAATAAATTCAGGTTTTCTAAAAAATATTTTATAAAACATTTTGAGCAACAAAGAGTGGAAAAATAGTACTATCACTTAATATAGGTCATGAATTACCATAGGAGAATAAAATTAAATCATTTATTAGACACTGATCAAATAATTTTCTCTGATGGAAATTTAAGTGTAAACAATCCTGAACAAAATGAGATTTTAAAGTAAACCCTTGAAAATAATATAATGTTTTAGTGAGAACCAATCAATGAGTAGATTATGTGTATCAACTATAAATCCACATATATAAGAGTAAATACATCAATAGATTTTCAAATTCATTATACACATAATCATATAATATTAATGAAAATTATGAAGTAATATAACCCAATGAAGATAAATTGGGTTATGAAATCTATTTTCCACTTAGTAACTTTTAACTCAAATCCCCTTAGATGAAATAATTCAAATTGTAACTCAAAGTATCAAAAAGAATGAACGAATCGTGATATTATATGAAAAAGTGGAAGTATGTTTCCCATATATAATAAATTAGGTGCACTACAATAAAGTTATTGTTTCAAGAAAGATTTAACAATCACAAAAGGAAGTGATATTACAAAGATAATCATTAAAATGTTCTTGAGTAGAATAATATTTAAACATTCTAAAGTGTCTCATATCACTTTGAAACATTTGAATCATAATCTCCATGAAGTAATAACATTAAATTAAAGTTATAATATCATGAGAATAAATATCTTCATGATATAACATTTCAAATGGAATTATATACACTATATAAAATAAATTAAGTGCATAACAATAAATAAATATTAATGGAATGTAAATTGAGATGAAATTTCTTACCTTGAGTTTCCTTTGGGGTGAACGTTCTTTAACTTCATATATAATAAACTTATGTTAATTATATACTTTCTTGATAACCTTTTTCATTTTTATCATTACTTTTATTTTACTTATTACCATTTTGTATACAACTACTTAAACAGTTAAGTTTGTGTCGGGTGTTTTGGACAAATTCGGTTTATATGTCAAAAAAAACTTTAGTAGGTCAACTATAGTCAAGGGGGTCATTATATAACATCTTCATAATAATAATTATGACATAATTACAATATTTATATGTCAATTATACTTGTAAATTCAATCATTAAATATCGTTATGAAAAATTAATCAATGTTACAATCATGGAAATGGTACGTTGTACGTACACATGAGTAACATTCTCATTTTTCAATTATCATTATGGAAAGAAGGTAGGTAACTTCAATATTTCTAGAATGATCATTATATAATAAATACCATATTATTTAACCATATATACTTATATATAGAATGGTTGTGATTTAAAAGGAATCACATCATGTCGTGTAGGCGGTAGTCCACACGTTCACAAACGACGTTATAACTTTTTAAGTGTGTGAGGGTGTAAGATCTCATCCTTTTTCTTGGTATGAATATTTTAAAAAATTTAGGGAAGATGAGTTTTCTTTGTTTTAATTCACATAAATAATTTATCAGCAAAATTTTGATAAATGTTTTAAAGGTCTTAAGTGCTAGTTAACATATTAAAATATTCATTTTAATATTTTTGGAGTTCGACTCTAAGTTATTGTGAGATTCTGAGACCTTCAAAGTCTCGGTGAAGACTGAATAAAAATGTTAAATATTAAATATTAAGCACATGCTTTTTATTCAAAATAATTGAATAAATCCAAAACAGTGCATCGTATGGGAAATTTGATACCATTGTTGGGTCCAGAATGGGGTTTTTACCCTAGGAAAGGTATAATATTTGTAAGCATCAGACGTTTTGAATTATCACTTGTGAAAATTACATTTTTATATTTAATTAATTTTTTTATCTATTGTTTTGAATATTAAATAATTAATATCTCCCAAATGGTGTGTCGTATGGGAAATTTGAAACCATCGTTGTGTGTGGAACAAGGTGTTTACCCTAGGTGGGGTATAACATTTGTAGGCATCGGATGTTTGGACGTCTTGCTCATGAAAATAACATTTTTATATTGAATTAATTTTTTCATCTGTTTTTTTAATGTTAAATAAATAATATCTCTCAAATAGTTTGTCGTATTAGAAATCCAATACCGTCATTGGGTTCGGAACAGGGGTTATACCCTAGTTAGGGTATAAATTTTATACGCAATGGACGTTTTATGTTATTTAATTTTTAATATTAATTAATTATCAAATTAATTTAGATAATTAATTGATTAATTAAATAATAGGATTGATGAGATTAATTAATTATCAATTTAATTAATGAGGATTTTTGTGTTGAAGCAGTTGAATTAATTAATGGGGATTGTGGTGTAGATACAATTGAGAGAATTAGATAATTAATTGTGGAATTAGTTACAAGATATTTAGATTATTTAATTTTGATAATTAATTGATGAAATAATTATGATATATTGAGATTTCAGAATTAAGATAATTAATTGTGGAATTATTGATTAAATATTGAGATTGTAAATGAGATAATTAATTGTGGAATTAATTATGGGATTTTGAGTTTGTGGATATTGATTAATTAACTAATGGATTAATTAATGGGATTGACATACTTAATTAACTAGGGAATTAATTAAGAGTATTTATGTGACAAAATAAATGTTTTCAAAACACAATTTCAGTCAAAACTCTTTCTTATGGTGTCGGATTGACACGCCATCACCCTAAAATTGAGACGGGCATTTCAAGACCAATATTGAATATTTAATTTAGGCTCGTGGTATGGCTCCATGAAACGCCCAATATTATGATGGGTTGACACATGAAATAAATATGATAGATTAATAAATAAGTGATGAAATTAATGCTTTTTTTAATGGTTTGATGGGATTTCCTCAGGAAAAATGGAAAATCTGTTACAAATCATTACACGACATGAAATGAGGATTCACGTCATGTAATTTTCATGCCCATATTTTTAAAAACACATATCTAGTGTCGCGTGAACCTCTGCACATGCCTATCTTTGTTGTAGATGTTCCACACACCACCTTATTCAACCCAAGATGTCTTGTGCACCTCCGCCTTAGATCGAAACTCCTCTACGCACCTCCGCATGGATCAAATCTCCTTTGCAGAGCATCCTCCTTGGACCAAAACCCCTCCATGCACCACTGTCTTCGATCGAATACCCTATGCATACCTACCGAGTTTCAGATCTAGACCGTTTTCTTCATCACATTCTTGATGGATCTGCTTCAAATTGGGATTATCGATTGGTAAGTGTTCGTCGCCATTCTTGAGGTAGGTGGTCTAAAATTTAAATCACATAGTAGTAATTTTTAGTTACGTATATGCAAGTTATAGAATTTCTAGATCTATTTAGTAATTTAATTTTTAAAAATAATTAATTCATTTAGTGAATTAATTAATTGTGGAATTGTGAAATTTTGATAATTAATTATGATAATTAATTGTGGAGTATTTAATATGGTTGAAGAAAATTAATTAATAAGAATGGATTGGTTTATGAAATTGTGTTTTTTGATAAATAATTGTTGAATTAATTATACAAAGATAGAAATTGTTGAGATTGAATAATTAATTGAGGAATTAATTATTGTTGTATTGAAGTTATTTAATAGAGATAATTAATTATATAATTAATTATTAGAGTTTTTATGATTATTAAATTGTTTGACATGGAACAATTAATTAAGGAATTAATTGGGATAATTGATTTATTAGAGATAGAACAATTAATTGATTGATTAATTGGGGTTATTGAATTGTTTAAGTTGGGAATAATTAATTTATAATTAATTAATGGGAGTAGAGTTGTTATTTAAATGTTAAATTAAATAATGGGGTTGAGTTAGATTAATTAATCATGGGGATTAATTAATAGAATTGGAGGATAATAAATTGTTGTGTTAATTATCAAATTATTGAATTATAAATTGTGAAAAATTAATTGGTGAATTAATTATTAGATGTTGAGTTATGAAATGATTAATTAATTATTGAATTAATTAATTTAATTTATATGGTTAATTAATTTTTTAATTAATTAACATAGTTGAAGTGACCAATTAGTTGATAAATTAATTGAGGGGATTATTATGATTAATTAATTGTGGAAATTAATTAATGAAATTGATGTGATTAAATAATCATTGGGTTAATTAATGGATATGGGTTGTAATTAATTAATTGGTGAATTAATTAATGGAAATTGAGGTAGTTAATTAATTTTTCAATTAATTAATTTTTGAATTAATAAATGTTATTCATGTGATTAGTTAATTGTTGAGTTAAGTAATGAAAGTTATGTGACTAGTTAATTTTTGGGTTAAATAATGGAATTTTTGTGATTAATTAATTGTTGAATTAATTAATGAGTTTGATGTGATTAATTAATTGTTGAATTAATTAATAGAACAATGTGATTATGCAATTTTTATATTTTGATTAATTAATTGTTAAATTAATTAATGTGACATTGTGGTGTGAAATGTGATGAGGGGGTTAATATCGACTAACCATTATGGTTATAAAATATGGAAAATTGTGATATTTGTGTTATATTGTGAATGATTGATATTTTGGGTGTTAGACATGGCATTCTACACTGACGGGATTTGGGGGTGCTAGACATGGTGTTCTACACTGATGATAAATCTATCTGTATTTTTGAGAATTATGGTATTAGATATGGTTTTCTACACCAATGATAAATATAAAAAAAATGAGATTGTGGGTGTTAGACATTACGTTCTACACCAATGATATTTTGGGTTTTAGACATGGCATTCAGCACCGATGGGATTTTGGGGTGTTAGACATGGTGTTCAACACCAATAATAAAGATAAATGAATGAGATTCTGGGTGTTAGACATGAAATTCTACACTGATGGTATTTTGGGGTGTTAGACATGGATTTTTACACCAATGATAAATATAAATAAATTAGATTTGAGGTGTTAGACATGACATTCTACACTAATGGTAATTATACATGTTGAGAATTGGGTGGCTAGACATGACATTCTATGCCACAGAGTACTCTAAGTTATGCCCTCACATGAGAAAATTTTGAACTCCTACATGAGTCGAATTAGGTGATGAGATATCATATCACCTTCAAATACTTCGAGCTTCGACACGAGTCAAAATGGGTATTAAGATATGATATTACCTAGGTAATGCTTCAATCTCTAGTATGAGATGAAGTTGGTATTGAGGTACAGGTGTCCTTAGGAACCCTAGAGTTAAAATGATTAAATAAATAATAAATGATAATGTGATAACTGTTTATTTACGCATTTTATTTATTTATTTATAGACTTTTATACACTATCTTTTGACTAGATTGTTTTAGACACCATTGGTGGTGGCCTACTGAGTTGTACTCAAACCCTACTCTGGTTGCTGATCAGTACCTGGATAGAATTTTTTTGGATAGGTTAAGGAAAAAGGCCTTGTGTTAGGTGGAAGAGTTTTGATGGAGTATGGTGAGGGAATCAAACTTGGTATCGGGACCCACTTGTAGGAGTTTTCAGTGTCTTTATTTTATTTTTTTGTGTTTTTCATATTGACACTTAGCACGTACATTGGAATGGAATGTTTCCCTTTCATTTAAATATTATATTACCTATTTTGGTTATCTTGAGATATTGGTATTTTCTACGGTTATGTTTATGGTTATGTTATTGTTTATTATTTCCTTTAGTGTTTACTTTGATAAAAGAGGGTATAGTCTCTTCATGACTAACTTACCAGACCCTTTCTACTAGTCAGAAGCCTCTGGCATACAGGGAGGCGCGCCTGAGGTCATGTGGTGAGCCGACTCAGGGTATCACTTCATGGAACCCAGTTCAGGACATTATAAAGTAGTATTAGAGGAGTTTCTTTTCTTCTTCTTTTGTCTTACTATTTGGGAAATGTAGATAGGAGAATAGGATGATTCGGGGCTTGGTTATGATCTCATTCATAGAAGTAACTACCCTATGTATAGGGGAGAACCCAGGTACCTAGGGTGGGATTATTGTTATTATTATTTGTTGTTATTGTTGAATATTATTCCACCTTTAGTGATGCACTTGTTTTCTAATGTGGTTGTTATTTCTGGGTTTTCTTGAGATTGACTCATGAACCTGAATGGTACAAGAGTTGAGTCTTCATGCATCATTCTAGGCACTCAGGATTATTTTGTGAACATGAATCATTATAGTCACACATGGGAAAATGGGCCTTGGGTAAGTTGTTGAACTTGAGCTATTTTTCCTTTCTTATGAAATTGAGATGAAAATAGTGAATTAATTAATGACAATATTGTGAAATTATGGGTTTCGGGAACAATTAATTGTAGAATTAATTGTAAGATATTGATGTTATAAATTGGGGATAATTAATTTGTGAATTAATTATGTGGTATAAATATTATTATTTGAGATAAGTAATGGTGGAGTTAATTATGGGATGATGATATCTTGAAATAGATTAATTAATTATGGAATCAATTAATGTAATCAAAAAATTAATTAATATGAGTAAAGATTTTATTTAATTTTTTAATTAAATAAAGTGATTAATTAATTTACGAATTAACTAATGTGAGTTAAGATATTATTTAATTGTTGAATTAAATAAATTGATTAATTGAGAAATGCTATAAAATGATGCAAGATGATAATAAATGGATGTCTAAATGATAAACTTGAATAATGAGAATGTGTTTACCCATGTTAACAAGGACCTTGGTGTATTATGGTTAAGTGTAGTGATAGTGCCTTGGTTTTGATTTTGTGGTGGGAGAAATGGAGGAAACACTGGTAATGAAGGATTGGTGGTGGTATTCATTGACGACTTCTTAGTATACTTTTAATTATTGATAATCATTTCTCCTACCTTGACACCATCCTAGGTATGCTGAGAAATCTTTGTCTTTATTCCTAGATAAATGAATGTGTTTTGGTTGTATATAGGGCTCCTTGGAGTTTGTGCTTATGAAGTAGTATATATGTGGGGCTGATGGTGCGAGTTTCACCATCAGCGGTTTACAGATCAGGTTCTTAAGAGGTACCAGAAGCCTATGAATACTATGGTACATGGGCTGAGGTGGTTGAGTTATTTGGAAATGTGATGTTAACGATGCTCATAAGGTGGGGAGAGATATTTCAATAGTAGTTGTGTGGATCAATACCATGAGGTTGAAATGGTGGCATCAGAATGCCAATGAGGAACCTATGAGGTTCATGTTTATATTTCTTAAAGAAAGGTCAGGTGAACCATGGAGGTAGTGGATTTATGTCCTTTTCATGCTATTTTGATGGCAAGGATGAGTGCCAAATTTGGGTTGTGTTCTTATGGTTGTTGTGAACAATGAGTTGGTAAAAGTGTCAGGTATGTTGTGGATGTTGAGATTGAGATTGATGTGTTCTTTGAGGAGCATCTGAAATGTGTGTTGGAAAGTATTGAAAATGTGTTGTGAGGGAAGATTGTGTGTTAGTCTATTGTGAAAACATGGATTAGATAAGTATGAAACATGGGAGAGAGAAGAAGATAAGGGGGCACAGTGTCTCGAACTTCTTGGACTCAGAAACTTAGAGGTAATTGGGAGTACAGCTCGAGGACGAGCTATTATAAGGTAGAGTGATTGTAAGATCCTGTCATTTTTTCAGGTATGACTCTTTTAAAATTTTTGTTGAAAATGAGTTATTTGTTTTAATTCACAAAAATTATTTATCATAAAAATTTTGATAAATGTGTAATAGGCCTTAAATTCTATTTAACATATTAGGATATTTAATTGAATATTTTTGGAATTCGACACTGAGTTAGTGGAGATTTGAAGGCCCACAAAGTCTCAGTGAAGACTTACTAAAAATATTAAATATAAAATATTAAGTGCACACTTTTTATTAAAAATAATTAAATAAATCCAAAATGGTGAATCATATGAGAAATTTGAGACTACTATTGTGTCTGGAATAGAGTGTTTACCCTAGGCGGGGTATAACATTTGTAAGCATCGGGCGTTTGTACATCTCGCTCGTGAAAATAACCTTTTTATATTTAATTATTTTTTAATCCATTTTTTGAATATTAAATAATTAATATCTCTCAAATAGTGAGTCGTATGTGAAATTTGAGACCACATTTGTTTCTAGAATAGGGTGTTTACCCTAGGCAGGGTATAACATTTTTAGTCGGAAGACATTTGGACGTATCACTCATAAAAATAACCTTTTTATATTTAATTAATTTTTTTAATACATTTTTTAAATATTAAATATTTGATATCTCTTAAACAGTGCATCGTATGAGAAATCTGAGACTATCATTGGGTCTGGAATAAGGGGTTTACCTTATTCAAGGTATAACTTTTATGTACAATGGGCATTTGAAGTTATTTAATTTTTAAGATTAATTAATTATCAAATTAGTTGAGATAATTGATTGATGAATTAAATAATAGTATTGATGAGATTAATTAATTATCAAATTAATTAAGGAGGATTGTTGTGTTGATGCAATTGAATTAATTAATAGAGATTGTGGTGTAGATGCAATTGAGAGAATTAGATAATTAATTGTGGAATTGGTTACAAGATATTGAGATTACTGAATTGTGATAATTAATTGATGAATTAATTATGATATATTGATATTTTAGAATTGAGATAACTAATTATGGATTTTTTTATGAAATATTGAGATTGTGAATGAGATAATTAACTATGGAATTAATTACGTGATTTTGAGTTTGTTGATATTAATTAATTAACTGATGGATTGATTAATGAGATTGAAATACTTAATTAATAGGGCAATTAATTAAGGGTATTTATGTGACAAAACAATTGTTGTCAAAACACCGTTTTAGTCATAACTCTTTCTTATAGTGTCAGATTAACATTTCGTCAGCGACAGCATGACCCAAAAATTAAGACGGTCATTTCAAGTCCAATGTTGAATATTTAATTCAGGCTCATGGTACAAGTCCATGAAATGCTCAATATTATGATGGTTTGACGCATGAAATTAATAACAGAGATTAATAAATAAGTGATGTCATTGATTTTTTTAAGGGTTTGATGGGATTTCCTTGGGAAAGGGGGAAAATCCATTACAAATCATTACACGACGTGAAATGGGGATTCATGTCGTGTAATAGTCACACCTAGATTTTTAAAAATGAGTATCCATCATCGCGTGAACCTCCACACATGCCTTTATTCACTACAAACACTTCGTGCACCATCTTTTTCAACCCAATATGTCATGTGCACCTCCGCGTTGGACCGAAACTCCTCCGTGCACCTCCAGCGTGAATAAAAGCTCCTCCTAAGAGCTTCCACCATGGACCAAAACACCTCTTCGCACCACTGTCTTTGATGGAATACCCTCTGTGCACCTCTCAGGTTTCAGATCTAGACTGTGTTCTTCATCACATTCTTGATGGATCCGCTTCAAATTGGGATTATCAGTTGGAAAGCGTCCATCGCCATTATTGAGGTAGGTGGTCTAAAATTTAAATCTCATAGTCATAATTTTTAATTACGTATATGCAAGTTGTAAAATTTCTAGATCTATTTAGCATTTTTATTTTAAAAAAGAATTAATTAATTTGGTGAATTAATTAATTATGGAACCATGAAATTTTGATAATTAATTAAGGTAATTAATTGTGAAGTTATTAAGATGGTTGAACCAGATTAATTAATTAATTAATTAATTAATTAATGAGAATGGATTGGTTTATGAAATTGTGTTTTTGGATAAATAATTATTGAATTAATTATACCAAGATATAAATTTTTGTGATTGAATAATTAATTAATAAATTAATTATTATTGTATTGAAGTTATTAAATAGAGATAATTAATTGTAGAATTAATTATTAAAGTTGTTATGATTATTAAAATGTTTTACATGGAATAATTAATTGAGGAATTTATTGGGGCAATTGATTTATTGGATATAGAACAATTAATTGATAGATTAATTGGGGTTATTGAATTATTTAAGTGGGGAAGAATTAATTGTAGAATTAATTAATGGGAGTAGAATTTTTATTTAATTGTTAAATTAAATAACGGGTTTGAGTTAGATTAATTAATCGTGGGGTTTAATTAACATAATTGAAGGATAATTAATTGTTTAGTTAATTATAAAATTGTTGAATTATAAATTGTGAATAATTAATTGTTGAATTAATTATTAGATGTTGAGTTGTGAAATGATTAATTAATTTTTGAATTAATTAATGGACTTTATATGGTTAATTAATTGTTTAATTAATTAACGAAGTTGAAGTGACCAATTAGTTGATGAATTAATTGAGGGGACTATTTGATTAATTAATTGTGGGAATTAATTAATGAAATTGATGTGATTAATTAATCATTGGGTTAATTAATGGATATGGGTTATAATTAATTAATTGGTGAATTAATTAATAAAAATTGAGGTAGTTAATTAATTGTTGAATTAATTAATTGTCAAATTAATTAATGTTATTGATTGATTAGTTAATTTTTGAGTTAACTAATGAAAGTGATGTGACTAGTTAATTATTGGATTAAGTAATGGAATTTTTGTGATTAATTAATTTTTGAATTGATTAAAAAAGGTTTGTTGTGATTAATTAATTGTTGAATTAATTATTGAATTTGACATGATTAATTAATTGTTAAATTAATTAATGGAACAATGTGATTATTCAATTTTTATATTTTGATTAATTAATTTTTAAATTAATTAATGTGACATTGTGGTGTGAAATGTGATAAGGGGGTTAATGTTGATTGACCTTGATTGTTGTGAAATATGGAAAATTGTAATATTTATGTTATATTGTGAATGATTGAGATTTTGGGTGTTAGACATGGAATTCTACACTGATGGGATTTGGGGGTTCTAGACATGGAGTTCTAAAATTATGATAGATATATCTGTATTGTTGATAATTGGGGTGTTATATATGGCGTTCTACACCAATGATAAATATAAACAAATGAGAATTTTTGTTAGACATGGCGTTCTACACTGATGAGATTTTGGGTGTTAGACATGGGGTTCTACACCAATGGGATTTTGGGGTATTAGACATGAATTTCTACACCGATGATAAAGATAAATAAATTATATTTTGGTTGTTAGACATGGCATTATATACTAATGAGATTTTGGGTGTTAGACATGGAATTCTACAACGATGGGATTTTGGGGTGTTAGACATGGAGTTCTACACCAATGATAAAGATAAATAAATGAGATTTGGGGTGTTATACATGAAATTCTTCACTAATGGTAATTATGCATGTTGAGAATTGGTTGGCTAGACATGATGTTTTATTCCATAGATTACTCCAAGTTATGGCCTCACATGAGAAAAATTGGAACTCCGGCATGAGTCGAATCATGTGTTGAGATATCGTATCACCTTAGAATACTTCGAGCTCCGTAATGAGTCGAAGTGGGTATTAAGATATGATATTACCTATGGAATGCTTCGATATCCAGTATAAAATGAAGTTAGTATTGAGGTAAGGGTGTCCTTGGGAATCCTGGAGTTAAAATGATTAAATAAAGAATAAATGATAATGTGATGATTGTTTATTTACGCATTTTATTTATTTATTTATAGACTTTAATACACTATATTTTGACTGGATTTTTTAGACATTGTTTTTGGTGTCCTACTAAGTTGTACTCACACCCTACTTAGGCTGCCTGATCGATACTCAAATAGAATTTTTGTTTTCTGGAAAGGTTAAGAGCAAAAACCTTGTGTTAGGTAATAGAGTTGGGGTGGAGAATGGTGAGGGAACCAGACTTGGTGTCGGGACCCGCTTGGAAGATTTTTCAGTGTCTTTATTTATTTATTTTTTGGTTTTTTATATTTACACTTAACATGTACATTGTCATGTAATGTTTCCATTTTAGTTAAATATTGTATTACCTATTTTGGTTATCTTCAGATATTGGTGTTTTCTATGGTTATGTTTATGATTCCTCTATTATTTATTATTTTCACTAGAGTTTACTCTGATAAAAGAGGGTATAGTCTCCCCATGAATGACTTACCAGACCCTCATTGTTATTCGGAAAACTTTGTTGTATGGGGAGGCGTGCCTGAGATCATGTGGCGAACTAACTCGGGGCACTGGTGCATGGCACCCGAGTCGGGACGTTACAAAGGGTAACAAAGAAAATGATATATATATATATATAAATGTAATTATGTCATTAATATCATATATATGTTTTGTATGTATTGTATGTTTAATTATAATCATCTTGTGTACATTCCATGTATTGTGTGAACGAATCACATCACTTTGAGGGGGCGGTAGTCCGCACTTTCTCAAACGATGTTATCGTATTAACGCAAAATGGAAATTATTAAAGTTATTGGTTGTAAAATAATTACAGAGTCTTAAAGACATAATAAATATCATATATAACATACATAAATATATTTTCCATCATAATTTCCACCATGATAGGTGGTAAAGGAAAAATGATTAATCATCATTTCATGAGGCAGTAGTTCACCGTACGCAGAAACAGTATGTTTTTTACCCATTAGATGGAAGTGTGTATAATTTTAGTTCAAACCATTAGAATAAAAATATACTAGTATATTGAGGATATTTGTTTTTTTATACAATAATATAATAAGAAGAGTTTAGGGGTTGGATAATGGAAATAAAACTAGAAAGCTTGAGAGAAGACGTTACCTCTTAATCGGATAACTTCTTTTGGTTTGTACCAAAAGGATTCCTTGGAAGGATTTTTCTCAAAGAGAGGCTTCAAGGTCTAGGTAAGGGATTTTTGGAAGATATATTATTATATATTGTCCGAAACTAAGTGGTTTGATAGGTGTGAGGAATGGGAAGAGGTGGTGGCTTTTTATAAGGGAGGAAAAGGACTCACTTGGTATTTTTGAAAAGAAGTTAGGTGTAACCACATTTTTACCTAAACAATCCATCCAAAACCAACCAAAATAGATAATTTAAGGTTAATGGCCTAATTATGGACATAAAATGGGTGTTTGACAATTGTATAGGTCATTTTGGAACCTAAGTTAAAGGTTTATTCCTTTATTAAGCCTAATTTTGCCATAATAATTGTAATTAATTTTAATTACTTTTACTGATCATTTTGGTCAAAAAAATTAGAATTATTAAAAATTATAAATTATTTTTATTCCAAATATGGAATACATTTTTCTAAATTCCAATCATATAAGTGGTATAAATTAATTTAAAATTCATCATTTAGGCGGGATGATAATGCAGGTTTTTAAAGTAAAAACATCTAAAAGTTTGTTATGTTTTTATAATCAATTTCTAAGTGAAATTGATTCCAATGATATAAATTGTATTAATTTATAAAAATATGATATAATTAAATTTTAAAACCAATTTAAAATATAATTTAACCTTATAAATAAATTATATGAAAAACAAGTTTTGAACTAAAATTTAGTATTTTTAACTATTCATTTAAAAATGAAATGTTTCAGAAAAATATAAAAAATTCACCCTAACATAATTTTTTTTTCTTTAAAATATAAATTTTATTTTGAAATATTAAATCAATTAAAGTGTCAAAATTCATATTTAAAATGGTTTTTCCATTAAAAGGCGATAAAATTGCCTTTATAAAAATATAGGTTTTTATGTGTAAAATAGGGTTTGTTCTTATCTTATGCCTATCAAACCTAATGGATGAATATAAAATATATATTTAATTAAAATCATTAACTAATTATAATTAATTGTTTTTATTAAGACAAAACTCATTTAGAATCATGATAATAATAATAATTCTTTTTATATTAAATTGGTTCTTATTTTCATTTCTCATTAATTGGTAACCAATGAATTCATTTTATATTTATATAAACCAAAAAAATTCATAAGTTAGTTAATATTATTCATAACCACTAACATAATGGATAAGTTATATCATATTATATTAAATAATAATACATTGTTATTTGGTGAAACCCGATCTTGCGTGTAACACAAGATATCGAGGAAGGTGCCTCTTGCATGCGATGCAAGATAACTTTGTATTTCATGTATTACAAGATATATCATGTATTTAATTTATTTAAAATAGTAAATATATATTATATTCTTAGTATATTATATTCTCTTACGTTATTAGTGATGCATTTCATATATTCTATCTAATATAAAGTTGTACTTTAGAATTTCAGGGTGTTACAAAAGGTGTTTGTGACTCCAAGTAATTAAAAAAAGGTATGAAAGTTTTATAGGTATATATGTGGATTTAATAAAGCATATATTTCATGGAACATTTTGTTTAATTAAGACATAAGAGAATTTGGTTTCATTAAGATCAAATATGATCCATGTGTTTACAAGTGGTTTAGAGGGAATGTAATTGTTATCCTAATAGTCTATGTTGATGACATATTGCTTATTGGAAACAACATACTAGTCATATGGTTAGTTAAGGACTAGTTGAATAATTACTTCTCCATAAAGGACTTAGGTGGAGCATCATATATTCTTAGTATCAAGATCATTCGTGATATATCCAAGAGGCTTCTTGGGCTAAGTCAAGGTACATACATTGGCCAAATACTAAAGATATTTATTATGGAACAATCCTAGTGGGGATTGTTTCTAGTGTCACATGGTATATATCATTCCAAGAAAATTCTTCCTCAAACACAAAAGGAAATAGAGAGAATGATTAATATCTTATATGATTCTATGATAGTATTAATCATGTATGTCATGTTATGTATAATTCTTGATGTTTCCTATTCCTTGAGCATGGTGGGAAGATATCAAGTTGATCCAGGTGAACAAAATTATTCCGTTATTAATGTTATCCTTAAGTATCTTAGGTGAAATAAGTATATGTTCCTGGTATATATTGGAGATGAGGTTCTAGTCATTTTTTGGGATTTTTTGAATCCTACTTTAGTTGATTGAATTCAATCAACTGGAAGGAGTGGTTCTGGAAGATCGTTAGTTCACTAAATTTGTGGTAGTTTCGGTTTTTCCTTCAACATTTCTAGAATGATGTTAGTTTTGAAGGGGTTTCTTCTAATATTCTCAGTGTCTGGTGGTCTTGTTCTATAATTTTGGCTAGTACTTCTATAAGGTGGTATATATTTAGTTTGTTATTGGGAGTTTTTTGATTTACCTAAGGTGGTGGTGGAAATGAGGATTGCTACATGAGATCAACAGTGGGAATAGTGGAAAGGATGGACTCCCACTTTTCTTAAAGGTTAGTGTAACTGGATAACCAACTGACATTCTCTATAAATAGGAGTATGGGACTATCTTTTTGTTTTTATTTGGGAAAATTATGATTACTTGTTATAGTAATCTTTGTGGCTTGATAGTCACAAAGTTTTAATTTTTTCCTTTATATTGAAATGAAATGATGCAATGTTTCTCCCATGGGTGTGGGATTTTTGGTCCAAACCACATAAATCAAAAGTTCTCTTTCATGATTTCATTTAATTTAATTTCATGAATTTAATGTTTTTATTGGAGTGAATAGGTATGAAGTTGTTTCAACTTAGTGTGTTAATTTGGGTGAATTTATATTTCCTCCATGTTTTGGAGCACTAAAGTTTCAAGAGTTATATTTTTTAATCTATCTCCATCAAAGTGATTGTGCATTGTATACTTTTGGTTTACAAAAAGGAAATGGGTAAAATATCAACAAGTGGTATTATAGGGTGGTCTATAGGAGGCTCAACAGTTTTATTGTTAGTTCAAGTAACATTCTCTTACTCAGAAATTTTTTTAAATTTCAATGGGAATCATTATTTTTTAGAAAAATAGAATTAGAATATGATATGGTATGAATCTAAATATTTAGTAGAACAAACATTAGTTTGTGGAAAATGAAAATGGAAGACTGTCTCCTTTAGGAAGATCTAGAGCTTCATTTTAAGGGTTTCAAACCAGAAGCAATGGATAAAGTTGAATAGGAAAATCTGGTTTGGAAGAAACTTCATGGGATATGAATGTCATTAGTTTGAAATGTGTATTTGAACATTCAATATAAGAATACCATGTTGGATTTAATGGAAACTCTTGTAGATATGTATTAGAAACCTATAGAACTAAATAAAGTGTTCTTTATGTGGAGGTTATTCAACATGAGGTTATCAGAATAAATATATGCATTATATATGTTGAATGATTTTAACTTAATATAGAGCTAGTTGAAGTCTATGAAGGTTAAATTCATAGATGCTATTTGAGATATTATTTTTTTTCATCTCTACCAGAATCATGGGAAGCTATAGTGATAGTTGTGAGTATTTCAAGTTGAAATAATGAATTGGTGTTCACAGATGTTCAGAACTTTATTATCAATGAGGAGATCTAAAGGAAAGATAGTTTAGCTTCTTCTAGTGATGTATTGAATATAAAATAAAATGGATGCTCACCTTATTAGAATAATTTAAAGCAATCATATAGGAAATAAATGTATGGGAATAAAGGTAAGTCTTATAGAATCAAGTGTGTTTTTTGGTATTACTAAAAGAAAGGTTACCTCTAGAAAGATTGTCATGACAGGAAGAAAACCTCAAGAAGGACTATATCTAGATAAATGAGTATAGTAACATAGAGTACTGTAAATATAAATTCAAGTGTTTCTAATCAAGTAAAATCTTGTATTATAGATTCTAGAGTTTCTTTCCATTCTATAGGATAAAAGGTATGCATGTCAAATTATGTATTCAAAAAAATTGGTAGAGTTCATCTTATTGATTGTGAATCTCTTGATATTGTAGGGAAGGTAGAAGTGAAATTTTAGATGAAGAATGAAAGTTTCCTTATACTAATGGAAGTGAAACATGTTCCAAGTCTCCAAAAGAACCTGATTTTAGTTGGTCATCTGGATGAAGAAGGTTTTAGATTCAATTTAGTGGAAAGAGTGTAGAAGATCACTATAACATCCCAACACCAGCTTCTAGGTAAATACATTCCTTTGTTTTGACCATATTTGGTTTGGTTCTTTTTTCATGTTTTTTTTTTGTGATTTTTGAATATTTTTAGATATTTTTTGGCCAATAAATAGTTTCCACGTGGTTAGGAAAAATTATGTGGGTCTACTGAGGAAACTATTCACCTTAAGTTGGAGTCCCTAAGGTGGGAACATGGTTAGTCCAAACCATGAATCCATCCATTTAGAATTATGAAATGGGATAGAGGAATATTGAATGGTTAGTGCACGATTTGTCAAACCGTGTGTCCAAACCACAGGGATTCTCTAGTATCCTCAAAAGGGTGCACAGTTTAGAAATATGTGCAGCCAAACTATGTGGTGTGAATTAATTTTTCTAATTTTCTGATTTTAATTCCTAAAACCACTATTTTAACTCGATACTCCTCTCCTTCAAAACCCTTAAAATATTTTTTTATTTTCTAAATTCCACTTTAGGTTTAGTGGGAACTATACATTCAAAGTAAGATAAACCAAAAAAGGATCCAAATTCAAAATTCAAAACATACATCGACTAGATCCACAAATTCAAATTCGAAATCTCATGATCCCATCATCATCAACCCCTCAGGCTGTAAGATAGTTGTGAACTACCTCCTGCAATGAATCGAACACATAGAGAACCATCTCCTGCTGTAGAGTTTTCCTCATAAACAAAACACCATCATCATTATCATTTATTGTCGTAAACAACACTGATGGAAAAAACCAGTTCCACCACCGGCGAATCATGAAACACATACATTATTCTAAATCACATTGCCTGCATCAACCTCGAGAGAACACCACCAATGTTGATGATGCCCAACCTTCACTGGAGTAGATTATCAGAACAAAATAAAACCCCTTAAACCAGTACCAAATTTGTAATGATGAAAAAGAATATCAAAAAACTTCACCTTCAAACGACATCAGCGTTATCAAGGCTCTCTAGTGAGAAACTGACAATAATGGGGAAATCCAAAACCTTCACTCTCAAAACTACCAGAGTAGAAATCACCTAGATCCCAACTCCTAAAAAGATCATCTGACACTTCATGCCTCTGATGAGAACCACCGTGGCTCAAATAGAAGCCGACATAGGATGCACCTCCTGGAGATCCTCCAATCAAACAATCCTCACATCCCAAAGCCTCTTGAAACTACAGAAACATATTGACAGGGAGAGTAATGGAAGAACTGGAATATAAAGTATATATTGAAGGGGAAGGGTCTCCACAGAAAATAAATTCATTTCCTAGAACCACCAATCCTAACCATAAATTCACTATCAGGAAAAGAGCACACCAGAACACACTGAAGAAGAAGAGACTACCATGAAAGGAGGAAGCTGATAAAAGATGAGACTGAATACAAGTTGATCCCCTGAGACACCAATGAATCAACCTACACATCCCAAACCTCCTTGAGAAAACCTGAACACTAGACCAAAATGGGGTAAGAAATGCATTAACCAGAAGTAAAGAGCAAAGGAAGAGTCGATGGGGCTTCAATTGGGAGGTAAAACCACAAACAAAAGATAAAAAAAGTAGGGAAAGAAGGAATGAAAGAAAAAACTAGAGAGAGTGGGGAGAAATAAGAAAAGGTGGAATTAGGGAGGGAAGAAAGGAAGGAACTATGGGAGGGAGAGACAACCCAGAGAAGCAATGTGCAGGCCTCACCGTCTAGATCTTTAGAAACCCTAGAACGGGAGAGGATGAAGAGTGAGGTCACACAGATTCTAATCCTCTCCTTCAAACTCCATTTGATCTATTCATCTTTGAAAGCTCTATTAAGAAAATTTTGGACCTTATAACCTTAAGTCTTTGTGGATTGAAGTTCAAATTCAAGCATTTAATCTCTTTCAATAATTATGACTTTGATTTATTCATGATTTTTTCTTTCCCCATCTATCTCCTTAAATAGTAGTGGATAATTGTGTTGTTAATGGACCTAGATATTAATTTATGGAATTTTGGTTTTATGATTCTTATTTGATCCATTTTAGCCTTCAACTCTCCATTTGTGGATCCCATGTTAAGTGTTTTTTGAGACTGTTATCAAGTTAGGTGGTTTCATAATCCAATTCCTATCAATTGAAACCATTTTTTCTTACTTGAATTGAAATGGATTTCTAATTTATTTCTAAAGAATTATTTGAGTCTTTTGATAAATGGTTTTGAAATGGCATGTTTTGTGTGATGAAACCTCTTTGACAATGGATTTTAAAACAATGTGTTTTTTTTCTGGAAAATGATCTTGAATTGAAATGAATGATTTGAATAATTATTTCGATGATGAATTTTAAGAAAATATAGTATGAAATATTTTTATGAATTTTAAATAAAATGAATTGTTTTGAAAGGAATGAGTTTTGATGAAAACCATTTGATGTTGGTCTTTGAAAATAAATGGCATGTTTTGAAACTTTAACTTAGGACTGGTTGAAATGATTTATTGAAATAATTTGAGATTGATTGAAATGAATTATATCCCCTTATATGATTGATTACTTTGAAGGACATGGGTGCCTGAGTAATTTGGTGGAAGGATATGCATGCTGGGAATGTGTTATCTCTATATAGAAAAATATTGACAATGAAAACACAAACTAAAACATGATGAGGGTGGGTGGTTTATTCTTTGGGATGGATTCATATTCCCACTAGGCTTGGGATATAGGTATGTGTTCACACCATGATCCATATTTCATCAAGATTGTGTGGAAACTTGTGGCATATTCTAACCCCGGGTGGTATAACCATGGTTCCATGTTTGAAAATGATTATTATATTCTAGTGTTTATGAAATGAGCTATTCATTCCTATTTTGATGAAATGATTTATTCATGCCTGATTTTACTGAGATATATATATATTCATGTTTTGATAAAAATTCACTTTTGTACCTATTTTATAATTTCCATTCAAATGATTTTAAAATCATGTTTTTTTATGAATTTTGAAAATATTATCATGAATTTTTTTATATAAAATTGATCATATTTGGTTTATTTGATATTAAGTACTTATAGAATGATTTATGGGATCCTAGTGCTGCTTATAACCTATTTTTCCTTTGGGAATTTGTATGCTTTCTTATGCCAGGTCTAGGAAAAATCAAAGTACTACTAGGAAGGGGTGGGTGTTCTTGATAGCGGGACCTTAAGAGTTGATGGTGATAAGAAGAGTATGTGTTCCACCTATTATAAGAAGATGTTATGATGAATTTTTCATTGGTTTTGAGATTTTTGGTTTGATGTATTATCTCCCTTGTAGAGTTTTTACTCATGTTGAATTTATTAGAATACCAACTATTTGTGGATTCTTTTATACTATTTTCATTTTTTTGGTTTTTCTTTTGGTGAAATAATTCCCTCTTGATTGTTTCTGGATTCCCAGGCACTATTCTCTATCCCATGGGGATCAATAATGCCCTTAAGGCCATGTTAGTGCTAGTCCGGGTATTGTCTCAGTGGTTTATCTAGGTTGGTTTATGAAAAATTGGTATCAAATGGAGGTTGTGTCTCTTCATGGATGTTGTTATATATTTTTGGATGTATTGGTAGATAGGATACAGAATTTTTGGGACTTAAGGGGTAGGTTACAAGTGATTTCTTGGCTATATATCATCATAAATATCCTTAAGTTACCATGGTATGTTGGAAAAAATGTGTCTTCGAGGAGTTATTTGATATTATTTTGAACTTATACCAAGGTTTGATCTGCTATTTTTATTCCCAAGTTGATTTTTGATTGATAGAGTTGATTTTCCTATAAATCTTGACTAGTTTTTCCTTATTATTTGTTGATTTTTTGTAGTACCATACCCCTAATAATACATCTGAATAGACTTCAAGAGGGAGTTACTGATGAACTACAGCAAGTGAACCCTCCAATTGACCATAACTACATAGAGTTAATAGTGTGTGGGGTCTAATATCTGGTCCAAGGAGTCACATGTGTTCCTATTCAGGCACCAAAGGTGGTACCTTAAGGGATGATAGTATAGATCATGTCCAATAGTTTCTTCGTCAAAATAAACCATAATTATAGGGAACAAATGATCCTCGAGAGTCATAGGATTTAGTGGTCCCTTTAAGGGGAGTAGAAAGTGGGATGAATATTATGGTGGAAATATTAGTGGTGGATCTTGGCAGCAGACTTCTTCCAAATTATCTGTAGTGTCTAGTAAAATAACACTGACTTCCTTCTAATGTGGAAAGGTTGGGAACTCAAAGTGTGATTGCATAGAGATGCTGAAGATCTATATATCTTGTGGATACTCATATCACTTGCAAAGGTTTTTTCATGTTTTTACTACTTATCTTATAATTATGGTATCTTCATTACTTAGAGGATATATAGCATAGTCAGATGCTTTAATAAAAATAGGGTTCCATCCATAAGAATCAGAATGAAGCTTCTTTTCATGGTGGATGAGTCTTTATTAGGGACTGATGTAGGTCTTGTGGAAGTGAGAGGTGTCATTATTATTGATTCATCTTTAGTGACTACTTTATTTGATATTAGCGCCTCTCATTATTTCATATTTACACACATTATAGACTTATTAAATCTTCTGATGGAGATTATTCCGTATGTGATGAAAATTGTAACACCTCTTAGGAAAAAGAGAGATAAGGGCCTATAATGCCCCTCTTGTACTTTCTCTTTATTAGAGATTGAGATTGTCTGGTAATTTTTGATTCTTGAGATGAATCCTCTAGATTTCATTCTCGAAATGGAATGGTTGGTGGTTCACAAAGATTAGATTAACTATTATCATTAGTGGGTGTCCTTTACTACCCTGGTGGGGAGCCTCATGTTTTTTAGGGATAATTGGACCCAAGTTCTAGCCAAGATGGGACTCCTCTTCCAAGTATGAGTGGGATTATATCCATGTATTCTTTTAAAATAGAGTAAGAATCTTCATATGGTGATATTTCTCCAGTATAAGATGAATTTCAGGAAGTTTTTTTGTTATACTTTTTTAGTTTACCACCTATGAGGGAGGTGTAGTTATTTATCAACTTAATTTCAAGTATTCGTATTGTATCCATTATTTTCTACCATATGGAACCAATTTAACTAAAAGAGTTAAATAATTATTTGAATTACTTTATGTCCAAAGGAATTATTCAATATAGTGTGTCGCTTTGGGCAGCACCAATTCTTTTTACCAATAAGGCTGATGGAACCCTTTGTTTGTGTGTTGTTTACCAAAATCTTAATCAGGTTATAGTTAATAAAAAGTATTTTTCACCCTAGATTATTTTTTTTTTGATCATATGAAAGTTAAAATTTGGGTATCAATGATTTATCATTGGTTTGGTTATCACAATCTTAGAATCAAGGAGTATGATATACCTAATACAACATTAAGGAGAAGTTATGACCACTATGAGTATCTTGTTATTCCATTTAGTTTAACCAATTCTCTTGTTACGTTTATAGAGCTAATGAACATGATCATCCATCAATATCTTGATTCTTTCATTATAGTATTCATGTATGACATCTTTTTTTTCTCTAAAACTAAGGAGGATTGTGTGCTTCATTTGAGAGAAGTTTCGGATATCTTGAGAAATCACTCACTTTATTCTAATCTATCTAAGTTCCATTTCTAGATTTGGGAGGTTATTTTCTTAGTAAATGTGGTCTCAAAACATGATATATCAGTATATCCTAAAAAGGTTAAAGTTTTCATTTCTTGGGAAGAACCATAGAATGTATTTGAGATTCTGATCTTATTAGGCTTAGTAGGGTATTGCTGATGGCTCATGAAAAATTTCTCTACATTGGATCCTATTTTTACTACACTTGCTTAGAAGGGAGTGGAGTTCATTTTGGATTCAAAATTTTAGACTTATTTTTATGATTTTAAGCATCATTTAACTTAATCTCTAGTATTGACTCTTTCAAAGGCTTGGTAGGGCTATCTGGTCTTTTTCGATGCTTCGGATTTAGGTTTGGGTAGCATTCTCATGTATGGTGATCATGTGGTAGCTTATGGTCCTCTTCGTATTTGGACTCATGAGAAGAACTATCCTAAATATGATATTTAACTCATATCTATGATTCATTCCCTTAATATTTTTAGTTTATACCTTTTTAGATAAAGGTTTACTATTTACTTCGATCACAAATCTTGAGTTATATCTTCTCGTAAAAATATATGAACCTTCATCAAAGGTGATGGGATGAGTACCTAAAATCTTTTGACTTTAAAAATACATACACCCCTGTGAATGGGAACATTATTACTAATTCTCTGAGTAAGATGCTTTCATCCTAGGTTGTGAAGGAATTGGCATAGGAGTGGAATCTGATGAATCTTTTTTCTTTCATTCATTTGGAGGTCTGTGAGGATGACACCAAGGTAGTTTTGGAAAGTTTTCAGTTTAATTAATCTCTTATTGATATTATTCTCCCATAAAAATATCTTTATTATGAGTTCTTAGGTATTATGTATTCTTTTTATGGTGGTGAGATCGTCAGTGAATGGTCGCTATCTTCTAAGGGTACCATTTTCTTCAAAAACCATCATATAATTTTGAAGCCTTTGAGAAAGTTTGTAATGGGATATTGTCATTATTATTAGTGGGTGGTTCAACCTGGCATGAAAAATATATTTTATAATATGAGTTGTCATTTATGGTTACCATATATGAAAAGATACATTACTAATTTTGTTTCTCATTGTTATACTTGTCAACAGATCAAGGTCGAGCATTATAACCCTTCAAGTTTGCTTCAACCCCATCATGTGATGACTTAAAAGTGGGATGTGATATTTATAGACTTAATGGTTGGGTTACAACATTATTATTAGTGAAATAATGTTATTTGGGTGGCTATTGACCGATTGACCAAATTGACTCGCATTATTCCTATTCATGATACCACTAAAGTTGAGGATTTTGGAAGTTTGTATGTGTAGGAGATTATTAGGTTGCATGGAGTTATTCCTACCATTGTATTTTTTAGAGATCCATGGTTCACATATTATTTTTTTAGAGGTTTATAAGAGGTTATGGGATCCCAATTTAAGTTGATCATGGCATAACATCCTCAGATAGATGGCCAAACAAAATGAATTATACAAATTCTTGTGGACATGCTTCATGCCTATGTCCTTGACTTTAAGGGGATTGGTATGGCCATTTGGTTCTAGTTTAGTTTTCTTATAAAAATATTTATCGATCATCCATTAAAATTTCACCCTTTTAGGCCTTTTATGTTCGGCCTTTTAAATTTACACTTTGTTGGTCGAAGGTTAATGAAGCTTCCCTAGTATGACCTACTTTGGTCCATGAGATGATGATGAAGATCCAGTCGATTTGAAAAATATAGTAGAGGATCAGAGATGATATAAATATTATTTGGATCATTATAAATTTCCTTTTTAGTTATTGATTGGTGACTAGGATTTCTTGAGAGTCTTGCCTTGATTGGGTCACCAACATATTGGAAAATAGGGGAAGTTGGCATCGAGATGTGTGGGTCTGTTTGAGGTTATTGATCAGATTGAGAAGGCGGTGCACCCTTTAGCCTTAACACCTTAGTTGACTTCTATCCATGACATTTTTCATGTTTCATAGCTTAATAATTACCTTTTAGTCCCATATCATTTTTTGAATTGGGAAGACCTTAATGTGGAACTAGATGTGACCATGACTAAGCAGACATTTCATATTGTTGGTTCTCAGATGATGGTTCCCTATGGGATGTTCATACCTTTAGTTCGAGTGCTATGGTAGCATGGTTATGATTCTCATTATATGTTGGAGTGTCATGAAATGATGATATAGTAGTTTCCTCATCTTTTTGTGGACCAATCTTCTTGATAGGATTTCTAGGAGAAAAAATCATTTATGGTAAAGAAAATTGTAACATCTAGATGCCCACTTTTAGGTACTTAAAATCCTTTGTTTTCACCATATTTTTTTTAGTTATTTTCTTGGGTTTTTTTGGGTGACTTTTGTAAGTTTTTAGAGGTTTATGGGCATGTTCATGGTTGGTACATGGTTAGGGAAAATTGTGCAAGTCTGACTCATAAACTGTGAATCTTGAGTTGGAGTCCCTAAGGAGGGTGCATGGTTAAGATCATGGTTAGTCCAAACTGTATAGCCTTCTCTTAAGACTTTTTGAATAGGGATATAGGTATGGTGTATATTTTGTGAAACCATATGGCTTCTCCAGTATCCCAAAAAAGGAGGTGCATGTTTGGCGCACAGTTTAAAAAATTGTGCGGTCAAACCATGTGACATGAATGAATTTTTCTAATTTTATGATTTTAATTCCTAAAACCTCCATTTTAAATCCAAATTACTACCTTCAAATCCCATTTTATCCATTCAACTTTAGAGGATATATTGAGGATATTTTGTCCCTTATAACCTTGAATCTTCACAGATCAAACTAGTGATTGAGGCATTGAATCTCTTTCAGTAAGTATAACATAGATCTCTTCATGGTTTCTCATTTACTTTTATTTTTCCTTATTTAATAGTGGTAAATAATTTTTTTGATGGATTTAGATCTTGATTTTGATAATTTTGGTTTTAGGATTCTTCCTTGATTGATTCAAACCTTCAACTCTTCATTTGTGGATCTAATGTTGGGTGTTTTTTAAGACCGTTGTTAAGGTAGGTGGTTTCATAATGAAATTCATATCAATTGAAACTATTATTTCTTAATATATTTGAAATAGATTTCCAATTGATTTCTAAATCATTATTTGAGTCTTTTTTATAAAAATTTTTGAAACGACATGGTGTGTGTGATGAAACCTCTTAGACAATGGCTTTTGAAATAAAGTGTTGATTTCCAGAAAATGATCTTGAATTGAAATGAATTATTTATAGAATGATTTCAATGATGAATTTTGAGAAGATGGAGAATTAAATATTTTATGAATTTTAAATTAAATGAATTTTTTTTAAGGTATTAGTTTTGCTAAAAACTATTTGGTGTTGGTTTTTGAAAATAAATGGTATGTTTTGAAACATGAACTAGGGGTAAATTGAAATATTTGATTTAAATGATTTGAGATTTATTGAAATGAATGATATCCCCTTGTATTATTGATTAACTTGAAACACATGGGATTATGGGTAGTTAGGAAGAAGGGTGTGCATGCTAGGATTTTATTACATCTAATTATAAAAGGATTGATGATGAAAACGCAAAATGAAACTTGATGAGGGAAGGGGGTTCATTATTTGGTATGGATTACTATTCCCCCTAGGCTTGGGATCTAGGGATGTGTCCACACTAGGAGTTTTATTTCACAAAGATTATGTGGAACCTTATTACCAACTCTAATTAAACCTAGGTTTTATAACCATAGTGCTATGACTGAAAATTATTATTATATTCCAGTGTTTATTAAATGATTTATCCATGCCTGCTTTTATGAAATGATTTATTCATGATTTATTTGAATGATGTGCTTATATATATATATTTTTGGATGTAAATGAACTTCTGTACCTATTTTATACTTTCCATTGAAATGGTTTTAAAAGAATTTTTTTATGAATTGTGAAAATATTTTCATGCCTTGTTTTATCTAAAAATGAGTATACTTGGTTTATTTGATATGGAATGCTTATGGAATTATTTGCAGGATCTTACTGGTAAAGTGTTTCTAAAACCCTACTCTTTTCTTTATAAATTTGTATACTTTATTATGCCAAGTATAAGAAAAATGAAATCATTATATGGAGGTGGTGGGTGATATTAATAGTGGGACCTTGAGAGTTGGTGATGACAGGCATAGTATGTGTTCCATTTATTGTGAAGAGATATTGTGATGACTTTATCATTGGTTTTGAGATTTTTGGTTTGATTTCGTATCTGCCTTGTGGAGTTTTTACTCATGTTGAATATATGGAATACTGATTGTTTTTGGATTATTTTCCAATGTTTTATTTTGTTTGGTTTTCCTTGTGGTGAAATCATTCTCTCTTGATTGTTTCTAGATGCCTAGGTGATATTTATCAACCTATGGGGATCAGGAATTCCCTTCAGGACCTATCAGTTTCAGTTCAGGTACCATCAGTTTCTTCATGATAATCACTTAGGAATATCTTTTCATAGCTAGAGGTTTAAAATAAGGGTCTTTTTGTTTGACCGAAAGTGTATTTGGAGATTCATTTTTTGGAACTTAATCTTATGAATGTTTAGAACTTTGGAATAATATATTTGGTAACATCAGTGAGAAAATTATGAATATTCTAGTAGATATAGGCACACTAAAGATGGATCATTTATACTTAATAAAATGTGAGATTTGTACACTCAATAAGTAGTTTAAGGTGTCTTTAAATATATCTGTAAGAACACCAAAAAGAAAAAAATATAGATCTAGTACATATCGATGTTTGGGGATCTACCCCAGTTCTTTCTCAAAAAATGGAAAATTAATCAGTTACCTTTATTGATGGTTCCACAATAAAGGTATGGGTATACTTTCTAAAACATAAAAGTGAAGTATTTGGAATCTTTTTTCAATAGAAGGTTATGCTGGAAATAGAAATTGGTAGCAAACTAAAATGTATGAGGTTAAATAATGGTGGTGAGTTTATCAAAAGGAGTTTCTAGAATTACTATAGGAACAGATGAATCCTCTATGAGAATAATATTACAGGAACATTCAAAAAATATGAGAGAATTAATCAAGAATTTATGGATAGAACGAGAAGTAGGTTGGTACATTCGGGTATGCCTAAAGAGTTTTGGGTGAAAGTAGTTGTAACATTAACATAAATAATCAATAAAAGTCTAGTGGCACTAGTAGGAAAGTAATTACTAGAAGAACCATGGTCTGTAAAAATTCTAAAAGTTTCTCACCTTAGATTTTTTGGATGTTTAGCCTATATGCATGTGAATGAAAAAGAAATAGATAGGATTGAAGAAAAATCTTAGGCTTTTTTTCATAGGTTATGGAGATGAATAATTTGGTTTTTGACCTTGGTATAATGAGAAGTGTAAATTTTTAATAATCCTAAATGTGATTTTAAATGAGAATATCTTGTGGAAATATTAGAACTTTAAGTGAAAAAATTTCTAGGTTAATGATTCAAATTTAATTCAAGTTGATCTAGGTAGAGGTTTTAGAAGTTCATTTATTCCAAAAAATTTGAATGTCTCTAAGTATATTGGAAGATAAAATGTTTCAAAGTAATGTTCATAGAGTGGTGTGGAAATTTTGAAAGTCCATACAGTAAAAGAAATACATGAAAGATCAAGAACCTATGAATCCTGATATATAGTTTTAGAAGGTGAGGTCCTAAAGTTATAGTTCTATAAGAATCTGAATCGTAAGTTAATTTTTAGATATCTTAAAGGGTTATATGATTGGTGAAGAGGTGGGAAGATGATCTTAGTTTCTTAATTTTAATGAAAATAGGAGAAACAAAAAGTTTATAAAAAGTTACTACTCTGTGTGATTTCAGTGATTGGGAGTTAACAATGTAGGATTAGTTGGATTCACTATGATTGAATAACACCTAGGAGATAATAGATTTACCACATGGGAAAAGGTGCTTGAGAAATGTGGGTATTTTGGTTTTAAAAAGTATATAGTGGTAGGAAGGGTTATAAGGTGAGATTGGTTGTGAAAGGGTTTTAACTAAAGGAGCGTATTGACTTCTCTAAAATTTTCTCTCTGGTAATTAAACATACTTCCATCTGAACTATTTTAAGCTTGGTTGCTTCTAGAAATTTGTATCTTGAAATGTGAAAACTAATTTTCTTCATGGATATGTGTATGGAGAAATTTATATAAATAAACCATTTGGTTTTGCGGATAAACAAAATTAGGGCTTGGTATGTAATCCAAATATGAGACTTTATGGTTAGAAATAAAAACTAAGGTGTTAGAATTGAAATTTTGATTCATGAATGAATGAGAAAGGTTTCATGTGAAGTAAATATGATCATTTATATTACCAAAATGTATTAAAAGTAATTTAATTCATTATCTTACTCTTATACATGTATGATATGTTGTTGGAAGGTTTGAATCTTTAGCTAATTCAAAGGTTGAAGGATGGCTTGTCTGGAGAGTTTGTGATGAATGATCTTGGTGGAATGAAGTGGGTCTAAGGAATGAGGGTTGAACATGATAGGAGAACCATAATATTGGTTTTATCATATAGAAATTAAATCTTGAAGATAATTGAGAGATTCAAAATGAGCCTGTGTAAGATGTTTTCAACTCCTCTCTCTTTTCACTTTAAACTTACAAAAGAACAAGAACCATTAACAAAAGAAAAAAATAAATTACATGGAAAGGGTATTGTATTATTTTTTATTTGAAAGTTTTATATATGTTATGGTGTTCACTCATTCAAATATTACTCATGTAGTGGGATTATCCATCCATTTCATGGATAATCCAAGGAAAGTTCATTGGGAAGATATAAAGTTAATTATTTAATATCTCAAAGGAACAGAAGAAACAACTTTTTTTTCAAGGATGATGATATGTTACTTGGGTTTGTTGATGCATAATTTAGGTTGATTTTGATTCTTGGAAGATAATAACTAGATGTGTTTTTACTTTTGAAAAAACTATGATCAATTAGATGTCTAGGTTACAACCGATGATTTCACTTTCTACAATATAAGTAGAGTATGTGGTTGTGAAAAATGCTATCAAAGAGGTGGAATAGTTGAGATGTTTAGTTGAATAAACCAAATTTAGTAAGTGGAAATAGTTTCTCTAATATGATAATCAAAGTTCAATCCATTTAGATAAGAATATGGTGTTTCTTTTAATAACTAAACATGTTGATATAAAGTACCATTATATATGAAAGATGCTGGAAGATATAGAGATGGGGTTATGGAAGATAACTGGGAAAAATAATCTAGTATAAATGTTCTATAAGAGTTTAGGTCCATAAATATTTAGGAAACAAAAAGCCTCAGTTGGGCTTGGGTGAACAAAATAATGTTGAAGAAGTATTACATATAGTGGAAGCAGATGGATGTTTACCAAGATGAAGGTGATGTCATGTTTTCCTCTGAATCGGTCTTCAAGTGGGATATTTTTTGGATTGTGTGAAGAAAAATTCATTTTATTGGATTTAGGTGAATATAATGAGTGTTTATTAAAGATATTAAGTTCACTAAAGTTGTAGTAGTGGTGGTTTTTCCTTCATCATTTTTGAAAGGTGGTTCTGGAAGGATGTTGGTTGGGAAGGGAATTCTTATGATGTTCTCTATGTTTGGTTCTCTTATTCTGGATGTTTGGATGATACTTCCAAAATATGGAGTATTTTCAATTTTTTATTAGGATGTTGTTGATTTATAGAATGTGGTAGTCGAACTGAAGATTTCTACAAGATATTGGTAGTAGGAACAATGGAATGGATGGACTCCCTCTTTTCTCAAAGGTTGGTGAAACTAGATGACCGAATAGAACTATCTATAAATAAGAGGGTGGGAGCATCATTTTTTTAGTCGATATAATAATTATAACTTGTTTAGTAATATATGTGGTTTGATAGTCCAAAATTTGAAATTTTTACTTTCTAATGAAATGAAATGCTTCAATGTTTCTCCCATAGATGTAGTATTTTCAGTCTAAAGCATGTAAAATCAAAGTTCTCATTCTTACTTTCATTTAATTTCATTTCATGAATTAATTTTGTGTGTTATAGTGAGCATATATAATTTTTTTTGACTTAGTGTGGTTATTTGGTGAATTTATATTTCCTATAAATTCTAAATAACTAAAGTTTAGAGAGTTACATTCTGAAATCTATTTATATTGAAGTGATACTGTATTGAATGATTTTGATTTTTGGAAGGATGGTGGGAAAATTCTCAATAGTCATCAGGGGTTATATAGATACTGGGTTTCAAACTTATCAGAATAACCTGAATTCACAATCAATATATGTATTTAATCTCAATGGAGGAGTTGTGAGCTAGAAGAATTCAAAGTAACCAATTATCACAAATTATACAGTGGATTCTAATATAGGTAAAGAAGTTTTTTAGATACACTAAAAGTTCTTGATGTGGTGCCTACTAGTAAAGACCTTATCACATTATACTGTGATAATACTATAGCAATGGATCTTGAAAATAAGCCAAGGTCGCATCAATGGATGAATCACATGCTTCGCAAATATCACCTCTTGATAGATTTTTATCAAAGGGGTAAATTAATTGTGAGTAGAGTTTTTATATAGGAGAACATGGCATAACCCTTAACTAAATTGTTATCTCAACAAAAGCATGAACTTAATGTGAGATCTAGAGGAGTGAAAGTTATTACCAGTTGGTGTGAGTACAAGTGAGATTCTATTGGAGTTAGTGCCTTAGAACTAGATCCTATGTACTTTCACTACTAGAATTTCAACCTATACTAACACTTTTATACCCACAGTTTCATTAAATTCTGGGTATAGACTCACTATACCAATGTTTTATACAAATTATTGGTATAGATTCAAAACTAATACCCTATACTAATGGTTTAAAAAAACCTTTGGTACAGGGTACGTTATAATAACAACTTTTTAAAACCATTGGTATTGTTTTTTCCTAAATGCAGCACACAGCCTCCCACCTCCCATTATCCATAATTCTTCATTTCCTGTACACGGTCTCCTATAAGTACTCCCTAGTGATCTCCCATCATTCATCCATTTCTTGATTCGATTCTTCTTCAACATCAAATCGATGATTTACAATTCAATAATCAATTATTCCATGCATCATTTTCATTTTTATTTTGGTATCAAATATCAACCAAGATCTCATTGAATCATGATTCTTCCTAAATCATTGAATTAAGGTTTGGTTAGATTATATTTTTTATATACTTACCTAAAAAATGTGATCATGGTTGATCTATTTAAAAAAAATAGTTACTCACTACCTCTACCTAAATCCAATAAAATATTATTTTTTATATAATCTATATCAAGGGGTTATGTAAGTAATCATTTTTTTAATTTTATTTGTTTGTAAATGTATTAGGGGTTTATGAAATTATTAATTTAATAGTTTTATTTTAATTAATGAATGATAAAAATATATATATAATTAATTTCAATATAATGTGGTGTGAAATTTTTGAATAGTCATGTTGTTAATTAATGAAATTTCATTTAATAGTCTCTCAATGCCTAAAACTAATCTAATATTATGTATTATTTATTGTCTATTCCACGTCTTATACTTCATTTGTATCATTACTAGTATGCATTGATTATATAACACACCATCTCTCATGCTATGTTTGGTTAGATACTAGTATTCTTTGATGAATTTCATATTAACATTGGTATTTAGATTATCTTATTGGATATTTTCTGCAGACACATGATATTTAATTATGTCATGTTGGTGTTATGAATGTTTTCCAGAATAAAAACATATGTATCAAATATTTGAGTTTGAATGTTGTGTGGGATGATGTTTTTATTTAATAAAAAATTCCCATGATAAATACATCTTTATATAGTAGTGTAATTATATTTCATGTTGGTTTCATTTTGGAAGGGTAATATTAGTTTTGTTTTGTTTTTTTTTCTTGCGTTTAATTTGATTTATTTCATGTTCAAAACAAGGAAGTTTTTTTAAAAACAATTTCTACATAATATAACCATTTAAAAAATACTATCTTCATCCATTAAAAATTATTTTAAATATATTTTTGGTTTTAAAATGATTTACTAGTGAACTTTTTTTGAATTTGGAGTGTATACCCTTACAACACCCATGCATGTGTTGAAATTTATTAGTGTTTTCTCATTTTTCAAAAAAAAATACCCCAAACTTTCCCAAGACGTTTTAGGAACTAAAATAAATATATTATAGACATATTTTAAACTTTGAAAACAAATTTCAATGTATCTTCTTCATTCCATAATTCATTCCATTAAGAATCATTATAATTTTCATGTCATTTAATTTACTAAACATGTCATTTTTGTAACTCATGACTAAAATAAATTAAACACAAATCCAATATTCCTATTTAGGAATATCAAACATGCTTCAAACTTTAATGATCAATTTTGAATCCATGCGAGATCTAAACTAGTCTATACCATCTAAAAATCATAAAATCTGCTTGAAACAACCAATTTTAACATATATATACACCAAACAAACATCCCCTTAACCTAAAATTCCAGTATCCACAAATGAAATTCAACCTAAATGTGATTTAAATAACACAGGTTTAAAAACTATTGAACCTTAACCCATTTTAATCATCAAAACCCATTTTCAATCATCTGACTCAAATCTAAACTATTTACAAAAAATAAAATTAAAATACTTTTCTTAAACTAATATAAGATTAAAACTATACATTACTTTAAAAAATTGTTATAGAAAATACATCACACCCAAACTAGCTCTTATGGATTAAGACTAATTCCATTTTAAACACTTTATTCTCAACAAATTAAACCCAACCTACATTTTCAAAAACCATCCCATTGAATCCATAAATTTCAATTTAACAAAACTCTTTTAAACCTTTTCATCCTAAATATAACCACCCATCACCAATCAAAAATGTATTTTAACTATAAGTCTCTATATTCGAAACTGTATTATTTTTTCAAGAAACTTGTAATAAAGTTATAGATGTGTGTGTGTTCGTGTGTGTGTGAGAGAGAGAGAGATTAATGTAATTTATGATGTCTAAACATAACCTTAATTTAAAAAAACTACTACTTTTTCCTTGAAAATAATTATAATAACCAAACATAAATGACCAAAAACACAAACCATTATATTAAAAAATTAATTTAAATATAAGAGGCCATTAAATTAATGAAATTAAATGTATACTTTATTTCAAGTTAGAAATTCTTAAGAACCTAAACCCATGAAAACATATGATTAAATGTGCATGTTCAATATGTAATTCAACAATCATTGATCTAAATCTAATAATTTAAAAAGGGGTCTAATTAATAATTAAGAATTAAAAAACACCTTTCATTATTTTATTTTTCAATGTATATAAATGAAAACACGTTTATTTTTTCATAAAAACAATTAAAAAGACAAACCAATCATGACATTCAAAATTTCTTAAAACATTTAAAATTAGCAGAATTTCCTAACTATAAAGCGTAGTTTCTTCCCTTAAATCACCTTAAAGCATTAAAAAACTTAGGGTTTTAAATTTACATTTCATATAATCATGATGATTTGGTATCAAATCAATAATTAATTTAAAAAAAGTTTTAAAGTATTTTATTCTTATCATTTTATCAAAGGAATTAAAAATAGGTTCTAAGTAAAGTACATATTAATATACCTAGTTTAAATATACAAACATAACTACTTTTACTTATTTAAAATAAATTTAAACAAAATACAAAAAAAAACAATAAAATGTTCTAATTAGAAATGAAATCAGTGAATATTATACTAAAAAATAAGAATGTGATTGTTTAAACTTATAACATTCAATATTAATATATATAATGCACACTAACCTATAAAATTAAATATCTACCTCTCACCAATTAGGTATCTAAATAAACAGCTATTTAATAAAGGTTATGTGATTATCCCCATGAATTTTAAATTGACATAGGCTTCATTACATTTTATGGAATCGTAACATACATGGATAAAAAATATGATCTATATACAACTGAGGGTGTATGTGTGGCATGAGAAAAACTATCCTATTAGTGTCACACCAAGTGATTTATGCATAAGTTTTGTAAAGTAAACCAAAATATTCTAGTGTAAACTTCATATAAGGAAAATTTCACAACCCGACCTAGTGGGGCCCATACCGCGACTCCCCAAGCCCGCCTCTAATAGTCCAGGGTTTGGTGACTATCATTGAGTAGGCATATCACTAACATGGGAGGAATTTCCTATGTACATGTATGCACACACACATCTCCAAGCCCACAAATACTGAAATGTAAAAACCATAAAGAAAAAAATTCATGCATACTGCTATCCCAACCAATAGAGTACGATAGGAAGTAAAGTAAACTGGGCCAGAATACAAGCCCACCCAAAAAAAAGAGTCTGTAAACTGAAAATTCCAACCTGTAAAAAAAATAGGTACTAAGACTGCTTCTCAAATCCATAAGAACACCTCGACCTTCCTGAACTCACAAATATCTATCCAATCTTGGTCTGTTAAAAGGTCTCTTGTATGCACAAGACATGACACGTGCGGGTAAAGCTCGTGAAGGAGTGAGTATAACAATACTCGGTACGACACCCCAAAACCACAAATCAATACACAAAGGAAAGATATAGTCATCTCTACACAGTATATGTCTACAACACATATAAAAAGGATATCCATATATACTCAATCCAAGACATACAGTCTAGAGGTAAGTCACAACTACCACATACCAACACTATAAATTCAGTTCAAAGATTCCATGAAGAACTCATCTAGGAGAACACACTACTGAGGCTGATAGAACTAATGACATCCATCCAAGAAGTATTGTTTATTGAAAACCATCATGAGAGAGATGCGCTGATAGATCTGAAGAGAGAGATATGATACAACATATGAGGATCACAGTTGGGGCCATGGGGTGATACCAACAAATCAATCTGGATTAACCTGCTAAGTAAAGGATTGACACCTAGTGAAGTTGGTCACATCAATATTGATGACTCTTCCCAGGGAATGAAGAATGAATAGAGGATCTTGTTTCGAGCCTCTCAGAGGGGATTTCAAGAACTCTATCCAGAAAGTTATGTTGAAGGGATCATACTCCTATGAGTAGGAAATGATACGCATCAACCTTTAGTGAAACAATCAAGGGCATGAACCCTAATGAAACTTGTCTATGATATGGTGTAAAATAGATTCAAGTCATGTAGAAATGGGGTACATGGCATGTAGTAGGGTCACATGTTGTTCCCCTTGACCCCAGGTACTGCTTGTGTACAACGACTCGTGTCAAAAGTACATGTCATGTAGAAGATGGTTATATGCCATATAGGAGGTTCATGCACCATGTCCTTTCATCCAAGGTCCACCCGTGTACTCTGGTTATGTGCCAGTACTTGGTGTCAACCTGTGTACGCCTACCCATGTACCAGTACATGGGGTAACTTGTGTAATCAGTCTGATGTGGTAGGGTACACACCGTGTAGGCAACCCGTGTACTACCCCATGTCTGTGTATCACCTAAGATACACTCCGAGTCTCCATGATTGGACTACATATCATGTGATAGGTTTACAATCCATGTGGAGTTTAACTTACTCCTAAAACCCTAGCAGCCACTCAGTTGGGGCCACACACTGTGTAACCCCAGGTTACACGCCGTGTTGATCGCAATTTTCCAAAAACCATTTTCCTCCTCCACGTGCCTCGTTTGATGATCTAATATCATTTTGGTGACCCATTCACCTCAAAACCATAAATCTAGGGTTACCTCATCATCACAAGAATAAATCGATGAGTTCCAGGCCTTCGATCAGCTCTGAAATCTGATTCCAATCACCTACATGTAAAATCACCCAAAGAATGATATCACATGAATAACTTCAATTCATCCATATCCATCATCATCACACCTCTGTTAGATCATTCTAATGTTTGATCTTTAATTTTGGATTTTTGCGTCGAGAAACGAAGGTGCAATGATCAATTGTTCATAATCCATGAAGAACGAAGAATGTGTAGAATATATGGGGGAGATGAAATACATACAAGGAAATAAAATTAAGGAACATACCTCAAATGTTGTTCATTTTGGTCTCGATCTGTTCCTATAATGTTCCTATAATAATGATCAACAAATCAAATAATAAATTGACCTCATAAATCTTGTAGTTAAATCCCATCCTGCAAGAACGATCGAACAGTGGATCAACCTATTTGTTGGTTGGTCTGTGTCCATCATTTAATCTAATAACGGGAAAAGAATTTCAAATAACAATTCCCTACCTGGGGATTGGATAACTTTTTGAAGAAGATTGATTGTCACGTCGTTGATGTTGGTGAGATCCGTCAAGAACGGTGTATATCGGTCTTCGATCCAAATTTCATTATCATTCACCATCGATATAATTCTAGAGGTTCCTCTCCAAAGCCTATAATGAATTAAAAGGTTATGATATTAACCCTATATACATACCACTATGTTTATTTAAAAATAAATCATCATTGTGCCGATGAAACATAATGAAATAAAATAAATATTCAATTTATTTTATTCATTGAAACATCTAAAAACTACCTTTCATAGTTGACCCGCACCGGCCGATGTTAGGACTCACCTAAGGTAAAGCTGCTTCTCTGAATGCAACAATGCCCTCATATTTCTGATCTGGGTACCCATTTATAAGTTATTCCACTTTTTCAGGAAAAATCCACACGTGTGCTATTTAATATTTTAATATTATTCAAATATTTATTTTGGGCCATGGAATTGCATGTCATCTCAGAGCCTGGTCTCAAATTAATTCCATATAATATTTAAAAATAATATATAGAAGAATACAATACATTATATTCTCCCCACCTTGGGTATTTACATCCCTAAAAATCCAAAAACAAAGGCTATACAAAAAGATGTGGGTATTGTGCATGCATCTGAGGCTCCCACTCCAAAGTGCTCTCCTGGAGATTAACGTGCTACCACTAGACATGCACTAAAGGAATCTCTCTCCCACAAAGGATCATATCATGTTTATCCTCAATCTCCATTGGGTACTCAATAAAGGTTTCTCCATTATCAATGGCCAGCTCTCCCCATTCAATGATGTGTGATAGATCATGCACGTACCTCCTCATTTATGACACCTGGAAGACATCATGTATAAGGTACTACTAAAGGGGTAGATCTAAGTGGTATTCCACCTCTCCATCTCTATGAAGAATCTAAAAAGGTTCGATAAACCTTGAAGATAACTTGTCACCCTATCCAAATATCCACAATCCTCATCGAGGTGAAACTCGAAGGAACACATGGTCTCCTTCCTCTAAATTCAAAGGCCTCTACTGCCTATTAGCGTAATATTTTTGATGGATCTGTGTAGTCTTCATCCACTTCTAGATGATCTGAAACTTCTCAGTAGTATCTCACACCGACTCCAGACCCTTGATTGCTAACTCTCCTGGGTCGGTCCATCAAAGTGGTGACCGATAGGGTCACCCGTAAAAATCCTAGAATGGTGTCATACCAATGGTGGAATGGTAACTGTTATTTTACGCAAAATCCACAAGAGTTAGGTGATCCTACCAACTATGACTGAAGTCTAATATGAAATCCCCTAGCATGTCCTCCAATACCTGAATGGTCTGCTCCGTCTGGTCATATTTCTTGTGGTGAAACGTCATGATCAAGTGTAATTGATCCCCAAACACCTCCTAAAATCCCTTCTATAACCAGGATGTAAAGTGAGCATCATGATCAGAAACTATCATCAATGGTACTCCATGGAGTCAAACTATCTCCTGAATGTAGAGGCGCCCCAATATTTCTACTGAAATCTACTCCCTAATAGTTAGGAAGTGGGATGAATTGGTTAGTCAGTAAATGATCACCTAGATGTAATAATTTCCCCTAGACGTACGTGGTAAAATCATCATGAATTCCATCGATATCTCATCCTGCTTCCATTCTGTCACCTCAAGGGGTTGATCCAAACCCGCTGGAACCTAGTGCTCAGCCTTCACCTGCTAGCATGTAAGGCATCAAGAAATGAACTATGTCACTACCTTATTTATCTCTATCCGCTAAAAATGATGTCGGAGATCCTGGTACATCTACACCACTCCAGGATATACCTCCAAAGAGTATGTATGAAACTCCCACAAAACCTCCTCTCATAATTCCATTGGTACAACTTTGCGTCCTCTGAAAAAGACGACGTGCTCCCCACTTTGTGAATATCTATCAGGCACATGTCTTGTGGACATCTGAGCACGTAGAATCTCATAGTCGATATCCCCAAGTTGTTCCTCCCTGACTCACTTTAAGATTCGGGGGTGAAAACCATCTATTGGAGGTTAGTTTCGCCATCTCTATCCAAAAAAGGATAACTATAATGAGTCTAACTACTCTGACGCCTCATTCATTAACTACGAACTAGATCTCCTAAATAGAGAATCTGACACCATGTTTTCCTTCTCAGGAGTATAGATAATCTCAAAGTCATATTCCTAGATAAAATATATCTCTCACCTATATCTCAAGCTCATATCCTTCTGAGAGAAGAAATACTTGAGAATCTTGTGATTAGAGTAGACGATAAATTGCCCACCTATCAGGCAGTGTCTCTATATCTTCAATGTGAAGACTACCACTGCTAACTCAAGATCATGGGTCACATAGTTCTGCTCATGTGGGCTCAAATAGTGTGAAACATATACAATCATTTCTTGCCTCCTTATAAAAACACAACTAAGTATGGTCCCTGATGCATCACAGAACACTATGTACTCGACACTCTCCTCTGATAATCTCAAGATCAGAGCACTCATCAAACTCTGCCTCAACTGCTGAAAAGCCTACTAGCACTTCTCTATCCACATTAAATGCTTACCCTTTCAATTAAAATATATCATAGGTGTTGATATACTAGATAAATGAGGTATGAATCTTTAGTAATAGTCTTCTAGCCCAAGGAATCTCCGCACCTTTTTCACACTCCTAGGTGGATCCCATGCTAACATTGCCTCCACCTTGGTCAGGTCCACTGCCACTCCATCTGATGAGATAACATGTCCCAGAAATTGGATGCTTGAATCTAAAACTAGCACTTCGAGAGTTTCCCATAATGTTGGTGCTCTCAGAGTATGTCCAGAACCATCCTTAGGTGTCTCGTGTGCTCATCCTCAGACGTTGAGTACATAATGATATCTTCGATGAAGACTACCATGAACCGGTCTAAATAAGGCTATAATATTTGGTTAGGGTATTCATTTCACCAAAGGGAATAACTAGGTACTCATAATGATTTTAGTGGCATCTGAAATCCGTCTTCGGTATATCCTCATCTCCTACTCGCAACTGGTGATAGCCTGATCAAAGTTCAACCTTCGAGAACCATTATTCCCCTCTCAACTAATCGAAGAGGTCATAAATCCTTGGTAGTGGATACTTGTTCTTTACTATCACCTGGTTCAATCATCATTAGCCCACACACAACCTCAAGCTCCTATTTTCCTTTTTTGTAAATAAAACTAGGGCTGCCCAGGGTGAAACATTGGGTCTCACAAAGACCTTCCTCTATAAGTCCTCCAACTGCACCCTAAGCTCATAAAGCTATGTGGAATCTATTTGATATGTTGGTGATGATATTTGTGTCATCCTGGGGTGTAAGTAAATGTATAATTATATCTTTTAACAGGGAGGTAAACCTGGAACATCTTCTAGAAATACATCCTCGTACTCATCCACTACTATTGGGAACTGAAAACTCATAAAGCCTGCTGCTCTGAGGGTCAGGCTAGTCAACTCATGAGTAATTGGTTGCATCCACCTATACCTGAGTCTATTCTATGTTGATTGGGTTTCCCTTTCACCAACAAAGGAAAACCTCATTTCATCACTACATACACACAACACCCTTAGCCTAAAATAATAAATTTAGGTATGGACTGAAGATAACCAATCCATACCAAGAATGATGTCATAAGGTCTTGACACTATCACCAAGAGGTTCCAACTAAAACTCTTTAATCCAAGGGTCAGGTCACACTGACGGCATAGATGTGTGGTCACTAAGTCTTCTCTAGTGGGTGTCTACAAGTGTAAGAGTCAAGTCAATGGTTCAACTGAAATCTCTAGGTCTCGAACAAGATATGTGGTGAGAAATGAATGACTAGAACCTGTGTCTATTAGTACTGTAGCTAAAGTAGAGAAGATATAGATTTTACCTTGAATCATCCTTGGATCACCTGGGTCGTACGCCTTGACCGCATGTAGTTGTCCCCTCCCCTATCCTCCAACTCCCTGAGCCTGGCATGGACTTCCTGGGAGTGGTGGTAACATGTCGAAATGTTAACCACCTCATGTTGCTCTCTCAACTCCTCTTCCATGTCCACCACCCTATAGATCTACCAGCTCCTTTCATTTCCTCTACCTCAGTGGTCCATCCATTGTTTCCCTGTAAGTAGCTTGATGGTTTGAACAATCTCGAGTGAGATGTCTCCTACCATCACATGTGTAGCATCACCTCTACCTAGGCTGACTGGACCCACCCTGTGAGCCCTGAACTGCATATCCTCTATCCTGGGATCTCTTCCTAAAACATATCCCATGTCTGGATCCTTGAGACTAATGTCGTCTCCCTGCTACTGAGGTCTCTGCACCTGCTCACCCACTGCTGACTACCACCGGCTATACCTACTCAATCAATAATCTTTCGACCCCCAAATATCACTTGATCACTTGAACATAAGTTAGAATTCATAGAGGTATAAGGTAGGCTTGTATGTATCAACATAGACCTCACTGAAAGTTTTGAGCCCTGGAGTACTTATCTCTAACCATATCCATCAAGTGCCTAGAAAGGTTAGTGAAACTTGATGAATAATTAACCACGATCATGTTACCATGTTGGAGCTGAAGAATATCCTGTATATGCACATCTCTCAGCATAACTGGTGACAAATCCTCAATAAATAGATGCTCAAACTCTATCCAAGAAAGAGTCTCCTTTTCATGAGTCTGTGTGGCCAAACTCCACCATCGCCTTACTGGGCCTTGTATAAGGCTCGCCGCTAGGACTACTATCTAATCCGCTAGTGTCCTAACTAGATGGAAAACTTGGGTCACCACATCAAGACAGTCCTCATTCTCCTGAGGTTCGGGCTCACCTTGGAACCTAAGGGGTATCTATCTCTAAAACTCATGAGGCGCACTTAGCCTATACTCCTCGTCTGTTGGTACTGCAGGGACCACGTGCTACTTCATAGGTGGTGGTATGGTCGGTGCACCATCTGAAGGTAACATGTGGGGAATTGGTCCCTATATCAAAGTCTCGTCACTAAGGGGGTCATCCTCATGATCAATCTATTGAATCCTAGCTTATATGCATCTTAGGGGTATCCTGTAAGAAAACAAGATGTATTACTATCAATGAGTATATCAAGAGAGATGACTCGAGAAGGATATGGAACCATAACCCATTCATAAATGATGCATGTACTATTATTTTCCCTACAACCAATGTTCTTAGGTACCAAGTTAAAAATCAGGTTATCAGAGTCCTGGTGTATGGATACGTCAGTCGCCCGCACCAATACTGGAGTCCCTAGCCTGAAAGTCGATCTCAAAACACTTAACATCATTGCCTTAAAACAATCTCATAGACTCTTGGTCCTAAGGTAGAACCATCCACCTTTGATACCACTCTGTCATGACCTATCCCAATGGGGCATGTGTTGCGACTCCCCAAGCCCGCCTCCAATTGGACAGAGGCTGGTGACTAGCACTGAGTAGGCATATCACTAACATGGGAGTCATTTCCTATGTACTTGTACTCATGTACATATCTCCAAGCCCAAAAATTCTGAAATGTAAAAAATACTAAGAAAAAAATGCATTCATACCGCCATCCAAACCAATAGAGTATGATAGGAAGTAAAGTGCGGTAAACTAAATTGGGTCAGAATAAAATCCCACCAAAATAAAGAGTTTATAAACTAAAAAGTCTAACCTATAAAAAAAATAGGTATGGGTACTTCTACTCGGAATCGTAGGAACACCTCAGCCTTCTTAAACTCACAAAGCTCTATCCGATCATGGCCCATCAAAAGGTTTCTTGTCTGTACAAGACACAACACGTGCGGGAAAAGCCCATGCAGGGGTGAGTATAACAATACTCAGTAGGACACCCCAAAACCAAAAAGCAATACAAAAAAGAAATATGGAGTCAACTCTACATAGTATATGTCTACAACACATATAACAAGGATATCCATATATACTCAATCCAAGACATGCAGTCTAGAGGTAAGTCACAACTACCATATACCAACACTAAAAATTTAGTTTGAAGATTCCATGAATCACTCATTCAAGAGAACACACTTCTGATTCCAATAGAACTGATGAAATCCATCTAAGAAGTATTATTCATCAGAAACCGTCATGAGAGAGATATTCTGATAGATCTGAAGAGATAGATAGGATACAACATATGAGGATCACAGTTAAGGCCATAGGGTGATACCAATAAATTCATCTGGATTAACCTGTAAGTATAGGATCAATTATCGGTGAAGTTAGTCATGTCAATACCAAGGACTCTACCCAGGGTATGAAGAATGAATAGAGGATCCTACTCTGGGCCTCTCGGATGGGATTCTAACAACTCTATCTATAAATTCATGTTAAATGGATCATACTCCTATGAGTAGGAAACGATACAAATCAACCTTCAGGGAAAAGATCAATGGAATTAACCCTAACAAAACTTGTCCAAGATATGATGGAAAAGATATTCAAGCAATGTAGAAAGGGGGTACACGGTGTGTAGTAGGTTAACACGTCATTTCCCTTGACCTCGGGTACTGCCCGTGTACAATGGATCGTGTCAAAAGTACATGTCTTGTAGAATATGGGTACATTCCATGTAGGAGAGTCACACACCGTGTCCTTTCATCTGGGGTATACCTGTGTACTCTGGCCATGTTCCAGTACATGGTGTCAACCGATGTATGCCTACCCATGTACTAGTACATGGGGTAACTCGTGTAATCAGTCTAGGCCAAGTCGTATGGTGGGGTACACGCCCTGTAGGCAACCAATGTAATCCACCATGTGTCCTTGTATGTCTTAATATACACTTTGAGTCTTCGAAAAGGGCCTACACTCCGTGTGATAGGGTCACACACCATGTGGTGTTTAACTAACTCTTGAAACCCTAGCTGCTACTTAGTGGGGGGCACACGTTGTGTAACCCCGGGTTACACACCATGTTGATCATGATTTTCTAGAAACCATTTTTCCTCCTCCTTGTGCCTTGGTTGATGATACGATATCATTTCAGTGATTAGTTCACCTCAAAACCACAAATCTAGGGTCGTCTCATCATCATAAGAAGGAATCAGTGAGTTTTGAGCCTTTAACTAGCTCTGAAATCCAATTCCAATCACTCGCACGCAAAATTTCCCAAAGAATTATATCTTCAAAATCACTTTGATTCATCCATCACCATTGTCTTCACACCTCCTTTATGTCATCCCGATGCCAGATATTCAATTTCGGACTATTTCACCAAGAAACGAAGCTGTGATGATCAATCATTCATAATCTATGAAGAATGAAGAATGTGTAGAAAACATATGGGAGATGGAATACACACAAGGAAAAAAACTAAGGAATGTACCTCAACCATTGTTCGTTTTGGTCTCAATCTATTCTTGTAAGATCGATCAACAAATAAAACAATAAATTAACTCCATAAATCCCACAATTAAATCTCATCCCTCAAGAACAATCAAACCTCAGATCAACCTGTTCGTTGGTTGGTATGCGTTCTCTATTGAATCTAAGAACAAAGAAATAATTCCAAATAACAAATCCCTACTCAGGGGTTGGATCGCTCATTGAATAAGATCAGTTTTCGTGTCGTCTTCATTGGTGAGATCCATCAAGAATGACGTCCATTAGTCTCTGATCTAAGTTTTTTCAACGTTCGTCACTAAGAGAATTATCCAAGTTCTTCTCCAGAGCCTCTAGGGAATTATGAGGTTATAAGATTAACCTTTGATCCCTACCTCTATGTTTATTTAAAAATAAATCATCGTTGCTTTGACAAAACAGAACGAAATAAAATAAATATTCAATTTATTTTATTCATTGAAATGTTCAAAAACTACTTTTCACAGCCGACCCGCACCAGCTGATGTTAGGCCTCACCTAGGGTAAAGCTGCTACTTTGAATGCAACAGTGCCCTTAGATTTCTGATTAGGGAATCCATTTATAAGTTATTCCACTTTTTTAGGAAAACTTTGCTCATGTGATATTTAATATTTTAATATTATTCAAATATTTATTCCGGGAACATCAGACTACAGAATCGCATGCCGTCTCAACACCTGGTCTTGAATTAATTCCATATAATATTTAAAAATAATACACATAAAAATCCAATACATTACAGAAAATACTATTTAGTCCATTAAAAAGGAAAGTAACATGGATTAGAATTTTTATATTATAAAGATAGAAATTGTGATTATGAAATAAAATACATTTAATGTAATAAAGAACAAGTGGAGAAGCATCATTAGTTCAAATCATAAAACAAGCATCATGGGTAAGATCATAAGGAACCAAGGTAAATCTTTATTCTAACATCATGTTCTTAAGGTATGTTTCCATGGGGGAACTATGTTTATGCAGTTAAATAATTAAGGGGGTGGTATTTCCAAAACACTGGTGTCAAAGGGAGAGTCATGTCCTAATTCAAACATCTAAGGGGATGTTGTTCCCCATCACAACCACTTAATTGAATGAATACACTTGAAACCCAATGTAATTTCCTATTATGTTTACTATGATTCATGAATTTAATTTAAACAACATTTACATAATATTTCACCCCTTTCTATTAGAGATCATGGATCATTCAACAATGAAAGTAATGAAACTACACTTTATTTGTAAATAAAAAATTCATTAATGTTAATGGGAAATTCATAAAATGAATATATTAAAAAGTGTTTTAAAAGAACTTTATATTTGAGTTTTCTTAATAAAATAATTGTAATAATTCATTATAAAATATAACAACCCATCTCCAAAAAGTAATTTTTTCAATTTCATTGGGAGTCCATTGAATTATTTTTATAAACACATTATGGGAAACATTTGTTAAAGACATAAAAAAATGTTTATTTATAAACCCATTAACTATAATAATTGAAAACAAAAAAATATCAATAAAGTAAGCATCAACTAATCATGATTATTAAAAGTGACTTCTAAATTATTGGATTATGTTATGTTACCACATATCCTGTATTTTTCTTGATAATTGGTATGCCTTAATTATGTCATTTCTCCTCTTATGAATTTTTTTAATTACCCATTAGTGATGAATTTCTAATTAAATGTATATTTATTTTTCAATATAGGAAAAGAAAAATATTGAATAAATATATAACAAAAAAATTATGAAAATGATTGACACGTGAGATGATGTTGAAGATGATGATGTGTGTGAGGATGTTCGTGATGAGGGTGGTTATGGTGATAACTATGATGCACCGGGTGATGATGGACCTAGTGGTGGTGTTGGTGATTAATTTATTAGAGTTATTGGTAATTAAGAAGTTGGAGGAAATGATGTTAGTGATGATGTTCATGATGATAGTGATCGAAGTGATTGAAACACCCTACTCGGCTCACTTTATCCCAGTAACCATACTAGTTCTCTACATAACCTCAAGGGCTCCTCATTGTGTTCCAAATGATTCCAACCAGTAGTGAGGGCCTATGATAACACTATGGGGAGACTACTACCTCATATTAGAGTATAAAAAAAGAAAAAAATTAAATGAAATAGATTGTATCCATATAAACTTCACAACTAAGGAAAGTGATGATAAAATAAATATGATATTAGATGCAATAATAAAATAAATATTCCACACAAATGAACATTGAAATACCCCATGGGAAGATCATATACAAGAAATACTAAAAGAACAAAAAATAAAACTAAGGCTACTAGCCTAACCTGATATAGTCCCAAGTCTTTCCCAATCCTATCCACCAACTCAACCTAGGAATCCAATCAAAGCATGATAATGGACCTTTCCCTGATACCTATACCTACAAACAATAACAGTTTCTATTCCAGTACCCAAGTGTCATAGTGGCCCGAGTAGGGTGTGAATACAACTTAGTAGGTCACCACCAATGATGTCTAAATAAATAACCATTCTGATCAATGGTATATAAAAATAACCAAATGAATAAGTGACAAACCATAAATAATGGTGTGTTTTAAAACATACATTTATTAATTAACCTATTGGCCCTAGGGTTCTAAAGGGATGCCCAGTCCAACCAATCCTATTCGTCCATTGTCAGTTGTCTAGGACATAAATAATGGGGTGATATATACCTTAATTAAAATAAAATTTTTCCATTAATCATTTATTCTTGGTACCAAGAAGCATCATTCCACGATACCCACCCCTTGGTTAAATATCATCGATGCTTGAAGCATCAGTCTGACACATATATCATGGATGCAGAGCATCATTCTAACATTATAAACCATATAGGATACTATTGATGCCTAGATAATCAATATGGAACCTAAAACATATCATATACTATTAGTGCCCGGTGCACCAGTTCGACACCTAAACCATATTACATACCACCAGTTTATAGAGCATATGTCTAATACCTAAACCATCCCATCATACCATGGTCCAATTAGGACTTTAACACCACAACATGTCTTAGAATTTTGATCCCTTTCACATATCAAAAAACACCATTCCAAACACTCTTTTTAAAATGATGGAAATCACACATTCATTTAAAACATTTTGAAGTCACCCTTAAAACATGGGACTTCCTCTTTGGCATCTAAAACAAGGCCAAAGACCTTCATTTCAATCAAAACCTTTAAAATTTCATTAAGTAATTTACACCAAAGAGGGCATTCACACACTCATTTCATATCAAAATTTGAGATTTATTTTAAAAAAAAAATTAAAACCACTTTGAGTTCAACATTTCATTTAAATAAATATCCATTTTTAAACATATATTTCACCCATTTAAATCCAAAACTATTTCAAAATCCAATACACTCTATTAAACCCATTTAAAAAATACTCATAGGAATTTCACAAAATCTTAGCACATTAAACATTTCATTTCATCCTCTTAACATGTCATAAAACACTTATTCCCAAGTTATACCAATTATCACTTTAACCATGTTATCAATCCAACCAAAAATCCTAACTAGTTTAAGCTTATGAACCACTTATTTTTTCCTTAAAGCCTCACTTTACCATTTCCAAGAGGTTGGGGCACCCCATGGGTGGTCTTAGGTTCGGTATCATAATCACCAACGGACCTGATGAGATCTGTGGATGACCTAAGTAATCCATTTAAATATAAAAACTATATTCTTAAACCAAGGAGGAAAATGAACAACACATTAGTGTTATCTAACATACACCATACACATGAATATTATCAATACCATGGGTAATATCTCTTAGAACACCTACCTCATAGGATGATTTCACATTTTAACACCAAGGGTTGATAACTTTTCAAAGCCCATCGAGACTCGTGTCATCAACCAAGTACCTAAATCAAGCCAAAACAACTCAAACAATTAATTATAAACAATAATTATAAATAATTTAACAAACAAATCCAACTAGGAATAAATGAATAAAACCTACTGGAAGCTCTTTCCCCACCTAAACCAAGGCTAAATGCCTACCAAATGCTCACGGCATACCCCTGACCACAGTCTGGGATAAATCTGTAAGGGGATACACCATTTCTAAGTTTAATTAAAAACCAATTTGATGGAAAACCTAAGAAAATTTATTGTGTTCTCATAACTTAAATAAACACTGAGAAACATCATGAGGAAGTCATCTTGGGATCTCCTTTACATAAGCCAATCAAAAGCCCCATGAGAAATGGTCAATTCTACTATAATTCAGTGGAATCACCAACAAAATATAAACTGATGAACTCTAAAATTAAAAATATGTAAGGAGTTTAGAAAACGAAACCACCAGAGGAAGAAGACTCACCTAAAATGTTGATGAAACAAGCCGGAACCACCCAAAATTGAAGAGAGGGGGAAGGAGAAAGTGGGGAGGAAACCCTCTTGGTACACGTGTGAAAAAGTGAGGAATAGGTGAGGGGAACCCCAAATATATTGAGGGTTTACTTTTGATTGTTTCCTACTTTTAATGAAATTTTAGGCAACCGCACGATTTGGCTGCACGGTTGGACAAATCATGCACCAAATGTGCGACTCCCTCTACCCAAAGCACTCCACTCTGCACGATTATGACGTACAAGTATCTAAATTATGTTCCAACCATGTGGGACCCTCTACACTTTACTTTAGGCATTCACGTGATTTTTTGATCCCCAATATCATGACTTAACAAACTATGGCCCTTTAGAAACTGAGTCGCACGGTTAGGGTGGGAAATTAACATTATGTGTTAACCATGCACCCTCTCTTGCCTCCCCAAAACTTAAAACTTTATCTCCCAAACCCCTAGGACACCCCATGACCTCTAAAACCCCTATATAATTTCATTACAAGTCCAAAATGGGTATTTTGAGAGGTTTTAACCCTTAGTGTTTCACTCTGACACCTGGTTTAATATCTGGAATGTCCACCATTTTGAAAATTCAAACTTTTTCTCAAATTACGGGCACCCATACGGATGATGGGTTTTACAATATATCTAACATAATACTTCTCATCCCAAATAATTCTCAATTTTCATCCATTTGCACCACCCAACCTACGATGGTTACCAATTTTGAGCCAAAAGGACACTTTCCATTCCAAACTCCCCTCAAATATGTTTGAGGCTCAATCTTTAAATCAAGGAACTCAAATCATCTAAAACCCAATACAATTCCTATTTTCAAAATTGAAACACCAAGATAGAACTTAACCAATACCATCCATCCTAAAACACCAATGGTTTCATCATTTGGTGACCTATTAGGCCTATGGTGCTCCCCACCATAAGCTATATAGTATAACCATCAACTTCTGATACTTGGCACCTACGCCATTGGAAAATACCATTAGAACATCGAACTCATGCTCCCACAATGTGATTTTCACAGTTACCAACTTACAGTGCCCAAAAATCCATGAGAATTCCAATCAAACACCAAAATACATCCTCTTCATCTAAAACCAACTGGAAAGGATGCATACCCACCATCCATGAATGAACCAAGAACAAATCGACTTTTCCTCAGAAACCCAGTTCACATCCTGAGTGCACCCTTCATTTTAAAGATAAAATTCTGGATGTGGATTGTAACTTGATTCATCCACTATATATGCTAACCCAAGTCAGACTATCCTCTACTAACACATCCGAAAAATGCCCAACTCCAACAATTAGCATGTCACCATCTCACCTGGTCATAATTCCTTCATAGCTAGAGGCATTCCATGACCACCTAAGCATGCACATTGGATTCCACACCCAAAACTTAGTGAGATTACATGGTTGAATCCTCACTCATCGTAATTGTCATCTTTTCCTATCGCGCATGTCAATGCACCTCAGGTTCATGCACCCTTGGATCATATAAACTCTTCTTGAGATCGAAGTAGATACTTGCCCTCAATCCACAACCACATCTAATTTCATATTGGAATTGCCTAAAGAATAAAAGTACACACCTTATTGATTCCTTATCATCATATCAATGCCTCCATGACTAAATTATGGTATGTTCTATACACTTGTTTCCCTTCCAATATAAGAGTCTTTCACCCATGACCAATATTTCACACCCCACTATAGAAGTGTCTCTACCATAAATCCACTTAAGAAATTGTCAACTTCCATGACCTGTATTTCATTTATCACCAAACTCAAGGTTTGGACATGGTCATATCACTCCCACCTAAGAAAAAAATAAAGCGCTAATTCCCCCCAGTTCCTATCTCTTGAGAATGACACCCACGATAGTTACTAAAATCTTGTCTGTAATAAAGATCTCAATCTTTGATGAATAATAGTTCACTTTACACCATATGACTTCACTTACACTGATCCACAAGAATAACCTCCAAGAAGTCCCTTCATCATCACACACATGTTTCTCATCTTGATCCATGCTTCCTTACCCAACACATCAACCTCTGACACTCTCCATGAGGTTCATCTTGGATCGATTGTGCCTTTGCACTGGATCCTTACATACTCTCATTCACACTCTCAAAACATAATGATTCTCACTAGAGAACCTTAGGACACAAATACCATAAGCCTCTCATCACACACACATCAATCCTCAGCCTCCTCATGGTTGCCTGCTTAATTTAAGCATCACAGAAGTACAGTTCCATAATACCCAGTTTAAAAGTAAAACGACAGAGTGCATCACCACATGTTTGTGCCTCTAAGATTCTATTAATCCTTAATAGTTACATACTCCAATTTAGGCTTAATAAAAAAACTTTTTTCCAACTCTAACAGGTCATGTCCCATGAAAACATAGCTCACAAGCCCTAATCCTTGGCCATGCCTTCACCACATGATCATCTCACCCAGTATAGAGCACCCTTGGTGATTCCAAAAACCAGAGAAAACCCACCGATCCAAAACCACTTTCATGACCACTTAAGACCCAATCATCATTAAAAAGTTCCATCAGGTTCATTTATTCTCTCATTTTGTTCCTAAAGACGCATCCAGGGCTAACCGGGCTAGGCACCTCATCGGTCTTGCCCTAAAAAACTATTGGTATTATCAAATAATCAAAACTTCAAGTGATTTTCAACTCACATAACCCATAAATTTACATGCTCTTCACACAAAAACCCTCCTTCATGATGTCCTTATTCGCAGGAAGCACCTGCTCACTCCTCCTCAAACATGCCATACCTACCTCACATGTATGGTCTCTACTAAAAATAAACTCACATGCCTAAAACCACATACCATAGAGCACCTATTATGATTCTTATCTAACTCATAACCAAAAAGAACATCTTTCCTATATATTTTTTACTCGGTCTAGGCACTCGAATAAGATTTCCCCTCTGGAAACCAAATACAAGATCAAGGCACTATCACACAAGTGATTCTTTTCAAAAACAAAATTCATCCCATATTCCTAAATCCCATACTCAGTGGCACCCATAGTGCATTACTATAAAAATACCAAAACTTACACATTTGTCTTACACATCCAAAATTACTCACAACTCAGTCAACCCTTCTCATGGGTCACCCTCAAAAGGCACATGAAACCAACCCCCTAAACTAGAGTCACATCAAATAAGTTCATTAGGATATCCCACAAATCCCATACATTTGGATCCTTTCACAAGTCACTAATCATATGAGGAACTCTTACCCCCATTCCAAAACACACAGTATCTAACTCTCTAAGGAAAACACTTTCTCTAGGTCCCACACCCATAGATACATAACCACTACTAATGGCACCACAAACCAAGAAATATATTACAAGGTCCCACATACAGACCACACAGTCAAAACCCACAAGGGTCACCGCATCCATGTTACCAAGCGATATCTCACAACCTCAAGGTCATAGCCTAACTAAAGTAACAACAAGCAACATCCCTTTATCCATCACATTACACATTAAGGCATCACAACCCATAACCAAGGGTCTCACCACCCAGGCTCTCTCTCTAACCCCAAACCACCCACACATAGGGTCTGGTCATAACACAAGGGATACTCATCTACAAGGTCCCTAAAAGTTATTTCATTTCTCATTTCACTTTAAACAAACTTTACATTTTAAAACCTAAGGATTCATGTTTTTAAAAATTTTCATTACTTGCCATTTTAAATTTTTTGAACTTTATTAACTTTTACATCCCATAGTTTTAGATAAATAGAATGTTGTTCAAAATTTATGAGGGAAATAACCTTATAAGTTTCTTATTATAACTTTATTTATCCAAACCCATCACTTTTCAACTTATTTATACCTTTCTATTAACCAAAAGTCACCTGAGGATTTGGTCAAGTATAGTGACACCATAAACTTATATGTAAACCATATAAATGGTTACAAACACTTTAAATATTCACCCATATAAATTATTTAAACCCATAGGTAGATATAAATGGATAACAAGATAAACCACTGACGGTAAAAAAACACCATCATAGGAGAAACCATGGAAACTATTAATAACAGGTAGCATACATATGACATATCAATCCTATGTGTCCAATATGATGCATGAACACATGCCCTGTCTTGCCATACTGGGACAAAAAATAAAATTAACATAAATTGGTAAAATCACATCCAAGTGCACCACTTGAGGTGTAAAATCCATCAACGGTAAAAGCACAAATCAAAAACAAAAATTTCCCACCCCTGAAACTCGATCCACCCTTGTGTGGGGATGCAGGAACCCAAACATGAGCTCATTACCAAGCTCCAATAAGATCCTAGTCTTCTATCTACCATGCCTAAATAGTAAGACAAAAGATAAAGATTTGATACCAATTTATAATGCCCCGAACCAACTTTCTCCATCCCAGTAACTAGATTAGTTTGTTACATGACCTCAAGTGCACCTCCCCGTACGCCATAGGATACCAACTAGTGGTGTGGACATATGAGAACATTGTGGGGAGACTATGACCTCATATCATAGTACCAAAAATAGTATAAATAAAATAAAAAAAACACATACATATAAACTTCACAACTAGGTTAAGTGTCAATAAAATAAATACAACATCAGATATAGTAATAAAATTAATGTTCCATATATACCAACACTAAGATCCCCCATGGGAGGATCATGTGTAAGAAATACTAAAATAAAAAAACTAAGGACATCATCCAAAACTGATCTGGTCCCAAGTCCTGTCTGATCCCATCCACCAACTCTAACCCAGGAATCCAATCAAAGTGTGACAATGGGCCTTACCCTAGAACCTGCACCTATGAACAAGAATAGTGTCTGCTCAGGTATCTAAGTGTCATGATGACCCGATCATGGTGTGAGTACAACTCAGTAGGTCACCAACAATGACGTCTAAAGTAATAACCAATATGATAAATAATGTATGTAGATAACCAAAGGAATAAAAGAAAATACATAAATTAATGTATGTTTTAAAATGGTCATTTATTAATTAAAATGTTGGCCCTAGGGTTCTAAAGGGATGTTTGGGCCAACCAATCCTGATTTGGCCATTGTTGGTCATTTGGGCCATAAATCATGGGGTGATACAAACTTTAAGTAAAAGAAATTGTTTCTATTAATAATTTATTCTTGGTACCAATAATCATCAGTCCAAGGTACCCATACCATGTTTAAATATCATTGATGCCCAAAGCATCAATCTAGTGCATATATCATGAATATAGAGCTTCAGTCTAACATCTTAAACCATACAGGGTACCATTGATGCCCAGAGCATCAATCTGGCAGCTAAACCATATTGTATACTATCAGTACCCACAACGTTAGTCTGACACCCAAATAATATCGCATACTACCAGTGTCTGGAGCATCAGACTGACACCTAAACCATCTCATCATTTACCAAGGTCCAAATGGTCCTTTAACACTGAAACCTAGCTCATAATGTTTATCCACTTCACATATCATAAAACACCATTCCAAACACTCTTTGAAAAATAATGTAAATCATAAATTCATTTAAAACATTTAGAAGTCTCCCTTAAAATATGGGTTGTCCTCTTTGGCATCCAAAACAAGTCCAAAGACCTTAATTTACCTCAAAACCTTTAAAATAGCATTAATTAATTTACACCAAAGGTGGAAACCACACACTCATTTCAAAGTAACATTTGAAATTCATTTGAAACCCCATTTTTAAATCGATTTTAGTTCAACACCTCATTTAAAGAAACATCCACTTTAAAACATAGCTTTCACCCATTGAAAACAAAAACTGAATCAAAATTAAATTCACACTATTAAAACCATTTCAAAAATCCTTGTATACATTTCAAAAAATCTTATAATATAAAAAAAAATCATTTCATCCACTTAACATGTCATAAAACGCTAATTCCAAAGTTATACCAATTAGCCCTTTTATCATGCTATAAATCCAACCAATAAACCCAATAATTTTAAGATTATGAACCACATGTGTTACCCTTAAAACCCCACTTTACCAGTTTCATGAAGCCGGAACACCCTATGGGTGGTCGTAAGTTCAGTCTCAAAATCACTAACGAACCCGAAGGGATCCGTGGAAGGCCTAAGGAATCCATTTAAATCCCAAATCTATATTCTTAAACTAAAAATAAAAACCCACAACATATTGGTGTTATCGTACATACAACATACACATGGAGATTATCAATATTATGGGTAATATATCTTAGACCACTTACCTCATAGGACACTTTCATGCTTCAACACAAAGGGCCAAAAACTGGTCAAGTCCCATTGAGACCTATGTCATCAACTGTGTACCTAACTCAAGCCATGAAAAATCAAACAATTAATTATAAATAGTAATTATAATTAATTTAACAAATAACTATTACTAGGATTAAATGAATAAAACCTATCGAAAGCTCTTACCACATTAGAACCAAGGTCAAACGCCTACCAAACACTCATGGCGTACCCCACCCTCAAACAAATTTTGGTCCAAATCCCTAATGAGAGACATCATTTCCAAAGTTAATTAAAAACCTATTTTATAGAAAACCTAATAAAATTTACTATAGTCTTATACCTTAATGAAATGTCAAGCAATACTGTGTAGAAGTCATATTGAGATCTCCTTTATGCAAGCCAAGAGGATGCCCCGTGAGAAATGGGAGATTCCACCATGCTTTGGTTGAATATACAAAAAAACATAAACCAGTGAACTATAAAATTAAAGAGGAAGGTGTAGAGGAAAGGAAACTGCATAAGGAAGAAGACTCACCTAAAACACTAAACAAACAAGCTAAAACCACCAAAAATTGAAGGGAAGAAGAAGGAGAATGAGGGGAGGAAACCTTCTCAGTCTATAAACACACAAGGGAGGAAGAAGGGAGGGGAAAACCAAATATCCCAATGGGTAATTTTAGTCATTTTCCACTTTTAATGAAATTCTAGGTAACTGAACAGATTGGTTGCATGGTTGGCCAAATCATGTGCCAACTGTGTGACTTCATCTACCCAAAGCACTCTACTCTACACGGTTATGGCACACAGGTAGCCAAACCATTCACCAACCACATGTGACTCTCTGCACTTTACTATAGGTTCTCACATAGTTTGTTTTTTCCCCTCGCATGGCTTAAAAAAATATGCCCCTTTAGAAACTGAGTAACATAGTTAGGGTGCACAGTTAATACTAACCATGTGCTAACATTTCACCCTCCCCCGCCTCCTTAAGACTTAAAACTTTATGTCATGAACCCTCGATACACCACCAAGACCTCCAAATCCCCCTAGAAAACTTCCTTCCAAGTCCAAAATGAGTCTTTTGAGAGGTTCCAACCCTCAGGATTCTACTCTGAAACTCGGTTTAAGATCCAAACCATCCACCATTTTAGAATTTCAAACTTTTTCTCAAATTTAAGGCACCCTTATAGATGAGGGGTTTTATAGTATTGAACATGATGGAAGTGGTTGTCATAATGGAGATATTAATCCTCTTTATTTCTGACTTAATATTTATAAAACAACCATCCAGATAGTGCTTGATGATATAAACTAATTGTATATGTGTTATGATTTTTTTTTTAAATTATAAACAAATTAAATTTGAATTATACAATATATTTTTTATAGTTAATGTATGTTGTTATTGGTTTAATGTGTAAATTTGTTTGTAGTATGAAATATATTAGTTTAATGGAGTTTTAGGTATTGGTGAAAGCTATTTATTAGGTTGGTTCAGTGGGATCCTATACCAATGGTTTACTAAATCATTGGAAAAAGGAAATTATGAACCACCTATACTAGTAGTTTCTAGAAAATCATTGGTATTGAGGTATCCTAATGGGAAACTTCCCAACAATTCCAGGAACTATTGTTATAGCCTATACCAATGGTTCCCAGGACTATACCAACAGTTTAAAACTATTATTATAGGGTAATGTTCCAGTAGTGTTTATTGTTACTTGTATTCATAGTTATTGAATATTAATAAAGTTGTTGTCACATCATGATTGTTCTTCTATGTGAAATTTTATGTGATAATATCCTAAGTGTACCTATCACCTTGAAAGGCCATGGAAGTTCCCTGCTATGATGAGAACCTGGAAGTATAATGACAGTATTCTTAAATATATGTTTTATGGTTGGATGATATCTTTTGATGGGACACAAATGATACAGGCGATCAGGGGTAGGGGCATATAAGCCATTGATATTTTTTCTCATGAATTCCATCCTTAGTAATCTCCAATATGAGGAGTTTATAAGAAAATGGTCTGCCAGTAGGATATCCATATTTATATATGTTATTGGATCTTCCTATATGTGGATGTGTGTAACGATCCTTAGACTTTAAGATTATTATTAATTCATATCACAAGTTGTATACTTTTATGTATTGACGAAAACTATGATGTCATATGCTTGTAGCGAGGTAGAATATGTTTGGTGCATTACGAGTGATATTGTATTAATGAATAGTGCGGTAAAAAATTTCTTCCTTCTCATTTTAATTAGAAGTTAATATTTCAGGCCCTTGATAGAAATATAACTTCCTTATTGGGTCCATGGCCATAATATTATATTGGAATATTCATTTCAAGAATGTTAAAGAAAGAGACATCGAGCTCATAGGTTGATGACACCGACATGAAACCTGTATGAGGTTGTATATCATTTTAATATTAACTTCTTTCTATATGGATGTCTTGGTGTGTTTCTAGACACTAACCTTGGACTTTAGGCAGTTCCACATAATGTCACTAAAAAATGGGTCTAGAGGGTCACACACTAAGTGTATCTATAACCTTAGTTAAATTCTATATGAATTTAATATGTTGAATAAATATTATTCCCATGCATAGTTTAATAGTTATTCTTGTTTATTTGATCACATATATTCAATCAATGGTTATTCGAGAGAGTATTTATTAGTTTAATATTTAATAAATTTTTATTCATTAATTTAGTGAATATAATATTAATTTATTTATTAGTGAATAATGTAGTGATATTTATTTATTAAATAAAGTCATTATTTAAGTCCTAATAAATATTGAGAATGATTTATGAAGCGAGTTTAATGGGCCGATGAGAAATGACATATTAAATATTATTTGAATAAATATTAATTTATTTATTCAAAGAAATAATATTTATTTTATCCATGAGTTTAGATTATGTAAAGTAAATAATATTATTATTATTATTTACATATGGGGTTTGCCGATATTAAAATAATCATAAGGGACTATGTGAAATTATTATTCTCTAACCTTAACTCTATTTAAACCCAATTACGACAAGCCCTGTGATTTTATCATTGTGAACAACAAATTATAGAGAATATTTCAAGCTATAGACATCTCCTTTCCTAGAATGCTCTCAAGAATACAACAAAAATGGTGTCTAGTGGTGGTTGTTTAGCGGCGGTTCTGGGAACCGCCGCTAAACCTTTTTTTTAAATGGTTTCCCGGCAGTTTTTAATAAACTGCCACGAAACATGTTTTTTTTTACAGCCCCGACCCTTCCCCCCCACCCCGACCGCACCCCGCTTCCCCTGCGACCCCAGCCACCCGCGACCCCGGCGACCCCGCTTCCCCTGGCCCCCCGCAACCCCAGCGACCCAGCGACCCCGGCGACCCCGCGACCCCGGCGACCCTGCTTCCCCCGGCCCCCCGTGACCCCAGCGACCTATACGAACCCTAAGGTTTGAAATTAGGTGAGTAGTATGATTTTTTATAAAATTTTGAAATTTATGGGTTGTGATATTGATGTTTATATATTTTCTAGTTATGATTACTTATAGTGTATTAAGGCATTGTTAATGAAATTTATAACCTTTACCAAAACACATATTGAGATCCAATTATTTACCTAACCACTATGATCAGTGAGTTGGAGAGTGGTAATTGAGGATTTTAGTTCCTCAGTCCCTAAATAATAATATTAAACACATGGAATGAGGTTAAAACTAGCTCCTAGATAACATATGGATTTAGAAAAAAAATCTCCCCAAATTCAACATTGATGTATTGATAAAAATTTCCTTTAATATAGAATACATGGTTACCTAGATGGTATTTCTAAAATTAATAGTCAAAAGAAATTAATTTTTATAAGGAAATGTACTTTTCAATGTTCTCAAGTTTGTAAGGTAATCCGAGTTGGTTTTTATGTTTTTTATTATATCATGAAGGGAGATATTGAGTTTAACAAGAGATAATATCTCCCTTGATTTTTTTTCCTATCTTGGGTTTGGATTTCCCCACATTATTTGAGTTAAAAAAGAAACCCACTGGATTGTTTTGGGAGGTGTGTGTTCCTTTGTATCCTCATCATAATTCTTAGATTCTATGGGTTTTTTATCAAGAATTATCCTGATATTTGGAACCCTTTAATAGTTTAGGACTAGTTGGTTTATGGTTATTAATGGTTTTCCTACTCCATAATATAGTCACAACTTTAAGTTTTTTCTAAGAAGATTCAATGTAACAATATTATCCCCTAAAGGACGAGGAATGGAAAACCTAAGTAGGTATAAGTTCCTTACTTTTTTCATGATTTTGAAGTGAGATTTTATGGATAAAACATTTGATTTTAGTTTTTCCATTTTATTTCACAATTTCACAAGTAATGGTTTTGGAATTGATAGGATAGGTGTTGAACTAGTAGGTTTATCCCAGGAGAATATTTAGGTTGAGGAATGGGTTGTTGTAATTATACTGATGGATGATGGAATTTTTCTTGATTGTATTGAAACTGGTTATTAGTTTTAATTTTTATGAGGGTAAGTATTGGGACCGTGTTACTAGCTCGTTCATTCATTATCCAACCAATGAAATACTAGATAGTAATTATACCATGAATTTAAATTGTTTTGGTACTATGGATTTTTAATTTTTTTGATAATTGTTATCAATAGATGTAATACCAATAAGATCCTCATTAATTTAAGAGATTCTTAGGAAATTTTCAGTCTTATGTTGTCCTGGATGATAGTACCAACACCCCACATTTTATATCCAAATTCCCAACATGATTCTACTATGAAACTCCAAACACCAAGCCCAGACACATCAACTATTCTTCAAATACCCTAATTTGATCCCCAAACCACATCAGCCGCATCTTAAACGCCATTTCTGATGTGGTCTCCACCTTACCACATCAATTTTTATGCAAAAACACTAGTAAGTCCTTCTCTAGATGAATTATACCAAAGGAGCTCAATCCCACCCACCAATGCGCTATCATATCCCGACCATAATTCCTTAAAACTCAAGGAATAACAAAAATGTTCAATGCCCACACTGAAGTATGAATATGAATCTTAGTTCAACTCCATGGTCAGATCCTCAATCGTCCCATTTAACCATAATTCTCCACTCATGAGCACTAACACATATATGATCCAAATCACCCTCAAGTCACACCACCACTCTTTTCTATGTGAATACACCAAAGAGAGGTCTAGGAATTCAATCCACACAAGGTTCGTAGAACCTCAAAACCTAATCTCCCAAGTTATTTCATCATGCATTTCCATGAACACCACCACTTATCATGCCTCATGACTACAATCCCTCACATGGTTCTTGTCACTCCAAATTAACAATGTGTTGAGTTTTGTAAGCATCATAAGGTTTTCCCTAAACATTATTTATAATAGATTTATTCGATATTAGATTTTTATATGAAGACTCTATAGAGAACTTAGGTTGTGGTTATTCCAAATTAACAATGTGATTTGGTTTTCATGGTAAAGTAGCTACCACGTTGTTAGTACACTGCTTCTCTTTACCAAAGAAACTTCCCCTATCCCAAACACTAGAGGGTTCATATCTAACTCAGGGGCTCATCTTTATTATATTATGTTTCTGTAATCTTATACTATCGTATATATGAATATTTTTCTATATTTAGTAGTAACTATGTGTTTTAATTTTTTTTATTATTGTGTAGGAACATTGTGATATACATGGATAAAAGCTGGATCACATTACCAAGGAACACACCTCAGTATGTTAAGGGATTGAATGAGTTTTTAGATTTTGCAATTTTTAATCGATCCGTTGAAGGGGGAATAAAATGTCCATGTCCTAAATGTAAATTAAGAACATGGTTGAAGAGAGATGAAGTTTATGAACATTTAATATTGAAGCAATTCCCTGATCAATATTTGTGTTGGATTTGGCATGGAGAATCGAACGTTACAGAAAGATTGAACACTGATGTTAATCCATATAATGAGGTCCCAAGTTCGTCGACAATAGAAAATGAAATGCAAAACCTCATAAATGATGCATTAGGCACTGAAATACACCACTATCAGCATCAAAACATATCAGAACAACCAGAAGAGGGTGCTACAAATTGCAACGTGACAAGTGATGTTTTTGAGACTGTAACACAGGCAGATCAAGATTGTAACATATCATTGGATCTTCCTATTGATTCTGTGGAGCCAAATGTAAGAGAAAACTTCACTGAGGAAAATGTGTTTCATGATTTAGTTGACGATGGAAATCAAGATTTGTATAGTGGGTGTTTGAAATATTCAAAGCTTTCATTTCTATTGAAGTTGTACCATATCAAATGTCTATGTGGAATTACAAATAAGGCAATGTTCATGATATTGGAATTGATTCATGATGCATTTCCTGAAGAAAAAATCCCAGAATATTTTTATGATATGAAAAAAGTTGTTAACAAGCTTGGTCTGAATTATACAAAAATACATGTGTGTCCCAATGATTGTATGCTTTATTGGGGAGAGGATTCAAGTAGACAGAATTGCAAGAAATGTTCTTCTTCTAGATGGAAGGAAAAGGGTGATGTTGGAAGTCTGAATGAACATAATTTCATAGAGAAGAAGAAAAGGAAGACACCTACAAAGGTTTTTCATTACTTTCCTTTGAAGCCTCGATTGCAAAGATTATTCATGTCATCGAAAACCACTGAATACATGAAGTGGAATTCTTTAGATAATAACAATGATGGGTTAATGAGACATCCACAAGATTCCCAATCATGGAAGACATTTGATTCATTACATCTAGATTTCTCAGCTGATCCTAGGAATGTTTGATTGGGATTGGCTGCCTATGGATTCAACCCATTTGGGACTTTGAGTACTAGTTATAACATTTGGCCAGTTTTTTTGATCCCTTATAATCTGCCTCCGTGGATGTGTATGCAACAAACATCTGTTATCATTTCGATGATTATTCCTGGAAAACAAATTCATGGAAATGATATTGATGTATACTTGCAGCCTTTGATTGATGAATTGCAGGAGTTATGGAGCAACGATGTTGAGACATTTGATGCTTCTTCTAAAACAATGTTCAAAATGCATGCTGCTTTAATGTGGACCATTAGTAACTTCCCTGGGCTTGGGAATTTATCTGGTTGGAACACTTAAACGGGTTTGGATTATCCCATTTGTAACTTTGATTTTGATCCCAAATGGCTACCTCACAGTAGAAAATGGTGCTTCTTGTGTCATCGAATATTTCTCGATGCATCTCATAGATTTCGGCTGAACAGATTAAAATTTAATGGTTTCATTGATCGTAGACCACCTCCAAAGTTTTTAACTGGTTCTGAAATATTGACACAGCTTGAAAATGTTGAAACAGAATTTGGGAAGGTTTGTCATTTGAATGATAGTGGAAAACGGGTCTGAAGTGCATTGTCAAGAGAAATCGGAACGCAACAATGGAAGAAAAAAAGTATATTCTTCAAACTTCCGTATTGGGAATTTAATTTGTTGCGGAATAATCTTGATGTGATGCATATTGAGAAGAATGTCTGTGACAATTTTATTTTCACATTTCTTAATGAGCATGTAAAGTCAAAGGATCATCTCAATGCTCGTAAAGACTTACAAGCAATGAACATAAAACGCGATCTCTGGCCAGATGAGAATGAAAAGTATCCTCCGGCAATTTTTTCAATGAAAAATAGGGATAAAGATACATTCCTTTGAATTTTAAAGAATGTTAAGGTATCTGATGGGTATTCAAGTAACATCTAGAGGTGTTTTGACTTGAATAATTATAAGTTACATGTATTGAAAAGTCACGATTCACATATTTTGTTACAACTGTTACTACCATTGGCATTGCGTACATTATTACCTGAAAATTTTACTACTGTTTTACTCCAATTCTGCACATTTTTCAGACAACTATGTGAGAAATATCTACATTCATTTCAACTTGAAAACCTCCAGGAGAGGTTTGTATTGACCCTTTGTGCAATGGAGATGATCTTTTCTCCATCATTTTTTACTGTAATGATGCATTTAACTGTGCATTTGGTTGAGGAAGATAAATTAGGAGGCCCCGTTCATTATCGATGGATGTATCCAACTGAGAGGTAATTTATTTATATGTTTTTCAGTTAAGTAAACAATTTTTGGTACTTAATTAAATTCATAATTATGTTTATTTTATTTCACAGATATCTTGGGCATTTGAAATCATACGTGAGAAATAAAGCTCAACCAGAAGGCTCTATTGTTGAAGACTGTTTGGCTGAGGAGTGTCTTACCTTTTTTCTCGATACTTAGATGATATTGAGACAATATTTAATTGAGTTGGACATGTTGACGATACATCGACTCAATCTCAAATACATCAGAAATCCAAAATATTTTCTACTATTGGTCGATCAGTTGGGAGGACCTCAAATGTGACACTGACTGAATTGGAAGTATTACAGGCACATAGATATGTGATGCTGAATAGTGAAATTGCAGATCCATTTATTGAAGAGTTGAGGATACAAACAAAGAGACGAATGAGAGTCCAAACATGAAATGATAAAGATATAACGAAAGTTGTTAATAAAGAGCTTTTAGAATGGCTTGCACGACGTGTAAGTTCATAAATATTGCAATAAGTACAAATATTAGTTTGACACATACATTTTGTAAATATAATAAAGTATATTTCTTTTTTCAGATCATGAATACTGATACTCAAGCAGAGGTGTCAGAAGATTTTAATTTTCTTGCTAGAGGCCCTCTAAAACAATTTAGAAAGTTCGACGTTTATAATGTGAATGGCTTTAGATTTCGTACAGTTGATCGAGAAGTGGGTTTGAAAACACAAAATAGTGGTATATTTACATTTGCTGAAGTGGAATACTACAGAAATATGCATGATATTATTGAATTAAACTACCACGGACATTTTTCTGTTGTTTTATTAAAATGAAAATGGGTCGATATTATCAGAGGTGTTAAAAGAGATTCCTTGAAATTTACTTCTGTGAACTTCTCTCGCTTGATGGATGTTGGTGATCGTGAACTGCATGATCCATATATCTTAGCATCGCAAGAAAAAATGGTATATTATGTAAATGGTGTTGTCGATGAAGGGTGGAGTGTAATTGCTCATGTAATTCAAAGATATTTGTATGATATGGGTGATGAAGTGGATGATTTGACCTCTAAAATTGAATTTAATCAACAACAGGAAGCATAATTATTTTTCCATCATGATATTGAAAGTATTAGTCTAGCAAGGATGAATGAAGTGGATGAAGCAATGGAGCAAGAAACTAACATGATTGAAGGGAAAAATGATTGTATGTGCAATTATTTATTTATTCAGCAACTACTTGTTTCATTTCTACAGTCATTCATTATCATTGTTATATATATTTTGTCTGTTAGTACTGGGCATCTATTATCATTTTTATTTTTATTTTCTGCATAATTTTTTTGAAATATATATTCTGAACTTAATTTTATTTGATTAAATGACAGGAATTCCAAGGAAGAAGCGGTATACTATTTCATCTAGTTCCGCGACAGATGACAATCCATCTGGCTCCCTCCCCACGACATCTGAGGCACCAGCTGCCTACACTTCTGCACCATCTCCCCCTGCACCATATCTCACACCATCTTTGGATGTCCCGTTAGAGGGTGATTCGTTGACTCCCCCTTCAGGAGCCTCAGTAGTGGGGCAGCGACACGCCCATTCCAGTTCATCACAGGTGTACTGGAGTGTCATTGTCATAGGTACAAATTTTAATTAAATAAATTTATTGCATTTTGTTTATACTAATTGTTTTCTCATTGAAGATGAAAAAAATAAAACCATGGAGAAAAACATAAAAAATGTAGATGTTTGTAATATGACTGGCGAAAATATATTCATTCCATTTGATTCTTATGGGGTCCTAACGGATGACGTCGCGGGGTTATTTGGCCAGATTCTAGGCCAGCTGGCAGTAGAGCCCATTTCCCTTCCTATTTTATATGATGATTGGAGACATATGCCTCCAAGCTGGAAAAATGAAGTTTTTAATTCTAAAATAAAGGTAAATTTATTACATTATGGTTTAATTGAATGTCATGTTACTAATATGTTCAAAATGAATTTCTGTATACAGATGTTCTTCCACTTTACAGTTACTGATGTGATAGCACGGAAGTGGACGTTGAAAAATCTAGGTAAGAAATGGAAAGATTTCAAATGGAGATTATGGTGTGATGTCAACTATACCTTTTTGAATGTGCAAAAAATGTATGAGAAGCTACCCAGTGAGGTACCAAAAGAACAGTGGAAAGTTTTTATTGACGGACATCGTGATGAGAAGCGGATGGTATTGAAATATATATTATTATATTATCATCATTTTACATTTATAAATGTATGTGAAGAGGACATGACATTGAATAAATTACTATTAAATTGCATTTTATTTATTTCAGGATCTCTCAAGAAAGAATGCTTCAAACCGGGCTAAGCAAGTCATCCCTCACACTACGGGCTCAAAAAGATTTTCTAGAAGCCGAACGAAATTGGTAATCTTTTAATTAGTTTAAAAAATTTATAAGACAGTATTATCTATTTAATATATTGAATTATTGATTTATCTTTTCTTAATGCAGTCACAGAGTTTAGGGCACGAAGCATCCCGAACTGAACTGTGGTTGGATGTTCACAAGAAATCAGATGGAAGTTTTGTTAATGAGTCTGCTAAAGAAGTTGGGGTATGAAGTAAATTTTTTATTATAATAACTTATTATCAGTTTTTACTGTGTTAATATATATTGATATTAGATTTATAGGTAAAAATTAAAGAACAATGGGATGTCAATCCTGCGCAGTCTTACTCAGTCTCCCAGGATGACCCGGTTGCTAAAGTCCTTGGGAAGGAGCATCCTGGTAGAGTGTGCGGTGTAACATCCCAGGTAAATAAAGAATAATAAATTTTCATATTTATTAATATTTTAGAATTAAATATTAATTTTACTTTAAAGGGGTTTCTATGTTCGATAGCGTACCTGATACGCAACAACGAGTTTCTTTGAAATCTTACATTGCACACTAGTAATATAATATTATTATTTTAAATGGTAGTTAGCACGTCGTCGTTGTATTGGCGGGAATGAATAGAAATAACTAAAATATGATTATATATGTTTGTTAAATGTTTTTACATTTATCCAATAAAATATAAAGGCTTAAAATAAGAAAAAAATTCAATTTTAGGCATAAATACTCTAATATTCACTAAAAGGTCGAATTATCACCTTTTGATGGCGAACCCTCTTTAAATATAGTTTTGGTCACTCTTATATATTATATTAGACCAAATAAAATTCTTCTTTAGAATCAAGACATCAAAATTATTTTGTGTAAATTTTTGGTATTTTTCCGATAAAGTTCATTTTTTAATGAATAGTGAAAATGTTGTATTTTAATTCAAAACCTCTTTTTAATCTAATTTATTTATATGATTAGATTATATTTTGAATTGGTTTTAAAGTGAAATTAGAATATATTTTTACCATTTAATCCAATGTTGTTCATTGGAATTAATTTCACTTTGAAATTGGACTTAAACTAGTGCCAATCTTTTGATATATATTGTTTCATAAAAACACGCTATTTGTTTTGACAACGAGAATTAATTATTAAATTAATTAATGCAACTTATATGTTTTGAATTTTGTAAAATAGACATCATTTTTTAATTCAGAATATCAAATATATCTTAGGGTAAATTTTTGGTATTTTTCTAAAAAACTTCAATTTTTGATGAATAGTGAAATCACTAAGTGGTAGTTAAAAAACTGATTTTTCGTTTAAATGAAACTTTACCACTTTTGTGAATTGAATTTCCAAAATCTGATATACATGGTTTTCATTAGTGTGTAAAATTTGGTTCAATGGGATGGAAATAATTTTTTGGTGAATAGTAACTTTTAAGTTTTATTAATCGCGATTAGAGGTAATTAGTGTAATTTAAAGTAAAAATAATGTATTAATAATATTAAATGACCTTGAAACATGTCATAACCTTATTTTATGTGTCATGGCCGACCAAGAAAATCCATGGGTCAACTTGGGGACCTCATGGATCCACTTGGGTAAGAAAATGACATTAATAACTTTTTATTTAAAGTTAAAATAAAAATGTCACAAACATGTATTGTTTTACTAAAACAATTTTTACATGGGGTTATACAAGTAATATTTTTTACTATAAATATTCATTAAAAATCTAAAAAGATTTCCTACATAATGATATTTTTTTTATAATTTTTAAACATTAAATGAGTTAAATTATTTATGACACCATGATGATGCATCGATTACCTCATTATTTAACAATTTAAATAAAATGAAAAGATAATGTAAAATATAAGACCTACACTTGTCAAAAACCTATTGTATGTGTGGATTTAAAACTCTTATCACCTTATCCTCGAAATATATAATTCTAGGACCTTTAAAATCCTAAACTCATTATATAATAAAGTAACATTTTATAACTTTCCAAGAGTGCCCCTCCTCCCTCTTATAAAAGGCTCCCACCTCTACCACCTTACCCACACCTCTAAAGACATTGTCTCGGCCAAGCTCTACTCATTTTATCTCTCCAAATCCCTATCATCATCCTATAATCCTTACCTTAGGCATAAAGCTCTTCAAGAAACCCTTTTGGTTCAAACCAAGAGGAGTTACCCAATTTAAAGGTAATATCTTCAGTTGTGTTCTTTTGTTTTATTTTGCTTATCCAACCCCATAAACTCTTTTATTCCTTTATTTTGTAACAAAACCAGTATATTAAATATACTAGGATTTTTTTATAATAAGTATTTTATTTACACTTACACACACCTCCGTCTAATGGTTAAAGAACATATTGTTTCTGTGGTTGGCGAATTTCTGCCTCACGAAACGATGATTGTTCAATCTTCTTTTAACACCTTTCATGGTGGCCATTAAGATGTCACTATATTTATATATGATATATATTATGTTTATGTTTTCCTTATGATTCATTATTTTTCATTTATGTCATACCTTTATGGTTTCCATTATGGGTAAACACGATAATTTCATTTTAGGAAGTGTGGACTACCGCCCCCTCAAAGTGATTTGATTCGTTAATGCCATATGTGGGGTGTATAAAGGATGGAGTTAATGATATTATATATGATATTATACTGGAATTATAATATACCTTTATATCATTATTATTTCACTCCATTAAATATGAAATAAAAATGAAAGTAGCGTTCATGCGTACGTACGGCTTACCGTCTCCATGAACGGTGCATTTCATTTATTTCCTCTAATGTTATATACTATTATAAATACATGTATATTCTGTATATATATGATATATATGATATCCAAATCATGAATATCATTCTGGATATAATGAACCTTTTACCACATGAACAACATGTAATTGTAAGAAGTCCATTTTTGATTTTAAGTACCAAATATCGACAAAACGAACATTATTAACTTAAATGATTACATAATGTTTATAACATGGAAATAAGTTATATAAAAGGAATAATAATCTATAAAAATATTCTTAAACAATTAGAAATTAACACTAGTTTATTATTCAGGAGATTAAAGAGCGATCGAATCAAGTCGGACACGAGGTAAGGGACTTCATCTCAATATCCTTCCATTGAGGCATATTTTGTTTTATACACAACTTTATTTTATACGGTGCATAAACCCCTTTGAATTTTAATTTTATACAAAAGGAATATTTTTCTACAAATCATTTTACTAAACGATAAAAAGGAATGTTTATTTTAACGTACGCGGTGACAACGACCTTTCTACCGCCGCGAGTATTATTTGATCTTTGGCTTCCTCAACAAGTCGTAATGTTTTTAAAAGTAAATAAATACCATATACTATTTTATTTATTTTGGTATTGAAAATGGTTTTGATAATGGATTTTTTATTTCAATATATTTAAGTGATATATTGTGATTGAAGTGTGGAAATGTTTTCTTTCCTTTATAATTGTTTTATGTGTTATGATTTTATAATGATACTTGGACATTTGACGGGTGGTTACGTGATAAATCAAATAACGGGTGGTGCCGTGAATACCAGGATGGGTGGTTACGTTATAACCTCCAATTCATTGGATATGGAATTCGGTCGTATGGCCATTCCATTTAGTGATATGTGTGGAAGTCGGCCGTATGGTTATTCCATTGAAGTATGTTTATGACTCAAATTACCTTTATATGTTATGTGTTCTTTATATGGGTTTTATGGTAATATTTTGGTTACAAAAGGGTATGTAATGATCTTTTATTCAGTGAATAGTTTTTACTACTTCATAAAGGTGAAAAGTATTACTTTGATAAAGTATTCATGGTTTACTTGTTGTTTTGAAAAACTAACAATTTTCTTTCTATGTGTATCCCTTACTGAGATTTTTATACTCATCCCAAGTTTTTTTGAAATGTTTTTCACAGGAAATAATGTGGAATAGGGTCAAGGATGGGATTAAGGAAAATTCATGATGTCTTAAACATGGAACTAGACATTACTCTCTTTTTTTTAAGAGTTCATGTTTTGTAAAAAAAAAGGAAACTCTATAGAAGTGTCTACTGTGTAATCTTTTGAGATGTAATAGTTATGATCTAATTCTCTAAAACTCTAAACCTGAAAAGATCTTCAATGTGAATTATTCATTTAATTCAATATTAAGTAATGTTTAAGGTCGGGGCCTTATAGTTGGTATCAGAGGTCGGTTTAGACAACTTTAGGAGTTATAATTCTATTAAATGATTATACAAAAATATTTTTTTATAGCATTTAAAGATTAATATGTTTCTTTTTTTAAGACATGTCTGTTCAGAATGGTTTTCCGCAGAGGAAACAAGGCAGCTATGTTGGGACGACATCAGGAGGAAGACAACCTTCCAAATCAGCAACCTAAGATGTTCGGAATTGGAACTGAGTAGTTTTTTGCAGTGATGGCACAGTTGACTCAGGCTATAAATGGTGGTGCTATCCATGCATGAGATCATCCAGATCAACTGCAGAGGAACATGTCAGTGGTGGAACATTTCATGAGGCAACATCCCCCATCATTCAGAGGATCATCTGACCCTGTGCTAGCAGAAGGGTGGATTAAAGCACTGGAGAAGATTTTTGATGTCATGGGGTGTTCAAAACATCAAAAGGTTAGTCCTTTTATTTACCGTTTTGAAGGTGAAGCTGATCAGTGGTGGTCGATGATAAAAAATATCAGGGATAGTGATGAGATTGATGATCTTCACTAGGACGAATTCAAAGGTATGTTTCTTGAGAAATATTTTCCTAAGGTGGTTAGTCTTAGGATGGAAAAACAATTCCTAGAATTGAGGAAGGAGGATGACTTTGTGGCTGCTTGTGAAGCAAAGTTCACTCGACTGTCAAGGTATGCTCCAAATTTCATACGAGATCTTGATAGTAAAATCAACCGTTTTTACTCAGGGTTAAAGCCAAAGTATCAAAGGGATTTAGATTCTCGTGAGTTCAAAAGTTATGAAAAACTTGTTCGATGTGCGGAGAAGGTGGAAATGGAGTTTGCCGATGATCAGGTGTTCTTTGAAAAACAACAGAATAAGAGGTCCAGTTGGCAGGCAAAGGGGAAGAATTCATCAAAGAAGCAAGGAGGTAAGAAAACCAAATATCCATCCTATGAGAAGTGTGGTAAAATGCATCCTGGAGAATGTTTATCCAAGTCTGGAAAGTTCTTTCGGTGTGGTAAGTCTGGTCATATTGCTCATAACTGCAAGGAAGATGATTAAGCAGACAATGAAAAGCCAGCGGTAATATGTTTTAAGTGTAATGAAATGGGTCATTATGCAAATGAGTGTCTAAAAAAGAACTCAACTGGGGGAAAGTATCCAGACTACAAGCAGAAAGGGGTGGTGAAATCCTTTGCAACTACTTCAGCAGATGTTGGTCCATCGAATGAAGTAGTATCAAGTTCACTGTTTGTTTGTTCAGATTATGCCAATGTGTTGTTTGATTCAGGGTCTACACATTATTTAATTTCTGAGAAGTTTTCTAGTAAATTGGGAATTCCATCTCAAGATATGAATCCTAAACTTATGGTAAAAACACCCGGAGGGAACATTGAGACAAAAAGAAATTATAAGAACCTTTATATCCTTGTGTGCGGAAAGAATCTACATGCAAACCTTATTGTTTTGACTCTAGTAGAGTTTGATATTATTTTGGGAATGGATTGACTTTCTGTTTATCATGCTAAGATTGACTGTAGGGCTAAATAGGTTTCTTTTCAGAAAGATTTTCAGTTTGTGTACAAGAATGAACCTTTTCTTTTTATAACATATCAGGAAGTTGAGAAACTAGTAAAAGATAGAAATGAATGTTACCTTGCACATATTGTTGAAAATAAATGAACTGTTCAGATTAATGATGTGTCAGTGGTAAATGAGTATCTTGATATTTTTCCTGATGAGTTGTCTGGTATTATTCATGATCGGGAAGTTGAATTTACTGTTGACTTAGTTCCTGATTCTAAGCCAATTTCAAAACCCCCTTATCAAATGGCTCAAGTTGAACTTTTAGAGTTAAAGAAGAAATTGCATGAGTTATTAGATAAAGGTTTCATTCGACCTAGCACATCACCATGGGGTGATCCTGTCTTGTTTGTTAAAAAGAAAGATGGTTCAATGAGCCTTTGCATTGATTATAGAGCCTTGAATAACATCACTGTTAAGAATAAGTATCTTTTGCCTCATATCAATGATTTGTTTGATCATCTCCAGGGAGCTCAGTATTTTTCAAAGATTGACTTGAGGTTGGAAAACCATCAGTTGAAAGTAAAAGAAGCAGACGTTCTAAAGACTGCGTTTCACACTAGATATGGCCATTATGAATTTGTAGTTATGCCTTTTGGGTTAACCAATGCACCTGCTGTATTCATGGACCTTATGAATAGAATTTTCCATGAGTTCTTGGATAAGTTTGTGGTTTTTTCCATTGATGATATTTTGGTATTTTCTAAAAGTAAAGAGGAGCATGAAATTCATTTAAGGGTTATCTTTCAAACCTTAAAATAAAAGAAACTGTATGAAAAATTCAGCAAGTGTGAGTTTTGGTTACAACAAATTTCTTTCCTTGGTCACATTGTTTCAAAAAATGGCATAACCGTTGATCTTGCTAAAACAAAAGTTGTTGAAGAATGGCCAAGACCCACAAATGTAACCGAGATCTGTAGTTGGTTTGGCAGGTTATTACCGGAGTTTTGTTGAAAAATTTTCACGGTTATCTAGTCCAATGACTAAGCTAACTCGGAAGGGTGTTAAGTTTATCTGGACAAAAGAATGTGATGATTGTTTTCAGGAGTTGAAAAGAAGATTGGTGAATACTCCAGTTTTTTCACTTCCTTCCAGGAATGGTGAGTTTGTTATTTACAATGATACTTCATTGAAGGGACTTGGTTGTGTCCTTATGCAGAATGATCAGGTAATTGTTTATACTTCACTTCAGTTGAAAACTCATGAGGTAAATTACCCTACACATGATTTGGAATTAGCTGTTTTTGTTTTTGCTCTAAAAATTTGGAGGCATCATTTGTATGGAGTAAAGTGTGAAATATATACTGATCACAAAAGTTTAAAGTATATATTCACTCAGAAAGAATTGAACATGAGATAGAGGAGATGGATGGAATTAATCAAGGATTATGATTGTATAATTCATTACCATCCGGGAAAAGCAAATAAAGTAGCTGATGCTTTGAGTCGAAAAAGTAATGCTTCATTAACCATGATACTTTTGGAACGAGATCCTTTGGTTTTTGATTTTATTAACTTTGGAATAGAATTTGTTGGTTCAGGAAGTTCTTCTGTTTTGTTTCAGGTGTCAGTGAGATCATCTCTATCAGACAGAATTAATCAAGAACAGAAGAAAGACAGTGGGTTGTAGAAAAAGGTAGAGCTGGTTCAGAAGGTTAAGTTGCCTAAATTTAACATTGATAATGATTGTGTTTTGAGGTTTGGGAAGAGATTATGTGTGTCTTGTGATTCACAGTTGAAGAATGAGTTGTTATGTGAGGCTCATAGTTCCTCGTTTTCAGTTCATCCTGGCAGTACTAAGATGTACAGAGATCTGCGGGAGTATTACTGGTGGGATGGAATGAAAAGAGATATTGCCGATTTTACTGTGAAGTGTTTGACTTGTCAGCAGGTTAAAACAGAGAGGCAGTTACCGAAAGGGATGCTGCATTCATTATCGGTTCCAGAGTGTAAATGAGAAAATATACCCATGGACTTCGTTGTGGGATTACCAAAGACATCTCAAGGTAATAATACAATCTGGGTTATTGTTGATCGATTGACTAAATCTGCTCATTTCCTTCCTATTCGAGATACTTTGTCTCTAGATCAACTTGTTCGGTTGTATGTTAAAGAGATAGTCAGGTTTCATGGAGTTCCCCTCTCCATTGTATCTGATCGTGATCTCAGGTTCACTTCTAACTTTTAGAAAGGCCTTCAGAAGTCGTTGGGTACTGAATTAAATTTTAGTACAGTTTTTCATCCTCAATCAGATGGGTAGTCAGAATGAACAATTCAGACCTTGGAGGACATGTTACGTGCTTGCTCTATGGATTATCAGGGAAGTTGGGACCAACATCTTTCTTTGGTTGAATTTTCATATAATAACAGTTTTCATTCCAGTATACAGATGGCTTCATTTGAAGCATTATATGGGAAGCGGTGTCAAACTCCAGCTTTTTGGGATGAAGTGGGTGAAAGGAAGTTGATGGGACCAGAATTGGTAGAAGAGATGGTAGAAAAAGTTTAGTTGATTCAGAAACACATGAGAACAGCTCAGAGCAGGCAGAAACGTTATGCGGATAACCGGAGGAAGGATCTATCTTTCGAGGTTGGTGATCATGTTTTCTCAAAGTTTCACCATGGAAAAGTGTGATATGATTTGGTGAGAAAGTAAAGCTGAGTCCAAGGTTCATTGGACCATATGAAATTCTGGAGAAAGTTGTATCAGTTGCTTATCGAGTGGCTTTACCTCTGAGTTTATCTCAGGTACACAATTTTTTTCATGTTTCGATGTTGAGAAAGTATATGCCAGATCCATCTCATGTTTTGAGCCCAGAGGTAGTTCAGTTGGAAGAGAATCTCTCTTATGAAGAACAACCAGTCCAGATTCTTGATCGTAGAGAGAAAGTGTTGAGGAATAAGGTAATTCATCAGGTAAAGGTTTTGTGGAAAAACCATATGGTTGAAGAGGCAACGTGGGAATCTGAAAATGCTATTAGGGATAAATACCCCCACTTATTTTGATAAGTGAATAAAATTGCGAGGACGCAATTCCCAAAAGGGGGGAAGGATGTAACATCCCAGGTAAATAAAGAATAATACATTTTCATATTTATTAATATTTTTAAATTAAATATTTATTTTACTTTAAAGGGGTTGCTATGTTCGATAGCGTACCCGATACACAACAACGAGTTTCTTTGAAATCTTACGTTGCACACTAGTAATATAATAATATTATTTTAAATGGTAGTTAGCACGTAGTCATTGTATTGGCGGGAATGAATAGAAATAACTAAAATATGATTATATATGTTTGTTAAATGTTTTTACATTTATCCAATAAAATATAAAGGCTTAAAATAAGGAAAGAATTCAATTTTAGGCATAGATACTCTAATATTCACTAAAAGGTCGAATTATCACCTTTTGATGGTGAACCCTCTTTAAATATAGTTTTGGTCACTCTTATACATTATATTGGACCAAATAAAATTCTTATTTAGAATCGGGACATCAAAATTTACTTTGTGTAAATTTTTGGTATTTTTCCGATAAAGTTCATTTTTTTAATGAATAGTGAAAAATGTTGTATTTTAATTCAAAACCTCTTTTCACTACGGGAAAAATGGGTATTTGCGACGGGATTTATTCCCGTCGCAAATAGTCCCGTTAAAAACTTATTTGCAACGGGGGTAGTTACCCGTCGCAAATAAATAGGCTTTTGCGACGGGATTGCTTTCCCCGTCGCAAATAGTTTTCCCGCGATGCGCGCCAAATCGCGGGAAAACTATTAGCGACGGGAAAATCTTCCCGTCGCAAATAACCGGCGGCGGTAAAAGGTATTTGCGACGGGAATATTTTCTCGTCGCTAATAGTATGTTATTTGCGACGGGTCCCGTCGCAAATAACTATTTACCAGTTGACCGTAATAAATGCGGGCTAAGGTATTTGCGACGGTACCCGTCGCAAATGGGCCCGTCGCAACTAATCTAACCTATAAATACCCCCATCCGTTTTTTTCAAATCATTCTCATTCTCTATCTTCTCCTGCTCTCAAACTTGTGTTTCTAAAGTTGAGTTTTTCTTCAGTTTAATTTTTTTCTTCGGAGCTGATATTAAAGTTTTGAAGAACGATCAGAGCAGATCAATTTTCAAGGTATTTATGTTCATTTTAATTTAATATTTATTTTTAATTTTTTATTAGTTTCAATTATTCTTAATTAGTTGTAATTTAATTATGTTTATATTGTTTTCTTACTTAATAAATTTAAATTATTAGTATTGTTCATAGTTAATGGTAATTAGGAATAATTAGTAATAATTTTTAATAATTAAGAATAAATATTAATAATTAGTAATAAATACCAATAATTAGGAATAACAACATTATTACATTATTAGTATATTTTATTATTAATATTAAAATAATATAATTTTTTATATATATACAATTCTCTTTTCATCTGTGTGTTTACTGTCTTCACATGTATTATTTGTATGTGGAGATAGAAAACGCACAGATGAAAGGAGAATTGTATATAAATCAGAAAATTATATTATTTTAATATTAATAATAAAATATACTAATAATGTTATTATTTGTAATTATTGGTAATTATTCCTAATTATTGGTAATTATTCATTTAATTACTAATAATTAGGAACAATTATCAATAATTATCAATAATTAAGAATATTTAGTAATAATTAGTAATAATTACCAATAATTAGTAATAATTAGTAATAATTATCAATAATTAGTAATAATTAGTAATAATTACCAATAAGTAGTAATAATTACCAATAAGTAGTAATAATTAGTAATAATTACCAATAAGTAGTAATAATTACCAATAAGTAGTAATAATTATGTATAATTTGGAATAATTACCAATAATTAACAATAATTAGTAATAATTAGTAATAATTACCAATAATTACCAATAATTAGTAATAATTAGTAATAATTACCAATAATTGCCAATAATTACCAATAATTAGGAATAATTAGGAATAATTAGGAATAATTAGGAATAATTAGGAATAATTAGGAATAATTAGGAATAATTAGGAATAATTAGGAATAATTATCAATAATTAGTAATAATTAGTAATAATTAGGAATAATTAGGAACAATTATCAATAGTTATCAATAATTAAGAATAATTAGGAATAATTAGGAACAATTATCAATAATTATCAATAATTAGTAATAATTAGTAATAATTAGGAATAATTAGGAACAATTATCAATAATTATCAATAATTAAGAATAATTAGTAATAATTAGGAACAATTATCAATAATTATCAATAATTAAGAATAATTTGTAATAATTACCAATAATTAGTAATAATTAGTAATAATTACGAATAATTGCCAATAATTACCAATAATTACCAATAATTAGGAATAATTAGGAATAATTAGGAATAATTAGGAATAATTAGGAATAATTAGGAATAATTAGGAATAATTAGGAATAATTAGGAATAATTAGGAATAATTAGGAATAATTATGAATAATTAGGAATAATTAGTAATAATTGGTAATAATTAGGAATAATTAGGAATAATTAGTAATAATTAGTAATAATTAGGAATAATTAGGAATAATTAGTAATAATTAGGAATAATTATTTATAATTACCAATAATTACCAATAATTACCAATAATTACCAATAATTACCAATAATTACCAATAATTACCAATAATTACCAATAATTACCAATAATTACCAATAATTACCAATAATTACCAATAATTACCAATAATTACCAATAATTGCCAATAATTACCAATAATTAGCAATAATTAGCAATAATTAGCAATAATTAACAATAATTACCAATAATTACCAATAATTTGCAATAATTAGTAATAATTAGTAATAAATACCCAAAATTAGGAAAAATTAGAAAAAATTAAGAAAAATTAGGAAAAAATAGGAAAAATTCTCAATAATTAGTAATAATTACCAATAATTAGTAATAATTACCTATAATTAGTATTAATTACCTATAATTAGTATTAATTACCAATAATTAGGAATAATTAGGAATAATTAACAATAATTAGTAATAATTACCAATAATTAACAATAATTAGTAATAATTAACAATAATTATTAATAATTACCAATAATTACCAATATTTAGTAATAATTAACAATAATTGCCAATAATTACCAATAATTGCCAATAATTACCAATAATTGCCAATAATTACCAATAATTAGTAATAATTATGAATAATTAGTAATAATTATGAATAATTAGTAATAATTACGAATAATTAGTAATAATTACGTATAATTAGTAATAATTACGAATAATTAGTAATAATTACCAATAATTAGTAATAATTACCAATAATTAGTAATAATTACTAATAATTATCAATAATTACTAATAATTATCAATAATTAATAATAATTAGTAATAATTAGTAATAATTAGCAATAATTAGTAATAATTAGCAATAATTACTAATAATTAGCAATAATTACTAATAATTAGTAATAATTAGTAATAATTAGTAATAATTAGTAATAATTAGGAATAATTAGGAATAATTAGGAATAATTAGTAATAATTAGTAATAATTAACAATAATTAGTAATAATTATTAATAATTAGTAATAATTAGGAATAATTAGTACTAATTAGGAATAATTAGTAATAATTACCAATAATTAGTAATAATTATTATTAATTACCAATAATTAGTATTAATTACCAATAATTAGTATTAATTACCAATAATTAGTATTAATTACCAATAATTAGTATTAATTACCAATAATTAGTATTAATTACCAATAATTAGCAATAATTAGCAATAATTAACAATAATTAACAATAATTACCAATAATTACCAATAATTTGCAATAATTAGTAATAATTAGTAATAAATACCTAAAATTAGGAAAAATTAGAAAAAATTAAGAAAAATTAGGAAAAATTAGGAAAAATTCTCAATAATTAGTAATAATTACCAATAATTAGTAATAATTACCTATAATTAGTATTAATTACCTATAATTAGTATTAATTACCAATAATTAGTAATAATTAGTAATAATTAACAATAATTAAGAATAATTACCAATAATTAACAATAATTAGTAATAATTAACAATAATTATTAATAATTACCAATAATTACCAATATTTAGTAATAATTAACAATAATTGCCAATAATTACCAATAATTGCCAATAATTACCAATAATTGCCAATAATTACCAATAATTAGTAATAATTATGAATAATTAGTAATAATTACGAATAATTAGTAATAATTACGAATAATTAGCAATAATTAGCAATAATTAGTATTAATTATGAATAATTAGTAATAATTACCAATAATTAGTAATAATTACTAATAATTATCAATAATTACTAATAATTATCAATAATTACTAATAATTATCAATAATTAATAATAATTAGTAATAATTAGTAATAATTAGCAATAATTAGTAATAATTAGCAATAATTACTAATAATTAGTAATAATTTGTAATAATTAGTAATAATTAGTAATAATTAGGAATAATTAGTAATAATTAGGAATAATTAATAATAATTAGTAATAATTAGTAATAATTAGTAATAATTAGTAATAATTAGTAATAATTAGGAATAATTAGTATTAATTAGGAATAATTAGTAATAATTACCAATAATTAGTAATAATTATTATTAATTACCAATAATTAGTATTAATTACCAATAATTAGTATTAATTACCAATAATTAGTATTAATTACCAATAATTAGTATTAATTACCAATAATTACCAATAATTACAAATAATCACCAATAATTACCAATAATCACCAATATTTTCCAATATTTTCCAATAATTACCAATAATTACCAATATTTTCCAATAATTACCGATAATTATCAATATTTTCCAATAATTACCAATATTTTCCAATAATTAGGAATAACTACCAATAATTAGGAATAACTACCAATAATTTGGAATAATTACCAATAATTTGAAATAATTACCAATAATTTGGAATAATTACCAATAATTTGAAATAATTACCAATAATTAGGAATAATTACCTTATTACATTATTTGTATATTTTATTATTAATATTAAAATAATATAATTTTCTATATTATATACAATTCTCTTTTCTTCTGTGTTTTTTCTGTCTCCACATGTAATATTGGCATTCTTTTTCAAAATTATCAACCTACTCGCCAATGGAGAGGTGAAAGTGAATGTCAATATTACATGTGGAGACAGAATGTGAAACACACAGATGAAAGGAGAATTGTATATAATATAGAAAATTATATTATTTTAATATTAATAATAAAATATACTAATAATGTAATGATGTTATTATTATATAATTAATATTTATGAAAAAAATTATATTAGTATTATTAAAAAAAATAAAAAATCAATATAATATTAAAATTATCAATATTTGTAACAGGTTTTGCTTTATTCTCAATATATTCAATCCTTGCTTGTGTTTTTTCTAACAAATTATTCAAAACCAGTAATGGTTTTATATTTTATAGAAAAATATGGAACAAAGAGGTCGTCAACAGTCATTATTAGATGACCGCATATGGATAAATCAACGTAGAAATCCAAATGGTTCTGGTTTAAATCCAGTATATATAGAGGGTGTGGAGATTTTTTTATCATTTGCGGCATCAAATCCAGAATTTGTTTCAGAAGGAAAGATAAAATGCCCTTGTAGAAAATGTGCATTGAGAATGTTTGACACGTTTGACAAAGTGGGGGAACATCTCTTGCGTTTTGGTTTTCAAGCAGATTATGTTTTTTGGTATCAACACGGTGAACGCAGTTCTAGAGCAGGTGATACCAACTTGATTCCGGATCCATCCCAGTTTCAAGATTTAGTACATGATGTTGCAGGTTCATCTGTTCAACATACAGAAACTCCGGCTGATATAGCTTCAAATCCTGAGTTGGGACCGTCTGAATTTTATGAGTTGTTGAAGTCTGCTGAGGATGCATTATATCTTGGCTGCAAGATGAGCAAATTAGAAGCAGTTGCAAAATTTATGGCTATCAAATCAGATAACGGAATGTCAAACACCTGTTTTGACCAGATATTTTCTTTGCTGAAAATACTGTTACCCGAAGGAAATGTTTTACCTGCAAATTACTATGAAAGTAAGAGGTTGGTTCGAAATTTGGGACTTACTTGTCAGAAGATTCATGCATGTTCAAATGACTGCATTTTATATTCTGGGGAAAATGAGTCGTTGGATAGTTGTCCCACATGTGGGAAACTGAGATATAAAGAAGGACAACACGGGAAGTCTGGTTTGATTCCTGTAAAACAGTTGAGATATTTTCCGCTTACATCCAGACTTCAGCGTTTATTCATGTCTAAGAATACAGCGACAATGATGTCATGGCATAAAGAGAATATTTCAACCGATAAAAGCTTGAATCATCCAGCCGATGGTGATTCATGGAAACATTTTGATAGAGTGCATCCATCCTTTGATTTAGAAGCTAGAAATGTTCGATTGGGCCTTTCCACTGATGGTTTCTGTCCGTTTAGATCTTATGGTAGTCAATATTCATGTTGGCCTGTTTTTTTTAACTCCGTACAATTTACCTCCATGGATGTTGATGAAGGAGCCATATATCTTTTTGACTTTACTAATTCCAGGACATCCGAAGAAAAATATTGATGTTTATTTGAAGTCATTGATTGATGAATTAAATTTATTGTGGAGTACTGGTGTCAGTACATATGATGTTGCAACGAAACAGAATTTCATACTGAGAGCAGCATTGATGTGGACAATAAGTGACTTCCCGGCTTATGGGATGTTATCTGGCTAGAGTACACATGGTCAGAAATCATGTCCTTACTATATGGGAGAGAACAAAGCATTTATTCTCATTCATGGAAAGAAACCTTGTTATTTTGACTGTCATCGCAGATTTCTTCCAGCTGATCATCCTTTTCGCAGAAACAGATCTCATTTCAGAAAAGGAACAGCTGAAAGGGATGGACCTCCAAAAATGCTATCAGGTTCGGAGTTAAAATCGGTTGTATTTTCATTACCTCCCATCACTTTCGATCCCACAATAAACCAACAGAAAATTTCTGGTTTTGGGAAAGAACACAATTGGATTAAACGTAGCATATTTTGGGATTTGCCATATTGGTCTGATTTGTTGGTCCGATACATGTTAGATGTCATGCATATTGAGAAGAACTGTTTTGATAATTTGTTTCATACAGTTTTGGATATGCCAGGAAAGAGCAAAGACAATGTAAATGCACGTTTAGATCTTACCCAAATTTACAGGCGTCCAGAATTGGAACTATTTGAGAATGTCAGAACAGAAAGGTTACTGAAACCAAAAGCAGCTTATACACTGTCTAAAGAAAACCGTTTATTATTTTGTCAGTGGATTGCATATTTGAGACTTCCAGATGGCTGTGCTTCCAATTTGGGTAGATGTGTAAAGAATGGTCATATTACTGGATTAAAAAGTCATGATTGTCATGTTATAATGGAGAGACTTCTACCCATTGGATTAAGAGGTCTGTTGAATTCTGTGATTTGGGATTCCATAACAGACATGTCTCATTTTTTCCGGGAAATTTGTGCGGCTACGGCAGATTATGATGCTCTAGGCAAACTTGAAAAAGATGTTGTTGTAATTATATGTAAACTGGAAAAAATATTTCCGCCGTCTTTCTTCGACTCAATGGAACATTTGATGTTACATTTGCCATATGAAGCCAAATGTGGAGGTCCGGTACAGTTTCGATGGATGTACCCATTTGAAAGATGCATGCAAAAATTGAAAAGAAAAGTACGCAACAAAGCTTCTGTTGAAGGATCTATTGCAGAAGCTTATTTGCAAGAGGAAATATCTTTTTTCTGCTCCCATTATTTTGAATCTGAGTATCCTTAAAAACACAACCGAATGGGACGGAATGAGAGGAATATTGATGAAATCGACAATCAATTATCTGTTTTCAACCAGTCAGAGCTTGGTTTTGGTGGAGTTTCTGAACGCTGGCTTTCAGATGATGAACATCATAGAGCTCATACGTATGTTCTGCTCAACTGTGAAGAGATGACATCAGTTGTACTGTAAGTGTTTATATCACTTATTCTATCATTTATGTTACAGTAAATAACTTTGGTTTTTATAGGTTGTATGATAATCATATCAAGAAACAAATTCCACAAATTACAACAGCTGCTCTCGAAGAACGTCGACTGAAAAATTTCTCTCAGTGGTTTCAAAAACTGGTAACATAAATTCTTTATCTTTTAGCAACTCATTCAATGTATAGTTTACTATATTGATAATTATTTCACAAATTTTCAGGTGTCTCGACATGCTGATAAAATTGACAAATGGCTGTGTGTATTGAGTAACCCACCTTCCAAACTTGTTAAAACTTATAATGCATATATGGTGAATGGATTTCGATTCCACACACATGCATATGGGGAATCGAAAAAAACAATGAACAGTGGAGTTAGCTTGAGAGGATCTCATCATCGAGAAAATGAAGTTGACTTTTATGGCATACTTGATGAAATCATTGAACTCTGTTATCTTGGACAACATTACATAACCATGTTCAAATGTCGGTGGTTGGATACAGAGAGAGGCGTGCGTGTTCATCCGACTCATGGAATCATCGATATTAAATGTAAAAGTGTTCTCGCAGTAAATGAACCATTCTTATTGGCTCAACAGGCATATCAAGTTTATTATGCAAAGTACTGTGCAACATCAAGAGACTTGACTGATTGGTGGAGTGTAATAAAAATCAAAATTCGAGACAATCAGTTTAGTCAAAGTGAATGTGCTTTCACTGATGTGCAAAGAATTGAAGTTTTTCAAGAGAGTACTCAAAATCAATATTTTTTACAAAGATACATGAGTATCGATGACGACACCCCACATTTAAGAGTCGGTGATGACGATGATGTTAATGATGTCACATATGAATTTGAAACGGTAAGATATGAAGCAACTGTAACTCGAATGGATATCGATGATGTTGAGGAGGAATATGAAGATGACATTGACATATATGAAGATGATGATGAAGATGAACACTGATAGCATTTCATGGTATTTATATACAATCATAATATGTATATATGTATATATAATAGTAATTATCAATTATTTGCTAACATTAACATTTTCTGTTTCAGATGGACGATGCCACATTTCGTGCGTTGGCGGATGCTGACCTGACTTTTGATGCGGATGAGTTGCTGACAGATGACCCTCAGCCTGCAGGCGCTCCAGGGAGTACGCGGAGGGGGCGCGGTCTTGCACGATTGATGATTCCTGACCCCATCCCCGAGCGACGTCCACGTCTTGGGTTTGATCCACGCACACGGAGGTGTGATAACCTGTGTGATAACCTGTGGATTTGACTAAGATTTCATTAATCTATTCACATAATAAATGTTTATTATTTTTTCAGTTTTCCGCATATAGCAGTCGGACAGGGCAGCGCTATTTTGCGCAACTATTTCTCTCAGTCGTAGACCACATGGGAGCAGATTCCCATTGATGTGCAGCAGGCCATGTTCGGCCATTGGTTGGTACGTACGTAAATAAATAATTTTTATTTTGAAAATTATTTCATTTCTAACTTGATATTTTGATTTATTTGTAGGGTTTATGGTATCCGATCGAGGATACCATGCGTGACGCCATCCACGAGGCATGGGAGGTGGCCATGCGTGATCGCCTTCGTCAGTTTTTGCACAATTTAAGAAAAGCTGCGATGAAGAAAGCAGGAGTGTCAGATTTTGAGGAGTCATGTAGAGCACACCGACCAGAGTATATTTCATCTCATGTATGGGATGGATTATGTGCGCACTGGTTGAGTGGTGCCTTTCAGAGGAGATCATCGGTGGGGAGGCAGAATCGGGGGAGACAGGAGGTGACTCATCGAGCTGGGAGTCGTTCTTTCAGTACTCATAGACAGCATCTGGTACGTACATTATTTATAAATATTTTATATAACTATAAATATTAACAGTTTATTTTTTATTCTTATAGGCTGTCGAGCACCCCGATATTACAGAGTACGACATATATCGGAGGATGTATAGTGATCCTGCTACTGGGGAGCTCAGAGGTGATCGTCAGCATCACATCGTGGTCAGTATTATTTGTTTTCAAGTTTAAAAATTAACTGCATATAATATATTCACAATTTTAATTTTAAATTGCAACTATAGGAGTCATATGAGGCCGCAGCGGCACAGGCCCGGCCTGAGAGTCAGGCCGAGTCATCAGATCAGACCACTGCCCGTCAGTTTGATGAGGCGGCATGGATGCAGGCCACCCAGTATGTCTTCGAGAAGGGCCGGGTAGTTGGTATCGGCTCTCGACTGACTCCCGGAGATTATTATGGCAGTGCTGTGATGTCGGCGTCCAGCTCGAGAGGAGCTCGTGCATCTTCTTCTACACAGTATGAGGATCAGTTGCGATCTCAGACTGCACAGATAGAGAGTCTCCGACAGGAGCAGGAGCAGATGCGTCAGCAGCATGAGGAGGAGCGTCGACGCCAGCAGCAGCTGTACGAGGAGCAGACGAGTCGGTGGCAGCAGCAGCATCAGGAGCAGATGGAGTACATGCGCTGACTCACTCATGCTTTAGGGATGGAGTTTCCTCCACCACCATCTGCAGATCCTCCACCTCCCCCCCTCCCCCCCCTCCCCCCCCCCCCTCCTTCAGATTAGAGTTTGTATTTCTGTTATAAAATTTGTGAAATCAAAATATTTTTTTTTCTATTCGTAGTTTCTGTCTCATTATAAAATATTAATAATATTATATTTTTAAATAACAATATTAATATGAATAATAATATTATTTATATTTTATAATATTAAAATTTATATATATATTAAAATTTTATATATATATTAAAATTTTATATATATATTAAAATTTTATAATATTATAATTTAATTATTTTTTTTGTAATACTTGAATTATTTTAATATTTGAATGTAAAATAATTCTATTATTTTTATATTAATTAAAATAACTTATTAATATTTTTTTTATTTATGAATTATAATTGTAATATTATTATATTAATTAAATCATTTATCAATATTCTATTATTTTTTATTTTTGAATTATAATTCTACTATTATTATAGTAATTAAAATAATTTATTATTTTCATTTGTAAATTATAATTCTATTATTATATTAATTAAAATAATTTATTAATAATTTATTTTTATTTTTTTTATAGTATTTGCAACGGGATACTATGCCCGTCGCAAATACTAGTATTATTATTTTTTTTTATTTTTTTAAAAAAATAGTTTTTGCGACGGGTCCCGTCGCAAAAACTATTTTAAAAGTTTTTTACAAAAATACGGAATACTATTTGCGACGGGGAGAATGTCCGTCGCAAAAAAATGCTTTAGCGACGGGCCCGTCGCAAATAAGTGTAGTTGCGACGGCGTTTTCAGCAACGGGCTATTTGCGACGGGATCCTGTCGCAAATAGCCCGTCGCAAATACCTGTTTTTCTAGTAGTGTTTTAATCTAATTTATTTATATGATTAGATTATCTTTTTAATTGGTTTTAAAGTGTAATTAGAATATATTTTTACCATTTAATCCAATGGTGGTCATTGGAATTAATTTCACTTTGAAATTGGACTTAAACTGGTGTCAATCTTTTGATATATATTGTTTCATAAAAATACGCTATTTGTTTTGACAACGGAAATTAATTATTAAATTAATTAATGCAACTTATATGTTTTGAATTTTGTAAAATAGACATCATTCTTGAATTTGGAATATCAAATATAGTTTAGGGTGAATTTTTAGTATTTTTCTGAAAAACTTCAATTTTTTATGAATAGTGAAACCACTAAGTGGTAGTTAAAAAACTGATTTTTCGTTTAAATGAAACTTTACCACTTTTGTGAATTGAATTTCAAAAATCCGACATAGATGGTTGTCATTAGTGTGTAAAATTTGGTTCAATGGGATGAAAATAATTTTTTGATGAATAGTAACTTTTAAGTTTTATTAATCCTGATTAGAGGTAATTAGTATAATTTAAGGTAAAAATAATGTTTTAATAATATTAAATGAACTTTACACATGTCCTACCCTTATTGTATGTGTCATGGCCGACCACGAAAATCCATGGGTCAACTTGGGGACCCCATGGATCCACTTGGGTAAGAAAATGACATTAATAACTTTTTATTTAAAGTTAAAATAAAAATGTCACAAACATGTATTGTTTTACTAAAACAATTTTTACATGGGGTTATACAAGTCATATTTTTGACTATAAATATTCATTAGAAAGATAAAAATATTTCTTACATCATGGTATTTTTTTTATAATTTTTAGACATTAAATGAATTAAATTATTTATGACACCATGATGATGTAGCGATTACCTCATTATTTAATGATTTAAATAAAATGAAAAGATAATGTAAAATCTAAGACCTAAACTTGTCAAAAACCTATTGGATGTGTGTATTTAAAACTCCTATCACCTTATCCTCGAAATATATAATTTTTGGACCTTTAAAATCCGAAACTCATTATATAATAAAGTAACATTTTATAACTTTCCAAGAGTGCCCCTCCTCCCTCTTATAAAAATCCCCCACCTCTACCACCTTACCCACACCTCTCAATCCATTGGATTGGCCAATATCTACTCATTTTATCTCTCCACATCCCTCTCCTCATCCTATAAGCCTTACCTTAGGCAGAAATCTCTTTAAGAAACCCTTTTGGTTCAAACCAAGAGGAGTTACCCGATTTAAAGGTAATATCTTCACTTGTGTTTTGTTTTATTTTGCTTCTCAAACCCCCTAAAATCTTTTATTATTTTATTTTGTAACAACAATAGTATCTTAAATATACTAGGATGTTGTTATTAGAAGTATTTGATTTACACTTACACACACCTCTGTCTAATGGTTAAAGAACATATTGTTTCTGTGGTTGGCGAATTTCTTCCCCATGAAACGATGAATGTTCAATATTCTTTTAACACCTTCAATGGTGGCCATTAAGATGTCAATATATTTATATATGATATATATTGTGTTTATGTTTTCCTTATGCTTTTGTATTTTTCATTTATGTCATACCTTTATGGTTTCCATTATGGGTAAACACGATAATTTCATTTTAGGAAGTGCGGACTACCGCCCCCTCAAAGTGATTTTATTCGTTAATGTCATATGTGGGATGTATAAAGGATGGAGTTAATGATATTATATATTATATTATACTGTAATTATAATATAACTTTATATCATTATGATTTCACTCCATTAAATATGAAATAGAAATGAAAGTAGCGTTCATGCGTACGTACGGCTTACCGTCTCCATGAACGGTGCATTTCATTTCTTACCTCTAAATGTTATATACTATTATAAATACATGTATATGCTGGATATATATGATATATATGATATCCAAATCATGAATATCATTATGGATATAATGAACCTTTGACCACATGAACAACATGTAATTGTAAGAAGTCCATTTTTGACTTAAGTACCAAATATCGACAAAACGAACATTATTAACTTAAATGATTACATAATGTTTATAACATGACAATAAGTTATATAAAAGGAATAATAAGCTTGAAAATATTCTTAAGAAAGTAGAAATTAACACTAGTTTATTATTCATGAGATTAAAGAGCGATCGAGTCAAGTCGGACACGAGGTAAGGGACTTCGTCTCAATCTCCTTCCATTGAGGCATATTTTGTTTTATACACAACTTTCTTTTATACAGTGCATAAACCCCTTTTACTTTTAATTTTATAAAAAAGGAATCTTTTTCTACGAATCATTTTACTAAACGACAAAAAGGAATGTTTATTTTAACGTACGCGATGACAACGACCTTTCTGCCGTCGTGAGTATTCTTTGATCTTTGCCTTCCTCAACAAGTCGTAATGTTTTTAAAAGTAAATAAATACCATATACTCTTTTATGTATTTTGGTATTGAAAATGGTTTTGATAATGGATTTTTTATTTTAATATATTTAAGTGATATATTGTGATTGAAGTGTGGAAATGTTTTCTTTCCTTTATAATTGTTTGATGTGTTATGATTTTATAATGGTACTTAGACATTTGATGGGTGGTTACGTGATAAACCAAATGACGGGTGGTGCCGTGAATACCAGGATGGGTGGTTACGTTATAACCTCCAATGAATTGGGTATGGAAGTCGGCCGTATGGTTATTCCATTTAGTGATATGTGTGGAAGTCGTCCGTATGGTTATTCCATTGAAGTATGTTTATGTCCCAAGTTACCTTTATATGTTATGTGTTCTTTATATGGGTTTTATGGTAATCTTTTGGTTACAAAAGGGTAAGTAATGATCTTTTATTCAGTGAAGATTTTTTACTACTTCATAAAGGTGAAAAGTATTACTTTGATAAAGTATTCATGGTTTACTTGTTGTTTTGAAAAACTAACAGTTTTCTTTCTATGTGTATCCCTTACTGATCTTTTTATGATCATCCCAAGTTTTTTTTTGAAATGTTTTTCACAGGAAATAATGTGGAATAGGGTCAAGGATGGGATCAAGGAAAAGTCATGTTGTCTTAAACATGGAACTAGACATGACTCTCTCTTTTTTAAGAGTTCGTCTTTTGTAAAAAAAAAAGGAAACTCTGTAGAAGTTTTTACTGTGTAATCTTTTGAGATGTAATAGTTATGATCTAATTCTCTAAAACTCTAAACCTGAAAATATCCTCAATGTGAATTATTCATTTAATTAAATATTAAGTAATGTTTAATATCAGGGCCTTATACGCGGGATGGGTTTGGGACCCGTACCATCTGAGGTTTTTAGCAGGCCACCGGGGATGGCAGTTGCATCTACTCCTAGCTTTAGTCAACCCATACCCAGAGATGCTCAGAAAGAGATTGTTTCTCTATGAAACAAAGTTCGCTAGAAGGGGGGTCAGATATCTGCTTTGCAGAAAGAGTTGATTGAAATACATCATCATATGAGCAGATATGCCCCTGGTGGTAGTGCATCGACTGGTGGTATGCAGGTAGATCACAAAAAATCAAAATTATTTAGTTTGCTAACTTTCATTGGTTTTAAGTTTTAATATAAATTTTCAACCGTATTTAATTTTCAATATAATGTTCTTACAGGTGACAACAGAAAGTGGTGATGAAGGTGGCGAGGGTGACGATGCATCATCGGACCATGAGTAGTTGTATTGTTCATGTGTTGAACAAATATGGGAACAGTTGGTTTGTATATGTAACATTTGTGGCACATAGTTGCCACCAAACATTTTCATGTCCTAAAATTTCCTTGATTTCTCATGTTTCCTTTTATGTGTTTTATTACTTTCTGATGTTTCTTTTTATGTCTTTATTTCTCGAGTGTGGTATACATCATTCCATTTAGGCTTGTGTTTGAATTGGTAGTCGAGATTTTGGATGACTATGAGTTAAACCCATTATTGATGTGTTGAACAAATTGGGTCATTTCACATGTTGTACTATTTTGAATTTGAACTAAGTAATATTCTCTTATGTTGATATGGTTTTACTATTTTTTTAGTGGTGAGGGGGTAGTGGATTCATCCACACCTATTTCATACTCAATAGAATCATATTTCCCAACATCAATTGGGTTAACATTGAAGAAATATACTAATGTGTTACCAACAATAGGAAACACATATTTACATTGTAATAGGGATGCCATTAATTTGGGTGTGTTCCCATAGGATGAATGATACTACAGATGACCATGAGGAAAAAATGATAAAAAATTCCCCCACCCATGTGGGTTATGTTTTCCATTGTAATTTTATAGTCACAAATTCCACTTAGGATAGATTCTGATGCTTTTAGATATTTGAGCATTGTAACCATCCCTAGTATATTATCTAGATATTCTAATGGGCCTTAAGGGTGTTTAAACTAGTAGGGGTATAAATATACTCTTGAGTGTCAGTGGTTGGATATCCCTAGTGGGATCAACTTTTAGATGCTTGAGTATAGACAATAGGGAAAAACACCCTATATATCTTCTTGAGTACTCAAGGTCACATGTTAATAAAAATGACTATAGTGAACATGATACTCATAATGAAGTTCTAAGGTGATTTCTACTTTATGGTGGACATATTTATCCAAATCAATATGATAAGAGAAGAACGTGTTCTCATGATCTATTGAAAGGATACAAAAATTGTGGATGTGAAATTATGGACCAATGGTTTTGCCATAGAATATTTTTAGTTGGACAACCTGTGGGGCATTATTCCCTATAGATTACCATGAGTGTCATATAATGTCAGGATAGATCCATTTAGATGGTATTCTTGAAATAATGTGTGAACCATCATGCACTCATTTTATAAGGGTAGGAGACAATGTATGTCAGGGTATGGGGAACATATATTCATAGAAATTGAGTCCTGTGTGTGACATAACAATTGTTTTCATGCCTCACCATTGTGTTTCTTATGGGTACTATCAGCATGTTTTTGGTCTTGAACATAATTGGTGCATTTGGTGATTCAATTTTAATTGAAGGATGTGATGAAGGTATTGAAAAGGAAACACAATGAAGAAACCCATCAATACATCATCAAATGTAAGAGTTCATAGTTTATCGATCCAATTCCATGTTAATGGATTCACATTAGGCTGTCTATTTTTTGATGAGAACCTCCAATGGGCTTCCATGTATATGAATATTTGGTATGGATGTCCTTTTAGAACTAAATTACAATGAAAGGTGTTCACTAGTGATTCATATAATATAGATTCTTCAAAATAGGTATTGGTAAAAGGTGTGAGATTTTGGGATCATCAAATATTCTTTGGGTGGAATCATTTTAATTATTGGATTCCCTTATAGATTTATGATTTTTTAATGAATAATATCAAAATACTAGTGTTTAACGAGTTACCCCTATTCCTATGATCTCTCTGAATCTATGTAGATATGAAAATATATGATTTTTAGGTTAATCATACATATAATACATGTTTATGACTCATTTGTTTAAGGCCACATAGTTAGGAAATTATTCATTTTTCTCCATACAAAGAGGTCATATGTGTTTACATTGTTGGGATCAGGACCATGCGATGAGCATCATATGAATCTCTATAAATAGAATCATAACACGCATAGTTTATTAATGATTAGTGGGATACATCATACCATTTATGTTCAATTTAAATAGAAATATTTCAATAATCTTAACTTTTTGTGAAGGGGAACACTTTGTGAAAGGTACCTAGAAATAGATAGTGTTTGAATTTATCATGAGTTTCCATTTCAGTTTCATCTTGGTCTTCAATGACTAATTTGGAGAAGGTATGGTTGTGGATTGCACCTATTAGAGGGCCCATATATTGTTTTCAATATCATATATGTTGGTATGATGATAATGGATGAATTCTTAAGAGGTTGGGGCATACAACTTGAAGGTGGATATGATATTGTGATACTAGGAGGGGTATCTAAAATTAAGGACTATATAAAGAATCTAATACTAGAGTCTTTAACTATGGTATTTTGTAAAAGTGATTCATATTATTCTTATCACATAAGAATAATAGCATGTTTCTTGATGTTGGGATTAAACCTCAGAGGGGAATATATTGTATCCTAGTTAAGAGTAATAAAATACAATATAATTGAAGGCATGCATTTTAAGGTAATGTGACATGATTCATCGTAGATTAAAATTTTGTTGAAATGACATGTGTAATGAATTTTAGAGTCGTCCTGCCAGGTTTAGAAGGTGATTACTATAATGTATCTCAATAATTATTTTAAATTATGATCAAATAGAACATAATGTTTTTGTGTATCATGATTTTTTTAAGAAATAAGTTAATAGAAGATTAGTTGTGTTACATAAAAGTGCACAATAAAGTATTGAGTGAGACTAACACACGAGCTTCTCTAAGACACCTGGTATAATAGATGTGTGTGGTGATGGTATATTTGGGGTATTAAACCAAGTAGGAGGCCCACACATGGTAAATCTAACTGTGTTTTACGCTCACTCCCTATATGGGAACACCGACACACATGTAGATCTAATATTTTATTTTCAAGTGATATATATTATGGGGGATCAAGAAGGATCGGCTAGATGTATGTTTGGAGAGTAGTAAAATAATGGACCTATGTTTTATAGTTGATTCTATCATATATATTTTTTTTCAATTTATTCTATACTGATTTCCTAGGTTGATGTTTCTTGTTGTTTGTTGGTATGTACAATATGGTTCATTCTTATATAGCATGTCAATGTTTACTTATTTTTTTCAATTTATTCTATACCGATTTCCTAGGTTGATGTTTCTTATTTTTTGTTGGTATGTACAATATGGTATTTCTGGTTTGATTTGTCTTTCAGGGCAGTGGTGCAGTGGAAGCAATTTTTTTTTTCTGGTCATCTTTTCGCGGTAGTTTAAACCGCCGCTAAATGTACATTGGCGGCGGTTTAAACCGCCGCCAAATGGTGATAACCACCGCGAAATGTAAAAAAAAAATTACGTTTCGCGGCGGTTTTAACCGCCGCTACATAGTCGCATCGTAGGTGCTCATTCTGCAGCGGTTATGGTGACTTTAGCGACGGTTTTACGGCCGCTGGATTTGAGTTTATTCACGGCGGTTATAACCGCCGCGAATAAACTGATGTCCAGGGCTCGTAAAAACTGCCGCTAAACTTAGTAAAACCACCGCGAAATGAGGCAGCTACGACGCTTTCCATAAATTACCGCGAAACGAAAATAACCACCGCTAATAAATTCGCGACGCCGTATTAGGCGGCGGTTTACAGAAACCACCGCTAAACGGTGATTCTCTTGTAGTGGGAGAGTAATCATCTTCCACCACCCTCTCGACTCTTGAGAGAACAAAGAGAGTCCTTCCACCCTAATTGATTCTCGTGGCAATCAATGATGAATGGCGCAAGTGTTTGGATCTTCCACATTATCACTTAGAGGTTTTTATAGCGGTGTTTGGAGGTTCATGGTGCATGTGTGGATCACCACTAGAGGAAATCTACTCTTGATTCATTTGACACAATGGTAGTATAATGTAAAGACATCACCAGGTCCTTCAACAATGAAAGAATTTCAACACAATGTAATTATTTATCTAAATAAATTAATTATAAATTATATGTTATGATCTCGACTTCTTGGTTATAGCATAATATTTAATTAATCTTCAATTTAATTCTATTAGTCACGACATCCTTCATCATGTACACCTCGTATTATTCATTGATTATGATAAAAAGTCGAGTTGGCTACTGCCCAATAGAAACATCCCCTACACCTAGAACCTTCAACAGTAACCCTCAAATGGGTTAAAAAAAAGCAAGAAAAAGGACCAAAATACACTTTGGGTGAACCGAACTAGGCCTACCGGGTACCTGGTGGCACCACCTGGGCACCCTGGCCTATGGACGGCTCACCAGGTACCTGGTGTCATCTATAATAAATGTTATAAAGGAAACCCCATATCCATCCTTCCAAGATCCTTGTTTCGCCTACCAAATATCGATTTATGTCTAAAAACACTTAAAATTATATCCTCAAACCTCAAATTCCTTGATTGAATCCCAAAACGAAAAATAACCCTCATCCAAAGCCAAAAAATTAAAAATGGTTATGCCTTAGGTGACCATTTCTTCCGAACACCACCTTTAAACAAATCCACAATGACACAGACATTGCAATTACACATAGTTAGCTCTTGCACCCCTTGGCGACATAGTCATTAGACAATCCTAAACTAACCCAACCCAGAGGAGAATGTTCATCCCATACATGGGAGACTACGTAATTTATCTCACAATGTAGAACCCACCTTTCAGTTCACACATAATTTATCTCACAATGTAGAATCCCCATAAACACACACACACACGACATCACACATAAGACACACAATATATTTATTAATATGTAAGGGACCACCTACCACAGTGAAATTAGAGTCCTCTCATCTAGTATTTTCAGTTGATTCATCCCTGGTCATCTGGAATCATAAAATAAAACAAAAGGGGCTTATTTAGGGATTTTCGCTTGAACAGACACGAGATGGAAGAAACAATGGGAAGAACCTTAGCGACATAGTCGTCAGACAATCCTAAAATCACCCAACCCAGAGCTTAATGTTTATCCCAGTCTTGGGAGTGTAATGTCCATCCAAGTCATGGGAGACTACATAATTTATCTCACAATGCAGAACCCACTTGTTCCCCTTTCAATTCACCTTGGCCTGAACCCCTTTACACACACACGACGTCGCACATAACACACACAATATATTTCTTAGTATGTAAAGGGCCACATACCTTGGTAAAATCAGAGCTATCTCATCCACTATTGTTAGCAGATTCATCCCCAAACATTTGGAATCAGAAATTCAAACAAAAAGCCTTATTTTGGGCTTTTCACTTGAACACACATGCGATGGAAGAAACAGCAGGAAGAACCTACGACTTTACATTAGCCTTGCTCATATGGGTCCATTATTGCTGATAACTCATCAATCAAACAACAAATGATGAATCAGTGGCTTGGAGAAAAAATGAGGGAGAAAGGCATGGACCTCTTGGTGGGGGGGTACCCCAAGTGATGGGGGGGCTAATATATGGTTTTTATAAAATTTTAATAAAATTTATAATTAAAATTAAAAGCATGTTAGCTAATCATTAGGTACTCAGTGGTCATATTAGGAACCTTCCCCCTCTCTAAATACCTCATCGGGTACCTAGTGACATCTGTAGTTTTTAGTAGCAACCCCATACCACACACAGGGTACCTGGTTGTAGCATCCTACCATGGATGTCACTTAATTGTGCCCCGAGATGGTGGGTCATAAGACCTCAAGCATGACTTTCTGAACGTCAGAGGTTGCCGACTAGCAGTGAGGGCTTAAGAAGTGTCTGTAGGGAGACTATGCCCTCATAGATCAAAGTAGGCACAATGGTAAACGGTAGATAATAAATAGCAGAAGCATAAGTAATAACAGACAGCAACATAAATATGGAAATAAACCATGCAAGAGAAATAAATAACTGGAAAAAGTTGAATAATCAATAATGGATACAAAAATGATGATGTCCATGATGTTATACAAAAATGTGGGTACATCGGAAGCAGGGATAAAGGCATATACTACATGCTGGCAAAATATACAAAAAGGAAAATTTTGTTACTATAAGCATCTCGAGCATAAGCTCGGTCCTCTACCCCCCAGTCTCCATCCTAAAGTTGTAAATCAGTCAAGTATTGGAAGACGTACACTTCCCTTTATCCATACCTGTGATCATAAAGTCTACTCGGGTACCAGATGATGCCCAACCAGGGTGTGAGATACAATCTCAACAGGTCGACACCCACGGTGTCTAGGGCGATCCATTTCGTGCAATAAATAAATGACAGTGCTCCATAATAATAAACAATTCAGAAAATAATATAAATAAACATTAAACACCTCGGTCTAGGTTCCTGAATGGACACCCGGCCGATACCACCTGCTTCGGCCTAAGTCGGATGTATGAAAGGGGTACCCGTGCAAGTCATAATATGTATACAAGGGTTATTGCGAACAAGGCAACTAGTACAGGCTAACCCCAAGATTCCGCCTTGGCTTGGCGATCATACTTCCATGTTATCACACAAAAATTCCATAATAATAAATAAAAGATGCATCACATGAGAAGCAAGCAATTAATCAAAATGTCAAGTCCAAAGGTGGAGTCCTGAGTCCGTCCAAGGTGATCTATACATCATCCCAAGAATCGCTACAGGAACATCTGATATAACAAGTGTCATCGAGTTTGTCCAAGGTAACTCATATGGCGCCCCTTGTATTACTCATGACATGGTGACCCTAATTCCGTACCAAGTATCTCGCATAGGGGATTGGGTGTCACTCAAGACATGACATAACCATCAGACAAACTCCTTGAGTGACACTCAATCCCCTATGGGAGCTCCACGCATGGAAGAGGAGGGGAGAGCCGTTGGAGAAGAATAAGAAAAGGAAAAGAAATATTTAAATCATTAAAGGAGGACAAACTTGTAATTTCACCCACAAAACACACTGCACACGGTTTGGCCGCATGATTGATCAAACCGTGCGCCAATTGTGCGCTTGTTGCCCCTTCAAAGGGGTGTGTCGCACGGTTAGATGCATGATTTATCTAATCGTGCGCAAATCATGCGAAATTGCTATGTCCAAAACCTATAGGTAGTCACACGGTCGTGCGCCCTGGGTCACACGATTGCAGACAACCTATGTAGCCCCTCGGTGCTCATTGACTGCAATCGCACGATTTAAGGAAACCGTATAGGTTGGAGTGCACAGTTTCCTCTAACCATGCGACTCAGTTTGCCTCTTCTCATTTCGGGGCTTCGGGTTTCGAACGAGGCTCGGGCGCACTCAAGACCTTCTTAAACCTTTTAGGCATCATTATTGGGATTGTTTAAAGTAATTATAACAAAAAAATAATGATCCACATCTTTGGAAAAAATTGGGATGTTACACTGGTATACCTCCACGAGGTACCGATGGTATATTATGCACACTCCTTCATTGCCATTTTATCCACCCTCCACCCAAACCTCTAAAATACTATCAAAACCTCCAACCTTGTATAAAACATACCCCCAATTTAATACCCAAGCCTCAAAAGGTCAATCTGAATTTCAAAATTCAAAACTCCCTCACCACTGGATCCACTAAAATCTCATGACCCCCACCCCCTCGGTATAAATTAAGTTTTTCTTCGGTTTTAATTACTTTAAAACATCGAAAAAAGAAAGAATCCAGTTTGGGGCTTAATAATTTGTTTATACAAGTTCATATAATTTTTATGCAAAATATTATTTTGAACATACTTTTGTGCACACTTCAATTCTCATTGTGGATGATATATTAAATTGAAACTTTCGTGATGACACATATTTGTTGATCAAAAAAATCATAGACATGCGTTAAAATTTTAAAAACATAATGTTTGACATTAAATATCTTACAGACCTCTTTTTATTAACTCTTGAATATTAAATTATAAAACTATAATAATTGCAATAATGTTGTTATATTGCTATTTTAAATAAACATTTCAACATTTTAAATTTTAAATATAAAAAACAATTCTCATCACATTTTGTCCATAATTTTAGCCAAAATCACAATAATTAAGGGAATTGTTTAATTTTTTTGGAACACATATGATTCATCACAAATTATAATGTATTTTGAAAATATCCAACTCCAAGCATGCACGAAACGGTGGAAGATTTTTGGGGACGTCATATTTGATTTAATTCAAATTAATTTGAATTAAAATAAAAATATTCATAACGCGGGATATACTTAATATCTAAAAATACGATTAAAAAATTGTTGTCGATAAGATAATCTATGCATGCCTGTTTGAAATCTGCACAGTGAATAAGCTGAAAGACATAGACAGCGTATGTTAAAGACTCGGCCAACGGTCGGCGATATCATTCGCGCCCCAGTAATTCGGCGACACAAGATATTAAAAGGCTGCGATTTCAGGGGAAATAGAGGGGAGGAGAGAGAGACCGAGCGTTAAAAAAATACGCGGTGGAGAATGTGGGAGATCTGGTACGTCGTCGTGTAGCTCGAACGATGGCGCAGCCTCTGGTCTGTTCTTACGAGCGACGATTGGAGGTGATTTAATTTAATTCTCGCAATTGTATGCAATCGCCTTTGAATTTTGTTTTGAAATTCATCAGTAATTGCATTTCTGTCTTTGCGATTTTCGATACTTTTGTAGGAATATATTTTCGAGCTCCTTTAATTGTTCGATCCGATATCGTTGTTTTGAGCGATACAGGCTGGTTCCTGATTTGGAAGAGCTTCATCGTCTTCGCAAGCTTTCCTTTCCCTTCTTGGCGCCGAATTTCCAATTATCGATTGGAACCGGAAGGGAAGGAAGCGCGGCCTTTCGCCTTTAATCGTGCTCTTTTATGTTTTTGAATCGATTATGGGTGTTGTCTCCGGCATAATATCGCGAAAAGTTTTGCCTGCATGCGGGAGTCTGTGTTTTTGCTGCCCGTCAATGCGGGCAAGGTCCCGGCAGCCTGTGAAGCGGTACAAAAAGCTCATCGCCGAAATATTTCCTCGTTCCCAGGTTTGCTGTTGTTATTTTTTATTTGTAATTTTTTGTGGGGGTAACCTAAGTTTTGGTATTTTGCGCTATTCTATAGGTTTCCTTATTTGAATGCTATTGCGTGTTAAACTTTCGTCTCGCATCTGCTTTTCCGTACATTGCTAGAGAGTTTCTGGACTTTTGTTGATCATAACGATTGGTTCGAGGCATTTAGGAGACAGTGATCACTGAAACTTTGCTGCCGACGGCACATCTCTTAACAAAAGCCTATTTATTGCATGCTACGCCCTATTGCATGCTACGCCCCTCTTTAGACCTTTTTTTTTTGCTAGGTTGTCCTTCATACCTTTTCCCCAGTCTCTACTACTGTACTGTGAATTATTCTCCTCTATCAAAACCCAATAAAACTTTATTCAACTAGTCTTTTCTTGTATCTTAGCCGTTAAGATTCTGATGAAGTTTCAAATCGTGTAAGTCAAGTTTTGTATAATTAGAAGGGGAAAAAATTACATTCCACCCAGATATGAAGTTCATAGGATTAATCGCACTTGGGAAAGGGGCTCTTGCAGGTAGGGGGGTTCATTTGCCCTGAAAAACATGCTATTTACATATCCTGTCACCTTTTGTGGCAAAGGGTCAGCCTTACTGATATCGTCTCCTTACCTAAAACAACACGATTATTTTGAATTTTTCCTCTAAGATCTTATGAATTTTTCCTATCTTCGTTTTCTGTTTTCACATCTCCGAGAACAATAAAAGTGAAAATTAGAATAAATATTAAACGCAATTCCATTTATGATTTTGTTATTGAACACTTAAAAAATATCTTCAACTCCATGCATTCGATAATGCATTCCATAATTTATTTTTTCTTTCTATTTATTCTATTTTATTTTTGGGTTGCTTTGCAACAGGATGAAGAACCCAACGATCGCAAGATTGGAAAACTTTGCGAATATGCAGCTAAAAATCCTCTACGCATTCCGAAGGTATGCACTTCCATCTAAGGTATCAGGCTCCAATAGTTTCAGTAATTGGATGCATTATCTTTCATTGCTGAACATTACAGAATTTTATAATGTGGGTCCAAGATTTCTCTCATAAATTGTTCAAGATGTCCAAGAGTTCAAATTTTATCCGGGTTTGTGTTTGGTAGTACATGGATTACATATATATTTTTAATATGCCATTAATATGTATATGTATATGTTTATAAAAGAACATATTGATGATTCATGCCTCACATGTAGGTGAAATAGCAATAATTTGTTACTAAAAGTATCAATTTTGCTTAGATATTGATTACTTCAGTGGGAATTTCAATGTATCATCAGCATGCCTTTAGAATAACTGAAGGGTATGATACTTCCGGGCTAACTCTTGGACATTTCTCTTTGTGGAGCAGGTTCTGTTTTGTAGCCTGGATTTGCAATGACCTTGACCCAAGGTTTCATGGTGTTCAATAGTGTAAATGGGAATATTTACTTGCGGCTATGGAGGGTCAAAACATATGCAATAGTGACATACAAATAAATTCATTCATAGATCAAGTGTTTTCTATGTGCGACTGTGTAGAAACCAGAAAGGGAAACCGTATAGATATTATTGTGGTAGGGAATGGGATGATTGTTGTATCAGTGTGGCCGAACTTTATATGTGGCTATGGAGGGTCAAAACATATGCAATAGTGACATACAAATAAATTCATTCATAGATCAAGTGTTTTCTATGTGTGACTGTGTAGAAACCAGAAAGGGAAACCGTATAGATATTATTGTGGTAGGGAATGGGATGGTTGTTGTATCAGCGTGGCTGAACTTTATATGCATGGTACTTTGATGGGAATATATATTGTAAAATGTATTATGTTATTTATAATATATCTCATTTGCATTGTGCCTTTATTATTTGACTCCTTATATATCTCATTTATTATGACAATAGTTCCTTCATATTAAAAAAATGCTGTCTAATAAAATCATCGATGAAGCATGAACTCAGCTGCAATAATCTTAGGAAAAATGACACGAATGGACCGCAAAAGGAAATTAATTTCAATTAAAGATTTCATTTTTAAAAAATGACAGTAAAAGATGAGATCTTGAATGATGTTAATGGGAAAAAATGGCTTTGTCATTAAACTTGCCTAGTTGTAGTTGTAAATAGTTTAGGGGTTAGTTGTAAATGCGCAGTTACAGGTAAGGCTTAAAGCATTTATAATTTTATTTAATTACATTCACAACCAACCTTTCAATTATTTTTAACTTGATGAGTTTTATAGGAAAAATATTTTTGTCCATTAATAAAACCACCTTTTACTATGTTCCAAATTTTAAGGTCATTAATTGGAATTAATTTTTCATGGTCCTCCTGAGTCATTTTCCCATAGTCTAATGTTGTCCGAGTCCAGCTCGAGGACTCAAATATTTTGTAAAATTAGGGCATGAGTGCGCTGAGATATATTGATTATAAATTATATTTAAAAATTCAATAATGCAATAATTAGATAAGAATAACATCTATACATTGAGCACAAAATTAAATGTTCAAGAAGCAATAAAACCACCTTTTACTATGTTCCAAATTTTAAGGTCATTAATAAAACCACCTTTTACTATGTTCCAAATTTTAAGGTCATTAATTGGAATTAATTTTTCATGGTCCTCCTGAGTCATTTTCCCATAGTCTAATGTTGTCCGAGTCTAGCTCGAGGACTCAAATATTTTGTAAAATTAGGGCATGAGTACGCTGAGATATATTGATTATAAATTATATTTAAAAATTCAATAATGCAATAATTAAATAAGAATAACATCTATACATTGAGCACAAAATTAAAGGTTCAAGAAGCAATAATATGACTAATATTGTATTATGCTTCAAATACATAGTCTTATTCGGAATTGAAAGTTAAAAGATATATTTGAATGTGACAGTAAGTCTTCAAAATATATTAGTGAATATTTGAATGTCAATTTGTACATTGCCAAATATTAATGACAACAGTGCTGACCATGATCACAGAGAGCAGCTCAGATCTCGGGATTTTATATTTAATGTTTGATTTACTTGAGTTTGGAGGGTGACTGGAAGACATATTTTACATTGCTTGCACCTATGGTATTAAATTTATAATGTACCTTTATTATGATACCCTTATTTTAAACAATCTGGTCTTTATATTTTGATACAATGTGAAATGGAATGATATCCTTTGATCATAGGTTTCTCTAAACTGAACACATTTTTTTCGACAGTTTTTTTGTTGTTGAAGTTTTTCAGCTGGGCAGCTTAGCTTAGCTTACTGTTCAACATGAGTTTTTATCATTTTTTATTAATTTGATCTGTTGTGTCGACTTTCGCTGTTTAAAGAGGTTCGAAAATTCAAAATTTTTCATGACATTGGTGTTGGCATGGGAGCGACTGATCACTCTTATTATTTCCATTTATGGTACATTGCTTATTTTTGTGGATTTTGTTACTCTTCAATAATTCAAAAGTAAATTTATTAACAGATTTTTTTTTTTTTATTTGTGGAATGCATGCTCGCACACACAGAGGGAGGGAGGGAGGGAGAGAGAGAGAGAGAGATGTCGTGAAATAATTCTTTATCCACCATGTTTCTTATTGGACTTTCTTTTCATTGTTTTACCCTTAGCAAATTGTTGATTCAATTTTCTTACCTCTTATCAGATCACAAGTTCTCTTGAGCAAAGGTGTTACAAGGAATTGAGGACTGAGAATTTTCATTCTGTCAAAATTGTCATGCGTATTTACAAGAAGCTATTAATATCTTGCAAGGAACAGATGTAAGTTTTTTTTATAATCATAATGATATTTGCAGTTGGTGTCGGTAGTATTCAATATTTGTTACTTACTGCATTATAATACTAGTTCAAAGGCTTCATTGAATCATTGGTGTTGCACATTATTCATCTTTTTTCCTCTCCATCAAATCTCTCTTTGTATACAGGTGATGGGATACATTGATGTGTCTTTCCCCCCCAAAAATTTGCGACTTGCTTTCCCAGTTTGTCCCTGAAATGGAAACTCCCACTTCCAAAAAAAAAAGGGTGAATGATGATATATATCCAATGACATACCCACGCCAAAAGCACAGCCATGTCTTGATAATGACCTTATTTTTTGCTAATTTTTTTACCATGCTTCTGATACTTTCTTAATTTTTCTAAATAAACCGTCCAGATCTTTCTAACTTTTTATGTTTTCCTATTGCCTGAAGTTTTATTTATGAAACATTTATTTCTTTTCTTTTAAAAATGAACAGTATATGTGATACATTTATCAGCTTGTATGTATTAGCATTCATTAACTCCTTGTTCAAAATAATGATGACTAAATATTCTACAGGCCTCTGTTTGCCAGCAGCCTGCTAAGCATCATACAGACCCTGCTTGATCAAACACGACACAATGAAATGAGAATTATAGGGTGCCAAAATCTTTTTGACTTTGTAAATAATCAGGTTTGTGCTTTTAATTGAGGGCTCTATTTCTGTCATTTGGAAGGTCAATATTTGGGTGTTCTTCTCTCCACATGAAATTTGGTACTGAGTTGTATTACTGAAATTTGCAGAGGGATGGGACTTATGCATTCAATTTAGAGGGATTTATTCCAAAACTTTGTCAGCTAGCCCAAGAAGTGGGTGATGATGAGAGGGAAAAGCTTTTAAAGTCAGCTGGGTTGCAAGCCCTTTCTTCAATGGTTTGTGCAATTCTCCATTGTTATGTAATACAAAGTTCCAAGCATCTATACTGCTTTAGTTAATGTCTCATGAACGGCCTATCTTTCTAAATCTATTCTTCAATCCTTTGAGCCTGCCTTATGGCTGTTGAAAACATTTCCAATTATTAGCTTCCGGATTGTTTTTATAAGCATGCACATATTCATAATTTCAATTAATGTTTTTTGTTCATTTGCTGGCCTTGTAGATTTGGTTCATGGGTGAATACTCTCATACATCCGTTGAATTTGATAATGTAAGCCACTTTATCTACTTATTTTTCCTCTGTGTTTGTTTTCTGATGTGATTGTGTGATTGAAAGTTAAAGGCATTATTTCCTCCACTTGGCAGGTTGTTTCAGCAGTCTTGGAAAATTATGCAAGTGTAAGGCTGGCTGGCCAAAATCAAAACCAGCAAGTTCCCCAGGATCGGTGGGTGCAAGAAGTACGCCGAGTTGAGGGTCATGTCACTCCCTCAGAAGTCACCATACCCGTCCCTTCTTGGAATGTGATTGTGAATGAGAGAGGCGAATTAAATGTGACAGCGTAAAGTCTTTCAGAATGAACTTTAGGCTTTCCATTGCATCCTTGGTTTATACTGTTAGCTCATAACAACTTTTATGTTCTATTTGCAGAGAAGATGCCAAGAGCCCTTACTTCTGGTCTAGAGTGTGTCTTCAAAACATGGCCAGTCTTGCCAAGGAGGCGACCACCATTCGGCATGTTCTGGAAGCTTTGTTTCGTTATTTTGACAGTGAAAATTTATGGTCTTCTGAACGCGGGCTTGCTTTTCTGGTTCTGAAGGACATGCAATTATTCATGGATGGTTCTGGTATTGTATTTTCTTTGGATTTTGCATGCTGAGATTCTCTTTCCGTGTTTGTAAAATTTATTCCCGTGCTTCACCTGTTCTCAACATCTCAACAGGGCAAAATACCCATTCCTTGCTGTCTATATTGATCAAGCATCTTGATCACAAGAATGTCCTTAAACAACCTCACATGCAGCTCGACATTATAGAGGTGACCACTTTCCTTGCTCAACACACACAAGTTCAGCCTTCTGTTGCAATGATTGGAGCGGTTAGTGACATCATGAGGCATTTGCGGAAAAGTATACACTGCTCGCTTGATGATGCAAATTTGGGTGCTGATATCATCAAGTGGAACAGAAAATTTCGGGAAGCAATTGATGCATGCTTTGTGGAGTTATCGCAAAAGGTGGGTTTTATCTCTGACCAACGTTTTTGACATAATGCAGCAAGATCTTTTTTTGTTGAACAGGTTGGGGATGCGGGTCCAATTCTAGATATCATGGCTGTGATGTTGGAAAACATGTCGACGATCACAGTAATAGCAAGAACTACAATTTCTGCTGTTTTTCGTACTGCCCAAATTATAGCCTCCATACCAAACTTGTCCTATCACAACAAGGCAAGTACTGTACACATCCATCATGTTGCTTTGCTTGTGTAGGGAACCTAAATGTTTTTTCTTGGCTGTTTTGCTTCTAACCTGCAGGCATTTCCTGAGGCACTTTTTTGTCATCTACTCCCTGCGATGGTCCATCCAGATCATGAAACTCGAGTCGGAGCTCATCGTATCTTCTCAGTTGTTCTCGTGCCATCATCTGTTTGCCCTTATCCCTTTTCAGCTGTGCCCAAGTCTACGAAAGACTCGGAGCTCCCAAGGACTCTCTCAAGGACCGTCTCTGTGTTTTCTTCTTCAGCTGCTCTGTTTGAGAAGCTCAAAACGAACAAATCTTCTTCAAGAGAAGGAATCACTGATGGTGAACTGAGGGATAATAACAATGGGATGTTGAATAGATTGAAGTCATCCTACAGTCAAGTGTACAGCATGAAGAATTCATCCTCAATTCCGCTAACTGATGGAAGCAATTCAGTTAAAGGGCTGGTCAGTGTCGATGAGGGCGTTTTTTAGTTAATTAATTCGGTATGAATTGTTTAATTTTGTTTCTTCCTTAGGAGGCTGCTTCTCTTCGATTGAGTAGCCGCCAGATCAGTCTGCTGTTCTCATCAATCTGGGCACAGGCTATCTCCCCTGAGAATATGCCTGAGAATTATGAGGCGATTGCTCATACATACAGTTTGGTGTTGCTTTTTTCACGAGCCAAGGTGAATCCAAGATTCTTATTATGTTGCATTTGTTCTTTTATTCAGAAAAATATTATTTTCTATCTACCTTTTAGTTCTGATAACCAAGAAATTTCTATGGTGGAATTCGTTGAAACACTCAGCCTCTTTGTTCATAAGTTTTTATCACCTATCAAGTTTGTAACTGGCTTCATAGACTAAAATTTGTTTTTCAGGTGCAATTTATCTCATCTTTTGCACACTTTTTGATACAACTTCGTCCTTCGTGGCTAAATATGATTGAGTTTGGAATTTATTATTATTTTTTCTTTGAGAAAATGTGTTGCAAAAAAAAGATTTCTTATTGATGCGAGTAATATATCCATTTGCAATGCTTATCCAAGGGGCGTTGTGGTCACTCATACAAAATAACAAAACCATAATATTCTTTCTAGGACTTGAGGTTATTTTGTTTAATTTTTTCAAAAAACTGAAACTGACATAAAATAAGTCAATTTTCATTTTTTTTTGGAAAACTATTCTGATTAGCTTTTTTAAAACCAAATCTACAATAGTAGAGAGAGAAGCATCAATTTTAAGTGAAGAATTGTTCTTTTCTATTTTTCATTACCCTAAAACAAAATGTTTGTTTAAAATTTTTTAGGGTTATTTTTTAATCTTAAATCTGAAGTTATTCTGTTTAATTTTTTAAAAAAGAAAAAACTAAAATAAAATAAAATTCAGTTTTCAGTTTTTTTGGAAAACTATTCTGATTAGCTTTTTTAAACCAATTCTACAATAGAAGAGAGAGAAACATCAATCTTAACTGATTTTTTCTTCTTCTATTTATCATAACCCAAAAACAAAATAACTCTCAATCATTTTCTAAAATGAAAAATTTGAAACTATCTAAAAAATCACTTATTTTGTAATTGAAACATACAAATTTGTATTCAAAAATTGAATTGCTAGAATTTTTTCCAAAATGAAACAAGCAAGCGTCACCTACTTTTTCAACACTTCCTGATTTATAAACACTTTCAATAATTGCTGCCGAACACGAGGTCCTTTTCATAATATTTATCGCAGCCAGTCATAAAAATTATCAAATTTATTTATATGCAAGTAATATTGAATCAATTTTTGTTCTGTTCTCCCCCTTAGGTTCTTCTCCCTTTCTTCCCTCACCTGTTTTTGTCACTGCTATTATCCAATTTCTGTTTCCTTATCAGTATCTGCCATTTGGTGCTGATTTAATTATCATCGTCGGGTAAGTTTTTTAGTGCAATTTCCTTTATTAATGCAGAATTCCAGTCATGAGGTTCTAGTTCGAAGTTTTCAACTAGCATTTTCCTTGCAAAGACTTTCTCTTGGGGATATTGGTAAGCCCATGCCGTATTGAATCAATTTGGTTGTTTTTTAGATCTAAAATCGTTGATTAAACTCGATTCAGGCACTGATTGATCAAGTCTGATTCTTGTATTTGTGGGTGCCTTCACAGGGCTGCTGCCTCCATCACGTCGCAGATCTCTTTTCACTTTAGCAGTTTCTATGATAATCTTTTCATCAAAGGCATACAACATTCCTCTAGTTGATTTCACCGAGCCTGCTCTAGCCGATAATGTGGTAAATCGCCCTTTGAACCTTGGCTCGAGATTCTTGAACTTTTTTTGAAGAGGATCTCTATTCACATTCTTTCTAATTTTCTCATGCATGTTTCAGGTCGATCCATTTCTTAACCTGGTTGAAGATTGCAAGCTGGAGGCTGTTGATGCCCGTTGTGGAAATGCTTATGGTTCTAAAGAGGATGATGCTGCTGCTTTGAAATCTCTTTCTCAAATTGAAATTCACAAGGATCAAACACGGGAGTCTTTCGCCTTTGCGATTATAAAGAATTTGGAGCATTTGTCGGATGTAAGTAGCCAAACGAATTATCACAAATCATCAAATCTTGTATATATCTACATAATGTGTAGCAAGAGCAGGCCCAGACGAAGAACATGTTATTTATAGAGATTGGTATGATATAAGACTCCAAGATAGACAGGACATACAAAATTCAAACTGAAGGAAAAAGGGGATAGGATGGACCTAGTCAATACTCAAATCCTAAATATCTAAACTCAAACATCGAGATACCTTTTTTCCAGACTGATACCATGTAGAAAGAGTAGCCCAGAAACTGTTCCTCTTGAATGAGGATGGGATGCTTTATTTATAGACTGACGTGTGAGATACATGACTCCAGGGTAGATAGGAAATACAAAAATCAAACTAAAGGAGAAGGGGGATAGGATGGACCTATTCAATATGGATATCCTAAATATCTAAATTACCTGGGTTTTTTCCAAATCCAATGCCATGCAGAAAGAGTAGGTACATAAGCCGTTCCTCTTGAATAGATAGGAAATACAAAATTAAAATTAAAGAAACAAGGGGGATAAGATGGACTTAGTCAATACCTATATCCTAAATATCTAAATAGTCCAACATAGTGAAATATTGCCTCCTGTCACATGCAGCTGGAGTTGTCCAGCATCAGGGATCAGTTGCTCGGTGATTTTTCACCCGATGACGTGTGCCCTCTGGGACCGCATAGAAGAATGATGCAGATAGATTTAAAAGATGATAAATCAGCTGCAGTGGTAGGTCTGGTGTCTTGTTTCCTTTTATTTATACCGAAACGGATCATTCTTAAACCCCGTTTGGCAGGCGGCTCCGATTTTTTCAGTCGATGACTGTTCTCTGGCGGATTCATTTGAAAGTCAAACTAAACAAAACTTGGAGTCAGCCCTTGAACCCAATCTTCTCAGTGTGAATCAGCTCCTTGAATCAGTAAGTTGGCCCAATACTTGAACGAGAAAATCTTCATCTGCTTGAATGGAATCCGTGAAATTCAGGTTTTGGAAACCGCGCATCAAGTTGGGAGATACTCGGTATGCACTGCACCGGACGTGCCTTACAAGGAAATGGCCAGTCACTGCGAGGCGCTTTTGGCGGGGAAGCATGAGAAGATGTCCAATTTGATGAGCAGCCAACCCAAACGTGACTCTCTTGCAATGGTGTCTTTACAAAATCTTGACGGCGGGGCGAAGAACACGATTCCAGACCCCCATACAGGCTTTATCGGGGTACGTACTTTGTACTTTCCATGGTGTGCTGAAAATGAGAACATAAAATGTTTTTCAAAACCAAACACGGACTTATATGGGATTGCAGGTTGGCAATCCCTTCCTCGAGCAGCCGCTCATCACCAACATCCCCATGCAGTGTGGGACGGAATATCAGCACCATCCCCACTCCTTCCAGCTGCCTGCATCAAGCCCATACGACAACTTCTTAAAAGCTGCTGGCTGTTGATCCATTAGAGGACCTCAGTTTCTTCACTTTTGATGACTCCATGATAAGTCAATTCTGTTCATTCTTTATTGCGATTCGTTCTATGTTTTTGTCTGAGAAAATGTATTTAATGTATATAATGCTGTCTATTTAATGAGCTTTTGTTTTTCAACATTGTTGTTCTGTATTAGAGTGTTGTAACAATTTCAAACAATAAAAATAATTAAGAAGAATTCCCTACATCACATCCCCAGGAACAAGGCACCAAATCCATGCAATTCCCAACCTTCGAAGTCATCAATATAAAGTCATGCCACAACCATTATAGAGTCAGCAACTGATTGATAATATAGTGCAGGCGCTCCTCCTTTCAGCCAGCTTAAGTTCATGTGAACGAAAACATGTCTTCATCTAGCAGCAATTGGAAATGCAGGTCTCACTCTTCAAGACTGCCCAACATTCAAGCATTGCAAAAACATCAAGGGCCTGCAAATACCACAACAAGCATGCAGCAGTCCAAACTAAGCGTGAGATGATACACAAATGTTAGACCACAACATTCATCTCCTGCATCAAGCACACGGCCTTGCCATGAACTACAAAATTCAAAACTCAGTAGGACCCAAACAATCCTTCACCGCAGTCACAAAATCACTGTAAACCAACACATAACTTTAGATCATCATTTGTATGTCATGCAAAGCCATCAACAAGGTTAAACTCCCACAATTTTGGTCCACAACAAACAACATAATTTTCAATCGAAAACTAAACATATAAACTTGTCATGCTTTAAAGCGCACATTTTTTTAACACAAAATTTGAAATAAAACCCAAAATTTGAAAATAACACATAAAATTCTATTCTACCCAACATGTTTCTCCCACTACACTTCTTTTGTACAATGTCCACATTATGTAGATCAATTGAAATTGTGAAGTGAAAATTAAGAAGATAAGACGTGAAAAACAACTGGTGAGAAAAGACATAATCTAGTTTTTATTGAGCACCAACAGCCTTGAGTTAGCCTCCTAAAAGCTGAAACTTGAAAACCTGTATGAAAAAACAAAAACAAAGAATCAAAATTTTATTAAAATCAAGGAAATAAAAGAGTAGGGAAAATAGCTTTGATGTGAACCCTCAAGTGGGTGCTAGGATTTTACTACCCCTAGTTAGGCAGTTCCAGATGATTATCTCTAATTCGAAGGTGTGTGGTTTCTTCCTCGTGAACCACTAAAAAGAAATTTCGCCAATCTTCTTCAGCTCACACAACTTGTAGAATCTCCTAAAAATAGTTTTTCTCCGGAGACCCCTCTATGAAATTGTGATTCCAATGATACATTGGAAGTAAGAACAAATTGTAAAATCAACTTTCCAACACTTTATCCTCATAAACAACCTCCACTAGTTGTTGAAATTCAATTCCAGGATGTGGTTTATCTCTCTAGTTTTAACTTCAAAAATGATTTCTTTGAAAAACAGTTTGATACCACCATCCTCATCTAATCCAATGCACTCTTCAATTGGACACACCATTCTTTCTTCAATTTCATCCTTGAAACCCTCTTCATCTAAAAAATCATTCCACTCAAATGCAATGGGCACTAAATCTGCACAGGGAGAAGCAGTTAACAATTTATTATCAAAATAATCAGGCAACAATGGATCAAAATTTGAGGTATCTCCCTATGGAATCTCAAGTTCCATCTCTATTTGGGAATGGATGACGGTTGTATTGAAAGTGGACAGTAGCTCAGGTTCTTCCATATGCTCTTAAAAAAATGAATGACTCAAGTTTCTCTTCCTCTTTAGCCAAAGTTTCATACGAAGGTTCTGAATTTTCAATTTCAAAAAGTGGTGCTTCACATGAAATTTTATTTTCAACAAAGTCAACCCAATTATTTTCCAAAGACATTTGACTTTCTAATGATACATCAATTGGAAAATCAGTAATAATTTCTTTCATTAAATTTGAAAAAGGTGATTCCAAATCATTTTTCAACTCACTCACAAAAGGTTCTTCAATATCAAAAGTTGGTGCGATAAGATTTTCCATTTCTTCAGCATCTTTTTGAGCTTTCAATTCTTTCCGTTCTTTTAAAGAAGTGGAAAGAATTTCAACTTGTTTGTTTAATTCTTGAATCATGGAAGCTCGGTGTTGAAACACCGAATCATTTTGTTGTAATTGAAATTTTAAAAATTCTTCATTACTAGACTCCTCAAATTGTTGATAATTAGGCTAAACATAAAAGTAGTCATTATGAAAACCCATTTTTTTTTGTTTTTTTAAAGACTCTAAATTAGTGGTTAAAAATCCTAGAAATTCAAAAACAAATTAAAAACAACTCAGAAAACCTCTCCGAAAACAACACCAAATTGATGCTGGGGTTTTTCAGTCATGTTACCTCAGTCAATATTTTCCCCTTAAAAATGCAGTAGAGTGGTGACCATGAGGTTGTTTCACGAAGAGGTTGTAGGCTAAACTGTTAAATTGTCACTTTGTTAATTTGTTTTTGTTAAATGTTAGTGTTAAAACTAAAAGTGGGGATTGAAATGAGTTAGACTAAGTGAAACTATAGAAAATCAGATTATGATAAAAAATCTATATTAGTGATTATAAATCCGAAGCAAGATGGACTGAAAAAAACAAACTAAAGGTAGCAGTGGACAAGTTTCGATCTTCAAACACTCCCTTTATCATTTTCAACAAATGATTTCTGATTAAATTATCCAATGTATACCTCAAGACCTCAAGGTATACACCTATATTGACCAAAAGCCATATCGAGACATCAAATATGGATGTTTATCTGCTTATGGAAGTGATTCGATTACCCAAAGACCTCTGAGCAACCGAAACTAATTGAACCTTTTGTGCTCAATGAAGAGACCTCACCAAAGAAGTTTAAATAATAAGACAATAAATTTACAGGATAAAAAATTTATAAAAATATTGAAGAAAATGGAAATAAGAAAGAAAGAGATCTCCTTCAATCAAACAAACAATTTCCAGGATAATTCAAAAGAGAAATGTTTACAGTTAAATGCACAAACTCAAAATGGGAAATGCCATTAGATCTCCACTACCCACTGCTACATGGAGTTTAGCTCTTCATGGCTTGATTACTTCATGAAAAACTCATCTTATCCAACCAATATTCTCCAGCACAGTCCACTCCCTCCTTCCAACCATCCCTTGAAATGGAGTGAAGATGAGAATATAAAAGAAAGGGGGCGACCAAGGTGCTGTCCAGAATCCATCCTCTGAATGTTGGATTGATTTTCTCCTCCTTCCTTGACGAATCTACACAATTGTGATTCTATAAAGTTATTCAAAAATTAATTCTCCGTCTACCCTCAAAATTTTAAGACATTTTGACCCGTGTAGGAAAATTTATAGCCGATTTATTGAAGTCCTCCTTTTCTATCCGAAGATACCTTTCAAATTCCTCCACTTTGAACCTTACAAAGACCGACTTAATGAGAGAATTTTTCATTTAAATTTAACATGCATGCGCCCCTTTGATTCCTCTCTTCTTTCAAGCTAGAATCACATCATTTGGAGGCATGTAGATGAAGTTATGCCTCATTTATTGAGGTGAGATCAATTCAGTTAGCCAAATTTTTTTCCACAATGACTAATTTATTTAGGCCTAAAAAATTCTAAATCAACACTTGGACCATTTGATAAAGTTGTAGCCCACACTCCAAGGTTTCCTACATAAAAAAAATACACTACTAGAAATTAAAGCTATAGCCACAGACCTATAGCCACAGTTTTATTGGTTCGTGGCTATATCTTTCTAATTGCCACGATTTAATTTAATAACCATGGCTATACCTCGTGTTTTCCTATTTGGTATCGGGGTCCCCGATTCGCTACTCTTGCTCCCTACTTCTTCTCCTCCCGGCTTCTTTTCCACTGGACGATTTCTCCTCCCCGACCTCGCCTGACCGCGACGCCCTCCTCCCCGACCTCGCCTGACCGCGATGCCCTCCTCCCCGATGACTTCTCCTTCTCAGCCTCTCCTCCCCGACCTCTCCTCACAGTGGCACCCTCCTCTCCAACGAACTCTCTCACAGCGACACCCTCCTCCCGACGACCTCTCTCATAGTGACACCCTCCTCCCCGGAGACCTCTCTCACCGCGACACCCTCCTCTCTGACGACCTGTCACCACGGCGCCCTCCTCTCCGACTATCTGTCACCGCGACACCCTCCTCCTAGCTTCCAATCAACGCAGGTATTTTAAAAAATGGGGAAAGTATTTTATCCCATGTATTTTCTCTCATCAGTATGGTCTACTATCAAATGGGCCTATTGTGATATTATGGGTTGTTCTAAATGGGTGGTTTGTAAGAATTCCCAATTGAATATCCGGAGAACTCCATGGATTTCTAGATCCATTATTGACGATGTTTCCAATCCAATAACTCTGAAGGATGTTAGTATTTCTAATTTATAAATTAATCCTAGTATCTGTAATCTATTGCCTCCTCATCTAGCTGTGGATGTTACCTAGTATGATTTCTATGATTGTGATATTTTGGTTTAGATGACAAAAATGGATTGTAAATTCACTAACAGGGATTTCTATTTACATCATAGTGGTGACCTTACTTGCATACCTCCTTGGGTAGAAAGTTTTAGAAAATAATTTATTTCTCCTTCTGATTTGTTGTTGATCTGGAAAATTGGAAATAGCGCTTACCCATACAACGCCTCATTTAGCATACATGAATGCATTTAGCATCAGTCTTCTTCTTGTGCTTAAATGTTGAAGAAACCCAAAAATATTTATTCATCTATTGCAGGTTCAATTATCAGTTATGGAGTTATGTGTAGGGGTTATTTAGATGAAAATTTAATATCCAAACCATTGAAGGGATACTCCTCTCAATGTGTAGAACACCATGCAGTGATCAAATCCATTCCGTTATGGTGGCAGTGACTGTTAGTGTACTTTATTATACTTGGAGTGCAAGAAATGATCTGAAATCTAATAATCACAAATATTCTTTTCAGGATGGAGTTTTGTCCATTCATCATGGAATTATGTTGTCATGTAATATTCAAATTGGGCCAATGACTAATGATGTATTTTATATAGTTGTGTTAGGATAACTTGGTGTTCATGGCAGGGCAATGAATCCATTAGTGCTCAAATCTATTCAGTGGATACCTCCGATTGTAGGTTGGTTGAATGTCAATATTATTGGGGCAGCTTCGGGTGCACCAGGGTCTGCTGGTTGTCGTGGCATTATGGTTGGCATGCTTTATGGTTGGAATCATATTTATCTATTTCTAGGAAAATTCTTAAGGACTGTTCAAGGAATGTACCATAGAGGATGCCCACACCCAGGATTGATTGTCTTCATCTTGCTGAATATATTTCTATTGATGTTACTCATGTCTATAGATAAGCAAACTAGGTTGCTAAGTCTCTTTCTAAAATAGAAATTTTGAAGGTCAGTTTCATCTTTTTTTTATCTTAACATACTATTATTCTAATATGGGGTAAGGTGATTGTCTTGGTGATTTGTATACCCGTTTCTGTAAATCACCTTTGTATGTTTCTATTTTTCACACCTATATATATACCAATCTTAGGTTTTTTCACCTACCACGTGTCAGTATAATAAACCTCCACATCCTAATTTCCATACGTGTCAAGCCTACACACATCCACGACCCTCCTACACTACCAGTCTCTACCATTTTCTCCCCCCTCCTCCCACTCCCACTCAGCCTCCCCATCGTGATTTTCGTCTCCCCCATTTCCATTATCCAGTGCTCCTCCATTCTTCCCCCGCTTGTGATTTCCATCAGATTAACCTCCCACTCCCTTTGTCTTCCTCGTGAGGTTTCCGTCGGTGTGCCGTCCCACTCACGCTGTTGATATCCCATAACCCTCTTCCATTATTCCTTCAGCTTCCCCTCTCTCTCCGTCGCGATTTCACTCTTCCAATTCTTCAGTTTCTTGACCTCCACTGTTCTTCCCACCTCGTCAGCCACCAATTTCACTGACATCAGCGTCTTAATCCTACATTTTTCACTGCATCTCACTACTCCATATTCCCCTCTTCGTACCTCCACCCTGTCGCGACTTCGCTACTCCATGTTCACCACTATTGATCTCCTCCCCATCACAAGTTACCAATTCTGAATCACCTATTTGAAAACCACCACTATTTTTCTTTTCTCCTCGTCTTGCACATTCACCAAGATCGACCTCCCAAATCTACGGTTAGCGCTGCTTCTCGAGACTCCGTCTTCACCTCTTCCGATATCTGCAATCTAGGGTTTCGTAAGCTACTATATTAAGTCTCCCAAATCTAGGGTTTTCAGTCCTTCATGCTCGGCTACTAGGGATCCATCACCGCCAAATACCTTAAATTCCATCCTGTACCTCTGCTACGGTAACTAATAAATCATTCACCGCAAACTACTCCCCCATTTCTCTCTAAAATCCACACTCTTCTACTCAGTGAATTCACTCGGATTGTCCTTGGTTCAGCTCCCGCAATCCCTTCTGCAACAGGTATGTTATCCTAATATCCTTCAATACCTATCCATTCTGTGCATCTTCTATTATGTGCAGGTTAACATAAGGTAATGATAATTTCATAATACTTTATCCTATGTCAATACTTAAAGTATTATTTTTCTTCACTATTTACCATCTTCTGATGACAATAAATTACTATAATTTGACATACAACCATATTAGTATCTATATGCACATTCTAAGTATTATTTGTCTTCTGTATATACATTTTCTATATAATGGGTTCAAATTTAGTTTGAATTTTCATGTTATGTTTGAAAATAATAAACTTCTACTGTGGTTAGTTTTATGTCTGTGATTATATCATCTCGGTTGACTTCCTGCATCTCCTATTCCCTCTTACAACATCTTTGAACTTCAGGTATGTGATAAAATATGTTTCTATTTTTATGTTGAGGTTGTGAATAATGTGTTTAGGAGTTTGTAATATGTTCAAGGAAGAATTTATGTTTTACTAACGGTTGAATTTGTGGGCATTGTGGCGATGTCCAGCAGACAAGAGGGACTTTTGAAATCTTCTCACTTCAGGTATGTGATAAATTTATTGTTTCGCCCTGTGTAGATGAGTTTTTTATAAGATATTACAATTCATTTGTTTTGAGTCAGGAATTTGGGAATCTAATTAATTTTTCTATCATGTTTTTGATCATCACTATTTGGACTCACATCAATTTGGCTTCACCTATATTTGTCTTTACTGTTAGTCTTTTGTATTCACTGTATGTGTTCAAATACTCCCAAGTATTATTTGTCTTCACCATTTACCATCTTCTGATGACAGTAAATTACTATAATTTGACAGCCAACCATAGTAGTATCTATATGCACATTCTAAGTATTATTTGTCTTCTGCATATACATTGTCTATACAATGGGTTCAAATTTAGTTTGAATTTTCATGTTTTGTTTGTCACCATTTTTCACTACTAAAACACTATGATGTCAACATCCATGATAGGGGATATAGTGTAGCAAGTATTAAAAGCACTGCTGGATGACTATTATTTTAATGGATTTCCTTCACAATGTCTCTGAAGGAAACATTATGTACTATTTATGAAGGTGCTCTTAATTTTTTTGAAATCTAGTCTGATATTAGAGGATTTTCTGTTATTTCTATGTTTTTTTATAAACCAGAACCTTCTGTGGCATAACTCAACCTTCTTTTCTGAAACAACCTCTTTTCTAGAAGACATACTTATGTAAAATTTCAGAATATAAATACTCAAACTGATTTCAACTTCAAAGATATTCCATGGGAATGACTTCTTTAATCGCTCAAAAATTCTTCCTTCTCGAGATTTTGGGACTGTTTTCTATGCCCAATGTCTCTACTTTATATAAGATGTCATTACTGGACATGGGATGTCTACTTGTGCTAGCAGGTCCCTGAGGGCTTTACAGGTTTTTCTGTGAACTGGATTTCTTCCTGTTTGTGAAGACTTTTGGGGTTTTACCTCCATGATGTTGTGTTACATGATTTCATTGTTTTTGATGGTTTGCTAGATGTCTTAGCTTGCTCGCACTGGATAGTGGCTTTTTCACCCTGTTCAGTGATCTGCATTGAGGTCTTAATGCTATCCTGGAGTTGCTGCCCTATTTTGTTTGATGATAGGTTTTTTTCTCTTTCCTGGGTTGCTTTCTCGAATGGAATTTCCTTTATTTTCTGAATATCAATTTGACAGCTTTATGGAAGTGCATGGATGTCTTCTTGAGGTTTCAGTTTTGAAGAATGTGAAGGCTTGGCATGGTCGACTTGCTCCTATACAGGCTTCCTGGAATGCATTTTCCACTGGTATGACCTCCTTTTTTAGTTTCACTTATTACTTCTGGTAGTACAAGACTATCATTGGGTAGTGCATGACCTATGAGTATAAGTAGTTATTATAGTATGCATTACCTTCACTCATGACTATGGTATTTTAATACACTTATTCATTAATACAAATTTTTTAGTACCATGTGAACAATTAAATTATTTAATATTCTTTAATAATAATCTTATGAGTTGTTCATTTATTTTTTCCAACAGGTTTTATTCTCTTGATGGTCAAGTTAAACGATTTGCGGGAAAGGTATCTACTAAATATACCAATCTTAGGTATTTCCACCCACCACATGTCACTCTCATAATCCTCCACATATTATTTTTCATATGTGCCAAGCCTACATCCCTCCATGTTGCTCCACCACTCTCTATCTGTACCATTCTATCCCTCTCGCTCCCACTCCCACTTGGCATCCCCATCGCGAATTCCCACTCCCCCATTTCTATTTTCCACTGCTCATCCCTTCATCCTTCCTTGCTGTCTATGGGATTCACCATATTCACTCTCCCCAATCAAGGGTTTCCACAGTTTCACCATTCTCTAGCTTCCCCACCTTCACCTTCTACCCCTCTCATGATTTCCCTCCTCCCTTTTTCTTTCCTCTCCATCCACCACCTCCACCTCCTCCACCTCCTCCAAATCCCGTTCCTGTTTCACCTCTGCTCTAGACATCCCGGTGCTCCTATGATTCCCAATCCAGGTGTCCTCCTCCTTTGATTCCCACTAATCCTATGGTTCCCACTGATGTTTCACCTCCGCCGCTGCTCCTAGGGTTCCCTCTACTCCTCTTCCGCTGTTACTGATTCCCTATATAGATTTTCTCTCTACATCCCATTTCACCTCTGACGTTTCTCCTACGCTTTGCGCTCCTGTTTCCCCTCTGGCGACGCTCTTACGGTTCCTGCTCCCGTCACACCTCATCTGTCACTCATAGGGTTTCTGCTCGTGTTTCCCCTCCCATCATCCTGCAGTACCCGCAATACACTTCCGGTGTCTTCCACGCCAATCTTTCCATCTTCTACTACAGTTCATCTTCCCAAATCCCCTCAACTCATCGTATATTTTCTATTTCTCCTACTATGTCGAATTATTTCACTCAGGTACCCTCAAAATTCACTGCATCCCGTTCCTTGATTCCCTCAAGCGCGTGATTTCCATCCACATCTACTGCTACTCTTACTACTCAATTGAGTTTAGAACAATGTGTTGCTCGCCCCACAACAACTATGTGTTTCTATTCACTATCTAATTATTGTATTCACGGTTAATTTGTTCATTGATCATACTGTGTGTTTCTACTACATATGTGATTTCATATTTATATGTGTTCTAACAGTTCATGATCCTAATATATAATGTTTTCAATGTGTTTTCAAACATAGTATAGAGACAAAATTTCCCTAACTACCTTACATTATTAATTGTATTTTTATATTCTAACTTGTATGACCTATATCAATGTATGTGGCTGTTTAATTTTTCTTTGCAGTGATGGATAAGATGAAGCATATTCATTCCAACTGAGAATGATTTGGGGGATGAAAAAAGAGATCCTATACCATATTATCTCTCAAAATACATGACTTAAATGAAGTAGGTAGTCTCCATTTTAACGTTACCGTATATTATACATACATGTGTTAGGATAAAATGTTTTATTTTTTAGTAGACACAACTATAATGTGAAATGATGCATCATTAATGGGAACCACTAGATAATTGAGACTAACCAACTACACACAACTTCATGTTTGGTCTATATTTTGTGGGTTGATATAGATTAATTCATTTAAACTAACTTTCAATTTTTTTTATCAAAATATTAATCACGTGCTTAGTTCTGTTTAGTTTATTTAGAAATATTTTTTCCAGTAGTTAGCATTTTGATCATAATGTAGATTAAACAAATCATTTTGGTGTAAGATTTTTTCCCTTTATCATTTCAATGCCTTTGGATTTGAATCTTTGTTATTTTGTTAAATGCAGATGGGTCACACTCCTGCTAGAGTTGCATCAATAAATTATTGTTTCTCCGAGGTCTCTAACTGCTGTAAGACTTTCCAGCGATCCTCATCAGAGTTTAATGTATTTCTATTCTATGTTGTGGTTTGATGAAAGAGTCAACTAATTCAGAGGTAAAAAATCTCCAAAGTTTTCATTGTTTTTTCCACTTAGTAAAATCAAACTGCATGAATTTTATACTCCAACAGAATACCTAAATCCCTCATTTTTTATGATAGATATAAGGATGTAGAAAATGTTTGTGATCTTATCCACCTTTGAAAAAATGTTACTATTATGATTTTTGTGCATTCTTCAATTATTTATGTATAATTACATTCTATGATAATATATATATATATATATATCATTCATTATACAATTAGTCACTTCTAAAATAATTACATTCTATTTTATGTAATTTTCTTCATCACTTTGGTGCTACTTTTGTTTATTAATTTAATCATATACATTATAATGAAATTATAGGTTTCTAATTTCATCATAATTACAACTTTAATTCACTTTTCCAGTCACCAATCACTAGAGGAATTCATATTATGAATACTGAATAATCTTTTGCTTCATCCTTAATGTATTAATGTCGTTATTCTGAATCATTTCATTAATTTTATGATACATTAGTTTAAATAGTTCTCATCTATTTTTTATTTTACATGCCTTGAACATTTACTTAGTTAAATTCTATATCAGTTTTTATATATTTTTTGCAATGGGTGTTACAGAAAAGTCTCATTGTTTAGTTAATTTCAGAATTGTCATTTTCTATTTACTGTATATTTTAATTCATAGCTATAATTTGGATCCAATTCTATGATTCATTTACAATTCCATTTTTTTATTTCCTTTTCCATTTGTTTATTTAATTTTTTACATCTGTATTTTTTAATTGTAATTCATTAATTTATTCTATTTTAAATTTAATTAATTAGTCTACTTCAAATAGGACATATCTATCTAATTCAATTATGAAATAAATTGTATAATAATTTTGTTACCTATATTGAATTGAAGAATAGGTGAAACCAAGTTGGAGGGGGTGAATTATAGAAATGATATGGGGCCTCCACTGGGAAGGTAAACAATGCTTTAGATCTCGACCGAGATTCATTTGGGCACTACAAATTTTGATCAAATTACGTTTTTGTGTCTTTTGTGAGGTACCCCAAATGGATCAAGGTTGTGTTTGACATCAATAATTGAACACTGCATCATGAAATATATTACACAGTAATTAATAATGATATATTTTTTATTATTCTGCATACTAATAAAAGTTCATATGGTATATCAAACTCTAATATACATAATTTTTCCCCTACGTTTTTTAGAAAAAACATATTGATCATTAAAAGAATAAACAATAAAATCATTGGAACACACCTCTTTGAAATATTATCCATGTTTAGATGATGTTCAGTTCAAATAATAACACCTTTTAGGGCTTCAACATTACTTTCTGTTACTGCAATGCATAGTTCATTGGGAACTAAATATATTTCTCTTGTAACTACAATTCTTAGGTCATTGGGTACTAAAGAGATCCCTCTTGGTCGATTTTTATGCAATATAGCTATTCTAAGTGCCTATGTACAAGGATCCCCTTGCACGTGCTCATGGCCATGTGGGTGTGTGCATAGGGGCTAGGTGTCCTTGCATGTGTGTGAAGGTGCGTATAACCAGTGGGGGAGCAACAACTTTTAGTTAGAAAGCTCCAAGAGCCGAAGTGGATGGTTTGGTTCCACCTTGAGGTAGGATCCCTCTTCTAGCCTCTTTAATTCAAGAATGCTTTAAATTGAATTTAGCTTCTTTCTTAATTCTACTTAATTATATTGAATTGAATATCTTGAATAAGTGTTCTTTAATATATTTGTTTCATTTGATAAATAAACTCATGTTTTTATAAATAAAGTCATGTTTTTATAATAAATCAATGCCATGATTTTATAATAAAACCCCTCCAACAGAGGTGTGCTATCTTCTAAACCAAAGAGTAGTGATAGTTATTTGTATCATGTTTAGATTTGGTTTGAGTCTTTCATATGCCTCTTGTTTGTGTTTGTTTTGTGGCTAGTTAGTTTTTGTTTTCTTTGAATAATATAAATTGGCTTATCATACTCGTTTAACTCAAATGACATTGCCCGAGTAGGCATATGTCTTGACCATGACACTTTCCTTTTCACGCTTTGAATATTATAAATAAAATTTCCATGTTTATGCAAAGTGAATTGATTTGTAAATGGTTTGCGTAGGGTGTATGATTCTTTTCCATCGTTTTGTTTCCCTTTAGACGTTGCGTCATTGTGCCGCTCACTACAACCTTCTCTTGCGATCCCTTGTTATAGCATATTAAATAATTGATCTGTTCTATCATCTGCCGGTGGGGCAACGGTCAGAATATTTCCCCACCTCCTTCCGCCCCCTTTGCTCCTGGCCGGAAGATGCTGCCCCGCAGATGTTGCTGGACCGGGCCAACACGCTGCGGTCACGCCGCGGTAATGCCTTGATTTGGACCTGCTCCAGGATGACACCCTGCGGCAGTTCATAGTGATAGTATTCTATGAGTCTTGTGATCAATGTTGAGACTAACTAATCACAAATTTCTACCAGTGGGACGACGAACGAAATTTTGCCCCGCCTCCTCCCGTTCCCTTCACTCCTGGCTGGAAGATGCTGCCCCACGGATGTCACTGGACCGGGCCAACACACCGCGGTCACGCCGTGATTTGGCCCTGCTCCAGGACGACACTCCGCGACAGTTTGCAGTGATAGTATTCCATGAGTCTTATGATCAATGTTGAGACTGACTAATCACAATTTTTGCCAACGGGGCGACGAACGGAATGTTATCCCGCCTCCTCCCACTCCCTTTGCTCCTAGATAGAAGATGATGCCCTGTGAATGTCGCTGGACCAGGCCAACATGCCGCGATCACGCCGTGGTAATGCCGTGATTTGGCCCTTCTCCAGGACGACACCCCGCGGAGGTTCGCAATGATAGTATTCCATGAGTCTTGTGATCAATGTTGAGACTGACTAATCACAATTTCTGCCGGTGGGTCGACGGCCGGAATGTTGCCCTGCCTCCTCCCTCTCCCTTCACTCCTAGCCGGAAGATGCTACCCTGCAAATGCTGCTAGACCGGGCCAACACACCGCGGTCACGCCGCGGTCACGCCGCGGTCACGCCGCGGTCATGCCGCGGTAATGCCGTGATTTGACCCTGCTCCAGGACGACACCCCACGACAGTTTGCAGTGATAGTATTCCATGAGTCTTGTGATCAATGTTGAGACTAACTAATCACAATTTCTGCCGGTGGGATAACGACTGGAATGTTTTCCCGCCTCCTCCCGCTCCCTTCGCTCCTGGCCGGAAGATGCTGCCCCGCAGATGTTGCTGGACCGGGCCAACATGCCGTGGTCACGCCGCGGTCATGCCATAGTAATGCCGTGATTTGGCCCCGCTCCAGCCACATCCAGCCCACACCAGCCCCCTTCCACCTTCATTTCAGCCCACTGCCACCATCCCGCAACAACCCCCCCTGCCACCTTTGAATCAGCCCACACCATCCCCCAACACTTGTAACCAGCCCCCTTCCACTAGCATTCCATCCCCCTTCCACTTGCATTCGAGCCCGCACCAGCCCCCAACCACCTGCAATCCATCCCGCACCAGCCACCACACCAGCCACCACACCAGCCACCACACCAGCCACCACACCAGCCACCATACTAGCCACCACCCCCAGCCTCCTTAAAAACACTCATTCCATCCCTCTGCCACCTGAAAAAAAGCCCCGACCACCAGTTCCAGCCCTCACCAGCCCCCGACCTCCTACATCTCAGCCTGCACCATCCCCTGCAACATGCCCAACAACCCCCATCCACCTGAAATCCAGCCCACACCAGCCCTCTGCCACCTATTCCAGCCCGCACCAGCCCCCTTCCATCCCCATGCCGCCTGCCTTCCCACCCGCACCAGCCACTCTAGCCCACACCAACCACCGCACCAACCCCCAGCCTCCTGCATTCCAGGATGCGCGAGAAAAACTCCATGCAAATCACAAAAAGGAAAGTCGAAGGGGGGGGGGGGTGTCCAAGGGATGTACGGGGGGGGGGGGGGGGGGGTATTTAGGGTAGGGGGTAGGGTGTAGGTGGGGTGTCTAGGGGGGCTGTCCAGGGGGGTGTCCAAGGGCTATCCGAGGGGCTGATTTGAAGAGATAAACCCACGAGCAATGGGACCTAACCTCATAGAAATAATTTTGCTAATGATTTTTGGAAAGGTATTCCCAATAGCAATAGCTCTGAAATCCTTTACATCCACAACATTTTCCTTCTTTGGGATTAGGGAAATAAAATTGGCATTGTCTTGTAGGTTTAGACATATATTCTAGAAAAATCCTATGCATTCATAAATTAGGGTTGATCTTTGTAATGTATCCTAGTGTTCAGCCTATGTTCCTAATTTTTTGTTTCAAAATGTCCTAAAGTCGATTCCCTTGAATAGGTTTTAGATTATAGGAATTTTTTGTTGGAAGTTTCTCATTTTCATCAAGAAAGTCATATTTTAAGTTAGATGGAAGAATCTTTAATTCTAGTTCAGTGGGTTTTCTATTAATGTTTTCAATTTTAATTTATCCATGATATCATCCTAAAAATGTAAATTATAAGGGTCATTGATATTTTTGAATAAATCATCAAAACAACTATCATCAAAATAAATTTAATTAGTAGACACCACAATTTCCAGATTAAGTTCATTTTCAAAAATATATTCAACAAAGAGATAAGGTGTTTCCAAAGCTCCTCCTAATCATATCATGTCATCAAACATTTTAATATTTTTTTAAAACAACAGTAGAACTCAAAATGGTTTAATGTAAATAGATATTGATCCTCATGGGGATATTTAATTGAATCAAGAATATTAAAATTCACTTTATATTCTCCAAAATTCCTTGAAAGGGTTCCATTATTAACATTTATTGTTGTTTCAGAATCCTTGATAAATGTTCAGCCTAGAATGATAAGGTAATGAACCTTAATTCTTTATTCCTCCATTTTTAGAATTTAGAAATTATTTGGGAATGAAAATATATGTACACTTACCAGAAATAACCTTAAAACTCAAATTGGAAAGCCAATGGTTCGGTTAGAAAGCTATACAACTAATCGAGTGGGTTTGATCTATCCTATATACATGGAAGAATAAAAAAAAGGGAATTACATTAATAAATGATAAAAAATCACACAGTGTGTTGGAAAAAGTGAGTTCTCATATGGAGAAAGGGATAGTGAAAGTATATGGGTTGGGGAATTTCTTAGATATTTTTAGGGTAATAAGAGCAGAGAAATTTCTATATAAATTTAACTTTTCATTACCTTGTAGTCACCTCTTCCCAATGTATATATATTTGATAAATTTTACATGCCTTGGGATTTTTCAAATGTATTCCAGTAAAGGAATATTGATTTCTATGTTTTTGAATATCTCCATAATCATTTTCTATATTGTCTTATTTGGTTATCTTGGGTGGTTTTAATCTATATGGGAAGGGAGGTTGGGGTTGATTTGAGTCTCCCACTATATTTTCACCCTTATACTTCTTCAATGAAGGTTTTTGCACTTGTATTACTTCTTGAGGTTCATTTCTAGGGATAAATTCTTCATATTTAGTGGTTTTTACACTTCTAGTTTTAGATTAAAATAGGGGTGCATCACTATTTTTATCTATTTTCTACTCCTTAATGAAATGGAACAAACATATACTTTAGTGTTATAATTTGGTTAGGTAGGAAGATTACCTAATACTTGATTTACAAGTTTATCGAGAGTATAAATAGACTCTACAAATTGTCCATTCATCTATTAAGTTTGGATCCATGAGTAGAGAGAGTAGTTTTTTGATTGTTTTGTGACACCATGACTTGTATCAGCATGTTCTTCATGGAAGGTTCTTGAGTGTGTCTTTTTTGGTAACTTATAGAAGTATGAGAGTGGATTATTTGAAAAGGTTATGGTGGGAAACACTACTGGAAGGGTGGTATTTGATGTTGTTGGTTCCTAACTAAATATTGATTTTTGGAATATTTTTTAATCCTCTATTTTTTTGGTTTTTGTTAGTATTGTCTTTGGTATATGGAATCTAAAATTTCAATTTCTTTAACTTGAGGGAATGCATAGTGTGGTGGTCCTGAGAGTAAAAAATTTGGAAAAGTCTTAGAGCTGTAGTAGGTTTTATCTCTTGTACCTTGTTCAAAGCTAAATTTCTCAGAGGATATGTTATTTATTTAATTTTATTTTTATGTAAAGTGGATTTATAACTTTAACCACATGCACTCCTCTTGTTGTAGTCCCTGTAAAAATTCACTAGTAGTTTTGGTAAATTCTATACACCACTTATTTAACTTAGGTAGGGTACATGTATATAAGTTATCCTCTAGAGGAATCATTTAGTAGGTTTGAGTCACTATCCATTAATCCTTGGTAAAAGTATTCTAAGAAATAGTGATTTTCATAAATCTAGTGCGGGAAGGATGCATACAGATTCTTGAATCACACACACACACACACACACGCACCCACCCACACACAAGTTTCCAAAATCCATCACCCATCCAAAAGTCTAGCTTTATCCAAAGAAATAGAACCACTGAACCCCCAGCCCCACAACCAACATCAACCAACCAGACCAGCATCCCTATCCAAACAAAGCCTAGAGTGAAAGACCTATAGACAACCATGCCACATAATGGCCACTACACCAACACCTACTTGAACAAGAACCCTAAACCAAACTAGATCCAACCACAATAAGAACCTATAGTAGACACAACACCCAAAATATTAGCTAGAAACCAAATCATCCTCAGACCACCATCTGGCCCATCCATCACCATCTGAACACCTTGCATCAAAATGGACCACCCCACCATAAGAAAGTCTAAAAAACCAGTAGTCAACTAGTACCATCCATCTGAAGTGCCCCACATCACCCACGCCTAACCCATCATACAACCTAAAGAATCCCCAAGTGATCCAAATGTGACCTAATACCCACCCTGAATCCAACACCTCTAGACCCACCAAGTAGTCAACATGAACCCACCCTAGAAAGAGAACCACTCATCTACCATAAACATGCCTCCCAACCTATAGCATCTAGCATCTCAAGGGAATTTTAGAACATCCAACATAGAAATACCTACACCATCAACAACCAGAATACACAAAATGGGGAAACTGAGCACAAGCCAACTGAACTTACTCCAAACACTACTAGAAAAGGGGGCATTGGAGCCCCCCAGACTCGGGCGACCGCCATTGGCGGTCGCTATAGCTCACCATTAGCGACCGCCAATGGCGGTCGCTAACCTGCCTAAAAAAATTCGGGGGGTTTCTGCGCCCCCCCCCCCGCGCCCTCGATCTCCCTCGATCTCCCTCGCCCTAACTCCCTCCCTCGCTGCCCTCCCTCACGCCGCCCTCCCCTCCCCCGCCGCCCGGCCTCCCCCGCCGCCCGGCCTCCCCCGCCGCCCGGCCTCCCCCGCCGCCCGGCCTCCCCCGCCGCCCGCCCTCCCCCGCCGCCCGGCCTCCCCCGCCGCCTGCCATCCGGCCTCCGGCCGCCGCCCTCCGCCCTCGGGCCTCCGGCCGCCGCCCTCGGGCCTCCGGCCGCCGCCCTCGGGCCTCCGGCCGCCGCCCTCCGGCCTCTCGGCCCTCCCCCCCCACCCCGGACGGCACCCGCACCCCGGACAGCCCCCGACGCGCACTCCGGACCGCCCCCCGCACCCCGGACGCCTCCCCGCACCCCGGACAGCACCCCCCCGCGCACTCCGGACCGCCCCCCGCACCCCGGACGCCTCCCCGCACTCCGGACAGCCCCCCTGCACTCGGACACCCCCCCTCCGAACCCGGACAGCCCCCCCGCACCCCGGACAGCCCCCCCCCCCGCACTCGGACACCCCCCCTCCGAACCCGGACAGCCCCCCAGCACCCCGGACAGGCCCCCCGCACCCCGGACACCCCACCCCGCACCCCCGACAGCCCCCCTGCACCCCAGACAGCCCCCCTCCCCCGCACCCCGGACACCCCCGCACCCCGAACACCCCTGCCCGCACCCCTAACAGGCCCCCGACACCCCGGACACCCCTCCCCGCACCTCGGACAGCCCCCCCCCCCCGACCCCGGACACCCCCCCCCCTCGCTGCCCGTCCCCCGTCCCCTCACCGCCTCCTCTCCTCCAGCTCCCCGCCGCCGCCGCCGCCCGTCCCCTCCCTTGCCGCACCGCCTTTGGCTCCGGCTCCCCTTCGCTGCCTCCTCTCCCTCGCAGCACCGCCTTCGGCTCCCCTCCCTTTCAGGTTTGTAGCTCAATCAGGTAACATGATCTTTCAGTTACATTATTATTTTATCAATGGTTCATAAACAAATGGTTAATATTTATTTTGAATATAGTTGATTTGAAAAATGTAAATGTAATAAGTATTGTGTAAATGTTTGTTATACAGATATTATTATGGATAAGAGTTGGATTGATCTTCCAAATCGAACGTCTAGAGAATATTTCAATGGCATTATGCAGTTTATTGACTTCACGAGAGGATTTGAAAGTGACTATATTAGTTGTCCATGTAGAAAATGTGCTAACAGATATCAATTCACACGAGATACTGTGAGGGAGCACCTTTTCTTTAATGGATTTCTGAAAAATTATAAGATTTGGACTCGTCATGGAGAAGAATATGTTCGTTGTCAAAACACAGATGCAGCTCAGATGGATGTTGATGCAAGGATGACTGATCCAATGCATGAAATGCTTACTGAAATGGTACGTTGGTTTGATCCTGAAGGCATTGACATCCAGAATCTTGAGACCGGTGAGATAAATCTTCGCTCTGGTGCAGATCGTGATTCGAGGAGGTTTTATGAAGTACTTGATGATGCGAAAACAGAATTATATCCTGGATGTACTTCTTACAATAAACTGTCGTTTATCGTGGAGTTGTTTCATTTGAAGACTTTGAATAATTGGTCAGACACATCATTCGACATGCTTTTGGTTTTATTGAAAAAAGTTCTTCCTGTCGACGCTAATATTCCTGAGTCGTATTACTATGCTCGTAAGTTGACAGAGAACTTAGGTTTTACATATGAGACTATAGATGCATGTGCAAACAACTGTATGTTGTTTAGAAATGAAACTGCTCATTTGGATATCTGTACGGTTTGTGGCGCTTCCAGGTGGAAAGAGAACAGGGGGAATAAGACTCATCAAAGTCAGATTGCGATACAGGGGAAACCGATTGTCGTAAAGCAAATGCGTTACTTTCCCCTTAAACCGAGGTTGAAAAGATTTTTTATGTCATCTAAAGTTTCTAATTTAATGAGATGGCATGCAGAAAGAGTTCATGAAAGTGACATGTTAACCCACCCGGCAGACTCTCATGCATAGAAGGATTTTGATAAGAGACATCCCGACTTTGCTAAAGATGTTCGTAATGTCCGATTGGGATTGGCAGCAGATGGTTTCAATCCATTCAAGTCTATGGTTGGTGCAACTCATAGCACATGGCCTGTGGTGTTGGTTCCATATAATCTTCCTCCGTGGATTTGTATGAAGCAACAATTTATATTACTTTCCACTCTTATTGATGGACCTAAAAGTCCGGGGGATAAGATTGATGTTTACCTTCAGCCATTGATTGATGAGTTGAATGAATTTTGGGGCGATGGTGTGATGACTTATGACTGCGAAATGAATGAAATGTTCAAACTGCATGCAACTTTATTGTGGAAAATCAATGACTTCCCAGCTTATGCAAATTTATCAGGCTGGAGTACGAAAGGGGAATTTGCTTTCCCTTGTTGCAATAAAAGTAAAAAATCTGTATGGATTAAACATTCCAAAAAATGGGCATACATGGGTCACAGGCGTTTTCTCCCTCCCCAGCACAGGTTCAGAAAGGACAGAGTGGCATTTGATGGTTCTAGAGAGTTCAGCCCAGCACCAAAGATCATGACAGGAGTCGAAATGTTATCGCAGATTGAGGAAGAAAACATCCGCACGGTATATGAAATTCAGGATTTGGTGGCTCCTCCAGTACGTAATATTCGTGCTGCGGGTAGGCAGCGCAGTCATAATTGGAAAAAGAAAAGTATTTTTTATAGTCTTCCGTATTGGAAAACTAACATGTTGAGGCATAATTTGGATGTCATGCACATTGAAAAAAATGTTTGTGATAACATATTGTGGACCATTTTAGGTGTCAGTGGAAAGTCAAAGGACCATGTTAATGCACGCCGTGATTTGGAAGAAATGGGTTTAAGGAAACAGTTGCATTTACAGTTAGCTAAGGGAAACAAGGCATATATGCCTGCTGCACAGTATTCGATGACTACAGAGGAGAAAGAGACATTTCTTTCCATTTTGAAGATGGTCAAGGTGCCTGATGGTTACTCTTCTAATATTTCAAAGTGTGTGAATCTGACGAGCAAGACATTGCAAGGGTTGAAAAGTCATGACAATCACATATTACTTCAGCAGTTGATTCCAATCGCAATTTGTGATTGTTTATCCCCCAATGTTGTTCATCCCTTGATTGAGATGAGTAATTTTTTTAGACAGCTTTGTTTAGGAAATCAACGAATGAGTGATTTAAAAAGTTTGCAGGACCGAATTGTACTTACGCTTTGTCACTTTGAGAAACTTTTCCCCCCCTCATTTTTCGATGTTATGGTCCACTTGACAGTGCACCTAACTGATGAAGTAATGGCTGCTGGTCCAGTGCAATTCAGGTGGATGTATCCTATTGAACGGTATTTGAGTACATTGAAAAGATTTGTACGCAACAGAGCTCGTCCAGAGGCATCAATAGCCAATGGTTATTTGATGGATGAGTGTACTACCTTTTGTGCAGAATATCTTACGGATGTTGAAACAAAATTAGATAAGCCCTCTCGGATTCATGATGGTCCAGTTGGAGAAGGAACCACATTTGATATGGACAACATCGAGTGGATACAAGCACATCGATATATCTTGTTCAATACTCCATCAGTTGCACCATTAATGCAGTAAGTATCTTATCAATGTGCTTGTATAACTTTTACATGTTTTCTTTGCATAAGTTGATCTTTTAAACATCACGTAATCATTTGCAGGAAACACATTAATGAGATAAAAGAAGAGATGCATCGTGCGACTGAGTTGCAAATTCAACAATCTCATTATGCGGCATTTCATGATTGGTTCAAGGATTATGTATGTATAAATTGATTTTCATTATGAGTGAAGTATTAAACTAATTCTTTCTGCATATATCAGTATTGATTTTTATAAATTATGTAGGTTCGTAAGCTGAGGGAGTTAGGGGACCCCATGCTACCTGAAGTATTTATCCAACTGGCTGAGGGTCCATCTATAACGGCTCGTCGTTATAAAGCTATTGATGCTAATGGTTTTCGATTTCGCATTAAAGATGTTGACGACAAACGAGCAACACAAAACAGTGGCATCGGTTGTCCCTTTGTCGATTCTGGTTATTACTATGGTCAATTGATAGACATCATTGAAGTTGTATACACACACGGTTTGAAGTACATATTGTTAAAGTGTAATTGGGTTGATCCAGTGCGTGGATGTAAAGTCGATCAATATCAGTTTTCATTGGTGAATTTTAACTATATGTTATACAGAAATAATGAACGAGTTGAGAATGAACCTTTCATCTTGACATCACAAGCGGAACAAGTATTCTTCGTTACTTTGCCTTCGGATCCAAGTTGGCAAGTTGTTGTCAAAATGTCTCGGCGAGGAGTGTTTTTATTTGAAGAAGATGAACCCGAGACTGTTCCGTTTGTTTACCAACAACTTGATCAACATACCGTAGTTCAACGTGAAGAAGATATTTATTGGGTCAGAGCGGCTGTTGAAGGAGAAACGGTCGATTTGCATGCTTAATGAAAGGTATAATTGTTTTCCCGCTATTCAGTAGAATGTCCTAGGATATCATAAATTATCTAATCATTTTATAAATCCTTATAAGTTTTAATCCTCACTTTTGTAAGTTAATTCAGTCATAAATATTTAGGTTGATTAACTTTCTGATTTTTTAAAATTCATTCACTACTAATTATTCAATCCATTTTTTGTTTGATTAACAGTTGTACAAGTTTGATTTATTAAGAACAATCCAATTTATCTTTTAAACACTTTGGACTCATTACTGATATTTTGTATGATTGCAGACATGTCAGGGGAAGAGGCAGAAAATCCACATCATCCATCTGAGGCATCTACGTCTCAGGGTCGAGGTATGTTTGACAGTCATTCTCTATATTATTTATGTAATTAACACATATATATATATATATAACATTTGTCAATTTATATATAAAATTGTTTTCAACAGGATCAGACTCGGCTGCTTCTTCCTCTCGCAGGAGAGGCCCTGGTCGTGGCATATTAGCATGGAATTCCAACACGACGATAGATGTTTCATTTGATGAGGTATTTCATCCCGTGGGACCGAATGCCCCGACATTTATTCGTCAGCTGGGTCATATCATACGTGACCCACATCGATTTCCATTGACCACGCGTGATTGGGCTTCTATCCCTCAGGACACATTAGATCGTCTATGGAGGGAGGTTCAGGTAAGAAAATAATTTTACTTTATTTTCTATTTATAAATAATACTAATATGTTTGATTATTTTCATTATAGCAAAATTTGAAAGTATGCCCTGAAGAGTTTCGGCCCGTGTGTATGAGAAAATGCCGTAAGCTGTGGAAAGATTATAAAGGCAAAGTGAAGAGGGACCACTGGGTACCAAATGTGGGTGCCCCTGACATTTTGGAAAAAGTCCCGAGAGGTGTCCTCCCGGCTCAGGGGCGTGACTTGGTTGCATATTGGTCTACTAAGGGTGTTGCGGTTTGTATATTAATTATTTTGCTGTATATATATTTTCAAGAATATGTGATTTGTTTGAAATTTGAATGAATTGAATGTAGGAGGTGTCAACACGCCATTCGGAGAATCGAGCGTTGCAGGGACCAGCTCACAGGCTCGGGACTCGTCACGTGTCTCAGATCCGACATGAGGTATATATTATTCACTTTTTAATTTATTAATTAATATGGTTTTGTGTTTATATTCTTTTAATATACAGTTGCGAGGGCAAGGTGCAGCAACTGATAAAATGTCGGTGTGGATAAGGACTCGTGATCGGAATGATCCAGAGGTTGCAGCATTGATAGTAAGTGTCTGTACTTACCAATAATTACATAAATCTATATATTAACATATATATATTTATATATATTTAAATATTTCACAGGATCAATTTGAAGCTGAGTTAGAACATCTGCCAAAGGACCAGCGACAGCTTCCCATGCGACGGGATGAGATCTTTCATCGCATTATTGGTCGGGACGGGCATGGCTATAGTTTGACCTATGGAGCAGGGATTCCTCGTTCTGTAGTGTCACGCGCTGCGGTTGTCGGTCCTGCTGTTGCTCATATGACACAGCAGATGTCATATTTTGAGGCACGACTGCGCGCTTCCGAGGAGACAAATGCGCAATTGACAGCTGAGGTTAGAGCACTGCGGGAATATGTGCATCGAGCTGATGGTACAGGGGATCATACGACGCAGGTATATACTGTATTTATTTATTTAATTTAAATTATTTTTGTTATTAAAATATTTATAATGTTTATTTGTTGTAGGCACCTGGCCCACCAGAAGGAGGTAGCAGTGATGGCAACGCGTGACGCACCATATATTCACGAGATATGTTTTTTGTTTTTACTGGTAGGGTTGACATTGATGTACTGTATTTATTCATTTAAGTAATGCATTATTACCATCCATGGTGGTCTTTTAAATATTTTATACACATATTGAGTTTTTGATCAGATAATCTTGAATGATTCTACATTTGAAAAAGTCGAACTAATTCCAACAGATCAATAAATCTGATATTATAGATTATGTATTATTAATATATTTTTTATAAATTTCTGTATGGTATCGATAAAAGAAATATGTATTAATTAGATGTTATCACTTTTATTTTTCACTTTTGTAATCAATGGGATGACCTTTGCACCCCCGGAGAACCCCCCGCACCCCCGTACTGCCCCCCGCCACCCCCGTACAGGCCCCCGCCACCCCCGTACAGCCCCCCGCACCCCCGTACAGCCCCCCCCGCACCCCCGTACAGCCCCCCGCACCCCCGTACAGCCCCCCCGCACCCCCGTACAGCCCCTCGCACCCCCGTACTGCCCCCCGCCACCCCCGTACAGCCCCCCGCCACCACCGTACGCCCCCGCACCCCCGTACAGCCCCCCGCACCCCCGTACAGCCCCCCCCCCCCCCGCACCCCCGTACAGCCCCCCGCACCCCCGTACTGCCCCCCTCACCCCCGTACAGCCCCCCGCCACCCCCGTACAGGCCCCCGCCACCCCCGTACAGCCCCCCGCCACCCCCGTACAGCCCCCCGCCACCCCCGTACTGCCCCCCGCCACCCCCGTACAGCCCCCCGACACCCCCGTACAGCCCCCCGACACCCCCGTACAACCCCCCGCACCCCCTTACAGCCCCCCGCCACCCCCGTACAGCCCCCCTCCACCCCCGTACAGCCCCCCGCACCCCCGTACAGCCCCCCGCACCCCCGTACAGCCCACCCCCCCCGCACCCCCGTACAGCCCCCCGCACCCCCGTACAGCCCCCCGCACCCCCGTACAGCCCCCCGCCACCTCCGTACAGGCCCCCGCCACCCCCGTACAGCCAGACGACACCTCATTCGGAGGTGCCGTGTGACCGCGGCGGCCGGAAACGCGTTTCCGGTGCCGTTAAACACCAAAACGGCGTGCGGTGGTCCGATTCGGAGCAAACGTGCTCCGAACGACCTGAAACCGCACGGGAACGATAGAAATATTATTCCTGAGATGCAGGAGGAGGCCGCACGTCCATCGGACGTGCGGTGCGCGCGGCACGTCCGATTGTGTCGTTTTCAGCAGCGCGGCGCGCGCTGAAATGGCGCGTTGGGGGGTCAAAACCACCCGAACGACCTCCGAATGCCACGAAACCGTACGACAACATCCGGGGCGTGAATTGTGAAATGGTCGGCCAGACGGCACCTCATTCGGAGGTGCTGTGTGACCGCGGCGGCCGGAAACGCGTTTCCGGCGCCGTTAAACACCAAAACGGCGTGCGGCGGTCCGATTCGGAGCAAACGTGCTCCGAACGACCTGAAACCGCACTGGAACGATAGAAATATTATTCCTGAGATGCAGGAGGAGGCCGCACGTCCATCAGACGTGCGGTGCGCGCGACACGTCCGATTGTGTCGTTTTCAGCAGCGCGACGCGCACTGAAATGGCGCGTTGGGGGGTCAAAACCACCCGAACGACCTCCGAATGCCACGAAACCGTACGACAACATCCGGGGCGTGAATTGTGAAATGGTCGGCCAGACGGCACCTCATTCGGAGGTGCCTTGTGACCGCGGCGGCCGGAAACGCGTTTCCGGCGCCGTTAAACACCAAAACGGCGTGCGGCGGTCCGATTCGGAGAAAACGTGCTCCGAATGACCTGAAACCGCACAGGAACGATAGAAATATTATTCCTGAGATGCAGGAGGAGGCCGCACGTCCATCGGACGTGCGGTGCGCGCGGCACGTCCGATTGTGTCGTTTTCAGCAGCGCGGCGCGCGCTGAAATGGCGCGTTGGGGGGTCAAAACCACCCGAACGACCTCCGAATGCCACGAAACCGTTCGAAAACATCCGCGGCGTGAATTGTGAAATGGTTGGCCAGACGGAACCTCATTCGGAGGTGCCGTGTGACCGCGGCGGCCGGAAACGCGTTTCCGGCGCCGTTAAACACCAAAACGGCGTGCGGCGGTCCGATTCGGAGCAAACGTGCTCCGAACGACCTGAAACCGCACGGGAACGATAGAAATATTATTCCTGAGATGCAGGAGGAGGCCGCACGTCCATCGGACGTGCGGTGCGCGCGGCACGTCCGATTGTGTCGTTTTCAGCAGCGCGACGCGCGCTGAAATGGCGCGTTGGGGGGTCAAAACCACCCGAACGACCTCCGAATGCCACGAAACCGTACGACAACATCCGGGGCGTGAATTGTGAAATGGTCGGCCAGACGGCACCTCATTCGGAGGTTCCGTGTGACTGCGGCGGCCGGAAACGCGTTTCCGGCGCCGTTAAACACCAAAACGGCGTGCGGCGGTCCGATTCGGAGCAAACGTGCTCCGAACGACCTGAAATGAGATTATTTCTTGAATCGAAGTTTTTAAATTATTATAGCACAATGATTTGATATTATATATATATTAAATATATATTAAATATATATTAAAACATTTAAAATATATTATATATATATATATATATTTAAAATATTGTATTTAATAGTATATATATGAATATTTTTACACACACACACATATATATATATATATTTATATTCAATTCAATAAATTTTTTTTTTAATTTTTTTTTTATAATAGCGACCGCCATTGGCGGTCGCTAAAGGCCTCTAGCGACGAGGCAACAGAGACCGCCAATGGCGGTCGCTGCGCGGCCGCTAAAGCCCTTTAGCGACCGCCAATGGCGGTCGCTAATGGGCTTATTTATAGTAGTGAAACCACCACCTGAAGATCCACCCCAAACTATATCCACCACACTAGAAAATCAAGAGAACTATAAGCCTACAATAGTAATCCAAAACAAAGAAGAGACACCAAAAATCCAACCCCTATGCACCCAAAACATGTTACCAAACATAGTATAAATCACAAACCAACCAGCACCATGCACCATGTAAGTGTATCCTGTACTACACCATGTAGAAAAATCCAAATAGCAACACCACCAGCTAAAACCCATCTTCAAAGGTCCTATAATTCTAAACAGAAACACAAAACTCACAACCTCACCTCCTAAATCCTCCACAAGAAACCTATAACCCCACTATGATAATCTCTATATGTCTCTATTGGATAAACCCAACATCTCCCATCCTAAACCTTAAGAAGCATCCAAAGTAGGGGGGGCTTCTGTCCAGGGGGGTCCAGCAGGGGGGGGGTTCTGTCCAGGGGGGATGCTATCCAGGGGGGTCCAACAGGGGGGGATGCTGTCCAGGGGGGTCCAGAAGGGGGGGCAGCTGTTCAGGGGGGTCCAGCAGGGGGGGAGTTGTTCAGGGGGGGTCCAACAGGGGGGGTCTGTCCAGGGGGGGCTACTGTCCTTGGGGGGGGGACTGTCCAGGGGGTCTAGAAGGGGGGGGGGGGGGCAGTTGTTCAGGGGGGTCCAGCAGGGGGGGCAGCTGTTCAGGGGGGTCCAGCAGGGGGGGGGGGGCAGCTGTTCAGGGGGGTCCAGCAGGAGGGGGTTTCTGTCTGAGGGGGGGGGGGCTGCTATCCAGGGGGGGCTGCTGTCTAGGGGGGTCCAGCAGGGGGGGGTGCTATCCAGGGGGTCCAGTAGTGGGGGGGGGGCTGTTGTCCAGGGGGTCTAGTAGGGGGGGGGGGTCTGCACTATTCTTGTTTATTGAGTTATATTATTTGTGAATATTCTAAGATGTTTTGTTTTACCATAATTTTAGGGGATGATCACTATTATGTTATACCTTGTGTTGTAGGTACTTTTGAGCTAGTTCCAGACTTCTTTGATAGTTTGTCTTATAGGGAGACTCATGTAAGTGCAGTTATGTGTTTTTTTATATTTGGATTTGTTTAATTCTTATTATATAAGTAGCTTTCGTGTATAATTTAATTTGGAGGGGACTGGCAGGGGGGTAGGGGGGAAACTGGCGGGGGGGAGGGGACTGGAAGGGGGTGCAAGTTGGGGCTGGTAGGGGGGTGCAAGTGGGGGCTGGCAGGGGCAGGGGGGAGGGGAAACGGGTGGGGTGGGGGTAGGACTGGGGGGGGGGGGGTCTGGGGGGGTGTCTAGGTTCTGGGGGGGGGGGGTTCCAGGGTCTGTCTAGGAGGGTGGGGGGTGGCTGTCCAGGGGAGTGGAGGTCTGGTCTGTCCAGGGGGATCTGTCCAGGGTCTGGGGGGGTGTCTAGGGTATTTGGGGGGGGGGTCTAGGTTCTGGAGGGGGGGGGGGGGGGTTCCAGGGTCTGTCCAGGAGGGTGGGTGGGTGGGGGGAGGTGGCTGGACAGTCCAGGGGGATCTATCCAGGGTCTGGGGGGGGTGTCCAGGGTCTGGGGGGGTGTCCAGGGTCTGTCCGGGGGGGGGGGGGGGTGTCCAGGGTCTGTCTGGGGGGGGGGTGTCCAGGGTTTGTCCGGGGGGTGTCCAGGGTCTGTCTGGGGGGGGGGGTGTCCAGGGTCTGGGGGGGGGGGGGTGTCTAGGGTCTATCTGGGGGGGGGGTGTCCATAGTCTATCCAGGAGGGGGGATGTCCAGGGGGGGCTGTCCAGGGGGGGTTATATAGGTTGGGGGTGTCCAGTGTCTAGGAGGGAGGGGTCTGCAGGGGGGGGGGGTCTGTCCTGGGGGGTGCCCAGTAGGGGGGGGGGGGTGCAAGGGGTGTCCAGCAGGGGGGGTGCTGTCCTGGTGGGGTTGTCCTAGGGGGGGGGGGGGTCTGTCCAGGGGGTGGGGTCTATCTAGGGTGGGAAGGGGGGCTGTAGAGGGAGGGGTGCATGGGGGGATTTAAGGTGCAGGTGGGGTTCAAGGGGGAGAGTGGGGGGATTTGCAGAGGGCGGTGGGGAGGATGCAAGGGGCCAGCACCATCTGAACGATGCTGTTTTTTTACGAAATGTGTAGGCCTATAGCCACGGTTTTAAATCGTAGATATAGGTCTACAACCACGATTCCTAATCGTGGCTATATGTCTATAGCCACTTTTGCAATCGTGGCTATAGGAGATGAGTGATTTTAGCCAATGCCACGGGTTGAAAACCGTGGCTTTAGGGTTGTTGCAACGGTTGGAACCATGGCTATAGGGCTATAGCCATAGTTCAAACCGTGGCTAAAGGGATATAGCCACGTTTGGGAACTGTGGCTATAGGTTTTACCCTATAGCCACACCAATACTAGCCACAGTTGTGGGAACTGTGGCTATAACCTATAGCCACAATTTTTGGGCCTATAGCCACGGTTTAAAACTGTGGATATAACCTGATTTTGTAGTAGTGATAATTTATACAATTGTATCATTATTAAAAGAGTTATGCCCAAAATAAAAGTGTTGAAAAACTGTTAAAATTCTAGAAATAGGAAATTTTCACAATTTAGCTCAAAACACTATAAGATTCAAAAAATGATGCAATTTCACATAAAAGGATAATTTTGTGGGGATATAATCATTTAAATACACATTAAATATATCTAAAATCCCATCTCTGTCATATTTTATCAAGAAACACCTTCCCAACCACACATTTACAAAATGTAAAGTCAGGATATCATTTCTGATATAGAGTATGTCATCCACATACAATATCAGAAATAATACAACACTCCTTCTATCCCACTTGTTATCACAATAATCATTCACAATATTTATGAAACAAAAATCTTTGAATACATCACCAAATTAGATGTTCTAACTCCAAGAAGCTTACTTCAACCCATAAATGCACCATTGCAACATGAAAACCTTAGCATGCTCATTTAGAACTTCAAAACCTTTGAGATATATTATATACACATCCTTGACTAAATTATCCTTTAGGAAAGAAGTTTTAACATCCATCTTATATATATCATAATCACAATGAGCTACTATGGTATGCAATATTTTAATGGAATTTATTATCACAACTGGTGAAAACATTTCTTTATAATCAATACCATGAATTTTTTTATAACCCATTGCCACGAGAAGAGATTTATAGGTAAATACTCTACCATCCATGTCATTTTTCTTATAGAAAACCCACTTACATTGTAACATCTTGTTCCTATTTTCAGGTATTCCTAAACCCCTTTTTAATCATTCTTTGGTTGAGTTTCTTTTAAGGATGTTTCAGGTGAAAATTTGATTTTTTTAAAGTTTCTAGTCTGTGCATGGTTGGCGCACGGTTTTCCCAAACTATGCACCTTGCTAGTGAAAACCATGAAAACCTAGATAGTGAGAGTTTTCACGGTTGGTGCATGGTTTGACAAACCATGCACCCACCTAGGAGAAACCATGAAACCCCATTAAAATGGGAACATAGTTAGGGAACATGGTTTGTCTAACCATGCGGCCCTGCCTAGCTAACCATTTTTAATCCAAAAATTAGTTTTAAAATCCTGAAATCCTCCTTTTAGGTGCCCGACAGACCTATTCGAACCCAAGCATTTTCTTCTTACTTGGAAGCTATTGAGAGGTGATTTTGGCCCCTCTACACCCTTTTAGAAGAAGATCGAAGCTTATAGGACAATATTCGATCTTTACCTGATAGGTTTCCTCTTCCCGTTATCTTTCTTCTGCATTCTCTTCTTTCCTCCCTAGGGTTTTTTAGATCTCCGTGTTGATGGAGGATAAAATATCCATTATTTTAGATCTTGAATCTAGGGTTGATTCTTGGATCTTAATTGCTGAAGTTCTTCATCGGGATTTCCTGATTAGGGCTTTGTATCTCAAGATCCCGTGATCCCAAGGTAGGTGGTTCTGTTATGATGGTTAATTTTGATTAACCCTAAATTGCTTGATTTAAATTCATTTATTTTATTAAAATATAATTTCTTGAAAAATTTATTTCATTTGGTTGATTAAAAACCCAATTCCATTGATTTGGGGGATTTGGATTTGATTTGGCATGAAATTAGGAAACCCCCCAATTTTATTGAATTGAGACGTGTTTATGAAATTGATGGAAAAATGTGGAATTTAAATTGTTTAATTTAAATTTTGAAAATGATTTGATAAAATTGATTTCAAGTTAGAATTTGAAAAAAATGGATTGAAATGATTTTGATAGAAACCCATTGGATTTATCTTGAAAATACATTATTTGATTAAAATCCCATTTTGGTATTTAAATGGAAAATTGACATATTTGAAATAGGAGAATGAGATGAGTTGTATTTTAAGAAGTTTTAAAATAAATTTCCCATCAATGATTTTTATTAGAGCACATGTAATCCTAGGTGGTTAGTGTGTTATTCGGGAAAACACTATGTGATTTACAATACTAACAATACACATACATCAGGTCACATCCCCAATGGGATGGTGACCTGTTCTCTTTGGTTAGTATCAAGTGGGATGTGTGTACACATATTGCCGTGACAACTATTTGAATGTGAGGGAGTCCCATAGCCTAGAACTATCATACCTTTTGGTAGATGAACATGTTTCTCACTTGTTTGTATTTGATATATATATATTCCAATGTTTGTAAACTGTTTACCATGACTTCTAAATTTATATAAAAAATTTTATATAAAATTTTTGTTAAGCCATTTTTTAAAGTATTTTCCATCCTTTAAATTGTAAAGCATGATTTTTTAAATATGATTTTGAAATTACATGCCTGTTTATTTAAATTTTAAAGGTTTATTGGGTTCATTAAATGTTGAAATCTTATTATGGAATACTTTGTGAGACCCTACTGGTATTTTAGCTCACACCCTACCTATGCCTGTGGGTGTTTGTAGGTTTTCTTCTTCCAGGTTTGACCAAGGGTAAGGAGCCACTTGTAGGTGGTAATAGCTGTTGATCCTTGGTCTTGGAGAGTTTTGTATGTTGGGACTAGAGTTGTTATTCTAATTTCAGGTACTTTGCTGTAGTACTTTGGGTTTGTTTACCTATTTGACTTCTGGTATAATTCTCTCTGTGGAGTTTCTCTTGTATGTATACTGACTTGTTTATCTTTATTCTACAAAGTTGTGGAAAAATCATTCTCACTTTCTTTTTGTATGATTCCAGGTGCTAGTCGCCAAACCATGGGGATCGGGAATTCCCTTCAGGCTATGTCAGTGCCAAATCGAGTATCAAGGTACCAGGGTATCCAATTTGGTTCATGAAAAAATGGTATCAGACCTCTAGGTTGAAATTCTTTTTGATGTCAGTATACAATTTTTGCAATCTTTTTAGGACTTAGGACGTAGTTTCAATTGAGTTCCAGACCATCCCTCACCACAATGAGCCTTAAGTAACCAGGGGTGGTGTGAGAAAGATGTATTACATATTAGTTCTAGTCTTTTCACTGCTTTTGATTTGGATAGATTAAAATCCAAATCTTGTTTATTTATCTGTTGGGATTAATTTCCCCTGTTTCTCTATTTGCGTGTTAATATGATGTCTTCTAAGCTATCTGCTGATGTTATGAAAAATCATGCCTATGAGAATACGTGCAAATTAGATCCAGGAGGAATTTTCTAATGAACCACATCGAGAAAATCCTCATATAGACCCAATTTTGGTTGAGGTGATTGTGCGTACTGTCCAAGATCTGGGACATGCACCACCACCAATTCCTTTTCAGGCTCCAACTGTGGAACCTCAGAGGGATGTTCTCCGAAATCACTCTTAGGAGTTCCTTTACCAAAAGTCACCAGCATTCAAGGGTTCAAATGACCATCAAGAGGCTGAGGAATGGTTGAGCAGGATGGAACATTTATTTGAGTTCTTATAGACACCTGATAAAATAAAGGTGAAGTGTGCCACCTTCGTACTGGAGGGACTGAGCAGGAGATAGTGGGATACAATGGTGAAAAAGGAGAAGCACAAGATATTAGAGTGGAAAAAATTCAAGGCTCTTTTCATTGATCAGTTCTATCTATTTTTAATGGTGTTGGACAAGGATATAGAGTTCTTTAAAATTGGGTAGGCTGATAGACCTGTGACAGAGTAGACAAATCGTTTTACTGAGCTAGTGTAGTTTTCATCTGGGATAGTATCCAATGAGAAGATGAAGACTCAAAGATTTAAGTTGGGAATTTGATCTGATATTTTCTCTTAGGTTTTCTTACCGAAGCTGCCTTCTTATGTTGATGTTCTAGATAGAGCGTTGATGGTTGAGATAGATCTGGATGGCAAGTCAGGGTTGACAGGAGTTTCTTCGTCTCTTAGTGGTAGTGTGTTTTCCTTTAAGGGGAAGAGGAAACATGATGATTCTCATAGTGAATCTTGAAAAAAGGGTTTTTCTAAACCTCCTTCAGTTCCTGGAAGAGGCCCTTTGATTTTCTACCAGTGTGGAAAGCCTGAGAATTTTAAGCGGGTTTATACTGAGGCACCCAAGATATGTGGCTCCTACAGATACTCGGGTCACTTGAAAAAGTTCTTCCATGTCTATTCCAGTCTACGTAGTGGCACAAAATCATCAATTCATGTTAAAATTGTAGTGCAATCAGATGCTTCATGAACAAAGGGTTTTAAACCACACACATCCAGAACGAAGCTTCTTCACACAGCGGAAGAGTCTCCAGAGGAAGCAGATATGGGTTCAGTGACTGTAAGAGATACCATCACTATATCTTCATCATTAGTAACTACTTTATTTGATGCTGGTGCATCTCATTCATTTATTTCAACCCATATTGTTAATATGCTAAATATTATTACAAATCTTTTATCTTATGTGATGGATATCACTACACCCCTTGTAACAAAGAGAGAGAAGGGTCTCCATAGTCCTACCGGTGTTTTCTTGTTGTTAGATTTTGATCTTTCTTGGAGTTTTCTAGTTCTCAACATGAAACCTCTTGACATCATTTTTGGGATGGATTGAACCATTTCAAATAAATTCCAGATTTATTGTTATCTTCGACGGGTCTCCTTTACTACATCCGATGGGGTGTTCTATGTCTTTTAAGGAGAATGGGACCCTAGGTCGAGTAGATTCAGAACTTCTTATCCAAATTTGGGGAAAGTAATATCAGTTTTTTCTTTTGATTTGGAGAGATATTCCTTGATCAGAGATCTCCCTCCAGTTTCCGTCGAGTTTCTCGACACTTTTCCTTCTAACTTCTTTGGTTTTCCACCGGTAAGGGAGGTAGAGTTTTCTATCGATTTAGTGTCTGGTACTTAACCGGTTTATATTCCTTCTTACCACATGGAACCGACCAAAATGAAAGAGCTGAAGACTCAGTTAGATGATCTTTTAGATAAAGGATTTATATTCCCAAGTGTGTCACCTTGGGCGGCACCAATTTTCTTTACTAAGAAAGATGATGGTTCACTTTGCCTCTATTTTGATTACATAAAACTCAATCAAGCGACAATAAATAACAAGTATCTGTTACCACAGATTTATGATCTATTTGATTAATTAAAAGGGGTGAATTAGTTATCAAAGATTGATCTTCAGTTTGGTTACCATTAGTTGATAATAAAATAATATGACATTCATAAAACCGCCTTTCAGAGAAAGTATGGTCATTATGAGTACCTTTTTATTCCATTTGGTCTAAACAATTATCCTATAGTCTTTATAACTTTAACGAAATGGATTTTCCATGAGTACTATGATGCTTTCGTTGTGGTCTTTTTGGATGACATCCTCATTTATTCTAAGTTTGAGGAGGATTATGTGTGTCATATGAGAGCAGTCTTGGAATTGTTGAGAAATCACCAAATTTATTCCAAGCTTTTGAAATGTGATTTCTGAATTCAGGAAGCAAAGCTATTGGGACACATGGTTTCAGAACATGGTATATTAGTTGATCCTGATAAGGTAAAGGATGTTATGACATGGGAAAAACCACAAAATGTTTTCAAGATTCAGAAATTCTTGGGATTAGCTGGGTATTATCTTCAATTCATAAAAGACTTCTCAAAGTTGGATTCTCCAATGACTACTCTAACTCAGAAGGGAGTAAAGTTTTCTTGGGATGAAAGATGTCATAATTCTTTTTTTGAGATGAAGTGTCTTTTGACTACTGAACCAGTGTTGACTCTTCCAGAGGCTGGGCAGAGCTATGTGGTCTTCTGTGATGCGTCAGGTTCAAGTTTGGGTTGCGTTATTATGCAGGGTGATCATGTTATTGCTTACGACTCTCGTTAGCATAGGCCACATGAGAAGAATTATCTGACCCATGATCTTGAAATTATATCTATGATGCACACACTTAAAAGTTAGAGGCATTACCTTTTTAGAGAAAGGTTTACCATATATTCTTACCACAAAATCCTGAGTTATATTTTCTCTAAAAAATATTTGAATCTGTGATAGAGGCATTGAGTGGAATACTTGAAATCTTTTGACTTTGACCTTACCTATAACCTGGGGAAAAGGAATTTCATCATAGATGATTTGATTAGGAAACTTCCGACCTAGGTTGTAAAATAATATTAGGAAGAGTGGAACTTGATGGCTCTTTTTGAATAGTTGCATATTGGAGTCTGAGAATCAGGGGATGAGGTTTCTTTAGACAATTTTCAGTTGAAATCTGCTCTTCTTGAGATAATTATTTAGGAAAAATAGCTTGATGATGAGTTTCGAAACATTAGATACTCTTTATGATGGGGAGACCGTGCCTGACTGGTCATTCTCCACCGAGGGAATTCTATTATATCAAAATGACTTTGTTGTGCTGTTAACAGTAAGGAAAATTGTGATGAAGGATTTCCATAATTCCCAGTGGGATATGCACCCATGAACCATGAATATTTTCTATGGATTGCGGTGTAGATTCTAGTGTCTAGGTATGAGATGAGGACCTACTGAATTTTTATATCATTGCTATATGTTCCAATAGGTTAAGGTCGAGCACCATAAATCTTCAGGTTTTCTTCAACCACTTCTAGTGCTAACTTGGAAGTGGGATGAGATCTCTATGGAATTTTTGGTTGGGTAGCTATGTACCCAGAGAAAGAAGAATGCGATATGGGTTGTGATTGATTGGTTGAAAAAATCGAATCACTCTATACCCATTCGTGATACAAACAAAGTTGAAGAGTTAGGAAATATCTATGTGAAAGAGATTGTTCATTTTCATGGATTTCCATATGCTATAGTCTCTGATAGGGATCCTCAGTTTACTTCTCATTTTTGGAGAGGCCTTCAGGAGGCATTGGGATCTTAGGTTTGTTTGAGTACGACATACCATATGTAGTCAGATGGACAAAAAGAAAGAGCTATAAAAATCCTTGAGAATATGCTTCGTTCTTATGTTCTTGACATTGGTGGATATTGGGATGAACATATGGCATTGGTTGAGTTTTCTTATAATAATAATTACCATTATATGATTAGAATGACTCCTTTTGAGGCCTTGTATGGCTGGCCTTGAAGATCTCTGTTGTGTTGGTAGAAGATTGGTAAAAGTTACTTGTTTGGAATGAGCTTGGTTCAAGAGACGATAACAAAGATTCAATTGATTCATCAGATAATGATGATGAAACATAGCCGGTATAAATCTTAAGTTGATTGTCATCGTAGACCATTGGAATTCTCAGTTGGTGACCAGGTGTTCTTGAAAGTATCACCCCATTTAGGTCATCGATGGATTGGGAGGCAAGGGAAGATTGCTCCTCATTTTGTGGGAACTTTTTAGGTCATTTAGTAGGTGGGAAAAGTGTCTTACCATTTAACACTCCCATCATGACTGACATCGATACATAACTTGTTCCATGTATCTTAGATCCGAAATTATATTTTTGATCCATATCATGTTCTGAGCTGGAGTGATCTTGAGGTTGAACCTAATCTATCCATGATTGAACATCCATTCATGATAGTTGATTCTAAAACCAAGGTACTTCATTGGAAGATGATACCTTTGGTTTGAGTTCTATGACAGCACGATTCTAATTCTCATGATACATGAGAGAAGGAGGCACTGATGAGAGAGTAGTGACCTCATCTTTTTGGAATATAAGCTTCTGAGTAGGATTTATAGGGACATAAAGTTTCTATAGTGGGGAGGTTGTAACATCCTATTACCGTTTCCAAGTATTCCTAAACCCATATTTTAACTATTCTTTGTTTGAGTTTCATTTAAGGATGCTTTGGGTGAAAATTTGTAAAATTTTAAAAGTTTCTGGGCTTACACGGTTGACACATGGTTTTCCCAAACCATGTGCCATGCTAGTGAAAGCTATGGAAAATTAGATAGAGAGGGTTTTCATAGTTAGCACACCATTTGACAAATTGTATGCCCACCTAGGAGAAACCATGAAACCCTATTAAAATGGGCGCACATTTTGTCTAACCGTGAAACCCTTCCTAGCTAACCATGCACATGGATTTTTTAAATCCAAAAATTAGTTTTAAAATCCTGAAACCCTCCTTTTAGGTGCCTAAAGAACCTATTCAAACCCCAAATATTTTATTCTTCCTTAGAAGCTCCCGAGAGGCAATTTTGGACCCTCTAAACCCTTCCATAAGTGGATTAAAGTTTGGATAACGATGTTTGATCTCTACCTGACAGGTTTCCTCTTCTCATTCTCTTTATCCTGCATTATCTTCTTTCATCCCTAGGGTTTTTAGATCTCTATATTGATGTAGGATCAAACATCCAATATTTTAGATCCTGAATCTAGGTTTGATTCTCAGATCTTTATTTCCTATGTTCTTCATTGGGTTTCTTGTTTAGGGATTTGCATCTCAAGATCTCATGATCCCGAGGTAGGTGGTTCTGTTATGATAGTCAATTTTGATTGACCCTAAATTGATTGATTTAAATTAAATTTATTGATAAATTTATTTCAATTGGTTTACAAAAAACCCAATTCCATTGAATTGGGGGATTTGGATTTGATTTGACATAAAATTAGAAAAAACCCCCAATTCCATTAAATTGGGCCGTGTTTATGAAATTGATGGAAAATTATAGAATTTAAATTGTGAAACTGATTTGATGAAATTGATTTCAATTTTTTATTTGAGAAAAATGGATTGAAATTATTTTGATAGAAACCCATTGGTTTTATCTTGAAAATGCCTGATTTGATTAAAAGACCGTTTTGGTTTTTAAATGGAAAATTGGTATATTTGAAATGAGAGAATGTGATGAATTGTATTTTAAGCAGCTGTTTCCGACACTTTCGCCGGGGCGTGTGCATCCTTCTGTGGAGGACGCGCAGCTGTTGCCCCGCATTCCCGCTTTCCAAAGGCGGGCGGTATTCGCTCCTTGTTCAGGGAAGTTTGCTCCTTGATCGAAACCGGGATGATGGGATGTCGGTTCTTCCTTCTGTGGATTCCTCTTTAGAACTCATCACCTAGTTCGGGTCTCCCTCATATATTTAATATGTTTTTCATGAAACTCTTCCCAGTTCCATGTTTCCATGGACTCCGGTTAATTACACTGCTTCTGTCAGGACATTCCAAAGGGTCCGGTCAGGGCAGTAACCTTTGGTCGGGGGAGTAGTCACGTCGAGGCATCAGTAGCGTGTCTGAACACTGGGGAATTGGCGTGTCTGTCTTTTATCCCTTGTCATAGGGCTTCTCGAGGGCGTGGAAGCCCGAGGCATCCCACATCGAGCGCGGGGAATCATATGCCATAGGCATGTATCTGAGGTTTTCCTCAGCTTCCTATGTTTAACACAGGGTATGCCGTAGCTTTAACGTCCAGTGGAGATGGATCGGCCTGATCAAAACACTAGCTGGAGTGGATCAGATTGAGGAATTTCCCTTGAAGGGATGCCGATGTCGGGGTCAGCTCATGGATGACTTCTCGGACGCTGTGGAGGGGAGTGGAGTGGCATGATCTCACCGAGATGTGGCAGCCCGGGCGAGAATCAGGATGGATGATTGATGGATGAATGAAGTGGGGGGGGGGAATGAAATGGGACCATCACAAGGGAGACAGCGAAGTTGTTCTTGAACCTCGAAGAGACCTCATACGTATCCCCATGGAAGGGAATCAAAGTCCTCATAGTTTATGAGAAAACGGGGGGGGGGGGGGGAGGGGGGGTTGGCACACCGACAAGGATACGGTTTGGGCCAATGATTGTTGGGCTTGAACCTTAGGAAGGCTTCCTACATACCATGCCTTAGCATGGATCAAAGTCCTCGTAGTTCAGATGAGATGTGGAATACAGTTTAACATCATGCGGGACGGGGGTGAACTGACGTGGATGGGGTTGGAACGACCGAGTTATGGGCTTGAACCTCATGGAGGCTTCCTACGTACGATGCCTTGACATGGATCAAAGTCCTCGTAGTTCGGGCGTGAATGGTGGGTGTCGGCGAACCGATGTGAAAGAAAAGAGACCTTGGTCCAGATGGTGTGGGGCTTACACACTAGGCTGCCCAGGTGTTAGTGAACCGACGTGAAGGAGGTCGGAATGACCAACGAGTGATGGGATTGAACCTCATGGAGGCTTCCTACATACCATGCCTTGACATGGATCAAAGACCTCGTCGTTCAGGTGGTGGTTTTTGTCAGCGAACCGACTGAAGAAAGGAACTTGGTCCGATGGGAGATGGGATTTAACCTCAGGGAGGCTTCCTACGTACTGTGCCTTGACATGGATCAAAGACCTCATAGTTTGGTTTGGTCACAACGGCTTTCCATCAGACTGGAATGCAGTTTAACGTCATGCTGGACTAGGGTGGAAACTGACGTGAAGGAATGCCGGGTGGTGGGCTTGAACCTCGTGGAGGCTTCCTATGTACCATGCCTTGACATGGATCAAAGACCTCATAGTTCAAATGGATGTGCAGTTTAATGTCATGCTGGACAAGGGCATACAATTTAACGTCATGCTAGATGAGGGTGGAACTCGACGTGAAGAAACGACCGAGTGGTGGGCTTGAACCTCGTAGAGGCTTCCTACATACCATGCCTTAACACGGATCAAAGTCCCCATAGTTCACTGAGGTGGGGGTCAGGGTTGGCGCTCACTCTAAACTCACGTGAGTCATGCTCGGTGTGAGAAACAAGAGGTTGCAGGGACCTGATGATCACGTCACGAAGGATGCGTCCGTGGGAAACGAAGAGGGGCTTACGCATTAGGAAACCCATGGTGCTAGGACTTACTTCAGGATGGAGGCCCAAAGTGTGAAAAAGCGCAGTGGGAAAGGGGGCTCCACTGGCCTTGGCAGTGGGGAAGTACGGAGGTGCATGGGTGCAACCTCCCGCAAGAGAGGCTAGGGGCTTACGCTCTGAGGCAACCCTTCCCCCATGGACAAACGCCACTCCGACAAGGAGGATCTCATTCCATGTGAGGAAGAATCCATTCCCATGGAGACGAGCGGCGTAAAGAATGTCCGAGCCGGGGGGCCCTACGTGCAAGGCACGGGGTCAGATCACAGTTTAACATCATGTGTTGAGGACGAGGTGCTTGGCAGTTTAACGTCCTGCAGATCAGATGAGGTGGGTCTACTCTATACCCCTATGACTTACATAATCAGTACCCTCTGCCCCTTAGGGAAGGGAAGGTACCAGCAAAGCCGTGGTCAAGGGGGGGTCGCAGAGCGAACCATCGACGGGTCCACGTTAGCATGGCTATGCGAAAAAGCAATAGCCGTTAGCGTGCCTATGCAAAGAAGCATTAGGCGAAGCAACGCTACGGGTGGTGTTGTCCATGGGAATTTGAAATCACATCGTGCAAACCTGGAGGGTCGCACGGGAAGAGGAATTTCCAAGAAAAGGAGTGTTCTTCACGAAGTATAGTGCCTTGGCCTTATCATGGGGCATGGGTGTGAATGGGAGGTGCTTCGCGAAGTGAAATAGTATTCTCGGAGCACTGCCTCGCGAAGCAGAGGTGCCACGCGAAGAAAGGTGCTGTAAAGTAGTGTGCTTCGCGATGTACAACGACCTGACTTGGCATGTGGATCACTAGTACAGGACGGGTGTTTCGCGAAGCATAAACGATCCGCGGCTTCCCGGGTTCCCTTGGGTTCCCCTTCCTTCTCAAATTCCCTTAGGCTTCGCAAAGGGAATCCCTCTCTGAAGAGGGGATCAAAACAAGACAAGGAAAAGGTATCTCGCGAAGTAAAAGTACCTCACGGAGCTCATGATTCCTGGAGAGAAGGGTGCTTTGTGATTCGGGAGTTGAGAAGCTAAAAGGTCATATTGTCCGTCGTCTGGACTCAGGGGGAGCCCCGTATTTATAGGCAAGGGGCCCCGCGAAGCAGAGCTCACACGACGCGAAGGGGAGGTGGGTGCTTCACGGCGGGCTCGCGAACGTCAGGGCGTTCGCGGAGCGGTACCGCCTCCTTTGCTTCGCAGAGGGCTCGCAAATGTCAGGGTGTTCGCGGAGCGGTACCGCCTCCTTTGCTTCACGGCGGCCACATTGCTCGGGGAAGCTCCGCGTCGGGGCTTCGCGAGGCAGCATGCGGGCTTCTTTTTCTTCTTCCCTTTGGGTTCAATATTTTAGCGCCAACAAATAACCCCCCTCAGACTTGGATCCGCGGAGGGATGAAGGGTCGAAGTCTGAGGGAAAATCGCCAAAATCATCAGCGGTTTGCGATGCAGCCTCGCGAAGGGGCGCGCGGGGCTGACAGCGGCCGCGCGGTCCGAACGCGCCGCGATGCTCCGCGCGGGCGGGATGCACCGCGGAGCTCTGGGGTCACCGCCTATAAATAGTGGGGCTGACCTCTCTTTTGTTCGCTCGTAACTTTTGTCCTTTTGAGCTCTCGACTTCGAGGAGCTCCGCGTACTCCGCGTCTGCTCTCCGCGAATCGAGCTTCACGACGACCCGCGAGTCTCCGACTCCGTGACCGTGCCAAGTGAACTTCTTTTTGCTGGCCTAGGCCAGGCTCTACGGCTTGGTTTTGTACCCGAGCTTCGTGAGAGCTCTTCGCGAGCAACCTTCGCGCCCCGAACCGATTTTTTTTCGAGTTCCGAAACCGAAATGGCCCATAGAGAAGCTGTGTTGGGGGTGCTTGCAGATGCCGCCTGGAGGGATGATATGGCTAACTGTCTGGGCCTTGGAGAGATGGTCTGATGTCACTCGGACCATAATTCTTTGACAACACTACTATCAGAGAGTCAGAAGAACTACCTACAGTGCAAGAAGCTGCCCTTGTATAGCTTCGGGCTGAGGGATGATGTCTTCATCCCTGTGGCGAGTAGGGACGAACCAGCTTGCTGGTTCAGGAGCACGCCATGCCAGCGCCAGTGGTTCAGGGCAGCCGATGGTTATGCGCAGGAGGACTTCACACCCATCACCGCCAACTGTCTCTACAACCATGTGAACAATATTGACGGGAATCCACTGCAACTAGAGACGTCCCCTCCTCTGTACCGCACCATGCTGAAGGCGGCTTTGCAGGATTCGAAGAAGGTGTGTTCTGATGAGTGGGACCTGCGCCAGGGTGGAAACTTCACCAACGACTGGGAATGGGCCTACTGGGTAGGCGCCTCATGCAAGGAGTTTGGGGCCGAGCTGAGGAGAGTGGGTTTGTATGAGGCAGCATGGGCCTCCCAATTCCACATTTACCAACAGAAACAGCTGGTTTCGGAGCTACTGAGTAGATGGTCGTTTAGGACCAATAATTTTCACCTGCACCATGGGGAGGTGGGCATCAGTCTGTGGGATTTCCACCAGATTTTGGGGGTTCCGATCTTAGGGGCCATGTATGATGAGTTCCTCCCCGTGATGAGTGCGTGGGAGGATCCGGAGCAGATGCCGCGGCTGGCTTCGGTACTGATGGCACTGGTCCCTGGAGAGGAAAAGGAGGCAGTGAGAGATTTCCACTTTAAGAAGTGGTTTGAGTGGTTCCTGAACTTCCCGGAGAATCGAGAGTTCCCTCCGAGGCCTCGAACTTGTCCGAAGGCGGATCAATGGGGCAAGGAGCACTCATATTGGTGGGTCTTGGAGGACAGCCAATGGAAGACTTGGGGTTTCAGTGTCATTATTGAACAACAACCGATATTCAGGCTGGAGGCGTTCATCGCGGCCCTTATCTGCGGTTGGATCCTACCAGTGAGGGATACCAACATGGGGGTGTGGCCCAACTCATTCATCATGGATTCTATGTTGGCCATGGGGCAGTGGGTCAATCTGGGGATTCCAATGCTCGCCAAGCTGTACAGGATGCTGCGGCACGTTAACGAGGGCAAGAAGCCGCCAAGGATATGCGGGCCCTTCCACCTTCTGTATGGGTGGATTGCGGCGCACATCAGGGGGATTTATGAGTATCCAAACCCTATCTCTCTGCCAGGATTAAACTTCCACCCCTCCATTCTGAATGCGGCCGAGAGCTTCCCATTAAAACTAACCGTATCGATGGTGCTGAACCGGGTGTGGAGGGCGGATGAGTTTAACTTCCACCCATTTCTATTGCCGACAGGGGTACTCACGGACAACGGGCAGGGGACGGAAGAGCACCGGTATTATCTTCAGGCCTTTCAAGGCAGAGTTTTGGTGGCACGAGTGGATCGTGAGCCACTCTGTGAACCGTACACCCCGCATCGGTTTGCGAGGCAGTTCCGGTGCCTCCAGCGGATGACCCCGAAGGTCTACTGGGAGGTGCGTCATGAGGAGAACCCATGTGTGATGAGGCAGCTGTGGCTCATGTTCACACAGGGAGACGAGAAGATGAGAATTGAATTGCCTCCATCCACCGCCACTTTCGGATTGGTGAGGGAGTATGCCATCAGCTGGGAGGCCGCTTATCTGGGGGAGATACTGAGGCAACCAACCGTTCAAGTTGGTGATGGCGGGCCTCCCCTATCCCGAGGTTGGGGCCGGAGGGCGGCAAGGGCCTCTCGTGGTGGTGGGGATGTCGTGGCGGCGAGACCCGCACCGGCCGAGGGTGTGGCAGCAACGGAAGATCTGGTGATTCCAGAAGATCATATCCATCTGGAGGGGCGGCCACTGAGGGGATTTCATAGGATATCCACTCAGGCTCTGGGGAAGCGACTGTGCCACATTGACATGCCGGAGGATGCCGTTTTTCCAGAGGCCTGGGACATTTGGGATGTCAACCGGCAATTCCTCAGTCCACCCGAGATGTGGGTGCACTTGAATCACCTCGGGATGGAGTTACCGGGCATAGGCCCAGTCCGGGATGGTTTCATGGAATCTCCGGCAGAGGCAGAGAAATACTTGGACGAGATGGAGGACTACGTTCACTCTAGTGGTGTCCCACGCCCAATGAAAGACCAGGTGAGGGTACTGCTGGATCGGACAGTTCCCCCACATCTGTCAGCTGCCGATATGAGGGAGCGCTTCCCCCTGCCGGAAGAATCAGAGGACTCCTCTTGAGAGGATGAGGCTGGTGGAGGGAGCCCATTGGAGGAGGGTGAAGTCGGAGACCAAGAATCAGATTCTGATGATTTCGCAGAGGCTCTCGAGGTAGCATTCCGAGCTTCTTTCCTCATGGTCCGTTCTCAGGCCATCATGGATTTCTTACTGATGTTTGAACCATGCATGAGGAACTTGTACGCAGGCCTCGCTCTTACCCCTTGGCGGGTGATGATGCAGGACCTTCAGAACCCGCGCCTACGGCTGCATTCAGTTCTGTGTCTGGTGGGGCCAGAGCACCTGAGGTGGCTCCTCCAGAATCTCCAGAACTTCCAAAAGTATATGGAGGGCCACGCCTCGGGGTCCCGTCAGAATCTACTCAAGAGAAGCACCAGGAGTTCGATCTCCGTAAGTTTCCTCTACTGGATTCATTGTTGTCATATATAGATTGTGCCAACTAACGTTTATGTCCCTTTTTGTCGTACAGTTCTCCGACTGGCATGGGATACTACGGCAAGGCTGGTCGGGATGTCTGGTGACATCCCTCTTAGGGGCATGCCGGTGATGGTGGAGATAGTCCCCCCATATCCCTGAGCTGCAACACACACCATCATTGGTGGGACCACCAGTATGGTCGTGCCCAAGATTATTGAGGTGGAGTCCGGTGACGAGGATCAATCAGCTGACCCAAGTCCCGTCATGCCTGCTCCGGCGCCAGATGTCGTGCCAGATTCAATGCCAGATGCTGATCCTACCGAGGAATTCTTGCAGGCGTATCCTGTGTACGAGCCTGCCAATCGCATAGACTAGGATGAAATGGCCTCCGACGAAGAAGACAACAACATAGTCCACCACCGATCGTGGAAGCTAATCACGTGCTTCATCAAGGACACCCCCCAAGCGCTATGGCTAAACGAAATGGACAGACTTCGCTCACGGCTGCACGAACTGTGTGCTGGGGGAGTGGATGCCCAACGTCCTCATGCACTAATCCGAGATCTCATGGCCGAGAAGATCCGGGAGTATGATCGCGGGCTTAGCATGGGCTGGAAGTGGAGGAAGGCGACAAACATCAAGAAGCTCCAGGAGGCTGAAAGTGAGGCCCAATAGCTGTAGGCCCGGGCGGATGAGCACTCAACCTCTCTTAATACACAATCTGAGCTGATCTCATGGTTTAAGGCCCAGCTGCCAGAGGCAGAAGAGCATATGAGGCAGGATTCTGGAAAGATGGCTACCATTCAGGCTAGCATAGAGAGGGCCAGGGCCAAGACTGATGAACTGCGCCCCGCCGCTATTGAGGAGGAGTGGGAGCTGAGTTAGCGGAAGTAATTCCTGGACGCCACAAGTCGAAGGGTGGCAGAGCTGCAACGCTCTTTTGACAGGGTCAACCCGTCCATGGGGGGAGTCGACCCCCGGGTACTGTAATAAATTACAAACCTTTTAATGGTACTTTCGTGCTTCAATTTTTTCTTCTTTTGAATACCGTAGCATGCACTATTTCCACTATTTGAATCAGTTTATTACATCCCTACAATGTTTGTGGGATGTCCGGCGATAATTCCCCAAGCTCACATGGGTCAAGCCCAATGTGAGAAACAGGAGATAGTTGCCTCATCACCCCACCCAACATAGGAGTGGAAAACAAGATTCGGGCATCTGGGGTTTGGATAACCAGTCCGGATTTCCAGAAGATGGGAGAGGCCCGGCCGGAGAAGGAAGTTCTCAAAACAGCCAAATTACCGTTTCTTTAGCGTGCTCTTATGCACGAATGGTGCAATGCCAGGGGAACTGAAATTGGTCCGAACAGATGGAAATGGGAAGTGTGAATCATGATACCCAATATCGGAACACTATGGGGATGGAGTGACAATAATAGAAAAACGTTAACCGTGGCGGAGAAACGATATCCCTACTGCGTTATCCTGAAATGGGGACAAAAAATGAGGGTCGACTGTTGAACATGTTCGAAACAGGGGACTAGGTCACAAATGTTGTTGATCAATCCTTCGGGACATTGGCCCAGGACAGTAGGCGGACCCTTGGTCAAGCATCCATACTGTTAGGGGGTCCTTCCAAACATGACCAGTCTTCCGGAACATTCGCCCAGGATGGTAGGTGAGCTGATGCAGCATGAGACCAGGCCATTAGGAGGTCCCTTCAGACATGAAAGGGGACGAGGGTCCGAATAAGGGGAAAAAAAGTGTGGAATATGGAGTGATGGTTTGTCTGAACAGAATCCAAAACTCATGTAATTACACCACCGTGGTGGGAGTACGCCAGATGGGCGCATCTGTTTGATTATGGATCCTTCCTTCTTTGGGATAGGGCCTCTCTGGCGAGGGGGTATGTCGCTTCCCAATGGGATCTCGGGGCATCCTAAACTTGTTCAGGGTAGAATCATAGTTACATGGTCCTCTACGAGGGGTCCGGCCAGAGGTACGGAAAGGGGAAGAATAAGATTAATGATTCCTATGGGCTGGACCCTAGGCAAAATACCAGGGTGTCTCTACATATCCCATGAGGATGGGAATCAATCCATATGTAGTTCTGAAAGCACAATTTAGAATCATGCAGGATGATGAGAAGCCTGGCCGTGTTGGTACACATCCTTCCAAAACTACTAAGCCCACGTGAGTCGTGCTCGGTGTGGGAAACAAGAAGTAGTGTTGGGACTTTCCTGACACAGAAAGGGGGTAGGTTAGGGTGAGGGGACGCTCGGTGAATACTGGCCCCATAATACCAATGCGACCACGTGGCACACCTAGATGCATGAAGAGATAGAGCCAAGTATGTTGGAATCCCACTTGAACATGAGGGAGTGGAAATGTGTGAATCATGACGCTCGAGATTTGGATCACAATGATGGCGGCGTGATGATAGAGGATAACTGTTAACCATGGCAGAAACACAACATCTATATCGCGTTAGCCTAGAATGGGGATAGACAAATGAGGGTTGACCATTGACCATGTTCTAAACACGGGACCATGTCACAAATGTTGTCAGAGATCCGTAGGGACGTTGGCCCAAAACGATCAGAGGGCCCTTAGGTCCAGCGTTCATGGAGAGCCCTTAATCCTAGTATCCATGTCGTCCGAGGGTCCCTTTGTATGTGTAAGAGGATGAGGATCCAAATAGTGAGCTCACGAAGCTTGGTCATGGGACGAGGGGAATGTCCCCATGAAAATCCCACACTTTGGGCTCTTTGTCAAAATGCATCTGAATAAGACAACGAGACGTATTAGATAGAGGGATCAGAGTCCTTTCCCATAGGGAGATCTTAGTTTAAGGTTGTAGAATTTGGACCATGGGTGGGAATAAGCACAGGAGGCACGTGACGGGTATTTACAAAAAAAAACCCGACGTGGATGAGGACATAAGACCTACTTACCATGCGTTCTATGGGGAGTGCTCGAGTCGAGGGACCGAACATGAAAGTTAGGCTGGGCCTGCAGGGAAGTGCCCAGGCGCTCCTACGTATCCCATGAGGATGGGAATCAAGCCATACGTAGTTCTGAAAGGGCGGCACAGTAAGGTACCAGTTCCAGGGAAAAAGGGAAGTACGGGTGCGACCCTTGCACTAAAAGAAGCGGAATTTGATAAATCTTGTTTGTCCTTTAAGGTGAGTGGTTTTTTTTGTGAAGCGACAGGCCTAGGGTAGCAAGCCCTGGTGTCACTACAAGAATCAAGCCATGATAGGCATTGCCAAATGGCATGGAACATGACCAATACCCAACGTGATGTCCTCTACAACGAGGTCATCACAATGCAGTGCTGTTTTTCATCGTGCATCCAGGACGATAATGTCACAGTTTAGGGTCGTATGATAGGAACAAGAATGAATTTTAACGTCATGCATCATAGACGTAGCAGAGACGATGCTAGGCGGGGAATGTGTATGGTGTCGTGCGACATTACCAACGTGAATGAGGAGGTATCCCACACCATGCCACGCAGTCCCATAGTCAGGGTCCCGAAGGCAGGATGCTGAACTCAAGCTAGACCCAAAGACATGAGGTCTGGGTGTTCCTACGTATCCCAGGGGGACGGGAATCAAGCCAGACATAGTTCTAGAAGATCTTAGTTTATGGTCTTAGAGCTCAGACCATGAGTGGATGACAACTTTCCAGGTAAGCGCAGACCTCAACCTGATCCCTAAGCCCACGTGAGTTAAACTCGGTGTGGGAAACAAGGGGGGAAGATCCTTATCGCAATACCCGAAACATCCATCGAGGGGAATTTGGTGAAGATCCCCTAAGGACACCTTTGACATGAATTTGTTCCCCCAATGCGCAGACGTGCACATAGGAATAGTACCAAGAGTTTCAAAACTCTACTTGGACGTGATGAGACTGGAGAAGGATGTGAATCGTGTAACCGACATTTTGAGCTTAATGGGGTTGGCGTGGCGATAGAGGATAACTAATAACCATGGCAGAAAAACAGTCTCCATATCACGTTAGCCTGAGGTGGGAACAATAAACGAGCATCGACCGCTGACCATATTCACAACACGGTATTTTTATCGATTTATTGTCCGAAACCCTCAGGGGCGTTGTCCCATAACGGTAGGAGAGCCCTTGGGTGTGGTATCCAGGCCGTTCTTGGGGGTCCCTCCGGGCGTGAAAGATGATGGAATCCCTGATGGAGGGATACACAAAGACTGAAAAGCGGGTGTGGACGTGTCCGAGTAAAGTCCAACATTCCAGGTAATAAACTAGAGTACCTTTAGGCACATTGGTGAACCGCCGAAGAGGGTCGACGAAATAGCTTGGGAGGGAGAGGTACATGGCTTGGTCATTACAATACCATCGTTAATGAGGATATAATCCCACACCACACCATATAATCCCCTCGTGGAGGAAGGTTAGGCCAAGGGTCCAAGGTGGGATGAAGATTTTCAAGAGGTGGGGCTGGACCCGAAGCTTAGACATTCAGGTGATCTTACGTATCCCATAAGGATGGGAATCAAGCCATACGTAGTTCTAGGAGATAACCAGGGGACAAGATAACCTATCGAGGGCATGTGCGGCATAGCGAATAATTAGGAGATAATCCCGAACCACTCCGCACAGTCCCGTAGGAAAGTACCTGGGCCAGGGGCCCCAAAAAGGCCACGGGGCCTGATAGTTGGGTTTTGTTCAGGAAGGCCTGGCCTACTCACAGTTTAAAGTCTTGCAGTAAGGATGATGGTTGGGGAATAGGAATCCCTAGATGTAGGAGGTGTATGGTATGACGAACAAACCAACGTGAATGTGGACATAATCCCTCACCACACCATACACTCCGGGTAAGAACTTGGGCTAGGGCCCGAGAAGGCCAAGGGGCCTGAGGATAGGCCTCGGTGAGGGAGGCCTGAGGCTGGACCTCAATCAGGATGGCCTGACTAACTTGCAGTTTAACGTCTTGCAGCAAGGACGGGGGCTGTGGGCCCAGAAAGGCCAAGGGGCCTGAGATTAGGCATCAGTCAGGAAGGCCCGACCAGTTTGCAGTTTAACGTCTTTCCATGAGGATGAGGAAAGAGATAATTGTATCTCATCCGGGGATGTGTATGGAATGGAAATTAACCCGGCGTTAATGAGGATGTAATCCTACACCACGCCGTACATCCCTTATAAGAGAATCGGGGCCGTGGGACCGACCGCTGGCACCACCCGGAGGGAAGTTTTTCGCTTCGGGATGGGGAAGAACGAATCATTGCACTCGATGTTTGGGACATATCAGGGTGGACCCGAAGATCCAGGACACTGTTGACCATGTTCGAAACACAACGTTCCTATGGTGACCTGATACGGGAGAAACAAATGAGTGTCTACCATTAACCAAATTCACAACGTGGGACTTGTATCGGCTTGTTTCTCGGAAACCCTCGGGGGCGTTGGCCCGTATCGGTAGGAGAGACCTTGGGCACGGTATCTAGGCCATTCTTGGGGGTCCCTCCGGGTGAGGAAAGTGATGGAATCCTAGTCAAGGAGTGGGTGAAGCATAGCTGTACCCATCCACGAAAGAGGCGAACATCTCCAAGGGGGACGTGCAGCCGGGTCAAGGCTTGCTCAATGTGAGTTGGGGAAAACGTGTGCACCCTGCCATATGTCTTGACTTGAGGGGAAGATTTTGGCTTTTGGGCTGGGCCAACAGAAGAAATGTCTGGGCGTTCCTACGTATCCCATTAGGATGGGAATCAATCCATACGTAGTTCTTGAAGGCCATGCAGTTTAACGTCGTGCGGTAAGGACGTGGGATAATAGAAGAACAGGAGTGGGAACATGGTGCGACCCTTATAATCCTTGTATGAGCAGGGCTAAGAAAGCCTAATCCTCTTCATGCAAGGATCCTCCAAGGAAACTATACCCAGGGGGGACAGTGAAAGAGAAGAGCTCGAGGTTGGTCTCAAGATGAGATGTCTGAGAATTCCTATGTATCTTATTAGGATGGGAATCAAGCCATAAGTAGTTCTTGAAGCATAGTTTAATGTCGTGCTGGATGAGAGATGCATCTCATTTGGGGATATGTACGGTACGGTGGGTAACCCGACGTGAATGAGGACATGTCCCATGCCACACCGTACAATACCATAAGAGATCCTGAGTCGACGAGGGCCAAGGGGCCTGAGGCTGAGCCTTGGTCATGGAGGCCTGACCGGCTTGCATTTTAACGTCTTATAGTAAGGACGAGGGCCAGGGGACCAAAGAGGCCAAGGGGCCTGAGGCTGAGCCTTGGTCAGGGAGGCCTGACCAGCTTGTAGTTTAACGTCTTACAGTAAGGACGGGGGCCAGGGGCCCGAAGAGGCCAAGGGGCCTGAGGCTGAGCCTTGTTCAGGGAGGCCTGACCAGCTTGCAGTTTAACGTCTTACAGTAAGGATGAGGGAGATCTTAGTTTAAGGTCATAGAGCTCAGAACATTTTTTAGTTTATCGTCTTGCTGGACGATGGTGTAGTTTAGGGTCGTGCGGGACCGTAACATGCATTTTAGGGTCTTGCGGGACCGTAACGTGCAATTTAAAGTCGTGCGGGACCGTAACATGCAGTTTAGGGTTGTACGGGACCGTAAAATGCAGTTTAGGGTCGTGCGGGACCATAACGTGCAGTTTAGGGTCGTGCAGGACCATAACGTGCAGTTTAGGGTCGTCAAGGACCATACAGTTTAAGGTCGTTCCAAACCAAGGTTGCTTAGGCAAAGTACTGCTTGAGGAACTTGGCGTTGGTGGGAGGAGTTACGCGCTCACCATTCATGGTCACCAAGGAGTATTCTCCGTTGGGGTAAACCTTATGAATGACGTAAGGTCCTTCCCATTTGGGCTCTAGCTTGGGCGGTTTCTTACCGAGGTTCATTGGCGCTCGAAGGGCCAACACTAGGTCGCCCTGCAGAAAAGAGCGAAGGAGAACCTTATTGTTGAAGGCTCTGGATATCTTATTCTTATGCTTTTCCAGATTGTGCAGGGCACGAAGCCTGTTCTCGTCCAGTGCTTCTAATTCAGCTAGACGGATTTCGGCCACCTTATCTGGCGCCTGCTGGTCATATACTGCAGTGCGTAACGATGGTAGCTGGATCTCAATGGGTAGGATGACCTCAACCCCATACACCAGGGAATATGGGGCCACCTGGGTGGAATTGTGAGTCGTCGTCCGATAATCCCAGAGGGCGTTGGGGAGCTTGTTCAGACAACTTTTCTTGTTCTGACCAACCATCTTTTACAGAATGTTAGAGAGGGTTTTGTTGAATGCCTCGATCTATCCATTTTCCTGTGCATGATAGCGAGAGGTATGATTCGAACAGATATTTTACTTTGCGTACAAGTTCTTCAGATCAGCTTCTCGGAAGTTGGTGCTGTTATCGATGAGGACGGTGTGAGGGACCCCAAACTGGTGGATGATATTGGAGCTCACAAAGTCAACGATGGAATGGGCCTTGACCTCTTTGAGTGGAACTGCCTCTTCCCACTTGGAGAAGAAATATGTAGCAGTTGGGATGAACCTACACTGGTGAGATTTTTCCGGTGGATATGGTCCCACTATATCGAGTCCCCACACCGCAAATGGACAAGAATACTTAGTGGAGTGGAGAGGCTTCGGTGGCCGATGCAGGAAGTTGGCATGAATTTGGCACGCGTGGCATCTCTTGGAAAATTCGATACAATAATGGATCATAGAGGGTCAGAATTACCCCAACCTCCGGATTTGATGGGATAGCTTTGGCCCAGCTTGGTGGGCACCATAGGAACCAGCATGAACCTCTTGCATAACCTAAGAAATCTCGACTCCTTGAATGCAATGGAGGAGAACGCCATCGAAGCTCCGCTTATAGAGGATCTTCTCAAGACTGAGACTGCTCTGGAGGGTAAATTGCAGCGCGTGGTGTCAGATTTTCTCGTGCTCGTCCTGGTCGTCTGGGAGGCAACCATTTTGGAGATACTCGACAAAAGGTGCTCTCCAGTCGAGAGTGGCCTCAACCACTGTGTCTGACGAACCTGGGACCCATAACGTAGAAGGTCCGGCGGTGAGATGACTTACCCACAGGCCGTCATTGTCCTCTGGGGTGATGGGGGAAATGACTCTCTGGTGTGCCACATGTATGATCAAATCATCTTGATCGGGTTCTGCGAGCGACGCAGCTAAGCCAGCCAAAGCGTCAGCTCGACCATTCTGTGACCGAGGGACATGGGTAACCTCTGGTCAAGAAGAGAACTGGGCCATTAGACGGAGGGTGCACTCCAGAAATGACACAAGCTCTGGCTTCCTGATGACATAGTCTCCATTTACCTGCTTGATTACTAGTTCAGAATCTCCTTTCACATGCAAATGGGGAACATTGATCTCGAGGTCCAACTCAAGGCCAGTGATGAGAGCCTGGTACTCTGCCTCATTGTTGGTACAACCTTATGACAACAGGAATGAGTATGGTAGGACGACTTGTGTCGGGGTGATGAAGACGATACCCAGACCCACTCTGTTGAGCTTAGGATCGTTGAGCCTCCTACCAGTGGGGCTCCGGGAGGCACCGTCGAAGTGCATTTGCCAACATGAGATAGCATGATCGACTGAGAGGATCGCCTCATCAGGAAAATCCATGTCCAGGGATTGATCTGCGGAGGTTGGATGAGCAGCTAAGAAGTCTGCCAATGCCTGTCCCTTGATGGACTTCTGAGGCACGAACCTGATGTCAAACTACTGGAGGATAACCATCCACCACGCTAGTCGGATGGTCAACATGGGGCGGTTCAGGATGTACTTCAGTGGGTCTACCCAAGAGACCAACTGTACCTCATGGTGCTGCAGGTAGTGCCGCAACTTCTGTACAGCAAACACAAGCTCAAGGCAGCTCTTTTCGATAGGGGAGTATCTGATCTCCGTATCGAGAAGCATGTGGATGAGATAGTAGAGACTATTCTCCGTGCCCTCGTTATTCTTCTGGGTGAGAAGTGTGCTGAGGGACCGCTCCAAGGCGGTCACGTAAAGGACCAGCGGCTTTGCGGAGATGGGTGGCATCAAAACCGGAGGTTGGAGTAGATACTACTTGATTTCCTCGAAGGTGGTCCGACACTCTTCATCCCATTTGTAGGAGGCGCCTTTCTTCATGAGCCGGGAAAAGGGATTACACTTACCGGCCAGATTCATGATGAATCAACGTATATAGGCTAAGTGGCCTTGGATACCTCGAAGTTCCCAAATATTGCTCGGGGGAGGCATTTGGATGATGGCCTTGATCTTCTCTGGGTAGATCTCAATGCCCCAGTATCTGACAACAAAGACAAGAAACTTCCCATAGGTGACCCCGAAGGCACACTTTAACGAGTTCATATTCAGGTGGATGGAATGGAGGAAACCAAACACTTTATCAAGGTCTTTGAGATGGTCCTGGAATTGGCGAGATTTGACCACTAGGTCATCCACGTAGCATTCCACCAGCATCCTGAAAATTGGTCTGAATATCCGATGCATGGCCCGCTGATAAGTGGCACCTGCATTTTTCAGGCTGAAGGGCATAACCTAGTAACAAAAAGTACCTTGGGGAGCCCTGAAGGCAGTGGACTCCTTGTCCTCAGGGGCTATCCAGATCTGGTTGTACTTGGAGTACCCATCCATGAAAGAGAGGGATTGGAACCCGGTCGTGGCATCAATCAATAACTCGGTCACCGAGAGGGGAAATTCATCCTTTGGGCAGTGGCGATTGAGTCCTCAGGGGCCATGCAGGCTTCTTTTCCTTCCTCCCTTTGGGTTCAATATTTTGGCGCCAACAACAGTCTTAAAATAAATTTTCCATAAATGATTTTTATTAGAGAACATATAAGCCTAGGTAATTAGTAAGTTATTCAGGACAACACTCTATGATTTACAACACTAATAATACATATGCAGCTGGTCACATACCTAATGGGATGGTGATGTGTTCTCCCTAGTTAGTATTGAGGGGGAATTGTGTTCTCATATTACCATTACAACTACTTGAGTGTGAGGGATTCCCATAGCCTGTAACTATCATACCTTTTGGAAAATGACCATGTTGGATGCTTGTTTTTTATTTGAAATTTATATATGTAAATGTTTGTAAACTGCCCTTATGAATTTATATAAACTCTTTTATATAAAATGTTTGTTAATCCATTTGTTTAAAGTATTCTATATCATTTAAATTGTAAAACATGATTTTTTTAAATATGATTTTGAAATTCCATGTCTGTTTATTTAAAATTGAAAGGTTTATTGGGCTAATTAAATGTTAACATCTTATTATGGAATCCTTGGTGAGACCCTACTGGGATTTTAGTTTACACCCCACCTATGACTTTATGTGTTTGTATTTTTTCTTCTTCTGGGTTTGAGCAAGGGTAAGGTGCCACTTGGAGGTAGTTGTAGCTGTTGATCCTTGGGCTTAGAGATTTGTGTCTATTGGAACTTGAGTTTTTATCCCACTTTCTGGTACTTTTCTATAGTACTTTGTGTTTGTTTATCTATTTGACTTTTGGTACAATTTTCCCTATGGAGTTTCTCTTGTATGCACACTGACTTGTTTATCTTTCTTCCACAAAGTTTGTAGAAAATCCATCCACACTTTCTTTTTGTATGATGATGGGTTATAGTCACCAACCCATAGAGATCGGGAATTTCCTTTGGGCTTTGTCAGTGAAAGCTTGGGTATTAGGGTACCGGGGCATCTGATCCAGTTTTTGAAACATACCTTATAAGCCTTACCCCTTTAGGTGCATCTACTAAGTTTGAAATTTGATTGATGTACATGGATTCCATTTCAAATTTCATAAAATTTAACAATTTCTCAGAATAAAAACTCTCAATGGACTCTTGATAAGTATTATCTTCATCATATATAAACATTACTTCATCAATATTTACAATAATAAATCCATATATCTTGAGCTTCTGTAAAATCCTATTAGTACTTTGAGGTTCTTGTGTGACTTGAGTCAGTTCTTCTTCCAAAAGTCTTTGTGGAACTGGCTCAACTTCCATCTTAGGAACACTTCCTATTTATTGGTCTCGAACTTCTCCAAGTTTAACTTTCCTCTCACTGACTCCTTAATTTATATATTCCTTCTCAAGGAACACTGTAAATCGAGCTACAAACACTTTGTGCTCTGTATGTCTATAGAAATAATATCCCTTAGTTTTTTTAGGATAACCAAAAATTAAGTATATATCAGACTCAATACCATTTTTATCAGAATTTAAACATCGTATATATGCTCTAAAACCCTAAATATTTATAAAATACACATCGAGATGTTTCTTAGTCCATATATCATGTGGTGTCTTTATGAATTCTTCAGATGGAACATGATTAAGTAAGAATATAACAACTTTTAGAGTATATCCCCAAAATGAAATAGGAATGTCACACTAAATCATAATTGATCTAACCATATCTAACATGACATTATTTATCTTCTCAGATAGACTATTCCATTGCTATATTCTAGAAGGAGTAAATTGTGAAACAATTCCACAATCTCTCAGATGATTAGTAAACTCCTGGTTCAAGTATTCACCACCTCGATCTAATTAGATAATCCTAATAATTTTTCCAGATAATTTTGTACTTAGTTGTGAAACTATTTAAACTTTTCAAATGTTTTAAACTTGTGACTCATTTGAAACACATAACCACACCAATTGAAGTCATCAATAATGGTTATGAAGTACATAAACCCACCACTAGCTTGAGTACTTATTTTTAATATACATCATTATTTATAAGATCTAATATTATGATAACCCGTTCACATTTTCCACTAAAAAGTGATTTGTTCATTTTTCCTAATAAATAAGATTCACATGCATCAAATGATTCATAATTGAACGATTCCAAAAAATCCATCTCTATGGAGTCTTTGAATGAGTTTCTCATTTATATGTCAAAGGAGACAATGCTGAAGGTAAGTGGGGAAGAATCAGCCATGAACTTCTTATTATGAATATTATATACAAGATTATCCATATCCAGATCACATAAACTATATATCCTATTCCCAATGCCATAGAACATTTCATTCATATATACAGAACATGTAATGACCCAAGTTTTTTTAAATGATATTTGTTTTTTAAAAAAATGTCTGTTACATATTATATAATATTACAAACGTAAAAAATAAAGAGAAACCAATTTTTTTTATCTCATTAATAAATATCATTACATTAGTTAGATACGAAACCAATTAAAATGCTAAACATTACAAATGGACAAAAAATATAAAATAAAATAGCTAAAATAGGAAAGTATGGATCACCCTAGTCTGATAGAATCGTTGCCCCCACAATAAATGATATAGAAATAAAACAAAATATTATTAAACTAATAAAATCTTAAGAAATAAAAATATAACCTTAGGGATAAATTTTAGTGAATTTTGAATGAAAGAATGAAGTGGTATTTATAGGGTATAAAGGGAAATGTGACTGTTGGTATTTGACTGTTATATAACCATTGGTCAATATGACCACTAAAAACTATACCCTTTGTTGGTAATTTCATTATTATAATTAGTGTTTATAATTAGTAATGATAAAGGATAATTAATATAGGAAGGAGAATCGATGGCCTCAACTAGTAGATTCGTGCAGTTTAAAGCCCATTTGTCCAAACTTGGAAGGGAGGTAGAGTCACTGGGGTTTTCCCTTGACCAAAACCAATCCAAGCTTCAAAAAGTGAATCTTTAATGAAATAAAATATAGGATTAGTTCAAGTAAATGGAGATTACCACTTGATCGATGTTAGCCGAGCCACCCCATGAAACTACGACCATCACACACCTCACCCTTAGGGAATACATGAGAGTAGTAAGGGGTTATGTGTTTAGGACTTAGTTTCATAAAGTGTAATTTCATTTGTATAAATAAAATGTCTATTCCATCAATTCCATTTTATGAATAGTTTTTCTTAATAAAATATATGTTTAATTGAGATGAATTTGATAAATTGATTTTTAAACACAAATGAAACATAATTGTATTTTTCTAGAAAATATATATAATTTTATAATAAACTCAAGTATTCTGAATAATATTTTTTTAATCAAATAGTCTTTTAAAACACTCTCACCTAAATATAAATGATAAAATAATTTTTTAATGGCTTAGATTTTTTTATAAGTGTCAGAAATTTTATTGTGCTTTAAAAAATGCTACTTTTAAATAAATAAGAATTTTTATATTTAAAAGTCAAAATTGCCATATTTAGAGAATTATTCTGAAAAAAAATTATATTTGTGATCATAACATTTAAATTAGGTTAGGGTGAATTTATGAGAATTTTCTAAAGTAATTTTTTTTTTGTGAAAACCAAAAAATATAGTTTTGGGTTTTTGATATATTTTATGACTTCATAATTTTTTCATAATTATGTAATAATTAATTAAACACAATTCATGACCTAAAACATTTTATTTTATTAATATTAAGTATTTTAATATATTTAAATCAATTTCTAAAACTATAAGTGACTTTCCAAAGTCTAAAAAGGAAAATTTTATTTTAAAAAACATTACTTCGTAGAATCTTTACTTTTCCATGCCAAAATAAGTATTAGAAAATGGTGTTCAGTTTTGGAAGATTTAAATATCATAAAATGAGACCCATATGTCCAAAAATATGATCAAAAACCATGGTAAGCTAATGAATTTTCATTTTCCACAACCTAGATTTTCGAGACCTATATTTGGAAATTATTAAATAGTTCCTCCACTTTTTCTATAAATAACCACCCATTTCACCATTCCCCTTTAATCCCAATCTATCCTCCATGAATTTCTAGTGATTTTTCCTCCCAAGGAGTCCTCCCAAGGTGTCCTAAATCCACCAAGGTTCCACCCTCAAGTATTAGGAATAGATCTTCAAGGTAAGGGAAATATTTACGTATCTTTTCCATTAAAGTCCCCTTTTCATGTGGCATGTATTCTAATTTATAAAATAAGTTATTTTGTACATTTTCTATTATACCATTACTGTAATAATAGTTTTTTATGAATGGGATACCCTTTTCCCCTCTCATTTTACCCTTTTCTAAAACCATGTTTTATACCACTACTGGAACTAGATGTATTTGCGACGGGCTATTTGTGATGGGATCCCGTCGCAAATAGGCTTTAGTGACGGGGCCCCGTCACAAATAGCCCATTGCAGAAAATGACGTCATAAATAAGTCTCCGATTATATACATTATATATAAATAAACCTTTTACGAAGGGCCCGTCGTTCCATCAAAAATACTACTAATAAAAAATTATATTTAAATTATTTGCGACGAGAACTCGTCGCAAAAGGTCCCGTCACAAATACTAACCATAATAAAAAAAATTAATAAAAATATGATTAATGAAAGAATTATATTAATATTATTAAAATAATAAAAAAATAAAAAATATTATTATTAGTAAAATAAACAAATATTAAAAAATATAATACTAAAAAAATATATTTAATAAAATTATGATTAATAAAAAATTAATATTAATTTTATTAAAATAATAAAAAATAAAAAATTATTACAATTCTCAATATTTACAAAAAAAATATAAAAAAAATCATAAACTGTTATTATTATTAGTAAAATAAACAAATATTAAAAAATATAATACTAATAATAAATAATAAAATAAAAAAAATAAAAAAAATAAAATTATGCAATATTTACACCAATATAAAAGACAGAAACTATAAATAGTTCATATTACAATAAATCTTTAATTCAAATGTTTTTAACATAAAAAAAAAATCACTAGGGGGGGTCGTCTTCTAGAGGAGATGGAGGAGCTGTAGGAGATGGTGGAGGAAACTCCATCCCTAAACTACGAGTCAGACGACACATGTACTCTATCTTCTTGTGATGCTGCTGCTGCTGCTGCTGCTGCCCACACATCTCTTCATGCTACTTTTGAAAACTCTCTATAAGCTCAGACTGAGTTTGCAACTGCTCCTGATACTGTGAGGCAGAAGATGATGCCTCTCCACGCGCTCCTCTCGAGTTGGACACCGACATCACATCAATACCATAATAAGTACCAGGAGTCAAATGAGAGCCAATACAACTACTCGGCCCTTCTCAAAGCCATACCGAGTTGCCTGCATCCATGTCGCCTCATCGAAATGGTGGGCACTGGTCTGCTCAGTCATCTCGTCCTGACTCTCAACCTGTGTCTGGGAGGTCGCAGCCTCATATGACTCCTTCAATTCCAATCTAAAATTAAAATGGTGAAAATATTATATGCAATCAAACTGAAAAAAATAATACTAACCACAATCCGACGCTGGTGATCACCTCTAATATTTCCAGTGGCTGGATCACTATACATCCTCTGATAAACGTCGAACTCTGTAATATCGGGATGCCCAACTGCCTACAGAAATATAAAATAAACTATTTATATTTAAAGTTATATAAAATATTTAAAAAATATACTTACCAGATGCTCTCTATGCGTACTGAATGTACGACTACCAGCTCGATGCGTCACCTCCTGTTTCCTCCGGTTCTGCTATCCCATTGAATATCTACTCTGAAATCCACCACCCAACCAGTGTAAACATAATCCATCCCAAACATGAGATAAAATATACTCTGGTCGGTGGTCTCTACACAAATCATCAAATTCTATCACTCCTGCTTTATTAATGGCCGTTCTTATCAAATTGTGCAAAAACTGACGGAAACGGTCACGTATAGACATCTACCATGCCGCGTGGATAGTGTTACTCATGTTATCATCAATGAGATACCATAAACCCTAAAAACAATTTATAATATCAAGTTATTAATAAAATAAATTTCAAAATAAATATTCTTTATTTACATACTAGCCAATGATCGAACATGTCACACCACACATTAACAGGAATCTATTCCCATGTGATCCATGGTTGAGAAAAATAATTGCGCAAGATAGCGCTCCCCTTTCCAAGAGCTACATGTGAAAAAATGTGAAAAATGAATAAATAATCAAACAATTAGTATATATAAAAATAAATTAATGAAAGCTAACTAAAATATACAGGTTACCATACCTCCGTGTGTGTGGATCAAAGTCAAGACGTGGACGTCGCTCGGGGATAGGGACAAAAATCATCAGTCACGCAAGACCGCGCCCCCTCCGCATACCCCCTGAACCGTCAGTAGGATGAGGGTCAGATGGTCCACAATTCCCCTCATCCAAAGGTAGATCATCCTCCTGCAACTCGCAAAATAGATCAGGATCCATCTAAAACACAAAATTATTGTTGTTAGCAGATAGTTGAATATATATATATATATATTAGGTATGATTATAACCAGTATTTAACTGTGTCAATGTCTATCTTCATCCTCATCTCCCTAGCTATCAATGTCAATGTCTTCATCTTCCTCCTCAGCATCATCAATATCCATATGAGTTTCAGTTTCATCATCTCTTTTCATTTCAAATTTATTTTTAACATCATTAACATCTTCGTCATCATCAATCCTTAATTACGGAGTGTCATAATCTATATTCACATCTCTTTGTGAAAAAGATGGATTTTGAGCAGTCTCTTGAAAAATTTCAATTCCTTCCACTTCAGAGGAATCACATTTAGTTTGACTAAACTGATTTTCCCAAGATTTTATTTTTATTATGCTCCACCAATCACTCAAGTCTCTTGAAGTAGAACAATACTTTGCGTAATAAATTTGATGTGCCTTTTGAGCTAGTAAAAATGGTTCATTTACTACAAGAATAATTTTATATTTAATATCGACAATTCCATGAGTCGGATGAACATGCAATCCCCTCTCAGTATCTAATCACCAACATTTAAAGATCGTTATGTAATTCTGTCCTAGATAACACAACTCAATAATTTCATCCAGAATGCCATAAAAGTCAACTTCAATTTCTCTATGATGCGATCCTCTCAAGAAAACTTCACTATTCATTATTTTTTTGATTCCCCATATGCATGTGTATGAAATCGAAAACCATTCACTACATATGCATTATAAGATTTAACCATTTTGGATAGTGGGTTACTCAATATACACAGTTGCTTATCAATTTTATCAGCATGTTGAGGCACCCGAAATTTTTTAAAACAATTATCAATATGATAAATAATAAACGGAATTGATATTAAACCATCAATAATTTATGTTACCAGTTTTTGAAACCATTGAGAATTTTTTTTGTCTGCGTTCTTCAAGAGAAGCTGCTGTAATTTGTGGAAGTTGTTTCTTGATATGATTATCTTATAACATAAAAATAAAATAAGTTTACATACTGTAACATAAATTATAGAATAAGTGATAGAAGCACTCATAGTACAAATGATGTCATTTCTTCACAGTTGACCAGAACATATGTATGAGCTCTGTGATGTTCATCATATGAAATCCATCGTTCATGAAATCCACCGAAACCAAGATTTGGCTGATTAAAAATTGATAATTTATTGTCCATTTATTCATTAACATTCCCCTCATTTCATCCCATGTGATTGTGTTTTGAGGGATATTGAGATTTAAAATAATGAGAGCAGAAAAAAGAAATTTCCTCTTGAAAATAAGCTTCAGCAATTGAGCCTTCAACTGATGCTTTGTTACATACTTTTTTATTCAATTTCCACATGAATCTCTCAAATGGGTACATCTTTCAAAACTATACTGGACCTCCACATTTAGCTTCATGTGGAAAATGTAATATCAGATGTTCCATTGAGTCAAAGAAATCCGATGGAAAGATTTTTTCCATTTTACATATAATTATAGCAACATCTTCTTCTAGTTTTCTTTGCACATCGTAGTCTATTTTTGCTGCACAAATGTCTCGAAAAAAATATGAAATGTCTGTTATCAAATCCCAAATCATAGAATTCAACAAACCTATGAATCCAATTGGCATAAGTCTTTCCATTATAACATGACAATCATGACTTTTTAATCCAGTAATATAAACATTCTTAACACATCTGCCCAAATTGGAATCATAGCCATATGGAAGTCTCAAATCTGCAATCCACTGACAAAATAGTAAGAGACTCTTTTTGGACAGTGTATAAGCTGCTTTTGGATTTATTAACCTCTGTGATCTGACATTTTCAAATAGTTCAGGTTCTGGTCACCTGTAAATTTGGGCAAGGTCTAATCATGCCTTTATAGTATCTTTGGTCTTACCTGGTGTATCCAAAACTATATAAAATAAATTATCAAAATAGTTCTTCTCAATATGCATGACATCCAACATGTGGCGTACCAACAAATCAGACCAATATGGAAGATCCCAAAAAATTCTTCATTTTATCCAATTATGTTCTTTCCCAAAGCCATGAATTTTCTTTTGGTTTACTGTTGGCCCAAATGTGATGGGTGGTAATGAAAATACAACTGATTTTAACTCTGTACCTGAGATCATTTTTGGAGGTTCATCCCTTTCAATTTCACATTTTCTTAAATGAGATTTATTCCTATGAAAAGGATGATCGGTTGGAAGAAATATGTGATGATAGTCAAAATAGAAAGGTTTTTTCCATTGACGAGCATAAAGGATTTGTTGTATTTCATACAGTAAGACATGATTTCAGACCATGTGTACTCCAGCCAGATAACATTCCATATGCCGGAAAATCACTAATCGTCCACATCAATGTAGCTTTTAATATGAAATTTTGTTTCGCAGCAACATCATATGCACTAACACCATCACTCCATAATGAATTTAATTCATCAATCAATGGTTTCAAATAAACATCAATATTTTTTTTGGATGTCCTGGGATTAATAAGGTCAAAAAGATATAGGTATCCTTCATCAACATCCATGGAGGTAAATTGTACGGATTTATAAAGACAGGGCAACATGAATACTGACTACCATAAGAACCAAATAGACAGAAACCATCAGTAGAAAGACCCAATCACACGTTTCAGGATTCTAAAGAAAAAGACGGACGTAGATGGTCAAAATTTTTCCATGAATCACCATCAGATGGATGATTCAAGATTTTATTAGTTGAAATCTTGGTTTTGTGCCATGACACCATTGAAACTATGTTCTGAGACATAAATAAATGCTGCAACCTGGGTGTAAGGGAGAAATATCTCAACTATTTTACTGGAATCGATATAGACTTCCCTGGTTGAGCTTCTTTATACCTATATTGTCCACATGTGGGAAAACTATCCAATGAATCATTTTCACCATAATATAAGATGCAATCATTTGGATATGCATGAATCTTCCAATAACTAATGCCCAGATTACGAACCAGCCTCTTGCTCTCATAGTAATTTACAGGCAACACATTTCCTCCAGGTAACAGTGTTTTAACCAAAGAAAATATTTGATCAAAATAGTTGTTCGACATTGCATTATCTAATTTAATATCCATAAATTTTGCAACTACTTCTAATTTTCTTATCTTGCAACTAGGATATAATGCATCCTCAGCAGACCTCAACAACTCATAAAATTCAGATGGTGCCAACTCAGGAGTTAAATCAATATCATCTTGAGTTTTAGTTTGTTGAAAAGATGGACCTGCAAAATCATATACTAAATTTTGAAACTGTGATGGATCTGGAATCAAGTTATTAGTATCTTCTATGGAACTGTGTTCACTGCGTTGATACCAAAAAACATAATCTTGTTGAAAACCAAACCGCAATAGATGTCCCCAAACCTTGTCAAATGTGTCAAACGTTCTCAAAGCACATGTTTTACAAGGACACTTTATTGTACCTTCTGAAACAAATTCTGGTTTTGATGATGCAAATGATAATAAATCTTCAACACCCTCAATATACACAGGATTTAAATTAGAACCGTTTAGACTTCTATGCTGATTTATCAAAGCACGATCATCTAATAATGATTGTTGTCGACTTCCTTGTTCCATATTTTTCTAAAAAATATAAAATCATTACTATTTTTGAATAATTTGAAATTATAAAAACACTATCTGAAAAAAGACAAATAATTACAACTACTTAATAATTAACATTACTTACGGGCGACACAATTTCTAGTGGACTGACGGCTACTCTTTTGTCCGACGGCTCATTTACTTGGAACTTTCTCACACAGAAATTACAATGAAGAATTTGGGACACCACAACCATACGTAACTATGCCCTTAGACACCTAGGACACCACAACCATACGTAACTATGCCTGTAAACACCTGGGCCAGAACAACTACCGCCATGCCCGAAGACACCTATGACTCATCCCGAAGACACTTGGGAAACAAACCTACCCGCACACACCTAGTCCAACCACCACAATGTACCATTTCTGAAGAGTCTTGAGCTATAATGGACCTCATGCCATCATAGCCTTCCTGAAGAGTCTTGGTCTACCTAGGAGAGGAAGAAGAAAGGAAGCTAATAACCAGCCACTCATAGGAATGTTGGGAAAAACGCCCTCCCCCATGAAATGGTGGTGTTCAGAACTAAGTGCTCAACGTGGGTGGGGTGTATATAAGAAACACAAAAACTAATTTATACATGTAGTTGAACAAGCACTCATCCTAACCTAAGGGTTCCGAAACCAGCATATACACAAACACCCTCGTTACTTTTCATTCATGCAAAAAAGCACAATAACCACACCCAGAGTACCACCCATTTTTTTTATAATGTTCATGTGGTTTTGTTATAAATAATAATTATCCCCTACCGGGAAACTAACAATCACATCCACAAGTTAAAAAAACTATGAAGGAGAAAACAACTAAACATCAATTTAAGCATTCACACCCGGTTCTCTTGCAAAGTCACATCAACAAAGGGGATCTTGAGATTCCTCCAAGTAATAGAACTAAACCAAGCCCTAACATATGGGCACAAATCCACAAGCCAACTAAAAAATAGGGGATCCCATCCCCATCCACATCACCCCACAAGCAGCAACCACACACAAATAAGTTTCCAGATTTGTCCACACCATTAATTTGGTTCCTTTCTACCATTTGGTTAATAGGGGTGATCACACAAGGATTCTTATTCATTGGGTATCTATTTAATCAATCAAGTTTATGTGATTAAACAGTTTCCATGTTACGGCTATTCAATCACAAGATTATCCAGAAAAAAACATAGGTGCATTAGTGCACAAGAAAGGACCACCAACGACCATGATTTTCAGTGGGCATAAACCCATACAATTCAAAACATATGAATGAAAATAAAATAGTACAACAAAATCATCATTAAACACACCCCTTAATTATTTAGAAACCATTTATTATATTTTTTAAGGTTCGGTTTCACCCACCCCCTGAGGAAACATTATCATACCCACCCCGCATGATACACAGTAAAGAGAGATGAAGTAAAACCCTACCTAGATGACCAAGGATCAAAGTTTTTCTCCCTGTGCCAAGAACTGGGGATGCATGAATTGTATAAGAACTATAAGGACTCCAAGGGTGAGAAGGAAGGATCCAGTACGAGCACATGATTTGTCTCTAGAGTAAGTCTCTAGGGAGTAATTTAGAGAATTGAAAGGAATTATGAAGAGGGGATCTCAACTTAAGAAAAGGCCAGATCCTAAAATTAGGGAGATGATATCGAAGTACTTAAAAGTTTGATCATGTCTCGACCACACGGTTGGGTAGTTCACATGTTGGTATTAATTGGAATTTAATAATTATCCTTGGAGATGGTAAAGATGAAAGGTGTGAGTTAATAGATATCTTTTAAACAGAGAAAAATGTGTAACGGGGAAAAATTGTAAAAAAAAAGGTGTGACACCGAGGAAAAAGGGCCACATGTTTTGGTAACTCAAGGGTCTCTTGACTATTGGTGTTTTAAAACATCTTTTACTGGATTTAAAAAGGCTTTGAAAAGGGAAATAAAATACTTTCACATAAAAAGATACGTTACTGGGGAAAAACCGGAAGGTCCTTGAAAAATAGGGAAGGACTTATTGCTAGGCGAGTCACCGTCGCCCTGGCACCCACCATCTCCCTGGCACCGCCGCCCTGGCACCATTGCCCTAGCACTGTCGCCCTGGAACTGTTTCCTTGGCACCTTCGCCCTAGCACCATCGCCCTGGCACCGTCGCCTTGGAATCTTCGCTGATTGGTGCTATGAATGACCCATCGGTGCCACCGATCACCATCGGTGCCACCGACTTCCATCAGTGCCACTGACACCCGTTGGTGCCACCAATGACGATCATTGACACTGACGCCCATCAGTGACACCGACGCCCATCGGTGCCACCGATGCTCATTGGTGCCACCATTCGTCCAATACTAAAATTCAGAAAACTCTTTAACGAGTCAGTGATGGTCCCCAGGACACTCCAAACAATAGAAATTTGGAAAAGTAATGGACTAGGAGTGTCTAAGCCATTACATCAGATACCTCTCATACTATTCACATCATCAAGAATTCAAGAGTAAACCTGAAGAGAAGAGAGGGGTCTGAACAACCCCCTTATAAGACACCTCTCAGGGACAAAACCAACATAGGGTTTCTTGAAATACGGAAAAAACCTCGACATCTTGGAACAAATATCCCTCATATATCCCTTGAACAACTACAGATGCACCACCGCTCTCCTCCCCCAAGCAACCACACAAACATAGAAAGGCCTCACTATCCAGACATATGAATTAGGGAGTCCCTTCCCCCATGTTAAGATACTATCCTCTTTGGGCGGTACTGACTCACCCACACAAGTTTAATCACATCCTCCTTAATGCATCTCAATTAGGTACTAGGTCCTCCCCTCCTCATGGTTAGGACTTTTCACACACATTCAAAGAAAAGGGAAAAAATAGTTCGTCTCATAATTAACAAGGTCAAGCACTACATCATAGTCAAGTACAGAACAACATAGAACAAAACTCAAAATAGCTATGGTTACTGGGAACACACCTGTGCCTCTCATTCCCAAGTACTCTACTCGAGGCCACCATGCCTCCATAACACATGAACCAAGGGAATGGTTCATCCACACAACACCTTCTCCTCACAATACTCAATCCTCACTGGTTGCTCCATGAATATCGCATCGTCCTCGATATCCATATCTCCCCAGTCAAGGATGTGTGAATCATCATGTAGATATTGATGGAGCTGAGACACATAGAAGACATCATGGATCCTTAGTATCGGCGGTGGTAGAGCCAATTGATAATCCACTTTGCCTACCCATCACAACACCTCAAAGGGTCCGAACCTGGGAGAAATCTTACTCCCCCTACTGAACCTCTGTTTCCCACATCGAGTGGAGACCTTTAAGAACACATGGTCCCCAACCCTGAACTCCAAGGGTCTCCTTCTATGGTTGGCGTATGACTTCTACCAGTCTTGATCTACCTTCATCCTTTCACGCACAAGTTGGACCTTCTCCATCATGCTCTGCACCACCTCCAGGCCAAGAACACCTGCCTCCCCAACCTCTGTCCAACACACAGGTGAATGACACAGACTTCAGTACAAGGCTTTTAACTAAGCCATGCTAATGGTAGATTGATAACTATTGTTGTAGGAAAACTATACCAGATTCAAGTGTTGTAACTGCAATCCACCGAAGTCCAAAACACATGACCGTAGCATATCTTCCAACATCTAGATGGTTCGCTATGTCTGCCTATCTGTCTGGGGGTGGAAAGTAGTGCTGAGACATAACTGGGTTCCAAAAGCATGTTTCAATCCTTTCCAGACTCGTGAGGTAAACCGTGTATCCCGATATGAGACTATGGACCTTAGAATTTTGTGTAACCGCACCACCTCATCTACGTACCTCTGTGCTAAGGCATCCACCACACTCGACTTATTGACTTCTAGGAAGTGAGCTGATTTTGTTAGCCTATCCACCACTACCCAGATAGCATTACAGCCCCCTTGAACCCTAGGTAGCCCTGTGATGAAATCCATCGAGATGTCATCCCACTTCCACTTTGGGACGTCTAAAGGCTACAACATACCTCCCAAAACATGGTGCTCAACCTTCACATGCTGGAACACGAGGCCCTTTTCCACAAACTCTGCCACTGCCCACTTCACCCCGAGCCACCAGAACTGATCCCTCAAGCCCCGGTACATCTTGAAAACTCCTAGGTGTACCACCAGGGGTGAGTTATGGAACTCACTAACAACTCTCTCACGCATCGTCTTTGAGAAAAAAAACTTCCTGTGGAAAAGCATCCAATTATAACCATCTTCCGACCATCCTTCCGGAGCATTACCTTGGATAACATGATCATGAATCACTTCAGCCTATAATTCCTCCACTAAGACTCCTCTAACTACTATGCCAAGGAATACTACACCGTCATCTAGAACATACAACCTCTACCATCCTCCACCTTTTCATCCAGGTGTAAGGCATCCAACTCCTCCATTAACTTCCAAGCATCTGCTGATTCTCAAACCACATCCTTCTATGACTTACTGATCAAGGAATTGGACACCATGTTCCCCTTTCCGAAGGTATAGGAAATCTCGAAGTCGTAGTCCTGAAGAAACTCTATCCACCTCTGCTACCTCAAGTTCAGGTCTCATTGGGAGAAGATACACCTCAAGCTCTTGTGATTTGTGAAGACCACGAAGCATTCCCCGATGAGGTAATGCCACCACAACTTCAGTGAAAACACAACCGCTGCAAGCTCCATATCATGGGTGGAATAGTTACTCTCATGGGTATGTAACTGCCTAGACCCATAAGAGATCACCCCCTTGCTACATCAGCACACACCCCAAGCTTAGGCCTGAAGCATCACCGAATACATCAAATGTTACCCATTCCTATGGAAACCTCAGTACTGGGGAACTGACCATTTTCCCCTTCAGATAACTGAAGGTTTCCTAACACTACTCACTCCATACAAAATCTTGTTATTTATTGGTCAAGGCTGTCAAAGGTGCTGCAACTCAAGAAAAGTTGGGTACAAACCTCTAGTAGTAACCTGCTAGACCTAGGAAACTACAAACCTCTGCCACATTCTTAGGTGATGACGAAGAAAAAACTGCTTTGACCTTCAATGGGTCCACTGATATTCCCTACTAGGACACCACATGTCCAAGGAAGTTCACCTCTCATGTCTAGAACTTGCACTTAGACAACTTCCTGTAGAGCTGGTGCTGTCGGAGGACCTCTAAAACCGTCCTCAAATGCTCGGTGTGATCCTACTCTGATCTTGAGTAGATCATAATGTTGTTGATAAACATGAATACAAAATAGTACAGATATTCACAGAATATAGAGTTAATGATCCCCATAAACATGGTTGGTGCGTTTGTAATGCTGAACGACATGACCATGAACTTAAAGTGCCCAAATTTGAACCTGAAAGCAGTCTTCGAGATGTCACCCTTCTTCACCCTCAACTGGTGATATCTCAAATTTAGTTCAATCTTAGAGAACCAACCTACTCCCTTCAATTGGTTGAAAAGGTCTTTGATCCTAAAAAGGGGGTAATAGTTCTTGACCGTCACCTGATTCAGCCTTCAGTAGTCGATACACAGCCTGGGACCACCGTCTGTCTTCTTTGCAAACAAGACTAGAGAACCCTAAGGTGAAGTGCTCGGTTGGATAAAACCCTTCCTCATTAAGTCATCAACTTGAATCCGTAACTCTCGCAACTCAGAAGGCACCATCTGATAGGGATCCATTGAAATCAGACGGGCCCCACGTTGCTAGTCTATCCCAAACTCAACATCACGTCGAGGGGGTATAGTCACCACCACCCTAGGGAAGACGTCAAGGAATTCAATGATGACCCTCGAGACTTCCACCATCTCTGTATCTACCGACTCCATTGACAGTTCAGATAACAAGGAAAGAAGGGGCTCCACTCTTCGACTACCCTCCTGGAAACCCTACTCACCAACAAGAGTTACACACTGGACACCCATATCTGAAAACACAACCCTTCTCTAGAAGCAGTTGATAACGACATACACAAAGAATAGCCAGTCGATGCCTAAAATGACATTATATGGATGCATCTATAGCAAAAGAAGGTCCCCACTAGACTGATGTGGCCCCAACATATTCTACATCCCCGTCAAACATAATACAAGATAGTCTGACCTCTGACTGGCGTACTCAATACCAGGGGCATGAGAAGTCTCTCTGCGTCTAAACCTAGAGCATGGGCTAGACCGAGTGCAATAAAGGTGTAATGACCTAATGTTTTTTAAATGGAGACTCCCTTCTTATAAATATGTCATAAAATCACATGAAAACACAACATAATGAACTACTAAGTGCTAAGTGACCTTTGAACATAAGTTTTTCACTTATGTGTTTGGAATTTCAAAAATCTGACATACACGGTTGCAATCAGTAAGTTATTTGGAGTCCAATAAGAAAAACTTAATTTTTGGTGAATAGTAACCTAACCTTATGAATAGTAACATACCCTTATGAATAGTGATATACCTTAATGAAAATTAACCTTACCTTTGATAGTATAAAAATAATATTCAAGTGAAAGTATGATGTACCTATATTTTAGAATAAGTAAATGAATGTTTTAAAACTGATTTTTTAATAATAAATTATGAGTTTAACTAAATATTAAATTAATCATATTTAGAAAATTATTTTTGAAAAATGGACTTCATTTTTGGATTCTACACATCAAAAAATGGTTAGGGTGAATTTTTGATATTTTTCTAAATTACTTGAATTTTTGATGATTAGTAAAATACGATAATTTACGATAAATGCTAAATAATGAATTTATTGAGTCATTGATGATTACCTGTTGATGTAGGACCAATTGGTTCTAAGTAACATGAATTTATTACTATTATTGGTCTTTTAATCATCACTATTACTGGTATTGAGGGAAAATAATAAACTAATGATTATAATATTACGAAAACCCTCATCTCCTCCACTATAAACCCCCCTCACTCCCTCTTATCTTCACCACTCTCAAGCCTTGTTACTTTCCAATATTCTGCCCAAATCTCTCCCCAAGATCCCCCCATGTCCAAAATCCCCTATCCTCTTCAAAATACCAAAACCTCTCCCCTTAAAATGTTCTCAAAGGAGGAATTCTCTAGAGGTAAATTCCTCTTTCCAACTCCTTCATTTCTTTTAAGTTCTTTTCTTTTTGTTTCCTTCCTCATCTCCCTTCACCCAAATAGTATGATAACTCTAGTAACATATATGTATTGGAATGTTTTTATTCTAATGGTATATTTCATTATATTCTCTCCTTTCCCCACCTTTTATTTGAAAGAAATGAAAGCACCGTTTGAGATGTGCTAATTTAGCACATTCAAGGACAACCGTTTATCAATTTCTATTATCATATTTAATTATGGTCATGAAACCATTTGTGTTATGGTTGAACCAGATTATTATATATGTAATATATCCTATTTTTGATTATGTAATCCTTTTGTACAAATGGTATTAAGTTATAAATCAAAACATGTTCTTTGTAATCAAACCCACCGATTAACAAAAATGGTTGTCACTATGATTTTATATAATAATTCGACTTCACTATAAGTAACCAAATTAAATTTAAAACCATGTAATCTGCTGTATGTTTACTAATATCATATAAATTTATTTATGGACAATCAATTTCATCTTAAATGTTTATCCAAACATGAATATAAGTGAACCGGTCATTAAAACCAAGTAAACAAACGATCCCGAACAATGAAATTGAACCTCATAACCAATCAAAAAGGTTATAAATGAACTTAAAATGATTATACTAAAACAATTAAATATATAAGAGGTTATATAATTATTAATTAATAAACTTAATTTGTTTATTCAGGTCTTTAATAATAGGTGGAGAACACCAATGGATTTAAGGTAAGGGAGGGCCATTGGAGGATTTAAGGTAAGGAATCCTCTCCATTTCACTCTTTATCAATATGTCCTCTATGCTATTCCATTTTATGTGTAATCCCTAATGATGGGATATGATTAATAATCTCCCCCATACTTCCCTCATGATGTATAAGTGATGATAAACTTCTTTTATCTCCCATCAAGCCCTCTTAGGTACACCCGATAGCATGCTGATAAACCGTAACAAATTCTACCCGATCCTTCTTTGTTCTTTCGGTTTGCCTTATCTTTCTTTATATAAAAATGGAGTTATTTTATCTATTTATTTACATATTATAAATTATTTATAGTTTTACAAAATTCATTTATGAATACCCTTTCATCACTCTCTTTTGGGCATATACATGTTTTTAAAAGATTTCCTCCTTAGAACGTTCCGATATGTAACCTTGTTTTAAGGGATCTTCCCAAAATTTTACCCAATTTAAAGTGCACTATATCCTATGTTTTAAGCCACCATTTTCTTTATAAAATAATTATTTTTATTATTAAAACCTTCTTGGTTCAATTCTGGTTTTATATTAAATATTTTCCTCTTTTCTACTTTAAATGCTTTATAGTATTTTCCTTAAAACCGCACAAAAATATTTTAATGATAATGTTTCTCAAATACATTTTGTATATGTTTTAACTTATATTTGACATAACTTACCATGTTTTATTCCAATTTTACCCTATGAACATCCATTCATGTTCTAATTCTTTTCTTTCACGGACTCTTTCATGATACGCCCATTGGTTATGCTTTATGTCATAATTGTGGTACCCAATTCTTTCCATGGGTACCCTTATGTTTATGTATGGTTGATTATGTATGATTATTTATGTGGAAAGAATATTCATGAAAATGTTGATATGGGTTCTCCCAGATATCACTTCAATGTATTGGGTAAAGTTAAGTCTCATGAGATGCGATGGGAAATGGGATTGGCATTTAGCCTTGACCCGTACTAAAATGGGAAACAGGATTGGAAGTTAGGCTTGAACCGTACTAAAATGGGAAATGGGATTGGAGGTTATCCTTGAACCATACTAAGGACATGTTATATGATTCTTCCAAATTTATATGATTCCATGTTTATATGATTCCATGCTTATATGATATGATTTTATATGTTTGATGATTTGGATATCATTATGTCATGCCTCCTAATTCATGTGCTTAAGACATATCCTTATGTTAATTCCAATATTGGGATTTTCAGATCCTCCCTTTGTTTATGTGTTCCCCAGGGTACCCTATGCATATGTAAGGGCTCAAAGGAAGTTAGGAGCTCTTTATGAATATTAAATAAAGAAATATTTTTTAGCCCCATATTTTATGTTTTATGTAACTAGTATTATAAGACACTAGACTTAATGATACTTGGATTGTACTATGATGTATAATAATGATTAAAATTATGTAATTATATATGAAAAAGGCTTGGGTCACTATAAAAGGAGTGATAAGCTCTTGAATCAAACAAGGCACACGCAAGAGTACTAAACAAGCTGATCATACCTCGAACGACCTTTGGCCCTGCTGGAACTATTACCTCTGCGGCGTACAACTACCCATGCCCAGATCCTATGTCCCTAAGATATCGGCCACCTCCCCAACCATGTCAAGGTCGAGGTCCCTGAGGAGAACCTTGAGGCCGACCTCCTCCTATAACTTCTTCTCTCAGAGGAGCAGGAGCTTACTGTCCCTACTGCAGCTGTTAACAAGGCCTGGCAGAAAAATACTACTGCTGAGGTGGGTGCTGAACCTGCCTACCTCCACTATACTACACTCAGTCCAAAAAATGATTCCAAAGGTGCTCACGGCTGCTACAGATGAAGCATCTCGGTCTTGGGCCCGCAGAGAAAGGGTGAGGATTAGGTGATTGAAACTGGAACTGTTAGGCCCTGCTCCCCACCGATTGAAACCTCAAAGGCCTTAAGGCTGGATTCATGTTGCTGATGACCTTCCCCTTTGAAGATATCAACTGGCTCCCCTCTCAGGGCACACCTCCCAGCGTGTGCATCCTCTCCACCACTTCAGCCTTCTTATGGACCTCCAAGTACGTCGGTAGAGTGAAGGGAGTAACAACATACTAAAGAGAAGGTCAAAGTTCCTCCTCTAAATTTCTCACTTGAAACTCCTCATATGGAAAGAGGTTATGAGAAAAACTAAGGAGATCCTTGAACTTTATCTCCAACTACCTCACTGAAATACTCCCCTACTGAAGGGAGAGTAGCTCCTACCTCTTCTTAGCCTTCATTGTGGAAGAGAGGAATTATTCCTGGAACTTCCTCTCGAAGTCAGTCCATGAAACCTCAACTTACCTCTTCTCCCCAAGGTAGAGAGTCCACCAATGACGCACTGCTTCCCTCATCTGACTAACTACCAATGAAACCCAATACTCGACCGAAGCCCAGATCAAGCTGAAATCTATCACTGACTCCTTGAGCCAGCTTTCTGTCTCCACATCTGAGATGCTGCCCTCGTACTTCTCGAGGGTCTACTTCTGAAAGGCATGGGGCATCTTATACCACTAATCATCCTCCTCCTCTCTATCAATCCTTCACTAATTATCCATATCATCCTTCTGGGAATTGATCACCCGCACTACTCGTGGACGTCATCCAGGTTCTATAACTGCAAGGTAAACAAGGAATTCTTAAGCCTGAGTAGTGTAGAATATTTATTTAAATTTTTATTAAACTTTTTATTCATTTTAAATTCCCAAAACACCCAGAACACACAAGAATACAAGTCATTATGACGCATGTACCTTTCCTAGGCTCTCCAACTTGCAATCAATGTAGCCTCCCTTGGTTGTTCAGTAGGTCTAGAGTCCTTGCATTAGATCATGGAGGCCCTAAAATCCCATGTCATAGCTGGTCTTTTCTGGCCTATTTTACACACCAAGATTGCCTAAGAATGTTTCCCTAAAATCCCATGCAATACTCACTATGCCTAACCTCGAGCTCCATCCTATCTCTCAGCCATCACCTCTGATACCATTCTGTCACAACCTACCTTCACCAAGATGAGGGAAGGGACAAAAGATTTCTAGAACCTTCCTTCTTCAAGTTGAAGGAGAGATAATGACCCTCGAGTTCCACCTTCAATAGGCCCCAAAGTGGAAAATAGAACCAAGGGTATATAATCACATGTAATATGGAATTCATTACCCTTTTTATTTAGTAAGATCGGGAGATAAGATGGTAAAAACCCAAAAAAATCTAAAACTGAAGGTAGAAGTAAATCCAAAACCCATTCCTGTATGCATGTTAAAAGATAAACTCATTTATAGTACAAGTAAACTACAAAGGTAAAGTACTAAAATAAAGGAAAACAACAACATAAACTATCCCAACATCCGAGCTAGTATGGTTCCGCATGGTCCCCAGAGTCCTCCTAGAAACCTGAAAGCAGTTTTATATACGTAGGGTGAGTATACAGGTATACTCAGTAGGGAAAACCAAAATATCTTGTGCAAAAGTGGGGAGGCATTCTAATGCCCCGTGAGAAAGTAGAGGTAACCAAAAAACCTAGAAAGGATACTATCCACCCATCCTCACCAAGGCACACTCCCCAAATAACGTAAGTCAGATAAATTAATAGTAATAGATCATCGATATTTGGGTATCCCACATCGCTTTACCACTGGTTATTGGAGACTTCCTACGCGTCAGACCTCCCTCGCCATTTTCACTGCAGTCCCACTATCTCCCCAACAACAACCTTATGGGCCACCTCAACCACGTATCCCGCCCACATAAACCTGGTCCACCACATCCATACAAAACCATGCCCGTAGACACATAGGCCACCAAAACCATACATAACTATGTCTGCAAACACCTAGGACAGAACAACTACCACCACGCCCGAAGACACCTGAGCCTCATCCCAAAGACACTTGAAAAACAAACCTGCATGCACACACCTGGGCCAACCACCACAACGTACCCTACCCGAAGAGTCTTGAGCTATAATGGACCTCAATCCATCACAACCTGCTTGAAGAGTCTTGGGATACCCAGGAGAGGGAGAAGAAAGGAAGATAACAATCATCCACTCATAGGAATGTTGGAAAAAACACCCCCCATGAAATGGTGGTGTTCGACACAGAGTTCTCAACGTAGGTGGGGTGTGTATAAGAAACACAAAAACTAATTTATACATATAGTTGAACAAGAACTCATCCCAACCTAAGGGTTCCAAAACCAGCCTATACACAAACACCCTCGTTATTATTAATTTATACAAAAAAGCACAAAAACCACACCCAGAGTACCACCCATTTTTTTGTTATCATGTTTAAGTGGTTTTGTTATAAATAGTAATTCTCCACTACCAGGAAATTAACAGGCATATCCACAAGTCAAAAAAACTCTGAAGGAGAAAAATCCAAACATAAATTTAAGCATTCACACCCGGTTCTCTTGCAAAGTCACATCAACAAATGGGATCCATGAGATCCCTCCAAGTATTGGAACCAAACCAAGCCCTAACATATGGGAAAATATCCACAAGCAAACTAAACAACAAGAGATACCACCCCCATCCACATCACCCCATAAGTAGCAACCACACACAAAGAAGTTTCCAGATTTTTCGACACCATTCATTTGGTTTCTTTCTTACATTTGGTTGACATGGGTGATCACACAAGGATTATTATTCATTGGGAATCCATTTAATCAACCAAGTTTACATGATTAACTAGTTTCCATGTTACGTCCATTCAATCATAATATTATCCAGAAAAAAATAGAGGTGCATTAGTGTGCAAGAAAGGACCACCAATGACCATGATTTTCAGTGGGAATAAGACCATAAAGTTCATAACATATGAATGAAAATAAAAGAGTACATCAACATCATCATCAAAAAAACCCATTCATTCTTTAGAAACCATTTATTATCTTCGTTAAGGTTCAGTTTCACCCACACCCTAAGGAAACATTATCATATCCACCCTGCATGATACAAAGTAAAGAGTGACGAAGGAAAACCCTACCTAGATGATCAAGAATCGAAGTTTTTATCCCCGCGCCAAGAACTAGGGATTCACAACTTGCAGAGGAACTCAAAGGACTCTAAGGGTGAGCAGGAAGGCTCTAGTATGGGCACACGATTTGTCTCCAGAGTAAGTCTCTAGGGCGTAATTTAGAGAATTGAAAGGAATTATGAAGAGAGGATATCAACTTAAGAAAATGACATATCCTAAAATCAGGGAGATGATTTAAAAGTACTTAAAAGTTAGATTGTGGATCAACCATGCAGTTGGTAGGTTTCTCATGTTGGGATTAATTTTAATTTAATAATTATCCTCATCGATGGTGGAGATGATGGGTGTGAGTTAATATATATCTTTTAAACAGAGAAAAATATGCAACGAGGTAAAACTGTAAAACAAAACAAAGGCGTGACACTGAGGAAAATGGGCCACATGTTTTGGTAACTCAAGGGTCGCTTGACTATTGGGGTTTTAAAACATCTTTTACTGGATTTAAAAAGGCTTTGAAAAGGGTAATAAAATACTTTTACATCAAAATATACATTATTCGGGAAAAACTGGAAGGTCCTGGAAAAATAGGGAAGGAATCACCATTAGGTGAGTAATTGTCGCCCAAGCACCGTCGCCTATGCACCATTTCCCTGACACCATCTCCTTGGCACCATCACCCTAGAATTGTCGTCCTGGAACCATCGCCCTGACACTGTCCCCGTGGCACCATCATTGTGGCACCGTCGCCATGGCACCGTCGCCTTGGCACCATCATCGTGGCACCGTCGCCGTGGCACCATCGTCGTGGCACCATTGCCCTGGCACTGTCGCCGTGGCACCATCGCCCTGGCACCATCACCGTGGCACCGTTGCCGTGGCACCGTCACCCTGGCACCGTCGCCCTAACACCGTCGCCCTGACACCGTTGCCCTGGCACCTTTGCCCTGGCACCGTCTCCCTGGCACCGTCGCCCTAGAACCGTCGTCGTGGCCCCGTCACCATGGAACTATCATCGTGGCATCATCTCCCTAGTACCATCGCCCTGAAACCGTCACCCTGGTACCGTCTCCCTAGAACTGTTGCCTTGGAACCGTCACCCTGACACCGTCGCTCTGGCACCGTCACTCTGGTACCATCCACCTAGCACCGTCGCCCTAGCACTATCACCCTGACACTATTACCTTGGCACTGTCGCCTTGGAACCGTTTCTCTGGCACCATCATCTTGGCACTATCACCTTGGAACCATCACCAATTGGTGCTATGGATGACCCATCGGTGCCACTGATATCCATCAGTTCCACCGACATCCATCGGTGCCACCGATGCTCGTTGGTTCCACCGATGCCGATCAGTGTCACCGACGCCCATCAGTGCCACCGACGCTCATCGGTACCACCGTTCATCCAATCCTGAAATTTGGAAAACTTATTAATGAGTCACCGATGGTCCCCAGGACACTCCAAACACCATAAATTTGGAAAAGTAATGGACCAGGAGGGTCTGGTCCATTACATCAGATACCTCTCAAACTATTCTCATTATCGAGAATTCAAGAGTAAACCCGAATAGAATAGAGGGGTCCGAACAACCACCTCGTAAGATACCTCTTAGGGACAAAACCAATCTAGAGTTTCTCGAAAGATGAAACAAACCTCGACATCTAGGAACACCTCTCCCTCATCTATCTTCTAAACAACTACGGATTCACCACCACTCTCCTCTCCCAAGAAACCACACAAACATAGAAAGGACTCACTGTCTAGACATATGGATTAGGGAGTCCCTTCCCCCATGTCAAGATACTAACCGCTTTGGGAGGCACCGAATCACCCACACGGGTTTAATCACATCCACCTTAATGAGTCTTGATTAGGGACCGGGTCCTCCCCTCCCCATGGTCAAGAATTTTTAAACACATTCAGAGAAAAAGGAAAAAAAATAGTCCATCTCATAGTTAACACGGTCAAGCACTACATCACAGTAAAGTACAAAACAACATAGACCAGATTCACCTTGAAGATAACAACTTTACATTGAGTTCTTTATGCATCAATGACCACTTTATTTTAGTGGATATACCAACCCTTTGATTACCAAACAATGGATAAGATCTATATAAAAGGTCTTGTATATACTTCATTGTTTAGAGTAAGAGAAAGTCACCCTGACAGTATACCACTTATAAGAAGAAGCTAATCAGTGGTGGACACTGATTAAAAACACAAATCCAAGATGTGAGATTGATTATATGGGGTGGGAAGAGTTTAGGGGAATATTTTTCAATAAATATTTTTCAAATTCAATGTGAATGAAAATAGAGAAGGAATTCATAGAACCAAAGTAGAATGAAAATGAATCGATGAGAAGCTATGAGATGAACTTTACAAGATTTGATCGATACACCTATAGTGTTGTTATGGATCCTAAGGGAAAGATTGATAGATTATTTTGTGGAATGAGACCCCATATGCAGAGGAATCTAGAAAATAGAGAATATAAAAGCTATGAGGAGACAATTTGGAGTTCTATGAAGGTTTAATTGTAGTTTGGAGAGATGAACTGGTCACATATATTGAATTAAAAGAAGTGAGAAGTAGATTCAAACTTAGGGAATAATTTTGATCATGGAAAAGGAGGAAAGAAAGTTAAACTTTCCACATTCAATAAATGTGGGATGAAACATTCAGGGAACTGATTTCTTGGGAGTGTAAAGTTCTAAAAATGTAAAAGAGATGGGAATATATCTTGGAATTGTCATGGTGAGGTGAAGCCTCAACTTATCAACACTAACAAAAAAGGGAATATGGTGCAGGCCCAGCTGGAAGTTCAATGCTTCAAGTGTGGAAAACTTGGGAACTTTTCTAATCAATGTAAAAATCATAATATAATGGATGGTAACTACCATCAACCTCAGCATAGTTCAATGGATCAAGTTTAGACATTTTCTATCACGACGGCTGAAGTAGAGGCTCAAAATGATGTGGTGGAAGGTACTCTCGTCATGATCTCAAAACTACCAAGTACTTTATTTGATTCTAGTTCTATGTATTCCTTTATTTTATCAAAGTTTGAGAATAATATAGAATCAATCCTTGAACTACTATAAGTAGAGTTTTTAGTCAAGACTCTTGGAAGTATTATCTTAACATCAATAGTGTATTGAAAATATAGTATTAACTTTAGAGAACATGAACTCATCACAAATCTTGTAGTCATTCCCATGGTGGAATTTGAAACTATACTAGGGATAGACTAGCTCTCAAAGTATAATGATATGATCAATTGTAGAAGCAAGGAAATTTCAGTAGTCTTGAATGGAAAACCTATAGTTATTTTCAATAGAGAGATATCCTGACCTGAGATTTGTCTAGAAGCACCTCCCATAGCCTTCTTTATATAGATGATCAGTGAATAGGGAGAGGGAAATTAAAGTATAAATATAGATAATGTCCCAATCATTCAGGAATACATTAATGTATTTCTTAAAGAGTTACCTGGACCTACATGAAAAAAGAGAGGTAGAGCTCTGCATTGAACTTATACCTAGATCCAAGATGATATCAAAGAACTCATATAGAATGGAAAATATAGAGTTAGAAGAATTAAATAAACAACTTCAAGATCTTTTGGAGAAGGAATTTATTAGACTAAGTGTGTCTCCTTAGGAAGCACCTATTCTCTTTGTAAAGAAGAAGGATGAATCAATGTGGCTATGCATTGATTATAGAGAACTTAATGAGATCACAATGAAGAACAAGTACTCTATTCCAAGGATTGATGATTTATTTGACCAGCTTCATGGGGTTGAATTCTTCTCCACTATTGACCTCTGATCGGGGTATCATCAATTGAGGGTGAAGAAAGAAGATATTTCAAAGACTGGATTCCAAGAAAGATATGGGCATTATGAGTTTGTTTTTATGTCCTTAAACATGACTAATGCTCCTAATATATTTATAGATTTAATGAATAAAGTATTTAAGGAATACCTTGATAAATTCATGGTAGTTTTTATTAATGATATTATGATATATTCAAAAATTTTTGAGGAGAATGAGGATCATATAAGGGTTATATTGGGAACTTTGAGGAGGGATAATCTATTTGGAAAATCTAGCAAATGTGAATTCTGGTTACAAAAAGTTTCATTATTAGGGAATATTGTAACCAATGAAGGAGTCTCAGTTGAACCTATGAAGAAAAATGTTTTAGGGGAGTGGCCTTATCCTACAATGGTAATTGAGATTCATAGTTTTCTTAGTTTATTAGGATATCATATGAGGTTTGTGAAAAAAATTTCATGACTTTATAATCTAGTGACCAAGTTAACTCGAAAATGGTCTAAGTTCATCTAGATAAAGGAGTGTGAAGAAAATTTCCAAAAATTGAAGAAGCGATTAGCTAATGTACCTGTGTTAAATCTACCCTATATCAAAGAAGGATTCATTATTTATAGCAATGCATCTCTAAAAGGGCTTGGATGAATCCTCATGAAAAATGAAAAGGTGATTGCTTATGCATCCCAAAAGTTAAAGCCTCATGGGAGTAATTATCCCATGCATGACCTGGAGTTAGTTGTAGTTATTTTTTCTATAAAAATATGGAGGTACTATCTTTATGGGGATAAATGTGATATATACACAAACCACCAAAGTTTGAATTATATTTTCACATAAAAGGAATTTAACATGAGACAAAGGATATGGTTGGGAATTCTTAAAGACTATGAGTGTTCAATTCATTATCACCTTGGAAGAGAAAAAAAAATCATTGATGCATTCAGTTGGAAAAACCCCATTGTGCTAGAAATGATGTGGATTCAAGGAGATCCATTGATTAAGGACCTATTAAAATTTGATATGGTAATCTTAAGGGAAGGGACATCATCAAACCTATCCAAAATTATTTCTCAACCATCATTACTAGAGAAGATCAAGAAAGCTCAAAGAGAAGATCCATTATTATAATAGAAGATAGAGGCTATGAAGAATGGGAAGTTTCCTAAGTTAAATATTGATCAAGAAGGTGTATTGAAATTTTATACAAGTCTATGTGTTCCATATATCTTAGAGATAAAGAAGGATCCTATGGATTAAGCTCATAGATCTAAATTATCTATACATCATGGAAGCACTAAAATGTATAAGAAACTTCATAATCATTATTGGTGGGATAATATGAAAAGGTATATTTTCAACTATACTGTAAGGTGATTAGTGTTTTAGCAAGATAAATTTAAGTGACAACTTACTAAATGGGTATTGTAACCAATACTCATACCAACATGGAAGTGAGACTATATTACTACGAACTTCATCATCGGTCTTCTAAGAACATCCAAAGGAAATAATATGATATGAGTTATAGTGGATCGTCTCACAAATACTTCCCATTTATCGCTATTCGGGAAGATTTATCTCCTAAATAAATTTCCAAGATATACATAAAATAAGTGGTGAGGTTTCATGGGGTTCCACTTTCTATAGTTTCTGATCGTGATCTATGGTTAATATCTAAATTTTGGAGAAGTCTCCAACATGCTCTAAATACTGAATTGAATTTTAGTATGACCTATCACCCCAAAATGATGGCCAATCTAAAAGGACTATTCATACACTTGAAGATATTCTAAGAACATGATCAATGGAATTTAAAGGTGGATGTGATCAACACCTCACATTAGTTGAGTTATCATACAACAACAAATTCCATTCAAGTATTCAAATGGCACCATATGAAGCTCTATATGGGAAGCGATGTATAACTCTTACATGTTGGGATAAAATTGTTGAGAGAAAGCTACTTGGCCCTGATCTTATGAAAAAGATGATAGAAAAGGTTCATGAATCCAACAACATATAAAGGCTACTTAGAGTCGGTAGAAGAGATATACTAACAACCGTTTAAGGGACATGAAGTTTGATGTTGGAGACAAATTTTTCTTTCAGATATCACCATGGAAGAGAGTCATGCAATTTGGAAAGAAAGGGAAGCTTATCCCTAAGTACATTGGACCCTTTGAAATCCTTGATAGCATAGGATCAATGGAACATCAGCTAGAACTTACATGAAATCATGATCAAGTTCAAGATGTATTCCACATATCTCTATTGAGGAAGTACAAACCTGATCCCTCACATATATTGAATCTAAAGGCGGTACAACTAGAACATGACCTCTCTTATAAGGATAAACCAATGGAGATCTTGGACCATAGAGACAAGGTTCTATGAAACAAGACTACCCACCTCATCAATGTGTTGTGGAGGAACTATAAATATGAATAAGAGATGTGGGAACTAGAGGAGATAATGAGACAAAAGTACCCTCACCTTTTCTCAACCGAGATAATGAGTTGAAATTTCAGGTATGGAATTTCTTAAGGGGAGAAGAATGTAATGACACAAACCTTTTTTAAATGATATTTTTTTCTTAAATAAATGTTTGCTACATATTATATAATATTATACATGTAAAAAATAAATAGAAACCAAATTATTTATCTCATTAATAAATAACATTACATTAGTCATCTATGAAACCAATTAAAATACCAAACATTATAACTAGATAAAAAATATAAAATAGAATAGATAAAATGGGAAAGCATGGATCGCCCCATTCTTCTAAAATCATCTCCCCTATAGTAAATTCCATAAAAATGAAACCAAATATTAGTAAACCAATCAATATCTTAAGAAATGAAAATATAACCTTAGGGAGAAATTTTAGTGAATTTTGAATGAAATAATGAAGTGGAATTTATAGTGTATAAAGGGAAATGTGACCGTTATATGACCATCAGTCAATATGAATGTTGGTCAATATGACCACTAGAAACTATAATCTTGGTTGATAATTTTACCATTATAATTAGTGTTTATAAGTAGTAATAAAAAAGTATAATTGATACATAATAGAGAATTTATGGCCTTAACTAGTAGAGTCATTTCGTTTGAAGCCCATTTGTCTGGACTTGGGAGGGAGGTAGCGTAAATAGGGTTCACCCTTTACCAATACCAATCCAATCTTCAATAAGTTAATCTTGAATGAAATTTCCTATGAGATAAGTTCAAGTTAGTGGAGGTTTCCACTCGGTCGCTGTTAGCTGAACCACCCCATGAAACTACGAACATCACACACCTCACCCATGGGGAATACATGGGAGTAATAAGGGGTTACATGTCTAGGACTCAATTTTATAAAGTGTAATTTAATTTGTATAAATAAAATTTTTATTCTATCAATTATATTTTAAGAATAGTTTTGATTAATAAAATATATTTTTAATTCATATAAATTTGATAAATTTATTTTTGGATGCAAATGAAACATAATTGTATTTTTCTAGAAAATATATATAATTTTATAATAAAATTAAGTATTCTGAATAATATTTGTTTTATTCAAATATTCTTTTAAAACACTCTCACCAAAATATAAATGAGGCTTAAGAATTTTTCTATAAGCGTCATAAATTTGACTGTTCCTTAAAAACTATTACTTTTAAATAAATAAGGGTTTTTTATATTTAAAAGTTAAAATTCTCATATTTTAGTGTTATTCTGAAAAAAACATTATATTTTAAATCATCACATCAAAATCAGGTTAGGGTGAATTTATTATTATTTTCTAAAATACTTTATTTTTTTTGAATAGTAAAAAATATAGTTTTGGGGTTTCGACATATTTTATGACTTCATACTTATGTCATAATGATGTAATAATTAATTAAACACAATAGATGACCTAAAATATGTTATTTTATTAATATTAAGTATTTTAATATATTTTAATTAATTTCTAAAACTATAAGTGACTTTCCAAAGTCTAAAAAGGAAACTTTGATTTCTAAAAACATTAATTTGTGGAATCTTTACTTTTAGATGATAAAAGAAGTATTAAAAAATAGTGTTAAGATCTGGAGGATTAAAATATAATAAAATTTGACCCAAATGTCAAAAACCATGAGCAAAAACCATGTGTAAGCCAATGGTTTTTCATTTTCCACAACCTAGATTTCCAAGACCTATATTTGGAAATTATTAAACAATTCCTCCACTTTTGCTATAAATACCCACCCATTTCACAATTTAACTTCAATATAAATCCATACTCTATGTATTTTTAGCAAGTTTTCCTCCCAAGGAGTCCCCCAAGGTGTCCTCAAGCCCCCAAGGTTCCATACTCAAGTTTTAGGAACAACTCTTCAAGGCAAGGAAAATATCCACTTCACTTTTTCATTCAAGTTCCCTTTTCATGTGGTATTTATTATAATTTCCAAACTAAGTTATTTTGTACAATTTCTATTATCCCATTACTGTAAGAATATTCTTTTATGAATGGGATACCCTTGTACCCTCTCTTTTTACCATTTTCTAAAACCATTTTTTATACTCTTCATGCTCCCGAATTTACTTCTCAAATTTATCTCTTTTACATGAAAAATTCTATTTTCCTTTTTATTTGAATACACAAAACTATTTTATTTTCAATGTGTATTCAACTAGAATTAAAAATGAATTTTTTATTTGGGTATTTATATATATGAAATCCACATTTCCTTTCATGGGTTAAAATTGGAATAATGATCACGTCTTTAAGCTATTTTGTATGCCATGATTTTGATAAGAAACCAATTCTTTATTATCCACATGTTATTAATGAAATGATTTATTATAATCTATGTGGATCACACGAAATTAATACATATGAAGGGTGCACTCTAATAGCACTCCAATGCATTAGGTAAATAATTTAGTCTCTAGAGATGACGTGTTTTACAATACCTTGGTGAATAACCTTGGTAATTTTCATTTATGACACCTTGGTGATAAACCTTGGTGATATGATTATGAATGTATCATTTAATTTTTTCCACCTTTAAATGTCATGATCCATTTTTTTATTATTATTTTATGCCTCTTGTTTATGCCTTATTGTTATGACTCATGTTCTTATTGATATGTCTCATGATCACATGCTTTTTGTCTCCCTTGCTTATTCCCTTACTGGGCTTCATGATCACCCCTTTACTTTTATGTATATCCCCACGATATGATATATAGTAAAAGTAACTTAGGGTGAACCCATGAAGATGTATTTCAATAGGATTTAGAATAGTGTTTTATGTTTTAATGTATTATATAGCTTATTTCCAAGAAACTAAACTTTAAAAAATCCTCTATTTTGTCCCATGTAATGAAAATTTATCTAATAAAAATGTGGGATGCCAAAGAAAAATATTATTCTTAATAGTGAATGAGAATACCATATTGTATAAACAATATTCATAAATCAATTTTTTGTTTATGGAAGAAGCTTATTAACAATTTTCTAATTCCAAAACTAATGCACTTGGTGGACTTAGATCAAAAGTGTCAACCTCTAATGTAGAAACTTTGGCCCCATTTACAACATAATGATATACTTTATCTTTGTTCAATTATTTCATATTATCGAGTCTATGTTTATCATAAAAAATGTGTGATGCACACCCAATATCCAATACCCATGGGTCAAAATTGGAGAAATTGATTTCTATAACATTCACATCCATATGCCCATAATGCTTCTCTTTGAAAACTCTTCTCAACCTTATATACCAATCTAGCATTATTTTATTGGTCATACTTATAAGTGACCTCAAAATTATAATCTTGACACATTCCATAATCTATAATAAATACATATCAATGGGTGATTATCATGTTTTATATCTTTTCATTAATAACTTTTAATGGAATTACTCCCACTAAAATAATGACCCTATACATCATTACCTTTAGTGGTACAAAATCCATATTTCATGAAGTAATGAGTTTTCTTTGGAATTCCACTCATCTATTAGTTATTTAGGTATACTTATGCGGTGGATGTTCTAGGTCTCATAGTAAAAAAAATTTAAACCCAAGTAAAATGTATTGAAATAGTGGTACTCAAGTTTTCTCTAGAGAGGAGGGTGTTTTGGGTGTTCTTTTCTTACGTTTAGTGGGTTTAGTGTGTGTTCTTGAGAAGAAAATTTAAAAAGTTTTTGGATTAAGTTTAAAAGAAGTGGCCCAACCATAGATATACCCTCACCTACCCCGTTAAATCATTATTCAATATCATTCTCTCTCTCTCTCTCACTCTAATCAGTTAAAACCTCAAATGGTCACCCTTAACTGGTAGTTTCATCTTGAATATAGAGGTGAAATAACCACTAAATTTTCTATCCTTGACTAGATAAGTGGTTGGATCTCTCTAATTACTCTTGAATCAACCCATTACTCACTATCGTAGGCAATGGATAAGGGAAGAAGAATTTAAATCCAAAGAATAATAGAAATCTATTATAGTATAAGAAGTCAAATTATTTTAGGGAAATTAAGGAGAAGATAATTAACAATTAAAATAAAAATTCATTAATAGGGGTGGTGTCACAAACCAACCCGGGTTGACCCTGAACCAGTCACCCGAGCTGGCCCATGGCATGGCCTGAGAGGCGTTTCCGATCCTCCCGGGCTGGCGACAAGCACCATGGCATCAACAGAGGCCATGGGAATGATTTCTCCCAATACAAATAAATAAATTAGAAGAAAAATTATAGAGAAACGCAGAATAAATAAACCAAATAAAATGACTAAATAAGAACAAAAGAAAATTTAAAACTAACCAAAATTGACATCCGAACTAACTCCGTGTGACCCCGTGGGTCACTCTTCGACTCAACGATAGAGCATCACCCAAGGAAATCACACTCAATCTATAGCCTGCACAAACACTAAAAATAGAAAAGAACTATAGGCGTGAGTATTAAAACTTAGTAGGTTAGCCTGATATCTATTCCCAATTAACTACCATTAAAATTAAGAAACACCAACTCCAAGTTTGAACTACAATGTATTAAAATATGCCTTTTTATAATTTTTACATGAAAGAAAATTACAAACCATTGCCCTTAGTCATTTGAAAAACTAGAACAAAAGGGTTGGGAACACATTTTCTTTTGAAAACATTATCATGGGAGTTGGAAAACCAAAATGTCACTTTTCACGAAAAACACCACACAATGGTACCAAGGAATATGCATAAAGGGAAATATAAATAGGTGTTCTAGTATCATCATAACAGTTCAATAACTAAAAATGACATTAGATATAGGCGAACCCGAGAGATCGAGAATAATCCAGACGACACTAATACCTGCGACCCCATCTACAGTAGCATGCCACATACGATGAAATATAACACTCCAAAACGCTCGACCATCCTTTCTCAGGAAGGCCGAGGGAAAATATGATAGAAATAAACCCAAATATATCTGCCTAATATGGGCCACTGATCAGTACCATAACTTACCAGTGCAATACTCATCTCAGACAATTATCTCAATATGACATGTTCACATGTTGCAAGTATATATAAAAAAAGGTGAGTCAACAGATGTTGTCGAGCATCAAATCACAATCTATACTTATAAAAATAATTCACATTTACAAGGAATATGTAAAAACATCATTTTTCACACCTAAACATCGATCAAACTCTTTTTAATATATTTAGTCTACACACTCAAGACCCGACCATTTTTAGTAAAATTAAAAAACATGCTAAAACACAATACACACTTTTGTAAAATCCAAACCACTTGGAAAAACCACAAAAATAACCGAAAACATTTCTCCGCACACTGATGATACATTTATAAACTCCATAAATTCATTTTACATCACACTTTACTCCGAAAATCCAAACGGGAATTTTATAAAGGAAATAGGGCATGCATTATTGAATAAAACAATTTCAATTTAACACCCAACAAATTATGAACCCCAATATGCATTCCATACTTTTATTTAAACTATTTAAACTTGTTTTTAACTTTATAAACCATGTGTGTAAACATCTGGTATACACAACTCGACACACCGCACAACCCATTCATCAAAATAAAACCATTTTTGAAATGGAACACACCCCAGAAATACCAACTTTTAAAATTCACACTACCAAAGTAATTTAATAATGTTGAGTAATTTATAAAATACAAATCCAGATGCACAACAAGGTTCCACACAAACACACCCAATTTTGCACAAAATACTACTTAAAAATTAATTTCACAATAAATTCATAACAAACAAGACTCCAAACGTAGAACACATAACAAGAAAATAACCACCAGGTTGAACAAACAATATTTAACATGTATACTAAGTGTGAAAGACATAGAATTAAAGTTTATGAAATTTGAAAAAATAACAAGTGCAATGGGATTCCTACCTCGAAACCGAAGGGCGATGACGACACAAACTCGAAACCACACGGTAAGGTTCAACGTACTGAAAAATAAATATCAAGGAATTGAACACATATCAAAATAAAAAACCAAATAGAGTATGTGAAACCAAGCAGGGAGAAGAAAAACTCACCTCGAAACTGAAGCGCGACAATGACGCAAACCCGACACTACCTCCTGAGGGGTTCAAAAATCCTAAACCTCCCAAAATGAACCCTCAATGTGAAAAACTCCCAACATAAATGAAGGAAAGTCACAAATAAAAATTAGAGGGCTATAATGAAGAGGATATGCATGTCTAAAAGGTGGTTGCTAGTTGGGCGCACGCCGACGGGGGTTGTGTGCGCCGGGAAGAAGCCATTAGAAACGGTCGATGGACATAACCTCGTCAGAAGGGGAAGATGTGTTAGATGGATAAGTCAATAGAAGGATGCGGGCTGGCTGGAGGAAGGCCAAAGAAGGTGCGGTTGACTGGAGAAGGGCACGCCGGACAACAGGGGCCACACCGAAGGGTGTCACACCAGCCAGCAGGGGCCGCGCTTGGAATTATCGCGTCGACCAGTAGGGGTTCCACTGGGGGGTGTCGTGCTGGGGAAACTGGGGTTGCACTGGGGGTATTGAGTAGGGAAACAGATGGTAAGCGTGATGAAGGTCGTCGGGGGCAGGGACAAAAACCAGGGGGAAGGTTGGGGCTATGCGCGTAGGCTAGGAGAGGGATGAACGTGGAATAGGGGAGGGTTTGCACCGACTGGGATGGGGGGGGGGTCCTGTGATGGGAAGTGATGGAGGTGAAGCGCACAGGGTAGGAGGTGCACAGGGAGGGAGCACCGCTGGAGAAGAAGCCGGACGAGGGGTGGAGTGCACAGGGTAGGGGCACCAGATCGTGCCAGAAGGGAGCTACGCAAGGTGTTGGGGCTGGGCAGGGGAGAGCCAACTGGGAGTTGCAGATAGAGGAGGCCATGATGCTTGCTGAGGTAGAGGGAGGCTGAGGGCTGAGGAGGGGTGGAGGACGATGCTTAGGGAAGGAGGTAGTGTCTGAGGTCGTTCCACACATAGGGAGCGCGACAGGGAGGTAGGATATAGGAGGGGGCACCCCACCTACAGGGTAGGCTGAGGCCGGTGACATGGTGCAAGTGGGAGAGAATGAGGGTTGAGGCCGGGAGTGAAGTTGGCTGCTGCACTGGAAAGGAGGCGACGAGAATGAGGAGTGCACCAGGGGTGCAACGCCGCATGCACAGAGGAGATTAGGGGGGGGGGGGGGGAGGAAAAAGGGCAACAAAAAACCCTAAAAAGGGTTAAAAATAAAATAAAATAATCAAATAATAATAATAATAATAAATAAAAGTATAAATAAAAATCCATACATATATATATATACATATTAAATTTTACTTCTAATAACTAAATAGTAATGAATCAAATAATAATAATTATAATTCAACAATAAAATAGTTTCTAACAATTTCTTTAATTAACATCAATTTAATTGTAATGTTTATAATAATAATAATAATAATAATAATAATAATAAATAATCATCATAGTGATAAAAAAACAATAAAAACAATAAAGGCGTTCATATCATTTTAATAATAATTAATAGTAATAATTTTAAATAACCATTTTAATAATAGTAATAATGATTACTGACAAAACATATTTAATAATAATAATACTATTATTCGCAACATTAACAACACCATTAATTTATTATTTATAACATAATGATAAAAATAATAATGGTAATAATAATCATGATGATAAAAATAAAAATGATAAAAATATTTATTTCATTTTAATAATAATGATAATAGAAATGATTAACAACAATAAAAAATTTAAATGACAACAATTTATGTGAATTTTAAATATTAACACTTTTTTTTTCTGAAGACAGCGGGATGCACAGTTAACCGAGCAGAACCGTACGTGGTTTCCAAAATGCGTTCCGCTCACACGCCCCACGATGTCAAACCCAAAACGCACGCTTTTTATCAAACACTCTAAAGCCTCGTCCGGGACTCACCCTGGACCTGAGAAAAAATATTTAAAAGTAGAAAAAAATGATTAAAATAAAATAATAACATGGGTTGGGGTGTGACAGGTGGGGAGAGTCTCCTTGGATTGGTCACTAAGGTTATAGTGTTCCATCATCGGAGAGAATTAAAAATAATGAAAGAAAATAAAATCACTAGTAGAATCTTCCATCTCAATCGACGATAAAAACCCTCATTAGTTAACAATCATCATATTTATAGGCAACATATTTATTTGGGGATCCTTGTGAAATTTATCACCTTCTTCTACATTGTGAAAAGTATGGGCTCCTTCTTCTTCCTCGAGCGATACCCATGTATTCAAAATCCTTTTTATTTTCAATGTCCAACGCATATTTCTTCAATAACTAGCATGTGTACATGATGAGGGTGTAGGTTTCTTTCAAAAATCTCATATTAAATCTTCCCATCCTTGAAGTTTCTTCCCATATCTTATATTTATTTATTTTGATGTATGATATCCATGTGAAAGTTAAGGATCATTATTGATTGATTTGGGCAGACTAGGGAAGTGGGAGTTGATTTTAGGTCATGCCCTACTTATTTTAGAATTTCTAGATTTTCATCCCCATGGTTAAAAAAGTAGAAAAGTCCCAAAGTCTTATGCGTAATAGGAAACTCCTCTCACATGAATTTGAATTCTTATGAGATTCCCAAGAATTCTAAAATGGAGAACTAAATTCATATGTGTGAAGTCTCACATGTCAACATGTCAGACACATTGGAAGGAAAGTATTATGATCTTTCCTCAGTGTATTACATAGATTTGGATGAAGTCAACAAGTCCTAAATGAAAATTCATATGGGATCTGGAAGCCATATGCTGTGATATAGAAAGTTATACAAACCAAGGAAAAGTATTATGAAGCTAGGAGTCTTATATGCAGTTATTTCTATAGGAATTGAAGTCTTACGCAGCCCATGGAAAGTCATATATGCTGCTCCCTTTTCATTTTCAACCTACCAACCATAAAAACACGTACTTTAGTATAGGCTTTATTCAAGTGACATCAAATTAATTAAAAATAATGGAAATTCAGAATTGAAATATTGTTAACAGTTCAAAATCAAAAACCCAAAAATCAATGTATGACTTTTAAATTAATTTAAAAAATGAATAAAATAATCAAAAATCATGATTTTAAGAAAATTTTCATTTTAATTCCAGATTCACACTACTCTAAGATTGAATACTTTTATTATAAATTAAAGGCAACAAAGGTGAGAGTCTTAAAATATTCTTTAAAACAAAATTAAATAATTGTAGCCTAATCACCCCCATATGTAAATAAGAACTTTTCCTCAAGTTCACAAGGGTTACACTTCCTCTTAAGAAAAAATTTTGTTTTAGGATCATGAGTAGAATGCAATTTATTGGAATCAAGATTTTGACAAGTGCCACCTTACTAAATTTATCTCCCCTAAGACCCCTTTTCCAAATCACCTTTTCACACTTACTTGATGCTTACTAAATAAAATTTAGATATATCATCCACCCCTTCTTCATCTAATTTAGAATTCCCTAAATCTTTTCACCCCTTTATCAATTAACACTTACTGGATTTTTAATAGCCATATTTGTGAAACAAATTTTTTAGATGAGTGCATATAAACCTAGAACTAAACCATCCCAAGATATCCATTATCCATTGATACTAATTGTAATATTCAAGGCATATAGGCAATGTTTAGACAACTGAATCCCAGGTTTCTCTAACTCTTATTTTATGGATAACTTAAAGACACATGCTATTTTTGACTTAAGAATACTTTTAGATCAGTTCCCATATTATTTTTTTACTCTAGTTCATATGAGATACCCAAATGTTATTTAGGGAGGATCCCTGAGGTTTCAATCAGTCAAAATGGGTGGGTTACCTATGTTTAAGTTCAAAATTCAGTTTCCTCATGTTACCATTATAATTCCACTTTGTTCCTTTTTATCACACTCTTTTCCCTAATTTTAAGGAAAAATATTTCCATGATACCCACTGCAACTTGGTTATTTCATTCTAATAAAGGGGAAGTGAATTCTTAAAAAAATAGATTTCCTATTTAATTTTATTGTTTAGCAATGACTATAAAAAAAGAAAAAAGAAAATATTATTTACATCCTAACTACTTTTACTTCCACCCACACTTATATTAAACACCACTTCTAATTGAGTTCCATATAAAATTATTAATGAATAACATAAAACTGAATTGGAGTGTATAAAATCATGGTAAAGAAGGATACAACCTAATGGTTATTTATTCATATTCAAAAGGGAGGAGTTTGGACTCCTCTACTAGTTCCTTCCAAAAATCATCATGAAACTACTTTAGATACTATCCATTTAATTTAAAGGGTTACTATGATTTAGATCCATTGATCTCAACTGAACTGAATGAAAATATATTAGTCACTATAAATGGTCTATTTCATTTGGAATGAAGCTTACCAAGCATGAGCCTCATCTAAGAGGAGAACAATATCACTTTATATCTAAATTGAAATCCTTTTTTCTAAATTATTTTATCATGGAAATATCTATAATTTTTTTTATATAGTAATGAATTTTCATGTACCTAGATCCTTATCTCATCTAGTTCTATCATTTGAAGATTTCTTTTTTTTCTCCGGTTTTACTAAATTTTAGGTTTACTTTCTTTACAACCTAGTAGGATTTGTGTTTCCGATCAACAGTCAAATGGAAACATTTACCATAAAATATTATGTAAGGGGACATTCCTATAGAGGTTTTCAAAGTAGTTATATATTCCTAAAGTTTATATTCTAGCTTGGCGCTCTAGTATTTTTAGTTGGGATACACTGTTCTCTCAAGAATCCTCTTTATATCTCTATTGGAAACCTCAACCTATCCATTTTTTTGTGGATGGTAGGAAGTAGAGGTCTTGTGATGTACTCCACACTGCTTCATGAGAACTTCCATGCTACGATTGTAGAAATGAATACCTTTATCACTGATTATTACTTGAATCATTCGAAACATTCAAAAGATATGTGATCTTATAAATTAAATAAAAAATTTTGAAGCATAAGTTCTAGTTTCTTGGGCTTTAATCAAATTCAAAACACAATATACTAATAAAAAAATATAGCAAAATATGAAAAAATAGAAAATATACCCATGAAATTTAATCCCCATTTGTCAAATATTTCAAAATAAATTAAATTTTGGTTGGGAATTTCTTGTCTTTTAGAAATCCATTTAGTGAATTGATAGTTTTATATATTTTTTAAAAATTATATTAGTATTTAATTTTTTTTTCTAAAAAAAACACCTTGCAATACTTTTCTAGGTATTCTCTAAGTCCCAAAGTGGCTTCCATATAAAAGGGTATGACAAAATATAATCACAGAGTTTACCTATTCCTCAGGTATGCATCTCTTAATCACTTGATCACTAGAAATTTTACACATATAAGGATCCCACAAAAAATAATATTTGGATTCAGATTTCATATTTAGTTTTATGATTATAAAATAATAAAGTTATTTTTTATATGACCAAATAATTTACCAAGTTAGCATACCAGGGTACTTTTTTGAGTTTATACAACTGCTTACCAATGATGGAATCATTTAGGGCTTCCTATATGTGTGTTTATATCTTATAAATGTGGGGAAATATGCTCATGTGGTCTAAAAATAGGTTCTCACAACCCCTATTATCATTGATATCCAAGTTGAATTTTTTTAGTAGCAGCATCCATCTCACCAATATTGGATTTTCATCAACTTTCTTGATCAAATATCCAAGTGTCGTATGATCAGAATGAATGCTTACTTTTATTCCTATCAAATATGAATGAAATTTATATAAAGTAATAAAAAATAGGTAAAAAATCCTTCTCTATTGTTGTGAAATTGATTTAGGATGTTTCCAGAGTTTATAAATCATAGTATATCACATGTGAATGCCCATCAATATTTTTGTAAATCATTTCCCCACTACATGATTAGTGGAATCACATACCAACTCAAAGGTATCTTTTTAGCTTGGTGTACTGAGTACATGGGTTGTGGTTATAATTTATTTGAGTTGATTAAAGGATATATTTCATGATTCATCAAACAAAAATCCAGTTTCATTATCAAGTAGGTTGGTTAAAGGTAAATCAATATTGATAAAGTTTATAAAAAATCTTCTATAAAATCTAACATGGCCTAAAAATGATCCAATATTCTTGATAGTGGTGGGGTAAGGTAGTTTGGAAATGATATCAACCTTATAATTTTCCACTTCAATTAATTATAAATTATGTGACCTAGTTTGTTTCCTTTCTCCACCATGAAATGAAAATTTTCAATTTTTAAAACCAAGTTATTTTCAATGAATTTCTTTAATTTTTTTTCTAGATTACCAAGAAAGATTTAAAATCATGTTCCATAAATAGTGAAGTCATTAAGAAATACCTCCAAGTAGATTTCAATAATATACGAAAATATTCTTACCATACAAATTTGGAAAGTACCTAGGGCATTGTATATCCCAAAGGCATCCTTTGGTAAAAAAATTATGAATAGGATAGGAAAATGTGTTTTTTATTAGTCTTTAAGTGTTATGGGGACCTAAAAATGGCCATAAGATCCATCAAGGAAGAAATAATGACCTTTAACAGATAGTATTTTTAACATTTTATCTACAAAAGTGATGGGTAAATGGCCTTTTCAAATCACATGGTTCAATTTAATATATTCGATTTAGACCCTCAAACTATTTTGAATCCTATTCTCATTTTTCATAATGGAGAATCTAGTATTTTTGGACATAATATGAATGAGGCTCACCCACTGAGAATCTAAAATGGGGTATATGATTCAAAATCCTAAAAATATCTCAATTTACTTTTTTAAAACTTCCCTGAGGGTTGGGTTGAGCCTTCTTTAGTGTTGTCTCACTAGTTTTGATTTATTTCAAAGAAAATCCAATGCACACAAGAAGCCAGACTAATCTCTAGGTTGTCTCATAATGACCAACCTATGGCTATAATATTCTATTTTAGAATGTTCAATAGTTGGTGTTACTAATTAGGTTTCAATTTATTTGAGATTATCATAGATATTTATTCACTTTATTTCAGAAAACAATATTTTAAATTAGAGGGAAAAAACTTAAGTTTGAGTTTGGATGGGTGTTCTAGTGATGGTTTCAGATTAGTGTTTCCCATGTTTGAAACCTATATATGCGAAACAAAAGTGTTAGTAATAGTTTTAAGTAAAAAATAAAAGTATTCTTATTCTATCTCTTCAAACTGTTCACTTTACAGACCAGATTATTGATTTAATTCATTTTAAAAAACATAATTGTCCTTCATCATCATTTATTTATTTATATTTTTAAGAAAGGGAAGGATCTAAACAAACACAGTCGTAGTGGATTAAAATAATGAATTCCAAGGGAATCCCCTCTGAATAAGTCTATACCTTTAGGGGAAACAAATCCAAACTAGAAAGGAAAGTGATGGGTACATATTTAGAGGCCTTATATGCTAGGAAGTCTGAGAATTTTTTCCCTCATGATAGGTATTAATAACATCCATGTGATTTTTGATATAATTCATGCACTTGTGGATGAGATAGTAAATAAACTAGGGGTGGAGTGAAATCCACATAGGGAGTTAAAAATATATTTGGAGTTAGTTTTAACTGCCACAAGCTCTATGTTATTTTACCTACAAAGGAAGAGGCTTGCCAAGAATTCTAGAGCCTCTTCCAGAAGAGATTCCCCACTACCAAAGAACATAGTGAATGAAATAATAACATAACCCCTGGCATCTTGAACCAAACTTCCCCGCGCATTATACCTATGATGCATGAGTCATCAGTGTTGAGCTTGAGTCCCAAACTATGTAGAGATCATCGAATCCATCTTCCTTAGAGATCAGTGGTGAATGTGGGAATATGGGGTCTATGAGCCAGAATTGGTCTAAGAGAAGGAGCATAAAACCAATTTTTGTGCAATTGAGATAGGTGAGTCAGTAGATTCCTTAGAAAAATATTTAATTTCAGAATGGGATAGTGTAAAAATTTATTATTCTTATTGAGGATATTTCATTGAGTATATGATACTAAAATTAATATTTTATTCTCCATAAACCTTTGAAAGTGTCCCTTCATTGACATTTAGTATGGTTTTAGTAGTTTAAAAAATTTCCTATTTAAAATGATGAGGGAATAAGCTATACCTATTTATTCTTTTATATTTGAGATGTAAAAACTAGTAGGAAACATCATTTCTTTCACTCTTACTAGTATATCCTCTAAAAATCATATTGGGTAGGTAGTGGTTCAATTGAACAATTTTACTAACACTTGGGTTGTCTTGAGTTATCCTATCTATAAGGAAGAATAAATTGAGTAAGGAAAAAAATTAATTGATAATCCTTAATTACACAATGCATTTGTAAAAGTAAGATCTCCTATGGCGCATGAGATAGTGAAATTACCCGAGTCTTGACATTTCTTAGGTAGTTGTGGGGTTATTATAGTAGAGAAATTTCTAACTAAACTCATCTTTTTTTATCTCCTTGAAATTTTCTTTTCTTGATGAAAATATTCTTGATAATTTTTTCATACCTGATGATTTAGTAGAAGAAATCCAATAAATGTTCTTAAATGTTTTTAACATATCTTGTTGTAATAATTATTTATTGGTATTCTTAGGTGGGTTAATTATTATAGGTAAGGTATGTTGGGGTTGATACACATCTTTCATCTTGGATTTTCCTTTATTATTGTTTTCCGGTTTCAATTTCAAATTAACCTCCACATATTATTCCTTTATAGGGGTAGGTTCTTCCTCATTGAGCTTCCCACTTCCATATTCAGTTTCCATGGGTGGTTCTACATTAATTTTTACCTCCTTTAAACTTTTTATAGAAATAAATCTTAAATTTTCTTTAGGATTAGGAATTGATTGGGAAGGTAAATTACTTAAGCCTTGATTTACCAAGTTATTTAGAGAAAAATGGTCTATCCAAACCAAACTTTCAGCTCCTTTAACTCTAATCCATGAGTTTTGAGAGTATATTTTTGGTTACTTTGAGACTCCAAAATCCATATTAGCATGTATTTCATTGAGGGTTTTTGGTTATATCATTTTTTATATCTTGAAGAGGTCTAAGAGTTGTTTCTCTAGAATATTAGGGGTTGGTACAGTTGTTAAAAATCCTTATAAAATGGAAACCTTGTTGGATATTGGTTTCCACCCTTGATTTCTTGGATAATATTGGTATTACCTTTAGTACATGACATAAAAAATCTCATTCTCTTGTACTTATGGATATCCAACTAAAAAATTCTCTAAAGAGTGAAAAAACTACCATTTTAAGGACCAAGTGGGGTATTGATGGTGATGTTTCATAGACTTTGATCAATGCTAAGTATCTCAAAAGAGAGGCTAGTTTTTCAATTTTAGTTTCAAGTAAATGAGATTTGGGACTCTTTACATATTTAATTATCTAGTAGTATATCTAATACTGAATTTTTGGGAATTTTTTGGGATCCTCTCTACCAGTTATCTAACTTCACCTCGTGACTTTTCTACCAGTGTTCCTCCATAGGAAGCATCCAAGAGGTTCCTATCATTGTCCATTAGTCCTTGGTAAAATAACACCAATAAATAGAATTATCTAAATGGTTAATGTGAGAATGATGTTTTCAATATATTGAATCTATCCCAAAAATCATATAAAGTTTCTACACATTATTTCTTGATCCCATAGATCTCCTTTCTCAACTGGGTACTTCTTAAAGTAGGAAATAGATTTTGGAGGATATCCCTCTGGAGTTCATCCCATGTAATGAATTTTCTGAGCTTTAGATTATATATCCACTCCTTAGTTGACCCCTCAAGGGATAAGGGAAAAAAATTATAGATTTTCTGAGCTTTTGGGACTCCTATGGGTTTGAATTTACTAAAAACATTATCAAACTCTCTTAAGTTCCAATTAGGATCCTCTTCTACCAAGCTTTGAAAATGGGGCATAAGTTGGATCATTCCTATTTTAAGTCCAAATTCATATTGGATATTTGGTTGTTTAAGTTTATTATTATTATTAAAATTTAGTGCATACAAATATCTTAAATCTCTATTCATTTTATATAGATTATCTTACACTTTTTCACTTCCTAAGGTAACTCTAGTAGAATAAGAAGATAAGTATGGAGAGTCTATCAAAGGAATTGTGAAAAACTCCCTCACCACTTGTTCAATGATTCTTAGATTTATAACTCTAGACAATAAAGTTATTTCAAAATCTATATCAAATACAAATAAGTGATCTGAACTATACCTATTCATGTGCTAAACTTATGTAAAATAAAAACAAAATAAATCAAACAAAAACAAAAACACTGGCCTGCCTCCTTGATAATTGTCCAATTTGGTGCGGAAGCTATTACAGGCCTTGCATCAAACAAATTTGGAACTATATAAAATGTAATAATATAGTATAACTCAAGTTTTCTATAGATAAGAGAGTATTTTGGGTGTTATTTTCATATGTTGAGTGAGTTTAGTGTGTGTTATTGAAAAGGAAATTCAAAATGGTGTTTGGATTCAGTTTAAAAGCAGTGGGATAACCTTGGATATCCCCTAAATTACCTTGTTAAATCATTATTTAATTAAATAATCCCTCTATCTATCTATACTATTATTTTAAACCTTAAATAATCACCCTCACCATTTATTTTTGGATTCAATAGAGAAGTTAAATAACCACTACATTCCATATAATTTCTATCCAAGTGGTTGGATATCTATAATCACTCATCAGTCAACCCACTTATCACTATAATAGGTATTTAATAAGGTTTAGGTGGCTTGTGTGTGCATACTAGTGAATAAGGGAAGAAGAATTTAAATGTGGAGAACAATGGAAATCTCCTACTGTCTAAGAAGTCAAAATATTCTAGGGAAACTAACTAGAAGAGAATTACTAGTTAAAATTAAAATTCATTAATAGGGGTGGGGAGTGTATCCTTGGATTGACTACTAAGGTTATAATGTGCTATCATTGGATAGAATTACATAGATTGAAAGAAAATAAAATCTCTAGTAATAGATTCCAACTTAATTGACTAATCGATTCCCTTAGTAGTAAATAATCATCCTATTTATAGAGGTATCAGGATGATTTGAGACTATTTATACAATTCAAAACCTTATTATCCCATATGAGGAACGCATTATCCTTATTCTTCCTTGATTGATCCCCATGCCTTAAAAATACTCCTTATTTTTAGTTCCCAGCTCATATTTCTTCATGCCACATGTATAGGATGATGGTGCAGATTTATTTTAGCAAACTCATCTCAAATATTCCCAACCTCAAAGTTTATTTCCATGATATTATCCTTTTTAGTTTGATGTATGATGGTCACATGAAATATCAGGAGCATTCTTACCTAATTTTATAAGACCAAGTAAGTATGAGTCTATTTTAGTTCATGCCCTGCTAACTTTAGAATTTTCAGATTTTAATCCTTGAGGTTAATTTTTTTGAAAAGTTCCATTGTTATATGTTTAATAGGAAACTCCTTTTATATAAATTTTAAGTCTTATACGATCCAAAAGAAGTCTAACATGGGGAAATAAAGTCATAAGGGTGAATTCTCATGTGGAAACAAGTTATACGTGCTAATAAGAAAGTCATATGACCCTACTTCAAAGTCTTATATGGATTTGGATGAAGTTGTATGTGGCTAGAAAGTTCTACTTGAAAAGTCATATATGATTTGGAAGTCATAAACTGGACTCTATAAAGTCATAATAACTAAGGCAAAGTTTTAAAAAATCACGATTCTTACATGCAATTAGTCTTATAGGAATTGAAGTCTTATGCAGCCCAGGTAAAGTCATACCTGCTACCCCTTTTTCATTTTTATCTTTCCACCACCCATTAAAACACATAATTTAGTGAAGGATTTGTTTAATTGATATCAAAATTGATTAAAAATAATGGAAATTTATAATTTTAATTATGTTAATAATTAAAACCCAAAACCCAAAAATAAATGCATGATTTTTAATTAACTTCAAAAATGAATAAAATAATCAAAAATTAATATTTTAATCCATTTTTCATTGTAATTACAGATTTACAATACTCAAATATTGGAGACTTTTATTCTGACTTTAAGGTAACAAAGGTTAAAATACTACAAAGTTATTTAAACAAACATTGAAAAAGTGTGTCTTGATCATGATAATCATGCCAATCATATAAAATATGACCATTGAATAGTTAAGTGGAAACCTCTTTTTTCAAATCCACTATATGGATATAAACTCAAATCTATTACTATAGTATCCTAACTCTTAGGGTTTCCTTGCTAAGTGATATCCAAAGATCACAATGAGATTTGGTTACTTAATCCTTAGGGTTATCCATTTCCACCATTCCCCACATAAGATAATTTATAGGCATCCTACATTGGTAGAACCTACCCATTTTAATGATAGAGGTCTTGATATATGTTTTCTTTATATAGAATCTTACAATTAGTATATGAAGGGTCTTATTTTAAAGGCTCACCAATTTAAAATACATACCATGCATATTAAATTCATAACCATTTCATCACATACAATCTTTATTATCCCATGTTATATTCCTTTGTATCCATGATTCTAATAATTTAATTTTTGAATCCATATTCCATCCATCAAATTAATATGTTAAAACCATATTAATGTGTAACTATTTACACAACTCACAATGTGTGTTACTCACTCAAAAACAGTATCTAAAAATATTTACACATGTCCAAATGCATCTCATGAATAAGTTACATGAATCTCTTTTCATACAAAGGTTTATAATTATATGAAATCAACAATCCCACATGAGTAAGCTTGGAGCCAAAGAAAGACAACCCTTACTTTTCTAGACAAGGTGTAAGCCTTCAGGTTAGTGAACAGTTTGAACCAAAGCCTCTCTACCAAAATTATAATTTAATCAAGAGAGATTTCAATTCTATAACATGAAAATTCAAGGTAGATGAAAGATAAATCTTATATTATCATCCCTAGCATGTAATATATGACATGAAAATTTTATAAGTAATTTATCACCTAAATTTAAGTATACATAATATTAAAATTATATAAAATATATATATATATATATATGAATATTTAAAATTAATAAATAAATAAATTTTTTTTTTTATTTTCAAATATGAGACATTAATATGAACATTTCATATTTAATTTAGGCATGAAAATATAATATTTATAATGAATGACACTTATATTTTATAAACATTTTAAGAACTATAATAAAATTTACATAAAGATAAATATTTCTTATTTCTAACATAAATCATATTTTATAATAGATATAGGGACCATCTATCATAAGACACAATCCTATCATGGTATAAGATATATAATATTACTGGATTCCCATCATATTTGATGATATAAATTATATAACTGATATGATATGACAATTTGTTTTGAAAAATCTATATTTCAATCCATAGGATATGATATCACACATCTTAGTATATGATAAAATATAAAATCATAGGATTTGATGAATCCTACACCACAGTTCAAAACCGGGTGGAGGTGAATTTATGGGTTGCTGTAGAAGTTACTGTTCAGTACTGTAGCAGCCATAACCATTCACCCAATTTGGGCCGTCGGGCCACTAGTTTGGGCCTACAGGTCTCAAGGGCCTTTGGGTCATCAAAGGCCTTCGGTCTATAGGGCCTTCGGGCCACAAAGACCATGAAGTATCCCAGTTCACACAGAACTGGCCCCATAAGAGGATCAGAGCAACAAGAGTAGCAGTCACCAGAAGCAGAGCTAACCGAATTGGAAGAATGAGAGGGTATGGCAGCCGCCATCGGGATCAGGCACCGTGAAACTTTGTATGAGAAATGCTAGCCGATCAGCAATGCAAGGTGGGGAGATAGGTGATTAATGACATAGAAGCTGGGGAGGGGTAGTTCTAATGGGTTGGGCCTACGGGTTATGTAATGGGCATGGTATGCCTCTGGGCGTTCACGTCATGTATTGTGGGTCAGTCAAGCCTTGTTACTTGGGCCTACGGGTCATGTATGGGTTCCCCTTAAACCCTTAAAAGGGGGATTATCCATAATAAAATAAAAAGAAGGCCTTCGGTCCATTCAGGTATATCGTAAACAAAAGAATAATGATCCAATGACTAACACTTAGACAAGTTATATCATGAGTTATGATATCACCATAATAACCATATGATATAAATGTTATTCACTAAATTATTAGAAAAAATAGTTATATAAAGATAAAGGCGGCACTAATACCACTAATGGGCTTTGAAGGATAATCTCATGTCTAATGTAGTGGAATAAATTCAATTGAATGCTTGATCTATCATCATTGAATCAACATGAAATAAAGAACATAAAAATAATAAAATATTCTTCATTTTTAGTAAGATCCATCTCAATGGAGTGTGTTTGAGGGAGATCACTGAGTGAAAACATAAGGAATCTTTCCTTGTAATAGTCCGTGTAATGGATCTGACCATTCTGACTCGTTACTTTATGAGTCTTGTGTATTGGGAGCCTTGATTTGATCTTGAGGAAATGAGAGGAGGATCTAGGGTAAAATATAAAACTATTGGTGTTGATTCATGATTTTAATCACTGGTTCATGATGTGTAATGTTTCATGAGGTGGATTGACAACTCTTCTAGGATTTATGCTCGGTATAATTCATAATGTGAAATGTTTTTCATGTATTGAATGTTTGTGATATATTTTTTGGTGGTTTTATCTTCAAAGGTTCACCAAATGAAATTATATACTTATGACATGAAATACCCCCAAGTTTTTTAGACTGAATGAGTTGTTTTTTGGTATATTTGAACTACATAAGGTTCACCGTATGAAACAACTATTTATACTGTGAATGGGGAATTTTACAAGCTATCTACAAATACCAACATCCCTCTGATTTAAATCACCCTATGATGATCACAGACTTACAGTGATTCCTAGGTGATCATGCGACCCCTAAAAACCTTTTATCTTTGGAATTAAACCTTGTCTTTTGGGGATTTGATATCAGTGATTCTAGGTGAGTTCTTCATCTCTTTATCTATGAGTTCTTCATTGTTTATTTATGGTCTCACAAAGACTTTGTTTTTTGGGGTTGGGGGTTTAATGAGCTATAATTTTAATAAGAAATCATTTCGTTTCATATTGATTTGAGGATTCCTTCTATGGATTTGACCTCGTAGCCCACCTTCTCTTTCTTTGGATTTGTACAGTGAATCAAAAAGCTTCTTTTGAGGAAGAGGATTAGATTTATCTCTCTATTATGTGTATTTATGAGATTATCATGATTTTTATTTCCATTGGGAGAGTATTATGAATTGTTATAATGAATAAAATAAACCATACTAATAAAATTGAAAGGGAACAGTGTGATGCACATGTGGTTACTAGTTTTATAAATGATATTGATGTTATTTAATGCAATATGCTTGTTATTGGATTATTCATTATAGTGGGATCTTAATTTTAGAATACCCTTTAAGTGGTTAAATACTTAAATCCAATAAATGAAAATATTAAGTTGAATATTTTTGTTTTATGCTTAACTTGATGTGTGCCTCTTGGTAACCTTTTTTGTTTGCAACATGGTGTCCATGGTTGTGATGTGGTGGTTTGACAAGGTGGTTGCTTGATAGTGGTTTGGTATCAATGGAATAATATTGAAATATATAAATTTGTTTATGCTTAAAGAATTCATTGGTATGTTTTTAAACTAATAACTAAATGAATAAAACTTGGTGGATTATTTTTTAAATAAGATAATGGAAAATGGAACTCGGGTTGTGGCCTTTTGTTTGATGCTTATGGTTGGTTGTTCTGCATTAATGAAAATTCTTGGTGGTGTGATATCAGTAGTTACTTGAAGGTGTTTATGGTGGTATTTATTATGTAAACCCATAGGTATGGGCTTGTGCATGACTACTATATACTTATATTCTTGTATAACTTTTTTACGCACTCCACCCAAGTCGAGTAACCTGACCAACACCCAGAGACTCTGGGGGGGTCCATAATATATGATGGGGGGGATAAAAATATCTGACTACCCCCTCTACCCCACTCTCCTTTCAATAATATCTTTTGGTGATACAGGTGGTGGGGGTCATGCATGGTAGGAGGAAATGAGGTTGATGTCATACGTGTTCATGATACCCTACTTACCTAGTTAAATGGTATGAGATATGTGGTTTCTTCCATGATACTTGATATGTGGTTGGTTCTTTGAAACATGATATAGTGTTGGTTCCATTATTTGTAGATATGAAAGGGATGGAAGAAAAGGATGTATTCTCATTGGGCGAGAGATGAAAATCAATGAGTGAATGGTTCCTTTATCTACATTCTTATGATATTAATTTAATACTATTAGATGATTTATTTGGTGAGAGATCTATGGTGAGGCTGGGGGACTAGTTGACCTATGTAGGTGCTAGTTATATCTTTTGTTTTTTAACCAGTCATTAGTATGATATTTTCATATTTTCATGAGAGATATTTTCTATAATCCTACTAAGTATAAAGTTTATTATCGCCATATATATATACATATATATAAAATATTTTCAAGTTTCTAAGAGGGATTTGGTGATCGAGCTGGGAAATACTATTTTGGGACTTAGGTTGTTGTAGTTTCTGCCACATTATTTTATTTTGGTATTGTTTTATCTTTGGAGATGTTTTAATCTATTTTATATTCATGAATATGGGATATTCCTTGTATGGTATTTTGGTTCATTTATTTTATATCATGGTGGTTTGGTTGGTAGTTTTATGTTATGATCTAGGGATATTGAGGGTAATGCCTCCCATATGAGTGTTTTATATTCTCGGTGCTAGTTTCCAACCTAGGGCCTATTAGTGTGGTATCAAAGGTTTTGGTTAAGTGATAGGGTGACGTTTAGAGTTAGGAACTAGTGAGTATTGTATGGGTTGGTAAGGCAACAATGTCAGATGAACTTAGCATGTGATGAAAAAATGGGATAACAATTAGGACATGGGATTTTAGTGTCCCCTATGATCTGATGAAAGAAATTATGATCTCTAAGTGTACTAGATAAATTGACACTTCTTGTGGACTATAGACCCAGGATAGGTACATACATCATACTTTCTTGAGTTCTATTTTGAATAGGGTGGTTTTGGGAAAGAATAAATGAATTTAATAAATACATTGCTACTGAAATTATTTTTTTCTCCTTTCCTTATAGAGGTAGTAGTTTCTCATTTCCCATATGTGGTTCGAGTTAGGGAGGTTCAATAGGATGACCCTTTTGATTATCAGAGGGTCAATCCTAATTAGAAGGATGGGTAGTGGAAACAGACGTTGTATTCCTTTCAGTACTAGAGCCTGGAAAAGTGTGAGGCCGACTTCTCTGATCTAAAAATAGAGCATTGGAAAGAGGAGTTGGAGATATATTTTGGATTTATTCAAGCCTAATTCAAGTAATAGACCCCCTATAAATTATCGAGCTTATGGGAATAGTTCACTAGTGGTGGATACTGTATCTCATAGAGTGGAAGGAGACCGATGTATCATGTGTTGATTTCTAGGAGGAGTTAGAGGATGAGTTTTTGTTGAAAATAATAAAGGAAATGATGAGGTAGGAGATACTATCACTTCAGTAGGGTATCCTTATTGTTTAGAATTGGGTATTAAGTTTAAGTACCTTATGTGATTTCTCCCCGACATCCTTCCAGATGAGGATTCCCAAGCACAATTCTTAGAGGTGGTGTTAAGCCACTGCCTTTATTTTGTAGCCACCATATTTATGTTACCTATGTATTTTGGAGGTTTATAAGAAGGTGGAGGTAATGGAGAGGGTGCATGAGCGGGCTGGAGAACCCCTAGTTGAGAGTCAACAGGGACCTATGAGAAGTAAGGTCTCATATGAAGTGTTACAGATGATGGACTAGTCAAGGTTCTAATCAGTAGGGAAACAAACCCAGTAGTTGGAATAAAATTTCTCAAGGGATAGTATTTTCCCTACATCTACCATGATGTCTCATGTTTTTTTGATTTGGTTTTGGAGTTCATCGTCACTACCATCAGTAGTTCCCTTCATCCCCAGAAAGTTAGTATGTATTGGGTGGTTTTCCCCCCTTCTAGAAGCACTGATAGTTTCTTCCATTGTAGTTTTAGTAAAAGTTAATTCCAATTTATGTTAAAAAACATGTTTAGTAGGATCATGCTCATCTAGGAGGAGGTGGAGTTTACAGAGAGCATCCATAGGGGTACCCTTACCATTAGGTACCCAAACTAGATCATGAACATGAAGGTTAGGGATTCTCAATCGGCAAGCTTCCCAGGTGAACGACGGGCATGGGATTTATCCGATGGTTCTTGTAAACTCGGCTTCTATAGTGTTACTTCATACTCAAAAGAAATAGGATTTCGGTCCGTCTAATCAATGGATTGGGATTCATTCGGGTAGGGAGACATCATATGCTTCCTCTTATATAGATCTACAGGCATGGTGGTTTGATTTCCTTCACCTGTAATCGGGTGGAATGGATTTGATCTATGTTTGGGATCATCATTGATGACTGGAGAGTGTTCATCATGTGGATATGGTCTTCATCAGAGATCATGGTGGGTTCTTATTCCCCAGATCCCATCCAGGTGTGGTTCTTCTTCCACTGTTCTATCGGTTTTCCCATCTACGGTTGTGTGATTGGGAATCCCTCGATCATCCAAACACTGCTCTGGCCTCAAGATCCTCTGTGCCTCTCTAATTTGGATTTGGAGTTCTGGGAACAAAGAGGTTTTAGGTTAGGTGGTTTGGTGGTCTATGGGTATTCCAATGCTACCGTAATTGGATTGTTCTAGAATCTTTTGGTTCTTCACTCCTTATATGCTGGAATCATTCAGAGCCCACATCCTATTAGATCCCTACTCTAACCTCGTTTTCCCCTATGCCTCTCCCTATCAGATATGGTGTGGTGGTAACCATTTAGTTTTGGGATGTGTGGTTTGGTGGCTATTAGTGTTCCATGCGAGTCTTGAGTCGATTTTCTCATGTAAATATGGTTACTGGTTTTACAGATCTAGTTAGACTTTCTTCCTCAAAGGAATCAGTGAAGGGTTGGTGTGTTATTCTATGAGCAGTTGATCTATTTGATACTCATTTTAGGATGAATTCATTTTGTGTTTTTGGATTCAGTGATTTTTTCTGGTGTGGTGACCAACATTGGCGTTGAAGGTTGATGAAGGTGTAGAGACATCAACATGATTTTTTAGGTGATGGAAGCTTTCTTGGGATGATCTTTGGAGGGATCCATGTCAGTGAAGTGGTGACATCATGAGACATGGATCTAGGAAGCTCACAACTCGAGATTTCGTGACCTGAGATCTTTTTATTTTCAAATTTTGAATTGGGACGATGGTTTCACTATATTATGAATTTTAATAGGTGGTTTTGGTGTTATTTTTATGTTTTATATTTTTTTTTAATTTTTTAATTTGGTTGGAAGTTTTTTATGAATCCTATTACATGTGAGGTTCCCACTTAACCATAAAGTGGCTTTTAAAAAAAGGATTTGGAGTCTAACATGGAGTCCATCTACAATGAGGTGGATTATCCAACTCAGGGAAGATTCATGACATAAAGGTGTCAATTCTAGAGGGACTAGAGGTTATTTTAGGTATGATCAATTTATCATCTACCCCACTTTATTCTTTTTTTGATTATAGAGATTCACACTCTTTTGTTTCACCCACCTTGGTCCGCGCACTGGGACTACATGTGGAGAGACATTCTGTGCGCCTGGTATTATCCATTCCAATCAAAGGACAGACTAGTTTTCTTGATGTGTTCTAGATATATATAATGATGATGGGGAAATATCAGTCATTGGGATATTTATTTGTGTTCTAGATATGAACATACATCATCATTCTTCAAATGGATTGGTTTTATTCTGTTCGTGTAGCGGTTAACTGTTTTCAGAGGATAGATGAGTTTTCCAATATAGAAGAGCGATGCATAGAGTTCTTTGGTGAGTGAGGTTTCAAAATGGAAAGTATGTTAATAGAGACCCTTCTTTCCTTAAACATCTGAGTTGTTGATAAATCCAACGAGGTAGGTCTCAGGTGGTGGAGGCCCCTAGAGTTGTTTTAGTTTTTCTAGAAGTTTTTCCTAAGGTTGTGGCACCAATACCTCAATGCAATGTTGAGTTTGTAATAGAGTTATAGATGGGAACTACACTGATTTAGATGGATCCTTATTGTATGACACCTTGAGAGTTATATGATCTATGGATCTAGATTTATGACTTAATGTAGAAAGGATTTATTAGGCCTAGTGTGTCACCTTGGGGAGATCTGGTTTTGTTTTCCAAGGTGGAAAATATTATGAGTTTTTTCATAGACTACCAATGGTTGAATTAGATGATGATCAAGAATCATTACCACTTCTAATAAATGATAATCTCTTTTAATAGTTTAGAGGAGCTATCTAGTTTTCTAATATTGATCTGCAGGCTGGATATCATTAGCTGAGGGTGAAAGAGGAAGATATTATGAAGATTGATTTCTAGTGCTGGTATGAACACTTCAACTTTGTATTCATTCCATTTGGTGTCATGAATGCACTATCTATGTTTATTGGGATCATGAAATCCATATTTCATGAGTTCTTAGACCAGTTCATCATTGTTTTCATTGGAGATATTCTCATATACTCAACATCATAGGAGGAGCATTCCAAACACCTTAGGATTATTTTATAGACTATTCAAAACCACTAGTTGTATGATAAATTATCCAAGTGTAAGTTATGGATGTGATAGGTTCATTTACTTGGACATGATATGTCCTAATAGGGAGTAGTGGTGGATCCAAAAAAGGTTGAGGCAATGGTTTTGTTGGAAAAAACTCAAGAATATAGAAGAGGTTCATAGATTTATTTGTCCATGAGTTATTATTAGAGTTTTTTATTCAATATATCTTGGATCAAAAAATTGTTGACCTCATGACCTTGAAGGAGAAGGCTTTCATTTAGAATAATCAGTTCCAGGCAGTATTTGACTACTTGAAGGAGTAGTTTTTAAGTTCCAATGTTTTTCAATTTCTTGAGGAGGGCATGATGTTTGAGGTGTTATTTGATGCTTCCGACTTGGGTTTGGGGTGCGTATTGATGTAAAAATTTCCCATTATGTCCTATGGGTCTATGAAGTTATGCCCCTCGGAGAGTGGATATGTCACCCATGATCTGGAGATGGTAGTAGTGATGTTTTCCCTGAATCTCTGGAAAAATTATCTCATTAGGGAATATTTTTTGGTCTTCATGGATCAAAAAAATTGAGTTATGTTTTCTCCTAGAATTATTTTAATCTACGATAGTGGATGTGGATTGAGTTTCTCCAAGACAAAGATTTCAAGATCTATTATACCCCAAGAAAGGGAAACATTGTCGCAGACACACTAAGTTTGAAGTAATGGGAGGCTATTCAAGAATATGACGATTCTTAGAGGGGGATAAAGGAGTTAGTGGCTTTGTATCCTAGAACATAGGAGGTTGATGGTAGAGGATACTTGTTCTAGATGATAGTATAGCCTTCCTTGTTGCATCAAGTGGAATATTCTCACTAGGGATACTTAAATATGGAAGTGATGTGTGACTAGATCTTTCATGGTAATGCCTATGTGATATTGTTATTGGATGGAAAACATCAGGCCATGTTCTAATGAAGGTTTTTATTCCTATTGTAATTGCATCAGGGAGTCCTCTATGAGTTTCATAGCTCACCTCTAGTTATTCACCCCATCATATATAAGATGTATTCTGGCTTTAGGAGGAATTTTTGGTGGCCAGGAATGAAGTGGTCAATGGAGAAGTTTGTGGTGTGGTGTCTAGTATTCCTATAGGTTAAGGTAGAACATCATGTCCATGGTGGTTTGTTGTAGTCTTTGGATTTCTATGAGTGGAAGTGGGAGGAAATATAAATGGATCTTTTCACTAGTTTACCTTGATATTGGGGTGGATATGATACTATCTAGGTGATCATGGAATGATTGATGAAGTCATATCACTTTTTGGTGATCTGAGAACCGAGTTCCATGGATGTTTTAGAGATATTTTATGTGGATGATGTGGTGAGGTTTTATGGAGACCTTAGGAAAATCATTTTTGATTGAGACCATCAATTTAATTCATGATTATAGAAGGGATTATATCATGACTTTGCATATCAATTACACCTCAACACTACTTTCCAACCCCAGATGGATGAACAGATGGAGTACACCATCCAGACACTGGAGGATATGTTTCAGGCATGAGACTTGGATTTCAGTGGAACATGGGTATTCCACCTAACTTAGGCTGAGTTTTAATATAATAATAGATATAACTCATCCATCAGTATGACCCCATTTGAGGCATTTTATATGAGGATATGTTGATCACCATCGATATGGAATAATATTGGAGAGGTAACAGTTCTTGGTCTTGATGTGGTATAGAGAATGATATAGAAGATACAAGTGGTTTGTGAGAGGATTTAGGTGGTGCAGTGTTGGAACCAAGGATGTTCTTTGCTGAAAATTGAGTTTGGTTTGTGTTTGTTGTCAATCCTCACATGGAGGATTTTGGAGTTTGTAAGGAAATGGAACCTATAGTTCATGCTGAAAACAATATTGAAGGTGACATTGTTTCCTAGTGTTTTACAAATTTTTTGGGTCCAAAATTTGGAGGATTTATTTCATTGAAAAAATTGGTTTTTCTTGAAGGCCTTATGAAAATATAGAAAATACATGGGTTTTGCAAAGATAAGATTCATGAGTTGTGTTTTGTGAAGGATTAAAGAATTATGATGGTGTGCTCTATAATTGCGATAGGCATTGAGAACAGAGATGGTGTTCTATGTAATTATGAGAATTGGATATTTTCGGTCATTGAAGAAAAGTTTCGCAATGAAGATGAGTGTCATGAAGGGTTTTGACGGAAAGCTTCATGATTCCGATGAGCATTGTGAACAAAAAATTTCCATGGTGCTTTTTGAAAGGAGGTGTGCCACGAAGATGTTTTTGACAGATATAGAAAATGCGCTGGAGGCGCTGGAGCTTTGTGAATGGCTAAGCCTATAAATATTAGGCTACCCCCAATTCATTCCAATAAGTTTTCAAGGATAATCTGGAAATGATCTGATTTCATAAAGGAAAGTGAGCTTCATGAATATAGATTTCTCTGCGAGATTGAGAATCGGGAAAAGACTATAAGTCTTGACTGAAGATAAATGATTTTTTTAAAGGGTAATTTATGATGATGGGGTATTCCGTGTTGAATCCGTGAGCTTCATAATGATAGTTAGTTCTGTGAAGGAAAGTGAGTTTCATGAAGGTAGTTTTTTTCTGTAAAGGTAGGGGTGCTTTGCGAGGGAGTGAGATTTGCGAAGGAGCTTCCTAAAAGGAAATATTGATTATCAGGTTTAAGTGAATAGGGATTTTCGAGTGCATAAACTATGGTATGTGGTGAAATAAAAGTCTCTTTCTAAGTCAGGTATGAAGAATTTAATTCCAATTCATTGAAGATACCTTCAAGTTGATAAACTGAGTAAGAATTCACCCAAGGAAGTGGTCCAGGGGGAGTCAACAGAAGTGTTTTGAGGGACATAGTGAGATATCCCTAAAATCTTGTAAAGGAAGTGTTCCTAGAATAGAGTGACTATGTCTGAACTTCTGTAACCCACAACTAGTGAAGATCAGTGGAATTAGGAATGACCGACACACTGTCAGCATATGCTCCTTGGATGTATCCCTTAGTGGCGAACCAAGTAAAATTATTGTTTTCCATCTCTTTGTATGTGAATGTTTGATTATTGATCATATCCATCATACAAGTTTAACAAGTTCCTAAAAACTTAGGAACAATATCCATCACTTTGAGAGAAAAAGTTGACACCCTGATTCATCCCTCCCCTCTCTAGGTGTATTGGGGTCCTATAAGTGGTATTAGAGCAAAATGTTACTGGCGTTAAATCTGTCCTACTTTTTTTTCATGAAGAATTCAGTAAATTTCAGGGGAGTGACCTTATTTGATGGAATAAAATTTTAGATTTGGAAGAACATGATGATATATCATCTAAAATATCTTGGAATGGAAGTCCTTTTTTCTACTGATCAAGGAATACAAGTAACTGATCCAATAGGGATTTCTATGTCTGATACAGATAGGAAAATTCTTGATGTAGACACTAAATCACAAAATGATCTTACTATATCATTTTCTGATTAGATATATCTAAATGTGATGAGCTATACTTCAAAAAAGTCTATGTAGAAAAAATTATAGAATATATATGAAGGAGACAAAAAAGTAAAGGAGGCGAAAATAAAAGTCCTGTATAATAGGTTTGATGATTTGAAGATGCATCCTGATGGGAATGCAGATTCCTTCTTCAATAAAATTACTAAATGTAGTAGGATCAATTAGAGGGCTTGGGGAAGAAATCAAATACATTGATATTGTGATTTTTTTGAGAAGGCTTCCACCTCTATACAACCCCAAAGTGTTAGCCCTTGAGGAAAGGGATATTTATAAACATTATTTGGATCACCTACTAAGAAGTTTGGTTGAATATGAAATGAGAGTAAAGCTATAAGATGCAAAAACACGTGTCAGTAAGGAAATGACATTCAAATCCATATAAAAATTGGTAATTTTAGGAGATAGAATCTATGAATATAATGAGCAAGGTGAAATTATTTCACTATTTTCCAAGAAATTCAAGAGATAAAAAGGGATATTTGAAGGAAATATACCCTTGTCATGTTTTCATTGTGGTAGAGTTGGGAACATTGCTTCTCAGTGCTCAAGGAAGTTCAATGATAATGAAGGTGAAATTAGAAACTCATAAAATCATTAGAAGAGGTTTTCTCAAAAGGGAAACTTCAAATATGGGAAGAAACTTCAAAAAAATAGTTTTATATTTGAATAAGAAGATGATGATAATAAATTATTTAAGGAAGAATAACCAAAGTTTAAATCTAGATACTAAGCATCTATGATGGCTACTGTGGAGAAGTCAGAACCATCAAAAAATAAAGTCAGAGATCATCAATTGAGTGGTGATGCTGATCTAAAGTTACAACTTAAGGACACTCTTGGTAAGCTTGAGAATAAAAGTAAAAGATGAAAAAATAGATAGTAGTTGTGGAATAATCATCAGAATATTTTTGTCATCTTGAAGCTGAAATTGAATAACTAGAAGAAGTAGTGAAAGTTCAATCAATAACCCTTGAAAGAAGAGAATATGTAGTGGAAATAAAGCTCAGAATTAAAGAATAGGAAAAGGTCATCAATGACCTTACCTTTATACTAGAGAAGAGTTCTAATACTATTGAGGGACTCAAATAATAAGTTGTTACTCTTAGGAGTAAACTTGAAAGTGAATCAAATTCAAAAGAATCAAAGAATAAAATACATTTTGTAAAATTCTAAGATGCTAAGTTATCAGAGAGAGCTAAGAATGGTTCCGATGGAGTTGAAAATATTTTGAATGATCAAATACCTGCATTCATATGAATTATTGGAGTCAGTTGTGACGCCAAAACATCAAATGCTGCAAATAAAATGGGTCAAAATAAAGGTAAGATGAAAGTTGGACATGTTGAAAAGTCACCTGAATTGGTGAAAAGGAAACCCTCAATTCAAAATGAAAGTAGAACTGCAAAATATACTCAGAAATCCATAAATGATAGGTAGAAAAACTACCATTGTACATAAGGATACATGAGGAGGAATAGAAATAAGAAGACATTTTCACTTATGAAATGTCAATGCTATAGCTATCTGAGCCATACCATGTCATACTATGAAGAAACAACGAGCTATTTTCATGGGAAAGATCTAAGAAGCCAAAAAAGGAAAACCAATTCATATCCTAATTCTTATAGAATAAAAAATTTCTATGGATATTGTTTTCATTATTCTAAATTCAGGCATAAAGCTGTTTATTTCAGGTAAAGGAAATACATGAACACTTCATACAAAACTCAGAGACAAGTCAGTACTTGTTAACCAGATGGTGTCACTCTTGAAAACAATTTTCTCCTTTGGAAAAAGAGTATGAGTATGAAGAACCTTACCACATAGAAGAGAGATATGAAAGGACATATTTATTACTCACTCAACCTAATATTTCATGGAAGTAAAAGAGTAAAATTGAAAAGTCCAACCTTGCAGAAGTAGTCCTCAAAGCTAAAAAGAGAAACAACACCTAGATCCTTGATAGAGGATGTTTATACCACATGAAGAGAAATAAAGACTTATTAATTAATGTTAAAAAAATATTTTATGGAACAATAAGGTTCAGTAATGATGGTGCTTTGAAGATCAAAGTAAGTGGAAGTACTAAACTAGCTAATAGTGAACTGAAAAAAACTGAAGTTCTATATGTGGATGGTTTGCATCACAATATCATTAGTGTGAGTCAAATATATGACTCATGACTTATATTTACATTCAATAAAAAGGGGAACACTATAAAATAAGATATAGGGAACTATCTCATGAAAGGTTTCATAATAGATGTCAACTTATACTAGGTTGATAGTAGAGAGAATACTTTCTACTTAACTGTTGAAGAAAAAAATGACTTATGGCACCGGAGGTTGGGGAAAATTAATAAACAAGACATGTAAAAGGTATCTTAGATGAATATAGTCATGGATATCCCCAATCTTAAGTGTGAATAGAAAAAGACTTGTTATTCTTTCATACAAGGAAAGTTGGTCTGTAGTTTATATTGGACAAAGAAGAAAAGGACACCAAATCTTCTCAATCTCATCTATACAGACGTATGAGGTCCAATAAATGTTTTTGGAACTCATATATAAAGGTAATTAATCATTTTCATTGATGATTATAGTAGAATGGATTGTGTGATGGTTATACACAGGAAATAAAAAGTGCTTGATTGCATGAAAAATTATCACTGAATAACAGAGAATGATACTAGACAGACAATTAAAGTTATACAGTCTGACAATGGAGGGGAATACACATCCATTGAGTTTTCAAATTACTTAGAGAAGTATGGAATATAACATGATATGGATGCTATGATAACCCCACAATAAAATGGAGTTGTTGAATGCATGAATCGACAGGTGAACAATATGGCAAGAACTATGCTGATTGAGAGTCGTATCCCTCTACATTATTGGAAATATAATGCTATAGTGTATATTAAAAATCAAATAGGGCTATATATGGGTGAAACCAAGACATCATATGAGTTGTGTCATGGAAGGAATCCATCTCTGAAGTATTTTCATATTTTCGAAAATAAATGCTTTATCAGAAACAAAGAAGGAAAGAAAGGAAAGTATGGTGATGTAGAGGATGCAGGAATATTACTTGGATATCCAATGAATAGAACAACCTAAAAATGTTTCAATAAGAATCTTAGAAATTTTTTGGAAAGTAGTGATGTTAAGATAATTGAAGGTAAGACCAAAAATACCATGAAGGGATCTTATGGTAATATGATTGAATATTTAGAGGAAAATAGACATGGAACAGATTCAAATGAATATGTATATGAAGGAGTTAAAAACATTAAGAGGTCATAACAATATTTTGACTCTAAAGAGGAATTAGAAGACGAAACCGTGGCTGAAAAAAATTCTTCTGAACCTCAAAGGAGAAACCAAAGAGCTGAAATTGATCAATCTAACATCATTAGAGATTGGATTGCACCCACCCAAATAAAGAGAACAAGGAATAATTCACAATCTGTATTCCTATCAGTTATGGAACCAAACTCATTTGAAGAAGCTGAAAAGAATGAATCATGGGTTAAATCCATGAATTAATAGTTGGATCAGATCGACATGAACCAAACATTGGATCTAGTTAAGAGACATGAAAATCACAATGTGATTGGTATAGAGTGTATTTTTAAGAATAAATTTGATGATCATGGTAATGTGATTATAAATAAGATATGATTGGTGTGTAAAGGATATTCACAGATTGAAGGCGTCAATGTTGAAGAAACAGTTTCTCTAGTGGATAGATTGGAGTTAATCAGGATATTTCTTTCCATAGCGATCCAAAGAGGGTATAAAGTGTGTCAAATAGATGTGAAGATAACATTATTAAATGGTGTTCTCGAATAAGAAGTATACATAGAAAAACTAGTGGGTTTTATAATTGTTAATGATGAGATAAAGTTTTGAATATTAAAGAAGGAACTCTATGGTTTGAAGTAGGCACCACAAGCATGGTACACTCAGCTAGATTCTTATTTAAAGAAGTTAGAGTTTAAAAGAGGAGTGGATCAAAATATCTATATGAAAGATTCTCATAAAGATCAGTTCATGGTGCTAGTGTACATAAATGATATTATATTTGGTGGTAGAAGACATAGATTAGTGTATGAATTCACCAATAACATGAAATAAGAATTTAAAATATCCATGATTAGAGAACTCATGTATTTATTGGGGCTACAGGTGATTCAGAATAAGGATTACACTTTGATTTATTAGAAAATGTATTCAAGGGAGATGTTGAAGAAATTAAATATGCATGACTCCAAACCAATTTTGACTCTGATTGCGGTTGGTACAAAACTGGGAAAGCATGAGGATGGGACAACTGTAGATCCCACAATGTACAAGAGAATCATTGGAAGCTTACTATACTTGATAGTGACACAACCAAATATTATCTTTGTAACATGCGTAGTGACTACCTTTCAAATTAATCTGAAATAAGAACATATAGATGCAGTGAAAAGAATCATGAGTTACATTCAAGGTACTCACAATTATGTCTTATACTTTTCTGGAGGAAGATATAGTGAAATATCAATGTTTTGTGATGCTGACTGGGCTAGAGATGTTGTTGATAGAAAGTCCACAAGTGGTAGAGCATTATTTATTGGGAATAAATGTGTGGGATGGTTGAGTAAGAAATAAGAAATTACTTCTCTTAGTACTGATGAGGTAGAGTATATCTCAGCAACAAAGGCATACACTCAACTACTCTTGATGAAGCAACAACTAACTGATATTGAAGATGAGGTGAAATAACCAATGGTGATTCACTATGATAACAAAAGCGCGATTGATCTTACGAAGAATATTTTTCATCATTCTCATACTAAATAAATTGAAATTAGATATCACTTCATCAAGTAAAAAGTTAAACAAGGAATGATTAAAATGGATCATATTGGAATTGATGATCAAGTGGATGACATACTGACCAAGCCATTGTCATCACATGTGTTCAAGAAGCACAAGTTGAACCTCAGTGTTCATCCACCTACCAATGCATGAGGAGGTCATGAAATTTCCCATCTCCCCAGTTAAATTAAATATTCTAATCTATTTGATGATGTGATGCAGGTCTATAGGGGAGATATGATCCAAGGGGAGTATGTTTTGAGCTGTACAAGTCAAAATCAAGCTCTTTGGGTTTATTTCCAATGGGGGAGAATGAAAAAACTGAATAGTTCAATGGTAAAAATGAGGAGATAAAAAAGGATGAGGATGAAATGTTTTTATATTTATAGAAGAATGGATAAATTTTATAAAGGCTTAGAATATATATTGGTGAAATTTGATGAGTTTCAAATATGAGAATTCGATGTAATGAGGAAAAAATTAAGGGTGTGTAATGCTTCCATGACATTGTCAAAGAATAGATTAGATGTATTTAAGCATTAAAAAACATGATAAACCAATTAATTTTTCCCTATTGTTTTCTAAATTGAATATTGTTCATGTATACTTAGAGTATTGGATGAGTTGTTTCATGTGTATCTAGTTTTGATAGTGTCTGGTGCTCTATTGAATTTATCTACATATTGCCAACAATCCCAAAGGGGGATATTTTTGAACCAAGGATATTATTTGTTATAAATGGAGTTTGGTTTGTGTTTGTTTTCAATCCTTACATAGAAGATTTGGGAGTTTTCAAGGAAAGGGATCCTACAGTTCATACTGACAATAGTATCGAAGGCGACGTTGTTTCCCAGTGTTTTCCAAATTTTTGGGATCCAAAATTTGAAGGATGAATTTCAATGATAAAAGTGGTTTTTATTGAAAGCATTATGAAAATATGGAAAAAGAATTAGTTTTTCAAATATGGTCTTCACGAGTTGTGTTTCATGAAGGATTAAATAATTATGATAGTGTACTCCGCGATTACGATAAACATCATGAACAGAGATGATGTTCTCTGTGATTATGAGAATTGGAGCTTCATGTTCTTTGAAGGAAATCTCCATGATGAAGATGAGCGTCATGAAGGGTTTTGATGGAAATATTCAATATTATGATGAGCATTGCGAATGGAAAATTTCCATGGTGCTTCGCGAAAGGAGGTGCACTACGAAGATGTTTTTGACGGATCCAAAAAACATGCTGTAGGTGGTGGAGCTTCGTGAATGGCTGAGGCTATAAATATGAGGCTACTCCCACTTCATTTTGATGAGTTTTTCAAGGATAATCTGGAAATGATATGATTTCATGAAGGTAAGGGAGATTTTTGAATCTAGATTTCTATGAAATATTGATCATCACAAAAAGACTATAAGTCTTGACTGATGATCAATGATTTTGTTTAAAGGGTACTTCACGATGATGGGGTATTCCAAATTGACTCAATGAGCTTCACAAAGACAGTTAGTTCTGCGAAGGCAATTGAGCTTTGTGAAAGAAGTTTGTTCCACGAAGGTAGGGGTGCTTCACAAAGGAGTGAGCTTTGTGAAGGAGCTTCATGAAAGGCAATATTGATTATTAGGTTTAAGTGGACATATATTTTTGAGTGCATCAACTCAAGTCTGTGGTGAAGAAAGAGTCTTGTGCTAAATCATTGACAAAGACTTTAATGCTAGTTTTTTAAGATACCTTCAAGTCAATAAATTGAGTAAGACTTAACCCAAGGTAGTGGGATAGGGGGAGTAAATGGAAGTGTTCCAAGGGACATAGTGAGATATCCCTAAAATCTTGTAAATGTAGTGTTCTTGGAATAGAGTGATTGTGATCAAAATTCTGCAACCCATAAATAGTGAATATCAGTGGACTTAGGTATGACCAACACACTACCGGCGTATGATCTTTAGAGGTATCCCTTAATGGTGAACCAAGTAAAATTGTTGTGTGCTATCTATTTTCATGTGAATGTTTGATTATTGATCATATCCATCATATTGGTTTAATGAGTTCCTACAAATGTGGGAATAAGATCCATCACTTTGAGAGAAAAATTTGACACCCTAATTTACCCCTCCCCTCTCAGGGTGTCCCGGGGTCCTACATGTAGGAAAATCAAAAGGATTATTATGATCGACATAAGATACATTTGGAGGTTGACCTTGGAATCCATGTTTTTCTAAATTTTTCCCCTCAGCATGGACAATGGAAGTTTAGTCGGGGGAGCATTCTATCATCTTATTTTTTTAGACCCTTAAAGGCGCGTGAGTTCATCAAAAATGTTCCTTATCGGTTGGCGCTACTACCCCCATCACCATGTAGAGTTCATGATGTCTTCCATGTGTTATAGATCCACTGATTCCTTCATGATGATTTCCACATCATCTAATGGGGGGAGTTATATATTGAGGATGACACGACATTTGTGGAATGACCGATCGAGATTCAGATCTGTTAGGATAATTTTCTATGAGGTTATATTATCCTCTTGGTTTAAGTTCTATAGAGGCATGGAATTATAGAGGGTATTACTTGAGAGTGGGAGTTGTATATTCATGTTCAATACTCAAATTTTTTTGTTCCCTGATGTTTTGGTTATTTTGATAGAATTTTTTGATGGTTATTTAAATTCTTGCTATTATGTTTTGAAATCCTATTGTGTTTTGAGTTATGGTTTGATCCTTATTTGAGAGGTATTTATTGGGGGGAGTGTTTGATGGTTTTTGATGGTTAGTGCTGCCTTTCCTTTTATGGTAAATTTTGATTATCATGGAAAAGAATCATTTAAGAGGTATCTAATGAAACAAACTACACCCTTCTGACCCATTACTTTGCGAGTCTTGGGTGTTAGGATCCTTAATATGAGCTTGACGAAGGGTGATGAGGAGATGTGGTCAAATATTCAATTGTAGGTGGTGATTCAATTCATGAATCACCATTTCATGAAGTGTAATATTTCACAAGATGGATTCATGGTTTTTTCTAGGATTTATGCTTGGTTTTATTCATGATGTGAAATTATTTTCATACCGTGAATGTTCATGGTGAAGTTTTTGGAGGTTCTTCCTTTGAAGGTTTCATGATGTGAAAGTATATGCTCATGATATAAAATAACTCTAAGTTTATTAGATAAAATGACTTATTTTGGGTGAATTTGAACCATATAAGGTTCATGATGTGAACTAGACATTGACACCATGAATGGGATATTTTTCTAGGTTATCAATAAATACCAACTTCTCTCCTATCTTTCTCACCCTTTATTTGATTCTCTTGGACTTTAGGCAATTAACATGAAATTTTAGGAGCCCTAAAGACCTATAATATTTAGAGTTTAACCATGGATTATGGGGATTCAATACCGGTGATTCTAGATGAGTTTTTCATATCTTTTTCGATGATTTATTCCTTTTTTATTCAAAGATATCATAGAAACTATGTTATTTGGAGTTAGGAGTTTATTATGCTGTGATTTTGATAAGAAATAATTGCATTTAATTTTATCCAATGCTTCCTTGTGTGTTTCTGGCCCTGAAGCTCACCCTCTCTTTCTTTTTCTTTGTGAATCGAATCAAAAAGCATATTTTATGGTAGGGGATATGAGTTATCTATCTTTTATATGCATCTGTGAGATTATTTTTGGCCAGATTAAAGATAAAAAGATGGGGAGGGGGTTGTAATGGTACAAACATTTTTTATATTTGATTCATATTTTCTTGAGGCTTGGTGGAGATGAGAGGGATTTTAGAGGTGTTCTTAGGGCTTAGAAAGGGACTTAGGTCTTTCTGGTTGTCACCAAGCCTAAGTGGTGGGTGTGGTGGTGGGAATTTTGGTCATTTGGTTATTGAAAGTGTGGTTTTTGGTGCACCATGACATAAAAATGTATTTTTAAATCCATTTTGGAGGTTTTTGTAGGCTTGGTGAGTTCTTATCAGAAACGGGATAGAGGAAAAACCCAGTCAAGGGAGTGGCACTGGGCATGGAACTATGGGGTACTGCCTATATAAAATGGAGAAGAGAGGAACACCATGAAAATGGTCTTGGTCATGGTGAGAGAAAAATTCCCTATATGTGAGAAACACACCATACTATAATCCATTTTGGTTGATGCACTGAAGAGCCAACACCGCCATGTCCAGGTCATGGTTGAAACCACAAAAAAATTCGGGCCTACTCTGAAATAGCCAAAATGACTTCCTTCTTCCTTGGATATTGTCTGGTGTGAAATGGAAATTTTTTTCATATTAATGGGGGTTATTGAATGTAGTTTTAGTAAATTTATTTCTCTATTAATCGATCTGTGACCTATATTTGATCATTCCTTCATTTTCTAGATACTCTGGTGAACCTATGGTTTAATCTTATCTCTTTTTCCTCATGTTATTATAAGAGGGTAATTCCATCCATATGTGTGTATGATATACCATTGGTGATTGTCTCCAACACGTGTCCTATTGGAGGTGGGAATTATGCATCAGTGTTTCACTTCCCTCATTGATGGCCCTAGATGAATACCTTTTGGGGGGAGGGGGTTGTGACATGGGTGAATTCCCTTTTAAAAAGTTTTTAAAATTAAAAATAAACTAGTTGTAATTAAAATAATTAAATTTATAAAATAAAATTTATAAGAGTTTTTAATTGAAGAAATATAAATTAAAAGAAAATGAAACATGTATTTGATAAATGAGATTGAAAATGATCCACAAAGGGATCCCTACATCTCCTCCCCTCAAGATCCTTGATAGGTTTTGGATTAAACCCTTATATTTAGAGATATCCAAGAAACCTATTAAAAAAGTAAGACCCTTTCCATTTAATGGTTTAATTAAGAAACCTAATATACCCTTATTTTTATATCTTTTAGTAGGAAAGCCTAATTCCCCTCACATTGATGGTAGTGTGCACCAAACCCCTCCCACTCAAATGGCAGTGAGCACCCAATCTCTATAAATTATGGCTGAGAGCACCAAAACCCCTCATACTCAATGATAGTGATCACCCAATAAAATATAAAATAATATAATTGAAATATTAAATCCCTATGAAGCATAGTCTCAATCCTCCAACAAGAATATAACAAGAAAATATGGGAGGAAGAGAGATAGTTTCACAATATAGCTTGAGAATGACACAAATTTTCATAAGAGAGATATAAAATGATATTCAAGGTATACACCCCCATACACAGGTCATAATAGGTTTATTTATATCTTAAAAGGTTTTTAGGATGCTTTGGATCCTTTCAGGGTCTTATAGATCCATTAGGAGGCTAATCAAGGTATCAAGGTCCACTAAAAATAACTATATTTTGAGTCTGTCAGAATGACATCAGATATCTGATAGGTGTAACCAGCTATTTGGTGGCACCTGGATAGAACTGGTGTTATTTCCAAACCCCACCATACATCTAGCATATCCCACTGGGTGGCTGTTTGTACCAACAGGTGTAGGTTTTCAAGAAGGTCCTCTATATCTCTTTTAAGGCCTCCATTTGGTTCAGAAACTTTCTAAAAAAATATCTAAAATATGTATAAAAACTAAGGTAATGTTAAGATAAATAATTTTCATCTCTTATTAACATTCATTAATTAGATTCTATAGATTTATATTCATTACAATAATATTACGTAATTTTTCAGTTAAAAGGGAAAACGCTTTATTTCTAACCAAATAAGGTTTTAATGTATTATATGATTTTATTTAAAAGATTTATTTTCAAAAAATGTAATTTTAATTTTACAAAATAAACTTCATTTTTTAATTCATCATGTCAAAATTATATAAGGATAAATTTTTGAGAATTTTTTGAAAATTTTTATTTTTCAATGAATAGTGAAAAATACTGATTTTTACTAAAAATCATCTTTTCATTTTAAGAATTTACAAAGATAAATTTTGTTTTAAAATGGTTTCAAGAAAAAATTATCTCAATTATATTATTAATAATCCAATTATGGTGTTTTTTAATTAATTTTATACTTGAATTTGGTATAAAAACATTTTTATACTTAAAAAGACATTTCCTGAAAAATCATTTTTCATCACATTATTTGATTTTAATATTAAATTAAATTATAGAATTATAGAAATTAAATTTTATAAAATATATCACATATTTTGAATCATAATAATTAATATTAATTAATAAGTTCAACTTAATTTTTTGTCATAATGAATAATAAAAATAGTAAAATTCTGTTACCACAGTTAAGATTTAAATAGTTTTACTGAGGGTTAAACTAATGAGATAAGAGTTAAAATAACATTTTTTTCTAAATTCTATTGGTTAGAAATATTAAAAACCTATATCATCTAATATTAATTAATTTTCCATTTTAGTCCCATTTTTTGTGAATAAGACATTAATATATTTTATTATTTTTTAAAATTCCAAGTGTGTCCTCTCCCCAACTTATAAAAGGACACCCATATCCTCTAATATTCACACCTAAAGAGCCTTTTGGTTCAGAACATAAATACCCAAATACATTACTAACATCCCTACCCACATCCTAGAGTCCCTTATTTGATCATAAAACCATTATTGGAAGACTTTAAGTATAATCCTGAAGAGGTGATCCGAAGAAGAGGTACAGTTCTTAACCAATATTTTTCATTTTATTTCTTCTTAAACTAACTTAAAATATTATAAAAACATGATAAAATAATAAGAATATATTTTATATACTTATATGTTGTTATATTAATGAAATAACCTATATCCATCTCCATTTTTCTATCAAATGGTAAACAGAACCATCGTTTGTGTGTACAACGGACTACTGCCTCGCTAAATGATGTAATTCATTTTCTAAACCACCAATCATGATTGGATATAATGATAAATTTAATATATATATATATATATTATATTCATTACATAATTAATTTTTTTTAAAGATAATATATCATTTATTTACTTACCTTTTCTATCCCTAAAAAAATGATAACATCGTTCATGCGTATGTGTGGAATACCACCTCCACGAATTAATTTTTCATCACCGTATCACATTGATGATATATAGAAGTTTATTTAAATATATAATATTTTATTTATGAAATAATCATAATTCTATAAATTTAAAATATTACATACTTTATTTCCTTTAAGTTCTATGAAAAATGAAAACGTTACTCATGTGTACATACGACATAACGTCACCAAGATTGTAACATAATTAATTTTTCATAACCGTATTTCATGGTTAGTTTTAAAATTATAATTAATATATAAAAATGATAATTATACCATTATTATTTTTCTATATATGATGTAATAATTACCTCTTTGACCATAGTCAACCCACCAAAGTCATTTTTGATATATGAGCCGAATATCCTCCAAAACTTTGATGTGAAATTAATTGATTAAGTAATTGAATGTAAAAAAATAATAAATAAAATAAAAGTAATAATAAACTTGAAAAATGTTCTTATGAAAGTAAATAATTAACATAAGTTTATTATTCAGGAATATAAAGAATGCATGTGATGAGTCATACTTAAGGTATGATACACTTTACAACAAAAACCTCATTTTAAATGTCTTAATGATTTATTTTATAAATATATTTTTTTTCAAGTCCATATTATTAAAATTATTTTATTCATATATTTATATGGACATAAATAAATTTTAAAATACATTTTATTCCTCTTTTTTTACTTTCTTTTAATGGTTTTATAAGGAATATTTTTATGTATTTTGTACAAAATGTTTTGAATTTATTTTCAAAAGAAAAAAGGAATGTTTTATTTAATGTTTATGTCATCAATATTTTTTACTGCTTCCATAACCATAATTTTATGTTTTTTTTTATTTACAATATTCCATGTATTATTTAAATAAAACCCATATTTACCTTTGTTCTGGGTATTTTAGTTTTGAAAATGAATTTTTAAAAGGAAATGGTATTCTGATATCTGAAAGTGTTTTTCATACAGGTTTAAAAGAGTTTTTCAAGGGTTTTATGATGAAAATATGAAAGCATAAAATGTTTTATTCATGATATTGTACTTTACCATTATATATAAATATGGTTGAGCCTGATACATCTTATATGATGGGTAAGACCGATACTACTTATACGATGGGTGATCCCAATATAGATCTTCAATGCATTGGGTAATGTTCCTTATCTTCATAATAAAGAAGGAGGGAGTTAACCAGGGAGGTTTCTATAATGGATTTAACTAGGTTCTAGTTATTTATGACATGAGTTTAATATGGTTTATTAATATATTTATTTAAGTTTTATAAAATGGTTTCTATTTTTTTCTATGGGTTTTAAAGATTTTCTTTAAGAAAAAATTGTGTATTTTTCATAGGGTTATGATTTATTTCATATAATCAAAGAATATTGTGATAAGGTAAATATTTTGTGGGTTTTCATATTTTTAAATAGGCTAAAAAATTTCTTTATTTTATGTACCTTAATAATATTTTTTTTCTCATACCACATTTTTAAATTTTTTTCACAGGGTTTAAGGATGAATAAGAATAAAGAAGAAGTTAAGTTAAAATTCATGAATATTTATCTTTAAAAGAAAACTTATTTTATTTTAAAATTTTTATATTTAGAGAAAATGGATACTGGGTAGAATTTTCCACTTTTTAATATATAGGTTTGTTATGTATGAGTTATGAAATAATTCTATAAAAATATAAACCTAAAATATATTTTGGAATAAAAGAAATTGAATTCAAGTATAAAGGAACTTGATTATGTAATTTTTAAGGCCGTGTCCTTATAATTGGTATCAGAGAAAAGGTTTAGATAAATTTAGTGATTGGGATAATGTTAATAGAATACCCTTGGAAGATCCTTAGTTATGGTTAAGTTGAAATGATATATCATTTTAATATTACCATGTTACTTCATCTAATATATGTCTGTTCCGAATGATTTTCTGTAGAGGAAACATGGAATTTGAATTAGAAAGGTAGAAAGAGAAAAATATCCTTCCAAATCAGCACCCTTTAATGGTTAGAATTGGAACTGAGAAACTTATTACAATGATGGATTATTTTACACAGGATATAAATAGTAGTAGTATCCATGTTAGAGAGAAACTAGATTTACCACAAAGGAACATGTTGATAGTTGATCATTTAATTAAATAACAACCTACAACTTTTAGTGGAACCTCAGATCTAGTGGCATCCTAAGGATGGATCAATTCTCTATAAAAGATATTTTAAATCATGGGATTTTCAAAACATCAAAAGGTAACTCTTTCTATTTACCATTTTGAAGGTCAAGCTGATCGACGATGATATTTGGTTAAGAATACCAAAGATAGAGAGAAAATATTAATTCCATTGAATGTGATTTATTTAAGATTCATTTTCTAGAGAAATAATTACCTAAGGTTTTTTGATTTATAATGGAAAACAATTCTTGGAATTAATAAAAAAATATAAGGATTCAATAGCTGTGTATGAAGAAAATTTTATAATATTAGTTAGGTGCATACCATATTTTATTTAGGACCTTGATAGTAAAATTAATAGATTTTACCCAGGATTAAATACAATTTTATGAAGAGAATTGCACTCTTGAGAATTTAAAAGTTATGAGAAAGTTGTTCATTATTATGAGAAAGTTGAGATAGAGTTTCTAGAAACTTATATCCCTCGAGATGAAAATAGTAAGAAGCGGTCAAGGTGGAAATAAATTAAGAAGTAGTCAACTAATAAATCTATAGGTAATCCACCCAACATGTTTCAAGTGTGGTAAAATAAATTCCAAGGAATTTTTGAAGGGATCTATAAAGTGTTATCAGTGTGGTAATTTTGTCCATAGTGCTCATGACTGCAAAGAAAAGAGTCTTGAACAATCTAAAAATGGGGTAATAGATAGATAGTCAATGATGAGATGTTTTAATTTCAATTCATTATATAATTATGATAAAATTTGTCTAAATTTATTTACTAAGGGTGGAGATCATCAAGATCAAAAGAAATAATGTATGCAAAAATAATTTTCTACTACCACGGTTGATGTTGGACCATCTAATGAAGTAGTGATATATATGTTACTTATTTATTCAAATAATTCCAATGCCATATTTGACTCTGGATCTTTACATTCCTTAATTTTTGGGAAATTTTAAAGTAAAATGGGAATATAACCTCATGAAAAGAAGATATAACTTTTAATAAAAACTTCTGGTGGAAATATTAAATCAACCAAGATTTATAGAAATCTTCTTATTTTTTTCAGTGGGATAGTCCTTCCTAAAAATCTTGTTGAACTACCCATAATAGAGTTTGATATTATTTTTGGGTATGCACTAAATTTTAGTTTATAATTATAATATATATTTCAAAGATAATAAATTTATATTCAATGATTTCATACCTTTGATAACATTTCAAGAAGCCAAGAAATTAATTAGATATGACAGTGAAAGTTATCTAGATCATTTTGTTAAAAATAAATAAATTTTCTAGGTTAGTGATGTTTATATAGTGAATGAATATATGGATGTATTTTATAATGATTTTACTTGTTTTATTCATTATTGGGAGGTTGATTTTACTATTGACTTAGTTCTTGATGCTAAGAAAATTTCAAAAACTGCTTATCAAATGGATCAAGTAGTACTTTTATAATTGAGAAATAAATTTCAAGTGTTGCTAGATAAATGTTTCATAAATATTATAAATTCTCCATGGAGTGATCCTATTTTATTTTTTAAAAATAAATATGGTTCAATGAGCCTTTTTATCAATTATTGAGCCTTGAATAACATCACTGTTAAGAAAAAGTATCAGTTTCCTCATATCGATGATTTTTTTGACCAGCTCCAGGGAGAACAATATTTTTCAAAGATTGATCTCAGGTCAGGATACCATTAGTTTAAGGTTAAGGAGTAAGATATTATGAAGATTTATTTTTAAACTATATATAGGAATTATGTGTTCGTATTTATTCTATTTGGTTTTTCTAATTCATTTGCTGTGTTCATGGATATTATGAATAGAGATTTACATGACTATTTAGATTAAAGTATAGTTTTGATTATTGATGATATATTGGTATATTATAAAATTCACGAGGTTACTGAAATATACCTTATTATTGTTTTGAAAACTTTAAAAATATAATAAATAATATGGAAAATTTAGTAAGTGTAGATTTTTTTGCAACAAATTTCTTTTATCGGGCATATTGTTTCTAAAGATGGCATAACTATTGAGCCTAGTAAAATAAAAGTTGTTGAAGAATGGAAAATACCTAAAAATGTCATAGAAATTCATAGTTTTATTGTAATATAGGGTTACTACTGATAGTTTGATGAAATATTTACTCGGTTGTCTTCCCACTGGCCAAGTTAACTCAAAAAGGAGTTAAATTTATCTAGATAAAAGAGTGTGATGATTATTTCTAGGAACTGAAAATAATATTAGTGAATGATTTAGTTTTGGACCTAACCTCTAGAAATAGTGAATTTATCATATATAATGATGCTTATTTTAAGGGACTTGTTTTTGTTTTGATGCATAATGATCAAGTAATTTCTTATGCTTTACATTAACTGAAAATTTATGAGTTAAATTATCCCACACATGATCTAATTTTTTATGTGGTTTTATCTTTAAATTTTTTGAGGAATCTTTTATAGGTAGTAAAGTTTAAAATATATACTGATCATAAGAGTTCTATGTATATATTTACTTTGGATGAATTGAATATTAAAAAAATAAGATGGATTAAACTGATTAAGGATTATTATTGCATGATTCATTACCATCCTAGAAAAGAAAACAAAGCAGTCAATTATTTGAGTCAAAAATATAATGCTACATTAAACATGTTACATTTATAACATAACCATTTGGTTAGTGATTTGATAAATTTTGGTATAGAAATTGTGCATGTAGGAACTCCCTCTATTTTGTTTCAGATGTCAGTAAAATCGTCTTTGTCAGACATAATTAAGAAATATTATAAGGAAGATCATGTTTTACTGGAAAAGGTAGAATATGTTAAAAGGGTAAGTTTATAAAGTTTAATGTTAATTAATAAGGTGTTGTAATATTTGGAAAGATATTATTAATGCCTCATGATTCTCAGTTGAAGAGATAATTTTTGAGTGAAGATCATAGTTCCCTATTTTTTGTTCATCCTGGAAACACTAAGATTTATAGATACCTTTGGTAGTATTACTGGTGGGATGAAATGAAAAGGAATATTGTTGAATTTACCATGAAAATTTTGAATTTCTAATAGGTTAAAAAATAATGACAATTAATGAAGGTTATGCTTCAACATTTTACAATGTTGGAGTGGAAATTGGAAAATATATCCTTGGATTTTGTGGTGGGATTACCAAAAACATATCATGGTAATAATATTATTTGGGTTATTATTTATTGACTAAATAAATCTAAACATTTCATTCTCATTCAAGATATTATGTCTTTATATCATATTTCTTGAATATACCTTAAAGAGATAGTTTGATTAAATGGAGTTCTTCTCTTCATTGCATCTAACCATGATCACAGTTTCAATTCTAATTTTTGAAAAGGTCTTCATAAGTCCTTGGGTACTGAATTAAAATTTTAGTACAAATTTTTATCCTTAATTCGACAGAAAATATAAGAGAATGATTCATACCTTGGAAGGAATGCTTTCAGTTTTCTCAATGGATTACTAGGGAAGTTGGTATCAATATAATTTATTATTAGAGTTTTTTTATAATAACAATTTTCATCCTAGTATATAGATGATACCTTTTGAGGAATTATATGGAAAGCAGTTTTAGACTCTAGATTGTTGGGATAAATATAGTGAAAAGAAGTTTTTGGGACTATATTTGGTAGAAGAAATAGTTAATAAGGTGAAGACGATTTAGTAACATATGCAAATGGATCTGAGTAATAAAAAAAGTTATGTATAAAACCGTAGGAAAGATTTATATTTTGAGGTAGGCGATCATGTTTTTCTTAAAGTATCTCTATGGAAAAGTGTTATGTGATTGGGTAAAAAGGGAGAGATAAGTCCACAGTTCATTGGACCATATGAAATATTAGATAATTTTGGATCATTTTATTACCAAGTGTCATTACCTTTGAGTTTATTTTAGGTACATGATGTATTTCATGTTTTTTTGTTAAGAAATTATGTGTCATATACATCTCATGTTTTGAGCCAGGAAGTGGTTCGGTTGAAAGAAAACCTTTCTTATAAGGAATAATTAATATATATTCTACACCATATAAATAAAGTGCTGAGAAATAAGGTAATTCTTTAAGTTAAGTTTTTTTTAAAATCACATGGTTGAATAAGCAACATGGGAATCAAAAAATTATAAGGAGGAAAACATCCCCACTTGTTTAAGCAATGAATAAAATTGCGAGGATGTAATTTCTAAAAGGGGGAATAATGTAACAACCTAGGTAATGTAAATATAAATAATTTTCATGTATTATTAATATTGATTAATTATATTTTATATAGTTATATTTATTATAAGAATATTATGTAATTTTTTAGTCAAAAGGAAAAAGCTTTATTTCTAAGAAAATTGGGTTTTCATGCATTGTATGGTTTTATTTAAAAAATTTATTTCAAAATTATAGTATTATAATTTGATAAAATGAACTTAATTTTTGAATTAATCATTTAAAAATTATCTAAATATGGATTTTTCATAATTTTCTGAAAAGTTTGATTTTTCAATGAATAGTGAAAAATACTGATTTTTATTAAAAATTTTCTTTTCGTTTCAAGAAATTGGAGAGTTCATTTTCTTTTAAAAATGGTTTCAAAGAAAAATTTGTTCAATTATATTATTAATAATCTAATTATGGTATTTTTAAAGAATTTTATACTTGAATTTGGTATAAAAACATTTTTATACTTAAAAGACATTATTTCTGAAAAACCGCATTTCATCACATTTTTAGGATTAATTTTAAATTAAATTATGAAAATCACGTGAATTGAATTTGATAAAATTTATTCCATATTTTTAATCCTAATAATTAAAATTAGGTAATAAATCCAACTTAATTTTTGTTTATAATGAATAGTAAAAATAGTAAAAATATGTGACCACAGTTAAAGTTAAAATAGTTTGACTAGGGGTTAAACTAAATAGATAAGGGTTATAATGATCTAAAAACTTATCTAAATTATATTGGATGGACATATTTTAATCTCATATCATCTAATATTTATAAATGATCCATTTTGTAGACATTTTGTTTTGTGAATAAGACATTAATATATTTTATTCTTTTTAAAAATTACAAGTTTTCTTCTCCCCCACTTATAAAAGGAAACCGCCTATCCTCTTATCTACACACATCAAGTATAATGAACTAAGATTAATGTACATAGAAATTACATCATTTTTATAGAATACTTAATACATTACACAAATATACACCCAAATACTATATTAGTTTAGTGCATTTGGAATCATAGGAACATAATCACAAGTATATAAGTGAGCTACATTATCTCTCACTAGGTTCTTTATAACTGGAACCCCTATTAAACACATAATACAAAATAAATATCCTAAAAAACTAGGGAAAGGAAACATAAAAATGTGTGATCTCAAATTATCAGTAAGGGTAAACAAGGGAGATACATTTGTATAATCATGAACATAAGGGTATGAGAACATGGGCATAACATTAGAATATCATACCCTATATATCAAAGATCATATAAACGGGTTGTGGCCTAAATATTGGAAATTAATAAGAAATTAATCACAAGGTAATCAAAGAACATGATTCATGAGAGAATAAATTTGGCATAATACATAGACTTTTTGCATTTATATAAGAATATAAAAACATTTTCTATAAGTCAAGTCTCATTTCCAAAACTTATCAGGGCACTTCATGGGGACTACACCTACTGAGTGGGACACACCACCATCCCCATTTCCATTCCTTTCATTATAAGGGATCGGTTTTCCCCATGTTCCCATACCAGATAGGGTTTCCCCATCTTTCCATAGTGGATTTAGTTTCCACATCTTCCCATAGTAGATCAGGTTTCCCCATCTTCCAATTGTGGATCAAGTTTCCCTATATTCCCATTATGGATCAGGTTTCCCACCTGTCACATAATAAAATCATACATACATATACCACAAGATAATAAAACTTTCATCATATCATGACCCATAAAAAGATATGGGTTTCATAAACATCATATCATAACCCATGAAATGAAATGGGTATCATAACATTTCATTATATCATTACCTACATAAAAGATATAGGTCTCACAATCATTTCATCGAATCATAACATGTGAAAAGAGGCGAGTTTCAAAAGCATATAACTCGTGGAAGAGAAATGGGTTTCATAAAAATAATTCCATTAAAACATAAACCATTCAAGAAAGAATATTAATTGTATTCTTGGATCATATCCCTAGTCAATCATAAACTATAAAAAAGTATGTCATCTTAGATGGAGAAGGATTTTGAAAGAACACATGTAAAATTTATTAAGGAAAATATCCTTTGTTAGAAAATCCTTTTCATAAAACCATTTCAAAAATTATTTTCTTATAAATAATGATTTACAATTTCATTTAAAAAAATTAATTGAGGAAAATATATTTTTTTCTTTGAAAAAAACTTTTTAAAACATAAATAATTTTGGAAACCTTTTCCTTTTAAAATATATTTAAAAACATATAAAGGGATCTTGATAATATTTTGAAAACCTTTTTATTTGAAAACACCTTGAAAAATGATAAAGAAAGCTTGAAAATATTTTTAAAACTTTTTTCTTTAAAAATACTTTGAAAACTTAAAGGCTCCTACTTGGAATCCAAAAGACCCAGGATCAAATATGGGTAGGGACAAATTTCCGGGGTACTATAGCAGTGGTAGAACTATAGCGTCGGAGGCACTGTAGCAGAAACTGTAGTGGCGACGATACTGTAGCAGCCCTGGTACTGTAGCAGTACTATTCACCAAAGGGCCTTTGGAAAAAAAGGGATTTTGAGCCTTGTATTTAGACCACTTGGTCTTGGGACTTCGAGCTATGTAATGGGTCTCCTCTACCTTGTTTGAAATAGGTCTTTGATTTAAATAATAATTGAGGCTTTGGCCCTAACCTTTATATTATTTGTAAAAAAAAAAGAAGGCTTGAAATCATTTTGAAAACCCTTTTTCTAGAAAATGGTTTTGAAAACTTATAAATAAATCCAAAAATCCTTGAAATAATTTTCTTTAAAAATAATATTTTGAAAACATATAAAGAGATATGTAAAAATTATTTAAAACACTTTTCAAACATAATTTTTTTGAAAACCTCTTTAGAAAACTTGGATTTTAAAGTACATAGATTTCCAATCGAAGAGAGAGATAAAGTTGAATTTTTTTAACAACACTTTATTAATTATATTAAGTACATAAGATGGAAAAAATGGTAGAAATACATGAATATATCACGAATAACAATAGGATAAGAAAATTCAAGAGTGTTTGTGTGATATGGATCACAAGATTTCATCAATAGTAGCATATTCATAAACAATCTAGATAAATGATGAGATTACAAAAATAAAATATCAACACTTTGGTAAATTTTAATCATATTACACATGATATAATAAAATTACATGAAGTCTAAAATATCATGAAAGAAGGATATTGTAACATCATGTGTTTTGAAACGGATGAAAATCTAAGGTAATTTTAATTTTTCCCATTTACTGGAAGGTTTGTTATTATAACTGAAATTCACAAAATAATTCCGAGAGTGGGGAAAAATTTATGTGTTTTTTTAAATATATTAAATAAAAAAAAATTAATTAATGATTTAATAATAATAATATTATATAATAATAATAACAATAATTATTATTATTTTGGTTTTTAATCAAAACCTAAAGGGGTCTCTCCCCTTCCCCCATACCCAGTGTGCATGACCCCCCCAGGGGATCTCCTAGATCATGACTAACCTCCCTCCATTCTTCCTTGGAACACACGATCCTCCTCTCGACTCCCTTCTTCCATGATGATTTCACCTAAATATCTTCATGAATCTTGGTCAAGGACTCAAGGTAAGCCTTCTCCTCCCTACCATTCCTCTCTTTTAGCTGATTTTTGGTCTCCCCATCACCCCTCTTGTTCGGTAAAAACCCCAGGGTTTGGGGTTAATCAATTCTAGTATTTTCCTTCGATGTTAGGTTATGTGAAGGGTCTCTCGGTTCGACCTTATTCGTGTTTCGACATCCACCGCTGAAGGTGAAGTGGATTGGTTCGATTTGGTTCGCCTCCATCAAAATGGCGTAAGGTTTTACTTTATTATTTATTTTCACTCAATTTATATTTGGGGTTATTATAGTTTCTAAGTTACCAGTACTTTTCTTTAGTGTGTTTTGATCCACCATTCATGAGGAGAACTTACACCCATGTGCAGGGGTAAGATATATATTTATACCATCTTCGTACATATTCCCTCATGGTGATGGGAATATGTGCAATATAGATAGGGGTATTATATATATATATATATATATATATATAAATTCATGTGTGTGTAAGTGTAAAAACCATATTTTAGTTTTCACCACTCAAAATTTCATGTGCCAAGTGTTCAGATTGATTCTCTTCCCTTGAGGTAGGATCCCTATCCTTGACCCTTTAAATTTAATAATGCTTTAAGTTCTTCTTTAAATAAGTTAAATTATGTTTTCCTTTGATAAATTGAATTGAAAACCATGAATTAAATACTTAAATATCATAAATTATTTTTTTGATAAACAAAGTCATGATTTTATAATAAAACCCCACCAATGGAGTTGTGCTGTCTTCTAAGATAAAAATTAGTGATTAGACATTTATGATTACTTAGGTTATTGCGTTGGTGTTTCTTTAATAATTGAGGTTATTATTGATATATGACATGTTTAGGATATTGCTTCTAATTGAATTAGAAAATAAAGTCCCATTTTAAAATGTTTGAATAACCAAGGCACCGTCTATGTGCTTAGACCATCTTATAAATTGAATGACTTGGCATGATTTATAAAAAGAAAATGTACATGTAGGAATTTTTCCTATTTTCCCATGGTACCTTGTAAGTACCACTTGAACCTTGATAAATGAATTGACTTGACTTGTTTAATTAAATAGAATGAATCAAATAGAATGGATTGACATGATGGATTTCCTTTTTTAAATGTTTTAAATGAATTAATTTAAATAGAACTTATTAGGGTGGTACAACCTCATCATTTTTTATGATTTAATAAGCATGGTTTATGTAAAATGTTTCAATGATATTACTTGAATATATTCAACAACATGATTTAGATTGATTGAATGCTTTTAAAGCAATTGATTTGGGTGGTCTAAACTAAATCCATTTTTTATCTGATACAATTATTTATAGTAATTGTTATATGTCTGATCGTGATGGAATGCTGCAAGCACGACCATATAAATTGGATAATCCCTATTAAACTATAATATTTTATTTTTTAAACCACCATTGAATCCCCTTTGGGTTAGGCAAGGATACTGAGACCTGTAACCACCAGATAAGTGTGCCCGCCTTGGATTTAATTGTGACCTAGTCTATTTGAATTTTGAGCCCTACAATAAATTGGATAATTTGATTGATTGTTGGATTATAATTTTGAATTTGTATAATAATATATTTTTTTTGTTTTCTTGTAGAATAATCACCTTGGATAATTTTGGTTAATTGATATATTAATGGCCTTAGGTTTGAATGATTGATTAAACAGGTTTGATATAATTATGATGATAATTGCGAACATGGATTAATAAAATCATTTGGTTTGATAGATGGTAATTTTTATAAATTGATCATTGTGTATTATGAAGAAAAATATGGTATGTTTGATACTATACTTAATATTTTGATTTCTTAGATTTTGAGGTTATGTGATATCAATGTGATTGATACCTGAGGGTTTGATACTGATTGGCATTTTGAGTTTGTCTAGATATGACTTATGTTTAATGTGGATGCCTGAGGGACTGGTGAATGTTCTTCCGTACCACCCAAGGTCAAGGAGAACAATTAATTGATGTCTTAATATAGATTATATGGTTATATGGGATGTCTGAGGACTCATGACTAGTGTTGATGGCTGAGGTATTGGTGCATGTTTTTTTACCGCATCAGGTCTAGGCGCACTGGTACTGAATTCCTGAGGTAATTATATATGATTATTCCAGATGACTAAGTGCTAGATGAATAGTTACAAGATTCCTGAGGGCGAGATTATAGTTTTTCCTAAGGGAGAGATTTTGGTTAGAATGAGGGAAGAGTCCATATGTTTTTGGTATTTTTGGAGTGATTCATCCTCAGAAGGATAATATTCCACTGATTTGGGTGATCCATCTTGATGAAGATGGATATACCCATAGACATAGATTCTTGTTAGGGTGATGAAATGGGTATAGACACTAGGTGTCCCTTATAAACCTAGGAATATTTTTATTTATTTATTCATCACTGATTTTTTTTTTCTGCTTATACCTACTCATTTCTTTACATTATATGTCAGGTAATGGATTGGGATAGAAACTGTGGGTGAAGTCCTACTGAGATTATTATCTCACAACCTTATTAAGCCGCTATTACACTAGGGTACCTGAGCAGAACTTATATTTTCATTATATTGGTTGATTTCTTATGTTTTTTAGATCGTACCTGGGAGTTAGGAGCACATGAACGAGACGAAGCTCAGAATGCTCATGGATATAGTTGTTGGACAGTTTTATTTTATTGCATTGTATTTATATTTTAATTCACACTTATTTCACTTGTATAATTATCTATCATAAACTCATTATTATAAATTGGCATTGACCATTTTTATTCATATATTATATTATTCTTCTACCACTTGTCTTTCTTTTATTATTACTTATGCATTTATCTATTATTTATCATCTGATAAAACACTATTCTACTCTAACCTATAGGGTATAGTCTCCCCACCATAACATCAATATAACCTTAATACTAGTCGGTATCCTCTATCATATGGGTAGGCTCCCTTGAGGCCATGTGGTGACCGATCCGACTATCGGTTTAGTGGTCAGTTAGGATGGGATGTTAAAAAGAGGTATTAGAGATTTATTTTCCTTTTTCTTACTATTTTGGGATGTTATAAAGGAGAATAAGAATGTGTCGGTGCTTGGTAAATAGTAGTGTATGGGACTAATCACCCCACTCATGAGGAAATGGCCAAGTAGCTAGGGTTGGGATTGTTATTTATACCATTTGATATTATAGTTGATATGATCTCACCTTGAGTGAATGGTTTACTTTCTAATATGTATTGATTTATGAATTTATAAAAATTTACCCTTGGACTAGTAAATAAAGGATGAAGCATTACATGTATTATATTAGGCACATATATATTCGATTCCATATAGTTGCATATGTAGGCTGATTTTTATTTTGATTAAGTGTCTTGAGTGATATATCATGCTTGTGTTTATACCGCATGCCTTGCCTATTTATATTCCATGGTTTCATGTTTATTTCTTGGTGTTTACTACTTATGAAAACACACTAGTTTCATTTTTAATGTGCATTTCGTTTCTTTGGATGAATTCAATGGTTGTGATTATGATAAGATCCAATTTTCAATTATAAGGTGTATGAGTGCCTTATAACTGGGAAAAGGTAACCCGTACAATTGAACCATCCTTGATTTTTATATATATGTTTATATTTTTTTATAAAATGTGAAGCCTTACAAATTAAAATGATAAAGTGAATTGGTTTTTATTAAGGGGAGTCAAATGCCAAACTATAAAGTGTATGGGCACCTTATGGATCGATAAAAGACCACCCTTATAACTAAAGCGTTATATACAACCATGTTATGTTTGAAATGGTTATAAGTGTTCAACATGTTTAATTTTAATCTAAAATTATTTGGTTAACTTTAAAAATGCATAACTGGATCCAAGTAGGTCAGTTGGGGAATGTTTATTTTGAGATGACCCGTTTAGGTGTTTTAAAATTTTAACAAATTAAGAAACTACTATTGGTTTTCTTTCTAAAGAACCCAGGTTGGCTTAGTGGAATCCTCATAGGTCACCTCATCAATTAAAAATGAATTTATGTGATAAATTTTCTAATAAATATAGGATGTAAATGAATGTTAAATGTTAAAAATGAAGTTTGATATAACTTTCTTATTTTTTCCTTAGAGATTTGGTTAAAATCAAGTGACTAGTGTTTCTATTTTAAAATGGTACTTTATATTTCGAATTAAATCAGATGTTTAAATATTTAAATATGAATAAATATAATGGACTTAAAATGGAACTCTAGGTGGTATCCTTCATTTAAAACCTCACGTAAGGGTAGATTAGAATTTCCATTGAGTTTCCTTGGAACGAAACCATATGAATTTTCTGTAAGCCTTATGTTTTTTAGAAATGGATTAAATGACCAGCTTTTGAGACTGGTGATTTTTTTTGGTTTGACCTAGGGTTAGGGTCAATACTTATTCTCTCATAAGGGGATATTTTGTGGTAGGTAGCACCCTTGAGTTTAAATGCCTTGCTAGCACCGCGATCTTTCTGACACTTGGTACCATTTGGTTGATGTTGTCCCTTATAGGACATTTAGATTCTAAATAAAACCCTTGTTCAAATGGGTGGTCATGTTTCCCTTAGCTTGGTTATAGGCATGAGCATTAGGTAATTCGTTTTTTCAGAAGGTTATACATGACTAGGGCATGGTCGACCGTTTTGTAGGTCGCTTGACCCTCTCTTCTTCTTCTTCAGTGATAGATGGATTGGTATGTCATATTCAATGTTAATAGTCATATGGGGCAATATGTATTAGGGATAAATCTCTTTCACGAGCCATATAATACTTGAATTTATAAGGAATAAAACCTATGGGTAGTATCTAGGATGTTTTGTTTACTTCTGAAACCTCTGGAAGTATGCGTTCACATATGCAGTGACCGTCAAGTGTTAAATGATCCAACGAATCGGTTGAGTTATGTGAAATCATTGAGATTTGTGCTATTTAGTGCATTCTTGGGTCATCTCCATCATAGAGTGACCTATGATTTAAATAATCCATGCTCATATTAATGCTCAAGATGAATTTCAAGAGACTTGGATGTTTTTACACTCTGGTCGATTTGGTTTGGTTTTCATTCCAAATGCCTTATGTTGCATTTAAAGTGAATACGGATCTAGCGTGCTTATGAGAGACTATTCTGACTCTCTTATTTTGATGGAAAATAAAATCCTAAGGTGGGGAGAATCATGTTGAATTTGTTAAAAGTGTTATTATAAGTATAAAGAGAAAAACCTAAGAGGAACATTGGGAAATGGTCATTTTTTCTCAAATGCTTTTCAGGCTGGCAAGTTTTGAATCGTGTTGGTGCTTACTCGACAATAAAATGTTAAAGTGGTTGGAAGTGTCTACAACCATTGAGATACACAATTATTCATTGGTGGAATTTAGTGGTTAATCTTGAACCATCATGTGATTCCTCGGGTGGTAAATGCTTAGTGATCAGTTAATGATGTTGTGTCAATAGGTGACATCGAGTTTATTCTAAGGTATCTACTAGTAGTGGGTTGGTCATTTTATTTCTAGTAATATTTTAAATACTCTTAGTATACTATTCCTTGAGATATGATCATGCCCCCTATCTTGACATCATCCTTGATACACTATGAGAGCATCGGTATTACACCACACTATAGTTTAAAAGTTTTGGGTAGGTTTAAGTGGTCTCCCAGTGTTGCATAATGAATGAATGGTTCTTATTGAACCTTGGTTAGTCATGAGTTACCCTTAGATTCCCATATTGGAATTCTTGGATGAAATCTTTTACACCATCCGTTTCTTCTAACTTTACCACCAGGACAATGCCGCCCAGGGCTCAATCAATGTTCTGATGTGGATGTCTTGGTTTTATACCAATTTCTCACTCGTAAACATGGTGTATGTAATACCTTATGTTAGTTCCTTACACTATATTTTTTTTAATCCAAGGTTATCCCAGACCTTTCATCAGGCTCTAAGGTGATTCTTTTGATCATAGAACATCACCAAAAGTTAGGTATGGGATTCTATGATCATGTTAGTTGTAAATACAAGATGAATTAGAGGAAAGCATTGCATTTCAATTTGAAATGCTATGGTTTTCTAAGATGGTAACATTTAAGATGAGTTGGTTGGAGGGGATCAACTTGTTTTATCTATTTTTTTGATGTAAGCGGTCATAAGGAACTATTTTGAAGCACACTACCAGGTCGGGGAGGGTGTGGTTTAAAGTTCGGAGATGTATTCTTGGAAAGATTCTGTGACCAATTCTATTTGTTTAATCTATAATTGGACTATTTATTTATTATGGGGTCCCTGATATGACCTCATAAGTAATAAATTTATTTATGTTAAAGAAAATTAAACCTAGATCATCACTCAGATTCTTATAGGCATACTTTGTAAGTCAATTCTGATGGTGGACGTGCTGTGGCTCGGAATTGGCCCCCTTTTAAAGGTTAAGACCTATGGCAGAGAGCAACACTAGTTATTTGTTTCAAGAGACGATGACATGGTCATGTATCTAGATAAATGGGATTATTTAAGCATTTTTTCAATGTTTTATTTGGAAAATGAGTATTGTATCAGTTCTTAATGGCTTAAGTGCTTCTTTCTTAATCAATGCTTAATGGTGTGTTGGGAATTTGGAAATTAAACCCTACCATTTGAGTGAGTCTCTACAACCCTTATAGGTTGGGTGATGTTTTTGTTATTCCTGAAGGATACTTGAAGATGAGAAGTTCTATGGTGGGGAGGTTTTAATGTCTTGTGTTTTGAACTGAATGAAAATAAAAGGGAATTTTAATTTTTTTCATTTACTAGATAGACCGTTATTAACACCAGGATTCAGAATGCAATTCCGAGAGTGGGGACACTTCAATGTGTTTTTTTAAAGAAAATAAAATAAAATAAAATAAAAATAAAAATAAATTAATGATTTAATAATAATAATAATAATAATAATTGTTTTGGTTTTTAATCAAATCCTAAAGGGGTCTCTCCCCTTCCCCCTTAACCAACACACCCGACACCCCCTCAGGGATCTCCTAGATCGTGACACACCTCCATAACTTCTCCCATTTTTCACGCGAGCCTCCTCTCAGCTCTATCCTTCTAGGATGATTTTACCTAGATCTCTTCATGATTCTGGGTCGAGGTCTCAAGGTAAGCCTTCCCCTCCCACATCTTCCTCTATTCCAGTTGATTTTTGGTCTTCCTATTTTCCCTCTTATTTGTATGAAACCGTAGGGTTTGGGTTTATCCGATTATGGTGTTTTACTTCGATTTTAGTTTATGTGAAAGGTCACTCAGGTTGACCTTATTCATGTTCTGACATCCACCTCTGAAGGTGAAGTGGATTGGTTTGATTTAGTTTTCCACCATTAATTTAGGGTAATGTTTTTTGTCATTATTCATAATCACTCAATTATATTTGGGGTTATTTTAGTGTTTGAGTTACTGATACTTTTCTTTAGTGTGTTTTTATTCGATGTTCACCAGGAGAACTTACACGCATGTGTAGGGGTGAGATATATATTTATACCCTCTTTGTATATATTCCCTCATGGAGAGGGTAATATGTTAAATAAATCTAATGATATTATATATATAAATGAATGTGCATGTAAGTGAAAGGAATAAATTTGGGTTATCACTGCACAAAATGTCAAGTGCCAAGTGTTAGGCTTAATGACCTTCCCTCGAGGTAGGATCCCTATCCTTAACCCTTTGAATTTAAGAATGTTTTAAGAGCTTCTTTAAATAAGTTGAATTATGTTTTCCTTTGATAAATTGAGATACTAAATCTAAATGAAATGATTAAATATGAAAAATTATTTTTTTGAAAAAAAGTCATGTTTTTATAATAAAACCTTTCCAATGGGGGTGCACTATTTTCTAAGCTAAAAAGTAGTGATTAAACATCTATGATTTCTTGGATTATTGCATTGGTGTTTCTTTATGTGTTGAGTTTATGATTGATATATGGTATTTTTAAGACATGGATTCTAATGTAATTAGAAAATGGAGCTCCCTTATTAATATTTTTAAAATACTAAGGAATATTCTTTGTTCTTGGCCCTTATTATAAATTGAATGAGTTGGAATGATTTATAAAAAGGGAATTCCCATGTAGGAATTTTCCCTGTTTTCCCATGACACCTTTTAAGTACCACTTGAACCTTTATAAATGAATTTCCTAGACTTGTTTAATTAATTATCATTAATCGAATGGAATGGCTTGATATGATGGATTTCCTTAATTTTTTTAAATGAATTAATTTAAATATAAATTATTAGGGTGGTACGACCAAACCTCTTGTTATGATTAAATAATAATGGTTTATGTAAAATGTTTCAATGATACAACTTAAATATATTCAATGACATGGTTTATGGTGGTTTTATGATTTTAAAATAATTGATTTGGATGGTATAAATTAAATCCTTTTTTATCTGATATAACTATTTATAGTAATTGAGATATGTGAGATCACATCAGCATTCCACAAGAACAACAAGATAAATTGGATAATCCTTATTAATCTATAATGTTTTATTTTTTAAACTGCCATTGAAACCCCTTTGGGTCCACAGATAAGGGGACTGAGACCTAAAACCACTCGATAGGTGTGTCAGCCTTGAATTTAATTATGACCTAGTATGTTTGACTTTTGATCCCTACAATAAATTTTATAATTCGGTTGATTTATAGCTTAGAGTTTTGAATTAGAATAATAATATTTTCTTTGTTTTCTTGTTGAATAATCACCTTGGATAATTTTGGTTGAATGATATATTAATGAACTTAGGATTAAATGATTAATCAAACAAGTTTGATATAATTATGATGATAATTTGGAACCTGGATTACTGAAATGATTTGGTTTGATAGATGGAAATTTTTATAAATTGAATATTGTGTCTTATGATGACAAATATGGTATTTTTGATACTAGACTTGTGATTTTTCTTTCTTAGATTTTGAGATTATGTGATATCGATGTGAGTAATACCAGAGGGTTTGATACTGATTGGCCTGTTGAGTTTTTATGGATATGACTCATGTTTAATGTGGACTTATGAGGGATTAGTGAATGTTTTTTGTATATCCTAAGTGAAAGGCGCATAGGTAATTGATTTCCAAGGGTAGATTATTTGTTTTTATGGTATGTCTGAAGACTCATGACGGGTGTCGACACTTGAGTGATTGGTGCATGTTTTCATACCTATTGTATAACAACCCTACTCTTTATTTCACACTTAAACATAATTTGTTACATAAAATATTCAATTAATAAAAAATAGAAGATCGATAGGTCTAGTGTCTTTGGGGATTAGGAACATTACATAACAACTTAAAACATGAAATACACATCTTTATTGAAAAATTATTTTACATGAGAACACACATTCCTTTGTACTTAGCATTGAATGAGATAACCTAAGGACATGCATAAGAAAAGGGTGATATATAAATCCTAGTAAGGGAGTAAACAAGGAATAACATGAATAATACAGTACATGTTAGAAAATAGGCATATCAATGGTGCATAAGAGAAACATTAACATAAATTCATGATATAGCATGATTATCATAACATGGAAATGTGGCATCAACATTCAACATGATATTAGCATGAGCCATGGATCATTTCACATAGAGCATGAGTAAGCCCTCATTTCACTTGAATGAGAATTATTAAACCCTCATTTTACTTGAAATATCATGATAATAATCTTTACCCAATGCATTGGAGTGCTATCAGGGAACACCCTTCTTAATCATTTCATTTCATCCATAAGTGTGCCACATAGATCATACAACATGGAATCATTCAACATCATCATTTATTACATGATAAAATAATTTTGAATACATAACTTAAACTATATAATTGATAAGTAAATGTGTGTAAAGTTTAATACCCTTGATAAGAAATGATCATGGAATTCACTACACAATGACTTTGGCTTGGAAAATCATGGTGTAAATTCAGCAGCATAACAACTTGACATAAGAATTAATAAAAATGGTTTATGAGAGATAAATGGGTATCTTATCATATGTAAATGAAATTTACAGTAAGGGGGTAATATATATATATATATATTTCCCAACATATGTAATGGAATTTAGAGGTATAATATAAAATAATTTCTTGAATGTAAATGAGGAGAGAGAAATCCCTTATAGAATTTTTGCATGGTAAAAGATGTAATGGGGGGAATTAATGAGAGATAAAGGGGTCTCTCATCATTAAAACATAATTAGGGAAATATAGAGGAGGTTTAAAATCATTTCACAATATTTTTAATTTAAAATAAAAGGGCATAAAAACATAAATAAATTTGGACAAAAATGAGAAAGGAAGAAATAACTTACTTGGAAGTGTGATCCCAAAGGCTTGGGAGGGGTTTGAGAGAGGATTATTGGGAGATTAGGGTGACTTGGGAGGATTTTAGAGAGATAAAGGCAGGTTAGGTATGTGATATAAGGGTTTTTAGTGAATAGAAGTGGAAGATTGGGTGGGTTTATATAGGAAAAGAGAGGGAATTATTTATTATTTAGGTTTTAGATACCACACATTAAACTAATCAAAACCACAAACCAACAAATGATTTTTGCCCATTATTTTTTCCAAAGTGGAGTGGAAAAAATTATTTTATAAGTCCAATGGCCGAGCTTCTTAAAATATTAGTCTTGATTATGTGTAGATGAGTCATACTCTCAAGGAAATCATTTTAAAATTTAAAATGTTTTATAAGTTTTGGAGGGTCCACTAAGGCTCCATAAAAATTAATCAAACAAATTTAAAATTAAATTATTTTAAATGTAAATAATATATTGGATGAATATTAATTTTATAGTATTTTATTACATAACTATTGGGTCATTATGATGTCATAAAACACATTATATATTTAAACGATATTTAATTTTTACCCAAAAATTTGACTGTCTCAGAAAATTATGAAAAATTCACCGTTGGAAAATTTTGACAACCTAATTCCAAAAATAATATTAATTTTATATAAATAATTTTCTAAATATGTTCCTTTTAACTTTTAAAATAAAAACCGACATTTATTGAAAATTCATGGGTTTTGACAAAAACAACTTTCAAGCCTTAATAAAAATTACAATAGTATTCATAAAAATTATAAGATCATTTATATTTAATAAAAAATGATTTAGTAATAATATTTTATTAAAATATTATTTAATTCAAAAAAAATCCATTAATTCATCTAAATAAATTTCTTAATTGAATATTAACTAAAAATACTATTTATGCTTTAAAAACCATTTACAAAGTAACAATAATAAAATGAATTTATATTATTTATTATATAAAAAAATAATGCACATAATAATAGTTTTAGGGTCTTGTTACATAACCCCTTATAACACCCGCATAAGACCTAAGGGTAAGGTGCACGATGATGACAAACTCTTGAGGTGGCTCGGATAACATCACTCAGGAGGTAATCTCTATCAACTTCCACTTCTCCCATAATAGGTTCTATTCAAGATTAACGTGTTGATTCTTGGCTTGGGATCGATCAAGAGTGAAGCCCAGTGACACTACCTCATTTCCGAGCTCCAACAAATGGGCTTCGTATGGAGAAATTATACTGGATAAGGCCATCACTTCCTTTGTCTGAGTAAATTGGATTTGTTAAAGTCCAATATTTATACTAATCATGTGATCACTATTCAATGACTATATTAACAATTGTAACAATTATTAATGGTATTTTAAAATCCCAAACCATAAAACCAAGGAAGTGCATATGTTTTATATAACCATTTTACATAATAAGACATTTAATTAAATTAAGAGGAATTTTCATTAATAAAAGTTTAGGTCATTACATGTTGAGGGATAGGTTCACTGGTACTGAATGTATGAGGAAAAAATATATGATTATTTTGGATGCCTAAGGGATATATATACAGTCACACGATGCTCGAGGGTGAGACTCATTTTATGATTGAGGGTGAGATTTTGGTTAGCCTATAGAAAGATGCCGTATGTTTATGGTATTTTATAAGTGATTCATCCTCGACAAGAGGATCTAACATCGATTTAGGTGATCCATTATTATGTAGTAGGATCTACCCATAGACATAGATACCTAGAAGGGTTCCGAAGTAGGTATAGTATCCAGGTGTCCCTTAGGAACCTAGAAGACCTATTGTTTATTTATTCAACACCGCTTGTTTATTTTTTTCTACCAATACAAACTCATTTATTTACATTATATATAAAGTAATGGATTAGACTAGACACTGTGGGTACCAAACTACTGAGATTATTATATCACACCCTTCTCAAGCCACCATTTCACTGGGGAACCCAAGTTGACCTTATATTTGGAGTACTTTGGTTTATTGCTTGTGCTATTTATCTTGTACCTTGGAGTTAGGAGCACATGATCGATTAAAAGATAATGATACTCAAGGAGATATTATTTGGGTAGTTTTATTTTATTAAATTGTATTTTAATTTTAATTCATACTTCCTTCACTTGTAGCATCATCCGCCATACATGCATTCTTGTAAATTGGCATTGGCCATTTTCATTTAGATATTATATTATTCTTCCACTACTTGTCTTTATTTTATTACTACTTAAAAATTTATCTATTATTTATTATATGATAAACCATCGTGATACTTTGATATAAAGGGTATAGTCTCCCCACCATACCATCAATAGACCTTCACTGCTAGTTGGCAGCCTCTGGCGTATGGGGAGGCATGCTTGAGGGCATGTGCTGACTGGTACGATTACCAGTTTAGTGGTAATTCGGGCTGGGAAGTTATAGAGATTAATGATATATAATTTCAAAGGGTATTATATACACCCCATATAAAAAATATAGGTGCATAACATGGAATGTATCTCAAAGAAGGAAAATTGAGACAAAAATCACTTTACCGATTTGGTAAATTTTGAACCATTAACCCCATGAAAGAAAGATCATAAAATAGATATGTAAATACCCATATATTTAAATATATGAATAATAGAATACATTCACAGTTAGTATATACACCACATAAAATAAATGAGTGGTGAATAAAGCATAAGTCTCACTGAAATAAAAGTGATATGAGAAAACCCTTACCTTAAGTATTGAATTTATTCGTACACATTAAACCCTCTTATATAATAAGTATAAGTTTATTATACTTCTAAAATAGAACCATATTATTATATATCATACCATATATTATTTTATTATGACTTTACATTACCTGTTTAATAGAAATTTTATGTTTATGTTACATTTTAGGAAATATATGCTTGTTTTTCATATATACTTTGACTTGTTATTCTCGATCCTTTTACTTAGATCATGATTTATTTATTTATAAAATTTAAAATATTATATAAATATAATATATATTAATTATATAAAAATTTATAATACTCCATAAAGGATGTTAATATAAAATGAAATACACTGTTCATGGATATGGTTGGTTGTACGTACGCAAGAACATTGTTTCCGTTTTATTTTCGTATTAAAATAAAGAATGTAAATGACATATATGTATATAAATATACATATTATCATTATAGTATCATTATTATTTCATATATATCATATAATTTTACTAAAACCATCCTTAATACATTCCATGTAAAGTGTGAACAAATCACATCGCTTTGAGGAGGCAATAGTCCACTCATCCACAAACAAAGTTATCGTATTTACACAAAATATAAAACAAGAAGTTATGTGTTATATAATAATTATAGAAGAATAAATAAATCATATAAATCATATATATCATATAAAAAAGAGTTTCCATCATAATTCCCAACCATGAGAGGTGGTAAAGGAAAAACAAACAACATCATTTCATGAGGTGATAGTTCATCATACACAAGAATGGTAAGTTCGTTACCCATTTGATAGAAGTGTGTGTAGGTGTAGGTATAAACCTTAGAATAAAAACATATAAGTATATTTAACATACTGATGTTATTATATAATCATACAATAATAAGAGTTTAGGGGGTGGAGAATGAAAATAAAACCAAAGATCTTGAGGATGTATGTTACCTATTCTTTGGGTAACTCCTTTTAGTTTGCACTAAATGGCTTCCTAGGTTGTATTTATGCTAAAATAGAGGCTTAAAAATTAGAACATTGGGATATTTCCATGGACCTATAGCCATAGTTTTACTAAAACTGTAACTATAGGTGTGGTCTATAGCCACAATTTTCAAAACTATGGATACATACCATTTTTCAAGGGATATAGCCATGATTTTACTAAAACCATAGATACATCCCACACTTATAGCCACAGTTTTGAAAACCATGACTATAGTTCTTCTTCCCTTACATGGGAAAAAAATTTTCCTATAAAAAAAAGAGCAGGAAGCTCTATTGCCACAGTTTTCATGCTATCACCATAGTTTTTAATAATATATATAACATAATATATATATATATATATACACATACATGAATCTCTCCGTGGTGTAGTGTTTAGGTTTTTGAATCCCATAGGTGAGGTGCATTGATCGAATTTGGCAAGTGACATATTATTTTTGGGCTATATCCATGGTTTACCGAGGCTATATCCATGGTTTAAACTATGGCTATAGGTCAACTACCACAGTGGAAAACTATAAGACCTATTACCATGGTTTGAAAAACCATGTCAATAACCACCTATTACCATAGTTTAAACCATAGAAATAGGTCATAACCTATTGCAACACCTATAGAATCCACATTTCAGGAAAACTGTGGCTGTAGGATACGACCACAGTTTTGGGCCCTATTTCCATGGTTTCCAACCATGAAAATTGGCTTATTTTCTTGTTGTGCTTCTAGGTTTAGAGGAGAGATGTTGGGAGATTATTTGGGTAGGGGTTGGACTATAAAAAGTATCTCAAGAGGTATAAGTAATGGGAATATTGAATGCCTTTTTATAGATGATGAGGAGTGACATTCTTGTAAATACCAAAAGGTAAACACTATTGGGAGGTCTCCTTTACCTAATGTGATTAAAAAATGGAAAAATAATGGATTAAATGGGAATTATGGCCAATAAAAACCTCCAAAACAAAAAATAATCTTATTTTTATAATTTTTTCCCTTAAAAACTACGTTTCCCCATTTTTATCATTTTGGTTTTTATTAAGGAAACTAGTTTTAAATTAAGTAATTTGACCATTAATAAAAAATTAAAGTAAGATTTATTAGAATATATATAAAAAATATATTATAAATATTATATATAATTTAAAAAAATTAAATCCCATGTGTGTTGGAAGTTAATTTTAAAACAAGTGCATGTAATACACAAAAACATTACTTTAATCCGAACCATGCTAACATTTTTTTCTTTTTAAAGGTTAATATTTTAATTATAAAAGAATATTTGGTCCATGATTAGAAAATATTTTATATTTATTAACATTTAAAAATAAATTGGAAGAATATAGGGTTTTTAGTAATTTTAATTCTTTTAATAAAATATCATTTATTGTAAAATAACATTAATGTCAATTTTAACATTATTTATTTAATTTTAATTTTAAAAAATAAAAATATTATTGGAATTAAAATATATTAAGTTAAAATCTATGTAACATGATATATTAACCTAAAAATATAATTTAACATAATATTTCATTAAAATTACTTTACTTTTAATGTTTTTAGAATCATTTATTTTATTTAATTATTAACTAAATAATGCATGCGTTAGCATTTGTTATGTGTTTAATGAAATTATATCATCTCAAAAATTAAAGTTAAATTAACATGATAAAAAACTCATTTCACTTTAAAAATAATGTTTATAACCAAAAATATATAGATTCTTCCATACTCTAAATCTCTATAAATGTTAAAGGTAAGGAATGTTCCCTTTTTTCTTTTTCATTACTTAACTTACTATATAGGTCACTTTCATGGAAGGATATCCTAATAATTCATAAAATTCAATCCAAGAGAGGGTATGGTCAAAATATTATTATCTAATGGATTTTGGACAAGTTTCTAGGTCATTTTAGCCCTTAAGTTTAAGGTTAGCCCCTTATTAAGCTTAATTTTACCTTAATCATTGTAATTAATTTTAATTACTTCCACTAATATTTTTGGTCAAAAAATAAGTTTATCATATTAGAATATAAATATTATACTAATTAAAACCTTGTATATATTTTTTTACAAATTTAAATCACAAAATTTGAAAAATTAAATTTAAAGCTAATCCCGCAAACGTGGTGAGAAAGCAGGTTTTTAAAGTGAAAATGTTAAAAAGTTTAATAAGTTTTTAGATATAAATTAAATATAAAAATTATTACAATGAACTAAATTAGATTAATATATGTATTATTGATATATTTTGAATTTAGAAACCAATTTAAAATATAATTTGTCATTAATAATTATTTAAACGAAAAGGATGTTTTAACTAAAATGCAGTATTTTTCACTATTCATAAAAAAATAAAACTTCTCAGAAAAATAAAAAAAAATAATTCTAAGATAATTTTGACATTCCTAATTCAAAAATTAATCTTATTTTGAAAAATTAAATTTAAAAAAGTGTCAAAAATTAGTTTTAAAATAGGTGTTCCATTAAAAGACGGTAAAACTCGGTCTTATATGTAACACAAGCTAACTCAGTGTTACATGTAGCACAAGATTATCTTGGTATAGAGTATAACAAAAGAATAAATTAGTGTAGTATACAAATATTTAATAACTTGGTGATCTCATATAACACAAGCTATATTTAGTGTTGCGTTAAATTAAAAATATCAAAATGTTTAAATTAATTTGAAAAAAATCACAAAATATTGGGGTGTTACATTCTACCCCCCTTTAAATGGATTTCACCCTCAAAATTCATCTAGGTTATCAAAGGTTCAATACTTTAAAGTTACCTTAATATAAACCCACATTGTAAAAATGAATACTAAAACCTCCTTTAAAAAGGGAAATATGGAACCATAACGGTTACCCAAAGTAACTCATACAGAAAAACACATATGTGGAAAGTGAAAACATGGACATAGAAGAAAAACATAAATAATTATTGGGATTGATAAAGATCATTGATCACAATAATGTGGGTGATCCATATAAAGTTAACAATCACAAAACTATAAACTGAAGAAGCGTGAAAGAGGTCATTGATATCATAAAAAATGATGATAATAGGAAAAATATTTATTTTAAGACCCTTTCCTTAAAGAACATATACTTACTTGACTTAATTCTATTCCTTATACACAATATCAACCGTTAGTTATGCCTTGATCAATTACCACTTCATCACTTACTTCAGGGAATGAAGGTGAATTTTTCATTCTTGAAGAACTAAAAGATCATGAGATCCATAAATAGAATGATAAGTTATTCCATCTATCTTTAGTTAAAAAAATAGAAAAATGTTTAGTACAAGATATCCAATATTCATAAATACTATTGTGGTGAGATAATACTTTAATCTCTAAAACCTCATCTGAAGTTTAACATAAACCATTCCATAAATGGTTAACCTTGTAACCATTCCAAGAGATGAAAATCCAAAACTTTAGAATGAAGGTCACTAAATTAACTTGACATTGATCCCCTATATATCATAAATTATCTCTTGGTTGTCACATTCCAAACATGTGAATACCCTCATAATATATTCTCTTAAAGCATGGAAATAACTTGAATTACCATAAATCCTTTTGGAAAACATTCATTCTTTATTATTCCCAATATCACTAGATATATTCCTTAAATATAATAAGTTGTAAAATTCATCCAATATAATATATCACACTTTTTCAACAAATCCTTCATCAGTTATGAGGTCATAAATACTATCCAATTTACTTTATCCATAACATCACATCTTTATCCATATAAAATATCATTTTCTCATCCTTAAGAACATGTTAAGGGTTACCTTCCCTTAATGTAACCTTGCCATTAAATCAATTTTCTATGTCATCAATATCATTTAACACATTATTGAAAATAATTAAATAAAAACTTCTACAAATAACACTTATATACTTCATGATTTATATAACATAATCTTTGAACTCTAAAACATATACACTTAAATCATCCAACATTATTCTTAAACCATTAATCAGGATTCATCAACTTATTCCTTAATACCTATTTCATAGAATATGAAATATGAATAATGTATTATGGTTCCTAAACCTCAATCTAATCATGATTATTACATTTAATATAAAAAATACTGTAAGAACATCCCATACCTTTCACATGTCATTCGTAGTCTCTTTATATTCAGTAGTATAACCAATACTCATACCATATTCATGATTCTCTTCATGAAATTTCCACTCAGAAAATCGATTTTTATAAAGCCCATACTTTACACATCTGAAACATTCATTGTTAACCCAACTCCTTCTATTCCCTTCCATTGACTGAAACTAGAAAGCATAACATGAGAAACACTTATCATGGTGAAAAAAATTCATAATCATGAAAAATTACTTATAGGATGTATAAATCATGACAAATTATTTAATATATGACACCTTAGGTTTATAATAGTTTAGTCATAGTCATATTTCATTTAAATACTTATTGATGGTTTGCAAAGAGATTTTGAATTTCCAAATAATATCCCCCCTAGGGTGTCAAATTAGGTGTGCAGTAAGGTCCGTAGTCATGCACCGGTTCTCGAATGAGTCTAGATAAATACAATGTTTTCAGGGTTGTTTCCACTATGTAAATCTGTTCCAGAGCCACATAAACTTGTAGTATTAATATGGGGATTTAATTTCTTGGAAACCACTCTCTCAATCCATTACCAAAATTCCAGGACATTTCCCTATAATTTAACTCATCCTTAGACTTATCCTTAGAGATATACCTAGAAATATCCTTAGAAATATCCCTAGGAATATCACTAAAGTTTTCTCAACCTAGTTTCTAAATGTTAACTAAAAATTTTCTATGATACTAAATATAACAAACTAGGCTTAAAATACATAAAAATTACATCATTTTTGTAGAATAATTAATACATTACACAAACAGACACCCAAAGACTGTATTAGTTTTGTTCCTTTGGAAGCATGGAAACATAATCACTGATATATAAGTGAGCTGCATTATATCCCACTAGGTTCTTCATGACTATAAAACTTCTTCTACTCATCATACATAATACATATCCTCACAACCTAGGGAAATAAAACATAAAAATGGGTAATCTAAGATGCTCAGTAAGGGTAAACAAGGGAGATACGTAAGCCTACTCATGAACATAAGGGTATGAGAACATGAGTATAACATCAGAAGATCATACCATGCATATCAAAGATCATATACATGAGTCATGTTATAAATATTGGGAGTTCATAAGAAATTAATCATAAAGGAATCAAAGAACATGATTCACGAGAGCATAAATTTGGCATAATACATAGACTTGTGGCATTCACATAAGCATATAAAAACATTCCCTATAAGTCAAGGCTCATTTCCAAAACTTATCAGGGGACCTCATGGGGACTAAACCTCTTGGGTGGGAAAAGCCACCATCCCCAATCACAATCCATTCATTATAAGGTATTATGTTTCCCCATATTCCCATATTGGATCAGGTTTCCCCATATTCCCATAGTGGATCAAGTTTCCCCATCTTCCCATATTGGATTGGGTTTTCCTATCTTCTATAGTGTATCAATCCCCTCAACTTTATTCCCATCATTATAAAATGAGATATAAATCTTTACCCAATTCATTGTATATAGATATAGGTCCCACCTGTCACATAATAAAATCATATATACATGTACCATAAGATAATAAAACTTTAATCATATCATGACCCATAAAAAGATATAGGTTTCATAAAAATCATATCATAACCTATAAAATGAAATGGGTATCATAAACATTTCATCATATCATTACCTATGGAAAAGATATAGGTCTCATAATAATTTCATAAAAAAATATAACCTGTGGAAGAGAAATGAGTGTCATAAAATCATTCCATAAAAATATAAAAAATTCAAGAAATATTTTGAATGGTATTCTTGGATTATATCCCCAGTAAAGTATAAACTATAACAAAGTATTTCATCTTAGATGGAGAAATATTTTGAAAGATCACATGGAACATTTCTTAAAAAAATAGTATTTCTTTGAAAATGCTTTTCATAAAACCATTTCAAAAATCTTTTTATTATAAATAAGTTTATACAACTTCATTTAAAATATTTCTTGAGGAAAATATCTTTTCCTCCTTCAAAAATTCTTTTTAAAACATAAATCACTTTTAAAGCCTTTTTATTTTAAAATATCTTTGAAAACATATAAAGGGAGATTGATTATATTGTTAAAACATTTTTCTTTTAAAACAACTTGAAAACTCATAAATAAAGATTTAAAACATTTTTAAAACCTTTTTCTTTGAAAATACTTTTAAAACTTAAAAACAAGGCTTGAAATCATTTTGAAAACCCTTTCTCTAAAAAATGGATTTGAAAACTTATAAAGAAATATTGAAATCATCTAAATCATTTTATTTAAAAATAAAATTTTGAAAAAATATAAATGAATCTATGAAAATAATTTAAAGAAATTTTTAAACATAAAACATTTTTTAAAACCTTTTTAGAAAACATGGTTTTGAAATAACCCAGATTTCTGATCGACGAGAGAGATAAAGTTGGATTTTCTTCAAAAAAAATTATTAATTATATTAAATAAAAAATAGATGAAAAATGGTACCAATACATGAAGATATTATAAATAACCATAGGATAAGAAAATTAATTAGTGTTCTTGAGAGATGGATCATAATATTTCATTAATTGTAGCATAATTATAAATAATCCCGATAAAATATGAGATTGTAGCAATAAACCATTACCACATTGGTAATATTGAATCATAATACAAATGATATAATAACATTAAATTAAGTATAAAATATCATGAAATAATTATATTCATGATATATCATTTCAAAGGGTAGTATATACACCCCATAGAAAAAATATAGGTACATGACTTGGAATGTATCTCAAAGAAGGAAGATTGAGACAAAAATTACATTACTGATTTGGTAACTTTTGAACCATAAACCACATGAAATAAATATCATGAAATAGATATGTAAATAACAATAAATTTAATTATAATACTAATATTATAATTTAATGGGTGTTACATGCACCACAAAAAATAAATGAGTGGTGAATAAGGCATAAGTCTCACATAAATAAAAGTGAGACGAGAAAAACCTTACTTTAAGTCTTGAATTTCTTCATACATGTTAAAACCTCATGTATAATAAGTATAATTTTATTATAAATATAACACATAAACATATTATTATATATAATATCATATATGATTTTATTATGACTTTATATTACTCTTTTAATAACAATTTCATGTTTATATTACATTTCGTTCAATATCTGCTTTTTTTGTATATGTTTTGACTTGTTATTATTGATCATATTAATTAGATCATGATTTAATTATTTAAATAATGTAAAAAATTATTTTAATATTATAAATATTAATTATATATATATATATAATAATCCATAAAGGATAGGAATATGAAATGGAATACATTGTTCATGGAGACGACAGACCGTACATACACATGAACGTTGTTTCCATTTTATTATAGTATTAAAAGAAACAAAGTAAATGAAATATATATATATATATATATATATATATAAATATATATTATAATTAAAATAGAATTATTATTTCATATACATCATATAAATTTACTAAAACCATCCTTAATACATTCTATGTAAATTGTGAATGAATCACATCGCTTTGAGGAGGCGGTAGTCCACACGTCCACAAACAAAGTTATCATATTTACATAAAATGGAAATCATGAATTTATGTGTTATATAATAAATAAAGAAGTATAAATACATCATAAATATCATAAATATCATATAAAAATAGAGTGTCTATCATAATTACCAACCATGAGAGGTGGTAAAGGAAAAACGGACAACATCGTTTCATGAGGCGGTAGTTCGCCGTACATAAGAATGGTAAGTTCGTTACCCATTTGATATAATTGTGTGTTTGTGTTGGTATAAACCTTAGAATAAAAATATTTCATTATATTTTGGACACTTTGGTTATTATATAAGTATGTAATAAGAATATTTGAGGGGTGGAGAATCAAAATAATACAAAAGATCTTGAGGAAGGATGCTACCTTTTCTTTGGGTCACTCATTTTGGTTTGCACCAAAGGGTTTCCTTGGTTGGATTTATACCTGAATTGAGGATTATATGTTGATATTATTAATTTTTTTAGATTATTTGGGTAGGTTTTGGATGATACAAATTTTCTTGAGAGGTATAAGGAAGGGGAATATTGAATGCCATTTTTTAGAGGATGAGGAGTGGCATTCTTATAAATACCAAAAGGTAAACACTATCGGGGAGGTATAACTTACCTAATTTGATTAAAAAATGAAAAAATAGTGGAGTTAAGGGGAATTATGGTTGAGAAAAACCTCCACTACACAAAATTAGGGTATTTTTATAAATTTTTCTCTTAACTTCTATGTTTCCCCACTTTTATCATTTTTGTTTTTATTAAAGAAACTAGTTTTATAACCTAAGTAATTTTACCATAAAGAATAAATTAAAGTGATATTTATTATAAAATAAATAATAGTGAATTATAAATATTATATCTAATTTTAAAAAAATAAATTCCATGTGTGTTGGAAATTAATTTTAAAACAATCCCATGTAACGCGCAAAAACACTACTTTAACCCGAACCATGCTAACAATATTTTTTTCTATATAAAGGTCAATATTTTCATTATAAAATAAAAATTGTTCAATTATTAGAGCATATTTTATATTTATTAATATTTAAAAATCAAATGATAGTATATAGGTTTTTTAGTAATTTTAATTTTTTTTTAAAAAAAATATCATTTACTATAAAATAACATTAATGTAAATTTTTACATTATTTATTTAATTTTAATTTAAAAAAATAAAAAAATTACTGTAATTAAAATATATTAAGTTCACATATGTGTAACATGATATATTCACTTTAAAAAATATTGTATCATAATAGTTCATTAATTTTACTTTACTTTTAGTGTTTTTAGCATCATTTATTTTATTTAATTATTAAATAAATAATCCATGCATTAGAATTTAATGTAATTATATCATCTATAAAAATTAACGTTAAATTAACATGATAAAAAAAATCATTTAAATTTGAAAATAAATTTTATAACCAAAATGTAATGGCCCGGATCGACCTGGTCCATTACTTTGCCAAAACACGGCTCCACTGTGACGGTGGCACCGTGAGGGTGGCACCGTGACGGTGGCACCATGATGGTGGCACCGTGAGGGTGGAACCATGACGGTGGCAGCGTGAGGGTGGCACCGTGACGGTGGCACGATGTCCTCACCGAGCGGTCTTCGTTTTTTCCCAGTTCCCAACTTTTCTGCTCCCGTAACATATATTTTGAAGTGAAGATGATTTAATCCCCCCTTTCAAAGCCATTTAAATCCCATAAATAATATCTAAAATACACAAAGAGTCAGGAAACCCTTAACTTACCAAAATGTGTGGTTTTTACTTGGTGTCACTCCCTTCCCCGTACCTTCCAGATCTTCCCCTATTACGTGTTTCTTTATGGTTAAAGAAAACTGTTTAACACATAGTCGTTATGACCAACTCTCCGAGAAGAATTGTTAAATTACAATTAATTCCATCATGCGTAACCACCCAACCACGTGGTGAAACCATGATCCAACTTTATAGCCGTTCAAAATTCCATATCCCATAACAATGGGATCTCATATTTATATCACTCTAGAAATTATTTCTTCTTCCTCTTGGATAGTCTCCTTTTCTTCTTTGTGCATTTGGAGTTCCCCTTCCCGAGGCAAGTGGTGCGCCTATGCTGGATCCTTTCTGCTCACCCTTGGAGTCCCCGACATTCTTCCCCTACAAGTCATGTATCCCCAATTCTTGGCGCGTGGAGAAGAACTCCGATCCTTGATAAAACAGGTAGGGATTTTCCTTCGTCTCTCCTTACTATGTATCATGCGGGGTGGGTATGCTACTGTTTATGTGGGAATGGATGAAACCAAACCTTAACAAAGATAATAAACAGACTGTTAAAGAATGATGGGGTATGTTTGACAATTCTGCTGTAGTCTTTTATAATTGCTATATGTTGTGAACTGTATAGGTTTATGCTCACTGAAAATCATGCCTGTTGGTGGTCTTTCCTTGCGCACTAATGAACCCTTGTCTTTTGTGATGATTGAATGAATGTAACATGGAAATTGGTTAATCATGTAAACTCGATGGATTAAATGGATTTCCAGTGAACATCAATCCTTGTGTGGTCACTCCGGTTAACCAACATAAAGAATAACCTATTGAATGATGTTCTTAAACCTGGAAGTTTCCCTACTCTGTTTTGGTAGTAGGTGTGTTGTTCTGTTTGATGCTTATGGGGTGATGTGGATGGGGGTGGGATCCTCTGTTGTGGCATGGTTGTTGGTTGTGAATATAAATCTGTGAAGGTCTGTATCTTGAGGCTTGGTTTGGTTCCAATAATTTGAGGGATCTCATGGATCCCTTTGTTGTTTTCAATTTACAAGAGAACCAGGTGTGAATGCTTAAATTGCTGTTTGGGTGTTTATCTTTCTATGGCTTGTGGTTATGCCTGTTAGTTTCCTAGTAGTGCAGAATTTACTTAAATGGGATCACTTGAACATGAAAAAAAGAATGGTCTCAATGGGAAATTGCTTTCCGAGATGAGTGGTGACATGGTCGTGGGTTCAGTGTTTCTTGTGAATGAATAGTAACGAGGGTGTTTGTGCTTAAGTTGGTTTTGGAACTCCTAGGTTGGGATGAGTGCTTTTTATATATATTATATAATTGTAGTTCTTATGTTTCTTATTCTCACCCCACCCAAGTTGAGCACCTAGTGCCAAACACCCCCATTTCATGGGGGAGGGTGTTTTTCCAAACACTCCTATGAGTGGCTGGTTATTAGCTCCTTTATTCTCCCTTTCCTGAATATCCCAAGACTCATCAGGCTGGCTATGATTTCCTGAGGTCCATTATAGCCCAATATTCTTTGGGCAGGGTAGTTGTGGTGGTTTCCCAGGTGTGTGCGGGCTGGTTGTTTCCCAAGTGTCTTCAGGATGAGGCCCAGGTGTCTTTGGGCGTGGTATTAGTTGTTCTAGCCAAGGTGTTTGTAGGCGTGGTTACGCGTGGTTATTGTGGACCAGGTGTTTGCGAGCGGGATGTGTGGTTGTGGCCTAGGTGTGTGCGGGTAGGGTGTGGTAGTGGGACGATAATGGGAATGGTGGGAGAGGTTCGATGCATAGGATGTCTTCAATAACCAGTGGGGAAGTGGCACGGGGTACCCAAACATCGATGTGTTATTACTATTATATTTATTGACTTGCATTATTTGGAGAGTGTGCCTTGGTGAGGCTTGGGTGGGAAGTTTTCCTTGCTAGGTTTTTTGGTTATTTCTTTTCTCATGGGGCATTAGAATGCCTCCCCACTTGTGCACGTGAGGTTTTAGTTTTCCCTACTAATTATACTTGTATGCTCACCCTACGTATATAAAACTATTTTCAGGTTTCTAGGAGGAATTTAGGGATCGTGTAGGGTCGTACTAGTTCAAACGTTCGGACAATTGCTGTTACTGTTTTTCTTTCTTTTGGTACTTCTTTTTGGGGTTTTCTTTTACTTTTGTATCATTTAATTTTGGGACATGCATATGAGAATGGTTTGTTTTGGATTTACCTGTACTTCCACTTTTGGTGTTGTTGGGATTTACTATCTTATCTCCCGATCCTATTAAATAAAAAGGGTAATGCCATCCATATTGTGTGTGATTCTATACCCTTGGTGCTAGTCGCCACTCCAGGACCTATTGAAGGCGGGTCTCGGGGGTCATTATCTCTCCTTTAACTTGAAGAAGGAAGGGTCTGACAACCTGCTGTCCCTTCTCTCATCTTGGTGAAGGTGGGTCATGACAGAATGGTATCAGAGGAATAGGTTGAGATATAGGATGGAGTTCGGAGTTAGGTATAGTGAGGATTTCATGGGATGGTAGGGAAATAGTGTTGGACAATCTTGGTGCATGAAATTGGCCAGGGAAGACCGGCTAGGACATAGGATTTTAGGGCCCCCCGTAATCTGATGCAAGGACTCTAGGCCTACCGAACGTCCACGTGAGGCTATAATGATTGCAGGTTAGAGACCCTAAGAAAGGTACATGCGTCATAATGACTTGCGTTCACATGTTCCATGGGTATTTTGGGGATTTAAAATGAATTATAAGTCTAAGAAAATTTAAGAACAATATTCTACACTACTCGGGATTAGGAATTCCTTGTTTACCTTGCAGCTATTGAACCTAGGAGACGACCACGAGTAGTTTGGGTGATCGAGGCCTAGGAGGTTGACTTGGCTGATCATTAGAGGACTGACCGAGAGGAGGAGGATGATTAGTGGAAGAGGATGCTTCATGCCTTTCAACGATATACCCTTGGGAAGTACGAGGGAAGAACCTCAGACATGGAGACAGAAAGCTGGCTAAAGGAGCTGGTGATAGCTTTTAGCTTGATCTGGGCTCCGATGGAGTACTGGGTTCCTCTGGCTGTAAGCTCGATGTGGGGAGAAACACGTCATTGGTGGACACTCTACCTTGGGGAGAAGAGGGAGGTTGAGGTTACGTGGGCTGACTTCGAGAGGGAGTTTTGGGCAGAATTCCTCTCTTCCACGATGAAGGCTGAGAAGAGGTAGGAGCTACTCTCCCTCCAATAGGGGAGCATGTTAGTGAGAGAGTTGGGGATCAAGTTCAAGGATCTCCTCCGCTTTTCTCCGGACCTCTTTCCAGATGAGGAGTCTCAGGCGAGACATTTGGAGGAGGCACTTTGACCTTCTCTTCAGTATGCTGTTACTCCCTTCACCTTACCGACATACTTGGAGGTCCAGAAGAAAGCTGAAGTGGTGGAGAGGATGCAAACACTAGGAGGTGTATCACGAAAGGGAATCCAGTTGGGCTCGTCTAAGGGGAAGGCCGTCAGTAGCAGGACTCCAGTATCAGGGCCCTCTAGGTTTCGACTAGTAGGGAGGAGGCCCTAGAAGTTCCTATTTCGATCTCCCGATCCTCACCCTTTCATTTTGGGAACAGGACTGAGATGCTTCATCTGTGGAAGCCATGGGAACCTTTGGAATCAGTGCCCAGACCGAGTATAATACAATAGGGGTGGGCCAGTGCAGCACCCGCCCTAGCAGCAACAGTTTCCAGCGAGGCCCTTTCAGTAGCAGCAGTAGGGACATCGAGCTCCCACTCCTCCAAGGGCAGACGTCGTAGGAGGAGGCTGACCTCAGGGTGATCCTCAGGGACCTCGACCAGGGTGCGGTCGGGGAGGTGGCTGACAAACGAGGGTCAGGGGAGATGGGCATGGGCAGTTACATGCCACGGAGGCAGCAACTCCAGCAGGGTCGGAAGTCGTTCGAGGTACGATCAGCTTGTTTAGTACTATTGCCTATGCCTTGTTTGATACATGAGCTTCACATTCCTTTGTTATTCCCAGTCTGGACCGTTCTCTGGGTCTAGATTCTGAGAGACTTCCAGTTCCCTTGGTGTTGAGTACACCAGTCGGAGGTCAGACTGACTTGTTTTATGTTTGTCGAGGGTATAAACTAATGATAGGGCCTCATCAGTCAATTTGGGATCATCTACTATTGCATATACATATATACGATGTCATCCTAGGCATTGAATAGCTGTTATCTATATGTGCCGTTATTGACTTCTTTCGAGGAAGGATTGTGTTTTCAGAATTGGGCAGCCAACGCGTGACTTTCATTAGCGAGCGGGGTTACCAGGAAGGTAACCAGCAATTAGAGCCCCTCCTTTCCTTGTTAGCTAAAATGTCAGTGGATTTAGTGGATATAGAAATGTTGGAAGTCCCAGGGATCGTCAATGAGTTTATGGACGTCTTCCCTGAAGAGGTGGTGACTCTACCCCCTCAACGTGATGTTGAGTTCGGGATAGACTTGAAACCTGGTGCCCGTCCGATTTCGATGGCTCCCTACCGGATGGAACCTTCTGAGTTGCGGATTCAGATTGACGATCTGATGAAGAAGGGTTTTGTTCGACCAAGTGAGTCACCATGGGGTGCTCCTGTCTTATTTTCAAGGAAGGCAGATGGTGGTATGAGGCTGTGCATAGACTATAAGAGACTGAATCCGGTGATGGTCAAGAATCACTACCCTCTTCCAAGGATAGACAATCTCTCTGAACAACTGAGGGGAGAAGGTTGGTTCTCTAAGGTCGATCTATGGTCTGGATATCACCAGTTGAGGGTGAAGGAGGGAAACATATCAAAGAATTCCTTCAGATGTAGGTATGGACACTTTGAGTTTTTAGTCATGCCGTTTGGTGTTACGAATGTACCAGCTGTGTTCATGGGACTCATGAACTCCGTCATCCGGGAATACATGGATCGGTTCATAGTCGTGTTTATTGAAGACATCCTAATCTACTCAAGGTCAGAGGAGGATCATGCTGAGCACCTGATAATGGTTTTAGAGGCCCTCCGACAACACCAACTATATGGGAAATTGTCCAAGTGAAAGTTTTGGACGCGAGAAGTGCACTTCCTTTGGCACGTGGTGTCCGAGTAGGGAATAGAAGTGGAACCATCAAAGGTCAAGGCAGTTGTTTCTTGGGAAGCACCCAAGAACATGGTAGAGGTTCATAGTTTCCTTGGAATGTCAGGCTAATACTAGAGGTTCCTACCCAACTTCTCCCGAGTTGCATCACCTTTGAAAAATTTGACCAAGAAAGTCCAGGCTTTCGTATGGGATGGGCAGTGTGAGGCAGCCTTTAGCTATCTGAAGGAGAAGTTGGTAAGTTCCCTGGTGCTGAGGTTTTCAGAAGAAGGGGCGACGTATGGGGTGTTATGTGATGCTTCAGGACAATGCCTCAAGTGTGTGCTGATGCAACGACAAGGGGTGATATCTTATGAGTCTAGACAGTTACGTCCCCATGAGTGTAATTATTCCACCCATGATCTGGAGGTTTCATCGGTCGTGTTCGCACTAAAGTTGTGGCGGAATTACCTCATCGGGGAGCGCTTCGTGGTCTTCACGGATCACAAAATCTTGAAGTATATCTTCTCCCAGCAGGACCTGAACTTACGACAGTGAAGGTGGATGGAATTACTTCGAGACTACGACTTCGAGATTCCCTACACCTCAGGAAAAGGGAATGTGGTGGCTGATTCCTTGAGCAGGAAGTCGCATAAGGATGCGGTTCGAGAGTCAACAGATTCTTGGAAGGCGATGGAGGAGTTGGATGCCCTACACCTGGATTTTAGGGAGGATGGTGGTAGAGGTTGTCTGTTTCAAATGACAGTTCAATCCTCTCTCCTACGGCAGGTGGAGGAGTCTCAGTGGGGAGACATAGAGAGTGAAGTAATTTGTGACCAAGTTAACCATGGCGATGCTCTAGAAGGGTGGAAGGAGGATGGTCAGAATCAGATGCTTTTCAGAGGGAATTTGTTTGTTATGGAGATTATGCACGAGATATTTCTTGGTGAGTTCTACAACTCACCCCTGACAGTACACCTAGGAGCTTAAAAAATGTATCGGGGCTTGAGAGGTCAGTTTTGGTGGCCCGAGGTGAAGCGGGCAGTGGCAGAGTTCGTAGAAATGTTCCTCGTGTGTCAGCAGGTGAAGGCTGAACACCGCATCCCATGGGGTCTGTTACAACCATTCGATGTCCCTGAGTGGAATTGGGATGACATATCGATGTATTTCTTCATGGGACTACCCAAAGTTCAAGGGGGTTACGATGCTATCTGGGTAGTGGTGGACCAACTGATGAAATCGGCTCACTTCCTAGCAGTCAAGGAGTCAAGTACGGTGGATGCCCTAGCACAGAGGTACGTGGATGAGGTGGTGCAGTTGCACGGAGTCCCGAGATCCATAGTCTTGGATTGGGATGCACGATTTACCTCACGAGTCTGGAGAGGATTGCAACATGCTTTTGTCACCCAGCTACATCTTGGCACTGCTTTTCACCCCTAGAGAGATGGACAGACAGAGCGCACCATCCGAACATTGGAGGATATTCTACAAGCATGTATTCTGGACTCTGAGGGATAGTGGGAATGACACTTTCCTATGGTGGAGTTTTCCTAAAATAATAGCTATCACTCTACAATTGGAATGGCTCCATTCGAAGCTTTGTACGGGAGGCCATGTCTCTCACCCGTGTGCTGAACAGAGGTCGGGGAGGTAGGTGTTCTTGGCCCGGAGGTGGTGCAGAGTACGATGGAGAAGGTTCAGCTTATACGAGAGAGGATGAAGGAGGCCCAGGACTGGAAAAAGTCATATGCCGATAATAGGAGGAGACCCTTGGAGTTCGAGGTTGGGGACCATGTGTTCTTGAAGGTCTCCCCTCGGCATGGGCAACAGAGGTTCGACGGGGGGAGTAAGATTTCTCCCAGGTTCGTCGGACCATTCAAAGTGCTGCAGCGGGTCGGTGAAGTGGCTTATTAGCTAGCGCTACCACTGCTGCTATTGAGACTACATGATGTCTTCCATGTGTCTTAGATCTGACAATATCTATATGAAGATTCACACGTCCTCGACTGGAGAAAGATGGATATTGAGGATGACGTGACTTTTGTGGAAAGACCAGTGAGTATCGAGGATTGTGAGGAGAATTTTCTCTATGGATGGACCATTCCTTTGGTTCATGTGTTTTGGAGGCATGGAGGGCTCTAGGAAAGTACCTGGGAACGGGAGACGCAGATGCGTGCCCAGTACCCAGAGCTATTTTGAGTTTTGTTTTGTTTTGTTTGTACTTTTTTGTGATGGAATGCTTTACCTTGTTAACTATGGAACGTGCAGTTTTCCTTATTCTGTGGATGTGTGTGAAGAGTCCTGACTATGGGGAGGGGAGGACCCGATCCCTAATCAAGACACATTAAGTAGGATGCGATTAAACTCGTGCAAGAGAGTCAGTGCCACCCAAAGCGGATAATATCTTGAAATGGATTAAGAAACTCCCTAACCCATATGACTGGACAGTTTGACCCTCGAGTGTTGCCTGGTTACTTGAGGGAGAGGTGTTCCTAGATGTCGATGAGGTTCACTTCTGAGAGGTATCTTTCTAGGTGGTTGTTCAGAACCTCTATTTTCTTCGAGTATAGTTTTTATTCTCGAGGGATAGAATAGTTTGAGAGGTATCTTTCGAGGTGGTTGTTCGGAACCCCTCTTTTCTTCGGGTCAAGTTTTGATTCTTGAGGGAGAGAATAGTTTGAGAGGTATCTGATGTAATGGCCCGGACCCACCTGGTCCATTACTTTTCCAAAACAAAGCTCCACTGTGACGGAGGCACCGTGAGGGTGGCACCGTGACGGTGGCACAGTAAAAGTGGCACCGGTCACGGTGGCACTGTGACGGTGACACCATGAGGGTGACACCGTGACGGTGGCTCCTTAAGGGTGACACCATGACGGTGGCACCGTGAGGGTGGCACCGTGTCCTCACCGAGCGGTCTTCGTTCTTTCCCAGTTCCCAACTTTTCTGCTCCCATAACATATCTTTTGACGTAAAGATGATTTAACACCCCCTTTCAAATCTATTTAAAGCCCATAAATAATATCTAAAATCCCCAAAGAGTTGGGAAACCCTTAACTTACCAAAATGTGTGGTTTTTCCTCGGTGTCACGCCCTTCCCCGTACCTTACAGATCCGCCCCTGTTATGCATTTCTTTATGGTTAAAGAAAACTATTTAATGCATAGCCGTTATGACCACCTCTCTGAGGAGAATTGTTAAATGACAATTAATTCCATCGTTCGTAACCACCAAACTGTGTGGTGAAACCACAATCCAACTTTATAGCCGTTCAAAATTCCATATCCTATAACAACGAGATCTCATCTTTATATCATGCTAGAAATTATTTCTTCTTCCTCTTGGCTAGTCTCCTTTTCTTCTTTGTGAATTTGGAGTTACCCTTCTCAAGGAAAGTCGTGGGCCTGTGCTAGAGCCTTTCTTCTCACCCTTGGAGTCCCCGACGTTCCTCCCCTGCAAGTCATGTATCCCCAGTTCTTGGTGCGTGGATAAGAACTTCGATCCTTGATCAACCAGGTAGGGATTTTCCTTCGTCTCTCCTTACTGTGTATCATGTGGGGTGGGTACGCTACTGTTTCTATGGGAATGGATGAAACCAAACCTTAAAAAATATAGTAAACATACTGTTAAAGAATGATGGGGTGCATTTGAAAATTCTATTTTACTCTTTTATAATTGCTATATATTGTGAACTATATGGGCTTATGCTCACTAAAAATCATGGCCGTTGGTGGTATTTCCTTGCGCACTAATGAACCCTTGTCTTCTGTGATGATTGAATGACTGTAACATGGAAATTTGTTAATCACGTAAACCCGATGGATTAAATGGACTTCTAGTGAACATCAATCCTTGTGTGGTAACCCCAGTTAAACAAAAGAAAGAAGAACCTAATGAATGATGTGCTTGAACCTGGAAGTTTCCCTACTCTGTTTTGGTAGTAGGTGTGTTGTTCTGTTTGATGCTTATGAGGTGATGTGGATGGGGATGGGATCCTCTATTGTGTCACGGTTGTTAGTTGTGGATCTGAAGCTGTGTGGGGATGTATCTTGAGGCTTGGTTTGGTTCCAGTACTTTGAGGGATCTCATGGATCCCTTTGTTGTTGTGACTTTACAAGAGAACCAGCTGTGAATGATTAAATTGCTATTTGGGTGTTTCTCTTTCTCTGGATTGTGGTTATGCCTATTAGTTTCCCAGTAGTGTAGAATTTACTTAAATGGGATCACTTGAACATGAAAACAAGAATGGGTTCAATGGGGAATTGCTTTCCGGGATGAGTGACGACATGGTCGTGGGTTCAGTGTTTCTTGTGAATGAATAGTAATGAGGGTGTTTGTGCTTATGTTGGTTTTGGAAATCCTCGGTTGGGATGAGTGATTTTTATATATATTATATAATTTTAGTTCTTATGCTTCTTATTCGCGCCCCACCTAAGTTGAGAACCTAGTGCCGAACACCCCCATTTCATGAGGGAGGGTGTTTTTTCAAACACTCATATGAGTGGCTGGTTATTAGCTCCTTTCTGCTCCCTTTAACGAATAGCCCAAGACTCATATGGAAGCCTGTGGTGGACTGAGGTCTATTATAGCCCAAGATTCTTCGAGTATGGTAGTTGTGGTGGTCTCCCAAGTGTGTGCGGGCATTTTGTTTTCCAAGTGTCTTCAGGATGAGTCCCAGGTGTCTTCGGGCGTGGCAGTAGTTATTCTGGCCCAGGTGTTTGTGGGAGTGGTTACGCGTGGTTGTTGTGGCCCAGGTGTTTGCGGGCGGGATGTGTGGTTGTGGCCTAGGTGTGTGTGGGCGGGGTGTGGCAGTGGGACTATGGTGAGAATGGCGGGAGAGTTTCGATGCGTAGGATGTCTTCAATAACCAGTGGGGAAGTGGCGTAGGGTACCCAAACATCAATGTGTTATTACTACTATATTTTTTGACTTACATTATTTGAGGAGCGTGCCTTAGTGAGGCTTGGGTGGACAGTTTTCCTTGCTAGGTGTTTCGGTTATCTCTTTTCTCACGGGGCATTAGAATGCCACACCACTTGTACACGAGATCTTTTGGTTTTACCTACCGATTATACTTGTATGCTCACCCTACGTATATAAAACTATTTTCAGGTTTCTAGGGGGACTTCAGGGATCGTGAAGGGTCATACTAGTACAGATGTTGGGACAATTGTTGTTTTTGTTTTTCTTTCTTTTGGTACTTCATTTTGGGGTTTTATTTTACTTTTGTATCATTTAATTTTGGGACATGCATATGAGAATGGTTTGTTTTGGATTTACCTATACTTCCACTTTTGGTGTTGTTGGGATTTACTATCTTATCTCCTGATCCTATTAAATAAAAAGGATAATGCCTTCCATCTTGTGTGTGATTCTATACCCTTGGTGCTAGTCTCCACTCCGGGACCTATTGAAAGCGGGTATCAGGGGTCATTATCTCTCCTTCAACTAGAAGAAGGAAGTGTCTGGAAACCTGCTTTCCCTTCTCTCATCTTGGTGAAGGCGGGTCGTGACACAAAATTATGTAGCTTCTTCCACACTTGAAATCTTTATAAATGTTAAAGGTAAGTAAGGTTCCCTTTTTTTTATATCTTTTTCTATACTTAACTTATTATATAAGTAAATTTCATGGAATAGTATCCCACTAATTCATAAAATTAGAAAAAAGAGGGGTTATTGTCAACATATTAACATAAAATAGATTTTGGACAAGTGTCTAGGTCATTTTGGCCCTTAAATTTAAGGTTTAACCCCTTGTTAAGCTTAATTTTACCTTAATTTATGTAATTAATTTTAATTACTTAAACTAACATTTTTGGTCAAAAACTAAGTTTTTATTATTATAATATAAATATTATATTTATTATAATCGTTTATTTTCATTTTTCCAAATTCAAAATCTCTTAAGTGGAAATATTAAATTTAAATCTGATCCTGTATACATGGCAAGAAAGAAGGTTTTTAAATTAATTCGAAAAAAAATCACAAAATACTAGGGTGTTACATCAAAAGCCTATTGGTTTGGCCAATATCTATCCAAATCAATTCCTAACATCAATAACCATGTCCTAGGTAACTTTTTTGATCTAAAAACCATACTATGAAGGCTTTAGGTGTAAACCTAAATAGGTTTTCTATAGAATATATATAGTTCTTAACTGAGAATTTTCATTTTATTTCTTCTTCTACCTAATTAAATCTTCTTAAAAAATGTTAAATAATAATACCAATATATTCTATATAATTATATGTTTTTATGTTAATGGAATAACATTTATCCATCTCTATTTTTCCATCAATTGGGAAACATAACTGCCATTCGTGTGTACGACGGACTACCGCATCACGAACTGATATAATTATTGTTCCATCATCACCACTCATGAATATATATAATAAAATATTTAATATATATATTATATATATAGCATAATTAATTTTTTTAAAGATAAGATATCATCTATTTTATTACCTTTATATCCATTAAAAAATGATAACGTCGTTTGTGTGTTCCTGTGGTACCACCTCCACGAAGTGATGCGATTCATTTTTCATTACCACATTACATGGATAATATATATAAGTGTATTTAAAGATATAATATGATATTTATGATATAATAATAATTATATAAATTTAAAAGGATACTTACCTTATTTTCCTTATGTTCTTTTAAAAATTAAAACGTTATTTATATACACATACAACCTACCGTCTCTATGATTATAACATAATTAATTTTTCATAACCATCTTTCATAGACTTTTTTAAAATTATAATTGATGCATAAAAATGATAATTATTTCAGGATTATTTTTCTGGATGTCATTAACCAACCTGAATACCCTAGTACAATAGTACTCGAGTTGACACTGACATGACCTGAAGGTTGTTCTTGATCCCCATGGGCTGGTGACTAGCACCTAGGAATCATTAAGAAGTTAGAGGGAATGATCTCAACCCAGAAAAAAGGACAATATATATAAAAAATAGAATATAAATTTATGAATTTTCAACAGTTAGTATTCCAAAATCAACTTAATTATAGAAGAGTACCACAAGTAAATAAATAAAGGTTCCAAATCAATACATCATCCCAAATATGACTAAACATTCACCAAGATAAGGTCCCAAAATATCCATGAAATGAGTGGATCACAGCTCCAACAATCACCTACATCACCCAAAGTACCGTGAATCAAGCACACCCATAATCTCCATGTTTCACTTTCTATTTTTTGGACCTTTCATAACAAGATCTAAAAATTCCTGAAGGAAAAGGTAGGGTGTGGAAAAAATAACCTAGTAGGATTCCACCCAAATTTACATAATAAATTCCATAAAAATTAATCCATTTATGCTTCAATTTTAATAAAAACAAGGCATAAAATATCATTTACATATTTTCAATCAAAAAATGATTTCAAAATAGGTTGATGGAAAGTATATCAAAATATAATTAAATGATAATTTTAATAAAAAATAAAGAACATGAATGAATCAGTTCAATAAAACAATGGCATGTAATATTCAAATCAAACAATAACCATGGTTATATGCACCAAGATTAGTTATTTCCTAGCTATATAATACTTTCACTACTCAATCAACCATTATAGCCTAGTGTGTGCACAAACACATTCCTAAGGCTCATACCGTAAGGATAAAATCTATCCAAACCACTTTCTGGAAATCATAGCGAACTTGGTTTAGTTAGAGCTATTCTTTCAATCAATCAATCAATCAAGCGAAATCATTTCAATTAAAATCATCATTCACAGTTCAATACCCAAATTCATGTTCCAATATTCCATTTAAATTTCAAAACTAAATCATAGGTTTTTATCAAGTTTTTTCATTTTAAAATAATATTTTATTTAAAACCATTTTCTCAAAGATTAATCATTAAATTATTTTATCAAATAATTTTTCAATTCAATCCATCTTTCTAAAAATCCAACCAATTTATCAAAACCATTGAAAAAGGGTATAACATACCTATTCTGAAAATATAATTTACCCCATAATAAAATGACCACTCACCAATAGTCTTACCACTATAAAGAGAGTTCCTAATTTTGAAAAAACCATCATTAATATATTGCACCTAAATAATTATCTCGATAATTGGGGACACCAACTATACACTAGTCAAGAAAATCTAGGTCTCATCCTCTCAAACTCCTAAATGCTTGTGAGAAAATAGATCCATTAAATTACACTCTTTCAATGATTCTTCCATGTATTGGGTAAGAAGTTTCCTACTCAAATAATCAACAATGACATTCATAAATGTCAAAATCAAAATATTTCAAGTACTCCACCCATCACATATGACAGAGATTAAAATATTTTTGAGAGAATATATAACTTAAGATTTTGTGATCAGAATAAACTAAAATTATTTCTCCAAAAAGTTAATTTCACCAACTCTTAAGTTAATGCATCATAGATGATAGTTCAAGGTCACAAGTTTGATGGTTCTTCTCATGTTTCCTATTTTTTTAGAAACTATGAGCCATAAAATGATCACCCTGCATAAGAAAATAACCTAAAACCAAACCTAATGTGTCACAAAAGACCACATAGCCCTGCCCAACCTCTGGAAGGGCCAACATTGGAATAAAATTCACAAGGTTCTTTAAATAATCAAAAGAATTATGAAATTTTAAATACCAAAATAAATTCAATCCTTTCCAAGTGAGAGTGGTCATTGGAGAATCATAATTCAAGAAATCTTTTATGAACCAGTGGTAATACCCTGCTAAATAAGAGAATGTTTGAATCTAAAAAACATTGCACAGTTATTCCCATGTTACAATATTCTTCAACTTATCAGGATCCACAAAAATACTAAGTTATAGGGCCACATTTCCCAAGAAATCAACTTCCCAATTCCATAAATTAAATTTTTAAAGATTGGAATAAATTTGGAGATCTACCAAAATTTCCCAAACTTCTCTTAGATGACTTACATTGTACTACCTGATTTTTATTAAACCAAAATGTCATCCAAAAATACCACCATGAATGAATTAAGATACTCATGGAATATCCTATTCGTTAACACTATAAAAATTTCAAGATCATTGGTTTGACCAAAAGGCATAACAAGGTACTCGTAATGGATATACCTACTCCTAAAGGTGGTGTTTGGGATATTAGATTATTTGATTCTTAGATGGTGGTAACCAGAATGAAGATAAATCTTATAGAACCACTTTTATTCTTTCAAATGATGAGGAAAATCATTAATATAATGGAATAGATACCTTTTCTTTAATGTAAATTGATTGAGTTTTCTATAATCAACATAAAGGTGAATTATCCCATTGAATTTATTTTCAAATAGAATAGGTGATTCCCAAGTCGAAACACTCAGACATATGAAGCCTTTACCTAAATAATCATCCAATTGAGTCTTTAAATCTTTTAGTTTAGCTGGTACCATGTGATAAGAAGGAATAAATATGGGATGAGTACTCGGTACTATGTCAATAGAGAACTCTACCTCCCTTATCAATGAAAACCTAGAAAAGTTAGTTAGAAATACATTAGGAAAATTTAAGAACACCGGATGAAGATAAAAAACCAAATATTCTTACTCTACATCAAAATTAAACACATATATCACTCTCACCAACTCCAAAAATATGGTTCGGATATACTTGACTTTGGGTCCCATTCTCCCTAGAAAACATGTCACCCCCATTAGGGGAAGTAAAGGAGACCCACTAAAGATAATATTAAATCCAGGATTTATGGGAAATCAACCAAAACCTCCCAAGAATTAAATCTAAAGGTTTCATGTTGATAACTAGAAAATCCTAGGTGAGCTCAATCTGAAATACAAAGAATACAAAAAGAGGGGAATTAGAGACCCTGTTCTCTCTTCAATCTAAGTGGTGTAGAAATATCCATCACATAAGACCAAAGATATATAGTATTGTTTAAAAAATTCACAACATGAGTCGAAATGAATGAATGAGATGTACCCATATAAAATAAAGAAGTCACTAAATATGAGGTTATAGTGATGATACCTCTCACTATCACTGGACCCACATCTTCTTCCTCTAGAGAATCTTCCACTATATAAAGAATCTTCATTCTAGATGCTTGAGGCTAGAACCTATTAGTCACTAAGGAATCTAATTGAAAAAAGTAACTTTAGGTGTTGTTTATCCCATGCCACTACATGGGGGAAAAAAATACATTACAAAACTTTTGTAGGTGGCTCAAGTGACCACACAAATGAAAAATATTTGATGCTTTTTTTACAAAATTTCTTTGAATTACTGGCCTTTAAACACTGTAGGTAGGTCAATGGGCCACTCTCATACACCTTAGAAGTTTTATATGATGAATTCTTTCAAAATCCTCCATGAGACTCATCACAATTCCTATTTCCTTTATAATAACTAATAGAACTACCACTGGGAGTTGGAGGGATTCTCATTAACCCTGACTTACTAGTCAAGTTAAGCTCAAACATCAACACTTTATATAACATGTCTATATAATAAGTGATATTAATTATGAAAATATAAGATCAAATATTAGATTTAAGACCCATCTCAAATATTCGATCCTTTAGTTTCTCAGTCATCAATATCGATGGAGAAATCTAAACAAGTTCAGCAAAACAGTTTGCATACCGATTCACAGTTCTATTACCTTGTTAAAGGTTAAGGAACTCCATATAATTTGAGAAAAACACCAAATATAGATATAATTACACTATGAAAATATCTATAAATTATTTTCACCCCAAGACTTCATGTTTCTTAACCATATCCATCAACTTCCACCATCTCCTACTAGGCCCATCAAGCTTGAAGGTAACACACTTCACCTTTATTGCATCAGGAATTTCCAAGAATTAAAAAGAAAGCTCAATATTTTTTCAATCAATCCTATATCTCTTAAGGATCATTTGATTCTTGGAAATATGGTGGTTTCTGGTGAAGAAACTCCAAAGAATGATCTATAGATTCACCCCTTAGAGGTTCCAATACTGGATCCTGAATGGGAATGGGCACAAATACTTATCATAGAGCATGGAATGCATGAACTACTATATCTATAATTTTTTGATAAACTATAGGGTTATGTTTCCATGGTTCATAAATAGCTCCCTCTTGAGGTATATTCAAAAATCTTCCTGGGGACATCATACTATAAAACATCAATAGGAAACACATGAACATAAACAAAGATACTCAGATCATTAACTCAATCAAGAGATATAGGAATATCAATTCCATCATATAGAATTAAATTTTATGGGATATAAAAACACTCATATCAAGTTTTTAAAAATATTAGAATTGGATCAATTTATTCCTCAAGGACACTTTTCACAAACAACCATGGTTACTCAATGCTTGATATAATGAGAGCTACCTAGGAACTTGCATGTAAAATACCCCTTAAGTCTTGAAAATCCTACATCATATATTTTTATGAACCAACCTAAATACCCTAGTACACTATTACCCGAGCTGATGCTGACATGACTCAAAGGGTGTTCTTAATCCATATAGGCTATAAAATGGCATCTGGGCATCATCAAGAAGTCAGAGGAAATGATTCTCCCTATAAAAAATGATCAATATATATAAAATAGAGGAAGATAAATCAATGAACAGTCAAAAATAAGTATACCAAACTCTCCTCAAGGAGAAAATAGTACCATGATCAAATAGATAAATATTTCAAAGTAATACATCATCCCAAATATGAAAAAACATCCATTAAGATAAGGTCTCAAAATATCTATTCAACAAGTGAATCAAAACTCCACCAGTCACCACCATCACATAAAGTCCCATGAATCAAGAACACCCACCACCTCTATGTGGTGATTTTCCTTTTCCTATAATTAGAATACCAAGATCTATAAATGATCGAAGGTAATGGTAGGATGTGAGAAAAATATCCCAGTAGGATTACACCAAAAGTTCCATAGGAAATTATATAATAATTAATCCATTTATGCTTCAATTTAAATAAAAACAAGGCATGATAGATCATTTTAACATTTTCAATCAAAACATGATTTCAATATAGGAATATGGAAATAATATAAAAACATTCTTAAATGAACATTTTAATAAAATAGAAAGGACATGAATGAATCAGTTCAATAAAACACTAACATGCAATAGTCAAATAAAACAAGAACTATGGTAATATTCCCTAGTATTAGTTAGTTTCTGGCTATAGGATCCTCACACTGCTTAGTCAATCATCAAGACTCAATGTGTGTGAACATTTCCCTAAGGCTCAGTCCATCCACATAGAATCAATAAACACCCCATTTGGGGAATCATGGAGAACTTGATTTAGTTATAGTTATCATTATCAATCCTTTTCTAGCATGTTAGAGTCTTATCGTTATTCTCCTAATCACCCACTAACTAATCAAGATCACATGTGATTTCAATAAATCAATCAATCAATCAAGGGAAATCATTTCAATTGAAATCATCATTTACGGTTCAATGTACAATTTCAAGTTCCAACATGACATTTCATATTCAAAAAAAAATCATAGATTTTTATCAAGTTCATACCTTTTTAAAATAATCCTTTATTTAAAGAAATTTTATCAAAGATCAATTGTTAAATCATTTCATCAAATCATTTATCCATCCAATAAACATTTCTAAAAATCCACCTAATTTATAATAACCATTAAAAAGGGGTTTTATTTCATAGATTCATACCTTTTCAAAAAAAGTATCAAATATATTCAAATCAAAGAAAATAAATTTAAATTTTCATTTTAAATCAAATAAAAAATCAAGGTTTTAATTTTAGAAAAATCCTTATGGAACCACCTACCTTTAATCACCTGATCTATCAATTAATCACCCGAATGAGAATCACTAAGGAAGAATTAAATGTGAGAAAGATAAAAGTGGAATCAATATAATCACAATCTATCAAATCATGGTTTATATCCATCTACAACATGATGATTTATCACTCTCAAAGAAGGAAGAGAAAAAGGGGAAGTCCAAATCAAGGTGTAAAAACTTACCAGATAAGAATCAAATACATCCACCAGTGCTTTGATCTAAAATAAAAGGGGTTTAAGGAGCTAAAATGATCTCTTGAGAGCCTCTAAAATCCAAAGGATCAAATTAGGGTAGAATGGGAGGTTTTTAGAAGTTATAATGGGGGGTTTGGGATTTTAACTCTATAAAATATAATACCAGGCATATCCCACATCACCACGATAAAGAAGTGGTGAAAAAGAACCAGACCATGACACAATGGAGGAGACTATGCTGTATTCATCCACAAACCATATAGCCTTTATAATCCATTTAGAATACTTTTCTAGATCCTATATACTAGAGCAAGGCTATGGTGAAACCCACACACCACACCATTACTACCTCCAAAATGGAGGAGATACTATATTTGCCTACATACCACAACCATGCTAGAATTTAAGAGGATTCAAAACCTCACCTAGAGTCTCCATCCCAGAACCATCATATCCATAAAGAATATATGACTAAAATAAAAGAACCAAATCCAGTATCCATGCCACAACCATCCTCTCCTCAGGTTCTCTTCTTTGCCTCCCCCTCTTGGTTTCTCGCTCTCCAGGTCTCTCCTCTCTCCCTGTTTGTTCTCCAGGGTCTAGAGATTTTTTTCTTGGTGGCCCCCTCTCTTGTTTTTTCTTCTCTAGGTTCTATTAGGGTTTCAATCCCAAATTTCTATTAGGGTTTCAATCCCAGATTTATATTAGGGTCTCAATCCTGATCATTTTCTCTTTCAGTGTTTTTTAGTTCATTCTTGGGTTTTTATTTGGGCTTGGAAGTTGTGTTCTGTAAAGGAGTTAGGATGTCCGTTTCTTTACTCTAGAATCTGGTATCCATATCTCTCTCTGAGACGGATTGAACGGTGGTCTCCTAGGTGCTTTGGAATGTGAGTTTGAGTGGTTCAGTGTCTCGTGGTGACTTCTCTTTATAGTCCCTGGTTGGTTGATGGTTATGGATTTGCAGTTCGGCTCGTCGGAGGCCCTGGTGCTTGTACTCTGATATGGTTTACAGGTTATTCACACCCTCCTAGGTTATTTGGGTGTGTTAGATTCTGAGGAGGATTTGTGATGTGTTCATGTGAGTAGATGGGTGTCCATGGAGCTATGACTGGTGATTCCATTATTTGATTTCTTTCGTCGACGGTGAAGTTATTTTCGGTTTTTGGGTGTTCTAGCGAGGTGTTTGGAGATGCGTGTTCTTACGATGTGTGTGGAGTGGAAGTTGAAGTTGAAGTTGAAGGTGAAGTGTGTTTTTGGTGGCAGACATTGATGAAGTGGACATCCATGTACTGAAATGAAGATAGTTATGAAAACTAAAGTGACGACAGTGATGACGATGAATGTGGTGTTTCCAAGAATCAATGATGATAGAGGTGACTAGATGTTAGATTGAAATCAACTTGAATCGAGGTAGGTGAGAAAATTATCTGACTCAAGGTGGATCTTGGTTAAACTCATAATGATGAAGGCTGGAATGTGGTTTGAAAAGTAGGTTTATGTTTTTGAAATTCTAATTTTAAACTCCTATTGGTGGCGTGATGCTTTGGTTGTGAAGAAGTGGGATGTGATGTTTTTCTCTTGATTTTGGAATGTGTTGTGTTTTTGTAATATGGTGGAGTTTCTTGAATCTTGTGATGTATGGTTACCACTTAACCTTAAAGTGGCTATTAAAAAATATAAAAAAATAGATTTGGAGGATGTTACACTAGAGATTATGGAATAATGACCCATTTGACCATAGTTAACCTATATAATTCATTTTGGACATTCAGGCCGAATATCATCAAGGCTTTTAACATGAACTTAATTGAGTAAGTAATTGAATATAATAAATAAATTAAAATGAATAATAAACTTGATTTTTTAAGTAAATAAATAATTAACATAAGTTTATTATTTATGAAGATAAATAAATTACATGACATATTAGACTCAATATAAGGGACACTTTACCTTAAAAATATCATTTTAAATGTTTTAAAGATTTATTTTTTAATATTTTTCTTCCATGTCCATATTCTTAAAATTATTTTATGAATGTATTTATATGGAAATAAATGAATTATAAAGAACATTTTATGTCACCTTTTACTTTCTTTAAAGGTTTTAAAAAGGAATATTTTTATGTATTTTATATAGAATGTTTTGAATTTCTTCACAAAATGAAAGAGGAATATTCTATTTTAACATATACAACGTCAATGTTTTTTCCTGCCACCATAAGAATTATTTTATTTTTTGATTACTTTACAAGATTTCACGTATTATTAAAATAAAAACTCCATTTACATTTTTTCTAGATATTTTAGTTTTCAAAATGGGTTATTAAAATGAAATGGTAGTCTGATATCTAAAAGTGTTTTTTATACAAGTTTAAAAGAGTTTTTCAAGGGTTGTATGATGAAAAGTTGCAAGAATAAAATTTTTTATTCATGACATGGTACTTGAATATTATATATGAAGATTATTGATCCTGATACAACTTATATGATGAGTGATATTGATATAGATTATACAATGGGTGATCCTGATACAATATATATAACAGGTGAGCCCAAAATAAATTATACGATAGGTGATCCTGATACAAATTATATCACGGGTGAGCCTAATATATATTTACAATGAATTGGGTAGAATTCCCTTTATTAATAGGTAAGAATGAGAGAGTTAAACAAGGAGGCTTCTCCTTTGGATTTAATTGGGATCTAGTTTTTTCTAACATAAGTTTAACACTGGTTATCAATATAATTATCTAAGTTTCCTAAAAGGATTTCTATTTTTTTTCTATGGGGTTTAATTTTTTTTATTAATAAAAAAGTGTATATTTTTTATAAGTTTATGATTTATTTTATACAATCAAAGAATATTGTGATAAAGGTAAATATTTTATAGGATTTCATGTTTTTATCGGATTAACAAACTTATTTCTTTTATGTCCCTCACTAATATTTTTGTGTTCATACCATGTTTTTAAATGTTTTTCATAGGGTTTAAGGGTTATTAAGAATAAAGAATAATTCAAGTTTAAATTTATGATGATTTTTAATGAAAATAGAACATGTTTGATTTTAAATTTTTTAATATTGTGGGGAAAATGGGTACTAAGTAGAAGTGCCCACTTTGTAATATATGAGTTTTTTATGTAAGAGTTATGTCCTAATTGTCAAAAATGTAAACCTAAAATATATTTGGGAATGAAAAAAGTGAATTTTATTATAAAGGAACTAGATTATGTAATGTTTAAGGCATATTACTTATAATAGAGATGATGTAATTCATGAAATAAAATGGTTAGAAACATAATTTGTTGTTTGTGATCATTAAAACCACCTAAGAGAGTGATATATACAATAATAAACCCCTTATTAAGGACCAAAAACACCTAATAAATTATTTATATAAATATTATCATGATGAAATTATCATGATTGTATCATAAATAAATTTCAATATTTTATAATGATATTTAATAAATCATTTTCAACACTTCAAAATAAAATTAGGAATGGAATTCAAGAAAGATTTAAAAAATTATTTCATTAATAATTTAATTTCAAAACTTCCCCCTTTTGATTATCATAAAGTCAAAATCACAAAACATTCACAATTAAATAATAATTAAATTTCAAAACCAATCAATTTTTAAAATAATTGAATAAATTCAAAATACAATTGAAACTAATAAATTTCCCCTATAAAACCAATATAAACAATTATTTGATGTAAAAACAATACCCCCTTTGAATATATAAAACCATAACTATGAAATTTATTTAGAGAGATCATACCTTTTATTTTATCACCTTCTCCCATATTGATATTTTCATAAATATCATAAGAAAGGGATATTGAAATAAAGTTAATGAACTCATAATAATATGAGTTCCATGCATAAGAGTGAAAAAATAGAAATTAAAATTTCATAACCCATAATGTAAAATACCTCCTTTAACCTATTGGATTGGTAAGATTTGGAGGTGAAACCAACCTTAAGTGATGTCCCTAGGAAACTAAAGGTTGGAAATAAATTCCCAGGGATTAGTAAACCATTGAAGGAAAATTTCCCCTAAAGAATAGAAAACCTGATAAAAAGAAAAAATATAATAAAACGAAACTATATGATGCATGATTTAAAAATAACATAACTAAATGAAATACTAATACAAAAAAGTATCAGAGTAATAACAGAAAAAATAAAGGTGAAAGGCTAAGACTCCAAATAAAAAAACATTTTCATTTAAGTGGTACCATCCCATACTAATATTTAGGCACTCCTCAGCTCCAACTTCAACAACCAAACCACGACGTCAAGGATCACCACTAGAGAAGTAAAAAACATGAACCTTCTTTGTATATTGGGATAAAAATTCTGAAAATGAAAAAAAGTTCCCAAGTAGGGGGTGAGTATATCACTCAGTATGATTTTATCAAATACTTCCCATCACATGCCACTAGGAAAAGAAAAATTTATCTTATTTTATATAAAAAATATGTTGAGAATATAAAAATAGTTTATCAAAGGAAAGTAGTTAAAATAAGAAATTTAACAAGATCAATAATTTCACTTTCTCTTTCACTTTCCACTTGGAATAACCAATCCATGTTACATAACCACGTACACATATTCATGCTGAATGAAAATCCCCACATTCATGAGTGAAAACCTATATTTCACTAAGTCATCACTAGGTGATATTCCCTTGTGCCTTTCTAGTTGGCACTAAGAACAAAATATTTTTAACAGGGTCTCATACAAGGAAATATGAACACATTCCACCACGTATGCCAAGAACATCATCTATATCAAATAATTTTCCACACAAAACATTTCTTTTGAAATAAAATCCTTTTAAAACATTTAATTAAACATCTTAAGAGAATATTTTAAAACTAACCATTTTTAAATCACATAAAAATAACGGTTTTCCACCTAAACTAGTCAATATATTTATAATAAAATCATAAGAAGAATTATCAAGATTCAAGCCAACAAGTTCTAGAATGGTAGAGTGAGAGAGAATTCACCAACCACGATTATGTTTTCACAAAGGATCTTAAACGATTCCACATATCAACCTATTTCTTCCATTCCTTTATCAAATCCATAGATGATATCATCACCACAAAATCAAAATGCATAGATCTAGGTATCAAAAACAGATCTATGGTTCCAATAAAGCCAATAAAAAGAGTTCCAAAATGATAAGTAAGAATAGAAACCTAACCTTTTATTTCCACATTTTAATGCCCAAAGAAATTTTGGAAGTAGAGTACAAAAGTTGAATATTGCTTGAAAATTTATAGGGTATCCCAAGAAGTTGATAGGGAGGAAAAATAAATCATGACAAGGTTTACCAATGATAGATTCTTCAAACCTAGATAGGCCCAGAATAATCATGACGTGAATTGGGATTTCACAATATTAATTCCTTAAGAGGACACTTACGCTGAAAAACATATCACCTTGTTTTTATTTTATAAAAAAACCACTCAAATAATGAAATATGTTTATGTAATGAACTAACTAAGTAATATACTTGATGAAACTTTCATGCTATGAATGGATTTCACAATATATAACCATGAGATTAACATCATGAAATCACTATTCCCAACTTGAATATTTACTATATCATTTTATATATCTATATTCAATGATCTTCTCCTATTTATAATTAATAATTCTTCTAGGTAATTAACCCATGAATATAAGCATAAAATATAATGCATAAAATGATGGCATACCAAAAACTGGGGGTGCTACATTCTCCCCACCTTTGGCCTTTCTGTACTTAGGAAGATGGATATCAAAACTTCTTTAAAAAAAAATCAGGCCATTTCTCCCTTATAAAATCTTATCATTCTCATGTTTCCTCTTGAACCTGACCATGATTCCATATTAATCACACCAAGTAAATACATATCCCTATAATGGTCTTTTCCTATCTATCCAAAACCCATACCGATTCATGGATAAAAGTCTCAACCAGCTCAAGAGTAATATGATCCCAACTGATCGCATTTTTTTGGACCAGGATGATACTTATTTAGTTAAGAAACATGGAAGAAATTATGAAAAACACTAAATATCAGAAATAATGCTAACCAGTATGCAATAGTTTCAATCCATTAAATAACCTATAATGGTCCCACATATTGTGGTTCTAACTTCCCTTGTTTCCCTAAGCATCAATAAAAAAGTTTCTATGACACTTTCAAGAAAAAATTGACACTAACATCAAGAGATAATGGTTGGTGATGATTATTTGCATATGATTTCTATCTTCTTTGTCCCATTTCCATAAATTTCTGAATAATTTGAATTTCTACATAGTCTCATGGAAAATACTTGGTATACTCAAATATGTATCTCCTATTTCGATACAACATAAAGGATAATTAAAAGGAAAACCATACAAAGAATCAAATGGAGGCATATATATTATTTCTTGATATTTTTTGTTATAAGATTATTCAACAAAGGGAATATGAACCTCCCATAAACCACAAAAGTTCTTGACACATTATATGATCATATCTTCCATTATCTGAATAGTACGTCCCAACTTCCCATCCTTCTATGGATGATATGCTGTGATCATATTCAATTTAATTCCAAGAGTTTATTTTAATGATTGCCAGAACCAAGAAGTGAAATGAGGGTCTCTTTCATATACTATTGAATATGGAACTCCATGTCACCTGACCACTTCTTGGATATACATTTTCCCAAGTCCTCTATCATGTTAGATTATTTGATAGGTGTAAAGTATGACGACTTAGTAATTCGATCCAAAACTACCCATATAAAATCATTTTAAGATATTGACCTTTTTTGGAGATGAATCAATCTAATTTATAGGTATTATTTTGTATTATTTTGAATATATTTTGGTTGGGTTTTATCTTGGGTTCATTTGGGTAGAAATTTGAGAAAATTAAAAGATAAAAGGGCAGTGCACGGTTGGCATATGGTTTTACCAAACTGTGTTCCTTGGCTTAGAAAACCATGAAACCTCTGAGAGAGAGAGATTACATGGCTGGCACATAGTTTGTCAAACCATGTGCCCTGTTAGGAGAAACTGTGCACCCCCTAGAAGAGGTGCATAGTTTTTGAAACCATGTGTCCCTACCTAGGAAACCGTGCTTGGGTTTTTAAGTAACTCACAATTTGGTTTTAATATTCTTTAACACCCCATATTAACCCTTAATCATCCCTAGATTGACCCTAAACATTATCTCTCATTTCTTGAGGCTCTTAGATGAATTTCTAGGTCTCCTAACCCCCATTATTCACAATTCGAAGCCCGAATTTTAGATCAACACCTCTCTCGGTAAGTGAATCTCATCCAGATTGGTTTTTCATATCTTTTCCATTATTCTCCCTTTATTTAAAGGGATGTTTTCTCCTATTAGGATTAGATCTAGATCTAGGTTTTATGGATCTTATTTTTTTTTGATATTGGATCTTGGATTTGAATCAAGATCTCATTCTTCGTCGTGATTAGGGATATTCATCTCAAATTAGAGATTTCCATTAGAGATCATTTTTCACCGATTTTGAGGTAGGTGGTGTATTATTCAAATCCCAAAGTATTGATTTCAATTTTATGTATGTAATTATAGAATTTATATTGGATGATTAGAAATTAAGTATCTTAAACTGAATTAATTAATTTGGTAAATTAATTAATTGAGTGATTATGAAATTATAGATATTGAATTGATTGAATTGGAATAATTAATTATTGAATTAATTATGAGGATATTGGGATTGTGAAATTAGATTAATTAATTGTTGAATTAATTAATAGAACTTTTTTGATTATGTAATTTAAGAAATTAGATTAATTAATTGTTGAATTAATTAATAGAGATTGTATTCATTATGTAATTGTTTGAATTTGATTAATTAATTGTTCAATTAATTAATGGAGGTTGTTGTGATTATAAAACTATTTAGGTGATTAATTAATTATTGAATTAATTAATGGAATTGATGTGATTAATTAATTTTTGGATTAATTAATGAAATTGATGTGATTAATTAATTATTGGATTAATTAATGAGATTTACGAGATTAATTAATTTTTGAATTAATTAATAGAATTATATGAATATGAAATTGTTGAGTTGGATTAATTAATTGGTAAATTAATTAATTGTTATTTTATGATACATGCAATATTGTGACATATGTGTTTGATTGAGAAAGAGGGTTTGGGGGACGAACAGATGCTCCAAATACCCATAGGGCCCTATCCATGATGTTCTAGGACCAAATGCATGAATGAAAATATTATTGTATATGATAGGGACTAATGCTCTAAATATCCATGGGGTGTGGGATAGGGACTGATGCTCCAAATACCCATACAGTTCTAGACATGGAATTCTATTCCAATGAGATTGGCATTGGAATACAGTTCTAATTGGTAGTGATAATGAAATGAAATAGCATGGATAATGAAAGACCATGTGTTATAATTAAATTTTAATTGAATATGTGATATGGTTTAGACTACGGCATGGGACGATGTAGGTATTGAGAGTCAAATGTCCCCAGGAACCTGAGAGTTTATGTGGTTAAATAAAGAATAGCTGAATAAATGTAAACTATTTTCTTTATTACTTGTATTTATTTATTTATACAAATACATACACTATTTGACTGGATATTGTTTTAAATGCCATTGGTGGTTTCCTATTGATTTATACACACACCTTACCTGGTATGGATGATCGGTACCCGAATAGATTTCATGGTTGTAGAAAAGGTTAATGGAAAGAGCCCTATGTTAGATGACTGATATAGGATGAAGTAAGGATGAGGGAACAAGACTTGGTGTTGGTACCCACTTGAGAGTTTTCATTGTATTTATTTATTTTGGGTTTTTCACATCTAAACTTGACACATATTTATCATGACATGTCTACAATTTAGTTTTGAATATTGTATTTCCCATTTCGGTCATATTGCGATATTGGTTTGTTCTAATTATGGTTATATATTTGGGTTTTTTTATTATTTATTTATATTGGTGTATTAATCTGATAAAGAGGGTATAATATCCCTATGATCAATATTAGACCCTTTCTACTAGTCTACATCCTTTGGAATATGGGGATGCATTCTTGAGGTAATGTGACCGACTAACTTGGGACACCAACGTATGGCACCTGGGTTGGGATGTTACAAAGTGGTATCAACACCTAGTTTTCTTTTCTTTTTATTTTGTAATAATATTTTTGGGAAATGTAAATAGGATACTAGGAAGAGTCAGGACTTGGAATTGAGTTCACACATGGGAGTAGAAAACCCATGTACAGTGGAAAACCCAAGTACCCAGGGTGGGATTGCTATTATTTATGTGTGTTGTTCCAGTTGGATTTTATTTCACCTTAGGTGATTAACTTGTTGTGTAATGTGATTATTATTTATAATATTTTATGATATTTTACTTGTGGTAAGGTATAGAATGATATTTGAGTATGCATGCATCATTCTAGGCACTTAGGATTATTTTTTGACATTAATTATTTAAGTCATGCATGGGAAAATAGGTTTTGGGTAAGTTGTTGAACTTGATTTTTTTTCCTTTATTGTGTGTTTTAAATGAAAATGTGGATAACATAAACTTTAAAATTATAAATAATGAAAAATGTGAATAAATTGGCGTCTAATGATAAATTTGAATAACTAGTTTACCCTTTTTTAACCATGACCTAGATATAGGATGGTTAAGGGTAGTGATAGTGCCTCGGTTTTGACCATGTCGTGGGGAAAATGGGGGAATGACTTGTTATGGATTTTGTGAAACCCTCTTGTTAAATGTGTTAACATGTGTAATGTGCCCTAAGATATTTTTTTGAAATTTTAGAGACATTCCTCCACAATGATTCTTGTTGATAGAATGAAATGAGGACATGGATGGAGATGATCCCTTAGTAGTGGAACCTAAGGCACTGGTAGTGCTGAGTAAGGAAGTCAGAGAGTAGTTATAAGATAACTTTTCTTAGTTTATTCAATTAGTGTAAAGATACCTAGGGTGTGTTTTGAAAAGCATGTCTGATATGACGAGGGATTTCCAATTGTAGTACCCTCTGATTTTCATCGGAGAGGGTGGACCTAAGGTAGCAGAGTTCTGGATTGAGTTCATCTAGACTATACTTGACTACTTGGAGAGTTCTAATGATAAGAGATTCAAATTAGTTGCTTATATATTACACGGTTAAGCTAAGAATTGGTGGGACATCCAAACTTGGGATAGAAAACTGGATAACATAGAGTGGAAGGACTTATAGGAGAATTTATTGGATTAATTTTATTCAGAGACACTCAGGAAAGAGAGATTAATTGAGTTCATGTGGTTGACTCAGAGGAGTATGTCCGTGATGGACTATGCTAGATTCTTTAAAATTTTTTAGTTCTTTGTTCTAGAATTGGTGGGAGATGAGGATAGAGCATAAAATTGGTTTCAAGATGGGATTAAATGTGAAATTAAGTCCCAGGTGAATATCTTCATGCTTGAGAAGTTTTTAGGAGCAATGAATCAAGATCTCATATCTGAGGGGAACCTGAAGGAGGCTTCTAATGAAGGATAGGTCATTCCTTCTAGATGATTAGCAGGTACGAATTTTGAGATTAGAAAGCATCATTATGAGAATTTTAGATAGGTTAGTGGCAATTATAGTAATAAAATAGAGGGATAGATTACTCAAGATATTATCCGAGTGCTTTGTCACCAGTGTGGTAGGCCGATCCACTTTCGTAAACATTATCCCTGACCACTAGTAGAGTGCCTAGCATACAATATGATGGGTCATCTATAGAGGTTCTATTGTAATCCATGACACATGAGTGTTTATAGATTAGAGAGGTGTAACCAGAGTGTGGGAATGGAATCTTCTAGACCATACCAGTCTAAAAGTTGGATTTCTAATGGACGTGGAGGTAGAGGTAGTGGAAGTTGATCTTATGGGAAATAGTTCCCATATTGGTAGAGTGGTGAAACTCATGGGACTCATACTACATCATAATGGAGAGGGTTAGGATAGTTTCATGTCATTCAACCTACACTTATTGATAGAGAGGTTGGACCATTGATAGTAATAGGTACTATTCTTATAGATTCTATGCTAGCTAGTGCCTTATTTGATACTGGTAACTCTAATTCATTTATTTTAACACAACTTGTGAATGTTTTGAGCCTCATGGTGGAGTTCATGAGTGGGGTTATGATGATAGACACACCTTTGGGAGTACGGTCAAGGAACATCTATTTGTGTAAGGAACGTTCTCTCGATATTGGGGAGTATAAATTTAGTTGGGATCTTTATATCCTTGAAATATCAAAATTCATCCTAATTATGGGTATGAACTGGTTAATACCATACCAAGGCCACATTTATTGTTACAACATGAGAGTGATTTTTACATCTCCCAAGGGTGAAAAATATATTCTTCATGGAGAATGGGATATCAAGGTGGGACATAAAGGGCTAGTTCACCAGAAACTAGGGGAGATTACTACCCATATTATTAGTTTGTTTCTGGATGAAGGAGGAGTAAAGTATGATTTCTTTCACCCATAGTGGATCATTTTTAGGATGTAATTATTGAATAATTCTTAGGGATTCCACATGAGAGGGATGTGGAGTTTACTATTGAGCTCATGCTTGGGGCTGAGCCCATTTCTATTCCATGATACATAATGACACCAAAAGAGATTCAAGAGATCAAGACTCAACTAGAATAGTTGATGGATAATGGGTTTATCCATCCAAGTTGCCGCCTTGGGGATATACAATTTTGTTTTCAAAGAAGGTTGATGATACTCTATGCTTGTGTGTCGATTACTGAAAGTTAAACCAGATGAAAATGAATAACCAATATCCTCTTCCATGTATCAATGATCTATTTTACCAGTTGATGGGAGATTGTGTTTTCTCAAAGATCAAGTTGAGATTAGGGAATGATCAGTTGAGAGTTCAAACTTTTTATATATCAAGGACTTCTTTTAGAATCCAGTATGAACTTTATGAGTTCGTCATGATGCCGTTCAGGTTGATGAATGCACCATCAATGTTTATTAACTTGATGAACCTACTCTTCTATTAGTACCTAGATAATTTTTTGGTAGTGTTTATGGATGAAATATTGGTGTACTCCAAGACTCATGAAAATCATGCCCAATATCTTTACATTGTCTTTAGTACACTGAAATAGAATCGAATATATGGCAAGCTATATAAGCTTCAATATTGGATTGATCTGGTACACTTATTGGGATATCAAAGGAAGGTGTGTTAGTGTACCTAGAGAAAGTTCAGGCAATAGTTTCTTGGGATCATCCCAAGAATGTTTTTAATATACTTAGATTTTTGGGTTTGGATGGATATTATCATAGGTTTATCTAAGAATTTTCCCATTTTTCAGCACCAATTTCAGGCCTAACCAAGAAGGGATTAAAGTTTTAATGGTCTGAAGCACATGAGAATGCCTTCTAGGAGTTGAAGAAGTGCTTGACATCGACACCTATCTTGATCCTACCTGAGCCAGGTGAAGAGTATATGGTGTTTTGTGATGCTTTTGGGATCATAATTGTAGCAGTGTTGATTCAAGGAGATCGAGTTGTGGTGTATGGGTCTTGGAAAATGAGGCTACATGAATGGAACTACCCTACACCTGACCTCAAGTTTGCTACAATGGTTTTTGATTTGAGGTGTTAGCAGAATTAGCCATTGGGAAAAAAGTTTACGATTTACATAGATCATATGATATTGAAGTATATATTTTCATAGTGAGATTTAAATATTTGACAGCATAGATGGGTTGAGTATATGAATTCATTCGTCTTTTATCAAGAATATACACCCAAGAAAGGAAATTGTGTTGCTGACACTTTGAGTAGGAAATCTCAGAATTATACAGCTTAGGAGTCTAGAGCGGAGTGTAAAATGATGAATTTACTAGCTGAGATACATGTTGTGGTTTAGAAGAGTTAGGATAATATGACCCTCATATCATTTTTGGTGGAGTCTACACTTTTGAGTTGGATTTGGGAAAGGTAGTAAGAGAATCAGTAATGTCTGGCCTTGAGGGGAAGCCTTGAAGGCGGGGAGTCACCTTCAGATTGGATCATAAATGAAGATGATATCATCTATGTTAGGAATCATGTTGTTGTGCCTAAGAGATTGAAGGAGGAGTTGATGGGTGAATTCTATGCCTCTAAATGGGCGGTACATCTAGGTGTGACCAAAATGTATCATGACCTACAATGATAGTTTTGGTAGTCGGGCATGAAAAAGGAGATTGTAGGGTTTGTGACAAGATTCTACACCTATCAATATGTGAAGGCTGAGCATTAATGACCTGGTGATTTACTAAAACAATTTCCCATTCTAGAATTGAAGTGGGATGATGTTACCATGGATTTTTTAGTGGATATCTTGAGAATTCCTTGGAATAATGACACTATTTGGGTGATTGTAGACCATTTGAAAAAGGTTGTTCATTTATTATTGATATTGGAGACCTTCTTAGTGGATCGGTTGTGAGACTTGTATGTTTGGATGATAGTATGTCTATAAGAGGTTCCATAGAGAATTTTTTTCATACCATGACTCGTGTTTTACTTTTTAATTTTGGTAGGGATTGTAGAGAGTTATTGGTACAAAAGTGTTTTTGAGTACCACATTCCACCCATAGACAGATGGGAAGTCAGAGAGCATTATACAAGTGACTGAGGATATGATTTGGGAGTGTGTCCTAGACTTTAGTAGGTATTGGGAGAAGCACCTAGAATTGGTGGAGTTCTCCTATAACAATAGTTATTAGGAAAATATTCAGATGGTTCTATATGAGGCTCTTTACGGTAGGACATCAAGATCACCTCTATGATGGATATAGGTAGGTGAGTTAGAGTTTTTGGGACTGAGACTTATGCCAGAGACTTAAAAGTAGGTTAATCTGATTCAAAACTTTATGGATAAATCTTAGATTATACATAAGTTGTATGCTGATAGATATCTATGAACCCTATATTTTACAAAGGGTGATCATGTATTCCTTTGGGTGTCACCTAGATTGGGTCATCATAGGATTCATAGATAGGGAGATCTGGCGCCCATGTTCATTATATCATTTTAGGTTGTGGATAGAATTGGGCCAGTGGCATACTGATTGGATCTTCCAAAGAGGTATAGTGCTATGTATGACCTTTTTCATGTGTCAAAACTTTAGAGGTATTATACCGAACCTTCTAATGTGATCAATGTGGATGAGGTTGATCTTGAGACCAATGCATCCTTTGAGGAGCATCTAATATGTGTGTTGGATTATAGTGAGAAAGTGTTTTGGGGAAAGACCATACCGATAGTTCATGTATTGTGGAAACTTGGGAATGTTTAGGAAGAAAATTTGGAGATAGAAGTGGATATGAGGGCTCATTGGCTCTATATTTTTGACTTATAATCTTAGAGATTCTTGGGAGTACAACTCAAGGATGAGTTGTTATAAAGTGAAGAGATTGTACAATCTTGGCCTTTTTTAGAGATGACTCGAGATTTTTTATATGTATTATTTTGCCTTATTTTGAATATATTTTGGTTGGGTTTTATCTTGGATGAGTTTGGGTGAAAATTTGAGAAAATTATAAGGTATAAGGGCAGTGCATGGTTGGTGCATGGTTTCCCCAAACAGTGTTCCCTGGCCCAACAAATTGTTCAACCCATCATAGTGTGGGATTAAAAACCTAGTGCATGGTTTATAAAACCATGAAACCTCTTTGTAGAAACCATTAAACCCTCTAGAGTAGGAACATGGTATAGGAACACAGTTTAGAAAATTGTGCACCCTTGCCCAGGAAATCCTGCACGAGTTTTTAATTAACCCAAAATTTGGTTTTAAAATTTATGAACCCCCTATATTAACCCGTAATTGGCCCTAGCTCAACCTTAATCATTTTCTCTCATTTTTGGAGGCTCCCATACAAATTCTTAGGACTCCCGAACTCCATTATTCATGATTTAAATCCCAAATTGTAGATCGACACCTCTCTCGGTAAGTGAATCTCATCCCGTTTAGTTTCCTATCTCTTTTATATTCTACTCCCTTTCTTTGAAGGAATATTTTCCTAGGTTGGGATTAAATATAGAAATAGGTTTGATGGATATTATTTCATTTGATCTTGAATCTAGTATTTGAATCAAGATCTTGTTTTTCATTGTGATTAGGGTTATTCTGCTCAAATTGGGGATTTCTGCTGGCGATCGTTCATCACCGATTTTGTGGTAGGTGGCCTATTATTCTAATCCCAAAGTCTTGATTTAAATTACAAGTATATAATTTTATAATTTTTATTAGATGATTAGAAATTTAGTTTCTTAAATTGAATGAATTATTTTGGTAAATTAATTAATTGAGAGATTGTGACATTGGGGATATTGAATTGATTGAATTGGAATACTTAATAGTTAAATTAATTATGGGGATATTGGGATTTTGAAATTAGATTAATTAATTGTTGAATTGATTAATAGATAATTTTGTGATTATGTTATTGAAAAAATTGGATTAATTAATTGTTGAATTAATTAATTGATATTGTTTTGATTATGTAATTGTTTGAATTTGATTAATTAATTATTGAATTAATTAATAGAGGTTGTTGTGATTACACAATTATTGAGGTGATTAATTATTTTTTTAATTAATTATTGTAATTTATGCAATTAATTAATTATTGGATTATTTAATGGAATCGACGTGATTAATTAATTGTTGGATTAATTAATGAGATTGATGTGATTAATTAATTGTAGAATTAATTAATAGAATGACATGAATATGAAATTGTTGAGTTGGATAAATTAATTGGTGAATTAATTAATTGTGATTTTGTGATACATGTGATATTGTGACATATGTGTTTGATTGATAAAGGGGGTGTGGTACATGGACTGATGCTCCTAATACCCATGAGGTCCTAGCCATGAAATTTTAGGACCAAAGGCATGCATGAAAATATTATTTTATGGGACAAGGACTGATGCTCCAAATACCCATGGGGTGTGGGATATGGACAGATGCTCCAAATACCCATGGGGTTCTAGACATGAAGTTTTATACCCATGATATTGGAATTGGAATACCTCTCTAATTAACTATGATAATGAATTGAAATGACATGGATAATGAAATCACATGTTTTATAATGAAATGTGAATTGAATATGTGGTATGGTTCTGAATTCGGAAAGGGATGAAGAAGGTATTGAGAGTTTAAGTGTACTTAAGAACCCAAGAGTTTATGTGGTTAAATAAAGAATAATTGAATAAATGTAAACTGTTTACTTTATTAATTTTATTTATTTCTTTATACAAATTCATACATCATTTGAATGGATATTATTTTAGAAACCATTGATGGTGGCATACTTATTTTTAATCACACCCTACTTAGTATACCTAATCAGTACCCAAATAGATTTCATGCTTGTAGGATAGTTTAAGGGTAAGGGCCCTATATTAGATGGCTAATATGGGATGGACCATGGATGAGGGATTCAGACTTGGTGTCGGGACCTTATTGTGAGTTGTCAGTGTCTTTATTTATTTTTGGTTTTTTCATATTGACACTAGGAATGTATTTAGCATGACATGTATACTATTTTGTTTTGGATATTACATTTCTCATTTTGGTCATCTTCTGATATTATTTTGTTCTGGTTATGGTTATATATTCTGAATTTTGTTTATTTATTTCCTCTAGTGTATTAATCTGATAAAGAGGGTATAGTCTCCACATGATTGATATTATACCCTCAATTCTATTCAGTATCCTCTGGCATATGGGGAGGTGTTCTTGTGGTCATGTGGCCGACCGACTCAGGGCACCGATGTGTGGCACCATGGTTGAGATGTTACAATCTTGTTTCTATAATGTTCTTAGAAGGCCTATGATAAAATATATTGTAATTTTCTCCCACTAAAATATAGGTATATTCATAGACTATAGTATACCATCCGGTCTTTTATTTTTAACCTTTACCTGCTAACATACTAGACATTTTATCAAATAGTTTGCAATCTTGTATTTCATACCTGCCCACCAAAAAAATGTGCTTCCATCGCCTTGTAAATTTTTTGAACACCTAGATGAATAAACTATTTAGAATGGTGATATGTAGAAAGGATCCATTCCTGAAAATATTTAGGAAATAAAATTCTATTACAAAATCATAACAAAGATTTTGTATCTTCTATCTATTTTTTAGAAGTATCCCCACCTTTTAGGTTTAATCTAATTATGATACAATTAGGTTATGATGGACGAGCTTCTTTTACTAAATATATCAAGTCTTGAAAAAGACTTACCAGGAATAAAACTACATGACCACCTTATATAAAATAATCTAAATGCATATTAGTGATCATTCTTATCAACTACCATTGTTCATGAGCTTATAAGTTCACTTTTCTATACAGTTTCTAACTCAATAAATCTGCTATAGAATTACTTTTACCAGGTGTGTATAAAAAATTGAAATTAAACATCTAGAGGTACACTATCTATATTCATTACCTCAAGTTCAAATATCACCGAGAAAATATGTATTTAAAACTCTTATGGTTAGTGAAAAATATGAAATTTTATCCAAAGAGGTAATTCCTACAATTCTTTAAGGCATGGAAAACCGTAGCTAATTACAGGCCATGTGTAGGATAATTATTCTAATTCAATAAACTGACTAAAACTATAGGATAAAAAATGGTCTCCTTGCATGAGAACATAACCAAGACTGGATATAGACGAATAAAAATATGCCACATAGATGTTACCTAGTTCTGGAAAGATTAGGATCGGTTTTGAGGTCAGATGAATTTTAAGTTTCAAAAATATTTTTTGACATTTATCATTAATTATGAAAGGAGAAAATTTTCTGGTTAGAGAATTCATTAGATAGTAAAACCTAGAGAAATCCACAAAAAAGAGGTGAAAATATCCTGCTAATCCTATAAAATTACATACCTCAAAAACATTCTTATATGTCTACTAAGAGACTACTTATTCTATCTTTCTAGGGTCAACTGATATTCATTATTTAGAAATGATTTTCCTATGGAGATAGAATTATTGGATCCAAAAGTATCACTTATAAAATTTATCATACAAAAAATGTTTCCAAAACATACTTAGTACGACTTATAAGTGCTCCTCATGGACATTATTATTTCTATAGAATACTAGAATATCATCAAAAAATACAATAATAAAGGAGTCAAGGTACCTATGAAAGATATAGTTTATTAAATCCATGAAAAATGATGGTGCATTCATCAGTCCAAAGGGTATAATGATATATTCATAATGGCCATAGAAATTATGAAATTATATCGTCAAAATATCCTATCTTATAACTCTAAGATGATGATATATTGATCCTAGATCAATTTTAGTGAACCACTTTGACCCCTTTAATTGATCATATAGATCATATATTCAAGGAAGGATATATATTTTTAATCATAGCTCAATTAAACTTATAATAATCAACACATAAGAAGAGAGTACCATCTAAGTTTTTTATAAATAAAATTGGTGCATCCTAATATTATGTACTAGGTTTAACAAAAACTTTACTCTCCAACAATTCTAGCTGAACCTTTAATTCCCACAACTCAGTTAGATCCATTCTATAAGATGGTAGTGAAATAGGGATTGTTCCCGAGAGTAGGTTGATAATAAATTCAATTTCCCATTATAGTGTTAACCTAGAGAAATCATTCAATAAAAAATATAAGTATTTATACACTATTTCAGAAAGAGTCCCATTCCCCATTACATTAGTTTAAATCAAGGTCATTTGTATCACCCCCGGTTTCAAATAAGTAACCCTTCATTTATGTATTTGGGTGAAGTTAGTTAGGGTTTGGAAAAAGTTTAAAATGTTTTTGGGGATTTTCTATAAGTTTATAGTTTGATAATGGTTTATGGAAATCATAAAACACCTATAGGAAACTGTGCATAATGGGACAGGGGCTAAGGAGGAGGTGCATAGGCATCACATAGGTTATCTAAATCATGCAGCCACCTATGAGAAACTGTGCAACATGGGACAAATATATTTATAATGGTTGGTGAAAAATTTTATAACCATGTGAGCTAACTATGAAATACCTTCCTTGAGATATAATCAGGCCCATGTTTAGTGCACAATTTTTCTAACAGTGTGACTAACCATGCATGGGTTAAAAGTGAGATCCTAAAATTATGGTTCTCACTCATTTTTATCTCTAAATCCTTTGTTTTTTCCCCAGAATGGCCCTAAATAGATATTTCTCTTCAAAAAGGTGGTATAGGATTATCCCATCAATCTAGAGGAAATATAAAGGCTTCTATTAGTGTGTTGATGTTATATTCTCTTGGTAAGTCATCGTTCTTGGTGGTTTTCCATTTTTTTCCTTAGATATTCTTATTACTCTCTCTTGTTTTCTTATATATACATCTTATATGGATATATATAAGGAATATGATGCCAAATATGATTATATTTGGCCTTTTTGATGATAGGGGAAAATATTTAAGGCATGTTTTTAGAGTTTTGACCTGTTTTTGTGGATGTTTTCATTCCATTTTTCATTTTTACATGTTTTCCTATGTAGGTGGATTCAATCTCAACTCCTATATTTAGAATATGAAGGATTGATTTAAAATTCCTGGTTTTTCTTGAAATTTATTATGAATCCACTATATAATTTTAGATAAAAACCCCATTGAGTGTTAGTTTGTGGAAATTAGAAAATTTATTGTTTTATTGGAAAGAGACTTTGGAAACATTATTTTAATTATTGTTTGGTTTGTTGTGTGAAAAAATTGGTTTCAATAAAAATGTTGTTTTATTAAAATGGGTTTGGAATAATTGGTTTTTACATGGTTGTCTAGTGTGTGTTCATATGAATTATGTACCCCATCAAAAGGTTGGGATAGATATGGGTGTGATGTACCCCAGTCAAGGTAGTTTATTAAGTGATGGATTAGTGAAAGGATTAATCACCATTCATGAGTATAGAGAGGTCTGAGTTGCATACATGGTTGGATGTGTGGATATGTGGAAAGGAATGGATTATTTTCAATGGAATTTAAGAAATTGTTTGGTTGTTTTCCTTAAAACTTTTTATTATTTTACAAATATGTTTTGTTTTGGAACTTATTTATATTGTGATATTTACTATTTATAAATTGTTTTATATAAATTGTTGTATATAAATGTGCTAACATGTTATATCCTAGTGGTGTGAGTAGGGAATCCATTTGGGGAAACCTACTAAGTTTTATTACTCACACATGCTTTGTCACTTTGGTGATTTTATAGATGTTTTTTATCAATACATGGAAAAAGTTAAAGTATCACACTACTATAGTAGTGATTAGTGATACTTGGGATGTTTTGTGAATCATGGAGCATTTTGGAGCTTTGGAGTTATGGTTTTCCTTGAGTTTTGTTGGTTTTATAGTCTTCCACTGTGTACTTGATTATTTTGTAGTCTTTCATTATGGTTCTCTTTGTAGTTGGTTTTTATATAAATGAGATGTTTGAGTTTTATTTCATTGTTATCATGCATCATATAGTGGTTTATTTGGTTAAGGTATGTTTGGTTTCTTGTATTATTTTCAAAGGGAAAATTATCCCCCAATTGTAAATAAAGACCTTGGCATTTATTTCCAGCCTTTGTCATCTTGGGGATGTCTATTAAATCCAACTAATCTTCCACCACCTTCTCAAGACAATGATAAGGGGTATGATGTTGCAAGTGGTATAAGTTTTTTTCAATCAAAAATATATTTGAGACAAGTGATATCATTTTTTTTTCAATCCAAAATATGTTTGAGAAAAGTGGTATCAGTCTTGGTCCTTCCAAATATCTTTGTGAAACAAGTGGTCATCAGTTCTGTCAGTCTCAATGTTGAAATTAATTATGGTATATTCTTTGTGTTAGGTTAGTATAAAGGAGTATGATTTTTAGGACTTGAAATGCAGATCATAAAATATGTAGCTAAAATTTTTATGCTAAACCTTAAGTTACCATGTATTTGGGTACATAAGTGTTTTGGAGACACTTATAGGAATTGAATTCTCATTATCATGGGTTTATTTAATTATTTGAGCATGACATGCATTATATAAATTACTTCCCACTAGGCATGCATATTTTAGTGAGTAATGATTTTTTATTTGGTGCAAAAGATATTGATTTTTGAAAATTGTTAAATTTGTTTCCAAATTTGATATTAAAAAAAAAGAATGATTGTAGTATTTTTAAAATGGTTTTATTTTCAAAATCATGGTAAAATTTTCAAAAAATGGATGAACATAGAAAAATGTTGAAATTTGGAAAGCATTGTTGTGATATTGTGATGTGGTAGAATTTGAAAGTCTAAGCATTCAGTTAATAAAGGGTGATACTTATGGTGTTTGTTTTCTTTTTAGAAAATGGAACCTACTAGGTGCCGTAGAAACCAATTGGAAGAAGCTACTAAGAACGTGGTTGCACCTAAGACACAAGTGTACCAACAACTAGTTCAGAGTATTGTCCAAGAATTTTAAGCTATAAACACAGGGAGTATGAGGGATGATCCAAGGAAAGTGGATCATTCTATCTAATTCTAAAATCACAATCCACCAATCTTTTGGGGTGATTCTGAACCAAAAAATACATAGGTGTGTCGGAATAGGATGAATCATATATTCAATTTTATCATCATAACAGAATAGTTAAAAGTCAATTTGGAAACTTACATGCTGGAAGATATTTCACGTTTGTGGTGGGATTTAACTGTTCAAGCTAAAGTAGATCAAGTAATTGGTTGGGAGGATTTTGATGAATTTTTTAACAAAAAATTATATAATCATACTTTCAAAATTTAAATAATTAAAGACTTATTCATCTTGAAGTTATATAATCTTTATATCCTGGATTATGTGGTTAAATTCATGAATCTAGTGCATTTTGAATCTGAGGTTTCTACTATTGAACCCTTAAAGAAACACATCTTTTAATTGGGGATGAGGCTGAAGATCTGCTAAAAAATTTCTATGATCTGTATTACGAATTATACAGAGATAGTCATCCGAGAAATGGTTACTAAAAGAGAAATATTAGGAGCTATGGGATGAAGAATCATGTTGATACCCATAGGAAATGGTGGGAACTCTAATGTTGGGAGAAATCGGAAGAGGGAAACCTATTTCCAAGGAGGGAGAATGAATCAAAATTAGACAACTGGATCATTAAACCTTCCTCCATGAGCAAGGATCCAAGAAAGAGGTTTCCAATGTGGTTATCTTGACCATATGAAGCGAGTGTATGGGACAATATAGAGCATGCCACAACTGCAATCAGATGGGGAATCTTTAGCACTATTGTTGTAGTGCTCCAAGGTTGGGTGTTCAAAAAACTTCTTAGGTGTTGCAGGTGTCATACACTTCTATGGGAAGAAGGTAGAAAAATCAATATCATCAGTGGAACAGAGCTATCCATGGTGATTCTAGGAATACCATGACTCCTCAGACAATGCAATCTTAACTAGGCAATATAGAACAAAGCGTAGTGAGTAAGAAATTATTTGGACCTAAGTATGTTATTGTGGATGATTATTCTAGACCATCTATGGTGTGAGGTATGATTATTTTTGAATTTTACCATTATACAAGCTTTTTTTGATATGGGTGCATCTCATTCTTTTATTTCTTCTTGTGATGTTGATTTGATGAGTTTAAAAGTTTAAATTATGCCTTCTGTGTTAAAACTTCAAAATCATCTTGGTCAAAGAGAGTGTCGAGAATTTATGTGTAAAGAATGTTCTATATCCATTAATGGAGTGGAGCTGATATGGGATTTATTTTTTCTAGAGATGGATGTCCATGAAATAATACTAGGTATGGATTAGTTGGAAATGTTCAAGGCTCACATCGATTATTATACTCGAAGGGTCAGTTTTATGACTGATGATGGCATCGAGTATCTCTTTAGAGGAGACCAGAATATAAAGGCGGGTGCAATAGGTTTTTTGGAACCAATAGTTGGAATTATCTCATACCAGTTGACAGTATTGACTCTCACATCGATGGAAGAGATCAAGAATAATAATTTTACAGTATGTTTTGATCAGTTTTTGGATGTTTTTCTTGAAAATTTCTTAGGGTTGTCACCCATAAGAGAATTGGAGTTTATGATTGATCTCATCCTAGGGATGAGTCCTATTTACCTTACATCTTATCATATGACACTAAAAAAATTAAGGGAACTGAAAATACAGTTGGAAGAGCTATAAAGAAAAGGGTTCATTTGGCCTTGCATGTTTTTGTGGGTAGCACTAGTCTTATTTGTCAAAAAGGTGGATGAAACTCTCTAGTTGTGTGTGGATTATTATAAGATTAACCATGTTATGATAAATATTAAGTATCAAATTCCATGCATTGATGATCCATTTGTTCAATTGATGGGAGATTGGTGTCTCTCTAAGATTAAATTACGATTAGGATATCACCAATTATGTGTTCGGAAGGAGGATATTCCAAAAACATATTTTAGAGGTAGATATGGCCATTATGAGTATGTTTTAATGCCTTTTGGTCTTATGAATGAACTATCATTCTTTATTGAATTTATAAATAGTATATTTAAATTATATATGGATTATTTTTTGGTGGTGTTTATGGATTACATTTTGGTGTATTCAAGGACAAGGGATGAGCATGAGAAACACTTGACGACAATGTTGAGAATATTGAGGGATCATCATCTATATTATAAATTATCAAAGTATGATTTTTGGATACAACATGTATGTTTCCTTGGCCATGTAATATCTTAAATAGGTGTTTCTATGGATCCGTAAAATATATAGACATTTATCTCTTGGAAATCAGAAAAGAACTTCTTTTAGATATGTATTTTCCTTAGTCTAGCTGGTTATTATCGACATTTTTTTCATGATTTTTCATGACTATCTTCACATATGATAGTTTTGAAAAGGAATAATGTTCTATTCCAATGGGATGAGAAATTTCATAAATATTTTCAAGAGCTTAAATTTCACCTTACATTAACACTAATTTTCATTTTTCCAGAATCAGGACAAGAGTACATGGTGTATTGTGATGCTTCAGGATCAAGGTTGGGATGTATTCTCATACAAGGAGATCATGTTATTGCTTATGGATCAAGATAGTTATAGATTCATGATAAGAACTACCCAACATACAATTTGAAGTTAGCTACCATAGTCTATGCTTTGAAGAACTGGAATCATTACCTCTTTGGTGAGAAATTCACAGTGTTTACAGATCATAAGAATTTGAAACATATTTTCTCACAAAGATATTTGAACATGATACAAATAATTTAGATAGAGTATTTCCAAATGCTCAACTTAAACTTGATGTATACATTGAGTAAAGGTAATACAGTGGAAGATGCATTAAGTAGAAATTCATATGATCATTAGGAAAAATTGGCTTCAGATTAGGGGAAGATGGTGTCGATGTTAGCCGACATGCACTTGGATTGTGAAGACTGAGGTGAAGTTGTGGTTTTATTTCTAGTTTATTTTATTCCTAATTTGGTAGAGATATCTAAAGATGCAAAAACATCCGATTCAGAATGAATTGTGATGAGGTCAAAACTCATTGGTGGGGATACCATTAAGGGATAAAATATGGATGAGATCTCTGGGTTATGGTTTAGAAAATGGATGGTCATACCTATGCCTTGTTAGGAACAACTTCTTTATGATTACCACCATTAGAAATGGTATATTAATCTTGGAATACCTAATATGTATAAATAATTAAAAGCATAGTTTTGGTGGTTTGTTATGAAAAGAAAGGTGGATAAGCCTATTTTGAGATTCTTTAATTATCAGCAAGTTAAGTTAGGACATCAGTGACCAGTAGGTATGTTACTATATTTACCTATTCCAGTTTGGAAATGGGAGAAGATATCTATGGATTTTATAATAGGTCTCCCAAGAGTGGTTTAGAAACAATATTTCATATGGGTGATAGTGGATCAGTGCACAAAGTCATATCATTTCATCAATATTTATAAAACTCATATGGTGGAGGACTTGTCAAAAATCTATTTATGGGAATTGGTAAAGAGGAATGGCATACCATTTTCAATAGTGTCAGACACAGATCCAAGGATTACATCTTGTTTCTAGAAATCCATATAAAAATACCTTGGGAATCAGTTGAAAATGCGAATGGCATATCATCGTCAAACGGATGGGAAATATGAAAGGATGATAAAAATGCTGTAAGACATGCTATAGGAATGTGTAATGGATTTTGGTGGCTCATGGGAAGACCACATTCCATTGATGGAGTTATCGTATAAAAAATTTATCAGGCCTTGATACATATGGATCCTTTTGAAGCATTGTATGGGATTCCTTGTCGTTATTCACTTTTTTTGGGTGGAAATAGGCGAGAATTCACTAGTTGGGCCGAGACTTATCCAAGAAACAATGGAGAAGATTTAGTTGATCAGAAAATAGATAGAGATAACTCATAGTCATCAGAAATAATATGCGGATCATCGTCGATGGCTGTTGTTATTCACCATGAGTGGTCATGTGTTCTTGAGGATCTCTCCAAGACTTGAACATCGATGCTTTGGGAAGTTGGGAAACTTATCTTCTTGATAAATATGACATTTTGAGATACTTTAAAGGGTTGGAGAGGTTTCATATTTTTTATAATTTCCACGATGATTTAGTGCAATACATAATGTGTGTCATGTATCAAAGTTAAAAAAGCATCAACATGATCCTGATCATATGATTCGATGGGATCACATTGAACTAGATCCGAATTATTTGTTGTTTCACATGCCGGTGTGGATTGTGGATAGACAAGATAAAGTCTTGCGTGGAAAAAGCATCGGTCTAGTGAGAGTTTTGTGGAAACATGGTCATATTTAGGAAGATAATTGGTAATAAGAGAAGGAAATGAAAGATAAATAACCTAAAATATTTTAGGGAAATGTTGGTTTTCTACATTCCGGGGATAGAAATGCCAATGGGGGGGAGAATTTAGCACCCTCGGTTTTAATTAAGTAACCATTCATTTTTTTATTTGGGTGATGGTTGGGAGGGTTTGGAAGAATTTTAATTTTTTTTGGCCATTTTTTATAGGTTTATGGTTTGATCATGGTTTTTGGAAACTGTTAAACACCTACAAGAAACCATGCACAATGGGACATGTGATAAGGAGGAGGAGCACATGTAACATATGAGTTTTCTAAACTATGAAGCCACCGAGAAGAAACCGTGCAACATGGTACATAAAGCATTGTAATAGTTGGTGCATGATTTTCTAATCGTGTGAGACAACCATGTAAGATCTCCCTTAAGAAAGAATCTAGCACACACTTGGTGCATGTTTTGTCTAATCGTGAGACTAACCATGCTTGGGTTAAAGGTGAGATCCTAAAATTGTGGATCTCACTCATTTTCATCTCTAAATCCCTAATTTTTACCTCAAAATGGACCTAACTCAATATTTTCTCCTCCCAATGGAAATATAGGCTTTTCCCATTGTTTTGGAGGTGATATTAAGGATTATATTGGTGTGTTGAAGTTATATTCTTGTAGTAAGTCATCATTCTTGGTGGTTTTCCATTGGTTTACTTAGATATACTTCCCCCTTTCTCTCAATTTCTTATATATACATCCAATGTGGATATATATAAGGTATTTTATGCAAAATATGATTATATTTGGCATTTTTATGATAAGGGATAAGATCTAAGGCAGGTTTTTGGAGTTCTAACCTATTTTTGTAGATGTTTTCATGCCATTTTCCATTTTTACCAAGTTTTATGAGGTATGTGACTTCACTCTCAACTACTCTATTTATAATATGGAGGATTGATTTCAAATTCATGGGTTTTCTTGAAATTAATATTTAATCCATTGTGCAATTTTAGATAAAAAACTTCTTGAGTGACGATCTTTGGAAATTGAGAAATATGGTATTTTTTTGGAAAGAGAATTTGGAAACATGATTTTAAAATGATTATTTTGTTTACTATGTGGAAAAATGGTTTTTAATAAAAATTTTGTTTTATTAAAATGAGTTTGGAACACTTAGTTTTGGCATGGTTGTGTGGAATGTGTTTATATACATTGGGATGGATAAGGGCATGAAGTACCCACATCAAAAGGTTGGGATGAATATGGGCATGAAGTACCCCCATAAAGGTAGTTAACTAAGTGAGAAATTAATAAAAGGATGAATCACCACTTGTGAGTATAGGGAGGTCCATGTTTCATGAATGGTTAGATGTGTGGATATGTGTAAAATAATAGATTATGCCAAATGGAATTTAAGAAATGGTTTTAGAGAATTGTTTGGTTGGTTTCTTTAGAACTCATTATTGTTTGACAAAGCTATTTTTTATGGAAATTATTTATATTATGATATAAAATATTTTATAAATTGTTTTATATAAACTATTTTATATAAATGTGATAACATGTTCTATCCTAGTGGTATGAGTAGGGAAGTCATTTGGGGAAAGTCTAATGAGTTTCATTACTCACCCTTAATTTGGAACTTTTGTGTTTTTGCAGAAGTCATTTACTAGGACATGAGAATAGGTAAAGTATCACACTTCTCTAGCATTTCGTAGTGATACATGGTCTATTTTTTGAATCATGGAGTAGGTTGGAACTTTGAATTTATGGTTTTCCTTGAGTTTTGTTGGTTTTATATTCTTCCACTATGTACTTAGTTGTTTTGTAGTCTTCCACTGTGGTAATATTTGTAGTTGTTTTTTCTATAAATGAGATGTTTGAGCTATGTTTAATTATTATCATACATCATGTAGTGGTTTATTTGGTTATGGTATGTTTGGTTGGTGGTATTATTTTCAAAGGGAAAATCGTCCCCCAATTGTAAATAAATTCCTTGGAATTTATTTCTAGCATTTGGTGTCTTGGGTATGTAGCTTAATGACAAGTAATGTTCCACTGCCTTCTCAAGCCAATGATAAGGGGTGGGATGTTACATCCTTACTGCTAACTAGATATATATGGTTTTGTAAATTGTTACTAAATATCCTTCTCTGCCTATATTTTTATCCCAATCCTCTTAAAAATGTGAAGGACTCCATAAGGGGATGTAAATGTTACCTAATGAGTGTAACAGTAAATATGGGATTTAAATCCCACCAACCAGTCCATAACAAATATTAAATAAAAAAATCCTCCTCCAGGACCATCAACTACTATAGAAGATACACTATATCAATACAGATAGAACATTCTATGAATTTGAAACCTTTATACTCTCACTATCTAAGGGGTGTCTTGATACTCATGTGATGAGGTTTAATTTCCATGTTTTTTCCCAATATTTTAAACATATAATAAGTAAGGAAAGAATTAGATGTGCTAGTATCAAACAAGAAATTCATAATAGTAGAGTTCAGAAGAATGAAACCTCACACTATAGATAAACCTTGTTGTTCGCTCACAATAACCTATTCTTATCCATATAACTATTGATCAACTATCATGGGATAAATCTTACTTCCCTAATGAGGTGTTGAATAAATAATCTAAGTGTTCCTAGAAATTTCTTGGTTCACTTGTGTCTATGGACATGAACTAGTCTAATGGGACCGTTCTATCTGATATTACAAAAACTGAGGCTAAGTTGAGAATATTACACCTATTGATCTCTAAAGTTTAAGACAATTATTCTTGATATGGCCTATATTACCATAGTGGTGGAAATTACTTGGAGGTGTAGTATATTATTTCTTCCTCTATGTTAACAACCCACACTGAAAACAATATGGTTTAACATCAGATCTTGGAGGAAAATTAACTAATTCTATAGTTTGATTATGAGGTGTGCCACCACCATGAGAGTAGACATCCCTATTTCTATTATTTTTATCATTAGAGTTGAAACCTATCCCCATGGACAAAAACTACATCCTATAGTATTCCCAAAAAGATCCCTTTCTTCCACTATTACCCTATTAACCATCTCTATATAATCTATAATATAGAGAACTACTATCTTGGATCAAATATATAGTTATAATCTTGATTCAATGATACATGCCTTCAAGGATTCACTAGAAGCTACTTCTAGGGTGTAACAAACTAAGTTCATAAACTTGGATGCATAGTCTATCATAGAGAGGTTTTATTGCTTCAAGATGAAGAAATCCATTTTTCTTTATATTTTTAATGTGTGTGGGTAGATTTTTTTATTAAACAATTTCTCATAAATCTTCCCACATAAATCATTGGTCAGATTTATCATGAACAAGTAAATCCCACCATTGGAATATGATATCTTCCAATATATGGGTTTCCAAATTAATCTTCAGTTCTTCTAGTGTACCAAGAAAATAAAATATTCTATTCCATTAGTTTAGCCACACCTCTTCTTTTTCAGGTGCAGGATCCCCTAAAAAACAGGTAGATTATGTTTCTAAAACTGTACCAAATGATCTAATTTGATCAATTAATCATTTCAATTTCCTCTATCAACGGTTTGAAACACTTTCAAAATACTTCAAAAAATTTGTTGGTTCACCTATGGATGAGGTGAAACCACTTTATCTATAGATTCTTTTTACTAATTTCTACAACATCTTCCTGGTGTCATTTCTTATAATTAGAACAATCACCATTTATACAATTTATCTCTAGGAACTAAAGGCCTGAATAAATTCCATAAAATCATAAACAATTATAATCACCCCAAGAAACAACTAATATATCCACCATTCCAATAATATCTATTTAAATAATTTAATAATTTTTTAAAATTCAACAAACAAGATATGAACAATGTAGTCTTAGTGGAAATTCTCTGTAATAATGCATGATATGAAATACTCATTTCCTAAACCCATGATGATGAGATGAAAAAACCCTATAAGTGTCTTAGAACACTCTTATACCTGAACCGCCTTAGTAACTTAAATTTCAACATAAAAAGGTTATCTATGCCTTTTTAAGCTATAAATTTTATGTTACGACATTCCTATCTACTTTCTACCAACCCAACTGAAGGAATGAACAAGACTAATACCATTTGAAACATCCCACCCCACACCCATTAACTTGGTAATAGGTGAAGGTGCTACCGACCTTATGTGATGTTGTAAGGACACTAATGGATGGTAATAAATGCTAAGGGATTACTAAAACTTTATGGGATAATTTTCTCTAAATAACACACAACTAGATGAAAATAAATAATACAATAAAAACCAACTACATGATGCATGACTGAACAATAAAATAAATCAATTAAATACCAATAAAAAATAATATCAAAGAAAAAATAGAAAAACAAATAAAGGTTCATGGATAAGACTCCAAATAAAAAGACATTGGCACTGAAGTGGCACCAGCCCAGACAAAGACACAGATACTCCCCAGCTTCAGTTTCAATAACCAAACAACGATGTCAAAGATCACCACTTGAGAAGTATTAAACATTAACCTTCCATGTATCTCGGTAGAAAACATCTAAAAATTCATAAAATTTCCTAATAAGGGGGTTAGTATATTACTTATTAGGATTTACCCAAATACTTCCCATCACACACCACTAATAAAAGAACAAGTTATCACATTTTATATAAAATAGAGGGTGAGAATATCAAATTTTTTATCAAAGTAAAATAGTTAAAACAAAAATTTTAATGAGATCAATTATTTTAATTTCTATTTTACTTAAAAATTATCATACTCAATCCATATTCTATAATCACACACAAATATTCACGCCAAATAAAAACACCATCACTCATGATTAGAAATATATATTTCACTAAGTTGTCACTAGTTGATATTCCCTTATGCCTTTCTAGTCAGCACCGAGAACCACATTTGCTTTAACAGGGTATCGTACAATGAAATATGGACACACAACACCGTGTACACAAAGACCATCATCCATATCAAATAGTTTTCCACAAAAATCATTTATTTTGAAAATATAATCCCTTTAAAAAATTGAATTAAAATTTACCAAGAGAATATTTCAAAACTACCCTTTTTGAAATCACATCAAAATAAGGGGTTTCCACATAAACTACTCAACATACTTCTAATAAAATAACAATAAAAATTTTCAAGATTCAAACCAAAAAGTTCAAAAATGGTGGAGTAAGAGAGAAGCCACCTACCATGATTTCGTTTTCAAAAAGGATGTTAAATGATTCCATGGATCAACCTCTTCCTTTTTCTCCTTTATAAAAAACTAATAAGATATCATCACCAAAAAAACCAAACCCATATATCCAGGTATCACACACTAATCTATGGTTCTGATCAAGAATATATAAAGAGATCAAAAATGAGAAGGAATAAAGGAACCCTAACTTTTGATTCCACAATTGAATGCCCAAAGAAACATTATAATTTGAGTCCAAACATAAAAGATCACCAAAAAACACTTAGGGTATCTCTAGAAGTCCAGAGGGCGGAAAAATAAACCATTTTAGGATTTACCATCATTGGTCACTTCAAATATGGATGTTCCTATAATATTTATGATCTGAATTGGGAATTCATGACATGAATTACTCTAGAGGCCACTTATGCAAAAAAACCTTTTAGATCAATTTTATTTTCTAAAAAGAACCACTCACATAATGAAATATGTTCACATCGTGAACTGAATAAAAAGTATACCTAGAAAAATGTTCATGTTATGAAGGGATTTTATGGAATATTTCTAGAAAGATTCACATCATGAAATCCCCAGTCAGGACATGAATATTTCATGTAGCATTTTTTATGGCCAGACTATAGGATCTTCTCTAATTTATACTTCTGAATACAACTAGTTAATTATACAGTGAATCCAAGCATAAAATAGAATACATAAAATGATGACATACCACAAACTGAGGATGTTACACATACTATTCCATCAAGAGAGTTAAAAACTGAAAGTGAATTTCAAGTATTGAAAAAATTAAACTTTTGAAAACATATTTATAAAACTAAACAATACACATTTCATGTGTTAAAAATTTTCAAAACCTTTATTAAAATTTTAGATAAAATAAACACATGAGAATTTTTAAAAAAAGTAACTTTAAAATCTTAACATGATAAAGAATTATTCCAAAAAGTGTGACTCTCGAGGAATATATTTAGATATAAAAAGATACTTGGATCCCCCTAAATTAGATCATTAAAACCACAAACAAATATTTCAACAAAAGTATATTTTAAAACAAAATTTTAAAAAATAATAAGATTCCAACTTTCAAAACTGATTTTAAGAACCCAAAACTGCACACCCATGTTCTTTAAATTAAAAGATAAAATTTTGAAATTAAAATTTAAAAACTACAAGAGTATAAAAAATATTTTATCATGCTAAATTTCATTCAAAAATATGTGTCTATGAACATTTTATATTAAAAAGGTTAGTCTCTCCCTCAATTAATGCATAATTTTAAAATTATAAGTGGACACCAAAACATGTAACTCAAGAGATAAATAATAATAAAAAAACGCCTAAAAGAGTGAAATAGATAGATCAATATACTTAGTATTTAAATGAAATAAATGGATCAATGATCTCAGTATTTAAATGAAAATGTGTATAAAAACTATTAAATATTAATATAAAAGACATTATTAATAAACCAACAAAATTCAAGGAATAAATTTAAGATAGATCAATGAATTTTAGAAATTGATTAAAATGTATGTTTCCTCTAGAAAATTTCAGAATTAAGAAAAGGGTCAGGTCCCCATTAATTAGAGATGAAAGGATCCTTGAAACAATGGCAGTGAATATTGAAAAATAAATACTATTCCAAAGATTATTCCAAAATTAATTTCAATATTAAGGTAAGGGAAACCTTTAGAGAGAACAATGATTCATTTCATTCCATTATTCCCATTTTATTACTATTATAAGAAAGAAAAATCTCATAAAAAGGTAGGATAAACAATTGATAATGTATAAAACATAATAGGCATACATAGCTAAATTTCAATTTAATAAAAGGGGTTTTAGATAAAAAAATATTGAATAAATGTTAACAAACATTATTTCAAAATAATATATCCAATATATTTTGAAAATAATTTCAAAAATTTAAACAATAAACAATATTATATTTAAATATTTTATGGTTTTAAAAATTTTAAATGATTTTCAATGCAAAATTTTTAAAAGGAAATTAAATATTACAATAGATGAATAACATGCATAATCTTTAGAAACAAAACTCCCCCAAAATGAGAAAAATTGAAATTATACCTTTTAGGGACAAACATTGGTTCTCATTATCTTCTTTATAATGATTTTAAAAACATATTTATCATACTAAAGAAATATTGAAGTCTAGAGAATAGATTAAAAAAAGAAAAAAGAGGTGTATAACATACGGTAATCCTTTCTATTATGATAGGAAAAGAAAGTATAGAAATAGGATACTAACTCGCTGATAAGTTTTATTAACTAGAAGGTGGGAAATAAAACTAAATCCAGGTTTTGTAAATGATAACCAACTATCTGACAAGGAAGCATCAGATAGCCAGTGGCTTTCTGGGTGTTTCAAACCTAAATTTTAATTTTAAAAAGAAAAAAGTATGGATTTTGATATAAAATTCCTAAAAAAATAAGTAAAAATAGATAAATAAATTTCAATAATTTGATATGAAAGTATCAATCTAGTTAAACATCATAAAATCATTCAATATTAGTATTAAATCTATTTTAAGGAATAAAAGATCAACTTTAGTTTTTGATATCCTTTGAAATAAAAAATGAATAATTCACTAAAATATTAATTTTTTAATTTGAATATACTTTTAAAAATAAATGAATGAAAATATTGAATTTAATGAAAAATTTAAGAATCAAATAGATTTATCATAAATCAATAAATAGAAATAGAATTTTTAAAATCAAGGAATTGATAAATCTCATGCTCGTATAATTTAAATGTCAAAAAATATACATACCTACCCCCTTAATAATATTAAAATTATTTAATATAAGAGGTTTTTATCCCAATTCATTATACCTAAAAAAAATTAAGATAATATAGATTTTGGTACTCAAAATGTGGGTTAAAAAATGTTAGAAAATAGAGATTTTGGAATCTATTTTTTTTGAAAAATATTTTCTAGAATAAACATTTTAATAGAGATGAATTGATTTCAATCTTCCATAACCAACATTTTTTTCAATCACATTCATAAACGAGATGCCTATTTTTTTGGTAATAATTGAAAAATTTATATTGAGATAAACCTTTTCAAAATTGGTAGTATTTTTTGAAGTTCTATCATTATTTGAAAAATAAAACCCACAAATAATTTTCTCATGTCATTAGGAACCCAAAATCAAATTCAAAATTTTCTCACCTTAGGTGAACATGGAAAGAGATTACTTAAGACCTTTAAAATTATTTTCCAATTTTTCAACAATGGGTTGGTCTTTTAAACAAACCATTATATTTTAGCTTTATTTAATTCATTTTTCAATATTTAATTTTCTTTAAATAATAAATTGAATCATTTATCATGGTCTTCATACTTTTTTAAATAAATTTTTTTTTTATTTTCCCTTATTAGTTTCCTATTTTATTTAAAAATTTGATCTTTGTCATTAACAATAAGAGTTTATTTCTTTTTGAGTTATTTTTAACTTTTTGTTAAGATCATAGAATCATTCCATTAAATGATTTTAAGAAAATTTTTAGATCTTAATAATTTAAATGGATAAAATAACCAGGATAATTTGAAGAAGAATAGGCATAAGTAAGAGAGTTTAATTCATCATAGACCATGAGTCACTTGGGGCTTCCATCACTTGATGAGGTATATGAGAGGGATTCATTTCTTGAACTCTATTTTGAGACTTTTAAAGCATTATTTATTTCCATTTTCTCATTTAACTTATTTTTTATTAAGGGGTAATCAGTCTTGATGTGACCCTTTTTCTTATAACCATAACACCTCACATAAATTTAACTTTGTTGATTATCATTATTGTTATGGTGGAAAAAATTATTTCTCTTTATGAATTTTATTAGCTTCTTAGACAAGTTTTCAAGATCATAATCACTCCCAGAAGAATCATTATAAATTTCCTTAAAGTTAATGGTTTTCTTCTACTTGAATTATTTGGATTCCTTTACACATTTCATTACATATTTCATATTCATGGAAATATCATAGGTCATGAGAGACCCAATGACCTCTTAAATGATAATATTATTGTTTACTTAACTTCTTTTATTTCCATCACTTTGGGTTCCTAATAACTTAGCAAGACCCAAAGCATCTTCTTCAAAAGAATATCTGTAACATCTTGTATAAGGCCCCAACCTTAAACCTTACTTAATATTGAATTAAATGAATAATTCACATTGAGGATCTTTTCATGGTTTAGAGTTTTAGAGAATTAGGACATAACTATTACATCTCAAAATATTACAAAGTAGACACTTCTACTAAGTTTCCATAAAATAAAAACTCTTAAAAAGAAACATGTTTAGTTCCATGTTTTAGATAACATGACTTTCCCTTGATCCCATTCTTGACCCTATTCCACATTAAGTCATGTGAAAAACATTTCAAAAAAACTTGGGGTGAGCATAAAATGCTCAGTAAGGGATACAAAAAGAATGAAAACTGTTAGTTTTTGAAAACAACAAGTAAACCATGTATACTTTATCAAAGTAATACCTTTCACCTTTAGGAAGTAGTAAAAACTCTTCACTGAATAAAATATCATTACTTACCCTTTTTTAATCAAAAGATTACCATAAAACCCATATAAAGAGAACGTAACATATAAAGTTAACTTGGGACATAAACATACTTAAATGGAATAACCATACGTTCGACTTCCACACATATCACTTAATGGAATAGCCATACAATTGACTTCCATACCCAATGCATTAGAGGTCATAATGTAACCACCCATCCTGGTATTCACGACACCACCCGTCATATGGTTTATCACATAACCACCCGTAAAATGTCCAAGTACCATTATAAAATCATAATAGAAAAAAAATATAATGGAAAGAAAACATTTCCACACTTTGATCACAATATATCACTTAAATATATTGACATAACAAATCCATTATAAAAACCATTTTCAATACCAAAATACATAAAAGAGTATATGGTATCTATTTCATTTTAAAAAAAAATTACGGCTTGTAGAGGAAGCCAAAGACCAAATAATACTCACGGCAGCGGAAAAGGTCATTGTCACCGCATATGTTAAGAGAAACATTCCTTTTTGTCGTTTAGTAAAATGCTTCATATAAAAAGATTCCTTTTGAATAAAATTATAAGTCAAAGGGGTTTATACACCATATAAAAGAAAGTTGTGTATAAAACAAAATATGCCTCAATGAAATGAGATTGAGACGAAGTCCCTTACAAATACGGTATCCTTGGATTAAGGATAAATCAATGACATAATTATGTGTGAAAAAAGAATTCACAAAATATAAGTGGATATTATGTGTAAAAAAATCAGAGTTCATTCACACATATTCATATAATGACATATTCAAGGAGTACAAGTTTATCCCAAAGAATCAAAATTGGGTTAAGAAGTTCCCTTGAAAAAATTCGATAGCCTAACGGCGTCACTTCAAAATTCAGAAAAAGAGTTGATGAGAGAGACAATGGTATCTCATCACTTGAACATAAAATTTACATCAATAAGGATATAGAAGAACATATCCCAACATAATAGTATGTGAATTAAAAAACATAACAAAATAAGTCTTTTAAAAAAGGAGGGTGAAATGTTCCCTTACCGACTTGAGTAACTTTTGAAACGTACACCCCATTGAAGAAGGGTCATACAATGAATGTGTAAATACCCATAAATGAAATTATATTACATAAAGAGTATAATAATGGGAATTATATACAACACTCAAAGTAAATGGTGGCAAATGAAGCATAAATCTCATAGGACTAAAAGTGAGATGAAAAATCCCTTACGAAAACTCGGCAGCCTAACGACGCCACTTAAAACATCAAAAAATGGATTGATGAGATCAAATAGGGTCTCTCATCATATTAAAATAAAATGTACAGAAAGAGGAATATAAAATAACAACCCCCATCATAAAAAAGAGGAGCTTAAAATAAGTGACATAAAGGAGAGTACTTGAAAAGAAAGAGAGAGGTTAGATCTCTTACGAAAATTCGATAGCCTAACGACGCCACACAAAACTTCCAAAATGGATTGGTGAGATAAAATAGGGTCTCTCATCATATGAACATAAAAATTATAGTAGGATTAATATAAAATAACATCCCAATCATAAGAAAGATGAGCTTAAAAGGAATGATATAAAAGAGTGTACTTAAAAAGAAAGAGAGGGGTAGGATCCCTTACCTCAAGTCCGACTTGTCTTGTTCGTTTCTTTATATTACTAAATAATAATCTTTGGTCAATTTATAATTTCTTAAGGACCTATTTTAGAGATTATTATTCAGTTCATATTACATTTTATAATGTTATAATAATTGGTTAATAATGTGAGTTCATATCAGACGTTTTTGTCGATGTTTGGTACATGAGTCAAAAATGAACTTGTTTGAAGATGATTGTCCATGAAGTTATAAGTAACTAATCTCCAGAATAGTATTAATGATTTAAATATCATATATATCCAGTAAATATTAATTTTATACTACTCCATAACATTTGGAGATAAAAATAAATGAAATGCACCGTTCATGGAGACGGTAGGTCGTACGTACGCATGAACGCTACTTCCATTTCTTTTTCATATTAATGTAATTAAAAATAATTGAGATATATATATATATTATAATTCCAGTATAATATATATGTTATATAGGTCACATATTTTCATTAATTTCATTCTTTATACATTCCATGTATTGCGTGAACGGGTCACATCACTTGAGGGGGCGGTAGTCCACACTTCCTCGTATGAAATCATCGCATTTGCACAACATAAAAAGCATAAAGGAATGTTTTAAATATAAAATTAAGAAGCATATAGAAAACATAAATACCATATATATCATATATAAAATATAGTGACATAATAATGGCCACCATGAAAGGTGTTAAGAGAATATTGAACAATCATCATTTCGTGAGGTAGAAATTCGCCATCCACAGAAACAGTATGTTATTCAACCATTAGAAGAAGGTGTGTGTAAGTGTATCTCGAATCCTTCACATAACAACATACTAGTATATTGAAGATATCTGTGTTGTTACAAAAGAAAGGAATAAAAAGAGTTTAGAGGGTTGGAGAAGCAAAATAAAACATAAGAACACAAGAGAGGACACTACCTTTAAATCTGGTAACTCTCTTTGATTTGAGCTCAAAGGCTTCCTTGGAAAGGATTATTCCCAAAGTGAGGCTTCAATGATTAAGAGAGGGATGTGGAGAGATGAAATGGGTAGGGTTTGGCCGAGCCAAAGGCTTGAGAGGTGTGTGTAAGGTGGTAGATGTGGGGGCCTTTTATAAGAGGAGAGGAGGGGCACTCTTGGAAAGTCAAAAAAGTTACATTATTTTCAAATGAGTTTCGGATTTTAAAGGTCACACATTGATATATTTTGAGGATAAGGTGATAAGGGTTCTAAATCAATCCATAAAATAGGTTTTTGACATGTTTAGGTCTTATATTTTACATTATCCTTTCATTTTATTTAAATCGTTAAATAATGAGGTAATCGCTGCATCATCATGATGCCATAAATAAGTTAATTTATAAAATGTCTAAAAATTATAAAAAAAATACCATGATGTAGGAAATATTTTTATCTTTCAAATGAATATTTATAGTCAATAATATGACTTGTATAACCCCATTTAACAATTATTTTAGTAAAACAACTCATGTTTGTGATATTTTTATTTTAACTTTAAATAAAACGTTATTTATGTCATTTTCCTACCAAAGTGGCTCCATGGGGTCCCCAAGTTGACCCATGGATTTTATTTGTCTGACATGACACATCCAATAAGGGTAGGATATGTGTCTAGGTCATTTAATATTATTAAAACATTATTTTTACCTTAAACTACACTAATTACCCCTAATCGCGATTAAAAACTTAAAAGTTACTATTCACCAAAAAATTATTTTAATTCCATTGAACCACATTTTACTTCTTAATGAAAACCATTTATGTCAGATTTTTGAAATTAAAAACATATAGGTGGAAAAATTTCATTTAAATGGAAAATCAGTTTTTATAAGTACCACTTAGTGGTTTCACTATTCATCAAAAATTGAAGTTTTTCAGAAAAATACCAAAACTTCACCCTAAGCTATATTTGATATTACGAATTCAAAAATGAAGTGTATTTTACAAAATTCAAAACATATAAGTTTCATTAATTAATTTAATAATTAATTCCCGATGTCAGAGCAAATAACGTGTTTTTATGAAACAATTATATCAAAAGATTGACACTAGTTTAAGTCCGATTTCAAAGTGCAATTAATTCCAATGACCAAAATTGGATTAAATGGTAAAAATATATTCTAATTGAACTTTAAAACCAATTAAAAATATAATCTAATCATATAAATAAATTAGATTAAAAATATGTTTTGAATTAAAATACAACAATTTTCACTATTCATTAAAAAATGAACTTTATCGGAAAAATACCAAAAATTTACACAAAGTAAATTTTGATGTCCCAATTCTAAAGAAGAATTTTATTTTGTCAAATATAACACATAAAATTTTCAAAAAGTGGATTTAAAAGAGGTTCTCCATCAAAAGGCGGTTAATCGACCTTTTAAAGAATATTAGAATGTTTACGCTTAAAATTGGATTCATTCGTATTTTTAATCCTATAACATTTATTGTAAAAAGTAAAAATATTTGACATAAATATATAATCATTTTGTAGTTAGTTCTGTTCATTCCTGCCATTACAACAGCTAGGCGTTAACTACAATTTAAAATAATATTATTTTATTATTAGAGTGCAACGTAAGATTCCCAAGAAACTCGTTGTTGCGTATTGGGTATGCCATCGAGCATAGCATCCCCTTTAAAGTTATATCAATATTTTATTCACAAATATGGATAAATTTGAAAATTTCATATTCTTTATTTACCTGGGGTGTTACATCTTGAGATTTTATGATATATATTATTTAAAATTAATTTAAATTATTTAATGGATCACATTACATGATATACATAGTTTATCTTGAATTACACACAAAACTAAATTTATCTTGTGTTTCATGAAAAATTTACTACCTTTGATGACTTATGTTACGCACAAGACCAAGTCTTACTGGAAAATAATATACTATTAATATTATTATGATATTTATCACCTAGACATTGGAATTAAGTGAATGAAAGAGATTAACTAAATTGTGAAATTATAGTTTACACATGATTATGATATGAATTCATTGGTTACCAATTAATTATAAATGAAAATAAAAACCAATTAAATATAAAGGATGTAACATCCTATATAATGATAAAATAAGACTTTCTCATATTTTTTAATATTTATGAATTAGATATTAATTTTAATTTAAAAGGTATTCTATGTATAATATAATACCCGAAACAAAATAATGTATTTCTCTAAAATCTTGCATTTCACACAAGACTATGTTATACCGAACAATAATTCACTAATAATATTATTATTTAAAATGGCCGTTTTCCACCTTTTAATGGAAAGAATACTTTAAAAATAAAATTTGAAACATTTATAATATTTATATGAAAAAATAAACTTAAATTTTTAAATAAAAATATCAAAATTTTCTTTGGGTGATTTTTTGGTATTTTTTTGAGAACATTCATATTTTGATGAATAGTGAATAATACTGAATTTTAGTTCAAAACCGCCTTTTCATCCAATTTATTTATATAGTTAAATAATGATTTTTAATTGGGTTTAAAGTATTATTAGATAAATTTTATATCATTTAAATCAATTTAGGTCATTGAAAACAATTTCACATTGAATTTAGATATAAAAACTTAGCAAACTTTTGAACATTTATACATTAAAAACCTACCTTTTTCATCCCGTCCATGAGATTAATTTTAAATTAATTTCTGACACTTTTGTAATTGGAATTTGGAAAAATGTATTCCATATTTGGAATAAAAATAATTTATAATTTGTAATAGGTTCATCTTAGTTTTTTTACAAAACATATTAGTGAAACTAATTAAAATTAATTTCCGTGATTAAGGTAAAAATATAATTAGTGGTTAAACTTTAATATTTAGAGTCTAAATGGCCTAGAAACTTGTAAAAAACCCATTATATAGACATTATTCTAAAATATAACCTATTTTATATAATTATGATCATTATTTAAGGCACATGTTGTAAGAGAGACCTCTTAATAGTGTTTACCTTTGTATATTTATAATAATGCCACTCTCCCTCCACTATAAAAAGGCTGGCACGCGTGTCGCAGCGCGTCCAATTTGCAAATTTTAATAACCGACTGGCTACTGTAAAAGTGGCGAGCAGGGTCGAACCACAGAGAGCACGGAATCTAGTTCACTAAAAATATTTTGTTGGACAATGTTTAGACGGACAAGGTTTGAGGGGATTCCTATTTTTGAGTTTTTTTATTAAACTAAAAGGTGAGAAGACAAAAGATAAAAAGAAAATTACAAATGAGAATGATGATGGACTCTAAGTCAACAAAATGTGTCGGGGATGCTGGTGTCACAATTAAATTATCACGCAGACATGCAAAATATTCTTTTATGTGATTAAATATTTATTCTGTTTAGTTATCGTCAGTTCCAAAAATATAATCATTTTTTATATGCTCAATTTAAAATTCCCAATTTATTTAAAGTCCCGTTCTCTGGTGTCATAAATAAATTAGGAAATTCGTTCAAGTCCCGAACTATACAACGAAATGACACAACCCGTTTCTCACAAAGTTATGTCACCAATTTTCACTTACCATCGGTCAACGCGGTTTACCTTCTCGGACTGCCGTGTCAACTTATAATTAAAAGGGACAGTTTTAATTTCAGTAATTAATTTAGTGCAAAAATAATTTAAACAGATAAATATTCAATTAAAATAAATTTAATTGACAATTAATCACCAAACAATATGTTGCATGGCATGCGCAATAATTTTTATTAATCAACCAACATCCCGACACTAATAAAATTACCCCGACATCACACTAAAATAATAAACGCAATAAAATGATATGTCATGTGGATTAACACTGCGTTACCGATGAAATGATCGTGTCTGTCTCTATTTATGACGCGCGTAGCAACCCTCGGCACATGATGATGTCACGTACCAACTTCGCGACCACCGGAACAAAAGATGTGGGTGATGAAGCGGATGTTGGTCTGTTGCAGTGACCGTGGTGGCTTCTCCTCACTTTGGTGATTGGTGCGCGGTGTGAGGAGGAAGATGCAGCGTGAGGAGGCTGAGGGTTCTGGCGTGAAAACGTGGATGTGCAGCAGATGAGGTCGTCTTCTTGTGGTGACTGTTGCAGGGAAACAAAGACCTACAAAGAATAGAGGAGAATAGTGTGGGGCGACGGGATAGAAGTGGAGAGGAGAATAGTGGGGCGGCGGGTTAGGCAAGGGAGAGGGGTGTTGGGCGAGTGGAGAGGGGGTCGGGTGAGGAGAGGGGTGGCTGGGTTCAGGGGAGAGGATGAGGCGGGGTGGCTGTGCGGGATTAGGAGGAGAGGCGAGAGGCAGGATAGATGGGCAGAGGCGGGGCGATGGGGAGGAGCTGGGGAAGCAGGGCAGTAGGGTGCGACGGGGTGATGGGGAGAGCGAGGGTCGTGGGGTGAGGGAGAGTGGGGTGGCGGGATAGAGAGCGGGGCGAGAGAGAGAGGGTCCAGGCGGGGAGATGTGGGCGTGGGTAGGGGTGCGGGTTGGGTGGGGGAGTGCGGCGAGGAGAGGGTGGCGGGTACGGGGGTTAGAGGAGATAAGGGGGGGGGGCAGCGGAAGAAAAGGGAGAGGGTGAGGGGAGAGCGGGTCAGGGGGGGTGAGGGAAAAAAGGGGGGGGGGAACAAATTTCAAATTTCAAAATAAAAATAAAAATAAAAATAACTATTAAAAATAAATTAGTATAAATAGAGTTATATTTATATTTATAATTAATTAATAAACTAAAAGTAATATTAGAGTAATATGAAATGTTAATAAAATAAAATTCTAAAAAAAATGAAAATAAATAACTAATGTTCATATAATACTAACTAAAAACTATAAAAACAAATAAAATATTTAAAATACTACAAAAAGAACCTAAAAGCACAAGAATGGTTAAAACTAAATGAAAATAAATAAAAAAATGTTAGTAACATCCATGTACATCAAATCCCCGACACTTAAACTTTTGCACTCCTGGGAAAAACAATCAGAAAGAAAACACAAGTGATAGGATATAGATCAAAACATCAAAATTACAAGTTCAAAATTTGTCAATCTCTTTTCTCATAATATATCATGCTTCATTTAAAACTTCAGTTTCAAAAAATTTTTCTTTCACTTGCATTTTTTCAAAACAAGTACGTGCACTCATTCATCATGTGACCTACCTCACCATCACTCTCATCTCTAAAAAACATTTGATCAAAGTTTTTTCTCAGTTCTCATACACATGCAGGCTTACCATAGGCTTGCCCTGAATTTCATATCTCCACTAGTGGAAATCAAAATAATGCACCAATCTCAAGGACTTTACATGAGGTTCAAATGTTTCTGAAGCTGTGGGACGGTGGGTAAAAAAAATTGACATTTTTTTTGGTAAAAAGGAGGGTTGAATCTTGAAATAAATGAATGATAAGTCAATCCAAATGTCTCCCTCAAACTCTCGCTCCCCCACACTTAAAACATTGTTTGTCCCCAAGCATACGATAAGCCAATGTTTCGTTTTTTTTAAGACACAACTCACTCACATAATATGGTCAGAAAAAACTGGTGAGTTTTAACTCAAAAACCCCATGGAAAAGGTGTCAGACAATAAACCCAAAGAATGGTACACAAGCAGCGTATATGCTGTAATATCTCAATGAAGGTAGGTCATATAGAAAACTCTCTAGTTCCTGGAGTAATGGATCATCACTTTAATAGGTATCCCTAAAGTCGAGGGTTACCGCGTAATGACCACCAATGTACTCATTGTTGGAACTGAAAAGGGTTCTATATTCCTATATCAAAATAATATGAAATGAATGTCGCTACTGTGAAAAAGAACTCATATGATCAGGATGGAATAATGTCAATCCATGTACATCAAATGACTCACTGCCCCTCGAAGAACCCTCTCCATGAGTAAGTCTCTCTCCCCCACACTTAGATTGAAATCATCATGCAAAAATTCAAGAAATTGGTAGGGAAGGGTATCGGCTTGGGCTCATCCTAAAAGGCTCCTGCATGGCTTCTAAGGGATATACTAAGGAGAAAATGTTTGGGTGGCTAAGTGGGTCAACGAGGATAAAATATCAAACAGATGCCTCGATAATTTTAGTGCAACTTTCAAAAATTCCTATCGCTTTGATGGAAAAACATGGCAAGTTCTAGAAGACAAAACATGGTTGAGATTCCCTCAAGAAAAAGAGAAATAAGAGATTATTTTGAAATGGATTAGAGTCCTCATGGGTATGGAAATATAATGTTGGACAACACAGATTAGAATGAGTGCAAATAAGTGTCTCAAAAATATTCAAGTTTTTGAAAAACATTCGAAGCATGAAATAATATCAGCAATCATCTAAGTCATGAGATCAAGGATTAAAGAAATCCAGAACAAGAATCAGGTGCTCAAACTGCCTAGGGACACAAGTAGTATGTTCCCGACTGGGTTGCGATAAAAATACAACAGTTCTTATGTGGGTTCATGAATGACAGGAGTGTTAGTATTTTTTTTTCACATGGTGTTTTTGGAAGCAGAAAATATGGCGAAAATTAAAACACTTCCCTGTGTAAGTGCAGATAGATTCGGAGAGGCTGCCTGTATCCGATGAAGTTCCAGAAATGATGTACCTGTAAAATCTACATATGGACAACACATACCCGCATCATATCATAAAGATAACACCAAGAATCATCTAAATAGAAGTAGAGATGCAGAAGAGTGACAGGTGCATACAAATATCAGGAGGAGCTAAAAAAAATCACACATGCCATGTTTTTTTTTCAAACAAATTAGAACAGGTAAAAGGAGAAAAGGGGGGGGGGGGGAATGAAACTGGAACATGGGTTGCCTCCTAGGAAGTGCTAAGTTTGACGTCTTCAGCCAGACGGATGGACAATGTTCAATCATCTTGGTCCATCAGCTCAGAATTCCTCTACCTCTTACGAGAACTAGTGGCTGTGTCCTCGATCTCACGGGGACGCTTGGTGGGATTAACCACCTCCGGAGCAAAGTGAGCGTGAAGCTGGTGAGGGAGGAACGGAATCTGTGCTCTTTGTGGTGGTGCTGGATGCTGAGCACGAATCTCCAGTGAAAGTTCCTCAAGCCGGCGCTCGATATCAGCCAACTCCTGAGTCATCCGTCGTACTAAGTCAGAGGGAGACGGAACAAGCGCATCGATGACCACAGAAGAATCAGAAGAGCTAGACATTTTTTTAGCTGCATTCACAAAGAAGATAGAGAGATAGAGATAGAGTAAGAAAACAAAGATCAAAGAATGAATAAGCAGTCGGGTTGCCTCCCGATCAGCGCTAAGTTTTACGTCTTCAGCCAGACGGATGACTTCTAATTGCAATTGTAGTTCTTCAATGATGCCTATTTTATCCGAAGTGTGGTAAAGTTTAAGGCGTTGACCATTTAATTTGAATGGGGGCATCTTCCCATCAGAAATTTCAACAGCACCATGTGGATAAACAATTGTGACGGTGTAAGGACCTGACCACTTCGATTTGAGTTTTCCATCCATGATTCGAAGTCGTGAGTTGAAGAGGAGAACTTTGTCTCCTGTTGAAAAATTTCCTTGTTGGATCCGTTTGTTATGCCAGGCTCGAGTTTTCTCTTTGTAAATCAAAGCATTGTCATATGCTTCTCTCCTCATCTCATCCAGTTCATTCATTTGTAGAAAACGCTTCTCTTGGGCAGTTTTGAGATCAAAATTCAGTTTCTTCACAGCCCAATAAGCTTTATGTTCCAATTCTACAGGTAAGTGGCAGGTTTTCCCAAAGACCAACCTATATGGGGACATTCCAATGGGTGTCTTGTAGGAAGTTCTGTAGGCCCATAGTGCATCATCAAGTTTGGTGACCCAATCTTTCCTAGATGTACTTATAGTTTTCTCCAAAATACCCTTAATTTATCGGTTTGAAACCTCAGCTTGGCTATTGGTCTGTGGGTGGTATGGGGTGCTCATGTAGTGGTGACATCCATGGTGAGTCATTAGCTTCCGAAACAGCACATTATTGAAGTGGGTACCACGGTCACTAATGATGAGACTTGGAATTCCGAACCGGGTAAAAATGTGTTGCTTCAAAAATTTAATGACGACTCGAGCAGTATTTTCCGAGAATGCCTCAGCTTCCACCCATTTTGACACATAGTCCACACAGACAAGGATATAGGATTTACCAAAATATTTAGGAAAAGGACCCATGAAGTTAATTCCCCATATGTCAAAAATTTCAATTCCCATGATTGAGTGTTGTGACATTTCGCGCTTCCATCTTATACCCCCGGTTCTTTGGCATTTGTCACAATTCATGACGAATTCACGAATATCACGATTCATGGTCGGCCAGTACAAACCACATTGTAACACCTTGCTGATTGTTCGATGAATCCCATGGTGTCCTCCAGCTTCTACAGTATGGCATAAGTTCAAAACACTCTCCACTTCTTCTTCAGGGATGCATATTCTTATCATTCCATCCGCACAGTCTTTGAAAAGTAAAGGATCATCCTAGTAGTAATGTCGTGATTCATTCAGAAATATTTTCCTCTGTTCCTTTGATAAATATGGATGTATCACACCTGAAGCTAAGTAGTTCACGAAATCATCATACCAAGGTGTGATTGTCTCAATGGCATAGAGTTGTTCGTCAGGAAATGTTTCAGTGATTAGTTCGACATTGATTTCACTTGTGTCATGGTCGAGGCGTGATAAATGATCAGCAACGACGTTCTCTGTTCCCTTTTTGTCCTTGAATTCAATGTCAAATTCCTGAAGTAACAGTATCCATCAAATGAGTCTCGGTTTTGCATCTTTCTTGGCCATTAGATACCGAAGTGCAGCGTGATCCGTATAGACAGTGACTTTTGAGAACAACAGATGGGATCGAAATTTATCAAAGGCAAAAACAACTGCTAGCAGCTCTTTTTCAGTTGTTGTGTAGTTATGTTGGGCCTCATTCAATGTTCGGATAGCATAGTAGATTGGCCTAAAGATCTTTTCTTTTCTTTTCCCCAAGGAAGCTCCAACTGCCCAGTCACTAGCGTCACACATTAACTCGAATGGTTTCTCCCAATCAGGTGAAATCATTATTGGGGCTTCAACCAAACGCTGCCTTAATAATTTAAATGCTTCCTGACATTCAGGGCCAAAGTGGAACGTGACATCTTTTCCCAATAGATTCGTAAGGGGTCGGGCAATAATAGAGAAATCCTTGATGAAGCGTCTATAGAATCCAACGTGCCCAAGAAAACCTCGAATGGAACGAACTGAAGAAGGCATGGGTAACTCAAAAATTGTACTAATCTTTGCGGAGTCAACTTCAATTCCTTTCTTTGAAATTTGATGGCCTAAGACTATTCCACTTTGGACCATGAAGTGTGACTTTTCCCAATTAAGTACCAGATTCTTTTCTTCGCATCTTGCCAAAACCTTATCCAAATGTTCTAGACAGTCATCAAAATAATTTCCATACACTGAGAAGTCATCCATGAAAATTTCCAAGAACTCTTCAATCATGTCATGGAACATTGCCATCATGCATCGTTGAAATGTGGCTGGAGCATTACAAATTCCAAAAGGCATTCGCCTATAAGCAAATGTACCATATGGACAAGTGAACGTGCTTTTTTCTTGATCCTCTGGTGTCACTGCTATTTGATTATAGCCCGAGTATCCATCCAGAAAAAAGTAGTAATCTCGTCCTGCCAATCGTTCAAGGATTTGATCAATAAAGGGTAATGGGAAGTGATCCTTTCTAGTGGCATCATTCAATTTCCGATAGTCGACGCACACTCTCCATCCAGTCACTGTTCTTGTGGTTATCAATTCTCCTTTATCATTCTCAACTACTGTGGTTCCACCCTTTTTAGGTACCACTTGCAACGGGCTAACCCACTGACTGTCGGAGATTGGAAAAATTAAACCGGCATCAAGAAGTTTAATGACTTCTTTCTTGACTACTTCTTTCATGGGAGGTGTCAAGCGTCGTTGTGGTTGCCTGCAGGGTTTTGAATTATCTTCCATATGTATTCTGTGAGTACAGATGGCAGTACTTATACCTTTTAGATCAGCAATCGTCCAACCTATTGCTGGTTTCCTTTGTGACAGGACATTGAGAAATTTGCTCTCTTGTTCACTCGAAAGATTGGCATTTATGATGACTGGTAAGGTGTTTAAATCTCCCAAGTAGCTATATCTCAGGTTTGATGGAAGAGGTTTAAGCTCAAGTGTTGGGGGCTTTTCAAGTGATGGAGTAAGTGAAGTGAATTCATGTCTATCTAAAGGCTTGACTATATTCCTGATGAATTCCACTTCCTCGATTGATTCAGTGAACTCTTTATTTTCTTTGTGCAAATCTGCGAGGTCCAGCACATCGCTTGCAAACTCATCCCATTATTCAATCGTATCCAGGAAATGACAGTCTGCTACAGATGGTTTTTCCATGGCCTTTAGGACATCAAATGTTATGTTCTCATCCCCAATTCTAAAAATTAACTTTCCCTCTTGGACATCAACCAGTGCTCTGCATGTTGCCAAGAAGGGTCTCCCGAGAATGAGTGGGACGTCCTTATCTTCTTCCATATCGAGGACAATGAAGTCAGCAGGGAAGTAATATTTATCAACCTTGACAAGAACGTCCTCTAGAATCCCTCGAGGATGCTTCACTGCTCGGTCAGCCATTTGCAAGGCGACTCTCATTGGCTTTAATTCGGTGATGCCCAGTTCTTCAAGGATTCTAGAAGGCATGAGATTGACACTAGCTCCGAGGTCGCACAAAGCTCTTCCGAATTGACATCCTCCAATATTGCAAGGAATAGTGAAACTCCCAGGGTCTCTTAGTTTTGGAGGTATGGATCTGGGTATGACCGCTGAACATTCCTCGTGCATTATGACTGTTCCCACATCATCTAATTTTCTTCTTTTTGACAGAAGTTCTTTGAGAAATTTGGCATAGTGGGGCATTTGTGTGATGGCTTCCGCAAAAGGAATATTTATTTGAAGCTTTTTGAACATCTCCATGAATTTTGAAAATTGAACATCCAACTTCCTTTTCTTCAGTCTTTGTGGAAATGGAGGAGGTGGTATGTGGGATTTCTCTCTTTCGTTGAGTGCCTCATTTTCCTTCTCCTTTCTTGCCTTTTCATTCTTTGCAAGTTTGTTTTGATCTTCCTCCTCTTTGGGTTTAAGTTGGATTGCTTTGTTTGTTGAGTCGCCATTTTCAGTGGAAGATATAGGCGTCTCATCTTTTGGTTGAACATCAGGCTTTTGGTGCTCTGGTAACTGTGTGCCACTTCGCAATATGATGGCTTTTTCTTCTTCTCTTGGGTTGACTCTTGTGTTTCTTGGTAGAGTTCCTTGCTGTCGGTTTTGCATTTGTGCGGCTAACTGACCGACTTGATTTTCAATGTTGCTCATGGAAGCCTGTAAGTTTTGGATTGCCATCTCTTGTGATTCAAACCGTGATTGATTGGACATCATTAACTTTGCTATAGTTTCTCCCCAATCTTTTTGACCTTGTGTTGCAGCAGGGGCGCAGTACGTTGTTTGCTTTTGCTCCTTATACTGCTGTTGCTGATGGAACGGTGGTCGATATTTCTGTTGAGACCCTTGATCTTGTGGTTGCATGTCGGGTCTGAAGGTAGGTTGAGCAGTGAATCCAGGTGGACCCATGTTATGGTTCATTGGCTGAGTAGCCACTGGTTCCTTACAACCTTGATTTTGGGTATTGCCTTGCCAGTTTGTGTTGTAATTGTTCCCATAATTTCCACGGTTATAATTAACGAAGTTAGCTTCAGACATCTTGGTCTCTGTAGTGTTATATGGACACATGGAATAATCATGAGGACCACCACAGTGTGGACAGTGTTCAGCTTGCACAACATGGACTGGCTTAGGCGGGTTTATTGACAAGTTTTCAATCCTCTTGTTGAGAGCTTCAAATTGTGCAGCCATGAATGTCTGAGTATCAACGTGATGCACTCCTGCCTTTCGTCTTGAAAAATCTTCTGGCCACTGGAAACTGTGTTCGGCCATGTTTTGAATCAATATGTACAGGTCCTCCGGATCCATTTCCATGAACGCGTTTCCAGTAGCTATGTTGATGGCAGACTTACTCTCGGATTGAAGTCCATAGTAGAAAGCTTGCAGCTGGTTTGCCAACTTCATCCCATGATGGGGACAATGTCTTAACATGGACTTGAATCTTTCCCAAGATTCTCATAACGATTCGTATTCACTTTGACAAAAGGAGTCGAGGTCTCTCTTGTTTTTCAAAGATTGAGCTGTTGTGTAATATCGATCAAGGAATTTTCTTCTCAACACTTCCCATGTGAAAACTGTTTCGGGGTCGAGACTCTCCAACCAGTCCTTTGCTTTCCCTTGCAACGAAAATGGAAACAGTCGTAGGATCAACACATCATCCGTTACTCCGTTATATTTAAATGTGTCACAGACTTCAAGAAATCTGTTCACATGCATATAAGGGTCTTCGCTGCTCAATCCATGAAACTGTGCATGTTGTTGGAGTAGATTGATCGTGGACGGCTTCAATTCAAATTGCGTTGCTTGAATTCTAGGTCCTGTTATACCTGAGCTCATTCCGACTGTGTTGGGTCGCAACTCCTGTCTCATAGTAGTCCGAGGTCGTTGATTATCGAGACGGTTTTGGAAAAGTGGATGGACTTGTCCACTAGGAAGTGTTGGAATATGAGTTTCAACGCTTTCCGCAGGTGGATGCATTGCGTTTGCAGATGAGGTACCAACTTGTTCTTTTCCCTTTCTTTGATGTTCAAGTTGTGGATCAAGGGGTGTGTCGTTCTTTGACGGATCAGAAGTACGAGTGTTCACCATTTAGGCGAACAATGCCTAAAGCAAGGTCTACTTGAAATTTTCTTAATGCTAGACGTGCGCGTGCTCCCCGGCAACGGCGCCCGAAATTTGGAACGCGTGTCGCAGCGCGTCCAATTTTCAAATTTTAATAACCGACTGGCTACTGTAAAAGTGGCGAGCAGGGTCGAACCACAGAGAGCACGGAATCTAGTTCACTAAAAATATTTTGTTGGACAATGTTTAGACGGACAAGGTTTGAGGGGATTCCTATTTTTGAGTTTTTTTTTATTAAACTAAAAGGTGAGAAGACAAAAGATAAAAATAAAATTACAAATGAGAATGATGATGGACTCTAAGTCAACAAAATGTGTCGGGGATGCTGGTGTCACAATTAAATTATCACGCAGACATGCAAAATATTCTTTTATGTGATTAAATATTTATTCTGTTTAGTTATCGTCAGTTCCAAAAATATAATCATTTTTTAGATGCTCAATTTAAAATTCCCAATTTATTTAAAGTCCCGTTCTCTGGTGTCATAAATAAATTAGGAAATTCGTTCAAGTCCCGAACTATACAGCGAAATGACACAACCCGTTTCTCACAAAGTTATGTCACCAATTTCACTTACCATCGGTCAACGCGGTTTACCTTCTCGGACCGCCGCGTCAACTTATAATTAAAAGGGACAGTTTTAATTTCAGTAATTAATTTAGTGCAAAAATAATTTAAACAGATAAATATTCAATTAAAATAAATTTAATTGACAATTAATCACCAAACAATATGTTGCATGGCATGTGCAATAATTTTTATTAATCAACCAACATCCCGACACTAATAAAATTACCCCGACATCACACTGAAATAATAAACGGAATAAAATGATATGTCATGTGGATTAACACTGCGTTACCGATGAAATGATCGTGTCTGTCTATATTTCTGACGCGCGTAGCAACCCTCGGCACATGATGATGTCACGTACCAACTTCGCGACCACCGGAACAAAAGATGTGGGTGATGAAGCGGATGTTGGTCTGTTGCAGCGACCGTGGTGGCTTCTCCTCACTTTGGTGATTGGTGCGCGGTGTGAGGAGGAAGATGCAGCGTGAGGAGGCTGAGGGTTCTGGCGTGAAAACGTGGATGTGCAGCAGATGAGGTCGTCTTCTTGTGGTGACTGTTGCAGGGAAACAAAGACCTACAAAGAATAGAGGAGAATAGTGTGGGGCGACGGGATAGAAGTGGAGAGGAGAATAGTGGGGCGGCGGGTTAGGCAAGGGAGAGGGGTGTTGGGAGAGTGGAGAGGGGGTCGGGTGAGGAGAGGGGTGGATGGGTTCAGGGGAGAGGATGAGGCGGGGTGGCTGTGCGGGATTAGGAGGAGAGGCGAGAGGCAGGATAGATGGGCAGAGGCGGGGTGATGGGGAGGAGCTGTGGAAGCAGGGCAGTAGGGCGCGACGAGGTGATGGGGAGAGTGAGGGTCGTGGGGTGAGGGAGAGTGGGGTGGCGGGATAGAGAGCGGGGCGAGAGAGAGAGGGTCCAGGCGGGGAGATGGGGGCGCGGGTAGGGGTTCGGGTTGGGTGGGGGAGTGCGGCGAGGAGAGGGTGGCGGGTACGGGGGTTAGAGGAGATAAGGGGGGGGGGCAGCGGAAGAAAAGGGAGAGGGTGAGGGGAGAGCGGGTCAAGGGGGGGGGGGTGGCGGCGGGTGAGGGAAAAAAAGGAAAAAAAAAACAAATTTCAAATTTCAAAATAAAAATAAAAATAAAAATAACTAATAAAAATAAATTAGTATAAATAGAATTATATTTATATTTATAATTAATTAATAAACTAAAAGTAATATTAGAGTAATATGAAATGTTAATAAAATAAAATTCTAAAAAAATGAAAATAAATAACTAATGTTCATATAATACTAACTAAAAACTATAAGAACAAATAAAATATTTAAAATACTACAAAAAGAACCTAAAAGCACAAGAATGGTTAAAACTAAACGAAAATAAATAAATAAATGTTAGTAACATCCATGTACATCAAAGGCATTCACCCTCGCCATTTTTTAACACCTATAAATACCATTTGAATCATAAAAACCCTTCCAAAACAATCTCCCAACATCCCTAAACTCACCCTATAAGCCTTACTTTGGGAATAAATTCAACCAAGAAGTCTTTTATTGCAAACCAAAAGGAGTTACTCGAAAAAAGGTAACATTCTTCAACGCGCTTCTATGTTTTATTTATTTATTCACCCCTTAAATTATTATTATTCCATTATTTTATAATAACACCAGTTTACTAAATATAATTATATGTTTTTATGTTAAGTATTTTACCTATACCTACACACACTTACATCAAATGGGAAATGAACTTACCGTTCGTGTGTATGGAGAACTATCATCTCACAAAACAATGTCATTCGTTTTTCCTTTACCACTTATCATGGTTGGTATTTATGATGAAAAATCTATTTTTATGATATATATTTTATTTATGTTTTATTAATACTTCTTTAATTTTCATATAATAAATACCTTCATGCTTCCCATTTTGTGTAAATACGATAACATCGTTTGTGGATGTGTGGACTACCGCCTCCTCAAAGAGATGTAATACGTTAAAACATTACATAGAATGTATTAAGGATGAGTTTAATTAAAAATATGTGACTTAAATAGAATATATATGATATTAATTACATAATTACCTTTCTGAAAATATAATATATCATTTTCTTTATTACCATTTGACACACTGAAAAAGTGACAACATCATTTGTGGATGTGTGGACTATCGCCTCCTCGATGCGATGTGATTGATTTTACATAAAAATAATTATATATATAACTATATATATAACTAAATAACATTTTATTTATGATATAATTTATATTTTTTTAAAGGTAAATTCTACTTAACTTCTTCCCATAAGGATAATTAAAAAATGGGAACGTTACTTATGCATACGTATGACCTACCGTCTCCATGATTGTAATGTTGGTTCATTTTTTAAACATATTTTATGATTTGTTTTAAAAGTATAATTGATGAATAAATATGATAATTATTTCATTATTATTAATATTATTCTGGATATGTTTATATAATGACCTCCTTGACCATAGTCAACCAACCTTAGTCACATTGACACATAAACCTAATATAGTCAAAACACCCGATGTAGACTTAATTGTTTAAGTATTTGTATAAAAAATTGTAATAAGTGAAGTGGAAATAATTATAAAATTACAAAATGTTCTTAATAAAGTAAATAATTAACATATGCTTATTATTCAGGAATATAAATACACACGTGACAAGTTGGACTCGAGGTAAGGGATTCCGTCTTAATCTCCTTTTATTGAGGCATTTCTTGATGATATACACATTTATTGTTTTATAAGGTGTATAAAAACCATTTGAAATTATATATCATTATTTTATATATTAAAATTTTATTTAATTTTTTTTAAATTTTAATCATTCATCGGGATTATGATTTAAACATTCAAAGTGGTATGGGACAATTTGAATGCTCAAATATTTAATTTTCAAATCTACTTTTCCAAGTCAATATTCTTGATATTATTTTACATATTTATTTATATATATATAAAAGGATTATGAAATAAATTTTATGAATAATTTTATTTTCATTAAAATATTTTCAAAAGGAACCTTTTTATGTGTCTTAAAAGGAATGTTTTGACAAATGACAAATGAAATGTCCTATTTTTAAAGTACAACGATAATGACCTTTCACGTCATTGTGAATTTTATTTGATTTTATATATTATTTTGAAAGAATATATGTTTTATTAAATAAAAAAACCTATTTCATTTTATTTTTTTAGTTTGTTATTGAAAATGGATTTTTAAAGAAAACGGTGTTTGGGTATTGAAAATGGGTTCACAAAATAAAATGGTATTTTTATATGAATATGTTTTTATATGGATTTAAATGAGTTTTTAACAGGGTTTATAATGAGATTTATTTATTCTTGATATGGTACTTGAACATTATATGAAACATTTGAGCCCTCTATAGCTTATACAAAGGATTGAGTCCCATTATAGCTCACAAGTGAGGTTGATGTAGCTTATACAAAGGGTTGATCTCCATTATAGCTCGTGAGAAATGGGTGAGACCAATATAGATTATATGAAGGTTTAAGCCCCATTAAATCTCATGGGTGAGATCAACGTAACTTATATGAAGGGTTATCCATATTATATATATCCAATGCGTTGGGTAAGGATAATGTTGGACGTAGGCCATATGATTATTCCAATTAAAAGGGTTTTGAAAGGGTTTATGTATATGATGCTCTAAGTCACAAAAAGAGGCTTGATTGCTTAATATGAGTTTTAATGATTTTACTTGAGAAAAATGTGTATTTATTATTCATGTGATTTTTTTATTTTCATATTATCAAATAAATTTTAAGATAAATGTAAATGTTATACGTATTTTCATTTTTTTACCAAACAAACAATTTCATTTCTTTTTTACATCCCTTACTATGATTTTGTGATCATACCAAGTTTTTAAAATGTTTTCACATGGTTTAAGGATGTGTAAGGTAAAGGAAGAAGTCAAGTTTGAATTCTTGGAGATTTTACCAGAAAATAATTTGTGCTTTATTTTAAAATTTTTCTATTATGGGAAAAATCAATACTGGTTGGAGGTGTCCACATTGTATTTTATAGTTTTATTATGTATGATTTATGGAATAATTATCTAAAAATATAAACATAAAAATAACCTAATTGTTTAAGAAAGTAAAATTATTGAATTAATTCAATATCATGTAATGTTTAAGGCTGGGTCTTTATAATCTCCATGTTGTGAAAATCACCAAGATATTTCCTTCAATTGTAAATGTTTGTAAATCTAATAAAAATTTTAGCACTAAATCTTTTAGAATATTTCCTATATATATCAATCCTATTATATTTTACTTTATTGGAACCCTCATGAGTAACTTCTAACAATTTACAAATTTTATAAGAGGTTTTAAACATATAAATTTTATTATATTCATTCCTATATAACCTACAATGTAGGGAATTCATCGATTTTCCATCAAATTCAAAAGCTGAAATATCATTGGGGCCCCATTTTTCTTATTCTTCTTATGTAGGGGTATAACCATGAATTATTATTTTTTATACCAAATATCATATTCTTATAATAAATTTAGACATTTTTGTTTTCCAATAACCTTAGTAAAATCCATTAAAGTATGGAACTCTATCAATTGAGTATCCTTCCTAAGTACCTTGGATATTTGAGTTAGAGGCCATATTTAAAATATCATTTCTTAAAACTTGTTAAGGATTTGAAATCATGATACCCTTTGATACTAATTATTGTTCAGATTAAATATGGAGGGGGGGGGGGGTGATTTTTTTTAAAAACTTTTTATAAATGAAAACTAAATTAGATGTAATTAAAAAATTTTAATTGATAAACTAAAATTTATAAGAGTAAAGTGCTTTTGAAATATAAATTAAAAGAAAATTTAATAAGGATTTGATAAATTATTTTGATAATAGTCTACAAAGGGATCTATACATATCATCCAACCAATAATCTTGAGAGGTTTTAGATTAAACCCATGGATTTAGTGATAGCTAATCAACCTATTACAAAAGTATAACCCCTTATTTTTATTAGTTTTAGAAAGAAACATAATATCTATTTATTTTAAATGGTTGTGGTAAGAAACCTGAATTCACCACAATTTTATTGTAGTTTTCACCAAACTCCTCACACTTAAATGGATTTGTTAACCCAATCACCCTCACTTAAGGTTATGAGCACTAAACCCCTTCACACTCAATGGTAGTGAGCACATAAGAAAATAGAAAAGAAGAGAATTTATATATTCAAGCCCTATGAATCACACTATCAATCCTAACATAAGAATACAAAAATAAAATATGATAGGAAGAGATAAAATTTTACAAGAGTGCTTGAGAATGAAACAAAGTAGCACAAGAGAGATCTAAAATTCTCTTCATGGTATCCACCCCCATCCAAGATTACTAAGAGGTGTATTTATAGACTCCAATAGTATTATAACTATTTTTTAGACTATGAGGGTCTAAAATAGATATTGGAAAGATAATAAAGGTTTCAGGTTCCACCATAAAAAACTATATTTTGAGTCTGTCTTGATGCCATCAGATAACCAGTGGGTGTCATTGGCTAGCTGGCGTGGTCTACCAAGTCGCCAGTGCTACCTGTATAGAACATGTGTTCTATCCCAACAATATCAACCATCCAATATGGACCAATGGTTATCCAATGGTACTTATAGGTGGATGGATTCAAGAAGGTCCTCCACACCCCTTTTTATCCCTCTGTTTTGTTTGGAAACTTCTTGGAATTTTTTTCTAAAATAGAGATTCTAAAATTCATGAAATAAAAAGGCTATAACCATAATTCAGTGTTTTTGATAATTAAAACCAAATAATAGAGTGAGATGTAAAATAATTATCATTATTTGGATTTCCATGGGGTGGGTAGTATGAATTGGCATAATAAAGATAATAAACCAGACTACTGAAATTGAAAGGGAATGGTGTAATTCACATGTGGTTACGAGTTTTCTTGATATTGTGGATACTGTTTAATGATATATGATTGCTATTGTATTATTCCTTATAGTAGAGTATTTATTTGATAATAAACTTTATTTGGTTAATTAATTAAATCTAGTAAATTAAAATTCTAAGTTTAATATGCCTATTTTATGCTTGACTTGATGTGTACAGCTTAGTGGCCTTAGTTGTTTGTGGCTTGGTGGCCTTGGTTGTGATGTAGCGATTCATTATGGTGGATCGTTGATAGAAATTATGTATCCTTAAAATAATATTGAAATATTTAAAATGGTTATAGAAAAATAATTTATTAGTGCAAATTGAAACTACTAACTAATTGAATAAAACTTGGTAGATGATATGTTAAATAAGATAATGGGAAATGAAACTCGAGTTGTGGCCCTTTGTGTGATGTTTGTGGTTGGATTTTATTCATTAGAGGTGATTCTTGGGGGCATGATATTAGTATTGTCCTTTTAATGACATGATATTTCAATATATATGTTCCTTAAATAAATAATACGCTTTATATCTTTCTCTATAAGAAATTCTAAACTAAAATAAAAACCATGATAAAATAAATAATATGTTTGATAACTTGTTCTACAAGAAACATTGAACTTAAATGAAAATCATGATACATTTAGATAAAAATATAAGTATTAAATATAATTTTAAAAATATTTCCATTTAATTAGTGTTATGAATAGGAGTAACAACATTATAAAATATGGGTATAATGAGAATAAAACATATTTTTAATACTTATGAAATTCAATTAGTATAGCTAAAACAACTAAGAAAATCATTTTATGATTAAAAATATATTTTTATAAAATTGGTGTTTTATTTAAAGAAAATAAGAATATTATTATTAAATAAAAATAAAATATTTTACTAATAAATTAATTATCAATAATAGTAAATAATAGTTAATATTTTAAAAATCTATTTTCCAATATGATCTGTTTTCCGCTATATTTCGAAATTTTATCTAAATATTGAATTATAAAATTTTATAAATTTAATTTTAAAAATGAATATTAGTTTTGGATTAATCATGATAATATAAGTTTAAGATGATTTTTTTTATTTTTTTAAAACATTTAATTTTTAGGTGAATAGTGAAATATACCATTTTACTAATATTGTGGATTTTCTATCATTATTATTATATAAGAATGACTTAGAAATTTATAAAACATTTTATTGATAAAATATTTATTTTATAATTGAAATTATATATTTTATAATATTAATTATAGTTTACGAACCTATATTTTATATTTTAAAACTTATGTAATATTTTTCTCAATTTTTTTAATACATTGTACAATTATTATATTAAAATTATTCTTTAACACTTTTATAAATTGATTAAAAATAAATGGATTTAAAATTTATAATCATTGGGTCTAAATTATCTAATAAAGACCAATTATTTTTAGGTATAAATATTGAGTTATCTTAGGTAAAAAATAGTTACCACAATAACAGCTTAAATGAAAAAAGTAATTATTCAAGGGATAAAGGGATTGAAAAATTTTAAAAAAATGTTTCTAATTGATTGGTTGAGATATTATTAACCTTATCTCACCCTAAAATTAATTTTTTTCTATTTTTGGAGCAAATTTACATGTTTAACATGTGCTCCCATTATATTAATTTGAAATATCTACAAAATTTCCATTCTCACCACTTATAAAAGGGGCCTATCAAAAAGCCTTCAATACCACTCTAAAGTTTTGGTTTCATCCTGAAAATTTACCTTGTTTCCTTACCCTATAATCCTATTTCATTCTATTTAGCTTCTGGTCACAAAATATTATCCTATTCCATCCATTTATAAGGTATCTTCCAAGGAAATCTCAAAGTGCTCAATGTTAATAATCATTTTTACTTAACTTCATTCCTTTATTTTTTTATTTTCCAATTATAAAATTAAAATAACTATGTAATTAAATCATTAATATTAATATTTTTAAGATTATTATTCTATGGTAATAATTATTAATCACCTTTTCTATTTTTCCCTAAAGAAAAGAGAAAATGACATCTGTGTGTGTATGGATTCCCACCTCCACAAAGAATCATGTTTGATTTTACATAACCACATGAAAAAGATGTCAATAATAAGGAATTTAATATATAATTATAATATTTATAATATATTTTAGGTTATAAAAATAATAAACCATATTTCTTCTTTCTCTTATTCTATGGGAACCAAAATTATCATTCACGTGTACGTGCGGACTAGCGTCTCCATGGAATGATTAGTTTCCATTTTTATTTTTATCATTGCCTTACATGGATGGTTATGAAAATGAGTTTAATGAATAAATATAGTGTTTATGATATTTTTAAGGTCCTTTTATGAAAAAATGGAGAACCTATTAATGATATGATCAATAAATGATCATCGTTAATTCAATCTTTTAAAACAAGTGTACCAAGAGAAAAATAATTTATTCAAATTATTTAATATTTTAAAACCCATTAATTGTTCTTAAATATCCTTTATAATTATGATATATCACTCTAATAAACACTAACTGATATCATTATGCTATTAGTGTAATGATATTGTAACTAAATCACTTCATAATTATTCATTAATCACGGTATATTTGGTTTGACCTCCTACTTGAACAATGCTACGAAATTATATCATGGATGACTATATTAGGATCACATTAGGGATGAACACACCAAGAGAATTCATGGGGGGGGGGGGAATCAGTGTGGGATTAATTTTTACCACTATAAAATTTTATCCCATTTTTATACCTCTGTCACTTATTTAGTGAATGATTATATTTTCGTAGATTTTTACAAGGTTTTCCTCCAGTGTGGATGAATACATCCTTGGTATATGGTAGTTTTTACCCCAACCCCCCACAAATTTTCTTTTATTATTAATAAAATCACAAGAAAGGGTATTTCCTTGAACACATACTCATATCACCAACCATGTACAATGTAAGCTATTTAATGTCCACAGATGCAGGATGTTGTCCTGCTCCTCTTGAAGTGATCAACAATGTAGTACAAGTATTCTTAACTTGAATACAATTAATATAATAAACTTCCTCACATGAATTAATCAAATAGATGCCTCATATTCATATAAATCAATGGGATATCTCAAAAATTTAGCAATCAAGTAGGCTTCCTATTATTCTTATTCAGTCAGAGTAATATTAATTATTCAATAGAATAGAAATATAAGAAATTATTTCCTCAATATATCATATTAACTATTGTGATTTTATCAATTCAACTGTTATTTTTCTTGGTGCATCAAATCTCTATGCAACTGAGTTACAATGCACTTTCAATATTATGTTATGAAAGATTTTACAATAAAATTTTATTTCATGTGCATGAAAACTCTTGAATAATGCATGAATATTCACAATCCTTTATGTATACACATTGTATCATGTAGGGGTCAACTCAATTTTTCTTCACATGAAATAATAAAAGTAGAAATTATATTTTTATGAGAGTACACGCACACACACACATTATTTAGAGTTATTATTATTCCTGATTGAAAATTGTTCAATATTGGTGTTTACTTGTTCATATAGAGTTATGTACATAGTATAGTTATGGTGTGTGACTCTTCTTCTTCACACAAACCAAATACAAAACTGTTTCATAAAAGTAATTTATCTTCATAGTTCCTCATTATTCATGTGAATACACTAAGACAGGTTCCTTATTTACACAATCTATTGAGTGTCTTGTGAATAAGAAAACGTACATGGGGCTGTCCTTCATGAAGTAAAATGGATCTAAGATCATTATTATTATCACAATAGATGAGTTTGGTACTTCTATTTCACATAATATAATAAGTACATGGTTTTTTCTACATACAAGATTTGTGTGGATCCTTTTCTCCACACAAAGTGTTCAAGATCTCTTCTTCACTGAAGTGGATATGTGAGGGTTAATCAGATTCTTTATTTTTCAAAGAAAATGAGAGCTTTAAAGAATTTACAGCAACATACCTTGAACTCAGATGTTATTATTTTATAGTATTTTTACACCACCCCTATCTCAAGAACAATTTTGTGTATGAGTTTTAAGTTTCATTGTAAAATAGTGGTGAGTCACGGATGTTTTCATATAACTGATGCTTTCAGTAAATTAAAATCCACACAATTTTCCTCATCTGTTTATGATTCCAAGAATTATAGCATCATCACATAGCTTCTTCCTTCATGAGAGAATTATTCACGTGATAATAATCAAATTAATAATCACAAACTCCCTTAGTGTTTGGATTCCCAAATAATTCATTATAACTACATTTTTTATCTCACTTATAGCTATTTGTTTGAATAGTTTCTTATATTAAAGACGTATATTTCACATAAGATATCTCACCATTTTTATCACAAGGATGAATACATGCTAGCTTGGGTTTTTTGGTTTGATCTGTAGCTCGATCAATGTTCACTACTAGAGATGGCCAACGTTGAAGGATGACATCGAGGGCCTCGATAGGTTGAAGATGATGCGTGGGAGATCTATGGATTACTAGATCAATGCCTGATCGAACTTATGATCTTATTTATGAATATTTTTAATATGGTAATGGTGTATGCATTTGGATCTCATCCCATATTGCTTCCTATTTTGGTTTTTGGGTGCTTAATAATAATTCACAATTCTCATACTTTCTCAAGCCGACTATGGGGTTTGACACCCATAACACTTGAACACTATGCCCTCATGGGCAACTCCTCACCCACATAGCCCATTGGGAATCCTTTCAGGTGATATGTGACCATTCCCCCATGGGCGGTATTCCTGCCCTCATGCCTCCATTGCTTCCCATGCTTGGGATGATTCCCACATGGTTGAGCCATCTCTTCCATAAGTGGTTGAGTTGGCCCACATGGGTGGATTTGGTTGGACCATTTTTTGCATAAAGAACCATATATATATATACATTTAGTAACTACTAATAATGAAATTTAAAACTCCAAAGATTATTTAACATAATATTAATGAAAACATAAATGTAGTCTCTCTTTTTTTCATGGACTTCAAGTTCCCTTACACAAATAAGTATTTTCATGAACTTAATAGAAATCCTCATGCAATAATTAGATATTAGCTTATACTTCATTTCAAATTACTAAAACTTCATTTAATTAGAAACACCATTGTATAGATAATTCCCATTCTTCATTTTTGTAGAAAATGTTCACCACATTAGCACATGTTTTTAAATAAATGAAGACCAGTTCATCAATCACCAGACTTACATAGATAATTGTTCGAGCATGACATCCAATTACATTAAATGGATCCATAAAATTTTTCCAAACATCACCACTTCATCTAAAATATTATATGACATTTGAACTTTTCAAGGATGGATATTATTGAAATATTATTCAAATATTATAACAACTACTCCAAAAAACATGATTTGGAACACTGATGAACTTCCAAGCTATTCTTTCTCTTCAATACATATCGATACTGAGTGCTTCATCACTTACTAAATCATTGAAAACAAATACAACATAAACAAAAAGTAGGATATCAAGATTTTGAAAACATAATTAATCATGTAATATGATATAAATATTTAAATAATTATTTGGTTTTGGTTCTGGATAGGATACATCAATATTTAACTCAATTATTAATAAAACACCCTTCATTGATTAAGAACCACTGAAATAATATTATTATTGATTTCATCTTCTAGGATAAAAAATGAAAAAATCATGAAAGGAATTTGAAACTTAAAATATCATTATAAATCAACCCTTATAGAAACTTTAATGATTTAAGAAGGATGAAATTTGGAAGAAGAACGAATATCAACACTTCTCATATGAAACTAGTATAAACCATTAAATTTATAAACACTCTATGTGGGGAAATAGGTAAAAAATAACTGATATATATATATATATATATGTATGTATTAAATTATTATTTATTAGGATTATAAATGGTTATATTTATTAATAAGGTTCTTTTTTATGTAATTAATAAACTTAATTTAATTATTCAGGATGTTTGGTGCAAGTGAAGAATGAATCAGGATAGAAGTGAGGGTTTTCATCTCATAATTCCTCTATTTGAGACATGTTTTGTATCATGCATATAATTTCATTTATATGGTGTATATAATACATATTTGACATATTATATCATAAAATAAATTTTATTCTTGGTAATTTAAGTCTAATTTAAATCTCTCCCTTTAGTAGGTTTTTATTTCAATGCTCCTCAAGCTGTAAGGGGTTTTCTTGAATCAAGTTTTTTCTTGAGTTATAATCACTCCACTTAGGTTATGATATTTTAGGATTGAATTATTATAACCTATGGAGATTTTATGTTGTATTTATACCTTCTTTTTATATGGAAATAATGTTTCAAATTTATGTCTTCTTCCATGATGAATATTTTATTTAATAAAAAATCTAATTTTTATGAATAATTCCCATATCTTTTAATGGATTTCCCTCCATATCCATGTTTTTTACTTCCTAAAAAAATTATCATTTCCCCAATGGAAAATACATTTTTTATCTCAAATGATCGTTATATTCCCCTTTATTTATTTTAAAACAAAGGTTTCATTATCCATTTAACAATGCGAGTTTTAAATAAAGGTGTTTTAAAATATTTAAAAGGATTTCATTACCATGATCTTATATTCTTCCCTTATACTTCAAATTTTTAAATATGTTTTATTTATTTTCAAGGTATCATTATTTGAATTTTTTTTGAATTATTTTTTTAAGAAACTTTATCTTCATCTTCAAAAAAATTTATTTTTGGAAAGTGACATGAAAATCACAGCCTTTTAAGGTGATATTAAGAAATGATTTAAAATATTTTTTTTGCGATTTATCTTATATTTTAAAAGAATTACTATATAATAGAGTAATGGTTCAAAATAACCCTATATTTATTATTATTAAATTATCCTTTTGGGGGATTTTTTTGGGGTCAAATGATCATATTTTTATTTGATACCATTTAGAAAGTATGAAGTGTATTTTATTCCCATTAGTTATTTGATATAATATGAATGATTTGATTTTATGTGACCCTCATATGTATGGATAATGATTGGTGGGGTCCTATATCAACTTAAAATTCATTGGTTAATGTTTTATATATCATGAGATAGTGATTTTGTACTTGGGTATAATTTATATTTTAGTTATTCTCAAAAGGTTGTGCGTGTGTATAATTACAATATCTGCTATGATCATAAGGTTTTGTGTGGATATAATTGTGGTTTATCTAGGATCACAAGGTTGTGTATCGGTATAATTTCATTTTATCTATGCTTAGAAGTTTGTGTGTGGGTATAATTGCGGATAAGATATACAGACAAGCATGTGCATGAGTATAATTATTATTAAGATATGATCACAGGTCCACATGTTGACATAATTATGGTTAATCTACGTTAAAAATGATATATTTTGTTTTACCTATGTTTATTACAAAAACTTATTCATATTTTTATGCCTATGTTATACTCTCATCGATCATATTTATTAATTAATATTTCCACACTCTTTTGATTCACACATTATATTTTTCCAGGCCTTATTCCATGACTCATGATTTATGTTCTATGATTTGTTGGGCATTATTTTATTATATATATTGATTACACCCATATTCTCATATTATGATATCTTATGAACTTTGATTTATTATCAATTATTTTTACCCTTATTGAGAATCTGAGCTCACCCCTTCTTATATTTCCAATCCCCAGGTTATGGAGATAATTATATTATATGATATGTCTACAAGATGGTCCAGAGGAGCATGGTTATGGAGAAATGTCAACAAGTGTTTAAAAAATATGTTTATGTAGCTATTATTTATAAAACTAAACCTATCAGTCCTTGGTTTGTGAAAATATTTGTGAGATTTATTAATTTAACCATGGAACTAATGTAATATTTATGTATATTTAGTATGTGTCACCATAGTTGGTATTAGAGGAAATATTTATTTATCTATGGAGATTAGTTTAGTTACCTTTGGTGTTAGGGTTAGAGAACCTTAATGAAAATCCAAGTGATGAGTCTAGGTATAGGATGATATCTAGAGATATTGGTAAAGTCTTGAGTAGGTTATTTCCCTAGAAAAACAACCCTATCTAGATACTGGAAAGTGTATGTGACTATAGAACAAATGTACCTATGAGTAATCACACTAAAAAGGGTTGGTTGATCATTAAATCAATCATCACCCCAATATATGGTGAGTGGGCCTAATATTTCACACCTGACTAGAAACTTATAGGGGATATACTTTGGTTAGTCACATTCACTTTAAAAACCATTATGAAGGATTTATTATGTTAATGAATTAGGTTAAGAAGTATGAGAAAACCCAACAAAAAGTTGAATCAAGGTTTGTATAGCTTTAATTGAAAGTATCCTAGTCTAAAATTTGGGTATCCATAACTATATAAAACTTTTTTCCATTTCTAAAACACATTTAAATAAGGATGTCACTCATGTGCTTAGGTATAATAATTTAAAGAGTTCAAAAACCTTATGATGAACCATGTCAACTCATAGATGTGACCTGATTCACATTTGAGCCTCCAAAAGTGAAAATTAAATTAGAGTACCTAGATATATTCATTTTAAAAGGAATACCTTTAGTAATTCCTATGAATCATAACCCTCTAAATAATCATATTGGAACAACTGGTTAAAAATATTAATATATGCCTAAAATAAAGGAAAAGACACATCTCCTTAATTTACATAAGATATTGTGGTAGAAACCTCATTTGAAATTATATAATAAGTCATGATTATCTTTAAATACCCTTAAGTATTGTTATTAGTAAGTGATAATTAAAATTTCTAGGGAAACATTTATTTTGCGGGGGGGGGGGGGGGGGATATAAAAACATGAGATTTCACTATATATGTTCATTAAATAAATAATATATTCAATATCTTTCCCCATAAGTAACACAAAACTTAAATGAAATACATGATAAAATAAAAAATATTTTTGATATATTTATCCACTAACAATGCTAAAACTAGACAAAAACTATGATACATTTAGAAAAAAATTAAGTATAAAATATAACCGTTAAAAACTACTCATTTAATTAGTGGTTTTGAATATAATTAACCACATTATGAAATATTTATATAATAAAAATAAATTATTATATTAATACTAATGAAATTCAATCAATATATCCAAAACAAAAAAGAAAATAATTTTATTCTTAAACATATATTTTCTAAAAATGGTTATTAATTTTAAGAAACTAAGTATATTATGATTAAATAATAAAAAATGCTACCAATACATTAATTATTAATTGATCTTGGTTTTTTTGAACCTAAGATGGTTTTATTTTTAAATATTGAATCTTTTTAAAGATTGGGTTATCATCTTCTTAGCACAAGATAGTCACCTTTTGAGGTGAAAATGCTTTGGGTTCTAACACATCTAAATCTTGTGGAAAATTTAGTTGTTACTACAGTGAAAAAATGGTTACTTTCAGCTTAAAAAATGTAGGAAATAAACATTTATGTTCTTTTATATATGAATATGATAGATATCAAGATAAAAGATCTTTATGGTAGGAGATCCATTCTTTTTTACGCACTCTGAGTTAACCGTGGACCCTTCTTGGAGATTTCAACACAATTCTTAATTTTGATTAAAATTTGGGTGTTATTAATTGTTCTATATAATCTAGGTAATTTAGAGCTTGTGTGGAGGATTTAAATATATTTGAAGTTAATATCATGGGATCCAAATATAAATAGTACAAAAAATACCTTTAATAAAGATGTTTTCCCCAATCTAGATAGATCCCTTGTCAAAGATTTAACTTTGAATGTTTGGGCTACCATCTACTACTTTACTTTACATAGAATAAACTATAACCATCATCATATCTAAGGGATATTAATTTATAGAGACACAAATCCTAATTTACCTTTCATATTTAACCATTATTGGTCTGCACACCCTAATTATAGCAATATTGTTTAGGATACTTGGGATTCTATGGATTATAATGATGATGATTTGGCTTGTGTTCTCAAAAATAAGTTTACTAATAAAAAAAAATGAAATATTGAATTAGGTTTATTTCATATCTATTGATAAATTTATTTCTCATCTTGATTCCTCCATTAAAATTATCCAATAAAGAAACACACAATATTATTTTTCTGGTGATCTCAAGCATGAAGATAAGATCTATCTTGAGCTTTCAAAACTCTTATAAATTATAGATGATATAAAAAAAGAATACTTCAAATCCAAATGTATCAAATATGGTTATAAAAATTAGAATTATTCAATTCTCTATAAAAATATATAAATAGTAGAAAACTTTTATCCCTGCTCAAGGATGGTAATAATTTCTTTGATAATAGGTAAGCCCTTACTGATCCTGTTGTATCCTTTTATATGAGTATTTTTAGTAGTCCTGATACTAATTCTGATTTTTTAGAAGATATTATTCCTATTATTGTGAGTCATGAGGATAATGTGATGCTTACCTTTATTTCTTTGGAGTTTTGGATAAAAAAGTTAGTTTTTAATCTTAATACTAGGAGTTACCTAGGTCTGGATGGCTACACAAATTATTTTTCTCCAAACCTTTTAGGATACAATTCAATATGATGTTTTATAGTCAGTTTTCAATTATTATGTGATGGTTATATCTCTCAAGGTATTAATGATCAATTCATTTCCCTTATTCCAAAAGTTGAAAAATCCAATGAAGTACATCTCATCAGGCCTGTTTCTCTTATTAATAACATATATAAATTCATTGGTAAAATTATTGCTACCAATATTTCTAGAATTTCTATTGAAATTGTCTCTTAAAATAAATTTGGTTTCATTAAAGGGAGGAAAATCAAGGATTTCCTCAATACAACTTCCAAATAAGTGAATGTTTTTTGAAGATATACTAGAGGTGGTAAAATTTCTTTGAATCTTGATATTAAAATGGTTTTTAAAACCATGTATTCAAGATTTATTTACAAGGTTCTTACTAATTTTGGTTTTGATAAAATTTTTATTAATTGGGTCAAAATTATTCTATCCTTGACTGATATTTCAGTTTTAATTAATGGACCCTAATTGGGATACTTTACTTTATTAAGAGAGGTAAGGTAGGGTGACCCCCTCTCAACTATTATTTTTTTTGTAGAGGATTACTTAAGGATTATTCTTCTGAATTTGATTGAAATTAGAGAAATCAAGCCTATTAGGGCTACCAAAGGTCTCCTTACTTCATACCAATTATTTTATGTTAGAGATATTATTATTTTTTATATAGAGAGATATGAAAAAGTTCTGTAATATAAAACATTCCTTCTTACATTATGAAAGGATTTTGGGTCAGGAAATTAGCTAGAGTAAATCCTTTGTTTATTTTGGGAAGAATATATCATCCACCAGGAAGATTGAAATCATCCATGAGCTGGGAATTAGACAAGGGGTGTGTTATTTCACATACTTTATAGTTCCAATGTTTTGGGGTAGAACTTAGTCCTCACACTTTAATCATATTATGGGTCAGATTTAAAGGTAATTGACTTCTTGTAAGGGTAAATATCTTTCAATGAATCAGAGGGTTTATCTGGTTAAACACATTATCATCTCTAAATTTATGTACCCATTAATTTTCAATAAATAACCTACTAAATTTCTAAACAATATCAACACCTATTTTGAAAACTTTTATCTAGAGAGTGAAAATACTTGAGTAGATAATTAACACTTTACCTTGTAAGAAATGCTAAAAACCTATTTCTCTTGGGGTTATTAAAACAAAAAATCATAGCATTTTTAATCAATATCTACAAGATCATTTTATTTGGAGGATGATTAATGATAAATAAAATAATATTAGCTCTGTCAGATTCATATTTTTAAATAATCCAAAGGATGGAAATATCAAATACATGGATTCTTTTATTTTTCAATCCCTCAAGGCTACCTTCTCCAACATTATCTCTTAAGTCCACTAGTTATTTAACATAAACTACCATCTTAATTTTTTCTTTGACAATTGGACATGTAAACCCCTATTGGACCTCCTTAACTCTGTTGATCCAATGGTGGACATAAATCCCATGATTAATGATAAATCGTATGCTTCATCTATTTAACTTATAGACACATTTAAAGAGGTGATTATAAACTATAACTTTATTAATTAGGATTAACTTATATTTTTTGAATAACTAGTAAATGGAATACTGACTTCAAATATCTTCTACCATAATGAAATGGAAGAGAATAATCTTGGATGAATTGGAAAGGAGAATGAAGCTTGGATTTCTCCATCTTGATTTTTGTTGATAAGTAGAATCTCACAACAAAAACTTCCTATCTACAATATCTTGGTATTTTAATCTATTAAAAATTTGTATTATACCATAAAAACATATAGGATTTTGATCACCTATTCTTGAGATAAGACACTACCTCGACACTTTGGAACTTCATTTTTGACATTTTCAAAGTGCATCTCCCTCCTATTAAATCTGTACAGGTGCGCCTTACTAACTGTACCCATGTATCTCTTTCATAAAAACTCTTCAAACTATTTCAAGTGGCCTATATTTAACTTACTCACATGATTTGGAATATCCAAAACAAAGTGATTCACAAGAACACCAAATTTAATTTTAAATCCGATCTTATTCAAATTATATTTGTATTGAAGAATTCTAACCCTTTTCAATATAGTCGATGCTAAAATTTTGTTCATGATTTCTCTATTCTTAGATGACTATGTATATCTAGATATTCTCCTACAATTCATGGAAATAATATATAATTATCCATTTATTGGCTGGATCAAATGAAACTCATATGGGGAATCTAGAGGCAACCTAGGAAAGTCAGGCTTTAGAGAAGTCTTCAGAGATCACAATGGTGCCATCATGGGATGTCTTTATGGCCCCTATGGAATTACATCAAATTTAGAGGCTAAAATGTCATGGTTTATTAATACAATTGATATAGAAATACATAAATGATGGAATCAACTTTAGTTTGAGTATGATTCTACCATCCTTGTGCAAGTTGTGAGAAATGGTCAATTTCATCCTTCAAGGAAAATCACTACATGATGGATCAGATGCTTAGTGATTCTCTCATCCATGAATTATTTAATAAAGAACTCATACTAGAAATCCAATATCTTAGTTTATGGACTTGTAATCAAAAGGATAAGTTGCGATGATCTATTTCTTGATGATTACCTACCTAATGAGTTTATGCCCCCTTTTCAAAGGGATCTATGTAAAATACTATACTTTTGATTATTGTAATTTTATTTTTTACATAATAAAACATAATTTACCTTATGATAAAGATATCACCCTTCCTACCAAAATAATTATTAATTTAAATAAAATAAGAATAAATAATAGTTAATATTTTCAAAATCCATTTTCCAATATAAATAGTTTTCCACTAAATTTTGTGATTTTATTTAAATATTGAATTATAAAATTTCAGAAAATAAATTTGAAAAATGAACATAATTTTTAGATTAATCATAATAATATAATCTGAAGATAAATTTTTGTTATTTTTCTGAAACATTTTATTTTTCGATGAATAGTGTAATATACTTTTTTTTACTAATATTGGGAATTTTATGAAATTATTAGTCTATAAGCATGAATTATAAATTTTTAAAACATTTTATTGAAAATATATTTATTTTATAATTGAAATTATTCATTTTAAAATATTTATAAGATTATACAATCCTATATTTGATATTTTAAAACACAACTAATGTTTTTCTTAAAAATTATTTTAATACATTATACATTAATTATATTAAAATTAAATTTTAAAACTTTCAGAAATTTTATCAAAATAAATGGATTTAAAATTTATAATAATTGGGTCCAAATTATTTAATAATTACCAATTTTATTTAAGGAATAAATATTAAGTTACATTAGGTAAAAAACTAGTTAATGCGGTAAAAACTTAAAGTAAAAATAAATAATTCAAGGAGTAAGGGGATGAAAACATGTAAAAAAAATGTTTATAATTGATTTTTTGAGATATTATAGAACTTATCTTACCATATAATCAATTATTTTATATTTTGGATCCACTTGACATGTTTAACATGTGTTCTCTTTATATTAAGTTGAAATGTTTATAAAAATTTCATTCTCACTACTTATAAAAGGGGAATCTCACCACCTATTAAACACCAATATAAAATTTTAGTTTTCACCTTAAAATATACCCTATTTACCTCCCCTGTAATCCTATTTCAATTTTTTGATCTTCTGGTCCTAATAGATTAGCCTATTCTATCCATTTCCAAGGGATCTTTTGAGGAAATCCCAAAGCGCTCAACATGAGTAATATTTTTTTACTTAACTTATTTCCTTTACTCTTTTATTTTTCTGTTATATTTTTAAAATACCTATGTAATGAAATTATTATTAGTTATATACTTAATTTTATTATTCTATGTAAATAATCATTAATCACATTTTCCCTTTTTCCCTTAAGAAAATTGAAAACGAAATTCATGTGTGTGTGGGTTACCACTTCTACAACATGTTATATTTTTTTTCTTAACCTTCTTACACAGATAGTGATAATAATGAATTTAATATAGAATTATTAAATTTATAATTTTTTTTAATTTCTTAAAATAATAAACCACATTTATTTTTTTTCTCCCATTCTATGGTAAATTGAATCATCATCCACAAGTACATGAGGACTACCACCTCTATGGAATGATTAGTTCCTATTTTTATCTTCATCAATGAATTTAAAGGCATGTCATGAGAATGATTTTATATATAAATAGGATTTTTATGATATCATTAAGTTCATGGTATGAAAAATTAGATAAACTATTAATGATATGATCAAAAAGTGATCATTGTTATTTCAATCATTTAAAACAAGCGTACTAAGAGGAAAATATTTTATTCAATTTATGAAATATTTTCATATCCAATAATTATTATTATAATTACTTTATAATTACGATATATTAAATTAATAAAATATAAATGATATCATTATGATACTGGTGTAAATATATTACAACTAAATCACCTCATAATTATCCATTAATCATGGTATGTTCATGCTTGGGTCGGTATGACCACCTACTATAACAATGATATGAAATTATATAATATATTACTATGAAAAAATAATAAATGATTCAATATTATATAATATTAAAATAATTATTTAATTTTGTTTTTGGAAATAATACGTCAATATTTAACTCTATGATAAAGAAAACACCCTTCATTGGTTAAGAATCACTAAAATAAGCTTATTATCAATTTCATATTATTGGATAAATAATGAAACACTCATGAATGGAAATTTAAACTTAAAATATTATTATAAATCATACCTTAAAGTAACTTTAATGATTTGGAAAGATTAACTCTATAAGAAGAAGGAATACCGACACTGATCCTATGAAACTAGTATGAACCATTAATGTTATAAACACCCGATGTGGGAAAATAGGTAAAAACCTGATAATATATATACATAAATATATATATATATATGCATTAAATGATTATAAATTAGGATTATAAATATTTATAGTTATGAATAAGGTTCTTGGTTATGTAATTAATAGACTTAATTTAATTATTTAGGACGTTTGCTTCAAGTGCAGAATGAATCGGGACTAAAGTAGTGGTTTTTGTCTCCAAATTCCTCTCTTTGAGGCATATTTTATATCATGCACCTAATTTCATTTATGTGGTGTGGATAGTTATTATTTTAGATATTATATAACAAAATAAATTTTATTGATGGTAATTTAAATCCAATTAAAATATCACTAATTAAAAAGGTTTTTATTTAAATTCTCCTCATGTTGTAAGGGGTTTTCTCGACTCAAATAATTTTCTTGAGTAATAATCACACCAATTCGATTATGATATTTCAGGATTTAATTATTATGAATAGTGATGATGTTATGTTGTATTTATAAATTCTTTTTTGGGGAAATAATTTTTCATACTGAATTCTTCTTCCTTGATGAATCTATTGTTTCATAAAAAATGTAATTATGTTAAGAATAATTCCGGCCCCTTTTAGATTTTTCCTCCATATCCATGTTTTTTACTTCCCTCCAATGTTATCCTTTACCTTGTGGAAACTCAAACTGTTTTTATCTCTATTTACCCTTATACTCCCCTTTATTAATTTTAAAATAAAGTTTTCATTATTCTTTTAACATTGCGGGTTTTCAATGAATTCATTTTAAAATATTCAAAAGGATTTTTTTTACCAAGATCTTATATTCTCCCCATATACTTTTAATTTTCACTTATGTTTTATTTATTATCATGTTATATTTATTTATAATTTTAAAATTAATATTTTAAAATTTTTTATCTTCATCTTCAATTTTTTTTTGGAAAGTGATGTGAAAATCACATTTTTAAGGTGATATTAAGAAATGAATTTAAAAAAGAATATTTTTCATTTTTTCTCTTCTATTTTCAAAGGATTATTATAAAATGGAGTAATGATTCATAAATATACCTATTTTTTCTTCTTAAATACTCCTTTTGGGAAATTTTCTTTTTGGTATCAAATGATCACGTTTTTTATGTGATATCATTTTATAAAGTTATAAAACCCATTTCCTTACCATGAGTTAGTTATGATAAGATGAATTATTTAATTTTAAGTGGAACTCATATGTATGGATGATTACTAGAGGGGTCCTATATCACCCTCTAATTCATTGGTTAATGATTTATATATTATGAGATAATGATTTTGCGTGTATTTATAAGTGTGGATTTAGCTATGCTCATAAGGTTGTGCGTGGGTACAATTTTAGTTTCAACTATTCTCACAAGGTTGTGCATGGGTATAATTGCAGTTTAACTATGTTCACAAGGTTTTACATGTGTATAATTTTGTTTTAGCTATTCTCACAAGGTTATGTGTTCATATAATTATTTTTTATCTATGCTCACATGGTTGTGCGAGGTTATAATTTCATTTATACAATTATCACTAGGCTGTGAATGAGTATAATTACAGTTTTACTATTCTCACAAGTTTATTAATTGACATAATTCTGGTTAATATATGTTGAGAATGATATATTTTATTATGAATATGTTTATTCCACACTATCATTCATATTATTATTCTTTTATCATGCTCTCATGGATCATATTTATTGACTAATGTTTCCACACTATTTTGATTCAAGAATTATGTTATTCCAATCCTTATGACATGGATCATGATTTAAGTTCTATACTTTATTAGGTATGATTTTATTAAATATCTTAATGATAACCATGTCTTAATATTATACTCACATATGAGATTTAATTTGTTATATCTTATGTTAACACTTACAAAGCCTTTAAACTCACCCCTTTATTATGTTTCCAATTCCCAGATTATGGATATGACTACATCATATGAGATATCTAGGACAAGGTATTGAGGAAAACATTTATAGATAAATTTCGACAAGTGTTGTAAAATAATATTTTTAATTAACTAGTATCAAAGACACTAAAATTATTGGTCATCAGGTTGTGAGACTATTTTTGAGATATATTAATTTAAACATAGAATCAATGAAATATTTATGTATGTTTAGCATGTGTCACCATATTTGGATTTATAAAAAGGTTATGTAATTTTTGGAGATTAGTTTAGTTACCTTTGGTGTTAGGTTTAGAGAACTCTAGTGAAACCCCTAGAGATGATTCTAAGTATAGAATGACATTCTAAAATATTGTTAAAGTATTGAGTAGGTGGGTTTCCTTGAAAAAAATATCTATCTAGATATTGAAAAGTGGATATGGATGTGGAACAGATGCACCTATGGGTAATCACCTAGAAAAGGGTTGGTTGATCATTAACTCGATCATCACCCTGATGCACGATGAGTGGGCCTAAGAATACACACCTTTACAGAAACTCCCAAGGTATATTTATTGGTTAATAACATTCTCTTTACAAGTCATTAAAAATTATTTATTATGTAAAATAATTAGGTTGAAAAGCATGAGAAACCCAACCTAAAGTTGAGACAAGGGTGATATAGGTTTAATTGAAAGTATCATAGTCTAACATCTTGATATATTATTCATTAATGTGATTTAACATTCAAAATTTATATATTTTTTTATTTTTTTTATATTTTGATAACATTGATCACTAATTATTAACTATTTTGGTTTTATTTGTTGATTGGAAATAATTTGTAGAAAATCAAATTATAATTAGGTTGTTGGTAGTTAATTTAATGTATTAATTTTTTTTCATTAAAATATTAAATATATATTATCATGATGGATGGGAGGAAATCTCAGATGACTCTTTTATCCCCCTGGATGGCTTAATTGTGATCATTATTAGAAATTATAATTTGAGTGATCCTACCACATTTTCTAGAATTCAAATCAGTCACATGTTACTTTACAATATATCCCACTCTCCTCATATTTTTTTATATTATTATGGGACTTTGAAATATTTTATCCATATTTTTAAGATTCAACTCTCTCATGTTACTCAATTTTGGAATTACCATAAGGGACTTCATCGATATTTTACAATGTTAGAAACTAAAAGATCTCTTACCATACCTTATAAAGATATTATATAAGGTGATATTTGGGAGACATATATCTTAATTATTTTTCATATTAGTGTATTTTTTTTACATATTTCTAAAATGAACCACGTTTTTAAGAATTCTACCCAGATCATGTCCAGAGGTTTTATGGAAAACAAATATGAAGTGGTATTTCAAAACTACATGTTCAAAATCAGAAACTACATAAAACTATTTTCTATTTATTACACAAATATCAATAAGGATGTCACTTGTGTGCTTGAGAATAAGAATTTATAAAATTTAGAACCCCTATGATGCATTTTATTAACTCATAGATATGACTTGATGCACCTTCAAGCATCCAAAAGTGAAAATAGAATTAGAGTACCCAGTGATATTGATTTTAAAAAGGTGTGCCTTTAGAAATTCCTAGTAGTAATAAGACTATATAGAATCATATTGACACAAATGCTTGAAAATATAAACATATTCCTAAAATAAGGGAAAATATCCGTCTCCAAGTTTTACATAATACATTAAGGTAGAAACCTCATTTGAAATTATACCTTGATTTCAGATTATCTTTACATACCCTTAAGTATTTTTATTAAAAAGAGATTATAAAAATTGTGACAAAAAAATTTATTTAAGTGGGGGGGGAGCTGGGTGGGTGGTAATGTAACAAAATGTGATTTCACTATTTGTGTCCCATTAATAAATAATACATTCGATAACTTTATCCATAATTAATTATCAACTTAAACGAAAACCATGATAGAATAAATAATAAGTATGATAGATTTCTCTACAAGCGACAATGAACTTAAATGAAAACCAATATAAATTTAGATAAAAATATAAGTATTAAATATAAATGTTAAAACCTATCCATTAAATTAGAGAGTAGTCCTCTACAAGGAACACTGAACTTAAATGAAAACCACAATACATTTAGATAAAAACATAAGTATTAAATATGACCATTAAAACATAGTAATTTAATTAGAGGGTATGAATATGAGTAAAAAAATTATTAAATATGTGTTTGATGTAAATAAAGTGTACGTTTAATACTAATGAAATTTAATTAGTATAACTAAAAAAACCATGAAAATCATTTTATGCTTAAAAATATATTTTTCTAAAAATGGTGTTTTATTTCATGAAACTAAGTATATTATGATTAAATAATAATAAAATATATTAACAATAAATTACTTATTAATTGATAGGAAATAATAATAAATAATAGTTAACATTTTAAAAATCCATTTTCCAATATGAATAGTATCTTCAATATATTGGGATTTTATTTAAATATTGAATTCAAAAATCTAGAAATTTAATTTGAAAAAATTAACATTATTTTTACACGAATAATAATAATAATAATATATTCTTAATATGAATTTTTGGTATTTTTTGAAACATATGATTTTTAGATGAATAGTGAAATACACCATTTTTACTAATATTATAGCCTTTATGCCATTATTAGTATATAAATTTGACTTAGAAATTTATGAAACATTTTCTTGAAAAAAATATTTATTTTTAATTGAAACTATACATTTTAAAATATTTATTATAGATTAATAACCAATTTTTGAAAATTTTAAAACTCAAGTAACATCTTTCTTAAAAATTATTTTAATACATTATATATATATATATATTATATTAATATTAATTTTTTACACATTAAAAAATCGAATTAGAAGAAATGAATTTTAAATTTCAAATTTGTGGGTCCAAATTATCTAATAAGTAACACTATATTTTTAGCAATAAATGTTAAGTTACCATAGTTAAAAACTAGTTACCGTGGAAAAAATTTAATTAAAGAAGTAACAATTCAAGGAAAAAATGGATTAAAACATGTTAAAAATGTTTCTAAATGAGTTATTGAGTGATTATTGACCTTATCTCACCATAAAATCAAATAATTTTTATTTTTGGTTCAACTTGACATGTTTAACATGTTCTCTCTTTAAATTAAGTTGAAATATTTACAAAAAATATGATTCTCACCACTTTTAAATGAGCACTCTCACCACCCCTTCGATACTATTATAAAATTTCAGTTTACTTCTAAAACTATGATCTATTTCACTCCACTATAATAATATTTAACTCTCTTGGGTTTATATTCACAATATATTTGTTTATGCCATCCATTTTCAAGGGATCTTCTAAGGAAATCTCAAAGTGTCATACGTGAGTAATTATTTTTATTTAATTTATTTCTTATCTGTTTTTATTTTCAAATTATAATGTTAAAATCCATATGTAATGAAATAAGTACTAGTTATATACTGAATTTTATTATTCCATGGGATAGATAATTAATCACCTTTTCCCCCTTTCCCTTAAGAAAAATGAAGATGACATTCCTGTGTGTGCGGATTACCACCCCCACAAAGAATCATGTTTTGTTTTCCTTAACAACCTTACATGGAGGAACCTAATAAGGAATTTACTATATAAGAATTATATTTCTAACATGTTTTAGTTTCTGAAAATAATAAACCATATTTCTGATTTCTCCAGTTCTATGGAAAACAAAATCATCATCCATGCATATGTACAGACTATCGCCTCCATAGAATGATTGATTTCCTTTTTTATTTTCATAAATATATTAAATTAATGGTAATGAGAATGTATTTAATGGGTAAATATATCTTTATGATATTAGTAAGGGTCTAGTATAAAAAATTTTAGGACCTATTAATGCTAAAATCAATAAATTATCATCGTCAATTCAATTGTTTAATACAAGTCTATTAAAAGGAAAAATATTTTATTCAAATTATGTAATTTTTCCATATACATTACTTATTATTCTTATTACTTTATAATTATGATATATAACACTGATAAACACTAAATTATATCATTATTCTATTGGTGTAAGGATATTTCAACTAAATCACCTCATAATCAACCATTAATCATGGTATGTTTTTATTTTGGTTGGTTTGACCACCTACTTGAACAATGATATAAAATTACATAATGGATGAATATGAAAACATAATATATGATTTAATACTATATAAATATCTAAATAATTATTATATTTTGGATCTGGTAAGGATACATTAATACTTAACTCAATGATTACTAAAACACCCTTCGTTGGTTAAGAATCACCAAAATAAACCTATTATCGATTTCATATTCTAGGATAAAGAATAAAAAACTCATGAAAGATTATTTAAACTTTAAATATCATTATAAATCATAACTTATAGTAAATTTAATGATATGGGAAATATTAACTTTGGAAAATAATTAATACTAACACCTCTCTTACAAAATCAGTATAAACCATTAAAGTTATAAACACCTAATGTAGGAAAATGGGTAAAAACTAATATATATATATATATATATGTATTAAATGATTAAAAATGAGGAGTATAAATGGTTATAGTTATGAATGAGGTTATTGGGAATGTAATTAATAAACTTAATTTAATTAATCAAGATGTTTGGTGCATGCGTAGAATGAATCAGGACCAAGGTAAGGGTTTTCATCTCAAAATACCTCTCTTTGAAATTTTTTTCGTATAATGCTCATAATTTAATTTATATAGTGTATTTAATTCATATTTGAGATATTATATCACGAAATAACCTTTATTTATAGTAATTTAAGTCCAATTTTTATCTCTTTATTTAATTTTTTTATTTAAATTCTCCTCAAATTGTAATGGATTTTCTTGACTCAAATCTTTTTCTTGAGTCATAATCACTCCACTTTGATTATGATATTTTAAGATTGAATTATTCTATATAATTAACTAGAATATTTTAGGTGAATTAAGAGTTAAATTTGGTCTTTATTCAATTGTTTTTAACTATGAATTGATTGGGCTGAGTTATGAGTGTTTTTGGTTGATCTCATAGAGATTTAGCTGCATTTTTGAAGGCACAAAGTTTGAGAAGAATTTTCTAAACTGTTACAATCCTCTAAGAAAGCATTAAGATAGTTGGAGAAGTACCTGGGGTGGCACAAAGTTAAAGAACATGGTTTACCCAATCACGTAGATTCACCTGAAAAACCATGTGACATGCTTCAATGTCCAAAAGTATGACTGATACATGGTTTGAAAAACCATGATACCACAATACATGGGTGTTTATGAGAGGAAGAATTATTCACATGGTTGGAACACAGTTTCTCATACCATGTTACCAAACCATGTGTGTGTGAAATAATGTACCAAAAATACTCTTTAATGACCATTAATGATATATTATTCCTCCAATTGATATCCCACTTGAACCTAGAGACTCCACAACCATTTCTTGGTGAATTCCTTTCCTTCCAAGCTCGATTCTAGTGAATCCAAGGGTGTTGATGATTGGTAATTGAGGCATATAATATATGTATTGAGTCAAAAGTTTTACTTTCAACACTTTATAACCTTTGTTTTGAAAATAACAACACACTTTATTAAATACTATGTTTTACTAAATTTATAATTTCCAAGGTTTTAATTTTTTTATAGAAAACATATATTTTTTTATTGGATATAGAAAACATTTTTAATAAAATAAATTTTCATCATCATAATATCTTTATAATCAGACAAAAATTTATATTCAAATGGAAATTTACTTTTTTAAATCAGACAAATTATTTCATATTTCATCAAACTAAGTTTTTATAATGTCTAACTTAGAAGGTACAACGAAGTATCATTGGAAAAAGTTACACTTTGTTAAATGGACATATATTCATCGAAAAGAGGTTAATATACTATATAGATAAAACTTTTTAAAAAACATTGGAATATTATTTTCATTCCACCAGACATATAAAGTTAATTATATTATACAAACAAAGTTTACTCTACTGTATATAATATTTTACAACATTGTGATGATTCTACCAAAGATACCATCAGGTGAAGTCTATACTAAACATTCCAAGTGAAGGAACAATTCATCTAAATCCACTGAAACCAACTACAAGAATCATGAAATATGGTTTTTGGTGGTTTTCCTATAAATATATGTGTATTTGAGGAGGAGGGATCAAATACTTTTTCAACTCAATCGATATATAGATTATTTTTATCTTCTTTCAATATATTGTTACTAGTATGCTCATTGTAATATTTAGCGAGTTTTATGTTTTAAGGAATGTATGTGAGGATTTTTGAATTCCTTAAAAAAATTTCTATGATTGCATTCACTATTTCTAATCGAGTTTGATCAAAGACTTCCATGGATAGTAAGAATGCTATGTCTGTTCTTTATGATTGAGGGATTTCATGTTTAGGAAGAAAGAGTTATCCTGATCTTTGTGATGGAGGGGTTTGTTGATAAATAAAGATAGAAATTTATGGTTAGGTTAAATCATTGATACCTTAATTCTAGGCGATTGAATTCCTTTACACTGAATGTTAAAGTGTTGATATTCTTTTATAATGTTTTAATAAGTTTTTTCTTTAGAACTTTATAACATTTTTCTTTTATTTTTTGAAAAGTTTTATTTATATTTTGAATATATAAGGAAAGTTTAAATTTGTTACAAAGTATTTTATTTCTATATTTATAAAAAGTATCAGAAGAAATCCAGTCTGATAATAAATTTATACATCAGATATAAAGTTCATCTGATCTACTAAAAAATAAGTTTAAGGTAATTTAAAGTTTTATTTTATAAAATAAAATTTACCCCCACTTTTAGCCATTATATACTCTTATGATCATATATTTGGTATTATAATAGGCTTTGATGAAGGAACTATCAAATTGTAGATTTTTTTCTTTGTTTTATTATTAGGATGTTTTTAAATTTTATAAGAGTTCATAAGATTAATAATGAGGAAACATTAGTTAGAGAGAAAGTTTCTTTAACCATAGAAGGTAATATAAATAGAATACAGTTATTTTATGTCTCGAAGTTGAAAACATTTGTGGGTAAATAGAACAAGTCTATGTTTAAATTTTAAACAACAAAGTTGAACAATAAAGTTCAATAAAAGAGGAAAGATATAATTTATCTTTCGCATCTATAAAAGAAAGAAAAAACAATGTTAGATGAGTATTTCAAATATTTAATGAATCTAAAATACTAAAAAAGTCCCAAATATCTGAGTTTTGGAATCGATAAGGCATAATATTTATATTTAAAAGAAAAAAACTAAAAAAAATATAATGTAAGAGAAAAATAAGAAGAGTAATAAGAAAAGATTAAATGAGGCTAAATTTGTGAAAATTCTAAAGAAATGTGTGGATAAACCACATGGATATTTGAATGTTTCCAACCAAGAAAAACCTCTTTTATTTTCTCCATTGTTTGTTGCTTAACTAATATCACATTTGTATGATCCTCTGATAGTTCCTCAGTTTTTTCCACCTCATTCCATTTTTACTCAGTCTGTTCCATCAGAAGGAGAGAAAATTGGCGCTTCAAAAGTTTCTAAATCCTCTAAGAAAGGAAAAAAATAATAAAAGTGGTTGAAGAAAAATCACTACCACAACATAAAGACTAAGAATAAATTTTGAATAAGTTATGAAAAAGGATCTTTGATAATTGATGAAAACCTAGCTAGATATATAGAAGAAGAGATGGATGAAGAAAAATAAGAAGAAAGTTCCTATGAGTGCACCACTTTTTCTTCTCTATCTCAAAAGGATAGTGATTTGTAAGTATCATAAAGAGAAGAAACTTCATAAGAAGAATAATAAAAAGATAAAAATTCATATAAAAATATTTTAGACAAACCTATATATGATAAATAATTTGAAGCTATAGAATTTTTAGATGAAGTAAAAGACAAGAGAAAGAAAGAATAAGATGAGTCATCTAAACCATAAGTTCTAGTTGTTTTATATGATTCAACTCATTCAGATTTATATAATTCTGGTGAAAGGATGGATATGATATTCACTTTAATATAGCCTTGAATAAATTTTAAGAAGAACTTAATTTTTTTAAACATTGAATCTATATATAAATATATTCAAGGATGATTTTTTTGAAAAATTCCAATTCCTTAAAACAATTTTCTGAGATATTTTTTCAAAATAAATAAGATTTCAATATTTTAGAGATAGTTCAAAGGTAGATATAATAAGGTTGAAATAAGTTGTGATATGGTTATTAAAAATTGAATTATATATCAAGTACCATGATGATTAGATTAAAGGTTTTAAATAATCCACTTTAGTTATTATGAACTCATTCAAAGATTTTCCTTATGAAGTTTTTGAATGTACAAGGAAGTAGATAATCTAAATAATATTTAAATTATTCAAGAATAAAAAATCAAAAAATAGATAAATATAATTATATCTCTCAAAGAAGAAGTGTTAAATATGAAAGTTGAGAATATAAAAGTGTATTTTCTTGAAGAATAACTGCTGAGGTTGAACTATAAAAACATGAATTTTCAAGTATTAGAGGATAATATTTCTAATATGGAGTCTTTTTCTACCAAGTCATATAAATTCCTAGGTTAATTTAAGATAATGAAATTCATTTTGAATAAATTAAAAAAGAATTATTGATTTTTATCTGAACTCTTGATGATTTTCTAACAATAAAACTCCATTTTTATTGAATGAATGCTTTAATAAATGTTTCTCTATATCTTTCTAAATAAATGTTTTCTAATTTTTGTTATATTATTGTTTTTATATATTTTTTGGATGAATATTCATTTCTACTAAATTTTATCATATAATTAATTATATCTAACCTTTAAGGTACACTTTCTACCTCTAATTTTTTTGAAAATAATGAAGGTGGAGAAATTGATAAAATAACCTATCCTAAAAAAGTTAAGAAAACTTAATGTTCTGTTTTTTTAGAAAAATATTGTTAAAAAAGGGGGAGAAATATATATATGGTATAAAATAAAGAATGAAGAGTAATTTTTTTAAGTATAATAAATGAATAATTAAGTTCTTAAATGTGTAAGTAAAAAAGGGTATATATGTTTTTAAAAGTTTTTATATTTAAGGGTTATATTTTGTGATTTAAAAAAAGGGGATATTTTGAGTCAAAAGTCATACATTCAACACATTATTACTTTTTTTGAAATTTTAACACAATTTCATAAATACCATGTTTCACTAAATTTATACTTCCTAAAGTTTTAGAATGTTTTTATAGAAGATATATATTTTTTATCATATGTATAATTTTTTTTTAATCAAATGAATTTTCACAATTAGAATATATTTATAATTAGAAAGAACATTATAATATAATGGACATGTAATTTTTATATTGTATGGATGCTTTCATATTTTCTCAAAAGAAGTTTCTATAATGTATAACTTAAAAAGTATAACTAATTCTCACCGGATGAAGTTCCACTTTGTTAATCGGACAACCATTCATTAGGAGGTATAAATACTCTCTTGATTAAATTTTTTAAAAAATATTGGATGATGATTTCAATTCCACCAAATGAATAAATTTAATCCTGTTAGATAAACAAATTTTACTCTACTAAATAGTAGATTTTATAGAATTATGGTGATTCTACCTGAGTGACCATCAGACAAAGTTTGTAGAGAACATTCCAAATGAAGTAAGAGTTTGTTTGAATCCATTGAAACCAAATATAAGAATCAAGAAATATGACTGTTAGAGATTTTCCTATAAATAGAGGTGTATTTGAGGAGAAGTGACTATAAAATTTTTCAACTTAATAAATTTGTAGATTCTTTATAGCTTTTTGTAGCATGTTGTTATTAGTATTCTAATTTCAATATTAAATATTTTTCTATTTTAATAAATCTATGTGAGGAATGTAAATTCCTTAAAAAAAATTCTGTGATTGTATCCACTTTATCTAATCAGGTTTGATTTAGGTATTCTAGGGATAAGAAGACTATTATGTCCAATCTTTGTGATCAAGGGCTTTTGGGGCTAAGAAGACAAAGTTATTTTAATCTTTTTGATTGAGGGATTTATTTATAAATAAATATAGAAATTTATAGTTAGTTTAATCCATGGATAACTTAAGGTAGGTTGATTGAAATCATTTACACTAAAAGATAAAGTGTTGATATTATTTTATAAAGTTTCTATACTTTTTTTCTTTATAACTTTATAATTTTTTACTTTAATTTTTTTAAAGTTTTATTTTCGCTATACTTATGTAAGGAAAGTTTAAAGTTGTTAAAAAATTTTATTATTACTCTATTTATAAAAATTATCTAAAGAAATAAAACATAATGAAAACTTTCTACATTAGAAATAAATTTTATCAGATGTACTAAAAAGTAAGTTTAATTTAATTTTAAGTTTTATTTTATAAACTACAATTTAAACCCTCTTGTATTCATTTATGAACTCTTACAATCCTAAATCACAAACCTCCAATATTCAGGTTTCTTCTTGATCTAACATTTTTTGATTTATTTGAATCTTATATTCAGCATGAAATTTATTGATCTATGGATTATGATTCCATCTAATGGCATATTCATGGATTGTTTCTATAATGTTGGCATATATAAATTGTTTAAAACTTCTCCTTTGATCAATATCAATTCTAGAATCTTTGGTATATCCTAAGAGGTATACTGGTGTAAAAACTTTTCTATTATCTTAGAATATTATTTAATCTCATATTATAAACTTAATGTGTTTGTGTTGGTATCCAATATAGAGATTATTGGTGTGTAAAACTGATTCGGTTAGAGCTTGGTGTGACCTGGGTATCGTATCTCAATTGGTTTTAGTGTTTTTCATAAAACATTTTGAGGTATGATGTTCCCTACCATTTGGGGACCTTGTGTACTCTTTTTTTACTTGATGTGATACTTCTTTTGGAATTTCATATTTGACCATTCTTGATATTGATCATAGGTGTGTTTTCATTCATTACCCATGATACCCATATATTATTTTTTATTCCATGAGTGTACATATGTATCTTGTTATCCCATGTTTGATGTTGGTCACAAGTACTTGCATAATTCTACTAATTCTCATGATGACATGATATATTATGACCATATATTCTCTACCATGTTATGTGTAATCACCTTTCCTTTGGAGGAGTTTATTTGGTACTTAGAATAGGTGGAGCATAATGATATGGTTATCTCTTATAGGGGAGTACGCACGATATGCGAAGATGATGACGATGAACATAAATATAGGTTTGGGGAAAAATATCCTTATGGATTGATCCAAGAAACAATGTAGGGATACAATGACCTTATGGCCTAACCTGAGGCAGTTTCAGGATATGATGTCCTTGTGGTCAAACCATGATCACTCCTGACATCCTTTTGATTATCATTCTGGCATGTATTTGAAGTAGGTATGGCCGAGACCCATGGTGGCTTGGTGAGAACACAAGTTCTTGATATATAATTGTTTATAATTGTTTGAGTATTTATTATTGTTATAGAATAATACTCTTATACTCATAAAAATATGTTAAAGACTCATTAGTGTTGTGCGACTGGGTTTATTACACACTTCCTGTATGTGCGTCTTGATACGTTTACAAACTTCATGATTCATGATCCAGGTAAGGGGAAGGGGCCCATGTAAATTTGTTGAGATATGTAGAATAGAGCGAGTAGTGGTACCGAGATGAGATCTGAAGGATTATATAGTGTTTCTTTAATTAATTTCTTACACCTTATATACTCTAGTTTATATTTCCACAATGGGATACTGAATTATTTATATTTGTGACATGGGTGACATTTGTTATTACATCATATTTAATTTATCTTCTAACTGATTACTCTGAGTTGATATATTTACTTTATTGGTGAATGGATATGATTATAGATAGTATAGTATCCCCACTTATTTATACCCTTTCCACTAGTTGATAAACTCTTGTATATATGGAGGTGCACATGAGGTCTTGTGACTCTTCAGCCTAGAACCAGAAGTTTGGGATGGGGCCTTACAAAATATAATTAGAGCTTGAGTTTCCTTTATTTTTTTAAAGAACATAGTAGAAATAAGATAGGTTGTTTATAACTTGGGTAGGAGAGTTATAATGTTCTTGGTCAACTCATGTGTAATATACCTCTAAGTTTCTTTTGAAGGTATTGCTATTAAAATTTTACGGGATTTGGGTTCATTCACACATCATGAGTAGTCACGTAAGATCACATGTCACACACACACACACACACACACCTTTTATGTGTTTCATAATAGTTATTTAATATAATACCATTATTGTTATATTAATCTAGGAAATACCTATATTATGAAATACCACCTTTTTATTACATAACTTTTCATTTACATTATACAAAATAGAGGAACTTTTAAAGTTTAGTTTCTTGCAAACAAGGTACATAATATATGAAAAAAATAATATATTAATTTAATATAATTGAATGGATTATTCATTGGTTCAACATAATTAACATTACTACATATCATAACCTGGGGACATATATCAAAGAAAAGGGTGAGCATAAGGACCAGTAAGAAAAAACAAGTGAAGTAGTTTACTTATGATCTTAAGAAATATCAATAAGAACTTGAAAAAATACATAAAAGGCATGATAAAGAGGCATATAATAATAATAAGAACATTAATATAACTTATAAATGTGGATAAACTATTTAAATGATACATTCAAAAATATATCACCCAGTTTTGTCACTCAGGTGTCGTAAAAATTACTAAGGTTATTCACTAAGGTATCATAAAACTTGTCATCTATAGAGATTAAATTCTTTACCCAATGAATTAGAGATATATCGGGGCACACCATTAATATGTATTAATTAATTTTATCAAAAAATATCAAAATAGAATATTTCATAAATAACCTGTGGAGAATAGAAGAAATGAGTTTCACATAAAAATCATGGTGATTTAGAAAGTGCTTAAAAATAATATCATTTTATTATTTTAAACCCACATAAAATGAAGGAGGGTTTCATATATGTTAATCCAAGAGTTAAATAGATAATTTTAAAATATATGTGAATAACACTAGATAATTAATAGTTTTTGGTATTCAAAAAATAAAATAAAATAATTTTTTATGAAAAAGAGATAAATTTTGAGAAGTAAAATCGGCAGCATAACAAGTATAAAACATTGTTTTATAAAACATTAAAAAGAGGGGTAAAAAGGGTCCCCCAATCATAAAATAATATTAATATAGTAAATGGATAGAATAAAATATACATAAGAACATAGTTTTTAAACTTGAAATACATACCACATAAAAAAGGGAACTTGAAAGGAAAAGAGAAGTTGAGATTTTTCTTACCTTGAAGATTAACTCCTAAAACAAGAATAGTGGGACCTTTATTTCTTGAGAAAAACTTTTTAGGACTAATTGTAAGGTAATAATATCATATATTCGTTTATTATGAATTTGTAATTAAATATACTGGAGAAATAGGTGGGTATTTATAGCAAAAGTGAGGGATTTTTTATTGATTTCCTTGGACACCTCGGTTGTGGTATTTGCAAAACCATGGGCTTGCCCATGGTATTTTCCCATGGTATTGGCCACTAGGGAAACATATTTTTTAATTATAATCTAAAATATTTTACCATAATTTTATATTACATATTCCATCATTTTTATGTCATTAAACAAACTGAAAACTCAAGACTATATTTTTACTATTCACTGAAAAAAATATTTTAGAAAACTATAATAAATTAAACCTAACCTAATTTTGATGTGATGAATTAAAAAATTATTTTTATTTTATCATAATAATTCTCTAAGTATGATAAATTTAACTTTTAAATATAAAAATCCTTATTTATTAAAAATAATAATGGATAGAAAATGCATAGTGAAATTTCTGACACTTGAAACAAATAAAGCTATTTTATAATTTAAATTTAAATAATAGTGTTTTAATCATAATATTTCATTAAATAATTTTTTTAATAATAACTGAGTCTATTATAATAATTATATCTTTTCTAAAAAGTATAATTTCTATTCAAAAAATTAATTTATCAAATTCTTTATATTTTTAAGAAAAACTAAACTAAAAATGGAAATGATGGAACTCAAATTTTATTTATAAAAAGGGATTATACAATAAGTAACTAAAGAATTGACACATAACACATTATAACACTCGAATACAACCTAAGGGTGTGGTGTGTAATAGTGATAGACTTATGTGGCATCTCGGCTAATATCGCCTGAGTTGTAATCTTCACTAACATGAACTTCTCCCGTAGGCGATTTTGTTCAAGTTTAACATTTTGAAGCTCAACTTGGGATTGATCAAGAGTTAAACCTAAAGATTATACTTCCCTCCCAAGTTCTAAAAAATGGGCTTTATACAACAAAAATCTACTAGATGAGTCCATCAACTCTTCTTTCTATATTAATTAACCATTATCATTTCTATTTATAATGCTCATTATAATGTTCAAATTATTATTATGAGTATTATTTCCAATGGTCATATTCACTAATGGGAATAATTGATCAATGGTCATATAACGATTGAAACACAATGGTCAAATTTCAATTATACTAACTTCATTATTAAATGGTATTTTTTTATTAAGTGCAAAATGTTGAGTCGATAAGGTTTTTGTTATGACTTTTCCATTCCTTCTTTCAAGGGGGATATTGTTGAGTAATTAAAGGTTCCTTATGACTTTACCATTTCTTCTTATTTTGAAAATCACAAACACCTTATCTTAAGGAAAACCTCATTTTATCCCTTGTTTTACTTCTATAAGGAAAATTTCCTTACACAAGGAAATTTACCCTTACCTAGATTTCATTGTTCTTATCATAAATTTTCTAAGTGTAAAACTCATATTGAAATCAAAACCTCAGAATCCTATAATTACCTAGATATGAAGCATTATGTTTTAGGATCCAAATTCTCAGAATTCTAGCTACAAACTTCTCTGAGTTTTGATACCGAATTCTGATTATGAATTCTAGATACGAACTCTCATGAAGTTCAACTTCTCATTCTGATTATGAAATCTCATGAAGTTCAATTCCAAATTATGGATACGAACTCTAATGAAGTTCAACTTCGAATTCTGGATACAAACTCTCATGAAGTTCAACTATGAATCCTGATTACAAACTCTTATGAAGTTCAACTCCGAATTCTAGTTACGAACTTCTCTGAGTTCTGACTCCGAGTTCTCTGAATTCAGACTCCGAACTCCTATGAGTTCTGACTCCGAATTCTCATGAAATATGACTCCGAACTTTATAAGTTCAGGTTCTAAATTCCTACAAAATAGAATCCGAATATCCTTGTATTATAGACTTCGAATTCTATTTTGGTTGACCCTGAACTTTCATTTTATTACATTCTGAATATCAGATTTTAGTCATGCTTACAGTTGTTCTTTTATAAAACGATGTCGTGCTTTCAGTTATCAACTAACCATTATTTGAGTGACACATATACAGGTCCCTCTGAAATTCAAAGAAGAATATGACCATTGGAGGAGGGAGATAACCATTGGAGCTATGACTATAAATATGAGCTCATTTGAAAAGATCTCAACACAATTGACAACATCTTTGACAACTGTGACTATATGTTGTTGAAGTGATTTCTAGAGAGAGAGGCTCTTATAAACTCTCAGGCTTCATGCAGAAAGTTTGAACGGCTTGTTAAAACTTTTCTTCGTCTAGATTTTCTTCATGCGACTCCAATTGTTACTGTGTACAATCGAGGGCTTCTGGGGATAAGAAGATAGAGGTGCCGACTACCTGATAGTTGAGGGATTGTGGGGATAGCAAGACAAGATCCAATCTTCGTATCGAGGGCTTACCCTGGTGTGGGTAATAAAGACTTTCTTGAAAGTATAAATCAAGAGACCTTTATCCTAGGTTGTTGGATACCCTTCTCTTTGGGTCAAAATATTTACTACTTGTTGCTTGTTTTGTTTCAAGTTTTTCGCTGCATTTTGTATTGTTAAGTAAAGTATAACTTTCTTATAATTCCTCATACTTGTACTCTGATTTAGTTAGATTCTATACACTTTAAGGTAGAATCTTAGTTGTTGTAAAATTTTGCTAAGTTTCATTTCCATAATTAATTTTCCATAATCAAGAAAGTTGTTAGAACTTAGAGGTCCTGTGAATTATCTTGTTTAACCTTATTAAACATAACCATCTTTAAAAGCTCCAAATGAATTTTTAAAAGTACAATTCACCCCCTCTTGTATTTGAGAATCTCATGTTCACATATTAGATCCTACATTTGGTATTATAGAGTATATCATACTCACATACCATATCACAATTGGTATTAGAGCGTTGGTTACATCTGAATTAATCTCACGATTAGATTCAGAGTAAAATTATTATTCTTCTTACTTTTCAGAATTGATTTTTCAGAGTCATATATTTTTTTGGATTCATACCTTTTCGGAATCTGTTTTTCAGAATCACATAGTTCAGATTCATTTTTTGTTATATTCTTTATATTCCTTGCTTATGATATTTTCTCTTGTTTACAAACTCATACTACTAAGAAGTTTTTGTGAAAAAGATTATCTTAAGGATATTAGGTTTAAATGTTGGTTTTATTGATAATATAAATCCTACAAGACCTTCTGTTTTTGATGGGAATAATTATGATTACCGGAGAGATATGATGAATAATTTTTTATCAATACTGGAGTTGATAACTATCTAATTCTGATAGGAGATTATAAGATTATGGATAAGGAATTGAGAACCTTTACAAATCAAGAGAAATCAGAATATCAATTAAACTTCAGAGTCATAAATAATTTGTTATGTTCCATGACTAGAAATATATATAGTCAAATATCATCATGTGAAGCTGTAAACAGTATCTGGAAGAAACTTGAAGTTACATATTTTGGTACATCTAAAGTCATATAGACCAGAAGAGCTATGTTGAGAGCTGAATACCATAGATTTAACTTTATTTATGGAGAACCTATAAGAAAAGTACAACAAAGGTTTATAACTATCGTGAATAGATTAAAATATTTGGTAGAAAAAGGTTTTGATGATGAAGATATTGTAGATAAGATCATAGATATCATACCAAATGAATATGAGTCCAATAGGATGACTATTGATGAGTACAAAAAAGTCACTCAGATTTCCTTAGATGAGTTGTTTGGAACTCTTCTTCATCATGAAACCAGAATGAAGAGAGATTCTGAAAATGTTAAGAATAAGAATGGGAATGGAGGAGTTGATTTTATAACCACTTATAAACATATGAAATCCAAGACCCCAGAAAGAGTAACCAGATCAAAGACAAAGAAAGTTATTACTCAGTTAGAATCTAGTGACATAGAAAAGTCTGAGAATGAATTAGAAAATCTTGCTCGAAGAATGAACAAGATTGTAGCTCAAAAGAACCATCAGAATAAGTACAAGAAGAAATAATACAGAGATAAGAAAGATGGAGAAGTTATGTGTTATGAATGTAAAATAATAGGTCATATCAGACCTGATTGTCCTTTGTTGAAAAAGAAGGAAAATAAGGAAAGGAATTCTGAAAGGAATAAAAATAAATTCTATCGATCAAAGCACAATAAAAACCTTAAAGCTAATGATACATAGAGTTCTAGATGTAGAGACTATTCAGAAAGTGAATCTTCTGAATATGATTCATCAACACAGAAGAATATGGGATTCATTTCTACTACTTCTTTCCCCAATACATGTCTTATGGCCAAGGTACGCTCTGCCAAGACTTTAATAAATTTATCTCTTGATAAGAATTAATATTCAGAAAATAATACTTCTAATGAAGATAATTCATCCTTAGAAAATTAAGAAATACCTTTATATGAAAAGTTTCTAGATTTTCCAAGTTACTTGAAGCATGAAATTGTAAAATTTATAAGAAATTAGACAAGGCAAATAATAGGGAATAAATTCTAACAAAAGAGATTTCAGATCTTTCTACAGATCTTAGAGATAAAGAAGAGATTTTAGAAAAACTTTCTAAAGACCTTGAGAAAGAAAATTCTTTTAAATAAGGACTTTATAAAGATCATAAGAATGCTATTTTAAAGATAAAAGTTTTTGAGGAAAAATATAATTCTAAGGAAATGATTCTTGAGGATAGGAACTTAGTCATCAGACTGAAATCCAAAATATTTTATCTTAAGAAACTTCTTGTAAAATTTACCTCTGGGAAGGAAAATTTTGACAAGATGTATTCTCAAATTAAACCTCAAGGAAACACTATTGGAGTAGGTTATACTCACCAAAAACCAGTTTTCAAAAACAACCATTTTGTTCCTTCTAGAGCCCCTTTTTGCACTAAATGTCAAAGCAGTGGGCATTAGAAGAAAAATTTCTCCTTGAATAAAGTTCAATCTCTTGGGTTTCATACAACTTATTTTTCTAAAAAAATGTGGATACACAAAATTTTGTTATCTAACAATTCTAGATCCAAGAAAGTTTGGATTCCAAAAGTCTAACTCTTTTGGTTTAAGGAAAATAAAGAAGGTACCAACAACAATACGTGGTACATGGATAGTGGATGTTCCCGACATATGACTAGTAATAAAAACTATTTCGAAAAGATTATCAAGACGAAAGGAGTAAAAGTAACTTTTGGAGATAATGCTCAGGAAAAAATTATTGGTATAGGTAACATCATTCTTCTTGGGAAAACTTTGATTTCAAATGTTTTATTTGTTAATGGACTTAAGCACAACCTTATTAGCATAAGTTAGTTATGTCATTAAGGCTACCTTGTGAATTTTAGGAATGATAAGTGCTTAGTACACAATTCCAAGGAAGAGTTTATTCTTTCTTCCAATAGGCAAGAGAATGTCTACACACTAAACTTAGAAGACCTTAGGATGCAAGACTTACCTTACCTTAGTGCAATGGAAGATCATTCTTGGTTGTGGCATAGAAGGTTAGAACACTGTAACTTTAGAAACTTATGAAAACTTTCTAAGAAAGGATTAGTTAAGGATCTACCGGAGCTTAGATTTGATTCTTCAAAGGTTTGTGACCCTTGTCAATATGGAAAGCACCATAAATCAAGTTTTAAATCAGTTGGTGAAGTCTCAACTACTAATGCATTACAGCTAGTGCATATGGATATTTTTGGTCCAATACAAACTGGAAGAATTAGGGGCAAGTATTATGTATTTGTTTTGGTTGATGATTACACTAGATTTACATGGGTCTATTTTCTAGAAAATAAGTCTGAATATTTTTCTTATTTCAAAAGTTTTAGAGCCCAAGTTAAAAATGAGAAATGTCTTTCATTGAAAACTATTCATAGTGATCATGGAAGAGAATTTCAAAATTCATATTTTAAAACTTTTTGAGGTAGAAAAGTCATTACTCATAACTTCTTAGCACCTAGAACACCTCAATAGAATGGTGTTGTTGAAAGAAGAAATATAATTCTTCAAGAGATAACTAGAACCATGTTGAGTGAGTATTCTTTAGCCAATTTTTTTGGGCTAAAGCTATAAGTACTACTTTTTATACTATAAATCGTGTTTTGATTAGACCTTTTCTTAATAAAACTCGTTATGTGTTATGGAATGGTAGAAAGCCTAGACTTTCCTACTTTAAGGTTTTTTTTCAATGTATTCATTCTGAATACTAAAGATAATCTACATAAATTCTCACCAAAATCTAATGAAGGAATTTTCTTAGGCTACTCCACAACTTCTAAGGCATATATAGTTTTCAATAAAAACACATGTACTATTGAAGAGAAAATACATGTTTAATTTTATGAAACTGATCCTTTTGTTTTTAAACAACCCCAACCCACATCCTCAGATATGTTTTCAAAAACTGATTATTAACCTTTGATATAAAATTCTTCTGATAAGGAAAATGTTCAAGAAGATACTACTGAAACATTTACCCCAGAATATTTACAACCCTATATTGATGAAAAGGTTTTACCAAACACAAACAAGTTGTTTCTAAAGAATCATCCCAGTGATAGTATCATCGTTAATGTCAGTAAACCTATAAGGACTAGAAGTTACTTAAGAAATTAAGTATAACATCTAGCATTCCTTTCCCAATTAGAACCAAAAAGCACTAATGAAGCTTTATGTGATGATGATTGGATTAAAGCCATGCAAGATGAACTAAATGAATTCTAAAGGAATAATGTCTGGACCTTGGTTGAAAGACCTAAGGAGACTTCTATTATTGGATTAAAATGGGTCTTCAGTAATAAATGTGATGAAAATGGAATCATTGTTAGAAATAAAGCTAGATTAGTTTCTAAAGGCTATAATCAACAAGAAGGAATAGACTATGAAGAAACCTATGCTCCAGTAGCTAGACTTGAATCTATTCGTATTTTAATTTCCTTTTTAGCATTATTCAATTTCAAACTTTTTCAAATGGATGTGAAATGTGCTTTCCTTAATGGTTATGTTCAAGAGGAAGTTTTTGTTAAACAACCTCCAGACTTTGAAGATAAAAAACATCCTGATCATATTTTTAGACTTACCAAAGCTCTGTATGGACTTAAACAATCCCCTAGAGCTTGGTATGATAGACTTACAGGATTTTTGCTTCAAAATAACTATGTCAAGGGAAATGAAAATCCAACCCTTTTTATAAAGAAAGATAAGAAAAATGTTTTGCTTGTTCAAATTTATGTTGATGATATTATATTTGGTTCAACTCAGAAATATTTAACTGATTCCTTTGTGGATCTAATGAAATATGAGTTTGAAATGAGTATGATGGGTGAGTTAAATTTTTTCCTTGGTTTTCAAATTTCTCAAAAAATAGAAGTAATCTATATATACCAACATAAGTATATTAAATATCTTCTTAAAAAGTATGAATATGACAACACTAAAAGTATAAGTACTCCCATTGGTACCTAAAACACACTTGATCTTGATGAAGCTATGAAACCAGTAGATCAAACATCCTTTAGAGGTATGATAGGAAGTCTACTTTACTTGACAGATATTCATCCAAACTTAATGTTTTCAATATGCTTATGTGCAAAATATCAATCCAATACTAAGGAATCTCACATAAAGGAAGTGAAAATAATTTTTCTCTACTTAAAGGGAACTATGGATCTAGGACTCTTTTATACTTCTGGAAATGTTTTTTTAAAAAGTTTTTTGAATGATGAATTTGGTGGATGTAGAATGGATAGAAAGAGTACATCCAGAACTTGTCATTTATTAGGAGATTCATTAGTTTCTCGGTCTTGAAAGAAGAAACACTCTATAGCTCTTTCCACTGCTGAAGCTGAATATGTAGCAGTTGGAAGTTGTTATGCTCAAGTGTTGTGGATGAAACACACACTCACAGACTATGGCTTGAGTTTTACTAAGACTCAATTTTTTTGTGATAACACAAGTGCCATTTCTCTTAATAAAAATCCTTCACACCACTCTCGTGAAAAGCACATAGATATTAGGCATCACTTTCTTAGGGATCACACACTAAAAGGATATATAATTCTCCAATTTATCAGAATAAAAGATCAAATTGCTGATATTTTCATAAAATATTTACCCTCTGATAGATTTGAATACATTAAATAGAAGTTAAAAATGATAACTGTAAGGTAATCCTCCTCAATTAACTTCATATTGAACCAATCTTCTTATAATAATAAACTCTTTTTTCATAGGGGGAGTACATCTGTTATTGAAGTTTTTAAAAAATTTTCATAATGAAAAATCTTCATAGTTGGTTTTTCAAATTTTTCATAATGAAAAATTTTCATAGATGGTTTTTCAAATTTTTTGTAATGAAAATTTTCGTATTTGGTTTTTCAAATTTTTCGTAATGAAAATCTTCAGACCTGAAATTTTCGTAATGAAAATCTTCGGACCTGAAATTTTTGTAATGGAAATTTTCATATTTGAAATTTTCATAGTGAAATTTTTTTTCGTATTCAAGTTTTTTTGAATCTAATGTTCTTTAAGAAGAATATTCCTTAATACGAATAATATTCCTAGAAATATGAAATGTATGATTCTTTCTTGAGTTTTTCGTAATTACCTTTTACTTTTTGTTAGTTTCTTTTGTTTTTAAAATTTCTCAGATTCTAGTTTCCTTAAATCCGAATGTTTTTCCTTTTAAAACCTCAAAAGATTGTATTCAACAAACTTTTTTTCCTTGCAGATATTATATCAATTGTTAGATCAGATCAGAAGGTTTCCCAACTGTTAGATTGGATTTGGAAGATGAAAGGTCACTTCCATCACCTATATAAAGGGGACATCTGATGGTTGTCCCACGTCAGTTTTCAAAGCTTGTGCGTTCCAAAGCCCGACCTCTCTACAAAAGACCATTCCAAATTCTTTAGAAGTTCTCAAGTCCGAATGTCTGTAGAAGCTCCTTCTCAAGATATGTCAACTGTCAAGCCGATTGAGGAGTGGCAGGTATACAGGGAGAGGTTGGTGCATCCGAACTTCTTTAAGAAATTTGATTCTATTATTTCAAAGAATATCAACCTCAATGGTTGGGAGAGTGTAGCCATTTCGAAGACAGGGGCTCAAGATCTTGTATATCCGGATCTCCTCATAGAGTTTTATGAGTCAGCTTGTTTCTTTGACGAAGAACTTAGGGAAAAATTCTCTTTTAAGAGTTATGGTAAGACGTACAAACTCTCTTACACCAAGGCTGCGAGCTTGGTGGGGCTCTCATATGAAGGAGAAGCTGAATTTTTCTCTCACAAGCTGCCATATGTTCAAGGAAGTTTCATCAAGGAGAAGGCTATGGAATGCCTTAGACTTAAATATGTCAAGACAACAATGATTTCCCATCTATCTACCAATAATCGGATTCTACAATTATGGGTTCAAGGTTTTATCGTACCAAGGAAGGGTGATAAAGACACCCTTAAGAAAATTGACATGTATATCTTAGATTTTTTGTTAAATATAAGGAAAATCAATTTGATGAGGCACATTCTCATTACGATATAGAACATCAAGAATGGGAATATGAGAGCTCAGATTATTATGTATCCTACCCTTCTTTCAAAGTTGATAGTTCAATGTCTTGAATCTTTTAAGATCCCCTGTAGTTTTAAGACGAGGAATTTCAAGGTGATGATGACCAGTGATGACACCCTCAAGAGAATAAAGGTTGGTTTCTCCAAGTAGACAGGAGAATTTTATGATCTTCCTAAGGATAAGGTAGAATCCATTCCGGAAAATGATGAGAAAGCTGAACCATCAAAGAAGGCCAGAAAGAAAAGAAAGTTGAAAGAAGTGGAAGTAGAAGACAAAACCCCTAAGTCTAAGGAAGTCCAATCCGCACCTTCTAAAACCAAGAAGAAAAAATCCTACCCAGATGAAGTCATAGAAAAATATAGGGAGGATAAGCAAAATAGAAAAGCAGGGGAGCCATAGTTCGGTTTGGATCCTGCTGAGGCTAAGGCCTTGAAAGAATAAGCTAATGAGGAGATTGAGAAGAAAGCTAAAGAGAAAAATCTAAAGAAGAAGATGTGAGAGGCTGAAGTTTGTCAATCCCTTCTAAGGGATACCGAAATTGCATCTGAACAAATTCCCGTTCCGAAGTCTTTCTTGGTGGAACCATTACCTGAGACTCCGGGTAAGAAGTTTATGACTCCGGAAAAACCATAAGAGAATATTGTGGAAGAGGAGAATGCTACAGGAGAAGTACAAGAAGTCGAGAGCAGTGGTGGCTCTAATGATGTGATTAAGCAAGTTGAAGAGTATCAGGAAATGAAAGTGCTTCTGAATTTTTTTCACTCCGGACTTCTCAAGCCGGATCTTTTAAACTTGCTACTCCCAGAGATGATGAGAAGGGTGAAGAGGAAGTCAAAAAGTTGTCTGAGGAATAGACTAACAATTGTCACTTCATACATCCAGAAGACATTGATGCTAGAGCTGAGAAAGAGAAATTTGATGAAGATAAGATTTTATAGTTATCCATAAGTGATCATGATTCTGCTGATGAAGAGGCTATTCCGAAAATAAACAAAGGAAAACAAGTGGTTGTCGATACTCCAACCAAATATATTATAAGTAAGAAGGATTCTAGAGGATTCTATAAGAGGAAACTGATAGAGTTAGAGGAAGAACCATCTCCAAGAAAAATGTATGATTTAGAGTCATCTGCTTTAGGGCATGATTTTGTTGTTCAGTCTCTGAAGAAGATGGTGGATACCATTCTGATATTTCCAGCAATAGAATCTAGATGACATATTCTCCATCACAACACCATCCAAAATTCAGAATCAATATCCATGGTGATGGATATGTGTGTTAAGATTGAGGCTGATCAAAAGAATTTTCTTATCAATTATGAGGCCCACAGAAAATATTGCAGGAAAATGACTCTCTGGTCGAAGAAAATCAATAAATATTTGAGTGAGATTGATCAGTTTCAAGAATATGTCAAAGAAGCGTTTGATACTGAAGACTCCAAAATCAGGAATCTTACAGATATCTTTGAGGAAATGTTAACCCTTGACCAGAATGTTCAGATTCAGGATGTCAAATATCTGAATGGGAAGTTGAGATATGTTGTCCAAAGTTTGAAAACAGAGAGGGATCTACAGACCAAGATGGAAGAAAATATTGTGAAGCAAGATGACTTGCTGAAGGCTCAGGCAGAGGTCCTGAAGGTTCAAGAGGATAGAATCACAGCCCTAGAAAAGAAAGCAGAGGAGGATCACAAAGAGCTGAAAAAACTGAAGACAATTGTGAAGAAGCTGATTCCCAAGGAAAAAGAAACAAAATAGACCAAATCCAATATTTTGTTGTATTTTTTTTCATCATACTAATTCTTTCAATCATAATGTAATTATGGTTCTTCGTTTTGTTTGGTTATCTGTATTAATATTTCAGGTACCATTTTTTTCCATCCCCTCAAACTCTTTTTGAAAATCACAAAGGGGGAGAAGGAAAAATAATTCTAAAGGGGAGAAGGAAAAATATTTATAAGTAATAAATATCCCTAAGTAAGGGGGAGTTTATCTAAGGGAGAGTTTCCCATTATGAAGATTTCCATACCCAAGATAATTAAAATCCCATTCCGGAAATCTAGAATATGATCCTTAGAGTACCAGAGACTAAAGGGGAGTTAGTCATATTTATCTTTTCCAATGTGAAAAGGGAGATAAGTTTTATTTTCTAATTCAAGAATTTTTTTTCTAAGTCCTTATATTCTTTTTCATAAGGATGTTTGTGATTTCCAAAAAGGGGGAGATTGTTGAATCTATAAGGTTTTACTTATGAATTTTCCATTCCTTCTTTCAAGGGGGATATTGTTGAGTCATTAAGGGTTCCTTATGACTTTACCATTTCTTCTTGTTTTTAAAATCACAAACACCTTATCTTAAGGAAAACCTCATTTTACCCCTTTTTTTACTTATATAAGGAAAATTTATTTACCCAAGGAAATTTACCCTTACCCAGATTTCATTGTTCTTATAATAAATTTTCTAAGTGCAAAACTCAGATTAAAATCAAAACCTCAGAATACTAAAATTACCTAGATATGAAGAATTCTATTTTAGGATCCGAATTCTCAAAATTCCTGCTACGAACTTCTATGAGTTCTGATACGGAATTTTGATTACGAATTCTGGATACGAAATCTCATGAAGATCAACTCCAAATTCTGATTATGAACTCTCATGAAGTTCAACTCCGAATTCTGGATACAAACTCTCATGAAGTTCAACTCCAAATTATGGATACAAACTCTCATGAAGTTCAACTCCGAATTCTGATTACAAACTCTCATGAATTTCAACTCCAAATTCTAGTTACTAACTTCTCTGAGTTCTGACTCTGAGTTCTCTGAATTCAGACTCTGAACTCCTATGAGTTCTGACTCCGAATTCTCATGAACTCTGACTCTGAACTTTGTAAGTTCAGGTTCCAAATTCCTACAAAATAGAATCTGAATATCCTTGTATTATAGACTCCAAATTCTTTTTTTGTTTGACTCCGAACTTTCATTTGATTACATTCCAAATATCAGATTTTAGTCATGCTTACACTTGTTCTATTATAAAATGATGTCGGGATTTAAATTATCAATTAACTATTTTTTGAGTGACACCTGTACAGGTACCTCCGAAATTCAAGGAAGAATATGACCGTTGGAGGATGGAGCCGACCATTGGAGCTGTGCCTATAAATAGAAGCTCATTTGAAAAGATCTCAACACACTTGACAACATCTTTGAAAACTGTTCCTACATACTGTTGAAGTGATTTCTAGAGAGAGAGGCTCTTATAAACTCTCAGGCTTCGTGCAAAAAGTTTGAACGACTTGTTCAAACTTTGATTCATGCAGATTTGCTTCGTGCGACTCTGATTGTTGCTGTGTACAATCGAGGGATTATGAGGATAGGAAGACATAGGTTCCGACTACCTGATAGTTGAGGGCTTTCGGGGATAGAAAGACAGACTCCGATCTTCGTATCGAGGGCTTACCCTGGTGTGGGTAAGACAAACTTTCTTGAAAGTATAAATCAAGGGAACTTTATCCAAAGTTGTTGGATACCCTTCTCTTTGAGTCAAAAGATTTACTACTTGTTACTTGTTTTGTTTCAAGTTTTTCGCTGCATTTTATATTGTTAAGGAAAGTATATCTTTCTTATACTTCCTCATACTTGTACTCTGATTTATTTAGATTCTATACGCTTTAAGGTAGAATCTTAGATGTTGTAAACTTTTGTTAAGTTTCATTTCCGGAATTACTTTTCCGGAATTAAGCAAGTTTTAGAACTTAGAGGTCTTGTGAATTATCTTGTTTAACCTTGTTAAACATAACCGTCTTTAAAAGTCCCAAATAAATTTTTAAAAGTACAATTCACCCCCCTCTTGTATTTGAGAATCTCATGTTTACATATTCGATCCTACATTTGGTATTTTAGAGTATATCATACTCACATACCATCTCACAAAAAATACTATAACACACATTTTCAGGGAAAAAATATTATTCAAAAAGTTTGGGTTGTTACATTATTCCCCCTTTAAGTAATTTATTCCTTGAAGTTTCAACTTGATTTATCAGTTGAGAAGAGATGTGGGTACTTATGCATCATTTTTTCCACTGATTCCCACGTGTCTTCATCATATACATGGTTTCTCCATAATTCTTTAACAAGGTGGGTAGTATTGTTGTGTAGAACCTTGTCTCTATGGTCCAAGATCTCCACCAGATGTTCCTCATAATAAAGGTCGTGTTCTAGTTGTACCACATACTTATTCAGTACATGTGGAGGGTTATGTATGTACTTACTCAAGAGATACATGTGTAAAACATCATGAACTTGTTCTAGATTTGGAATAAGTGCAAGCTGATAGGCCTATGATCCTATGTGATCAAGGATTTCATAGGGGCCAATATACCTGGGGATGAGATTCCCTTTATTCCCAAACCACATAAATCTCTTCCAAGCTAAAATTCAAAGGAATAGTTTATCACCAACATCAAACTCCAAGTCCCTTTAACGGTTTTCAACATATATCTTCTGCTGACTCTGGGTAGCCTTTATGTGTTGTTAGATTTCGTGGACATTTTTGGCCATATCTTGTACAATATCAGGACTAAGAATCTTTATATCACCAGCTTCATCCCAACAAGAATGATTTTTACATTGCTTCCCATATAGAGATTCAAAGGGTCCAATTTGAATACTTTAATGGAAGATATTGTTGTATGATAACTCAACTAATGGGATATGTTTATCCCATCCACATTTAAATTTCATTGAGTATGTTGTTAGCATGTACTCAAGTTTCTGAATAGTCCTTTCATCTTGGCCATCAGTTTGGGGGTGATAGACCTTACTGAAATTCAATTAAGTACTCTAAAGAATTATCCTAAATTTTGATGTGAACCTTGGATCATGATCAGATATGATAGAAAGTGGTACTCCATAAAGCCTTACCACTTCCTTTATTTATTTCTTGGTGAGTTGATTAAGAGAGAAATATTACTGAATAGAGATAAAATGGGATATCTTGGTGAGATGGTCCACTATAAAACTTATCACATTATTTCGTTTGGATGTTTTTGGGAGACTAGTGAAAATTCCATAGTGATATTGTCTCACTTCTATGCTGGTATGGGTAATAGTTTTAATACCACTTTAGCAAGTTGTTGCTCTTCCTTCACATGTTGACATACCATGAACCTTATAGTGTAGTCGGAAATCTACCTTTTCATATTTTCCCACCAATAATGATCATGAAGGTCCCTATAAATTTTAGTGCTTCCAAGTTTTATAGATAAAGTATATATATGCACTTAATCTATCCGTTCCTTATTTATTTCTGGAATAGATAGAACACATAGACTTGTATGAAACTTCAGTACACCTTCTTGATCAATATTGAACTCAAAAAACTTCCAATTTTTCATAGCCTCTAAATTATTCTATATCAAAGGATCTTCTCTTTTAGATTTCACAATATTATCTTGTAACGACGGTTGAGAAACCATTTTGGATAGGGTTGATGATGTCCCTTCCCTTACAATTCACACGTTCAATTTAACTAGGTCTTTGATTAAAGAATATCTTTGAATCCTCATCATTACCAACACAATAGGGTATTTTCTACTTAATTCATCAGTGAATTTGTTTTATCTTATGGGATGATAATGAATTGAAAATCATAATCTTTAAGAATTTCCAACCATCTCCTCTATCTCATGTTCAGTTCCTTTTGTGTGAAAATATACTTCAAACTTTTATGGTCTGTGTATATATCACATTTCTCCACATAAGGATAATGCCTCTATATATTTAGTGAAAAAAAACTACATCTAGATTCAGGTCATGTATAGTATAGTTCTTATCATGAGTCTTAAACTGTCAAGATGAATAAGCAATCACCATGTAATTTTTTTATGAGGATTCACCCAATCCCTTTCAGAGGTGAATCACCAAAAATAACAAATCTTTCTCTGATAGAGGGTAGAGTTAATACGGGTGCAATAACCAATATATTCTTCAGATTTTGGAAACTTTATTCACACTCCTTTGTCTAGATAAACTTGGAACCTTTTTGAGTTAACTTGGTTAATAGATTATAATTTCATGATTTTTTTTCACAAATCTTCTATAATATCCCTCTAAACCAAGGAAATTATGAATCTCAGTTACTATTGTAGGATGAGGATACTCCTCCACAACCTTTGTCTTGGTAGGGTCAACTAATATTAGTTCATTGGTTATAATGTTCCCCAAGAAAGAAACTTTTTGTAAACAAAATTCCCATTTTTTGAACTTTCCAAATAGTCTCTCCTTCCTTAGAGTTTGAAATATAACCCTTAAATGATCCTCATACTCCTCATAAAATTTTGAATATATCAAAATATCCTCAATAAAAGATACCACAAAGTTATCAAGGTAGTCCTGAAAGAATATATTAATCAAATCCATAAATATAGTAGGAGAATTATTCCAACTGAAGGTCATAATACTGAACTCATAATTCCCATATCTTTATTAGAATTTGGTCTTTGGAATAACTTATTTCTTTACCCTCAGTTGTTGATAATCAGATCAATGATCAATCTTGGAGAAGAATTGAGCCCCATGAAGATGGTCAAATAAATCATCAATTCTTGGAAGAGGGTACTTGTTCTTCACTATGATCCTATTAAGTTCTCTATAATCAATTCATAACCGCATTGATCTATCCTTCTTCTTCGCAAAGAGAACATGTGCTCCCCAAGTAGACACACTTGGCCAGATAAACTGCTTATCCAAAAGATCATAGATTTCTTTCTTTAATTCCTCCATTTCCATATTTTTCATTATATACAAGGTCTTTGAAATCATATTGGATCAAGGCATGAGTTCAATGGATAAATATACCTCTCTTTATAGGGAAGGTCTAGGTAAATCCTTAAAAAATATGTCAATGTATTCCTGAATTATGTAGACATTATCTATTCATATAATTTAATTTCCTTATTTATATTCACCAATAATTTCTATAAAGAAGGATTTGGGTGGTGCTTCTAGACAAAGATCAGGTCACAATATCTCTCCTTTGAAAATAGCTGTCAGTTTTTCATTCAAGACTCCTGAGATTTACTTTCTTCTGTAGTTGATCTTATTATTATATTTTGAGAGCCAGTCCATCCCTAGTATAATGTCGAATTTCAGCATGGGGATGAATACTATATTTGTAATGAGATTATGCCCGCCAAAGGAAATACTAAAGTTTCTATACACTGTTGATACTTGGATAATCTCTATAGAAGTCTTTATTAATAACTCAAATTCTATCAATTTAGGGATTTCTTCTATATTCAATTAAAACTTGGAGGAAATAAAGGAATGAATTGAAATAAAATCAAACAAATTACTTTCTAGATTTGAGAGAATAATGAGAGTACTTTCCACCAAATATTTTGGAGCTTCAACTTCAGCAATCATGATAGAAAAAGAACGACCTTTATCCCTTGGACTATGTTGAGGCTGATGGTGATTCCCCTCCATTAACTTTGGATTTGGATAGTTATTGGAAATGTTACCAAGATTTCCACACTTGAAGCATTGGACTTTAGGCTGGTCCTGCACCATCTTCCTTTTTTTGTTAGTGTTGAGAAGTTGCGGGTTCACCTCACTATGATAGTTTTGAGCAATATGGACTTCGCTTCAACACTTGTAGCATTTCTATCTCCCAAGAAAGTAGTTACCTGAATTTTTTTTTCTGAAATTTGTTGCATGTGGAAAGTTTCACTTTACTTCCTCCTCTTCCCTAATAAAAGCCTCTCCCTAAGTTTAGATCCAAATAAACATTCTTTTAATTCGATCTATGGGACCACTAGTTCTCTTGGAACTCTAGTTCAACTTTTATAACACTCCTTAGGATCTCATCATAGTTTTCATAGTCTCTTTTGGAAATATTATTCCATAGATTATTCTTTAGGACACTGAAGAATCTATAAAACTTCCCATTGTAATTCATGATAAAGATAGAGGTGTAATAGGAAACTCTGGTGAAGTCCATATCATATATTCCCACAGATTCATTTTCTTTCTCCTTAATCTCTAGGAAATTATTCTCTGTTTTTATTTGAATTTAATGGGGGAAATATTTTTTGAAAAAGGTTCCCCTGAACTCTTCCTACTCTATAGATTAAATCTCCCCTCTTATCTTTATTATTTTAACTAGTTTCCACCACTTATCAACTTCTCCCTCTAAGAGGTACATAGCCAAGGTGACTTTCTCTTATTCTAAACAACAAAGTACAAAAAATATCTTTCATATAGAGCTTATCCACTATTCAACAATCAATGGGTCGGTTGATCCACTGAAAGAAGGTGGTCATTGATGCATAAAAGACTCAATAGAAAGTTGTTCCCTTAAAGATGAATCCATTCCCTTAGATTGATTCAAGTTATTTCCCATAACTTGATTAATTTGATTCAACATTTTCATGATGTTTTATATTCTGGATTCTATTAGAAGTCCGTCTGTACCTGGTCCATTTCACTCACAGTTTATGCGGTTTCTCTTATTTCCCGCCATTTTCTAAAAGAAGGAAACCTTATTGAGAAATGTGTTTCATTTAATAATATTATAATTCTAAAGTAATTTAATGTCTTAAAAAATCATTCTTAAATATTTTATTCTTTAACAACAATTATATTTTCTATAATCCCTTTATAATGGTTCATAAAAAGCTTGTAATTAACCAAACATATCCCTCACGAGTGTCAAACCAGGAATATAGAAAGGCCCATTGTCATGAACCAATTCCCATTCAAGTCCATCTCAAAGCATTGTTTCTAGGTTTTACCACTATATACATCTATTATAGAGCCACATACACTTGTTCATATCCAGACATAGATTTCTTTACTCATAAACCACTTAAAATTTCACCAACATATCAAGATGTTTTACTATATTTTAAATTTTCCCTAAGGTTATACTAAAGTTTTCAAATACAAATTTCTACAAATAAGTAAACTTTATTATGATACCAACTATGGAATCCCACCTTTTTATTACATAACTTTTCATTTACATTATAAAAAACAGAGGATCTTTTAAAGTTTAGTTTCTTAGAAACAAGGTAAATAATACATGAAAACATAAAACATTCATTTAATACACTTGAATGGATTCTTAATTGGTTCACCGTAAGTACCATTATTTAATCTCATAACATGGGTATATACATCAAAGTAAAGGGTGAGCATAAGGCCTAGTGATGGAAAACAAGGGAAGCAGTTTACTTGTTATCTTAAGAAATATCAATAGAAACTTGATGAAATACATAAAAGAATGAGAAATAGGAATATCATAATAATAAAAACATTAATAATAACTTTTAAATGTTTATATAACATTTAAATGAGACATTCATAAACAAATCACCTAGGTTTTTCACTAAGGTGTCGTAAAAATTACCAAGGTTATTCACCAAGGTATTGTAAAACTTGTCATCTCTAGAGATTAAATTATTTAACCAATGAATTGGAGTGCTATTAGGGTGAAACATTCATATGTATTAATTAATGTGATAAAAAAAATATCATAATAAAAAATTTCATAAATAACCCATGGAGAATAAATGAAACAAGTTTCATATCAAAATCATGGTGTTTTAGAAAGTTCTTAAAAACAAGATCCTTTTGTCATTTTAAAACCAAAAAAAGAAAGGTAAGTTTCATGTATGTTAATCCCAAAATTAAATAGATCATTTTTAAATATATGTTAACACCCTGTAGAATAAATAGTTTTTTTTATTAACAAAATAAAATAAAAGAATTTCCTGTGAAAAAGAGAGAAATTTTGAGAAGTAAAATCGGCAACATAACGAGTATAAAACAAGGTTTTAGAAAACATTAAAAAAAGAGGAGAAAAGGGTATAACACTAATAAAAGACTATTAATAAATTAAAGTGATAGAATAAAATGGACTTGATAACAGAGTTTTGAAACTTTGAAGACATACCACATAAAAAGGTTACTTGAAAGGAAAAGAGAAGATGAGATTTCCATTACCTTAAAGGGTAACTCCTAAGACTCGAAGATTGAGAACTTGGGGGATTGAGGACACCTTGGGAGGAATAATTGGGAGGTAATAATATCATATATTTATATATTATTAATTTTTAATAAAATATAATGGATAAATGGGTGGGTATTTATAGAAAAAGTGATGTATTGTTTTATTGATTTCCTAGGACACCTCTATAGTGGTATTTGAAAAACCATGGGCTTGACCATGGTATTTTACCATGTTATTGGCCACTTGGGAAAAATATTATGTTATTATAATCTAAAATATTCAGCGATCATTTTATATTTCATATTACATAGTTATTATGTCATTAAACATACCGAAAACTCAACTATGTATTTTTACTATTCACCAGAAAACAAAATATTTTAGAAAATTCTAATAAATTCACCCTAACCTAATTTTGACTTTATGATTTCAAAAAACATGTTTATTTTATCACAATAATTTTATAAGTATGATAAATGTAACTTTTAAATAAAAAAATCCATATTTATTAAAAATAATAGCAAACAAATAATGAATAGTAACATGTATAGTGAAATTTTTTAAACTTGAAAATAAAATAAAATTATTTTATCATTTAAACTTAAATAAGAGTGTTTTAATAATAATATTGCCCTAAAATAAAAATTATTAATAATTCCTTATTCTGTTATAATAATTATATCTTTTCTAAAAATTCAAATTTCTATCCAAAAAATCTATTTATCAAATTTGTCATATTTTGAAGAAAAAATAAACTCAAAACGGAAATGATGGAACAAAAATTTTATTTATAAAATGGGATTATACAATAAATAACTAAGGCCTTGAAACATAACACCTTATAACACTCACATATGACCTAAGGGTGAGGTGTGTGATAGTGATAGAATCATGGGGAAGCTCGGCTAACATTGCCCGAGTGGTAATCTATACTAACTTGAACTTCTCCTATAAGTGATTTCATTCAATCTTAACATGTTGAACCTATACTTGGGATTGGTCAATAGAGAATCCCAAATACGGTACCTCCCTCCTAAGTTCTGATAAATGGGCTTTGTACGACACTACTCTACTAGATGAGGCCATCGACTCTTCTTTATGCATTAATTAACCACTATTATTTCTATTTTTAATACTAATTATAATGTTAAAATTATTATTAAGAGTATTATTTCCAATAGTCAAATTGAACAACTATCATAATTGACCAACATCATATAATGGTTGAAACCTAATAGTAACATTTCAATTATACTCAATTCATTATTAAAGGGTTATATTTTTGTTGAGTAAAAAATAATACAACACACATTTTCAGGAAACAAATATTATTCAAAAAGTTCAGGCCATTACATTTATTCTCTATTTAATGATATATCCATGTTATTTCTATTATGAGATATCTGTGAGGAATTAGTTAGTTAAAAATGAGGGTTCTATTGTGTTATATATATATATATATGATTGTGAATAACATGAAGGCATGAATATCCTTGAGTAGTACTAGATGGGTTGTGCCTTCTTCTTGTGGGTACCCTCTTAGATTGGGTTTCTATAGAAATACCTTCATTGTAACAAATAACTGCTTATTTTTTTCCATATGAAATTTATAGCGGCCATACTTTTCTAATATTACTTTTACATCATTTTAATGATAAAAAAAATTCACCATGAGGATACAAAGGTTTAGTGTCTTGGTCGAACTAGTACAATACATAACTTTTACAACATAAAACATAGAATTTTATTTAATTTTTTCTTCTCTAGATTATTATTAGCCCATGAGTTGTCCATAGTACCTATAATCACCTAAGAATATACCTAAAAAATGGGTGATCTAAAATACCATTAATAGGATAAGAACATGAGATAATACAACATGGGGTGAGCATAATAATTATCATCATAACATATGCATAGGATCATAAACATGATAGGAATAATTAATAAAAGGACTGAAAATTGGAAATTCATAAAAATAAAACCTTATGTCTTAGTGGTTAACTACCACACATAGTTTTAAGAAAATCTAGCATCATTTTCAATCATATTTCACTTTAACTCATGGTATTCTTCATATTAACCAATTCATTGTAGTGATGTATAATTTTGGGCATACCCATCACATCATAACATCAACATTGCACTATATAATTCCGAGTGCACCCATAACATCATAACGTTAACATTATCATGCATGCCACATAGAATGTATATAAATTTTGTAAATAAATAAAACATGTAAAGAAATGATTTTTATTTCATAAATAATACATTTATAAACTTTTATTTACCAAATTAAATAGGGAATAACATAATTGATACAAGAACCATCAACCTTGAGTGAAAGAAAAAGTGTGTTTTTGAAAGAAGAGTTATTTTGGAAAACATTGTGTTTTACATAAAATCCATTGAAAAAAATTTATATCCTATAAAATGTAATATAATGATTAAGAAATGTTTTTAGGGAATAACCATACTGATAATGGAGTGAAAGAGGGAAAACCCAAAGAAAGAGAGTTGGGTTCGAGAATTCCCCTTACCTTATGTCTGATCACTTTATTCACTTTAATGTCCTGTATAATCACATTTGATTCATTAATTAACACTTAAAACAAATTTTATACATTTAATTTATTAATTATGGTTTTATTAAGTTCTTTTATGGTTCTTTGGATGAGTTATAGAGTTTAAATTCATTGTTCAGGAGTGTTCTTTTTCTTAGTTTTCATTAATAGTTCACTTATACACATGAATAAAAGTTCATGAAGAACATGGATAAATAGAAATAATTGATAATAAATTATATTAATGATATTAAATTAGTTTAAATGGTCTTATAATTTATTTAGTTATATAATATTAGGATGAATCATTAGTTAAAATTTAATGATGATCGTTTTAGGTTAATTTGGGCGGTTTTTGGATCACAACGAATATGTTTTGTTTTATCATTTAGTATTACTTATAAAAATTGTTTCTAGAAAATAAAAGGGGTTAAAACATAAATATTATAATATTTTATTAACCATTTAATGGTTTTATCTACATCCTTTAAGGAATTAAAGGAAAATGGAAGTGCATCGCCCACAATGTAGGTAAATTAACACATCACGGGCGACAATTTAATTTTTATAAACAAAGAGATATAGGAAGGAGTATAATTAATTATATTTAATTAACATGATATAAAACCAGTATATCAATCATAATGGAGTTATCATAACATTTGGATAAGAGAAGTTGAGGATAATAGAATAAAAGAAATAAAATTTGAAAGGAATTTGAAAGAGAAGAGAGAGAGAAATTACCTCTTGAATTCTCATCTTTAGATCCTCCTCAAGGCACCTAGGATTAGTATTTTGATGAGACAAAGAGCTCATGGACGTGGGGGAAGGGATAAGTAAGAGGTTTTGGGATAAATTGGATAAGGATTGAAGCATGATAGATGTGAGGAAATGAATTTGTGAGGGGTGATATTTGTAGTGGAGGGAAGTGGTGTTTTCTCTTCATATTTGTACAAAGATTTTGTGGGAAATACTGATTAAGCAACATTATCTTAAAGTATTCCCACTCAATCTCTTCAATTTTGTGTCTTGGATTGTTGTTCTTAATCAAATCCCACTATTGTTCGACCTCTCTAAAGAGATGATAAACTGAAAAAGTAATCTTCTTCGTCTCAGAACAGTGAAGAACATATAATATATTATCCATTTAGTTGACCCAATAATTTGGAAAAAGTGTATTAGAAGATCCACTAAACGTAAATGGTCATTTATACATAAAACACTCGACTTCTAGTTTCTCCATCTTAAGTGATGGAGGAAGTTAAAAATTATTCAGGTTATTATTTATAACCTGGAAAAACTGGGTAAGTATCACCATGAAGTTTTGAACTCCACCTCCTTAAGAATTGGGGATGTAATTCAGGAAATTGCAGCATAATACCCTGTATGGGTTTTTCGCTTGGTTTATCATGGTTCCCACCATTTTCTAAAATATAAAAGGTTAGAAGAAAACAAAATTCAATAAGTCATGAATTAATAATTTATTCTTTTGTTAAATTAACACTAAAAGCAAATATTATGGGATTCATATGTTTAGAAAACCTTATTGTGTGATTAGATATACTTAGTATCATAATAGGGTTTTCACTAAGGTTCTCTAATCCTAATTCCCAAATTAACTAAATCATGCCTCTGATACAAACTACAGAGACCCTACTTTTATTACATTACTTTTACATCATTTTAATGATAAAAAACATAATTTTTTTTTACTATGAAGATCCAAAGGTTTTGTGTCTTGAAAAAACTAGGACCATACATAACCTCTACAACATAAAACATACACATTTATTTAATTTCTTTTTCTCTAGATTCTTATTGGCCCTTTAGTTCTCCTTAGTACACATAATCACATAAGGATATACATAAAAAAGGGGTGAGATAAAATACCAATTAGAGGACAAGAACATGAGAAAATACAACATGGGGTGAGCATAATAATTATCATCATAACATATACATAGGATCATAAACTTGATAGAAATAATTAATAAAAGGATTGGAAAGTGGAAATGCATAAAAATGAAACCTTATCTCTTAGTGGTTAAATACCAAACATAGTTCTGAATAAAGATAGAATCATATTCACACATATTTCACTTTAACTCATGAGATTCATCAAATTACCCAATGCATTGGAGTGCTGTATAATTCCAAATTCACCCGTCACATCATAACATCAACATTGCGCTATATAATTCCAGGCGCACCCATCACATAATAACGTTAAAATTTTCATGCATGCCACATAGAACTTATATAAATCTTGTAAATAAATAACCCATGGAAATAAATGGGTTTCATTTCATAAATAAATCATTCATAAACTTTGGGTTCTCAAATGAAAGAGGGAGTAACATACTTGATACAAGCACCATCAACCTTGAGTGAAAAGAAAAAGTTGTGTTTTTAAAAGAAGAGCTCTTTTGGAAAACATTGTGTTTGACACAAACTCTAGTGTAAAACATGTATATCTCATAAAAGTTAAGATAATTATGAATAAATTATTTTTAAGGAATAACCATACTGAAAATGGATTGAAAGAGGGAAAACCTGAAGAAAGAGAGTTGGGTTCGAGAATTCCCCTTACCTTGTGTATGAACACTTTCTTCACTTTAATGTCTTGTATAATCACATTATATTAATTAATTAAAACTTAAATAACATTTTATACTTGAAATTTATTCATTATGGTTTTATTAATTTCTTTTATGGTCCTTTTTATGAGTTATAGATTTTAGATTCATTGTTCGGGAGTGTTCTTTTTCTTAGTTTTTATTAAGTGTTCACTTGTACACATAAATGGATGTTCATGTAGAACATGGATAAACATCCAGAATTACTATTACATGATATTAATGATATTGAAAGAGTTTAAATTATCTTATAATTTTTTTTATATACCATGAGGATGAATTTTTAATTAAAATTTAATGATGATCGTTTTAGGTTAATTTGGGTGATTTTGGGATCACAACGAATATGTTTTGTTTTATAATTTATTATTATGTATAAAAGTTGTTTCTAGAACATAAAAGGGGTTAAAAATAAACATTAAAATATGTTTTCATCAATTTAATGGTTTTAGTGATATCCTTTAAGGTGTTTAAAGAAAATAGAAGTTTATCACCCACTATGTAGGTAAATTAACACATCATAGGCGATAATTTCATTTTTTATAAAGAGAGAGATATAGGGAGGATTATAATGAATGATATTATATTAACATGATATAATAACATTATATCAATTATAATGGAGTTAGAATGAAATTTTTATAAGATAAAATGAGGATAAGATAAGAAAAGAATAAATTTTGAAAGAAATTTGAAAGAAAAGAAAGAGAGAAATTACCTCTTGTATTCTACTCTTAAGATCCTCCTCAAGGAACCTAGGATTAGTCTTTGGATGGGACCAAGAGATCTTGGATGTGTGGGAGGGGCTAAGGAAGTGGTTTGGGAAGAATTTGGACCAGTCTTGAATCTTGAGAGGTGTGAGGAAATGAGGTTGAGAGGGGTGGTATTTATAGTGGAGGGAAGAGGTGTTTGCTCAATATTTAATTCATTAGTTTATTAATTTACCTATAGAAAATAAATAGTGATGATTACATGACTAAATATAGTAAATATAGAATGTGATTTTAAAAAAAAATTCATTTACATCATCCATGACTCAAGCATTATGTAGGAGTTCATTTATTTAGCATATTTTGTAAATTATCGAATTTCACTATTCACAAAAATTAATGTATTTTTGATAAATCTCAAAAATTCACCCTAAACATTTTTTTATTTTTATAATTAAAAAATAAAATCCATTTTATGAAAATAATTTTCTAAATATGAGTAATTTTTTTTTAATTAAAATCATAATTTACTTGAAAAATACAAATTTTAAAATTAATACTGCTTTTCTAACACTTTAAAAAATTAATTAAGGCCTCATAAAATTATCATATAATCATAAGATATCAAAACAATTTTTTATGAATACATTTTATGAAAATAATTTTTTTTATATTATTAAATTAATCATTAAATATTCACGACTTACAAAAATACCAACACCATTATATCATGTTATCACATATAGGATGGATAAATTTTATTTATATTATCACTGGTAAGGTTCCTATTCACTTGGCCTATTTACTATTCATAAGGTTCATATTACTATTCATAAGGGTAACATTACTATTCAAAGGTTATGTTACTATTCACCAAAAAATTAAGTTTGTCCTATCGGGCTCCAAACATCTTACTGATCACAACCATGCATGTCATATTTTCGAAATTCAAATCAAAGAAGTGGAAAAAATATGTGTAAAGGTCACATAGAATTTAGTATTTCATTTAAGCATGATGTATCATTATTTTTTCCAATGTGATTTTATGTGATTATACTATATGATATTACTATAAAAAGGGATAAATTGCATTGATAAAAGTTTGGTTTGTTACAAAATTTGTTGTGGGTTCTATAAAATTTATGCTGGAATTTTAGAAAAATACCACCTTAGGGATGTCTAAATTCTCCCATTAGAGAGGGTATTCCAGTTCCACCATAAGCTATGTAGGAGGATACAACTAATAATTCTCTTTCACTTTCTCTAATAGTTTATGTGTTGGAGATACTCCAACCTGAAGTCTTTTAGATTGTACCTTCCTATTATAGAGGAGTAAAATAAACCATGGTTTACTACACTCATGACTTCTAAATCTATCATTTCCAACCTTCTAGGGCACTAGAGTACCACAAGATGTCAAGTAATGGATATACATAATTGAGGTCATATTCAACTTTTCTGAGACATAGGAGGATAAAAAGTTCAAGCTAGAGGCAGTTATACTTCAGAGAACCACCGAGTGATGTTGGGGTGTCATGGGACAAGTTGGTAAACATGAAGGTATTTATTGGAAGGCCTTCAAGAACCTATTTTCTCAGGAATTATTTCCTGACACAATAAAGATGGATCGTGCCCAAGAATTTATAGAGCTCTAGTAGGGATCCATGATAATATCTACATACTTTTATCTTTTCACTGAACTACTTTGTTTTCCTCCTATTTTATTGTAAATGAGGGGAAAAAGGATAAAATATTCAAGATTGTTCTTCATCCAAATATCATAAGGTAGGTTAAGAGTTTTTACCTAATGACATACATGGAGGTTCTGTGTAAGGCCTTTACTATTGATAAGGTCTTGGAGGAGGATCAAATAATTGGTCTTCTTCCACCCTTTAGTTTTTAGGTGGGTGGACCTCATACTGCTTCAATGAGTATCTCTTTTGGTAGCAGGAAGAGGAAGATCAAGGATTCATAGAAAGTTAGTGGTAAGAAGTTTGAGTATAGCATGGCTTATTCATCCCCCTGAGGAGGAGTTACATAGTTCTTTAATTGTAGTAAGGTCATACATTATCATAAGTTCTTCCCAACCCCTCAAATCAAGTGTTAGAAGTGTTACAAGATAGAGAATCTCCAACAATTCTTCTCTAAATAATTGAGTTTAGGTTTCCAAAGGGGTGTATACAGTCATGATCTTTTACCCAAGGCTCTGGTTAGGGTCCTTAGTAGCAGGTTCAGACCCATTAGGAAACATTGACTCAGGAAAGTCATGCACTTTAGGGTTAGGGATGTGAAGTGGATATAGGACAAGTGTACATGATATACCAGGTTCTAGATAACTTTATATAGGGTCAATCTACCATTTTAGGTATGTTATTGATCACCTATTCCCCTTTACTAATCTTTTTGATATTAGTTCTACCCATTATTTTATATCTTCCCAAGTTTCTTATGGTCTCAAATTACCAATTAAATTGTTTTATGAGTTTCTTTATCTAGAAACACCCTTGGGAAAGAAGGTTGATTGTGTCCAAAGTTGTAAAAAGTGTTCTTTAGTTGTATTATATATAAAAAATTACAGTATTTCATGATCCTTGAGTTTAATATATTTTATTTGATCCTTAAAATGGACTGAATGACTAGATTTTATGCTCATATAGATTATTATCAGAGGTGTATATCATTTATTTTACCTAAGGGAAATAATTTTGTGATGACCAATGAGTGGGATATTGAAGCCAAAATAGAGGGAATAGGTTTGAGCTATATTTGAGCTGTCATATCCAATGTTGTTGGCTTATCTCTTACAGTAGAACCAAATGATAAATTTTGTTCTTTTACTCTTATTGTTGATCTCTATGAATATGTCTTTCTAGATGAATTCTTTGGACTTCCCCCAAACTAAGAAGTAATTTTTGATATAAAAATCCTATTGGGAGCACAAAACATTTTTATTCCTCCTTATCATATGGATCTATCTATGTTTATATAACTTAAGTTTAATCTTGATGACCTGGAGATGAAGGGTTTCATCAGACCAAGAATATCTCTGTGGGGTGGTCCTATGTTGTTTTTATAGAAGAAGGATGGTAGTTTATTTCTCTGTGTGGAATACTGGAGGATAAATCAGATGATAAAAAAGAACAAGCATCATTTACCCATTATATATGATCTCTTTGATTAGTTATGAGGAGACTTATGGTTCTAAAAGATTTATCTTCACTTAGGCTACCCTTAGTTGTGGGTCAAATAAGTAGACATACCTAAGATGGTGTTCAGGAGTAGATATAGATTTTATGAGTAACTTTTCATGTCTTTTGGGTTAACTAATTCCATATACGTGTTTATATAAATCATTAGAAATATCTTCCACCCATATCCATAATCTTTCTTTATAGTCTTTATTGAAGATATCAGCATATATTCATAGACTTCTAAGTTACAGTCCAGACATCTTGATATTGTGTTGATTACACTTTGAATGCATAAAATTCATGACAATATTTTTAAGTGTAAATTATTGATCCAAGAGGTACATTTTATTGGTCATTTTATCTTTGAGAAATAAATTTCTATAGACCCAAAGAAGTTGGAAGTGGTGGTGTCCTAGGATTTACTTTAGAATGTTTTTGAGATTCGGAGTTTCCTCAAGTTAGTTAGATACTACCTATTATTCATCAATTAATTGTCTATATTAGCAATAATGATGAAAAGGATTACTAATAAGGGGTCAATTTTTAATATATAGTTCAATGTGAATATGTTTTTCTTTAGGTGAATAAGAGATTGAAAATTTCTCTTGTTTTGATTCTAACAAAGCCTAGAATCAGATACGCAATATACTGTGATTCCTTAGGTGTTGGAATATGATTTGTGATAATTAAGATGGATCAAGTAGTTTATTATGGGTTACATAAAATATAATCCCATGAGAGGAACTCCCTAATACACAACTTAGAGTTGGTAGTTTCAGTCCACTCTCTGAAGTTTTGGTGAAATTATCTCTTTAGTGAAAGGTTTTAAAGTTTAAACGAACCATAAAATTTTCCAATATAAATTATATCATATAGAACTAAATTTTTGTTAGATACATTAGTTAGAGTACCTATATAAATTTGACTTTGATTTGGACTATAATCCAAGAAAAGGTAATTTCATTACAGATGCTCTTAACATGAAAATGTTAAATTTGTAGGATCTTAGTGCGCAGAAATCACCGGTAGAGTAGTGTATGATGGAGGAATGGATTGTGGTTTCATATGAGGATTTTGGATTAATTAAATATGTGCCTCTATTCATCATGTATTCATTAGTGTACTTGGTATAGAATATCCAATAGCTATATCCTAATTATGTGGTGATGTAAGATAATTGTCAGGTAGTGAACTAGTCATAGGGTGGTCAATAGACGTTGATGAAATGATTAGAGTACATGTGAATATTTCTATTCTTATCACCTTGAGAGTGTATTTTATGAGAGACTCAAATTCTTCAACATTTGTAGATAATTTAGTGATAAAAAATCTATTCCATGACATTCAATGTCAGTTTTGGTGGCTTGGTATGAAAAGGGATGTCACTAGTTTTGTTTACGATGCCTTACCTACGAGAGGGTAAAGGCCAAGCGTCAACATCCTGTTGGTTTTATTCAGATACTTCCAATACTAATGTGAAAGTGGGAAAACATGATGATGAACTTCATGATGAGGTTACCTCTAGCCCTAAGTATCCATGATGCAATTTGGGTGATAATTGATTAGCCAATGAAAGTTTCTCATTACCGGCTGACCCATGAGACTCTTTTCATGGATAATCTTGGAAAGATGTATGTATGGGATATTATATGATAAAATACAGTTCCCTAAAATATTTTATCTTACATAGATGCACATTAAATTTCATAGTTTTGGAAATTATTGAAGTAGGATTTGGGTAATCAACTGAAACTGAGTACAATATGTCATCCACAAAAATATGGCCAATCAGTTAGGATGATACAAATATTATAGGATATTATATGGTAATTAATCATGGATTTAAATGGATATTGAGATGATCATATATTCATTTTTTAATTTTAGTACAATAATAGATTCCAAATATCAATTCAAATGGAACATTTTGAGTCACTCTATGGCCAACTATGTTCTTCACCTCTATTTTGGCATACAACATGAGAGGAAGCTATGATGGGGCCAATAATAGTATAAGACACCTCTGAGAGAGTTTATATAATCAAGAATTAATTGAAAAATACATATATTAGGGAGTGATAATATTAAAAATGAAGGAGATAAACATTGGAGTTTGATTTTGGTGACCGTGTTTTCTTATGTGTGACTCCTCAATTTGGAAATTAGTATTTTCATAAGCAAGGTAACATATCTCTAATATTTTTAAGACTATTTGATATTTATGAGCATACCAGGACTATGTATTACCATATGGACCATCATCATTAAAACCAAGGTATGCATGATGTGTTTCATGTGTATCAGCTCTAGAGGTACATGTTCGATCCCACACATTTCATCGACTATAAGGATGTTGAGATAGACCCAAAAACATCATATGTGGAACACACAATATTTATTATAGACTAGATAAATAAAGTTTGTTAAGGGAAGAAAAAACACTTTATCCAAATTCTATGATAGCATGGATAGATCCATGATGAATCTTGGGAGCATGAGTCTGATATATATGCTCAATAGTATGAGTTTTTAGAGAAATATTCCTAGAGATTATTCTCAAGGGAAAAAAATATTTATAGGGGATATTTCAATAAACTCATATTTTCAGGTGCAATTTGAGTTAATTTCTTCCATTATTCAAGTTTTTTTGAACTATGAATTGATTAGTTTGAGTTTTGGTAGATTTTGGTTGGTTTTAGAGAGTTTTAAAGGCCTTTTAAAGGTGCATGGTTTACCATAGTTTTCCAAAACTATTTTAATCATCCAGTAAAGAATGTGGCTAGTAGAAGAAACACTTTTAGTGGTTCATAGTTAATGGACATGGTTTGCCAAACCTTGTAAGATCACCTAAAAAACCACGTGACATGCTGTAGTGGCCAAAATTATAGTTAGAACATGGTTTGAAAATCCATGATACCAAACAGTTGGTGTATGATTTTTCACATAGTTGGTGTATGATACATAGTTGGTGTAAGAGGAATAATTCTTCACACAGTTTGTGAAAGATTTTTCAAACCACATGACCCAAAAAACATCACATGAAATAATATTCCTAAAATTTTCTTTAGTAGACATTAATGAACCCTTTTGACCCATAATTCCTCCTATTGATAACCTTATCAAACCTAGAGACTCCACAACCCTTCCTTGATGAATTCCTTCACTTTCAAGCTCAATTCTAGTAAATCCAAGGTAGTTGATGATTTGGAATTGTGTTATGTGATCCATGAACACCCATTCTTTGAGTTTATTCTTGATTTACCCATTTTACCTTGATTTTATTCATAAATATGAAATCCCATTTCCTAATATATAGATTAGAATTCCATATAATGATGTATTCTTGGATCATTTCTAGAATAGTGGTGGATATAGAGTTTTAAAAACACACCCATTGATCAATATCAATTATATCATTTATGGTAAATCTCAAGTGGTATGTTAGTATAAGACCTTCTCCATTGGCTTGGGATATTCTTAAATATCATTCGAGAACTTTGATGTATTTGAGTTGGTATCAGTTATAGAGATTATTTGGTGTGAAGTCTTGACCTAGTTAGATATTTGTGTGACTCAAGTATCATCTCTCAATGGGTTTTTATTTTTTTCATCAATAATATTTAGGTGGGAAGTTCCTTATCATTTGGGGCTATTTTATACACTTTTTTAATAGATGTGATACTTGTGTTGGCATTTCTTTTTTTACCATGCTAGATAGTGATAACATGTGTGTGCATGTATATCCCATGAGACACATATATGATGTTTTATTCTATAAGTATGCTTATTTATCTTTTTATTCCATGTTTTTTGTTGATAACATGAACTTGTATGTTTCTATTGATTCTTGTGATGAAATATTATATTATGACCGTATATTCTCAACCCTGTTTTGTAAAATTACCATGCCTTTGGAGGAGTTTATTTGGTACTAAAAATAAGTGGAACTTCATGACATGGTTATCCCTTAGATAGGGGGAGTGATCATGACATGTGACGATGATGATGATGGACCTGAACATAGGGTAAGGGCAAGATGGACTTATAGCCTGAACCAAGACACAATGCTAGGATAGAAGGGCCTTATGGATTGACCCAAGGTAGTATCAGGAGATGATGGTATTGTGGCTTGACCCATGAGATAAATGGGGCATGATGACCTTATGTCCTGATTCAAGACTTGTTAGACTTGTGGCTACTTAGATAAATGGAATATGTTCTTTTAGTCAATCCTTGATCACTCCTGACATACTTTAAATTATCTTTTTGACATGGAGTCAGAAAAGGTATGACTGAGACATATGATGGCTTGGTTAGCACATGAGTATTGTTTATACTTGTTTCAACATTTATTTTTATAATGGATTACACTTGTTATACTTGTTTATTTATGTTAAAGATATATTGGTTGTGTCCTAATGGATTTATTACTCACACCCTACATGCGAATCTTGATGTGCATGTAGAATTAATGATTTAGGATCTAGGTAAGGGCAAGTGGATCATGATAGATAGTTTAGCTATGTAGAATGGAGTTGGTAGAAATACTAGGATAGACTCTGGAGGATTCTATAATGTTTCTTTATTTACTTTCTTATTCCTTATATACTCAAGTTTGTTTTTCCACATTGGGATCCAAGATTATTTATATATATGACATGTGTGATTTTTTTTATTACATCATATTTAATTTATCTTCCACATAATTAATCTCAGTTTTTATATTTTTTTATGTTCATGGTGTATTTTTATGATTACTGAGGGTACAATCTCCCTAGTTCTTCCTTAGACCATCACCTCTAGTCTGCAACCTCTTATGTATGATGAGGGATGCATAAGGTCTTGTGATTCTCTAGCTCAAACTCTAAGGTTTGATTTGTGGAATTATATTCTACCCTATGATGATGTTATGTTGTATTTCTATATTTTTTTCTGGGAAAATCATGTTTCATTTTGAAGTATTATTCCTTGACAAATTTATTATTTCATAAAAAATGTTATTTTGTTAAGAATAATTCCCACCTATTTTAATGGATTTCCCTCCATATCCATGTTTTTACTTATCACTAATTTTATACTTTACCTAGTGGAAACTAATTTTTTTTTCATTTCCAATGATCCTTATATTCAAAATTATTCATTTTGAAACAAAGGTTTCATTATCCTTTTAATGATGTCTGTTTTCAATTAAGGTGTTTTAAAAATTTTAAGTCTTTTCCTTACCATGATCTTATATTCTTCCCTTATAATTCACATTTTGAAATATGTTTTATTTCTTATCAAGGTCTATTTATTGGATTTTTTTAATTACTATTTTATGTAGTTTTATATTCATTTTAAAAAAAATGTTTTTGGGAAGTGACTTTAAAATCATGTGTTTTAAGGTGATATTAAGAAAAATATTTTAAAGATTTTTTTGTGATTTCTATTTCATTTAAAAATGATTCTTATCCAATGGAGTAATGGTTCATAAATAACCACATATGTTTTCTTTTTAAATACTCATTTGGGGAGATTATGTTTTTTATCAAATGATTATGTTTTTTTAGTGTGATACCATTTGGAAAAGTTATGAAATCATTTTTCATCACATGAATTATTTGTGATAAGATGAATGATTTGATTTTAAGTGTCCCTTATATGTATATATGATGATGGTTGGGTTCCTATATCAACCTAGAATGCATTGGTTCAGGTTTTATATATCATTAGATAATGATTTAGTGTGTGGGAATAATAACGATTTCATTTATGCTCACAAGGTTGTGCATGGGTATAATTGTGGTTTTAGCTATTATCATAAGGTTGCACATAGGTATAATTGTTGTTTACCTTTTCTCACAAGGTTTTGTGTGGGTATAATTGCAGTTTAGCTATACTCACAAAGGTGTGTGTGGGTATAATTATGGTTTAGATATTCTCACATAGTTGTGCATGAGTATCATTGTAGTTAAGATATGATCACAAGGTTGATCATGAGTATAATTGTAGTTAATATATTCTCACAAGTCTATGAATTGGAATAATTATAGTTAAGATATGTTTAAAATAATATATTTTATTATGAATATGTTTATTCCGCACTCTTATGCATATTCTTATGCCTACGTTATGCTATTATGGATCACGTTTATTAACTAATGTTTCTAAACTCTTCTTATTGATGCCTTATGTTATGCCAAGACTTATTAAATGAATCATGATTTATGTTCTATGATTTTCTATGTATGGTTTTATTATGTATCTTGATTATACCCATATGATCATCTTATGATCACTTATGAACTTTGATTTATCATCACTTATGTTTACCCTTACTGAGAATATGATATCATCCATTTCTCATGTTTCCAATCCCAAGGTCATTGAGATGATTATATAATATGAGATATCTAGGAGAGGTTCTAGAGGAAAAATTATTATGGATAAATTTCAATAATTTTTGTAAAATAAGATATTTAATCAGCTAGTCTTCAAGACACTAAACCTATCGGTCCTCAGTTTGAGAGACTATTTGTGAGATGTACTAAATTAACCATGGAATCAATTTAAAATTTATGTATGTTCAACATGGGATTCCACAATTGGTGTCATAAGAAAGGTTTAGTTATTTTTTGAGATAAGTTTAGTTACCCTTGGTGTTAGGGTTAGAGAACATTAATGAAAACCCTCAAGATGAGTCTAAGTATTGGATGAGTATCCTAAAATATTGGAAAAGTCTCAAGTATGTGGTTTTATGAGAAAAACATATTTTTTTGGATATTGGAATGTGGATACGGTTGTGACATGAATGAACCTTAGGGCAATGACCCTAAAAAGGGTTGGTTGAGCATTGAATTGATCATCACCTTAATTCATAATGAGTGGGTCTAAGATTTCACACATTTCTAGATACACTTGGGGGATATGCTTTAGTTAATCACATTCTATTTATAATCCATTATGAATGATTTAATATGGTAAGGAACTAGGTTAATAAGTATGATAACAACCAACTTAAAGTTGAACTAAGGGTGATATAGTTTGAATTTAAAGTATAATATTCTAAAATTTAGGCACCTCAGACATTCATTATATAGACTATTTAAAATTCATATATATTTTTTACTTTGGTTTTATTTAGACAATTTTAATCACTCATGATTAAATATTTTAGTTTTATTTGATGACTGTAAATAATAGGCACCATATTAAATTTTAATTAGTTGGTAAGAAGTTTATTTAATGTATTAATTTTGTTCATTAAATAAATTAAAGATCTATTATCATGATAGAAGGGAGAAAATCTCACATGACTCTTTTATCCCTCATATATGTTTTAATTACAATCATTATTGCAAAATCATGTTCGATTGATCTTACCACATTTTCTATAAGTGAGCTCAATTTTAAGTTACTTTACAACACATCCAACTCTCATACTATTCTTTGATATTATTATGGTAATTTCAAATCTATTAGACATATTTTAAAGACTCAAATATCATGCTACTCAGTTTGGGGATTACCATAAGGGACTTTATTGATATTTCACAATGTCACAAACCAAGGGAGATCATAATGTGATTTATAAAGTTGTGGAGGAGTGTAATCTCTAGGTGTAATATATCAACATTATTTTACAAATTATAGTAATTTTTACATATTTTCACAACCAACCATGTTTTCAAACATTCCAATCCAATCATGCCTAAAGTTTTTATGGAAAACAAGTTCGTAATGAAATTTCAAAACTATATGTTCAAAATCCATAACTATATAAAACTATTTTATTTTTCTCACAAAAATTTCAATATGGATATAACTTATATTCTTGAGAACAAAAATTTAGAGAATTTAAAAACATTATGATGCATTGTGTCAACTCATGGATGTGACCTGATGCACCTTTGATCCTCCAAGTGGCAATGAAGCTAAGGTACCTGGTGATCTTCATTTTGAAAAGGTATTTCTCTAGAAACTCATATAACACATAACCCTATAAGGATTCATATTGTAATAAATGGTTAAAACCCTTAATATATTCCATAAATAAGGTAAAAATATGTTCCTTATAGTTTTAATTAAGATAATAAGATAGAAACCTCTTTTGAAATTATATATTGAGTCATGATCATCCTTATATACCCTTAAGCATTGTTATTTGTATGAGATAATTGAAATTTAAAGGACAAAATTTATTTAATGGGGGGGGAGACTATAATAACCAAATATTTCACTATATATGTTACTTAATTTTTTTTGATATCTTTCTCTATAAGCAACACCTAACTTCATGTTCGATAGCTTTCTCTAAAAGCAACAATGAACTTAAAAAAACCGTGATACATTTAGATAAAAATATAATTATTAAATATAACTGATAAAACCTAGACATTTAATTATTGGTCATGAGTAGGATAAACCATATTATGAAACATGGATATAATGAAAATAAACTCTATTTTTAATACTAATAAAATTCAGTTAGTATAACTAAAATAATGATGAAATTTATTTTATGCTTAAAAATATATTTTATAAAATTAGTGTTTTATTTCATTAAAATAAGTATATTATGATTAAATTATAGTTAAATATACTATCAAAAAATTATTTAGTAATTGATAGGAAATAAGAACAAAGAATAGTTAACATTTTAAAAAGCTATTTTCAATATGAAAAGTTTTCCACTATATTTTGGGATTTTATTTAAATTTTTAATTATAAAATTATTATTAATTTATTTTGAAAAATTAACATCATTTTTGGTTTAATAATAATAATAAAATCTTAATATTAATTTTTTGAATTTTATGAAACACTTGATTTTGAAGTAAATAGTAAAATATACCTTTTTTTACTAATATTGCATCTTTTAGATCATTATTAGTATATAAGTATGAGTTAGAAATTTTATAAAACTTCTAAAGACCTAGGATTTTCATACACAGATATTACATATTTTTAGATAAATATTCAATACATTACAGAAACACATGTCCAAGGACCATATTAGTTTAGTGCCTTTGGAAACTTGGAACACAATATTCTTAATTCTTGGAAGATCTTAAATATCTTCCATAAATATATTACCCTTTAATACTTTTTATAAAAAAACCTACTTAAAATCTTTATTCATAACTTGGGGAAAGAAAAAATAATAAAGGGTGAGATTAGATTCTCTATAAGGGTAAACTATTTAGATATCAATCTACAATCATATGAAATAATAAGATAAGAATAAGGGTTTGTGATCATGAAAATAACTTAAAAATATCCTTCTAAACCTGTCATAGATCATAAACATGACTCATGATATAAAAATTTATCATTTCAAAAAACATGGGTTAATAGAGTGATAAAAATAATAAATCAATCATGAACTATAAGCACATGTCATAAAAATGTGGCACCATCATAAATATATAAAACTATTTCATATGACATGGTTAACTACCCAGAACATTAATATAGTAGATCAGGACTCATCATATGTTTCCCAGAGTAGATCAGGACACACCTATTTCCCTTAGTGGATCAATTCCATCGAATTTCTTCCCATAATTATATCATGATATATAAATATTTACCCAATACATTGGAGAGAGATATAGGTCCCACACATCAAATAATGAAAATCATAAAAATGTGTGCAATAAGATCATAAAAAATTCATCATATTAGAACCCATGAAAATAAATGGTTTTTATAAAATATTTCATCATAATATAACTCATGGGAATGAAAAATGTTAGATAAAAATCTCCTCATCATAATCATAAACCATAAATATAAAGAATAAGAATCATATCCTCAGATCATATCCCTAGTAAACAAAAAGAAACATTAATGGATGTCATCTTAGATGGAAAATGATATTGAAAAGACACTTGGAACATTTATTAAGTAAAATAAAATTTCTTTGAAAATATATTTTTAAAATAAAGAATTCATAAAACATCTTAGAAATAGTTTTTTTAAAAATAAACTTTGAAACTTATAAAGGAATATTTAAAAATCATTTAAAACATTTATTGAGGAAAATATCCTTTCCACTTTGAAAAAACTCTTAAAAACAATTTTTTTTGAAAATACTTTTCTTTGAAAATAAATTTTGTAATATATAAAGGAATCTTCAAAGTAAATAATGTTCATTATAGTGGTAAATTATTTTGATACTGTACATGTTAAAATAAATATTCCTTTTATTTTTTGGTAAAATCTAAATAGGCTTTATTTCGAAGACAACATGAAGATTACATATTTTTTTTCAGAAAATTAAAACATGGGAAAAAATTTATTTAATAAATAATTTGAGTAACATTTAAAACATTTTTTGAAAACATTTTTAGAAAACAAGGTTTTTGATGAAAAAATGGTTTTCAACCGAAGAGAGAAATAATGTCAAATTTTATTAAAAAAATATTATAAATTATTTTAAATTCTTAAGAGTGGAATAATGGTAATATTACTTGAAAATTACATTAATAACTAGGTTAGAATAAAATTCATAATAATTATTGATATTTAGATCATAATATTTCATCATTGGATACATAATTATAAACATTCCTAATAAATGATGAGATTTCAACAAAAAATCCTTACAACTTAAGTGAATTTGAAACATAATCCCCATGAAGTAATATCATTAAATTAAACTAAAAATTTCACGAGGTTAAATAAATTCATGATATTAAATTTAAAAGAGTTTGTATATACACCTCATAAAAGAAGGTAGGTACATAACTTAACACATGTATCAAAGAAGGAAAATTGAGACCAAAATACCTTAATTATTTGGTAAATTTTAAACCATAAAAAACATTAAAGAGAGATCCTAAAATGTATATAAAAATCCCCATAATTTTCAGGATAAAAATAAAAAAATACATTAACGGTCAGTATATACACCACATAAAATAAATATATGGAGAATATGGAATGTTTCTCATTGAAGTAAAAAAAGAGACACAAATACCATACCTTAAGTATTACTCCTCCAATTGCCTGAAGGCCTTCATTTTTTATTGATTTTGATAATACACCTTTCAAGGGGTGATGTGGAACACTTACAAGGCCTGTAGGCGTAAGTATTACATGGACCATAGGTTATATAGGAATCCATTTCCCATAGGCTTCAAACATTACCTACAACCCAGACTAACTACTTGGAACTACTCCTCCCCCACATCTTCATCGTGAAATCAGCTCTCCACCATCACCTGGATGTTCGACTAGGATTTCCAATGCATGCAAAATATTTTCCCAATGGCAGGTTCCATACACTCTCATTCTTGAAATACTTTTAGCTTCTGATATAGAGAAAAGCTACTTGCTCATCCTCCTTCTGAAGCTTGTTCATTGTAGGTTGTCTGGTTTGCATCTACACTGAAGGTGGCCTGAAGGCCTTGAGGTGGCCCGAAGGCCTTACTAACCCAAAGGCATGGGTGGCCCTAAGTCCTTAAAGGTATTGGGGACCAAATTTTAGGCCCTAATACCCAAATGGGGGAATATTCACTGCTGCTACAGTGCCAAACAATGCCTACTACAGTTCCCACTACAGTACTTGCTACAGTACTGCATAGTTTCTGATACAGTACTGCACAGTTCCTACTACAGTACTACTACGGTACCCCCAAAAATTAGTTTATTATACATATATTATAGATGAATATTTATATATATAATACCACATATTATTTTATTATGACCTTTTATTATCCATTTATTAATAATTCCATGTTAAAGTTATGTTTAGGGTAATAACCGTTTTGTTTTTTTGTATATTTATTGATTTTTTATTTTTGGTACTCTTACTTTGAACATTATTTAATAATATAAATAATTTTAAACATTATATAAATATCATATATATTTATTATATATGAATTTATAGTAATCCATAAAATTTAGTGATAGAAAATAAAATACACCGTTCATAGAGATGATTGGCCGTACGTACGCATGAACACTGATTCCATTTTCTTGTTAGATTGAAATAAACAAAGTTAAATGATATATTATCATTATATAATAATTTTTATTTCATATATATCACATATTTTCATTAAAACTATCTTTATTAGGTTCCATGTAAAGTGTGAACGACTCACATCGCTTCTCGAGGCGGTAGTCCACTGTACACATGAGCAACATATCATATTCCCAAAAAATGGAGAGTATGAAGGTATGTTTGATATAATAGTTCAATAAGTATAATAATATCATAGAAATAATATATAAATAATAAATTCACCACTAGTATTATCCTTGATATGTGGTAATGGAAAAACAAATGATATCAGTTCGTGAGGAGGTAGTCCACGGTACACACGAATGATGATTTCGTAACCCATTTGATGGAATTAGAGATGTTTTTAGGTTATGAAATTAACATAACAATATATAATTATATGGTATATAATATTATTAATATTATATTATCATGGTGTAATAATAATTGGTGGAGGGGGAGGAAGCAATAAAACAAGAATGATTACTGATGAATGTCACCTCTTCTTTGGGTAACCTCCTTAGGTTTGCACCAAAATCCTTCATATGTTGGAATTATATAAAAAATAGAGATTATATTATGAGATAAGGGAATTTGGTATGTGTTTTGGTTAGGTATTTTCCAAACCAAAAGGGTTTGAATGTGTGAAAAGGAGAGGAGAGTGGGTGGCCTTTTATAATTAAGGATGAGTAACTTTTTTAAAAATACCCAAAAGTATTCAATAATGGGAGGTCAATCTCACCTCACGTGGTACAAAAATTGATAAATAATGTATTTTATTGATGATATAGTTGATACACATATACATTAAAAAAATTCACATGCTTTAAACATGTCATTCCTTATCCCTTAAGTTTTACTCACTTTTACCATTTTAACTTTCACTATGGTAACTAGTTTTTTTAACCATGGTAATTTATCTTTTAAGACTAGAAAAAAGTGAATTATTATATAATTTATACATAATGATAATAAATATTAAATAAAATCTATTAAATAAAAATCCCATGTGTTTGTAAAGTTAGTTTTAACACAAGTGTATGTAACGTGCAAAACCCCATTTAAACCTTAATTGTGGTAATTAATTTTTAAATATTTTCACTAATAATTATTATAAAAAATTAAGTTTAACTTATTAGATAATATATATTATTTTTATTCTAAATATGGAATACATTTTGAAAAATTAAATTCATATAATTTTTAAAATTTATTTTAAAATGAATCCCAAATACATGATGAGAAATTGAATTTTCAAAGAGAAAAATGTTCAAAAGTTTAAAAAGTTTTTATATCAAAATTTGACTTGAAAATTATTCCAATGAACTTAATTGAATTAATAGATATATAATTAAAATAATTTTAATTTATAACTAGTTTAAAATATAATTTAAATTTATAAATAATCTAAACGAAGTGCAGTTTTCAATTAAAATTAGGTATTTTTCACTATTCATCAAAAAATTAATCTTTTCTGAAAATTCTCAAAAATTTACCCTAATATAATTTCAGTATTATGATTTAAAAAATTAATTTATTTTATCAATTTAATTTTATAAAATTTTAATTTTTTTTATTTTCCATAAAAAGAAATAAAATGACCAGTTTTTCATAAAATAATATTTTCGAAGAATAAAATGACTTTATTGAGAAATTAGGTAATTTTTATCAATATTTTTTATTTATATAAAAATTATATATAATTTTTTAAATTTTTTTATTCCTATTTTATTTCACCAATTTAACGACTAGGTAATAAATTTTTTTTTTTTAAAATAATAATATTAATTATTTTTCACAGTTTGTTAAAACTCAGTTTTGGGTATAACTCAAGCTAAACCCGATGTTACATGTAATGAAATCCAAAATTAGTGTTGCATGTAACAAAATCTAGACTCCATATTACATATAATTTAAAATATAGTAAATATTAATTTTTTTGAAAATAAGAATATTTCACAAAATCTTGGGGGTGTTACATTCTACCTACCTTAAAATGAATTTCACCCTCAAAATTCATCACTTTGGTGGAAAAAAACTGAGGATACTTATACCTGATTACATCCTCATGTTCCCACATAGATTTCTTAAGTTGGTGATTTTACCACAAAATATTATCTATGTGAGTTTTATTGTTTTATATAATTGTTTCTATTCGATCCAAAATCTCTACCAGTTGTTCCTCATAGGAAATATCATGCTCTGGTGGTACAAAATCTGAGTTCAGTATATGTTATGAATTAGGTATATAATTATTTAAGAGTGATACATGGAACAAACATGAATGTTATAGTGGTTTGGTGGAATATCTAAAATATAATATATTTTCCTGATATGATCAAGTATTTTAATGAGACCAATAAACCTAAGGTTAAGATTTTCCTTCTTTATTCTACATAGAAAATTATAGAAAGACTTTTTTAAAAAATTAAAAATTATACATTTCATCGATGATTATCAGCACGACATTTCTTTCAACTTTTTACAGTCCTTACATGGTACTGAATGATTCTAACCTTCTCTTCCATATCATCAGATTTCTCAGGTCCCAATATATTTCTTTCTATAAATTTATTTTAGTAGGGTTAAGTTATATAATTATTTTCATAAAGTGATTCACAAAGATCCATATAAATTCTTGAGAGAAAGATATTGTTTCAGCAATACTCAACTTAAAGAAGGTGTTGATCCCAACCAACTTTGAAATTCATAGAACAAGATCTTATCATATCCTGTAGGGTTCTAATTATTCTCTCAAACTAACTATCTATCTAAGGATGTTACTAGTGAAAAAACTCAACTCCATATCAATATCTTTCTAAAGACTTCACCAAAACTTCACGGTAAAGACCAGTTTTCGATAAAATACAATTGAATGCAGTACTCCATTCAACCTTACCACTTCTTTAATGTATATTATGGAAAGAGGATCCAAAGATAAATATTATCTGATAGAAACAAATTGTGATGAATTCATAAGGTGATCAAATACAACCCATAATTACCTCAAAATAAAAGATAATAAAATACCTACAGGAAACTAGTACCGTTAATCATATATCCACAAAGTGTAAAGCCATTACTCCTTAAATAATTTTGTCACTAAAACATATACAAAACTATAGGGTTGTATTTCTATAAATGTCTCTTAAAATATTCTTAATCTCGATTAACTACCCTAAGATAAAACCTCAAAAGGGTTTCAATGAATTTGAACTTATGATCAATATTAAACTCATAAACCTGGAGTTTTATCCCAAAATATTAAGATAATATTACATGGAGACATAAACACTTATGAAATCCAATTAAACCTTTATTCTTTATATAAGCAATTATATTATACAAAAACATTTTTCATTGGAAGATTGGGTTCATCCTTGTACCGATTAAATATAAAATATGATTTCTTTATTCAAAAATCTATATAGAGGGTGATAATCACATGAAATTTTACTAAAGGATGAACAATAGGATTTTTATAGGGCTCATTCATACAAAATCAAACATGACTTTACCAACTAAGGAGGAGAGGATAAGCGTGCCCTAATTATCATGACTCACTTCATACATTTCGATTCCATAATATTTCCCTTTATTTTTTTTCTTTGGAGTTTTTTGTATATTATCATCCACATTAGCCCCTGGATATGGGCATTGAGTCACATAATTCAAAACTCCTTGAACTTGAAGAAATGGGGTGTGGGAGGTTTATTAGTTGGAATCCTCTTCCCCTATATTGGATTAACTGTAACATTAATCAAATTTCAATATTAATGGAATTTATGACCCTCATTTCCACTTTTAAATCACCACCTTATTCTATTCAAGAAATTCACTTGATTCCTATTCTAAAATTTCAGGCATGCATATGGCTGGAATTTCTTTCCACCATGCGATTTATTCAAATTTTCATGTGACTCGATCTTTCTTTTCTTATCAAAACCATGAGAATGGTGGGATTCCCCAATTTCCATTTCTACCTTCATTGCACATTGAATGACTTCTTCATAGCTACTAAAGTATCTTAGGGATAATGCCCTTCAGTGACTTGGTTTTAAGCCGTTGAAGAATCAATCAAACTTACTTTCAGGTTGGATGATAACACCAAAAGCATACCTTTAAAGTCTTGTAAAAAATTCCCCATAAGTACCAATTGATTTATCATCATATTTCTTTATCTTAAGGAAATAATTCTTTATATTTGTATTAATAATAAAAGGAAATTACTTAAGGAAAAATAAGTTTTTGAAAATTTCCCAATCCATGGAGTCAATTTTATAATGTTCCCTTATATTCTGGTTGAGATTCAACTATTTATCTGCTTCTAATTCAAAACAATAGACAACCAAAATTATTTTTTCAGGTTTAAAACATGGGATAATGGAAAATATATTTTATGTGTTACTGATCTATTGTTCAAAAACTATAGGATTAGTCGAACCGCTCAAATAAGTTGAATGTTTCCTTATGAAGGACTAAACAAAATGCTGTTCCCTTATTTTATCATTTGGTATTCCATCATGATTAATACCTTGAGAAATTTTTGTGATTATAAAAAAAATATTCTCATTCTATCTATAATAACATTTGGTTTCTTTGGAATAAAATCATTTCATTGTCCATCACACTCAGCATTAACACAATTATTTTGGGTTCCAAACATCAACTAAAATTAAAAGCATAGTGTGAGAAACACTAATCATAGTAAAGAACCACATAATCATGAAAAAATAACTTATAGGGTGTCTAAATCATGAAATATTCTTTCCAATATATGACACCTTATGATTAATCTAGGTCATTAATATTCATTATCTATTTAAATACTTTATGATAGTTTATAAATAGTTTGTGAATTTTCAAAACATATCCCCTGAGAGTGTCAAACCAGGTGTGAGGCAAAGCCTGTTATTATGAACCAGGTGATGATTGATTCCATCTAAATGCACCCTTTTTAGAGTTATTACCCCTAGGTACCTCTTCTCCAGATCTACATCCACTTGTAGTATCCAGACCTGGATGTAATTTATAGGAAACCAATTACTCCATCCTTTACCAAAATTCCATGACATTTTCATATACTTTGACTCATACTTATAATTATCCTTATTCATATACATAGACATATCCCTAGGGATATCACTGATGTTTTATCATCCTAGTTTCCAAAGGTTAACTAAACCTTTCCTATGATACCAACTATATAATTATATAATTATTTCTAGTGGACTATAATAAATACCTATCAGGTCACTCCATTAGTGGATATACCTAATCGTAAGAACACACCACCATAACCATTGGAATCCCTTACCTCATAAAAACCTTGGGCAGAGAGCTATTCTTCGTCAAATGCTTACATGTGATAGATCCCAAAGATCAGATTACTTCCTTCGCCTCTAATAGAAACTATAATGACCTAGTCTTTTCATAAATATATATTACATATCTTTAGATGAATATTAAAAATATTATAAAAAAATTCCCTGAGGAAAAGGAATATAGGAAAGTGTAATCTCCCCCTTTAGTACTCTTTATTAACATACACTACTTAAAACATTTCTTCAGAACATGGGGAAAAGGAACATATAACAGGGTGATCTTTGATGATCAGTAAGGGTAAGCATAAGAGATATCAATCAATGATCACAAGAAATCATAAGATAAGAATAAGGGTTTGTGATCATGAACATAACTTACAAAGTTCTTACCAAACCTATCATATATCATAAACCTGATTCATGTTATAAAACTTTATAATTCCAAAAAACATGGGATAATAGAGTGAGAACCATCATAAATAAATAATGAACCATAATATTTCATCATAAAAGTATGGAACCATTATAAATATATAAAATAATTTAATATGTCAAGGTTAACTACTAATACCATCAATATAGAGGATCAAGACTCATCACATGTTTCCCATAGTGTATTTGGACACACCTATTTTCCATAGTGGATCAAGTCCATCAACTTTTTTTCCATCATTATCTCATGAGAGATAAATCTTTACCCAATGAATTGGAGGGAGATATAGTTCTCAACCATCACATAATGAAAATCACACATATGTGTGCCACAATATCATAAAACATTCATCATATTAAAACCCATTAAAATAAATGGGTTTCATAAAACATTTCATTACAACATAAATAATGAGAAAGAAATGGGTTATATAAGTATCTCTTCACCATAAAAACAAACCATCTAGAGAAATAATAATAATGGTATCCTTGGATCATATCCCTAGTAAATAGAAAGTAACATCAAAGGATGTAATCATAGATAGAAAATTATTTTGAAAGGAGAGTTGAAACATTTCTTGGGGAATATAAAATTTCTTTGAAATTCAATTTTTAAAATTAAAAATTTGTAACACATATTAGTAATATATTTATTTGAAAATAAAATTTTAAACCCACAAAATAATATTTTAAAATCATTTAAAAAAATTATTGATGAAAATATCCTTTCCAATTTTCAAAACACTTTTAAATACATAATTTTTTCAAAAATCCGTTTATTTAAAAATAACCTTGAAAAAATATAAAGTAATATTAAAAGAAAATAATGACCATTATATTAGGAAATTATTTTCATTCCATACAAATTAAAAGAAGATTCCTTTTATTTTTCGGTAAAAGACAAACGATCATTATTTGGAAAAGAACATGAAGATTAAATTGATTTTTTTGTAAAAATTAAATCACTGGAATTTTTTTTATTATTGAATAATTTTAATATTTTTTTTTAAATTGAAATATTTTTAGAAAACTCGGTTTTCAATGAACAAATCATTTTTGATCGAAGAGTTTAATAGAGTCATATTTTCTAAAAACAATTTTCTTAATTATTTTAAATACTAGAGAGTGAAAAAATGATAATATTACTTGAAAATTTCATGAATAAACAGGGGATAAAAAAATAATTATTGAGATATAGATCATAAAATTCAAGCATTATAAACTTAATCATAAACAGTCCCAATAAACTATGAGATAGTAACATAAAATATTTACCACTTAGATAACTTTGAAATGTCAGCCATATGAAGTAATATTATTAAATGAATCTTAAAATTTCATGAGGATATATAAATTAATGATATTAATTGTCTAATGGTCTATATATAAACCTCATAAATTAAGGTTCTTGCATAACATAACATATATCTTAAAGAAGTCAAATTGAGACAAAAATCCCTTATCAATTTGGTAACTTTTGAATAGTAAACCCCATAAAATAGATATCATAAAATAGATATGTAAATAACCATAATATTTATCTTAGTAATAATAAAATAAATTCATTGGTAGTATATAAACCACATAATAGAAATAGGTGGTGAATATGGAATGTGTCTCACTGAAGTAAAAAGTGAGGTAGAAATCCTAAGTCTTTACTTCCTTAATACATGTTCAAACATACTTTATAATAAATATAAGTTTATTATACACCTATTAAAGAAAAATATTTATATATATAATACTGTATATTATTTTCTTATGAAATTTTATTACCTGTTTATTAACATTCCCATGTTAAAGTTACATTTCAGGTAATAACTGCTTTTTTTTCATATATGTTTTGATTTTTTACTTTTAGTCCACTTAATTTGATCATGATTTAATTATATCTAAAATTTTAAATATAAAATATATATCATATATATTTATTATATATGTATTTAGAGTAATATATAAAATTTAGTGACAGAAAATGAAATAAACCATTCATGGAGACGGTAGGCCATACATACGCATGAAAACTGTTTCCATTTTCTTATCAGATTGAAATAAAGAAAGGTAAATGATACATTACCATTTAATAATAATTTTTATATAATATATATCATGTATTTTGATTAAAAATATCCTTATTACCTTTCATATAAATTTTGAATGAATCACATCATTTCATGAGGCGGTAGTCTACCGTACACACGATCTGCGTTATCATATTCTAAAAAATAAATAGTATGAATTTATGTGTGATATAATAATTATATAAGTTTAATAATATAAAAAATAATATATAAATAATAAATACATCCTTATGTCCATCCTTGATAGGTGGTAAGGGAAAAAAATGACATCGGTTCGTGAGGTGGTACTCCTTCGTACATACGAATGATGATTTTGTAACCAATTTGATGGAAGTGAAGATGATTGTAGGTTATTACCATGAAATAACAAAATATAATTATTTTCAATATATTTAGGTTATTATATCATAATTTTATTATAATAATTAAAGGTTGTTTTGGAATAAATAAAATAAAAATTATAGTTGATGAATGTTACTTCTTCTTTGGGTATCCTCCTTAAGTTTGTACCTAAAGCCTTTATCGGTTGAATTTCTGTACAAACTAATGATTCTAGGGTGATAAGAGGGAATATGGGAAGTTTTTTGGTCATTTATTCACAAAAATAAAAGGGTTTTAAGGTGTGAAAAAATATAGGATATTGGGTTCCCTTTTTTAATTGAGGAGGAGTGTCATTTTCATAAATACCAAAAACTATTCATTAGTGAGTGGTCACTCTCACCTCATGTGATTCAAAAGTTGATAAATAATGGAGGATAAAGATTATATGGTCAATAGAAACCATGAACACAAAAAACACACTTGTTTTAAACATTTTATTCCCTAACCTTTAAATTTTAGTCACTTTTAGCATCTTAACTTTCACCAAGGTAACTAGTTTTTTTGAACTAGGTAATTTGTCCTTTAATCTTAAAATAAAAAATATAACTATTAAATAATTTATAAATAATGATTTTAAATATTAAATACAGTATATTAAATAAAAATATTATGTTTTTTAAAGTAAAATTTAACACTAGTGCATGTAACACACAAAACCTCATTTTAACCTTAATCATGAGAATTAAATTTTAACCATTTTCACTAATCATTATGGTAAAAAATTAATTATACCATATTAGATAATAAAAATTATAATTATGAAAAATTTAGAATTAATTTTTCAAAATTAAATTCACATAAGTGATAAAATTTAATTTTAAATTAATCACACAAATGCGATGAGAAAATGAGTTTTCAAAGAGAAAATGGTCAAAAGTTTACAAAGTTTTTATATCAAAATTCAATATAAAAATAATTCAAATGACCTGAATTGGATTAATATATATATATAATTGAAATAATTTTAATTTCAAACACATTTTAAATATAATTTCACTTTATAAATAATTTAAATGGAAAGAAAGTTATCAATTAAAATATCATATTTTTTACTATTCATAAAAAAATAATTTTTTCAGAAAATTATCCTAAATTAACTCTAAGATAATTTTGATATTATTATTTGAAAAATTATTATTTTTTTCAAATTCATTTTCAAAATTTTTAAAAAAATAATTGTAATATTGTTCCATAAAAAAATATAAATAATATTTTTTCAGAAAATATTATTTTCAAAACATATAAATAATTTATTAAAAAATTAAGTACTTTTTATCAGTATGTTTTGATTATATAAAACCATTATGAATAATAATTAAAATTTAGTTATTCTTATTTATTCCTTCAATTTTATGATTATTTAGTAAATATTTTTTTTAAATAATAGTATTAATTATTTATCATGGTTCGTTAAAAATCAATGTTGAATGTAATGTAAGGTAAACCCAGTGTTACATGTAACATAAGATAAATTTAGTTTTGCATGTAACATAAGATAAAATTGATATTGTATGTAATGAAAAATGTATAAAATATTAAATTTATTTGAAAAAAAACATTTCACAAAATATCAGGGTGTTACAAACCTTTTAATGGAAAAATATTTATTTTATAATTGATATTATAAAATTTAAAATATTGATTATAGTTTAAAAACCTATATTAGATATTTTAAAACTCAAGTCATATTTTTCTTAATTTTATTAATATATTATAAATTTATTATATTAAAATTAATTTTTAACACTTTTAAAAATTTAATCAGCAGAAATGAATTTAAAATTTTGAATCATTGGGTTCAAATAATATAATAAGAACTATTTTGTTTTTAAGAATAAGGATTAAGTCACGTTAGGTAAAAACATAAATGATAAAAGTAATAATTCAAGGGGTAAAGGGATTTAAACATGTTAAAAAATGTTTCTAATTGAGTGTTTGAGATATTATCAACCATATATCACCCTACACTCAAATATTTTATATTTTTGGAGACACTTTACATGTTTTACATGTGAACCCTTTATATTAAGTTTAAATATTAACAAATATGTACTTCTCACCACTTATAAAAGGGGCCTCTCCCCACATTTTCAATACCACTATAAAATTTCATTTTTCTACTGAAACTCTACCCTATTTACTTACCCTATAATATTATTTCATTATTGAGATTCTGGTCATATGAGATCAATCTATTCCATTTATTTCTTAGGAATCTTCCAAGTAAATCTCAAAGTGCTCAATGTGAGTAATCATTTTTACTTGAATTATTTCATTTATATCTTTTATTTTACAAGTGTAATTTTTAAATATATATGTAATTAAATCATTATTGGTTATATAAATAATTTTATTATGTTATTATAAAAATTATTAATCACATTTTCTCCTTTTTCCCTCAAGAAAAGGGAAAATGTCATTTGTGTGTGTGCGGATTACCGCCTCCACAAAGCGTCATGTTTCATTTTCCTTAACCACCATACATGGATGACCATAATAATACATTTAATATATAAGTATGATATTTATAATATGTTTTAGGTTCTAAAAATAATAAACCATATTTATCCTTTCTCTTGTTATATGGGAAACAATATAATCATCTATGCATACGTGCGGACTACCGTCCCCATGGAATAATAGATTTTATTTTTTTCATCACCGCCTTACATGTAAGGTCATGAGAATGATTTTAATAGATAAATATTATTTTTATGATATTATTAAGGTTTTTTATAAAAAATTATAGAACCTATTAATTATATTATCAATAAACGATCATCCTTAATTCAATCAATTAAAACAAGCATACTAAGAGGAAAATATTTTAATAAATTATGTAATATTTTCTTATCCATAAATTATTCTTATAATTAATTTATAATTATAATATATCAAAATAATAAAAATTAAATTACATCATTAGTATTCTAGTGTAATTTTATTCAAACTAAATCACCTCATAATCATCCTTTAATCATTGTATGTTCATGTTTGTGTCGGTTTGACCACCTAATTTAATAATACTATGAAAATATGTCATGAATGGATATGAAAACATAATTAATGATGTAATATGATATAAATATTTATTTTTTTTGGTTTTGTAAGGATGCATCAGTATTTAAGACAATTATTAAGAAAACACCCTTTGTTTGTTAATAATATCTAAAATAAGCTTATTATTGATTTTATATTCTAGAATAAGGAACGAAACACTCATTAAAGGAAAATAAAACATAAAATATCATTATAAATAATTCCTTGTAGTAAATTTAATGATTTAATAAAGACAGACTTTATAATAAGAACAAATACCAACACCTCTCTTAGAAAAATAGTATAAACCATTAACGTTATAAACACCTGATGTGGGAAAATAGGTAAAAACTAACTAATATATATAAATATACATATATATATATATATGTATATATATATTTGTATTGATTATAAATGAGGAGTATAAATGGTTTAATTTATGAATATGGTTCTTGGGTTTGAAATTAATAAAATTAATTTAATTATTTAGGATGTTTGGTGCAAGTTCACAATGAACTAGGACTATAGTAATGGTTTTCATCTCAAAATTACCCCATTTGAGACATGTTTTGTATCATAAACCAAATTCCATTTATGTGGTGTATATGTTATCTTATTATCCAACTGATCTCTAGAAGGATCATTTTTTTACTTTAGGGCCCTACCAGATGAGGGTGTCCGTTGTCCCCTTGGATGGTGGGAATATGGTTCAGACGAAGTGCCTTGGGTTATATATAACCCATGGAAAGGGGGTCAACCATCCTATTTATTCCTCTAGAGCTACTCATCCTCATGATCCAGGATATTGTTGGAGCTCTCCCACCCCCTTTAAAAATATCTATAATGTATTATTGCATGTTAAGGATGAATTTTCCCAGATGTTAATTATATATTATTCCCCTCCTAGTTTTTTTATACCAGGTCGTGATCAAGATATTATTCTACTTGTATTAATTCCTAGGTAAAATGCTAGGAAACATTGGGGGTCCAAAACCAGGCATTACATATTCAGATGATTTCCTCCATAATTCGGAAAAATCATGTATTGGATTCCTCAGTAAAAATAGATTTCTTATCCAATGAGTTCCTCAGTAATAAAAATTATCTAGTGTCTATGTTGGAACCTAAAAAACCCTTAAAATATTGATGTTTATGGCCATAAAATGGGTTTGTGTGACTTCATACATGGTAATATCTTAAACTACCGTATTTGGATCTTTTGGAAAATCTAAATTTTAGTGGAGAATATTTATGTTTTAGAACCAAACATATGGTTAAGGTTAGTTTTAAAAATAACATCTTCTTATTTTACTTAATTTATGATAAATGTGATACATGAGGGATATAAAATTTATGGCGAGATCTCAAAAAATTCAACATGGATGAATTTTATTGGATATTTAGTGGAAAATTCTTCAACATAATGTATTTATTAGATAATAAGGGTTGAGGTATATATCCTTGTAAGGATAGATATGATTTATCCTCCTTCATGTCTCGGAAATGCCTCTCAAATATGGGTTTCTTTGGTGATAAGTATACATAGTGTAATAACCAAAAGGGAAGTTTTCACATTTGGTGCAGGATTGATCACTACATCAAAAAACTATAAACCATTTCTTTATTTATTAATTCTATAGTTTTCAACTTATTTGGTACCTCTTGGAATATTATCCCATTCTTATAAGTTTGGTTTCTAGGGATGCTGGAAGTGGTGGTTTTTTCTTTTCTAATAAGTGGACCTATGACCATAAATACCATTATGTGGTGCACACGTCTTGGTAAAAATCATTGTAAGAATGATAGTGGTCTATATTACACAACAATATCAGGTTATTGAAGGTTTATATTCATAATTGGACCAAAAATCATCCCCTATCTTCATTGAACTAGAAAATATCAATAAGGAAATAAAGAGAGTTGAGGCCAGGTTAAAGGAATGATAAGAAAATGATTTTTTTCTAATCTTTTATATAAGACAATTAATATTTATAACATGGTTTTGTAAAATGAATTAGTCTCACATGATAAATTTAAGGAGTTATGGTTAAAGGAGGGTTCCAGAAACACAATTTTTTTTTATGCATGTCTAAAAGAGAAGAAGTATGGTGAAACTCCAAACACCATCCTAGAGGTTGGATCTTATACTAATGACCTTGATGTGGTGAAATTAATGGTAAAATATTACTAAAATTACCTTGTAGATTATAACTCTTTTATCTAGGAGGGAAACTTGAGGGCCCAATATGTCCAATTTGATTTTATCCCCTAGGTGGTGTTGGATTCCACAAAATCCTGTTTTGAGAACATCCCAGAAGAGGTGGATATTTGGGATGAAATGTTATCTCTTAACCAAGAGATATCTATAGGTCCTTATGGATTCCTAGATTCCTTTTATATGTCTTCATGGGACCTTTTTTAATAGATATATTCTGGAATCTATTTAATTTTTTTCAAGGGAAGTTTAACCTATGTGGCCTATGCAACCATGCTTATCCTTATTTCAAAGCTGAAGGATTTATTTTATCTTAAGAATTATAGGACTATCCAAATTTGTAACTTTCCTTACATGTTCCCTTCATGTGTAATTAATAAGAGGCTTTATTTTCCTCTCTATTAATAAGTTTTACATGTGAAACACTAATTTATAAGAGGAAGATCTATCTAGGTTTCCATTGCCTTGGATTGGAAAATGATCAAATATATTAATAGGAATACCCAAATATCCAACATTGATATCAAAATCAATATGGATAAGTAATATTATTGGATTCAGTGGGGTTTCAACCATAGATTTGTATCCTATACAAGCTTCTATGGTTGGGTGACTATTGTTTTCATCAAATACTTTAGTTTTCCTTAGTTTTCGGTGAAATTTATTCTTAGGAGATACAACTTCTTCAAGTCTATTCATAGTTCAGGACAAGAAGATCCTTTTTCACCAAGTGTGTTTATTATTATACAGGACTCCATTATCAGGATTCCAATGAGGTATATTCATAGTGGTAACATCCTCCCCTATCGGTGTAGAATAAATTTTATTAGAATATATTATAATCTAGTTGTGGATGAAATTGTTAAATTCATTAATTATAGTAGTAGATCTATTTTTGGTATTAAAAAATCCTTCTATGAATATAGTAATGGGATTTGGTAGTTCATCAATCATGAGACGATCAGTGTGTCTATCTCTAAATCTTGTTCAGATAGAATAGTAAAAAAATTGAGGATCTTCTTGGAATTAGCGAGAGAAATTTTTCTACATAATATCTAAAAGCCCCTATCTTAGCTGGGAGGTTACATATTCATCACTTTTAGGGAATGGTCGATAATATTTTCACCCACATCATTAATTGGAATAACCTTTTACTATCATTCTTAGGCTGGATCACTCTTATCAACTATATCCTTACTTCCATCCCTATTCATGTGATATATGTCCTCAAGGTACCAAAAAAAGTGGCGAGGAATATAGAGAAGATGCTAATTTTCTTTTTTTGGGATTCCCATGTAGAAGTATTTTTCCACTAGAACACTTGGAAAAAATGGATAAACTGATGGATGCTGGAGGAATCAATCTCATAAGTGTAGTGGCCACCATGTAGTGATTATCGGCCAATTAGGCATGGCTAGATTTGGAGGGATGTTCTCTAGAGGGAAAATATATCTTGGGGGAACATGGGGTGAACTTGGAAGTCCCACAGGGGAAATTTCAACCTTATGGTAGATGCTGTAGAGCCACTTACCAAAGCCGCAATGCAAATATGGGTGGATTATTGTCCATAGAGAGATTAGATTCTGGAACTAGAATTGGGTGGGTGTTAGTCTTGTATTTCTTGGGAGTACAACCCCTGATATCATTTTCTCATAGTCATGAAACAATTCCTAACTCATTTAGGCTATCTTGTATCACCGAAAACAAAATACCTTCAGTAACATCCAGATTTTGTCAGATCTGGAGAGGCTTGTCTTCATAGGGGCCATATTGAGATCCTTCTCGAACAATGAATATCATTATTTTTTTATGATAAACTCTAACAAAAAGAATGGTAGGGAGTTACCTGGTGCAAAAAAATATCTATAAGGTATAATTTTCTTTTTTGGATTATTTAGAATAATGTCGTTCCAATGGATGAGAGGATCAAATAGAAGGGGTTAAGTTGGATTCAAAATTCCTATGTTGTCATAGTTCCAAGGAAGAGATAATAGAGCACATTTTTTTAAATGGGAGTGGGAAGGCACTAAATGGAATGGATTTGATAATCTCATCATCTCATAAATCATATGAATAACATTGTTGGATTTTTATTTTCTTGGATCCGAGTTGTGGTGAGTAATATACACAAATAGAATACAAGAGAGAATATATTTTTTTCTAGCTGCTAGTACATTTAGATCACAAATAACAAGGCTCGAATTGATGGTACTCCTAGATCATGTCTGAATATGAAATTTTGATCTATATGTCTTTTAGTGGATCTGGATACTCTTTTGATGCAATGGGATATTAACTCCTCCTTGATGATAATGTTGGATGGTAGGAAACCTTTTCCCTCGATGCAGAGAGTATCTCCTCTCGATAGATTGTAACATCCTAATATTTTAAGAAATATGTTCTTTAAAATTAATTTAAATTATTTAATAGCTTATGTTACAAAAAACACACAATTTATATTACATTATACTCAAAACCAATTTTATCTTGCATTTCATATAGCATCGAGTCTCTTTGATAACATGTGTTACATGCAAGACCGAGTTTCACGGAACAATAATAGAATATTAATATTTAATATAATATTTATTACCTAGCCATTGGAATGAAATTAACTAATTGGATTAACAATATTTTGGGCATATATTTTACACATTTTTATAAAATAAATACTTTCCAATTTATTATAAATAAAAACAAAAACCAATTGAATATAAAGTATGAGTTTTTATGAAAAACAATTTTTATGACAAGAATAGAGTTTTATCTTGATAAATTAAACTAAACACTATTGGTGAAATATAATAATTTAATTTATATGTTAATTATTAAATAAAATATTTTTAAATCCATTAAATATGTTTTATAGGCATAAAACATGATTAAATCCAATTTTAAGCATAAAAAGCAGTATTTTCTAAAAGGTAGTTTTGCTGCCTTTTAATGGAAGACTTGTTTTGAAAATAAAAATTGAAACTTTTATAAATTTTATTTGAAAAAATAAACTTTTTTTGAAATAATTATATTAAAATTTACTTTGGTTGAATTTATGGTATTTTTCTGAGAACTTTTATATTTTCATGGATAATGAATGACACCGGATTTTAATTGAAAACTGTATTTTTTTATAATTTTTTTATATAGTTAAGTTATATTTAAATTTATTTTGAATTAAATTTATTTAAATTATAAATAAATAAATTCAATTTAGGTAATTTTATTAAATTTTTCATTGAAATTGGGTGTAAAAACATTTTAAACATTTAAACTTTTTTACTTAAAAAACCCGTTGTTTTGTCCCTTCTAAAGGATGAATTTTAAAATAAATTTCACCACTTATGTGATTAGAATTTAGAAAAATGGATTCCATATTTTGAATCATAATGATTCATAATTTATATAAAGGTAATCTTATTTTTTTACCAAAAATATTAGTGAAATAAATTAAAATTAATTATAGCGATTAAAGTAAATATGAGTTTACATAGTAGTTAAAATTTAATATTAAGGGGCCAAATTGACTAGAAACTTGTACAAAACTCATATTATGGACATATTTAGACCGTATACCCAATTTGTTTTTTATTTATTTATTGGAAGCACATTATGTAAGGGAAACCTCCAAATAGTGTTTACCTTTTTATATTTATAAGAATGCCACTCCCCCTCCACTATAAAAAGGCATTCACTCTCTTCTATTCTTCACACCTCTCAAGAATTTTGGATCATCCAAAACTAGAAAAAATAAAATAAAAAAATCACTTATCTTATTCCTTTAAACCTGACTTTGTTCACAAATTAATCCAATTAAGTCCTTTGGTGCAAACCAAAAAGAGTTACCCAAAGAAGAGGTAACGTACTTTAATGAGAACTTTTGTTTTATTTCTTTCTCCACTATTTAAATTATTTTTATATCATTATTATATAATAAAATAATTATATTAAATAAACTAAGATATTTTTATGTTAAGGGTTTTAACTAAACCTACACACACTTCCATAAAATTGTTAATGAAATCATCCTTCGTGTGTATGACAGACTAACGCCTTGCGAAACGTTGTTGTTCGTTTTTTCTTTACCACCTCTCATGGTTGATAATTATGATGGAAATAATATTTTTATATGATATATATTATATCTATTATTTATTTTTGTTTCTTTAATTATTATATAACTCATACCTTCATGATTTCCATTTTTTGGGAATACGATAACATCATTTTTGGACATGTGGACTACCGCCTCCACAAAGCGATGCGAATCGTTCATGATTTACAGGGAATGAATTAAGGATGTATTTAATAAAAATATACGATATAAATGAAATATTTATGATGTTAATGACATAATTATATATCTATAAATATAAAATATAATTTTATTCTATCCATTTCACACACTGAAAAAGTGATAATGTCATTCCGGGATGTATGGATTACTGTCTCCTCGAAGCGATGCAATTTTTCATTTTTCATAATCACATCAAAAGAATGATATATATATAAGTATATATAATTAAATAAAATGGTATTTATGATTTAATTATCATTATATATAGATAAATTTTACTGAACTTCTTTCTATAATGATCATTCAGAAAATGGGAATGTTACTCTTGCGTACGTACGACCCACCGTCTCAATGATTGCAACGTCAGTTCATTTTTCATAACCATGTTCCATGATTGGTTTTGAAAGAATAATTTATTTAAAAATATTATAATTATTTCATGATTATTATTATTTATATGTTTAAATAATTACCACATTAACCTCAGTCGACCTACCAAAGTCAGTTTTGACATATAAACCGAATATGGTCAAAACATCCAACATAAACCTTATTGATAAAGTAATTATATATAAATTGTTTATAAGTGAAATTAAAGTAATAATAAAATTTTAAAAGGTCATAAAGAAATTAAATAATAAAATTAGTTTATTATAAAAGTTGATAGATGAAATTCATGATGAATCAGACCCAAGGTAAGGGATTTTCATGTCACTTTTTACATCTGTGAGATAAAAGTAATATTTAACACTTAATTATTTTGTGGGATGTATATAATGACTATTTTAATATATTTTATCATTAATTATATTATATTTATGGTATTTAAATGTATAATTTTAGGATTATTACTTTTGGGGCTTCTAATTTAGATGTTACCACAGTTGTAGGGGGTTTCATCTCAATTTACATTCAATCAAGACTTATTTGTTATTATGAACCTAATTAATTTTCTATGGTGTATATACTAACCCATGAAATTTTATATCATGAATTTAATTTATTTCATAACATCAAACGTTTCAATTTATGTTATTCTTTAATATATATCATGATTCAAAAGTTACTCATGTAGTAAGGGTTTTTCTCATCTCACTTTTATTTCTGTGAAATATATTCCATATTCACTAATTATTTTTCTTATATAGTGTATATACTAAACATTAATGTATTTTATAATTATTATAATTAATTTTTTTGGGTTTTATATATCCATATGAGGATATCTATTTTATGGGATTTATGGTTTCTAATTTACCAATGAGGTAATGTTTTTTTGTCACAATTTTCCTTCTTTGATATATTTGTTATGTTATACACCTATCTTATGTTATGTGGTGTATATTGTTATCCTTTGAAATTTTATATCAAGAATATAATTATTATACTGATATTATATGTTTTATTTAATGATATTACTTTATGAGTCTTACGATTAAAATGCTTCAAAGTGGTATGAGACATATATTTAAATGTTTTAAGATTTTTTTCCTCATGAATGTTTTTAATGAAATTTTAAGGGAATTTCCATTCATTAAAATTAAAAACACCCATTGTTAATTATTATTCAATGGGGATGTTTTTTAATAATACCATCCTCATTCCTAAAAATATTGTATTTAGATTTTTTTGAAGAGTTTATTATGGAATCCATTTCTTTTCCATGGGTTAATCATGTTCCAAAGAGATTTTTATGGAACCCGTTTCATTTCCAAGGGTTAATAATGTTTCAAAGAGATTTTTATTGAACCCTTTTCTTTTCAATGGGTTAATCTTGTTTCAATGATATTATTATGGAACCTATTTCTTTTCCACATGATAACCATTTTTAAAGAGATTTTTATGGAACCAATTTCTTTTTCTTGGGTTAAACATGTTTCAAAGACATTGTTAAGGAACCAATTTAATTTATATTGGTTAATTTTGTTTCAACGAGATTATTATGGAACCCATTTATTTTCTACAGATTAATTATGTTTAAAAGATATTGATATAAAACTCATTTCTTTTCCATGGCTTTATTATGTTTTTATTTTTAAGATTAAAGTGTTTTATTCATGGTAATTGGGAATTATATGAAATAGGTGGTCCTGATACAACTTATACAAAGTTTTGAGCCCCTTTTTAGCTCACGGGTGAGCCCGATATAACTTATACGAAGGGTTGAACCCCATTATAGCTCATAAAAAATAGGAAAGAAAAATATATATCATTTAAAGTTTGATACACATTATAGATATCTAATGAATTGGTTAATTATAATGTTTGAAGTATTCTATATATTAATTCCAATTAAAATGGTTTTGAAAGGGTTTTGAACGATTTGTTTGAAATTTATGCTCACAGTTACCAAAAATAGTTTTAATTGATTGTTATGTGTTTATAATGTTTTTAATGATTGAGATTAATGTCACATGGATTTTGATTATTGATTATGATGAATCTTTTATTTTCTATGTTTTCATATTTTATTATCTAAGTATTGTTGGTTATGAGTTATTTTATGATTTTCTCATGCACTTTGAGTATTTCATCATACCCTCATGCACTCTTATTCTCATTTATTACATTCAATTGTTAATTCTTATGTTTACCCTTACATATCATCTGAGGTCACCCTTCTTGTGTTTCTTTTTCCCCATGTTTTTAATGAATTATGTTAAATGATTTATGTCTATAAAGTATTTCACAAAGATGATGTTTTTTCCTATTATGAAATAATAAAATCTAGGTTAATTTGGAGAAATTTTTATTTGATGACTTGATATTTGTTTATGTAAGAGTTTTTAAAAACTCTATAAAACTATATAACTTAAAGGTCCTCTAAAATGTAAGTGATCCAAGTTTTCTTTTTAATGTTTTAAGGTTTTGATGGAAAAAATTGGGTCACAATTATCGGAATCATAGCTGTAAATGTAAAGTTATGGATTTCAGCCCAGGATCTAGGAGTAAGGGTCCTGAGTTGTTATAGTTGGTATCATTGGTTAGTTGAGATAACGTTGGAGATTATTATGTTTTCATATGAGGTTATATTAAGGGTCATAGATACTATCATAAGACTATAAGATTAAGGTTGATCATAAGTTCAAATTCTTAAACACCCTATTTGAGGTTTTTAAGTAGTAATTTTTTTTAAGATTATCAATGAAGTTTTAGGAGAAATTTTATTGGGTTTAAGTATATTTAAAACTTTAGTTTAATTTGAAGTATTCCTTTTTTTGTTTGGAAATAAGTTTTTAGGTATTGATAAAATTTAGGGTTTATTTGATCTTTTATATTGAGGTAAATATGGGAACACAAGTATTATAATATAGATAACTAGATGATTGAAAAGTGATTTAGTGATTAAGTGACTAATGTTACTTAAATATAATATTTCCATCTTTTGGGCTTGAAATCTATAAGGTATTAGATAACCCTTGAGGTTAAAACACTCTTTAATTTTGAGGTTATTGAGGTTATTTGGCATATAGGGTTATGGAATGATTTAGTTTCATCTTTGGGTATTAATATTGAATTTTTAATATTAATTCATCAAGGTTTATTCATTTTGGGAATTATTTTACCATGTCATAACCATTTTGGTTTGGTTAATGTCTAAATAAGTTGTAATATATTGACTATAAATTTCATGGTTATGTGGTATTTAAGAGTTATTTTTTGTTCTTTAAGGACAAAAAACTTAATCTTGAATACTCATCATTTGGAAAAAAATACGATATTTTAGTAGAAATTTATTAAAGAACTAACTTCTCCTCATCAAGTAAGTATATTTGGTTTTTTTTATATTGGTCTAGATGGTAAGAGAATACTTTAACTCTAGGAAAAAGCTCTTGAAACAAAATTATTATCCTAGTACCTTCAATTAAAATTAAGTGATGGTCTTTTTGATCATAACATATTTATGTATATATGGCCCTTAACTTTCATTCACATGTTTATGATCAATGAAATCAATCACTCTCTATAATTATTTACACTTTTCTCCATTCCCACCTATGTTCTCCCCATGTGGAATCCTAGATATGCATAATTCAAGTGGGCTTTATGCTTCCCAGTTTCCCTTTTTATGGGATGTTTTATTTATTTCATTTGTATGATATTTGTTTCAATAAAGGAATTATAAAAATGTTATTACTTTGATAATCAAGAATAATTTCAAGAGTGAAATTCATTTTAAGTGGGGTAGGATGTAACATCCTGATATTTTAAGAAATGTATTTTTAAAATTAATTTAAATTATTTGATAGCTTGTTTTATATGAAATGAATAATTTTGATTTCATTATACACAATACCAATTTTATCTTGCATTTCACACAACACTGAGTATCTTTGATAACATGTGTTACATGAAAGACCAAGTTTTACAGAATAACAATATTATATTAGTATTTGATAGGATAATTATCACATAGCCATTGGAATGGAGGGATTGAATGATATTAGCTAAATTATGATAATATAGTTCACACATATTTATAAAATGAATACTTTCCAATTAATTAGAAATTAAAATAAAAACGAAATGAATATAATGGATGAGTTTTTAAAAAAAACTATTTCTATGACCAAAATGGAATTTTGTATTAATAAATTAAATTAATCATTATTGGAGAAATATGATAATAAAATTTATATGTTATATATTCAGTATTTTATTTTAAATTCATATAATAAGTTTTTTAGGCATAAAATAAGAATATATCTAGTTTTAAGCATAAAAAGATGAATTTTTCAAAAATGCATTTTTGCTTCCTTTTAATAGTAGAATTTTTTAATACTAAATTTTGACACTTTTATAAATTTTATTTTAAAAAATAAATATTTTTTTTGAAAAGGAAATATCAAAATTTACTTTTGGTAAATTTTTGGTATTTTTCTGAGAACTTACATATTTTAATGATTAGGGAATGACACCAAATTTTAATTGAAAACTGCATTTTTATCTAATTTATTTATATAGTTAAATTATATTTTAAATTTATTTTAAATTAAAATTTGTTCAATTATACATCAATAAATCTAATTTAGTTCATTTTAATCCATTTCACATTGAAATTAGATATATAAACAATTCAATATTTTGAACTTTTTTACTATAAAAACCCATTGTTTTATTCTGTTTACAGGATCAAATTTAAATTAAATTGTACGAATTATGTGATTTAAATTTGGAAAAAGGATTAAATATTTTTAGTAATAATAAATAATAATTTATATTAATTTAAAACTATATTTTTACAAAAATATTAGTGAAATCAATTAAAATTAATTATAGTGATTAAAGTAAAAACGAATTTACATAGTGGTTATAATTTACTATTAAGGGAAAAAATGACTTATAAAATTTTAAGAAACCCATTTTATTTCCATATTTAGACCATATACCCACTTTTATAGAATTGGGTTCATTATTTGATGCACAAGATGTGTAAGAGAGACCTCTCAATAGTGTTTACCTTTTTATATTTACAAGAATGACACCCCTCCAATATAAAAAGGCATCCACTCTCCCCTATTATTTACACCTCTAAAACCTTTTAGATCATAAATAAACTGAAAAAATAATCTCCTAAAATACCTAATCTCATTCTAGAGGCATAAATTTTAGAATAAATAAATACAAGAATGTCTTTTGGTGCAAACCAAAAGGAGTTACCCAAAGAATAGGTAATGTTCTTCAATGAGAACTTTTGTTTTATTTCTTTATCCACACCTTAAATTATTTATATATCGTGATTAAATTATAACCTCAATATAATTAATATAATGAGATTTTTTATGTTAAGGGTTCAACCTAAACCTATACAAATTTCCATAAAATGGGTAACATAATCACCATTCATGTGTACGGTAGACTACTACCTCATGAAACAATGCCCTTTGTTTTTCCATTACCACCTCTCATGGATGGTATTTATGATGGAAATAATGTTTTTATATTATATAAATGATATTTATGAGGTATTTTCATTTCTATAATTTTTATTTAACTCATACCTTCATTCTATCCATTTTGTGGGAATACGATAACATCATTTGTGGACATGTGGACTATTGTCCCCTCAAAGCGATGTGATTAGTTCACTCTTTACATGGAGTGTATTAAGGATAGATTTAATAAAAAATTATTATATAAATGAAATATTTATGATATTAATGAGATAATTATATATCTATACATATAACATATCATTTTATTCTTTCTATTTTACACACTGAAAAAGTGATAACGTCGTTCATGGATGGGTGGACTATCGCCTCCTTGAAGCGATGTGATTCTTCATTTTTCATCACCAAATCAAAATAATTATATACATAAGTATATATAATTAAATATCATGGAAATTTTGATATAATTATAATTATGTAAAGATAAATGTTACTTAACTTCTTTGCATATTGATCATTAAAAATTGGAAGCATTACTCATGCGTACGTGCGACCTACCGTCTCCACTATTGTAATGTTGGTTCATTTTTCATAACTATATTACATGATTTGTTTTAGAAGAATAATTTTTTATAAATATTATAAATATTCCATTATTATTATTTTTTGTATGTTTAAATAATGAAATTATTTACCTTATTGGAGCTACCAAGGTCAGTTTTGACACATAAGCCGAGTATGGTCAAAACATCTAACTTAAAAAAATTGATTAAGTAATTGTATATAAATTGTTTATAAGTGAAATTAAAGTAATAATAAAGTTTTAAAAGTTTTTAAAGAAAGTAAATAATTAACATAAGTTTATTATTGATGAATATAGAGGAAAAACATGATTAATCAGACTCATGGTAAGATATTTTCATCTCACTTTTTTACATCTGTGAGATAAATGTCATATTCACCACATACTTCATTTTTGTGGTGTATATACTAACCATTTTGATATATTAAATATTGAATTATTTTATATTAATGGTATTTAAATGTTTCATTTGATTATTATTACTTTCTGGGCATTCGATTCAGATGTTACCACAATTGTAAGGGGTTTCTTCTCAGTTTACGTTCCGTTGAGACTTATTTGTTATTATGAACCTAATTAATTTTTGATGTTGTATATAATAACCTATGACATGTTATATCATTAATTTAATTTATTTCATGATATTAAAATATTAAATTTATGTTATTCCTTCACGGATATCATGATTAAAAAGTTACTTAAGTTGCAAGAGTTTTTTTCGTCTCAATTTTATTTCTGTGAGATATATTCCATATTCACCAATTATTTTTGTTGTGTGGTGTATATAATACCCATTAATGTATTTGATTATTCTTATTCTTAATTGTTTTGGGTTTTACATATCCATTTTAGGATCTCTCTTTCATGGGTGTAAGAACCGAGATCTTCTTTTCAAGTATGGATATTGTGTACGAGTTATTTTAAAGAAAAATAAAGAAAAAAAGATTTTCTAAGTACACACCATGTACTTCTGAGTACACGTAATGTACCTAGATTTCCACATAATACCATGTTTTGACCATGTAACAGCCAAATACATGGTCATGTGGTGACCTGGTAGGCCCATTTAAGTCGGGGGCTGGTTGAGGTACTACATAGTGTGTAGTATTAATGAACACATTGTGCAATTTTCTTTTTTAATTGATATATCGGATCTGGTTCGTGTCTCATGTTCAAAAACGCCTTTTTATTCCCTTGTTTCATACAAGAGTGCTCTGGAATGACATATGAAGTTTGATCTTCTGATTCTTCATCTGTGATCTGATCGAGACACCATTGGGTGAATTGGAATCCCACTAGTGAGTTCTCGAAACCTCTAGAGACTTTATTACTGATTTATCCTCTCTTGTGAGTTATTAAAGGTTGTGAGCTTTCACCATTTTGTAGATATATACTGATCTAGGCCAATTCAAGGACCAACATTCATGTATATCGATTGTACAATATCGAGGTAGGTGGTTTATGCCTTACGTTATTTGTATTTGGATTATATGTGCTAAAGTGCCGCATGCCCACGTTTTGGGTATGGTTTATTTTGGAATTTAACCATGTTACTACCTTATATGGTTTGATTTATTAATAAAGGGTTGTTTCTTATGTGTAAGGTTAGATACCTTATCTATGGGACACCCCATGGGAGTGTCCCTCCTTGATTGATTATTTATGGCAGTTTGGTCTAGGTTGACTACGAGTCATACCTTGTCTTCCTTGCCTTGTACGATGAAGATGGAGTTTGATTGATTATATGAAATTCCTTTGATATGCATTGTGAATTTTTATCCGTGTGGTTGTTTCAGATTACATGATATACTTTGATATAATATGGGAACTATTTTTCTAATGGACCGTGAGATCCGTGGACCAGGAAGGCTAAGGGGGATTATAGATTACTTATACGTATTATGTTTTTCCCAATGGACCATGAGAGACTTAAACCATGACGGCTAAGGGGACTTCCAGATTATTTACACATGACCGTGAAATCATTGGTCCAGCACTTTGTCCAAAGGGGTTAGACCATGAGAGCTTTCCCAGAGGATTTTTATTTACTGAATTGAATCTATGTGGGAAAAAATGGGTTAAACCATGAGAGATTTCCTAGAGGGTCATTATTTATTAAATTGATACTATATGGGACCAAAGGGGTTATACTGTGAGAGCTTTCCCCAAGGGTTGTTATTTATTGAATTGAGGATATGTAGGACCAAAGGGGTTATACCGTGAGATCTTTCTTAGAGGGTCATTATTTATTGAATTGATGCTATGTGGGACCAAAGGGGTTATACTGTGAGATATTTACAAGAGGGTAATTTGTGAATTGTTGAATGATTGTGATGCATCTTCCAAGAAAAATCCCAAGCTTGGATTCAGTCTTACTTGATTGTTTAAATGGTATTATGAGATGTCTATATTGGTTACTTTACACAGGGATATAAAGATTAAGCTAGACCCTAGGGTTACATGATTCAACGAATTAATAATAAATGTTAAATGAATGTAATTTAAAACTTTAGAACTTTTTTACTTTTGAGTACATCATAGATTATTTCTTCATTCTTTCATATTTCATACTATATATATATATATTCAATGATAGTTAGGCACTGATATTTTGGTGGTTACCTACTGGGATTCGTCTCACTCTATTTGGTTCATTCTTTTAGACCCAAATAGATTATATGATTGTAGGTATAGATAAAGGAAAGAACCCTTCTTCATTAGGTATTTGATTGCTGTTGGAGCAGGAGAGCATGAGACCAAGCTCAGGCTTGCGATGCAATTGGAGTTTACATGATTTTTCTTTGTATTGGATTGTATTGTATTTCTGGAGACACATGTGACATGAATCATATATATATATATATATATATATATTTTCTATATTTGTTTTATTACTATTAGTCTTCTTCTATTTACTTATTTTTTTATTTATTAATTTTGTTGTGTATACTCTGCTAATGAGGGAATAGTTTTACCATTATTAGTCCTTGGACCTCACTGCTAGTCAGCATCCACTGGAATTTGGGAAAATGTGCTTGAGTTCATGTGACCAACTGGGTATGGGGCACCTTGGGAGGTACCCATATCTGGGATGTTACAAAGGGGTTTACAGTTACAAAGTTATCAAAATAGTAATGGATTTTGGTCACAAATTTCCTTCTTTGATACGTTTATTAAGTTATACACCTATTTTTTGTTATGAGGTTCATATGTTGCTCATTTGAAAATTTATATCATGAATATACTTATTGTCATGGTATTATAAGTTTTATTTAATGTTATTCTATCATGGGGCTCATGATTCAAATGTTTCAAAGTGGTATGAGACACTTTGAAATATTTTAAGATTATTTTCCTCACAAATGTTTTTAATGACCTTTTACATGAATTTAAATTCATTATCATAAAAATATTGTTGCCACTTATGATACAATCAGGATATTTTTTAATAATACCATCCTCATTCCTTCTCAGGATTGATTAATATTGTTTCACGGAAATTGTTATGGAATCCAATTATTTTCCATTAGTTAATCATGTTCCAAAGAGATTGTTATGGAACCCATTTAATTTCCATGGGTTAATCATGTTTCAAAGATATTATTATAGAACCCATTTCCTTTACATGGGTTAATCATGTTTCGAATAGGTTTTTAAGGATCCCGTTTATTTTCTATGGGTTAATCTTGTTTAAATGAGATTGTTATGGAACCTATTTCTTGTCCATAGGATAACGATGATTTAAATATATTGTTATGGAACCCATTTCATTTTCATAGGTTAACCATGTTTCAAAGATATTCTTAAGGAAACCATTTAATTTCCATGATTTAATCTTGTTTGAATTAGATTATAATGGAACCTGTTTCTTTTCCATGGGTCAATTATGTTTAAAGGTGATTGATATGAAACCCATTTATTTTCCATGGGTTTATCATATTTTTACTTTTATGATGAAAGTGTTTTATTCATGGTAATTGAGAATTATATGAACTGGGTGATCCTGATATAGCATATAAAAAGGTTTGATACCCATTATAACTCACGAGTGAGCCCGATATAGCTTATACGAAGGGTTGATCCCCATTATAGATCACATAAAATTGGTTAGCCTGATATATATTATATGAAGGGTGATCCCCAATATAAATATTAAATTCATTAGGTAATTATAATTTTGAATGTCTAACATATGGTTATTCCAATTAAAAGTGGCTTTAAAGGGATTTAAAAGGGTTTTGAAAAGGTTTTATCAAGGTGATACTCCAAGTCACTGAAAAGTGTTTTAATTTCTTATTATGAGTTTATAATGTTTCTAATGACCAAGATTGATATCACATGTATTTTTATTATTTATTTTTACTAATCTTGACTTCTCTATGTTTTTATATTTTATGATCCAATTATTGTTGAGTATGAGTTCTATTATGAGTTTCTCATGCACTTTGATTAGGTCATCACACCCTTATGCACTCTTATGATCATTGATGAAATACAATTGTTAATTCTTATGTTTAATATTATTGAGTATCTAATCTTACCCTTATTATGTTTCCTTTTTTCTATCTTTTAAATAATAATGTTGAATAATTTATGTCTATAACGGATTTCACAAGGATTATGTTGATAACTTGTTGTGAAATAATAAAATGTATGTTAAATGGGATAAATGTCCATTTTACAACTGGTGATTTGTTTATGTAAGAGTTTTTCCTAATTCTATAAAACTCTATACCCTAAAGGTCCTCCAAAATGTAAGTGGTATATGTTTTCTTATTTATGTTGTAAGATTTTTATGGAATGAATTAATTTATACTTTTCAAAATAATAGCTAGAAATGTAAATTTTTGGATTTCAACATCGGATCCAGGAGTGCGAATCTAAGGTTGTTATATAGATGGGTTAATTGGAACCCTCCTTGAAGTAGGTTCAAAATAAAAATTGATGATTCTAGTCATCTTGTCCTCATGTAGGTGGGGAGGGGGGGGGGTGAGAAGTTGTGCGTGGCCCAAAAAATTTGTTTGTTGTATCCTTAAACAGCTTCTATAGACATAATAATTATCTCATTATAAAGGCCAGTGAATTTCTTATTAGGCTTGAGGTTTGTATTTATTAAAATATCTCTCAGGATTTTGTTGTGACCAACTCTTCTATCATACTTAATTCTCTCTAGAATAAAATTATCACCCCATGACCCATTATTTATCATATCCTAAGGTACAAGAGAATCATCAATCAATAAAATATGATTCATACATAGCATGAAATAAACCATGTTTTTGATAGCTTGGATTCAAAGGGTTCACATTCAAACCATTTTATGATTTTTTTCTAGTATGAGATCCCTTACCCCTGAGTGTGTTGACCTTGTGTATGAAGACACCCTCATGCATAATTAATTTAGGCCCCCATGATCTTCTTGGACTCTTAGTTCCATAAATAAAAAAATTCTACTTTAGGTGGATGGTGTATATACTACCTTTGTGAGATATTATATCATTAAAGAAATTTTATTAATGAAAAATAATGTCCAATTCAGATCCCTCTCTTTCAAATGGTTTTTTCAATTCTTATCAAGTTGTAAGGGGTTTTCTTGACTCAAATATTTTTATTGAGTCATAATCACTCCACCTAGATTATGATCTTTCAATACGGAATTATTCTACTTGATAATGATGTTATATTTCATTTCTATATTATTTTATAGGGAAATCACATTGCATTCCAAAGTCTTCTTCTTTTATGAATCAATTGTTTCATAAAAAAATATAATTTTGATAAGAATAATTCTCATCTCATTTAATATATTTTCCCTCCATACCCATGTTATTAATTCCCATCAATATTATCCTTTCCCTAGCGGGGAATAATTTTTTATCTTCGGTGATACATATATTACCCTTTATTCATTTTAAAATAAAGGTATTTTTTATCCTTTTATCAATGTGGGTTTTCAATAAAGGTGTTTTGAAATATTTTTAAGGATTTTCCTTACCATGATCTTATTTTCTTGCCTTATAATTAAAATTTTGATATCTGTTTTAATTTTTATCAAGTTATTTTTATTATAATTTTTTCAAAAGTACTGTTTTAAAACATTTTCTCTTCATAATATTTTTTTTTGAAAATTGACTTAAAAATCACATATTTTTAATGGGATATCACGAAATGATTTTAAAGAAAAATATTTTTAGTGATTTCTATTCAATTTTCAAAGGATTATTATCCAATAGAGTAATGGTTCATAAATCAATATATATGTGTTCTTAAATACAAATTTTGGGAATTAATGTTTTTGGTATCAAATAATCATATTTTTTATGTGATACCATTTGAAAAAGTTAGGAATCCCATTTTCTTCTCATGGGTTATTTATGATTATATGAATGATTTTATTTTAATTGGAACTCATATGTATAAAAAATGATGGATGTGATCCTATATCACCATAAAATCAATTGGTTTAGGATTTATATATCATGAGAAAAATATTTTGTGTGTGGGAATAATTTTAGTTTCATCCATGCTCATAAGGTTGTACGTGGTTATAATTGTTGTTTTTACTATGCTCATAGGGTTGTGCATGGTTATAGTTATAGTTTAGTTATTTTCACAAGGTTTTGTATGGGTATAATTATAGTTTATATATGATCAAAAAGGTGTGTGTGGGCATAATTTTAGTTTAAATATGATCACATGGTTTTTCATGGGTCGAATAGCATTTAAGCTATGCTCACAGGGTTGTTCTTTAGTATAATTGTGGTTAAGATATGCTTAAAATTCTATGTGTTTACATAATTGAGCTTAAGATATGTTAAAAATGATATATTTTATTATACATATGTTTATTACACACTCTTATGAATATTATTATACCTATGTTATAATCTAATGACTATTTATTGACTAATTTTTCCACACTTTTTCATTCACACCTTATATTATATCAAGCCTTATTTCATGAATCTTGATTTATGTTTTAATATTTTTTGGGTATGATTTTATTATGTATATTAATTATATAAATAATATAATATCATGACTAGTTATGAAGTTTTATTTTTTTATAACTTATATTTACCCTTATTGATCATCTGAGCTCACCCCTTTCTTATATTTACAATCCCTAGGTTATGGGAATGACTATATCATATGATATGTATTGCAGAGGTTCTAAAATAGAAAAAATATGGATAAATGTAAAAAAGTGTTGTAAAATAAGATGTTAAAGTATCTGGTCTCCAAGAAACTAAACCTATCAGTCCTTAGTTTATACAAATATTTGTGGTATGTATTAATTTAACCATGGAATAAATGTAATAATTGTGTATCTTTAGAATAGTTCACCATAATTGGTATCAGAGGAAAAGTTTAGTCATTTGTAGAGCTTATTTTATTTAAATTTGGTGTTAGTGTTAGATAAAATTAGTGAAAAACCTAGAGATGAGTATAAGTATATAATGGCATCCTGAAATATTAGTAAAGTCTTGAGTAAGTGGTTTTCCTAGAAAAAAATCTCATCCTGGATACTAGAAAGTGGATATGACTAGGGAACAAATTCACCTAGAGGGATGTAACACCCCGAGATTTTATGAGATAAATTGTTTTTAATTTATTTGATTTCTTGTGTTGTACACTACACCAAGATTATCTTTCTCTATACAAAACATTTTATTAGCTTGTAGTTTATGCAACACTATTCTTGGCTTGTGTTACACACAATTTCAAGTTCTTTTGAAAGAATTTATTTTATGCAACACTAAGTATAGATTTTGTTCAATGTATAAAAGAACTATGTTTTGATTATGTTATACGTAGTACCAAAGGAATATTACACTAAAATCAACACTTACTTGGCTTTCATTACATGCATGAGAGACCTTTCTTGATAGCTTGCGTTGTACGCAAGACCGAGTTTCACCAAACCATTATATATTATTAAAATATTATTATTTAATGGGATATAAACCAGAAATTATGAATATTATTAACCACATGTTGAATTTTATATAACATTAAAATTCAACTTATATATTTTTTATAACATTATATAAGAACAAAATAAATTTTTTTGATAAAAAAAGTATTTAAAAAAAGCAATTTTACCACCTTTTGATGAAGAACCCATTTTAAATCCACTTTTTGAAACTTTTATAAGTTCAATTTGACTAAATAAACTTTTTATTTGGAAGAGGAACATAAAAAATTTACATTTGTTAAATTTTTTTCATTTTTATGAAAAAATTCAAATTTTAATGAATAGTAAAAAATAGTGCATTTTAATTCAAAACTGTATTTTTTATCTAATTTATTTATCTAGTTAGATTATAGTTTTAATTGGTTTTAAAATATAATTGGATTATTTTTTTATTATTTAATCCCATTTTGTTCATTGGAAGTAATTTCACTTTTAAATTGGGCACAAACACATGATAATCTTCTGTTAGGTTTTATTTCTTAGAAACCCGTTTTTAGGTTTTGACAATGGGAATTAATCTTAAATTAATTTATACCAATTATGTTTTTTGAATTATGAAAAATGGATTCCATATTTGGAATCATTGGGTACAAATTTTTTTAATAGGTTACTTTTATTTTTTGATATTATGAACAATAACTACGATAATTTTTATTTACCATAGTTTAAGGGAAATCAGGTAAATTAGGGTAACTAATAATTTGATAAGGACAATAAAATTATACTAAAACCTACCAAAATCCTATTATATGAATCAAATTCTACCAATAAAATATTAGGTTCTAAACTTAGTCATTTAATGTCGACTTGAAAATGAAAATGACATAGATATTAATAAAACCAATGAAAGTGACAAAATGTCAAACTCACATTTCTTATAAGTATAATAATTTTAATATAGATATAACCATGTGATATATTAAAAAATAAATATTCCATGGAAAGATAAAATAATTACCAAAATTATGGTAATTTATTTTTATTTTTTAGTAAATTAATAATTACTTTAAAGTGTTATACTTTGATGATGTAAAAATTAATTTATTGATGAGAATTCCATAAAACAATTTTTATTAAAATACAAATAAGCATAAAAAGTCCTAACACATGAAAAAAATCATATTTTTCGAGTTTATATTGACCATAAGAATCCAATTTCCGATCAAGTGACCATTTAGAGCTTTATAAAAGAGAATATTTCATTTATTTTATTTTATTTAAAGTGATGTTAAAGTTATCACATTCATACTTTAATAAGTATAGTATTTTTAATTATGTATTTTACAGAAAGTAAATTAGACTACATATATTATTATGAAATATAGTAAATTTATGTTCATCATAGTATTTTATTTTAATTTTTTATTCTTAAAATAAGTATATTCAATAATTACACAATATTGATGTGGTAATTATTCTATTAAGGGAAATATCATATAAATGTTATTAAAATTTTTAAAATAAATATAATTTGGGATAATTAATTTTTCCAATTAGTTTTATAGATTCACTTGACCCACTGGGGATATAATAAATTTTTTTTTTCGAGGATAACACCTTATATCAATATTTCTAAAAATCCATGAAATTAATAGTGTCAAAATTGACACAATTGATATTTTCTTAATATAATGATTTATAAAATTATTAAAAATCATAAAACAATTTTAAAAATGTATAATAATTATGATAAGTTCTAATATTTTCTAAATTATTCATTTATGGTATAATTTAAATCAAATATGTAAATATTTTACCCTTTTAATATTGAAACATTTTTTATCTTAATTAAAATTAAATAGAATAACTAATTGTCAATTAAAATGATAATGTTTAAATTGACATAAAAAATTGTCTAAATATTATTGGTTGATAATATTTAAATCTTATCATATCTTAGATTCAAATATATCTCACTTTGGAGGTATTTGGTTTGAGTTTTCAAATTTTTATAAATTAATTTTTTGAGGTTTCCAAAAGTGCCCCTCACCTTAATTATAAAAGGGAACTTCCTCCCTCAACTATTAACTTACTTTGGAGCCTTAAATATTGACCATACCCTAAAAAGTTCACTTATAAACTTCCTTATCAATATTATAGAGGTCTTTGAATTCTTCAAAGACCAACTCTAGAGCTCTAAGAGGAGATTTAGAGGAGACACATTGAATAAGAGGTAATATCATTTACCGATTCATTCAAAATTATTTCTTCTTCTAATTTATCCTCATGAGTTTTTTCATTATAAAGTAATAAATACATTAGTAATAATATAACAAGAGGTTATTATGATTATAGAACAATCATAGTCCGTCTTCTACCCATCCTATGAAAAATGAAATCACTACGCGTGCGTACATACAACTTATCGTCTCCATGACATGGTGTAATCCGTTTTTCACCACCACCTCACATGGATGGGTATAATTATGGAATTAATAAATATATATGTGATTAATATAAAATGATATTTATTTTTAGATAATATACTCCATCCAATTCAATACTAGCCAACTATTATGGGAACGATATTGTCGCTCGTGCGTACGTACGACTTACCGTCTCCACGGTGCGATGTGATTCATTCTAAATAATATTCATTAAAGCATGATTATATAAACGAATTTAATGAATAAATATGATATATATTATAATAATACCATTCTATAAATGATATAACTATAACCTAAAAATAGTAATAAGAACTAATCCAGCAAAAATTACATGACTACATAAAGTAGTTAATACCCGGATAAAGAGTAACAATGAAATGTTACTAACAAACAGATGAAAATATGATCATAAATGTTATCAGAAAAATGATTATGATTCTGTAATAAATCATTAACATTATTTAAATCATTATATAGGAGGTTCACATACATAAAAAGCATATCAGACCTAAGGTAAGGGATTATTTGTCTCACTTTTATTTCTATGGGACATATACCTTATACACCATATAATTATTTTGTGTGGTGTTTATGCTACCCATGAATGTTTTTATTATTCTTATTATGAATTTTATGATATTTAAATATGCATAAAATTTTCCTTATTTTATTAGGCATACGATTCGACTGATTATAAATTGGTAAGGGATAATTTAACAATCTCATTTTATCTAAGATTGTTTATACATAAGTATTTACTGAGGATATGTTTATCATCCATGTCCATGTTTTCAAAAAAAAATTTCAAAAAATGTTTACTATTATTATATGTTTGTTTAAATTCATTTTTACCCATTTTTTACATTTACTATATGGTATAGAAGGAATCTTTCTTTTGTTCACCATATGAGGTACTTTTTTGACTTTTTCGGTAATAGTACGAGGAGAATGTTTTTTTTAACTCATATGGCATGAATATATTTTTACGCTTTCATGAAATTTTATTTCCATGAATATTAATTTAGAATATTTCATGTTTATTTTCAATTAAATTATTTTATTTTAAAATTTTCATGAAATCTTGAGAAAAGAAAACGTTTTTGATGAAGAAAGGATATTTTCCTCAAGAATTAAGTTCAAGTGTTTTATTAAAATTACTTTCCATCATGGATGATTCTTTTTAAATAGGGTTATGTTTCTATCCCTATTATTACTATGATTTGTTTGTGTTAATTGTGGAATTATATTTTATATGGATTATGTTATGACAGAATGATGTTTAGGAAACCTATTTTATTTCTTGGGTTATGCTATGATGAATGATTTATGTTTTTATTGAACATATAAGAATGATTTCATTATGAGATTAGTGGGACATATATCTCCCTCAAATTAATTGGTTAAAGATTTATATCTCATGAGATAAACATGGATGTATTGACAAGTAAATTTGGTTCAGTAATACAGGGTTGGAATGACAAGTAAATCTGGTTCAGTAATACATGGATAGAATGAAAAGTAAACCTGGTTCAGTAAAGGAAACTATCCACTATGATGGTATTGGTAAAAATGCCTTGACTACTATGAAATAATATTATGTGCTTATTTTTTACCATAATTTTATGTTTTATGTCAATGCTATATTATCATGTTCATGTTCACTTATGATTTATGCCTTACGAACTGCTAAGATTTATTTCTTGACTCAAGATTTTGATATTTAAACTTTATGTTCATGTTTTTACATTCTAATGTTTTTGGTTTATTTTATGTTCTCAATGTTTAACCTTACTGAGAATTTGAGCTCACCCTTTTTATGTTTTCTTTTCCCCAAGATATAAAGAAAGGTTTTAGGTAGGAAAACAAATCGGGAAGATATTTATGGGAGATGTTGATGATATTTCACCAAGCTAGAAGAATGTGTTCTAAGTTTACAAATACACTAAACTAATACAATATTTGGGCATCTATTTGTGTAAAGTATTAATTATTTCGTTAAAGAAATAAAATTTCCATGTATGTTAAGTTTGGTTCTTTATAGTTGGTATTAAAGCGAAGGTTTAGTCAACCTTTGGAAACTAGGATGTGAAACTTTAGTGAGATCCCTAGATATATTTCCATGGATATGTCTAAGGATGTCCTAAGGATAAGTCAAGTATAGGTCACAATCCTATGGTTTTTGTGATAATAATTACTAACCTGGGGTTAAACTAAAGATATAACAGATTGAAATATTATAAGAATTTTTCCATACCTATGTGTTTCTTATCTCTGATATGTATATCTCGCACTTTTCTTCCAGGTCTTAGTTAATAACCAAAACTACATAGAACATAGTTAAACATTGAATGTTTTAGATGTAAAAAGTATGAGAATTATGAAGATCAATTTCCTATGTAAAAACATCATGAAGAGAATCATGATGATGGTTTGATTATTGGTCATACTTTTGAGGATAAAGACCTTGTAAAAGACATGTGAATGGTATGCAATGTTCTTCCAGTATTGTTTACATTAAACTGAAGAATCTTGAGGTTGAGAAACCTAAATACATGATTATTACTTTAGGAAATATGAAGATGATGGATCCTATGTAATGGTTTAAGAATAAATCAGAATGATTGAGGTGTGTATGTTTCAGAATACAAATATTATGTTATATTAATAATTAAATATATATTTGTTTTTAGTTTAAGTTTTTCATTAAGGATTGGAAATGACATGTTTAATAGTTCCAAGGAGACAAAAATTGATTTAAGGGTAAGGTGATATAATTGGTGAACACATGATTAAGGGAAATATAACCCTTAATATGTCCTTTATGTTAAGATAACGATACTTGGATAAAGATATATTGTATTTGAATAAGTTAATTGGATGATGCTAGTTTCTTGGGAACTAATTATGGAGTTATTGACAAGAGGGTTATGATATCATGGAAGAATTATAAAACTTTTTGGGACTTAAGGAATATATCTAATAAGTTCTGAAATAAGGAAACATGATTGTTTTAAATAAGGATATATAGTAATTTAGGTTATTACCATGAATTAAGATAATTCATTATTAAGTCATTCAAATGTTTGTAATGTGAAAAAAAGCATATATCTTATGATATATGGAAGATAAATGATGGTATTAAAATTCTTGTTATATTACCTCTCTTGTAATTGTTTTTTTTGTACTGTGAGTTTGGAGAGAAGTATTTTTGATAAACCTAAAGGTTGGAATGGATTAAGTTAGAAATTTTTGGGCAAAAATCCCTCAAGGTTTCATTGAAGCATTTTTGAAGTGATTGTGTTTGTTGACAAAGTGGACATCTGAGTGATGATTGTTGACAAAGCAAAACAATGACATACAAATTTGTTGACAAAGAGTATTTCATGATGGAATGTAAAGTTCAAGAACTGAGGTCAACAATCCAAGTTTGATTTAAGAATGTCGACAAAAGGAATGGATGATCTGGAGGCGGTACAAAGGAACAGATACAAGGTGGTGCCGTTTTCCAGTGTTTGCCAAATTTTTGGGCCTGAAAATCGTCAAATGAAGAAAAGTGGTTTTTGGAAAAGAGACTTGCGCGCCGTGTACTTGAAGGCTTGGAAACTTGCTCGCCTTATGTTTTTCAAGATCAGATCATCAAAATATGGAAAAGGGACAAGTGTTGCTCAAGTATTGGTGGTGTCGCGCAAGTGACTTGCGTACCGTGAAAGAGACTTGCGCGACGATGCCTTGGAATCTTGAGAACTTGCAAGCCTGTGGTTTTTCAAGATTAGAAGATCAAAATATGGCAAAGGAAAGAGGTTCATGAAATTTTGGAATTAGGTCATGAAAGTGACTTGCAGGAGAAGAGACCTGCGCGCCGAGACTTTCTTGCCGAGGAGAGAGTTGCGCATCGTCGTGCAGGGGTGACCAAATGGACTTATAGGTGTGAATAACTAAGGGTAGTGAGTGACCATTTATAGTTGAGGTGGAGTGACATTCTTATAAATACCAAAAAGTATTTACTATTGGGAGGTAAAAATTACCTAAAGTGTGTCAAAAATTGAAAATTAGAGGATTATAGGGATGATAATATTTATAAAAACCTCCAAAAAACAGTGAAACACATGTTTAATTATTTTTTCTTAACTCCTAAGTTTCTTTATTTTTTTAATTTTGGTTTTTCATTAAGGTAACTAGTTTTTTGACCTAAGTAATTTATCTATTAAGGATAAATTAAATTGAGACTTATTTAAGAATTTATAAAAACATATTATATTTATTAAATCCTATGTATCATAAAAAATATTATGTTTTTTGAAAATTAGTTTTAACACAAGCACAAGTAATGTGAAAAATGTTGTTTTAACCATAACTATGCTAATAGAGTTTTTAGTAATTAGAGGGTCAATATGTTAATTATAAAAGTTAATATGGTACATTAATGGAAAATATTTTATATTTAATAAAATTTACAGATCACTTGGTATATTATAAGTTTTTTAATAATTTTAAATCATTTAATAAAATATATTTTATTATAAAATAACATTAATGTCAATTTTGACATTATTTATTTAAATTGAATTTGAAAAATATCAAAATAATGATGGAATTTGAATAAATTATTTTCAAACCTATGTAAAATGATATATTATTCTAAAAAACAATGTAACATAATAATTCACTCAATTTACTTCCCTTTTAATATTTTTAGTATCATTTATTTCATTTAATTTCTAACTAATTAATTACTGTGTTGGAATTTCTTAAGCATTCTAAGTAATTTTCTCATGTATAAAAAATTAAAATAAATAATTATTATATAAAAACATAATTTATATTTAAAAATAATATTTTTAAACAAACTTATATATTTTTTGTCTCTATCCCAAAGCTTTAGAGAAATTAATAAGAAAAAATATTCTTTTTTGTCTTTTTCTTTACTTAACTTATTATATGGGTAACTTTCATGGAATAATTTCACAAAAACATATAATAACATATAATAAGATAAAAATTGTTGTCACATGTCTATAAAATGGGTTTTGGACCAGTGTATATGTCAACTTTCCCCTTATGTTTAAAGTTTAATCCCTTGGAAAACTTGTTTTTACCTTATTCGTTATAATTAAATTTAACTATTTTTATTGTAACTTTGGTAAAAACATTAGTAATAGTAATTATAAATTAGAAATTAGAAATATTAAATACATTTAATCCATTTTTGAAAATTCAATTTACAGAAGTGGAATTGTTTTTTAATATTAATCTTGTATACACTACGAGACAACAGGTTTTTAACAGGAGTATGTTTTTAGAAAAAATGATCATATATTAGCTATATGACTAATAATAATCATTTTATAAAAATATATTAATATTTAATGATATATAATATATAAATTTCATTAAAAAATTTCCATATTAGGAATTATTTTAATTAATTAAAATGGATAAACATTATGCATTTTAAAACAGTTTTTAGAAAATCCATTTTAAACCCAAAAACAAACTTATACTAAAAACTAATATAAAATTGATTAAAAGTAATAATTTAGATTAAATATAAATTATTTTACCTAAAAAAATATTCAAATAATTTTTGGAATTTGAAATTACTTAATCTATTGAAAGGAAATGATTTTTTTTAAATCACAATTTTCACTATTCACCGAAAAAATCAATATTTTCTAAAAAATACAAAAATTTCACCCAAATTAAATTATGATATTCCAATTCCAAAAATTAATTTAATTTTAAAATATAAATTTTATAAAATTTCCAAAAAAAAATTATAATTTTTTTTCATGAAAAGAAATAATCATCTTTTTTAGAGAAAATATATTTTTGAAGAATAAAATCAATTTACTAAAAACTGATTGATTATTTACTAAATATTTATCAATAATTTCTATTTAGTGATACATTTATATGTATATATATTTCACATAGTAGTTAATACTATTCATACCCACCAATTTTACGGTTAGGTTATAATGATAATATATATCATGGGTCATTTAAGTTCGATGTTACATGTGAAATATGCCATTCAACAAAAAATCTTGAGGCTGCATGTAACAAAAGATAAACTATGTATTGTGTGTAATTCAAGATAAAATAATTGTTTCATTTTCTTTACTCTACTGAATATAATTTTTTTATTTTAAAATCTTTGGGTGTTACATCCTCCCCTCCTTTAATAATTCATGTCCTCACAATTTAAACTTTATATCAGTAATCAAAGGATGGAAATTTGTAAATAATTTTGTTGTATAAAGGGTTAATAAGACATCCTTTTAATAATAGAGTAAGGTAAGTACAAAATTTATATGGAATAACATAAACATGTGAATGATCAATGGAAAGTTAAGGGAATAAAAAACATAAATATGCGATGATAAAATAGACCATCAGTTCGTTATAAATAAAGTTACTAAGATATTTTTGTTTCAAGAAATTTTCCTACTGTTGAGGAATTATCTTATCATTTAGACTAATAGAATATTGAAATATTCTTACATGATTAGTATAATTTCTTCCTTTAATAAAATTCCACCACAATATCATATTTTTCTCTAAATAATGTGTATTCAGGATGAAAATTTCATTCCAAAATTATAAAAAATAAATTTTAAGGACCACATAACTATAAAAGAAATAACAATCTATTCCTCTTATCTTTAAAAGTTAACCAAAACCAAAATGGTTAAAACATTGTAAGATAATTACCAAAATGATCAAACCTTCATATGATATATTAATCTTCAAAATTTAATAGTAATAATTTTTTTGAAGTAAATCATTCTTTAATAACCTCAAAATAAAAGTCTTTTTTGATCTCAAATTTTATCTCATACCTTTTAGCTTCCAAGCCCAAAAATATCGTGATTTTTTTTTGAAATATCATTAAACACTTTTTCACCAAATCATTTCTCAATATCATGGTTATTTATGTGATAAAAGTTTTGTTCCCATAATTACCTCAATATCTAAGATCATATAAAACCTAAAGGTTATCAATAAATTAAAACATATTCCTAAAAAATGTAAATGAATAATTCACATTAAACCGAAGCGTTTCATAAACTTGAACCCAACAAGTCATCTCCTAAAGTGTCATTGATCACTTTAAGATCTCATCGCTTAAAACCTCAAAAGGGGCATCCAATACTTTGAACTTATGATCAACCTTATTCTTATAAATATAATATATTATCCATAAATATTGAGATAATCTAACATGATAATATCCTAATCCCAAAATTTATCTAAAATGACCTTTGATACCAACTATAACATCCCATAACTCGCACTCCCAGATTTGATGATGAAATCATAAACTTTTCATTTTCAGTTTTGATGTTAATAATTGAGACCTATTTTTTCCCATCTAAAACTTAAAAAATTAAAAGAAAAAATTGATTCACTTACATCCTCGAGGACCTTTTAGGTTTAGAGTTTTATAGAAATAGTAAAAACATCAATATAAATAATTCATAAGAATTTAAATGAGTATTTCTCCTAATTAACCGAGCATTTATTTCTCACATCAAGACATTATCATCATCAATATGAAATCCCATCTAGACATAATTCATTAAACCTATTTCTTTATAACCTTGGGAAAAGAAAATATAGGAGGGGTGAGCTCAAATGGCCAGTAAGGGAAAATGTAAGCATTAAAAAATGAACATCATCAGTGAGCATAAGAAGAGAATAATTATATAGTGAAAAAATAAAAATTCATGAGTATAACATAAAAATATTCATACCCATCACTACCTAGATCATAAAACATGAAAAAATTTCATAAGGCATTAAAAAAGGAAAAATTCATAATAATAAATAATCATATTCCATGTGATATCAATATTAATCAAAATGAAATATCATAAACCCCTATTAATCATAGATAAAACATATTGGTATCTTATAAAATTATCTTATATAACCCTTACAAAACCTTTAAAAATTGGAATAATTATACAACCAGCTTCTAATATAATTATCTAGAGAATGTAATCATTACCCAATGAACTGGAGATCTATATAGGTGAAATCAACATATAAGCTATAATGGGATCACGTGATGCTATCTCGGTGAAACCATTGTATACAATGTACAAAAACCAAAAAATGAACAAAGTACATAGATATTTCATCATAAACTCATAGAAACAATCATTATTCTTTTATAACCTGATCAAACCTTAGGAAAAAATAGGTTTCATGTAAATATATTTGAAACAAAATTAACCCATAGAAAAGAAATGGGTTCCATAAAAATCTCTTTGAAACATGGTTATCCTAAGAAAACGAAATGAGTTCCATAATAATCTCATTGAAACACTTTTAATTCATTTTGAGAAGGAATAAGGTTAGTATCATTAAAAAATATTACTTTTAGAGTATAAGGAACAACAATTTTTTTTATTTTTATTAATTAAAATACCTTTAAATCACAATTAAAACATTTTTAGGAAAATACCCTTTTTATTTTGAAAATAACTTTTTAAAACATAAAACATTTTAAAAAACCTTTTCTTTGATTTTTTTTTGAAAACCAAGAATTCTCATAATATTAAGAAAACATTTTCTTTAAAAACACCCTTTTTAACTTTCAAAAGAAGATTCAATGAAATGATGGTTATGTCTGTGGGTTATTCCGTACATGGAGTATAGAACATTCCTTTTGCACGGTAAAAAGGTTAGAAAAGTGCCTTGATTGGAAGGAGAAATGAATATTCCTTTAACAACCACGTATTTTTAAGAAAAATTTGGGTAAAAATATATTTAATAAATCATTTTAAATTGTTTAAAAACATTTTTTATTTTTTTAGAAAACATGGTTTTGGAAGAAAACAGATTTCCGACTGAAGAGTGAAACAAAGTAAGATTTTATTAAAAATATTTTCTTGATTATTATAAGTAAAAAATTGTGAAAATATGGTAATATTATATGAGAAAATAATTAATAAACATAGTATAATATAATTAATGAGAATCATAATATTTCAACATCAGATACTTAATCATACACAATCCCGATAAACTATGAGATTGAAACAAAAGACTCTTAAGACTTTGGTAACATTGAATCAAAATCCCCATGAAATAAGAACATTAAATAAAACATTATAATATATTAAAATTATTAGATTAATTATATAAAATTTTGAAATGGTAATTATAAACACCTCATAAAATAAGACAGCGTATAACATAATAAATGTCTCAAAGAAGGAAAATTGTGACAAAAATCCCTCACCGCTTTAGTAACATTGAAACCATAAACCCCATGAAAGATATTTCATAAAATGGATTTGTAAATACCTATAAATTTAATTAAAATAATCATGAAATAAATTCATGGGTATTATATACACCAAAAAAATAAAAATAAGTGGTGAATATGATATATATCTCACAGAAATAAAAGTGTGATAGGAAAAACCCTCACTTTGAGTCTGATTCTTCACTCTTTTTATTTATCTTCATGAATAATAAACAAATGTTAATTATTTAATTTATTGAGAAACTCTTACAAGTTTATTATTAATTTTATTTCACTTATAAACAAGTTATATAGAATTACTTTATAAATTATGTTTAAGCCGGATGTTTTGACTCTATTCAACTTCTGTGTCAAAAATGACTTTGGTAGGTTGACTATGGTAAAAATATTTATTATCTAAATATATAAATAAGAATAATAATGAAATAATTATCGTATTTATACACCAATTATACTTTTAAAATCACTCATGAAATACAATTATGAAAAATGATCCAACATTACGATCATGGAGACAATAAGCCATGTGTACGTGGGAGTAACATTTCTATTTTTGAACGATCCTTATGGAAAGAAGGTATTTAATATTTTATATTTTCATAATTATAATTATATCATAAATAACATGATATTTAATTATATATACTTATATATATCATTCTTATTATGTAAAATGAATCACATCGCTTCAAGGAGGTGATAATCTACACATCCATGAACGACGTTATCATTTTTTTAGTGCGTGAAAAGGTAATAAAGAAAATAATATATTATATTTCTAAAAAAATAATCATGTTTTTAATATAATAATTATTTCATTTATATCATATATATTCATTATCCTTATCCTTATTACCTTCCATGTAATGTATTAGTGAAAAATGCTTCACATTGCTTCGCGAGGTGGAAGTCCGCCTCACACATGAGCGACCTTATCGTATCCCCTATGGTATGGTATAAAAAAGGGTATATATATATGATATAATGAATACATAGATTTAATTATGTTATAAATATCATATATAAACATTATATCTATAATTATTCTCAACTTTGATAGTTAGTAATGGAAAAATGAATGACATCAGTTCGAGGGGCGGTAGTTTTCCGTACACACAAATGATGATTTCATAAACAATTTTATGGAAGTCTGTGAAGTTATAAGAGATGAAGTTAAAATAAATATATAAAATTATATTTATTATAATTATTTTATTATATGATCATGGTATAATAATAATTTAAGTTTGTGGAAAAAGAAATAAAACAAAAATGATGGTTACCTTTTCTTTAGGTAACTCCTTTTGATTTGAACCAAATTCCTTCCTTTTTTATTTCATTCCCAAAATGAGGCTTATAGGATGAGATTATGGGATTTGGGAAGTTATTTGGCCTGTTTTTGGTTGAGAAAAATAGCTTGACAAGTGTGAAGAATTAAATAGAGTGAGTAACCTTTTATAGTTGAGGAGGCGTGACATTCCTATAAATACTCAAAGTTATTCACCATTGGGAGGAAAAAATTACTTAATGTGGATAAAAAATTGATAATTAAAGTTTTGGAGGGATTATATGGTCAATAAAAACCTCCACCACTCAATTAAACACATTTTTGAAACACTGTTTTCCTTAACTCCTAAGTTTCCTTTTTTTTTCATTTTTGGGTTTTCACCAAGGTAAATAGTTTTCTAACCTATGTAATTTTTCCATTAAGAATAAATTAATGCGAGCCTTATTATATTATTTATACCCAATGATTATAAATTTTAAATCCAATTTATCAAATAAAAATATTATATTTGTGGAAAACTATTTTTAACATAATCACAAGTAATGTGAAAAACACCGTTTTAACCTTAACTACGCCAATATAGTTTTTAGTAATTAGGGGGTCAATATGTTCATTATAAATGATAAATTGGTCCATTAAGGGAAAATATTTGATATTTATTAAAATTTAAAAATCACTTTGAAGAAGATAGTATTTTTAGTAATTTTAAATCATTTAATAAAATATATTTTATTATAAAATAACATTAATGTCAATTTTTGACATTATTCATTTAAATTGATTTTAAAAAATATCAATACAACGATTTAATTTAAATATATTATTTTCATTTTATTACACTGATATATTATTCTTAAAAAATATTTTAACACAATAATTCACTCAATTTACCTCAATTATAATATTTTTAGTATCATTTACTTTATTTAATTTCTTACTAAATAATTAATGTGTCTGAATTTATTAAGAATTATTTGTAATTATTTCATTTATAAGAAAATTAAAATTAATTATAATGATATAAAAAAATAATTTATTTTAAAAATAAATATTTATAATTGATCGTATATATTTTTTCCCTATTGCAAATGTTTATAAAAATTAACAGGAAAAAAGGTTTTTTTTCTTTTTATGTACTTAAGTTATTATATGGGATAATTTCTTGGGATAGTGTCCCAAAAACTTATGAAAATCCATATTAAGGTCCAAATATATGAAATATTTCTAGAAAATATGGTTTTTACATGTTTCTACTTCATTTTTCCCTTACGTTTAAAGTTTAATCCTTTAGTAAACTCATTTTTACCTTAATCATTGTAATTAAATTGAACTTTTTTCACTAATAAATTTGGTAAAAAATTAAGTTTTTATTATTATAAATTATAAATTTTTATGATTACAAATATTGAATCTAATTTTTCAAATTTAATTCAAATAAGTGAAAAAATTAATTTAATATTAATCCTGTAGATGGGGCGAGAATGAGTTTTTAAGAAGAGTATATTTTTAGAAAAAGATGATCCTATATTTACTATATGACTAATAATAATCATTGTATGAAAAAAAATTAATATTTAATGTTATATAATTTATAAATTTTATTTAAAATATTCCTTATTTTGAATTATTCTAATGAATCCAAATGGTGAAACATTATACATTTTAAAATAATTTTTAGAAAACCCTTTTTTTAAACAAAAACAAACTTATAGTAAAAATTAATATAAATTTGATTCAAAGTAAATAAGTGGGTTAAATATAACTTAGGTCACTATTAAAATTATTCAAAACATATTGTGACTTTAAAATTACTTAATTTATTGAAATGTAAAGTTTTTTTTTACAAAAATTGACATTTTTAAATATTCACTGAAAAATCAATATTTTTTGGAAAATCCAAAAATTTATCCCAAAGGAAAATTTGATTTTATGATTACAAAAATGAATTTAAATCTGTAAAATAAATTTTCTAAAATTTACAAAAATTTATTATAATATTTTTTTCATGAAAATAAATAATCATCATTTTTGAGGAAATTTTTTTTGATGAATAAAATCACTTTACAAAAAAGTGGTTGATTATTTAATAAAAATTTATCAATAATTTATATTGAGTGAGATATTTATATATTTAACAATTTAGTTAATACTATTCATCCTCTAATTTAATATTTATGTTATAATGAAAATAAATATCATAGGTCTTTTAGGTTCGATGTTCCGTTTTGAATACGCCATCAAACATAAAAAATTCGGGGTTGCATGTAATGAAATATAAACTGAGTGTTTCATATAAAAAAAGATAAAATCAGTATTCTATGTTATTTAAGACATCAAATATAATTTTCTTCTTTTAAAATATCTGGGTGTTACAATATGTTCCTTGAATAAAAAACATGTATGATTTCATTCTCCATAGGAAACTTTAAACATAAACAAAAAATATGATAAACTAAATAATATGTTGTATATATTTCTCTACAAGAAATACTTAACTTAAAAGAAAAACAAAATAAATTTAGATAAAAATATAAGTTTTAAATATAACTATTATAACCAATCCATTTTATCTGTGAGTATGAATAAGAGTAACCACATCATTAAATTTGGGTATAATGAAAACCAAGTATACTTTTAATACAAATGAAATTCAATTAGTTTAACTAAAACAACTAAAAAAATAATTTTATGATTAAAAATATATTTTTATAAAATTAAAGTTTTATTTCATGAAACTAGGTATATTATGATTAAATTAAAATAAAATATATTACCAATAAATTAATTATTAATTTATATGAAATAAGAATAATGAATAATTGACATTTTAAAAATCTATTTTCCAATGTGATCACTTTTTATCTATATGTTGGAATTTTATTTAAATATTGATTTATAAAATTATATAATTTTAATTTTAAAATATTAACACCGTTTTTGGATTAATAATAATATAATATTAAGATTCTTATTTGGAATTTCTTTGAAACATTTGATTATTAGGTGAACAGTGCAATATGTTGTTTTTACTAATATTAAAACTTTCATACCATTATTTGTATATAAGTATTAATTATAAAATTATGAAACCATTTATTAGAATATTATGTATTTTATAATTGAAATTATAATTTCTAAAATATTGATTAAATTTTAAAAATCTATATATGATATTTTAAATCTCAAGTAATATTTTTATCAAAAAATGTTTTAATACTATATATTTATTATAATAAAATTAATTTCTAACACTTTTTAAAATTGAATTAAAATAAATGGATTTTATATTTATAATTAGTGGGGCTAAATTATCTAATAATCACCACTTTATTTTTAGGTAAAAATATTAAGTTACTTATAGTAACAACTTGTTACCACTGTAAAAGCTTAAATGAAAAATTAATAATTAAAGGGAAAAATGGATTGATACATATTGAAAAAAATATTTATAATTGAGTGGTTGATATATGATAAACCTTATATCACCCTCCACTAATATTTTTTCTTTTTTTGATCCACAATACATGTTTAAATTGTGATCCCTTTATAATAAGTTGAAATATTTATAAAAATTCCATTCTAACCACTTATAAAAGGGGTCTCTCAGCACCTCATAAATACCACTATAAAATTTCGGTTCCCTCCAAAAAAATTACCTTTTTCCCTTTTTATAGAGTTATATTCCACTCTATTAAGATTATAGACACAATATATTAGCCTATGCTATCCATTTCCAAGGGATATTCCAAGGAAATCTCAAAGTGCACAACATAAGTTATCATTTCTACGTAAATTCTTTCATTTCTATTTTTCATTTTAAATTATAATTTTAAAATATTTATTTAATGAAATAATTATTATTTATATACTGAATTTTATTATTCTATGTGAATAATAATGAATCAATTTCCCCTTTTTCCCTTAAGAAAAGAGAATATCACATTTGTGTCTGCGCAAATTACCGTCTCCACAAAGTGTCATGTTTTATTTTCCTTGACTACCTTACATAAATGGTAATAATAATTAATTTAATATTTAATTATTATATTTATAACATGTTTTATGTTTTGAAAATATTAAACCATATTTCTCTTTTCTCTCATTCTATAGAAAACCAAATAATGATCGATGCATACATGCAGACTAACACCTATATGGAATGATTGATTTATATTTTTATTTTCATCATTGAATTAAATGGATGTTAATGATAATTATATTAATGGATAAATATTATTTTTATGATATAATTAAGGATGTTTAATGATAAATTTGAGAACATATTAATGATATGATCAATAAACGATCATCTTTAATCCAAAATTTTAAAACAAGCATACAAAGAAGAAAATATTTTATTCACATTATACAATATTTTTATATCCTTTACTTATTATTATAGTTCCTTTATAATTATGATATATCACACTAATAAACACTAAATGATATCATTATTATAGTTTTTAATGATATTATAACTAAATCACCTCATAATCATCCATTAATCGTGATATGTTCATGTTTGGGTTAGTTTAACCACTTACTTAAATAATGCTATAGAATTATACCATGTATGAATATAAAAACATAATTAATTATATAATATAATAAAATATATTTAAATAAATATTTATTTTTTCTTCTATTAATGATACATCAATATTTAACATGATTAAAAAATATTTTCATTGGTTAAGAATCATCTAAATAAGCCAATTATCAATTTCATATTTTAAGATAACTAATGAAACATTCATAAAAGGAAATTGAGTCATAAAATATAATTATCAAAATTAAATTATAGAAAATTTAATGATTTGGGAAAGATGAAACTTTTAATTAGAATAAATACTAACATTTCTCTTATAAAATAAGTATAAACCATTAAAGTTATAAATTCCAGATCTGGGAAAATTGGTAATAAATAAACAATATAGATATATAAGGATTATAAATGAGGAGAATAAATGGTTATATTTATGAATACGATTATTATTTATGTAATTAAAAATTTCTAATTATTCAGGACATTTGGTGCAAGTGCAGAATGAATCAATACCAAGGTAAGGGTTTTCATATCAAAATTCTACTATTTGAGACATGTTTTATAATATGAACCTAATTTAATTTATGTTTTGTATATAATACATATTTGATATATTATATCCTGAAATTACTTTTATTCATGTTAATTGAATTAGAATTTAAATATCTATCTTTCAATAGGTTTTTATTTTAATTCTCTTCAAGTTGTAAGGGGTTTTCTTGACTCAAATATTTTTTTGAGTCATAATCCCTCCACATCAATTACGACATTTCATGATTGAATTATTATACCCTATTATTATGATATATTCTTTATCTCTTATTTTAGGATAAAATAATATTTCACACCTCATTCTATTTATTTAATGAATCTATTGTTCATAAAAAATGTAATTTTGTTAAGAATAATTCACCTCCCTTTTAATTGATTTTCCCTCCATATCCATGTTTTTTACTTTCTAAAAATGTTATAACTTTGATAGTGGAATATAAAATTGATTTAATCTCCAATTATATTTATATTACCCTTTTAAATAAAGTTTCTTTATCCTTCTAATAATGTGGGTTTTCAATAAAGGTGTTTTAAAATATTTAAAAGGATTTTCCTTACTATGATATTATATTATTCTCTTCTACTTTACATTTAGAAATATTTTTAATTTAGTATAAAGGTATATTTATGGAATTTGTATTGAATTACTATTTTAATAAGTTTTCTATTTATCTTCAAAAAAAATGTTTTCTAGAAATTGACTTGATAATCAAATCTTTTTTAAGGTGACATTAAGAAAACATTTTAAATATTTTTTTGTAATTTATCTTCCTTTTTCAAAGGATTATTAAAAAATGGAGTAATGCTTCATAAATCACCCTATATATGTTCTTATTAAATTATAATTTTGGGATATTATTTTTTTTGGTATCAAAAGATCTAGTTTTTTAAATGATACTATTTGGAAAATTTATGAAACCCATTTTATTTCCATGAGTTATTTATGATACGATGGATGATTTGATTTTATATGGAACTCATATATAAGTATGATGATGGGTGGGATCCTATATCACCCTCAAATGAATTGGTTAAGTTATTATGTGTCAAGAGATAATGATTTCTTGTATGAGTATAATTGTGGTTTCATCCATGCTCACAAGGCTGGGCATGTGTACAATTGTGGATTCAGCTATGATCATAAGGTTTTACATGATTATATTATGGTTTAGATATTATAAAAAGGTTTTTCATAGGTATAATTGTGGTTTATATATGATCAAAAGGTTTTTTGTTATTATAATTATGGTTTAGATATGCTTTCATGGGTATAATTATGAACTAGCTATTCTAACAAGGCTGTGCATTAGTATAACTATGGTTATGATATTCTCAAAAGTATGTTCATTATCATAAATTTGTTTAATATATGTTTAAAATTATATATTTTATCATTCCTATTTTTAATCCACCCTCTTATTCATATTCTTACACCCATTTTATTCTCTCATGGATCATGTTTATTGACTAATTTCACCATAATATTTTTATTCATGCCTTATGTTATTCCATGACTTATAACATGAATCATGATTATTGTTCTATGCTTTATTGGGTATGATTTTATCATATATATTCATTATACCCATATTATCAAATTATGATCACTTATTAAATTTGATTTATTATCACTTATATTTACCCTTAATGAGCATCTGAGCTCATCCACTTCTTATGTTTACAATTCCTAGATTAGGGAGATTATTATATCATATGAAAAGTATAAGGGAGGGTCTATAATATCACAATTATGGAGAAATGTAAACAAGTGTTATAAAATAATATATTTAAACAACTAGTCTCAATGAAACTAAACCTATCAGTCTATGGGTTGTGAAACTATTTATCAGATTTATTAATTTAACTATAGAATCATTGTAATATTTATTTATATTTAACATGGGTCACCATAATTTATATTAGAGTAAAGTTTTATTTATTTTTGAAAATTAGTTTAGTTACCTTGGGTTCAGGGCTATACAACCTTAGTAAAACCCATAGAGAAGAGTCTAAGTATATGATGATATCCTGAAATATTGGTAATGTATTGAGGTATGGCACCTTCCATCGGGACAAGCCTGTTCGTGCACAGGATAGCCTTTTTGAACAGCCATGCGAAGGTGGAGAGCTGATTTCACGATGAAGACACTAGGGAGGAGTACTTCCAAGTAGTTAGTCAGGGTTGTATGCAATGTTTTAAGCCTACGGGCAATGAATTCCTCTAAGGCCTATGGGCCATGTAATACTTATTCTTACAGGCCTTTTAAGGGTTTCACCTCACCCCTTGAAAGGTGGATTATCAAAAATCAATAAAAAAGAAGGCCTTTGGGTCATTGGATGGATGGTAATATATTGAGGTGGTGTTTTTCCTATAAAAACATCATTTTATTGATACTAGAAAGAGAATGTGGATGTGTCAGAGATGAACATAAGGGTAATCACCCCAAAAAAGGGTTGGTTGAGAATTGAATTGATCATTTACCTGATGAAAGAGGAGTGGGCCTAATACTATACACCCAGATAGAAAATCATGGGAGATATGCCTTGGTTAATCACATTTTATTTACAAGCCATAGTTAAGGATATATTATCTTAAGGAATAAAGTAAAAAAGTATGAGAAAACCCAACCTAAATTTAAACTATGGGTGATATTAGTTGAATTTAAAGTATCATAGACTAAAATTTGAGTATCTTAGACATTCATAATATTCACTATTCAAAATTTATATATTTATATACTTTTATTCTCTTTTGATAATATTGATCACTCATTGTTAACCATTTTGGTTTTATTTCATGACTAGAAATAATAGTTATAAAGTCACATTATAATTAGGCATCCAATACTTCATTTAATGTGTTATTTTTTTTGGATTCAAAATATTAAATATCAACTATCAATATAGAATAGAGAAAATATCACACAACTCTCTTATCCCCTAGATGATTTAATTTAATCCATTATTTCAAAATCTAGTTCAAGTGATCCTACTACATTTTCTATAATTCATCTCACTTTCAAGTTACTATACAACATACCCACCTCTTATAATAATGTTAGATATTATGATGGGGATTTAAAATATTTTATCCATATTTTAATGACTCAAATCACCCATACTACTCAATTTGTGAATTACTACAGGGGACTTTATCGATATTTTACTATGTTAGTAGCCAAAAGTGGTGTTACCATCTTTTATTAATCATAATAGGAGTGAGATCATTGGGATACATATATATACCTTATTTTAAAAATTATTATATTTTTTTTATATATTTTCACAACCAACCATGTTTTCAACCATTCTAATAGGATCATATACGAAGGTCTTATAAAAAAATATTGAATGAAATTTCAAAACTATATGTTCAAAATCCACAAATACATAAAACTATTCTACATTTCTCACATACATTTAAACAATTATATCACTTGTGTGCTTGGGCATAATAAAATATATTATTAAAAATTTTATGATTCACTATGTCAACTCTTGGATGCGATCTGATGCACCTATGAGCCTCTAAAAGTGATAATGAAATTAGAAAAAATGGTGATCTTCATTTTAAAAACGTTTTCCTATAGAAACTAATATGACTCATAAACCTATAAAAAATCATATAGGAAAAAATGGTTTACAATAATAATATATGACCAAAAGAATAAAAAATACGTCTCATAGTTTTACTGAAGTTATTAAGATAGATACCTCATTTGAAATTATATCTTGAGTCATGATTATCTTTACATACCCTTAAGTATTGTTATTAGTAATAGATAATTAAAATTTCAAGGAAATAAATATTTAAAGTGGAATAAGGTGAATAATATATATTTCACTATATATGATTCTTAAATAAATAATATGTTTGATATATTTGTCCACAAGAAACTATGGACTTAAATGAACACTATGATAAAATAAATAATATGTTTAATATCTTTATCGACAAAAAATGTTGAACATAAATGAAAACCATGATACATTTAGATAAAAATAAAAGTATTAAATATAACCATTAATTCCTTTCTATTGAATTATTAGTTATGAATATGAGTAAACACATTATAAAATATGTGTATAATTAAAATAAAGTAAAATTTTAATACTAATGAAATTCAATTAGTATAAGGACAACATATAAGAAAATAATTATATGATTAAAAATATATTTTTATAAAATTATTGTTTTATTTAATTAAACTAATTATATTATTATTAAATAATAATAAAATATATTACCAATAAATTAATTATTAAATGATAGAAAAATAATAATAAATAATATATAACAATTTAAAAATATATTTTCCAATATGAAAAGTTTTCTACCCTCTTTTATGATTTTATTTATAAATTGAATTCTAAAAATTTCAAAATTTAATTTGTAAAAATTAATATCCTTTTTGGATAAATATTAATAATTAATCTTAAGATGAACTTTTTGTATTTTTCTAAAATGTTTGATTTTTAGGTGAATAGTATAATATACAGTTTTTACTAATAATGCATATTTTATGCCATTATTAGTTTATAAGTATGAGTTATAAATTTATGAAAAGAATTCTTCAAAAAATTATAATTCTATAATTGAAATTATATATTTTTAAATATTTATTATTTTTTTGAAAACCTATATTTTATTTTTTAAAACTCAAGTAATTTTTTTTCTTAAAAACTATTTTAAAATATTATACATTTTTTATATTAAAATTATGTTTTTACACATTTATTAATTAAATTAGAGGAAATATATTTATAATTTATTATTATTGGGATCAAATTATCTAATAAGGACCACTTTATTTTAAGGCATAAAGATTAAGTTACATTTCTGTGATAAAATCTCAAATGCAAAAGTAATAATTAAATTGGTAAAGGGATTGAAACTTATTAGAAACGTGTTTATAATTTAGTGGTTGATATATTATATACCATATCTCATTTTACAATCAATTATTTTATATTTTTGGATCCTATTTTCATGTTTAACATTTTATCCCTTTATATTATGTTGAAATATTTTCAAAAAATCCCATTCTCATAACTTATAAACTGGGCCTCTTAACACACCTTCAATAAAACTATAAATATTCGGTTTTCTACTTAAATTATGAAATATTTATTTACCCTATAATCCTATTTCACTATCTTTATTTTTTGGTCACACTAGATTATCCAATTCCATAAATTTACAAGGGATCTTCCATAGAATTATTAAAGCGCGCAACACAAGTAATCAATTTCACTTAACATATTTCCTTTATATTTTTATTTTCCCTTTATAATTTTAAATTACATATTTAATGAAATAAATATTTTTTATGTAATAAATTTTATTATTTTATGATAATAATCATTAATCACCTTTTCCCATTTTCCCTTAAGAAAAGAGAAAATGCCATTTGTGTGTGTATATATTGCCGCCTCAAGAATGCGTCATGTCTCATTTTAATTAAACACCTTAAACAAATGTACTTAACAAGGAATTAAATAAATAAGTATTATATTTATATCTTTTTTATGTTTATGAAAATAATAAACCATATTCCTCCTTTGTCCTATTCTATGGGAAATGAAATCATCATCCTTACGTACGCGCGGACTACTGTCTCTATGAAAAGACTGATTTCAGTTTTCTATTCATCACCACATTACATGGATGGTTAGGCGAATGAGATTAATGTATAAATATAATATATAAGATATCATTAAGTTTCTGTTATAACATATTTTATGTGACATCCAGAACCCGGGCGCCACTCAAAGGTGCCTCAAGATCGGTTGGCCACCTGGCCTCAAGCATATCTCCTCAAACGCCAGAGGCTACCGACTATCAGCAAGGGCCTAGGGTGTGTACATGGTGAGACTATGACCTCATTACTAGAGTTTAGCAGAGTGGATAAATATAATAACAATAAAATAACAGAAGCAATATGATAAATATATAGAACAACATAAGATACATAAATAATAAATAACAGATGAAATTGACAGTAATACTCTAAAGATAATGATAATGTAATGTCTATATAAAACTAGAAAACTTGGATACAAGGAAGTAGGCAATAAATAATATACACAAGTAGAAAAAGTAAACCAAAATCTATGAAAGCATCCCAAGACATGGTCTAATCATCTGCTACCAAGCTCCATCCTAATTTAAGAAATCAATATCAGTTGTCCAAGGAGGGACACTTCCCTTTGTCACCACCTACATATGTGTAGTCTACTTGGGTAATAATAGAATCCCATATTGGGTGGGAAATAAATCATAGTAGGCTACCACAAATGGAATCTATGATATCTAATCCATGTAATATAAACTGAAATAGTTTGAAAGCTTTCATATATAAAACCAAAGAAGTATAGTAATATAAATACCAAAGTACCTACCTTAGCCTCAGTTGGTGTTTGAACATGTAACAAATTCATTTATTAGTTATGTTATAGTTTATATAGTATTTCAAATGAGATATAACCATCACTAACATCATGATAATAATAATAAAGGATCTAAGATATAACAAGGCATATTGTAATGATGATAATAATAAATAAGATCCAAGGTAATAACCAAGGAATCATTGACCATAGGGGTTATGCTAACTCTGTAATAAACTATAGGCTGGGTATAAGGGTAAGAGTGTAATCCAAGGGTCAATTCCCAAGGCATTCAAAAATAACATAATTCTAACAGGGTCCATAGATCTTGTCCAAGGTCAAATAAGATAAGCAATGACTAGGCCCAAGGGTTTATCCAAGGCTCCTCATGTCCATAGATGTCATTATGAATGGAAAAAGTGTATCCAAGGAATCCTATAAGAATAATGGATAGATCCTATAGTATCATACTGGTCATACACAAGTAGACATAGATCATGTTCTAAGGTGGGTATCAACCATGGAAATCGGTATCCGTGAATCGAAATGGTGTCCATGAGTGATCAAGATATTCCCTCAAGAATTCAAGTCTATCTCAAGTCTGACCACTCCTATAAATATATCAAGGTATGTAAGAAAAAGGTACCTTATACTTTATTAATTCATTAATTAAGGCCATGTAATAATCATGTCATTTAATAAGTCATAGGTTCATTCCAAACCTTTCATTAGTGTGATATGGCATTTCAAATAAATATAACCATTTATTAATTAATATATATATCATATTAAATTTATTTGGTTCACTCTGCTACCTTCCATTAATCATGGAAAGGTGTGCTATAGATGTGAAACTAAGTCATTTAATTACATTTAATTAGTCCACGTCATATATATAATTTACATTTCATTTCTATATAATATTTATTTATCATGTTGAAGCACTTACCGTAGGAGGGTCGAGTGATAAGCATACATGTGCTAGTAATTAAAAATTAACTTATTTAATTAGACATTTACTTTTCTCAACGTCAAGTCAAGGCACACATGAACAGTGGTGTAGATAATCTTAAAAATCTACTGAAAGCATAATTATGGAAACAACCTAGTTGAGGTGATCGATGTTGTGGTCATAACCTCCAATAATGGATAACATATATGAAAATGGACTTAGAATATGATTATAATGAATATAAGCAAGACACATGAAATTTAAAAGGCCATGCCCATTGAAATCAGCGATCACACATGAAAATTTATAAAACATTGATACTTAAGGTATGAGTTATAGACCACATACCTTAGGATTGTATGAATCTCCTCATCTAGTATCCACTTTTATCTTGGACTGTATTATAATATATCTAAATGATAGATTAATTCAATAAAAATAAATCATATGATCTTGCACCTCAATAATTTTTTTTTGAGGAGAAGAGAAATGAAGAAAAACTAAAAAGGAATTGAGATCTTTCTAGTGGATATCCAATGATATTGACATGGATTGAATTAGACACTGAAAGGATGGACATGATAAAATTATACAAAACAACTTTAAAGGATCTAAAATAGGGAGATGAGAAGATGTTGTCTGCTGGAATGAACAAAGGATCAAGAAATAAGGTTTAAACATTTTATGAAGGGAAATGGTAATTTTTCCCAATTTTTCCGGGTCACACATTTTGGACACATGGTTGGCCAAACTATGCACTAATCATGTGCCTACCACTACTTAAGGAGGGTACCTACATGGTTTGGCCTCATGGTTATGGAAAAAGTGTGCTAACCGTGCGAATCACCTCTAATAAAAACTATAAAAATTTCACACGGGCATGAACCCCCTAAGGCATGGTTATGAAAAACTATGTGCCTTTCTTCAACCCACTTTCCATCCCTATATGGTAATTAGAGGCTATGCGGGATAGGTCACATGGCTTCTACAAAATATGTGACCCAATGCTTTCCTCCACCGGTCAGGATTTTGAGCTTAGAATAAGCCCCAAACACCCCCTGAAACATTTATAACCTCATTAGGTATCCATATTAGGTAAAAAAGGATTAGAATAAATTTAAAAGGATACATAACTTATATAAAAACTAGGTTTTTATATTTTAGAACCTATTAATTATATTATCAACAAACAATCATCGTTAATTTAGTTGTTTAAAACAACCAAAATAAGAGGAAAATATATTATTCAAATTATGTAATATTTTTATATCCATCACTTATTCTTCTATATAATTTATAATTCTGTTATATAACACTAATAAATACAAAATGATATCATTATTCTACTGTTATAATTTATTTGTAACTAAATCACATCATAATCATCTATTAATCATTTTAAGTTCATGTTTGGTCGGTTTGACCACCCACTTGAACATATATATGAAGTAATATCATGGATCAATCTGAAAAGATAATTAGTGATGTAATATTTTTTAAATATTTAAATGATACTTTTTTATTTATGGAAATTATAAATCTATATGCAACTCAATGATTATGAAAACACCCTTATTTCGTTAAGAAACACCGAAATAAGCTTATTATCGATATCATATTATAAGATAACAAATAAAACACTCATTAAATGAAATTGAAACATAAAATATAATTATAAATCATCCCTTACTATAAATTTAATTATTTGGGAAATATGAACTTTTTATGAAGATAGAATATCAACAACACTCCAATAAACCTAGTTTAAACCATTATATTTATAAACACTTGATGTGGGAAAATATCTAAAAACTAATTAATATATATATTTATTAAATTATTATCAATAGGAAGTATACATGGTTACAATTATGAATATGGTTATTGGGTATGTAATTAATATACTTAATTTAATTATTCATTATGTTTGGTGCAAGTGCAAAATAAATCAGAACTAATGTAATGGATTTCATCTCAAAATATATCTCTTCGATAATTTTTTTATATTACACACATAATTTTAATTATGTTGTTTATATACTACATATTTGAGATATTATATCCTAAAATTATTTTTATTCTTGATAATTTAATACTAATTTAAATATCTATCTTTTAATAGGTTTTTATTTAAATTCTCATGTTTTAAGGGTCTTTATTAACTCAAATCTTTTTATTGAGTTATAATCACTCCACTTTGATTAAAATATTTCATGATGTAATTATTATACCCTATGATGTTGTTATGTTTTATTTCTATATTTTTTTATAGGTAAATCATGTTTCATACCAAAATATTATTCCTTGATTAATCTATTGTTTCATAAAAAGGTAATTACATTAAGAATAATTCCCATCTATTTTGATATGTCATCTTCTCTATATACTTGTTTTTAATTAGCACCAATGTTTTAATTTACTAAGTGGAAAATAAAATTGTTTTTATCTCAAATTATCATTATATTACTCTTTATTCATTTTAAAATAAATGTTTTGTTATCCTTTTAATGATGTGGGTTTTCAATAAATTCATTTTAAAATATTTAAAAGGATTTACATTGCAATGATCTTATACTCTCTCCTTAGACTTCAAATTTTTTCATATGTTATATTTCTTATGAATTTAAATTTGTTAATATTTTTTACATAATTTTTTAAGAAATATTCTCTTTATCATCATTTTTTTGGAAGGTGACTTGAAAATAATGTGCTTTTAAGGTGATATTAATAAACAATTTTTTAGAAAAAAATATATTTTTTATTTATCTTCCATTTTCAAAGGATTATTCTATAATTGAGTAGTGGTTCATAAATCACCCTATATGTGATCTTATTAAATACTCCTTTTGAGTATTAGTTATGTTTTTATATATCATTAGATAATGATTTTTTGTGCTTGGGTATAATTGTGGTTTTAGCTATGATCATAAGGTTGCACATGGGTATCATTTCATTTTTGACTATGCTCATAGGTTGTATATGAATAAAATTGTGGTTTAGTTATGTTAAAAAAGTTTTGCGATGGAATTATTATGGTTTATCTATTCTAAAAAGGCTGTGCATGGGTATAATTAGGGTTTAACTATATTTACAAGGTTATATGTGGGTATAATTGTGGTTAATCTATGCTTAAAGGTGTTGGGAAAAAATCCCTCAAGGTATCATTGAAGCATTTTTGAGGTGATTGTGTTTGTTGAAAAAGTGGACATCTGAGTGGTGATTGTTGAAAATGAAAAACAATGACATAAGAATTTGTTGACAAAGAGGATTTCATGATGGAATGTTGAGTTCAAGAGCTGAGGTCAATGATCCATGTTTGATTCAAGAACGTCGACAAGAGGAATGGATGATCTGGAGGCGGTACAAAAGAACAGATACAAGGTGGTGCCGTTTTCCAGTGTCTGCCAAATTTTTGGGCCTAAAAATCGTCAAATGAAGAAAAGTAGTTTTTGGAAAATGGACTTGTGCGCCGTGTACTTGAAGTCTTGGAAACTTGCGCGCCTTATGTTTTTCAAGATCAGATCATCAAAATATGGAAAAGGGATAAGTTTCGCGCAAGTATTGGTGGTGTCGCGCAAGTGACTTGCGCGCCGTGAAAGATAATTGAGCCCGATTCCTTGGAAGCTTGAGAACTTGCGCACCTGTGGTTTTTCAAGATCATAAGATCAAAATATGGCAAAGGAAATAGTTTCGTGCAAGTTTGGAATTTGGTCGTGCAAGTGAATTGCAGGAGAAGAGACCTGCGCGCCGAGACTTGCGCGCCGAGGAGAGAGTTGTGCGCCATCACGTAGGGGTGACCAAATGCCTATAAATACTGGACCACCCCTCTTCATTCTTTACCAGAGTTCAACAATTTGAGAAATATGAGCTCCCGTCATGAAGGTGTGGTGGTCGCGCAAGTGGTGTGTGGTCGCACAGGTGAAGTTGCACGCCAGTGTTTGAAGTTGCGCGCCAGTGTGAGAAGTTGCGCGCCGGTTGGTAGGTGCACATCACTATTGGTTTGGGCGTAAAAGGAAGTGATTCATGCAAGTTTGGAGTTGGGGAAGCTTGTTTCTCACAAGTGTCTGAGGTGGACTTGCACGCCCGTTGTGACTTGTGCGCCGATACTTACGCACCGAGTTAGACTTGCGCGCCATGTAAGGTTTAGTTCCGGTAGTGATTTTTGGGCTACATGGAATCTGGAAGTTTGCTCGATACATTCAGTGAAAAGAGAGATTCATCTATGGGTGAAAGTTTAACTTCAATAGAGCATCTACATACAGAAGAAGATGCATTCTTTAATTCAAATGAAGAGACCTACAGGTCTATAAACTCTGAGTGGATCCTTTCCGATGTAGTGAGAAAAGGTAGAGGAAGAAGGTGATCCTCTCCACCGGCAGTGAGCCAGAGAGAGAGAAATAGGGAGTGACCCTTGGGAAAGCAGTGAGCTGACCCTAAACCTTGTAAAGGCAGTGAGTCTAGGACAGATTGACTGTGCCCGAACCTTGTAATCCACATCTAGTAAAGAATAGTGGAATTTGGTACGACCGAAAACTTGTCGGCGTATGCTCCTTGGACACAGCCCTTAGCAGTGAACCAAGTAAAAATTTTTGTGTTCTGTGCATGCTTTACCTTCTGTTTATATTGTGCAACAGGAAAGAGAGAGAAGAGTGTTTTTCTTAACAGTGAAACAAGATCAGAACATGATTTATTTTTTAATTAGTCATACCCTGATTCACCCCCCTCTCAGTATACTCAGCCTAATGGACATAACAATTGGTATCAGAGGCAGGTTGATATTTTTTCTTCTCTCACTGGAGGTCACTAATCATAAAGGGATTTCGATCTTTGAAGGATGTAATTTTTAGATATGGAAGAAACTAATGAAACACTATTTATGATCTTAGGGAATGGATGTGTTTTCAGAAGCTATGCATAGTATCACAACTAATATTAATAGTGGTGCATTATCAGAAGATGAGCATAGAGAGTTGGATGCTGATTCCAAAGCAATCAATGCCTTAGGGGGAGCCCTTTCCAATCCCATCTACATGAAGGTGATGTCATGTAAAACGTCACATGCCATGTGGGAAAAGCTTTTGAATATATATGAAGGGGATACAAAGGTTAGAGAGGCAAAGCTTCAGGTGTTGTCGAACAAATATGAAGATCTGAAAATGAACCTAAATGAGTCTCTTGACACATTATTTGATAGAGTAAGCATTGTTCTCGAAGATATTCATGGTCTTAGAGAAGTCATTGAAGACATAAAGATCTTAAAGCGCATCTTGAGGAAAATTCCACCTTGGTTCAATCTGAAAGTTTCAATACTGGAAGATAAAGATCCAAAAGAGCTGACACTGGACAATTTTCATAGTACCTTGGTTGCATATTAAATGAGGAACGATGATAATGAGGCTATGGAAAAGAGGAAGTCCAAAGAGGTGGCATTTAAGTCCATGAAGAAGCTCACCATTAAATATTATCAGGAAGAAGAAGATACAGATGAGGTAATGTCATTCCTCTCCTCAAATATTCAAATAGGAAAAGGAAAGTTCAAAGGGAATCTTCCACTTTCTTGCTTTAGATGTGAAAAAGTTGGTCATCTTGCTGCAAGGTGCCCCAAAAAGTTTCAAGAAGAAAACGATAAATATGAAGTTGAAATTCCCAAGAAAAAATCTTCAGCCTATGTGAAAGGGAATAAGCAGTTCAAGAGAAATTTCTTCAAGAAGAAGAATCTTCTTTCACAAGAAATAGACAGTTCAGATGAGTCGGAGGGTGAAGAAATTGAAGAGATATAAAACTACAAAGATCGTGGACAAAATGAAATGGTGGCTATTGTCAGTAGTGCTCAAGAAAAGAAAGAAACCGAAACTGATGAGGAAGAAGAAGAAATTGAAGGGGGAGTTGACATGGAAGCTGAATTAGAAGTAGTTATTGAAGAGATGGATGTTTAGAGAGAAAAAACAAAGAAAGCCAACAAGGTGGTACATGATGCCAAAATCTACATGCAATAGTAGGAAGAAAAGAAGTCTGAGCTAGTGAAAGAAATTGAAAATCTTAGGTCTTCCAGGACAGAGCACACAGAAAAGGTTGATGAGCATAAGATCAAGATTGAAGAATAGAAAAGGGAGATCGATTGCTTGAATAGAAAAGTGAAAGATCACGTCAAGCATATCGAAAAGCTTGAAGAGGAAGTTTTCAGTCTGTAGAGAAAAGTTAAAGACCAGGAAAAACCTTTGAATCCCAACACATTATTGGGAAAGTAGGTCATTACGAAGACTGAAAAAGAAAAAAGAAGAGCCTAGTAGTTCAGAAGGGAAGAAGCAGTAATTGAACTCAGATGTTAAGGCTATTTCAGGGCTTAATCAGAAAGAAAAATCTGTGACAATTGAGGTCAGACCGCAAGCACCTGTATTGAAATTAAAGGTTGATTTGGGTACAAAGAAAAATATGAATATTCAAATATCCCAAAGGGAAAATCGTTGTGATGAAGTAACAAGATGGAATTCACCTTATATCAGGTGTTATTATTGTGGGAAGATGGGATATTCACAGTATGTGTGTTCCATAGCCAAGAGATATATAAAGGAACACGAACAAAGGTGGAAGCCAAATAGAGAATAGTTTTCCAGAACATATTTCGAAGGACACTATTTTTGGTGTGGAGGATTTGGAAACATGGCTCGGTACTGCACTTCGACCATTCAGAGAAATGTTCCAAAGAAAATTCAAAATTTATGCAAGCAACAGATCAATAAACCCACAGGTCAGTTAAAAATGCAGAATAGATTTGCGGCTTTTCAAGATGAAGCTGGTGCATCATACTCTAAGAAAGAATAGAAGTCTCAATCTATACTGAGTGTGAAGGAAAAATTATGAACCAAGAAGAAGAATGAATAAAAGACAGTAGTTGCAGATATTTCCCTTAAAGAATCAGATCGCTCTGGTGTGTGGATCCTTGATAGTGGTTGCACATCTCACATGACGGGTAATAAGGATCTTTTTACAGGCATAAAATATAAAAAGGAAGGAGTTGTCAAATTTGGAAACGATGAAGGCCTGAAAATTGTTGGCTTAGGGAAAGCCAAGTTTGGGGGAAATGAAATGAGACGTGCTGATGTCTTGGTAGTAGAGGGTATCAGTCATAACTTGCTCAGTGTCAGTCAACTATGTGACTTTGGGCACTCTATAAAATTTACCAAGAAGATGTGTATTGTTAATGGAAAAGATGGAGTAGTCATTCTACAGGGAAAACGAACAAAGGGAAATCTTTACCTGGTAGGTGGGGAAAAAGATTCGTGATTTTTATCCAGAGAAGAAGAAAACCAGCTGTGGCATAAGTGGCTTGGTCATCTATTCCAACCATCCATGGAAGATCTGGTAAAGTGTGATGCTGATAGAGAACTTCCCAAACTATCACATGATTGCACTCATACGTGTGATACTTTCCAATAAGGGAAGATCATTAGAAAGACATATAGGACAAAGGAACAAAAATCAACTAGAGTTCTTGAATTGGTGCATGCTGATGTATGTGGACCTATCTCACCACGAGCTATAAATGGGCAAAGGTACTATGTTCTTTTCAATAATGATTTTAGCAGAATGGCCTGGGCATTTTTCATTACCCATAAGATAGAAGTGTTCAGTTTCATAAAGTAGTATAGGAGGGAATCAGAAAAGATTATTGGGTAGAAAATTCTGAAGTTTCATACTGATAACGGTACAGAATTCACAAACAGTCAAGTTGAAAACTATCTCGAGAAACACAGGATAAGGCATCAAGTTTCATCAGTGATAACTCCCCAACATAATGGAGTTGTTGAAAGGAGAAATCAGATCATCAACAACATGGACAGAACGATGCTTATTGATAAAGACCTACCAGAGAAATTTTGGAAGGAAGTAGTTTTGACATCGGTCTATGTTTTGAATAGGTCTCTGTTGTGTACGACGCAAGGGAAGACTCTGTATGAACTATGGTACGGAAAGAAGACAACATTAAAATACTTAGAATCTTTGTAAGTAAGTGTTTCATTATCAAAAAAGAAAATCACAGTATGTTTGAGGCACGAGGAGATGAGGGGATATTCCTTGGCTACTCAGGGAAAAGAAAAGCGTATAAATGCTTCAACAAAAGGCTGTGAAATTTTTTTGAGAGCAATGATGTCACCATAGTTGAAAATGAACAGAATAATCAACGAACCAGTGACCAGTTTCTGGATGAAAGTGATGAGGAGATAAGTAACACAGGGGTAGTAGAAGTGGCATTAGTTGACTCAGAAGAAGATACTGATGATGAAAAAGAAAGTGTGAAGTCTATTTCTACAAGAAAGATGAAGAGTCAAGATGAAATTGATAGGAAGAATATCATTGGTGATCAGACAGCTCTAGTTCAGACTCGAAGAATTAAATCATTACATAAAACATAGTTTTTATCTTAGGTGGAGCCGAAATGTTTTTCCGATGTAGTTGAAGATGAAAACTGGGTTCAAGATATGAATGAAGAGCTTCATCAGATTGAGAAAAACCAGACATGGGAGATTGTTTTGAGGCCAGCAAACAAGAATTTCATTGGGAATAAATGGGTCTATCGTAACAAGATGAATGAATATGGAATAGTGATTCAAAACAAAGCGCAGATAGTGTGCAAGGGATACTACCAGATAGAGGGAATAGATTTTGATGAGACATTTGCACCGGTTTCAAGGATGGAAAAAATCAGATTATTTTTGGCCATACTAGTGCAAAGAAAGTTCAAAGTGTTCCAGATGGATGTTAAATCCGCATTATTGAATGGTGTTCTGGAAGAGGAGGTGTATATTGAGCATCCAGATGGTTTTCTCATTCATGACGATGAGAACAAAGTTTGCAGGCTGAATAAGGCATTGTATGGGATGAAACAAGCACCAAGGGAATGGTACTCACGGCTTGATCGGTACTTGAAGAAGCTTGGTTTCTAGTGTGGAGGAGTTGATTAAATTCTCTATTTCAGCAATGACAGTAATCAAAGGATGATGGTGCTGGTGTATGTTGATGACATAATTTTTGGCGGATCCGATGAATCTCAGTGCAGATAGTTTTCTGAATTCATGAAAAATGAGTTTGAAATGTCAATGATTGGAGAGATAACATTTTTCCTTGGCTTACAGGTGACACAAAGAAGTAATGGAACTTTCATTTCTCAATCCAAATATGCCAAGGAGGTTTTGAGAAGGTTTGGAATGGAGAATTCCAAGGATATGAAGACTCCGGTTTCTACCTGGATGAAATTATCAAAAGATGAGGATGACAAGGAAGTTAATATCACAACATACGGGAAAATTATTGGAATTTTGTTGTACTTGACTGCGACAAGGCCTGATATTTTTTTCGCCACATGCCAAGTATCGAGATATCAGAGTAATCCCAAGGAAAGTCACATGATCGTAGTGAAAAGAATACTTCGGTATATCAAGGGAATAGTGGACTTCGACTTGACATATAATGAAAAATATCAGAGAGAGTTATTGGGATATACTGATGCAGACTGGGCCAGTTCAGTGGATGATAGGAAATCAACATCTGGAGGTGCATTCTATCTTGGAGGACTATGTATTGCTTGGTTAAGTAAGAAGAAGTATTGAATTTCATTAAGCACCGTAGAAGCTGAGCATATTTCGGCCACTCAAGCATGCACACAATTATTATGGACGAAGCAAAAGCTTGACAATATGAGAGTTGAAGTGACGTATCCGATCAGAATCCAGTGTGATAACTCAAGTGATATCAATCTTAGAAAAAATACAGTTCATCACTCAAGGACAAAGCATATTGAGATAAAATATCATTTTATCAAGGAGAAAGTGGAGCAAGGGATTGTTAATTTGGAGTATGTGCCTATAGAGTTACAGGTTGCAAATATTCTGACAAAGGCCTTACCCAAGGAAGCATTTGAAAGGCATCGAATTGCTCTGGGATTTTAGTCAATTCCCTGCACTTAAAAGTGTGTGGATGTGAAACCCCCTCTCCCCGAGGTATTATGTGTTTTTCCCAAACGTGGTGATATGTGTTCTCTACTCTGTTACAGACTGCAAAGGAGTGACCTTTGGGTTTGTTGACAAAGGGGGAGAAAATAATGATTGTTCAAGGGGGAGACAGTGTGGCTATTTGAGCCATCATGATTGATACGGGGAGAAGTTGGCAAGTGAAGTAGCGAGATAGGGGGAGAAATGATAAAGGGGGAGAGTAATAAATATGACGATGCTAGAAGTGATCGATCAAAGCATAGATATCACGATAGCTGAGGATCGTGATAAAAGCAGAAGAGAAGAGTGGTGTTGGAATGTGGTATGAATATTTCCAAAAATTGGTATCAGTGAAGTATCAACAATTGGTACCAATTTGGAAATTGGTATCAGTTTGGTGTCAATATTAGATGTCAAAGTTTAAGTGATTCATTGATGAACTTTTCATTTACTCTTGTTTCTCACGCCGAGCATTGCTTATGTAGGATTAGAGTATGTGTTGAGTAAATCCTTGATTTCTATTAGAATTTCAATGAGGCGACTGGTGGCTGAAGATTCAACGAAGTATATTTTTATGGAAGAGTTTACAACAAACCCAAAGGGTGATATTTTTGGGAAAAAATCCCTCAAGGTATCATTTAAGCATTTTTGAGGTGATTGTGTTTGTTGACAAAGTGGACATCTGAGTGGCGATTGTTGACAAAGAAAAACAATGATATACAAATTTGTTGAAAAAGAGGATTTCGTGATGGAATGTCGAGTTCAAGAGATGAGGTCAACGATCCATGTTTGATTCAAGAACGTCGACAAGAGGAATGGATGATCTGGAGGCGGTACAAAAGAACAGATACATGGTGGCACTGTTTTGCAGTGTTTTCCAAATTTTTAGGCCTGAAAATCATCAAATTAATAAAAGTGGTTTTTGGAAAAGGGACTTGCGCACTGTGTACTTGATGTCTTGGAAACTGGAGTGCCATATGTTTTTCAAGATCAGATCATCAAAATATGGAAAAGGGACAAGTTTCGTGCAAGTATTGGTGGTGTCGTGCAAGTGACTTGCGCGCCGTGAAAGAGACTTGCGCGCCGATGCCTTGGAATCTTGAGAAATTGCGCGCCTATTGTCTTTCAAGATCATAAGATCAAAATATAGAAAAGGAAATAGGTTCGCGCCAGTTTGGAATTAGGTCACACAAGTGACTTGCAGGATAAGAGACCTGCACGCTGAGACCTGCGCGTCGAGGAGAGAGTTGCACGCCGCCGCACAGGGGTGACCAAATGCCTATAAATACTGGACCACCCCTCTTCATTCTCTACCGGAGTTCAACACTTTGAGAAATATGAGCTCCTGTCATGCAGGTGTGGTGGTCACACAAGTGGTGTGTGGTCGCGCAGGTGAAGTTGCGCGCCAGTGGTTAAAGTTGTGCGCCAGTGTTAGAAGTTGCGCATCGGTTGGCAGTTGTGTGTCACTATTGGTTTGGGCGTAAAAGGAAGAGAGTCTCACAAGTTTGAAGTTGGGGAAGCTTGTGTCGTGCAAGTGTCTGATATGGACTTGCAAGCCCATTGTGACTTGCACGCCGATACTTGCGCACCAAGTTAGACTTGCGCGCCAAGTAATGTATAGTTCCGGCAATGATTTTCAGGCTACGTGGAAGCTGTAAGTTTTCTCAATACCTTCGGTGCATAGAGAGATTCATCTATGGGTGAAAGTTGAACTTCAATAGAGCATCTACATACAGAAGAAGATGCATTCTTTCATGCAAATGAAAAGAACTATAGGTCTATAAACTGTGAGTGGATTTTTTCCGACGCAGTGAGAAAAGGAAGAGGAAGAAGGTGATCCTCTCCACCGGCAGTGAGCCAGAGAGAGAGAAACAGAGAGTGACCCTTGGGAAAGCAGTGAGCTGACCCTAAACCTTGTAAAGGCAGTGATCCTGGGACAGAGTGACTATACCCAAACCTTGTAATCCACATCTAGTGAAGAATAGTGGAATTTGGTACGACCGACAACTTGTCGGCATATGCTCCTTGGACGTAGCCCTTAGCGGTGAACCAAGTAAAAATTGCTGTGTCATGTGCATGCTTTACCTTCTGTTTATATTGTGCAACAGGAAAGAGAGAGAAGAGTGTTTTTCTTAACAGTGAAAAAAGATCAGAACGGGCTTTATTTTTCTATTAGTCATACCCTGATTCACCCCCCTCTTAGGGTACTCAGCCTAGTGGACCTAACAAAAGGGTTGTGCATGAGTATAATTATAGTTAAGCTATGCTCATAAGCCTCTTAATTGACAAAATTATGGTTTATATATGTTGAAAATGATATATTTTCTTATGCTAATGTTTATGACATAGACTTATACATATTCTTATGCCAATGTTATGCTCTCATGGATCATGTTTATTGACTAATGTTTTCACACACTTTCGATTCATGCATTATATTATGAAAAACCTTATGCCATGACTCATTATTTATGTTTTATGATTTTTTGGTTATGGTTTTCTTATATATCTTGATTATACTCATATTATCATCTTATTCTCACTTATGACCTTTTATTTATTATCACTTATTTTTACCCTTACTGAGCATCTGCGATAACCTCTTCTTATGTTTCTATTCTTGAGGTTATGGAGATGATTATACTGTATGAGATGACTAGGAGAGGTTCTAGGGGAAAAAATTATGCATAACTATCAACATGTTTTCTTAAATAAGATGTTTAATTAGCTAGTATCTAATAAATTTTTTTATTGGTGCTTGGGTTGTTCGACTATTTGTGATATGTGTAAATTTAACCATGTAATCAATGTCATATTCATTTATTTTTATCATGGGTTTCCATAAACCTAATGTGGGCTATTGTGGTGTTGCTTGTGTATTCCAATTTGTGTGATATTGTGGGAGATTACTATATACTTGTATTCTTTTATGATTTTTCTACACATCCCACAAAAGTTGGGTATCTTGAATGACAACAAAAGACTGTGGGGTTATTTACCTTAAAATCCAGGATGGGGAGGATACATATGGATGACTACCCTCGCTCCCCCACTCTCCCTTCAACAATTTCTTATGATGATTCTGGTGGTAGATGATGAGATTTGTGGTTGGGTTAATTCATGGTAGGATTAGGGAATGAGGTTGATGTCATATGTGTTCATGAAATACTAATTCCTTGGTTATTTAGTATGAGATATGTGGTTGGTGTCACAAGAGTTTATATTCTGTTGGTGTCGCGAGACATGATATATAGTTGGTGCTATTATCAGTGTATATAAAAGGTATGAGAGAAAATGGATATCTTCTCATTGGTTGATAGTGGAAAATATTTGGGGAATTTTTCTTGATGTGAATGTATCTATATCATTATGATATTACTTTACTACTCTAGGATATGTTATTTTGTGAGAGATCCATGGTGAGGCTGGAGGACTAGTTGACATGTGTAAGTGCTTGTTAGTTATATTGTTTGTTCACTAAGGCATTTGTATTATCTTATCATCTTTTCATGAGAGATATTGGGTACGATCCTACTAAGTATACTTGTTATGACCATCCTATGTATAAATAAAATATTTTATTAGGTTTCCATGAGGGTTTTATTAATTAAACTGTGCAGTACTAACTCATGGATAGAGTTTTTTTGGTTGCTTCTACATGATTTTATTTTGGTATTAATTTATATTTGGGGATATTTCTATATGTTTTATATTCATTCATACGATATATTTATTGTATGGTATTTTTTTCAATTTATTTTATTACATGGTAGTTTGGTTGGTAGTTTTGTATTATGATCTATGGATATTGAGGGAAATTCCTCCCATATGGGTGCTTTATACCCTTAATTCCAGTTTCCAAACTGGGGCCCATTGAAGGTGGGACATAAGGGTTACTCGTTTTCTTCATTTTTTTCCCAAGAGTTGATTTAGTGGAGTGGATTTACCGACAGTCCAAACCCATTCTACTAGTTACTTTGTGAGTTTCCGATGATGGAGGTGTTGAGAGGGTATTTTTGTGGTTTTCCAAAGGGGGAGTGATGTGTTCTAGACTTTATGGGGCTCACTAATTCATTATGTCAGGTGTGGTGGTCGCCATTTTGGATCTCTTAGGCATGGTAGGTAATCTGTTTTTGAGGTTTGTAGTGAAACTATTTTGGATGATAGGTTCACTACATGATCTGATAATCTAGTAGCTGAGGGAGTTTTGGATAGGAATATTCCTTATATAAAATAGGTAATTTACTTATATCATGGTATTAGGTATATCATATGGAGTCCTTTATTGGAATTTAGTGAAGACCACCATGATATAGTGATGGTAATTCTTGAGGGAATGGTGGTTAGCACAACATTGGAGAGTTTCTTATGATAAATAAGGACCGTGGAATGAATAGGGGAGAACCATGAAGCTATTTCAAGGTAAGGAGGATGAGATACTTAAAATTGTTGGAGTAGTCTCACTGTTCCATGGTGGTGGAATTTTTTTAGGGAGTTTACTTGTTTGAAATGGGTTAACCTCCATGCCATGGAGGAGGGATTGATTTCCTATGTTGTCTTTAGGCTGAGTATATACAAGTGAGTTGAAAAATATGATCATGAATTCACCACAACATATATCATTCCATGGTGGCTTCCTAGTGGAACCAAATGGAAAGGATAATTCCTCTACACTATAGAGGTTCCCATGGCGGCAGTCCAACTTATGTTAAATAGGTGGAACAACAGTCGAGAAGATGAGAATTTTAGATGTTTTGAAACTAGGGATTCCATATACTTCTTTAATGAGGACATTATATCCATTTTTAATTCCTCTACATTATGTTGAAGGCATGTTAGATAATCCCTATAAATGGTATTTGACCATTATCCTTGGTTTGAGTTTATATCTTCATCTTGGGCCATAAATAATTCTATATTATCTCTTAGGATAGTTTATCCATACTTTTAAGGACCCTAAACAAATTAATTCATGGTTATTGGATCCTCCCTTGATTTTAAGTATCCTTCTCATTCCATTTCATTGGTCCTTCTTATTCTTCCCCTCCGGATGGTGGCATCAATGTTTCTAAGTCATTTATGTAGATCTCAGTTGATGTTTTGATTATGGATGAAATGTTTCAGGCTTGAGGAATCTTTTTTTGGTTTCATTATTTCTCTAGTTTGGTTCACTTTTCATAGAGTATCTCATCTTCTTGAAGTAGGGTATTTTTTCACTTATATTTTTTCTCCTGGAATAACATGCTTGATTTAACCTATTGTGATTACTGCCATCCATAAAATCTTGTTCTACCTCTATATTAAGTGATGTTTCTTAATGGGTATTCTTAATTTCTAGGAAGAGGGATATATTATATGAAACACACATTAAATGATAAAAAAATTAATAAGGGATGATAAAATGACTAGTTATAACTTAGAATATAGAAAAGAAGATTCATGTGATTTTTTATTTTTATATTTATTACTTCATACTTGATTCATATTGAATTATATAGATGATTCGGTTCCAATGGTGCTATTACAAATATTATTTTCACCTATATAATTGGATAAAAAAATAAATTCAATAATAAAGAATGAACTTCATGGAAATATAGTGCTTGAAAATTATGTCATTTCTTCTGATGTTGTGGTGTTCAATCTTTTATTCCAAAATTCCATCTCTTGGATACTATTGAAATCCAAAATAAAAAATTATATTGATGATTTTCTTTATATTTCTTGAACCTATTAATTTTTAATTGGGGAGGATGGAAAAGAAATATTAATACTTTTATGTTTAATATGACTTTAAATTATTGGTAAAATGGTTCATATAATGATGTTAAAAAGGGGAATATATAATGAGAAGTGAAAATATGGAATTAAACATTAGTAAATTGGTGGGTTAGTTTTTCTTATCAATAATAAGATGGGAATCGATGATGTTTTCCATATTTAATTGATCTTCCTCTTTAATATTTACAAACTTCTTGAAATTTTAATGTGGAAAATATTGTGGATATTTTGATGTTTTGGAAAATGTAAATGGTAATGGTAAAGATAGTAGTTGGATACTTTTATCGATAAAAATAAACATTTAGTGTCTCGTGAGTGAATAAAAGAATAAGTTGTTGATGGGTAATGAATGGGGGGTATTACAAATACACAGTTAGATTGATTAATACATGAAGGGTTAGTGGATAGTGATATACCACTGATAATTTAAATGTGAAATTTATCATAGTGGTAAAAGTATATTTAATATTGAATAAATGTCATGTCAATGGGAATATATGAATGAATGAATTTCCCATAAATATGAGTATGAATATGGGATAGATATGAATGGTGTGTGTGTAGAATATAATAAATTTTAAGGAATGAATTAAATTAATCAGGACATGAAATGATTAATGAAAAAATGGAATGAATGAATAATAAATCCAATGAGGCTTGGAATTTGTAAATAGAGTGGTTGGAAGTAATGTGGAAATGATAATAATTGGTTATTATTTAGTTATTTTTTCCTTATTTTGAAACATGTTTCTTTATATATTATTGTTAAATTGTGGATGAAATTAGGGAAGTAGTTACGAGGCGATGATGATGTTGTATAATCGGGGTCATGAATAGTAGGGGAGGGAATGAGGTTGATGATCTACATGTTCAAGATACCCTATTATAATGGATAGGAAATGGTATGATGACATAGTTGGGGGTGATGCTTGATAGTGATATACACTTAGTCACAATTTCTAGAGGTGATGGTGCATAAGTGGGGGATATACAAAGAAAAAGGAAGGTACGAGTTTGATGTCCTTCATGTTTACATTACTATACCAAATTATTCTTGGAAAGTAGATATGTGATGATGTAGTTATGGCTATATGATAATGTAGTATCTATTGGTGGAATGAAGGCTATGGGTGGAAAATGGTGGTATGCATATATATGTTATGGTGTGTGGAAATGTGATTTTTGATTGATTGTAAAAAAGATTGACATTCACGATATGTTTTTGGTTTTATTTTCTCCTTATTTCATCAATGATAAATAATTTAGAGGAGATCACACTGGTTTTCTATTAGTTTGAGTGGGTGAAAACCTTGAACTAATAGGTAAGATCTAAGAAGATATGTCTGGGAACAAAGAAGGAAGTGTTTTGGAAATGGTTATAGAATTTTGGATTATTTAGGTTATTGATGAAAGAATTTGTTTAGATATATTGATGTGGGTGTATTGGCTGAGTTTGTTGTTGAAGTGTAAGGGGAGTTGTTGCTTCTAAATTTTATTACCATACTTGTTAAGTTCCTACTTTTATTTATACATTTTATCCTTATTTTTTCCTTCAATCATGCTTAATATTTCATATATGTTCCAAAAATATCTTGATTTATATTAGAAATATGATCATATTGATTACTCCCAAGTACTCCCCCACCATCGTTTGTTAAGTGTTTTTAGGATAATCTGATGGAGAATAAAGTTTCTATTTGTGTATCTTGGATGGAGTTGGTAGATAACTTTGAGTTTAGATTTCTTATTATATATATCTTATTTATGTAATGTATTTGACATATAAGTATCATCCTAGTTATGGGAATTGTTTTAGGAATAAAATTAATTTTTTTATTGGTGGATATTCTCCTATATCATATCCTTAAATTCTTTATTGAGGGTAATGCCTCCCATTTCATGATTTATATCGTTGGTTTTAGTTGCAAACACATGACCTACTGGAGGTGGGGTTTAGGGGTCACTCTCTCTCTTCATTTCCAACCCAGGAGGGGTAAAAGTGAGGGGGGGATGGTCATGACGCACCGCTACAATAATTACATCGACCACTAAAATACTCATATCTTATGAGAGGATCACATGAACACCAAAGGTGTGTTGAAACCTTCTCTGTGAAAAAAATAGAGAACTTGGAGAGAAGATAAGATTAGCTTTGGATTTTTAGTATCTCACACCCAAAAATAATAGATCCAATCCCTTTATATAAGATAACTTAAATTAATGAAGGAATTTGATCATCAACTACCAATGCATGGAAACCGACATGCATTACTATAACGCATGTATAATGAACCATATCATAATAAACCCATAATAAAATTATTTATGATAGGGGTTGAAATTTCATACAATTCCACAATATTTTAGGTTTTTAGTGTTATATAATTAGGAAAACCATTAGATTATATAGGTATTATTGACATACAATTTCTATTTTCCCCACAAAAATAGGATTCTTAAGTTCATGTTCTTGTTTCATTCATGATACACTTGCTTCATTCAACGCCAATTTCCTTTATTCAGATATGGACTTAATAATAGTTCCTACTCATCCTTAGGAATTGTGATTTTTTTTTTGAAATTGTTGTATGGACATAAAAAAGTCAATAAGGGATATAAAAATTAGGTAAAACCAATTAGTCCAGTGAAAAACATGAAAAACATGAAAAACCATGAAAATGATTAACTTTTTGAAAATAAAATTTTAGACACATAAATAAAACATATTCACATGATAAAATAATCATTTGATTAAATAAAACCTTTGGAACTATTAGAAATCATAATAAAACCATGAAGGAATCATGATAAACACTAGAACACATGATTTTGTTTTTTGAAAAACAAATCTTTCACCTTTAAAAGTTCATAAACTTTCATTACCTCATGAAATATAAATATTTCCATAAAACCCTTACAATGCATAAAATAATTATATTGGAGTTTCATGTTCATAACCCATGTCTAATAGTGTTTAAACTGTGTCAGAATAACCGAATTCCAATTAATTCTATAGGAGAAACCAACCTAGTTATCTCTCTTATTTTTCACCTTTGAAGACTATTCATTTCACAATGCATTAGAGAGATATTTCAGGATCTCACATCATAATGAGATATATCAGGACCACCCTTAATCATCCATAATTCTCAATTACCATATCATGAACAAAAAATTTGTAATATTCCACCCTTTTTTCATTAAACCCTTGACAAACTCATTTGAACCCATAAATAAAGTACTTTCCATTTTCACATAAAATAGTGAGAAATATCCCTTTCTTTTTAGAATTCTTTAAAATGATAAATTCACCAAAACAATGTTAATTTAATTTAATTTTAAAAAACATTAAAACATGAATATTAATCATTATAACAAATAATGTAAATGATGGAGGGAAATCCCGCTCATGCAATATATGTTAATTTTTTTTTACTTTGTTAAAAACTTCAAAATGAACTATACAGTAACATTAAAAAATTAATTTTTAAACCTTTGTGAATAAATTAAAAATTATCTTAAAAGTAATTTTAGCAGAATTTATGTATAAATAAGAACATTATTAAAACAATTAAAATAACATAAACATGGAGGTGAAATGTTGAAAATAAATACTTTAAAACATGGTTTAAAAAGAAACCACTTACGACTTTAGTACATTTTTCATCCAAAGAACACTGAATGAGGGGAAATTAAAATTATTTTTAATCCACTTGAATTTAATTAAATTAATGAAAAAATACATCCATATGACTTTATATACTCCATAAACAATTAAACATGTAGTGAAAATGACATGAATCTCAAAGGATGGAAATTGAGACGAGAAATCCTGTAACCTTAAATCCCGTATAACATCATAAATTCTTTATATATTGAATAATAAAACCATTTTAGTTATTTAATTACTTAATAAAAATTTTAATTTTTATTAAATTATCTGTATTTCTTTTATTTCATTTATGAAAAAGGTTTATTTAGTTACTTAATCAGTTATGTTTATGTTGAACATTTTTAGGGTGTTTAGTTTATAATCCCAAAATAACTTCAGCTGGTTGAATGTGGTGAAAGGGGTCATTTATACATAATTACCATACTGTTAATAATGAAATAATTATTATTTTTATACATTATATGCAATTTCAGAACCATCCATAATAGGTAATCATGAAAAATTAAATACGTCATATCATGGAGGCGGTAGTCTGCACGTATATACGAATGATGTTTCCACTTTTCTACTGGGTGGAAAAGAAATAAAGCTGACACTATTTTAATTTTATAGAATCTTAATAACTTTATACCTATAATATTTATTCATTAGTTCCATACATATGACCAGTCGTGTGATGCAACAACGTAAAATGAATCACATATATTCATGGAGGTGGTAGTCCACATATACGCACGAGTGACATTATCATTTTGCAAAAGATGAAAGGGTAATAAGGTAAGTAATATATTATCATTATAGAAGAATATATTTTTCATTAATATCATATATATTCATTTTATATATCATTTCAATGATCAATATGAGGTGGTGATGAAAAACAAAACACATCACTATGTAGAGACGATAGTTTGTACGAATGCACGAGTAATGATTTCATTTTTAATTGGATTGAAAATAAGATGAAAAATGGTTATAACATAAACATAATAACATTTTAGTATATTTAGGGTAATGATGTTATTATATCAATAAGTATAAGGAATATTTGAATGAGTTAGAAGAAGAAATAAACATGAAAACACTTTGTTAAGAGTTATACCACTTTTTTCGAAATCATCCTTTATCTCACACATTAATCCTTCTAGTTTTTGTATTTTGGTGATACCAAGAACTATAATATGTATAAAGTTATGTTTTTGAGAGATTTTTTAGGTATTGGATAAACTATAGTACTTAAAAGTTATGAGGAAGGGAGGAAATGATGTTCTATTTTATAAGTGATAGGAGTGACACAATTTTATTTTTTCTCAACTTTTAAATATTATAAAGTTATTATTCATGGTAAAGTGAAAAAAAACTATAAAAATTTGAATATAATTTGATAAGTTTCAAAATTCCATCACCAATAAGTTTTAAGATGATTTTTTTTGGCCTTATCAGAAATTATTTACCTTAATTAACCCAATATACCCTTTATTGTGGGGTCACATTTTTACCATGATTACTATTTAAAATGACCAAAAATTAAACTGAAATCATTAATAAATTTGAACCCCCTGATTCAAAAATTCAAATCCATTTTTAATATTCAATTTATACAATTTTAAGAAATTTGTTTTTATATATGTATGCAAAACTTAATGAAAAGTAGTTTTTTGTAAAATTCCCTTTTAATCATGAAAATTAACTTATACCAAAAAGAAATTATAATATTGATTAATACAAAATTATATATATTATATTTAATAAAATTGATCTAATTATACATTAAAAATAATGGGATTTCTAATTTAATGAAAACAGATGATAGTTTTACCAAAATCGACAATTTCACTATTCACTCAAAAATCACTTTTTTAGAAAATTACGTAAAATTCAACATAAGATTATTGTTAAATTAATATTTAAAAAATTATGTTCTTTTTTTCAAATAAAATTTCTATAAGTGTTAGATATTAGTAATAATATTCCTACAAAAAATGCAATACATATCATTTTTGAAGAAAGTATATTTTTTAGGCATAAAATGAATTTATTATCACACATTGCCTAATAAAAATAATCAAATGAATGTTAATTAATTAAATTGGATATATAAAATAAATACATTATTAAGATAACTTATGAATAGTTATTAATTTAATCAATTAATATAAAACAACAAGGCACACTTTAAATAGATTTATGAAAAAATATTTTTTCCTTAAAATGATTTTATCTTCATTTGAAACCAATTGATAATAAATTTATGATTGATTATTATTTTATTAATGAAAAAATTTATAAATATATTTCATAATACCATTAATCCTATTCATATCATCAAAAACTAGCTAGGTTATAATATTTATATTTAAATAACAGTATATCATAGTTCATTTAAGATTTATGTTGCGTATACAAGACACTATTGAATATATTATTTAATGAAAATAAATTCTAAAATATTGGAGTATTATATTATAACCCCTTTAAAAAATTATGTCCTAAAAATTGGATCTTTTTCATGATAAAAAGGGTTTAAAACATTTGGAATTTTTTTTTTACAAAGTGGAAGATAAACCGCATGATCTTGAATGGAATTTTTTTGATATTTAAAAATACATTTGTTGAAAACCAAAATCATAAAAATGGATAATAATACATCATTTTTAAAAGAGGAAAATGGAAATATGTTAGTCACCTTGGATGAAACATAACAAGGTTCCAAAATAAGGTGAAAATTAGTAGGAAGTGAAAATATATACTTGTAATGAAGATCCATTTTAGAGACAAATTTATATATTTACAAAAAGATAAGAGACCATAAATTCATCAGAAATAATATTAAAATCATAAAACTTTCATTTTCAAGATTATTTTTTAGAGTAAAGGTATTGTTTTATAAATAAGATTTTAAATAATAGAAAATATAATTACTTGATTTATATCCATTCCATAAGAAAAATATCTTCTTTTGGTTGTGCTTCATAAAGTATTTCTACTACTATCTCATATCATACTCAAATAAATGAATTTTCAAGATGAAAATTTCATTAATAAAGCAATAAAATCAAATTCTAATGGATCACAATACCTAAAATGGTGTGTAAATTAATTTCTCTTTCTTCTATTGATTAATCAAAATAAAAAATTGGTTATCACAAGTTAAGATAATATCTAGTATGAAAAAAACTTCCTATCATGAAATATTACATTAATATCAAAAGTCTTAACAATAAAACCCAAATATAAAATTAAATCATTCTACAAATAACTAACCTTAAAAATCATAAACATATTCCAAACCAAAATTAAAACCCAAATATTAGAATTATTTAATCACATATTCTTCCAAAACCAACTTAACATCTATCTAAGAATAACAAAAAATTCTCCTAAAGTCACATACCAAAAATGTATATGACAAAATCATATATTCTCCAAAATATGATAATATTTTTTATAAATGACTTAAATAATATATTATACAAAAATATATTGCAGCCTTTATTCCTTTAATAAAATTATATATTATACAATAATATTTCCATTCACCTTAATCATATAATGTTCCAAATATAGTTAAATTATTTAATAATAACTTTAATCACTTAGTCACAGAATAACTTTTTAATCCCATGATTATCTATATGATAAAACATATATTTCCAAAATTTAACAAACCTTTTTTTCCAATTAACCATAATTACCTCAAAAAATAATTTCATATCAATTATAATGGTTATCCATACTTTTCAACATATTTCCACAAAATATAAAAGTATTATTACTCAAATAAACTTTTCATTAAAACATATGTTAATATTAAAGGTTATATATATCACAAACATCCATTAAAAATCAATAAATTCCTCCAAGGTACTTCCATTATATAAAATGTCAAAATATTATCAATTTCATTAAACTTATGATCATCTATATATTTATCCACACTTAAATAAAATACCACTACATCATAACTCTTGAAATCATATATATAAAAACTTCAATCAATAAAAATTCTTCATAATCGATTAACCAAGATTTTCTATCTTATTCCATAATACATCCATACTAGAAAAAGATAAAAATCATGCTATAAAATTCATCAATATTAAAACATAATCCAAATGATAATTCATAACTTATATATATCATTCTCAATTTACTCATTTTTAATTGTAATGGAATTATACATTCTTAAATCTTTTTAGGTATGGTCTTTTTGATACCCTTATCAAGATATCCCCATAAGAAATGATTTGTATCATTTCTATAATCCCAAAATTTAATAAATCTTCCTTTTACTTTGATGAAGTTTCGTGGGTAATTCTTTCCATATTCTTAATATACAGGTAATTGAATATGTTTTCCGACATAGTCCTTATCACCCGAACTTCCTTGAAAATTCATTTTTCTCTTATTTGGTGTTTTAGGAAATCCACCAAGGTTATAGTTGTTAATAATATATCAATATGTGTAGTTAGTTATAACCCAAATATTTTTCACTCCATATCATATCATGTTTAGTTTCTCATTTAGAAAACCACCACATTATCCTTCACGCCCATTGTTAACTTGGTTCCTACTGGTTCTAGCCACTTAATACAACCAAAAATGGTTAGTCTGAGTATATAAAATAAAATAATAATAATAAATATTATAAATATGAAAAAAACTCATATATACTTAACCATTATTTTAACCCCTAATTTTTTCTCATCAAACAAAATCCTAACCTCTAAAGTTAGCTAAAAATTTTCTTTAATACCAACTATAACACCTCAAATCATAATCAAACCATAATTACATGATTTATAAAAAGTGTTTCAATTTTATACATTCTTATGTTCATTTAGGTTTATAGTTTTAGAGAATTATGGAAACCATTACATCACATAAGGAATACTAATATATACTTTCTATTTTTCCACAAAAATAGGTTTTTTAAATTTCACAATCCTCTTTCATTCATGACACACTTACTTCATTAAAGGATAATTTTCTTTATTTGGAGGTAGACTTCATAATAGTTACTACTCATATTTAGGATCTATTACAAACATTTTAAGACTTGTGATGAGAATAAAAATCTCATTAATGGATATAAAAATAATATAAAACCCTTTAGTTCATTGAAAAACATTAAAACCCATGAAACTCTTTAACTTTTACAAAAATAAAACTTTTATAACATAAATAAAATATATAAAAAATAGAGAATAAACCATCTCACAAATAAAACATTTTAATCTATTATAAATTATAAAAAACTAGGATGTAATCATGAGGAACATGAGAATGCAAGAAAACATTTCTGTGAAAAACAAACCTTTAACCTTTAAAAGATCATAAACTTTTCTTACCACATGAAATCAAAATATTTCTATAAAAAACATTTTAAAAGATAAAAAAATGCATTTTGGAGAATCATATTCATAACCCATGTTCACTCATGTTTATCATATGTTGGAATAACTAATCCTAGTTAATTCCATTAGAGTAACCAACCAGGTTATCTACCTCATTTTCACCTCCAAAAACTATTCATTACCCTATGCATTGGAGAGATATATCACGATTACCCATCGTTATGAGATATATCACGCTCAAATATTATCATATAGAATGATCAAGTGACATATCATGAACAAAATATCTGTAATATTTCAATTTTTTAATCATTAAACCCTTGAAAAACTCATTTAAACCCATAAGAAATTCACTTTCTATTTTCACAAAAAAATATAGTGATATATCTATTTCTTTTGAAAATACTTTAAAAAAGATTCTCCAAAATAATGGGATTTGAATTTACTTTTTTAAATAATAAAAACTTGAAGATTAATCTTTATAACAAAGAAAAGACATGATTTAGGGAAATACTTCTTATGCCGTATAGTTAAGAAAACATTATTTTTGCATTTTGGTAAAAAAAATCCAATTCACCTAGACATTAAATGTTAAAAAATTAATCTTTAATACTTTTTAAAGAAAGTAAAAATTAGTTTAAAATTAACTTAAAAATAATTTTAAATATTAATTATAACATTATTAAAATATTTTAAAAATACATAGAGGATAAATATTAAAAAAGAATACTTTAAAACATGGTTTTAAAGAAAAATTTGTTACGACTTAAGTAAATTTTGAATCAAAAGAAAATTAAAGGAGGTAACATTAAAAGGATTTATAAATGAATTTAATTGTATTAAATTAATGATAAAATAAATTCACATGACTATATATACACCACATAATAGAAAACATGTGGTGAAAATGGCAAGAGTCTTAGAGGAAGGAAATTGAGATGAGAAATCCCCTTACCTTAAATTATATCAAGCATTATATGTTCTTTAGATAATAAATAATAAAATTATAGAAATTATTTATTAGTTTAATATTATTTTATGTTATTTTAATTATCATTATTCATTTTATTTCATTTATGACCATGTTTTATTTAGTTACATAATTAGTTATGTTTATGTTAGATGTTTTGAGGACGTTTAGTACATAATCCCCAAACTACTTTGGTAGGATGACTATGGTAAAAGTTTTATTTGTTACATCATAAATAGAATTGTTATCATGTAATTATTATAATTATTATACATTAATTATTTTTTTGAACCATCCGTGAAAGGCGAACATTAAAAATGAATTATGTCATATCATGGAGGCAGTAGTCCATACATACACATGAGCGATGTTTATACTTTTCTACTGTGTGAAAAATTAATAAATTAGATGATATTTTACTTTTAAATAATATTAATAGTGTTATAAATGTAATATTTAGTCATTATTTTCATCTTTATGACCAGAAATGTGAGGTGATAATGTAAAATGACACACATCTGTTCTTGGAGGTGGTAGTCCACACGTGCATATGAGCGACATTATCACATTCCAATGGATGGAAAGGTAAAAATGTAAGTAGTATATTATATTTATATAAGGATAATTATTTCATAAATATCATATATATTCATTTTATTCATCATTTTAACCATCCATATGAGGTGGTCATGAAAAATACAACACATCACTACATGGAGATGATAGTCTGTACGTATGCATGCATGATGATTTCATTTTAATTTTGATGAAAAAGATGATCAAAAAGGGATATAACATAAACATAATAAATTTTATGTATATTGAGGATACTAATATTATTATATCATAATGGTTAATTAGTATTTTAATTAAGTATATAAAGAAATAAACATGAAAATACTCAGTTAAGAGTTACACCTCTTATTTGAAAAGCTATATTTGGAGGACACCTTATTCCTTATAGTTTTTATATTTTGGTGATACCAAGACCTATAAAATTTAGGGAGGTATTTTGGGGAGATATTTTTATAGATATTTTCTGAGATATATTTCTCAAAAGGTGTGAGGAAGGGAGGAGAGTTGGTTCCCTTTTATAAGTGAGGGGAGTGACACACTTTTATTTTTTATAAGATTTTAAATATTATAAATGAATTAATCATGTTAATTTGGATAAAAAGAATATTAAATTTTTATTCAAATATGATAAGGGTTTAAAATACCCCATCAAATAAGTATTAATATGATTTTTTGGCCATATCAGAAAGTATTTACCTTAATTAACCCAATTTACCCTTTAATGCGGTGACACATTTTTACTATGGTTATTATTAATAATGAAGAAAAATTAAATTTAAACAATTAATAAATTATAAAATACTAATAAAAATATGGAATACAATTTTTAAGATTCAATTTTTAGAAGTGGTAGAAATTGTACCCAAAACGTAATGAAAAACAATTTTTATAAAATTTCATTTTAAGCATAAAAAATAATTTATAAAAAAATAAAGTTTAATGCTGGTTCCAATTAAATTATTTATATTAGGTTTAATAAAATGGATATTATTTTACTATAAAACAAAATAAAAAAAATTATTATTCTTTTAAATCATTTTATTTAAAGAAACAAATGATAGGTTTGCAAAAATCAGTATTTTTTACTATTGATTAAAAAATAAATCTTTTCTAAAAAAATCACAAAAATTCATTCTATTCCTATTGTAACATTTTTATTTAAATAATTATTCATATTTTTTCAAATAAAATTTCTTAAAGTGGTATAAATTTATTATTATATTCGCACTTGAAATGCAATAAAAACTATTTTTGAAGAAAATGTATTTATTTGAGGCATAAAATGAATTTATTATTATTATTTTCCAAATAACCATGATTAAATTAAATTTAATTGATTAAATTTGATATATAATATACTTATTTCATTATAATACTTTATCAATAACGATTACTTTAAAATTTTTAGATAAAAATACATTGCACATATAAAACCTTTTTTATGAAAACAACTCTTTTCCATCACGTGATTTTATCATCATTTCCAACCAATTGATAATAATGTATAATTTTTTATTAATTTAGTTTGGAAATATTTATAAATATATTTAATAATATTTATAATCCTATTAATTCCCTCTAAACTAATAGCTAGGTTATAATTGTCATATTTAAATAATAGAATATCGTGGTTCATTTAAGCTTGATGTTTCATATACCACATGCTATTGAATATATTATTTAAAGAAAATATATTCTAAAATGTTGGATATTTACATTCTAACCCCTTAAATAAATTTCATCCTTGTAATTTTATCTTTTGTTTGTTAAAAATAATTTAAATGAGTTAAAATAATAATTCCAAGGAGTGGAAGAAAAAACATGTGATATTGAAAGGAATTTTTTTTAATATTTAAAAATTCCTTAATTAAGAAACCACATAAAAAAATGGATAATAAAAAATATTTTTGTATAGTGGAAAATGGAAATATAAAAGTATCCTAGAATAACACATAACCAGGTTCCAAAATGAGGAGAACCTTATCAGGAAGTAAAAATATGGACTTGTAAATAATATCCATTTAAGAGACAACATTATACATTTATGAGAATACAAGAGACCATAAATTCATCATAAATGATCATAAAAGGATAAATATTTCATTTTAAAGGTTCTATTATAAAGTTAAAGGATTCCTTTAACATTAAAATAGAGAACAAAGGAAAATATACTTACTTGATTTATTTTCATTCCATAAGTACAATCTCAATATTTGGTTGTGATTTGAGAAGTTTTCCCACATTTTTCTCATATCTTATCCAATCAATGAATATTCAAGATGAAATTTTTATGACATAAGCACTAAAATCAACTTTTAATGGATTAAAAATCCAAAAAATAGATGAAAAGTTATTTATACTGATTTTATCTATTAATATAAAAATTGTTAGTATTTGTTAAGATAATATCAAATATGAATAATCATTTATATAAAGAAATAATTAATTATTCTCCAAAGCCTTAAAAATAACACCCATAGTTCAACTTAAATCATTCCATAAATAACTGACTTTAAAACTCTTCAAAATATGCTAGACCAAAATTGAAACCCAAATATTAGAATTATTTGAACACCTATTCTTCCAAAGTAAACTTATATTTTTCGAAAAATAACATCAATCATTTATAAAGTCACATACCAAAAATTTATATGTCCTAATAATATAATATCTAAAATATGAAAATATTTTCCATAAATTACCTGAATCATATATACTTCAAAAAGATAACTCGACCTTTATTCCTCCAATAAAATATCATCTTATAAAGTAGTATGTCCATTTACCATAATCATATAATGTTCTAATATATTGAAATTATTTTTAAAAAACTTTCATCACTTAGGCACCTAATCAATTTTCAATCCCGTGGTTATCTATATGATAAAACATATATTCCCAAAATGTAATAACCCTTTTATCATAATTAAATATTATTACCTCAACATCAAAGATCATATTTACCATAATGGTTATTAATATCTTTTAACTTCTGAAAAAAATATAAACTCATTATTCCTCAAATAACCTTTTCTTTAAAACAAAATTTAATCTTAAGGGTTATATATACATGAAAAATAAATTAAATCTCAATAAATGCCTCCAAGGCACTCCCATAACATAAAACTTCAAAAGAGTATTAATTAATTTAAACTTATGATCATCCCTAAATTTGTCAACCCTTAAATAAAATACCACTATATCACAACTCTTGAAACCATATATGTATGCACTTCAATCAATTAATGTTATCTATAATATATTGTCAAAAATTTTCTATATTATTTCTTAATAATTATTTTATACAACCATGAATATGAATCATGCCCTAAGATTCATAAATATAAAAAAATAAAAATTATAATTTATACATTTTATATTTATTTCATAGATTTCTCATCTTAAACTATAATGAAATTATACATTTCTGAACCGTTATCTATATGGTCTTACTAATCCCCTTATCAATCTTTCACCATAGGACATTGATTTTTTAAATTCCCATAATACCAAAATTTATAACATCTTAATTTTCCTTTTATTCATTTACCTTGTTAATTATTTACACATTATTGTCTTATAAAAATTTAATCCTTTTAACACCACGGTATTTATCACCTGAACTTCCTTGAAACATCATTTTTCTCTTAATTTTTCTATTAGGAAACTTACCCATGTTTGGGTTGTTAATCATATAACAAGTTAGATAGCGGGGAATAACCATGAGAGGTTTAATACAAATCCTATATCATTTGTTTTCTCCTTTGGACAACAAACATATTGTCTTTGACCCCTATTGTTAACTTGGTTCATGGTGGTTCTAACCATTTACTAAGACCAAAAATGGTTAATGTTATTATATAAAATAAATTTAAAATAAACCATGTTATGAAGATAATAAACAATAATATATCCTTAACCATAAAATTAAAACCTAATTTTTTATCATAAAACAATATTATAACCTCTAATGTTATATAAACCTTTACTCTATTACCAACAATAACTCCCAACAACATAATCAACCCATAATTACAAGATTGTTTTATAAGGTTTACACTTTCATTATTTACCATGATCTTTTAGGTTTATATTTTTATATAATTAGGATAACAATTACATTACATTGGAAATAATGACATAAAATTTCCATTTTTTCCTTAAAAATAAGATTTTTATGTTCACAGTCATGTTTCATTCATGAAACACTTTCTTTAATCAAGGCCAATTTCCATTATTCAGTGATAAACTTAATAATAGTTCCCAATAATCCTTATAAACATTGAAAATAATTTTACATCATGGTATGAGAATAAAAATCTTAGTATGGGATTTAAAAACAATGGAAAACCTATTAGTCAAGTGAAAAACATGAAAACCCATGATTTGTTTTACCTTTTTTCACAATAAATCTCTAAGTACATAAGTGTAACATACCTCCGTGATATAATATAAATTTTTCATCAAAATATTTGAAACAATTATAAATCATAAGTGAAAAATTAATGAGTCATAATAAATTTTAGAACTCATGATAATATCTCTTTTAAAAAAAACCCTTCAACTTTAAAAGTTTATAAAATTTCCTTACCTTGTGTAATCAAAAGGTTTATAGAAAAACCATTTGGAATCATAAAATATGTATCTTGGATAATAATATTTGTAAATTGTGTTCAAAAATATTTAAACAATGTCATAATAACTGAATCCCAATTAATTCCTTATGAGTAACCAACCTGGTTATCTCCCTCATTTTCAACTTAGAAGACTATTCATTACCCAATGCATTGGAGAGCTATATCGGGATCACCTGCCATCATGAGCAACATCAGACACACCTTTCATAATCTATAATCATCAAGTACCATATAATGAAAAAAATATTTTTAATCTCTCACTTTTTATCATAAAACCCTTTAATCAATCATTTGAACCAATAAAAAAATTATTTTCCATTTTTATATAAAAATAGAATGGAATTTACATTAAAAAACACTTTAAAATGAATTTGTTTCTAAATAATTGGAATTTTATTTTATTTTAAAAATCATGAAAAAATTGAGAGTAATATTTATAACAAATAATGTACAGAATTCAAGGAAATCCCACTCATTTCATTTACATTAAAAAACACTCCTTTTTCACTTTGGTAAAAAAACATCAAAATGGCCCATACAGTAAAAATTAAAACATCACTTTTTTTAAAAATTTGTAAAGAAATTTAAAAGTAGTTAAAAATTACCTTTAACATACTTTTTAGATTAAATAATAATATTATTGGACATTTAAAATAAATTTATCATGGAGGATAAAGATTCAAAAGGATTACTTTAAAACAAGGTTTTAAAGAAAAATCCCATGCGACTTTAGTAACTTTTGAATCAAAAGAAAATTTAATGAGGTAACTTAAAAAGGATTTACTAAACACCTTAATTTAAATAAATTAATAGTAAAATTAATCCATATGGTAGTATATGCACCACATAAAATAAAACTTATTGTGAAAATGGCATAAGTCTCAATGGATAGAAATTGAGACGAGAAATCACCTTTCCTTAAATCCCATCTAGTGTTGTATGTTCTTTAGCTCATGATTAATAAAATTATATGTCTTATTTACTTTATTAATAATTTTTTATGTTAATTAAAGTATAATTATCCATTTTATTTAATTTATAACCATATGTTTTTAGTTACTTAATTAATTAATTTTACATCAGACGTTTTGTGAATATCTGGTTCATAATCCCAAAACGGATTTAGTGGGTTGAATGTGGTCAAAGGGGTCATAGATACATAATAAAAAGAATATTTATCATGGATTAATTACCATTTTTATAAATTAAATAAAATTTGTTGAACCATCCATGAATGAAAAACATGAAAACTGAAATATGTTATATCATGGAGGAGGTAGTCTGCACATACATAAAAGCAACATTTCCATTTTTCTATTGGGTAGAAAAGAAATAAAGTAGATAATATCTAACTTTTATATAATATTAATAATATTATAAATTTAATATTTATTAATTATTTACATACTTATGACCGTCAATGTGATGCAATAATGTAAAATTAATCATATCACTTCATAGAGGTGGTAGTCAACACATACACACAAGCGATGTTGTCATTTTTCAATGGATAGAAGGGTAATAAGGTAAGTAATATCTTATATTTTAAAAATAATAATTATCATATAACTATCTAATATTTAATTTCATCCATCATTTTAACTTTCTATATGAGGTGGTGATGAAAAGAAAAACACATCATTATGTGGAGACAGTAGTCCATACCTATGCACGAGCAATGATTTCATTTTCCATTGGGTGGAAAAGAAGAGGAAAAATGGTTTTGATATCAAAATAATAAAATTTTAGTATATTTATGATTCTTATTATAGTATATAAACATGGTTAAAAAAATATTTTATGATGATAGAAGATGAAATAAACATGAAAACAATTAGTTATGAGTTTTACCCCTTCTTTAGAAAACCTCCTTTGTCTTACACCTTATGCATTATATTTTTAGTCTTTTTGTGAGAAAAGGAAATATAGAATGTGGGGAGGGATGTTAGGGAGATATTTAAGAAGGTATGTTTTGATACATATCACTTAAAAGGTGTGAGGAATGGAGGAGAATATGTGTTCTTTTATAAGTGAGGTGAGTGACACACTTGTAATTTTTCTAAACTTTTAAATTTGTAAATATATTATTCATTATAAAGTTTCTCAAAAACAATAAAATTTATAATATAAGGTGATAATGTTAGAAATAACTCATCTAATTACATTTAATATAAAATTTCATGGCCTTTTCAAAGAATATTCACCTTAATTAACCCAATTTACCCTTTATCGTGATGACACATTTTTACCATGGTTAGTATTCATAATGACCAAAAATGAAATTGGTCTCATTGATAAATTCAAAAATTAAAAAAAAAAAAAAATTAAAACCAATTATAATATTTAATTTTTATTAGTTTAATAAATTAAATTTAATATATGTGTGCAAAACAAATTGAAAAACAGTTTTTAAATCATTTTTTAGTCATAAAAAATGTGCTAATTCAAAAATTAAAATATAATGATGATTAATATAGAATTAATTTTATTATTTTTATTAAAATGGATATTATTTTAATTTAAAAATAAAGAAAAAGAAAAATTATACCTTTTATTTAATTGATTTAATGAAAGGAAATGATAGTTTAGCAAACATCAACATTTTTGACTATTTACTAAAAAAATATTTTATGGAAAATACCAAAAACTTATCCTTGGAATGTAATGAAATTAATATTGTAAAAATTAAATCAATTTTTTAAGTCTAATTTATAAAATTTGAAGAAATTTATTATAATATCTACACACAAATTGTAATAAAAACCATTTTTGTAGAAAATGTATTTTTTAGGAATGAAATGACTTTATTTTCAATCCATAACTGATAAACATAATTAAATGAATGTTAATTAATTAATTATGATATAAAATCAACCTATTTCATTAATATAATTAATAAATAGTGATTAATTAAATCTATTAAGATAAAAATTCTTTGCACAAAGAAATTTTTTTTATGAAAAATATATTTTTTTACTTTAAAATATTTTATCTTCATTTATAACCAATGGATAATAAATGTATTATTGATTATTAATTTATTAAGGAATAAAATTATGTGTGTGTATATATATATATATCATAATATGATTACTTCTATTCATACCCACCAAACCAATGACTAATATATAACAATCATATTTAAAAAATAGTATATCATAGTTTTTAAAGCTTGATGTTGTATATACCACACTCTATTAAGAATATTATTTTAAAAAAATAAATTATAAAATTTTCTGGCTATTATAGAATGCCTATAAATATATATAATATTTATAACATTTCAAACAATTATAATTAATTTATAATTTTATAAATAAATAATCTTAATGATTCAAACTGAAGGAAATCGTTTGAGAAAATCCACGAACTCAATTTCTCATATCATAACCCATATCATTGAAAATGATATATGAATATCATGAATATATAAACATTTAACAATATGGTTGTATTGTATCAAATTCTATGATTTATTTCATATTTTTCATTAAAATATGGATGAATCATACTATAAGATTCATTATTTTATTACATTTTCAATGGGAACCTATTTGATCAAAAGATCAAAAGCACATGCTCTTACCCTAGAAATTATTTTATCACGCAGCAAAAGAAAAAATTCCTTATCATAGGAATTCTTTAACCATAAGAGATTAGGGAAAAAATTTAAATAGAAATTAATTAGTTCCTTTATCATGAACTATCATAGAAATATAGTCCCTAAGTCAGATATTAAATTAATAAGAAAACATAAGCTCTCACAATAAACCAAATAGTTCCTGATTAACAACTCACATGTTCATCATCTTCTTATCCTTGATACTCAATCCCTATTTATAAACTTTGGATAAAACAAATTTCATAATATTCTTCATTATGATAGTTTTTATTTTAATTAATTTGGATGATTCATCAAAGATATTCTTATACTTGAATTTATTTTGGTAAAATTTGATGTGTTTTGAAATGATAATTATTCATAGGATGAAAACTTGGAAGGAATAATTTAGAAGAATAATTTCTATAAAAATATAACTTAAAGAAATTCAAATAAACAAGGGTTAAACATAAAGTGTATTTTTATTTATCAATACTAGGATTGAGAAGAAATCATTTAGAAAATTACTTAATAATATATCCATTTTTATTGTCATAATATATTTTAATAACATAGTTTAAAATAATTAGTAAAATTAAAAATTAAAGATAACTTCCCATATATCTAAAAAATATCCTCCTAAGAGTACACTTACCAATTTTTTTCCTCCCCTTTGAAATTTCTCCACCCTTAATAAAAGAAGGATCACACCTTAAAATATTTTTGACCCTATTTTTTTTAAAAAAAATAAAAAATAGAATTAAGTAATAATAGATATGTAAAAGATAAAGTATGAATCCATTGAAAAATTTTTTATTTCAAAATTCAAAATAGAATTACAACCAAAATTCAAGATGTATAATTATTATTATAATCTTCAATCCATTTTATAATATATTAATTTCTCCTTTCTAGATCATTATTATTATATTACAAGTCCTCCAAAATCTATTTTAGTTATTTTCACATATTTTCCAAAAATAATTTCGTACTACTAGAACCTGGCATCTGTTTTTAAGAATTCTCAATCCATCACCTTGATTTTTTAAGTATTGTGAGAAAATGGAAATATTAAAGATAATCATATCCATGATTATTAAATCATTATTTAATATGAATATGTTCTTTTCAGATTGGGATTTATGTGAAATAAATGATGGTATCCTCTATAAAATCAATGTGCTACCAGATCAAACTAATATTAATTTTCAGTTTCAGAAGAACAGATATGTAACTAGTTACTTGATTGATATTTTTTATATGAGAGGATAAGTAATTCCACAACCATTCCATCTTTTAAAACACATAAACCTTTATAAATTTATCAATATTGGATGAATTATCTTTCAAAAATATAAAACTCATTATATCAAGTCTTGTGAGTATCTTTTCTATATTTATAGTCTCTTTCACTATCTCTTCTGGATTAATGACATATTTATCTTCAGGAGTAAAATGTTTTATAGTGATAAACTCAACATATATTCTTTCTTAAACATCCATATTAGTTTTATTTATAATTTTATTTTATTAAATATTCTTATTTAATGATTATGGAAAATATTTTGAGATAAACTGTCCAAACTCTAGAGTCTTTAAATCATAAGTCACCTTTATAATTTCTACACATTTTTAGACATTCATTTTGAATACTTAGATTCAAAAAAGAATAACTTTTATAATTTTAGTATTATTATCCATCAAATTATGGAGGTGTAAATTATTCTTTAACTTTAATTAGGTTCGAGGTTGATTTCAATTTCTCTAAAGATTCAACTTTTCTCCCTTTTCTAAATATGGAGTTGAAAGAGAATCAAATGATGCATGAATATTTTTACCTCTTGGATCATGCCATTATATTTTTTTAAAAAAATTGGGTTGAAGGTTAGATTTTTCAACAAAATTTAGTCTTCTTAATTACCTATTCCTAGATTGAGACTGGTGGTTAGATTACCCATGACATTTTTGACACTAGAGATATTTTGTTTTTCTATTTTCTTCTTCCCTCTAATTTAGAGATTTAGCCTCAAATTTCCTCTTTTATTTCTATAAAATATTATTTTATTAATCAAAATTATTTTTATTATATTCATATTTTCTTTTCTCAAACTTTTATTCCTTTCTTTCTAAATTGTCTCTTTGAAACTGTAACTCAACTTCATAATTCCATTTTCTCTTCTACTTTCATATCCTTTGTTTCTCCTCTCTTCCATTATTACCCTACATTTTCTCTATAATATTTAATTATATTTTCATCCATGTCCACTTCCAGATCCTATCTTCTTTAAATTTATTATGAAATCACATTTTCTTTTGTTTTTTTTGTTTCAAAAAATTTATATTCTATCATGATAAAAGTTTCAAAAGTTATTCTTTATTACTTTTTAGTTTTTAATTTATCTTGTTTATATATTTTTTATTTGGTCATTAAATTGTGAACATAATATATATTTTTCATCCTTTTAAAAACAAATATTCATCACCCTCATCTTATTAATGAATCTATATATTGTTCTAAATCACCCCTTTTCTAGACATGTGCTAAACAATAATCTCTAGGATCAATGAACCTTAAATTTTTACCCTAATACTCTAGATTAATTTTATTGAAGGTTTTTTTATTAAATGGATTGTATTTTTTCTTTTTATATATCTCTATAGTAAATAAATCTAATATCTTTTAATATATTTATCAAGATTCAATTTAAAATTCAATAATATGATAATATTTTTACCTTCACTACTACAGAATACAAAACTTCAGTATAATATCATATTTGTTATATTATATTAAGATTACACATTCCAAAAATAATGTCAAGAATATAAATAACTTGGAATTTAATTGTATCTTTGTATCCTTTACTTAGAAAAATAATATTTGGATCCATTGGAAAATTATTCATTGTATGACTCCTAAATTATCCATCTTGTAGTTTTTATCCATTTACAAGAAATGATTAATTATATGTTCATCATTTTTAAACAATTTTGACTCTTTCAGAATATTATGATATACATTTAATGACTCACCTACTAACAAAAAGTCAATGAATTCCAAAAATTATTCTAGGGTGATGGTGAACTCATGATAAATTAGGTAAAACTTATCCCCTTTCACTCCACTAATGGTTTCATATGAAAATAAATTATATATATTTTGAAATACTTTATTATAAAAAAGATATATTTTCTTACATAGAAGATAAATATAATCTCATTTCTAGAATTTAATAAACCATTTTAGAAAATACTCATGATCATTATATAAGTTCAAATCAATCAATATTCCATAAAAATATCCCTTGAATTTGTGTTGCTTAGATTATTGAATTCTAACCATTTAATAGAGTAAAAAAATGGATAAAAAGAAGTATCATAAGTATCTTGAGTAATCATAAAGTAGGGTGATTCTGTAAACATGAAATGGAATAACCTAGAGTAATTTTTGAAGCACTTTTCAATAAAATAAATATAGTATGTCTTAGTGGGTTATAAACCCATTATATTGAGAATTTAGCAAAATTTAGATCATTCTATGAAATTATATGAACAGAAAGATGTCATTATCTATAAATTATATGGATTGAATATTTTTTTGATAATATAAATCATTAATTTCAATGTTAGTTGGATCCCAATAATGTTTTAATTCAAGGTAAAAAATATAATGATAAAAATAGAATGCTTCCAATATATCATTCCAAATTATAAAACTATTATAACTAATTTTTATTCTAGAATACATATTCCAATTTTTTATATATTCTAAACAAGTCTTATATATTATATTTTTAAAATAATAACTCTATAATATTTATTTAAAGTAATTCTTCTATATCATATTTTTGACTTTTTGAAGAATTATATTACCTACAAGAACATAAAATATTCTATAAAATAAATTCCCTGTTCCTTTCTCAAGGATATTTTCACTATAAGAAGTATTAAAAAAAATGGAACATGATAAGTTATAAACAATAATATTTATATTTTATTTAATCGATTAAAATATTTAGTAATACAAATATTTTATAAATTTATTAGAAAACTATTTTTAGTGCTGAAAAATTTGAGAATAATATCTTCTTTTTGTGCATGATAGTAAATAAATTAATGTCTTATATCTACGTGTTTATATTTTCAATTATTTTCTAGATTCTTATAAATAAAAATGAAACTAGTGTTATTTCAAATTATTAGAATTCAAGTGATATTCATTCTAAAATTAGTAAGTGTGTGTTTCATCCAAAGCAACTACGCACAACAAATTCCAATTTATATATATTATGATTAAATAATGGAAATTACTTCTGAATGTTTCTTATTACTAGAATAATAAACAAATAAATCATATATTCAGTAAAATGTTTCTATCATAATTTTTACATCCATTATAAAACCTCTAAAATCTACAACCGAATAACTTTAAAGAATTGAATCATTTCTAGAAGGATATAAAAGTGAATGTTATAAAGTTTTCTTAATATATTGGAATATCAATTTAACTATTTTTAAATATGATTCTTTCAAATTTTATTGAAATCATTCAAAAAAATATATATAATACATAATATCTGGTCTACTAATTATTATTTATAAAAAACTATTAATCATTCCTCTAAAAAGTTTCTAATCATCTATTTTCCCAGAATCATCAAGATCAATTTATATTAAGTACTAAATAGAGTATTAATTTTAGTAAGATGGGACAATCATAACATAAATACATAATACATCCATTGAAATTATTATTCATTATGTATCATAATAAGATACACCACATAACATACTGGTTTAGTGTCTTGGGAGATTAGATACATAACCAAATTATTTTAAAAATATTCTTTAACATTTATCAAAAATATTATTCACAGATAATTCCCTTATGGACATATTATACATAATAAAATTATTTAAACTTTTGGAAATGGAAACATAAGAAAGGGTGATCTAAAGTACTCAGTAATGGGTAAACATAAGAGATATCAAACAAAGATCATAAGTGAGAATAAGTTTAACATGTGGTTATTGGAACCTAATCAAGGTACATGAATATAACATAAGGAAATCATACCTAATAAAACATGGATCACATTTCATTAATGATGACAAAATAGTTTGGGAATAACATAAGAGATAAATCGTAGGAGTGTGAGAACATGATTCAATAATCACGATTGATGAGAACATAACATATTTATATTTCATAACATAAGAATGTGAAACAAACATAAGCATATAAGTCATTTTTATGTCAATACTCACTGCTAAGATCATCATCACATAGTAAAAAAAGCCCCATCTTAGATTGATTCCACTTCCAATTCCCATCAACATAGTAGACATAATTATATAATGGACTGGGTTCACTCCCCAATCCCTTACATGCCATATCATGAGATATAAATCTTTACCAAATACATTATGGGGCTATCTAATCCTAGTCCCACTCATCATATAATGAAAACCACATATATGTGTTCCACATGAACATGAAAAAATTCATAATTAAACCATACTATCTTAATTAACCCATGATAAAAATGGGTTTATTGAATATTTCTCTAAAACATGATCATAATCCACTTGGATAATTAAGGTGGATGGTATCATTAGATCACATCCCTAGTAAATCATAAGAAACATCAAAGGATTTTGACAAGGATGAAAATGACATATAGGATAATTATAAAATTATTTTTTAGAAAAATAATGAAAACCATTTATATTTTACATATATTTTATTTTAAAGAAAAAAATTTATAAAATAATAAGAATAAAAATTAATTTTGGAAATAAAGAAATCTTGGGAAGGAAGCTTCATTGAGATAACTAAAAAAATGGAGGGGTGAATCAACCATGTAGAAATAATTAAAATGAGATTATTTCACATTTTTTGTAAAGAAATAAAAATTAGATAGAAAATTACCTTAATCAATCATTTGAGTATATATAAGGATATCCTTATAAAATATAATGAATATGGACATTAAGTTGAAATATTTATGAATAAAAAGATAAGATAAGTTTGGCTTCTCTTACAGGAAACCTTTCAATTGAGTTATAAAACAAACATGATTTGAATTAGTAAGAATAAATTTAAAAATTAGAAATAAATAGATTATAAGAAAATAAATATGTTTATAGAGATAAAAAACAAACAATTTCCCTCAATGTAAATTTATTCATAGACAACCTTGATTTCAAAGTATGTCTGGAAATGAAACCCTTACCTCAGAATTCTGCTCGGTCAGATGTGCTCTAAATCACTATATAATAAATTTTATTTTATTATTAATATTTATAATAACATTATTCATATATATTTTACTTAATACCATTAATTTATATTTCTATATTACCCACATATTATTTTTTGGTGGTCAAAATTAATATTCGATTGTTAACTATTCTGTTTTCATTGCATGCTTCAATTTGGAGGTTCCAGTCCTTGATCCATGATCATGGGTTTATAATCTATATAATGTTTATGAAGATTTATTATATTTTTATGATATATATATATGGATTCCCATAGTTATTTCATGGAAATTATGGTTCCAGTTCATATGGAACACTTAAAAATATAATTTTATGTGATTATTGAATTTATTAAAGAGTTGAATTAATTATTTAATATAATTCATAATATTAGGATTAAAAAATTATTAAAACATATTAAATTAATCATTATTAAATAATATATCTATTATTTAATTTTTCTTATTCATTCATGATGTAAACCTTATAACATCATTCAAGTAGGAGGTAAAATCGACCCAAATAAGAACATGTAATAACGATTGAATGAGTAAGAACATGTTATTGTATGGGGTGATATCAATTTTATAGAATTATAATGAAATATTTTTTTATTAAGGTGATAAATCATATTTAAGAAGATTTGGATAAATAATATAAAGAATAATAGTGAATGAGAGGATGGAAATTATGTTGAAGGACATAATCTCCTCTTAGAGAGCCTCCTAGAAATAAGTGATTTGAGACTTTATATTGTGACAAGAGGGTCCAAAACGTGGAAAAATATTTATAAAGATATAATTTGGGAATTTATTCAAGAAAAATCAAAAGTAAATGTTTTGGATTAAGTGGGGATAATATGGGTCCTTTTATAGGTGAGATTTAATGAAATTTTCACAAATACCATTTTCTTAATCTTTAAAGAACATCATTTACATGGAAAGAGAATATAAACTGAAAAAATAATGGATAAAAGATAAGAAATATTTAATAATTATACCATAAAATCTTTTAAATACAAGGTTTCATGATATTTTATGTCTCCTCCCCTTAATTTAAATCTTCTATCACATTTTAGTCTTTAACATGATGACTAAATTTTAACTTGGTAACTTATTTTATGTATAAAAATAAAAATTTAATCCTTACCTAATTTCAATTTATTGATTATAAATTTGGACTCCATATAATCTAATTAAATTTTTAAATATTATAAATTTAAATTTTAAAAGAAAACATAAATTATATAGAAAATACTTTTTTATAGAAAAATGATTTTTTAAGAATTAAGTGTTCTAATTCTAATATCATATTAGTTAATAATTAAATGAGTGTTAATTATATAAATTCAAACCTTAAATTTTAATATAATAACCCATTTTAAGTTATTAGTACAATTTATTAAAATAATAATACATAATACTTAAAAAACGACTCCTTAAAATCTATCTATTATTAACATTAAATGATTTTAATCACATCATATAAAAAATAATTATGCGTCTTATAAACATTAATTTTTTTATTAATACAGTAGTATTAACATATTTAATTAAAAAATTAAATATGTTATTGAAAATAAAAACATTAACAAAAAATAAATTTTTTTATAATAATGTATTATCTTTTTATTTCATTGTATAATTATTTATTATATGAGAATTATATTATTTTTAATTTATTATTCATAATTAAAAACCTTATGTGTACCTATTGGATATAAGTATTTCCAATGAACTTATATTTAATGGTTAAATAACCAATGACTATATAACTAAAAACTATATATATAATGTTATATTCCTATATATAGCCTTACAAACATCTCTAAAATCCTTCATTATATTCTCCAATTTCATTATCATAATGTTTATTATATTTATAATTTATTATATTATTTATATAGTTTTCATCAGTGGCACGATCTTCATGGTTGATCATGATGATTAGAATTTGAACCTTGTAGTAGTTTTATTCACTTGTAGTTCCATTGCTATAATATTTTTACTAATCACTTTTTATTTAGTTATCTCGTAATTTATTTCATTTTTCATTATAATATTCTACCATAATAAATATTTTTTTCTTTTGTTTAGTGTTATTTGTATCAAAATTTATCAGACACAAAAAATTTATTTAAATGTAAATACACACTAAAATCATGGATTGTTACATTCTACCCCTTAGAAAAGAATTTCACCCTCAAAATTTTATTACACTGATGAAAAAATTATTGCACTTCTGCCTCATTACATATTTGGGTTCCCCTATTTCTTCCTCAAATTTATTATTCCTATTGAGAACTTTAAATATGTGAGTGGTCATATTTCATAGTACATTATTTATAAGATCCAAGATTTCTATTTATTGTTCCTTAAAAGATATATCATGTTACAATTGTACTAACTCTAAGTTTAGTAAATGTAAAGGGTTAGATATTAACTTCCTCAAAAATAATACATTGAACACATCATAAAATTGAAAGAGTTTTGGTGGATGTTTCAGACAATAAGATACCACCCCTACATGATCAAGGATTTCAAAAGGGCTAACGTATCTCAATATCCACATTCCCTTCTTCATGAATCTAATAAACCTCTTCCCTATTGATATTCGAAGGAATACATTGTCTCTAACTTTAAACTCCAAAATTCATTGATTATTTAAAATTTATGAAGTCTCAATATTTTGTGGAATTTTTTGAATATTTTTTAACATTTATTGAGAAAGGTCTGACCCCATGAGTTCACACCCTCTAAAATTATACTAAAATGTTAGAGTTTTTCACGTCTTCTCATATAGATCCATATACGATTCCATTTGAATGATATAATGAAAATTTATATTCTATGATATCTAAACTAGGGGAAGGTTTTGATACCAACCTACTTTAAAATTTATTAAACATGATCTCAATATATATTTCAGAGTTTGAATGGTCATTTAAGATTGAACATTTGTCAAAGGATGATAAGAAGTGGTAAATTTCACCATCATATTCAATTATTGTTGAAGAAATATTTGGAACATTGAGTTAAAACTTGGTTCTCGATCCAATACAATGGAAGGTGGTACTCCATGAAACATTACTAATTTCTTTATGTATATCATGGAAATTTATTTGAGTTGGAAGTATTCTAAAATACAAATTAAATGTGAAAGATTTATAAGGATATCAACTATATCCCAAATAATAGTATGGCCTCTAGAAGTTTTAAGAATACCTACATAAAAATACATGATGATGTTATCTCATTTCCATGCAAGTATAGGTAATGATTACATCATCCCCTTAGATTCTATCATTCCCCCTTAGCTTTATAGAACACCAAGAATCAATACATAAATATTCCTCTCCACCTTGTCCCACCAGACATATTATTTTAGATCTTTATACAACTTTATGCTTCTTGCATGGGTAGTGAATGAGGAGGTTTGTATTTCAACGAATAAATCCTTATTTAATTCTAGTACTGAATCAACACATATTCATTTCCCAAATCTTATAATTTCATTATTTTCAGGATTGAAATTTTTAATATTCCTTACCTTTTTCTAGATTCATGTCCACCTTATATACTTCATTGATCTTTATATGGATTTATGGATGAATAATCACTTATTAAAGATAGTATTTATCCCCTTACCATATGATTTCAGGCTCCATCCTTTTACAATCTATGAGAATTTGTCTTATTTCAATCCTCATCATGGATAAGGTACCACAATCCTTCCCAATAAGAGTAACAACCACCTTATTCATATTCCTAGGATGGTAATGCATTTACTATTAATATTTCTAAAACAACTACAACCATCTCATTTGGTACATTTTAAACTACTTCTATGTGAATATCTACTTTAGTTTATTGTGATCAGTATATATTTCACTATTTTTCACCATAGAGATAAGGAATATATAACTTTAATGAAAATATTATTGTCATTAACTCTAAATAATTTTTCGGGTAATTTTGTGTATGGACCTTTAATTGATGAGAGGTGTAAGCTATCAAAATTTCATTTTTCATGAGTAAACATCTAAATCCATTATTTTATACATAAATATATATATAAAATATTATAAACTATAGATTAGTGTGGGAATAGGTGTTCTGAACAACTTTCTCTTCATGTTATTGAAATTTTATTTAGATTAATTTTTCTAAAGGAACCTGAATCCCAACCATGTTAACATGGTTAATGGATTTAAAAGTCATGATATATTTCTCAAAAAGCATCAATAATATCCATCTAATCGAAGAAAACTATGGATCTCTGTTGCAATGGTTTGCCTATGCCATTCTTTAATTACATCTTTCATTGAAATATTTATAGATATAACCTCTATAGTGATTACATGACCTAATAATGATACTTTCTAAAGCCATAATATGAACTTTCTAAGTTTGGAACTCATTTTATAAATTTTTAAGGTCTTCAACACAACCCTTAGATAATATTCATGCTCTACCTTACTCTAAGAATATATGAGAATATCATCTATAATGACCAAAATATATTTATTTAGTTAATCTATGAAGACTATAATCATCAAATATATGAACATAGAGGGATAATTTGTAAATATTAAAGGAATCCCTATGAATTCATAGTGTATATATCTTGTATGGAAGGTTTTATTTGGCATATCCTCTCTTTTCACCCTTAATATATGATATCCAAACCAAAGGTTTATCTTTGAGAAGTATTTATATACTCTAATTTGATCAAAAAAGTCTTCAATATGAGGTGGAAGATATTTTTTTATCATGATATTATTAAATTCATGATAAACTATGAAAAGTTTTATTTCTGTATCTTTCTTCTCAAGAAATAGAATTGGTTAACCCCATGGTGAAGCACATGGGAATATAAAATCCTTATCCATATTCATCTATAGTTTCTTATTATATTCCTAAAATCCAATCGATGCTATTATATAAGTAGTATTTAGAATATACATAACACTAGGTATGAGTCCTACTGAAAACTCAACCTTATGATATCTGGGAAAACTAGTCAACTCTTCATTGACATGTTCCTAAAAAATAGATATATCTTCAATATTTATTTTTCCATAACAATTTGAGTAATATATCTTTCACTATTAGGTAACAATACCTATATAAGGTAAGTAATTTTTATAGGGATTTATGTGGATTTATTTTTATATGTGTTTTCCATATCATTTTAATGAAATTTTTATGCTTTGAGGCCCAAAATGTGCTCTTATTAATGAATTAATTATTTGGGATCATTATGTGATATAATTATCAATGTTAAATTTTTATTTTAAATCCTTTATTTTTTTGTGTTATTATAATAAAATGGTGTTCCCTTTAATTCCTTTGCATTTTAAGATGAAAACTTTATTAGAATTTGAAATTAATTTTATTGAGATAATTCTTTGGATGTAATTATAAAATTCATTTTTCATGTTAAAGTTATTTTTTTCAATATTACATTATTTTATTTTTAATATAAAATTGTTTGAATATTTTTTTTGAATTAAAATTTAATTATTCTCATCTTTTAAAATTTAATTTTACATTTTGAATGGTTAGTTCTCACAAGGGTTTACTGATATGTGTATATTGTTCATTTTGGAGGGTTTAATAAATTTTTTAAAGGTATCAATTATTTATTAGGACTAACATTAGGGTAAAATATCCCACATAAAGGTCATCCCATGCTTCAATAGAGCTATATAAAATTCATCACTATGGATTTAGAATGAATTTCATTATGGTCAGAAGGTTATAAAGCAGCTCATGTATGAGAAACCAAACTTTTTGTAAAGGTTGTTCCAAGAAGAATAACTTCTATAAAGATCATATACCCTTTGAATGATGCTTCGAAAAGGTACCTATGTGGCTGGGAACCTCTGTAAGGGTACCTCAGTAGATCAAAAGTGCTATGTAAAGATCATCTAAAGTGGCCTATGAAAGGGTTAGTTCATTTTCATGCTTCATAGAAGATACATAATGGTAAATTTTCATTTATAAAGGTTGTAGAAGGGCACAAATGGGGTTTTAACACCTATATAAAGGGAAATACTCATAAAAAATACCTAAATAAGGGTTTGTTCAACTCACATAAAGGTCACCATTAGGTTCCAGACCTTTATAAAGCTCTATAAAGGCTACATCAAGGACACTTGACATGTCATGACCCGACCCAAGTTGGGGATCGAGCCACAACTACCCATTGCTTTCCTATATAGGCTAGGGGTGGTGATAAGCATCGAAAGGCATATCCTATATGGGAGGAATTTTCCTAAGTACCTGTATTCACTCAATCGACCATCTCAATGCATAAGTATAGAGTAATAATAATAAAAAGATCCAATATCTAGAAAATAAACCAAGCATGAAAAACCTATTGGGTGTATAAGAGTATGATAGTGGAAACTAAAAATTAAAGGGTGGAAATATACACTCAACCAGAAATATATCCCAACATGAAATAACTAGAAAAGTAAACTACTGAGAGATCCCAGCTCCTAATCTCTAAGCTTTGACCACCATATGTGGTCTACATCACCCAGTATCCCTAAGGTCCTCTGAAGTCATCACCGACCTTTTAATCATCTTTATAATATAAGACATGTATGGGAAAATCCCATACATGGGTGAGTATATACATAACTAGTAGGATGACTCAAAATATGAAGCGGGATCAGTAAGATATATCGTAGGAAATAAATATAGTAGATAGTATACATGATGAAAGATACGGTGAAAGAGAATAAAACAACCCAAAAAAATAAAGAGTAACATTTTCTATGAATAGGGTGATTGACATGGTGAGTAGATGAACTGTACACTGAGTATTCAGCACCCATAGTAGGAGAGAGGACTCATCCAACCACAAGAAGCTAATCATGGAAAGCATGTGGAACAACCTGCATGTCTTTACATTTCATGGAAAGAGAGTAATCGAATAAAAAGGTAAGGATACTAATGAATATATATATTCTCATTCAAAAGAATCCCACATGAGAGAGAAATGAGATCTCCATCTCACAGATCATCCTAGGAAGAAGAGTCGCTAAAAGTTTCAAAATTATATCAATGATGCCTAGAATCTCATGCGTCTATGCAGAAATAACCATCTAAGTCAATCTATGCCTTGTCACTATGCTGCACAGCCAAGGGGCCACAATATCTATGTATAGTACTCACACCCTAGTGACTTAGGGGGTTCCAATATGATAATATCTATAAAGGACCCTTACCCTAGTGCGTCAGGGGGGGGGGGGGGTTCCACTCTAGTGATTGAGAAATAAAACCCTAGTGTGTGAGGGCGGGGGGGGGGGGGGGGGGGGGTCCACTCAGATGTTGAGGACACATGCCCTAGTACCACCAGGGGGTTCCACTCTGGTCATTGAGGACCCACACCCTATATGACGGGGGGGGTGTTCTATATGGAAGGTATATTTAAAGGACCCACACCCATTCTAATGGGGGGTTCCACTCTATAATAAGTCTATGTTGATTCTTACTGATCACTACCATCACCGAGCATCATCTAAATAAGTTTCATGATGAAAAAATTTCACATCATATCTCAAAAGCCACAACCAAGTGCATTATCTTTTTTCAATGTGAAAAAATACTCAGGATTGGCTACTTGAGGGATAAAATCAAATTCCAAATGAAAGAGATATAGAACCTTGAGGTTTTCTAAAAAGGAACCAAGGGGTACACGATGTGTGAGGGGACCCACACGACGTGTGGTCCCACTCCACTACCTAGCTGTGTCCCAATCCAAGACACATCTCTCAAGTAACATAGATGTACATTCCATGAAGGTGGACTATACAATGTGTCCAAGATATCTGAGACCAGGATGTGTCCTTCTAGAGATGTTCATGTATTCATGTTGTGCCCATGTACTTTGGTACACGACTTGTTGCTTCACATGGGGTGTCGCTCGTGTGCTCTGGTTGTGTTTATGTACTCAACACATGGAATGCTCATGGACATGTGCTTCATCACATGAGTTAGAAAATAGATAATATGGTACATGGTGTTCCATCCTTATAAACTTCTAAAACCCTAGACACTTCAACCAAGGGGATGCACACCATGTGTTAATCCTTATACATGGTGTGTAGGTAGGGTTTTCACCGAAATCTAGATCTATGATTTGAGCCTTGAATCAAGTTTTTCTGACATAGATCACACTTAAAATTCTCATAGGATTATCATATCTAGGATCATTTTCTCATTTTCTACCTTTTTTCACCAGAAATCAAATCTCGTTATTTGTCGGGGGGGGGGGGGGGGGAGTGTTCGTCATCCAAACCACACACCACTGATCCTTTTTTTCTTCTAAGATACAAACTCTAATCATTGAAATTATCATCCACAACCCATGAATATCCCAGATCTACCCCTGGTTCATTGATCCATTCCTTTTTTTGTGAAACCGTTGTGATTCTAGGGGTCCAATCGGGCTCAGTATTTCCAAACAATGTCAAATTGGGACCGTAGGGTCCAACTGATGATGAAAATGAAGAAAATGAAGGGCGAAGTACAAGAAAAATTGTTTAAATTATAGTTTCCAAGTTTTCTTGGCCAATGATCAGGAATTAGGCTTATGATTTTAGAAAAAATGAATAATTAATTAAGAATTAAATACACAGGTGCATGCAAAGACTAAAATTTGTGCAAATACAAGAAAGGGATCAATCTTCTAAATCAATTTAATCAAAGAGGTAATAAAACAAAAATTGGGAAGTAATACCTATATATTGGACCATTAGTCATCGAGGAACACACCCAAAAATGATTGAAAGAAGTTGTTTCACTCAATGCATCCTGATATTCTCAGATCAGGCATATCATCACCATCTAATATGATCTGAAAATGTAAGGATAAGAAGAGAATCAATGGAAATTATAGGATTATGAGTCCATCCCCAAGGAATTCTCCATGATAATTCATTTATATGAAAAAAAATTAGGTCAAATGAATTAATTAATAAATTTAATATATCAATTAATCCCCTAAGCATACCGCCAACCAGCGAGATGTTCAAATTCCCCATCTGACTAGTTTTAGGTCACACCTAGGGTAAAAAACGTGTTCCAAACTCAACCGTATACTCAAATTTCTGATCCTAGTATCCTTTTAAGAGTTATCATGTATTATTTAAGAAACTATGCACGGGTAATATAAACTATATTTAATATTTTTATAAAATTTATTCTGGGAACACCAAGGATTGGAATTACATGTCATCCTAATTCCTAGTTATAGAAATATATATAAATATTTCATTGTATTATAAGGGAAAAAGGACTATATGTCATTCTCTCCTTCATTATTTTCATTACTGAAGATAAAAACTAAGAAAACATCTCAATATACTAAGCCTGAATCTAGCTGTCCTGCTCTTGGGAACTGTCATGCATGTTCTACTGCTTCCCCAACACAAAAACCAAGGGGATGGTATGTCAACGTAGGATCCTATCATGTTGATCCTTGATTTACAATGGGTGATCTGCAAAGGTGGATCCATCCCTAATGTTTAGCTCATCCCAGTTGATGATGTGCATGGGGTCATGTACATATATCTTCAACTGTGACATGCAGAAGACGTCGTGCACCTACTTCAGATGTGAGGATAGGGTGAGGTGGTAAGAAACCTTTCTAACCCTCTATATGATCTTGAACAACTCGATGAACCTTGGAGATAACTTACCTCCCCAGCCAAACCTCTAAAATTCTCATCATGGGGAGAATCTCAGTAAAATGTGGTGTCCCTACTCAAAATCTAAAGGCCTACGATGTTGATCTGCATAAAATTTCTATCTGTTTTGGGCCATCCTCATTTGATCGTGGGAGATCTAGACTTTCTCTATCATCACATGAACCATCTATGGTCCCAAAATATGTGTCTCACTGATATCTTTCCAACAATGGGGTAACCTGTAGGGTTTCCCATATAGGGCCTAAAAAGGTTCCATGATGATGGTATAGTGGTAGTTGTTTTTTATGATAACTTTACTGAGAGAATGTAATCTTCCTAGATGCATCTAAAGTCTAACAAGAAAGCCCTTAGTATATCCTCCAACATCTAGATTATGCATTAGGTATTCCCATCGGTCTGCGGGTAAAAATCTTTTCTCAACCACATTTGGTTCTTGAGTGCCTCCTATAGGTATCTTGATAATCATGATGTAAACCGCATATCACGATATGAGATAATCATCTATGGAACCCCATGAAGGATAAAAATATCTTGTATGTACAACCACCCAAAATCTCCACTGAAATATTGTCATAAATAGCAAGGAAGTTTGAAAACTTCATGAGTTAGTCAACTATCACCCAGATGGAATCGTGGCCCTCCACATGGTACTTAAGTCCTTCCACAAAGTCCATGGATATTCCTTCCCACATCTACTTTAGGATATCAAGGGGTTGCAACAAACCATTCAAAACATGGTGCTTAGCCTTCACCTGCGGACTAGTGAGGCATCGAGAGATGAACTCAACTATGCTTCATCTCATACCAGACCATCAAAATTACTGTTCAAGGTCTCTGTACATATTAATCAAATTGGGATTTACATATATGACATAAGTGTGGAACTCTCACATATCCTCCTCTCGCATCATGACTAGGACCACTGTCCATCACTAGAAAAGGTTGACAATATTAACTCTTTCAAAATATCCATATAGTGAGTCCTCATGAATATCTGGTCATGTAATACCTCACAGTCTATGTATCCCTGTTTGGACTCTCTCACATGCTTGAGAAGAGGAGGAGTCTACACCATCGACTATAGAGAAGCCATACCCTCTTACTCCACCAAGGCCAACTACTAGGAGGTAAACTGCTCTAAATACTACCACACTAACAGAACCTGGTACTTTCTATTGTGGTAATCTTCTACTAAGTTTTCATTATATGGAGTATATACTATCTCGAATTCATAGTTCTAAAGGAACTCCAACCAGAATTTCTATCTTAGGTTCATGTATCTTTGCAAGAGGACGTACATGAGACTTTGATGGTCTGAGTAAACAAAAAAGTGCTATCCAAGAAGTCAGTGCCTCCACATCCTCAGGGCGAAGAATAATACTTCTAGATATAGGTCATGATTCATGCAGTTCTACTCATGGGGTCTCAACTGACTCATTTTGTATGAGATAACTACCTATCACTACATCAACACGTAGATGATTCCATCTCCCGAGGCATCAAAATTCCCTACATACTCCACACCCTCCTCTGGTAGTCCCAATAATGAAGCACTCATCATCCTAATCCTCAAAACCTCAAAGACCCTATGGAACTACTCAGACCAGGTAAATAGATTTTTTTTTCACGTCAGGGTGATCAAAGGGATATAATTCTAGAAAAGTATTCCACAATCCTCACATATTACCTCACCAATCCAAGAAATCTCCACACATATGACACAATCTTAGGTGGCTCCCATGAAATCACTACATCAAAATTTTCTAGGTCCACGACTAAAACATTCTTAGAAATAACATTCCCTAGAAAGTGAACCTCATGAATCCTAAACTGGCACTTTGAGAGGTTTTCATAAAGTTGTTTCTCTCTGAGAAAATCTAGAACCATCCTCAATTTCTATGCATTCTCCTCCTCTGATACAGAGTAGATGAGTATGTCTTCGATGAAGACTACCAAAAATTGTTCTGAGTATGGCTGGAATACCTATTTCATCAAATCCATAAACATGAAGGGGTCATTCATTACACCAAAGGGAATCAATAGGAACTCCTAGTGTATATAGTGACATCAGAATGAAATCTTTTGAATAGTAGTCTCCCTAACCCTCAATGGGTGGTATCCAGAATGGAGATAGATATTTGATAACAATCTCACACCTCACTATTGGTCAAATAGGTCTTGAATAATTAGCAAGGGGAACTTTTTCTTTATGTTCAATTTTTTCAGGTGACAATAATCCATGAAAATATGCAACCTCTTATCTGTATTTTTCACAAAAAACACTAGTGTTGCCTAGGAGGATACACTGGTACCGATGAAACCCTCTCTCAAAGGTCCTCCAACAACAACTGTAGCTCTTGGAGCTCAATAGGGGTCATCCGATATTCCAAAGAAGATATTAAAGTGTTTTTGAGATAAAATTAGATGTAAAACTCCATCTCCCACCTCAGAGGTAGTCTAGGAACATCCTCAGGGAAGAAATCAATATAACCCTTGATAACTAAAGAAATACAGATGCCTAAAGAGCCTACTGAACTAAGGGATATACTCACCAACTGATGGGTGATGGGCTACAACCCCATTCTTGAAGAACCCACTTGACCTTCCATGATATCTCTGTCACTAGAAAAAGAGAATATCATCCCATCCATGCATAGGCATCTAACTCCTCTATAATGAAAATAAGTCTAGGATCAGACCATGGAATACCAATAGATACCCATAATGATGTCATAGAGTTACATTGTGATTAAAAAAAGGTCACATGTGAACCTATATCCACCAAGAGATATCTTACACTACTGGTGGATACAAGATACAAAAGAAGTATTCCCTATTAGAACCTCAAGGCGAAGCTGATGGGATAGCGCCTCAACAGGAAGCTCCAACTCTCGCACCAGAATTATAGAGAGGTAGGAATGACTGGAACCTATGTCTAATAATACCAAAACAATTGTATAATTAAGGTAGATCATACCTCAAATCATCTCGTGTGTGGCATGGTCATAAGCCTCCAGAGCCTGCAGTTGCTTGTGGCCTTTACCGCCAGCTCCCTGATCTTGACGTGGTCCAATTGGTGGTGGTGGTTGAAGGATATCATAGCTTCTTCCACCAACCATATCTCCTCCTTATAAACTTACATATTATCCTCCCAATAGACCACGTTTCCTTGTATGGGAGATCCATAATCATGGTGCTGTCTTTTCCATGGTGGTTTGTGAGAGATCTTCATATACTGCTCAGCATGTATGGTTAGGCAGTCAAATGCTATGTGACCTCACCCATCACAAGAATACCACAAAAAATATTCAGAATTACCTGGGGATATTATCTATTCAAAAACTATATGACAATGCACTTTAGTATGATCATAGAGAGGTCTCCTGCGTTGATATACTAGATCTTGTCATCTTCTAGCTACGTCAGATGACTTAGATTTGTGGTGTCCACTTCCAGCTCTAACTGATAGTAATCCCTCTAACAGAAATATATGTGTCACTAGTTCTCTCTGTAGTACCCTAAAATAGGGGAATATGCACAAGGGAACCATACTGACAGAGATCTCTCTATAGTGTCCTCACCCAAAATTCCATTCTTGGAAGTAGCCATCCCGAATCATGTAAAGGTAGTACCATGTAAGTTTTGGGAAACTTTTTACATACTCATCCACTATCATCCCTCCCTTATGCATCTCCATATTCATTTAGATTTGGACAGTGTGAAATTAGGAGAGGTAATACTACTCACAAAATAGTTGTTAGAAGTCTGTCTATGAGAGTGTCGACTCATCATGCATCTGCATAACAAGGAACAACCAGTTCTCAGCTGCTCCCTAGAAAAGGATAGTTGCTAGTGAAATAACCTAATACATCAGGGTCCGAACCAGAATGATTATATGAACCACTAACTCTAGTGAATCCTCTTATTCTATAGGATCTGGCTCTTCACTAAACCTCAACAGCCTCTGGCACTTGAACTCGTGGAGCTCTTTAAGACTGCACATATCCTTATCAGGATCTACTGGGAAAATACACTTCTAAAAAGATGGTGGTGGTGCTACATTTTCACATGGAGGAAGAATCACATGGGATGTACCCTAAATTGAGGCCTCATCACCCATCAGATTTTCATCGTGATCAGGCAATAGTATCTAGAATAGCTTTATTCATGGAGGGATCTAGTGTTTTTTCAAGATATACCATAGTAAAATGATCATATATATATATATGAAAATAATGGGGAGATTAATCAATAAGGGCCTTAAATGAATCAATCCTATATGCTACATGTACAATTGATCCCTGCAACTAATGTCTCAGTATGCCGAGTCAACAAGTAGGATGTTAAGGTCCTGGTGAATGGATACGTCGACCGTACGTATCATCTATGGATTCCTTGGCCTAAGAGCTGCACTTGAGACACTTTGAAATTGTTTCACTAATCCCATAAAATCCTTGTAAGGGGACTAATATAGAAGATATCCTAAAGAATTAACTACTATAATACAAATATGTCACAACCTGACCCACGACATGGCTCGAGACGCAACAACCCCAAGATTTCCTCCATAGGACCGGGGGTGGAGAAATGAACTGAAAGGAATATTCTATATGGGAGGAATTTTCCTAATTATATCTTCAAACACACCCAACCCTCTTAATGGATAAGTTTAGAGTAATAATAATTAAAAATTCAACAACTAAAAAATAAACCGAACATGAAAAACCTTTAGGGTGTATAAGAGTATGATAGTGAAAACTGAAAAGTAAAGGGAAAAAATAAATGCTCAACCAAAAATATGTCCCAAACTAAAAAAATAGGAAAAATAAACTACTGAGAGATATCATCTCATGATATATAAGCTACAACCACCACACATAGTCCACAACCCCATGTATCCATAATGTCTTCTAAATTCACCACTGACCTTTCCATCATCTACATAAGACACAAAATGTGTGGAAAAAGCCCATGAGGGGGTGAGTATATATATACCCAATAGGATTCACCAAAAGATGAATGGGGGGGGGGGGGTAGTAAGATATACAATATGAAAGAAAGACAGTAAACAACACACATGATGAAAGATATGGTGAAAGAGAATAGCTCAACTCAAATCAAGAGAGAGTAGCCTCGTCCAATAATAAGAGGTATCAACATAGTGAGTAGATGAAATAAACATCAATTCATATCCACCCATAATAGAAGATTAGACTCATCCAACCATGATAAGTTAATCATGAAAATCACATGACATACCCCACCCATCTTCTCATCTCATGGAAATAGAGTAACCAAATACCAAGGTATGGAAACAGATATATATATATATACATATATATATATAATTAGTCAAAATAAGCCCAAATGAGGGAGAAATGGGATCTCGATATTATATATCATCCCAAGAATAAGAGTCTATAATAGTTCCAAAAGTCCATCAATGATACACAACATCTTACACGTCTTCCCAGAAGTAACCTTCCAAGTCAATCCATGCTTTGTCATAGTGTCACAAAGTCAAGGGGCCATAATATATAAGTAGAGGACCTACACCCTAGTGAGTCAGGGGGTTACACTTTGATAGTATACTTATAGGACTCACATCCTAGTACATTGGGGGGTGGGGGGTTCACTCTGCCCATCGAGGACCTGATCCATATTCGATAGGGGTTCCACTCGGCAGGTAGAGGACCTGCATCCAAGATGTTGGGGGGGGGGGGTACACTGTATAGATTGAGGACCCACTCCATAGTGTGATAGTGGGTTTTTATCTAGTCATTATGGACCCACAACCTATTCGATAGGTAGTTCCACTTGGTAAGAAGTTGTACAGGACCCACACCCATGCTGATTGGGGTTCCACTCTAGTTGATAAGGAACCACACACTGGAACGTCAAGGGGGTTCCAATCTAGTCATCGAGGTCCCACACCATATCAGATAGGGGGTTTCACTATGAAGTTGGGGATACATTCCTTGGACCACATGGGGGTTCCACTCTATCCATCAAAGAATCTCACGTTATCTGATTGGGGTGTTCTACTTAGAAGGTAACTATAGAGGACCCACACCCACGCTGATGGGGGGGGGATTCTACTCTATAAAAAGCCTCTAGAGATTCTTGGTAATCACTTCCATTAGAGAGAATAACCTAAATAAGTGCCAAGACTAAAAAATTTCAAATCATATATCAAAATCCATAATAGAGGGAAGCATCATGTCCCACATAGAAAAATCTCAGGATAAGATACTCACAGGCTAAAATATGAGTCCAGATGAAGGAGATACATAACTTTGAAGTTTACTAAAAAAGAACCAAGGGGTATATGACAAGTGAGGGGACCCAGATAGAGTGTGGTCCTGCTCTACCACCTGGAAATATCCCTAACCAAAACATAAATCTCAAGGACTATAGAAGTAAATTCCATGCGGGTGGACTACATGATGTGTGCAAGCTATCTAGGACTAGGATATGACCTTCCGGGGATATCTATTTATTCAAGTCGCGTCGGTGTAGTTTGGTACACGATGGATTCCATCACGTGGGGTTTTTTTCATGTACTTTGTCCATGTTATTGTACTCAGAACATGGTGTGTGCCTAGCTGTATATTCTGTCACATGGATCAGCCACATGGAGAAGGTGGTACATGGCATGTAGGGAGACTACATTGCATGTAATCCTTATAAACTTATGAAACCATAGCCTCCATAGCCATGGGGATACACACAGTATGTTCATACTTGTATATGATGTGTAGTCAGGTATTTCATAAAAATCCAGATTCGAAATCTGTTCCTTAAATCAGTCAATTCCACCACATACCCTTCACTAAATCCACCTATGATTAGTGGGTTTAGGCATATTTTGTCATTTCCAACATCGTTCATCAGAAATTGGATCCCATTGTTTGTCGGGGGGGGGGGGGGTGTCGTCAAACCAAAACTTCTCCAATAATAATTCCTTTTAAGTTATGAACTCCTATCATTGAAATGGTCATCCAGAACATGTCAATATCCTAGATATAACCATTATTCACTGATTCATTCTTTTTTCATGAGACTATTTCTATTCTGGGGGTCTATTTGGGCTCGATACTTCTAGATAGTGTCAAACCAAGACTTTGGGGTCCAACCAGTGATGAACATGAATAAAATGAGATGGAAAGAACAATAAATACTATTTAAACGTTTTTTTTAATATTTTATTGTCCAACGATCAATAATATGGAATCCATTTTGAGAAAAAAAGAATAATCAATTAGGATTTCAATACACAGGTGCTTGCAAAGGCTACAATTAGCGCATATACAAGAAAGGGATCGATCTAATCAATCAATTTAATCAAAGAGTGTATAAACCATAAATTTAGAAATCCTACCTAGATATTGGATCATTAATTGTAGAATAACTATACCACTAATGATCGAATGAATTCATTGTGTTCACTGTGTCATGATCTGCTGTGATCCGGCATTTTATCATCATCTGATGTGATCCACCAATGAAAGTAGATGAATAAAATTTTTGTTAATTCCCTAATCATGAGGAAAACATTGAGAAATTCTCTACGAGTATTCATTTTTTTGAAAAAAAGCATAGGTCAAATGAATGAATGCATGAATTTAATGAATTAATTAATCCACTCAACGTACCACCAATGGGTGAGATGTCTGAACTACCCATGTTTTCCTATTTTAGGCCCTAGATAGGGTAACAAGCATATTCCAAACTCAACTGTAGTCTCATATTTTTGATCTAATCCTCTATTTAAGATTTATCACATTTTATTTAAAAAACCGCTTTCATGTAATATAAAATATATTTAAAATATTTATAAAACTAATTCTAGGCATACTAGGCCTTGAAATTAGACGTCATCTCAGATCCTAGATCCAGAAATATATATAGAAATATTTTAAAGTCTCACAAGGGAAAAAAGGTCTCTACATGACTCATATACTCTTAATTTAATCATGGAGACTTAAAATCTCAAATAATCTTCAAGAAAAATGGGAGCTTAAGCCATTGAATAATAAGAATAACTCAAATATTATCAGAGAACCTTGAAATAATAATCAATATCACATTATCTGTGATATTTATATGGTAGATCTATTTGATTCTCAAGGAGGAAGATGATCAACAGTGACTTGTGCTATGCAGATGCCAACGATTTGTTCAGGAGGAGTAGTTTTTGAGCTTAGTGATAGGATTTAGAATGTGATTCATTAGTGTGAATAAAATAGTTTATGAATTAGATAATATTATTAGAGACTTCAAAAAATTAAGGATAAAAAATAAGAGAATCCATAGTATAGGGAAAGAGATAGAGGCATGATCTGGGACTAATGGAGTAAGAAAGTATAAGATAGATTGGGAGTGGAGATCCAAACTTGAAAAAGAAGGATTATTTATTTTAATATATGTTTTTATATTTTATTTCTATTGTCATTTAATTATGTTTTCCTTTTCTATTTTTAAACATGAACTATCATTAAATTAATTAGGGGAATTCAATGGTTTTTATTTTTTTCATAATTTTATTCTCTTGATCTTCTTCCTTCTAATTTTAATTCATTATTCTCTGGAATTTTTCCCCGATATAGTTATTAATTTTGATTAATATTTTGATTAAAAGTATAATTTAAGATACTTTACTCTTTTTTACCATTGCTTAAATCTATATATTGGGTTTTTTAATTTTAATGAATTGACATTCACAGTTTAATGATCATTAATTATATGCATGACTCACCCTATTTTCAAGTTTGTTGAAATCATTTTCAAGAGTTTCATTCATTCAATAGGCTATACAAATTGAACCCCCTCTCAATATATTTCATTCATGTATCCTACCAATAACCCTTATATTTAATTCCTAACATTCTAACACTTCAGACACACCTTTCTTGAACCTCTTTTCTCATTCTCTCATCCAAATTATTTCCTCATCACTTTACTTCTCTATTTTCATTAGAATATGTTTTAAATAAACCCTAAAATAACTCACCCATCACCCCTTAGGTTTTAAACTACTTTCCATTGTACTAGTTTTTTTGTATGATATAATTTTTATTGTTGTAGTCTAATGACCTATTTGGGCACTCATAGTCATCCTGGCATTGATAGGCAATCATGGGTTGATTTGGGATATGAAGTGTGATTTATCTATTCTATAAATTGATATGGGATCTGTTTAGAGGGATCAAATCTATTACCAAAATAACATAAAATTTTACTAAATGTAGAATAGTATGATTTTTGGAAGCACATTCCTACAAACTTTAACCAGATAATATTTTTAAACATGGGATGAAATCAGAGCACCACTTAGAGTTTTCATCAATAATTCAGTCTCTATACATCAGGGTGATGATTGGATGCTCTTAGAAATATTTCTACATATATGGGTGTGGGTAAAACGAGGATAAAATAAAACATATGTAGTTCATAAGCGGATTTTGAGCGTACCTTCTATCACTTTTTTTGTAACCCACTTTCATAGTTTTGATTTATCAGGATTTCCATTTCTCATTAGATTGGTGCATGGATCAGTGTAATGTCTAGAATTCTTACAATTTAATCATTGAAGTATGGATGGTTAATTAGGCTAAGCTATCTTTAAATCTATTTCATTAGTTGAATTCTTTACATCTCTTCAGCATTCATATTCTATATGAACTTCTCTAAAACTCTTAAAAATATTTATTTTTTACTTTTATATAATTCCCCTATATTTAATTAATAATTTTTATCACATAAGAAGACATATTTTCTTCCCTCAATAGGTTTTATCACTTCAGTTTCCATGAAACTCTATTTTTCTCTTCTTGAACCTAAAACCATGAGAATAATGAGAGTCACAAATTTACATTTTCACCTTGAGATAACATCAAACAATTTATTTATAGATACTAAATTCCCTTATAGATAATGATTTTAAGGATTTATTTTAATCCACTAAATAAATGAATGACATTTCTTTCATGATTAATGATAAAACCAGAAGCATAAATTACAAGTTCTGTGATTTTTTATTTACAGGTACCAATGGATTCTTCCTCCTTTTGTTTCAGATCAAGAAATTTCCTCTTCATTTTAGTGTAAATATTTTTGGGAAAAAATTTAATGAAAAATTTATTCTTAATATCATTCAATTTTATAGAGTCAATTTCATCCTTTTACCTCCAATTATTGATTAGTGTACACTATTAATCTAACTCACTTTCCAAATTATAAATGAATATATATTTTTTTTCATTCTATGAGTACTAGAGAATGAAAAGTATATTTTATTTTAGGTTTATCCACTTCTTAACAATTCGTTTATAATAAGATCAACTAAAAATGGGTGGATGTTTTCATATGAAGGGCTCAATGTAGAGTTATTTATTACTTTGGAAATTTTGGAGTTCTCCATGGTTCATGTTATGTTCATAGCTTGAGAAAGTTAAATTTACATACTTATTATATTTTATACCCACTCCCCCATCCCATTTGATTTCTCATTGGAGAAATCATTATATTTCCCATTGTACTAATTTTTTACATAGTTTCTCCTAATTCTATGAATTGACCAATAAATAAAAGGTTTGTGTGAGTATCAAATAATAATAATCAAAGTAATAAATCACATGTTAAGAAAAATAGATCATAATATGTCATAAATTATGACACATTTATTTCAACTGATGGAATTTTATGTCTATCCAACATCACTTTTGGTTCAATGTAGGTTATTTTAGGAACTATCCTCTTATTCTTAATAACATAATCCACAAAATTAACTAAACCCCACTCTAATACCAACTGAGATGACCCAACAATAAAATAAATATATAATACATCATTTGAAATTATTATTAATTACATATCACCTGAAAACACCCCACATAACCTATATGTTTAGTGTATCTAGAGACTAGATACATAACCAACTAATTTTTAAAACATTATTCAATATTTTCCTAAAATATTCTTCAAAAAATACCCTTATAGACATATCATACATCATAAAACTCTTCATAACATGAGGAAATGGAAATATATGAATGGGTGAGCTTAGGCTCTTAATAAAGGGTGAACATAAGAGATCTCAATCAAAGATCAAAATTTAATATAAGATGAATATGTGGTCATGAGAACATAATCATGGTACATGATCATAATATATGGAAATCACACCCAATAAAACATGGATAAAAATTTTGAATGAGGAAATAAAGTAGTGAGAATAACACAGGTCATAAGTCATAGGAGTGTGGAAACATGAGTCAATAATCATAGTCTATGATAACATAATATAAATATGTTTAATAAAATAATAATGTGGAACAAACATAAGCATATAAATCATTTGTTATGCAAAATATCATTTTGAAGATCCTCATAACATAGTGGATAGCGTCCCATAGTCAATTGGTCTTACTCCCCAAAGTGGATTGGGTTAACACCTCAATCCCTTACATGTAATCTCATGATATATAAATATTTTACCAATTAATTGGTGGGAAATAGGATTCCATTCATAGAAATCACATATTTAAAACCACACATATGTGTACCACATGAATATGAAAACATTCATAATTTTATCAAATCTTAATTTGCCCATGAAAAATTAATGGGATTCATGAGGATTTACACCAAAAATGATCATAAGACATCTATAAAAATAAGGTTGATATTATCTTTAGATTATATCCCCATTGAATCATAAAAACATTAAAGGTTATTGAAATAGTTGAAAAAATCATTATAAGAGAATTAGAAAATTACTTTAGAAAAATAAGAATAAATAACCTTCAAATTTTAAATAAATTTTATTTAAAAGGAAATAATTTATAAAATAATGAGAATAAATATTACTATGAAAATCCATTAAAACATAGTAAAGAAACTTCATAGATAAAACCAAATAAACTAATGGGAGAAAGCGATTATGTGTAAAGCGTTAAAAAATATGTTTCAAAATTTTTGTAAATAAATTCATATTAAATAGAAAATTTACTTACTCAATCATATATGTATATATTAGTATATCTGTGAAAAAATATAAAGAATATTTATATGGAGGAGAATTGTTCATGATCGAAAAGATGAGATAAGGTTAGCTCTACTAATAAGAAATCTTTTGGTTGTGTTGTGAACCAATGATATGCGAATTGGTAAGAAAATAAGTAAAAACATGAAGTAACTAGAAGAAAGATAAATTTATGGTGGTTTAGAGTGAAAAAATATAATTAACCTTGATGTAATTTTAGTTATAGAAAACATCAATTTTAAAGTAAGATTGGAAAAGAAATCCTTATTTCAGGATTCTGATGGGTTGAACATGCTCGAAATCATTTTATAATAAATTTAGGATTATTAATATTGTGTATAAAAACAATATTAATATCCAATTTACTTAATACCATTAATTTATAATTCCTCATTACCCATATATTAATTTTTATTGTCAAAATTTATATTCAGGTGTTAAATGTTACATTTTTCATGCATGCTTCAGTTTGGTGGTTCTTGTCCTTGTTTACTAATCAAGAGATCATCATATATATAATGTTTATAAAGATAGAATATATATTTTTGAATTAGATATGAAGTAATAGGGTTATTTCATGGAACTTTTGGTGACGATTTTCATGTAATGCTTAAAAATAACCTTTTTTTGGTGATTATTGTATTTACAAAAGAGTTGAATTATTTGTTTAATTTTTTTAGAATATTACCATTATATACTTACTAAAATATATTTAATTAATAATTACTATATAATATTACTAGAATTTAATTTTTCTTAGTAATTCATGATGTAAACATTATAACATCGTTCATTTAGGAGGTAAAACAGTCCCAAACAAGAACACGTTATAATGACTGAATGAGTAAGATCATGTTATTATATGGGGATAATATCACTTTTATGGAATATTAATTATTTTAAAACATTTTATTAAATAGGTTAATAAAATTTCAAAATAGGTGGATGAATATGATAAATAAGAGTAATCCAAGAGAGGTTAACACTTATATTGGAGGCTTGCATCTCCTCTTAGAGAGAAACATGGAAATGAGGTATTTAAGACTTCTTCTTGTGAAAACAGGTTACAAAACGTGGGATAGGATTGTTAGTAAAATAATTTGGGCATATATTCAGATTAAACAAAAGTAAAGGTGTGGGTTTATGTGGGGAGATGAGGGGTCCTTTTATAGGTGATCTTGAGTAATATTTTAACAAATACCCATTATATAATGTTTAATGAATTAATTTTACATGTAATGTGGATCCAAAGTGAAAAAATATTAAAGATATAATAAGGTAAGGTTAAACATTACCTCATCCACTCATTTATAGATAATTTTTATGATATTTTATGTCTTTACCACTTAATTGAACCCTTTTAACCTAATTTTAACATTTATTGTGGTGACTATAATTTACCTTAGTAACTACTTTTTATGATTAAAAATGAAATTAACCTCCTTAAATAATTTTTAGTTATGAATAATTTTTGTTAATCCATTTAATCTAATTTATTTTCTAAATATTGTAATTTTTACTTTCAAATGAGAAAATAAATTATATTGATTTTTTTTTTACAAAAATAGGTTCTTAACCATTAAGTGTTTTTAATCTTATCTCATATCAATTAATAATTAAATTAGTGTTAATTATATACATTTAAATATTAAATTTTACTAGATTCATCCTTTAAAAGTGATCAATTTAATTTATTAAAAAAAAACACACAATACTTTAAAAACTAATCTTTAAAAAATACCCATTTTTACCATTAAATGATTTTAACCACAACTTAGTGAAATTTATTATTTATATTATAGCCATTAAATTATATTAATACAATAGTATTATAATATTTTTTTAAAATCACCTTAAACCATTCATTAAAAATAATAATAGTAATGAAAAAACATATTTTGTAATAAAGTAATATCTTTTTATTTCATTCTATAATTATTTATTATATGTGAAATATATTATTTAAAATTTGTTACTAACAATTTAAAAACTTTATTATAACTTTTGGATAAAAGTATTTCCAATGACAATATATTTAATGGCTATATAACCAATAATTATATAACTAATAACTATATAACTAATGATTATATATATAACATTCATATTACATTCCAATATATAGCCTTATATACATCTCTAAAATCATTTATCATATTATAAAGTTTCACTATCAACATGTTTATTATATTTATAAAATGTTTTATTTTTTTTATTGATATCATCGATGGTTTGATCTTAATGGAAGCTATGGTGATTAGAGTTTCAACCTTGTAATAGTTTTATTTACTTATGGTTTAATTAATTTAGTAATTTTACTTATTATATTTAATTTTGTTATCTAATAATTTATTTCATTTTGTATTGAAATATTATAGCATAATAAATCTCTTTTTTACTTTAGTTTAGTGTTTCATTTATCACAAGCTATTGAAAAAATAATATTTATTTAAAGGTAAATACATACTAAAATCATGGGGTGTTACAATAAGTAACATTATTAAAAAAAATATTATAAGTAAGTTTATGATATTAATATAATGAGATAGAATTTTTATTTCTATTTTTTAAGATATTTTGAAACCAAGATAGAAAATAAGTTCACCCATCATACCCATATCAAATTCAATTTGCATGATTTTGGAAGAAATTTATTCAATTTATTTTTGGATAGATTTGAAAATCATATCATCAATATAGATTTATATAATTATAAAATAATTAAATAATTTATTGATGGAAATGGTTGGATTTAACTTCCTTTTATGTAGTGTTTATGGATAATAAATATGGGAATAATAACATACCAGGATCCCAGTGGCTATTTCAGTATATAAAGTACATTAAAAAGTCTTAAGACATGATCCATAAATTATATATTTTCAAAACCAAGTGGTTTTTAACATAGAATTAATTTTGAAAATATCCTTTAAGGAAGGAAATATTAACATCCATTTCAAATAAAATGAAATTATAATGTGTTGAAAAAGATACTTATGTTCAGATAGACACATGTATTACTACTATCAAAAAATATTCCTTATAGTATATGTCCTATTCTTGATTATAACCATTAGAAATAAGTATAGCCTTATTATGATAAATGGTTCCATTTTCATTTCATTTATTTCAAAAGAACTATTTAGTTTCTATAATAAAAAGGTTATTAATAAATTTTACTAATGACCAACCCTGTTCCATTCGAACAGATTTAGTTCTTTTTGTATAGAAATTATCCAACTTTTATCACCTAGGGAATCATATATTATTTTTGGTTCAAATTAATATAGGAATTCTTGATGTTTAAACTAATTACAAAAAAAAATTGTTTTTCATGAGTTGATAAACATCACTAATAACATTTTCAATAGGATGGTCCATTAAAAATTTCTAGTTTTTAGACAAATAGGTAGGTAGTTCTACATTTTCTATATTACCATCTTATTTTTTTTAATTTTGGTTGATTGAATTATGATTTTTAGGTTTTACTAATGGATTTAAAAAATACAGACTAAAAAAATCCAAAATAACATACATAATTTGACTATATATAAAATGAATTGGAAAATATATCAATTTCATCAAACTGTATATGCACCATTTCTTCAACATATTGTGATTTCTTGTAAAAAACATGATAATCTTTTCTTGTGATGGATTAACCAAAAAAAATTTATTCATTAGATTAAAAATAAAATTTTGAAATGATATCTTCAGCATCCATAATGAGAAATTTTCGTATGAAAACTCTAAAGTAAACAATTTTTTGGTTTTCTTCTATTCTGTAGTTTATAAGGTATTTTTATTAAATACAAACAAAGAAAAATATTATTTATAGTGTAGTAAGAAGTTTTTATAGATTCATCTAGAAAATATTTAACAACATGATATTCACGTAACATATATTGAGTTATTTCATGAAGAGTTCTCTTTCAGATTTTTAAAACTCAGTTTTTATGGTGTTCCAGGTGCTGGTATGTTGAGTTTAATGCGTTTATCACAATAATTTTTTTAACTAATGATGGAAAATATTCATATTATAATTATATGAATTATGTATATGAATTAATATTTCTTTCCTATAAAATATTGTTTCCTAACTTCATAAATTATATTAGGAATGGAAATAATTAAGAAGACATCGATGAATTGTAGATGTTAAGAATTATATATTATAGTGGTAAATTTCTCTAACATGGGTATTAAATACTAAACTCACACCACACATTTATTAAAATGTGTATTTTATTAATAAAATAAGGAAATTGATTAAGGGATAGGTAGACCTACGAGTAAGAAATGAATTAAGAGTTACTTCATTATTCATAGAGACATTGTATCTACTTTTTCTTAGTCAATTGTAATTATCACTAGAATAATATTATTATATACCATCAATAAATAGAAATTTAATTTTTTTTAACTTTCTTAGATAGGTCTTTTAATGACTAATAAATTTATGGGTTATTTTTTCTTAGGTAAATTAATTTTTTGATCCTAGAGTAGAATATGTTTTAATAATTAGGATTCAAATCATAAATCCAAGGGTTGGGACCCCTTAAGGAGATGTTTTTTGGCCTGGATTGTGGATTTAGATGTGTTTTTGGGTGCTCAGGTGAACAATAATATGTGGTCAGGGTGAACCATTGCTTTTTATTTTTGGCTATAGGCATTAGGTCATTCTATGACCCCTTTGATCACATCATGATGGGATACGAAAATCATTTGTAATATAGAGGTAATGAGGGATGTACTTTGAAGAACGAGGCATCCATATATTATAGGTATTCATTTCATTAGGGTAACAATGGAATAACCATGATAGATAAGGCTATTTTCTAGGGGTTGGGGTCTCACTTGAACTAGGGGCATTGCTCTAAGACCCATAGGGGTCGCGATGCGATGGTGTTTCACTGAGGTATGTCTCCTTTTCCAAGGGGAAATCATGACACAACACAAAGGGTATATTCCATGACCTATCATGGTGAGGTTTCACTATGTTGGGGCCATGTAGGACATGTGGCAATTTATTTACAACCTTTTTGTAGTAGGGGTAGACCATATATTTACTTGTTGGACTTATTTGGGATTTAGGTCAAGCAGGAGCTTAGGGGGTGAAAATTTGGATGGATCCTCCACCTCTCTTAGTCCCATTTGATCAACCTTTATAATGGATCTTATTTTTGTGATTATACCCTTTGAATATTTTTGATAATATTTAAAAATCTAGTTGTGGGGTTGATGTGGATATTCAAGCCTTATATAGCTGGAAGGTTGTTATATTAAAAATATTAAATATATTAACTAATGTTCTTTCATAATTTTGAAATTAATGGATTTCCTTCTGAATGAAGTACCAAATGGAGAAACTGAGACTTTTGTTTAATATGTAATGTAAGTTTTACCCTAGGCATGATATTAGTGTTGTTCACATTTGCTTCCATGGTAGTTTATATTAGTGGGAAGATTAAATAACAAATTAGTGGATGAGTGGACATGAAATTATTTTTCCTTGAAGAATTATTCTTAGCCAATCGAACTACATCAACAACAAATTTATTCTATGGAATAATAAAATCTTAATGGTAAACACTTCATGAATACCAAGAATGGTTTTTAATGTTATGTGAATATTTTACACACCAAAAAATAAGCAATCAACTTTTAATACAATATTTTTATTAAGGTTTAATAAAAATTGATTATAACATGATTGATGTTGTTTTTGGTGGTATCCTAGTTGAAAATTCACCGATTACTATAAGTAACATCATCCAAAACATAATACAAAGCACTCATCAATTTGGTTGAGGTCCAGTGTACCCATCAGAGGTTTCCATGAGGTGCATAGTTTAGACTTTAAGAAGAAGGTGGAAATGAAGTTTGAATATGTAAGTGACCTCATCTAAAAACATTCTCTTTCCCAAGGGAAATCCCAACTTCCTTCTCTAATTCATTATGGTATTTGTGTTGTCAACACCCACAATTCAGATCAATTCCCTTAAACAAGAGGACCTTCTAAGAGTTTTGAGTCAATATTAATATCCCACCCATACAACCTACCCATTATGAAAGAACAATAATATTCATAAAACTATGTATGGAAAGGCAACTAGGCCTATAGGTAAGGGGGTATTCCAAACAACCTCAATAGTTATAGAACCACCTGGGGTATGGTATTCATCTTCCACCACCACATAAAAATACCCAACCACCATGAATGAATTTCCAACAACCCCCTACAAAATCCAATTCTATCCTAGAATAACTGATGAAACAAATTTCCATAAACAACCTTCAATTATAACTAACAACACAAGATTTTATAAAAGACCTAAAAACTCAATTAAGCTAACTCACTAATTCTATGTGAGAAATCTAAAGTTAGTGGTTGGGTAAGATTTCATATCAACTCCATGTGAAAGTAATTGTTAGTACCATAACCCTTGAAAGTTGTATTGTAATGACCCAACCCCATTCACCTAAAACTAGTGAATTATTTTAATACATTGGCATGATTACAAGGGATCAAGTCTCGAAGGACTGATCAGTTTAGCAGTCTTAGAAAATAGATTATATACATTAATGTTACATTACACTTTCTAACATAAAAAAAAAAACATAAATAATCCTTTGATAATTTCATTATTCCCCTAGATTAACCCTTCATATCTATCACAATAAACTTCTCGGAATCCTTGGAAAATAAAACATAAGAATGGGGTGAGCTCAGATGCTAAGTAAGGGTAAATGATTTAGTGAAAGCTATAAACTTTTAAGGAAATATGTATAATAAAAACAACAGATTTTTAAACATAAAACATGTGCATAATATAGTAAAAATAAGTCAAACATTACCATATAAATATGCACATGAATATTCTACTAGTAAAATAATCACTTGTAATAACCAACTTTCATAAAGAGGGAATTCATAATGTAGGACATAATAACCACTACGTCAAGGCCTTATTTCAAGACCATTCACCAATATTCAGTCAGGACCTTATGCCAAGACACTAGTTTGTCTCATGAGACCTACCAATGCATCGAAGGGATATAGCAGGCCGCACCCTTCACTTACTAAGTCCAATTCATTCCTCATATGAAATGGGTTAAACAAAAACATTCATATTAAAACTAGTATGCGAAATGCCAATACTTTAACCATAAACCATGAATGGTATAAAAATAGAACATCCATAGTCAAACACATCGTAACTCATTCAATATAATATGGAAGATTGTATTATAATAAATCAACCTCAATCAAGAATAATATCCAATAAATTATGTTGACATAGTTGAAAATAATCAATAAAAATCTTTGAAAGAAATACCCCTTTTTATGAAATCATTTAAAATTCACAAAATTTATAAAGGAAGTTATTTAAAAAATATTTTTAAATCAAAGTGTCCCATAACAATTTGAAACTATTGAAAGGAATTAAAATTTTAAAACAATCATATCCATTTAAATAATTAATTAAAATCATTTTGAAATCATGGAAATTAATTAAAAAGATTTAGAAAAATAAAGATTTAAAACATTTAAAATGATGATCTATTTAAAGACACCCTTCCATAAAAACTTAAAATATTCCTTTTGAAAACATTTTTATGAAACATGTACATGGATGATAAATATGTCCCAATAAATACTTACACATAAACAATCTCTGATAATAATGAGATTGATAAATTAACCCTTACCTTGTACATTCATTTAGTAGAGAGTACGTTTAACCTCCTATATAAGGACCATTGTATGTTTTTAAATTATACTAGAACCATATTCATATTTATGATATCATATATTATTCATTTATGACTTTATACTAACCATTTAATAATAGTTTCCATGTTAAAGTAACATTTCAGGTAATAACCGCTTTCTTTATCGTACAAATTTTAATTTGTTATTCTTGATCGTATCACCTAGATCATGATTTACATACTTATAGAATATAAAACAAAATTTATATATAATATATATTTAGAATATAAATATGTATAATAGATAGATATATGAAATGGAAACACTGTTCATGGAGACGGTCGTCCGTACATACGTATGGACATTGTTTCTGTCTTCTTATCGTATAGTATGGAATTAAGTAAATGAAATATATTTATCAACATAAATATATATTATTTCAGTAGAAATATTATTTCATATATATCATACTTAATAAATATATATATTTTTATAAATAATTCTTGATTGGCGATCGTTGAAGATGAATTTCATTGCGTAGTGGAGACGGTAAGTCATACATACACACGAGCAAAAATATCATTCTATTGATGGTGAAAAATAGTTTAATTGGATGTTATATTATATAAAAATAACAATTACCATGTTTTATTAATTATTTACATTAATTATACTCATTATTATACTCATCCAAATAATGTAGTGTTGAATAACAAACTACACCACGACATGGAGACGGTAAACCGTACGTTCGTATGCATGGTGACTTCGTCATTCATAGGATGAATAGAATATTTAATATGATTGTACCATATTTATAATAACATATCAGTATATAGAATCTATAGGAGTTACTATTTTATAATGGAAACAATAAATAAAGAGGAAGTAGAAGAATAAAAGAACTTTGAAAGAGGTGATGAAATACTTTCCTCTTCTTCGGTTGCTTCCTTTTGATTTGAACAAAATTGGCTCATTAGGTTCGATTTATGATCAAAGTAAGGTATTTAGGTTGAAGTGAGGGTAGTTGGGAGTATATTTGAGAATTTTTTGGCCAATCCAAATGGCTTTTGAGGTGTGAATTTAAGAGAAATGGAAGTACCCCTTTATAAGAGATTTGAGAGGCACTTTAGAAAAAACTTGAAATATTAATTTATTATAAAATTATTTTCGGTTTATAATAGCTAAAAATGAATATATTTAGATTATAAGGTAGTTATGGGTATAAATACTCTCAAACAGTAGTATTTATACTTTTTTAGTTCACCACATTAACCTTATATTTTAGATTTAACCCTTAGTTAAATAGTTTAACTTTTACCATGTCTTCTTGTATTTTTGTACTACATGATCAATATAGTTACTATAAAATTAAAAAATAACCTAAAGTGGTTAATTAAAGACATATATAATATTATATAAGTCCTTTGAAAAAATATTATATTTTTAGGAATATTATTTCATTTAATAATATAGTATTTGTTTTAAAAACTCATTTATGTCAATTTTGACACTATTTAGTATTTGGTTTTTTTGAAAGTCATAAAAACTTTATTACTTTCAAAAAAATACATTTAATCTACCCTAACATTTCATATTCACCTATAAAATTCTTGGATGGCATAAAAATCTTCAATTTACATTTATTTTAATATTTATTATATCAATTATTTTAATATTTCATTAATAAGGTAATTATTGCATCATCATTGTTTCATAAATAAATTTAATTATTTAAGGTATAAAAATTATATATAAAATACCATGATGTAGGAAATATTTTTATATTTCTAATGAATATTTATAGTCAAATTTATCTTATGTATAACACTATGTTAAAAATGTTTGAGTTATTAAAATTCGAATTTAACACTTTTAACTCTTCTTTAAATAAAATATAATATATATCCTAATCTAAAACAAATCGATACAAAGGAAATAATTTTTGTCCTAAGGTTTATTTTGTTCTAAAAAAACGTATCCAATATAATTAGGACAAGTGTTGGGGTAATTTTATATTATTATAATATTTTTTTTACCTTTAAATACACTATTTACTTTTAACCATGGGAAATAAAATTTAAAAGTTACCTTTCACCAAAAATTATTTTCATCATATTAAACCAAATTTTACTTACTTATTACAACTGCGTCTGTTGGAATTTTGAAATTCAATTCACAGAAGTGGTAAAATTATGTTTTATGAAAATTTACAAATGTGCCTAGAAGGTGGGTAAAAGACGTTAAAAAGCTCAATAAAATTTTATATATCTAATATTATTATAAAATGACTTAAATTGGACTAATATATGTATTATGTATTTATTTTGACTTTAAGATAAATTTTAATTAAAAATAATTTTTAAATGAAAAAGTCAATTTTTGTGTACTATGTTGTATTTTTCCCTATTCATAAAAAATTGAATGTTTTCAGAAAAATACCAAAAATATACCCTAAGATAATTTTGATATTCTAAATTAAAAAATGAAGTCTATTTTACCAAATTCAATTTTTTGGATTTTTTAAAATTAATTTTATTATTTTTCACAAAATGACATAAAATGTAGTTCTTTTAAGAAAATAGTTTTTCTAAATATATAACTATTTTAACAAAAAAATATACATTTAATTATAAATACGTTTTATTTATGTGAAAACATTGTAAATAAAAATTAAAATTTATTTGTTACTATTCATATTACAATATTTAATTAATAAATAAATATATCATTTAAATCACTATAATACTAATGTGTTGTTTTGAAGAAACTCAATCTTGCGTATAACGCAAGCCATGTCAGTGTTACAAGAAATATAAACTATTAAAATACTTTAAAGAGATCACATACTATGAAATATTGGGGTGTTACATTCTCCCCTACTTCAATAAATTTCATCCTCGCAATTTGAAATTGTTCTTCAAAAATAAATTTTTGAAAAATAGAAAATACATTTATGGAAAATCCACATCAGAAATAGGGTTAACAAAATTTAGTCTTAATAAGAGGGAAATGGAAATAAAGAAGTCACCAATAAATTAGGACTTCTAATAGGATACCATTGGTGGAAATTAGAGATACATAATTTGAGGAAAAAAATTAATATTTATAGGGAGTGATTGAGGTCATCAATCACAAAAAAAATGAATAATAAATGGAAAATATAGGGCTTCAAAGCTATAAATATATGGTGATTTAAAGTATCATCTATTCAATAAAACATAAGGTATTAGGATAACACATTTTTTAGATACTTTTTTTTGAAGAGGAGGGATTAATTGACAATCAAGATAAGAACTGAAGAAAACATACTTGATTTCATTACCTGTCATAATAATAATATCATCATTTGGTTGTGCCTAGATCTATTTTCACTTCATCCCTTACACTGGGAAATGAATATTCAAAATTATTATTTTTAATTCCTAAAGCACATTTTATAAATCATATGGACCACAAGTATTTTCTTAATCCTCTATATTTTTACTGAAAACCGAAAGGTTAGGTCAAAGTATCCAATAAATTATACTTTAACCTCAAATAAATATCAAGTGCTCAACTTACTCTATTCCAACCTTTAGACTTAACCAAAATACTTGTGTCAATACTCATAGTTAAAAAATTTATATGGGGGGTAAACATAATGAAGATCTCTTTTTTCCACATAATAACATGGCAATACCTTCATCATGTATTCTCTTAAAACATGGTAACACCTTGAATTACCATAAAACCTTATTGAATACATTAATACTCTATTATTAATTATAGAATACTGGATATAATCCTTAAATACAAAAATTTTGTAAACTCCAATAATTATGGAATAAAAAAACCATTAATTAGTTCCAAGGTGGTCAAGAATATCCAATATAATTTATCCAAATCCATCATATCCTATTCCAAAATCACTACCTCAGTATCAGAAACATATTAAGGTTTATCTTTCCCACAACCATGTATTTTCCAAATAGTTTAACTGGATATTGAGTCACTTTTATTAGTACCATACAATCTCAAATCCTCAATGAAATAGTACTACAGTACAATCCTTATTTATTTCCATAATTAATATTACTAGTACATCATTGATACAGCACTCAAATGACATAATTCTTAAATACAGAAACACTAATACATTAATTATTCCATGTCGACTGTAGTAACAACTTATTCTTGACCCTTCTCCTTTTGATTCTTCTAAGCTATATTTCCTTGAAGCTTAGGACATTTATTTGTGTAATGCCCCATTTTACTACAGCTCAAACACAAAATATTAGTATTTTCTTTCTTCCCTTTACATTCTTTTTTCTAATGAACCTTTTCTCCACACTTATAGAAAACACCCAGTCCTTTCAAGCACTTACCAGTGTGATTCTTTCCATAGTTATCACATGTGGGAAATTCATTCTTTCACTTCTTCCCTTTATCCATCTTTCTCTCTTCCACCCTTTTATTCTCTATTCTTCCCTTCAAATCCATATAACTAAGATAATTCTTTACTTATCTTATCAATACATGATACTATTTCCTCATATGATGAGAATACATGGGATGTTATTTCCCTTTTAAATGTTGGATTAAGACCATGAAAGATAGGATCCTTATTACTCTTTGGAACATGTGCATTGGTGAGGTAGTCATTCATTCTACTAGGCTCCATTTCTATAAAATTTCATACACTATATTAGGTTATGAATCATAATTCCCTGCTAGAAAATTGTGTTTTTCCAACACTTGTATACCAATGGTTTCAATAAACTGTTGGTATACTTAATTTTTCCCAACGGTTTCTTCAAACTATTGGGATAATGGGATGAGAAGAAGCTTTTCCCAATAGTTTACTCAAACTGTTAGGTAAATCTATATATATAGGAATGGTTTTTAAAAACTATTGGTAAATACACTCTTTCCCTCAAATACCTTCCCACATAGAATCCCTCTGCGCGTTTGCATCCATAAACCTAATCTCTCCCGACACTCTCCCGATGCTCTCTCTTCACCCAAAGGTATCTCTCGAATCTCTCTATGTAATCAATCAGGTAATTCTTTACTTATAAACTTCTAATCTGTAAGTGGAATTTCATACATCTATTTTTGTTTTTTTATCTATTTTGATTTTTCCTAAACGAGATCTGTGTGGTCTGCTTCTTCCCATATTTATATTTCTCCTATCACGTTCCCTTGCCACAAAACCCTTCTGCAAGACTTGATCATGAGAGTGAGGTTTTATATTATTTAATGTGATGTGTTCCTTGGTTAGAATATCCCTCTAGTTGGAATCCTTTCCATTTGTATAGTAAGGTATTCTATTTTTCCATGGGGATAGTGAAAACCCATTGGAAGTGTTAAATAATTGTGGTTCTATTTTTTGTGGGTTATGTTATCTCAATTATAAGAGGTATTGGTTGTATAATGAATCTAGTTTTATGATGGATTTCATGTATAGTGTAGTAGAGATATGATTCAACGATTTCATGTATAATGTGGTAACCTGTTTCATTGATTTGTATTATATATCTTGTTGCCATTATTGATAAATGTAAGATGTTGTCTTAATGTGGTTTTGTTTGGGTAGACTTTTTTAGTGACACCTATTCCTAAGAAGATATATGGTGACATCATTAGTTTTTTTATTCATGTAGTACATGGGACATGTTTGAAAGGGATAATGGTCTAAGTGACTCTTTGGGGATATATTTTGAAGTGAGTTGGGTAAGTTTAAAATTGTTATGTGAGTTCCTTGTGGCCTATGGGGTATGGTTACAACCTAGAGGGGTGTTATGCTAGGTTTTGGATGAGGGTGTCTGATGAGATTGGCCCTATATTGATTATGTCCTATGGTATTGTGTATAATAGTATAATATTTCTGAGTTATAGGGTATTCCTTGGGTGGTATGTTATGGTCGGATGGGATAAGAAAATTGATGATGATTCACTTATAAAAATTTCACTTAGGAGGGGGTGTGGGATCTCTAGGGAGGAATGGGAGTTGTCCACCCCAACCCCCTTGGAAGAACCCCCTGGACACCACCCCACCCCCTAGACACCCCCACCCCTGGAAACCCCCACCCCCTTGGACAACCCCCCATAGACACCACCCCACCCCCTGGGACAACCCCCCACCCCCTAGATAGCCCCCCTGGACACCACACCACCCCACCCCCTGGACAACCCCCACCCTTGGACAACCCCCTGGCCACCACCCCACCCCCTGGACAACCCTCCCACCCCCCTGGACAACCCCCTAGACACCCCCACCCCCGGACACCCCACGGACAACCCAACCCCCTTAGACAACCCCCCTAGACACCACCCCACCCCCTAGACAGCCCCACCCCCTGGACACCCCCAACCCCTTGTACAACCCCCCTGGACACCACCCCAACCCCTGGACAGCCCTCCCACCCCCTTGGAAATCCCCTTGGACACCACTCCACCCCCTTGGACAACCCCCACCCCTAGATATAGTTATAAGGATATCCTTCTATTCTCAACCTTTCTCTATTTATTTCACTATCTAGAAAGAGCACTGTCAATATTCCATATTTTTAGGGATTTTGTAAAATTTTATGATTCACACTATTTGATATTGAATTGGTGACTAATACATGATTGGTAGATGTCTGTGATAATATTGAAGATGGTTCATAAACTATCCCTTAAAAGTATCACTGTTTTGTGTTCTCTATGATGTGTAGTATCATTGACATACATTATTATTAATCTCAAATTTAAAAATAAATATTTTTGTCTATACTTTAGGAGATTAAACCACATTACAATCCATGAACAACCTATTAGTGTAGAAGCCTAAACTTTATCCACCCATAGGGTGCGCTTCATTTGGGGAACTAATTGGGTAATGAAAGGTATTACCATAGGAGTGCTGAGAATGAGTTATTGAACATTAGTGAATGATTTGGGATTCTTATAACACATAATGGGACCTGAGGCATGTGTCTCTTATATGAGACCTATTGAAAATGAATATAAATAAATTTTAATTTAATTTTTCAGTACTTGTTCTTTGATTAATGATTTGGAATTCCTTAAAGAAACCAACCAAGGATTCATGTTAAAAACATATCTTTTAATTCCATTTTGAAACCCCCTTGGATTAATGATGATTTGGTTTAGAATACCATGGGGAAATCTAACTTGGATTCATAGTGATTATGATTTAGGAAGCCTTGGGGAAGTCCCCCTTGGATTCTAAACTAGAGGCATCTCTCTTTATAGAGGCTAGGAACTCTTTCTTCCTTATAAATCCATCTTAATTCAATCAATATTTTAGTTATAAACACCAAATATGTAATGATTAACTTAGTTTTAATGTTTTTCATCCATTATTATTGGTTTCTATTTTGATTTGACCTAAACCAGGTGGTGATGTGTGTGGCATGAAATACCCAATAAGTGTAGTTTGATTTGTTTTCTATTTTCGTTTTACAACTCAAGTGTCATGATTATATGAATCAAATTGATTTGAAGTCCTCATATCCACTCCTTTTATTTAGTTAGTGAATCATATCGACTAATGGAGGCGCTGGTGAGATGTATCCCCACTCAAAGATGGTAAATGGTTTATTTAGTCATATTTTCTCAAGGTGGGTAATGGATATAAGGATGATCCATGTGAAGGGATTGGGGGTGGTTGGGGTAGTTGGGTAGGTGGTTTTCCTTTTTTTAGTTGGGTGATATAGTACTTTCTGTGGACTTTAGTTTGGGTGTTATGAAATGTACTAACTTTTCACAATATTTCCTTTTTTTATCATCAATAACTTATTTAAAAAACTCTCTTTACACATTATGCATCTTTCTTGAAAATCCTCCACTTTTTAATATCTTGAACAATGTTATATCGGGTATATGGTGTCTTCTTGTATGTGATAAATGAAAAAATTACAAAACACATCTCACCTCAAATTTAGGCACACATAACTGAATTAGTATATCTTTACATTGTTTTAATAGTTCACTACATCAACTAGAAACTCCTTCCTTTATAATTTTCTTAAATATATTTTTGATTAAACTTCAATATTATTGAATTTATTATGACTAAATGACTTATAACTATTTTTTTTACAGAATGTATAGAAATTGGATGTATGAAACTGATCGGATCTCAAGCAATTTCCAAAAAAATTGGAGATCTTTTTAGATTTTTCATTTCATAGTGCTTCAGATAGTGGTCGCATACACTGCCCTTGTTCCAATTTTATTGGTAGACCTTGGATGATCCGTGAAGAAGTCAGATACCACATAACCAAATATGGTTTTCAAAAAAACTACTATGTGTGGTATCACAATTGGGAGAAAATGAAATCTCAAATTGCTGATGATCGAAATGAAAGGACTGGACTGGAGAATTTGTTAGATGTCCAATTTTCATTTATTCTTCATCATGAAGAATAAAGGATTTAGACTTAAGAAGACTTCGATATGAGGACAGATGATGCATCTAATGAAAATGATGATATTTTCAGGGTGAAAAAATTGAATTATGCTTCCACGACTACAGTATATCAACAATGCGATAAAATGAAAAAGTTGGAATTTTTAATCTGACTGTTTCATGGGAAAACGATGTATGAGATTTATAATACAGAAATCAATTAGATTCTTACCTTCTATAAGGAATTACTTCCAGATTATGTAGATATTCCCTCAAACCACTATATGGCATGGAAGTTAGTTGAGGAACTTGGATTTTCAAGAAAAAAAATTCATGCTTGCCCAAAAGATTGAAGTTTATTTTGGGAGGAAACTGCTGAATGAAATTATTGTATAAAATGTGTCACATCTCGCTGGAATTCACAATCTGATGGAACACCATCTCACATGCCACAAAAAGTAATGTGGAACTTCCCATTGATCCCCAGACTCCAGAATCTTTTTATGTCTGATGAAATATCAATAAAAAAGAGATGACATGATACCGAGATAAAGAATACTAATGATGAGTTGGTTCACCTTGTTGATGGATTTTCATGGCAGATATTTGATGCTCGATATCCTGATTTTGCAGCTGACGTGCATAATGTGAGGCTGGGTCTTTCATGTGATGGTTTTAATCAATTTGGGAAGATGCTTACTTCGTACAACACATGGCCAGTTTTATACACATTTATAATCTTCCCCCATGGTTGTGTATGAAAAAACCTTTCCCTTTCATGAGTATAATCATATCTAGCCCTTCTAATCCTGAAATTGATATTGATGTATACATGAAACCTTTCATAAAAGAGTTGAAACTTCTTTGGGATGTGGGTGTGCACACAAATGATGCATATTCGAAAGACATATTTCAGATGTGTGCTGCTCTTATGTGGACAATCAATGACTTTCTAGCTTATGCAATGATGTTTGGATGGACCATGAAGGGAAAACTTTTATGTCCTATTTGTATGAAGAATACATGATCCAGAAGACTGCAACATCGCTGTAGTTTCAGTTTTTATGGGACATTGATGATTCTTTCCAATGGACCATCCATATAGAAATAATCGTCGAAGATTTGATAATACCATAGAGGTTGATGATACTCCTCAGCATTTGTCTGGAACTGATGTGCTTAATGAATTGAAAGATTTCAGTTTTTCATTCGGGAACAGTCAAATGAAATCTGGAAAGAGAACGAATGTTTCCACTGAGACCTCTTACAATTGGAGGAAGAGGAGTATCTTTTTTGATTTTCTTTATTGGTCAACCAATTTTTTACGTCATTTCTTAGATGTAATGCACATCGAAAAGAATATATGTGAAATGTTTCTTTTGATACTTCAAAATTTTAAGGTAAAGACAAAATATGATTTACGGTATCGGCATGACATGGTGGATTAGGGAATCAAACCAAAATTGCATCCTGTGCGTATCAGTGAAAATAAATGGCAAGTTCCATGTACTTATTATGTGATGACACTTATGGAAAATAAAAAATTTCCAGAAGTATTAGAGACTATTAGAATTCCTGATGGCTATTCAAGAAACATATCTAAACGGGTCAATAGAAGAGAGTTAAAGTTAAAATCTTTGAAGACTCTGGATTATCACGTTCTTATGCATGAGTTGATTTTAATAGAAATCCATCATCTTTTTTCCAATAATGTAAAGGTGAATGTTATTCAGTTGTTCCATTTGTTTAGATATCTTTGTTCTAAGAATTTGTCCAAATCTTTCTTGAAAAAAATATTGACAGATGCCCCAATAAATTTGTGTGAGTTAGAGAAAATATTTCCTCCATCATTTTTCACATGCATGCTGCATCTGACTATCCATATTCTCACTGAAATACTTCTCAGAGGACCTATTTATTTTTTGGATGTATCCAACTGAAATAAATATGTACACATTAAAGTCTTATGTTCAAAACATGAATCATCCCAAAGGTTCTATCGTGAACGGTTACTTGGCTCAATAATGTGTGGATTTATGCTCAATGTATTTGTACGATCTTACTACAATAATGAAGAGACCGATGAGAAATGAAGAAGAAAATTATGAGAAATTTGAACCCAGTTTTCCATCACTTCCTCAAATAGGAGGAATTCTTGGATCATATACATTGAATACATTAAGCCTTGAAGAGCAAAAGATGGCACATCACATAGTTTTGTTCAATTTTGATTTGTTCTATGACTACATCTGGTAGCTAAATTGAATATTTATATCTTACATATATATATATATGTTAATATATTCATATTTTTTATCTACAAGGAACATAAAATAATGATAATATAAAGCATCGTTCGTTATCTTTGAGAAGGAGGGGGACTTTTTATAGAAAAGCGTTTTCTGCTTGGTTAAAATTGAAGATAAATATATAACTATTTAAAATAACTAAATAAATATTTAATTAAGTTTAATATTCATTTATATTACATTTATTTATTTTTATTGCTGACTCTGTCTCTGAGGAATTAAGAGCTTTGGCTTTTAGTCCTAATACTGTGGTTCGTGACTGTAAATCAATTGTTATCAATGGGTACAAATTTATTGTCACTGAATGAGAAAATAACATGTGAACACAAAATGATGGTGTTATGGTTACTGACCCAACAGATTGTTATGCCGGTGTATCAGATAGTAGACCATGATTTGAAAATGTGGGTTATTATGGAGTCTTTGAAAAAATAATAATATTGGATTTTTACTCTCATGGACGAGTCATGATGATGAAATGAAATTAGTTTGATTCGATGACCAGAAAAGGCACATTTATTAATGATTGTGGATTTCAAGTAATTAATATGACTCGCACTCTTGCTACCGAAGAACCATATGTATTGGCATCAATGGATACATAAGTTTTTAATGTCAAATACCAACTTCGACCTGAATTTGGTGTCATAGTTGAAGCAATTCCAAGACATATTTTTGGTGACGGTGATGATGTAATTGACACATTCCCTACTGCCAGTGGAACCAATCCATTTATTTCTTTTGATGACTCTAATACCTAAATTTTCAGAGTTGATTGTGAACATGATGTTGTGGTGGAAAATATATATAATCATCCATCTATCTTCTCAATTATTTTGGTTTACCTCGAGTTAGGTTGTTAAGGTTGGTTCTATTAAAATTGATTTAATATTGATTACAAATATGTTGTATCTGCCTTGACTGTTATGTGAATTTTAAATGTTTATTGGTTGGAATTTTTATTTGAATTGAATTTTATAATTTGGAATTGAACTATATTTAAACATATGAAACTGACATTTCTAACTTGGTGAACATTTAAATGCTTCAACAGTGATTTGTATAAATTTTGTATGACTCTAAGACCTATCTTTAAAATTATACCCATTAATGAACATGATGGTTTGTATTCTTCTTCAAAACATGTATTGAAACCTGTATCATCTACCTAAGCTAAAGAAATTAAATTTTTCCTTAATTTGGACAACTGATTTACCACTTATGAATATGGTAGAATCAATGTTCCCTGATTTTAATAGACTAATGACACTTAGTAAATAATCATCCTACTAAAACTTTATTTTTTTATTACATATTTTATGATTTATTTTCTTCATTATATATTTGTTCAAGATCACCTAAAACAATGGTTAGTTAAATTATCCATGAATCCCCCTATTTCCTCCCATTTATTTTGTTTTTTAGGTTACACATTAGTTATCCTTTTCTATTTACTTCCATATTGGTTTTCAAATGCAATAAATGAAACCAATTGAAGAGAGGCGACGAAAACAGATTATAGACAAACTTCGTCACATGGATGAGCTAGGAATTCCACCACTAGTGCCTGTAGTGAGTATTTTTTTTCAAATATATTTATTTAAATAATATAAAATGTCATGTGATTACTTTTTTTAAACATTTTTTCAGTATCCATCTATTAGGCGACAGTTATTCAATGAATAGCCTTGTAGTGGTCCTAGTACTCGGGGTGTTCATATGAGGGGGGTGGTACGTGAGCTAGATGATCTGGTTGGAATACACGATTAGACCCTGCCCCTCCCACTGACATATCATTCATCCCATATTCTGATCCCAGTGTGTCGTTAGGGACACATGGGATATTTAGGCCTCCCATATTTTCACCACCATTTACATATGAGCCTCCTCACCCATCTGTACCATATCAGATAATGATTCCCACTCCCCATCCAGGATTTGGCCAGCCATCCCTGTCATATTCTTTTACTTCTGCTTTATTCTCTTTGGGATTTTATATTCCATCTTCTTTGACTCCTGCTCCACTAGAGTCTGTCCCTGCAGAGCATACATTGGGACCCACTCCATCTGTACAGGGTGTTCCTTCAGTTTCTGCGGATCCAACGACACCCATTGATCTGACTACTACATGTATACTTATATAACCCTCACAAATTGTTACACCATTATTTATTTTCATTATAACATGTATTGATAAATTTTTTTTTTATTTCATAACAGATACATCTACAGATAGGAGGCAGGGGTGGGGGTGTACATGCATGCATGCGGTGTGGAACCGCCGCACGCAGTTGATGGTTGACTACAATGAAGATATTCAGATGATTGAAAAATCAGGGCAGCAATCTCATTGTTTTTTGGCGACGCTCTCCAAATACTCCGACATCATTCCTATCATCCCGCTCTCATGTAGACAACTTCCAAATGGAGTCAAGGATAAAGCCTGGGTAGAGATATGGGTAAAAAAATCTATTGTATTTAACGCAATATATTAATTTTTGTATTTATATGAATTAATATTTTGGTGTCAGTTGCGATTTAATTTCCCCGATTGTGAGGATGCACGTGCATCACGTCTAAAGGATTTAGGAAAGATTTGGGGAGCTTATAAGCACGATTTTTACATTGAATGGAATGATAGAGTGTGAACAGAGTTAGATGTAGTCGATGTCATGGATGATTGTCCGTTATAACAGTACCGACAGATGATTACTCATTTTACGACTATCCAATTTGTGATATTAATCAAACTAGAGGTATTTAAATGAAAATTTTCATGTTTTTCGTTAATATTAATTATTGAATTTTATTTAAGATGCATCCAGAAGAAATAAAAATATCATTGATGCTAAGAAATACATCCACACATTGGGACGTACTACAATGCCAGATCATGAGAGACAGTAGGTATGATAGCTTATAATATTTCTTTACGACTTTCACTTTCTATTGCTTCCTCCATAATTTATTCGATTGATAAAGTTGTTATATAATTTTAGTTATGAAATTATTGTTTTTTTGGTATCCTATTTTTAATTATGGTTTCCTACATTCAATGTCATTATAGGGGAATAAATTGAATATAGAAGGACGTGTGCCTTGAGAAAAACTGTTTTTCTTGAGTAGAAGGAAGAAAGATGGAAGTGCGGTTAATGAACCAACTAAGCAGTAGATTGTAAGTTTTAATTTGTAGATTTAAAATTTTAATCTCTATTTTGTAACTTAATAATATATTTATATTTGTAATAAGATGCATTAGAGGACCTTGATGCCCAGGAACCTGACAATTTTGGGCCAAACGATCACTTACCTTAGGTGTTGGGAGATGAGCACCCTGGTAGAGCACGTTGTCGACCTTGAAGAGTATAGTTCCGACAAGGTATTGGACCTCATTAGGTACTAGTTGTAGTGCCACCGAGTTGCAGCAGGTTAAGGAACAGGTAGAATAGGATGAAAAAATGTCCACATAGATGGAAGAACAATCTTCTAGGGAAAACACTGCATTTATGAAACTGATGAAAGTTTTATGTCCAACACTTCCACCAGAGGCCATCATTACTTGTAATGAATATATGTCATTGATGCGTTCTATATATGGTGCACCAGGTGGTAGTTCTAGTTGTGGTCAAGATGATTGTGAGGAGGAGGCCAAGGCGGAGGAGGAGGGCGATGAGGAGTCCGAGACTGAGTACGAGGGAGAGGAGGAGGGCGGGGACAATGATGGGGACATTGATAAGGACGAGGGTGAGGGTGATGATGATGGTGATGATAGTGATGGTGATGAGTGATAGATTGATCCGTTACATTTTTGACCAATATTATGGACCTTCGATGTTTATTGATTTGTTTTTCCTTAATATATGTGTGATTAGGTAGGTCACATTATCTTCATTTTTATCTATAAATAATAAAACATGACTTGATGATTTGTTGTGACTGATTCACCCCTCCCCTAGACAGCCCCCACCCCCTGTACTCCCCTCACCCCCATGGAAAACCCGTACCCCCTGGACACACCTTTATTATTGTGTTGATACTTTAAGAAAATGATCCATGGGTCATTTGTGACGTGTATGAGTCAACCCCGCCTAAATCCGAGGAATGGTGTGGTCGATATCACTTAAAGTGTCTATATTTTGTTTAAAATGAAAACTATTTTAAGTAAAAAAAATAGACATAAGGAAAACCAACCAAACATATTCTTATTGTGTTGATAATTTTTCACAAGTATCCATGGGTTATTTGTGACATGTACGAGTCAACCCTGCCTCAATCTGAGGCACGGTGTGGCCGATACCACTCAAAGTGTCTCACCTTTATTTGAAATGGACAATATTTTAAGTGAAAACAAAAAATGGCATATGGAAAACTGACCAAACACATTTAGATTGTGTTGATAATTTTGTACAAAAATCAATGGGTCATATGTGACGTATATGAGTCAACCTCGCCTCAATCCGAGGCACGGTGTGGCTAGTGTCACTCGAAGTATCTTTCTTTTGTTTAAAATGGACACCTTTTTAAGTAAAAACAACTGGTATACGGAAAACCAACCAATCATATTCAGATTGTGTTGATACATTGGAACAAGGATCCATGGTTTACTTTTGACGTGTACGAGTCAACCCCACCTCAATCCGAGGTTCATTGTGGCCGGTACCACTCAAAATGTCTCAATTTTATTTGAATTGGACAACATTTTAAGTGAAAACAACAACTAGAATATGAAAAACTGACCAAACACATTCAGATTATATTGATACTTTAATAAAACGATACATGGGTCATTTTTGATGTGTACGAGTCAACCCTGCCACAATCCGAGGCACAGTGTGGCCAGTACCACTCAAAATGTCACACTTTTATTTGAAATGGAAAGGATTTTAAGAAAAACAACAACTTGCATAAGGAAAACCGACCAAACACATTCGTATTTTGCTTATAATTTAGGAAAATGATCCATGCATCATTTTTTATGTGTACGAGTCAACCAAACCTCAATATGAGGCACGGTGTGGCTGATACCACTCAAATGGTCTCACTTTTATTTGGAATGGACAAGATTTTAAGTGAAAACAAAAACTTGCATACAGAAAATAGACCAAACGATTTCTGATTGTATTTATACTTTAGTAAAATGATCCATGGGACATTTGTGATGTGTAAGAGTCATCCCCACCTCAATCCGAGGCACAGTGTGTCCATTATCACTCAAATTGTCTCTCTTTTGTTTAAAATTGACACTGTTTTAAGTAAAAACAACAGACATTCGTAAAACTGACCAAAAATATTCTGATTGTGAGGATACTTTATAAAAATGATCCATGGGTCATTTTTAATGTGTACAAGTCAACCCCGCCTCAATCCGAGGCATGGTGTGGCTGGTACCACTCAAAGTGTCTCACCTTTATTTGAAATGGACAACATTTTAAGTGAAAACAACAACTGGCATACAAAAAACAAACCAAATGCATGTGGATTATGTTGATACTTTATAATAACGATACTTGGGTCATATGTGACATGTACGAGTCAACCCTGCCTCAATACAAGGCACAGTGTGGCCGATATCACTCGAAGTTTCTTTCATTTGTTTAAAATGGACACCCTTTTAAGTAAAAACAACTGGTATACGGAAAACCGACCAATCATATTCGGATTGTGTTGATAATTTTGAACAAGAATCCATGGTTATTTTTTGACGTGTTCAAGTCGACCCTGCCTCAATACAAGGCACAGTGTGGCCGGTAACACTCAAAGGGTCCCACTTTTATTTGAATTGGACAACATTTTAAGTGAAAACAACAACTGGCATATGGAAAACCAACCAAATGCATTCATATTCTATTAATACTTTAGGAAAATGATCCATGGGTCATTTTTGATGTGTATGAGTCAACCTTTCCTCAATCCGTGACACGGTGTGGCCGGTACCACTCAAACTGTATGACTTTTATTTGAAATGGACAATATTTTAAGTGAAAACAAAAACTTGCATACGGAAAACTGACCAAACGCCTTCATATTCTATTCATAATTTAGTAAAATTATCCACAAGTCATTTTTGACATGTACGAGTCAACCCTGCCTCAATCTGAGACATGTTGTGGCCGGTACCACTGAAACTGTCTCACTTTTATTTGTAATGGACATGATTTTAATTCAAAACAACAACATGCATATGGAAAACCAACCAAACGCTTTCTGATTGCACTGATACTTCAGGAAAACGATCCATGGGTCATTTGTGACGTGTAAGAGTCAACCCCGCCTCAATTTGAAGCATGGTGTGGCCAGTATCACTCAAAGTGTCTCTGTTTTGTTTAAAATGGACACTGTTTTAAGTAAAAACATTAGACATTCAGAAAATTGACCAAATGTATTCTGATTGTGTTGATACTTTAGCACGAGGATCTATAGGTTATTTTTGATGTGTACGAGTCAACCCCATCTCAATCCGAGGTACAGTGTGGCCGGTACCACTCAAAGTGTCTCACTTTTATTTTGAAATGGACAACATTTTAAGTGAAAACAACAACTTGCATACAGAAAACCGACCAAACACATCTAGATTCTATTGATACTTTATGATAACATTCCATGGGTCATTTTTGATGTGTAAAAGTCAACCCCACCTCAATCCAAGGCACGGTGTGGTTGGTACCACTGAAACTATCTCACTTTTATTTGAAATGGACAGGATTTTAAGTGAAAACAACAACTTGCATACAGAAAACCGACCAAATGTATTCGGATTTTGTTGATTCTTTAGCACAAGGATCCATGTTCCAGCCTCTCACAATCCACTTCTCATGTTAGGAACTCTTACCCCTATTATAAAACACATGACATTTAATACGCCAATCCCATCCTTAAAAAGTGGGTTCTAGGACCAAACCAAAGTCCCTTTGGGAAACCAATACCAAAGACATAATTGAATATTCATACCCACTACCCAAAAAGGGGATTCATCTCACATCACACCTAGGAGACCAAATTAAAATTAGCCACATACCCCCTTATTCCAATTGAAAAGCCTATGAAAAACATGTAGGCTATTCTGGTAACCCATCTCATATGTCAAGATTGGCCAATGTTTCCAACTAACACATCAGGAACCATTTATACATGGATACAAAGTCATTCGAGGAATATAAAAATCCCGTGTGATTTATATAACTCATCATAGATCTAATCACATGACCACTGCCATTGTCTATCTTATGGGTATCATGATCCTTGTCCACTCTACCCAAGTTTTTCTATTGGTTTTAAGATAGTCAACCCAAGACCATGGGTAAACATCCCATGTGCTTCCTATAACATGTAGGCGTTTTCTCTTGTGTGTATTGGTGTTGTGGTTTGAGTGAGGAGTGAATTCTAAATTTTTAATACTATCATGGGTGTTATTTCTTTTCAATTATAAATTTCTGAAATCTAGATGTATTGGATTATGGCTGTATTGGTAATGAATTCTAAATTTTGAATACTGTTATGTTTGTTGGAGTATAGATGTATTGGATTTTAATTTTATATTGGTTTTATGGGTGTTATTGCATTTCAATTATGGATGCATTGGATTCTGGATTTTTTTATCTTTTGTTGTGGTTTGAGTGAGGAATGAATTTTAAATTTCTAAATTACTGAATTTTGGATGAATTTTAAAAATCCCATGTAGGATTTTGGATTCTGGTTGTATGTGTTCTTGCGGGTCATGGAGAGTTATAGGTTGGAGGTGGGTGATGGATACTATGGAGCTATAGCATATATATACCAACGATTTTCTAAACCATTGGTATAGACTTATACCAACGGTTTTCAAAATCGTTGGTATCTCCTTTTGATGTATATTATACCAACGGTTTTGAAAACTATTGGTATATCCTTTGGATGTATATTATAAAGTATATACCAATGGTTCTAAACCATTGGTATAAGGGTAAAATATACCAACAGTTTGTCAAACCGTTGGTATATCTCTTACTTTAACACACATACCAATGGTTTACACAGAACTGTTGGTATAATCCTATACCCACAGTTTGGGAAACCATTGGTATATAATATACCAATGGTTCTGAACCATTGGTAAAGGGTAAAATTCTAGTAATGATTCAAGATTCTAAACTAGATAAATACTTAACATAAATTGAAAAATTTATGCATATCTAATCTCATAATCCTAAAAATGGATTCTTTGTAGACAATTTAATAATAAATGATTCATAATGGTTTGTAATGAAAATTTGAATCATCCTAAGAATATCCCCTTGGAGTGTCAAACCAGGTGAGTAGTAAGGCCTATTTTCATGTACCAGGTTACCCCAAGTCAATCTTGGAACACCTTGTCTGAGTTTTGACCCCTAGGTATATCCATTCCAAAACCACGTTCACTTATAGTATCTAGATAGGGATGTAGTTTATAAGAATACACACATAATCTATATTTTCAAATTCTAGTATTCACTTAGATATATATCCTCAAATTCTATCTTAGGGTTCTGATCCCTAATATTAGTTTTCTAAATCAATTTCCATGGTTGTTGTTAAAATTCCTCTAATACCAACTGTAACGCCCCAACAACAATTACCCAGATCCAGTGCATTATTTTAATACATTAGCATGATTACAAGGGATCACGTCTCGAAAAACCAGTCCATTTAGAAATCTTGGAAAATTGATTACATACATGAACATTACATTACAGTTTCTAACATGAAACACAACATCAATAATCCTTTTATAATGACATTATTCCTCGAGCTTAACCCTGCATATCAATCATAATACACTTCTTTTCATCCTGGGAAAATAAAACATAATAAAGGGGTGAGCTCAGATGCTCAGTAAGGGTAAACAATTCAGTGAAAGGTATAAACTTTTAAGGAAAGATGTATAATAAAAAAATATCCTTTTAAACATAAAACTTGAGCATAATATGGTAAAACAAGTCAAACATTACCATATAAACCTGTACATGGATATTCTACTAGTCAAATAATCACATGTAATAACTAATTTCATAATGAGGGAATGAATAATGCTGGACATAATAACTACTATGTCAAAGCCTTATGCCAAGACCATTCAAAAATATTCTATCAAGGCCTTGTGCCAAGACACTAGTTTTTCTCATGATACCTATTGATGCATCAAGGGGCTATACCAGGAATTTCCCGTCACTTACTAAGTCCAATTCATTCCTCATATGAAAAGGGTGAAACATAAATATTCGTATTAAAACTAGCATAAAAAATGTCAATACTTCAAACATATACCATGAATGGTATAAAAATAGAACATCCATAGTAAAAAATATCACAACTCATTCAATAAAATATAGAACATTTTATTATAATAAATAAACCTCAATCAAGAATAATATCATATAAATAATGTTGATAGTGTTGAAAATAATAAATAATACTCTTTGAGAGAAATACCCATTTTTTATGAAATCATTTAAATGTCACACAATTTATAAAGGCTATCATTTAAAATATTTTTTTGAATCAAAGAGTCCTATACCACTTTGAAACTATTGAAAGGAATTAACATTTTAAAACAATGATGTCCATATAAACAAATACTTAAAATCATTTTGAAAACATGGACATTAATTAAAAAGATTTAGAAAAATAATTCATTAAAACATTTAAAATGATGATATATTTAAAGAGACCCTTATATAAAACGTTAAAATATTTCTTTTTATTTTTTTATGAAACATGGACATGGATGAAAAATATGTTCCAATAAATACTTATACATAAACAATATCTAATAATAATGAGATTGAGGAATTAACCCTTACCTTGTATATTCCTTTAGTAAAGGGTATATTTAACCTCATGTATAATGACCATAGTATGTTATTAAATTATACCATAAGCATATTCATATTTATGATATCATATATGAATCATTTATGACTTTATATTACCCATTTAATAATAATTTCCGTGTTAAAGTAATATTTCGGGTAATAATTTCTTTCTTTATCGTACATGTTTTAACTTGTTATTCTTGATCACATCACAGAGATCATGATTTAAATAATTCAATAATATAAAACATGATTTATATATCATATATATTCCTAATTTAAATACATATAATAGATAGATATTTGAAATGGAAACGCCATTCATGGAGACGGTAGACCGTATGTACGCATGAACGTTGTTTCTGTTTTCTTATCATATAGTATGGAAGTAAGTAAACATAATATATTAATATAAATAAATATATATTATTATATTAGAAATATTATTTTATATATCTCCTAACTAATATATATATATATTTTTTTATAAAAAAATCATGAATGGTGATCATTGAAGATGAATATCATCGCACCGTGGAGACGGTAATCTGTACATACGCACGAGCGACAATATCATTCTATTGGTGGTGAAACGGTGTTTAATTTGATGTTATATTATATAGAAATAATAATTTCTATGTTATATTACTCATTATTATAATCATCCAAATAATGTAGTGTTGAATAACATACTAAATCACAACGTGGAGACGGTAAGCTGTACATACGCACACATGGTGGCTTTTTCATTCATAGGATTGATAGAATAATGAATATGGTTGTAACATATTTATAATAAAATCTCATTATGTATAAGGTACTGGAGTTATTATTTTAGTATGGAAAAAATAAATAAAGATGAAGTAGAATTAGAAAATAACTTTGAAAAAGGTGATGAAATAATTATCAATTCTTTGGGTTCTTCCTTTTGATTTGAAAAAAAGGGATCTTTATGTCGGCGTTATGATCAAATTAAGGCATATAGGTTTTATTTAGATTAGTTTGAGGATATTTGATCAGGTTTTGGCTGATCCAAATGGCTTTGGAGTTGTGAATTTAAGAGAATGGGAAGTACCTGTTTATAAAAGAGGTGATGGGAACTTTAGGAAAATCTTGAAATATTAATTTATTATAAAATTATTTTTGGTTTATAATAGCTCCAAATGGATTTATTTTGAGTATAAGGTATGTATGGGTCTAAATCCTTTAAACCAATCGTTTTTAGACATGTTTAGATCACCATATTGACCTTATCTTTTAGATTTAATCCTTAGTTAAATAGTTTAACTTTTACCATGTCTTCTTGTATTTTTATACTACATGGTTAATATAGTTACTATAAAATTACAAGATAACATAAAGTGTTTAATTATTGACATATATAAAATTATATAAATCATTTTTCCTAATATTACATTTTTAGGAATATTAGATCATTTAATAAAATTGTATTTGTTTTAAAAACTCATTTATGTCAATTTTGATATTATTTAGTGTATGTTTTTTTGAAGTCATAACTACTTAATTACATAAAAAAATACATTTAATCACCCCTAAAATGTTATATTCACCTAGAAAATTCGTTCATGTCATATAAAGTTTCAATTTTCATTTATTTTAATATTTATAATATCAATTATCTTAATCTTTCATTAATAAGGTAATTAATACATCATCATTGCTTCATAAATAAATTTAATTATTTAATGTCTAAAAATTATATATAAAATAAAATTATGTAAGAAATATTTTTATATTTCTAATGAATATTTATAGTCGAATTTATCTTTTGTATAACCCTATGTTAAAACCAGTTTAGTTATTTAAATTTGAATTTAACACTCTTCTTTAAATAAAATATAATAAATGTCCTAATCTAACCCAAATAGATCAAAAAGAATCTTATTTTTTTTCCTAAGGTTGATTTTGGTAGAAAAATACTTATCCAATAGTATTATGACATGTGTTTGGGTAATTTTATATTATTATAATTTTATTTTTACATTTAATTATCCTATTTACTTTTAACCGTGGTAAATAAAATTCAAAAGTTTATATTCACTAAAAATTATTTGCATCCTATTGATCTAAATTTTACTTACTAATGACAGCTGTGTCTATCGGATTTTTGAAATTAAATTCACATAAGAGGTAAAATTACGTTTTATCCAAATTTGCAAATGTTCCTAGAAGGTGGGTAAAAGACGTTAAAAAGTTCAATAAAATTGTATATATCTAATATTATTATAAAATGACACAAATGACTTATGTTGGACTAATATATGTATTATGTATATATTTTAACTTTGAGATAAATTTTAATTAAAAATAATTATTTAAATGAAAAAGTCGATTTTTATGTACTATGCAGTATTTTTCACTATTCATAAAAAATTTAATGTTTTCAGAAAAATACCAAAAATTCACCCTATGCTAATTTTGATATTATGAATTAAAAAATGAAGTCTATTTTACCAAATTCAATTTTTTAGAGTTTCTAAAGTTAATTTTATTATTTTTTACAAAAAGACATAAAAAGTAGTTCTTTTAAGAAATTTGTTTTTTCTAAATATATAACTATTTTAACAAAACATATACATTTAATTATAAATATGATTCATTTATGTAAAAACATTATAAATAACATTTAAAATTTATTTTTTACTATTTATATTACAATATTTACTTTTTAAATAAATATATCATTTAAATAATTATAATACTAATGTGTTATTTCACAAAAACTCAATCTTGTGTCTAATGAAAGCCAAGTCAGTGTTGCGTTAAATATAAGATATTAAACTACATTAAAGAGATAGCATACTCTGAAATCATGGGGTGTTACATGCATGGAATGTAAAATCCAAATGAACCCTCTATTAGAGTCTTCCCATCCCAAGGAAAGCACTATTACAACCATCTCTAAAGATATAAATGAATAAAATCATTATCCAGAGAGAAGTCCCACAAAAGTAAAGCGAGTATCCTTTGATGATATAGATAGCCTTACCATTTACCTTCCATTCCCCCCAAAGGGACACCCAACCAATGAATCAAAATGAAATTTAAATATATAAAGATATAACTCAATAATAATATATTGGAAACATTAAAAAAGTTGAAGTTAATATTCTCTTGATTGATGTTGTGTACAAACTTACTCAATGTAAAAAGTTTTTAAAAGAGATGTGTATACACTAAGGATGATTATGAGGAAATGAAAATGTGATCTTAGGGAGGAACATCTAAATATTGATCCAACCTTTACTTACCTCTAAATGAAAGGATCCTGAAACATTCTCAATTACAAGTACTAAAGGAGAGTTTTTCTTTTCTAATACCATTCTTGATTTTGGTGATTCTATAAATGTTATGCCACACTAAATTTTCTCTTCATTGTAGGTTTGGGGGCTAAATACTATTATAATTTTTATTCAACTAGAAAACCAAAGTAGTGACCACCCTACTAGTGTGCTATAGGATGTTCTTTTGAGGGTTAGAAACATAATTTTCCTATTATTATTTATTTTTTAAAAATAGAATGTGATACGTGGAATGGATAGTCCCTAATTATACTAGTGAGAAATTAATCGAAACCCACCAAAACCATAATTAATATACACAATGGTAAATTATCTATGGATTTTAGTGGCGATAGTTTCCACTTCAACATCCTTGATGCGATGAAGAACCCCTCATAAGTGAATTCAACTCTATCAGTTTATATTATTGATATACTCCATTTAACCAAAGAAAATTATCTTCTTTCTCATGACCCCCTATCCGAGTTTTCATCGTTGATATACATTCTAGGTAATGATTCATGTATTGAATACTGTAATGGTCAAGAAAAATATCATACGTATTCTTTAATTAGTGGTTTCTTATATATTGAGGTTATAATTACAAACAACATAAAACCCACATACTGATAGAATAATTTTTTTTCATATTTGTTAGTATTCTTGATTTAAGAAGTTAAATTCACACTGTAAAGTAAATTTTATAGTAAATAATTTAATTAAACTAATTTTTATATTTTTATATTTAAATGAATAATTTTAAAATTATAGAATTTTATTTTGATAAAACTAACTTCATTTTTGAATTCATTATGTCAAATTTATCTTAGTATGGATTTTTTAGAATTTTCTGAAAAAAATCAATTCGTGGTGGATAGTTAATCAATATTGTTTTTTAAATACATTATTTTTTTCACCTCTTGATAAATTAATTTTTATGTAAAATTTATTAAACTTATAGAATAACTAAATTATGAAATTAAAATAAAAATATTTTATAAAAATAATTCCAAAAATTTAATTTATAATTTATTTCAGGATAAGTATAAAAATTTATTGTCAGTGCCGACATAGTAACTGTGCAACATTGGAAAATTAATATTTGATTATTTATTGATTATAATTGAGTGATAAAAATTATATTAATGAATTTATTATTAATTATTATGTATAATTGTTTTATTTGGATGATAGTTTTGAATTTTAGAGTTATATAAGATGAGTCTCATCCAAATGTCGGTGCAATGCGTACACAAGGAGAAAAGGTCAAATTAACAAATTAAAGAAGTTTTCCTGATAATGATATGAGTAAATATACATAATTAATGAATATAAATTATTATATTAAAACCAATTAAATTATATTTATGAAATTAATTTATTTTTAACTTTTATATATGAAATAATTAACATTAATTCTTGTGCAATGTTGATGCAGTGATTGTGAAAATAGAAGAAAAACAAATAAAATGATTTTAATTAAAATTATAAGAACCCTTAAATGAATCAAAAATTGAATAAATATATTTTTATGTTTAATATTCAAAACATATATTATTATAATTCGAATTTGAGACCTTTTTAAACACACCTGTTTAATTTTTAAAACAGTATAATATTTTATTTAAAAGGATTTAAAGTTGTTCACACTATAGTTTTTAATAATTATAATATTTTAGAAAATGGTTTTTCAGAAGTATTTTTCAAAAATAAATATTCATTTGAAATATAATAAATATATATTCTTCATGAAAATTTATTTTTAATTTTTAGGGAATAAATAATTACCTTAATGGATTACACAATGATGATGTAGTAATTATTTAATTAATGAATAAATCAAATAAATGGTATTAAAAAATATTAAAAAAATATAATTTGAGTTTTTTTAAGGTAATTCATGAATTATATATATTAATTTGATATGTCTAATATATAATAAGAATTTTTTTTCTAATTTAAACTAATTTTTTTTAATGTCACAATTATGAACAGTGTTTAAATTGACAAAAAATATTTTTTTGAATAAAATATTTCATTAACATATTTAAAAATAAATAAAATATTTAACAAGGTAAAAAATGATAATATTATATCTAAAATTTGATCCCATTTAGATTTTAGACCATTTAGAAGTCTTAAAACCTCTATTTGACTAATTATATTTTAATATTTTACGTAATTCATAAATTTACCCTCACCTAAAATATGAAAAAGGACTCATTCCATAAATTAATTTTATCACTATGGGCCATATTTATCAACTATATTTTTACAACTTTCCTCATCCTCATCCCTTTCCACATTATAGTGTTTTTGGTCTCATAAAATGACCAATTCCAAGAGCCTTAAGAAGGTTCTCATGGAGAAAAGATTCATGAGTTAAATTCATTATTTTTCTCTTTTAAATTCTTTCTCACTTCTATGTTATCCTTACCCCTTATAAAAGGTTTCACAATAACTACAATATCATATATATACTATTATGTTATTTTTTTAATGATATATTCAACTTCAAATGTCTTATTTTTTTTATTTTATTCTTAAAAACAAAATCGTCGTTTGTGGTGTATCAATTCACCACCTTCGTAGATGATGAGTTTTTGTTTCCCAATACCACATTTATAACATGTTTAAATTTAATAATAATTATTTAAAATTACACTCACATACACACAAGATATATGTATATATATGTGTGTGTGTGTGTGTGTGGGTGTGTGTGTGTGTTTGTGTGTGTTCTCAATTCTGTAGTATTATTCCTATTTGTAAAAGAAGTCCATAATAAATTGACCATGGAAACCATGAAAATAACACACCCAAAACAATGGAAATAACAAAATATTATTAATAAATGGGTAGAAATCTGTTATAAAAAGACCATAAAAGGTATTATAGATATGAATATAGTTATTTAATATATTAATAAAACTCTTTAAACCATTATACAGGAGGTTTGAACACTTTTTAAGTAAGATAAACCCAAGGTAAAGGATTCTTATTTTAAAATCCTCTTCATGTTTTTTACAAACTTCAAAAAGAATGTTTTTTACGACATGAGTGCATTTTACCTCTCTTATAATTCCTTAATGTTTTAATGTTTTTTTACAATATTAATTTGTTATGTTCAAATAAAATGTTTTTCTTTTTATGTGCACAATATTCTTTTAATAAATGATTTTTCTCAAGGAATGATTTTTATGATGCAAGTATTCATGTTTTGTGATTATGTTCTTATTATTGGAAATTTTTTATAATTATGGGTAGTAAATATATCTCCCTCTAATAAATTGGGTATTTTTATGTTTTAAGTTGACCGTAATGGTTATTCTAAGTGTAATTGAGATGGTTACACCATAAGGTAGCTGTGTGTGTTACATCATAAGGTATCCATGAGGGTTACATTGTAAGGTAGCCTTGAGACTTAAAATCTAATGTTATAGAGTGTTGAGGTTTGATTAGTCCTCAAGGAAAATTCATGGAGAATTATCATTCAATGTGAAATTAGTGTCAGGGATCTTATAAATCATTTATTTATGTTTTCTATGTTTTATGGAAATATTTTGTTTTCACAAAGTAAATAAATTTTTTGGGTGAGAAGTATGTGTTTGTGAAAATGATTTCATATGTTTATAAGTATTCATGGAATAATGGTTCCATTATTTTTTATGTCCCTTGCTAATCTTTCTGTGAGCATCCAAATTTTTAAAAAGTTTATCATAGGGTTTTAAGGATGGGTAAGGGAAATGATGAATCCAAGATGAATGCTATGAAGTTTTTTTATAAAAAATTTTATTTTTTATTAAAAAATTAATACTATAGAAAAAATTGATACTATTTTAGTAGCATCGCATTTGTATTCTTGTGGGTTGTTATTTATGAGTTTTGACCTATTATCTAAAACTCTAAACTAGAAAGATCTTTTTGAATACATGAAAGTGAACTCTAGTTGAATTAATTGGATTATTTAATGTTTAAGGCTGGGTCCTTATAGTTGGTATTAGAACATGGGTTAAATAACTTTTTGAGTATGATAATGTTAATAGAATACTATTAAATTACATTTACATCATGTTTAAGTTGAAATTATATAGAATTTGAGGATTAACATGTTGCTTCATCTAAGATATGTCTATTCAGAATGGTTTTCCGTAGAAGAAATAGGGAAGTTGGAGTAGGAAGGGACCGACTGAATGATATCCTTACAAATTAACAACCTATAATGGTGGGAATTTAAACCGATATGTTTGTGATAGTAATATATCTATATACACAAGCTATAAATGGTGGGGGAATCTATAAAATAGAGCAACTAGAGCTACCACAAAGGAACTTGACAATAGTGGAAAATTTGATGAGGCAACACCATCCTACTTTCAATGGATCATTTCACCCAGTGGGGGATGAAGGGTATATTAAAACCCTGTAAAAGATATTTTATGTCATGGGGTGTCAGATAACTAATATTATTCTTTCCATTTATCATTTATAATGTGTAGCTGACAAGTGGTTATCAATGGTCATGAATATCAGGGATGGAAATGAGATTGATGTCTTGGAATAAGATGAATTTAAGAATATTTTCTTTGAAAAATATATTAATTAGGTTGTTAGACTTAGGATGTAAATGTAATTCCATGAATTAAAACAAAAAGAAGAATATTCAGTGGCTGTGTATAAAGAAAACATCACCCTATTGGAAAAATATTCTCAAAATATTGTTCAAGATATTGGGAGTAAAATTAATCATTTTTACTCTGGATTTAAGCTAATATATCAAAGGAAATTGGCTTACCATGAATTAAAAAGTTATGAGAAACATTTTCAATGTGTTGAGAATGTAGAAATGGAGTTTTCTAATGATCAAATGCACTCTAAATACAAGTAGAAGAATAGGTATAAATGGAATGAAATGGGTAAGAGTCAATCAAATAAATCTGAAAGTAAGAAAATCTAGTTTCCTATTTGTGGGATGTGTGGTAAAAAGCACCCTAGGGAAATGAGTTAACAAATTTTGGAAGTTTTTTCGATGTCGTATGTTTGGACATATTACTTGATATTGTAATGAAAATGATCATATGTTTAATTATGATAAGAAAACTATAAAGTGTTTTAAATTAGGTGAGATGAGGAATTATGTACATACACACCAAAAGAAGGATCTTGAATGATGGGATGAAACTAGACTTGAAGAAGAAAGGTTTAGTGAAATCCTTTGTGAGTACTTAAATAGATTTTTTTCCATCCAATGATGTGTTATGAGGTAAATTGTTTGTTTACTTAGATTTTTCTAATGTATTGTTTGATACTGGGTAAATAAATTTCTTTATTTTTGATAATTTTTTTTGGTAAATTGGGAATTTCACCATAAGAAATAAAACTAGAACTTATAGTGAAAACAACAAGGGAAAATATTAAGGAAAAACGAATAATAAGAAACTTCCTATTGTATTCTGTGGAAAAAATTACCTAAAAACATTATTGTTTTTCCTTAGTAGAGTTTGAAATTATTTTCGTTATTGATTGCATTACTTTTGTATCGTGGTAAGATTTATTATAGAGAAAAAGATGTTTTTTTCATAAAGAGTTTTAGTTTTTATATAATAATGAAACCATGCCATTGATAACATATCAAGAAGATAAGAAACTGTTAAAATATGTAAATAAAAGTTATCTTGCACATATTGATGGAAATAAGGGAACTACTTAGATTAATGATGTGTTAGTGGTAAATGAATACCTAGATATTTTTTAATGAGTTTATTAGTGTTATACCTGATTAGGAAGTTGAATTTACCATTATATTAGTTCCTGAGGCTAAGATAATTTCAAAACCCCCATATCGAGTGGCTCAAGTGAAACTTATTAAATAGAAAAACTAGTTGCAAGAGTTTTTTGATAAAGGTTTAATTCATCCTAGCACTTCACCACGGGGTGATGTAGTTTTTTTTGTTAAAAATAAAGATAGTTCCATGGGGGGTTTCATTGATTTTTGATATTTGAATAATATTAATATTAAGAATAACTATCCATTGCCTCATATCGATGACTTGTTTGATCAGCTCCAGGGTGCTCGGTATTTTTCCAATAGTGACTTGAGATCTAGGTACCATCAGGTAAAGGTGATGGAGGATTACATCCCGAAAATTGTTTTTTGAACTAGATATAGGCATTTTGATTGTGTTTTTATTCCTCATGGTTTTTTGAAAAAAATACCCTATTGTATTTATAGATCTTATTAATATAATATTCTATGAATATTTGGATATGTTTTTTTTCTTGTTTTTATTAATTACATTTCAGTTTATTAAAAAATTTATGAGGATCATCAAATAAATTTCAGGATTGTCATAAAAACTCTCAAAGAGAAAAATTTATATGGAAAATTTTGAAAATGTTATTTTTGGTTGCAAAAAATTTCATTCCATGGGAACATTTTCAACAAGGATGGAATAAAATTTCATACCTCCAAAATAGAAGTAGATGATGAATGTCCAAGACTTAAAAATATCACTGAGATTTATAGTTTTCTTGAATTATCAGGATATTATACAAAGTTTGTTATGAACTTTGCATAGTTATCTAGCCCATTAACTATGTTTACATGAAAAGGGGTTAAATTTAATTGGATAGAAGAATGTGATGTTTTTTTAAGAACTGAATAAGAGATTAGAAAATTCTCTAGTTTTGGCCCTTCCTTCCAGAAATGGTGATTTTTTCATCTATGGTATTGCTTCATTGAAGGTATTTGGATGTATTCTGATATAGAGTAATTAGGTAATTGCTTATGTTTCACGGTAACTAAAATGTGATGTATTAAACTATCCCACATAGGATTTTTAATTAGAATCTATGGTTGTCTCTTTAAAAAATTTTAGGCATTATTTATATTGAGAAAATTTTGAAATATTTATCGACCATAAAAGTTTGAAGTATATAATTACTTAGATGGAAATGAACAAGAGGAATAGAAGATGGATAGAATTGATAAAGGATTATGATTGCACAATAAATTACCATCCTAGAAAATAATACAAAGTGAGTGATTCCATGAGTCTAAAACATCATTCTATATTAACTATGTTATATTTGGAAAATGACCCCTTGGTTAATGATTTGATGAATTTTGGATTTTAAGTTATTGGTGAAAAAATTCCTCAATTATGTTTTAGGTATCAGTGCAGTCAACACTCTCAAACAAAATTAAACATGTTCTGAAAGAATAATATGAGATAAAAAAGTTATAATTGGTTAATAAAGGTATGTTTATTTAATTCAATATTGATGAATATTGCGCCGTGATATTTTTAAAGAGATTATGTGTTCCATGTGATTACTAGCCTAATAAAGAATTGGTAAGTGAAGACTACAGTTCTATATTTTTAGTTCATCCTAGAAGAACTAATATGTATAGAGAACTTTGGGATTATTACTAGTGTGATTTAATTAAAAGATATATTAATTATTTTACGGTGAAATGTTTGAATTTTCAATAGGTTAAAGTAGAGCGACAACTACCAAAGGGGATGCTTCATCTCTTTCTAATGGCAGAGTGGAAATGGGAAAATATATCTATGGACGTCATTGTGGGACTAAAAAATACTTCTGAAGGTAACAATATGATTTGGGTTATTGTTGATTTACTGACTCAATCTTCACATTTCCTTCCCATTCAACATACTATGTCTTTAGATCAACTTTCTCAACTGTACCTCAAAGAGATTGTCAGGTTACATGGAGTTCCTCTCTCCATTATATTTAACCATGATCCCATGTTCACTTATTAATTTTGGAAAGGAATTAAATATTCCTTAAGAAATGAATTAAATTTCATTACTACCTTTTAACCTCAATCTAATGGAAAACTAGGGTGAACTATTGAGACATTACAGAATATGCTTTGTGCTTGTTTGATGGACTACCAAGGAGTTGGGATCAACATATTTCATTAGTTGAGTGATAAAGATAACTTTTTTCCATATTTTATATAGTATTTAAATGTTTATAAATGCACTATAGTATTATTTTATGGGAAATTGCGTCATTTTTAGGTTTTTTGTATTTTGAGATTAAATGAAAAAATGGCCTTATTTTTCAATTTAATAGCTTTATTTTTTTTATTTTGGCTATAAAATTTTCTAAATGGAATAAAATTATGAAATTATTTTTTTAGGATTAATTAAATCTTGGGACTCATTTCATCCTTTTGGATCCAAAGCTCAATCCAAAAATTGAAGGCCCAAAATTAGCTCACAATCAGGGCCTCAAAAACTATAAAAAAATCTGGAAACATTTAAATATGATCTTATATCTAGAATTGTGACAAAAAATTAATGATAAAATTAGAAATGGATATGGATAATGAATTAAATAAAAACATTGATGAATGTGGACCCACATTAATCTGTTGGTTTCAAAGTCATAATGGAATTGGAAGTTGATGTTTTGGAATATGAAGAGTTTGTATAGTATAATTAAATGTCCAGATTCAATCATACATAACTCCATATAATGGAAAATGTAGCTAAAATTTTGGGGTAGGATAAGGGAGATAAAGTGGAATAACTTTTATGAAGGAAACTTTCTAATATTCTACCATTTATTTGGACTTCCATGTGCATTCTTTCGAAGGTTGAATTTTGAATGCGATTTTATCATCCATTTTTCCTATAAAAATGTGTCTCACCTCCCATACCAAATGATATCCATTTAAAGGGGGAAAGGTGGAGTTTATTTTATATTCTAGTTATTTATATTTTTAATATATATTAGTTTATATATTCTTCTTCTTATGTTCATTTGTCTCCTTCTTCCATGTCTTTTTAATTTTTGTGTTTCTACCATCGTGCATATTTCATCTCCATGATTTTAAAGAACTAACACTCACCATTGTTCGAGGGGGTAAGTAGTGGTATTTTATTTTCACGTGATTTAATGATTTATCAAGTTTTATTCTAAGGATTTATTAATGGTTAAAATGATTGTGGTGAGTATTCTACCCACTTTCTCTACTACTGTCTTTTTCCTCCTTGTTCACTCACTTTCCTTATTGTTTCTATCTAATTCATTCAAATGGTGGAGTTTTTATTGTGAGTTAATTTGGAAGGGATTACTCCTACATACAGAGGTATCAATTGAGGTTAACAACATTTGAATGAGAGGGTATGGAGTGGTGGTCTTTATCTTCTCATTTAATAACACATTGATATATATTTTGAAAAACAATGATAATACCACAACAAACCTACGAGAGAAACTGTCTTCTTCTAATAAATTATTTCTATCTTTACTTCCTTTTAATTCATTTTTTTGTATTTTAATATATATATACATATTATATTATATTTCATCAATTTTTAGTATCAATCCCATTATATATTATTTAGATTATTAATAGTGATAATTGAAAGACGGCGTGTGTAAGTGGACTCCTCATGAGATCGACCCTTGTATGCACTCTATATTGTATAATTAGCTAAATCAAATATTTACTAGGTTAAAATGACTAAATACCTATTTTTTTTAATTTGGATTCTTTTTTGGAGAGGATAAGATCTTGCACACATTTTTTTTTCAAAAAAATAAAAAACAAAAAAAAATTAAACATTTCAAAATAAACAAATAAAAAAAGTACTTAATTGTATATATATATATATATTTTAGTCAAAATGGATTATTTCTATGATTTTTTTAGGATTGGAAAAGTGATGATCTATGTATCTATGGAGATTTATTAAATAAACAAGGTGATGAAAACCTTAGGAGAATGGAAGAGATGATAAATCAAATGAACAACCTTTCTTCCTTTATTCATGAATCCAATATACAATGACCGGAACAATAACAACAAAAGTAAATTGATCTAGATGAGATAAAGATTAATCCACCTAAATTTGAAGCTGAATATCCCAAGTTATACTTGAATATTTAACTTGAATATCTAATCATCTCCCCTAGTCCATTACTTGAATAGGTTTCTAAAGATGTCATTCCATCTGATACTACTATTAGAGCACAACATGATTATAAAGAACATTGGTTAGATTTTGTTTAAGAACAAATGGTATGTGATCCTACCATATTTTTTCATAGAATATTAAGCTCTTATATACCTCTCTCTTTCTTTAGAATAATATAAATATAGTCCCCCCTGCTAATATGGAGTCTCCGGTGGTCTTTCCTAAAGAGAATGAATTTTAACTTTCTTTACATGAAAGGGAATATTTATTTATTGATTAATCATTATTTAATATTATTTAGTTTAAGTTATTTTCTGAATTCACTTGTGATAAAATTTATGATGTAGTGGAAAATAATAAGACCCTATATTATGTCATCAAAGTTGTGTTAAAGGAAGAGGAGGACCCATTATTTATCTTTCCCCCATCTTCTACTCTGTACCATATTTCAATGGGGGAGGAGCTTTTGTACAATATCAATGGGTTCCTCCATGACCAGTGTGGGATAAGGGTCATTGGATGTAGGATTTGGTGGTTTCTAAGAAAGAAACACCATCCACCTTTAGATTGAGGTCAAACTGCTGCAACTACCAAACTAGGGGCTGTAAAAACCTAGCACCCTCTTAGGGGTCAAACCAAACACTATCCCTTTTCATTCCCCTTTCCATCTCTTTTTCTATCATTTTCTCATTTTTGTCATTTTTTTAATTTAGTTTTAATGTTTTAGATTATAGGATATTATCTCAAAGCTCCCAATGTAAAATAAATTCAGGTTATATCTTTCTTTTTCTTTATTTTTTCTTCCCTTATATTTATTTTTTGTTGAACCAAAATGAGGGGTAGTTAAATTTAAGTGTGGGGGAGTATCAGCCTTCTAGCTATTATTTTGTGCTTATTTTTTTCATTATAAAGGAAAATTGAGATTTAATTAATATTCTTATCATTTTCACACATTAATTTATTTTGAGAAAATTGAAACGATTTTTGAATAAATTAATTTTAAATGATTTTTGATGTGATAATTTATTCTTGAATGGGATTTTCAAGAATTTTTATGAGTTTGAACGATTTTTGAAATCCATTCCCATGAAACACTGAATCAAATTATTTTTTCCAGTCCTATGATGCATTCTGAATCACTTTGATATATTATTCCCAATACCCACACTTTCTTGAGGGAAATGTAGATTATTAGTGAGACCTAGAATTTGTGAATTTTCTCTTTTGAAGATTTTGATTTCATTGAATGTTTTTGATAAAATTGAGGAATCTATTTTTCTGGACACATATTATCTTGGGACCCACCCTTACATCTATCCTTCAGTATCCCATAGATTCCATGAATTTACTTATAGGTTCAAACCACATTACAAGCATATTTTTCCTTACCTACATGCACTATTGGTATTTTTGAATGGATATTTCAAGTTTGAGTGTGGGGGAAGGTACTTTTCGTGTTTTTTAGGGATGAGTTTCATTTTTGGGTGGAGTGAGGTGTGTGTAAACATTTTTGGTAGTGGATAACTAGAAAATTGGCCATGAGTAATCCTTTCATTGTGATTTATTTGTTTTATCATGTTCTCCATAAAAAAAGGAAAATAAAAATAAAAAAATGGAGATGAGTTTTAATATTTCACTGTAATTTTTTATGACTCATTTCCCTCTCCAAAATAAAGTGCATGAATTTTCATTCAATCATTGTATTAAATTTTTATCTCATCCTCCAAAGAAATAAAAAAAATAAAGATGTTCCTTTCTAGAGGATTACAAAAAATAGAGAATTTGGATAATATCATTATTTGTAATAATTTCATAGATAATATAACATGTCCTAAAAATGGGGTTGGTTTTGTGTTTCACATTTTAATACGGTATTGAGTGAGTAATTTCTTGTTTTTTTACTTGATTATTCATGCATTATACTTAAGATCCAAAACACATCTTTTCACCCTTAAAATTTTTTAATCATTTTTCCCACCTACCCAAAGCCACAAAATTAACCTAGAAAAGGACCTCAAGATTGAAAATATTTTTATGTCTCATGGTGTGAAGAAATGAGAAATGCCACAAGACTATAGTGATAAATGTATTTTCTAATTATGATCACAACTCCAGATCTAATTTCTATTGAGTGAAGAGTAACATAAAATTCTATGTGAGGTAGGTTATGATTGGGACACTGATGGATTTATACGGTTGAAAAAAATTTAAATTTGAGTAAATAAAAGGAAATAGATTTTTTTTCCTATAATATACATGATAGAATTCTATTTTGGATAAGATCATGGAGTTGTTCTCATTTTTGATTATAATGTGGATTTTGATTTGGATATATGATGATTTCCTGAGAGTGAAATGGTTAAGTGTAGAGAAGTGATGAATATAACATTTTTGAATATTTTTTACTATATTTAAATGTTTATAAACCCAATATACTATTATTTTATGATCAATTTTCACATTTTTGGGTTTTTTGTTGTATTTTGAGCCTAAATACAAAAAATGGACTTATTTTTCAATTTTACTACTCTATTTTTGTTCTGTATTTTGGACATAAAATTTTCTAAATAGAATAAAATTGTTCAATTTTATTAGGAATAATAAAATATTTTCAATCATTTCATTCTTATAGATACAAATTACTATCCAACAATTGGTGGCCCAAAATCAACAAACAATTCAGGTCTAGAAAACTGTGTATAGATCTAGACATATTTAAATATGAGATTATATCTAGACCTAGGATAGACCATTGATGCTGAAACTAGACACAAAGCTGGATAATGAATTAAATAAAAACTTTTTTAAGGTTTCACTGTGTTTAAATGTTGTTTTCAAAGTCATCATGGCATGGGAAGATGATGTTTTGGAGTATGATGAGTATGTCTGGTAGAATTAAATGTACAGAGTCAATCTGCAATAACTCCTTCATCCGAGCAAAAATAAATCTGAAATTTTTATAGAGGATGAGGGAGATAAAATGGATGAAATTTTATAAATTACACTTTCCAATATCCGTCCATTTATTTGTACATACATGTGAATACTTTCAGAGGTAGAATTTTGAGAAAGTTTTTTTCATTCATTTTCTCTATAAATATGTGTCTCACCTCCCATAAAACTCCTTACTCTCCAAATAAAAAAAAATAAAATCATGAATTTTAATTTTCCTCTTTAAAAATTACAATTCCTTTCCTTCCTTTAACTTAATTTTTTTAATTCATCATTAATGAAAATTTCACTTAAAATATAACTCCCATTAAATTCTTTTCATTTATCACTCAAGGTAATAAACATAATGGTGTTATTCTCATACCTCAAGAACATGTCATTTACCATAGGCTTTTATGGAATTTTGTATATTCACCACATAAATATAGAGATCTAAATTATTCATGAGGTATTTTGATTAAAGATAAAATATCTCTAAGACCTAAGGTTTGTAGGTAATGAATAAAATATGGATAAAAAATGGATGAATATAAATAATAATACATGATATCAAAAGATAATATCAATTAAAATACTCTTACAATAATAAATATGTTATATCCAAACTCCCAAAATTTCAAAGTGTACACATGATACAAAAAAGAAAAATTAATTAATCTCCCTCTCTTGATTTTTTTATTTTTTCTTTTTATTTTTCTTATTTTTATTTTTCAAAATTTATTCTTAAGAAAAACATCACATCGACATCCTATCCACAAATGATCAAAATATCATCGATCTGCCAATGATGATTTTTGACCCTTCCAAGACACAAACCAATTTTTTTTCTTTTGTTTCCCTTTCACTACATTTTTTGGTGCAAGAGATGTGAATAATATAGTAAAATTAATATTAACATGGAATCTCCCAAAATATAAACCTCCCCCCCAAATTAACCCCATTAAAGTACTTCCCCATCTTCCTTAGTAAAACTACCCCTACACTTATTCTTTTAAATATGATGAAACACACTCCAAGTAATATAGGAATGAATATAATCAACTTAAAATGTGTATCATTTCCTAAAAAATTCATTCATGTATTTTATGGAAAAAATTAGGATTCAATGTTAAGGTGAGACCAAGGATAAAGAGTTGAATAATAAAATCCCTCAATCATAATAAAAGTTACTCTCTTCAGTTATAGATTTGATAAGATCCAAATTAGGTTCTATAAGAAAACATTCCCAAGCCTCTCAAGAAATTTACTATTAAAATAATGTGAAATATAGGTGTATAAATCCTCTTATTAAAGACAAAAAAATCATTGGAACAATTATATACGGAAATTCATAAAAATAAAAAACCAATAAAAAAATATTTCATAAATTCAAAACATTCAAAATCTAAGAATAATTTGATTTTTAAAAATGAACATATTTTTAAAAATCATTATTTTTTAAATTCATAATCATGTAATCAAATTCACTCATTCAACCTTTTTTTACTTATCTAATCATGCCAAAAGTGAAATTTATAACAAGGAATAATGGTTATATTAAGTAAATTATGTCTCCAAGATCGATACTAGAGTGAAAGAGTTCAATGAGGGGCATGAAATTTATTATAAATATTAATAATAGTTTTAAAATTGTGGGGGTAAAATAAAATAATGAATTGAAACTCATAATACACATCTAATGGTCCTTCAATTCGGGTTTCCTGGGTTCTATTTATGGAAGTTCACAAAATTAACATTATTCTAATGACATGAACCACCTATAGTATAACAACCCAAGCATGATTTATATGAATATTACCTCTTTTTAGATGAATATTAATTAAAATTTAAAAATTCACACCTTAGGGCTGTAATTTTTTAGTGCCTTTGGAAACATGGAATACATTTTTCTAATTTTGAAAGATCATCAATATATCCCATAAAGATCTTCCCCTTCAGTACTTCTACATAAATGATTTATTTATAACCTGAAGAATGGAAATATAAGAAAGGGTGATATTAGATGATTAGTATGGGTAAGAAAACAATATATAAACATATGAATATAAAAAAACAGGAAAATAAATTTTGAATATCGAAATCATGAGTCATGAAATAAATCTTAGTAGTTTGTAAGGTATAAATCCTAAAGGAACATTATCCATAATAACATAGAATTTGCATAAAACATGAAATTGTGGAAAAAATAATAAAATGAAGTAATTTACATATTAGTCAAGGCTCATATCCAACACCATCATAGAATAAAAATTCTATTACTGAACCAATTTCACTCCTCATTTCATCCCTGTATTACTGAACGAGATATATTTTCCATTTCAGCCCTATATTACTGAACCATATTTGCTTTCCATTCCAGTAATGTCTATCTCATGTGATATAAATCTTTTCTTAATAAATTTTAGGGAGATATAGGTCCCACCCATCTCATAATAAAATCATTCTTACATGTTCCACAAAAACATAAACTATTCATCATAATATAACCAAAGTAACATAAATGGGTTTCTTAAACATCATTCCATCATAATCCATATAATATAAATGGATTTCATAAAAATAATTCCACCATAAACACAATAAAATAAAATTAATAATAGGGATATAAAAATAACCCTATGTCATCTTATATAAAAAGTAATTTTGACAAAATACTTGAAATTAATTCTTGATGAAAATATACTTTTTTCTTCAAAAACATTTTTTTCTCAAAATGCCATAAAATTTTAAAAGAAAAGAATTTAATTAAAAATATACTTTAAATAAAATAAAGGATGCATAATGAAAATAACGTGTTATTAAAGATAACAATCCATTGATGCCGTATAAGTTAAAAAAACATTCTCCTTGTACCTTTGCTGGAAAAGTAAAAAAAGCACCTTGTATCGAATAATGACCAAATATCAATTTCATAAAATTTAGTAAAAACTCACCAATTGGTAAAATTTATTTTAAAAAATTATAGATGAATATAAATAAAATTACATATTTAGGTAACATGGTTGTGGATGATAAATATACCCCAGTAAATAATTATGTATAAACAATCTCGAATAATAATGAGATTGAAAAATTATCCCTTACCATAGGTCTGATATCCTTCGTATGTATCCAATGACCAAAATTTGATTAAATGATAAAACATAATCCAGTTAAACTTTAAAACCAATTAAAAATAAAATCAAACTATATAAATAAATTATATGAAAAGGTAGTTTTAAATTAAAATGTAGTTTTTTTCACTATTCATTAAAAAAATGAATTTTATCAAAAAAATAGCAAAACATAAACAAAAGTAAATTATTATTTCCTTATTTCATAGAATAAGTTTAGTTTTTCAAATAGAATATATAATAGTGATAAAATATATTAAAAATTGGTGCACTATCAAAAGGTGACAAAACTGCATTTTTCGAAAAATACTTCTTTTATCTAAAAAAATGAATTTGTTCTTATATCATGTATAGAAAATACATAACATGATTTTTAATGTTATATGAAATTAAAATTTTGGTTAATAATATTTTTAATGACTAGTTTATATCCCATTAAATAATAATATTTTATTAATATATCATTGTTTAGTAAAACTTGGTATTTCGTACAAGGCAAGCTATCAAGGAAGGTCGCCCTTGTGTATAATGGAAGCCAAGTCAGGGTTTCATGTAGTGAATTATTCCTTTGGTGTTTAATATAACATAACATTAAAATTTTTCTTTTATACATTGATCAAAATATATACTCAGAGTTGCGTGTATCATACGCTAACTCGATGTTGCGTGTAACATATGGCAAGTGGGTTTAATGTGAAAAGAATTTTTGACTTAGTGCATTGCAAGATATAAATGAAAATATTAATTTATCTGAAAAAATTTTCCATAAAAAGGTGTTGTGTTTCATTCTACCCCCCCCCCCCAAATTAAATTCTCCCTCGAAATTCATCGGGGTTATAAAAAGTTTACTACTTTAATGTTTCTTTCATGGAAACCCACATTGTAAAAAGGTATACTAAAACATCATTTTAAAAGGGAAACATTGAAAAATAATAGTTACCAAAAGTAACTCATCACTGTATTTCCACATAGGAGAACATATTTTGGAATTGAAAACATAGATATGGAAGAAAAATTGAACCATAAAGTTCTAATGGTGATTGATAGAGAAAAAGATTTTGAGAATGTTAACAACCAAAAATCCATAAATTTTCAATGATTTAAGGGACCATCTAATCAATCGGATAAGAAGGTATTAAGATAACATTTTTGGTTTTCAAGATCCATTCTTGGAAGTTAAATGAAATGAGAAGAAATACTTACTTTATTTCATTATAATATCACCATTGGTCATTCCTTTAAAAATTTCCACTTCACATCTTATTCAAATAAATAAAGTTGATTTCGTCGTTCCTGAAGTGTTAGCAAATCATGTGATCCATAAATAGAATGATTGGTCATTCCATCTATCTTAAAAAAATATCAATACATATTTTCAAATATGAATAAGTCCACCTATAGTGACATGATACATTAATCTAACAAAATTTAACCATATTTTAACTTAAACTTTCCATAAATTAGTAACCTTTAAATCTGTATGAAAGCTAAAAATCCAAAATGTTAGATAGAGGTGATCTAAATTAGTTTAAAATTCGTCTCCTGTATCTCATAAATAAGTTCTTGGTTGTCACATTCCAAATATGTGAATACCTTAATCATATATTCTATTTATTCATGGTAACAACATGAACTATTTGATATCTTTATTGAAAACATGTATGTTTTCTTATTCTTGTGTCCAAAAAGATGTAATATTCATCCAAGATAACATAAACCATATGATAATAAATCCTTAACTAGTTCCAAGGTAACTAATATCATACGATTTATTTGTTCCTATCCAACATACCTTTATCTAGATATTATTATCTCAACATCATGTTCATATAAGGGTCATCCTTCCCTAAATCATGTGTTTTCCAAAAACATCACCTTATTACATCAATCACTTTTCATGGTTACCAGTACCTATCAATATATACTTTAACATAAATGTGAAAAAACACAGTGGACCACTACATAGATATGTAATTGTTCCATAATACCATAAAAATGATTCTACAACATTATTCTAGAATCCCATTACATAAACACTCAATCATGCCACCACCTGATTTTCATACTCAACATCACCAATAGTGATCGCATGTGATTTTTCTTTTTCTTTGTCCTTAAGAGATTATTGACGTTGATCATAATTTATAACCCTTATATTAGATAATTGGTTAGCATAATGCCCCATTTCCTTGCACTTTTTTCATTGAAGTGTGGGTGGTGCACTCTCTATAACCTTTTCTATATTCACATCAATACCTAAGTTTTTTCTCATTACTTCAACACTAAAAAAACTAATGACCTTATTTCCCAAACATAAAACATTTTCTTGTCCCTTAACGACAATATCCACCATGCTTCTTTCCACAATTTGAGCATAATGAAACTCTCAACTTTTTTTCCCCATTGTTTTGAGATTTTCCTTTGAACTCCATCTTCCTTTTTTTGTCAAAACCTTGAGATTGATATGTAATAACAACTTTTATATATACCTAGATAGAAAAATGAAAAACCTCTTTATAAAAACTATAGTTTATTATAGCTAACTCCATTTAAAGACTTGGTTTTACGCCACTGAAGAATCAATCAACTTTAATTTTAGGTTTGATGATAAAGCCAGAATCCTACCTTGATTGTCTTGTAAAATTTTCCACATATGTACCAACAGATTCTTCATCCTTTTTCTCAATCTCATGGAAATAATTTTCCATTTTCATTCGAATAATATGATGAAAGTACTCAATGAAGAATAAGTTCTTGAACTCATCCCATTACTTGGATTAAATTTCATCTTGTTTCCTTGTATTCTTGATTAGAGTCCACCACTGGTCTTATTTTACTTCTAAACGATGAATAACCAAAATGAATTTTTATGTTCCAAACAATTAAGGATGTAAATCATATATTCAATGGTATTGATCCACTATTGAGTAACAAGTGGATGAGAAGACCCACTAAAGTAAGGTGGACGTTGCCTCATGAAGAACTCAACATAATTTTGTTCCCTTCTATGATCATTTAGAAGTCCAGAATGATTCATAACTTGTGTAAGTATAGAGATAAGATTTTTAATTCTAGCTCCCATAAAATTTTCTTTTCATTAGGAAAATCATTTCATTTCCCATTGCATTGATCCTTAACACGATTCCTTCAGGTTATAGCTATTTTCTAAAACCCAAAAAGAATAGTGTGTGAGGAAAAAATCATACTAGGAAAACAAAATAATCAATGGGGTGTATTTTCAATCTATAAAATATTATGTTTAATCCTAGGTTATTCATGATCATTACTATAATTCTAGGACTATAACCTATAATTATACATACCCTTAGGAAATCCCTTAGAAATATCTTTAGGGATCTGACTAAAGTTTTCGCATCCTAGTTTCCAATGGTTGACTAAACCTTTCCTGTGATACTAAATATAACAACCCAGTCATGACTTATATAAATTGTACATATTTTTAGACTAATATTCATTACATTTTATAAATTCATTCCTGGGGATCTTAATAGTTTAGTACATTTGGAAACTTGGAATACAATCTTTTAACTTGTGAAAGATATTCAATATCTCCCATAAAGATCTCCCCCTTTAGTACTCCTAAATAAATGATTTATTTATGACATGAATAATGGAAACATAAGAAAGGGTGATCTTAGATTCTTAGTAAGGGTAAGAAAACAATAGATGAATATATGAATGTAAACAAACATGAATATATCTTTTGAATGTCAAAATATTGAGTTGTGAAATAAATATTACAAGTTCATAAGGCATAAATCATAAAATAAAATTAACCATGAAAACATAGCATTGGAATAAAATATAAACTTGTGGAAAAAACATAAGAAAAGAAAATAATTTCCATATTATCCAAGTATCATAGACAAGACCATCATAATGGACAAACTCCATTACTGAACCGAATTTACTTCTTGTTCTGGTCCTGTATTGGTGAACCAAATATACATAATGTTTTATCCCTGTATTACTAAACCAAATTTACTTTACATTCTATTCATGTCTATTTCATGATATATAAATATTTACCCAATTCATTGGAGGGAGATATAAGCCCCACCCATCTCATGATGAAATCATTCTCACATGAGCCACAAAAACATAAACCATTCATCATAGCATAACCCAAGGAACAAAAAATGAATTTCTTAAAAATAATTCTATCGCAATCCATATAAAATAAATGTATTTCATAAAAATAATTCCATTATAAACACAATAAAATCAAATTAATAATAGTGATAGAAACATAACCATATGCCATCTTATATGGAAAATAATTTTGACAAAATACTTGAAATTAATTTCTGAGGAAAATATCATTTCTTCTTTAAAAACATTATTTTTCTCAAAATGCCATGCAATTTTAGAAGTAAATAATTTAATTTAAAATGAAATTGAAATATTATAAAGGAATATTCATGGAAATAAGGTGTTATGAAACTGTAATAATCCATTAATCCCGTATAATTTTATAAAATATTCTCCTCATACTTTTGCTGGAAAAGTGTACATTGTATTGAATAACAAAAAAATATTCATTTCATAAAATTTTGTAAAAATTTACCAATGAGTAAAATTGAATTTAATTTTTTTAGAAGAATATAAATATTATAACATATTTAAGGAACATGTATGTGGATGATAAATATACCCTAGTAAATAATGACATGCATACAATCATAGATAATAATGAGAGTGAAAGATTATCACATACCTTAGGTCCGATATACTTTGTATGTATCGGAACCTCTTGTGTAATAATTTAAATAAATATTTTGACTTATTCTAGAGTCATAATAATTTTTATGATATCATATATGATTATATTATCATCTGTTTGTTAGTAACATTTCATTGTCACTCGTTATTCGGATATTAGCTATATATTTTTATGCAAGTTTTGTTAGATAAGTTCTTATTACACTTCTTAGGTTATAGTTATATCATTTACATAATGATATTAGTATAATATATTTCATATTTATTCATTAGATTCATGTATATAATCATGTTTTAATGAAGATTATGTGGAATGAATCACATCGAATCATGGAGATGATAGGCCGTATGTACGCATGAGTGATGGTATCATTCACTTAATGGTTAAAAAGTATTGAATTGGATGATATATTAATTATAAAGAATAATTATCATGTTATATTAATTATTTAAATCCATTATACACATCATTATACCCATCTGAATTAAGTATTTTTTAACAACAAATTACCTAATGGCATGGACACCATAAGTTGTACGTACACACACATGGTGATATTTTTAGTCTTAGGATAAATAAATAGAGGTATAAGGTTGTCCAATAATTATAATAACATCTAATCACGTATAATATACTTGATTTATTACTTTATTATGTAAAAAACATAATAATAGGAAGTATAAGAAGAAAAGAATTTTGAAAGAGGTGATAAGACAATTACATATTTTTCGAGTATCTTTTTTTTATTTTCACAAAATCTATCCATAGGATGGATTTATTACCAAAGGGTGGTCTATAGGAATAAGGGAGAGATGTTGAGAGATTATTTTTGTAGAATTTTGATGAGACAAGGGGCTTGAGAGTTGTGAGTAAGTGGGTATATGTGGTGGCCTTTTATAAGAGGGAGGAGGGACACTTTAAAAAAGTCTTAAAATATTATTTTATTATAAATTTATTTTAGATTTATAATAGAGAAAAAGTTATATATTTATATTATTATATTATTATATTTCTAAATAATCTCAAAAAATTGGTTTTATACAAGTTTAGGTCAAAAATTTAACCTTGTGTTTTAGCTTTAACCCTTAGTTAAATAAATTAAGCCTTCTTGTATTTGTATACTATATTGTTAATATAGTTACTATAAAATGTAAAGGGACCCTAAAGTGGATCATTAATTATATTTTTAACACTATATAGGTCATTTGTACTAATATTATATTTTTATGACTATTATGTCATTTAATAAAATAGTATTTGTTTTAAAAACTCATTTATGTCAATTTTGACACTATTTAGTAATTTTTTTAAAGTCATAACAATTTTATTACTTAAAAAAGGTAATATCTCATCAATAACTTGTCAATTATATCCCAAAAAGTATTTTATGGAATAAAAAATCTCAAATTACATTTATTTTAATATTTATAATAACATTTATTTCAATCTTACATTAATAAAGTAATCACTACATCATAATTGTGTCAATATTAAATAAATTTATTTAATGTATAAAAAGTATAAATAAAACACCATGATATAGGGAATATTTTTATCTTTATAATTACTATTTATCATCAAATATATTAGTTATATAACCCCACATTAAGTTTTTTAGTTAAAGGATACATGTTTATGTTATATTTCTCTTTACTTTAAATTAATTATTACAACATGTCATTATCACACCCAACTGGCTCCCAAAATTCAAATGTGCATACCAAGTATTTTATTGTTCTCCAATTACTTAGAAAATATGATTAGGACATGTTTTATGGTAGTTTTATATTATTATAATATTATTTTTACCATTATTTACCTCATTTACCCTTTAACTGAGGTAAATAAAAATAATTACTAAAGTCCCTCTTCATAATGTCCAAAAATAAAAGGGGACTATTTACATAAGTTGGAAATTATGATTAAAAATTTTAAATTTATTTTTCCAAATTCAAAACACATAATTAGAAAAAAAATTAATTTTAACTTTATTCCCGTTATCAAAACAAGAAAACATGTTTTTATGAAGTAAAAACTATCAGAATATTAACACGTGTTTATACCCAATTTAAATGTGAAATTATTTACAATGACCAAAATCTTATTAAATGATAAAAACATAATACAATTACACTTTAACACCAATTAAAAAGATAATATAACTCTATAAATAAATTCGATGAAAATGAAGTTTTGAATTAAAATGTAGTATTTTTTACAATTCATTAAAATATAAATTTTATCAGAAAAATAAAAATAATTCAAGAAAAGTATATTTTTATGTCTAAATTCAAAAGAATAATTTTATTCTCTCAAATATAATATATATAATTTAAAAAACTAGATTTAAAATGGGTGCTCCCTTAAAAGGCGACAATATTGTTTTTTTAATACTTATTTTATCCAAAAAATTGAATTTGTTCTTAAATCATATATATAAAATACATAAGATGAATTTTAAGGTTATATAAAATAAAAAATGTTTTAATAATAATAATAATAATATCTAGTTTATATCCCATTAAATAATAATATTTTGATAATATATCATTGTTTTGTAAAACTCATTTTTGCATACAACGCAAGATATCGAGGAAGGTCACTCTTGCATGTAATGCAGGCCATGTCAGTATTGAGTGTAGTGAAAGATTCCATTAGTGTTGCGTATAACATAATCAAAACTTAGTTATTTTTTACATTAAACAAAATCTATACACTGTGCTATGTGTATCGTATTACAACTCTGTGTTGCGTGTAACATATGACAAGTCAGTTTAGTGTGAAAGGAATGTTTGACTTAGTGCATTGCAAGATGTAAATTATAATTTTATTTAACTAAAAAATGGTCCATAAAAACTCTAGGTGTTTCATATAGAAAACCTATTCATTTTCCTTCCTTTCCTATTCGTGCAATGTAGATAGAGATATAAAGGTGAACCACTCATTAAATTATATCGTCGATGTAATTAAATTTAAGAAATAACAAATAAGGTTACAATGTTTCCTAACATGTTACGAAAACTAATTATTGGTAAATAAATTAAAATATAATTAATATAATGTGAATAAAATAAAGAAAATATAAGTCTTTATTTGATCCTATCAAGTGGGACTTTGGTTTTTAATACCTCCAAAAGGATAGTTCTAGTTACTATCTAAAATCTAATGGTGAATGAATGTTCTTTTATTTTGACCACCAAATGTTGTTCCTTCCAACTTGCACTTATTCCTTTTTTCAGAGTACTCCATGAACAAATCATAAAAAATCCACCACAATTTCAATGGGATATTTCTTTTAGGGTAGAGCCAGGATTAAATATGAGTCCACCCTATTGGTTGTCTCTTACTCAACATGTTCTTAAATTTATAGTGTTTTATCATAGTAAACTATATCAATTGAATATTCAAAGGAAAATTTAGAGTGTAATTTTTTTAAAGTTAATATTTGAAGAATCAATATCAAAACCTTCCCTTTTTTGTTAGAAATATTTTATAATTACATGATCTTAAAATAAATAGTCATTTCATCATTTGTTTCTTAATATTTCATACATTAAAAAAACACACACCCAATGATTGTATTAGTTTTTTTTGTTTTGAAAGCTTGGAAACATAAAAAAACTGGTTCATAATAAATCTAAATCTTTTTCCTCCTTTTTATACATGACTATAACCATTTTTTGATATATCATACTTAATACCTTTCTTTATATATCTGGAAAAAGAAACATAATAAATGGTGAGATCATAAGCTCAGTAAGGGTAAAAATGGGAGATACATAATCATAACATGAACACAAGGGTATGAGAAAATAAACATAACCTTTGAATATCATACCCTGCATATCAAAGATCATATACATGAGTCATTGAGTAAATATAGGTATTTTATAAGGAATGAATCATAAGTGATTCCAGATCATAATCCATGAATGTATAACATATAAATAAGAAATGGAATTGTAGTAGACACACATATATATAAATTAATTTCCATATCAGTCAAGGATCACTTCCATGTATATCTTAATGGAATGGGATCACTCCCTAAACCATCATAGTAGTTAAGGTTCACTCCTAAGACCATATTAGTAGTCGATGTTCACCAGAAAGGCTGTCCTAGTAGAAGAAGTCTTTTATGGAACCAAGTTCACTCCCCATTTCATCCATTTATATATAATGAGATATAAATCATTACCCAATTCATTGTAGGGAGATATAGGTACCACCCATAAAATAATGAAAACCATATATGTGTGTCCCCTAAGAACATAAATAATTCATCATAAACATAAATTAACAGTCGAAAGAATAAGGAAAGTATACATGAATCATAACCCCAGTAAAGAATAACTAACATCAAATAATGTTATCTTAAATATAAAATTGGTTTTAAGGATCATTTGAAATAATTTTTAGGAAAGTATCCTTTTCTCTTTAAAAAATTATTTTTAAATCATAAAATAAATAGTAAAACATTTTTGATCAAAATAAACATCAAAAAATAAAAATAAATATTTGAAAATAAATTTAAACATATTTGAAATCCTTTCCATTAAAATTTGTAAATGATCATTTAAAAACATTTTTGAAATTTTTTTCAGAAAACATGGCTTTTTAATAAAAAAAATTTTCGATTGAAGATAGAATTACATCAAAAGGAACTAATAATATCATGAGAAGAAAAAAATCACGACACAACATGTTAGAGGTAATTATATACACGTCATAAAATAATATAGGTGCATAACATAACATACATCTTAAAGAATGAAAATATAGACAAAATTACCTTATTGATTTTATAAATTTTGAATTGTAAACCCCATGAAAGATATATAATAAAATGTATATTTAAATACACATAAATTCATAGATAAGAAAATATGATAAATTCATGTGTTGTATATACACCACAAAAAATAAATGAGTGGTGAATATGGAATAAGTCTCATAGAAATAAAAGCGATACTAGACATCCCCTTAACTTAAGTTCGGACTTCCACGGTACACATTAAATCCTCATTTATATTAAATATAATTTTATTATACATTTACCATGTAACCATATTCATATATATAATGCAATATATGATTTTATTATGACTTTATATTACTCTTTCATCAATAATTCCATATTAAAGTTACGTTTTGGGAAATAACTGATTTGTTTTTCATACATGTTTTTACTTGTTATTATTCATATTATAACATATAACATGATTTAATAATATAATTAATGATAAAAAATTATATAAATATCATATATATTCATTATATATGTAGTTATGGTTATTCATTAAATATAGTTGTAGAAAAATAAAATACACCGTTCATGGAAATGGTAGGTTGTACGTACGCATGAACACTATTTAAATTTTCTTGTCAGATCAAAGAAAGAAAATTATATGATATATTATAATTAAAGAATCATTTTTATTTCATAAATATAATTTAATTTCATTAAAATAATCCTTAATAAATTCCATGTATATCGTGAATGAATCACTTCGCTTCGCGAGGGAGCAGTCTACCGTACACATGAACGACATTATCGTATTACCACAAAACAGAAAACATGAATTTATGTGTGATATTACTATTAAATAATCATAATAAAATAATAAAAATAATATATATCATTTATAAACTATGAATTCCTCATTATTCCTAACTTTTAAAGGTGTTAATAGATGAACCAATGACATTAGTTCGCGTGGTGGTAGTCTACCGTAGAGATGAACAATGACTACGTATCCCATTTGATAAAATTTTGTGAATTTTTAGGTAACAAACCTAACATAAAAACATATAATTATATTTAAGATACTGAGGATATTATATTAATATGAAATAAAAATAGTTTAAGTGGTGTAAGGAAAAAAATAAAGAAAAAAATTATTGTCGATGAATGTTACTTATTCCTCTGATATCTCTATTTTTTTCACCAAATAAATTCATTAGTTTAATTTATTACTAATTTAATGAATAAAGGATGAAGGTATTGAAGTTGGTATGATATTTGGAAAGGGTTCTTCTAAACCAAAGTGGATTTTGAGTTTCATTAAAATAGAATAAATATTTCATTTTATAAGAGAGGGGAGTGATACTTTAGTAATTTCTCAAACGATTAATGTATAATAAAATAAATATCAATCCTTCGAACTTAAAAAAGAAATTTATTCTATTATAATACAATATTAATTTCTAATATAATCAAATAATATATTTTATACATGTTTTGGTATTATTTTAAACCTTAACATTTATATTAGTCCTTATTTTTATATTTTGATTTTTTACTATGGGGACAACATATTCAATATTAAAATGTTATATTATTTACATATAAAGTGTAAATTGGACTGTAAATGTACAATTTATGATATTATAGATAATATATCTTCAAATTTTTTGTTATTTAATATTTTTATTTATTGTTTATAATTTTATAAAATATTGTATTTATAAAATATCATCAGTGTCAATTCTGACAGTATTCATTACTTTGAATTTAAGAAAATAAATACAGTAAGATTACATAAAAAATCATTTATACACCCCTAATATTTCATATTAATATATAAAATTCATTTATAAACATAATTAATTAAAATTTTATTTATTTTAATATTTATAATATTTTTTAATTATTATTTTTCATTAATTTAATATTTACGACATCGTCAAAGTGTAATTATTTATGATAATTATTTATTCAATAAAAATTAAAATTAAATTATCATGATGTAGATAAACCTTTTATATTTCATAATAATATTTATAGTCATAAATATATTATAGTTAACCCCATATTAAAAACATTATACTTATTAAAAGTAAGAGCGTGACATTTTGTCACTCTCTTTGTTTTTAATAATCTCTAAGTCATTTTCTAGGAAAAGTTTCCATTTAATAATTAAATTTTTAACAATTGGTGTTTAGGGTAAAATTAATTTCATCCAAAAACATCTGGAAATGTTTTAGGGTAGTTTTCTAAAATTTATAATATTTTTTTCACCCTTAATTACACGATTTACCCTTAACCATGGTAATTAAAATTAGTAAAGTTACTATTCATATTGTGCAAAAATAAAAGGGACCTAGTTACTAAATTTGTACCTTCGGATTACAAATATTTAATTTATCTTTTAAATTAAAAACATATAAAGGAATAAAATTAATTTATGATTAATCCCATAGATGGGACAAGAAAGCTGAGTTTTAAATTCAAAATGTTCAAAAGTTTACTAAATTTTTTTATCTATGTTCAATATAAAATTGAATCAAATGGCATAAATTGTATTGATGTATGTATAATTTACTTATATTTAATTTTAACCAAATTTAAAAAATAATTTAGCATTATGAATTATTTAGATGAAAAAACCATATAGAAATAAAATTCAGTATTTTTACTATTTATCAAAAGATGAAACTTTTTTTAAAAAATAAAATAATTCTACATAATATAATTTAGAAATAAATCTTAAAAAAATTATTTATTTTTTTCTAACAAATTTTATAAAAGTTTAAAATTTTAGTTTTAAAACATGTCTTCCAATAAAAGGAGGCAAAACTGTATGTCACAAAAATAAAACTTTTTATGCCTAAAAATGGGGTTATTCTTATTTTATGCCTATAAAAAAATATTGGATGAATTAATAAACATTTAATTGAATATAAAACATATAAATTTCATTATTATTTTTAACAAATATTGATTAACTTAATTTATTAAGATAAAACTCTTTTATGGGAATACAAATATTTTTTTTTCATAAAAACACATCCTTTATTTCAAATTGGTTTTTTTCATTATTTATATTTAATTGGTATACAAAGAATTAATTTCATAATTAAGTTAATAATTTTCATTCCCACTATTCCAAAGCCTTGGTTATAACAATCATGATAAATAGAATATTTTCATTCTGTAAAACCTGATCTTGCGTGTAACAAAATCTATTGAAGGAACTCGACATTGAGTGTAACATAAACCAAACAATGTGTTTCATGTACTGAAATATAAAATAAGTGTTGCATATAGTGAAATTTTAAATTATTTTTTCTTATAAAAAAATCTCAAATTTTTGTATCGTGTAACACAAGCCATCAAATAATTTAATTTAATTTGAAAAACTCAGGGTGTTACATCTTACGTATCATCTTCCTCTAGAAAAGTTACCTTAATCTTATATTATACTCACTCTAATAATCATTCAATATATTTTAGGATCTCTGTATGCTCTTCATCAGGTGCATATTCTTTTTTCTTATCTTCCTTCAAGGATAAATAAAAGTTATCCGGTTCTTCAAAATTTAAACAAGGATATGTGATACTCAATTGGATTTTAATAAAATTATAGGAGAATGAGTTTAAGAAAATATTATCTCCCTGAGTTAGAACAACTTCAATATCCTATTATATGTAAAGATCCTCTTTGAGTTTATTTTCACTATATAGAGGTAGGTAGTCACACTCAACCATGTTCTATTCAAATTCCAAAACCTAGGTGTTTTCTTCTTCCATAGCCAGTGATAGGTATAGTGGTGATGATACTTATGATTTAAAGATCTTCACATTCAGATTTACTCCAAAATTGATCTGAATCTTGTTGATATCTCATATGTAAATTAACACATGAGTCTTCATAATCACTATCCTATATCTCTTTTTGGATCTAGATCTTTATTTTGGTGGGCTGAGTATTGTCTTAAATAAGGCCTTAATTTCATGAACATCTTCATAAAAATTAGGAGAGAAAAAGGGGGACTCTTATTGTTCTTTATTCATTTATTGATAAAACATTTAAAATTCATAGGAGAAAAAAATTAGATCCATGGAAAAGGCTTCAAAAATAGGTTCCTTCATTTCCTCCCTCAGTCTTACTATAAATTCATGGAATGCCTTCTCTCCAGAATTTGGCTGCCAAAATCCTTTAACCACTCTAACAAAAATAGCAATAGTAAACTCCATAGACTAGGGTGAGTCAAAAAAATTATTAGTTTTTTATAAAAACAAAGAAAACTATATAATAAGTTAAAATAGAAATAGTGAATGAATAACCACTTGTATACCTAGAAATTATGGTAAGTTTTGACATGCCTACCACAAGGAGGTGAAAATGCTACTTTTTCCCTGTTGTAGCATAGTGGCTGACCAAAGTCACCCCACTTGAGAATATTTGTAGTCAATCAAGAATTATTCCTAATTAATTTTTATGTGTTTATATTATTCTAAAATAATTAAAAATTGAGAAGGATGAGAAATAAAAAGATAAATTGAAATGAAAATGCAATGCAATACAGAATGAATGTGGGTTAAAAGAAAGGTTTTGGTTCTAAAGATGGTTACTATGCTTCCATCATTGTTTATTATTTTTGTTAAAAATTAATTATACAATTCATCTTATCGTACATGAATTTATACTCTCTACCATGAGTGTGATGTTTATCATGCCTAGGAGATCAATTTGGAACACCAAAACCAACATGCTTCAATTGCCATGTAAGATAAAACACCTCAATCACGAATGTAATATCTCTTAATACTGGCTCTATTATATAAATTTTTCTCCCTTGATCATCCTAAACACAATCATCTAAAGAGTTTAACTGAGAAAAGAGAGGGAATGATGATTTTCTAGAAAATTGAAATGAGTTCAAATTTTTTTATCATGGTGGATAATCCCTGTACTTGTACAATTCTCTCTCATTCACCATAGATAGTTTTAAAACTTTAGAAATTGTAGCACATGAGTTTGGGAACACTATGAAACCTCACCCATGGATAGGTCTCAGGTGAGTCACTCACCATCATGAGTGTAAGATATCATGGTGTAATGAAAAAATAAAGAGGGAGAGTGATTATATTGGAAGAAGAAACACTTTAATTAGAAATATGAAATTGAAATTACATGTAAAACTAATTATAAATTAAATGTACAAAAAAACCTAAACAATATCAGCCTAATTCCCCATCATAGTGGAAGATCCCACCAATTGATTTTCAAATACCCATAGTCCTTAATTTATTGGTATCAATGGCACTTTTTTGACTTAAATAATCCATAAAGATAGTTTTTAATTCATTTCAAGTCAAAACCAAGGATCAAAGAAGATTCTAGGTCAATAGGCACATGAAAAGTCTTGAATTTGATATTTTACAGACTATAGATTTCCTGTTATAGCCTTTTATAACATGATATATGCTTTCATTATAAAACATTTAATGGCCAAGATCATGTAAATGATTTCATTATTATTTTTCCTTGTTATGAGATATATTTTTTCATGTCATAGTGTGACATATATGTTTCACACCGTGATACTGTATAATATGCTCTTGAAATATTCTCTTCATTTGTTCTTTATCACACCTCAATGTTACAAATAAACTCACATCGTGAATGATTGATTCACTTGGTGAAATGTTGTTTTCTATTAGTTTTGGATCCATTTAAATTTGATTATTCAAATATAATATATGGAATTAGGCCTTAATTGATAATTCATCATAGGACATCAATTTCATAATTCATATATTATCATTTATATCATTTCTATTCATTTCTTGTATCCAAAAATTAAAAAAAATACCATAAATATTAATCAATTAAATTTTAAAAAATGGAATTTATGTTAATGTAATAATGAATACAATTTTTCTATCATGTATATGAAAATTTCAATCTATGAATTGGGGTGAGTGAATCAAATGACCTGGTGAAGCATTACCTGATGAAGAAGTTTGAATGTTACCAAACTATGGTCAACAAAATGAATCCATCAGAAGGAGAATTATGAAGTTATCAGACCGAGGTTAATTGAACAAGTCCATTGGATGTAGAATGAATGAACATAGAATATTCATATTGATACTTTATTAGTTGACTAGAAGGTGAAATATTTGATGTTTTATCAAATAGAGAAAATAATTTCTATTATATGGAGGAATTCAAAATCACTAGACATATAAATTTATAAAGTCCATAGGATATAATTTAATAAATAAAATTGGGAGGATAAATTTATAATTTCCATTAGATGAAAAAAATTATAAAGATCTCCAAATAGAGAAAACATGAGGTTACTAGATAGATAATAAAGGTAAAATGCTATATCTAATGTAGAAAATAAAAAAGGTGAAATTGAATAGATTTTATGAAGTTTATTTGATAGAGTTTCATTCATCTTTTTACACTCTAAACATTATGATGATGTCAATATGGATGTTAAATGACTCAAAATTCATGATGGAATGTTTTTTATTATCTAGTTTGGTTTGAAATGTTCATTGATGTTTTGATTTTATAGAATTCTTATGATGGATGTTGACTTTGAATAAATTTAGGGCTTCAAAGGTGGTTTAGAAAAGAATGAGTTGAGCAGGTATTAGAAAATTAGAGTACTTTATTTCTCTTTGTTTATCATAGGAAAGATGAGTATATAATGGTGTTAAATACTTCTTTTTAATGTCATTAAAAATATTTAAATAATGAGTTCTTCTGAGAAGAATATCGAAAATATAATTTTTTGAATATATAAATTTTCTAAAGAAGAATTTATGAGTATAAGAATTCAAAAGTTTGAGTTTGGATCATAATCTTAAATATTTATAATATAAAGTATTAGATTAATACATTCATCGTATATGAAGAAGATTAAGGTTTAATATATCTGGTTAGGTTGAAAGGTTTTATTAAGACTTTTGTAAACTTGGGAAACTAGTAAAAACCATTCTTGAGTTAAGGGTGATTTGTTCCCAACATTATCAGGAATAAGGGTGATTTATTCACTACCCACATTTGTATTTATGATAGTTTTTAGTAGAAAATATGTATATATTGTGATTCTAGACACAACAAGGAGTAGGTACCCACATTTGGACTGAATATTGAAAAAAAATGTGCCTTGAATTTTATCTTTATTATCTTTTCATACAAGTGACATTGAATTAGAAATTTAAGACAATCAAAACTCTAACAAGTTGAAGAGTTTTATTTCTAGTAATAAAAAATTATAAAAAATATTACCACCAATTTAACCATCCTTCTTATTAGTTCTTCAGTTCTGATCACATCATTATAAAATATTTTTAACTTGTGATTGTATAATTAAGGAATGATTATTATTTTTTATTTATTTAAATTAAATGGGAAAAATTACAATTCAACATCTTTAACACCATTCCTTTAACCAAACCGATTTATTAGGAAAATTTCAACCATAATTACATTATAACCCAACTCTCATATTTGATATTTTATCCCTAAGTAAGAAATATTTTAATAAATGAAGTTTTAATACATGACACTAGATTCATGCTTTATTTAATCCAAAAGTGACACACTACTAGTTTAAATCAAACTGAGATCATCATTTTTCTTTTCATATAGTGCATGTGTATTAATTACATACCCAATACACTTCATCATTTAGTTTACCAACATAATATTTGAGAAATGGATTTATGATTTTCAAATAACTCTTAAAAAATGTTGTCTCAAAATTAATATAAAATTTATTGATTATGTGTTTTTGATATCCAACATTCAACCCATATTGGATTCAAATTCCATGTTATGTTCTTATGATTTTCAATTTATGACATAGCATCATTACTATTAGGTAAAACAGATAATAAAAATTTCTATCAATATATGTCAGGGATCTAAATAATATTTATTATTTAAATTCTTCAACATGTGATATTCCTTGTGTAATAAAATTTTGGGATAAACATTTTATCATATTGAAAAAGAATTTAAAAATTTGTTCAAAATTTAATAATATATCACTCAATAACATAACTTTTTTTTTCAGAAATAATTTTTGACGAATGATTTCAATGTCCTTATAAAACATCCAATAGTGTATGTCTATATCAAGTGTACCTTACACCAAATTAAGATCTCCCTCACCAATTTATACATAAATTGAATCTTAATATCAAAAAATGATAGTTTTAAGAACATATATAGTTCATATAATATTTAAATATTTTTTTGAAATGATGGTAACTTTACTAGGTTAATAACTTTACTAGATTTTAATTTTGGAACAATAATGTAATGACCCGAAATTTTGAATAAATATTGTTTCCTAATTTTATGTGTTATTTTATTTTTATACTCAAAAAAATGTTTCATTTGATGGCATGAGTATAATTAAAATGAGACTGTTGGGTATTGACTGTTATATGACCATTGGTCAATATGGCCGCTGTAAACTAAACGTTTCGATTATTGTCTCTAAATATAAGTAATCTTGGTTAATTATTATAGAAAGAAGATTCGATGGCCTCACCCAGTAGTCTTGGACCGATCGAAGCCCATCTAACAGAACTTGGGAAGGAGGTAGCACCACTGTGCTTTTCTCTGGACCAAACCCAAGGCGAACTTCATCGTGTGAAGCTAGAATGGAATTTCCTTTGCGAGAAGTTCAAACTGATAGAAATTACACCTCGTGCGATGTTAGCCGATCCTCCCTCAGATTCTCTCACCTTAGCACACCTTACACTTAGGTCTTATGCTGGTGTGATAAGGGGATATGTAAGGAGACCGTAACTGCCTTTTGTAATCCTTTGTTTTAAATAAGAGTTGGGATTTCTTCTTATGATTAACTTTATGAATTTTTAAATGACCGGATAAATATAGTATGCATATTTTTGATGATTTTTAGAAAAAGGATATTTTAAAAATGTTTATGTAAACCTTAAATAATTAAAAATGTGTAATGATTTTTAAAAAATGATCTTCTACAATTATGTTCAGTACGAAATTTAGAGTCTAATAAGATCAAATTGATTTTTGATGAATAGTAAATTATGAATAGTGATTTTATGCTTAGGATTAGTAATGTGACCAAATAGATTAGTAACCTCACTTAAATAAAGTATTAAAATAATCTAGGCACCTTGATTAAGTAATGTGATTCAATAAAATGGTTAAATAACGGTTTCATAAATTATTAGTCATGTATTAGTTTTTTCGGGTGAATAGTGTTTTTTAATTAAAAATTAAATTAAAAATATTTAGAAAATTATTTTTATAAAATGGATTTCATTTTTGAACTCAGTGCATCGATATTATGTTAAGGTAATTTTTGGGGTTTTTTTTTGAAAAAAATTAATTTTCGGTGAATAGTGTTTTTATTTAAAAATTAAATTAAAAATATTTAGAAAAATATTTTTATAAAATGGAGTTCATTTTTGAAATCAGAGCATTGATATTTGGTTAATGTGAAATTTTGGGATTTTTCTGAGAAGGTTGAATTTTCAGTGACTAGTAAAAATACAGTTTTAGGGTTTCAGTATGTTTAATGACATCATAACTATGTCATGATGATGTCATGAGATATTTTAAGGGTTGGCCAACCTAAGGTGATGAATTATTGTATGGGGGGCCCCATGTGGCCTAAATCCATGGGAAATATCATGGGAGAGCACATGGTTTTGAGAAAAGCACTTGTGAGGTGTCCCTTGGCCATTAATGCCTTGTCCCCTCACTTTCCCTATAAATACCAAGCCCTCCTCCCATCCATTCGACTCAAAAACCATCCTCAACGAATTTATGGTCTCCTTAACTCCCATGGAGTCCTCCCAAGGTGCCCCAAGCCCTCGAGGTCCAAACCTTTGAGTTTTATGAGTTGCATTTTAAGGTAAGGGATCCGACCTCTCTCTTTCTCTTCAAGAAATCTCTTTTATGTAATTTCTTTTATGATCCATGTTCTTATGTTAAAGGATGTTCTTTTATACTCCTCTTGCTTCCCTTTTCATGTTAATATAATGAAAGATCCCCTATAACACTCATTATTTCTTTTTATGAGGTTTTAAGTGGCGCCGTTAGGCTGTCGAAATATTTGTAACAGATTCTTTCTCCCTTCTTATTTTTCAAGATCTATTTTCATGTAAAGTATTTCAAGTTGCTTTTTATTATGTTGGGGTATCATATCTAAATTTATAATACTTATATTTTATGATCATATGATGAGAGACCCCATTTCATCTCTTCAATTCAGTATTTTGAAGTTTTAAGTGGCGTCGTTAGGCTGCCGAATTTTAAGTGGTTCTTTCACCTTTCTCCTTTTTCAAAGTTCTAATTACATGTCAAGTCTTGAAAGTTCCTTTTTATTATGTTGGGGTATGATCTCTAAATCTATCATACTGATATTTTATGTTCATATGATGAGAGACCCTATTTTATCTCATCAATTCATTTTTGTTGAAGTTTAAGTGGCGCCGTTAGGCTACCGAATTTCTAAGGGGTTCTTTCACCCTTCTCGTTTTCAAGATCTACTTTCATGTCAAGTCTTTAAAGTTCCTTTTTATTATGTTGGGGTATGATATCTATATCTATCATACTGATAATTTATGTTCATATGATGAGAGACCCTATTTGATCTCGTCAATCCATTTTTGGATGTTTTAAGTGACGCCGTTAGGCTGTCGAATTCTCATAAGAGAAATCTTATTTTTGTCTTCCTTTCAAGTTCTTAGTTTCATATGGTATGTCATTAATATTTCATTACCATGTTCTTAAATAATATATATTCCGTTCCCCTACTGTTTTATGTATTATTTTTGAGTGGGTGACCCATGTCCCCTCTCTTTTCAATGTGTTTTAAAACCATGTATCGTAGACGTTATGCTGCATAGTTTTCATCCCAAAATGCCTCCCTCCATATCTCAAAATTATTTTATTTTATTATGTGAATACTAAAAGCTCTTATTTATATAGGGGTATTCACATATATATCAAAATGTTCTATTTTAAATTATTGGATTTACATACATGAAACCCGCTTTCCCTTTTCTGTGGGTTTAAAGTGACATAAAGATCATTTCTTTAAAGAAGTTTTTAAAACATTATGATTAGGAAATGAAACCCATTTTTTATGCTATATGGGTTGTCTATGAAATGATTGATGATGTTATATGTGCCTCAAATGATAATAAATACATGTCAAGGGTGTGCCCAGATAGCGCTCCAATGCATTGGGTAAAGACTTAATCTCTAGAGATGACTTTTTAGAATGATACCTTGGTGAATAACCTTGGTAATTTTTAATGACACCTTGGGGATGAACCTTGGTGAAACGAAATGATTGTCAATATTAAGTGTTGTAGCCACATCTTCATGTTATGAAAAATTTTATTTTTATTATGATATTCCTCATGATTTCTTTCTCATGCCTTAAAGTTCTTTTCATGACTTTATTGATGTACATCAAGTTCATATGTAAAATGTTTTGCTTGTTTCCCTTACTCGGCCTTCTGCTCACCCTTTCCTTTGATGTATGTCCCTAGGTTATGAGATGTAGTAATGAACCTAGTATTAAATTAAGTAGAAGCCTTTAAAGTGTTTAAGAAGAATGTTATATGTTGTTTTCATGTATTATGTTCCTGGTTTCCAAGACACTAAACCTTAAAGATCCTCAGTTTTGTGTAATGTAATGAAAGTTTATGTTATAAAAAGGCGGGATTCTATAGTTGGTATCAAATGATGGTTTAGTTATTTGTGGAAATTGGGATATTAAAACATTAGGAAGAAGCCTATAAATTTTTTTATATATATGAAATATTCCTGGTATTTTGGTGAGTATTGAGTAATGGGTTTATAATAAAATACATCCCTGTCTGGATACGAGCAGGTAGAGGTGGCTCTGGCATAGATGTACATAGGGGTAAAAACTCAAAACACCACTTTGAGCTAGACTCAAACGAGAACTTGTACATGACAACGGGCCTTGCTGCACTCTTGGTTACGACACTCTCGAGGGATATGCTTTGGTAAATTCATAAGCTTAGTATGAACCATTGTTAAAGGAACACAGATAAAATAAAATAAAGATTCACATAAGAATATATGATCCTAGATAACCTAGATGGGAACCTAGGGGGTCACAAGTTTGGGTATAATTTTCTTCTACAAGTTATCCTTATATGATTTAAGTTCCTTTTCATGATTATTGGATAAGTATTCAAGCCCCTAATTGTACTTTATTTTAGTAGTTAATGGTGGGAAATGGAAGAACATGTCCCAACAACAAATGTGATAGGAAATGTGACGATTTACATATTAATATGACAGAGATGATTAGTGGATTAAAATATTATTATTATTTTGTAAGACGTTCACTATTTTGGGGACCCTATATGATCAAGGTAAAGAGATTACTACGGTATTTTCATTGAGGAGTAAGGTTGACTTATATTTTGAAGAATCGATGAATTTAAGGTGGACTTATAGTAATTTAGGTTACTTATGGGAATGATTAACCTATCTTGGGTAAAATATGTTTAGGTTTGCTTCTTTTGTTATAAGATGTTAGGAGTGGTTGATGTTGTTTGGAGATAAACAATGAAGTTTATTTTGGAAGACTATGGTATCAAGTCCTTCTTGTATTTGGGTTTCAATCTTAGTTTTGGTTATTTTGAGGAATCTTAAGGACCATTATTTATGGAATGGTCTATGATGAACTTTGGGTAGTACCATGGAACTTTGAAGATTTAAAAGTAGTTTCCATTCCTATGGGATTATTTCTTTTTGATGAGTTGTTTTACCTTACCCTTTCTATTTTTGGGATAATGTTTAAAGATAGAAGAAATAGATAGTTAATCTTTTATGGATTATGTGATTCACTAGAAGATGATTCTTGTGAGACCAAGTAGTTTTGAATGCTCATCGTTTGGAGAAAAGATTAGTTTTGGTAGAAACTTATTAAAGGATGAAACTCTACATGAAGGTAGGTATATTTTCTTATGTTTTTGTTCTATGTAGTAAATGAATTCCTCAAAATTATGAAAAGGAATGTAAAACAAAAACGTTGTTGGTTTACGTTTCCTACTAGGTAATCAAAGACCGTTTACACACATCATAAGTTTGGGATTTTCTTATGGTTAACTTTCTCCTAATCATGTTCTCTATCACTCTCCCTCAGAACTTGACCCTTTGTTTTATCCTCCATGTCCATGTTTTCCTACATGGAATCCTAGTGTGGGTTAAATCGGTGACCTTTGTACTTCCCTTTCTTTCTTTTAAAGTAATAGTTTTACTGACTCATTTTCCGATGTGGGACTTTCAATGAAATTTCAAAACCTAATTTTAAAAAAATTGCGAGGATGCAATTTCTTAAGGGGGGAAGATTGTAACGACCCGGAATTTTGAATAAATCTTGTTTCCTAATTTTATGTGTTATTTTATTTTTATACTCAACAAAAACGTTTCATTTGATGGTATGAGTATAATTAAAATGAGACTGTTGGGTTTTGACTGTTATATGACCATTGGTCAATATGGCCGCTATAAACTAAACGTTTCGATTATTGCCTCTAAATAGAAGTAATCTTGGTTAATTATTATAGAAAGAAGATTCGATGGCCTCACCCGGTAGTCTTGGACCGATCGAAGCCCATCTAACAGAACTTGGGAAGGAGGTAGCACCACTGGGCTTTGCTCTGGACCAAACCAAAGCCGAACTTCATCGTGTGAAGCTATAACGGAATCGCCTTTGCGAGAAGTTCAAACTGATAGAAATTACTACTCGTGTGATGTTAGCCGAGCCTCCCTCAGATTATTTCACCTTAGCACACCTTACACTTAGGTCCTATGCTGGTGTGATAAGGGGCTATGTAAGGAGACCGTAACTGCCTTGTGTAATCCTTTGTTTTAAATAAGAATTGGGATTTCTTCTTATTATGATGTTTATGAATTTTTAAATGACCGGATAAATATAGTATGCATATTTTTGATGATTTTTAGAAAAAGGATATTTTAAAAATGTTTATGGAAACCTTAAATAATTAAAAATGTGTAATGATTTTCAAAAAATGGTCTTCTACAATTATGTTCAGTACGAAATTTAGAGTCTAATAAGATCAAATTGATTTTTGATGAATAGTAAATTATGAATAGTGATTTTATGCTTAGGATTAGTAATGTGACCAAATAGATTAGTAACCTCACTTAAAGAAAGTATTAAAATAATCTAGGCACCTTGATTAAGTAATGTGATTCAATAAAATGGTTAAATAACGGTTTCATAAATTATTAGTCATGTATTAGTTTTTTCAGGTGAATAGTGTTTTTTAATTAAAAATTAAATTAAAAATATTTAGAAAATTATTTTTATAAAATGGATTTCATATTTGAACTCAGAGCATCGATATTATGTTAAGGTAATTTTTGGGGTTTTTTCTGAAAAAAATTAATTTTCGGTGAATAGTGTTTTTATTTAAAAATTAAATTTAAAATATTTAGAAAATTATTTTTATAAAATGGAGTTCATTTTTGAAATCAGAGCATTGATATTTGGTTAATGTGAAATTTTGGGATTTTTCTGAGAAAGTTGAATTTTCAGTGACTAGTAAAAATACAGTTTTAGGGTTTTGGTATGTTTAATGACATCATAACTGTGTCAGGATGATGTCATGAGATATTTTAAGGGTTGGCCGACCTAAGGTGATGAATTATTGTATGGGGGGCCCCATGTGGCCTAACTCCATGGGAAATATCATGGGAGAGCACATGGTTTTGAGAAAAGCACTTGTGAGGTGTCCCTTGGCCATTAATGCCTTGTCCCCTCACTTTCCCTATAAATACCAAGCCCTCCTCCCATCCATTCGACTCCAAAACCATCCTCAACGAAGTTCTGGTCTCCTTACCTCCCAAGGAGTCCTCCCAAGGTTCTCCCAAGCCCTCAAGGTCCAAACCATTGAGTTTTAAGAGTTTCATTTTAAGGTAAGGGATCCGACCTCTCTCTTTCTCTTCAAGAAATCTCTTTTATGTAATTTCTTTTTTGCTCCATGTTCTTATGTTAAAGGATGTTATTTTATACTCCTCTTACTGACCTTTTCATTTTCATATAATGAGATATCCCCTCTTACTCTCATTATTTCGTTTTATGAGGTTTTATGTGGCGCCGTTAGGCTGTCAAAATTTTTGTAACAAATTCTTTCTCCCTTCTCATTTTTCAAGATCTATTTTCATGTAAATTATTTCAAGTTCCTTTTTATTATGTTGGGGTATGATCTCTAAATTTATCATACTGATATTTTATGATCATATGATGAGAGACCCAATTTTATCTCTTCAATTCAGTATTTTAACGTTTTAAGTGGCGCCGTTAGGCTGCCGAATTTTAAGTGGTTCTTTCACCTTTCTCTTTTTTCAAAGTTCTAATTCCATGTTAAGTCTTGAAAGTTCCTTTTTTTTATGTTGGGGTATGATATATAAATATATCATACTAATATTTTATGTTCATATGATGAGAGACCCTATTTTATCTCATCAATTCATTTTTGTTGAAGTTTAAGTGGTGTCGTTAGGCTGCCGAATTTCTAAGGGGTTCTTTCACCCTTCTCGTTTTCAAGATCTACTTTCATGTCAATTCATTCAAGTTCCTTTTTTATGTTGGGGTATGATATATATATCTATAATACTTATCATTTATGTTCATATGATGAGAGACCCTATTTGATCTCGTCAATCCATTTTTGGATGTTTTAAGTGACGCAGTTAGGCTACCGAATTCTCATAAGAGAAATCTTATTTTTGTCTTCCTTTCAAGTTCTTTGTTTCATATGGTATATCATTCAAATTTCATTAACATGTTCTTAAATACTATATATTCTGTTCCCCTACTGTTTTATGTATCATTTTTGAGTGGGTGACCCATGTCCCCTCTCTTTTCAATGTATTCTAAAACCATGTATCGTAGACGTTATGCTATATAGTTTTCGTCCCAAAATGCCTCCCTCCTTATCTCAAAATTATTTTATGTTATTATGTGAATACTCAAAGATCTTATTTCTACAAGTGTATTCACATATATATCAAAATGTTCTATTTTAAATTCTTGTATTTACATACATGAAACCCTCTTTCCCTTTTCAGTGGATTTAAAGTGACATAAAGACCATGTCTTTAAAGAAGTTTTTAAAACGTTATGATTATGAAATGAAACCCATTTATTTTATGCTATATGGGTTGTTTATAAAATGATTGATGATGATATATGTGGCTCACATGATAATAAATACATGTCAAGGGTGCGCCCAGATAGCGCTCCAATGCATTGGGTAAAGACTTAATCTCTAGAGATGACTTTTTAGACTGATACCTTGGTGAATAACCTTGGTAATTTTTAATGACACCTTGGGGATGGACCTTGGTGAAACGAAATGATTGTCAATATTAAGTGTTGTAGCCACATCTTCAAGTTATGAAAAATGTTATTTTTATTATGATATGCCTCATGATTTCATTCTCATGCCTTAAAGTTCTTTTCATGACTTTATTGATGTACCTCAAGTTCATATGTAAAATGTTTCGCTTATTTCCCTTACTGGGCCTTCTGCTCACCCTTTCTTTTGATGTATGTCCCTAGGTTATGAGATGCAGTAATGAACCTAGGATGAAGTTAAGGAGAATCCTTTCAAGTGTTTAAGAAGAATTTTATATGTTGTTTTCATGTATTATGTTCCTGGTTTCCAAGACACTAAACCTTAAAGATCCTCAGTTTTGTGTAATGTAATGAAAGTTTATGTTATAAAAAGGCGGGATGCTATAAATAAGGATTTTTAATTTCATATTCTTGTCAGGGTAGGTTAATAGGTAATAATTAAATCAGTATTATCATGAAATTTATCGATCGACCTGTGAATCCCTCATTTTTTTGGTAGTTAAATTTATTATCTTTAGGGAATGGGTACAATATCATATAATTAGTTGGGTTGCCATCCTACACGAGCACCCACTGGATGAAATCATTGAAAGACAAGGATGATGCCTAGATTAACTACGTAGTAGGGTGCAGTTCAAGTATTATATTTAGGAAACTATGGATAATTGATTATGGAAGCAAAGTTGGTATTAAATGAGGATGATTACATATGAGAAAGTTCATCCCTGATTATGGTAGTAGTTCGACCCCCAACCTCATTAGAAATAGATAGTAGGGAATATCTAAACCTTACATAAAGTCACACTTAATCATGATGGTCTCCTCAAAAAATGATATACATTTATACATTAAATATTTTCCATATAATGTAATATGGATAGTTGGAATTTTTTTTAAAATATTTATGGTTTACATGTCAATCATTTGTCACTAAAAGGCACCGTGTAGTCATGTACATTAAATGTTTCATTGAGAATTTGATATATACCTTAACTTCAATTCATTTTTCGATACATTATTGTTGATATTTTATGAATATCACCCAAGGATAGGTAAACTATAATGGAAGTTTCAAAACATAAATATATATTCATTGGAAAGAGTGTGAGCCTACTGGATGAAGAATAGTATATAATCAATCCATCATGTTAGGTTACAACCTGGTAGATGACAAATAGAATTTGGGGGGGGGGGTTAATTATAATACTTCGAAATAATTATAGTAACATAAACTAACAATGTGGATTCTTATGGATAATAACTATAAAAAATCCAAGTATAAAAAATATGAAATGATAGTGAAGAGTGAATATTGGTGGGAGTAATAATAAAATAGAGTGAACACGTGATTTATTATAGTTTAAATCCAAAAAATCATACATCCACTATTCACACGCTAAACCCCAAGAGTATATTTATCCAATATAATAAATCCTTTCAATGGTTAAAGCCAAACCCAACCTATTAAAAAGGTAGATCAAGCCTAAAACAACAATTTAAGTGGGTACAGACAAAACCCAGCCATTTTAAGGTACTACCCTAACCTAGTGTTTAACATTCAGTTTAAGTATATCATATAAAACTAATTTTTAGTATGTTTGAAGAACTAATTGATACATTTTAGTAGTGGTATAACCATGTGTGAAGTACATTATAGTGTAAAAAACTCTAATATAAATAATTAATTGAAAAATGAAACCACCAGATATTTTATAAGAGGTTCTAGTGTAGAAACAATATTCCCCACCTATTTGAATAGGTAGTGGGATAATGAAGCTTTAGGAGAACCATCAATTAATTATAAAATCGAAACAATATTTTATAAATAATATTATTTTCAATGTTTCAATAAATTTAATATATTCAAAGTGTAGTGGAATGATTGTATATCTTCACTACTACCAACAAATTCAACTTTTATAAAGAAACAATGATGGCTATATTATCCATGAAATTCCTTCTAGTAGTACAATGGTTAGAATAATAAAAAAGGTAAATAATAGTTTATTATAATTCTATAATATTCGATAATAAAAATAATATTTTAAATCCTTTATACGATTAAACATGAAAATTGATGTTGAATATATAGAAAATTCTCTAAAATCCTCTCTATTAATTTTCCATAAAAATTAGCTTTTAAATAAATCCATAATATTCATCGATAAATTCCCCATAATAATAAACGTTAAATATTTTGAATAATTTATCAATGATTAAATAACAACAAACTTCATAAATTCAAATATTTGAATTTTAATTTTAGAGAATGTTTTCTCGATAATCAATCATGGCATATGATTGATAATAAAATCATATCTTTTGATCTCATGAAATTGTTCTGCTCAATCTTTCATATCGTCCTGTAATCTATTTGAAACGTCTACTATAATTAATTTCATATTATTCAAAAATATATATATCATAAAGTGATATTTATGTTATATTTTCTATAATCCTAATATCATAATACTGATATCTATTTATCACAATATAAACAAAATTCTTTATGATGTTATATGAGTAACTTCCATTATTTCAAATCGTAAAATGTGTTTCTATATAATGAAAACTAGATTCCATGTTCATATATTCTAGTGAATATAAATTTTAACCTCAAACTTAAATAATAACTTTTGATTAAAATTTTAAGAATAAGATACAACTTTTGATTTTCTTTAAGTCATAAATCTCATCTCATATGAGTTGTTTTGGTTCTGTAAGGCTAGCCATAATTTTTTATTCATCTCATATGAGTCATTTTGGTTCTGTAAGTCGAGTCATAATATTTGAATAATTGTGAAATCATAATTTTAGGCATGATATATTTTAAAAAAATCTTAAGATCATAGGGATACATTCACATCTAATTATCTATCATCATCTTGTGTCCAGGCTCCCCGAGAATCCATTTCTATGTGTCGCCACTTTCAGCAACCTGATTTCATTAAGCTGTGTTTGGGATGAAGTATCTTAAAAATTATCTAAATTATAAAACTCAATCTATAATTCATTTAGAGATATATTTAAGGACCTTTAATTACATTTATGTAACATATTAATCCCAAAAAACCAACTTGAGAACTTCTACAAACAACAATAAATACTTCTATATATTTCAGTCTCTACCTAAAAATTAACACAAAAACCTAAAATTCCATGACTACATGACATGGGAAGAATTAATTCAAAATAAAGGACTATTGAAGATATATTAAACTCATATAATAGTTGAATTATATTTATAAAATTCCCATATCACCTAAATTTGACTTATTAATCTTAATACATGATTGAGAAACATTGTCAAATGTTATATGAAATCTGTAGAATTATGATAGAAATTTGTTAGTTACTTCAATTAAAATTTTGATTATCCAAATGATTGATTTATTGATCCTTATAATTTATCATAATATAGATAATTAATTTATTTATCCAAATTAATAAGAATCATGTAATTCCATGGGTTTAGTGCATCTGATTATTAATAATAGAGAGCTATTAAAATTGGACACTTAAACTCTCATAATCTTTTACAGATACATAAAATTATAACATTTACTATCAATGTAATACATAAGGAAAATATTTTGATATGAATGAATCAAATTTTAATAAAATTTTAAATTTATAAATAAACAATACATAGAAGAATGTTATTAGAATATTATTGATATGTAAAGGTAAAAAATGTATATAAATCTGATATACATTAGTACCTATTTTATACTGTAATTAAATTGTTATTCGGGTATTTTAATCCTTATATGAAGGTTTTAATACCTATTTATTTATATTATTTCTATTCCTATATGTATCTCTATTTTCATGCATTATTTAAATCTATTGTTTTTTTTCACTTTATATATCTTATAATTATATATGGTTAATCTGCACTATCAATCTATTTGATTGGAAATATCACTGCACGAATCTTTTTTTACCTGGCTGAATTTTATCTATATAAAATTTTATATTGAATTACCTTTATATTTTGTGGACCATACAATGTATCCACATGTACTTGTGAGATGTTTCCCATTCAATTTATCAAACTACACAATTCATCATGATTATCCACATGTCGAGTATCTTGTAGTGATTTCAAACCTTCATATCACTTCATCTTCTCATCATGATGAATTTATCCATTTTTATTTAGAATAGAGTTCATTTGGTATGTAGATAGATAAAGCCACTAGTTTTCGAGGGATAACTTGAGAGTGGATGGAGGATATTGGATCTAGATTCCCTATACTTCTCCCTTGTTTCTCGACATACCACTACTATATAACTGATGTACTATTTTGATTGATATCATGTGAAGCAATGGAGTTAGAGTTATACATTCTTTTCACAGAGGTAAATTAAAGTTTAAGACTCTAAAATAGGGTACATGGGTAAAAAAACTTAATAGAAACCACATTTCCATTAGATTTCATGACTAAAAAGTTTATACCTTTAAATCATAATCTAGAATCCATATAATCTCCCATGGTCCACTCACTATGATTAAGGGATCCATTTAAAATGGTGTGTATGTGTTAGATGGTAAAAATAACTTAATGAAATTGAAGGCCTCCCATGACCCAGTATCTGATAAAACTATACTATGTCACAAATGGATTGAGCATGTGAGTTCCCAAGGCTTATATGGAATTAATAAAAATAGATTGTAGAAAGATATAACCCTTAACCAAAATCTATTCAATGAATATTTTGTGTATAGTAAGTATAATCATTTGAGTTTAAATAAGCCTATGTAAAAAGCTATAAACCCCATTGAGTATGTCAACTATGATCTTTGAGGTTATTTTCAGACCATATCCCATGGTGGATTATATATATTTATAACATTCATTGATGACTACTCATGAAATGTGTGAATTTATATACTAAATCAAAAGTTTGATACCTTTTAGACTTCTAAGAACTATAAAACAAGTGTAGTAAACTAATCTGGTAGGAAATTGATGTCTTCTAATACTGATAATGTGTTAGAGTATCAACAAAATGACTTCATAGAATTATGTAACCTATAAGAGTTTCTTATATATAGAGACCCATAATTTTCATACATATATATTACATATTAATAGTTGAATATTTATTATATAAAATTATGATCCATGACTAAAACATAAATTTTTAGTTTCCTTAGAGAATAGATACAAAATATTCATATTTCATGAAATACCCTCAACATATCCCAAAAATATCTCCTTATATAGTAAAATTCTTTGACATACCCAATTTAAAATATTTTTTGATAGCCCAGGAAAAGAAAACCTAAGAAAGGGTGAGCTTAGACGCTCAGTAAGGGTAAACAAGGGAGATATCAAACATCACTTAACAATTAAATGAGCATAAGGGTATGATAACAATATATTAAATTTTTAAAACCATACCAAGAATATCATAGATCATAAATTTGAATCATTTCACAATTTTTGGTAGTTCATAGGACATGAGTCATAAGGGAATTAAAGAATATGATCCATGAGAGAATAATATTGGCATAATACCTAATATTGTGGCATACACATAATAATAGAAAATATTTTTGTTATAAAAGGTTCACTTTCAAGACAATTATAGAGTATTGGGTTAAATCTCTATTCTACCATTTCTTTAGATAGGGTTCACTCCCAAGACAAGAATACAAAGTCCCATACAAAACTGGGTTCACTCCACATTCCATTCTATATTATCTCATGAGATATCCATATTTACCCAATTAGTTGGAGAGATATATAATTCACGTCCAACCCATCACATATTCACAATCCATTCATATGTGTTCAATAATATCACAATTCATTTTTTATATATCATAAGTAATGTAAAGGATACATGTTTCATAAAAATTTAAAAATTAAATCAAATAATAACATCTGAACAATAAATGATTCTCATAAAAATATCATCATAATAATCCTAAACCGTCAAGAGATATAATAAGGATTTTATTCTTGGATCATATCCATAGTAAATCATAAGTAAACTCAAAGGATGTTATAATAAATGTAAAATTTCTTTAATATATCTTTAGAATATTTACTGAGGAAAAAACCCTTTCATTTTGAAACCAATTATTTAAAAAATATAAATTTCCCAATAATTAGGAATTAATTTTCAAAATAATTTTGGAAAATTATAAATAAATATTCAAATCAGTTATTGATTAATACGATGGGGAATTAAATTAATTATGTGTACATATAATGATTCCTTTCACATTATAAATAAAAACTCAAAAGTACTTTTTTTATAAAATAACATGAAGAATTATTTTTACACAATTTTCTAAAAATAAAAATAAGGTTAAATATTACTTTAAGAGATCATATGAAAATATTAATAACATTTAAATGAAAGAAAAAGATTCCTAAACAAAGAAGAAATAAAATATGTTTTTCTTGAAAACATTTTCTCAATAATTTTAAGCAACATAGAGAGAAAAATCTAACTATTACTTGAAAATTACATGAATAACAAGGGGAGAAGAAAATTAATGAGATTATTGTGAGTATGAAATGTCATTATCATAAACTTAATCATAAAAAAGTCAAGGAAAACAATTAGATTATAAGATAAAACCCTTACCAATTTGGTAACATCTGATTCAAAAATTAATGAAATAGATTACCTAAGATATATATTTTTATCCCCATAATTATCATGGTAATTATCAAAAAAATTAAATCATGGGTATTATATACACCACAAAAAAGAAACATGTGGTCAATATGAAATGTGTCTCACAAATATAAAAGTGAGACGAAAATCTATTTCTTCAAGTTCGAATTTCTTAGAAATTGCTCCAAAATCATATATAATAAATTTTAATTTATTATAATTATATAAATTACTCAATTAAATAATTATTTTGTCATATATAATACAATTATAAAATTTTAACACCTATTTATAGATAATTACTTATAAAAATCATTTTCTTCATGTGTCAATTGTTTAATTTATCATAGAAGTTTCAGTTTGGATGTTCTATTACTTTTACTTTGATCATGGTTCCATTATATATAGAAATTTAGTCATGATAAAAATATAATAAATATTAATTATATACATATTTATAATCTATCAGAAAAGGTAGATATAGAAAAATGGTTTACACTGTTCATGGAAACAGTATGTCGTACGTACGTATGAACACTGCTTTAATTTTCTAATAAGGAGAATGAAAAATGATAAATACCATTTTATTATTCAATAACCATAATTATATCAAAAATAATATATATATATATATATATATATTAAATATATCCCTATTACCAACCAAGTAAAATGGAAATGAAAAATAAATAACATCACTTCATGGATGTGGTAGTCCACACGTACGCATGAGTGATGTCAACATTTTCCAATGAATTTTAAGGTAAAATTTAGATATGATACTATAATTAATGTAGAATAATTATTTCATAAATATCATATATAAGATTTAATCCCATCATAATTACCATAAATGAAATATGGTGACGGAAAAATGAATTGCATCACTCCGTGGAGGTGATAGTCAACATATACGCAGAAGGGATACATAAACTTAAATTTTTTATAAATTAGTAATGAAAAAGGTGGTTACATAATCATAATAACATTTAGTTATATTTATGATACTGAATTTATTATTTTATTTTGAAAAAAACATATTTATAGGTGGAAGAAGAAGAAATAAATTGAAAGAGGTTGGGTAGGATGATTACCTCTTCTTCGGTGGGCCTCCTTTAAATAATTTCTTAAGGACTATTGTAATGGTATTTTATATATTATAAAACCTATAATTAATGGATATTTATGTTTTAATGAGAAGTTTTAGGGTTTGGGTGATCTATATTTCTTAATGTAGTGTAAAGAAGAGAAAAAAGGGGTGTCCTTTTATAAGTGGGGGAGAAACACACTTGAATTTTTTTAAAATTTTAAAATATAATAAAGTCATAACCCTGAAAAATGATTCAAAATAGACATATATTTGTATTTGGGATAGTATTAGGTATATTTCTGGCCATATAATAGTATTTAAACAAGTTTAATTAGCAGAATAATCCTTATCTTTTGGTTTAACCCATAATAAACCCATTTAATCTTAATCATGGTAATAGATTATTGTTGTTTTACTATTCATTATAACAAAAAAATTAAGTCAAAAATATTATATAGTAGTAATTATTCATTTTCAAAATATAATATATTTTATCAAATTAAATTCCTAAAAGTGGAATAATTTAATTTAAAATTTATACTGTAAAACGCAATGAAAATCATTTTTCTAGAATTTTTTTTCTTAGGTTTAAATGAATTTTATAAAAAAATAAAACTTAAAAATAATTTTAATTATCTTAAATAGATTATTAATAACATTAATCTACTAATTTTACTCATAAATTATTTTAAAATAATTTTAATATTAGTAATTTTTTTTAAATGAAAAGATAGTTTTCAATAAAATTCATCATTTTTCAGCATTTATTAAAAAATCAACTTTTTCAAATAATTATTAAAATTTATGTCTAACATAATTTTTACATGCTAATTTGAAAAATTAATTTCATTGTTTAAAATATATTTTATAAAAGTTGAAATAATTTATTATATTATTTTCTAAAAAAAGAAATAAAAACCATTTTTGAAGGAAAAATGTATTTTCAAAGCATATAATGTCTTTACTAAAAATTGAGTACTTATTTATGAATATATTTTCCTTATCTAAAAAATATGTGTATATATATAGATATATATTTTTAAATTTGGTTATTATTATTCACTCTTCTAATTTGATTACTAGTTTATAATGATATACTATATTATGGTTCATTTAGACTTGGGTTGAATTTATTATATGATATCGAGGAAATTAAATTTATTTGAAGGTAAATATACCAAAATATCATTGGTCGTGACATTAAACCCACCTTAAAATTAATTTCAACCTTGAAATTACATCTCTCTTATACAAAAAATTGAGGATATCTCTATTTCATAACATCCCCGAGTTCCCATATAGTTTTTTGGAATGTATTATTCCTCCAGGGAACTTTAACCATAAGAGTATAATTACTTTATAATTATTTATATCTATGATCCAAAATTTATCCTAGTTTTTCTCCCTAGTAAAGACAATGATTCTATGTCACAACCTCTGATTTTAGTACATGTAAGGGGCTAGGTATGTACTTACTCATAAGAGATACAGGAGACACATGCTGAACTTGAAAGAGGCTTGGTGGAAGCACCAAACAATAAGATACCATCCATTCTCGATCAAGAATATAGAAGGGTAAAAATACATAGGGATCATAGTTTCCTTAATTCTTAATCTCATAGACATATTACATCAATAATTTATTATCGGAATACCTTCTCACTAATTTAAAATTCTAGATTTCACAAATAATTGTTAGCACAACTATTATAGCAACTATGAGCCACCTTAATGTGTCTCTGAATGGATTTCATATTCTATTACATATTCTCAACTATCTTAGGTCTTAATAGAATTATTTATCCAACTTCATCCCAACACATTGGAGTTATACAATTCTTTCCATAGAGGAATTTATAAGGATTCATCTGAATGATCGAATAAATTCTATTATAGTATAAAAAATTGAATAGAGGAAGGAGTTGATCCAAAAAACCTTTGAAAGACATATATATTGACCTCATCAAATCCTCAAAGGTTTGAACGGTTCTATCAGACTGTCTATCTATCTTACGATGATAAGCAGTATTGAAACACAACTATAAATCCATATATTGATGGAGATTTCTCTACAATATTATGGTAAACCTTGAATCTGGAACATATAAAATATAATATGGTACTCCATGAAACCTTATCACTTAATTAACATATAGTTTAGAAATATTATTCATATATAAATCCTCTTTGATAATAATGAAGTGAACCAACTTTTAAAGGAAATAAATTATAACTCAAATAGAATTATAATGTTTATACATTTGGGGAGTCTGATGAAAAAAATCTATGGTGATGTGTTCCCAATTACATTCTAGTTTTCATAATGTTTGTAACATCCCCATATAATTCTATCTCTCAGCCTTAACATAATTAAATCCCAAGAATTGAGAAATATACTCTATAATATCTATCTTCATATTTCTCCACCACAATTAATTTTTTCATATCTCTATACATTATCATACTTCCAGAATAAATTGATAATGATGAAAAAGGAGATTGATCCCCTAAATCCTTCATTAAACCTGGTAATGAGAGGAAACCTACATGGTTTATGGACCTTGTTATTATATCGAAATAAAGGTTTAACTTAAAAAAATTTCTTTCCTTCTTTTGCAGCTCTACAACTTCCTTTTACACCTATTTAATATTCAATTGGATAGATGGTTGAAAATCCATTTGAGAAAGAAAATATTTTCACCTTTAATTTTATATTTATAGATCTATCCTTTGAAAATCCAAAAATATTTAAACCTTTTAAATCCAAATTATAGATAAGATGGATTTATCATTTTAACACAAACCATCAACCACCATGTTTTTTCTTATTGTGGAAATGTATTTATCAGTAATAATATTTAATAAACTAAAACCATCATCTCTTTCTCATATTCAACTATTTATAAGAAATTACATAATTCAAAATTTTATGATCTCAATAAATTTCTCATATTTTTCTATAAATATAATTACTCAATATCATTAATGATAAAATCACCACAGCTAACTCAAATCATGAGTTGAGTAATTTTTATCCTGAATCATAAATTTTCCTGAGGCATAAGGTATCACTATATCATTCTATAAGATAATAAATCTTAATCCATTATTAAATGCATTAATAGAGACCACAAACCATTCTATTCTATAGGTTAGTGTAAGTAAAAGTTTGTTGACTAACCTTCTATTTAGTTCCCTAAAAATTTTATCAAATTCATATATCAAAAGGAACATGGGCACATTCTGAGTAAACATTGTCATTCGATTAGATAGTAATGGAAAATTAATAAAGAAACATAAAAAATATTTATTTAAACCAAGAAAACTAAAAATCTTAGTCATAATTGTAACACCCCACCCTAGTAACCTAGTTTCGGTGCCTTATTACATAACATTGGTATGATCACAAAAGATCAAGTCTTGAATGAACGATTAGTTTAGTAGCCTCAGAAGTAGTAGATACATTCATAAGGTTTACATTACATCATAAAATAGAAAACTACAACAACATTGTTTCCATGTACAAAACTGAGATCCAATAGACTATCCCTACAGGCCAGTCATAATATATTTCTTCGCATCCTGGGATAAATAAAACATAGAAAGAGGTGAGCTCATACGCTCAGTAAGGATAACAATATAGCAGAAGCTTTCATAAATAAGAATAAACATTTAAGGTAATGTATAAAACTAAAACAAAATCATTTTCAAATTAAACTTCATCCTAATATGAAAAATATAAATCAAAGTAATTCCATTTACTTACTCACATGGATATTCTACTATTAGAATAATCACATGCAATATCAATCACCACTTTCATAATGATGGAATGCATAATGACATACTTTCATAACCACATAGTCAAGGCCTTGTGCCATGACTACAAAAAAGATTTTTTCAAGGCCTTATGCCTAGAAAATAGTTTATCTCATGAGACCTACTGATGCATCGAGGAGCTATAGCGGGCTCCACCCATCACATACTAATTCCAATGCATTCCTCACATGAAACGGTTTAAACATAACATAAACATTTTTATTAAAACTAGCATACAAAATGTCAACACTTTATCCATAAACCATGAATGGTATAAAAATAACACATCCACATTCAATAATATCACAAAACCTTCAATACAATATGGATGTGTTGTATCATAATAAATCAACTTCAAATAAGCTTAAAATCCATCAAAGGATATTGGCATAGATGAAATCAGAACCTTCTTTTAGAGAAGTATATCTTTCTATTTTGAAATCATTTAAGAGTCACATAATTTATAAAGAAAACATTTATTTTGAAAATATTCTTATAAGCTTGTAAGGGAAGCTTCGACGATATTATAATGGAAAAAAAATATCCCCACCCACCGTATAAGTAAAAAAAATACATTCTTACCTTTATTTTGTCGAAAAGGTTATAAAGGACCTTGTTTGGAAAACAAAAGAAAGATTCCTTTATAAACATCTTATAAATTTCAAACAAGGGTATAAATGAATTTAACCCATAGTCTAGTAAATAGTAATAATGTTTTGACATACATTTGTAAGAAACATGGATGTGGATGATAAAGAGGTCCCAGTAGATACTTAAATAAAAACAACCTCGGATAATAAAGAGGTGGTCAAATAAACCCTTACCTTGTACTTTTCCTTGGTCGAGGGTAGGTTAACCTCCTGTATAATAGTGAAATAATTTTTATTAAATTATAAAATAATCATATACATTAATATGATATCATATATGATCTTTTAACATTGATTTGTTAATAAAATCTTTGTATTATCCTTGTTTCAGGTGTTAACGGATTCATTTTACTTTTTATTCATTGTTATGTGAGTCATATTTATTATGGATGAGATGTATATTATTCATATCCTGAATGATATAAAGTCTTTAAACTTTATTTTTAATCATCAAATTAAAATTATTCCGGAATGGATATGATGGGGAATTAATCTCATCGCGTTCGTGGAGACGGTAATCCGTACGTACGCACGAGCGACAATATCATTCTTTTGATATTAAAATAATATATAATTGGATGGTATATCATATATAATGAATCATTGTCATGTTATATTTATTATTTACATCAATTACACATCATTATTATACCCATCCAAATAATAATGTATTGAATAACAATTACACCACGACGTGGAGACAGTAAGCCGTACATACACATGTATGGTGACATGTAATTAAAAGGATGGATATATTAATGAATATGGTGGTATCATATTTTTAATAACATCATAGAATAGAGAAGATACTGTAGTTATTATTTTATAATGTAGACAACAAAGAAAGAGGAAGTGGAAGAAGAAAAGAACTTGAAATAGCTGATGAAATATTTACCTCTTCTTCGGTTTCTCCCTTTTGATTTGATCAAAAGGGGTCCTTAGGTAGGCTTTTTGAATAAAGGAAGTCCTATAGGATAAATTGAGGAAAGTTGAGAGGGTATTTGGGGAGGGTTTTTATAATCCAAATGGGTTTGATGGTGTGAATTTTAGAGAAGGGGGAGTGCCCTTTTATAAGAGGGGTGAGGAGCACCTTAGGAAAATCTAGAAATATTAATTTATAATAAAATCATTTCGGTTTCTAATGGCTCAAAAATGTATTATTTAAAGTCTAAGGTGGGGATGGGTCGAAAAACACTCAACCAATATGTTTTAGATAGGTTTGGGTCACTATATTAACCTTATCATTTAGATTTAACTCTTAGTTAAATAGTTTCACATTTACCATGTCTCTTTGTATTTTTATATTATATGGTTAATAAACTTACTATATACATCCCAGATAACCTCAAGTGGTTCATTAATGACACAACTATTATTATATAAGTCTTTTTGATGAACCTTAGATTTTTTAAGAATAGAATATCAATTAATAATATAATATTTGTTTTAAAAACTCTTTTACATCTATTTTGACACTATTTGGTATTTTGTTTTTTATAAATTCATAAAAGCATTATTACTTTGAACACAATTCATATAACGAACCCTAATAATTCATATTAACCTAGAAAATTAGTAGAATTCCTAAAAAGTCTCAAATTACATTTATTTAGATATTTATAATATTAATTATTTTAATCTTTCATTAATACGATAATTTCGGCATCATCATTGTGTCATAAATAAATTAAATTATTTAATGTCTAAAAAAGATAAATAAAATCCCATTATGTAGGAAATAGTTTTATATTTCTAATGAATATTTATAGTAAAATTTATCTTATTTTTAACCCTATATTAAAAATGGTTTAGTTATTAAACTTTGAATTTAAAACTTTTAACTCTTCTTTGAATTAAATAATAATAAATGTCATAATCTAATCCAAGTGGACCTAAAAGATCATGTTTTATTCATAAGGGGTTTTTTGGTTGAATTACACATATCCAATATAATTAAGACATGTGTTAGGGTAATAATAATATCATTTTTACCATTAATTACCCTATTTACTTTTAACTGTGGTAAATAAAAGTAAAAAGTTAATATTCACCAAAAATTATTTTCATCTTATTGAATCAAATTTTTCTAACTGATATCAATTGTGTGTCTCGGATTTTTGAAATTCAACTCACAGAAACGGTAAAATTATGTTTTATGTAAATTTTCAAATGCTCCTAGGAGGTGGGTAAAAGAGGGTAAAAAGTTCAATAAAAAATTTTTATATCTAAAATTATTATAAACTGACTCTAATGAATTACATTGAACTTATATATGTATTATGTATCTATTTTGACCAAAAATAAATTTAAATAAAATAAATAATTATTTAAATAAAAAGTCTGTTTTAAACAATAATTGAGTGTTTTTCATTATTCATCAAAAATTGAATGTTTTCAGAAAAATACAAAAAATTCACCCTAATCTAATTTTGATATTATGAATCCAAAAATGAAGTCCATTTTGAATGATAAAATTTATAAAATTTCAAAAAGTCGGTATTACTATTCATAACGGCTAGTTTGATTGGCTGTGGTGTGTTAGCACTCGAAGTTGCGTACAACACACACTACTGTATTATTAAAAGAGAAGCGTACTGTGGAAGCTTGAGGTGTTACATTCTCCCCTCCTTAAAATAATTTCATTTTCCAAATTTCTTGAGTATTACTGCGTAAAAAGACTCTGGTGGTTCTTCATCCTAAGTTCCTAGGGTTCCCACGTTACCTCTTCCATCTTATGGTTTCTCTATAGAACTTTTACCAGACGAGTCGTCCGGTTTCTGAACACTTGTTCTATTATATAAAGAACCTTGAAAGGCTCTTCACAATAAGACAGATCGGGTTCCAATTCTAATTCTTCATAGGTGAGTACATGCGTTGGGTTAGGCATGTATTTTCTCAACAATGATACGTGGAATACATCGTGAACTTTGGAGAGACTTGGTGTCATTGCCAAATGGTAAGCTACAGCCTTAGTTCGTTCTAGAATTTCGAAAGGTCCGATTTGCCTGGGACTCAATTTTCCTATCTTACTGAAATTTATAACACCCTTCCATGGAGATACCTTCAAGAAAACATGATCTCCTACCCAAAATTCCAAATCCTTCCTTCGGTTATCGACATATCTCTTCTGGCTACTTTGAGCTGCTTTGATGTGGTTTTGGATTACATTCACCTTTTCCATTGTTTCCTCCACTAGTTCTGGGCCTACAAGTTTTCTTTCCCCAATATCATCCCAATAGGTTGGTGTGCGATGTCTCTTTCTATATAAATCTTCATATGGTGCCATCTGAATACTTGAATGGAAGCTATTGTTATAGGAAAATTCTACCATAGGTAAATATTGATCTCACATACCTAGAAATTCAAATGAGCATGATCTCAACATGTCTTCTAAGGTTTGAATAGTCTGTTCTGATTTTCCATCATTTTGGGGGTGGTAGGAAGTACTAAAACGAAGTTCAGTATCCCAGGCATTCTAAATACTTTTCTAGAATCTTGATGTAAAATAGGGATCACGATCAGAAACAATTGATTATGGTACTCCATAAAGTCTTACAACTTCATTAATATATAGTCTTGATAATCGTTCAACTAGTAAATCTTCTCTTATAGTAAGAAAATGTGCTTACTTGGTAAGAAAATCAACAATGACCCATATTTGATCGTTCCTTCTAGGAGTATTTGGTAGTCCCATGACAAAGTCCATTTTAATATTATCCCATTTTTCACTCAGGTATGGGAAGAGATTGCAAGACTCCTCCAGGCTATTCCCTTCCAGATTTTACTTCTTGACAAACCATACATCTTGAAATGAAATCAGCAATCTCCCTCTTCATGTTGTCCCACCAAAAATGTTCATTCAAATATAAATACATTTTGGTGTTACCAGGGTGTATAGATAAATTGGAACTATGAGTATTATCCAACAATTCCCTTTTTAGATCAGGTATAATGGGAACACAAAGTCTCTTCCCAAATTTCAAAATTTTATCTTCATACACAAAGTCACTCAATCTCCCATCATTCAAAGCTTTAATCTTCTTTTGAAACTCTTCATCATCGGTCTGAGAACACCTTATCCTTTCTAGTAAAGATAATTTGGAAATCATTTGAAAAATCATTGATGTTTCACCTTCCTTGGTTATTCACATATCTATCTTTATTAGATCCATGTATATAGGACCCTTTTCAACTCTCATCTTGTTCAAAAATCCATGATCTTTTCTACTCAAAGCATCTTGCACCTTATTTTCCTTCCCCGGGTGATAGTGTATCGTGAAATCATAATACTTGAGTAGTTCAAGCCATCGCCTTTGCCTCATGTTGAGTTCATTTTGTGAGAAAATAAACTTCAAAATCTTGTGATCAATATAAATCTCACATTTTCACCATAGAGATAGTGTCTCCAAATATTCAAAGCAAATATTATAGATGCTAACTCAATATCATGAGTAGGATAGTTTTGCTCATGAATTTTCAGCTGTCATGATGCATAGGAAATAACTCTATCATTCTGCATAAGGACACAACCAATTCCTTTCTTTGAAGAATCATTATAAATACCCAACCCATTATTCCCCGACCGTAGAGTCAAGATATGAGCATTGACTAATCTTCACTTTATTTCTTTAAAACATTTTTCACACTCTTTTTTTCAAACAAATTTAACCCCTTTACATTTGAGATTGGTTAATGGGTTAGCCAATCAGGCAAAATTTTGGACGAAACGTCGATAATAACCTGCTAAACCAATAAAACTGCGTACCTCAGTTATACTAAACGGTGCTGGCCATTCATGGATTGACTTGGTATTAGAAGGATCAATAGAGATTCCATACTTGGAGATAATATGGCCAAGAAAAGAAATATCTTGATTCCAGAATTCACACTTGCTAAACTTCCCATATAATTCATGTCTTCTCAGAGTCTTCAGGATAACGCACAAGTGATTTTCATGATATTCATAGCTTTTGGAGTATACCAAGATATCATCAATAAATACCACTAAAAATCCATCAAGATATTCTTTGAAAACTCTATTCATTAGATCCATGAAGACATAGGGTGCATTAGTCAATCCAAAAGGAATTACTGTAAACTCATAATGCCCGTACCTGGTTCAAAATGCTGTTTTCGGAATTTCTTCCTTCTTCACACAAAACTGATGATATCCAAATCGAAGGTCAATCTTTGAAAAGTATTGAGAACTATGAATTTGGTCAAATAAATCATAAATGTGAGGTAGGGGATACTTGTTCTTTATTCTTATAGAATTGATCTCTCGGTAGTCAATGCACAACCTAATAGATCCATCTTTCTTCTTAACAAAAAGGAAAGGGGCTCCCCATAAAGAAAAAATAGGGCGAATAAATCTATTATTACTCAATTCCTCTAGTTGTTTCTTTAGTTCCACTAATTTCACAGTTTCCATTCTCTAAGGGGTCTTCTATATGAGCCTTGAACCAGGAATTAAATCAATGGAAAACTCAATTTCTCATTCTGGAGGATGTCCAGGTAAATATTCTTGAAACACATCCACATATTATTTAATAATAAGTACATACTCTATTTGAACATTTCTTTCCTCAGCCATAGTTATTTCATTCTATTCCTCCCCTATAATTGAATTTAGTTGAGCTACTCGTGGTGGATCTAGATAAGAATCAGGTGGTAATGATTCTACTATAAAGATAAGGTGTTCTTTATCATCATCATCAAAAATCGTAAGCTCCTTATTCTTACAATAAATTTTCTCATCATGGTCAGAAAGCCAATCCATACTGAGGATTATATCCAATTCAACCACTGGTATGACGATGATATCATCAGATAAAGAGAATTTATACGCCCTAATCGGAACTGATTCACAAAACTTTGTTGCGATGATATTTCCCTTAGTAGTTTTGACTGACAACTCTCTTGTTAAATCAAATTGGAAATATCTAGTTTTCTTAGAAAACTAAGAATATATGAAACAATGCGATGATCCAGAATCAAATAAAGAATTTTCTAAATTTGAGGAAACCATTAAATTACCTGCCACTACGTTTTTCAGAGCTTCAACCTTAGATATCGTCATAGCATAAGCTTGGCCTTGATCCCTTATCCTTTTCTGAGGTAAGTTCCCCTAACTCTTAGGACATTCATTATCATAATTACCCCTTCCTGTACAATTGTAGAATTCAACATTGACATCCTCTTTCTTCCCCTTACAATCACGAGTTTGGTAGCCTTTTTCACAACACTTGTAACATACTCCCATTCCCTTCAGGAAAGTACCAGGGTGTTTCTTCCCACATTTACTATAGGATGGATGTTAAAATTTTCCCTTATTCATATTATTTCCATTTCCAAAGTGTTCAGAAGATCTCTTCTTCTCTTTCTTTTCTTTAAAGTCATAAGAGTTAGATAATTCTTTTTCTATCATGATAGCACATGAGACAATATCCTCATACGATGAGAAGGATTGTTAGACGAATTATCGACGAAGAAATGGTTTCAACCCATCAAAGAAATGATAAATCTCACTTCTTGGGTTACATATATAATCTTCAGCATGCCTCTCTAACCTTGTAATGTTAGCCTCATACTTTTCGATATTCTCATCCTTCTTTTACCTCAGAAATTGAAATTGTCTTTCCATATCTACTCGATGGTCATGAGGAAAGTATTTTTTCTAAGAAAATATCTTTAAAACCCCTTCATTCCATATTTTATACTTCATAATCTTCCTTTTTTTTAAATAAATGACCACCATTGATTAGCATCTACAGTGAGGCCGTAAACTTCCATGACAACTTTTTCCCTTTCGCTACTCTTCAAGGAATGAAATATTTTCTCTAAGGAATTTAACCTTTGCTCAAATACTAATGGATTTTTACCCCCATTAAATGTTGGTGTTTTTTCCTCATGAAGTGATATAACATTGATCCTCCACATTGTGGATCAGGGTGCTCCATACGGGTAAGGTTATTATTCATAACCTCAGTGAGTTTTCCTAATATGGTGATAAGCTGATCAACACCAATTGTATCACCAGCTCCACTATAATTATCTTGAGCTAAAGGGAAATCCCTATATGGAGTGTGTGCATTTATATGGTTTCTATTCCTTCCACTAGGTTCCATTTCTAAAAAATTTCATAAACTAGATTAGTTTATGAATCGAAATACATAATTCCAAACTTGTAAAACACTTAACATAAATTGAAAATTTTATGGATATAATCCATAATCATAAAAATGTTTTCTTTGAGTAAGTATATACTCATAAACCCTTCATAATGATTTGTAAATAAAATTAGAATTATCCTAAGCATATCCCCCAGGAGTGTTGTAACTAAGAGTGCAGAAAGGCCTGTTGTCGTGCTCTAGTTCCCATTCGAGTCTAGCTCAAAGTAGGGATTTTGGGTTTTACCCCTAGGTACAAATGTGCCAGATCCGCCTCTACCTACTAGTATCCAGAAAAGAATGTATTTTTTGGAAAACTCACAAAATATCTACAAAACCAAAATTCTAAGAAGTTCTTCTGTACTAATCCTCAAATCCTATCTTAGGGTAATGTTCTCTAATTAGAGTTTATCAAAATCTAGATTCCAAGGTTTGTACTAAACTTCATCTGATACCAACTATAACACCCTAACCCTAGTTACCCAGTGTCAGTGAATTATTACATAACATTGGCATGATCACAAAAGATCAAGTCTTGAAAGACCGATTAGTTTATTAGCCTCTGAAATACTAGATACATTCATAAAGTTTACATTGCATCATAAAATGGAAAAATACAACAACATTGTTTCCATGGACAACACTGAGATCCCATAGACTATCCCTGCAGGTCAGTCATAATATACTTCTTCACATCCTGGAAAAAATAAAACATAGAAAGGGTTGATCTCAGATTCTCAGTAAGGATAACTATATAGCGGAAGCTTTCATAAATAAGCATAAACATTTAAGTCAATGTATTAAACTAAAACAAAATAATTTTCAACATAAACTTCATCATAATATGGAAAATATAAATCAAAATAATTCCATTTACTTACTCACATGGATATTCTACTAGTCGAATAATCACATGAAATATCAATAGCCACTTTCATAATGATGGAATGCATAATTCCAGACCTCCATAACCACATAGTCAAAGACTTGTGCCAAGACTACAAATAAGATTTTGTCAAGGCCTTGTTCCAAGAAACTAGTTTGTCTCATGAGACCTACCGATGCATTGAGTATCTATAGCAGGCTCCACCCATCACATACTAAGTCCAATGCATTCCTCATATGAAAAGGTTTAAACATAACATAAACATTCGTATTAAAACTAGCATAAGAAATGTCAATACTTTATCCATAAATCATGAATGGTATAAAAATAACACATCCCTAGTAAATAATATCACAAAAACTTCAACACAATATGGATGTTTTCTATCATAATAAATCAACTTCAAATAAGCTTAAAATCCATCAAAGTATGTTTACAAAGATAAAATCAAAACCTTTTTTTAGAGAAGTATCTCTTTATATTTTTAAATCATTTAAGAGTCACATAATTTATAATGAAAACATGTATTTTGAAAATATTCTTATAAGCTTTTAAGGGAATCTTCGATGATGTTATAACGGCGGAAAATATCCGCACCTGCCGTATAAGTTAAAAAAAGACATTCTTACCTTAATTTTGTTGAAAAGGTTATAAAGGACCTTGTTTGAAAAAAGACAGAAATATTCCTTTATAAACATCTTATAAATATCAAAAAATGGTATAAATGACTTTAATCAGTATTCTAGTAAATAGTAAGAATGTTTTGAAATATATTTTTGAGAAACATGGAAGTGGATTATAAAGAGGTCCCAGTAGATACGTAAAAACAACCACGGATAATAAAGAGGTGGTGAAATAAACCCTTACCTGGTACTTTTCCTTGGTCGAGGGTAGGTTAAACTCCTGTATAATAGTGAAATAATTTTTATTAAATTATACAAGAATCATATACATTAATATGATATCATATATTACCTTTTAACATTGCTTTGTTAATAATATCTTAGTATTATCATTGTTTCAGGTGTTAAAAGATTCGTTTTTTTATATTATTTGTTATGTGGGTCATATTTTTTATGGATGGGATGTATCTTATTCATATCCATAATAATATCAAGTATTTAAACATTATTTTTAATCATCAAATGAAAATTAATCTTGAATGGATACGATGGGGAACGAATCTCATCGCGTTCGTGGAGACGGTAATCCGTACGTACGCACGAGCGACAATATCGATCTTTTTATATTAAAATAATATATAATTGGATGGTATATCATATATACAGAATAATTACCATGTTATATTTTTTATTTATATCAATTAAACATCATTATTATACCCATCTACATATTAATGTATTGAATAACAATTACACGACGATGTGAAGACGGTAAGCCATACATACGCACGCACAATGACATGTCATTAAAAGGATGGATAGAATAATTAATATGGTTGTACCATATTTATAATAACATAACAGTATATAGAAGATACAAGATTTATTATTTTATAATGGAAACAACAAAGAAAGAGGAAGTGGAATAAGAAAGGAACTTGAAAGAGGTGATGAAATATTTACCTCCTCTTCGGGTTCTCCCTTTTGATTTGATCAAAAGGTCTCCTTAGGCTGGATTTATAACTAAAGGAAGGCCTATAGGATAAATGGAGGACATTTTAGAGGGTATTTTGGCGGTGTTTTTCTGATCCAAATGGCTTTGAAGGTGTGAATTAGAGAGAGGGGGAAGTGCCCTTCTATAAGAGGGGTGAGGGGCACCTTAGGAAAAGCTAGAAACATTATCTTATAATAAAATAATTTTCAGTTTCAAATGGCTCCAAAATAGATTATTTAAATTATAAGGTTAAGAATGGTTGAAAACCACTCAACCAACAGGTTTTATATAGGTTTGGGTAACTATATTAACCTTATATTTTAGATTTAACTCTTAGTTAAATAGTTTGGCATTTACCATTTCTCTTTGTATTTTTATATTATATAGTTAATAAACATACTATATACATCCAAGATAACCCCAAGTGGTTCATTAATGATACAAATATCATTATATAAGTCTTTTGGATGATCCTTATATTTTTCAGGAATAGAATATCAATTAATAATATAATATTTGTTTTAAAAACTCTTTTATGTCAATTTTGACACTATTTTTTATTTTGTTTTTTCTAAATTTATAACAGTATTATTACTTCGAAAAAATTCATCTATACAACCCTAATATTTCATATTAATCTATAAAATTAGTTTAATTCATAAAAAGTCTCAAATTACATTTATTTGTATATTCATAATATCAATTATTTTAATCTTTCACTAAAACAGTAATTACTGCATCATCATTGTGTCATAAATAAATTTAATTATTTAATGTTTAAAAAATATAAATAAAATACCATTATGTAGGAAATAATTTTATCTTTCTAATTAATATTTATAGTCGAATTCATATTATGTGTAACCCTATATTAAAAATGTTTTAGTTATTAAACTCTGAATTTAACATTTTTAACTCTTCTTTGAATTAAATAATAATAAATGTCCTAATCTAATCCAAGTGGATCTAAAGGAATATATTTTATTCCTAAGGTTGTTTTTGGTCGAATTACACTTATCTAATATAATTAGGACATGTTTTAGGGTAATAATAATATCATTTTTACCCTTAATTACGCTATTTACTTTTAACCGTGGTAAATAAAAGTAAAAAGTTACTATTCACCAAAAATTATTTTCATCTTATTGAACCACATTTTACTTACTTATATCAACTGTATCTCTTGGATTTTTGAAATTCAACTCACAGAAGTAGTAAAATTAAGTTTTATGTAAATTTCTAAATGCTCCTAAGAGGTGGGTAAAAGATGGTAAAATGTTCAATACAATTTTTATATATCTAAAATTATTATAAAATGACTCTAATTGATTACATAGAAATTATATAGGTATTATGTATCTATTTTTTCCTAAAATAAATTTAAATAAAATAAATAATTATTTAAATAAAAATTTGGTTTTAAATAATAACTTAGTGTTTTTACTATTCATCAAAAATTGAATGTTTTCAGAAAAATATCAAAACTTCACCCTAAGCTAATTTCAATATTCAGAATCCAAAAATGAAGTCCATTTTGAAAGATAAAATTTATAAAATTTCAAAAGGTGGATATTACTATTCATAACGACTAGTTTTATTGGTTGTGGTTTATTAGAACTCGAAGTTGCGTACAACACACGCTACTGTATTATTCAAAGAGAAGCATACCATGGAACCTTGGGGTGTTATGAGAATGGTTTTCCTAGGCCATTTTTCATTAACTTATACATTTTATAGATCCACCTATATACCCTCTCTTGAGATTATATGTCCCAAAATGAATATTTTTTATCATTAAAATTAAAACATTGTAACTTTTTTCATTCAACATATAATCCTTAGGGTATTCAATGTAATATTTATGTTATCATAATGATCTTCTTACTCTTGGAATATATATGAATATTGTCTACATTGACTACCACAAACTCAAAAATGTAATCTTTAAATTCCATATTCAATAAACCCCTAAAGATTATAAGGGAATTTGTAAGAAAACAATTGATTAATATAAATTCATAGTGTCCATACATTAACTATAAGGCAATATTGGGTATGTATTCACTTTTGATACTCAATTAATAACATACAAATCAAAGATAAATCTTGTAAAAATATAGAGAACCTCATAATTTATCAAACAAATCATTAACAAGGGGAATACGATACATGTTAAAGATTGTGTTCTTGATAATTAATTTATAGTCACATAGATCCATATTGATTCTTAATTAAAAAAAGGAGAAACCCATGGTCAGACACGTTTATAAATGAATCCCTTATCATGATCCTCCTAGTGTTTCTTCTTTAATCTTTATAACTCAATCGGGGTTATTCTATGTGGAGACTTTGAAATAGGTGTGGTACTATGTAAGAGTTGTTTTAAAAATTTAACTTGATTATTTTTATGAATAATTGGAAAATATTCTGGAAAAACTTCAACAATCTCCCGTATAGTTGGAATATATTCGATATTTATTTTCTCCCAAAAAAATTGAGATAACACCACTTTTTAATAGTGATTAAGACCCATATAAATAATTTAATTTCCATTGTAATTTAATATTTATTGTCTCACCAATAGAAAGTCATAGGTTTGTTCAAAATATAAAATATAAATTCCCTTAAAGATAAATTTATATGGGATTTTTATAAAGAAATCCAATGAATTCAGAAAATAATAACAATTTTACTAAAGGGAGAATAAAAATATTTTTTGGAAGTACATTCCCACAAACATCAATTGGATAAGAATCATAGAGTTGATATGTGATAATCATTAAATTTGAAGCTCCATTAAAAAATCAATATCTAATAAATGATGATATGAATTAAAATTCATATATACTTTTAATGAAATAAAAAAATTTATATGAAAAATATTGAGTAATATAATTCAATATTTTTGCATGCATATCACCACCTCAACTTCGTCATTATATCTTCTCTACCTTACTAAAAAAATTGTTATCTTAAGCATAAAACATCATCAGAAACAATCATATAATCCTAAAAAATCATTCATAGGATTAATAAATCATGATAAATTATTTTCAATCTATGACACCATTAGGTTTAAAATTTATATTTCATGTTCATCATCTATTCAAATCATTTATTATGGTTTATAATAAAATATGATTTAACCCAAGAATATCCCTTGGGAGTATCACACTAAGTGTGTAGTAAGTAAAAACCCACTATGCACTATAATTAATGTTGAGATATACTCAAATGACTATTTTTGGGGTTGTTACACCTAGATGCATCTCTCCCAAAACCATATCCACTTGTAGTATCCAGAGCAGGATGTTTTTTCTAGGAAAACAACACTTATTAATTTACCATAACTTAAGAAGCTATCATAAACATAGGATTACCCTAAGGGTTTTCACTAAAATTTTCTTATCCTATTTTTTAATGGTAACAAAAACGTTTTCAGATACCAACTATATCAACCCATACTTTTCATATAATGATATTATATCTTAAAAGAAGAATATTAATTATATAACATTATAATCAACTCTAGAACCATAAGGTTTTAGTTTCTTTAGAGACTCGATAAATAATATTTTTATTTCATGAAAGATATTAAGTATATCTCACAAAGATCTTCCCACAAAGTTCTATTCCTATAAATTCCCTAATTAAAACCTTTATTCATAGCATAATGAAAGAAAATTTAAAAAAGGGTGAGCTATGATGCTCAGTAAGGGAAAAAGGGAGATTTCAATTATCATTTAAGAATTATATGATCATAACGGTATGAAAACATGTGATTAACATTTTAATACCATACCTTGTATATAATAAATCATAATATTGAAGCATGTCATAAAACATGGTATTTCATCAGACAAAAATCATAAGGGAATCAAAGAACATGATCCCTGAGAGAATAGAATTGTCACATGATATAAGTTTGTGACATACATATAAACATGTAAAGTCATTTTATTAGTTAAGGATCACTTACATGACTATACTAGTGTATTGGGTTAACTCCCTATTATATTATATCCTTAGTCAAGGTTCACCACCAAGACTATCATTGTGGACAGATTCCCTTACTAAACTGTGTTCACTCCTGATTCCAATCATTATTATCACATGAGATATCAATATTTACCCAATGAATTGGAGGGATATAAAATTCTGGGTCCACCTATCCCATAATCATAATCCACTCATATGTGTTCCATAGGAACATAAATCATTTATCATATATGAAACTCATATAAAGAAAACATATTTTATAAGCATTTAAAAATTTCTCCATTGCATAACCCATGGAAAAAAAGGTTTCATAAAAACATCATCATCATAATCATAAGCCTTATATAGATAGAATAAGTATGGTATTATTGTATCAAATCCCTAATAAAGAATAATTATTATCAAAGGATTCTATCAGAAATAAAAAAAAATTATTAAAAATATATCTGGTATATTTCTTGAGTAAAATACCCTTTCATTTTGAAATTATTTATTTAAAATACAAAAAATTTACCAAATATTAAGGAATATATTTTCTATAAAAGGAAACCTATAAAATTTTAATTTAATTTTTAAATCATTTATTATTCATGGATGTGGGAAATTATGTTCATACCGTGTAGGCTAAAAAAAATATTCATTTCTCTTTTTCCTAAAAAGTTAAAAGTGCGTCATTAAAAAAATAAAAAGAAGATGAATTTTTAAAATATATATTAAACATTAAAACATTGGTAAAAATGAATCTAAAAAATCATAGGGTAATATTTTAATATTAATAAAAACATTTAAATTAAAACAAATACATGGAAGAAAATGATTCCCAACCAAATAAGAAGTAGAGTCTATTTTTCTTGAAAACATTTTTTCAATAATTTTATGTAAAAAGGAGTGGAAAATGGTACTATTAATTTAAAATTAAATTAATAACCATAGGGTAAAAATATTACTCATATTATTTCTATGTAGATCTTATAATTTTAATTATCATAAACATAATCATAAAAAATAATGTTAAACAATGAGATTGTAATATAAAAACCTTACTGCTTTGGTAATATCTAAATCAAAATCTCATAAAAGAGTGAACCATTGATTGATATGTATACCCCCATAAATTTAATTAGAAGTATCACAAATAAAATTAATAGGCATCATATACCCCACATAAAATAAGTAAGTGGTGAATCTGTAAAGTGTCTCACAAAAATAAAAGTTAGTTGAGAATCCCTTACCTTAAGTTCGACCTACATAGAAATAACTCTAAAATCTAGTATAGAGAATATAAATTTATTATAATTATATACATAAATCATTTATATACTTATATAGTTTCATATATGACCCACTTATAACATTATAAAACCCATTTATTAATAATTCCTTATTAAAATTGTAATTTTCAGGTGTTAACTATTTTGTTTTTCATGGAAGTTTTAGTTCGAAAGTTCATATTCTTATTATATGATCACCGTTCCATAATCTCTATAATTTTATAAAAGTTATAAATTTATTATATATTAAATATATACATATAAATAATCATCCATACAATTTAGAGAAATAAAAATGACTTACACCATTCATAGAGACGGTAAGTCATACATACAAATAAATACAGTTTTCATTTTCCTATGAGAATAAGGAAAGAAAGATAAATATTATTTTATTATTAAATAATCAAAATTATTTAATAAATAAAATATATAGAAATTAAATATATCATTATTATCATGAATTTAAAAAAATGAAAAACAAATCACATCACTTCATAGAGGTGGTAGTCCACACGTATGCCCATGCGACGTTATCATTTTCCAATGGATTGGAAGGTAAAAAGGTAGATATGATATTATAATTATAGAAAAATAATTATATCATAAATAACTTATAAAAAACATAAATCCATAATAATAACCATCCATGAATGACAACAATTGAAAAATGTATTGTATTACTATGTGGAGGAATTAATCCACACATACGCACAAGTGATACCTTCACTTCCCATTTTATGGAAAATATTGAGAATTAAGGTGGTACATAATCATAATAAAATTTTAGTATATTTAGTATGATTAATTTATTGTTTCATGATTAATACAAAATATTTATATGAGTTATAAGAAGAAATAAATTGAAAGATGTCAGGTAGGATCATTAACTCTTCTTTGGTTAGACTCCATTAGATACTTTCTCAAGGACCCTTGGAATGGTATTTTGGGAATAAAAAACCTCTAATTAATGTATATGGAAGTTTATAAGAGAACCTTTTAGGGTTTTTTGAGCTATATGGCTCAATGTAGTGCATAGTAGAGAAAGGAGGGGTATCCTTTTATTAGTGGGGGAGAGGATACACTTGGAATTTCTTAAATGATTAAAATATAATAAATTTAAAATCATTCCAAATTCATCCAGATAGATAGAGATAAATATTTGGGATATTATTTGGTTTAAATATTCTCATAAAATATGATTTATACAAGTTTAATTGAAAAATATATCTTCATATCTTGGATTAACCCCACGATAAACCTATTTTAACCATAATCATGGTAAAAAATTTTTACATTTCATTAGGACAAAAAAATTAATTAAAAAAAGAAATAATATTAATTATAATGATTAAAAATATAGGATCCATTTTTTTTAAATTAAATTCATAGAAGTGTAAGATTTTTATTTAAAATTAAACCAACAAAATGTGATAAAAAAGAAGTTTTTCCAAAAAACTTTTTCTTAAGTATAAAACGTTTTATACCAAAATACAACATAAATTAATTCCAATGATCTTATTCATATTATTAATAATATATATGAACTAGTTTTACTTTGAAATTGTTTGAAGAAAATAAATCTTTATAAATTCTTAAAAATAAAAGACAATTTTTAATAAATATCAGTTTTATTTCACTATTAATTATAAAATAAAAAAATTTAAGATATTTCTCAACATTTTTGTCCACTATAATTTTTAAATTATGTCTTTAAAAATTATCTTCATTTTTTTGAAATACATTTTATAATGGTGAGAAAATTTTGTTATATTATTTTCTCACAAAAAGAAAAAAAACATTTTTGAGGAAAAAATGTTTTTGAGTCATATAATGAATTTACCAAAAAGTGATTAATTATTTATTAATATATTTTTAGAGAAAACCTATATATATATATATTGAAATTTTTTTATTCTTAATAAATCCACCAATTTAATAGCCACGTTATACCAATATAATATATTGTTGTTTATTTAGACTTAGGTTAGTGCGTATCACAAGCTATCAAAGAAATTAATTTTTTTTGAAGAGAAATATATCATAAAATTTTGGGGTATTATAGTAGACAACAGAATTTTATAAAAACCAATAAATATAATGTAATAATTAGTATAAGTGAATAATTAGTCATGATATGTTATTTCATGATTCTTTCTTACCTAATTAGAAGTTTTTTGAACTTGAAAGTGTTGGAATACCCAAATATTTCCCTGTTGAGGTTCCCTTAGAGATTTGAGACTAGCCTAATCCTATATTAATCACCATTGAAACTCACAATCAAGAACAAAGTGATTATGATTTAGTTTCTTAATCTTAGGTAGAGGGAGGTGATATGATTAGATATTTTCAATTGTCTAAAGATATAGATTGGAGGACTATTAGAACCCCTATGAAATATTCCACCCAGGTCTGCCACCACTAAGCGGTGCATGAATCGAGGAGTCTTTACTAGGCCCTAGGCATACTTCTTTATACTCAAGAGGCTTCCGACAAGTAGTGGGGGTTTAGGGTAGTATTGTGGGGAGACTATACCCTCACATCAGAGTGAATAATGACAAAATAGAAAAAAATGAAATCTATAATAATAAATAATCAAGGTTTGTGGATGAAATAAACATATTCATAAATAATAAAATAATTTAGAAGAAAACAATCATACATATTCACTGTATTTCTAATGTAAAACACTGACCACCCACTAGGTTAGTCACATATATAATACTCAAATCAAAGAAATAAAAGACACTAAGGCTATCATTCCATCCTCAGCCTCACCTCATCCCAATCTCTAGTCCCATTTAATCTATCCAGTGGAATGAACTACTCTTAGGCCAATTCCCATCCAATATATGAAATCAATACAATCTTCTTGGGTAACCAAGTGGTACGGTCTTTTATGTAGGGTATGAGTACAACTCAATAGGGAATCAACAATCCAATCGACCTAAACTGAAACCTACTTAGGCTAATATTAGGGTGTATCTAAGAACATTTCATAATTATGCCAAAAAATATCATTCTCATTATTGAATTACTAGGAATGTGTACTAAGAAATCCAAATCATTCTCATGGTATATAGTCACCTTAATCCAGGGAATAGATCACGACTAGAATTCTAGATATTTGCGACGGGTTATTTGTGACGGGATCCGGTCTCAAATAAGTTTTTGTGACGGGGTCCCGTCACAAATAGCCCGTGGCGGAAAATGGCGTCGCAAAAAATATTATTTGCGACAGGCCCGTTGCAAATAATATTTTTTGTGATGAGCTACATCCCCATCGCAAATAAGTCTCTGATTATATATGTTATACATATATAAACTTTTTTGTGACGGACCCGTCGCAACAAGTTTTTGCGACGGGCCCGTAGTCCCATCCAAAATACGTTTATAAAAAAAATTTATTTAGACTATTTGCGACAGGCCCGTCACAAATAATTTTTGCGACGAGTCCCTAATCCCATCGCAAATACTTTTTAAAAAAAAGATTATTTAGACTATTTGCGATGGGTACCCGTTGCAACAGATCCCGTCGTAAATAATAAATAAATTTAAAAAAAATAAATTTAATAAAATTATGATTATTAAAAAATTAATTTTAATATTATTAAAATAATTAAAATAAAAATATATTAAAATTATAAATATTCACAAAATAATATTAAAAATATCATAAAATATTATTATTATTATTAGTAAAATAAAAAAACATTAAAAAATATAATACAGAAAAAATAAATTTAATAAAATTATGATTAATGAAGTAATAATAATTTTATTATTAAAATACTAAAAAAATAAAAATTATTATAATTATTAAAATTCTCAATATTCACAAAAAAATCATAAAATATTAAAAATTAAATTATCTAATATTCGTAGCAATATAAAATACCAAAACTGTAAATATTTTATATTACAACAAATATTAACTTCAAATGTTTTTAACATAAAAAAATCAATGGGGGTCGTATTCTGGAGGAGGTGGAGGAGCTGAAGGAGATGGTGGAGGAAACATCATCGCCAAACTACAAGTCAGACAGCACATGTACTCCATCTTCTCCTGATGCTGCTGCTGGCATCGATGCATCTCCTCCTAATGTTGCTGCTTCTTCTGCTGCTGCTGTTGAGACATCTCTTCTTGCTGCTTCTACAAACTCTCTATAATGTCATTCTGAGCTCGTAACTGCTCTTGATACTATGAGGTAGAAGATTATGGCTCTCCACGATATCCTCTCAAGCTGGAATCCAACATCACAACAGTACTATAATAAGTTCCATGAGTCACATGAGAGCCAATACCAACTACTCATCCCTTCTCAAAGCCATACTAAGTCTCCTGCATCCATGTCACCTCGTCGAAATGGTGTGCACTGGTCTGATCAGTCGCCTCGTCCTGACCCTCAGCCTGTGTCTGAGAGGTCTCAGCCTCATATGACTCCTTCAATTATAAATTTAAATTAAAATTGTGAAAATATTATATGTGGTTAATTGTCAAACTGAAAAAATAATACTAACCACAATCTGATGCTTGTGATCTCCTCTAATATCTCTAGTGGCTGGATCACGATACATCCTCCGATAAATGTCGAACTCCGTAATATCAGGATGCTCGACTTCCAATAGAAAATATAAAATAAAATGTTTATATTTAAAGTTTTATTATTTTTTTAAAAAATATATTTACCAGATGCTCTCTATGCATACTGAATGTATGACTACCATCTCGATGTGTCACTTCCTGTCTCCCCTGGTTCTGCCGACCCAATGAAGACCTCCTCTGAAATCCACCACCCAACCTGTGTGCACATAATCCATCCCAAACCTGAGATGAAATGTACTCAGGTCGGTGGGCTCTACGCGACTCATCAAATACTGTCACCCCTGCTTTCTTAATGGTCATCTTTCTCAAATTGTATAAAAACTGACGAAAACGCTCATGCATAGCCACCTCCCATGCTACATGAATAGCATCACACAAGACATCCTCGATGGGATACTATAAACCCTAAAAATAATTTATAATATCAAGTTATTAATAAAATAAATTTCAAAATAAATATTATTTATTTATGTACCAGCCAATGATTTTACATGGAGAACTGCACATCAACGAGAATCTTTTCCCATGTGATCCATGGTTGAGAAAAATAATTGTGCAAGATAGCGCTCCCCTGTCCAACAGCTACATGTGCAAAACTGTGAAAAAAGAAAAAATAATCAAACAATCAGTATATATATAAATAAATTAATGAAGAAGCTAAATAAAATATACATGTTATCATACCTCCATGTGCGTGGATCGAAGCCAAGATGTGGACGTCGCTCGGGGATAGGATCAAGAATCATCAGTTTTGCAAGACCACACCCCCTTAGCGTACCTCCTGAACCACCAGTAGGCTGAGGGTTAGATGATCCCACATCCCCTCATCCAAAGGTAGATCAGCCTCCGGCAACTCGCGAAATAGATCAAGATCCATCTGAAGCACAAAATTATTTTTGTTAGAAGATAGTTGAAAATAACTATCATATATAGATATATATTAGTTATGATCATAACTATCATTTAACTATGTCAATGTTCACCTTCATCATCATCTTTATATCTGACGATGTCAATGTCTTCATATTCCACCTTGGCATCATCAATATCCATATGAGTTTCACTTTAACCATCCCTTGACATTTCAAATTCATTTGTAACATCATTAACATCTTCATCACTATAGAAACTTAAATGTGGGGTTTCATCGTCGATATTCACGTTTCTTTGTGAAAAAAGATGGATTTTGAGTAGTCTCTTGAAATTTTTTTATTCCTTCCACTTCATCAGAACCACATTCAGTTTGAGTAAATTGATTTTCCTGAGTTTCCAGTTTTATTATGCTCCACCAATCACTCAGGTATCTTGAAGTAGCAAAGTCATTTGCATAATAAATTTGACATGTCTATTGAGACAGTAAAAATGGTTCATTTAATGTAGGAAGACTTTTATATTTAATATCGACGATTCCATGAGTCAGATGAACATGAAAGCCTCTCTCAGTATCCAACCACCAACATTTAAACATTGTTATATAATTATGTCCAAGATAACATGGCTCAATAATTTTATCCAAAATGTCGTAAAAGTCAACATCAGTTTCTCTATGATGCGATCCTCTCAAACAAACTCCATTATTCATTGTTTTTTTGATTCCCCATATGCACGTGTATGAAATCGAAAACCTTTCACCACATATGCATTATAAGATTTAACCATTTTGGATGGTGGGTTACTCAATATACACAGTCGCTTATCAATTTTATCAGCATGTTGAGACACCTGAAATTTTTTAGAACAATTAACAATATAATAAATAGTAAACTGAATTGATATTAAACCATCAATAATTTATATTACCTATTTTTGAAACCATTGAGAAAAATGTTTTTTTCTTTGTTCTTCAAGAGAAGCTGCTATAATTTGTGGAAGTTGTTTCTTGATATTATTATCATATAACCTAAAAATAAAATAAGTTTACATATTGTAACAGAAATTATAAAATATGTGATAGAAGCACTCATAGTACAAATGCTGTCATTTCATCACAGTTGAGCAGAACATATATATGAGCTCTGTGATGTTTATTGTCTGAAATCCATCGCTCTTGAACTCCACCGAATCCAAGACTTGGATAATTAAAAACTGATAATTGATTTTCCATTTCATCATTAACATTTCCCTTGTTTTGTCCCATGCGGTTTATTTTTTAGGGATATTCAGATTCAAAATAGTGATAGCATAAAAATGAAATTTCTTCTTGGAAATAAGCTTCAACAATTGAGCCTTCAACTGATGCTTTATTATGTACTTTTTTCTTCAATTTCTGTATGCATCTCTCAAATGGGTACATCCATCAAAACTGTACTGGACTTCCACATTTGTCTTCATGTGGAAAATGTAATATCAGATGTTCCATTGAGTCAAAGAAAGAAGGTGGAAATATCTTTTCCAGTTTACATATAATTACAGCAACTTCTTCTTCCAGTTTTCTTAGCGCATTGCAGTCTATTGTCGCTGCACAAATGTCTCAAAAAAAATGATATGTCTCTTCTCGAATCCCAAATCATAGAATTCAAAAAACCTCTGAATCCAATCGGCATAAGTATTTCCATTATAACATGATAATCATGACTTTTTAATCTGGTAATATGACCATTCTTAACAGATCTGCCCAAATTGGAAGCATAGCCATCTTGAAGTCTCAAATCTGCAATCCAGTAACAAAATAATAAGAGACTCTCTTTTGACAGTGTATAAGCTGCTTTTGGATTCATTAACCTCTATGATATGAAATTTTCAAATAGTTCAAATTCTGGTCGCCTGCAAATTTGGGAAAGATCTAATCATGCTTTTATAGTATCTTTGGTCTTACCCGGTGTATCCAAAACTGTATGAAATAAATTATCAGAATAGTTCTTATCAATATGCATGACATCCAACATGTGGCGGACTAAAAAGTCAAACCAATATGGGAGATCCCAAAAAATGCTTTGTTTTATCCAATTATGTTCTTTCCCAAAGCCAAGAATTTTCTGTTGGTTTATTGTTGGTCCAAATGTGATGGGAGGTAATGAAAATACCACAGATTTTAACTCTGTACCTGAGATCATTTTTGGAGGTTCATCACTTTCAATTATCACTTTTCTGAAATGATATTTGTTCCTTCAAAAAGGATGATCGGTTGGAAGAAATCTGCGATGAAAGTCAAAATAGAAAGGTTTTTTTTCCATTGAAAAGCATAAAAGATTTTTCGACTTTCATATAATAAGGACATGATTTCGGAAAATGTGTACTCCAACCATATAACATGCCATCTGCTGGAAATTAACTAATCATCCACATTAATGCATCTTTTAATGTGAAATTTTGTTTCGCATCAACATCATATGTACTAACACCATTACTCCACAATGCATTTAACTCATCAATCAATAGTTTCAAATAAACATCAATATTATTTTTCGGATGTCCAGGGATTAATAAAGTCAAAAAGATATAGGGATCCTTCATCAACATCCATGGAGGTACATTGTATGGAGTTATAAAGAAAGGCCGCCATGAATACTAACTACCATAAGAACCAAACAGATAGAAACCATTAGTAGAAAGACCCAATCGCACGTTTCGGGCTTCTAAAGAAAAAGACGTATACAAACGATCAAAATGTTTCCATGAATCACCATCAGATGAATGATTCAAGCTTTTACTGGTTGAAATATTGGTTTTGTGCCATGACATCATTGACACTGTGTTATGAGACATAAATAAATGTTATAGCCTGGGTGTAAGGGGGAAATATCTGAACTGTTTTAAAGGAATCGATCCAAACTTCCCTGGTTGAGCTTCTTTATACCTCGATTGTCAACATGTGGGAAAACTATCCAACGACTCATTTTCACTAGAATATAAGATGCAATCATTTTCACATGCATTAATTTTTTGATAACTAAGGCCTAGATTACGAACCAGCCTCTTGCTCTCATAGTAATTTGCTGGAAACACATTTCCTTCAGGTAATAATGTTTTAACCAAAGAAAATATCTGATCAAAACAGTTGTTTGACATTTCATTTTCTTATTTAATAGCCATAAATTTTGCAACCGCTTATAATTTTCTTAACTTGCAACCAGGATATAATGCATCCTCAGCAGACCTCAACAACTCATAAAATTCGGATGGTGCCAACTCAAGAGTTAAATCGATATCATCGTGAGCTTCAGTTTTTTGAAGAGATGGACCTGCAACATTTTGTACTAAATGTCAGAACCGTATTGGATCCGGAACAAGTTATTAGTATCTTATCTGGAACCGTGTTCACCATTTTGATACCAAAAAACATAATCTGGTTGAAAACCAAACCGCAAGAGATGTCCCCCAACCTTGTCAAATGTGACAAACATTCTCAGAGCACATTTTTTACAAGGACACTTAATTGTTCCTTCTAAAACATATTCTGGTTTTGATGATGAAAATGCTAAGAAATCTTCAACACCCTCAATATATATTGGATTTAAACCAGAACCATTTGGATTTCTGCGTTGATTTATCCAAGCGCGATCATATAATAATGACTGATGTCGACTTCCTTGTTCCATATTTTTCTAAAAAATATAAAATCATCACTATTTTTGAATAATTTGAAATTATAAAAAACACTATCTAAAAAAATATATAACTAATTACTACTACTTCTAAATAATTACCATTAATTAAGGGTGACATACTTTCTAGTGGATTGATGGCTACTCTTTTGTCCGACGACTCATTTACTCGCATCTTTCTCACACTGAAATCACAATGAAGAATGTGGTCGGAGGTATGCATATTCATTCTCGTATGCATGATAATGAATATGCGTAGTGATGTTCGGAGTGGTTTACTCAAGAGGGGGGTGAATTGAGTACCAATTAAAAATTTCTGTATTTAAAAATTATTGTCTTAAAGACCCCCAAAATAAAATAATAAATTAAACTGTAGTGAATTTATATTAAAGTAGAGGTTCTGTCAGATTCTCAAGGGATTGATTAATTCCCAGTTAATCAACACAGGAGTATGTGATTATCTTTTGAAACTAACTTACTAATCTACACTTAACATAAACACTTGCTAATTTAATTATCAAAGTAACTTTAAAAATAGTATTAGTTTTAAAGTGATTGGAAGCGGAATAAAACTTTGAAAGAAATGGCACAACAATGTAACCAAGAGGTTCAGTCTCAAGCCGAGACTTAGTCCTCTCAAAAGTTTATATAAAAATGATCCACACCCTGGATCGGGGTTCAACAGTTTACAACTGTCCAGGTCCAAGACCTCTACCACTGTTCTTCGTGGGAAACAGTACAACAGCAACCAGCTGTCCAGGTCACACACGACCTCTACCACTGTTATTCGTGGGAAAGAAAGAATAAATGAATTTGGTAAGGATTTACAAATCCTTCAGTTTGAGTACAGGAGACAGTGTATGTGTTAGATACAGCAGATAACACACACTGCTCGAAATGAATGATAATAAATCACAGAATAAGAGATGTAGAGTTTAGAGATGGTTCTGGTTATTTCAGTGTAGCTCTGGACTCCTTTGGATTCGATCAGAAGTGAGTCTGAGTCCTCTTCTCGTTTCTGTTTGAGAAACAGAGTGTCGTATGCTCCAGGTTCACAGTCAGTGAAAATGTAGTAGTTGAAGTTCTTCAGTGTTATTCTTGTATGCACAGAACACTTCTCGAGTATGCCTGATTGTCTATGAGCTTCTCTGTGTTCTTCTCGTTCTTGTGTTTTTGGTATATTCCATCCACCACACACTTCTTCTCTAGTTCACTTCACTTCTGGGCAGCGTAGTCTTCTCGTATTTATCTCCCAACAGGGGACAGAAAAGATTTCTTTTCAGCAGGTACGAGGTACGGGTTCCTGACATCCGACAACCTTTATCAGATATTTGACAAATCATTAAAATGTATGATATGACCGTTAGATAGATTAAATATAGGAAATATAGAAATTCAAACAGTGAGTCGAGTGATCGGTAGGTAATCAGCATCGGTAGCTTGGACATCGGTAGCTTGAACATCGGTAGCTCAATGTCATTAGTTGCTTTGACTCTATCGGTGGCTCTATGCGTCGGTTGGTACATGCTTGTATCAGTGACTTTGTTTATCGGTAGCTCCATGCGTCGGTAGCTTCATGCGTCGGTAGCTCCATGCGTCGGTAGCTCCATGCGTCGGTAGCTCCATGCGTCGGTAGCTGTGAGTCTGTCAGTAGCTTCGTCCATCGGTGACTCTTATTCCATCGGTAGCTATTTGTACTTACACCGGTAGCTCTATATTTGTATCGGTAGCTGTCCGTAAGTCAGTAGCTTATATTTATAAGCACATCGGTAGCTCTGTGTTAAGTATATCAGTAGCTGTCTGTCGGTAGACTAAGTCTATCGGTAGACTGGTTACCGGTAGCTCTTTATCAGTAGCTATAGGCAGATTACTTATCTGTTTTATGTAGAACACACCCGATTGTGTTAGAATCAATTTATAACTTGTATGAACATGGATAAATGAGGATTAACATATTCCAAAGACTATTTTAAAAATTATTATTGGTTTGATCACAGATTTGAAAGAATTAAAGTATAGATCAATGATACTTAAGAATATCATAGAGAATGAAAACATAATTGGGATTTTAAACACATATGAATACATGATTGAGATTATCAAAACAGGTGAGGTCAACAATCTCCCCCTTTTTGATAATCACAATTTATGATATGGGCATTTAACGTAGTGAATATATAATAGTAAAGAGTATAATATTGAATTCAATTTTCTCATTGAAAACAGCATCATAGATAATATAAATAGTATGATATAGACATAAGGTAACAATCATAAGGTACTAAATAGACATAAGGTATCAGAGGTAACAATGAGAAAAAAAAGGTTATTTTTCTCTATTGAAAATATTTCTCATTCTCTCATTTTGGTCTCCTCCTTATTATTCTCCCCCTTATTATTCTTATTGTTCTCCCCCTTTGTGATAATCAAAAAGTGGGAAAGCATATATAGGAGACAAATAAAACATGAGAAGTAAAAAGAGTTCCTCTGTATTAGATCAGTCAGAAAGTACAAAAAATAGAATACAAAGGAATTCCTATCAAAAATCCTGGCCACTGGATCAATCCACATCTTCCACGTGAGATTTTCCTTTGGGATCAGAAGAAGGCTCGGGTGGTGAGGATTCAGGTGAAGGTTTGGGAATTCCAGAAAAGATCAAAGGAGGCTGAGCCACTGACACAGAGTCAGGCCTGTAGGTTGAAGATTTTTGGGTGATCATTGGTGTGTGGCTTCGAATAGCTTGAGCAGGAGTCAGCTGGACTGTGGAAGCAGCTGAGGCAGAAGCAGGCAAAGCAGGAGGGATGATGACTGGTCTGGCATCAACATGCAAGAAGGGCAGCAGCAGATTTCTAAAGTCCATAATAATTCCTCCTCCTCTTTCTATAGTAGAGATGAAATCATCTTTGTTCTCCATAAATTTCTCTAAGGCAGGAGTCAAATCTCTTAGCTTGCTCACTTTTTCTCTGAAATCTTGAGTGACTAGAGGTAGCTTCATGTGTTCCAACATTAGCTTGAAGTGGTGTTCGAGTTGATGCTTGGTGAAAATTTTGGTGAAGTAGTGGTCCACTTTGCTCTTTATGTCTTCCTGAGAGGCAGAGGCTTCTCTCATATAATCTTGAACAATATTCATTATTTCTCTAGCAGAATCTCTTGTAGAAAGCACCACTCGGCTCAACTCTGATGAGTCCACAGAGCCACTGGTTGAAATAGAACCAATATCCTCCTTCAACATTGCTTGAACTTGAGTGAGGTCAACTGATAGTTTGGATGTGAGAGGGCCAAGAGAGAAGGAAACAGTTTCTTTGAAACTCTTAGACAAACCACTGATTAGGCTTTGAACTTGAGAGCCTTGTAATTGAACATGATCCTTCACTGAGGTTTTGAAACATTCAAACACCGAGACAAACTGGATTACTACACTCTTCACATAAGCTAGGTCCTTGTCAGCTTGAGACTTGGAGCACATATAAGAATCCAAAGCAGCAAATGATGTCTTGAGAGCTTCAAGATCTGCTTCGATCCTAGAAGACTGAGTCTGGCACTCTTTCACATCTTCCATAAGCTCAGACATAAAAGAAGATAAATAACAGGCTAGAGATAGCTCGAAGGATCTCTCCAACATCTTCATTTCTTCATTAAAGCATTGCTTCATCTCAGCAACTGATACACTGAAAGATTCTTTCAGCTCATTCTTCATGGATTCAAGATCAGATTTAGAGACAAAATCATTTGAGACAACTACAGCAGATCCTCTTGCTGAGGCCAAACTAACTACAGAATCAGTCATTATTGAATTAATTGAGGAAGCAAGAGAGGTTTCCATTAACTTCACTTCTTTAACAAAACTGGATTTGAGGTCCTCTTTCAGCTTATTCAGATCATGAAATCTGACCACATCATCTGGAAACAACTCAGAAGCAAGATCATAATTGGTCTTCGGTCTATTCACAGACATCTCATTATCTGAATCTAGATAATCCAATCCACAGACTATAAACCCTGGGTCTTCTACCCAGTCTCCAAGCTCAATAGCTACTGTAACTTTTCCAAGAACAGACTGATGCTCCCCCTCAATGGGTGCATTCTCATGTATCACAACAGCATTTTCTGCTGGATTCTCCTCATTAGAATCTTCTACTACAAGTTCCATCTCAGCAGCAGTAAGGAGGTTTTCTGAAACAGGTACAGCTTCTTCTGTATCTTTTTCTACTTCAGCAGCAGGCATAACTGAGTTTCCAATCAAAGGACTCATACTTAAACTACCAGAAGCAGACAATTCAGATACATTTTCCTTTTCCTCTTCTTCTTGGAGAGGTACAGACTGGTCTTCCTCATAAGTAGACACAATTTCCTCTACCTTTCCTTTCCTAGAATAAACCAATTCTGCAACAGGACTTGGGGGCAAGTCTGGATCTCCTCCAACATACATAGGAGTTTCTTCTTCTTCTTCTTCGGTTTCATCACTACTATAAACAGGTTCTTCTTCATCAGGTCTCAGACTCGGATCTCTCATATCCTTTGGTCTTGAGGGATGATCCACAGGATTAAACCTATCATATACCTTCTGATCATCACTGACCCATTCTCCCTTCCATGGGTTCTAGTTAATTTTCATGTACTTACACACAGTCGAGGTGATGCAGAAATTGTTCTTGACTACTACTGTCTCATCCTGAGAATCATCTATTCCTTTCACTTTTATCATTACTGAAATCATCTTGGCAAAGAACAAAGCATTAGTCTTTGACTTTGGTCTAATCATGTCTTCCATTTGAAGCATTAGCAATCTGCATAGATTTATTTTTACACCATGTCTTAGAAAATTAAGAAGATATATATCTTGATATCTCAGATTTGCAAAATCTCCTCGCCTTGGTATCAACACATGCTGAACAAACTTGAAGAGCAGTCGATTCTCTCCATCCATTTCAGCAGCAACCACTTGCCTTTGATTCCCATTACCAGTCAGTTCTTTTAAGGCGGTTTCATAATCAAAGATGTCACTGCTAGGTGGCATTGCTCTTGATACATACCCAGAGACACCTTCATGTGGTACTTTCAAACTCTCAGCCCACTCTGCTAAAGAAAAAGACATCACTTTTCCATTTACAAAAGAGCTTACCCGATTCTCATTTTCAGACTTCTCGAAGGTTACAAACTCATAGAACTGTTTTACCAACTTCGGGTAGTATGGGCCATTGTTATTCGAAAAACAATCCACCCATTTCTGGTCCTCCAGAATCTCGAGTACTAAGGATTTGCTAGGCAGTAGCCATTCCACGCACAATTTCTTCTCGATTACTATGTCTCTATTCTGCAAGTGAGGATTCACTGGTCGCCTTCCCGATCTAGTTCTGACTTCACTAACACTGGCTTTATGCTGTGTCTTCTCCTTCTTAGCGTTTGGTTCTGCACTTTCATCTCTGACGATAGGAAGCTTGGTTTTTGCCATTGCGGGTTTAGGGTTCTTGGTCGATTTGGGAGATAAGGTTCGAAGGTGAGAGATTTTGAGCTCGGTGAGGTAAGAAGTGTCTTAGACTGAGTTTTATCATTTAGGAATTCCAAATAAACAACTAAAATAGAGTAATAAAATAAAATAAAACGATTCGTATTCTTGGCGGCAGAAAAAAGTTTTAAAACCTTGCATCGGTGTGAATTAATCATCGGTGAGAAAAAAAACAAATCGGTGAGAGTTTTCACGTCGGTGAGAATTTTCACGTCGGTGAGAATTTCTACATCAGTGAGCATTTCACATCAGTGAGAATTTCACATCGGTGAGAATTTTCACATCAGTGAGAATTTTCACATCGGTGAGAATTTTACATCGGTGAGAATTTTACATCAGTGATTAAACATTCCCAATTCGTGTATTATGTAACTTAGCCTATCCGAACTTAAAGGTTTAGTGAAAATATCAGCCAATTGATGTTCGGTGCCAATAAATTCAAGATAAATATCACCTTTTTGATAGTGATCTCTTAGGAAATGGTGTCTTACATCTATGTGTTTGGTTCTAGAGTGAGATACAAGATTCTTAGAGATGTTTATTGCACTGGTGTTATCAGAGTTGATTGAAACATGTTTAAAAACATATCCATAGTCCAAAAGAGTGTGTTTCATCCACATAATTTGTGCACAGCAACTACCAGCAGCTATATATTCTGCTTCGGCAGTAGATAAGGCAACTGAGTTCTGTTTCTTACTACACCAAGAAACTAAGGGTTTTCCAAGCAAATGACATGTTCCTGATGTGCTTTTTCTATCTAACTTACAACCAGCAAAGTCAGCATCTGAATAACTCATTAACTCAAAGGATTGTCCTTTTGGGTAAAACAAACCTAAGTTAACCGTGTGTTTGAGATATTTAAAAATTCTTTTAACAGCAAGCAAATGAGATTCTTTTGGATTATCTTGAAATCTAGCACACATACACACACTAAACATAATATCAGGTCGACTAGCAGTAAGATAAAGTAAACTACCAATCATACCTCTGTAATTTGTTTGATCAACTGGTTTCCCAGTTTCAACTGCATCCAATTTACAGGTAGTACTCATAGGAGTTTCACTTTCCTTGATACTATCCAGACCAAAACGCTTTAAAAGATCCTTTGTATATTTTCTTTGATTCAAAATAATACCATTTTCATTTTGAAATACTTGAAATCCAAGAAAGTACTTAAGCTCTCCCATTAAGCTCATTTCAAATTCATTTTGCATACTTTTTGAAAAATAAGTACATAAAGAGTGTTTAGAAGATCCAAAAATAATATCATCAACATATATTTGTACAACTAAAACATCTTTAGAAATTCTTTTAATTAAAAGAGTTGGATCAGCAATCCCTTTAGTAAAACCTTTTGAAATAAGGAAATTGCTAAGTCTATCATACCAAGCTCTTGGAGCTTGTTTCAAACCATACAAAGCTTTAGAATGTTTGAAAACTTGATTTGGAAAATGGGGGTTAGTAAATCCAGGTGGTTGTTCCACAAAAGCATCTTCAATTATAAAACCATTTAGAAATGCACTTTTCACATCCATTTGATATAACTTGAAATCCAGATGTGTAGCATATGCAAGTAAGATTCTAATGGCTTCTAGTCTAGCTACAGGTGAAAAAGTTTCCTCATAGTCTATACCTTCTTCTTGACTATATCCTTGTGCAACTAGTCTAGCTTTGTTTCTAACTATATTTCCATATTCATCTACTTTATTTCTAAAAACCCATTTTGTGCCTATTGTCAAAGTGTCCTTAGGTCTGTCAACTAATTCCCAGACTTTGTTTCTTTCAAACTGATTTAATTCTTCCTGCATAGCTATTACCCAGAATTCATCATTGATTGCATCATTGATATTTTTGGGTTCTAGCTGTGAAAGAAAAGCTTGATGTTCAACCTGGTTTCTTAGAGAAGCTCTAGTTTGTGTTCCTCTATCAAGATTACCAACAACAGCTTCTAAAGGATGATTCTTTAGAATCCTTGTTGATCTGGTAAAGGTTGGACTAGAAATTTCAGGTTCATCTATAGGTTCGGGTTCAACAGAAGAAGATTCTGGAAAAAGTACAGAACTGGATGCTTTTATAACAGGTTCTTTAGATTTGTCATTAAGGTCCAGAATAGACAAATCTTCTTCAAGATTCTCAAGAGAGTTTTTAGGCTCATGTGGATCAGTTTCATCAAACTTGATGTGAACAGATTCTTCCACACATTTGGTTTTCTTATTGAATACTCTACAGGCTTTACTTGAAATAGAGTAACCCAGAAAAATTCCTTCATCACTTTTGGAAGCAAACTTTTCCAGATTATCTTTAGTATTCAGAATAAATACTTTGCAACCAAAAACATTAAAGTAATTAACCTTAGGCTTTCTATTGTTCCACAATTCATAAGGGGTTTTCTTAAGAACAGGTCTGATTAAGACTCTATTAATAACATAACAAGTTGTATTTACAGCTTCAGCCCAAAAATAAATAGGCAGATCATATTCATTGAGCATGGTTCTAGCAATTTCTTGAAGGTTTCGGTTTCTTCTTTCTACTACACAATTTTGTTGGGGTGTTCTAGGGGCAGAAAAGTTATGAGTATAGCCATTGTGTGAGCAATAAGATTCAAAATCTTGATTTTCAAACTCACGACCATGATCACTTCTCATAGTTTTAATCTTAAGTCCACTAAGGTTCTCTACAGATTTAGAGTATTTAACAAAAGAAGAACAGGCTTCACTTTTGTGAGCTAGAAAATATACCCAAGTATATCGAGAAAAATCATCTACAAGAACATAAGCATAGTGCTTCCCATTTAAACTAGAAACTCTTGATGGTCCAAACAAGTCCATGTGAACCAATTCAAGTGGTTGTGAAGTCGAAACTTCTTTCTTTGATTTAAAAGAAACTTTGTGTTGTTTTCCCTTTTGACAGGGGTTACACACTCTATCATTTGGGAATTCTAATTTAGGTAGGTCTCCAACTAGGTTCTTTCTAGAGAGTTTTCTAAGTGAGTGAATGTTGCAATGTCCCAATCTTCTGTGCCATAGCCAAGATTCTTTATGAAAAGCATTCAAACAAGTAATATTCTGTTTAGCTAAAGAATTCAGGTTAACAGCATAAACATTTTCATTTCTTAAGGCAGAAAATACCAAAACATTCTTAGAATTAAAAACTTTGCAGGAATCATTTTCAAATTTAACATGAAAACCATCATCACATAACTGAGAAATACTTAATAAATTGTATTTAAGGCCATCAACAAATAAAACTTTAGAAATCAAAATTGAATCAGTGTTACCAATCTGGCCTAGGCCGATGATTTTTCCTTTAGAATTATCACCAAAGGTGACAAAGCCTCCATCAACTTTTATTAAACTCTTAAAACAAGAGTAATCTCCAGTCATGTGCCTTGAGCACCCACTGTCTAAATACCAGGTCTCTTTATAGGAGCTCTTTAAACAAGTTCCCTACAAAACAGATTCAGATGGGAGATGATTTTGGTACCCAGATTTTCTTGGGTCCAGACAGGTTAGCCAATAACACTTTAGGTACCCATATTTGTCTAATGGGTCTCATATAATTTGTAGAATTGACATGCTTTGAAAGATAAACTTTATTAGATCCATAGCTATGTATATAACTGGTTGAAGCATATGAAGTTCCAGAATTACCTTCATTCTGTCCAGATTTAGAAATGAATCTAGTTTTGGCAATTTTCCTTTGTCCAGGTTGGTATCCTATACCAGTAGTATATTTAGGTTCCATTTGCTTCCCTAGCATCTGTGTTAGAGTATTTTTTCCATTGGTGAACTTCTCTAAGTCTTTCTTGAGTTGCTCATTAGATAGTTTCAGTTCAGTGTTTTCTTTTAACAGTTGAGGATTTTTCTCTTTTTCAATAGTGAGCTCGGTTTTAACTGTAGTGGTGAGAGCATGCTGTTTCTTTAATGACTTGTATTTATCCTTAAGTTCATTACATGTCTCTTCCAGCATATCACAGTACTCAAACAATTAATTTTTATACATTGTTCCAGACTCAGAATCAGATTCTGCATTATCTCCAGAGTAATAATAATTTAAAACAGGAGTTTCAGTAGTTACCTGAGAAGTGTTTGTCATAAAACACAAGTTGGCTCGATTCCTTTCAGAGTCTGAAGATTCAGCTTCACTAGTGCTATCTTCTGAAGCACTCCAAGTAGCCTTCATGGATTTCTTAAACTTATTGTCCTTATATTCATATTTCTTTTTATACTTCAGCTTTGGACAGTCGGCTTTAATGTGTCCTTTTCTCTTGCACTCATAGTAGACAACATTATCTAATTTGTCATTCTTCTTCCAATCCTTTTTCCATTTTCCTTGGTGATCATACTTACCCTTATAATTTGTTTTTCTGAAGAACTTCTTTTTCCTATAAAATTTCTTAAATCTTCTAGTAATGTGAGCCATCTCAGCATCACTGTCAGAATCACTTTCACTGTCTTCACAACTTGAACTTTCAACTACAGCTTGAGGCTTTTCCTTGTCCTTATTCTTTGAAGTTGAGGATTTGAAAGCGACAGACTTTCTTGGAGGTTCATTTTCTTCCTCTTTATTCACTTTGAGCTCTTCTTCATACATCATTAGTTTGCCAATTAGTTCCTTGACAGGTAGAGCAGCAATGTCACATGATTCTCTGATTGAGACAGATGTGCCTCTCCATCTATCAGGTAGACATCTCAAAATTCTCATAATTTGTTCCTTCGATGAGACATCCTTTCCCAGTGAGATCATTGTATTGACAATTTCATTGAACTTGAGATACATGTCAGAAATGGGTTCGTCAGGCTTCATTTTAAAATTATCATACTTGATAGTATAAGTGTTCAATCTCATTTCTTTAACATTCGTTGTTCCTTCATGAGAAACAGCTAAGGTATCCCAAATTTCAAAAGCAGTTTTACATGCAGAAATTCTATTAAACTCTTCATCTCCTAGAGCACAGTACAAGGAATTCATAGCTTTACAGTTGTTATTGTAAGCAGTCTTTGTAGGTTCATCCCAAGTAGATCTATCAGTAGTAGGAATTTTGTATTCTGATTCAATAGCAGTCCAAATATCAAAACCTATGCTTTCTAGATGGATTTTCATTTTCAGTTTCCACTGAGCATAATTAGTTCCATTGAAGAAAGGTGGCCGGTTAGTAGAATCACCCTCAAGTCTATTGTCCATGATGAGAAAATTTTAAAGAGATAAAAAATTTAGATATAACAGAAATTTTAAGAACTTTAAAATACAACTAAAATCACAGTTCAAAAGCAGAGTACTTTTAGAAAGTATTTTCAATCCTCTGATACCAAGTGATGGTCGGAGTGGTTTACTCAAGAGGGGGGTGAATTGAGTACCAATTAAAAATTTCTGTATTTAAAAATTATTGTCTTAAAGACCCCCAAAATAAAATAATAAATTAAACTGTAGTGAATTTATATTAAAGTAGAGGTTCTGTCAGATTCTCAAGGGATTGATTAATTCCCAGTTAATCAACACAGGAGTATGTGATTATCTTTTGAAACTAACTTACTAATCTACACTTAACATAAACACTTTCTAATTTAATTATCAAAGTAACCTTAAAAACAGTATTAGTTTTAAAGTGATTGGCAGCGGAATAAAACTTTGAAAGAAATGGCACAACAATGTAACCAAGAGGTTCAGTCTCAAGCCGAGACTTAGTCCTCTCAAAAGTTTATATAAAAATGATCCACACCCTGGATCGGGGTTCAAAAGTTTACAACTGTCCAGGTCCAAGACCTCTACCACTGTTCTTCGTGGGAAACAGTACAACAGCAACCAGCTGTCCAGGTCACAAACAACCTCTACCACTGTTATTCGTGGGAAAGAAAGAATGAAAGAATTTGGTAAGGATTTACAAATCCTTCAGTTTGAGTACAGGAGACAGTGTATGTGTTAGATACAGCAGATAACACACACTGCTCGAAATGAATGATAATAAATCACAGAACAAGAGATGTAGAGTTTAGAGATGGTTCTGGTGATTTCAGTGTAGCTCTGGACTCCTTTGGATTCGATCAGAAGTGAGTATGAGTCCTCTTCTCGTTTCTGTTTGAGAAACAGAGTGTCGTATGCTCCAGGTTCACAGTCAGTGAAAATGTAGTAGTTGAAGTTCTTGAGTGTTCTTCTTGTATGCACAGAACACTTCTTGAGTATGCTTGATTGTCTATGAGCTTCTCTGTGTTCTTCTCGTTCTTGTGTTTTTTGGTATATTCCATCCACCACACGCTGCTTCTCTAGTTCACTTCACTTCTGGGCAGCGTAGTCTTCTCATATTTATCTCCCAACAGGGGACAGAAAAGATTTCTTTTCAGCAGGTACGAGGTACGGGTTCCTGACATCCGACAACCTTTATCAGATATTTGACAAATCATTAAAATGTATGATATGACCGTTAGATAGATTAAATATAGGAAATATAGAAATTCAAACAGTGAGTCGAGTGATCAGTAGGTAATCAACATCGGTAGCTTGGACATCGGTAGCTTGAACATCGGTAGCTCAATGTCATTAGTTGCTTTGACTCTATCGGTGGCTCTATGCGTCAGTTGGTACATGCTTGTATCAGTGACTTTGTTTATCGGTAGCTCCATGCGTCAGTAGCTTCATGCATCGGTAGCTCCATGCGTCGGTAGCTCCATGCGTCGGTAGCTCCTTACGTCGGCAGCTGTGAGTCTGTCAGTAGCTTCGTCCATCGGTGACTCTTATTCCATCGGTAGCTATTTGTACTTACACCGGTAGCTCTATATTTTTATCGGTAGCTGTCTGTAAGTCAGTAGATTATATTTATAAGCACATCGGTAGCTCTGTGTTAAGTATATCGGTAGCTGTCTGTCAGTAGACTAAGTCTATCGGTAGACTGGTTACCGGTAGCTCTTTATCAGTAGCTATAGGCAGATTACTTATCTGTTTTATACAGAACACATCCGATTGTGTTAGAATCAATTTATAACTTGTATGAACATGGATAAATGAGTATTAACATATTCCAAAGACTATTTTAAAAATTATTATTGGTTTGATCACAGATTTGAAAGAATTAAAGTATAGATCAATGATACTTAAGAATATCATAGAGAATGAAAACATAATTGGGATTTTCAACACATATGAATACATGATTGAGATTATCAAAACAGGTGAGGTCAACACGTAGCTCTGACCAAATTCTTCATTTTGATTTAAGTGTGAGAAAGATGCAAGTAAATGAGAAGTTGGAAAATAGAGCTCCCTTTTCGTCGATGAATCGTCATCTTCCAACTGTCACCACCTGAAAATATTATAAAAAATGTGATACTACGAATGCATATCCAATCTCATGCATACGAGATTGAATACGCCTATGTAGAAACACATTTTTTATAATGTTTTGAGTCAGTGAGAGTTGAAAGGTGAAAAGTCATTGAGCAAAAGGAGTGTCTTCCATCCACTAGAAATTGTGCCAAGTTATTAAAATTTATTAAAATTTCTTCCTAATTGTTCCTAATTAATTATTCTTATTTATTACAAATTATTACTATTTATTACCAACTATTACTATTTATTACTAACTATTAATAATTATTACTAATTAATACTAATTATTACTAATTATTACTAATTATTACTAATTATTACTAATTATTACTAATTATTACTAATTATTACTAATTATTACTAATTATTACTAATTATTACTAATTATTCGAATTTATTACTAATTATTCCTATTTATTACTAATTATTCCTATTTATTACTAATTATTTCTAAGTATTCGTAATTATTAGTATTTATTCATAATTATTAGTATTTATTAGTATTTATTACTAATTATTACAATTTATTACCAATAATTACAATTTATTACTAATTATTATCAACTATTTGTAATTATTATCAATTAGTACTATTTTTTAGTAATTATTCCTAAATATTCTTAATTATTACTAAATATTCCTAATTATTCTTGATTATTGCTAATTATTATTAATTATTGCTAATTATTGAAAATTATTGTTAATTATTGCAATTTATTGCTAATTATTGATATTTATTGCTAATTATTGCTATTTAATTCTAATTATTTCTATTTATTGATAATTATTACTATTTATTTCTATTTATTTCTATTTATTGTTATTTATTTCTATTTATTGCCAATTATTGCTAATTATTATTATTTATTCCTAATTATTACTAATTATTCCTACTTATTCATATTTATTTCTATTTATTCCTAATTATAGCTAATTGTTTCTATTTATTCCTAATTATTTCTAATTATTTCTAATTATTTCTAATTATTACTAATTATTCTTAATTATTACTAATTATTACTAATTATTCCTAATTAATCCAAATTATTCCTATTTATTCCTAATTATTCATATTTATTAATAATTATTAATAATTATTTCTAATTATTATTAATTATTACTAATTATTACTAATTATTACTAATTATTACTAATTATTACTAATTATTACTAATTATTACTAATTATTAGTATTTATTTCAAATTATTAGTATTTATTACTAATTATTACTAATTGTTACTAATTATTAGTATTTATTAATAAATATTACTATTTATTACTAATTATTACTAACTATTATAATGTATTACTAATTATTAATGTTTATAACAAATTATTAATGTTTATTACTAATTATTACACTTTATTACTAATTATTACAATTTATTACTAATTATTAGAATTTATTACTAATTATTAGAATTTATTACTAATTAATACAATTTATTACTAATTAATACAGTTTATTACTAATTAATACAATTCATTACTAATTAATACAATTTATTACAATTTATTACTAATTATTGCAATTTATTACTAACTATTACAATTTATTACTGATTATTACAATTTATTACTAATTATAACAATTTATTACTAATTAGTACAATTTATTACTAATTATAACAATTTATTACTAATTATTACAATTTACAACTAATCATTACAATTTAATACTAATAATTACAATTTATTACTAATTATTACTAATTAATACAATTTATTACTAATTAATAAAATTAATTACTAATTATTACAATTTATTACTAATTATTAGAATTTATTACTAATTAATACAATTTATTTCTTATTAATACAATTTATTACTAATTAGTTCAATTTATTACTAATTAATACAATTTATTACAATTTATTGTTAATTATTACAATTTATTACTAATTATTACAATTTATTACTAATTATTACAATTTATTACTAATTATTACAATTTATTACTAATTATTACAATTTATTAATAATTATTACAATTTATTACTAATTATTACTAATTAAAACAATTTATTACTAATTATTACAATTTATTACTAATTATTACAATTTATTACTAATTATTATAATTTATTACTAATTATTACAATTTATTACTAATTATTACAATTTATTACTAATTATTACAATTTATTACTAATTATCACAATTTATTACTAATTATTACAATTTATTACAATTTATTACTAATTGTTACAATTTATTACAATTTATTACTAATTATTATAATTTATTTCTAATTATTACAATTTATTACTAATTATTACAATTTATTACAATTTATTACAATTTATTACTAATTATTACAATTTATTACTAATTATTACAATTTATGACTAATTATTACTAATTATTACAATTTATTACTAATTATTACAATTTTTTTACTAATTATTACAATTTATTACTAATTATTACAATTTATTACTAATTATTACAATTTATTACTGATTAATACAATTTACTACAATTTATTACTAATTATTACAATTTGTTACTAATTATTATAATTTATTACTAATTATTACAATTTATTACTAATTATTACAATGTATTATTAATTATTAAAATTTATTACTATTTATTACAATTTATTACTAATTAGTACAATTTATTACTAATTATTACTAATTATTTCTATTTATTACTAATTTTTACAATTTATTACTAATTATTACTAATTATTACTATTTATTACTCATTATTACTATTTATTACTATTTATTACACATTAGTACTATTTATTACTATTTATTAATAATTATTAATAATTATTACTAATTATTACTATTTAGTAGTATTTATTAATATTTATTACCAATTATTATGAATTAGTACAAATTAATTATATACATTACTAATTATTGTCTATAATTACTAATTACTACTTATTATTAAAAATTAATACTAAAAATTTCAATTTATTGGTATAAATAAATAGTCATAACAAAACAATTTAAATTCAATTTAATTAGAACTAATCAAAAATAATAAAAATTAACATAAAAAATTGAAATAAATAATAAATTAAATAAAACATAAATACCTTTAAACGTGATTTGCTATTGATGTAGACGGCTTCACAACTTTTTCGTGTCCAAAAAAATTAACTTCGAAAAATTTTCCCTCTGAAAACAGAGTTCAAAGAGAAACAAGATCTAGGAATTTAGTGGAATGAGAAGAAAAACAAATAGGGGTATATATAGGTTAGTTTATTTGCGACGGGTTACCCATCGCTAATAGTATCTTTTGCGACGGGACCCATCGCAAATACCTACGCCCGCATTAATTACTATCAGTGGTTAAAAAGTTATTTGCGACGGGACCTGTCGTAAATAGTCCCTGCCGACACACCTTTTGCGACGTGAAGACATCCCGTCGCAAAAATCTATTAACCGCCGCCGGGTATTTGCGACAGGTCCCGTCGCAAATACTTTACTATTTGCGATGGGGGGATCCCCCCGTCACAAATAACCTTCGTGCGGTTTGGCGCGCTACCCGCACCAAACCTTTTATGACGGGACACGAAATCTCGTCGCAAATAATATGTTATTTGCGACTGGTTGTTACCCCCATCGCAAATAACCACTTGGATGGATTTTTTGCGACGAGATTTATTCCCGTTACAAAAAGTCTATTTTTCCCGTAGTGGATTTCTAGAAAATCTATCACATGGTTCTAGGAGTGAGTCTTTCTCTATAAGACATCACATCATCTGAGTCCGTAGGTGTGGTTCCCCCTGTTGGATATCTCCTCAACTTATTCCATGTGGGTGAATCTTCCCAGATGGATATATGATTATACATATCTAAGGAGTGAGTATAAGGAATCCTATATCACTATGAATCGAACATAAGGATTGTGCTCAAGGAATTCTAACTCAACAACCAGAAGCTGAATCCATGGAATGTGATCAAGTCATTCCAACTCTAATAACTTTCAAGTAGAATCAGAGGATCATATCCAAGGTATTATTGAAGGGATAACCTATAAACCAAATCCAAGGAGGGCATCAATGATAGTCAAACTTGGATAAACATGATTAAAAACAAAATACTTGGAGTATGTCCTATGAAATACAAATGATGCCTGAAGGTAACTTCGGAGGGTCACACCCCCTTACCTGGATTCCAATGAGAACATCTAAGGTAATCCAAACAATTTTCCATGTCTCAATGGTCTATACATTAAAAAATATAGATTTAATGAGTATATCCAAGGAATCCCAAACCAGCAGTTAGTAACATGACCAATAGTTGGATCATAGGAGTAGGTCATGGGAATGTAATAGTATGAGGCACATAGTCTATATCCAAGGAGAACATATAAGGCACCCCTTGTATCTCAATACATCATGGTGGGAAGTGTGTCACGCCCTAAATATCTTATATAGAGCATATCTATTGGGTCAACCTCATGCATAAGACTTTCACAAACTTGAGGTCCTTCACAATGTACTATAACCATTCTTTATCAAAAACATAATGATCTCATCATCTGTTTGGGTTATAAGGTGAAACATGAAATCCCTATTACCATTTCCCACAAACACCCTCTTTTGGGTCAAAATATCACTGGGGATCCCTATATAGTCCCATAATTCCCATTATATTTAGGAAAACCTTCAAGGGTCCTCGTATCTCAACACATCTATCAGGTAAATAGCCATTAACTAGAGGGTATAACATCCCTCGACACTGTCAAGTCTCACTGGAGCCTTAGTGGAATGTCACGACCCATCCCCTGGGGCCTGTGCCGTGACTACCCCAAGCATGCCTTCTATAAGCCAGGGGATGGCGTCTATCACCAAAAGCGTAATTCCCTAAAACTTGGAAGGAATTGCCTTTATAACCTGTAAACACACACACACAAGCAAGCACACAGATTGACGAAACACCAAGTAAACTGTATAACAAAAGAGTGCTAAAAGTAAAAGGTGCCAAAATACAATCCCAAATGGAAAGTACAAGTACAATTGTGATACAATACAACTGAATAAAAGGGGAAGTCAGCTGATAGGTCATCCCCCAAGGTTCCTACCTGAAGAGTAGTTAAAGATCTCCTCCTCAGCACTCCTCGTCCATCCGTCTCCTCCATGTACCGACTCGTCGTAAGGTCCACCTCTAGGTACCATCCAATCCTGGTACTCTCGGCCTCAGTCAGTACTATCTGTCATCTGCATCCGACACAACAAGGTACATACATAGCCCGTGTTGGGGTGAGTATAATGATACTCTGTAGGGACCCTGATACCATCAAGTTCTCATAAAATCCACCAAGGATAAACCACAAAGTATGAAATCAATAGAAAACCTTACTTAGGTATATTCCCATACATATAACAAAGTTATCAAGTAATCCATCTCAATCATGAGGAAAACACAGAGATACTGACTCAGCTCAAACCAGGATTTATGCTAGGGGTAGAATCAATTAACATTCTGAACACAATTTCAAACACCTTGGATACTAGAGAACTCCTCCGCTATCAAGTACAGTGGGATTCCACATCACACAGAGGCGCTTCCCACTAACATTGGACCGCTGAGGTACTCCTCCTGTTGAGTACCGTGGGTCTGCCGCGTCACAAAGAGGCGCTCCCCACCGTGGGTATGCGACGTCACATAGAGGTGTTCTCCTCGAAGCCTGTTGAGGTACTCCACCTGTCCAGCAACATGGGTCTGACGCGTCACCAAGGCTCTCCCCACCGTGGGTCTGATGCATCACCAACGTTCTCCCCACTGTGCCTGTCGAGTCACTCCAAGTCAAAACGGTCAGCAGTCGTCAAGTCTCAGGCAACCACTAGGTCTTCGCACTATGCTCACTCATCAACGGTAGTATATGATCCACAAGATAATGGTCTATACTCCAACTACCATGAAGTCCCACGAAGAAGTATCTCAAAGGTCTTCCATACCATAGGGGTCTCAACGTAACAGACGACATGCCAATCAGACGCCTGGCCTGTGAGTTATTAGCCATTTTGTTCCGGGGGACCGGTTGGATTCATGATCGATCCAACCTGAAAATACCCCATCTCAAACCAAAACACAATGGGTATCATCAAAGGGACAGTCTTGATCCAAGATTTCCAGTGCCGCTGACGGTTCGTCAAACGGACGTCTGGTGCCAAAGTTATGGACAAAAGTATGAAAATGGGTCTCAGTGGGCCCGGGTCTGGTCCGACCCAATCAGACTGACCTGGCCCGACCCGGCCTGGGCTGACCCGATTCGGGTCGACCCAGCCCAACCTGTTTGGTCTGGCCCGACCCACAGTGCGGCCCGACCCATTAGGTTCGACCCGGCCCATTAGGTTCGGCCCGACCCGCTGAGTCTGTCCCGACAGGCCGCGAGGGCCCGTGGAGATTTCTGTGAGGAAGGCTCGGATGAGGGGTGCCGCGAGGGCGTGGTATGGCTTGGCTTGGCCCGGGGCGGCTCGGCTAAGGACGACGCGAGACCGCGGGGCGGCGGTCCAGCCGTGAGGTGGCGGTCTGGTCGCGGGGAGGCGGACCGACCTCATGGTGGCGGTCCGGCCGCACAAAGGGCGGTGGTCCGGCTGCGGGACAAAAAAACAGTCGTGGGGTGGAAGTCCGGCTGTGGGCTAGTGGTCCGGCTCGGCAGACAGCAGCGGCGCGGCGGCTCGACATGGTGGGCGGCGGCGGCGCGGTGGCACGACACGACGACGACGCAACGAGGGGGTTCGGCCTGGGGTGGCGCAGCGGCGGCACGACGGCTCGGCACTACGGTGGAGCGGCTTGGCTCGGACATCAGCACGACTCAACGGATGGCGGTGGTGCGACGACTCGACACGACATACGATGGCGGCTCGACGAGGGGGTTTGGCCCGGGGCAGCGCGATGGCTCTGTCCGGCCGCCGGTGGCTCGGCCGAGCGCGAGGTCGGCTCTGCCAGGAGGGAAAAGCGCCGCGGGGCGACGTAGGTTGCTGAGGCCACTGGTGGCACCACCATTTCCTTCTTCGCCTTCCTCCATTTCGAAGAACACATCAAATAAGAACATCGGAGGGGTCATACCATGTTCGTTTGGCTTGCACCCTCCACGTTTAGAGTGGTAGAAAGTTGTTCATAAAGAATAAAGAATGAACGTGTATGGAAGATATTATAAAACATCATTTTTCATAACCCACTTCAATCTATAATCCCAATCCCACAAAATAATTAGAATGGGAGAACATGGAAAGCGATAATCAATTAGAAATAAACCACTACCTTGTTCACTTGATGATGTTGGCACAAGATGGTAGTATGGTCGTCAATTTTCCGTATATGAGGATGTCCCATGTCGGAAGAAGTCCCAAGGAAGAAGGTCGAAGGGGGTCGGTGTTCTTTGTTTGTGGAGCTTTCTTCATCGGTGGAGCGTTCTTCGTGGAAAAACGCGTTCTTCGTTGAAGAAATTCCTCCCAAGAGCTCCTTCCTCCCAATTCCACCAAAGATGTCAAGGATAATAGATTAAGTTCTCTATTTAGTTCATTGGAACAAATAAAAATTAGCCTAATCAATTAACTAAGTTTTCATATTAAATGTATGTGCATTGGCACAATTAATATGGAGGAAGTCAAGAGGCTCCTCCACATTAATGAGGTGGGTTGAGAGTTTTTTTCTTCATAATGAGGGGCGTTCAAGAGGATTATGCCTCGGGTGGTACCCACCAACATAACCTCTCATGGGAGGTTAGGTTCGGGTGGTCCCCACTTCTCAACTTCCACATAGAGGTTTAGTTCTGGTGGACCCCACCTCCCAACACCCACATGGGTGTTGCAAATAAAAATCAAATGTCACACACTTTTATTTTTATTTTATTCTTACACGAAAAACCCAAAAACTATCTTTCACCCTTGACCAGCTGCCATCGAGGTGAAAGTCCTCTTAAGCGAAAACCGGTGACGTGAGTTCAACGGTGCCCTCAGATTTCAATTCTGAGAATCGGTTTGAAAAGTTAAAAAAACCCACTCACACGTTTACTGAACGTACCCAAAAAGAAACGTTCATAAATTCATTCCGGGCACTTCGGGCCTCAGAATCATGCGCCGTCAATTTTCACGGACTCGTAAAATTCCCATTTAGTTAAAAAAAATTACATGGAATTTTTTGGTCTTTACATTCTCCCCACCTTAGGCTTTATGTCCTTGTAATCCAAAACTAAAACTAAGGAAACAAGTGGGGGTATGGAGCACGCATCCGAGCCTCCCGCTCCCATGTGCTCTCCTGGAGGTTCCTGTGCTACCAGTGAATGTGCACCAGAGGTATCAACCATCTACGAAGGACCCGCTCCTGTCGATCCTCAATCTCTACTGGAAAATCTGTAAAAGTCTCCCTATCGTCGACGTCCAGCACACCATGGTCAATGATGTGAGAAGGTTTGTGCACGTATCTCCTCCGTTGGGATACGTGGAAGACGTCATACACTTGGTGCAACTGGGGTGGAAGAGATAAGCGGTATGTCACCTCTCCAACTCTGCTGAGAACCTGAAAAGGTCTAATGAACCTCGGAGATAACTTGCCACCATGACCAAATCTCCGTAGACCCCATCAGGGTGAGACCCATAGAAAGGCTTGGTCACCATCCTCGAACTCCATAGGTCTTCGTCTTTTATCGTCATATGGATTATGCCTGCTCTGTGCAGTCTTCATCCAATCCTGGATGATCTGCACCTTCTTTATGGTATCCTGAACCATCTCTGGTCCCACGAGTTTTGACTCCCTTGGGTCAGTCCAACACAAAGGTGATCTGCAAGGTCACTCATATAATGCCTCAAAAGGTGCCATCCTAATGGTGGAGTGATAGCTGTTGTTGTATACAAACTCCCCCAAAGGCAATTGATCCTCCCAGCTATGACCAAAGTTGAGGACACAAGCGCGTATCATGTTCTCGAGGGTCTGAATGGTCCGCTCAGTCTGGCCATCCATCTGAGGATGAAAGGTGGTGCTTAAACGAAGGTGCGTCCCGAAAGCCTCCTGCAACCCCTTCCATAGTTGGGAAGTAAAACGTGTGTCAAAATTGGAGACAATTGTCGAAGTTACTTCATGTACCCGCACAATCTACTGCACATAGAGGCATCCCAAGATCTCTACTGAACCCCGCTCTTTGATCGATAGGAAGTGGGCTGACTTGGTGAGTCGGTCGATGATCACCCAAATCGAGTCATGTCCCATAAATGTACGTGGAAGTCCTATCACGAAGTCCATGGATATCCCATCCCACTTCCACTTTGGGACCTCTAAAGGCTAAAACAAGCCTGCTAGTACCTGATGCTCCGCCTTCACTTACTGACAAGTGAGGCACCAAGAGGCAATCTCTTCAACTACTTTCTTCATTCCCAACCACCAGTGTTTTCATCAGAGATCTTGGTACATCTTCGCCAATACTAGATGTACCGCTAGAGGAGATGTGTGGAACTAACTCAATGCTTCCTCCTTAAGTGCCACTGGTACCATGGTACGTCCTTTGAAGAGGAAGACGTGCTCCCCACATTCAAAAAATCCATCAGGTGCCTGTCATGTGGATATCTGAGCACGTTGTGTCTCACAGTCAGCATCCCCATGCTGTGCCTCCCTGACTCACTAAAGGAGTGGGAGAGTGACTGTAAGAGACTGAAGAAAATATTCTCCATCCTTATCCACAAAGGATATCTGTAAAGCAGCTAGCTGCTCTGTTGCATCGCCTAAGAGCTGAATACCTGACCTCCTACTGAGTGAATCTTCTACAACGTTCCCCTTCCCATGAGTATAGAATTTCTAGAAGTCATAGTCTTAGAGGAACTAAATCCAACGTCACTATCACAGGTTCGGGACCTTCTGGGAGAAGATATACTTGAGTCTCTGATGATCAGAGTACACGGTAAAACACTCGCCCATCAAATAGTGTCGCCACATCTTCAAGGCGAAGAACACTGCTTCTAACTCCAGGTAATGGGTAGCGTAGTTCTGCTCATGTTGTCTCAGCTGTCAAGAACTATATGCGATCACTACTCTCTCCTACATCAAGATAAATCTGAGTCTGATCCGTGATGTGTCGCAGTAGACTACATACTCTACGCCTTCCTCTAGAAGCCTCAAGATGGGGGCACTAGTCATCCTCTGCCTCAGATCCTAACAAATCTACTGGCATTTCTCGGACTAAAAGAAGTGTTGGCCCTTCTTCGTCAAGGCTCGTAGTGGTGCTACAACTCTGGAGAAATCTGGCACAAATCTCTGATAGTATATGGCCAAACCCAGGAATATTCGTACCTTCTTCACACTCTTAGGTGGATCCCAAGAAAGTACCACCTCAATCTTCGCTGGATATACTGCAACTCTATCCTATGATATGAAATTTCTTAGAAAGTGAACCTCTCAGATCCAGATCTGGAACTTTGAGAGCTTACTATAAATCTAGTGCTCTCAGAGTGTGTCCAATACTACCTACAAATGATAGGCATGATCCTCCTCAGTAGTTGAGTAGATCAGAATGTCGTCGATGAAGACCACTAAAAAGCGATCAAGGTATGGCTGAAAGATCCTGCTCAGGAGTCTCATGAACACACTGGATCATTGGTCATGCCGAACGGCATATCCAAGAACTCGTAATGGAAATACCGACACCTAAAGGTTGTCTTCTGAAATCCTCATCTCGTACTCTAAGTTGGTGATAGCATGATCTATGATCTATCATCAAGAACCATTGTGCTCCCTTTAGTTGATCAAAGAGGTCATCAATCCTCGCGAGTGGTTACTTGTTCTTCACGGTCACCTAGTTCAGGCATCGATAGTCAACACAAAGCCTCAAGATCCCATTATCCTTCTTGGAGAATAGAATTGGGGCAGCCCAAGGAGAATCACTGGGCTGGATGAATCCCTTCGCCTGCAAGTCCTCTAACTATACCCGTAGCTCTCGAAGCTCTGCGGGAGCCATCTGAAATGCTGGTGTAGATATAGGTGCTGTCTCGGGGTGCAATTCAATGTAAAAGTCCACCTATCTGCAAGGAGGTAGACCCATAAAATCATCAGGGAAAACATCCATGTACTGGTCCACCACTATAGGATAACTCGGACTCTCCACATCATTAGCTCTGAGGGTAAGGCTAGGAAACTGATGAGTTATCGGCTGCACTCTCCTCCGGGTAATTCTATCCGACGCTACAAAGTCTCCCTTCTCACTGGTGAAGGTAAACCTGGTCCCATCCATGTGGACACACCGCACCTTGTGCCTAATATAGTAAATATGATCATGGAATGTAGATAACTAGTCCATACCCAAGATGACGTCATAAGGCCTTGAAGCTGCTACTAGGAGATCCCAGCCAAAGCTCTCGCCTCCTAGAGTAAGCTCACACTGCCAGCACCAGTTCATAATTATCGAATCCCCTCCCGTAGGAGTCTCTAGCCGTAAGGATCGAGCCAATGGCTCTGTCAGAATCTCTGAGATCCGAACGAGGGCAGTGGCAATAAAAGAATGATTGGAACTTATGTCTATAAGTACTACAAATAAGGTGGAGTAGACATAGATCATACCTCATATGATATCCGGAGCACCGTGATCATAGGCATCAGCTTCCTGGAGTTGATCTCTCCCATGTTCACCTACTCCCTGCAATCGGGGTGGACCTCCTAGTGGTGGTGGCAGTAATATCTCAAATCGTCGCCCACCACCAGCTGCACGACCAACTCCTCTTCCACGTCCGCCTACTCCCTACGGACCTCCTCAGTCGAACCTCTATCTCTACCTGGGAGGTCCTTCGACCGTCTTCTGATAATTCGAATGGCGATTCGGGCACTCACGATCCATGTGACCCTGCTCACCGCATACGTAACACTACCCGCTCCTGGCATGACTAGCCCCGCTTCAGGTGCCCCACACAACCGATCCTGAGTCATTTGGTCATCCACCTTTATGTTTGGTCCTCTTGGACCACTACGACATCTGTCGGCTGCCAGCTATAGAAGAATATATTACGAGATGACTGGTAGTGGGTCTTGATGCTGGTTACTGCTCTGCAAGGAAACTATCCACCAAGAGGGCTCTCTCTAACACCCCTACCTACGTCGGGATGCTAAGTGAGATCACCAAAGACCTGATCTCCCGCCTGAGTCCCTACTCGAAGGTATGGGCCCTAAAGAATGGGTCATGCACCATATCTGTGGAGTAATGTTGGAGGTCAGTGAACCTCAATGAGTATTAAGCTACAATAATTCTGCCATGTTGCAGATGATGAATCTCTTCTATGCACACGGCGCAGAGAGTCGCTAGGACAAAATCTTCCCAAAACAGGCTCTCGAAGTCTTCACAGAGAAGCGTTACCTTGTCGTGGACCTGGAGCACCAAGCTCCACCATCTGCCCGCTGCTTCCTGTAGATGGTGGGTAGTAAGAATCACCATGATATCGGATGGTGTCCATACTAGTAGGAAAACTCTCACCACATCCTACTGCCAATCCTCACCTACCTACGGGTCCACCTCTCCCCTAAAATTGGGCGATATCTGGTGCTAAAATTTGTGCAACACGCTCAAGAGGCATGCACCGTCTGTTTTTGGGGCTGGTGGCATCGGTGGCCCAACAGGGAGTGGTACCGCTACTGGAAAAGGGCCTTGCACCGAGGCCTCATTGCTCGGTGGTCTATTAGTGCATACAACTATTGGAACTCTATCTGGCTTTCTGTGTGGAGGTATCCTGAAAAGAAATAGGTGCACCACTATCAAATGTTATTCCTAGTGAGCTGACTCAAAAGATCACAAAGAAAACTCTTGAAAACACACACACAATCTATGTTTTTGTGAACTGAGTCAGAGATCAAAAGTCAGGGTCCTGGTGTATGGATACGTTGGCTGCCGCACCAACATTGGACTCCCTAAACTGAAAACCACACTCACTACACTTAACACTATTGCTTCTCAAAAAAGATCATAGTCCTAGTTCTGCAGTATAACTGACTCCTATGACACCAATTTGTCACGACTCGTCCCCTGGGGCCCATGCTGTGACTACCCCAAGCCCACCTTCCATAGTCCAGAGGCTGGAGTCTAGCATCAAAGGCATAATTCCCTAAAACTGGGAAGGAATTGCCTTTTATAACCTGTAAACAGACACACAAGAAAGCACACAGGTGGACAAAACACCAAGTAAATTGTATAACAAAAGAGTGATGAAAGTAAAAGGGGCCAGAATACAAGCCCAATAGGAAAGTACAAGTAAAACTGTGATACAATACAATTTAAGAAAAGGGAAAGTCAGTTGTCAAGTCATCCCCAGAGGTTCTTACCTGAAGGGTAGTTAAAGATCACCACCTCATCACTCCTCATCCATCAATCTCCTCCGTTTACCGACTCATCGTAAGGTCCACCTCCAGGTACCATCCAATCCTAGTACTCTTGGCCTCAGTCAGCGCTTTCCGTCGTCTGCATCCAACACAAAAAAGTGCGGGCATAGACTGTGCATGGGTGAGTATAATGATACTTAGAAGGGACCCCGAGACCCTCATGGTCTCACAAAATCCACATAGGATAAACCACAAAGTATGAAATCAACATACAACCTTAATTAGTAATATTCCCATACATATACCTAAGTTATCAAGTAATCCATATCAATCATGATGAAAACACAGAGATACTGACTCACCTCAAACAAGGATTTATTCTAGGGGTATAATCAAGTAATATTCTGAACACAATGTTGAACACCGCAGCTGTAGGATAACTCCTCCTCTATCGAGTACAGTGGGAGTTCCGTGTCACACAGAGATGCTTCCCACTATCCTTGGATTGCTGAGGTACTCCTCCTGTCGAGTACCATGGGCCTACCACGTCACACAGAGTAACTCCCCACAGTGGGTCCGCCACATCACATATATGTGCTCCCCCTCGAGGCCTGCTGAGGTACTCCTCCTGTCGAGTGCTGTGGGTCTACTGCGTCACCAAGGTGCTCCCCACCATGGGTCTGTTGTGTCACCAAGTTTCTCCCCACTAGGCATGTCGAGTCACTCCGAGTCGAAACAGTCAGCTGTCGTCAAGTCTCAGCCATCCACTAGGTCTCCACACTATTCTTGCTCATCTCTGGGAGGATTTTCTCTAAAAGATATTGTTCGGTACTCCAACTTCCACAAAGTCCCATGAAAAAAGTATCTCAAAGGTCTTATGTGTCATAGTGGTCTCAACGTAACAGACGACAGGTCAATCAGATGCCCGATCTATGAGTTATTAGCCTTTTTGTCCTGAGGGACCAGTTGGATTCGTGCTCGATCCAAGCTGACCGTACCCCATCTCAAACCAATACACAATGGGGTATCATAAAAGGGACTGTCTCGCTCCACGATTTTAAGCACCGCTGACGGTTCGTCAAACGGACGTTTAGTGCCAAAGTTATGGCCAAAAGTATGAAAATGGGTCGTTGTGGGCTCGGGTCTGGACCGACCAGTCCTGACCCGAACTGGGCGGACCAGGTTCGGGTCGACCCGGCCCAACCCGTGTGGATCTGGCCCGAACTGTAATGTAGCCTGGAACCTTATGTTCGGCCCGACCCACTAGCTCCGGCCCGACAAGCCGCAGGGGCCCATAGAGAGTGCTGCCAGTGCAGCTTGACTGAGGGGTGCCGCAGGGGCGTGGGGTGGCTCGGCTCGGGGGGGGATCGACCGAGGATGGTTCGAGACCACAGGGAGGCAGTCCAGCTGTGAGGTGGCGGTCTATCCGCGAGGTGGCGGTCTAGCCGCGGGGAGGCGGACTGGCTGCGGGGTGGTGGTCCAGCCACGTGAGTGGCAGCGGTCCGACCATAGGACGGTGGTCTGGAAATGTGGCGGAGGTCTGGCCGCAGGCTGGTGGTCCGGCTCGGTGAACAGTGGTGGTATGACGGCTTGACACGACAGACAGCGGTGGCGCAGTGGATCAGCATGGTGGCAGCGCGATGAGGGGGTTCGGCCCGGGGCGGCGCGATGGCTCAATACAGCGGCGGCATGATGAATCGTCATGGCGGCCGTGCGGCTCGGCTCAGACATCGGCATGACTCGGCACATCGGACTGCAGTGTCACGACGAGGGGGTTTGGCCCAAGGAGGCACGATTTCTCAGTCCGGCCAGGGGGGGCTCAATCGGGCGTGAGGCTGGTTCGGCCGGGAGGGAAAAGTGCCGCGGGGTGGCATGGGTTGTGGAGGCCGCAGGTGGCGGCGTCGTTTCCTTCACTGTCTTCGTTGCCTTTATTTATTTCGAAGAACACATCAAAGAATAACGGGGGAGGGGTCGGGCCATGTTCTTTTGGCCCACACCTTCCGCATTTAGAGTGGTAGCAAGTGGTTCACAATGAACGAAGCATGAACGTGGATGGAAGATATTTTAAAACATCATTTCCCACAACCCACTTCAATCTCTAATCCCAATCCTGCAAAATAATATTAAGGGGATAACATGGAAAGAGAAAATCAAATATAAATAAACCTCTACCTCGTTCACTTGATGACGTTGGCACAAGAAGGTAGTACGGTCATCGATTCGCCATATACGAGGATGTCCCACATCAGAATAATTCCCGAGGAAGATGATTGAAGGGGGTCGGCGTTCTTCGTTGGCGGAGCATTCTTTGTCGGTGGAGAATTCTCCATGGAAGAATGCGTTCTTTATTGAAGAGCATTCTCCCAAGAGCTCTTTCCTCCCAATTCCTCCAAATATACCAAGGATAATAGATTAAGTTCTCTATTTAGTTCATTGGCACAAATTCAAATTATCCCAATTAGTTAACTAGTTTGGAATATTAAAGGTATGTGCGTTGGAAAAATTAATGTGGAGGATGTCAAGAGGCTCCTCCACATTAATGAGGGGGTTTGAGATGTTTTCTCTCCATAATGAGGGGAGTTCAAGAGGTTTAGGCCTCGGGTGGTTCCCACCACCATAACGTCTCATGGGAGGTTAGGTTTGGGTGGTCCCAACTTCTCAACTTCCACATGGATGTTTATTTCTGGTGGACCCCACCTCCCAACACCCACATTGGTGTTGAAAATAAAAATAAAATGTCACACACTTTTATTTCTATTTTCTTCTTACACGAAAAAACCAAAAACTATCTTTCACCCTCGACCAACTTCCGTCAAGATGAAAGTCTTCTTAAGCGAAAACTGGCGCAGTGAGTTCAACGGTGCCCTCAAATTTCAATTTTGAGAACTGATTCAAAAGTCAGAAAAATACGATCGCACTTTTAGTGAAAGTACCCAAAAAAAGTTCAGAAATTCATTTTGGGTACTTTGGGCCTCGGAATCATGTGCCGTCAATTTTTGTAGACTCATAAAATTCCCATTTAATTAAAAAAAATTACATGAAAATTTCAGGTCTTTACATGGAATCCTAAGAAAATTTCACAGGGGAGATGATCTTCAGTCTATTAACTTTCCAAGTCACTCTATGTCAGTCCAAGCACCCAAATTATCCATCAGTCTCCTTAGGTTATACCCACCTAAGAAATTACATATCAAAGGTTGAGTAACACTACCCTAACGATCATTTCATTTAGGCCAAAAGATATAAAACCTATGAAGGTCCCCACATGGCCAACCTGTAGGTCCTCTATACTAATCCATAACTCACCTCTACCAGGTTGTTTCTAAACAATACTATTCCATGGATACTATATTATGTTTTTTATTTAATTTACACCACTTGGGGTTAAATTTTATTATGAAAAGAAATATAACCAAGGCCATGACCATCGATGGTTGAGGAAAAAAAGCTAGTGCACATTGGTCCATCTTAACCCTTGGAAATTTGTTTTGTCCATGTTCATTTCATTTTAAAATAAATAATTTATTTAATTATTTCAATGAAAACTACCTTTAGTTGAAATATTTCTTATCACATGTAATAAATAAAATCCATTATACCCAAAGAGTATGTATGGGGGACCACCTACCTCGATATGGAGTTAGTACCTTCAATCATCACCCGAAAACTCTTACATGATCCTACCAAAGTACAATGATCATCATCTGTGCACTCAATGCCAAAAATTGCACCAGAGACACAAAAAAAATTTATAATAAGATTTTATAATAAATTAAGTAGTTTAAAGAAAATAGGCATAATGACTAAATTCACACCCAGTTCTCCCACTACATTAAAACCGCAACCAAACACTCATTAATTCCCTACAGTGTATCCATAAACTCATATCAGAAAAAATATATAACATGGAACAGAAATTTAATTTTTAAATTAATTCATATTTGGAAAAAACTATAAATAAATCGTCTTAGCAACATACCTTTGATGAAATAGCATGCAACAATGTGAAAATGTTATCTCGGGTCATCATCTATGCAATACACGCAAAATACTAATCCATATTAGTGGATTCCACCATGATTTGGTGTAATTGAAAGTGAAACAAAAAATAAAAATTAATGAAATCAAAAAATTAAAATGAAAAAATAATGGAGGAGGTTAATTACCATGATTCTCTATCAAAATCTACCAAAACCACGCTGGATCAAGGGGGAAAGAAGAGAGGTGAAAGCTATCTATCTGGACCCTCCTTCCTAAGCATGTAGATCTATAAAAATTGTGGATCTAGATCCCATTTTATAATAAAAATATACAATACAACTTTCATATTGTGAAATATTCATGGAAGAGGGTCTCCACCTATGTCCCCGATATTTCACACCATGGTTCTTTACTTCACGATGTGAATGATTTGGAGAAGGTACTTTAAAGTATTCCCATCACCAATCCTTCCTATAAGGATATTATATACCCCTAGGGTATCCAAAAAACCTTAAAACACATCTAAAAACATATATTTATAACTTCTAAATGCTTATATTCCCAATACGATATGTTGATCTCAAAAAAATCGTTGATAAAAACAAAAAAATTACCTAAAAAATTCACACCCAAAAAAAGGTAAGGGGGTTTACAACCTCCCCATTTTAGAAATTGAAATTCATAATAAGTATCATTAAAAATTCAACTATTAATCCCAATATATCCCAATTTTCAATTCATGTTTCATTCGCTGTGTTCTATACTGGAACGCTGAACAAGATTCCTCCACACAACTCCAAACACAAGGTGTAATTTTCACTAAAAGGTGAGCCACCACCCATCTCCATCATTAAAAAAACTAGATGATTCTTATGCACACCCATATATCAGAAGGCACGAATGTGTCTCCATCAACCAATTCATCCTAGATATTATGGTTCTCCCAACCATAAGACTCAACTCATAATTACCAATCCTGGTCCATGGTGCTCCCTGCCATCAAAATTTAATTTCAAAACCCATTCTCAGTGGTAAAATGACGTTATTTGTGAGTTTTTCATCTCTTTAAACTTAAATAATCATGTAAACATCTTTTGAAATATGATACTTAGTCACATAATCAATATCAAACTGAATCAAAAAAGTTTCCCCCACCCGTGCGCATGACATGCATATATAGGAAATTCCTTTAAAGGTATTACATAACCCCTTGAATACACCAGTTGTAGAAAATACCATGTATCCTAACCAATGATACCAAATTACCTTACTTAACATGAATTTTCTTAAAAAAAAACTGTCAATGCGATTTCACACATGATTTACCCCTAAATCATGTTATGAATCATGGTTCACCACTTGAATCATGTTAAGATTCATGATTCACCCTCTAATCCATGCCAAAAATCATGATAAACAAAATGAAATAGGTCATGAATCATTGATAAACCCATGAATTACCATCAAATATCATGAATATCATATTGATATTGATGTCAACACATTGAATCTATCAATGTTCACATCTAAATCTAAAATGTTGTATATGAAACAGAACTATATAATTCCAATTTTCCTAATATCCAACATCCATGTTCCCCTAGAACATACAATAATTTGGCATACTTCACTCATGAACCAAAACACATGGCTTCACATCTCCATGGAACACGCTCTACCCATTACCACATGTAATGACTAAACATGACCACCTGACTCATACCAGATCACTAACATGAACCCTTATCCGATAAAAATTATCAATTTGTGGGATGTTTTATGTCATTAACCAACCAAGGACAACCCCAAACTAGTCACCTAAGCTGATATGAGACATGTACCTAGATGCGTTCCTAATCCTCCTGGGTGGACAACTAGTGTCGGACATCAATAAAGAAACCAAGGTAACAACCAAACTAAACATCACTTATACATAAACGTAAAATAACAAAACCATAGAAAAAACCAAAATTGAACCTAACACCTATAAAATATCTATGTAACCCCGAGGTACACTCTCCAACACCAAAACCAACCACCTACCACAGTGTTCAAAACCATGATGAATCCTGCACCAAAATAAAAAAACACGAAATAATTATAGGTGTGAGTATTAAAAATTAGTAGGCATGTCCAAAAAAATCTATTCCAAATTAACTTCCTTTTATATAAAAGAAACATCAACTTCAGGTTTTAAATACAATTTATAAAAGTAAGCTTTCTCAGACATTTCCAATTTAAAGCGAGACACAATATATTTCAACTTTACCATTTGAAGGCCAAATACTTTCCCAAATAAGAACCATTTGAATTTCGAAGAGTGAGAAAAATGGTTTCATTTTAAAAAGGAAGAAAGGGTGCTAAAAAAGTTTTCCAAAACATTTTCCAAAACACCTTTAAAATCCAAAACATAACTTTTATCCATGATGTGCACCATAAAAGCATGTAGTGTCCATAATCTTATCGTAAGGGAAATTGAAAAATAACACACAAGAGAAACCGACCAACCATGCATATCAATAATAAATTATAGATAATAATGTTCCAAAGACATGGGAGGAGTTAGGAGATCAGTGGAATACTTGAGAATATTCTACACATCTTTACTCCCCCCGAAGGCATGCCTCACCCGATGAAATCAATTCTCACCCACATGCTTGATCGCACACTACCTGATTTGACTAAGGGGAACAATCCCATAACAAAAAAATAAAACAAATAAAATTTTATAGACCACTATCCAGAGTGGGATCTTAAGGTAGGGCAACAACCATTCAAATAAAATATGGTGGCTATTATAGGTTCCCATTTCAAGTGTAAAGTGGTTTGATCCAAAAATTATATCCAAGCATCTAATCACATGCACATATATAATTCAGAATAAAATCACACAAAAATTCACCCCCAAGCCACCCCAAGGATTAATCTCTTGGATTTTAACCATTTTATCCCAAGTGATCCTATCAACATGTGACTACCACAACAATCAACATAACCCAAAAAATAAAAATTTCCACGGAGATTTTTATAGACCAAACATTCCAAAAAGTGACAAACATGCCTCAAATACCCTTTAAGAAATCACCCCTTTTCAAAGAACCGAATCTACCTTTAAAAAAGGTGAAAACACACCATTTTAAAATTTCACAACCATTTTATAAAATTCCATTTAAAAAATCACACCACATTTTCAAACCAAAACCACTTTCATCAAAATGATAACTAGTCCATAAATCATCATCACATGCCATGTCATTTTCAAGATCCATACACATACCATTTTCATGTTTAAACCATTTATAATTCCATTTTAGAAACCTAAACCACCATTTTAGATGTCACAAAAACCTTTCCAATGCGAAGCCATGATTTAAAAACAATATTCCACTTTCAAAATCCAACAGGGCAATTTATCAAACACTTATTGTGCATCAAATAATAAGAAAATGTCATGTTCATCAAAACAATCATGAATCCAATTCATTTTATATAAAATAATTATTCCAAAGATAAAAAGTCCATATTTAACATATAAGAAAGGTTATAAAAGAAATAAACCAACTATTCTTAAATTTAAAAGATGATTGCAAAGGTAAACCTACCACAAATCACACACACTTCAAAAATACCAACCCGAAACAACTCCATGAAGGTTCCACAAGTCGAGAACAACCAAGAGAAACCCTAATAAAAAAAACCCCAACATAAACCAATGAAAACATGAAACCTAGATCTAAAAAACCATGGAAGAAGAGAAGATCAAATTAAAATGGAAGAAGAAGGAAGGGGAAGAAGAGAGGAGAGGATTACCTTGAGAAATCACCCCCAAAACTAGAAGAAATCCCTTAGATCTATAGTTGATAGTAAATAGGAGTCTATGAAAACAATAGAGGAGATCCCTTTGGGTCACATGAACTATAAGAGGAGGAAAAAGGTCATTTTGGAGTCAAAATTCTGATATGATAGAAAGGAAAAATCTTATTTTTAATGACCTGGGCGTTGTGCATGGTTATGCCACACAGTTTCCAAAACCATACGCCCTTTTCTGGAAAATTTCGACACTCACATAGTTTTCCCATAAGGTTTGGTAAAACTTTTGTCAACTATGCATCATGGTTCTGTCTAGAATTAAAAAACCGTATACATGCCATCCAAATGGTCTCCCTAACCAAGCTTAGGTCGTGCACCCTTGATCAGAGGAATCCCAAGGTTTGCATAGTTTTTTGGTCAGGATACATGGTTTCCTCTAACCATGTTATATCTATGTGACTACTTCTATAAAGCCCAAATTAATCACTTTTTACTAAAGAAATCCTAGAAGAACTAAGGAATAAACATTGGACCAAAAATAAGTAAAGGATCACCTCAAAATGTTAATCTCTCACACCCCAAACTCAAGATAAAAAAACTCAAAAGATGAATCAGAACAATGGTAAAAAATAAAAAAAATGGGCTTGAAAATTCTCCCCACCATTATGATTTCTACCCCTAGAAAGCCACAACATTTTCCATTTGACCAATCAAAGGAAAAGGATTCCTAAAACTGCGTGATCCATCATCTCCAACGATCAACACATCAACTAACACTAATAAAAAATCATACCTCTTATGTGAAAGAAACTAATGGACCCAAAACACTTCTCAAGAAATGAAATAAAACTCAAATTTAAACTTGCACAACCAAGATAAAGACAAAACCATTGGGTGTGTTCTAAAATCCCAACATTCTTCCAAATAGAGAGGAACATAAAATTAGATAACTTCAAATTAAACCACCAATTGCCAAGCCAAAATGAGAAAATAAATCAGATTACCAATACAGGAGCCCTAAACGGATTCCACACTAACACTAATCAAATCCAGAAGAAGACTCAACAAGATTGACAATGGCTCTCCCCACCATTTAGAACCGATCATCTTAAACCATACATCATAGACCACATGTGATACCAATCATGGGAAAACTTAGGAACTTTCCACATGGGTTGAATCCTAACTCAAGGGGACCTTGAAGGAAGGAAATACAAAAAAAGTGATGAACCCAAAACCAAGATTCATTAATTCTATAAAACACAACCATATTTAGATAAACACAAAACCAAACCAAATCTAATCCAAAAGGGATTACTGCTCACGAGGATGATGAAATAGAGAATCACATTCAAAATGGAACGACCACTAGAATTCAATAAAATGAGGACATAATGCCTTTTCAAAACTAGAGAAGAACCTTCAAACCATAGAAGCTGCAATGAGGAAAATGATGCCTCTATGTATTTTCCACAAAATTAATCCTTAAAATACAAGGAAACTATTATAGAGAAACTTAAACTGTCTCAATTATAGCACTGAAGACCAAATCTAGACCAAAGTCATCCATACTACCATGAATTTAGACTGCATGAAAGATTTACTATTGGGCCTATAGATGTAGCTCTAATTTCTTGAATCATCCACTTCATCATAGTTAGATGTGGATTAATTCCTATAAAAATCCTTCTCTAGGTATCATGAGCGGTCACACAACACCCTAGGTAGAACCCAAAGAACACAACACACTAAAATAATCACTTTATTAAAAAAAAGTTTTGTTCACTAATACTAAGATTTAAAAGATGAATACACTTCATACACTTTCACTTCTAATGAGAAATAATGAAAACAAGACACACAATAGAACACACCTTTGCTCAAGATAGAAAAATTCAGAATTTTCCAAAGAAAAAGATGCTTCCATTGAAACATGAGTTCCCAAGAGATCCATAATAACCACTATTACATTTAAATGAAATCACAAAACTGAATAAAACCACCATAAACAACCATTTCAATTAATGAATAATTACATAGAAGAGACTTTACAGTTAGTCCAAATCAACACTCTAGTCCTACAAACGTGATGGTGATTTTTCTCAATGGGGTGGATCTGGCTCCACATCGCTTCCCAATAACACCCCAACATATATTTTCAAGTTACATTGACATAAACATGCATGAGAGCTCTTCATAAAACTTTGACATGGTGACTTCTTATTATTTGTCTTGCTGCACTGATGACACACCATGATCCACCACTTTGAGGAAAATGAAAAATATCCATAGGGCTTTTAATTCCATGACCAACACCAATAACTTAAGAGTGATTATCTATCTCTTTAATGAAATTCCCTTCACTACATATATATGTTCGATGAAGGATTTATACCTCAAGAACTCCCACTAGAACAAATTCAACATGAACATCATGCCTCACAACATGGGAAAAGAAAGTTTGACCAAAATCTGAATCCTTTAACTATATACCAGGATGAAACTTTCTCTCAAAACAACAAGACTTAAAATGTATTTTCCACAGCCCACTCTAGAATTTAAGGAACTAGGTCCCAAAAACAATGAAAAAACTATAACACCAATCTATCACCTTTATACAGACAACACATCAACATTACCTTCCTTAACTTCACTACCTCAGAGAAATACTGATGGATGAATATGATCTTTCCAAGGCTTGGTTTGAGAGTCCAACATACACTAGTTCCAAGTCAGACCTTCAAGCATAAAGGTGGAAAAAATAACCTTTAACGACTCAGAAATATCAAGGAATCTGAAGTTTCTCACAATTTTCTACATCCACTCTTCCTCTTCGAGAGGACCTGCTTGACCATAAAAGAGAGGAGTATTCAACATCCATAACTCAAGAAAAAATTCCTTAGGATGATCAAATGGAAGATTTTCTAATAGTGAACCACCCATAGCTGCACTTCGATTATCCAGAAAATATTTGTGGGGGAATACACCATGAGATAAGGAATAGAAAGGTATCAATAAAAATAAACTCATAAACAAGAGTTATCAAATTAAAATCACTAGATAATAAACACTTCCAAATCACAAGAAGACACACCATACAACCACTAGTTTTCAAAACATCCCAATTTCACTCTTTGAAATTATTTTGAATGATGGAAAAATGTGTGGGTTGCACTGTAATGTACCATATTTTCCTTATAATTTATTTAATTTTATGAGATTATTTCAAGACCTTGAAATCTAACGGCGTGTGATTCTGAGGCCCGGAGTGCCCAAAATGATCAGTTGAAGTTTTGTTAAGCTTTAATTAGTGGGCATAAGCAGTTTTCCAGAAATAGTGGAATAACTGTTAAATTGTTTCCCTGATCAGAATTCTGAGGTCACCGTTACATTCAGGATGGCGGGTTTACCCTAGGTGCGACTTAAGCTTAGTCACTGCAGGAATCTGGTGAGAAATCCCGAAAATGGCATAACCGTAAATAAAATAATTAAATGAAGTTATTTTATTTTTCAAATTCTTATAACTCATGAAAAGTGACTCAGATTAAAAATCTGGGGCCACCACTGAACTTGTGAGGGTTTGAGTTTTGTAGGAAGATTCTAACCTTGGCCAGTGCAGGCCACCAGTTAAAGTTAGTTTTCGGCTGTAAATAAAATAATTAAGTGAAAATTATTTTATTGTAAAATCCATAACTTTTAAATGGTAACTCAGATTGAAAATATGAGAGAAACATTGAGTTCATTAGGGAATTTTATTCTTAGGTAGAGACTAACCCCGACTGGGGTGGGTTGAGGGTGAACGTTATTAATTTATTGAAAATTTTTAAGGTACGTTCAGTAAATGAACGAGCAACATTTTCTATCTTTTGAACCAGTGCTTGGATTAAAAATCCTAGGACACCATTGAATCTGTAGTGCCGAGAATCTCTTAAGGGATAAGTTACATTATCCATAGTAGGTTTGGAGAAAAAGTTATGTTTTGTGACTTTTTTAAAATAAATGAAATGAAATAATTTTATTATTTTATTTTTATTTCATATCCTCCAACAGACAAGCGGAGTGTGGGGCCAATGATGTGTCAAGCCAATGAATGGATTGACCTTCCAATCCTATGTAACTACGTCGTTGGGGAATTAGGAGGGTTCCTAATTTACGAGCCCCCATTAATTCCCCACATCGTTACTTACCCTCCCCCTATCCTATATATATAGAGCTTGGGGAGGGGTATCAAAACAGTTTCGCCAAGCCACAAAGTGTTTAAGGAGTTTCATGATGATAAACCCTTAGAGGATGGTGCCGATCCAAGTGAGAGGTGACGGGTGCACCGAACCATGAACTAGAGGACGATGTATGAGTGGCGTCGTTGGAAGTCTGTTGCGGGAAATAAGAACATCGACCCACATTTAACCGTGGGTGTTTCTCTAATGATTTGATGTAGGGGTTTTAAATTCTTGTTTATTACAAATGAATTATTAAACCCTTGTATCCTCTCTTGTGATCACGAGTTAGCACTGAGGGTGCGGGCTTAACAAACACGGCCCAAACCCTTCCCTATCTTGCTATCCTTCCACCTCCGTGAAAGACCGCTGGAATGGCGGCACCGATGAGCTATAAAAAAGGTAGTGTGTCGACGCATGCCGAATGAATAGGCTGTGAAAAAAAGTTGCGGCTATCATCAAAGTGGTTGTCACTGGTTTCCATGGAGGAGGTGCGACATGCCGTCTCGCACTGCCGATGAGCAAAGCGGGTCGCGGCTCATCAACCGCAACGACCGAAGTAAGGCGGACGATGCACTGGCCGACCGCGGGTGGTGGAGCGGCGCACCATCCCGCGCCACTGGAGACAATGGCTAGCCACAAAAGATCAGAAGGACCTACTCCAGTGGTTCCCTCATGCCACCTAGTGGCACCACGTGGCGCCGCCACTGTGGAGGATCCGAACAGCCTCCAGGCCATTCGGGAAATTAGGGGAGACACTCCCTCATGCCACCTAGTGCAAGCCCCTGTGGGCCACATTTAACTGCCCCTTTGCGGGACACCCTTTTCAGGCTGGGCCATCAAATTGCGAGGCGGGACAGACCTCAGCCTAGTGGCCTGAGCCCTCTGCGGTCCAACAGACCGGGACAAACACGCTAGTAAACCGGACCAAACCCGCTACCTGGTGGGCCAACGCGGGTGGGCCAAGACCCACCCAACGGGCCAGGCCAACCACAACTCGGGCCTGGGAACCGAACCGGGTTGACCTAGACATGCCAGACCCAGTAAACAAGGACAAAACTTAGTGGGATGGACCTGAGCTGGGTCAGGTGGACCTTGGGACCCATTGCGTCGGGCCAGACTGACTAAGTCAGGCCTGGGCCTAACCCAACTGGTCCCTGAATAAAGAAACACTCATAACTAACAAACTGAGTTTCCATTCGACGCGCCATCAGTGGAATTGGGATCCCTTTTGGTAAGATGTCCCTTTTTCATATTTCGATGGGCCGGACAGAGTTGGTCCTGACCGAGGTGTGACTACCCCCGTTTCACAGAAAGGATTGTAACTAGCAGACCGAGTGTCCGTTTGATGAACCGTCTATGGTGCCAAAACCCTTAGGATGAGGCAGTCCTTTTGGTATTTCTCCACTTGAGTTTTGGATAATGTTTGAGTGCGGCCAGGTTGGATCGAACCCAGATCCAACCGGGCCCTCAGAACTAAAATACTGATAAGTCACTAACTGAGCGTATGATTGACGTGCTGTATGTCACGTTGGAAACCTTAAGACATGGAAGTTCTTTGGTATACTTCTTCATGTAGATTAATGGTGGTTGAGGTATTAATAATGGATTGAGTGGAAGTTATCCCAAAATCAAGTGTACTATGAGTGGGAATCCATTGGCAGGTAGTGAGGTGGAGGTTGGAGATAGATCATACAGAAGTTAGTGCCGAACGATCCTGTGTGGGTCAACACCAATCCTGTGTGGGTAAGATAATAAGTGGGTCAATTAATACCGATACTATGTGGGTTAGATCTTGAGTGGTTCATTGTGGGGTTTAGTTAGCTATCGATCTTGGGTGGATCGAATCCTGTGTCGGTCACTGCGGGTGTTAGTTACCTATTGATCCGAGGAAGATCAGATCCTATGTGGGTCATTGATGGGGTTAGTACCTATCAATACTGTTTGGGTCAAACTCTGTATGGTCATTAGTATCTCCTTTTGATAGTATAAGATGATCTAGCTTTGCGACTAATCATCTGTACTTCTATACCTCACTAAAAACCTAGTTTGAGCTAAGACTCTATTTGAGACGTGTCTATTGCTTGTGATTTGTGATTGAGATCATGATTTGTGGTTTTACTTTTTGTAATTATAACATACTTTTGGGCATCTCAGGGTTCCTAAGGGGTATTGTTATACTCACCCATGCACGGGCTTTGCCCGCACCTTCTTGTGTCTGGTGCAGACGACAGGTAGTTGGGATGAGGTTTAAGGGAGCTTGGACCGGGCGGTACGCGGGGGAGACGGGTGGAAGTGGAGTGTTGTGGAGGCGATATATACCTACCCATTACATAGGATCCTCAGAGGATGACCCAGGAGCTATTTCCCCTTTTTCACCTGTATCATACCTTTTAGTTGTACTTGTACTTTTACAGTTGTGCTTCTATTCCGAACCCATTACTTTCAGCACTCCTTTTACTACATCAGTTTAATTAGTGGTTTCTTCTTGTCACATGCTAGGAATGTGTGTCTATAAAGGCTAAGAAAAAAAATATCCTCCCATTTTAGGGATACTCCTTTTCAGTGCTAGTCGCCACCCCCTGTCCTATGGAAATCGGGCTTGGGGTAGTCACGACACGGGGCCCGAGGGACGGGTTGTAACAAAGTGGAATCAGAGGAGTTTGGTTCTACCAAAGAAATAGAACTCTTATCTTTTTTGTGTGGAAATAGTGTTAAGTGTTATGTGTGTTGTTTTCTATTAGGGGAATCTAGTCTTGGTGCGGTGATCGACATATCCATACACTATGACCCTAAATTCATATTTCTGACCCAGCGCACGATAGCACTGATTGCATGTCTTTTTGAAAAGTATTTTTTTATGATTTCTTTGAGTCAACTCACTAGGCATAACTTAATGACCACGGAACACCTATTTATTATTAGGATGCCGCCACATAGACATCCAACAAAGATTCCTAAAAGAGTACACAATGACGGCCCACAGAGCGACGAGGCTCCTATGTAGGGACCTCTTATTGTGTTGGCGCCTTCGGGTGGTGTACTAGAAGCACCACCACCTGTTGGGAAGCAGTTACTACTAGCCACACTGGTGGATGATGTATGCCGACTGAGCAGGTTGCATGAGTTCCAGCAGCAGAGGCCTCTGAGGTTTTGAGACGAGACAGACCCACAGGTAGCTGAGGACTAACTGAAGCTTGTGACTAGAGTTGTCTGCCTAGTTGGGACACCAGCATATCAGATGGTGATCCTAGCTTCTAGTCTTTATCAATGTGTGACCATGAGGAGGGTCTGTATGGTGATGAGGCTTCGATATATGTACCTTTTCCCGAGATGGTACCATTGGGTAGTGTGCCAACTATATCATTACCTGTTGGTCATCAGTTACAACCGACGGTACCGGTAGAGGACACAAGTATGCTTAGCTACTTACACATGTTTCAGAATCAGATACCCCTCAGGTTCTGAGGTGAGCCTGACTCATAGTCATCTACAGACTAGCTTGAGGAGGTGGCTGGGTCTCCATTCATCCAGGGCACCATTCGATCAGATTGTGGTCCTGGTATAGAGCCTTCTATGTTTCTCAGCCAGACGATGATAGTGTTTAGATTAACCTGATCTTGCGAATAGGTGACTCTTCTGTGGAAAATCATGAGAAAATTCCTTAGAGAAGGGGGTATTTTTTCATAAATATCTAAGGGATGAGTGTTCCATAGAGCTTCTATAGCTTTGGCAGGATGACATGTCGGTAGCTCAATATTCATTGAGGCGTACAAACCATCCCAAGTACTCAATGAATATATTATGTTCAGTGATTTAGGGCTTGGACCTCTGAGTGAGGTGTGTTTAAAGACAATTGATCCAGCACTATTCCTCTATTCATTCCTACTTATGTTAGGGTGATAGAGAGAACCATTGTGGTTGAAAGTTATCTGGTTGAGCAGATGTAGCCAGTGAATGTTAACAGTGGGAAAGTAGGAAACTGACACCAGTCTCAGAGACCTAGATGTGTAATGTTTTTCTAGAAGAGGAAGTGATATGGACATATGAATCTACAGGGCAGTAGATGTAGAAGTGGAACTAGGAAAGTAGCATGAGGTGGTATACATTTCAACATGTTACAACCACCAAACCTATGTGGTCCCCACAAGGATCAGGGAGCTGGAGGGCAGGGGAAAAGAGTAGTTGCATGCAGTCAAGGAGTGTGACCCAAGGGCTCCAGGAATGATTTGAGGCATGGTCTATGTCTACTACTAGTTTCCGTATTAATAGACATAGGTACCAATCATTCCTTCTTACTACGAATCTTGTTCAATACGTAGAGTTTACGGTTAAACTATAGACTTGACCCTTACTCCTGGAGACACATTTAGGAGGAGACTCAATAAACACACTTATGCTGATAGTGTGATCTGACCCTTGAGGTGAGAGTTTTGGTTAGAACCTCTCGGTGGTAGTGTCAATGCATTACGACGTTAGTTTGGGTATAGAATGGAAATCTACAGTTCATAATCAGATTGAATATATTATAAATAAAGGTTGTGGTTTATCTAAAATGATGGAATGGGCTTTCCCATGGTTGGAAAAAAAGGAAACACAGGAAACATAGGATAAACTCATGCAAAGGAGGGTGAAACCGATCACTCTTGAGTCAACCAGCCTTATGCTCATGGTAGCAGGAGTTTCGAGTTTTCAGTTCCTAATTGGATTGGTAGAGTGTGGGGACATCTTTTCAAAAGATGTTTCTAGGATTTTCTCCCCAAAGGGAGAGGGACTCTTCTTTGGCTGTGTACTACCATATATTTGTACCCGACTTCTCCTGGGTAGAGACACCCTTGTCAGTATTGAAAAAGACGGGGGAGCCTTTCCTGTGGAAGGAGAAGTGTCAGAAGATCTTTCAAAATTTGATACAACAATGGTGGCTAGTGTTCATCTAGGAATATGACCTTGAGATAGTCTATACTCCTAGGAAGAGGAACGTGGTAGCAGACACATTCACTGGGAGCTCTGGTCTACAACTGCTGAGTGAGGCATCAGAGCAGCTAGTCACAATGTGGATATCCATTGTGGATAAAGAAGGAGTAGATTACCTCCAGTATATGACTTTCACTCACCCAATTCATCAACAAATTCGAGAGGCACAGCTTGAGTCGTTGACTGTGAGGCTCGACGTGCTCAGATTTCCTCAAGACAATCTGTTGAAGGATTTTCTAAGTGCTTGGAGAACATCATCCTATTCATAGGACACACCATGGTTCTAGTGATACTTCGGGAGGAGGTTTGAGGGAGATCCATACATCCCATTAGAGGTTCATCCTAGAGTGGTGAAGGTGTACCAAGAATTCTGGCGTTAGTACTGGTGGCCAGGGATGAAGGAAGCAGTGGCATTGTTTGTGTCACGATGCCTCACTTGTCAGATAGTGAAGAATGCATAGAGCTGGAATAAGTCTTATACTGATAGGAGACAGATACCCATGGAGTCTGAGGAGGGAGACCATGTCTTCCTATAGGTCTCACCCTGATGAGGTTTGTGGAGGTTTGGCTGAGGCGGAAAGCTATCTCCGAGGTTCATCAGACCATTCTAGATTCTCAGTAGAGTGGATGAGGTGGCTTACCATCTATATTTTCCCCCACAGATGCACCAGGTGCATAATGTTGTCCATGTGTCGCAGTTGAGGAGATTCATGCATGATCCATCGCACGTTATCGGCTAGGGCGAGTTGAACTATGACGATGGGGTGACTTTACGAAGTTCCTAGTGGAGATAGAGGATCGATAGGAGCGAGTCCTTCATGGATGGTTGATCCCTCTAGTGCGAGTTTGGTGGTAGCACGAGGACCTCTAGGAGAGCACACAGGAGTAGGAGGCTTAGATTCATGCTCATTAACCTCTTTTGTTTGATTTGCCTTTGTTTTGGATTTCGGGGATGTAAATCCCTATGGTGGGGTGAATTTAATGTACCAGATTTTCTATATAATTTTTTAATGATATGGGATTATTTCAAGATTGCAAAATCTGACGGCGTGTGATTCTGAGCCCAGAGTGCCTAGAATGATCCGTTGAAGTTTTGTTAAGCATTAATTAGCGCACTTAAGCTATTTTCCTGAAAAAGTTGAATAACTCTTAAATGGTTTACCAAATCAGAATTTTGAGGGCACTATTGCCTTTAGGATGACGATTTTACCCTAGGCGCGACATAAGTTTATTCGGCACATGCTTTCGGTGAGAAAACTTGAAAATGGCATAACTATAAATAAAATAATTAAATGAAGTTATTTTATTTTTCAAAAGTTTATATCTCACGAACGGTGACTTAGATTAAATATCTGAGACCACTACTGAACTTGTGAGGGTATGTTTTATTTTGGAATATACTAACCTTGGTCGGCGTGGGCCACCAGTGAAAGTTAGTTTTTGGTCGTAAATAAAATAATTAAGCAAAAATTATTTTATTGTAAAATTCATAACTTCTAAATGGTAACTCGGATTGAAAATACAGGAGTACCGTTGAGTTCATTGGGGCGTGTTCTCCTTAGGAAAAGCCTAAACTCGACCGACGCGGGTGGAGGGTTAACTCTATTAATTTATTGAACTTTTTTAAGGTACATTCAGTAAACACGTGAGCGGCATTTTCTATCTTTTGAACTAGTGCTCAGATTAAATATATGAGAAAACTGCTGAATCCGTAGTGCCAAGATTCGCATAAGGGAGAATTTACATTTACTGAAGTAGGGTTGGAGAAAAATTATGTTTTGTGTCTTTTTAAAAAGAAAAGAAATGAAATAATTTTATTATTTTATTTTTCTTTCATATCCTCCAACGGACAAGCAGAGTGTGGGGCCTGCGATGTGTCAAGCCAATAAATGGATTGACCTACCAATCCAAAGTAAAGACTTCGTTGGGGAATTAGTAAGGTTCCTAATTTACGAGCTCCTATTAATTTCCCACTTCGTTACTTACCCTCCCACTCTTCTATATATATAGAACTTGGAGAGGTGTATCGGCACAGTTTCACCAAGAAACGAAGTGTTGAAGGAGTGCCGTGAAGCTGAACCCTTCGAGGATGGAGTCGATCCCAGCAATAGGTGATTGGTAACACTGAACCACGAACTGAAGGAATATGTACGAGCGTCATCGTTGGATGTCTGACGATTCGATGTAGGGTTTTTAAATTATTGTTTATTTAAAATGATTTTATTGAACCCCTTTATACTCCCTTGTGATTAATAACTAACGAAGGGAGTGCGGGCTTAACGAACACGACCCAGAACCTCCGCTATCTTGCTATCCTTACACCTCTGGGAAAACTGCCAGTGCGACACCAACGACTGGCTGCGAAGAAGGCAGTGCATCGACGCATGCCACATGAAGAGGTTGCGACACAAAGCCACTGCGATCATCGGAGTGGCCGGCATCGGCCGTTTGTGGAGGAGGTGGGTCGCACCATCGCACGCCACCCGTGAGAAAAGGGGGTCGCAACTTATCAGCCGTGGAGGCCGGAGGAAGGCGACCGACACAGTAGCCAACCGTGGGTGGCAGAGCAGTGCACCGTCGCGTGCCGCTAGAGAAGACGGTTGGCCTTGACGGATCGGCAGGACCAGCTTCAACGGGTCTTGTAATCCATCTGGTGGCGCCACGTGCCATCGTTGTTGTGGAGGATCCAAACAGCCTTTAGTTAATTCGGGATATCGGGGGGGCCGCTCCTCCGTGCCACCTAGAGTGAGCCCCTACGGGCCGCGTTTCACCGCCTCTTTATGGGTCGTACCCTTGTGGGTTAGGACGCACCTCATCCTATTGGGCCTAGCCAGCCATGGTCCAGCGGACCGGGCCGGACTTGCGGCCCAGCGGGTCGGACCCGCCAGTAAACCAGGCTGAACTCGCAACCTGGTGGGCAAAGGCAGGTGGGCCGAGCCCCACCCAAAGGTCCTGGCCAACCGCGACCCCAGCCCACGAACTGAACCGGGCTGACCCTGATGGGCCGATCCCAGTAAACGGGGTCGACCCTTAGTGGGCCAAACTCAAGCAAGGTTATGTGGACCCCTAGACCTGTTTTGTCAGGCCATCCCAACTAAGTCGGATCGGGCCAAGACCCAACCAGGCCCCGAATAAAGAAACAAATGTAACTGACAAATTGAGTTTCCATTCGACTTTCCATCAGTGGTGTTGGGATCCCTTTTGAGAAGAATTCCCTTTGATGTATTTCAATGGGCCCGACCGAGCCAGGTCAGATCGAGGTGTGACCGCCCCCGTTTCACGGAAAGGGGTGTAACTAGCAGACCAGGTGTCCATTTCGTGAACTGTCTATGGCGCCGGAACCCTTAGGATTATTAATTACTTTTGGTATTACTCCACTTGAGTTTGGGGGAATGTTTGAGTGCATATGGGTTGGATTGAACCTGAATTCAATCGGGCCTTCAGAACTAAAATGCTTATAAGTCACAGACCGGGCGTCCGATTAACGCTCCACATATCACAGTGGAACCCTTATGACAAAGTAGTCCTTTGGGATACTTATTCATAGAGATTTATGGTTCTTGAGGTATGAATGATGTCTTGAGGATTGGTTCTCCCAGAATCAAGTGTGCTATGAGTGGGAATCCAGTGGCTGGAAGTGAGGCATTGGTTGAAGATAGATCATACAGAGGTTAGTTTCGAGCGATCATGTGTGGGTTAGCACCGATCCTGTGTGGGTCAGTGCTCAGTGAACCTATGTGGGTAAGTGAAAACTGATCCTATGTGGGTCATATCCTATGTGGGTCAGTGCTCACCAATCCTGTGTGGGTCAGTGCATACCAATCCTATGTCAGTTAGATCCTGTGTGGGTCATTGCAAGGGTTATTTACCTATCGATCCTGGGTGGATCAGATCATGTGTGGGTCATTGTGAGGGTTAGTTACCTATCGATTCTGGGTGGATTGGATCCTATGTGGGTTATTTCGGGGGTTGGTACCTATCGATCCTATGTGGTTCAGACTCCGTATGGTCAGAAGTAGTGCCTTTTGGCAGAATAAGATGATCTAGCTTTACGAATAATCATCTGTACTTCTATACATCACTGAAAACCTAGTTTGAGATGAGAATCTATTTGAGCTTTGTCTATTGCTTGTGATTTTTGATTGAGATCATGCTTTCCAGTTTTCATTTGTGAAATTTTGAGAGACCTTCAGAGGTCTCGGTGTCCCTAATAGGTATTGTTATACTCACCACTTCATGGGCTTTGGCCACACCTTGTTTTGTCTTGTGCAGATGACGAGCAACTGGGCTAAGGATTGAGGGAGCCAGGACTAGGTGGTATGCGGGGGAGATGGGCAGACATGGAGTGCTATGGAGGCGATATGTACCTACCCTTCAATTAGGATCCTCGTAGGATGTCCCAAGAGCTATTTCCCCTTTTTAAGTTGTATTGTACCTTTCAGTTGTACTTGTACTTTTACAATTGGGCTTGTATTCCGACCCCTTTACTTTCAGCACTATTTTTACTACAGTAGTTTACTTAGTGGTTTCTTCTTGTCGTGTTATGGGACTATTTGTTTGTACAGTTTAAAAAAAGGAAATGGCTTCCCATTTTAGGGATATGCCTTTCTGGTGCTAGTTGTCAGCCCCTGGCCTATGGAAGACGGGCTTGGGGTTGTCACGACCCAGGCCCCAAGGGACGGGTCGTGACATGTACACTGACCAATGTTATTCCATGGAGCCTCACATATCCACAATCCCATTCCACCCTAGGCACTCAAAAACTCATGCCAATATAGGCACTCATCTATCCATGTCATCATCCATCCACTTTCCCACACATACCCATGCATGTGAGAACCTATAAAGATACAAAATGTCAAAAAAAAATCAATTTTCCAAAACAAAATATTCAACCCATTCTATCAACTTCTCAATTTATCCTCATTTCAATTTTTCACAGGCCCTTCCAAAAATCTCCCAAAACACTTTCCCCAAAACTGCTTCATTTCTAAATGAATTACCATTTCAAATTTTATAAAGACTATTTCAAACTCTTTGATTTAATCTGTTTCATTACATTCATAAATAATGATCTTATTAATTTCATTCAAAACCCAATTCATCCCATTTAAAACAATTTCAACAGCCCAAAAATTTAATTCCATCAAAATAATTTGATTAAAAACTCATTTATTCTCATTTTAAAATAAATTTACAAAACCCTCCTCAAAATAAATTTTTGTTTCCCATATAATAGTTTGAATAAAATCCTGATTTGGATTATAAAAATTTAACTTCATTAACCCATTCCCATTTTACCCCAATATTACAACATAAATATTCATTTTATAAAGATTTCCTAAAAATAAATCTTTAAATACATTTCCTTCTAAAAATAAAAACCTTTTAACCTTAAAATCAAGTTTTCACAATTCCAAAAGAAGGGTTTTAAAAATAATTTCCGAATCAAGAAGTTCAAAAAAACACATAAAGGGAGACTAGTGTCAATGGGTGACTTGGAAATATGGTTGGAAGAAATATTTCAACCACACCACTATCATGGATAGTTTTTTATAACCATGTCCCTAGATCCACATAGCTTTGCAGTACCTGTGATCACTTCGAGACCGTTGGCACAACTCTATTATAAATTTTTCAAACAAAAATCAAACCACATGAACCAATGAGACCAAACCAATCTCGACTTCCCTTGGAAATCAAGTTTTGATTTAGATAGTGATGGCCATACACTCCCCCAAACCAATAACCCAAGTTCCAATAGTCCTACACCATCTACCTTGAAATATAATATTATAAAGGGTGATTTGAAACCTAGGTCCTTTATAGTATAATCCTTATATGATACCATTTTTTCATGAACCAACCAGGTCAAACCCAAACCAGTCATGTGATCTGATATGAGAAATGGCCCGAGAGGCCTTCCCAATCCTCCCGGGTTGGAAAATAGTACCAGGAATCAATAGAGAAACCAGGGGAATGATTTCACCCAATAAAAGAAAATGAAAATACCAGAACCAATATATAATCTTAATATAAATAAAGAAACAAGATGAACATCATTTATAAATAAATTGGAAATGAAAAAAACCATACAACAGAACCCAAAATGAGCATAATGCCCAAAACATTTCCAGGTGACCCAGAGGGTCACTCTTCGATACCAAACTATCCATCACCCACGATGATCAAAACCATGTTGAAGCCTATTAAAAAAGCTAAAAACAAGAATTAACAATAGTCTTTAGTATTAAAACACAATATGTGTTTCTAAAAAAATTATTTTTAATGAATTTCTTTTAAAATAAAAGAAACATTAGCTTCATAATTTAAAAACTATGTATAAAAGTAAGAGTTTCCATAAATTTCCACTTTAAAATAAAATAAAATACCTTACCCTTTAACCATTTAAAAACTAAATTACTTTCTAAGTAGGATCCAATAGCATTTCAAAGATAATGGAAGATGTTTTTATTTTTAAATGGAAGAAAGGGTGTGATTTTCTTTTACTAAATGTTCCCCATAAACCTTTAAAATCCAACACATAACTTTTATCAAAGAAATAAAATATGAAAGAAAGTAGAGAAAATGATAATATAACAATGGAATTGGAAAATAACATGTAATATAAACCAAACAACAATATGTCTCAATCATCCATTGAAGATATAAAATTTCCAAAGACATGGTAGTACCTTGGAGCTCAGTGGAATAATCTAGAACATACTATACATCTTGACTCATCCTAAAGGAATGACTTACTATATGCAAGGAATTATTGTCCACACACTTTTCCACCTTTTTTTATGAACCAACCCAGGTTAACCCCTAACCACTCACCCAATCCTTGTCTCATATTGGCTCCAGTGACAATTTCAGGGTCGACCTGGGTTGGTTCGTGACATTTTCCTTCAGCGTCCGCCAAAACTCCAATCATAACGAGGGTCACTCCCTAAAAAAGGAAATTATTACCTCCCCATAATATGTATTTCATTATTCCATTCATTGAGATTGACCTTAATATGTTCCATCTGTAGACACACATCGCTCTAACTAAACCATTCTTTTCTTGTCCTTTCAATACCTGACTAGGACCAACCCGGATAGACTATTGTACCACAATTGGTTAATTTATATTATTTAATATACTATATAAGGTAATTAATACTTTCTATGAAAACTCTTATGTTATAATTCTTTTAATGATTTATCAATTCCAATAGCCTTTGTCTCATGTGTGGCCACTAACTGACCCATAATCTAAATAACACCACACATAATTAGCATATAATACCTCAATCTCATCAAAAACCAATGTTGTATATTCATGTATAACCCTATCATATCAAGAAACTCATGATCCAATGATTTTAATTTTCATCAAACCTAGGATCAGAATACTAAACCACTGACCATAGTACATTCATATCAACAAGATCTGACTAGAATTACCCTTGATGCTCCCCATCAAAAGAGGTAATTTCCCTTATGTTGTGGTCTATGACACGACTTCATCCCAACCAATGTCATCTAAAAATAATGAGTTTATTACCATGATCACACCATTATCATGACATTTTATCCTAAAGTAAATAGGGACTGGTACTCAACCAGTGCTTCCCCCAAAAAACAGAACAATGATAACAGATCACTAGCACTCAATGCATTTTCCTCATAAAACCCATGGAATATATATACACATACAATAACCTGAGTAGCACCTCATGTGAACTGATCTCAAGGTATGTAACATATCCATTCCTTCCAGATTTACAATATTTAAGGAATCATCATGTCTATATCACATATTTCATAGTATACATCCTGAATCAATCTCAAACACAAAAAATATACCAATGATTCTCATATATCTAAAGACTCCAAAAGTATATGATAACCCATAATTCTTAGGTTAATCTCATATCTAACATATATAATTCTATCCATAGTACCTGCATCACCTCTATCCTAACCCATATCTCAAATACACTATTCTCTCTTACAAAACCCATAGGGCATATCACATATAATTCACAGCTCTAATGAATCCTCTCTATCCCAATCTCAAATATCATTGAAAAACTCACAACCAGACTACCCCCTCTAGGTCATCATATACACAACCTGTATCACATACCAAAACAACCACAACTATAGGGAAATAATTCTCATTGGACATCCACATAAGGGAAAATACCCTTGAGAATCACAATATTTTGCTAATTCTAACTAGGACTCCACATACGGGTACCACCCCCTTGAGGATCATAATCTCATCTATTACAATTTATATATACAATGATATCATCCTAACAAGATCCTTGTCATGTATAAAATAGAATCATGGTTGGTTAAATAGAATTACATCACCAAGATATATGGGAAAACATTATATAGGTTTTTACTGACAGTTCAAATAACCAAAACTATTTTCTCAATTACCCAATGATGTTTATCCTAAGGCACCAAATGCATTTAGAAACCTTTGAGAGTCACTACACATCCCTCAAATAGAGGGATTTCATAGTCATCATCATAAAGAATATTTCTATAGGTCCACATGAACTTTCATCATAAGAATCATAAAATTTGTTATAGTTTAGTAGAATATCATTCCATGTTATACTGGAAAACACCAAATAAGATTTTATAAACATTTTAAATATATGAACACTCTATCATTACTAATAAAAATTACAAAATCCCACAAATATCATTATAATCCTATATGATAGATGTGATGCAAAAACACCATCCTATCACCAATAGGCCGAGAGCCAAAAATCCAGTAACTTTCCTCTTTCCAAAGGGAAAAGAGCCAAAAATCCAATAAATCATAATTCATAAATCTCAAAACCCAAGATTTTCACTCTAGGGTAAAATCGTACAACTATATCACTGGAAACAAAGATCAATAATCCTATATCAGTAACCTAGAATTTCTATTAAGAATGGTGTTCATGATTCATCGATCTAATATCCATCACAATATCAAACCTAATCATATGTAACCTATATACCATATTCTAAAATTGTAAGATAGAATACCACTGATATATTCTATTATATTAGTCATAATAAATATCTGATACCAATTTGTAATTTCTATCCCTGATCAATGACTACTGAGCTATGCCCGAACTGGCAGAGTCCCCATTGGGCCTTAGGAGAACCTCCTTGTATGCCAGAGGCTACCCAATAGTAGTAGTGGTCTATGGTAGTACTATGGAGATAACATAACCTTATATCATAGTGTATAATGAAATAATTAATACAAAAAAATAGAACCCATAACAATAATAAATTATAGTACATAAGAGGAATAATCATATCCATAAATATTAAATGAATATGGAAGAAAAGAACCTTATAGACTCATAGTTATACAACCACTCAACATTAACTGTCCACTGGATCAGTATCACATGCAATACTAAAATAAATTAAATAAAGGACATTAAGGATCTACCTCCATCCTCAATCTTCAACTATTTTAAATCTCCAGACCCAATTAAGCTATGCATCTAGGCAGTACAATCATGAGTTTCTTCAAAACACGGACCCACAATCATTAAAGACCACTCAGGTTCCCAAGTGCCATGGACGCTTAGGTAGTGTGTGAATACATATCTGTAGGGTATTGACAATGTGATCCTATATATTATGAATATATATAGGTTATACATTTGATATTATCATCTGAATAAATAATAAAACTGAGGAAGCATAAATAAAAAGCCACCACCAATCCTCAGGTTCTAATGTGAAACCTAGGTTCGACAGAAACTATCATCGGCCAGTTCCAAGGCTTCTCTGACAAAGTCACAAAAACATACTGACAAATTTCATACTCAACAACTGATTCCTAGGAATGTAGCCTATAAACTCTGAATCATTCCCATTATCCACTGTCACCTAGACATAGAGTGAACCCTATTAATAAATCCATTAGTTAGAGCAAGGGATGGGTCTCTCCATGCTAGGAATCACATCATCCGAGTCTAGATGTGTGGTTACCCCTACCATATATCACTTCATATGTGTCTTTGGTAATGAATCTATCCTACCAAAATTATTATCATATGAATCAAAGTAGTGAGTCTAATGAATCCTAAATCACCATGATATGAATCCACGAAGCAAGTATAAGGCATTCCAACTCAAATACACTGGATCCAAATCCATGGATCCTACCCATGGAATTCCAACTCTAATGCCCTATGAATCAAATTTGAGGAGAATGAACAAGTAATTCAAAATAAGATAATCTACATTCTGAACTCAAGAAGCATATCCAAGGAATTCCAACATGGATATAAATTCCAAATTTCTGGTTCCTAGGACCATGTGTGAGAAAATATAAACTATTCAGGAAGGTAATTTTGGAGGTTCACTTCCCCTTAACCCATTCCCAAGGATCACATGAAAGGAAATCCAAACTAGTTTCCATGTATCATTGGACCGTACAACCCACCATATGGATACAAGGATCATGTCCAAGGAATCCCAAGTCATGTGTTAGTATTAGGCTCAATAGATGTATTCTAGGAGAACTTCCTAGGAATCCAACAGTGTCATGCCTGAAGGTATGTTCTAAGGATACAATCCATAGAATCTAGTGTATATAAATACATCAGGGTGGGTAGTGCATCTTAAAAAAACTATCTCATATTGCACATCTCGATTAAATTATCTTCCTACATGAACCTATCCTAATTCTAAGGCCGACCGTAGTAGTGTACAACCTATCCACATCGTATCTATAATAGGCTCATCATCTATTCTGGTTCTAATGCGAGACCCATAATCATCATTACCCATTTTGCATACTCACCCTCTATAGGAGAAAAATATCATTTGGGAAACCTATGTAGTTCCCTAGGTCCCATCATTTCATGTAAACCATTTATAGATCCTATTATATCAATATATATCTTAACTCAACACCTATCACCCAGAGGGGGTAATTATAAGGCCCCAACCTTAAACATTAAAAAATATTGAATTAAGTTAATAATTCACATTGAGGAGCTTTTCCGGTTTATAGTTTTAGAGAATTAGGCCATAACTATTACATTACATCTCAAAAATTACAAATTAGTCACTTCTACTCAGTATCAATTTTTTCATAAAATAAAAATTCTTAAAAGAAAACAATAATTATTTTCTTGATATAAATATTCTTGAGTTATTCCGTTATCTTACCTGGCCTTATACCCTGTGGAAAACATTTAAAAAACATGGAATGAACATAAAAAGCTCAGTAAGGGTTATACACCAAATAAATAAAACATTAGTTCATAAATACATACAAAACATAATATCTTCAACATACCTCATGAAATCCTAAGATTTATGAATAACACATAGAAATCATAAATCATAAAGGTAACTTGTGGAATACATACCAAACTTATATTGTAGCTTTCATAGCTACATGGGGAGTTACATTTGGAATACCCATCATAATATATTACCTAAATCTCTTAGGAGAAACTATAACGTTTACCTCCTCCACGTTACCAAATGCATTGGAGAGCTATCTTGGGCTAACCTGCCCTAGGTTTGTCATGAAACCATCCGTATATGTAAACAATGAAAAATAACCATAACATATTCATAACACATAAAACAAGCTTAAAGTGAAGATAACATTTCCACATTGGAATCACAATATATCATTTCAAGATATTTACATAATCAATGCTTTATCAAACCATTTTCAAAACCATTTAAAAACATTTAATAAAGATATTTTTGAATCAAAGTTTTCCAAACCACATTGAAGCTTTTGAAATAAATTTTAATTTCAAAACATTCATGTCCATATAAATAAATTCTTAGAACCATTTTTAAGACATGTACAGTAATGATAAATATTTAGAAGAATAAATCTTTAATACATTTAAAAAGGTATTTTAGTTAAAGAGTTTCTAACCAAATGAGAGACACTTGAATACCAATAATTGAAGAGTAACATGAATAAAAGTATAAAATATCACGTGGACAAGGAGATTCATGATATAATATGTAATAGGGTAGTATATACACCATATAAAAGTGAATTGGTGTATATTAACATATAAGTCTCAATGCAATGTAAATCGAGACAAAGTCCCTTGCAATGATCATATCCTTAGATTAAGGAAAAATCAATGACATAATTATGTATGAAAAAAATAAGAATATGACCAATATAAGTGGATATTAAGGGTAACATAATCATAGGTCAATCACAAATTTTTATAGCATGACATAATCAATAAGTAGATGTTTTACCCAATGAATTAAAATTGGGTTAAGAAGTTCTCTTACAGAAATTCAACAGCCTAACAACATCACTTCAAAATTCAGAAAATGATTTGATAAAAGAAAAAAGGGTACCTAATAACATGGACATAAAATGTACAGAATTAAGGATATATAAGAACCTATATTGAAATAAGAAAATGTAAATTTGGAAGACATAAAAGAAGTCTTTAACTAAAAGAGTACGGTGAAAGGTTCCCATACCGATTTGGTAACTTACGAAACATAAACCACATGATATAAGGATCATAAAATGAAGATGTAAATACCCATAAATTAAAGAATATTACACAAAGAATACAATAATGGGTAGTACATACACCACACAAAATAAAATAGTGACAAATATAACATGAATCTCACGAGAATAAAAAGTGAGATGAAAACCCCTTACCTCGTGTCCAACTTGACTCGTATGTTCCATGTTCTTCCCGAATAATAAAATTAAGTTAATTTATAAATACTTAAGAATTTTTTTAATTTTTATTAATCATTTTATATCACTAATTACATTGATATAAAAATTAGTTAATTATTTGAGTTCATATCAGACATTTTGCAGATGTTTGGGACTTTAGTAAAAAATGAAATTGTTATAATTACAAATTGACCATGTGGTCAAAATTACAATATCTCCAGAATGAAATTAATGATTTAGATATCATATATATAATATATATTTAGTGTATATGTATTTATAATATTCCATATCATTTGGAGTTAATAAATGAAACACACCATTCATGGAGACGGTAAGCAGTACATACGCATGAACGCTACTTTCATTTCTATTTTTTATTTAAAGGAATGAAAACATAATAAAACATAAGTATATTATAATTACAGTATAATATCTATGTTATGTAATTTAATCAACTCCATCCTTTATATGTTCCATGTATGGAATGAACGAATCATATCACTTTGAGGGGGTAGTAGTCCGCACTTCTTGAAATGAAATTATCGTATTTACCCATTATAGAAACCATAAAGGTATGATATAAATGAAAAATCAAGAAGCATAGAGAAAATATAAATATAACATATATTACATTTAAACACAGTTCCATCTTAATGGCCACCATAATAGGTGGTAGGAGAATATTGAACAATCATCGTTTCATGATGCAGTAGTTCGCCGTCTACAGAAACAATATGTTCTTTACCCATTAGACAGAGGTGTGTGTAAGTGTAGTTAGAATCCTTCCCATATCCACAACCTAGTATATTGAGGATAATGGGCTTATTATAAAATAAATTAATAAAAAGTTTTTAAAGGGTTGGATAACTATAATAAAAGGAAATAAGTTAAGAGAATACGTTACCTTTATATCAGGTAACTCCCTTTGGTTTGAACCAAAAAGACTTGTTGAAGTACCTTCTGCCAAAGGTAAAGAATTTAAGTGGAAGAAAGGGATATTGAGAGATTATTTGGGTAGAGGTTGGACAAGACAATGTGATTGAGAGGTGTGAGTAATGGGTTAGAGGTGATGGATCTTTTAGGGGGAGGAGGGCTCTTTAGGAAAGTTTGAAAATATTATTTTATTATATAATGATTTTCGGTTTCTAAGGGTCTGAAACTTATTATAGCTAAAGGTAAGATGAATCATGTTAAAATAAATCATACAATAATAATTGGACAGGTTTTGGATATTGTTTTAATTTCTATAATCTTATTTATTTAAATCATTCATTAATGAGGTAAAAACTGCATTATTATTGTGTCATACAAAATTTTATTAAATTGATGTCTAAAAATTAAAAATAAAATACCATTATGTAATAAATTTTTTTATTTATAATTAATATTTATAGTCAAATATATCAATTATATAACCCCATATTATTTTTTTATCAAAACAATACATGTTTATGATATTTTTTATTTTTTACTTTAAATAAGAAGTTATTAATTTCATTATCTTACACAAATGGCTTTCAAAAGGAAAAAATCTCACCAAAGGATTGTATTGGTCGGCCATGACTTATCCAATAAGGTTAGTAAAAGTGTTAAGGTAGTTTTATATTATTATAATATTATTTTTACCTTGAATTACCCTATTTACCTTTAACCACGGTAAATAAAAGTCAAAAGTTACTATTCACAAAAACTATTTTCATCTTATTGAACCACATTTTACTTATTTATTACAACCATGTATATCGGATTTTGGAAATTCAATTCCTAGAAGTGGTAAAAATTTTATTTAAATGAAAATTTCGGTTTTTTAACTACTATTCTGTGTTTCCACTATTCATCAAAAATTAAAGGTTTTCCGAAAAATACAAAAAATTCAGCCTAAGCTATATTTGATATTTTTAATTCAAAAATGATATCTATTTTACCAAATTAAAAAAATAGAAGTTGTATTTATTAATTTAAAATTAATTCTTGTTGCCCAAACAATAAGCGTGTTTTGAAGAAATAATAACTATCAAAAGATTGACCCTTGTTCATGTCCAATTTCATAGTGAAATTACTTTCATTGACAAAAATTGGATTAAATGGAAAAAATATAATCTAATTAAACTTTAAAAACAATTAAAAAGATAATCTAACCATATAAATAAATTAGATTAAAAAGCAGTTTTGAATTAAAATACAGTATTTTTCACTATTCATTAAAAAATAAATTTTATCAGAAATATACCAAAAATTTACCCAATGTAAATATTGATGGCTCAATTCCAAAGAAGAATTTTATTTTGTCAAATAGAACATATTAAAGTGATAAAAACTAGATTTAAAAAGGGTTTGCAATCGAAAGGTGGTAAATCAACCTTTTAATGAATATTAGATTACTTATGCTTAAAATTAGATTCATTCACATTTTAAGCCTCTAAATTTTATTGGATAAATGTAAAAACATTTAAGAAACTTGTTTAATCCTAATCTAGTTAGTTCTGTCCATTCTTTCCAATACAACGACTAGGCATTAACTACCATTTAAAATAATATTATATTATTATTTTTCAGTATGAACCATCGTTGTGTGCAATGTAAGATTTTGAAGAAACATGTTGTTGCGTATCGAGTATGCCATCAAAAATAGAATCCCCTTTAAATTAAAATTAATATTTAATTCACAAATTTTAATAAATATAAAAACATATTATTCTTTATTTACTTGGGATGTTACATCCTTCCCCCTTTTAGAAATCACGCCCTCGAAATTTTTAAATTGGGCTTGGAAACTTCATTAAAAGTACCACATCATAAAAAGAGTCAATAAAACTATAATTTTAAAAGAAATAAAGAGAAGTAAAAAGGTCACCTGAGATAACCCATACTAGGATTCCATGAAAACATGGATGATATAGAGAAGAAACTAAGTGTCAAGTTCTGATGGAGAGTGATAGAAAACATGATTAGGAGAAAGTTATCTAGCAGAGAAACACAAACTTGTGATTGGTTAAATAGTATTTTGTTTCCCTGTATGAAAAGTATGAATAAATCACTTTTTGTTTTAATTTTATTTTATTAAAGTTGTATAATTTATTTTTGAGATTGACTAAGGACATAAGATAATATACTTATTTTTTATGTAGAGTTTCATCCTTTAATAAGTTTCTACCAAAAACTAATCTTTTCTCCAAATTATGAGTATTCAAGATCACTTGTTCTCATGTGAAGTGCTAGAATAAACTTCTATAGAATCACATAATCCAAAAATATGAACTATATACTTTACATGTCTTTAAACATTAATCAAAACAAAAATGGTTAGTACAAGATCAAATAATTCAAAAAAAGGATAATCCTTTTAAAAAATAAATATTATTCATAATCTCCAAAATTCGAAAAACAATACCCAAAGTTGAACAAAAACCATTCAATAAAAAACTATCCATAAAATTCTTCAAAGTAAACCAAGCTAAGATTGAAACCCAAAACTCAGAAGGATTTAATCACATAGTCTTCCATAGTAAATCTTAACATTTATGTCCAAATAACATCGACTACTCTTAATGTCTCATACGGAAGTGTAATTAACCTAATCACTTATTCTCTATGATAGGTTAATCATATCCACAAATAACCCAAATATCCATAAAACATAGATTCTTACAAAATAAAATTTCAACCATTATTCCACAAATTAAATCCAACGGTATTCTATTTTCATTAGGCATATAGTGTTTCCCAAAAATAGAGAACGTCTTCCAAAATAACCTTTATCACTTAATCACAAAATCATTTTCCTATACTAAGGATATCCATTTGATAAAACATAAGTTCACATTATCAAATTATTATTGATCCATAAAATCATTTAACTATAGGAATAACTCATACTAACTAGGGACTTCACATAGGCCAGTGGTAGGTTATGCACCCTCACCACCCTTCGGTTGTGGGTTTGATTCCCATGTCTTTGCTAGACATGATGTGTTGTCACCCATCTTACGAGTTTTCCTTTTTATAAAACTCAAAAATAAATCTAACATATTTTAACCTCAAAGGTTTTCTTATACCTATCATTTTCATCCCAACTCATTAAGACCTCAACATATTAATTAAGACTTATATATATATTGTCATTTATTTTATTTCACCTCCATATGATAAAATAAAACTATTCCCAAAAGAAATAACATCATACCTTGATCATGGTGTCCACGTGGTTTCATTGTTATCTTGTTCACATAGGTAGAAGTTACATGCATTGCAATAATGATTTAGATATCCTTAAAAATAACTTGATTCCGTCATCCAAATACACTTTGTACAACATGGGTCATATGTGTGTTAACAGAAAAATAGTTTCAGAAAATAATCATGTATAACATATAATTTCAAAACATCTGATAAAACATTCCTTTTATAAAATTGTTGGACTAAGTATGAGTTGAAACTTTCAATCAATGGTCTTTTTAAAATACCAAAAGTATGTGCTGAAAGACTATGATTTTAAAGCAATTATAAATAGGTTGTGCAAGGGTCTCCTTCTTCAACACCTTTTTAAAAATCATAATATTCTTGAAAATCTTGCGATAAGGCAAAAATATTTTAAACTTCCTTGATAATATTTACCTTTATTGAAAATATGAGAATATTGTGAAAATAGGATTTGATTAAATAAAACCCATGATCCACGATGATATAAAGGTATAATGGAGGTGTTTTATATCTCAAACAACTTCTTGCAAGTGAGTTGTATACTAGAAAAAGTTTCACAATCATCTGATCATGACTTTGAAATAATTATTTCAAGCATGTCCTAAGGAAGAGATAGGAATGTTGTTTGAGATCCTCCTCTTTAAATTTGTAACAGACTTTCCATGATCTGAAAAATTTATAAAACAAGGATTTAACTTAAAGAGTAGACATAGAGACGAACCATGTGTCTAATAAAAACTCATAATCCCTAAAGTTGTGTAAAATGACCTCTAATAACAACTATAAAACCCCAAACATAAACATTACATAATATTGAATAAAGTTAATCATTCACATTGAGTATGTTTTCAGGTTTATAGTTTTATACAATTAGGCCATTACTATTACATTACATCTCAAAAATTACAAAGTAAACACTTCTACTCAGTATTAATTTTTTCATAAAATAAAAATTCATAAAAGAAAACAATAATTATTTTCTTGATATAAATATTCTTGAGTTCTTGATTTATCTTACCTAGACTTATACCATGTGAATTTTTTTTTCAAAAACATAGGATGAACCAAAAAATCTCAGAAAGGGTTATGAAATAATGAAATAAAACATTACTTCATCAATACATACAAAACATAATCTCTTTAACATACCTCATGAAATCATAAGATTTATGAATAACACCTAGAAATCATAAATCATAAAGGTAACATGTGGCATACTTATCAAACTTACATTGTAACTTTCACAGCTACGTAGGAAGTTACATTTGGAATACCCATCATAGTATATTCCCTAAATCTCTTGGGAGAAACTTTAACGTTTACCTCCATCACTTACCCAATGCATTGGAGAGCTATCTCGGGCTCACCCGCCCTAGGTTTATCATGGAAGCACACATATACGTAAACAATTATGAATAACTAGAACATATTAATAAGAAATAAATCAAACATAAAGGAAAGATAACCTTTCCACATTACAATCACAATATATCATTTCAAGATATTGACATAATCAATGTTTTATCAATCCATTTTCAAAACCATTTAAAACATTTAATAAAGAATTTTTTGAATCAAAGTTTCCCATACCAATTTGAAGATTATTAAAGAAATTTTAATTTCAAAACATTAATGAACATATAGATAAATTCTTAAAACCATTTTTAAAATGTGGACATTAATGTGAAGGATTTAGAAGAATAAATCTTTAAAACATTTAAAATGATATTTTAGTTAAAGAGTTTCTATCAAAATGAGAGATGATTTAATACAAATAATTGAGAATTAACATTAATAAATGCATATAATATCATGAGAATAGGGATATTCATGATATAATATGTCAAATTTTAGTATATACACTATATAAAATTGAATTGGTGTATAACAAAAAATAAGTCTCAATGGAATGTAAATTGAGAAAAAGTCCCTTGCAAAGATCATATCTTTAGATTAAGGAAAAATCAATGACATAATTATGTGTGAAAAATAAGAATTATTCGAATATAAGTGAATATTATGTGTAAAATAATCAGTGTTCATTCACACACATTCATATCACAATATAGTCAAGAAGTATAAGTTTAACCCAATGAATTTAAATTGGGTTAGGAAGTTCTCTTAGAGAAATCCGACATCCTAACAACGTCACTTAAAAAATTAAAAAATGTGTTTATTAAAGAAAAAAGAGCGTCTCATAAAATTGACATAAAATTTACAAAAATATGGATATATAAGAACATATCCCAATATTAGAAAATGGAAATTTTAAAGACACAAAATAAGTCTTTAACTAAAAGAGTACGATGAATGGTTCCCTTACTGATTTGGTAACTTATGAAACCTAGAACACATGAAAGAAAGATAATAAAATGAAGATTTAAATACACATAAATTAAATTATATTTCAAAAATAATACAATCATGGTCAGCACATACACCACACAAAAGGAAATAGTGGTAAATATAGCATGAATCTAATGGGAATAAAAACAGAGATATAAACCCCTTACCTTGTGTCTGAATTTACTCGTATGTTCTGTGTTCTTCTTGAATAATAAACATAAGTTAATTTATACTTACTTAAGAACATTTTTCAATTTTATTATTCCTTTTATATCACTTATTATGTTTCTATAACAATTAGGTAATTATTTGAGTTCAAATCATACATTTTTTCGATGTTCGGAACTTTAGTAAAAAACGAACTTGTTATAATTAGAAATTGTCCATGTGGTCAAAATTACTTTATATACAAAATTATATTCATGATTTATATATCATATATATCCAGTGTATATGTATTTATAATATTCCATATCATTTGGAGTTAAGAAATGAAACGCACTGTTCATGGAGACGGTAAGCCGTACGTACCCATGAACACTACTTTCATTTCTATTTTATATTTAATGGAATTAAAACATAATATTAAATAGATATATTATAATTATAGTATAATATCTATGTTATGTAATTAAATTAACTCCATCCTTTATATGGTCCACTTATGGCATGAATGAGTCATATTACTTTGAGGGGGTGGTAGTCCGCACTTCCTCAAATGAAATTATCATATATACACATTATGGAAACCATAAAGGTATGATATAAAGTAAAAATACAGAAGTATAGAGAAAATATAAATGTAATATATATCACATGTAAATACAGTTCCATCTTATTGTCCATGATATGATGTGGTTGGAGAAGATTGAACAATCATCGTTTTGTGTGGCAGTAGTTCGCCGTCCATAGAAACAGTATGTTCTTTACCCATTAGACGAAGGTGTGTGTAAGTGTAGTTTGAATCCTTCTCATATAAACAACCTAGTATATTTAAGATACTGGTTTTGTTATAAGATTTTATGGTGCTGGAGAATTAAAATAAAAGAACATAACTTAAGAGAAGACGTTACCTTTAAATTGGGAAACTCCCTTTGGATTGAACCAAAAGGATTTCTTGAAGTGCCTTATGCCTAAGGTAAGGCTTATAGGTGGAAGATATGGATATTTAGAGATTATTCTGGTAGAGTTTGGATGAGACAAGGGGCTTTAGAGGTGTGATTAATGGGTTAGAGGTGAGGGCTTTTTATAAGGGGGATGAGGGGCTCTCTAGGAATGTTTGAAAATATTATTTTATTATATAATGATTTTCAGTTTCTAAAGGTTCAAAACTTATTAAAGTCGAAGATAAGATGAATATTGTTCTAAATAAACTCATAAAATAATAATTGGACATGTTTTGGATATTTTTTTAATTTTTATAATCTTATTTATTTAAATCATTCATTGATGAGGTAAGCAATGCATCATTGTTGTGTCATAAATAAATTTATTTATTTGATGTCTAAAAATTAAAAATAAAATAGCATGATGTAGGAAATATTTTTATATTTCTAATGAATATTTATAGTCAAATATATCAGTTATATAACCCCACATTAATTTTTTTTAGAAAAACAACACATGTTTATGATATTTTTATTTTTACATTAAATAAAAAGTTATTAATGTCCTTATCATACCCAAATGGATTTTAAATGCTGAAAATATCACCCAAGGATTGTACTGGTCAGACATGACTCATAAAATAATGTTAGGAAAAGTGTAAAGGTAATTTTATATTATTATAATAATATTTTTACCTTGAATTACCCTATTTACCTTTAATTGCGGTACATAAATGGCAGGAGTTACTATTCACCCAAAATTATTTTCCTTTTATTGAACCACATTTTACTTACTGATGAAAACCATGTATGTCGGATTTTTGAAATTCAATTTTTAAAAGTGGTAAAATTTCATTTAAATGAAAATTTTGGTTTTTAACTACTACTCAGTGTTTTCACTATTCATCGAAAAATTGATGTTTTTTAGAAAAATAAAAAAAATCAGCCTAATCTATATTTGATAATCTGATTAAAAAATGATATATATTTTACAAATTCAAAACATATATGTTGCGTTAATTAATTTAAAATCAATTCCCATTGTCAAAACAGTAAGCATGTTTTTAAGAAATAATAACTATCAAAATATTGACACTTGTTTATGTCCAATTTCATAGTGAAATTACTTCCATTGACCAATATTGTATTAAATATTAAAAATATAATATAATTAAAATTTAAAACCAATTATAAAGGTAATAAAACCATATAAATAAATTTTATTAAAAGGTAGTTTTGAATTAAAATACAGTATTTTTCACTGTTCATTAAAAATGAATTTTGTCAGAAAAATACCAAAAATTTACCCAAAGTAAATTTTGATGTCCCAATTCTAAATAATAATTTTATTTTTCCAAATAGAACATATAAAAGTGACCAAAAATATATTTAAAAAGGTTCACCATCAAAATGTGGTAAATCGACCTTTTAAAGAATATTAGAGTATTTATGCTTAAAATTAGATCCATTCATATTTTAAAACTCTAAAATTTGTTGGATAAATGTAAAAACATTTAAGAAATGTGTTTAATCATAATATGGTTAGTTATATTCATTCTCGCCAATACAATGACTAGGCATTAACTACAATTTACAATAATATTATATTATTATTTTTTAGTATGACCCAACATTGTGTGCAACGTAAGATTTCAAATAAACCCGTTGTCGCATATCAGGTATGCCATCGAACACAACATCCCCTTTAAAGTAAAATTAATATTTAATTCAACAATATTAAAAAATATGAAAATGTATTATTTTTTATTTAAATGGGATGTTACAATAATATCCCTTTACACAATCAAGTCTCACCAAGGCCTCACTAGACTCCTAGGAAAGTATCATAGGTGAGATAGCCTTGAGACCATTCTTTTCTAAAGTCACTGTAGTTTAGTTCAAACACCAATCTTATGATTTATTCTCCATAAGGTATATGCACCTAGGGAACCATGTCTCAGCGGGGAGGAACACTCTTCCCATGATCATCTCAATTATCCAAAATGTTTTAAAGCCGCTCAAGGTACCCATATGGTTAATTCATAGGCTCTCTATATAAACCCATCACTTACCAAAACCTAGAGATATCTATGGTATCCTTTTCTAGGGATAATACATTAAATTTATTTAATTTAATTAACATTCATTGGGTTCCCAGAGTCTCATGAAAAATGAATATAATCTAGGGATTGACCATCAGAGGCTATGGTAGACAAGCCAGGGCGCAAGGGTCAATTTGAGCCCATAACACATTTTTTAGTCCATATTAATTTATTTTTAAATTAATAATTTTTTAAAGTCAATCACCCTCAATGGTGTGTCAATATACCAAATGAAAAAAATAAAGTGTATAATACCTATAGGGTATATATGATGGACTGCGTACCTCAATATAGAGTTAATACCTATAATCATCACCCAATAACTCTTGATCAATCCTTACCAAGTATAATTACCATATTTTTTACATATGAGGACCTAAATAACTCCAAGAACCAGTAAAACACTAATTATTACATTTTATAATTAAATAATCAATTTTAGAAAATATGCATAACACCTAAATTCTTAACCAATGCTCCTGCAGTACCGAAAACAAAACTAAGTAGTCTCCAATGCCACATGACATTACTCCAACCATATATTAGGAAATATCCATGACACACAACATTAATTCTATAGTCAAATTTATTCAACTAAGGGTAAAAAACGTAAATAAACCCAGTTAGTGAAATACCTTTTATGAAAAAACATGAGATGACTTGTAGACATCATCTCATGTCATCTTCTATGAAATATCGGAAAAATCCCCTTCCATCTCAGTCAATTCCACCATGATCTAGAGGATTTGACAATGAAACCCGAAAATAAGCCACCAAAAAACTAGTGGTTATGATGGATAAAAGAACAAAGTTTATTTATTACAAATATTTTCCACCGAAAGCCACCCAAAACAACACTAGATCAAGAGGGAATGAATAGAGGATAATATCAGTCATATGACCCCTCCCACATGCACTTGTTTTTCCAAAATAAAGGGAGATGAGCCCCCCATTTTTTTTAAAAACAAAAAGAGTACATTTGATGGAATGAACTTATAGTTCACACCATAAAAATATTCTAGGTAGAGGGCCCCCCTCTCTATCCCAAGTATTTCATGTTATAAAGATCTGATTGAATATGTAAATGGTCTAAAGCTACTACTTTGAAGCATACCTACCACCTATCCATCCAAAAACATTATCTATAATTTCATGGACATACGAAAAACTTTATAAAACTTCAAACAAATATTTATTTAATATACCTAATGATTAGATTCCTGAAATGAGTCCCAATCCTCTAAAAAAACCATCCACCAAGTAGTGGTTTTCTACCAGGAATATTGAAATGAATTTTATTATTAATAATTAGAACTAGACCATTATCACAAAACCTTAAAATTATAAATTAATTGGTTTTATGTGGTTTTTAAAACATAACAAAGATAAAACTGGGGAGTTAAGAAATAAATATAATTCTAGCATAGTATCCTTCAATTTGGAATAATTTATTACTCTAATATTTATTCCCCTATTACAAAGAATCCATTTATTCATATTCTTTTTTCCTTTGTTTCTATATCTGGTTTCCATATTTAACAGTTGAATGTTAAAAAAAATCATGTTAAAGTGGGTGAAATGATTTTTATGAATACTTTAAAAGGATTTTCAAAGGATTACAAACCAAACCAAATCAATCTTTTTGAAAAATAAATTATATGGACTTACACAGTAATCAAGACAATTGTGACATTGTTTAACTTTTGAATTATCAAAAATTGTTTTAATTTATGAAAATATGACACATGTGTATATTAAAAGCCTAATAATAATGAAATTATTTACCTTCTTTCAAATATAGATGAAATTATTCTTATCTATAAAAATATGTGGTGCATTAATCATGTTTAAATACCACTCAATTTTGTTTTTAATATCAATGATATTGGTATTGAAAAATTGATTTTAGTTATATAAATTTTTCTAGAAAAAGAGGATAAAACACTATTTATATCTCATAATGGTTATGTTCAAAATATTTTGAATTTTTTTCTATTTGATCATATTACATCTTTTAGTTTTACTTTGGTTCATCAATTCAATATATCGCATAGTCAATCAACTAATTCTGAATTTGAGGTATCATTTATGAATTAGATTTCATATGATAATATATTTTGTATTCTTATGTATTCTTTGGTCTATTATAGATCAGATATTTCCTTTATCATGTGTAGTTTAAGCAGGTTTGTGGTAAGACCTAGAAAAAAAAACGATATTACATTCAAATGGATATTCATGTAAAAGTATATATTTTATAATTTATGAATTCTATATGAAAATAAATTTTTTATAGGAATGATTTCATAAGGTTTGTTGATTCTGACTATTCTACCAATTTTGATACTCAAATATTTGTTACTTGTTTTTTTTATGGTGGACTTATTTCTTGGATGTTTAACATGAAATCTAAATCTTCTTTATCATCTAATTGAGGTTGAATATAGTTTTTTAAATGAATCTATAAAAGATTTTATTTGGTTAATGGTTTTGATAAATAATTTTTTATTTATATAATACAAGTATTGATGTGCATTGTGATAGTTAGTCTTCACCTCATTTGTTTAATAATCAAGATTGACATGGTAAATCAAATAATATATAAATTAATATTCATTTTTTCTAGGTATTTATTGAGACTAAGATAGTGATTGTTTATAAGATTCACACTAACGATAATATGAATGATTGTTTGAATAAATTCATTCCATTATCAAAGTTTAGGTATTTTTTAGGTTTAATGAGCACTTTCCCAATATAATAACATAGTTTGTGATAAAACCAACTTCAATAATCATTTTTATTAGAAGGTATAAATATGCGATAAATGTCACTACATGTTTTATGTTGTAATTAATTTGTTATGATGGTATTTTAATCCTCATATGAATTTTTTATTTCCACCTTCTTACTTCTTCCTAATTATTACTATTGTTATTCCTATACCTAACATGGTTTTCATGAACTGTTTAAACAAGGAATTTATATCTCTTATAATTACATATTGTTATTTATTTTCCCATTTTACATAACAATATTATTCATACAAAAGAATAATATGTATCAATTATCTATTTGATCTAACATTTAGGTGTATACCCCTCTATGTTTCCTCAGGTATATTTTTCATCTCATGTTTTGTCTTAATCCGTGTTTATATTTTGTGATCTATTTTATGTGTTATAGTGTATATGTTAGAAGTTTTTCATTCAATAGTTCAAACAACATGATTAATTATATTGTTTCACATGTTGAGAATCCCATAGTTCACCCTAACTTTCCCTTCAATTTGTTTTCTCATCATGATTCCTTTATCTCTTTGGATTTAGAATATATTTCATTATATCTTGTTTTGTTTTAGTGTCGGATAGAGGAAACCACAATTTTCTAAGATATATCTCAAGATAAAAGGGATTTGTTTTAATCTTTAAGCTTACACTTATACCTTATTGTTTAGTGTAACATTCACCTACAAACAAAGTACCATTGTGGCAGAGATCAGAGGAAGCATTGATGTTAGATCTATAACTCTATCACATGAAACTGCATTATAGGTTATAAATTATTATTATTCTCCTATTATTAAATGATCATGATAAAGGAAATGTGGATATATAAGAGAAACTTGTTTATTTTCGAAAAAACTATTGTATCCATTATGATTTGTGTGTTTTTCATGATTCCATCTAGGAAAGGATAGTGCTGACTCCATGTGACATAGTTATTCACCACACCCTAGTTTAGTAGGACCAACTTCCTAGTATATCTTTTGATGTACATTTATTTCTTTTGAGCCTTTGTATTTTTATATTTTATTTTAATAATAAAGATATCTAGATTTATGTTCTCAATATGTGCATAGGTGAAATATGAACTGAATCATGTTATCTCTTACGTTCTTTCTTTCAATTTTTTATTTTTATAGTATAAAGGCCCATACCTTTTCCAAGTTATAAATTTCTATGGAGGTTTTTTTATTTTATTATGGTGATGGTTTTCTATGAGAATCAGGATTATAATTGAGATTATGAGTGTTTAGTCATCTACAGAAGATGTTTTAGGATGCATTTTGAGGACCAGGTAGGGTAATTGGCATTAGGGTGAGCATTTTAAAAGGGTTAAGTGGCCAATAGATTAAATATTATATGTTTTCAATATGTCATGACACAACATCCTGAGGTCATTCCATAATGAGATATAGAATATAGAATCATTCTATGAGGCTCTAATGAGATACACCATGGTGGGAGGTAGGCCTCTTAGATGACTTAGCTGGTGAGAATTACACCATAACCCCAAATTATTCTAAGAATTTATTAGGTGAAGGGGTGTATCATACTGTAACTTCCCTAGTCATTTCATGATCGGGATCTGAATGTGTTTTTTCAGGGTCGGGCCAGTAATTTATTGGTCATCCCCTCAAGAGTTTTGGTAAATAGTGTTTTGTGGGGTGATCCATTCAATCGACTCCTCCCCCTCCACTACCTATTTAGATTATTGATTACAAGGGGTGATCCTAGTAGTGTTTTTGTAGTTGTCTCGGGTGAGTTATGCCTTCATATTCATTATATTTATGTTAACCACCATTGTCTCTAACTTTTTATGATTTCATGTATGATTTTTAATGTTGATTCCATTGGATCATGGCGGAATCCTACAAGGATGATGGTGTTTTTTCTCAATGTATCTAGAAGACATCCCAATATGAAAAACACACACTATTGCATACTATTTCATTAAAGGTACATGTCCTAATGGTGAAACTTAGTTCTTTCCTCTTAAATGGAATTTAATAGGAATTTTTTTAGTTAATTAAATTAAGTATTTTGTGTATATTATGTTTGGGAACATATTGGGATATGAATACACATAATTTCTTTGGGTTTCAGAGATCATATCACACCTAGTGAGTTTTAGGTGTTATGACTAATTAATTAAAATAATTTAATTATTTTTGAATTATTATGATTATATAATTTTATTGTCATGAAATTATTTAATTATTTTTATGGTTTGGTTATGGTTGGATGGTGTTAGACGATCTTGGGACAGAGTTATTTGGATATGATTAAAGTAAATAACTCAATATGAGGAAGGCGTGTCGTAAAATTACCTAGGTTTTATGCATTTTATTTATGTAGTATGTGATGTGTGGTCTCTCCCCTATGTGTCGTTAAAATTCTTAAATTTAAATAAAAAGTTTAGATAAAATAATAAATGCCTATGAAATAACAGGAAAACTGTCAAGGGTCACAACAACCCCATTGATCTTTGGATTGATTCCTCAATCACCTATGGCCAAGACCTTGATTATAAATTTATAATTTTCAATATATATAACTTTTTTACTAGCTTTGTCCCTATAATATAAATGGATAAGGGATTGATTATGAGAATGTTATGTGGTATAGATTGGACATTGAGGTCTTTACATAAAATAAAATAAACGTGGTGTGGTGAATCATGTGATGGGTTCATTGGACCCCTTAAGTAAGGAAGTTTGTTTGACTGAGAATGATTGACCTGGGTAGGCCTTGATAGAACCTTAAGATTCCTTAAATACATTATTATTATTGATATGAGTGTGGGGTGAGTGATGACCCTAGAATATCATTTTAGTATCTAGGTGGGTATACCCAGGGTAAATTGAGGATTTGTTAGGTTATTGGACTAACATCAGATGACTTGGGATGTTATATGGGGATTATGAAATCTTTCTAGAGCAGTTCCAATGGGCCTTACCCAATTAGGTCAACGAGGTAAATATGTTTTCATGATGATACGGATAGATGATATGCAATAAAAGCCCTAGAATTTTACACAAATTATTACATTATTTTAACCACAATGAACAATAAAATACAAGATAAGGATTGTAAAATATACTATATTTGGACGGCTTGGTAAATAATTATAAAACATGAAACTAAAATAAGAGAATATTTTTTTAATATCTATACTAATATCTTAACATCCATTGATCTCTTACATCTACATAGAATAACCTGGGGAATACATGAAAAAACTATGTGCTAAAAATCCTAGTAAGGGAATAAACATAAGGATAAAGCATAACAGATGAGTTAGAAGGCATAGCATGATAACATAAAAGGCATGAAACAAGGATAATATTATAGAATCATATCACATAGAACATGGAATCATATGATCATTTCAACATAGGAATCTGAAGAAAATATATAACATGACATAAATATGAGTCGTGGCTAACTGCCAAGACTATACCACATAGTGTATGAAGTCCCATAATGGATTAGGTTTTCTCTCTAACCCCACACCTATCATATCATGACACTCAACATTACGCAATGCAATGGAGTGCTTTCAAAGCACCCCCATCAGAACATGTTGATTCATAGGTGTGATACATAAAGAATCAAGTATAAGGAATAAATATAAGGGTCACCCATGGAATGAAATGGGCATCATAATCATGTCATAAGGTACAACCAAAGGATGTATCAAAATGGAATCCATGAAATAAGGTATTAAATCATTTTTGGAAAACCATGAAGTAAAAATAAGAATATATCATGAATATTGAATTCAAATTGAAATGATTACATGAAAAAGATTTCTTAAGAAACATTAGAAAAGAAAAACCATTAGTGAGATTTTAGGGAAAATATTAAAGAATATTTTAAAAAATAAAGGCATAATTATTTTCATAAAAACACAAATTTACTAAGATAGTTTTTTTGGATAAAATGAATCATTTTAGAAAAATAATGACTACTTAAAAGAGTAATGTCCCGACCCGAGGTCCACTTAACCCATACCCTGAGATAGTGGGTCATGTGGCCTCAAGTGCACCCCCCTATACACTAGAGGTTGTTTATTAGTAGTGAGGGAGTAAAGGTGGTATGTTGGGGATACTATACCACCTTACTAGAGTGGAACAAAGGATACAACAATAAACATACAAAAATAATAAAAACATATAAAAAACAGAAAAAATTAGTAAATGAGTGTGGAATAAAAAAACATAATAAATTAATTGTATCCAAAAGCCTCAATGGAAGTTTCATAAACATAGATTTATGTCATAATGATACACAAAATTGGAATATATGCACATTCATATAATCATGGTATACAGAAAGTAAAAAATAGATCAAAAGGCTACTCTACTAGAATCTCGAGAAAATGCTCATTCCTCTACTCCTAAGATCCATCTATAAGTAATGCATTTAAACAACCTATAATAGGGACCTTTTCCTTATCAATACCTGAAGAAAGATAATATTATCTGGTACCAAAGGTAGCCTGAGTAGGGTGTGATATAAAATATCAGTAGGCCATAGACAGTGGTGGATAAAAATATCCTGAGTAGTGCTCATAAATAAACAATGTGTAGGTATAAATGAATAAATAAATAGAACTAAATAAATAAATAACTACCCACTCGGGTTCCTAAAGGATGAATGGAGGGTCTATATGATTTTAGTCCTGGTTTGGAGGAACGCTCGATCAACTATCTTATATATATATATTATTAATATATATAGTATAGTTATATATTTCATCCACCTATAGGATCCTAGTATGTGCAGACGTAAGTGGCCATATTCCTAGAATTCAAGTTTTTGGTTAGATTGGGGTGTATCTTAGAGATCTATGACTAGTCTAACAAGCCTACAATATCAATAAATATGGAACATTCCCTATATATCATAATTATTGGGATACACCATGCTCATCACATGATACGGTGAGTGTTACATCATGTCAACACTCTAACAAGGGAAACATCACATCATTCCCGGCATTAAACTGGTGTCAATGGTGTGAGATGTCATGCTCAACACTATATATAAGGGAGCATGACATTTTCATGCTCAACTGAACTCTTACCTTCTTACCAAATCTATAACAAGGAATAATTATATATATATATATAATATAATATATGAGAAAAAACCAATAATGTGTAACAATATTCAACCCCATTATAAGAAAATCATTACAATTAATATAAAAAAGTTTACTATTATCAATGATGAGGTGTGTCCTTACCACCCTTACAATTCATTCCATTTAACTCATTTAAGATATTAAGTAAAATAAAATCATCATTTAATAGCCACCCCAAATAATCAAATCTATTTAATTCTCTAAATAATGGAATTTCAATTTAAAAGGCTCATAGGGTCACTTACGAGGTGACATGGCCAAATAAGGAAATTGTCTACATGGGAAATTCCAACTTTAGGTAGAGATAAATACCTAAGAGTTGCTATGGGTCCTATAAAAATTCATAAATAAATGGTAAATTCCATTAAAATTCTATTCTAACTTCCAAATGGTGTTCCAAGAAATTTATCATTAAGATAAATGGGAAAACTCTAATTAGAAAAACCAAGGGGTGTTTATAAATGTGATCAACCACCTCTAATATACTAAACAATGTTCAATAAGAATGTATTAAGGTATAAGGATCAAATTGATAAGAAGGAATCCACTATAAGGATATGCATAGAATATTTCGGCTTGTGGAACAACAACAATGTTACAAAACATCAAAAATCATAGGGAAAACAATAAGACCATCTACCTCAAGGCAGTAGACAAATCCTTGATTGACATCAGACTCAAATACAGAGTAGGTTGAAAGAGATATAAGAAACTATCCAATTTCCTAAAAATATTGTAAAAGATCTTGCGCCAAAATAGCACAATGGATGCCAATATAATCTTAGAAATGAAGGGTGATGATTCTAGAGATAACCTTAAGGAACCCAACTCCTCTGATGGATTGTGAATCAGAAACCAGATGCGAGAGATACATAGTTGACTACATTGAGGGAGAAAATAATTCATGGGAGGAGAAAACCAAGAACAACCATTGGAGGAAGAAGAAGAGAGAAATAAAAGGTTAAATATAAGTAAATAAAGAAAAAACTAAGTCGTGTTACAACCATGAACCAATTCCTCACTACCTAGGGGAACACTACGTGGTTAGATGCGTAGTTTATCTAAATATTCATAGAACATGAAAAACATATCTATCCTGAAACCTTGCAGCAATGCATGATTGTGTGCCCTGGGTCTCACAGTTGCATACAAACCATGTGGCATATATGTTCCCAGTGTTTGTAACTGCATGATTTTGGGAAACTATGCATGCTGGGCTGCACGGTTTCATCAGACCATATAGCCCAGTCTTTTTTTCCCATTTTGGGGTTCTGATATTTGAATTATCCCATATTGCACCCATGATCTCCTTTACATGATTAGGAATCATTATTAGGCCTCTTTAAAGGAATTCAAATTTAAAAAAATGAGCCATAACATTGAGAAAGGATGGGTCATTACAAAATCCCCTCTTTAAAGTAACTAATCTATGAGTTAGCCTTGTAAGGGTAAATTGGTGTTTTCTGTAAAGAGATTTGGCCACTAAACTCGTATATTAGCATCCTTTTCCCAGGTCTTGTGTTGTATCCATTCGTGCTACCATAACACCCATACCAAAGGAATTGTCTTTCCTTAGAGTGTCTTTACGCTCAGATCCACTATACCAATGGGATACTCATCAAAGGAATAATCCATGTTCAACTCAACCTCATCAGGCTTAAATACATGTGATGGGTCAAGATACTATTGGAGAAGATTAGACATGTGGAAGACATCATGCATAGACCAATATCTCTAAGTTCCAACTAGTAAGCCACTTTTCTGATCCATTTCACAACAATGAAGTGTTCAACGAACCTCAGTGAGAGATTAACCAACTTCTAAATATTTAAATACCCCAACCTAGGAGAGACTCTCAAGAAGACTTAGTAGCTAACCTCGAACTTGATAGGACACCTAAATTCATTGTCAAATGACTGATGTATGAACTAAGCTATCATCATGTTCTTTTTGATCTATTGGACCTACTCTATAGTTTCTTGCATGATATGTAGTCCAAGTATAACTACCTCCCCTACCTCTAGAAAAAACAAAGGTGAGTAGTAAGGCTTAACAAATAAGGCCTCATAAGGAGACATATCAATGGTAGTCCGAAATCTGTTATTATAGGTGAAATGAATGAGGGGAATATATATCTCACATGAACCCCCAAAGTCATAAAACATGCATGGATCATATCCACTAGCACTTGGATAATCCACTCTATTTTTTCATTAGTTTGTGGGTTATAGGCCGCACTCATAAGCACTTGTTTGCCCAAGGCCTTCTATAACCCTTTCCAGAACTGTGATGGAGTGCAAGAATCTCTATTAGAAATGATATATTGAGGATGTCCACGAAGACATACAACCTCCTTGATGTATATCCTCCCTAGATCATCTACTGAGAAGCTCTCTCACACAGGTAATAAGTGTGCAAAATTAATTAGAAGATCAATGAAAATCCACATTTTATCATTGTCATAAGGTGATCTAGGTAGACCAGTCACAAAATCCATCGAGACATTATCTCATTTCCACATGGGAATGGACAACAACTGTAGATGTCGTTCTGGTCGCTGATGTTCCTCTTTCACTTTCTGATAGGTGGGACACCGTGTGATGAAGATGATGATCTCACATTTCATACTGGGTCACCAATATAGCCACCATAGATCCCAATTCATTTTGGTGACACCTGGGTGAACCACCCATGTTAAAGCATGGAATTACCACATCATCTCCTCTCTGATTTATGTTGGGACCCATAGATTCCTGTGGAACAATATGGTATCATCCACATCCATACACCAAAATGAATACATGTCGCCATCTAAGATGATTTCCCTTAGTTAAAGGCCTTTAGGATCAGATAGTTTCCTCATTCTTATCCATTCGTAAAGAGTAGAGTTTACTACTATGCTAGAGAGGATAGTTTTACCATGTTTCTACTAAACCTCAATGTGAATCTATGAGAATAAGGCCATGAGATTCCATTCAACACTGGATTCATGAAAAACGTGTGTCTAAGTCTTTCGGCTCAAATCATTGGCTACAAAATTACCCTTTATAGGATTGAATTCAAGATCAAAATCGAATGACTGTTTGTACTCCACCGACCCGCATTGCCTAAGATTCAGATCTCACTGTGTAAATATGTACTTGAGGTTTTTTTAACCTATGAATAACAAAAAATGATCTCCATGTAGATAGTGTCTCCAATAATGTATGAAATTCCATAAAATAGTGATCTTGAGGCCGTTCATTTGGTAACTTCGCTCGTGAGGCCTCAACTGAAGAATCTCTTACATGATTAATGAAACATCATATATAAAAAAATATCCATGCCCGATACCTGATTCAACATAGTATATGGTATAAATCCTACCTTGCTTGAGAAGAATCAATACTGGCACTAAATTCAATCTACCCTTCAACTGTTGAAATGATGATTCACAAGCTTCTGAAAATATGAATTTTACACCCTTCTTTTTCTAGCTAGTAAGCAGTGTTTCATGTCGTGAGAAATCCTGGATGAAGCGTATATAATATACAACTAGCTTCAAGAATCTCTAGATTTCAAAGGAATTTTTGGGATACTCCCTAGAAACTATAACTGTTGGTTTCTCTGGGTCTATTGAAAATCCTAAGTTTGAGATAATGTGAACCAATAACTGGACCTTGTTGATTCAGAAGTGTCATTTAATGACCTTATCCTAGAGCTGATGCTCTCTCACTTTATTGAAAATCATCTTAAGATAATTGGCTTGGATGTGTCTGGAGTGTGAATACACCAAGATATCATCAACAAAGACCACCTAAAATGAATCTAGATATAGGTGGAAAACCGAATTCATTAGATCCATGAAGACTACAAGTGCATTCGTGAGTCCAAACAACATGACCAGGTACTCATAAAGACCATACATGCTCCAAAAAGATGTGCAAGGTATGTTTGAAGACCTAGAATGTACCTGATGATAGCTTGAGCTCAGATCTATATTTGAGAACACTCTCGCTCATTGGAGCTGATTAAAAATGTCATCTATTTTAGGTAGTGGATAAAGATTTTTACCATGAGCTAGTTCAATATACAGTAGTCCACAAAGAGCCTAAGTGAACAGTCTTATTTCTTATAAAAAAGAATTGTTGAACCCTAAGGATAATTGATGGGGGCATACAAAGATTTTAGCCTCCAAATCCTCCAATTAATTCTTGATCTACATAAGCTCTGTAGGTTCCATACTTTTATGAGTAATGGTCACTGGTGATGCTCCTCACACAAGATAAATAGTGAATTCTACCTATTGCACGAGAGTTAGACCAAAGAAGTTATCAGTAAAGATGTCCCTGAAACACTCCACTTCAAGAGGATTTATATATTTTCATAACCACATGTCATCTAAGAGAATAATGGTGATCCAAAATGTGAAACTTCACAACCTCTGTTACTTGGTTCCTCAGGGAAAAGCTTACATATTCCATTCCCCCTTATTCACATGTTTACTGCCTTCTGGGGATGTAAACATCACCCTCTGACAATAGTAGTGAATGTGGTCTTGATAGGGATATAAATACTCCATCCCAATGATTAAATAAAATATTTTCATGTCAAGGATAAAAAGGTTCCATATGAAAAGGTATCCACCTTTTCCAAGGGGTAAATCCTTAGAATAATGAACACCCACCCAACAGATACTGAATGGGGTATCAATTATCATAACACCATGAAAGTATAAAATCTAGAACCCTAGAATTTCCATTTCAGTCCCAGATATAAAAGAGTGAGATTTACTAGTGTCAAATAAAGAATAAGATAAACTGAAAGAAACTATAATAGTACCAAAAACTACAGATGGTTCGGTGGTGTACTCCTTAGGCAAAGGCTGGGCTATATGTAACTAGTCTGTACCGTTGCCCTGAGTCACTGGATGATTATCCTGATCAATCCCACTATACTGGTGTAGAGAATCATATGTTTTAATTCCTCTACCATGACTTCCACCTCAGCCTAATCAACTGGCAATATTCAACATACCTTCTTGACTTGACCCTATTGGCCTTTCTCTTGAATGTGGAGTAGGTTTAGATCCCATGCTTACTAGGAAGAAGAGGTAAATTCTTATAGAAGCACTAGATATTACCCATACTACCACAAACTCTACACTTCACTAGATCATGAAATCATTTAGGATTCACATGTCCCAGCTTCCTACACTATTGAAATATATGAAAACTGTCTACATGAGGTTCCGGATTGCTGCTACCTCTACGAGTAGCCTCAAAATATCTCTTTCTCCTAGAAGAATAACCACTTGTAGCTATAGGTTTTCAACTACACTGACTCTCACCATCAACTTCCCTCAAGTTTTTCTACATAATAAGGGCATAATTGATGATTTTACAAATTGTAGTAAACCTGAACACATTGACCTATGACTGGATGACATACACCAACCCATCCTTGAATTGCATAGCGACCATAATATAATTTATATCTAGAGTAGGAGAAGACCACTGTATCTCAGTAAAACCGAAATTGTATTCCATAACTGACATGATAACCTACTACAGGTTCATGAAATATCTAGCTCTATCAGCCATCAGGGTCTATAAAATGATAAAAGTCATAAAAGTTTTTCTAAAAGTCTACCCAAACCATATCAAAATTCCTATCCTCATGGGTGATAACATCCCACCACTGCTTATCAGAATCATGCAGAATATACATATAATGTTTGAACATATTCCCTACAGGTTTCTCTAGATGCCCGAATATTGATAGAATGAATTCGTTCCAAGACATGGTAGTGTGTGGTTCGACATCCCCTGAGGCAGTTCGAATAAATATTTGCGTATAACAAAAAAAATTCCAAAATCCCTCTTGGAATAGGGTGTCAGTGCCCATAGAAGTAACTAGAAGAGGTGCCAGAGGTGTCTTTGTAGGGGGAACCACTAGCGGCTTAAAACCCACCACCTCAGGTATATAGTCATCAAAACCTTCATGGTGTGCAACCATAAGAGTTCATGGAGACATATTTATATAATTCCCAATGAACACTTGAGAAGAGATTTTAGTAGTTTTAGAGATTGAAGATTGAAGAATAGTACATGAGTACAACCTTACTATAAACTGATCACATCTCTCTACTTGATCCGAAAGCCAGGCCGAGGAGGTAGAAGAGACAATAAAAAGTCATATGAATGAAAGAATTAACCCACTACCCACTACTAAGGATGGTATTAGGTCTATGTCTATGTTTCACATGTATAGGATATCTACTTTCACATTTAAAGTCTTATTCAATTTTAAATTATGCTCGTTCAACTATTTAAACCACATTAAATGGTTGAATTAGGTGTATTAGACTTTTTTATCCATAAAGGACCATACTCCTTCTGAACCAAATATGGAATCCACATAACTTGCACCATAAGACATTTTATCCCATAAAACCAATGATCCAAGGCTCAATGTGACATTAATAACTGGTTCAAGTGTATGCTTTAACCTATTCATGAAAACACTATTAGGTTAAGGGAGTCAATTTTAGTATCAATTATGTTTTACAATCCCTAAAAGAAGAGTCATAACAATTGAATAAATATTCAAGGAACTCATAATAAGAAACATGAAAATTCACACAAAAAATAGATGTGAAATTGCAAAATACATGGAATATTAACCCTAGGGTTCCTATGATGATTCATGTTATAGTGAAAATGTAAGATCCCAACCTTTTTTGAAGGTAATTCCTTGTTTAAATTTTGGTTGAACTCTTTTTTATGGGTAATGAAGAGGTTTATGGTTTTATGATAAGTATTATAGGTGTTTTGGGGGTAAGGGAAATGAAAAGAAGATAAAAGTTTCTAAACAATGGAAATGCTCAGTTGGAACATGGTTAGTAGAAATCATGCGCCTGTCTAGGGGAAGCCATGCAATGAAGCCTCCTCTCAGATTGAGGATGCCGTATGAGAACCACATGGTTTTTCAAACAATGTCATATCTCCTGGAAACCATATAGAAAGGCCTCTCTTAGATAGGGGGATCCGCACAGTTGTTGCACGATTTGGAAAACCCTGCATCCAAACCATGCGACTCTTAAAAAGGAAGAATTTCTAGATTTTTCCTATTGGTATTTAAGGTTCATAACCCATTTTCATCCATTTTCCTGCTCTAATATCTTGGGTGATGAACCAAAATCCTCAATACTTATAATAGGTTATTCTCATTTGATTCTTGGCCACTTGGAAAGTGTTTGGGAGAAAATTGATGATATGGGTGTGTATAACCCTATTCTCCCTTCCTTTATTTGGATTATGGCTTATGGATTCTTTCATATTCTTCTAAATACTTAAAATAGCCTTTTCTAGTGGTTTATAGGTTTAGTATTTAAAGGTGGTTAGTTTTTGAATAAAACTCTAAGGTCGAGTCTACAGTTCTCTCTGGACCTGAGGTGGACGGTCACAAATCTCTTTCCCATAGTATTGATGTTTTACATGTGTATATGGTTTTTGAAGTGTATATCCTTGACTAGTTTTAATGTTTTGGATTAGGGATATTGATTTTGGCCTTAGATTTAGGTGCAAATCCCTTTAAGGACCCCGTTGGGTCCATTGGTGAAGTGAGACCAAACTCAAGGCTACCCATGGGGTATGTCGAACACTTGTAAATGGTGAAAAATTGGTAAACATTAAGATAAGGAATTTATAAGATAAAATGGGTTATAAAAGTGTAATTCGGTATGTGGGCATGATTAATGGGTTAATTGGATTGATTATAAGTTTTGTTTTATGAAATTACTTGGAGGTTTTGAAATTGTTTAAGTGGTGTCTTTTGGGATTTAAACAGGTTACAGATTTATTTAAAGAAAATTATGTTTTAAAGTGTGTAATGTTTTAAAATGAGGTTTTTACCTCAAAGTGATTTAAAAAGGGGTTTTCATAAGGTATTTCATGTGATTATTGAAAGGATGGAATGAATTTGTTTTGTGAAAATGGTTGAATTATTATTTTGAATATTTGAAATTGAAATCAAAGCCTTAGGGAATGGTTTAGTTTTTCAAAGAGGAAGTACCTTGTTATAAAGGGTGGATTCAAGTTGATTTTAAACTAGTATTTTGATTTGTGATTTTACCATTAATTGAAATTATTTGTGGGCTAATTTAATAGAACCCATGATAGCTGTGTTATTATGTTAACATGGATTATTAAATAAAATGAATGATAAGGTGTTTTTATGTTAACATGGTATAAGGGGGCATTTTTTTTATTGGGAATATGAAAATTTTGATATGATTGGTTAAAGGTAAATTTGAAATGGTTAAATAATCATATTCACATGGATTAACGGTAGTTTTGGGTATTGAACATGAGGATATACACCCACAGGTTGGGTTGGACTGAGGATCTAAACACCACCCCTAAAATTTATGATTTTGGGAGTGAGACTAAGGCTCAATGTCCCGAATAGTGGCATTGGATGAGAATATCTAGACCGAGGATCCAAGGTGAATGTTTGGTATTTTTGAGATAGGATTTCAGAATGAGGATCTATGATTCCTAACATATGGTCATGGCATGGATTGGGATGTCGGACTTATTGTCTATGCTCCCCAAACATGGGGACATGACAAGATTATCCGACTGAGGCATCATGGTAAGTTGATAAATTGTGATTAGTGAATACAACTATTTGGGGAATGTTAGACATAAGACATAGATATTTTCAGGGCCTGGTAATGAGCTCATACTAGGGTGCTTGGAAAACCACATATGAGAAATAATTCTGGTTTCTAGGGGAGGGAATTGATGTTCAGTTTTGTGATATTATGGTTGATTGTTATTTTTACCTTGAGTGGTGTACGAAGATGTTATGTTATCGATTTATGAGGTTTTATCTCATGAACTAGTGTGGAAATAGAGCGTGTGTGAGTTCATGAATCATGCTTGGAAAATTAGTTAGGTACATTATAAATAGGTTTCCTATGATTGATCTATGAATGAAGTGATATTAAAACAAATGAGTATAAAAACTGACTTTGAATAAACATATAGATGTTGAAATGTGGGTTAAAAAAGATTGTAGGAATTTAAATCCTTGGGTTGTAGAAATGGGAAATGTTTTGAAATGTGAATTTTAATAAGTAAAAATAGAACACAATACTAAACATATAAATAAAGAACGAGTGAAAGAAAAGGTATCTCTAGAAGTTAAGGAATGTATACTGATGAAATAGTAACTTGACCTTTGGAATAATAATGAAACTCTTATGAATAGTAAACAAGTAAATGGAATAGTAAACTCACTAATGAAAGTATAAATAAAATTTATCTGTAATATAAGTGATAATATAATATAATTATATCATAGTATAAGTAAATAAATATTTTAAAAATTATTTATTATGTGTTGATATTTTTGTAAGTCATATATATTTAATTACAATTTTAGGATTAATTTAATAATTTAAAAGAAAATTTATTTTTATAAAATGTATTCATAAATAATTATTTTTTGACTTATTATTATAAAACATTTTTAAGAGACCTTATTAATATATCAAAGTGTTAGAAAAGGAGTTTTAATTTTAAAATTTTCATTTTTCATGTAAAGTATGATTTAAAATAAAATTTAAATTACACACATTTAGAAATTTATATTTATAAAATATAGTTCATTTTTGAATTATACATGTCAAAAAATGGATGGGATGATTTTTTTTTTGATTTTTCTAAAATACTTGAATTCTTGGTGATTAGTAAAATATGTTAATTTATGATAAATGATAAATAAATGAATTTCTCCATCATTCTTGAGTCATGGATGATGTAAATGGGAAATGTTTCAAAAAAAATTCTATATTTACTATTTTTGTTCACAACTATAAATACTATTAATAGTATTGAGCAAAAGTATTAAACTACAAATTAAAATAACGGGAAACCCCTCCTCTCTGCCACTATAAATACCACCCCTCTTTACCTCCTCTGATCACACCTCTGAAGGCTTGTTCCTAGTCAAAATTATTCTAAAATATCTCCCTAATCCTCTATCCCACATTTATAAGCCCTCATACTCTTCAAAAAAAAAATCCTCTCCCCTAAAGATGTTCTCAAGGAAGATATATTCAATAGGTAAATTCCTCTTTTTATTTCCTTAATTTTATTTCATGTTCCTTTCATTATTTTTATTTCCTCACCTCCTTTAATAAAAGTGTTATGATAACTCCAGTACCATAAAAGTAATGTAATTTTCTTAGGATAATGGAATAATTCATCATCATATCTTCTTTCCTTTCCTTTTATACTAGAAATGAGAACACCATCTGAGATGTGTTAATTTTTCACATTCAAGGATGAAAAGTTTTCAATTTCTATTACCATATTCAATTCTGGTCATGAAACCATTTTTATGGTTGAAATAGACTATAATATATGTATTATAACTTAATTAATGTTCTTAAATCTTTATTTACAAAATATATTAATTTATAAATAAAAATGTGTTCGATGTGATCAAAACCCACCAATTAACCAAAATGATTACCATTAATGTTTTTATATAATGAATCATATTCCCTCAAAATATGTAACGCCCCGACCCCAGTTACCCAGAGTCGGTGCATTATTACGTATCATTGTCATGATCACAGAAGATGAAGTCTCAAAAGAACGATTAGTTTAGTAGCTTTGGAATCACTAGATACATTCATAATGTTTACATTACATCATAAAGTGAAAAACTACAACAAAATATTGTCTCCATAGACCACAATCATATCCTCATACTATCCCTGTAGGTAATTCATAAAATACTTCTTCACATATTGGGAAAAATAAAACATAGAAAGGGGTGAGCTCAGATGCTTAGTAAGGAAAACAATATAGCAGAAACTTTCATAAAAAACATTAACATTTAAGAAAATGTATAACTAAAACAAAAGCCTTTAAAACTTGAACTTCAACATAATATGGCAAAGATAAAATGAAATAATTCCATTTAATTAATCACATAGATATTCTACTAGATGAATAATCACATGCAATATCAATAACCACTTTCATAATAATTGAATGCATAATGCCAGACTATCATAACCACATAGTCAAGGCCTCATTCCAAGACTACAAATACGATTTTGTCAAGGCCTTGTGCCAAGACACTAGTTTGTCTCATGAGACCTACCGATGCATCGATGAGCTATAGTGGGCTCCACCCGTCACTTACTAAGTCCAATGCATTCCTCATATGAAAAGTTAAAACGAAACATAAACATTCGTATTAAAACAAGCATACAAAATGTCAATACTTTATCCACAAACCATGAATGGTATAAAAATAGCACATCCACAGTCAGACATAACTCATTCAATACAACATGGAAGATTTTATTGTACCATATTAACCTAAATAGAGAATAATGAAAGATATTGTCATTGATGAAAATAATCATCTAAACTATTTGAGAGAAATATCCCCCTTTTTCTTGAAAACATTTAAAAGTCACACTATTTGTCAAGAAGCCATTTGAAAATATATTTTTGAATCAAAGTGTTCCATACCAATTATAAACTTTTAAAAGGAATTTTAAATTTAAAAAATTTAATGTCCATATCAATAAATAATTAAAACCATTTTTAAAACATGGACCTTAATGAGAAAGATTTAGAATAATAAATCTTTTAAACATTTTAAAATGATATTTTAGTTAGAGTTACTAACCAAAAGAGAGACACTTGAATAAAAATAATTGAGGTAATAAAAACTTTTTAATATGATGAGAATAAATGGATTCATGATATACTATGTCAAAGTACATTATATACACCATATAAAAGTGATTTGGAGTATAACAACAAAGAAGTCTCAATGGAATGTAAATTGAGATGACATATTTTATAAAGACCGTATCCTTACGTTAAGGATAAATGAACGACATATTTATGTGTGAAAAATATAAATACACTCAATATTATTGGATATTCAGTGTAAATAAATCATAGGACATTCACACATATTCTTGTAAAAACAACACCAATGAATTGGACGCTTAACTCAACAAATGAAGATTGAGTTAAAATTACTCTTATCAAGTTCATATCGATGAATTGATAATTTATCAATGGATTGATTATGTGTATCAAAAGTATATCCACAGAAAGAGAAGTGGAATTTATGACATAAGAAAATTAATAGTGATTTCACACATAGTCTTGGAATAAAATAATCAATGAAGTATGCGTAAATCCGAATGAGTGGAAATTGAAATTTAAAATTCCCTTATCGATTTAGTAACTTATGAAACTTAAAACCATGAAATAAGGGTCATAAATTGATGATATAGATATCCATAAATTAAATTATATTACACAATTAATACAATCATAGGCAGTACACACACCACATGGAATAAATAAGTGGTGAACAATGGAAATCTCACGTAATTAAAAGTGAGATAAGAAACCCCTTTGTTCTTTTTCCTTGGTCAAGGGTAGGTTAAACTCATGTATAATGGTGAAAAAATTGTTATTGAATTATACAATAATCATATACATTAATATTATATCATATATGATCTTTTAACATTGATTTGTTGATAATTTGTTAGTATTATCGTCGTTCCGGGTGTTAACAGATTCATTTTCCTCTATATTCTTTGTTATGTGAGACATATCTGTTATGGATGGAATGTATCTTATTCATATCCAGAATGATATCATGTCTCTAAACATTATTTTTAATCATCAAATGAAATTTTGTCTTGAATGGACATGATGGAGAATGAATCTCATCGCGTTCATAGAGACGGTAATCCGTACGTACGTACGAGCAAAAATATAATTCTTTTTATATTAAAATAATATATAATTGGATGGTATATCATATATAAATAATCATTATCATGTTATATTTATTTTTAAATTAATTACACATCTTTATTATACCCATCCAAATAATAATATATTAAGTAACAATTACACCACGACGTGGAGACGGTAGGCCGTACATACGCACGTATGGTGACATGTCATTAAAATGATGGATATAATAATGAATATGGTTCTAATATATTTATAATAAAATCACAGTATATAGGATATAATTTATTTATTATTTTAGAATGGAAATAACAAATGGAGAAGAAGTTGAAGAAGAAAGAAACTTGAAAGATTGTGGTGAAAACATTACCTCTTCTTTGGGTTCTTCCTTTTGATTTGATCAAAAGGTCTCATTAGGTTGGCTTTATTAATAATGTAATGAATATAGGATGATGTTAGGGAAGTTTAGAGAATATTTTGGCCGGGGTTGGCCAAACTAAAAGGCTTTGAGGGTATGAATTTGAGAGAAGGGGGAGTGCCCTTTCATAAGAGGGGTTAAGGGCACCTTAGGAAAAGCTAGAAATATTATTTTATAATAAATTCACATTTGGTTATAATGGATCCAAAGTGGATTATTTAAAGTATAAGGTGAGGATATGTTGAAAAAAACTCAACCAATAGGTTTTAGACAGTTTTGGGTCACTATATTAACCTTATCTTTTTGATTTAACTCTTAGTTAAATAGTTTGACATTTACCATGTCTCTTTGGATTTTTATATTATATAGTAAATAAACTTACTATAAACTTACAAGAGTCCCCCAAGTGGTATATTAATAATAAACCTATCATTATATAAGCCCTTTGGCTGAACCTTAGATTTTTAGGAATATAATATCAATTAATAATATAATATTTGTTTTAAAAACTCATTTATGTCAATTTTGACCCCATTCAATAATTGATTTTTGTTAAAGTCTTAAAAAATCTATTAATTCGAACCAAATTCATTTAAGAAATAATAAAATGTCATATTAACCAATAAAATTCTTTGATATCATCAAAACTTTCAAATTATATTTATTTTAACATTTATATTACCAATTATTTGATTCTTTCATTAATAAGGAAAATACTACATCATTATTCTATCATAAATAAATTTAATTATTAAATTTCTAATAATAATAAATAAAATACCATTATGTAGGAAATATTTTTTATATTTCTAATGAATATTTATAGTTGAAAAGATAACATATATAACCCTATGTAAAAATTGTTTTTCTAAAAGATATATGCTTATGTCATTTTTGTATTTACTTTTACTTAATTAATATAAAGTGTCCCTATCATTCACAAATGGATCCATGGGGTCCCAAAATCGACCCAAATATGACCATTATAAGGCCCCAGCCTTATTACATTACATATTATTGAATTAAAAAGAATAATTCAAATTGAGGATCTTTTTAGGTTTAGAGTTTCAGAGAATTAGGACATAACTATTACATCTCAAAAGATTACAAATTAGACACTTCAACTAAGTTTCCATAAAATAAAAACTCTTAAAAAGAAACATGTATAGTTACATGTTTTAGATATCATGTCTTTCCTTGATCCAATACTTAACCCTATTCATCTTTAAGTCCTGTGGAAAACATTTTAAAAACATGGGATGAGCATAAAAAGCCCAGTAAAGGATACACAAAGAAGGAAAACTGATAGTTTTTCAAAACAACAAGTAAACCATGAATACTTTATCGAAGTAATAATTTTCACCTTTATGAAGTAGTAAATAATCTTCACTAAATAAAATATTACTACTTATCCTTTGTAACCAGAAGATTACCATAAACCCATACAAAGAACACATAACATATAAAGGTAACTTGGGACAAAAACATACTTAAATAGAATAACCATATGGTCAACTTACACACATATCACTACATGGAATGGACATACAACCAACTTCCATACCCAATGAATTAGAGGTTATAACGTAACCACTCGTACTGGTATTCACAGCGCCACCCTTCATAAGGTTTATCACGTAACCACCCGTCAAATGTCCAAGTACCATTATAAAATCATAAGACATAAAACAAATATAATGGAAAGTAAAAATTTCCACATTTCAATCACAATATATCACTCAAATATATTAACATAACAAATCCATTATAAAAACCATTTTCAATAAAAAAATACCTAAAAGAGTATATGGTATCTATTTCATTTTAAATATATTACGGCTTGTTGAGGAAGCTAAATACCAAATAATACTCGCGGTGGTGAAAAAGGTCGTTGTCACCCCATACGTTAAAATAAACATTCCTTTTTGTCGTTTATTAAAACACTTCATAGAAAAATATTCCCTTTGAATAAAAGTAAATATTAAAGGGGTTTATACACTGTATAAAAGAATGTTGTGTATAAAACAAAATATGCCTCAATGAAAGGAGATTGAGACGAAGTCCCGTTCAAAGACGGTGTCCTTAGATTAAGGATAAATAAATTATGTAATTATGTGTGACAAATATAAATACAACCAATATAAGTGGATATTAAGTGTAAAACAATCAGTGTTCATTCACACATATTCATATCCGGACATGATCAAGAATTAGAATTTTAACCCAATGAATTGAAATTGGGTTAAGAAGTTCCCTTACAAAAATTCGACAGCCTAACAACGTCACATTAAAATTCAGAAAAAGATTTTATGAGAGAGAAAATGGTATCTCATAACTTGTAAAAAAATTTACATCAATAAGGATATATAATAACATATCCCAACATAATAAGATATAAATTAAAAGATATAACAAAAAGGAGTCTTTTAAAAAGAGGAGGGCGAAAGGTTCCCTTACTGATTTGGTAACTTACAAAACATAAGCCACATGAAAGAAGGACCATAAAATGAATATTTCAATACCCATAAATTGAATTATATTACATAATGAATACAATCATGGGAAGTATATACACCACACAAAAGGAAATAGTGGAAAATGTAGCATGAATCTTGCGGGAATAAAAGTGAGATGAAAAATCCCTTACGAAAACTCGGCAGCCTAATGACGCCACTTAAAACTTCCAAAAATGGATTGAAGAGATCAAATAGGGTATCTCATCATATGAGAATAAAATTTACAGTAAGAGGAATATAAAATAACATCCCCCAACATAAGAAAGATGAGATTAAATGAAATGACATAAAAGAGAGTACTTAAAAAGAAAGAGAGAGGTATGATCCCTTACCTCAAGTCCGACTTGTCTTGTTCATTTCGTTATATTACTGAATAATAAACTTTGTTCAATTTATAATTTCATAAGTAACTCCTTTAAATATTATTATTCAGTTCATATCACATGTTATAATGTTATAATAATTGGTTAATAATGTGAGTTCATATCAGATGTTTTTGTCGATATTTGGTACATGAGTAAAAAATGAAATTCTTTGAAAATTATTGTCCATGTAGTTATAATTAAATCATCTCTAGGATAGTATTAATGATTTAAATATCATATATATCCAGTAAATATTCATTTTATACTATTCCATAACATTTGGAAATAAAAAGAAATGAAATGCACTGTTCATAGAGATGGTAGGCCGTATGTACGCATGAATGCTACTTTCATTTCTTTGTCATATTAATGGAATTAAAAATAAATGAGCGATATATGTATTATAATTCCAGTATAATATATATGTTATATTGGTCACATATTTTCATTAATTTCATTCTTTATACATTCCATGTATTGCATGAACGAGTCACATCACTTGAGGGGGCGGTAGTCCACACTTCTTCGTATGAAATTATCCTATTTGAACAACATGAAAATCATACAGGTATGTTTTAAATATAATATACAGAAGAATATAGAAAAAATAAATACCATATATATCATATATAAAATACAGTGACATCATAGTGGCCACCATGAAAGGTGTTAAGAGAATATTGAACAATCATCGTTTCATGAGGCAGTATAATTCACCATCCACAGATACATTATGTTCTTTAACCATTAGACGGAGGTGTGTGTAAGTGTAGCTATAATATTTCTCATAAAAAATCCTAGTTTATTTAAGATACTGGTTTTTTTACAAAATAATGGAATGAAAATAGTTTAGGGGGTTGGAGAAGCAAAATAAAACAAATGAACATAAGAGAAGACATTACCTTTAAATCGGGTAACTTCGCTTGGTTTGAACCAAAATGGTTTCTTGAAGAGGTTTCTGACTAAGGGAAGGCTTCTAAGATGAATAAAGATATTTGGATAGATAAAATGATCAGAGTTTGGCCGATCCAATGGCTTGAGAGGTGTGGGTAATGAGGTAGAGGTGGGGGCCTTTTATAAGAGGGAGGAGGGGCACTCTTGGAAAGTAAAGAAATGTTACTTTATATCAAAATGTGTTTCGGATTTTAAAGGTCCCAAATTGATAAATATTGAGGATAAGGTGATAAGGGTTCAAAATATACTCATCCAATAGGTTTTAGACAAGTGTATGTCTTAGAGTTTACATTATCTTTTAATTTTATTTAAATCGTTCATTAATGAAGTAATCGTTTCATCATCATGGTGTCATAAATAAATTAATATATATAATGTCTAAAAATTATATAAAAAATACTATGATGTAGGAAATCGTTTTATCTTTCCAATTAATGTTTATAGTCAAAAATTTGACTTGTATAACACCATGTAAAAATTGTTTTAGTAAAAACATACATGTTTGTGACATTTTTATTTTAACTTTAAATAAAAAGTTATTAATGTCATTTTCTTACCCAAGTGGCTCCATGGGGTCCCCAAGTTGACCCATGGATTTTCATGGTCGTCCATGACTCATAAAATAGGGGTAGGACACGTGTCATGGTCATTTCATATTATTATAACATTATCTTTATCTTAAATTACACTAATTAACTTTAATCGCGATTAATAAAACTTAAAAGTTACTTTTCACCAAAAAAATATTTTAATCCCATTGAACCACATTTTACATCCTAATTACAACCATGTATGTTGTATTTTTTAAATTCAAATCACAGAGGTGGTAAATTTTCATTTAAACAAAAAATTAGTTTTTTAACTACCACTTAGTGGTTTCACTATTTATCGAAAATTGAAGTTTTTCAGAAAAGTAACAAAAATTCACCCTAAGATATATTTGATATTTCGAATTAAAAAATGATGTCTATTTTAAAAAATTAAAAACATATAATTTTCATTAATCAATTTAATAATTAATTCCTGTTTTCAAACCAAATAGTGTGTTTTTAAGAAACAAAATATATTAAAAGATTGACACTAGTTTAAGTCCAATTTCAAAGTGAAATAAATTCCAAAGACCACCATTGGATTCAATGGTAAAAATATGTTTTAATTTCAATTTAAAACCAATTCAAAAGATTATCTAATCATATAAATAAATTAGATTTAAAATAGGTTTTTAATTAAAATACAACATTTTTCACTTATTCATTAAAATAAACTTTATCGAAAAAATAAAAAAAATATAAAAAAAGTAAATTTTGATGTCCTGATCCTAAAGAAGGATTTTATTTGGTTCAATATAACATATGAAATTGTCAAAAAGTGGATTTAAAAAGGGTTTTCCATCTAAAGGCGGTTAATCGGCCTTTTAAAGGATATTAGAATATTTACGCTTAAAATTGGATTCATTCGCATTTTAAACCTCTAACATTTATTGGATAAAAGTAAAAATATTTGACAAACATATATAATCATTTTGTAGTCAGTTCTGTTAATTCCCTCCATTACAATGTCTAGGCATTAACTACCATTTAAAATAATATTATTTTATTATTAGAGTGCAACATAAGATTTCAAAGAAACTCGTTGTTGCGTATTGGGTACGCCATTGAGCATAGCGTTCCCTTTAAAGTAATATTAATATTTTATTCACAAATATTAATAAATATGAAAAATTAATATTCTTTATTTACCTGGGATTTTACATCCTTCCCCCTTTTGGGAATTGCGTCCTCATAATTTTAAAATTGGGCTTGGAAACTTCAGTGAAAGCCCCACTTTGGAAAATGAGTAAATTAAAATGTCACTTTAAAAGAAAGAAAGGGAATTACAAAGGTCACCCGAGTTAACCCATACTAGGATTCCATGTAGGAAAACATGGACATGGAAGAGAAAAAAAAGGGTCATGTTCTGTTGGAGAGTGATAGAAAACATGATTAGGAGAATGTTAACCATACGAAAATCAGAAACTTGTGATGGGTTAAACGGTATTTGATTCCCCAGTAGGAAAAGTTAACGAAATTTTTTTTATTTTAAGTTACTTTTCATTGAGGAATTTATTTATGAGCTTAACTAAATCCTAAGGAAACATAATTTTCATGTAGACTTTCATCTTTTACTAGATTTATAACACAAACTCATATTTTCTCCGAACGATGAGTATTTCAGGATGACTTGTTCATATTGACAGTGCTATAATCAACTTCTTGAGAATCACCTAATCCAAAAAATATGAAATATATATTTACCATCTCTTTATTCCTTAACCAAAACCAAAAATTGTTAGTACAAGATCAGATAATACCCAAAAAAGATAATCCTTTATAAAAATAAATACTACTCTTAATCTCCAAAATTTGTTCAACAAAACCCAAAGTTCGTCAAAGACCATTCAATAAACTTTAATCCATAAAATCCTTCAAAGTAACCAAAACTAAGATTGAAACCCAAATTTATGAAGGATTTAATCACATAGTCTTCCAAGATAAATCATAACATTTATCTCCAAATAACATCAACTTCTCTTAAAGTCTCGTATTGAAAAATAACTAACCTAATCACATATCCTCCATGATAGACTAATCATTTCCATAGATAACCCAAAATCAACTTACTACTGATTTATAAGACCGTATAACTAAAAAGAATTTGTCATACTAACCAGGGACTTCACGTAGTCCAGTGGTAGGTGATAAATACCAGTTGCACTTTGGTTGTGGGTTCGATTCCCACAGCTTTTTCCGACGCGACGGGTTGTCACATGGTCTACGTGTTGTCCTTTTCCCAAAACTACATAATTCTTAAAACATTCCCCCAAAAAGAGATAAAATCCTCAAAAATAACCATAACATAATTTAACCTCATGTTTATCTCATGCCTTTCATTTTCCATCATAACATATAGTAACCCATAATTACCTCAAAAGTAAGGATCATATAAACCCTAATGGTTACCATTATAATTATTACCTGAACTTCCACATCGAGTTAGTTATCTCATATATGATGCATTAGAGAACTCACCAAGGTTCAAGTGGTTAATCATGAATCCTGATATTTGGTTGAGAAAAACCACAAGAGTTCTCATTGCAGCTACCACATCATTCAGTTGTTCTTTCAGAAAACCATCACAGTTTTCTTTACATCCACTGTCACTTTGGTGCCTACTAGATCTGTAACGACCCAAAGTTTCATTAATGTAAATACATATTGATCTAATTAAATGTCTCTTTATATTTATATAAAATGTCATCTTATTTGGTTTTATATGAAGTATTTTTACCGTTGCTAATATAGTCGTTGAACAGTGATCACATGATTAGTATAAATATAGGGCTTTAAAAAATCCAATTTATGCAGACAAATGAAGCGATGGCCTCGTCCAGTAGAATTTCTCCATATGAAGCCCATTTGTCGGAGCTCAGAAAAGAGGTGGAATCCTTGGGATTTTCTCTTGACCATGCCCAAGCTGAGCTTCACCATGTCAAGCTCGAACAGGACTGTCTATGAGAAAAATGGAAGTTGATAGATATTACCACTCGAGCAATGTAAGCTGAGCCACCCCAAGAGTCTGTCACCATCGCACACCTTACCCTTATGTCTTATGCGGTTTTTTAAGGGGTTATGTAATTAATCGCTAGTACTATATTCATGTATATTATTTTTGTATATAATAATTAATATACCTCCTTGTCATTTTTGAGACATTGTAAATAGTTTTTAAAGTACAAATAGTGTTTTTAATTATTATTTAATTAAGAAATATATTTTATTAAATTAATGGATTTTTGAATTAAATATTATTTTAATAAAATATTATTTTTATTATTAAATTAAATTTTATTAAATATAAATGATCTTATAATTTTATGAATGCAATTATAATTTTTATTAAGGTTTGAAATCCATTTCTGTCAAAACCTGTGAATTTTCGATAAATGACATTTTTTATTTTAAATGTAAAAATTAACATATTTAGAAAATTATTTAGATAAAATTAATGTTATTTCTGGAATCAGGATGTCGAAATTATCCAATGGTGAATTTTTCATAATTTTCCGAGACAGTCAAATTTTTGGGTAAAAATTAAATAACGTTTAAATATACAATGTGTTTTATGACATCATAATGACCAAATAGTGATGTAATAAAATACTATAAGCTTAACTTTTGGCCAATATATGTTTTACCATTAAAATAATGTGATTTTGGGGTTGTTTTACTTACTTTTCAAAGCATTAAAGGACCCCTCAAGACTTATTAAACACCTTGTCTTTTTAAATTAATTTCCCTGGGAGTGTGACTCACCTCCACATAATCAACCCTATTTTTTTAAGAAGTTCAGACTTTGGATTTATAAAATATTGTTTTCCTCTTCCCTTTGACAAAAACCATGGGAAAAAACCATGGGATGGTTTGTGGTTTTGGATTAATTTAATATAAGGGGTCCCAAACCTAAATAATAAAGAATTCCTTCACATTTCCTATATAAACCCACCCAAGCTCCCAATTCCTCCTCACTAAAAGTATTTGGAGTTCTTAAAACCTCGGCCAAACTATCTCTAGAATCCTCCCAAGGTTCCCCAAGTTCCTAAGAAGCCTCTCACAATCCTCTCTCTAGCCTTTGGAAGCACACTTCCAAGTAAGGGTTTTTTCTTCCTTTCTCATTTTTGTCTAATATTATTTAAGTTGTTTTTCCCTTTTAATTTAAATTATTAATGTTGGGGTATGGTTTCACACCTCCCTCATACTTCCCTCTTTATGTTTGAATGATGGGAGACCCCTTTCTCTCTCATTAAATGCCTCCCATGTACACCCGTTACTATGCTGAAATTCCGAAAGGAACATCTCTCTCCTCTTTTGCATTCAAGAAATACTTTTGTATAATGAATCAAAATTCCATTAAAATTGTTGGGACATGTTTCTATATGACCTAATTACTGTACATTACATGTAAATATGATTAGGAACCCCTTTATCTCTCATCAACCATTTTTATGAATTCTTATGTCACGCTGTTACGCTGCCGATGTTTCTAAGCCAATGTCATTGTGTAGTGAATACCATGCCCATTTCTCCATCAAGGGTATTCACCTTTATGCACATTTACTTATTGATTATAAAGTTTCATGTATGAATTCCACATTCGCTTATCGTGGAATAAATTATTATGTTTTATGAATCCATGTTTTATGATCCATGCGGCACACTTATGCATGAAATGAATTGTTTAAGAAGGGTGTGCCCTTATAGTGCTCCAATGCATTGGGTAAAGAATAGTATCATGATACGTCATATGCAATGAGTGTTGACTCATGCTAATTCAAGTGAAATGAGGGTTTACTCGTGATTTATGTGCAATGTGGATTTACTCATGCTCCATGTGCAATGATCCTTGGCTCATGCTAATTCAATGTTAAGTGTTCTTGACACATTTACATGCTATGATTATCATGCTTTATCATGCCTTTATGTTCATGTTTCTCTTATGCTCTATTGATATTCCTATTTTATAACATGTATTTTACTCCTCATGTTATTCCATGTGTACTCCTTTATTGGGCTTTATAGCTCACCCTTTTCTTATGCATGCCCTCAGGTTATCCCATGGAATGCTAAGTACGAGGGAATGTAGTTGTTATGTAAAGGAAGTTTTCAATGAAGATGTTGTATTTCATGTTTTAAGTTTTTATGTAATGATCCTAATCCCCAAAGACACTGAAACTCTTGATATTCTTGTTGTATTAAGTGAAGTTTTATGTAATAAATCATGTTTAAGTTTTTATTAAAAAGCAGGGTTGTCATAGTTGGTATCAGAGGATAGGTTTAGTTATTTTTGGGATTAGGATTCGAAAACCCTAGTAAAGCCTTAGATACAAGACTAAGTACAATAAATATTTACCTAAGTTTTGGTGAGTATTGAGTAAGTGGGTTATCAAGAAAATACATCCCTGTATGGATACGAGCAGGTAGAGGCGGCTTTGGAATAGATGTATCCTAGGGGTAAAACCCAAAAACACCGCTTTGAGCTAGACTTGAATGGGAACTGGTGCACAAAAATGGGCCTTTCCGCACTCTTGGTTACGAAACTTCTGGGGGATATGCTTTGGAAAATTCACAAGCTTAGAATGAACCCTTATTAAGGGAATAAAAAAAATGCCCCTAAGAATATATGTTAGAAAGTAGATCATGAAAATCCTAGATTGAAGCCTATATACTCAAGAGTTAAGGAAATAAAAGTTTATTTGTAATTCATCATCTTTTGTCTTTGGTTTACCCTTTATGTGTTACCCCTAAATTTCCTTTTATTCCAGCTAATGGCCGGTAATAGGAGGAATCGGGCTAACAACCTTTGTGAAGATTAGTGTGATGACTGTACTAATGAGATGCCAAATCCAATGGGATCGGGAATCACGAACTTTGTCATGCTTATCTCTCAGATAACTCAAGTTTTGAATAGAAACATGGGTCAAGAGGAACGTTCAACTCCCCCTAAGAAATAACAAGTCGCTATCGAGAGCTTCATGAGACAAAGGCCTCTTACTTTTAGTGGATCATCTGATCCCACGATTTCTGAACAATGGATCAACACCATTGAAAAGATCTTCTCCATCCTTCAATGTTCTGAAAAGGAGAAGGTTCTCCTGGCTAATTATTGTATGGAGGGTGAATCTTATTAATTGTGGACGTTGATCAAAAATAGGAAGCCTGAGGAGGAGATTAAGGCATTGGAATGAAAGGATTTCTGGAAGTTGTTTTTTGATAAATATTTTCCGCGCAGCCTCCGGCTTATGATGGAAAGGGACTTCCTTTACCTCAAGCAAAATGATGAAGAATCTATTGGAGCGTATGAGGAAAAATTCACAAGGTTTCCACGATATGCTTCCAGCTTTGTCATTACCCCTGAATGCAAGGTTGACCGCTTCTTTGGTGGGCTAAATCCTAGCCTGTGAAAAGAATTAGCGATCCGTGACTTCGATAGCCATGAGGAAATTGTCCGATGTGCCGTCAAGGTTGAAATGGAGATAGGGGAATCACATGTGTATCATGGGGACAAGAAGCATAATGTGGAATTCAATTCTGGTGGTCCGATGGATAAATCCAATGGTGGTAAGAAGATCTAGCACCCCACTTTCCAAAAATGCGGAAAGAAGCACCCTCGAAATTTCCTTAAGGGGACGAGAAAATGCTTCAGATGTGGAAGAGAAGGGAACCTAGCTATTAATTGTCGGAAAAAAAGATTTGTGGCTGCAAAAGAGGAGAGGAACACTCCGTTCGAACCTCAATGCATTTTTCAATGCTACAAATGCAAAGAACCGGGTCATTTTTCAAATCAGTGCCCTAATCCAAGGGTTTTCAGAGACAACCAACAACCTTCAAGGCAGCAAGGAAGATCTTTTTCCATCACTTCTGATGAAGTGAACCCCGACAAAAAAGTGGTGAGAAGTACGCTAGTTATTCATTCAAGAATAGAGAATGTACTTTTTGATTCAGGTTCTATGCATTCTTTTATATCTAAAAAGTTTAGTAGAACAATCCCGGCACCACCACAAATCATGGAAGTGAAGATGTCGGTGAGTACGACAAATGGGGAAATCATTGCATCCCATTAATATAAGTCCTCCCCTGTTATAATCCGTGGATTGAATTTCCCGGCAAACCTCTTCATACTCCCTCTGGTGGAATATGATGCAATTCTTGGCCTGGATTGGCTTTCCTTATATAGATCCAATATAAATTGTCGGGAGAGGGAAATCACACTCCATATGGAGAATCGACCCCGATTATTTACAAGTGTCAGGAGGAAGATGAATCTCCTTTAGCTCCATCATATCAAGCATGGATATTAATACCCTATGAGTATGCGTATCTGGCTCAGATGATTGAGTCCAAGGAAGAAACCATCTTTGAAGAAATGCCTATTGTGAGGGAATTCACAGAAGTGTTTCCTGAGGAACTGCCTGGTCTTCCTCCTAGAAGAGATGTTCAGTTCTCAATTGAACTTATACCTGGGGCGCTATCAATATCCAAGACTCCATACAGAATGGCTGTTTTTGAGCTTGAAGAGCTAAAGAAACAACTACAGGAGAATCTGGATAAAGGGTTTATACGCCCAAGTGCTTCACCATGGGGTGCACCAGTCCTCTTCGTCAAGAAGATGGATGGGTCAATGCGGTCTTTCATCGATTATCATGAACTTAACAAAATAAAGATAAAGAACAAGTATCCTCTCCCAAGAATTGATGACTTTTTCGATTAGCTGCGTGGGGCACAATACTTCTCCAAGGTGGACTTGCGGTCGGGATATTATCAAGTAAGGGTGAAGAAGGAAGATATCCCCAAGACTGATTTTCGCACAAGATACAGGCACTATGAATTCATAGTAATGCCTTTTGGACTCACTAATGCTCCATCAATATTCATGGACTTAATGAATAGAGTCTTTAGAGATTACCTAGACAAATTTGTGGTAGGCTTTATAGATGATACTCTAATATACTCCAAAACCAAGGAGGATCATGAGGATCATTTAAAAACAGTACTAGAGGCTTTGCGCAAGGAGAAGCTCTATGAAAAGTACAACATGTGTGAGTTATAGTTGAATGAGGTCTCATTATCGGGTCATATCATCACAAGCAATGAGATATCTGTGGACCCCTCTAAAATAGATGCAATTGAGGGATGACCGAGGCCAACATCGGTAAAAGATATCCGTAGCTTCTTGGGGTTAGCTGGATATTATCGACGATTTGTGAGAAATTTCTTATGATTATCCAACCCTCTTACCAAGCTAACTCGGAAGGGAGTAAAGTTTTCTTGGAGTGATGAATGAGAAGAAATCTTCAAGGAGTCCAAAAGGAGGCTTATCACTGCGCTCGTGCTCACTTTACCCACAAGTGGGGAACTTTTTGTGGTATTTAGTGATGCTTCAAAGAAGGGCTTAAGCTGTGTGCTGATGCAGAATGATAAAGTTATATCCTATGCCTCAAGGCAGTTGAAAATCCATGAGCGAAACTATCCAACACATGATCTGGAGTTGGCAGCGGTGATCTTTGCCTTGAAAATCTGGCGGCAATATCTCTATGGAGAGAAATGTGAGATACATTCTAACCATAAGAGTCTTAAATATATATTCAAACAGAAAGAGCTTAATATGCACCAGAGAATATGGATAGAACTCATCTAGGATTATGACTGTTGAATCCATTACCACCTTGGGAAAGCGAACAAGGTGGCAGATTCCCTAAGTAGAAAGGATCCAGCGATTCAATCAATGATGAGAATTGAGAAGGATCCAATCTTATTAGACTTGATGAAGATGGACATGAGAATCATAGAGAAGGGAACATCATCAATCCTTTAACAAATGATTGCTCAACCGTGTCTTTTAGAATGGTTAAAGGATGATCAAAAGGATGATGTGGGAATTCAAGAAAAGGTGGAAGATATCGAAAAGGGAAATCCTCAGAGTTTAATGTTAATGAAGAAGGAATTGTGTGGTTTGGGAAAATACTATGTGTTCATCATGTCCAGAGCTGAAGAAGTAACTTTTGGATGATGCACATAGTTCAAATTTCTCTATTCACCCAGGGAGAACAAAGATGTATCGAGATCTCCGAGAAAACCTTTGGTGGGATAATATGAAGAAGGAGATCGCTGAATATACATCAAAGTGCCAAATGTGTCAGCAAGTGAAGGCAGAGAGGCAGAAGTCTAAGGGGTTGATGGAACCACTGACCATACCAGAACGGAAATGGGAGAACATCACCATGGACTTTGTCACTGGACTTCCAAGGACATCCAAAGGCAACAATGCAATCTGGGTTGTTGTGGATCGTCTTACAAATACTACACACTTCATTGCTATTCATGAGGATTTGTCATTGGATAAACTGGAATGAATATATATCAGGGAAGTGGTAAGGTTGCATGGAGTACCACTATCTATTGTGTCTGACCAAGATCCAAGATTCACCTCTTTGTTTTTTAAGAGTCTTCAACGTGCTCTGATTACTGAACTAAAATTTAGTACAACCTATCATCCTCAAACTGATGGCTAATCCGAGCATACTATCCAAACACTTGAGGAGATGTTGAGAGCATGCTCAATGGACTTTAAAGGAGGATAGGATCAATATCTTCCTCTGGTTGAGTTCTTTTATAATAACAGTTTCCACTCGAGCATCCCAATGGCACCATATGAAGCCCTGTATTGGAAAAGGTGCAGAACACCGACATGTTGGGATGAAGTCAGTGAACATAAGCTGCTTGGACCAGAAATGGTCGAGGAAATAGTGGAGAAGGTGAAAACCATTCAGCAGCATATCAAGGTAGCTCAGAGTCGATCGAAGAGTTATGCAGATAATAATCGATGAGACCTTTAGTTTAAAGTTGGAGACATGGTGTTTCTATGCATATCTCTATGGAAGAATTTCATGAGGTTTGGAAAGAAAGGGAAGTTAAGTCCAAGGTACATCGACCCCTTCGAGATTCATGATCATGTCGGGGCTGTGGCCTATCGACTAGAACTTCCACCTACCATGGCCAAAGTGCATGATGTATTTCATGTATCCCTCATAAGGAAGTACATACCGGACCCTTCACATGTACTCTCTTCTGAGGTAGTACAATTGGAAGATGATCTATCTTATGAGGAACAACCACTGAAGATCTTAGATCGTATAGAAAAAGTTCTATGAAATAAGAAAATGCCCCTCGTCAAGGTGTTATGGATAAACCACAAGTTTGAAGAAGAAACTTGGGAATCAGAGGAAATGATGAAGCTGAGTTACCCACATCTGTTTTAGTGTGGGAAAGGAAAATTTTGAGGGTGAATTTTTTTAAGGGGGGAATATTGTAACGACCCAAAGTTTCATTAATGGAAATCCCTCTTTATCTAATTAAATGTATGTTTATGTTTATATAAAATGTCAACTTCTTTGGTTTTATGTTAAGAATTTTTACCATTTCTAATATAGACGTTGAACAGTGATCACATGATTAGTATAAATATATGGCTTTAATAGATCCAGTTTACACAGACAAAAGAAGCGATGGCCTCGTCTAGTAGAATTGCTCCGTAAGAAGCCCATTTGTCGGAGCTAGAAAAAGAGGTGGCATCGTTGGGCTTTTCTCTTGACCAAGTCCAAGCTGAGATTCACCATGTCAAGCTCCAACGGGACCGTCTACGGGAAAAATGGAATTTGATAGAGATTACCACTCGAGCGATGTTAGCTGAGCCACCCCAAGAGTTTGTCACCATCGCACACCTTAACCTTAGGTCTTATGTGGCTGTTTTAAGGGGTTATGTAACGAATCTCTAGTACTATGTTCATGTATATTATTTTTGTATATAATAATGAATATACCTCCTTGTCATTTTTGAGACATTGTAAATAGTTTTTAAAGTACAAATAGTGTTTTTAATTATTATTTAATTAAGAAATCTATTTTATTAAATTAATGGATTTTTGAATTAAATAATATTTTAATAAAATATTTTTTTTATTAAATTAATTTTTATTAAATATAAATGATCTTATAATTTTATGAATGCAATTATAATTTTTATTATGGTTTGAAAGCCATTTCTGTCAAAACCCGTGAATTTTGAATAAATGACGGGGTTTTATTTTAAATGTGAAAATTAACATATTTATAAAATTATTTAGATAAAATAAATGTTATTTCTGGAATCAGGACATCTAAATTATCCAATGGTGAATTTTTTATAATTTTCTGAGACAGTCAAATTTTTGGGTAAAAATTAAATACCGTTTAAATATATAATGTATTTTATGACATCATAATTACCTAATAGTGATTTAATAAAATTCTATAAGCTTTATTTTCGGCCAATATTTGTTTTAACATTAGAATAATGTGATTTCGGGTTTGTTTGACTTACTTTTCAAATAATTAATGGACCCCTCAAGACTTATTAAACACCTTGTCTTTTTAAATTAATTTCAATGAGAGTGTAACTCACCTCCACATAAGAAACCTTATTATTTTAAGAAGTTTGGACTTTGGATTTATAAGATATTTTTTTCCTCTTCCCTTTTCCAAAAACCACGGGCAAAAACAATGAGATGGTTTGTGGTTTGGATTAATTTAATATAAGGGGTCCCAAACCTAAATAATAAAGAATTCCCTCACCTTTCCTATATAAACCCACCCAAGATCCCACTTCCTCCTCACTCAAAGCCTTTTTAGCTCGTCCAAACTCTACCAAACTCTCTCTATAATCCTCCCAAGGTTCCCCAAGCTCCCAAGAACCCTCTCACAAGCCTCTCTCTAGCCTTTGGAAGCACACTTCCAAGTAAGGGTTTTTTCTTCCTTTCTCATTTTTGTCCAATTTTCTTTAAGTTGTTTTTCCCTTTTAATTTCAATTATGAATGTTGGGGTATGGTTTCGAAACTTCCTCATACTTCCCTTTTTATGTTTGAGTGATGGTAGACCCCTTTCTCTCTCATTAAATGCCTCCCATGTACACCCGTTACTATGCCGAAATTCTGAAAGGAACTTCTCTCTCCTCTTTTGCATTCAAGCAATACTTTTGTATCATGAATCTAAATTCCATTACAATTGTTGGGAAATGTATCTATATGACCTACTTACTGTCCATTACATGTAAATATGATGAGGAACCCCTTTCTCTCTCATTAACCATTTTTATGAATTCTTATGTCACGCAGTTACGCTGCCGAAATCACACTGATGTTTCTAAGCCAATGTCATTGTATAGTGAATACCATGCCCATTTCTCCATCAAGGGTATTCACCTTTATTCACATTTACTTATTGATTATAAAGTTTCATGTATGAATTCCACATTCCCTTATCGTGGAATAAATTATTAAGTTTTATGAATCCATGTTTTATGATCCATGTGGCACACTTATGCATGAAATGAATTGTTTAAGAAGGGTGCGACCTTATAGCGCTCCAATGAATTGGGTAAAGTATAGTATCATGATACGTCATGTGCAATGAGTGTTGACTCATTATAATTCAAGTGCAATGATGGTTTACTCGTGCTTTATGTGCAATGAGGATTTACTCATGCTTCATGTGCAATGAGCCTTGGCTCATGCTAATTCAATGTTAATTGTTGTTGCTATATTTCCATGTTATGATTATCATGCTTTATCATGCCTTTATGTTCATGTATATCTTATAATCTATTGATATGCCTATTTTCTAACATTTATTGTACTCCTCATGTTATTCCATGTGTACTCCCTTACTGGGCTTTATAGCTCACCCTTTTCTTATGCATGTCCTCAGGTTATCCCATGCAATGCTAAGTACGAGGGAATGTAGTGGTCATGTAAAGAAAGTTTTCAATAAAGATGTTTTATTTCATGTTTTATGTTTTTTATGTAATGATCCTAAACCCCAAAGACACAAAACTTCTTAATCTTATTATTGTATCAAGTGATGTTTTATGTAATAAATCATGTTTAAGTTTGTATTAAAAAGCAAGGTTGTCATAAGATCCAGCCATTTACTAAAACCAAAAAGGTCAGTGTGAGTATATCATTAGAATCATCATATAATACTACGATATAATTATTCATTTTATCATAAAATCATTCACATTTTCTAAAACTATGACTCTTTCTGAAATCCTAACCATTATCGTAATGTCACTTATGCTTAAAGAATACCCTAATCTCTAAAGGTATCTAAACTGAACATTGATACCAACTATAAGGCCCCGACCTTAGTACATTAGATATTCTTGAATTAAATGAATAATTCACATTGAGGATATTTTTAGGTTTATAGAATTAGAGAATTATGACATAACTATTATATCTCCAAATATTACAAAGTAGACACTTCTACTAAGTTTCCATAAAATAAAAAATCTTAAAAACAAACATGTATAGTTCCATGTTTTAGATAGAATGTCTTTCCAGGATCGCATCATTGACCCTATTCATCATTAAGTCCTGTGGAAAACATTTCAAAAACATGGGATGAGCATAAAAATCCCAGTAAAGGATACACAAAGAAGGAAAACTGTTAGTTTTTCAAAATAATAAGTAAACCATGAATACTTTATCAAAGTAATACTTTTCACCTTTTTGAAGTAGTAAATACTCTTCATTGAATAAAATATCACTAATTATACTTTGTAACCAAAATATTACCATAAACCCATATAAATAAGACATAACATATAAAGGTAACTCGGGACATAAACATACTTAAATAGAATAATCATACGGTCGACTTCCACACATATCACTACAAGGAATAACCATACGACCGACTTCTATACCCAATGCATTAGGGGTTTTAATGTAACCACCCATCCTGGTATTCATGGAACCACCCGTCATAAGTTTTATCACGTAACCACCTGTTAAATGTCCAAGTACCATTATAAAATCATAAGACATAAAAAAAATATAATGTAATGAAAACATTTCCACATTTCAATCACAATATATCACTTAAATATATTGACATAAAAAATCCATTATAAAAACAATTTTCAATACCAAAATACATAAAAGAGTATATGGTATTTATTTCATTTTAAAAACATTACGACTTGTTGAGGAAGCCAAAGACCAAATAATACTCGTGGTGGTGAAAAAGGTCATTGTCACCGCGTACGTTAAAATAAAAATTCCTTTTTATCATTTAGTAAAAAGATTAGTAGAAAAATATTACCTTTGAATAAAAGTAAAATTCAAAGATGTTTATACATCTTATAAAATAAAGTTGTGTATAAAACAAAATATGGCTCAATGAAAGGAGATTGAGATGAAGTCCCGTTCAAAGACGATGTCCTTATATTAAGGATAAATCAATTATGTAATTATGTGTGAGAAATATAAATACATCCAATATAAGTGGATATTAAGTATAAAACAATCATACATCATTCACACATATTCATATCATGACATGATCAAGAATTAGAGTTTTAACCCAATGAATTGAAATTGGGTTAAGAAGTTCCCTTTCAAAAATTCGACAGCATAACGACGTCACATTAAAATTCAGAAAAAGAGTTGATGAGAGGGAAAATGGTATCTCATCACTTTTACAAAAAATTTACATCAACAAGGATATATAAGAACATATCACAACATAATAATATGTAAATTAAAAGATATAACAAAAAGGAGTCTTTTAAAAAGAGGAGGGTGAAAGGTTCCCTTACTGATTTGGTAACTTACAAAACATAAGACAAATGAAAGAAGGATCATAAAATGAATATTTCAATACCCATAAATTTAAGTATGTTAAATAATTAATACACTAATGGGCAGTATATACACAAAAAAAAGGAAATAGTGGAAAATGTAGCATGAATCTCACAGGAATACAAGTGAGATGAAAAATCCCTTACGAAAACTCGGCAGCCTAACAACGCCACTTAAAACTTCCAAAAATGGACTGAAGAGATCAAATAGGGTCTATCATCATATGAGCATAAAATTTACAGTAATAGGAATATAAAATAACATCCCCCAACATAGGAAAGATTATCTTAAAAGAAATGGCATAAAAGAGAGTACTTAAAAAAGAAAGAGAGAGGTAGGATCCCTTACCTCAAGTCCGACTTGTCTTGTTAGTTTCTTTATATTCCTGAATAATAAACATAGTTCAATTTATAATTGATTAAGGAACTCCTTTAAATATTATTATTCAGTTCAGATCACATATTATAATGTTATAATAATTGGTTAATAATGGGAGTTCATATCAGACGTTTTTGTCGATGTTTGGTACATGAGTCAAAAATGAACTTGTTTGAAAATGATTGTCCATGTAGTTATAAGTAAATAATCTCCAGAATAGTATTAATGATTTAAATATCATATTTATCCAGTAAATATTCATTTTATACTATTCCATAACATTTTGAGATAAAAATAAATGAAATGCACCATTCATGGAGACGGTAGGCCGTACGTACGCATGAACGCTACTTTCATTTCTTTGTCATATTAATGGAATTAAAAATAAATGAGAGATATATATATTATAATTACAGTATAATATATATGTTATATAGGTCACATATGTTCATTAATTTCATTCTTTATACATTCCATGTATTGCATGAACGAGTCACATCACTTGAGGGGGCAGTAGTCCACACTTCCTCGTATGAAATTATCGTATTTGCACAACATGCAAAGAATAAAGATATGTTTTAAATATAAAATACAGAAGCATATAGAAAAAATAAGTACCATATATATCATATATAAAATACAGTGACATCATAATGGGCACCATGAAAGGTGTTAAGAAAATATTGAACAATCATCGTTTCGTGAGGCAGTAATTCGCCATCCACAGAAATAGTATGTTCTTTAACCATTAGATGGAGGTGTGTGTAAGTTTAGCTCGAATATTTCTCATAAAAATATCCTAGTATATTGAAGATACTATGTTTTTTACAAAATAAAGGAATAAAAATAGTTTAGGGGGTTGGAGAAGCAAAAAAAAAAAAATGAACATAAGAGAAGACATTACCTTTAAATCGGGTAACTCCCCTTGGTTTAAACCATAAGGGTTTCTTGAAGAGCTTTCTGCCTAAGGGAAGGCTTCTAGGATGAATAGAGGGATGTGGAGAGATAAAATGATCAGTGTTTGGCCGAGACAATGGCTTGAGAGGTGTGGGTATGGAGGTAGAGGTGGGGGCCTTTTATAAGAGGGAGGAGGGGCACTCTTGGAAAGTAAAGAAATGTTACTTTATATTAAATTGAGTTTCAAATTTTAATGTTCCCAAATTGATATATTTCGAGGATAAGGTGATAAGGGTTCTAAATATACTTATCTAATACGTTTTTGACAAGTGTATGTCTTAGATTTTACATTATATTTTCATTTTATTTAAATCGTTCATTAATGAGGTAATAGTTGCATCATAATGGTGTCATAAATAAATTAGTTTATTTAATGTATAAAAATAATATAAAAAATAATTAGATGTAGGAAATATTTTTTTCTTTCCAATGAATATTTATAGTAAAAAATATGACTTGTATAACACCATATAAAAATTGTTTTAGTATAACAATACAGGTTTGTGGCATTTTTTTAAAAGGTTGGGGCTGAAGCCTCAATTTATTATTATAGAAAAGACATCTTATAGGGTAGAGGGAGACGCAAAACATAGCTCAAAGGCCCAAGGCCAAGTGGGCTGAATACAAGGCTTGAAAGCCCATTTTTTGGCCTAAAGGACCCACTGTGAACAGAACTGCTACAATACCTGCGCATCTACACTACCTGCTACAGTACCCGCCGCCACTATAGTACGCTGCAATAGTTCCTCTGCTGCTACAGTGCTGCCATCACTACAGTTCCACCACTGCTACAGTGTCTGCTATAGTTCCCCTACAGTGCCCTGCTATAGTACCCTGGAAATTCATCCCACCGTTATTAATGTTATTTTCTTACCCAAGTGGCTCCATGGGGTCCCCAAGTTGACCCATGGATTGTCTTTGTCGGCCATGACTCCTACAAAAAGGGAAGGACATGTGTCATGGTCATTTCATATTATTATAACATTATCTTTACCTTAAATTACACTAATTACCTTTAATCGCGATTAATAAAACTTGAAAGTTACTATTCACCAAAAAATTATTTTAATCCCATTGAACCAAATTATACATCCTAATGACAACCATGTATGTCGGTTTTTTGAAATTCAAATCACAGAGGTGGTAAAATTTCATTTAAACAAAAAATCAGTTTTTTAACTACCACTTAGTGGTTTCACTATTCATCAAAAATTGACATTTTTCAGAAAAATACCAAAAATTCACCGTAAGTTATATTTGATATTCTGAATTCAAAAATGATGTCTATTTTATAAAATTCAAAACATATAAGTTTAATTAATCAAGTTAATAATTAATTCCCGCTGTTAAAACAAATAGCGTGTTTTTAAGAAACAAAATATATCAAATGATTAACACTAGTTTAAGTCCAATTTCAAAGTGAAATTAATTCCAAAGTGAAATTAATTCCAAAGACCACCATTGGATTAAATGGTAAAAATATATTCTAATTTCACTTTAAAACCAATTAAAAAGATGATCAAATCATATAAATAAATTAGATTAAAAAGAGGTTTGGAATTAAAATACAACATTTTTCACTTATTTATTAAAAATGAACTTTATCGAAACAAATAACAAAAACACACTAACAGTAAATTTTGATGTCCCGATTCTAAAGAAGGATTTTATTTGGTCCAATATAACATATGAAATTTTAAAAAAGTGTATTTGAAAAGTGTTCACCATCAAAAGGCTGTTAATCGACCTTTTAAAGGATATTATAATATTTATACTTAAAATTGGATTCATTTTCATTTTAGGCCTCTAACATTTTTTGGATAAAATTAAAAAATTTGACAAACATATATAATCATTTTGTAGTCATTTCTGTTCATTCCCACCATTACAATGGCTAGGAGTTAACTACAATTTAAAATAATATTTTTTTTTATAGGAGTGAAACTTAAGATTTCAAAGAAACTCATTGTGGCGTATTGGGTACGCCATTGAGCATAGCGTTCCCTTTAATGTAATATTAATATTTTATTCACAAATATTAATAAATATGAAAAATTAAGATTTTTTATTTACCTGGGATGTTACACCCATGGCCAGACATGTATCAACCAATAGGGTTATGACATGTTTTAGGGTAAATTAAGATTATTATAATATTTTTTACCCTTATTTACTGGATTAACCCTTTAACCCTGGTAAATAAAATATTTACCGAAGTAATTATTCAAAATGTCTAAAAATAAAAGTTACCTATTTACACAATTTGGACATCCTGATTCCAAATATGGAATCCATTTTTCCAAATTCAAAACACAGAAGTCACAGATATTAATTTAAAATTAATTCCTGCTATCAAAACAAAAAGCGTGTTTTTAAGAAATAATAACTATAAAAAATTGACACTTTTTTTATTTCTGATTTAAATGTGAAATTAAGTCCAATGACCAAAATTTTATTCAATGGTAAAAATATATTATAAATATACTTTAAAACCACTCGAATTCATAATTTATCACTATTAATAATTTTTATTTAAAAAGTTGTTTTTAATTAAAATTTAGTAATTTTCACTATTCATCAAAATATGAAAGATATCAGAAAAGTCCGAAAAATTCACTCTAAGCTAATTTCAATATTCTGAATCCAAAATTGAAGTCCATTTTGAAAGATAAAATTTATAAAATTTCAAAAAGTGGGTATTACTATTCATAACGACTAGTTTGATTGGTTGTTTTGTGTGTTAGAACTCGAAGTTGCGTACAACACATGCTACTGTATTATTCAAAGAGAAACGTACCATGGAATATTGGGGTGGTACATTCTTCCCTCGTTTAATAAATTACGTCCTCACAATTTTTAAAATTAGGCTTGGGAATATAATGGAAAGTCCCAAATCAAAGAAAGAGTCAATAAAACCATCACTTTAAAAGAAAGAAAGAGAAGTACAAAGGTCACCCGAGATAACCTATACTAGGATTACATGTAGAAAAAGATGGATATGGATGATAAAATAAGTGTCATGTTCTGATGGAGAGGGATAGAAAACATGATCAGGAGAAAGTTAACAACAAGAAAACCACAAACTTGTGATGGGACAAACAGTCATTAGTTTCCAAGTAGGAAAAGTAAATGGACAACTTTTTTTTATTTCTTAGTTACATTAAATAAAGATGAGGAATTAATTTTTGAGATTGACTAAGAACATAAATAGATATACTTACTTTTTAAGTAGAGTTTCATTATTTAATAAATTTCTACTACTAACTCATTTTTTTAAACAATGAGTGGTCAAGATGACTTGGTCACACCGGAAGAGCTAGTATCAACTTCTAGAGAATCACATGATTCACAAAGGATAAACTATATTTTTACCTTGTATTTAGAGATTAATCCAAACCAAAATGGTTAGTACAATATTAGATGATCCCTCAAAAGCATATTCTTTTAGAGAAAGAAACACTAATATTAATTTCTAAAATTAAACCAACAATACCCCCAAAGTTAAATAAATACTATTCAATAAAAAATTGTCCTTAAAGTCCTTCAATATAATCAAAACTAATATTGAAACCCAAAACTTAGAAGAATTTGGTTATGTAGTCTTCTACGTTAAATTGTATCTTCAAATGACATCGACTACTCTTAAAGTCACATACTTTAAAGTAATTAACCTAATCACATATTCTCTATTATAGGTTAATCATTTCCATAAATAACCGAAATGAATATAAATCCATAATAAAAACATAGAAAAAAATCCACCATTACTCCTCAAATGAAATCCCATAGTATTCTATTTTCCTCGGGCATATAGTGTTTGTAAAAAAGAAAATATCTTCCAAAATAACATTTATCACTTAATCACCAAATCATTTTCCAATACTAAGGGTATTAATTTGATAAGATATAAGACCCCAAATTAACTTCTTATTGGTCAATAAAATCATTTAACTAAAAATATTTAGTTACACTAACCAGGGACTTCAAATTGTCTAGTGGTAGGCGATAAATCCTAGTCGCACTTTGGTTGTGGGTTCGATTCCCACAGCTTTGTCTGACACGACGGGTTGTCACACGGTCTTCTTGTTGTCCTTTTTCAAAAACTATATTTTATAACCTTTCCAAAATGAGATAAATTCATAAAAATAACCATAACATAATTTAACCACAAATGTTATCTCATACCATGCATTTTCATCCCAAAATATAATAACTTGTATTTTCCTCAAACCCAATGATCATATAAAACCAAATGGTTATTTATAACTATATCCACAAGAGAAAAGATAAGTATTCCTAAAATATAATTTTCACATGAAAAACTACAGGGTTATAAATAAAAGAGAAAATTATTCCAAAGTAATCCCATCAACAAGAAGTACTAGTACTTTTAAAAATTTCTCCAACCATTTATTTCCACATAGCTTCTTCTTTGATCAAGAAAATATCCTATAGAATCGGTCATTTACTCAGGTAATAGCCAGGTCCCCTACATTTACAGAAAATGACTGTAAATAGATTCATGGGATCATTTTTATTTTCTTCCATAATACTCTTCCTCTTTAATCGGCAATTCTTCACTTTATGTCCTTCTTTCCCCCACGTAAAGCATTTCTTTGTTCCATTGAGACACTTTTGTGGGTGTCTCCTTCCACATTTCCTGTATGATGGAAATTGGGTATTTTTTTCTCCATGTTTTCTACTATTGGAGCTCTTATCATTCATCACCTTTCTCTTCTTTTTTGAGTCTGAGAGTTGGTTAATATATATTTTGTTGATCATATTTTTGGGAAACTGATTTGGCATGAACAATATATCCTTTACGCCTATCAACATTCCATTTTGTTTCTCATTTCCACCACCGTTCCCACCTTATACATCATTCTCAACGTTACTATGACTTTTTTGGAATCCATCCATTGACTAAAACCAGAAAGCATTGTGTGAGTAACAGAAGTCATAAAATCATTTGGAGAATATCATGACACCATATTCTTAATTTTAAACACCTTAGGATTAACCCAGGTCATTTATTCTCATCTTATATTAAAATAATTCAAATTGGTTTGTAATGAAAATTTAAATTATCCAAAGTATATCCCCTGGGAGTGTCGTAACCAAGAGTGCAGCAAGGCCCATTGTCGTGCACCAGTCCTCGTTCGAGTCTAGATCAAAGCGGTGTTTTTGGTTTTTACCCCTAGGTACATCTGTGCCAGAGCCACCTCTACCTGCTCGTATCCAGGCAGGGATGTATTTCTTGGAAAACTCACAAAATCTGTACAATACCAAAATTTTAGGAAGTTCTTATATACTAATTCTCAAAGTCTATCTTAGGGTTATGTGCTCTAATCAGAGTTTATCTAAATCTAGTTTCCAAGGTTTTTACTAAACTTTCTCTGATACCAAATGTAACTCCCAACCACAGTTACCCAGAGTCGGTGCATTATTACGTATCATTGGCATGATCACAAAAGATCATGTCTCGAAATATTGATTAGTTTAGTATCCTTGGAATCACTAGATACATTCATAAAGTTTACATTACATCATAAAGTGAAAAACTACAACAACATATTGTCTTCATAGACCACACTCATATCCTCATACTATCCCTATAGGTCATTCATAAAGTACTTCTTCACATCCTGGGAAAAATAAAAAATAGAAAGGGGTGAGCTCAGATGCTCAGTAAGGATAACAATATAGAGAAAACTTTCATAAACAAGCATTAAAATTTAAGGCAATGTATAACTAAAACAAAATCCTTTTAAACTTGAACTTCAACATAATATGGAAAACATAAAATGAAATAATTTCATTTACTTAATCACATGGATATTATACTAGACGGATAATCACATGCAATATCAATAACCACTTTCATAATAATGGAATGCATAATGCCAGACAATCATAACCACATAGTCAAGACCTCGTACCAATAATACAAATAAAGTTTTTTCAAGGCCTTGTACCAAGACATTAGTTTGTCTCATTAGGCCTACCGATGCATCGAGGAGATATATCGGGCTCTATCCGTCACTTACTAAGTCCAATTCATTCCTCATATGAAAAGTTAAAACATAACATAAACATTCGTATTAAAACTAGCATACGAAATGTCAATACTTTATCTACAAACCATGAATGGTATAAAAATATCACATCCATAGTCAAACATAACTCATTCAATACAGCATGGAAAATTTTATTGTAGCATATTAACCTCAATAGAGAATAATGAATGATATTTACATAGATGAAAATAATCATCAAAACTATTTGAGAGAAATATCCCCCTTTTTCTTGAAAACATTTAAAAGTCACACTATTTGTAAAGAAGCCATTTAAAAATAGATTTTTGAATCAAAGTGTACCATACCACTTTGAAACTTTTAAAAGTAATTTTTATTTTAAAAACTTTAATGTCCATATAAATAAATCCTTAAAACCATTTTTTAAACATGGACATTAATTAGAAATATTTAGAATAATAAATCATTAAATAATTTTAAAATGATATTTTAGTTTGAGTTCCTATCCAAAAGAGAGATACTTGAATAAAAATAATTGAGGTAATAGAAAAATTGTAATATCATGATAATAAATGAATTCATGATATACTATTTCAAAGTACATTATATACACCATATAAATGTGATTTGGTGTATAACATCAAAAAAGTCTCAATGAAATGTAAATTGAGAGAATATCTTTTATAAAGACCGTATCCTTACGTTAAGGATAAATGAACGACGTATTTATTTGTGAAAAATATAAATACACTCAATATTATTGGATATTCAGTGTAAATCAATCAGAGGACATTCACACATATTCTTGTAAAAACAACACCGATGAATTGGATGCTTAACTCAACAAATAGAGATTGAGTTAAAATTACTCTTATCAAGTTCATATCGATGACTTGAGAATTTATCAATGGAGTGATTATGTGTATCAAAAGTATATCCAAGGAAAGGGAAGTGGAATTTATGACATAAGCAAATGAATTGTGATTCCACACATAATCTTGGAGTAATATAATCAATGAAGTATGCGTAATTCCGAATGAGTGGAAATTGAAATTTCAAATTCCCTTATTGATTTGGTAACTTAAGAAACATACAAACATTAAAGAAGGATCATAAAATGATTATGTAGGTATCCATAAATTAAATTATATTACACAATTAATACAATCATGGTAAGTACACACACCACATGCAATAAATAAGTGGTGAACAATGGAAATCTCATGGAATTAAAAGTGAGATAAGTAACCCCTTACTTTGTACTTTTCCCTTTGTCGAGGGTAGGTTAACCTCCTGTATAATGGTTAAATAATTTTTATTGAATTATAAAATAATAATATACATTAATATTATATCATATATGATCTTTTTACATTGATTTGTTGATAATATCTTAGTATTATCGTCGTTTCGGGTGTTAACAGATTCATTTTCCTTTATATTATTTTTTATGTGAGCCATATATGTTATGGAAGGGATGTATCTTATTCATATCCATAATGATATCATGTCTCTAAAAATTATTTTTAATCATCAAATTAAATTTAGTCTTGAATGGATATTATGGGGAATGAATGTCATCGCATTTGTGGAGACGGTAATCGGTACGTATGCACGAGAGACAATATCATTATTTTGATATTAAAATAATATATAATTGGATGTTATATCATATATACAGAGTCATTATAATGTTATATTTATTATTTACATTAATTACACATCATTATTATACAATCCAAATAATAATATATTGAATAACAATTACACCACGACGTGAAGACGGTAGGCCGTACATATGCACGTATGGTGACATGTAATTCAAAGGATGGATAGAATAATGAATATGGTTATAACATATTTACAATAACATGAAATTATATAGGATATACTTGAGTTATTTGTTTAGAATGTAAATAACAAGGAAAGAAGAAGTTGAAGAAGAAAGGAACTTGAAAGAGGGTGGTGAAAACATTCCCTCTTCTTCGGGTTTTTCCTTTTGATTTGATCAAAAGGGATCCATAGGATGGATTTATGACTAACTTAAGGACTATAGGATGAATTTAAGGAAGTTTAGAGAATATTTGGGCAGGTTTTGGCCGAAACAAAAGGCTTTGATGGTATGAATTTGATAGAAGGGGGAGTTCCCTTTTATAAGAGGGGTGGAGGGAACCTTAGGAAAAGCTAGAAATATTATTTTATAAATAATTTATATTAGGTTTATAATGGCTCAAAAGTGGATTATTTAAAGTCTAAGGTGGGGATAGGTCTAAAAAAACTCATCCAATAGGTTTTAGACAGGTTTGGGTCACTATATTAACCTTATCCTTTTTATTTAACTCTTAGTTAAATAGTTTGACATTTACCATGTCTCTTGGGATTTTTATATTATATAGTCAATAAACATACTAAAAACTTCCAAGAGACCCCCAAGTGGTCTATTAATAATACACCTATCATTATATAAGTACTTTGGCCGATCCTTAGATTTTTAGGAATATAATATCAATTAATAATATGATATTTATTTAAAAAACTCATTTATGTCAATTTTGACATTATTCAATAATTGATTTTTGTTAAAGTCTTAAAAACTTTATTAATTAGAAAAAAATTCATTTAAGAAATCCTAACTTGTCATATCAACCAATAAAATTAGTGTATAGCATCAAAACTTTCCAATTATATTTATTTTAACATTTATAATACCAATTGTTTTATTCTTTCATTAATAAGGAAAATACTGCATCATTATTGTGTCATAAATAAATTTAATTATTAAATATATAAAAATAATAAATAAAATACCATTATTTAGGAATTTTTTTAGCTTTCTAATTAATATTTATAGTAAAAAAGATAACATATATAACCCTATGTAAACATTGTTTTTCTAAACAATATATGCTTATGTCATTTTTGTATTTACATTAACTTAATTAATATAAAGTGTCCCTATCATTTACAAGTGAATCCATGGGGTCCCAAAATAGACCCAAATATGTCAATGGTCAGAAATGTATCAACAAATAGGGTTATGATACGTTTTAGGGTAAATTAATATTATTATAATATTATTTTTTACCCTTATTTACCGGATTTACCCTTTAACGATGGTAAATAAAATATTTACCGAAGTAATTATTCAAAATGTCTAAAAATAAAAGTTAACTATTTAAAAAATTTGGAAATCCTGATTCCAAATATTTAATCCATTTTTTTAAATTCAAAACACATAAGTGGCATAAATTAATTTAAAATTAATTCCCGTTGTCAAAACAAAAAGCGTGTTTTTATGAAATAATAACAATCAAAAGATTGGCACTTGTTTATGTCTGGTTTAAATGTGAAATTATGTCCAATGAAAAAAATTGTATTAAATGGTAAAAATATATTCTAAATATACTTTAAAACCACTCTAATTCATAATTTTGATTAAAAATGTTGTTTTTAATTAAAATTTAGTAATTTTCATTATTCATCAGAATCTGAAAGTTATGAGAAAAGTACCAAAAATTCACCCTAAGCTAATTTCTATATTCAAAATCCAAAATTGAAGTCCATTTTGAAATATAAAAATGATAAAATTTCAAAAAGTGGGCATTAATATTCATAATGGCTAGTTTGATTGGTTGTGGTGTGTGTTAGAACTCGAAGTTGCGTACAACACACACTACTGTATTATTCAAAGAGAAGCGTACCGTGGAAGCTTGGGGTGTTACAAAATAACCAAATGAATTTTATAACCATGTAATAATATTTATGTTCACTAATAAAATACAACTTCAAATCTATATAACCATTCTCATCTTACATGTTTATCCTTACATGTATATATGTAAAGAAATCATGAAAACTAAGGAAACAAACACTTCAGTACAATGAAATTGAAAATATTATCCCATCAAAAAGGAAATGAATGAACTTGATAATGTTATAATAAATAAATTAAATTAATAATAGTTTATGTAAATATTAATTAATTTATTTAATTTGGTTATCCAGGACATTAAGATCAACTGATGGGCACCGCTAAACTTAAGGTAAGGGATTATACCCGAACATCCATTATTCATTCAGGTTGCCCTATCATTCTTTTTACCCAAATGATGTTATCTACTATTTTTATTCACATATTATAAATTATGTTTATATCCTCAAAAATTATTTATCAACATCCATTCATCATTATATTTAGGTGATATAGATGTTTTAAAATGATTCCATCATCAATTATTCCCGATAAGCAAGTTGTTTTAAGGTAACTTTTTGAACTCATAAAAAATTTCAAGTACACTATATAATAAATTTTTAAGCCATGAATATTTTTATAATACAAATATTTTTATTATGAAAAACGTCTTGGTTCACTTCTGGTTTTCTATAAAATATTATTCCCTTTTATGTTTTAAATTCCCTTTGATATTTTCCGGTTAACCGCACTAAGATGTTTTAATTCAAATGTCTCTTTAGAACTATTTAACATATTATTATTTCACGTTGATATAAATTTTCACGATGTATGCATATTATAACTTATTAATTTCCATGAATGATCTAATTCCTTTCCTTCATTGACACTTTTATTATACACCCATTTTTTATGCTTTATGACTTGAATATGATACCTGATTCTTTCCATAGGTAACCCTTATGTTTATGTATGATTAATTATGTATGATTCTACATGTGGAAAGAATATTCATGTAAATTTTATGATGGGTGATCCTACATAGCACTATAATTTATTGGGTAAATTTTATTCTCATGATAAGTTATGTACAACAATATTCACAGTTATCCTAGACTCTTTCTACCATGTGCAAAAGTATGGAGGGTAACCTTGACTATTCTCCTTTATCTACAATGAGCCTTTAATCATGAAAAAGTATTGTTTTATGTTTCTCCCACATTACTATGAATCTTTGATTATATGATCCCATGTTTACATTTTATGATTCCATATGTTCCATTCCTTTTTATATCATTTTTCTTGCCATCTAACCCATATGCTAAAGCTTTATTCTTATGTTTATTCCCTTAATAGGATTTTTATATCATACCATTGTTCATGTCATCCCCATATTATCCTATGTAGATATATAAGAACAATTTATGTTATGCACTTAATATTTTTATTAAAGAAAAGTTTCTTTTATAATGTTTAATTATGTACTGAGTCCTCCAATAGACCAGAATTTACGATCCTTTGCTTTTAATTTGATGTTTACTTATGTTTAAAATCAGTTAACAATATGTGTAAAAGGATGGGGTTTCTATAGTGTAGTTATCTAATAGACTATGAGTTTTGTTCGGTGTGGTGGATTATTGTGTTCATGAGTGAATCACAAGGGTCATGTTGGAATAACATGAGATGTTTGGTGATGACAGTGTCATAAGAAGCATCAGTTCATGCTAGCTTGGTAAAGGATCATGATGTGGATGTGAGTTTGGATGGAAATAACACTTGAGTTTGTGGTTGTCGAGGGTCAATGAAATGTTGGAGGGAATGGAAGCCTGATAATTTCAGAAAGTTAAGGTGTCCCAATAATGATAGGTGACATTGGTGATGGATAATTTGTGGTGGCATTCATCAATAACTTCTTGGAATAATTTTATCTAGTGATGATCATCTCCAATATCATGAAATCATCCCAAGTATGGTAAGATAGATATAGAATTATTCCAAGATTCCTAAATTTTATTTTAATTGAAATGGATCCTCTTGGAGGATATGGTCATGGAGCGATGTGTGTGGAGCTGGATTGTGGAATGTACACCGTAGACCATTTACGGAAGAGGTCCTCGAGATTGATCAAATGTTGATGATTTACATAAATTTTATTCACAAAATAAAGTAATGAGCAGTGGGTAATGTTATTTATATTTCACTAGGTGAATCTAGATAGCCTAATCCAGTTCTTGGGGTCTATCTTATTAGTGATGTGTGAGCCACGATGGTTGAAATTTCTTGAGGAAAGTAGTGAGAAATATACCCCTAAGGTGGGTAGTGGTATGTAAATCATTGATGTATGGAGAAGGAAGTGGATTGTATGTGGTGGCATCAGGATGCAAATGAGATGCCTATAAATTGAATGTTTGGGATCCTTGAGAAAGGCCACAATGGCATTGGATGTGGGGCTAGTTTGATTAAAGCAATGGCTATAGGTTTGGGTTATTTTAAAAGGTAATTCGAGTGATAGCATCAAAGATGCATTGGTAGGTGCTATAGATTCCATCAACGGATTTAAAAGTAGGGTATTATTTAACGGTGAAGTTCCATTGGGGGCCAGGAATGGACTTGGTCAGGTGCATGCAAATGATGGAGGTATTCCTTAAGCGAGAAGGATTCATATCCACATAGAAGGGTGACATGTCGACAATTGATGTTGGTATCCAATAAACTGAGTTAGTCAGAATATCCTCACTCAACTTAGTTTAATGGAATGTATAGGGTCGAATATAAACCTTTTCTAGTTAATTTTGGAATTATATGTGTGTCTCGGTAATGGTAATGGGGTTTAAATAAGAACCAAGTAGTCCATATTTGAGATATGGAAGATTGATGTGTGACCAATATAGGTATTTTCAGCATCAACGTTGAATTCCAGAGTTGGGTGAAGTTCTCATGGATGTCGGGAGGAGATATTTGGAAAAATCCGTTCGGAATATTGTGAAGGTTGAATCAACATTTTGTTGGTCACCTCTTCAATGATGAAGTGTTCTATGGCAGGAAATTATAGTGGTGAACTAAACCATATGGTGGGGGGAACCATAGTTGGAAAGTAATCGGCTAATGTCATTACTAGTGTTTCGATTTGGATGGTCTTTGGTAAGAGATATCCTGGAATATCAGTTTTTATGATGGGCGTTGTCTTGGGTTTGGCTGGTTGAGTACTCTTCAGTGAAGGTTATGCTCTGTTTAGGCCTTATATGTGAGAGAATGGTATGGTGATGTTGGGACTTGAGTTGAAAAATAGTGTCGGTCGTGAAATGTGGTTGGAATCTGGATTTTCCTTTCAATGAAACATATCTTTGGCCACCATTAGAATTTTGAAAATTGGGTGAAATGGAACCAGGTGATTTGGGTTGTGAATTGTGGAGGAGATCAAACCAAGGTTAGTGTAGTCCCTTGTTGGTATATTTTTTTCTATGGTTTAATGTTGTCACCAAGACCTTCATATCATGTTTATGTTGGTAATGATGAGTTTGAGGTAGATTCATCCTTAAGGAGCACCAGCTTCGTGATTATGGATCACGGTGGGGGAAAAGTTTTTGGGGAAGAACTATTTTATTGGTGTTAGTATTGTTATGATATGAACCATTTCAGAGAGAAACATGGAAAATGAAGGTTGATTGGTGGGACCCTGGTCAAAAGTTTTGGTCTTGGAGGCTCCGTAATTCGTAGAGGTGCGGCTTGAGGATGATACATTATAAGTTGGGGAAGTTGTAAGATCCCAGGATTTCATGGAGGTATGTCCTTGTTTTAATTTTCATCAAACACTTTTTTTTATGGATAATGAAGTGGTACTTTGGTTTATGAGTAGTTTTGTGGGAGTTCTAGGGGTGAGGGACAAGAAAGGATGATTAAATTCTCCAAATAGTGGTAGCACATGGTTGGTACAGGGTTAGTAAAAACCGTGCGCCTGGTCAGTGGAAGCCGTACAACCAAGCCTCCTCTCTAACAGAGGCTAGAGCACAAGATCAACAATACATTCCGAACTGTGTAGGTTCTCAAGGAAATCGTGCATCTAGGCCTCTCTTGGACAGAGGGAGTTTCATGGTTGGCGCACGGTCTGGGAAACTGTGCATCCAAGCCATGAAACCTTTAAAAATGGCGATTGTTTTATTTTCTCTCTCTTAATATTTAAGGGTCATAACCTTATTTTCTTTCCTATTCCCCATCCATTAGCTTGGTTGATGTTTAAAACCACTATATACTACCTAGGGATAACTGTCCTTCAATTCTTGGCCATTTGGATAGATTTTGGGTGTGAATCAAAGATCCAGGTGATTCTAACCCTCTTCTCCCTTCTTTTTTCTAGATTATGGCTTATGGAATCACTCTTATGTATAATTACTAAATCCATTTTTCTAGAGGTTTCTAGGTTAGAGATTTTAAGGTGGTTTGTTTCTGAATCAAATGGTATGGTCTAGCATGTGGTTGTCTATGAACATGAGTTAGGTGGTTTCAAAGTTATTTCCCATAGTCTTGATGTTTTTCATTTGTATGTAGTTGGAACAATATATTTATTTTTTATGTTATAAGGTTTTTTAATAGGGAAAGTGATTTTTTCATTTATTGAGGTGAAAAACCCTTCACAGAACCCATTGGGTCCATTTTTGATGTGTTAGTAAACCCAAGGTCACCCATGGAGTTCCACAAACCCTTGTAAATGGTGAATAAATGAGTAAACATTGAGATAAGGGTATCATGAGTGAAAATGGGCTATAAAAGTGTAAATGGGTATGTGGGAATGGTTAATGGGTTAACAAAAATGATTTTACGTTGGATTGTGTGAAATGACTAGGATGTTTTGAAATGGTTTAAATGGCGTGTTTTGGGATTTGAACCAGTTATAGATTTATTGAATGAAAATGATGTTTGAAATTGTTTAATATATTTAAAGGATGTGTTTACCTCAATGTGATATAAAAATGGGTTTTCATAGGTGATTTGAAATGATGATTGAAATGAGGGCATGAGTTTCTATTACTGAAGATTATTGAATGGTTATTTTGAACATTATAAATGGAAATAAAAGCCTTAGGGCATGTTTTAGTTTTTCAAAGTAAAACACCCATGTTTTAAAGGGTGGATTAATGTTTATTTTAAATTATTATTTTGATTTGTGTCTTTTTCATGAATTGGATTAATTTTTTCACTGAGACCTTAGTAATTGAAATTATTTATGGGTCAATATAACAGAATCGATGATAGTTATGTTACAATGTTAACATGTTTTATTAAATGAAATGAATGATAAGATGTTTTGATGTTAACAAGTAATAAAGAGGTGTTTGGTTTGTTTTGAATATGTGAAATGTAATATTATTAGTAAAATGTAAATGTGAAATTTTTAAAGAAACAAGTTCACATGGCCTGATGGTAGTGTGGGGTATTGGACATGAGGATTTGTGCTCACGATTCAGGTTAAACTGAGGCTCTAAACCCCACCCCAAGAATGCATGGGGTTGGGAGTCGGACTAAGGCTCTATGTCCCCAATGGTTTCAAATAATGATATTCCATGGGATTATGTTCCAAGGTGAGTGTTATGTATTATTGATTTAGCGTTTCAAACTAAGGATCTATGATTCCCAAATTGTGGCGATGGAATGGGTTGGTATTTCAAAATGAGGCTCTTTTCTTCCAAAAAATGCTGACATGCCATGATTATTGGACCATGGCTCTGAGGCATGTAGATAAATTGTCATTATTGAATGATAATTGTGTTTTAAATGGGTGTGTAACGACTTATGCTATGTATTAAGATTCCAGTGTGACTGAATCTATTTTAGTTGGTTGGTTGACCCTAGAGAACATGATGGATAGAATGGTCAATTAGTAATTGTTTAAATTTAAAACATGTTCTTTGATAAAATTGGGTTAATAATTTGATTATTAAATGTGAAACATGTTACTCTCATTTACATGTTTATTAACCACGACTTTTCCCTACATACACTATTTTATAGACTGGTTATTATTTAGACCCCAATGGTGGTGGCCTACTAAGTTGTACTCACACCCTACTAATGCCACTATAGAACTTGGGTACATCGGGAGAAGATACTTGTTTTTTTTATAGGTCCAGGTCAGGGACCTATAGTTTTGTTCATTCATGGGATATTTGGTTGGAGCATGGGATATACAGACTAGGTTGGGACTCAGGTTCATTCTTGGGTTCTCTTGATAGTTTTTGTGTTAGGATTTTTATGTGTATGACTGCCTACCTTGTAGTGTGTTAAGTATATTGTTATAACATGTGCTATTTGGTTACTTGTTATCCTTTTCATATTATATCCATTTATTTGTTCCATTTTATTATTTTAAATATTGATATTATTTTTTATGTGATATTACTATGATAAGTGGGTATAGTCTCCCCAATGCATCTCCAGGGACCCACATAGCTATTTTGAATCCACTAGAATATATAGAGGCACACTTGAGGTTATGTGATGACCCAGTTCATGCCACTGGTTTAATGGTTGTCATACCATAGACATTATAGAAAATCTCTCATTTCAATAGGCATCTATAAGAAATAATCATTTCAATCAAACCAATATCATTATCATCATAAATCAATTACTTCACCCAATGGTGAAGCTGCATCAACCATAAATAGCATTATCAAGAAATGAATTTACCAACATCCTAGTTAATTTTTGTTTCCCCTATACATGGGTTAACTAAACCCAAGAACAAGGTCTAATTCCAAATTCCTTTAGCTTCTATTCTCCTATAAAATAACCAAATATTAAGAAAGAGGAAAAATAATGATTTGATACCACTTTGTAATGTCCTGCCTTGGGGTCCACTTAACCCATGACCTGAGCCGATGGGTCACATGGCCATAAGCATGCCTCCCCATATGACATAGGCTACCGACTAGCAACGAGGGTGTAAAGGTGGTATGATGGGGAGTCTATACCCTCTTATCAGAGTGGAATAATAGATACAAAAAATAAATATAACATAATAACATAATCATATAACATAAAAATATAGAATCAATAAATGAGTGTGGAATAGAAAACAATAGAATAATTTAATATTATCCAAAATCCTTAATGGAATTGTCATATAAATGGATGCATGGTGTGATAAAATATAAAAGTGGAATAGGGGAATAAGAACATATCATTCTATAAAAAAGTATAAATAAAAACAAAAGGATGTTCCACTAGAATCTCAAGAGGATGCTAATTCCCCTAATCCTAATATCCACCTATAAGTAATGCATATTAGAAACCAGTAACTGGGACCTTTACCTTATCAATACCCATAGGTAGATAATGTTCTTGGGTACTAAAGTCAACTTGAGTAGGGTGAGGTAAAATTTCAATAGGCCACCAAAAATTGTTTCAAGAATTAATCCGAGTAGTTCTTGTAACTAAAAAATGTGAAGGTCTAAATGAATAGATAAATATAACTAAATAAATAAATAACTATCTGATCGGGTTCCTAAAGTACGCCTGGAAGGTCTATATAATTCAGCTCATGGATGAGAGACATGTCTGATCATTCACTATATATATATATATATTAGTAATATATATATATATTATTGTTATATATTGAATCCATATATATGAACCAAGTACGTGCGAATGTAAGTGGCCATATACATGGAATACTAGTTACTGGGTGAAATGGGTGTAACTCAGATATCCATGACTAGTCTAATGATCCTATAATCTCATGCAATATGGTACATTCCCTACATCTCATACTATGTTGGATTCAACATGCACATCACTCGAGATAGTGAGTGTTCCATCATGTCAACACTCTAACCAGGGATGCAGCACATAAAGACCAACGTCCAACTAGTGCCAATGGTGTGAGGAATAATGATCAACACCCGATATATGGGAGCATGATACCATCATGCTCTACTGAACCCTTACAATCTTACCACATCCATTAAAAGGATTAATTATATTTATAATATAATACATGAGGAAAAACCTATCATGTATAATAATAGTCAATCCGATTATAAGAAAAGAATTACAATTAATATAATCACATTCACTATAATCAAGGATGAGGTATGGCCAATTAACCCTTATAATTCATTCCATTTAACTCATTTAAGTCATTTTAGGAAAAGCAGTCCAACATGTAATATCCATAGAAAAAATCAAAACCATTTAATTCCATAAATAGTATAGTTTCAATTTATATGTCTCATAGGTTCCCTTAGGAGGTGACATGGTAAAATAAGGTGATTTACTACATGATAAATTCTAACTGTAGGTTAAACCAAATCCCGAAGAGGTTCTTTGGGTCCTATAAACATTCATAAGTCATTGGAAAATTCCATTATAAATTATAAATTGAATGATAAATGGTGTTCCAGGAAATTACCAATTATCTACTTGGGTAAATTTTAAGTGGAACATCCAAGGGTTTTCCATAAATGTGATCTACCGCCTCGAATCTACAAAAAACATATTCAATAGGCTTTTATTATAGAACAAGAATCAAATTGATATGAAGGTATCTACCAAAAGGAGGTGCTTGGAAAATTCTAGCATGTGGCACAATAACATTACTATAGAACATCAAAACTCATGGGAAAAATTATGATACTACCTACCACAAGGTTATATATGCCCCCTCACTATATACCAGCCTCAGATTCGGAGTAGGATGGAAGAGATCTAATAAATTTTCCAATGCCATGAATATAGGAAAAATACATTTCACCTAAACAGTGAAATGGATTCCAAGATAAACTTAGAAAAAAGGGATAGGATTCGAGATCTAACATTAATTAATACAAAGCCTTTGAAAAACTGTGAATCATACCATAGACGTGAAAGATACATAGATGCCTAGTTTGAGAGATAAAGAGATGACACGGGAGGAGAAAACTAAGATAAACTTTTGGATGAATAATATGAATGAAATAAAATAGAAAATAGAATTAAATGATGAAAACAATTAATTTCACCAAAAAACATAAGGGTTCGTGGTTTGTATGCACGGTCGGCCAAGCCATATACAAACTATGTGCTAGTTTACTACTACTTAGGGGCACACTACATGATTTATCTAATAGTGTGCAAGATGTGGAAAATGGATCTATCCTAAAACTCTATAGCATCACACGATCATGTTCCCATGGTCACATGGTTTCAAGAAAACCATGTGGCCTACTGGTCCCCACTATTTAAAACCACATGGTTTATGGAAACCATGTAGGACGGGCAGTATAATTTCATCTAAATATGTATCCCAGTGTTTTCTTCCCATTTTAGGGTTCCAAGCTCTGAACCAGCCCCTAACGCACCCATGAATTTCTTATCATGATCAAAAATCACTATCAGGGTTGTTTAAATTAATTAATATTGAAAAAAAATGAGTCATACCTTTATGAAAGGACGAGTTTCTATAACATACCCTCCTTATAGAAACTCATCCTAGAGTTTTCCTTCTGAGGATAAAGTGGTTTCATCTACAAAGAGCTCTGACCACTGAGCATGTATATCAACTTCCCATTCACAGGTCTCGTCTTATACCTGGTTGTGCTTCCATAACACCCATACCAAAGGAACTGACCTACTTAAAAGTGTCTTCATTCCCCAATACACTATATGAATGGGATACTCCTCAAAGGAAGCATCCATTCCTATCTCAAACTCATTAGTATGAAAGACGTGTGATGATTCTAGATTGTTTTGGTAATGAAGATATATAAGAAATAAATCATGCATAGAATGGTATCTCAGAGGAAGCGACAATTGGTAAGCCATTGGCCTTATCTTCTTGACAACCATGAAGGGTCCAACATACGTCAGTGAGAAATGAACATACTTCCAAACATGTATATTCCCCAACCTGGTCGAGGCTTGTAAGAAGGTATCTAACCTCGAACTCAAGAGGTCACTGATGTCTGTTGGAATATGACTGTTCTCTGGGCTAATCTATCATCATGCGCTTTTTTTCCTGCTAGACCTGCTCTGTAATTTCATAAATGAGACATGGTCTAAGAATATCTTCCTCCCCTACCTCTATCTAGAATATATGTGAGTGTAAAGGCCTACTATATAAGGATTCATAAGAATCTATCTTGATGGTATCCTAAATGATATTATTATAAGTGAATTATAAGAGGCGAATTTGATTCTCTATGGAACCCCCAAGGCCAAGAACATATGCACAAACCATGTAATATAGTACATGGATTGTATTCTATGTCTTTTAATTGGTCTGAGTGTGATAAGCTATTCTCAGAATCATTTGTTTACCCTAGCCATTCTATAACCCTTTCTCGAACTGTGATGTGAAATGAGAGTCTATATTAGAAATTATTGACCGATGAGATCAATGAAGATGTACAACCTAACTAGATCATATACCAATAAGGTCTATCACATAGGTAAGATGTGTGTGACCTTAATCATACGATCAAAAACAATGCAAACATTATCCTTGAAATGAGGTGATCTGGTTAGAATAGTCACAGAGGATGGCCCGTAAAGGGCTCTCGCACTAGGGATTCCTCTCGCCACGACCAGCTCCTTCATGGCGGACGGCGCGGCGATTCCCTCTCGAGCTCGGTGTTGGTGGTGGTTCTCCCCCGCTGTGGCGTCTAAGTGGTCTCCCCCTCGGCTACGGATATTCTCTACGGGCCTTGGTGGTTGCTGGTTCAGAGCCTTGGGTGTAAGACCTGTCTGGTTGACGACATACTCTTCGGAGCGCTTCTGGCTCGGATATCGGCAGTTCACCGTTTTCCTGGGGTGTTTTCGCGTTGGAGGGTCGCACTATTGTGTCGGCGGTATGTTGGGTTCTATCTCCTCTCAGGTGAGTTTCACTAGGGTTTGTTGTGCTAGATGCGGTCGGTTTGTCTGGTGGTGGTGGGAATTTCTGTTCTTTGGTCTGGTTTTTTCTTCTGTGGCATGGTGATTCGGTAGATGCGGGTTGAAGGCGTCGCCATGACTCGTACCGGCGTTGATGCTCTGATGGAAGCAGGACGACTCTCCTGTTCTCAAGATGCAATTTTTCTTTGTTTCTTGTGGATTTGAGATCCCGTATTAAGATGCAGGGCCGGTCTCTTGTTGAGGAGTGGTGTTTATTTTCTTCTGCGGTGATGAAGACGATATTTTTCTGGTTTCCTTACCCGATGGATTTAGTGTTTCTGGCAAGGTTGATGGTTACGTTTCTGTGTATTGCTTCTGTTCATTGAAATGGTGGTGCGTATGGTGGGTGGTCCGGTCGTATGTAGGGTTCCGACGACTGCTTCCATTCTCCGGCGACCTGCAAGATGGCAGTGTACCTGCAAGGATGGTGATGCGTGATGATGGGTTCGCGGTTCGAGGTGCAGAGCGTGGAGTTCGATGCATTGACCGCTTTAATTTTCTCCTGGCTCGAGTTTTCCTCGGGTCCTGTAACTGTTTGCATTTTGAATTTTCTCCTTTGTTTTCGTATCCCATGGTTGGTGTAACGTTTGGGTTTTGTGGTGCTATGGTTATCTCTTACCCGTAAAGCGGATATTTAGAAAATAATAAAAAAAATAATTTTCAGTCTGGTTAGAATAGTCACGAAATCCATCGAAAAATCATCCCATTTCCACTCCTGAATAGAAAACGAATGTTGAATCCCTACCTATCGCTAATGTATTCCCTTTACTTGTTGAAAGGTGGAGCATTGAGTCCCGACCACCAAAACTGATGTTGTAGATCCGAATACATTTTGGAGAGATCAGGGTAACTCGCCCTTGACAAGGCATGGAATTCCCACATCAGCACCTCTCTAATTTCTACTGGGAACCATAGATGCCCATGGACCAATATGGTATCATCCACAGCCACAATATAACCTGAAGATGTATCATTATATAGAATTACTTCCCTCAGGGAAAGGACTTCAGGATTATATAGTTGCCTCATTATTATCCATTCCAAAAGATTAGAGGTCACTATTATGGCCAAGAGGACAGTCTGACCATGGTCATCCTAAACCTCAATGTGCATCTCTGAGAATAAATCCATGATCTCCCATTCACCACTATATTCATGAAGAGACTTTTTCATAGTCTTCTGTATCAAATCATTAACTTCTAAATTTCCATTTATATGCATTTAAACAAGATCAAAATCAAATGGTTGTAGGTACTCCACCCACATGCAGTGCCTAAGATTCAGTTCTCTCCAAGAAAAGATGTACTTGAAGTTTTTTGATTTATGATTACCAAAAAATAATCTCTAAGAAGATAGTGTTTCCAATAGGGTAAGGCATGCACTACAACAATAGTATTGAGGTCATGTGTTGGGTAACTCCACATGAGATGCCTCAATTGATGAGACTCGTATGCGATGACTTGTTCATCCTACACCAGAATAGATCCATGAATTATACCTGATGCATTAGAGTATAAAATATAACTCATTACTGGATTAGGAATAATCAAAATTGGCACTGAATTCAATCTTCACTTTGACTCTTGAAAGGATTCCTCACAAGATTATAAACATAACAACTTCACACCCTTCTTTGTAAATCCTCAAAGTGGCACTGCATGGAATGCTAAATCCTTAATGAAGAATCTATAATATCTAACTAGTCCAAAGAAACTTTGAACATGAATGAAACTCTTGGGATTATACAATGAAACTATATATCTCACATTTTCTAGGCCTCCTAAAACTCATGACTCCAAGATAATATAACTCAAGAAGTGGACTTTGTCAGTCTTGAAGTGGCCTTTACTGATATAATCATAGAGCTAATACTATATTAGTGTATTCAACATGATCTCAAGATGATTGGAATGGTTTTTTATAGAGTGTGAATAAACTAAGTTGTCATAAAAAAATACTACCACAAATGAATCTAGATATGGTTGGAAAACATGACTTAATAGATCCATGAAGACTGCATGTGAATTTGTGAGTCCAAATGACATGACCATGTAGTCCTATAGACCATATCCACTCCGCCAAATCCGTGTGAGGTATGTGTGAGTACCAAACATGAACCTACTGATATAATGACCTCATATCTATCTTTGATAACACACTCACTCTTCAGATTTGATCAAATATGCCACCTATTATTGGTAGTGGATACTGATTATTTATCCTAAGATAGTATAGTCTATGATAATCTTTGCAAAGACAAAGGAAACCAACTTATTTCTTAAAAAAATAACATATGAATCCCAAGGATAAGTGACGGAGAGTATAAATCCCTTAGCATCTAAATCCGGTAATTGCTTCTTGAGGTCCATAAATAACTTAGATTCTATCCTATAAAGAGGAATGGTCACTAGTTATACTCTTAGAAAAGTTCAATGGTAAATTATACCTCTCACATGAGAGTTTTACAAGATAATTCCATAGGAAATACACCCTTGAGATGGTAAACTGCAGAAGGAAATAAAAAACATCATAACCCCATGTCATCTAGGAAAAGATTAAAGATATGAGCTATGAAACTACTCATCCTCTACTGCTTATGTCTTGATCACGAAGATTGCACATCTCATTCTCCCTTATGAATGTGATTACCACCTTCTTTTGATGTAAACATTACCTTCCAATGATAGAAGTCAATGTGGGATCGATAGGGAACTAACATGTCCATCCTGATGATAATGCCAATGCAAGTCATGTTGATGATGAAAAGGTTCCACATGAAAAGGTATCCATTTATCTCAAGGGGGAAATCCTTAAAAAGATGATCTCCCAATGAAAATATACCTAACTTGGTATCATGAATAATAAATTATTAAAAGTCTTAATATCAAGTTGAATACTTCACATGATAGTCTCAGATATAATAGAGTGAGATGTAACTATTTCAAATAAACCAGACAATAAAGTGAATGAAAATATAATAATACCTCAAACTGTAGATGGTCTGATACTCTTCTTATCTGGAATAGGCTGGAATGCATGTAATTGGCCTATCCCATGGACCTAAGTTAGTACCTAACTTCTCCAAGAAATCCAACCCTGTTTTCATAGAGAATTATAATTTTGAATGCCTCTACTTAGATATCCTCCTCGACCTGATCGGTCGGTGGTATTCTCACTGCCTACCTGACGTGATCCTACTGGCCTTTCTCCTGAATGTGGAGTATGTGTACATCCATAATCACCTTGAACTAGTCAGAATGTCCTTCAGAAGCACTAGATATTACCCATCCTTCCACATCCTCTGCACTCTGCTGGACCATGCAAGAACTAAGGCTTCATGTGTCCCATATTCCCACACTGTTGACATACATGAAAGCTATCTACCTAAAGTTATTGACGACTGATACCTCTGAGAGTATCCTCAAAAGGTATATTTCCTATATAATAAGTACTATTGTTACCTCTAGGTGCCGAAACACCCAGAATCAAACCATAATCTCCCCTCAAGTTTCTCTTTATAATAAGTGTATAGTTAATGATTTCGGAAATGGTAGTCAACCTAAAAAAATTGACCTATGATCAGATGGAATACACCAACATATCCTCAAATTTAATAGTGGTAATAACGTCATCACCATCTATAGTTGGATTAAACCAAATTAGATTAATAAAAAGATCAGTTATAATTCCATAAATAACCTGCTCCCATAGTACATCTTCAAGAAATATCTATCTCTTTCATACCTTACAGTCAAGTGAAATAAGTATTAATGGAATATGGTATGAAAATCTTACCAAACCACATCACAATGTTGGTACACATAGGAGATAACATCCCACCACTGCTTAGCATAATTTTTCAACATATATGCATCCAATTTGAACTTATTATCTAGTGGCATATCCAAATTTTCAAATATATATAGAATGGATTTGTGCGAGGACTCAGCCGTGTGTGGTCCTCTATCCCCTGAAAAGGTGGGGGGATTATGCTTATGTAAATCCAGGGTCAACTCTGTCATACTCAGGGAAGGTAAAAAAACTACTTTCATAGAATGAAACATATGCAGAAATATATCTAGGAACTTTGAGTTAGTTACCATAGTAGGAACCAAAATAGGTTCCACAGGTTTCACTCCAGGGGGAACCACTGGAAGCTTAAGGGCCACCACCTTAGGTAAATGGTCATCAATTCCTTCAGAGTGTTCAACAAGAGGATGTCATAGAAACAAAATTCTATAATTACAAATGAAATCCTTAGATGTTATTTTTATAGCAGTAGTGATAATATATATAATAATAATATATGATTTAAACCTTCATATAAAGAGATCGCACCTCTCTACCTGCTCATAAATCTAGGTCTAAGTGGTAGAAGAGACAATGATAGGTCATAATAATTCAAGAATTACCCTAATAACCACTACTAAGGATGGGTTAATATATAAGTCTCCATTTTTACATTTAGTAAATAACTACATTTACTTTATATGTCATATTCAATTTGAAATTGTGCTCATTCAACTATTTGAACCACATTTAATTGTTGAATTTGGGGAATTAATGTTTCCAATATACAATGGACCATACTCTTTATGAATCAAATATGACATCCACATAACCCACACCATAACACGTTCCAGATAATGAAACCAATGTTCCATGGATTAATATGCCATAATTGGATGCTTAAGGTGTCTAATTTAACTTATTTTAGAAAACACGGTCATGTTAATCTAGGAAATTTATGTTTAAGTTATTTTTTATAATCCCTATAATAGAGTTAGAACAATTTAATACATATTCAAGGCACTCATAAAATGAATCATGTAAATTCACACTGGAAATAAGTGTGACATAGAAAAATGCATGGAATATTAACCTTAGAGTTCTTATGATGATGCATGTTCTATTGTAAAGACCTCATTTAATTAGGCCTAGGTAAGAAATCATAATTTGATTCATACCAAGAACATTATCATCACAAAAAAAGTACATCACCCAATGGTGAAGTCATATCAACCATAAATGGAACAATCAATAAATGTAATTAACCATCCTAGGTGATTTTGGTTTCCCCTATACATGGGTTTTCTACGCCCAATAATCGAGTCCAACTACAATTTTATTTAGATCCTATTCTCCTTTTTAATACCCTAATAGTAAGAAAAATAAAAAATAATGCTTTCATATCACTTTGTAACATCTTGAGATGTGGTACACTTAACCTGTTCCCCAAGCTGATGGGTCACATGGCCTCATGTGTGCCTCCCCGTACACCATAGGCTACCAACTATTAGTGAGGGTGTAAAGGTGGTATAGTGGGGACACTATACCCTATTACTATAGTGACATAATAGATTCAAAAATAAGCATACAATAGTAATGGAAGCATATCACATAAATAGATAAAATCAGTAAATGTGCATGGAAGATAAAAAAAACTGAATTACTAAATAGTATCCAAAAACCTCAATGGTAGTGTCATATAAATGGATGAATAGGGTACTGATATTAAAAAGTGGAATAGGGGAAAATTCTTAAAATGATTCCATACAAAAAGTACAATGGTTTATTTGAATATGTATGAAATCACATGAACGTGTTACTTTACTTATTCACAAGAATCAACAATATTGATAGTCTTGAACCAAAATAATAAAAAAAATAATAATAAAAAAACACCCCTCTTGGAAGCCAACGGTATCCATAGTAGTTTTTGAGATAAAATATCAGTACACAACCACCAACGCTATCTCTATGTAATTTGAGTAGTGCTTACAACTTAACAGTGTGCATGTATAAATGAATAGATAAAAATAAATAAAGAAATAAAAAACTTCCCACTCAGGTTTCTAAAGGATGCATAGTGGGTCTACCTTCTTCAGCTCATGGTTAAGAGAGATGTATGATCTGTCACTATATATATTACTAATATATATATATATATAGTATGGTTATATATTTCATCCACCTATATAAACCAAGTATGTGTGGACATAAGTGTCCATAAACCTAAAATACTAGTTGTTGGAAGGACCTGAATATAACTCAGACATCCATGACTAGTTTTTCAAGCCTATAATATTATGAAATAGGGTAAATTCCCTACATATAATAATGAGTGGGAGATTTCATGTTTGTCACTCAAGATAGTGAGTGTGCCATCATGTTATCACTCTAACATGGGATGTGACACATCTTGCCCAATGAACAACTAGTGTTAATGGTGTGAGATGTCATGTTTAACACTTGATGTAAGGGACCGTGATACCTTCATGCTCAATTAAACCCTTACCATCATAATATAATCATAAAAGGTGTAATTATATTTAAAATATAAGTCATGAGGAAAAAACACTCATATTTAACAATATCCAAGACTATAATATGTGAAGAATTACAATTCATATAACCATATTTACTATTTTAAAAGATGAGGTGATGCCTTTAAGCCCATACAATTCATTCCATTTAACTCTTTTAAATAATTTAAGGAAAATATAACTAACATATAATAGCCATCCAACATAATCAAAACCATCAAATTATCTAACAAATGTAATTTCAATTTATAAGTCTCATAGGGTTATTTAAGAGGTGATATGGTCAAATAAGGAAATTTTCTACATGGTAAATTACTACTACTTGATGAAAATAACTTAGATTTTGTTTTGGTCCTTTAAAAATTCATACATCAATGAAAAATTCTACTTAAAGTATATACTGAAAGCTAAATGGTGTACAATGAAATTTATCAATTAGATACAAGGGCCAATTCTAAGTGGAACACCCAAGGTCTATTAATATATGTGATCAACCACCTCTAATCTAATAAAATGTTTTAATGGGAATTTATTAAGGAATGAGGATCAAATTGATATGAATTAATCTACCAAAAAGAGATGCCAAAAAAATACAACGTACAACACTATAAAAAACTATAAAAAATCAAAAATCATTTGGATAATGATGAGAGAACCTACCTCAAGGATATATAGGACTCCTCTCACAATATCAACCATATATTCAGAGTATGATGGAAGATATCTATAAAATAGTCCAATGCCCTGAAAATAGGGAAAACATATTACACCTAAATAGCGTAATGGATGCCAAGATAAACTTATATAGAAATAAAGAGGATTTTAGAGATAACTATCGGGAATCCAACACATTTGATAGATTTTGAATCAGATAACAGATGTATGAGATACATGGATTCCTAATTTAAGGGAGAAAAGAAACCATGAGAGGAGAAAACCAAGAATAGCTACTAGAGGAAGAAGAAAAATAAATAAAAGGAAAAATATAATTAAATGGGGGAAAAGGTAATTTAAACCAAAACACTAAGGTCATATGATTTTCTCACACACTTGGCCAAGCCATGCATCAACTGTGCACTAGTTCCTTACTACATAGGGTAACTCTTCATGGTTAGGTTCATGGTTTTTCTAACCATGCATAGATTATGTATAAGGGAACTCTCATGAAACTCTACATCACCACAAGAACATGAACCCTAGGTCACATGGTTGAAGAAAAACTTTGAAACCTATAAGTAACCACTATATAAAACCCTACAGTTTAGGAAACCATGTGGTTTGGGTGATATGATTTCATCTAATAGTACTACCCAATATTTTCTTTCCATTTTGGTTCTCTGGGATTTGAATGTGCCCTCAACGCACCTATTACCTCCTTGACTTGATTAGGAATCAATATTAGGGACATTTAATGTAAATAAAATTTAAAATTAAATGATACTTAACATAAATAAAGGATGAGTTTTAATAAAAACGTTTTATGGAGTGTACTTGAAAATGGGTAAGAAATAAAGAATCTCCCTTTAATCAGGCTTGCCTTCTGGGAGGAATTGAGAAGAGAACCATTTAAAACATGTATTTCCCCATTAAATATGGATGAATTGGACTAGATAAATATGTTTGGAACATAGAATTAGAATTAATAATAATTATATTTTGATAGATAAGAAATAAATTGTGACAAAAAGGAGAAAGGGTAACCTGAAGTAAAACTGGAGATTCAGAGATCTCCCATAGCTTATGAACGAATGTGTTCTTCACTTGAACCTAATATATTTGATAAAGAAATTATATTCATTAATAATTTAATTAAGAACATCTTCAACATATATTTTACTTATTAATTTTTTATTAGGTTCATTTTTGACCAGTTTGACGGGTTATAGTGTTTAATTTTGTTTTTTCAGGTCCGTTTATTTCACGATTTTATGATTGGTTCCCTGGATTTTAATTATGAGTGTTCTTATAAAATGAAAGGAAAAAGTATATAAGTATAATTGTATGATATTTATGAGGCTCAAAAATTTTAAATGATCCTATATATCATTTTCATTTTTTTATGATGTTGATTCATTTGATAGAATGTTAATGATAAACATTTAGCTTATTTTAGTGGTTTTTAGATCATCAAATACTACTTTTGTTTTATTATTTAATATTATGCACATTTTTTGTGTTAAAAAATATGAAATATTTTATAAAATATATTTTAGTATATATTTTGACCATTATAATTTTTTTTGATCATCCATGATGGCATTAATGGAAAATGGAAACTCGTCGTCCATGAAGGTGGTGAATCAACACATTACGAAAGATGTATTCATTTTTAGAATAAAAGGAGAAAGAAAAAGACTTGAATATGGATATTACACTATCATAATAAAATTAAAGTATATATATCATACTAGAGTAATTATTCTATTTTTGATAGGGGTGTTCAGGGGAAGACAAGAAATAAAAAGAAATTAAAAGTGAGAGAAGAAGGATTTTACCTCTTGAATGTCATCTCCTTGAGAATATCCTTAAGGCACTTAGGCTTAGAATATTGGGGAGAAAATAAAGACCAGGACCTGGGGAAGAGGGTTGGTGGAGATATTGGAAAACATATAAGCAATATCCAAATCTTATAATGTGCGAGCGGAAGAGGTTGTGAGGGTGGGATTTATAGTGGGAGGAGAGGGGTGTTTTTTATTATTTTATTCATTTGTTTATTATTTTCGATCAAGACTATCATTATTGTCGATTCCTATGAATATGTATAGTAACTAGTGCATGTGAGTTTGAACTAATAGGTTCTTACATCATCCATGACTCAAAAAATGCATCCATTCAACTTAAAATGTTAAATACCGTAAATTATTATATTTCACTATTCACCAAAAGTTCAAGTATTTTAGAAAAATATCAAAAAAACAAACCAACTATTTTTTGAAATATATATTTCAGAAATGGAATCCATTTTATAAAAATAATTTAATATATTTGAGAAATTTAAATTTCAATTAAAATTATCATTTATTCAAAAAATACTAATTTTTAATATTATAACTGATTTTATTACACATTGAAAAATAAGTTAAGGTCTCAAAAAATTATATTATAATTATAAAATAAAAAAAATAATAATTTATGAATATATTTTAAAAAATATATTTTCTTTTGAATTATTTTTTAATTATAAAATTTTAAATAAATATTTACTTCTTACAAAAATACCAACACTTAATTTATCATTTTTAAAACATTTTTACTTATACTATGATATAAGTATCTCATACATTCCTTTATAAGATGCCTAATTTTTTTATACCTTAATTTGTGATATTACTATTCTATTTATATGTTATTATTCTTAATGTTCATATTAATATTTCAACGGTCAGGCTACTAATCTATCAGTATAAGTTCTTTAAATTATATTAATAACACTTATTTAATTCTTCATTTATGTGAAAAATGTTTTAATTTAGTTTTATATGTGATTTATGTGTTTTATAATATATAAAATAATTATAAGAATGGAAATTCCATTTATAAGATTATGTGTCATTGCATTATTCCCCATTTTGAAATGTCATATTTGAAATTTCATTTAACATGATAAGTTAAAAATAGGTGAGTGTATTTTTACTTCATGGCTTCCTTATGTTACCATATCTCCACTTCATACTTATGATTCTGTTCAATTGAGAGGTCGTTCTCTAGTTTTACCACCTCTAGTTTCAGTACATGTGAGGGGTCAGGTATTTACTTCATCATGATAGATACATGGAAAACATCATGAAATTGAGCTATATTTGGTATAAGTGAAATCCTATAGTCTATTCCTCCAATGTGATCAAGGATCTCAAAGGGGCCAACTTACTTTTGTATAAGATTCCCTTTCTTTCCAAACTGCATGAATCTCTTCCATGGTGATGTTAAAATGAAGAATTTGTCTCTAACATCAAAATCCATGTCCCTAATCTAGTTATTTGAATAGATCTTTTCCCGAATCTGGGATTATTTGATATGTTGTTGGATGTCTTGAACACTCCCTACTATCTCTTATACAAGATCAGGTCCATATAGCATTGATTCACCAACTTCATACAAACAAGTTTGAGTTTAGAATCACTTACCAAACATATCTTTATATAGTACCATTTGAATAATTGAGTAAAAGCTATTGTTTTATGATAACTCAAAAAATGTGAGATACTAATCCCACCTTCCGTTTAATTCCATTTATTAGGCTATTAGAATGACCTCAAGTGTCCAAATAGTCCTTTCAGAGTGGCCATCAGTTTAGGGGTGATAGGCCGTGGTGTGATTTAATTCATTACTCAAAGAATATTGAAGACTTCTCCAAAATTTTAATGTGAAACTTCAATCATGATCAAAGATGATTGAAATTAGAACCCCATGTAGCCTCAATAATTTCTTCACATATATCTTGGAAATTTGTTTAAGAGAGATATAATCCCAAATAGAGATAAAGTGGGTAGTCTTGGTGAGTCGATCCACCAAAACACATATCACATTTTTTATTTGGATGTTTTTGGTATACTAGTGAAAAACTAATTAGTTAAATTCACCCATTTACCTATGGTAATGAGAAATGGTTCCATCATCCCTATGGGCATCTGTTCCCCAGCTTTAACTTACTGACATACTAAACACCATGAGATACACTCCACAATCACCTTCTTCATGTTATCCCACCAGAGGTTCTATCAAATATCCAAGTACATATTGGTACTTCCAGGATGGATGGAGAAATATGATCTATGTGCATTATCAAATAGATCCTTCTTTATCTCAGGTAATGAAGGGACCCAAATCCTTGTTCAAAACTGAATCACACCATCATTATCTATATGGAACTATTGTATCTTCCCTTCCATTATCACTTTTTTTCCTTCCTTTGTAGCTCATGATCATCCCTTTGTTCTTCTTTGATCTTCTCATGGATAGATGTTTTGGAAATTATTTGGGAAATATAGGATGTATTCCCTGCCATTATGATTTCAAAATCCATCATTTTCATATCTAAAAAATTGGGTATTTCTCAATCTGCATCATGGATAAAGTAGCTGGTTATTTTATTACAAGAGCACCAACGACTTTGTTTTCCTTTCCCAGATGGTAGTGAATTGATAAAAAATATTCCACAATTATCTCCAACCCTATTCATTGATGAATGTTGAGTTCCTTTTGTGTAAAAACATACTTTATACTATTGTGATTAGTATATATGCCACAGTTCTCACCACAAAGGTAGTCCTTTTTTATTTTTAAGGAAAAATAATAGCATATAGCTCCAAATCATTCATCAGATAGTTATTATCATGGATCTTAAACTACCATGTGGAATATTCTACCACATTATAATTATGCATGATAAAACTAAGGAATATTTTTTAAAGCAACACTATATATCACAAAACCTTATCTACTTGTTTGTAGTGTCAGTAGAGGTATAGGGATTAGCCTATTCTTGATCTCCTAGATGAAATCCTCAAATTCTTCTATCCATAAACACTTTACCCATTTATGTGTTAACATAGTTAGAAGGTTATAAAATCTTGAGAAATTCCTCAAAAAATGTTGGTTGTACCCAACTAAGCCAAGAAGACTACAAATCTTTATTACAGATGTTGGATTGGGCCACTCTTCATTTAACTTTGTCTTGTAAGGGTCCAAAAATATTCCTTTTCTAGTGTTAACATGCCCCAAGAATGATACTACATTCATCCATAACTCACATTTACTATACATTGCACAAATTTTATCCCTTCACAATGTCTTTATAAAAACATTCAAAGGCTTTTCATGTTCTTCCTTTCTCTTGGAGTATGTTAGAATATTATCTACAAAGACTCCAACAAATTTATTTAGGTAATATATAAAGAATATATTCATCAATTCCATAAATATTTATGCAACATTATTGAGTCTGAAGTGCACTAATATTGACTCATAGTGTCCATATATCATTAGAAAGGTAGTCTAGGGAATATTTTACTTCTGAAACATTAATTGGGGATATCATGACCATAGTTCAAACATAGAGAAATACTTTTCCCATAATTGTTGATATAATTTTTTTATGTAAATGGCAGGGGATAATTTTTCTTTATCATGAATTTTTATCCCATGATAATCAATACAGAGGCGCATTGATCTATATTTTTTTTTTGATAGAGAGAACTGGCTCACCCCATGGAGAAGCACTCAAGTGTATGAAAACCTTGTCCAAATTATCTTGTAAATGTTTTTTACTTCTTCCAACTCATTAGTGGCCATTCTGTAAGGATTATATAATATAGGTATAGATCTAGGAATAATTTCAATTGAGAACTCAATCTATTGGTTAGGAGGATGTCGAGGAAATTCTTTGAGGAAGACATCAGTGTAGTCCCTCACAATGGGCATGTCTTCGAGCATGATTCTCTCCATTTTCTCAATAAATTCATCTAGATATCCTTCCTCATAATTAAATAATATCCACACTTGAGATAATGATTCTGAAGGATATTGAACCTCATCCATACACTTATAAATAATTTTAGGATGCCTTGGGATGTGAAGAGTGTTATAACTTTCCTGATAGTTGATGTTGTGTTTCTATAAATATAGATAATCCATTCCAAGTATAACATAAAATTCAACCAAAGGATGTAAGGAAATATTTTATAGGAGGTTTAGTACTTAAAAATTAATCAAGGAGGAGTTATATACTTTAGATGTAATAATTTCTCCATTTTCTATTCTAACTGATAACTCGACGTTCAAATTTTGAGGTGGTGTATGAATAGTTCTAATAAACATGAATGATATGAAACAGTGCATAAAACTTGAATCAAATAGTACATTATCTATAACTAAATGAATAACCAATGTACCTATCACCACATAATTTTTGGGCACCACCTCAATAGTAGTGATAACATATTCCCTTGTTTTCTTGGAGGTTCTTTTTCTTGATTTCCTCCAACAACATTTAGCATAGGGAATTGGATTTAATAATACCCATGTTACTTGTAGGTGAAAAACTACACTGTCGATAGAGTTCTGATCTAAAACATCCTTTATTTTTCCAAATTTTTGGGCTTCTTCATATCACTTTAGAAATAAATACCATAATGCCCCTCTCTTATACATTTGAAGCATCTCCTGGTTCCCTTTAGAGAGTTTCTAGGATACTTCTTTCCATACCTTTGATATGTGGTATATTGTCTTTTCTTTCCATAATGGTATTATTACATTGATCCTCCAATATTAAACTCCATTTTTCACTTTTTATATATAATCCCATGAGATCATAGAAGGTCTCCAATCTCTATATCAATTTAAGGAAACAACAAAAAATCTCCTCATTTCTCCCAAAGTATAGTATCACCAACACATTTCATAGACTAAACTTTAGTCTTCTAAAGAACCTATCCTCATTTATTTCTATGTTCATGAAAAATCCAGAGGTTTATCATTAAAGGCTTGTAATTTTTTCCTCGTACGTCCTGCTAGACTCACCTTCCTTTTTCTTTAGTCTAAAAAACTCCATTTCTATCTTAAGATGGAAAGTTCGAGGAAAATATTTATTAATTTTTTTTCTCAAATTATTTACATTCCATGGAATCAATTTCCTCCATGTAATTTGTGTTTTTGATTAGTTTCTACCATTTATAAGATTACCCATCAAAATGATAGATAACCAACATGAATTTATCTTCTTCTGATCCCTAGAGGATAAAGAATATCTTCTCAATAGGGTTATTCCATTATTCTACGATAATGAGATCAAAAGATCTAATAAATATAAGTGTCCTTTCTTACATTAAGGATTTAACCAAAACTTTCTATTTCATAGGATAAAGAGGTAGTTCCACCTAATTTAAGTAGTTATTCATAAGTTGATCCATTTTTTCTAGTACTATAATGAATTTTTGAGCTCCCATTCCCATCATATGTGTAATTTCATTAGTTAAATTATCACATTTCCCATAAAATTGATTACGGGATAAAGTTATACTATTTCAAGCCATTAATTAGGAAAAATAATGTATAATTAGGGGGTACTGAATTATTATCTAGTAATATTATTAAAATTAAACATTTAAAATTTAAGGATAAACTTTTAAATGAAATGTATATCCTAACTTGTGATTCCCTAAGATTCAATCAAGGTTATTTGTGGTGATAGAATAATATCTAGGGTTTTTACTAGAGTTTTCTTGTTTTAATACCCAAAAATAACTAGACCATCCTCTGATAACAAACATAGAGATTCTTTCTTTTGGCATATATTGTGAAATGATTTTAACCATAATTAACCATCAAATAAAAACCAAGTATTGTAAAGTCTAGTGTCTTTGTAGGACTAGGAACAAAAATATAAAACATAAAACCAAACTAAAAAAATATCATATTTTATCTCCATAATGAGACCCAAACATTATTTGAGCTCTTAAATATGCATATGATAACTTTGGGAATACATGGAAAAATGGATGAGCTAAAAATCCCAATAAGGAAATAAACATGAGAATAAATCATAACACATGAGTCAGAAGGCATGCCATGATAAACTAAAAGAAATGGGAGATGAATAATGTTATTGAAGCACAAAAAATATAATATGGACTCATTCTCTAATGGAAACATAGGAATGTGGAAGAAACAAATAAAAAGACATAAACATTAGTCATGAAGAACTACCAAGACTAGACTACATGGAAGACAAAGCCCCATAATGAATTAGATTTACTCCCAAATCCCATACATGATGACTCATGAGACTAAAAATTACCCAATTAATTGGATCTATATTTGGGAACACCGATCATAACTTGTTCATTAATATTTTTCCACACGAATAATCATGTTTAAGGAATAAACATAAGGGTCACCCATGTAATGAAATGGTCATCGTAATCAGGTAATAAGGAATAACCAAAGGGTGTATCATAATAGAATCAATGAAAGATGGGATTAAATATTTTTTGGAAAATTATGTAGTAAAAATAATAAAAGATCATAAATAAATATGTCCAACTGAAATTATTACATAAAAATTTTGTTTAGGAAACATTATAAATGAGAAACTTTAGTGCGGTTTAAGGGAAAATATTAAAGAGTCTTTAAAAAAGATAAATCCATAATTTTTTACATAAAAATAGAAATTTAAAAAGGAATTTTTTCATAATAAAATGGATTATTATTTAAAAATAATGGTGGATTAAAATAGTTTATGTAGTGTACTTGAAAATGGTTAAGAAATAGAGAAGTTCCCTTTAATCTGGCTTGCCTTACAGGAGGAATAGAGAAGGGAACCATTTGAAAAATATATTCCCCCATAAAATAAGGATGAATTAGAGTATATAAATATGTTTTTAACATATAAAAATATTTTATATGAAGTGTATAAGGATAAATAAAAAATATATTTAGGTAGCGAGAGAGAATTCACAACCCAAATGAAAAATGGAGGTTCATAGAGATTTCTTACCTTATGTCAGAAAGTGTTCTTTACCTACACTTAATGTATTGGATAATCAAATTATATTCATTAATAATTTAATTCATAACATATTAAAACTATATTTTATTCATTAAAATTTAATTAAGTTCATTTTTGACCATTTTAATGGGTCATAATTTTTAATTTTGTTATTTCGGGTGCATTCGTTCCATGATTTTCTTATCAGTTTCCTTGAGTTAAATTATGGATGTTCTAATAAAATAGAATAAAAAGTCATGAAGTGGAATTATATGATATTTATACATGTGCATAATTTTTAATGGTCCCATATATCATTTTTTTTACTTCTGGTATGATGATGATTCATTAGATAGATCATTAATGATAAAGCTTTAGTTTGTTTTGGCGGGTTTTCAATCATCACGAACTAGTTTATTTTAATTATTTAATATTTTGAATATTTATTTGTTACAGAACATGAAAAAAGTTATAATATATATTTTATAATCTTTTTAAACCTTTATAATGCTTTTATGACCATCCATGAAGGCGGAAATAGAAAATGATAACTCTTTATCCATGAAGGTGGTGAATGGACACATCACATATGATGTTTTTATTTTTAGAAGGAAAGGAGAAGAGAAGTGAAATGATGATGGATGTTACATTAACATAGTAATATTAATTTATTCCAGTATATATATTATAATGGATTTATTATGTGTTTTTGTATATGGGATGTGAGGGGAGGATAAGAAATAAATAAAAATTAATAGAGAAAGAAGGAGGATTTTACCTCTTGAATGTCATATCCTTAAGAACCTTTTTAAGGCACTTGGGTTTGGTCTTTGGTGAGACTAAAAAGACCTAGATATAGGGAATAGGGTTTACAGATTAATTGGAAAGATTATTAGAATGCTCCAAATCTTATAATGTGTGAGGAGAATAGGTGGAGAGTGATGGTATTTATAGTTCGAGGAGAGGGGTGTTTTGATTATTTTATTCATTTTTTATTATTTTGGATAAAGACTATCAATATTGTTTATTCTTGGGACTATGTATAGTAAATAGTTAATGTGATTCTAAACTAATTTGTTATTACATCATCAATGACTTAGAAATTCATTTATTTGGCTTAAAATGTTAAATACTATAAATTACCATATTTCACTAATCACCAAAATTCAAATATTTTAGAAAAATAAAAAAAACAACAAACCACCATTTTTGAGGTGAATATTTCAAAAATAGACTCTATTTTTTGATAATAATTATCTAAATATGTGAAATATAGTTTTTAAATAAAATTATCATTTATTAAAAAAACAATTTTAATATTATAAATGATTTTATGAAACCTAGAAAAATTAATTAATGACTGATGAAATTATCATATAATTATAAGACTACAAAATATTAGTTTATGAATCTATTTTATGAAAATATTTTTTTAAAATTGTTTCATTAATTTTAAACTTGTAAAAAAATATTTACGACTTTCAAAAATACCAACACTTAATTCAATATTTTAAAAACAATTATTTACTTACACACTAATACAAATATATCATATTCTCATTTATAAGATTACTAAATTTTATTTATACTTTCAAAGGTTAGGATACTATTATATTGGCAGGGATACTATTTTTAATGTCCATAATACTATTCCAACAGTTATGTTACTATTTCATTGATATAGGTTCCTTACATTATATAAATATCACTTATTTAATTCCCCACTTACGAGAACAATATTTTTATTGGGTTCTCTATATGATGTATTTGATTTATAATATATAAAATAATTATATGAAGGTAAATTACTATGATAAAATTATGGGTCTTTACATATTCCTTATGAGTGATGGTCTTAGCATGAGAGATGACATGAGATAAGGGAACCCATGCAAGGGTTTATACTATAGTGTGGACTAAAAGACCCTGGAGGTTTACCCATTGTTATGTAACCCCTGGGAGGGTTTGGGTGGGAATGGTTAGGGATAATATTAGGCGACACCATAGAACTGAATCAATGGTGTGAGTTTGATGTGGCTATAGTGATGATGGAAGGTTTTGTGCCTTGGATTCCATTCTTAGAGATGTGTGGCAGTTTATGGATGGTGGAATACCAATGTGTTATGGAATGGAGTTCTAGGGTGGATGTGTCACGAACCAAATCTGGTCACCGCCAAAACTGGCACCAAACCCAGCCTGTGACAAGGCCCGAAGGGCATTCCCGATCCCCACACACTGGTACAAGTGCCCAAGTATCATAAAATGAGAATTGGGAACAATTTACCCGAGTTTATAAACATAAAACAACAAAAGAATCCAATAAAACAAATCTGGATTTTTCAAACCAAACAATCCTTTACAAAAATTCAGAACTGAATTACATATTTTAAAACAACTCAATAAGACTATAAAAAAGGTAAAAAACCAAAAGGAAATATCCCAAGAACCCTCATTTCAAGGGGCATCGCCCTCAAGCCATCTCCACAAGACTTCACCACCAAGGACCAGCTAAAAACCCGAACCAATGGAACTAAAAAATTGTACCCAACCTGAGAAAACAAAAATTAAAAAGTATACTTACACCCAAAGGTGTAAGTAGGGTGTGATACAATGCCCAGTAGGATACCACCACAAAGAGATTCCATGCGATAGACATTCAAAGATGAAAAGCATGCAAGTTTTCAAAAACATGTAATTTCTAGTTACAATTTCTAAAATATGAAACTTAAAAAAAATCAGTTTTCAAGTGGGCTAATTTAAATAATCAAAAAATTTAAAATAAATTCAAAAGCTACTGAATTTTCTAGAAAAATATACCATATGCCTATGGTAATTATAAAGGATCTAATGAGCATAAGAAATAGGAAATAACCCCTAGGGACTAGCTCATTGTGGGTCCCAGGTACCTCATATATCGGTGAGAATAACCCTAAAAAATATCCATTCTTGTGAAAAATCCACTAGTAGGGAACATACCCATAACCTAGTGTTCCCCAATCATCATCATCATATTTTAGTTAGAGTTTTTAGCATCAATCTTGCTAAGTGAAACCGAGGCCAAACCCCATGGATTCGCTAGCATACAAGTACACGTCCAGCAACATAGATACCCGGGTTTTCCTTTTGTGCTAAAACAAGTTAAACAAGTCAATAAATATACTTTGTACATGAAAATATCATTTCCATATCACAAATTCACTAAAAATACCACATGTATACCACACAAGTCACAAAAGTCCACTTTTCATTCAAATTGATTTTGAAATCTGACTCACACCAAAATAGCCCACAACACTTTTCACATTTCTTTAACACATCCAAAAATACTTTAAAATTTCTTTATAAAACATTACAAGACATTATAAATCACATAACAGCCCACTCAAATATCATATAATACCTCTTTCATCAAAAAAATACATTTTTCACAACACACTCACACAAAACAGCCCACAACCATGTTTTGCAGCACTCTTTCCATCTTCTAAAATGTTTCAGAACTTTATAAAACATTCTAAAAATATATTTGACTTCTTAAATAACCACCTTACCTTTCAAAAACCCAAATTAGGTGAACACCCCCCCCCCCAAAGTACATATATGCTCTTTTACCTACTTTGTTTAACCAAACAAAACATTCACAATTTTCATAAAACCAACTCAAGGGGTGTAACTATGTCTTGCACACAAAACCCATTTCAAAACCCACATTTAAGACCAAAACCATACCAATTCCTATCCAAAACATAATTTTCATCCCTATATAAATTTATAAAACCACATTCAAATGTTATAAAATAACCTTGAATAATACAACAAAAGATACAAATGAAAACACACATTTTCATAAAATGATCTCAAGAAGTATAACAATTTTTTAAACATAAAACCTATTAAAAAACATTCTTTTAGGACCACATGACACTAATACATTAACAAACTATAATTGATAGGCCAAAGAAGATTTAGTAAACCAATTCCATAATTTATAAAATACACTCAAATAATACCCCATGAGTTACAAATGAAAACACCTAAATTCAAGTTAAAAAGAAACTATAAAATTTAACACATAACCAAATCAATCATATACAGTTTTCGCACCACTCCCAACATATTGGTAATATGAAAAATGAGTAAATACAACAAGCTAAATCATCAATAATTGTTTACACATGGAACCTGTAAGAACCAGGTTCTTATTCTTGAGGTACAAGTTTCTTCGGTTCTCTTTTCCTTAAGTGTTTTTGAGAAAATAAGGAAAATGGGGGAAAAATAAAAAAATTTGTTGGTACATGCTGTGTACTTTTCCACACGCCATGTACTTTGGGCGTGTGGGATGAGTACACAGGGTGTGTAGCCATGCTGGCGATGAAAGGTGTAAAAACCGACTACACGCCTTGTAGTTTGTATTTACATGTCGTGTAGTCAGTCGACAGGAAAATAGTAAGGTGGTGGAAGCAGCCACCAGCTGAGTGATAGTACATGCCGTGTAATATGAAATACACTCCATGTACTCATGTCGACAGATGAATAGTGCTGTGGTGGAAAGAATCCACCAAAGGAACATTTAAAAAATGAAAAGTACACACCCTATACTCAATAGTACAAGCGGTGTAGTCTATTTTTTTTTGTCTTAAATGGGTAGTAGCCTCCTCTATTCATAGAGGAATCTTAGAACGTCGGAGGATCTTGGGAGAGATGGCCGGAGCTTAGAGGACCTCCCGACCGCACACCGAGAACCCATTTTATGCACCGCCGATCTCCTTGGAACCGCACAGGTGAGTTATTCCTCCTCCTTGCGTAGTTCTTTCCAATTCTTCCTATATGGAAAGTTATTTGAGTTTTAACGAGGTTATGTTCACCTCTGATCTACGTAGTTCTTAGAGGATTCTAGGAGTGTCGTTCACCTATACCGATCCAGGGCGATCGAGGTAGGTGGTCTGGTGTTTAAATTCCAACTGCTATGCGTTTTTGTGTACCATTGTGCTATGAACCCTTGTTGGGGTGTCGTGTGGATGAGGCCTTGGCTGTTTTAAATACCTATAATTGTATACGTAATTAAATGTAATTGTAAACTGCTGTTTGGGATCACTGCTTGGATCCAGGACCACCACTAGGGTGTGTTCCTCTGTTTAGCCGTTTGGCCAGGTTATCAGAGGGTATACCGTAAATTTTACCATGTCTTAAATTAACTTGAGAGGAATTGTATATAAATTTCTTGTTTATATGTTGTGCATGGCTCAGTCACTTGTTTAACCCGAGGGCAGTGTTGTGATTATCCTGTGGGAAATTCACTGTTGAGCCTAATGGAAACTTCTTTCATTCCTGTGGGGAGTAGATTCTGTGACTATGGGAGACACCTCGTACGCTTGTGGGAATTATTAGATATGCCTATCGGCAGATTACTGTGGGTTTGGATTCTCTTTACCTGAGGGTAAGGGTTTGCATGCCTGAGGACACTGGCTGTTTACTTAGAAAATTCACCATGGAGATGTCTTATTTTGAATGGTTGAATGAATATTAAAGATGGAAATATAACTGGTAAAGTCAGTTACTTTGGAGAACTGCTAAGTTTATTGCATTTATTACTGCACACTACTGTTGCACATTTACACTGAAATTTGGGAACGGGCTTTTGGTGGGTGCCTACAAGGATTTATTTCTTACACCCTATTTGGGTCATGTCTTCGGCCCAAATAGACTATATTGCTGCAGGTATGGATAAAGGAAAGGGTCCCTATACAGGTACATGATTGTTGCAGAGGAGGAGGATAGAATGGGACCGAGCTTAGGCTTGCGATGCTGCTGAGTTCATGTTGCACTGTTTTGTTTTGTTTTGCTATACCTTGTACTTTGAGCTATATTATATTGTATTGTATTGAAGTGTATCCTGTTCTAGATGTTTTTCCTAGAATAGTGACATGCTGCATTTTTTATACCAATATGACTACTGGTTCTCTTTTACTTCGGTTATCCATTTAGTTATATTTTGTTCACTGCTTCCGCTGTTGTATGCTATTTATATTTCTTCCTCTGTGCTACATTTTAAATAATGAGGGCATAATTTCCCCACTATCAGACCTGGGCCCTCACTACTAGTTGGTAGCCTCTGGAATTTGGGGAAATGTGCTTGAGTTCATGTGACAAACTCGGTCTAGGCCACCCATTGAGTGGCTTTTGAAACCGGGATGTTACAAAGTGGTATCAAAGGGGTTCTTTTTTTTGATTTTTTATTTGGAGCCTTACTCTGGGATAGGAAGGAAATGGTAGTTTGTAATAATCTATGCCGGAGAGTATCTAACCTGTGTACAGTGAAATCCATTCTACATCATATTTTTTTAATTCTTCTGATTTTTCAAATTTTACAGTTGACTTGATTTTCACCATTGGGTGACACACTTGTGATTGTGCTGTTTATATTTTATCCATGAGTTCTATTTAGTTGCAACCCAATAAGATGAGGGTATTCCATCTCATGCATCATTTAGACACATTCTAGAAATCACATGCCATGAATAGTTCCATGCCATGTAGGTGCATTAAAAATTTCATGTTGTTGTGATAGTTGTTGTGCTAGAAAAATCATGATGTTGTGATAACTACATTGATAAATACCTACTATGTGATATGGTAGTTTTGTGTGAGTCTATTGATAATATGGATGCCAAATTTTGTTTTTTGGGAAGTATGGGCCCTCAATGACTGGAATTTGGTGGATCATTGACTTGTTTACTTGTTTATAACATGTATAAGATTCCAAAATTTGATTCGCGGGGAGTATGGGCCCTCACGGGTCGGAATTTGGCACTTAGGTGTTGTTTTTCAGTATATTCTGGGTTCTAGAGTAGTTTCAGAGGATAAATATTCATAAAACTCAAGATACACGCCATGTAGTTCCTTGGACACATGTCGTATGTTCTTCTGTTTGAGAAGAAAAGAAAAAATTTTGAGTATATGTCGAGTACCTGCAGTACACGCCGTGTAGTCTTTTCCCATGTCATAGACCGTGTGGGAGGGGACACAGGGTATGAAGTGTCTTAGGGAATCACACCATGTAATGGATGTACACATCGTGTAGTGTTGACCCAGAGTCCTCTGTGTAACTAACAACACGGATGGCGAAACCCTAAGACATACATGTCGTGTCCACTGTGGTCCACGTCGTGTAGTCTGACCTGGGGACCCGACTGTGTAGCTGACAAACACAGGTTGGTGTTACCTATTCTTGAACACGCCGTGTACCTGTGGGACACACTGTGTAGTCCATACCGGTGGGAGACCATGTGGACTTAGCCGTGTGGATGGGGAAACGGTGGGGGGGGGGGGTGTACACGCCGTGTGCGGGTGTAACATGTCGTGTGGTTTCAGCCGAGTAGTCGTCCATGTCACGAATGACACGGGAAGTTGGAAATTAAACCATACACATCGTGTAGATGACATACACACCGTGTATTATTGTTCAAAGGGAGCCGTGTGGCTTAGCCGTGTAGAATGACTCGAGCAGGGAAGGAGGATTCAAGTACACGCCGTGTATTTAGAAGACACGTCGTGTTTTTAGGGTGTTACACAGCTTGTTTAAGCTGGAGTATACTCCCACGTGAACGGCTTGTGAGAACACGCCGTGTAGTATTTATACACTCTGTGTAGGCATGTTTTTTAAATTTTGAAAATTTTCTTTCTCAGTCTCTTTATTTTCGGTCTTTGATAATCTTGATCTAAGGTGTGCGTTTGACCTTTTAGAGGCATGCCGTCGAGACGACCACGTGTTGTTCACCAAGATAGAGATAATGATTATACTCCAGAGATGGTAGGCCGTGGGCTACCAGTGGATCCTCCAGCAGAGCTAGATGTAGCGCCAGCCGTTATACTAGAAACAGGCGCGGATGCGCAGTTCTGTGAAGGCTTCATGCGGTCATGCATACCTTTCAGGGAGCACTGCCATCTGCCACATCTATGGCTGAACTGACTCGTATCTTCTAGAAGTAGTATCCACCTACGTTTTCAGGGGATGGCGGACCATAGGCTGCGGAGTCTTGGCTAGATTCATTGCAGACTATTTTCGAGCATCTTGAGACGCCTCTAGGGTGGATAGTCAATCTTGAGACTTATATGCCGCGTGATTCCGCCAAGAGGTGGTGGGATGTTACCTCTCAGATAGAGCATCACAGAGACATGGCATGGGAATATTTTTCAGACATCCTTCTATGAATTCTTATTCCCATAGACTCTGAGGGAAAATCGAGCCCGAGAGTTAATGAACCTATAGTAGGGCGCTATGTTGGTGATGGATTATTCTACTCATTTCACCGAGCTTCAGTGTTTTTCACCCGTTCTGGTGGGTGACGAGACGTTGAGGGCTAGATGCATTGAGTATGGACTTCAATATGACATCCGAGAACTGGTGAATGTTTTTAGGTTTCTTATAGTACATGCTATTGTGAACCAGGCACTGATTACCGAGCGGAACCTGTGGGAAGCTAGTCATGCAGGCTAGGGCGGTTTGGCACTAGTTTCTTGTAACATTTCTACTGGTAAGAGGAAGAGATAGATGGACTTCTATCATGGTGGCAGTACCAGCCAGAAGAATGCTTCAGGTGGCCAGGTCATGTGCTACCAGTGTGGTAAAGAGGGGCACACGAGACCATAGTGTCCACGTGACCCAGTGGAATGCTGAGATTGCAGAAGGATGGGGCATCTGTAGCACTTTTGCAGGTTGTTTCCACCAGTGGCTAGTGAGTGGGGTTCTGTACAGACTCCGTGTGTGGGAGGAGGACCAAAAACATCTTACCAGTCGGGAAACTGGAATACGTCAGGGCGTACAGGCAGAGATGGTGGTCGTGGCCATGGTAGCCAGACACCAGGATCTCGGAGGAAAAGGGTGGGACAGCTCAGGGTAGCCAGGCTGTGTCATAGGGTCGGAACACTGGGCAGGCATATGCAATGCAACAGACTCAACAAGAGCAGGATCCCGGACCTTCTACCGTCATAGGTACTATTCTAGTAGCTTCTATTTTATCTTTAGTACTTTTCGATATGGGTGATACACATAGTTTCATATATGTGCCCGTTGTGAAGATCCTTGGGCTCTGGGTTTCTTCTTATTCTGATGTTATGATGTTAGACACTCCGTTGGGAATTAGAAAGACATGTGTGCATCAGTGCAAGGAGTGAACCCTTTTAGTTGGTGGGTGTTACTTTATATTGGACCTCTATGTCTTAGAGATGACAGCTTATAATGTCATTATCAGGATGGACTGGTTGGTTTCCTTTCAAGCCTTTATTTACTGCTATCGTCGCAGAGTGTGTTTCATGTCACCAGAGGGAGGAGAGTTTCTATACAAGGGTGAATGGGATGATCTGGTGAGTCGAGCTAGACCAGAGCGTCATGGGCGAGGTGGATTCACAGCCCAGATTGCGAGTTTATATCTGGATGACCAAGGAACTTGTCAGAAGGATTTCCCTCCAGTGGTTGATCGTTTCAGGGATTTCTTCTCGGATGACTTTTCAGGTCTACCACTGGAGCGTGACATGGATTTCTCTATAGAGCTTATGCCAAAAGCAGCATTGGTATCTATTCCTCCTTATAGGATTGCTACACTAGAGTTGCAGGAGCTCAAGAGACAGTTAGAGGAGTTATAGTCAAAGGGTTTTATTTGACCTAGTACTTCTCCTTGGGGTTCTCTAGTCCTCTTTGCGAAAAAGGAAGACGGTACCCTCAGACTCTGTGTGGATTATCGGAAGCTGAACCATATGACGGATAAGAACCAATATCCCTTACCAAGGATTGATGATCTTTTTGATCAACTTAGTGGAGCACTAGTGTTCTCGAAGATTGAATTGAGTTCAGGATATAATCAGCTGTGCGTGAGACCATCAGACATACCACTTACAGCCTTTCAGAGTAGATATGTTCTTTACGAGTACATGGTTATGACTTTTGGACTCACGAACACGCCAGTAGTTTTCATGGCTCTGATGAATCGTGTGTTCCATCGTTATCTGGATTCTTTTGTGGTAGTATTCATGGACGACATATTGGTGTACTCTCACACTCGACATGACCATTCCACCCATATTGAGATCGTATTGAGTACACTAAGAGAGCATACGCTATATGCTAAGCTCTCAAAGTGCCACTTTTGGATGGACCAGATTCACTTCCTGGGTCATATCATCTTAGAGGTAGGAGTTGTAGTAGAACCAAAGAAGGCAAGATAAGTAGTTTCCTGGGAGCATCCTAAGAATGTGTTTGAGATATGGAGTTTCTTTGGGATGGATGGTTACTACAGACACTTCATCCCGGACTTCTCTCACTTAGCAGCGCTATTGAAGGGTTTGACTAAGAAGGATATGAAGTTCATTTGGACAGAATCATGTGAGACAGCCTTTCAGGAATTGAAGGGAAGGTTGACATCAACACCAATCCTAATACTCCCAGAGCAAGGGGAGAGCTATACAGTTTACTATGATGCATCAGGTATTGGGCTAGGTGCTGTGTTGATGCAGGGTGATCGGGTTGTTGCGTACGAGTCTCGGCAGTTGAGGCCATATGAGAGGGATTACCCGACACATGACCTCGAGTTGGCTGCAGTTGTTCATGCATTGCGATGTTGGAGAGATTTTCTATTGGGAGATAATTTTGTGGTTTTCACCGACCAAAAAAGTCTCAAGTACAACTTTACTCAACGTGACTTGAACCTAAGACAACGAAGGTGGGTTGAAAACCTTCAGTCTTTTGATTTTGAGCTTGCCTATACACCTGGTAAGGGTAACATAGTTGTTGATGCACTGAGCATGAAGTCTTAGTTACAGGCAGTTCATTAGGCCAGTGGTGAGTGGAAGATTATGGATTTATTCTCTAAGATGAATTTGGAGGTGTACGACATTCAGGGGAAAACCTATCATTCATCTTTAGCTCTGACTTCTACCCTCCTGGATATAGTAAGGATGAAACAGCTATCTGATTCAGAAGGCCTAGTTCTACGGGAGTCGGTGGCATGTGAGGACCCTCCTCCTGGTTGGACAATAGGAGATTATGAGGTACTACGTTTTCATGGACGAGTGTGGGTTCCAGGGGATATACGCAAGGAGTTGATGTGTGAGTTTTATGCTTCATCTTGGGCAGTTCATCCTAGAGTTACCAATATGTACCATGACTTGAGACGTCAGTGTTGGTGGCTGGGTATGAAGAGGGAGATAACTGGATTTGTTACGAGGTGTTCCACCTGTCAGCACGTGAAGGCAGAGCATCAAAGGCCAACCAGACTGTTACAACAGTTACCCATTCCACAGTGGAAATGGGATGATGTCATGATGGACTTCATGATAGGGTTTCCAAGGTCACCTTGTGGAAATGATGTCGTGTGGGTTGTTGTGGACAGACTCACAAAGGTAGCTCACTTTTTTCCGATCAAAGAGACCTTTAGAGTTGAAGAGTTCGAAAAGTTATATATCTGAGAGGCCATACATCTTCATGGGGTCCTTCTTTCTATCATTTCAGATAGTGAAGCCTGTTTTACATCTCGTTTCTGGAAGAGTTTTCAGAGGACACTAGGTACACAGGTGCTTCTAAGCACATCTTACCACCCTCAGACCGATGATCAGTCAAAGTGTACGATACAGGTGCTAGAGGACATGTTGCATGCATGTGTCCTAGACTTTGGGGGATCTTAGGAGAAGCATATACCCCTAGTCTAGTTTTCCTATAATAATAGTTTTCAGGCAACTATTGAGATGTCACCTTACAAGGCTTTATATGGTAGGATATGCCAATCACCTTTGTGTTGGATGGTGGAAGGTGAGGGAGCTTTACTAGGACCACGGCTCATGCAGGAGACTTCTGAGTAGGTCCAGTTAATTCAGAAGCGGATGGCTACCGCACAGTCTCATCATAAATCTTATGATGATCATCACAAACAACACTTAGAGTTTATGATCGGGGATCAGGTTTTCTTGCGTGTTTCACCAAGGATGGAACACAGGCGTATCCCGAGATAGGGTAAAATTTCATTGAGGTATGTGGGGCCATTTGAGATTCTAGAGAGAGTCGGTCCGATTTCCTATCAGTTTCAATTACCACAGATGTACCGGGACTTTCACAACGTCTTCCATGTATCTCAGTTGCGCCGCTATCATTCAAACCCATCTCACATCTTTTATCCAAAAGAGGTTGAGCTTTTGATAGATGTGTCCTTTGAGGAGCATCCAATTTGTATCGTGGATAGGGGCATGAAGGTTCTCCGAGGCCGGTCAGTTCCTCTCGTATGAGTTCTATGGTAGCATGGCCGAGTACAAGACAAAACGTTAGAGCGGGAGACTGACGTACGTGCTCAGTGTCCAGAGATGTTCTAAGCTTTATCTTCACCATCCTTATAAGGGAAATTCAGGGACAAATTGCTTTAATGGGGGATGTTTGTAATAACTCGGTTCTTATTCTTGAGGTATGAGTTTCTTCTTTTCTCTTTTCCTTATGTGTTTTTTAGAAAATAAGGAAAATGGGGGAAAGATCACAAATTTTGTGGGTACATGTTGTGTAATTTTCCACATGCCATGTACTTTGGCCATGTGGGATGAGTACACAGGGTGTGTAGACATGCTGGTGATGAAAGGTGTAAAAACTGACTACACGCCATGTAGTTTGTATTTACATGCCGTGTAGTCAGTCGACAGGTGAATAGTAAGGCGGTGGAAGCATCCGCCAGCTGAGAGATAGTACACGCCGTGTAATCAGAAATACAAGCTGTGTACTCATGTCGACAGATGAACAATGCTATGGTGAAAAGAAGCCGCCGAAGGAATAGTTAAAAAATGAAAATTACACACCGTGTACTCAATAGTACACGTCGTGTAGTATGTTTTTTTGATTAAAATGGGCAGTAGCCTCCTCTATTCACAGAGGAATCTTAGAAATGTCAGAGGAGCTTGGGAGAGACGACCGGAGCTTGGAGGACCTCTCAACCGCACACCGGGAACCCATTTTCTGCACCGTCGATCTCCTTGGAATCACACAGGTGAGTTCTTCATATTCCTTGCATAGTTCTTGACAATTATTCATCTAAGTGAACTTATTTGAGTTTGAACGAGGTTAGGTTCACCTCAGATCTATATCATTCTTGGACGATTCGAGGAGCGTCATTCACGTATACCGATCAGGGGCGATCGAGGTAGGTGGTCTGGTTTTTAAATTCCAACTGCTATGCATTTTTGTGTACCATTGAGCTACAAACCCATGTTGGGGTGTCGTGTGGGTAAGGCCTTGGATATTTTAAATATCTAGAATTGTATAGGTAATTAAATGTAATTGTAAACTGCAATGTGGGATCTCTACTTGTATCCAGGACCACCCCTTGGGTGCGTTCCTCTCTTTAGCCGTTTGGCCAGGTTACCCGATGGTATACCGTAAATTTTATCATTTCTTAAATTACCTTGAGGGTAATTGTATATAAATTTCTTCTTTATATGTTGGACAAGGCACAGTCACTTGTTTAGCCTGAGGACAGTGTTGTGATTAGCCTGTGGGTAGTGCTCTGTTCAGCCTGAGGGCAACTTCTTTCGTGCTTGTGGGAAGTAGATTAAGTGTTTGTGGGCAACACCTCATATGCCAATGGGAATTATTCGATATGCCTATGGGTAGATTCTTGTTGGTTTGTATTCTCTTTACCTAAGGGTAAGGGTTTTTGTTCCTGAGGACACTGACAGTTTACTTAGAAAATTCACCATAGAGATGTCTTATTTTGAATGGTTGAATGAATATTAAAGATGGAAATATAACTGGTAAAGTTAGTTACTTTAGAGTACTGGTTATTTTATTGCATTTATTACTACACACTGTTGTTTCAAATTTACAATGACAGTTGGGCATGGGCCTTTGGTGGGTTTCTACTGGGATTTATTTCCCACACCCTGTTTGGGTCATGTCGTTGGCCCAAACAGACTATATTGCTGCAGGTATGGATAAGGTAAAGGGTCCCTATACAGGTTCATGATTGTTATAGAGGAGGAGGAGAGCATGAGACCGATCTTAGGCTTGTGATGCTGCTGAGTTCCTATTGCACTGTTTTGTTTTGTTTTGCTGTACACTGTACTTTGAGTTGGATTGTATTGTATTGTATTGCAGTGTATCCTGTTCTGGCTGTTTTTTATAGAATAGTGACATGTTACATTTTTCATACATATATGACCACTGGTTTTCTTTTACTTCGATTATCCATTTAGTTATATTTTTTTCTCTGCTTCTGCTATTGCATGCTATTTATTTTTCTTCCGCTCCTCTAGACATTGACATATGAGGGAATAGTTTCCCCATTATCAGACCTGGGCCCTCGCTACTAGTCGGAATCCTATAGCATTTGGGGAAATGTTTTTGAGGTCATGTTACCAACCGGGTCTGGGGGACTAGTTGATTTGCTTCAGGAACCGGGATGTTACAGAACCACCTACCTTTGGAGCCAAAACCCTTGATTCTTGGTGGGAAACCTCAACCGCACATCCGCAGCACCACAAAGAAGTGAAAACAAACCCTAAACCATAATATTTCACAAAAAATACCCCAAATAAGACCCTAGGTATGAACCCTAACTTCTCGACACTCTATAAATATTTGAAATAGGGAGGAAACCCTAAGGAGAAGGAAGGAATTGAAGAGAGAAACACTCACCCAAAACAATCTTGAAGAAAACGACCCAAAATCCACTAGAATATGTATTTTAAAATATATAAAAATTTATGTTAGTTTCGAACAAGGATGAGGAGTTCATGTAGGAACTATAATGGGGGAAAAGAGTAAAATTAGAAGAAATTATGAAAAGATCAATTTACCTCTTCAAATCTGAGCGATTTGTGAAATCCAGAGACGTTTCACCCAATTTCTCGATTCTATTGAGCTCCGAATTGGGGTATGAGAGAATGGGGGTGTGCCTTAGGTATGTGGGCTCAGGTGGGAGTTATAATCATCAAAAAAACATAAAAATAGAATGAGTTATTAAAACATTAATAATTAATTTTAATCCAGGAAATGGGATTTCTGGTAGGCCAAATCCCTTAAATAAAAACTAAAATCCACCATTATTATATATTTCTAAATGGTCCAAATTAAATGTTCGGTGCTCATAGGTCAGGTGATGACTAGTAGTAATTGTAATGGATGACAAATGTTTAAAAATAAATGACTCATAAAGGAATCAAAATTAATTTTTAAATCTTGAATTAGGCTCACGGTTTGGCCCAATTCAGGAAAACTAACCCATTCCTCCATAAAAGCTTGGGAAATCCCCAAAAAAAGCATAAATTAAAATTAAATGAAATTTAACTTTAAAATAATACATGTATGTGTAAATTCTCCCCAAAATAAAAACCTTCCATCCCTGAAAAGCTACAAAAAGGCTAGATACCAAAACCAAACCCAACCGATAAACCAAGATGTACTTCTTTGCCAAGCTTTGCCCCCAAGGGACAAAAAACCTCCAGTGAATAATTAAGGAAGGATTAATCTTACAACCCAAACTTACACAACTTTCTTTAAATGATCAATCACATTCATAATTTATCCCAAAAGAAAACTCCTCATACACTATCCGAACAAGACTCAAGAAATTCACCCAAACGAACAACAACTTCGAACAAGGTTACACTTACCTTACCTTAACTAAACCATTGGGAACTCTCCAATACCAACATTTACTGAAAGAAGATGTTGGTAGATAGATAGTTCTGAATGAGACTACCTAATTCCAAACCATGACCATTGATAAATATGAGCGATTGGTATGGGGGAACACAAATAGGCACCCCACTATAAGAGACAACCTATATTTTTTTCGAGATATAATTAGGACACTAACAGGGGGAGTCCTGAACGGACTCCCTAGTACAAAGGGTAGAATTATATTAAAATTTTACCAAGGAATTTAAATGATAATAATAGTGGTTCTCCAAACCATAAGAACCAACCATCTTAACCGACCAGCATGGGCCGATACAGAAAGACCCCAAGTAAATTAATGATTTGGGAAGGGCGTAGGGTTAGTCCGCACAGTTTGGGAAACTATGCACTAACTGTAAAGATCATTATCTCTAAATGGATTCCTAGCACATGAGCACTACTAATCGTGCACAAACTATGTGCTCAACCATGAAGACACCAGAGTTTTGAACTATTACCCTATTTAATACTAAGGATATGACTTTCTACAAGGTTTTAAATGATCCTGGGATTTCCCCTGACTACAAGCCAACTTCTCTCTGAGACCTATGGATGGAGCTCAATGATTGAAGCATCTTCGGCCTCACAGTTAGGATTTGGAGACCCCATGAATGAGAATTCTTCTTTCGGTGCAACCAACAACTACACCGCAATCCCCGATAAGATTTCCAAGACATAACACATTCCAAAATCAATTTATCCCAACACGATATTTCACTAAAACAAGGGCTTAGAAGATGCACACACATCACACCTTGTTTCTTCGAGTGAGAAACAATAGAAGTAAAGAACACCTATAATCACCTTCCTCTAAAATGGAATATTTTAATGTTTTTCCAAGGGATACATTCTCCCAACATAATAGAGACTCTCATAGGATTGCACGACTTTCACCTTTATGGTCAATCGAACACATGAAATCACAAGGCACCACCAAACATTTCCATTGTGACTGATATAAATAATACATGGAGAGGGACCTTATAAAACATCCCATAACAAAACATAATTCTAGAAAGTGGCCACAATATCCTCTCATGACCAGATTTCCCACACTGGTAGTTTAACATAAAATCCTTCTTTTAAGAGACTACGAAGGACTGAGAGGACCTCTTAGACACCATCTAGATACTCATCCATGCTAACAACCCCAGACCACTTCCACCTTTGACAAATCAAGAAACTTGATAAGCTAAGGTCTCTTTCAACCATCCATGATCACTCTCTTGCTATAAGAGGATACACCAAACCATGAAAGGAAACGGTGTAGACTCAATATAAAAAGCTGAAGAAAATGATCTGTTATATTGATCAACTAGTGGGTCTTCAAATGGAGAAACAATCCGGGTTGCACTTCAGTTGTGCACTAACCCTTAATGGGGGTAAATTATCCAACGATTGAACCCAAGGACCCAACCAAGATGGTCCATTGGTCAAGATATACCACAAACCAGATCCAAAAACATGATGGGAACCACCGTAAAGGCATCCAAAAACATTTCATAGAAGATACCACTAACCGGACCTTCTACAGAGATTACCGACCAAACACAAACCCAAAACACAGTTCAAATAGGAGGGGTTATTAGACTCAAAACATCCAACACCATTAACATTTTCAAAAACACATAATACACACCATCCTAAACTAGTCATCAAGACATCAAGTTTTTCCTTTAAAATCATAATTTCTAAAATAACCGGTTCAGTGGTTAGCGTATCCACCAATGGTACCCCATGGGCCTCACACATGCATGTTTCTGTGCCACATCAGGAACCCACCTCATATCCATCCTAAAACTCATCCAGTCATACGATTAACCTTCCACCAACCAATATAACCCCATTCATTTGGTTGATCATGAAAATACTAAAGGTTAATATAACAGCTCATTCCAATTTTCAAAACCCAATAAAAATCAACCAATACTTCCTTTTACTCAAGACCGCTAACCATAAAATTGAATAAAAATTACCACATAATTTTTTTTAAGAAAGGTGAAATCATTCCAATGAAAACTTACTTCCAAGTTATTCATATAAATTTAAAAACATCTCATCCCATTAAAAAACCTTTCAATAGTTTAGAAAACTCTATTGGAAACACTTTTTCAAAACCATCCTTGACATAGTTCATGCTTTTAAAAGAGGTGCGAACACACCATTTTCCAGTCCAATAAAATTTTGAAAATTCAGTTATCAATTTTCAAAAATCTAAAAATTACCTTTTTATTAGATAATTATTACACAAAAACTTTATGATTCTTAAAACCAAGTCGTTCTAAAACCAAAGTTCCACGATTTCACAACTAAAGAACAGAAGACAATGCGGGAGGAAACTAGTTTCAGTGGGTGACTTGGACATATGGTTGGTGGCCATATTCCAATCACTTAACCATCCCACAGAGTTTTCTAGGGAAATATCCATAGCTCCGCATGGGTTGTCAGAACCTGTGAGATCACTGAGACCATTAACCCAACTCTATTTTCATTTCCACTAATCATCATCAAACTAAGAAAATCAAAGGACTCAAAAAAGTCTCGACTTCCCCTGGAGACTTGAATCCATTCATGAGGTTTGGTGATCATCCACAATACTCCTAAACATAATTCCAAGTCTTGAAAATCCTAACCCCAGACTATCCTGATTGTTCCCCAAATAATACGACCCAAAGAGAGTGAAACTCCTCTGATACCATTTTGGCACGAACCGAATCTGGTCGCCACCAAAACTAGCACTGAAACCAGCCTGTGACAAGCCCCGAAGGGCATTCCCAATCCCCACGGGCTGGAACAAGTTCTTTGGTATCATAAAATGATAATTGGGAACAATTTACCTGAGCTTATTAACTTAAAACAACAATAGAATCCAATAAAATGAATCTGGATTTTTCAAACCAAACAATCTTTTAAAAAAAAATCAGAAATGAATTACATATTTTAAAACAACTCAATAAGAATATAAAAATGGTAAAAACCCAAAAGGAAACATCCCAATAACCCTCATGGAAAGGGGCACTACCCAATAGCCATATCCACAATACTTCACCACCAGGGACCTACTAGAAACCCGAACCATTGGAACTAAACAATTGTACCCAACCTGCGACAACAAAAATAACCAAGTCTACTTAAACCCAAAGGTGTATGTAGGGTGTGAACCAATGCCCAGTAGGATACCACCACTAAGATATTCCATGCAATAAACATTCAAAGATTAAAATCATGAAAATTTTCAAAAACATGTATTTTCTAGTTACAATTTCTAAAAGATGAAACTTAAACAAAAATTAGTTTTCAAGTGGGATAATTTAAAGAATCAACACTTTTAAAATAAATTCCAAAGCTACTGAATTTTCCAGAAAAATATACCATATGCCTACAGTAAGTATAAAGGATCTAATGAGCATAAGCAATAGGAAATAACCCATAGGCACTAGCTCGTTGTGGGTCCCAGGTACCTCGTATCTCAGTGAGAATAAGCATAAAAAATACACGTTCTCATGCACGAGCCACTAGTAGGGAAGATAACCATAACCTAGTGGTCCCCAATCATCATCATCATAGTTTATTTAGGGTTTTTAGCATCAATCTTGCTAAGGGAAATTGAGGTCAAACCCACGGATTCACTAGCATACTAGTACACGTCCACCCACCTAGATACCCGGGTCTTCCATTTGTGCTCAAACAAGTTAGACAAGTAAAGAAATATACTTTTCACATGAAAATATCATTTTCATATCAAAAATTCACTAAATAGCCCACATGTATACCCCACAAGTCACAAAAGTCTACTTTTCATTCAAATTGATTTTGAAATCCGACTCACACCAAAATAGCCCACAACACTTTTCACATTTCTTTAACACTTCCACAAATCCTTTAAACAATTTTTATAAACCATTACAAAAAATTATAACTCACATAAAAACCCACTCAAATATCATATAATACCTCTTTCATCAACAAAATACATTTTTTACAACACACTGACACAAAACAGCCCACAACCATGTTTTGTAGCTCTCTTTCCATTTTCAAAAACATTTCAGCACTTTATAAAACATTCTAAAAAAATATTTGACCTCTTAAATAACCACAATACCTTTCAAAAACCCATATTAGGTGAACATCCCCCCCCAATATACCTATACACCATTTTAATCACTTTTTTAACCAAACAAAACATTCACAATTTTCATAAAACAAACTCAAGGGGTGTAACTATGTCTTCAACACAAAACCCATTTCAAAACCCCCATTTAAGACAAAAACCATACCCATTCTTATCAAAAACAGATTTTCCAGCCATAGATACATGTATAGAATCACATTCAAGTGTTATAAAATAACATTGAATAATACCACAAAAGATACAAATGAAAACACACATTTTCATAAAATGATCTCAAAAAGTATAACAATTTTTTACACATCAAACCTATTCAAAACACTTATTTTTAAGACCACATGACACTAATACATTACAAAACCAGAATTGTCATGCCAAAAAATATTTAGTAAACCAATTCCATAAGTTATAAAATACACCCAAATAATACCCCATGAGTTACACATGAAAACACCCAATTTCAAGTTAAAAAACAACTATAAAATTTAACACTTAACCAAATCAACCATAAATAGTTTTTGCACCACACCCAACATATGAGGAATATGAAAATGAGTAAATACATCAAGAAAACTCATCAATAATTGTTTACACATGGATCCACGTACCTTTTGAGTCAAAACCCTTGAATCTTGGTGCGAAACCTCAACCACACCTCCGCCGCACAACAAGGAAATGGAAACAAACCCTAAACCATAGTATTTCACAAAATATACCCCAAATGAAACCATATTTATGAACCCTAACTTCTGTACACTCTATAAATTTATGAAAGAGGGAGGAAACTCTAAGGATAAGGACGGAATTGAAGAGAGACACACTCACCCAAAACAATCTTAAAGAAAATGACCCAAAATCCACCAGAATCTGAATTTTAAAAAAGCTAACAATTTAAGGTAGTTTCGAAAAAGGATGATTAAGTCATGTAGGAACTGGAATAATGGAAAAAAGAGTAAAAATAGAAGAATTTATGAAAGGATCAATTTACCTCTTCAAATCTGAGCGATTTGTGAAATCCAATGAAGTTTCACACAATTTATCGATTCTATTGAGCTCTAAATTGGGGTATGAGAGAATGGGGGCGTGACTTAGGTAAGTTTTCTCATGTGGGAGTTGGAATCACTGAAAAAACATAAAAATAGAATGAGTTATTAAATAATTAATAATTATTTTTAATGTAGGAAATGGGATTTCAGGTAGGCCAAATCCCTTAAATAAAAACTAAAATACACAATGATTATATATTTATAAATGGTCCAAATTAAATGTTTGGTGCTCATAGGTCAGGTGATGAAAATTAGGAAGTAAAATGGTTGAAAAATGTTGAAAAAAATGAAGATGTTATTAAGGAATAAAATTTAATTTTTAAATATGGAATTTGGCTCACAATTTGGCCCAATTCATGAAAACTCGCCCATTCCTCCATAAAAGCTTGGGAAACCCCCAAAAAAATCATCAATTAAAATTAAATGAAATTTTACTTTAAAATAAGTCATGTATGTGATAGGATGTACCCTTGGGGATATGTGTTGTGTGATATGAGGATATGGTGTTTATCATCTCCAAAAAATATGTGTTATATGTGAATGTGGGTTTAGGTTCCAAGGCATACTTGTATATCGAGGTAATGAGGGCCACATTCTTGTTTTGGGTAGGGGATGTAACCACTTAAGATCTTGTGATATGATGATTCCAAGTTATCTATAGCTCTTTCTATATGATAGAGATGTCTCTAGGGTGGAATTCCCCTTGCGTAGGTATTCTCATGGTTCTGGGGTCAGACGTGGATACCCCTGGGCAGGATATGATGGTTTCAACTAAGATAAAACCCGAGATAGATTTTGAATCTAGATTATTAATTTCCCCTTAGGTGATGTGTTTTATTCTTATAGAGAATATGGTACTAGATTAATTAGATATAATCAATCTTTATTATCATCATAAAACCTAAGGGTTAACGGGAGATATTTATTTATGCTTCTATAATGCATTTTTTATTTATCTAAGCTTATCACACATACATAAACTACTTTAGTAGTTTTGTATGTGATCCCCTTGGTTATTCCACACTAAGTTTTACTCATACCCTACTCGGGTGGATAAGAAAGTTGGGTACCTGAATTGATTTCACCGATCACAAGTTCTGTTAAGGCAGAGGCCCAAATTTGCATGACCGAAAGAGACAGAGTGGATGAAATTTCTTGACTAGATATGATGAGGCTCATAGATAGTTGTACATCCTCATTTTATTGTTTTGTATTTTATTTATATTAATATGAAATTGACCATTGGTAAATGAGTTTATATATCCCTGTATGAATGTGAGTCAGTATGGTCGTATAGTTTCACATTATATATATATATATTAGTTTTTTATTTTTTTATTTATTATTGTGGATGTTTTTTTATTTATATTGTATTTTACTCTAATATGAGGGTATAGTCTCCCAATGGTGAAACACTTGATTCTCACCACTAGTTGGAAGCCTCTAGTATAGAGCATAGTGCACCTATGGTCATGTCGCGACTACTGGTTCGAGCATAAGTAAATGTTTTTGGGGAGGTGGGTCATTACAATGTTTATAAATGCATCATTTATATTTTTTCTTAATATTTTGGAAGATAATAGATTGGTCATAAAATAACATATCATAAGTTGTGAATGTCTTTATATTGGTGTGTCACAAACTCTTTTTCTGATGAAAAGTCCTGGATACCAAGGATATGGGATTACTGTTCTTGGGTTCCAATTTTATAGTTTTATGGTTTCACATAGCATGATGCAACAATGGTTAAGATTTAAGATCAATTGGTTTTTGGGTCTTGTACCATTGTCAAAAGACCAGTGTATATGCATGATATTTGTAACATATGATTAACATGTAATACATGTGTCTATTTTTTTATTTATATCACAAATTATAGATGGTTTAACTATTTAATGTGTCAAAAATCTTATTCGGTGTTTTAACACATAAATTATTAGTGACATATAACTTTGAAGGTTCACATTTTTTTTCGATGATAGGTCATGTGGACTCTATAGAGGGATACTTCTTGATGGAAACTATTTTGTCCCTCTTAGAAGGGATATATATTGGCCTTAGTGAGTTGGTGCATGAATTCAAATCCATGAAGATCAACCACTTATAGTTAATTGTGATTATGGTTTTTGAAATAAAATAGGTTTTGTTTCTTAATTTTTAGGAAACTACATATATGGTTTTTTCTAATATATCTTCTTAGTGGAATTGTAACCAAACTGTCTGTCTATGGTAATCGACACAGATCATCCTGGGATGATTCAATTATATGATGATATATTATATTTTCTTCCTCAAGGGGGTAGTATAGTTTGTAGATGTTTAGTGAGGATTGGATCCTTAGTTTGATGATGATTTGTCATGTGATTTCTGATGTGTATACGTATGTGAGAACACTATAACAAGTTTTTGGAACATGATTTTCCTAGTCATATTTGATATAGTAGAAGCGATCTAGCCCTATGATATGTGACCATGTGATATGTGGTTTATGGGATAGGTGGGAGTGTTTAGTAACCTTAAGATGTGACTTTGAATATTCATGCATCAAGCATTATGATTAAATTGTAGAGAAATTTTATGTTTTTACTGAAATGAGTTACAATATTTTATGGTAACCAAATTGAGAGGGTAACCCATTTGGGTGGGGGACTTGAAAGTGAAAAAAGAAAAACATGGATTAACTAATAAATTTGCCTCGTGATTTTGATTAAAAATCATAAAATAGTCACACAACCCATAGACCTAAATGTTTAGTTTCTTGTATATTATCTATATAAATATATTATTTTACAACACTTGGAATTTTTTATCCATAATCATTCTCTTATATACCCTTTATAGACATCTCACATGATAAACACATCTTCATAACCCAGTGATTCAGAATAAAAGAAATAGCTATTCTCAAAGGCTCCACATGGGAAAATGCATATGATAAAGGATTAGATCATAAACATGAAATAAAATATTGTAATGACTTAAATAACATAATAAAATCTCAAAAGACCATGGATAGTAATCATAAAACCTTATGGAGTAATATAATATCATAAGAAGATAGTTAAGGAACCATAGAATAATTGAAATGGATTAAAGGATATCAATAATCATAAAACATGTTATCATGATATAAAGTTGAATAATAATTTAAATGTAATGTCTAATAATGAAAACATAGCATAACATGATAAAATAATTGAAATAGTGGTATAATCATAAACATAAGATTTCTTATCCTTTTGAACTGGACTACTCTCCAACCCGTTCACATGTAAAATTGTGAGTATAGGTTAACGCCCACACACTCACCCTTTGTTAAACTAGATACTTGTTATCTTGTTCAAGATTAACATAGTGAGTATATATTAACTCCATCACATTCACCCTTTATGAACCTAGAAACATTATAACCTATTCAAATATAAAATTGTGTGTATATCTCAACACCTTCTCACTCACCCTTTCTGATCGTAGTGGTTTTCTAGCAAGTTAATATAACATTTATATCTCATTAGATATAAGTATTTACCCAATGGATTCATTGTACATATACGATCTAGCCATCTCAAAATCCATACATTTATGTGCCAAATTAAAAAAATAATCACATAAAAAATAAACCATATAAATGAAATGGATTTCACGGGATTTCCAAATCACCACATTTAAAAAAAATGAAATAAAATGTGTTTCATAGAATATCCAAAGTTAAATCCTTTTGTTTTCATAAATAACCCATGGTCAAAAATAATAAAAAAATTATTAAAGAATAATATTGGATGATTTAAGAAAAATTAATCCATTGAAGATAGATAATTTGAAGATAATGAAAAAAGTCATAGAAAATAAATTTGAATTTATTTTTGTATTCACCATTTTTAAATAAATGGTTATAATTATCTTTTCAAAAAATATAATATATTATTAAGAAAAATAAAAATAAATAGTTTCATGGAAATTGAATTGGTTCTAAAAATATTTTCCCTAAAAATAGAAATAGAAAATCGTTTAAATGGTAAATTCTTGAAAAAATGTTCAAATAAGAAATTATATAACTCAAAGAAAGGAGTCCAAGTTACCAAGTCCCTTACAGATGCCATAATTCATTGATCAAGGAAAATAGAAGAATTTTGAAAACCATATTATGAATATTTCAAAATATAATATCCATCAAATACATAATGGTATTAAAAATTATAAGATGAAATACATTGAATATGTTTAATCTTAAAATAGTCCTTATTAAGCTTTCAAAAAGGGGAAGTGAAAATACATTGAAAACTTTTAATTTTAAAACTATTTTAACAAAGTGAAGGGGAAAAAGCGACAAATATTTCAAAAATTGTAATTGAAAATAATTTTAAAACATTTAATTTTAAAAATAATCATTAATAATAGAAATATACATAAGGTTTATCAATTGGAAATTTTGAGTGGACAATAAATCTTTTTATTTTGGATAGATGGAAATACTTTTTTAGAACATTGAAATACCCTTATTAAAAACCCACAACATTAAAAGAGTATTAAATTTTACTTTTAAATGAGATAAAAAATCATGAAAATAATATACAATAGTCCATATAATCTTTATAAAAATATATTAGAACATTGGTTCCAATGTAAATATGGGAATATCTAAATAGATCCATTGGTAATAATGTGTGTTATTCTCACGAGTGATACACTTTTATTTTGGAAAAAAATTTAATCATTGACTTTTGTATAGATAAATAGAAAAACATTACCGATAAATAAATGTTTAAATATAATATAACACCATAATAGGTTATAATATGTTAATATTTAATGATTATAGTCAAATAGGAGTGATTATTACCTAATGAAGAGATTCAAATCATGGAGATCCCTTACTACCTTTGTAACTTCTGAATAGAAACCCCGTGAGAGTTATAAAATTAATTAAATATTGAATGTCATGAATTATAATTTAATTGAGATACAACATAATAATGGTGTTGTATTAACAACATTTAAAATTAAATATGATGTTTATCATAAACATCTCTGAAGGGATTCAAATTTGAGAAACAAACTGTTACAAATTGAGAAGTGAATGAATTTGAAGAAAATGTAGGGTACATTGTGAAATAAAAAATTATATATATATATTTTCCAAGGGTGATTTATTACCAAATAATTCATTTTTTAAGTATCTCTAACCCATCAAATATACATAGGTGAAAAACATGAAATCATGGGTCAATAAAAGTGAACTTGAGACAACAAACCATGACCTTGATGTCTTGGATGGTTGATGAAACTATAACCTCATGTGAAACTAATATATCTGAATGAATATCCAATTTAATATCCTTTCACATAAATAATACCATTTTATAATCATTTTTATAATTATATATCATGAGTACATTAATTAGTTATAGAGTATTATGACCATCTGGTGATAATAACAATAATTGTTTTTTCTCATGATTAATAATTTTGATATCATTACCCATGATTTTATTACAAATTAAATCATAATATATAATTTAATATTATATATAATATACCTTATATTGATTTAAAATTTTCTTATTACATCCCATATGAGTTTTGGTCACATTATGTGAAAATCAAATTGATAACTTATTTCAATAATTTTAGTGAATAGGGATTTAACTTTAATAATAAGTTAAATACTTAATATAATATAATAATAAGCATATAATAATCATAATTTACCTAAAATATTATAATAATATTATTTTTAAGTTCCCATAGTAATCCATAATTATATTTTAAAACTATTTTTCATGTACGTGGTCAAAATGAGACAAATTTGAGCACACTTTAACTTGGTTGATTATTACGGTTTATAAGGTAGTTATTTCGAAAAAAATATTGTTATAATAAAATCATCATGATATTTTTATTATTTTTTATTATTTTAAACCATATTTAAATATTTTTGGACAATTTATGAAAATCTAAAAAAAATGAAAAATGTTTCAGCATAAAGGTGGTTAGCTGCATGTACGCATGATTAGTGTTCCCGTTTCTCAATGTGTGAGTGGGGGTGATGGTTGATATTAAATTGAAATTTAACAATAATTGTTATATGTGATATAACAAATTTATTTATCAAAACCATTATTAAAACCATACATTAATGGAGGTAATGAAAAACAAAGGATGACGCTTCGTGGAGGCAGAAGTCCACACAACACACTCATGATGTTATTTTATTATTCTAAGTGGATGAAAATGAATAAATAAATGTTTTGCACATAATATAAAAAACATTTATGTATAAAAATGATAATTAAGTCATGATATTATTATAATTAAAGGATATTTTTATGATTAATTTTAATAATAAAATATTAGGAGGATATACCAATTAAATTAAAGACTTTATTTTTCTCTTCGATGTTTCCTTGAAATTAACGGGCATAGGATGACTCTGAGTGAAAAGGGGATTATGTTTTTGTGATAGGGGTATATTGATATTATAATGTAAGATTTTAATATTTAAATTATAATTTAGGTTTATCTTTTAATGGTGGCAGTGGTATACTTTTATAAGGGGAAACAAGGTCACTTTTGGAAAAACTCATTATTTTCAATATTTTTATGAAGGTATTAAAATATAAATATTTTAAAAATTTCCAAATTTTAGTGTGATTCTTGTATTTGGGTTATCAAAGAAAAATCCATCAGTTTTTTCACAATTTTTAAACATGTTATATAATTTCTACAATTATGTCTTTACATTTTACATTTTTACTTTTAAAATAGGTAACTTTTTTAACTATGTGATTTTATATTTTAATATACATATAAACTAACTCAGATAACCAAATTTAGGATTTAAATAACTAAATTTATCGTCAATATAATATAATTAAATTCATTAATAATATAAACTTAATTTTTAAATTAAAAAAGATAATGTGTAGAAAAACTGGTCGAATAGAAAAATGACTTTCTAACCATTATCGATTTGTAATCTTATTTTGTATTTTTTATTAATTGAATGAGTATTAATATATTTAATTTTTGGTTTATAAAATATATTAGATTCCATATTTAAGGTATTTATATTTAATTTATTTGATATAAATTCCATGATATTTAAAAAACAATAATATTAAAACATTTGTTCCACCATTGTCAATACAATTAACAATAATCCTAATAATAGGAATTTTATACTCAAAAATACCATTTTCTATATTAAAAATATTAAAAATTATTATTTAAAATATAATAATAACTTTAACATGTTAAATTTCTATGTATAGGGACATTAATATTAATGTTAACACATTTAAAGTGAAATAACATATTTTTTGAATAAATTTATTTTTAAGAGAAAACATTTATGATTAAGATATAATTAACAATTACATTGAATCTAATAAGTTTAAAATAATAATAATTTAAAATTTATAAATTTAACAATAAGTTAAATCAAAACATTATTCCATCAATTTATAATTAATTAAAAAAATTAATCTAAAATCAATTTTGATTAAATCTATATTTAAATTTTAAAAATGTTGAGAATAGATTTATTAATTTAACCTAGTAGTTTATAATTATTTATTATAAATTAAAAAAATATTATATTTTAAGTAATGGTTTCAAATGATTTTAATGTTTTTATATAATAAAAAAATTCATAATAGTGATGAGGTTAATAAAATCCGCATTTTTACTATTCATCTGGAAATCAATTATTTTATAGAAATCTAAAAAATTCACCCTAAGAATTTTTTTTTGTATGGAATTAAAAGATCAATGATAATTTTTAAAATTTAAATTATAAAACTTTTAAATATAAATTTTTTAAAATTAAATATACAATATAAATAAAATGAGTTTTATTGAAAATTTACTTTTCATTATTAACTTATATTAATTTCATTCTTTCTAATGGAAATAACTTTTAATGATTTAATATATTAGGGGTTTTATAGTATTACTAATAATTAATTATTAATATATATTTTTTATTTTACTTTGGGTGTATCATGTGACATAAGTTATAAAACATTGTATATCTTTTCAAGGATCCAAAATCTTAGGTCGATACATTCTACCACCTTTAATAAATTACATCTGCACAATTTTCATTATCACTTACCAATGAAGATAGTTAAAGGTATGCATAATATTTATATGAATCAAGAGTAAATTTAAAATTGGGTATTAATTTTAAAAATTAGAGTGATACTTTAAAACTCTTTTATTTGTCCTAAAAGTTGTATCCAAACATTGAGTTTATTTTATTACCATTAGATTTAAACATCCCTCAATATTAAGTATCATAACTACGTATAATGGAATTAATTTTTCTAGATTGTTCACAGTCATCATTTTATAGATATAAGATATTATGTTTAATTGAAATATGAAACATGATTTCCCTTTTTTTTATTACTATAGATTCTAGGTGGTGATAACCAATACATTTACAATATAACATTGAAATTTTTAATATGATGGATAATATGTAGTTTCAGAAGCATAATACATAAACTTAAAATTAGGATTCAACAATAGTATAAGATAATATCAAATCATTATGGTGATCATTTTATTCTCTTATAAAACATCTTAGGCTTTCAAGGGTGGATATAACTAACTTCCAATTGGATATACCCAAATCAAGAGTGGATGGTAAGTGTACATTTTACCCTTCCTTTTAATTTAAAACTTTCAAAAGTAGGGTTAACATTGGATTTTCCTTGTTTTCTTGGTTAATTAGGATTATAATGTTTTCTATACTATTTATCTTCTGAGTTAGGAAAATTATTTTCATAATGCCCAAACTCTAAAAATTTAAGGCATTGTACATTCTTCACCACTATTTTATGGGCCAAATTAATAATATTAGCTCAAAAATAATGATCTTGATGGAGAATACTTCCAAATTTGAAAGAGTTTCTTTTTTCATCTGAGACATTCATGTGGGTACTTCTTCCCACATTTTGGATAGGTAGGAATTTGAATATTTTTTTCCTTCATCATCTTGGTCACCTGATATTGTATGAAACATCATCCTTGTCTTCATTGAAGAGTTCATATGTTTAAAAAGATTCATGTTATTAATCATAGATTGAGATTTTAATGTGAGCCTGACCATAATGTTTTTAGTTCTAGCTTCTATCTCACTTGGTTTCTCATCACTATATTTTCCATTACTCCCATTATTAGTTTAGTTTTCCTATGATCCATCCACTACTAAAACCCAAAATTTATATATGTGTGAGAAATATTTAAATTATAATGAGATTAAGAAAAAATTAACCTCAAAGTGTGTTACATTTTGAAACCATCAATCTATCATTTAGTTCAATGTAAATTATTCTTGGTTCAACCTAGGTATCATTAGGTTGGGTTCTATAATATGAATCTTAATTACTAAACATATTAAATCCTTTATAATTGCATCTAATGATAATGTGATTAATCAAAACATATATCTCAGGTTTGTCTAGCCAGGTTGGAATTCTTGGCCCACTCATCGTGCGTCAGTGTGATGATTTGATCAACCCTCAAACAACCCTTTCATGGGGATTTCCCCTAGGTGAATCTATTCCATAGTCGAATCCACTTTCTAGAATCTATCAAATGATGTATTTCATGGAAAACCACTTACCTAAGGATTTACCAATATTTTAGAATTTCATTCAATACATAGACTAGTCAATAGGGTTTTCATTAAAGTTCTATAATCTTAGAATGAAACGAAACTTAACTAATCCTAAAAAAACTATACCCATCTATGATACAAACTGAAGTGACCCAAGACAAATATGGATTAAATAATACATTAATCTCATGATTTTGATAAAGAATCTCACAACATTGACACAAAGAAATGATATAAAGGTTTAGTACCCTATAGATTATCTATATAAACAGATTATTTTACTACAATTAAAAATTTTTATCATTAATCATGCTTCTCTATACCCTTTCAATAAATCTCACATGATACAATCATCCTTATAATCTAGAAAATAGAACCATAAGAAATGATTGCGATAAAACTCTAAATAATTAGAAATAAATATCATAAAGTATTTGATCATAAAAATTAAGGACATTAAGATAAAGATATAAATAACATAATAAAATCTCACAATGCCATTGATTATAATCATAAAAATTGATGGAGTAATGCAAGATCATAAGGAGATAATTAAGGAAACATAAAAGAAATGATATGTCTTAAAAAAGTATCAATAATAATAACAAAATTAAATGTGATAAAAAATATAATATTACATTAAAAATAATGAATAATCATGAAAACATGGTATGACATGATAAAAAACAAGAAAATGTAGAAAATCATAAACATAGGATTTCTTAACCGCGAGAACCTGGCTACTTTACAATATATTCAAATATAATATTTGAGCTAAGATTAACACATTTACAGTCACCTTTTTTGAACCTAGAAACTTTCTAACCCATTCACACATAATATTATGTGTATATGCTAATTACATCACACTCACACATTGTGAACCAAGTGATTTGGTGACCAGTTCACATGCAATTGTGAGTAGATATTAATTCCTTTACACTAGTCCTTTGTGAACCTAGTGACTTTCTAACCTGTTCACATAACATTTCTATCTAATGAGATATAATTCATTACCCTATGTGTTGGAGGTAGATTTAGGTCCCACCATTATAATAATCTATATATTTATGTTCCACATGAAAGCAATACCGACATCATAAAACAACCCATATAAATAAAATGGATTTAATGAAATTTCCATATCGACACATAAACAATCCATTGAAATAAAATGCATTTTATAGATTATACAAATTTAAATTATTTCATTTTCATTAATATCCCATGGAATAAAATGGGTTTAATAAAATAACCAAATAGAATAATAAATTAACATTTTGAGACTAAATACAGGATCCACTAAAATAATTACATAATAATATAATAATATAATAAAATATTGAAATAGAACTCCAGAGAGATAGATAATTTGATGAGAATGAAAAAAAATCATAAAAAGGTAATTTGGAAACATTTTTATTCACCCATGTAAAATACATGGTTATGAATCTCTTTTCGAAAAGTTTCCTTTTTTATCATGAAAAATTAAAAGAAAAACGTTCCTATAAATAGACATATTTAAAGAACTATTTTCAGTTGAACTATAAATATAAAATCTTTTAAATGATAAATTATTTTGAAAAAAAGTTAAATAATAAATTTTATAACTCATAAAAAGTGTTTGAGTTACAAAGTACTTGTAACAAGTAATTATCTATGGATAAATGGAAAGATGAGACTTTTGGAAATCTAATTATATAGAGTTCCAAATAAATGATCCAAAAAATAAATGATGTTTTTAAAAATGATAATTGAAAATAAATTTTAAACTTTTTCTCTTAAAATAATACTTATAACATTTTATGAATGGGGATGTGAAATTTGATTGATAAATTTTATTTTTAAAAAGAATATTTAATAACATGAACATGGAAAAGAATAATATTTTTCAAAAATTGAATTTAAAAATACTTTTAACACTTTTAATTTTTAAAAATAATATTTAAAAATAGAAAAGGTCACAATGGTTAATAAATGAAAATGTAGAGTGGATGATAAAACCATGTATTTTGGAAGTATGGAAGCACCTTTTTAGCACATAGAAATAACAATATTAAAAAACAACAACATTAAAATAGTATTAAAATTTTCATTTTAAAATAGATAAGTAATTATTAATATCATATAAAATATTCCCTATTAACTTTCCCAAAAGTGAGGATAAAATTAGTTTGACTAAAAATATAGGCACGACAGAAAAATCTTTTGGTAAGAATGTGAGTTATTCTTATAAAAAATACACATTTATTTTAGAAAATATTTTAACAAATAAATATATATTAATAAATAAAGTTATTTACCTTGAAAAAAAGTGTAAATATAACAAAAATCCTAATAGTTTGTAATATATCAATCTTGAAATATTATAGTCAAAAAGAGGGATTATGACCTGAGGAAGATATTTCAGTCTTTTAAACCACTCACTACCTTTAGAACATATGAATAGAAAACATATGATAGTTATAAAATTAAAAATAAACACTTAATATTTTTAAAAATAAGTTAATCATGATATAAAATAAAAATGGGGCATAATTTACACCATTTAAAAGGAAAATGGTATTCATTATAATCATGTATCAGAGGATTCAAACTTGAGACCAAAAAAATATTACAACTTGAGAAGTGAATGTATTTAAAGAATATATAGGATTGATTTTTAAATAAACATTTATATCTCATAAAAAAGTTTCTTTATGATGAATTAATTCATTCATTAGTTTATATACCACATTAAAGAGTAATAGTTGAAAAACATGAAATCATGCCTTACTGAAAGTGAACATGTGGGAACAAACCCTTACCTTACTTCATTACATAGTTGATGAAACTATAACCCCTTATTAAAAAAAACTTAATAATCTATTTCATAACCTTACACATTTATATTAACCTTTTATAATCATTATTATAATTCTTTATCATGATTACATTAATTAGTTATAGCATATTGTGACCATCATGTGTTAATAACTTTTACTATTTAGAACATGTTTAATAATTTTTATATCATTAAACATAATTTGATACCAATTAAAATATTTATATATAACATAATATTATATAATTTATAAATTATATTTATTTAAAATACTCTCACTTCATCCCATAATAGTTTTGGTTATGTTATGTGAAAATCGAATTGATAATGGATTATTTCAATAATTTTAGAAAAAACTATGCTACATTAATAATAAGTTAAATACATAATATAATACTTCTAAAACTATATAATAATACTTATTTATGTTTTATATTATTATAATATTAGTTTTTATGTTCCTATAGTCATCCATAATCATATTTTAATTCATTATTAAGTGGTTAAACTGAGCCAAACATGAAAATACTCTAACTTGATTGAGACAACGAGCCCGTACCTGAGTGTTAAGGGCTCATTCTTGGCCTCTAAGAGACCCAGGTTCAAAACCGACTGGAGGAAAAGTTCTGGGTTACTATAGTAATATTGTAGCTGGTATTGTAGCAGTCGTAACTATTCACTCGATTTGGGCCTTTAGGCCACCGGTTTGGGCCTACGTGTCTCAAGATCCTTTGGGACATCAATGGACTTCAGAAAATAGGGCCTTCTGGCCATTGAGACCATAGAGTAGCCCAATTCACACAAAGCAAGCCAAATAAAAGGATTAGAGCAACAAGAATAACATCCAACAGAAGCAGAGCTAACCAGATTGGAAAAATGAGAGGGTTTGTAAACCGCCATTGGGACTAGGAGCCGTGTAACTTTGTATAGGGAAATTCTTGCCGATCAGTAATGCAAGGTGTGGAGTTTGTCAATAAATGATGTAGAAGATGGGGAGTGGCAGTTCTAGTGGGTTAGGCCTACGGGTCATGTGTTAGGCATGGTTTTCCTCTGGGCCTTTGAGACATGTATTGTAAGTAATGTGGAGCCTTGTTCCATGGGACTACGATTCATGTACAGGATCCCCTTCAACCCTTAAAAGGATTATTATCCAAAATAAAATAAAAAAAGAATGCCTTCGGGCCATTCTGTCTTTAACTTCATTGAAATGTATTTTTAATGAGATGTTCTTTTGAAATAATATCCTTATAACATAAGAATAATTATTTATTATTTTATGTTTTTCGAATCATTTTAAATTTTTTAAATAATTTATGAAAATATAAATGAAAAAAGAAAAACATTCCTTAATGGAGGAGGTAATCTGCACGTATGCACAATTAGAATTCCCAGTTCTCAATGCATGAGAGAGAGTATAGGTAAATATTAAATTGAAATTTCAGAATCATAATTATATTTTATTAATCATATTTATTCATCATTAACACTATTAATACCATCCATTAATGGAGGCAATGAAAAATAATTGAAGTCTCTTCATGGAGGTGGTAGTCTTCGCAATGCACAAGTAATGTTCTTTTTATTTTTATAAGTTGATTAAAATGAGTAAATAAGGTTTGTACCACTAATAAAACAACATATAATTATCACAATGATACAAAATTAATTTTATTACTATTTTGATAAGATACCTATAGGAGCAGGATCAAGAATATAATTTTAATAAGAGATAACACCAACGTCAAAGACTTTTCCCTTGGAAGTTCTCATTAAATCGAAGGTTATAAGATAATAATGAATTTGAAGAGGATTATTTTTGTTTGTGATCATTATATATATAGTAAAATTGAATATTTTTAAGGATTAATTTGAAGGATAGGTTTATATTTTAGTGGAGGTAGTGGTATCCTTTTATAAGTGGATAAAATGGGAACTTTTGGAAGCACACATCAGTTTTCAATAATTTTATGACACTATTCCAATGATATTGGCTCTAAAGTGTAAAAAATATTTAGTGAGGGGTTTATTTGGGTCATGAAAGAAATTAATGTTTTTACATACATGTTTTAAACATGTTATAGGGGTTTTTACCATTATGTATTTACATTTTACTTTTTTACTTTTAAATAAGTTAACTTGTTTTTAATTATATGATTTTATGTTTTATTAAACACATAACATATCCAATATAATTTTTTTTGGTGTGATGGAAATAAATTTACCTTATTTTTAATCAATTTCATTTTCAAAATATTATACAGTTAACTTTTATATTAAATCATATAATGTTTAGAAAAATAGTATTAGTAGAAATATGAAATTTTTACCATTATGGATTCATACTCCTCTTTAATATTGATTACTAATTAAATAAGTGTTAATATGTTAAATTACATGTTTATAAATCATATTAGGTTAATTACTTTTAGGATTTAAATTTAATTTGTTTGATACTAATTCATTGATATAAATAAAAAAATAATTTTGAAATTATTATTTTACCACCATTGTGGCAATTAGCATTATTCCTAATAATCTAAATTTTATACATAAAAATAAAAATCCATCATATTAAATATCATAAAAATTATTTTAAAAAACATACGAATAAATTGTTTAAATTACCCTTATATGAATAGGGAAATTAATCTTAACGTAAGTACATGTAATATGAAAAAACCCATTTTATGAAAAAATTTATTGTTCAGAAAAAATATTGATGACTAGTATATAACTATCAATGAAAATAAAAATAGTAATTATTAAACAATAATTATTATTTTAAAATTATGTATTTAACAGTAAAATTAATGAAAAGTTCATTTCATTAGGTTATAATTTATTAAAAAAATAGTAAAAAATAGTTTTCATTAAATCACTATAAAAACATTCTATATTTTGAGAATAGGTTTATAAATTTTACATAGTTTTTTAATATTTTAATACTAATTTATAATATATAAATTTATATTAAAAGTTTGAAAAATATTTTAGTGTAATTATATAATAAAATAATTTGATAAGAGTGGTGACATTAGTAAAATTAGTATTTTCACTATTCACAAAAAATATAATATTTCAGAAAAATATCAAAAAAACACAGAAAGATAATTTTGTTGCGAGGAATTAAAAAATAAATTTTACTTTATCAAATTTAAATTCAAAAATTTATAAATATATCTTTTTAAATATAAAATATATAATATAAAGGAGCTGTCTATTTATTAAAAATTACCTTTTCAATATTAACTCTTATTAAATTTTTACCTTCTAAAGGAAATAAATATTAATGATTTACTATATTAGTGTTTATTATATCTTCATTAATAATGTATTATTATTATTTTGTGGTTTTCTTATGTTTAGTGTTTCTTATGATACAATTTATAAAACATAGTATGTATTTTAAAGGATCTAAAATGTTGGGTCGTAATATCCTTCAAGATATGAAGCTTGGAGAGATTCATCAATTTAAGATCAAATAACATGAGGTGCTCCTTGGTATATATAAGTGTAATAGAGGAGTCTTTGGATATCATAATGAAAAATACTAATGTAATTTTGGAATAAAGGTTGGTTTTAGAGGGAAGGATTGATAAGCTTCATGAACCTTTGGTTTTCAGGTGAAATTTATGATTATATAAAAAATTAAGATCATAAATGGTTGGGTGTAGGATATATAATGTATATGTATATATGTTTTATTTGGATAAATTTCTTGGGTGATGGGTGATTGTGCAGTATACCATGACATGGGGGAAATACCTTGATTTTGAAAAGAGTACCTCTAGTGAATTTCAATAGATAGGATCAACATGTTATGGAGAATGATAAGTGATTTAGGAAGGTGAGCCTAAAATGATGGGGAGTGAATTGATGTGGTTCGATTCAGATGATGTGATAGTGTACGTCTTCTTGTGTATACCTTACTATGGTAACTGGGATGATGATTGTAGTTATAAAGGACCACTCATGTTGTGGCTGGAGTTGAACACATATGGGTTTCTAAGTTCATTTCACTAGAAATAACTCATGGTGTATGTTTTTCGAGACATAATTGATGGAATTTGACCAATGGGAGCATAGCATGGGTTGTGAAAATGGGTGTACAAGATCATAAAATCATTGTTTTTAGATGAGATTATGGTAGTAAGCACTGGTTAAATGTGGTGTCCATTGACTTTTAATATATGAGTGAACCATGTGGAGCTCACGTACCTTGTTCTATGATACTCTCAGCGATGGTTATATGGTTGAAACATGGTCCACCAAACCATGTAGTTAATTGGATCATGGTTAATTATCCCATATTGTTTGGTTTTATGTTGCGTGTTATAGGTTAAATTATTGTTGATTAAATTTTGATAATGTGTTAAAGAATTTAATGTGGGTTTCAAGTAAACTTTTAATATTTTTTCTAAAAAATGAATCATATTTTTTTGAAATGGTTTTAAGCATATAAAAAACTATATGAAATTTTTTAATAGTGACTTTTTATAAGGGAAAACATTCAAGAAAAGGATTTAAATGGTCTTTATACTAGAAACCTAATTTTAGAGGTATGGAAACTCAGTTCTAGAAGTGGGTCTTCTAAAATATAATATTTAATTAAATTATTTGGTTTTGAAAATGTTTTAAAGGTGGATTTCTTGGATTTTACGAAATTTAGTGTTTTTCACAAGTGGGATTTATAAATTTAATATTTTTTTTAGATTATTTTGAATCTATTTTTTTAAATTTCATTGAATTAAAGTGTGTAGTATTTTTCCAAGGGGAATGAAAAATTTTATTTTTATTTTTTAAAAAACGAGTCCTGACTTTTAAAATTATATATTGGGGGTTTTAAAGGGAAAAGAGCTAGTTTTAAATATGCTTTCATTTTGGGGAGTTTTATAGTATTAGTTTATGATTCAGTTTGGGAAAATGTTATTTGAATTCAGTAGCATGAATTGATGAATTCATGTTTTTTTATTTGACTATTACCTAGAAAGTTTATAGTAAAGGGTGGATAGTCAGTATCTAGGGTTCTTTCTTTTGAAATATTGGTGAAGATCATTTTTGGACTTTGGTATTGGTCATTATTTAGTGGTTAAAGCTTATTAAGTTTAAAGTGGTTATATTACTTGAGAAAATTCTAAATAAATGTTTCTCTGGGGCTTCCCCATTTAAAAATCCTTAGGAAACAAAAGTTTTTCCAGTAATCATACATTTTTATGAGTTTTATGCCTCGATTTTGGTATCATCTCTTTAATGGGATAGTCTCGAGAGGGTGTTTGGGATGACTGGGAAGGGTAATTTATTTTTTAATCAGTCGAGTTCACTGAGGGTTGGTGTTTTGAGAGTTGGTCCCAGGTTATCCTCCCTTGACCTGAGACTAGTTCCAATGTCGATCTTGTTGATTATTTTTTGTTTAGTGAATTCTTAGTCATATTTTGTCTTTGTACTCTAATCAGTTGGTACCAATTTTCTTTATTCTATGTGGTAGTTATTTTAGTATATGGTTTTAGTAAGTGTATATGGTTTTTTGGGTGGTTTCTTTTTGGATACTGCTTGAGTATTTGAAATAGTTTCAAGGATGGTAGAGTTTTGTGGGTTTCCATTGGATAGATTATGTTATTTTTTCTATTTATTACTCTTTTGGGTTATCTTAGGTCCTCTATCTAAATTTACTCTTTGAGTTAGATTGTGGGATTTTTTTATTCATGCTTTACTTCTTAGCATCATTGATTTCTGATATAGTGGAATTCCGTTCATTTTCATTCTATTTGGAATTCTGGTTTCAAGTGAAGTTTGGTCAAGAAACTCTGATTTTTGATTTGGTGATGTGGGGGTGTTCTTTTTTCTATTCACCAGGTCTTAGAGATTTTGGATTCAGTTAGGACTCATTAGTTTTTATAACATGGTAGATAAATGTTTAACTATATTACTAATATAGTGGGGAGGCCAACATGGAAGGTGTTCATGGTAAACACGGTCTTCAAGATTTCTTGATGGGGTAATCCCTTATTTCCACAAAACCAGAGCCTGATCATAGTAGTTTGGTTGGTCAGGATCATGGGTTGTGTAAAGGATTCTTATAGAGATCCTGAATAGACCATGATGATTTTACATGTTGATGTTAATATTTGGGGATTGTGTGTTCCTTATATTGAGGTTTTGTTTGGATATCCAAGTATCATCCATTTATTCTTTTATAGAATAGTTCAGGTTCTATGGCCTTACAAGTGATTTATTTGGGAACTAGTTCTATTTTTGGTAATGACCTCTATATTATTTTGAGAATTTTAGAGTTTTAAGTTTGTAATGGGAAGTGGAAATTGGTTTTTTAGAATTTGAGTTTTCATGTCTTCTCTTGAATAGTAGCATGTATTTACATGTTTCTTGATTGAATGAATCTATTTTCAAATTCTGGAGGATAAAGTTTCATGTTGGGGATAATTGTAATACCCTAACCTTGATTTAGTAATTAATTTTAATTGTTTAATTATTTATAGCCTCATTTTTTTATATGGGTCCAAATAATTTTTAATTTTTGATATTTGGTATTTTCATTATATGTACATAGTTGAAACACATTTAGTATAAACTGTGCACAGATTATGTAGGTGTATCTATCATTTTACAGTTATGAACAAAACGACAACACAAAAACTCCCTCACTAAAACCATTACCATGCATGGTGATCTCGTAATCTTGTAGAGGGAATATCATTGGTATAAAATTCTCTAAAATGTATGACCAAACCATAATCCGTGTTTAGATATAAAAAAACTGAAATTACCCCTTTTCCATTAATGGAATAAAACCTCTATTGGGGTTTCTTTCCTTCCTCTTATCTATATTCTTCTATTTAGTGTCATTCATGAAGTAATCTCCCCATCCATGTGTTAGCTGCTTCCCTCCTCCCTTTGTTTTGGTCTACATTTCTTACAGTTTTTGTATGACCATCCTAGGTGAGTATTTCCTTCCCTGCACATCTTTATTCTCTATCTTTCTTCTTTTACTTCATTGAAACATAGGGTTGGCCGATCCCTAGTGTATTTTGATAGATAAATTTTTGTTATTTTTTCATCTAGAGTTTTATTTAATCCTTTGGGGCTTCTCTTACTCGATTGGGATGAGATTGGGTCTTTCACATTGAAGGAAAAAAAATTATCTTTGATTTGTGGTAGGTTACCTTATGTTTGGTACTTTGAATTGAAATGCATAATTATTTATTTTTTAGTATATTTTTTATTATATTATAATGTAAATAAATTATGGAAATGTGTTTTGATGAAAAAAATGGGTTTTGTTTCACGATTCCAAATCTTTACTCATATTTTCAGCAAGGATTTCTTTTAATAAAATTATGGTTTTATGTTTTCTTTAAAATATTGGATATCGTAAGTTCTCGTTTGGTTGCTCAAATTATTATAATAATATAAATTGAAAATGTATAAGGACGTTTTGTTCATTGACTAGAATCTATAAAGGTCAAATGGCATGTTTTAGGGTCCTAAAGATCCTTGAAGACATTTCATATCCTTTTATGTGAGCAATGTCACTTATGTTACTGTACATATATGGATATATATATAAGTACCATATTTTCACCTTATCACACATGGTTTTGAGAATATGTGCATAGGGAAAAGGAGGATATATATATATATATATATATATATCAATTTTTATATGTGTCTAAGTGTGATGTGTTATTTGGAATGTGAAATATATGGCATGAAAAGAGGGTTTCCATATGATTAATATCTTTTTCTAAGAAAATAAGTCTTATTTGGAACTTTTTAATGATTTTAGAAATGTAAGGTGCACTATAATATAATCAAGGATTTTATGTATTTTATGGACTCATTTTGATATGAGTCGAGTTTTGGTGTGATTTTAAAGGGATTCACACATGTAGTGTAGTGATGGAAGGTGTTGTTTTGCTATTTCTTTTCATTGTTATATGATTGATTTTTGGTTTTTCTACTACAACTACCTTATGTATTCCAGTTATGGGAATGGAACATCGAAATCCTGAGTATCAAGTTGGGTATACTGGAAAAAGTATGATAGAAATGATCCTCCCTACCAAGAAAGATTATGTTACAACCCTAACTAAACTATGATGAGGTGGATTGTTTGGCTTGAGAATGAGAACATAACATCATGTCTATGGTCGATCATTGTGATTTTAAGGATCCTAGGTCCCCACTATCCCTATCTAATTATGTATTTCCCATGGAACTGTTTCTCATTTACCACTATTTTGATATCACTATATTATAAATTCCCTTCTATTTGGTTTCCTTTTCATGTCTAAATGATTAAAAATAATTTTCTACTTCCCTGTGTTTTATATCATATGATGATATTCTCTTTACTATCATGATTTTACTGAGACTTTTTCTTTATCAAATTGGTCCTTATTAAAAATATATTATTGTAATATATCTTATTCTTTGGAAAATCATTTTTGATATAAAACTAGAAAATGTGTTTTGAAAGCATTATCCTGTTACATGCTTTGAAAGTAAATGGAAAACTTTATTTTCATGTATTTATATAATCAAACTAGATTTAAATTGTTTTATTTTTAAAGATCAGGATTTGGGTGGGTTTTTAATTTTGGCATCCCTACTAGGATATTTTATTCTCATTCCTACATATATATCACATTTCAAATGAAAATTTTAACTTTTCTTTTATTCTCACCCATGTGGGGTCACGGTTCTTATTTGTTTTTAAATTGGATCTTATAGTCAAAAGAAGGAAATTATGTTTATAGTTTTTTATTATTTCAATTTCTTTTATGACATCATCCAATTAAGATTTTAAAGATTTATATAGATGGGGGTAGCAATAACTGCATGTAGGACAAGGAAATCCATTGGAGGGGAATATTTTCCTTGTAGGAGATTGAGATTATAGGGTGAGGGATTATTTTGGTGCTCAATGTTGGTTACCTCTTTCTTAGTTTTAATATTAGTTTTATATTTTATATTATTCTCTAGATTATAAATCCAATGTATGAATTGGTTATGATAGAATTATATTTATTTTCTTCTTCTTTCTTTCCATATTATTCACTAGGTGAAATCATTTTCATGTTGTGCTCCTGTGATGGCCAGGAACTAGTTCCATCTCATGGGGATTGAGAACTCCCTTCAATCCTTATCACGGGCAAGATGAGGTGTCAAAAATAGGGGTGGAAAGGGTTATTTCATGACATAAAACCATTTGCAAAAATTTTTTATAATTATTTTCCAAATGTATTTTAGATAATTATTAACTATTTTCAATATTTATAGTGAGTTATTTTGATAGTTTTAAACTAGTTTCAAAATAAAGGTGTTTTTCTTCATTCTTCTCCCAAAGGTCGTCATTTTTAAATCATTTATGGTAATAAAATAGAGAAATTATATTGATTTATAAATTTCTTATATCATGCCATTAGTGTTTCTATTATGTTGTGTGAAAATGAAATCAGTGTTGGCATATTTTAGTAATTTTAGCGATCAAAGATCATGTTTTTATAATATGTTAAATATTTAACATATGAAACACCCAAGGTTTTTGGATCCATCCTCCTCATAAAACTAATCTTCATTATCATTATCATCATCAAAATCATCGTTATTTTTTATGTATACAATTTTAAATAATGTTTCTCTATTATTTAATAATGATTTAAACAAGATTATAAAATATTCCCAAGAAGATATGAACCAAAATAAATACACTTAACTCATTCATAAGTGGGATATAAAAATAGAATCACATAAAATTTAGTAATTCACTCCATATATTATTACTCACCATGGATGAAGTTCATCCCTTAAAAGTGTATAAATTCAGAGCAAAAAAATTATGAAAAAGAATAAAATCTTCCCAACTATGAAATATCTTGGATAGTATCCAACCTTGAGGATCAGTAATAAAAAAAATACAATGAAGAAGTTAACAGTTAAAAAAGAAATAATTATGAAAAATTTATAATATGAAATGAGAAATCATCCTTATGATATGAGAGTTGACTGAATAGTTGATTTGGTAAGTCTTTATATAAGAATAAAAGAAGAATGTTATGAATATATTTTTGAAAATATGTTAATTTCAAATACACTCAATGTAAACATTTTTTTTCATATATCTAACTGGTATAATAAAGTCATGTTTTGTTAGAAATTTTATTTAAAATAATATGACTCACAATGAAATAAATATATAATATATATATATGTATATCCTATATGCATAAATATTAATATTAATATTTTTAAAATATTATATGATGAATACAAAAAATTCAAATAAATATTTTTATATGGATGTAGTTGTAAAAATAAATTTTAATATATATATATATAATGATTTTTAATTATATTTTTTAAAGTGTATTTAGAATAAAAGTAATATTTCTTTTTTCAAAGAAATATTTTTTAAGTGTTATTTATTTTTTATTAATATATTAAATTTAAAAGGTTTAAAATATTATATATTAACTAACATATTAACACCATTTGATTTTGAAATTTATATGAAATAATATTAGGACTACTCAATTTTTAAAAACATATTTTTTAGGATAAAAGTGTGTTTTATTTATATATTTCATTTTTCATAAAAATATAGATTTATCATTTATAGAATCTAGATTAGATAAATATAACATTATTTTGTAATTATTATATAAAAATTATCTGATAATTAATTATTTATATTTTAATAAAAAAATTGATTTCTGGTGAATATTGAAAAATACCGATTTCTGAAATTCTGTAACTTTTATTACATTGTTATATAATAAGGACATAAAAGTTTTTTTAAACCCATTTTACTGTAAAAATATATTTTATAATGTTAAAATATTTGTTTTAAAATACTATATTTTAATCCCATGCTTATCATTTGATTAAATTTAGGTAGTGTTTTAACGAAAACTATTTTTAATCGATTTCTTTTAATAAAAATTTCCCATGATGGAATTAGGTTTTTGAATTATTTTAATTTAAATAAAATATTCTTTGAATTATAATAAAAAATTTTAAATCAATATAATTAATATCATTTATAATTTTGTCCTAAACATAAATGTTTTTCTTAAAAATAAACTTATTTGTTTATCTACAAACATGTTTTATGCATTACATGCGCTAATGTTAAAATTATTTTTTTCTTAAAGATAGAAATTTTATTTAATAAATTAGATTTAATATTTAAAATAAATAAGATAAATTATAAAATAAATATCATTTTATTTTTATTCATTTAAAATAAATTAGTTATTAAAAAATTAGTTACCTTAGTAAAATCTAAAATAGAAAACGTTAATAATATAAGAGTAAATGATTTAAAAACATGCTTAAAATATGTGTGTAATTTTTTTGAGTCTTAATAAAACATTTCCCTTAACAAAATATATTATTTTCCACTTTAGATTCACATTCCATCTGAATCATGTTCTCTCTTTTTATTAAAGCGTTATATGGTCCTAAATTACCCATCTCTTCAACTATAAAAGGAACCACCACAACTAGACCTCTCAACACATCCAAATCCATTTATTATTAACAAAAACTTGGACCTATTATCTATTAAAATGTCTCCCAATATCCAAAAAAATATTACCCTTCCAAAATATAAATCAATGGTTCTTAAAGGTGGTTATCAACAGATAACATCCAAAGAGAGAGGCAATATTTTCCACTACACCTTCTAAATTCCTTTCTACATCCACAACCCAAAAAATCTACTCTGGTAGATAATATGATAAAAATATTATTATTAATATTATTTTTTTATACTAATGTATCATCCATTTTATACCTTCCTATAAAAACATTGATAAAAAATGAAAATACCATTATGCATGTGTGCCAATTACTGCCTTCATGAATGATGTGTTGAATTTTCCTTCATTAAATTTCATGGATGGTTACAAAATGTTATTTATTAATATAATATTTTTTTATAATATGTTAATTATTCTAATATTATTAGATATTTTATTTTCTACCTTCATTGTATTCTGTAAAAATTTAAGCATTGTCAGTGTGTACATACAGACTAAATCTTCGATGTTATGTTGCTTTTATTTTATTTTTTATACTATCTAACCTTGGTAGAATAAAAAATGTATATAAAATAATGAAATTATATTTAAAAACCATTAAAATTATTTAATCATAATATTTTAAATTTCATAATTTATATTAAGAAAAAAGAAGTTATAGTTAATTTAACTCCTACAAAAGACATATCAAAGTATATTTTTGAATTTGAGTTCATTAATGGAGAATCTATTTACCTATATAAATTATATTATAATGGAATAATAAAGAACACAATTCAATAAAATTATTATATTATAAAACTTTTTTACAACACTTTTACCTTTGTCAACATACCTAGAAAATTTCCTTGAAATTTTCAGAAGAACATAAAGTAACAAACTTTAGTGGAAATGATGTAATAAATTAGTGATTCATGATGATGAAATAAAATTATAAAAATAAATATAAATGTTTACAGTTCATATAATTTTTTAATAAAAATAATTCTATGATTCAAGAAGTTAATAACAAGTGAAGAGCACTTTCAGAAATAAGGTATGGGTTTCCTCCTCAATCACCCTTCATTAAGGAATGCATTGATTTTATGTACATATATTCATTTTTGTGGTGAACATTAATCCTACCATATTTTTAATATCATAATTTATTTTTTATCGAGCAAAATTTATTTCAATTCATGATCTTCCTTTATTTGGAAAATTATTGATGTCTTCCCTAAAATATAATGGTCTTTAAAAACTCAATTGTTTTCTGGAGTTATCATGTTTCTACAATTTTTTTTTCTAATTTCATATTATATAACCTATTTATATATTTAGATATTATTTTTTGTTTTAACAATATTTATTTTAAAGTACTAATTATTTTTTAAAAAAGAAACTACATTAAGAATAATTCTCATCCTCTTAAAAGACAATTTCCACTCATTATCTATAATTTTCACTTCCTATCAATGTTTTATGTTTTAATTGGAAAGATAATTAAGTTTTATAGCATTTAATATTTATATTTACTTTATAATAATTTCCAAATAAAGTTTTATTATATTTTTTGAGATTTTAGATGTCAACAAAGGTGTTTTAAGGAATAAAAAGGATCATTCGTACATCCTTTGTGACCTTTCAATTCCATGTTCTCTTTATTTTCTCTCTTTTAAGTGGTATGATGGTCATGAAACCCAAAAAATATTTTATATATGACCAAAAAATATAAAATTAGTTAAACATACTTTATAATTATGGGGATTTACTTGTTTTTGGTTCCCTTTAAAATTATCCCTTTTATGTATCAGTGGTTTTAGGGAATAATACATTTTATTTCACCACATAGAACATCACCCCCATAAAATGTATTAAACCATGAATATATTATAAAAACCTCATTATTTTATTGGGCACCCTCTTGGTACAATTGTGGTTTAATACAAAAAATATGGCCTTTCCTATTTTAAAAATATTCTTTTCTTATTTCATAATGATTCAACAAAGTAGTTCATTTTTCTTATTTCTTATTAGAGATTATTCTCATGAAATATCTATATTAGAAAAAATGATCAATACTTATGTTTAATTTTTCAAAATATGAAAAAAATGATTTAATTTCTTATTATCTTGGTATTACTTATGATTTATCCTTCAGTTATTCCTAAAATTGGAATTATGAAACGTAATTCCTTCTTATGGGTTTGATTAGGATTATTATTTATGTATGTTTTATTTTTATTATGTTGTAAAAATATGTATGATTTTATGAATAGTGGAACCAAAATTATATATACCTCCAATGCGTTGGATAAAACATTATATGTCATTAGATTTTATATATGGGATTAGGGAGTGAACAAAATCCCCCATGGGTCTTTGTCCACATTATGTTAATGGTATTGGTAGAGACCGATGACTTATGTTTATGATATCATGCTTCATATTTTTTCCAAATGTTTATGATTTTATAAGACAATTTCTGTATTCCATGTATCCATGTTTATGATCATCCTTTTTAGGATACTAGGTTATTTCTCTTGACTCTATTATTAGGTTTTATTACAATGTCTATTCCTTCACTAGGCTTTCTAGATCACCATTTTCTTTATATAATACCCCCATGATATCTTGTGCAGTTTTAGAAAATCTACAAGAGTTATGATAAATATTTATATATTTAAATATTATGATGTTTTTATGTTTAAGGTGGTAAATCTCTCAAAGAACCCTAGAAATACATATCCCTAATATGATTTTTTTGGAAACATATGCTATGAATTAAAAAGTAATATGTGCTTAAGGATCGGGTCATTATAGTTTGTATTAGATTAATATTTAGTGTTTTTATAGATTATGATAATTTAAACATAGTGAAAAAAGAGGGATAAGTCTAAAGGACAATCCTAAGTGTAGGATAACATCCTAAAATTTTGGTATAGTAGATATTGTGTTGTTTCCATTGAAATTGAATCCTTATCTGAATAATGGAATGTGGATGTAGGATTTGAAAAAATTGTACCTAGGGGTAATAAAATTTAAGAGGGTGTGTTGCGTGGTAACTTAAAATTGAAATATTACATTACATAGATGTACATTTGTAAACCTAGTTTGGCACTCTCAGGGGATATGATTTTGTTAATCCTATGATATTTAAATAATGATATTAAGGATTGAATTCCTAGTTATTTTGAGGGATTAAGTTATGACGTAAAAGATGATCCAACTTAGTGTAACTTAGGTTAAAGTAATATTGATATATGTTGAACTAAAGAAATTATAGGCCAACGTGACGATGTTAACTGGTATAAGATTTTATAGTTGAATCCATTTTATTTTATTGATATTGATAACCCCTGTATGATGTTAAATATTCATCACTCGTGTTTTCCCTTTTTATTTTGGTGTTGCATACAATCATAAGGAACCAAGTTAAAATTGGGTGTAAAGGATATTATGATTATTACCACATTGATAAACCCATTATAATTGTAGAAGGAATGATAAATCAAGTGATTGTAGTAAATTAGATATTGTGAAATATAATTGACAATGTTACCATAGTTGAGATCCCGAGTTATCTAAAGAAGAGAAGGATGAAGACTCATAACAGTTAAGACAAATACGATTATGAAATAAGGTATATTCAACCACCTATATGTCAAAAATGTGTGAAGGTTCATTAATGAATTTTTCTTATTGAGACCCAAAAATTCCTTACTTTTAGACGAGGAGGTCATCAACTATCAAATTTTTGTGTGAATATGAAGTGGATGGTGTGGAAAATAGGAGTGGAAATCATGCACAAAAAAACTAGTAATGTTTATGTAACACCCGAGACTTCTATGTTATCATCAAAGTGATCCTTCACTACACACAACACTTGCTTCGATTTCTTTACACGCAATCGCGACCTTCCTCGATAGCTTGCGTCGTACGCAATACTGAGTTTCACTAAACAACGATATGCTATTAAAATATTATTAAAACTAGCCGTTATGAATAGTAATAACCACTTTTTGAAATTTTGAAAATTTTACTTTTCAAAATTGACTTCATTTTCGGATTCAGAATATTGAAATTAGCCTAGGGTGAAATTTTGGTATTTTTCTGAAAACTTTCAATTTTTGATGAATTGTGAAACCACTAAGTGGTAGTTAAAAAACTGATTTTTTCATAAAACATAATTTTACCACTTCTGTGAGTGGAATTTTAAAAATCCGAGACACACGGTTGATGTTAGTAAGTAAAATGTGGTTCAATGAGATGAAAATAATTTTTGGTGAATAGTAACTTTTTACTTTTATTTACCACGGTTAAAAGTAAATAGGGTAATTAAGGGTAAAAATGTTATTATTATTTCCCTAACACATGTCCTAATTCTATTTTATAAGTGAAATTCGACCACAAACAACCTTAGGAATAAAATATGACCATTTAGGCCCACTTGGATTAGATTAGGACATTTATTATTAATTTATTTAAAGAAGGGTTAAAAAAGTTAAAATCAAAGTTTAATAACTAAATAATTTTTAATATAGGGTTATACATAAGATAAATTCGACTATAAAAATTCATTAGAAAGCTAAAACGATATCCTAAATAATGATATTTTATTTTTAATTTTTAGACTTTAAATAATTTAATTTATTTATGACACAATGATGATGCAGTAATTATCTTATTAATTAAATATTGACATAATTGATGTTATAAATACCCAAATAAATATAATTTGAGACTTTTTATGAATTCAACTAATTTATAGGTTAATATGACATGTTATTATTGATTTAATTAACTTTTTTCTAACTAATCATTCGGTTATGATTTTCACAAAAATCAATTACTAAATAGTGTCAAAATTGACATAAAATAATTTTTTTAAAAAATATTATATTATTAATTATTATTTTATTCCTAAAAATATAAGGTTCGGAAAAATGATTTAGATAAGGTTATATATATTAATAATAAACAACTTTGGGTTCATTTGGCTTCTTATAGTAAGTTTATTAACCTTATAGTATAAGAACACAAGAAGACACGGTAAAAGTAAAATTATTTAACTTAATGTTAAATCTAAATAATAAGGTTAAAAGAGGAACCTAAATTTGTCTAAATTCTATTGGATGAGAGGATTGCGACCCATCCCCACCTTAGCTTTGAAATATATCAATTTTGAGCTAATAAAAACCGAATTTGACTTTATAATAAAATAATAGTTTTAGTTATTCCAAAGGTGCCCCTCTCCTCCCTTATAAAAGGGCACCTCCTCCATCTCCTCTTCACACCAATTTGAGCCTTCAAGATCGGCCAAACCCTTCCAATTTCTACTCTACACTTCCCTTGAGACATCCTAGAGGTCTTGTTCTTCTTCGAAGAACAATTTTAGTGCCCTAAAAGGAGTCTCAAAGAGGCACTTCAAAGAAGAGGTAATGTCGTTTACCGATTCTTTCATCTTTATTTCTTCTTCCACTTATTCTTATTTAGTTGTTTCATTATTAAGTAATAACATCAGTATCAATCATATAATGATATGTTATTATAAGTATGAAACAACCCCATTTCACCATCTATCCATCCTACGGAAAGAGAAATCACCGCGCGTGCGTACGTACAGAATACCGTCTCCACGACGTGGTGTAATCTATTTTCCACCACCACCATACTTGTATGGGTATAATGGTGTAAATAATGACTATATATTATTATTATAAAGTGATATTGATTCTGAAATAGTATACATACACTCAAATACAATTCCATGATCATGGGAACGATATCTTCGCACATGCGTACATACGGAATACCGTCTCCATGATGTGATGTGACTCGTTCTACATGATCTTCATTGAATAATGATTATATAAATGAATTGAATGAATGAATATGATATATATTACACTAATAACATTCTGGAAATGAGGTATCTATAACCTAAATAGAAGAATAAGAATTTATTCGACAAAACACACATAAGAACAAAAAGTAATAAACACTCGAATAACAAGTTGTAATGAAATATTAATAATAAGAAGCTAAGAATATGACAATATATGATATCATAACAATAATTATTATTCTGGAATAAGTAAATAACATTATTTAAATCATTATACATAAGGTTTGGACACTTACGAAGCAAATCGGACCTAAGGTAAGGGATAATTTTCAAATCTCATTTTATCCGAGATTTTCTATACTTTGAAATTTACTGGGGTGTATTTTATCATCCACATCCATGTTTCCTCAATATGTAATATTATTTCCATCCACCTACAATTTTTTAAATCCAATTTTACCCTTTGTTGAGTTTTTAGTAAAAGATATGAAAGGAATCTTTTGTCATTTTTCGTACGAGGTACTTTTTGACTTTTCTGACAAAAGTACGAGAAGAATGTTTTTTAACTTATATGGCATGAATGGATTTTTAAAACATTATTTGAAAAAAGCTTCCTTTAAAAGTTTTCAAGTTTATTTTTAATCTACTTCTTTTAGTTTAAAATTGTATGACATATTAAGAAATGAAAATGTTTTTGAAGTAGAAAGGATATTTTCCTCAAGAATGGAGTTCAAGTGTTTTATCAAAATTATTTTCCATCTAAGATAATAAAGGATTATGTTTATATCACTATTATTACATTGATTTGATTATGTTGTGATGGAATTATTTTTATGAATTCCTTTATCTTATATGAATTGTTTTATGATGTCACGATGTTTAAGATTCCCATTTTTATTACATGGGTTATGCTATGATGTATGGTTTATGATTTTGTGGCACACATAAGAATGGTATCATTATGAGATGGGTGGGACCTATATCTCCCACCAACACATTGGGTAAAGATTTTATATCTCATGATATAGACATGGCTGGAACGGCAGGCTAAACTGGTTCAGTGAAACAGGGCTGAAATGAGGAGTGAACTCGGTTCAGAAATGGACTTTGTCCACTAAGATAGTCATGGCAATGAGACTTGACTAATAAGAAATGATTCTCTATGATTATGTGTATATGCCACAAAGTTTCATGTTTTAAGTTATGATTATTGGGATTACATTTCACTACTATGATTTATCCCATGTTATGAAATTATGATTTCTTTTGTAGGTTAAGATTTCCAAAAGTTATGTTCTTATGTATATGATGTGATTGATATTTCTTTTGTTTACCCTTAATGAGCATTTGAGCTCACCCTTTTGTATGTTTTCTTTCCCCAGGTCAGGAAGAAGGTTATTAAGTAATATATGCCAAAATGGACTATAGATATAATGAAATAAATGGGATATAGTGTAGACGCTTTATGAACTAGTTGTTTATGTTTCCTAGTTTCTAAAGACACTATACCTATACAGTCCTTTCCTAGTTTTGTTATATGTTGTAATAAGTGTGCTTCAATTCTGAATTAATAAAAATATATGTAAATTATGGGTCTTTATAGTTGGTATTAGAGCAAATGTATAGTCATCCTTTGGAAACTAGGATGTGAAAGCCTTAGTAAGAACCCTAAGGATAAGTCTAAGCATATAACACAATATTAGTGTTTTAGAAATGGCCATGAATAACCTAGGATAAGACCATAAGTGTGAAATTTTATTCTTGATTATGTGGTTTTCCTATTATAATTAGTGTCGCTCACACTATTCTTCTTGGTTTTAGTCAATGGCTGGAACCTGAAGGAATCGTGTTAATGCGGAATGCGACGGGCAATGCAATGATTGTCCCCCTAAGCAACCAAACGTTATGGGAGCTGGAATGAAAAATCTTTTAGCCATGCTCACACAACTTTCTCAAGCTATGAATCATGCAGGACTTCCAAACGAGAAAATCAAAGAGCAACATTCTGTTGAATCCTTCATGAGATAGCGTTCACCTTCATTCAGCGGGTCTACTGATGCATTAGTTGCTGAGCAATGGATTAGAACTACTGAAAAGATATTTTTAGTTCTTCAATGTTCTGATCATGATAAAGTCATCTTAGCAGTGTATCGTTTGGAAGGTGATGTTGATCAATGGTAGAATCTTATCAAGAATACGAGGCAAAGAGATGAAATTGAGTCCATGGAATGGGACGAGTTCAAGAACTTATTTTTCTATAAGTACTTCCCTCGTATTCTCCGAACAAAGATGGAGAAAGAGTTTCTTGAACTGAAGAAAAAGGATGATGAATCTGTTGGTACCTATGAAGCAAATTTTACAAGACTTTCAAGGTACGCTTCTGGTATTATTATCCAACCTGAGAGTAAGATCGATCGATTCTTTAGTGGTTTAAAACCAAGTATTCGAAGGGCACTAGCCATAAGGGACTTTAATAGCTACGAGGAAATCATTTGATGTGATCTCAAAGTCGAGATGGAGATTGGAGTAACCCATCAGTCATATGGGTTTGATAAGAAGAGGAAAATGGAATTCAATGGAAAATCTAAAGAGCACACTAAAAAGAAGATGAGCTTTCCCTTATTCTCAATGTGTGGAAAGAAACATGGATGGAGTTGTCTTAAAGGGACAAGTAAATGTTTCAAATGTGGAAAGGAAGGTCATAGGGAATTTGAATTCTGCAATTATGGGAAGAAGATGTCTAATGATGCAAACAAAAGAAGGGATACACAGAGTGAACCTACTATACTTCAATGTTTCAAGTGAAAGGAGATGGGGCATTATGCCAATCAATGCCAAAATCCAAGGGTTGATGATGATGGTCGACGTCAACAAACTCTTAAGGCTAAAGATAAAGGAAAATCACATGCAATTTCTATCAGTGATGTGGAGTATGATAACGATGTGCTGAAAGGTACACTTACCATCCACTCTAAAGTAGAAAATGTTTTATTTGATTCTGGATCCACCCACTCTTTTATTTCTGAAGAATTTTCTAAGGATATCACTGTATTACCTCAAAAATTAGATGTTGAGTTAGCTGTGACAACCCCTAATGGCACAACAGTCGCATCAAAAGTTTATAATTCTTCTCCGATTGAAGTTTGTGGGAATGTGCTTCCTGCAAATCTTGTGATCCTTCCTATAGTGGAATTTGATGTGATTCTTGGCATGGATTGGCTTTCTTTATATGGAGCTCATATCAATTGACAAATAAGGGAAGTCACATTTCATATTCCAGATCAATCCATGATCTTCTATCAATGCAAGGATGAACATAACCTTCCAGTGGAAATTTCTTCCCTCTTATGGGTCTTGATTCCACTAGATGAAGGTTATTTATCTCAAATTGTTGGTGAGAAACTCATGATTAAGAATATGCCCATTGTACGGGAGTTTGACGGTGTCTTTCCGGAGGAATTACCGGGTCTTCCACCAAATTGTGAAGTTGAGTTTTCAATAGAACTCGTACCGGGTGCTTTGCCTATTTCAAAGACACCTTATATAATGGCCCCAATTGAGTTGCAGGAATCGAAGAAGCAACTCCAAGAAAATCTGGATAAGAGATTCATACGCCCTAGTGCATCACCTTGGGGAGCACCTGTTCTATTTGTTAAGAAGAAAGATGGATCAATGAGACTCTGCATTGATTATAGAGAACTTAACAAGATCACTATCAAGAACAAATATCCTATCCCACACATTGATGACTTATTTGACCAACTACGTGGATCTCAATACTTTTCCAAGATTGATCTTCGTTCAGGGTATCATCAATTAAGGGTCAAAAGGGAGGATATACCAAATACAGCTTTCCGTACAAGGTATCGACACTATGAATTTATAGTTATGCCATTTGTTCTTACTAGTTCCCCTGCTATCTTTATGGATCTGATGAATAGAGTCTTTAGAGACTATCTTGGTCAGTTTGTGGTAGTCTTTATAGACGATATTCTTGTCTATTCAAAGAGAAAGGAAGAACATGAAGATCACTTGAGAATTATATTTATTTCCCTGAGAAAGGAGAAGCTTTATGACAAATTTATCAAGTGTGAATTTTGGCTTCAAAAAGTTTCATTTTTGGGTCACATAATCTCAAAAGAGGGGATATCTGTGGATCCAGCAAAAACAGAGGTTATCGAAAGATGGTCGAGACCGACAACAGTAACTGAGATCTGAAGTTTTCTTGGTTTGGCGGGATATTATCGACGTTTTGTGAAATATTTTTCACGATTATCTAATCCACTCACCAAGTTGACTCGGAAATGAGTTAATTTTGTCTGGACGGAGGAATGTGAAGAGAATTTCAAGGAGTTGAAAAGAAGGTTATCCAGGGCACCGGTGCTCACACTGCCTTGTAGTGGAGAAAGGATTGTGATCTACAGTGATGCATCCAAGAAGGGATTGGGGTGATTTCTTATGCAAAATGATATGGTGATAGCTTATGCCTCACGATAGTTGAAAATATATGAGAAAAATTACCCAACTCATGATTTGGAGTTATCTGCGGTAATCTTTTCATTAAAGATTCGGAGGAATTATCTTTATGGAGAAAGGTGTGACATTTATACTGATCATAAAAGTTTAAAGTATATTTTCACACAAAAGGAGATGAATATGCGCCAAAGAATATGGTTGGAGCTGATTAAGGATTATTACTGATCTATCTATTACCACCCTGGGAAAGAAAACAAGGTGGCAGATGCATTAAGTCGACAAGACCATGCCAGTTTATCCATGATGAAGATCACAAAAGATTCAATATTTATGGATTTACAAAGGATTGATCTTGGAATTATAATGGAAGGGGAAAATTCTTATCTATCTCAAATGAATGTTCAACCATCTATACATGTGAATATTAAAGAGGCACATAAAGAAGTTGTCGAGTTACAAAAGAAGGTGAGAAATGTTCCTGAATTCAACCTTGATTGTGATGGGATAATAAAGTTCAGGAATCAGGTTTGTGTTCTTCCCATGCCCGAATTAAAGAATGAGCTGCTGGATGAGGCTCATAGTTCTTCATTCTTTATTCATCCTAGAAGCAAGAAGATGTATAGGGACCTGAAAGAGTACTTCTGGTGGGATGGCATGAAACGAGATGTTGCTGAATGTGTCTCTCGATGCTTGGTTTTTCAGCAAGTTAAAGCTGAGAGATATAAGTCTAAGGGGATGTTACAACCATTACCCATACCCGAATGGAAATGGGAAAACATCACTATGGACTTTGTCACAAGACTCCCTAAAAAATACAAAGGCAATAATGTTATCTGGGTCATAGTTGATCGTCTTACAAAGTCAGCACACTTCATCGCTATTAGAGAGGATTTCTCTCTGGATCAGCTTTCCAGGATATATGTAAAGGAAGTGGTAATATTGCATGGAGTACCACTTTCTATTATATATGATCGGGATTTGAGGTTTACCTCAAAGTTCTGGTGAAGTCTTCAGCATACTCTGGATACAGAGTTATGTTTCAGCACTGCTTATCATCCTCAGACAGACAGTCAGTCTGAGAGAACAATTCAAACTCTAGAAGATATGTTGAGAGCTTTCTCTATGGATTTCAAAGGTTGTTGGGATCAACAACTACCTTTGGTGGAATTTTCTTATAATAATAGCTTTCACTCCAGTATTCAGATGGATCCTTATGAAGCTCTTTATTGAAAGAAATGCAGGACTCCAACTTGCTGGGATGAAGTTGGGGAAAGAAAGCTATTAGGACCCGATCTCGTTGATGAAATGGAAGAAAAGGTTAGATCTATTCAACAACACATAAGAGCAGCTCAGAGTCGACAGAAAAGTTATGCCGACAACAGAAGAAAAGACCTAGAGTTTTAAGTGGGTGATAAAGTATTCTTACAAATATCTCCCTGGAAGAAGGTCATGAGATTTGGAAAGAAGGGGAAGTTGAGCCCTAGATATATCGGTCCTTTCGAAATACTGGATCGTGTTGGGAAGGTAGCTTACTGATTGGCGCTTCCACCGAATCTCTCTCAAGTTCACGATGTGTTCCATGTATCTCTCCTGAGAAAGTACATACCTGATCCTTCACATGTACTCAGCTCCGGAGTTGTACCACTGAAGCAAGATCTTTCTTATGAAGAACAGCCGATAGAGATTCTGGATCGTAGCGAAAAAGTCCTAAGAAACAAGACCACTCGATTGGTGAAAGTTTTATGGAGGAACCACCAATTAGAAGAAGCTACATGGGAGCTTGAGGATATGATGAGGGAGAGGTATCCTCATCTGTTTGTTACAAAGTGACGAATTTCGAGGGCGAAATTCATTTTAAGGGGGGTAGAATGAAACACCCGAGACTTTTATGTTATCATCAAAGGAATCTTTCACTACACACAACACTTTCTTCGCTTGCTTTACACTCAATCACGACCTTCCTCGATAGCTTGCGTCGTATGCAATACTGAGTTTCACTAAACAACGATATGCTATTAAAATATTATTAAAACTAGCCGTTATGAATAGTAATAACCACTTTTTTAAATTTTGTAAATTTTATTTTTCAAAATTGACTTCATTTTTGGATTCGGAATATCGAAATTAACCTAGGGTGAAATTTTGGTATTTTTATGAAAACTTTCAATTTTTGATGAATAGTGAAACCACTAAGTGGTAGTTAAAAAACTGAATTTTTCATAAAATTTAATTTTACCACTTCTGTGAGTGGAATTTCAAAAATCTGAGAGACACGGTTGATGTTAGTAAGTAAAATGTGGTTCAATGAGATGAAAATAATTTTTGGTGAATAGTAGCTTTTTACTTTTATTTACCACGGTTAAAAGTAAATAGGGTAATTAAGGGTAAAAATGTTATTATTATTTCCCTAACACATGCCCTAATTCTATTGGATAAGTGAACTTCGACCAAAAACAACCTTATGAATAAAATATGACCATTTAGGACCACTTGGATTAGATTAGGACATTTATTATTAATTTATAGAAAGAAGGGTTAAAATAGTTAAAATCAAAGTTTAATAACTAAATCATTTTTAATATAGGGTTATACATAAGATAAATTTGACTATAAATATTCATTAGAAATATAAAAATATTTCCTACACAATGATATTTTATTTGTAATTTTTAGACTTTAAATAATTTAATTTATTTATGACACAAAGATGATGCAGTAATTGTCTTATTAATGAAATATTGACATAATTGATGTTATAAATACCAAAATAAATATAATTTGAGACTTTTTATTAATTCCACTAATTTTAAAGGTTAATATGACATGTTATTATTGATTTAATTAACTTTTTTCGAACTAATAATTCTGTTATGATTTTCACAAAAATCAATTACTAAATAGTGTCAAAATTGACATAAAATAGTTTTTAAAACAAATATTATATTATTAATTATTATTTTATTCATAAAAATTTAAGTATCAGACAAATGACTTAGATAAGGTTATATATATTAATAATAAACAACTTGGGGTTCGTTTGGATGCTTATAGTAAGTTTATTAACCTTATAGTATAAGAACACAAGAAGACACGGTAAAAGTAAAATTATTTAACTTAATGTGAAATCTAAATGATAAGGTTAAAATAGGAACCTAAACTTGTCTAAATTATATTGGATAAGAGTATTTATACCCATCCCAACCTTAGCTTCGAAATATATCAATTTGGATCTATTAAAAACCGAATTTGACTTTATAATAAAATAATAGTTTTAGTTATTCCAAAGGTGCCCCTCTCCTCCCTTATAAAAGGGAACCTCCTCCCTCTCCTCCTCACACCAATTTGAGCCTTCAAGCTCGGACAACCCCTGCCACCTTCTCCTCTCCACTTACCTAGAGACATCCTAGAGGTCCTGGTCTTCTTAAAGACCAATTTTAGTGCCCTAAAAGGATTTCTCAAAGAAGCACTTCAAAGAAGAGGTAATGTCCGTTACCGATTCTTTCATCTTTGATTCTTCTTCCACTTATTCTTCTTTAGTTGTTTCATTATGAAGTAATAACATCAGTATAAATCATATACTGATATGTTATTATAAGTATGAAACAACCCTATTTCACCATCTATCCATCCTATGGAAAATGAAATCATCGCGCGTGCGTACGTACAGAATACTGTCTCCACGCCGTGGTGTAATCTATTTTCCACCACCACCTTACTTGGATGGGTATAATGGTGTAAATAATGACTATATATGATTATTGTAAAGTTATATTGATTCTGAAATAGTATACATACACTCCAATACAATTCTATGATCATGGGAACGATATCATCGCTCGTGCGTTCGTACGGAATACCGTCTCCACGATGTGATGCGACTCGTTCTACATGATCTTCATTGAATAATGATTATATAAATGAATTGAATGAATGAATATGATATATATTACACTAATAACATTCTGGAAATGAGGTATCTATAATCTAAAGAGAAGAGTAAGAATTTATTCGACAAAACATGCATAAGAACAAAACGTAATAAACACCTGAATAACAAGTTGTAATGAAATATTACTAATAAGAAGCTACGAATATGACCATATATGATATCATAACAATAAGTATGATTCTAGAATAAGTCAATAACATTATTTAAATCATTATACAAGAGGTTTGGACACTTACGAATCAAATCGGACCTAAGGTAAGGGATAATTTTTCAAATCTCATTTTTATCCGAGATTGTCTATACTTTGAAATTTACTGGGGTGTATTTTATCATACACATCCATGTTTCCTCAATATGTAATATTATATCCATCCACCTAAAATTGTTTAAATCCAATTTTACCCTTCAGTGAGTTTTTAGTAAAAGATATGAAATGAATCTTTTGTCATTTTTCGTACGAGGTACTTTTTGACTTTTCCTAAAAAAGTACGAGAAGAATGTTTTTTTAACTTATACGGAATGAATGGATTTTTAAAACATTATTTCCAAGAAGCTTACTTTACATGTTTTAAAGTTTATTTTTAATCAACTACTTTTAGTTTAAAATTATATGACATGTTAAGAAAGGAAAATGTTTTTGAAGTAGAAAGGATATTTTCCTCAAGAATGGAGTTCAAGTGTTTTATCAAAATTATTTTCCATCTAAGATAATAAAGGATTCTGTTTCTATCCCTAATATTACATTGATTTGATTATGTTTTGATGGAATTATTTTTATGAATTCCATTATCTTATATGAATTGTTTTATGATGTCACGATGTTTAAGATTCCCATTTTTATTACATGGGTTATGCTATGATGTATGGTTTATGATTTTGTGGCACACATAAGAATGGTATCATTATGAGATGGGAGGGACCTATATCTCCATACAATGCATTGGGTAAAGATTTTATATCTCATGAGATAGACATGGCTGGAATGGCAGGTTAAACCGGTTCAGTGAAACTGGACTGAAACGAGGAGTGAACTCGGTTCAGAAATGGACTTTGTCCACTAAGATAGTCTTCGCAATGAGCCTTGACTAATAAGAAACAATTCTATATGATTATGTGTGTATGCCACAAAGCTTCATGTTTTATGTTATGATTACTGGGATTACATTTCACTACTATGATTTATCCCATGTTATGAAATTATGATTTATTTTGCAGGTTAAGATTTCAAAAAGTTATGTTCTTATGTATATGATGTGATTGATATTTCTTTTGTTTACCCTTACTGAGAATTTTGAGCTCACCCTTTTGTATGTTTTCTTTCCCCAGCTCAGGAAGAAGGTTATTAAGTAAGATATTCCAAAAGGGACTATAGATATGATGAAATAAATGGGAGACAGTGTAGACGCTTTATGAACCAGTAGTTTATGTTTCCCAGTTTCTAAAGACACTATACATATACGGTCCTTTCCTGGTTTTGTTATATGTTGTAATAATTGTGATTCAATTCTGAAGTAATAACAATGTATGTAATGTATGGGTCGTTATAGTTTAAATTACATAATTGTGAAAAAATTTGGCATTACCCAAGACTGTGTCATAAATACAAGGATGATAAAGATTATTGTTGTGAGAAACCACAACAACCACGAGAACAATGTGGAGTTTATTTAATGACTACCAATGAGGTTGATTTTGGGAACTAAAGTCTCAAATTCAGAATTATGAATATGTGATATATATTTTTGAAACTATAATTATCCTAGATTGTTTTATAAGTTACCACCCTGATATATTTTTTAACAAATAAAATATCTATATGCACAATGGTTGAATTTTTAAATTTATATTTATGGTAATATAAATCCTTGAATTGGTATTTTAGATGGATTTAATGTTATTAAATAAATATATTGACTATTTTAATAACGACTAACTATTAAAAAATTATTGTTAGATTAACCCCAAAATCTACCTTATTAGAAACATGTATGCATAAGAAAACATAACCAAAAATCTATATAGAGAGATATTAACATCATTTTACTAGTAGATGAGGGAAATAGATTATTTTATTCATTATCCATTAATACACCACCATCCTTTGTAGTCTCAAATTCCTAGAGAGAGGTTAAAATCACCATAAAAATGGTGGATCTAGAATACAACCCCAAGATTGTAACCTTGAGGCTGTGAGAATTTTTAGAATTAGGTTATAAGCCCCATTTCATGTGAGCCCATGTGGCGTGTATGAGAAATAGTATGGGTATTGGAAAGCCCTATTTTGGGCCCATGAGGAGCCTCCATGGGAGGATGTGGCATAACATCAATCCCCCACCATTCATTAGTAGAAAATGATTTATAGAGATGGAAACATGGGGACTGGTGAAAAAAAAGAGGGTCAGGAGATGATTAGTTTTATATTTTGGTTTCCAAAACTGGAGAGAGATAAGCCATGGATAGTACATGCTAGTGTAGTGGAGATAATTACTTTAAAAAGGAGAGGGTGGGGCCTGAATGTGGATATCAATGATCCTTATGAGGTAGAGTTAGATTCTTTATCCACTACATAATTCAAAATAAAATTTCTTCAAACACCATCAAGTTGAAAAACTATGGGGGACAAGCCATACATGTTCTAGTGTATCTATTATAAAAATAGAGAATAAAACTTCATACCTCAGATAAATTTATGATGATATGTCCTTAAAATTATGACTATAAACTCATGTAAAAATAAAATAAGTCTTAACACCAAGCTAGGGGAGATATTTAAATGAAATAGCTTGGGAGAAACATAATATATGGAGTATGTTTATTATTAGTGAATAGATGTGAATGTTAACTCTTTATAAAATTAAATTGTGATTCAACTTATAGAAATCCTCAGATAAATACATTATTAATGAGTAACTTTATATTGTGAGGATACATGTTATTTGGGGGGGGGGAGAAAATGTGGCACCCCAGGTTTAAAGATCCATTAATATGAATATGAATATTAATATCAATAAATCTAAAGAACATTTTTCTATTCTTTTAAAAGGATTGAAACATGATTAGAAAATGTTCTATATAAGATATTGAGAACACTAAATACCCATTAGTCATTCATAATTGGTTCATTATAAAAAATAACAAAAAACTAAGTACCACACACAATGGACTATTTCTCAATAAGGATGAAGTAAATCCATTAAAAGTGCCTAAATCAAGAAGGGAAAATAAATAGAAAAGAATAAAATCATAAGAACTAGGAAATTACCTAGATTATCTTCAACTGTGAGGATCAACAATATCTAAACAAAACCTCTAATGTGTAATATCACTATTAAAGGAGAAGAAATCATGAATAATCTATAATATGAAATAATAATCATGCCTTAAAGAGTGAGAGTGGAATACACAAATTATTTAGTATGTCTATATATAGTAATGAAATCTGGTTATTATAAATAATGTCCTTATAAATATGGCTGTTGAAAATATTATCATGGGTTATATATAAAATAGTTTTACTAAAGTCATTTATTATTAATTAGTAAATTTAAAATAATATAACTCATAATAAAATAAAAATATAAAAATATAAAAAATAATATATATATATATATATATATATATATACGAGTTATTTATAAATATTATTAATAATATTATTAAAATATCATATGATGTATATATAAAATTATAATTAACATTTTAATATCAATGTAGTAGTAAAATTAAATCTTAGAGCATAAATTTTTATTTGAAATGGTATTTTTTAAAACATATTTAGTATAAATATCATATTTCTTTTTTCAAACAACCATTTTGTTAACTATTGTATATTTTATCATAATAGATTAAACCAACAAAATTTAAAATAATATATATATTAACCAATAAATTAGCATCATTTAAAATAGAACATGATATGTAACAATATTATGAACACATAATGTTTAAAAATGTATTTCTTTCAACTAAAGTTGTTTTAATTTTTTATTTTCTATTTTCATTTGAAAGGAAAATTTATTAATTTTATAATAAAAAGTACAAAAATATAACATAGATTTTTTTATAATTTTAAAATAATATTAGTATGAATTATTTATATTTTTCTAAAATAATTTTTTTAGACATATTGTGTAAAATACCAATCATACTAATACTGTAACTTTTTTGAAATTATTAAAAAAGAATGAAATAAATGTTTTCTAAAACATGTTTACTACAAAAAATATACATTATAAATTTAAACTCTGTATTTTAAGATAATACATATAGAACCCACACATATTAATTTAGAAAATTTAGGTCTTATATTAACCAAAATATTTTTTCATATGTTTCTTATAAGGAAATTTTCACATGGTCGAATTAAAATTTTAAATTATTCTAATGTTAATAAAATATTATTTGAATAATAAAAACCATTTTAATTAAAATAGAATCATTATTGTAGATAATTTTATCCTATAAATAAAATTTATTATTAAAAATAAACATTTTGTTTTTATTAAAAATAGATTTTTCCGCATTATAGGCGCTAATGTAAAATTTTATTTTTCTTAAATATAGATATTTTATTTTATAAGATAGATTTAATTTTTATAAATTTATTTTTAAAATTATATAATAAGAATAATAATAATATTATTCATTAAAAATAAATTACTTAGGTAAAAATTTGATAACTCGATAAAAACCAAAAATCATAAAATTAAAAATCATAGAGTAATTGATTTTAAAAGAAATTTAGAATATATTTGGAAAATTTTTGTTGGGGATTTATAAAATTAATCTCTTCCAAAAATATATTACCATAAACTCTGTATTCACATTCCCTATAAAATATTCCCCTTCTATTTATTCATGATTTGTATTTTCCAAAAAAGGTCTTCTCTTCAATTATAAAAGGAACCAACACCCCTCCTCTTATACACACTTGATAGACCACTTATTATCAAAACAAAATCATTCCTAATATCTCCCTAACATGTAAAATATGATTTTATCTTTCAAAAAGACCAATCCATGGTACCTTCAGGTGGTTACCAAAATAGAACATCCAACACGATAGGTAATATTTTCTACTACACCTTATTAATTCAATTATACTTCTACCACCCCATAATTATAGTATGAAAAAACTAGTATTATTAATATTTTTTTCATTTTATAATACTATAACATACATTTTATACCTTCCTCGATAATCATTGATAAAAATGAAAACATCAGCCTACCTCTGTGCAGATTACTGCCTCCACAAACGACGCAATCAATTTCCCATCATCGCATTTAAGAGATGGTTAAATAGGGTTATTTAATAAGATAATATAAAATTTATAACATTTTTGTGATTCTAAAATTATAAGATATTTTATTTTCAACCTTCTTTATATTCTATAAAAACAAGATTAACATATGTGTGTACGTGTGAAATACGACCTCCTCATGTTGATGTTTCTCCTTTTTAACATACAAGATAAAAAATGTGTAATGAAGTATGTATCTAATGTAAAAAATGACTCTTTAAAAAATAATTTACATTATGGAATGATAATATTAGTCATTTCATAAGTAATATTAACAAATAAATAGTTATAGTAAAATTAACTAATAGAATGGATATATCAATGTACCTTTTGTAATTTGAGTTCATTCATTAAAAACCTTTTTATATTTATAACTTTTTAGATAATTGAATAATAAAATAAATAATAATATAAAATAATGGTTATTATGAAACTATTTTAAAACACTTTTACCTCGGTCAATGTACCATGAGTGTTTCTAAGAAATTAATTGAAGAACATCAAGTAGTCTGTATAAGTAGAAACAATGTAATAAGTTGTTGACACATGATGAAAAATATATCTTATAAAAATAAATATATATGATAAAATGTATTTTGAATTTTATTAATAAACCTTATTTTATGATTTATTAATTTAATAGAATGTGAAGAGCACTTTCTGACACATGGTAAGGGATCCCATTTCAATTACCATTCATTGATGCATGCTTTGATAATTGGAAAAATCATCACTAGTAAAATGTAACTACTACCCCCTTTATTTTTAATATAATAATTTATTTTTTAATTAATAAAATTTACATTAATTAATTATATTCTTTCTTATGGACTATGATTTATTTCTTCCCTAAAATATAATTTTCATTCATAACTCAATTTTCTTTCTTAAGATAAAATGATTCCCATTGAGCCTCATGATTCATTTCATATGGTATATCGCATTTATATATTTGAAGATATTTTGTTTTAAAATACCCTTTATTTATGAGTTGTAATCATATTAAAAAACTCAACTATGTTAGGAATAATTCCAATCCTCTTAAAATACAGTTTTCCTCCTTTTCTATAATTTCCCCTTCTCATAAATGATATTATATTTAATTAGAAAAATAATTATGTTTTATATAATATGAAAGTAACATTGAAATTATCCTATTTTAAAAATAATGTTTTATTATCTTTTCTTTTATGATGTGGGATTTCAGTGAAGGTGTTTTAAAACCAAAAGGGTATATTTTGTACCTTATTCCAGATTTTCTAGTTACAAATTCTCTTCATTTTCTCCCTTTTATTAAATATTATTCTCATGTTCCTATTATATTTTTTATATTATTCACTTATATATATACCTAGTGCAGTATTATTTTTCATTTACGGTTTTATACATGCTTTTAGTTAACTTCAAAATTCTAAATTTTAAATAAACCCGGTTTAATGTAAGTTTCATATTTCTCGTCTCACACTGAGAATCACCAAATCAAATGTTTTAAACAATAGATAAATTAAAAAACCATAATTATTTTTTCAGATAACCAATATGTATAAATTTTGTTTTTATGAAAAGAATAAGTAATTTCCTTCATTAACAATATCTTTTACTTAATTTAGAATGCTTCACCTATGTGGTGCTGACTGAAAAATAAATTTTTATTCGAAATACACTTTTGAGGAAAAAGTGGGACGCCTAAAATTAAATAATATCTAAATAAACCCATAAACACACCACTAGATAATTACCCTCCCCTGAAACAACATCATTATGTCAAAAAAATTCCTCATATGACCACTCAACAAGCTGTCCCGTGTAGGGTTGCATGAGCCTACTACTGATGGAAAATCCATACTATCTTGTTCTTCCAAATCTGAATGTTCATGCATACATGAATGATTCATGATCTGAATCCTCATCTAGAGATGATCCTAATAGAATGATGGTTTCTTTTACCATGAAAATTATAAATAAAAACAATTCCAAATAGTTTTTAATATCCCACCCAATTCATATTTCAAAAACCTCTACTGAAAAGTTTATGAATTTAAAAACAAAAAAGCCATCAAAACTATAATCACTATAAATATCTTTAAACAAGGAGGCAGTACAAATCATGAGAGATATCATAACTCATCACCAACATGAAAAATCAAATCAAATCATCCCATATACACAAACATATTTTGTTGGTTAAGTAGAAACCTAAATGATGAAGGTAAAATGACAATCAACATTTAAAAAAAACATTGAAACTTGCTCGACCCCATCCTATGAAAATCCATTATGAAGATTCGACAAGCCATTTTTACAATAGTATACTTTTGAAATCATAAGGTAAAATTGATGAACTTTAAAAAACTGTATGAAGTTTGAAGATGCCATATAGAAGCCTCAAGAACAATATGAGAACCTGCAAACTCGAGGGGAGAACCCGATCAAAAGTACTCACCACATAAAGTGAGAAAGCCTAGGAGAAAAGAACCAATAGAGGAAAAAAAAGATGAGAGAATTGAATAGGTGACCAATGACTTTCTAGATAAGCTTCTTGATACCGCCTCCAAAGAATCCATGTTGCACAAACAAAGACCAAATCCTGCCTTTGGGAAAGAAACCAAGCCTCACCACCGAACCCGCTGACGAACCCAAGACACAAGGATCTTCTACAAAAATCCATCGATCACTCCAATATCGAATCCTGACCACTATCTATGAAGAAAAGTGTTCACAAAGATATCTCCCATTTTAAACCCCCACAAAAACTACCTCATGAAGCTGATCTTCAAAGAGAGGAACACGCCACCGCTAAAGAAGTCAAAGGGCCTTCATTTGAAGAAGTAGATGGCCGATAAAGTTGAAAAAATTCATATTAAGACCCCCAAACACATCAAAAGGGATTCCAAATAGGGTTAAACCCTAAGAGATCCTGAGATCTCTCGGCCGAAGCTATGGGCTCTTAATATCATCTCAAGCCCCACGTTTTCACCCATATGGTACATTTCTAAAATTTATTATCCTAGATCCATCTAATGAAATGTCTATATTAAAAAAATGATGATGAAATATGTTTCATTTTAAAAAAAGTATTTTATTATTCCATTGATTTGAAATCCTTATGATTTATACTCCAGTTAGGCCTCGAATCAAAATTACAAAACACTATTCCATCTCACACGTTGGATCATGATTATGATTTTTGTTTGATTTGTTTTACCATTGTGGCATGTATTTGTATGATATAAATTTATGTGATGAGTGGAACCAAAATTATATATCCCTCCAAAAAATGGTTAAATTTTTATATCTAATCAGATGTTATGTAAGGGATTAGTGACTGAACCTAATCTCCCATGATACTTTGTTCACTTTATGATGATAGCCTTGGGGGTTACCCTTGACTAATATTTATGACATAATTTTATATGTATTTTATCACATTTTTTAGATCTTATAAAATAATTTAATTATTCCATTTATTCATGATTATTATTATACTCATTATGATATTATTTTATGCCTCTTGAATCTCTAGTCATGCTTTATTTCCATGTTTGTTCACTTATCGAGCTTTCTAGAACACCCTTTTCCTTATATGTTATCCCCATTACATCATATACAGTTTTAAAAGGACTATGTGAGTTATGATTACAATTTTTATATTTAAATAATATGTTTTTTTATATTTTAGATTATATATTTTCATGTTTTATCTCTCAAAGCCACTAGACCTCTAGATCCTTTTCTCATATTTGATGAAATCTATGTGAAAATTTATGGAATAAAGTGTTTCTTAAAGATTGATGTCCATAATATAGAACTTAAAAAAACATAAAACAATCATTAATTTCTTATTAAATTGTAATTTTATTATTATTTAAGTTCCCATAATCATCCATGATATAGTATGATAGAATTATTTATGTATGTAGTTTGACCAACCCAAACATGAATATAGCACAATTTTATGGGTTTCTATGGTTATGAAATTGTTTATTTTGAAAAAATATGTCACGACCCATCCTCGGGCCCGTGTCGTGACTACCCCAAGCCCACCTTCCATAGGCCAGGGGCTAGCGACTAGCACTAAAGGTGTAAATCCCGATAACGGGGAAGGCATTGCCTTATAAAAGTAATCAAAACACCACAGAGTACAAGCAGAAGAAAAACACTAAGTACAAAGGAAAGTGATGAAAATTAAATGGGCCAGAATACAAACCCAAATGAAATTAAAACTACAACTGAACAAGTAAAACAGGAAAAAGACAACAGGTGGAAGAAAGGAAGCAGCTCCTGGATCATCCTCCTCGGATCCTACCTGAAGGGTAGGTACAGATGACGCAGCTCCTGGATCGTCCACCATGGATCCTACCTGAAGGGTAGGTACAGATAGCCTCCACAACGCTCTCGCCCGTCAACCTCCTCCGTGTGTCGTCTCGCCATGTAGTCCAGCTCCGGGTACCGTCCAGTCCTCGAACACTCGGCCTCCGTCAGCACTGCCCGTCGTCTGCAACCAACACAACGAGGTGTGGGCATAGCCCGTGCAGGGGTGAGTATAACAATACTCAGTAGGGACCCCGAGACCCTCAAGGTCTCACTAAAACCAACATGGATATCCACAAGGAAGATCTCAATAGATAACCTCTACTTAGGTATATGCCCATACATATATCTAAGTTATCAAGTAACCCATCTCAATCATGAGGGAAACACAAAGATCATGAAATCAACGGATAACCACTACCCAGGTATATGCCCATATATATACCTAAGTTATCAAGTGACCCATCCCAATAAAAAGGTAAACACAAAGGTCAAAAGTCTCAGCTCAAACAAGGATTTTCATTATCGAAACCGTAACTCCTGAAGATCTCCGTCTCTGAAGTGTACAGTAGTCCTGTCATGACTCCGAGGTACTGCTCACTAACATAAGACTGCTGAGGTACTCCTCCTGTCGAGTACTGCGGGTCTGCGGCCTACTACCGGGCACTCCGTCCGCTGTGGGTCTGTCGCCAAATACCGGGCGCTCCCCCTAATAGCCTACAGAGGTACTCCTCCTGTCGTGTATTGCAGGTCTGCGGCCAACTATCGGGCGCTCCGTCCGCCATGGGTCTGTCACCAAATACCGAGCGCTCTGTCCACTGGGCTAGTCGACTCACTCCAAGTCGAGTCGGTCAAGCAGTCGTCAGGTTTCAGCCGGATACACGATCTCCGTACACCGTACGCTCATCTCCGGGAGGGTCCGCTCCATGAGCTACAGGTTGATACTCCAAGTATCACAAAGTCCCATGAAGAAGTATCTCAAAGGACCGCCTCATCATAGGGGTCTCAACGCAACAGTCGGCGCGTCAATCGGATGCCCGGTCTGTGAGTTACTATCCTTTTCATCCCCAGGGCCCGGTTGGTTTCGTGTGTGAACCAATCAGGCCGTAACTCAACTATACCCCAAACACTCACAGGGTATACTCATAGGGACCGTTTCTCAACATGATCACCAACGCCGCTGACGGTTCATCAAATGGATGTCTGGTCTGAATGATATCAGCATTTCTGTTCCAGGGGCCCGGTTGGATTTCAGGTACAATCCAACTCGGCCACTATCCAACAACAACTAAAACTCGGGCGAAGTATGCCAAAAGTTCCGTCTCATCAATAGGAAAACAACGAGACAGACGATGCGTCAATTAGACGCCCTGTCTGTGAGTTATTGGCTTTTTCGTTCCAGGGGCCCGGTTGGTTTCGTGAGAGAACCAACCCGACTACACTTCGATGGAATCCAAACCTCGATCGGAGTAAGACAAAATATCCTTCTCACTAAGAGGAATCCAACAAAGTCGACGGCACTTCAATTGGACGTCCGGAGCTTAAGTTACGAGCGTTTCCGCTCCGAGGGCCCGGTTGGTTTTGTATCCGAACCAACCCGGCCGAACCCAAAGTATTCCGAAACCTTGATTGCAATATGCCGAAATGATAATCTTGATCCAAGGATCGCATCGCCGCCGACGGTGCGTCGATCGGAGGTCTACAACTCAAGATATGGGCAAAAGACCAAAGAGGGTCTGAAATGGGGGGTCTGGGCCCGGACCGACCAGGCCCAGCCCGGCCGGCTCGGTCCGGCTCGACCGGCCAGCCGCAGCTCGGCCAGCGCGGCCGGGCGAAAGTCGCGGGCAGGGGTGTGCGCGGCCCGCCCTCGCCGCTAATTGAAGCCGGCGACGACCGCCGCCGCCGGTCTTCCGGCAGAGCGCCGCCGTCGCCGCCTTCCACGGACCACCGGATGTGCTCCGGTGGTCCATTTCTCCTGCGGTCTTCTCCTACGGTCCTCCCGGGACCCGAACTTCACTACGAAGGGATTCAAATGCCATAGTGGCCTGCTTCGTCGTCATCCGTCGATCCGCACATCGATAAACAAGCTGCGGAGGGTTGTCGGGCCGTGTTTGTTCGGCCCGCGCCCTCCACATTAGGTGTTATCAATTGGAAAATAAAAACACATTATTTTTATCATTGAAGAGGGTATAATTTATCCAAAATAAATTATACGATCACCTTGAACCAAATACCCACGCACGAGGGTCTAAATTTTTTGAATACGCGGTGTGACGACGTCGCGCATTCTTGCCGCTCGATCCCGCGCGGCGTGACGATGTCGCACATCATTGCTGTTCTTTCCCAAGCGGTGTGATGGCACCGCGTCACTCTCTTTCGATCCGCAACGACAAGAAAGAATAAAAAGGGAGGAGGTTCGGCCGTGTTCCTGCGGTCCGGCCTATTCCCGTTAAACGATAACAAGGGGTTCTCATTACTCGTAGAACGTCAAAGATAGAATCAAGAACAAAACGAAACAAACCCATACTTTTGATTTGTCGATCGACGTTCGTCGTTCGTTGACGGTGTTGCAGAAAGAAGAAGATGAAGTTCGTCTTTCGCCGCGTTCGTCACACACTCCCAATCCCGAGCTACGTCGGCCGTGGAAGACACTACACGTCGGTAGGATCCGAGGGAGAAAGTCGAAGAAGGTTGTTGACGTTCTTCACTTCCGTCTTTGTAGAAGTGCACCCAAATAAGAATCGGTGTCTCCTCTCTTGTCGCATGAAGAAGAGGATAATGGGTGCGTCGTCGTTCTTCGTTGAAGAGGCGTCGTTCTTCATTGAAGAGGCGTCATTCTTCGTTGAAGATGAAGTTCTTCAAAATAGGGAAGAGCTCTCTTCAAAATTCTCTCACACAACCAAACTCCCAAAATAAAATAAGGCCTCTTCTTATTTTATTATTTTTCCATGCATTCAAACTTACAAAAATTCAAAACCTAATTCACTAAATCAATTATAAAATGAGTTGTCTAATTAATTAAGTGATAGGTTGGCAAGAATTTAAGAGGGAGAGAGGGGAGAGGAAGAGTTACACAACTTAAGTGGGCGGTTTAGAGGAGTTAGGGAGTTATGGGGAATTTGAAAAGGTGGGGGCTCATGTGGGCCCCACCACACATTATCCTCTCATTTATCCTCACATGGGTAGTTAGGTGCCACCCCAACTTCACCATGTAGGATAAAACTACCTTAGACTTAAGAAATAAAATTGTCTCACAATTTTATTCATTCCTCAATTAATCCACTAGTTTTAACAACTCCTCCCGTAAAAACACAACTCTGGAATAGGAATTCCTAAGCAAATATCGATGCGGCGGTTCCATCGGTGCCCTCAGAATTTGATTCCGAGCACCTGTTTCAAAGTTAGAAAAACCTGCTCGTTAGTTCACTGAACGTACCCGAGCTAATCTTCGGAAATTAATTCCGGGCACACCGGGCCTCGGAATCAGGCGCCGTCAGAAACTGTGTTCTTGTAAAATTCCAAAGAAAATTAAGAAAAAATTTTCCTTGAAATTTCCAAGTCTTTAAATTACTCCCTCCTCAGGGATTTACGTCTCTGTAAAGCTTCATCACAAACTAGGGTCACAAAAGCGGTACATAGCACGCATCTGAGCCTTCCGCTCCCATGTGCTCACCCGGAGGTTCCCGTACTGCCAAAGAAAGTGAACCAGAGGAATCGATCGTCCTCATAGGATTCGCTCCTGTCGATCCTCGATCCCCATTGGAACCTCCGTGTAAGACACCCTATCGCCATCATCCAGCTCCCCATGGTCGATGATATGCGAAGGGTCGAGCACATATCTCCTCAGTTGAGATATGTGGAAGTCGTCGTGCACCTTGTGCAACTGAGGTGGATGGGTCAAGCGGTAAACCAACCCGCCTAACCAGCTGAGGATCTAAGAAGGTTCGCTGAACCTCAGAGATAACATGTCGCCTTGGTCACATCCCGTAAACCATATCAAGGTGAGAACTGTATAAGGACGTGATCGTCATCCTCAAACTCCAGAGGTCTCCAAGTCCTGTCAGCATAAGGCTTCTGTCGGCCCTGTGCTGTCCTCATCCGCTCTTGGATGACCTGGACCTTCTCTAGTCTCTCAAGAGCTGCAATGATTTCTTCTTTTCCGATAAGAGAAATCCGGTATCATCCCCTGGATGAACCACATTCATTGCCTAATACAGTCAATCTTGACATGAATGATGCATTCATGCCATGGATGACATCGTAAGGCCTCGACGTAACTACCAAGAGATCCAACTGTCACTCTTGCCTCCAAGGGTCGAGTCACACTGTCAGCATCAGTGTGAGTTCACTAGGTCTCCTCCAGTAGAAATCTCAAAAGTGAGGGTCAAGTCAACAGTTTTAACTGGAACCACTCAGTATCAACCAAACAAAAGGACAGGAAAGAAAACATCACAAAGATAAGTGTTTTTTTATTATTGCAGCTCATAGTACAAAGACACGAAGAAACTACAGAAAAACATCAACAAAACTAGAAGCAACAGGATCAATAGCCTCCAGGTCGGAAGCTAGTCCCGCTCCTGTCCATCTGCTTCCGGAGCTCCATGACCATAGGCCTCAGCTGCCTGAAGCTGAGCTCTCCCATGTCCTCCTGTCCCCTGCGGTCGGGGTGGGCCTCCTGGTGGTGGGGGTGGCAACACCCCGAAGCGTCGTCCACCTCCAGTTGCACGACCAGCTCCTCTTCCATGGCCGCCTGCTCCTTGTAGTCTGCCCTGATCGAACCTCTACCTTTGGCTGGGAGGTTCTTCATTTAACTGCTGGTCATCTGCATGGCGGGTCGGACAGTCACGTGCCATGTGACCAATTCCGCCGCAGGAGTAACACTGTCCACTCTTGGCATGTCTGGATATGACTCCACCCCGGTTTCCCCACACAACGGAACCTGAGTCGTGCAGTCGGCCACCAGTAGGTCTGGTCCTCTTGGACCTCTACGTTATCTGTCTACTACCTGCTGCAGAAGACTCTACCGCAAGCTAGCTCTTGGTGGGTCCTACTGCTGGAGACTGCTCAACAAGGAAACTCTCCACTAAGAGGCTCTCTCCAACACCCCTGTATGCATCGGAATGCTGTGAGAAACAACAGAAGCTCTAATCTCTCACCTGAGCCCCTGCTCGAAGGTTCGGGCCTCGAAGAACGGGTCCTGTACCATATCTGTGGAGTAGTGCGAGAGGTCTGTGAACCTCGATGAATACTGTGCCACTGTCATGCTGCCCTGCTGTAGCTGAAGTAGCTCCTGTATACGCACCACTCGAAGGGTGGCTGGTACAAACTCTGCCGGAACATGCTCTCGAAGTCTGCCCAAAGAAGTGTCGCCTCGTCATGCATCTGGAGCATCAGGCTCCACCATCTGCCTGTTGCTACCTAAAAAAGGCTGGAAGAAAGGATCACCATGAAGTCTGTCGGCGTCCCCACTAGCTTGAAAACTCTCACCACAGCCTCCAGCCAATCCTCAGCCGCCTGTGGGTCCGTCCCTCCCTGGAACCTGGGTGTCCTCTGGCGCTGGAACTCGTGCAGTGCGCTCAAGCGACGTGCACCCTCTGCGGCTGGGGATGGTGGTATCGGTGGCCCAACGGGTATTAGTACCGCTGGTGCCTCTACTGGTGCCTCAACTGGGATAAGGCCCTTTACTGAGGCCTCATCGCTCGGTGGGCTGTCAGTTCGTACAACTCTCAGGGCTCTAGCTGGTCGTCTGCAGGGAGGCATCCTGAAAGAAACAACGTGACACGGTCGAACGACTAACCTGGTGAGATGACCTGGTTTGAGCTGACTTTTAAAACTTATGGAAACACACATGCAAACAGTGTTTTCGTGCACAATGTCGGAAATCAGTTGTCAGGGTCCTGGTGTATGGATACGTCGGCCGCCCGCACCAACACTGGACTCCCTGAACAAAAAACCACACTCGGTACTCCTAACACTATCGCTTCATAGAAAGAAAATATCAGAGTTATATGTTCTGCGGTAGAACCGACTCCTCTGATACCAATTTGTCACGACTCATCCTCGGGCCCATGCCGTGACTACCCCAAGCCTGCCTTCCATAGGCCAGGGGCTGGCGACTAGCACCAAAGGCATAAATCCCGATAATTGGGAAGACATTGCCTTATAAAAGTAATCAAAACACCACAGAGTACAAGCGGAAGCAAAACACTAAGTACAAAGGAAAGTGGTGAAAAGTAAATGGGCCAGAATACAAACACAAATGAAAGTACAACTACAACTGAACAAGTACAACAGGAAAAAGACAACAGTTGGAAGAAAGGAAGCAGCTCCTGGATCGTCCTCCTCGGATCCTACCTGAAGGGTAGGTACAGATGACGCAGCTCCTGGATTGTCCACCATGGATCCTACCTGAAGGGTAGGTACAGATAGCCTCCACAACGCTCTCACCCGTCAACCTCCTCCGTGTGTCGTCTCGCCGTGTAGTCCACCTCCGGGTACCGTCCAGTCCTCGAACACTCGGCCTCCTTCAGCACTGCCCGTTATCTTCAACCAACACAAAGTGGTGCGGGCATAGCCCATGTAGGGGTGAGTATAACGATACTCAGCATGGACCCTGAGACCCTCACGGTCGCACTAAAACCAACATGGATATCCACAAATAAGATCTCAATAGATAACCTCTACTTATGTATATGACCATACATATATCTAAGTTATCAAGTAACCCATCTCAATCATGAGGGAAACACAAAGATCATGAAATCAACGGATAACCACTACCCAGGTATATGCCCATACATATACCTAAGTTATCAAGTGACCCATCCCAATAAAGAGGTAAACACAAAGGTCAAAAGTCTCAGCTCAAACCAGAATTTTCATTATCGAAACCGTAACTCCTGAAGAGCTCTGTCTCTGAAGTGTACAGTGGTCCTGTCACTACTCCGAGGTACTGCTCACTAACCTAAGACTGCTAAGGTACTCCTCCTGTTGAGTACCGCGGGTCTGCGGCCTACTACCGGGCGCTCCGTCCGCTGTGGGTCTGTCGCCAAATATCGGGCGCTCCCCCTAATATCCTACAGAGGTACTCCTCCTGTCGAGTACCGTGGGTCTGCGGACAACTTCCGGGTGCTCCGTCCTCCGTGGATCTGTCACCAAATACCGGGCGCTCTGTCCACTGGTCTAGTCGACTCACTCCAAGTTGAGTCGGTCAAGCAGTCGTCAGGTTTCAGCCAGCTACACGGTCTCCGTACTCCGTACACTCGTCTCCGAGAGGGTCTGCTCCACGATCTACAGGCCGATACTCTAAGTATCACAAAGTCCCACGAAGAAATATCTCAAAGGACCACCTCATCATAGGGGTCTCAACGCAACAGTCAGCGCGTCAATCGGACGCCCGGTCTGTGAGTTACTGGCCTTTTCGTCCCCGGGGCCCGGTTGGTTTCGTGTGAAAACCAATCCGGCCATAACTCAACTATACCCCGAACACTCATAGGGTATACTCATAGGGACCGTTTCTCAATGTGATCACCAACGCTGCCGACGGTTCGTCAAACGGACATCTGGTCTGAATGATATCAGCTTTTCTGTTCCAGGGGCCCGGTTGGATTTCGGGTACAATCCAACCCAGCCACTATCCAACAACAACCAAAACTTGGGAGAAGTATGCTAAAATTTCCGTCTCATCAAGAGGAAAACAACGAGACAGACGGCACGTCAATCGGACGCTCGGTCTGTGAGTTATTGGCTTTTTCGTTCTAGGGCTCCGGTTGGTTTCGTGAATGAACCAACCCGACCGCTCTTCGACGAAATCCAAACCTCGGGCGGAGTAATCCAAAAGATCCGTATCACTAAGATAAATCCAACAAAGTTGACGACACATCAATCGGACGTCCGGAGCTCAAGTTACGAGCGTTTCCGCTCCGAGGGCCTGGTTGGTTTCGTATCTGAACCAACCCGGCCGAACCCAAAGTATTCCGAAACCCTGAGTGCGATATACCAAAACAATCATCTCGATCTAAGGATCGCATCGCCACTGACGGTGCATCGATCGGAGGTTTATAGCACAAGATATAAGAAAAAATACCAAAGAGGGTCCGAAATGGGGGGTCTGGGCCCGGACCGACCCGACTGGGCCCGGCGCGGCCCGGCCCAGCCTGCTCGGTCCGGCTCGACCGGCCAGCCGCGGATCGGCTCGCGCGGCCGAGCAGAAGCCGCGGGTGGGGGTGTGCGCGGCCCACCCTCGCCGCTAATTGAAGCCGGCGGCGACCGTCGCCGCCGGTCTTCCAGCGGAGCGCCGCCGCCGCCGCCGCCTTCTGCGGACCCCCAGACGTGCTCCAGTGGTCCGTTTCTCCTGCCATCTTCGCCTACGGTCCTCTCGGGACCCGACCTTAACAATGAAGGGATTAAAATGCCATAGTTTTCTGCTTCATCGTCTTCCGTCAATCCGCACATCGATAAACAAGCTGCGGAGGGTTGTCGAGCCATGTTTTTTTGGCCCGTGCCCTCCGCGTTAGGTGTTATCAATTGGCAAATAATAACACATGATTTTAATAATTTATGAGGGTATAATTTATCCGAAATAAATTATACCATCACATTGCAATCAAATACCCATGCACGAGGGTTTAAAAATTTTGAATGCGCGGTGTGACGACGTCGCACATTCTTGCCGCTCGATCCCGCGCGGCGTGACGATGTCGCACATCCTTGCCCTTCTTTCCCACGCGGTGCGACGACACCACATCACTCTCTTTCAATCCGCAATGACTAGAAAGAATAAAAAGGGAGGAGGTTCGGCCGTGTTCCTGCGGTCCGACCTCCTCCCGTTAAACGATAACAAGGGGTTCTCATTACTCGTAGAATGTCAAAGATAGAATCAAGGACAAAACGAAACAAACCCACACTTTTGATTCGTCGATCGACGTTCGTCGTTCGTTGACGGTGTTGTGGAAAGAAGAAGATGAAGTTCGTCTTTCGCCACGTTCGTCACATACTCCTAATCCCGAGCTACGTTGGCCGTGGAAGACACTACATGTCGGTAGGATCTGAGGGAGGAAGTCGAAGAAGGTTGTTGACGTTCGTCGCTTCCGTCATTGTAGAAGTGCACCCAAAGAAGAATCAGCGTCTCCTCTCTTGTCGCATGAAGAAGAGGATAATGGGTGCGTCTTCGTTCTTCATTGAAGAGGCGTCGTTCTTTGTTGAAGATGAAGTTATTCAAAAGAGGGAAGAGCTCTCTTCATAATTCTCTCACACAACCAAACTCCCAAAATAAAATAAGGCCTCTCCTTATTTTATTATTTTGCCATGCATTCAAACTTACAAAAATTCAAAACCTAATTCACTAAATCAATTAAACAATGAGTTGTATAATTAATTAAGTGATAGGTTGGAAAGAATTTAAGAGGGAGAGAGGGGAGAGGAAGAGTTACAAAACTTAAGTGGGGAGTTTAGAGGAGTTAGGGAGTTATGGGGAATTTGAAAAGGTGGGGGCTCGTGTGGGCCCCACCACACATTATCCTCTCATTTATCCTCACATGGGTAGTTAGGTGCCACCCCAACTTCCCCAGGTAGGATAAAACTACCTTATACTTAAGAAATAAAATTGTCTCACAATTTTATTCATTCCTCAATTAATCCACTAATTTTAACAACTCCTCCCGTCAAAACACAGCTCCAGAATAGGTGTTCCTAAGAAAATACCGGCGTTGCGGTTCTATCGGTGCCCTCAAAATCTGATTCCGAGCACCGGTTTCAAAGTTAGAAAAACCCGCTCGTTAGTTCACTGAACGTACCCGAGCTAAACTTCGAAAATTAATTCCGGGCACACCGGGCCTCGGAATCAGGCACCGTCAAAAACTGCGTTCTTGTAAAATTTCAAAGAAAATTAAGAAAAAATTTTCCTTAAAATTTCCAGGTCTTTACAAAATATCAATATAAAAGAAGTATAATTATATTACTTAAATTTTTTACATTTTAGAATAATATTTTAAGGGGGTTGGATAATGAAGAAAATAAAGATGAAAAACGAAAAACATTACTTCAGGGAGGCTATAGTCTGTACAATGCACGATTAACATTTTCATTTACTAAATTATTAGAGTGATTAAAAGAGTATTATAATTTAAATGTTAAAAATAATAATTATATTATATTTTTAAAATTCATTCCTTAATTTATCCTTATGAACAATGAAGTGAGGTGGTGTTGAAAAACAAAATATGTCACTTTATGGAGGCAGTTGGTTGCACGAACGAACGATGAATCATCATTTGTTTTTGTAAGTGGATGGAATTAAATAAATAATGGTTTATACTTTAATATATTAAAAATTAAGTATAATAATGATACTTATGTAATTATATTACCATTGATAGAGTAGTTTTGGAGGTAAATGATTAATAAGAAAAGGAAAAGGACTAAGTAACACTCACACTGAGACCTTAAACTTTTCTAGAATGTCTTTAAGTAAATGAAGTACTTTGGATAAATAACTCAGAAAATAGGATTATAAAATTTATATAGGTTTCTTTTTGGATAAATATTTCATAGGATCGGGAATAATTTCAAATTAAATGGTGCGGCCTGATGTTATGAAAAAGTTATACTTTTCTAAGTGAAGAAAAGGGTACTGTTCTGAACACACATTATTTTTCGATAATGGAACAAAAATATTAAAAGACCAAAGTATCCAAAATTTAAAAATAATGGAGTTATTGGGTGTTGTAAGTTCTAGAAATAATGTTCCTATCATTTGAACAAATTTTATAAACATGATTCAAGGAATTTACCATTAGGTTGTTTCATTTTACATTTTTTGGTTAATTCTTAAGTAACTAGTTTTTTACCAAGTAATATATATTTTAATAAAAAAATAATAGAAAAAATTCTAACAAATATCGGTCTTCTTAACCTAAATTTATCATAAAATAAATATAATTAAATTTCTAAATAATAGTAAATTTAATTTTAAATTAAAATATTTAATATATAGAAATTCTTTTTTATAGAAAATGTTGTTTTTACCACTAAGTGTTTTTAATGTTATTTAGTATTGATAACATATTTAACGCATTATAAAATATTTATATATAGATTTAAAAATTATGTTTAACCAATTTATGAGAATATAATAATTTATTTTATTTGATAAAATTTTCACAATATTAATAAAACAATTCTTTGAAATAATAGGGTTACTATTATCATGACCATTTAATTTAATCTTACTTATAAGAATATAATGAAAAAATGAACTGAATTTTTTCCATAACAATATAATTTTGTCTAAAATATTAAATGAAATTTGATAGATTTAATTTCTACAAGTGATGAAAAATATTTTCAAATATAATCTGATAAAAATAGTCCTTATAGGAAAAAACTATTTGCCTTCCCCAAATAATACAAATGGGTTTAGTTAATTCAATATAGTGTTTTTATATTAATTATTTTACTTTATAGATATAAATTTTTATATCAAAAGGATTTAAAATACTATTAAGGCATTGTTGTATTATTATAATTTAATAAAAGAGATGATATTTGAAAAATTGGTATTTTTATACTATAAAATACAATTATTTTTAAAAAATAGAAAAAATAAAATGTAAGCTAATTTTGTTATATGGAATTCAAAAATCAAGTTAATTTTATAATTTTAAAATTATAAAATTCATACATTTAACTTTTAATTGAAAATTAAATATATATAAAGAAAAATATTTTTTTATTGAAAATTTTCATTTTAAAACTATAACTTTTCATAATACTATATTTTATTAATTTTTTATTGGATAGAAATATTTTTTTATTTACTATTGGTTTTATTATTCCTATTTTTTTTAATAATAATTATATCATGGCTCATTTTGGTTTTGTGTTTAATGTGGAGAAAGCTATTGATGATAGTATTAATTTAATGGATCCAAAACCTCGAGTCATTACATTTTCCCCCTTAAATAAATTATTTCCTTAAAATTTTAATTATTACCAAAAGTTGAAAGTATGTGAGGGTGTACTTAACACATTCATCATCTAGGATATAAATTTAAATATGACATCTACCTTACTATATTAAGCTATATCAAGCTGTTAATATTCCATTAAAAACTTTAATAATTCATATAATCATGTACCCCAATTTTTATACACCCTAATCATATATTTTCCCTAACATTACTTTCCCAAAACAATATGAATCTATAAGAAATTAATCCACCTAATAATAATATATTCACATAAAAATTAACTCCATATTTACACCTAATATGTATTTACATGTAGTTTATAAATTCAAAAACTAGTCAATATTTACAATAATCCTAAAATTGAGATAAAATTCAATATTCAATACTATGGATCAATTTTTCAGTAAATAAAAAATCAATTCCATGAATATTAATAAAATATAACTCAATTTTGTCAAAATAAATGAACCCTTTATTACCTCAACATCAATAATATATTAAACCTTAGAGTTATCCATAACTCAATTATGTGCACCCTATTTATTTATCCCCAAAAAATATAAAACCATGAAATAAAATCAATTTTCAGTAACATTGATACCATTTAATATATGCTTCCAATCCTCTAAAGAAAAACTACTGAAGAAAAATCCTTAGATATTTCACATAATGCTCAGAAAATTTAGAATATAATAGAATATCATCAAGAAATATCACTCACTAATGAACATATATTAGAGTATGAAGATTATGTTTCTATTAAGACATCAACCTCAAAACCATAGTTAAGACTATGAATTACGCATTTTTGATCAATGGAGTCATATCCCAAAATTTCCAACAATTTATGTATGCTCAGTTATTCGGTTATAAAACATATTGGATTTTGGATACAAACCATTCTCAGATTCATTTATTTGATCTAGTTTCAACCAAATACAAAATAAAAAATGGTTATGATCATATAAAAAATAAGCATATTAAAAAAGCAATGATAATATGTATTTTCCTATAAAACCTTCATTTTTAATATATCATAATTTCAGTTCAACCAATGACTCTGTTTTTCAATCCTTGGTCATTCATAATCAATTTTCTCAATCCATGGTCATTTAAATCTGGGTAGAGACATAATTTCCTGGTTACTATAGCAGTATTATAGAAGGTACTGTTCGGTACTGTTGTAGTCGGAAAATTTTACAAGTTTGGGATTTTGGGCTGCTGGTTTGGTCCTCAGGTCCTTTAAGGCCTTCGGGAAACCCATGGATTTCAGGACATAAGGCTTTCAAGACACCTTAAAGCCTTTAGGCTACTTCTAGACTGTTGGGCCACCTCAAGGCTTTCGGGCCTCCTGAAATTGTGATTAATCGACTAAGAAGTCTCTATAAGGAGTAGAATATAGTTGAGGACTCAGAGAAGGCACATTCTTGAGAGCATAAGTTGATATATTTTTATGAAGTATAGGGTATGACATTGCAATCCGGACCAACCAGTGCATGCATGAGATGCCTATCCGAACATCCATGTGAATGTAGAGAGATGAAATCAAGATCAAAAATCCAGGGAGGAGCAGTTCCATGTTGTTATAGTTTAGATATTTCCTCTAAGACTTACGGTTCATGTAATATCTAAGCCTATGGGCTTTGTAAGGGTTCCCCCTCATCCCTTGAAAGGGGGAATATAAAAAAATCAATAAAAAGAGGGCCTTCAGGAAATTCGGGTAAAATATTTTACAATGATTAATTATAGAGAATGAAAATTAGCCATTCATATCTGCCGAGTGTGTCAAACTAGTATTAAAATTATATATCTTTATCATGCACCCAGAGAAGATTGAGTTAATACAAAAGACACCCTTTTGGGTTATTACCCCTAGTCACATCTATGTAATATTATTTTTTAATTGTATTATGCATACATGTATTTAATTTCTAGAATAACCATAAAATCTACAATTTAACAAAAATTTGGGAAGTTATCATATATTAAGACTTACCCATTAGTCTTATCCAAGGGGTTTTTAATAAAATTATATTATCTTAATAAAAAATAACAAAATGAATCCCAATAAATACTAAACACTACTTTGATACAAACTAAGGAACCCTATGCCACCACTCTTAGGTATGGTGTAAAAAACAAGTACTCTTACAAATTATCTTTTGACACTAAGTTGGATAACCCAAGAGAATCTTTCCAAAATTTAACAGTATTATTACATCTCAAAATAATCTCCCAAAACTCAGAGAACATTCTATTGTAGTGTTATTGTAGAACAGTTTTATAGGAAATTTATTTTCAAAACATGTGAACATTTATCCATAATGTAACTACATTATACTCCTTTATATACTTCCCACATGTTATATTTATCTTAATATCCTGGGGAAAGTAAACATAAGAAATAGGTGATCTATAAAACTAGGGGGAAACTTATCAAAATGTCATTAAGGGTCAGATAATATGAATATGAGAAAACATGGGAATGAGATAAATTTCTGTATAAAAATAATATATAACAATAATAATCTCCCATAAATCATTATAAAAGATATGTATTTTCAAATTAATAGACATATACCATGGAAAAATAGTGCATAATCATGAGTTGGTAAACATGATCCATGGATCATAATCATAGGCTTAATATATATAAATATATTATATCATTGAAACATATCATATCAAATAACATTGATAAAAACAATAGTATATTTATATTATAACACTATAAACAACCAAAATTTCCACACTTCATGTAATGAACAAATAAAATTTGATGATCCCTGTTGTGATTAAACTAAATGTCCATGATTAACACCTTTTTCCGGGGAAATATAAAATCCAACCAATGAATTGGATGGATTTAATAGAAACAAACCATCTATGGTATTTATCAGACCCAAACTATATCATGGATTTATCAAACCCAAACCATCTTATAGCTTTATCAGACTAAAACATTATCAGGGTTTTATCAAAACAAAAACTTGTCAGGGAATTATTGAACCCAAACTATTTATGAGATTTGTTTAACCGAAAGCATCATAAGGATTTATTAGACAAAAAACATACCACAATGAATATCCATTCACATGTATACCAAACATAAAATCAAAAAATATCATTAATTTAAGAAACCAAGGAGATAAAATGGGGATGATATCATTTTAAAATGGTGTCACCCATATTTACCTCAAGCATGTAAATGGTTGATACCCAAAACTCAATCACCCCAAAAGAGTTTTTTGTAAGATAATTTAGAGTATATTAACGAAAAATAATTTTGGCGACATAAATCCTCTGGAGATAAAGTGGAAATTATAAGGAAAATTTAAAAGAGTTTTTCTCAAAAATTATTTAAACCTTTTTATAAAAGAATAAGTTATAGTAACTTTGAGAAGTTATTTTTGAAAAGGTGTAATTATTTTTTGGAAAATATTTAATATTAAAAATAATGTGCCATAGTAAATACTTGAAAAAGATATAATGGATTCAAAATAGAGAAGTTAAAATACATTGAAAACATTAATTTTAAAAATAATATTTAATTATATTGATTTAAACTTCCAAAATATTTATAAAAAATAATATTGAGTGGAAGATAAAAAATTTGATTTTGATAGTATGGGTAACCTTTTTAATAATAGTTAATAACTTTTTTTAAAACACTCCTAGTAAAAAGTGATAGTAGATATTAAATTTTAAAATTGAAAATGGAAATACGTGGTTCACAAGAGTAAACACATATTTGGGTTATAAATTAAGTAGTTAAAACAATTTTTGGAATAATGAAATTGTAAATAGAAGAAAATCCATCTTTAAATGATATGAATTTTTTTTCTTAAAAACAATAAAATTTTGTGAGAATGATATTCATTGAGAAGGAATATTAGAGTTTAAAGAATCATTTTCGATAGTGTTAAATGATAAAAAATCATAGAAAACAATAAATAGAATAATTTTTTAAATATAGAAGAATTATTCTCAAAGAATAACACTTTAACTATATAAAAGAAAATATAAATTAACCAAATCCCATAAGGATGCCATATTTCATAAATAAAGAGAAATATAGATATGGGATTATGTGGTAGAAATGTTAATCTCCAAAAAATGAAAAAATAAAATATAGAAAAATAGAATAATTTACCCAACATATTTGAAAAGACTTCCATAATATCTATCTTAACTCAATGAATGATAATTGAGTTTCCAAAAAAAACATAAGGTAATGGTAATGTAAAAATAATAAGGAGAACATGAAATAGAAGTTCAAATATTTTTAAAGTAATGATATAAATTATAATCTAATGAAAAATTATAGTGAATACACCATACAAGATAAATGATGGCTTGGAATATCAAACACGTCTCATGGTTTAAAAATGGGGGAAATAAACCATTACCATAATTCCTAAAATTCAGCAATGAAATTAAATATCCTTAATAAAAAGATAAATATCTCAATAACCTATATAATAATCTTATTCATATCTATATTGTTTTATAAAATCAATTTATATTTTTTCTCTACATTTATTTTAGTTAGTTATTATCTATTTTCAATATCGGGTGAGTGTTATTTTGATCTTTTTATGATAGTTTCATAATAGTAGTGTTATTATTAATTATAATAAAAAATTTCATCATTAATAGTTCATTTAAGGTATTTTAATGGATATATTGTATGTATTTTTAATTATCTTAAAACATGACATTATTTTTTTAGTTATGTTCCCTAAAAATCGAATCATCGTAATCTTATTTCAATAATTTGAGTGATCGAAGATGATATTTTAATTAGAAGTTGAATACCTAATATAAAAATTAAATAAACATAAAACATAAATTAGTTTAAAATTAACTTATAATAATATTCACATTCGTTTTCCCATATTTAATAATGATAGAGTTTTCTATCATTTTTATGTAGGTAGTTAGACCGACCGAAATATGAGGATATCCTAATATGATGGGTAGGTATATTTAATAAATTTTTAATTTTTATATAATATAATTATTACATAAAAATAATGATTTTATTTAATTTATTTAATTTTTTAATCATATTTAAGGGGTTTTTATAAATAATTAAAATCAGGATGAAAAATAAAAAACTACTTCAGGGAGGTAGTAGTCCGCACAATGCATAATTAAAGTTTTTTTCCCAAATAAAGAGAGAGAATGAAGGTGGATTATAATTTGTTTCTTAAAAATAATAATTATAATATATTTTTCACATTAAATATTCAAATAAATCCTTATAACTATTTAATATAGGTGGTGGTGAAAAATGTAAGACCCCACTTTATAGAGGCAGTAATCCAAAAACACAATTGACACTTTTTTGTTTTTTAAGGGAATGGAAAGGAATAAAAATGTATTTTCCATTAATATAAAAAATAATTATAATAATAATGATACGAGGGTCATTATATCACTATTTATAGGATATAATTGGAAAATAATATTGATTACAAATGGATATGGTTTTAGTAATACTCATGTTGGGACATTGAACATTCTCCAGAAAGCATCATTGAAAATGAATGGATTAGAATAAATAATTGAGTCTAAAGGCTTATGAACATGAGAGAGGTTCCTTAGAGGATAAAATGGATCATTTTATTGAATAAATTTTATGTAATAGGTGTGTCATAATGTGTAGGAAGTTTTCCACTTTTATAAGTGATAAAAATAGATCTTTTATGAACACCGATTTTTTTTCAAAAATGGAATGAAATAGTTCAAGGGTAAAAGGATTTAAAAGTGATAAAAATTGGAGTTTGATGTGGGATAAGGTCTATAAATCTTCTAACTCTTAGTATAACATATGTTCTAAACATCTTTCAATAAATTTAATATTAGGTTATTTACATTTTACCACTTTTCGTTCTTACATATGAAACTAGTTTCTAACTATGCATTATATGTTTTACTAAAAAAATAAAATAATCCATACTTCTAAATTTTTTTTCAGGATCTTATATCAAAATTTTATCTAATCCAATTAAATTTATAAATAATTTAAAAAAACATTTAAATTAAATCATTTAATATATAAAAAAAGTATTTATTGAAACTACTATTTTTACCATTAAGTGCACTTAATCTTATTTAGAAATGATTATAATATAAATGATTCACACTATATATAAATATAGGTTAAAAAATTATTTATATTTTATGTTTTATAAGTGATTAATTCATTTTATTAGATCAATATTTCACAATATTTATAAAACAATTCATTGAAAATAATAGTTCTTCCATTATCATGGTCAATAACATTAATATTAGTAATCATAATTTTATGTCAAAAAATGAAATTAAAATTGTTAAATAATATGTTTATGTTGATATAAAAATGAAGTAAATTTTAATAGATTTAATTTCTATAAGTGAAGAAAAATAATTATTCCTATAAGTGAATAAAAATTATTTCTAGAGTAAAATATTAATAATGTTTCCAAAAAGTTACACATTGGTTTAATAAATTAAAAATAGAAATTTTGAATGATTTATTTTAATTTTATAAATATATTTTTATATGTAAAAGTTTTTAAAATATTTTATGTCATTCCTCTATTATTGTAATTTCATAAACAAATGGTATTAGAAGAATTGGTATTTTTTACTACTCACCTAAAAATCTATTTTTTTATAAAAATATAAAAAATTTACCCTAAGCTAATTTTGTTATATGTAAATAAAAAATGAAGTATATTTTCTTAAAACTGAAATAATTTTTTTTTAAATTTAACTCTTAAATAAAAACTCAATATATATAAATATAAAATAATTTTATTGAGAAATGTATTTTGAAAACTATAAGTGTTTCTAATAATATTTTTTATTTATTTTATAATTTATTTCAGTATATATTTCAACAATAGTTTTTATTTTTCATAAATATTCTTAATAATAAATATTTCATGAATTGTTTTACTTTAGTATTTAATGTAGAAGAAGCTATCAAAGATAATATTAATTTAATGGATCCAAAATATTTAGTAATTACATAGACTAAAATTATTTGTATCATTTGGTGATTTCGATGGTGGGGAGAACCATGGATCGAGAATCAACCTTTATGGGTTGATGATTATGGTGGAGATCCCCATGAACCTTATAATTTGGTTGAATAAACCTTATTTCCTTAATAAATATTACAGTGGTTGAGCACCATCTCAGTGATCTGATGATGGTGATATGTGGTGGTCTATGTTTTGATAAATAGCATGCCTCGTGTTTTGTGTTGTGTAGTGGAAGCCCAATCATAATTCCTAGATAGAGAATAGTTTACTAAGAATTAATTTTCCTTTCAGATGGTTTATGATTGATTATTGATAGATCAAAGAGGATTCTTAATTAAGAGAGGTACTATGGTGGAGAAGTTATAAAAACATATTCCTTTTCTAGGATATTAATATTACGTGTTGTTTGAATTTTAATTATGGTTAGGGGTCACTTTGAGAACTAGGATTTAAATTGTTATTTTGAGGGTTTAGAAAGCTATAAAATATTTTTTGGACATGAGTTAAGCCCTAGGATCTTTAATAGTCCCTTGGGTGAGTGTTGAAGAAGTGTTGGGAGGCCAATAGCTGAAATTTCAGTTATTTGTAGCACATCACACATCAAAATCTAATGGTCAATTCATGTTGAGTTTTAGAGGAGGGAAACACACTACTAGACACAGGATAAATGCATGGAAAATTCAAATAGGCCTTGTAGGTTTTCTACCTAAGGAGCATCATGATGTGACACATAATCATACCATAGATTTGTCTTGTGATGGGGCATGTTTTGATCCCATAAAGATAATGGTGATCTTGGTTTGGTTTGTTTAGTATTTCTTGGAAATTTCCTTCTTCATCTTTCTTCTATTTTGGTTTCACTACATCATATTTGATTTTTGATTGTTTAAGGAATGGTTTTAACTTCCAATTACCCTAGAGAATGGTGGAATAAGATGAGGATGATGAGTCTATTTTCATGATATAGCTAGAGGAAATCCTGAGAGGATTAACACACTCTGTTTCATTGAAGGTAAATGAACATGCATTTTTTTTGTATGGGTTTTTAACTAAAATAAATTTAATTTTCCATTATTTTGAGTAATTAAATAAGTGGGTTTTTTTGGCTTTGATCTGCATGCATGTTGGGTGTGTATCACACCTTGTTTCTAATGATTTTAGCGAGAAGATGACACATGATGTGTTTTTTAGGTGTTATTACTTTTTAATTAATTTTTTTTAATCTATTAGATATTTTTTACAATAATATTATTTAAATGAAATGGAATGAGTTTGGGCCTAGTATGGGTCAGTATTGTCTTATTGGAATTATGATGATCTTGGGAAATATTCCTCAGGTTGTGATTAATGGAAATAATATTTTGTTATGTAGGTGGTCCCCATGAATTTTTATATGGTTTATGTCTTTTTTGGGAACATGATGATGTTTTTTATATCCACTATGGGAAATTGACCTTGTTAAATTAAAAAAATTATTATTTTTAAAAATGAATGTTTATTAAATAATATTTGAAGTTTCAAAGGAAAAACACACACTAAAATATTGTCTTGATAATTTAGGTACATATGGTCAATGAGTTGATTATAAAATTTTAACATGTGATATAAAAACCTACACCGCAAGTTTTTTTCCTCGACTATCGATGGATGATGGAATGATTACGATAATGTTCTATGAGATTATGGGTTTGTAAGGGATTGTAATAAAATATAAAAATGTTACATGGTGGACCTTTTTATGGGTTCTCTATACCCATTAAGTTGGGAAGTGTGTAGAAATAGGAACGTTTGGAATAGTTAGGTCATGATATATCCTTAAAATTCCATAAATACATTAAACTAGTTGAGATGAGAGCGAGGTGAGTGATTCTCCCCCACCAGCATAAGAATACCCAAGTGAATAGAACATATAATAATTATGGAATGTATGGTTTACTAGAATGACCTTGGATGACTTAGGATGTGGTATGGGCACTATCCCATCTTACTAGAGTTGTTCTAGTAGGAATCATACTTTGATGAAAGTGAGGCAGAAATGTGATCACAATGATGCAGAGGGTCATTATTCCTTATGAGTGGTGGGATTTCCCTGATAGATGAGGTGAGATTAGGGATTCAATGTATGGATTCCATGGTATTATATAACCTATGGTACCCTTGAAGGCCCCTTCCATGTTATGTAACCCTTATAAGGGTTGGTGTTGGAATGGGTGGTGATGATATTAGGCATCACACACAAACTAAATCAATGGTGTGATGATAACATGTCTATAATGATGATGGTGTTTTGGGTAACATGTATTCTTATCTTGTAGATGTGTGGTGGGTTCTGGAAGGTGTAAAAACCATGTTCTATAACAAATATTTCCAAGGAGGATATACCCATGGGTATATGTGATGTGTGATATGAGGTTCTAGGGAGATTGGGAACCTAGATATATGTACTATATGTGAATGTGGGATCCGATTATGGTTAAGACATGTATCTATGAGTAATTTGGGATAGATACCTAATCTTGGTAATGGATTCAACCCCACTTGTTTTTGAGATATGATGGTTTGATCTGATCACAACCCCAGTAGTATGATAGTTATCTCTCTATGGTGAAAAAATCCCACGTGTATATATTATAATGGTTCTGGGTTTGGATGTGTACACCCTTGGCTAATATATTATGGTATTGGGTGAGAAAATACCTAGGTATATTATGTATCATTGATAGGATTTTGTTTCCACAAGTGATAAATTTTATGATTAAGGAAACCCTGGAACTGGATGAAGCAGGGTAGTCAATCTCAAGATTCATCATAGAACCTAAGGATCAATGTGGTTTATTTATTTATTCTTCCATACTATTTCTTTTTCAATTGGTAATATCAAACATTCATACCATGAATTTCAATTTATGTATGGGACCCTGGTGGTGGTTCCCTATTGAGTTGTTCTCAAACACTAGGGATTCCATGTCACATGGGTTCCCAAGAATATTTTATTAATCATAGGTTTAGGTACATAAGAGGACCAAAGATACATGAACGAGAGGAATAACTCAGATGGAGTCTGGTGATTTTATGTGATGAGGCTCGGGTATGGTAGTAAAGCCTACATTCATTTTATTTATATTTATTTATCTTAACATGTGATCAATATTGTGGTAAATTAGTAGATGTATCCTCATATTATTGTGTGTCTATATGGTTGTATACATTCCCATTACATTTGATACATCACTATTGTTTATTTTTTCTCATGATTTGATATATTATTTTTGATTCTCTTTGGTTATTTTCATTGTGGTTCACTCTATGTGAGGGTATATGATCACTATGGAGGAACTCTAGACCCTTGTTGCCAGAATAAGCCTCTAACATATTTGAAGGTGTGCTTGAGGTCAGGTGGTGACTATGAGTCTGGGTACTAGTCGAGTGGTCTAGGGAGGTGGAGTGTTGCAATAAGCATTCCCATATAAATTTTTATATCAACACGATCTCATTATTTTAATAACATTTAAATGATTTATCTAAATGAAAAATAAGAATCCATTATAATTTCTGGAACCTAGCTATTCTTATTGATTCACACAACAACACAACCCACAAATGTGAAGGTCTAATATTAAAATTCCTTTAATAAACAATTTGAAAAAACATTTAATAATAAATTCTAAATAACAATAAAAATTACTAAATAATAAAAAATATCAAATAATGAATAAATATTGGAACCTGAAAAATACTAATAAATCACAATTCATATAAAAATGTGTCTGGGAAATAAGTAAATATGGAAAAAAATTCAAGGAGTCACTCAACACTTGAATGGTGTCATCCTTTCCCAATATCCTCATATCATTGATATATAAAATTTCATTTATGATATATTTTATCTTTACAAGGGCATTGAGTAATGTACTAATGACATAATTATATACATTTTCCTTGTCTTTCATGATGAAAATAAAATATCAAATGGGAAAGTACTTATAGTAAAGAAATTTAAAGATAATTGATGTTTTTTCAACCCAATATTGTAAGGATATTTGAGATTCCACCCAAAATTAGTGGAAAAATTATTCACTTTAAAAAATTGTTCATTAACAATTAAATGAAAATGCAATACACATTCTTATTAATTTATATAAAATGTATTTATCTACAATCCATATTGAGAAGGTAAAAAAACTTTACTTAAGTTCACATTAAATGTTTTTGGCTACCATCAATACTAATTTAACCGAGTAACATATTAACTATTCCCTATAAGACACTATTTTTACAATATTTCAATATAATTGAGTGTTTTCCATATTCAAATTTAAAAGAACCAAACTGTCATTTAATATTGTATCTTGAAAAATTACCATATGAGGGAAAATAATTAATCATACCAAACAACATGACTGTCACAATAATTATTTTACTCACTATTAGAATCAAATACTATAATACATATTGAGTGAAAGAAACACTTTATCATTGGTTGTTAAAATCACAATACACTAATATAGGAATTTGATTTAATTTTATGTATTTTTTTTGAATTTTTTGTTTTACAGAAGTAATTTTATTTTAGTTATGATATACTAAACTAATGTTAACGATCCTTTTAATAGAAGTTATCATACACAATGTAATGAAGAGATAAATATTCTTATCTGATAGAGTTTATTTCAATAAGAAATATGTTGCTTCTTTTTTTGTAGATACAACCATACCTATAGGTCAAAAAACTTCAAATGTTGGAGTTTGTTACATAATCCTTTATATATTGAGTTGAGGATTTATGGAATGGAAGATACATATTGTATTGAACACATTTTTAGTGCCTATGTGTTGTTAGATCACTAATAGGGTGAGGGTAGAATCATTTATCCATTTTTACTTTTAGAAATATCCCTTAATAACACAACCCCTATATATGTTGAAATCTTTAATCCACTACTTTTTGTATCACATCCTTACTAAAATATGAAAAATGTAAAATGAACAAAATATAATAATTTACATGGATTTTATTTGAAATAATAATCATTTGGGTTGTATTCTATAACCTAGTTTCTTGACTATGAATCACTTGAATATAAAAAAATGATATCTAATGGAAATATTTATTGGGAATATAATGAAATACCTAGATAGTATCATCATGTTCCCATTTCAATCACTTCATTAAATTCATGATTTTTGTGAAAATTGATCATTACATGCATTTATATATAAATTATGATGATAAAACACCATTTGCGGTATTGAGAAATCATCACAACATATCAGCTTTATTCTTTAGTTTACCATACTTATTTTTCATCTTCGATCATGATCGCATACTCGATAATGGTGTTTTGAATTTATAAATATATTATTAAATAATAATTGGATTTTATTCACTTCAAAATATATATTTATTGAAATTATTAAAATTTCGTATGACTTTAAAACAATACACTTATAGCTTCACTAATTCATATGACTTACCAGTCATGAAAATTATAAATTCATACAATCAACATAACAAATATTGACGTGGATAATTGTCATACAATGCTTACTGAATTCATATGATCATCATGAAATTAACATGCTTAGAAATATAAATGATTGACTTTGGGTAAAGTTGTATGGTAGAGTAATATGATCCAAATTAATATTCATATATATTTCTCTTAAAACCATACAAAGAAGTCTGATGCACCATCTGAAAGTCTTCTGATCTGGATAAAATTCATACAGTGAACCAAAGTCAGATGATGATGTCTTATGATCAGGAAAAGTCATATGATGAATCCATATCCACAATTTAACATCATACAATATGAATTTAATTTATATATTGTGAATCGAGTCTTTAGATCCTCTTGAAATTTAAAAAGCACATACTTCATTAAGTGTCATAAACAATTACTCAAAAAAATCCAATATTTCATATGTTCCTTGATTTTTCATTCAATTTATCTTTATATAAACATCAGTATGCTCTAATATCAACACACTACTAATGGATTCCACAATACTTTAACTCATGCATCTTTTTTTTTCAGCCATATTTGTACATATTAAATAACAACCTATATAACCTATACAAGACTACCAATAGTTCTCCATAATTTTTGTATATAGTTCTATCATCTCCATTAAGAATTTTTATATCTCTATGAAGATAATCATGCAAAATCATTACATGTTGATGCCACTACATTAAATTTTCTATCCAAGTGATTTCATGTAATTAGAATATATCAAAATGCCATTTATATTTTCCTACTCTCACTAGAAAGTGGTGAGAAGGGTTTAATCATAGGTAATTTTGGTGAATATATAAAGAAATTATTTGTAAACTAATATAATAATATTAGCAATGAATAATTGTGAAAGTATATAAATTACGAGTCAATAAATAATTTATAATGTAGAGGAAGTGAGTGAAAGGGGGAGTTAAACAAGGTGAGTATCTAATTACAAGTAATAGACATGACATATAAAAAATATAATAGAATGGGAAGAAAAATTGAAGATGAATGATGAAAAATTAGTTCTTAAGAATGGGTTTTAAAAAATTACTATGAATCCCCTCATAAATAAACTATCACGTAACTATGAAAATCCATTCAAACAATCCCAACCCTCAATATTTCAATCTATTAAAATGGGTAAAAAGGTTCTAAAAAAGTATTTAAATCAGTTGTCTTTAGTAAATAAATCATCCAATATAAAGAAAAAATTGAATGAGAATATACTAAAGAAGAATTAAAGAAATATTAAATAAATAATACCTAACCTAAATGTATCAACAGGCCTAAAAAATCAATTTCTCTAAATAATCAATTACAGTAATTGATTCAAAGGAAACGTAACAACATGATAAATGAAATATAAATTCAGTATGGAATAGATGAGTGAGAAGTTGAATCCTTTTTTTTTCAATGTCGTAACTCTACTAAGTCTTGTATCTCAAGATTCCTTACTCCTTAAAGAGTATCCCATGGATCTAGTTCTTACCCCAACATTTTATATTAAATCCTCAATCAGTCAGTGAAGGTACATGGATGAGTTCATCAGTGGTTATTCCATAGTTGATGGAAGATCCCATTAGTCATACATACCCTTATCTTTTGATCTCATTCACACATTGACTCCCATATCCATGATTGCAGAACACTCATCTTTCCATGAATTTATGACTTCCATGTGGTGTGGGTCAGAGTTCATTATCTTCTAACTCAGGTTACTCGATCAAATATCTCAAAAAACTACCACTCCTCTCACATGTGATTTTTTATTTTATTTTTTATTTATATCTTCCATAAATATATTCAACTTCTTCATCTTATTCTTTTTTATCTTGAGCTACCCTTAATTTATTTTGATTGCTAATTGAGAATTAATAAACCAAGATTAAGAAAACCTCATGAAATTTACATATCTCTTTAGTGGAATGATAAATCATACCCAACCTTAATGAATTTAATCTACCTTTCCATATGTGTTTTTGAAGCATATAAATATATTTACATATCTTTTGAATTCATGGTGTTAACATTCAGAAGCCTTCAGACATGCAGATGTACCATTCCATGATATTGACCTTTATATGAGCACCTGTCTCCTTAGGATAACATGTAGAAAATATATTGATGTATGATAAGTACCTTACTATATCCCTTTAGGAAAGTGAGTTACCTTTACATAGGCTAGTTTATGTTCAAGGAACCTTACATAGATCAATATCCTAAGTTATTTACCTTTACATAGGACTTTTAAATAACATTTATGTGATATGTACTGGAATTCCATTATATATGACACTAAATAACCTTTACTCTAGTTCATAAAATTGAAAACAGAACACTAATTGAAAATTTTAAATTCTAAATGAAAAATTAAACTATAATAAATTCCAAAATTCAATAAATAATTAAAAACAATGTTCCAACATTTAATATTCAATGTAAAAAGAAGGAACTTGAAAGAATAAATTTCCAAAACCTAATATCATTATAACCCTTCCAAAATTATAATTTACTAGAGATCTTTAATATTTGTTATTAAGAATATGAATATAAAGAAGTAAAAAAGGACATTTTGAAAATCAATCACAAAAAATACCTATTTTCACCAAATTAATAAAAGAATAAATATTTCCTAACGAAATGGACCTTATTTAATGATTCCCAAATTATAGTACATTTTTGTATTAAAAACTCAATTTAATCCAAAATGGGTATTGAAAAGTTGTATCAAATTAAGGCCACATCAAATTCCCCAACACTTAGAAAATTTAAGGTTCTTAAGTAATTAATTAATAAATTTTAGTGGGTTCTATTTCATCTTAAACAAAATAGATTTATAATTATATAAGAGAGATGAATTCCATAATTGTTTTTCACCATAGTTTTTCTCAATTAAATATGGATTATTTAAATTCTAAAAAGTAAATTGTTTACTCAAAAACCAGTTTCAAATTTTCTGAGATAAATTTTTTTGAAAATTTTTAAATGATTTAAACAAACATCACTTAGTATTTAAGTGATAAACCAAAGTTATATTTTTATCCAAGGTGAAGAAACTCACATAATTAGAATAGAATAATTAGAAAAAACAACTTGATGAGAGAGTTTAGTAATTAGATGGAATCATTATTAACTCATACACTTGTTTTAGCTTAAAGAATAACATTTCAAAAAATTATGAGTTAATTTCCAAGACCATTTAAAGGAAAGACTTATAAGTTTGAAATCAAATCAAAATGTTCAAAACCAATTAATTATTTAATATTACTCTAAATTTTTAATTAAACAAAATAATTTTGAAAATAAATGTAAATGATATTACACGATCGAATCCATTAAGAAATAGAAATGATTTATCACCCAAGGTAGAAAACTATCCTCAAATAAAAGAAAAAATTAAAATAATTGAAAATGAAACCTTATTCTTTGAAAAAATATACATTAATTTTTTTGAGGCATTTATAATGTTTAAAACATTTAAGTACAATTTAACAAATTTTATGACCCCTCCCCCACACTGTAAATCCAATATTGTCTTCAATTATTTTTCATTAGAGGTAGGATAAACAAGAAAAATATATTGGTTCAAAAAATATTATAAAAATAACCAATGAAAAGAATATTTAATGGTGAAAATCAATCTCAAAAAACATATTCCCTCTATTTAAAAACTACTATAAACACAATAAAATTACGAAAAAATTTCCTCTAGTATCTACTTGATTTTTTTTTCACAAACATGCTTTTTAATAAGGAACCATGATGAAATATTGATGTTCAAAAATATTTTCAACAATGCACCAAAACAAGCTAGACAAATAAAAATTATAGCACATAGATATGGTAAAATTATGAATTACTAGTATTTTTTACACTATTTTAGCATGAATCGACAATTTTAAATTCAATGTTCATAAAGAATATGTTTTTTCATTGTAAATAGCTTATAAGGATTATCAATATAGCTTAAAATGTATAATTTTTAAACAATTTATTCAGCATGGAAGATACTTTGAAATCAATTATATTGATGGTTATTAAGAGAATACATTAAAAAGCTATTTCAATTTTTTTTAAAAAGATTATATTAAGGAATGGAAAGCACAAAACTGTTTCAAAACACTCTTAACAATAATAAAAACCAAAATTTTAAGAAGTCCATAATTTATAATAAAGTAGAAAATTTTAAAACACATTTTTACAAATTTAAATGAACTTTCAGGGATGATATAACAGTTTAAACATCCATTTAAATTTAAAATAGAATGAGATTATTATAAAAGTGATATTCCATAAAAAATTGTACAATTTTTATTTAGTGTGAAACCAAAATATTACTCCATAGTGAAACACTTTCACCCAATATGAATTCTCCTACATAATAACCAATAAATAAGGGTAGATATGATATTATATTCAGGAATATTGTTTAAAATTTGACACCAATTAAAACAGAGAGACTGTGGTATTGATACACTAAAATGTTTTTGACATATTTGACTTAGCAGTGCACAAGAATTATCAATTATTAATTTAGGTAAAAGGTGAACAATGGGTCAATTTGTAGAAAAATAAGAGTGTTTTTTATTTATTTAAAAATTTTACGAATTATTGATTATCTCCAAAGAAATGTTAAATTTTATGTCCATAGACAAAATCTCTATGAAAAATAACCAAAGGAATTATGAGGATGTGTTTTCCTAATAGAAACTATAACATAATTTTTTTCCATTTTTTGAAAAGTTTTTATATATGTGGAATCATAAAATTATATTAAAATTTTATTCTACCCTTACATCTAAAATTCCTTTTTGAAAACACCCCTTGATAGAGTTGTAAAACCCAAAAATCCTTCGAATAGAGCATAAAAATCCTTACAAAATTACACTTTATTAGTGTTTTCTAAATAAACAGGCATAAGGGAAAGATAAGGGTCTCCCTTATACTATTCCAATAGTTCCATATAATAATCAATAGAAAAAATATCCTTATAATGACATATGGTAATATTAAAAGTAGTTTTTTCCTCAACAAGGTTTAATTTAGATTTGAAAAATTAAAAGTTTTCTTAAAGGGATAGAAGATCATAAGGTATTCCTAGTGATATGACATGATCCATACATTTTTATAACATTATTTTTTCCAATAAAATTCCCAAAAAAGGTGAAAGTGGATGTGTTTTGTTGAAAAAAATCAGAAGATGTTTTTGAAATGTATTTTAAGAAAATTTTGAATTATTTATAATCAAATGTGGTCCCTATTCAAAATTAAACACATTTTCCATGTAAATTTAGAAACCAATAAAATGTAAGAATTAATTAAAAACACTAAAAGAATATTTTTAGTTTATTTAAAATCTATGTTTCACAAAAATATAATTTTCATCTAATGTTTCCACATCTAGAAGTAGTCGATTATCAATCACTATTTTTGAAAATAAAATACAACTGAAACATAGTTATGTATTGTTAACTTTTCTTTCATTCTAAATATAAATTACTAAATCATTGAATCAAATATCATTATATTTTTCTATTTAAATTTTCGGGGGGTTATATTCCAATCTTGTACTCAAAAATTTAGAACCAACTGATTTATGATTAAATCCAATTCCCTTAAATGATCTATAATGATTTGCATTTCATTATAAAAGGATTCAAAAAAATTAATAGTAATAGGTTTGAGAGTAGAGGGTTCATCAATTAATATTTCTCTAAATTTTACTTAATCTTCCTTTTCATTAAGATAGAATTTAAAAATTATTGGGGTTTTAGTTTTAAAATAGGGAAAATCACATTGAAAACTAGTTTCAAAATTTTTATAATAAATGTTTTTTACTTTTTTTATCCACTAAATATTCCCCAACTTAAATATATAGATCATATTATAATGTTTCTAAAAAATTGGTTAATGTTTTTTTTGAAATTAAATTATCATTATCATTTTTTCCTGAACCAAAACCTTAATTTCATCAAACGTTGAAAATTTTAAATGTTTTGGTGGTGTTATAATAATGGGAACATATAATCTTCAATTTACAACCTTTAAAACTCTTTATTGTACTGGGATAATATTTATCTAAATATTTAATCAATGTTAGGTTCTTGGTCAATATTTCTATTGAATTATTCACTTCAGATATCTCTCTCATTCTCAAACTCACCCATGTCATTTTCTTTATTAATTATTTTAATTTTATGCAATATTTTCTCATTATTTTGTACCTTAAATTTCAATTTTTAAACATCAATGTCTTAATATTCATTTTATTCACCTCTAACTTCAAATTGTTATTTATTTTTCATATGATTACCAAGAACATAGGTTTAAATTTTTTATTATTTGTTTTGAATTTCTTCTTCCAATTAGTCAAATTTGGTAGTGATTTTCCTCAGAATTTATTTCATTTCAAATTGGTCTTCTTGCTTGGGTTCCTAAAAGTCTAATTTTTCCTCATAATAATTAGGCTATCATGGGTGGTTATAAACAAACTTCCAAGAAGTGTACCCATAACATCAAAAATAGACACAGAAAACATAATTCCATTATTAACATCCCCAAATATATCAATTTTTAAAGAGAATATAATGAATTTTATTTCAACAAAAAACTCTTGTTAGTAGTAGGGTAAAATGGAAGGAGGTGGGTGTGGATTTAAATTTAAAAAATAATTGGGAAATAAAAAATTCATAATACTTATAACTATTTTTTGAAGGATTAAAACTTTTTAAGATATAAAATAATAGTCTTCTTAATGAAATGTTAATATAAATAAATGTAAGATTATAAAAGCATAATAATAAAAGACAAAGTGAATCTTAAATAAAAATACATAGAAAGCATGGTGGATTAAATAATTGTTTAATTTAAGGAATTAAAAAATAATAATTATAAATTATTACATTAAATAAGGAAAAATATTTGGTAATTATGTTATAAAATATATCTAAAAGAACCCCGATATATACTACCTAAATTGCTTCAATATTTAATGTATTAGTCCATAGGCTTTAATATTAGTCAAGATACCAAAACCCCCTTTCTTTTTTTTTTTGGTTTTAGGAAAAAATGAATTACCATATAATCTAGATTATTTAAAAAATATAGCTAGAAACAACAAAGATAATAGTCTCTATCATTTTAATAGATATATAAATAAAACCATTTCCCTTACTTTAATAGCAGTGACCACTAATAAGAAGATAGGTGAAGAAGGGAGAATATTTCTAGGAAGAAATAAACTTTTATATTAGTCTAAATCAGGTTAAATAATATTAATAAACACATGTAGATAATGATAAAATGAGATGAGAGAGATAGAGAATATATTACAAAAATAATTCTTCTAATATTAGAGAATATAGGATTATAAATGAGAGAAATCTGATAAAGATTTTTTGATCAATTTGATAGGATAATTATTTCACAATTTTTTTAATATCCATCTACACAAGGAGTATATTTATAGCATTTAAAACTATCAAAATATTATGGAATTTATGAGGAGTAATGAATTCATTAATTATATGATTAAATAACATTTGTCCATCATTAAATACATCCACCAGTTCATCACTGACTAAAAAGGATTGCACCATGCCCTGGTGAAAAAATCATAGTTGTTTGGGCCTTAAAAATACCAAGTTTTAAGTTCACTATCTCTTATCCTAGTTTGTTATGATATATAACTATTATTTTAAAAAAAATTCATAATCACTATGATTTGGTTGTAGGAGTTCTAGTCAGTTTTGCATGAAACATAAAAAAATGGCTTTTCTACATGAATGTCTGATCTTCTAAGTTTCTTCTATACTAATTATTTTGATTAAATACTTACATTAAGAATAATATAAGTATACTTGAAGAATTTAAAAATATTTTTACATGATTTCATCAATACTAACATCACATCACTTAAATTAAACAGTTAAACAATTTAAAAAGAGTTTTTCATACTTAAAAAAAATTGGTGAGAAGAACATGAATCAACCCTTTTTTATGATGAGAAACAATTAAAAAATAAGTGAATAAAATTAGAATATAACAAGATAAAATTTCAAAATATTTTAAATGAAATACCATACTATGTAGAGAATTCTCCCCCTTTAAGAAACAACAAAAATTATCTTTCCTTAAAAAATAGTTTTCCTATAAAACATCATTCCCCAATTAAGAAAAAAGTTATAAATCCTTTTTATTATAAAAATGAAGTATTAAATGGGGTTATTGTAAGATAAGAGATATAATAATTTTAAAACTAAATTTATCATCATTAATGTTATTTTAAAAGATTAAAAAAATGTTAAATTTTTTTAAAAGCATCAAAATTTTGAATGATAAATTCTCAGTGAAGTTAAAAATAGTGGATTAAAAACATTTTTTAATTTAAAATAAAACCTATGAGAAAACCACAGATTGTTTTTTGAAAACCTTATTCGATACTTAAAATTATGAATTTTCTTTGAAGGAAAGGGTGAATCTTCCAATATAATTTCACTATTGAAAATATTATCTCTCCCTCAACAAATGAATTATTTGAGATAAATGTATCATAGCTGTTAGATCCCCCTATCTGAGACACCCTCACATGGAAAAAAGTGGGTTAATAGAAATTAAGCACACCTCCCCATATTCTAGAGGCTTCTAACTAGTAGTGGGGATGTAAAGAACATAGTTCAGAGACTGTACACCATGAAATAGATTTGTAATAACAGTAGAATTAATACTTGAGTAATGATAATTGAGGAAAAAAATATAATAATAATATGTAAACAATATACTGATGGAAAATATGGAATAAAATAATATTGAAAATAATGTAATGAGAGGAAGTAATATATCTAAATTCTGATGACAAAATTAATATAGTTGATTAAAAAACACACCAAGAAAACACCAAAGACCTCAGTCCTATTCCCTTCACCAGTCTTATTTCTAAGCCCCAACCCATCCAATAAAAAAAATCAACCACAATTTCTCTTTCCCTTGTCCAAACATGTATCCATGTAATATTATTAATTACCAAATTATGACATGAATATGGTGTGATTAAAGATTAATAAGGAAACACCACCATGTATAAATAATATCAATATAACACTACATTCATGCAATAAAGTAACAAAACATCATTATTAATCAATAAATTATTAAAAAATAACAATTAATATACCTTAGAAACATGCTAGAATAACTCTAATCATGCTACATCACCATAGGAAATGAATCCACAATTCCATGGAATAATCATACAACTAGGAACCCTCTTTATAATAATTTTATCAAAACACTGGGACAAGACCTATATATAAATATTTATGTATAACCGAGAAAAATACTTTATATAATAAATTAAATATAACAATGTCAACCACTTTGTATAATCATTTCACAATAACCAGTACAATCACTTTATATATGAATACCATCATAACTAGTCCAAGCCCTTTATATAATAATTTCAGTATAACTAGTCCAATCCCTTTATATATGCATTTAATCATAACTAGGCAAAGAATATTAAGTAAAAATTTCAAAATAACTGGCCAATCCATTTTTATTAGTATTTTAGTATAACTAGCCCAAGCATTTTATATAATCATTTTAGAAAAACCTATAATTGAAATCATCATGGAAATAATAACACAACATAAATTATAATCCCAAAAGTTAATTTTAGCTAATCACGTTTTATATTTCAATTACCATTTAATTCACAAAGTTATGTATTAATATGTTATCGTTATAGGGCATAAAATATCTCTTATCAAATTATCATAATTCATTTTAATAAAAAAGTAATCCATTTTCCAAAGTGATATGATCACAAGCAGTCACCTAATGTCTCATCACTTGCTAAATAATATTTTACGCTAATATCTATTTTTTTATCATTCAAGGGTAGGCTCCCTGTAATGTATCCCTAATCCTGGAATAAAAACTTTGGATCCAAAGGGATCCAAGGAGTAGTCTAAAAACATTACTATCATCACCCATTATTCCATTAGGTAACATGAAAGTTGTATCAACGCTATCACATGGTATTGCATACACATAAACAAATAGAAATAGACCATATAGCTTTTATCTTGACCACCTACCTTTATCAGGAAATAAAAGAAACACCCTCAATTAGGAAAACCAATGATGTATGAAAGAGAAAGAAATCAAAAATTAAAAACAATAACACACAAGAATCCATATAAAAGTCCCTAGTCAATAGCTAAACGGATATCAGACAGCTGGAACTTAGGATTATAGAAGGAAGGAGAAAATAAAGGGGAATGAACTCACCAGAGATCAATGGAAAGACTAATACATCTAGAAGGGAATGAATCACAAAAAAATCACTTTGATTTTTTCTAGGGTTTGAGAGTGGAGGCTACACCATGAATGAAAAATAAATCATATGTATTACAATGTTAAAAACTACTAGTCCAAAAACATTCATGACATGAACCAGATTCACGATGTGAGTTTCATGAAAAAGTAGATATTCTATAAGACATATTTCATCAGGCATAATTAAAACTAATAGACTATTTTCATGATGTGAATTAGTTTCACAGTGTGCAAACTTTTCATGCTTTGTACCATTTCATGGCATCATACCGGTGACGAATTCACGTATTATAAAAGGTTAATTATGTGAATCTTAATAGTAAGTAACTACTATATAAACACATATAAAAATACTCGGGTCATCCTAGACCCCCAATGTACATCCTCTTAAGAATTTATAACATTTATACACAGACTCCATTTATTAAAACAAGCATACATCCCCGACAGTTTGGTCATTTTTTCAAAAAAAAATACATCTATACCCAATGAAATTTAAATCCATCAAGGTTTATAAGAATAAAAACCCAAATAAGGGAGACATAACCAAAAAATTCAAAGAGGGGAATACCTAAAAAAATATGGTATTTTACAAACTCTCCACCATATAAATTCTCATCCTTGAGATTCTCCAATCATCCATGTGATATCACAGTGGGAAATTCTGGATACTATCCTTGCATATCAGATCCTCTCTCCAAGGAAACCTCTTAGAAATTCCCATTCTTCCACTTCACTCTCATTATAGGTATATAATTTCCCAAAATAGACTTCTCACTACAGCCAATAATCCATATCAGATGCTCCTCGATGGATGAATATGCACCAAGAAAAATGTTAGAAATTCCTATCACATGAGAAGGGTCCAGATTATACATCTGAATATGTGACACATGAAACATTTCATGCATGAAAATATAGTTCGATGAAAGGGACACTTATTACACCACTAGACTAACCCTCCCCACAATCTCAATCATCAGGAAAAACCTATGTACCTACTTTCCTTGTTCCCTGATATGGTGTTGCCCCAACCTAGGTGGCACCCAAAGGAAAGCATGATAATCCAAATAAAACTCTAGAGGTCATATGCACTGGATAGGGTATGATTTCTTCCTACTCTTTAGTATTACCAAAAACATCCTGATAAACTAAACCTTCTCAAACATATCTAGTATGAGATTAGGTTCAAAAAAAATTACTTTACTGCCTCTATCTAGTAATGGGATGATCGATAGGACCATCTATAAAAATCATCTAAGGTTGAAATATTTTTCGATGATTTGAATCTATTATTATTGAAAAAATCTAATAGTGACATATTATACTCCCATAAACCACCAAAATCCAGCACACAAGATCATAACATATCCTAAAAAATATGAATTGTCCATTCAGATGGGTTTTCAGTCTGAGTATGATAGGATGCAATAAAAATAACCTCTAACCCTATATCCTTATAAAGAAAAAGACCAAATTATGATGTGAAATGAGGATCTATATATAAAGTGAAACTCCTCAGAACACCATGCAGTTGAACTATCTCCTGCGCATAGAGACTACCCAAATCATCAAAAGTGAAGGTCTACCTAATAGGAAAGTAGTGGACTACCTTTATAAGATGATATATAATCAACCATACAACTTTTGTATTGTGAGTTTTCATGCATAACCTAGTAAAAAATACATTATGAAATCTTCTCATTTCCATTTTGTAATGGGTTGAGGCTACAATAACATAGATATCCTCTTGTACCTTGATTTCATCACTGACAAGTGAAAGATCTCTCTATGAAGAAATCTATCTTATTTTTCACCTATGGAAAATAGTTCTATCAGTGAAGATCATGATAAATTATTTTCCATCCCAATATGTACTACCCATCTAGAATCATGAAAATCTATTATAAACTCATTTCTGAATCCCATAAGAACCCATACTCGACCATGTATAAGAAGAACATTTCTACTACCAAGACATCATCCCGATGGTGGATCCCCACCATATATTATATCCTTTAGAACTATGACCTATAGAATATAAAAATTCTATATATTAATCTATTCCAAATGTATAATTAAAATAGATTTTTATGTAATAGGTACTTGTCCTAGGTACTCTTGAGTATCTAGATGCATGTTTACAATGAGTGCCATCATCCACCACTCACAACAAGACTCCCGCACTTTATCTATCAACACCTTACTACTTAATAAATTGAAAATGAAATTTTAATAACTCATTATATAATATATCTTAATGTTAAGGACTAAATATAATTGAACCACCTCCTCTATTGATGGTTTGGTCCTATTGAGAAACGATGTACCTGAGGCTCTTATGGTCTATGTACACTACCGACCTCTCACCTAAAATATTATGCCTCCCAAATCATAGGGTATGTATCCATACATATAAATCCATATCTTGAGTAGGTAATTTACTCTCATGTGGTCAGAACTATCCGGATCCATAAGAAACCACTCATTCTTCCTACAACAGAGCTATTATGAGCCCAACTCCATATGTGTAACAATACACAATATATTCCATACCTGACATAGGTTAGTTGATGACCATTTATCAAGTAAAAATTCCATTAATATATTGAAAATATATATTTTAATATTATAAAAAATTAAACAACACCACTTTCTTGGAAAACCCCAACATCAGTGCTACCAAAAGGGATAAGTCCTTGATAAAATGTCAAAAATACACCGCTAGTCCAAGAAAACTCTAAATCTCAAAGACATTATTGGGCCACTCCCACGATACACAGATGAAACCTTACTTGGGCCCAAAAAACTCATCCTTTAAGATAAACTAGGCTAAGTACTTCACTTTATCAATCCATAAATTTCACTTGGACAAATTGGCATAAATCCAATCCACTCCTTTTGTAATAAAGATAATGTAAAGATGTCAGCCATGATCATGGAAAGACTAGGGGCACACTAAGAATTTTTTGATGAAAAAAAGAAAAAATGATTAATAAAATGATAAAATATATGAATAATCAAGGCCATGAATACTATCAGTGAATTTCTCATACTAAAAAACATCACCACTAACTTTTACAAGCCATAATTTCTTTTAAATGTAGTCTGAGGTATGTTTAATGGTCTCTCTCTCAACTGATGGTACCCTGGTCTCAAGTAAATATTAGATATGATACATACTCCTCTCATCTAATTTAAGATATCATCTATGTGGACAAGGGGATATTGATTCTTGACCGTAATCAGGTTAAATCTCTGATAGTACGGAAAAAACCACAAAGTACTATCATCGTTATTGGTGAAAAGATAAACAGAACCCCAAGGAGACGTACTGTGTCATATGAAACCCTCGGTTTCTAGATCTTCTAAATAAAATTTAAATTCCAAAAGATATACTGGTTCCATCTTATAAGGTAGAATAAGAATTTACTCCACTCCCAACACTAACTCGATCAGCAAATCGATCTCTCAATCATGTGGGAAAATGTAAAACTCTTCTGAAAAACATATTTAAAATATTCTACCACTACAGTTAAAACATATTTATAAATGCCACTCTTGTTTATAGAAGGAACCGATCTCTGAGCATTGAGACAATCCAATATGTACTAAATTTTTCTAACATGACTAGCTTGAATATCCCAATCTCCTCGGTGAAAATAACTACCTCCTTCTAGGGATAGAAAGCTAAATCACCTCTTGTTACTGTCGCTGTGGTCTTGGTATAAAAATAAACAATCCATTAGTAAAATTAAATTTAAACCTATCATTTATATAAAAATTATTTCCAAAAGAAATGGTAACCACCAATTTCTAAATAAAACACCTTACAATGATTAATATTCTCTGAGCATACTCCCAACAGTGTATCGATGGTCAATACACCATCCAATATTTTCAAAAACAAGCCCAAAAAAATGTGAAAAAAATAGAATATATAATGTAATATGATGATCCTATATAAAAAAAGAAACATACAAGTGTAGATGATACAAGAATCATACATCTGAGGATTGGAGGTCATGCATCCAAACTAGTTAGAGTGGCCTACATAGCTTGAAACTGAATTTCTCCACTTCCCAAGGACCCATTCTGACTCCCTGACACTTTTACCACTACCTTGTATGACCTCTCCTGCATTGGGGTACTATGTGACTTGGCTTGACCTGAACATCTAGTGGAACTCTTTATACCAGTCTACTGAGGGGAAACTATGTACATCCCAGAATCTAGTTCCTTTCTCGATCCCCTACCACCACTTTACTACAACCTTCCCCTAGAAAACCATCATAGATAGCTAAACCTTAAACAATCATAAAACTAAAAATCAGGGAACATAAACTAAGGCTTCTTGTGCCCAAACCTTACACACTAATAAAACTACAATAGAACATGGTCATGAGATGACTTCCCACTTCATTGACTGCTCTTATAATTGTTTCCTTGGAGATAAATATCATATAAATGCTTCATTCCACCAGATGAATGTCTACTAGTTCATACAACTAAAATATAATTTTTTTCTTTTTAGATACACACTAATATTCCCTTATGTGATGAAATCCTAATTTTTCATGTCTGAAATTACACCCAGGAGAAAAACATTCAACTATGAAATGATATCATTAGGAATATCATTCTAGAAATGAATTAACTTGGAAGTATCATCAACTATTAATGATGGAATAATGGAGTACATGTCAGTGAAACATACAATATATTACATCACTAAAATTAACTCATACGTCAAGTGCAGGAGAACTTGATCCTTTTCATCCCTCAAATTTTCTAGGTAGAAGTGGCTTAGGAATATCATCCGAAATTCCTTCTAGGATAAATCCTCATGCTACCAGGCTTAATAATTTCCCACCAATTCCTATAAGGTCCATAGATCATGCATGTATTACGATATTCCCTATAACCTATGGTTGTCTCAGGGTTCTTGAATATCATATGGATCGAATTGATCTAGAACATAGATACCTGGGGACCTCCTCCCTAAAGAACATAAGCAGATACTATAACTGAGACTCTCTCATTAGCTCAGACATTTATGGTATAGTGTGAACATTATCCCTTTCCATGGATCACATGAACCTCTAGAATATTTCACAAAGCTAAATATCTTTCTGATTATCAAGATCTACAAGAAACTATGGTTAAACTGTGATATGAGTGTGCTAATTTCCACTCTGAAAATGATCAATTTTAAGATGACGAGGATAAATCTTCCCTACAAGAAAAAATAACTCCTTAAAACACTATATAAACATCATCTCCAACCACAATATGTGAAAAAATAGGGAACCAATGGATCATGGTCCCTCTAAAATTGTCTTAACAATTGAATTTTTATGACATAAAAGTTCATTTATCCCTTATTGATCTGATATCACATGTATCAATTTTCATAGTTCATATAAGAAAATATATCACATATAATAAATATATCCCAATCATGAACGATGTATGTTAATATATATATATATATATATATATACCTACCTACCTACCATGATGCATGAATACTCATCTCCTTCCATACTAGGTGATGAGAATAAATATCAAGAAACAATAACATCATGCAACTGTAAATCATCCGATATGAAATAACTTCAACTATAACAGGGGAAAAACACAGAAAACAATCCCTTCCATGGGTACTCAGACTTTTTCCCATACATTTGTTAGAAACTCCCACGCACAAACTCATTACCAAGTCCCAACATGCTCATAGTCACCTTTCAACCTTTCCAAAATAATAAATAAATAGAAAATAAATCCTCAACTCCAATGATATAACTTTGCAATGTCCCGCATTCATAAACTCTCACATAGAAAAACATGGATGGTTAATGGAACTCAAGCACACCTCCTTGTATTCTAGAGGCTGTTGAATAATAGTGAGGCTATAAAGAAGATATTACCGAGACTATACCCCTTGGTATAGAGTTGTAATAATAGTAGAATAAATATCAAAGTAATGGAAATCTGTGAAATAGTATAATAACATTAGATAAACCAGATAGTAAAGGAAACTATAAAATCTAACAAAATTAAAAATATTGTAATGTAATATTAGTAAGTATCTAAATGTCAAGATGAATGTAATATAGAGGAATGATAAAAATACCAAGGAATACAACAAAGAACCCATTCCAGATCATCATGTCAATACGATCTCCAAGGTCCAGCCCATCCAAGAAGCAATAATCAACCACAAGGTCATCTTACCTTGTCTAAAATTGCTTCCATGTAATTATATTTTTTACAAAATGGATTCTTGAATAGGGTGTGAGTAAAACTAATTAAGTCAAGACCACCATGTCTAAAAAACTATTATTATAGTATGTGCATGTAAAAAAGTGATAGATAGGGGTATTAATTAATCAATTAATACAATATAATAATTAACCAACTTTATCACCATGCTAGTATAACTATGACCATGTAGCATCATTATGAACAATGTAGACACATGTCAATGAGATAATCACATAACCAAGAATAAAACTTTATATAAGAATTTCAACCTAATACTCAGACAAACCCTCTATATAATCATTTCAGCACAACTAGGACAATCACTTTATATAATAATTTCAACACAACCAATCCAAGCCCTTTATATGTTAATTTCAGCATCGCCATGACAAGAAATTTATATAAACATTTCTGAATAACTCGGTCATTCCCTTTATTTAAGTATTTCAGTATACCTGATCCAAGACCTTTATATAAACATTTCAACATAACTAGGCCCAGCATTTTATTGAATCATTTTAGTATTACCATGCATTCATCTTTATATAACCATTTTTGAATAACTAGAAAATTCCCTAAATAAATTAATTTCAACATTACCTATAACACAATACATCACAGAAAGAATCACACAACATACACCATAAGCCACAAAGGTAATTTATCAAATTAAATTTTTCTTTAAATTACCCCTTTATTAATCAAGTTATTTCTTAATCTACTATCATGACCGTGTAAACACACATCTCATATGAAATTATCACTTGTTATTTCAATAAAAAAATTAGTCCATTTTTTCATAGTGATCCTATAACAGTCAATAACTTAATGTATCATGTAATTCTAAATCATATTTTAAGCCAATAGGTTGTTCATTATCATTCATGTGTAGGAACACCCTAATGTAGTGGAAATCCAGGTCTCTATATCATTGGATCTAAAGGGATCCAAGGAGTAATCCAAACACATCATTTCCATTTCCCATTTTTTCCTTAGTTAGCATACATAGTGTGTCAGCATGATAACATGGTATTTTACATAGTTAAACAAATAGAAATATATCATAGTTATTTTCTCAAAACCACATACCTTTATCTAGTGATCAATGAGAAATCCTCAATGGGAAACACCAAAAAATGATGAAGGAAATGGATATTGGAAAGGAAAACCTAGGGCACACAAGAATCAAGATCAAAATCCCAATTCTATGGCTAAAATGAGATCACATAGATAAAATGGAGGATAATATAAGGAATTATAAAACCATAGAAAAAGAACTAACTAGAGATAAAATTATATAAGGAGACATTTGGAAGGGAAGAATTCACCTAAAAATCACCCAGAGTCAACCTAGGTTTTGGGAGAGGAGGATGAACCACAAATGAAAAAGTAATCATACATTCTATGTGGTTAAAAGTAACTAATCCCAAAACATTCATGATGAAACCCCTTTCATGATGTGAATTTCATGACTAATGAGATACAATGAAAAACAAACTACCTAAGGTTTAATTAACTTTAATCAACCTTTCTCATGATGTGAACTAGTTTCACAATGTGTAAAATTTTCATGATTTGATATAGTTTGTGTAATATACCATGTGAAGGATTCATGTAATGTAACAGGTGTGTGACGTGATCCCAAGAGGTAGCTTTTGTAAAAACACATTGAAAATCCTCTAGTAAACATGGACCCCAAATGAAATCCTACAAATCATTTTTTAACATTTATACCTAGAATCCATTTACTCAAAAAAAAACAAAAACTTTTAATCATAATGTCATTTCCCCTATAAAATGTCTTCTTCCCCAAATAAAGGCTCATCCACCATGGTATAAAAGAATAAAAACCCAACTAAAATTACCTTAACCAAAAAATTCAATGTCGGGCGTGACTTGAAAATGATTGGATCTTACAATATCTAATAGAAAATCTATATAAAGAAATAAAATGTCACATACATGAATTATTTTGAAGGTATTTTTTATTGAATTTATATTATTTTTTGTTGTAGGGGTTTCCCAATCATTTTTTCAGGAAGGTGGTGTTTTCATGATTTGGGCCAAACTGTGAGCCCATTTCCAGATTTAAAAACCAATTTCGTTTCTTTTAAAACTCTTTCATTTTTCAACGATTTGCACCCATTACACTTAAAAAATGGCCTCCCATAACCAATTAACACTATAATATCAATTTTAATCCCATAAAAATCAATAATCATGGTGGATTATGGTTTTTATTTAAGGAATTAGGCCATCCCGTAAGACCATTTCTAGTTTAATTTTATTTATTTAATATATTATTCATTTTTACTCTTTTTCGGTGATTCAAACTCCCAATAGAAGAAAACCTCCCTTGTAATGCCTCCATCTTCATGTCTCCCTCTTTGGAACTCATTTACATCATGGATTAGGTAGAACCATCTCAAGATTTCTCAAATCATCCTGTTTTGAATAGGTAATTAGTTTTCTATATAACTCCTTAATTTTTCACTATTTTCCCCCATTATATTTTATACATGACCTAATAAGCCTTATTCGAACATCAATTAGATTTTTGGCTGTTTGTAAATTCATCCAATGTTGTATTTGGGGCGTTTTATTCAAGATATCTCAAGTAAGTGGGTTTCCTATCATGTTTTCCCATTTTATTAGGGTTTTATCTAATTTTCATGAGGTTATAAAATGTAAAAAAAATAGTATTCATACCTAGGGTTCAATTTTGTATCATTTTGGTGAAATATTATTGATTAGGGATTTATTTAACTTATTTGTGGTGCGGTGGTGGTGCGATTGAAGTTTCACACAACAGTTAGGTGTTTTTGATACAAATGGTAGGTTATTTCATGTGTAAGAATTATTGGATGAGTTCATTTTGCTTGATTTATATTTTTAGCATGATTCAATTCCATTTTTTTTGGTTCTAAAATTATATTAGGTATTATTTGTTAAGCGGTTGGTTTTTAAGTGGAATTTCTGTGCAAAAATGAATATTTTTTGTGTGTATTCCATGTTGTGTTCATTGGGGTTGTTTTACAATTCATGGAATAGTTTTATTAAATGATGGTATGACTGAAATTTTTGTTTTGATGTGATATTGGTTTTATTTTGGTCTTTAAAGAGGATTTTAGAAGGATTTTATGTGCAGAACATGGTTACACTGCCTGGAATTGTTTTGTGATGATTTTTAATGGTTTCTTGATTTATGTAAGAGGTAAAACTATGTTACCGAAATATTTTGGTAGGAGTGTACTTTTGAAGTTGTATATTTTAATGTGAAACGGCTGTTATGTGATGTGTACTATCTTGTAAAGGTTTTATAATATTTTTAATTGATTTTTTGAAATGTGAAAGAGAGGTGAAATGTGTTACGGGTTGTTTTGCTGTGAGTTTGATTTTAAAAATTAATTTGAATGAAAAAGGGGGTCATGTGACATTTGTTTGGGATGTTTATCTTGTGTGTGACTTGGATGTGGTATTTTCATGTTAAAATTGTATTTCATGGCTTGTGGAACTTCTTTTAGCACAAGATGGAAAACTCGAGTATCTAGGCGGGTGGATGTGTACTAGTGTGCTAATGATCCTGTAGGGTTTGGCCCCTCTTCCACATAACAAGTTTTACGATGAAAAAAATAACTAAACTATGATTTTGATAATTTTAGGGGACCTATAGGTTATGGGTATGATCCCTACTAGTGGCTCGTGTGCACGAGAACATATATTTGTATGGTTACTTTCACAGAGTACAAGGTACCTTGGACCCACAGCGAGCTTGTGCCTATGGTTTTTTTTCCAAGGCCAGTGCTAATTAGATATTTTATACTTAATATTATCATACAATATGTTTGGATGGAGAAATTAAGTTGCTTTTTCATTCTATTTAAAAGTGTTTTTTTCTTTTAAAGTAGCCCACTTGAAAGTTATTTTTATTTTAAGATGCATATTTTATAAATTGTTACTATCATTTCTTGTTTACAAAACATGAAAGCTTTTTGTCTAAGAATTATTATCACATGGAAGATATTTGTGGTGGAATACTACTAGGATTTGGTTCACACCCTACTTACACCCTTGGGTATAATTATACTTGGTTATTTTGTCTTTGGTTTGGGTAAATATTTTAGTGCCAATGGTTCAGGTTTCTAGCGGTCCTTCTTGGTGCAGAGTCGTGGAGATGGCTTGAGGGAGGTGACCCTTGACATGAGGAGGCTCTTGGTATATCATTTTTGAAATTGTTCCTTTTTTATAATATTTTTTTCTAGACTATTTAATTCAATTATAATTTTTTTTGTAAAATTAGTTTTGGTTTGAAAGTTATAGATTTGGTTTATTGGATGTGGTTTTTGTTTTATGTTTATAAACTTGGGTAAATCATTCCCAAATTTCATTTTTTGATACTCGAGAACTTGGGTCAGTCCATGGGGATTGAGAATGCCCTTCGGGCCTTGCCACAGGCCGGGTCGGGTGACGGTTTTTTAGCAACCAGATTCGGTTCATGACAAAATGGTTTCAGAGCTGCCAGGTTCGCACTCTTGGGTAATGTTATTTGGGGAAGAGTCAGGATAGTCCAGAGATCGGGTTGTCAAGACTTGATATTCTGATTACGAGTAGGGTGCCTGGCCATCAAACCTCGTGACAAGATTCAAGTCTCTAGGGGAATTGACGTTTTATCAGTGTCCTTTTGTTTTCATGGGTTATCGATGATTGGGGAAAATAAAAGAGAGTTGGGTCAATGGTCTTAGTGAGATTGTGGGGCCTAGAAAGCCATGTGGAGCTGGGAATATTGTCATAGAAAACTCTCCATGATGATGAAGTGATTGGAATATAGCCACCAACCATATGTCCAAGTCACCCATCAAGACCAGTTTCCTCTCACATTGTCTTGAGTAATTTTATTTTGGAATTTTGGAAGCTTGGTTTTAAAATTATAAATACGACTTGATTTAAAAAATGTGAACTTTAATGAAAATATTTTTCAGTAAATTGGAGTTGTCATGATTTAAAAAATGGTGGAATGTAATTTTCAAAACTACTTTGAAATGGTTAATGGTGTGTTCACACCTCTTTTAAAATTATGAATTCTGTTAGAGCGGGTTTTGAAAATATATTCCAAAATGACTTTGATGAATTATTGAAAATTCTTTTGAGTTGAATAAAGTGTTTTTTGAATTTATGTGTGGGGTGTTACGATAGATTTTGATTTGTTAACTAGTAATAATTTTAAATTTTTTATGATTCATTGCAATCTTATTTAAATAATAAGAGATGGGGTTTTAAATGGACGAGTGTTGATGAAAGGTAGTTTTTTTCATAAAGTTGGGAGTGTTTTGAAATGAGATGAAATGTTTTTAAATTAATGTATTTCTTGAAAGTGAGTTTTTATTTGTATGATTTGGGCTTTCTGAAATGTTTTGTAAAATGAAAATTAGGTTTTTATTCTACGGTTAAAGGTTTTGAGAAAAAAGGGAGGTGTCGGTTGAATGTTTTGGTTTTTTAAAGTGGAAGGAATTTTTGTTTTAAACTTTGGTATTTCAATGAGAGACCACATTCATGGGGTTATATGGGATGATGGATGGTTAATGGAATGAATGGATGAGTGATGGGATGGATATTAATAGGGTGCCTGATGTGGCCTAAAAACATGCATGTGTGAGTCCCATAGGATACCATTGGTTGGTACGCTAACCATATACCCATATATTTTCAATGAAGTTATTTATTTTAAAGGAAACCATGATGTATTGATGACCATTTTGGGTGGTGTGTCTTATGTGTTTTTGGAAATGTTATTATTGTTGGATTTTTTGAGTTCAAGAACCCCTATTTTTTGAATGATGATTTGGGTTTGTGTTTGGTCAGTATATTGGGTTGAAGGGCTGGTTAATGGTCTCTTCTGAGAAAAGCTTGGGAGGCCCTTGTAGTGGATCCCCTCACGTGTACAGTTCAGACTAGTGATTTTTTTGAACAATGGACCGGCTTGGTTGGGTCCTTGGGTTCTATTATTGGATAGGGTATGACCCCATAAATATTTAATGCACGACTTAAGTGAAGCCCAGATTGAATCTCTATTGGAAATTCTTCCAGTTGATCAACCCAAAGGGGTTTTTTCTCATGAATTATAGGTTGAGTCCACACTATTTCCTTTCTTGGTTTTGTGGATCCTATTTTAGTGGGAGAGTGGTCATGGAAGGTTTAAAGATAACTTATTTCCTTGTGTTACATGAGTCTCCAAAGGTGAGAGAAGTCCGGGGTTGTTAGTGTAAAATTTTTTCTAAAAGGGCCTCTGGGTCTTTCATCAGTCTCTTTGAAAGGAGGGTTCATGTTAAACCCCTAGTGTGAGGAATATTTTCAAGAGAGGATGATATGGAAATTTGTAAGGAATCATGTTCTTTTGGGACTCATCATACTGTCCCTATCCATATACAGTTTCTATCAGTCACAAGGGTAACGTTCGGTGACACACTACGATGTCATGTGCTCATTTTACTGCTAAAGTGATGGTTGTGCAGTCTTCTAAGAGTATCTGTTTTGTCAGAAGTGTGACTCCATTCAAAAAATCTTAACATACTCTATTTCAAGGAAGGTTTTTGCATATGTCTTTTCCTCTTTCCATTTTTCATCCACAGAAATAAGAGGCGATGTGTGTGAATCTTCTAAACTCTTGTTTCAGAAAAATGTCATGTTTTGGTAAAGTGAGTTTGGATTGTGTTGTGTCTCATTGAACCCATCTGGAATCACGATGTAGTTGTTTGTGGTACTGAAAGAAGAAGTTCCATTCAGGGGTTTCCCATGTCCAGATTGTGGGGTCGAAGATGCTTCGATCATCCGAGCTCTGTCCATAGGTCCCGAAGTGAAGCTGGAACATAGTCAGGGAAATACCTAGGTCATTAAAAAATTATTATTCTAATTCCCATCCTTGATAAGAATAATGGGAACAATTTAAAACACTAGTATTGTAGTCTTTATCAAATTTTTCTCATTCAATGGAAAGAGGTGGGGGAATATCATTCCCATGTTATCTCCTATGTTCATGATTTTCTCCCTTTGGTTTCCTTTGTGTTTTCAGAGAAAAATATGAAATTTGGGCTAGGCGGATGGTAGAACATGATTTGCGCACATTTAGTTGTAATTGTGTACCCACATAGGAAATAATAAGATAAGAGATAGTATCTACCAAGCGGTCTCCGCATGTCCATGCACCTTGGCCCATGTAGCCGTGCAATGTTTCACTTTGGAGAAAATTCTATGCATGAATTTCCCTCTGTTACCCAAACTGTGCAGACTAACCATGCGACTATGCCAACTCTTTTAAATTTCGGGACTTTTTATACTGGCCCATGATAGTCAGTTAAGATTGTTGGTTCTTGTGGGGGGATACCCACTATGGGTCTTATGTAAGTAATTTTGGAAAAGTATAATGAAAGTATACCCCTTATACTGGGGAGTCTGTTCCAGCCGCCCCCTGTTAGTGTCCTGATTCTATCTCAGGAAAATTTATGTTGTCTCTTATGGTGGGTAGCCCATTTGCTTCTCCCCGTATCAATAACTCAGTTTTGTCCGTGGTCTAGACTTGAAAATAGGTTGTCTAATTCAGATTTATTCAACCACCAACTTCCTCCTTGGGTAAACATTGGGATTAGAGTGAACCCAATGGTTTTGTTGATGTGACTATGGTAACCCTGTTCGATGTTGTTGTTCATTTTCATAAATTGGTTTAGTCTTGTTCGGATAGTGTTTGAGGTGTTTGGTTTTGGGATTATATTTGAATGTGATTGATTGTTTCAGGAAAGTGGTGTATGTTTTAGTTAGTGAGAGTATTCCTTCCTTGATTGATCAACTGGAGATATCTTAGCATTTTGGGGGCATGCAAAACTTGGCAAAGGAGTCCTTTTTGGCCTATCGGTTGGGTTTTGTTTTTATTTTGGTCTTGTTGTGGATTTGCAAGGGTGGAAGGATTTATAATAGGAATAATTTTCAAATCCATGACTCCCTTTAAAGATATTTTTCATTTAATTTCCATTATTTTTTTTGTTGTGGGGGGTTTACCATACATTTTTGTAGGAAAGGGTGAGTTTTCAAGATTTGGGCCAAATCGTGACCCATTTCCAGATATAGAAACCAATTTTTTTCTTTTATAAGTCATTAATTTTGTAAAATTTTTCCCCCATTCAACTTCCAACATGTCTTAACCTAACCCATTAACCCCACCATATCAATTTTGACCCTATAGAAATCCATAATCATGGTAGATTTGGGTTTTTATTTAAGGAATTTGGCCATCACATAAGCCCATTTCCAGTTGAATTTTTTTATTTAATATCTTATTAATTCTTTACACTTTTATTTGTGATTCTACATCCCAATTGAATCCAACTTCCCTAGGCATGAATTTGTCTTCGTTTCTCCCTCTTTGGAGCTCATTTCCATCATTGATTAGGGAGAAACATCTCAAGATTTCTCAAATCGTCCAGATTTGAAGAGGTAATTTGTTTCCTTCAGAACTGCTTAATTTTTCACCTTTCCCCCCATTAAAGTTTTTACATGACCTCCTCAACCTTATTATAACCTCACTTTCATTGTTGGATATTTGGAAACTCAGATATAGGTGTATTTGGGGAATTTTTATTCAAGATATCTCTAATAAGTGGGTTTCCTCTCATGTTTCTCTCATTTGATTAGGGATTATTCCCCTTTTCTTGAGGATATAAAATATCTATAAGATATGGTTCATACATATGGTAATATTTTGTGTCATTTTGGTGAAATATTGTATATTAGGGTTTGATTTCACTTCCTTGTTGTGCGGTGGTGGTGTGATTGAAGTTTTGCACAACAGTTTGGAGTTTTTTGCACAAATGGTAGGTGATTCCATGTGTAAGAATTATTGGATGAGTTAGTTTTTGCTTGATTTAAATTTTTAGCGTGATTATATACCATTATTCTTGGTGTAAAAATTATATTTGGTATCATTTGTTAATCAGTTGATTTTTAAGTGGCATTTTTGTGAAAAAATGAATAATTTTGGTGTATATTCCATGTTGTGTTCACTAAGGTTCTTTCTTGATTCATGGAATAGTTTTATTAAATGATCCTATTGCTGCCAATGCTTTTTTATGTGATATTTTTATTATTTTGGTCTTCAGTGAGGGTTTTATAAGGATTTTGGGTGCAAAACATGGTTACACTCTTTAGAATTGTTCTGTGAAGGTTTTTAATGGGTTCTGGATTTATGTAAGAGGTGCAACTATGTTGTCAAACTGTTTTAGTAGGAGTGAACTTTTGAAATGGTCTATCATAATGTGAAAGGGCTGTTATGTGATTTTTACTATCTTGTAATGGTAATTTAAATTTTTTTAAGGATTTTTTGAAGTGTGAAAGAGAGGTCAAATGTGTTTTGGTCTGTTTTGGTGTGAGTATGATTTCAAAAATGAATTTGAATGAAAAAGGGGATCATGTGACATGTGTGTGGTATGTTTGGTGTGTGTGTGAATTAGAAGTGGTATTTTCATGTGAATTGTTTTTCATGGCTTGTGTAACTTGTTTGAGAACAAAAGGGAAACCCATGTATCTTGGTGGGTGGATGTGTACTAGAATGAAAGTGATCCCGTGGGGTTTGGCCCATGTTTCAAATAACTTGTTTGATGATGAAAAATCTAACTAAACTATTATTATTATAATGTTAGGGGACAACTAGGTTATCGGTATGATTCCTACTAGTGGCTCATGTGCACGAGAATGGATATTTGTATGGTTACATTCACCGAGTATGAGGTACCTCAGACCCACAATGAGCTAGTGCCAATGCTTTTTTTTCCAATTGGTAGTGATCAGTAGATATTTTATACTTACTGTCAGCATAAAATATGTTTGGATTGAGAAATTCAGTAGATTTTTCATTCTATTTAAAAGTGTTTATTTCTTTTAATGTATCCCACTTGAAATATGTTTTTATTTAAATTTTCATATTTTAGAAATTGCTACTAGAATTAATTGTTTACAAAACATGAAATCTTTTTGTCTTATAATTATTATAACATGGAATTTTTTTGTGGTGGAATCCTATTGGGATTTTGCTTACACTGTACTTACACCCTTGGGTGTAAGTATACTTGGTTATTTTTCCGCATGTTTTGGTAAAACTTTTAGTGCCAGTGGTTTGGGTTTCTAGCGGTCCTTCTTGGAACAGTGTCGTAGAGATGGTTTGAGGGTGGTTCCCCTTTCAATGGCGAGGTTCTTGGGCTTTCCATTTTGAAATTGTTATTTTTTTATAGTCATTGAGTTTTGTCCTAGATTATGTAATTTAATTCTGAAATTTTGTAAAAGTTGTTTTGTTTTAAAAAATACTGATTTGGCTTATTGGATTCATTTGTTTTTTTATGTTTATAAACACGGGTAAATCATTCCCAAATTTCATTTTTTTGATTCCCGGGTATGTGTGCCAGCCTGTGGGGATTGAGAATTCCCTTATGGCCTTTCCATGGGCTGGGTCAGGTGCCCATTTTGGTGGAGACCAGATTCGGTTTGGGACATAAAACACAAAAAATTAGATTAAAAATCATTCCATGATCATGTTTCATCAATTATTTTAATAAACTATATAAATTCCTCCAAGAGTGTCCAACGAAGTCTGATTTAAAGGTACGAGGTAAAGATTTGTTTAAAAATAAAACCATATGTTTTCATGATATAAACTCAAGGTTCATATAAACTATAGCCACATCCACTTGTTTTTATCTATCCATGAATGTTTTTCTTGGAGTATTATACTCTCTCAACATTACAAAAATCATGTAAATTTTGAAATTTTTTTAATAAAGAATTAAAGTTTTGGTTGTTTTGAAAAAATTAAAACTAAAACGAAAAATGAAAACTCCTAATTATTTCCTAGATTAAGAGATATCTATGAAAATATATTCATACCCAAATCACCTTTAATAATGTCAGTGAGATAATGTGGAAGTTTTTCATTGAAAATATCAAAATGTATCATTGATCAGATCATCCTAAAATAATTTTCAAATGGAAAACTCATTCAATAAAGCCCTAGATATTTTTTAAGTGTCATATTTCAACTTTAAAGAAGCCCAATTTTATGTGTTCAAGGAGCATAAAATGTGTGATGATAACGTTGAGAAGAAAAAAAACACATCATAACATTTGCTATAAAATTTCATATGATGGTTAGTTGAAATGAAAAAGTGTTTGTACCCATTATAATTTTTTTGTTTCGTTGAAAATTTGATAAAGTCATCATAAGGCTCATTATTATGATCTATTAAGAAAACCCATATAAATATAGTATACTCAACTATAATTACACAGGGTAATTTTTACAACTATTAATAGCTACTTTAGTTGATCTAAATATTATAAGGTGAACTTGTTCTGTATATTTAGAAGGGAAAATTAGATTTTTAGGACTGAAATAATTTTTTTTTATTTCCATGTTCAAATGCTTCACAATATAAGATATAATTGAAATTGAATTATGTTAAATCTATTACAACTTGGTTGTAATTGATATTGATAAGAGACATAATATTTAAACAACCTAGGAACTGATTCCAAATTCAAGATTAATTATCCTATATAGTTAAACACTTAAAAATTTTTCTTGAAAGAGATTTTAAATCGCTAGTATATACATTTTGGAATCTATATGTGGTAAATTAAGGTTTTAATTTATAATTAAAAATATTAAAAAATCATTTTTAAAAGTAATTTTAAACCCACTATCATATAATTAACTAATACTTTGTAAGTTATGCTACAACATTTTTAAAAATAAATTATATTTAATTAAAGAAGGGTTATAAAACCAACAATACCCATACCAGTAATACTACATTTTATGTCATCTTCAAATCTAACAAGTCCATCAAAATTGTCGAGATAATCAAATGTAAAAGGATCACCACACATATTCCTTGAGAACCTTCTATCCATATATCATGTATATTCTTGTTTTTTCTATTACATTAAAAATATTAATAAATTATAGGTCTTGGTACCAATATATTGGGTACACTAATGTTAGACAATAAATATTAGGGAATCCAAACATGATTGGTAGAGGAAATTACATTATAAATATGGGGAGTAAGGTGAATGAATTTAGGTATACCACATCTATCAATTTTAAAAGTAGATTTATAAAAAATATTACTAGATTTGTTGTAAAAATTCAAAAATTTATTTTGAGAAATTACCATAAAAATGTTGTGTTTTTAGAATAGTTGGGAAAAATAAATTGTTTAGTAAACTCAAATTAAGGAGATTTTTAATACGTCAACGAGAAACCAATTTTTTTAAAGACTCTCACCTTCAGTAAACAAAGAATGATTTTTTTGAGATCATTAATTTGAAATTCCATAATTTCAATATTTTGTTGTCCTTTATGTTTTAAAACCAAATCATCAATTTTATTTCAAAGTTGAATTTTTAGAAAAAAACATATTTGAAATTATTTTTTATATATTTATATTTTGAATGAAGTTAACAAAAATCAACTGGAAGTATATAACATTGAAAATGAATATATCCATATCTTAGATAATATGTAGAATAGGTTAAAGATTATTATGTAGAACAAGAATAATTTTCATTCGAAAATACCTCAACTTTTCCCATGAGTCACTTATCACTTTTTTTTCTTGATATATTTATTTAAATTAAGTCCCCACTAGAACTTGAAGTTAAAAAATTGTTCAATTTATTACTATTATTATTATTTATGTTCAAGGTATAATCATTCTTGACACCGTTCTTCTTTTTAAAACTGATGAAACTATCTTCTATTTCATGATTTTACATTTCCATGAATTGAGTATATTTTTTCTTGTTCATGTTCTTTCACAAATGTTTGGTAATTTGTTTGTAGTCTTGGACTCTCATTTAGATGAGCCATTGTTTATTTGGTTAAAATTAAAAGTATTTTTTGACTTCCTTGACCACATTATATTCCTTTTATAATTTAATTTTTACTGTAATATCATATATAAGGAGAAAACTAATGAGTTTTTTAACCACCATATTTGATTGGTCTTCAGATTCTTAGACCACAATGAATTTAGGTACCAAATTTCATGGTAAATATAAAATCCAGGTTCATAAGTGATTCATGGAACCATTTATTGGTTTGTTAAAACCCCTTATTTCTCTCTTTTAAAAAGTGAAAAACGAGGTTTAGGAGGTCATGGGGGTGTTCAGTTAGAAAATGAAGAGAAAGGCACAAGCATTACATGTAATTTAGTTCCACCAGCAAGTGGGTAGGAGTCTATCGGCTCAGACATGGTATTTTTATAGGCTTGTTAATCCATTAAAATTCAGACCGGTAGATTGAGAGAACCACCTTAAAGCTAGTGGGATATGTATTTTTTTAAAAATAGGTCCATTTTTCCCTTTCACCCCTCTATCTTTTCATTTATCCTTCAAACCTGTTTTTTATCCTCATTTTAGTCCAGTAGATGAATGGTTGGGATCTCTCATCTCCATCCTCACTTTATGTGATTTATCCATTAAATATTGGGTGTTTGGTACTTCCATTTATGCCTTTGGATTCTTGATGCAAGGATGTCACTTATCTTCTTCCATTTATATATTTTCTTCATTGTAAAAAGTGTTATCATTGTGCAGGATAACATACCCCTTTTCACAGATTTCTTGGTTATCTTTTTCTGTAATTACCACACAAATCTATGTTTGATACCAGATGAGGAGTCTTCTATGAGCCCTAGGTATGTGGTATAAATTTTTTCTCCTAAAATCCTATCCATTTATAAAATTTATCATTTTAGCGCATGCCTATATTTCTAAGTGTTTACCCAAATATTAATAATCCTAAAATTTTTAACCAAGATCCCAACCAAGATATACGTTGATCCCCCTAACATTGTTGGTGGTTAGTAACATCAACCACATAGGGTGTGTTTTTAATAATTCTAATGAAAACCAAACATAATTGTAACAAAAATAAACCTTAAGGTGACTTTGTTTTAGAATTTAAGAAAACCTAAAATCTATCATTGTTATAACTTGACCAACACATAGGGTTGTTTTAGGAATTGATAATGACATGGATAAAATAAAAATGGGTACATTATTAGGGTATCTTTAATAAATTCTAGTTCGTAAACACATTTTTTTTTCAACAAATTCTAAGAAGAATAGACTAATTAAAATGTTGAATCATGTGGGTATCTTATGGATAGCCTTGGTTTACCCCTCTAAATGTTATGATTCAATTTTTTTTATAAATGACATGTCATGAATACGTAGATTGAAACATTTGAATTTTTAACATAGCTTCCATGGTTACTAATTCTGGATATACATCACATTTTCAAATGTGTTTCAAGCCTCAAGAAACCCTTGTATTACCTCTTGGAATTGATAGGGTCAACTCATAGTATTCCACCCAATTTATTTATGTGAATTGTAAGTGTTAAACCCATATTGAATATAGTTAGTTTCAAAATATCTTGAATTACATATATAGTAATCATGGATTCAGATGATATATTAAAACAACTAGAATTACCAAGATGATATCCTAGGTTTGGATTTATTTTCTTGGACAATGAACAACTTGGGTAAGCCCCTTGGATTGCAATCAAGATTTACCCCAATATGCAAGGATAATTTTATTTGGTTCAAATATAAAATATTATGAGTTTAATTAAAAGGTTTCTTCACATGTATTACACTCACAAACCCAAGTGTTAAACATAACAGATTGATCACCAAAAGTTGGATCAAAACACTAAAAGAATAAGAATTCGGTGAGTCTCTTGTGGATTTGAAATGGGTTCATTACATAGAAATTCCTAGACCATATACATGGATTACATGTAATTTAATTTTCATGGATTCTTTTTCTACATTCCATGGGTCCCCTAACAAATTAATGGCACATATGGGAGACTTATGGATTAGTAAAAAGTAGGTAGCCCTAAATGGTTATACATTGAGTTGTATGATATTTACAAGGTTTATATTTATTGTATAAATTAAATTATTATACATACAACCCATTCCATTTTATATTCACATACTATATTTTCATTATACATAATTAGTGGTGTCCTACTGAGTTTTACCACACCCTATTTTGGCCTCCACTTGGTACCTAAAAAGACATTATGGATATATTAAAGGATATAGGAAATCACCATTTTGTGGATTCTTGATTTCTATAATATGTTGGGAGGATGGGAGAAGAGGCTTGAGTTATGACTCAGAATTATATAGTGTTTAGTAGTTTTTAGTCTTTTTTTTCTTTTTATATCCTTTTATTTCCTGTGTGATAGCTTCAATGACATGCTTTACTAATATTTGTCACCATAATGACATCATCTACATATATTATTATTTTATTGATTTATGTTTGTTATATTTATAATGTGTATGGACTAATTAGTATTTATTTATGATATGTTTCACTCTAAAAAAGATGCTATAGTCTCCCCACTATACCACAATATACCCTTTCTTGTATTCGGTAGCTTATAGCATACGAGGAGGTTTTTTTGAGGCCTTATGGAATAATGGACAAGTTACTTGTTAATGAAGTTGGTCAGAGTTGTCATAAAGCATTATCAGAGCCATGGTTTCTTATATATTACTATTATGTGTCGGTATACATAATTCAAGGGAGTTTTGAAACATAGTAATGAGCATACTTCTGGGGGTATCTAAACAACATGCAGTGGAAAGACCAAGCTTCCAAGGATGGAACTTTTTGTTCTAGAATTCAATTGATACATTTGTACTATATTATCCTTTATGTTATTCTCATGTCATGTGATGTTATGTTTTTTTAAATTCCCATCTTTCAGAAGGTATGACAAGGAAGCATTATTTTATGCATTATTTTAAGCACAAAAGGATTTAAATTTCATTCATATTCCATGCCATGCATATTTCAATATATGTACTTCTTGATGACTTCTTTATATGAATTGTTTTATATGATTTTGATTTATTACAATAATTGGAAACAAATAGATTAGTTACATAATGTGTCAAAATTGACATAAATGGATTTTACCACATATCAGGGTGATGACATTTTGCTTAACTAAAATTAATATAATCCTATCCTGGAAACCATAGTAATCCATGTTGAGAATTTAAATTGGTTTTATTTAAATGTAGTCCCAATTAAAGACTACAAGGATTATAACTCAATAACATAGTAATGGTATTTTTTATAACTGAATCGTCATGTGAAGGATTGTTAAATTATAACTCCAGTGTTAAAAATATATAAATTTGGTGGTAGTTAAATGGAATTATAATTGAAACATAAATATTGTTTACCTCTATAACATGGAATTGAAAACCCATATAATCAAACCAATATGATATAGAATTTAAAACCTTATTACCCAACATAGGACTGGGTAGTTGTGGTTAGTATAATCATCTGAAGTAAATCTTTTAATGAATTTAGAATAATCTAGAAAGAGATACCCTGAGCTAGTTATTTATTTCTCTATATGTACTGAAATTTTCAGCAAGATTGTTTTTTAGGCCTTTTATAAGCATTGAAAATACATGCCTCTGAAACAAACTCATGTTAAGAATATGGAAAGAAGTTATGACCATGATACAGAGGTGGTGGGGCTAGAACCAATGATGGTGATTCTAATAGTTCCCCTTGTGGAACCTCCTACTATAACACCTTTCATGCCAAAAAGAAGAATGAGTGCTCAACTTGGAGAGGGTTTTCTATGCATTGTATAGTCTGTGGAGGGACTTACATATGATTTTTGAGAGTGTATGAGGTGAAGAGGATGTTCTAGAACCAATATCCACATACTTTCTATGGATAAGGTGTCCCTTAAGATGAAGAGTCTTGGTTAGAACCCATTCATACAATTTTCACGAAATTTAAGTTGTCTCCAGATGTGAGGGTGAATCTTGTAGCCTATATGATTCTTGGATCTTCCAAATGATGTCAGGAAATTCATATGTAGACATACCAACATCACAGAATAGTCTATAGTGACTTCTATATTAGTTTATTTGAATAAATTTTTGCTGGTGATTCTAAGGGATGATCAAGATAGAGAATTAATAAATAAAGAGCAGGGTAATATATCCATCATGGATCACTCAACCAGTTTCACTCCACTCCATGGATTTTCATCAACTATTATGAGTGATGATTTTTCCAGGGTGAGGCATTTTGAGGATAGAATAAAGTATTCCAATCAATCTCAAGTGAATGTATTCTGACTGAGTACTTTCTTTAATATTGTGAACCCCATCCAAATATATGAGTAAAATTTGATGAAATATGAATGTGTTAGTCCAGTATGTTCTGTATCTATGCTAATTAATGGATCATCAAGTCAAAGGAAACACCACCACAAAAATTCCCCCTAGGATAGTAGAAGACATGGTAAATGCACTGGCAGTTTTTTGGTATGTCATATGTTTGTTAAGAAGGGTCACATGAATCATCAATGTGATATAAACTATTTAGAGTTATAAGACTGTATAAATATTGGATATATCCAAATATTATGTAAGTGATTTCCACCATGTCCCAATTATAGTGTATCTATACTTGTTTATATTATTAGAGTGGGAACTAGAGAACCTTTCTAGGTTGGATGTTGTAGTACTACTAGCCATTTAGGAGATATAGGTGGTCGATGTTGAGGAATCCATACATAGGATTTACAACTCCAATGAAGGGGAGATACTTAAGGAGTTTAGGATGTAGCTAAGGGCCATATATTTAGCTAGTTATATACAATATAACCAACAATTATTGAGTAGAGAACTGGGGCATATATAGTTTTAGGAATTATTTTGGTGGCCTCTTAGGTTCTTAATGATACTTGAGCCACAAATAAGGGTGGGGGGGTTGAATCAGTGGTGATTTTTCTAAAAATTTAAAAATCTATGAATGTTATTGCCTAAAACTTGTTAGAGTAATCTTACTCATTAATTAATATAAAAATATCACATTTAGGGAAAATATAAGAATTTAAATAAATATTTAAATGGTTTATCCTCAGTTTGAGAAACAAAATCATTTCCATGGCCGCTCCCATGTATCTATGTAAAATTACTATTAGAAAGAAGTGAATTCAAATTTTGAGCTAACTATAATTATAATCCTTCTATCTCTTGATATGTATGTTTATAATGAATCCCCTCAGTTTCAAAATATTTTTCATATGAAACTTGAGGAAAAAATGTGCCTGAATATATTTAAATTTAAACCCAAAAAGTTCCTTTGGAAAAGAACTATTTCGAAATTATTCATTCTAGTAGATATTTGTTAGATGTTCCCTTTCAACATCCAATTAATGTTTGTCTGATTATCAAAAATCTAGTGAATAAAATATCTACATGTAAAATCATTATGATATCAATATCCAAGGGGTTTGATCTATAATGTCTAGCTTATTATTAGGTAAAAAACTCAATCCTAAATTCATGAACCTCAAAATTGATCTTTGTTGGAAACTCAATTATGACAAAAAACCTATAGCTAATATGTTATCTGTCTCTATGAATAATGTTTCATATGATGCTCTTTTCACCACTTTATATAGGTTCTCCCATAATTTCAAATGTGGGAAACTATTTTCATTTTATCACTCAATGAAATACCCAATTTTATGTTTCTTGTAAATTTAAATTTCACTTGGAATCTTCTCAACATTTTCTAATATACCATAATATTTAGGAATTATCTAGGATATCTTACTTATCTCAATATTACTTAACTTAAAATGTTATAGAACTGTTCAAAATTACTTGTTTTTAGATTGTCGATAAACATTTTGAAGAACATAGTACACCATATCTATTCTCGAAAACTGTATCTAGAAAATAATTATGAAGATGTTTTTAAAGAAACTCTTTGTCCAATCATCCGGCCTTTTCTCAAACACTCTATATATTAATTTAATTTTTCTTTCTGGTGATACTATAATGAATTCTATGACAAATGGAGAGATTTTACAAATACCCTTACTAATATTCTTTCTTCAAATCGTAAAATATATATATGAATATTTCATTTGATAGATCAATGTTTTTCTTTGTATAGTCTTGTTTCTTTTGATCATACCTTGTAAATCATATTCTAAAAATTATTCATTTGAGGAAATACATCACAAATTTTTTATGATGGGTCTTTTTTGGATGGACATGATCCGTTGACTTTCCATATGAATCATTTTTATAAGTCCACATAATTTTTGAGTTCATTCAACCTATAATAACACTATACTCTACAAACTTCATACAAACTTTCTATACACTTTAATCATCATAATTTTTCTATTTATCTAGAACATAATCAAAACATGATGAATATGGTTGACTACATTATATCAACTTATAAGGACTGGAGTCATATCCAACAATCATTGTCTAAAAAACCTAGCTTCAACTTGTGGAAATATACCCTGTTTTATTTTCACAGATATACAGATCTAATATTTTGGTCCACATTGAATTTATTTCACATTTTATAAAATTTTACAATATCTAAAACATAACCTATCCAGAAACTAATATACAAACACTTCCCATTTTATAATAAATTATTTTTTTATGATCATAATTTGATACTTTTGGCAATAATTCTCAAACATTTTACAAAAAAGTTCAATCAATGATTTAATTCATCTTTTCACTTAGTTTTTCTAATGACCAAGTTTTTATGTCTGATAATAACTTTTGATTTTGAAAAAATTCTCATTGGGAAATCTTTTGACTTAGTAAACTCACTTCTTTCAATCTTAAAAAAATTATGTCCAAATAGTTTTTCCAGAACATCAATAATGGAAACGTCTCTATCATTTAAACAACATATGATTTTATCATGACCTATTCATTATATTGGAAACTAGAACAAAAAAATCCTAATCTCACTTAATTTTGCAATATTATTTCAAAGAAACCATCCACTATTATGACTTTTTTATTTTTTGGTAACTTTGTAACAAAAATTCATGACCAACGTTCTTAATCAATTTCACCATAAATCTTTTATCACTTTATTTCTTAAATATTTTATAAAAACATTATTTAATGAATGTAAGTTTTAGAAAAATAAAACACATTTAGATGAAAACATCACAAAGTATCATGAATCAACTATTTCTTTTGAAAACATTTCTTAACAATTTTTTGAACTCATCATTTTTCTCCACTCTGAATTTCTCACAATTTATTTTTTCAAAATCAATTGACAACATTTCTCAAAGAGAATGTCCTAAAACCTTAATAATTTAATCAATAACTATTTTTAAGGAATTCCATCCCTTGATGAATGGTAAATTTTCATCTTTTATATGACAATATTCCACTCACCTATTTCATTACCAACATTTTTACAAATCTTAATTGTTCACTATCCTCCTTCTGGCCTATATTCTATTTTATGATAACAATAACTTCATATACATTTAAAAAAACATACTTTTTCCTCCTTTTAGCATAATGTTTTACATTTATTTCCCTTTTCCATAAAAATACAAGGCAAAGTGAGATACTTACTTAAAAATTTTATTAAGTCATTGGGGGAGGATGAATATGATGTTTCTGTCTCTATTGAGAAAATATCTCTTTTTACATTTCTTTTGTGAAAAAATAGTAAATTTTTTTTTTATAAATTTACATAAGAATAAATTCTACACCATCTACTTTATCATTTATGAAATTTTACTTAATAACAATGTGCTTAAATCTTGAGTGTTGTTCTGGATTTTTAGAAAGATAAATGGTACTCTAATTATCAAAATATTTTTCCAATGGTGTAGAAAAATACACCATATATTATTCCAATTGAACATAAAGCCATATCATTTATGTACAAGAAAGGGAGGCATCGAGATATTTTTCTTCTTCTGTGCTGGATTTCACTTAACTCGGTTTCTTACTAAGACAACTCACAAAATGTTATCCAAAGAATAATTTTCCACCATTATTTTATTTTCTTTAATTTCCATATCAATCCCAATCAATATTATTATTTCCATAAAATTATTTTTCACTTATTCTTTTCTACAATAATCGAAAATAATTAATTAATTTAATGTAACATAGAATTATTTTTTGAGCTAACATATTAGTTTCCCTCAAACCACTCTTATATATGGAATACAATGTTATTGTATAAAACATGTCGAGCCTTAAGGTTTTAAGATAGAGCAATATTCATATCAAAATTTGAAAATATTTTTGATTAACACTTCACTATATTATTATTTACTCATCATCATCCTAATCTAAATTGGAGTACCATGCCATTGTCTTGAAACAATTCCCTTAGAAATTTTTCATGAGAAAAATTGTATTTCTCCTTCGTCTGAACCTGTAAACCCATGAACAAAGATATCTCTCTAAGAACTGACATTCCAATGCTTTTCATCATTTCTTTTTATGAATATTTAAAATAATTTTCACTATATCTTACAAAAATTATATCATCAATATGCATAGTAATAATAAATGTACGTGATATCAAATTTAACTTTAAAAAATTAATGTTTTTATAAATACTATCATGTTTGGAGTGCTAGGATTGTGGAGTTGATTTAAAAACATACAAGGATTTATTAAACTTATATAAATTGATTTAATCTACTTTGAGTAATAATACCCACGATTGATCAATATAAACTTCTTCCTTGATGTTCTCATTTAATTAATCTGACTTTACATACATCTAATAAAATTCATAACAATGATGTGAAACCACTGTTAAAAAGATTTTTATGGTTTATAATAATTCAAAAAAGGGAAAAGTTTCTTTATTATACACTCCTACCACATATGGAAAACCTTTAAAAAAAGTCATTATTTGTTTCCTGAAACTTCTCCATGCTCATTCATATTATTTATATACACCAAATGTTTTCTAATCATATTCTTTCTCACTAGTCATGGAACAAATTACCATGTGTAATTTGTATCTTTTTGACCCAACAATTAATTTATAGATTCAACCCACCCTTTTTATTCAACTACTTCTGAAATTGAGTTTGGATCCACACATGAGATAAGATATTTTTTATTTTCTAATCTCAATTTTCTTTTAATGAGAACCCAAGATTTTTTATTTTATTGTATATTTTCAGTTTCAACCTATATCACTAGTGTATAAAATTTTAAATATTTTCTTCCTTATTCACTTTCATTACTGCATGATTCTTAAAAATATCCATTCACCCCTTTTAGTTCACACTCATATTATTTTTAAGGACATCCTTTCATCCTTCACTATTATATTTTCATGACCCCATCCCCCAAAGTATAACTCTCCGGGGGCAGTAGTGGGAGAAGAGAGATAGTGACCCATGAGTCCAACCTTCAGTAGGCCCTGGGTTAAAGACTATCACCCAGGGTATAATAAACATGCATATGGGAGGCACTACGCTCTAATAGAAACACATGTGAAAGAGGGAGATAAGATAAACACCAACAAAATACTACTCATAAAAGAAATAATACCCAAGTATACAAATTTAATTCCATGAAATAACTACTAAAACTAAAATGGAAAACTAAAAGTACCCAAATAATGTAAAGACAATAGGAAAAAAATCGCAAATAGCTCATGCAACCACAAGCTAGTAGTGACCTACTTGATCTTCAACCTGCTCCAATTTACTGATAAAATATTTTATATATAAATAGGGTGAGTATAATTTTATACTCAGTAGGATCCTCCCCTGAGCCTCTCATGAAAGAGGGAAAGAAATAATGCTAAAGCATAGTGAACAAAAAGTGAAACTAAATTATCACCTAAATATGTTTACTAAGTTCCTAGCCTCACCATGGATACTATCACCAAGTATCACATACAATAGAATATGATATTATAAATAATATCATGGGTAACCTGATACCACTTCCCTACTATTTTTCCACTCTGTCGCAACATCTCATGTCTTGATCATCTCTCTCCCAAAGGCTAACCACTTTTCATACGTGCACAAGTAACTAAAAAGAGATGAGATTGGGCCAAAGCGGGTAGTCAACCATCCATCCTCCCACCATGATATTGGGGAAAATACCACCATGGATAAAAATCCCTAGGGTGTTAGTCTCCCTAACCAACAGGGTGGATGATCATATAGAAGAACAAAAATCACATGATATAATATAGCTCACAACCACACTAAGAGAATATCTTAGTCATAGAAACAACTGAAACAAACAACTCTCAGACTCCTGACATCCATGACTATGACTAGATATCATTTATGCACACAAACATTTAAAGAGATACATTAAATTATATTATTCCTTTTCATCAGTTTCACTTCATGTTATGTAACACCCCAATATTTCATAGTAAGTTATTTTCTTTAATGTAATTCAATATCTTGCGCTACATGAAACACCGAGTTTGAGCGCACCACGACTTACCAAACTAGCCGTCCAAGAAGCATTTAGGAATATTATTCACTGAATTTTGAATTGTATATACTCCATATAATTTTATAATCCATATTATGGGTTTATTAGACATAATGTAAGAACACATTCATTTTTTCAAATAAAAGAATTATTTTTCAAAAAATGAAAATTTACCACCTTTTAATGGAAAACTCTTTTTAAAACCTATATTTGACACTTTTATATATTCAATTTAATGAAATTAAATTCTTCTTTATAATTGTGACATAAAAATTTATTTTGGATAAATTTTTGTACTTTTTTGATAACTTTCATATTTTGATGAATACTGAAAAATATTAAAATTTTATTGAAAACATATTTTTTAATCAAAATAATTTATAGTGTTAAATTATGAATTTGAATGGTTTTTAAGTATAATTTTATTATATTTTTATCAATTAATTAAATTTCGGTCATTATAAGTAATTTTACGTTTAAATTTGACATAAACACATGTTAATATTTTGATAGTTTTTACTTTTTAAAACCTGCTTTTTGGTTTTGATAAACTGGAATTAATTTTAAATTTATTAATGAAACTTCTATGTTTTTAATTTGGTAAAATAGAATTCATTTTTTAATTAGGAATATCAAAATTTTGTTTGGGTGATTTTTTGGTATTTTTCTGAAAACATTCAATTTTTGATGAATAGTGAAAACATGGCATTATTGTTTAAAACCGACTATTTATTTAAATGATTATTTATTTTATTTAAATTTAATTGAAGTAAAAATAGATACATAATACCTATATATGTTTAATTGTATTCATTGGAGTCATCTTATAATAAGTTTAGATATAATTTTTTTTGAAATTTTGACTGTCTTTTAGCCACCTTTGACGAGCATTTGAAAATTTGCATAAAACATAATTTTACCACTTCATTGAGTTTAATTTAAAAAAATACAAGATACATGGTTAACATCATTAATTAAAATGTGGTTCAATAAGATGAAAATATTTTTTGTTGAATAGTATCTTTTAACTTTTATTTACCACTGTTAAAAGTAAATAAGGCAATAAAGGGAAAAATGATATTATAATTACCCTGACACATGCCCTAATTCTATGTGATAAGCTGAATTAGACAAAAAAAAACTCAGGAATAAAATATGATCCTCATTGGTCCACTTGGATTAGATTAGGACATTTATTATTATTTTATTTAAAGAAGAGTTAAAAGAGTTAAATTCAATGTTTAATAACTAAACCATTTTTAATATAGGGTTATACATAAGATAAATTAGACTATAAATATTCATTAGAAAGATAAAAATATTTCCTACATAAGGGTATTTTATTTATTATTTTTATAAATTAAATAATTAAATTTATTTATGACACAATGATGATGCAATAATTACCTTATCAAGGAACGATTAAAATAATTGATATTATAAATATCCAAATAAATGTATTTTGAGACTTTTGATTAATTTAAATAATTTTATAAGATAATAAGACATGTTAGGGTTGATTAAATAATTTTTTTTCTAAGTAATCATGATGTAATGATTTTCACAAAAAAACCAAATACTAAATAATGTTAAAATTGACATAAATGAGTTTTTTTTAAAATAAAAATTATTGGTTGATATATTATTTCTAAAAATATAAGGATCATCCAAATGGATTAAATATTATTATATATTTCATTAATGAACCACTTGAGGTTATCTTGGAATTTTAGAGTAATTTTATTAACCATATAGTGTAAGAATACAAGAAGACATGGTAAAAGTTAAACTATTTAACTAAGAGTTAAATATAAAAGATAAGGTTGCAATGGTAACCTAAACTTGTATAAAACCTATTGTTTGAGAGGTGCTTGACCCATACCCACCTTATCTTTGAAATAAACGATTATGGAGCCATTATAAACCTAAAATTATTTTATTATAAAATAATATTTCAAGGTTTTCCTAAAGTGACCCTCACCTCTCTTATAAAAGGGAACTTCCCCTTCTCTTAATTTCACACCTCAAAATCCATTTTTCTCAGTCAACCGCTAACCAAATATCCTCCCAAATTATCTCACATAAACCTATATTCCTTACTTTGATCCGAAATCCAACCTAAGAAGCCCTTTTAATCAACTCAAAAAGAAACACCCAAAGAAGAGGTAATAATTTCACCACCCTCTTTCAAGTTATTTTCTTCTTCCACATCCTCTTGGTTTTTTGTTTCCATGAAAAAATAATAAATCCAGTACCTTATAAATACTATGGTGTTATTATAAATGTGGTACAACCATATTCCTTATTCTATCCATCCTAAAAAATGACAAAGTCACCACACGTGCATATGTACGGCTTACTATCTCCATGTCATGGTGTAGTGTGTTATTCAAAAACTTCATTATTTGGATGGGTATAATAATGATTACAAATGGTGTAAATAATAAATATAACTTGTTATTGATTTTTTATATATGATATACCATCCAATTACATACGAATTCACCATCAATATAATGATAATGTCACTCGTGCGTACGTACAGATTATCGTCTCCATGAATGCGATGAGATTTATTATCCATCATAATCATTCAAGAATAATTTTCATTTTATGATTAAAAATAATGTTTATGAACATTATATCATTCTGTATATGAATTAAATAGATCATATCGATAAAAAACATGGCTTATGTAACCAACCATATAAAGTAAAACGAATTAGTTAACACCTGAAACGATGATACTACTGAAATATTGTCAACAAAGCAATATTAGAAGATCATATATGATTTCATATTTATGTATTCAGTTATTTATAATTTAATAACAATGATTTCACCATTATATAGGAGGTTAACCTAACCTATAATAAAGAAAAGTTCATGGTAAGGGGTTTCTTATATCACTTTTAATTCCGTGAGATTTCCATTATTCGCCACTTATTTATTGCATGTGGCGTATTGTGTACTGCCATTTGATATATATTCTTAGTATTCTATTTAAACTCATGGTATTTAGTGATTAATTTGGTGTTTTTTATATTTTGGTCATATGACTCAATTGATTACAACATGTTACAGGGTTTTCATCTCACTTCTTATTTTTGGGAGATTCATGCTATATTGCCACTATTTCCTTCTGTGTGGTGTATGTACTGCCAAGAATTGTATTAATTATGTAATATAATTTAATTTATGTGTATTTACATCTTAATTGTATGATCCTTCTTTCTTGGGGTGTTTGTTTTTTAACTCACCAAATCGGTAAGGGAATTTCTAATTTCAATTTCCACTCATTGGGTTTAATGCAAACTTCATTGATTATTTTACTCCATTATTATGTGGAAAATCACTATTTATTTATTTATATAGTAATTTCCATTCCCTTTGTGTGGTTATTACTTTGATACACATAATCACTCCATTGATAAATTCTCAAGTCATCAATATGAACTTGATAAGTGTAATCTTAACTCAATTTTCATTCATTGAGTTTAACATCCAAGTCATTAGTGTTGTTGTTACAAGAATTTGTGGGAATGTCCTATGATTTTTTTACACTTAATATCTAATAATATTTAGTGTGTTTATATTTTTCAAAAATAATTATTTCATTTATTTATCCTTAACCTAAGGATAGTGTTTTATAAGGGATTTCATCTCAACTTACATTCCATTGTGACTTCTTCGTTGTTATACACCAATTTAATTCTATTTGGTGTATATAATATAATTTGACATAATATATCATGAATACCATTATTCTCATGATATTATTAAGTTTTTATTACCTCAATTATTTTTATTCAAGCGTCTCCCATTTGGTTAGGAACTCTAACTAAAATATCATTTTAAATCTTTAAAAAATTTATTCTTCTAAATCTATCTCATTAATGTCCATGTTTTAAAAATGGTTTTAAGGATTAATTTATATGGAAATTACTGTTTTAAAATTAATATTTCTTTTTAAATGTTTCAATGTGGTATGTGACACATTGATTCAAAAATCTATTTTAAACAGCTTCTTGATAAATTGTGATACTTATAAATGTTTTCAAGAAAAATAGGGATATTTCTCTCAAATAGTTTTGATGATTATTTTCATCTATGTCAATATACTTCATTATTCTCAATTAAGGTTAATTTATTATAATAAAATCTTCCATATTGTAATGAATGTGTTATGTTTGACTATGGATGTGCTATTTTTATACCATTCGTGGTTTATAGTTAAAGTATTGTCATTTCATATGCTAGTTTTAATATGAATGTCTAGATTATGTTTCACCCTTTCATATGAGGAATGCATTAGACTATTAAGTAACAGGTGGAACCCGCTATAACATCTCAATGCATTGGTATGTCTAATGAGACAAACTAGTGTCATGGCACAAGGCCTGGAAAAAATCTTATTTGTAGTCTTGGCACAAGGCCTTGACTATGTGGTTATGATGTCTTGCATTATTCACTCCATGATTATGAAATTGGATACTGATATTACATGTGATTATTACACTAGTAGAATATCCATGTGAATAAGTAAATGGAATTATTTGATTTATCTTATCCATATTATGCTGATGTTTAAGTTGAAAATTCTTTGGCTCTAGTCATATACATTTCCTTAAATGTTTATTCTTATTTATGATAGTTTTCGTTATATTTTTATCCTTCTTGGGCATCTGAGATCACCCCTTTCTTATGTTTTATTTTTCCAAGGATGCAAAGAAGTATATTATGATTAACCTTCAAGAATAAGCTATGGGATATAAGAGTGGTCAAAGGGGACATAATGTTGTTTTTTTATTTAATGATGTAGTTTAAAACTTACGTATTTATCTAGTACATCTAAGGCTACTAAATTGATCAGTCTTTCGGGACATGATTCCTTGTATCATGCCAATGTTATGTAATAATGAACCGATTATAGGCAACTAGGGCTGGGGCATTACACGTTAATTATTATTTTTAAAAATTAATTAACCATTAACATTTTCCATAATACATCATATTACCATTCCAAAAAAACCATACCCTCTATTCATAAGAAAACCAAGTCCACAAAATATCAGAATTATAACCTCATCATTACATCCGAGAAAGATCCAACCCCATGTGTTAATCATTTAATAATTAATGAAACAACATTACATTTCATATCACTAGTTTCCCTATGAAGAAATTCTAGGATCCCCAAACACAAGGGGCTCAAAATGGTGAGTCCACTACTGGAAATCCATCATTTTCCAACGGTTTAGAACCGTTGGGAAAGGCTGCAGAACCGTTGGTATATGTTATACCAACGGTTCTGCAAACCATAGGGAAGTAAGCCGTTGGGAAAGGATTTTCCCAATGGTTTACAGAGAACCATTGGGATAGGTTAGAAAAAATCAACCTATCCCAACGGTTTGGCCCGTTGGGAAATCATCAGAGAATTTTCTTTCCCAATGGTTCTATGAACCGTTGGTAAAAACAACCATACAACAGGATATCCCAACGGTTTGAAACCGTTGGTATAGGTTGTTTTTACCAACGGTTCGTTGAACCGTTCGTAAAAACAGCTACATAGAGCCTATGCCAACGGTTTGAAACCGTTGGCATAGGCTTTGCTGTGAAAATTGCACAGCAGCCTGCAATTTGCACAGCAGGTCTGGTTTTTGGGCATTCAACCTCGGTTTCAATTTAATTTTCAATCCAATTATGCCCTCGTTTTCAATTCATTTTTCAATCCAATTATTGTACCTGTAACACATATAATGCATACATATAGAGAATAAACCAACACATACAAATAATGCAAACCAACCAACCAACACATATAATGCATCCTGAAAATATACACATCCATAATTAAAGTATAATTCATAACATAATTATAAACATACATAATTCATTTAGAGTTCATTTTAAAATTTAGATGACAATCAGATGTGGAATCCGGAATTCAATTAATAATTTGATTGGTTTTTCATATACCATATATTTTTAATAGAAATGATATCCATTTTAAACAAAATACATACATCTGGAATGATACCGGTCACACCGTGCCTCAGATTGAGGTGAGGTTAACTCGTACATGTCACAAATGACTCATTGATCGTTCTCCTAAAGTATCAACATATTCCGAAATCGTTTGGTCGGTTTTCCGTATGTCAGTTGTTGTTTTCACTTAAAATGAAGTGTTTTTTAAATAAAAGAGAGACACTTTGAATGGTGTCGGCCACACCGTGCCTCGTATTGAGGCGAGGTTAACTCGTACACATCAAAAATGACCCATGGATTTTTGTGCTAAAATATAAACACAATCAGAATGTGTTTGGTTGGTTTTCCGTATGAATTTAAAATGTAGTCCATTTTAAAGAAAAGAGATACACTTAGAGTGGTCTCGGCCAAACCGCGACTCGGATTGAGGTGTGGTTGACTCGTACACATAACATATGACCCATGAATCGTTGTCCTAAATTTTCAATAGATTCTGAATGTGTTTGGTCAGTTTTTCATATGTCAGTTGTTTATTTCACTTATAATCTTGTCCATTTTAAACAAAATAGACACAGTCAGAGTTGTACCGGCCACACCGCGTATCGGATTTAGACGGGCTTGACTCTTACACATCACATATGACCCATGGATTGTTGGGATAAATTATCAACAGATTCGGAATGTGTTTGATCGGTTTTCCGTATGTCAGTTGATGCTTTTCACTTAAAATGACGTCCTTTTGAAACAAAAGACGGACACTTTGAGTGGTGCCGGCCACACCATGTCTCCGGATTGAGCTGAATATACCATACAACATTCTAATTATTATTCGTGACGTGTACGCGCAGACGGCACGTCAATCGGACGTGCGGTTTGCGCGGTACGACTCAATATTCGTGTTTTAAGTGATGTGCGCGCTTTGTAAACGCGCGTGAGGGGGGTCCAAACGGGACGAACGAAGTCGGAATGGCCTGTAATCAGACGACAAATATGGGAGAGTGATTTATGAAGTGGTCGAGCAGACGGCACGTCAATCGGACGTGCCGTGTTCCCGCGTTGACCGACAACGCAGTTCTGTTGTCATAAACGGCCAAAACGGGCGTCCAACGGTCAAATTCATAGAGGACGACCTCAGATTGAGCTGAAACCACCGTGCAACATTCTAATTATTATTCGGGACATGTACGGGTAGACGGCACGTCAATCGGACGTGCGGTTTGTGCGGTACAGCTCAATATTGGTATTTTAAGTGATGCGTGCGCTTCGTAAACGCGCCTGAGGGGGGTCCAAACGGGCCGAACAAAGTCGGAATGGCCTGAAATCAAACGAAAAATACGGGTGAGTGATTTATGAAGTGGTCGAGCAGACGGCACGTCAATCGGACGTTCCGTGTCCCCGCGGTGACCGACAACGCAGTTCTGGTGTCATAAACGGCCAAAACGGGCGTCCAACGGTCAAATTCATAGCGGACAACCTTAGATTGAGCCTAAACCACCGTGCAACATTCTAATTATTATTTGTGATGTGTACGCGTAGATGACACGTCAATCGGACGTGCGGTTTGCGTGGTACGACTCAATATTCGTGTTTTAAGTGATGCGCGCGCTTCGTAAACGCGCGTGAGGGGGTTCCAAATGGGCCGAACGAAGTCGGAATAGCCTGAAATCAGACTAAAAATACGGGAGAGTGATTTATGAAGTGGTCGAGTAGACGGTATGTCAATCGGACATGCCGTGTGCCCGCGGTGACTGACAACGCAGTTCTGGTGTCATAAACGGTCAAAACGGGCATCCAACGGTCAAATTCATATCAGACGACCTCAGATTGAGCTAAAACCACCGTGAAACATTCCAATTATTATTCGTGATGTGTACGCGCAGACGTCACATCAATCGGACGTGCGGTTTGCGCGGTACGGCTGAATATTCGTATTTTAAGTGATGCGCGTGCTTCGTAAACGCGCGTGAGGGGGGGGGGGGTCTAAATGGTCCGAATGAAGTCGGAATGGCCTGAAATCAGACTAAAAATACGGGTGAGTGATTTATGAAGTGGTCGAGCAGACGGCACGTCAATCGGACGTGCCGTGTGCCCGCGGTGACCGACAACGCAGTTCTGGTGTCATAAACGTCCAAAACGGGCGTCCAATGGTCAAATTCATAGAGGACGACCTCAGATTGAGCTGAAACCACCATTCAATATTCTAATTATTATTCGTGACGTGTACGCGTAGACGGCACGTCAATCGGACGTGCGGTTTGCGCGGTACGACTCAATATTCGTGTTTTAAGTGATGTGCGCGCTTCGTAAACGCACGTGAGGGGGTCCAAAGAGGCCGAACGAAGTCGGAATGGCCTGAAATCAGACGACAAATACGAGTGACTGATTTATGAAGTGGTCGAGCAGACGACACGTCAATCGGACGTGCTGTGTGCCTACGGTGACCGACAACGCAGTTCTGGTGTCATAAACGGCCAAAACGGGCGTCAAACAGTCAAATTCATAGCGGACGACCTCGGATTGACCTGAAACCACCGTGCAACATTCTAATTTTTATTCGTGAGATGTACGCGTAGACGGCACGTCAATCGAACGTGCGGTTTGCGCGGTACGACTCAATATTCGTGTTTTAAGTGATGCGCGCGCTTCGTAAACGGGCGTGAGGGGGGGGGGGGGTCCAAACGGGCCGAACGAAGTCGGAATGGCCTGAAATCAGACTAAAAATATGGGAGAGTGATTTATGAAGTGGTCGAGCAGACGGCACGTCAATCGGACGTGCCGTGTGCCCGCGGTGACCGACAACGCAGTTCTGGTGTCATAAACGGCCAAAACGGGCGTCCAACGGTCAAATTCATATAAGAAAACCTCAGATTGAGATGAAACCACCGTTCAATATTCTAATTATTATTCGTGACGTGTACGCGCAGACGGCACGTCAATCGGACGTGCGGTTTGCGCGGTACGACTCAATATTCGTATTTTAAGTGCTGCGCGCGCTTCGTAAACGCGCGTGAGGGGGGTCCAAACGGGCCGAAAGAAGTCGGAATGGCCTGAAATCAGACAAAAAATACGGGTGAGTTATTTATGAAGTGGTCGAGCAGACGACACGTCAATCGGACGTGCCGTGTGACCGCGATGACCGACAACACAGTTCTGGTGTCATAAACGGCCAAAACGGGCGTCCAACGGTCAAATTCATAGAGGACGACCTCAGATTGACCTGAAACCACCGTACAACATTTTAATTATTATTCGTGACATGTACGCGCATACGGCACGTCAATCGGACGTGCGGTTTGTGCGGTACGGCTCAATATTCGTGTTTTAAGTGATGCGTGCGCTTCGTAAACGCGCGTGAGGGTGGTCCAAACGGGCCGAACGATTTCAGAATGGCCTGAAATCAGACGAAAAATACGATTGAGTGATTTATGAAGTGGTCGAGCAGACGGCACATCAATCGGACATGTCGTGTGCCCGCGGTGACCAAAAACGCAGTTCTGGTGTCATAAACAGCCAAAACGAACGTCAAACGGTCAAATTCATAGCGGACAACCTCGGATTGACCTGAAACCACCGTGCAACATTCTAATTATTATTATTTACGTGTACGCGCAGACGGAACATCAATCGGATGTGCGGTGTGCGCGGTACGGCTCAATATTCATATTTTAAGTGATGCACGCGCTTCGTAAACGCGCGTGAGGGTGGTCCAAATGGGCTGAACGAAGTCGGAATGGCCTGAAATCAGACGAAAAATACGGGTGAGTGATTTATGAAGTGGTCGAGCAGACGGCACGTCAATCAGATGTGCCGTGTGCCTGCGGTGACTGACAACGCAGTTCTGGTGTCATAAACGGCCAAAACGGGCGTCAAACGGTCAAATTCATAGAGGACGACCTCGGATAGACCTGAAACCACAGTGCAACATTCTAATTATTATTCTTGACGTGTATGCGTAGACGAAACTCCAATCGTACGTGCGGTTTGCACGGTACGGCTCAATATTCGTATTTTAAGTGATGCACGCGCTTCGTAAACGCGCGTGAGGGGGGTCCAAACGGGCCGAACGAAGTCGGAATGCCCTGAAATCAGACGAAAAATACGGGTGAGTGATTTATGAAGTGGTCCAGCAGACAGCACGTCAATCGGAAGTGACGTGTTCCCGCGGTGACCGACAACGCAGTTCTGGTGTCATAAACGGCCAAAACGGGCGTCGAACGGTCAAATTCATAGCGGACGACCTCGGATTGACCTGAAACCACCGTGAAACATTATAATTATTATTCGTGACATGTACGCGCAGACGGCATGTCAATCGGACGTGCGGTTTGCGCGGTACGACTCAATATTCATGTTTTAAGTGATGCGCGCGCTTCGTAAACGCGCGTGAGGGTGGTCCAAACGGGAAGAACGATTTCGGAATGGCCTGAAATAAGATGACAAATAAGGGTGAGTGATTTATGAAGTGGTCGAGCAGACGGAACGTCAATCGGACGTGCCGTGTGCCCGCGGTGACCGACAACGCAGTTCTGGTGTCATAAACGGCCAAAACGGGCGTCAAACGGTCAAATTCATAGAGGATGACCTCAGATTGACCTGAAACCACCGTGAAACATTATAATTATTATTCGTGACGTGTACGCGCAGACGGCACGTCAATCGGACGTGCGGTTTGCGCGGTACGACTCAATATTCGTATTTTAAGTGATGCACGCGCTTCGTAAACGCGCGTGAGGGGAGTGCAAATGGGCCGAACGAAGTCGTAATGCCCTGAAATCAGACGACAAATACGGGTGAGTGATTTATGAAGTGTTCGAGCAGACGACACATCAATCGGATGTGTCGTGTGCCCGCGGTGACCGACAACGCAGTTCTGGTGTCATAAACGGTCAAAACGGGCGTCAAACAGTCAAATTCATAGCGGACAACCTCGGATTGACCAGAAACCACCGTGAAACATTCTAATTATTATTCGTGACGTGTACGCGCAGACGGCACGCCAATCGGACGTGCCATGTGCCCGCGGTGACCGACAACGCAGTTCTGGTGTCATAAACGGCCAAAATACTGTCCATTTTAAACAAAATAGAGACACTTTGAGTGGTGTCGGCCACACCGCGCCTTGGATTGAGGTGGCGTTGACTCATACACGTCACATATGACCCATGGATCGTTCTCCTAAAGTTTCAACAGAAACCGAATGCGTTTGGTCGGTTTTCCATATGTCATTTTTTTCACTAAAAATGAAGTCCATTTTAAACAAAATAGAGACACTTTGAGTGGTTTCGGCCACACCGCGCCTCGGATTGAGGTGGCGTTGACTCGTACACGTCACATATGACCCATGGATCGTTCTCCTAAATTTTCAATAGAAACCGAATGCGTTTGGTCGGTTTTCCGTATGTACTTCAAATACTGTCCATTTTAAACAAAAGAAAGTCACTTAGAGTGGTCCCGACCCCACCACATCTCGGATTTAGGCGGGGTTGACTCGTACACGTCTCAAATGACCCATGGATCGTTGTCTTAAATTATCAACAAAATCCGAATGCGTTTGGCCGGTTTTCCGTATGCCAGTTGATGTTTTTCACTTAAAATGATGTCCTTTTGAAACAAAAGACATACATTTTGAGTTGTTCCGACCACACCGCGTCTCGGATTGAGGCGGGGTTGATTCGTACATGTCCCATATGACCCATGGATCGTTTTCCTAAAGCATCAACACATTTCGAATGGGTTTGGTCAGTTTTTCGTATGTCACTTTTTGTTTTCACTTAAAATCTTATGGAAATTCATATAGAATATTTTTATATTATATTAATATGGATTAGATTTTAGTTGATCGTGCTATGTAACATTTCAGAGCTAATGAAATTAAGGAAGGTGGAGGGGCTGTCCAGGGACCAAGGAGGAGGGTGGGGGGGCTGTGCAGGGTCTGTCCGGGGGGTGTTTGGGGGTTGTTCAGGGGGTTGTCCAGGGTTGTTCAGGGGGCTGTCCGGGGGTTGTTCAGGGGTTGTTCAGGGGTTGTTTAGGGGGTTGTCCGGGGTTGTTCAGGGGGCTGTCAGGGGGGTGTTTGGGGGGTTTTCCGGGGTCCAAGGGGGAGGGTGGGGGGGGGGGGGGGGTTGTCCGGGGGGCTGTCCGGGGGGCTATCTGTGGTCCAGGGTGGAGGGTTGGCGGCTGTACGGGGGGCTGTCCAGGGGGCTGTCCGCGGGGGCTGTCCGTGGGGGGGGGGGGGGGGGGGGGGGCGATCCGGTGGGTGTCCGGGGGGCTGTCCGGGGACCAAGGAGGAGGGTGGGGGGGCTGTGCGGGGTCTGTCCGGGGGGTGTTTGGGGGTTGTTCAGGGGGTTGTCCAGGGTTGTTCAGGGGGCTGTCCGAGGGTTGTTCAGAGGGTTGTTCAGGGGTTGTTCAGGGGTTGTTCAGGGGTTGTTCAGGGGGTTGTCCGGGGTTGTTCAGGGGGCTGTCCGGGGGGTGTTTGGGGGGTTGTCCGGGGTCCAAGGGGGAGGGTGGGGGGGTTTTCCGGGGGCTATCCGGGGGGATATCCGGGGTCCAGGGTGGAGGGTTGGGGGCTGTACGGGGGGCTGTCCAGGGGGATGTCCGTGGGGCTGTCTGGGGGGTGTTTGGGGGGTTGTTTGGGGTCCAAGGGGGGGGGGGTTGTCCACTGTCCAAGAATGAGGGGGTTGTCCAGGGAGTTCTCAAATACACAACCACTAAAAGACAACAACATCCATAAAAATAGACAATATATAAAAATAACTCAACTCCAATACTATACTACGAGTCTAGATAAAACCAACAACTAGAATAGATTAAATATCAAATCTCAGTAATATAAGTCAAAAATGTAACAGATCAATATTTCCCACATCAGCATCAGCATCACCACCATCATCATCATCATCACCCTCGTCATCGTCCTCCTCATCGTCCTCACCCTCCACAGCGCCTTCCTCCTCGCCTTCGCCCTCCTCCTCGCCCTCCTCATCTCCCTCCTCTTCCGCATCAGACTCCTCGCCATCATCATCTTCAAGCTGGACATCGTCCTGACCACCACTGGAACTGCCACCTGGTGCACCATATATAGAATGTATCGACGACATGTATTCATCAATCGCTGGGCTGGCCTCTGCTGGAAGTGTTGGACGTCGAACTTCAATAAATTTAATAAATGCACTGTTTTCCCTAGCAGACTGTTCTGCCGTCTCTGTGGCCCTTTTCTCAGCCTGTTCTACCTGTGCCCTAACTTGCTGCAGCTCGGTGGCACTACAACTCGTACCTGAGGCAGGACAATACCTCGTCGGGGCTATCCTAGGTCGGCAGCGTACTCTGCCAGAATGATCCTCTCCCAACACCTGATGTAAGTGATCAGATGGCCCAAAATTGTCTTCTTCTTAGGCATCAAGGGCCTCTAAAGCATCCTGTTACAAATATAAATATATTATTAAGTTATGAAATAGATATTAAAATATAAAATCAACAGATTAAAACATACAATCTACTGCTGAGTCGCTTCGTTGACAGCACTTCCATCCTTTTTTCGTCTACTCGAGCAAAACAGTTTTGCACGAGGCACACGTCCTTCAATATTTTTTACTTTCCTCTACAATGACATTTAAAACAAAAGTTATATAAAAACTTTAGAAAATGATTAAATAATTGAGGAAAAAAAAGAAAATGTAAGTCGTAAAGAAAACTTATAAACAATTGTCATACCTGCTGCCTCTCATGATCCGACATCATCGTGCGTCCTAGTGTATGGAGGTATTTTTTTGCATCAATGTTTTTTTTTATTTTTTCCAGATGATTCCTAAATAAAATTCGATAATGCAAAGGATAATATTAATGCAAAACTTGAAAGTTATTATTTAAATACCTCAAATGTAATTCATACCTTAAACTGGGTACTCGTCCAATGAGTAATCATCTGACGATACTGCTCTATAGGACAATCATTCATGACTTGTACCACCTCTAACTCAGTGCCAACTCTAGCACGCCAGCCAATATACAGCTTATGCTTGTAGGCTCTCCAAAGATCGCCTAAATCCTTTAGACGTTCCAGTCGTGCACCCTCACCATCAGGAAAATTAAATCGAAGCTGAAATCAAAATATTAATTCATATAAATACAAAAATAATTCATGGCATTAAATACAACATATTTTTTTACCCATATCTCTTCCCAAGCTCTATCTTTGACCTCATGTGGCAAATTTCTCCACGAAAACGGGCTGACGGGAATGATGTCGGAGTATTTGGAAAGCGTCGCCAGAAAACTCCGACATTGCTGCCCTGTTTTCTCAACCATCTGATTGTCTTCATTATATTCCACCATAACCTGTGTGCAACGGTTCCACACCGAACGCATGCGTGTACGGCCCCACCCCGCCTCCTGTCAGTAGATGTATCTGTCATGAAAGAAAAACAAATATTTTATCAAAACATGTTATAATGAAAATAAATATTGCTATAAAAATTTGTTAGGGTTTTATAAATATACCTGCGCTAGTCTGATCAATGAGTGGCGCCAGATCCACAGAACCTGATGGAACACCCTCTGGTGGAACAGGAGTCGAAGACGATGGAATATAAAAGCTCGGAGAGACAGAAGTAGAAGGAAAAGAAGATGGAACAGCTGTATGACCTGATGCTGATTGGGGAGTGGGAATCATCATGGGATGTGAAAATGATGGGGCAGAAGATGCAGAAGGTAGCGAAAACATGGGAGGCCTAAATACCCCGTGTGTCCCTAACGACACACCGGGATCAGAATGTGGGAAGGCTGAAATGTCAGTGGGAGGGGCAGGGTCTAGTCGGGCACGCGCAGCTCTACGTCCACCTCTGGTACGAACCCTCCTCGTACCACCGGCCTGAGTACTAGGACCAATACTAGGCTCCTCGTCGAATAACTGTCGACGTAATGGTGGATCCTACAAAAAAGTTTACAAAAAAAATTAATCACATGACATTATATATTCTGTAAATATATATATATATATATATATATTTGAAATAAAGTACTCACTGTAGGCACTAATGGTGGAATTCCCATCTCCTCCATCCGACGATTGTTCTCCGCCATTTTTTTCTTCGTCTCTCTTCAATTGGATGCATTTCCTGCATTTGAAAACAAATATGTAATTAATTAGAAAAAGAAAATTAATGTGTAAACCAAAAAACTAAATATATGAGAGAATGAGGGGATTCATTGGTAATTTAGATATCAATTGTTTTAGAAGAGCTTGAATGGATTTAATAAAACATACAAGTTGTAATGTTCACCAAGTTAGAAATATTGTTTGATTTGGTTTGAATACAGTTCAATTCCAAATTAGAAAATGCAATTCAAATAAAACATCAACCAATAAACATTGAAAATTCACATAACGGTCAACTCAGCTAAAACATATTTGTGATCAATACTAAATAAGTATGAATATTACCAACCTTAACAACGCAACTCGAGGTAAACCAAAAGAATTGAGAACATGGATGAATGATTCTATATATTTCCAACCACAACTTCAGGTTCACAATCAACTCTGACAATTGAGCCATTGGAGTCATCAAAAGAAATAAATGGATTGGTTCCAATGGCAATAGGGACAGTGTCAATTCCATCATCAGCATCATCAAAAATATGTCTTGGAATTACTTCAACTATGACACCAAATTCAGGTTGAAGTTGATCTTTGACATAAAAAACTTGTTTAGCCATTGATGCCAACACATATGGTTCTTCGGTAGCAAGAGTGCGGGTCATATTAATTACTCGAAATCCACAATCATCAATAAATGTGCCATGTCTCGTCATCGAATCAAACCAATGACATTTCATCATTGTGACTCGTCCATGAGAGTAATAATCCAATATTATTATTTTCTCAACGACTCCATAATAACCCACATTTTCAAGTCACGGTCTACTATCTGATGCACTGGCATAACAATCTATTGTGGCAGTAACCACAACACCATCATGTTGTGTTCTCATGTTTTTGGCTCGTTCAGTGACAATAAATCTGTACCCATTGATAACAATTTATTTACAGTCACGAACCACGGTATTAGGACCAAAAGCCAAATCTCTTATTTCCTCAGAGACAGAGTCAGCAGAAAAACTGAATACCTGCAATATAAATGACAGTTAAACTTAAGTAAATATTGAAATAATTAATTTAAACAGTAATATTTTTACCTTCAATTTTAACCAAGCATAAAACTCTTTGCTATGAAAAGTCTCTCTCCTTCTCAAAGATAAAGAATGATGCTTCCTATTTCTCATTGTTTTATGTTCCCTGTAGATAAAAAAATATGAATAGTTTAACAGATATATATGTAAGATATACATATTCAATTTTGTTACTTGATATAGTCATCGAACAAATCACAGTTGAACAAAACTGTGCGATGTGCCATCTCCCGCTCTTCATGGCTTAATGTCTTCAATGTATATGATCCAAGAATTCCTCCTGTTTGAGGAAGTGATGGAAAACTGGGTTAAATTTGCTCATATTGTTCTTCTTCATTTCTCATTGGTCTGTTCATTCTTGTAGTAAGATCAGACAAGTACATTGAACAGAAATCCATACATTCTTGAGATAAGTAACCGTTCATGATAAAACCTTCGGGATGATTCTTGTTTCGAACATAAGACTTTAATGTGAACATATTTTTTTAGTTGGATACATCCAACGAAAAGAAACAGGTCCTCCGAGAAGTATTTCAGTTGGAATATGGACAGTCAGATGCATCATGCATGTGAAAAATGATGGGGGAAATATTTTCTCCAACTCACACAAAATTAATGGGGCATCTGTCAACATTTTTTGCAAGGAAGACTTGGACAAATTCTTAGCACAAAGATCTCTAAACAAATGGCACAATCGAATAACACCCACCCTTACATTATTGGAAAAAAGATGACGGATTTCTATTGGAAGCAAATCATGCATTAGAACATGATAATCATGAGTCTTCAAAGATTTTAGCTTCAAATCTCTTCTGTTGACCCGTTTAGATATGTTGCTTGAATATCCATCAGGAACTCTAATAGTCTTTAATATTTCGAATTTTTTTTTTCAGTAGGTGTCATCACATAAGAAGCACATGGATGTTGCCATTTATTTTCACTAATACGCACAGGATGCAATTCTGGTCTGATGCCCCAATCCACCAAGTCACGTCGAGATCGTAAATCATCTTTTGTCTTCCCCTTGACATTTAGAAGAACTGAAAGAAACATTTCACATATATTCTTTTCAATATGCATTACTTCTAAGCAATGATGTAGCAAATTGGTTGACCAATAAGGCAAATCAAAAAAGATACTCCTCTTCCTCCAATTGTAACAGGTTTCTATGGAAACATTCTTTCTCTATCCAAATTTCATTTGACCCTTCCCGAATAAAAAAATGAAATCTTTCAATTCATTAAGCACATCAGTTCCAGACATACGCTGAGGTGGATCACCGGTCTCTATAGTATTATCAAATCTTCGACGATTCATTCTATAGGATGATCCTTTGGCAAAAATCATCGATGTCCCATAAAACTGAAACTACAACGATGTTTCAGTCTTCTGGATCGTGTATTATTTATACAAACTGGACATGACAGTTTTCCCTTCGTGCTCCATCCAGACATCATTGCATAAGCCAGAAAATCATTGATCGTCCACATAAGTGCAACACGCATCTGAAATATGTCTTTCGAACATGCATCGTATGTGCGCACACCCACATCCCAAAGAAGTTTCAACTCTTTTATTAAAGGTTTCATGCATACATCAATATCAATGTTGGGATCAGAAGGACCAGATATGAGTATACTCATGAAAGTGAAAGATTTTTTCATACACAAACATGGGGGAAGATTATAAATGTGTATAAAAACTGGCCATGTGCTGTGCGAAGTAAGCATCTGCCCAAACGGATTAAAATCGTCGCATGAAAGAACTAGCCTCACATTACGCACGTCAGCTGCAAAATCAGGATGTCGAGCATCAAATATCTGCCATGCAAATCCATCTGTAGGATGAACCAACTCATCATTAGTCTTCTTTCTCTCGGTATCATGCCATATCATTTTTATTGATATGTCATCAGACATAAAAATATTCTGGAGTCTGGGGATCAATGGAAAGTGCCAAATTACATTCTGTGGAACACGGGATGGTGTTCCATCAGATTTTGACTTCCAGCGGGATGTTCCACATTTTATACATTCATTTCGTTCAGCGGTTTCTTCCCAGAATAAACTGCAATCTTTCGGGCAAGCATGAATTTTGTTTCTGGAAAATCCAAGTCCTTCAACTAACTTCCATTCCATATAGTGGTTTGAGGGAATATCTGCATCATATGGAAGTAAATCCTTCAAGAGGGTAAGAATGTAATCGATTGCTGTATAAGAAATCCCATACATAGTTTTTCCATGAAACAAACAGATTAAAAATTACAGCTTTTTCATTTTATCGCATTGTCGATATACTGGAGTCGTGGCAGCATCATTCAATTTTTTCACCCTATCAATATCATCATTTTCACTAGATGCATCAGTTGTCCTCATATCGACGTCTTCTTGAGTCGAAATCCTTTCTTTTCCATGATGAAGAATAAACAGAAACCAATCATCTAACAAATTCTCCATTCCAGTCCTTTCATTTCGATCATCACCAATTTGAGATTTCATTTTCTCCCCATTGTGATACCACACAAAGTAGTTTGCTTGAAAACATTTTTGATTATGTGGTAGCTGACTTCTTCACAACTCAACCAAGGTCTACCAACACAATTGGAACATGGGCAGTGTATACGACCACTATCTGAAGCATTGTGAAATGCAAAATCTATAAAGCTCTCCAAATTGTTTTGAAAATCGCTTGAGATACGACCAGTTTCATACATCCAACTTCTGTCCATTCTGTAAAAATAATTCATATAAGTCATTTTGTCATAAACAATTCAATAGGATTGAACTTTAATAGAAAATACATTTAAGTAAACGATAAAGGAAGAAAATAATCATGGTATCAACTACACATGTGAAAAAAACATACTAATGTGTTATTGAAAAAATGTAAAACCAACAAGAACTTAATGTGTTATCACATCAGAGCATGCCTCATCCCATAACCATATTAGTAGGGTATCCTCATATGTGATTTACCTTTTTGAATTAATATGCACTTCCTCACCAGGTACCTGAGTAGATTTCATAGATATAATCATCTCACATCCTGTAAGGCTTCCATTATGTATGATCTGCAGAATAATTTGAGTGATCATGAATCATGCATGGGATCTTCCCATGATCACTATAGATTATGAAAAGGAATTATGATAGGTCACGTGAAGAACATCAAACACATATTTTAGATAATTTGAGACATAATATAATAAAATAATGTATAAATATATGGAATTTGGGATAAAAGGTGGGTTGTCCACGTGGGTCGATGATGTTCGGATGAGGGGTTCGCGAGAGCATGACTACCCCTTGTGGCCAGCCCACCCACCCCCCCTGGACAGCCCGCCCACCCCTCCTTGACAGCCCGACCACCCCCGTGGACAGCCCGTCCACCCTTGTGGATAGCCCGCCCACCCCCGTACCCCCCTGGACACCCCATACCCCCTGGGATAGCCCCGCCCACCCTCCCAAACAGCCCACACCCCCTACCCTGCAACCCCACCACCACCACCTAGACATACCAACCCCCCTGGACACCCCACACACCCCTCCCCCACCAGGACACCCCACACAGACCCCCAGGACAGCTCACACCCCCTGGACAGCTCCGCCCACCCCCGTGGACAGCCTTTCCCACCCCCGTGGACATCCCCGCCCACCCCCGTGGACAACCCACCCACCCCCGTGGACGCCCCCTACCCCCTAGACAGCCCAACCACCCCCGTGGACATCCCACCCACCCCCCTCAACACCCCTTCTCCCTATGGACAGCCCCCCACCCCCTTGGATAGCCCACCCACCCCCTGGACACCCCTACCCCCTATGTCCAGCCCACCCACCCCCCCTGGACAGCCCGCCCACCCCTCCTTGACAGCCCGACCACCCCCGTGGACAGCCCGTCCACCCTTTAGGATAGCCCGCCGACCCCCGTACCCCCCTGGACACCTCGTACCCCCCCGGGATAGCCCCGTCCACCCTCCCAAACAGCCCACACCCCCCTCCCCTGCAACCCCACCACCACCACCTAGACATACCAACCCCCTGGACACCCCGCACACCCCTCCCCCACCCGGACACCCCACCCAGACCCCCAGGACAGCCCACACCCCCTGTAAAGCCCCGCCCACCCCCGTAGACAGCCTTTCCCACCCCCGTGGACAGCCCCGCCCACCCCCGTGGACAACCCACCCACCCCCGTGGATGCCCCCTACCCCCTAGACAGCCCAACCACCCCCGTGGACAACCCACCCACCCCCCTCGACACCCCTTCTCCCTATGGACCGCCCCCACCCCCTTGGATAGCCCGCCCACCCCCCTGGACACCCCTACCCCCTGTGGCCAGCCCACCCACCCCCCCTGGACAGCCCGCCCACCCCTCCTTGACAGCCCGACCACCCCCGTGGACAGCCTGTCCACCCCTGTGGACAACCCGCCCACCCCCGTACCCCCCTGGACACCCCGTACCCCCCTGGATAGCCTCGCCCACCCTCCCAAACAGCCCAAACCCCCCTCCCCCTGCAACCCCACCACCACCACCTAGACATACCACCCCCCCTGGACACCCCACACACCCCTCCCCCACCAGGACACCCCACCCAGACCCCCAGGACAGCCCACACCCCCTCAACAGCCCCGCCCACCCCCGTGGACAGCCTTTCCCACCCCCGTGAACACCCCCTCCCACCCTCGTGGACAACCCACCCACCCCCGTGGACACCCCCTACCCCCACAATCCATTATCCAAAACATATCAAATTGGTTTGAACACAATCCATAATTCCCAAAATCCATTATCCAAAACATGTAAACGTTCACGATAGCCTCCCCCAACTCTGATTTACATGTTTTGAACACTCTCCTTCCAAACATAGAATACAAAAACATTAAAGAAGTCTTCACAAACACAAACAATATCCTATTTAGATATTAATTTCAATAATCAATTAAACCACCAACACCTGGAAAAAATCTATTCATTAAAACAACTACAACAATATGGTTGAGATCAAATTTTACCTATTCGTATGGGGGTGTACCTGTTGGGATGGGGGGTGCTGGTGCTCGGATTCATGAGAGAAGTGGAGTCGGATGGGGTTCGGGAGAGCAGCGGAGCGAATAGATTAGGGCTCTGTCCGAATGGGGAGAGGAGATCCCGATCTGGAATTTGGGGGAAACCTTTGCCAACGGTTTTTATAAACCGTTGGCAAAGGCACACATTTCCCAACGGTTCCAGTGAACCATTGGGAAATGTGTGAGTTTAGCACCCCTTTCCCAACGGTTCCAGTGAACCGTTGGGAAAGGTGTGAGTTTTCCCAATGGTTCCAGTGAACCGTTGGGAAAGGTTTCACCGAAATTCCCTTTGCCAACGGTTTTGTTAAACTGTTGGCAAAGGCTCACTATATCAACAGTTTAAGTAAACCGTTGGTATACTACCGTTGGGAAAATCCTAAATTCCAGTAGTGGTCAATGAACTTCTCATCGATTCCTCACCACCTATTGAAGGATAGTGAACTCGTCTAACCATGAGAATGTAAACAAGGAACATACATGGTATGCCCCACACATCTTTATCTCTCGTGGTAAGAGAGTAACAAAACACAGCAGTCTTCCTCAAGTAGTGGGAAATGGAAACAATATAAAAAAACAACATGGATTCTAGCCAACGAATTGATTCAATAAGCATCAAGATTTTATAACAATGGCTAATACGAGCTTGAATCCATTCCTTTATCTCTGATGTCCTCCCCGACATCCACATTCATATTCCAATGCATCTCTCCACACTAGGAGTCGACTTCTACCATAAAAACCAGTCCTATCTTCCCCTCATACAATGATATACCTCTAGGTTCAACCATCCCAGGCTCACATCACATCAAAAGAAGTAGGAAACAAACATATCAATGGGCTCTCGGCCCAAAATCAAGGCATTCATCCTTTACACAAAACGAGCTGTCATAGTTCCAAAACACAAAGTATTTAGCCTTTATATGAAAACCAGCAACTCAGTTCCTATAAAGGCATTATAATTTATCACACAACCGGTTTTTTATTCCTTATTGAATTAACTGATTCATTAATCACATGTTTAAACTACTGGACACCAAAGAAAAAATATATCACAAGCTATAAAAAATTAATTAAACAATTAATTTAACAAGACTTTTGTTATTTTATCAACAAGAATCACCATACATCAAGTTCATTAACCAATTAAATTAAACATTCACACTTGCATCAATTTTATTAAAATGAAATTACAAAAAAAGAAACCAGATCCATTAAACACAACTCTAAAATATTATAGCTAATTAATTATCAATTAATTCTAGATTTCTGTTGTTAACCAATTTCAATCGAGAAAAAATTTCTAAACCAACAAAATCATAGATATCACACTATATAGAAAGTCAAGAGGCAAATTGTTATCACATTACAAACCAGAAACATGGATAGGTGATCGATACCAATTCTTTTTATCAGGTTCAAGTATTTAATTATGTCAATTACATTGGGATACAAGGGTCTAAATCATTCTAAATGCTTGATTAGATGGAATTAAATAGAGAAACAATGAATCCGAAAAATCATATGGTCATAGATGTTATTCTCAAGAGAATAGACCAAACAATGGATCACTGATCACCTCTCCTGCATGAACTTCATCAACCCGAGGATGTCGTGGCACACCACAAAAAACAAAAACCAACAGAAAATCCATTATAACCATGGGTAAGAAACCACCATAACATGAAGAGAAGATACCAGAGGAAATTAGATCATAATTGGAATAAATTTCTTGAAAACGAAGGAAAAAAACACCTTAGATCAAGAAGGTTCACCAATAATCGAAGATGGAATCCCAAGATTGATTACCATTAAAGGGATCTCCCAAATTCCATGTAGGGGAATTCTAGGTCACCTCGGATGAGAGAGATGGAAGATGAAGCCATAGGGTTCAACAAGCTGAGTGGATGGAATGTTTTAAAACACTACTATAGCGAGGAATTACACGATGTGTAATTCCCTTTCACATTATGTAATTCCTAAAAGTCATTTTATACTGAAATAACCATCTCATATTGCATTTATTTTTCAAACACCAAAATATTACTCAACAATAATAACACTTTCACATCGTGAAATTATCCTACACAGCGTGAAACCCACTTTTACATTGTGAAAGTTTTCTACCCCCAGTTCTCAACACCCGAACACCTCCAAAAGTCCTCTAAGCCTCTTCTGTGCTCCACAATACTTTAGAAAATAAAAAGGGTCAATACACATGGATTTGGGTACTTACATTAGATACCTCTCAAAAAATTCTCATTTGTGAGAATCCAAAACCAACATAGAGATGAAACAGAAAGAGGGGTTATTCGAAGAGGCATCCCACAAGGTACCTCTCAAGGCTCTCGCCACCATAGGATCTCAAAAACCTCACTTGGGGAACAACGCCAAACCATGAAACAACCATAACATATTCTTAAACACTCTCTTAGGGGATATACCTATCAAAATAGGGAAATCCAAAACAAAAATCTAGGGGAATAAACCTCATAAACAGGAATAGATTAAAACCAAAAAAAATGATGTTACAAGAGAAGAGATAAACATAAAATGTCTTAGGGTACTGAGTGTGTATTTGTGACTCACGTTCCCAAGTACTATCCTCCATACCACCATGCAGCCAAAACACATGAACCAATGGGATAACACACCTGAAAAACACCTTCTCCAGGTGATCCTGGATCTCTAAATGCTTCACTTCGAAGTTTAAATAATCATAAACATTGATATCACCCCAATTGATGATGTGAGTGTCATCATGAAGATAACGACAGAGCTTCAACACATGAAAAACATCATGTATCCATCTCATCTATAGGGGAAGCACTACCATGTCTGTCATGACTGAGACATGATAAAACACCTCGAAATGCCCAATAAACCAAGGACAATGCTTACTCCCATGACCAAACATTCGTTACCCACAATGGAGATTCACCTTCAAGAACACATGATCCCCAACATCAAACTATAGAGTACTCATCCTATTATTGTAAAATGATTTTTGAAAATCTTTCATTGCTTTCATCCCCTCACAAATCACCTAAACCATCAATTTTTTATTATGTACTATATCCATCATGAGAATCACTAACTCTCTGACCCCAGTACAATAAAACGAAGAAAAGAATGGTTGATCATACAAGGATTCAAATGGTTCCATACCTATGGTGGAGTGAAAATTATTTTTTTAAGAAAATTATACCAAGGTAAAGTGCCTCATCCATGAACCAAATTAATATAGGGCACAAGATCATGATATGTTTTCAAGATTCTAGATGGTCCACACTATCTGACCATCCATTTTTGGATGAAAAGCAGTGCTAAGTAATAAATAATCACCAAAATAATACGAGATATCTATCCAAAACCTGGAGGTTAAATGAGGATCTCGATTAGAAATGATCATCTTTAGGAATCTGTGGAGTCTTAGCACCTCCTTTAGATACTATCTCAACAAGACCTCCACTAAGAAGAACTCCTTGATCACAATAAAGTGGTCTGATTTTGTCAAACGATCCACTACCACCCATATAGAATCATAGACTCTTATGAACAAGGTAAACCAGTAATAAAGTCCATTGAAATGTCCTCCCACATCCACTAAGGATCATATAATTTCTGGGGAAAACCCTCAAGAACACAGTGCTTGGCATTCTACTTTTAGTTGACGAAACATCGAGACATAAACTATCAAACTATACATTTCAACACATGCCACTAAAATGACCTATCAAATATCATTACATATAAGTCATTTTAGGATGTACCACTGAGGGAGAGTTATAGAACTCTGTGAGAACCATCTCATAGATCACTAAAGGAACAAAAAACCTTCCCTGGAACAACACTCATTATTGTTCGTCCTCAGAATAACAATCAGGGCCTCACAACAAAAAAAATTGGCCTCTCCTAACCTCTACTTCAGGATCCCACAACTGGGACTCCACTACCTGTAACCGTAGATATGACTGCACCATCATCTGAATAAGAGAACCTCTACCCCAAAATTATTCCATATATATATATAGTGTTTAATGTTCTTTCCTCAATCGTCAAGAATTGCCAAATTCCCACCATACCTTACTGTGAAACTTCCTACTCAGCACATTATCTAGATGATTTCCCCTTCTAGGTGTAATGAAATCTTGAATTCCAAATCCTGTAAGAAATCCATCCACCAACACTAACGCAAACTCAAGTAACGTTGGGATAAATCATACCTCAGGATCTTATGAATGGGAATACCAAAAAATTCTTTTTTATGAGGTAATGTCTCTACAATTTCATATAAAATACCACTTCAGCTGACTTGAGATCATTGGTGTCATAATTACACTCAGGGGGATGTCACTGTTGAGACCCATAAGAAATGGCCGATCTCAACTCCATGAGAACACAACCCAACCTAATATGTGATGTGTCATTAAAAACATCAAACCGAAATCCTTCTGTTTGAAGACAATGAACTCATGTAGTGAAAAAATTCTACTATAGTTACTCAAAATCTTTTTTAAAATGATAATTCCACAAGAACTCTTTATCATTTATGGTTAACACTATTAGAGGGGTTGAAACTCAAGAAAAATAAACTATGAACATACTGTGAAAGCCTACAAGACTAATGAAACTTCACACCTATGTTACCATATTATGAAAATAACATGATTTTTTTTCTATATCGGATGTATCGATAGAAACTCTTTATTGGGATACAAAATCCCCCATGTAACGGACTTCACGAGCCCATAACACACACTTAGGTAACATCCTAGACAACTATTGATGACTAATAAGTACAAAATGGCATGTAGATACTCATCATTCTCTTCCTTAGACATGGAATATACTAGGATGTAACTATTTAAAACACCATGATCTTATCTAAGAACTCAGGGAAAATAGTGTTCATTAAACCCATGAACACACTTGGACCATTCACAATAGTGAACGACATCACAACAAACTCGTAATTCCCTTGACAATAATGGAACACAGTATTTAGGATATCCTCATCACTTTCACACATCTAACGATATTCTGAACACAAATTTATCTGCGAGAACTAACTTTAACCCTTCAATTGATCGAATAAATCATCAATCCATGGAAGAGGATAGTGGTTCTTCACTATCACTTAGTTCAAGTGATGATAATCGACACAGAACTGCAGACTGTCATCACGCTTCTTTATGAATAGAAAATTTGAACCCCACAAAAACACACTCGACCAAACAAAAAGGAACTGCAATATACCATTGAGATATATATGCAACTCTCACAACACATAAGGTGTCATCCTATACAGAAACATCAAGATAGGATAAATTCCTAGTTGTAATATAATCCCAAACTCGATCTCTTGTCAGAGGGGTAATGCTACAACCTCCTTCTAAAAGACATCATGGTACTCTTCTTTGACCGTAGGAAACACCGACTGCTAAACATCCAAAGAACATAGAATCAGCTCACCCATCAAGGATGATAAGGAAAGAATATGTCTCTGACCCATTCCAGGGTCTTTCTCTCCATCAAACATAGTTGCCTCTCCAAATACATCGTATATCAAAACCTACCTCCTAAAGAAATCCAAGATATCCTATAATGAATTAAACCAATCAATGATGATGATGATGTCACATGGTTATATCTGTAAACATAATAAATATCTCCAAGAGTAATGATGCCCCAACACTAGCTCCTAATTTCTACATAATTCAAACAAGTCAGCTTAGCCTCCAACTAGCGTAGTCAACACGAAGGGCAGTGTAAGCCTCTCTAACTCAAGTCAAAAAGCATGGAAAAGGGTAGCTAATTTTAAAGAGTGTGTCTCTCATGGATTAAAAACATAATTTACTAAATTAGAAAATATGAAAAGGGTACCTTAGATGATGTATAGATCACCTGGAACTAGCAATACTAATACATGAAGCTGACCACGACCAACTCAATGACCTCTCTGACCATACTAAGGACCAGCTCTATAGACACACTATACTATCTAAGGATGGGGAGTGTCTTAGTGTTGTCCTCTAAATTCCCTATATGATCTCATCTAATTGAAAAATGGAGCAACCTACTACTAGTACCCCAGTTGGAATTTCCTCAATGGAGGAACCTGAAGTAGAACGATAGACGTACACTGAATAATCAAATAGGGAAGTCATTATTTCCACTGATGACCTTGACCTTCATAAGAAAAACATGAATTTAATCCCTCGATATAGGTCTGAGATCTTCTCCCCCTAGAGAAATGAGACATTGGGGGATGGGACATACCCCTAACATATTGGAAGCTCATATATCCAGAAAACTGGGAACCTTGGACCACATATTTTTTTGTGAGGAATCTCGATGTCCCCATTCTCATTATTATCTGATTCTGGATAACTTTCTCTCGATGAACTATTATCTTGACAACACCTCGAGATACCACTTTAGCATAAATAGGGTGAACTAATGTTGGATATCTAGAGCCAAAGCCTCCTCAAAATGCCTCACCTTGGCCTACTCATTTGACAATAGGTCTGAAGAATAATGTAGAAGGTTCCTAAAATGGATTCCAAAATCTCTCACACTAGATCTCTCATACTGAAGGGAAAGAAGCTACTTGATACTAGCCACCATCATGGTCAATGAAAGAAAACCAACTTTGAACTGTCTCTAAACTCCTCCCATGAGACAGTGACTCCTCACGAGATCTGCATAATAAGAACCACCACTACCTCAATACCCCAGGCAGTATCGTCAATCCCAACAACAACTAGTGCTCATTTTGAGAAAAGATTTAACTAAAGGCTATATAAACCTCATTTATCCAATCTTCTGTGACTGAATCTGAAATAGATCCCTCATTCCTCTATAGTATCTGGCACTGAAACCCTCAGAGTTTCCTCCTCCAAGTTTCGTCTTCATCAAACTCTACCCTATGATGATATGCTAGAACAACCTAATGAGGACATCGACATGGAGATATGCCTAAAAAATAATGAACATTATGTTTTCCAAAACCTAGAATATGGATTACATAAACATAAATTAATTTTTATTTATTTCTTTTGGTTACCCTATTCCAAGGTCTAACCATTAAAACACATGCGCAATGAAGAATGATTCATGATCCATTCCTAGGTCTCTACCCAAAAACTAGTATCACCATGTTTGGTAGCCACTATAAGCTTAAGGGTACATGAATAATATCAATTTGAGCCCTAAATACCCATGTATCATTTGGTATCAAATTATTACAATACTTTTTAAACTTAGATAACATCATTTCTGAACCTACCCATGCAACCTCACCTATGACGAAACCTAAACTCCATCTTATCCCTCAACCTGATCCTCTGATAAAACTCTTTCATGACCCCTCCCACCATAGAGTACCCCTCCCAGACCGATAATGGTAGAAGAGAGATAGTTCCCTTGAGCCTCACCTCCATTAGTACCCAAGTTGGTGACTAGAACTCAGGGTATAATAAACATACAGATGGGAGACAATACCCTCTTAGAGAAACACATGTGAAAGAGAGAGATAAGATAACCACCAATTAAATCCTATGCAGAATACAATATAAAAGAAAAAACAAGTGAAATAATGTAATGTCATATAAGAAATAATAAAACTGAAAGATAAAACTACATGTACAAAAAAGAATGTAAGGACGACATCGACTATGAAGCCCAAATATCTCTTGTAGCCACAAGCTAGTAGTAACCAACCTGATCTCTAACCTTGTCCAACAAACCTGAGAAATATTTTATATATATGTAGGTTGATTATAACAGTATAATAAATATGATCCTCCCTAAATCCTATCATGCATGTGGTAAAGAAATCATTCTAATGTACAAAAAACAACAAGTGACACTAACTTGTCTCTTAAAGATATATAATGTGTTCTCATCCTCACCATGACTACTCTCAACAAGTATCACAAACAAGAGAATATAATATAATAAAAAATATCAAGGGTACACCTATACCATGCCCCTACTAGTTTTATGCTCTTCCCCAATGTCGCACGTCCTAAGAATCTCACTCCAAAAGGCTAGCCCATAGACACCTGGGTGAAGCACCACAACATGTACCTCGTGTAACACACTACCACATCCACATAACCAAAAGTAACTTTATAGTTTCTGGGATCCACCACAACCTACATAACATGTATCATACATCAGGTATTATACCTCAAGCCATCAAAACCCATACACTGAGTAAGGATCCTAAATCCATCCCAACCTATACATGCTATACCTATGAGAGTCTATAAGAAACTATATCGAGAATAAATGTGTGTAAAATAACCACAAGCCATTACATACCTCTACACAAATATATGGAGAAAACTAACCCCCATTCATACCATCACCAGTAACTACCATATGAAGAGAGAGGGGATAAAGGGAGTAATCCTCCATCCACCCCCCACCAAGATGATGGGGAAAAACACCCCCAGTTCTAAGAATCTTCGGGGTGTTAGTTTACCTAATCGAAAGGGTGGAGTATTGTATAGATGAACAAAATGTATATGATATAATATATATCACATCCATACTAATGGAATATCCTATTTCCGAACACAACTGCATCTAACGTATCTCAAACTACAGACTACCATTTCCAATAGAAAATATCCTATAACCACACAACCATTTAAAGAGCCACATTAAATCATATTAGTCATTTTAATAAGTTCCACTTTAAGTTAATTAATTTTTTAACCATTAATTAATCATAAAAAATTTCCATATTACATAACATTACTATTTTAACAAAGATCATTCCCCTCCAGTCATAATCTAATGGAGTTTGCAGCATGTTTGAATTATGACCTTTGTATTTCATCCCACAAAGCTATAACCCCATGTGTTGAAAATCTATTCATTAATTTAACAAAATTACTTTACATATCACTATGTTCTCTAGAAAATTTTTTAATCTCTATAAACATAAGGGGATAAACATGGTGTGTAGATGAACTACCCATCAATTACTCTCCACCTATATCAGAAGAGAAAACTCATCCAATAATGAGGAGCTAAACATAGAAAACACGTGGCATACCCCACGCATCTTCGCCTCACATGGAATGAGAGTAACCAAACACATCTATCTACCTCAAGCAGCGGGGAAACGAGAGAAGATAAACAAACTACCTATCCACCAGCCAGACAACAGATTCAATAAGCTTCCATATTTCATAACAGCAGTTAAGCCCAGCTTCAACCCGTTCTATTATCTTTGATGTCCTCTCTAACATCCACATTCATATTCTGATGCATCTCACCACTCTAGGAATCAACTGTTATCACAACAACCGGGCCTCCCGGCCCTTATACCATAACATTCCTCTAAGATTAGCAATCCAAGGCCCACATCACATCAAAATCAACATCAAAAAAACATATAAATGTTCTCTTGGCCCCAAAGCATGGAATTCAACCTTTACACACAATGAGATCTCATGACTCCAAAACGTAAGAAACATGGCCTTTGCATGAAAATGGGATACGTAGGCCCTACAAAGGCATTAAATTTTATCACACAACTTATTCTTCATTCTTTATTGAATTAAAAAATTCATTTATAATAGTTTCCAACTACAAGAAACCTAAGAATCAAGGTATCTCATGTTAAAATAAAGTAATTAAACAGTTAATTTAATAGTCTTTTACTTCTTTTATCGATAAGAATCATCATACGTCATATTAATTAACAAATTAAATTAAACATGCACATTTTAATAAATTTTATTAACATCAAACTACAAAAACACCAACTAAATTCATTAAACATGACTCTTCAATATTTTGGAGAATTAATTATCAATTAATTCTGGATTTACATTCTTAAAAAATTTCCATCAAGAAGAACATGCTAAAAAAAATATAATAGTATATAGAAAACCAAGAGGTAAACTGTTATCTAAGTACAAAGAAGAATAATCATTATGTGATCGGTACTAATTCATTAATCTGGTTGAATTATTTAATTGGGTCAATTCCATTGCAATATAAGAGGATAAATCATGCTAACTCTATGATTGGATGTAATTAAATAGAGAATCAAAGAATAACCTACCTTTTAAGATCACCAATGTTCTCTACACAAGAATATACCACACAACAGATATCCAATCACCTCTCCCCCAAGAACTGCATCCACCTGAAGATGCCGCAACACACTGTAGATAAGAATATCAAGAAATTCCAGATAAGGATTAAGATACAAATATTGATGAAATAAAGATAATATTTAATTCATTCTATATTGATTTATCTTAAATAATAATGATTAATAATTGAAGGCTAGATTTATTAATTGTGTAACTTATTGCATGCTAGTGGATGATTATGATCTAGAACAGAACTTTTTATGTGACTGGTTTCATTATAAATTATTCTTAAAATAAATTTTTGGTATCTGTGCCTTCTATCCTAATTAATATGTTGGGCCTGTGTGCACATGGTTTATTTTATATAAACCCCCATTTACCCCTCACCTATGTGTGAGAAAAAGCATATATAATGGATAATCTCCCAAGCTACTGGAGGCAGTTCAATTTTGGAATTGAGGAAAATCCAATCCAAGAAAGATACAATGGTGGATATGTGGAAAGATATAAACACAAACCTCATATTGGTTCAAGGTGTTTCTCACCTAGGTCATCAGATAGTTTATCAACCTCAAGATAAATTACTATTAAAACTAGATCATGATCATACCCTTTATTTTATTTCTTTCAGTTTCATGTTAATTCATTAATTATATGATCGCGATAAAACATCCATAATAAATAAGCCTGAAACTAATAGAAAGAAATTTGGGGGGTTTTTATAATGGTTAGTTTAAATAAGAATGATTAATCATTGAATTCTAGTTTTATTTAATGTTTAATTAGTTTCCTCTTAGTGGATGATCTTGAGATAGACCAGACCATTGTATGAGATTGGTTTCACTTCAATGTATCATTAAATTAATTTTTTACCTTTGTACCTTCTCTAATCATTATTATATTGGGATCGTGTGCCTGTGGTTTCATTTATGTAAACCCCCTTTTACAAATCACCTGCATGTGAGCAAAAGCATATGTAATGGATGGTTCTCCCAAGCTACTTGAGGCAGTTCTTGTTAGGATCCGAGGCGAAACTAATCAATGTAAGATATAAAGGTGGAATGGTAGAATTCTCGGACCATGAACCTCATATTGGTTCAAGGGGTTTCTACCATAGGTCTATGGTTTGTTTATCAACCACTAAATAAAGTAACCTTGAGAACATGATCATGATCACACCCTTTATTGTATTTCAATTAGTTTCATTTTAATTCATTAATTATGTGATCACGACAAAACCTCTATAATGAATATACATGAAATTGATAGAAATAAAATTAATGTTATGATCATGAGATTGTTCTAATGGTTAGTTTAACTAGTGGTTTATAAACTAACCTCTAACCTATGGGAGGAACACCTTGAACCAATCCAAGGACCGTGTTTATATCTTTCCACCTATCCTACATTTTATCTTTCTTGGATTGGTTTTTCCTCGACTCCTAACCTGAACTAACTCCACTATCTTGGGAGGTGCACCCATTAAATATGATTTTACTCCCACATATGTGAGGGGTAAATTTATGATCTTGTTCCAATTATTATTTTAAATAAGAATGATCAGGAATTTAATTCTACTTTTATTAAACAGATAATTTGTTTCATTCTAGTGGATGATCATGATCTAGACTAGACCTTTGGGGCCACACAAATGATAAGGTTAATTTTAATAGATAAAGATCACTCCTTATAATAACATCCCATCATTTTGATCCTTAATATTCCATCTATTAAACACTTAATAAACTATATATAAATAGTAATTGATTCCCTAAAAATAATGATCATTACAATAAATTAGTTTTTTAATTGTTTGATAGAAAATTTCATTTTCATTTAGTTATATATCATTCAATAGTGAAATGAGTTCCATGAAATGATTATCTTTCTATATTTTGGCCCCATTCAAGTTATATAGTTTCAGAATCAGTGAAAACATTGAAAATTTTAAACGTGCATTATATAAGGATTTTTTTCATAGTTTTTCAATCTATTAAAATTTTTGGGACATTCTCAATGTTCATATTCTATCATCATTTTCATTTAATCATTATGATGTACATAGTAAAATATATTTGAATTGAAATTAGGTGATTTGTAACTCGTATTGTTATTCTAGTCACTAGATTAATACATTTTCCAATATTTATTCCAACATTTATATTGACCTCAATTTTATAATGAATTACGTGTTCTTACAACTCCTTTGGAATGAATTTTCTTGCGCAATAACAATGTGAACATGTATATATAATTATAGAGAGGTCATTTGTATTGTTTTTTAAAATCTTGTGTAATGTTTTGTTTATATCCAAATATTCTTTCAGAATAAAATTAAGAATCATACAAACCTAATTAACATTAATCATATGAAATTCATTAATATTCATAATTAATTAAAAAATAAAAATAGAAAATATGAACCCAAATTATCCAACCTAATATAAAGCTTAAAATCATAAATGATAAATTAATATGATATAATGGTATTAAAATATAAATGAAAAAGGTGAATAATTTATAATGAAGTCCATTTTATTTAAATTTCTTAGAACTAGACCATTTGTTAAGATAGATATTAGAGATATTAAATACAGTATTGGTTGGAATGGGAAAGTAAATTTATTGAATTTTTTATATTATTTTATTTATTTCTAATAATTTTTTGTGTAATTTATAATATTATATATATAAAGTAAAAACTGGGTATTCCAATTTATTTAATTTTTGAATAAATCAATCTAACTAGGTTTTAGAGGTTTCCTAATATAAATGAAGAAAAAAATTAATAAACAAGACTAAACTAGTTCACTAATATAATTAGGTCGGTGCCCAATCATTTGGATTATTGTATTAATATTTAACATCTTACATGCTGATTTTTTAAAGTAAAAGATTAATTATAAACAAAAATATTATTTTAAGTGAAAAAATAAAAAAAATCATTACACGACTTTAATTATAGTTATTAATCTATGATAATAAACAAAAAATAAAAGACATAATAAAAACATCTAGAAATAACTACCAAAACATGTATTTTGTTACAAGAAATAAAAATTATATATTAACAAATTAAAAAAGAAATAAATTAATTATTCATGTACATAGTCACAAAAAATAAAAAGATAAAAATACATGAATAATAATAAAAGTAAAAAATAATTAATTTATATTAAAAAAATAAAAAATAATATATGATACATTCGACAAATAAAATAAATATTTTTGGAATAATAAATTGTTGAATCCAATCATAAACAACTAGAATTAAATTAATAAATCAAAAATGATAATATAAATTATATTTTCAATAAGAATTATGAGACACCCCAAAATTTTATGAATTTTTTCCTCTTTAAATAAATTTTATTTTTTGACACCTTGCTTTTTACGCAACCCTACGTATAATTGAACTGTGATATAGTATACCATTATAACTTAATCATTGGATTGAACAATACATAGAATAGAAATCCAAATTATTGAAAATATTTATATTGATTTTATATTATTCAAATTTAAATATTAATTCATAATATACGAGTAATCAATTTTCTGTAAAGTCATCTTATTCTTCAAAAATATTTATTCTTCAAAAAAGGGATTTATTACATTTTGTGAACATATATTGTAATTAATTTCTTATATTTTTAGGATTTTTTTAAAATATCATTTTTGAAAATAAAATATCAAAATTAGCTTAAGGGGAATATTTTGGAATATTTTAAAAAGTTGATTTTTGGGTGAATAGTGAAAATAATGATTTTTTAAAGAAAAATATTTTTTATTTTATAGTATTTTTCAAAGCCCCATTTATATTTGGTTTGGTTTCAAAAATTAATTTGTTATTTTTTTCAAAACTAATACATTTTATATCTTTTGGATCAATATTATACTATAACTTAGTATAAAAATACTTTTATACTTCAAATAATTTTTTCTCTAAAACCCATTTTCAACGCATTTTGGGGGTATATTTAGAAATTAACTTCTGATAATTATAGAAATATAATTTTATAAAATGGTTTAATAATTTTAAGTTTGAATGTACAAATTTTAAAACTGGTTCACTTTCATTTATTTCACAATTAATTGTTAAAATAAGAAAATTTTGTTACCAGAGTTAAGGTTATAATAAGTTTATAAGTAGAGGAGGTGAAACAACAAGTTAATGGTAATATTTATAATTTGACTTGTATAAATACTATTTTAGGGATAAATATGAACCCTATATTATAATATAATTAAATATTTGTCCATTTGGAATCATTATTATTGAATAATATTTTAACAATTTTTAAACAATTATGAAATTCCAAGTGTGTCTTCCCACACACTTATAAAAGGACACCCCTCTTGTCACTTATTTACACCACTTTTATCTACTTATCTTGAAAAAACCTACCCAATTGTATTAAAATGTAACATATACATTAAATATAGGTTTTTTCATTCTTAAAATATCATTCCAAGGGACCTTAATAATGGATCTAAAAAGGCTATACTGAAGAAGAGGTAATCATCTTTACCGGATCATTCAATTTTATTTCCTCTTATAATTACTATAAATATGTTGTAAATATCATAGAAAATTTAAAATATTTTCCTGAATAAATGAATATTTTATTATTATTATTATGGTACTACCAATTTTTACCTTTTTCTGTCATACAAAAAGTGAAAATATCACATGTGCATACATACGATTTATCTTCTCCACATAACAGTGTAATTAATTTTTCTACACCATTTGACTTAGATATTTATAAAGATGTAAATATGAATATATATGATATTTATGAAATAATTATGGTTCTTGAAATATAATATATCATTTACCTTATTACCCTTTCACCTATTAAAAAATGATAACGTCCCATGAGCATAGGTATAGACTACAACCTTCACAGAGTTGTGATTAAATTTTTACTTTTTACATTCACAGATGATTATAAATGTGTATATAATTAATATATATGATATTTTAATCATGGTTTAAATTCTTTATATATTTTAATAATTATAATTATTTAATTAACCAAACCACCAAAATGAAACTCACATGAAAAATTAAATTGTTAACACTTGAAAATGATGATTTTTAATTAAGAATTATAAATTAATTTGTGTTGAATGATATAAGTGGATCTTATATTATATTATATTTATTTATATAGTTCTTCTATATGAGTGTAATAAATTTAAATTTATATTATATTTTTCTAAAAGCACTTACAACAGAATTGAGACTTGAGGTAATAGTTTATTTCACAATATCATACATATTTGGGATTGTTTATGTTTAAGTATTAATTTTTCGGATTATATGATATATATATCTTAAAACTAAGGAAATTTATTCTCCTATAATTATTTCTATATTTTTTTTATTTTTCCATTAATTTTCCTCTCTTTATGTATAAAAGATATAGAAAGAATATTTTTAAAGAGAATAGACTTTGTTTTATATTCATCCAAGTTTTTCCTCTCCCATGTCCATATTTTCTTTATAATTGTTTAATTATTGTTTTAAATATCATCCAATTTTAGGCATGGTAAAATTTTATCCTTTTTTTACTTTCAATATAAATGAATAAAATGAATCATCTTATCATCTTCTAAATGATGTATTTTTTACCAACAGTGTGAAAAATATCATTATTTTAACAAACACTACACAAAATAAATTCCCACTAATGTGAAAAATATTTTAATTGAATCATAATTTTCTAGTTTCCATTATAAATTACAATTTAAAAAATTACCCTAATATTTTCTAATTTTTTAGACTTTAAATAAGTGTTTGAAAAATGAAAAGGATATTTTCATTAAGAAATTATTAGTGATATTTTAAATGTATTTTCTTCTATGTCAACATAATTTTATGAATATAATTATTTTAATAGGATATATTATAATGATACCATTCAACATATTTATGTAGATGGATTATGATCATTTTATGGGTAAATTATTGACATTATGTATTATAGTTCTTCCAATATAGATAGTTATAGATTATTAATGTATGTTGAATATGTTTAGTTGTTCATTAATATAATGATTGAATTTCACTTGTTAAGTGAATAGTGTTATCAAAATTACATATCCCCTTGATGAATCAGTAGGTCTCAGTAGAAAATCCTCTATCGGTATTTATCCAATTCCAAACCCATTTATAAAAGAAGTCTTGGAAGAAGTCCTTGATGGTATGTTTTAAATGTCTGATATTATGAATTATAAAATTATGAAATCCTTTACTGATTTCAATGTCATTATTATAATATTTATTCAACCTATAGATATGTTTCAAGATCATGTGATTATTTCCATGTAATTAGTTTATGATCATTTAATTATTCCATAGTTTTAGGATTTATTTATTCATTGATAGCTTCCAATATATGAATTACCATAATGTGCATCTAATATCACTATTTTATTTTGTTTCATTTCATTAGGATGAAATGAAGTGTACTATTATTGATATGAAAGTATATACTTGAGGTAATGATAATGTTATCAATGAAATTACTATGGTTTATGTTATGTATTGAAATGTAATTTGATATTCATGTATGTATCTAATTTACCAATACTACTAAACTATTTGATCCTATCAGATGAGAAATCATATATATTGTGATAATATAGTAATCCAATCACTACATCTCAGATTATAAGTATTAGGATGTTGGAGTTGGTATTAGATTCATTTTAGTACAAACCATCTGAATAAGATTTAAAAAAACATATACTATAGAACATAATCCTATGACCGACTTTAGGGATTAGTCCAACTATATGATAATATCAATATCTTTTTAAGGAAGTGAATGTGTGGTTTCTTAGTAATTGCATAATTTTTTGGATACTAGAAAGTGGATTAAATTATGGAATATATTCACTTAGAGGTAATAACTCATAACGGTGTGGATTGGGCTTTTACTCAATAATTACTAGTGCATGATGAATAGGGAAAATAATTCACATATGGAGAGTCACTCCTATGTAAAATAATTTTGTTTATTCACATGATCTTTACAATACATTATGAAAAATTGGAAAATATTTTTACGATATGAAGATATTACCAATGATACTAGCCTTATGATTATGAGATTATATATACATAAATTTTAAAATTTTAAAATGTGATTCACATGTTTCATAATTATACATTATGATTCATAATGATATGATCTAATATTGAGTAGGAAATTATTTATAAATGAAACATAGTTGAATAAATTGAAACTGTATCAATGAACATAATATATGAATGGATTTCCCTTCGAGGAAAGATAATAAAGCTCTAGCTGAACAAATTTTAACAATACTAGGTCATGTGACTCAGGTTATAACCAATAACCTTGCTCGTATGGAGTTTTCTACTAATCTACAAAAAAGTGTAATAATGCCCTAAATTTTCTTGTACCAATGACCACTATTATTAAATGGAACCACAAATCCATTAGTAATTAGGAAATGGACATGTTCTTTAGAAAATATATTTATCACCTTGATAAGTAATGAAAGTGATATGTTTTTTAGGGAATGTTATTATCTCTCAATGGATGTGAATCAACGGAGTTAGGTGATCCAAAACACTAAGTATGTGGAGGAAATAATGAGCATATGGTAGAAGGATTTTTATGTAATTTCTTGATGAAATATTTTACTCATGAACAATGAGTGGATATGGAGAGAAAATTCAGGATTCTAGGGAAAAAAGGGAAATATTTTTATCTATAATGATAATATTACACGGTTAGAAAGAAATATTATGTAAAACATATATAATCCAAATAGTAATATTAACCATTTCATTTATGGAATAAATCCAATCCTTCAAAGGTTAATAGTCTCTGAAACATTATCATCATATGAGGATATTGTATCATGTGATATCAAGAAAATGAATGAATTTTACATGTATTATGACTTCAATGGAATTAAATAAAATAAGATGATGGATAGGCTCATCATGAATAAAACTATAGATAAGTGGAAGAAGAGAATAGGGGGTAGGTCCAACATGTGAATCTTATGGATGGAAACACCCTTGTACATGCTTGAAGGTAACAAGAGTATACTTCATGTTTTGAGAGAAAGGCCATCAATCTCATGAATATAAGAGAAAGAAACAATCCATTGTAGTAAAATGATTTATATATAATGATATGGGGAACTATTTAAACTAATGCACCAAATCTCAAGGGGAATACCATGGAATAAACCTTATGTAGATGGACAATATTATAAAACTATTAAAACCAAAGTGTAATTTCTTAGTGATGTGGTGAAAGGTATACTTTTCATCGACTCTAGAAGTCAAAATGATTTATCGGATTCATGTTCCAGACACATTTTTATAATTAAATAACTTTATAAGGGTATCACATTACAAACTCCATGATTAGATATTGACTTGGTAATGAAAACTTCTAATCACAATATGATCACATCTAATGTCAATTTCCTCTCTCTAATATAATATTATTGGAATTTTATTCCTAAAAATATTTTTATTATTCTTATAGTTACATTTTATGTAATTTTGGGAATTTATTGGATGTCTATGAATAGATACCATATCAATTTTCATTGAAAACAATTATATTTTTTATTCTAAATCAAATTATGATAATCTATTATTGTGAGGGTGAACCTAAACTCACATGGGAAGTTACATACATAATATTCCTTTTACAAACTATTCATGAAGAATATGTTTTTAAATTATATGGGGAGAAACTCAACATTAAATTTTTTTCATCTTTTTGGGAATTTGGTGATGTATTTTCTGAGGAATTTCATAGTCTTACCATGAATAATGATGTTATGTTTTAAATATAAATCATACATAGTGCTAAAACTAATTCCTATAAAATATATAAAATGGTCATGATTATGTTGTTGGAATTTAATAAGAGGCTCCATGAGAGTCTAGATAAAGGATTCATTAATCCTAGTTCTTCAAATTGGTGTGAAAATGATGTTTTATTAAGAAGAAATATGGGTCAATTCATCTTTTAATTGACTATTAGAAACTAAAAAAGATCACTATTAGAAAAAATTAGCCTATTAATCAAATCCATGATCTATTTGATCAATTTTTAGGAGATCTATATTTTTAAAAGATTGGCCTTGATCTGTATATCATAAACTACGGGTCAACGGGATGATATAACCAATACAACCTTCCGTATATGGTATTATTATTTTGAGTTTTTAGTAAATCGATTTGGAAATTTAAAAAATCATGAAAACTTTTTGGATTAATTTATATATTCAAAATGTATTACATTGATATGTTTTTGGTAATATTTATAGATTATATTCTTATATATTCAAAGAGAAAGGAATATCACGAAGAGAGTTCAAGAATTTGGATAAGGACATAGAGGAATGAGAATCTATATTTAAAATTTACCAACTGTGAGTTTTGGTTACATAAATTATCATCCATGGGTTATGTAATTTGACAGAAGGGTATATTGGTGGATCTTTAAATGATAGAATTCATTGAAATTTTTTTCAAACCATCCATAGTAATTTATATTCATTGTTTTTAAGTATTTACAAGATACTACTCTAATTTTGTGAGAAATTTATCATAGCTGTAAAATCATCTAACCAAGATTACACAGAAGGGAGCCACATTCTTTTGGAAATATGAATGTGAGGATAATTTCAATAAACTGAAGAGAATCATGGTAAGTGTACCTATTATTACATTAACTTGTAGTGGAGTAGGGTTTGTGATATGTAGTGATGAATTAAATAAGGGAATAGAACACACCCTCATAGATAATGATATAGTAAAATTTTATTATTCTCTGCAAATGAAAATTCCTAAATGAATTACCCAACTCAATATTTGGAGATGAAAATTGTATTTATGAATTGAATATATGAAAGAATCATCTGTATGGTGAAAGGTGTGACATATTTACTTAATATAAAATATTAATGTACATATTTAGTTATAAAGGGATGAATATATGAAATATAAGATGGTTGTATTCGATTAATGATTATTACTATTCAATATATTACCACATTTGGAAGGAAGAAAAGGTTAATGATTCATATATCCATAAAACCCAAGATAGTTTACCCCTGATGAAGATTAAAATAGATCAAATATTCTTGAATTTTTTAAAATATGGATCTTGAAACTATGATGAAAGGGTAAATATTTATCATTCATAGACGAATGTTCAAATATCCATCCTTGAGGGGATTAAAGAAGGTGTAGAATAAAACTGTGGATTCAAATAAGAAGGTGAGTTATGTTCACGAGTTTAACTATGCTCATTTTAAAATGATAGGTTTTAGGAATATAGTATGTGTTCATTCAATACCAAACATGATGGTCATGTTGGACGAAGCTAATAATACATCAATATCTTTTAATACTAGAATCATGAAGATTTATAGTGATCTAAAATAGTATTTACTGTGAGATAAAATAAAATAGATATTATAGTGTATGAATCCTGATGGATAGTGTGTCATTAATTTATGTCTATGAAATAAGATTCCAAGGGGATGTAACAACCATGAACCATCATCAAAATGGAAATTGAAAAACATTACCATGGACTTAATCCTCAGAATCCCCAAAACATCCAAAGGAAAAATTGATATTTTTTATAGTAAACTTCCTTATGAAATCATGGAATTTTAATGCAATTAGAGAATATTTACCTCTTGATCAACTTAATCAGTTATAAATTAATGATGTTATGAGATTTCATGGAGTACCACTATCAATCATATCTGATCAAGATCATAGGCTTAGCTCACTATTCAATAAAAGTATTCACCAGGATCTAGACAAATAGTTCAGTATCTATAATTTTTTTCATCCTCAAATGTATGGTTAGTCTAAGTGGACCATTCATTCTCTAGATGACATGTTGAGAGCTTGGTTAATTTATATCAAATGTGGTTGGGATCAACACCTTCCTTAGGTGGGTTTTTTTACAAAAATAACCATTACTCGAATACTTAGATAAGTCATTGCAATGAACTCAATTACAAAAAGTGTATAACTCCAATATGTTCTGATGTAGTTTCATAAATAAAGATATTGAGACCTGAGGTAGCCAAGGAAATGACCAGGAATGTCCATGCCATTTTTTAGCACATCAGGTCTAGTTAAAGTTGATAGAAAAGTTATAATGATAATCATCGATGCGATATTGAGTTCAATTTTAGTGACATAGTATTCATATGAATATATACTTAGATGTTTTTTATGTTATTTGGATGTAAGGGAAAGATGAACCCTAGATATATTTGTACTTTCTAATTTTTTTATCGTATTAGGAAGGTACGTTATCACATGTGACTTCCACTGAATCTCTCTCATGTCAATTACGTGTCACATGTATCTCTCTAGTTGAATTAAATACCTAATAATTCCATTGTATTTAACAATTAATTCTTAATATTTTAGAAATATCCCCGTTATGTGGAAGAAAATTGGAAAATCTAGATAATATATATAATTTTCTAGGAAATAAGATCACTCTATTAGTCAATGTTTTGTGGTGAAACCAGAATTTTGATAAAGCTGTGTGGGAACGTTCCAATTCTATGAGGTAGAAATATAATTAATTGTTTGTATTAGATTGATTAAATTCCAAGGGTAAAATTTTTATAAGGGTGTAGAATGTAACACCCTGATATGTTATTACTATTTTCACTTTAAATATTTCATTCTTCGGTATCATTATTTATACAAAACATTGAGTCTAAGTAAACCATGATATTGTAAACCTTTAAACCTAGAAATTGGATTAGATATTTAGAATAAGAATATTCAAAATTATGAATAATATTTATAATTTTTTTATTTTATTCAAATTTAATTATCAATTCATATTAAATAAGTAATCAATTTTTATTAAATTCATTTTATGCATAAAAAATTACAGTCTACTTAAAATGGGTATTATTGATTTTTTGTGTAGATATTATAACTAATTTAGTAAATTTTTAAAAATATAATTTCATGAAATTTATCTCATTTTTTATATTAGAAAATAAAAATCACCATAGAGTAAATGATTGGGAAATTTTTGAAAAATATGTTTTTTGGGTGAATACTGAAAATACTTTTTTGTAAAAGTAAAATGAATATTATTCTATAGTATTTTATAATAACAATTTTTATTTTTCGATGTTTTTAAATATTATTTTTATTTTTAAAATAATTCAATTTATACTTTTTTGGATCAATATTATAACTAATTTCTGTATAAAAATATGTTTAGACTTAAATAAGTATTAAAGAAACATTTTTAAAAGTGTTATTTAGATTTATTTTAAAATTAATTTTTTATAACTATACCATTGGAATTTTAAAAAATGGATTCCATATTTGATAGATATTTTTTATAATTTTTTAATTTTTCAATTTTCTTTTTATTCATAATATTTATTAAAACTAGCAAAAATTTGTTACCAAAGGTAAAGCTAAAATGGGTTTACCTGGGGTGGTTAAATCAAGAGTAAAGGGTAATATTTCTATATAAACATGTCTAAATACTATTTTATGACCATATTAAAACCCCATATTATCCTACATTTGAATCATTAACATACATGGAAACATGTTTCTTAAAAAATACACAATAATATTTTAATCTATAAAGAAATTCCAAGTGTGTTCACTCCTCAACTTAAAAAAGAACACATATAATATTTTTTATTTACAATACCATGAACCAGATAACACTAAAAATTATAAAAAATTATCTTCTATACTTATATTTCCATGAATTAGAGGTTTCACCCTTCTAAAAAAACCATTTCATGTGTCCTTAATATAGGATATAAATGTGTTCTTCCAAAGAGGTAATCATATTTACCAACTCTTTTATGTTTATTTATTCCTATACTTACAATAAATATATTTTCCCTATAATATGATAAGTAATCTAGTACCATCAAAATATTTATACGTTTTTATGATTACGGTACAACAATATTACCTTATTTCCATCCCATGGAAACAAAATACAATTATTGTGAATATGTATGACTTACCATCTCCACACAGTAGTGTGATTCTATTTTCATATAAATTTTACATGGTTTGTTATAAATATGTAATTAATAAATATTTATGATATTTATTATATAATTTTGTTTCTAGAAATATAATACACTATTTACCATCTTACCCTTCAACCCATTAAAAAATGATGATGTCGATTGTGAATAAGAGTGGACTACCACCCCCATGGAGTGATGTGATTAATTTTTCACATCTTCCATTCATGGATGATTCTATATATTTAATATATATATATATGATATTTATATAATTACTAAATTTTTTAGATAATGAAACCATGAGCATTATGAAAGGACCATAACTACATAACCAAAACTTTTATAAAAATGAAATAGTTAACACTAAGAAATCATGATTTTAATAAAGATTTTTTAATAAATAGGTGTTGATATGTTATAGGTGTAATATATTATATTTGGTGAATGGGGGTACAATTAAATTTAACACACACACACACACACACACCAAAAACACACAATCTTGAAAGGAAGGTCATGACCTCCCTTGTCACGACCCGTCCTCGAGGCCCGTGTCGTGACTACCCCAAGCCCGCCTTCCATAGGCCAGGGGCTGCCGACTAGCACCAAGGAATAATTTTCGATAAAAAGGGATGGCATTGCCTTTGTAAAGTAAAAAAACACTACAGAGAAAGAAAGCAGTAGAAGTAAACACTAAGTAAAAAATGATACAAAAGTAAGTACGGAAAAGTAAGTGGGCCAGTATACAAATCTAAACTGAAAGTAAAGTACAACTGGAAAGGGAAAACAACAACGGAAAGTAAAGCCGCAGCCTCGAGCCGTCCACTGGAAGTCCCACCTGAAGGGCGAGTACAGATAGCCTCCACAGCTCCTCGGGTCCAACCGTCTGCTCCGAGTATGTCCCGCCTAGTGGTCCACCTCCGGGTACCGAACTGCTCTGCGAGCCTCAACCGTGATCAGCGTTGTCCGTCGTCTGCAACCAACACAACGTAGTGCGGGCATATCCCGTGTAGGTGTGAGTATAAGCTACTTAGTAGGGACCCTGAGACCCCCGAAGTTCTCCCAGAATCCACAAAGGATAATCCACAAAGGAAAGATACAATCACGAAGTAACATCCGACACTACTTAGGTATATGCCCATACATATACCTAAGTCATCAATTCGAGTTCAGATCCAACATCCGAGCTCAAGTACAACCCAGTCCACACAGGAAATCACAACCCAGTCCACACAGGAAAGAAAAACGTAATCCAAACAGGATAGCACAACACAATCCACATAGGAAAGCAAAAAGTAATCCACACAGGATAGCACAACATAATCAACATAGGAAAGAAAAACAGGATTCATCACACACAGGTATACTTCTTAGTATGATGGTAGAGATGATCAGATATTGCCACTATTTAATCTAAACCAATGGACCAACCCAGGATCGATAGGTACTAACCCCCGCAATGACCCACAAAGGATCGATATGTAACTAACCCCCGCAATGACCAACACAAGATTAGACCCACATAGGATCTGTAGGCGTTGGCCCACACAGGACTGCTGAGTGCTGACCCACACAGGATCTAACCCACACAGGATCGGTAGCACCGATCCATGTAGGATCTCCGAGTGCTGTAGTCGTCGCCGTCGAATCCACGGAGGATTTCTGCACAGTCGTCATCGTCGTTGCAGTCGCAGCCAACTCTAGGGTTCCCGCACACAGCAAGCTCATTCGGGAGGGTCCGCTCCATGAGCCGAAGGGCTGATACATCAACTGATACATATTCCAGATTTTATGTATCCAAAAGTTCTGTATCGTCAACCGGAACTCAACGTCACAGACGGCGCTTCAATCGGACGCCCGGTCTGAGAGTTATTGGCCTTTTCGTTAAAGGGCCCCGGTTGGTTTGTAAGTCAAAACCAACCCGACCATACTCCAACAGCATCCAAACCTCGTCCGTAGTAAGCCAAAATGTTCGCCTCACTTATAAGAATCCATCAAAGTCAACGGCACGTCAATCGGACGTCCGGAGCTCAAGTTATGAGCATTTCCGCTCCGAGGGCCCGGTTGGTTTCGTGTATGAACCAACCCGGCCGAACCCAAAGTACTCTAAAATCCAGAGTGTAATATATCAAAACGACCGTCTCGTTCCAAGGATCGCTATGAAACTGACGGTGCATCGATCAGAGGTCCTTATACAAAGTTATTGGTAACAGACCGAAAAAGTCCGATACTAGGGGGTTCGGGCCCGGTCCGCCCCGGCCCAGTACACCCTGGGTCGGCCCGAACCGGGCCGACCAGACCCGGGTCCGGGTCCTGCCCTCTTGGGCATGGCCCGGCCCGGCTGGAGCGACCCGGCCCGGCCTGGGCGCGGCGCGGCCCAGCCAGGGCACGACCCGGCCTGGCTGGCGCGGTCTGGCCCGTCCTGGGCGCGGCCTGGCCTGGCGGCCCGGTCTGGCGGACCGGCCAGGGCAGCCGGCCCGGGGCTCTGGCACCAGCAGGTGGCTCTGCCGTTTGGCCGAGCAGATGAGGGAGGGGGCCCTGCCCCCAGTTTTGTAACTGCGGCCCCCTTAATGGGGTCGCTCAAGATGGTCAGCTAGGGGTTGTAACCCCCGACTCATCCCCTGTCCGGCCGGCCTGCTCCGGCCGGCCGGCTGTTGCCGCCACGGGACCTGCAAGGCCGGTCCCCTTGATCCGACGTCAGTGGCCCGGAACTGGCCGCCGGTTCCCCTCCTCCGCCGAGGCCCGGAACTGGCCGTAGCCTTGGTTCGTCTGGCGCGGCACGACGACACCACGCCCCTCCACCACGGCCCCGCTCCGACCGTAGTGGTTTTTTGGTTCTCCGGCGCGGCGCGACGGCGCCGCATCTTTGGTTTGTCCTCAATGGCGCGGCGTGACGACGTCACGCTTCTTCCCCTTTCCTTAACATTTCCCGCGCGGTGCTTCGGCTCCATGCCGCCTCACACGGGTCGCAACAAAATCAACCAACAAGGTGGAGATGGTTCGGCCATGTTTGTGCAGTCCGACCTCCTCCCGTTATTTCAATAAGAGGTGGTTCAAAATAGACGATAAACCAATGATTAATTAATCAGAAACAATCGAAATAAATAAACCCCTACCTCGAGCGTAGCTTTAACGGAGGTTCATCGCGGAAATAACCGTCACGGAAGAGGACGTCACGGAAGAAGAGAGTCGCGTCGCAGGGACGACGTCGCGTCGTTAATCTCTGAGGAATCCAGAATTCTTTGTGTTCTTCATGTTCTTCATTGAAGAGGAAGAAGTTCTTCAAGCTCCATAGCTTTTCTCCGAAAAACTCTCCAAGCAACAAGACCCCAACCAAAAATAAAATAAGTCCCTTACTTATTTTATTAACCTAACTTAAGCATTTGAAATTTAAACATTCAAATTAAACTCACCTATTTAATAAACTTAAGTTATCAAAATTAATGGTGAGTTGAAGAAGTTAGGGAATATGAAGGGGTGGGGTTCGTGTGGGCCCCACCACTCTCATAACCTCCCATGGAAATTTGGGTGGTTACCCCAACTTCCACTCAATCGATAATCCACTTAAAGGAAATAAAAACTGTAACTCAATTTTTATTTTATCTTCCACAAATTTTTAAAAACTCCTCCCGTGAAAACACAACTCCGGAAAAGGTGTTCCTAATAAATTATTGACGCTGCGAATCCATCAGTGCCCTCGAAATTCGATTCCGAGCACCAGTTCAAAAGTTATAAAAACCCGCTCATTTGTTCACTAAACGTACCCGAGCTAAACTTCGGATAGAAATTCCGGGCACACCGGGCCTCGGAATCAAGTGCCGTCAGAAACCGAGTTCTTGTAAAATTCCCAAGAAAATTAAGAAAAAATTTACCTTGAATTTTATGGGTCTTTACATTACTCCCACCTCAGGTCTTTACGTCCCCTTAAAGGTACATCAAAAACTAGGGAAATAAATGTGGGTACTGGGCATGCATCTGTGCCTCCCGCTCCCAAGTGCTCTCCGGGAGGATCCTGTGCTTCCATCTAATGCACACTAGAGGAATCGACCGTCCATGTAGGACCCGCCCCTGTCGATCCTCGATCTCCACTGGGACCTCCGCAGAAGTCGCCCCATCATCAATGTCCAGCTCCTAATGGTCAATGATATGCATCGGGTCATGCACGTATCTCCTCAACTGGGATACGTGGAAGACGTCGTGCACCCGATGCAACTGAGGTGGTAGAGCCAGGCGATAAACCACCTCTCCAATCCTACTGAGGACATGGAATGGTCCGATGAAGCGTGGAGACAACTTTCCGCCTCGTCCAAATCTCTGTACACCACGTCGAGGTGAGACCCGCAAGAAGACGTGGTCGCCATCCTCGAACTCCAACGGCCTCCACCTCCTATCAGCATAAGACTTCTGTCGGCTCTGAGCTATCCTCATCCTCTCCTGGATGACCTAGACCTTCTCTGTAGTGGCATGAACCATCTCCGGTCCCACAAGTGCTGACTCCCCTGGGTCTATCCAACACAGAGGAGATCTGCAAGTTCGACCGTACAACACCTCGTATGGTGCCATCCCAATGGTGGAGTGGTAACTGTTGTTGTACGCGAACTCCACTAAGGGTAAGTGGTCCTCCCAGCTGCGACTGAAGTTGAGGACACATGTACGGAGAATTTCCTCGAGAGTCTAAATGGTCCTCTCCATCTGACCATCTGTCTAAGGGTGAAAGGCGGTGCTCAGACATAGCTGCATCCCAAACGCCTCCTGCAACCCTTCCAAAGTCGGGAAGTAAAGCGAGCATCTCGATCGGAGACGATAGATGATGGCACACCATGAAGTCATACAATCTCCTGAACGTAGAGACATCCCAAGCTCTCCACTGAGCCCTTCTCTCTAATGGGTAAAAAGTGATCCGAATTGGTGAGTCAGTCGAAAATCACCCAAATGGAGTCGTGACCTCTAGAAGTGCGTGGAAGTCCAGTCACGAAGTCCATAGATATCCCATCCCACTTCCACTCCGGGACCTCCAAGGGTTGTAAAAATCATGCTGGTACCTGGTGCTCTGCCTTCACCTGCTGTTAGCTGAGGCATCAAGAAATGAACTCTGCCACAGCCTTCTTCATGCCCGGCCACCAGTGCTGTCGTCTGAGATTCAGGTACATCTTCGCCACTCCCAGATGTACCGCCAAAGGAGAAGTGTGAAACTCTCTCAGCACCTCCTCTCGTAAAGAAACTGGTACCAAGGTACATCCTCTGAAAAGGACGTCGTGCTCTCCTCCCACGGAGAATCCATTAGGTGCCTGTCCTGAGGATATCTGTGCACGCCGCGTCTCACAGTCGGCGTCCCCACGCTGTGCCTCTCTGACCCGCTGTAGTAGTGGAGGAGTGACTGTGAGTGACTGAAGAAAGGATGCTCCATCTCTATTCACGAAGGATATCTGCAAAGCGGATAGCTGATCTTTCACCTCCCAAAGTAGCTGGATGCTCGTCCTCCTGTTGAGAGAATCGGCTACTACGTTCCCCTTCCCAAGAGTATAGACTATCTCAATCTCATAGTCCTGGAGGATCTTGATCCATCACTGCTGTCTCAGATTCAGGTCCTTCTGCGAGAAGATGTACCTGAGACTCTGATGGTCAGAACAGACTGTAAAGCGCTGGCCCATTAGATAGTGTCACCACATCTTCAGAGAGAAGACCACTGCTGCTAACTCCAGGTCATGGGTAGCGTAGTTCTTCTCATGCTTCCTCAACTGAAGTGATCCTTAGGCGATCATGGCCCGCTCCTACATCAGGACACATCCGAGTCTGGTCCCTGATGCATCGCAGTAAACTATGTACCCTACTCCATCCTCTAGCAACCTTAAGATAGGCATGTTGGTCAATCTCTGTCTCATCTCCTGGAAGCTCTGCTGATATCTGAATGACCACACAAAGGGTTTCTCTTTCTTCATCAAATCTAAGAGTGGTTCTGCAACTCTGTAGAAGTCTGGCATAAATCTCTGGTAGTATCCAGCTAGTCCCAAGAAACTCCTCACCTCTGTCACGCTCTTGGGTGGATCCCAAGCTAGCACTGCCTCGATCTTTGTAGGATCCACTGCAACTCCCGCCTCAGAGATGACGTGACCCAATAAGTGGACCTCACGTATATAGAACTTACACTTTGAGAGAATACCATAAAGCCGATGCTCTCGAAGTGTGTCCAGTACAACCCGCAAGTGGTAGGCGTGCTCCTCCTCAGTCGTCAAGTAAATAAAAATGTCATCGATGAAGACCATGACAAATCGATCAAGGTATGGATGAATGATCCTGTTCATGAGGGCCATGAACACTGCTAGAGAATTGGTTACGCCAAATGGCATAACCAAGAACTCATAGTGGCCATACCGACATCTGAAGGCCATCTTCTTCACGTCCTCGTCTCGAAATCTGAGCTAATGATAGCCTGATCTAATGTCAATCTTCGAGAACCACTGTGATCCCTTGAGCTGATCGAAGAGGTCATCAATACTCGGTAGCAGATACTTGTTCTTCACTGTCACCTGGTTCAGGTGACGATAGTCGACACAAAGTCGCAAGCTCCCGTCCGCCTTCTTGGTGAACAAAATCGGGGAAGCCCAGGGTGAAACACTGGGTCGGATGAATCCCTTGCCCTGCCAGTCCTCCTACTGTACCCATAGCTCTCAAAGCTCAGAAGGGGCCATCCGATATGCTGGAGTGGATATCGGGGCAGTCCCAGGGTATAGGTCAATATAAATTTCTACCTCTCTACGAGGAGGTAGTCCCGAAACGTCATCGGGGAAAACGTCCGCATACTGATCCACCACTACAGGAATACCAGGAGCCCTCACGTCAACTGCTCCTAGGATGAGGCTAGCCAACTGAAGAGTGATGGGCTGTACTCTCCTCTGCGAAAGTCTATCCTGTGATGTGAAGGCTCCCTTCTCACCAATGAAGGTGAACCTACTCCCGTCGGTGCGTACACATCGCACCTTATGACTAATACAGTCGATCTGGGCATGGATGGCAGATAACCAATCCATGCCCAAGATGACGTCGTAAGGTCTCGACGTCTCTACAATAAGATCCCCGCCAAAGCTCTCGCCTCCTAGAGTAAGCTCACACTGCCGGCACCAGTGCGTAATCGTCGAGTCTGCTCCCGCAGGAGTCTCTAGCCGTAAGGATCGAACCAACGGCTCTGTCGGAATCTCCGAGCTCTGAACAAGGGCAGCAGATATGAAAGAATGACTCGCTCCTGTGTCTATAAGAACTGCAGAAAAGGTGGAATAGAAACATATAGTACCTCGAATCATCTCGGGCGTTCCGTGGTCGTAGTCCTCCGCTGCCTGAAGCTGTGCCTGTCTCTGCCCTCCATCTTTTTGTGGTCGGGGTGGACCTCCTGGTGGTGGTGGTGGTAGAGCCTGAAATCATCACCCACCACCTGCTGCTCAGCTAGCTCCTCTACCACATCTTCCTGGGTGGCCCCTCAACCATCTACTGCTCCTCGGCACGATGGGTTGGGTAGTCACGAGCCATGTGGCCCTGCCAGCCGCATGCATAGCACTATCTGCCTCTCGAAAGACTGGCTCTGTGCTGAGTGCCCCGCACCTCCGAGCCAGTGTCCTGAGGTTATCTACCTATGGGTCTGGTCGGGCAGGACCCATGAGTCATCCGTCGACTTCCTGCTGCAGAAGACTCTGCTACGTGCCGCCCTGCGGTAGGTCTCGCTGCGGAAGTAGGCTCAGCAAGGAAGCTCTCTATCAAAAGGGCTCGCTCCAGTACCCCTGCCTAAGTCGGAATGATGAGGGAGATCAGTGATGCCCTAATCTAATGCCTCAATCCCTACTCAAATGTCTGGGCCCGGAAGAATGGGTCCCGTACCATGTCTGTCATGTAGCGCCAGAGATCGGTAAATCTCACCGAGTACTGGGCGACCGTCAAGCTGCCCTGCCGTAGCTGAAGAAGCTCCTGGATGCGCACCGCACGGAGGGTGGCTGGGACGAACTCCGAGTGAATGAGGCTCTCAATGTCCGTCCAGAGGGGAGATTCCTCATCGTGCACCTAGAGCATCAAGTTCCACCATCTCCCTACTGCCGCGTGAAGTAGGCTCGCTGCGAGGATCACCATGAGGTCCACTGGTGTCCTCACTAACCTTAAAACCCGTACAACTGCCTCCAGCCAATCCTTGGCTGCTTGAGGGTCCATCTCCCCGTGGAACCTGGGTGGTTGCTGACGCTGAAAATCATGTAGTGCACTAAGGAGATGTGCATCATCAGCGGCTAGGGCTGGTAGCATCGGTGGCTCAGCAGGTAAAGGTACCGTCGGTGCCTCTGCTGTCAAAGGGCCCTGTACTGAGGCCTCGTCGCTCGGTGGGATGTCGTCATGCACAACTCTCGGAACCTTAGCTGGCTGCTGTCGTGGGTCCATCCTGAAAAAAATAGGTGCGCCACAGTCAAACAGTATTCCAGGTGAGCTAAAACAAAGTAATCACAAAGAAAACGTGAATCACACAAGCAATCAATGTTTTCATGTATTAAGTCGGAAATCAAAAGTCAGGGTCCTGGTGTACGGATATGTCGGCCGCCGCACCAAAACTGGACTCCCTGGACTGATTACCACACCCAATACGCTTAACACTATTGCTTTACAGAGAAGAAAGTTCAGATTCCAAAGTTTTGCGGTAGAACCGAACTCCTCTGATACCAATTTGTCACGACCCGTCCTCGGGGCCCGTGTCGTTACTACCCCAAGCCCGCCTTCCATAGGCCAGGGGCTGGCGACTAACACCAAAGTGTAATTCCCAATAAAAAGGGAAGGAATTGACTTTGTAAAATAAACAAACACTACCGAGTAAGCAAGCAGTAGAAGTAAAAACTAAGTAAAAACTGATACAAAAGTAAGTGCGGAAAAGTAAGTGGGCCAGTATACAAACCCAAACTGAAAGTAAAGTACAACTGGAAAGGGAAAATAGCAACTAAATGTAAATCCGCAGCCTCGATCCATCCACTGGAAGTCCCACCTGAATGGTGAGTACAAATAGCCTCCACAGCTCCTTGGGTCCAACCGTCTGCTCTGAGTATGTCCCGCCCAGTGGTCCACCTCCGGGTACTGACCTGCTCCTCAATCCTCAACCGCGATCAGCGATGTCCATCGTCTGCAACCAACACAACATAGTGCAGGAATAGCCCGTGCAGGGGTGAGTATAAGCTACTCAGTAGGGACCCCGAGACCCCTAAAGGTCTCCTAGAATCCACAATGGATAATCCACAAAGGAAAGATACAATCACGGAGAAACATCTGACACTACTTAGGTATATGCCAATACATATACCTAAGTCATCAATTCCAGTTCGGCTCCAACATTCGAGCTCAAGTACAACCCAGTCCATACAGGAAATAAAAACCTAGTCCACACAGGAAAGAAAAACGTAATCCACACAGGAGAGCACAACACAACCGACCTAGGAAAGAAAAACGTAATCCACTTAGGATAGCACAAAAAAATCCACATAGGAATGAAAAACAGGATTCATCTCACACAGGTATACTTATTAGTATGACGGTAGAGATGATCAGATATTACCACTGATTCATCTAACCCGTCGGACCCACACAGGATCGATAGGTACTAGCCCATGCAATGACCCACAAAAGATCGATAGGTATCTAACCCCCGCAATGACCCACACAGGATCAGACCCACATAGGATCTGTAGGCATTAGGCCACACAGGACCGCTGAGCGCTGACCCACATAGGATCGGTAGCACTGATCCATGTAGGATCGCTGAGTTCTATAGTCGTCTCCGTCGAATCCACGGAGGATTTCTGCACAGTCGTCATCGTCGTCGCAGTCGCAGCTAGCTCTAGGGTTCCCGGACACAACAAGATCGTTCGGGAGGGTGCGCTCCACGAGCCGAAGGGCTGATACATCAACTGACACATAGTTCGGAGTTGATGTATCCAAAAGTTCTGTATCGTCAACAGGAACTCAACGTCACAGACGACGCGTCAATCGGACGCCCGGTCTGAGAGTTATTGGCTTTTTCGTTCCAGGGGCCCCGTTGGTTTTTAAGTCAAAACCAACCCGACCATACTCCAACTGCGTCCAAACCTCGAGAGGAGTAAGAAAATAGGTCCGTCTCACTTAGAGGAATCTATCAAAGTCGATGACACGTCAATCGGACGCCCGGAGCTCAAGTTATGAGCGTTTCCGCTCCGACGGCCCAGTTGGTTTTGTGTATGAACCAACCCGGCTGAACCCAAAGTACTCCAAAACCTTGATTGTAATATATCTAAATGACCGTCTCATTCAAGGATCTCTACGCAACTGACGGCGCATCGATCGGAGGTCCATAGCCCATGTTATGGGTAACAGACCGAAAAAGTCCGGTATTAGGGGGTTCGAGCCCGGTCCGACCCGGCCCGGTACCCCCTGGGTCGGCCCAAACCGGGTCTACCCAACCTGGGTCCGTCCAACTTGGGCGCGCCCGGCCCGGCTGGCGCAGCCCGACGCATCCTGGGCACGGCCCGGCAGGCACGGCCCGACCCGGCCGGGGCACGGCCCGGCGTGCCAGCGCGCTGGCGCCAGCAGGTGGCTCGGCCGTTTGGCCGAGCGGATGAGGGGGGGGCATGCCCCCATTTTGTAACCCTGCCCCCCTTATTGGGGCCGCTCAAGATGGCCAGCTGGGGGTTGTATCCCCGGCTCATCCCCTGTCTGGCTGGCCCGCTCCGGTCGGCCGGCTGTTGTCGCCACGGGACCGGCAAGGCCGGTCCCCCTGCTCCGACGCCGGCGGCCCGGAATCGGACGCCGGTTCCCCTGATCCGCCGCGTCCTGGAACCGACCGCGGCCTTGGTTCGTCCGGTGTGGCACGACGGCGCCACACCCCTCCGCCGCGGCCCCGATCCGGCTGCGGTGCTTTTTTGGTTCTCCAGCGTGGCGCGATGGCACCACATCTTTGGTTCGTCCTCAACGGCACGGCGCGACGGCGCCACGCTTCTTCCCCTTTCCTTTACATTTTTCGTGCGGTGCTTCGGCACCGTGCTGCCTCACATGAGTCGCAACAAAATCAACCAACAATGGGGAGGAGGTTCGGCCGTGTTTGTGCGGTCCGACCTCCTCCCGTTATTGTGATAACAGGAGGTTCAAAATAGACGATAAACCAACGATGAAGTAATCAGGAACAAACGAAATAAATAAACCCCTACCTCGAGCATAGATTGAATGGAGGTTCGTTGCAAAAATAACCGTCGTGGAAGAAGACGTCGCGGAAGAAGAGAGTCGCATCGTGGGGACGGCGTTGCGTCGTCGATCTCTGAGGAATCCGGTGTTCTTCGCGTTCTTTGTGTTCTTCGTCGAAGAGGAATAAGTTCTTCAAGATCCTTAGCTTTTCTCCCAAAAACTCTCAATGAAACAAGACCCCAACCAAAAATAAAATAAGTCCCTTACTTATTTTATTAACATACCTTAAGCATTTGAAATTTAAACATTCAAATTAAACTCACCTATTTAATAATATTAAGTTATCAATATTAGTGGTGAGTTGAAGAAGTTAGGGAATATGAAGGGGTGGGGTTGGTGTGGGCCCAACAATCTCATAACCTCCCATGGGAAGTTGGGTGGTTACCCCAACTTCCACTCAACGGATAAACCACTTAAAGGAAATAAAAATTGTAACTCAATTTTTATTTTATCTTCCACAAATTGTTAACAACTCCTCCCATGAAAACGCAACTCCGGAAAAGGTGTTCCTAAGAAATTACCGGTGCTGCGAATCCATTGGTGCCCTCAGAATTCGATTCCAAGCACCGGTTCAAATGTTAGAAAAAATTGCTCGTTCGTTCACTGAATGTACCCGAGCTAAACATCTGATAGAAATTCCGGGCCCACCGGGCCTCAGAATCAAGTGTCATCAGAAACCGCGTTTTTGTAAAATTCCAAAGAAAATTAAGAAAAACTTTCCCTTGAATTTTACGGGTCTTTATATCCCTAGGGATAACCCACCCAACTACCTGCTTTATTACATTATATATATTTATTTTTGGAATGAAGGGCTGGTGGGAACGAAACCCATTACATGGACCATAGGACCAAAATATTAGACCAAGGATCATTCTTTCTATAGTAATGCTACATTACCTTGACTACTATAGTACCCAATAAAACTACAACTACAATGTCTGCCACCACTACAGTGTCACTGTTTCTATATTACCACCTCTCCTATAGTTATGTTAAAGTATTTCAACAGTTCATTTTCCCAATGGGTTTTGAACCCCCGTTTTTCATGTAAAATTTCAAGGTACTTACCACTAATACAAACCCAAAATTTTAAAAGTTTGTAATGGCAACATGCTTGGGCCCATTAGGGGATCTTTCAATCCAGCATGTTCCACATGTTGCTCAGCTATGTAATGACTTTGATTCACTGTATGTATAATTTTCACATTGTCAGAGTCTGGTGGGACTCAAGCCTGAGCTAGATCCCCCCAAACAGTGAGATGGAACAATTGGTGAAGAATAAGTGGAATATATAGGATATTATAATTATTTATATTATTATGTTATAGAATTATAAAAAATTTAAATTTATTATACATGAGGCTAAAATCACTTACAAAGAATGTTGGGCTTGAGGAAAGGGTATATTTCACAATCTAATCCTTATATGAGATTTTTTATGTTTATGTTTATTTTGGGGGAATTATATGATATTTCTAAACTAATCCAAATATATTTTATCCACCTCCAATTATTTTTATAAATTAAAATATTTTCTTTCAATCCTCACTCTTTATGTACTCAAGAGGCTGAAATATTTTTTTTAAGGAAATCCAGACTCATTTTCTATTATGTTAGGAGTATATTTATTCCATGTCCATATTTTATTTAAAATGTTTTAAATAATATTTTTAATATTATATAATGCGTTATTAAAATAATTTTAACTAGGTTTTAATTTATATTTTTTTTAAAATTAATCATCTTCTCATTTTCTATAGAAGGTATTTTAACCAATGGTGTGAATTAAATCATTGTTCTAACATACACCATACAAACATAATTTCCCGCCCTTTTGAAATAACTTTATTCTAAATATCCTTTTACATATTAAAATTTATATTTCAAAAGAAAATGTTTTTTCAATTGTTTTGGAATTTTTCATATTTTAAATAACTGATTTAAAAAAATTGAAATTTTACTCAAAAAATTTCAAGTGAAATTTTAAAATAATTTTCATTCATGTCAATATATTTGATTAATATTATGTTTTACTAAGGATATATTGTAATGATTGCATCCACTATATTTTAATTGGTGTTTTATGATCATTATAACTCGTAAAATATTTGAAATTCCTTATGTTAGTTCTTCTAATATAAAAAATTATTGATTACTAAGGAATGTTGATTATGTTTTCCTGTTGTTTCATATGATGAAAAAATTGGAACTACTAAGTGATGGGTGGGCCCTAAAAATACATATCCTCTAGATTTATTATTAAGTCTCATGAAAAAAATATTTTTTATTTGGAAAAGTATTTAATCATTTATAGAAGTTGTATTGGCATTAAGACTTGATGATAAGTTGAAGATGTCCAAAAATTTTCATTCCATATTTATGAAATTAGTCATTGATGTCCTTTTGATTATTTTAATAATTCCACTGATACGTTCCAATCTCATTTTATTTTTTATATAGTATTATTTTATCAACATTTATTTTCTCCAAATCATTCACGCCTTGTCTAGTCTATGATAGATTCCACTGCATGCATTCCCTTACTGAGTATATGATCTTAACCATTTATTTTTTCCATTCCCAAGGATACTGCGAACTACACTATGTTTTATGAGAAAATATATTCTATAGGGAATAAAAATTTTCCCAAAAGAAAATATATTTTATATTTTATATTTTCAAATATAATGTGATATTCAAGTACGAATATATTCTCTCAAGACTACTAAACTATTTGAATCTATCTAAAAAATCCCATGGATCTGTTTATAATTTAGTAAGACAAAAACTGGCTCTTGGAAAATTGGGTATAGATTATTATAAAATAATTTTATGAAAATATAAAATTAGATAACTCACTTGTGAGGAGAGACTGGTCAATGATAGTAGAGACCCATGAGTGGGTGGGAAAATATAATGGGGGGTTAGATTTATATAGTGAAGAAATCCAAAATGAGGTTGATAAATGATGCAATACGAGAAATAGAAATTTAATGTAAGGAGGAATATAATTTTAGTTACAATTTATAATATTTATCATAATAAAAGGAAATAGTTATTAGAATAATACACATTAAATGTTCCAAAGAATTTAGGGTTTTGAATATTTAGCCTTCCATTATTTTTTAAAATAAAATAACTTAGAATCCCCACTTATAGTTAAGGAAAACCATATTACAACATGAAAAACATGAATGGAAAATAAATTTTTCTATAATAAAAACAAGAGATAATAATCCCCCCATCAAAATTATTATGATTGTTTTGAGGTTAAAACGAAGAAGAGGTATCTTCTGAATATTTCCAATAATTTATTCAACCAATATATTTTTCATTAATTTAATTATTTAACTACTAGATGATATCATCCTGCATCTTCTTATGAAATTTTTGGGGTTAATACTTTCCTAGGAAATGTGCTTTAGAAATTTGTATGCTTATTTCTAAGATTTGGTAGAGTTGTCATTACATGTGAATACTCTAAAGAGGATATCATATTTGACATTTAAATGAATCAATTGCACCAAATAATTAGAGTTTCCATAATACCTTAGAAAAATTGTTCTTGGAGAATTAGTGTAGTCTCTTTGAGGTTAAAATTTCTTCTTCTTAAAAAACCGAATTCCTTCAGAAACAATATAGTATTTTTATACTTTATCCACTATTTATATGATTCATTTTATATTATTTTTCTTAAATTTTTAATATTAGGTTTCACAAATGGTTATTCATTTATTACAATAACATTGAAATTGATAGGATTAACTATGGGGGAAAATTCATGATAAAAATTTTCTTAAGAGAGAATATTATGATTATCCACTTCCACTTTTGATGATTACATAAAGTCTTCTACCATTTTCTCTATTTCATAGTTCAAAATAGATACCTACTAAAAAAATTAAAAATAACACAAAAGGAGGCTTATCCTCCTTCAAAACTAAAATAGATGAATCAAACCATTGTATGATAGAATTTAGTTCCTTCAACTCAAAGTTAGGTTTATGAAGATACCCACCATGAATTTGAGTATGGGATGGTAAAGAAACTTGAGAAATTATACCATCTAAAAAAATCCCTTCTTTGAGATATTTTATAAACTATTATATAGTATCTTATAGATAAATCCACTAAACCAAATTGAATACCCTTCCCCACACATAAGGGTGAATCATCCTATAAATAAACAATCAAATCAATTCCAAGGATTTATTCATATATGTTATTTGAATCATCCTTTTACTTTTCTTTATTTTATAGATCGATCCCATAGTTTCTAGAGAGTATTTTCCTTAACAAAAAAAATATCAGAAGGACAAATATACATTTTTTATGATCATCAAGAGAATCATGCACTATGCATCTTATTATCCTATTTGTCTTCCAAAACACCATTTTCTGGATCACACATATAATAATTGTTCCTAAACGACTTAAATTTAATAGATAGGATAATATGATATTCATAAAAAAGTTCTTGAAATAAAAAATCTTTTAAATTCTTAATCTAGATAAATTTCAGTAATTCCAAAAACTAAATAAACAACAAAAAATAGTACCAACACTGAAGGATGAGAGACACTAATAGTTGTGGAGTCAATAATGGTCTAAGATACAATATATTATAAATATTCCTTAGATATTATAAATAAAAGAGATATAAATACAAGCATACCAATCCCACCCAAATTGGAATTAAAGTTAACTCAAATCCTTTCATATCATAGAATGACCACTAATACACTTCCATATCGAATACTATAATTTTTTATATTCTTCATTGCAAACATTTATAAATTTATTAAAAATGTTAAAATATATGGATAACCCTATCCTCATCAATAAGACATATATTCCAATATGATTAACAGATTAACTCGGTCATATGAAAGATTGAATTGAGATTATGTCAAAAACCATGGATGAACACAACCAACATTGAATGAAAATCAAAATCAAGTCCTAAAATTTATTCTTATGATAAAATAATAGCTAGAACCCCTTCCTAGAAAAATGTGGTGGAAGGAAGAAGAAAAAACATTAAAGAATCCTGGCCTCCTTCATCCATATTTCATTTCACAAAGATATTTTATAGAGAAAACTTGAGTTGCAGGTTCTTCTTTTGTATTCATTTTTATAGTAAATATATATATTTTTAAAAAAGTTATATATTTCTACACACATATACTTAATAGAAAACTATTAATCAAATTAAAAATATAAATCTCAAAATAAATTTAAATTTAAATTTAAATTTTATAATCAACTTTCCAACTTTTTTCAATTATAAATCCAATTCAAATGGGAATTGTTCAAATTTAATTTAAATTAAAGTTATATTTTAATTTGGAGTGTAATTTTACTATGAATTTTCTTGTAATCTGTGGATGTGAAATTGAGAAACCAAATTATTTCAAAAGATGGTCATTTTTTTATTTAGTCTCATTTCTGTAATGTGATTGATATATCAATACATATGTCTCTCATATGATTAATACTATATGGATAAAATGGAGAAATCATTCTTGTGTTCTTTTGGATAGAAAAACACTTTTGAAATTGGTTGTTAAATTTCAAAAGAATATTATTAGACCATCGATTCTATATGGTTGTTAGTGTTGAACTTTAATGGGATATCATGGGACACAATAAATATAGTAAAAATTATAATGTTAATATGGATGTGTAGATATATTAATATGTATAATATTATAAATTAATGTGTTTAATATAAAAATGGTGTGTCTCTAATTTATGAGAATATGAAAGAGATGAGAATATTATGGTTTGTAAATTTTAGAAGAAAACCTACTGTTGATCCTATTATCAGGGTAAGAATAATGACACATTTACCCACTAAAAGATGTACATGTTGACCTAAAAGGAAACATAAAAAAACCAATCAAGAAGACCTTATTAATAATAATTTATAAAAATATTCTAAAAGGATGTTCCCGCACTCTGACTCTATTCTTGGGAAATGAAAACTCAAAACACCTACTACCACAATGGTGATGTCAGACAACTCAAGTGTGATTGGATACACCTTCATATGAATGAGTTTATCCAATGCGGTCTGGGTTTCCTTTTTTCCTTGTCCAAGATAAACACCATTTCAACGTTGGGGATATTAGACATCCTTTTTTCCTAAAACAATCTGTCTAAGCATGAAATGTGGATGACCAGTCCATACCCAAGATAACTTTGTAAGGCATCAATGCTGCCACCAAGAGGTTCTAACTAAAACTCTCACCTCAAGGGTCAGATCAGACGGTCAACATAAGTGTGATTATCGAGTCTCATCCCATAGGTATCCATAAATGTAAGGATCATGTCTATAGTATAATGAAAAACTCTAGGTCTTGAACAAGATTTGTGACAAGAAGGAATGATTAAAGCCTATGTATATTAATATGACATCGAGTAGTAGACACAAACTATACCTCGAATCATTCTTGGGGCCCTCGAGTCACTATCCTTGACCGCATGCAGCTACTCCCTTCCCCTGTCATCCAACTCCCTGAGCTCAGTGTGGACCACATTGTGGTGGTTATTGCAACATGTAAAAATGTATACCACCGCATACTAATTCTCTTCTAGATCCTATGTCATGTCTTTCTTCCTTCAGATTCATCTTTTCCCGTCAGTTCCTCTACCCCGTGGACCATCCACCGTTTCACTGTCAGACGGACGGGTTAGAAAATATCTATGGAGATGTCCCATACCATCTTTTTAAAAGAAATACTTCTTTCTATGTAGGGTAGACTCACCATATGATCCCTGAGTTGTAGATCCCCTACCATGGGACCTATCCTCAGAATCTATCAAATTTACATGTATTTGAGACTAACGTCGACTGCTTTCTTTCCCACTGCTAGCACCCACTGGCTTTATCTAATCATCCAAAATTCCTCTAACCACAAAGGTTCTCTATAGCACCCTATCATAAGTATAAATGCATAGAGGAATAGTGAAAGATCATATGTCCCTAAACACACCTTGCTCGGAGTTTCGAGCCCTGAATCACTGGTCATATTGTATTCATCGAGTACCTAGAAAAGTCAGCATGCCTCGATGAATACTCAGCTACCGACATGTCATCCTATAGAATCTCTAGGGTACACATACCCGTTAAATTTTATGGAAAGATCCCTTTATTTTAGAAATTTTCTCACACTCTCTCCATGGAAAAGTCACCTAATCATAAGATCGGGTAATCTAAACCCTACCATCACCCTGTTGAGCCACGTAGAAGGATCACTTATAGAACCAAAATTTTATTTAATGACACCCTCTCTAGATGAAAATTTAGTCATCACATCAAGAAATTCCTTAGATGCATATGAGTTGGTCTCACCTCAGAACTTGAGGGGTATCTGTCACTGAAACTTGTATAAGACACTAAGCCTACATGTTTCCTCTACCAGTAACACCGGTAGTAACTACTGACCAATGGGGAGTGGTATTGCTGGGACACAGCCTGAAGGTACCATCTTGGGCCACCATCCCTATACCAAAGCATCATCACTTTGTGGACCATCGTCATTATCACAAATTGGAATACTAGCTGGCTGTCTGTGTGGAGGTATCTAGATAGAGAATCACAATGAACCGTGATAAATAAGTTATAGCTGGTGAGATGACTAAAAAGTGATCAAGTGAAAAACATTTCCAAAACACATAAAACCAGTGTTTTCATGTACTGAGTATGAAAACATAATTCAGGGTCCTAGTGTATGGATACGTCGGCTGCTGCACCAATACTAGAATCCCTGAACTGAAATCCAAACTCATGACACTGAACTCTATTTCCCCCATCAAAAAATATATACTCTTAGTTCTTCTAGTATAAATGAATGCTGTTGATACCACATTGTAACAACATGTCTCCCAGGGCCAACCCCGTGACTCCCCCAAGACCATCTCCTAAATGATAGGGCTTGGCGGCTAGCCCTGAAGGCATCCACCTATAAGTGGGAGATATTTTCTTGAGTACTTGTACACAAAAAGCACACAACGGAAACATAAGACAGGAAGAAGCACAATCATGACACTAAATAATAACCACTAAGTATGAGTACATCGTAATGTTAAATGTTCTAGAATAAAAACCCTATAAAAGACAACTAACAATTGAATAGTACAAGTAAAAACTGCTAAAAAGCTGGCTGCGGAGAACCCAACCTGATAGTAAGAGTAGGGTAACAACTAGAAGCTGTGGGAGTACACACTATCTACCTGATCTCACTAGGCCCTTCCTAGTCCTAGGCCACTAAGTACACCTTTGAAATGTTTTTCATCTGAACAAGAAACAACATGTATGGGTGAAGCCTGTGCAGGGGTGAGCAACACTGTACTCAGTTGGGGACCCTTGTCCACTTACAAGAAATACCACAAATCCACCAAAAAGAGAAGCCACAAAGTAAGTCCAAAAAGTAATACCACAATCTAAGACCACAAAGTATTGAAAAATCACATAAGGTAACATAAAATGCATAGAAATAAGGTTCATCATATATAGTGATGAACATTTCATGTTGTTGAGGGACTGATCCCTGATGAATTGCTTCTCACTGGCCAGGCCATTAAGGATCCACATGGCTGCTGCTCATCTACCAGGACACTAAGTATCCACAATTAAACTCCTCATCTACTAGGAAACTAAGGATCCACACGAATCATGCTCATCTACCAGGCCACTAAGGATCCAAACAGCTGCTGCTCGTTTTTCGGACCACTAAAGATCCAAACAACTCCTGATTGTATGCCGGGCCATAAAGGATCCACATGGTTTATGATCGAGAAATTGTTCATACCTCAACCACAAATAAGTCCATCATAGAATAACCCAAACGACTGTCTCATCATAAGGCTTCCAACACAACAGACAACAGATCGAACAGACTCATGATCTGTAAGATATGATCATTTTAGTAAAAAGGGACAGGTTGGATCTGAGTCCAATCAATCCCAGGCGCGTCAATCAGACAACCAGTCTACGAGTTATTCACATTTAAGTAAACAGAGACCGATTGCATTGGGTCCGGGTCTGACCCAGTCAGACAGACCTGATGAATGCAGCCTGTAGGTCCCACATACCCCAGTTTAATTTGACTGACTCGACATAACTCAGTTCGGGTCTAGTTTGGTCTACTCCTGCATGACTAGTGGGCTTGACCCAATCGGCCTCACTGAATTAGGCCTAGTTAGGCCGAGGTCCAGCCCCCTCAGGGTCACTCGACGACAAGATATTGTATTGCTTCACCCAAAGGGTAGGAGTTTGGCCCACTGGTTGTGGGTCCGGCCCAGTCCACTGGCTGGGGCGTAGCCCACCAGCAGAAGCCCGATTCAAAAGAGGCAGACTGGTGGCGTGCACTCGGGGTGCGACATCCGCCCCCACATCCCTTCCCAATTCGAACGTGGCCCAAAGGGGCGGGCTACTCCTCCCACAAAATGACTTCATGGCGCCATGTGCAGCATCTCCCACGATCAACGTGCCATGTCCTCCCCTCCACCGTGGTCGAGCAACCGCGGCTTTCCAGGTTAAATGGGCAGCCCAGACGCGAGTCGCCACTCCTCCGTGAAACCACAACCAGATGGTTGTATCCTCATGCCGCCGGGACGTGCCAATGGGAACACTGACTCCCTCTACTCATGTCCACTATGGCTGGCTACATCTGGCAGCTGCTGCCAGTGCTGGTTGGGCTGCAGTTCCTTCTGCAGACCACTTGAGTTTCATTGGGGGTCTGTTTCTCGACCCGTCTTCCCTCCGATATCATAAGGGCGCCACCTTCACTGCAACGGCCTTGAAATCGCTTTTACACACATTTGAGAGTTAATCCACATAGAACGCACATTAAGAGGAGCTCAATCCTTGTTCATATCAGCCCATGACCTCCGTGTAAGAAGTTTCAAAACATTGGGAGGTCTAGGTGTTGTAGTTGAATCAATAAAAGTGATAATTTAATCCATCATAGAGACATCTAAAAAGAAGTCACCCTCTCAAAAAAACTAATGATCTATGGAATAACATCTTCATGGATTTATCCGTGTTCATCATTAAGAATAAGAATGGTGAAATCATGAATCAAAACAAACCCCCTACATTGCTTGGATGTCTGCTACCGAAACTATCTGTTCATGGGGGTTCATGCTTTTTTGGCGATTTCTGCTTCACAACATCATTAAAATTCATTTCTATTGGTCTCTTCTCGAATCTGTCCCATTGGTGTTCGTTGTTCTTCATTGGAGAATAATTACACTATAGGTTCGTCAAAGAAACCCCAACGTTTTATTCCCACTCTCCAACTCATTATCTAATTAAAAAGTGAATACGTCAAACCATTTCTGTTAAACTGCGACATTTTATCATTACATTTTCACAATGATCCATTAATGATCCTCATTTAATGATCCTCATCGCCGCACTGCAGCGCTGATGTATTCCTCTCAACTGTGAGGAAAATAAAATAAAAGAACTTTTTAAAGTTATTTTATTATTTTTTCAAAAGTCTAGAAATTATATTTTCTATCGAACCCTTTCTGGTCGATGTTAATGCCTTTCTAGGAAAATCCCAGTGTTCTGAGTTCAACAGTGCCCTAATATTTTTGATATGATCACCGGTTCTAATTTTAGAAATACGCACTCACAAGATTATTTAAGTGAACCAAAAAATGTTCCAAAATTAAAATTCACCCTCAACCCGTTCCATTGGAGGTTAGGCTTTTCCTAAGGGGAACACTCCCCCACAAGGTGAATGATACTCTAAGATTTTCAATCTGAGTTACCATTTAGGTGTTATAAGTATTTAAAAATAAAATAATTGTCAGTAAATTATTTTATTTATGGCCAAAAACTAATTTCCATTGTTATCCAATGCCAGTGAATGTTAGGATATGCCTATGGAAGGAATACCCTCACGAGTTCAGCAGTGGTCTCATATTTTTCATTTGAGTAACCATTATTATGTTATAAGCATTTGAAAAATAAAATAATTTTATTTAATTATTTTATTTCTGGTTATTCCATTTTTGGGGTTTTTTCACTAGAGGCCTACACCGACTAATCTTAATTCACACCTTGGGTAAACCCACCATCTTGAATGCAATGGTTCACTCAGATTTCTATTCTTAGTACCTATTTAAGAGTTATTCAACTTTTTCAATAAAACTACTCATGTGTGCTATTTAAAGCTTAATATTTTTCGACATATCATTTTGGGAACTCCGGTCCTCTGAATCACACACTGTCATAGTTCATAGTCTCAAAATAATTCCATAAAAATAAAAAAACTATATTGAAATTTAGGGAAATTACATATACTTTATTTGAAGAATATCGACTTAGGATTGGTCAATGGGAAATCCCATTTGTTCTTTTTTTCCTCAAAAGCTTTGATAAATGGGATTCAAAGGGTACGATCCTAATGGTCACAGACATCACTTCTTATGTATATATCAATTAGACTTTAATATAACCATTAATATATACTAATCATATGATCAATTCATAACAATTATACTATCAATGCTAATGATGCTTTATTATCTTTTAAACCTGACAAGATATAACTTATAACACTCCAAAATAACTAATGTAGAACATGTGTTACCTATAACGTCATTTCATATTAAGGCATTTACTAATTTAAAAGAATAATTCCATTTATAAGTGATCAGTTCAATACATTTTCATCATCACAAAATATTAGGAGTAAATCCTTAGTTATTCCTAAGAATATAAGGATAATATTCATGGAAAAAATAACACTCACTATGATTTTATAGGTATATAATCATCATTCATAATGCATATGAAACAAATAGATGAGTACACAAAATATCATACATTATTTATCAAACTACCAAATCATAACCATATTACTCATATATTATTAAACTTCAATAGTTTAATGACACTATTTATTTTAATGAATATTTCCATGTAACATTGATAAATAACATTTTTAAGGTTTTCCTTGTTACACATTTTAACACTTTATACCAATGTATGTGTACAGAACCGAGATAAGAATCCATTTATATATATCTCTATAGATTATCATACCTAATATGTATTATACTTCAACAATGTATTTTATTGATACGAAATAACATGACCTATTTTTCACTAATCATATCATTTGGAATTCATTTTTTCATGAGAAGTATTTCATCCACATAAATAACAATAAAAACAAAAAAATATTATACAAACCCATTTTTATACATAAGGTTTATCTTTATTTTTAATAAATTTTAATTCTTTGATATCTTAATAAAATTGAATATTGTATTAATAATAAGGTTTATTTAACCCCTAAATGGTTTATTGAAACTTACAAACCTTAACAAAATTTTATAGATATTTAAAACCTTATCATTGTATCATATATATATACTAAAACAAATGGATACAATGTTTCTTTATAATAAATACATATTATTTTTTTAAAAATATTAGCTACTAAATTATATTTATAGATTGACACTCTACCTTACATGTCTATATTCTTACAAAATACCCAATTGTACCCAATGGGGTCTACCAAATTATGTGGATCAAAAAAATTACTAAATGTAACACCCCAATATTTTAATATTTTATTACCTTTAAATATGTCAATAGGTTTTATAGCTTTCTTTGAGGATAACAACGGTCTTAAATGAAACTGAGAAATATTTAAATAAAAAAAATAAATATTTAAGTATGAAATTTGAACCTAGAAGTACAATTAATGTTAATGAATATCAATAAATAATTTATTAAATATGTGTATAAATTAAATATGATCTATGTTAAAATGAATGAAATTCAATTATTTTACCTAAATAGAATAACAAGACAATTTATTTTTTAGAAAAGTATTTTTCTAAAAATTGCATTCTTATGAGATGAACATTTATATTTAAAGAAACATATTATTAATGATTAATTATGTCAGATATGAATAATTTTTCAACACCAATTTATTTATTATGTGATATTAAATAGGAATAATAACATTTAATATTTGAATATGTCATTTTCGAATAAAAATAGGTTTTCATTGTATTAATTTATTTTCATCAAAAGATGGATTTAAATATTTTTATAAATTTGAAATTAATAAAATGAACTTAAATTTTGAATTCACAATTTTAAAATTCAATTAGTATAAATATTTGTGTTTTTTCTTAGAAGGTTGGGTTTTAGTGATAAAATATGGTTTCCACAAAACCTGTATTTTCTATGACTTTTTACAAACATAAGGATGATATATAACATTTGAATATATTTTTTGTGATAAAATAAGAATATATGTAATAAAAATAATCATTTTAAAATATTTTTTTTCTTATAAATAAAATGTATACAATTTTTAGAACTAAATTAAAATATTAGTTTAAAAAAAATATTTTCATTGTTTTCTTTAAATAATGTGTTTTTTAATATAGATTCTACTTTATATTTCCTTGAATGGGTAAAAAATTTTATTTGAGTTATACTAAATCCGTTTTCATTAAAATCTATATTGGAGATACTTTTTACTTATATAAAATTTAATGAATAAAAATTCTATTTCTCAAAAAACGGTTTTTACACACATAAGTGTATTTATTTCAAAATTAACCTCTCACACATTTTTAAATATAATTCGATAAAAATATTTTCAAATTTTAAATTATAAGAATAAAATTAGTTAAAAGTTTTAATGTTATTCTGTGAAATTAAAATTAATTAATAAGGTTAGAAATTAATTACCATGGAAAAAGTTAATTGGTGATAAAGTGAAAAAGGTAAAATAAAAATCCTTCAAATAATAACATTTCTTTCCTAAAATATTGTGTTTGGTTAAGTATAACGCACCCTCACTAAAAAATTATCTTTTTTTAATTATGGTGTCATTTATCAGGGAATAGTAACATCACATTATTGAAAATATTAATGGAGTTTCCCAAATATCCATTCTCCTTACATATAGAAAGGTAACAATACCACCACTTAAATATTATATTATCCTTTGAATTTCCTCTTTAAAATATGAAAAAATATCCTACTATAACTCTATGACACATTACACAATTTATGTTCACCATTAGTTAGAATATTTCCTTCATTTCTAGAGTGACTTCAAAGAAAAATTCAAGTACCTCATATGAGATTTATTAACTTCATATATTTTCTCCTTAATTATATTATTTAAAATTTATTTTATCCACAATAATATAATGATATTAGAATCATTTATATACTTTTACTTTTCTATATTTTTTATAATATCATTATTTATTCATATACCCCATGCATGAAGAATGACAATGTCATTGTTCTTGTGTTGTGCGGACTACCACCTTCAAGATGCATCTTGTTTTATTTTTTATTACCTCCTTACAAGCCTAGAAATAAGGATTATATTGATGGATATGTATTATGTTAATGATATCAATAATTTTTTTATGTAAAATTAGAAAACATATTAATCATATGCCTGTAAAAAGAGTATTGTTAATTCAATCTTTTTAAAATGACCAAAATAAGAGGAAAATGATCTCTTTTTTATATTTAATGACTTTATATAAATTATGTACTCATTATAATTCATAAAAATTAGGATATATCACTATAATAAAATATATATAAGACCACTATGATTTTTTATAATGATATTACAACTAAACCATTTTATAATCATTCATTAATCATGGAAAGTTCATGTTGGGTCGGTTTAACCTCACACTTGAACAATACCATACATTTATGATATGGATGACTAAGGAAACTATTCACCGGTTTAGTATGATATAAATATGTAGAAAATGTTTTTTGTTTTTTGAGATTATATCAACATTTAAATCATTAATTATGTAAACACATTTCACTTGTTAAGAATTAACAAAACGTGATCATTATCGATTTATCTTCATGGTTCGTAACAAGAATTGACATGATATGAAATTAAATATTTATAAAATATATTGTAATTTATATTATATATTCTTATTTGATTTATTTTTGATGGAATATATAAAAATTATAGTTACTAATTCCACTTTTATGAATCTAGTTCGAATCAATAAATATTATTTACACCCGGTGTTGAGAATAGTTAAAGACTATCTAATATTTATATATACAGAATTAGTTTAATTTATGAGTATATATTTTTAAAATTATGAACACGTTTCTTGGTTAAATTTTTATAAATAATTATTTAACCATTTTGGATGTTTGATTAATTGGATAAAGGAATTTGGGAAAGATAGGGGCTTTCATATCAAAATCCTTTCATTCAGTCTGGCATGGTATTATAAAACTAATTTCTATTATGAGGTGTCTATATAGAATATTTAAAATATTATATAATTAATTATCATTTAATAACCATATTTGAAGTTAAATAAAAATCCCTCTCCTTCATCGGTTTTTTATTTGAATGTATCTAAATATGTATGTGTTTTTATCCCAAATTATTTTCTTTAAGACATGTTTGGTATTACATACATATTTGAATTTTAGTGATTTATAAAAAATATATATGTGATATCATATAATTTATTATCCTTTAATTATTTTATTTTATTTAAATTGAAATCAATCTCTTTCAATGGGTTGTTATTAAAGTGAAACTAAAGCCATTACAGTTTTCTTGGTCTTATTTATAATTCATTGAGACATAATAGAGTTATTGTATAATTTGTTCAATGTATGATTTATTTATTACAAATGGATGTTTTTTTATCACACTCCTTGTTTTATATAAAATTTACTAGAAAAATCACACCTCCTTATTCATGTGGTTATTGATTCAGTTGTTTCCAATTAGTGTGGTTTTTTGGTATCTCATTTTTATTTATTAAGTTATCTTCATTTTTTGAACTTAATTTATAAAATCTTGTTTCATTATTACATCAAAAAATTTTATGTGTTATTCTCTTATTAATATATAGGGACATGTATTTATTCCAGATAAATCCTTTGAAAAATATTCACCACTTCCTGTGTTATGTTCATTTAGAAATCATCTACATTCATTCTATGGTGGGATTATGATTATGTTATTCTAGTATTAACATAAATGTATACACATTGATCTATATAGTGCAATCATAAAAATTTACATAATTCATATTGGATTATGTTCCCTAGAATATTATGATATTATATATATATGGGGAATTGTATTGGCATTCAATATTTTAGTATTTTCAATATGGATGATTATTGGAAAGGTGATAATATAATTTCTGACCATCAAACTTATTTCCCTGGATGATTTATAATCATGTCATAACTTTTATTACCATTTGGGAAAGTATTCAAATTATTGATGATTATTGATTACTAATGATGGTAGATTATATATTTTATATCTAAATTTATCATTATTTGAATTTTGAAGATTTATTGTATTAGTGGTTCTTTCGGAATGATTTAAAATATGTTGATGATTCTTATGGTGCATGCATTGGTCATAATAAGGTAATGGGTGGGGCCCAAAATTATAAATCCCCTCTATGAATCAATTAGTCTCATGATAAAAAATAGGTTTTTTGTATTCTCTGTATTCCTACCCAATTCACTAAGATTTCTTCTCTATAGTCTAAATTATATGATAATTTCTTGGCATAAGGCCTTCATAACTAATGTTTGATGTCTGAAATTATTCATTCCATTAGTATGATAATATTATCATTGGGATTTTATTAATTTTCATGGATATATCATTCCCTCAATTTCATCTTGGTTATAGATTCATGTTTTTCAACTATTCCATCAACAATGTTTTTCCATGTCTATTCCATGATTTAATCACTTTTATGTTTTCCCTTACCGAGCAATTGATCACACCACTAATTATGATTACATTTATATTAAATATAAATAAAACTATTACATGTGACATGTTTATATGGATTGAACATGTGAAGGAATAAATGGGATATAATGAAGATTCTTTAGGGATTGAGTAGTTTATATGTAGTGAAATCAATTTCCACTTGGTATAAAGAACATTTGTTTTATTATCTTATGTTTTTTCATAATTATTTAATGTTATAACCTTAGATAGTCTTTAAAATGTAAGAGAAACAATAATAATTTTTTATTTGTTATTAATAATGGTTATAGATGGGCTATTATAGCTGGTACCAATGTGAATATTTAATGTTTATGTTTATGTCACCAGATACAAGATTGTAGGTCCAATGTATCACCCCAAACCATATTAATGTACATGTATTCCATTTTATATTTTGTTTCCTTCAACTATATGTCAGATTAAAAAACGAGATGGCTTGTTGGTAATATTCTAGGTCATATTCTATGACTATTATATCCGATTAAAAACTAATGAGAAATCCATATATCTTAAGTTCATCATCAAATAAACCAGAACATCTTGGTTCTAGGTTATATTGACTTAGTAAAATTTTAAAAAATATTTTTGTTCATATCTCATCTATCTCATCAATGACATTATAATTTTAGTCTTTAACTTTTTTATGTTTAAATTTATTTCCACTGATTCTTTTAGAAATAAATCCCTCTTCTATAAAGGTTGTTTCTTGAGTAAAAAACATATTTTTCTGATATATTATATAATTAATAATCCACAGTCTCTTTAGGATAACAATTAACTATATATTTATATCATTTTATTCTATATTTACCTGAGGTAACATGCTGTGTATATACCTCACAAAACAAAATCTTCACTCAAGAAAAAATAACATACTTTCCAGCCTATATCTCATGAGGTGTATTTTTTAATATCCTTTAATGTATCAATATTTAGGGTAAATAAAGTAGTTTTTTGGAATATAAAACGTGATTCCCAATTTTTTAGGTATTTCTTTATATTTATATTTATATTTTCATATTAATAAAAAAAAGTTATTAAATATTTGTGATGAATAATTTTTAATAGTGAAAACATTATATAATTAGAATTGTAATTAATAATAAAAATAAATGAAATAATAATAATAATAATAATAAGAAATGGGGAGAGGGGTTCCCCACCCTCATGGCTCAGAACCCCCCTTGGAAAGCTCCCTCTTTAGGGACCCCCTTCTCCAAGGCCCTCATGTACGTTCTTTTATCCTACTATTCATCTCCAATTTCAATTGGTTCTTTTCATTATTTGTTTTTTAGGTTTTTCTTAGGATATGGAATCTCCTCCTCCTATCCACTCATTTTCTATTCCCACTTTGCTTTATTCCCTCCCTATGTGGAACATCTTATGGTATGAATCTTAGAGGCCTTATGGTTTTTATTATCATTTAGGATGTGCCCTAAAAATTGAATCATTTGTGTTTACGGTTTTTAGGAACCACAAAATTCACATTGGGGCCTTTCAAACCAATGGAAAGGAATTTCAAACCCTTGGTAATATGATTTCTTAATTTTTAGATTCATTTTCCCATTCCATAGTCTTTGATTTTAGAAATATTATTTACTTATACTTCTAAAATTATTTTTTTGGACTTATCATTAAAGCGTTAAATATATTTAATAAATTTATGAGGTGGAAATTAGGTTATATATTTATTTCTATTTATGGTATTGAGTTTTCATATTTTAACTAAAGGGATAAATATAATATATGAGTTTCACAATCTATTTATTTTTTTAATTTCCATATTGGACCTCTAAAAATTCAATGGATATTTTAAATCATTTATTTAGTTTTAGATTTGTATTTATGAATGATTTCCTGGTTTTTAAAGGGTTGTGACTAAATTAAAATATGTTGTTTAAGATTCTAAAGGAACCATAATTTTTGAGATTCCCTTTTAAATGTTGTTTTGAATTTGGTCAACTTCTTACTCATTTTATTTTAAAATTTTTATAGTTTTAAGGTTATTCCTATGAACTTGTATATACATGTAATTATGTTCATATATGTACGGATGTACAGATTGATAATTGAATCTATGAATGTGTACATATGATGATGTTCTTATATATACATGTAAGTATATATTTATATTTGCATGTTAAGGAAGGTGATTTTTAGTTAAAATATTCTTTTCTCTTGAATGAAAATTTAATGGTTGTGATGGTTTTAATTTAAATTAATTTAATGGTGTAAATGGTTTTAATGTTATACCAAATACCCGACCTACCCGAGTTTTCTTTCCAAGAAGGCCCATTTGTCACTTTTAATGTTTTCAACATCACTTGTGTATGAAAAACCCTATATAACCCCTTTATTTTTTATTTATTTTATAATCCATTGAGGGTTGATGTTTTCTTAATTATTTTTGAATGATGTAATTAGGGGTTGTTACGGGGAGGGTGGATTGTTTTTTATGCTTTGATGATGTAAATGCTCCTTGATTTTTGATCCACCTCTATTTTTTTGGATTATTGGAACTCATGTGACTAGGAAACTCTAGATAATTGAAATCCTTAATGAGTATTTTTAGAAAAATAGGAAATATTTTTAATACATAATTTGAGATATCAAGATGGTTCATATGGACAATAGAATCGATGTGCATCAAAATTGTTTTATTAGGGTTCAACAAACATGATTGGGATATGAAGGCTGGACAAAATCACAGAGTCATCATATGAAATCATGTTTTACTTTAGAATGTATTATACTAGGATTTATATTAGAGATCACGACTTTCCATTATTTATCAATGGTTAATATGGGGAGTCCTTATCTATTACTCCACCATTATCCCTCTTTCTTGTATTGATTATGGAACCTGTTATTGTTTAATTTTATTATTCTAGTCATTGACTTATGGTTAATAATATGTACAATTCTATATTCCTTATACATGGTTTTTTTTATTTTTATTTTATGTTGGTTTTAAAGAGGTCTTAGAAAGTGCTCTAAAATAAAGGCTTTGATCTCTGATTTTCAATGTGGTTCAAAATAGTTAATTGTTAAAGAGGGAAAAAGCCTTTTTTAATTTTTTTAAGTGATTATTTTTATTTAATAAAAAAATGAAATAAAAATAATTTTAATAACCTTGATGTGTGTTTTATTTCTTTTTTGAAAATATTATAGGAAATGTATTGTGTAAATGAATTTTCAAACTATATTGAAAATGGATCTTAAGTTTAATTTTGGTCATATGGAAAGGAAGTGGAAAATAAACGAGTTCATTTATTGTCACACCTATATTATATAATAGCTTAGGGTCCAATATTATAATCTTACTACTCATATAGGATTTATTAATTTGGGCATTGAGGTTAGTTTTATTTAATTTCATTCGACCAACTGTGTTTATTACATGATTTCATTAGATTTTTAGTTATTTCCATATAATTTCTGTTTTGTACCCCCCTTAAATTATTATATTCAATCATGTATAAATTTTTTTCTTTATATGTTTGGAGGTGTACTAATATTTCAGAGTCTAAGGTTAGGCATCTTTTGGATGTCATTTCTATACATGATGGTGTTTAGAGTGTGAGATGTGTAAATATTTTGCATCTATTTTATTCATCAGTAGGTTTATATATATCTATAAATTTTATATTTATTTTCTAAAAATTTGACTTTTGAGTGTAAATTAAACTTACTAATGGTTCAAACAATATTTTAATGATAAAATTTATTATTCTTAAAATTTGATATTAGGGAATAATTGTTCCCAGTGCATGTTAGAGATTCCCAGGAACTTGTCACCAGACCGTGGGGATCATGAACAACCCCAAGGAAGTGGTGGTTTAGTTTGAGTACCATCCTGAATGATAAAAAAGGATGTTCCATTGAAAATGATTTCATTGAAGTATTATTTGTTTTGAATTAATTATTTTATGGAATAATGACAATTAGGAATCGAGTGGTTTGTTTGGAAGGAGGGTTTAGCTAAATTTTACCAATATAAAACTCGAGTGTTTTTTATGGATTTTCATTGGTACAAATTGTTGTATTGAGGATAATTATTAGTCTTGGGATGAATTCTATAGGATTTAAATTATTTTATAATGGACTAAATGGCTCTATTAACCATAAATAATCCAAATTCATGATTTTGAATCAATTTTATAACTGAAGAATGATTGGTGCCCAACTCATCACCATGTGACTATGTCGATCATGAATCCACACCATGTTGTAGTTTTTATCTTTATGCAAACTATTTCAATTATTTACAAGGGTGTAAATTGAAATGGGAAGAAAACATATGGTGTTATTTTGAGATGTAAAGGAAATAAGTTCGGATTTTGATGACGCCTTTTCTATTTCAAATAATAATTTAATAAAAATATAACATAAATGTTTTTTAACCATATATATTATTAGAGATAACTAGATTAATAATGGATCTATGTGAATTGTTGTTTTATAAGTTAATTGAATTCATTTCATTTGTTACTTGTCCCCTTTAAGGAATTGACTTTCGAAATGGTTTATTTATGAGGAAACCCAATTTTATAAAATACAACTAATGTAGTAAATTGAGGTGTGTGAATGTTATATTAATTCATATAGCTCATAAAAGAGATGTTTTTAACAAGTTAAATAATTTTAAATTGGATTTGAAATTAGTGATGAAAATATAAATTAATTTTCAAATAATTGTTAGGGACAAGATTAGTTTTAGTAAAGTGATTGACTATGCTATTGATTTATGATGGTTTGGGGTTTTAATGAAAACCCATGGATTATAAGGGGTAATTATGAGAATTGAACATCATATAGGAATCCCAAATGTTGAAAAATAAAAATATGATGGATTAAGACATGGATTGAGGCTTTTGGGGTAGTCTAGGTGCATGAGAAATCTTCAAATATGGGATGCTATGGGGGAGGTTGTTAAAATTAAATATCCTCTAACCACCGAAAGTCCATTGATCTGCATATGACACGAAAATTCCCTAGGGACCCACCAAGGTATACTGGCTATCTGGTGGGACACTATATAGCCAACAGTCCCATACACCTTATATGGTGGGGTCTGTTATTCAAATTTTTAAATAAAATTAAGATAAATTTACAAGTCGTTAGGATTATTAATATGGGAATTAGATTAGATTCATAACAAGGGTGTGATATGGTTAATCTAGCTATGGTTGCTCATAATTTCAGTGTGAAGATGTTTTTTTGAGCCTTGGATTGATATTGGAACCTAGATGGGCCTAGGATATAAGGTCCGAGCAGTGAATTAAAAGTGATAGATTAATATGTGGTTTTTGGTCTTTACGTTTTACCCATGGTATCACTTAAATATTGTGTGTGTTTTTTTAGTTCCATCTTTTTGTTTAAGTGGTGAACCTAAAATTAAATATATGGTTTCATTATGATTTTAACTTAACAATATTCATTTTTAAGTGTGATATTTAACAAAAAATAGTTTATTTGGAGAAGAAACCATTATTAAAATTTGAAAATATTGTTATGAATATGGATAGGTAAACAATGTTTTGTTTTAAAATTCTAGTGACATTAATTTCGTAAAAAAATTATTTTAATTGATAAAGTGAACTAGGATTTAAATATAATTTTAAAATAATGGGGAGGACTTCATGTATTAGGTTGCAAGCCTTATGGTGGGTGATTCTAAGGTGTGACCCTTGATAGAATCATAAATGTATATTATTTAATTGGCATGCTATATTTATATTGTGAACATTTAAATGTGATATTACATGATAAATCATGTTATAGTAAAATATTTTATTTATTAAATGGATGATGGTTTTGAATTTTAATTAAATGAGTGGAAAATTGTAACTATTTGATATAAAATACCTTTAAATGATGAATGATATGTTGTGATTTGTGTTTTTTAAAATTTAATAGTGATATTATATAGATATATATAATTATTCTATATAATTTTAATTAAAAATGATTCTATTTAAAATTCTATTAGGGTGATCTTTATAGTAATTGAAATAGAAATAATTCTTCAAGGAGATCATGACTACATTCTACAAGAGGTCGTGAAAACTCCCTATATTGAGATCATGAAAAAACTCTTCAAGAAGGTCAAGAGAAGTCCCTATGAGGAGGTTATGAAACATCCATTATTGGTGTTCAGGAAATGGTCCTATGGGAAGGTAATGAAAAATTACTTCATGGGGGTATTTATACTAAATAAAACACTTGTTTTATGTTGTTATGGACACTATTTTTTAAAGTTTCCATGAATTTATAGCATGGATTATTTTTTATATATTGAGTAGAGAGTTCCTACCATGTCCTTTCTTTTAGGGGATAGTGTGGTGTTTGGTGGTGTAGTTGATTATGCCATATTATAGGGGAACTAATATAGGGAACCATTTATATACTATCAAGGAGGATTCCCCGTGTTTTTATTCTAGGATAAAGAGTTATCCATCTCATTATCTATATACAAGGGTGGATAAGGCCCTAGAGTAGTTATCTGTATATTGGGGGTGACATACCCCAATGTTATTATAATAGTTAGCATGTTTAGCATGATATTCTTAGAGACATTTCATCACTATATAATGTATGAATTCTTTGGGTATTGGTTCAAGGGAAGGTTTTTATCCCCACTATGTGGTAAAAAATGTTAAGAGACATCCATCATAGGTCAAAGTAGGTATGAACAGGGTTTAAAAAGAGTAGCAGATAGATTATGTCTGGAGGTGTATGGTTTATATTCCATGTTTTAGTTTTTTTATCTTTAGTAATCTTTGTTTGAAATCATTTAATGGAATCAATTTGTTGATGATTGTTTTTGGTTTTTATCTTTTGGGGGTGTTATCAGATCACTGTGGATGATCAATTCAACAGTTTCTAGTATCTTTTCTCACTATTTATAAGATTTAAAAATTGAGGGGGGAAATAGGATTAGTTTACCTTTTCTCTTGGAGGAGAAATGTATTACCTTATGAGTTTCTTTCTATTTTGTCTAATGACATTCTGGGGATAGAAAGTTGCATGATGGGGATACTATAATACCCCATATATTAGGTGTTTATTAATTTATTTAATTTAATTTGCAGGTTAATAAAAATAATTTAATAAATGGTGGAAAATATTGGTGGTGAATAATTTTTGGCAATGAATAAAAATATAATAATAATGGTAATAAATAATAATAAGAAAATTAAATAATAATAATAATAAAAGTGTTGGAGGATTCCCTCAATGAACACCCTCATCATGCATTCCCTTGGTCGAGCCCCTCTAATTTTCACATTCCTCATCCTACACATCCCCAATTTTCACATGTTAGTTGCATGTTTTGAGGAATCATTTTTGTAACACCCTAAGATTTCATAGTAATTTATTTTCATAAAAGTAATTCAATAGATTGCGCAACACGCAACACTGAGTTTGAGGGCACCAAGACTTACAATACTAGCCCTTAAAAATGCAGTTATGAATAGTATTAACAGGATATTGAATTTTATATACTCCATATAATTTTAGAATCAATATTATGTGTTTCTTAGACTTAATATAAGAACAAATACATTATTTCAAATAAAAGAAGTATTTTTCAAAAAATACAATTTTACCAACTGTTAATGGAGAACCCTTTTAAAACCCATATTTGACACTATTATATATTAAATTATAAGAATTTAAATTCTTCTTTATAATCAGTACATAAAAATATATTTTGGATAAATTTTTGGTACTTTTCTGATAACATTCATATTTTGAAGAATAGTGAAAATACTAAATTTTAATTGAAAAAAACATTTTTAAAAGATATAATTTGTATTGATAAATTATAAATATGAATGGTTTTTAATTATAATCAGATTATATTTTCATCATTTAATAATATTTAAATTATTTAAGTAATTTCACATTTAAATTTGACATAATCACATGACAATATTTTGATAGTTTTTACTTATTAAAAACCTGCATTTTGGTTTTGACAATGTGAATTAATTTTAAATTAACCAATTATACTTATATATTTTGAATTTGGTAAAATAGAATTCATTTTCTAATGTGGATTATCAAAATTATCTAAGGGTGATTTTTTAGTATTTTTCTGAAAACATTCAATTTTTGATGAATAGTGAAAAACACTGTATTATTGTTTAAAAACTGACTTTTTTTTAAATAACTATTCATTTTATTTATTTAAGTCAATATAGATAAATAATACCTATACAAGTAAAATTTTATTCATTGGAGTCATTTTTATAAAAAAATTAGATGTATAAAATTTTATTTAACTTTTTACTGTGTTTTACCCACCTTCTAGGAGCATTTGCAAATTTGTATAAAACATAATTTTACCACTTCTGTGAGTTGAATTTCAAAAATTAGAGATACATGGTTGACATCAGTAAGTAAAATTTGGATCAATAAGATGAAAATAATTTTTGGTGAATAGTAACTTTTTACTTTTATTACCACGGTTAAAAGTAAATAGGTTAGTTAAGGGTAAAAATGATATTAGAATTACCCTAACACATGTACTAATTCTATTAGATAAGATTAATTCAACCAAAAACAAACATAGGAATAAAATAGGATCCCATTTGGTCAACTTGAATTAGATTAGAAAATTTATTATTATTTTAATGAAAGAAGATTTAAAAGAGTTAAAATCAATGTTTAAAAATTAAACCATTTTTAATATAGGGTTATACACAATATAAATTCGACTATGAATATTAATTAGAAAGATAAAAATATTTCCTACATAATGGTATTTTATTTATAATTCTTAGATATTATATAATTTAATTTATTTATGACACAATGATGATGCAGTAATTACCTTATTAATGAAATATTAAAATAATTGATATTATAAATATAAAAATAAATTTAAATTGAGACTTCTGATGAATTCCACTAATTTTATAGGTTAATATGACATGTTAGGTTGATTAAATAAATTTTATTCGAAGTGATAAAATTTTTATGGTTTTCAGAAAAGTCAAATACTAAAATAGTATCAAAATTGACATAATTGAGTTTTTAAAACAAATACTATATTATTAATTGATATAATATTCCTAAAAATATAAGGATCGACCAAAGGACTTAGATAAGGATTTATATGTTAATAATTAACCACTTGGGGTTCTCTTGTCTTGTTATAGAATGTTTATTAACCATATAATATAAAAATACAAAGAGACATGGTAAATGTCAAACTATTCAACTAAAAGTTAAATCTAAAAGATAAGGATAATATGGTAACCTAAACCTGTATAAAACCTATTAGTTGAGAGGTTTTCGACCCATCCCCACCTTATCCTCTAACTAAATCATTTTTAAGCTAATAGAAACCAAAAATGACTTTATTATAAAATAATATTTCAAACTTTTCCTAAGGTGACCCTCACCTCTATTATAAAAGGGCACTTCCCCTTATCTTAATTTTAGACCTCCAATGCCGTTTTTATTGGACAAATCCTGCCCAAATATCTTCTCAATTATCCTCTTTTTAACCTAAATGCCATACTTTGATCATAAATCCAACCAAATTAGCCCTTTTGATCAATTGAAAAGGAAACACCCAATAAAAGGGTATTAATTTCACCACCCTCTTTCAAGTTATTTTCCTCTTCCACTTCCTCTTTATTTGTTGTTTCCATACCAAAATAATAAATCTAGTAACTTATACATACTATTATGTTATTATGAATATGTTATATCCATATTCGTTATTCTATCCATCCTATAAATGAAAAAGTTTCCATACGTGCGTACGTACAATTTACTGTCTCCTTGTCGTGGTGTAGTTAGTTATTCCAAAACTTCATTATTTGGATGCGTATAATAAAGAGTCTAACTGATGTAAATAAAAAATATAACATGTTAATGGTTATATATATATGATATACCATCAAATTATATATGATTTCACTATCAAAAGAATGATAATGTCGCTTGTGCGTACGTACGACTTACCGTATCCATGACGCGATGCGATGTCATTCCCCATCGTAACCATTCAATAATTATTTTAATTTGATGATTAAAAATAATGTTTGAAGACTTTATATCATTCATGATATGAATCGAATACATCCTATCCATAACAAACATGACTTGAGTAACAAAAAATATAAAGGAAAACCAATTAGTTAACTCCCGAAACAATGATACTAATAAAATATTATTAACAAAGCAATATTAAAAGATCATATGTGATATAATATTTATATATGTGGTTCTTGTATAATTTAATAACAATTATTTAACTATTATACACGAGTTTAACATTCCCTCGACTAAGAAAAAGTACAAGGTAAGGGGTTTTCATCTCACTTTTTATTCCCGTGAGATTAATGCTATATTGGCTGTTATTTCCTTTTGTGTTGTGTATATACTGCCCATGATTTTATTCTTGGTGAAATATACTTTAATTTAGGGGTATTTTATTATTCATTTTATGATCCTTCTTTCATGGGGTTTATGTTTCGAATGTTACCAAATCGGTATGGGAATTTCAAATTTCAATTTCCACTGATTGGGATTTACACATACTTCATTGATTACTTTACTCCATGATTATGTATGAAATAACGATTTATTTACTTATGTAGATATTTATACTCCCATATGCGTGGATATAATTTTTATACACATAATCACTCCAGTGATAAATTATCAAGTCATCAATATAAACTTGATAAGAGTAATTTTAACTCAATTTCTATTAATTGAGTTAAACATCCAAGTCATTGGTGTTTTTTTAAAAGAATATGTGTTAATGTCCTCTGATTTATTTAAACTGAATATCCAATAATATTGATTGTATTTATATATTTTACACATAATTATTTCAATGATTTATCCTTAATCAAAGGATATAGTCTTTATAAAGGAATTCATCTCAACTTAAATTCCTCTGAGACTTCATTGGTGTTATGTGCCAATTAACATTTATTTGGTGTACATACTATTATTTTACATAGTATATCATTAATCCCATTATTCTCATGTTATTATTAGGTTTTTATTATCTCAATTATTTTTATTCAAGCATCTCTCATTTTTTTAGAAACTCTAACAAAAATATCATTTTAAATGTTTTAAAAAATTTATTCCTCTAAATATTTCTCATTAATGTCCATGTTTTAAAAATGGTTTTAAAGATTTATTTATTTGGAAATTAATGTTCTAAAATTTAAATTCCTTTTAAAAGTTTCAAATTGGTATGGGAATCTTTTATTCCAAATTCTATTTTAAACAACTTCTTGATAAACAGTGAGACTTTTAAATTTTATCAAGAAAAAGGGGGATATTTTTCTCAAATATTTTTGATGTTTATTTTCATCTATCTCAATATCTTTCCTTATTCTAGATTTAGGATAATTTATTATAATAATATATTCTATATTGTATTGAATAAGTTATGTTTGACTATGGATGTGCTATTTTTATACCATTCATTATTTGTGGTTAAAATATAGAAATTTAGTATGCTATTTTTAATACGAATGTTTAGATTATGTTTCATCCTTTTCATATGAGGAATACATTGGACCTAGTATGTGATGGGTGGAGCCCTCTATATCTCCTCATTGCATTGGTTTATATAATGAGACAAACTAGTGTATTGGCATAAGGACTTGACCAAATATTATTTGTAGTCTCGGAACAAGGCTTTGACTATGTGGTTATGAATTTTTGCATTATGCATTCCATCATTATGAAATTGGTTATTGATATTACATGTGATATTTTTAATAGTATAATATTCTTGTGAATAAGTAAATGGAATTATTTGATTTTTCTTTTCCATATTATGATGAAGGTTAAGATTAAAAGGCTTATGTTTTAGTCTTATACATTTCCTTAAACGTTTATGATTATTTATGAAAGTTTACCCTATATTGTTATCCTTACTGAGCATCTGAGATCACCCCTTTCAATGGTTTATTTTTCCTAGGATAAGAAGAAGTATATTATAATTGAACTGCATGGATAGTCTAAGGGATATAAATGTGGTCAATGAAGACAATGTTGTTGCTTTTTTTCATTTTATAATGTAATGTAAAACTCATTAATGTATCTAGTACATCCAAGGCTACTAAACTAATCAGTCTTTTTGGATTTTATCCCTTGTGATCATGCTAATGTTATGTAATGTTGCACCGACTCCGGGTAACTGGGGTCGAGGAATTACAGTTTGTATCAGAGAAAGTTTAGCACAAACCTTAGAAGATGGTTTTAGAAAAACACTGATTAGAAAATAGTACCCTAAGATAAACATTGAGGATTAGTATAGAAGACCACCCAAAAATTTTGGTAATGTAAATATTATGTGGGTTTTCCAAGAAATACATTTTTGTCTGGATATGAGCAGGTAGAGGTGGATCTAGCACAGTTGTTCCTATGAGTGAAAACTCCGGCAAGGTGTTTCAGGCTTGACCTGGGTACACGACAACGGGCCTTGCTGCACTCTTGGTTAAGACACTACCGGGGGATATGCTTTGGATAATACACATTTTCATTACAAACCGATTTGAAGGATTTTAATATAAGATGAGAATAACTAACCTAGGTTAATCCTAAGATGTCTTAGATTAAGAATAAGGTGTTATGATATTCACTAAATGATCTTATGACTCACACTATGCTTTCTTGTGTTAGTCAATGGTTGGATTCCAAGGAAGTCATAGTAACATTGAACATGATGTACAAGGTAGGAACCATGGTGTAAATGAGCAACGAAATATAATTTTGATAGGTTTAAAAGATATCGTGTTCATGTTGAATCAGTTTTCCAAAATTATGATCAAAAAATTATATATTAACCAACTCTCGAACTCAATAAAGAAGGGAAAGGAGATGAATGATAAGAGCTCCAGCAGTGGAGACCATGGAGAAAAGAAAGCTCAATTTCCATCATGCATGAAATTTGGAAGGAGACACCTAGGAAAGTGTCTCAATAGAATAATGAGATTCTTTCTATGTGGGAAAGAAGGACATAAAGTAAATAATTTCCAAGGAAAAATGAAGTGTACTATGTAAGAAAATAAAAATGATACTTAGAATCCAGTTACAGTCATTTTTTTGTAAATGTAGGGGACTTGGGCATTACCCGAGTGAATGCCCTATTCTATAGGATAAACCCTTGGTCAAGGAAGAACCTATTCAGAAATAAATGGATTGCGATATGTTTGAAATTATTAGTTCTCTTTGTTGATGGGATGGCTTTGGAATATTTTTCTTTTGTATGTGTATCCCTATAATTTGTTATGTGAAAATGCTATTTGATGAAGTATTATCTTTTCTTTTGTGGATATAGTTATAAAGAATCAAATGGTTTTATATGATCCTTGAATTTGGGGCAATTACATGTTATTAATTTTTGGAATGAAAATGTGAGGTATGAGATAACATTTTTGGTAAATTATGTTATGGTTATTATGAGGAATTAATCTCATTTTTGAAATGTTATAAAATAAAGTTTTTGAAAAAGGAAAACACGTAGATCGTGTGACAACCAGTCGCGTTGGACAAAGCAGCATGAATTGAAACCACAACCAGAGTGAGATTGGGAATTATCGCCTACCACTGGACCATGTGATGTCTTGGGTTAGTGTGACTAATTCTATTTAGTTAGATGATTTTATGATCAATAATAAGTTGATTTGGGTTCTTATTTCTTATCCAATGGATATCCTTAGTACAGGAAAATGATTCAGTGATTAAGTGATAAATGTTATTTTGGAAGACGTTCACTCTATTGGGAACACTATATGCCTAAGGAAAATAGAATACTATGGGATTTCATTTGAGTAGTTATAGTGGATTTTTATCTATGTGTTTATTGTGGATTTATAGCGATTTGGGATATTTATGAAATCACTAACCTATCATAGAGAATATGTGATTAGGTTAATTACTTTTAAGTATGTGACTTTAAGAGTAGTCAATGTTATTTGGAGATACAATTTAACGTGGAAGACTACGTAATAAAATTATTCTATGTTTTATATTTCATTATTAGTTTGTAATATATTGAATGACTTTAAGGAAAAAAATTTATTGAATGGTATTTATTGAACATTTGGTATTGTTGGGTTAATTTTAGAAATTAAGATTAGTATTTCATTCTATAAAAGATTTTACTTTTTGGGGATCATATAACATTATAATAACCATTTTGGTTTTCTATAATATCTAAAGACAAGGGAGATATATAGTTTATCATTTTAAAATCATGTGATTCTCTAGAAGATGATTCTAGTTCTTCAGGTGTGACCAAGTCATTTTGAATACTCATCGTTTGTAAAAAAATATGAGTTAGTGGTATAAATTTATTAGAGGATGAAAATATAATTTATAAATATAAGTATATATCTTTATGTTCTTAGTCAATCTCATAAATAAATACCTCAACATTATGATATGGAACTTAAATAAATTTTTTTTTTTCTATTTACTTTTACTACTGGGAATCTAAGGACTGTTTATCCCATCACAAGTTTGTGGTTTTGTTTTTGTTAAATTTATTTTAATCACGTTGTCTATCACTCTCCATCCAAACTTGGCACTTAGTTTATCTTCCATATCCATGCTTTCCTACATGGAGTCCGAGTATTGGTTATCTTAGGTGACCTTTGTACTTCTCTTTCATTCTTTTAAAGTGATAGTTTTATTGACTCCATTTTTGATGTGGGACTTTCAATGATGTTCCCAAGACCAATTTTAAAATTGAGAGGATGAAATTTACAAAAGGGGTGAATAATGTAACACCTCAAGATTTCATAGAAAGATATTTTATTTAAGGTAATTCAATAGCTTGTGCAACACACAATATTGAGTTTGAGCACACTAGGACTTACCAAACTAGCCGTTCAAAAAGATGTTATGAATAGTATTAACTGAATTTTGAATTTAATATACTCCATATCATTTTCGAATCCATGTTATGTGTTTCTTAGACATAATATAAGATCTAATTCATTTTTTTCAAATAAAATAAGTATTCTTCAAAAAATGAAATTTTACTACCTTTTAATGGAGAATACTTTATTAAAACAATATTTAAAAATTTTATATATTTAATTTAATGAAATTAAATAATTATATAGAATCAGGACATAAGAAAATTTTGGATAAATTTTTGGTACTTTTCTGGTAACATTCATATTTTGTTGAATTGTGAAAATACTAAATATTAATTGAAAAAAACTTTTTTAATCAATATAATTTATAGTGTTAAATTATGAATTTGAATGGTTTGAAAGTATAATAAAATTATATTTTTATCATTTCATACAATGTTGGTCATTTTAAGTAATTTCACATTTAAATTTGACATAAACACATATCAATCTTTTGATAGTTTTTACATTTTAAAAATCCGCTTTTTGGTTTTGACAATGAGAATTAATTTTAAATTAATTAATGATAATAATATGATTTTAATTTTGTAAAATAGAATTCATTTTTCAATTTGTAATATCAAAATTATCTTAGGGTGAATTTTTGGTATTTTTCTGAAAACTTTCAATTTTTGATGAATAGTGAAAACACTGCTATTTTGTTTAAAAACTCAATTTTTATCTAAATAACTATTAATTTTATTTATTTAATTCAATATAGATACATAATACCCATATTATATCAATTGGAGTCATTTGAGTCATTTTTATAATAAAATTAGATGTATTAAATTTTATTGAGCTTTTTACCGTCTTTTACCCACCTTCTAAGAGCATCTGCAAATTTGCATAAAACATAATTTTACCGCGTCTGTGAGTTGAATTTCAAAAATCCGAGAGACATGGTTGACATTAGTAAGTAAAATTTCATTCAATAAGATGAAAATAATTTTTGGTGAATAGTAACTTTTCACTTTTATTTACCACTGTTAAAAGTAAATAGGGTATTTAAGGGTAAAAATGATATTATAATTACCCTAAAAATGTCATAATTATATTTCAAAAGATTAATTCAACCAAAAAAACCTTATAAATAAAATATGATCCCATTTGGTCCACTTGGATTAGATTAGGACACTTATTATTATTTTAATTAAAGAAGAGTTAAAGGAGTTAAATTCGAAGTCTAATAACTAAATGATTTTTAATATAGGGTTATACACAATATAAATTAAACTATAAATATTCATTAGAAAGATAAAACATATTTCCTACATAATTTTATTTTATTTATAATTATTATATATTAAATAATTTAATTTAATTATGACACAATGATGATGCAGTAATTACCTTATTAATGAAATGTTAAAATAATTGATATTATAAATTTCAAAATAAATGTAAATTGAAACATATGATTAATTCCAATAAAATTATAGGTTAATATGACATGTTAAGTTTGATAAAATAAATTTTATTCGAATTGATTAAATTTTTATGGCTTTCAGAAAAATCAAATACTAAATAGTGTCAAAATTGACGTAATTGAGTTTTTAAAACAAATACTATATTATTAATTGATATAATATTCTTAAAAATCTAAGGATCTACAAAACGACTTAGATAAGGTTATATATATTAATAATTAACCACTTGGGGTTCTCTTGTCTTGTTATAGTCTGTTTATTAACCATATAATATAAAAATACAAAGAGACATGGTAAATATCAAACTATTTAACTAAGAGTTAAATCTAAAAGATACAGTTAATATGGTGACCAAAACCTATCTAAAACTATTGGTTGAGTGGTTTTTATCCATTACCTACTTATCCTTGAAATAAATCATTTTTCGAGCAATTAGAAACCGAAAATGACTTTATTATAAAATATTATTTCAAGGGTGTCTTTAATGGACCCTCACCTATCTTATAAAATGGTACTTCCCCTTCTCTTTACATCAGACCTCAAAATCCATTTGGCTCGCCAAAAAAATTCCCAAATATCCTATAAACTATCCTCCCTTCAACCTAGAAGCCTGAATCTGATCAGAAATTTAACCTATGGAGTCCTTTTGACCAACTAAAAATGAAACACCCGGAGAAGAGGTACTAATTTGACCACCCTCTTTCAAGTTCTTTTCTTCTTCCACTTCCTCCTTTTTGTTTCCATAAGAAAATAATTAATATCATAACTTCTACATACTGTGATGTTTTTATAAATATGGTACACCCATATTCGTTATTCTATACAACATATAAATGACAAAGTCACCATATGTGCGTACGTACGGCTTTCCATCTCCAGGTCATGGCGTAGTTTGTTATTCAAAAACCTCATTCTTTGGATGTGTATTATAATGAGTATAACTGATGTAAATAACAAATATAAAATGTTAATTATTATTTATATATGATATACCATCCAATTATATAAAATTTCACCATAAAAAAAATGATATTGTCACTCGTGCGTAGGTAGGGCTTACCGTCACCACGATGCGATTAGATATCATTACCCATCGTAACAATTCAAGAATAATTTTCATTTGATGACTAAAAATAATGTTTAAAGACTTGATATAATTATTTATATGAATCAAATATATCTTATCCATAACAAACTTGACCTACGTAAGAAAACATATAAAGGAAAACAAATCTGTTAACACCCAAAACAAAGATACTACTAAAATATTATTAACAAAGCAATATTAGAAGATCATATGTGATATCATATTTATGTATGTGGTTATTTTATAATTTAATAACAATTATTTAACTATTATACAGGAGGTTAACATACCATCTTCTGAGGAAAAGGTGAAGGTATGATGTTTTCATCTCACTTTTCATTCACATGAGATTAATGCTATATTGGCCGCTATTTCCTTTTGTATGGTGTATGTACTTCACATGATTGTATTCTGGGTGAAATATACTTTAATTTATATGTATTTACATATTTATTTTATGATACTTATTTTATGGGGGGTATGTTTTGTATGTTACCAAATTGGAAAAGGAATTTCAAATTTCAATTTCCACTCATTGGGCTTTACGCGTACTTCATTGAATACTTTACTCCAAGATTATGTGTGAAATTACTATTTATTTACTTATGTAGTAATTTATACTCCCATTTTCGTGGATATACTTTTGATACAAATAATAAATCCATTGAAAAATTATCAAGTCATTGATATAAACTTGATAAGAGTAATTTTAACTCTATTTCTATTCACTGAGTTAAACATCCAAGTCATTGGTGTTGTTTTTACAAGAATATCTGTGAATGTACTCTAACTGATTAACAATGAATATAATATCATATTTAGTGTATTTATATTGGTCACATAGAATTATTTCATTTATTTATACTTAACCCAAGGATACAATTTTTATAAAGGAATTTATCTCAACTTACATTCCCTTGAGATTTTTTTTTGTTTTTATGCGCCAATTCACTTTTTTTGGTGCATATACTGTACTTTGACATAGTATATCATGAATCCATTTATTCTCATGTATTATAATGTTTTTATTACCTCAATTATTTTTATTCAAGCATCTCTCATTTGGTTAGTAACTCCAACTGAAATATCATTTGAAATGTTTTAAAAAATTTATTCTTTTAAATCATTCTCAATAATGTCCATGTTTTAAAAATGATTTTAAGGATTTATTTATATGGAAATTATTGTTTTAAAATTGAAATTACCTTTAAGAGTTTCAAATTGTTGTGGGAATATTTGATTCAAAAGTCTATTTTAAACAGCTTGATGATAAATAGTGAGACTTTTAAATGCTTTTAAGAAAAAGGGGATATTTCTCTAAAATAATTTTGATGATTATGTTTATCTTTATAAATATCCTTAAATATTTTCGATTGCAGTTAATTTATTATAATAAAATATTCCATATTGTATTGAATGATTTATGATTGACTATTGATGTACTATTTTTATACAATTCATGGATTGTGGCTAAAATATTGACATTTCGTATGCTAGTTTTAATACGAATGTTTAGATTATATTTCAACCTTTTCATACGATGAATGCATTGGACTTTGTAAGTGACGGGTGGAGCCCACTATAGATCCTTGATGAATTGGTAGGTCTCATGAGACAAACTAGTGTCCTGGCACAAGGTATTGAAAAAAATCTTATTTGTAGTCTTGGCACAAGGCCTTGACTATGTGGTTATGAAGTCTGGAATTATGCATTCCATCATTATGAAATTGGATATTGATATTACATATGATTATTCTACTAGTATAATATTTATGTGAATAAGTAAATGTCATTACGTGATTTATCTTTTCCATATTATGACTATGTTTAGGTTTAAATGGCTTGTGTTTTAGTTTCATACATTGCCTTAAATGTTTATTCTTATTTATGAAAGCCTACACTATATTGTTATCCATACTCTGCATCTAATATCACACCTTCCAATGTTTTTATTTTCTAGGATACCAAAAAGTATATTATGACTGAACTGTAGGGATTTGATAAGGTATATGAATGTGGTCAATGGAGACAATGTTGTTGTTGTTTTTCATTTTATAATATAATGTAAAAATCATTAATGGATCTAGTACTTCGAAGGATACGAAACTGATCGGTCTTTTTGGATTTGATCCCTTGTGATAATGCCAATGTTTTGTAATAATGCACCGAATCTAGTAACTGGGGTCGGGGTGTTATAATTTTTCCATGTGAGGATTTCCCCTCCCCCTCATCCCTAGTTTTCTCTTATTTATTTGTTTTATTCCCCCCGGTAGTGCATATCCTACTAGATGAACCATATGGGTTGTCCAGTGGCCTTTTTGGTTAGGGAAGGTCTCTAAAAATTAATTTCTTTTTGTGTATAGAGTTTTTTGGGACCTCAAAATTCTTATTCTCACCTTCTCTTGATAAAAGAAATTACTTTAAAACCCATGGAAATCGAATTCCATCATTTTGATAAAGGTTTTCCATCAACCTAACATTGATTTTATAACATTTTATTATTTATGATAATAATTTTTTTCCCTATAATTATAAAATAAAATATTTATTAAATTATTATGTTTGAAATTGGGGTTTGTCATGTTTTTAATTAGAAGTAATGGGTTTTAAAAGATTAAATAATGATAAAAAGTTAATTCACATGTTGAACACACCTGTTATTTGTTTAATTTATTAGTTTTCAAATTCAAAATTGAATGTAATTTTTAAATAATATATTTGCATTCATAATTATACTTATATATTAGTAGTTGGAATTTAAAGGGATGTTATTGTATTAGAACATGATTTTTGAGATTTGTAGGGAATTGTTTTTTGAGATTCATTTTTAAAAGTTTTTTAAAAGCTAGTAAACTTTTTCCTTGTTTAATCATAAAAGTGAGAGTGTTGTAAGGTGAATTATGTGAACTTATAAATATAAATAGATATATGTTTATATGGGAGGAGCTACAAATTCAGATGATAATTTTTGAATATTTTTACAGGATTATGTTCTAATATATATTTATATATACATATATATTAAAATATACATTAATATAGGAATGTTAATAAAGGTAGTTTTGAAATAAGTGAACCATCTCTTGAATGAACCCTTAATGGATTTTATGATTTTCATTTAAATTATTCTAAATTTGGTAATGGATTTAATGTTTTCTAAATGATTCATCCTACCATATTTGGCTTTTCAAGAAGGTCTGATTATAACATTAAATGTTTTCAACATTGCTTGTGTTTGTGAAAACCTCCATATACCCTTGATTGTTACTTTACTCTAATTAAACCATTAAGAGTCTTTCTTTCTTGGAAATTTTTGAATGATATATCTAGGTGTTATTTGTGGGATTATGAATTATTATTTTTGATATGAATATGTGAATTCATCTTAGTTATTAGTCTAACTCTATTTCCTTCGATTGAGGGAACCCAAGTTACTAGGTATGTCGGGATATGTTTAAGCCATAGTGTTCATGTCTTCCGACTTGGGTAAGGTTTTAATATAGAATTAATGATCTATTAATATGGTTTATGTATTATATGGAAGAAAAGTTCTTCCATGATGGTTTATTTGGGTCTTAATAGCTCAACGGGGATACTAGGGAATAGAAGGTTCTTAATGACATCCTAGAAAATCATTTCGTTAGTTCAGACTATATTACCCTAGGACCTAGATTATATCCCATAACACATTCTTATCAACTAGTTCTTTAGTTACAGAAATATTATCTTTTATGTTTATTATTATCCAACATTAATGTATATATTGGGGCATGTTTTATTGTTTGAAATTATTATATACCTTTGACATTTGGTTCTTACTCTATAACATGATCCATTCTTTGTTCTTGGTTGTTTATTATTTTTCATTAATCTTTTATTTAAATAGGCTTTGTAAAATGTTTTATAGGGAAGTATTTAATCATAGTTTTTTAATGTGGTTCAAAATGGTTTATTGGTATAGAAGGATGTAACTATTTTTAAATGGATTTTATGTAATTTTTTAGCTAATAGAAAAAAATAAAATGATGTTTAACAAAAAAACATGTGTTTATTTTTTTATTTTATATAAATTATTACCAAATATATATATTGTAAATGTATTTTCAAAATATCTTGAAAATAGATCTTATATTAATTGATTTTCCAGTGGAATGGTGGGAAGTGTCCTACTTATTGCTTAGGTGCTAACATCAATATTATATCTTCCTTAAAGGGTTAAAAGTAGCTTCTGACCACTCTTGGAGGCTTTATTGATTTGGGAATAGAGATTTTTTTATTTTATAAAATTTATCCATGTGTAATTGATGAATTTTTTCATGGGACATAACTTTATTTCCATATAATTTTCATCATGTGGCTTATTAAATTATTTTCTTCAGCCATGTAGGCCTTTTTCTTATTTCAATGATTGGAGGTATACTAATACTGTGGTAGACAAGGATATAAATCTATTAGAGGCTGTTTGAGACGGGGAGGTTGTTTAGTGTGTGGGAAAATATTTTTTTGTATATGTTCTGTTTAGTTGATACTTTATTAATATATTATGTTTGATTATTTTTTTTTGGAATATTTTTTTATAGAGATCTGACTTACGGATTTTTCATGCATGATTTTTTTGGATAAATCCCATAATTATTAGACTTTTATTTAAGAGTAAAATCATTCTCAATTTTTTTTAATAATTTCCTAACACTTATCAGATCTCCATAGGGATAAGTAATGGAAAAAATATAGGTGTAGGGGTTTTTTGTGTTCTTATTCAAAAGGAAACCCATGCTAGCACATTATAAAAGCCAAAATAAAAACATGAATGTCTACATGACTTATTGTTTATATAACTATGCTTAATAAATTTTTATTTCCCATTTAAAAAACCTATTTAACTATTTTGTACTGGGTGGGGTGAGTTGTGATATTATAACACAATATTATAGATATTTATGAAATTCATGACACAAATACAGCCCCCCATGATGATATTGTATTGTTTCAATACATTTAACACGTTTATTTTGTACTTTGACCATTTTGAGTATTTCAAAGTATTCATATTTGTTTTTTCTAGGATAAAAATAAAAATATATACTAAATTCATTTGTAAATGTAATGATGTAATAAACTAAATCTTGATCAATTTTATATATAGGTCTATATACACCATCATATAATAGTTCTAATAAATATTTAGCTTATTTCCATTTACATTGAAATGATGATTTCATTAATTTTAATATACAAGATTCAGAGACATAAAATGGTTCATAATAACTAGAATCTCATAAAAAACCATTTTACAATCACCGTATTCAATTATTATTTATTTTTCATAGAAGTCAAATACAAAGATAAGTGTAATTCAAATAATAAGTTTAGACCTTTTATTATTAACATTATTGATGTCATTATCAGGATCCAATATATATAGACCATTAATCATGTTAAAAATACTATAAAAAAATTCATTCATATTGATAAAACAATAGTTTTTCTTTATTATATATAAAATTTCTTCCTTGTTGAGTCAAGATAGTGATTTCAAATTTATGTCTAATGATGGTATATTTTAACAATATTCTAGAAATAATAGAAAATAACTATTAGAAAATATATTAAATATCCCTAAATATAATTTAACAATTCTTTATCCATTATCAACATTTAGGTCAACATATCCTTTAATTAAGATCCATCATTCTTTTAAAAGTTTCAAATTACCATAAAATGTGATACACATACAATATCTAATGCCCTTGATTTAGAGTTAGAAAAATGTAATACTATAACATATTTTTCTTCACGTGTATGAATATTTGACTTCTTTTTAATCCATTAAACTACATTTAATGATTTCATGTATTTATATAGCCTTTAATTCTTGTAAATGATCGTAGATAACACAAGACATATTATGTCATATACATCCTTTTGATAATTTTCATAATCATCATTTACCTAATCTCATGTAGAAACAAAGTTCACATATGATGTGGAATTCTCTAGAATCTACAATTTATTATATTTCTAGAGAACAATTAAAAAAATACCAATAAAATAAATTATTATCGTTAATTGTTTTCCTTCTCAAAGATGGATATCAATAACAAAATTTATTGTGTGTTTATCTACATGAATAGCTACAAAAAAGTGTTATTATTAGTACAGTTTATGTTATTATTCAATATAGTATTCTATTTAATATACTACCACTAAAATACTAACCTTGACTATAATAAATTTTATGTTCCATGATCTACACAATTACATTTATTAACACTACTATGCTCATTTTTAATGAATATATATTTCAGTGAACCATTACTTTTAATTGTGTTTAATAATACTCTTAGATTGTTTATTGAACAACATATTTCTTAATTCATCATATGAATATTCCCACACTATGATTGTAGGTTCTGATCTGATTAGGATACCTAGTGAAGTGTTACTCAACGTTTAAACAAGGATAAGTATTTCCCTATCCATATAACACAAGATAGATTATTTACCTGCTACTAAGAATGAACAATATATTTGATCGATTAGGGTCTAAATGAATATAATTATTATTGGAATTCATATAAAACTATGATATATAATGAAGTATTTTATATTTAGTCATACACTTAATATTTTATGTATCACTTACAAACCCATTATGATTATGATTTCAACTATAAAACAATATTAATCATATACATGAGCAATTCATAACATGGATATTATTTAAAAGATTCATTAACATTTGAATCATATAAAAATATTCAAGACTTTAATCAAATTACATTGAATAATTCTATGTCTCTATATCGAGTTCTTTAAGATAGAAGATATATAATGCTTAAGGGGTCCACTAAACTATAGAATAGAGGATGTGATAGTTTAAATTAGGGTCATGTGGAAACCCTCTACATAAAATTACCCATACGCTGGCTGAAAAACAATCAAATATTAAATAAATGTTTCATGTGAGTCTTAATTGAATTTTACATAATGTGAATATATAATATTATAAATTATTATAATTTATTTTTGGTCATCTTCATTTACCGAGTGTATATCTAATAAAAATTTATGGTTTTATGATGATATGAACCCTTGGTACATAGAGAAATCAGTTATAATACCCAATGAAGAACAAAAAAAGTAAATAAAAATAAAATAAAATAAAAACATTAAAAAACCTTTTAAATTGGTTCAAAATATTTATATCAAACATGATTTTATGAATTTACATCTCCTTAAAATATACACCAATAATTCTAATCCCCAATTCCTTGGTGGGACCCTCTTCCTATATAACTAATTCTAGTCATTCCACTATAGAAAATGATAGATGAAGAAAATATAAAGGGACTAGAGAACCACATAGCTAAAGAAAATTATGGAGAATTCACGAATAAGGAACACAAGAGAACACTAAGAACCACATTTTATTACCCTCAAATTAATGAAGAATACTCCCAAGATATTACTATATATTGGAATAGGGGAATTCAATATTATCTAAGGCTTCTAAATTCTTAGTAAACAAAATAAGGTTCACAAAATAGCCTTTATTGGTCATTAAGAGAATTAAATAACCTCCAAAGTGTCTTATGTCTGAAATAACCTTTGGAGTAGGATTCACAAGCCTCCAAAATTTTTAAACATGAAAAACATGTTTCTTAAATAGGTTCTCAAGGTGGTCTTAGGAATTATCGCTGTGCTATTGGCCTTTGAAACCAATTACTTCAACTAAATCCCAAATCCGATTTGGAATTTTTAATTTACTCATGCATATGTTTTAATAATACAATTGACTAATAATTTATATTATAAATCCTTATTCATTAATTTATAAAATATTTATTATTTAATTCAATATAAAAATATCACAAAACTAAAATAATATTTTTGATTATAATAAATATAACATATTTACACATGAACTAATCAAAGTAGTCCTAAAATATCATTCGAAATTATTTTGTGTGTGGCCCCATGTAACCTTTTTAATTTTTGAAATAACTATATAAATGATTCATAATTATAAACTGGGATAGGTACCTAGTAACACGTTATAGATACCCAAATTAAAAATGGGTATAGTGTGATCTAACGCAACACACGACCATTAAATAATTCCCCTTTTCAATGATATCCACATTCAGAATAATACTTGCAAAACATCAATCATGTATAACATATATATTTTATTAATTGTTGAGAAGACGAGACATTATTCATTCACATGATATGTCACTATATTTCCATGCCTATGGGAATACATAATCCAAACACAATTTAGGTCCATGATGTCAAGACCCATCATATGGGTAGAAACATAATATATTGGTTAATAAAATTACACCACTTTATTAGTATCATACTCAATTACATTTTATTAATTCATTTTATCAAACAAATTTAGATAATCATCAAAGTATAAAATCATACAGGTAGGCAACCTATTTGTAAAATTATAGTTGAAAGATATATAGTTAATGTTCACTTAAGTAACACCAATGACACATATATGACTATCCATGTGGTTCATTTTGATTTGGTCAATCTGAATACAAGTTCAACAACACAAAACATCATCACAAGACAATAATATGATAATTGATCAAGTATAACCTTTGTATACTTATATTACATGGGGTCGTAATCATACAATTTCATATATTATACACTAAAGAAATTGAACAATTATAATATATTTACCTTAACAGATAATACATGATAAAACATGTCCCTAAGATAAAAAATCTTGAGATACTTTTGGGAGCAACTAATAATAATCTACCACTTATATTAATGTCAGTCACCCTGGAATCTAATATTATGATTACATTAGTGGTTTTAATGATTTAATTATTTAGGGGTATTTATTAGGGGATACAAAATATTATTATCTGTAGGTACACAACTCATATTGATATCATATCTATCAATTATCTCTCAAATGATATGAAATTTATAAAGAATGCGCTAAGATCATTATTGATAGATGGGTTCCTTATCTGGTGAAATTGCTCCACCATTATCATTGTAGAGTTCAATTTGATGCATGATGATCAAGAAAACCCTAGTTAAGGAATGGACATCTTTATCCAAATATCTTTTTTCACTATATCAGATGATAAAATAAATTCATCTTCTATTGTAAAATATGTAAATGTTTTTTTCCGGTAACATTTTCAGCTTATATCTCTAATATTTATGAAAACAAAAATATGAACCAATATTGAAAGTCATCATTGATAGTATGAAAACTAGCATCGATGTAACCCTTTTCAAGATATCTCTTTTACCACTAAATACTATGAATATTTCTTTAGTTATTCTAAAGTACATAATGACATTCTTCAGGGATACCTAATGGGTTTCATTAATATTCAAATCATATCTTCATATTATAAATAAATTATAAGATATATGAAGTTGAGTACACATCATAACATAAATGATTGATGAAACTTACAAAGAATCCAATATCTTTCTCATATATCCTTATTATCCAACAGTTGAAGGAAAAGGTGTCTCTAGGTGTCTCTTTGCATGTAACATTGTTAATTATCCTTTTTTAGAGCTTTCCATTTCAAACCATTCAAACTCTATAAAAATGAATTCAATTTAACAATGGATAATATTTCTTGTATATTTATCACTATTGAACATCATACCTTGTATGTTTGAGACTAAACTAAGATATTTTATTGATAAGAATCATACAAACCATTTTATTCATTGATTGTAACAATGGGATGTCAGTTTTGTTGATAGATATTTTCTGTTTTTATATTTTTATTTTAAGGGTTTAAACACATTTCAGTCATCCCCTAAATCTCTATCCTTATCATTGTACTACAACCCCAAGTTAACACATAGGTGCAACATCCCATGGATTGTAGGTTATATTCCTTTACTCACCCTAGGGTGGTTAAAACTAAAATATCAGTGGTTCTTGGAGAGTTTCCACACCTAGTGACCTACTATGACTTGGGGATTAGAATTTTTTCATCCAAATACAAAAATTTGAAATAAAAAAATTATCCTGATTATCGAATTATATCCAAAATTATCATCTTAATTTTATTTATAAATTCAACTTATTTGATATATTTATTTAAATGAATATTCATATATTGAGAATTTTGGTTTAACCAATAAATGGATCAGTAGATGTTAAAAATATTGGCAATACTCCATTGATCATCAAAACCATTTTATTATATCATACATACATAATTACCCATAATTTCATGAAGTGCTTAAATTTTAACTTCCAATTGATATATATTAGACACAAAATATGTTATTATTGAAAAAATAATCCTAATGGATCTGAACATAGACACTCTATAAAAATATAAAATTATATTTAATACACTAATTTTTCTTTAAAATTTTACCTGTCAAGATATCTTTTTTGATAAACACATGACCATCTATTCAAGGATTCTTATAGAAGACCCACTTTCACCTAATGGGGTTTACCCCAAAAGGTGGATTCTATCGGTCTGAACCAAATTTTTCCACATAAATTTCATTTTATATTCCATTAACATTGAAGATTTTTTTGATTCAGAACTCATGATTACCTCTTGGTAAAATTTTTGATCATATTTAATGATAATTACATCAACTTCATTTGAAATTCGAAATAAATTTGGAATAAGTTCTAAAACAAATGTACATGGATTTTTTGGTTCTTATGTTGACTGTGTTTGTTCATTTCCTAAATTAATTGTGTTTTTGACTCCACCATCTCTAGAATAACATCATCTTGTTGGTATTTTTAACTCTATTAAGTTAAAATTATATCCCACTAATTTATTTGGAAATAAATTACTTGTATAGAAATATTTGTCATTGAGGAACATATACATTATGTTTTAAAGGATTACAGAATTAATAACTCATTGGATATTAGAGATAAATTATAAATATAAATTAATCAGATATGGGTTTGGGTATACTTTATGTAATAAATCATACATATAAATTGAAGCCTATATTTTTTAAAAAAAATTAGGACACTTCCCATCCCACATCTCATGTGTTGTATTTTGAGAAGCCATTGAGGGAACACGATTTATTGTAAATAGATTATATTCTAGAGAATAACAAAAAAATGAAATAAGAATTTTTATAGGAATTATAATTGATGGATAATTTCTAATATATTAAAATTTCCCATTTTACACACATCATATAATTATGGTATTCTGGGTATAGTTAGTTGTGACACTCTACCATAGTTAATTTATATTTTTTGAGAAAATTAAATATTTCAAAAGATTCATTCTTTTGTTTATAAATTTAGACATAATTATATTTAGTAAAGTCATAAGTAAAGGTAAAGAAGTACTAAAATCCTCATTGAAAACATTACTTTAAAGACCACATAAATCAGTATTTATGAGTTATAATAAATCATTATCTTGTATAATATTTTCTAATAATCAATATTCATGTACATAATGTTGAAATAGTTGGTTCCCAAGACCAAACTATTATGTGCTTTTGATTACCGTATCGTGTATAGAGTCAACTATGCATGATGTCATCATACCATTATAGTGTATACTTTTCTGTGTCCACTATTGAAATGGTAATGTCCAAAGATTAATTGTCATATCAAAAGGTTATAGTAGTTCCTAGGCTATAATGAGAACCTCTAGATACTATGACATTAATATTAAATATATGTTCTATGGTCTAGATACATATTACTAATTGGACATAGTAGATGAATGACCATCAGGTGCTGGGGGCTCATAAGCATTGAGACTTTTTCTCATGAAGTTCGCACTTGGTGATCTCTAGTAGTGAGATCATGAGGACTGACCCGCCAATAGGAACACCACATGTTTCGGGTGTCATTGGATGTTCCTATCTACGATCATGTGAAATGGTCTCCTAACTTGAGATCATTACCAATGTCTATCATTTGATTGCGTACTTTGATGCAAGACGAAAACCATGGCGATGAAGTCACGGCGAGGTAGTTTGTATCGGGTGCATCATTGGTTGAATGGTCAAGAAATGATTTGTCGCTTCTGGGTTATGGAAGTAATATATCTCTGGATATGTTGATATGGATGACAGTACCTTTATAAGACCATGGCCATGGCAGTCGAGGGTAAATCCATCCAGTTACATCAACAAACTATAAAGAAAGAAAAGAACGATGACACGTGAGTGCGTCTTGCTTTATGAGATATTATAGACAAAGAGATCATATTACACAGTGCGTGTTCATAGGTTGGTTGTCGCTGCTATGACAATCTTTAATTCTTCAGGGTCCATGATGGGTTGCTAGATCCCGCTCTTGGTCTGTGAATACTATTCACGGCTGTCGAAATAAGGGCCTAGAGGGTCACACGCAATAGAGTATTCAAGAATATTCCCTATTCAGTTGAATAGGAGAATTGGACATAGTGAGCCCCACCACAAGGGTCCGGGAATTGTCTAAACTTAAACCATCACCAATGCAATAAATAAATTCATATTATTTGAGTTTATAATAATGAGTATTGAATTTATTTATTAAATATATTTATGAGTTTTAAGTAAATACATGAAAAAATATTAATTTACGAATATTAAATTATTCAACGTTCAATTAATATTTATGGGAGTGATGAGTCGGTTTAATGAATTAATTATTATCATGTAATATATTTTAATATATTACAAGTAAATGATAATAATATTTATGGATCAGTTTAGTAGTCATAAAATGTCATTAATAGTGCGTTAAGTATTCAGGGCCGACGAGGCGATACCGGGTATTTTAATTGAGCATTATAAATAGAAGAGGAGGGGCATTTTCCAAACACTATTCATAGAGTTTATCTCTCCTCTCCTCTCTCCCACATTCTAGAGAGAGATGCTCTAAATCCAAGGAGCTCGGATGGAGCTCTCTCTCGGGCATCGCTAGCGATGCGATGCGGTGGTCGTTGGAGCGTCGAAGGCATTGTCGCAAATCTGTACTAGCACCCAGATTACAATGAATGGCGCTCCCATGGATTCCTTGAAGCGTGTGTGGACGATCTAGAGGAATTCAGCTTCGGAATCTTCGAGCAGCGATCGCCAATGACGAGCAGACGTCGTGCATGGCTTCAGATTTAAACCAGGTATTTTACTATTTAATTTTGTGATTAAAATCCTCCACTCATGGTCCCCAGCTTTGATCGGGCTACTCTTCACCGACGTCGACACATTTACGTCGAATGGTGGTGGAAGAGTTTTAAAACCCTCCTGTTTGGGGCTTCCGCTGCACGCCCGGTTCCAAAAAGTGGCATCAGAGTGAGCGTGTGTCGATTTTAATCCAAATAAATTAAATTTGAATAAAATATAATGATGGGAATCGTTACAATCCCAACACTGTAGACCGCGTTTGAATCCGATATCGGATGACCCATCTGCGGTCATCCAAAGTTTAAAATCAGAATTAAACCGGTTGTTTTTTTGTAATCCAGGTGAACTTCCAATTACCAGAATAGTGATTTCTGGTGAACCTTAATGATTATTATTATAATAATTTAATTATAATAATAATAGTTTAATTATAATAATTATTTTATTATTATAATAATATTTTATTATAATATTTTATTATTATAAGTTTTTTATTCTTTCTAAGTTTAAACATAAAAAAAATTGGGTGAAAGACCTGCAAAGCAAGTCAAGAAAAAAAGGGGAAGGTGAATGACCTGCAAAGCAGGTCAAGAAAATCATAAAAAACCAGGGGTCGACGGCCTGTATCAGCGCACCGAGCAGCCCGTCTCTCCCTTGCGCGGTGGCTACGGACTAGGCCACTTCCTCCCTGGTCGGCGGAGCCCTCCTGCACAGAACCAGGACGCCACCCTGCAGTTCCACAGCAGCCGATCTCCCTCTTCTTCGCGCTGCAGCCCACCAAGACTTGGTGTAGGTACCTTCGTCCCGTAGAGACAGCGTGTCCCGCACCCCAACACCTCGCCGACCGACCTCTCCCGTGGAGCCAAAGCAGCGAACCGCCAGTGACCCGTTGTGCAAGCCAGCGACCTGCATGCCCCCCCTGCTTTTTCCTCTCCTTCTTTTACAGACATGCAGCATCAGCGCAGCCCTAGTTCAAGGTCTTCTCCCTTAGCATGCATGCGGCCGTCACCCTACGGACCATCTCAGACCTAGCCCTCCCACCAATCGACAGCAGCTGCAGCCCGCACCTCCCCTTCACCACGCTGCAGAATCAGCGCACTACCTAGGCGCAGCGGCGGCCCAGACCAACCCTCTTCGGGCCTGCCCAGCAGCAGCGTACTGCTCCGCTGAAGCTGCTAGGCTGGTGACTCGCTGGCCGCACTTCGCAGTCCACCCGCTGGAGGTAGAGCCACTTTTCACCGGAGGCCAGCCTCCTTCAGAACGGTGCACCAGGTGCGAACCATCATGATGTGCCTTTTTCGGGTTATTTTTGTTCTGCACATGCTAGATTTTCCTCGCTAGGTGATCGGGTGGCTCTACCCAGCCATAAACGAGCATGGGCAGACCTGCTCGGTGTAGAACAACCTCTCATAGGGACGACATAGTCCCAGATGGGCTTGCGCAAGTTCTCCCCGACCCGCACAGGCCCTGCCCGAGGTTTACGGTACTCAAGTAATTTATTTAATGTAAAAAATTAATTTTAATAATTATTTTAATTAAAATAGTTAATTAAATTAATTAATTATTAATTTTTGGTTAAATAAATTAATGCGGCATAATTAATTTAATTAGGTGTTAATTAAATTAATTAATTAATTTAATTCTAGTTTTAAAATTAAATTAATTAATCGGGACCGAATGATTAAATTATTGAATTAAAACCAGAGTGAAATTTTAATTCAATAATATGCCGTCAAGTTTATCTTTAATGAAAGTTTAATTTTATTTTGTATTTATTTAATATACACATATTTAATGCATAGATGACTGATCATGAGCTGAGACCTACCAATGCATGTTTGGTGTTTATTTAATTATTTAATTGTTTATTTAATTATTGCATGTGGCTTCGTAATAATTATTTTAAATAAAAAGGCTATCTGCATGTCGTCTCAAAGTTGTTATATGTATAAGGGTCTCCGCGCCCATTCTCAGAGTTATATATTTATACCCCGATACCCCCTCTTCTGCATGCGAGTACAATTATATAATGACGAGACGACCAGTGACGCATTTCATGCCAAGTGACGGTGACACACCAGATAGGAGTTGGATGCATTGGATGAGAAGACATTGATATTCATGTTGCAAGCCACGCGACTAAAGGTATTTACCCAGAGGGTTTCAGTTGGTCCATTATTCACTCAACAGATCAATCAATAGTACCTGCTCATGATCAGGTGTTCATTTTATTTCTGCATGGTTTATTATTTTTGTTTATGTGTAATTTATTGCGCGATCACATAGTATAATAATAAACAAGCATGCAAGATAAAATGAACATGTGACGCGATGAAATTTCTATTTCTTGCACGGTCAGTTGTGAGTGCGATCACATAGTACGTGCTTATAAAATTCGAAAATGATTTCTTTCGTCACACTAAAGTAATAAAACCCTCAAAGATATATTAAGTCTTAATCGCCTTCCATCATTCAAATTTGGACAAAACCAGCTGTTTGAGGTGTCGGTTCATGCCTTAGCTGAGGGTGCCTCTTACTATTGGGGAGTCCTTATATGAATGATGGGTCGACTTAACTGAAGTGCTATTAAGGATTAGCCCTAGCTAACATGCTATCATTTTAGAGGCAAGCGTTGAGTAAATTCAATTTTGATTTTAAGAAGCTGGGAATTTACTCAACAGATCAAGAAACAACAAACTATAAAGTGGTCAGCCAGCCAAAAGCCTACCTAGAACCCTCTAAGTAGTGGTGTAGCCTTAGCTTGTAGACTATGAGGGGTGGTTCCAGGATCCTTTCCACTAGAATACCCAAGCGACAGAGTATTCCGATTCTAGCGCAGAGGGTTCCTAGAATCCAATAAAATAGTGGGAGACATAAAATGATTTAAGTTATTAATCAAAATGTCTAAACTAGTAATCTAGATTAAAGGCACTCATCCGCTAAAATTTATTTTTGTATAATAATGGAATGTTATACCATAAGATTAAAACTGCAATATTATAATGGACAAAGTAAATGTCCACAGTGACACGAGTATCCATGAATAGTACAGGCACGTACGCATAGTACTATGATATAGGGAACTCAAGGTGTCAGTGTCCCCAACACTGTTAAAGTACCTCAAGAAGCGGGGGTGAAAATTGCTTACAGGAGACTAAAATAAAAAGCATATGATAGTTATATCATTACACTTTCATCAACGTCCGGTGTCAGTTGCGGTCGCTACACCAGCACATAGATGATATAACATAAAGTCTCATCTCCAAGATGTTAGTAAGGAGAAAGTGAAGCAATGATATGAATAAGTCAAAATTTATACTGACATGTGTAAATTTAAAGATTGATCATGATCTTTAAATATAATTTTCTCTACATTACTCAAGTCTTATTTTATGTTACTAAACGAACAAGTATTGAGTTAACACTTCATTACCTATCTTGGTAAGGTTCACTAAGTGAATAAGAATAAAATACAATTAAGCTTTAATTTTTATGGAGGATAAATTGAAAGACAATGTGAAAAGGTCAAAGGAATTTAATGCCAATGAAACATACATGACGTCCTTCAATTAATGAGGCATTAATAATGGTTATATGCATTTCATATTATAAAATAATGCTACGGATGTTTAAAAGAAATAAACTGATTTAAAGAAGCAAGTTTCTACTTCTACATCATGCATATTCATCAATGTGATGTTTCCTTTTACTACATGGATATTAAATACAATATGCTTGAAACATATGTGTATTCTAATACAATAAAAAAGTTAGTATAAAAACCTTACTAGAAGTCAGGTGTATTCTCCAAATAGGCTATGAAAGGGTGATACCTAGGCCATTGTTGAGAAGTACACGACTTCTCTAATTTCCAAGTGAATGATTCGTGTTGAACTATTGTTGAGTATAACCACAAACCGTAATCTCATGTGTCGTTGGACGGAAGGAGAAATTATTTCAGTTTCTGAAATGAATGTTGTTTTTGGTAAACTTAATCACTAGTTCAGTGATACATGAATCCTAGGAAATTAGTGATGAATATAAATGTATGACTTATACCCAGTTGTGACAGGATAATTCTTTTTCAAGTAATACTAAAAATGGACGTCATTAATATACCAAGTATGGTATTTAGGCTCGGCATAGATAATACTTTTGGTATTATCGATGTATTCAGTTTGGTAAAAGGAGCCTTTATAAATAAAGGTACATCACAAAGCTTTTGTAAATAGTTTAACAAGATAGTATGAACTATTCCATGTATAAGCTAGAGGTATATATACTTCATAATATTCTTTTATGTAATTAAGTAATATCAAGGTGAAGTATTTTCATGGTCAGGAGATATGAGTTTCTTCGGGCAGGGATACCGAATAATATCTCGACCAAGCATTCATCAATCATGATAATGTAGCGTGGAGTAATTCCTAAACACACGTTACCTTATCGACATCACACCACTGATTTTAATGGGGAGGATTGATTATGAAGTCTTGCATATCAACATTGATCAAAAAAATGTAGCATGGAGTAATTCCTAAACGCACATTTCATACATCAAAGTATTGATGTAAGTAATATCAATGTTGGAACCGACAAAAACTTCCATTATATTTCATGAAATGCTTTGCAAATAACAGCATTATCCCACAACCATATTCCAACTATAATGACAAATGGATATCATATGAGTTATAGTATGATGTAAACCCGTTATGTCATAAGAACATGTGTTTGGATGCAAAGAGTTTGTTAGGACATAAAAAAACTTGCTTCTAGACAAACATATTGTCCATTTAGCGTAATAATCCTAACAGTTGTTTAGGATGTTACATAAATCCCTAAGATAGAAGTGTAGGTAGTAAAACAATTGACTACACTTCTATATAAGGGTGCACATCTCTATTAGAGATAGTGGGAGCTATATTGACTTGTGTTTAGTCAATGCTCAAAATGCACAAGTAGTTGGCATAAGAACTAGTTACACAAGCGCATGTGGAACAAAGAATCTTCCAGAGACACATACTGCGTAGGAAGGATAAAACCATGGTGATTCACTACATTCGGTGATCTATTATTCAATGTGAATAATATTTCCATCAATGAAGCAGTATATATAAATTATCTAAAATTGATAAGACTAACTAAAATTCAATTAATGGATTCCATGTATCAAAGTGAAAAAGGGGTTATTATTTTGAATAGTGCGGTGGCTGTTCAAGTGAGTTGATACATGGATGGTATGAGCTTAGTACCAATAAGGATCAATTGGTTTCACCAATTTGTTATGCCTAAATCCGTTATAATTTTACTTATCATAGTTAATATCCATGGTCAATTTATTTAGAATTGGATGTCATGACCACCAATCTTGGATGGTGTCTATACGACACAACCCGAAAGGGATGGTCACGTCACAAAATGCTAATAAAGGTTGCAAGTTACTAAAATCTGGTTTAGGATTAAATTAAGCAACATGATCATAGAAAATTATTTTTCAAAAATGTTTTCCATGTGTCTATTTGAGGTTAGTGGGAGCATCAATTTTTTATAAAGAAATATGTTTGGAAACATATGGAAAACAGACATTGGTCTTACAAGTAGTTAAGACCAAAATGAAATTTACTCTCCAATGATTGAATTAAAGTAGCAACCTAAGTTCTAGGGAATGGGATCAACTAAGGTAGATCTATAGGGTGGTTAGTCCTAGTCAATCATACATATAGTGACATTGTATTGAAAAATACATGTTGGAACAATTCCCGAGACGAATTGTTGCCTATGTCACAGGGCATAATCTCTCCATGTTGACTAATCCGTGACATGGGAAGAGATAAATGCGGTGAGTTGAAATCCATACGTCGGAGCGATGGATCAATCACGTATTCCATTATATGTAAAAGAACCGATTTTTGCAAGGTATATTTTATAATAGGCAAATATCAGTCATATCCAGGAGCACTGCAAGGGATATAGTCAGAAAAATCTAATTGTACTTCATCAAGTACAAAAGATATGTACATGGTAAGTGGAGAAGAAAGGATACTATTTTTTATGGATAAAAACTAGTCTTCAATAGATCAATGTGATCTCGTAATGCAGTTAGGCTAAAGGAGATGAGTGAGTCAAGATCATATCATCTTGTGGTGGCCATATCTATAAGACCGAGTACATTGCAGCTTCTAAGATATCTAATAAGCAGTTAAATGCAATGATTTGTTCCAGATCTTGGAATCACACATGGTGAGAAAAAGTATTATCATAATATACTAGCCAAGATGTCAAGCTATGATATTGGAAAAAAAATTGAGATATACTTAGGATACCATCTCTAGATAAGTTTTAATCAAAGAGATGAGGTCGCTATAGCAGAATAGCCACGTGGCAGAACCGTGGTGGACCCAGTATCTAAGGCCAATACTCTATAGAAACATGATACTTATCATGTGAGTAGCTAACAAGTTTGGTTAGGATGTTGGATCTAGTGCAAGTGGGAGTGTTGAAATAGTTAGTGCCCTAGACCGAACTATAATGTGCTTTTGATTACTGTATCATGTATAGAAATAACTATGCATGATGTCATCTTACCATTATAGTGTAGACTTTTTTGTTTCCACTATTGAAATGGTAATTTCCAAAGATTAATTGTCGTATCAAAATGTTATAGTAGTTCCTAGGATATAATGTGAACCTCTAGATACTATGACATTAATCTTAAATATATGTTCCATGGTCTAGATACATATTACTAATTGGACATAGTAGATGTCTGACCATCAAGTGCTGAGGGCTCATAAGCATTGAGACTTATTCTCATAAAGTTCGCACTTGGCGATTTCTAGTAGTGAGATCATGAGAATGACCCGCCAATAGGAACACAACATGTTTCGGGTGTCAGTGGATGTTCCTATCTATGATCATGTGTAATGATCTCCTGACTTCAAATCATTACCAATGTATGTCATTTGATTGCATACTTTGATTCAAGATGAAAACCATGGCGATGAAGTCATGGTGATGTAGTTTGTGTCAGGTGCGTCATTAGTGGTATGACATTGGTTGAATGGTCAAGAAAGGATTTTTCGCTTCTCGGTTATGGAAGTAATATATCTCTGGACATGTTGATAAGGATGGAAGTACCTTTATAAGACCATGTCCAAGGCGGTCGAGGGTAAATCCATCCAGTTACATCAACAAACTATAAAGAAAGAAAAGGACGATGACACGTGAGTGCGTCCTTCTTTATGAGATATTACAGAAAAAGAGATTATATTACAGTGCGTGTTCATAGGTTGGTTGTTGCTCTTGTGACAATCCTTATTTCTTCAAGGGCCATGATGGTTTGCTAGATCCCGCTCTTGGTCTGTGAATACTATTCAAGGCTGTCGAAATAAGGGCCTAGAGGGTCATAAAAAATAGCGTATTCAAGAATCTTCCCCATTCAGTTGAATAGAAGAATTGGACATGGTGGGCCCCACCACAAGGGTCTGGGAATTGTCCAAAGTTAAAATATCACCAATGCAATAAATAAATTCATATTATTCGAGTTTAGAATAATGAGTATTGAATTTATTTATTAAATATATTTAGGAGTTTTATGTAAATACATGAAAAAATATTAATTGACGAATATTAAATTATTCAAGGATCAATTAATATTTATTGGAGCGACGAGTCAGTTTAATGGCTTAATTATTATCATGTAATAAATTTTAATATATTAAAAGTAAATGATAATAATATTTATGGCTTAGTTTAGTAGTCATAAAATTTCGTTAATAGTGGGTTAAGTATTCGGGGCCAGTGAGGTGATACCGGGTATTTTAATTGAGCATTATAAATAGAAGAGGAGGGGCATTTGCCAAACACTATTCATGGATCTTATCTCTCATCTCTTCTCTCACACATTCTAGAGAGAGATTCTCTAGATCCAAGGAGCTCAGATGGAGCTCTCTCTCGGGCATCGCTAGCGATGCGATGCGGTGGTCGTTGGAGCGTCGAAGGCATCGTCGCAAATCTACGCCAACACCCGGATTACGACAAATGGTGCTCCCGCAGATTCCTTGAAGCACGTGCGGAAGATCTAGAGGAATTCGGCTTCGGAATCTTCGAGTAGCAATCGCAAACGATGAGAAGACGTCGTGTGCGGCTTCAGATTTAAACCAGGTATTTTACGGTTTAATTTTGTGCTTAAAATCCTCCATGCGTGGTCCTTGTCTTTGACCGGACTGCTCTTCACCGATGTCCGCAAGTTTACGTCGAACAATGGTGGAAATATTTTAAAACCCCACCTATTTGGGGCTTCCACTACATGCCCGGTTCCAACACATAAAATTACTTATAATAATTTGATTCCAATAATAAATCACTATGATTTCTTTATATGTGATTCTTATTTATATGTCCTAGGTGAGAATTGCAAAGATAAGAATAATTGAAATAATTAGTTTTGACTATCTTATTTAAATTATAGATGGTGTTTTCGTGCTCAAATGTTTACATTACATTAAACAAGTTATCAAAACCATAATAAATTTAATTCATTTAATTAGAATAATGTGTTATCATTATTACAAATGAAACTTTTACCCTATCTGGGCATGATACATAAATCAAAGTTCTCTTAATTAATGGAATATGATATAAAAATTATAAAAAAAATGAAAATATACTTAGAAAAAGTGGAATCATTATCCCCATTGATAACACACCCTCAATGTCTCTATTCCTACCCCATACTTCCACTTATCCCTTGATTAATTTGCTCCATTCTTTTAGAAATTTTACATTACTAATAATATGTGATTCACATTTAGTATCTAATACAAATGTTTTTTAATTAATGAAATTTATATTTATAACAAACAGTTATTCAGACCTATGAGTATTTTATTTCCTCTTAATTGATTCGATCAGAGTGAATGATTCTATGTCCTCATATATATTTTTCTGCATTGAAAATATATGAAATATTAAAATATATACTACGTCATGTGAATCCTTCTGATACTTTTTTACGAATATTTCCCCACTTTTATGGTAGATGAAAATTTCTCATATGGAATGGGTTTCGCTAGAATCCACACGTTCATCTCTTGTTTGAGAAAAATTATAAAATTAGGATTCAAATCAACCACATTATTACCATGAATTTTTTTTCTCAAGGACTGGTAATATTATTAAATTTGATATTATGTTTAATTAAATGTAAATTTATAACTATTTTTTATCATTATGAGTATCATGTACATTATTATTAAACATGGCCTTTCATTAAATATACTCATACTAGAGTAATATTCTTCAATATTACAGATTCAGTGATCCAAGAACCATATTTCTACATGTCCCAACATAGTCAATCACATCTCTTAAGGATTTTTTATTTTACGAAACAACACTTTTTAAATTTAATCTAATAATAATCATTATTTTTAAGTGAATAACTTATTTATCAATTATTATCATGAATATACTTACTATTATGCCTCTAAGTGTGGATCTTATTTGGTTACCTATTCAGGTATCACCCACAATTTACATAAAGATATGTATTACCCTTTTCACATAAAAAAGATAGACTGTTGATGATCAAATAAGAATGAATCATCTATTTGTTCAATAAACGTCTTGAAAAATGTGATTATTATTGGAATAATTATAATAGTTTCATACTTAATTGGGGACTTTATATTTATCTTCACCCTTAACATTTAATGTTTCACATAGATACCCTTTATGATATATTAAAAATAATGAAATAGTATTTCTCACATATATATTTAATGAAACTCTTTAATATTAAATAACCATATTCATTTATTTTTTTATTACACATAAACTTTTAATACATTAATCACATCCCACACTATATATATATGTCTCCCCATTAATTTTAGTAACATATAATATCCATCATGGTTAAGGGGTTTAATGTAATATAGAATAGGGCATGTTGTATTTCACATATGTGTTGAGTGGAAACCTATTATAGAGAATTAATATTTAGATTATTGATCTAATAATCACTCATTCCATTAATCTTCATCCGAGTCTTAAATGAATTTTAATTAATGTAAATATACAGTATAGTAAAAGACTAATATATAGATTATATATTATATATTTATGAAGAGTGTCTATGATACCATTAAATGGTTTACTAATGATAGTAATCCTTATTACAAAAATAAATTAGAAGTAAAATATATCTATGATCATATAAAAATGGAAATCATTCCTAATAAAAAATATATTAAAAATAACTTTAAACTGGTTTAGAATTTAATAATGAAACATGAATTAAAAAATTCACGTTTCCTTTAATATCCATGAAAAATACTACCGATTAGGAGATCCTTATTCTATCAATGTGATTCTAGTCTCTCCTATAAGGAAGATGATAAAAGAAGGAATGTAATAGATACAAGTGAACACTCAAGATAACCTCTTGAATGAGATAAAAAGGGAGCTATAACTAATGAGGAACAACGGAGATTACTGAGAACCAAATTTATTTCCTCTCAATGGATTTAATCTTACCATACTACTCTTTGATCTTTAAAGGAATAGGAAAATTAAAAATCCTCTGAGGAATCCAAATTCATAGAAGTCCAAAGTAGGTTCAATAATTAGAATCCAATGGTCATTTGGAGAATTAAAGGGACTCTAAAAGTGGGTTAATTCCCAATACACATTTAGAGTTTCAATAATGAACCTTCAAATTAGTTAAAGTTGTAAATACAAGTTCATAAATTGTTTCTTAAGGTGGGATTATGAATTTTACACATGTAATTTTGTTTTGAAACCCAATTATTCAAGCTCAATACCAAATCCCAGTTAAGATTTTCCATTTATCATGTTTATTTTTTAATAATATAAATATCAAAATATTTATATTAAAAAAAAAATTTATTACTTAATTAATATATAATATATGGAAAAAATAAAAATATAATTTCTGTATATAATAAAAATAATTACACATGAACTAATCAAATTAAAAAAACAGCTAATTATAATTATATGTTGTATATAAATAAATAGGAATATCAATCATATTGTTAACTAATAGTGGTATCTAGAAAAATGTCACAACTAGAAAAAAATATAGGGGTCTAGTGTGATATAATCGACCACATAACGATAATCAAACTTATGTTTTCATTGATATCATGATTAAGTATGATACATTTATAATTTCAATACCATATATATAACCTCTTTTATTAATCCCTTGGTTGAAATTATGCTATCTAATTACATCACATGTAATTATATTTCCATATCTGTGAAAAAACATAGTCAAAACTCATTTTATGTTAACAATTTCATAATCCATCATATGGTAAGAAAAATCACATATTGGTTAATAAAATCAGAAAAATTAAAAATTTACATTAGATAGATATAACATTATGAAACATCACAGTTAGAGAAAAAATTTGGAAACCTCAGTTCAGAGGATCCACAATAAATTTTCATTAAATTAACACAAATTACACACATAACACTATACATGTGGTGTACATTAATTTTATTAATTCAAGAAAATGTTCACAAACTCATATCCTATGAGTGGTCAGTTGTATCTTGATACACATGATCTTACTCACACTAATATTGACATTTTACCCAAACATAATATGATTATCATTAATCTCAGTTAACATTATAATAAAAATATTCAATGGGGTTTTTATCATATAATCCCTCATATTTTATTCAGAAAAAAACTAAATTATAATGTCTTTATGTTAATATACATTAATTTTTTACATATATACAAGAAAACAACTCTTAACAGAATTTAGCTAAAAAACACTAACAATGGCTTCCTGAGGTTATGTATTAATGATCGATGATACTCACCTTTATTTTGACATTACTATTTTTCTCTATTTGTTCTTATATATGGCTTATAGAAGTTATTGGTGAATGATTTTTTAGAGTTTTTATTTGAGTTTGGTGGAATATAGGGTTTTTGGATGATTATTTTGAGAAAATGGGTTTTGAAGGTTGATCTTCCACATTTGGTTGTGTGACAATATGATTAAGAGGTCAAGAATGTTTATTCATATTCTCAACTCTTATTTTTAATTTTTATGTGGTTTTAATATTATTTATTATTTATTTGAGAAAGTATATTAAATTAGACTAATTAATGAAAAATAAATTAATTTAATTCAAGGATGGGTATGAGTCAAAATTGTTATATATATATATATATATATATATTTCTATTATTACTTTCACATTTCCCATTGTATTATATTATTTTTTAATATGGAAATGGGTTTCATAGATAATAATTTAATAAAATATTGCAAAAATAAAGTTGATTAATTATTTTTGTGAAAGTGTAATGAGGTTTGAAATATAATGTAGTTTTTAATTATGTATTATTATGATGGTAGTGGTGGTCATTGTATAGTTTATTGATGTGGAGATATTGGGAGGTTAATGTGGTTGAAGTATTTTAGTTTCATGGGATAGAGAAACAAAACAAAATAAATAAATTAATTGAACTTGAGGAAAGAGGATATAATTGTGTTTATAATATTATGAATAAATATTTACTAAATTAATTGATTAATGTGAGGTATAATGTGATTATGTTGTAATGAATTGTAACTGAAGAAACATTATTAATTATTAGTTATCTGAAAGTGAACTGTGAGAATGTAATTAATTTTTGTTAATTAATATTTAATGTGTTTAGATAATGTGAATGCAATGTGGTAATGGATAATAATATGGTTTTGTAATGCTATATGAAATTAGAAAAAGATGTAAAAACCTTAACTTATGAGTTAGTATTTCCCTTTAAATTTATGTACAAAAAATTTAATAATCATGTATATTGAGGTTTTTTTAAAGTTATAAGAATAATTAAGAATGTTTAAAAAGAAAATTTCAGAAGGAGATAGAGTCCCAAATTGTTATAGTTGAACTAAGTTTCCAGAGGTCTGATACGAAGTACTCGATGAAACCACAATTGAAGGAAGTCCATTTTCAGAACAACTAGGTACCCGGTGGTCCTGAAATGAGAACTAGGTAAAGATATACGTGGTTTGTATTATTCAGGGTGAAGTATCATTTTTAAATCTTTATAAAATCACCAAATTACCATTTATTTCTGACTTTACTACCATATATCCATTCCTCTATCTCATGGGATCTCTCATCACCCCTTTTGTATTATATATGTATCCAACAAATGCTTCTCCACTAAGTGGATCTAATTAATCATGAAATCTTATAATGAGCTACGTATGGCCATGGTTCCCTATATTATTTTTAATCATTCTTTTTTTCTTCCAAGAAGACGATTCAATCCCTCATTATCCATATATTAAACTTATGAGATCTTATACTTTTTATTTATTTTCTTTTAGTGAATGTGATATAGGTTTGAGTCCGAATTAATCTAACGTAATCATTAAATTTTTATTTCTATATTTTCCCATCATTAATTTGAATTAGTCTAAATCAACATAAAATCATAACTTAGTTTTGTTAAAGTAATCTGGTGGTGGAATCTTGAAATCCTCAAGACCTAGAAGAATCTTTTATGAATTTATATGAGTAGGTGAATCCCTTATTCCTCTCATACTTGTGGAGATTTATCATGGAAATGGTTTGGGGACCAGTAGGCCAAATGATAATAAAATATTTTAGCTAATGAATAATTTCCAAAATGTTTTTAGGAAATAAACTATTTTATTTGGGTTGATTATATATTTCTTTTCTTTGATGGATTTCCATTCTTGTGAAATTTTATATATTATTACTTATTATTAATTATCCTATCATGTTTATTTCCCATTCATGTTTGATGAGATTTAAAATGGGAGCACTCATTATATATGTTGCTTCTACACTTATTTTACGTTTGTTCTCAGTTCATCCATCATTCATGTTTTCTCATCATCTGATGTATCCTGTTGAGGATGTTGTGGGACAGATTTGCAATTCCCTAACTTGGTATACCCCTATTTTTATGCCTAATTTGACAAGCTATGAGAGTGCACCTCGACCATGTATAACTATTTCTAATCCCACCATATAGGTCATTTGGCCCCAACATGGTACACATTCACATGCACACACATACATGTACATAGTTATATATATATATATATATATATATATATCTGTGTGCATGTCTGTGTGAATGCATAGTATATATAGGTGTGTGAACTAAAACAATTAAATGATGGAACTAGAAGTGTGATTCAGACTCCATGATGACGCCCGAGGAAGGTATATTAGCTATGGACCCTCCTTGTATAGTGATTTTGTGATTATTTATGATATCATTATTAGAAGAATTACAAGATAATATTGATAATATTTTTCATGTACACTTTCGTTTATGATAGGCTGCTGGGCGGTGAGCACCTACTAGGTATGATATACTCACACCCAATATGTTCGCCTATGATAAGTGTGGAATCCCGTTTATTCAAGGTCCTTATATGGGAAATACACTCCATCATGATAACAAGATTTAGTTGGGATCTTGAGCTCAATAATTTTCTTTTGATACCTTCGGTGGATGAGTAGAGTGGACACGTATGGGTTGTATTACAATCTTTACTCGTGAGTTATTTATTATAGAGACTCATTTTTATTAGTTTCACAATACCCATTTGATAGAAATACCCAATACATGTACCATTTTTATATAGTATAACATACTCTTAGTATTTAATGTACACTTTTATGACTTGAGTATATATAATTCATTATCACATCATATGTTCTCCTAGTCAAGTAATTGGTTTTTTTACAAACCCACTTTTTTGGTAAATGGATTGATCATTTTATTATAGCTTAAAGTGATACCTTCCATATTTGTGTTTGGAATTTATGTTATTATTCAATCATATTAATTGGAAAACACAACCTTGAAACTTACGTTATTTGAACCCTGATGTTTTGGTTTTCCTTTTGTAATTAGTAGGTTATCACAAAGTGTTGTAATAGTGTGATCTTGGTGCATTTAGGTAGATTTCATTATAACAAATGTTGTTAATTTTTGGTTATTATGTTGTTTTTTTTGTGGTAGTGGTGGCACTGGTTAGTTTTTTGTAACATTCCAAAGGGTGATGGGTTTTGAGTATAGGGGTGGATTGATAGGGATTGGATCATAGGATGGGCTTGTGTGATTTTTTTCGTCATTGTATTTTTTTGTTATTTCTTACACACCACCACTTGAGTCGTGTTTCTTATCTGAATCATATATTTTGTCACATGAACCACATTAAAACCTAATATCCTAGATGTGGGTGATATATAAGAATGAAAACATACCATTTTCCACACTTCCTTTTGACCATTGTGTAATTATGTGGCTGTTAGAGTGGTTATAGTATGGAGTATAGGTACATGGATATTTTTGAGTTGACTGTTGTATGCAGTTGTGGTGTTATACTATAGTATGATGTTTTTATATATGGATATAGATTTTATTTGTAATATATTGATCTAGGAATCGATTAAAGTGCTAGAATGTTTTCTGTTGGGACTTAAGAGTGATAGTAATGGTGGGGAAGTGGGTATAACATACCTCATTTTCTATATTTTAATTATTTAAAAAATATATTTATTATAGATTTGGAGATAGATCCCATAGATAATTTGGTGGAAATTAACCTAGGATATTATATAGATTGGTTTCACTATTTATTCACTGATGATTTAGTGTGTTTGTTCTATATTTTCCTGATATTTTATAGGTATAAACCTATCAAATATACTTTTCTAATCACTCCTAAATATATATAATATTTTTATAGATTTATGGGATGACATGAGAGATGGATAAACCATAATAACCCTTAATTCTTTTATTGGTTGGTATTGGATTGGTTTTAGTATGAGTTATTTTATTCAAGTTATCTTCATTCATAGATTTTTTTGTATAACCTCACATAAAAATTCTTATTTATGGAATTTTGATTATTTTATTTTATAAATTGTTGTTGTTTGGGGGTTTTCTTATTATCGCATGATAAAAGAGGATATTTCCTCCCATGTCAGGTGTTTTATACCCTTAGGGCCAGTCTACAACTAGTGGCCAACTTTGGGTAGACTTTAGGGGCCACACTTAGCTTCAATAAAAATTATATAATATGTCTAGTGGGAATATTTCATAAACAATTTGCACTAGACATGTGAGTTTTCTTATAAGATGGAGTATGGAGTAAGAATTATTTAATATTTCATTGTTTTGGTGTGGAAACAATTCATTTAAACCTGTTATGTGATGTATGTCTAATAGAATATCTAGGATGTAGAAGGGGACCTATGATTTAACATAATGACCTTGATAGTATACTAAAAGTACTTAAATAAAATTATCCTGATTTAGGTGGAGATACCTCATTGTAAAATATATATCATACTATTTTCTTCATGTGTTTGAATAGGGAAATTCTACGTGATAATAAAATGAATGAAATTAAAACTATTTAAATTAAATTCATATCCTTGGATTAAGTGTTTTTTCTATACTATAGATATGGTTGGTGTATTATAACCATTTATAACAAAGGGTGGAGAAGTGAAATAGGATTCTATGATAGATTATGGATGGGTTAACATTAATGGGAATGATTTACAGTGAAATAATATATGATAGTTTCAATGGAAGTGTATATTTATATATTAAGGTTTTATTATTGCTCAAAATAATGAGTTATGGATTGATGAAATTGATATTTCTTTTAGTTTGATTGGAACTAAGGTGGAATATTATACTTTTCAAGAGATTATTCTCTTGAGAAGTGTAACAAAAAAGTGGGGAACTGTTTATCTCGGTGACTATATGGAGTATAAGGTAACATGGATAGATTTAGATGATATCACTAAACCATTTTCTTAAATTTATATTTAATATAGTTCATGAGTATAATTTTTTCACTCCCTACAGTGAAGATCAAGTGTGTAGAAATATAGAGTATAAATCATGAACCTTAATATCTAATCTCTTGAATTTTTCATAATGATAATCCATTGAAATAGAATGTTGAGGCATATTTACATCAATATACCAAACCTTTGATTAGTCATTATATGTTTTTGAAAAAAAAGAATTTGTATACAAGAGTTTAAGTGATTGAGTAGTTGAAAGCATGAATAGATTATCACCATGATGAAAGTCATAAAAACTTTCCAAGAGGTGAATCTGTGGAGAGAGGATTTCACTTCTTAGTAAAGATAATGTTTTTTCTCTTGATAATTCACTAATGTCCCCATTTCTCGAATTTATTTAAAATTTTCAGATCTCGGACATCCATCGGTTACTCTAGCATGGTTTTTTATTTTACTAGAAAAATAATTGAAAGTTAATGTTTGTAACTTTTCTTAATTTTGGATATGGAGATAATAGTGTGGTAGTGGATAGACCTTTACAGTTCTATAAAATACCAGGTCTTACGTTTTTGTAATTTCAAGAGATGATGGAATAGGTAGAGGAAAAACCTGAGATATTCCCCACCTTTAGGTACCTCATGTGAATAATGTCCATTGTGGTAGACATCATAAGGGGAATCAAGGTAAATTTGTAGCACAAAAACCTGTTTATTCTATATAATTTACATCGATTAGAGGGATCTTTATATTTTGAGGTACCATCTATTTATATTTTACCCTAGATTATACTTTTATCACATGAGATATGAACATTTTCATTTAACCTTCCTCAGTCAAAGTGTGAGGAATTATAAAGGGATGGCTTCTTATAACCTTTGTGTTATCAATGCCCATTGGTGATCAGTCTAGTTTGGAAAAGGTGTATTATAGTGTGAGCTGATAATGGTGTGACATATGCTAATATGTGAGTTTTTATTTCTTGTATTTAACCATATGATTTCACTATTATCATGGATGGGTTATATCCCATATAATAAATCATTATTTTTTATTAGATGATAGTGATTTTATATGATATATAATTTTAAATGGTAATGTTTCTTGGTTATTGTAACCATCAGGTGGTTTGTAATCATTTTGAGCCTATTAAAATTCAGTTAGTAGAATTGAAGTTGAGTTTGGAAGAGGTGATGTCGAAGGAGTTTCTAAGTGTCCTGGAAGAATTTAAAAATGGTATTCTAGAAGAGTTTATAGAACCACCCTCCTGACATGTGATTTTGCGTGTTATAGAATTAGAACATGAAAATTCCTTGACATGTATATATTATTTTAGGATTAAACCTATGAAGTTGTGGGAGCTAGAAATTAATATTTATTATATATTATATAATTCTTTAATCTAGCATTGTTTATTTCTGTGTGGGTCTATAGTGTGTTTCAAAATAAGGTGGAAGATATACTAATGGTTTAAATTTATTATTAATGTCCAAACTAGGTGAAAATAAAAACTACTATCCACTATAAGACATTGGTGATATTTATGATCATTTGTAGGGAAATATTTAGTTCACGAAGAATGATTTGTGGTCATGATATCACTAGGCGAGGTTAAAAATGGTAGAAATTCTAAGGGCCTCTATTAGGTGTCCCTATTAGGTCTTTCAGTTCATTGTGATTCCATTCAGTGTAACAAGATATATAAAAATATTCATCAGATTGATGTATTAGGTTTTGTTGGAGTTATTGTAATAGTTCATAGTGGTGTTCATCATTGATATCTTAGTGTTTCTGAGGATAGAGGAAGTGTGTACTGAGAATTTGGTGGATATTTTATAGATCCTTTAGATATTTCATTTGAATTAAAATCTATCCATGATTCTATTTTGGATGCATTTTATTCACTTCCTTAGACTTGCTATTATAAAATAGATTATAACTATTATTCCTTAGAAGATTAAGGTAGTTAATTTATTAGAAATCAACCATGTACACTATAGAGGTTCATAGTATTTTTTCAAAAATTCAGAATATGAAAGGTGATTAATATCCAATTTATCCTTAATCATGGAAACAGTAATAGATTTGAATGGGCTGGATTAAATTTTTTTACAGACAACTCAAAATTAGCATAAGTCTTTGTTTTTGAAGTAGAAGATGATCAGTGATCCTATCCTTATATTACCTAATAATAGAGTCACATTGATATATGTTTTGAAGATTGTATTATTTGTTTGGGTGGAATTTTTATACAATATAGTGTAAAGATATATTTTGGGTATCAATAGTTATATCTCAACAATATAATTTTTCAACTTATGATAATGAGATTATATAGGTAGAGTTTCTTTGATTCTGTGGTGGAATTCACTTGTCCAAGAGTAATTTTCAATATTCCCTGATCACTAATGTCTATCTTTTATATTCAATTAGTGATATTTCAATTTTAATCAATAGAGATAGGTGGATTTATTATAGTCTTTTAATTTTGAGATGTATTATACTCCATAAAATGAAAATATGGTAGTTTATATTTCTTGTAGTAAGATTAATGGTGTTGTTTCTCAAGAGACTATAGACAATTTGATCCTGATAGAGGAATAAACCAAATTTTATCAAAATATGGTGGATGAAAGTGGTGGAGAATAATTATATCAGATGACGAAACACTCTCCTTTATTTTAATAGGTATATAAGTCTCATTGGATAGATCATGAGGGGTAAGTATAGAGAAATTATATTATTAATATATATTGTATTGAAGGATGATTTGATGACCATAATCATTAGATGCTATTTCATGGGATGTTTTTTTCTTGACTACCTTTAGTAGTTTATTCAAGAATTAATATGAGTTATCATGCTTCAAAGGAGAAATTATGGTGGCATGGTATAAAGGTTTTTATAGTGGGGGGGGATTCATATATTTATGCATGGTCTGTCGCTATGTTAAGGTGAAGAATTGAGTTCTATTAAGACCCTTGAAACCATTATTGGTTACGAATTGGAAATGATAAGATATATTAACTGGTTTTTAATGGTTTAACTTTGAGAATTATGATGATATGAATCAATTTTTTCCTCTAAGACCTATCATGGATCCAACCTCATCTTCCACTCTTTTCAATAATGAGTCCAAAAACTAATTTGAAAATATTTTGAGGTCAATAAATTCATTTCCTAAAAATTGAATATCACCATTTCATTAATTTAATTCACCTGTATAAATGTTGATAAACTTATCCAAAGTATCCTTTAATTACTTATAAACCATCGCCATAGTTCATTATTGTATTACAAGGATCCTCCTAAATTATTTGAAACCTTAAACTTAGTGATCATATAAAATTATTCTTCATGGGATTTTCATATATATTTTTCCTAATACATATTTTAAATAAAAAATAGAAATGTATTCTTTCATTATAATAGATCATAAATAATATTTCATTCTATACTAAAATATCTAAATTTTCTTCTAATTAAACATAAGAATTATCTTATGAAAAGATGATATATACATTATGTTGAAAATAAGAACCATTGACGACAAATAGATATCGAGATATTATAATAATGGCTATAATAACAATAGTTATAAGTAATTGAATAGAGATGATATTGATGGTGGCCTATGAGGGGGGGGGGTGAGGGTGAATATAGACAAAAAAATTTCAATCACTATTTTTTTAGTGTTGATTTATATATTAATATTTTCTCTCTGAAAAAATAAATAACTTCCTCCACATATTTAGTTAATATTGAATAATGAAGCTAATCACACACATGGAATAACATGGTTTACATAATCCACTGTAATTGGGATATTCCAATGTTTTATTTATGTATCTATTTTATTCATAGATTGAAATATTAGTTTTTTGACTATAAGTATAAGATTGTGGAAAGACTCAATATCAATCTCAAAACAACCAATGAATATATATTTATTATCATACAAACCTATATTTAAAAGGATTGGAAATAATGTGAAAAAAACAACATAGAAATGGGGATCGAATCAATTCGACTGCAATTTTATCGATATTTATCTTCTCATATCCTTGAAAACTGAAGTATTCCTAGGGTGAATCTAGATACACTACAGGGGATGTAAATAAATGTTTCACTCAACCACAAAAAAAATAAATTCAAACAAAAAATTTGGTATCACTAGTTAGAATGAATAATATTAAAATTTTTTAAACCAATCACAATTAATCATAATTTAAAAACATCTAATACATAGATAACAAGATGTTTTAAAAGGTTCAACCCTCATTAAAAGTGTATAATCTTTTGTATGGATAAAATCACACATTTGTTAATATAAAATTTCATAAAATTATATTTAAATTAAAGGCTAAATTTTTCTAAAAAATATTATAATAATATCCCCATATCACATATTGATGAATATACAAAGTATAATTGTCTATATAAGAAAGAAAGAGTTTAGTATGTGTTGACATAATAACCATATATATAACAACCCCATTATTTTTATTACATTCATACATGATTTAATTATATAATATTACACTTAATAAAACCAGAAATATTGAGAAGTATATTGTATTTTGGAATTAGATACATTATATATCAACTTGAAACATGAAATACAACATCTTTATTGAAAACATCCTTTACAAGACCACCACATTCCTTCGTACATAACATTTCATAGGATAACCTAGGGATGTACATAATAAAGGGGTGAGATATAAATCCTAGTAAGGGAGTAAATATGGAATAACATGAAGATATTAACACAAGTTAGTCAAGTAATGTTAATGAGGCATAAAATAATATTACTCATAAATCATGGGATAACATGATATTCATAACATGTAAATGTGGAAACAACTTAAAACACTACATCATAGGTCAATGCTAAACTGCCAATGAATAATTATTGAAAAAGTCCCCTCAAAGAATCTGGTAAACCACTGCCCCAAAATAATTTATCACGATTCTAATCATTATCCAATGCATTGGAGTACTATATAATTCTGGGCACACCAGTCACTTTCATTTCATTCTCATGCTTAAGTGTTCCCTATAGATCTTAAAACATGGATTAATTCATCATAATACATTATTCAAAGATCAAGGGTGGTGGAATAAATATATATAAGTACTCAATAAAATGTTATATATTTCTAAAAGTGAACACCCTTTATAGGGACTGGGTATGGTATTCCCTAAGTAATTGTTTTGGAATGGAAATTCGTGGTGAAATTTCGGCAGCCTAACGACGTGATGTTAAAAATAATAAAATGGGTTTATAAGAGAGAAAGTGGTATCTAATAATATATACATGAAATGGAATGTTATATGGTCATATAATTAAATTTTCCAAAAATGAAATTTTTAAATAAGAGGCATAAACAAATTAAGAATCTTGAAGAAAGAGGGGAAATGAAATAACTCTTACGGAATTTCGGCACTGTAAAAGGTGTACATGGTAGGGAGTAATGAGAGAAAAGGGATATTTATTTATTTAAAAATAATGAGTGATGTATTGGAGAGTAATGAAAACATAACCCATCATTTTTAATTTTGAAAACAATGTAACAATATAAGGAAACAAGTATAAGAAAATGAGAAAGGAGGGAACCCATGATAGAGTGTGTGACTTAAAAAGCATGAAGATGGGATTATTGAGAGATTGGGGTGCCTTGGGAAGATTATAGAGAGGGGTGGATAGAGTAATTATGCACTATAAGTATTTTTATTTAAGAGAAGTGGGAGCTTGGGTGTGTTTATATTGGAAATGAGAGGGGAATTATTTAATATTTCACAAACATAGGTTTTGGAATCTATATAATTAAATATTCAATACCACAAACCTTCCCATGGTTTTCCAATGATTTTATCAAAATTTGAGTGAAGAAAATATTTTATAAGTCCATGGTCAGATGATATTAAAATATCATCCTTTCTTATGTGGTGATGGGTCACATTATTAAAGATATGAACTTAAAATATATTATACATTTTGGAGGATTCGCAAAGGATTTATAAAATAATTAAAACAAATATAAAATAAATTTATTTTTAAGGTACAAGTAATATTTTCTTGAAGATCCCATTTATTGATTTTATTACATCACTATTAGTACATTATAGTGTCATGAAACACACTATATATTTCTATGGTATTTAATTTTTACCCAAAAATTCGACTGTCTCAAAAAATTAGGAAAAATTAACCATTGGAGAATTTAGACACCCTAATTCCAAATATAATTTTTATTTTATCCAAATAATTTTCTAAATATTTCAATTTTCACTTAAAAAACGATATTCATTGAAAATTGATGGGTTTTGAAAAAAGAATTTTTATACCATAATAAAAATTTCTTTTGGACTAAAAAAATTTATATGATCATTTATATTTAATAAAAGTAATTTGATAATAATATTTTATTAAAATATTATTTATTAATTCATAAAAATATATTTCTTAATTAAATTTAAACATTAACGGAAAATACAATTTGTTCTTTAAATATAATAATAAAATGTAACTATATTCAATATCCAATACCGAAATAATGTACATAATCATAATGTTAGGGTCTTGATACATATCCATTTATTACACCATTATAAACCCTAATAGTATGGTGTGTGTTGGTGGGGCTTTCATGGGGTTGTTTAGTGAACATGGTTTGGGCATTGATCTCTATGATCTTGAACTTCTACCATAAATAGTTTCACTCATGATTATGTTTTTGGATCTTGGCTTTGGATTGGTCTAGGTAAAATCCAAAAAATGCTATATCCCTTGGAAGCTTGGATAAATGTTCTTCATAGGGAACAATCCTACTCGTTGAGTCCATCACCTCCATTTTCTATGTCGAAAGGATTTGTTAAAACCCAATCTTTATGCTAGTCATGTGATCACTATTCAAAAACTATATAATCAACCTTAAACATGCTTGATTTTCATTTGAATCTAATTGGATATAATTAAATAAATGTTGTGTATCTGTTTTCTATATACATTTTTAAACAATAATATATTTAACTAAATCAAATGTGAAATTTAATTTATAATAGTTTACGTATTATAATCTCCCCCCTTAAGAAATGTTTCCCTTTAAATTTTCATCTCCAAAATTCAAAAAATGGGGGTATCTCTATTTAATCACCTCTTCTGATTCGCACGTTGCATCTTCAAACATGTGGTTTCTATACAACACTTTGACTAGGTTAATTGTCTTATTCCGTAGAACATTGTCTCTATGATCTAAGATCTTCGCTGGATTCCCCTCTAAAGAGAGGTCATTATACAATGGTACCACATTTGGATTGAGTAAATGAGAGGGTACTGGTATGTACATTCTCAAGAGGGACACATGGAATACATCATGTACATAAGATATGTTAGGTGTGAGTTCTAGTTGGTAATCCACCTCTCTGATGCGATCAAGGACATCAAAGCGTCCGATTTATCCTGGAATAAGCTTTCCCTTATTCCGAAATGTAATTAGTTTTTTTCCATGGAGATGTGAAGTGGAATACTATGTCTCCAACATAAAAATCATGGTATCATGTATGATTTTTATCATAAATTTTTTGTAGACTCTGAGTAGCCATGATGTACTGTTGAATGTTATTAACCTTCTCCACCATTTTCTCAACCATTTCAGGACATAGAAGTTTCTGTTCACTAACTTCACCCCATTATGTAGGTGTTCTGTACCTCTTCACCTAAAGGGCTTCATATGAGACATTTGAATGATTAAGTGTAAACTATTTTCTTAAGAGAACTCAACGAGAGGAAGATGTTGATCTCATCCTCCTTTAAAGTTCATTGAGAATGTTCTCAACTTGTCCTCAAGTTTCTAAACTGTCCTCTTAGAATGGAAATTAGTTTGAGGTTGATAGGTTGTGATGATGTTTAACACAATATTCACATCATGTTAGAGGCTCTTCCAGATCATAGAGGTGAATCTTAGATCTCAATTGGAAACAATCGATAGTGGTACACTAGGCAGTATCACCACTTCTCTGATGTATATCCTTGAAAATTCATCCAATGATAAAATCCAATCGAAGCATAATGAAGTGTTCAATATTTGTAAGATGATCCACTATAAACCAAATATCATTTCTTCTTCTAGATTTCTTAGGAATCCCAGTGAAAAAGTCCATGGTGATGTTTTCCCATTTCCATGTAGGCATGGGTAATGGTTGCATCACCCCCTTATATTTTTTCCTTTTCCCCTTCACTTTCTGACATACTAGACATATTGTTGTATATTATCCAATATTCTTCTTTATATTATCCCACCAGTAGTTTTCTTGGAGATCTTGATACATATTTGTGCTTCCATGGTGGATATAGAAGGTTGAGCTATGTGCATTATCCAACAACCCCTTCATTAACTCAGGATTTGTTGGTACACATTGTCTTGACCCAAATATTACAACACCATGTTCATTAATAATGAACTACAAGGATTTTACATTTCTAATAGTTTACACTTTATTCTAAATTCTCACATCATATTTTTGAGAACACTTTAACCTTTACTGATAGACGGTTGAGCAGTATTTTTTGAAAGGATTGATGATATTACTTCCTTTATGATTCCTTTGTACATCATCTCCAAGTCCAAGAGATATAATCCTTAACAATTCTCATCAATGACAGAGTTTCCAAATCATTTTTACATAGAGCATCTTCTACATTATTCACTTATCCAAAATAATAATGAATCAAGCAGTCATAGTCTTCGACCAGCTCTAACAATATTTATTGGAACATACTGAACACTTTCTATGTAAATATATACTTGAGGACTTTGTGATCTATATATATTTATCACTTCTCCCAAAGAGGTAATGTCTTCAAATTTTCAAAGAGAAGACCACTACAACCAACTCCAAATCATGTGTTGGATAGTTTTTCTTATAAAATATAAACTACCTTGAAACATAGGCAATGACTTTGTCATTTTTAGTCAACACACATCCCATACCCTTATTTGAAGCATCAATGAATACCACAAAATTCCCTCCACTATTTTGTAGTGTGAGCACATGCATAGTGATAATATTCCTTCTATACTCCTTGAAGCTCTCTTCACATTCATCATTCCGTGAAAACATGTCTCCCTTCTGAGTTATATTGGTTAGGGGGTTTTACAATCACATCAAATTTGTCAAAAATAGATGATAATACCAGGATAATCGAAGCAAAACAAAGGATATTTTTCACAGATGTTTTCTTGGGCCATCTTAAATTGCCTCAGTATTTTAATGGTCCATATATATCCCATTTCTTATGATAATATGCACCATGAAGGAGACATCCTTCAATCAGAAGTCTCATTTGCTGTATTTGGCATAATAATTTTTCTTTCGCATGGTCTTTATCATAGTACATGAATTATCCTCATGATCTTTCTTACTTTTGGATTATATTAGAATATTATCAATAAAGACTACCACAAATTTGTCAAGGTGATATCTAAATACACTATTCAGGAAGTCCATGAATATTTATAGGGAAATATTGAGTCTGAAAGGAATTAATGTTAATTCATTGTTCCCATACCTTTCATGAAAAGTAGTCTTTGGAGATATCTTCCTTCCTTACACTGAATTGGTAATATACTAACCGAATATCCACCTTGGATAAGTATTGTTCTCCCTGTAGATGATCTAAAAAGTCATCAATTTGTGGAAAAGTATACTTTTTCTTTATCGTGATTTTTTGAGCTCACGATTATTAATGAAAAGGTGCATTGAACCAACCTTATTATTAATGAAGATGATAGGTGCACCCCATTTTGAATCACTTGGGAATATAATACCATTCTCTAGATTCTTCTATAGTAGTTTATTTAGCTCTAAAGTTACCCAAAAAGAATTCTATACTAAGACTTGGAAATTGGAAACACCCTAGGTATAAGATCAATCTGGAATTCAACATCTATGATACGAGGAAGACTAGGAAATTCCTCATGAAACACATTAATGAATTCCCTAAAATTAAGAATTTATTAGAGGATGGATCCTTCCTTATAATTAATCATCCGAACAAGATACACATTCTCACATGGAAGTAATATCCATTCATGTAATGATAGTGCTAAAGAATATATATCCTCTTCCTTTCACTTATATAGATTCAGGGGTTGATTTTCCATATGGAGGGTGATTTCCATCCCACGTAAATTTATGTAGGATATATATTGGGAAATCCAAGACGTGTGAATAATTACAACAAATTCAATTAAGGTAAGCATGATAGGGTTCACCAGGAAGTTAAATCCAAAAAATTGTGATATGTGAGGAGTTATACACATGTAATGCTATAATTTCCTCATTTTCCATTTTCACCAAAATCTCTAGTTCCATTATCTATTATGGTGTTTGGATAGTTCTACTAAACTTTAAGGATATAAAATAATGTGTAGAACCTATAATAAAATATTATGTTCTCTATTTTTATATGAATAACTAGCGTACCCATCACCAATTCATTTTCGAGATTCACTTTGGTGGTAGTGATGGTAAATGATCATCCTTACTCCCATGGAGGTTGTTGGTTTCCTCCAAAAAAAACCTTGGATTAGTGAATTGGTTTGGGAAATTCCATGGTTCCTTTCATTTATAGAAATGAAAAATGTGTTGATGGTTTACCAAAGCATTCCTTTCATCCTTCGCAATATTGTGCTTTTCATTCCTGCAATCACTGGATTGGTTCCCTTCCTTCTCACACCTAAATCATTTTCTAATCCCCTTACAAAAATTTCTTCAGTGTTTGTTTGAAAAACATTGGAAAGTATGTTGTTGAATTTTCCTGGCACCATTAGATCCCTCAATCAGACTACCAGAATTTGACTCCACCTTACGCTTCTTATCCTCATGATTCCCCTGAGATTTACCAATACCTATTTTGACATTGAGGGAACATCATACAATTTTTTCATATCTATCAATGTCATAGATCTCTAGGTATTTCAATTGGATAGGTTTTAGGCCACCTAATAATTGGTCATCATTTCATTCTGGGGTAATGATAAAGATGGTGGTGTATACTGCAAGCCTTGAGAAGTTTTCCTCATAAACTCTGATGGTATTGCCATCTTTTTTATTTAGGGAAAAGAATTCCCTTTCCAACATAATTAGGAGGGTGCAGGGAAAATATTTATCAAAAGGAATTTTCCATAAATCCTTTCATACCATCACCTCGACCTCTTCCTCAGGATTTTTATTTTTTATCAATGTCCACCATTGATCAGGTTTACCCTCTATATGATAAGCATCCAGAAGAACATTATCTTGTTCAGAGTATTGAAGTATGAAGAAAATCTTCTCAATAGAGTAGACCAATTTTTTTGGCAATTGAGGAATCCAATGATCCATTGAATGTATGAGGCCTTTGTCTTATGAAACTATCAATTGTGACTTGTTCATTCTTAGTGGTGGATGGATGTTCCTCTTGATCCAAATTTCAATTGAAATCCCGAGTAAACTGATAGATAATTGTGAAAATGTTTGTGATTCCATCTCCCATTAGATGTGACATCTAAGTAGGGAATACATTACATTGATATTTACATCAGTTCTGATTCCTCCCATTACTATCCCTTGGATAGAATAAAAGGAAAATTAGGGGTAAGTATTTTTAAACAATTAAACACATAAATAGAAATCCAAATACATTAATGGGATAAATAATAAATAACATTTATTTCTTTCACTTATGAATTTATAGGCTTCAATCTAAGTTATCCATGATCTGTTTCCTAACATATATTCCTATGGGATTTTTCTGTTCCCATAATAATGGTTTGTACTAAGATTACGAATTTACCCAAGCATATCTCCCTAGAGTGTAATAATTATAGTGTATCAAGGCATGTTTCTGTTCACCAGTTCCCATTTTAATCTAGTTCAAAGCGGTGTTTTCAGGGTTTACCCTCAGATACATCTGTTCCAGATCCCTATCCCCTTGTTTATATCTAGAAAAGGATTTATTCTCTTGATAAAAAACATAATTTTTACTCACCAAGATTTAGGGATGTTTTTCTTATACTTATACTTATCCATAAGGCTTTCATTATATTTTTCTAATCCTAATCCCAAATATAACTATACATTCCTCTAATACCAACTAGAACAACTTTGTTACTTTTATTACATTAATACATGATTTAATTACATAATTTTACAATTATTAAAAATCAATAGATTTAGATGTCGAGTGTATTTGGGAATTTGATACATTAAACAAAAAATTGAAACATGAAATATAATATCTTTATTGATAACTTCTTTTACATGACCAAAAAATTCCTTCGTACTTAACATTGCATGGGATAAATAGAGGACATACATAAGAAAGGGGTCAGATTTAAAAACCAATAAGAGAGAAAACATGGAATAACATAAATATAGTAATACTTGTTAGGAAAGGCATATTAATGAGGAATAATGGAACATTAATAATAAAATCATGAGATAACATGATATTCATGACACAGAAATATGGAAACAAATTTAAACACCGCATCATAGGTCAAGGATAAACATCCAAGGCATAATATTAGAAAAATTATGAAAAATGAATCAGGTAAAAACCTATCCCAACATGACATATCATGATAAAAAATATTACCAAATTCATTGGAACACTATATAATTATGGGTGCAGTTGTCACGTTCATTTTATTCTCATGCTTAAGAGTTCCCCATAGATATTAAAACATGGATTCATTCATCAACATAATTTACTCCATGATCAAGTGGTGTAGAATACATACATGTTGTTACTCAATAAAAAGGTGTTTGTTTATAAAAGTAAACACCATTTAGAGGTAATTGGTATAGTATTAACTACATAATTGTTTTGGGAAGGAAATTTGTGGTGTAATTTCGGCTGCCTAACGACATGACATAAAAATTCATAAAAAGGGACGATGAAAGGTAATGTGGTCTATAATAATATATACCTCTAGTTTAATGTAATAGGGTCATATAAATACTTTTACCAATATATAGAATTTGAAAAAACATGTCATAACAAAGTAAAGACACATGAAGAAAGAGGAGAAATGGAAAAACTCTTATGAAATTTCAGTATGGTAACAACTGTATGTGGGAGCGATTAATGAGAGAAAGGCGTCTCTTCATTAAAAAACAATAAGGGAAGTATGGGGGAGGTTAAAAGACATACCCCATAATTTTCAATTGAAATTAAAATGGTGTGACAATATATGGAAACATGGATAAAAAAATGAGAAAAAATGGAACCCTTACGTGAGTGTGTGACTTCAGAAGCATGAAGAGGGGATTCTTGGAAGATTGGGGCACCTTGGGAGGATTATTTAGAGGAAAGTATAGATTAAAGACCTGATAAAATTTTCTTTAGTGAAGGTGAAACGCCCCAACCCTAGTTACCCAGAGTTGGTGCACTATTACATAACATTGGCATGATCACAAGGAAATCATGTCTCGAAAGACCGATCTGTTTAGTATTATTGGAAGCAGGATTCATACCTAAGTTTAACTTTACAACTTGAAAAGAAATACAACAAGAATTAATTCCATTTGAAACATCCAAGATGCCTAGATAATTCCAACCAGTCACTCATAACTAACTTATTCATATCTTGGGAAAATGAAACAAATGAAAGGGGTGGGCTCAAACGCTCAATATGGGTAAGAAATACAGTGGAAGATAACATAAATATTTAGCATAGTGAATAATTGAAACCACATTCCTTTACCAATAATAAACATGAATAATTTTGTTGAAGGAATATTAGATGAGAAAATAATTCCATAATAAAACATAATCATGGGTATTCTACTAGTCGAATGACCACATAAACCATCAATATTATTTTCATAATGAGGGAATGTATAATGTCAGACATTATGAAACATTTTGTGAAGGCCTTATACAAGACGTCTAAAAATGATCAATTCCTAGGCCAAAACCATTTATCAAAATTGGTAAAGGTCGCAACCAATTTTATGTCTAGTTGTCTCATGATACCTATCGATGCATTGAGGATCTGTAACGTGCTCCACCCGTCACTTACTAAGTCCAATACATTCCTCATATGAAAAAGTTTAAACATATCATAAACATTCATATTAAAACTAGCAAAATAAATGTTAACACATTAACTATAAACCATGAAGGGTATAAAAACAACACATACACAGTCAATCATATCACAAAACCTTCAATAGAATATGGATTTTTTTGTATCATATCAAATCAACTTCAAATAAACTTGAAATCCATCAAAGGATGTTGACATAGATGGAATAAAAACCCTTTTTAGAGAAGTATCTATTTCTATTTCGAAATAATTTAAGATTCAAATAATTATAATGAAAAAATGTATTTTGAAAATATTCTTATAATCTTGTAAGAGAAGCTTTGATGATGTTATAACAGTGGAAAATAGCCGCACCCGCCGTATAATTTTAAAAAAACATTCTTACCTTAAATTTGTCCAAAAGGTCAAAAAGTACCTTGTTTGGAAAATGATGGAATGATTCCTTTCAAAACAAATAAGGGTATAAATGACTTTAACCCATTTTTTAGTAAATAGTACAAATGTTTTGAAATACATTTTTAAGAAACATGGACGTGGATGATAAAGAGGTCCTAGTATATAATTAAGTATAAACAACCTCAGATAATGAAGAGATTGTAGAATTAACCCTTACCTTGTACCTTTACTTGGTAGATGGTAGTTTAACCTCCACTATAATGGAGAAATAATTGTTATCAAATTATACAAGAATCATAAACATTAATATGATATCATATATGATCTTTTAATATGGATTTGTTAAGAATATCTTAGTATTATTATCGTTTCAGGTGTTAAATGATTCGTTTTCCTTTATATTATTGTTATGTGAGTCATATTCATTATGTATGGGATGTATCATATTCATATCCATAATGATATAAATTCTTTAAACATTATTTTTAATCATTAATATAAATTAGTCTTGAATGCATAAGATGGGGAATGAATCTCATCGCGTTCGTTGAGATGGTAATCCGTACATACGCACGAGCGACAATATCATTATTTTGATATTAAAATAATATATAATTGGATATTATATCATATATAAATAATAATTATCATTTCATATTCATTATTTACATCAATTACACATCATTATTATACCCATCCAAATATTAATGTATTGAATAACAATTACACCACGACATGGAGAAGGTAAGCCGTACGTACGCACGTATGGTGACATGTCATTAAAAGGATGGATAGAATAATGAATATGGATGTAATATATTTATAATAACATCAAATTATATAGAATATACTGGATTTATTATTTTGGAATGGAAATAACTAAGAAATAATAAGTGGAAGAAGAAAAGAACTTGAAAGAGTGTGGTTAAATTATTACCTCTTTTTCGAGTTCCTCATTTTGATTTGATCAAAATGGCTCCTTAATTTGGATTTTTGACAAAAGTAAGGCCTCTAGGATGAAGTGAGGGAAGTATAGATGATATTTGGGAAGGTTTTGGCTGAGCCAAAAGTATTTGAAGGTGTGAATTAGAGAGAAGGGGGAGTTCCCTTTTATAAGAGGGGTGAGGGGCACCTTAGGAAAAGATAAAAATATTTTTTTATAATAAAATAATTTTCGGATTATAATGTCTAAAAAATGGATTATTTAAATTATAAGGTGGTAATGGGTCTAAAACCACTCAACCAATAGGTTTTAGACTGGTTTGGGTCACTATATTATCCTTAACATTTAGATTTAACTCTTAGGTAAATAGTTTGACATTTACCATGTCTCATTGTATTTTTATAGTATATGGTTAATAAAAATACTATATACTTTCAAGGGAACCCCAAGTGATTAATTAATGATAAAGGTATCATTATATAAGTACTTTTTCTGAACCTTATATTTTTAGGAAAAGAATATCAATTAATAATATAATATTTGTTTTAAAAACTCTTTTATGTCAATTTGGACACTATTGGGTATTTTGCTTTTTCTAAATTCATAACAGAATTATTACTTAGAAAAAATTCATCTAACCAACCCTAATATGTCATTTTAACCTAGAAAATTAGTTTGATTCCAAAAAATTCTCAAATTACATTTATTTTGTTATTTAAAATATCAATTAATTTAATATGTCATTAATAAGGTAATTACTGCATCACCATTATGTCAAAAATAAATTAAATTATTTAATATCTAAAAATTGTAAATAAAATTCTATTATTTAGGAATTTTATTATATTTATAATTAATATTTATAATCTAATTTATATTATGTATAATCCTATCTTAAAAATGTTTTTGTTATTAAAATTTGATTTTATCTCTTTTAACTCTTCTTTGAATTAAATAATAATAAATGTCATAATCTAATACATGTGGACCAAAGAGGTTCATATATTATTCCTAAGGTTGTTTTTGGTCTCATTATACTTATCCAATAGAATGACGACATGTGTTAGGGTAATAATAATATCATTTTACCCTTATTTACTTTTAATCGTGGTAAATAAAAGTAAAAAGTTACTATTCACCAAAAATTATTTGTATCTTATTGAACAAAATTTTACTCCTTTATATTTACCTTACCTCTTGGAGTTTCCAAATTACACTTAAAAATGTGATAATATTATGTTTTATGTGAATTCGAAAATTCTCCTAGGAGATAGGTAAAAGACGGTGAAAAGTTCAATAAACTTTTTATATATCTAAAATTATTATAAAATGACTCCAATGAATTACATTGAACTTATATAGATATTATATATCTATTTTGACCCAAAATTAATTTAAATAAAAGAAATAATTATTTAAATAAAAATTTGGTTTTAAACTATAACTCAGTGGTTTTCACTATTCATCAAAAATTGAAAGTTTTCAGAAAAATACCATAAGTTCACCCTAAGCTAATTTTGATATTTTGAATCCAAAAATGAAGTCCATTTTGAAAGATAAAATTTATAAAATTTCAAAAATTTGGTATTACTATTCACAACGGCTAGTTTGATTGGTTGTGGTGTGTGTTAGAACTTGAAGTTGTGTACAACACAGGCTACTATATTTTTCAAAGAGAAGCGTACCATGGAAGCGAGGGGTGTTACATTCTCCCCTAATTCAAATAATTTCATCCTCTAAATTTCTAAAATATTACTGCATAAAAATACTTGGGTGGTTCTTCATCATAAGTTCTCGGGGTTAACACGTTGCCTCTTCCATCTTATGGTTTCTCCACATCACTTTTACCAAACCAGTCGTCCGGTTTCTCATCACTTGTTCTCTTGTATCAAGAACCTGGACCGACTCTTTGCAATAATACAAATCTGGTTCCCGTTCTAATTCATCATAGATAAGTACATGCGTTTGGTCAGGCGTGTATTTTCTCAATAGTGATACGTGGAATACATCGTGAACTTTGGAGAGACTTAGCGGCATTCCCAAATAGTAATCTATATCCCCAATTAGTTCTAGAATTTCAAAATGTCCGATGTTCCTAGGACTCAATTTACCCTTCTTATCGAAATGTATAACACCCTTCCATGGTGATACCTCAAGAAAACATGATCACCTACCTGAAATTCCAAATCCTTCCTTCGGTTATCGCCATAGTTCTTCTGCCTACTTTGAGCTGCTTTGATGTGGTTTTTGATTAAATTAACCATTTACATCATTTCCTCAACCAGTTCTGGGCCTATGAGTTTTCTTTTACCAACATCATCCAAATATGTTGGTCTGCGACATCTCTTTTCGTATAACGGTTCATACGGTGCCATCCAAATACTGGAATGGAAGCTATTGTTATAGGAAAATTATACCAGAGGTAAATATTGATCCCACATACCTTGAAAGTTATGTGATCATGATCTCGACATGTCTTCTAAGCTTTGAATAGTTCATTCTGATTGTCTATCAGTTTTTGGGTGGTAGGAAATGCTCAAACGAAGTTCAGTATCGAGGGATTTGTGAATACTATTCCATAATCTTGATGTAAAACGTGGACCATGATCAGAAACAATCGATAGTGGTACTCGATGAGGTCTAACAACTTCATTAATATATAGAATTTCCAATCATTCAAGTGGTAAATCCTCTCTTATAGCAAGAAAATATGTTGACTTGGTAAGACGATCAAAAATGACCCATATAGAATCGTTCCATCTAGGAGTCTTTGGTAGTCCCATGACAAAGTCCATCATAATATTCTCCCATTTCCACTTAGATATGGGAAGAGGATGCAAGACTCCTCCTGGCTGTTGCCTTCCAACTTTCACTTGCTGACAAACCATACATCTTGACACAAAATCAGCAATCTCCCTCTTCATGTTGTCCCACAAAAAATGTTCCTTCAAATATCTATACATTTTTGTGCTCCTAGGGTGTATAAAGAAATTGGAGCTATGAGAATCATATAACAATTCACTTTTTATATCGGGTATATCAGGAACACAAAGACTCTTCCCAAACATAAAAATTCCATCTTCATACACAGACTCACTTAATCTCCCATCATTCACTACTTTAATCTTCTTTTGAAGCTCTTCATCATCAGTCTAAGAACTCTTTACCCTTTCTAGTAAAGATGGTTTGTAAAACATTTGAAAAAGCAATGATGTTTCACCTTCCATGGTTATTCCCATATTCATCTTTACTAGATCCATATATATAGGATCCTTTTCAACTCCCATCTTGTTAAAAACTCCATGATCCTTTCTAATCAAAGAATCTGCCACCTTATTTTCCATCCTCGGGTTTTAGTGTATCGTGAAATCATAATACTTGAGTAGTTGAAGCCATCGCATTTGACTCGTGTTGAGTTCTTTTTGTGTGAAAATATACTTCAAACTCTTTTAATCCGTATATATATCACATTTCTCACCAAAGATATAGTGTCTCCAAATCATCAAAGCAAATATTACAGCTGGTAACTCAAGATCATGAGTAGGATAGTTTTTCTCATGAATTTTCAGCTGTCGTGATGCATAGGCAATAACTCTATCATTCTGCAAAAGGAAACAACCAAGTCCTTTCATCAATGCATAACTATAAATAACAAACCCATAATTCCCTGATGGTAGAGTCAAAATAGGAGCATTGACTAATATTTAGTTTAGTTCTTCAAAAAATTCTTCACACTCATTTATCTAAACAAATTTAACCCCTTTACGTGTGAGCTAGGTTAATGGGTTATCAAATAAGGAAGAATTATAGAAGAAACACCAATAATAACCTTCAAAACAAAAAAAACTATGTACCATAGTTATACTCGTTGGTGCTGGCCATTCTTGGATTGCCTTGGTCTTAGAAGGATCGATAGAGATTCCATCCTTGGAGAAAATATTTCCAAGAAAAGAAATCTCCTAAAGCCAGAATTCACACTTTCTAAATGTCCCATATAATTCATGTCTTCTATGATTATTCAAGATAATACGCAATTTATTTTCATGATCTTCGTATCTTTTGGAGTATACCAAGATATCATCAATAAATACCACAAAAAACTCCACGAGATATTCCTTGAAAACTCTAATCATTAGATCCTTGAATATAGAGGGTTCATTTGTCAATCCAAAAGGCACTAATGTAAACTAATAATGGCCGTACCTAGTTCGAAATGCTGTCTTCAGAATGTATTCCTTCATCACGCACAAATGATGGTATCCAGATCGAAGGTCAATCTTTTAAATGTATTGAGCTCTATGAAGTTGGTCGAATAAATCATCAATGCGAGGTAGGGGATACTTGTTCTTTATCGTTAAAATATTGATCTCCCTGTAGTCAATACAAAACCTCATAGATCCATCTTTCTTCTTAACAAAAAGGACATGGGATCCCTATGGAGAAACACTAGGGAGAATAAATCCCTTATTACTCAATTCCTCTAGTTGTTTCTTTAGTTCCACTAATTCCATAGTGTCTATTCTATAAGGAGTCTTTTATATGGGCCTTGAACCAGCAATTAAATCAATGGAAGACTCAATTTCTCACTCAGGAGGATGTATGGGTAAATCTTTTGGAAACAAATCAACATATTCTTTCACAATAGGTACATCCTCTATTTGAACATTTATTTCTTCACCCATATTTATTTCATTCTCTTCCTCCCCAATAATCGAATTTAGTTGGGCTACTAGGGGTGGATCTAGATAAGAATCATGTGGTGACAATTATTCTCTAAAGATAAGGTGTTCTTTAACATCATGATCAAAATTCATAACCTCCAAATTCTTATAATAAATTTTTGTATCATGGTCTGAAAGCCTATCCGTATGGAGGATTGTATCAGATTCAATCATGGTTATGACGATGAGATCAGAAGATAAATAACATTTATATGCCCTTATGGGAACTCATTCATAGAACTCTGTAGCAATGATACTTCCCTTAGGATTTTTTACTGATAACTACCTTGTTAAATCAAATTGGAAATATTTAATTTTTTAGAAAACAGGGAAGATATAAAACAATGTGATGATCCATAATCAAATAATACATTTTCTAAACTTGAAGAAACCATTAAATTACCTGCCACTACATCTTTCGGAGCTTCAACCTCAGCAGTAGTGATCGTATAAGCATAGCCTTGATCCCTTAGCCTTTTCTGAGGTAAGTTTCCCAAATGATTAAGACATTCATTTTCATAGTTTCCCATCTCCCTACAATTGTAGAATTGAACATTGGTAGTGTATTTATTTCCCTTAAAATCACCAGCAATATGGCCTTTCTGTCCACATTTTTAGCATACTGATTTCCCTTTTAGACAAGCACCATGGTGCTTCCTTCCGCAATTATCATAGAGTGGAAATTAAATTCTTCCCTTCCTCCCTATTGCCTTATTTCCTTTCCCTGAGTGTTCAGCATATCTCTTCTTCTCTTGCATTTATTTAAAGTCATATGACTTAGAGAATTCCTTTTCTTTCTTGATAGCACAAGAGACAATATCTTGGTATGATGAGAAGGATTGTAATACTAATGCTCGACAGAGAAATGGTATTAACCCATCAAAGAAACGATCAATATTACTTCTTGGGTTACATATATAATCTGCTGCATAGATCTCTAAACTTGTAAAGGTACCCTCATACTTTGAGACATTCTCATCCTCCCTTTTCCTCAGACTCATAAATTGTCTGTCCATATCAACTCGATGGTCAGGAGGAAAGTATTTTTCTAAGAAAATTTCATTAAACTCCCTCCATTACATATTTTATACTTTCTCGTCTTCATTTTTGTTTTGAATCAATGACCACCATTGATCCGCATCTCCAGTGAGGCGGTAAACAGCCACGATAACTTTTTTCCTTTCGCTACTCCCCAAAGCATGGCATATTTTCACTAAGGAATTTATCCATTGCTCATCCACTAATGGATTTGTACTCCCATTGAATGTTAGTGGTTGTTGCCTCATGAAGAGATCTAACATTGACCCTCTACGTTGTGGAACAGGGTGCTCCATATAGGTATGGTTAATATTCATAACTGGAGTGAGTTTTCCCAGTATGATGATAAGCTGATCAACACCAGTTGTATGACCAGCTCCACAGCAGGGAAATCCCTACATGGAGTGCGCACATTGATAAAATTTCCATTCTTTCCACTAGGTTCCATTTCGAAAAAATGGCAAACACTAGATTAGTTTATGAATCAAAATACATAAATCCAAAATTTTAAAACACTTAACATAAATTGACCAGTTTATGGATATAATCCATAATCATAAAAATGTTTTCTTTGAGGAAGTATATACCCATAAACAATTCATAATGGTTTGTAAAGAAAATGAGAATTATCCTAAGCATATCCCCCGGGAGTGTCATAATCAAGTGTGCAACAAGGCCCATTGTCATGCACCAGTTCCCTTTCGAGTCTATCTCAAAGCAGTTTTTTAGGGTTTTACCACTAGGTACATCTATTCCAGAGCCGCCTCTACCTTATCATATCCAGACAGAGATGTATTTCTCAGAAAACTCCAAAAATCTCTACAATACCAATATTCTAGGAAGTTCTTCTATACTAATCCTAAAATTCTATCTTAGGGAAATGTTATCTAATCAGAGTTTATCTAAATCTAGTTTCTAAGGTTTTTACTAAACTTCCACTGATTCCAATTGTAATGCCCCGACCCTAGTTACCAAGAGTTGGTGCATTATTACATAAAGTTGGCATGATCACAAAGAAATCATGTCTCGAATGACCTATCAGTTTAGTATTATTGGAAACATGATTTATGCATAAGTCCAAATTTACAACATGAAAAGAAATACAACACGAATTTATTCCATTGGAAATATCGGAGCCTCCTATATAATGCCAACAAGTCACTCATAACTAACTTCTTCATATCCTGGGAAAATTAAACATACGAAAGGGGTGAGCTCAAACGCTCAGTAAGGGTAAGAAATACAGCAGAAGATAACATAAACTTTAAGCATGGAGAATAATTGAAACCACATTCCTTTACCAATAATAAACATGAATACTTTTATGGAAGGAATATGAGCTGAGTAAATAATGGCATAATAAAACATAATCATGGGTATTATACTAGTAAAATGACCACATGAACCATCAGTATTATTTTCATAATTAGGGAATGTATAATGTCGGACATTATTAAGCATTTTTTCAAGGCCTCTGCCAAGACATCTAAAAATGATTAAGGCCTCGACCAAAACCATATATCAAAATTGGGAAAAGCCTCGGCCAATTCCACATCTAGTTGTCTCCTAAGACCTGCCGATGCATCGAGGAGCTACAGTGGGATCCAACCGTCACTTACTAAGTCCAATACATTCATCATATGAAAAGGTTTAAACATATCATAAAATTCGTATTAAACTAGCATAAGAAATTTCAATACTTTCACCATAAACCATGAATGGTATAAGAATAGCACATCCACAATCAAACGTATCACAAAACCTTCAATAAAATATGGATGTTTTGTACCATAATAAATCAACTTCAAATCAACTTAAAATCCATCAAAGGATGTTCACATAGATGAAATCAAAACCCTTTTTAGAGAAGTATCTCTTTCTATTTTGAAATCATTTAAGACTCAAATAATTATAATGGAAAAATTTATTTTGAAAATATTCTTATAATCTTGTAAGGGAAGATTTGTTGATGATATAACGGTGGAAAATAGCCGCACCCGCCGTATAATTTTAAAAAAACATTCTTTCCTTAAATTTGTCCAAAAGGTCAAAATGTACCTTGTTTGGAAAATGATGGAATGATTCCTTTCAAAACACATAAGGGTATAAATGAATATAACACATTGTTTATTAAATAGTAAATTTTTTTTGAAATACATTTTTATGAAACATGTATGTGGATGATAAAGAGGTCCTTGTAGATAATTAAGTATAAACAACCTCGGATAATGAGGAGATTGTAAAATTAACCCTTACCTTGTACCTTTCCTTGGTAGATGGTAGTTTAACCTCCAGTATAATGGTGAAATAATTTTTATCAAAATATAAATTAATCATATACATTAATATGATATCATATATGATCTTTTAATATGGATTTGTTAATAATATCTTAGTATTATTGTTGTTTTAGGTGTTAAATGATTCGTTTTCCTTTATATTATTGTTATGTGAGTCATATTCGTTATGGAAGGGATGTATAATATTCATATCCAGAATGATATAAACTCTATAAACATTATTTTTAATCATTAATATAAATTATTCTTGAATGGATAAGATGGGGAATGAATCTCACCGCGTTCGTTGAGACGGTAATCCGTACATACGCACGAGCGACAATATCATTATTTTGATATTAAAATAATATATAATTGGATATTATATCATATATAAATAATAATTATCATGTTATATTCATTATTTACATCAATTACACATCATTATTATACCCATCAAAATATTAATGTATTGAATAACAATTACACCACCACGTGGAAGGTAAGCCGTACGTACGCACGCATGGTGACATGTCATTAAAAGGATGGATAGAATAATGAATATGGATGTAATATATTTATAATAACATCAAAATATATAGAATATAATGCATTTATTATTTTGGAATGGAAATAACTAAGAATGAATAAGTGGAAGAAGAAAAGAACTTGAAAGAGTGTGGTCAAATTATTACCTCGTTTTCAGGTTCCTCATTTTGATTTGATAAAAATGGATCCTTAAATTGGCTTTCTGACTAATGGAAGGACTCTAGGATGAAGTGAGGGAAGTGGAGAGGATATTTGTGTAGGGTTTGGCTGAGCCAGAAGTATTTGATGGTGTGAATTAGAGAGAAGGGGGAGTGCCCTTTTATAAGATGGGTGAGGGGCACCATAGGAAAAAATAGAAATATTATATTATAATAAAATCATTTTCAGATTATAATGGCTAAAAAATGGATTATTTAAAGGATAAGGTGGGAATGGGTCTAAAACCACTCAACCAATAGGTTTTAGACTGGTTTGGGTCACTATATTATCTTTAACATTTAGATTTAACTCTTAGGTAAATAGTTTGACATTTACCATGTCTCATTGTATTTTTATAGTATATGGTTAATAAAAATACTATATACTTTCAAGCGAACCCCAAGTGCTTAATTAATGATACAAGTATCATTATATAAGTCCTTTGGCCAAACCTTATATTTTTAGGAATAGAATATCAATTAATAATATAATATTTTTTTTTAAAAACTCTTTTATGTCAATTTTGACACTATTGGGTATTTTGTTTTTTCTAAATTCATAACAGAATTATTACTCTGAAAAAATTCATCTAACCAACCCTAATATGTCATATTAACCAATAAAATTAGTGTGATTCCAAAAAAGTCTCAAATTACATTTATTTTGTTATTTAAAATATAAATTATTTTAATATTTCATTAATAAGGTAATTACCTCATCACCATTGTGTCAAAAATAAAATAAATTATTTAATATCTAAAAATTGTAAATAAAATTCTATTATTTAGGAATTTTTTTATATTTCTAATTAATATTTATAATCTAATTTATCTTATGTATAATCCTATCTTAAAAATGTTTTTGTTATTAAACATTGATTTTATCTCTTTTAACTCTTCTTTGAATTAAATAATAATAAATGTCGTAATCTAATCCAAGTGGACCAAAGAGGATCATATTTTATTCCTAAGGTTGTTTTTGGTCTCATTATACTTATCCAATAGAATTAGGACATGTGTTAGGGTAATAATAATATCATTTTTACCCTTAATTACCCTATTTACTTTTAACTGTGGTAAATAAAATTAAAAAGCTACTATTCACCAAAAATTATTTGTATCTTATTGAACAAAATTTTACTCCTTTATATTTACCGTACCCCTTGGAGTTTCTAAATTACACTTAAAAAAGCGATAATATTTAGTTTTATGTGAATTCGAAAATTCTCCTAGGAGATAGGAAAAAGACGGTGAAAAGTTCAACAAACATTTTATATATCTAAAATTATTATAAACTGACTCCAATGAATTACATTGAACTTATATTGATATTATATATCTATTTTGACCCAAAATTAATTTAAATAAAATAAATAATTATTTAAATAAAAATTTGGTTTTAAACTATAACTCATTGTTTTTCACTATTCATCAAAAATTGAAAGTTTTCAGGAAAATACCAAAAATTCACCCTAAGCTAATTTCGATATTTTGAATCAAAAATTGAATTCCATTTTGAATGTTAAAATTTATAAATTTTCAAAAAGTTGGTATTACTATTCATAAAGGCTAGTTTGATTGGTTGTGATGTGTGTTAGAACATGAAGTTGTGTACAACACGAGCTACTGTATTATTCAAAGAGAAGTGTACCATGGAAGCTTGGGGTGTTACATTCTCCCCTACTTCAAATAATTTCATACTGGAAATTTCTACAATATTACTGCATAAAAAGACTTGGGTGGTTCTTCATCATAAGTTACCTGGGTTCGCACGTTGCCTCTTCCATATTATGGTTTCTCCACAACACTTTTACCAAATGAGTCGTCCGGTTTCTCAGCACTTGTTCTCTTGTATCAAGAACCTTGACCGGCTCTTCGCAATAAGACAAATCAGGTTCCCTTTCTAATTCATCATAGGTAAGTACATGCGTTTGGTCAGGCATGTATTTTCTCAATAGTGATACGTGGAATACATCGTGAACTTTGGAGAGACTTAGCGGGATTCCCAAACGGTAATCTATAGCCCCAATTCGTTCTAGAATTTCAAAAGGTCCGATGTACCTAGGACTCAATTTACCCTTCTTATCGAAACGTATAACACCCTTCCATGGTGTTACCTCAAGAAAACATGATCTCCTACCTTAAATTACAAATCCTTCCTTCGGTTATCGCCATAGCTCTTCTGCCTACTTTGAGCTGCTTTGATGTGGTTTTGGATTAACTTAACCATTTCCATCATTTCCTCAACCTGTTCTGGGCCTATGAGTTTTCTTTCACCAATATCATCCAAATAGGTTGGCGTGCGACATCTATTTTCATATAACGGTTCATACGGTGCCATTCGAATACTGGAATAGAAGCTATTGTTATAGGAAAATTCTACCAGAGGTAAATATTGATCCCACATACCTTGAATGTTAAGTGATCATGATCTCAACATGTCTTATAAGGTTCAAATAGTTCATTCTGATTGTCTATCATTTTGGGGGTGGTAGGCAATGCTCAAATGAAGTTCAGTATCCAGGGCTTTCAGAAGACTTTTCCATAATCTTGATGTAAAACGTGGACCACGATAAAAAACAATCGATAGTGGTACTCCATGAGGTCTAACAACTTCATTAATATATATTCTTTCCAATCATTCAAGAGTTAAATCCTCTCTTATAGTAATAAAATTTGCTGACTTGGTAAGACGATCAACAATGACCCATATAACATCGTTCCATCTAGGAGTCTTTGGTAGTCCCATGACAAAGTCCATCGTAATATTATCCCATTTCCACTCAGGTATGGGAAGAGGATGCAAGACTCCTCCAGGCTGTTTCCTTCCAACTTTCTCTTGCTGACAAACCATACATCTTGACACAAAATCAGCAATCTCCCTCTTCATGTTGTCCCACAAAAAATGTTCCTTCAAATCTCTATACATTTTTGTGCTCCAAGGGTGTATAGAGAAATTGGAGCTATGAGAATCATATAACAATTCACTTTTTATATCGGGTATATCAGGAACACAAAGTATCTTCCCAAACATAAAAATTCCATCTTCATACACAAACTCACTTAATCTCACATCATTCACAGCTTTAATCTTCTTTTGAAACTCTTCATCATCGGTCTAAGAACTCTTTACTCTTTCTAGTAAAGATGGGTTGTAAAAAATTTGAAAAAGCAATGATGTTTCACCTTCCATGGTTATTCCCATATCCATCTTTACTAGATCCATATATATAGGATCCTTTTCAACTCTCATCTTGTTCAAAACTCCATGATCCTTACTACTAAAAGCATCTCCCACCTTATTTTCCTTCATCGGGTGGTAGTGTATAATGAAATCATAATACTTGAGTAGTTGAAGCCATCACATTTGCCTCATGTTGAGTTCTTTTTGTGAGAAAATATAATTCAAACTCTTGTAATCCGTATATGTATCACATTTTTCATCAAATATATAGTGTCTCCAAATCATCAAAGCAAATATTACAGCTACTAACTCAAGATCATGAGTAGGATAGTTTTTCTTATGAATTTTCAGCTGTCGTGATGCATAGGCAATAACTCTATCAATCTGCAAAAGGACACAACCAAGTCCTTTCGTCAATGCATCACTATAAATAACAAACCCATCATTCCCTGATGGTAGAGTGAAAATAGGAGCATTGACTAATATTAACTTTAGTTCTTCAAAACATTCTTCACACTCTTTTATCTGAACAAATTAAACCCCTTTATGTGTGATCTAGGTTAATGGGTTAGGCAATAAGGAAGAATTATAGATGAAACACCAATAATAACCTGCTAAACAAAAAAACTGTGTACCTCAGTTATACTCGTTGGTGATGGCCATTCTTATATTTCCTTGTTCTTAGAAGGATCGATAGAGATTACATCCTTGGAGAAAATATTTTCAAGAAAAGAATTCTCCTAAAGCCAGAATTCACACTTTCTAAACGTCCCATATAATTCATGTCTTCTATGATTATTCAAGCTAATGTGCAAGTTATTTTCATGATCTTCGTATCTTTAGGAGTATACCAAGATATCATCAATAAATACCACAAAAAACTCCATGAGATAATCCATGAAAACATTATTCATTAGATCCTTGAATACAGAGGGTTCATTTTTCAATCCAAAAGGCACTACTGTAAACTCGTAATGGCCATACCTAGTTCGAAATGCTGTCATCAGAATGTATTCCTTCTTCACGCACAACTGATGGTATCCAGATCGAAGTTCAATCTTTTAAATGTATTGAGCTCTATGAAGTTGGTCGAATAAATCATCAATGTGAGGTAGTGGATACTTGTTCTTTATCGTTATAATATTGATCTCCCTATAGTCAATACAAAACCTCATAGATCCATCTTTCTTCTTAACAAAAAGGACATGGGCTCCCATTAGAGAAACACTAGGGAGAATAAATCCCTTCTTACTCGATTCCTCTAGTTATTTCATTATTTCCACTAATTCCATAGTGTCCATTCTATAAGGAGTCTTCTATATGGGCCTTGGACCAGCAATTAAATCAATGGAAGACTAAATTTCTCGCTCAGGAGGATGTCCGGGTAAATCTTTTGGAAACACATCAACATATTATTTCACAATAGGTACATACTCTATTTGAACATTTATTTACTCACCCATATTTATTTCATTCTCTTCCTCCACAATAATTGAATTTAGTTGAGTTACTAGGGTTGGATCTAGATAAGAATCATGTGGTGACAATTCTTCTCTAAAGATAAGGTGTTCTTTAACATCATGATCAAAATTCATAACCTCCATATTCTTATAATAAATTTTTGTATCATTGTCGGAAATCCTATCCATATGGAGGATTGTATCAAATTCAATCGTAGTTATGATGATGAGATCAGAAGATAAAGAACATTTATATGCCCTAATGGGAACTGATTCATAGAACTCTGTAGCAATGATACTTCCCTTAGGATTTTTGACTGATAACTACCTTGTTAAATCAAATTGGAAATATATAATTTTTTAGAAAACTGGGATGATATAAAACAATGTGGTGATCCATAATAAAATAATGCTTTTTCTAAACTTGAGGAAACCATTAAATTACCTGCCACTACATCTTTCGGAGCTTCAACCTCAGCAGTAGTGATCGTATATGCATAGACTTGATCCCTTGTCATTTTCTGAGGTAAGTTTCCCTAATGCTTAAGACATTCATTTGCATAATGTCCCATCTCCCTACAATTGTATAATTGAATATTGGTAGTGTATTTATTTCCCTTACAATCACCAGCAATATGGCCTTTCTGTCCACATTTTTAGCATACTAATTTTCCTTTAAGACAAGCACCATGGTGCTTCCTTCCGCAATTATCATAGAGTGGAAATTCAATTCTTCCATTCCTCCCTGTTTCCTTATTTCCTTTCCCTGAGTGTTAAGCATATCTCTTCTTCTCTTGCATTGATTTAAAGTCATAAGACTTATAGACTTCCTTTTCTTTCTTGATAGCACACGATACAATATCTTGGTATGATGAGAAGGATTGTGATACTAATTCTCGATGGAGAAATGGTTTTAACCCATAAAAGAAACGATAAATATTACTTCTTGGGTTACATATATAATCTGCTGCATGGATCTCTAAACTTGTAAAGTTAGCCTCATACTTTGAGATATTCTCATCCTCCTTTTTCCTCAGACTCAGAAATTGTCTTTCCATATCTGCTTGATAGTCAGGAGGAAAGTATTTTTCTAATAAAATTTCATTAAACTCCCTCCATTACATATTTGATACTTTCTCGTCTTCATTTGTGTTTTGGATCAATGAACACCATTGATCTGCATCTCCAGTGAGGCGGTAAACAGGCATGATAACCTTTTCCCTTTCGCTACTCCCCAAAGCATGGGATATTTTCACTAAGGAATATATCCATTGCTCTTCCACTAATGGATTTGTACTCCCATTGAATGTTAGTAGTTGTTCCTTCATGAAGAGATATAACATTGACCCTCTACGTTGTGGATCAGGGTGCTCCATACGGGTATGGTTACTATTCCTAACTAGAGTGAGTTGTCCCAGTATTGTGATAAGCTGATCAACACCAGTTGTATGACCAGCTCCACTATCATTATCTTGAGTAGCAGGGAAATCCATACATGGAGTGCGTGCATTGATCCAATTTACATTCTTTCCACTAGGTTCCATTTCTAAACAATGTCATACACTAGATTAGTTTATGAATCAAAATACATAAATCCAAAATTTTAAAAAACCTAACATAAATTGACCAGTTTATGGATATAATCCATAATCATAAAAATGTTTTCTTTGAAGAAGTATATACCCATAAACCCTTGATAATGGTTTGCAAATAAAATGATAATTATCTTAAGCATATCCCCCAGGAGTGTCATAATCAAGCGTGAAACAAGGCCCATTTTCGTGCACCAGTTCTCGTTCAAGTCTATCTCAAAGTAGTTTTTTTAGGGTTTTACCCCTAGGTACATATGTGCTAGATCCACCTCTACCTTCTCATATCCAGACAGAGATGTATTGCTCGGAAGACTCAAAAAATCTCTACAATACCAATATTATAGGAAGTTATTCTATACTAATCCTCAAATTCTATCTTAGGGAAATGTTCTCTAATCAGAGTTTATCTAAATCTAGTTTATACGGTTTTTACTAAACTTCCACTGATTCCAATTATAATGACCCGACCCTAGTTACCCAGAGTTGGTGCATTATTACATAAAATTGGCATGATCACAAGGAAATCATGTCTCAAATGACCTATCAGTTTAGTATTATTGGAAACAGGATTTTTGCATAAGTCCAAATTTACAACATGAAAAGAAATACAACACGAATTTATTCCATTGGAAACATCGGAGCCTCCTATATAATGCCTATAAGTCACTCATAACTAACTTCTTCATATCCTGGGAAAATTAAACATATGAAAGGGGTGAGCTCAAATGCTCAGTAAGGGTAAGAAATACAGTAGAAGATAACATAAATTTTTAGCATGGTGAATAATTGAAACCACATGCCTTTACCAATAATAAACATGAATAATTTTATGGAAGGAATATGAGCTGAGTAAATAATGCCATAATAAAACATAATCATGGGTATTCTACTAGTAAAATGACCACATGAACCATCAGTATTATTTTCATAATTTGGGAATGTATAATGTCGGACATTACGAAGCATTTTGTCAAGGCCTCTGCCAAGACATCTAAAAATGATTAAGGCCTCGACCAAAACCATATATCAAAATTGGGAAAAGCCTTGGCCAATTCCACATCTAGTTGTCTCCTAAGACCTACCGATGCATCAAGGAGCTACAATGGGCTCCACCTTTCACTTACTAAGTCCAATACATTCATCATATGAAAAGGTTTAAACATATCATAAAATTCATATTAAAACTAGCATACGAAATTTCAATACTTTAACCATAAACCATGAATGGTATAAGAATAGCACATCCACATTCAAACATATCACAAAACCTTCAATAAAATATGGAAGTTTTGTACCATAATAAATCAACTTCAAATAAACTTAAAATCCATCAAAGGATGTTCACATAGATGAAATCAAACCCCTTTTTAGATAAATATCTCTTTCTATTTTGAAATAATTTAAGATTCAAATAATTATAATGAAAAAATTTATTTTGAAAATATTTTTATAATCTTGTAAGGGAAGCTTTGATGATGTTATAATGGTAGAAAATAGCCGCATTCGCCATATAATTTTAAAAAAACATTCTTACCTTAAATTTGTCCAAAAGGTCAAAAAGTACCTTGTTTGGAAAATGATGGAATGATTCCTTTCAAAACACATTAGGGTATAAATGAATTTAACCCATTGTTTAGTAAATAGTAAAAATGTTTTGAAATACATTTTTAAGAAACATGGACGTGGATGATAAAAAGGTCCTAGTAGATAATTAAGTATAAACAACCTCGGATAATGAAGAGATTGTATAATTAACCCTTACCTTGTACCTTTCCTTGGTAGATAGTAGTTTAACCTCCAGTATAATTGTGAAATAATTGTTATCAAATTATACAAGAATCGTATACATTAATATGATATCATATATGATCTTTTAATATGGATGTGTTAATAAAATCTTAGTATTATTGTCGTTTCAGGTGTTAAATGATTCGTTTTCCTTTATATTATTGTTATGTGAGTCATATTCATTATGGATGGGATGTATCATATTCATATCAAGAATGATATAAATTCTTTAAACATTATTTTTAATCATTAATATAAATTAGTCTTGAATGGATAAGATGGGGAATGAATCTCATCGCGTTCGTTGAGACGGTAATCCGTACGTTCGCACGAGCGACAATATCATTATTTTGATATTAAAATAATATATAATTGGATATTATATCATATATAAATAATAATTATCATGTCATATTCATTATTTACATCAATTACACATCATTATTATACCCATCCAAATATTAATGTATTGAATAACAATTACACCACGACATGGAGAAGGTAAGTCGTACGTACGCACGTATAATGACATGTCATTAAAAGGATGGATAGAATAATGAATATGGATGTAATATATATATAATAACATCAAATTATATATAAGATACTGGATTTATTATTTTGGAATGGAAATAAATAAGAAAGAATAAGTGGAAGAAGAAAAGAACTTGAAAGAGTGTGGTTAAATTATTACCTCTTTTTCGGGTTCCTCATTTTGATTTGATCAAACTGGCTCCTTAAGTTGGCTTTCTGACTAAAGGAAGGCCTCTAAGATGAAGTTAGGGAAGTGGAGAGGATATTTGGGTTGGGTTTGGCTGAGCCAAAAGTATTTTAAGGTGTGAATTAGAGGGAAGGGTGAGCACCCTTTTATAAGAGGGGTGAGGGGCACCTTAGGAAAAGATAGAAATATTATTTTATAATAAAATCATTTTCGGATTCTAATGACTAAAAAATGGATTATTTAAAGGATAAGGTGGTAATGGGTCTAAAACCACTCAACCAATATGTTTTATACTGGGTTGGGTCACTTTATTATCCTTAACATTTAGATTTAACTCTTAGGTAAATAGTTTGACATTTACCATGTCTCATTGTATTTTTATAGTATATGGTTAATAAAAATAATATATACTTTCAAGAGAACCCCAAGTGATTAATTAATGATACAGGTATCATTATATAAGTCCTCTGGCCAAACCTTATATTTTTAGGAATAGAATATCAATTAATAATATAATATTTGTTTTAAAAACTCTTTTATGTCAATTTTGACACTATTGGGTATTTTGTATTTTCTAAATTCATAACAGAATTATTACTTCGAATAAATTCATCTAAACAACCCTAATATGTCATATTAACCTATATAATTAATGTGATTCAAAAAAGTCTAAAATTACATTTATTTTGTTATTTAAAATATCAATTATTTTAATATTTCATTAATAAGGTAATTACCGCATCACCATTGTGTCAAAAATAAATTAAATTATTTAACATCTAAAAATTGTAAATAAAATTCTATTATTTAGGATTTTTTTATCTTTCTAATTAATATTTATAATCTAATTTATCTTATGTATAACCCTATCTTAAAAATGTTTTTGTTATTAAACTTTGATTTTATCTCTTTTAACTCTTCTTTGAATTAAATAATAATAAATGTCATAATCTAATCCAAGTGGACCAAAGAGGTTCATATTTTATTCCTAAGGTTGTTTTTTGTCTCATTATACTTATCCAATAGAATTAGGACATGTGTTAGGGTAATAATAATATTATTTTTACCCTTAATTACCCTATTTACTTTTAACCGTGGTAAATAAAAGTAAAAAGTTACTATTCACCAAAAATTATTTGTATCTTATTGAACAAAATTTTACTCCTTTATATTTACCGTACCTCTTGGAGTTTCTAAATTACACTTAAAAAAGGGATAATATTATGTTTTATGTGAATTCGAAAATTCTCCTAGGATATAGGTAAAAGACGGTGAAAAGTTCAATAAACTTTTTATATATCTAAAATTATTATAAACTAACTCCAATGAATTAAATTGAACTTATGTAGATATTATATATATATTTTGACCCAAAATAAATTTAAATAAAATAAATAATTATTTAAATAAAAATTTGGTTTTAAACTATAACTCAGTGTTTTTCACTATTCATCAAAAATTGAAAGTTTTCAGAAAAATACAAAAAATTCACCCTAAGCTAATTTTTATATTTTGAATCCAAAAATTAAGTCCATTTCGAATGATAAAACTTATAAAATTTCAAAAGTTGGTATTACTATTCATAACAGCTAGTTTGATTGGTTGTGGTGTGTGTTAGAACTTGAAGTTGTGTACAACACGGGCTACTGTATTATTCAAAGAGAAGAGTACCATGGAAGCTTGGGGTGTTACATTCTCCCCTACTTAAAATAATTTCATCCTCGAAATTTCTACAATATTACTACATAAAAAGACTTGTGTGGTTCTTCATCATAAGTTCCCTAGGTTTGCACGTTGCCTCTTCCATCTTATGGTTTCTCCACAACACTTTTACCAAACGAGTCCTCTGATTTCTCAGCACTTGTTCTCTTGTATCAAGAACCTTGACCGGCTCTTCGCAATAAGACAAATCAGGTTCCCGTTCTAATTCATCATAGGTACGTACATGCATTTGGTCAGGCATGTATTTTCTCAATAGTGAAACGTGGAATACATCCTAAACGTTGGAGAGACTTAGAGGCATTCCCAAACGGTAATCTATAGCACCAATTCTTTCTAGAATTTCAAAAGGTCCAATGTACCTAGGACACAATTTACCCTTCTTATCGAAATGTATAACACCCTTCCATGGTGATACCTCAAGAAAACATGATCTCCTACCTGAAATTTCAAATCCTTCCTTCGGTTATCGCCATAGCTCTTCTGCCTACTTTGAGCTGTTTGATGTGGTTTTGGATTAACATAACCATTTACATCATTTCCTCAACCAGTTCTGGGCCTATGAGTTTTATTTCACCAACATCATCCAAAAGGATTGGTGTCCAACATCTCTTTTCGTATAACGGTTCATACGGTTCCATCCGAATACTGGAATGGAAGCTATTGTTATAGGAAAATTCTATCAGAGGTAAATATTGATCCCACATACCTTGAAAGTTTAGTGATCATTATCTCAACATGTCTTCTAAGGTTTGAATAGTTCATTCTGATTGTCTATCAGTTTGGGGGTGGTAGGCAATGCTCAAATGAAGTTCAGTATCCAGGGCTTTCTGAAGACTTTCCCATAATCTTGATGTAAAACGTGGACCACGATCAGAAAAAATCGATAGTGGTACTCCATGAGGTATAACAACTTTATTAATATATAGTCTTTCCAATCGTTCAAGAGGTAAATCCTCTCTTATAGTAAGAAAATATGCTGACTTGGTAAGACGATCAACAATGACCCATATAGCATCGTTCCATCTAGGAGTCTTTAATAGTCCCATGACAAAGTCCATCATAATATTATCCCATTTACACTTAGGTATGGGACATGGATGCAAGACTCCTCCAGGCTGTTTCCTTCCAAATTTCACTTGCTGAAAACCATACATCTTAACACAAAATCAGAAATCTCCCTCTTCATGTTGTCCCACAAAAAATTTTCCTTCAAATATCTATACATTTTTGTGCTCTCAGGGTGTATAGGGAAATTGGAGCTATGAGAATCATATAACAATTCACTTTTTATATCGGGTATATCAGGAACACAAAGACTCTTCCCAAACTTAAAAATTCTATCTTCATACACAAACTCACTTAATCTACCATCATTCACAGCTTTAATCTTATTTTGAAACTCTTTATCATCGGTCTAAGAACTCTTTACCCTTTCTAGTAAAGATGGTTTGTAAACAATTTGAAAAAGCAATGATGTTTCACCTTCCATGGTTATTCCCATATCCATCTTTACTAGATCCATATATATAAGATCCTTTTCAACTCTCATCTTGTTCAAAACTCCATGATCCTTTCTACTCAAAGCATCTTCCACCTTATTTTACTTCCTCGGGTGGTAGTGTATAGTGAAATCATAACACTTGAGTAGTTGAAGCCATCACATTTCCCTCATGTTGAGTTCTTTTTGTGAGAAAATATACTTCAAACTCTTGTAATCCGTATATATATCACATTTTTCACCAAAGATATAGTGTCTCCAAATCTTCAAAGAAAATATTACAGCTGCTAACTCAAGATCATGAGTAGGATAGTTTTTCTCATAAATTTTCAGCTGTCGTGATGCATAGGTAATAACTCTATCATTCTGTAAAAGGACACAACCATGTACTTTCTTCAATGCATCACTATAAATAACAAACCCATCATTCCCTGATGGTAGATTCAAAATAGGAGCATTGACTAATATTCACATTAGTTCTTCAAAACATTCTTCCCACTCTTTTATCTAAACAATATTAACCCCTTTACGTGTGTGGTAGGTTAATGGGTTAGCCAATAAGGAAGAATTATAGACGAAACACCAATAATAACCTGCTAAACAAAAAAACAATGTACCTCAGTTATACTCATTGGTGCTGGACATTCTTGGATTGCCTTGGTCTTAGAAGGATCGATAGAGATTCCATCCTTGGAGAAAATATTTCCAAGAAAAGAAATCTCCTAAAGCCAGAATTCACACATTCTAAACGTCCCATATAATTCATGTCTTCTATGTTTATTCAAGATAATGTGCATGATATTTTCATGATCTTTGTATATTTTTGAGTATACCAAGAAATCATCAATAAATACCACAAAAAACTCCACGAGATATTCCTTGAAAACTACATTCATTAGATCCTTGAATACAGAGGGTGCATTTGTCAATCCCAAAGGCACTACTGTAAAATCATAATGGCCGTGCCTAGTTTGAAATTCTGTCTTCAGAATGTATTCCTTCTTCACGCACAACTGATGGTATCCAGATCGAAGGTCAATCTTTTAAAAGTATTGAGCTCTAGGAAGTTGGTCGAATAAATCATCAATGTGAGGTAGGGGATACTTGTTCTTCATCGTTATAATATTGATCTCCCTATAGTCAATACACAACCTCATAGATCCATATTTCTTCTTAACAAAAAGGACATGGGCTCCCTAGGGAGAAACAATAGGGATAATAAATCCCTTATTACACAATTCCTCTAGTTGTTTCTTTAGTTCCACTAATTCCATAGTGTCCATTCTATAAGGAGTCTTCTATATGGGCCTTGAACCAATGATTAAATCAATGGAAGACTCAATTTCTCACTCAGGAGGATGTCAGGGTAATTCTTTTGGAAACACATCAACATATTCATTCACAATAGGTACATCCTCTATTTGAACATTTATTTCCTCACCCATATTTATTTCATTCTCTTCCTCCCCAATAATTGAATTTAGTTGAGCTACTAGGGGTGGAACTAGATAAGAATCATGTGGTGACAATTCTTCTCTAAGGATAAGGTGTTCTTTAACATCATGATCAAAATTCATAACCACCGTCTTCTTATAATAAATTTTTGTATCATGGTCCGAAAGCCTATCCATACGGAGGATTGTATCAAATTAAATCATGGTTATGATGATGAGATCAGAAGATAAAGAACATTTATATGCCCAAATGGGAACTGATTCATAGAACTCTGTAGCAATGATACTTCCCTTAGGATTTTTGACTGATAACTACCTTGTTAAATCAAATTGGAAATATCTAATTTCTTAGCAAACTGGGAAGATATAAAACAATGTGATGATCCATAATCAAATAATGCATTTGCTAAACTTGAGGAAACCATTAAATTACCTACCACTACATCTTTCGGAGATTCAACCTCAGCAGTAGTGATCGTATAAGCTTAGCCTTGATCCCTTGGCCTTTTCTGAGGTAAGTTTCCTTGATGCTTAGGACATTCCTTTGCATAATGTCCCATCTCCCAATAATTGTAGAATTGAACATTGGTAGTGTATTTATTTCCCTAACAATCACCAGCAATATGGCCTTTCTGTCCACATTTTTAGCATACTTATTTTCCTTTTAGACAAGCACCATGGTGATTCCTTCCCCAATTATCATAGAGTGGAAATTCAATTCTTCCCTTCCTCCCTATTTCCTTATTTCCTTTCCCCGAGTTTTCAGCATATCTCTTCTTCTCTTGCATTGATTTAAAGTCATAAGACTTAGAGAATTCCTTTTCTTTCTTGATATCACATGAGACAATATCTTGGTATGACGAGAAGGATTGTGATACTAATGCTCGACGGAGAAATGGTTTTAACCAATCAAAGAAACAATCAATCTTACTTATTGGGTTACATATATAATCTGCTGCATGGATCTCTAAACTTGTAAAGTTAGCCTCATACTTTGAGACATTCTCATCCTCCTTTTTCCTCAGGCTCAGAAATTGTCTGTCCATATCCGCTCGATGGTCAGGAGGAAAGTATTTTTCTAAGAAAATTTCATTAAACTCCCTCCATTCCATATTTGATACTTTCTCGTCTTCATTTTTGTTTTGAATCAATGACCACCATTGATCCGCATCTCCAGTGAGGCGGTAAATAGCCATGATAAGTTTTTCCCTTTCGGTACTCCCCAAAGCATGTCATATTTTCACTAAGGAATTTATCCATTTCTCATCCACTAATGGATTTGTACTCCCATTTAATGATAGTGGTTGTTTCCTCATGAAGCGATCTAACATTGACCCTCTACGTTGTGGATCTGGGTGCTCCATACGGGTATTGTTATTATTCATAACTGGAGTGAGTTGTCCCAGTATGGTGATAAGCTGATCAACACCAGTTGTATGACTAGCTCCACTATTATTATCTTGAGTAGAAGGGAAATCCCTACATGGAGTGCGCGCATTGATACAATTTCCATTCTTTCCACTAGGTGCCATTTCTAAACAATGGAATACACTAGATTAGTTTATGAATCAAAATACATAAATCCAAAATTTTAAATCACTTAACATAAATTGACCAGTTTATTGATATAATCCATAATCATAAAAATGTTTTCTTTGAGGAAGTATATACCCATAAACCCTTCATAATGGTTTTAATGAAAATGAGAATTATCCTAAGCATATCCCTCGGGAGTGTCGTAATCAAGCGTGCAACAAGGACCATTGTCGTGCACTAGTTCCCGTTCGAGTCTATCTCAAAGCAGTTTTTTAGTGTTTTACCTCTAGGTACATCTGTGCCAGAGCCGCCTCTACATTCACATATCCAGACAGAGATGTATTGCTCGAAAAACTCAAAAAATCTCTATAATACCAATATTCTAGGAAGTTCTTCTATACTAATCCTCAAATTCTATCTTAGGGCAATGTTCTCTAATCAGAGTTTATCTAAATCTAGTTTCTAAGGTTTTTACTAAACATACACTGATTCCAATTGTAATTCCCCGACCCTAGTTACCCAGATTTGGTGCATTATTACATAAAATTGGCATGATTACAAGGAAATCATGTCTCGAATGACCTATCAGTTTAGTATTATTGGAAACTGGATTTATGCATAAGTCCAAATTTACAACATAAAAACAAATATAACAAGAATTTATTCCATTGGAAACATCGGAGCCTCCTATATAATTCATACAAGTCACTCAGAACTAACTTCTTCATATCCTGGGAAAATTAAACATATGAAAGGGGTGAGCTCAAACGCCTAGTAAGGGTAAGCAATACAACAGAAGATAACATAAATTTTAAGAATGGTGAATAATTGAACCCACATGCCTTTACCAATAATAAACATGAATACATTTATTGAAGGAATATGAGCTGAGTAAATAATTCCATAATAAAACATAATCATGGGTATTCTACTAGTAAAATGACCACATGAACCATCAGTATTATTTTCATAATTAGGGAATGTATAATGTCGGACATTATGAAGCATTGTGTCAAGGCCCCTACCAATACATATAAAAATGATTAAGGCCTCGACCAAAACCATATATCAAAATTGGGAAATGCCTTGGCCAATTCCACATCTAGTTGTCTCCTAAGACCTACCGATGCATCGAGGAGCTATAGTGGGCTCCACCCGTCACTTACTAAGTCCAATACATTCATCATATGAAAAGGTTTAAACATATCATAAATTCGTATTAAAACTAGCATACGAAATTTCAATACTTTAACCATAAACCATGAATGGTATAAGAATAGCACATCCACATTCAAACATATCACAAAGCCTTCAATAAAATATGGATGTTTTGTACCCTAATAAATCAACTTCAAATAAACTTAAAATCCCTCAAAGGATGTTGACATAGATGAAATCAAAACCCTTTTTAGATAAATATATCATTATATTTTCAAATCATTGAAGAGCCACATAATTATAAAGAAAAAATTTATTTTGAAAATATTATTTTAAGATTGTAAGGGAAGCTTTGATGATGTTAGATCGGCAGAAAATATCCGCACCCGCCATATAAGTTAAAAAAACATTCTTACCTTAAATTTTTCGAAAAGGTCAAAAAGTACCTTTTTTGGAAAACGACAGAAATATTAATTTCAAAACACATTAGGTAATAAATGAATTTAACCCATTATATAGTAAATAGTAACAATTTTTTGAAATATATATTTAAGAAACATGGACGTGGATGATAAAGAGGTACCGGTAGATAATTACGTATAAACAACCTTTAATAATGAAGAGATTGTAGAATTAACCCTTACCTTGTACTTTTCCTTGATCGAGGGTAGGTTAAACTATTGTATAATGGTGAAATAATTGTTATTAAATTATACAAGAATCATATACATTAATATGATATCATATATGATCTTTTAATATTTCTTTGTTTATAATATCTTAATATTATTGTCGTTTCGAGTGTTAACTGATTTGTTTTACTTTATATTCTTTGTTATGTGAGTAATATTAGTTATGGATGGGATGTATCATATTTATATACAGAATGATATCAAGTCTTTAAACATTATTTTTAATCATCAAATAAAAATCAGTCTTGAATGGATACGATGTGGAATGCATTCCATTGCGTTCATGGAGACGGTGATCCGTACGTACGCACGAGCGACAATATCATTTTTTTTAAATTAAAATAATATATAATTGGATGGTATATCATATATAAAGAATCATTATATTTTCTTTTTAATTATTTAATTAAATTACACATCATTATTATACCCATCCAAATAATAATGTATTGAATAACAATTGCACCACGAGGTGGAGACGGTAAGCCGTACGTACGGACATATGGTGACATGTCATTCAAAGGATGGATAGAATAATGAATATGGATGTACCATATTTATAATAAAATCATATTATATATAATATAATGGGTTTATTATTTTATAATGGAAATAACCTAGAAAGAAGAAGTGGAAGAAGAAAATAACTTGAATGAGGTTGGTGAAATTATTACCTCTTCTTAGGGTTCTTCCTTTTGATTTGATCAAAAGGTCTCATTAAGTTGTCTTTATAACTAAAGTAAGGACTCTATAATAAAGTGAGGGATGTTGAGAGGATATTTTGGAAGGGGATGGCTGATCCAAAGCTTTGAAGGTGTGAATTAGAGAGAAGGGGGAGTGCCCTTTTATAAGAGGGGTGAGGGGAACCTTAGGAAAAGCTAGAAACATTATCTTATAATAAAATCATTTTATATTTATAATGGATAAAAAATTTATTATTTAAATGATAATGTAGGGATGGGTCTAAAACCACCCAACCAATAGGTTTTAGATAGGTTTGGGTTACTATATTAACCTTACATTTTAGATTTAACTCTTAGGTAAATGGTTTGACATTTAGCATGCCTCTTTGTATATTTATATTATATGGGTAACAAACATACTATATACTTAAAATAGAACCCCAAGTGGTTTTTTATGGATGAAAATATCATTATATAAGTCCTTTGGAGAACCATAGATTTTTAGGAATAGAATATCAATTAATAATATAATATTTGTTTAAAAAACCCATTTATGTCAATTTTGACACTATTTGGTAGTTTGTTTTTTCTAAATTCATAACATCATTATTACTTAGAAAAAAATTAATCTAAACAACCCTAATATGCCATATTAACCTATAGAATTATTTTAATTCAAAAAAAAGTATCAAATTTCGTTTATTTGGGTATTTAAAATATCAATTATGTTAATATTTCATTAATAAAGTAATTGTTGTATCACCATTATGTCATAAATATATTAAATTATTTAATGTCTAAAAATTATAAATAAAATACCATTAGGTAGGAACTATTTTTATCTTTCTAATTAATATTTTTAATCGAATTTATATTATGTATAACCCTATATTAGAAATGTTTTAGTTATTAAACATTGATTTTAACTCTTTTATCTCTTCATTGAATTAAATAATAATAAATGTCCTAATCTAATCCAAGTGGACCAAAGTGGTTCATATTTTATTCCTAAGGTTTTTTTGGTAGAATTATAATTATCCAATATAATTAGGACATGTGATATGGTATTAATAATATCATTTTTACCCTTAATTACCCTATTTACTTTAAACCGTGGTAAATAAAAGTAAAAAGTGACTATTCACCAAAAATTATTTTCTCTTATTTAATCACATTTTACTCCTTGATATTAACTGTGTCTCTCATTTTTTCTAAATTTCACTCCCTAATGTGGTAAAATTAAAGTTTATGTGAATTTTCAAATTCTCTTAGGATATGGGTAAAAGACGATGAAAAGTTCAATAAAATTTTATATATCTAAAATTTTTATAAAATGACTCCATTGAATTAAATTGAACTTATATAGTTATTATATATATATTTTGACCCAAAATAAAATTTAATAAAATAAATAATTATTTAAATAAAAATTCAGTTTTAAAATATAACTCAGTGTTTTTCACTATTCATCAAAAACTGTATGTTTTTTGAAAAATTACACAAATTAAGCCTAATCTATTTTAGAAATTCCAATTCCAAAAATTATATCCATTTTGAAAGATAAAATTTATAAAATTTCAAAAAGCGGGTAATACTATTCATAACGACTAGTTTGATTGGTTGTGGTGTGTCTTAGAACTCAAAGTTGCGTACAACTGACGCTACTATATTATTCAAAGAGAAGCATACTGTGGAAGCTTGGGGTGTTACAGAAGGTAAGTGGGAACATGGGTTGGTTTATATAGGAAATGAGAGGGTAATTCTTTAATATATCACAAACATTGGTTTTGGAATCTATAAAATTAAATATACAAAACCACAAACTATCCTATGTGGTTTTCCCATGTTTGTTTCCCAAAATGAGTGGAAATAATTATTTTATATGGTAATGGTCCAAATATATTAAAATATTATCCTTTAAAATGTGTAGGTGAGTCATGATATTAAATAAATGAACTTAAAATATATTATACATTTTTTTGGATTCACTAAGGATTTATAAAATAAGTAAAAAAATATAAAATCACATTATTTTGATGTTAAAACTTATATTTGGCCAAATAACCCATTTATAGTGTTTATTAAATCACTATTGGGCCATTATGATGTTATAAAACACACAATATATTTATATGATATTTAATTTTTATGCAAAAAGTTAACTATCTCAGAAAATTATGAAAATTCACTTTAGGATAATTTCTACATCCTAATTCCAAAAAATAATATTCATTTTATCCAAATAATTTATTAAAAATTTCAATATTCATTTTTAAAATAAAAACTGAAATTTATTGAGAATTGATGGGTTTTTATAGAAACATTTTTTAAACCTTATTAAAAATTCATTTTTTCCTCATAAAATTTATATGACAATTTATATTTAACAAAATTAAATTAATCATAATATTTTATTAAAATATTATTTATAAATTCGTCAAAATAAATTTCATAATTCAATTTGAATGTTCAGCAAAAATACTATTTTTTTCTTTAAAAACAACAATACAATGAATGTATATTCATTATTCTATAAAAAAATAATGTACATAATCATAATACTAGGGTCTGTAAACATACCCATTTATTACATCAGAATTCACCCTAAGTGTAATGTGTGCGATTGTGGGGAATTCATGGAGCTATTTGGTGAACATGGTTTGGGGCATTATCTCGATGATCTTGAAATTACCCTATAAATAATTTCATTCACGCTTAAGATGTTGGATCTCATCATGGTATCAGTCTAGGGAAAAGCCCCAAAATACTCTCTCCCTACAAAGCACTAGTAAATGAGCTTCATAGGGAACAATCCTATTGGTTGAGGCCATCACCTCCTTTTTTGTGTTTAAAGTATTTGTTAAAATCCTATATTTAAACTATTCAAGTTATCCATGTTTAGTGGCTATATTATCAATGATAAAGTTACACAATAGTCATTTAAATCTAATTAGATATAATAAAACAAATGGTGTGTATGAATTTTCTGTATCCATTTTACAAAATAAAAAATTAACTAAATCATAAGATAAATTTTATTTCTTAGAGTTTGGGTTGTTAAAATATGAAATTCCTCTTCCATTTGCATTATTACCTTAATGATGTTCTTATTCATATACAAATATATTTTTCTATATTTCTATTTTTCTCATTAAAAACCTATGTATCCTACCACTGTAACTCTTATATTTTTTTGTGAATTCATGATATTCTTCAAGTTCAGCTTCCTTTTATAATTAGTTCTATAATATAATTTAAAATTATGATCAATAAGATATATGAATTAAATATAATCTATTAAAAAACTATTCTCACATATTAATCAACAATAAAAACCATACTAAAAATAAAATTCATCATAGTATTTGGACTTAAAGAACCATGATATTCCATAAACATATATATCAGTTAATAATTTTTTAGGATAAAAAATATCATGTGGGTAGTCACTCCCACAATCGTTATCTAGATTTTTAAAAACAATCATAAATTTTTTTTTGAATATTTTTATTTAAATATTTCTTCATGAAATAAATTTTTATATTATATTTCATTCTATTTTTTATATACATTTCAATCAAACTAAAATCTTAACTATTATATACATTGAAAAAAATTACATTCACACATATGAAACAATAACTACAAAACTTTTATATTCTTATCAAAATTATATAACCTCTTAAACTTCATCATATTATGTATGTTTTAACAACCAATTGATTTTTGGATTTCTTATTTAGGGGAAATATAAATTTTTAGCCCCAAAGTAGGTTATAGTTTTAGAGTTGGGACCCAAATATTAATTATGATTGGTTGAAATATCTGTAGGATATGTTTTCATATGTGGGTTGAGGAACTTGAGTTATTTCAAATTCATTCATTCATAAATTATTTTGTTTACTATTACCCATTTTAGATTATAGTCATAGAATTTCTATTGTGTTGTGATAGGAAAGGGTCACACCACGATTGGCACTAAGTGGCTGATGTATGTGACACCATTGGTGGAATTGTTTCATGGAAGAGTTGTGTGGTTTATTTACTATGGTAATGGTTTTTGTGAAGGGGAATCATATAATGAAACAGAGGGACTAAACTATTATTGTGACCCTTACATGTTGGGTTGGGGTCCCTAGAACTCATGATCTAGGACCCTTTTTCATCAGGCCAAAGGACCCTTACATGTTTTCTTTTTTTGATAAGAAAATTTATTATTGTTCCCAAAATCTTACGTCGCATAATAAGGACCATCCAAAGGGGGTGTCAATGTAGGGAGCATAAGTCACCTCAATATGAGTGTAACATCCAATGTATTAGTAAATTAATCCTCCATAAATAAATTCAATATTCTATAGATTGATCTCCATGAAAGATCTAAATGAAAGAAATATAGATCATTATAGGGTTTCCATATAATTGGAAGGTATAAATAGTGGTAATGGGATTTTGATATATATATTCATATAAAATAACCAAACAAAATCGGTCTACTTTAAATATATGTTAAATGAGTGTAACTAAGAAGATAGGAAACAAATACTTTTTTTTTCTAAAATTTAAATTTTTTTAACTAAAGAATATTTTTTTAGAATAATGGATCAATAAAAGATTAATTATAAATTTATTAGAAAAAGGAATAATAATAGTCAATATTACAATTTATTTCCTCTAAAATTAGTTTTCACTATATTTTCTAATTTTAATATAAAAATAATGTTTTTAAATTTTGTGATGTGAATATTAAAAAAATAACTTCATTTTTAAAATTTTGATTGATATATTAGAAAAAGACAATGTTTTGATATAATTTTTAAAAAAATTGATTTTAGGTGAATAGTGAAATTTGCTGTTTTTAGAAATAAAGTTCTATTTATGGAATTATTATTTTATAATAATTAAATGAAAAGTTATGATAAACCTTTATAGAAAATAAATAATCATTTTTTAGATATATTTTATATTAAAATGTATTTATTCTATTTTAAATGCAAATATTATTTTTTTTGCAAAAATGTGTATCTATTTTATCAAAAAATAGTATTAAATACATTATTGAATTATTAATTTTAAATTATTTTTATCATATTTAGTAATTGAAAAAAATAAAATTTATTTCTATTTTAGGATTACGTAGTATACATTTTATAAAGAGGACAATTTCTTAATAATAAATTATATGTATCTTAGGTAAAACAAATAAGTGCAGTAAAAGACAAAATAGTAAATGTAAAACAAATGTAAGGGTAAATTAACTAAAAAATGTTTAAAACATGTGTGAGTATGTGTCGTTGAGGCTCTGAATGACTATATAATTTCCATACTTCATTATTTCTATATTTTAGAGGTTTATTCGTTGAGAGTGAGTCCCCATTATTAAGAAGTTAGAGGTATTTACCGAACTACCATCCCTTTTCACAAATAAAAGCGGATCTCCTGTCCTAAATTCCTTTCACAAAAAAAACACCATATGTTAAGCCCAAAATATTCCCAACTCTCTCATGAGCATTTGAAACCACCATAATGTGGTTTTGAACTTATGAAAAGATCATTCCTCAAGGGTTTTATACCCTCACAAAGGGGATAATCCAATTTGTGTGGAATTTAGAGAACTTTTTTGGAAGACATGATTAAAAGGATGAAGGATGAATTTATATAGTATATGTTTAGAAGAAGATAAATTATGAAACAAATTTATAAACATTTTATTTTTAATTATTAATTAATTTTCTTATGTAGCTAGTCTCCTAATAAACTAAACCTCATGATTCTCATGATGTTGATTTTATTATGTAAAGTAATGTTTTATTTATTGAAATGTTTCTAAATAAAGGAATATTTATCTTGGGTTTCCATATTTGGTTTTCGAGGGAAGTTTTTAGTAATTTTTAAAGACTGTTTTTTTCTCCTTGGTATTATTATTAGAGAACTATAATAAAAAATTTATAGGTGAGTCTAAGTATATGATGAAATAATTAAATATTATTAAAGTCTTGAGTATGTTGTTTTCTAAGATACATCCCTTTTTGGATACTAGAATGTGTAAGTTTCTCAAAAATATATTATCCTAGGGTTAATCACTCTAAAAGGGGTTGGTTCATAATTTAATAGATCATCACATTTTGGTATGATGAGTGGGGCCAAGAAAACATGTAAGAACTAATAATTTTGGAGGATATTATTAGGTTGATCATATTCACATTATGAGGCATAATAAATGATATATTTCCCAGTTACTATAGTGTATAATATTAGTAAGAATAACAGAATCCAACTTTAGATAACCTTGTATAAACTAAGAATGATATAGGTTGAACTAAATGAATTATTCCCCAATATAATTATATAAAATAATACAACATTTTATTATTGAATTAAATTTATTATTGTGATAATTCTCCCATATTGTAAATGTTTTTAACTCATACTATCGTATTTGATTTTAGAGATGGATGGAAATAGAAGGATCCGGGTTAAAAATTAGTCTAAGGGAAATTTTTGTGACTATATCAAAGATAACCCCATTAGAATGGGAGATAGACTAAGATACCTAGAGATTATTCCAAACCAAATATAACAAAATATGACTAACAACATAACCATAGTTGAAATTGTGAGTTCACAAAATAAGATAAGTGTGGAGAACATTGAAAATTCATTCAACTAATATGATAAAAAATTAACATTGAACCCCATATATGTTAAAAATTTACGATGAAATACTTAAAAAATTTCCTAAGAGGGTCTGTGATGTGATCTAAATGTGGTATAGATAGATATCCAGGTTGAAACGGATTCAACGATGCAAAAAGGCTACCCGAAGAGAAGAAGGCCCATGAAATTGCTCTTCCCCCAATTTAATATTTCATATTATAGGAGTTTTCGAATTAAAAGAATTAATACCCTAACACATGATGTAAAGATGAAAATATACCCCAACAAACTCCAAAACCCTGGGAATATGGGAGGGAATAAACAATCACAAATATTGAGGTGGATCAAAATAATGAAGTGATGTGTGGTACATTGATTCTCTATTATTGATTTATAAATTCCTAATTTTACATAGTTTATTCACGTTATATTATGTGATACAAGTACTATAATATTATCAAAGAAAAACCTTAAGCTATGAATATTGAAAAATATCAGAAAACACTTAGTTTCATGATTATTTATATATATAAATCCTATATGACCAAAATTTCCTAGAAGATACATCATAAAAATATAATTCTCTCCCTCAGTTGAATTTTACATAATATATCCCATGTATTTCTTATCCCCACATTGATAACATATCAAATTTTGGGTGAAGAATATCCCATTTGTATCCAAGATCTTCCGATTATCAAGCATCAACATAAGAATGATCCCCTTTTGGATAAGAATTCTTTAATATGTGTTATAATACAATATTATGTGAGTTTTCTAGATATAATAATTATATTGTAAGATAATATTAAATAAAATATTTTTTTATAGGAACATAATAATGTTTCTCAGGTTGAAATACCTTATGATCGACTAGATCATGAGGCTGAGTTATCGGCTAATCTTATACCTAGATCAATACCTATCTCAAAGAGTGTGTATAATATGTATTCAATTCAATTGTAGTAATTAAACACAAAATTTATGTATAATTTAAGAAAGGGATGTATCTACCTAGTGCCTCACCAAAGGGAGAACTATTCCTTTTCATTAAGAATAAAGATAGAGTAATTCAACTTTTCATTACTTTTCATGAGCATAACAAGATAACAATTTTGATTAAATATTATTTTAACAAATTTTAAAATGTTTTTTACAATCTCAAAATAGATCGGTACTTCATATGAGTAAACTTCAATTAATATATCATTAGATAAGGTTCAAAAGAGAAGATATTTTGAAAATAGATTTTTGAATGAGTTATGGGCACTATGAATCTGTAGTGATTTAATTCAGATTGACTAATTATACTACAATATTTATTGGTTTAATAAATAGAGTCTTCAGAGACAACCTTGATATGTTTTTGTGTTTCTTTATTGAAGATATTCTTATATACCCAAAAGAGAATTAAGAGATAGCAGATCATTTGTCGATTGTGTTAAATACCTTGAGAAATAAGAAATTGTGTGCCAAATTTAGCATGTGTGAAAGATGGATATATAAATTAATATTATTTTGACACATACTCCTATGAAATGGAATATCATTAGATATATAAAATATGGATTTTTTTAATAAATTTTCTATAAAAACTAATGTAACTGAGAACTATATTTTTCTAGGTTTAGTAGTTCATTATTCATTCTTTGTGTTAAAATTTACATATCTATAAAATATAACAACCCATTTAACATAGAAGAGAGTACAGTTCATTAGGATAGAGGAATGTGCAGAATGTTTTTACGGAACTAAGATATAGGTTGGTCAGTGCTCTTGTCCACACATTACCCCATAGTGGGTAAGGGTTCATAATATATAGTGATTCTTCCAAAAAGGGTTTAGGATGTGCTCTCATGTAGACTGGTATGTTAATTGTGGTTTTCTTAGGCCAATAAAATACCCATGAGAAAAATTAAACAACACTTGATTTGGACCTCGCGATAGTGATACATTCATTAATGATTTGGTAAATTAATCTCAATAGGTATAAGTGTGATATATAGATGTTGATGAATATTTTATAAATATATTGTTGTAATTGATAAAATATTATGACGGATTAATACATTATTAACCTAGGAATAAAAATAAGGTGGATGATTCTATGAGATAAAAAGATCATGCTACCCTAGAAATGATGATGATTTATAATTCCCCATACTCATATTTTTGAAAAGGATAAATCTTGAATTCATATAGGAAGGTGAGAAATATTATATTGTCCTAATTATTTCCCAATAATCCATTCATTTAATGGTCAAATAATATTAGAAAGATGATGCAGAGAAATAAAAATGACACTTAATATGATAGAGTTAAACTTTGATAACTACGGAGTTATAAGGTTTGGGACCCTGATATGCATCCCACAAAAAAAAATTAAGAAGATGATTTTGGATTATGCAAATAACTCATCTATCTCAACTCATTGAATATATATATTGATTTATATAATCCCAAAAAAACTAATGGTTGTATAATGTAATGTGTGATGTTGTTGAATATATAATTTTATGCTTTTTATTCTAGAATGATATGGGTTAATGAGAAAAATATAAGGGCATTTTTATACCATTACACATTCCAATATGAGAATGGGTAAAAAACACCTTGGATTTCACCATAGTACTCCAAAAAATGTTTAATGTCCATAATTATACTTTTTTTATAGTTGAAAAATTTATGATGTTAGCACATTTTATTTCCATTAATGAAAATTCCCCCCTTGACCATCTCACTAAGTTATACATAATAGAAGTGGTGAGGCTATATGAAGTATAACTATCCATTGTATCTTATTATGATCCTTGTTTTACCTTATGATTCTAGAAAATGATTTATAAATCATTAGAGGTAAAGATAATATTCAAAAATGTTTATCAATATCATATGGATGGTCAGCCTGAGAGGAATATTAAAACTCTTTTTATATGATGAGACTTATTTTATGGAATAGAATAGATTTTGGGATCAAAACCTACCACTGATAGAGTTCCATATAACATCAGTTTTTGTTCAATAATTCATAAATAACCATACGAGGCACTTTATTGGTAGATATTTAGGACTCCAACATGCTAGGATTAAGTTGTATATAATATGATTATAGTTCTTGAACTTGTATAAGAATTGATGGGGAATGATCAAACCTTTCAGCTATATATGAAAGTAAGAACAATTTTATAGAAAAGTTATGTAGATAATCATAAATGATATATAGAGATTGAAGTTGGGGACATGTTTTTCCATTAAATAACTAATTGGAAGTGGGTAATGAGATTTGGAAGAAATGGAAACTAAGTCATAGATACGTAAGTCCCATTGAAGTCCTTGATTTTTTGATGGTCATATAATTTAATTACCCCCCCAATACCTCTCTAAAGTGTTGGATGTGTTCTATATATTTATTTTGAGGAATCACATACCAGACCCATTTTGTTGAGCTCAGAAGCGGTATAATAGGAATTTGACCTTTCATATGGGGGAAAACATATGAAAATTATGGATGTAAGAGACAAGGTTCTACAAAACTAGACCACCAATATAGACAAATTTATATGGTGAAATAATATGTTTGATGATGCTACATTATAACAAGATAATGTAATGATAGAGAATTACACTCACATTTTTTCTTCCTTATACTAAGATTTCAATAGAAAATTTATATTTTCTGGGGGTATAATGTAATGATGTTAGTTCTAGTAAAATATTCCTTCATATATAAATACTATGGTCCATAGATTTCTCCACAGGAAACCCCAAAACCAAAAACAATATATTCTGTTTTTGGGTAACCAAATATTTGGTTGGCATAAATAGTGGTAACATAATTATGACATATATATAAATAATATAACAATACAAAAAAATTTCACTTTAAATATTGACTCGACTAGTGAAGTAAAGTAGATACTATGTTTGTCTTTTAAATTTAAATTTTTAATATTATAATATATTTTTTCTATGAAAACCTGATCAACACTAGTTAGTTAGTAATTTCTAGGAAACATAAAGAGGAATAAAGAATATACCAATATTTTTTTCCTATAAAAAAGTATTTTGTGCTATATTTTTTATTTTAATAAAAAATAAAAAATTTATTTTTTTAGGATTTGAATTTGGAAAACAAAACGTATTTTTTGGATTTTTCATGGAAATACCATATTAAGAGAATTTTATGATATTTTTTCTAAAAGAATTATTTTGGGTAACTATTTCAATATACTGTTTTAGAAAATATAGTTCCCTTTATGGAATTATTAGATTACAATAATGATTTATAAATTTATGAAAAAATTTAGAGATAAAATATTAATTTTATGAGATATGTTATAAATTAAAAAATATTTATTCACCGTTGAAACCCAATATTTAATATTAAAAAAATAATCTAATTTCTTTTTCAACAAATTGTTTTTAAGACACTATATACTTATTATTTTAAGACTAATTTTTATCACTTTAATAAATTTTAATCAAATAAAATGGATTTAAAAAATTTAATTAATAATTAATAATTATATAATAAATATCATTTTATTTTTTAGTATAAAAGATATGATACTTAGGTAAAAAGTAATTATGATAGTAAAATATAAAATGTAAAACTAAAAAAATAAAAAAGTAAATTACCTTTTTATGTTTATAACATGTGTAGGAATTTTTTGTTGGGCCCTTTCCAGCCTTTATCAATTATACTATACATTTTTTTTTAATTTTTTTAGCCATGTTCCTTGAGTGTGACTCCCCATTATTAAAATATTTTTGCTATTTATAAAATTTTATTCCCCTTTCAGTTAAAAGGGGATCTTATCTCCTTGCTTACCCACACTTCACAACCCCCTAAGTTCAAACCAAACTCTACCCAACCCTCTCTTAAACACCCCTAGGTCCCATAAATAGGTAATGTACTTATCAAAAACAACACCCTTAAATATTTGGAACCCTTTCCAAAAAATTAATCCCTATAGTGAGGAGGAAAGAGCACATTTAGGGAAGATTAGAAGAAATAGAATAAAGATGAGTTTAACATGGGATATTTTTAGACGAATATATAGTATGATGAAGTTAAAGGGGAACTATTCATAACCATTTAAAATATTTTACTTATGTGGATATTATTCAAATACACTAAACCTATCGATTATCTAGATGTTGAGTTTATTAAGTTATTTTTTGTTTTAATAATTGAAATGATGTGAAGTTGGGGTGGTGCCTACATGGAAAACCCTATTATCATACATCCAAATGACTGGGGGTTTATTCATTGAAATCCCCTTGGGGATTTGTTATGGAGGTAGTGACACATGCTTGATGCAGTCTGGCAATGATGAAGGCATGACTCAAGTCTTGAGAAGTAGAAATGATAATGTATGCATGACTCTTTACTGGGCCTTCGGGCCACATTAATGGACCACATGGCCTTGGGCCTGTGGGCTATGTAATCAGTCTCCCTCTACCCAAATTTAAAGAGGTCATTGATTTCACAATAAAAATAGGCTTTAAAACAAATATTAAAAAATAGAAATTATGTAGTATAAAGGAATGTATATCAGGGTTTACCACAATGATAGAAGAGGTAAGGATTTCAAGGCATGATATTCTATTGGGATGAGTGCATTATACATTGATTTTGTGGTGTCTCACTATGATAGTGCTTAGATGGTGGTATGGAACTCTACATTGGATGATCATACTATGACATAAGAATAATGCTACATAATTGGGCCTGTATTAGAGGCATCACACCATAGGACTTATAGTTACACTTGGACCATGTGTTTGGATCTTTTATTTTAATAGTGGGAGATTATCCATTTAACCATCATAACCCTTAATGTTTTAGTCTAATCAGGTGTGTGAGGAGGGCCATTTTATCTGAATCCACTCCATATCTTCCCCCAATTAAATTCCCCCATGTGGATGCGATATTTATTATAGTTCCACTATTTATTTTTGATGCACTATTCCCTTCAGTTTATTCTAATTTTATTTCCACTTTATTTCCCCTAATTTTAGGAGGATTTGGTCTAGGATTTAATTGATTTTTCCTTTGGAGAAAGGTGTAATCATCTGAATTTAATAAGTATTTTGCTCAGAATGTCTAGAAAAGATATTGAGTCATAAACACATGAGGTTTCACAAGGTTTTGGTGATGTGGTGATTCTAGATGAGTTTTTATCGAATATGCCTCATTGTATTAAATTAAATAATTAATAATAATTTTAAATGATTAATTATATGAATTTTGTGTCTTGTGATAAGTGCTAATGTGTTTTATAGGCTTTGGTGATCCATGAAGATTCTTGTATGGGGATGAGTTGATCATTATAGGAACTAAATGTTCAAGGTATATGGTCGATTTAATAGAAAACCATATTCTTTTTTTGCATGATTTTGATTTCATGTGTGGATTAATGAGTTTATGAAATGTTATAGAGACTAACATCACTATATAGAATTAGATAGAAAGGAATTACACCTCATTGACATGCAACTAGTGCTCCTTAGAACTTGAGGTAATTGTGGTTTTTAGGAGACAAGGCCTCCAAAGGGGAAAGTGTTTGTTTTTTTTGAAGAGAGATATGATTTAGGTATGAAGATGTGATATGAGATTTTAATATCATAGGTTATATTATTATTTGTTTGGAGTTAGAGTTTTAGGCTCAGTTGCACTATTGACATGGTTTTAGGTATCACATATGATGAGGGTCACCCTCTTGGTGGTAGATTAAAGACTTTATATTTTCCATTAGAGGGATAAAACCAGAAGGAAATGATGATGTATGAAGGGGTATTTACCCTAGGTGATGTATTGAGAGACATACTAAGGGATATATGAGGTGATAACTAGTGGTGCATAATTGTATTTAGGGAGGAATTACCATTGAGATACCAATGTGATTTTTGGGGCATATCTTGGGACAGTCCCTAGTTGGAGTGACTGAGTGGGTCACATAATATGAAATAGGATTAGACTGGAATCATGATTCTATTGTTGAAAAGGAATTCTAGGCTATTTGAATACCAAAGACTGTTGGAGGAGGGACAATTCTAGTGAGTTGGTATTGAGATGGGTCTGAGGTCATTAGTGGATACCCATGTAGGAGAGATGAAAAGACTAACATGTTTGGTGTCATATTCATAAATTACCAAGATGATTTAAAAGAAAGTATCCCTCTATGATATATGGTCATTGATACAAGTTATTAAATGTGGAACCAAATCATGAGTGACTGGAATCTTGGATATGATCTATGGATTTCTGTGGCATATTGTGATTCTTTGTTGTTCCATGAGGGTTCTTGGTAGTGTGTGTGATAGATGAAGTCATAGGATGTCACAAAAAACATGATTAAGGCATTAAGAACCTAAAATTTAAGGGTGTACTCCCATGAGATAGGTTTTTTTTAGATTTTTTTTCTCCCTTACCATAGATGGAATGGGTTGTGTATTTTCAGTGTTCCCTCCCCGGAGATGTAATGGGTTTGATACATTCAGTGCTCCCTACCCTGAATTAGCTGGTAGTGGTTATTATGTATTTATTGCACCCTACCCTATAATAGAATGAGTTTGGATTTATTAAATTCACCCTTCATTATGAGGTAATGGTTTAGGATATATCAGTGTGAACATCCGTGGAAAAGGATTTACATGGGTACCATTCAGTGTAGATTTCCATAAGGGTGACTGGCTAGGGTATTTTATAAAGAGTCTACACATAGGATGAAGGTGGAGTAATATCACTATAATGTTAGTATACTTTTTATTATTGGATATTAGTCTTGGATTGTATCATGAGTTGATTAAAATATGACATAGGCTAAAATAGGTTTGGCCAGGTGTTGTGGTGGACTAGTTATAACATGGAGATGTGACATGCATGTCATTTTATATTATTTTTCCCCATGAATAAAAATGTATTATAGAATACATGAGGGGAAATTGGTCAGAATATACTAAGATGAATTTACCACACCCTTCATGGACACTATTGTTCACATGTAGACCTTATGTTTTCATTATTGATTGAGAATAAGTTTTTTAGTGGACCAATCTTGTAAAACACGAAAAATATTTAGAGACTGGTATGAGTTAAGGATCAAAGAATAATTTAAATATTATGTGTTTTTATTGTTATATTAATTTTACATGTCATATTCTTGGTGGGTGATCAGTTTATGTTTGACTGTATGAATTATTCATGGTATATTTATAATCGTATTATTACTTTATTGATCATGGGTACTTTGATTAGTGTGTGTGATTATAGGTTATTTAAACTATTTCTTTTCTCTTGATCAAATATTTAGTCCCCCAATTTATAATTTATGATGTTACTATTAGTTGATAGCCTCTAGGATAAATTTGATTGAGGCCATGTGGACCATTGTTAAGAAAAGTGATGAGTTGAATCAGACCGGTCTGTGACAAAGTGGTATCATAATATATATTTTTTATCTTTATATCATGGATATGGTATACATGGAATTGGGATATGTTATATCATGTGATATAATGAAGATTGGTTCATCTTAAACCCCTTTTTGGTTTGATTTATGGTCCATAGGGGTTATGGGGTTTCAATTCATGGTTTTCGATGTTACAGTTCAGATATTTATTGAAATATGATTCCTTCAGGTTTTTTTGTTTTTATTTTGTCTCTTAGAAAATACTGGTAAGAGGCATGTTTTCATTTATACAATATCCCATACAATATTCACATAACAAAGATGTGTTTGTTTTTGATTTATTTCAATGATGATATAGGGTTCAATATTATAAAGTGTTAACAAATAATTGTTATTTTCATTCCAATACAACTTATTAGTGGTGTTCCACTTAGCAGAACCATTATATTTTATTCTGATGGAAGGTAATTTGGATCATATGGATAAACATTATCTGGTTATGGTTATACACTCCCTCAGTTTAAGGAAGGTATAATGATCCATAATGGATTGGTTTATGAATCTAATTTCAATGATGGGGGTTCAATGTATGAAATATTTTCCTTTAAGGTGATTTGAGGATGTTCATGTAATTCCTTGGGATTTGGATATCCTTGTGATGGTCGAGGAAATGGACATTTAGTTCCATGGGATTATGATATAGGAATAAACTAGAGTTCCATGGTTTTTGAAGATGGGTTTGGAGGGTATGATCAGTTGGATACCTATCTCAATTGATTCTATATTCACATTCATGTTGCATAATAGACGCATAGATATATGATTTGTGGTTTTGGGAATGGATACAAGGTGGTGGTTAACCATGTGGTAGGTGTTGGAATGAGTGTTATTCATTATAATTCTAGGAAGGAAGCATCAACTGTTCATTTGATTGGATGACATTAACCTGTGAGAGGTTCATGGATAGTGAGATATGTATGTAAGACAACATTTCATGGGATGTGACTCAAGAGTGAACGGGTCAAGTTATGTTATAAGATGATACATGATTAGACCCTTATTTGGTATAGAATAGATATATATAAAAATATAGTATATATAAGACCTTTGAGATGGATAATTATAAGTTCACTATGCCTTCGATAAAGGAGGGAGAGGCTAGGCATGGATTTATAGAAAATGTATTGATGTTTCAGAGAATGTTTGTACAGTGGTAACACATGGTGCCCATTTGATTTGTGGATTGGTGAGAAAACATGTGGTGGTTGAGGACTAGTATATTATAGGGAATTCATGTTATAATGGTGGCCTAATGATTAATAAGGTGGAGATTGTTTGACTTTATAATAGATGATTAAACTATGGATAGATTAGTGTACCATGATTTAGTCGATCAGAGATTGCTACAGGACAAGGGTTATCAAAATGGGTGAGTGTGGAATGGGAAAAGTAAGTCACACATCGTGTTGGGACCTGTTAAGGATAAATATTAAGGAGTGATGTAAGAAATTCCACATGTTGGAGAGAACACCATTTTACATTGAAGGGATTGACTTTCATTGTGGATGGAATTTTGATGATCATTGAGAATTAAATTCTTGGTGGGGAAAAATCAGAAATAGTAAGTGTTTCATATTGGAAATCATATATTAATTGAAAACACATTTAGTCATTATGTTCGATAATGGATTGATCGTGGGCCATAGATATTAGTTTCTTAGATCATGATAGTGATGATATGGATACCCCTATATTGGGGAGCATCATATCAATCGTGTAGGTATGGCCATCATATGAAAAAGGTAATGGATTCGATGAGACTACTTGGGGGAATGGTGAAATAAAACTGGAATTCTATTTTCTATAATGATATTGTTTTTTCTGGTTCATTAAGGAACACTAGATTCATGATTTTGATGTGATGTTGGATGGAGACCGAGTGGGGGAACATGGTTCATGATGAATTGGGTGTGATCCAAAATTTATTGGGATTAGATGTGTTTGGTTTCTCATATATAGAGTATGATGGATGGTGTGGATGTCAAAGTACCAAACGGTATAGTTTCATCGAGTTTTATTTTTATAAATATGTTTTCTAATTGAAAATTATGTAATTCCATGCGGAAAATAAGACATCATGATTTGTTGATGTGAAAAAATGTTGGTGGCTGTGACTATGTGGTATTGGGAGAATTATGCTGAAGGATTGGCAGAATTTTATACCGAAAATATGATATGTTGGGGTGAAAATCACATCGATCGACTTGATAAAACACTAGAAGAGTGTTTCATTTTTAAAATAAATATAGCGGGGAAGAGTGTTATCTAGAATAATCATTTATGATAAGTTTCTTAAGGAGGACAGTATAATAATCTTATGGATTAATAGGTTAATGAAACCTTTGTGTCTCATGATATATGGGTGTGGATGGTCACATAATTTATTTTTGTAAATACAGGAAACTAGGTAGCTCAAACATTGATGAACAATGCATCTCAGTGTTGGATTTGTGCATCAGAAGAACAATCAACATTCAATGATATAATGTTGTGAGTTAGTTTTTTTATTGATGACTAGTGTGGCCAATTAATGATGGAAAAAGACCAACCTTGGATTCTCATGGATGAGAATAATTATAGTGTAGAGTTTTCAAAAAATAATTATTTTTTTAGTCTTTATTTATTGAGAAATTTTTATTTTTTTTCATAAATAAATATATGTTTTGAGAATTATGACTTGTAATATTGGTTTGAGGGAATTTTTGTCTCTAAGAGATGTTTTTGGACATTGATGATGATCTGTGAGGTGTTTTAGGTGATTCGGTTAATTTTATAGTGTGTTTTGGGTGTCACTTTTCTAAATGTGGATGCATGTGGCCCATCACACTATGGAGAGTGAAATACAAGCCATGATATGTGTTGACTAGGGAATAGACACATTATGAAAAAAAGATTCATGGAGTGGAATAGTTTTGTGGATTTTTATGTAAGTGAAATACTCTTAGGATGTGGTGTCATGATTAAACCAAGAGGATACACATTGTGATGGTGACCCTTACATGCTTGGTCTATAACCCTTACATGCTGGGTCAATGACAAATATATTTAGGGGTTTAGAGCCCTTTATGTTTTTTTTTCAAAGAATATGTTGAAATCACAACATTTAGACCATTTCAAAATGATCTTCCATGATGGATAATATGGTAGAGAGTGTGAGGAAATTTTACATTACAGGGGATGTCTTTTCTTGGAGGTGTATTAATTCTATGTGATGAGTGCATTACACTATGACCTTGATGGGTCACACCAAAATGGTTCTTAGTTGGGGGTCAAGACCTCTCCCCAGGGGTGGTTACACTTCGGCTCAGGAGGGAAATGTAATGATGTGGAATGGTGTGGATTCATCATATAGTAACCCTTATGGTCACTCAACTACTAGGTAGATTTTGTGCTTTTTATAAAGGGGAAAAAATAATTTACCAGTCACCCCTTTGTATTTTTGGTGGTGTAGGCTCATGGGGATGGATATTTCAACTATATCTCTCCCCCTCTCCTCAATTACTTCTTTTCCTCATATAGAGGGGTATTGTTTGGTAGATTCTTGGTGGATTTGAGGTATGTTCTTCCATCATTTTTAATAATTATTATTTCATGTTAATTACCCATGATCTTTTGGTTGATTTGGATTGGGTTTTGTTAATTATTACCCTAGAGCATGGTAGAATTATCCTACATTGATGTGTATTTTTCAAAGAATGGATAAATGAGATCTATTGAGAATAAAAACACAAGTTATTATGTAGTAATAGCGATTCAATGATTCCCATTGAGTTTTAGTGATTATTCATCTTTTTATTAAATTAAATAGTTAATAATAATTTTTTAGGATTAATTATTTTAACGTTCTTTCTTGAATAAGAGACTAGGATTTATAATGAGCTTAGGTTAGGCATATTAAATATTGTCTGAGAATTGATAGAGTTTCATGAGGGTAGTAACCCCATTATTTAGATAGGTGGACTCTTTAATACAAAAAATGTATGTTTTTTTATGAATTAGTGTGCATTTCAGAATGATTTCATTTGACTAGTTAAAGGTATTGGTTTTACGAGGGACCTATAGAAAAATATATGATGACATTTTTCTTCCAAGATATGGAGTATATTATTCATAGCTTTGGAGGATATGGGGTTTACTAGGTGACTGGTGCAACTAGGTGTGATGATGTCGATTTAGTTATCAATATTCCTATGTTATGTATCATGATTTAAAATGAGATATGGATAGATTTGGTTATTTTATTTATTCAAGTGGGGAATGTGTGAGGGGATCATGCCTAGTGGCGATAGGTGGTATAGCTCTGAATCTCACATGTAATGGGTGACATCCAATTAAGGATATATTTGATACTTGGAAATGTTATGTGAAAGATATGTTCGCAGTTAGATTATGAGGTGTTAAGGGGATGGTTTCCTCTAGGAGATGGATTGAAAGTGCTCCTAAGGGTTATGTGATAAATATCCCAAGTTTGGGTCATGATATTTTTTTGAGAACTTGGGATCCATATTCCACATGTCTTGGTGTGAGATAGATTATAATGGTCCCTAGTTTGTTGGAGTGAGTGAGATTCATGGTAATAAAGATGTTTGGAAAATATACCTATGTATAGGGATAGGTAAGGGCAATAGGCTATGAGAACACAATGGGGTGTTGGGGGTTGCCTGGTGTCAATGAACATGGAATGAGATTGGTCAGAGGCCCATAGTGGATACCATTGCAGGAAAGATGAGAGGCTGATGTGTTCAATGTGATAGATTTATGTGACCATTATGGTAATGACAGGATTATACTATGAATATAGATATGTGTGGATTGAAGTTGTGGGATTTGGTTCTAGATCATGAGTGACTATAACCTTGGTGATGAGGTGGAGAGATGCAGGATATAAATTGATTCCATATTGTTTTCATTTCTTGTGGACTCTCAATAGTGTGTGTGTTATATGATGAGACTGAATATGGGTGAAAAATCAAAGATGAAGTAAATTACCTAGGATTTATAGGAGACCTCTCATGAGAGGAGTTGTTTTGCAATTCAATGCACCTTTCCGATAAAGGAAATGTGTTGTGTATATTCAGTAAACCCTTCCCTAATGGTAAATGGGTTTGGTAATTTCAAAATTACCCACACTATATCAATGGGAATTGGTTGGAATTTATTTAGTGAAACCATCACTATGAGGGAAGGTGTATGATTAATTATTTTTTCCCTTACATGTATGAGAATGGTTTGGGATTTATCTGTGTTTCCATTAATAATTAAGGATTCATCATGGGTGTTATTCAATGAAACCATATCTAAGGGGGATTGAACAATTTACAAGATATGGATCTAACAATGGAGAAAAGGTTTGAGGTAAAGTCTTGTTAGGGAACCCTAACCCGATTCATTATGTTTATGTCATGGTTTCTACCATACAAACATATTATTTATGGAATATACAGAACTAGTGTTAGCTAAGTGTCATGATGGGCTTGTTATCAAATGATAAACTAACATGAATCTAATTTTATACCACTTTTTATCAATAATACAAGAATATGATGTAATATATTATTGTTAATAGGATATTACATAAAAATATTAATTTCTCCCAACCTATAGGGGAATTATTATGCATGTACAAACCATATGTATATATTATATGTTGATAAAAGGTTGTGTGATAGATTAAACTAGGTAAGATTATCAGGGATGTTGGGAATGGTTTGTAGTGAGTATCATGTATGGAAGTATATACTTTTTCTAGTTAATTATTTTTATTATTGTATATGTGATCATCTCTATGAGTGATTTTATTATATATGATTTTATAAATTCATCATGGTATATTTGTTTTAGAATTGGTGTTTTATTGGTAATGGATGGTATGATTAATATTGTTGATGATTTGTTATTTACACTATTTATTTACATTGTTTGGGGTCATATTGTCTCCAAATTATGATTTAAGACATTTCCACTAGTCGTTAGCCACTGGGGTTTATGGTGGTGTTATTATGGAAACATGAAACTATGATTGGGATTATTATGAGTGGTCTCAATCCATGGTATAAAATATGAATCCTATGGAATCATATGTTCACTCATAAATAATAGCTATTTTGTTATTAATTTTTTTTAATATTTTCTACACACTTAAATTGAAGCACCAATTAAGTTGTAATTTTTAATTTGGAGAATCACACACATACCTTTCCCAGATACCATGAATCCCCAAAATATCCCAGAATCTGATATTTTGTGTTTTGAGGAACTATATACATAATACATCATTAACATTTAAATATATCTAATGAAATAATTCATGTAATACACCTTATATTCCTTTCCAAAACACTTTGACACCTACAATAACCTATATAAGTGGGGAAACATAATAAATGAGTGAGAAAAAATTATTAACTTGGGGTAAAACATTTTCAATGAGACATAAATAAATTATCAATAGATCATAAATAACTGAACCATGGTCAAAATGAAATGGTTAATGAAATAAGATCCTGAAAGCAAAATTATTGATAGTAATGTATGATAATGTAATCATATATCACTCCATAAATATTATAAAAGGATAATATTGAATGCATAACATATAATATGGTGTATGGATTTGAAATCATAAGAAAATAATCATAAACTATGGTAACATAAAATAGAATATTACAAAATATATAACAATATAAAATCATAAAATATGTCATGGCTATTTTCTTAGACCATTATAATATAAGGGATTAATCTAATCACATGAATCATACATAAAAAAACAAGTAAAAATATAACAACATCATGTTTTTGTATAAACATGTGAACAAATTTAACAATATAATATTATGAAAGATGAAGATATACATTTATATGTAATGATTTAAAAAATTAATCTATGTTCTATATAATTATGGACCCACTCTTCACATGATGTCAATCCATAAATATGTGTGCTATATGAATATAAAATAAATCATAACTCTATTAAAATAATACCATGAAATTGCATGAAAATAAAATAAACACCCAATGAAATAAATTTATATGTATTTAACTACCCTTAAATAAAAATAATGATGTATTTGGTATTCACACTATATAGAATAAATGAATATGTGGTAATTTTAATAGATTCCCCCTATTATTCAAATGGTATAGTAATCTAGGTGAACACCATTCATCCTTAAAAAGGAACAATAGGTATTCAGAATAGAAATGTATTAGAAAAATGTAGTCAATATATATATGTAGATACGATCATAATGTATGAAAAATTTAGAAATGGATCAATCTATAGAAAAAATTAATATATGAAATAATTCATAAAAATAGTTTTCTTAATGATTCAGGTTTGCATTAAAAATTATATAATATAATTTCAAAATATTTTTATAATGGTGATAAAATGGATTTGAGATATTTATTTTAACAATAAAACTTTTCAATAATGGAACATTGAAAATATTTAACATCAAATTAGAATAAACATAGATTAAAAGTAAAAAATGGAATAAATTTGGAAAAAAATACATTTTAGCATCTTTAAATGATTTTAAGTGACCTATATCCTTGAAAGGGATATAAAATTGTATTTTAAATAGAATTTAAGAGATATATTAGACATAAATATGAATATATATATATATATATATATATTTATCCTTAAAAATATGAAAAATAGATATTATTGGTAAGGAAAAATATAAACATTCAAGATAAAAATGGAAAGTAGACACTAGAAATTATCATTTATAATGTTCAATTTTATATGGTAATAATAAATAGAAAAGTGATTTTAATCGGAAAATTTAGTTCACTATAAAATGGACAACAAGAAGTTGAATAATATAATTATTATAGATTGTAGTTATAAATATTATTTAAAGAGGATTTTAAAAATAGATAAAATTATAAATGGAAGGATCAGGAGATAATTCCAAGGAAAAATTATGAGAGAGATCGCATTATAAGAAATTTGTGGTTTGAATTATATATATATAATATTTGTAACCAGAAATGTAATACCTAAAATATAAATAAAAAAGAATAATGTATCCATTCCAGTCATAGATATTAGACATAGAAGGGAATATAGACAAGAGAAATTGTACATGAAAATATAGATATTTAGAATGAAACCCTTACCACGAGTTATGACACACAAACTAAGTCATATATCATAATGAATAATAAAATTTTATTTATTAATTAATTTTTTTATAACCATAATATAATTATTTATTGTTATAATTAATTTTTTTATATTAGTTTCATGTTGTTTATAGCAATCATTTGAAGATGTTCTGTCTATAGTCCTAAAAATTCATCTATGAATAAGTGATATTCAATGATTCTTTATTAATGGTTTTATTGTATCTAGATGAATTGTGGAATAGTTTTTATGCCATTCAAAAATTACTAGAGTTCATTATTTTAAAATATTATCCTAAATATTTGTAAATTAACAATTTTTTATTCATAAGATAGTTTTAGATGATTATTATAACCATGATATTTTACTTATAATATCAATATATTTAAGAATAGTTTAAAATTTAAGAATTATAAACATTTCAATAATTTATTTTTAATGATATATTTGTAGGTGGAATAAATTTTAATGAATTTTTATTCATGTAAATAGAGAAAATTTAACACTATCACTAACATAGGTTGTATAAACCAAACATTGGTGAATGATTTTTTAGGAGACATTAAATGACTAGAAAAAATAATAAATATTTATTTTTCAAAAATACATTAGAGTTGTGTTATAATTATTTTTTAACATTACATTAATAATAATTTATGTTATGGAAGGGGTAAAAGGGGAATACAAAGAAAATACATAGATATTGAAACCCTGACCTCACACTTTGAGTTGCCTCTTTTAGAATAATACTTAAGCCTTCATAGGAGGGTCTCTTAGATATATATATGGGACTCTTGAATTTATATAGTAATTTTTAGTGATTTATTTTAATATATATATATATATAATTTATATGTATAGGATGTGAGGAGAAATGGGTGGAGGTGGGGTGTTGTTTCAAGTAATGGAGAGTGGTATCATTGAATAAAATATTGAATACAATATTATTTCAATTAAAACATTGAATAATGTTGATTCATTGTACATTTAATAGTGGTTTACTAAAATATATATTATATTATAATTTAAACACACTAAAAAATAAATATAATTTTTTAATTATTTTAATTAATCAAATGAATTAAAAAAAGTTTTTTTTTTGAATAAATTATTATTTTGGATTTGAACATGTAATATATAGGTTCTAATTTATTTTATTCTTGTAAAAAAATTATTTCACTTATTAAAAAATATTATGTGATTGGAGGTTTTTTATATATTATTGAGTCAATTTAAAAACATTTTGTTGGTTTATGACTTAACGTGTATGCAAAAAAAATATTTTCTTATATTCACCTAAAACTCAAAAATTTTAGAAAAATTCAAAAAAATCACCTAATGATAATTATAATGTGATGATTCCAAAAATTAGATCCATATTATCAAAATAATTTTTTATTTTAGGTAATTATATTACTTATATTTTAATATAAAAGATAATATTTTACTAAATAAGATGAAACATACTTTATTAAATATTTACTCTTATGAATTATTTCTGTTTTTAAGAAATAATTTTATGGTATTAAAATATTTATATATAATTATAAAATTTATGGAAGATTGTATTTATATGGTTACTTCATCAGTTATTATTATAGTAATTTTATGTTTTTCATAGTTACGTCAATATTTTAAAGGTCACATTTTCAAGTGTTACTTTATGCCTTTACAATAATCACTTGGGCCTTATAATTATTATGTATACCATTAAATTCATTATTCATTCACTTTATTTAGTCTAAATTTTATCTAAAATTCTTTTGAAAAATTATTACAATGATTCAAATTTTTTATTCCTTTCATAGTGATTTTTATGACTGGGGTATTTCTAGGATATCATGATCCATTAGATTTAAAAAATTTAGTTATATTGTGTAGCTTTTTAATACACAATTATTATTCTCTTGGTCCTATAGAATTCATTCATCCATTAGTTATAGTGTTACACTATGAAATAAAATGATTTTTACTTTTTTACAAGGATATTTTATAATATAAATATAAATCATGTATTTTTTACTGAATAAGTATTCATATAAATACATGTTATGGTACATCTCCTCCCCCTAAACAAGAATTCATACTCATAATTTGTAATCATTGATAAAAAATAACAATTTTTTCTCTTATTTTCAACAACTACATTACTAAATCCCTAAAGTTATCTTAAAGATTATCTCTTATAAGGTCATTATGCAACTCACGATAAATAATTAAAAATTATAACCCCATGTTATTATACTAATTATACATATACTAATACTGTATAGTTAATGGTTATATATAAAAAATTTGTAAACCGTTTCACAATTATAATAAATTAAACAGCTCCAGACCCATACTTCTGGATTTGGTGTAACAAATACAGATTTATTTTACTTATCATTATTTAAATTGAACTACTGTAATTCAAAATTCAGTGGTTTTGAAAACTAGATTCATAATAATTTATCAAAAAAATTATTTTTCTATATAATTAATCAAATCCTTCATTATACACCCATTATAATTAAGTCATAAACTGTTTTACAGCTAATAGCATCTGAGGTAAAATGGAAACCAAAGAAACGAGTGAGCTCAAAATCTTAATAAGGGTAAGACCGTTATAAATGAGACATATATAATTTATTAATAGATCATAATAAAGTGATTGGCAAGATTATGAGTTAAATAATATTATTAATAGAATAATTTCAATAAATCATAAGAGGGGATCATGAGGTATGATAACATAATCATATATCATTGAAAAAATCAATAAAAGGATAATTTGGAAAGAACAACATATACCATGGCACATAGATTTGAAATAATATGAAAATATTTATAAATCATGGTGAAATAAAATAAAAATATGGAACATTCATATGCATATAAAATCATAACATTTGTCAAGGATCTCTTTAAAAACCATTATAACATATTAATAAAACATGTATATAAATAACCTAATGGAAAAAGAAAGTAACCTCATATTAAAGTATATACTTTTTAACACAACTAACCACGCCATGTCCATTCATAACATAGTGATCAGATTATATATATAAAAATAACTAATATATTAGATAACTATATAGTTAAGGCCCCACCCATCATGTGATTATATTTTCCCACTTATATGTGACATTAGAATATAAAATATCATAAATTGATTAAACTATTAATACGATAAACCAATGAAAATAAAACTTTCTCCAAAACATAATGTAGATATTTATGTAAATGAATTCAAATTTGAATAATAAAATATATGGTTTTCATATCATATAGAATTAAAGGATATACCATCATGTAAATATATTTTTATAGTCAATCCAATGGCTTGGTTATCCTAGTTAACACACATTAATCAAAATAATGAAGTGTAGGGTTTTCAAAATGGAAATATATTTTTAGAAACGCTATATACATGTATAAATGATAATCTATTAAAACTAGGGAAGTAATAGATAAATTTTGGAAAATAAATCAAAAAATTGTTATAAATAATGAACAATCATATCTTAGCAATTTGGAATAGTTTAAAAAAAAGGCTACATTTAATATTATATTTAAAAGGGGATAAAAAGTCTTTAATAAATTTTTTAATAATAAAATACCCCAATAATAGAAATTAAAATATTCATAAATAATATTTATAATAAATATTAAGTGGAAAAAATAAATTATAAGGATTTAAAAAAAAACTTTTAAGAATATTAAAATGATTTGAAGTGACCCATAATAATGAAATTATTATAAAATTGTATTTGATAATATAATTGATGAGAAATATTATATGATAAAAAATGTATATATTTATCCTTCAAAATAAAAAATTTAATTTTTTTAATAGTTAATATGACTATAGAAGAGATATATCAAGATTAGAGAATATAAATTTTCATTTATAACACTTCATTTTATAAGATACGATTCAATAAAAAATTGGATGATAAGAAGGAAATGGACACACATTGAAGATATATAATAATATATCAAATATGATAATTTCATTAGGGACTATGTGTAACTATTTTTTATGAGGAATAGAAAAGGTGATAAAATCCCAATGAGAAGGATTGAGAGAAAACCTGAAAGAAAATGATCAAGAGAAGTCCCTATACTAAAACCATATGGTATGAATTATTAATATATAAGAGAAGTAATGAAACATGTAATTCCCAAAAAATTTATTCAAAATAAAAATTTATACATTCATGTATTATGATATTATACATATAATGGATGATATAAAATATATAAACACTATAAAAAATTTTATATTTGGAAAGAGCCCCTTACCTCAAGCCTTGGGTCACGTCCTATGACCTCTAGCCTATAAAATAATCTAATTTTATTTTTTAATTATTTAATATAAAGTTTTCATTATATTAATTTTTTTGATGTTTTTTACATATATTAGTTTCATGTTGTTTATATAGACCTCTTGGAGATTTTATTTCAATAGTTATATTTTTTCATCGATGTAATGGTAATGGTCAGATGTAACACCCCAGGTAAATAAACAGTATGAAATTTTTATATTTATCCATTTTTGTGAATAAAATATTAATATTACTTTAAAGGAGATGCTATGCTCGATGGAGTGCCCGATACACAACAACGAGTATCTTAGGAATCTTACGTTGCACTCTAATAATAAAATAATATTATTTTAAATTCTAGTTACCGCCGAGCCGTTGTAATGGAGGGAATGAATAGAACTAACTAAAAAATGATTATATATGTTTGTCAAATATATTTACTTTTTAAAATAAATGTTAGAATATTAAAAATGCGAATGAATCCAATTTTAAGCGTAAACATTCTAAAATTCTTTAAAAGGTCGATTAACCGCCTTTTGATGGTGAACCTCTTTTAAATCCACCTTTTTGAAAATTTTATGTGTTATATTTGACAAAATAAAATTCTTCTTTAGAATCGGTACATCAAAATTTACTTTGTGTAAATTTTTGGTATTTTTCCGAGAAAGTTCAATTTTTAATGAATAGTGAAAAATGTTGTATTTTAATTCAAAACCTCCTTTTAATATAATTTATTTATATGATTAGATTGTCATTTGAATTGGTTTTAAATTGAAATTATAATATATTTTTACCATTTAATCCGATAGTGGTCGATGGAATTAATTTCACTTTGAAATCGGACTTAAACCAGTGTCAATCTTTTGATACATTTTGTTTCATAAAAACACGCTATTTGTTTTGACAGCGGAAATTAATTATTAAATTAATTAATCCAACTTATATGTTTTGAATTTTGTAAAATATAAATCATTTTTGAATTCGGAATATCAAATATAGCTTAGGGTAAATTTTTGGTAATTTTCTGAAAAACATTAATTTTTGATGAATAGTGAAACAACTAAGTGGTACTTATAAAAAACTCATTTTCCGTTTAAATGAAATTTTTCCACCTTTGTGTTTTGAATTTAAAAAATCTGAAATAAATGGTTGTCATTAAGAAGTAAAATGTTGTTAAATGGGATTAAAATAATTTTTAGTGAATAGTAAGTTATTAAGTTTTTAATCGTGATTAAAGGTAATTAGTGTAGTTTAAGGTAAGAATAATGTTTTAATAAAATGAAATTACCTAGACACATGTACTACCCTCATTGGATGTGTCATGTCCGGCCAAGAAAATCCATGGGTCCACTTGGAGACCCCATGGAGCCACTTTGTTTGGAAAATGACAAAAATACCTTTTTATTTAATGATAAAGTAAAAATGACACAAACATGAGATGTTTTACTAACACAATTTTTATGTGGGGTTATACAAGTAAGATGTTTGACTATAAATAGTCATTGAAAATCTAAAAATATTTCCTACATCATAGTATTTTTTTTAATTTTTAGACATTATATAAATTTAATTATTTATGACATCATGATGATGTAGTGATGACCTCATTATTTAATGATTTAAATAAAATGAAAAGATAATGTAATATCTAAAACCTAAACATGTCCAAAACCTATTGTATGGGTAGATTTCGAACCCTTATCACCTTATCCACGAATTATATCAATGGGGGACCTTTTAAATCAGAAACTCATTTTCAAATAAAGTAACATTTTCTTACTTTCCAAGAGTGCCCCTCCTCTCCTCTTATAAAAGGCCCCCACCTCTACCTCTTTTCCCACACATCTCAAGCCTTTTCCTCGGCCAAACTCTACCCATTTTGTCTCTCCACATCCCTCTATATCTCCTTGAAGCCTCAATTTGGGAAGAATCCTTTCCAAGGAATCCATTGAGCTCAAATCAAAGGAAGTTACCCGATTTTAAGGTAATGTCTTCACTTGTGTCCTTTTGTTTTATTTTTCTTCTCCAACCCCCTAAACTCTTTTTATTCATTTGTTTTGTAACAAATAAAGTATCTTAAATATACTAGGATGTTTTTATAATAAGGATTCGAGCTACACTTACACACACCTACATCTAATGGTTAAAGAACATACTGTTTCCATGGATGGTGAATTTCTGCCTCCCGAAACGATGATTGTTCAACTTTATTCTAACACCTTCAAAGGTTCCCATTAAGATGACACTATATTTATATACGAGATCTAATATGTTTATGTTTCACTTAAGCTTCTGTATTTTTCATTTATGGCATACCTTTATGGTTTCCATTATGGGTAAACGCAATATCTTTATTTAAGGAAGTGCGGACTACCGCCCCCTCAAATTGATTTGATTCGTTAATACCATATGTGGTACGTATAAAGGATATATTTAATGATATTATATATGATACCATACTGTAATTAAAATACTATTATGTGTAATTATGTTTTAATTCCATTAAATATGAAATATAAATGGAAGTAGCATTCATGCGTACGTACGGCTTACCATCTCCATGAACGGTGAATTTAACATCTTAACTCTAAATGTTATGTAATATTATAAATGCATGAATATACTGGATATATATGATATATATGATATCTACATCATGAATAAAACTCTGGATATAATGAACCTTTGACCACATGAACAACATGTAATTGTAAGAAGTCCACTTTCGACTTAAGAACCAAATATCGACAAAACAAACATTATTAACTTAAATGATTACATAATGTTTATGACATGGTAATAAGTGATATAAAAAGAATAATGAAATTGAAAATTTTTCTTAAGGAAGTATAAATTAACTCAAGTTTATTATTCATGAGATTAAAGAATGATCGAGTCAAGTCGGACCCGAGGTAAGGGATCCTACTCCTCTCTTTCTTTTTAAGTACACTCTTTATGTCATTCCATTTAAAGCTCCCCGTTCTTGTTTTTGGGATGTTATTTTATATTACTATTACTGTAATTTTTATTGTTCATATGATTAGAGACCATATTTTCTCTCATCAATCCATTTTGGAAGTTTTAAGTGGCGCCGTTAGGCTACCGAGTTTTCTTAAGGGATTTTTCATCTCACTTTTATTCCTGTGAGATTTATGCTACATTTACCACAATTTTCTTTGAGGGGTGTATGTAATTCCCATTATTCTACTCTTCATGTAGTATACTTTAGTTTATGAGTATTTACATCAATGATGTAGTGACCTTCTTTCATGGGGTGTATGTTTCGAAAGATACCCAAGTCGGTAAGGGAACCTTTTACCCTCCTCTTTTAAAAGACTTCTTTTGTTGGGTCTTTTAATTCACATATTGTTATGTTGGGATATGTTCTCATATATCCTTATTGATGTAAATTTTAAGTGGTGATATACTTTTTTTTATCTCTCATTAACTCTTTTTCTGAAATTTGAAGTGACAACGTTAGGCTGTCAAATTTTTGCAAGGGAACTTTTTAACCCAAATTTGATTCTTTGGGATAAACTTGTACTCCTTGAATATGTCATTCTATGAATATGTGTGAATAACATCTGATTGTTTTACACTTAATATCCACTTATATTTGGTGTATTCGTTTGTCACACATAATTATTCAATTGGTTTATCCTTAATCCAAGGATACCGTCTTTGTAAGGGTCTTCGTCTCAATCTCCATTCATTGCGGCATATTTTGTTTTATACACAACCTTCTTTTATACGGTGTATTAAACCCTTTGAATTTTACATTTATTCAGAAGGAATCTTTTTTCTATGAAGCGTTTTACTAAACGACAAAAAGGAATGTTTCTTTTACGTACGTGGTAACAATGACCTTTTCCGCCGCCGCGAGTATTATTTGATCTTTGGATTCCTCAACAAGCCGTAATATTTTTAAAATAAAATAAATACCATATACTTTTTTTTGTATTTTGGTATTGAAAATTGTTTTGATAAAGGATTATATTATGTCAATATATTGAAATGATATATTGTGATTGAAATGTGGAAATGTTATCATTCCTTTATGTTGGTTTTATGTGTTATAATTTTATAATGGTACTTGGACATTTTACAGGTGGTTACGTGATAAACCATATGACGGGTGGTGCCGTGAATACCAGGATAGGTGGTTACGTTATAAACTCCAATTCATTGGGTATGGAAGTCAGCCGTATGTCTATTCCATTAATTATTAATGGAAGTTGGCCGAATGGATATTCCATTAAGTGATATGTGTGGAAGTCGACGGTATGGTTATTCCACTTAAGTATGTTTATGTCCCAAGTTACCTTTATATGTTATGTGATATTTATATGGGTTCTATGGTAATCTTTTGGTTACAAAAGGGTAAGTAATGATCTTTTATTCAGTGAAGATTTTTTACTATTTCATAAAGGTGAAAAGTATTACTTTGATAAAGTATACATGGTTTACTTGTTGGTTTGATAAACTAACAGTTTTCATTCTTTGTGTATCCCTTACTGAGATTTTTATGCTCACCACATGTTTTTTTTGAAATGTTTTTCACAAAACTTAATATGGAATACAGTCAAGGATGGGATTAAGGGAAATTCATGCTATCTAAAACATGGAACTAGACATGTTTCTTTTTAAGAGTATTTATTTTATGGAAACTTAGTAGAAGTGTCTACTTTGTAATCTTTTGAGATGTAATAGTTATGATATAATTCTCTAAAACTCTAAACCTCAAAAGATCCTCAATGTTTAATCGTGTAATAACTCAAGATTAATTATGGTTTAAGGCCGGGGCCTGATAGTTGGTATCAAAGGTCGGTTTAGATAACTTTAGAGGTTAGGGTATCCTCTAAGCATAAGTTACATTACCATAATGGTTAGGATTTGAGAAAGAGTCCTAGTTTTAGATAAAGTGAATTAGTAAGTATATATTAGTGTTTATCTTCCTCATTAGTACATGATGGTTATGTTGATATACTCACACTGACCATTTTGGTTTTAGTAAATGGCTGGATCTAGTAGGCACCAAAGTGACAATTGGTTTGAAGGAAACTGTGGTGGTTCTCTGATTAAGAGACTGGATGAAATGTGGTATTCAATGAGGAAACTCGTGGTTGTTCTAAAAAAACTATCAAGGAGTCATGATCAACCACTTGAACCTTGGTATGGTCTATAATGCATCATGTATGACAATTGATGTGGAAGTTCAGGTAATAATTATAAAGGTAAACATTAGGGTTTATATGATCCTTACTTTTGAGGTAATTATGGGTTATTATATGTTATGAAGGAAAATGAAAGGCATGAGATAAACTTGAGGTTAAAATATGTTATGTTTATTTTTTAATATTTAATCTCGTTTTGGGAAATGTTTTGGGAATTATATAGTTATGGAAAAAGGACAACACGCAGACTGTGTGACAACCCGTCGCGTCGGACAAAGCTACGGGAATCGAACCCACAATCAAAGTGCGACTGGTATTTATCGCCTACCACTAGAATACGTGAAGTCCCTGGTTAGTTTGACTGATTATTTTTAGTTAGATGATTTTTTGAATTAAGAGTAAGTTGATTTTGGGTTATCTATGGAAATTTATTAACCTATCATGGAGGATATGTGATTAGGTTAATTACTTTTCAATACGAGACATTAAGAGCAACTGATGTTGTTTGGAGATAAATGTTACGATTTAGCTTGGATGACTATGTGACTAAATCCTTCAAATATTTGGGTTTCAATCTTAGTTTGGTTTACTTTGAATAATTTTTATGGACAAATTGATTATCGAATGGTCCTCGTTGAACTTTGGGTTATGTTGGACAAATTTTTGTGGTTAAGAATAGATTTTCTTTTTATGAAGGGTTATCCTTTTCTGGATTATCTGATCTTGTACTAACCATTTTGGTTTTAGTTATGGTTAAAGTCTAAATACATGGGAAGTATATAGTTCCCTTTTTTGGATTGGGGGATTCTCTAGAAATTGATTATAGTACTCTTAATGTGAACAAGTCTTCCTAAATACTCTTCTTTTGGAGAAAATATGAGTTTGATTAAGGAATGTAGTAAAAGATGAAAGTCAATATGATAAGTGATTATGTTTCCTTATGAATAAACTCCTAAATAAAAATTAACTTAAAACAAAAATGTTGTCTATTAACTTTTCATACGGGGGAATTGAATACCGTTTAACCCATCACAAGTTTGTGATTTTCTTGTGGTTAACTTTCTCCTAAACATGTTTTCTATCACTCTCCATCAGAACATGAACCTTTGTTTTTTTCCTCCATGTCCATATTTTCATACTTGGAATCCTAGTATGGGTTAACTCGGGTGACCTTTGTACTTATATTTCTTTATTTTAAAGTGATTGTTTTACCGACTCTTGTTCCGATGTGGGACGTTCAAGGATGTTTCAAAGATCAATTTTAAAATTGCGAGGACGCAATTCGAAAAAAGGGGGAAGGATGTAACACCCCAAGTAAATAAAGAGTATGAAATTTTTATATTTATCCATATTTGTGAATAAAATATTAATATTACTTTAAAGGAGATGCTATGCTCGATGGAATACCCGATACGCAACAACGAGTATCTTGGGAATCTTACGTTGCACTCTAATAATAAAATAATATTATTTTAAATGGTAGTTAACGCCTAGCCGTTGTAATGGCGGGAATGAACAGAACTAACTAAAAAATGATTATATATGTTTGTCAAATATTTTTACTTTTTAAAATAAATGGTAGAGTATTAAAAATGCGAATGAATCCAATTTTAAGCGTAAACATTCTAATATTGTTTAAAAGGTCGATTAACCGCCTTTTGATGGTGAACCTCTTTTAAATACACTTTTTGACAATTTTATGTGTTATATTTGACAAAATAAAATTCTTCTTTAGAATCGGTACATCAAAATTTACTTTGTGTAAATTTTTGGTATTTTTCCGAGAAAGTTCAATTTTTAATGAATAGTGAAAAATGTTGTATTTTAATTCAAAACCTCTTTTTAATATAATTTATTTATATGATTAGATTATATTTTGAATTGGTTTTAAAGTGAAATTATAATATATTTTTACCATTTAATCCAATAGTGGTCGATGGAATTAATTTCACTTTGAAATCGGACTTAAACTAGTGTCAATCTTTTGATACATTTTGTTTCATAAAAACATGCTATTGGTTTTGACAGCAAGAATTAATTATTAAATTAATTAATCCAACTTATATGCTTTGAATTTTGTAAAATAGAAATCATTTTTGAATTCATAATATCAAATATAGCTTAGGGTGAATTTTTGGTAATTTTCTAAAAAACATCAATTTTTGATGAATAGTGAAACCACTAAGTGGTACTTATAAAAAACTGATTTTCCGTTTAAATGAAAATTTTCCACTTTTGTGTTTTGAATTTCAAAAATCTGACATACGTAGTTTTCATTAAGAAGTAAAATGTTGTTCAATGGGATTAAAATAATTTTTTGGTGAATAGTAACTTATTAAGTTTTTAATCGCGATTAGAGGTAATTAGTGTAGTTTAAGGTAAGAATAATGTTTTAATAAAATGAAATGACCTAGACACATGTCCTACCCTCATTGGATGTGTCATGTCAGACCAAGAAAATCCATGGGTCAACTTAGAGACCCCATGGAGACACTTTGTTTGGAAAATGACATAAATACCTTTTTATTTAATGATAAAGTAAAAATGACACAAACATGAGATGTTTTACTAACACAATTTTTACATGGGGTTATACAAGTCAGATTTTTGACTATAAATAGTCATTAGAAATCTAAAAATATTTCATACATCATATTAGTTTTTTTTAATTTTTAGACATTATATAAATTTAATTATTTATGACATCATGATGATGCAGCGATGACCTCATTATTTAACGATTTAAATAAAATGGAAAGATAATGTAATATATAAGACCTACAGATGTCCAAAACCTATTGGATGGGTGTATTTCGAACCCTTATCACCTTATCGACAAATTATATCAATGGGGGACCTTTTAAATCAGAAACTTATTTTCAAAAAAAGTAACATTTTCTTACTTTCAAAGAGTGCCCCTCCTCTCCTCTTATAAAAGGCCCCCACCTCTACCTCCTTTCCCACACCTCTCAAGCCTTTGGCTCGGCCAACCTCTGCCCATTTTCTCTCTCCAAATCCCTCGATAACTCCTTAAAGCCTCAGTTTGGGCACAATCCTTTCCAAGGAAGCCTTTGAGCTCAAATCAAAGGAAGTTACCCGATTTTAAGGTAATGTCTTCACTTGTGTCCTTTTGTTTTATTTTGCTTCTCCAACCCCCTAAACTCTTTTTATTCATTTATTTTGTAACAAATAAAGTATCTTAAATATACTAGGATGTTTTTATAGGAATTATTCGAGCTAAACTTACACACACTAACATCTAATGGTTAAAGAACATACTGTTTCCATGGATGGCGAATTTCTGCCTCCCGAAACGATGAATGTTCAACTTTCTTCTAACACCTTCAAAGGTGCCCATTAAGATGACATTATATTTATATATGATATCTAATATTTTTATGTTTTACTTAAGCTTCTGTATTTTTCATCTATGGCATACCTTTATGGTTTCCATTATGGGTAAACACGATATCTTCATTTAAGGAAGTGCCGACTACCACCCCCTCAAATTGATTTGATTCGTTAATACCATATGTGGTATGTATAAAGGATATATTTAATGGTATTATATATGATACCATACTGGAATTAAAATACTATTATGTGTCATTATGTTTTAATTCCATTAAATATGAAATAGAAATGGAAGTAGCGTTCATGCGTACGTACGACTTACCGTCTCCATGAACCGTGCATTTCATTTCTTAACTCTAAATGTTATGTAATATTATAAATGCATGAATATACTGGATATATATGATATATATGATATCTACATCATGAATACAACTATGGATATAGTGAACCTTTGACCACACGAACAACATGTAATTTTAAGAAGTCCACTTTCGACTTAAGAACCAAATATCGACAAAATAAAAATTATTAACTTAAATGATTTCATAATGTTTATGACATGGTAATAAGTGATATAAAAGGAATAATGAAATTGAAAAAGGTTCTTAAGGAAGTTTAAATTAACTCACGTTTATTATTCAGGAGATTAAAGAACGATCGAGTCAAGTCGGACCCGAGGTAAGGGATCCTACTCCTCTCTTTCTTTTTAAGTACACTCTTTATGTAATTACTTTTAAAGCTCATCTTTCTTGTTATTGGGATGTTATTTTATATTAATCTTACTATAATTTTTGTTGTTCATATGATGAGAGACCCTATTTTCTCTCATTAATCCATTTTTGATGTTTTATGTGGCGCCGTTAGGCTGCCGAGTTTTCGTAAGGTATTTTTATCTCACTTTTATTCCCGTGAGATTTATGCTACATTTCCCACAATTTTCTTTGAGTGGTGTATGTACTTCCCATTATTCTAATATTTGTGTAATATACTTTCGTTTATGAGTATTTACATCAATGATGTATTGATCTTCTTTCATGCGGTGTATGTTTCGAATGATACCCAAGTCGGTAAGGGAACCTTTCACCCTCCTCTTTTTAAAAGACTTCTTTTGTTGGGTCTTTTAATTCACATATTGTTATGTTGGGATATGCTCTCATATATCTTTATTGATGTAAATTTTAAGTGATGATAAATTTTTTTTTATCTCTCATCAACTCTTTTTCTGAATTTTGAAGTGACGCCGTTAGGCTATCAAATTTTTGCAAAGGAAATTTTTATCCCAAATTTGATTCTTTGGGATAAACTTGTACTCCTTGAATATGTCGTTCTATGAATATGTGTGAATAACCTCTGATTGTTTTACACTTAATATCCAATTATATTTGGTGTATTCGTTTGTCACACATAATTATTCAATTGGTTTATCCTTAAAATAAGGAGACCTTCTTTTTAAGGGTCTTCGTCTCAATCTCCATTCATTGAGGAATATTTTGTTTTATACACAACCTTCTTTTATACGGTGTATAAACCCCTTTGACTTTTATGTTTATTCAAAAGGAATCTTTTTTATATGAAGTGTTTTAATAAACGACAAAAAGGAATGTTTCTTTTACGTACGCGGTAACAACGACCTTTTCCGCCGCCGCGAGTATTATTTGATCTTTGGATTCCTCAACAAGCCGTAATGTTTTTAAAATAAAATAAATACCATATAATTTTTTTTTTATTTTGGTATTGAAAATGGTTTTGATAAAGGATTATATTATGTAAATATATTTAAATGATATATTGTGATTGAAATTTGGAAATTTTATCATTCTTTTATGTTTGTTTTATGTGTTATAATTTTATAATGGTACTTGGACATTTTACGGGTGGTTACGTGATAAACCATATGACGGGTGGTTCCGTGAATACCAGGACGGGTGGTTACGTTATAACCTCCAATGCATTGGGTATGGAAGTCGGCCGTATGGCTGTTCCATTAAATATGAATGGAAGTTGGCCGAATGGCTATTAAATTAAGTGATATGTGTGGAAGCCGACCGTATGGTTATTCCACTTAAGTATGTTTATGTCCCAAGTTACCTTTATATGTTATGTGATATTTATATGGGTTCTATAGTAATATTTTGGTTACAAAAGGGTAAGTAATGATCTTTTATTCAGTGAAGATTTTTTACAATTTCATAATGGTGAAAAGTATTACTTTGATAAAGTATACATGGTTTACTTGTTGTTTTGATAAACTAACAGTTTTCATTCTTTGTGTATCCCTTACGGAGCTTTTTATGCTCACCCCAAGTTTTTTTTTGAAATGTTATTCACATGACTTAATGTGGAATAGGGTCAAGGATGGGATCAAGGGAAAGTCATGCTATCTAAAACCTGGAACTAGACATGTTTCTCTTTAAGAGTTTTTTTTTATGGAAACATAGTAGAAGTGTCTACTTTTTAATCTTTTGAGATGTAATAGTTATGTTCTAATTCTCTAAAACTCTAAACCTGAAAAGATCCTCAATGCGTAATCTTGTAATAACTAAAGATTAAGTAAGGTTTAAGGCTGGGGCCTTATATCAATAATATTTTTTCAATGGATTATTTAATTATGGTAGTCTCATTGTATTATGTTCATGATATTACAAAACTTAAAAAGTTTTTTATTTTAATATATTCTTCAATATAGTCTCAAATGAATATGGTTTTATTCATATGCATGTTTTAGTTTTCTAAAATTACCATGATTTTTTTCATTTAATATTATTAATAACATGCAATTTTTATCATATTAAAATAAGAAAAGTATTTTAATTTTTTATAAATTTAATATTTAGAATAAAAATCAATTTTTAATAGTTCTGATAAATGAAAAGGTGAATGTAGAACCTCATCAATAACATAGGTAATATAAACCTACTATGGGCCATTGATTTATTTAAGATAGTTTAAAAGAATAGAAAAAATAATTAGTAATATATTTTAATAAATATAATTTATTTGAATTATACTTCCATTTTAGTGTTCCATTAAAGACTATTTAAGATATTGAATCATAAAGAGCATAATTAAAAAGGAATGATATGGTTTTTGAAACCCGTAGCTTACTTCTTGATATACCTCATTTGGAATGAGACTTAATCCTTCAAATAAAGGTCATTTTTTGACCCTAGAAACATGATTATGGATATAAGGATTCATAGATTTAATTTTTAAAATATTTCAACATAGAGTATGGTTTGAAAGTGAGGTTAAATGGATGGATGAGGGGTTTTTCTAACTAAAAGAGATATGTATCTTTCAGTAAAATGTTTAAAAATATATAATTTTAACTTAAAACTATGAATATTGTTGATTCATATACATATTAATTGTGGTTGATCAAAAAAATATTTTTTATTTATATTTAGGCATTACCCAACGAGAATGTAATCTTTGAAATAATTTTTTCCAAGTAAAGAATCAATAGAATTTTTTATTAGAACAAAATATCATTTTTAGTTTTAAAATTTATATATTTTTTGATAAAATATGTTTATTTTATTTAAATAAATAATTATAATAACTAATAAAATTTTAAATATTAAAAATATTTGAAAAATTATTGAGTCACTTTTACATAAATGTGGGGGCATAAAACTTATCGCAATTTCAATACTATATTGTTAACTACTCCAAAAATTTGTTTTTAGAAAAATATAAAAAATTTACCCAAAAGATAATTTCAAAATAATGATTTAGGAAATTAGATTCATATCATAAAAGGTAATTTTTTTTCTAAATAAGTAAAATAATTCTTTATTAAAAATGTACACTAATATTTAAATTATGTTATTTGATTTAGGAAATAATTTTTTTATTATAATATTTATATTTTAATATTTAATTTATGGTAAAAATTTACTATAATATTACATTATTTGTCACCTTTATAATCATTTTTTAATTCGAATAACCTGGTGACTATTTTAACATTAACATTTAGAGATATTACTTTGTCCCTTTACAATGATCATATGAACCTTATAATTACTGCATATTCCAGTTTATTTATTCACCATTCAATTTTCTTCAACCAAGGTTCTCTAAATAACTTTTAAAAAATTCCACTGATGTTTTAAATGTTTTATTTTATTTCTAAGTGTTATTCATGACATTGGTATTTTTAGAAATCCATGACCATTAGATTTATGAGTTTTTGTTATATTATTTAAAAATGAGATATTACAAAAATATCATGATATAATTGATACACATATCACCAACTCTAATGTAACATTTATATTTTTCTTGTTGATAATTATACAAGTATGTTTTACTAAAAAACTCTTAATCTTTATTTATAAATTATTCTACACCATTACATTGGTTAAAAAAATGTTACAGGAAATTTTTATAATTTTAAACCATTTTACATATATTAAGTTATTTTTAATAAATAATTACAAAAAACATAACTCCAATAATTTAATATTTTTAATAAAAATTTATTTTTCTAAAAAAGCTTCATAATAAGTCAATATCAATCCAACATCACTTTTATATCCAAAAAACACATTAAAAATTAATAAAAAAACGATATTATTTTATTTTATAAAAATTCAATATCACATTTTTGATCCATTTTCAATTATTCATAAAGCAAATACATTAAAAGTTTATAATTATGAAACTATCCTCTCATTAATCACCTATATAAAATATATTCTATATATTGATCACCCCACTTATCTATACTGGAGTCTCAATTTCCATATAATCCCTCTTATATTTGTGAAATCTTTAAATGAATTGACATTTTATTTCTCTCCTAGATAAAATACTGTAAATATATTAGATGAATTAGTGTCTATACCATAATTTTTTAGACTTAAATTGAATGATTTTTAATAACCTTTGATTCCCTAGACCATAATTCCCAAACCCAATTTCTGAACATATAAGTTATATTTTTTACTTCGATTAGAACTGTTGATTTTTGGATATAACAATCACAAAATTAAATGAATGATGGAAAATTTAATTATGTGATATCACAAGAACATTTAGGTTTATATATTTATATTTTTTTTGAAAAATAATAAAATAATAAAGACCATGCCTTTCCCAACAAATGGAAATATTTTTCAACTATACAATAATTTTTTTAATCGATGAAAACTATTCAACATCTCTCCTAAATCTCCTACATAAGCTATTTTGTTTTAAATATATTGTGTAATACTTTTCTTAATTACTTGGGGAAATGAAAATATAATGAGGTCTAATATAAAATTATTATTAATAGTAAATAAAAGTGATGACTTTCAGATAACACAATTATGCATAAGATGATCATAAATATTATGGAAGGAATATATAATAAAAAAATACCACAATATAATGAAAATGAAAGAATAATATATCTATATATAAAAATGTAATTAAATAGATCACATGGATATAAATAGCGGGTACCTCAGTAATTAATTCATAATGTTGGAAAACAAATTCCATGCCTTAAACTAATACATCACAATCTTAGAAATCATGATCATACCTTCAAGGTCCTTTATCAGGAAAATATATTTTTCCTAGGTAGGAATACACCAAAATAGCTAGGTTAGAATGTTTTTTAAGAAAAATTAATTCATCATATAAGATAATAAATAAAAAAATACATAATCGTCTATTATAAGAATAATTAGTATTGGAATAACAACACAAAATAATAATAATTTTTCTATGATAATAAATTGGTAACATGATAATAACCCATTATAAGAGAAAAGATGGTTGGGTAAATAATACATGCTCAAAACTACTATTTAATGGATAGAAAACCATATCATAATAACATTTATATGGATTTTCAAATGTTCACCAATAAACAAATAGAATATATTTCGATATAGGCACCACTAAAATAATCAATTTAGAAAAGAGTAAGCATAAAATTAATTCAATAATTCTTCCACCCAATTTATTTATGGAATATAGGTGAACACTATTCAATAAAATAAATCAAAACATGGTATTCACTAGTTAAATGCATTATGATAAAAGTTTTACCCATTCACAATGGATGGTTAGGAATGTCCAAGGTAGTGTTAGATCACATATTTGATAATAACGAACATTAAATAAGAAATATAGATAAATAAGGTAGATGTCTTCAAAATAATATATCCTTAGTGTAACAAAAAAAATTTAGAAGGTTGTTAACATAGATGAAAAGAAACTTGGTAAAAAAATTCTTCAAATATTATCAAACAGGAGGGGAACAACAATAAATTTTTTTAATACCATTAGTTCAATAACACAAATAAAAAAAATATTTATTATATAAAAAATCAATCAACAAAAATCCCATGAGTGTAAATCCTATTTAATATGAAAATTAAAATGGATGTCAAAATTAATATTTTTTTTTCACATTGATTTAAAATAAAAACTGACATACCATTTGAAATGAAACATTTGGAAAAGTGAAGTGTAAGATTCCAAAAAAATTAAATAAACTCTAATAATGGATCCTAGAAAATTACATAATGTTTTTAATGTTATTTAGTGGGGAAAATTAAAAAATTCGATAATGGAAGAAACAAATTTAATACTTGGAAATCATCTCTATTTGAAACCAATATTGTAAAAAGAGTAATAAAATTTTATTTATATTAAAAATTCATTTTCATAAAGATGATTATAATATAAAATTTAAATATATTTTATGGTGGTATAACCAAATAATTGAAGAAAAATGGTCAAGATAAATCTTTGTAACTCAAATAAACGATATTTGAAATATCAATATCCATATTGATCAATATACTCCATAGAGTAAAAAATATTCAAAATGATATTATGTGGTGAGAATGTAAATAACCAGAAAAAATTATATTATTACCCATAATGAAATAAAGGTAATAATTTACCAAAAATATGTTAAATATGGTCAGTATTATGATCATAACTGAATGAATAAAACTTGTGTTAGCAAATATCCTAAATGTGGCTTTATTAATAGAATCAATAATCATTTTTAAGAATATAAGATGATTTAAAAGTTTATGTACCATTAATTACAAAAAATATAATAATAATAATTACATGGTTATTTAATTAAATATAAAAGGAAACCATGGGAAAGAAATTTATTATTCCTTAATGAATCAGAAATGAGAACCAGAAAGCCCTTACCTTTTTCCTGGATTTAAAAACATATTATAACCTCATATGTAATGAAAAATAGTATCTTAATAACTTAATTCATAAAATAAATAATATATTTTTCCTTAATAATTTTGAATAATAATATTATATATATATATATGTATTTTAGTTAGTTATTACCTATTTTATATATCATTTATATGTAATCCTGATCTTTTTGAACTAGTTTCATAAAAACATTGTTGGTTTTTTTTCTTATTACAAATGTAATCATACAAATATTATTAAAGGAACTATAATTGACATTAAATGATAGCTTAAAATTATTATCTCACTCCTTGGTTTCTTTGGTTACATTTCATGAAGGCAAATTCAACGTTGAACAAGTTTTAGGGATTCTTAACAAACAAAATGAGTTTACTTAATTAATAAGTTTAATAATTATGGTACCATTATAAAACCTGAAAAAATAATTAACTTGATGTTTATAACATATTATAATAATAATTAATTCCCCTATGTCATTCATGATATTAATTTCTTTAATTTTTCATGTTGGTGTTTAAGTATACATAAAAGTTATGATACCATTATTAATGGATTAATATGTGATGTTTTTGTTGTACTATCATTATAAATTATTAATAATGATCTTATTTAGTCTTTTTTGAGAGATAAATCAATGTTTTAATGATATAGAAGAATAATTAAAGGTTATTAAAAATTTATATTATATTAATAAAAATATCTTCCTCTTAGTATACTGGTTTTAAATGGCCAATTAACATTTATTTTATTAGTCAACACATACACATAGGCGATGATTTAATTTTTAAAAGAAATGGATAAATATATAATATGTTTCATCATTTAATAATATAAAATATTTTATAAATATGATACTTATTTATCATATTGGTCATTTGTACCCACCATTTAAAGTGGTTATGGAAAACCAAAATGATTCCTCGTAGAGGCGAAAATCTACACACATGCACAAATTTCCATTTCATCGTTAATGGTAAAGGGGATGATTGGTAAATGGTTATTACATTAGGATAGTAAAATTTATTAAATAAAAAATACCTATTTTATTACATAGGTATTTTTATATTATGACTATAAAATAGAAATAAAAACCAAAGAAGTTAAAGAAAAATGATTACTAATGATGAGAACATTGAGTATTCCTTGGAGAATTCCTTAAAAAATGAAAGAAAAAGATAATAAATTGGGATAATTTTATCAAGTTAGAGGAATTTGATTATATGGGCTGGAGAAATTGTGAGGGTTTAAGAGGAAACCAAATTTTAGTAATAACATTGATGGGGTGGCGAAAGGCCCATTTTATAAGTGATAAGGGATGAAATTTTTTCAAATACCTAGAATTTTTCAATAATCAGAAGTCAATCTAAATTAAAGTTACATAAAAATTGGGAAATAATGAAGTTAATAATATAAAAGATCCATATTGTCCTAAAAAACACATTATCTCACATGATTTAGACTATTTCACCCGGTTAAACCTTTTTATCCCAAATTTCTTCTTACTTGATAACTGGTTTTTATTTAAGTAATTTAGAATTTATGGAAAAAATTAAAATGGAACTTATTACATAATTTGAAAATAATAATTATTAATTTTATACTAACTTTACTTTATTAAATTTTTATACGTGGTAGAAACTAATTTTAAATAATAAATATATAATGTATTAAAAAAGTTTCTTGAGAAAAATGTTACTTATGATATAAAATTTTAGAAAAAGGGTTTTAAACAAGAATCAATATTTTTATGTTAATAATTTCACTTCTAAAATACATATCTAGTGTAGAAATACTTCTCACAAATTTATATGACATACTTGAATACTAATAATGTTATTACATCAATATATTTTTAAAAATGGCATATTAAACTATTCAACTTAAAATTAATCTATTATGAAAATTACAAAAAATAAAAATTAACCCAATATTAATTATAAGAATCTAAAAATTATTATAAATTATTAAAATTAAAATTTTAAAAATAAAAATTGTTTCTTTAAAATAAAATTATGAAATATAATAACAAATATTTTTTAGGGAAAATAACTCGTTAGAGAAAAATGTATTAGAATTAACCAACTAATCATATAAATATATAAGATAATTAATTAATTATATGTTAATTTTGATAAAAATCATAGCTCATAAAAGGTAATTGTTTTTATAAAAATAAAATTATAAGCTTAAAATGTTATCAATATTCATTTTAGCTATACTAATTTAATTTCATTTATAGTAAAAGTAGGATTTATTTTACTTATATAAATACATTTTAGAATGATATTACTACATTTATTTCCCACTAATTTATTTCATGGGTTATAACAATAATACTTAAATACTTATATTTTACCAAAATATATGGCGGGTTCATTCATCTTTGTGGTTGTGAGTGGGGAAATATGTCGAAGACAATGACTTATTTAAAGGTAATCATATATTAAAATCTCATGGTGTTACATTTTAACCCCTTAAATAGAATTCGAAATCACAATTTTAATTATTACTCACTAATGAAGGTAGGTGAGTGTATTCATAACATGTTTACCATTCGGGATATACCTTCAATTATTACATCTACATTAATATTTTATGTTATATCAAGTCACTTATCCTTCCTCAAACAACATTGTTCATTCATATAATAATATAACCAAGTATTTCTATACCTCAATAATATATTATCAATTAAATACCATTTCCAAAACCATTTAAAACTCTAATTCATTAAAATAAAATAATAATATATATTATTTGAATAATTAAATCTATCTTATTTCATAAATTGTATTAATAACTAGTTAATAAAGTCCAAAACTAGCCAATTTATATCATATTTCAAAAAAATTAATAAAAAACACTAAAAATATAATGTAATATTTTGTCATTAATTAAATAATCAAATAAAACAACAAATTAATCATTTTCCCCAAAATATATAAACCCTTTACTACCTCAATGTAAACCATATATTAATCGTTATAGTTTTTCTTACCTTAATCAAGTGTTCTTAAATATTTTTCCCTAAAAATATAAACATACCATAAATTTACTTTTCATGTTTATTGATTACATTTAAATATTATTCCAGACCTCTAAGGTTGAACTGCTGAAAAATTATACTTAGATGTTCCATATAGCCCTTATAACTTCGATTATATACTAGAATATCGTCGATAAATATTACTCACTAATTAAAATAGCTATATCTATCAATAATTAATTTCTATTATGATATCAACCACAATAAATTAGATTATACTAGGAAAAACAACTTTTCTATTATAGTAAGTGTTTAATATTATTCTCTACCATTTAATTATTCACCATTATTCATTTGTAATGTAAAGTGGTCTCTAGAAACATACCTTTCTTAGTTTCATTTTCATGGTCATTTTAAATCCAATAATAAAACCCAAAATGATTATCAATATAATCAGATTAAATGTTCATATGAATATGAAAAATCTATCCCAATATATATTCTCGAAAAAAATCTTAATTTTATCCTTTGATTCTTCTAGTTCAATATTTTTTTTGGTTAGGTTATCTTGTAGTTCTTAAAAAAATATCTTAATGTAATTAGGAAATAAACACATCATAAGGTTTTATAAAGAGAATATAATTAATCAAATTATATCAAATGGGAATGCCTCTCCAATTTTGTAGTTGTTGCCCCACTAACCATGCACCAAATTGAAGATCAATTTAATTTTAATTTTTTCTTTTTGGGGGGATTACCTAGAGATGAATATGTTCTATATCCACATACAAATTAAAATATCTAAAAAAGTATGAAATTTAATGGAATAATAAATACTCTAGTATTTACCAAAATTACAGGATTTCATATTTTACTTAGACATATTACTTGGTTTTTCACTAATGTTCTCTTATACTAATCCAAAAATATAATATGCATTATTACCGTAACATTAAACTATATAAGATCTCAATGCTTTATTTATACCTTTGAAATTATGATCATGAATACTTTATAAACGATTAAATAATCCTCTAATGACATCTTAAAATATAAATTTTTTATGCCATGCTCTAATAGAAGTTTTGACACCACAAACCTGCACTCAGGACCCTATTCATGAATCATATAATTTATATATTTGACTAAATACCAACTCTACTTTTTTTTATATAACTAACTTATAATTACATAGTTTAAAGAAAAAATTTCATTACATGAATTCCGGAGAACTTTTATATTTATTCATTTATAGAATTATGAAAATTATAAAATAATATATCCCATTTATTTATCAACTAATGGTCATTTTTTTCCACAGTATATGTAACTAATTAAACCATATTAACTATTTTAAATATAAAAAATATTATATTAAAAATATATCATATTATTGATATTATGTGTAATTATGTTCTTAATAACCTGAGGAAATGGAAACATAATTTGGGGTAAGATAAAACTCATAGAAAGGGGAAAAAGTGATGAAAATCATAGGTCAATAGTGAGAATAATATCAACATAAATATTATGGTGAGAATAGATAAAAATAATAATTACACAATATAATGAAACTAATAGAATAAAATATCCATGGATAAAAATGGAAATAAATAGATCACTTGGAGGTCAATAACTAGTTCCTTTGTGATGAAATTCATAATTACAAACGGAAAATTCTGTTACCGAAGCTAAAAAAGCATGTTCTTAGACATCATGATGTTATTATTAAGGCCATATGTGTATGTAATATCTTGTTCTTGATAATAATATACCAAAATAACCAATATAGTTTCTCTAATGAGACCTACCAATGCATTGAGGTGAAATATAATTCCATCCACCCTGTCACTTTTTTATGTGTAATGTATTCATCATATGATATAATGAGTAAATAGTTCATAATAATCCTTTTCAATAATAATCATTATTATAATAAAAGCTAACATAACTCTAATACATTTATTCATGTCAATAAAATGGAAAATAGGATCACAATACATCTTGATAATAAAGGTAGATTGTAAAATAGTACATAGTCAACTCATTTAATAAATGAATGAACACTCATATAAGAATAAAAAATATATAGATTATTAATATATTACCATTAAATAAATTGAATATATTGAAATATAATAACAATTAAAACTAACATCATATAGAGTGATCAGTATAATATAATTTCAATAATTTCCCCAATCAATTGATTTATGGAATCTAGGTGATCACTCTTCAATTAAATAAATTGAAAATAAGGAATTCACAATGTAAAGGCATTAGAAAAAAACATAAGCCAATTCATAGTGAATGGTTGGGAATGAAAAATAAATTTATTCATAATATATTTTATAGAAAATAATATCACATAAGTCATATATATAAATAAGGTCCATGTTTTGAATAGAGCATTTCTTCAGTGAAACAATGTAAACTCATAAAGATGTTGACATGGATGAAAAATAATGAAAACAATGCATTGAACGGCATCAACAAATAAGGGATTAGGAATTGAATCATTTTATATAATGATATAAATACCTCAAATTATATATATATATATATATATTTTAAAGGATAAATAATTTTACATAAACCCCATGAGTTTAGTTCTGTTTAAATATTAAAATGAAAATAGAGGTGAAAACATTGAACATATATAAACTTTTTTAAACATTGATGTAATATATAATCTTATATGTCAATTTAAAATGTATATTTTGTAAAATATAAGTCAAATATTTTGAAACATTTAATCTTTAAAAGAATATATATTAATGGATCCATGGAAATTACCTAATTTTTTGAATAGAAAATATGGATTGAAGGGATAAAACATTTGATTATGAAAAGAACCATTTTAAAACATTGAAATTACCTTTTTTGAAAACCCACACTGTAAAATTAGTAATAAAACGTTCTTTGTATTATAAGATCATTTTCCAAAATAGGATTATAAAATACCATATAATAAAATATTAGGTTTCTAGAGCCCATGCATGGAAGAAAATATTCCAAGATAAATCATTATAACTCAAATAAAAGAGTTTTGGGAAATCCGTATCACTTATAGGAAACATACTCCACTAGTTATGATATATTTGAAAATGATTTATTTTTTAGGAATTCAATTCCATATAAATTTATGATATTACCCTATATACAAAAATTAAGGGTAGAATTTGCCCCAAATATATGGAATGTATTTCAGAGAATAATCATAACTCAATAAATGAAAGTTTAGTTACAAAAAATACTTACTAATGGGGTAATAATTAAATTAATAGTCTTTCAAATATTGGAAAATTAATTTTATTTGTATATAAAATTAAATATAAATAATTATGATATAAATAAATAAATGGGAATAAAATACCTCATATATGGAAAACATGGTTCATATAGTGTATTATTTCTCAATGAACTAGAATTTAGACAAAGAAAACCCTTTCTTTTTTATCATAGATTCCATGAACATCCATTAAACTTAGGTATAGATAAAATATCAATCATAAAAAATTATTTCACAACCTTAATACTATATTTTACATGTATAATCCACATTTATATCTATTACATAAATGAATTCGAGTTAGTAATTTCTTATTTTCATGATCATGGGTATCTATTCTTGATTGTTTTGCACTAGTTTCATAAAAACGACATTGTAAATCATTTTTATTAAAAATTTCATCATATTGAATTTATTAATGGTACTATAAAATATGTTCAATGATATATTTAATGGAATAATTTCATTCCTAGATATATTTTCTTGTAATATATGAAGATGAAATCAAAGATGGTCACATTTTTGTGATTTTTAACAAATGAATAGTGTTTCTTTAATTAATTTGTTTAATAATAATGATTTCATGCTAGAAAAACATAATATTATTTAAATATTTATATTATTTTGTAATATTAATTATGTTCACATTGTTTTTCATGTTATAAATTCAGATTAGTGTTCATGTAGGTTGTTAAATCATCCCAAACATGAACGTACCATGATTAATGGATGATTATGTGGGGGTTTAGTTGTAATATCATTATAATAGAAGAATAATGGTATTATTTTTTGGTTATTATTTTGATATATCAAAATTTTAAGGAAATATAAGAGAAATTATTCCTATTTTTTATTAAATAGTATGAATAATAATATTTTACCCTTAGTGTACATGTTTTGAATAGTTGAATTAAAGATGATTATTTATTGATCATAGCATTAATAGGACCAATTTTTTTAAAAAAATTAAAACCAAGATTTCATAAAAAATATTATTTATCCATTAAAATAATTCTCATAATTTTATATATAAGGTGATTATGAAATTAAAAACAAATATCAATTATTCCATAAATCCAGTACTTTACACATACACATTTTTGATGATTTTTTTCTCCGTAAAATTAGATAAATTTATATCAATTTTCATCATTTTATAATATAAAATATTTTTTAAATCTCATAAACATATATTAAATTAAACATTACAAAAATCTTGGTAATGTTGTTAAATAAAATTACACATGAGGCTTTGTGTGAATTTTTATCCGCACACATACTTGAAGGACATTTTTGTTTTCCAGAAAGGAAGAAGAAGAAAGGCGGTAATAGTTATTCCTTTAGTATAATATAATTTAGTATATAATCAAAAATTATTTGAATATATTTCTATATGAATATCATAATGTTAAATTTTAATTATAAAGGAAGGAATTTTAGGATGAACTATTAATCATGTCAAGAACATTCATTTTTCCTTGAAGAATTATTTGAAAAGGGGGGATTCAGAAAATTTCTTATGGACAAAATCTAAAGGGGGAGGAAGAAGATTACATAGTAATGTAAAATTTAACTTTTAGGATGGATCTAAATATCAACAGTGAAATTAAAGGGGTGGTGAGAGACCCATTTTATAAGTGAGAAGGGATAGTAATTTTGTAAATAAAAATAACATTTTATTAATAAGAAGTAACTCTCAAAGAATATGGTTACAAAATTGAGAAATAATGTTTTGGTTAAGAGATAAGGTTTCTAAAGACCTCCAAAATACAATTGGACACATTTTTTAATATATCCTATATTGTTTCACTATATTAATCCTTTCTAACAATAAATTACTATTTTCTTGGATAATAATATTTACATATGTAATTTATTCATTATACATACAAATAAAATGGCATATATTTTATAATTTTAACCTAATGATTCTTTAAAAGTCCATTTAATATTAAAATAAATGATTTTAATCTCTTATTAATATTCACCAATTAGATTATATAGATTTATATTAGTTATAAGTATACTAGGTAATTATTTAGTTAAAAAGAAAAAATATTTTTTTCTGACCAATTTGGTTTTTCATGCATTTTATAGTTTTATTGAGAACATTAATTAAAAAATTGATAATTTTAATTGGAAAATAATATTTTTATTTTTTAATTAATAATTTTAAAATCATCTTAGGATTAATTTTTTAGAATATTTTAAGAAGTGTAATTTTTCAAATGAATATTTAAAATTTTTGATATTTATTGAAAATAATTATTTCATTTTAATTATTTTGAAAACCACATTATATTTTTGATTAGTTTTAAAATTTTATTAGTTTATTATGATGAAAAATAATCTAATAATGTTTATTGAAATCAAAATTATACTTGTCTAAAGAATAATTTTTTTATAATTAAACAATTTTTTTATTCAAAAAACAATTTTTTTTTTGAATTTTCAGCTTTAATTTTAAAATTAATCATGTCAATTATATGAATTAAATCTATTAAAATGAATTCCATATTTTAAATAAATGTAATTATAAAAATTTCACAACAGTAAATTTTGTTTTTCTTATTGAATACGAAAAATATTTAACCATAGTAATGGTTAAAATAAGTTTACTGGGAAGTTAATCTAAAGGGATAAGTATTAATATTACCTAAAGAATTTCAATCATCATAATATATGAGTTGTGTTCAACCAAATATATATTTAAGGAGTTAAATACAATATTCTAAAATAATATTTTTATTTTCTAACCAAAACATGACTTTTGAGAAGATATGTTTTATTTCATTAAAATAAAAACTATTTGTGGGACATTTCATTTAATGACGTGGTTGTAAGATTAAAATCAGTTTTAGATTTCTAAAAATGTATAAAAACATTAGGTTTAATTATTTATCCAACAAATTCTTGGAAAATATTTTATTAAATTATTTAAATGAAAATTATTTATATTCATAAATTAGGTATTTTCCTAAAAACTATTTTTTCATGTGTTTTTATTCTTATATTAAATTTAATTTCTTAAACCTTCATAATTTGATGATGATAAAATAGCTTCTATATTTCGATAAATATTTTCTATTTTTATAAATTCTCCTCTACATTGGTAATATAAATAATTTATCTTGGTAAAAAGGTAGGTTATCATGATTAGGGTTAAAATGAGTTTAAAGTGGTTTACAGAGGCGATAAAGATTTAAATGTATCTAAAATATTAATAAATGTTATTGATTGATGTTATTTATACTATGTAAAACATTATCTTAAAATTTGGTCTTCCATGGATCCAATTTATATGATTATATTATACACATTATATTTCAAATTTTATGAAATCCCATGTATGTCCCAACCCTCAATTGTAAAATGGAACCTTCTATCCTCTCTCCTGAACACATTTTTAGGAAACTTGTTTGGAACATCCCTAAACAATTATCTATCAAACATCCCGACCCATATTAATAGTGAATCAATTTTTCCTTGTATGTCTTTCCAATATTTCATTATATATTTCCAAAGCTTGGTGCATAGACGAAATACAATTCTGAGGCATGGTGTGCCTAGAATTAATTTTATAAAAATATTAAACATATTTTTTATTTCACATGTATGATATCTTAAATAAAATGAGATAGATCTTAAAAAAATGTCAGATCATAAATCTAAAAGCATGATTGAGGCTGGAAAACATTTTTACCCTAGGTGTGACCTAAAATAGGTTGGCGCAGGGTGTTCAGATATCTCATCCATTGGTGGTACGTCTAGTTGATGAATTAAATATATAAATAAATAAATTATTTTCACCTAAATTATATTCATTTAAAAGTATCACCATATGAAATTTTATAGGGATCATCAAGAGATTATTCTTCCTCTCCTATTGGAGAATCATTTTAGACAATAATGAAACTCTAGATCGATGTAGATTTGGAAACAGTAAATGCAATGACATCCTTCGATAGTTAGAGATCATGTTCTTCAATGAAATATGAATCAATATCTAGGAAGAAATATTAAATTTATTGTTTATTATGTTAATAATTATGTTGATTGAGTAGATCAATCCCCTCTATTGATATGTGCCAATTCTGAATTCTTAGCATGCTCTTACACACCGATTAAATTGAATATTCAATTGTTTTCTAACATTGGTTATCCTTATTCTTGATCAGTATCTTAGAAATACTTTAAATGGCTATTTAGTAATTATTTTTTGTTTTTATCCCCAATTTCTTTATGTTCTTCACCAGTTGGACCTTTTGGCATCGGTTCGACATTGTCGGCTTGTACAGAGCCTGATAAGACCCCTAGAATCTAGATAGATTCAATCAGGAAATATGGATCAATGAACCAGGGATAGGTTTAGATACATTTTGGGTTATCAAAGATCATTTAAATGATTAGAGGCCAAATCTTCTAAGGTGGATGGATCTATGGCCTGCGGTGCTCATGGGTTTGCATTGAATCAAAAGAGATTTCAGTTTTAGGACACTAGAGGGATGTAATCTGCCAGAGGACACTAGATCCACAAAGAACGGGTAGAAATGAAAATGGAATCAATTAATAATGGATGGATTCATTATTCAGATATAAGATTTAATAATCTAGAACTATGTTGAACACATGAAGTGTAGCCCCTTGGCTGTGGTAGCTATAGTTTTAGAGAATTATAAGGATGACACTACATCTATCCCTACAACATATTGTGTACCTCATCCATCGGTGGATGAGACCTGGGGTGGAATACAAAGGCATGAAAATGTGTGGGAGTACATTATGAGGCATAATTCTGTGTACAGAAGTGCATCAACAAAACGAAATGAATACGGTCATGGGGTGGATACACGGGAAAGACTAATCACACAAGAAAGACCTCGGGTGGCATAGGAACACTGTTTATATCCCACACATCCCATGTATCCCTACGAAGTGGGAAATACACATACCTCCAAAGAAAAAACCAAGTGATGGAGTGGGAATACATTCTATGTTAGTCCCATACACATAGTGTACCCCTTGTATCTTTTGTTGAAAATTTTATACTTCATATATCATTCATTTAAAATCATATTTTGGCTCACAAGTAGCCTAGCTTGATTGATTTTCCACATTAAATGAAAGGGTTTAATTTGTTAATAATTTTATGATATGATGTGAAATATTTTGGGAACAAAAAATATTGAGGCGACACATTATAATGATAGTTATAAACTGGGACCACAAAAGGCTTCCTATAGAGTGAAACCGTCACCATTTTGGGAGATAATAATCAACATTACAGATAAGAACCCTCTATAAGATATGTAATGAGTCCTAAAGGATCAACATGGAACCCCTATCACACCTGGTCATGGTTACTCAACTTATAGAGTTGAACCCCCCATCTTCTTGGGGGTGGATTCTCTACTATTCGATTATAACCCCATATAGGATTGTGTGTGGGTACTTGATGACAAGAGTGAAAACCACTATTGGACTAGGGTGTGAGGCCTCTAACTATAGAGTGGAAACCATTATATTTTTGGGTGAAGGTCCTATACATACCAAGTGGAACCCCTCTATCGCACAGGGGTGCGGGTCCTCATGACAAAAGAGTAGAACCCCCATCAGCTTGGGCGTAGGTCCTCTAAGAATACATATATAGTGTAACCCCCATGATTCACTATGGTGTGGGTAAATTACATGTAGTGTTTCCCACATTTATGTGAGCCATAATGTCCAGGAGGGAGCCTTCAAATGATTTTTGCTGAGTAGATGTGTGAGATACTCGTAATCTTTAATGGAATCTTGGAATTGATGGTGAACATTATTCATGGGTTGAGCTTTGAGATGGAGATCCCCTTTATCTCTAATTTTTGTTGAGCTATTTAAATGGGTTACAAAGTTGTGTAGGGTATGCCATGATATTTTTTTTGGTTATATTCTCACGGTCGAATGAGTCCACCATCCTAATATATGTGGAAAAGAATTGATGTCTAGTCTATATACACACTGTGTTGATGCCATTATGTTTTGAAAAGGTCACTCCCTATCATGGTTTTGTTTAATCAATTCTCTTTCATTGCATCCTATTTACTATATACATTCTTTCTACTGACATTGTTTGTACTACTAATCCCCTACATCATTCAATAAATACTACTGGGTTCGTATATATGCACACCTTGATGGGAATTTACTACTTGTGTCATGTCTTCTATAGATGATGAACAAGGTGATGGTGAAATTAGAGGATCTTATGGATACCTGGTAGTTTTAACTCATTTGACAGTCACTGTAAAGAGATCAAGAGGTGGAATCTATTAGTGTTTTACCTTATATTTTTTCAAGTACATACATTTTTCTACTTTAACGTGTATTTTTTATTTTTATTTTTTAGTTTTCACAACCATTATTCTATACAGTATTACATGAATGGTTGTGTCCCTTATTTTTCCGGATTTTATATTATCCCACTAAATTTTTTTATCGAGAGGTCTATTTTTGTGCATACAAGTATATGGAAAAGGCCTCCCTGTGTTAGTTATTCCTTCATCACTGGTTTCCCACCCCTCTCCTATGGAGACCGACATAGGGTTGTAGCATCTTGTGCCCTGACATATGTCAGGACAAGAAAATATTCAATAGGTATTGTCTTCAGAAAAATAAATAACCTTGAATTCATAATGTGTAATAAAAATAGGTTACAAGCGAATAAGTTTTAAGTCATAACTGACATATTTCATATTTATTTATTCTTCTAGCTTCTTCAAATCATCATTACCTATGATGAAATAATAACATTTTTATCTTATATATATGAAATTTTATTAAGATTATGTTAAAACCCCTTCAATATCATTTTTTATCAAACAGAAAATCAAAATATCACTCATGTATAAGTTTGGATTTCCACCTCTATTAAGCGATGTGTTTAATTTTTAAGCACCACCTTAGAAAGAAAGTTATTATGAGGGATTTAATTAATATAGATGATATACATGAAATAATTATAATTTGGTAAATATTTGATATCATATATTTTTGATCATTTTCATTCATTTATGAATGATAATGTTGTTCAAGAATAAATATAGACTACCAACTTCATAAATCAATGAAATTCTCCTTCAATATACACCATTTAGGGGATTTTGTAAAATTTTTATTGAATTTCTAAAAATGATAAAAATTCCATGATAGAGATTTTTGAGTTGATGAAAAAATGAAATGAGTATGATTCTGGAGATGATGTCAAAAGGACATTTTTTGACTATATTAACGTATTGAATATTTTTTCAGTTTATGAATCGAAAATCCTCTATGAATTCTATATAAACATACTTGATTAGGTAACTAAATAAATCATGTTTTTAACTGAAATAAAAGGGATAATGAGAGTGGAATTAACATGAATAATTTTCTTAAGAAAGTAAATAACTAATATGTATTTATTATTCTGAAATATCAAGAGAATATATGATAAGGATGGCTTGAGGTAATGGGTACTTTATCTTAAAAACATAGTTTTAATGGTTTTAATAATTTATTTTTGAAAGATTTTTTCCATGCAAATATTACTAAATTATTTTATTTACATATTTATATGGACATTAATGAACTATGAAAGATACATTATGCTACTTTTTAAATTCATTCAAGTAATTTGGAAAGGAATAATTTTACATATTTTATATTTAATGTTTTGAAAGATATGAAAATGGAATGATCCAATTTCACATAAAAGGAATCAATATATTTTTCATACTGTATAAACTGTTATTCCATGTCTTAAATCCTTTACCATATTTAATGTTTTCTTCAATGAAAACCCAATCTTCCATTTTTTATGGGTATTTTCAAAATAGTTCTTAAATTGAATTGAAACATTAATATCCAATTTTTTTTTCTTATGGGTGAAAATAATAATATTGTGATTATAATAATGGAAATCAATGTTTACATACATTATGATTATGTTATAGTTCATGGGTATTGTTTATAATGATTGAAGATCCTGATATAATTCATGATTATTGGTGAGCCGGATATATCTGATTATTATGGGTGATCCTAATATATCCCTTAATTTATTTATTTAAGGGACATAGTTAACCATTTAGGATTCTCAAAAAAGATTAATGGAATTTACCAGTTTGTTTATACAATTTTGTAAGGGTGATTGTTAGTGTGATATGAAAATTATGTCCCATATTATCTATGTGACTAATCTATGATTTCTATGGGGTTTCATGGAAGTCATCTGATTTTATAGGGTTAACAAAAGTATTTTAGTATAATGGTATGTTTATGATACTATATAATGGTGGAATTCCTACCTTTTTGAAAAAGTTTTCATATGTTTTTTTTGAACAAAAATAACACCTTATGAAATATTTTTTTTCATGATGATATAACTAAATTATTTTATTTATGTATTTATATAGACATTAATGAATGATGAAGGATATTTTAAGTAACTTTTTATATTCATTCATGTAATTTCTAAAAGAATTATTTTACCTATTTTATATAGGAAATTTTGAAAAATATAAAAATGGAATGATCTATTTTTACTTACAAGGACTCAATAGTTTTTTGACACTACATCAAATTTCATTTTATGTCGGATATCCTTTACAATATTTAATGTTTTCTACAATAAAAACCTCTTTTTCCCTTTATTATGGGTATTTTCAAAACATGTCTTAAATAGAATGGACACTTTAATATCCAATTTTGTTTTTCTTATGGGTGAAAATAATATTATTATGAGTATAATGATGGAAATAAATGTTTTTAGGCATTATGATTAAGTTATGGTTCATGGGTATTGTTTATAATGATTGGAGATCCTATTATAATTTACGATGATTGGTGAGACTAACATATCTGATGATGATGGGTGATCCCAATATATTTCTTTAATGAATTTATTTAAGTGACATAGTTAATCAATTAGGTTTCTCATAAGAGATTATTGGAATTTACCAGCTAGTTTATACAATTTTATAAGAGTGAATGAAAGAGTGATATGAAAATTATTTCCCATATTATCTATGTTATTAATCTATGATTTCAATGGGGTTTCATAGAAATCATATGATTTTATAGGGATTGATAATTTAGTTTAGTGTAATGGTATGTTTATGATACTTCATAATGGTGGAATGCACAACTTTTTGAAAACATTTTCATATGTTATTATGGAATAAATATAACACCTCATGAGTGTTATTTTTCATTTAATAATAATTATTATTTTATTTATAAAAATATTTGTGAATTGATAATGATTTAATAAGTAAGAAAATGTTAATTTTGATCTCAATATATTTTTTTGAAAAGGGAAATTTTTATGGTGAGTATTCATAGACTAACGTGTTTCGATAACTTTTATTTTAGATGTCCCTCACTATTAGTTTTATGATCTTCCATCATTTAAATTGTTTATCATGATTATTTATGGTTGATTTTGAATTAGGACGAGGTTAAGATGAATTTATTAAGAAATTTTATGAAATGTAAACTTATAATATATTAATTTTTTTCTATTTTGGTGAAAATAGAATCCAAGTGGAAGAAACTAATTTTTGATGTAATATTTTATTTTATAAGGGTGATGAAGTAACTCTATAAAATTATGAAGTTACAAAATCATTGGAAATTAATTATTATGAATTATTCTCTAATGAGTCAATTTATGGATTGTTTAAGTATTGGTCCTTATAGTTTGAAAATAAGGAAAATATATGGTAATTATGAATGTCATAATAATTTAATTATGTATCATTAAAATATTCAAATTTATGGGTATCATGATATACTATTTTAATATTTCTATGTTGACTCATATAAACTATGGATTATCAGAATTGTTTTACATAGATAAAACATGTGAAAAGAATAGTAAAGCAGCAAGAGGACAATATCATTCCAAATAAGCAACTTGCAATGGTCAAAATTAGAACTGAGTAGTTATTTTAGTGATGTATTTGTTGAAACAAGGTATAAATGGTGGTGTTATCCATGATAAAGAGAAATTGGATCTATTATAGAGAAACATTCCAATAGTGAAGCATTTTATGCAACAAAACCATATGGTATTTAATGGATCTTTTGACTGAATGGTAGAATATGGATGGATTAAAACGTTGGAAATGATATTGTAAGTCAAGGGTTTTTCATGTCATCGAAATGAAACTCTTTCTATTAACCATTTTTAAGGTGAATATGATGAATAGTGTTCAACAGTTAAGAAAACTAGATGAAGATAATAGACTGAGGCCATATATTAATACCTATTTATGAATATTTTCCTTTTGAAATATTTTAATAATTAATTTCAAAATTGGATGAAAAAACAATTCATGTAATTGAGAAAAAATAAGGAAGATTCAATAGACTTATGTGATGTAATATTCACCCATTAAGAAAGGTACAAACTCAATTCTATATGTTGTATTGATAAAAAAATTAAATAGTTTTACTTGGGATTAAATCCAATATACTAAAGAGGACTAGCCTCTGATTAATTTTAAATTTATTAGAGTAGTTTTTTGAGAAGTTTGAAATAGAGTTTTCAGTTGAAAATGATCACCATGAAAATAAGGAGAGAATGAGATCTAGGTGGTGGGCAATGAAAATGAATAATTTAACGAAATTCAAAATTAATATTTTTATATCTCTAGTTTCTAATTAGTACTATAAAGTTCACATTGGGAGTGTCTTATAAAAATAGGGATATGATTCAACTGAGGAATGTTTGGGATTATGACTAGTGATTTCATAGAAAATTATCTTTTTAGTGATAAGATCAATTTTGATAAGATGGAAGTAAGGTGTTCTAAATGAAATTAGATGGGTCATTATGTTTATGTGTGTGGGAAAATACAATGGATTTTTGGAATCAAAAATACTATAAGTTAATGGGTGTGATGAAATCCTTTTAAACTAATTTACAGGCACTGGTCCTTTATATGTTGTGGTAACACGTACATTACTTTTTTATTTTGATTATACTGATTTATTTTTGAATCATGGTCTATAATTTAATTCATTCAAAATAAATATCTAGTAAAATGAATATTTTACATCAATAAATAATGTTCAAACTTTTTTTAAAATCACCTGCGGTAGTTTTACAGAAACAAAAAGATAGAAATACCTACTTACTATAATACGTGAAAGGATTTTACCTAAAAATATTTTATCTTTCCCATTGTAGAGTTCGATATTTTCATGGTACAATTTCTCTTTTAGTTTATCATTCTATAATAGATTAAAAATACCTAGAATTTATTTTATGAAATAAGTTTTTGTTTTTATATAAGAATGAATGAATAAAAATGATAACATATTAAGAATCTAGGAAATTGTTAAAATAAGGAAATGAATGTTATCTATATCATTTTGAGAAAAAATACTAGGATTATTTATATTAATTATGTATATGTATTAATAGAATATATAGAAGTTTTTTCTCATGATATTTTTTTATGTTCTACATAACTGATAAGTTGAATTTACTGTTGACTTAGTTTTTAATGTTAATCTAATTACAAAACCCCCTTATTGAATGGAGCATGTAGAGCTCCTAGAATTTTAAAGGAAGTTACATGATTTTCTTGATAATGGTTTCACTCTCCCTAGGTTATCACCATGGGGTGAATTTTTTTTATTTGTCAGAAAGAAAGGGATTTCCATGGAGATTATGATTTATTATAGAGCATTGAATAATATAAATATTAAGAATAAATATCAATTCCCTCATATAGATGACTTTTTTGATCAACTCAATAATGATCGATCTTTTTCAAAGGTTGATCTTAGTCTCTGGTACCACTAGCTATATGTAAGGGTTGATTATGTTCCCATGAAAATTATTCATACTCGGTATGGTAATTATGAGTTTGGGGTTATTCCATTTAGGTTAAAAACAAACAAACGATATTCATGGACTTTATGAATAATTAATTCCATAAATATTTGGATAAATTTTTTTTTCTTATTATTGAAAAAAAATTTGTTTTATTTAAAAAGTTATGAGGATCAGAAGAAAGATCTATATATTAATCTATATACCATGAATGAAAAGATTATATATAAGAAATTAGTTAACTTGATTTTTTGTTACAACATATTTCATCCATTGGAAATGTCATAAACAAATTTTTCATAAATATTAATCCCATTTAAACCAATGTTGTTAATTAATGGAAATACCTATGAATTATTCTAAGATTTTTAGTTTCCTTAGTTTAATAGGATATTATATATGAGTTTTTGAAAACATTCCATGGTTGAAAACCTTGTTAAATAGGTTAACATGAATAGGAGTTAGGATAATTATGAAAAAGGAATAAAATGAGTGTTTCTTGGAATTCAAAAGAAGATTAATAAATGATTCAGTGTTGTCCCTTCCATTTTGAAATGATTATATTGTTTTCTATATCTATGATTATTTGAAGGGTACAGGTTGTGTTTTAATATAGGTTGACATGTAAATTTCATATACTTCATGTAAATTATAACCATAAGAGAAACATTATCCTAAACATGACCATGAACATGAATATATAGTGTTTTTAACAATTTAGACTAACTATTTACATAGATTAATGTGTGAAATATATAAAGATAAAAAATATTTGTCGTATATATTCTCCCCAAAAGAGTCAAAACAAGACATAAGAGAATCTTGGAATTTTAAAAAGATTATGAATAAATAATTAATTACTATACAAGAAAGAAAAATAGTGTATCTTTTTTTGAGCCACAGTGAATATGTATCAATAACTATACAATGTTTGGAATAGGATCCTTTGGTTAATGGTTTGATGAATGATGTCTTAGAAATTGTGAATGCATGAACTCCATATTTTTTGTTTTCAGTGTCAATACAATCCTATTTTTCATATAGAATTCAAAAATATCATAATTAAGGATGGGATTTACTAGAAACGTATTAATTATTTTATAAGGTATGTTTCATGAATATAATATTTTCATTGAAGATTTTTTTTAGATTTAGAAAAAGGTTGTCTTTTTTATGTGACCCACATTTGAAGAAAAATTTTCGGAGTGAAGCTTATAGATTTCCATCTTAAATTCATAATGGATGAAAAAATGTATATAGAATTGAAGAAACATTTATAGAAAGAAATAGTGAAGAAATATATGACTGATTTTACCATTAAATTTATGACTAATCAATAGGTTAATGTCGAACGATAATGATTAAATGGGATTCCTATTATGTTCCTAGTGTAAGAATGGAAATTGGAGAATATATCCATGCATTTCGTGGTGGAATAACCCAATAAAACACATGGTAATAAAGTTATTTGTTTCGTTTTTGATCTTTTATCTAAATCTACTCATTTTCTTCTAATTCAAGATAAAAAATCATTGGATCACATTTTCAACATTAGGTTTAGAGATAATTAGAATTAAGAGAGTCCCTATTTAAATTTTATCTAATAATGATAAAATATTCAAATCTAATTTATTGAATGAACTATATAATTAAAAGGTTCTCAAATTAAAATTCATTCCTTGATTTTTTTCTCAAAATAATTTATAATCAGAGTGAACGATTCAGAAATGGGAGAATTTTCATCAAGCATGTTCAATATATTATCAGGGATGTTGGGTATAACATAAGTCTTTCTGTAGCACTCTGATATTATAAAATAATATCATTGTATTTTATTTTGAATTTGATATGAAACACGCAGATTAAATAATTTACGAAATACATTTTATTAAATTTAATCTATTTGAGAGCTTGTGGTACACGAAACCCTGAGTCTAAATGGACCGTCAAATAGTTTACCATTATAACCTAGCTACTAAATTTAAGAGTTTAGATAAGACTAACTAAATTATAAATATTATATGTTCACATATATGTAAAATAAATTCAATAATTTTATATTAATTAGAAATAAAATATAAATCCATTGAAAGAAAATGAAATGTTTTTTGAAAATCAATATTTTCATAAAATGCAGTTTCATCAATATTTTCTCACATATTTCAAAAATAAATTTTAAAAATTTGGGAAAATTTATTTTAAAAAATAAAATTCATTTTTTAAATAATGAAATAAATATTATCTTAGTGTGATGTTTTGAGAATTTTATAAGAATTTTATATGTTAATGAATAGTAAAAAAATTAGAATTTATGACTGAAAATAAATTTTTTAATATCAAAAAACATTTGATGGAAAGTGAGAATCCACTTGGTCCAACATTACAACTAAAAATACCTAAATGAAAATCCTGAAAAATAGAAATTCCCTCCCCAGCAATTTCACCCTGAAGATAAACCTTCACCAAAGCATGTCATTTGGCTAGTTGTCCCTTTCATAAGAGAACTAGCATATAACCGATGGAAAAGTCATACCCTCTCAATCATTCTAATATAAATGACATGAACCAATGTTGAATTAAGGCTGTGGTCCTCGTCTGAAGAAGATCCAAAAAAATAGAAAATGGTCCTGGATTAAATAGATCTAACCAGTAAACCTCTCAAAACAACCCACCAAAACATCAACTTAAAATGATTCATTAAAAAGTAACATGATATTATTAGAATCTATTTCCCTAAATAATTTCCTAGATAAAGAAGAAACCCGGGTGCCGAGAACATCCATAATTTTATTTTCAAACTCTGAAGCCAGCTGATATCTGGATTGAATGTACTCTTAAATTTTAATCTTCCCTTTATTGGAACCCCCTCCATAATTAGATCTTGTTTGTCAATCCATGAGTTTTTCTACTAATTAAGAGTCACCCTTTGTGACCTACCCATCATTTCAGCAGCCTCCTCTTTAGTTGCATTGAGAAGTAGGACCTACTCAATATCTTCTTCTTTAGAGCATAAAATTAAATCCAAAGGTAGAATTCCCCGGTCCCATGGTCTCTGATTACTAAAAGTCAAAATGGAAATATTTTTGTCTTTTTTCACTTTTACAGACTAAATCTCCTTAGGAGGTGGTAAGGAGGAGTAATACTTCCTCCCCTTCCTCCTCATAAGACTTTTATTACTATTCGGACATAAAGCGCCATCTATCGAGAGATCGAGTTCACTTTCATTAGTATCCTTCATGGAGACCCTTTCATCATGTAGTGGGATATATGAATCCAAACTGAAAACATCATCGGAAAGACCTTCAAATTTGATACTCAAGTGGATAAGAGTCTGACTCATATAATCTGAACCCCATGGATTCCCAGTTCTTATTGAATTAACCTCCTCAACAATAGCCTCCTACCTCCCCTTATACACCTCGCCACTACCCGACCATACCACATCGGAGAAGGAAACCATAGAGGAAACCTCCTCCCCGCTAACCTACTTCACCATAACCACTATACTCTCATTCAACTGGTTTTCCATTAGGGCAGCCTCATACAAGACCAGACCATCATCCATCAGCTCACTAATGGAAGGTCCCACTAGATCCTGCTTCATCCTGTAGAACACCTCACACACCTGTGGGTTAACCTTAGATAATGAGGCCTTGTTCACCCAATTTGTTCCATAAATCCCCTCAAGAGACACATTGCATTTCACTTGATTACATTCGAGTTGGTCCTCATCCACCTTTCGTAACAGTTGAGGTCCCCAAAATCCCCATCTATTCCCATTGTCGACTGACTCGGGCCATCCTCCTCAGGTTCCTCTGGAACCTTACCCATGCCTCAATCCTCTATTCTTCCCCTGGGCGGGAATCCCCGATGAAAAACCTCCATTAAGTGGCTTGATCATTTGAACACTAACCAAGCATCATTAACAATTCCCCTACCCATTCGTATTATAGACCCCCGACGACAAGCATCTGAAGTGTTCCCCAAACGCTTGTGGGAAGAAAAGAAATCAGTACATTTTTCATAAATCACATGCTGCTTGCACTAATATTCCCCAGTGATTGAAATCCAGACATTCTCAAAAGGAATTCAGGATTGATCCAGTTCCACACAAACCTGTTGATTGACAGGGTGACAAACCTCCCTAGTACGACTATTAAAACATAGAAATTTACCAACCAGATGACCAAACATCCTAATAAAAGTTGGTTTTTGAAACAGAAAATGATGATTTAGAAAACATACCCAAACCACAACCGAAGGTGGATCCCACTTCTTGTGGAATTCAAAAGACCAACAAAATAGAAATAATCAAAAACCCTAAATACTATTGGGGAGCTCGACCATGATTTTATGAGTTTCTCCTCGTAAGAAAATTGGATCCTTATATGTTGATTGTCGAGAAAACATAGTCTCTCCCTCTCATGAATATCCCTAGGGTGGAAGACGAACCAATCAAATGAATCAACCAAAGGTCTCCTTTGTCTAAAATAATCCAAAAGAGTGAGGTTCAAGAGCAAAATGGTTTTCGTGATATTTGAATACAAAATATAGAGATTGGGGTAACCGTCGATGAGATCTGCATCCTTGGGATTTAACGAAGATTTCAGAAAGTGAAGAAGATAGTTAGGGTTAGAGAATGGGCGGAAAGAGGGCCCAACTCCCCTATTGGACGTTGGAGGTCCCTCCTCCACTAGGGGAGGAGGTACCAATGCTATTTACACTATTATAAAAAATTATAAACTAATTACATCAAACTAGGGTTCATTCTACTTATGTTTCAAATTAATTATGAATAATTATCAAAATATCATAAAATAATCAAATATATGTGTTAACGGAAAACTGCATTTTTTAATGCATGTAAAAGAGAAATTATGATTTTAAATTAGTTCCAAACTAAAATAAGTTCTATTATATTATAAAAATTATAATTTAAGTCATTTTAATTAACCTAATATTTAAAATATATATTAAATAATTCTATATTTATAAAAACAATTGTTAGAAAACCACATTCTAGTCCATTCAACGAGATAAATTTAAATTAAATTGTTCAAAATCTGTTAATTGAATTTGTAAAGATTTATTTCACATTTATAATGAGAAAAATTATTATTATATAATAATTAAATCTTATTTTGTTCATAGTGAATTGTAAAAACAGCAAAAATTAATTACAACAGTAAATGTTAAAACAAGTTAGTATAGGTTAAAAATAATAAATAAGGGTAAGATGAAGTAAAAACTACTAAATTATTTACTTTATAGAAATATTTAAATATTATATCATCCGTTATTCTTGAGTGATCCATTTTTTATCCTTTGGGCATGTGAAAGATTTGGGAATCACTTCTTCATTTCAAAATATTCTAAGTGTGTCCTCTGCCCCACTTAAAAAAGGCCACCCTCTCTCCTATCATATTCACATTAAAAATCCTTTTTATTGTAAAATACCTAAAAACATAATGTTTTTACATCCATACACCAAATATATAGGCCTTGGTTTTATTAAAAATCTAATCTTGGAAGGGTTTACGTTTTAACCAAAAGAGGTTGTCTGAAAAAGTGGTAAAGATATTAGCTATGCATTTTCATTTTACTCCCTCTACTAAAAAATTAAAATATTCTAAAACTATAAAAAAAATAATAACATCATTATATAAAATACACACAAAAACACACACACACACATTTTTTTATGTTAATGTAATAATCTATATCCATATCCACTTCTATAAAATAGGAATCAAAACCATCGATCGTGTGTATGACGAACTACCACCTCGCAAATTGAAGATTATTTTTCCACCATCACCTCTCACATTTAAATATAATGATGCATTTCATATATGTATAGGATATTTATAAAATCAATATACTTTATTAAATATAAAATCACATAAAACTTCTTTCCTTCCAATCCTTTGAAAAACAATAACATCACCCATCTGTACGTCTAGACTACCACCTCCATATATCGATGTGAAATGTTATTCATTTTATTTTGATACGGAAGGTAATAAAGATATATTTATTGAATATAGTTGATATATTTGATTAAATAATTATTCTAGAATGGTGAAATATTATTTAACTTTATTTGGTTCCTTCTATTGAGAAAATAGAAACAACGTTCAGTCGTACCTACGACATACCATCTCCATGAATGACGTAACTAATTTTCCCATATATAAGTTTTATAGACAATTATATATACCTATAAAATAATTATATATTGAATTTATATCGTCTGTAAAATTATTTATCATGTGTATTCATTATTACAGTTAATTTAATGAAATTATCCAGCCATATTAGACATGGAAAACAAAGCAATAATCACCCATAATTGGGATTTTTAGAACAATTTTTTAATAACTATTCAATAAAAGACAGTAAGTGATTATAATATGGTAATAATTATATGATTATGTATAAATAATATATTTATAATATATCTATATTTATTTTACATGAGTTTCAGACATGTAATATAAAAATCAAACATAATTTAATAGATTTCTAGCATATGTTTTATTTCTGGGAGACTTATGTCAAATGAAAAATTCATTTATTTTTTGTAGCCTATATACTACCCCATTAAAAGGTAATATCATCAATATCATTATTTATAAGGCAATTAATTTTTTATATTATATTATTCATTAATTGTGATTATGATTCAAAATATTACCAAAGATGTAAAGGTTTCTCGTCTCACTTTTACTTATATGAGACATATTCCCTATTCACCACTTATTTATTTTTTGCGGTGTATATAATTAACATTTGATATGTTATATAATGAATCTATTTATATTAATGGTATTTAAAGTATCAATTAATGTTATTTATTTTATGGGGAATATTATTCAAATGTTTCTGAAGTTAAAAGGGTTTATTTAAAAATCTCATCGTTCTTCATGATTTAATATGTTTAAGTATCCCTAAAGATTTGTTTTTGATATTTATATCTTTAACACTTTATATGTTTCATTTAATATGTTTATTAATGATAGTTTTATGAAATATCACCATTTTCTTCACCTTGGTGATTAAAATGATCGAAATTTCTTAAGAAGAAAATACGACATTATTTCTATCTTCAGTCAAAAATCCATTTTCTTCAATATCAATTCTTTTAAAAAAATTCAAAAACATTTTAACATAATATAAATTATTTATTATTTTTTTACCGTTTTTTTAGTTTCTATAAAAAAATTTGAATGGATTCTTCTAGTAATACTTTTAATAAGAAACTTTTTAATCTATTTGCAAGAAAGTGAAAGGAATTTTTTTGACTTATATATCATGTACAAATCTACCCACCATTAGTAAAACTAATTTCATTTAAGACCCCTTTACATGTTTACAAGGATATTTTAATTGAAATCATTTTTCTTTTATTTATGAATTGTTTTTTTTTTGAATGTAATTTTCAATGTGAAGAGTATACATTCCCCAAGAATGTTTATAATGTAATTTTTATAGTATTTATATTCATCAAAGTCAAAAAAAATTATTTCACTAATTACTCATTTGGAATATGTTGTAATGATACTATCATTATTGTATTTCTAGTTGTTTTATAACCATTTTGACTGGGGTTTTATTGATTTGATACCATACGCCATATTACTATAAATAATTTATGACTATTTTCATATTGGGAAAAGTATTAACATTTTGTATTACAATTTTTCAATATGTATTTTTAGGTTTATTGTGTATAATCTATTTCATATGTGGAATGAATTGGACTTAGTAACTGACAATTAGGGCCCACTATATCCCCTAGATTCATTTGGAGGTGTAGTGAGGCAAACTATCATTATTATTCGGTTTAGGCCATACAAATTTAAGAATGATATATTTGGACGAGGCCTTGACAATATGGTTTTGATATCTGAAGTTTTGTATCCCCTCATTTGGAGATTAGATTTTGAGTTCCATGTGATTATTTTATTAGTTATAAAATTTATGGATATGTTTGAAGCAAATGTGATTATTTACAATATATAATTTGATTACAATTTATTATTTCCATATTATTATTCATGATAAATTTATTGAGTATAATTATTGAGTTTTACTTATTTGCCTTACCATATTGATCATTCCTTATTTATTCAATATATCTTCCACTATATATATAAATGTGTTCCCAGACATAAATATTTTATAATACTATTTTTTAATTCAAAAAAATGTTATGATAAATTTTATAAGCTTTTAAAGTTTAATGTATTAGAGAATTAGGTCATAAATCATACATTAAATATCTTATAACCCAAAGTTAACACTTCTAATCAGTATTCATTTTTCCCACAATATAGAACTTTTACAATAAAAGATTATTTATTTTAATGGAAAATACTCATGACTTTCAACTTGGCTTCATCCAAATCCTTACCCATCCTTAAACCTAATTAAGAAATATAATAAAATGTAGGATAAGAACAAAAATATCATTAAGGGACATAAAATTAATATAACCATTAGTCTGGTGAAAAAGATGAAAAATATTTTAAAAAAAAATTCTTAAAAAAATATCTCTTTTCTTAGAAGGGCATCAATTTCCTATTTAAAAAGATCATTTTTCATACCTTTTAAAGTGAAATTATTTCAATTAAAACCCATTATAAAACATATAAAATTAATAAATTTTCCTAAAGTCGTATTTTCATAGAACACTTAAAAATTTAAATAACCACACAACTAAATTCTAATAAAATTTTCTGAAGAACACAACAATTTTTCAATGAAATGGAGTGAAAAATAGTTTCACCCATCATAAAATATATAACATGATCAAAAATTTATTTTGGGGATTACCCATCATAAAAAATATTAATTCACCATATCCTGAATAAAATAGTTCAATCTTTTATCTTTTCATTATTAAACCATGGAAAAACTATTTTAAAACTATTTTCAAAACACTTTCACTTTCCCTTTTCCTTTAAAAACCCTTATTCAGAACATACATATCATATATCAAGAGAAATAGGGTTTTTATTTGATGAAAACATGATTTATTATAATGGAATTAAAACATCATATAATGGTTCTGGTAATAGAAAAAAAATTTGTCACCATTTAGATTAAAATAGAACATTCCTTTTTTTGTAAAGAAATTCAAACAATCCGTACAGTGAATCATTATTTTGAAAGTCATAGAGATAAATAAATATTTATTTATAAAACTCACATTTTCAAATAATTATAAATATAATTTTTTTATAAAACAAATGCACATGGAAGAAAAATATTGTAATTGGGTCTTTAAATGATTATTTTAAAAAACAACATCCATTACCACTTTAGAAACATTTCAATCGTAAGCCCCATGATATAATAATATTAAAAATGAAATTAAACATAATGATAATATATAAATTAAATATATAACATATCAAAGACAATGTATATACCCTTCTTAAGAGAATATAAGTTCATAACATCAAAATATTATTCGACGAAAGGAAATCGAGGCAAAGTCCCTAACCTTCAGTCGGAAACATCACACATGTTCTTCAAAATCTAGAATAAAAAACATATATTAACTATTTAAATTATCAATAAAGGTTTCATATTTATTATTCATTTTATTTCATTTATTACATGGTTATATATAATTAAATAATAGATTAAATTTACACCAGATGTTTTGAAGATTTTCGGTTCATTGTTTCAAAACAGGTATAGTGTGTTAACTAGTGTTGAAGAGGTTATTATTTAGAAATGTATAGAAAAATAAGATGGAAATAATTGTAATTTTATACATAATTTATAATTATAAAAAAAATAATTAAATATTGTTATGAAAACTACCTAATTTATTATCATGTAAATTATAGATTGTATGTACACATGAGTAACATTTCAATTGTCCAACGATAATTATGGAAAGATGTTGAGTGATATATTATCACTATAAAATTGTTATCATATTTTAAATAGAACAATATTTTTTATAATTTATTTTCTTATATGAATAATTTGTTATTTTTATTAAAAAAATGTTACATAGCTATAAAGAGGTTGTAGTCTACTTGTACACATGAACGACGTTATCATTTTTCAGTGTAAGAAATAAATTGATATATTAACTTCTCGAAATGATAGATATTTAATTAATATGATAATTATATAATTTATATATATAATTTATTAATTAAAATTTTTATTATTACATTGTATGTAAAATTTTAGTGAAATATGAATCATATTGTTTTTCAGGGTGGTAGTCCACCGGACACACAAATGAATTTATCATATCTCACATGGAATAGAATGTAAGATGTTATATGTGATATAATAACTAAAAAATTATAATTATGTTAAAATATGAAATAAATAATATAAATACATAATTATAAAAACTTTATATTGGTGATGATGGAAAAAATTACATCAGTACACAAGGCGGTAGTCACCATATACACGAATGATGATTTCACATCCCATTTGATAAAATATGAGACAGATTTAGGTTATGAAATTAAAATATTAAATCATAGGTATATGGGATATAGTAATTATTTTATATGAGAGTAAGTTAATAATATTAGAAGGATGCAAAATGAGAAATAAAATAAAAACACTCGGTTAAGCATGATACATATTCTTGGGACAATCTACTTAGGTAAGCACCAAAATCCTTCTTTGCGTGGATTTATGATCAAAATAAGGGCCCTTGAATGTATGAGGGTTATTACAGAATATTTTTTATAGAAACTATCTAATATAAAAAGGACTGAAGGTGTAAACACTAGAGGAGAGAGAGTGTCCATTTATTAGTGAGGATAGAGGAAAACATGTAATTTATGAAAAAAATGTTTAACTATGTTTTTCACATGCCAAAAGTATATCAAATGGAATATTAGGAAAAAATAAATATGTTAAGGTAGAAATATATCAAGATAGTATATTTTAGAAAAAATATTTTGGTAATTTTATGCTCTTTAATTTTAGTTTAATCCCCTGGTAAATCTGTTTTCCCTTAATTGCGATAATTATTTTTTACTATTTCACTATTCAGTACGGTCAAAAATTAAGTTAGACATATTAGATAAAATAAATTATTTTGAATAAAAAAATTTGATACCTTTTTCAAAAGAAAATTTTTATAATTAAAAAAATTAAATTTAAAATACAACCTACAGACGCAATGAAAATTCAGTATTTTAAGAAGTGTATTTTACCAGAAAAATACAATTATATATTAACTCTATGAATAGTAATAATCATTATATTAATTTAAATTACTATTTTTTTGAGATATAATTTATAAATTTCATTTAATTCAATCTTAATCAGGGTTATTTTTATTAATTAAAATGTATAAACATTATTGACATTAAAATAATAAAAAAAACCTGTTTGATAAACCTAAAATGAAACTTATACTAAAATATAATATAAAGATGATTAAAAGGTAATTAATTGAATTATGTATAAATATATAATTATAATTTAATAATATATTTTATTTTAAACAAAATTTTACCATTAAATTTCTCAATTTCTTCAAATTAAATGATATTTTTATAGAAATTCATATTTTTCACTATTCCCCAAAAAATTGGAATTTTTCTAAAATTAAATAAAATTAAACATAGGTTTATTTTTATATAAGGATTTATGAAATTAAATTAGTTTTTTAAAATTAAAATGCATGAATTTAGAAATTATGATTTTAAATAAAAAATTTGAAGAAAACATCTTAATTAAAACTATTTTCTTTTTGATTTAAATAGTGATAAATATATTAATAATGATAATGTTTATATAATTCATATTAATAAAAAATAAAACGTTTTATTCTACCATTAATTGGGTTGTTATATTCATTCCAAAATTTAGAAATTACATCCTCCCAATTTTATTCTTTTATTTATCCAGTGGGTATATCATTCCCTCCTAGAATTTTCTAATTCACATTTTGATTATTAAAACATGGGGTTTACATAAAACCTTAAATTTATGAATTATCTTATTCCACAACACTTGATCTTCATGGTCAAAAATCTGAACTAGTTTTCCTCATAATAAATATTCTCTTCCATCTGAACTACTTAACTTCTCAAAACATGATATGAATTTGGCATATATTTCCATAAAATTTAAACATGAAGTTCATTTTGTACCATGGATAAAATTCTAGGAAAATCCTATTGGATGGAAAAAGATCCAACTTTATCAAGGATTTTACATGTTCTAATAAACCATGGACTTATATTCCAATTATTTATAAAATTCATAACACATTTCCATGGAGATAATTTATGTATAACATGATCACCTAACTTTAAAAAAATCATTACTCTGGTTATCCACAAAACTTTTCTTACCGTTATGAGAAATCATCATATGTTTCTTAATCAAATGTTCATTCTGAGTCATTCCTCTACCAACTATAGTTTTATAAACATTCATTCTCCTAATTCATTCCAAAAAGATGGCATCTAACACCTTTTCGTATATAATGCCTCAAATGGTTCCGTTAATATAATAGAATAAATATATTTTATGATAAAACTAAAAAAAATAAAGTTGATGATCCCAAATTAACATTTAATATTTTAAAAAAGAATAAAGCATATTTTTTATGGTCTTAACTATTCCCTAAGACTAACCATTAGTTTAAGGATGAAAATATATAATAATAGTTAATTTAGTACCCTCAAATTTTGAAGTATTTTATATAAATTATAAATAATAATGAATCATCATCTGAGACAATAGAGAGAGTAAATCGATGTAGTATGACTATATCATTTAAATATAGTTGAAAAAATTGATGTAAAGACTCAATATCTTGAATGGGATGTAAATGTGATGATTTGGTTAATTAAACATTAATGTCCAAAATATCATTGTTATCGCAAGATGTATTTGGAAGTCTCACCATGAAATACATTGATATAATTTCCCATTTCTACTTTGGAATTTCAATTTTTTTAATCATTCAATTCATTAATTATCATTCCACATTAATATAATGATATTTCAAACACTTCACAGTAAATTCAGCAATATATCTTTTCATTACATACCACTAGTAATACTCCTGAATGTATTAATACATCTTCAAGCATCCTGGATGAACGAAAAATAGGGAACTATGAGATTAACTAAATAAACTTATAATAAATAAGGAATAACATGGAATGAATAATCTATTTCCATAATTTATTACACCACCTTCATCAACATTAGACACGAGAAACATACTGTTCTTAACATATTCTACCTTTTCTTGAAAAAAATTATCCTCCTTCTATGCTTCCATAATTATTTATGAAAAATTTGAATTAATAGAAACAAAAAAATTGAGTATGTATTTATATCCATAAATTATAGTAAAAAAATCATCAAATCATTACCAAAGGTCCATGTTCAAAATGTAACCTTTCTAATATGGAATTAATTTTCCAACATAATGCACCTTCCACATTGTTTGGTTTTCCAGGATAGTAACAAATCATGTAATGATAATTCGTGATCAATTATAGCCATATTCTCTATATCATTTTTAATTCTTTTGAAGTGAATATATACTTAGATATTTTATGATCAATATATATTTCACACCTTATTCCATGAAAATGGTGCATCCAAAATTTTAAACCAAAAAATCACAATAGGTAATTCCATGTCATGTGTAGGGTAATTTAATTTATGAGGTTTCATTTGATGAGAATCCATATAAATTAACTAATCATTATGAATTATGAAACAAGTATGTCACTTTATCAATGCATCATTATAGGTAACAAATTCAATATCATTATATGAAAAGGCCAAAACTAGGGAATTAAATAGTTTTCTTTTTTATTTAGTGCAATGAATCATCATATTCATTTTTATAGATGAATTTATTTATTTTCTTATTAACATACCAAATATTATAGACAAATGATAATAACTTTCAATAAACCACTAGTAATTACCTGAAAATTCAAAAAAAATAAATGAGTTCCTATGATATTTTTGGGTATTTTACATTACTTAATAACATTAGTCACAGTATGGTAAATAGTTATATCATATTAGGAAAACATATTAGCATATAAATAAAACTATTTCATCCAAAAATTCGATATAATATTTTTTCCATACATCTTCCCTTAATTTATCTTTTGAAAAAAAATCCATAGATGCCTTTCATGTTCCCCGTAAATTTTATACTATAACCAAATATCATAAAGAACAACCACAAAAATAACCAATAACTCATGGAAAACTCTATTTGTGAGGTCCATAAATATAATAGTTTCATTAAACAATGAAAATGTAATAAAATACAGTGATATTATTTAATTCTATAGAACTAATGAAATTCCACATTAGTACATCTTTATTTTAAACAAAGCAAATAGAGAACTCTAGGGTGAATTACTTGGTCAAATGAAACATTTATGTACAAAATTCTATAAATTATTTTAAAAATCTAAAGGTTCAACTTTATCCATTAAATAAGGGGGGTTTGAAATGAAATTATCATCTGGTATAGATTCAATAATAAATTCAAACTCGAGATTATGAACAACACAAGGAAAATCATCCAGAATTAAATCAATAAATTCATTTACTACTGGGAAATCCTAATCTATACAATTTAATTCTCCTCAAAAAATAAGGTCACATTCACTTCAATATCTAATTAATTTCTGAGATTATTGGCATTTCATCGAATGTATGAAATCATAAAATTGAACATTATTTCCTCTTAAATTTGTCTTAGCATGATAAACTGAAATCCTATCCATACATGAAATGATATCAAACTCCACTATAGGAAATTCTACATGATTTTATAGAAAGGACATCCTAATAATGAGAATTTAAAGATTCTTATAATTCTTAGTTTCTTTAATAATTCCTTAAAGATTTTTCACCAATAGTTATATACTATATTAATGATGTGATATTCTCAATTTAGAATAATATTTATAAAAAATGAATGAAATTAAAATATCCAGAGAGAAACAGTGTGTTGACATAATTTGAATACACAAGTAACCTACCTATAACCACTTCCGTTTCTTTCCCAGCATCGACCATAGTAGTAGTAAAATAATTTTTCCACACTATTTTTCTTTTGATCTTGATGATTTGCAACCCAAGTTAATAACTTTGGGTACATGTTAGCATAATTACCAAACTCATTGCAATGAAAATATGTCACCACGGGATGACTATAATTATTAGATGTCAATATAAATTATATTGATTTCAGGATGGAATGAGTATGTTCTTGATGGATAAATTATGAGAGGGGACTGAATTTAAGTTTTAAAAAACATTATTTTAAACTATTAAACTAAACTAATTCCCAATACATTTTTTTAAATTGTATTGGATTTATAGTAAAAAATTAGTTATATTTTTAAAGTACCACAATCAGGATTATTAATATAATATTAGAATATACATATCTTTATCAGAAAGGATATGATTAAATCAAAGTGTCTTGGATTCATAGAATATATGATAAATAGTTCAGATTATGTTTAACATATTTAGAATCACTATGATAAAACTAATACAAATAAATTTAAATAAAGAACTTGTAAGAAAAAAGGAAAATAATAATAACAATATATGAATGAATTATAACTGATTACAATGAATAGATATCTTTTAACATTATGAGTACTGTAGGGACAAACAATAACTAATGGTATCTATTGTTTTACACTAACATTAATTATTTCTTTCCTTAGCAAGGAATTCTCCAAATATGAATACCAGAATCTATGTCAACCTAGACATGGTAACCCTTGATAAGAAGATCGACACTGTCTTTCAATCCCAATAAACACTTGATCATAAGATAGAAATTCCCACTTATTATCCCTGCAAGACATCAATCATAATAACAATAATTGGATGCATGATTACAATGAAAAATTTCACATAGAGTTAACTTGAGAAGGATTCATTATGAAAACTCTCTCTCAATAAATACATGAGACTAAGATCATTATTATTTAAACTTATTTAAACTGTTAGAAAAATTTGAGAGGAAAAGTAGTCAACCAACAATTGAAACCCCTTAAAACTCTTTGAATGACCAGGTATTTATAGGTTAACTCCCAAAGTTCATCTTGATATCCCAAATATCATAATATCTATAATTTTATTAAAACAACATGGAAACCCCAAACAAATAACAGGAATTCTGACGACATATTGTTTTATACAATTATTGTTTAAAAAGTATTCCTTAAATTATAATTATGTTTTCTGTATTCTAATTACAAACACAAGTCATTCTAATGAACTTTTTCAATATTTTCAATAAAATTATCTTAAATAGGGTTAAAATAATTTTATCAATGTTGATATTAGTCCAATGATGATGAATATTTTCAGTACAAAGATAGGAAAATGTCATTATCTTATTTGATAAAATTAGTGTCTAATGGATTTGATCGAAACTCATCACAAGCCCCATAATGAAGAAATTTTAGTTGATAAATATAATACATTATGATTTTTTCTACATTTTTTGAAAAGTAATGTTTTCTATAAAAAACATTTTTGAACTCTTTATATATCAAAAGTTATTAATGTAATTATTATTAAAGTGTTTGTGATTTTTGAAACAAAAAATAGAAAACTGATAAGTAAAACATCTAACCAAATAATATCCACTATCTTTAAAAGAAAAAATTCCAAAAAAATGTGGAATAAAACATTAAAAAACCTACAATTAATTTCTTTTAATAGATCATCATATTCTAAATTAAAATTTTTATCCATAACTCTCAATGAGTTTATAAGAAGTTTGAATAATATGGGGAAAATTATAAAAATGTTAAACTCCTCCTTAAAATAACTTATCCCCAAAAAAAATTTATTGTCCTACTTTGTATAAAAACCTCCCCTTCTGAGAAAATATGCCTTTTCATAAATATCACCTATTTGTGATTTCAAAAAGGAATTAGGGATTTAATATAATTTACCTGATATGTTAGTTAATTAAAATTTAAAATAAAAAATATGATTAATTTTGTAATCATCCAAAAAATTATGAATGTAAATATAACCAATCATATTAAAAGAAATATTTAATAAATCATATTTTTATTAAAGATTAATTAAATCATTAAACAAAATTTCAAATTTTTATCAAAATCTAGAATACAACAAGAGTACAAAAATAATTAATCTTTATTCACAAGGGTTTTCATGAAATACAAAATCCTCTTGAATTATTTTCGATCATTTTCAACATCACTATTTGAACTTTCAAACTTTCATTATCAGTTTTGAGCTACTTTTATCCTCAAAAAGATCTTTATTCTCATCCTTGAGAATATAAATATCAATTTCACAAAAACATAATCCATACATTTTTGACTTTTTGTATAGTAATTTATTTTTGAGTGCATCCATTTCTCTAATTCGTTCATCATTCTGGTCTTTGAAACCCTCAACTTTTTTACCATGTCAACAACATCCCTAAATAACTAATTATAATAAGCATCTGATTCAACCATCAACATCTTTATTACATTAATGTGGTCATCATGAGTATAGACATTAATATTAAAATCATTTGTCCATTTCATCATTGAATTACAAGCCCATATATAGGAAATAGATATTTCTTTCCAGGGTTTTAAATTACCCTCAATACAGAAGTATGATTATGAATAGACACTATTTTTTGGGAAAGAATATCATAAAGAAATTTTCCACTTGATTCCAGTCTTGAGGGTATGGAATAATCCCTTTTAATATTTTCAATGAATTAATGATGAAATCAAAACCCATATATGAAATGGTTTTTACGGATTTTGATAACTCAAGATTGGGATAATAAAGCTTAGTCCGACATGTTTCAGTAACGACATTCTTTCCTTTGGTCTTAGTAACTTTTAGAACTTCCTTAAAAACATTATTAATATTCTGAGAAAATATTTTATCATCAGATATCTCAATAATTTCAACTTCTTCAGTGTTAGGATTTTTAAAAGCTTATTCATTGAAAAATGATTGACCCCATTCTTCTCAGACGAATAATAATATTATTCTTTTATTGTTGAGGATTATACTTTTAAACATTATTATTTTTTATCCTATTTTGAAGGAAAATATAATGAGGAAGTTGTTTATGAACATGAATCAGAATATTTTTCTAATTAGTATTCTTTCTCATCATTATCTTAATTCTCTTTATGTACCTTTTATTCTTCATTGTTCTCTTCTTTTTTATTCTTTTATTCCTCACAAACTTCCAATTCTTCTTTAATGAAATCATATTATACTCATTCTTTTTCACCTTATTTTCCATATTGAAATTATTTATCATTACTAGATTTTCATTCTAACCAATCAACATCAACCATATCAAGATATTAGTTTTTATGACCTCAAACAAGTCAAAAAATTATTTTTTCTTCCATTCTTCATGATGTCAAGAAGTTATGAATATTTATTTTCCAAAATAAACTGGTGCCATTTAATTTTTTTCTAATGGTGGTGCTAATAGATTTTGCTGGGATATAAATTTAACTGATTATTTATCTTGTGAATGTGGGTCTGATTATTTAATATTTTTTTCATTTTCCCTTGTATTTAATATAGGAAAAATTATCCTGATTGACTGATGTTTCTTGAAGAACTGACCCCAAATCTTAGTATTCTTGTACACTATTCTTAAAGGAAAATTATTATCCATTTATAATATTTTAAAATAAAAAATATTTCAAGATTATTAACTTTTTTTTTATTATTTTTATCTTTTTTTCGATAGTTTCAGCAGCCTAAATCCTTATGGACATTGCCTTATTAGGGTTTACTCCAATATTAATACCATTTTCTTTTTCACAAGTTATCTTCGTCCATTAATTATATACATTCATATGATAATTATTACGAATCATTTCATTATTATCTACTTTAAGTGGTGAGGTTTGAGGATTTATTTTATTTTTTCACTTCTTCTCTGACATCCTTTATGGCTCTACATCTGATATAGTAGCCTGAGTTTTGAACCAATTTTTTAGATTTGTCATCAAACATGAACTCCATAATCTATATCATATTGTTAGCAAAGAAATACACTTTTAACATCCTTGAATATGACTTGATATCAAATTTAATTTCCATAAAACAATAAGAAAATAATTTTACTATAGAAGGATGGAAACATGATGACTTTTAACATGATTGAATTTTTCATAATGTTATTTACCGTCAGAATGAATACATTAACAAGTTCTATTTTTCTCATGTGGAATAAATAGTAAAATATAAAAATATATGTTACTTTATGAGTATCACAGTCTCCTTTAATGGGTAATAATAAATATTGTATCCATAAATCAATTAGTTGATTGTCTACTAAGAGATGAGAAACTTTTCAAAATTTCTCACATTAAGTAAACATCGACTCCAAAAATTCTCTTTTATCAGTGGTTCCCATAGAATCAGGGAGTTTTATTAAAGTAAAATGGTTATTATCTTCATAATGTATTCTAAATAATTTTGAACATCCCATTATTCTGAATTTATAACCTTTTACATATATTTTTAGAGAAACCCTTTCTATACAACCTTCTTTAAAAAACTCCATAGAAGCATAAAACACATAAACGAGTTTAGGATAGTAATTATAAATATCATTATCTACCCTATACACACATAATGATTCCCATCCTTGGAAAGAAATAGGTTTATTAATATTTGAATAAAAATTGTCAAAAATTATCTTCAAAATAACATTTCTTAGAAGACTAACCATTCTATATAGTCTTATTTAGCTTCCATCAAACTAAATGTAAATATTATAACTTAGAATGAAAATAATTATATCATATATATGCATAAGGAATGAGAAAAAAATCTGTATAACATATAGAAAGGAATGAATGTGGGACCCATGAAGTCATCTATTTATATAAGAGAATAAATATATGGTTCAAATCACATAATATTTTCAATGGATGAGATGAAATATTTTCTGATCTAATAATTAACATTCACATGAAGAAAGATTTAATGATATTTTTGAACTCTTATGTTTCTAGAAAAAATTATCTTATTCAGATTAAAACTCATTAATTTTTTTTGAATATATTTTGGAATCTATACAAACATTTAATGTAATAAAAAAGTGTAGAAAAAATCGCAATAGAATAGTGAAAAAAACTAAATAATAAAAGAGTACCTTTAGAAGATGGTAAGACTCATCGATATAGAATAACTTTTACTTATTTTTTTATAAAAACTATTAGATTTATAATTTTTCTATATATTTTTTTGTTAAAGGATATTAATTATGATTTTTCTATTACAAAGACACGATTCTGAAAAATTTATATCTATTTCAGGGTATAGAATAATTTTAAGGGAATTGGGTGTCTAAATATTTTTATAAAATGAATTGAGTCTGAAAAACTAAAGACAAATTTTTTTAAAAAAACTACTATTTTTTAACACAAAATGTTCTTGAAAAAAAATTATATGTATGCCCCCTATGAAAAAGAGTAAATTAATATCAGGATATGGGTAAATAGAAATTATATGTGAATTATTACTTTATGTTTATCATTCCTAGATTCTTTTTAAGGTATTCAAATCTATTGAATGGAAATGTTTTTGTAAGAACATCACCAATTTGTTCTTTCATTATGATAAATTGTAAAATGATATCTCTTTTAAGTATGTAATACCTAAAAAAGTGATGCCTAATATCATTGATTTTTTCTTGAGATTTATGGTCATGGTTTTTACATAATGGAATGCAATTAGTACTATCAAATAGTATTTGAGTTTTAGTAAAACTCATGCCAGTTTTGTCAGGGTGTGTTGCATCTAGAGCATTAGAGAACAATTGATTCTAGCTACTATATATTCGAATTTAGTATTGAAAAGTGCAGACAAGGTTTGTTTCTTATATAGAAAGTAAAACAATGAATCTATTAATAAATGAAATGTTCTAGAGGTAATTTTAATATCCATTCCCCAACAACCAAAATCAGCATCTAGAATCTATATTAGTTCATGAACATTTCCATAAGAGTAAAAAACCGTAAATCCATAATTCCCTTAAGATATTAAAAAATTCATTTTATCGATTTAAGGAGGGATACTTTTGGATTTTCATAATATCTTGCACATAATGACATTGAAAAAATTTAATCTGGATGACTTTCTGTCAAGTAAAGTAAACTTCGTATCATACCGGTAAAAATATTTTGATCAATTGGTTTCCCCTCATCATCAAGATCTAATGTATTGGATGTACCAATAAGAGTACTAATAATTTTAGTGTCATCATATTCAATCTTTATAAAAATATATTTTATAATCTTATATTGGGATACAAATGTTCATTATCGTATTTTTGAAAATTTAAAACAAAAAAGTATTTTAACTCACTCGCTTACTAATTTCAAACTGAGACACCATAAGCCCCGTAAAGGAATCTATTAAAGAATTTTGAGTTCATTTGAATGGAAATTCTTCAACATAAATTTGTATAATAATATATTTTTACAAAATTTATATATGAAAATAAATGGATCATTAGTTCCCACAACATTATTGTATAATAAAAAATCTTATCTATCCATTATACCATGCTCTAAGGGCTTGTTTAAGTCCATATAATGATTTTTAATGTTTATAAACAAATTCAGGATGTTATGTTTCTTAAAAAATAGGATGTTGTTCGACAAAAACATACAATTTAACATTACTGTTAAGAAAAGAACACATTATATCCATTTTAAAAAGTTTTAAATTAAAGAATGCTGTAAAGACAAGTAGAATTTGAATAGATTCAAGTATATCTACAAATGCATTTATTTTTTTCACATTCTATTCCTTATTATTGGTTATAACCGTTATCAAAAACACTATATTTATTTATATCTATTATTCAATTTTCATCACATATATTCTGAAATTCCCATTTTAATCAATTTTATGGATGTTTCTTTAGGTCATTCAACCGGGGTCTAGACATTCTTCCTCTCGAATTCAAAAAGATAATATTTCACTTCCTTAATTAGACCCTTATCTCCTAAATCCTTATCATGTTTTTAGGTTCAAATTTGGAATGGAAAGCGAGATTCTCTATTTCAATTCATTATAAACTTCTAATACAAATAGGTTGATCCACAACGCTAATGAAATTATCAGTCTGATGATTCCTGAGGACAAAAATGATTTATTAGGTTTTCCATAGCTTGCACATCAACATAAGGTGAAGACTGTTACTATGGAATAACATGGGAAAATAATTAATGGGTTACTTAATTATATTATTAATGTTATAAAATATTTTGAAAATTAGTTTTTGAAATAAGATCAGAGGATGATGGTTGGTATTGATTATAAACAAAAGGATCGGTTTCATCAAAATTAACAGAATAGAATTTCATCAATAGTACAAGTATTTTTATTAAAAACTATATATCCCTTATATGTAGTGGAAAAGACTAAAAATATTCATTCATCGGATTTAGGTGAATATTTATAAAAGTTATCTTTTGTATTTAAGAGGAATACATTGCATTGAAAAACTATGATGTAAGAAACATTTTGTTTTCTTCCTATCCATAACTCGTATGGATTTTTCTTAAAGAAGGGTCTTATCAAAACTTGGTTTATAGTATAACAAGTAGTAATAACTACTTCATCCCAAAAAATGATTAGAAATTTAGTATTCATTCAACATGTTCCTTTTTATTTATTGAAGAATATGATTTATTCTTTCAACAACACCATTTTTCTACGGAGTACTAAGAGATAAAATTTTATGTGTCATACCTTTTAACAATAAATGTTTCAAAATCATAATTTTCAAATTCTTCTCCTTGGTCACTATGAATAATAATAAAGGGTAGGTTTCTCTCATTTTTAACTTTAGTTAAAAATGTTTTTAAATAAGAAAACACTTTGGATATCTCTACTATAAAATAGACTGATGTATATCTAGTGTAATCATCAAATTAACCAAATACATAATACATTTCATCAATACTCCCAGTTTTTGTTGGATCAAATAAATACAACTACAAAAACTATAAAGAATAAATAAGGATACTTCACTAATAGTTTTAATACTAGGATTATTCTTTATACTATATTGACAAGGATCATAAACTTTTGAAGAATCAAACCTGACATATGGTAGATCCTTAACAAGAATTTTCTTAATCAATTTACATGATTTTTAAGGTTATGGTGTCATAAAATTATACACCATGATCAATATTGACCTTCCATTAAACTAAGGAAGGCATAGTTTTTGCTCATTAGGTCTTTAATGTTATCTGTATATAGATTCTAATACCGATTGGTAGATAGAATATATTCATCCTAGGAATTATGTATAAATTTTTTTATAATTTCTAAAATTCATAAGGAAACCTTCATTAAATAAATAGTTTATACTTATATAGTTGTTATTATAACCTTTAAAAAAAATACATTAGAAATTATATCATTACCAAGAAGAACAATATTACATATATGAATAATCTCTCATTGATCATTATCTCCAAATGTAACTTTTCCATCTATCATTTTGATAATATTTACTTAGAATTATTTTTGTATAGTATTATGTCTAGAATAGACACTATCCATGTAACAAATATATTTGTTTTTGGTACTAATTTTTTTTCTTGAAAGTAAAAAAACAAGGATTTTGGATCCCAAGCATTCATGGGTCCAGAAATGTTAGGAAAAAAAATTTGGAAGCCTTATTTTTTTTAAAACATAGGCCGTATAGAAACATAATGATTGAACATTATTAAGTGAACTATTTTCTCCCAATGGCCCCAAATATTATATTTACTACAAAATGGAGAACCATTCCAAAACAAATATTTGTTTCCAAAAGTTGGTTTATTATGGGAAAACTTCATTCGAGAACTCGTACATCGAGGTAAATTCTTTTCGAATATTTTATAAAACATTTTATTACTAAAAGTAATTTTTCATTAAGGTTTCATAAAATATAACATTTCATACATTAGTTTTAAAAATAAATTTTTACCCCTACATGTATTAGTTCAAGATATAAGTTTTGTTTCTAAATGTTTTTCTCATAAATCACCTCTTCAAAATATTTGAATGATTATATTTCCCTAAAATAATGATTTCATAATCATTAGATATAGTATACTTATAAAAAAAATTATTTTCAAGATCTTTAGATAGATTTAAAATATCATTTGATAAAATATTAATCCTTGAATTTTAATTTTCATGTTTTTTAGAAACTTTTCAATTCTCATTTTCTAATAGCTTTGAAAAAATGAGAGTCCTCGTCTTCTAAACGTAATGTATTATCTTATGATGAGGTGCATTATATAAGTAAGAAATCAAATCCTTATCATTAGGATAATTATAATTTAAAAACATATTTGTATGATTTTTAATGGTGAATATCTTAGCCTGTAAACAAATATTTTATTTAGATACCCTTGAAAGAAGAACAATTTTCCTCTATATAGAACTATTATTAAAAAAAATTATCTCAGGAATATCCTCCACCTTCACTCCCAAAATAATTAGCTTTAATAAATTTCTTTCCTTTTGATTTAAAATAATATTTCTGATTCCTACCAAATTTTATTTCTTTTATATTGTTCCTTTTTTGATTTGTATAATATGTTCTAATGTGTCCAACATTATCACACTCATAAAAAGTTACTTCAGAAAATTTCTTTTCATTAATATACTTGTTAATTTTCTTATAATAATAATGAAAATATTTCTTACCAACTATATTATTCATCGCCCAACCAAGATTAACCAGTTCATTTTAGAATTATTTAGCAGTGATAGAATCTGATTGAATAAATATTTTCTTTTTTTGAAGGCTCAACTACTTTTTCTGATGTGTGTACTTTAGTAGGATTGGTAGTAGTATTGAAAAAAACACCTCCACTCTTTTTCAATTTTTTATCATCATCTACCTTAAATATTCCCTCAAACTGCATAAGGGTACTGGTCAAATCATATCAAGTGAGATTTTTTAATTTCACTATATCATTAACAACAATCCATTTGGATTACTATTCATTTCACATGATGTCAAAAATATTCTCCATAAGGATTTTTAATATCTAAAAATTTTTCTACAAGATACTATATAATATTAATAATTTAAATGAATCATTGATTCATATTGGCCACTAATTATCCATGTTAAAATTCAATGTCTTGATAACAAGATCTCAACATAACTATCCTAGTTTCAAAAACCACTTAAGTACCAAAATGTGTAACCTATAACTTTTTCAAAATAATATTTGGTTCTTCATAGAAAGAAATATTACTATAGAGTCTCTTATTTATTGAATAAAAAAAGTTTTTACGACTATAGTTAAGTTGATACTCATTATTTTCTAGATTTTTAAATGTTGACACAACCTTATCAGGGATCTTAAAATGTATACTAAGTAATAAAAATTATCTTCTCCTATGTTGATCACAAAAGTATTCATTTTATTCCTCCAATAATCATAGTTATCACCCTAAAAAGTTGGTGGTCCATTAAGATTTATATTTTCTATGTACATTACATTAGAACATACCATCTTACTAGAATATTATTTTCCACAAACACATCAGTGTAACAAAATTTTATAAACAAAATTTTTATAACTAACCTTACTAAACATGGAATAGTAAATAAACCAAAGTTCAACAATTAATTGAGTTGTGGAATCCTTCTCTGATAGAAATTGTTAAATATTAATATTAGATATAATGATATTAGGAGAGACATAATATGTTCCTGATGGCTCAATTACAAGAGTGTGGGAGAAGTTAAAAAACATTGTTTAAAATAATTAATCAAAATGAATTTAAAAACAACTTTATGTATATTCTATCAGTTTCGGACACTGAGCCTACTAAGAGTTTTAATGTATCATAATCATGATGATCCTAATAACATCAATGTACACAGATCAGAATTAGAATATATATTATTATATCAGAGTGTCTAATATTCAAAGTAAATATGAATAATATTTTAGATTATGTTTATAATATTTGTAATTGTTATAATAAAACAAATATAAACAAAGAAATCTAAATAATGAACTTTTATGGGATAAGTAATAGAATAATAACAATTTAAGAATGACTTAACACTTTTTTAAAAGAATATATCCATTTTAAACTTAAGAGTAAGGTATTCAAAAACATTGGATAAAGGTATCCCTATTTTTATACTTATATGAAATAATGACCTCCCGTAGAAATGAATTCTGCTAGATATGAATATAAAATTTTATGTCCACCTAGAATCAGTTCCCTCGATCATAAGATGAGCTCTACCTTGCTATCCGAACAATCCTTCGATCAAAAGATTGTATTACCCATATTTCTATCCATGCAACATGTCAATAATAATAAAAAAAATCTGATGAGATATTACAAAGAAAATTTTTATAAGAAGATAAAATGAAATTTTTTATTTCATACTAATATATATAATGATATACACGAGACAAAGAACAAGATATTCATGCATTAAAGTTTTAGAAAAACTTAAGTGAAAATGTAAGAAACCAAAATATACAACCCATTTGAACTATACAAATGACCAAGTATTTATAGGTGATCTCTAATTAGTCATCTTGAAATCCTAATTCTCATAATATCTCTAGTTTTTTCGCAACGACTTCAACATTATGAACATATAACAAAAATTCCAACGTCATATTTCTTAAACCATTAAAGTGTAAAAAGAATTAGTTATTTTAGAATTATGTTTTCTATATTATAATTATAAACATATATTATTCCATTATACTTCCTTAAAATTTTCAATACAATTTTCAAAATGTAGTTTAATCTAATTTTATCGGTATTGATATCAGTCGGAAGATGAATAATATTTTTAGTTCGAAGAACATATATTATATTTCAACTATTTAATAATATTTTATACTGATGGATCACATCCAAATCCTTTATGATTCCCATAATGAATAAATATTAGTTAATTAATATTATAATTGAAGACTTATTCTATGTATGTTAAAATTTGTTTTTCTATAAAAAAATCTAAAAAACATTAGACAATAAAATTTTGAGGAGTAAGTAAAAAATAATGTGTTTGTGATTTTAGAAAAAAAAGATTGGTCATAAGTAAAATTTTTGACTCAATAATAATTTACCATACTATTAGATTTTTCAGGATTCTTTTTATTGAAATCATGGGCCACTTGACCAAGCATTCCACATCGGTAATAGTTCCCTAATTTAATAAGATATTATCTAGGGTTATTTTTACCACACTTACCATATGATGGGAACTTAATTTTATTACCACCATATTTAATATTTTGTATTTTTCCTCATCACCTTCCATCCAAAATATTTCATTATTTCATCATCATAACGAGCATATGCGTTATAAACCTCTCTCTAAAGTTTTTCAAACAAATGAATAACATTTTAATAGATTTTAAATTGTCACATGGAAAAATCTCTTCTTAAGCATAGTTTCAATCCTAAGTAAAACATATGAATTTTTATTTCAATTTTTTGAATAAAATTTGTTATATACCGGACCAATCTATTAAAATTGTCTACTTACATCCAAAAAAATCAATAACATTTTTCCTAAATTCCATGAGTATTTTTATATATGTATTTGAACAAACATTATTAAATATTTCTCAAAGAAAATATCCTAAAACGTTTCCTAATATGAGGAATAAATATCTTCTCTGTCTCTGGTATTTTTCACAACAGACCTTAATTGATCAACTACACCATTAAAATGATAAATGGAGAGATTTAGCTTTATAAACTCATAAAAACCCAAGATATCAAATATATTTTCCATTTAATTTTTCTATCCTTAGAATAACACTTGATCTATGGTTCTATCGAATACTATAGGTTATAACTTCAGGAAATACTCAACTACCGACATATTTCTCAATGGAAAATCTTTTTTGTATCTTACATGGATACCACCAGCATTTATAACATAAGTTAACTGATCCATTACCACAATAAATGTCAATGTGATAATTTGAACCATTCCGAGATACAAATTTGGGAGGATATATTCTTATTGGAACCTTCCTATTACAGCTTCCCTATTTCCACTGCGGAAAACTACACTGAACAAACATAGTTTAGTTGAGACAACATGGTAACTATTAAATTATATATCATTTCAACTAGAAACAAAATTTAAAATATTTCAAGAGAATTTTATTATCATTATCCTATCCTCTAATGTTATCTAAAAATTTCCTATAATACCAACTTTTATAACTGAACTAAAATCATTTCATAATATTGAGTTTTAACTTAATAATTCTTTATGTTACATTTTAAGATCTTTTTCAGTTTATTGTTTTATAGAATTAAAACATATCTTATATATTATTAAACCACATAACTAAATGTGGACACATTTTATTAGTATATTTTTATCCCACCATATAAAAAATATTAAAACAAAACATGATTTCTTTTCATGAAAAATGTTCATGACATTTAACTTGATTTCTTACTATTTCTTAACCATATATAAACTGTGTTGAATTTTTTCAAATATTTGATATGAGAAAAAATATTTGTAAGGGACCTAAAATTTATAAAACCATTAGTCTAGTGAAAAACCTAAATACTCTTCAATTTATTTTTATTAAAAACGTACCTTTTTTAAAATAAATGGAAATAATTTTTTTCTTTAAGAAGAGCATTTTATTTTCTTTTAAAATAAAATGATTTCAATGAAAAATCAATTGAAATAAATAAATTTTTTATAGGTTCCTTGGGAAATAATCTTACATAAATCTTAAAAAACCCTTAAAATCCATTATATAATGAAACAAATACACAGATCACTTCCAATATATTTAAATAGAGAATATAATCAATATTCAATACATCAGAGATCCATTTGGGAGAACATATCATATAATATATAATATTCCCACCAAATGAAATGTAGGGGAACCCATTTAAAACAATTTTCAATGACCATTTCATGAATAAAATATTTTATGCTTACATCGTTTCATTATAAAACCCATCAACAGCCCTATTAAATTCATATAAAATACAATTTTAGATACCATTTTATTTTTAAAATCCATTTATAAAACATAAATTACCCAATAAAAGTGAAACATGGTTCTTATTTGAAGAAAAATTTATTTTTTTTAATAGAAGATAAACATTAAATAATGATTTTGGCGGAGGGAAATGTTGTGGTCAATGTATCTATTAAAATAGAAATTTTATTTTTCACTTTTTAATGAAATTAAAATATTAATACAAAGATTAAATTTTTTTAAAAACCTTCAAATAATGAAAAAAATTATTTTATAAAACAATCATTTCTATATAATTACAATAATAATGTATTTATAAAAAAATATGTATATTGAAGAAAAATAGTATTATGGGGACTTTAAATGTGAAATATTTTAAAATGAAAGTCCCTTAACACTTTAGAAACATTTTAATTGCATTCCCCTAATGATAGAATAATATTTATAAGTAAATTAATATATTATGAAAATTGATAAATTATTTATATAAAATTACAATGGTTCTATATATACACCACATCAAATAATATTTATGTATAAAATGATGAAATGCCTCAATGAAATTAAATTGAGATGAATTCCATTAACTTGAGTCTGATTAGCCATGTAATTTCTTTACCTTTCCGAATAATAAACACATATTAATTAATTAATTTCAAAAGAAACTATTTCTAATTTTTTTTTCCTTTTATATCATTTATTACCATTTTATATAAAATTACATAATAAATAATTTTTATGTTAGATGTTTTGATGATGTATGGGACATTTTTTCAAAATCGATTTGGTGTGTTAATTGTTGTAAAATAATTCATTATTTAAACATATCCAGAATTATAATCATGAAATAATTATCACACACACACACACACAGATATATATATATAACTTTTAATTTTAAAAAATCATGAAATATTATTTTGAAAAATGAACTATGTTACAATCATAAAGATGATCGGTTGTATGTGCTCATGAGTGATGACTGCTTTCTCAACGATCATTATTGAAAATAGTTAAGTAATATTTTATCTCTCTAAAATAATAATCATATAATAAATAAATAATAAAATTTTCATTATACTAATATATTTCATACATGTTTTTTGGTGATGAAAAAAGAGTCACATCACTACATGGATACGGTAGTTCACATGTACCCAATAACATAATTATTATTGTTCACTGTATTAAAAAAATGAATTTTTAAATTTTTAGAATAATAAATTTTTCAATAATATCATAATTATTTTATTGTTATAACATATATTCAATAAATGTTTCATTATTAACATCCATGTAATGTATTAATGTAAAATTAATCACATTGCTTTGTGAGGTAGTAGTTTGTTGTACACATGAGCAACATTATCATATCCCTTGTGGAATAAAAAATAATAATGTATATATGATATCAAAAATACTTAAGATGAATTATGTTATATATATAATATAATTTATTTATATCCATCATGATAACAATCCGTGAGAGGCGATTATTGATAAATAATGATCTTAGTCTGTGAGGAGGTAGTCTATTGTACACATAAATACTAAGTTCGTATCACATTTAATAGAATAGAAGGTGGATTTAGGTTATTTTATGATAATATTAAAAACTGAATATATTTTAGACATTTCTGTTATTTTATTAGAAAAATTAATGGTGATTTTAATGAGGTTTAAGGATATATAAAATGAAAACACTTAGTTAATAACTATACAAATTCTTCTGAAAACCTCCTTATATAGGCACAAAAATACATATTAGGATGTATTTAAGAAAAAATAATTGGTCAAGGTCATGGTAAGTTAATTATGGAATTAATTAATGAAGTTAATGTATGAAATAAATTAATTTGAAGATGTGACTAGGAGAGGGTAGGGTGTGGCCTTTTATAAGTGAGGTGAGTGACACACCTATAAGTTTTTCAATAATAAAGGTTACACACATTTTCACATGAAAAAAATGAAAAGAATGAATCATTATCTAGAATTAGACATTATATGTTCTATATATTTTCAAAATATAAATTTTATAAAAAAATTAGGTTATTTTAACACTTATCTATTTTGTTAAACCCATAGGCAAATCAGTTTTTACCTTAACTGCGACAATTAATTTTTACAGTTTTCACTTTTCATTATACTGTCAGACTATGTTAAGATTATTGGATAATATAGAGTATCCTGAATTTAGATATAGAATATATTTTATCAAATAAAATTCACATTAGTGGAAAAATTTAATTTGAAATAAATCCCATAATCAAGATGAAATAGCAGTTTTTAAAGAAGTGCCCTTTTCAAGAAAGTGTTTCTTTTTTTATTTACTTTTTGACTAGTAGTGAACATTATAAGGATTTAAATGAATATATATATATATATATATTTATTTAATATATAAATTTCATTTAAATGGGTCCTCATTATGTGTTTTTATAATTAATTAAAATAGGGAAACATTATACACTTTAATATAATTTTAATAAAAGCATTTTCTAGACCTAAAAATAATCTTATCCAAAAATAAAATAAAAAGTTGAAGAAACTGTAATTAAGTGAAATATATATTACTAAATAGTAATTATGCTAACATAAATCATATAAAAATATAATGTGACTTTGTAAATTACTCAATTTCTTGAAAATAAATGACATTTTTACAAAAAAAAAATTATTTTTCACTATTCAACAAAAAATAAATATTTTCTTGAAGAAACCAAAATTTCACCCTATGATAATTTTAATAATAAGATTTAAAAAATGAAATTATTTTTTATTTAAATTAAAAGTCTATAATTTATAATTCATAATTTTAAATATAACCTTATAAGAAAATACTTTAATAAAAATTATCTAATATCTGATTTAAAAATAACAAAATAATTTTATAATAAATATAATAATATAATTCATACTAAAAAAATTGAAAATTATTTATTCTATAATTATATATGTTTTTAAAATGCATACCCTTATGAAGCATTCGGGGTCACTCATTTTTTATGATTCCTTTCCCCATGGTTCTAGCTATTTTATTATGATTCATATTTTTTGATATGGTAAATCGATAATGGGTTTATCAAATAAAATTACATGTTGTCTTATATGATTTCAAATATAATATGATATTTAATAATGTATCTAGTATATCGAGAATACATACATATATTTTCCTTTAAAATGAGATTCCTTGTTACTAGTTCCAATGTAATTAGGTAACAAAGTACTCTAGGCTATTAGGATTGGGGTCCTTAGAGTTGATATCATAGCAATTTTAATAGAATATTTGGGAAATAGATTCAGAAAAACATTTATTAGATAACATAAACATATGGTATAATTTGAGGATAGATATATAATAATATTGTAATGTATTTATGGGGAATATATTATGTTGATTTCCAAACAATATTTCGTTATTTGGATACCAAAAGTGGATTTGGTTCTATAACAGTTTTACCTTGGGGAAATAACTCTAAAAAGGGTGTGTTTGGATTTGACTCATTTATATTCGGGTGCCTAAAAACATGCCTTTATGAACACCTAGGTGAAACTTTTGGATGATATTTTTGGATAATGTACATTTTCTTTAGATACCATTATAAATTATTTGAAAATATTCAGAAATAATACATGTTTCTGATTAACAGATTATCTAGGTAAAAAAATTCCTATTTATGTTATGGGTTTCATGTGTTTTGGGATTAGAAATTATTTTCCAAATTTTTTTGATCTACACCATCACATGCCATTATTTTTAAACAGTACCTAGAGGAAGGAATGGTAACTATATCAATACAAATAATCCTTGTATGGATTTCCCTCCATGGAATGAAAATGAATCTATAACTATTCCTACAGTTATAAATTATCAAATTATATCCATATTAAATAATATAACATCAGATATGAACAATAAACGTTCATGTATAGAGTATCTTGATGATCCACCACTTGGTTTAACAATTTTTGAACACTTCATGCATCAGTAACCACCATAATTCAATGTAAATATGAAACTTTTTATATGTAAAAATGAATAAGTAATTTAGGTAAGAAACTTATCACTCTAGAATGTAATGATAGGGAGATAGTGTTCATAAAAGTTTGTCACCCCTTCAGAAATTCAGATAAATGGTTGTCATTCATTCAAAACACAAAAGATAGATAAGAAATAGAAAACACAGAGTGAAAGTTTTCTAATATGCTACTATTGGAAAAATATTTTCCTCTAGTGAAACTAGAATACAACGAGATTAAATTCATATGTCTAAGATAGAAGGAATACTGAAATAATTTTAATTATGAATCCAATTTTACATCATTAGAATGATATTCTAGGGACTGTATAGGTTATATAAAGAGAAATACTTACTATTTCAATGATGGTTATAAAAAAATATTATTAAGGGAACAATTCTCTTAAAATTTCTCGTCATATGAATATATAATATAACGTGTTAAAAAGAAATTTTTTTAATCCTCTATGTCATATAAATTTTAATGGAAGAAAGGGAAGAAGAAGATGAAAATGAAAAAAATTGATAAAAGGAAGAGGGGAAATAAGAATTTTCCCACATGTGATAATTGTTAAAAGATACACTCTCACACTTTCTTGAAGGGAATAAAAGTTACCTAACAATGTGGATAGAAAAATATTCATACAGTGAAAGAAACTATTAGAAAGAAACCTCCAATTTTTAATGTTTCAACTATAATGAGATATGACACTACTCAAATGACAGTTGTACAAAAACTATTTTTAACATCACCATATTTTACGTCAGTTTTTTAAAACCGATGTGAAAATATATAAAAATCGATTTATCTTTTTGGTTATTATATAATCGATGTGAAAAATATATTTTCCAGACATTGTCACATCGGTTCTAAATAACCGACGTGAAAATTTATTTGTCAGGACCTTTTCAGATTAGTTGTTTAATAACTGAAATGAAAACAGTTTACAAAAATGTATTTCATTTCTCAAACTTATATTTGATAGGTTACAAAGATCAAACAGAGTTACAGATTAGATGTTATGGGCACTGTAAGTTGATCATCTCTAAACAAAGTCTTAAGAAATGCCAATTTCTGAAGGCCATAACTCTTAATCCGTAACTGCATTTGAGCTCCGTGACCTTTCAAATCAAAGCTTGAAAAATGAACTACATGTATGACAACATTTTTCTCGTTGGTTATTTAATAACTGATATGAAAAAGCCATGAAAATTAATTTTTCACCTCGGTTATTTAAAAACGAGATGAAAAAGTGATAAAATTTGATTTTTCACATCATTTATTTGATAACCGATGTTATAAAGGTTTACAAAAATGTTGTTAATTTCACAATATTTTATTTGATAAGTCATAGAGATCAAATGTATTTATGGATGAAACGTTATGAGAATCAGAGCTTGATCATCTCAAAATGAAGTCTTAGGGAAGACGAATTTCTGAAGGCCATAACTTATAATTCGTAACCTTCTTTGAGCTCTATGACCTATCAAATCGAAGATTGAGAAATGAAATACATGTTTGTTAACATTTTTCACGTTGGTTATTTAAAAATGACGTGAAAAATAACTTTTAATTCCGTTTATTAAATAAATGACGTGGAAAATCCATGAAAATTGATTTTTCACATCGGTTTTTAAATAACCGACATGAAAAATAAGTGAAAATTTTAAAATATTTTCTCGATGGTTATCATAAAATTGACGTGAAAAAAAATTCATTTCCCACAAACGTGAAATTTCAATTTTTTTACATCGTGACAATGAAATTTCTAATTGTCACTTAAAATATTTAATATCGTGTTTTCATTTATCATCTCTATTATATGTTTTCATTATACACATATCCTAATTTAACAATCATTTCTTTCAACCATCATCATTCCTCCAACTAGACTCATTTGATACTCAACGTGAATCAATTATTTCTTCTTTCTACAATATTGTCAAGGTATTTTTAATTGTTTATCCATTATTTATGTTTTTAATGATTTTTTTTCTTAATTGATATACCATTTGACAATAATTTCTTCCAACCATCATTGTTTCACCCACTGAACTTTTTTGATCTTCCAAGTGAATCCATTATTTCATCTTTCAACAATCTTGTCAAGGTATTCGTAATTATTTTTTCATGATTTATATTTTTATGAGTGGTTTTCTTAATTGATATACGATTTAAGTATAATTATTGTAAACAATCAGAAATTTCAAGGAATTTTTTTTCTCAAATTCTTTCAAATTTTACGAGTCCGCAGTTTCTGATGGCGCTTGATTCTGAGGCCCGGAGTGCCCAGAATGATCCGTCAAATTTTTGTTATGCTTAAATTAATGCGTGTAAGCAGTTTTCCTGAAAAAGTGGAATAACATTTGAATAGTTATCCAGATCAGAAATATGAGGGCAGTGTTGCGCTCAGGATGTCTAGTTTACCCTAGGCGTGACTTAAGATTAGTCAGTGAAAGCCTCCTGTGAGAAATCCCAAAATTGGCTTAACCGTAAATAAAATAAACAAATAAATAATATTATTTTTCAAATGCTTATAACTCACATATGGTAGATCAGGTTAAAAATACGAGAACACCACTGAACTCATGGGGGAATTCTTTATTTAAGAAGTTACTAACTTTGGCCGGCGTAGTCCACTAGAAAAAGTTAGTTTTTGGCCACAAATAAAATAATTAAGTGACAATTATTTTATTGTAAAATTCATAACTTCTAAACGGTGAGTCGGATTAAAAAATTGAGAGTACCATTGGGGTTCGTTGGGGTGTGTTTCACCTAGGCAGAGCCTAACCTCGACCGGTGCGAGTCGAGGGTGACTGATAATAATTATATGAATCGTTTTTGGGTACGTTCAGTAAATGTATGTTTGATATTTTATAACTTTTGAACCGATGATCAGAATTGAAATCTGAGGGCACCATTGAACTCACATTGTTAGTGATTTCATAGTGAGACCTTCACCATAGTTGCGTTTTATCAAGGGTGGAAGACAGTTTTGGGGTTCTATAATAATGTTAAATAAAAATAAGTTGGTGGATTATTTTTATTTGCGGGGATTAAAATCTCCAAGGGGAGGTTGGAGGTGGGGGTCACCACACCATAACCTCCCATGAGAGGTTATGGTGGTGGGGACCACCAACACTGTCACGAACCGAATCTGATCGCCTTCAACATCGGCACCCGACCCGGTCCATAGCATGACCCGAAGGGCGTTCCCGATCCCCACAGGCTGGCACAAGTGCCTGGGTATCATAAAATGATAATTGGGAACGATTTACCCGAGTTTATAAACATAAAATGACAAAAGAGTCCAATAAAACAAATCTGGATTTTTTTAACTAAAACCGTATTTTACAAAATTTCAGAACTGAAATACATAAGTTTAAACTATGTTTAAAGACCATTACAATGGTACATAACCATATAAGGACATCCCAAGAACCTCCACATGGAAAGAGGCACCACCCTCAAGCTATCTCCATGACACTCCATCCCAATGGACAACTAAAAACCTGAACCAATGGAATAAATCCTGTACCCAAACCTGTGACATAAAATAAGCAAATCTACTTACACCCAAAGGTGTAAGTAGGGTGTGAGATAAATCCCAGTAGGATACCACCACTAATAGATTCCATGTGATAACCATTTAATGGAGAAAAGCATACAAGTTTTCAAAGACATGAGATGCTAGTTAAAATTTCTAAAAGATGCAACATTAAATAAAAATAGTTTTCAGGTGGGATAATTTAAAGAATAAAAACATTTAAAATAAATACCATAGCGACTGAATTTTCCAGCCTCTCATACCGTATACCGACGGTAAGAACAAAGTATCCAGTGAGCACAATCATTGGGAAATAATCTCTAGGCACTAGCTAGCTGTGGGTCCCAGGTACCTCGTATCTCGGTGAGAGTAACCATCACAAATATCCATTTTCATGCACGAGCCACTAGTAGGGAACATACCCATAACCTAGTGATCCCCAATCATCATCATCATAGTTTAGTTATAGTTTTAAGTGTCAATCTTGCTATGTGAAACTGAGGCCAAACCCCACGAATTCACTAGCATACTAGTACACTTCCACCCACCTAGATACCCGGGTTTTCCCTTTGTGCTCAAACAAGTTCAGCAATCCAAGAAGTATAGTTTGCACAGGAAAATATCACTTCCACATCACAAATTAACCAAGCAGCCCCATGTACATCACTCAAGTCAAAAATTCCACTATTCATTCAAATGCATTTTGAAATCAAACTCACTCCAAATTGCCTACAACAATTTTCACATTTCATTAACACTTCCACAAATCTATTGAACAATTTTATAAAACAATTACAAGATATTCAACTCACATAACAGCCCACACACATTTCACACAATACCCTTCTCACCTTCACAATTCATTTTATAAATAAACGCACATGAAATATCCCACACCCGTGTTTCGCACAAAAAACACAATTTAGTAAAACATTTCGACAATTTATAAAAAATTCTAAAAATGTGTAACATCTCAAATCACCACTTTACCATTCAAAAACCCACATTAGGTTAACACACTCACCCAAACAGTACATATACACCCTTTCCCAACTTTGTTTAACCAAATAAAACATTTTCAATTTTTATAAAACAAACCCAAGAGGTATAACCATTGTTTGCACACTGAACCCATTCCAAAACCCTCATTTAAAAGCAAAATCATACCAATACCAATCCAAAACAGAATTTTTCATCCCTAAAACAATTATTAAACCTCCCCCAAATGTTATAAAAATACATCAAATAATACCACAAAGATACACATGAAAAACACACGTTTTCATAAATCCCCTTTAAGAAGTACAACAGGTTTTTACACTTTAAACTCATTAAAAAAACCTACTTTCAAGGACAACATGACAATATGGAATTAACAAACCAGAATTGTCATCCCCTTTCAAGACTAATAAATCACTTTAATGTGTTATAAACTAAACCCAAACATTACCCCAAGAGTCACACATGAAAAGTACACAATTTCAAGCTATAATGCAACTAAAAATTAAATGTTTAACCAAATCCATCAAAAATGTTTTCACAGCACATAAAACAGATTATAAACATGCTAAATTAATAATCCATGCAAGCTAACTCATCATAAAATGGCTACACATGGAATCACCTACCCTTTTGAGTCGAAACCCTCAAAACATGGTGCGAAATCTTAAGTGCACCACTGTTGCACGAAAAGGAATATAAATCCATACCTAAACCACAATAATTTACCCAAAAGACACCAAATCATACATTAGGATCGAACCCCAACTTTTGGACATGAGTAACTTCAAGAAAAAAAGAAAATAAAACTAAAAGAGGATGGAAGGAACCAAGAAGGAATTCCCTTACTTGAAATATCTTGAAGGAATCGGCCCCAATCCACCAAATAATGAATCACCAAGTACCCAAAACTGGTATGGAGGTTCGAAGGATTCATATTAGGTCATGTGGGGACTGAAATGGGTGAAAAAGGATAAAAAATGAAGGAGTTATGAAACGATCAATTTACCTCTCCAAATCTGCCCGATTTTAGAAACCCTAATAATTTCAGTACTAAATCGCGATGAAGAAAAGCTCCAAAGAAGAAAGAGAGATCTTGGGCGCGCGGCTGGGTTCAAGGGGCGCATTTGAGGCTTGAATCACCGAAAAATACTTAAAAATGAATAAGTTATTAATTAATCAAATTTTATTTTTAAAAATGGAATTGGGGTTTCGGGCAGGCCCAATCCCTTAAATAAAAACCAACATAAACCTTGGTTATGGATTTCCAAAGGCTCCAAATTCTAATTGTGGTGTTAATATATCAGGGGAGGACATTTAAGAGTTGTAATGAGTGAAAAATATTAAAAAAATGAAAAAGTTATAAAAGAAATAAAATTTATTTTTAAATCTGGAATTGGGTTCACGGTTTGGCCCAATTCATGAAAACTCACATATTCTCCATAAAACCTTTAGAAACCCCCAAAACATAGAATTAATGGAAATAAAAATAAAAATACATTTAAAATAATCTATGTATGTGACACACACATAACCTCCCTTGGGAGGATTTTATTTAGGTGGGGCCCACCCGAGATCCTTAACTTCTCTAACCCCCTTCAACCCCATGGAACTCCCAATTAATTTGGGAGCCTCCTCACCTTCCCTCTCCCCATTTATTTTTATAACTCTCCACCATTAATTCTGTGAATTAATTATTTTAATTCAAATTCTTTTGAATGCATGTCAAACCATTAAAATAATTGTTAGTCTATAATTTTATTTTGGGTTGGAACTTTCTTCTTGGTGGATCTTGGAAGAACTTGGAGAAATATCTCTCCAATGAAGAACACTTCTTCCTCCCAACGAAGAACGCGAAGAACGATCTGACGCTTCTTCCTCGGTCTTCTATCCTGGACACTTTCTGACACACAATCTTAAGTTGGGAGGATGTGATGAACGCGGTAGATGATGAATAGACGCCCGCCTTTTATCCGCAACTTCCCCTATGAACGCCAAACGCGGTAGGGGTTGTTGGATGATGATTTTCTTTTCTCTTTCTCAGCATCGAATGAATATTGATAAAAAGTGATGTATTTTAACTGTTGATCTTCATTCATTAAACTGAATGCAACCACTCTAAATGCAGAGGGTGTGGGCCAAACCAACATGGTCCGACCCCTCCATTGTTATTTTTGTGATAATTATAAAACAGAATAACACTGAGATGACAACGGTGAAGATGGCGAACGAAGACCGCGCTACCAGCGGCCCCCGTGCCCCGCCGCGCTCCCTGCCTGCCTGCGCACTGCCACACCCAGCATCGCCTGCCCGCGTGCCGTTGCGCCCCACGAAGCTGCGCAGTGCCCTTGTGCACTACCCGGTGCCCCCTTGCGCGCTACCTGGGACCCTAGGCCCTGCCGGCACGCTGCTCGGCGCCCCGCGCCCCTTCCGACGTGCTCCCGATGCCCCGCGCCCCTACTGGCGTGCTCCCGACATCCCGTGATCCTGCCAGCACCGCTGCAAGGTGCCCCGCTCCGCAGCCCGGTGCCCTGCGCCACTTCCCGATGCTCATCCTTGGCTTGCCCGGCCCCCCAGCACCCTGCCAGGAACCCGCGTGCTATGCCCGGCGCACCGGCGACCCACCTGGTGCCCCCGCAACCTATCGGTGACCAGCTAGGCTGCCCACACCCCGTGCAGCTTGCCCGCTGGCCTCCCAGCCTCCGACATTCTGAGCTGACTCACGGTTCCCCTGCAGTGTCGTTGGCCAAATTGGCCAGGTCTCCCGAGCCAAGTTACCCAGCCGCCTACATGGTGACAATCGGGCCAAAACACCCTCGTGGTCCGCTGGGCTGGGCCCAGCGGACCAGGTGAAAACATAGCAGGCTGAGCTACCTAATTGTATTGATCAGACCAAGCGAGTCCGACCAGATCGACCCAGACCAGGTCGGCCTAGTCTGGGTTGGGCCGAGTCCGTCCGATCGGGTCGGACCGGACCTGGGCCCATTATTGAACCATTACCTTCTGGGGCCATATCTTTGGCACTGGATGTCCGTTTGACGAACTGTCAGGAGAGCCGGTATTCTTGGAGCATAACCGCCCCATTAAGTATACCCCACTGGAGTTCGGGGTAGAGTTATGTCATTGTCAGGTTGGTTCATACACGAATCCAACCAGGCCCCCGGAACTAAAATGCTAATAACTCACATACTGGGTGTCTGATTGACGCGATGTCTGTTGTGATGAGACCCCTTTGACATGTCGGTCCTCTGAGATACTTTCATAGGATACTTCGTGACACTTGGAGTATCAACCAGTAGATCATGGAGCAGATCCTCCTAGAGACGAGCAGGCTGAGTGAGGAGACCTAGTAGCTGTAGACATGACGACTGCTTGACCGATTCGACCCGAAGAGATTCGACTAGCCCAGTGGATGGAGCGCCTGGTTTGGCAGCAGAACCGTGGTGGATGGAGTACCTGGCTGGGTAGCAGAACCGCAGTACTCGACAGGAGGAGTACCTATGATGGATATTAGGGGGAGCACTCGTTTTGGCGGCTGACCCACAGCGGACGGAGCGCCCAGTTTGAAAGCAGACCCGCGGTACTTGATAAGAGGAGTACCTCAGCAGTTTAAGGTTAGTGACTAGCGCCTCAGAGCCACGACAAGGCCACTGTACTCGACAGAGGAGTAGTTCTCTTACAGCCGTGGTTTCGATAATGAAAATCTTGGTTTGAGCTGATTCAGTGACCTTTGTGTTTTCCTAATGACTGAGATGGGTTACTTAAAAACTTAGGTATATGTATGGGAATATACCTAAGTAATGGTTATCCGTTGAAATCATACTTTGTGGTTTATCCTTGATGGATTTTGTGAGACCTTGAGGGTCTTGGGGTCCCTACTGAGTATCATTATACTCACTACTACACGGGCTAGGCCCGCACCGCGTTGTGTTGGATGCAGACGATGGACAACGCTGACGGAGGCCGTGAGTTCCCGGACTGGACGACACCCGGAGTTGGGCCTCACAACGAGTCAGTACCTGAATGAGACAGACAGACGCGAATCACGGAGGAGGCTATATGTACCTTCCATTCAGGTAGTATGCATGGTGGACGATCCTAGAGCTAGTGGAAACCTTCCAGCTATTTGTCTTTTAGTTTTACACGTTTGTCCTTTCCTAGTACTTTACTGTTGGGCTTGTATTTCCGGCCCCTTTACTTTCAGCATGCTTGATACATAGTTTTTACTTAGTGTTTCCTTCCACTTGTACTCTAGTTGGGTGTTTTTACATTTTATAAAGGCAATGCCTTCCCAATGTTAGGGAATTACGCCTTTGGTGGTAGTCGCCAGCCCCTGGCCTAAGGATGGTGGGCTTGGGGTTGTCACGATGTGGGCCCTGGGGGACGGGTCGTGACAATTATTTTATTATAATTAATTATGATTCGTAATATCATGGTAAAACTACAAATCCTCCTCCGAATTCTTAAATTTCATCTAATATGAATCTATGGTTGGCTCATTCGATCATTCCTCAAAAAAATATATCAATATTCTGATGGTCATAACTTTGGATCCGTAACACTGTTTGAGCTCAATGACTTATCAAACAAATATTTCCAAATTATCTACAAGATGGTAAATATATTTTATGTCAGTTATTTAAAAACATATGTTAAATTTCATTTTTAACATCAGTTTTTAAATAACCAATGTAAAAAATGACTTTTCACGTCTGTTTTTTAAAATCCAACGTAAAAAATGGATTTTTACAGAATTTCCAGAAGGGATTCCACATCGGTTTTCTAAAAACCGACATTAAACGGCATAAAAAAGTAATTTTTAACGTTCGTTATTAAATAAACGATGTAAAAAATCATATTTTTTACGTCGCTCACAATAACGTCGCTTCAAAACCAACGTTAAAAAGCTAAAAAAACTGATGTAAAAACTGTTTTTTTTCTATTGTGAATTCCTAAGGCATCAAGGAAATATAACTTAGATAAAGTTAAGAGATTCCGGTCTATATTATTTGATCAATATTGGTAAAGAGGAATAATGGATGTGATTTTTTATTTGGATCCAAAAATTATGTTGTAAAAGTATTTTTAGAAATAGATTTTTTCTTATAAGTATCAGGAAATATCCTAGGATTGTGTTAATTTTTGGGAGCATATATGTCATCATCTATGATTTATGGATTATATCATGGGTTTATGAGTATAAGGCAGATAATAATTTTAATGTCTTGATGAAACTTTTTTTTATTTATTTGAATGTAGTTTATCATTATTTGTGATATATTTTTTCATTATTTAGGAAAATACATCAAATTGTGTTAGTATATTATTTTTCAAAAAAATAATATTCAAACAAGTATACCTTTAAATGTTTCAGAAAAAAGATTAATGGTACTGAGAACCATTAGGATTAGTATGAACAATCATGTTAAAGTAATACTAGTAAATTAATATAATTTTATTTCATGAAATAATAATATATTTTTTGAAAAAACCCTTGTCATTAAAATAGTGATTTAATGGCCAATCATAATTGACGATATTCATCATAATTTTTGGAATATCAATGGAATTAAATTAAAATGGTTTTAGATAAAGGAAAACCCAAATATTAGGTGAAAAATTGTAACATATGGTGAGGGCTTGGGTCTTGAACCCGCAACCAAAGGCTGAAAAAAGTGCAACACCTACCATAAGGATATGTGATGTTCCAGTTGATTTAAATTTTTTTTAAATGATTTGGGGAATAAATAGTTAGTTGAAAAATTCTATATGTAGGAACATCACATATAAAATTTTATCTATTTAAAAATATGTGGTAGAACTTAATTTATAATTAATCAAACAGAAGCGATGAATATTTGTTTTCCAAAAAAGTCTTCCTATATATAGAAAGTTTGAACTGGAACATCACATATACAAATATTAATCGCTTCTGTTTGATTTATTATAAATTAAATTCTACCACATCTATGGAATGAAATTTTAAAATGGATTACATATATTTAAAAATAACAAATAATATTATATAATAAGTTTGTTTTTACTATTGGTCATAAATAATTGTTAAAATAGTAAAAATTAATTACTATGGTTATCGATAAAATGAGTTTATAGGGGGTTAAACTAAAAATATATGGGATAAAATGACATAGAAACAATTAATGTTTCAATTTTATAGAAATAATACAACCTTATATCAAACATGGTTCTATAGTGAAAAATCTTAGAGCCTTGTTTTACATAAAAAATATGTGTAACGCCTTTTCTCTTCAAAGATTCCATGTGTGTCTTCTACCCCACTTATATAAGGCCACCTCATATCCTTTCCACTTCACACTAAAAATGAAATATGGATGGTACATTACATACCCACGTATGTTATATAAATACCTCCATATATCCTAGAGTCCTTTTTTATTATGAATCGAATCAAGTAATGCTCTAGGTATACACATATTGAGGTCGTTTGAAGAAGATGTAAAGTTTTTAACTATGCGTTTTCAGTTTACTTCTTATTCTAAATCCATAAAATATTATCCATTCTGGATAGAATAAAAGAACCTATAACTCATATATACTAATATTTTATTATGTTAATGTAATAACCTAAATACATATCCTCTTTTATCAAATTTTAAATGAAACCATCCATCGTGTGTGTGACGGACTACAACCGCATGAACAGATGTAATTCATCTTTCATTGATTCCTCTCATGGTAGGATATAATGGCATATTTATCAAATTTATATTATATTTTTTAAATTAATATAATTTTGGTATAATAATATAACATATATTCTCTTCCCTTCTAATATTTTGGAAATTAATAACATCGCTCGTGTGTACTCGTGGACTACCTTCTCCACGTAGCAATGAGAATTTTTTCCCATTTTATTTTGAAATGGAATGAAATAAAAAAATATTTAATTTTTATAGATGATATATATGATATATTAATGGATTTATAAAGTTTCAATATTATTTCATTTTATTTCCCTCTATCATTTATATAAATAAATAAAGCATTCATGCTTATATAAGACCGACCCTCACTATGAACAATGTGACAAACATTCACATTTGTAACATTAATAGACTATTATAAAAAATTATATAATAATTAAATATTAAATTTTTTATATTGGTTAAAATTTTATATAATAATTATTTATGATCAGCGTAAAATAATTGAAATTAAAAAAAAATGTTAATGAAAAACTAGGTAATTATCACCCGAAATCGTTATTTTAACAATAAAATGTTGATAAATTGTTCCCAAAATTCAATATGTGAATTTATTAATGAATTAAATATATGAATATGGAATTTTATTGATTTTAAATAAAAATATATTTTATTTTAAAGGTGGTATGGAAACATACAAATGAAATATGACTTGAGGAAAATGATTTTTATTCCCTCTTTTATTCCTGAGAGAGTTTTTAAAAATTCACCAATCGTTTCATTTTTATGGTGTATATACTGACCCATTGACATGTTATATAATTAATATACTTTATTACATTATATTTGTAGTATAATTTTACTTTCTTATTTAATGGGGCTTATGATTCAAAATAATACCAAAGGGGTAAGGGTTTCTCATCTCACTTTCACATCTCTGAGATAAAGTCAATATTTTCCAATTTTTTATTTTATGTCGAATATCATTACACCCTTGGACATGTTATATAATGAATATATTTATTTTTAGGGTATTTAAACATTAAATATAATTTATTTCTTTTATGGGTCTTCTGATTCAATTGTTTCCAATGTGGTAAAGGTTTATTTCACAATATTATCATTGTTCGCAACTGTTTATGATTAAGTATAAAATAGGGGAATGTTTTGATATTAATATCTTAAACACAATTTATTTTCTTTTATTTTTTTATATTCATTAAATTTCCCCGTAATATTACCATTTTAATTCATTAACACATAAAATGTTTGAGAAAATTATTTAATTATAGTATGATTCTTTTTCTTTATTTGGTTAAAAATCATTTTTTATTTCATACTCATATTTCCTAAAAATGTACTCATGAACATTTTAACATTTTAAAAATTATTTTATAAAGAAACTTTTACACATTTTTAAATTTTTGCAAAACGTTTTGAAATGAATCATCATGAATCTTTCTGAATGAGGAAAGTTTTATCCTTTTTATACCAGTGTAGAAAATAGATATTTTATAATATTTGGTATGTATATATTTACCCATCATCATGAAAACTAATTAAATTCAAATATGATTTAAAATATTTTAAGAATTTTTTTTAATTCCTTATATTCTAGATTTTTGTTGTTGTTTGAAAGTGTTTTTTTTTATTGCAGGAAGTTGATTTTCCTAAAGATCTATTTTAATGGAATTTTTAGTGTAATTGTATTAATCATGGAAAATAACCCATATTTCACTTATGAAACATTGATAATATGTTTGAATTCTTCCACCCATATTATTAATCTGGATTATTTAAGATCATTTTTACCCTGGGTGTAATATTTTGATACCATTATCCATATTACTCTGAATGGTTTATGATTATGCTCATTTATTAGGGAAGGTATAAACATTTAAAATTCTAGATTTTAATAATGATTTTTATGTGTACTATGTTTCAACAATTTGAAAATAATAATGCATTGGACTTAGTAAGTTATGTGTGGGGACCTCTATAGCCCTTAAATTGTTTGGGTTGTCTCATTTGAAAAAAAACGTTGGTTATTTGGCTAATGGATTATCTATTTTTGTTATATTTCTTAGGAGGATTCCTTGATGTTATGGTTTTGATGCCTGGAATTATACATTCCCTAATTTTGAGATTATTTATTTGATGTCTGTATGATGATTCGATTAGTTAGAATATCCAAGGATAAGTTAAAAGAATATATGCAAATTTATATCGCATTATTTGATCAACATTTATTCCTTCCATGTTATTATTCATCTTCATGTTATTACTTAAATGGATTTTTTTCATTTATTTATATTTCTATATTGCTTATGTCTTATTTATTCATGATATATTTTGTTTCATGGATACATTTACTATGAATTTGAGTTGACCACATTGTTATGATTTATTTTCCTTGGATTCTATAAAGTGTATTATGATTGATATTTGTGAATATTTTAAAGGTAACAATGGATCTATCAATTAAAATTATTTGTTTAATTTTTTATTTTAAATTCTAATATAAGATTCATGCATATATCCAGGTTTTCAAGACACGAAAACTATACTGTTATTCGGGATGTGATTACTTATATCTTGTGACAATGAATTAAATTAAACAACAACTCTAAGATAATATGGTATATTCCTTTACATTGTGGATTAATTTTATTATAATAATATATTAATTGTAGTATACTAATGGAACATTTTGAGGAATAAAATGGAGTTTGGTTTAAGAGTCTAGTTTTTTAGGAAGATGTTAGGGAATGAATATTTTTTGGACAAGTATTAGTTTAGGAAATTATTAATAATTTAAAGATAATTAAATGGAATATGATGATGGCTCAATGTAGGTAATAACATCATACAGATAATCAAAGAAATGATATTTCACTTTAGAAATTCATTTATGTTTTTTAATACATCTCTAGAGAAATGTTTTTTTTCCTTTTTTTATAAAAAGACTTTTAAGTTCATACTCCATAAGAACATATAGAATTCTAGATTTTATTGGATTTATTTCTTATCAAGTGACCTTACTTACAAATTTATCTTAGGCACACAATGTATTTAATCTTTCATTATTAATAAAATATGTTCCAAATACATCTCATGTTTTGGGCCCTGAAGTAGTTTAGTTGCAACATAATCTATCATTTGAGGAAAAACTATTCAAAATCATGAAAACAGAGTGAAGGTTTTATGGAAGAGGTTTATTTACATGGTTATGTTTTTTTATAAATTCTCTTCATTAAATAACCAAAATGTGAATATGAAAATTCTATGAGGAAAATATATCCCCACTATGTAGATAGTAAATAAAATTGCAGGGGAAAAATTTCAAAAAAGGATGAAGAAAGTTACAAACCCGGTAATGATTAAATAAAATTTGATCATGTATTATTAATATTAATGGATTATTTTGTATATATATATATTAAAATTATATTAGGTAATTATTTACCCAAAATGAAACAATATTTATTTCAAACCAAAGAGGTATTTTATGCATTTTATTGTTTTGTTTAAAAATATAAATTATAATTTAAGAATTTCAATTTGATAAAATGAACTTCATTTTTTAATTTATCAAAACAATTTTTTTTTTATTATGTCATTATAATATTATAAACAGATTTATTAAGGAATTTTGAAAAATTATAGATTTAATTGAAAACCATATTTTCATTATGATTACTTTCAAAGTCACATTATATTTTGGAATAGTTTTAAAATTTCATTAACTCGTTGTGATTAAAAATAATAATTAATCTTATTTAAAACAAAATTATACTCGAATTTTGTATAAAAACATTGTATACTAAATATTGTTTTTTTGTGAATCAACTTTTCTTCATATTTTGTGGGTTTAATTTTGTATTAAAATATTCCAATTGTTTGAATTTAATTTGATAATAATTATTTCATATTTGGAATCATCATAATGAATATAATTTATTACTGTAAAATTCCTATTTTTCAAAGTGAATTGTTAAAGTAGTAATTTTTTACGATAAATAAGCTTAATATAGAGATATAAGGTTGTTAAACTAAATAAATATGGGTTATAATTATATAAATAATTTCACTCATCCTATTTTTGAGTTATGATTTAAAAAATATTCATTTATGGTGTAGAAAAATACATTTTAAAAAATTATTTTGAATTTCGATTCCTAAGATTGACATTTGAGAAGATAAGTTATACATTATTGAAATAAAAAACTATTTTAGGTCATTTAAATTTTATAGAATGGTTGGAAACATAAATTCCATTTTTTTCTTACTCCAAAATAAAAAAACTAGTTTAATATTATTTAATATAATGAATATACCAAAAACAAATTTTTTAATTTATTTTGAGGTAAATTTTTTGAGTTTTTAATCATGTATTTCCTAAAAAATATTTTTCAGGTTTTTTTGTTATATTAATATTAATTTTATTGAAAATTTTATTTTAAACATCATAAAATAGATTCAAAATTTATAATCAAATTGTTCAATTTTTTTAGAAGGTCCCATATAATTTTTCTTATAATTATGTTTTCATGGTAAAAAGTATGGTTATCACAGTTAAGGTTAAAATGAGTTTAAATTTTATAAAAAAGTATATATATCTTAAAATGTATCCAAAACATGAATAAATGTGATTTATTGAGTTTATTTAAACCATATAACAAATTCTATTGAAAAATGGGGTTCCTTAGTGTCACTTTTCTTGATTATGATTTATATATTAATGAATATTTAAAATAATTAATAATGTTTCCTTACCCTAAATTATAAAATTACAACTCATTTAATCTCTTACTCACACCTATTGTGCACTATATTTTGGAAAATACAGATCCAATACCCTCTCCAACATCCCTTCCCACGTCTTGGAGTTATTGGTCTCACAATAATAACAAACCTAGATGTCATAATGTGTAATCCAAAGTGGTTATCCTGGAAGAAGGTGTAGTCCTAACTAACCTATTTAATGATTACATCTTGTTTACCTTCATCAAATATTTATTAACCATCAGTAAATAATAACATATGTGTCTTCAATATAAATAAATTTTATTATAATAATGTTATAGTCTGTTTTCATCTACTTTTACATCACATGGGAAATAAAAACATCTTTGATTCATATATGTGGATTACCACATCCATGAAGTGATGGGACTAATTTTTCATCACAATTTAATAAATATATATGATATATATGACATAAATATAATTTCAAAAATATAATTAATATTTTATTACCATTCTATTCAATGAAAAATGTTAACGTTACTAATGTGTAAGTGTGGACTACCACCTCCATGAATAATTTCTATTCTCTTTCCATATAAATATTTATTGGATTGTTATAAAAGTATATTTAATGAATAATAATGATCATAATGTAATTATTAGGATTTTATAAATGATGGAATAATGACCATTTTTCCCATGATCAACCATCTGAAATTGTTTTGGGTTTATGAACTGAACATCCTCAAAGAGCCAGATATAAACATAATTGATTATGTTACTACGTAAAATGTGGTCCTATGTTAAACTATAGGGATAATGAATGTGGTATAAACATAATAGTATTCTTAATCTAGTAAATAAAAATAAATTTTTTTATTTATGAATATAATGAGTGTATGAGACAAGTAGGACATGAGGAAAAGGAAACTTTACATTAAAATATACGTTGTAAATGTTTCAGTGGTTTAGTTTAAATATTTTGCATACATGTACAAATTATTAAAATTAATTTATTGATGTTTTTATATGTTTATAAATGAATTATAATGAAAATTTTATTTCACTTTTTTATTTCACTCTATGGGTTTTAAAATGAATATTTTTATGTATTTTATACAGAATATTTTGACAAAAAAGTGATTTTAATGTTCTATTTTAATTCATATGAAATCAAGTATTTTTCCTTCTTACATAACTTTTAAAATAGATTAAATATTTTTAATAATAATAAATAATATTATATAATATGTCTCACATAATTTATGGTCATAAATAATTGTAAAAATAATAAAAATTAATTACTATTATTATGTATAAAATGTGATTATAAGGTGGTTAATCTAAAAATATATGGTATAAAATGACCTAGAAACAAGTAATGTTTAAATTTTATGGACATAACACAAACCTATATCATACATGGTTATATAGTGAACAATTTTAGAACCTTTTTTTACATAAAAAATGTGGGTAAGACATTTTCTCTTCAACAATTCCATGTGTGTCTTCTACCCCAATTATATAAGGCCACCCCATATCCTTTCCACTTCACAGTCAAAAAGAATAATGGATGGTACATTACATACCCAAATATATTGTGTGGAATATATTAACACCCTTGTAAATTTTATATAACTAATATATTTTCCTTCATGGTATTTAAACATTAAATATATTTTTTTTCTTTCATGGGTATTCTAATTCAATATTTCCCAACGTGGAAAGGGTTTATTTCACAATCTCATAATTTTCCATGAATCTTTTTATTGAGTACCCCTTGAGGTATTTTTTTATATTTCTATCTTAAACATAATATATTTTCTTATAATTTTTATTTTCATCAAATTTTCTTTGTAATATTATCATTTTAATTCCTTAACACTTAAAATGTTTGAGTAATTGTTTTTAAGATAATATGACGGTATTTCTCTATTGGGTGGAAAATACATTTTTCTTTGTTTTTCATTTATTCTAAAAATGTATTCATGAATATTTTAACATTCTTAAAATTAATTCATAACGAACATTTTTAACATTTTTACCTTTTTACAAAATGCTTTGAAATGATTCTTCTTGTAATTTTCCAAACAAGGATATTTTTATCCTTTTTACAACAATGTGGAAAAAATATATATTTTCGATTATTTGGAATGTATATATTTACCCATCAGCATGAAAATTAATTAAATTTTAATTTTATTTAAAACTCTATAAGAATTTTTTAATTTTTTTTCTTAATATTCTAGATTTTTTTAAAGTGATTTTTATTGGGGGAAGTTGATTTTCCAAAAGAATGATTTTAAAGTAATTTTATGTGTAATTTTATTCTTCAAGGAAAATAAACCATATTTCACTTAAGAACCATTTGGAATATATTGTAATGATTCCACCCTTATTATTAATCAATATTTTTTTATGATCAGTTCTACCATGGATGTAATATTTTGATACCATTATCCATATTACTTTGAATGGTTTATGATTAGGTTTAGTTATTAAGGAAATTATATATTTTTCGAATTCTAGATTTTAATACGGATCTTTATGTTGACTATTTTTCAAAACATTCAAAAACATAATGTATTTAACTTAGTAAGTTATGTGTGGGGACCTCTATAGACCTTAAATAGTTTGGATTGTCTCATTGGAAAAACAATATTGGGTATTTAGCTGAGGGATTACACATTTAGGTTATATTTCTTGGCATGTGGCCTTATAGTTATGGTTCTGATGTTTGGAATTATACATTCCCTCATTATGAGATTATTTATTGATGTATATATGATTATTACATTAGTTAGAATATCTAAGGATAAGTTTCAAGTCTATATGATTATTTATATCGCATTATTTGATCAACCTTTATTCCTTCCATGTTATTATTCATCATTATGCTATAGATGAAATGAATTTTTTTAATTTATTTATGTTCATATATTAATTATGTGTTATTTCTTAATGATATATTTTGTTTTACGGATACATTTACTGAGAATTTGAGCTGACCCTATTCTTATGTTTTATTTCTCTTAGATTCTGTAAACTGTATTATGATGGATATAGGTGAGTATTCTAAATGTAACAATGGTTATCTCATTTAAAATAATTTTTTGAATTTTATATTTTCAATTATAATATGATAATCATGCATGTATCTATGATTCCAAAACAATAAAACTATTCAGTTCTTTTAGATGTGATTACTTGCTTCTTGTGACAATATAATATTGTAACGAAAAACTCTAAGATAATATGGTACATTCCATTACACTGTGGTTTAATATTATTATAATAATAGATTAATTATGCTATACAAATGGAAAATTTTGAGGAATTATATGGAATGTGTTTTAAAAGTCTAGATGGTTTTGAAAAATTCAGGGAAAGAATATTTTTAGGGAATGTATTAGTTTAAGAAATTGTTGATAATTTGAAGATGATTTAATGGAATATTAGGATGGCTCAAAGTAGGTAGAAACTTTATGTAGATAATTAGAGAAATGATATATCAATTTTGGAATACATTCATGTTTTTCTTAATAAATCTCTATAGAAAAGTGTTTTCCTCTTTTAAAAAGGGAAAGTTAAGTTAATACTCCATCAGACCATATAAAATTCTAGAGATTATTGGATTATTTTCATATAGGGTGACCTTAACAAAAAAATTATCTTAGGTACATAGTGTCTTTCAACTTTCATTGTTAATAAAATATGTTCCAAATACATATAAAATTCACTTGATTAAAGAACCAACATTTGAATATGAGAATTATATGCAAAAAATATATCCATACTTGATTAAATAGTAAATAAAATTACAAGGGAGAAATTTCCAAAAAGGTGGAAGAAAGTAACAGACCATGTAATGATAAAAAAATTATGATCATATATTATTAATATATATGAATAATATTGTATATAGATATATATAATATTATTATATTAAGTAATTTTTCACACAAAATGAAAAAATATTTATTTCAATACAAAGAGGGAGTTCATGTATTTTAATGTTTTATTTAATAATTTAAATTATAATTTTAGAATTTTAGTTTGATAAAATAAAATTCATTTTTTAATTTATCATATCAAAAAATTATTATTATGTCATTATAATAATTAAAAAAAAAATATTTATCAAAGGAATACTGAAAATATAGATTTAATTAAAAACTATATTTTCATTAAAAGTATATTCAATGTCACATTATTTTTTGTAATAGTATTAAAATTTCATTAAATAATTATGATTAAAAACTATTCATATTTGAATCAAAAATATACTTTTATTTTGTATAAAATCATTTTATAATAAATATAGAATTTTTCAGGGAAACCAAATTTCTTCGCATTTTGTGGGTTTAATTTGAAATTAAAATCTTTCAAATGTGTGAATTTAATTTGATAAATATTATTTCATATTTGGAATCATCATAATGAATATAATTTAATTGTGTAAAATTAATATTTGTTCACATCGAATAGTTAAAATAGTAATTTTTTTACCATATATATTGTTAAAATAGAGATATATGGGGGTTAACAAAATATATAAGGATTATAATTATATAAATAATTTCATTCATCATATTTTTTGAGTTAGGATTATAAAATAGTTATTTATGGTGTTAAAATTTTATTTTTAAAAATTATTATGAATTTGGGATCCTAAGATTGGAATTTGAGAAGATAAGTTATATTTTATTAAAATAAAAAACTATATTTTGGTATTTGAATTTAACGACATAGTTATAATCATAAATTCTATTTTTTCATACTCTAAAATAAAAAAGTCAGTTTTTTATTATTTATGAAAATAAATTTACTGAAAACAAATTTATTACTTTATTTTAAGGTAATTTCTTTGAGTTCTTAATCGTGTTTTTTCCTAAAAAATACATTTCATTTTTTTGTTATTATATTAATATTAATTTCATTACAAATTATATTTTAAACCTAATAAAATAGATTCAATATTTATAATCAGATTATTCAATTTTTCAAAAGTTCCCACTTATTTTTTTCTTATAATTATGTTATTGTGGTAAAAAGTTTGGTCATCAATGTTAAGGTTAAAATGAGTTTAATTTTTTTAACTATTTGATATGGCTTAAAATGTAACCAAAACATGAATAAATGTTATTTATTGAGTGTATTTAAACCATATAACATAATCTAATGAATCTTGGGCTTCCTTGGTGTCACTTATCTTGATTAATATATATATATATATTAATGAATATTTTAAATAATTAATATTGTTTTCTTACCCTAAATTATAAAAGTACACCTAATTTCCTCTCTTACTCACTCGGATTGTGAAGTATGTTTTGGAAAATACATATCCAAGACCCTATCGAACACCCCTCCCCACGTCTTGGAGTTATAGGTCTCACCAAAATACCAAACCTAGATATCTTAATGTATAATCTAAATAGGTTATCCAGGAAGAAGGTGTAGTCTTAACTAACCTATTTAATGGTTACATATTGTTTACCTTTATCTAATATTCATTAACCATGATTAAATAAAAACATATGTATCTTAAATATAAATAAATTTTATTATAATAGAGTTACAATATGTTTTCATCTAATTTTACATCCCATGGGAAATGAAAACATCATTGATGCATATATGTGGATTAGCACCTCCTTGAAGAGATGTGTTTTATTTTTTATCACAATTTAATTAATATACTAGATATATATGACATAATTATAATTCTGTAAAGATAATGTATATTTTATTAGAATTCAATTCAGTGAAAAATGTTAACGTTGTTCATGTGTACGTGTGGACTACCATCACCATGAAGAATTGTTATTCTCATTCCATATAAATATTTATTAGATTGTTCTAAAAGATTATTCAATAAAAAATAATGATCATCATGTAATTATTAAGATTCTATATATGATGGAATAATGAACGATTTTTCCCATGATACGCTATCCGATGTTGTTTTGGCTTTATAAACCGAACATTTTCAAAGCACTAGATTTAAACATAATAGATTATGTAACTACATAAAACATGGTCATAAGTGAAATAATATGGATTTTTAAAGTGTTATAAACATAATATTATTCTTAATAAAGTAAATAAAATTAAAAATTTATAATTTAGAAAGTTAATAGTGTACTTGATAAGGAGGAATTGAGTTAAATGACACTTTACATTAAAATCAACGTTTTAAATGTTTTAGTGGTTTGGTTTAAAAAATATTCATCCATGTACAAATTATTTAAATTCCTTAATTAATGTATTTAAATTTTCATGAATAAATTATGAAGGAAGTCTTTTTTAAACATTTCAATTTCATTATATGGTTTTCAAAATGAATCATATTATGTATTTTATACAGAAAATTTTGACCAAAAGGTGATTCAAATGTTCTATTTTAATTCATATGACATAAAAAGTTTTCCCACTTACATAACTTTTATTTTATGTTTTAATTCATTTCTATGATATCATATTTTCTCAAAATAATACTATTTCCCTTTGTTCTAGGTATTTTCTAAATGGTATTTAAATAAAAAATATATTTCAATATCGTGAAATATTATATTATTAGTGAAAATATTATATCTAAGACTACCCTGATATATAAAAATATGATGTGGGATCCCGGTATAGTAATCCAATTCCTTGGTCAAAGGTATATAGTTTACTGTTTAGGGTTCTCCTAGGAGATTATTTCAATTTATTAGGTAAGTTATACTATTTTTAAAATTTATTGTAAGAGTGATATGAAATATACATCCCAAGATACCTATAGTATTTATCTTTTCTTACTGTGTTTATTCATAGAAATATTATGAATTAAAATGGTAAGATAACAAGCTTATGTATTAATGGAATTCTATGCTGCTTTTAAGGTGGAATAAAAATATTTTTGAAAATGTTTTCAATGTTTTTTGATGATTGAATATAATCCATAATGAGCATTATTATTTCCTATAATATTTCTTATGAAAAGTTTCATAATAACCATTGGAAGGTGATGTTGATTTATTCGTTAAGGGAATTATTTTTTTATCTCAAGGTTTATTATTCAGAATGAAAATATTTATATGGAGTATTTATAGACTAACAAGATTGTTTATTTCATTCATCTATATGGCCCTTACAGAGATTTATGTTCTCATACGATGTTTTGAAATTTTTTTAAAAGTATTTCAAGATAATTATAAACAATAATGAGGTCATGATTAAAATTATGATGATATGTCCCCAAAATAAATTTTTTATATTTTACAAGTTTTTTAATGTAGATAAAATTTATACTAAGTGGGAGTTTTCACTTTTGGATATAATTATATATTTTAAAGGGGTTTGACATAATTTACAAAAATCCAATAACTAATATATATTTGAGAATGTGAGAAAATTAATTATTGGGTGTGTATTAAATTTTTGTAATGTTTATGGTTGTTTCATTATATATCCTAAATTTTTTTGTCTATTTATTTTTTTCAGTTTATAAATTTGTTAATAAATAATTTTTAAAATTTACATATATAATTTATTGAAAACATTTTATTGAGAAAAATAATATATATTGTGAAATATCTGATATATATTTATAAACTAGATTAAATATTTTGAGATTTTTAGGGTCACTTGTAAAATAGATATTTTCTATTTAAAATGGTTTTAACAATATCTATGAAATACATATATAATAAAAAATTTATTAAATTATAGTATTTAAAAAAAATTATGTTGTATTAGTCTGTATTAAATAAATATTTTAATAAAATTTAAAAAATTCATCTGATGTAAATATTTTCAAGGAGGGTCCAGAATAAATATTGATTTTTTTAAATTCAAATTCTAAAATTTATAAATTTAACACTTAATTTAAATTAAAAAATATAATGAAAAAAATTGTTTATAGGTAAAACGACTCTTTAAAACTCAATACGTTTTACATATAATTTCATATAATTTACTATTTAGTATTAAAAAAGTAATCATATCAATATATATTAACAGAAAATAATTATATGTTTCTTGTAATAAAACAATAGCATCTAAAACGAATTTTTTAGAAAAATACAATTCAACAATTAATATTATCTTATTCATAATCTTATCTATAAAAATTAAATTTTATTCATATTAAATGTATATTTTATTTTTTTCTATAAATATTTTATAATGTTGTTACTCTTACATAATTACTCTAATTGAAAATCTAGGTTTTAATGATCATACATAAATATTTATATTTAATAAAAAATATATCAATGATTCTTTTATGTGTAGAGTTTCTTATGGATAATTCTATCAAACACATTAACATATTTAAAGGTAATTATACATTAAAATATTTTTTTATTATAACCTTGTGAAAATAATAGTTCCTAAAATATATCAATTAATAATGGGTTTATAAACTCTTCTTTTATATTCTCCCTTACTTGAAAATATTCTGAATTTAATGTATCTTTTTTACGATTATCCTTCATGAAATAGTTGTTATATTAATATATTCCTGTATAAGGTTCTACGATAAAATCATGGATAATTAAATATTTATATGATTGTCACAACCTATTAGAAATGTAATCTTTACTTCAACCTTATGATCTCCCAAATATGATTTCAACCACTTCATATACGTTGCAAAATAAATAAATCCCTAAATTTCGACAATAATATGGCCAATTTAATAAAAATATACTCTATATAATTCCATGTAACATATTTATCTTCCAATTAAATTTCATCACTAGATATGGGATTCCTATCAAAAAAATTAACCACATGATCATTATCAGAAAAACTGTATTGCTCAAATTTTTAATTTCTATTTCATTAAAGACCACAATAACTAGTTTTTTTTAATATATATATGAGAATAAAATTTGATACCAAAAATTGGGATTCCTTTATAAAACATTTAAACATAGAGAACAATGTCATAAAAAACACAATGTCTATTCTTAATGTAGTTAAATATTTAAAATGATTAACAATAAACCTAATGTCTGTTTTAATGACACATTTTCCATTATTACACTTAAATATATTTTTTATTTCTATAATGTGAGTTGATAAAACTCTATATTATCTCATTAAAAACTATTTTGGAAACTCTCTGGTATCATTTTTTTGAGATAGAAAATTGTATCAACCTCATTAGATAAAATGAAGTTCGAAAAAGCACTTTATTTCTCAAACAATTAAAGCTGAAAATATCTTATTCATTCAAAAAGTAAATTCAGAATATATTAAAAAAATATTTCCATCAATATTTATGATAATAAAAAATTAATTTATGAATATTTTCATCATATATTGATTATAGTCAATTCATTATTTTCTTAACACTATTTATATTAATAAATAGACTAGTTTGGATACAATCAGGACCATTTATATTCATCACTTCTTCTAAATATTCATTTATACATTCATATTTAACATTCATATATAAATTTATCAAATTTAAATGATTTATAATGGATAATAATAATAATATTATATCTAATATTACCATAAAGTGAAAACATTTCATCAAGATCAAATTCATCAATTTTCAAGCACCCTTTATATATAATGATTTTTTAGATTCATTGATTCTTGACCATTTTCAATGAGTTTATTTTTAAAATACAAATTTATTCCAATAATTTTTTTGTCTTTCGTCTTGGAACCTTGCTACCATTTATAATGTTTCATTAACTGATTTAGTTCCTTATTTAGAAAAACCTATTATTCATAATTTAAATCCTAATTTTCACAAATTTGTTGAATTGGAAAAAATATTAACAAATTAGTGATTGATATCCATCTATTTATTATTCCCATAATTAAATTATGTCTGAAATAATAGTAAACTATTCAACATACATCCTCAACATAGTATAAGATGCTTAGGCTATATTTCAATCTTTTATTAACTAGATTGTTTTTAACCATTAGTAAAAATATATTTCACATATTTTTCAATTGTTTTCTTAATTTTAAAATTTATTTAATAATTTATTATATTTGTTTTATTTCATGTGTTAATGGTATTTTTATATACTTGGATACCTTAGAGAAATTTCGATGATTTTGAAGTGAAGAAAAAAATCAAAATATATAAAGATGCATGTCAAATAATGGTTCAAACATATGTCAAATAGTGAAGAAAAAAACCAATATTAACTGTTTGGAATGTAAAATATAACGATGTAATCATAATAGGAATAAATTCATAGATTAAAATTATGTATTGAGCTGATAATTGATTTTTTGGAACCCCTTGTTTTAGATATATATAAAAATTTGAATATTTCTCATTTTCCTCTCCATCATGAACATTGATTTATAATATTTTATGAAATTAATTAAAGATTTTATTGAACCTTGATATTGTTAAACCTCATGGATTATGAATAAGAATTCATGTAAATGGGATATTACCATTTTATACACATTTTGGCCGAGTGATAATTCATTTTCAAGGAAATGTGGCTTCTAAAAATTATGTTTTACATCATCACATCATATTTTATTAGATTCTATAATTTATTTTCATTTATTAATTTTTTAGATATTTATTATTTTAGTCATATATAACACATATTTCCATTAAATAGTACATTATTTAATATTTTATTCTTTTGTTTTTGTAATAATTAATATTTTCTCATTATCTTGGATACATTTATTAAATTATTCCATTAAATCTATCTTAATATTACATCTTAAGAGGATTAAAATATTATATCTTGAAGATTATTCAAGCATCATTAACCATGAATCAAGATAAGTAAGTAGTCTATAGTAAAAATATATATTCTTAATTATTTTATAAGTTTAATCATGAGGGAATTTTTATTAATAATTATCCAGAAAATTCGTCACAATTTCATTAAATAATAATTTTTCATCAAACAGAGATATTAAAAGAAGGAATTAAATATGTTAATGTATAATATATTATGTAATTAATTTTAGATATTTCCCTTTCAAAAATGATTTCAAATTTAATGGGATTATTTTTATTTTTTAATTCGAATAATTTTATTGATTTTATTTTTGTAGTACAAAGGGATTTGATTACATTAATTTAATTACAATATAAAATATTATAACCAATCAACTTAATCGATTTAGGAATGAATGTGAAAATATATTTTATGAGGGAACACCCTTTAATATATATTTCATACATATTATTTCAACAATAGTTTTAAAAACCCATTTGAAATTAAAATGTGATACTTTTAAACATGGTATTATAAGATAATGATTATATATAATTATTAGTGAAATAATAATCTTTAGGGATAAATTATCCTTATATTTTTTAACATAAACATATAATATACTACAATTTTATATTTTTTAGTATTGATAATTAGTAAATGTATTTCTAATATTTGGCCACTGCTTATTTTAATCTAAAAAATATTTTATGAAGTCATGTTTTTTGAATTTTTATAAGGGATTTTATAAAATTATATTTTCAATTTTCAATTTAATTAATGTATACCATTCATATTTTATTACTTATATACTTTTATTCTTTTTCCCTCAAATGGAATTATTGTCTTTGTCTTTGTATGTTGTATGTTCATGAATTAAAAATGCATTACTTGATCAAGTAGTTCCAAAGGAACAATCATTTACCAAAATTATTGGATTAATAAATGGATGAGATCGACACGGTAAAATATTAATGTGACTCATGAAAGATAGAAATAATTAGATTATAACATTCTTATCCAAGAGATTATAAATAATGACAATGTTCTATTAGGATTAAGGACCCTTGCATAATGTGAATTGTTTTCCATTTTTGGTGCATCCACATGAATAATATGAACACTGATTACAATTAAAAAATTTGAGGTAAAAATTGTTTACTTCAAATGATCAAAAAATGAGACAATTCAGTGTAATGAAATAAAATTAGATGAATGACCATTTTTCTAATTTATGAAAACTTATGATAAATTATTTCATAATTGAGTGTTATGAAATTATATTAATTTAATTTAATTTACATTTCCATTGAAATATATATAAAATGATTCTTTAAATTTCATACAATATTGTTACACCCCTAATTTATGTATACTCCCCAGAAAATTTCTTGATAAATAATTCCCACCTCTAAAGATGATGAATTTGAGATATGAGACATACAATGTCAACTAACATGATATAAAGAACATAGTTTAATGATTGAGTGATATTTAAATAATGACTATGAATATAAATAGACCATTAATAAGATGGATAAATCACGTCTAACTTCTAATGGGATGATAATGTCTTGGGTCGTTGCTGCTGCGCTTCCTGGATTTATATGGAAAACCTAGTGGAGGAGGGAGGTAACTGTTTATAGGATGTGACAGATTCAATGAAAGCCCAGAAGATGAGGTTGGCATGAGATGTTATCGTGTCAGATTCGTTATGGGACTCCATTATCAAGAATAAATATGGTGATCATTGGTAAGAATAGGAGTCACGCATCACTAAACATTTGAAGCTCGCTAAACGTGTGATGATACATCAAGGGGTCATGAGGCTTCAACATGATGGGTTATTGGGAGGGGTGACATCAATCTTTGGAAGGATAATTTGACAACTGTAAATATTAATTATCCAGCTTATCTAGTTCCTATCATGTCATTTAAGAAAGAAATTAGATATCCCTTCTATTATAAGTGATCCTAAGAAAATATTAGATAATTATCTATAAGGGTGTTTCCCTGAAGGAAGAGTTTTACTATTAGTATTTCACATAATCATGTTCATGTATTTTCAATGGAATTGACATTATGTCACTACATCATTCGAATGATATGCTCTACATGTTGGTTTCTCATCTGCGGTGCAAGTAATTACCCACTATAATGAACATCTTGTTCTGGAGGGTAAGGAATTGAGCTATTACAATGGAGTATAACATTTAGAGGAAGGGTATTTCCTTGGAATCTCATTGTCTCTACTCCAACACCTCGTCGATGGAATCAGTTTTCCACCCATTCACCTGGAGCGATTGGGTAGTTACCCATTGGTCTTCCTTCGGTCATATGGGATGTGCAGATATATAAATTTTCTCAATGCATGGATTTATCTTCAACTGGTTTTTTGGACCACATCATAGAGAGATGGAGGTCAAGATCCACAACATCATCTTTACAGCCAATTTCTGGACCCTTTGAGAAGAATGAAACTAGAAAGGATTGGGTAAATGTCCCTTGATTTACTTTCATTAACTGAGATTGAATACCTTAATAAATGATTTGGGTTTGAATGTGAAATGCAGAAGAAGTCATAAATTCTTTGAAATATTCTTAAAAGACTTATTTCTGTAATTAATTCTCAAGGATTATGGGTGCAATGGTTCCAACCCTATAATAGAATAAAACTCAATATAGAAAAATACTTCTCAATTGTGAAGACACATGGGTGAGGATTAATATGGGATTCTTGTGGTTTTCTATCATTTCATTTAGTGAGTTTTATGGGATGGGGAACTCCTTCAGTGAAGAAGTGAGATCTTTGTATGCTAGGATCATGTTATGCAGGAGATATGGTTTGCATGTTTTTAGGGTGGAGTCAAGTTCCAAGGTCCCGGTACTTACTCTTAATTATAAATTTTCACATCCCTGGGACATGATCTATACCAGTAGAATGTGTTCATTTGATACCAGTGAAGGGAGTATTTTCCCTCACGTTTGGTGAGAAGCAAATTTTGAAATTGACGCATTGTCTCGAGGAGGAAGGGAGGGGGATTGTCTTATGGTTTTCTCTAGTTTAGGTTCTCTCCAATTGGAATGTAGAGTTTTTGTCCATGGGTATTCCCTTGGACTTCATCACTTCAGACCTCCTTGAATTACCTATTTACAAGTTCCTCACCCACATCTCATTCTAGGTTTATCACAATTCATGTCTATGTAAAATTTTAATAGGATTTCTAGGGAAAGGTAATCATCATTTGGAAGAGATGAATTGTTTGGACACCGTAGTTAATTATCTTCCAAGGTGGATAAAAACAATCAAAATCATAAATCATACACCTATCACACCCACTCCCATTATAAAATATTGTTAAATGTGTGGAGGGATAGAATATTTTCAAGGGAGTAGAGTTGTTTAATAAGATAGTCAACCACTCAAGGACAACTATGTGGGCTCAAAAAATTGTACAATAATTATAAATTCTTAAAATTATGGGTGGACATATAAATATAATATAATGTCAAATTAGTGAAAAAATTCATCTAAAATCAAGTTACACTAAGATATAATCCGCCATTATAATGCATATTACACTATTAACAAGGAAATTCACCACAAAGATCTTAATATCGAAAACTTCCATATCATATTCTACAAATAAATATGTTAGAAAACACTCTTATAAATATTTCATCAAATATTACATCTAAAAAGGGTTTCTTCAATAAAATGTTTGTGTTTTTTACACAATCCCCAAAAAGTGAATAGGTTCATTATAGAATGATAGTGTTTCATTCTCTGTCATTTCTCGATAGTTAAAGGTCTATTTTAGCATTACTCTTAATATGTTGTTTTATTGTAATATTGTAAATTATATGTAAGTGGTGTGTATGAGTATTGGTGGAAGGAAATTATGAAAAGAAACCTTATAAAGCATAGTTAACTAGGGAAATTATCCTATAATATAGTGATTTCACTTAGAGTGCTTAATAGAAACCATCCCAAATAACATTTTTTTACATCATGGTCATTATAATTTCATGATAAACTACCATGGATTACAAATAGATAAACTTATGAGTCAATATATAAGGATTTAAAATGTCAATACATGTCTCTATGGGGTTTCCAAACCCACCCTGTAACATCATGTAACAGCCTATCATGTATTTGTCTTCCATCTTATCATTCCCCTACTTATTTTAGTTTGTTTTAGGTTTCATAAGGATAAATATCATAATTTTGGGGGAAATGACCTAATTTTATGGGATGTATGTTTTCTTGAATTAATAAAGTCTACGTGGAAATGTGTGAAAGTATTTTCAAGGTTCTCCATGATTTTGGAGAAAACCATATTTTTATGGGATTTTAAGCCGAAACTCATATTTTCACTGGTTATAGGAGATGTAATGTCATTATATGTGTTTACATGACATTTATTTTCCTCTAGGAAGATGTTATGATTTAGGTTTAGAGTTTGAGTCTCTTGCACATCATTGGAATTTTAAATGTTTCATAAATTGTTTACACACCATTTAATGGGTGTTAGGAAGAAGCAATGAATTGGTTCAATATGTCTTGAATGTAGATTTACCACTATTTTAATGATGAAATATAGTTTTTAATAAAACAATGGAATTTTTTTTAGTGTACTTTCTTTTCATAGATTACATGTAATGAATAGGTATTACATGTTGTGAAGCACTCTTGAGTTGTGTTTTTAGGGAACCATATGAGTGATAAATCTCTCAGTCTCTTTCATCCCTCTTCCCAACAAGCGTAGAATATATAATGGTCGATTTTAGAGACCTATGATTCTTCTGAGTTTTTTTTGAGATATTGATCATTATTGAAGTGGTGGTGAATTTATCTAGGTGATTATTTCTATAGTATCTTCATTGTATTTGATACTGGTAGATCCATTTCATTTTGTTTATGGATTCATTGGTCTATTATGTTGATACACATTGTTTCCTTCGAGATCCATTGTGATATATTACATCGAAGGATAACCCTTGAGTTTTTTGTGGTTCAAAACATGATTTTCTATGAGGTATGTTTTAATATACCCTCTTTACCAACCCTTTTGATTGATTAATTGATTATTAGTTGTGAGGATTGATTCTAGGGCCTCCATTATAATCATTACGTTCTTACTTATTTATGGATTCATGTTGGGGGTGTGTGCGACCCGGATTTTTTGGTAGGTGGTTCCATTTATATCATATTTTGGATCAACTACATTTCTATATATTTGATAAATCATTTTATAAATGTAATAGATTGAATAAAAAATGTATTTGTGTGTGTAGAATGGGTTTTTGAAAAAATAATGGATTTAAATTATTCTGGTAAAAGGAAAAATTATTTTCATAAAATATTGTAACAGATTTATGAAATGATTTTGAAACTATGGTTTTTATGAAAGGGTTTTTAAAATAGAGCATATAGGAAGCCTATGTTACATAGCTTAAAGGTTTATCTGAGGACCATCATCCATGTGTTAATGAGGGGTTCACTCATGGGGTGTTTTTTCTATGCTCACTTTTTCGGGGAATTAGTTTTGAAATTTTTATTGGATTCAATTTTGAGGAGTTTTTATGCTTCTTATTCATGTTTTTAAAGACTATATTTTGACGTGATCATTGATTGTGGAACAAGTATTCTAGTAGCATAACCTATAGTGGTCCTTTGAAATAAGTTAGATGTGCTACTTGGTTGTTCTAGTTATTATTATACTTCCATTATTTTTATGATATGTGATAAAATATTTCATTGATTTGATATGACTACTTTGATATATATATTCAAAATTATTAGAAACCATTTTACCTAGATTATTTTGGAAATGTGGAATAAAAGAAAAACAAATGTTTCTCTATAATTTTGATATAGAAATTGAAAACTATTTATGATGATTGTTTTGTTCAAATATTAGCATATCTAGACTGTTATAAAGAGACATCTTATGGAACACTGGGGTTGTATCCAACTGAGCCTATCACCTCACACCCCACAAACCCCTTTAGTGGCGCATATAATATTATTTGTCTTTTTGTACAGGGAAATTCAAGGCACCACAGTGAGGAGGTGAGGTTTAATTCCATATTAGCTAGGTTGTTGGGGGTGATATGGTCAGAGTTTTCCACTATATCCCATGGTGTTGTTAGTTTTCTGTTTCAGTAGTCCTTTGACGTTGAACTTCTACTTTGGGTTTTTACAATTTATTTTAATTTGTATCATTTTCGGTGAATTATTTCAGTATTCCATATGTTCATATATTTCCCTCCATTTATCTTCTATATATACAAATATACCATGTTCTTGGTTCATGTTGGGAGAAATCGTTCCCCCTATTAATTTCTTGAAGACCAAGTGATAGTCTCTTCTCAATAGGGATCAGAAATTCCCTTTGGGTATGGGAAAATTTGAGCACAGTGCCAGATTAAGAAGATATATGCGTCAGGATTATCATAGTCTGGAATCAGAGGAGGTATATCCCCTAGACTCCCTGTCATTTGTTTTTTGGTGGACTGAATTTAGGATTTTCAGAACATGGGAGGTAAGATGCGGTAAGTTCTTAACAAGATATTTCCATGAGGAGACTCAAGTAACCATGAGATTCTGGAATGTTTGTTTTGTATTTTGGTTATAGATGTTAATATAAATTTTTTTATTATGGTTTTCTAATTTTGACAAATGTTTTTCTATTTTTGGATAATCTATTCTATTTCAGAGTGAAAAGGTAAGCTTCCCAAATGTGTTCCACATGTTCCTTTGGAGGGTGAAATGGATTCTCCTTAAGAAAATATTCCTAAATATAAGAATCTTCTCGAGGTTATCATACTGGTATGTGTTTATTTCAAAAAAATGGACCACAAGTCCATAATGTTATTTTTGAGGCATAACAAGGAGTTGGCGGAGAAAGGGATAGGTCATCAGAAATCCTGCAAGATAAAATAGTGTCTGTTAATGGAATCAATAAACCAAATGATTTATAGGATTATTTTTACAAGAAAAGTCATATATTTTACTTATTGGATACAAAAAAGAGTTTCATGGAAATTTGTGTGTAATTCACATATTAAGGTCCCAATAATCAATGGTAGAATTATATGGTAGAGGTTGACAATCCTGAGGGATTTGAGAAGAAGGGTTTTAAGACCCTCTCCTTATAGCTGTTTTATCCGGAGTCGTTGATGATGTAGAAGTAACTAGAGTCCCTCTCTTCATAGTAGGGTGAGAACTTAGTGCTAACTTACACCAATCGATTTTCTAATCTGGTTCATTTAACTCTAGATGTAGTAAAGAATGACTAGATGATGGCTCAAAATTACTTTTACGATTAGTGATTAGATATTTTATTGAAGGTATTTATGATGAATACTTAGAACTATGAAGAGATAGTATTAAATTCAATGATGGATGAAATGAATTTGGAATACAAGGTTCAATATACTACCCCTTCTCTTCCACCCAATGGTAGGTTCAATGGCACACAAAACAAGAAGTGGATGTGGAAGTATTATAGGAGTGGTGGAGGTGTTTCTTAGTAGTAGGCCTCCCTTACACATAAAATTATAACTATAAGTGTTCCATTTAATTTCTTTAAGTGTGATAAGGATAGAAACAATAGGTGTTCTTCTCCCGCACCAGATAATATGTGTAATAGTTGTGGACATTATAGTCATCTTTAACATTTTTATCAGGAAATTTCTTTGCCTTGATATAGTCAAGGACCAACAACTTTTAAGGATCCTATGGCATAATCATATTCTTCAATGACTACAGGTAAATAACCATAGGTCTTAGGGGTAAATCAATTTCACACAGTAGAAGAGTTTTCTATGGCGGTGGATGAAAGTCTAGAATAAAGGAGAGTCACCATATTTATTACATCTTTATAGGCGATAGATTTATTTTGATATTTGTTCTTCCCAATCATTTATATCGTTACATTTTTATGATATTTTTTAACTTTTATCAGAGCTCATTCCCTATGTTATGGTGTTAGAGACACCTATTTGTATGGATAAAGAGTAATGGTTTCATGTTCATTCGTGTATGATGTTGATAACTAAAAAAAAGTTAGTCAAGGATTTATTTATTATTGATACAGATCTATTATAAGTCCCTATCTTGATGGAATGTTTTATTTCTCGTCCTCATGGGGTTTATTGTTATCATATGTATGTCACCTTTCATGTGGACGATTATAGCTAACATATGTTCCTGGGAGAGTGAGATCTGAAGTCTTATTTTGTAGGACATTCCCACAAAGAGATCAAGAGATCATTATCTATTGCATTAGTTGATCTAGATAGGGTTTCTTATATTGTTTAATTTTATACTATTGGTTAGGAAATTCCAGAAATTTCTTAAGATAATTATTCTAGTATTCCCCTTGAGAGGGACTTAGAATTTAATATTTACCTACTTCCACGTTAAGACTTAATTTTGATACATTTTTATCATACAAAACCTATAGAATAGAATAATATCAATATTATTTTGGATATTATGGGGGTTAAAGGATTTATTCACCCCATAGTTTTTCCTTGGGTATCCCATGTTCACTTTTCCAAGAAGAATGAGGGTTTTCTCTGATTTTTTTGGGGACTATGTGAAGTATAATTGTGGGAAATATAAGAATAAGTATGATTTTCCTCATGTGAATGAATTATTTTACTAGTTAAAGGGTGTAAATGTTAATTTCAATGATATATCATAGATCAGGTTGTCATTTACTCATATTTTGGGATTATGATATACCAAACATGGATTTTAGGAGTAGGTACAGAAATTATGATTATATTGTGGCATAGTTTGTTCAGTCTAACTACTCTATTGTGTTAATGGATTTGATGATTCATGTATTCCATTGGTATCTTGACACTTTTTTGGTAGTGTTCATTGATTACATCATGGTAAATTTGAAAATGAGCATGAGGATAAGAAGCATTTGAATTTTGTTCTAGAAACCCCATGGAGTGTCAAACATTATGGGGGTATTTTAAAATAAAATTTTTGAATCCAAAGAGTGAAGTTCATGGGGCATTTAATTTTTGGGTATCGATTATCAGTTGAACAAGATAAGGTTAAGGATATATTTTTATGTGAAGAACCACATAACAACTTTGAGATATTGTGATTACATGGTCTTTCATGATATTATCAAAAACATTTAAGGATTTATCAACAGTGGTATAAACATTGAATGATCTTACTAGGGAAGGGGTGATATTTGTATGGGATGATAAGTTTTAGTCTTATTTGGAATAGATGAAATGACTTCTAACATTATCTCCTCTTCTAATCTTACCTGAGGCTGTTTAGGGTTTTACGATTTTTTCTAATACTTCTTGCACAATTTTGGGCTACATAATTATAAAGTATGATAATGTAGTGGATTAAAACTCTTTCCAAATTTTACAATAAGAGAAGAATTACCCCACCCATGATTTATAGTTTTTCATGATTATGAAAACACATACGTGTTTGTGAAATTATATTTTTGGGTAATGGTAAATAGACTTTTCATACATTAAGAGTTTGAGTTATATATTTTCATGGAAGTACATGAATCTCAAATAGTGGGGGTGGGTGGATTACCTTTAGACATTTTCAATTGACATCACCTACACCCAGGAAAGGGGAATGTCATAGAATACACTCTCAACATGAAAGTACCATCACAAAATGTTTTTCAATTGAAGTAATAGTGGAACCTTATTGGGAACTACACTCAATTAAACATGGATGCTATAAATGTTTTTTCATTTATGGTATAGAATCATATTTAGTTATAATTATATTTCCATTATTCAATGATGTAGATAGAGTAATAGGTTGATTTTTTCCAATGAATTTCAACAAAACCCATTATTGTGGGGATACCATTTCTGCTTGTTCTATATATTCATATGGTATAATCCATCTTGGGTATTAGGTTGTTGTCCTAGTCTTAATGAGGAGATTATTTTTTGTATTTTAATAGTTATTTATGGTCTATTTATCCAATAACTAAGAAGACGAATTATGAAATGACATGAAAATTTTGGTGTCTAGGTAAGAAGTGTGACATTTCTAATTATCTATCCCATTAATACACCTACCAATAATTAATAGTATGGGATTTGAAACCTTATTATTTTCTTGAGGAATTTTATGTAGGATTTATGAATTGGGAAGAGGGCCTAGAGAATATTTTTCTAGGTTACTGTTGAATCCTTGAGGGAGGAAATATTTATAGACAATGATTGATCCATTAGAAAAGTTATATTATTGCTTTCAGATTATTGAAACCAATTTTTTTTAATTTTGTAAGATGTATGTGTAGAATATTTTTAAGGATATATAATAGTACTTACTTGATTATTTCATACAAGGATTCTAGGTTTACCTTGATGTTTTGGATGATCCTCTAGGAGGAAATGGGGACTTAGGTCTAGTGGAGTATTTCTTGTAATAAACAAATATATGGTCATATGTATCATTATATTAAAATATTTGATGATATTAATCGTGTATATATCATTTAATTTAGTCTATTATGGGATAGATATAACAGATTTATTGAGTTTTCTTATGAAAATGTTTACTAGTTATCAATCATAATGGTAGCTTTCGAGGCTTTACTAGTCGCCCATACAGATCACCTAAATATTTGGTAGAGGTTGGTAAAGATTCTTTGGTAGGACAAAGTCTCATTCAAGAAACATTAATGAGGATATTGGATATAATTTACAAATAGAGTTATATCATATAGTAGTTAGAAGTCATATATATAGAAGATGAGTCATTATTTTGAGTTTTCCAAAGGTTACAACATTTTCATGAATGTTCTATTTAGTATAGACCATGTTGGATTGAAAATAATGGAAATATAGATCCATGATATGTTATAAAATGTGAGAACTCTAAATAGTTGTGGAAATTTGTTTATCTCTATGAATTTTTGGTTCATTTTACTTGAATTCATTTTGTTTTACACATATTACATATTAGGAAATACTATCCTTAGCTCTCTCACATTTTGAGTTTGGAAGAGACTGAGTTAGTTTTAGACATTTTGGTTTTCAAGAAACTAGTTGATATAGTTCAATCTCATATGAAATTCATACATAGAAATTTGATTCAGTTGGTTTGAGTGTTATTGAAAAATAGATCATATTCTTGTGAAAATTGGGTGTGAGAGTCATTGATGACGGAGCTGTGGTTGCATCAATTTTCTAGATAGCATTATTTCACATGACTTCTCATGGATGGAAAGTGTTTTGGTGGGTATTTTTTAAAATCCTATTATCACATTTATGGAATTTCTCTTTACTCTTTTTATTATCCAATTTTTTTGGGTGTTTGTAAGGAATCCCAAGGATGGAAATAATTTTCTATGAAAAATTACCATTTTTTTTGTATTTATGTTGGTTTAAATTAATGGATTGCAAGTATTATTGTGTTAATGGATTTCCATGGTTCTCTCTGATTTCATATAACATAAGAGTTATTTTTAGACTTTAGACACAAAATTGAGATTTTCAATGACTAAAAAAATTATATTTCATGTAATGTGTTTATACACCATTTATTCTTCACCAATTCGATGTCATGAGTTCATTTTATATAGTTAACATCTTGAACATCATGAGAACATTACACATTGTGTAAAAAGTTTAAAACGTGTGTTGTGGGTGTCTGAAAGAGGCTATGAACTAGTAAAAAACATGATTATTTCATGCCATAAATGTACATTTAATTACATTTAATGATAATATTGGGTTTCTCTTAAAAGGTAGATCTATTTTTGGTATACATGGCCATTATGGCTTATATAATGTGAAAAGGGATTTGACACCATGTATTCCTTGTGAGTTATGTTTTTAGGGAGTCGTAACAGTGTTGATTCTCTATTCTATTAAAAAACTATTCTTTTTTAATCTAGAAGATTTCAAGATTGATTTTGGAGGGCTAAAATGAATCCATATTATATTTAGTGACTGATCATCATTGATCTTAGGGTGTATTTCTATGGGTGAGCATTCATCAGATTTTTTATTTCTCTTTGACTATATCTGAACATTTTCAATGTGTTTCTATATCCATTAGTATTCAATTTTAATATATTTTGTTTTCCTATAGATATTTCATGTGGTCTTTCTTTAGAGGATAACTCATATGTTGGTAGTAGTGTGGCATGTGAGTTTCATTGAGGTAGGTTTTTATCATCAAAATTCTCTAACACATTAAATTTTTATAATAATTATGAGATGTAATGATTGATTCTTGGGCATTTATTATAGTAATTATGGTATTCCTTGTTATTGGATATATGTTTTGGGAATTTGAGACAAAATTTTTAGGTAGGTGGATCTTTTTCTAGAATATGATTGATGAACTATATTATTATTATTTTGATAAATAATTTTGTAAGTGAAAGGGAAAGATTTATTGATGGGTGTGTGTGTGTGTATGGAATGGGTTTTTATAAATTATTGTTTTCTCCTTGTTTTGTTAAATTGAAATAGTATTTTCAAAAAATCTTAAAATTGATCTTTTAAATGGTTATCAAATCATCTGTTTTTTGAAATGGTTTGGATAATAGAGTACATGGAAATCCTCGGTAATTAGGTGGATGGTTTATATTAGTTCCATCATCCCTTTATTATAGGGGGGGGGGTTCACTCGTGGGGTGTTACTCAGTTTCTTAGGGCCATTTTTATAGGGAATTGATATTGAAATTGTTTTTTGATTCATAGATGTGGTGTCTCTCTTCTCCTTTTCCATGTGTTCTAAAGACATGATTGTAAACTACTCCTTTTTTTGTGGTATGATTAGTCTTCTGTCCTGACCTCTAGTGATCCTTGGCATGATGTCACATATTCTTTTACATTATAATATTTTTTATTTTACTTCTGTGGTTTTGATGATTTGTGATACATGATTTTCCTTGATTTTATATGATTACTTTGATATATATATATATATGAGAAGATTTGAAAATATTTTACTTGGATTGTTTTGAAAATATTGAAATATGGTAAATTAAATGTTTTTTCATGCCTTTTATATGAAAAACAAAAAGTGTTTATTGTTAATGGTTTTCTTTATAGATAATCATGTTCAGAATATTTTAGAAAGACATGTTATGGAAAATTTGGGAGGGGTCTTACTAAGCTTATAAGCTTGTACTACTTTCACCCCTTCCACGATGTGTACCCCATTGTATGTCTTTCGATGCAGGGAAAATAAAGGTTATGAAGTGAGGTGATAAGGTTTATTTAAGATTTTTATGGGTAGCTATGGGTGAGATAGTTGGTTTTTTCTTATGATATCATGCAAAGTATTCATTTTTTTGTTTTTGTAATCCTTTGATGTTGTACTTGTAAATTTGGTTGTTCTAACTCCTTTCGAGTTATATCATTTACAAGGTCTTTATTATGTATAATATAAGTTAATTATTTCCTCTATTTCAATATAACACACACACACACATATATATATATTCCATGTTTTTTATCTAGTTTTTGTGAAATAATTACATCTAGTTATTGTCTGATTCCCTAGTGCTAGCCACCATACCATTGGGATAGAAAACACCATTAAAGTTTGTAACAATTCAGGTTAGGTACCAGTTTGAGATGACATATGGGTTGGACTCCCAACTCTCCCTATATGGAGAAACGAGTTTTCAGTTCCATGGTACTTTTCATCCACTATTTATATTTGATTGGGGTTTTTAATCCATTCATGTCATGGTTATCAATCCCACTTTTTATATGTGTGACTTATATATAAAACCCTCACCAATATTAATAATGATATAACTAATAATATTTTGGTTGGGTTAACTCATATATATACACAAAACTCACTATAATATACACAGTAACAATATATCCATACTCAATGTTTGAGTGAGCTTCCAATGTCATTGAATCACTCACCCTCATTGTCCATCCATCAATGAACCATCTTAACATGAATAATGTAGTCAAACAAAATTACATAAGAATAACTAAAAGTATCTTCAGAAAAGGAAAAATCAATTAAAAACCAATTCCCAAAGTAAATTTTTGTTAAATACAAAGACACACATAGTCAAATAAAATAGTAAAGAAAAAGGGAGAATAATGGATCAGTGATATTATAAAGATTAACCATATCTACTCACCTATTGATGTGCTCCTAGAGTTATAGAACACTCTAAGAAATATTATCTGCTTTGGATCAATTATTCTTCAATATTTTATTCCTTCATCTTCAAATGAATCGATCCATTCCTTTAATTTTTAATCTTATTATAAAAAGGAATTTATTTTAGCATTTGTTATTTGGGATTCAAAGATTTGTTTTATGCCGAATAGTGTTTGGATTAGAGCTCTCCACATAGATATAGGTACTCCTTCTAAGTTACACCTTAATTTCAGATTCCATGATAGATGAAAATTTTATTTTCCCAATATATAGGGTCTTTTAATAAATTTCTAGATTATTTTCACATTTACCTCATTTTGGATAGAATATTATAATGGAAATTCTATTTTCCATCCCATCTTGGGCAAGTAATCTATATTGATATCACTTTTTATTAATATTTAAGGGAATTTTTCATCTTCCATGTCTCATATTTATCAACTACAATCTTTATTTCTATTTTGGAATGTTCATGAATGGATGAAGGAGGCACCTTTTGACAATCAATATATATGAGATTTTTTTAGCATAAAAAATGTTAAATGACTAATAAATTTCAAGGTTATTTTACAAAATATATATGTTATATAAAACATTACTAAGAAGGAACAAATATAATTATGGATTGAAATTATTATAGTTCAAGTTATTACAGTTCAATTATGAGGTGAAAACTACATACATTTCAATTTAAGGTTTTTTTTGTAATGATAACCAATATCATTGTGATGATAAAACTACCATAGAATTAGATAATTCAAATACTAATTATAATAAATTGAGTTTTCTCATTTAATTATATTCAAGAAAAAATTGTATATAGTGATGATATATTCATTTATATCATATTATAAATTTTACTCTAACACTTTATAAGGTTATATCATAGGATAACATTTTATTCATGGTGGAAAAATAAAACATGATGCTTGATTCATTGACTATTTAACGTTTTCCTTCCTGTCACTCAAAATATTATTGGAAACTTGATGCTCCCATAAGTGTTTGAGAAAAAGAATTCAATTTTTATACATTATTTTTTTTGTAAATAAATAATTAAATGTTTAGACACATAGTTTTATAACTCATAGAATTAATTAATTAAAAGAAGAAAAAAATTATTTATTTATTCAAAAATACATAATATAGAAGTATAAAACCCTTAATTAAATGTATTTGGGGATAAATGTAGTATATTAAATTTCGTTCTTACAAATATATATAAAAATAACTTGAATTAGGATTTAAATAATATGGATTCTAATATTAGCATCTAAAACAAAAAATGATTTAATTAAATATATATAATGTATTTTGGTATGAAATCTACTCAAATTTTAACAAAAATGATGAGGATTATTGTGATAAATGTTATCAATTTTTTTAATAGTTCGGGGCCAAAGACTCATTTTATAAATAAATAAAATACATATTTCTGGTCTGGGTATAGGGAGACGCATTACACATATGAAAGTCCCAAGGCCAAGTGGCTTGAATACATGGCTTGAAAGCCCATTTTTGGCCGAGAGGGCACTATGATGAACAATACTACTAGAGTACCTGACCTGATATTGTACATCCACTGCTGGAGTTATTGCAATAGTTCCTTCACTACTACAGCGTCACCATTTCTATTGTTCCGCCACTACTACAGTTCTACTATACTGCCCTGCTATAATGATGGTACAGTACCCTAGAAATTATTTCTTATCCAAATTTGATCCTGGGTCTTTTTGATGCCAAGATGGATCTTGTACCACTTGGGTACATGCTTGTCGGCCAATGTTTTCTCATCACATCCCAACACTTAAACTAGTATTTATCAAGAATCAACCTCAGCATTATCAATAATTTTTTCAGATGATTTTAAATTTAATCATCATAATTTTTTGTTCATAAAAAAATTAAATCTCAGTGTATTTTTATGATAAAACCAATGATATTATTTTAATCCACCCATTCTCAAATAATGTAAATAAATTTAATTGTAAGCTAGTTCAATATAAAATAAAATATATAAATTTTAAAATAATATCTGGGATTTTAATTAATTATTTTTTAAATAAAAATCACTTATCTTGAATTCGTCCCTATAGTTGGGAATAAACACACCCTACACTTAACCTTTTTTAATTTTCAACCCCATTTGTGGAAATCACATATTAAATAATTAATTAATAACTCTTTCAACTAAAAAATTTCAACCAGTGTGAATCCCATGAGGTTAAGGGTAATAAACTGGTCAAGAAAGAAATATTAGAAAATCATATCATTAATAGTTTTGTATTAAATTATGAGTATGAAAAATCTAAAACTAAATTATTCTAATAGAATCCACCAGTTAAAATAATTATTTATCAATAAGGATGTGAAAAAATAAATATATTAATATATGAAATCTATTAACTATTATTAATATATTTTTAAACACCTATATACACCCCTACCCAATAAATACTTAAAAATATTAAATAGATTTTTCAGTAATTCCAAATTACATCGAATAATTCTCCAATTTATTTAGAATTTTAAATAATGCTAATAAATGTTTCACTTGAAAAAAAATCACCAAATTTCCAAATCAATCATTTTTATTTAAATTTATTAATTATAATTATAAAAATATACTTATATTATTTTCATTGAATTTCCTTAAAATATGATGTTTAATTAAAGGAATCGTGTTATCCTATGGGATATGTCTCATAGGCCTATAAATTAACATTATATACGTGGGAACCAAAATAACAATTTTCCACACAATTAACCTATGATATATTTCTTATAATAAATACTAATTAAGGTATCTAGTATGTACAATGAAAAATAAAATGCATATATGTCCGTAGAAAAATAAGGATATGTTTCTTACCCCCATCATATGATTATACATCACATTATCTAGTGGGTTTGCTTTCTCCCTCAATATATTCCATAAGGTTTAATGAACTACATGTTAAATAGAGGTTCATAATTTTTTTGGGTTTTTAAAAAAAATTAAACTTTAAATTAAAATATTTTAAATGAAAATATAAATGAAATAAAACAACTTATAATTTACATGGGATGCCTCACACAGGTTCTTGAATTTTTTGATCTTTATCTAGAATAAATTAAAACACTATCCCCAATAAGTTGAGGGCTATAGATTCTTCATTTGGAACAAAAAATTCAGGTTTCTTCTCTGCTCCACTATATGATAACATCTACATGAAATTTTGGATGCTTTATTGATGTAACCTCAAGATCAAATACTGTAACATTTCCATCAAGTTCCCTTTTTTCCTATGAAATATAACTAATAGTTAACCTACTCAGTGATGATTCAAATTCATTTTATATCCTTGGAGGGGGGAAATAGCGAGGATACACTCCTTTGGTTTCTCATGTTTCTCACAGCTCATATTGAACTCTCTTGGGTCTCCACATACTTCTTCTATTTTTATGAGATCATATTACACATGTTTCTTATGTGTTGTAGTCTTGATCATGAACTTGAATTTACCTTATATATATTTTTTACAATAGAAATGTGGGTTTTATGTTCCATGATTATCTAATATTATTCTATATGTATGGATATCCATCCATAAATATTTACATTGATGATTACATTCGGTTCGAGTAGTATGAATTCATGTTTTTATGTGTTTTCTAATTTTTTAAAATTTCTAGGATAAATATATATTTTTTGTCTGATAAGAAGAAAGGGTTTTTCCACCATTCCAACTTATTGAATGGCAGAATAACTCTCTCACAACCTTCGTCCAAGATCGGAAACATGGACAAGGAAGTTGGGGGAGTCTACCATTTGCCTAAGGAGAAAGTGAAATTCAATGATTGGGGGGGGTGGTATTTTTCTATTATGTTAGGATAAAGGAAGCACCAAAACCACCTTTCCTTTAACTCCCTATAAAAGGTCCCCTCCTACTCACATTAAAATTGACTCTTCTCTCGACTTTCCAATATCTCTCTCTCTCTCTAGAATATATCTTCTTCTTGTGTGATGGATCTGGTGGCCTAAAAAAAGTCCCATTTTTTTGTTAAGAAACATTTAGAGGTATTTTTATTATTAAATTTAAATATATCTATATATTTAATTGAATTATTTTTAGTTAGTTGTAAATATGTTATTTATTAAGTAGGTTAGTTAGTTATATATATTTTAGAAGTACTACTTATTATTCAAAATGATTAAGTCTAGATAAACTAATGAATAATAAGGGATTAAGAAATGATTACATATAATGATTAGGTAATCATAATTAACTAAAGAAAATCATATGATTAACTTATTATTAAATAAAAATTAATTAAGGATTAATTAACGTTCAACTAATGATTATGGAATGATTAAATAATTATTTTGTAATGATTAAATAAGGATTAATTATTTTTTAAATTAGGATTAAATTACGATATAATAAGGGTTAGAGGTTGAATAAGGAATGAATAAAGAAGGAATGATTGGCTAATGATTAACTAATGATTAAGTTATGATTAAATAATGAATAAAAAATTATTAACTAATGATTTTCTAATCAGCATGTAATGGTAAACTAATTATTAAATATTGATTATGCAATGGTTAATTGAATAAATAAATATTAATAAATGATTATGTATTGATTAAATAATAACTAAAGAATGATTAAGGAATGATTAAAGAGTTATTAATGATTGATTAACTAATATTTAAGTATCATAAACTTTATGCGGTTATCTATGAAAGAAAATAAATGTCTGGATACAACAAGTGGATGTGGATCTAGCATAGATGTACCTAGGAGTAACAACCCGGACAAGGTATTGGGTCTGACTCAATGCAACCTCATACAAAAAAATGATCCTTTATACACATCTGGTTTTGAACTCTCTAGGGATATACATTGGATGATTCATATTATCATTATAAACAAAAGAAATACCATTAGAGTGATTGAAAAATTCACTATGAATCATTGTTATCATATTTTAGGATATAAGAAGATATGCTAAATTGTAAAATTGTAAATTATATTTGATCAGTCCTGATTGTCAATTGTATTCATCTAATATTTTGAAACCAATGTGAAAGGAAAATAAAACACGAAATCAGTTTATTTATCATTGATAAGATGAAAATTATGATCAGATAATGTGAAATGGAGAAGATAAAACACATTAAAAACACAAGAATGAGTTAAAACATACATGAAACACCTTGAAATATTTCAGTAGAATAATTTATGTGTGAGGTGAGCATAACTTCATAAGTGAGGTCAAATCCAACATAATTTGAAGTGGTTTCTTTATGATATCCTCTAAAGGGATGCACATAACAATAGAATTTTCAAAAGCATTCATCCTTATAATGACATATTTGATAACATTAGAGAAATGTAATTAGATATCTGAAATATTTTGAAAATTAAAATGATAAGTACATCCTCATGGAATATGTTATTAATCTACCACTTGAAAATATTATTGATTTTACCTCGCTTATGAAGTTAGGATCATCTCTACCTAAATCTGTTCAATTTAAAATTATTAAAGTATTTTTGGTATGTTGTTAAGAATTTATGTGTTTTTAGTGTGTTTATTCTTCTCCATTTCACTTTATATGATCATAATTTTCATGTTATCAATAATAAATATTTTTTTGGTGTTTTCCTTCTTTAAACCAAAATTTCCAAAACATTGGGTGACTTATTTTCTAGTAATAATTTATATATCGAAACATTTGTATTATTTTTTTGGGTATAAAAATAAGTTCTAAAATTTCAATATAATAAAGATTTTATGGTTAATCGTCATTTTAAATATTTCTTAAAATATCATAATATTAATACAAAATACGAAGAGAGTCACGTCTTCTAGTGTTTACTGTTACATGGAGGTTATTAAAATTGAGCAAGGAGATCCTTATAGTACACAACCAACAACAGTGGTTAGTACATCTAATTTTGTAACCCTAAGTGAACTTCAAGATAGAATTCTTGGTTCCTTAAATCTGAGATGTGACCAAGAGATCATATTTATGAGCTATATACATTTTCAGTTCAGATATACACTATGGAATCTATATTGTCAATTGGTTGTGAATGCACATTGGGTCTAAGCAATAAATTTATTTTCATAGTGGTCATATGGTTCAATGATGTATTTATATGTTGATGTATCTACTGTACAAAAACAAAAACAAATTATATTATTAGGTATCATAAAAGAGTGGTTGATGAAGGACCTCGCTAATAAATGTAGGTTCTTTTATATGATACAGAAGAGTGAAATATAGATGATCTCCAGGATATATATATGAACTTGACTTACAATGAGGATTTTTGTAATGATGAAATTGTGAGAGAATAAAATGATGATGGGGATGAAGTAGTATGATTTTGTGAAAAACATATAGAAATTATGTAGTTTTACAGCATAATCATCCAATAACAAATTGTCTACCACAATTTGAATCTCAGTTAGAATCAATGAAATATTTTCATGAATTCAATCGGAATGTTCTCACACCCAGAACTATGTTTCGAAAAATTATAATGGATATGTTTAGTGAGTTAGATAAAACCTTATAAGTTGAAAGGTATTTTCCAAGTAAATATTCATTAAAAACATGCTAAATAGATTTGGCATTGATATTCATGGTTGATATATAATTTTAAAATTATTACATAATAAATATATAATATGGTGTGAAAATTATGTTTACTATTATTGAGTTTTCTTGAGGGAGATTACATAAAAATGAATTTGTATGTTTTAGAATTTATAATAGTGAGACAGCTCATTCTTGGATTCAACCAAACCTAAAACAAGATCATACATCATAAACGCAGAATTTGTGTCATCAATTGTCTTCTAGATGATTAGGAACTACCATGATATTTTTATATCCCTTGTTCAAGTGAAGATACAACACAAATTCTGTTATAGGATTTCCTAATAAGGCATCGATAGTGAAAAAATGGAAATTTTGAAGTTCAATCGTGATTGAGATGAGTTGTTTTAGGTGTTTCCAAAATTTCTAGATATACTAGGACATAATGACCAAGGTGTCTTACATATTCATATGAATTAATATGTGTCTCTAGATAACCGACCTGATCAACATCATGTTTTATTGAACTGGTTTCTTTGGGCATTCCACCCCTTGTATATTCATATTCCATTTCAGAAAGTGGTTCATACATATTGATGGAACATTTCTTTTCAAAAAATAAAATGGTATATTATTGATTGCATCACCCCAAGATAGATACCATTCACATCTTCCTCTTCTATTTTCTATTGGGGAGAAGTAAATATATATATCATGGTGTTGGTTTTTGGTTTGTATCAGTAACCATTTTACCTACATTGAGGTTGTATATTTGATATTTGATCGGTAGTAGGAAATAAATTTGAACCTTATACACGGATACCCCCAAATTAACATCATCAACACTATATCAGACACATTTCTTAAAATGTGTGAAAAAAATTCCATAGCGAACCTATGAAGAAGGCAATCTTGAGGCTTGGTTTTCAATGTCTTTTTTATTTTTAACAATTCCAACATTAAGATAAAATCAATTTATTTGAAATGTCCTCACTTATAAGTAGCATATGAGCCATATGCATGAAGGATTGAAGAATGTTTCAAAAGACATCCCTATGGATAATCAAGAAGTTAATGATTGTATGATGCAGATTCCAAAAGAAAAATTGACATTACAATATAACAGGGGGAATAGGTACATACACATGAACACCTACATTGTGTAGTATATTAAAGACATCTTGATGGGGCTTCAAAAGTTAATTTTAACTAAACTATTTCATGGAAAATTTTATCATCATGTGAGGAACATCTATTAGAGAGAAAACTAGCCTCAAATGAGTTTTTGTAGGGGATAAGGTAGGAAAGACACTTTCAATGAGTGATTTAAAAGACATTGAAAAATATTATGATTATCAAGTTTCTGTTTTCCATCGAGAAAACTGTTAATTTGATGTTAAAGAGAGTACGAACCCCATCACATATACCGACATTGAAAAAATTATGGTATTACTAGAAGTGAGGAAATGTTAATGTGGAATCTTCTAGGAATTACTGTTTCCATGCTCAAACTCTATCATAGACTGTGCCTCTATGAGCATATCATGAGCCGAATACATTGATATTCCATACCAAATGTACACCATTTCTAACTGTAATGATGCACCATGGATACATATTGGGGAGATTCAATATTTTTCAATGCCCAAGGACCTACCAATATTGATACCTAACATCAACAGGTTGCGAAAAATGAGTGAGACTGAAGTCCAATGGGATTCAGAATGCGATATATTGTCCTCAATAATAAGGGAAATATTTTAGATTCATAATATGTTATCATGAAGCTCATAACTAGAAACGATTCACCAAAAATTTATAGACCGAGTTCACAATCATAGCCAAAATGATGTGTTGTATCCAATGTGACCATCTCATATTGTCAATTATATAGTGTTAATATAATATCCTTAATTTCTTTAGAGATGTATAAAATCTCTAAAAAAATTTCAATAAAAACATTAATCAATTCATAATCACATTAAAGGGAATTTGAAAAGTTTAATTTAGCTAACATGAATGTATAATCAGTCTTTCCATGGATAAACCATAAAGAAACAATGTGATCAAATAATCATGAAACATATCATCAAGTGAGAAATCATTCATAATTATAAAGCACAACATTTTATAATAGAGTTTTTTATGATGAAGAAACAATGTTTATAAATATATAAATATATATAAGTATATCATAAAAACACCCTTTCCTACGTAAAATTATTTCTCAAAAACACTTTAGAAAGATGCATTGAGAATCATGAAGAAATTCCTTTATCTTTTGGTAAAAAACATAGTCAAACAATTTGAATAAATATGTCATGTTTTAAGTCATAACATTTTTATTATCATAACATTATATTTAAATTTTACACTTATGACATATTTCATTTTTTACATATAGATATAGGATACTAGACTTCTTACTGAGGATGCTAAGCATGTTTCCCATTCCATGATATATGATCATCATTTTTGATAGATTATTGTGTGTCAAGTGCACCATCATCATCACAAGCTTCCTCCAGCTGCCATTACACTATATATGTTCCCTTCTGGATTCTACAAAATTTCAGCATAAAATTTCACATTTATTGATCATCATCTACTTTTTACCCTCTAAAAAATGTGGAGACCATAGACCCACACATTCCACCAACTTTAGGTAGATATAACCACAACCCTAAAGGATGTCGAAATAATTCTTGGTATTCCTATCCTGGGGAAGCGGTTATTGGTCCACCCTCACTTACTAACAGAAGCATGGTTATATATTTATTGGAAATGTCATTTTAGATGATGATGACACTACAAGTAGAAGGTTGATTATATATGTGATGGCTGGAGGAGAAATTTTCACATTAACCCAATGATGCTAATGAGAATAATGTCATGCATCATGTGTGTGAATATATATTATGGTTCATTGGAGGTATTTTATTCCCTAATCACTTAGGAAATCATGTGGACATGATGTATCTAGGGTATTAAGAGGAATTTGATCGGATCAGGATATAATGTTGGAGATCTACATGCTTGGCCTATACATATGAAGCATTATTCATAACATGCTGTGCAAACTACAGAAATCTCAAGGGTTGTGTCATCCTTCTTCATATAAGGGAACGAGAGCACATCCCCTCACTCTTCCTTGATATTTCTATTCAGCCAATGCCTATAGAGGTTCTAGATGATGCTCCGTGCAGATGCTGGAATGATCACTCATCTATATCGTTTTTTGATTCTAGTATTATTTATTAAATTTAATTTCTTATTATTTTTCACATTCAATTTTTTTTATTTTATAGGAGGAGTTAGAAACACTGCTTCTTCAAGCCTATAACACCTCATTTTGGAGCATAATGTCTCATGTTGGACTGTCTTATACCAGATGAGGTATGCATATAAAATCATTTAATTAAAAAATTAAAAATAGAATCATTTTTACTTTTTAGTAATATATTTTTTTATAAATATAACATGTCATTTCAGATTTCAAGGATGTCATAAGGGGATTTATTAGACCTATTTCCTGCACAATGCATCATTGGACTAATTAATTCTAGATATTCAATAGCTCTCATTCACATTAATATTATTGAGTGGTTCCTTCCAGATAGAGTCATGAACTAGTTTAGATGTGTTCATTCCATTCCATTGCCGCTAAGATAGACATGGTAGCTTCATGACTTGAAGTTAATGGGGATGCATGATGAGTAAATACCATAATGAATGGCCAATTATCACAACCTCTTGTGTATATGAGAACATATTTATAGTGAGGGTGTACCTACCACATGATTCCATATTTTAGATCTTTTATAGTATGAGCCATGGTATATACCGATTTATATATTTTATCTTTCTCGAGAAGACACAGGGCTTCAGGATATGGTAAGTTAATAAATTTCCATTAGTTTTACAACTGTACTATTTCAAGTTAATTATGAATCTATTTACAACATACTATAACAAATAATATTATTCACAAGAATAATGCATAGGAGAAGAAGGTATCTATCCTGGAAGTGATCCATGCTGCAACATAGGGGCGAATGCAAGCTAATAATAAATTTAACAAAAATATAGTTGATAATCCACCCTAGGGAGATGGTTTTCATACCCAGGGAGTGGAGGTTCCTATTGAATAAGCTCCACAAGTAGTAGCTGATGCTGAGGAGCCTTGATGATAATGATGTAAACTACATTGTGCTGCATGTGATCCCCCACCTCTTCCACAGGAAAAGATCACCCCTCTAGAATTATGTCCTTACCCGATAGGGGGAGTGAATCAAAAGGCATGTGATCCATCTTTCATGAAATTATATCTATTGTTTTCTTTAGATTGGAGTCCAGATCCATCACAACATATATGGTTCCCCTACGATGATGGAGGGTCCTTCAATTACCCTGACAGGAGAAGGTTCATGTGTACATGATGACATGCAGTTGACACCTCCTCCCAATGAGACACATGATGTGCATATTAAAGTTGAATTTCTAGTGTCCAAGGACCATCCATATTCATGCCATCAGACACTACCCCTGCACGAAGCTTGGCTATCTTGATTTAGACTTCACATTCATATACCACCATGTGGGACCAAACCTTACCATAGACATTGAATGTAAATGTTCATGTATATGTTTTCTATCTATTAAAAAGAATAAATTCATTTCAATATCTACCATTTTAACATTTTTATCCACTATTTCAAATTTAATTTATACTTTTGTCATAGTTTATATTTTATAATATTTCAAAGTCGACTACTTTAAACATATGAAAATTTATTAAATTATATGTATGAAAAAATAAAATTCTATAAAGTATAAACTATAAAATGAATCAATTTAAAATTTAAATCATATCATAATTATCTAAACAGTTTTTGAATGGAAAAATAATTTCATAAATATAATAAATAATTGAAAATGAAAGGAATTCATGAATTGTGTATAAATACCATTGTAATGGTTTTAAAAAAATAATATTAATTTTCAATAAAATATTTATGTTTTCATAACATTATATATTCAAACTAACCCTAGATATTAAACTTCTTAAAAATGCTTACTTTCTACTTGAGATCCTCCTTTAACTAGTATATTCTAATTCTACATAATATACTGACTTAAAAATAAAAAAGAGTAATATATCATAATAATAGTCATGAACAGAATAAAAAAATATTTCAAGCTCAGAGAACTTCTAGTCTTATAGAAATAGTGGATGTATAATAAATACATAGTTCACACATCCTTAATTCAAGTCAAATGTTTCTTTCTAATGAGTTATATTGCGAAAAATGAAATTAAATATTGAATGAAAATATTACATTAATTATAAAACAAAACAATATATATATTTATATTGTATATATTTATAATTTATATATTTAAAATTTATATATTTATAATAGATAATAATATTATAGTTATGTAATAGTAACAAAAAACAATTCTTTAACTAAAAAATGAATAATAAAACATTTTATAAGTGATTTCTAACAATATATATAGGAGATAAAATGACAAGATTCGTGATATTGGAATGTAATGATATATCTGAGAACATACATGAAAAAGAATAATAAATATAAAAATTAAAAGCTTATTTACATGTCACAAAATCTATTGATTATAATCATAAAATTTTAAATTTCAAATATTAAATACATAATTCTATACAATCTAAATGAAACAATATATATACATATCATAATATGGAAATTATATTTTTATAAATATAACAAAAAGGAAATTTTTTTATGAAAGGAGGTAGGGCCTCTGCAACCTCTTGACTTAATCGAAAAGTGTGAGAACCTATTCCTTATTTTAAACAAAAAATATTTTTGACATATAAATTAAGAAAAAATAGAAAACACATAAAGAAAACACTATGGATTCCCACCATTCATTGTCCTACTAGATTGAATTAAGACAATTAAGAACATTTGTTTCATATGGGACCATGTATCACTTTTCACATCTTGAATTGGTTGGGGTTTCCCCTTCTTATGACCCATACAACACAAAATAGGGGGTGAAGTTCCACCTAAGACATTTTAAGGGACCTTATATTCATATCTATATCTAAGCCTACACATTTTGGAAAAATCCAAATCACCAAATGAATTCTATTTTTGTAAAATCCAAATGAATAGATATATAAATATTAAATACCATCAACATAAGTGTTAAATAATAATAAATAGTTAATGATTATATGTATTTTTTTGGTTTTTATTTTTCTGATTTTTTTATTTATAAAAATTTGGATTTCTTTTTCAAACTAAACATAATTAACACTTATCAACCAATCCTGATAAACAACAATAAACTTTCTTAATTATCCTGTATAATTTAACCTACACATTCACTTACAGTTACATAGGGCCTTCAAATACCAATATTGGTTAGTATTGGGTAATTTCTCAAGAGGGGATGTTTTTATTTAACGATTATCTACATTTTTATATATATTGAAATTGTAAAAGTGATGGATTTTATTTATCTGATGATATATTGACATAACAAATGAAAATTAATATTTATAAGATTTTATATCCAAGTAAAATTACCACTATTGGAGTGGTTTCACATGATGTGGAATATAGAAATCAACCAAAATCCCCATTTGTGCCTATAGGTCAAGCTAATTTCAAGGTCAACAACTAAAAATAACTTATAGATTCTATTAAATTTTAGTCTTTACAAATTTTGAATAGGAATTCACATCCCTATGAGTTTTCATAACTTTTCTTAGTATGAGATATGGTTTTTTTAATTCTTTGGTTCTATGCTACCACTACCACTCTAGGATTGAGTGTTAGGCTTTGATACCTTTGACCCTTGCTGGTGTGGTTTTCAATCACTCTTGTGTAGGTTTTCACCCCTCTCACTGTGATTAACAATTATATTCATAATAATTTTAGTGTATGATCAGAACTCATATATACCACATACCATATACACACTACCTAGTAGTAGTGTAAAAATAATCAGTGTTTGGGTGACCTTCAAATTTTATTGTACAACTCTAAAAATCTTTATTTCTGTCCACTATTCATATAAATAGGTGTTATGAAATTTGAAAAAATAACACAATAAATTTTAATAGTATTTTAACTAAATAAAAATTCAATTAAAAACCAATTACCACTTTAAATAGTAATATCAAACCCAAACCCACACAATCAAATAAAATAGTAATGATAAACAGAGAAGAGAAGATCATTGATCTCACAAAGACACTGTAAATATCCATTTAGTTTTGTATTCAATCCTCATAATTTAGATATATCATAAATTTATTTTACGTTTTTGATCAAGTCTGCATCATGCCCATATTAATTTTTCTTTAAATGAACCATACATTTACATGTTTATTTTTCTTAAAAAATAGATATCCCTTTAAATATTTATTCATTAGGGTTCATAGATTACTTCCATGTGTCATGGTATTTGAATGAGATCTCTCTACATAGACAGTGGAATTTCATTCTCCTTTATGCCCTTACTTTAGAACCCATACCCCATGATATTTTTAATCCTACTATATTTGAGATCTATCAACACATGGATGTTTTTTCGGCCTTTCAAAATTTTTTAGAGAGAATGAATATTAATTTAGTTCGTAAAACTAATACTAGAAATCCACTTGGATCTCCATTTTAATTAATGATCATGATTCATTTTGGATATTTTATAGATCAAATTTGTTATAACTACTCTGATTAATCTTTTTCTAATGTTCATCGATGTATTGGAGTGGGAGATTTAAATATTTATGATTTATAGTTAGTATTACTAAGAAATATAGACTATTCTATAGGGATAAAATTTTCTTAATCCTACATGCATGCTATGTTTTACAGCTAACCTATTTTTATGTAGAATAATATATTGTTCTAGCTTGGACATCAAGCAGTGTTGGATCTTAAGGGTGATTTTTTTGTAGATTATTCATATGTTTCCTTTAAAGTCTTTATTGGTTATATTAAATAATTCTTCTATGATATCAAATTCTCCCAAAATATAGTATTGTAATTATTTTTACATTTTATGAAGTTTACTATGATAAATATCTTCATGGGAAAACATTGATTAAAAATTACCTCTTAAGTAAAAGTATAAAATATGTTCTCATCTAGCATTATATGTTGTTGTATCACATGATATTAATGGATTCTTGCATAATTATTATCCATTTATGCATGATATGTTGTCTATTTTTTACTAACCCAACTTCACAAATAGAAAAAAAAATCTTTATTTGACATTCGCTTAAGTGCTATCAAATATAGTATTTCCAATATGACATTATCTAAATTAGAGTACTTATTTATAATTAAATGTTTTAGAAAAAATTTTTATAAATTAGTGAATGAATTCATCAAATAAATTTTAAAACACAATGGATTAGTTTAGAATACATTTTATACATGTACAAAATCATCCATTAAATATATTTTAGGATAAAATTATCGTAGTCCAAAATGTGTTTTAAAAAATATAACAAAAATAACTCTAATTATTTATTAAACTAAATGTTTTACCAAATTAATATTTAAAAATCCTAGTATTTGTGAACAAAATACAAACAAGGGATTTTATCATGAAAATAACACAAATTATGCCAAAAGTGATAGGAAATATTGTGATTTTTTTATTAACCAGAATCAACTGATAAATATTCATGATAATACTATCTTGATTGAAAAGATCGTTATAAAAAATCATCAACAATATATATAGAAAATTTATAAAAAAATATTTAATTAATTACCGATTACATTATTAGGTAACATATATAAATATCATGAAAACATATGCTAGGTGATGATGCATTACAAAATTTTTGCACTAGAGTAAACATAAAAAAATGAGATCAATGATAAAGTTTAATTATAATAATAAGGAGGAAGAAATCCTGTTAATGAACAAAATAAACAGGGAAAACATAAAAAAAGTAAAATATAATGAATAAAAAAATATGGCATAACACCATATAAGATTCTAGTTTTGTACATGCCCCATTTTATTTTCTCATAGTAGATGAGGAATGAGATAATTGAAGCTCAATATAAGGAATTTCTTGAGATATTTGGGGGGATCCATTTGTTTAATGATGTCTGACACTAAATTCATTATTGATATAATTTCTAACAAAAATATGTTAGAGTATCTATATATAATATCCTTATGTGATGGGTGATTCACATTTTTTCAATGATAAATATTTCCAATTTTGTGAGATACGGGGAAGCTTTTCCATCTCATGAACAATTGGGTCACACACTTTTGGGAAGATATGTGTTTTCTCGGGTGTAAGTGTTTAATTGATTCATATAGATATGTTTTAAATTTTTCCATTAGATTTGTTTAATCCAATACATGTTTCATTTCATCTCGTAATGTGACTAGTGAAATTGTGACTTGAAATTTATAAATTCATTCTTGAAAAAGTATGTAAATATATTTTTCAAGAAGAATTCCTGATACTTGAGATGGTAGAACAATGAAAAGACCCATTATAATTAGGGGAACTTCCCTAGACACATGGACGAAGTTGATTGATGTGAATTAAAGAAAGATAATATTCTATGTTGGTGATGAACAATTCACTTTTTATCTAATGAGGGTTTTGAATACTGAGTTAAATAATGAGTAACACCATTGTATGTATGCTATAAAAATGTATTTATACACTATGAGTTTATCAAATACAGAATAGGAGAATAAAATGAATCTCATTGAAGACATTTTGGGAAATCAAGGGAGAACACACCATCTTAAATAATTAATAACAATAGGAAGAACAAAGAGTAGAGATAAATTATCAATGGGAATTAACCAATTGATAATCCCCCTAATTAAGAATTCATAAATTTTAATCATATGAATATACATATTAGTTTAGGTTATATATTTCTGGGATATTAATATAATACTATGGTGACCAACAAAATATATTTTTTAATAGTTAAAGGGTAATAAATCATTAATTCTATTGGAATATTAAGACAAATGATATCTTAATGAATTTAAAATGTCAAAGGAATTATCTTAAATTTCTGTATTACAAATGTTTTTTTTTGATGTTAGAAAAAACGGATGCATCACATTTAATGAATACTCAAAACTCTGTTAAAAAAGGTTTTAAATAAGAAATTTTTGATACTTGTCAACAATGTAATCATTTATTCCTATTATGAATTTGAAAAGTTATACAACATTCAAGTCATTCTAAATAAAATTGTCTTGAAAATCATGAAAAATTATAAAAAATGATTTGATTCATATAATGGAAAATAATTGAATAATAAGAATGTGTGGATTAATTCATTCTAAACAAACCCACATATAAGGATCACACCCCACTGTTGTTCATGTATAATATTGATTGATTGGTTTACTATTCGTGATTAATATTTCATTCTTGGTGGCTATTTTGTATAACAATAAATATCATGGGATGAATATAATTAATAAAATGTGAGATTTAAAATTCCATATGAAAATTTTCCCAACTATAACATCTGTTTTTTGGATTCATTAATTCATATGATACATTATAATGGTGTATGGATCATATATTCGAGGATATGTCCTAATGGTTTCATGGGATACTTAATTATTATTTATTAGTTTAGAGGAGATCATTCAACATAAGACTCAATAACCTTGATATGGAACATAATTAGATGTTACAAAAGTTTCTTTTTGTAACATCCAGTTACCTTTATATGTTATGTTTTCTTTTTCTATATGATAACTTATAGTTTTTAAAATCCTTAGATACGTTTTCCTAGGTTTAATGTAGGTTGTATAACAGATACACGATATGTACCTAAGGTGCAAGTCATGTACTAGTTTCTTGATTGATGTTGTGAATGGGGGATCATAGTGTGAGAAGGCACTGAGTAGGTACATGTTGTGTACCTGAGGTACAAGTCATGTATGGGTTAAATAGTATATTTTTTTACCTATGGTGAATCGTTTTTCAGCGTAGCTTATCCATCATGGACTACACGTCATGTCCATGGGGTACACATCATGACCCGACTCGTTCCTAGGTCTAAGTCATTCATTATTCTTTTTTGCTCAGCCTTTTTCCTCCTGAACCTCTTGGCACCCAACACTAAACTGCTCCTAGGTGTTTTTTTGATGCGTATCACCTTTCAGATTGATCTGATATGCTTTTATTTGTATTTATTCTATAGTGAATCTCTTCGGGTAAGTGTTCTCTCTGATTATTCATTGAGATTCATCATGATAGCGCCCTAGCATTGCATTATCAGAACCATTTATCCAAGTTAGTTGTTACCTTTTTTCCTCATCTAGGTCAGTTTTGAGATATTTTCTCAAAGACATTCCATGGTTAGTTTTGGTACCAAAGATGTTCATTTTTAAGGGCCTTTATTGATGAAATTGTTAAGTTTCCTTGCTTTTGTATTCCGTTCTGGGCATGTCCGACCCAAAATTTGAGGTGGGTGGTTCTATCTCTAGTATATGATAAGGAGTCCGATTTCTATTTCTTAATAAAATTATTTTTGAAATTGACATGACTGTTGTGTCTATTGAAAAATGGTTTTGAAAGAAAAATGGTTTTCCCTGGATTTTGATAAATGGATTATGAATGGTTTTTAATGGTTTTCAAAGAATTGAAATTAGTCTATGAAAGAGAACACATGGGTTGCATTGGGTACAGAGGTGGAAATTTTATCTTGAGGCCATCATTCATTATTGTTATTATCAAGGTGGATTATCTTGGGGGTTTCCTTTATTCCCTAGGACAATTGTTCTATGAGGCCAATATAGACATTCTATGGGGATTACTTTGGCGGTTTTCCTTTGCTTCTTAGTCCTGTTTTTCTAGGATCAGTTTTATACACATGATTATTTTGGTACGAGTAGTCTACTACCGAGACCTGTAGTATTCCTTGATGATGTGATACTTGGGCTTATTTTTTTATATTGCTTGATATATGAGTTAGCCTTGATAGACATGTTTATGCTTGTGTAAAAGGATATGGAAAATATTTTTTGAAACTGATATACCTACTATTTTTAGAACATAAGAAAATAGAATATTTTCCATTCTTTCTATAAAACTGATTTACTGCTTAACATGCCATGTTTTAAATTTTAAATATGAAAACATGAATTCCTATAGAGGTATGTGATATAGAACACCTAGGTGGGATCCTACTAAGCCTGTTAGCTCACACCCTACTCACTTTTTTGGTGGTGCATATACCTTTCTTTGTCTTCTATTGTAGGGAATGGAAAGGTTTTGTAGTGAGGACGTGTGGTTCATGCCAGCTTGGATGGGTAGATGGTGGTGATATGGATGGAACACGTCCATGCCATCATTGGACTAGCTATTTTGTTTGCATTCCCATGTATCCAAACTAGTCTTTTGGAGTTTTTAGTTATTTTTCAGCTGTTCTGTTTCTATTGTTTTCCTTATAGTTTTGGCATATATATTTGTCATTCTTCCACAATTTCTTCTTTTTTCTATTTATATATATATATTGTGGTCATTCAGGTTGGGAGAAATTGTTCCCTCAGTTTATTTCCATCAATGCATGGGTGTTTGTCGCCAGACCATGGGGATCAGGAATTTCCTTTAGGTATGTGGTGGATCTGGTCAGGTGATCGGTTTCAGCAGAACCTAGGTTGGTTCATTACAGTTTGGTATCAAATGGGAGGCATATCCTCATGAATAGTTTTCTTGGGACGTCTCTTAGACTGGAGATTGGTCTGTCGGGACATGTAATGTATGTTGCGATAAGTTCATGACTATCTCTTATCGTAACGAGACCCATGTTACTATGTGATGTTGGGATATGTGTCTCTATTGTTGATTTTTTTTCTAAAAAATCATGATTTTTTCTTATGGGTTTTCTAGTTTCAACTTAGATTTTTTCAGTGTCTAATCGTTCTTATATTTCGGTGTGCAACATTATTCTTCTAAGATGTGTTCTATATGTTCCTTAGAAAGGTGCAGCTGGGGATCCTCAAGGGAATCCACCTATGGATCAGAATCTCACCAAGGTGATCGTACAAGCAGTCTGTGATGTTGGTCAAGATGTTCCACATGTTCAGAATTATATGGTTGTAGTACAATTAGAAGCTATAGGGGAAAGAGACCAATCGTGGGAGTTCTTGCACAGGAAGCCATTATGCTTTAAACAAACGACTGGACGTTAAGAGGCCGATGATTGGATGGAAAAGATCAATCAAATCTTCAAATTCTTGGAGATGCCTGAGAATATCAAGGTGAAGTGTGTAGTGTTCATACTCGATTGATCCGACAAGCGTTGGAGGGACTCTATAGTCCAGGAAAAATGCATGTGGGCTAGGATTGGAAGGGATTCAAAACCCTATTATTTTTTTCTGTTTTTTACGATGTGTCTGATGTTGGAAAAATATCTGGATTTCCTATCATTTCATAGGGGAGAATGTTCATTGTCGGTAAGAACCAACTAGTTGCTGAGCTTGTCTATTTTTTCTCAAGACATGGTAATGAATTACCAGCTGAAGGTACAGATGTACTTATATGGTTTGAGACCGGCCTTTAGTTGGAAAGTGTTCATGTTGAAGCATTATACCCATGAGAAAAATAGTGCACAGAGAAATGATTGAAGAGATGGACATGAGAAGAAAGGTCGACTTTACAACCTCTTCTATTCCAAATGTTGATAACATCGGTGGCATGCATGGGAAGAAGATGAAATGCTAGGATCATTGCACAAGTGGTGGAGGTGGGTATCAGGAGTGAGCCTCCACTACACCATCGTTTGGAGCTGGTAGTGTGCCTATAACTTAATTCTAGTGTGGAAATGAGGAGCACACTTGATGTTCATGTCCTATTCCCAGGAAGACGTGCAATAACTATGGATGTGTTGGTAAAAAACAACATTTCTATCAATCTATGAATATTCCTCATTATGTTCAGGGTTCATCATCTTTAAAGGCTACTGTGGTGCAGTCAGAAGCTTAAATTACTATCGGGTTCCAGCAACAAGACTCAAGAGTGAATCATTTACATGTAGTAGATGAGTTTATAATTGAAGTTGATATTGTTTTGTAAATTTTTAGAGGTATGCTCTTTATTACAGCTTCAGTAGCTACTACTTTGTTCGATACTGGTGCCTACAACTCATTTATATCCGTATGTTTTTATGATATCCTTATACATGCATAAAAAGTTATTCCCTTTAAATTGGAATTAGAGACTTGTATTGGAAAAAGGAAATAACAGGGGTTCTGGTTTGATTATTGTTCATTCATGATAGTTGACACAGAGTTGGTCTAGGATTTTCTCATTCTTGATCTAGATATTTTTTACATCATCATCACTACAGATTGTCTTGCCGCTCATTAAGATGAGGTTGATTGTTATAATCAGAATGTTTTATTTCATGATGCTGATTGGAGCTCTCATGTGTATCAGGGGGAGTGAAAACTGAGGTCAGGTTATACCGGACCATCCCTCCCAGAGTCCAAGAGTTTGTTAGTTGTTGTTTCATTTGAGACCAATTACAATTATTCTATTGAGGGTCTTCCTATTGTTGTTTGAGACTTTCTTGACATTTTCCTAGAATAATTCTATGTTATTCCTCTGTAGAGAGAGGTAGAGTTTATAATTTACCTTTTTATAGGTATATAGATGATATCGATGACATCTTATCATATGGAACAAGTGGAGTTGAAAGGGATCAAGATTCAATTGGATGACCTGTTAGAGAAAGGCTTCATTCAAAAAAGTGTTTCTACTTGGGTAGACACTGCGCTCTTTTAAAATAAAGAATATGGTTCACTTCGATTATTTTCAGACTATCGGATGATAAACGGGTAACAGTTAATAAAAAATATCATTTTCCTCAAGTGGATGATGTGCTTGATCATTTAATGGGAGAAACATGGTTTTTGAAGACCGATCTTCAGTCAGGTTATCATCTACTCAGAGTTCGGGAGTCTGATATACCAATGATGACCATCAGGAGTAGGTATGACCATTATTAATATCTTGTGATTCCTTTTGGTCTGACTAATTCTCTGAATGTTTTTATGGCCTTTATGAATCGGATATTCCACCAATATATTGACACTATTGTGGTAGTGTTCATGGATGATATCATGGTTTATTCACTATCTGAGCATTTTCACGAGCACCATTTTAGATTGATCATGGATATTCTGAGAAATCACCGTCATTATGGACATCTTTAAAAATGCAGTTCCAAGATTTGATAAGTTAATTTCATGGGGCCTAGAATTTCTGAGCTTGGATTATCAGTTTATCTAGAAAAGGTAAAAGTTGTTTCTCCGGGAAGGAACCAAAAAATATCTTTGAGATACGAAGCTTCTCGGGGTTTTCTATATACCACCAACCTTTCTTCAAGGATTTATCGAAGCTGGAATCAGCTTTTCCTTCTCTTTCCATGAATTAAGTGATATTTTCATGTGATGTGAAGTGTCACTGTTCTTTCGATGAACTGAAATGACTTTTGACATTGGCACCTATTCTGATCTTACCTGATCCTGGTAAAGGGTATGTGGTGTTTTGTAATGCATATGGTGCTAGTTTGGGATGTGTATTGATGTAGAATGATCAAGTGGTTAATTATGGTTGTCGTTATCTCCGACCACATGAAAAAACCTACCCCACACATGATTTAGAGCATGATTATGCACTTAAATGTTGGCACCACTATCTCTTTGTGGAGAAGTTCACAGTCTTCTCTGATCATAAGAGTTTGAGATATATATTTTCCAAAAAATTAATGATTCTCAAATAGAGGTGATGGATATAATACCTTCAAATTTTTTACTTCGAATTGCTTATACCCCAATGAAAGGGAATGTTGTTTCAAACACATTAAGGAAAAAGTTTCCATCACAAGAAATTCTATAATCAAAGAAATAGTGGAATCTTATGGGGATTTTTGCGCAGTTGAACTTGGATGCTCATGAGGGTGTTTTAGGGATGGTTCTGACATATTTCCAGTAATCATTATCTCTCTTGGAGTCTATATTGAAAAGTAAGTAGTAGGATGATGAGTTTTAGAAGATTCGGGAAAACCATTATGGTGGGGAGGGAGTTCTTAGTTTTTCTGTTTCTTTAGATGGAATACTTTACTACAGAAATAATGTTGTCATCCCAACATCTGTGAGATGTTTATTTTTAAAAAATTGGGTACAACCGCGAAAGAAGCACACACACAAGGAAGAAAATTACATGTAAATCGCAAGCCCGTGGACTTGACCCCGCAACCAGCCCCTCACCCCCATGCCCTTACCACCCCACCACCAACAGTGGGGCTAGATGTTTTTTTTTGTTTGACTATAATTTCTCTTCATCGTACATTCCTAAAGGCACTACAAATATGTATCACAATATGAGAAGATGGTTATGGATACCGAGTATGAATTGTGACATTGAAAATTATGGGTCCCATTGTTACACCTTTCAATAGATAAAAGTAGATCACTTAAAGCCCTATGGTTTTCTTCATCCATTACCAATGCCATTTTGAAAGTGGGATGAGTTGTCCATGGATTTTTTTGTCAGGTTACCATGGCTTCCTTGATGGAAAAATTATATTTAGGTGGTTCTTCATTATTTTAAGAAGTTTTTTCACATCATTCCTATTAAAGACACCACAAATATTAATGATTTGGGTAAGCTATATGTGCAAGAGATCATGAGGTTATATGGGAGTCATTATAGAGTTGTTTGATATAGGGATAATTGGTTTAACTAATGTTTCTGGAGGATTATTCAAGAGGAAATGGGAACTAAATTCAAGTTGAGCATATCATTCCATCAAAAAAAATTGGTCAAATAGACCATGTAATTTAGATCCTACGTGATATTCTTTGTTCCGAAATGTTGGATTTCAGTGAGTCATTGTACATCCGTCTGGGACTGGTTGATTTTTTTTACAACAACAGTTACCAAACATCAATCAAAATTGATCCTTTTGAGGCATTGTATGGTCACATGTGCAAATCACCTCTTTTTGGGGAAGAGAGGGGAGAAGTAAATTTGGTTGGAGCATGTGTGATTCAGGAGATGTCGGAAATGATTAAGGAGGTTAGATTACATCTGGTTATAGCCCAGAGTCGAATGAAAACATATGAAGATTTATAGTTTTGTCATTTGGGGTTTTTTGTTGGGTACTAGGTTTTCAGGAACGTTTCTCCTCGTTTGGGTGATCGTCATCTCGGAAAACAGGGAATGTTGGCTCCGTGATATATTGGACCATTTGATATCACTGAACTACTTGGGTAGGTTGATTATTATTTAGTATTTTTAGGTCAGTTGATAGGAATTCATGATTTCTTCCATATATCATTGCTCTGAAAGTATCACCCTGAACCCGATCATGTTCTAGGTTGGGAAGAAATTGAGCTAGAACCGAATGCTTGTGTTTTAGAGAAACCAGTTGAGATCATTGATTCTAAGATGAATGTCTTGCGTGTGAAGTTGATTTTCTTTGTTAGAGTTATATGGAAACAAGGATCAAATTATCATCAAACATGGGAACATGAGTCCTTGATGAGGAAGCACTGGCATCATCTTTTTCTAGGGAGTACATCTTCCACATGACTTCCCAGGGATAGAGAGTCCTTATGTTGGGGAGATTGTGATGTCATGTTACATTGATCAGGTATGTTTTAATTTTTTTCTATGTTCCCTTATGGTTTTTAAATTCTTAGATATGATTTTCTTGGTTTACTATAGGATGCATAACATTTACACGTCGTGTACTAGTAGTTGGTTTGAAGTTGTGAATAAGGGATCACAATGTTAGAATGTACTGAGTAAGTACATATCATGTACCTATGGTACATGTCATGTAGGGGTTAAACTGTGTAATGTTTTACTTAAGGCGGCGAGTATTACAGCCTAACTTATTCTGCGTGGACTAAATGTTTTGACCAAGAGGTACATGTTGTGACCCGGCCCCTGCTCAGGTTTAAGTCACAAATATTTCTTTTTCTCTCAACATTTTCTCTCCCTAACCTCATGGATATCAACCATAAACTTCTCCTAGGAATGTTTTAGAGGATTCTCACCTTGGAAATCTATCTAATCATATCTAGTTCATCGTTACTTCTACGATGCGTCTCTCTGGGTAACTGTTATATCTGATTCGTCCTATTGATTGATTGTGATGGAACCCTATACCTGTATTATTGGATCTGATAATCCATGTTGTATGTTTTTTATTTTCCCCATCTAGATCTATTGTGAGATATTGTCTCAAATTCCATTCCTTAGATAGTTGTGGTACATCAGATTTTCATTCTTGAGGGCCTTTGTTGACGGTGTTGTTGGGTTTTATTGGTTGTGGATTCCATTGTGGGTGTGTGAGACCCAAACATTGAAGTAAGTGGTTCCATATTTATCCTATGATAATGAGCCCAATTTCTATTTTTTAATAAATTTATTTATGAAATTTGTATGATTGTTGTTTTTGTTGAAAATGTGGTTTGAAAGAAAAATGTTTTTCTTTGGATTTTGATAAATGGATTGTAAATTATTTTGAATGGTTTCCAAATAACTAAAATGGGTTTGTGAAAAAAGATCACATGGGTTACCTAGGGTACATAGGTGGAAGGTTTCTCATGTGGACATCATTTATTGTTGTTATTATCATGGAGTTTTATCTTGGGGTTTTTCTCTAATCCCTTGGACTGTTGTTCTAAGATACTGATATTGACATTTTTTGGGGACTACTCTTGGGATTTTCTTTTCTTTTTAGACCAATTATTCTAGGATCTATTTTTTGCACCTAATTATATTGGTATGATTAGTATACATCCATGTCTGGTCATTTTCCTTGGTGTTGTGATATATGTGATTCTTTTTTTTATTTCACATCTTTCGTGGTTATTTTTCAAAAACATGTCTATTCTTGTTTAAACATGTTACAAAAAATATGATTTTAAACCGATATACCAGCTTCTGTTTAGAACTATGGAAAAGGGAAGGTGGATAATTCTTTCTATAAAACATCTTTTCTGCTTATCATTACATATTTAAAATTTAAATAAGAATACATGAAATATTATACAGAGACATTCTATGGAACAACTGGGTGGTATACTACTGATCCTATTATATCACACCCTGCATACTTATTCGGTGGTGCATAGACCTTTTTTTTTGTCTTCCATTGAAGGGAAAGGAAAGGCATCGTAGTGAGTCAGTGAGGTTCATGTCATCTTGGATGGGTAGCTAGTGGTGAGATGGTTGGAGTTCATCCATTCCACCATTGGAGTAGCTGTTTGGTTTCGAGTCTCTTGTTGTTAGACTTTTCTTTTGGAGTTTTAGCTACTTTTTTAGTTGTTCTGTTTACACTATTTTCCATACAGTTATGGAATATATATTTTTTGGTCTTCCACTATTTCTTATTTGATCTATATATATGTTTTGTGGTCATTCAGGTTGGGTGAAATAATTCCCTCAGTTATGTCATTTCATTCTTGAGTTCTTGTCTCTAGCCCATGGGGATCAGGAACACCCTTCGGGCATGTGACAGATCAGGTCGGGTACATTGTTTCAAGGGAACAAGTGTCGGTTCATTACACTTTTTATGAATTGTGAAAAGTGAATTTTCATAGAAAAAAATAAATTTTCCATATTTTTTAGTTAATAATTATTGAATTTATGATAAACTAATGGGGAAAATCATTATAAAATAACTTCCATTGCCAACTACTATAAGTAGGATAAAAATATATGTTGAAAAAATATGAATTTATATCTAATTAATGAAATATTTCTCCCATATAACATTACTACTCTCACAATTACAATCAATGGAATTTCTAAATTTATTTGATCTTGTAGGAAGAGAATCCTTAAACACACTAAAATGAAACATAGTATTTTCCTCAAATTTATATCAACTTATTATGAGAAAAAAAATGATTTATGGTTCTATATATGGAAATATGCCATTGTAATATCTATTGGGTATTGGTTTGATGATTTTTTTCAATTATCTTAAAATGAATGATAAACTATAACATATACTAAAATCAACTATATTTACATAGTGAATGACATTTCGATGGAAGATTTTTTTTAATTTCCTGACCATATCATGTATTCCCTAATTTAATTTTTATATAGATCATGATACCTTGATATACTTATTTAAAATAAATGGCATAATTTCATGCCTAATATGGTTGATAGTCATATTGTAATAGTTTAACAACTTCATCAAGGATACTATATGTGTAGAAAACATGGTTGCTGACTAATTATCAAGGTTTATATTGATTAATGTACATGAGTGATAGAAAATTTAAATTCATGATGTTTTTAGGATGAATTAAAATTTTCATGCTGGCTTTCAATATCATCATTAGTTTTTCATCCTTAAAAACAGGTTGATAAATTAAAATATATATCATTTTAAAAAATACATTCAACAAAAAATGTTATTAGTGTAAAAGATTAATATTATTGTAATAGTACTTTTATTGATAATAATATCAAGTCAAAATTATTCTCCTTCATGTGATCCAAACTAATGTGAGGGTCATTATAAATTTTTTTCATTCCTAAAAAGTAAATACATGATAGACCTATTAAAAATATATATAATATATTAAATTAAATGAAAACATAATATTTTTTTAGAAATGAAAAATGTGAATTAAAAAGGACCTACAAGTTAAAGACCTAAGAATGTGATGAATTACAAGGGAATACACATGGATGATGTTAGTAATGTATCATGGTAGTGAATTTTCACTAGAATATTTGTTTTATTTTTTATATTATGATTGGTTATCATAATAATTATTTTATAAAGTTTTTGATAGGAATTTTAGTGGAAGTTTTTTCTTGGAGTTGAGTTAAAAATCCTAGAGATGAATTATAGATTTCTGGTTTTTATAAAATTTTGAAAAGTGCTAAATAAGTCATGTGTTTCTGGGAGATTCACTATAATGCATAACATATTTTAGATGGTATATATGTTATTCATATTGATATATAAGATATCATATTTTAGAGGAATGATATATGTTTAATTTTATTTGTTGAAAAGTGGAAATGGAAAGAACACATTGTCGTATGTAATATATTTGAAGTATAGAAAGTATTTTCATGAAAAAAAGTAATATACGATATGTGATATATATGATTATATAGAGGTAACTTTTTTAAATTATTATAAATATTTTGGTACATATGATCTTTTATAAAGTTCAATTGGTTTTTTGTAGCATATGTAATTTTTTTCTAAGGAATGAAAAGTTCTTTTTTTAATGATTACAAAAATTTCTGAAAAATTACACAATATACATAAAAAGATTATATGAATATTTAATGTTTATCCATTTGATAAATTTTATATTTATAGAATAATTATATAGATGAATAATTATATTAGATGATTCATCTCAATTTATTGATTCAAAAATATCATAATGATTTATCATTTTATTTATGATTCTATTTGAAATTATTTGTGGGAAAATGATATGTCATGGAGAATATGGAGGTTCCATAATCATGCATATCGATAAATAAGAATAAAAATTTAATCTATGTATCAATGTAAATGTAATAATAATTAATTCTAAAAATCTCTAAATAATTATTCTCATGTTTCAAATATATGTACATGAAAATAATTAATTGAGTTCAAATATTATAAAATAAATACAAAATTTTATAAACTAGTTTAAATAATAAAATATGTGTATTTTTTGTAATTATGTTTAGGATCATAGTGATGAATACCCATGTGGTTAGTTGTAATGAAAATATATTGAGGATCCAGGAAAATAATCAATGTGATTAGTTCAAGAGAGAAGATAATGAGAATAATTTTCATAAAATTAGTTGAAAAAAATATTATGGAATTATTTGAATAATATATATATTTTTTTTGTAATTTCCCTATCTATTATTTTTTTTCGTAATTACTAGGTTATTCTATAAATAATAAATAAATAAGACTTTTTGAGATTAAGAAATGAATATATTACATAAAATATGTATGAATTATCTTCTAAATATAATATTGATATCGAGTTCAAGAATAGAAATATGTTTTATCAATCTAAATATTATCAGAATAGAGATATTAATGATGATGAATCATGTATGAAGTTGAATATTCATAATACATGAGGGATATATTTTTATGATTTTAAGAATCCCTGATCTTATTGGCGATCCTCTAAGTTCTGGTTTCATTTTTTTGTTGTAGTATAGTAGGTGTTAATATAATGAATAAATAGGTGATTGAACATTCATATGATAGCTATTGAAATATATTATTATTTTATTAATAAAATTATATTTCTAGACACTAATCATAAAAAATTGTTTCATAAACATTGAGGGATAACAATTTAAGAATCCTATATTCATTATCTCTCATCATTTACCTTCCTTATACGGGTGAGGGATAGATTACTGGAGTGGATAATAATCTTAAAATCTTTCAATGGTTTATTTTTAAATAATTGGAAATTTTAAAGGAAATTAAAAACAATTTAATCACCCATTTTAAGTGTTAGACAAATAATTACCAAGGATTTTAAATTTGTATAAGGGGAATCTTAGGTTCCCTTTGAGTGACACTTTTAATGTAGAAATTAAAGATGGATAATAAGAAATATATCAAAAATAGTGTTTCTTCAACACCGAATGACCTAAATTTTCATGGTCATTGTAATATTATGAATCCTTATCTTGTTTCTATTATCAAATAAATTATTTATTCCTTTAAAATTACATTTACACTTTTTAATTGATATTGTACTTTGATAATTAAATATAAACGGAATTTAGAGATTGATTGAAAAAAGAGGAATGTAATTCGAATGTACATATATAAGAGTGTTTACAAAAATGTGATAAAAAAAACTACTAAAGAGACATGTGATATTCTAGGGAATGTTTTTTAATGTTATTTCAAAGAGATATACTAAATGATACATATTTAGAGAGTAATGTATGATGGTATTAGAATGGATTATAATTATACTATTGATGAATATTATGACAACCCTTCTCTCTATTTCAAAATAATACATGATTTATTACATAATATTACACTTAATCCATTCGAATAAATTTTTATATCTAGTTTAGTTTTAAATTAAGTACATTAATTAATAATTTCAAATATAAAATAGAAAAAATTTCTTAAAAACCTTCTTTACATGATCAAATTATTCCATCGCACTTAACAGTAAATGGGACATCCTCAAGACATGAATAAGAAATGGATTATTTGTAATGATTTTTAAGGGAATAAAAAAGTAATAAGAAGAAGAAATTAATAAATTTTAGAAAATATGCTTAAAAATGGGAATAAATGTGTGACAATAATAAACAGGAACAATGAGGCATGATATATCATGATAACATAAAGGTGATATGGGAAATGTATCATGAAATTAAAAAATTGAATTATAAACATAGGTCAAGTGTCACTATGAAGAAATCATGATGGAAAAATTCCCCTTAATGAATAAGGTTCACTCCCTATGAAAACATGGTGTCTCATGAGACTAAACATTACCCAATGCATTTGAGTGCTAAATAATTCAGGGCACACCTGTCACATTCATTTTATTTTCATGCTTATGTGTCCCACATAACTCATACAACATGGATTCATTCTTAATCCTATTTTATTCCACCATAATAGAGTGTGAAATATATACTTGTACATCCTATATAAAATATTTATATTTGTATAAAAGTGAACACTCTTGATATTAAATGAGTATGGTATTAACCACACAATTGTTTTGAAAGATAATTCACGGTGAAATTTCAGTGGCATAATGACATCATAAAAAATTCATAAAATGGGTTGATGAGAGAGAAAATAGACTCCTAATATTTTTGAATAAAATGGAAAGTAATATAGACATGGAAATAGATACCCCAAAATTTTAAATTGGAAATAGAAGGCATAAGATTATAAATAAACTTGAATAAATAAGAGAATGTGAGGATCCTTTACTTATGTGTGTGATAAAAAATGCATGTGATGAGATTATTGAGACCATAGGGGAACCTTGGGAGGAAAATAGAGAGGTTAAGGCATATTAAGGATGTTCTCCAAAGATATGGAGTAATGGTAAATGTTATATTGGGTGTATTTATATAGGAAAAGAGTGCGGAAGTATTTATTAGTTCATAAACATAGGTTTTGGACTCATTATATTAAAATAAGTGAAATAAATAACCATACAATGGTTTCTTAAATTGGTTTCAGACAAAGGGGGGTGGTTTTCATTATTATATATGGAAAATAGAGATATTAATTAAATAATACCTTTGCTGATGTGAAAGTGAGTCATAGTCTAAAATAAATGATTTTAAAATGCTAAAATATATTAATGGTTTTTGGGGATTCATAAAGGCATTGAAATTTTTTTCAAATGAACAAAAAATCATATTTTCATAAATGGGGATACAATTATTTTTTCGTGGATACCCTTTATAATATTTATCACAATGATTTTTTTCATTAGGATGTTATAAAAAAAATTTATATTTATATAGTATTTAATGTTTACCCTGAAATTTTATTATCTCATCAATTCTCATGGTTCCCCACATCAATTATTCAATGTTATGGTTCCTCAAAATCCCTTTTACCAGTTTCATTATGTTATTTCATAGAACATTGTATCTAAAATATACTCTAAATAGTAGAGATAATTCTCCAAACTTACCACCTATGGATTGATTATAATTGAGGGTCATGGTATGTACTTTCTCAAGAGGGATACATGGAATAAATCATACACATAAGATAGGTTAGGTTGGAGTGCTAGTTGATAGGCAACCGATCTTATGTGATCAAGGATCTCAAAGGGAATGATGTATCTTTCACTTAGCTTTCCATTATTTTATAATATGGTGACGTTATTTTATAGAAATATGCGGAGGAATACGATGTATCCACAATCAAACTACATGTATCACCGAAAATTTTAAAAATTACTCTTTTGTCAAGAATGACTAGCCATGATGGGTTTTAGAATGCTCTCGAACCTTTCTGTTATTTCCTCGATCTTTTCTTGACCTATAATTTTTCATTCACCAACATAATCACATTCATGAAAGTGTTCAGAACCTGTTCATATAAAGGTATTAATAGGGATCCATTTTGATGGTTGAGTAGAAACTATTAATTAATGAGAACATGATTAGACAAATATGTTGATACTGTCATCCTTTGAAGTCGATTGGGAAAGCTTTCTATATTTCCACAAGTGTCTACAAATTATGATCATTTTTGGAATAAGTTTGAGTAAAATCAAATGTTATAAATTTATACTTAGTATTTATAGTATGTTGAATACTCTTCCAAAACATAATGGTAAATCTTGGATCATGATCAGATATAATCGATACTGGTGTTTCTCAAAGCCTCACCACTTCTATATTATATAACCATGTATGTTGATCGAGTAAGAAATCCTATTGAATTGAAATAAAGTGTGCAGTATCTTTAAGATGATCCACCATAACCCAAATAACTTTATTTCTTCTTTATGTCATTGTTAAACTAGTGTCCATGGTGTTGATTTACCCTTTCTTTGTATTTGCGGGTAAGGGTTGCATCATACCCTTAGACTTTTATCTTTCATCATTCTCTTTCTGACATTATAGGATCTTTAATGTATTCTTTGCGAACTCCTTCTTCATATTTTCCCAACTATAGTGTTCTCAAATATCTCAATACATATTTGTTCTTCCAGAATGGATAGATAATGTTTAAATATTTTCATCATCAAACAAATTATTCTTTAATTCAAGATTTGATGGTACACATAGTCATGAACGAAATCTTACAAATCCTTTTTCATTGATGTTGAAATATAATTATTTCCCATATCTTATAGATTCCACATTTTTCTGTATTACCACATATTCTCTTTGATCATCCTTTATATTTTCTAAGAGAGACATTTGAGAAATCATTTGTGATATGGTTGATGATGTTCGTTCCTTTATGATTCTGATGTCCATCCTCTTCATGTAAAATAAGATCTGACCCTTCTCAATACCAATAAATGATAAAGTTGCTAGTTCCTTTCTACATAGATAATCTTAAACTTTATTAACTTCCCTAGGATGGTAGTGGATATAGTATTGATAGTACTTGATTATCTATGACCACATTCGTTGATGCATATTCATCTCTTTTTGTGTGAATATTTAATTTGGGATTTTATGATCCACATATATTTCACACTTCTCCCTAAATAGATAATGTCAAAATAAATTCAAATTGAAGATAAATGGATCCAACTCTAAATCATGATTTGGGTAGTTCTGTTTATGAACACTCAACTTCCTTGAATAATATTATAACACTTATTCATTCGTTATAATCCAACATCCAAATCCGTTCTTCGAAGCATCGCTGAATACAATTAAAATTTCTCCACATGTGGGTTGTGTGAGTACATGTGTATTGTAAAGAATATTTTTGAACTCCATGAAGTTAACTTCACAATAATAATTCCTTGGAAACTTGACTACATTCTGAGTTATCTTGGTTAGAGGGTTTGACAATCGTGAGTAATTTCTCAAAAAACGATAATAATACCAAGCTAATCAAAGGAATTCTTTGATATTCATCAACGATGTTAGCCTAAAAAATCCTTTAATTTCATATATCATTTAAGGGGTCAATTATATCCCCATAATTGTGATTATATTCCACATGAATGAGTATTCTTTCAATAATAACTCAAATTTTATATACATGTCAAAAATTATTCTCCTTTCTTGAGGACCTTTTAAATGTTCTCAGACAGTTCTCATTCTTCTTATTGCTTTAAAATAATATAGGAATATAATATATAATTTCTACCATAAATCTTTCAAGGTAATATCTAAAGAATATATTAATCAATTCCATGAACATTGATGGATCATTAGTGAGTCTGAATGGATTTACTATAAACTCATAGTGCCCGTACCATGTTAGAAAAGTAGTCTCGGGGAAATCCTCCTTCATCACCCCAAAACAGTAATATTCGGACAAAAAATCCACCATAGAGAAGTATTTTTCTCCATGTATCTGATTTAAAATGTAATTGATCTATCTTAGAGGATACCAGTTCTTTATCATGATCTTGTTGAGCTCACGATAATCAATGAAAAGGTGGATACACCCATCCTTCTTCTTAACGAATAAGACGGGTGCACCCCATGGTGAAGAACTTTTCCATATGAATCCTATATCTATATTCCACTATATTTGTTTCATCAACTCCTCAAGATTAACAAAAACTATTATATATTATGTCTTGGATAATTGAAATTTTCTGGGTGTAATCTCGATTGAAAATTAAACCTTAGACTATGAGGAAGACCAGAAAATTATGCAGGAAACACATCAGTGTATTCCATCACAATGTTCATGTATTGAAGGATGATATTTTTCTTTAGGCTCAATAATTTGAGCAATATACTATTTCTCATAAGAAAAATAATATAAATTCATGAGATGTTGGTGCTAAAAAATCTTCCACATACTTGAAATAATATTGACTAAAAGAATGATTCGCAATAAGAAGAATGATTTCCTTCTCATGGAAATTTATGTGTCTCTAAAGAGGGAATGACAAATGATTCCCAGAATTGAATCAAATTCCACCAAAGGGATTATGGAAATGTTTCTTGGGATGTTAAACCAACAAATTTTTATAGGGGAGGTGTATATTCTTGAAAAAAAACAATTGAAACATTTTTCATTTTCATTGATAGAACTATGTCCATGATTTTTGGTGGTGTTTGAAAATTTCTAGTAATCTTTTTTGATATGATATAATGGGAATAACCAAAATAAAAATGTATTTTAACTATTCATGAATGAATAACTAGTTTACATACCACCACATCATTTTTGGGATCCTCCTCAGTGGTTGTGAAGGAAAACTATCCCCCTAGTTTCCTTTGATGTTGTTGGTTGTCTCTGAAAAACCTTATCTTAGTACATTGTTTTTTAAATTTCACTCATTACATGTAGTTGAAACAATTAATAATGAACCAAGGGTTTACTATAGAATTTCATTCCTCCATCACATTTCTGGGTTTCTCTATCAAAAAATCACTAGGAATGTTCTATTCCTTATAACACTTAAATCATTTCCTCACCCCCTTAGGCAATTTTTGGGTAACTTTTTTGGTACCTTTGATAAGTGGGATGATGAAATTTCAGGGAACCATTATATTTCTCCATAAGATAGCTAGATCTAAAATCCACTTTTTAATTCTTATCCCTATGATACCTTTTAGATTCACTGATCTCTATTTAGACATTGAGATACCATTAGATAATTTCTCCATATCTTCCAAAGAATCAGATCACCATAGAATTTTGTTTTATAGGTTTTATCCCACTAAATAGATGAATTTTCGTGAATTCAAGGGTAATGACAATGATGGGGTCATATAACACAAGTATTATGGAGTTCTCTTTGTAAGACTATAAATATTTGTCATATTTTTTCCTAGAGGAAAATAAAATACCATTCCATTTTAGGATGGAAAGTGATATACAAATAGTTATCAAAGAATATTTTCCATAATTATTTTAACCCCATTGTTTTGATCAAATCCTCAGGAATAATATTCTTGATCATTTTCCACCATTAATCAACTTCTCCCCCTATATTCTAACCAACTAGGTGATAACTCTTTTAATTTGAACATTAAAGGAAATATTAGATCTTATAACAGGAGTTGATCCATTGTCCCATGATCAAGGGATCAAAGGATCCATTGATATTCAGAGTCCTTTATCACATAAATCTCTATATTACATCTTTTTATTTCATAGGGGGATTTGGGAACTCCTACTGATATAGTTTTCTACTTAGAAACTATGTCAGTTGATATTGTATCATCACAAAGTTCAAGATTACAGCTCCCATCAGGATGTGAATATTGTTGGGGTAGTCATAAATTTCCCTTTAAATTGGTCATTTACCTAATTCCTCCTATTTTTACTAGTAGATAAAATATAGAAAAATATATTGATGATTATTTTTAATCTATTGAATACATAAATAGGAATCTAATGACATTAAATGGATGACCTATAAATCTCATGTATTTCCTTATCTTATGAATTTATAGGCATCAATGTTATCCATTATTTATTTTCTAACATATATTCAAATGGGTATTTTTTGTTCCATTAATAATGGTTCATAATAAAATTATGAATTTACCAAATCATATCCCCGAGGAGTTTAAATTTGGTTTATAGAAAGGCATGTTTTCATGCACCAATTCCCTACCGAGTCTAGCTCATTGCGGTGTTTTTGGGGTTTACCACTATGTACATATTTTCCAGAGACCCAAATACATTTAGTATCCATAAAAAGATTTATATTCCTAACTATGAACATACCCCACACCTACAAAAACATAGGGATGTTTTCTAATACATAGTATTATACATAAGGCTTTCCCTATAGTTTTTAAATCCTAATTCCATAATATCCAAATTTTTCCTTTGATACCTACTATGAACATAATGCTCTTTATTTCACATTAATGCATGATTTATTACATATGAATACATATTATAAAAAACAATATGATTAATAAGTCTAGTCTCTTTTGGAATTAGGTAAATTACAAGAAAACATAAAACCAGAAATAAATAATTATTATTGAAAACATCTTTAACCTGATCATATTATTCTTTCATACCTAACACTGTATGGGATAACATGGGGACATAAATAAGAGATGGATGAGCTTTAAAGATAGTAATATAATAAATCTAGATTAACATGAAGAAATTAACACATGTTAAGAAATAGGTATAAAAAAGTGGAAAAGTGAGTGACAATCATTAATATGAACAGTGAGGAAAGGTATATCAGGATAACATAAATGAAACATGCGAATCATGGAAACTGATTAAAATACTACATCATAAACATTGGTAAAGGATAAATACCCAGACCTCATGATAGAAAAATTCACATAAAGGAATATGGTTCACTCCATGTCCCAACATTATACCTCATGAGAAAAAATGTTACTCAATGCATTGGAGCTCTATATAATTCCAGGTGGACCCATCACTTTTATTTCATTATAATGGTTAAATGTGTCACATAGATCATACAACATGGATTCATTCATCATGATATTTTATTCCATGATGAAGGATCATGAAATATATAAATTTATGTCTCAACATAAAGAATATGTATATATGATAACACCTTTTATAATAAATGGGTGTTGAATTCACGACACAGTTGTCTTGGCATAGAAAATTATGGTGACGTTTTGGCAGCATAACAACATCACATAAAAAGCATATAATTTTTTTGGATTAAAAAGGGGTATCACTTTATTTTTACATCATATGATAATTTATAGTAAAATGGAAAGACATATAATAAGATTCAGAATTATAATTAGGATGAATAAGATAATAAATAAACATGAATAAAGAAGAGTAGGTAAGGAACCCTTACATGAGTGTGTGAAATTGGATGCTTGGGAGAATCTAATTAAGATCATGGATGAAACATGGGAGGACTTTAGAGATGGAATTGAAAGTTTAGTACAATGATCTATGTACTTTTAATGAAGATATATTTGAGATTGTGTGTGTTTATATAAAAATATAGTGGGGTGTTTTTATCATTTATCAAACTTTAGTTTTTTAAAATATGTAATAAAATATCACAAACCGCTAACATCACACGGGTTTTCCCATTATTTTAGGAAAATATGTGCTACATCCCAGGTAAATGAAGAATAAGAGATTTTCATATTTAATAATATATGTTAAATAAATATTAATTTTACTTTAAATTGGTTTCTATGTTACATAGAATACCTGATACGCAACAACGAGTTTCTTTGAAATCTTACGTTGCGCACTAATAATAAAAAATTATTATTTTAAATGGTAGTTAAATCCTAGCCGTTTTATTGGAGGTAATGAAAAAAACTAACTACAACATGATTATACACGATTGATAAATGTATTTACATTTATCCAATAAAAATTTAGAGGCTTAAAATGTGAATGAATCTAATTTTAAGTATAATTTACATTAATAGGTCGATTTACCGCCTTTCAATGGAGAAACCTATTTAAATAAAGTTTTGGTAAAATTAATGTATTATATTTGACCAAATAAAATCCTTCTTTAGAATGGGGACATCAAAGATTAATTTATGTAAATTTTTGGGATTTTTCTGATAAAGTTCATTTTAATGAATAGTGAAAATATTGTATTTTAATTCAAAAGTGTCTTTTACTCTAATTTATTTATATGGTTAAATTATCTTTTAAATTAGTTTTAAATTATAATTAGAATATATTTTTACCATTTAATCCAATTTTGGTCATTGAAATTAATTTCACTTTGGAATTGGACATAAACAAGTGTCAATCTTTTGATAGTTACTGTTTCTTAAAAACACGCTATTTGTTTTAACAACGGGAATTAATTTTAAAATTAATTAATGCCACTTATATGTTTTGAATTTGGAAAAATAGACATGATTTCTGAATTCGTAATATCGAATAATTCTTAGGATGAGTTTTTCGTATTTTTCTGAAAAACATCAATTTTTTATGAACAGTGAAACCACTTAGTAGTAGTTAAAAAAACTGACTTTTTAATTTAAATTAACTTTTACCACTTTTGTGAAATGAATTTTGAAAATGCGACATACATGGTTGTTATTATTAAGTAGAATGTGGTTTAATGTTATTAAAATAATTTTCGGTGAATAGTAACTTTTGACTTTTGTTTACCGCGGTTAATGGTAAATAGGGTAATTCAAGGTAAAAAGAATATTATAATAATTCAAAATTAACTTAACACGTGTCATAACCTTATTGGATGAGTAATGGCTGACCATGGGCATCATTGGGTCTATTTTGGGACCCATGGAGGCACTTATGAAAGAAAATGGCGCTTTAGATTAATTAATTTAATGTAAAGGCAAAAATAACATAAACAAAAATATTTTAGTAAATTAATTTTTATATGGTGTCTTATAAGTCATAATTTAGACTATAAATATTCTTTAGAAATATAAAAATATTTCCTATATCATGGTATTTTGTTTATAATTTTTAGACATCATATATATTAAATTAATTATAACACAATAATGATGCAATATTTACCTCATTAATAAATGATTTAAATAAATAAGATTATAATGATTAAAATATTATCCAAAACATGTCCAATTAGGATTGGATGATTTTATTTCGAATATGTGTCATCTTATCTTATACTTTAATGATTTTTCATCTTTTGAAACCGAAGATATGTTTATAATAAAATATTGTTTTCCCACTTTCTAAAAAGAGCCCCCCTCTCCCTTATAAAAGGAGACCACTTCTAACCAATTCCACACACCTCTCAAACCTTTTGGATCATCCAAAATTCTCCCAATTAAGCTCCCTAAATCCCTCTCCTCCTCCTAGAATCCTTACCTTAGGCAGAAGGCACTTCAAGAAGTCCTTTGGTTCAAACCAAAGGGAGTTACCCAAATTAAAGGTAACTGTTTCTCTTAAATTGTTTTCTTTTATATTACATCTCCAACCCCTAAACACATTTTATTCCTTTCTTTTGTAACAAATAAAGTATCCCAAATATACTAGGATTTTGTTATGATAAGGATTATAACTACACTTACACACACCTCCATCTAATGGATGTAGAACATAATGTTTCTGTTGATGGAAAACTAACGCCTCACGAAACGATGATTATTCAAATATCTCCAACCGCCTCTCATGGTGGCCATTATGATGGAACTGTATTTATATATGATATATATATTATGTTTATGGTTTCTTTATGCTTCTGTATTTTCCATTTATATCATGCCTTTATGGTTTCCCTTATGGGTAAACGCGATAATCTCATTAAAGGAAGTGCGGACTACCGCCCCCTCAAAGTGATATGACTCGTTAATTCCATATGTGGGACGTATAAGTAATGGAGTTAATGATATTATATATTATATTATATATTATATTATACTGGAACTATAAGATACATATGTATCATTATGTTTTAATTCCATTAAAATAAGAAATAGAAATGAAAGTAGCGTTCATGCGTATGTACGGCTTACCGTTTCCATGAATGGTGCATTTCATTTCTTACCTCTAAATGTTATGTACTATTATAAATACATGTATATTCTGGATATATATGATATATATGATATATATGATATCCAAATCATTAATATCATTATGTATATAATGAACCTTTTACCACATGAACAACATGTGATTATAAGAAGTCCGTTTTTGACTCAAGTACCAAATATCGAAAAAACAAACATTATTAACTTAAATGATTGCATAATGTTTATAAAATGGTAATAGGTGATATAAAAGGAATAATAAACTTGAAAAAGGTTATTAAGAAAGTTTAAATTAACCTATGTTTATTATTAATGAGATTAAAGAATGAACGGATCAAGTGGGACACGAGGTAAGGGACTTCGTCTCAATCTCCTTTCGTTGAGGAATATTTTGTTTTAATACACGACTTTCTTTTATAGGATGTATAAACACCCGTGACTTTTCAAAGAGATTATTTTTTAATGAAGCGTTTCACTAAACATAAAAAAGGAATGTTTCTTTAAACATAATCAGCAACAATGACCTTTTCCACCTCCATGAGTATTATTTAATCTTTGGCTTCCTCAACAAGCCATAATGTTTTTAAAAGAAAATAAACACCGTATACTCTTTTATGTATTTTTTTATTGAAAATGGTTTTGATGATGGATTTTTTTTATCAATATATTTATGTTATATATTGTGATTGAAATGTGGAAATATTTTTTTTCCTTTATATTTGTTTTCTGTCTTCTGATTTTATAATGGTACATGGAAATTTGATGGGTGGTTACATGATAAACCAAATGACAAGTGGTGCCGTGAATACCAGGATGGGTTTTTATGTTATAACCTCCAATGCATGGGGTATGGTAGTCGGTTGTATGGCTATTCCCTTTAGTGATATGTTTGGAAGTCACCGTATAGTTATTCTATTTAAGTATGTTTATGTCCCAGGTTACCTTTATATGTTATTTGTTCTTGATACGGGTTTTACAGTAAACTTTTGTTTACAAAAGGGTAAGCAATGATCTTTTATTCAGTGATGAGTATTTACAACTTCATAAAGGGTAAAAGTAATACTTATGATTATGTATTCATGGTTTACTTGTTGTTTTGAAAAACTAACAGTTTCCTTCTTTGTGTATCCCATACTGAGCTTTTTATGCTCATCCCATGTTTTGAAATGTTTTTCACAGGACATAAAGTGGAATAGGGTCAAGGAAGGGATGAAGGAAAATTCATTCCCTCAAAAACATGGAACTAGACATGAATCTTTTTTTTAAAGAGTTTTTATTTTATGAAAAAAATGGAAACTGAGTAAAAGTGACTACTTTGTAATATTTTGCAATGTAATAGTTATGGAATAACTCTCTAAAACTCTAATCCTGAAAATGTCCTCATAGTTAATGATTCATTTAATTCAAGATTATGTGATTTTTTAAGGCCGGGTCCTTACAGTTGGTATCAGAGGTCAGTTTAGATAATTTTAGGAGTTTGAGTATTGTTAAATAATTTTACATAAATTAATTTATGGTAATATTGAAATTATATAGCATTTACATATTACCATGTTTCTTTTCCTAAGATATTTCTGTGTTTATAATGGTTTTCTGTAGAGGAAATAAGGCAGCTATGTTGGGACAACATCAGGTGGAAGAAAACCTTCCAAATCCACAACCTGAGATGGTCAGAATCGGAACTAAACAGTTTGTTATAGTGATGTAACAGTTGTCTCGGGCTATAAATGGTGGTGGTATCCCTGCACGAGATCATCCATATCAACAATAGAGGAACTTTTCAGTAGTGGAAAATTTCATGAGGCAACATCCCCTATAATTCATAGGATCATCTGACCCAGTGCTAGAAGAATGGTGGATTAAAGCACTGGAGAAGATTTTTGATTTCATGGGTTCTTCAGATTATCCAAAGGTTAGTCTCACTGTTTACCATTTTGAAGGTGAAGCTGATCAGTGTTGGTTTATGGTGAAAAATATCAGGGATAGTGAGGAGATTGATGCTCTTGATTGGGATGAATCCAAAGTTATGTTTCTTGGGAAAAATTTTCCTAAGGTGGTTCGTCTTAGGATGGAAACCAATCCCTTGAATTGAGGCAGGAGGATGATTTAGTGGATGCTTATGAAGCAAAGTTCACTCGACTGGAACGTTATGCACCAAAGTTCATCCGAGATCATGATAGTTTGATAAATCAATTTTACTCTAGACTAAAGCCATGATATCGAATAGAGTTTGCCTCTCGTGAGTTCAAAAGATATGAAAAACGTTTTCAATCTGCAGAGAAGGTGGAAATGGAGTTTGCAATTGATCACATGTTCTTTGACAAACAATAGAATAAGAGGTCAAGTTGGCAGGAAAATGGGAAGAATTCATTAAAGAAGCCTGGAGGTAAGAAAACTAAATATCCATCTTGTGAGAAGTGTGGTAAAAAGCATCCCATATAATGTTTATCAATGTATGGAATGTGCTTCTGGTGTGGTAAGTCTGGTCATATTTCTCGTAACTATAAAGAAGATGATCAAGCTGGCAATAAAAATCCATCAGTAAAATGTTTTAAGTGTAATGAAATGGCTTATTATGCAAATGAGGGTCGAGAGAAGAACTCAAATGAGAAAATGTAGCCAGAATATAAGCTGAAATGTGTGGTGAAATCCTTTGCAACTACTTCAGTGGATGTTGGGCCACCAAATGATGTAGTATCAGGTACACTATTTGTTTGTTCATATTATTCCAATGTGTTGTTTGATTCAGGGTCTACACACTCTTTCATGTATGAGAATTTTTCTAGTAAATTGGGAATTCCATCTCAAGATATGAATATAGAACTTACGGTAAAAACACCTAGAGGAAATTTTGAGAAAAAAATAAAACATAAGAACATTCATGTCCTTGTGTTCGGAAAGAACCTACCTGCAAACCTTATTGTTTTGCCTCTAGTAGAGATTGATATTATTTTAGACATGGATTGGCTTTCTGTTTACCTTTCTAAGATTGCCTATAGAGATAAAGAGGCTTCTTTTCAGAATGATTTATAGTTTGTGTATAAGAATGAACCCTTGCTTTTGATAACATATCAGGAAGGTGAGAAACTAGTAAATAATGGAAATGAATATTACCTTCCAAATATAGTTGAAAATAAAGGAACTCTTCAGATTAATGATGTGCCAATGGTAAATGAGTACCATGATGTTTTTATAATGATTTTCCTGGTATAATACCTGATTGAGAAGATGAATTTATTATTGACTTAGTTCCTATTGCTATGCCAATTTCAAAATCCCCTTATTGAATGACTCAAATTGAACTTTTAGAGTTAAAGAATCAATTGCAGGAGTTATTAAATAAAGGTTTCATTCGACCTAGCACATCACCATTGGGTGCTCCTGTCATGTTTGTTAAAAAGAAAGATGGTTCAATGAGACTTTTCATTGATTATAGAGCATTGAATAACATCACTATTAAGAACAAGTATCCTTTTCTTCATATTGATGATTTGTTTGATCAGCTCTAGGGATATCAGTATTTTTTGAAGATTGACTTGATATTGGGGTACCATCAGTTGAAATTAAAGAAGCAGACATTCCAAAGACCACGTTTCGTACTAGATATGGACATTATGAATTTTTAGTTATGACTTTTGGTTTAACCAATGCAACTGCTATGTTAATGGATCTTATAAATTGAATTTTTCGTGAGTTCTTGGATAATTTTGTGGTTGTGTTCATTGATGATATTTTGGTTTATTCCAAAATTAAGGAGTAACATGAATGTATTTTATGTGTTATCTTGAAAACCTTAAAATAAAAAGAAACTATTTGGGAAATTCCGCATGTGTGAGTTTTGGTTACAACAAATTTCTTTTCTTGGTCACATTGTTTCAAAAAATGGCATAACTATTGGTCCTACTAAAACAAAAGTTGTTGAAGAATGTCCAAGACCCACAAATATAACTGAGATTCATAATTTTCTAAGTTTGGCAGGTTATTACCAGAGGTTTTTTGAAAATTTTTCATGGTTATCTAGTCCAATGAATATGTTAACATTAAATGGTGTTAAGTTCATCTTGTCAAAAGAATGTGATGATTGTTTTCGGGAATTTAAAAGAAGATTGATGAATGCTCTAGTTTTAAAAATGCCTTCCAGAAATGGTTAGTTTGTTATCTATAGTGATGCTTCGTTGAAAGGACTTGGTTGTGTCCTTATGCAGAATGATCAGGTAATTTCTTATGCTTCATGTTATTTGAAACCCCATTAGTTAAATTACCCTACACATGATTTGGAATTAGCTACTACTATTGTTTTTTCTTTAAAAATTAGGAGGCATCATTTGTATGGAGTGAAATGTGAAATATATACTGATCACAAAATTTTGAAATATATATTAACTCAAAATGAATTGAACATGAGATATAGGAGATGGTTGGAATTAATCAAGTATTATTATATCACGATCTATTACCATCCGGGAAAAGCAAATAAAGTGGCTGATTCTTTGAGTCGAAAAAGTACTGCTTTATTAACTATGTTATGTTTGGAACAAGATCCTTTGGTTTTTGATTTAATGAACATTATCATAGATGTTTTTGGTATAGGAAATTATTCTATTTTGTATCAGGTGACAGTGAGATCATCTCTATCAGACGGAATAAAGCAAGCGCAGAAAGAAGACAGTGAGTTACAGAAAAAGGTAGATTTGGTTTAGAAGGGTAAGTTGCCTGAATTTTACATTGATAATGATTGTGTTTTGATGTTTGGAAAGATATTATGTGTGCCTTGCGATTCACAGTTGAAGAATGAGTTGTTATGTGAAGCTCATAGTTCTCCATTTTCAGTACATCCGGGTAGTACTAAGATGTATAGAGATATTCAGGAGTATTGTTAGTGGGGTGGAATAAAAAGTTATATTGTTGATTTTACTGTGAAGTGTTTAACATGTCAGCAGGTTAAATCGGAGTGGCAGTTACCAAAAGGAATGCTTCAACCTCTACTGGTGCCAGAGTGGAAATGGGAAAATATATCAATGGACTTTGTTGTGGGATTATCAAATTCATCTCGACGTAATAATGCAATCTGGGTTATTGTTGATCGATTGACTAAATCTGCTCATTCCCTTCCTATTCGAGATACTTTGTCACTAGATCAACTTCCTCGATTGTATGTTAAAGGGATAGAAAGGTTTCATGAAGTTCCCCTCTCAATTGTATTAGATCGTGATCCCAGGTTAACTTCTTTAATTTGGAATGGCCTTCAGAAGTCATTGGGTACTGAAATAAATTTTAGTACATCTTTTCATCCTCAATCAGATGGGATGTCAGAAAGAAAAATTCAGACCTTGGAGGATATATGCTACATTCTTGTTCACTGGATTTTTAGGGATGTTGGGACCAACATCTTTCTTTTGTTGAATTTTATTATAATAACAATTTTCATTCCAGTATACAGATTGATCAATTTGAGGCTTTATATGGAAAGAGTTGTCATACTCTAGATTTTTTAGATGAAGTAGTTGAAAGGAAGCTTATGGGACTAGAATTGGTAGAAGATATGGCAGAGAAAGTTCAGTTGATTCAGAATCACATGAGAACAGCTCATAGCAGATAGAAAATTTATTCATATAACCAGAGGAAGGATATTTCTTTTGAGGTAGGTGATCATGTCTTTCTCAAAGTTTCTCCATGGAAAATTGTGATGCGTTTTGGTATGAAGGAAATGTTGAGTCCAAGGTTCATTGGACTTTATGAAATTCTATAGAAAGTTGGTTCAGTTGCGTACAGAGTGGATTTTCCTCCAAATTTATCCCAGGTACACAATGTTTTTCATATTTGATGTTGACAAAGTATATTCCAGATCCATATCATTTTTTCAGTCCAGGGGTAGTTCAATTGGAAGAGAATATCTCTTATGAAGAACAACTAGTTCAGATTATTGACCATAGAGAGCATGTGTTGCGGAATAAGGTAATTCAACAGGTAATGATTTTGTGGAAAAACCATATGATTGAAGTGGAAACGTGGGAATATGAAAATGTTATGAGAGATAAATACCCCCACTTATTTTGATAAGTGAGTAAAAATTGCAAGGATGCAATTTCCAAAAGGGGGGAAAGATGTAACATCCCAGGTAAATGAAGACTAATAGATTTTCATATTTGTTAATATTTTTTAATTAAATATTAATTTTACTTTAAAGGGGTTTTTATTTTTGATATCATACCCGATACGCAACAATGAGTTTCTTTAAAATCTTATGTTGCACACTAGTAATATAATATTATTATTTTAAATGGTTATTAACTCCTAGCCATTGTATTGACGAGAATGAACAATACTAACTACAATATGATTATACATGATTGTTAAATGTATTTACATTTATCCAATAAAAGGATAGAGGCTTAAAATGTGAATGAATCTAATTTTAAGCATAATTTACATTTAAACGTCGATTTACCACCTTTTAATGGAGAAACCACTTTAAATATTATTTGGTCACTTTAATTCATTATATTTGAACAAATAAAATCCTTCCTTAGAATGGGGTCATAAAAATTTACATATTGTAATTTTTTTGCGATTTTTCCGATAAATTTTATTTTTTGTAATGAATAGTGAAAATATTGTATTTTAATTCAAAAGTTCCTTTTAGTATAATTTATTTATATGGTTAGATTATATTTTTAATTAGTTTTAAAGTGCAATGAGAATATATTTTTACCATTTAATCTAATTTTGGTCACTATAATTAAGTTCACTTTGAATTTGGACATAAACAAGTGTCAATCTTTTGATAGTTATTGTTTCTTAAAAACACGCTATTTGTCTTAACAACGGGAATTAATTTTAAAATTAATTAATTCCACTTATATGTTTTTTATTTGAAAAATAGTCATCATTTTTGAATTTGGAATTTCAAATAATTATTATGCCGATTTTTTGGTATTTTTCTGAAAAACATCAATTTTGATGAATAGTGAAACCACTAAGTAGTAGTTAAAAAAAACTAACTTTTTCATTTAAATGAAATATTACCACTTTTGTGAATTGAATTTCAAAAATATGAATTACATGGTTGTAATTAGAAATTAAAATATGGTTCAATAAGTTGAAAATAATTTTTGGTGAATAGAAACTTTTGACATTTATTTACCGTGGTTAAAGGTAAATAGGGTAATTCAAGGTAAAAAGAATATTATAATAATTCAAAATTACCTTAACAGTTCTCCTAACTTTCTTGGATGAGTAATTTCCGACCATTTAAATCTTTGGGTATATTTATGGACCCCATGGAGCCACTTATGAAAGTAAATGACACTTTAGATTAATTAATTTAATGTAAAGGAAAAAATGACATAAACAAATATCTTTTAGTAAATTAATTTTTATATGGTGATATATAAGTAATATTTTCGACTATAAATATTATTTAGAATGATAAAAATATTTAATACATCATGTTATATGTTTTATAATTTTTAGACTTCATATAAATTTTCTTATTTATGACACAATAATGATGTAGTATTTACCTCATTAATAAATGAGTAAAATAAATAAAATTATAATGATTTAAATATTTTCTAAAACATGTACAATTTCGATTGGATGATTTTATTTATTATATGAGTCATCCTAAATTCTAATATAATTATTTTTGGACCTTTTTAAACCGAATATATGTTTATAATAAAATAATGTTTGCACACTTTCCTAAAGAGGCCCTCCCCTCCCTTATAAAAGGAGACCACTTCTAACCAATTCCACACACCTCTCATGCCTTTTGGCTTGTAAAAACTATGAAAAATTAAGATCCCTAAATCAATTTCCTCATCATATAACCCTTAACATAGACAGAAGGCACTTCAAGAACTCCTTTGTTTCAAACCAAAGAGAGTTACCCAAATTAAAGGTAACAATTTCTCTTAAATTGTTTTCATTTATTTTACTTCTCCAACCCCAAAACTCTATTTATTAATTTATTTTGTAACAACACCTATATCCCCAATATATTAGGATGTTTTTATGAGAATTATTATAACTATACTTACACACACTTCCATCTAATGTATGAATAACATAATGTTTCTGTGGATGGAAAACGAACGCCTCACGAAACGATGATTGTTCAAAAATCTCAAACCGCCTCGCATGGTGTCCATTATGATAGAACTATATTTATATATGATATATATTATGTTTATTTTTTCTTTATTCTTCTGTATTTTCCATTTATATCATGATTTTATGGTTTCCATTATGGGTAAATGCGATAATCTCATTAGAGGAAGTGCGAACTACCGCCCCCTCAAAGTGACATGACTCGTCAATGCCATATGTGGGATGTATAAAGGATGGAGTTAACGATATTATTTATGATATTATATTTGAAATTATACTGGAATTATAAGTTACATATGTATAATTATGTTTTAATTCAATTAAAATAAGAAATAGAAATGAAAGTAGCGTTCATGCGTACATACGACTTATGGTCTCCATGAACGGTGCATTTCATTTCTTACCTCTAAATGTTATGTACTATAATAAATACATGTATATGCTGGATATATATGATATATATGATATCCAAATCATGAATATCATTATGGATATAATGAACCTTTGACCACATGAACAACATGTGATTATAAGAAGTCCATTTTTGACTCAAGTACCAAATATCGACAAAACGAACATTATTAACATAAATGATTAAATAATGTTTATAGCATGGTAATAAGTGATATAAAAGGCATAATAAACTTGAAAATGGTTCTTAAGAAATTATAAATTAACTTAAGTTTATTATTCATGAGATTAAAGAACGAATGGGTCATGTCAGACCCGAGGTAAGGGACTTCATCTCAATCTCTTTTCATTGAGGCATATTTTGTTTTAACACACGACTTTATTTCATACACTGTATAAACAACCTTCAAATTTAAAATGGAATATTTTTATATGAAGAGTTTTACTAAATGAAAAAAATTAGTTTTTCTTTAAACGTAAGCGGTGACAGCGACCTTTTCCACCACTGCGAGTATTATTTCATCTTTGGATTCCTCAACAAGCCGTAGTATTTTTAAAAGAAAATAAATACCATTTAATCTTTTATGTATTTTGGTATCGAAAATGGTTTTGATAATGGATTTGTTATTTCAATATATTTAATTTATATATTATGATTGAAATGTGGAAATGTTTCCTTTCCTTTATATTTTTATTATGTCTTATGATTTTTTTAATTGTACTTGGACATTTGACGGGTGGTTACGTGATAACCCAAATGACGGGTGGTGTCGTGAATACCAAGACGGGTGGTTACATTATAACCTCCAATGCACTGGGTATGGAAGTTATCTGTATGACTATTCCATTTAGTGATATGTGTGGAAGTCGACCGTATGGTTATTCCATTTAAGTATGTTTATGTCCCAAGTTGCCTTTATATGTTATGTGTTCTTGATATGGGTTTTATGGTAATCTTTTGGTTACAAAAGGGTAATCAATGATATTTTATTCAATGAATAGTATTTAATACTTCATAAATGTTAAAATTAATACTTATGATTAAGTATTATTTGTTTACTTGTTGTTTTAAAAAAAATAACAGTTTCCTTCTTTGTGTATCCCTTACTGAGCTTTTTATGCTAATCCCAGGTTTTGAAATGTTTTTCACATGACATAAAGTGGAATAGGGTCAAGGATGGGATCAAGGAAAAGTAATTCCATCTAAAACATGGGACTAGACATGACTTTGTTTTTCAAAGAGTTTTTATTTTATGAAAAAATGGAAACTGAGTAGAAGTGTCTACTTTGTAATATTTTTCAATGTAATAGTTATGGAATAACTCTCAAAAACACTAAAACTGAAAAGATCCTCAATGTGAATTATTCTTTTAATTCAATATTATGTAATTTTTTAAGATCAGGTCCTTAAAATGGGAGTGGTTTTCATTATTATATAAGGACAAGGTCCTAACTTAGTATAATAATACCCTTGTTGATGTTTAAGTGAGTCGTACTCTTAAAGAAATGATTTTAAAACCTTAAAATATATTAATGTTTATTAAGGAACCATAATGGCATTATAAAATTAATCAAATATATTTATAATAAAATAATTTTAAATTTAGAACACATATTTGGTCATGGATACCCTTAATTATATTTAATACATTAATTATATGTCATTATGATAAAATAATAGACACTGTATATTTATTTTTTTCTATAAAATTCGACTGGCTCAGAAAATTATAAAAAAATCAATATTGGAAAATTAAGACATTATGATTCAAAAAAATATTTATTTTAAGAAAATAATTTTTTAAATATATTAATTTTCACTTTTAAAATTAAATCTTAATTTATTATGAAATGATGGGTTTTTTACCATAATAGTTTTCAAACACTTATAAAAGTTTCATTTTACTTCATAAAAATTATATGATAATTTATATTTACTAAAAAATATTCAATAATAATATTTTTCATAAAATATGATTTATTTCAAATATACATTAATTCATCAAAATAATTAATTAATTGATTTTTAATATTTCCCAAAAATAAGAAACATGGTATTTTGAAACAAAACCAATATCATTTAGAAAGAAGTAAATGTAACGATTAATTTATTGAAAATAATGGAAAAAATAATATTGATAGGATCATGATAATTATACCATTAAAATAGTATAAAATTACCTATGATTAAGGTGCGGGATTGGGGGACTTTAATGGGGTGGTTCAGAGTAAATGGTCTGGGTCGTGATCTTGATGTACTTGAACATCTCCCACATTTTTATTTCATAAATCTTATGTTTTTGGATTTCATCATGGTCTTGGTCTTGGTAAAATCCATTATATTCTATCTCGCATATATGCTACGATAAAAGGGCTTCATATAGTGTAATTCTACTAGTCGAGGCCATCGATTCCTTTGTCTCTGTCAATTTGATTGGTTAAATCCCTATATTTATAATATTCACATGATAACTGTTTAATAAATATATTAAAAATGTTAATAATTTTAATATTATTTTAAATATGATAGGAAATGATAAAACCAAATAAGTTCTCTTGTTCTCTATATCCATAATCTAAAATAATGCATTTAATTAAACCATATAGGGAAATTTTATTAATAAAATTTCGGTTCATTACAAATATTTCAAAATGTTGAATGGGTTTTTAGTAACATATATGGTTTTAGAGAAACTATGAAATACTCATCCATTTTAAGAAAGCTAATGAGAAATACCCAAAATAGATTTATTGAAAAGTTATATGTTTCGAAGGATAGAGATTACATGTCTCTTGATGATCTAAACAAAGTTCTTATTTATTATGAAATTATAATGGATTTTTTATTTTCATAAAAAATATTAAACATGAGAAAGATATTTAATTTAAAGGAATTTATTGTTTTTAGTTCAATGTTAATATCAATCAATCATTTTCATTGATAGAATTTTATGTCGAGAAAAAGAGCCTAACATAATCATATCTCTTATTTTAAAGAACATCAGAAGAGGTAGTAGTAAATACAATGCAAAAATACCATTATAAATTATTTAATTATGGTGGAATAAAAAATTATATAGTATACTGTATAAATAATAATAATAATGATACTAATAATTATGAATAAGAATAATTTCATCCCAATATGAAATTAGGAAATAATTGTCACTCTGATATAAAAGATAATAAGTTTAACATAATGAAAAAAATTAATTAGGGGTGAAAAGAAGAAAAACAAGAAGACTATCCACTAAGAAGAAATTCAGAAGAATAATTTAAAAATAAAAAATCAAACCATCATAGATCACATTAATTAAAACAATGAATCTTTAAATAGTGATGATAATAATAAATAGATCTAAATTGAAAATTTGTTTAACGATGAGACTGAATCATGTCAATAGGAAAACCCCAAGCTCTAGAAAAAGATGATATTTACAGAAAAGGAGATATCAGGTAAAGATAAATTTCTTTTACAGAATAATAGATTCATTGATGAAATTAATAATCTTTAGTTGATAATCATTGAACAAGACATAATATTAATATCTCTTGATGTAAAATTTACTAAAAAAGTGGTTGATTTGTGTATGACACAATCATGGTGTCTTAAAGATTAAAATACAAGGGTCCAATCCTAATTAATCACATAATTTATTTATTTTAAAGGAATTTATAGTGACCCATGATTCTTACAGAATGATATTACAACTATTGAGACAAAGAATCATTACCTTACACAAATACATGCATGTGGATATGAATAGTGTAATTTCTTTAGACACTTGGAAAATAATATTTTAATCAGATGAATGATCTTAAATGTTTCACACAATTTTATTCCCATTTAGGAATCCTACATGAAATTTTTCATCATAACCTAGTAAAAGGAAACATAATAAAGGGTGAGCTTGTATTCATAGTAATTGTAAACATGGTCGATAAAAAAGTATAAAATGAGCATATGTGTATGATCATAACATTTAAAAATCATACCCTATAAATTATATATTTTAATATTGTGTCATAGAATAATGTTTGGAATTTCATAAGACATGAATCATAAGATAATCAAATAAAATTTCCCATGAGAGTAATACATTTAAATATGACCCATATTTTTTTACATACACAGAAGCATATTAAATAATTTCCATATTGGTCAAGGCCCACAGCCAAGGCCATCATAGTTAAAAAAGTACAGTACTAAATTATATACCCTCATAGTTCAATCCCTATATTAATGTAGATGGATCACACCCCATTCCATCCCTGTATTAATCTACCAGGTTCACTCCCCATTTTGGCCTTGTATTTCATGTGAGATATATAATTATTTATTGAATTCATTTTAGGGAGATATAGGTAATACCTATCACACCATGAGAACCATATTTATGCGTCACAAGATCCAAAATATTCATTATAATATAACCCATGAAATGAAATGGGTATCATAAGACTTCATCATATCATAACCTATGAAAAAGAGATAGGTTTCATAATCATTTCATGACAACATAACCCATAAAAAAGGTGTGGTTCATAACTATTTAATCATTTTAAAACATTTGGAATATAAATGAATTTCCTAAATAACATGTCATCATACACTTAAAATATTCAAAGAAAGAATAAGAATGGTGTCATTGGTTCATATATCCAATAAAGAATAAATTATATCATGTAATTTCATCATAGATGAGAAAGGATTTTAAAATATCATGAGGAAAATTCATTAATGAAAATAAATTTTCCGCAAAAATAACTTTTTAAAATAGAATTTTTTTCAAAATCATTTTCTGTGAAAACATAATTTAAAACATATAAGGGAAACATTAAAAATAATTTTAAATATTTATTGAGGAACATATCCTTGCCACTATGAAAATAAAATTTAAAAAAGTCATTTTAAAACCGTTTTTTAAATAATATTGAAAACGTATAAAGTATGGTTTAAAATAATTTTAAACATTTCTTAAGGAAAATATCCTTTATAATTGGAAAATAATTTTTATTAACCTAATACACATTAAAAATCATATAATTTCGAAATAATTTATTAAAAATATAAAAGTTTCCCCAATATTAAGGAAAAATATATCACTTAACATAACATTGAAACTTGTAATAGATGATTTAAATCATTGGGCAGTCATGAAATTGGGAAATAATATTCATGTCGTGCATGGTAAAAATAACAATTCTTCCAAAATTTTGGTGAAATTCCAATCAGAATTGTTTTTGAAGAATACTTGATGATTAAATTAATTTTTGTTAAATGTATGACATTGGAAAAATCTTTATAAATTGATAAAAACAGATCTCAAACCATTTTTGAAAACATGGTTTTGGAAGAAAACATATTTTCACCAGAAAATTTTTATTTTTCACATAAAATTTATTCTTGAAATGTAGAGTATATAAAGTGACGAATGTGAAGGGGAATCATGTGTTATTATTACATAACCATATTAGTAGAAGTATCATCGGAATTCATTATAGTTGATTCATAATATTTAAATATTAGATATTTAATCATAAATAATCCTGATAAATGGTGAGACTGTAACATAAAGTCTTCATTACTTTGGTTACATTAAATCATATGAAACATGAAGGAATTACATAAAACGAAACATAAAATGTAACAAGGATGAATGAATTGTTGATATTTTTTTTCGGATGGGATCTATGTATACCCCATGATAGAATATTATTGTATAACATAACGTGCATCTCAAAAATGGAAAATTTAGAAAAGAAATCCTATTTTTTGAATAGTAATCCCAATGAATGAATAAAATAAATGAGAACATTAATAATATTGTATTTAGGCATATTAATTAATTATAATTTCATAGGTAATTATTTACACCACTTAAAATAAATGAGTGGTGAATGGGGAAAAATTATACCAGAAATAAGATTGAGACTAGAAATCTATTTACCTTATGTATTGACATCAATCGTACTCATTCAATCCTCCTGTACAATAAATATATGTTTCTTGTAAAAATATTAATTAAAATTAAATATTTATATGTATATATAATATTAGATATTATTTTCTTATGACCGTTTAGCACCCTTTCAGTAACAACTCCATGTTAGTGTTGTGTTTTAGGTAATAACCACTTTTTTCATATATGATTGGAATTTGATTTTTTTCCAATTACATAAGTAATGAATTCATCATTTAGAAAATGTACTACATTATATTAATATCACAATATATTTATTTAATATGTATTTTTATTATTACATAAAATATCAAGCTAGGAAATAGAAAACACCTTTTGTAAATATGCTTGGCTATACATATGGATGATTGCTGTTTCCATTTTCATATCATATTAAAGGAAAGGAAAGTAATATTTATAAATATATATTATCATTATAGTAGAATTTTCATTTCATATATATATATATATAATATTTTTATTAATCCAATGCACAATACAATCCATGTAAAGCATGAACGAATCACATCGCATCATGAGGTTGTAGATCTCCAAACACAAGGGAAATGTTATCATATTCCAAAATATTGGAATGAAAGAATTTATGTGTGATATAATTGTTCCATAAAAATGAAAACATCATAAATATTTTAAAAGAACATATATAAATATAATTTCAATTATTTTTTCGATGAAATATTATAACGGAAAAAGATACATTAGTTCAAGTGTATGTAGTACTCCATACACCAGAATGATGATTTCATACCCCATTTTATAGAGGTGTGTGTTTTTTAGGTTTTACCCTTACCATAAAAATATGTCATCATATTAAAGTTGATGAGTTTTTTATATAATAATTTTACAGTAAGAGTTTGAGGCGATGGAAAAAAAGAAATAAAATAAAGATGCATGGTTACACCCCAATTTACTTAAGAAAGTATGGTTAAAGCGGTCGGTTATAGAACAACATTGGTTATCGAATCCTTAGAGAACAAAGAATAAATCTAATGAAACCCACATTATATAGAAGTGATTGAGATATAATGTTTCCATCTTGGTTTTGAATTCATTTTATTTTTAAATGAGTGTTTTAAATACATAATTGAATTCTATTTTAATAAGATTATTTGATACTTGGTTTTCTCATGGGGTGGAATTGATGAATTTCTTTTTGAATTATTTCAATGTCCTAATTTGGAGCATTTCCTTAAAAAATTAGGAACTTCTCAAATCACTCCCAAAATTTTTATTGATCACTATCCTAAAGATAATCACATATACACTAGAATGATCATATTTATGAGAACCCCATGTTATAGTTTCTTTTTAGCACTCGGGATTTGTTTCCTTAAAATTGACGATTTCTAATGATAAGGAACATCAATGAATACAAATCTCAAAAATTAAATTGATTATGAATTTTTAAAATGATAAATAACATCCAATTAATTCCTTTTTATACTCCCTTGGATCAACCCACTAGAGGTGTATCCCTCCATTGATGTTATTATATCAATAGAATAAGGTAGTAGACTCGTGAGGGATGAATAAGAGAAGAAAAAGAAATAATAATTACTACACCATTGTGTAACGAGATTCACAAAATATTATATTAATATAATGACTCCCTAATTCAATGATATTAATGTGATACATAAAATTAAATATTAAATAACCAAGAATAATAATAAAACATTTATTAACTAAATGATGTTGAATGAAAAATATACATGGGAAAACGTGATGATGTGGTTACAAAATGAGACCATGAAATTTCAATTGATGGGAAAAAATGGATGTAAAGGAAAAAATTTGATCCTTATTCTCTTCACCCCATCTCCTAATATTTGAATATCTGGAGCCTTAGTTCGATTCAACATCAATACATTCCTTCCCCATTAATTAAAAGAGTCAGAAGGAGGGTGAGAAAATGAAGGTAAATTTGACATTTCCAAGTTGACCAGGAAAATCATCCAGATTCAACCCCCTTGTTAACAAGTGAATTTGCAACAAAATATGGCTGAATAAAAAAATGTCATAGAAGTAAAATATCTTTTTATAGGTTTCTTTTAACAACATTCAAAATTTTAGGAAAATTTGACTTGTATTTTGGATTTTATGGTCGATATCGTGTGATGACTTTATGGGAATTCAAATATGGACCACCATTTTGATATTAAATTGGTATCCCATGATCTCCCTGAAAGAAATAAGAACTATATTCGACCATAATTTAATGAAAAAATCGTCATATGTTTTATTTTATTATAAAAATTTGAATTTCATTGTGCTCTGATTATGGGTCCCACTTTTCATTGATAGGCCTTAGGCCCATTATGCATTTTCTAGAAAACATGTACCTTCATGCCCAAAAATTTTTATCTTCCCTTTAGATTCATCCATTGATCCTAAAATAAACAATTTTACAAACAAAGTGATAAATCATACACCATTATATAGAATTCAAAAAATTAATGGAATTAATTTTACCAATAAATGAATGATTGGACCCAAATTTTGACTGTAAAAAAGAATTTCACTTCGGATGAGAAATTAAGTTCAATTTATAAAATGAAAAAAAATTGATGATTATGGAGTTTTAAAAACATGAATATTAATATAAAATCAATGAATATTTTACCCTTTTCAATGGATAATCACACCCAAAACATCAGTTTTTCAATTCTCATGTAAAAATTATTTCAAATATATAAAAATGAATTCTTTTTCTCAAAAATATTTTGATATAAATTTCTCAACAAAAGAAATAATTCCAAAAAATCATGAAACCGTTCAAAATAATTTTACAGAAGTGATGTTCACATGCATATCCTAAGACCAACCCCATTAATTTGGTCAAATTCATTACAACAATATATCCAATTTCAATTAAACATGATGATGTGTTGTGTTTCTTAAAAGATATTGGGACTATCATATTTTTCATGGGGAAATAAATCGAATCCCTAGGTGGGGATCACATTAATCATTAAGATGAATATCCAATTATTTTGATCTTTTTTTGTTTTGATTTTTTGTTGTTTTATTGTATTTTTTGAACAACAATAGATATGAAAAGACTAAACCTGGGCAAGAAAATAATGGAGTCATAATCCCCAAGTGTTGGATTCCACAAATATAGACAATTTTGTGCTCTACAATAGATATATAAAGGGTAATTCTGGGAAAGACCATTATGGAGTCACAGTCCCCAAGTTCCAGAACAACACATTTGGAAAAAACATTCCTCTATGTGGTCATTGTTTCCAATTTTTTGAAACTCAAATTAAAATAAAAGTGACTATGAACCCTATGATATGATGAAAAGGATACATGAACTCATATTGATATCCAACATCCAATATATGTGCACTGTGGAATTTCGATTAACAGGATGTAAATTTAAACATTGTAAAATCACATTAGACATCCACACATTAAAAAAACTATACTCATGAACATTAGCATGGATTAAAATAATAATAAAGGCATTCAAAATCATTTGAAAAAGGTTTTTCATTTTTCAAAAGTTAGATTAATTTATTCAAGGATAATTGATTGAATTTTTTAATTGAATTTTTAGTCATAAAATCCCATTTTTTTGAAGTCCTATATTTTCACTCCCCACTAACATAGAATGAAACTGCCTATAGATTTGAAAGAGAAGTGAATAGTGAAAATGAATTTGGACGAATGAGGGGAGATGTGGTTTGAAATTAAATCATGGAGAAAAATCACCTGGTTTTATGTTTATGAACCTTCATTAAGCAATTGATTACTTTGGATTTATGTCACGTGTAAACTCATTAGGGATAATTGATGGTTGGGTTTGAACTCTATAAGATGAGAGTTTTATTTTAAAGGAAGAAATTCAATAAACTATTAAATGTTACACACATGAAAAATTAGAATACATTATAAATCCCAATGGTTTACCTAAATAAAAAACCACAAAAAAACACGAAAATAAATAAAATAAAAACTGCATCAGCTGGGTAGCCTCATAGAAAGCTCTTACTTTAAAGTCATTAGCTCAGCATGGAACCCCAATATTATAAAATAATAACATTTAAAATTTTAATAAACCTATCATTATCCACTTTAACTTGACTGAGATTGAATTTTTTTGGAATTTGTTTCATCTGAAAACACTTTTTCAACAATAATTGTGAAAATCCATGGAATTTCTATAATGGTTGATCCAATTTGATTTGAAGACTTTTTTAAGATTTCAAGGGTCATTCCTACATTCTGAAATTATAGCGAAAAATGTATGATGAATAAAATATCTTGTTTATCTCATATGGTGGGATTCATGAGTGGGGAAGGAAGGAAAATAATTTTGATTTAGTATTTATTATAATTTTATAAGGAAGATTGAAAAGTTGAATCAAAATAAGTTACATATGAAATAAAATTAGAAATAATTTTGTACATTTTAAAATATTATCCCCCCCAATCTTCCATTTTAATTTCTCGAGTAAGTATAGACTCAATTTTTGTCATATCTCTTAATGGTTCAATGATAAGAGCTTCTAAATATCATAATTTGAGAAATATTCAAAAAAATCATCCCATTGTGTTAAACGGTCCACTTTTGAATTCCAAAAATAAATTTCCTCCAAATTTAAAAACCTTATAAAATTCCATTATCTTCATTAGTTATCCTGAATCCAAATTTGGTTTCATTAGTAAATTCCTATGATGTTTTTTTGATACAATATTCTTTATATAAGGTTATGGAATTGATATTTAGTGTTGAGATGAGTTCATCATAAGTTTTAATGTTTTTTAATTCGGAAATCAAAGATAAAACCTTAAAATTAAATATCTCCATTTTATTACACAATAGTTATTGTGGACTTCAATATGTATTATCTTATTAACCATCCTTGAGTGGGATGAAAATTTTCCATTTAGAGGTTTACCATAACAAATATTGTACCTGTCATCAGGTGTGTGGTAATCATTCAATGTTTGATCAATGAAATTTTCTACATGAGGTCATTCCTAATATGGATTTCAGTTTTAGTATATATTTGTTTTATGAGGGTGTAATTATGTAGATTCTCTATTATAGTAGAATGAAATTAGGATTTAGATTGAAAAAAGGGAAAATAGAAGAGAAATGGGGGTGGGAAAATTGAATTTAGTGTGAGAAAAGGATGTGAGTGTCCAAGAGAAATTACATGGGTCCCTGAAAACAGTGCCAAAAGTTTGTTTCACCCAAATTTAACGAAGAAATATGGTTAAAGCGGTCTCTTTTAGCACAACATGGGTTATCAAATCATCATAGCCCAAATAAGAAACATAAAGAAACACACATTTTATGGAGGTGATTTGGCTATAAAGTTGAAAACTTTGGTTAGAATTGTTTATATTAGTAAATGATTTTTTAAAGTTTCAATTTAATTTAATTTAAAAAGAATGTGTTGATCCTTGTTTATCTCATGGTTTGTATTGGTTGAATTTCTCTTTGAATCATTTCAATGTCTTCAATTCAAGTGTATCCTTCTACAAAATATGAACATACCAAATCAATCCCAAAATTTGGAGTCCTCACTATCTTAATTCTAATAACCTATTGACATAGAGGATCGTATTTATGAGCTCTCTAAGGTAGAGTATCTTTTTATCTTCTATAATATTTATCCTTAAAATTTGTGAGTTCAAAGCGGATGGTTCATCATTGAATGGAAATTTAAAAAATATAATTGACTAAGAATTATTAAAATGATAAATAATATTCCATTCCACCTCCTTTCTACTACCTTAAATCTACCCACTAAGGGATTATACCACCATTAAGTATATTATATCAATATTAGAATGTTTTAGACTCATGAGGGAGTAATTGGAGAAGAAAAATAAATAATAATCACTCAACTATTGTGTGAAGAGTTTCTCAAAATATTATATGAATTACCTCCCTCCCTAAGGAAACGATATCAATGTGATTTTGAAAATGAAATAATAAATTAATAAGAATAATAATAAGAATTTTATTAATTAAATTAAGGTGAATGAATAAATTTCTTGGGAAAAATTGATGATGCGATTACAAAATGAAATCATGAAATTACAATTGAAATGAAAAACAAATATTTTTTTAAAACAGGTTGAGGGACCAGTCCAAAGGAAAAACATAGATATGAAGGAGAAAAATTTATCCCTATCCCATAATACCTAGTTCTATATATAGACATATTTATAGCCTTAGGTTTACCCATAGAAAATCAATTCCTTCTTAATAAATTCAAAGAGTCAAAAGAAGGTTGAGGACATCATGGAAAATGTGACATTTCATTGTTGACCAGGAAAATAGTCTAGATTCATCACCATTGTTTATGTGTGAATTTTTAACTGAATATAGCCGAATTAGAAGGGATTGTAGCAAGAAAATATTTTTTTTGATGTTCCCTTTAATGGAAATCCAATTTTCAAGAAAATTGAACCAACTGTTTGGATTTTATGGTCGATCTCGTGGGATGACTTTATGGGTATTCCAATCCTGCCTAATATTTAAATGCCATGTTGGGATCCCATTATCTCTATGAAAACATCATATTTATATGTGGCCATAGTTGAATGAAATTATCCATATATGTTTATCTTTTTATAATAAAAATATGAGCATCTTTAATATTAGATTGGGGGCCATCCTTTTGATTGATGTGTGTTAGGACCATTATGATTTGCCCAAAAAATATCTACATTTAAGCACTAAAATCATTATCTTCCATTAGTATTATCCCATTGATCATAAAATAAAAAAATTTCCAATCCAATTTATTAATCATATACCAAAAAATAAAATTATTAAAATTTAAAAATGAATTCCACCAATAGATGATTGATTGGGCCCCAATTTTTTTCTTTAAACATGATTTTCACTTCTAATGAGAAATTTAGTTCAATTTAAAAAAAATGAACTAATATTTATTTTTATCGAGTTTAAAACACATTAATATTAATATATAATCAATTAATATTATCCCATTTCATTGTCTAATCAATTCACATTGAATAAGTATCCCTTTTCTCTGGGTATCATTCTTTAGATTACACTAAATCCATAAAAGAATGGATTTATGATAAAAACAAGTCTTATAGGACTAGTAATATAATTTTAGAAGTTATTTTTGAAAATATTTGTTTCTCTAAATGGAATGAGAGGTATGAAAAAGAGAAGAGAGTGAGTTCCATTTTATAGTTGATGAGGTGTTTCTTTTTTTATAAATACTCTAAAGTATTTATTATGGGGAACACAATATTACATATAGTTGATTAAATAATGATAATTAATTTCATATGGATATTTTTTGGTCTATTCATACATCAAAAAATAAAGGAAAATGTGTTTGAAACATTTGTTTTCATATAACATCAATGTTTCCCTATTTTTACCATTTTGGGTTTTCACCAAGGTAATGAGTTTTGTAACCATAGTAATTTATACATTAAGGCTAAATTAGAGTGATGCATATTAGATAATTGGCATACTATAGTTCTATGGTTTATATATAATTCATAAAATATAAATTCTACATGTGTTAGAAATTAATTTTAACATAAGGGAAAATAACATGAAAAAATATCACTTTAACCTTAATCGTGCAAACCATGTTTTTAATATTTAATGGTAATTATATTCTATATAATATAAACATTAGTAAATTAATTTAAAATAGATGACATGTATTAAAATTTATAAATAAATTCACCAAATATAAGTTTTATATTCATTTTAAATCAATTAATAAAATGTAATTTATTATAAAATAATAGAAATATAAATTTTGACATTATTTAATTAATTTAAATTATATTAATATCATGAAAATAATGGAATTAGAATATATTAAATTCAATCATTTTTAACATGATATATTCATATAATAATTAACTAAACATAATAATTCATTCAATTTACCTCAATTTTATTATTTTCAGTGTGAGTTGTTTTATTGTATATTTTCTAAATATTTAATGTTTTGGAATTTTTTAAGCATTTTAAGTAAGTAATTAATATTTAAAAGTTAAAGATAAATTATAAAAATTTAAATAACTCACTTATATTTCAATATAATATGTATAAGAACAACAATTTTTTGTTCTTTATTTAAAAGTATTATAGATATTAAAAGTATGAAAATGTCTTTTTGATGACATAATTTATTATATGGGTCATATTCAAAGGAAAGTGAAATAAAAGTTTCAAAATGAAGATAAAATTATTAAAATATGTCAAAATAAATTCATTCAATAACATTAAGTTTTAATTTTTTTGGTCATTTTCACTTTATTCGTTATAGTTTACCCCCATGTAAAGTCTTTTTTACCTTTTCAATTGTAATTATTTTTTAATACATTCACAATTTCTATTGGTCAAAAAAAAAGTTAAACTTATTATGAAAAATTATTTAAACATAACCTAAATCATGGAAAACATTTTTCAAAATCCAATTCAAATAAGTGGAAAATATTAATTTAAAATTAAACTTGTAGTATTTATAAGAAAGTAAAGTTTTTTTGTAAAAATATTCAAAAGTGTATAATGTTTTTATATCCAATTTCTATATGAAATTTATTTCATGGACATATATATTATTAAATGATATAAAATTAAAATAATATTACATTGAAACCATTTAAAAATGTAATTTACAATAAAAAATCATTTAAATGGAATGTAATATTTCAATTTAAATTATGTATTTTCATTACTATTCATAAAAAAGTTAAGCCTTTCAGAAAATATATAAAAAATAATATATTAATTTGAATAAAAAATATTTCACAAAACATCAAGGTGTTACATTATACCACCCTTAAAATTAATTTCCCCCTCAAAATTTATCACAATTATCTAAGGTTTAACATCTAAAAAATCCATCATAGAACCTAAAATATTACTAATGAATAATGATCCTTAATTTTAAAAAGGAATGATGGAAATAAAATGGTTACCAAAATTAACTCATAAATAGGTTTCCACATAGTATAACATATTCTGGAAGTGAATATTATGAAATGAATGAAAGGTGTAAATAATTGTAGATAATGATAAAGATCACTGATCAAAAGAAAGTGAATGATCCATGGAAAATTAAAGTCATGAAATCCATAAACCTATGATGATTAAAAAGAACAATGGTTATAAAAAACCTAGGTATTTGGATAAAATTATATTTTAATATCCTTTTCCTAGACTTGAGTAATTATTTAACTTTCAAAAAATGTGATGAAGAAACCATAAATGATACATTTATATTTCACAAGCACAATTTTATCATATTCTTCAATAAATTTCCATTTCATATCTTACTCTATGGAATGAATGAAAAAATTTAATTACTAAAGTACCAATGTATCACAAGATCCATAAAAATTTCAAATTCTTTCCTTCAATATCTAGTAAAAAAGAATTAACACTTGTCCTCAAATATAGATAAATCTTTATATGGTGAAGTAATACCTCAATATTTAAAACCTCAACCAAATTCAACATAAATCATTCTGTAAATTATTATCCTTATGAACTATTTCATAAAATTAAAAACTTATAAATTATAAATAATGTCACTTAAATCATCTTAACTTTAATCTCCCATATATCAGAGAGTGACTATTGATTTTCATATAATAAACATGTGAATACATTTATCATGTATTCTCTTGAAACACGATAATAACATCAATTAAAATAAAACCATATTGATAACATACATTATTTATCATTCCTTGAATTATAATATATATTATTTAATATATTTCATAAATCCAATAATGATATAAATTCCATCCATGGTAACATAAACAACATTACATACAAATCAATAATCTGTAATGTCTAATTTTCTTTTTCATATCCAACATATCATTACCCCAACAACATTATCTCAATATATTATATTGATTAAGGGTAATCATAAATTAATAAAAATATCACATTTCTATTAAATTACTTTTCTAATCCACCAAAAAAATTTAACATATTCTTCTAAATCCTTTGCAAAAAAATATATACTGATAAATCCGTATATATATCACATTATTATGGAATTACAAAAAATAAAATCTTTGATTATTCCAGGTCATATTTAATCCATTAACTATGATGGAACATCTAATTTCATGAAACATGTTTCCTTTCATAAGTAATTCACTATCTTTTTCATCATCAGTAGTGTAACCATTACTGACGCCAATATTAAAATTCTATTCACGATTTCCCACCCTATTACATCACTTTTTATAATGAACATACCTTCCACTTCTAAAGCATTCAATAGAATATGATATCTTAATAAGACCATTATTCTTATCCATTGAATTAATTGATCATTTCGTTTTTTCTATTTGATTTACATTATTTATGTTCTTTTTCCATAGTCAAAACATCTTCATATTCCTCCGAGGAATCCACTTGGGGGTTTTTCCATGTTCTAGACACAATGGAAACTGAATCTTCTTTCCTCTATGGTCTTTATTACACGAACTCTTAGAAAAATACTTCCTTCTCTACTTTAATGAGTCTGATAACTGTTTATGGTACACATTTTCCATTATGTACTATTAAAACTGATTAGAAATAATCATAACATCATTCACTCTAGTCATTATCCCATTTGGATGCTCATTAGGTAATTTTCTATCACAGTAAATGTTAACTTGGTACTTTCGGGTTACCTCCACTGACTTGAATAAAAAAATCATAGTGTGAGAAACACCAATAATAGGGGAAAACCACATATTAATGAAAAATAACATATATGGTGTTTAATTCATGACGCCTTATTTTAAATCTATGAAAAATTACGTTCATTTTATTATATTCATAGTAATCATCTATTTAAATCTTTCATGATGGTTTATTAAGATTATATGCAATTACAAATAATATTCCTCGAGAGTTTCAAACTGGGTGTGTAACAATGCATTTTTTTGTGAACCACATCACAATCAATATAGTTCAATACATTTTTTCTAATGTTTTTCCCCTACACACATATCTTCCAAATCCCCACCCACTAATATTACCCAAACAAGGATGTAATTTCTTTGAAACCACTCTCTCAATAATTTAGCAAAATTCTATGTCATTTTCCTAAACAATGACTCATCCTTAGACTTATCAATATATATATCCCTAGTAATATAATTATAAATATCCATAGGGATATCACTAAATACTTCTAATCCTTGTTTCCAAATGTTAGCTAATCAATTCCTCTAATACCAACTATAATGGCCCAATATTATTTTACATGTATATTATATATATTTTAAATTAATAATAATTACATTATAAAAACAAATACATGAGGACCAAAATAGTTTTATGCCTTTCGTGGCATGGAATAAAATATTCTAATATGATAAATAGTCTTTAATATTCCCCAAAAATATCAACCCATTAACTATCATAGTTAAAATAATTATGTATAACTTGCAGAAATAGAATATAAGATTGTGTTATCTAAGATTCTCAATAATTTTAAACAAGTGAGATACATAAGTATAACATAATAAAGAGGGTATGAGCATAAAACATAAAAATCATACATTTCATATCCATGGCCATAAACATGAATCATCTAATAAATATAGGTTGTTCATAAGACATGAATCATAAGATAATCAAAGAACCTATTCCATTTATGTTTTACATTGGAAGAAGACATAGAATTTTGGCATGAACACAAGTATATAAAATCATTTCCATGTTTGTCAAGGTTCACTTTGAGTTCCATAATTTAATACAACGTCCTATATTGAATCAAGTTCACTCTTCATTCTAGCTATGTCATACTGTACTAGTTTTACAAAACATTTGATCCATGTATTACACCACAAGGTTCAATACACATTACAACCAGGTCTATCTCATGATATATATAAATCATAAACCAATGCATTGGAGGGGGATATATCTACCACCTATCACATAATGCAACCATATTTATGTGTTCCACAAGATACATTCATCATTTTATAAACCATGAAATTAAATGGGTATCCTAAAATTTTCATCATTCCATGCCGTATGGGAAATATATGTCTTTCAAGATAATTTATTCATAGAATAACCCATAAAAAGAAGAATGTATCATAATACTTTTATCAAGGTAAAACTCATATAAGGTAATTAGGGTTCATAAACAACTTCTCACTAGAAACATATACCATTTTATGAAATAACAAGAATAGTGTCCTTATATCATGTCCCTAGTAAATCATAAATTATATAAAATAATGTAATCAAAGATGGAGAATGATTTTGAAAGATCAAATTAAACATTTCTTAAGGAAAATAACGTTTCTTTGAAAATAAATTTTTAAAACATTAAAATTTTAAAAAATCATTTTCCATGGAAACAACATGGAAATTTTTTAAAGGAATCATGAAAATTGTTAAAATATTTCTTGATGAAAATAATCTTTTGAATTTGATTTTTTTAAAAATTAATCATTTCTAAAACCATTTATTTTAAAAATAACATCGAAAATTCATAAAATATGTTTTAAAATTACTTTAAACATTTCTTGATGAAATTATCATTTCCACTTTAAAAATATTTTTTAAAAACATAAAACATTTTAAAAAACACTTAATTTTGAAATAATTTATTTAAATTATAAAAATATTTCAAATATTAAGAAACAATTTTCTTTGAAAATAACTTGTTAAACATATAATATAATCATCAAATCATTTAGTGGGATTGATAGTAGAAAATAATTCTCTTGATGTGCAGGTTAAAAATAATGTTTATGTTCACTTTTTTGGTAAAATTCAAATATTTATTGTTTTTGAAAATTTCCAGAATATTCCATTTATATTTTTTTTAAAACTAACATGTTGGGAAATATAATTTTAATAATTTTAATTACAATTTTCAAAAAAAAAATTATAATACATGGTTTGGGAATAAAACACATTTTTTCCACTAAAATGATGATTTACCATATAAATAAACAAAATTTAAACTCTTGAGTGTATGATGTAATCATAGTGATGGGGAAGCTTGTATAATCATGAGATAAAAATATAATAATTATATCCATGGTAATTGTTGTGATATTTATCATCAGATTTCAATAATGGAGGCCTAATCATAAACAATCCTAATAAATGCTGTGATTTTAACAAAATCACATCACCAAATTAGTAACATTAAAACATAATCCCCATGACGTAATTACATAAAATGAAAACTAAAATATCATGAAGATAAAATAATTCTACAGATTACATGAAAAATATACTATATCCACAACTCAAGAAAGAATACAGATTCAAAACATAACGTACATCTTATTGAAGGAGAATTGAGACAACAAATATTAATACTTTGGTAAATTTTGAAACATAGACACCATGAAATAATAACACTAATTAAATAACCAATCATAATGAAATTAAGTATATACATTATATATAATTTCATATGGAGTTATATTCACCATACAAAAGAAACAAGTGTTTAATATGGCATAAGTCTCTCCGAAATAAAAGTGAAACTAGGACACCCCTTACTATATGTCTTGACTTCTATCATAGTCAATCATATATCCCATATAATAAATATACGATTATTATATATATATTATAGAAAATTATTAATATATCATATTTTATATGACTTTATTATCACATTTTATTATCTATTAATTAATAATTCAATGTTAGATTTGTGTTTTGGGTATTAACCGGTTTGTTTTTATATAGTTTTTATCTTTTAATTTATGATTTTATTACATTGATCATGGTTTGATCATATAAAAATTTAATTCATAATAGAAATATAATTAATAATTATTATATTCATACTTATAGTAATAAATAATATTTCGTGATAGAAAATGAAAAAACACCATTCGTGGAGATGTTTTGTTATACGTACGCATGAACGTTGTTTCCATTTTCATGTCATATTAAAAAAATAATGGCAAATGATATATATTTATTATCATTAAAGTGTAATTTATATTTCATACATATCAAATATTTGTATTAAATCATCTTTAATATATTTTATATAAATCATGAACGAATCACTTCTCTTCACGAGGTGGTAGTCCAACGTACACCTGAGAGACATCGTCATATTCCCAAAAAATGGAAGGCATGAAGGTATGAGTTATATAATAGTTCCATAAGAATAATAATATAATAAATATAATATATAAATATGTATATATTTATTCCTTACATTGAAAGTTGATTGTTGAAAATTGAACATCATCAGTTTAGAAAGTGGTAGTCTTCTGTTCACATGAACAATGATTTCATAACCCATTTGATGAATGTGTGTGTGGTTTTATGATGTAAAATAAAACTAAAACAACTTAGTATATTGAATATAATGATGTTATTATATAATATTTTTATAATAAGAATTTAAGGAGGTGTAGAAATAAATAAAATGACGATGCTCAATGAAGAAAATTACCTCTTCATAAGGTATCCTCCATAGGCATGTACTAAATAATTAAAATAACTGATTTATGCCCAAAATGAGAATTCTAGATCGCGGTTATGAAAATTTGGAAGTAATTTTTTAATATATTTGTAAATCCATGTTCCTTGAGATATATGAATATTAGAGGGGAGTGAGTTTCCTTTTATATTTGAGGTGGAGTGGCATTCATGAAAATACTAAAATGTATTCACCATTAAGGGGTCAATATTACCACAAGTGAATCCAATATTGATAATGAATGGGTTTGGGGAATTTTATTGTCAATCCAAAACTCTACTACATAATGGAATACATGTTTTAAACATTTTTTTCTTTAATTGTTATGTTTCTTTACATTAACCATTTGGGATTTTCACTAAGGTAATTAATTTTTTAATGTTTTTAATTTATCCATTCATAATAAATTTCTATGATAATTAATATATATTTGTGATTAAATGATTTAAAATATTAATTTAATTTATAAAATATAGTTCCTACATGTGTTGGAAGTTAATTTTTACACATGTTCAAGTAACGTTCAAAAAAGATTACATTAACATTAACTTTGATAACTGAGTTGTTACTATTTATTGATCACTACAATATTTATAATATAAATATTGGTAAATTAATGGAACATATTTAATATTTATTAAAATTTTAAAAAAAATAATGAATGAAGATACGAGTTTTAGTAAATTTAAATTAATTAATTAAATAGTATTTGTTATAAAATAAAATTTATGTCGATTGTGACATTAATTATTTAATTAAATTAAAAAAATATATAAATACAATAATTGAATCAAAATATATTATATTAAAATATATTTAATATGACACATTTTCTATCAAAAATAATGGGACATAATAATTCGTTTAATTTACTTCAATTTTATTATTTTTAGTTTTAGTTATTTTATTGTTTATGAATTAAATAATTATTGCATTGACATTTCATAAGAATTTTAAGTAACCAATTCACATCCAAAATTTAATGAGAAATTATTATGATAAAAATAACTCATTTATTTTTCAAAATAATATTTATAATTAAACCCATTAATTTTTTCCTAATCCCAAATCATTAAAGATATAAAAAGTATGAAAAGTATCTTTTTTATCTTTTTCTTTAAATATCATATTATATAGGACATGTTAAATGAAATTTGAACATAAATTACCATATTTCAGTGAATATTAGTTAAATTTTACAAATAAATTCGTTCAATAAAATGAAGATAACAATTTAGGTCATTTTCACTCTTATTGTTTTAGCATAACCCCTCAACAAACCCATTTTAACCTAAACTGTGATAATTAATTTTTATTGCATCCACAATTTATATTGGTCAAAAATTAGGATGAACATAATTTAAATAGTAATTTTTTTACTTAAAATATTGAATCCATTTTCCAATTTAAATTAATTTAATTAGAAATGTTTAATTTAAAATTAATTTAGCAGACGTGATGAGAAAGTAGTTTTTTACAGTGAAAATGTTCAAATATTAATGATGTTTTTATATATATTTTCATAATAAAATTGAATCCCAATTATTAAATGTATTAATTTATATAAAATTGAACTTATTTTAGTTTAAAACCATATAAAAATTTAATTTATCATTATTAATATTTTAATTAAATTACGGTTTTTAATTAAAATTCAGTGTTTTTCGATATTCATAAAAAATAAATATTTTCATAAAAATTCCTACAACATTCCATATTATAATTTAGATATTAGGAATTAAAAAATAATTATTAAATTGTCAAATAATGTTTCAATTTTGTCAAGAAAAATTAAATTAATTTTTTAATGTATGACTAAACAATGTTTTAGTTAAAACCCATTATTTTAACACAAGCTATCCTATTAGTGTGTTTAGCACAATCGTAACACGGTGTTTCATGTAACCCAAGGTAAACTCAATATTGGGTTTTACATAGGATAAATATAGTGTGTTTGTAAATGAATATATCGAAATGTTTAAATTAATTTGAGAAAAAAATAACATTTCAAAATATCAAGGTGTCACATAAATCATTTTATTTCATTCCCAAAAAATATTTTTAGATTCAGTGTCTTAGAAAATTAGTTCATAACTCATATATTTCTTGTTATAAAATTCAAATCAATATCTATATTACCAACAATTCAAAACATTGAGAATGAAACATTTTTTACCGAAATGGTTTGGGGGAAAGAGACATTAATAAAAAGAGAAAAGAACAAGAACCCCTTTTAAAATGGGAAATGGAAAACGCATTACAAGCATGTTGGCCCAGAGGCACATAACCTTTGAATTTAATGGCTTGAGTGCCCATTGGGATAAAACCCATTACAAAACCAAATCCCACTACATATCTGAATCACAAAACCAAAAAAAACCCTGACCCGATGTCAAGAAACCCAAGATTAGTGCACGCAGAGCACCACCACATCGAATCAGATCCTACCATCAATGGAGTCCCCACTTCGTATATTCCCTCATACATCCAATGAATTAATTCGACCAACAAGAAATGACATGATAATATCTCCTACCATTGAATCATTACAGCTGTGAAAGAACCACTGACTCACCAGGTCTTTAAAATATATCAATCATGAAAAACAATTATTCTCCTATCTAGGGAAACCTGAGATGAAATTGAAACTATAATAGATTATATTACATCTAATGATATCAATTTAAACCCAATCTTCCATAGATGAAATAGATCCACTGATGAATTGGATGCCACATGTTGAAACAGAAGCCGCTGATGACCTTCCTCCCTTCGCATGAGCTTCGAACACTGATAGGGAAGTTGACAGCAGAAAATTGAAACCAATTGCCTCCAAATACATTTCCACTAGATATTGACACATCCATAAGATTAAGATGCTTCCATCATGGGAGATAGAGATCCTCACAAGTTAATCCCTCGGTTGGAGATACCGAAGGCACATCCCACTGAGGGTCACCCCACCCATAACCTCGCCCTGATGTTCGGCGCCACACCGAAGTCCCACTGAAGCCATAAGGAAGATGTCTCCAAATACCTGGGGAATACCCAAAGGATATATCGGCTAAAGCCGAGTGACCTCTAAACCAATGAATCATTTTTTATTTTCATGATAAATAATCTTTATTTTCAAAATCACTTCATCACTACTCATACTTAGTCATAAATTCTATGAAAATCCTGTTAAAATGTGGGATTTTCAAAAAAATCTTTGTAAATTAAATATTTTAAAAAATAATAAAAAACATTAGTCCATTTTAAAACCGTGAAATCATATTAGAGATTTTTCTTTAGTATAATAATATATGTGCTAAAAAATAATATATTAACCCATGAAATCGACTTTATGGCCTGATGATTTTCATAAAACAAATTATAATAAATCATAAAGGAAAACTCATAATCATGAGTTTTTCTTAGTAAAGATGAGTACCTCAGAAAAATTGATTTTTTAAAAAATCTTATTTTACCCTAAATGGGAATAATCATTCCTTAAAAAAGATCCTTAGATTACCTTGTTAAATAAAATAAATTTCCATGAGAAATCATTATCCAACATAAAAAAGAAATTTTTTCACCTTTCAACATCATTTTCATATAATTCTGAAAATATCCATTATATTTTTAAAAACCTATCGATAAACCTCTAATATAAGTTTTTTAAGAGCATAATCATTACCCAATACAATGAAGAGATGTACTTGAACACCATATCATAAAAAATGTTCATAGACCATATCATTCAAAAAAACATAGGTGCATTATCACATATCAATCCTATAAAAATATACATTTGATCCCATAATAAAAACATTTCCAGATATAGATATATCCCTTTCACTTAAAATTCAATTTTCAAAATTAAATATCTAAAAATAAGTAGAGGGTCCTTTTTCTTTAATGGAAACAAGGAATATTATAAATTAATAAAAAAATAAATATAAATTTTAATGAAATGAAAATACATTATCAAAATATATTTTAAAATAAAATATTCCATTTACCTTTTGTAAAGGATGTTAAAACATTTAGTATAAAATATATAAAAAGATTCCCTTTGGAAGCCATTGAAATAATGAAAAATGAGACAAAACAATTACCTTTATAATTAATTTATTTCCATTTAAATTAATACCTAAAACAATTATAATTATATGGATATTGAATAAAAATATTTAGAAAATAAATATTTAAAACATTTCAATCGATGTTTTTATGATAATGTGTTAGTTACTATATTTGAGAAAGACCTAAATACATTCATTTTATTCCTAAATAAAAAAGTATATTCTAATTATTTACTTTCATAATAAATTTTTTTATTTTAATAATGTTATTATTATCACATTTATATTACTTATTACTATTTTTTATTTTGATACATCATCAGTTATGTGTATGTCGTATGTTTTGAGGACATTCAATTCACAATTTCCCGAAGACTTCAATATGATGACCATTTTAAAACTGTTATCAATTAAATATTTTCTAGAATAATAATTATTAAATAATTATAATAATTATAATAATTATAAATTTATTATATTTTTATAACAAACCATGAAAAATGGTTTTGAAAATGATCTATTTTACCATCTATGTGATGAAAGGCCATATGTACTCAAGTGTAACGATTCCATTTTGTAGAAAAGATGTGGGAATTTAGTAAATAATTATTTTTTCTTATATAATTATTGTTAAATCAGAAATATAATATTATATCTTTCTATATTTTTTTATATGTCATCCATGTAATTCTGTGATAAAAATGAATCACATTGCTTTGTGGAGGTGATAATCTATATGTATTTACGAACACCATTATCATTATTCAATGGGTTGTAAGGTATGAAAATATATGTTATATTGTATTTCAATAATAATAATTGGGAAATTAAAACCATATATATATTAATTAAATCCATCATAATAATATTCAATTTTCTATGGCGATGGGAAAAAAACAAATCACTTCGTATAAGTGATAAAACACATGTTAACATGAGCAATATTTTAATTTCACATAGGATGGAAAAGGATATTAAAAAGGTTATAACACAATAATAATAAAATTTATGTATATGTAAGGTAATTATATTATTATTTAATATTGGATAAATAATATTTTATGGTGATATAATTTGAAATAAGAATGAAATAGGTTGGTTATGACTTATACAATATCATTTGATAACTAGTTGGGAATACACCTTACACCATCTAGGTGTGGTTTTGTGGTTAGAAAAAGGACCTATAGGATGTGAGATGGGATTTTGGGAAGAGACATAGGGATTTATTCTCATAACCATTGAGATAAGAAGGTGTGAGGAAGAGATAAAATGATAATCTACTTTATTAGTGATGCAAATGACCTAATTGTAATTTCTTGAAAGATTAAATAATATATATATATATATATATAATCAAGTCAAACGACACCAAGGAACCCCAAATTCAATTATATGATGTGATCGAGTCTATATAAACCTAACCAATTAAATTTATAAATATTTTGGACAAATATTATTCTTTATCTATTAGTTAAACAACTTTAAAACCATATTATAATTATTGTTAAAACATAAATTTATACCATGATAACATAATTATATGAGAAAAATAAAAATGGGAATTATAAGATAATATTGAAAGGATTATTCCAAATTTTTATTTTATTTTATCAGATTAAATTTAAATATGTTTTATAAATTACTATTAATATCACAATACAAAGCACTTGAAAAATAATTTTTAGGAAAATACATAATTTATGTGAAAAATTTATTTTACTTGGAAATAATTTAAAAACATTGATTCCCAAATTATTAATATTATTTAATAATAAAATTAAATTTATTATACTTTAATAGGAAACCAAATATTAATTTGATCTTCTAATCATGAAAATAAATTTAATGAATCCATAATAGTTTTTATTTTGAATAAAACATAACTTATATTCACAAAATTCAATCTTGGATTCCCAATTTCAAATAAATATTTTAAAATATATTATTTTTATCTATAAAAATACATTTCTACTAAAAAATCTCATCTAAACGTATAATTTAGTGTATTAGAAATATTTTTATAACATTACATGATAGATTTAATCGGGTTTTACATATTTTAACCTTAATGAGATAAAATATATATACTATGGTCACAATTCACAATGACATAAAATAAAAAATAAACTATTTAAAAATTATGAACCACATTATTAAAAAAATCCATTTTTAAAAATTCAATTCACAATTGTGGTAGAATTTAATTTAAAATTAATCTCACAAAAAATGATAAAAAGTGGTTTTTAGGAAACAATATCTTCTTAAGTATAATTTATTTTCAAAAATCAAGAATAAAAATGAATCCAATGAACTTAGTTGGATTATTCCTAATACAAATGAAATAATTTTACTTTGAGACCTATTTTTATTAAAATATAACTTCTTTAATGTTGAAAAGAAAAAAACATTTTAATAAAAAGTATTATTTTTCACTATTCACTTAAAAGTTAATATTTTCAGAAAAATAAAAAAATTTATACAATGATAAATTGAAATAATGAAATAAAAAATTATATAATTTTTATAAAATAATGGTTTCAAAAATTAATTACATTACCTTCACAAAAATGATATAAAATCCCTTCATGAAGAGAATGTGTTCTCAATGGATAATATAACCTCTCTCAAACCCTCTAAATAAAAAATTAAATAAATTTTAATTCACTCAATTGAATATATAAATTAAATATTACCTTTTAGTAATTTATTAACGCTGATAAAGTTTTTTATATTAATATGAAATAATATATCTCCCAAAAAATTTGTTTTGTAAAAAATAAAATTTCACCGAAAAAAATATCTTCATTTATAATCAATTTATAATCAATGAATAGTTGACTATTCATTTTATATAAGGGAAATAATTATATATATATATATATATATATATATTTTAATAGGTATCAATTTGAAGAATATTATCTTTAGAGCATATTTAATTTTGCCTAATTCTTGGTGGTCTATGTTTTGAATGATATCAAGAATAGTATTATAGTAAATTAATTTTATTTTTAAATTATACCTCACATAAAAAATATCCTCAAAATATTTTCTCATTTCTAATAAAAAGGTTTTAAAATAGTTTCATAATCAATTCAAATATGTGGAGGATAATAAGTTTGATCTTGAAATCATAATCCTCTTCAAAATTTAAAAATACCTTGGTTGAAAAAACATGCAATATCTTAAATTTTACATAGATACTAAAAGCCCTCTTGTTGATAAATTACAAAGTTATTATGTGAAAAAAATGATTTATCAATGATGAGAACATAATAAATTTGTTAATGTTTCTACGTCAAAGTTAAATGATAGTTAAAACATTGGAATATTCAACTGTATATATTTCGATTTAGACACTGATTTAGATCATGATTCGGAGGCCCACAATGTCTTGATGAAGAAGGATTAAAAATAATAAAAATATTATACTGTGAACACTTAATTTATTAAAAGTTATTTAATAACACAAAAATGGTGGGTCGTATGAGAAATCTGAGGTTATAGTTTGGTCGAAAACATGGGGTGTACCCTAGGTGGGGTATAGAAATTTTGTGCAATAGATTTTTGGTATCATTTAATATTTGAGATAAAATAATTAAATATATTAATTTCATTAAAAATGGAAAAATGATTCATTAACCATAAATATCATGTCGCACACCATTTTAAAGGCCCTTGGTGTTTCAAAACCTTATGCTTTTACACAGTTTTGAGATGTTTTAATTTTAAGAACTTAGTAAAAAAATTAATTACTCCATCATCAATTATCAGGGTGAAACAATAGATTAATTTGTGGTAATAAATTTTTTTGAACATTTACACATTCTGGGGTACAAATATCCAATTCTTTTTTTCTTTGGTGTGGGATGATTTAAAAGTGTCCACACGACGCCATATCTCCTATAAACATGACTGGTGAAGTTACAACAATCAGTGGTGGTGTGAGGTCAGTCTTCCCATTCCTCATTTGTGCATCGACCCATCCCTTCTTGCATCCCCTATGCGCAACACCTTATAATATGGTCTGTCTTAACTAATTAATTGTCTATTATTATTTATCTAATCTCCTAATGTTAATATCTTTTTCATTATTGACCAGAGTTATGTGTCATCAGTGTCTTTGGATTCATATAGACATGAAGAAATATTATCCCATGATTTTTTTCGAAGGGATAGAGGTATTTTCAATATATTTGTATTGAATTTTTAATATATAATTTAACATTTATGAGAAAATTATTTTCTTTAACAAAAATATTTTTCATGGATAATATTGTAAAATTTATCAAAGTATAATTATTATAATTGTCAAATGATAGTTCTCTCTAATTATCAATGACAATTCCAAAAAATATCAAATTTTATTTGTAAATAAATTTATCAAATGATTAATTAATTTAATTACAATTTTAATTTTAAGGAATTACAAATGATGAATAATGAAGAACTATCAAGAGATAATTACAATCCACAATCCAATAATAATTGCATTAAATTATCAAATATAATTTTATGCAATTTTTTAATTGAAAATTCTAAGGTAATCAAACCGTAGAAAAATTATCAAAATTATCAAATTATAATTTCTACAATAAATTGGATAATTTAATGAATAAAAAAATTATCAAAGAATAATCTATTTTTGTTACAAACAAAATTATTTAAAAATGATAACTTATGAAAAAATACAAAAAAAATAATTAGAAAAGGATAATTGAGGAAAAATTATCTTAATATAATAAAAAAAGTATAATTAATGAGAAAATATCAAAATATAATTATAAAAGATTGTTTATGAATATTATTAAAATATTATTATGAAAGGATAATTTAGGATAAATTATCAAAATATAATTATAAAAGGATAGGTTTAGAAAAATTATCAAAATAAATTTATAATATGATAATTTATGTGAATTATCAAAAGATAATTATAAAAGGATAATTAAAGATATTATAAAAATAAAATAATAAAAGTATGATTTATGTGAAATCATCACAAGATAATTCAAAAAGGATAGTTTTTGAGAAATTTTCAAAATATAATTATAAAAGCATAATTTATGAAAAATTATCAAATTATAATTAAAAAAAGTTAATTGAAGTGATAATGTCAATATATAATTATAAAAGGGTAATTTATGCTAAATTATCAAAAGATAAATTTAGAGATATATTTTAAAAGAAATTATCAAAATATTATTAGAAATTTATAATTTTTTAGAAATTATAAAAAGTTAATTATAATAATATAATTCAAAAATTATCCAACAGAGAGAACGGATCATAGCATGAGATATTTTATATCATTTTGAAATGAAATAATTGGTTCTGAATCTAGGAATCCTTAGTTATCCTCATGTGTCGACATTTATGACTACAAGTCCATGAAAAGATGTTTTTTCTTAGTTTACTCCATCCTTCTTTCATCGATGAATTTGGAGGTATAATGTTCCTTACCTTTCTTAGCTTTCATAGAAATGATTTTAGTTAATATTATCATCCATAAAGATATTCTGATGGCCATGCTAGATTACATAAAGATTCTAAATTATTTATATATGTCTATAAATTATATAAATATATAATTATACCTTCATTTAATGGTGTAATACATTCCATAATTTATTTTATCAAATGAAACCCATTTCTTTCCATGGGCCATTTTTATATTCATTCCTTATGATTAATTTCCTTCTATAGAATAGGTAACCATGTACATGTTATGATGGGTGATCCCAGGTAGAACTCTGATAAATTGGGTTATGTTTCTGAATAATGAGACATTATGTATGATATTAGGCATTAAACCTAATCCATTATGGTACTTTTACAACCATGTGATATTTTCTAGGCAGTCAAGCTTGATAGATTCTTTTTTCATGTAAATTTTCACTACCACATTTCCTATATTTCAATGATCATATGATACGTTATTATTTTTGTTATGAATAAAAGTGATTACTCGTTAAACTAATCTTTTATTATTTCATGTTATACCGCTGAATCTCTTGTTATGTCTCTATATCATGTTTATACCCATACTGTGATTCTCTACTCACCCATATCTTTTTTATATTCCCCATGTTCTCCTATGAAATTGTAGGAGATCAAGTAGATTTAAGAGATCATGATGGATAATAAAATAATAGTTTCATGTTTCAATTTGGTTTATATATATTATTAACCTACTCTTCATGATCAATGGGGGTGTACTTATAAGATATATTTTTTAAAATCATTTAATAATATATGTAAAAGGATTGGTTTATTATACGTTTTCCATAAATAAAATGTTATCAATTTCATTATTGTCTTCTTTTATTGAAAGGCATTCACTTGATCTATCCTAAAATTACTTCTAGGTGTATTTCAAATAATTGTTTTATCCTTTTCCTTTTTCATCATACTATTTCTTATATATTAATTTTGGATGTTCATATTTGATATGAACTTTTATATTTCACCCAAAATAGCCTACTTCCCACGGTTGGTTTTCCTATTTTCCATATTCAAATTTTTAATACCTTCCTTCATAGATTGATTTCTCAAATAATTTCTTCTTCAAATAGAATTTTTTAACATCTTCGATATGTGATATTTCTTCTCATAATTTTCATAAGGTGATTCATCCTCACTCAAGATATATTCTATAAATTTTATTTCATCATTGAAGAATATATTTTGAAAGTGACTATTTCTATTTTTTATTTTTCATCGTATTTTTTCACAATCAATTCATCTTCAGAAATAATGAGTTTTTTGATTACCTCCTTCACTGTATGTTTTTACATCACATGAATATTTATCGGAAATAAAAGTTACTCTCCTTCAATCAGGTAATCCTCATTGGATTCACATCACATAATCATTTTATTTTTTATATTTTTGGGAACATGAATCATGTTTGTTATATCATTGATCTTGAGATAAATTTTTTAAATATATTTATTACTATTAATATTAAATGTTTCTTATAAAATAGTATATATATTTAATCATATTTCATTTTAATGTTCCCAAGTTTTTAGTATAACTAAATTGGATAGTGATTTAAAAATATTCACTATATATCAATGTAGCAATGTCATCATGGGAAAATAACCTTTCAAAAAATCCTTCAGTATCTCATGTGAAGAATTCACCAAAAAAATTAAACGAATGATTACCTTATTCAAACCAGTATTGAATTCAAATAAATCTCATCCCTGGTTATTATTTTCTTAAGGATATAAACATTCTACCCTCTAGATCATTCAATCAATCAATATAATTACTCAAAAACAATAATAATTGAATTCTAGGTTCTCTCACGGTGCTCCAATGAATATTTTTGTGTCCCGATGAACACTACAATCCCATCCCTTTGATACATGAATGGAATCAACGATTATATTATTAAATATGATCATTTTCTATCCTATATGATGGAATGAGAAAATTGGAAGTCTTATTTTCATGGAAATGAATAATAATATGAGAATGAACTTCCTCTGACTTATATAGTAGAAGTAAATTTTATGAAAATGGTTCCTTGACCAACATATAAGTAACACCAAATAAATTTGAAGTAAATGAAATGTTATGAAAAACTAACTACATCATAATTTATATTTTATCATCTAATTTTAGTATATAATAAATATATAATTTGATAAAACTAAGTCATTAAAATGACCAGTAGTTCCCTCAATATTAAATTAACCTTAAACATTAAAATAATATTCATTCATATAATTTTTATCTTTGTATTCACTTAATTCATTGTGAATAAATCTACTGAAAAAATTCAACACCTGTAATTATATAATTTATCTTATATAGATTTATTTATTCACTGGTTATCATTTAATCTAATACACCTTTAAAACCTTGTGGTGGGACACAACTTGTCATGATCTTAAATCTATCACAATAGGGTAGACTTTTGAATACGTTAATTTTTTTCCCTCTAGGTCCTTATCTCAATAGGAGTCAGTAATATTCCAAGTTCCGGAGAAGTGTTTATTAAAATATCAATGTCCCTAATGAAATATTGTGTAGTCATATCATTGAAAACATTCACATGAACACATATTTTGTAATATAATAAATTTTTCTCAATATTTTACATAAATTGGGATGGAATACTTTTTTTATCATCCATATTTTCTTTATTATTAATTGACCTAAAATGATGGAGAATCCATCTTCTTCCATGGAAATGAATTCATGAAGGTACTACCATCATGATCAACTTGGCCCCAAATATAACTACCTCATCCCAGAAGTGAAAAATTATATCTTGGTCATCCAACAAATTCCACACCACCAAAGAAAAACTAAAAAAATATATCATCACAACTTCAATGTCATTTTATTACCTTGAATAAAAGTAAGAGATAAAACTCTACACAATGATAATGATCTAAATCTGGGAGACCAATAAACATGTTTGAAAATTGGAAAAACCAATGACACCTAATCCATGTGGTGTTATTATTGGATAGTTTTGCATCATTATATCAACTACATAAGATAAACACATCTAAAAATCGTGATAAAAAGTCTCAATCCTTATGATCCTCTAACACATATTTTTTTTTGAAAAAATATTTGTCTAGTTAGTATAATGTAACATGAACATGTGAAATATGGTTGAGATTAATTTCATAGTATATATAGATTATCATGATATCCTAATAACTAATATAAAATTTTGGTATGACAAATAATTGGATTATATTACCACATAAATAGTGGATGAAGAGTATCCCTGTTATTATGGTAAGATTAAACCATGTATCACTCACTTTTTAAATGATTCCATAATAAAAAAGTACGGTTTACATTGGGTCTACAACACCCGCTACTACAAAACTCCCACTTTCAATAGACCTAACATAAAAACTATCCTTTTTAGAACTCACATGATAATATTATGTTTTTAATGATTTTGGAATTATTCATTGGGCTGAAACATCTTTTATGGAAGTAAATTCCTCAATCCATGACTTCATATCATGGAGTAATACTCCATAAGAGATGATATACGTGAGTCCTTTCCATTTATCCACTATCAAAACTTAAAAACTTTTATATTACCAGTAGCAGGATTATAAAAATGTATATTATGATATAAATTAAATACAAGGTTGGATTCCAATAACTATAATAAATCAATGCACATTTTAAAATAATTCATTAGATGTATCAGATTATGAAACAAACTCATTATTTCTAGATATATATACAAAATTACGGAATGATATTATATTACTCATTACCCTATCCTAACTATGATATATGATCATATTGATCTACATAAGACTAGTTCTTCCCCAATAAATTTGTTTCCCTTCCACTCCTAGTCCCAAAAAAATATCATATTTTCTTTATGAAGCACAATGGGATAGTTTTGACTACTTCTCATGCAGTTATCTTGTAAATAGATGATATTTTCCTAACACAGTGAAAATACTAGATATTTCATATATAGTACATAACATGGAACATGTGATAGATATATTACTCGTAATTATGGAATTATACTCACCACATCAGTATCCTCTTATACCCCATGTATGTCTTCTTGGATAGATTTATTTGATATCACGCTGGTAAGAATTTACTCTTGAATTTTTCCATCTTATTTTTAATAGCATATCTATATATGTACTGTGAATTTTTTTAAGAAACCCCTTAGATTTACCTCAATATATATTTTTCCCTAAAACATAGTTTGATACTATATGTGTATCTCTAGATACTTAATTTCATTTTTTTCTTAAATAATTACAAGTAAAATGACTTTATTCTATATGTTATCAAATATATTTTACTTGCAAAATATATTTTATCCATAAACCAATAGTATTAATATGGAAAAAATTCATTAAAAATGAATATTCGAAGATATTATTGTATAATTAGATCCAAAAATAGATTTTAGTCAATTTAACTAATTATATGGATGTTATAGTGTCACTATCAATTTCTGGTGGTTCCATATAGATTTCCTCCAAGAATGGTGGCATTGACATCCAATTCGTAATATAATGATCATAGCAGGTAGAAATGGAAAGTAGAATTATTTTGAATTTAGGCATAAAAATGGTATTACAAATCAATCCCTATTAGTGCCATGATTGTAAAACCCATATATATTCTCAGTTTAATACCCACACTAGTATTTAAAATAATAAGCCACTGTACTTTAGTACATGGAATCCATTATTGATTTTGCATCAAATAATTAAATATTATCTAATTTTTATTTATGAATTACATTTAGGATTTATTAAATAAAATGAATTATATATTACCATCCAAGATGAATATAAAACCATTACCATGGTATTAGACATCTTTTTCATTATGTGTCTCTAGAACATTAATTTCCCATTTTCTCTCGTGGAACACGTTCCTATGAAAAATATTTGTGAATCAACGACATTGACTTCATAAAAGTAAATATTTCCCCAACTATATTAAATATAAATGTGCACCATATTATATAAATATAGTATATCACTAGACTATAAATTTTCTATCAAAAATATTTTCATAATTGTCCATATGAACGTTAAGAGACTAATCTACGATTCACAAGTTTTTTTATTGATGTATGTTTTTTAATAATAATAACAAACCCAATAGATATAAACATTTGTTCTTGTGACATTAATAGATTTATATAAAACTATGAATCATATGATATCAATTTTTTATTATTTTTTCAATATAGTTATTGGATAACACTCCTATTTATATATCTTGTCTGAAAATTAATGGATGTTTTTTCAAATAATTTTAATTCCAATATTGAATCTCCTTTTAGTTTCTTTACGACAATGATTTGTATAAGGAAAAGTAAAATTTTCAATTACTTTACCCTACATTTTAATTGATCAATGGTTACATGTAATCATAATCATCAATCCTCATTACTAACATCACATATTTGGTGAGTATAGGGTAATGTTATTTTAGAAGTTACTCCATGATGAAATATAAGGATTGATGAATTATTAGTATAGATATTCTTTGGAACATAGTCCCATGGAACCTTATATCTTTTGTAAATAAATATTTTTTTCTTCAATATTACATTCATCAAAAAAGCTTAACGAAATATTAAGATTTATAATGACCAGTATCATTTCCTTAGAATTGTCCACACACTCTAGTTGGTCTATTTTTGAAAACATTGGTGTATAACTTATTTTCAAAGGATTCTTCTCTCAAAACTACACATTTTGATAAAACCAATCATTTATTACTAAAAGGAGTGTAAATATTTAACACCAAGATTTTTTATGAATTATTATTTTATCAAATAATTTTAATTTAATTGATTTATAGTTCTACACAAAACACCTTATTAATCGTGTGATACTCAAATCTACAATTTAAGATTTCACTGCTAACTATATCGGGTTATCTTTCATTACACATGATACAGAGTTTTAATAAAAAAATATGTTATTATTAGTTTTAAAATGTGACCTTTCTAACATGGTATTTAAACCTTGTGGTATGAATTGTAATAAAAAATTTAAATATTAGGTATAATTTTTTATTTAATGAATATATATTCATAAAAATAATTGATTTTCTGTATAGTTTTTATATGTTTCAAAAATTCTATTTTCTAAAAAACACATTTTATTCTTTTTGTGAAAAATAATAAATTAGTTTTCTGAAAATTTTATAAAATGAATATCAGTAAAAAATTATTTTTAAAGTAATCATTTGACTATTATCTTTTGGTGACTTTTTTTGTTTTTCTTGAAATGTTTCACTTTTTTTGAATAGTGAAAACTATATAATTTTAATTAAAAACTGCATTTATGTTTAAATTATTTAAAGAGATAATTATATTTTTAATTTATTTTAAAGAAAATTTAGTTTAATTATAAATCCATTAATACATTTTAGTTCATTGGAAATAATTTCATAATGAATTTAGATATAAAAACATTTTATATTTTTGAACATTTTCTATTTAAAACCATGTTTTTCCATCGCGTCTACATGATTAATTGTAAATTAAAAGTTTACAACTTTATGATATGGATGTAGAAAAATTGATTCAATATTTTGAGTCATCATAATTAATATTAACTATATATTTCAAATAATTTTTTTTAACTAAATATATTGTAAAAGATAATTTATGCGGTTATGGTTAGAATGGGTTTACGAGGGGTAAAACTAAAAACAAATGGTAAAAATTTCATATCCACTCATCTAAAATATATTTTCTATACATATTAAAACCATAAAATATATAATGTTTTTTAATATCTCATGTTTTTCCTGATGACAATAAGTAAAATTTGGGAGCACATAATTGTTTTCAAAAATAAAAAGTGTGTCCAATCGTACAATTAAAATTGGCCACCCCCTATCCTCTCTTCAACAAATCCTAAAAACAATTTGGTTCTGAAAATAAATTCCAAAATCACATCCAAAATTATATCCTCTTATTCTTGAATCCATAGTATGTACAAAAATCTACCCATGGTAGGTGTTTAGTCCAAACCTAAGGAAGATACTCGAAGAAGAGTTAATGTTCATCAACAAGTCTCTTCGTTTTATTTTCTTACTTCACCTAATTTCAATGTTATATTACCATGGAACAATTTTTTTTCATTACCACCACAAATTTTTTTATATAATGATGTATTTGTGGATTAATTATTATATTCATGTTAATATTATTGTCTTTCAAGATGTGATATCAGATATACCATCATTCTTTCTATTTTTTGGGAATATGATAACATTTCTCATGTGTATAGAGAACTACAACATCATGAATTAATGTGATTAGTTAATGATTTACATTGATTGTATTAAGGATACATATGTGATATATATTACTTAAAAATTGTTATAGAGTGATAATATATATCATATACTTTTATTTCATCCAATCCAATAAGAAAATGGAAACAAAATTCTTGTGTGCGTATGACCGACCATCTCCAGGAATGGTATACTAATTTTTCTATCACATAATTTTATATAGTACTATAAGTACATATATAATAAATATACATAAAATTTATATATTTTTTAACATAATTTCTATGATAAATTTGTGATCAATGTATGATGACCAAAAATAAAAATTCATCACATACATGAAAAACAAAGTAATTATTCCTTGAAAGATGACTTTAACATGTAATTCTTAACCAACGGGTAATAAATAGTCATAATAAAATAATATATTGAATTATATCTATAAATATGGTTTTCAAATATATGATTAAAAATTCATATTTACTATACATGAGTTTTGATTGGTTACTACAGATTTAAGGCTATAGTGATGGATTTTTGTCACAACTTTCCATCTTTGAGTTTTTTGTTATGTTATGCAACTAAATTATTTTATGAGGTGTGCATACCGACCATTTTATAGAGAATATATTGATTTTATTTATAACAATTATATTTTCATGTTTCAATTTATTTTTCCATTATTGAAATTTTGATTCATGGTTACTAATGTAAGAAGGAATTTATGTTACAATATCATCATTTATTAGGATAGTTTTTTATTATGTCTCCAATGTTGATATCCCATGATCTGAATCTCAATATTTATAATGAATTTTCCAATACTCTAGTAATTAATTATATCGTAAATTAGTTTAACCATTTTCCAACAAAGTCTTACTTGAAATAACTGATAAAATTGTTTTATGAAAATCTGATATTATTTTACAATTTTAGTCAGAAATCCAATATATTTTAAAACAATGTTGTATGAAAATAACATCAAAAATATTTTAATATTATAAAAATAATTCATTAAATAATTATTTTACCAATATTTCTATATTTTTTAAAAAATGATAAATGAGTGATCATATCATTTTAAATAAAATTCTAATTTTTCATTTACTAAAAATGTGAAAGGAATATTCATTATAACATATACGATGTGAACATACTATTATGAAATCATGGTCAATCATTGATTAAAATATTAAATTATAATTTTTTCATGGTTATTTTCAAATAAAATGATTTTCAAAATGTATCACATTTTAAATTTTTTTTAAAGAGGAAAGGATATTTTTTTATCAAATGTTTTAAATGATATTTCAAAATCACATTCCTTCTACGATAAAGTAAGTTGATGTTACGTATGTGTTAATGAGATATTATCCAAGGATACCATTTATATTATTTATCTACATTATTTTTGTTTTTGATGGAATTATTTTTATGAAACATATTTCTATTCTACAAGTTATAATAGGAGGAAATGCTTATCAAACTAGCTTCTTTAACAGGTAATTCTATAATGAAATTATTATGAAAGCAAACTTTTTTCCAAATGTTATGATATGAAGAAATGATTATGATACCAATTTCATTTCATGGGTAATGAAATTATAAATGTTTATTATATTGTGGCACACATATGTATGATTTACAATATGTTATGGGTGGGACATACCTCTCCCTCCAATGCATTGAGTAATGAATTATATCATTTGGGAAAGATAGGAATTGGATGAGAATTGAACTCAGTTTAGTAAGGGTAATTGTTTTTTATTATGGTCTTTGGATTAAACCATGACTACTATGATTGTTTGGGGAGTGAACATATTCCCATATGATTACCTAAAAAGGGATCCTTAAAAAATATGAAAATTATTTTCCATTCTTATGTGATGAAAAAAATTCCATGTCTTATGCTAAGGTTATTCTATTATGGTTCATGTTCTTTGAATTCCTTCTAATCCATGTCTTATGAACTGCCAATATTCATTAAATGATTCATGTTTATAATCAATTATATGTAGGGTATGGTTTTCAAATGCAATGATCAAGTTCACATGTAATGACTCTGATTTTCCATGCATTATTTATAAATAATTTATTTATTATTTTCATTTCTAGGATCATAGATGAGGTGTGATTATGATGCCCATTGTTTTCAAAATAAATATTTGAAATATATTAAATAAATTAAATATCATGTGCACATAATTTTCCTGAAATAGTTCAATAACTTCTAAAGAAGGGACTTGGTTAGAAATATAAGGGCTTTATTGAGTGAAGAGTGTGATTTTCACCCTAGGATAAACATAAAATTTTTCAGTGTGGGGAATTTGTGAAAATGTCATCATGGGTGTAAAATAAATATAATATTTAATTTATATTAATTTATATTTCCATTTATTTAGAGACATAAATCCTCATATAAGAATAAATCTTTGAATGAATTTCAAGTTCATATACATAACCCTAACCCCATTAGAGAACCCTTGAAGAGAGCATTAGATGATCTCTCTCAGGAGAACATCAACAAAATTATAGATTGGTGATTGACCTGAAATGAGATTTAGAGATTTCACCCCTGATAAAGACTCATGCTCATTTTTTTAGAGATCAATCCATATCAAAGTTGTAAGTTGTTTCATTTATTATTATTTCCCTATTTTCTATTTCTATGACAAAATTGACTCAAATCCCAAGGATCATCAACTAATGCCACATATAGGTGGCTTCTTACCCTTCATCAAACATTGATGAATATAATATAAAAACACACAAACGCACATGTATGATGTGAGATAAAATCCCAGTAGGCTCTCACCAAGGATTCTATATTAAGATTCCAACAATTAATTAACCAAATAATGCTTTCAATAGTAAATAATAATGTATGAAATTTTTAAATAATATTTAAAACAAATAATTATATTTATTTTGAATGATGGAAGATAAATTAAACAACATTCTTAACACATATCTTCATATAAAATATTATATATAAAATCATAAGTCATGTGTGAAAAAATTTATAGAAAACAATGGAATATAAACCCAATAAAAAAATTGAGAAACATTGTCATCTATAAAAAAGGACAATAATTCAAGTCTATAGGATCCTAACACACATAATTGTGATCATTGAAGTATGTGTGTACACACATCCATATGAAATAATTCAAAGAGGACTTATCATTATCCCATAGGGTTTGTGACTTGATGCACTAATTTATTTAAGTTATTAATATTAAAAAGAGTGATATACTAATAAATTATTATCTACCTAGGCTTACATGTGATCTAATATTAATTAGTTATTGGAAATTTTTTTAAAACTATTTAAAATAATATTCATCTTATTATCCTATTTCAAATATTCCACATTCACTATTAAACCCAACATGTGGGTTTTTAATCAAAACATTCATTTTTAAAAGATAAAACCACTGTGTTTAAATGTAAATCATTCAAAGAAATTTATCTAAAATAAAACTTTGAAATAAATTTCATAAAATCCATTCCATAATTTAAATTCAAGAAAATAAATATAAAAAATTTCCATCAATATCATAAACAAACCCCAATCTAATGGAATGGGAGGGGGCTTACCAATTTCATCCCAAAAAATCCAAATCCCCTAATTCAATGAAATTGGTTTTTTTATAAATCAATTGAAATAAATTTCATGTAATTTAATTTAAATGAAATAATTGTATTTAAACTAAGAAATTTAGGGTTAATCCAATTGGTAAATCAAAATGCTACCACCTACCTCGGGATCATGGGATCTCGAAATTGAAATCCCAAACTGAGGTACTCCAATTAAGAACATCGACATCCAAGAGATGAAAATGATCCCAAGATTCATGATCTAAAATAGAGAACATTTTACCTTCAAACAATATGAAAATACACAAATCCATATGGAGGAAATGAGATAGAGTGGGTGAAATATAATAGAAGAGTAATCTTACTTAGATGAGATCAAATCTCATACTACTATCATTGATCTACTTCCAGAGGGGTGTAGAGGGGGAAAATCACCTCTTTGGTGCCTCTAAGGAATTAGAAAAATCAATGGGTTCATAAAGGCCTATTAGGAACCTAAAAATAGTGTTTTGTTATTTTTGAATATAATTTTTTTGTAGAAAAAATATTTTATGCATGGTTAGATAGACAAGGACACATGATTCGGAAAACTATGTGTCCCAACCATGTGCCCATTATTAAAGTTTATGTGGTTTATCCTTGTTGTGAATACATTTTTTAAACCATGAACCATCAGTGTAAACCCATACTATTTTGGTTTCCACTATTTTCCCTAAGGGGGTGCACAATTTGGGAAAACCATGCCCCAAATGTGAGAATCCATAAAACTTTCATATTTTCCAAAAAGATTAACCCCCAAAAAACCCTAAATGAAACCCAAAAAAGTAATGTTCGAATGGGAGGGTTAAGAATAACTGAAAATAGTAACATGGAGTGACTACCTCCCCAACATAAAAACATTATATCCAAAGAATGACTACTAAGAGGCTTCCATGTCAAAAAGATAAGGACATTAATCTCAAATCAGTGCCTCCCTCTCCCACATCTTGTGAGAATAAAAATCATGATTCTATAGCACTTGAACCAAAGGTATCATCCTCCAATGAAGTAACATAGATTCAAAATCAACTTTATTGAATTGAAATTTAGTCATGGATAAATTAAGTTCAACCTTAATAGCACTCCTACTGAAGACATGAGACAGATCAGATGGATAATTTTGGAGCTGTAATACATAGAACATGTTATGTATTAATGTAAGATCTAGTGGACATGATAAATGGTCAGACAAATTCCCCACCTTTTCAATCTGATGACTTGTATCCAGATTTTAATTGACCTATTCACCATGCTCAGTTGGCCACATGGCCCCTGGCACATCTCCTCATATGCCCGGGGATGCCGACTAGTAGATAGGTTTTATAAAGTAGCATAGTAGGGTGACTATACTCTTATATAAGAATGGTACAATGGATACAACAAAAAATAAATAGTATAAGAATAATAATAAAATAAATAGATGCAATAAAAAGTGGTAGTATAACATTCCACTAAATAACCAAGTATTATAAAAGTAGACAACTAAATAACATAACAAAAATCCTCAATGGTAGTGTTTGATACACTGATTAATGTAATGATAATAATATTTAAATTCAAAAATAGGAAATAGAATTCTCTATAGAAGTACAAAATAAAAAAAGGAAAAAATAAGCTCCTCGGGAATATTGATCCAAAGCATGATCCTCTGCTTCAAGCTCCAGATATGAAGAACAAGTCAAGAACCTATGTATGGGCCATTACCCATTTCAGTACCTCCAACAACATTGTCTTCTCAATAGCCAAGGGTTTCCTGAGTACAGTGCAAGAAAAAAATCTTTGTAGGCCACCACCAATGCTGTCTACAGGTAATTCAATTAGATATTCATAAATAAACTGTGTGTATGTAATTGTTGGAATGAAATGATATCACGAATAAATAAAAAATATCCTCCTAAAGTTCCTAAATCAAACCTAAAAGGCCTATATTCTATAGCCCAAGGGTGGTATGTATGATCGTGTAACTATATTTATAGTATATATATATATATATATGTTGGTAAGTATTGGGATTAAACTCTCAAACATCCAATTCTAGAAGTAGCTCTCATAGTATTTCCCCTAACCCAAATCCAATATCTCTCACAGTCTCTTAGCATGAACGTGCTTCCAGGATCGGAACGTAATAGAAACACATCCATCATTAGGGGATCTCTCACGGTCTACCCCTTGGCTCCAACTAGGATTCTCACAAAGTCTCCCCAAGGAGCTCTCATGGTCCCTTTGATCCAAATGGAAATCTCCCATATTATATCCCACCATGGGCTCTCATAACCCCTTACCTTTATATCATATAAGGCATAACAATTTATAATATATATTTATTAATCAAAAGCATGTTAAAATTTAATAATATGGCCATAAGTAATTACCTCTTATTTCATGATGTCAAGTCCTTAACTAAATATCCATGTAATTATCTAGTATACCACATGGAACATGAGGAAAAACCATTCAAATTTATCATCTTAAATATTCATGTCATTAAAGACATCACATTTAATAATTAATAATTTGAACAAATCACAAACAAGTAATGGGTTCACCTGCCACTAAAAAAGGTCATGTAGAACTACAAAATTCATTTCACTCGGTGTATTTTGATTACATAGGAATAAGGAAAAGTCCATACCACCCCTTGAAATCATTCCTTTTAAACACAATTATATATATATGAAGTAAACCTAAATATTTAACCATAAAACAATTGAATTAAAAGAAAGCCAATAAGTATAACCCATCATACCAAGGTCCATCTCATCCAATTTCTAAAAACATTGAAAATTAGAACCTGAGGTATATGTGTGAGGAACATAACATTTTAATTATCAATCAATCAAATTTAATACATCCTAACAATGTATAATTACCACAATCAAGGTATCTAATTACTAATACAAGACCAATTATAAACTCAAAGGTTCTAGTGTCTAGGAGGAAGAAATATGCAATTACTCAAAGGCCCTTGGGGAAAAATCAAATTTAATTAATTCCAAACACCGATGGTGTGTCTTTGGTTAAATTGAACACACATTAAATAAAGCCTATTTCATACAACATATATGATTAATTAAGAATAGTGTTACTATAATTTTGGAGCATTTGGAAAAAATAACCCTTTTCAGGATGCCACACCTATGGGTGTCCATATAGACTTTGAGTGATGTCAAAACCCCTAAACCGGAACCAATTCACCTATATAAATGCACTAGGATCATTTATAAAGGAATTAACAAAACACAATTTATAATATAATCAAATAACATCTTAGGTCTTGATAGAATAAATTTGAATAAACCAAATCTCAAATTGAAAGATATATGTTTACCTAACTTAGGGGCATAGATGGTGCCTCTCTTATAATCAAACCAATATTTCAATTAGGTTGGATAAGATATGAGTTTCATTCAAACACCCTATAAAGAAAAAGAATGATCCTACATATAAATAGAACAATATATTTCAATTCTAATTAAGGATATAAGACCAGGTGGGTTTAACCTTACATTGGTCAATACAATTCCTTCGACATAATTGAAATCAGATGTCAGATGGAGGAGTAGTATGGGATAAACGATTGAGGAGATTTGAGCTATAGGATAAGGAGATATACTATAAACTATATAAGAACAAAATGGAAAATGAAAAGTCACTTTAAAATTATTAAAGAGGGGAAATGGTAAATTTTCCCCTAAATCCTTTTATTCATGTTGTAGGCACACAATTTATAAACTGTGCATTAAGACTCTATCCCAAAATAATAGAAGGCTTCATGACCATGAACCTAGTCCCTCAATGTTACAGATAAGCTATGTATACTTTTAGGTGCCCCTTTCAGTAGCCGTATGGTTTCTACTAACTATGTCTCCAAGATAGTAGCCCACTTTTCTGGAACTCTAGTCTCCAAACAAGCCCTGAATGCTCCCTGAACCTTCCATGGTACATAGTATACCATTACCATGATTAAACTAAATATTCTATATGAATGACTAATGATCTATACCTTCATCAAATGTGGTTCGTTACAACCACAAATCATTATAGAAACTCATCCTCGAGTTGGCATTTTGAGGTTAAAAAGGTATATTTTGTAAAGAGCTCTGGCCATCTAGATCTTATATTAGCTTCCCACTCACTTGCCTTATCCTGTACTTGGTCGTACATCCAAAACACCAATACAAGAGGAACATGCCTACCTCATAGTGTCTTCACTCTCTGATCAACAATATGAAGAAGATACTCTATGAAGGAAGCATCCAAATGCATCTAAACCTCATCATTCTGAAAGACAAGTGATTGGTTTGGATAGTATAAGAAAATATGAGATATATGAAAGAAATCCATTATATAATAGTATCTTTGAGGATGTTCTAGTTGGTATTCAGTTGGTGAGTTCATCTTCACTGCCTCAAATGGTCCCACAAATTACGGTGATAGCTTACTCTACATCAGATTTCATCTATGTCACAATCTTGGAGACACTGGTTAGAAAATCTAGTCTCTAACCTCAAACTCAAGAGGTCACCAGTGAGTATTGGTGTAAAACTACTTTCTAGATTGAGTTTTCATCATAATATTTTGAATCATCTAGACCATCTACGTATTATCGTACATGAGACATAGTCTTTTAACATATACCTCTCATACCACTGAAATACACAATAGATGAGCAGAAAAGCATACCATATAAGAATTAATAGGGATCCATCTAAATGGTATCATGAAAGCTATTGTAATAAAAACATTATAAAGGAGTAATACGATTATCCCAAGAGACACCAATATAACAACCATGCTCGTTATTTCACAACTAAAAATAATTTATTACATAAAAATCACCACTTGATAAAATATATAGGATCAAGAGGTCTAGTGTCATTGGGTCTTAGTAGCATTGCACAATAACTTAAAACATGAAATACACGACTTTATTAAAAACGTCTTTTACATGACCACACAAATTCCTTATTACATAACATTGCATAGGATAACCTGAGGACATGCATACAAAAAGGTTAAGCTATAAAGACTAGTAAGAGAGTGAACAAGGAATAACATCAATAATATTATACATGTTATGAAATATTAATATCGATGGAGCATAAGAGAACCATGAACATAAATGAATGATATTGCATGATTATCATAACAAGGAAATGTGGAAACAACATTTAACATGATATTAGCATGAGCCAAGGATCATTGCACAAGGAGAATGAGTAAGCCTTCATTGAAGATGAATTTTAATTAGTTATTCCTCATTTGTCAAGAAGTATCATGATACTAATCTTTACCCAATGCATTGGAGCACTATCAGTGTGCACCCTTCATAATCATTTCATTTCTTCCAAAAGTGGCCCACATTTATCATATTACATGGATTCATTAAAAATCATCATTTATTCCACTCTAAAGGAATGTAGAATTCATACATGAAACCCTATAATAAATAAGTAAATTTGTTTAATGTTGAATACCCTTGACAGATAAATGGTCAAGGTATTTACTACAAAATGACTTTGGATTGAAAAATCACAGTGTAAATTCTGCAGTAAGATGACATGATATAAGAATTCATAAAAATGGTTGATGAGAGATAAAGGGGTGTCTCATCATATTTAAAATAAATGGACACTAAGGGTGTCATATAAATACATTTTACAACATATGTTAATGAATTTATATTCATAATACAAAAGAATTTTTTTAATGTGAATTAGGAGAGAAAAATCCCTTATGGAATTTCGGCATGGTAATATGTGTAAATGGGAGGAAATAATGAGAGATAAAGGGGTATCTCATAATTCAAAAATAATTATGGAAGTCTAGGAGAGTTTATAAATCATACACAAACATTTTTAACAAAAATAAAAATGGTATAACAACATAATAAAATTTGGACAAAAATGAGAAAGGAAGAAATCCCCTACTTGGAAGTGCAATCCCAAAGGATTGGGAGGGGCATGAGAGAGGATTATTTGGAGCTTGGGGATCCTTTTATGGATTTTGAGGAGAGTAGGTAAGCTTAGGAACGTTATTCAAGGGTTTTTAGTGAAGATAAGTCTGAGATTGGGTGGGTTTATATAAGAAAATAGAGGGAATTCTTTATTATTTAGGTTTTGGACACCCCTAACTAAACTAATCAAAACCACATACAAAACCATGGTTTTTTCACATGGTTTTTTTCAAACAGTAGTGGAAAAAATTATTTTATAAGTCCAATGTCCGAAATTTTTAAAATATTAGGCTTGCTTATGTGGAGGTGAGTCACACTCTCAAGGAAATCATTTTATGAAGTTAAAAATGTTTTATACGACTTGGAGGGTCTGGTAAAGCTTTGTAAAATAAATTAAACAAACCTATAATCACATTATATTAATATTAAAACGTAAATTGGTTGAAAATTCAATTTATAGTATTTTATTACATCACTATTGGGTCATTATGATTTCATCCAACAAATTATATATTTAAGTAGTATGAAATTTTTAACCAAAAATTTGACTATGTGAGAAAATTTTGAAAATTTCAACATTGAATAATATCGAGGTCCTGATTCCAAAAAAATATATCCATTTTATTGATATAATTTTCTAAATATGTAAATTGTTTAATTTTAAAATAAAAACAAACATTTATAAAAAATTCATGGGTTTTGACAAAAACAGATTTCAAACCTTAATAAAAATTACTATTGTATTCATAAATATTATACGATCATTTATATTTAATAAAAAGTAATTTATTATTAATATTTTATTAAAATATTATTTTATTCAGAAATCTATTAATCCATGAAAATATATTTCATAATTGAATATTGACTAAAAAATACTATTGGTGCTTTAAAAACCATTGACAATGTAACAATAAAATAAATGTATATTATTTATAAATAATAAAGCACATAATCATGGTACTAGGGTGTTGATACATGTCCCCTAATAACACCTGCATAAGACCTAAGAGTAAGGTGTGTGATGGTGACATATTCTTAGGGTGGCTTGGATAACTTTGCACAGGTGGTAATATATATTAACTTACACTTCTCCCATAGTAGGTTCCCTTAAATATTATGGTGTAGAAGCTCGGATTGGGCTTGGTCAAGAGAAAAGCCTAGTGATGGCACATCCTATTCGATCTCTGATAAATGGGCTCTTTGTGGAGAAATTCTATTGGATGAGGTTATCACTTCCTTTTTATGAGGAAATTGGATTTGTTAAATCCCTATATTTTTATTAATCATGTGATCACTATTCAACGACTGTATTAGCATTGGTAACAATTCATTATGGTATTTTGAAACCCAAAAATATAAAACCCAGGAAGTTCATATATTATATAACCATTTAAGATACTTAATTATATCAAGGGGAATTTTAATTAATAAAGGTTTGGGTCATTTCAATCTTCCCCCTTGATAAATTTCACCCTCAAATTTTTATTTTCCCACAATAAAACAGATGTGGGTAACTCTGCTACTTAAATTCCTCTAATTCCCACATTGCTTTCTGAAATTGGTGGTTTTTTCACAACCCCGTGATAAGGGGAATTATCTTTTTTTATATAAATTTTTCCCTATGACCTAAGATCTTCACTGAATACTCTTCATAAGATATGTCATTATCCAATGGTACCACCTCTAGATTGAGAACATGTGATGGATCATGTATGTACTTCCTCATGAGTGATACATGCAATTCATCATGTATATGAGATAGGTTCGGTGGGAGTTCTAGTTGATAGTCCACTACTCCAATGTGATCAAGGATCTCAAAAGGGATTATATACCATGGACTGAGCTTTCTATTCTTCCCAAATCTCATAACTCTCTCCCATGGTGATACGTGGTGGAATACCATGTCTCTAACATCAAACTATAGGTCTCATCGATGATTATCTTCATATATATTTTGTCATCTCTGAGTAGCTTTAATGTGCTATTGGATGGTCTTAACCTTCTCCCCCATATCATAATCTATTTCTGGATGTAGGAGTTTTCACTCCCTAACTTCATCCCAACATGCCGGTCTTCGTTAACTCTTCTCATAAAGCTCTTCATAAAGATCCATTTGGATGCTTGAGTGGAAACTGTTATTGTAATAGAACTCAACTAGACGATGATGTTAATCCCTTCCTCTTTTGAAATCCCGTGAGCATTCTCTCAACATGAACTCAAGTGTTTGGAATGTCTTCTTAGATTGGCCATCAGTTTGAGGATGGTAATCTAAACTGAATTTCATCTCAGTATTCAGAGCATGTTGATGACTCTTCCAAAACATAGAGGTGAATCTTAGATCTCGATTGGATAGAATCGATAGTGGTACTCCATGAAGCCTCACCACTTCTTTGATGTATATCCATGCCAGTTGATCCAAAGAGAAATATTCTCGAATTGCAATGAAGTGTGCAGTCTTTATAAGTCAATGCACAACTACCCAGAAATCATTATTTCCTTTGGATGTATTCGAAAGTCTGGTGGAAAAGTCCAAGGTGATGTTCTCCCATTTTAATGATGATATGAGTAATGGTTGCATCATCCCCTTAGACTTATGCCTCTCTGCCTTCAGGTGTTGACATATTGTTCACTTTTATGTATACTCATTGATCTCCTTATTCATGTTATCCCACCAATAATTCTCTCAGATATCTCGATACATATATTTGTTTCCTAGGTGAATGGAGAAATTCGAACTATGAGCATCATCAAAATGATCTTTATTTAACTCTATATTTGAAGGAACACATAGTCTTGACCCAAATATCCAATTACTTCTTCATTGACATTGAACACCATGGATTTCCCTTTTCTGATATTTTCCACTGTCTTCTAAATTCCCACATCATCATTTTGAGAATCCTTTAAACTTTACCAAAGAGACGATTGAGAAGTAATTTGTGAAAGGATTGATGATGTTCACTTATTTATGATTCCCTTGTCCATATTTGTCAAATCTAAGAAGATTGGATTATTTTAAATTCCCATAAAATATAGAATTGCTTGGTCCTTTATATATAGAGCATACACCACCTTGTTTGCTTTCCCATGGTGCTAATAGATTGAGTAGTCAAAGTGTTTAATCATCTCTAGCCATCTTTGTTGATGCATATTCATCTCATTTTTTGGTAATATATACTAGAGGATTTTGTGATCTTTTTATATTTCAACCTTCTCCCCAAAGAGGTAATATATCCAATTTTTTAAAGTGAAGATTACTGCAGACAACTCCAGATCATGTGTTGGATAGTTTTTATCATAAACATTCAATTTCATTGAAGCATAGGCAATGAATTTTTAATTTTGCATAAACACACAATCCATGCCCTTATTTGAAGCATCACTAAATACCTCAAAAATATTTCCACTTGTGGGTAGTGTGAGCATGGGCCCAGTGATAAGCCTCTTATTCAAGTCCTTGAAGTTCCTTTTGCATTCATCACTCTAAGAAAACATGACTCGCATCTAAAATCGCTTGGTAAGAGAGTTTGAAAATCGTGAGAAATTTCTCACTAATTGGCGATAATATCTAGCTAACCCCAAAAATCCATGGACATCTATTTCCATTTTTGGCATTTTCCATCCCTATATTGTTTCTATCTTGGAGGGATCCATATATATCCAATTTCTTGTGATGATATGACTCAATAATGAGACATCCTTCAACTAGAACTCACACTTGATGTACTTTTTATATATATTCTACTTTCACAAGGTCACTAGTACAGTGATTAGATGCTCTTCTTGCTCCTCCTTGGTTTTGGTTTATATTATAATATCTTCTACAAATACTACCACAAATATGTCGGGGTAATATCTAACGACTCTAACCATCAAGTCCATGAAGATTTCAGTATCATTAATGTGTCTGAAAGGCATTACTTTGAATTCGTAGTTCTTGTTTCTTGTATGAAAAGTAGTCTTGGGGATATCCTCCTTATTCACCCATACTTTATAATATCCCAACCAAAGATCCAACTAAGAGAATTATTGTTCTCCCTATAGCTGATTGAACAAGTCATCAATTTGTTGTAGAGGATACATGCTATTTATCATTATTTTATTGAGATCATGATAATCAATGAAAAGGCTCATTGACACGTCCTTCTTCTTGATAAAGAGGATGGGTACACCCCATGGTGAAGCACATGGGCATATAAACCCTTTATCCAAATTCTATTATACATGTTTCATCAACTCCATAAGATCCACAACAGCTATTCTACGAAGAGTATTAGATATTGGAAATTCCCTAGGTATAAGATCAAATGAGAATTCAAAATCACTTATAGGAGGAAGACTGGAAAATTCCTTAGGAAACACTTTAGAAAATTCCCTCAGAATAGGAGTGTCTTCAAGGGTGGTTACTTCCTTATAATCAATAATCTGAGAAAGATATACGTTCTCAGGGGTAGTAATATCTGTTATTGAGATTATGGTGCTAAATAAAATGCATCATCCTACTTTCACTTATATAGAATTGTGGGTCGATTCTCCACATGGACTGTGATTTCCCTCTCATAGAAATTTATATTAGATCTATATTGTGAATTCCCATCCATTCCAATAATTTCATAAAATTCCACTAGATAAATTATGAAGAGGATAGACAAGAAGTTCAATCAAAAAAATATGATAGGGGTGGAGTTATATTCTTGGGATGCAATGATTTCCCCATTTATCGTTCTCACTAACATCTTCACTTCCATGGTTTGTGGTGGTTTTGGGATTGTACTACTAAACTTTTTGGATATAAAATAATATGTAGAACCATAATCAATAAGTATGTTCTATATTCATGAATGAATAACTAGTTTACTTGTCACCACTTCATTTTCAGGGTATATTTTAGTGGTAGTGACAGAAAAATCATGCCCTTGCATCCTTGGAGGTTGTTGGTTGCCTCCGAAAACCCTTGGATTAGGGCACTGGATTGCAAATTGACTCGGTTCTTTTCAATTGAAGTAATGAAAAATGTGTTGAGGGTCAAATGGAGTGTTCCTATCCTCTTGTGGAGCTACGGATTTTTCTTGTCAGTGGTTAATCTCCAAGTGTCTTTCTCTTACACTCCTAAACAATTTCCTCAAATCATTCATGAAATTTTTGGTTGGATTCTTTTTGCACCATTGTCAACTAGGGTGAAGGATTTTCATAACACCATTGGATTTATCCATAGGACTGCCAGAATTAAATTCCACCTTACACTTCTTATCCCCGTGATATCCCTGAGATTATCTGATCTCCATTTATACCTTGAGGGACATCAGACAATTTCCTCATATCTCTCAATGTCAAGGATCGCTAGGGCTTTCCATATACTATGTTTGAGCGCACCAAAGAAGTGGACAACCTTGTATTCTGGGGTAACGAAAATGATGGTGGCATATCATGAAAGCCTTTTGAAGTTTTCCTAGTATGCTCTAAAGGAATCGTCATCCTTTTTCTTGAGGGAAAGGAAGTACCTTTCTATCATAAGTTGGAGGGTGAAAAAAAATAGTTATCATTTTTGTCAGAAATCCTTCTATTCCAATTACACGATCTCCTCCTATAGCATTGTATTTTTTTATCAATATACATCATTGATCAGCTTTACCCTCCATATGATAAGCACCCAGAAAAACCTTCTCTTGTTAGGAACATTGATTGATGGAGAAGATATTATCAGTGGAGTTAATCCATTCTTCGGAAATTGAGGGATCAGAGGATCCCTTAAATGTAGGAGGCCTTTGTCTCATGAAGCTCTCAATTGTATCATGTTCTTTCTTAGGGGGAATGAAAATTCATCTTGACCCGTGTTTCTATTAAAAACATTATTTAACTGAGAATGTATCATGACAAATTTCATAATTACCACTCCAATCAGATTCAGAATTGTAGACACCGAGAAGTGCGTAAGTTCCAGAGAAAGTTCCGAAACACAAAAGTGAAGTCATATTCAGACCCGGAGGCCCAGTCTGGAGGGCCCGGAAGTGGTGGACGAAAAAAAGGGTGAAGTGTGTGGAAAAATTTGTCCGACAAAGAAGGTGTCGGGATTCGCGAAAAGCCCCGTTTCCGGCATGAAATAATTTCAGGTCCGCACCCCGTGCGGTTTATATTTCACACTGCCACCTCTGGTGTTCAAATATTGCACGAACCCCTAAATTCTGTAATGTCGGGTGCCTATAAATAGAAGGTGACCCCATTATTTTTCGGGGCTGATGAATTAGAACCGCCTCTCATGGGCGTAATTTCCATTCCTCGCACGCGCAATATGACCTTCAGGTAGGGTTATTTTTCATGCCTAGTCGCCCCGGGATCCTCCTTCACACGAGATCCCCCTAGATTAGACTAAAATCCAACCTCCTTGGGGTCTTCCGCCCTGCACGCAATTCATTTCCTTACGTGCAGTCCGATCAGTTGTGTGCAATCCCTGCATTTGTGCACCCACTACCCTTTCACGTGGCCCTTGCCACCTACGCGTAATTCATCCCCTTGCACGCAATCCCTTCTTGTCATTCACAAAGCCTCAACCCCCTGTTTCCACAAGCAACACTGATTTCGCACCAAACCATGGATTTCCGCACCAGGCTCCCTTCATTTCACGCAGCCCCAAGGGCTGCATGCAATCCTTCTGTGCCCTTCACCTTAGTGCTCCCCAGGCCCCCCCATTGCGCGAGCATCCGATGCCCTCCTTCCAGGTGCCATTCGCAGGTGTCTTGTGCACCCCGGGTATTCGTATCATACATGGTTTTCTCATACGACCTTCTCAGCTCTTGCGAAGTAACTTCAAGGTCCCTTGAAAAATCCTTCCTGTTGGGTTGCCCCGCCTCATGCATCTTCGCATTGGCCAGCTAACGACTATTGCTTCTTCACATAGCCACGCTATTGTGGACCCCTCTATGGATCACCCCGCAACACCCCCTAAGTATGGCCTTGCCGATGCCTTCCCTTCTACAGGGGGAATAGGGCATCGGTTATGTTGGTCTATACCTTGTCCAAGCTACAGGATGTTAAACTGCGAAGCACCTCATCCTCAACACATGATGTTAAACTGTGACTTCGAACCATGCCTTGCACGTAGGGTCCCCACACCTCGGACATTCTTCATGCCCACTAATCTCTAAGGGGATAGTGGGGTCATCCCTCACAGGGGTGATTTATTGGGGTGGAGTTTGTCTACGGGGAAGGGCAACCACCATGGTGTAAGCCCCTATCCTTCCTTCCAGGAGTCAGCACCCCTATTCCTCCTCACTCCCTCAGCGCCAAGTCCATCCAAGGGCGTGGTGGGGAACGGTGCTCCCTCCTATCATCTTCGGTCCCCAAGGCCAGCAGAGGATGGGATAAAGAATGGGGATCCTCCTTTATTTGGTCCCAAGTCCCTCTCCTGGTGAGATTTGTTTCCCTTCACGCCTCCATCCTGGAGTATGTCCTGACACCATGGGCTGCTCAACGCGTACGCCCCTCTTCGCTCGCCACGGACGCACCCTTCGTGATGTGATCGTCAGGTCCCTACAACCTCTTGTTTCTCAAACTGAGCATGACTCCCATGATATTAGAGTGAGAACCAACCATGACACACCATGGGCTGCCTCAAAGCATAAGACCCAAATTCCCCCGTCAAGCATGACATTAAACTGTATACCCGAACTATGGAGACTTCGATCCGTGCTAAGACATGGTACGTAGGAAGCCTCCACGAGGTTCAAGCCCCACCACCATGGGCCATCTCAGAGTGTAATCCCCATCCAACCTAAACTATGAGGACTTTGATCCGTGCTAAGGCATGGTACATAGGAAGCCTCAACGAGGTTCAAGCCCCACCACCATGGGTTGTCTCAGAACGTAATCCCCATCCAACCCGAACAATGGGGAATTTGATATCTGCTAAGGCATGGTATGTAAGAATCCTCCATGAGGTTCATGCCCCACCACCATCGTCTTTCTCAGAGCGTAAGCCCCTTACATCTCGAACTACGAGGACTTTGATCCATGTTATGGCATGGTACGATGGAAGCCTCCATGAGGTTCAAGCCCCACAAACCATAGGCCCCAACTGTCTCCGTGATGGTGTGCCAACCCCCCCCCCCCATTTCCACCTTGGACTGCCTTAGAGTATAAACCAAAATCCATTTAGACCCTAGGTCCCCATTCACGTTGGTTCTCCACCACTATGGGCCACCTCAGGGTGTAAGCCCCGTTCTCGTCCCGCTAGACGTTGAACTGTATCGACCACTTGAACTACAAAGACATTGATTCCACACCATGGGGATACGTAGGAAACCTCCATGAGGTTCATGCCCAACACCCATCCCTCATCCTAATCTCTCCCTCGAGCCCACGTGTCTCGGGAAGCTCATGCCCTAACCTTGAGATTTTAATTCCTCTAGGTCGTATCCATGCGTCCATTCTCACAGGTCGCCCCTTCAGGTGTCCCACCATATCATCAAAATACGCCGACTTTGATTCCCTACAATGGGGATACGTAGGAAGTCTCTTCGAGACCCAATCCCAAATCCATCATTCATCCTGATTCTTAACCATGGTGCCACATCCTGGTGGGATCATGCCACTTCATTCCCCTCCACATCATTCGGGAAGCCACCCACATGTTGGCCCCAGCATCGGTGTTCCCTTCAGGGGGTTATTCAATATGATCCACTATAGCTAGTGTTCCGATCTGTTCCATCCATCTTCGATGGACGTTAAACATGTGGCATTCCATGTGTTAAACATGGGAAGCTAAGGAAAACCTTAGATACATGCCTATGGCATACAATTCCCCACATTCAATGTGGGATGCCTCGGGCTTCCGCGCCCTCGAGAAGCCCTATGATAAGGGACAGAAGACAGACATGCCAATTCCCTAGATTCAAGACACACCAATGATGCCCCAACATGACTACTATCCTAACCGAAGTTTTCTGCCCTGACCGGACCCCTTGGAAGGTCCTGACAGAAGCGGCATAATTAACTGCTTTCTATGAAGATATGGAACCTGCAAGAGCTTCACTAATTTCGTTTTAAATCTATGAGGTAGACCCGGACTAGGTGACGAGCTCTGAGGAGGAATCCATGGAAGGAAGAACTGGCATCCCATCATGATAAGCACGTCATCTGACCTCATCATCCGGTACTAGGTCCCACTGAGTAGGCCGAACATGAAACTCGTCAGATGTTGGGTCATTTAGGACATTGAACATTCCATTGTGCGACGTTGTCAACATTGATCCATCTTGCCAACCGTAGAAGATGGAGTGGCGTTGGGGCACTGGTTGTCGATTATTTTTCTTAGCAGTATTAATGAGTTCCTCTCCCTGCATCAAGAATCAAGTCATTGCATACGGAGCTCAATCACCTGCCCACCAGCATAGGGGAAGGGGCAATATTGATGCGGCCACCCCGCGCAGTTCTACCTCTTCTACGACGGCCGCAGCCGCCACACATGTCGGGCGCCCACACCCCTCTCCCCATAAGATATCATCCATTGAAGGGAAATCATTGACCTTTTACGAAAGTATGAGCAGGGGAGGTCATCCCCACCAGGGATATGGCCCGCCTAGATATTGAGGCAGCTGCGCCTTACCGTCCACACTGCCCCCAAGGGCTGCACAGGGAGTCGTTGCTCCCCACCCCAATGTTCAATCGCTTCGGTAGCTTCTCCCCGAAGTGGCTCGACAGCTCCCTCCCCTACGCCGACGAGGTATGAGGTATCCGGGCCGGCCTGATCAGATTCAAGCTTCAAGGACTCCTGGTGAGAGCCCCCTCTAGGTCTCGTCAGCACCGCCGCCCTGTTACCCTAGCCAAGGAGCAGATAGTCCACACGCCTGCACCACTAGCTCTAGTCCACCTGAACTGATGCCAGCATCGGGCATGAGTAGAAGAAGACACACGTCGTGGGGCATCAAAATCAGTGACTACTATGGCCCGAGCCACCGCTGATTCATATCCCCAAATTCTTGCATACGTTGTGCAGGGAAAACTATACGCCTGACCCGGATCGAGGCCCCAACCGTACCACAGGCAGGTTTGGTCGACTCTCCTGGTCTCTGGCATAGGTGATGGCCACCACGAACCAATCCGAAGTAGTACCGCCCAGCATGGAGGCTCACTTTGCACTACCACTACGGAAGGTTCGGGCCTCCATACTTCCAATTTTGGCTTGGAGGTATGCCCCGTGCCACCCTCAACCCAAGAGAGGGTCTTCCCCATGACAACAACACTCTATATGGGGGTTTCTCCCGTTCCCACTACACTGGGTATGGGGTCACTCCCCCTACCGTGAATAGAGAGTAAGGAGGCATTGCATGTCCGGTCTCTCACCATCATAGAGGTCCCCCACATGTGCCTTTCAACATTTTTCCAGGTTCCCCTCGCACCCCGGTCTCCTCGGGTGGGAAATTGTTCTGCCCTGGTAATGGTACAGCCAGAGGACCCCATGTCGGAAATCAGCCCTGCCCTGAAAAACCTTCCAGAGGCAGGAGAGAAAGTTTCCATCGCTGCAAGAGGAATCCTAGGGAAGGCCATATGGGAATCAGGCCTGTCCACTTCACATACTCTGAGGTGGAGTACAATTCAGCGCAGGAGCCCTCCCCTCAATCCTCCAAGTCAAGGGCTGGGGCAAGAACGAGGCGCATCAGCCTCGTGCTCCTGGAATGCAAAGCCTGTAGGATCATTACATCCCTCTGAAGGTATATACAAGAGGACGAGACCCTTGGAATGCTTCAAAGGGCCGACCACACAGTCACTACCATCATTTCTGGAAGCACCCTCTCCCTCGTAGCTATTTTGAGGGTTAATGACGGAAGAGCTATGACGTAACCCACCCCCGGCAGACACTGCTGTTGTGTCAGGGGTTCTGGTCTCTGTTCCATCCTATCATGACATGGCAGACAAGTCATTACAATCCATAGAGGACAAGCCAGGATTCGGCGGAAAATCAGCCTGTTCGCTACATCCTCCACCGGCCAGCCTGCCATCCCAGTGGTTTTCCTCAGTTCCGCCGCTAGTTAAATAGCCACCCTCAGTTGAAGAGTGGGGAAATAAAAGGCTAGAACCTAGATCTGAGCCGAGAAACTTCTAGACCATCCTCATAGTGGGCCACTTCCCTAAGAAGTTTTTGCTGGTTGCAGGATCGAATTTTGGTACGCCAGAATCCCTCACCCCGGTGGAGTTTGAATATTTCTTCCAGACCCTCTGAGTGACTAACCTCCATCTTATCCACCGACGGGTGACTTATCCCGGGAGCCAAGAGCACCTTGAAGGCATCAATGAACAATGCTACCTGGTTGACCTGGCCAAAATCCCTACGGTCCGACACCCCGAGTCACCAGGCCACTACAGGGCCCTCCAACAATAGTGCGTTCAGTTTTTTCAAGTACTCTGCAGAGTTGTCGAGGAGGCTACCCCCCACGTGAAAGTCTGTGGCTGGGTGCATTATGCTTCACTCTTATTCAATACGATTCGTCAGTAGCCTGACTCACTTGGCTGTAGTGAGGGAATGCCCACAAGAAGAGTGGCGGTCAACATGACCGACTTGACAAGAGAGTCAAACGAGCTGGGATTTCTCGATGGTGGCATCCCCATAGAGGACGTGCTGCCACTAGACCCATCAGGAAGGATTACTCGCCAACAGAGGAACCTCCTAGGTCTCCCTGTGCCCACCGAGTCACTGGTATTGATCTGGAATGTCAGTAAAGGCAAAGAGCATGTTGGAGCTATCAGGCACTCTGACCCGTCGACCTCAGTGCAGAAGATGGAAGAGGACCCTGAGATGGACGCGCTGTGTCATCAACATGTCGAGCAGAAGAAGTTAGTCGATGAGCTTCTGGATGAATGCATTGTAGAGATGTGACCCGACTACGGTGATCCTAGGTTGGGGCAGCAGGGGCAGGAACAACTACCCCTCAATGAGATTCTCCCAGGAAACCCTGATCAAGCCGTGTTCGCTGACAGGGTAGAAGCCAAAGCCCATGGAAAGAGCGCACGACATGTTTCGCTGAACCCTTCTGAATGGCACAAACACCTAGGGAACCCCGTACGGGCTCATCCAGCCACCCCAAGGGTTGCCCCACTAGCTGCTCCATGAGCAGCTAAGCTTAGCTACTGCATTGAGGATCCTAGAATTGTGCTCTTGGTTAGGGATATTCATCAGGAAAGGGACTCGTGCCTAGAAGATCTGATGGTGGAACTCATTTCCTACCTAGAAGCTTTGGAAACGCAGTAGGTGGCCATCCCACTCGATGGAAATCCATACCCGGAATGGGTGGATGACATCCCAAAACCCCCAGGATTCAGAAATCCCACATTCTCACCCTTTAACGGGATGGGAGACCCGCCGCATCACCTGGCCCACTTCATCTCAAGGTGTGGTCCTATGTTAGGGACTCTAGCGCAGCAAGAGGCCGCCATGCTCCGTTGCTCTATTCAGACACTAGAGGGGCCGACTTTTGTTTGGTACAACCAGCTCCCCATGGGATGCGTGACAAGCTGGGAGGACTTCACAGGAAGTTCCTATACAATTTCAGCTCTACCACCCAGAAGATGAACATCGCATACCTCTTCAGGTGAAATCGAAGGCCCAACGAGCGAGTCGCAAACTTTATCACCCGGTGGAAGGGTCACACATAACCCCTTAACATGCCACCGACTCAGGAGAAATTACTGACAATGTGCATGGGGAATGTCAAGACGGAAGTGGATCCCTCCCTGATTACTCAGAATTTTCCTAGAGGGTTCTAATACTTCTTGGATAAGGCCCAATACCTCAAAGAAGCACTACAACAGGCTGTCCATGCACGCCCGCTGTTCCCTTCAATTATAGCAAGGAGAGATGTCAAAGTCGAACCTGCCATCATGGACCGAATAGAGACCCCAGGCAGCTAGAGTTTCTACCAGTGGAGCTAGCTCCACATCCTCGTAGAGGCCCTCTACCAGAGGCACAGTTTCCATCCCAACAGCACCCACCACAGAATCAACAGGCACCTCCATGTTACGCGCAGAGCCGCCTTGTCGAGATAATCAAGTTCTGCCCCCTCAGCAGGCTCCTCCAGCCCCCCGTCAGGGTCAGGCTCGTAGATCCCCCTTTTTGGAAAGAAGGAATCAGACCAACATGTTCGATGAGGCTCAGGTCCCTTGCTACATTCATATCGCCTTAGAGCAGAGAATTGTGCAACTGCCCGAGTACCGGAAGCCGGAAGAGGCGTATCTCACTGATCACCCTAACTACTTCCCTTGTCACCGGATCCTGGGTAACACCATCAAGAAATTCTATGTGATCAAGGACTAGTTCCAAGACGATATTAACAACATCATAGTCAGGCTGGGCCTAGCCCCAACATAAGTGGCAGGTGTCTTTGTGAGATCAGATAGCAGTAGCGACGATGGAGGTGTGTGGCAACAGGTTCCTAACCATGGGTCCCAGAAGTATAATGAATGGATGGCTCGTAGGATGGTTTCCCACACCCATGGCATTATCCGTGCATGCCTGAATCATCTGGATCCTTCATAAACTGCGACCACCACTTCGGTGTCATCATCTCAGTCGGCCTCTTCCCAGAAGAGAAAACATCGACGGTGCAAGAAGAAGAAGCACACCCCACCAATGTCGTCGTTGTCCCGCACTCTCAGTGACTACATGCCCCCAAAGATGGGAATCCCTCCCAAAATCCTCCCAGTGGTGGATGATTCGTCATGTGACAGTCAGGGGTACACTTCGGTTAACACCGTTGAGTTGGTAAATCCCTATATGACTCCCTACGAGGGGGAGAGCTAGACGAACCACCCCAATGTCCTCACCTGATGCCAACGTCGGTGGAACCGTGACCATATGGGTCACTAGAGCATGTCAGTTGGAACCTCTAGCAAGCTCGTGTGCACCGTTGAGACCAGACAGCAGGTCCATCGTAGAACTCAGTACACGTAGCCTCTTCATCCGGTGTCGATAGGCCCACCTACACCACCGTTTGTGCTACTAGATCAGGAAGAGCCACTTCGGTCGTACCGCGACTAGCTTCTCACCACTACGAGCTGATCTCATTCACCCAGTCTTCATCCCATAGCTACCCTCTGAGCTCTGAATAATGAAAAGTGAGATGTCCCTAGTACTAGTCAGCTGTCGGTCCAGCAGACAGGGTCCTCCATGCCTCTAGTCGCAGAGCGGCCTCCTGTAAGAAGAAGTTCACGCCTGCCACGGAAGTATAATGTTCTGAAGTACCTCACCAACATCCCAGTAAGGATTTCCATTCTTGAAGCCCTTCTCCTGTCACCAGATATGAACGATGCACTCACTAAGGCTTTAAGAAGGCCCCTCTAGTTTGAGACGGAGGTAGAAGCTGCAGAAGCCTTCCATGCTGAAGCAGTTGAGAATGCCAAATGTTAGGCCGTCATCTCATTCTCTGGTGAAGATGAAGACCCTCCCATATAAGGGAATATATGACCACTTTATATCACTATCCAATTCAATGGTTTGGAGGTTCGTCGCTGTCTCGTTGACACTGGCTCTAGGATCAACCTTATCCCGACACAGACACTGTGGAAGCTAGGGTAATCCAATGATGATCTGACTCAATATGAATTAAGGATCTAGGGATATGACAAGACAGAATAGACTCCGGTCGACAAGATCCACCTGAAGACCCAGTTCGATGGTCTGGTTTCCAGCACCGAATTCATGGTTATCTCCCAGGACACCATGTACAATGCATTGATGGGTAGGCCATGGCTCTATCTACACGTGACCGTCCCCTCATCATATCACCAATGCCTCAATAAATCCCTTAAATTTCAACAAGGTGTAATCCAAGGTGATGCATCTCCTTGCACCTCTTGCGAAGCCCGCTACTTGGATGCCGATTATTACATGAGAAAGGATATGCAAGTCCAGGCAAGTGAGGTTGAGCCCGTTGTTGCTACTACTGACCCTTAGACAGGCCTAAATGATGCCTATGTCTTCACGATCCATCTGTTGGAGGCCACAACCCCTGATATGGGGTAGTGTTTTGTCATTTTCGGGACAAGGGGGAATCATGCTCCCATATTCAATCAACATCGGAGGATCACTTCGTATTTTTATATGAACTAGGCTCTAGTGATCTCGGAGCCTCCCACTCCCGTCAGGTATCTAGATGTCCGGCTCAAGGCCACAGCTTCCCATCATACTTGTCTATTTCGTCTAGCTGGGATAAGTCGGCTCTAGCCGACGTGCCATTACTGCTTTTATTTTATCATGTGTGGCCCCTTGGGATGAAGACCAGATGGGATTGGGTCGATAACCTTTATATCCATGGTCTCAACGGTGCCAGAGTGACCCAATAGAATGACCATGGCCGCACAAGAGGGTAGCATCCGCCCATCATGGTTTGATATCTCAGAAGAAGCCCCCCTACAGATGATCCCTCCATAAGTTGAGAAGAAGATATCAAGGATTTTCTCCCTACCTTTGAGGAAGGCGTCTCTGCCATGGTCGACGAGTTGGTATAGGTGTACCTTGGAAGTGAGGCCGATCCAAGACCCACATAGATTAGCATAGTTATGTCCCTTGAGGAGCATCCATGATATGTGGAATTCCACAAACAGTACCGTGATGTGTTTTCCTGGAGTTACAATGAGATTTCAGAACTAGATCCTCAGGTAGCCGTCCACCGCCTCAGTCTCCCTGCAAACCATCATGGGTTCTAACAGCCTCCCAGAAAGTTGAATCCGTCTCACGATTCCATGGTCGATGCTGATATTGAAAAGCTTATCAAAGCCAACATCATCAAGGAGGTTCAGTACCCAAAGTGGTTAGCCAACATTGTACCAGTCAGGAAGAAGAACGGGCAGATCAGAGTCGGTACCGACTTCTGCGATCTCAATCACCACTATTTGAAGGATGATTTTCCCCTTCCAAGGATAGAATTGTTGATCGACACTACGACTGGATTCCAGGCCCTCTTCATCATGGATGGTTACTCTGGATATAATCAGATCTAGATGGATCTCGGGGATAAGAAATCTACTGTTGTTAGGGTGCCCCAAGGAACTTTCTGTTACCTGGTCATTCCATTCATCCGGAAGAATGCAGGTGCCACCTATCAGCAGGCCATGCATTGCATATTTAAGCCAATCCTTGGGAAATTGGTGGAATTATATGTGGATGACCTGGTGGTCAAATCTATCTAGTTCCAGGACAATCTCAAGGACCTAGAGAAAGTATTTGGTTTCCTTCATTCCCGCCACCTGAAGATATACCCGTTGATGTGTGCCTTCAGGGTCACCTCTGGGAAGTTTATCAGCTTTGTTGTCTGATACCGAGGCATCAAGATCGAACCATAGAAGATCAAGGCAATCATCTAGATGCCTCCCCTGAGAAATATTCTGGAGCTTCATGGTCTTCAAGGCCACTTAGCCTATATACACCGATTCATTGCGAATCTGGCTGGAATGTGTAAGCTCTTTTACTAGCTCACAAAGAAGGGCACCGCTTATGAGTGGGATGAGGAGTGCTAGACCGCCTTTGAGAAAATCAAGAAATATTTGCTCCAACCTCCGGACTTGATGCCACCTTTCTCTGGGAATCCACTTATTCTCTATGTCACCACCCCGGAATGATCCCTTGGCACCCTTCTCGCCCATAAGAACAATGAGGGGATAGATAAAAACCTCTACTACCTCAGCCGCATGCTCCTCAATACAGAGACCACATACACCCACATCGAGAAATACAGCCTTGTGCTCGTATTTTTTGTGAATAAGTTTAGGCATTACATGCAGCACCACGAGATACAATTGGTATCTCGAGTAGTCCCATTGATGTACATTCTGAATCTCCCCATGTTGACTGGCCGACTAGCACAGTGGGAGGTGATGCTTCAGTAGTATGACATTAGTTTCATGTCTCAGAAGGCTATCAAAAGGCATGCATTGGTAGAATTTCTAGCTACCCATCCACCCTCTGCGAACCAGTCACTGGATCAGGATTTTCTTGACAAGGCATTCCTCTTAGATGATCAAATCGTCCCATGTTGGCATATTCACTTTGACGGTGCCTCCCAGAGCCCCACCAGTAGGAGGCTCAATGATCCTAGGCTCAACAGAGTGTGCATGGGTGTCATATTCATCACCCCAGAGCAAGCCGTTCTGCCGTACTCATTCCTGTTGTCAGAAGGCTGCACCAACATTGAGGCAGAGTATCAGGCTCTCATGACTGGTCTTGAGTTGGACCTTGAGATCTATGTGCCCCATTTTCATGCGAAAGGGGATTCTGAGCTGGTCATCAATCAGGTCAATGTTGACTATTTTTTCTGGAAGCCAGATCTCGTACCGTTGTTAGAATGCACTCTCTAGCTAATGGCCCAGTTCGCTTCTCAGCCAGAGGTTATCCATGTCCCTCAGTCACCGAACGGTCGAGTAGATGCTTTGGCCAGCCTAGCCACGTCGCATGCAGAGCCCGAATAGGATGATCTGATTATCCATGTGGCGAACCAAAGATTCATTGCTCCCGTTACCCCAGAGGATGATGACGACCCACAGGTAAACCATCATACCATTGGTGCCTCTACGTCAGGAACCCTAGGTTCTTCATAAGTGATGATCGAAGTAGTTGTCTATTTGTGGACACCCATGGTTGAATACCTCCATCATGGTAATTTCCCGTCAAATAGGGTTGAGCGCGATCGAGTCCAATGTCGTGCGCTGTAGTTTACCCTTCAGAGCGGTCCCATACTTGAGAAAATCCTCTATAAATGCGGATTTTATGGTGTTCTCCTCCGTTGCCTTCAAAGAGTCGAGATTCCACATTTTATGCAAGAGGTTCATGCCGGTTCATGTGGTTCCCATTAGGCTGAGCCAAAACTATCTCACCAGATTTGGAGACTAGGGTATTTTTGGACCTCCATGATCCATGACTACATCGAGTTTTCCAAGAGGTGCCATGCGTACCATGTTCATGCTAACATTGTGCATCGGTCACTAGATACTCTCTTTACTACCAAGTACTCTTGTCCCTTTGCAGTATGGGGGTTAGATGTCGTGGGGTTGTACGCACTGGCAATGGCTCACCAATGTCAGTTTATCCTGACTGCTACAGATTTCTTTTCCAAGTGGGCGGAGGCATTTCTGTTCAAGGAAGTCAAGGCCCATTCTTTCATCGACTTGGTGAGTTCAAATATCATCTATCGATTTGTGGTACCTCACACTATCCTCACAGACAATGGTACCTACTTCCGAGCATCCGAGATGAAGAAATTGTACGCCACGTACAACATTCACTCTAACCATACCTCCTGCTATCACACACAAGGAAATGGACAGATTGAGGCATTCAATAAAACCCTCTCTAACATTCTTCAGAAAATGGTTGGTAAGAACAAGAAAAGTTGGGCAAATAAGCTCCCCAATTCCCTTTGGGCTCATCAGACAACAACTCATAATTCCACCCAGGTGACCCCATATTCCCTGGGGTACGGAAAGGAGGCCATCCATCCCATTGAGATTCAATTTCCCTCATTGCGCACATTGGTCTATTACCAAAAATCACCGAATAGGGTGGCTGAAATCCGTCAAGCATAATTGGAATCACTGGACGAGAATAGGCTGTGTGCCTTGAAACACCTAGAGAGGCATCAGAGCAAGATGGCTTGAGCTTTCAACAAGAAGGGTCGCCTCCATTCTTTCCTGCAAAGTGACTTGGTATTGGCCCTCAGAGCACCAATGGTCCCCGTCAATAAACCACCCAAGTTGGAGCCCAAATGAGAAGGGCCTTTCATTGTTAATAAGATTTATATCAATGGAGCATACTCCCTGGTGACCATGGATGGTGAGCGTATAACTCCTCCCACCAATTCCAAGTTCCTCAAGCAGTATTTTGACTATACATTTGGACCCGCATGACCCTAAACTGCATCGGGTCCTGCATGACATTAACCTACATTTGGTCCTGCATGACCTTAAATTGTGTTTGGTCCTATATTCGGGCCCCTACGGTCCTGCATGACCTGAAACTGCACGCTCATCCCACATGACATTAAACTGCAAGCTAGTCAGGCCTTCTTGACAGAGGCCCAGCCTCAGGCCCTTTGGCCTTCTTGGGATCTAGCCCCAGTCCTCTCCAGATTTTATGGTATTGTGTGGGATTATATCCTCATTCACGTCGGGTTTCTCACCGTGCCGTACACATCCCCAGGTGAGACTTTCCTAGGCCTTCTTCCTCACTGCTAGATGTTAAACTGCAAGCTAGTCCAACCCTCCTGACTGAGGCCCAACTTTAGGCCCCTTGGCCTTCTCGGGCCCCCGAACCAGGTTCCCTCTTGTGGGATTGTATGGTGTGGTGTGGGATTATGTCCTCATTCATGTCAGATTTCTCACCATGCCATACACATCCCCGGATGATATGCCTCTCATCGTCCTACATGACGTTAAACTCTGCTTTTAGAACTACGTGTGGCTTTATTCCCATCCTTATGGGAAACGTAGGACTGCCTAAACACCTAGATTTCTGGTCCAGCCCATATCGTAAGAGATCCTACGATCTCTTGGTCAACTCGGCCTCTTGGTCTGTCCTTCTCCACGATGGGGATATATAGGTGTGGTCCAGGGTTTTTGGCCCCATGCCCCCCATCACATGGGAAATCACCATCTTTTGGCCACTCTCAATTTGATCCCCTCGACCCTTTTTAGTGGTCTGCCAATGTGTTCAGAGTACTCTGGTCTAGGACCTGGAGTGCTAGATTAATCTTAGGAAAGTTCTGTCCACTTTTCAAGCTTCGTGTTCCCCTTCATTCGGTCCCCTGTTATCTTTCTCCCCTGGAGGGACCCCCAAAAACGGCCTGGATACAACGACTAAGGGATCTCCTATCATTATGGGCCAGCTCCCCTGAGGGTTTCAAGAAACAAATCTCGTGTTGCGAACACGGTCAATGGTCGATGCTCATTTGTTTGTCCCCATTTCAGGCTAACACGACAGTATGCAGTGTTGTGAACATGGTCAGCAGTAATCCATCGTCATCATGCTAGCCCCTTCAGGCCCTAAATGCTAGTTGCATGATTCACATTATGTTCCACCACATCATGTCTAGGTGTAATCTCGACACTCTTTTCTCTAACCCTTAGTTCACCTCCACACGTTAGGTAGACAAAGCTGCAAAATGACGTCTCTCGGGGCTCATGTGATCCTAGCGCTAAGACTATAGGCTGGGATCTTCTCTAAGAGCCATGCGCAGCATGAACCTGATCCCCATGGGATATGTGGGGTCACACGAACATTTCATTTTGGGCCCAGCTCACCTGCCGGCTAGTTTCTCCTACCCCTTATCCTTAGACCCTTGTCGGCCCATTGGCCCAAGGCTCCTCTCCCAAAATCACGCACGGTGATGGTGTGGGATTATGTACTCATTCACATCGCGTATGATTTATCGTGTCATGCGCATTCCCCCAGGTCCAAGCCATATGACCTTAAACTATGCTGGTTGGTCCCACCACATGACTCTAAACTGTGATGATATCATCTAGGTCGCATGACGGAAAATGACACTGCGTTGTGATGACCTCTCCATAGAAGACATCAGGTTGGGTATCGGTCATTTACCATACCACTTGTCAACACCCGTATACGGCTTGATTATTGTGGCGATGCCAGGAATTTCTACCCCAGGTTGGTCGCTCCACAAAAAAACCATTCACCTTAAAGGACATACAAGATACATGAAATGCCGCTTCTTTTGGTGTGAGGGCTAGTCCCGCACGCCCCTTTCATCCTATGAAAAGGTACAATACCGTGTCGTGCCACCCTCCAAGAACTACATATGACTTTATTCTCATTGTCATGAGATACGTAGGAGCACCCAGGAACTTCCCCACGGGCCCAACCTAACTTTCATGTTCGGTCCCTTGACCAAAACACTTCCCTAGGGAACACATGGTACGTAGGGCTTATTTCCTCATTCACATCAGGTTTCGTAACCACCTTATCGTGTGTCTCCTGATATCCTTACCCATCCTTGGTCCGAGTTCTAAGACCTTAAACTGAGATCCTTTCTAGAACTACGTGCGTCTTGATTCCCATCCTTATGGGATACATTAGAACGCACATACATTTTGTCTCAGGTCCAGCCCTGGGAATCACAAGTCTACCCCCTCACTATCAGCCCTTTGTCCTGGCTTCTCGGGGAGTTGTGAAACTACAAAATTTACACCGAATAAGTTCAGGATGCCCTATAATGTCATTGGGAAGCGATAGTTACCTCACCAGAGAGGTCCTGTCTAAAAGCAGGGATGATCAATGACCAGATTAATATGCCTTCCAAATGTGCTTTCACCATAGTGGCGTAATCATGGGAGTGTTGGATTCTATTTGAACAAACCATCACTTTGCTTTCAATGCTTCGTGTTCCCCATTATTTGGATCTTCATCATCTTTCACGTTTGAAGGGACCCCCTAACAGTGTGAATGCATGACCTATGGTCCGCCTACTATCATGGGCCAATGTTCCGGAAGACTAATCACATTTGGAAGGACCCCCTAAAAGTATAGATGCTTGAACTATGGTCCGCCTGCTGTCCTGGGCCAACATTCTTGAAGAATGATCGAAGATATTTGAGTTAGGCTCCGTGTTGCGAACATGGTCAGTGGTCAGCCCTCATTTGTTGTCACCATTTCAGGATAATGCGATATGGATGCTGTGTTTCTGCCATGGTCAACAGTTATCCTCCATCGTCACGCCCCTCCCATAGTATTCCGAATTTGGGTAACATGATTCACCTTTTTCATCTCCCTATATTTGGATTGATTCCAATGCCTCTGGAATTTCCTCGCACATGCACTAGAGAACATTGGGAAGATGATACGTCGATTGGTTTGAGGTCCTCTACCATTGGTTGGGCCTCCCTCGTCTCCCTGGGAATCGAGGTTCAAATTTCGAATGCTCAAAGCCTGGTTGACACTCCCACAATCAAACAAAGTGACAATACTAGCCTCATTTGTTTCTCACGGCCCACGTGAGCTTAGGGATGGATTTCTATTTATTTCAGGATTATGGTTGAGCATGTTAAGCCAAAGGGACAAGTATGTTAAGAAAAGGGGAATGTATGTAAATTTTTATATACATACAGTTTAGAAGAATAGAAAGTAGTAAGGTGGGAAAAGTGTATGGGTGTGGCCAAAACTGGGCCCCTAAGGGTCTGCTTCCTGGATAGACCTCTCCAATGTCGTGACCCTTCGGATGGTGGCCTCCAGGACTTCCTCCCATCCCTGGAGAACTATTTCTTCATCACCAGCTGCGAAGCACAGTTTGTTGGCACTGGCATGTGCCTGCGCCTCTTCTTCTTGGAGCTCGGTCACCTGACGACTCACTTCTATGAGTTGATCTTGAACATCCGCCAGCTGGGCCATCAACTGCTCCACAAGATCAGAGTTGGTTTCAATGAACACCTCCTTCTCATTCACATACTCATTGAGGTGCCAAACCTCTTGCTCCACCCTCAGAAATGCCTGGGTAATCCCCGACACCACCTGGAACCGAATGGCGTCGGTGCGCTGGCTGCTCTCACGCATTCTCTCGGCCTTGTAATCACGGACCGTCAGATGAAGATGTTGAGATTCCTCTCCCCCGGCACACAGGAAGCGTAACCAGGTGTGGATTGACCCCATCCGCTTAAGCCATTCCGCTTGGGGCTGATTGAGGAAATGTCATATGCACTTCCATCCCTTGCGTCACGCCATCCGACTCTCCTTGGTTGCTTCCGAAACTAAATCATCAAAATATTCTGGATCAGTGGGCCTGTAGATAGGGAAGACAGCCAACAGGGCAGCAGAAGGTTCTTCCTCAGAGATTCCACCTAGGGGAATAGGTTTCTCAGTATCTGGGTGTCCTTCCTCTCTCCCCTTGGTTCCGGTGGCACCCGTATTAACTTCGGGCCCTACCCCGACGGAAACACTACCGATGTCCGCCGCTCCCTGCTCACCAATTTCCGGAGCCAAATCAGTTTGTGAGGCATGTCCTATATAGGGAGGCACATTTTCCATCGGCATGCTAACAGATGGCCCGAGCTCAGCACCCCGATGAGCCTCCAGCGCCGTGATCACTATAAAAACAAGGATCAGCATGATTAGTTGAGTCCTCCGACAGTGAGTAACAGTGTCGAAGAAAGGAACTTACAGGAACCCAAGTCATCAGCCTCTATTTCTCTAGTCACTACAAAAGCTATCCTGGCAGGGGATCCCTCAGCACTTGTCAGCTCAATAATGAGTTTCAGTGCCCCGCCTTTCCCTATTGACGCTTCCTCCCCTGTTTTAGATGGAGAAGCTTGGTCAGCACCGATGTGATCCAGAGTAAGACGATGAAGATGGGTTAAGGGTTGCAAAGGAAAGAGAATACAATAGAAGAAGAGTAAGGGTTGGAGCCTACCTCGAGCAGTTCAGTCACATCCATGTCGGAGTCGACGATCTCACTGCCTTCTCAGAGACTCCCTTGGTGGGACGCCTCTTAGCTGTCCTTCACCTTCAGACTCCCCTTCTCCATCTCCTTCACCTTCCCCTTCTCGTTCATCCCATTCTCCTATTTTTTCTCCCTCTGATTCATCACTGTCATTTCCCCCCTGGTGGTATCCTCTCCGGATCATGCTCCTGATCGAGTAGCACCTTCACCAAGAGAGGTGGCTCCACAAGCTGACCCCCATAACGCGCGTATGTGTCCATGGTCGTCAGGAATGCATGTCGTTGGTGGAAGTCCACTCTATCGGCAACCTGGAAAAGCCCAACTTCCAGAAGCTGGATCCCGTCCCGCACTATCTTCTGCCAGAGAGATTCAATGCTCATTGACAGCCGTAGAGTTATCCAAACTGACCACAGCGCAGGGAAGATGACATCCTGGGAAGGTTGAAGAAAGTATTTTATTTACTTCCCAGGAAGTTCTCTGGCCGCCCTATGGGCCCCTCATCCTTCAGGCAATGAGGGCGCGGTCGTGCCATGCGATGCCCCTTCCGCTGAGGTCCCGGCCTGCGCAGGCCCCGTTTCCTGAGGAGCATTTAGTCCTCCTCTCCTAGCGGCACCCCACTTGCTCTATCGCTGCCGAGGATCTGCACATACAACCTTGAGCTGCCGGACTCGCTTCCGCATAAGCCCCTCAGGGTAATCTATGGTCCAATTTTTATCATACTCAGTTGAGAGGCCCGCATCGACTCTGATAGGTGGAAAAGTGATGATGTCACCAAAGCTGTAGGTTGTGAACATCAGCCACAGCTAGTGAAGAACACATGGATTCCTCTCCACTCGAACATCTGTGTAAAATCACTTCGGCATTCACTAGAGGCATCCAAACTGCCTAGTAAACCGGGATGACACATAAGCCTCATAGAAAATCTTCCCATCAATTCGGGCCACGAGCACCCCGCCTCTGATGCTTTGGAAGTACTCCTACTTTAGCGAGCCTTGACTGTCATCTACCAGTTGACCAGTTGAGGTAGGGAATGGGCTGAAGGTGAAGTTGGCATGGTTACCAATCCTGATTCATACCCCCTCCTCATTGAGCGTCTTTGTCGTGACCCCGAAAATATTCAGTAGAGAGGGTCGCAGTCCATTTCCCGAGGGGCGAATGGCATCTGGGATGGTGTAGCTGCCACAGTGAGCCGTTATCCAGCCGTGGAAGATCTGGAAAGGGCCACATACTCCCCTAGGTGATCCCCCTCTCAATATGTTCCCTAAGATGGCATACAGCCGAGCCAACATGGGGACCCCTCAGTTGAACCTTTTGTTGGAAGCCATGATGCCCGCCATCACCAGAGTCGTTGGGCGGATGCCCATAGTTGCGTCTCATACCGGCAAGAGCCACCCGCTCAAGAATGTGGTGAGGAATCCAGCATACCAGACATTCAGTTCCCAGGCTTCGTTAATGCTATATCCCGACGATTGGTATTGCCTCACCTCCAGGATCCTCCAGTAGGATCCCCTCTTACTCCACTGAACCGTGGTTGGGAACCGCTTTCCCCGCCCTGTCATCATGACCTTCGGGTCCTTCTCCAAGAACAGGTTGAACCAATCCTTGTAGGTGAAGTCCTTCATGATGTCCTTGACCTTCAGCCTCTCCGTGTCCAACTCTAGCAGGTGCCACATCAGTATGGGGGTTCGAGACCTGTCACCCCATATATTCATCAGCGGGATGAACTCATCGTATTAATGGACCTCCAAGGGGATGCCTCCTATGCAGTGGATGTACCAGAGACTGATGTCGACTTCCCCATGGTGAATATGGAATGTGTTGGTGTGAGGGGACCACCGATTGAATAGCTCTGGTCAAATCTCAGGCTGCTGGTAGAAGTGGAACTGCGATGTCCACACTGCCTCGAACAAACCAATGTGCCACAGCTCAGCCCTAAATTGATCGCATTTGTGGAGACCCCAGAACGCCCAGACCCACTCACTAGTAAAGTTGCCTTCGGACTACAAATCCCAGTCCTGCTGCCAGCCTTTGGTCCTGTCAGCGATTCTCTAATGGGAAGTGCTCGCGTAGAGGGCCGGTGAGCTCTCCGCAACAGGATCACTCCAAGCAATGGTCCTAGTCCTGGGATTCAGCACATATACATCCATCTGTCTAGTTTCTATGGCATGATGAGCATTTTTGGTGACGTTGTATTGAGAAAGGACATCTTCACGGGTCACCCATTACAGCGGTGTATCGACCTCGAAGCCCAGCAGGGGAACCTCCTCCAGAATGGTGAAGTCCCACAATGGCAGATTATCAGACATTGCATACTCTTTCTGGGTGGGAGTTAGAATGTTGAAGAGTGTGTAGTTATTGGAGACAACCCTATTCACGCCATAAACCTCCGGGTTCACAACCATCTTAGATCTGCGAGCAGCAGCCTCCCCCTCATCAACCTAGTTTGCAGCCATTTTCTTCAAAATAAGTGTTCAGAAGTGTTCCATGAAATCTAGGAATTTGGAATAGAATCTGGGAGTCTAGCGCGTAAAATCAACGGTCTCCACGACCTCTCATAGTGTCATGCAGAAAATCCCGGGTTTGCATGTAAAAGACCACTAAATCTCGGTAGAACTCTGCGCAGCCAAGCAGTTTTTGTGCAGGAGCAAAAATGATTTTTCGCACGAGAGCTCTAAGCTTATCGCGCAAGAAACACCATACAGTGTATTGGACATGCGGCAGCTTTTAATGGATCATCCTTACTTCCGCACCCGCACATAAAGAGGTTTCCTTTCGTGACTAGGGTTTTTCACGAAACTTGAGTTTGTTTGCGTGCCAACGGCCCACGGGGCCTGCATTTTGGCGTTTCCCTCAAAATATGATTGTTGAGACCCCTTGCTGATCTAATTATGAGGGGGTGCATTTGTAGACGCCGAAAAGTGAATAAGTGTTGGAGAATGTTCTGAAATGCAAAAGAGATGTCATATTCGGAACTAGAGGCCCGGTCTGGAGGGTCCAAAAGTGGTTCACTAATAAAGGGTGAAGTGCACGGAAAATGTTGTCCGGCGTGGAAGGCACTAGGACTCATGAAAATCCCCGACGCCGGCACAAAATAATATCAGGCCCTTTCCCCGCGTGGTTTATATTTTGTGCCGTCACCTCCGGTACGCAAATATTGTGCACAACCCTGAATTCTGCGCCGCCAGGTTCCTATAAATAGAAGGCAACCCCCTTCCTTTTCAGGGATCAATAATTTGAACCGCCTCTCGTGTGCGTAATTTTCATTCTGCGCGTGCACTATATGACCTTCAGGTAGGGTTCTTTTTCGCGCCAAGTCACCCCATGATCCGCCTTTGTGCGAGATCCTCCTAGCTTAGACTAAACTCCATCCCCCTCGGGGTCTGCCCCCCTGTGCACAATTCATTTCATTGCGCGCAGGGTGGTCAGGTGCGTGCAATCCCTGCAATTGCGCCCCCTTCCCTTTCGCGCGGTCTTTGCCGCCTGCACGTAATTTTTCCCCTTGCGCGCAATCCCTTCTCGTCACGTGCAAAGCCTCTCCCCCCCTATTTCATGCAAGCAACACTGATTTCATGCCAACTCGGGACCTTCCACGCCGGGATACCTTTATTTCGCACAGCCCCAAGGGCTGTGCGCAATCCTTTGGCGCCCTTCACCTCGGTGCTCCCCGGGCCCCCCCTTTGAAAGAGCGTCTGATGCCCTCCTTCCGGATGCTATTCACTGGTGTCTTCTGCACCCGGGTATTCGTATTATACATGGATTTCCCGTATGGATTTCTCAGCTTGTAATAAGTAACTTCAAGGTCCCATGGATATCCCTTCCCATTGCATTGCTCTTCCTCATGCTTCTTTTCATAGACATGCTAACGTCTATTGCTTCTTTGCGTAGCCAAACTAATGTGGACCCCTCGATGGTTCTCCCCATGACACCCTCTCGGTACGGCCTTGCTGATGCCTTCCCTTCTACAAGGCGTAGAGGGCACCTGTTATGTATGTCCTAGGGGTGCAGAGCCAACCCACCTCATCTGAGCTGGAGGATGTTAAACTATGAAGTACCTCATCCTCAACACATGTCGTTAAACTGTGACCTAGCCTCGTGCCTCGCATGCAGGGTCCCCCCGCCTCAGACATTCTCTATGCCCGCTCGTCTCCATGGGGACGGTGGGGGCATCCCTCATAGGGGGTGATTTATTGGAGTGGAGTTTGTCCACGGGTAAGGGAAACCACCTTGGTGTAATCCCCTAGCCTTCCTTCCAGGAGTTAGCACCCATGTTCCTCCTCAATCCCTTAGTGCCAAGGCTCACCAAGGGCATTGTGGGGAATGGTGCTCCCTCCTTTCATCTTCAGTCCTCAAGGCCAGTGGAGGACATGATAAGGAACATGGATCCACCTTTATTCGGTCCCAAATCCATCTCCCGCTGCGCTTTGTCACCCTTCGGGCCTCCATCCTGGAGTAAGTTCCGTCACCATGGGACACTCAACGTGTAAGCCGCTCTTCTCTCCCCACAGATGTACCCTTTGTGACGTGATCATCAGGTCCCTGCAACCTCTTGTTTCTCACACTGAGCTTGACTCCTGTGAACATAGAGTGAGCACCGACCATGACACACCATGGGCCACCTCAGAGGGTAAGCCCCAAATCCCCCCATCCCGCATGATGTTAAACTGTATACCCGAACTACGGGGACTTTGATCCGTGCTAAAGAATGGTACGTTGGAAGCCTCCATGAGGTTCAAGACCCACCACCATGGGTCATCTCAGAGCGTAAGCCCCATCGAACCCAAACTATGGGGACTTTGATCTGTGCTAAGGCATGGTACGTAGGAAGCCTCCCCGAAGATTAACCCCACCACCATGGGATGTCTCAGAGCATAAGCCCCATCCAAACCGAACTACAGGGACTTTGATTCATGATCAGGCATGGTACGTAGGAATCCTTCACGAGGTTCAAGCCCCACCACCATGGGCCATCTCAGAGCGTAAGCCCCATCCATCCTGAACTACGTGGACTTTGCTCCATGCTAAGGCATGGTACGTAGGAAGCCTCCACGATCTTCAAACCTGATAAACCATCGACCCCAACAGTCTATGTGATGGTGTGCCAACCCCCCCCCCCCCTCCATTTCTACCTTTGTCCGCCTCATAGTGTAAAACCCAATCCATATAGACTCTAGGTCCCCATTCACATCGGTTCATCGCCACCATTGGCCTCCTTAGGGTGTATGCCCCGTTCTTGTCCCGCATGATGTTAAACTGTATCGGCCACCTGAAGTATGAAGACTTTGATTCCCCACCATGGGGATACGTAGAAAACCTCCATGAGGTTCAAGCCCAACAACCATGTCGCATCCTGATCTCTCCCTCGAGCCCACATGTCATGGAAAGCTAATGCTCTATCCCAGAGGTTCTACTTACTTTGGGTCCTATCCATGCGTCCATTCTCATGGGTCACCTCTTCAGGTGTCCCACTGTATCATTGAACTACACAGACATTGATTCCCTACCATGGGGATACGTAGGAAGTCTCTTTGAGACCCAATCCCAAATCCATCATTCATCCTGATTTTTACCCGGGCTGCCACATCCCGGTGGGATCATGCCACTTAATTTGCCTCCAAAATATTCGAAAATCCACCCACATTTCGGCCCCCAACATCAGTGTTCCCTCGAGGGGGTCCTTCAATCTGATCCACTCTAACTAGTGTTTCGATCAGTCTGATCTGTCTCCACTAGACGTTAAACGTGCGAAATTCTCTATGTTAAACATGGGAAGCTCAGGAAAACCTCATATACATGCATATGGAATACAATTCCCCGCATTCAATGTGGGATGCCTTGGGATTCTATGCCCTCGAGAAGCCCTATGATAAGGGACAGAATACATATATGCCAATTCCCCAGCCTTAAGACACTCCAGTGATTCCCCTACATGAATACTCTCCTAATCAAAGGTTGCTGCCTTGACCGGACCCCTTGGAAGGTCCTGAAATATGCGGCGTAATTAACTGGTGTCCATGGAGACGTGGCGTCAGGAAGAGCTTCCCGAATTACATTTTAAATCTATGAGGGAGACCCGGACTAGGTGATGAGCTTTGAGGAGGAATCCACGGAAGGAAGAACTGACATCCCATCAACCCGTTTCAATCAAGGAGAAGATGTCACTGAATAAGGAGCAGATTCCGCCCGCCTTTGGAAAGCAGGAATGATGGGTAACAGCAGCGCATCCTCTGCGTGACGGATGCGTGCGCCACAATGAAAGCGTCAGAAACAGGCATCTCATTAGAATAGTCACCGCATTGATATTCACATCACTTGTTATCATGAGTCCTCCTATTATTGGTCATTGGCTGGAGTAAAAGCGATGCTAGGGGTAACACATAAAGGGTAATCCAAATACAAAAATATATGACTTGTAAATTACTTTTATTTCCTTAACTTATGAATTTATAGGATTGAATCTATGTTATCAATGATCTAATTCCAAACATATATTCATAGGGGAATTTATTTAGTCTCTAAATAATGCTTCATACTAATCTTATGAATTTACAAAAGTATATCACCCAGGAGTTTCGTAAACAAGAGTGAAACGTGGCCCGTTTTCATACAACAGTTCCCCTTCAAGTCTACCTCAAAGTGGTGTTTTTGAGTTTTACCCCTTGATACATCTATTCTAGAGCTAACTCTACATGATTATATACATACATGGAATTATTTTATTGATAAACCAATTACGCAATACTCACCAAAATTTAGGGAATTATATATTATACTTTTTTGTATCCATAAAGCTTTCTATGGGGTTTTCTATTCGTAATCCTAAAAATAACTAAACATCCCTTTGATACCAATTATAAAAACCTTGATCGTTATTTCACACTTAAACATAAATTATTATATAAAATCCTTACTCCATTAAACATACATGATAAAGAGGTCTAGTGTATTTTGGGCTTTGTAACATTAAATAAAAACTTAAAACATTAAATACACATATTTATTAAAAACATTTTTTACATGACCACCCAAATTCCTTCGTACATTGCATTAAATGAGATAACCTGAGGACATGCATAAGAAAAGGGTGAGCTATAAATCCCAAAAAAAGAGTAAACAAGGAAAAAATGTAGAATATAGCACATTTTATGCAATAGGAATATCAATGGAGCATAAAAGAAATATGAACATAAATGAATGAAATACTATGATTATCAAAACATGGACATGTGGAAACAACATTTAACATGATATTAGTTTGATCCAAGGAACATTTCACATGGAGAATGAGTAAAACCTAATTTCACAATAATTATAATTATTAAACCCTCATTTTACTTGATGTATTATGATACTAATCTTTTCCTAATGCATTGGGCCGCTATCAAGGCGTACCCTTCTTAATCATTTAATTTCATGCATAAGTGTGCCATATGGATCATATAACAAGGATTCATTAAACAACATCATTTTTAAATGATAAAGGAATGTGGAATTAATAAATTAAAATCTATAATAAATAATTAAATGTGTTTAAAGGTGAACACCCTTGACAGATAAATGTTCAAGGTATTCACTACACAATGACTCTGGCTTGGAAAATCACAGTGCAGTTTCGGAAGCATAACGGCGTGATATAAGAATCCATAAATTTTTCTTATGAGATTTAAATGGGTGTATCATCATATTTTCATGAACTATAAAGTAAGGGGTTAATATAGATACATTCCCAAATACATGTAATGGAATTTAGATTCATAATACAATATAATTGCATGAAAGTAAATGAGGAGAGAGAAATACCATGTGGAATTTTGGTATGGTAATGGGTGAACATGGGAGGATTTAATGAGATAGAAAAGGGTCTATAAACATTATATCATAATGAGGTAATTATGGGGGAGGTGAAAAATCATATCCCAAAATTCTTAATTGAAACAAAGTGAATAACATCCTAAAGAAATTTGGACAAAAATGAGAAAAGAATAAATCCCATACCTGGAAGTGTGATCCCAATGGCTTGGGAGGGGATTGAGAGAGGATTCTTTGGTGTTTGGGGTGCTTTGGGAGGATTTTAGAGATATGAGGGAAGGGTAGAGATGTGTTATACGGGTTTTTAGTGAGGAGAAGTGGGTTCTTGTGTGGGTTTATATAGGAAAAGAGTGGAAATTCGTTATTATTTAGGTTTTGGACACAACACATTAAACTAATCAAATACACAAACTAAACCATATTTTTTGCCCATGGTTTTTTCCAAAGGGGGGTGGAAAACATTATTTTATCTGTCAAATGGTCTAATATCTTAAAATATTCGGATTTATTATTTGTAGATGTGTCACACTCATAAAGAAATCATTTTAAAAATGTTAAAATGTTTTATAAGTCTTGGAGGGTCCATTAAAGCATTGTAAAATAAATAAAACAAACCTAAAATCAAATTATTTCCAATTTAAAACCTATATTGGCCGAAAATAAAAGTTATAGTATTTTATTATATCACTATTGGGTCATTATGATGTCATAAAACACATTATATATCTAAATGGTATTCACATTTTACTAAAAAAATTTAATGTCTCAAAAAATTATGAAAAAGTCACTGTTGGATAATTTTGATTTCTGGATTCCAAAAATAATATTAATTTCATGTAAATAATTTTCTAAATTTGTGAATTTTTACTTTTAAAATAAAACCTGACATTTATCGAAAATTAAATGGTTTTGACAAAAACAGCTTTATAACCTTAATAAAAACTACAATTGTATTCATAAAAATTATACTATCATTAATATTTAATAAAAATTAATATAGTAATAATATTTTATTAATATATTACTTAATTCAAAAATCATGTAATTCAGAAAAATAGATGTATTAATGTAATATTGACTAAAAATACTAATTGTGTTTTAAAACCCATTTGCAAAGTAACAATAAAAGAAATGTGTATTATTTATACAAAAATAAAGCACCAAATCATGGTGCTAGGGTCTTGTTACATATCCCCTTATAACACCCACATAAGACCTAAGGGTATGGTTTGCAATGGTGATAGACTCTTGGGGTATCTTAGATAACATTGCTCGGGTGGTAATCTCTTCTAACTTCCACTTCTCCCATAGGTGGTTCCATTCAAGATTAACATGTTGAAGCTCGGCATGGACTTGTTCAAGATCGAATCATAGTGATTCCAACTCATTTTTTAGCTTCAAAAAATGTGCTTCGTATGGATAAATTCTATAGGAAGAGGTCATCACTTCCATTGTCTAAGAAAATTCGATTTGTTAAAGCCTGATATTTATACTAATCATGTAATCACTGTTCGATGACTATATTTGCAACAGTAATAATATTTAATGGTATTTTGTAATCCAATAACATAAATCCAAGGTATTTAATATGTTATATAACCATTTAAGACTTTTAATTAGATTAAGAGAAATTTTAATTAATAAAATTTTGGGTCATTACAACCAATCTCAATGACATAAGAATAGAGAAATTCCTCTAGAACCAGAATTTTTTTCTCCATCTGTCCATTGGTATATGGGTGATAGGACATGATTAGAATTACCTACATACCCATGACCTTTTTTAAACCCTTATAGATCCCTGATGTGAAATGATCATCTTTATAATAAATGATAGATCGAGGAGATCCATGAAGACATACAACCTCTTTTAAGTAAAACCTTCCCAACTCATCTAAGGAGGAGGAATATCACATAGGTAAGAAGTGTCTGTCCTTCATCAGACGATCAAAGGAAACCCACAATACATTTCCATGAGGCGATCTGGGTAAACTAGTTACAAACTCTATCGAATCATCGTCCCATTTCCACTCAATAATGTACAACTACAGAAGAATTCATTCATGATGATAATGTTCCACCTTTACCAAGTTAAAAGAGAAACCTCACATGATGAATCCGTCTATCTCATGTTTCATTTTACCCCACCAATATCAGTTTCATGGATTTAGATACATATTAGTGACACCGGGGTGTACTACCCATGCTGAGGCATGTAAATCAGGCATCTAATACTCTATGATGTATGTAGGGACCCATACATGCACAAAGAACAATATATTATCATATCCAACCACAATCCAAAAAAAAGATGTATCAAAATCTGAGACACATTCCCATGGTAAAATGAACTCAGGATTATATAACAATCTCATCCATTCCAGTTCTAGAAGTTTATATGTCACCAATAAGGCTAAGTGAATAATATGATTATTGTCCAACCAAAACTCAATGTGAATATTTTATAATAAGCCCATAATATTCGATTTATAGTTGGATTCCTAGACTAACTATATCTAAGCCATTCAGATCATAGAATCTGATACAAAATTCCCTTTCCCTAGTGTGTAAGAAATCTCTAAATCAAATTATTATAGGTACACGAACAACTTATGATTCCAGAGATTCAAATACCGCTGAGTGAATATGTACTTAAGAATTTTGTGGTATCTGAATACCGATAAAAACTCTCCTAGAAGATAGTTTATCCCACAGTGCAAGGCAGGAAATATTTTAGTGAGATCAAGGTTGTTAATTTGGTAATTGTTCTTGTGAGGTCTCAAATGATGGGAAACTTATGCAACAAATCGCTCATCCAATATCAAAATAGCTGAATGTATGATACCTGATGCATCACGGTATATTGTATAGGACCTTCCAAGCTCTGATAGAATTAGTCTGTCAATAAATTCGTCCTTTTATTATGCTCATAAAAGGAAGCTTCACAATCATTAAAACATTCTAATTTCACACCATTCACTGTGAATCCCGTAATTGGAACTCTACGTCGTGATAAAAATTGTATTAAGAATTCGTAAAATCTATAAATCCCCAAGAAACTACAAATGTCAAAGAAATTATTCGGCTTCTCTAAAGAAACTGCATCTCTCATATTCTCTTGGTCTACAGAAACTCTTATCTTCGAGATGGTATGACCCAGGAAGTGGTCATTATTGATCCAAAAGTGTCATTTACTAATCATAGAATAGAGATGATGGTCTCTCAGTGGATTCAATGCGATCTCAAGAGGGGATTCATGGTTGGGTCAATAATGTGAATAAAACAGGATATAGTCAGTAAAAACAAATACAATATAATCCTGATATGGTTGGATTGGATGATCTGGTGGGATTTGACATCAGACTCTTCAAGCAATGGTCTCTGAAATCCTGTGACAGAAATGCACACATTAGATCTGACTAAGGTACATGTTTGATTTATTTTTGTGTTGTATCAAAGACACACATGGCCTTTGGACCATACCTAGATAAGATCACTGGAGTCGACATTGTTACATTTCTCAGGTAATGTGAATTTTTTTAAATTCCCATCCCCTCTACTTCCGCTGCATTTCCATGTACCTAACAGTGGTATCATAATGACAGATAGTTTCTTAGAGTTAATGAAAAATTAAATTTCATTAAATTTATGTACGAGGCATCAAATCGGTTCCAACAGATCCAACCATACATCAATCTATTTTTGAATGGCCAAGTTACAATGATTTGAATATTTTAATTGGATTGACGTTGTCAGTATTAAATTCTTCAGATTATTATTTTATCAAGAACATTGTTTATTTTTATTTATATGTTCTTCTAAGTACCAAAATCCGGCAACTCATTGGCTGGAATGCGACAATTGGAATTTTTCCTGTGGGTTTATTTTTAGGAGTTAAATAAAATATATTAAAATATAATATTATTCTATTTTTATCAAATAATAATAAAAACTAAAAAACTTTTCATTTATAGAAGGTATAAAGTCATCATTTTTTATTTATTAATGTATTTAAACTATTATGATAAAATAAAAAAATTGCAGACCAAGACACCAAATTGGGTCTTTCGATTTTTATTTTTTTTAAACATAGGGGTGTTTTTTTTAAATTACAAGACAAACATAATAAAAGATAAAATAAAAAATGGAGGAAAAGACTCGTAGGTATTCTTCCATGCATAAGATCTGCACCTCGAACCCCTACCATCTTCCCCGACTTGGCCGGACAAGATCGTGTCACCCAGACCCGTGCTCACTGTCGTCGGCTCGTGCCACCCAAAACCTCTGGTCGTCTTCAGCTCAAGCCACCAGGACTAAGCCGTGTAACCCCAGACCGCCTCTAGCTCACCATCCCAGACCTCACCGCACTCAGTCTCCCCATCCCTCCAAGATTTCCAGAAATGTTTCTCGGCCACCGTTGTTGTCTCTTCCGGACCAAGCCGCCACCAGACCTAGCTACCCCCTTGCGGCTCGCCGAAGTGGTGCACCAACAGACTGACATGCCTCACCGCTACCTTCGAGGCTCACCGTAGTAGAGTGCCACCACCCATGAAACACACCGGAGGATGCTTCCACTGCGTGGCTGTTGCTGCATTGGGTGGAAACAAATCATTCATTCCGCAACCACACCGCAATCACGTGTGGGTAACACTACGGTCATGCCACAGGCACACTACGGTCATGCCACGATCACACCGTAGTCACGACACGATTCAATCTTGCTCCAGTAAGACACCCTTCTGGCAGTTCGTAGTCCATCCAGACTCCTCCCCCATCTAGAGGTAACCCAACAAATTAGTTTTAATTTATTTAGTTTTTTAAATTAAATTAATTAGAATTATTTTTGGGTATATTTTTAACTAGAATCTGAAACATTAATTTAATTAAGATTAAAAATAAATTAATAGTTTAATTTATTTTTTAGAATTAACATTAATTTATTGGTTTAATTTAATTTTTTAAATTAAAATTAAATTAAGGGTTTAATTGATTTGTTGGAATTAAAATTAAATTAAACTATTGGAATTGATAAAGTAAATTAATCGAATTTATTTAAATACATTTAATTAATTAGTGCACCCTCATAGTACTGAAATTTATTATAGTTTAATTTAAATTGTTCTTTATTTATACTAAATGGTCTTCAGCATGTGATTTGACCATACATGTCTGGTTTATTTATTTGATTTTTTTTCAATTTTTTGTTGATTGTAATAATCAATAAGTTAAATAATGGCCAGTGAATCATCATTTAATTGAAATATGTATAATGGTCAGCGTGTCCAATGCCAATGTTGTATTTTGTACACCTAGTACCACTTGCCTACGTCTGAGAATATTTTCAATTATATGGAGATGATCTGAGACACAGACCCCACTAAGTCGAGGCGGTAATCCAGATTGGAGCATAGCGTATTGCACTAGGGCAAGCTGCAACCTGAGTTAGGTGGAAACTTAGGTATGGTTTCTCCTAAGTCAATATTGATATGTTATGGATAGATCAAAATAGAATTGTAAAGACCAGTCGAATATCATGATTTACCCTATGCACTGTTTATATTTTGTATGGGTGTGCATGATTATTTATTAATCACATGGAATAGTAAAAAAGATAAAAAATGCATAAATATGTGACTATTGTATTTATATTTCATGTTATGTTGTGAACATGACAATATAGTTTGAACATATAAATAGAAAATTATTATATTCATCAATAAATATAAAAATCCATGAATGATATACTACATCCGAAAGCCTTAAATTTATCACATTTAAACAAAACCAGTAGTTATGGGTTCTCATTAGCCATAGTTGAGAGTGACTCTTACTACCGGGGTATTTTCATGAGAGAGCTGGGTTGACATAACTAATGTGAGTAGTCATAGATTATCCATAGTTAACTTGGCATCACTTTAGAGGAAGGACGTTGAGGGAATCAGGACCGGATTACGAAAGCTGGTACATTACTCAACAACACAAGGAACCCCAAGTCAAGTGGTTGGCCAGCCTAGTGCCTACCTCAAAACCCTATGAGTAGTGGAATGGCCATAGATTGTAGACTATGAGGGAGGTTTCAAGGATCTTTTCCACTATATTTATTAGGTGACATAGTATTCAGAATTTAATAGTGAGGGCTATTAAAGTTCCCTAAAAGAGTGGGAGTCAATAAAATGATATGGTAATTTATTAATCATAAATTTAAAAAGGTTATCAATAAAATTTATTGACTGATACTGTTTATCTGATGTAGATTTCAAATGGCAATAAACAACACCACAAGTACATTATCACTATGATAAGTTCTAGATAAAGAAATTATCATCACCGGTAATAACCTATAAGTGTGGTGCAAGTGCATTTGCATAGTACTATACCAGGAAAAGAAGTTATATGTGATGGAATCCTGAGTTCCTGGAAAGCCTCCTCAGGGAGAAAGTAAGGCATAAGAAGATAAATGGAGAAATCATGAAGATGATTCACTTGATGATCAATGTATCATGTTCTCATCCATGTCCAGCCAATTGTAAAAAATGCATGAGGATGAGGATGCCGAAAAGAAGCTTTCATACCTCCAATAATTATATCAGGAGATGTCTAGGAAGGAATGGAATGAGATCTCAAGTTACCTTTATATGTTTAGAAAAAAAAGTCCCCAAGATGGTCCCCATGTTCTCAAGATGAATGGGTATATTGAGAGGCTTGATTCCCTTGGGTTTAAATTGAACCATGAACTAGCAGTGGATCTCATTCATGCATTTTTACCACCATGATTCTTGACTTTCATTTCCAATTATAATAGGAATGATAAGACAAAGTTGCTCCCATACCTTTTGGATTTAGTTTTCCATACTGAAAAAGAAATGAAAAATACAAATTCATCTGTCCTTATGGTTAGAAAGAAAAACAGGGAATGATAAAGGGGAGTAAGTCCAAGTCAAGGCCAAATACACTAATGCATCTCCCTATAAAGATGCTAAAGATTTAGAGGTAGAGTAATGAGAAGTAAGCTGTCTACATTGGACATGGAAGGAAAGGCCAATGGAAGAATAATTAAAGAGTTGGGAAGTAGAAGAAAAATTATGATTCTAATTTAGGTGTTTTTATCAATGAATGAAATATATAATTATCCACAATTTGGGTATTGGATATTACATTTTTCTCACAAATTTTTATTCATATACAAGAACCAAGTATGTTCAAGAATATTGAAAAAGGTGAATTGGATCTCTGAGATTCAAATGGTGCGTGTCTGGAAGCCTTGGAATTGGGAGACTATCACTTAACAAAGCCATGTGGTTTTATTGTAGTTTTTAAAATTTATATTATGTACCATATGTACCAAATAACATTATCTATGTGTCGAGTTTAGACACTATAATATTTTATTTCATGTTTGGAAGTAAATGTAGTCTCTTTTATAGGGATAACATATTTAATGGTATGGAACATCTTTACAATGGTTTATACATGTTGGAACTTGAGAACCACTTAATGGATATCAATGAAAAACTCAACCAACATTACTCATATATCACCCGCATATGGTAATTCAGGCTTAGTCATGTAAAAGAGAAGTGATTACAAAGATTACATCAACAAGGGTATTTAGACCTAGTACAGTTAGAACCTTGGATGTATGTCATGACTTTTTACAAGGAAAAATGATCAAAGCACCATTCTCATGAAAGGTAGAAAGATCCTATTTCATATAAGAATTAATACATAGTGATGTATGTGGTCCATTTCTAGTAGAGTCAGGGGGTGTTTTTTCATACATCAATAATTTTACCGATGACTATAGTAGGTATGTCTATATCTACATAATGTGGTATAAGTATGATTACTTTTGGATTTTTAAGGAATACCAAAATGAAGTAGATATGCAACTTGGTATGAAAATAAAAGCACTCAACTCAGACCGAGGAAGAGAATATCTTATCCAAGCTTTCATTGATCACTTAAAGAAGTGTTAGATAGTATCAAAAATATCTCCTCCTTATACTCCACAATAGAATAGTGTGAGTGAAAGGAAGAATATGACTTTTCTTGACATGGTCTGATCAATGATGAGTCTTGAAACACTTCTTTTATCCTTTTGGGGATATGCTTTGAAAACAGCAGCATATACCCTTAACCGAGAACCAAATAAAGATATAGGTGGGAATCCATTTGAGTTATGGTATGGAAGGAACCCCAGTCTTACTCACATACATGTATGGGGGTGCGAGGAAGTTTTGAAGACATTAACAAGTGAAAAATTAGCATCCAGAAGCACCAAGTACAACTTTATAGGTTATCCTAAGAAAACCAAAGGATATTACCTATATAACCATTTAGATTGAAAATTTGTTGTGGAATGATACACTATATTTTTAGATAGGGAACACATTACTGTAGGAAATTAACAGAGAAAGATTGATATTGATGAAGTGAATGCTCTCGATGCACAAGAGTTGGTAGATGAACAATCTCCACAAAAGAATGTGGAATAAGAAGTTGTTCCTGAGACAAAAATACTGTGTATATCTATGGAATATGTTAGAGAACTAGAGCATGATGTTTTTCTTATCACCAATTCAGGTTACACATTAGTACACTAGGATGATGAACCTATAACATACAAGTAAGTAGTAGAAGGAAAAGAAGCTACTAAATGGAAAGAATCCATTTATTCTGTAATGGAGTACATGTACCAAACTCACATATGGAATTTCTTAGTCCCTCATGTTGATGTCAAACCCATTGGATGCAAATGGGTGTTCTAAAAGAAATAGAACATGGATAGTGAGGTCAATACCTTTAATGCAAGACTAGTTGCAATGTGTTTTAGGTAGAGTTAAGGCATTGACTATGATGAAACCTTCTCACCAGTAGCAATTTGTAAATCCATCAGAATATTTCTTACAATAGCAGACTTTCATGATTATGATATTTGGAAAATGGATGTCGAAATTGATTTTCTAAAAGGGATGTTGGTTGAATACATCTATATGACTCATCCTGAAGTGTTTGTCAAGTCAAAAAAACACCAATAAATTTTGTAAGATGCAGAGATTTATTTATGGGTGAATATTGGCATCACAATCATGGAATATTAATTTTGATTAGGCAATATGAGAATTTGGTTCTGCTAAAAAATTAATGCAATCCTTATCTCTATAAAATGGTTGAAGGGAATGACATCTTTTTCCTAGTGTTCTATTTTGATGTCATATTAAATATGGGAAACGATGTACAAGTTTTACAGTCAGTTAAGAAATTGTTAAATGAATGTGTCTCCATGAAAGACTTAGGTGAAGATTCCTACATTATAGGGATCAAGATATATCAAGATTGATCTCAAAGGATTCTCGGGCTATGTCAAAATACATATATTGACGAGGTAGTCAAAAGTTACAATATAGAACAATCCGAGAGAGGATTGTAGCCTATGTCACATGGTATAAATCTCTACAAGAAAATTTGTCTACAAACATAGGAGGATATTGACAGAATTATTAGAATCACTTATGCCTCAGTAGTGTGTTGTATCATATATGTCATGTTATGTACTAAGTTTGATGTTTCATTTTCTTTAATAATGGGAGGAAGATATGAATCCATTCCAGGAGAGCTTCATTGGGAAGCTATTAGAATTATCCTAAAGTAATTGAGGCATACAAAGGATATGTTCCTGGTGTATAGAGCATATGAGGAACTAGTAGTGAGAGGATAAACTGATGCTAGTTTCCATACAGACCATGGTGATATGAAAATGCAATCAAGCTACATATTTTACTTGAATGGTGATGCAATGAGCTTGAGATGCTCGAATCCAGCTGTGGTTTCTGATTCTATAGAAGAGTCCTAATAAATTGCAACTTTCGATAAAGAATAAATATAAATACAGAGATTTATATGAGACATTTTTGTTGTTCCTAGTATCACAAACACCTTTCTATCATATTGTGATAATACTAACACAGTGGTGCTTTCCAAGGATCCCATGTCTCACCAGAGGACAAAGCATATTCTTCAGAAGTATCATCTATTGAGGGATTTTACTCAAAGAGGTGAAGTCACAATTAGAAGAGTATCTATAGAGGACAACGTGTAAGACCCCCTAACTAAATCCATTTCTCATAAGAATCATGATTCACTTGTGAGAACTAGCGGATTGAAACCTATTTGCAGTTGGCTCTAGTGCAAGTTGGAGTGTTGAATGTGGGTTCCCTAGACCCAACATGGTTTGTACATTGATTACCACTACATGTATGTAGTTTTTTATATATACATGTGTTTATATTTCCATAATAGTGTAGAAACTTCTTAAATACACTTTGTTTAGGGAAATTTCTATAGATTACATATCGTATAGAAGGGTTATAGTAGATCCCAGGCTAAAATGAGAACCATGAGATTCCATGATAGTAATCTTAATGTAATGTCTTAAGGTCTATTTACATCATTCTAAAAGGACAGTAATGATGTGTGACCATCAGGTGATGAGGGCATGTAAGCAATAATACTTCTTCTCATGAAGTTCTCCCTTGATGATCTCTAGTAGTTGAGATTACAAGGAAAGTCCTGTATAATCGGAACACCACATGTTTCAGGTGTCATTGGTCATTCCTATCTATAGAAATGTGTAATAGTCTCTAGACATGATATCATTATCAATTTATTTTATTTTATCATGTACTTTGATTCATGGAAAAACCTATGGTGATGAAGTTGCGGTGAGGTAGTATGTATTGGGTACATCATTAGTGACATGACATTGATTGAATTATCAAGATAATATTTTTTGTTTCTGAGTTGAGGAAGAGATATCTCGAGCCAGAATGATTAGGATGTTTTCACCTTCATTAAATCCATGTACATGAATGTGGAAGGTAAGACCACCCATAAATATCAACAAATGAAATAAAGAAAGAAAAAAGGATAATAACACTAGTGTGCATTCTTCTTTATTGAGATATCGAAGAAGAAGAGATTATATTACGTAGACTATGTTCATCAGAAGTTAGTAATTGCTTTGACATTACCTTATCTCTATAGGGGCCTCGATGGTTGCAAGACCCCTCTCTTGGACGGTGAATATATTATTCACTTCTATAGAGATAAGGTCCTAGAGGGTCTCACACTATAGCGCTTTTTGAATATCTGCTATTATGCAAAAAAGGAATACAGCACATGGTGGACCCCACCACAGGGTCTAAGTATTATCTAAGTTTAATGAATAAAAAAATCATAAATAAATTTTTTAATTATTAATGTTTAGAATAATTTTTTGAATTTATTTATAACATGTATTGAAAAGTGATTATGTCAATACAATGTTGAAATATTATTTCAATGGATTTAAATATCCAAGGTTCATTTAAAATTACTAAGAAAAGTGTGTCATGTTATAGACTCATGTTTACCATTCCATATGTATTTAATATATATTTTAGTTAGTGATAAAATTATAAATATTATTTAGGGCATAATTCAATTAGTAATAAATAAATATTTATAAAACATATACTGTGAATATCTACTACATAGTGGCTGGGAACCCATATCAGATTTTTTAGATATTCCATATATAAGTAAGAGAGAGGATATCCCCATGTAACTATTCATGTTTTAGAATTGAGAGATTCTCCCTCCTCCTGGATTCTAGCGAGAGATTCTCTCAAACAAGGAATATCTTCAAGATCATTTGTCTTTTATTGAAGACTCTTACCTTGTGGTGATCACCATCGTGTCGACGAGCTCATAGGTGTATCATGATAGCTCCCAAATTACAACGAATGCTGCATGGGAAGATATAAGAGGAATGTGTGGATGATCTAGAGGACTTCAACATTAGAGTCTTCGAGAAATAATCATCAACATCCTATGAAAGACTTGCACTCGTTAGATCTGAACAAGCTACATGTCTGATTTATTTTTGTGCTCTGTCAAATCCATGTGTGGTTCTTGGAATATAAAGGGATAAGATCACTGGAGTTGATGTTTTTACATTGCTTTAGTGATGATTTTTTTTTAAATTCCAAGTCCATCAGCTTCCGCAGTGCGTCCCAGTACCTAATATGGATGACCCAATTCATAAGATCCATGAATAAAGTTTGTGAATTTGTGAGTCAGAAATGAATAATCACATATTCATAGATACCATACCTAATCCTGATAGTTATGAATTCCATGTCTGAGGTACTAACAAAAATTTGATGATACCCCAAACTCATATCTATTTTGAAAACACATTATCTCTTCATATTTGATCAATGAGGTTGTCTATTCTAGTCATTAGATACCAGTTCTTAATAGTGAGATGATTCAACTGACAGTAATTCATAGAAATCGTAAGGGCACCATCCACCTACTGGGAAAATAGGACTAATGAAACCCAATGAGAAGTGATAGGGAATATTATTCATTTCACCTCTAGATCTTCCAAGTAATTCTTGTGCTCTAGTAGATCCTTTTGTTCCATCCTATAATGATATATGGTCACTGGTACTACTCCTAGAAGAAGCTAAATAGTATATTCTACCCCTCTCACTGGAGGTTGACTTGAGAAGATGGTAGGAAAGATGTCTCTATAAATCTCCACTAATAAAGGGAATATATTGGGTTATAACCCCTGATCATAATGGTAGAGACTGGGGACATGTGTTGTAAGACTACCCAACTTCTATTTCATGGGTCTTTCTCCTGTCGAATTAATATCCCATTCTACATTATGAATCTTTGTAATGCCCTTTGGTGATATAAATTCCATCCTACAATGATTTTAGTCAATATTGGATCCATATTGAATGAACCAATCCATACCTATGATTACATAAAAATTTTACTGTTGAGAACATATAGGTTCCATATGAATAGGTTGACATTTATCTCATGGGGAAAATCAGATAACACCAAACACTCTCTGAAAATATGCCTAAGGGTGTACATAGAATCATGATTACATGACAACATGATAATACTCTATGTCGAGTCCCAAAATCTCAATTATTTATTTATATATAATATAGTGATACATTCCATTATCAAAAAGAGAATACACAAAAGTGGAGGATACTTTAATAGTACATCATACAACATATGGTATGGTGCTCTACTCCAATGACAATGGTTAGACTACATGTAGCTGACCTATATCGTGTCCCAAATTAACTGCATGACTACCCTATATTGGCACGATCTGCTGATGCTAGGAATCATATGTCTGGTTTCCTCTAGTTGAACTTCCACCACTGCCTGAAAGACTGGTGGTATTCTAGATTCCAAACATTCATGATCCTACTTTCCTAGCTTCGTATTGAGTAGTAAGTGCATATCCCCACTCACTAGTAACTAAAGGGAAAATCCTCCAAAAATTATGATGTTTAGAAATCCTTTCATAGCTTTATTTTCCACTGTATACTAGAGACACTGCATCCTAATGGGCCATAGAATTCCCCACATGTGATAGATAAAAAAACTATACTTCTTGTGGATCCTAACAACGGTACCTCCATGAGTAGTCTCAAAGAACATAGATTACGCCGATGAAGATCAACTTGAATCTCTAGGTGATGAACCACCATGGTTTACACATTTACAATCCCTCAAATTTTGATATATGATTAGCACCTGGTTGAGGAATTATTAGATGTTTTTTCGCCTAAAAATTGACCTGGGACTAGATGGAATAACATAGCCCATCCTAAAATTACAAACCAGTCATCAGAGCATCAACATCTCGAGAGGGATATAACCACCACCGTATAGTGAAATACGATGATTATTCTATTATTGACTTGCTCCCCTATTGTAGGTTCATAAATTTTATAGACATGTCAGCCCTCAATGTCTAGGGAAAGAATTAGTCATAGAATATAATCCGAAAATCATCCCAAACCATCTCTATATTCTATTATTCCTGGGGGAGGAACTCCCACAACCTCTTAATGAAATCATCAAGCATATAAGAATCTTGCTTAACCTCTGATCTCTAGAAATCTATAAGTTCTCAAATATAGACATGATTTCCTGAAACCAATCATCTATAGCATGTGGCCCTCCATACCCCAAGAAGTTGAGAGGATGCTGCTGTTGGAACTCATGATTCCACTCTAGCATACTCAGGGCAGGTCACACTATGTATTTCATCAACTATATCATAAGCATGATACAATATTTAAATTGGGAATCAGTTCACACATCTGAAATAGGTGGAGGAGCAACATGTGGTGTAATGGGAGGGAAAAATGGCGGAACAAGGCTTATCACATCTGGAACATGATTGTCACTTCCTTCAGGGGGCATCACTCGAGGAAATCAGGAAGAAATTATTCTACAAGGCCAAATAAATGTCTCATATGGGATTCAATAAATATAAAATATTTCATTCAAGAAACTAGCATATGACTCACAGACTTACTATTGGAACTAACATGCCTATACTCTCGCTTCTAAATCCACGCCTAGACAATAGAATCGACCATAAAAAGACACACGAATAGAGAAACACACACTCCAAATTTCGGGATAGGGTCATGTTTCTATCATTGGAAATAGAAATATGGATGTTCTCAGGTTACTAGACATTTCCCATTGAAAAATGTGCTCATAAACCTTTTTAAATCATTTAAACTGACTAAATCCAATGATATTCCATTTTTCGGTCCATAATGACCCATATACCTTGTAAATCAATATATCGAATTCTATTGGATGTCATGATCATTAAAATTGTAATTATTCATTCCATTAAACTGGTTCGAAATGGTCAAAATAACTAAAATTCCATTTTTTGATCCATAAGGGCCAATACAACTTAGGAATCAATGATTGGAACCCACTAAAATCACACCACAAAATAATCAAATTTGAGGAAAGGAGGTCAACACAATTTAATATATAGTGAGGCATAGTCAATATGTAACATGCAATGATTTCTGAAAATTAAACATGACATAAACAAATACAACGCCTATTCATATTGTGCCTAACTTGATGCATGTTCTAATACATAACCCTCTATTCATAGGTTCTAGGATATGAAATCAAAATTCCAATAACATCAATATCAATAAAATAACTAAATAGTTTAATCGACCAATTGTAAGATGATATCAACAAAAAATATTAGCACAAATGACTATATCATTTAATAAAAGTTAGCCTTTATCCAAAACATTGGTTTGCGACACCAAATAAGTTCTTTTGACCAAGTACCACGTGTTCCCAATCTCAATTCTATTATTTCAAAATAGTAATTCTAAAATTATCCCATATGATAACACTTTGTTACGTCTAAGACCTGAATTCAATGTAACCCAGTTCCTAAACCCAGTTTTCCACATGACCCCTAGTGCATCTCCCCACAAGCTAGGGAATGATGACTAAAAGAATAGGTGTATAAGGTATCGTAGTGGGGAGACTATACCCTCATATCAAACAACAAATAAAAAATAGTAAATAGTATAAAAATTATAATACCACAAACATATGTAGTAAACAGTGGAAGAATAACTTTTAACTAAATAACCAAGAAGTGGAAAAAGTAGATAATAGAAAAACATATTCAAAAGCCTCAGCGGTAGTGTAAGATACAATGATGCATGGAAATCTAAAAATACAAAAATTCATCATCTGGTATGTGCATTCTGTATAGTAGTACAATAGAACAAAAAGACAAAATCATCTCCACAACCATTTTGAGACCAATCATGATTCTCTACTCCATTCTCCAACTAAGAAGAACAAGTCAACATCCAATGGATGGTCCTTTTCCCATTCCATTACCTAGAGGATCACAGTCTTCTTGGGATCCATGGGAGGCTCGAGTAGGGTGTGATAATAATATCATAGTAATAAACCAAAAATGGAATCTACATGTTATACAAGTAGGTTCTCACGAATAAATCATGTGCGTGTAATGTTAGTAATGTAAATGAATGCATAACAAATAAACAAAATCCCTCTCAAGTTTCTAAATGAAACTAGTTGGGTCTACTTGCTTCACCCCATGGATGGTATGTTTGATCATGTCACTATATATATAGTATAATTATATATATAGATATATATTGTGAAGGATCGAGATATAACTCTCAGACATCCAATTCCAGGGGTTGCTCTCATGGTCTAGCCCCTAACCGAACTCCTAGGCTCTCATGGTCTCTTTGAATTCACATGCTGGTAAAACTAGGATGTAACCTAAAGCCATCCACCACTATAGGATCTCTCACATTCTATCCCATGGAACCATCGGGGAAGCTAACATGGTCTCCCACCAAGGGCTCCCTTGGTCCCTTGGCTCCACATGGAAACATCACAAAATAATTCCCTCCACGATTTTCCATGGTCCCTTTTCTCCATGGACTATAAGGTATAACAATTTGAAATATATAATTATAAATCATATGCATGGTAAAATTTAATAAGATGACCAAAAGTAATTACCTCTTATGTCATGTTGTGTTGCCTTTCACAAACGAACCAAGTCATGATCAAGAATACCACATAAAACATGAGGAAAAACCTCTCAATTGTTCCGACATCAAAATTCAAGTCATTCATGTAATAAAATTAAATCATTAATCATTTACGCACATGACAAACAAGACATGGCTTCCCCATCCACTGAACAAGTTCATTAACACCAAAAAAATTCATTCCACATTGTAGCTTTTGATAAAATAGGAACAGCGAAAAGGGAATTCCATCCATTGGAACCATTTATTTTAAAAAAATCCTTTATAAATTATTATACCATAATGATTAATCCATTAAATCATTTAATGAAAATCATTCCAATAATATTAAACCATTTTTTATAGGGTCACCTCATCCAATTTTCCTAAACATCGAAAATTGGTTCATAAGGTACAAGTGACATGGCCATCTAATTTTATTGATGAAAATATCACATTTAATACATCATATCAAAGTACACTTTCCATAATCAAGGTATCTATTTAATAAGATAAGACCAATTTCTAATCCAATTGTTCTAGTGTCAAGGAGGGAGGTATATGAAACAACTCAAATCCCCATGTAAAAAATTAATTGTTTATTAAGTCAAAACACACACGAGGTGACTTGGGATTAATTAAACCTGAAAAAGACCATGGATATTTCCTTGAAAACTCAATCTCGATGACAAATGGGTTCCTATCATTTTAGAAGATTTAGCGAAAATGACCATTTTTATGATGTTGTAGGTGTAAGAGTTTATATAGAGTGTGAGTGATGTCCAAACTTCTAAAAAATAACCAATTCGCCTATCTAAAGGATCTAGGTTTATTTAGACACGAATATACCCAAACAATATGGAATATTGATAAATTATAGCTTATGGAATGATAGAATTAATATAGAATGATGAAACTCAAATGGATAACTATGTGACCACCTACCTTATGGTCATACATGAAGCCTTTCTTGATGTCGACCTCGGATTTGAATTCGGTTGGATTATATTTGAGTTTCATTCCTATTCCTTAAAATTATGGATAATGAGCCTACATTTAAATAGAACAGTAGTTGGAAATATTCATTAAGTAAATAAAATCAATTGGGGTTAGCCTTACATAGGGTTATCCAAATCATTCAACCGGATTGACTTCAGAAGATATACAGAGGAGTAGGAGGAGATCCATGTTTGAGGATTTTTGATCTAAAAGTGGCAGAGAGCTATGAAAAAATGTGTAGAAAAAGGAGGGGAAAATAAATTAGGATCTAAAAAATTTAAATGGGGAAACAGTTTATTTTTCCTTGAAATAATACTATGCATGGTTTAGGGGAGCAATATAAAAACCGTGCGCAAAATCATGCATTTATCCTATTACAAAATATTATAGCATTCTATATGGTTGTTCACCTAGACCCACAACTTTTTAGACAAACTATGCAAAAATATAGTTTCCCTTGTCTGTAGCCACACATTTTTGTTAAACCATGCAGTCTGGGTTTGTATTTTACACTAACAGTGTGGCCGAGCCTGTATCCTACTTTTCCAAAACGCCAGGCTCTGAAGAAGATTCAGACACTCCCCAAACCTTCCCTAGGCCCTATTATACCTTTACCATGATTAAAATAAATATTCAAAACAAAACAATGATCTATACCTTCATCCAAAAGGTGGTTTGTTACATCTCAAAAACCTCGAAAGGTCCCACAAAATGAAGATCAAGTCTTCCTAGCCTCACAAGCCATCGATGACCCCAATGGGGTGAAAAATTAATCAATAGATGGTCACCAACAAAAGACTCAAATGTTCTATGACAACGATTGGTAGAATATATATATAAGAATTGTGTCGTCATCACTATCTGAAGAATCTACTAAATCATTATTGTTATCTATTAAACCATGATCCATCCAAACAAGTAATATCCACCTATCCCCAACCCAAAAAATAAATATTTACAAGTACTACCATAAATGGACACAAAAAAATCCATTCTAATTATATACTAGTAAATATTGATATATGAAAAACAAACCATCCCAAGATGGTTGTCTGAAGCTCCGCCAATGCCAAGAAAACAAGTGTAGAGAAAATACTGAAGAATATGTGTAGCTCTTTCTATTTGGTCATCTGACTATTGATGGTATGTCAAGAACAAATGAACCTGAGATACCAATGCCTCCTGAAGTCCTCTAAAATAGTGATAAGTAAAATGAAGATCCCAATCAGAGACTAAAGATGAAAAAACTCCATGCAAGGGAACAATCGCTTTCACATGGATATTTCCCAATTAATTAATTTTTATTGTATGGTGAATGGGTATAAAGTACAATGATTTTTTTATCCAATCAATTAAAACCCATATAACATTGTTTTTTCTCTAGGAATGCATAATCTTAACTTCTAGGTCAATAGATATCTCGACCCAGTTCCTTGTAATCACTAGATGTGGATGAGGAAAACCCGACGGTTTCTGGTAATCATCCTTGACATGTTGGAACATATAATAATGAGAGAAAAATTTAGAAATTACCCATATCATACTTCGAAATGTTAATGTAATATGAATTTCAGAGAACATCATCATGGTTCTTGGTTTCACAACTCACTGGGAATTATGCAAATCCACCATCATAAATCTTCGTACCACTAATGTCAAAACAATGCGATTCTGATAGCATAGAATCCACCCAATGGATAAGGAATAGTCAGTCACAGTCTCCCCACCATAAAGATTGTATCTAATGCTAAAAAACATCTCATAAAGCTACTGTTACTAATTTTCCATCTCGAGAAGAGTGGATTTCAACTAGACACTAGCCCAGGAAACCACATCCCCTAATTCATAGATTCTTATTTGCAACTGTGCAAAGAGAGCCTTCGTGTTCCACACTGCCAATGATTTATTTATAGTTTGGTTCTGAATCTTCATCCTCAAATCCTATATTATTACATTCCCATTCACTAAGGTATCAGTGACGTAAAAGTAGAATGATTGATTTTACTCTACCCAACACATCTATAGTAGATTTAGATCTTTCTGAGAGATGATATAACTCATGATTTTTTGGTAAGATAAGACAGTAAACCTTTCTTCGAAAATATTGTTCCAAAACTATTTAGTGTGTGGATCACTTATGTGAGTCCAAGGTCATGGGTCTAGTAATTATTATTCTGTACAATAATATGGTGATATACATAAGAAATTATAGGATCAAAATGTATAAGAATGTATACCAAACAAGAACTCAATGCGTTATTGATGACCACATAGGACTTCTCGGCCTCTGGGAGAGTCAACACCAGCATAGAAGTCAAAAGGAATTTCATCAAAACAAAATAACTCTAATTTTTTTATCCCAATCATAATTTACCCCCTTTCGAGTTAGATCAGTCATCAAAGAATCTAGCTTCGAAAAGTATTTAAACAACATGCTCTAATACACATCTAGACCAAAGACTCTCGAAATCATGAAAATAATTCATGGTTGTTCCTGGGTTATAACAGATTTTAATTTTTTTTGATCAAATGAAATACCATGTTCTGACTCCTAATTTTCCATGAAATTCACTTTACAAATCTAGAAACAACATTTCAATATATTGGCATAAATCATTGTTTTTTCAAAAATTCAAAAATGGATCAAAGATAATGTACATGGTCCTCCTCAGAAATAGAGTAAACATGGGTGTCATAAAAAAAGACCACAATGAATGTAACTAGATACTCATTGAAAATCTGCTTCATTAAATTAATGTATAATGTAATGGAATTGGTAGGCCAAATTACATGAAACATTACTCATAGTTGATGTACTTACTCTGAATGGTAGTTTTTAGAGTAATATTTTTTATTGTTAACTGATGGTAACCAGATTAAAGATCAATATTCGTGAAATTTTTTCCCATTCAAGTGACCAAATAGATCATAAATCCATGTAAAGATAAATATATTCCTTACCATGATTCTATTGGGTTTCAGAAAATCATCACGGGGGAGAGGTGAACCGTCCTCATTTTTAGCAGAGAGACTTGGCACTGCATAACATGACACACTCAGGTAGAGGAATCCGTTATTCAATAGATCATATGATAGATCCTTAAACTCTCAAATTTTAGCTAGAGACATGTGGTAATAAGGAATAGAAAATGGTTTATTACATGGTACTAAATTGATAGAATCCTTTATCTCCCTTACCGGTGGTGAACTAAAGAAGTCAGAAAGAAAGACATCAGGAAACATGACAATCTTTTAAAGGAGATCATTGCTCAAGGATTATTTACCTAAATCAAACCAAAACACGTATATTAATTTCCCCAACTATGGATAATAATTTTTAACACTATTTGTACTCTAGTACCATTTTTCATGAAATATTCGACACACCCCATCGAGTATTGTAAAGGAGAATCATCAAATACAACAATCACTACATGATTTATTTTCAGTGAGCTAATCCATATCAAATATGATGTCATGAAGCATCATGTCATGAACCAGAAAATCCAAATCAAGATAAAAATTTGATAAAGGGAGAGCATACGAATGACTATGGAGAACCTGAAATCTCATCATTCAAAGGGGTTTCGTAATATCCATTACATAATATAAAATACTAATAGGAAGATTACTTAGATTTAAATTAAATAATGAAATAAACAAATAATATTAATCATTATCAAATAAAGAAGTCACTAATGTCAAGGAAATAGTGATAGTACCACTGAAGGTCATTGGACCCATATTCGCTTCCTCTAGAGACTCTTCCATTATGCGATGAAGCTTTGTTCTGGATGTTAGTGGCTAGAACCCCTTTGACCATGACTCATCTGATTTCACCACATTTTTAGAAGGTCTTGATGATCCAAATACACCACAAAGAGTATAAAAGAAATAGATGAATTGATACAGGTGACATGAGCACCCACATGAACCATATATCTTGCGTGAATTAGTGAAAACCAAACTTCAATAGAATATAATTCCACACTGGTATCAACTCTAAGGATCTCTTCCTAGAATAACTAGAGGTCTAGAAAAATACTGATATCAAGATCCATCATGGGAATCATCATGATTCCTCTTCCCTTTAAAAGAATTCACACTACGATTGGGAGAAAAATAAACTCCCCTCAACCATGACATTCCAACTTGGTCAATTTCGACCATCAGTTATTTATCAATCACATCAACATAAAAGGAATCATTAGTAAGAAAAATATGATCTAATATCAGATTGATGAACCATAATTAATTGTCGAGTATTCATCTAATTATTTGATAAAATATCATGTAAAAACTTCACTAGCTCAGAAAAAATATATGCATACTCTATCACAACCATGTCAGCGTGCTCGAATTTGAACAACAAAATATCATTGTTCAACACTATCTACTATGAGTAAAACTGGTCATTTAAAAGAGCCTTGATGTCTTTACCCTATAATAACTCATTCTTCTTCAACATCACTATCATGTACCACTATCTCCTTCTCAGTCCCTCCAACATGATGTTGGAACACTTCGCCTTGATTTCTTCATGTGCCTCCAAGAACACAAAAACTGATCAATCCTACACAACCATTCCATAGACCCTTGAGGATCATTGGAGAATTTGAACATGTATGTATTCTATAAAAGGAACTCTATAACATGATTATGGAAGATTTCCCATTGAGGTTTTATAGCTGGAGCCTAAATGGGAACTGGTGTAGGTTCATGTACTATATCATTGGCAGCACATACAATGACGTTATCCATATTCACGTCCACAAGAGGATTCACTCACTATGGTTCATCATTATCTTCCTCCTATATTTTATTATCATGTTACCTTGTTGGAATGATGGTACAAAAAATTTATAAACAAAATATAAGTTATCAGATTAATACTAAACCTAATTAAAAAAGAGGGGAATTAATTCCAATAGATAGACAACAATATTTCAATTTCAATATTTCTAATTAAAATGCAGTTAAAAAAATAGAACTAATACTCAAGATGTCATTCCCAAATCACCCTGGAGACTTATGGTTCATTTCAGTGATAGATGGCTTGAAAATGAATAAAAACTACCTCATAAGTCTCAAAAATAAAACACAAATGCATACTGAAATCAATTAATGAATCTCAACCTAGAGTTGTGATACCACTTTTTCGTGAACCGTCCTGAATATTCTAGAACCCAGACACACAAGCTGATCCCAACATCTCATTATGGGAATTCTTGAAGAACATGAGTTGGTGAATAACACCTTTCATCAAATAATATGAGGATGAGAATGAAGTTTCACTTAAATTAATGGAAGAAAGACAAGTAAGTGTGTATACATATGAGAAGAAATCCACAAGGATAAATATATAAGAAGTAAGAAAGGCACAAACAGACCAATGTTCAACAAATCATTACTAGAAAAATGGGATAACCACCCTAGTTCTAATTGTACCATCTCCCCAAACCCATGGATCAATAGCTACTAAAATATCCAAGTTGTGAATTTCCCTTTTCTCAAGCCTTGAATAATATAATCTAAATAGCCCTGATGGAACAATTTGGGTGTTAGCTAAGATCCTAGTAGGGTGTCTACAATGATTCCAAAATGTGATTCCAATATTTCATTAACCAAATAATTATTTCAATTTTAAATAAATAGGAATATAATTTTAAAAAAAAATTCAAAACAAATCATGCATAACATTTCATGTGATGGAAAATAATTAAAATAAATGGATTAATAAACATTTTTATATAAAATTGTTTATATAAATTTAGAAGGCATGTGTAAAACATTTTACAAAAAATAATGTTATATACATAAAATAAAATATTTGAGAAACATGGTAATTTACAAAAAGCTTTGATGATTCCAAGATAAAATATTCCTCACACACTTGATCATTTCCCTATGACACTAGTCAAAGAGGACTTCACAATCATTCCATCAGGGATGTGAGTTTCTACACTAGGTTTTTATTCAGTATTAAAGAATCAAAATAGTGTTATCCCAATAAATAACAAACTACCAAGGATTTCATGAGCTCTAATAACAATCAGTGGTGATAAATTTACTATAAAACTATTTTAAATACAATTAATCAAATTCTCCAATTTCAAAAATTCCAAATTCTTTTAAAGAACCAACAAATATGTTTTTAATAAAAACATGCCTTTTTCATAGATAAAACCATAGGGTTTCAATAAAAATAATTTTATTACATTTATCTAAAATAATTTTTTCAAATAATTTTTATATAATAAATTACATAATGTAAATTGTGAAAATTAAATCTCTCAATTTTATATCAATTTTATAAGTACGCCCTAATGCAATTAAATTGGGGATGTTTCCAAATTTCATACAAAAACAAATCCATATCAAAGAATTCAATGAAATTATATTTTTTATAAATCAATTGAATTAAATATCAATATTTTAAATTTAAATCTAGATACTAAATTTAAATCTAGAAATTTAGAGTAAATAAAATTGTCCAACCATAATGGAACCACATACCTCGGAATCATGGGATCTTGAAACACAAATCTTTACTCGGGAAACTCCAATAAAGAGTAGTGGAAATAAAGATCCTATAATTAACCCTATATCGAGGATAAAAAACATCAGATATTAGAACCTCCAAAATCATGGAGATCTATAAAACCCCTAGTAAGAATGGGGAGAGAGCTGAGGAAAGAGAATAAGAAGAGGAAACATACTTAGAAGTGATCGAAAGTCATTGTCCTCGCATCAATTTTCTTACGGAGGGGTATATATGGGACAAAATAGCCTTTTGGAGCCTACTAGAAAGATGAAAATGATGTGGTGTTCATACATGTCCTTTGAGAACATAAAAGGTGAGGTTTTGGAGTTTAGAAATTATAGTTTAGATAAAAAAATATGATATGCATAATATGCTTGGTATAAATGGATAGTTTAAAAAAATATCACCTTAACCATAAATCCTATTCTAAAGGGGTGAATGGTTTATCTATAGTGGTTGCATGGTTTTTTAAACAATTGTTAAGCCCTGGACACCCCCACTTTTTGGGCATGTACATTTTTTCTAGATTTGGAGGACTGTTTTAGAAAAATATATGAGAACCATGCATAGCTTAAAAACTATCAAAATATACTAAATTTTCATCTAAAACAACCCTACACAATACCCAACCAAATGCTGATCAAAATAATGGGTTATAAGTAATTGAAAAAATTAATATGATTTTAGATTTGATATCATTGTATCGGGCCTGACATGACATGATAGTGGTGTGACGACATAGATAGTAGGTGATCACATGATATAGAAACCCTGTAATTGTGTCATTTGGAATGAAACAAAGCAAATAGTTCAAAGTAATTTTATAAATGGATTTGATGATCTATTTTTGATGATTCTATGGTGTAAGGTTCAATGATGACACTCCATGATTATGACATGAGGTGCTAATAAATTGATTGTTGGAGCAGTGAAGCAGATTCACAATTGAAGATCTAAATTTATTGGAATTTATGATCTACATGACATATACTGTAGAGCTACAAGACAAGAGAATTTCATCTTGTGGTGTATTAGGTTTCATGATGGATTTATGTATCGCTTAGTGTGTGACCATGACACATTGTGTGTGGTCCCCTTTTTTTAGCTCAGTATGTACTGAAGAGGTTAACCAGACATGACTTGATGTACAAGGCCATATGCTTTCAGTGTAACCCTACACATAAATATCTAGCGAGGATTTACATGGGATAATCTGTGAACTTGTACGTCGTAAAAAGTACATAGAAAACATCATTCCATGTACTTCTATATGAAAATAGACACAGGCTGTTTACATGTGTAGGACCCAGGGTCAATGGGATATAATGTGTACACATAACACATATCGTGTAATCCATCGGTATTTAAATGGAACACTTTTTTCTCATTATATCAGAATTTTATTGTGAGGGTGTGTTTGAATATTCCTTGCCAAAGGGTTATTATGGAATCACCTCCCACCAATAGAAAAATGATCCCTTCAACATAAATTCTAGGATAGATTTGTTGGAATCCCTTCATGAGGCACAAAGTGAGATCCTCTATCATCTTTATTCCCTAGATGGAATTCTTCATATCATCATGAATAGCAATACACAAGCACCGATACTCTACTTTTTGGGTTAATCTATATTGATCTATTGGTGTAACCCGTGGGCTTGGGGGTGGTCCTCATCTTTGTATTATTTATTTTTACAATTATAGAATATAATTTGATGATGAGATCTGATGATAATTACCTCTCATACAGACAACATAGGTGTTATCTAAATCATGGAATGTGTTCTATCAGAAAATTTAATTGTGGGAGTTTAGAGTTGGTATCCCTGGATGGAATTAGGTTTATGAACTTACCTTCCGACTATCCATATTTATTGAGTATATGTAGCTATTATTTTTATATTCATTATAGAAAATAAATGTACAGATATGATTGTTGTTTCATTTTTTGTATGCATTGTGGTTTTTGATTTTCCTTTTGGTTATTATTATAATCACTCATGGATGGGGTTTTCCCCTATGTTTTTTGTTTTGTTAAGACAATCAACCTTTTTTTATAGACCTAGAGGGACCAGGACTAGGCGGTTCTTAGTGATTCCCAATATATCGAGGCATGTTCTTGTGTTATCTTGACATCAGTCCCCATCATTACATCAGCTTGGACTTATTTCTAGACTCTTTAAGGTGGAATGTAATTTTCTATTTTTACTTTACATTACATATTTTAAACTGTAATTGTAGTTTTAGGTGTATGAATATATGGTTTTATTCATTTTTCTATACTTTTCATTGTTTTTAGGTGTCGGAGATGTGGGTGTGTGTGAGATGGTAAATAGGTTATGCCCTCCCTTATTAGTGACATGCATACTCAGCACTAGTCTTCATCCCCTAGATAATTGGAGTGGGCTTGGGGAGTCACTACATAGTCCCCATGCACCTGACATAGTGGTATCAGAGGTAATTAGTTATATCATAGGACAATATTCTGTTATATTTGGTTGGGGAAATATTATTATGTGTTTTGAGTTTGGATTTTTGACTAGGGACTTCAGTATTGATGATGTAGACAATGTATTCTGACACTAGGGCTCTGATCACCTTCTTCCCCACCAAATAAATGAGAAAAATGGTTGTAGGGAAAACAATGGTACACACATCATATAGGAATGGGTTGTTGTTTCCATTTCATTCTCGAGTAATCATTCCATAAATACACATTGACCATGGTATATCTTATTCAGTTTTAGGATTCCTCTTTGATGTATACCTACTAGGATTCACTATCAGGATAAAGAGGAAGATCCCCTAGGAGATGAGACATAGATACAACGACAAGTTCAAGAGATGTTACTTCAAGGTGGTGTCCCATATATACCACCACCCATAGAGAGTAATATGGTACTCCTAAAACCAAAAGTTGAGGTTCATGGGATGAGTGAACTTCACTAGTTTCAACGATATTTACCCCTATCATTCCTAGGTGTGTCGACCCACACGCAGATGAGGACTAGCTTGAAGGGGTGGAACGAGTTTTCTATATTTTCTAGAAATAATAATATCATATGGTGGTCCAGGAAATGAGCCTTCTATATATCTCTAGTGGAAAATGGTTGGGGTTAGTGAGCCATACTTTGACGAGATGAATTTAGAATGGTTAGGCTCTGAATAGATTTTTAGAGAACAATTCTCTCTAGCTTCACAGAGGGTTGTATCTATCCATGAGCTTCTAGAGATACATTAGGTAATCATGATAGTAGTAGTGTACTCATTGCGGTATGATGGTCAAAGGATAAGGTTCTAGATCAATTCACTCAGGAATTGTTTATCGATTAAATAATTTATATAGAAATATAAATATATTTATACCATTATGAATTAATACTAATGCTATGGTCCTAGAGTGATCTTTTGTTGTTGATTGTTTCTTGGATGAGAATACACAGATAGTGGTTGACTGTCATGGGGACATGAGATTAGAGAATTTTACATCACATAGATGATGTTAGTATTATGGACATGGACTTGTGAGAAGTTTCTAGAGGACATAAAAATAGGTTTTTTTTTTGTTGTGCGGTCACATGAAGGTTCTAGTCATCCCTAGGGGAGGTGGATCTTCTCATGTGATTATAGGGGACATCATTCTCAAGATTTTGAAACCTATATTACTATGGATAGGAATTCAATGGATGGGCCTCCATGATAAATAACATTTTAGGAGAATAGAGGTTCATAGGGTGGAGGACATGTTAGAGGAACTGTGAGAGAAGCTCAAGGTGGTAGAATGTTCGAACTGTTACCACCACCACACCCAAGTTGTCCACCTAATTCTTAGGGAATAAGAGGACATGGGTGGGGAAATCTATAGGTGGTCAAAGATTATTATCAATAGGATTTGGGAATTATTTGATGTATGATATATTAATTTTCTACCATTTATACTGTATTGATAGATATAAGTGATAGTCATTCCTTAAATTCCATATATATGATTCGACGCCTATATAATTTGGTTGAACCCTTAGCTCATCCCATGTACTTAGAGACTCATACTAGAGATTACCTAGTGATCACAAACATGGGCCACCAATATGACCCGTATCTTAGAGTAGAGAGTTTCTATTGGAATCTCTTCATGGAAACGATGAGGCCCTATGAGGTAATCTTAGGTATGGACTTGTTATCTACAGTTCATGCCCATATTGTCTGTTTAAGGTGGATGATGTGGTGTGTCCACAGGCAAGGGACTAGGTTATCCTTTATGAGTAAAAAATGAAGCTAAGTAGTGTAGGATGGATTGACTCATAGTATTGTGCATCCAATTAATCATTAGTTAGCCATCATAACTATTGGTGTAGTTAATGTTATGAGTTTTTAGATCCCTATAGTGGTGGTGAAGTATATGGATATATTCCCTAAAGACATTATAGGATGACCTTCCCAGTGAGAGATATAATTTCATATTGATCCATACCCTGTGATGACACCGATATCTACACCATCATATTGTACTGTTCCTACAGAGTTTTTCGATTTAAGGGTGTAGTTGGAGGACTTACAGATGAAGTGATTTTTTTACCTTGTGTTTCAACCTGTGTAGCCCCATTTTTTTGGAAGAACATGGACAAGATATTGAGCTTATTTGTGGAATACTAACACATGAACCATGTAACTGTGACAATAATGTATCCCCTACCAAGTGTAGAGGTCATATTTTATCAGTTGAGAGGAGAATGATGGTTCTCTATAGTTAACCTTAGACTAGCATATCAACAGTTTTGAGTATGGGATGAGGATGTACCCAAGACGACATTCGAATTTCCCTACGGTCAATATGGGTAGTTGGTTATTCTATTTGGAATAATGGACACCCCAAAGTGTTCATGTGACACATAATCCAAATCATTCAGCCTTTCTTATACAGGTTATTGGTAGTCTTCATTGAAAATATCCTTTTGTACTCAGAGTCCATGGAGGGGAATGCGAGACCCATGAGGATTATTCTAGAGGTAAAGAGAGATCACAATATTTATGATAATCTCTCAAATTTATAGTTCTGGATATAGTAAGTCCACTTTCCAAGAAATGTTTTCTTAGTAGATGGAGTTTTGGAGGACCCGACCATGGTTGAGGCAATGATTTCTTAGGAGAACCCCAGGAGCGTGATGGAGGTTCGGAGCTTCCTTTCTTTGGTAGGATATTACTAGATATTCATACATGATTTCTATTATATATCAAAACCCATAATAGTTTTTACCCGAAAGAGGAATCCTTTTAGGTGGATAATGTGTTTCCAGCAGACCTTTCAGGGGTTGAGGTGGAGATTGAAGAGGGCCCCAATCTTGACATTAACAGAGGATGGTGTTGAGTACATAATGTTATGTAATGAAAAAGGAATAGAAATGGTTGTCTTATGATATAAAGGTAGAAAATAATTGAATATGGAACACAATAGTTCAGAATGCATGAGTAGAACTATATGACCCATGCTATTATGTTAAAAATAGTTGTTGTCTCATGAAATATATGGAAACAGTACCCAATGGGGGAGAATTTTATCACATATTCTGATCATAATATTATCAAGAATATGTTATCTCATAAGGAGTATAACTTTATACATAGGTGATGGAAAATGATACACCTAGATTATTACTTCTATATTTTCTATACTCCAGGGAAGGGGGAGGTGGTATAATATGCTCTCAATATGAGATATTTTTTTCATTTGCAGAACAAGGTGTCCGAGCAGTTGGCCTCACTGTAGTTATCCATTATAGAAATATATGTATTATGATTCCTCTAGTCGATGGATGTTACCCATTAATCTTATACAATGATTTTGGGAGGCACAGATTGGGTATACCGACTTCAAGAACATACATATTCAGATATCCATTAGACATTATCCTGATGAATTTTATGAATGTAGGGATCACGTCGTTCTTTTTAATGGACACAAAATGTTACCAGTGATGTTGTGGGATGAGGTTATGATAGAATTCATACATATTATTTGGTGCTACATCCATGCATTAAAATGATGTACCAAGACCTTTTATGTCAGTCTTGGTGTCCAAGGATGAAGAAGGGGGTTGTAGGGTTTTTCTATCTATTCCATACTTGTTAAAAAGTGAAGGCTGATCACCAAGATCCTATGAGTTTAGATAAAACCCTTCAGGTTCCTATGTGGATTTGGGATGTGATTTCTATGGTATGTGTGATAGGATTTCCACGTAAATCCAGGAGACATTATTTCATCTGGGTTATGATAGAACGACTCACCAATTCTGCACAATTATTTTCCATTAAAGGGTAGAGATTAGAAGAGAGATTGTGATGCATCTACATGAATTATATAGTCTATCTCCAAAGACATACCATGATTATTTTTTCTAATTTTTATGCGCAGTTCAAATATTTTTTATGAAAGGGACTACAGAAGGCTTTCTCAACTTAGTCACACCTGATCACAACATTTCACCCCTAGACTGATGACCAGAAAGATAGGACCATTCAAATGATGGAGGACACGATGCTATCTTTCATGATGTAAATTAGATGTAGTTGGGAGGATCTTCTACCTTTAAAGGATGTTCCTTCTAGAAACATATACAATTTATCTATAAGTATGGACCCATTCGATGTCATATATAGGAAACCCCATAGGTCACCACCTTGTTCAAACGACCAATGTGATACAACAGTCATGGGACCAACGAGAAGGTTGAGATCATATAGGAATAGATGAGGACTATATATTTCCATTAGAAGAATTATGATTATTGAAGATGTAGGAATTTTCAGTTCAAGGCTGTAGACCATGTATTCTTATGGGATTCTTCTCATTACTGACTATGGAGATTTTGATGGGGTTTCATGATATATCTAATATTTAACGACCTTTTCCATATACTGTATAGATTTTGGGAGGTGGGGAAACACTTTTCCCTACATCCTTAGTTATATTGTCTTCAAACAAATGTTCCAACTATCACAGTTGAAGAGGTTAGTGCATGAACCATCACACATTATAGATTCAGATGAGCTATAAATTAAGGACATACATGCCTTTCTGGAGTACCAAGTAGAGATTGAAGATCAGAAGAAGAGAATCCTTCATGGGTGAGAGATTTCTTTAGTGTGTTTCTGGTGGCTTCATAAGAATCTCCATGAGAAAACCTAGATGAAGGTGTTTAATATTCATACTTAGTACCCACATCTCCTTGTATAGCCCTTGTTTTTTATTTTTAGGATGTAAATCCCCAAGTTGGGGAGAATTTAATGGATTTGATTTACCTTTTATTATTTTTAGATATATTATAGATTATATTCGAGGCCATTCCATGACAGTTTGTAATTTTGAGGCTCAGTGTGGCTATAATATATCTTTGAAATTTACGAAACATTTAAAATAGAACATGCACATAGTTTTTATGAAATAGTATAATGACATCTAAACAGGGGCTCAAATTTGAACTCTAATAACATCTTAATGTTTGGAATGTGAATTTTACCCTAGGGATGAAATAACCCCTATCAGCATTGGGTTTTTATGGAAAGCATTCATGGATTTAAAATAAATAATAATAATTAAATAACATTATTTTCTTTATCCATTGACACAACAAACTTAATCATCCTATAAGAACTCATCTTCTATGTAATTATAGAGTTAGTTGGATAAACATGGGGACATTTTATAACCCATGGAGAGGGAATTTGTGGATATATCTCATGCAACCATATACAGAATCAGTGATCATTGATTTGTGTGCTATAAGATTTAGCGATCTCACCAAAGACAATGACTCTTGATCATTCTTCATTAAAGACAAATTCATCACAAGGTAGTATGTTATTATGTTTATGATTCAATCATGATTTTCTATTTCTACTATAAAATTTTATAGATCAACCAACTTATTCACCCACATATCGAGTGTATTGTGGACTGGGTTAGTTTTATTCTAGGATTGGGATTATTTCATTGTATTTATTTTTTATATCAACGCTTTTTGTTAAAATAGCAATGTATCGAGGACAACATGAACATTATCCAAAGGTTGTTTCTCATGTTTGTGGTTTTTCATTTCTCCCTTGAATCTTCAGTCGATGCATGAAAATATTTTGGCATGTGGTTAAAAAAATATAGGGGAAATCGATCATTTGATACCAATTTCTTAGTTCAATGATTTGATATCATAAATATGGCCATGGCATGATTTGACGATGTTGTAAAGGTGGTGAATGAAAAGAATTTAGGATGAAAATACAGTATTTTTGTTTTCATACTCATGAATAAAATAAATCCATTAGAATGTGTATTAATAAATGATCTGATTTCTTGTTTTTTTATGATTCACTAGTGGCAATGTATGGCTGATGAAAATCTGTGATTCTTACATGATGTGAGGTTGAGTGGGTTATCGATTTTGAAAAGGAGATTCTTGATTTAAGATCTAATTTTTTTAAAATATCTGATATAAATAGTGTGTAATACTAAGATACATGTTGTGTGGGACCTTTCCAATGGTAGAAAGGTTTTTGGGAGGGAGATATGTTATCCACATTGTGTGGTCCCATTTTGTGTAATCAAAACTTGCACATCAGAGGGTAAATAGACACGACTTGAGGTACATGGCCACGAGCATGTTTTGTTGGCCTACATAAACATGACTATCCATGATGTACATTGGAAATGAATTCTACTAGTGTATGGGAAAGAGTACACATAAAGTGACATGATATGTTCTTTTACAAATACATAGACATTGGATGTTTACACGGATAGGGCCCAGGGTTGTTGGGAAATGGCATGCATGCCTACTACATTCATTGTACTCCTTCAATGTTTTTTAGGATTCCTTCTCATATGTATCTTGGAAAAGATTCATTAGGGAGTGTTCCCCATACCCATTCCCTGAGGGATAATATAGAATCACCTCTTACACATAGGAAAACAATCCCATAAACATAACTTCTTATATTGAGTTTTTTGGAAACCCTCTACGAGACCCGAAGTGGGGTCCTATATCATCTTCGTACCATTGGTGGATTTATTTGTACTTCCTTGACCAATACTACACTAGGTTCAATCATCTGCTTAGAGGGGTAATACAAGTTGAATTATGGGTATACGACATGGCCTTGGGATTCATCCCCATCTGTGTATCATATCTATTTAGAATTACATCATATACTTCTATGATGAGACCTGATGGGAAATAACTCACAGAAGTATGCCATTAATGTAATCTGACTCAGGAAATGTGTTATACTAGATGAGTTATTTCCCAGACTTTTGAGCCAGGATCTAGGAAAGTATTACATTTGTGACATTACCTTTAGACTATGTGTCATTGTTGAGTGTATATGGATATTAATATTATTTTAATTGGACACATATACACATGTTGAGCGAACTGTTATTCCTTTTTTGTAATCATTGTTGATTCGGGGGTCGTACTGGGGTTGTTATTCTCATTCATTCATGATGTTTTCTCTCACATGTCATGTCTTATATAGACAATCAACCTGTTGACAAACGCCTAGAGGGACCATGTATTGGAGGTTCATAGTGAGACCTGATAGATAGAGGTGTGTTCCTATAGTATCTTGACAGAATTCCATATCTTTACTTCATGTTGGGCTTATTTTCTGAATCTTTTTGGTGGGATTGTATTTGGAGTTGTTTACCTTCCATTACTTCTGTCACACTCTAGTTTTGTGTTTGGATGTATGAATGCATGAGTTCTTCTCGTTTTTTTACATTTCATCATTCTTTATGGTCAGAGATGCGTGTGTGTGTGCACATGTACATAGGATAAGGCCTCTAATGAAAATGATATGCCAACATGGTGATAGTTTCCATCCCCCTGACTATTAGAAGTGGGTGAGGGGAGATGAACATGAGCCCCATTGGGTCGGTCTGTGACATCACACACCCTTATTATTATGTTATACTTATTTATCTACCTTATTTACCCATAGTAATAATATGATCCCACCCTTTAGTATTTTCAATTTCCACAGGTTATGAAAAAATGTATTACCTAGGTTATTTATAAGAATGGTTCTTGTTATGATGATCATAGTTATAGATGATGCATTTTACCTATGAACTAGTTTATTCTTTTTCTATGCAACCAATGACACTAAACTATTACCATCTATATGTGTGTGTTTGAGTAAGGTATCATGTATTCCTAAAAATAATTTAATATCACTATATAATAAGCCAAGGTTGATATAGTTGGTAATAAAGGAAAGATTTAGTTATCATTTGGAATCAAGAATGAGAAAACCGTAGTGAGACACCTGTGGACACGTTTAAGGATAAGTCTCTAGAAGAGTCAAAGTATTGAATTTTTTGAAATTTTGGAAATGTAATTTTCAAGTGGTGTGAAAGAATTTACATGTCGTATTATATAAAACAAGGATATGTGGCTCTTACATAGAGGTTCCTAGGGGTAATAAATCATAAACTGAAGTGTTGAGGTAGAATCCATCATCAACTGGTGCACAACAATGGCCCTTGATAGACAATAGTCTTGAGACTTCTAGGGGATATGATTTTGAAATTGAAAAAAGTGAATAAAGATTAAATAAATGGAATCCAATGTTTTAGATGAATCAATATTATCCATTATGAGAATCAAATCCCAAATACATGATCCAGTGAGGTTGGTAGGAACTAACAACCCCATAAGTAAAAAGACAAATGGAAGGCCTTTTCTATCCCAATAAATGTGTGCCCGGAGAATAATATGGTGAAACTTTCAAATATTATCCCCTCTGAAACTAAAAATGTATTCTTTGACTCTAGATCTAGTGACTATTATATATGTTGAATAATTTTCTAATTATATCACATTGACACCTCAACTATTTTACTTTTATTTGGGATTAAAAAATACCAAATGTCATAATGATCAAATCCCATGTTTATAGCTCTCTTTGATAGAATTTTGTGGGAATTTTATTCCGAAATTTTTTTTATACTACCTCGAGTTGAATTTGATGTCAAGGTGGGAATTTATTAACATTGAATAAATATACAGTATATCAGTTTATAGGGATTTAAATTCATATTTTAAAATATTAATTAACCTCTGATTGTCTGTTGGTGTTGGGATGAACAATAACTTCCTATGGGAATTACATCCTTTGTTTATGTATTACAACCTATTCATAAGGATATGTATGTAAAATGGTTTAAGGGAAATTAATCATTTAAGATATTACTATTATTCAATTACATGTTAATAAATTTCAATAAAAAAATATACTATTCTGCCCCAAAATCATGATGTTGAGTTTCAAAATGGACTCATACTTGGTGCTACAAATATTTTTATGTACTCGTTATATAATGGTACCAATTGAGTTGTTGTAATTGAATATGAAACATTATGCTATTCTAGAAAAAGGATATATATGCCAACGTTCATCACCATGGGGTTAACCTATTCTTTTTATTTAGATGAATTATTGTTCAATGGTTTTTTTCATTGATTATTGATAACATAAAAAAATTAGGACCAATAACAAGTTTTTTACCATATTTTGATGATTTGTTTGACAATATGAATGGATCATAACACTTTTCAATGATTGAAACTCATTTTGGATATCATAAATTGAGGTTAAATAAGGATGTTATACCTAATAAATCCTTCTACATAAGGTACAATAATTCTATGTTTATAGTAATTCCATTTATACTTACTAATTATCCACATTTAATTATGGATCTAGTGCATTGAGTCTTTAGAGATTACCTATATCTATTTTTGTTAATATTTATAGATAAAATTATTATATGAAAAAATATTATGGAAAATCATGAAGTTCATTTGATGATTGTGTTGAAGACCCTGGGGAAGGAGTATATTTATTAAAAATTTACCATATGTGAATTTTGTCTACATAAGGATTCATTTATGGGTCAAAATATTCTTAGGGGAGTGTATATCGGTGGACCAATCAATGATGTATGTTATTGACCTAAGGAACAAACCAATAAATTTTTAATATATCCATTTTTTTCATATATTGCTTGGATATTATCTACTATTCATGAAGAATTTTTCATGGCTATCTAATCTAAATACCTTTATGAAAATAAATTGATTCATGTTTTTATGGAAATTTGAATGTGAGTAGAATTTCATGGATCTAAAAAGAAGGTTGGCCAGTGAACTTTTTCTCACACTACCCTGTAGTGGAGAAGGGTTTGAGATTTTTTGTGATGTAAACAATAGGGGATGGTGATATGTGCTCATGTATATTTAAATGGTTATAGATTATGGCTCACTCCTATTGAAAATTCGTGATAAAAATTATGTGACATTGGATTTGGATTTAGAAGTATTAATTTTTTTACTATGAATATAGAGCCATTATATTTTTTTTGAAAGCTGTGATATATAAGGATAAAAAATGAAATATATATTCACAAATAAATAGTTGTTTATGCACAAAAATAGATGGTTGGACTTAGTTAATGGTTTGGAATTCCAAATGCACTACCTACCTAAAAATGCATGAAGGTGGTAGATTCTCCATGTCAGAAAGACCATTCTTGTTTTTCCATGATGAGTATTGAGAGAGATCAAATATTTATTGATTATCAAATGATAGACCATGAAATCATGATTAGAGGGGATGGATCACATATTTCATATCTGAAAGTTCATCTATCCTTCCTTGTGAGGATTAATGTGGCACAAAAAGGAGGGTTTTGAACTAAAATATTAATTATGAAATGATCTAGATTTCATAAATGATTTTGATGGATTAATAATGTTCTAAAACTAAGTATGAGTTGAATCAACACTAGAAATGAAGAATGATCTATTGGATGAAGCAAACAGTTCATATTTCATTATTCATCCCAAAAGTATGAAGATTTATAGAGATATAAATGGGTATTTCTTATATGATAACATGAAGAAGGATACTACATAATATATAGCTACATGCATTCTATTATATCATGCTAAGTATTAGAGAAATATGTTCAAGGGTATGTTATAAACATTACCCATGATAGAATAGAAATGGAATACAATACCATGTATATCATAGTCAAACACCCCAAAAGATCCAAAATGTCACAATTCAATTTTAGTTATAGTTGAAATCCTTATGATTTCAACACTTTTGACTATAATACTTGAATATTTATCTTAGGTTATACTTAAAATATATATATTATGAAATCATTAATGTTTCATAGAATAAAACAACATATTGGATCTAACTAGGATCCATGGTTTACCTTGAATTTATGGAGATCTCTTAAACTATATTTTAATTCAGTGTCTAAATTTAACACGACATATCATCCTCATACATATGGTAAATTTTAGAGGATCATTCGATACATAGAGGTTATTCTAATACCATATGATATAAATTTCAAATCTGGTTTACATCAACACCTTCCATTGGTATAATTTTTTTATAATAATAGTTTTCACTCCAAAATTCATATAATTTCTTATTAATCACTATATGGAAGGAATCATATTACAACATTGTGGCAGGATAAAGCTAGAGAAACAAATCTATTAGGACTAGATCTAGGTAAATAAATTATAGATAAGGTTAGAACATTCAAAAACACACAAGGGTGTCTATAAGTCAAAATAAAATTTCAATTAACAATTATTAGCGATATCTAGAGTCCAATGTTAGAGATACAGTATTCCTATGAATATATCATTTAAATATGGTTATAAGTTATATAAATAAGGGAAATTTGATCCCTTATATATCAGTCCCTTCTAAATTATTGATTGTATCGAGATGGTTTGTTTATCTCTCGGTTCATCTACCGAATCACTCTCATGTTCACTATGTATCCTAATTATCTATCCAAAGGAAGTATATACTTGATCCATCACATTTATTATACTTAGATGTTGTACCACTGAAGAATGATATAAAATATGGGTAATAACTAGTTTTGATTATGTATCACAGAGATAAATTGATAAAGAACTATACCACTTACATGATTATTGTTTTGTGTAGAAACCATAAATTTTATGAGGCTATGTTAGAACATAAGGATGTGGTGAAGAAAAAGTAGACACAGTTTTTTGAATTATGGTGATCTAATTTAAAGGGAAAAATTATCACATGTGGGTACAGTGTAAGACCCCAAATTTTATGATACATTTCTCTTAATATAAATGCTATTTATTTCATGTCTTTTTATACAAACAATACCGAGATTTAATGAAACACAATGTACTACAGAAATATTATTATAGAAAATTGATGTTATCAAATAATCATTGGATTGAATTGCATGAATATGACTAATTATTTAAAAAAATTGTTTTCTTATTTAGAAAATGAATTAATTGGTTCTCAAATGGTTAGAAATTAAACACAATTCATTTGAAGCTAAAATGGATGTTTTTATAAAAACAAAATTATTATTACCACACATCGCTTTCATTTTAATAAAATATATTACTATCTATCAATAAGTTATTTTACTGAAATTTTTAGATCATACACTCAATAAATTATATTAACATTTATCTAATAGTTTTTACATGGTGTGGAATGAAGATAAAATCAGTTTTACACATTAAGACACACATTTTTAAAAACATTTTAGTGATTTTTATGCAGGTATTTTAAAATAATTTTGTACCTAATGTCACCCAGACCTCCTCATAACCTTAGATCGTCAAAATTTAGTGTTTGAGGTGATATTGGGAGTAATGGTGACCCACTTCAAGGGTTTTCCAGAAATATAGTTTTCTAAAGGTTGGTGGCGTCAGTAGGTAGTTTTGGTAGGTGGAGAAGGTTGGTGGCGTCAGTGAGTGGCATCAGTGACTCACATCGGTGGGTCACGTCGATGAATAATTGACATTAGGTCACATAGGTGGCTCCTGTCGGTGACTTATAGTCGGTCAAACACATTGGTGGTCGCATCGGCGACTCGCTGTCGGTGAGTGGCATAGGTGGGTGGTGTGGGAATGTCGCGTCAATGACTGGCATCAGTGACTCACCCAAAAATGAGTCTTTCTATCATTTCCCAATTTATCCTGTTTCCCCTCTTGCATTTTATTTTATGTAAATAAAGTTTAAAAACTTTTCTAACCATTTCAGAAGAAATTTCAAAGGATATTTATTATATATTTAATATCATAATGCCCTCGAGACTTTAAAACAGCCAAGATGAATTGTATTGACCATGAAACGACATCTATGTATGTTGAAATCACCTCCATTCCATTGATATATGAGTTTTCCTCTTTCTAAAACCTGAGGTCCACTCTTCCTTGAACCCTTTAGTTTTTTCTTAGTACAACCAAAGCCTTTCTTTCTAGTGGAGTTGTGTTGTGTTGTGGACTTCAGATCTAGTTTTCCTTTGAGTCTTTCCTACTGCTCGTTCACCCCTTCTTTAGTGAAATGAGGAGTTTCTGGTCGACTGTTGTAACATGTTGGAATTATTTTATCTCTCTATAAATTGGGTATCAAGTGGGGTGGGAATATTGATGTCTTCTTGTTAATACGGCTGGATTCATTTTAAAAGAATTAATAAATGAGGGGTAGAATATGATGATAACAAATATAATCAGACCTATTACATTAGTAATAAATGAATGGCAGAGAATATTATGATGATGTCTTTTTTGTTTTATCTATTATCTTTGACCCATGATGTCAATTTTTTTGTTCGTATGCCTTCTGAAAATAATGTCCATTGGTGTCCTATATTTTCAAACATGTCTTGTAAAAAATTATTTTTTAATGGACATGAACATGAAAACTTGATTATTCATGTATATCCGATTAAATAAATAGATTCCCCATCATCAACCTTATTCTATGATAATTCCAAAATTATTAATGTGGAATTAAATAATGAATGTGTTTAATTTAAATACACATTTCTTTGTTTGGTGTGGTTGTGTGTGGATGGTTTGAGGGTGTAGTTGAATCTCATGTTGAGTGATTGTTTGATTGTGGTATGGGTGAGTGGTGTGGAGCAGTGGGACTACAATTGGGTTTTGTTTTGTTTTTTTGTTGGGCTTGGTGTGGATAAGAAGTGGTGCTACCAAATATAGTTGTGATGTTATATATTGGAGGGTTCTGTTGTGATTTGGGGGTTATTCCTTAGGTTCTGTCGAATTAAATTGATGAATGATGATGGTAGTTGTTTTTGGGGTACTATGTGGGGAGTAAGTGTGAAGTGGGGTGTTTTATCATAGTTTTCTTCCACTAATTGGATTGATTGTTTGGATGGTTATGTGCTATGGTTTTTATTTTCCAAGGTAGGGGTGGAATAACTTGTAAATTTATAATAACATATAAATTATTGGGTGTTAAGTGGATTTATTTTATCTTATTCAGAAGTAACCATAATTTGTCTTGATACATGTATTCAGAGGAAGCATCAAAGCTGGTAGTGTTAAGGGGTGGTTGTTTGGTTGAGAACCCATATACTTGGACAATTTTTTTGTACGAACATATTTATATACTTATAAAATATATTGATTCTATACAAACCCCACCCTAGTTTAGAACTATGTTTCAAACACCCATATTTTCAAGGGGGAAAGTGTCTTTCCCAAACATCTCTGTTGAAGGATGGATGGATGGCCACACACTCTTACCTGCTCCCACTTCTAGGTGGTGATAGCTCGAGACTCTTTGATCAGGTTCTGGTTTGGGTGGCCAAGGTGTGTGTGGGTGAGTTTTTCATCCCATGTGTCATCAAGATTAGATTTGTGGTGCTTCCCAGGTATCTTCGGGATGTTGTGTGGTTTGTAGACCATGTTTCTGCAGGTGGGATATGATGAAGTTATGAGTTCATGGTGTGTGTGGGAGAGTTTTGTTGTCTTATATGAACCAGGTGCATAAGGGTGGGTTGTGAAGTGGTTCTTTCAGAAGTGGTGGGAGTTCCAGTATGATTTCTTGTTAGGGTGTGAGAGTGACTAATCAGTGGGAAAGTGGTTTCGGGAACCCTATCATTAATTTTCATAATATATTACATTAATTTACTAGTGTTATTTGGTGATCATGATTTTGGTATGGCTAGGGAGGCTAGTATAACTTTTTAGATGCTTTTGGTTTCTATTATTTCTCATGGTGGAATTAGTATTCTTGTCCACTTATACACAAGAGACTTTGGTTTTCCATAATGAGTATCATGTATGCTCAACCTACGAATATAAAAGTGTTTTCATGTTTCTAAGAAGACTATAGTGACCATGTAGGGCATTATTATCTCTGACATTGTGAATGTTTACATTTAAAAACTTATTTTGGTTCTCTAGGTATTTAGTTTGAATATTTTCATTGTATTTCTAGCAGTTTTGTTTGAAAAAAAAGCATGTGGGATGGATTTTTGATTCCTTAATGTATATTCATTGGTGTTTTTTGAGGTTGATACTTCTTATCTCCCGATATAGGTTAATATTAAAATGGTTAATGCCTCCTATTTTGTGATATTTGTGTAACCTTGGTGACTATCCCCACCTCGGGGCCTACTAGAGGTGGCACTAGGGGGTCATTATCTCTCATCCTCCATTGCCAGCTCCGGAGGGGAATCTTTGGAGAGAGGGGGTCATGAAAGAATAATATTAGAGGGTGTTTGATTTATAGGATGAATATTGGAGTTAGGTAAAGTGATTATTTCATGGGTTGGTAGGGTAACTATTTTAGGTTACCTTTTTTTGGACATACATCAGAGAAGACCATCTAAGACATGGAATTTTAGTGCCTCTATGATCCGATTAAAGAACACTAAGCCTACTGAACAACCATGTTAGGATAAACCATTTTCAGGGTAGAGACCCAATGAATGTTACATAAATTATAATGACTTTTGTTCTTCATTTAGTTGGTGTCTTGGGGAAATATGTAATGGATTAAAATAAAATTAGTTAATATGGTAAATAAAAAAAATTCATTCTACTCGTTCATAAGAATTCCTTGTTTTGTTTTAAGAAATGTATTATGGTCTTCATCCATGATGGGCTTAGGTAGTGGCGGCTCAATAGGATTATTAGGATGATCGGTGGAGGGTTGTCCTAGAGGAGGAGGAAATTCAGTGTTAGAGAAAATTACTTGCCTTCCAGCGACATACCTTGGGAATGTATGAGGGAAGTGTCTCAGACAAAGAAACAGAGAGCTGGATCGAGGATCTTGAGATCACAGTCACCATAATCTATTCTCTGAAATAGTATTGGGTTCTCTTGGCTATTATTCAAATGAAGAGAGATTTGTGTGAATGGTGGACGTTGTACATGGGGGAGGTAAAAGAGGATGAGGGTCTGTGAGTCAATTTCGAGAAGGAGTTCCGAGTATAATTCCTTTCCTCGACCATGAAGGCTAAGAAGTAATATGATCTACTCTCCATCTAGAAGGGGGTATATAAATATGGGAGATGGGAATAAAGTTCAAGGATCTAATTCTCTTCTCTCAGGATCTCTTTACAGATGAGGAATCAGGGGAGATATGCTAAGTAGAGGCACATCATCCTTCTCCCGAGAACAAAATTACTCCATTCAACATGACATCATACATAGTGGTCCAGAAGAAGATGGATGTAGTTGAGAGAGTGAAATAGTGGGGATTTATTCCATGAGAGGGGTGCCATTGGGGCTCTTCAAAGAGAATGGATACTAGTAGAAGGTCTTAGGTGATAGGCCATTTCAAGTTTCGATTGTCAGGGAGTCAACCTCATTAGTTTATTTTCTATCTTCTGGTCATCATGCCTATCCTGCAGGACTGGGGTCTGTATATTTAATCTACATAGTTCATGGTAACCTTTAGATTCAATCCAAATTGGTCATTCAATATCAATATGGTGGAGGTGGGTTGGTTAAACACCCACCTCATCAGCAGTTGACAGCCAGGACATTTCAACAGCAGGGACCTCAAGCTTCTAATACACCAAGGCGAGACATAGAAGGTGGAGTTGGTATTTAGGGTGTTTCTTAGGTACCCAGACATAGGCATGGTCATAGAGGTGGTATTCAGAATAGGGGTAGAGAAGCTGGGTGTGGTTAGTTACATTCCATAGAGGTAGGAGTTCTAGCTAGGCTAGAGATCATTCAAGGTAAGATTATCTTGTTCTTTACACTTTCTGGTGAGTTGTTTTATTCAGTAGATTAACAATCCTTTGTTACACCTACAATATCTCATTCTCTAAAACTACACATAGAGAGGATTTTCATTCACTTGTTGTTGATTACCCCAATCATAGGGCATACCATCTTTTTTGATGTATGCTGGGGATGTAGACTGATGATGGGGCCACATCAATCCCATGGGGATCATATCCTATTAGAGATAAAATCATATGATTTCATCCTTATCATCGACTGGTTGTACTCTGTGCGTGCTATTATCAAATACTTCTGAAGAAGAGTCATGTTTTCAGATGTGGATGGAAAACGCAAGGCATTCATTGGTGAGAGGAGTTGTCAGATGGAAAGTCAGTGTATAGGGCCCCCTCTTTCCTTGATGTTCGAGATTTCAGTGGAATCATTGGATGCTATGATGGAGGAGCCTGCAATTGTTGTTGGGGAGTTCTTAGATGTATTCCTTAAAAGGTTGTTACACTACACACTTGATGTGATGTTGATTTTGGGATATACTTGTTGCATGGTTCATCCCCATTTTTGAATGCTCCCTATTAGATGACACTGTTAGAGCTGCGGGAGTTGTGGATTCAGATAGATGATCTAAGTAATAAGGGCTTTATCTGGCCCAGTGTGTTGTTGTGGGGTGCTCCATCCATGTTCACAAAGAAGGAAGATTGTGGATTGAGGTTGTTCATAGAACATCATAGGTTGACATAGGAAATGGTCAAGAACTATTTCCATCTCCTAAGAATAGATGATCTTTTTGATGAGCAATGGGGAGAAATATGGTTCTCTAAGATTGATATGTGGTCTGGGAATCACCAACTGAGGGTAAAGGAAGGTGATATAATGCATACTACCTTCAGGTGTAGGTATGGGAACCTCGAGTTCGCAGTTATGATGTTTAGTGTTTCAGAAACATTTTCCATGTTTGTGGGACATATGAACTCTATCATTTGTGTGTTCATAGACTAGTCCACCATCATATCTGATGATGAAATTATGATATACTCAAAGTTATAAGAGGAGCATAATGAGCATCTCAGGACTATATTGGAGGTCCTTCGACACCACCAGCTCTATAGAAAGATGTCCAAGTACATGTTTTGAACATCATAGGTGCACATACTTAGAAATGTTGTTTCTGTTTAGTGTATAGATGTCTAACCGTCGATGTATGAGTTAGTTTTTTATTGGGTAGCACCCAATAATGTTGTAGAGGGTTGTAGTTTTCTATTTCTGGTAGGATATTACTGGAGGGTTTTACATTATTTCATTCGAGTAGAATATTCATTGATAAACATGACCCGGAAAGACCAGTCCATTGTCTGGAGTGATCATTTTTTGGAAGTGTTTGTCTATCTGAAGAGGAAGTTTTTTAGTACTCTAGTTCTCTAGTTTCTAGAAAAGGTTGTGATGTTCAAGGTGTTTTGTGATGATTCCCTTATGGATTTGTGATGTGTGTTGATGAAATAATGTGGGGTGATATCTTATGGGTCTAGACTGTTATGTCCCCACAAATGTAACTATGCCACCCAAAATATGGAGTTTGTGACAGTCGTGTTCACAGCAAATTTGTGGAGACATTACCTTATTGTAGAGCTCTTTGTGGACTTCATAGATCAGAATTGATTGATGAATATATTTGCCCAGCGAGATATGAACATGCGATAGTATAGGTGGAGGGGTTTTCTATAGGATTACTACATTCAAATCTCCTCAACCTCATGAATGGGAAAAGTCTTGGCTAATTCATTGAGTAGGAAGTCATAGAAGGAAGTAGTTTTGGAATCTATAGACAAATGGAATGTGATTGAGAACTATCCACCTTGAACTAAAGTGTAGGAGTTAATAGAGGTAGAGTCTATTTGTTTATATGAAGGTACAATCATCACTAATATTGAAGGTGGACTAGTATTAATGGGTAGTCTCAGAGGCAAAGGTGATGTATGATCACATTGACCATAGAGATGCTCTGGAAGGATGGATAAGGGATGGTCAAAATCAGATGTTGATACATGGGAAATAGTTTTTTCCAATTGAAATGTGTGATGTAGTTCTTCATGAGTTTCAAATAATGCCTTTAGCGTAACACCTAGGAGTTTCCAAGATGTAACGTGGCTTGAGGGCGCAGTTATGGAAGACATGAAGGAAGTGTGAAGTGGTGAAGTTTGTGGAAAAGTGCATAGTGTCCCAGTTGGTGAAGATTGAACATCGTGGGCCTGGTGGTTTGTTTCAGTCCTTAGATGTTACCAAGTAGAAGTGTGATGACATCTCGATGCATTTTGTCACAAGATTACCCAGCTATCAGGGATTCTATGATTCAATATGGTTATTGGTGGATCATATGATGAAATTATCTTACTTCTTAGTGATGAAGGAGTCAATCTTGGTGGATTCCATGGCATAGAGTTATGTGGATGAAGTGGTATATTTCCAAGGAGTTATGAGATCCATTTTCTCAGACCGGGATACATTATTTACCACATGAATCTTGGTGGGATTGAAAAATTATTTTGGAACTCTATTACACCATATAACATTCTTCCAACATCAGACAGATGAGAAGATAGAGTGAACCATCCCTACATTGGAGGACATGCTGCGAGCATGCATCATGGTCTTTGGTGCGTCTTGGATGTGAAACATTCCCTTGGTTGAGTTCTCTTATAATAATTTCTTTCAATATTCCATTTTCATGGATCCATTTGAAGAATTTTATGGAAGAAAATGTTATTCGTCTTTTGCAGGACAGAGGATGGGGAGACAAATTTTCTTGGTCTTGAAGTAATAATGATTATGACAGAGATGTTCCATCTTTTTCGTGAGAGGATGAATGAAGCACAATATCGACCGAAGTTTTATGCTGATATTTGGGGGTGTACAAAGATTTCAAGGTTGGGGACCAAGTTTTCTTGAAGGTTTCCCCTCAACATGGGTATTAGAGGGTTAGTAGAGAAAGTAATCTTTCTCCCAGGTTCCTCAAACCCATCAAGGTGTTGGGGTGAGTTGGTGAAGTGGAATACCAGTTGGAGCTTCCACCGAAGTTAGAGAGGATCCAAAACATATTTCATGTATCCTAGATTTATCAGTATCTTCACAATGACTCCCAAGTCATTGATTAGGGAGAGTTGGATATTGATGATAACACAATGATTGTGGAACGATCACTGGTGATCTCAGATTCTCTGGAGAAGTTGTTCCATGGGTGGATCATTCCATTTTTTTCATGTATAATAGAGGCATGATGTCTTAGAGGAGAGTACATGGGATTGAGAAGTGTAGTTCTGTTCCTAGTACCTAGATTTGTTTTGATTTTTTTTCATTGTGATTTAAAAATTGAGCCTTTCTTGTTTTGAGATGGGTTGCTTCATGGTTCTATAATGTTTGATGAAGTCCCGAAATGTGGAATGGGTAGGACCTAAGTCTAAAATGAGGCACATTAACTGAGATGTGATTAAACCCATTTGGTGAGTATGTTCCAACCATAACAGATATTATATCGACATAGAAGAAGGAATTTCAAGATTCTTGTCTCCAAACAGTGTGGTTTTTGTGCTCGTGTGCTGTGTCTTGTGGTCGGTTGGGGTATGAGGTTTCTATGGAGGTGTTATTTTATATTGATGTCTCTATCCATGATTCAAACAACAAAGGGTTATCTATCTATGAAATTTGATACAGTAGTATTTTTTCAAGTGCAGTAAGTTCCTTGAGACATATATAACAAGGTTTTTGTTTGTAACTCTCTTTACTCAGGGTTTTATTTTGAATTATTGAGGGAGATAATAGTTTTAGAAGAATTTGATGGGATGGCTCAGACCACCGCAGTCAATTAAATTATTAAAATTCAGTGTTTGAGGTGTTCTAGGGTGTCATGATGACTCATTTCAAGAGTTTTCCAAAAATAATTTTTTATAACTGTAGGTGGAATGGCTAGGTTCCATCGGTAGGTGGGGTCTATAGGTGGGGTCGATAGGTGGAATAGATAAGTGGCGTTGGTATGTGGTGTTGGTAGGTGGAATCAATATGTGGAATCAGTAGGTGGAGTTGGTAGGTGGGGTTAATGAGTGGCATAAATGACTCAATGTCTGTAGGTCTCGTTAGTCACCCACTATCGATAGGTCGCGTCGGTGGGTCATGTTGGTGACTCATTGTTAGTAGGTCACATCAGTTGTTCACATTGGTGACTCACTGTTGGTAGAAACAATTGGTGACTCACTGTCGGTGAGTGAAATCAGAGAGTTCCATCGATTAGTGGCATCGATGAGTGGTGTTGGTGAGTCACGTCGGTGACTCACATCAGTGACTCGCCTAATGGGGAGTAATTTCCTGTTTTTCGTAGTTTCTCTTGTTTCACCCCTCTTACATTTTATTTGATTAAAATCTAGTTTAAAACATTGTTTGACCGTTTTTGAAGAATTTTCAAAGGATATAAATTATATCTATAATATCCTAACACCCACAAAACATTGAAATGGATATACTGTGTGGCCCTTTACATGAACTGACTTTTATGAACTTAGAAATCATCTCCCTTCCATTGATATAGGATCTTGACTTTTTATAAAAGTTATGATCCCCTAGTACCTGAACCCTTCATTACTCTCTTGGTGTTCTTATATACATTCCTCCACCTGGTGTATTGTGTTGTGTTGTGGCCTTCATATCTAAATTTCCCTTGGATACTTTCCAGTTTCTCGTACCCCCACTATTTTAATTCTAGGATTGGTTTCTCATTGACTGTTGTTCTAGGTATGGATTACTTCTTCTCCCTTTTAATTGTGTATCATATAGGGTGGGTATAATGATGTATTCTTGTGAATTCAATTGGATCCCTTTAAAATGAACTAATTAATGAGGGGAATATAATGAGGATAAAAAATATAATCAGACATGTTAATTTTGAAATAAATGGGTGTTGGTGATAATAATTATGTTTTCTTTTTTTTCTATTATATGTGATCGATGATGTGAATTTTGTTGGGTATATGCCTTCCGAAAATCATGGTTGTTGGTGGCCTCTATCAGTGCACTTGTCTTGTGAACACTTGTTGTTGAATGGATGTGAACATGAAAACTAAATTAATAAAATATATTAAGATAAATAATTTGATTCCCAAGGATCAAACATGTTATTTGATTACACATAAATTAACAGTGGAATTATAGAATGAGTGTGTTAAATTTGAATACACATTTCCATGTTTGGTGTTGTTTTGTGATGTGTTTGGATGGTTTGAGGGTGTAATGGAATCTATGGTTCAGAGATTGTTTAATTGTTGAATGGGTGAGCGGTGTGGTGTAGTGAGGCTATAACTAGGTTGTGTTTTATTTGTTTTGATAGAAATTATGTGGATATATATGAGGTCTTCAATATATGGTTCTGATGTGATATTTTGGAGGGTTCTGTTGTGAGTTGGGGGTTCTTCCATTGGTTGGGTGGAATTACTTTGAAGAATTATGATAGCAGTTGTTGGATTGAGTGCTATGTGGGGAAGAAGTGTGAATTGGGGAATTTTATCATAGTTTTCTTCCTCTTTTTGGTTGGGTTAAGAGGCCGGCTGTGTACTATGGTTTCTAGTTACACATGTTGGGATGAAATAATAGGTAAATTATTAATAACTTCAAAATGATTGGGTGACAAGAGGCTTTATTTTATCAAATTTTGAAGGGACCATAATTCAACCTAATACATGAATTTAGAGGAAGTAGCAAAGGTGGTTTTGATATTGGTTGGTTGTTTTCTTAAGAACCAATAAGTTGGGATTTTTGTTAAGTACATATATATACCTATATTTGTTTTTTGATTCTTTACACACCAAACCATAATTTAGAACTATGGGCCGAACACCCCCATTGTTATGGGGGAGGGTGTTTTCCCAAACATCCCAGTGAGAGGATTGATGGTGGGCCACCCACTCTTCACTACTCCCACTTCCATGTGTCGATATCCCAAGATACGTCAGTCATGTTGTAGTCTGCGAGTCCTAGGTGTGTGTGGGAGAGTTGTGCTTCCCATGTTCCCAGGATGAGATTTATTGTGCTTTCCAAGTGTCATTGGGAAGTGGTGTGCTTTCTAAACCAATTTTGTGTGAGAAGGATAAGCTATAATTGTGATCCAATGTGTTGTGCAAGTCAGATGTTATGTGGTACAAGTCTTATTATTGTGTGGGATTTTTGTGATGTGGTTTTTTTGGAAGAGGTCGGAGTGCCAGGACATTTTCTGTTAGGGTGTGAGTGTGGATAATTTGTGGGAAAGTGGTGTCGGGTACACTATCATCATTGTGTTTAATATATTACTTTAACTAACTTGTGTTATTTGGTGATAATTCCTTTGGTGAGGTTGGGGTGGCTAATATACCTTGATAGGTTCTTCTTTTTTCACTGATATTTCTCACGAGTGAATTAGTATGCTTCTCCTCTTGTGCACAAGAGAATATTTTTCCCTACTCAGTATACTTGTATGCTCACCCTATGTATACAAAACATCATTCAGGTTTCCAGGAGGACTACATGGATTATACTGGGCATTACTACATCATACATTGGGATATTTGCAGTGTCTCTTCTTAGCTATGTACTTTTCGCAATTACATTGGTTTTTTTCATTGTATTTATAGCAGTTTTAATCAAATACATGCATGTTGGATAAATATTGGATTATTATATATATATATAGGTGTGTGTGTGTGTGTGTCTTGGAGTTATTTTTATATTGATACATCTTATTTCTTTATATTTATTACTATAAAAGGGAAATTACTCCCATTTTCTGCGATTTGTATACCCTTGGTGCAGGTTGCCACCTCGGGGCCTACTGGAGGTGGGACTCGGGGTCATTAACTATCATTCTCCATTTCTAAATCAGTAGGGGCATATTTAGAGGGAGGGGAGATGAAAAAAACACTTATATAAAATTAATAATTTAAAAAGGACTCCACATTTTTACATATAATAATTGATATAATTTAATATGTTTAATTTATTTTTTTATAATGAATAGTAAATACAAAATTTTTTACCTCCTCTTGGGATAACTAATGGTATATAAAAATAAGAGACAAGGGTAAAAATACCTTTTAATCATCTCGAAATATTTTTTTCATAATATATTTCTACATTATATTATCTAATATTTATTTATTTGATATTTTCTTCTACTTGAAAAAGAAGGTGTCCTTATATTATTTAAATCATTTAATATAATTCTGTGTATGTGTCACCTCTAACTTATATAAGGGATCCTATTATGCTCTATTATTCACATAAATTAATCCTTCTTGATCACTCAAATCACACTAAAATTTCTTCCAACAATCCTTAACTTCATCCTTATTCTACTAGTATTACCCTAAGTCAATCAGATAATATGTTACAATGTAAACCATAGGAGTTCATTTGAGGAAGAGGTAATCATATTACCTGAATATTTCAAAGTTTATTTCTTAATATAATTACACGAAATATTAAATATCTATCCCATCATAATAAATCTAGTATCATCAACATAATGATATGTTATTATGATTTTTCACAACCAGTTTCCACATTATTTCCGTCTTAAGGGAATTGAATGTATCCCTTGTGAATAAGTGTAAAAACCACTTCAAAGTAGTGATTTGATTCATTTTCCATTCCTATCTTTAACAGTTGGTAATTATGATAGATTTATATTTTTATATTATATTTATGAAATAAAATTTTATTATATATGCATAATATAATTTTTCACTTCTTATCATTCTATTCATTAGAAAATGATAACGTCACTCATGCGTACATGGGAATTATAACCTCCATGAAGTCATACGATTTTTTTCATTTAGATTTACAAGAAGAGTAATAATAATATATTTAATGATTATATTTGATAATTATTACATAAAAATTATTCTAAAAAGATAAATAATTCCTTATCATTCTTTCATCTCATCCATTGAAATGTGATAACATCACCCATGATTACATATAGAGTACCATCTGCACAAAGTGTTGTAATTCATTTTCATCATATCTTTGTATGAATGATTAGAAAAGTGTTTACAATGAATATATTATAATACCAATTTCTTAATTAAGATTCTAGATATTATAAAACAATGACCAAGTTACTAGTTCTAGAATTACAGAATTAAAACATGTAGAAAAAATAGTCTAGTTTTCACCTGAATGTTCATTTTAATGATGATATTCCAAATAAAATGGTAAATTGAGACTATAATTATATATTATGTTTTGTGTGAATATATTTTCACTCATATATATAAAATAAATATATATTTATTTTATAGGCATTTTTCACTTGTAATAATCAAGATGAGACCTGGGGTACGTGATATATGTATCAGTCTCAATTATTTTCATGATTGTTTATTTTAAAGATTCATTAAAAGAAACTATATTATAATTAACCATTAAAAACAAAATATTATAAAAAACTCGATCAAGAAACCTAGTACACTGATACTAGATCTATTCCACACATTTTATGAATGGATTTCCTAATCACCATGGGTTATCGACTAACACCTAACATCATTTCAATATCAAAGGGAACCATATTTCCATAAGAAAGATAAGACAATGAATGATAAATCAAACAATATTTGGTATTAAAAATTATATATAGGGGGAAAATAGAACTAGTATATAGGAATAGAAATACCCAAAATTGTATATCATCAAATGAAAAAACATATTTGATGAAAAAGTCCCACAAACACCATTTAATAAGTGGACCCTAACTCTACTAGTCACTTGTATCAATATAGATTACCACAGATAAAGCATACATATAAACTCCCTATAGATGTTTCACATTCCCTGGACCCCACATAAAAGAAATCAAAAAATCCTTGAACGAACATTTAGGTTGTTATCCAAAAGTCCAAGATAAATGTAACGGCCTGACTCTTTGGAAAAGGTATAGATCATTAGTCTTTCTTTAAATATTTCCTTTAAGATTGTTTAATATGTGTATCATCCTATTGAAGGTATGGGTAGTGTCTGGGGTTCGTTCGGAGCCTGGGAGTTTGAGAAATGGGATTACAGGTAGTGGTGCACGACTTGCGCACGGTCTGCGCAAGATTTAGGATAAAATGTGCGACTACAGACAGGGGCACCTGCAGGGGTGCATGGCCATGCCGACCAGGCCGCATGGCCATGCAACGTTTTTCTAGGAGGCAGTGAGGTGCGCATGTTTTGCACACGGTTTGGGTAAACCGTGTGCCTAAACCGTGCGACCCTGTTCTGGGTGAAATTACCATTTTCCCTTTAATATATTTTAAGGCCTCAAGCCTTTCTTTTTCATCCTGCCAGCGGACAGAAAAGAGGGGAGCCCTCCTTGAGCTCTAAAATCTCTCTCCCTCTCTTTTCTTGGCTGTTCCTTCCCCATGTGTCCAAATATAGATCCGTCAAAGGCGTTTGATCACCCTTGGTAAGGCTTACCCTGTGATTGCTTCTTTCCTCGGGAAATATTGGTATCCATCTTGTTATTTTGATGCAGTATTATATGGCCTATTTTCAAGGCATTGCACTGGAACTCAGATCTCTTCCAACCTACTATGAATCAGAGGTCGATATTAGGCGAGCCTATGCCTACAGCTCTAAGGTAGGTGGTCACGTGGTTTCAATTTTGGGTTTTCACCATTTTGAGTTGTTATCATCGTTCTGAGGTTTGTCATTCACCAAAAACCTTATTTGTAATTACTGCTTCATATCTAAATGACCCCATGTGGTATGAGATTGATGAATCTACCCTGTATAGGGTGTTTAGATGAGGTATGGACTAGGTAAGGTCAACCATACATGTTATGACTTAATATTTGGCCTCTTTCACCTTTGGACCTTAATGATATGTCTTGAAAGGGAATTTTCCATGTTAGGAAAATGAGATGACTTGGTTAGAGGTTGGCTTGGATTAGATAGCCTGAACCCCTTGAATGAATTGAAATGTATGTTGCCTTGAGATGTGATTATGTGATATTATAAGATGGAAATTCCATGCTTTGTTAATGTGATATGATATAGGATGGATTACCTTATATATTGTGATGTGAATGGTTATTCCATACTACGTTGACATGCTTTTGATAACCCTTGTGTGGGCGGGAGGCATTCTTACCTCGTGCCAGATGAATCTCCATGTGTGGGTGGGAGGCATTCTTACCATGTTCCAGCTGAATCGTTGTGTGATGGGATGGGAGGCATTCTTACCTCGTGCTTATATATCCTTTATGGGTGGGAGGCATTCTTCCCCACGCCGGCTACAGTGCTTGTGGACGAGCGACAGTAATACCTCGTGCCAGTGATGATTATTACATATTTGAGAGGCATGGACGAGAAACATTCTTACCTCGTGCCAGTGATAACCTATATCTATGTACTTACACAATGGTGATTTGTTCAGATTACCAGCTATGAGCTAAAGCAGGTAGACCCACCAGGTGTCCTTCAGGAACCTGAGTAGGAGGGTTGTTTATTACTTTGCTATATTTACTTGCAGTTTACTAAACACTATTTACCTTGTGAACACCTATTTGGATTACACGTAGACACTGTTGGTGGTGGCCTAATGAGACTTGTCTCACACCCTACCTGGGCGGCCGTTGGCACCCGTTTAGACTTTACTGTTTCAGCTACTAGTACGGGTAAGGGCCCTGCTTCAGGTTGTTGATACATATATGTTCTAGCTAGAGATCTAGAGAAGAGGACCAGGCTTGGCTAGAGATGCTCGTGGACTAATTTTGTTCTTTTTTATCTTTTTGTATTACTGTATAGCATTTTTTCTATCTATTTATGTTTTATCAGCATGCCATGCATCGATTTTGTGTCAGACACTACCTATGTGGCTTCTGTATATTTATCAGGGTTTTCCTTATTTCTGTTTTTTGGTTTGTATGTTTCCATTTTTCTCTTCTTTATACATTAGTTGTTCTTCCACTATTTAACCACTTGCTGGTATACCACTGTGTACTCTGACATGGGGTTACAACCTCCCCACTAACTTTCCATTACACCCCTATTGCTCGTCGGCAGCCCCTGACATATGGGGAGATGTGCCAGGGGTCCTGTGGCCAACCGGGCTCGGGGCTCGGGTTGAGGGGCAGTCGGGTTCGTGACGTCACAAAGTGGTATCAAAGGTTTTCTTTCTTTCTTCCTTTACTATTGGGAAACAATATACTTGGAGCTTAGGGACTTAGCCATGAGTCCTGCATGGGCGTCGCGAACCCATGTACGGGGTATGGGACAAGTTCCCTATTTATTTGTTGTTATTGATTATGCTATTTACTATTGATACCATTTCACCGTTGGGTGCTTCACATGTTTTGTGATGTAATTGAGATATTCAATGTTGGAATTTGTATTCAGGGTTCGACCCGATGAAATGAGGGTTAGGCATTAAAACATGCATCATGATAGGCACAATTTGATTAGGACATGAATCTTGCCATGCCATGTTTAAATTTTCAGCGAGCATTGTTTGTTGTTTACTTCCATGCCTTGTTAATCTATTTGAAACTTTGATAACCCTTCTTTCAGGTTGTGAATTGAGGAATGATGTGGTTTTGTTGGGTGTCACTCTTTGGTTCATAAGGTGTATGGGACCTTATGGATTAGAAAATGACATTCCAACTTAACCAATCATTTTCTTTAAAGGAAATTAAAATATTTAATTAGCACAAGTAAATGAAAAATGACATCCAAGTGTGTGTCATCTCTCAGTTCATGAGAAGTATAGGCCCTTATGAGATGGGAAATTCCATATCACTGGATTAAGTTAAATTTGAATGGTTGAAAGTTTTACTAAGAATAACTATGGGTGTGGATAGGTGATCATAGTGGTAGGAAGGCTTAGTACCCATCGTAGCTTTTAGATTTATACCTTTAATTTGTTGGTTTCTTCTTTTGATATGTTCGTTTGGCATTGTAGCACTATGCCTCCGAGACGTCATCAAGTCACGTGAGCTAATGGAGGCAACGATCACGTTCTTGAGGTGGCAGGACCTAAGCCTCCAATTGATCTTCCTGTCAAGACACTCGTGGATCCTCTTGATTTTCCTGAGATGGGCACCGATGCCCAGTTCTGTGAGGGATTCTTGCATATGATGCAGAATATGCAAGGTGGAGTGCGACATGCCCTGAGTATGGTAGAGTTGACCCACGAGTTTCTGTCACAGCATCCTCCTGCATTTATGGGAGATGGCGGACCACTTGCTAAGAAGTCCTGGTTGGAAGCTATTCTGACCATCTTCGAGCACCTTGAGAAGCCTCTATAGAGGTGGGTAAAGCTTGAAGTTTATATGCTATGTGGTTCAGCCAGGAGGTGGTGGGATGTCATCACCCAGTCGGGATAACATATAGATATGATCTAGAATGATTTCTAGACCATCTTCTATGATTATTTCTTTCCCCAGACATTGAGTGCTGACAGAGCTAGGGAGTTTATGAATCTGCAGCAAGGGGCCATGACAGTTAGGGAATATTCATCCCGTTTCACCGTGTTACAACTTTTTTCTTCAAAACTAGCTACTGATTATCTCACGGATTCTAGGAGTTTTGAGGATGGGCTGTGTTACGCCCTCTGGTTGTAGGTTAACGAGTTCAGGTTGATGACCATTTCAGAGGTTGTCAATCAGTCTTTGATCACAGAGAGGAATTTGAGAGAATCAGACAGTGTGAACTAGGGCAGTTCGGAAGCTAAGGGTTATAGTGGATATTCTTCTGGGAAGAAGTGCCGTTTTGTGGACTCTCGGGGTGTTAGTGGTGGTCAGACCCTTTTCTCAGGTGGTACTTGTATCTATCACCAATGTGGGGTGCCAGGACATATGAGGAGGGAGTGTACATGAAATCCAGTGGAGTGCATGGGTTGTGGTAGGTGGGGTCATCTCCATAATTTTTGCAGGACTTTTCCCCCAGGGCCTAGTGATCAGGGATTTATACCTACTCCACGATCTGGTACTAGATCGGTAGGATCACATCCGTGATATGGATGAAATACCATCAGCTTATCAGGCCGTGGCAGTAGTCGGGGTAGAGGTAATCATGTTTATGACTCTCAGCGCCAGCAGGGCGGGTCTGCTCAGGGTAGTCAGGCAGTGAATCAGGGCTGTGGTTACCAGCCAGTTGTATTAAGTGGAGCCTACGCCACAGGATAAGTACGCTAGACCATCTACTATATGAGGTACGATTCTATTTTCCTCTACATTTGTGTCTGTTTTGTTTGACACAGGCACTTCTCACTCTTTTATATCAGAGGCGGTTATTGAATGTTTGGGCCTCTAAGTTGGGTCATATCATGGAATGATCACATTAGATACCCCATTAGGTATCCATTCAGAGGTAATTCATCGTTTTCATAATTTTCCCCTCGAGGTTGGCGATTACCATTTCGTGTGGAACCTGTATGTTCTAGATATGACAGGTTTTGATATAATAATCGGGAAGGACTAGTTAGTTCTCTATAGATACCAGATTGACTGATATCATCGGAGGGTGGAGTTTACGTCACCATAGGGTGACACGTATATGCATAAAAGAGAATGGGATCTTAGTGTGAAAGGAGAGGGTCTGGAAAACTAGAGTTTAGGTGGTTTCATGGAATAGGTTTCTTGTCTTTATCTCGATTAACATGGGTTCCAACCCTCTATTTATCTTCCAATGGTGGATCATTTCAGGGATTTCATTCTTGATGATTTCTCTGGTCTACCTCTAGTGCAGGAGGTGGAATTTACTACTGAGCTTATACCAGGAGTAGCACCAGTGACCATTCCTCCTTATAGGATGGCACCTAAGGAACTTCTGGAGCACAAGAGTCAACTGGAGGACCTGGAAGGAAAAGGCTTTATACGTCCCAGTTGTTCTCCTTGGGGATCACCGGTTCTCATTTCCAAGAAGGAAGATGGTACCCTTCATATTTGCGTTGATTATCGTAAGTTAAATCAACTGACTATTAAGAATCGGTATCCTTTACCTAGAATTGACGACCTCTTTGATCAGCTCCGAGGAGTGAAGCTGTTTTGAAAGATAGATTTGAGGTCGGGATATCACCAGGGGCGTGTAAGGACATCAGACATACTTTGCACGGTGCTCAGGAGAAGGTATGGTCCTTATGAGTACCTAGCCATGCCGTTTGGGATTGTGAATGCATCTGCAGTTTTTATGGCTCCTATGAATTGGATTTTTCACCCTTACCTTGATTCTTTTGTGGTTGTATTTGTGGATGATATCTTCGTCTATTCACACTCGAGACATGACCTTGCAACCAATCTTGAGATCGTGCTGAATACACTAAGAGAGAATCATCTTTATTCTAATATCAGTAAATTCCACTTTTGGATAAATAAGGTTCACTTCCTTGGTAACATTATTTCTGAATCTGGAGTTTCAGTTGACGCTGAGAAAGTGAGTGCTGAAATTTCTTGGGAGCATCCGAAAAATGTCTTTGATATCTGGAGTTTATTGGGGCTTGCTAGATATTATAGGTGGTTCATTCAGAACATTTCATTCTTAGAAGCACCGCTTAAAACTTTGAAAAAAAATGTGGTGAGATTCGATTGGCCATAACCTTGTGAAGTAGCGTTTCAGGAACTGAAGGGAAGACTAACTTTAGCACCAATACTGATCTTGCTGGAGCCATGAAGAGATTATAAGGTATTTTGTGATGCCTCAGGTATCATGCTTGGAGCTGTCTTGATTCCAGACGAGTGATTCATTGTGTATGGTTCTCATCAGTTAAAGCCTCATGAATGGAATTATCCGACACACAACCTAGAGCTCACAGTGATTGTACATGCCTTACGCTATTGGAGGAACTATTTGTTGGGAGAGAATTTTGTGGTATTCACTGACCACAAAAGCCTCAAATATATCTTCACTCAGCAGGATATAAATCTCAGGAAATGCAGGTGGGTCGAGTACCTGCAATCCTTTGATTTCGAACTGTACTACACTCATGGGAAAGAAAATTCAGTAGCCGATGCGCTGAGTCGGAAAAATCAGTCACAAGTGGTTCGGGAATCTAATAAAGAGTGGATGCTGATGGACCTATTTTCGGAGATGCACATTGAGGTTCATGACGGTTAGGGTCAAACTATTCTCTCATCCGTATCGGTGATGTCTACTCTTTTGGAACTGGTCAGGGAAAGACAGTTATCGGATCTGGAAGGCCTTCTTCGACGAGAAAGTGTGGCTGATGATGCCTCTACAGATTGGACCATGGATGAAGGTGATACTTTATTGTTCTGTGGGCGTGTATGGCTCCCAGAATACATTAGAGAGGAGTTGATGAGGTATTTCCATGCCTCAACATGGGCAGTTCACCCATGCATCACGAAAATGAATCATGATTTGCGATGACAGTACTAGGGGCCTAACATGAAGCAGGAGATAGCCGATTTTATCACGCGTTGTTCCACCTGTCTGTAGGTTAAGGCATAACATCAGCATCTGGTAGGGCTTTTGTAGCCATTTTCCATTCCGGAGTGGAAACGGGATGATGTTTCTATGGGCTTTGTAACCAGTTTATCCTAGTCACCTCGTGGCATTGATGTAGTATGGGTTATCGTCGACCGTCTGACGAATGTCGCACATTTCTTACCTGTGAGGGAGGCCTTCACGGTTGATGACTTGGGAAGACTGTATGTTAAGGAAATAGTGATCCTTCATGGAGAACCTCATTCTGTTATCTCGGACAGAGATCCTCATTTTAAATCTCGGTTCTGGAAGGGTTTACAGAAGGCCTTGGGTAAAAAGGTACTTTTGAGTACGACCTATCACCCGCAGACTGATAGATAAACCGAGCAGACTATATAGGTACTAGAGGATATGTTACGTGCCTGTGTTCTTGATTTTGGAGGTTCATAGGAGAAACACATTCCTCTTACCAAGTTCAGTTATAACAATAGCTTCCAGGATACCATTTAGATGGCTCCCTATGAAGCCTTATATGGTAGGCCTTGTCGCTCTCCTTTATGTTGGATTGAAGTAGGGGAGGCCGCTATTCAAGGACCATGCCTTGTGAAGGAGACTAAAATGAATATACAACTTATTAGGAAGCATATGTAGACAACTCAGTCTAGAGAGAAGTCTTATGCCAACAAGCACCAACGACTTCTTGAGTTCGAGGTTGGGAACCAGGTCATCTTGAAGGTCTCAACCAAGTTGGGGAAAAATGTATACAGAAGCAGGGTAATCTTTCACCAAGACTAGTAGGACCCTTTGAGGTGATGAAGTGGATCAGACCAGTAGCTTTCCAGCTTGCACTTCCTCAAAGATATCAGGCCATACACAATGTTTTTCATGTATCTCAACTACGCTGATACTTTTCAAATCCGTCTTATGTTCTTCAGCCTGATGAGGTTTAACTGCATATAGATGCTTCCTTCAAGGAGTATCTGATGCAAATTGTTGTCTGAAGTGTGAAGACACTTCGTGGAAGGTCTGTTCGTCTTGTATGGGTGCTATGGAAGCATAGCCGAGTATAGGACGAGACCTGGGAGAGGGAGGCTGATATACATTCTCAATGGCCAGAGCTTTTCGTTGATGTCACCTTAGTACCCTCAGAAGGCCTACTCGGGGACGAGTGGATTTATGGAGGGGAGGTTTTAATGACCCGACTCTTTGGAAAAGGTAAGAATCATTAGTTTGTCTTTCAAATATTTCCTTTATTCTTTTTGAATGTGTGTAACATCCTATGGATGTTCCGAGGAGTGTCTGGGGTTTTTTCAGAGCCCGGGAGTTTGAGAAATGGGCTTACAGGTAGTAGCGCACGGCCTACGCAGGGTTTGGGATAAACCGTGCGGCTGCAGATAGGGGAACCTGCAGGGGTGCATGGCCATGCAGCTTTTATATGGGAGGTAGTGAGGTGCACACAGTTTTGGCATGGTTTGGGTAAAGCGTGCGCCTAAACCGTGCGACCCTGTTCTGGGTGAAATTATCATTTTCCATTAAATATCTTTTAAGGCCTTAAGCCTTTCTTTTTCCTCCTTCCAAGAGATAGAACATAGGGGAGCCCTCCTTGAGCTCCAAAATGTCTCTCCCTCTCTTTTCATAGTTGTTCCTTCCCCCGGTGTCCAAATCTCGATCCATCGAAGGTGTTGGATCACCCTAGGTAAGGATTACCTCACGTGTGCTTCTTTACTCAATAAATATTGGTATCCATATTATTACTTTGATGCAGTCTCATATGCCCTATTTTCAGGGGATTGGACTAGAACTCATATCACTTCCCACCTACTGCAAATCTGAGGTCGATATTAGGCAAGCCTATGCCTACAGCTCTAAGGTAGGTGGTCACATGGTCTCCATTTTGGGTTTTCACCTTTTTGAGTTATTATTGTTGTGCCGAGGTTTGTATTTTTCCAAACCCCTTATTTTTAATGACTTATTAATATCTAAATGACCCGTGTGGTATGAGATTGATGAATCTAACCTGGATAGGGTGTTTAGATGAGGTATGGACTGGGTAAGGTCAACCACAGGTGTTATGCCTTATTATTTATCATTTTTCACATTTGGACTTTAACAATATGTTTTGAAAGGTCATTTCCATGTTAGTAAAATGAGATGACTTTGTTAGAGGTTGGCTAGGATGAGAAAGCATGAACCCCTTGAATGAATTGAAATGTATGTTCCCTTGGGATGTGATTATGGGATATTATAAGATGGAAATGCCATGGATTGTTAATGTGATATGATATAAGATGTATTGCCTTATATATTGTGATGTGAATGGTTATGCCATACTGTGTTGACATGATTTTGATAACCTGTGTGTGGGAGGGAGGCAATCTTACCCAATGAGAGATGAATCTCCATGTGTGGGCGGGAGACATTCTTACCCCGTGCCAGCTAAATCATTGTGTGATGGGACGTGAAGCATTCTTACCTCATGCGTATATATCCTTTATGGGTGGGAGGCATTATTCCCCACACCACCTACAATGCTTGTGGATGAGTGGCATTCATACCTTTTGCCAATGATGATTATTACATATGTGAGAAGCATGGACAAGAAGCATGCTTACCTCATGCTAGTGATAACGTATATCTATGTACTTACACTCTAGTGATTTGTTCAGATTACCAGCCATGAGCTGAAGCAGGTAGACCCACCAGGTGTCCTTCCGGAACCTGAGCATGGGGTTGTTTATTACTTTTCTTTACTTACTTGCAGTTTACTACACATTGTTTACCTTGTGAACACCTATTTGGATTACACATAGACACCATTGGTGGTGCCTACTAAGACTTGTCTCACACCCTACCCGGGCGGCCATTGGCACCCGTGTAGACTTTGCTGCTGCAGCTACTAGTAGGGGTAAGGGCCCTGCTTCCGATTGTTGATACATATATGTTATAGCTAGAGTTCCAGAGCAGAGGACCGAGCTTGGCTAGTGATGCTCGTGGACTACTTTTGTTCTTTGTTCTCTTTTTGTATTACTGTATAGCATGTTTACCATCTATTTCCATTGTATCAGCATGCCATGCATCCATTTTGTTTCACACACTGCCTATGTGGCTTCGGTATATTTATTAAGGTTTTCCTTATTTCTGTTGTTTGTTTTGTATGTTTCTCTTTTTCTCATGTTTATCCATTAGTTGTGCTTCCTCTATTTAATCACTTTGCTGCTATACCGCTGGGTACTCTGACATGGGGGTACAGTCTCCCCACTGACTTACCATTACACACCTGCTCCTAGACGGTATCCCCTGGCATATGGGGAGACGAGCTAGGGGTCATGTGGCCACCCAGGCACGGGGCTCGGGTTGAGGGGCAGCCGGGTCCGGGACGTCACAACAGATCTCACCATGTGTCCCATAATAACATCAGTAGTACCTAAACTATTTATGAATTCAATTTAAATATAAAATGTAATAAGAATTCATATTCATAGTTTAAACCAAAAAAATCTTTCAGCAAAAAGGATGAATAATCAAAACATGTTTTAAATGAAAATTTTATATAAAAAATTAATACAAATTATCTCGAATAAATAAAACATATATATAATCTATGACATATATAATCAAGTCAAACAATGAAATGAAACATGATAATAACCCTTGATGTATGTTAGTTTCTATCTATTAGATCCTCACACATATAAATTATCTATTATAATAATTTATATGAATGCACTACCTAAGAATCAACCTATAGATATAATCAATCAACACTACATAAGTGGATTCATCATGGGAAATCAGGTTGAACATGTATTGGTTAGTGTTGTCATCATAAATACATTACAGGGGTGATGGATCCTTAGAGTTATCTTCCTAGTCTCCAAATAACTACTCATATTAACATGTACATAAATTAATCAACCATTCATTATTGTTAAAACCATTTGTTTAAAATCGATTCATCATTCACAATAAAATTTCAAAAATTCAAGTTCAACCTGACTTTTCAATTTCAAAACCAAATGTTAGGTTTTCCCAAATTCATTCATTTTAAAATAATTTTTCAATTATTTAAATATTATCAATAATAAAAATAACATCATTTCATTAAATTAAATTTCAACTCGAGACAAAAAAATTTCTCTAAATCCACCAAATAATTTCAATTTCTATAGAATAAAGGGCTTCGAAAATTACTATTCACTTTTCAAATCAATCTTCAAATTAACTCAAATATTATTTTTCAATTAATTAAAAACTAATTTTTAATGAATAAAGATACTAGGATTTTAATTTTATGGTAATGAATTTTGGAACCACCTACCACTAAGCACAAAATAAAAATCAACATCCACAATGGGAAACACTGACAAAGAAAAATGGCGAAGGATATCAAGGAAGCCCTCCTAGAATGATGATCTATAAAATAAATGACTAGATCCATAAATAACATGATGATCTATAATTATTTAATTTGGTTATAAGCTATTTTCAGGATAAACCAAATTAGATTAGATTCTCTTACCAAAAATAGATCAAATGAAATCAATGGTGCTTTATCCCATAAAGAGAAGTGGTTGGAGGAGTCAAATTCACCCCTTGAGAGACTCTAAAGATCCAAGACTCATATTAGTGTCAAATGAGGGTAAAAAGGGTTAAATTGGCTGTCCATATATTTTTTAGATTTTTTTGGAGGAATGAAAAACAATATGCATGGTTTCTATGGTTGCCCGTGTGGTCAGTTGTAACTCAGTGTCCTAATAGATATTTTATAAAGGATTAATTTCTTTATAAACAGGTTTAGTTTAACCACTCTTCAAACATTAAACCCCTCACTTTCTAAAAAGAAACGAATTTACAAAATTCCCAATAGTTGAAAATATTTGTGTTTCATCATTTAGTGGCAAACAAGAGGGATCAATTTTTCTGCGACCAATAAAAATGGTTTTCTCTAATTATGCACAAATTTTCCCTATTGATATGTGATATTAAATACTTAAAAAATATCCCAAAAGAACCCCATAATAATACCCAAAAATTAAAGTCCATAAATAGTGTTATGAAGTACGTAATAATATAAGGACCCCAATTTAAACAATGCCTAATCTTGGATTATGTTAATAATTCCCATGGGGGATCCTTTCAGGTTTAGAGTTTTAGAGAATAAGGCCATAAATATTACATTACATCTCAAATATTACAAAGTAATCACTTATACTCAGTTTACATTTATTCATAAAACAAAAACTTTTGTAAAAAAGAGTAAGGTCTAGTCCCATATTTTAGATAACATTACTTTTCCATTATACCATCCTTGACCCTATTCATCATTAAGTCTGACGAAAAAAATTTCAACAAAACATGGAATGAGAATAAAAAGCTGACTTTGGAGTATAAAAGAATGAAAGAAAATAGTATTACATCAATATATAAAAATCAAGGAAATCATACTTTTCAATATTTAACATACCACACTAGATCATAAGATTTATGAATAACAAATGGAAATTATAAATCATAAAGGTAACTTGTGGCATCCATAACATACTTATGTTTTATCATTCATAGCTATATAGGGAGTTATATTGGGAATACCCATCAAAGTATATTCCATCAATAGCTTAGTAGAAACATTAATGTTTACCTCCATCACGTTACCCAATTCATTAGAGAGCTATCTGAGGCTCACCCGCCCTAGGTTTATCATGGAACCATCCGTATATGTAAACAATTCCCAAGAACCATAACATATTCACATCACATAAAACAAACATAAAGGAAAGATAAAATTTCACATTGAAATCACTATATATCATTTATATATATGGGCACAATCAATCCATTATCAAAACCAATTTCAACAACCAAATATGTAAAATAATATATGGTATTTATTTTCCTTTTAAAGAAATTATGGCATGTTAAGGGAGCCAAAAATATAATAATGCTTGCATATGAGGAAAGTTTATTGTCACCATGTACGTTAAAAAAACAATCATTCCCATTTTCATTTTGTAAAATGCTATGTAGAAAAAAGATTCCCTTTGAATGAAATTAAAATTCAATGGGTTTTATACACCGTATAAAATAATGTCATGTATAAATAAAAATAGGCCTCAATGAAAGAAGATTGAGACGAAGTCCCTTACCTCATGTTCGACTTGAATCGTTCATTCTCTAATCTCCTAATTATTAAACTAAAGTTAATTTCTACTAGATTAAGAACATTTTTCTAGTTTATTATTCCATTTATACTACTTATTATCTGGTTATAATCATTACATAATCATTTATGTTAATAACAATCGTTTTGTCGATATTTGGTACGTGAGTCAAAAATTAACTTCCTATATTTAAAAGTTACCCATGGGGAAAAATTACCAGTATCTCTAGAATGATATTAATTATTTAGATATCATATATATCATATATATCCATTATATATATGTATTTTTAATATTATAAAACATTTGAAGATTAGAATGGAAATGCACTGTTCATGGAGACGGTATGCCGTACGTATGCATGAATGCTACTTTCATTTCTATTTTGTATTTAATAGACTGAAAACATAATGATACATAGGTTTATTATAATTCCAGCATAATATCTTATAAATTTTCTGTAACTATATCATTTACATGTTCTACATATTTAATGAACGAGTAATATCACATTGATGGGATGGTAGTTCACACTTCCTCAAATGAAATTATTGTATTTACCCATTATGGAAACCACAAAGGTATTCTATTAATGTAAAAAAATAATCATAGAGACAATATCAATATAATATATACCACACATAAATATAGTTCCATCATAAAGACCACCATGATATGTGGTTGGAGATAATCGAACAATCAACGTTTCGTGATGTAGTAGTTCACCGTACATCGAAACAGCATGATCGTATCCATTAGATGGAGGTGTGTGTAAGTGTAGTTTGAATACTTCTCATAAAAAAAACCCAGAAATTGAGGATACTATTTTTTTAGGGAAAAAATAATTATAATACCATAGGGAGTGAAGAATTAAAATAAAAGAAGAAAACTTGGGAGAAGAAGTTACCTTTAAATCGTGTAACTCTCTTTGTTTTGAACCAAAAGGCTTCCATTAAGTGAATTATGCCTAAGGTAAGGCTTCTAGTAGGAAGAGAGAGATCTTGAGAGATTAGTTTTACCGAGATTGGACAAGCCAGGGGGTTTGAGAGGTGAGATCAAGGGTTAGAGTTGATGGATTTTTATAGGGGGGAGGGGATCTTTAGGAAAGTTTTAACATATTATTTTATTATATAATTATTTTCATTTTCTAAAGGATAAAATATTATTTAATTCTATGATAAGATGTATATAAGTCGATATAATATCATAAAATAATAATTAGATAGGTTTTGGATGTTTTTTAATCCTTATGTTTTTTATTTAACCATTTGATAACTTATTTAATTTTTAACATGTCCTCTTATATATTCATAATACATGGTTAATATATTTAAAATAAAATTCTGAGAGACCCAAAATGGATCATTAATGGAATTTTTGACATCATATATTTCATTTGAAAAGATAGTATATTTTTAGGACTATTTAATCATTTAATAAAATATTGATTGACTTAAAAACTCTTTTATGTCAATTTGAATACAATTCATACATTATTTTTAAAAAAATTCAAACCATCTTTTATTATTTCGAAAAAACATCCATTAATTCAAATACAACAAGTCTTTATAATCAATAAAATTATTGTATCACATAGAAAAGTATAGAAAAGATTTATTTCAATATTTATAATATCATTTATTTGAATCCTTTATTAATGAATCTATTACTACATCACCATTGTGTCATAATTAAATTTGTTTATTCAATGTATAAAAATAATAAATAAAATACCATGATATAGGAAATCATTTTATATTTTAAAATAATATTAATAGTCTAATAGATAACTTTTGTAACACCATATAAAATTTGTTTTACTTAAAATATTCGTGTTTATGTTATTTTTCCTTACTTTAAATTAATTAATATAAAGTGTCATTATCACTCCCATGTGGCTCCATTGGGTCCCAAAATCGACCCAAGGAATCCCACAGTCGAACATGTATCACCCAATAGGGTTAGGACGAGTGTAAGGGTAATTTAATATTATTATAATATTATTTTATTCGTTTTTACCAGATTTACCCTTTAACCATGATAAATAAAATATTTACTTAAAAAAATATTCATAATGTATAAAAATAGAAGTTACATATTTTCAAAATTTAGACATCATGATTCCAAATATGGAATCCATTTTTTTAAATTCATAACAAATTAGTGGTAGAAATTAATTTCAAATTAATTTATGCTGTAAAAAAATGCGTGTTTTTATGAAATAATAACTATCAAAATATTTACCTTTTTTATGATCAAATTAAGAGTGAAATTACTTCCAATGACCAAAATTGGATTAAATGGTAAAAATATAATCCAAATACACTTTAAAAAAAATTAACAGAGTAATTTAACTATATGAAAAAATTATATTAATTTGCAATTTTGAATTAAAATTTAGTATTTTTCACTATTCATTAAAAAATGAATATTATCTGAAAATACAAAAATTTCATCCAAAGTAATTTTTGATGTCCCAATTCTAAATAATAATACCATTTTTTCAAATAGAGAATATAAAGTTAAAAAAACTAGATTTACAAATGGTTCTCCATCAAAAAGCGGAAAATCTGCCTTTTAATGAATATTAGAGTGTTTATGCTGAAAATTTGATTCATTCACATTTTAAGCTTCTAACTTTTATTGGATAAGTGAAATAACATTTATCAAAAATGTATTATCATATTTTTTTAAGTTCTATTCATTCTCACTAATACAATGTCTATGAGTTAACTACCATTTAAAATAATATTATTATTATATTATTTTTCAGTATAACTTTACGTTGTGTGCAATGTAAGATTTTAAAGAAACCCATTATTGCATGTCAGGTACGCCATAGAACATAGAATCCCATTTAAAGTAAAATTAATATTTAATTCACTTATATTAATAAATATGAAAATTTCAAATTCTTTATTTACCTGTGTTGTTACATCCTTCCCCCCTTTTGTTAATTTCATCCTCACAATTTTATTCACTTATCAAATAAATGGGGGTATTTATCCCTTATAGAATTATCAGATTCCCATGTTTCCTCTTCAACAATATTGTTTTTCCACATAACATTTACATGATGAATTACATTATTCTATGACATTTTCTCTCTTCGTTCAAGAATCTGGACTGGATGTTACTCATAAGAAAGATTTTCTTCCAACTAAACCACCTCTAGACTAAAAACATGAGATGAATCCGGCATGTACATTATCAACATTGAAACTTGAGAACATTATGTTCCTTAGATAAGAGATGAGGTAAAGCAACTATATACCCAACAGAGGCAGCTTTCTCCAAGATTTCATAGGGTCTAATGAACCTCAGACTCAGTTATCCATTCTTACCAAAATGCATCACACTTTTTCATAGAGAAACTATGAGAATGACATGGTCACCTACATCAAATTTATGATCCTCCCTATAGTTATCCGGATTACTTTTCTTCTTTCTATGAGGTATTATCATGTGCTTCTGAATCAATTGAACTTTTACTGCCATCTCTTCTACCAATTCTAGTCCCATTAGAATCCATTCAACTACTATATCCCAAAAAGATGGAGTTGGAAATCTCTTTCCATAAAATACCTGAAATGGTGCCATATGTACACTAGAATGAAAATTATTATTATAAGAAAATTAAACCAAAGAAATATGTTTTTCCCATCTTTCCTAGTAATCCATTTAGCAAGCACGTAGCATATCATCCAATGTCTGGATTGTTTGTTTGGACTTACCATTTGATAGAGGATGAAAAGATGTACTAAAATTTAATTTAGTACCCGATTACTTTTGATGGACTTTCTAAAAATTGAAGTAAACATGCAATCAAGATCAGATACAATAGAGAGGGGAACTCCCTGAAACCTGACTATCTCTTTAACATACAACGAAGAAAGTTGATCTACAGGCAAAGTATCTTGAATTTGAATGAAATGAGCAGATTTAGTCAATCGATCAACAATAACCCAGATTTCATTGTTACCTAGAGATGTTTTTGGTAACTCTACAATTAATTCCATGGATATATTTTCCCATTACCACTTTGGCTCTAGTAAAGTCTAAATAATCCCTTTCGGAAACTTCCACACTGCTTTAACCGGTTGAGAAGTCAAACACTTCACAGTAAAGTCAACAATATCTCTTTTCATTCCATCCCACCAATAATACTCCTAAATATCTCTGTACATTATAATACTTCTAGGATTAACTAAAAACAGAGAGCTATGAGTTTCACATAATAACTCTTTCATCAATTACGATTCACAAGGGAAACATAATCTCTTCCCAAACCTCAAAACACAATCATTATAAATATTAAATTAAGGAAACTTACCCTTATTAACCAACTCTACAAATTTCTGCAACTTATTTCCTTCCTTTTTCACTTGCTTAATTCTATATGACAGAGATGATTTTAATGACACCTGAAACAAATGAGAGGAATTTCTTACACCAATAACCTCAATGACAATATCCATAAAATCATTAATCAAAAGATCTTGTTCCAAATGTAACATGGTTAATTTAACATTACTCTTTCAAATAAAAGCATTAGCCACTGTATTTTCTATTCTTGGATGGTAATGGATCATGCAATCATAATCCTTGATTAATTATAGCCATCTCCTTTGTCTCATGTTCAATTCATTCTGAGTAAATATATAATTCAAACATTTTTGTTTAGTATATATTTCACATTTTACTCAATAAAGATGATCCCTTCATATTTTTAAAGAAAAAACAACACCAACTAATTCCAAATCATGTGTAGGGTAATTTTATTCCTTAGGTTTCAACATACATGAAGCATAACCAATTACCCAATCATTCTCTATTAGGACACAACAAAGTCCTTTCAATGATGCATCACTATAGATAACAAATTCATCATTTCTGGAAGGCAGTGCCAAAACTGGAGCATTCACCAATCTTATTTTCAATTCCTAAAAACAATGATCTGATTAATTTGTTCAAATTAACTTAACACCATTTCAAGTTTTCTTAGTCACTAGGATAGATAACAGTGAAACGTTTTAAACAAACCTCCTAGTAATAACCTCCTAAACAAAGAAAAATATGGATCTCTATGATATTGGTAGGTCTTGGCCATTATTCTAAAACTTTTGTATAAACAGGATCAAAATTTATTCATTTTTTTTAAACAATGTTACCAATGAAAGAGATTTTTGGTTTCCAAAACTCACACATTATAAATTTCCCAAACATTTTTGTTTATTTATTGGTTTGAATGAAACCCCTTAAATGAATTTCATGTTCCTCTTTAATTTTCAAATAAACCAAAATATCATCAATGAACACAACCAAAGATGTATCTAGGAACTCACGATAGATTATATTCAAAAGATACATGAATATAGTAGGATCTTGTTTTAACCAAAAAAACATAACTAAAAAATCATAATGGTCATATCTAGTACAAAACATTATCTTCGGAATATCCACATCCTTTACCTTAAACTTGTGGTACCCCAACCTCAAGTCAATCTTTGAAAAATACTGAGTTCTATAGATATGATCTAATAAATCATCAATATGAAGCAAAGGATACTTTTTCTTAACAGTAATGTTATTCAAGGCTATATAATCAATGAAAAGTCTCATTGAACCATCATTATTTTTAATGAGCAAGAAAAAATAACCCCATGGTGATGTGCTAGGTCGAATGAATCCATTATCTAGTAACTCATGCAATTTATTCTTTAACTCTAAATGATCAATTTGACCCATTAGTTAAGGGGGGTTTGAAATTATATTATCATCAGGAACTAATTAAACAGTAAAGTCAACATCCTGGTTAGGTATTATACAAGAAACACATCAAGAAAAACATCACGATAGTCATTTACCACTGGCACATCATTAATCTGAATAGTTCATTTTTTTTCAACAATATGTTCATGGTAGCATTCATTTCCATATTTTAGTAGTTTCTCAGCTTCCTAATATGTTATCAAACGTAAGGGTACATTCTTGAATACAAACTGAAATTCTTTATAAAAATAAACATATTTTTCTCTGTAGTTAATGTTAGCATGGTAAACAGAAAGCCAATCCAAACCCAAAATAACTTCATACTATACTAGAGGAAAAACAATGATATTTTCAGGTATATTATTTCTACACACAAGTACATTATGGTTATTATAATTTCTTTTTTTCTCAACATTTCCTCCTAGTGTTTTTCCCATACGTTCTGGATTCATATCATGAGATGAAATAACCAATTTTCTTGAAAACTTCTCAAAAAAGAATGCATATGTAGACCCCGAATCAAACAACACATTAGAATAATCTAAATAAACATGTAGTGTGCCTGATACTACATTATTAGATGGACCAACACCTGCTAAAGTAGTTGAAAAGGATTCGACCACCCCTTTCTGCTTGTAGTCCAACTTTTTTCCCTCAGTTGAGTACTTCTTTGGACTCTAATTTTCATAATGACCCATTTAATTGCACTAAAATCATTTTAATGAATGTAAATTAGATTTTTTCTTACCATTAACCAGATCTATTTCAATACAATTATGAGACTTATGTCCCATTTTTCCACATCGATACCAGAATTCATAGGACAATCCCCAGCATGAGTTTTAGCACAATTTCCACAAATTGTAAACTTATGTTTCTTACCATCAGACTTTTTTGAAGAGTTATTACCTTTCGTATGCCACCTCTACCTCTTATTATGTTGTTTTTTAAAGAACAACAGATCGTCGGAAAACTCCATCTCCACCTTCTCCGTACATCGAACAAGATTTTTATAACTTTTGAATTTACTAGAAGCTAAATCCCTTAGATACATTGGAATTAATCCTAAATAAAAATGAATGGTTTTACTATCATGATCTAGTATAAAATTTGGAGAATACCTTGCTAGTTGATTGAATTTTTCTTCATAAGTATCAACTGAGTAATCTTCCAACCACAATTCTGAGAGTTGTTTTTTCCTCATAAGATGAACCACCATAGGAAAATAATTTTCGAGAAACATACCTTTTAGTTATTCAAATAAATAATATCAATATCTTCACTATCCCTGATATTTTTTTCCATAGACCTCCACTAATAGGATTCACATTAAAAATTGTAGACAATAAGACTAAATTTTGATTTTTTGGACACCCTATGAAATCAAAAATTTTACCCTGTGCTTTAATCCACCATTCAGCTAGCACAGGGTCAGATGATCCTCTGAATAATGGGTGTTGTTGCCTCATGAAATGCTCTACTACTGATATGTTTCTCTGTGGTTGATCTTGAAGATCTTGTGCATGGATAACACCACCATTTATAGCCCGAGTCAATTTTTCCATAACATCAACAAACTATTCAGTTCTAATTTTGACAATCTTAGGTTGTTGATTTGGAAGGTTGTATTTTTCTTGATGTCGTCCCATCATATCTACCATGTGTCCTCTGCATAAAACAATTATGAAACCAGAAGTATCTTAGTCCAAGCAACATGGTAATCTGTAAATACTATTTCATTTCAATATCAACATAAATTAATATATGGGTATTAATTTAACAATACCCTAACTCTTAATTTTCTCTAAACTGACCTCTTTTACAAATTATAAGGACCAATCCTTTAACAATAAATAGTCTTGAATTAAGTTAAAAATTCACATTGGGGATCTTTTAATGTTTATAGTTTTAGAGAACCATTCAATAAATAATAATTTACATCTCAAATATTATAAAGTGGACACTTTTACTCAGTATCCATTTTTTCATAAAATAATAACTCTTGAAAAAAAGAGTTATGTCTAGTTCCTTATTTTATAAAGTAGGACTTTTCATTGATCCAATCCTTGACCGGATTCATCTTTATGTCCTGTGAAAAACATTTCAAAAAAAAACATGGGATGATCATAAAAATATCAGCCATGATTATAAAATAAAGAAATAAAACAATAGTCCTTTAGTACTTACATGTCAATGAAATCATACTTTTCAATAGAGTCCCCCATATAGTTGGAATAATTACTGGCTGGGACACTTCCCTAGCCTCGCAGAGACCTGCTATCATAGGCGCAACCTCTATCCTAGCAGCAGCTTCCTAAGAACTGGCCGGTTCCCCCGCGAAATGCGCCGCCACCACCTAGGCGGGAAAACCAGGATTAGCCTCCTTGATAGGCTCCTCCATCTCTTCGTCAGTTCAAGGATCCAATTCCCCCCTTTACAGAACGAAAAACCAGACCTACTCGTTCAATGAGAATTAGGTCCCTGACTATTTTTGAAGTTCCTTGGAACAAGGGATTGTACGTTTTCCTGAGTACATAAGGCTAGATGAGGCAAACCTCACTAGTTTCCCAAATTAATACCCCTATCATTGGATCAATGGGAACAATCTCAAGTAGTGGTATGTGTTCAATGAATGGATTTAAGACCAGGTCGATAACAACACAGTCAGGATGGGCCCGACTCTAGCACTAGTGGCTTGCGTCGTCGAAAGGCCAGACAGTAGCAACGATGACGAAGGTGAGTGGAAGGGTGTTTCTTACCACATGTCCTTGAAGTATGACGACTGGAGGGCTCGAAAAACGGTTTATCGTCCCCATGGTACCATTCATGCATTCCAAAATCAGCCCGTGCCTTCAAATGCTACAACCACTACTTCTGCATCATCATCTTAACCGACCTCTTCCCAGAAGAGCAAGCATCGGCAGCGCAAGGGAAAGAAATGAGCCCCCCAATGCCATTATCGGCCCACACTCTCAGTGACTTCATGTCTTCGAAGATGTAGATTCCTCCCAGAATATTCCTAGTAATGGATGAATCTTCAAGTGATAGTCAATGGTATGCTTTGGTTAGTATTGTGGAGTTGGTAAATCCCTATATGACTCCCAACGATGTGGATCTCCAAGATAACCTCCCCTATGTCCTAGCCGATGCCAATGTTGGAAAATTCGTGACCATATAGGTCTTTGATGAACATTAGATGGAACCTCCAACAAGGCCATGCATGCCCCTAATACCAGACAGCAGGACCAATGTATAGCTCAGTGCGCATAGCCTCCTCATCTGCTGTCATCAGTCCTGCCTCCACCACTGTTTGTGCTACTAGATGAGGCAGCGCCACCTCGACCATGCCACACACAGCCTCACCCTGCCACAGGACAGTCTCAGTCATCTGGCCCTCATCGGGTAGCTACTCTGCAGTCTTCGACTAGTGAGTAGTGGGATATGCCCAACACCAGTCTGCCACCGGCCCAGCTAGCAGGCCATGCCATGCCTCCTGCCACAGAGTGACCACCTGCAAGAAGAATTTTGCACCTAGTGTGGAATTATGATGTTCTAAATAACCTTTTAAGTATCCCAGTGAGGCATTCCATCATCGAGGCCCTTCCCATGTCATCAGATACATGTGAGTCTCCCACTAAGGCTTTTAGAAGCCCCCTCCAGTTTGAGATGGAGGGAGTAGCTGCAGAATCCTTTCATGCTGAAGCAGTCAAGAGAGCTGAATTTTAGATCATAATTTCTTTCTCTGGAGAAGATTAAGGCTCTACTATACTTGGGCACATCTTCCCACAGTTCATCACCAACCAATTTAACAACGTGGAGGTCTGCCGTTGTATTCTTGACACTGGCTCCGAGATTAACCATATCCCGACATGAACACTGTGGAAGATGGGGTTATCCGAAGATGACCTAACACCCTTCGATTTAAGAATCCATGGATACAATAAGAAAGAGTAGACCCCAGTCGGAAATATTTATTTGAAGACCCAGTTTGGTGGCTTAGTGTCCAGCACCGAGTTTATGGTTGTCTCCTAGGATACCGTGTTCAATGCATTGATGGGAAGAACATGGATCCACCTACACGCGATAGCCCCCTCATCAATGGTCGAGTAGGCATACTCCACGGTGAACTATCTCCCATTGCCTCTTGTGAATCCCACTACTTGGATGTCAACTATTACAAGAGAAATGACAAGAAGATTCAAGCCAGTTAGGTCGAACCCATCGCGGTTGCAACTAACCCCTGGGAAGGTCTTGATGACGCCTGCGTCTTCACGATCCATGGATTGGAGGCCACGTCCCCCGACATGGGCAATTTTTTGTTTTCTCTGGTATGAGGGGGAAGAATATTCCCAAGTCTAAGAGACGGAAGAAGATCACCGTGCTTTCTTACACAAATTAGGCTCAGGTGATCCTGGAGCCTCCTACCCCCGTAAGGTATCGGGATGCCCACCCCTGGAAACGACAGTACATCATACGTGTCTGTTTCACCGGGCTGGAATTAACCGGCTCAATCCAACATGCCACTACTGATTTGATATCATCAAGCATGTCCCCATGGGCCAAAGACCAGATGGTATTGGGTCGACAACTTTCATTTCTATGGTTTTGGCAGTACCAGATTCTCCTGTTGTAGTGACCACTACTACTCAGGATGGTACTAGCCTCCCGTTTGAATATGTTGACCTAGAGGAAGCTCCTCCCAGTGGGGATCCCTCCATAAGAGAAGGAGATGATATGGAGGATTCTCCCTCTGCCTTTGAAAATGGCATCTCCTCCATGGTTTATGAACTTGTACAAGTGAACCATGGTAGCGAGGTGGACCTGAGAGCCATGTTGATCAGTGTCGCCATGCCCCCGAGGAGCAACAACAGTACGTGGACTTCCTTAAACACCACAGTGATGTGTTTTCATGATGTTATGACAATATTATAGGACTATAACCTCAGGTATCCATCCACCACCTCGGTATTTGGACAGGTCATCATGGGTTCAAGAAGACTCCCAGAAAGATGCACCCATTTCACGGTGCCATGGTCAAGGATGAAGTTGACAAGCTCATCAGGGCCATTTTTTAAGGAGGTCCAGTACCCCAAATGGATTTCCAACATTGTGCCAATCAAGAAGAAGAACATATAGATCAGAGTCTTCATTGACTTCCACGATCTAAATCGTCACTGTACAAAGGATGGTTTTCCCCTTCCTATGACAGAATTGTTGATCGATGCTATGGCTGGTTCCAAGGACTCTCCTTCATAGACTTTTACTTTGGATACAATAAGATCCGAATGGACCCCATGGACGAAGAGTCCATAGCTTTCAGGGGGCCACAAGGTATGTTTTTTTACCAGTTCATGCCCTTTGGCTTAGAGAATACCGGTGCCACCTATTAGCGGGCCATGCATCTCATATTCAAGAAAATCCTTAGGATATTAGTGGAATGCTATGTGGATGATCTGGTGGTCAAATATCACCAGTGACAAGACCATATCAAGGACCTCAAGAAAGTATTTGGCTTCCTCCGTTCCCACCACCTGAAGATGAGCCCATTGAAATGTGCCTTCGGGGTCACCTTTGGGATGTTCCTCGGATTTTTTGTCAGGTACTGGGGCATCGACATCGACCCATAGAAGTTCAAGGCCATCACTCAGATGCCTCCCCTGAGCAATATTCAAGAGCTTCAAGGTTTCCAAGGCCACTTAGCCTACATACAATGATACATTTTGAATCTGTACAGCAAGTGTAATACATTTTCTCGGCACATTAATAAAGGCTCCTCCTATGAGTGAGACGAAGAGTGCCAGACCGCATTCAAGGAAATCAAGCAGTATCTGCTCCAGCCTCCAGTATTGATGTCACCCGTCTCCAGAAAACCACTGATCCTATACGTGACATCCCTAGAATGATCTATTGGTGCCTTTATTACCCAGAAAAACAATGATGGAATTGAAAACAACCACTACTACCTTAGTTTCATGCTCCTCGATACGGAGACCAGATGCTCCCCCATAGAGAAAACACACATTGCACTCGTATTTTCTTTGCATAAGTTGTGACATTACCTGCAACACCACGAGGTACAACTGGTGTTCCTAGTAGACCCGCTAATGTATATCATGAGCCAACCCATGCGGACAGGGCAACTGGCATGGTGGGCAGTAATCCTCCGGCAGTTTGACATCAGGTTCATGCCTTAGAAGGCTATCAAGGGACAAGCATTGTCTTATTTTCTTGCTGCCCATCCAACCGCCACAGGCCAGTCCCTGGACCTATATTTTCTTGACGAGGAAATACTATCAGTAGATCATTCCATTCCACATTGGAAATTGCACTTCGATGGAAACTACCAGAGCCCCACCGGCAGGACGCTCAATGATCCTAGACTCAACAGATTAGGCTTGGGTATTGTCTTTATTACCCCGGCGCAAGACATTATGTCGAACTCATTCCTATTTTTAGAAGGCTACACCAAAAATGAATAAGATTATCAGGCTCTTATAACTGGCCTCGAGCTGGCACTCGAGATTGATGTTCCCCATTTTCATATGAAAGGGGATTCCGAACTAGTCATCAAGAAAATAAATGGCGACTACGTCATTAGAAATCCAGAGCTTGTACCATTATTGGAGAGCACTCTACAGCTAATGGCCAACTTCCCATCTGGACCAGAAGTTACTCATGTCCCTAGATCTCAGAACGGTCGAGCGGATTCCCTGGCTAGCCTGGCTGCATCGCATTCAAAACCCGGGCAGGATGATCTCACGATACATGTCGCACATCGGAGAGTCATTGCTCCCGTCACCCCATATGATGAAGATAACCGGCTGGTAACCCATATTACTTCTTGAGCCTCCACATCAGGACACCTAGGTTCCTAAGATGTAGTTTTTCATGAGACCCCTGACTGGAGAGTCCCCTTTGTTGAGTATCTCCAAAATGGTTACCTCCTGACCGATCAGGCCGAGCATGAGCAAATTTGACGCTGTGTGCTGCAGTTTACCCTCCAGATTGGTCCCACCCTTGAGAATTCCCTATACAAGCACGATTTTGATGGTGTTCTACTCTGTTGAATCCAAGGATTTGAGATTTCTCATTTCATGCATGAATTTCATGCTGGTTCCAGAGGCGCCCACCAGACTGGTCTGAAGCTGTCCCACCAGATCCAGAGACTGGGGTACTTTTGGTCCTCCATGATCCACGATTTCATCGAGTTCGCTAATAGATGTCACGCGTTCCAAATCCATGCTAACTTAATGCATCGGCCTCCATAGCCTCTCCAATCCACCAAGTACTCTTGGTTTTTTGCGGTATGGGGAATCGATGTCATGGGACCATATCCACCGGCGATAGCTCGCTAGTGCAAGTTCATCCTAATAGCTACAGATTTCTTTTCCAAGTGGGCAGAGGTAGTTCTTCTCAAGGAGGTCAAAGCCCATTCTTTCATCGATTTCGTGAGCTCTGATATCATCTACCAGTTTGGAGTACCTCGGGTCATCCTCATAGATAACGACACCATCTTCCAAGCATCTGAGTTGAAGAATTTGTACGCCAAGTAAAACATCTATCCGAACCATATCTCCCAATATCAACCGCATGAGAATGGACAGATCGAGGAATTCATAAAAACCCTCTCAAACATTTTTCTGAAAATAGTCGGTCAGAATAATAAGAGTTGGCCAGACAGGCACCCCAATGCTCTCTGGGCTTACCAGACAAGGACTCATAATTACACATAGTTTTCCCCATATTCTCTACTGTATGAAATTGAGGTCATCCTACCCATTGAGATCCAACTACCTTCGTTACGCAAAATCGTCTTTAACCATCAGGCACCAAATAAGGTAGCTGAAATTCGTATGGCTGAATTGGAAGCACTTGACAAGAATATTCTTTATGCCTTGCACAATATGGAAAGGCATCAGGATAAGATGGCTATAGCCTGCAACAATAAGGTTTGCCTCAGCTCTTTCCTGCAAGATGACTTGTTATTGGCCCTTCGGACACCAATGATCCCTGGTAGAAAACAACCCAAGTTGGAGCCCAAATGAGAAAGACCTTACATAATTCATCACGTTTACCCCAATAGAGAATACTCTCGGGTGACCATGGATGGTTAGCGTATAACTCCTCCCACCAACGCCAAGTTTCTTATGAAACACTTTTCCTAATCCATATGGTCCTGAATGACCCTAAAAACAGGTTCTGGCATGACCCTATACAGTCTAGTCCTACACACCCTTAAATAGTATTAGTTCCAATGTGACCATAATTTTTTCTGGTCCTGTATGACCCTAAACTTCTTTTTCCCGCATGACGCTAAATTGTATGTGATCATGCAAGACGTTAAACTGCACCCTTAGAACTATGTGTGGGTTGATTTACATTTTAATGGGATACATTTGGAACACTCAAGCATTTCATATTGAGCCCAGCCCCAAAATCTTCACTTTGACTATCCACTAGGTATAGTTCTCTCGGAGGATCCTTGCATGATATTGTGTAGGCTTCCTTAGCCCCACTCATGCCAGGATTTCAACGGTCGCACTGTGTTCCCACTCTCCATTCTTCTATGCTCCCACGTCTTCACCACACGACATTAAAATGCATGGCCTTCAAGAACTATGTATGGCATGATTCCCATCTTCATGGGATACGTAGTAATGCCCATACATTTCTTCTATTGGCCCAGCCCAAATACCCAAATTTTCCCCTAGGTAAAGACATATGGTGTGTTGTAGACTTTTTCCAAAATTCAGGTTGATCTTGTCTCAATCCCACCATACTTACAACTCCCCGGAGGTGTTCGCTTCTTTCACAGATGGATACAGTTATACTTCACCCACTCCTTTGATTGGGACTCCATCTACTTTCCCATCCAGAAGAGCCCCCAGACGGTAGGGATGCTAGGCCCAAGGGCTCTCCTACTACTTCGGGCCAACGCCCCCGAGGATGTTAAGCAACAAACTGTTACAAGTCTTGCATTGCAAATACGGTCAGCAGTTGATGCCCATTTGTTGTTCCCAGTCCAGGTCACTATAGAGATGATGTGTTTCGAACATGGTCCATATCTATACTTTTTCATTAGATCCACCCCACAATGTCCCAAACATTGAGTGTAGGCGTCCATTCTACCTCGTAGTATCTCCAATAGATGAACTCCCTTCAGGTGATCCATCTAATTGACCACTATATGATAGGGAGAGCCGAGTCTGGATCCTTGTTTCCCACTCCAAGCACTTCTCATGTGGGATTAGGAGCTATGATGAGGCAATAACCGCACAAGAGGTCGTATGGCTACCATTGGCCGGGATGCCCAGCCTAAGGCCCCTTGGCCTTTTCCGGCCCCTTGACCTTATCTAGACCCTGGCCCAAGTTCTAATTTACAGTTTTCTTTTGTGGAGTGGAATTATGTCTTCATTCACATTGGGCTATTTCTCCATGCCACACATATCCCCTTGAGACATCTCTCCCGCCATTTATCATCCATAACGCGAGCACAGCCCCTTCCGCACTTCACGTGCCACATCTCGGGCCCTTGGCCCAAGTATAACTCTTACGAGATTGTATGGTGTGGTACGAGATTATTTCTACATTCACGTTAGCTTACTCATCGCACTGTAAACCTACATTGTTTGGGGGTATCTTACCCCTTTATTCATCCTCACTGCAAGACGTTAAACTGCAAACTAGCTGGGCCTTTCTGTCTGAGGCCCAACCTTAGCCCCCTTGGACATTTTGGGCCCCCTACCCAGGTTCTCACTTAGGGTTGGACAATGTGGTATGGAATTATTTCCCCATTCACGTCGGGTTACTCGCCGCACTGTACACCCCGGTATGTGATGTATCTTACCCATTATCTTCCTTACTGCATGAAGATAAACTCCACATTACTCCCTTCAAGAACTAAATGTGTCTTGATTACCATCTTCCTTGAATATTTAAGACCTCCCAACTATCTAGATATCGGGTCCATCCCCGTATCTTAGAAATCTCCATCTCATCTTGGCCCCTTGGCCTGCATTCCCCCAGAGAGAGGAATATATGTTGTGGTATGGGATTATTTTCTCACTCACGTCGGGTGTTGTAATGACCACGCCTTATACCTCCTTCTCATGAGAGTTCTCCATCACCTTGTACCATAATCAGACTTTTCAAATATGACACCCTCTAGTTGTTCCCCTGACCCTCTTCGGCGATACACCAATGTGCCTGGGAGTACTCTGGTTCTGCACATAGAGTGTCAGATTCTGCCCATACATGCTTTCACCCATTTTTTTAGGCTTCGTGTTCCCCTTCGTTAGGGATTCCATCACCATTCAGACCTGAAAGGAACCCTAGATGTCATGGAGGCTTGGAACAAGGGACCTACTACCATTACAGGACAATATCCTTGAGGGTTTCGAGCAATGAATTGATTCAAGTCCCGCACTATGAATGTGGTCAGTGGTCAATGCTCGTTTATTGTTTCCATTTCATGTCACACTATATGGATGTTGTGTTCTGAACACAATAAACGGTTATCCTCCATTGACATGACAACCCCATTAATCCCAAAATTTTGGTTACATGACTCACATATTTCTTCACCTCATAATGTATAAGAATAATTTCAATACTATTGGTACTATTCCTCTGTGCGTATCCAAACGTTAGGAGGAAAAATCTGCGATAAGGAAATCATTCGAGGATCCACCGAATTCCCTTTTGCTTGTATTTCACCTATTGAAAATACCTTACCAGTCCTTATTTCCTACCCCGAGTTTGACTCACGTAGGCTTAGGGATCAGATTAAGGACCACACTAACTTGGAATAGTCCCAGTTTTCCATGGTCCAGGTTCTAAGACCTTGAACACAGATATTTTTGTATTTCCCCTATGTAGAACTATGTACAACTTAATTCCCATTCCATGGGATATGTAATAACTCCCAGACACATTGCCTATGGGTCCATCTTAATTGAGAGACCGTATCTACTACTTCCTACACTTTTACCTCTTTCTGGCCCCTTGGCCTGAGGTTTCTTTCTCTGAATCGCGCACGATGTGGTGTGGAAATCGTCCTCATTCAGGTCAGGTATGCTTTATTGCACCATGAACATTCCCCATTTACCCTTTTCTCTACTACGTCTATGCTTCACAACGTTAAAATACATGGATGGTCCCATCACAAGACCCTAAACTGAGACAATATCATCTTAGCTGCCTGACGAAAAACGACACTGCATTGTGATATCCTCACACAAGGGACATCATTTTTGGTATCGTTTAAACACCATAACATTTTCAATGCCTTCCTTTGGCTTTATTCTTGTTTCAATTCCTTTATTCACTGTTCTAGGCCTATCGCTTCATAAAAAACACCTTCATTAACTATAAAGGACAAACAAGAAATATCAAATGCCGCTTCTTTTTGTGTGAGGGCCAGACTTGAACAACCTTTTCTCCTTAGAATTGGCACCTTACTGTGTCACCTCTCAAAACTACATATGGCTTGATTCCGATCCTCATGGGATACGTAGGAATTCCCAAGCATTTTTTTGTCTTTGTGTCTAGCCCCAGGAATATACAAATCCCATCCCTTCATTTTCAGCCCCTTAGCCCAAAATAATCTAAGAATATGTGGGGTGGTGAGTACCTCTTAGGTTCTAGTTCACATTGGGTCATTCAATAGTCGCAAAATGTGATTCCCATATCTTTTCCCAGTTTCGTCTGAGTTCTATGACCCAAAACTAAGATCTCTCTATGGGAACTGCGCATCACATTTGGCTATTTTGCCTTCATGCGCATAGTCCATTAAATCAATCCCCCCTTAATGGACCACCGACGGACCTTAGGTTGAGGTTGTGCAACCCCAAGACCCATGTACTTGGAAAGGGACTTAACACCCTCTATCTGATTCATCTTATAGTCGTGTTCAGATGCATTTTGATAAAGATCCCGAAGTGTGGAATTTTCATAAGGATATTTCCCTTGTTCCGTGTCCGAGCATCATGAGATGGTTATTTAGATCCTCATCCTCTTCCACATACAAAGGTACCCCCTTCACATCCTGGTCCCATGCCTCCTCAGCACACCTACCGTTTCGGGCCAGCGTCCCTAAAGACCTCGAATGACATTTGCGATAGGTCCTGTGTTTCGAACATTGTCAACAGTCGACTATCATTTGTCTATCCCCATTCCAGGCTAATGCGATATGGATGCTTTATTTATAACATAGTCAAAAGCTATCCCCTATCATCACGCCACCATTATAGCAGTCCAGATTTTGAGAATCATGATTCAAATGTTTCCACTCCCTTATGATCATGTGGAATTCCAACATACTCAGTTTACTCTTTAGTGTATCTAGGTGCGTTATATAGGCGGGTCTGCATTAGTGGGACTCCAGTCATCTAATGACACATCATCCCAAATATGTTCTTCCCAGTTCTAGAAAATTCCCATAAATACTTCTTATTTCCAACATCGAGCATGACTCATGTGGGCTTAGTAGTTCTGGTAGGACGTGTACTGGCACAACCATTGCCACACATGCATTTCCTTGTCCCACATGACGTTAAACTGTGCTCTTAGAACTATGTATGGATTTATTCCCACTATCATGGGTTACATAGGAATTCCCGACCACTTTTCTTCAGGACCATCCTAATTCTCACTCTTGTTCCCTTGACCTGAATTGTTTCCTCCAGGGATACGTGGTGCGATCTGGACTCCAAGTCCTCTTTCACGTCGAATTGATAGCTACCGTTCCACATACTCCATTCCCGGGATCTTCCCATTCACTCCACATCATATCTTATGACATTAAACTAAATGCGTTCATATGTACTCAATGAATGACTTTAAACTATGGTTCTACCCTGAACAAGATAGGGATGCCCCTGATAATGTTGGGCTGTGACAGTTTCCTCATCAGAGGGGTCATGTTCAGAAGTATGTTTGACCCATGATCAGACTGATGTACCCACATAATGAATTCCCACCCTAGTGGCGTAATTTCAAGAGTGTTAGACTCTAGTAGAAAAACCCATCACTCCAAATTCCACCCCCTGCATGCCCTTTATTTGGATTATCATCCTCTCTCATATCAAAAGGAACCCCCTAATAGTATGGATGCTTGGCCTATAGCTCTCCAAATATCATTTTCCAATGTTCCGGAAGGCTAATAGATGACATTCTGAGTTAGGCACCATGTTTTGAACATGGTCAGTGGTCGACCCTCATTTTTCATCCCCATTTCAGGATAACACAATATAGATGCTATGTTTTGAGAGTGGTCAAAAGTTATCATTTATTATCACTCCATCCCCATAGTGTTTCGAATTTGTTTTATTGTATTTCACACTTTGCATTCCCTTATGTACTTATTGGCTTCCATCACCCCTAGAATTACCACACTCATGCACCAGAGGACATTGGGAACTTGACACCTCTATTGTTCTAAGGTCCTCATCCTCTGATTGGGCCTCTCCCTTCTCTTCTCGGAAATCCAGATTGGTTGTTCAAGCCCCCAGATTCTTGAATCTTGGTATTCACTCCCACCTTTTAATGGAATAATAATGTGGTCGTCCCATGTTTCTCACATCGGGCCCCACACACGCGAGCTTAGGGATTGACCACTGGACACTCCATAAATGTCATAGGAATGTAATTAACCAACAAAAATAACAGATCTCATGCATGCATTTGGAATAAAATAATAAAAGCATGAAAGTGTGTTCAAAGGTTATAGGCATCACAACACCCTAGGATCATCCCCACCCGTGGACGTGTTGACCTCAACAAAAGAGCGTAGTAGCTCCGCCACCATCTGGCTGGTGGCATCTAGGATTTGTTACCCCCTCTTCAGTTCCCGCTCCTCCTCGGTAGAGATGGGGTGTAATTTGTCAGCTATAATCTGGGCCCGCTTCATGCCAGTCCATATGACGATCATTTCTTCAAGGGCTCACTTCATTCCCTCTTTTGTCTCTTCCAGCTGGGCCTTCAATTGCAATATTAGTTTAGATTGCATGTTGAGGGAGGTCGAGTGCTCATCCGCCCGACTCTGCAGCCACTGGACCTCATCTTCGGCCTCCAGGAGCCTCTTGATGTTCACCGCTTTCTTCCACATCCAACCCACACCGAGGAAACGGTCATGCTCCCTAATCTTATCCTCCATAAGATCCCGGACGAGCATGTGAATAAATTGGGAATCCACTTCCCCATCACATAGTTCACGCAGTCTCATGTGACGTCTATCCATCTCATCCAACCATAGTGCTTAGGGGTGTCATCAATGAAGAGTAAGATCCTCTTCTAGGATCGGTGATAGACTATTCTATTGTCCTCTTCATCAGAGGCTATCTTGTCCCAGTCAACACGTTTGGTAAGATCATATGCAGGGAATACCTCCAAGAACTCATCAGTCAGGTCTGCATCCAGTATTTGATCGAGCATGGTGGGACTTGGGCTATCTAACTGATCCTCGTCGTCGGACCCCACCTTGATGATCTCTGGATCAGATTCCCTGATAATCGCACTGGTGATCAAGAGCGCCACTGTTCGATCAATCTAGACCTCCACCTCCAAAGTCACTAACATTCCCCAAGGAAAGGAACTTCCGGGGGTACTGAATGTCCTCGCCAAGGGAACCCATGCAATTTGAAGGACTGTGCGTACCAAAAAGAGATCATTCTCGTCAATTAACATGTTCGATGGATGAAAGTCACTAATTTGGTAAAGGAGGCTTACAGAGGTAGAATTCATGGTCTTTTTATGGGGTTAATGTCATTGGGACCTCGAAGCATGGCCCTCCATATATTTTAAGGTCGGATGATTCGGGATCCAAATGGGGTATTCTGGACCCGCCAGACATGTTGATCTCCCCTGCTATAGGAATTTTACCCGAATGTCCTGCATATGTTTCTCTTAAAGGGAATGAATGAGCTCTATGCACAAGGCCCTCCTGCACCATTTAGATGTTTTCAAGTAGTCAATAATGACTTGAATGTGGGACCTGAATAAGGGGTTTTGAATATTTACTTCAAGGGCCTAGAAAAACTCTTCAATATCCGAGTATTGATCCCTGACTTCACCTTCCTACAATGGGCTCCCTCTCCTGGCCTCATCTCCCGAGGGAGATTCTTCTGATTTTCCTAACAGAGGGAACCATTCCCTTATGTCATCAGCCAACAACTGCGGGGGAGTGGTGCGATCGAGCAACACCTTTACTCAATCCTTCATTGGATGCAGGGTTCCTTGGGATTTCACAATGTCCTCCAACTCTGTCATGTATTTCTCCACCTCTTCCGGGGATACTACAAAACTGGACCTCATAGGGCCTATCTCTGAAAAATCCATCCCGAAATAGTTTAGATGTTTCCACATCACAGACTGGTCGTGGAATTCATGGTTAAAATCCCATATGTCCCAGGCCTCCAAGAAGACAACATTCTCTAGCATAACAATGTGGCATAGCCACATCCCTGGATCCTAAGTGTATATTCTATAGAACCCTCTAGGTGGCCTCCCCTCATGACAAATCTTCTCTTTTGGGACCACAGGGTCCATTTCCATGACGACCTCTCCCTCAACTGGTACGTGCCTCGCCGCTACAACAGCCCTGCCACTACGAGATGCCCCTACCACATTACGACCTCGACCCTGAGGTTTGGGAGGCACGACATCATCAACCCGAATATTTGGTTTCTTCATCATTTCCCCCAAGTAGGCCTGCTCAAAACTCTAGGCATATTCCTTTACTAACCCGACGACAACAGTCGGCGGAGGCAGCTAGTTCAGCATCTTCTTGTCTTCCGATGTGAACATGAGCCACATCTTCCTCATCACACACGGGTGTTCCACATAGCGCACCCCCAAATAGAAATGCGGGGTCGGTCTCTACATGCACCGAAATTGATATGAAAATCAGAGAGGGGTGTACGACTTGAAGAGGGGCTCATGATCCACCCTTTCCACCAAAAATCCACCACGAATGGCCAATAGATAGGCACGATGGTCCTCTGTCCCCCGACCATCATCATTGAATACCCCCGTCCGCAATATAAATGGGTGGAAATTGATATCTTCCACCTTCCACACTCGAGGTAGAACGGACGTTGTGGTCAGATTGGCTGGGAAGATCCCAGTAGCATTCAGGATGGATGGAAGGAAGTTATATTCTGTAGGGGAAATGGGGTTTGGGTATTCATAAACCCCCTGTCTTCTGACGATATCCACCCATACTAGAGGTGGAATGGCCCACACATTCTTTGTGGCCTCTTCCCCTCAGTAATATTCCACAACATCTTATATAGTTTGGAAATCATCAGGATCCCGAGGCAGACCCGCCCTCATGTTGCCAACATGGACACCATAATAAATGTTCTTGTTCTCACTCCCATGTTGGTGTCCCTCACTGGTAAGATCTAACAACACATGAGTGCTGTGATGAATGCTACCAACCTGACTATTGGTTATTGTTCGGTGATGACAGTAAATCCTCAATTCATCCATGGGATATCCTCCAAAAATTGCCATTATATGGGCTCTTGACTCTGGGCCCCCTTTGGGAAATTATGAGGCCTCGTAGGAAACTGTCTGTCCTCCGAGAAGTTCAGGATCTCTTTGAACCACTGCCTGAAATGGACGTCCCTCACCGACTCCTTTTCCTCTCTCGAAACAAACTCCATCAAAGCCATCGCCAGCGGTAGCATTTCCTCCGGGTCCACCCACACACTCATGATGGGGATGAATTCGTCATATATACCCCCAGTATCAGGACCCCCTATATCTAGTGGACATACTACAAGCTGATGCCAACATCCCCATGGTGAAAATGGAATGTTTTGGTCCTCGATGACCACTTACTAAATAGCTCCGGCATCAACTACTTCTGATTGTAGATGTGAAACTGGTAGGCCCAAGCTACCTTATTCTGGCCCACTATTCTTATATCCACCCCAAACATCTCACATGACGTGCCTACCCAATAGGCCCATTTCCAATCATCTAGGAAGTTGCTGCCCTGGTGCAGGTCCCACTTCTCAGACCACCCCTTATCTGGGTTCCCCAGAGCTGCCTTCAATATCATCTGATGCATGGGGGGAGACTTCTCTAGCTATAAATCCTTCCTGTCAACATTATTCAGGTGGTTTTATAAGTAGTCAACAATGATGAGTGTAAATTCCTCCTAGGCATGGCCATCAGCCGCCCAAAACCATCGGCGTTGGCACGACGTGATCCGGAACTAGTAAGCTGGTTCATCCTGACTTCCATTTGGGATGATGATGTCACCCCTCAGCCCGAATATATAAAATTGAAACCTCTTACATAACGGGTAGTTCCTATGGATCTCTGATAGCAGCTCCACCAAAGAACCATGGTCATAGTGGCTCTGAATTAGCTCCCATAAACACAGACTATTCACCATATCATCGCTTCGGGAAGCATATGCATGGACCCCCTGGGTAGCTTCTTGACGAGCCATTTAGTATTTTAGGTTGGGGTGATTTTTGGGTTCGTTTGGGAAGATCATTCACCAAGTGTGTTCACGAAGTCTGTTCGCGGAGCCCTACCTCGGCCTTCAAACGCGGAGTCATGAAGCGCACAGATGCGAAGTCCAAGACTCTCTATGCACCACGAAGATGAAAGATCGATTCGTGGAGAGCAATCACGGAGTACTCAGAGCTTCTCAAATCAAGAGTGATAAAAACAAAAATCACAAAGGAGAGAATTGAAAAAAAGAAAATTTAGCCCCTCTACTTATAGAAAATGACCCTCACAGCTTTGCGGTGGACCTCGACCACGGTGAGCTTCACGACATGCCCATCCGACCCATCACTTTCCCAGTCGGCAATCCTCCTCCGCGAGCCATATTTGATAAAAGTTGAGGAATTTTAATGATTGGCCCTCATACTTTGACCATTGATTTATCCTAGTCTCCAAGTCTAAGGGGGGGCATTTTTTGGAACCAAAAATCGGAAGGGAGAAGCATAATAAGAAAGTATCTAAAGCTGCCTCATGGAGACCTTTTGCAGACTGCCATGGACCTGCACCCACCATGAAGCAAGGAGGCAGGATGCTCTACGAGCTGATTTGATGTTCGCGAGCCCGCTGCGAAGTGAGTAGGTAGGATGCTTCGTGAGACCCTTGGACGTTTGTGAGCCCGCCGCAAAGCATGGAGGTGGGGATGCTCCATGATCTGATTTGACGTTCGCGAGCTTGCAGCAATGTGAGGAGGCGAGATGCTCCGTGAACCCCTTTGATGTTTTCGAGCCCACCGTGGAGTTGAATCCATCTTCGCACTGATCGAGCTCTGCTTCGTGGATCCTCTTTCCGATAAATACCAACCCCCCCCCCCCCAGTCCCAAAGGATGGATATTCTGACCTTTCACATTCTCAGCTCTAAAATCGTGAAGCACATTCTTCTCTGTGAACCATGAGCTGCTCAAGGTACTTTTTCTCTACAATGTGACTCCATTTTTCCTTGTTTTCAACCCCTATTTTTAAAGGGATTCCCTACATGAAGCTTACAGTCCTTCACGAAGGATGGAGATCCTCAGTAGGACTCAGGTCATCGCAGAGCGTTTATGCTTTACGAAGCACCCCCCACACCCACGTGACTCAAATGCTAAGGCAGAGTTAGTGTGCCTCGCGATGCACATTAATTCAGAGGACCTTGTTTCGCGAGGCACCCAAGCTTCAAAGGGATTTGCTTCGCGAATTCCCTTCCACTTCCCAAAGCACCTCTTGTATACACCTATTCCCAATGCCTAGGCTAGGCCACATCACTTAGCGAAGCCCACTCCTTCATGAAGCCCTTCCATTTCATGGATTACCAGATCTCTTCGAGGCCTCTACTCATAAACCCATTAGCTATCCCACTCCCTATCTCGTGAAAACTCCTAGGTTCGCACAAAGCAATTTCAACGTCCCTTAGACGACACTTCCCATTGCATTGCTTTGCCTCATGGTTCTTTTACGAGGAACACTAACGACTATTGCTTCTTTTCATAGCCACCCTAACGTGGACCCCCAATGGGATAACCTCACAACACTCCCCAGCCATGGCATTGCTAGTGCATTCCCTTCACAAGGGTGCAGAGGGTACTAGTTATGTATGTCATAGGGGTGCGAAGTGAACCCACCGAGTCTGTGCCCCTGGACGTTAAACTGCCATTCACCATTATACTCAGCACATGACATTAAACTGTAACTTCCCCCCATGAATCCTGTGTGGGAAAAGGGAAACCACCCTGGTGTATGCCCCTAGCTTTTATTGAAGGAGGAAGCATCCCTGCCCCTCATTTCTTCTGTGCCAAATCTCCCTCCCGCTAGGCATTATCGCCACAGGGCCTCCATCCTGGAGTAACTCCCAACCTCTTTGGGTAGCTAACCATGCATAATCTCTTGGTTCCTCTTTGGGCTACGATTTGGTGTAATCCCCACTCCATTTCCCATAGACTCCCCTTTCGCAGCGTGATCGTCAAGTCTTTGCTATCACGTGTTTCTCACACAGAGCATGACTCACGTGGGCTTAGAGCAAGCACTGACAATGACATCACCTTGGGAAGCCTAGAGTGTAATCCCCACAAAACCTGAACTACGAGGTATTTGATCCTTTCCAAGGAAAGGTGTGTAGGAAGCCTCCACATGTTTTAATCCCACCACCCATTGGTCGCTCTGACCCCCTCCATGTCGGTTCACCAACACCTTGGGAGGCCTAGAGTGTAAGCCCAACACCACCTGAACTATGAGGAATTTGATCCTTTAAAGGGAAGGTACGTAGGAAGCCTCCACGAGGTTTAAACCCACCACCCATTGGTCCCTCCGACCCCCTTCACGTCGGTTCACCAACACCATAGGAAGCCTAGAGTGTAATCCCCACACCACCTAAACTGTGAGGTCTTTGATCCTTTCCAATGAAATGTACATAGGAAGCCTCTATGAGGTTTAAGGCCACCACCCATTGGTCTTTCTAAACCCCTTCACGTAGGTTCACCAACACCTTGGAAAACCTAGAGTGCAATCCCCACACCTCCCGAACTATGAGGACTTTGAACCTTGCCAAGGTAAGGTATGTAAGAAGCCTCCCTGAGGTTCAAGCCCACTACCCATTGGTTTCTCCGACCCCCTTCAAGTCGGTTCACCAACACCTGGGCTGCCTCATAGTGTAACACCCAAATTCCACTATAACCTGAACTATGAAGACTTTGTTCCTTGCCAAAGCAGGGTACGTAGGAAGCCTCCCTACGGTTCAAGCCTATTAACCATTGGTTGCTTCGACCCCCTTCATGTTGGTTCACCAACACCTTGGGCCACCTCAGAGCATAACCCCCAAATGACACTATAATCTGGAACTACGAGGTCATTGATCCTTTCCAAGGTGAGGTACATAAGAAGTATCAAAAAGGTTGAAACCCAACACTCGGTCACTCCGACAACCTTCACGTCGGTTCACCCCCGTCCTGCATGACGTTAAACTGTGAAACCCAATCCGTGGTAAGTCGTTGTTTCCCTAGTCAGCGGTAAGCTGTTGACATCCTTATCTAGCGGTAAGCTGTTGTGACCTCAATCAGCGATAAGCCATTCTGACCCTATTCCGTTGTAAGCAGTTGACATCCTTATCTAGCATTAAACCATTGTGAACCCATCCAGTGGTGAGGTGCTGTGTCCTCAATCATCGGTAATCCATTGTGACCCTATTCAGTTTTAAGATGTGGACATCCTTATCCACCGATAAGCCGTTATGACCTCAATCAGTGGTAATCCATTGTGACCCTATTCAGTAGTAAGCCACTGACATCTTTATCCTGGGATAAGCGTTTGTGAACCCATCCAACTCTAAGCCGTTGAAAATCCCAATCGGTGGTAAGCCACCATCAGATGAAATACATGGGCTTTAATTCCCTACCACATGGATATGTAGGAAGCCTCTTCAAGGATCAAGCTGGAAACTATCATCTTCCTCACGACGGTTCCATACCATTCACCACCCACTTCATTCAACTGCTCTATCATTCATCCTGATTCTTACCCACGCCTCCACATCCCAGTGGGATCATTCCACCTCATACCCCATCCCCCTTTACCACAATCGGGGAGCTTTCCACATGTTGGCCCCAACACCATTGTTCCATCCGAAGGTTACACACATCTAATCCACTCTAGTCAGTGTTCTGATTAGTCTGATCCATCTCCAATGGACAATAAACTTATGGCATACCCTGTGCTAAACATGGGAAGATGAGGAAAACCTCAAAACATGACTATGGAATATAATTCATCGCATTCAATGTGGGATGCCTCGGGCTTACACACCCTCAAGAAGCCCTATAATAAGGGGAAGAAACCCAGACGTTCCAGTGTCCAAATGTCTAGATATGACAGTGATGTCCAACATGACAACTCCCATGAACGAATGTTGCTGTCCTGACCAGACCCCATGGAATGTCCTGACAGAAGTAATGTTATTTAATTGTTTTCATGAAGATATGGAACCCGAAAGAGTTTCACGAAAAATGTCTCAAGTCTATAATGGAGACCCGGACTAGGTGACGAGTTCTGAGGAGGAATCCAAGGAAGGAAGAACCGACATCCCATCATCTCATTTTGATCAAGGAGTAGACGTCCATAAACAAACAATGCATGCCGCCCACCTTTGGAAATCAGGAATGTGGGGCAACAAAATCACACATTTTTTACTCATATACGGCCGCACGTGCCCCAGTGAAAGCATCCGAAACTTATACATTTTTGAATTTTTATGATTTCATTAACTCTATATGAATAGAATTAAATATATGTTTCTATTTCATAAAAATAATATTTTTAATTGGTTATGCCTTAATCTATATACACTTCATCTCTTAACACATGATTCATCATATATTGAAGTAATAAATTAACCGCTAAAATATTATCTAAAAATCAACAAAAAACATTTTATAAATGTCTATATTTCCAAAAAAAAAATTGATCCAACACTTTAGAAGGAATTTTAATGGATTTCCACAATGAAATTTTCATTAGACTTCAATCAACATGAAGTAGATCTACTTTTTTACATTCCAATCATGAGAATAACTTCATCATGTATCCTCTTAAAATATGTTAGTAACTAGAATCACCATATAAACTTATTGGATACATGAATTATTACTTATTATTTAACTAAGATACATGTTATGGGATATATTCCTTAAATCCAAAAGTTTTGTAAATACCACTTGTCAAAATTTCATTAATAACATCCAAGGTAGTCAGAACATGTCAAAATCAATCATTTCATAATCTTTATCTCCACATCAAGAAATTATAATAGGTTTTCATTCATCCAATCATATTTTTTCATAATAATTTAACGTTCCACTGAACAAATATTCTTTGAACCATTTAACATATGATCTCAAATCTATAACAAAAATGTAATGAAATAAAATCCTCATATATTTCGTAATTCTTATAACCTATTAATTGCTGATAAATTATTCACATGACATACTTATTGATTAGGAATATTAATCATTCATGTTCATCTATGTCAATATCATAACTTGATCATTATCCAATATCATCATCTAAAATTTATCCCTTAGACACCTAAGACATTGATTTCTGTAGTGTATCATCTTCTTACAGTTGATGAATAGTATATTAAAAACCATTTTCTCACTCATTCAGTCACAAGCATGGTAAAATTTTCTTCCACACATTTATTGAAATCCCATTCCTTTTAAACAAGTACCTGGGTGTTTCATTCAACAATTATCACATGTGAGAATGTAGTTATTTCCCTTCTTCCATTCATCCATATTTTTCTTTATCATTCCACTCATCTCTTTCATCACATCTGTGCTATATGATTTGAAGAATTTTTTATATATCTCATTACCACTCGATACTATTTGTTCTTATGATTAGAATACATGGGAATAAATTTCCCTTCGAAAATTTGTCTTATGACCATGAAATACATTATCCTTCTTACTTATTGGATCATGTGAATTGATAGAGTTTACATTCCTTCTGCTAGGTTCAATTTCATAATATTGGGATTCACTATATTAAACCATAAAATAATTTCTAATCACAAAGACAGTGTAAAAATTAACATAAATTGAAAATTTTGTGCATGTATAATTTCATAATTGCAAGCATGGTTTCTTAGGGGACATATTTACTTATAAATAATTTATAGTGGTTTTCAATGAAAATGTGAATTTTCCTAAATGTATCCCACATGAATGTCAAACCAGGTATGCAGTAAGGACTGCTGTCAAATAACAAGTTACCCCAGGGCAGGCACCAGACACCTTTTCAAAGTTTTTACTCCAAGGTACATCTGTCCCATAACCACATCCACATGGTGTATTTGGGAAGGGATATATTGCAAGGAATACCCACATAATAACTTACATACCAAAATTCAAGGATATTCTTGTAAAAATATCCTTAATGTCTATAAGAGTTTTAGACTCCCTAATATATGTTTTCTAAATTATGTTTCCAAGTTTTTAGCTCATATTTCACTTATACCAATGGCATTACCCTGACCCTAAACGCCTGAAGCTAGTGCATTATTTTTTTACATTGTCATGATTACAGGAAATCAAATACCAAAGGGCTAATCAGTTTAACATTCATAGAGAAACCGATTACATTCACAAAACCTATAATATATTGGGAAATAGGAAATAAAAACCTGATAAATAATAAAAAGAAATAAAAAACATCATTTAATTATCATTCAAAAATTTATTCTTCCTATCAAGGGAAAACGAAACATAGAAAGGGTGAGATTAGATGCTTAGTAAGGTTATGTAAAGTGGAATATATAATGCCTAAATGGAAATAAATCAACATGAAAAGGTAAATAACTGATAAGATATGAAATTAAAATAACTAGATCATAAAAATTAAATATAAACGGGTAATAAATTGAAACCAAATCCATGTAATCAATGATCTGAATCATTAACACATTCAACAATATATCGAATCAAAATTTCATAAATAAATAATAACTAAAACAACATGACTGAAGGATTAATTATTTGATGCCATGTTTCCAAGGTATACAGAACCATTACTTTAACTACCTTACACAATAAGGTTTAAATATCGAGTAACAACCCATCTATTTTGGATAACTATTTGGATCATGAGACTACTGAAGCATAAATAGGATTTCATTACATCATCCTAAACTCGTAGGGATTACCTTAAATGGTCCCCAATATGTGTCTTACCTATCCAAATCATTCCTACAATCAAATAATAAAATTAATTCACTAAAATCAACCTTATAATATAACCATATTGAATAATGAATATGGATTTATCAATATTTCCTTAGAAGAGGATAAGTTACAGCATGTGTTGTTGACATTAAAACATTCTTGAGGAAAAATAATCAATAACATTATAATATTTCCCCTAACACATTATAACATTTAAATATTAATTCCCTGTGCATTAAATGAAACATAAAATATAATGATAATATAGTGATTCAGGATATAACATGTCAAAGGGAATTACATAGAACATATAAAACTTAATTGGTTCACAATAAAAATAAGTGTCAATGGAATGTAAATTCAGATTAAATCCCATACCTTAACCTTAATTTTGTTGTGTATTTATTATACTTATGAATAATTGTTTAAAATATGTTTCTAACTTTTAATTAAAATTTATTAATTTTTATAATGTTATATATCATCTTCTTATAAAGTATTATTACCCATTGGATTATAATCCTTAACTGTTTTCACTATTTTGGGTGTTAATTACATAGTTTCTAAAGAATGTTTTGACTTGTTATTTGTTGTTCTCATTAATTAGATAATGGATTCATCATCTCCAAAATTTAAACTGTGAATTAATTATCATCTATATATATTTAGTAAATATCTTTTTTGAATATTCTATATCTTTTTGAGATAAAAAATGAAATGTATCATTCATGCAGATGGTGGGCCGTACATACACATGAACACTACATTCATTTATTTTTCATATTAAAAGAATGGAAAGTAATTGAAAAATATGTATTTAAATATTATTGTATCATATATATGTCATATTTCTTACATTTATTTATTAAAACCATCTTTTAAACATTCTTTGTATAATGAGAACGAATCCCATCTCATTGAGGGGGAGGTAGTCCACACTTCCACGAGCGATTTTATCATATTTAAGAAAGATGGAAATCATAACAGTATGTTATAAATAAAAATTTAAAAAGCATAAAGACAATATAAATATATTGTATATAAATTATTAATATATTTTAATTATACTGGCCACAATATGAGGTAGAAAAAGAAAGCTGAACAATCATTGTTTCGTGAGCCAGTAGTTATCCATACACAGAGAAAGTATTTTCTTATCCCGTTAGATTGGGGAATGTGTAAGTGTACGTATAAATCATTACATGAAAATATCATATTATATTTAAGATACTGGGGTTTTTATTTAATAATGTAATTAGAATATTATTGGGAGTGGAGAAGCAAATGAATGAAAATAGATCATTGGATAGCGTTAACTTAAAATTGGGTTACCCATATTGGTTTATAAAAATTGATTTACATGGAAATATTTCATGAAAAGGGGGGATTATAGGTATAGTGGAAAGATGTTGGAGACTATTTGGACATAGGTTTGAAGATCCAATGTTCCATGAGTGGTGTGAGGAATGGGTAGAGTTCTGGCCTTTTTATGGTGGATGGGGAGTGGCACTCATGTAAATACAAAATGTTACTAATTAATGAGAGGTATAACATAACTAATGTGAATAAATAATTGAAAAATAATGGATAAAAGTGGAATAATGGTCAATAAAAACACCCAGTACACAAAAATAAGTGCATTTTAATAATTTGGTTCATTAACATCTACGATTCCCCAATTTTCTCAATTTGGTTTTTTTAATGCATCTAGTTTACTAACATAATTAATTTTACCATTAAGACTAATATAAAGTGATATTCATTATAAAATATAGATATACTTAATTATTAATAAGATATAAGAATTATAAATAAAAATCTGATGTTTTTTGGAAATTAATTTTAAAACAAGTGCATGTGACGTGCTAAAACCCAACTTAAACTCGTACCGTGTTAACAATTTTTTTAAAATTTATGTGTCAATATGTTAATTATAATAGATAAATTGGCCAATTAATAGATCATATTTAAAATTTATAAAGCAATACAATTACTTTAATCAATATAGGAATTTTATTAGTTTTATATCAATAAATAAAATTTCATTTATCATAAAATGACAATAATGCCAATTTTAGCATTATTTGTTGAATTTTGATTTTAAAATAACAATATAATATTGTAATTAATATATATTATGTTTAAAAATGTGTGAAATGATAAATTCATCCAAAAAAATACATAAATTCAATAATTCAATCAGTCCAATTTACATTTAATAATTATGATATCATTTATTTTAGATAATTATTAACTAGATAATCACTACGTTGGGGTTTCATAAGCATTTTATGTAAATAAAACAACTCTAAAATTTATTGATATATTTTTATGATAATATTAACCAATTCATCATTCAGATGGTTAATTATAACCAAAATAATATTTTTTCTACACATCTCAATGTTTTATAAATGTTCTAGGTAAGGGATGTTCCATTTTTCCCTTTTCCATAAATAATATTTTATATAGGGAAATAGCATTTAGAAAATCCCTATAATAGATAAAATTATTTAAAATTGGGGATACAGTCTAATAGTTGAAATCTAATGGATTTTGGAAAATTGTACAAGTCTTTTTGGTCCTTAAGATTAAGGTTTAGTCCCTTATTATGCATATTTTTACATTATTCACCATAATTAATTTTAATCACTTTGAGTAATCAATTTGGTCAAAAATATAGTTGATCTTATTATACTATAAATATTGTACTTATTACAACCATTTATGTCCATTTTTTAAAATTCAAAACATAGAAGTCGGGAAATTATGATTAACTCTAATCCCACACATGTGGGGAGAAAGAAGGTTTTTAAATTAGATTCGTTCAAAAGTTCAATATGTTATTTAGAAAATTTTAATATATAAATGATTTTAATGAACTAAAATGGATTAATATTTTTATTATTTTTCATTTTTTACTTTAAAAACCAATGTAAAATTTAATTTAACTATAATTTTTATTTCAAAAAAGGCAGTTTTTAATTAAACTACATTATTTTTCACTATTCGTCAAAATATTAAAAAACTCAAAAAAATAAAATAAATTGACCGCAATATAATTTTGACATTACGAATTCAAAAATTAATCTTATTTTGAAAAATTATATTTATGAAATTTCCAAAATTTAATTTTATAATAGTTTCATCATTAAAAGGTAGTAAAACTCAGTCTTATATGTAACACATGCTAACTCAGTGTGGTATGTAGTGTAACATTAAAATGGCGTCGAATGTAAAGATGGAAAGATAATATATATTATAACAATAAAATATTGTAATGTCTTGGGGTTTTATTGTAGATCAGAGCTCATGATAAAAAACTATGAAAGTGGATTCAAAATAGATCATAAGGTACAGTAGAAGGCATGTTGTACTCTAGAAATAAAAAAGGAAGGAGGTAGGGTTAATAATTAATTAAAGGATAAATCATAACATTACCCAAGAAAAATATATGAATCTAGTTTGGGATCACAGTTAGCTAAACCATGCACCTATCATGTGAAATGCCTCTGTTAAAAACTACAAACATTTCGCAACACATAGAGCCTCTAAAGCACAAGTAGGGGAAATCATGCACCTTTTCTCACCCCATTGTCCATCCCAATATATAAACTAGAGTCCATGTAGTATGGGTAACATGGTTTCTTCTAAAAGTACTTCTTACTATATTTCTCCACCCGTTTGGGTTCTGATCTCTGAATAAGTGCGGACCCCCCCAAAACATTTGTAACCTCATAGTGAATCTGAATTAGGTATAAAAAGAATAAACATACAAAAATTAAATGTGTCTATACATTATAAAATAACTACGATATTATAGTCTTCCCCCATAAATGAACCCATCCTCAAGTTCACCTTTCATGGGAAGTGAAAAACTGTCTGAGGAACACATTGGCCACTAAGGACAAACATCGACCTCTTGCTCACACGCATCATCCAATATATGTTTATGCATCCATATAACCCATACTACAGGGATAGAATGTTCTATAAGATCCCTGGATCTCTATTCAATGATTTATATAATATACACCTCATAAGAAGCATCAAAATCAAACTCAACCTACTCAGGACAATATGTATGAGATGAGTCGACATGATACCTGAAGAGCCATAAAATGAGAAAGTCATCGTGCATGGAACTGTACCTTTGAGGTAGTAATAACTGATAACCATTATTCTAGACATTTTATAGAATCTCAATCCACCAGAAAAAGTGTGGTGAAAACTTAACTTTCCTCTGAATTAATTTATTCTGAAGTCTGGGTGATACCTACAGTAAAACACAATCCCCGAAAATGAATTCTAGAGTCTATTTGCGGTTATCTACATATGATTTCTACTTATAATGAACATTAGACATATGACTCCTGATACATGGTATCTAATTGGAAGTCTCTTGCTAATGATGAGGACCTAGTAGTACCACCTATCATACATCTGACAAGCACATGGGTAGAAATAATGATATAATATAAAATGGCTCAAAATATTCCTTCTAGATCATCTCCTAAATGATATAATTATATGATAACATGAAGAGAAAGATAAAATTTTCCCAAGAATCATTGAAATAAATGATGAATTCTCAAATAATTTCCTCCAATACATGTATCGTCTATTTTTATTGACAATTGGTTTGATGGTGAAACATTGTTCTCATAAGAACCTTTGTACCCATAGATTTTTATAACTTCTACCAAAACCATGATTCGAAATGAGTGTCCCAATATAAAATGATAATATGAGGGACCCAATGTAGTTGTACAATTTCAAAGACATACAGTCTTCCTAGATCATTATCTAAGAAAGTATCCCATGTGGGAAATATGTGGGGTACATTCAATAGTCTCTTAATGAAAACAAAAAATATCTCACTACCTCGAGGAAAGCTCGATACATCAACTACAAAGTCCATAAAAACATATCCACATTTCTATTCTGGGAATGTACGTAGTTATAAAAACACTACAAGTCTTTGGTTCTCCTCCTTCTCCCATGAACCTAGGGAACACCATGTAATAAATCATGTTTTCAAAATTTTAATCCCATGACACCAATACTGGTGTCACATATCCCGATAAATCATTGAGATTCCTGGATGACCTATCCAAAGATAAGCATGGGACTCTCTCTTAAGTTCTTCTCACATATCTATAGGTACACAAAAATATCCATGTATACATATGATGTAATATCTATCCACAAACCATTCTTGAGAATTTTGTTACTTGAAATAATCACATATATAATGAAACATTTAGAATCTAAAAATTTACTTCTCTTTAACCTCTCAAGTGGTAAAGAGGTAACATTCAATTCTATGAGATAAAACATCTCATGACTATCATGTAACACTATTTGTAGCTCATAGATGATTTCCATCATATATCATTCATCCTTAGCTTCTTGTATGTCATGTTCTTAAGTCTTCTGACTCAGTGCATGAGCAACCACATTTCCATTTACAAACATATAGGAAAGCTCAAAAATGAAGGACTTAAGATAATTGACCAATATTTATTGTTTGAGATTCAATTCTAGCTATGAATATATATATTTGAGTCTATTTTGGTCCTTAAACACCACAAAGTGCCCACCCATAAGATAGTGTCTCTGGAAACACAATCCCTAGACAAATATTTCTAGCTCAAGGGTGTGCATCTGATAATTTATCTAATGCGGACTGAACATATGAGATTCGTAGATGAGGACTCCATCTTCTTGCATCATCAATACACCTAGCACAGTGCCAGACGTATCACGAAACACTGAATAGCCTCATTCATACACATTCAAAATCATAATAGGATTAAAGACAATCCGTATTTTCAACTCATGAATGGATTTATCACACTATTCTAACCACATGAACTTGAAAAACTTCATTTTAGGATAAGTAAAATGTTCATCAATCCATAATAAGTCATTTTTTAATGTCTATAATATCTATCTAGGCCCAATAAGCATCATATATCCAACATGTTCTTGGGAATCTCCAAGGAAACCATAGTACTTACCTTCTTTGGGTCAACTGATACTCTTGATTCAGATAAACTATGTCCAAATATGTGAACATTGTTGACCAAGAAGTATCACTTAGAAAGAATGGAATAAATTTGATACTCTCTAATTGTATTCAAATTGTTTTCAAGTTTCACAGAATTTTAATTAAGAGTTTTAGAATACACTAAAACTTCATCCACAAGTACTACATCAAATGAATTCAAATAAGGGTTTAACAACATATTCATAAAATAAATGAAATTAGTATGTATATTCCTAATAAAAAATAGAATAATAAGATACCCACATAGGCCACTGCTAATACAGAATGTTTTACAACTGATATCCTGATTCGCACAAGATGATTGTAAGATCTATAGTCGATATTCAAGAATTCCCTTGCTCTATGGAGCTGTTCAAAGAGATAATCTATATGAGGAATTGGATACCATTTCATGACTATATGCTATTCCAGCTATCTCTTGGACTCTTGGAGCTTAATCGGTTCCATCCAATATGGAGGGATGAATACTGAAGATGCTCCTAGAAAGATCCCAGTTGTAAACTGTACCTCCATCTCACGATCAAACTATAAAAAATATTCAATAAAGGAACCTATAAATAATCTAATAAAAGAGTAAAATATGACAGATTTAATCCATGTTATTCCATGAAGAGACTACCAATCATGAAAATCACTTCACATATTCCATGATGTATGATCCTACTATATGAGTTTGGACATCCCCTAACCCTTTAATATATATCTTATACACTTTATTGATGTAAATGATACCCTGGGGAGATAACAGCCTACATAGGCATGATATGAGACTACCCAATCCATCCGCAGAGTGACATAAAATCCAGTAATCACACAAAAAAAGAGACCACCTAAAAAGGGGTAATAGCCTGTCTAATGGGGATAATACCTGTATTAACATATTTATTCCAAATATACTTTCAAATGTTCATCTTGGGGTATTAACCCATAATAATATTGAACTTCCTTCCAGTGACCATCCATGATAGATACAAAGATGAAGGAGTGTGAAGCACCTGAATCAAAAAAAGAATATTCTATAATAAAGACTACTAGAATAGTACATCCTACAATTGATGGTCATACACACTTATCCTTGGGAAAAGGATATATAGAATGAAATTGATCTGATCCACAACCATGTACTACAGCTTGACTACCCTATGTATCACTGCTCTATCAGTGCTACAGATTAAAATTCTGGATACCATTGTTAGGGAATCCTCCATATCGAGTCCTTTAAGTGCCACTACAAACCCTAGCCTTACAAGATTTAAAATACCAATCCCCAAAGGTTGCTCTAGTGTGGATCATATTCAACTAGAAGACGATATAATGTTCTATTAAAATATTTAATTATTCCCTATACGGTTTCAAGCATGACACATCATCAATCCTCTATCACATCAATGCTTTAGATACCCCTCCCATCCACAATGATGGAATTAAATGGTGATGCAAGTGAAACTACTCTGAAAACCACTACTCTAATCTAAAACCATGAAGTAATGTTTCCTTAAACGAGAATAACTATTGTCCTAACTCGACAATGATCCTCTATACATGGTACCATCAATTTCTATCATGTTTTTCCATGTGATAAGATCCCAATTGTAATTTTCAGAGAATATAGGTAGGAGTTAGACATTAATCTAAGTACAATTGCTATAGTAGATCCCATTCTTGAAATGTAATACATGAGACTTCTCATCAATGGATAAAAGTTGTGAATAGAATTCAACTCTAAAAAAAGGACATGAATAATACATAACTGAAATAACACCCTACTCCAAAATCATGAGCTCTTTGGCTTGTTCTTCTCTCATCTTATAAGGAATGAAGTGATCATATAAGGTAGTTATGAAATTATCCAATACAATGAAATATGGGAGTACATCCTAGTTAGTGATATCACCTCAGTGCTAGGCCTAATCACATAACATATAAGTAGAAATGTTTACCCTCTACTCTGGAGGGGTATCCATTTTCACAAAAACTGATTAGGGGACCTCTAGCTTAGACTCAGTAGCCTATGGACCACCATCCCCCGAGTAGGTGGGAGGATGATGCTGCTAGAACTCTCGTGTTAGATCATCCCTTGTAGTTTAAAATCGTTGAGCACCCTACATAGAGTACATCAGACATAGGAAACTGTCATGAACATCAATTTTAATTCCCAGATATGTTATATAAGGTCGTTTCTCAAGTTTCACTCTCAGTGGTAAGAGTTGAGGCTTAACGCACACCACGTCTAGAGAATGATCATTCTAACCCTCCTAGTACATGAGATGAGGGAATCATGGCCTCATAAGTCAAAATATTCCATGAACACACATCGTGTCATGATTGAACCATATAGATACACTAGTAGATGGAAAATATAATAATAGTAGATAACTTCCCAAGGTATACTACCCCAAGTACCCTCTTAGAAAGAAAAATTGTGTTAATTTTTTATGATTAAATTAACATGGTTCTAGTAGATGAGTGATCAACTGTACCATGCCTCTTCATTTACTGAAAAAAAAAATTCATTTTATAGGTACTGATTTTCAATTTATGTTTCCATTTAATTATATAGATATATCATGGTTTGATTAAAATTTATTTTCATTCCATGTAAATACAGTGTCGTACACTTTATCACAGAAAGATACACCCATTTATCTTTTAACTGAACGTCATCTACTTTTGATCTTAGAATTTAGTGCATTATATACCATAGGATGAGTCAGTAAACTACCCATTGAAATCCATGGGGGACCATAAACCACAAGAATTTAAAATTACAATCAATAAATAAAAACATAAGAGTATAATAGACATAATATAACATCAATTAAATCACTCAACAAAAATAAGAAAAAATAGGAAAATGAAAGTAGTGAAATAACTGTATAATTGATGTGAATTATTGGTGCATGTGATGATGCATATAATAATGATCCTTATCCTCATACCACCAAGCCATGGATGAAACAAAAAAATCCATAAAAATAATAATAATAACCATTACTATTCATGTGTTTCACCCAATAGTTAAAGGATATGAATTGTAATAGAAAAAATATCGAAAAATAAATATATTTCCAGAAAACTAAAATTTAACCCAAACATGGGTTAGCTTCACCCAAACACAACATATAACCACCATAAAAAGTGTTTTTAATCATTAGTCTATTTTCTCCATATAATAACATATGAACATTAATTTCATGACACAAATTTCTCACATCCTCGACTGAGGTGAAACTTGAAAGTTCCATGAGCTCGGTTGGACACAAGGACTCTAGAAAATCTCGGAAGATTCTATAGGCCACTAACTTGAAGAAATGGCCATGAGTGTGTCTGTGGGGGATAATATGACCATATTATTATAGTTCATCATATCCTATAAATATTATAATAGGTAAATAGTGGATGTATTAAGATTAAAAGATAACACAACTGAAGCAGCCACTATAGACAATGGATTGGTAACGCACCATAGTGGAACCCAAAAATAATAATAAACAACTGATGAAACTGATCATAAAACTCAAAATATAATGTTTATTTCTATCATGTGTCTATAATACTAGAAAATAGATATACATGGAAGTATGAAATTCATTCTATACAAAATAAGAAAAAAGATTCCAAAAACTATCCAAGCATCCTAGGATCCATCTCAGTCATCTACAACCAAGCTCTGTCCTAATGAAAGAATGAAATATTAGGTGTCTATAGAAGGATTATTCCCATTTTCTAAACCTGAACACATATAGTCTTTGTAGGTAACAATGGTGGCCCAGAAAGGGTGTGATAGAAATCTCAATATGACAGTACCCCTAAAATCTATAACATCAAATCCGTGTAATATAAAAAATAACACAATGCATGAGTTCCAATATTAAAGTAAATTAGTACAGTAATATAAATAAGTAGTACCTAGATCAACCATATCTGGTATCTGAAAATATAATGATTTATTTAAATAATTATGTTTAAGATTATATAGTTAGTAATTTGAGGTATAACTGTCATTAAAATCATGTCATGACGATGATAATAATAATAATAAAGGGTATAATGTATAATAAGGAATCCATGATGATAATAATAGCGAAAAAGGATTAATGGTAATAATCATAGAATCCAAGACCTCAGGGATTGAAATAACCTGGATCTTCTTTGTAGGTATGGATCTTGTTTTTGGGTGTTTTTGAGAAAAGGGGGAGTTTGTGAAAAATACATATGTACATTCCATGTACTTAAGAGTACATGCTGTGTACCTGGTTATCATGGGAAGCCTCATACTGGCCATGAAACAGACGAGTGTTTGGCCATGTGAGGTGACCTAGAGGCCGCCTAAAGTGGGGGGCAGTTATGGATTTTACACAGAGTGTAAATTAAATGAACATTCCATATACATTTCCTTTTATTTGATTTTTCAATCTTGGATCACAATTAATCCCCAAAATAGTCTTCTTACAACTCCTTCTCATCCAAGAGTGACTGGGAGAAACGATTCCTATCCGAGCCACCGATCCGTCATCTGTTCTTTGAATCCAACACCATCAGTTGTGTTGGAATACCCTTGATGAATTCTCCCTTATTCTAGAGCCTCACCTAATGATTTTTATTCTTTCGCAAGATCTTTGAGGTTGAGAATTTTTTGCTGTTTTGTAGATCTACAACATTCTAGGTTTATTAAAATGTTGAGTTTCAACAATATTGATTATAGAACATCGTGGTAGGTGGTTTGTAATTTTCCATAGTTGTCTTTGTATTATATGTTAAAAAAGTTCCGAATACCCCAGTTTAGGGTTTTACATGTTTTTGATATTTTAACCCTGTTTGATGCCTGCTATGTTTTGTTTTCATGAAAACGTTTTTGGTTATGATATTGTTTTATTACCTTATTTATGGATGTGTTTTACCATTCTTGTTTTATATTAGTCATTGGTTCTGGAACAACCTATTAGGCTGTTTTGTTTCCATTCCTAGTGTTGTTATGATAGAGTTGATATAATAAGACATGCTTCTGATATGCATTGTAGAAACTTTCCCTTGTAGTAGATGAGATTTAATTGTCTGCTGGATATTTTTTGTGCATGGTTCATTTACATTGGGCTGTGAGAACTTGGTATAGTTGAACCATATGGGGAATTGACATTGAGGGATTCCCCAGAGTGTCTGTTATACTTTCCACATTGCGAGACCATAGGGGGGATGGACATCGAGTGATCCCTTAGAGTTTCAAATTATCCAATTACGAGAACCCAAGGGTAATGGACATTGAGTTCTTCCACATAGAGTCTATAGTATACCGTTAAAACCTCACACAATGAATTGACAGTGAGTGATTCCTCAGAGAGTCTTTGTCTTTGTGAAATTAGATGAGTTAGACTGTAAGAAAATTCCCAATGATATTCTAGTGAATTTGGTTGATTAATTAATAAATGTAAATAAATGTTATTTGAATTGTAGGATTGTTTAATTTTGAGTATATCGTTGTTTGTTACATCATTTTTCATATTAACTACTATATATATTCACTAACAGTTGGGTACAAATATCTGGGTAGTTTCCTACTGGGTTCCATCTAACACCATGTTTGGGTCATGCTTTTGGGCCCAAAATGATTATATGGTTGCAGGTATAGATAAGGGAAATCACCCTTTATCATCAAGTTCTTGATTACTATGGACCTAGAGAACATGAGACCAAGATGAGGATTGAGATACTAATATATTTTACTTGTTTTCTTCATACATTGGTTTAGCACTTTATTTTCCATCATTGTGACTTGTTTGGATGCTTTCCTAGACAAGTGTGACTTGCATCATTTATATATTTTCTCCAGTTGTTTATTTACTTTCACTCTTCTGCAGTTTACTTGATGTATGGTATTTAGGCTTCAATTGTAGTATATTATAGTTTTTACATGGAGTTTCTCTGCCAATGAGGGCATTGTTTCCCCACCATCATACCCAAGGCCCTCGATGCTAGTCGACAACCTGTGAAATTTGTGGAAATGCTTTTGAGGCCATGTGACCAAACAAGTAAGAGGCACCACTGGGCGGCACCAGGAACCAGAATGTCACAAAGTGGTATCATAGGATTATTTTCTTATTTGAAATAATGTTTGGATCCTATAGATAGTGGTAGGAAGGAATAGTTAGTTCTTAATAAGATGTGACCGAGAGTAGCTAACCCATGTACCAGGAAAATTCAATATGCATCGACTATTTCAATTTTCTGGTTTTGAAATTGTTACAGTTGATTTTATTTCACCGTTGGGTGATTAACATGTTTTGTGATGTTACCTTTTATATAATTGAGGTTCTATTTCTATTTCAACCTGATGAGATGAGGGTATTCCATCTTATGCATCATATAGAATCTTACTTGAGATCACATGTCATGCCATTTTGGGTGCATTCTTGATTGCATGTTGTTGTGATAGATGTTGTGCTAGGTATGCATGTTATTGTTATAAGAAACCTAATATTTGATTGGGTATTTCTAATATTTAATGTTTCATTTTAATGGGCACCAAACATTGGTCCTTGAGGTGTTATGGTCCCTCATGGATTGAAATTTTATGGATCATGTGATTTAATTCGCTATTATAATTTGTGATATACATGAATATGATTCCAAGATTTGATTTGTGGGGAGTATAGGCCCCCAAATATCATAATTTGGAACATTAATGTTGGTTTCATTGTTTTTATGGGGTTCCAAATTAGTTTATGTGGATTATTGTCTGGAAAGACCCAGAATACACGGTCTGTAATGATGAATACAAGCCATGTATCCTTTTTCTCAGGAATGAACATCTTTTCAGAAATACATGTCATGTAATATATGTGCACACCATGTTGTCCATTAAAATGTGACTGGCTATGTGGGTAGATACATGAGGTTGGGAAGTGGTTAGTGGCACATATCATGTACTTGGAGTACAGGTCGTGTTTTAAGGACCGTGTATCCTACCGTGAGACTAATGACACGGGTGGTTAAAACATAAGTAGCACACACTGTGTCAAGGGAGAACACATCGTGCTATAGACACCATGTATCTGGCCGTGTGACTAGTGAAAAAGGTTAGTGAAATATTTTTAGTACACACCGTGTCTAGCATAAACACACCGTGTAGTTTTGTTCTAAGAGAACCGTGTGGTTTAGCTGTGTAGAGGAACTCAGGTAGGGGGAATGATTCAAGTACACTTCATGTCAAAGTATAACATTCCATTAATATGGGGTGTTACACGACTAGGGTTGGAAGAAGTACACACTCATGTTATGGCTTAAGGTAACTGGACGTGTAGGGGTTATACATGATATGTATCCATGTTTTATAAAACAAGAATGATTTATTTATCATTTTCATTTCCTTAAACTCTATGTTTCAATCCTTGATAATAATGAATTGTGGTGAGCGCTTGACCCTATAGATACATTCCACCAAGTCAACCTCTGGTTGTATGCTAGATACATAGAAACGATCAGACATCAGACATGGATGATCATGGACTACTAGAAGATCCTCCCATCATGTATGTCTTGGAACCATCCGTCATTCCGGATACAGGTGTCGATGCACAGTTCTGATAAGGATTCATGAGGTTTATGCATACCTTCTAGGGAGAACCTCATCCTACCCTATCTATGGAAGAGTTTACATTGGGTTTTCAGTAGCTGTATCATCCACATCTCTCTTTGGATGGAGTACCTCAGGATTCTTAGTCATGGTAAGAAGTCATGTTGTCTTTCATTGAGAATCTCGAGACTCCTCCAGAGAGGAGGGTGAATCTTTCAAAGTAAATGATTCAGGACTATTCCAAGAGATGGTGGGATGTGATATCATAGGCGAGATTCTAGTGGGTTATGGCTTGGGATGTGTTCCAGCGGACCTTCTATGACTACTTTTACCTGAATAATTTGAGTGATAAACAAGCATGATAGTTCATGAGTTTGCCGTAGGTTACTCTTCTTGTTATGTAGTATTCTTATCGCTTAATAGATATAAACCACTTCAAACACATTCTAGGGGAGATGAGTTATTTCTGGCCAGAATATTTGAGGATATTCTCAGACCTGACATCTTATCTCAGGTGAAAATCGTTTGGTTGACTTACAAAACATCAATAGTTAACCAGCTTCTGATCAAAGATCACATCCTAAGAGATTCCAAAGCTATGAGCCAATGTGGATTGACTTATAGAGTTTGTATTCCTTCGTCTAATAGTAGAAAGCGTTGTAGGGAGTCTATGCATGGAGATCCGAGTAGGCATGAAACTTATTCAGGTAGCTAGGTGGTATGATACCAGTGCGGGAAGAGTGGGCATGTGAGTCTACATTTACCAAGAGACCCAATTGAGTGTCAAACTTCCAGTAAGATGGTCCATCTTCAGCATTTATATCAATTATTCTCACCATTAGGTGGTGATAGGGGGTTTTCAATGACTCCACATTTATGAGCAACACCACCCATTTCTCATTAGTCAGGGAATGAGAATTTGTCTGGAAATTCAAGCCGATGTGGTGGTCATGGATGCATTGTTCAGACTCAGGGTTTTCAATAGTCATAGGGTGGATCATCTCAAGGAACACATACAGCTTCACATGGTTTCAGTGTAGGTCAGGTTTTTGCACTGGAGAAGACCAAGAATGAGGAGTATCCCGGACCCTCTACAGTTAGAGGTACGATTTCCATTTCCATGGTTTTAGATTCTTTTTTTGATATAGGGGATTCCCATAGCATTATATCTATTTCTATTAGAGAGAGCCTTGGACTTTGTATCTTTACATTTACTGATATATTGAAGTTGGAAGCTCTGTTGGGGACTAAAATGACTAGTGTATATTAGTTCAAGGAGTTACCTCTTGATATTGGTTAATTCCACTTCATATGGGACCATTATGTCTTATAGATGATGGTCTATGAATTCATTCTCTGAATGAACTCATTAGTTCCCTTCCAAGTCATTGTCGATTTCTATCATTGTAGGGAAAGTTTCACGTCACCAAATGCTAGATTGTTTCTCTATAAGGGAGAGTGGGATTTCCTAGCGAGTAGAGATTGACCCGAGCATCAAAGGCTGAGAGGAATTGCTACCCTGATTACTAGTTTGTATCTGGATGACCAAGGGACTTCATAGATGAACATTCCTCCAGTGGTGGATCATTTCTAGGATGAAATTACAGATGAATTTTTCAGTTTACCTCTAGAGAGAGGTTGATTTCTCTATTGATCTTGTTCCAGGAGAGGCAATGGTGTCCATTCCTCATTATAGGATGGATACACCAGAGTTACATGAGCTTAGGAAGTTGTTAAAGGTGTTCCATGTAGCAGGTTTCATTCGACCCAGTACATCTCCTTGGGGTTCGGTTGTCCTATTTGCGATGAAGGAAAACATTTCCCTCAGACTCTGTGTGGATTATTGGAAGATGAACCAGTTGACAGTCAAGAAATGATATCTCATTTTGAGGATTGATGATCTCTTTGATTAGTTTTTAGGAGCCCAGGTGTTCTCGAATTTTGACTTAAGATCTATTTATCATCAATTTCTCTTTAGAAAATCAGATATACATATTACATTATTTCAGAGCAGGTATTGTCTCTATGATTATTTGGTAAGTCCGTTCAGTCTCACAAACACACCTGCAATTTTTATGGCATTGATTAACTCAGTTTTCCACCCATACATGGACTCCATTATGGTGGTTTTTGTGGACGATATCTTTGTGTACTCTCACACTTGAGATGACTATGATACCCATATTGAGTTCATTTTGAGTACACTAAGAGAGAATCAATTATATGATAAGCTCAAAAAATGAAACTTTTGGATGGAACAAATTCACTTCTTGGGTCATGTTATCTCAGAAACAGGAGTATCAGTAGATCGATAGAATGTGAGAGTAGTAGTTTCCTAGGAGAAGCCGAAGAATGCCTTTGAGTTATGGACTTTCCCAGGTCTGGCAGGTTACTACATGAGTTTTACACAGTTCCCTTTATGCTTAGCAGTGTTACTGACTTGCCTAAATGGGAATGGTGTGAAGTACCTAAGGATAGATTCCTCTGATTTAGACTTTCAGGAGCTGAAAATCATTTAGACTTCAGCACAGATACATGTTTTTCCCAATCCTAGAAAGGTTTATATTGTTTACTATGATACATCAGGTATTGGGATGGGAACAATGCTTATGTCGGGGGACGTGTTTTTCATATGGGTCTCAATAGTTGAGGCCTCATGACTGGAATTAGTAGATGCATGATCTCGAGTTGGATGTCGTTGTTCATGCCTTGAAATGTTGGAGACATTACCTTTTGAGAGAGAATTTTTTGGTGTACACTGGCCACAAAAGTCTGAAGTATATTTTTACCCACCACGACCTTAACATGAGACATTGAAATGTGGTTTGAGTACCTTCAGTCCATTGATATTGAGCTTGGAAACATGCTAGGGAAAGGAAATGTAGTGGCTAATGAGTTGAGAAGGAGGACTCAGATACATACAGTTCAGGATGCCACCACTAAGTGGCGTCTTATGGAATAATTCTCTAATATGTATTTGAATATGTACAACAGATAGGGGAAGACATTGTATTCTTCTATATCTGTTACCTCTACTATACTTGATCGGGTGCGCATGAGCAATCTATCATATTCTGAAGGCCTAATTATATGAGAGAGTGTGTCAGGAGAGGACCCTATTCCTAGATGGATCATAGGCGATGATGAGATATTGTGATTCAATGGACACATATGGGTGTCATCAGACATATGCGAAGAGTTCATGTAGGATTTTAATTCCCCATTTTAGGGATTTCATTCTAGCATCACCAAGATGTATCTAGATTTACACAGTTAGTATTGGTGGCCAGGTATGTACAGAGATGTTACTGGTTTTGTTATAAGATGTTCCACATGTTAGCAGGTGAAGGCAGAGAATTAGTGACTTGTGGGGATTTTATGGATTTTACCCATTACTGAGTTGAAGTGGATTGATGTCATGATGGATTTTTTTTATTGGGTTAACAAGATCACCTCGAGGGAATGATGCATCTAGGTTTTTAATTCATAGTCTCATGAAGGTTTAACACTTTCTACCAATCAAGGATACCTTCAGTGTTGATAAGCTGGGAACGTTGTACATCTGCGATATTATACGTATAGATGGGGTTCCACATTCCATCATTTCAGACAGGGACACCCGTTTTTATTCATGGGCCGGGAAGGGACTACAAAGGGCTTTGGGTACATAGGTTCTTCTGAGTAATCCATACTATCTATAGGTAGATGTCCATTCAAATCATATGATTCATGTTCTAGAGGACATGCTTTGAGAATGTTTCTATGATTTTTAGGGTTCTTGGGAGAATAAAATACCTATGGTAGAGTTTTCTTACAATAATAGATTTCATGTGACTATTCTGGTCGCACTTTATGAGGCTTTGTACATTAGGTGATGCCAATCACCCCTATGTTGGATGGAAGCAGGAGAGACAACTATATTTGGCCCTCGTCTTGCTCAGGAGACCATAGAGCTTGTGGAGTTGATTTAGAAGAGGATAGATTCTACATAGTCACAAAATAAGTGTTATGATGATTGACAAAGACATCCTCTAGGGTTCGAGGATGAAGATCGGGTTTTCTTAAATGTCACACTGATGATGGGATAGATGTAGATTAGTAGATAGTGAATGCTTTCACCAAGATACATCGGGGCTTTTGAGGGTTTTTAGAGAGCTAATCTGGTTGAATATCGATTGTAGTTACCTCATACGTACGATACTACGCATGACGTCTTCCACATTTCTCAGCTAGAAAGTTACTTCTCAGGCATGTCTCATGTTTTTCAACATGAAGAGGTTGAGTTGGAGGTGGACCAGTCATTCAAGGAGAATCCTATCCGGATTATTGTTCACATTGTGAAAGTTCTCTAGGGTCAGTCTGTTCCACTGGTAAGGGTGTTGTGGGGGCACATGAGTCTACAAGAATAGACATGGGGGAGGGTGACCGATGTGCAATCGTTGTGGCCGAAGCTGTTCGAGGACTATTCTACGCCACCTTGTTATGGAAATTCAGGGAATAATTTTTTTAAGGGGTATGTTTTTAGGAACCCGGATCTTCTTTTCAGGTATTGGTCTTGTTTTTGGGTGTTTTTGATAAAAATGGGTGTTTTTGGGAAAATCATAAGTACACGCCATGTACTTAAGAGTACATGTCGTTTACATAGTTTCCGTGGGTAGCCATGTACTGGCTGTGTAATGACAGAGTACATGTCCATATGAGTTGACCTTGAGACCACTTAAGGTGGGGGAAGTTATGGAATGTAAATGGCATGTACATTAAATGAACTCGTTGTGTACTTTTCCTATTATTCGATAGGTCAGACAAGGGTCATGTATAATTCTATGAATCATCTTCTTCTAACTCTGTCTCATCCAAGAGTGACTGGGAGTGATGATTATTCTCTATGACACCGATCCATTGTCCATTTTCTGTGTTAAACACTTTTGGTTGCGTTGGAATCCCATTGGTGAGTTCTTCATTCTTAGAGATCCTCTCCTTCTAATTTCTATTCTTTTTTGTGATATTTTTGGTTGATTGTTTTTGACATTTTTTAGATCTATGAAGTTCAAGGCTGATTCAATGAATGATGTTCAACTAAATCAATCCTAAGATGATGAGGTAGGTGGTTTGATCCTTTCTGTGGTTGTCATTCGATTATATGTGAAAAAATATCTGAATACCGTATTATAGGGTATTGTGTGTTTTTTATATTTAACATAGTTTGATTCCATCTATGTTTTGTTTTACTGAGAAGAGTTTTTTTATGATTTAGGTTTATTACCATGATTATGTATGTGTTTGCCCATGAATGTTTGATATTAGCCATTGGGTCTAGAACTTCCAGTTAAGATATTTTGTTTCCATTCCTAGTGATGTTAGTATGGATTCGATATTATAAGACATGCTTGTGATATGAATTGTAGCTACTTAGCCTTATAGTAGATGAGATTACATTGGCTTCGGGATATATTTTGTGCATTATTGTATTAAATAGGGCTATGAGAACCTAGTGTAGTTATACCATAAGAGGAATTAACATTGATGGCTTCCCTAGAGTGTTTGTTATACTTATCACATTGTGAGACCATAGGGGGGATGGATATAGAGTTCTCCCTGAGACTGTCTACAGAATACCATTACGAGACTACATGGGGAATGGAGGATGAGTGATTCCAAGGAGAGTATATAGAATACCCTTAAAAGACCATTGGAGGAATTGATGGTGAGTGCTTCCTTATAGATTCTATGTCTTTGTGAAACAATAGGTGTTAAACTGTGAAAACCTTACCGGAGGGTTCCTTGTGAATTTGGATTATTAATTAATAAATGAAAATAAATTTGATTCGAATTTTAGGATTGTTTAATTTTGAGTTTTTCCTTGTTTATTACTTCAATTTTTATACTACATGCTTTACATATTCCTTAATATTTTGGTATAGATAAATGGGTGGTTGCCTATAAGGATTTTTCTCACACCATGTTTGGGTCATGATTTTGGGCCCAAATAGATTATATGGTTGTAGGTATAGATAAGGGAAATAACCCTTCATCGTCAAGTTCTTGATTGATGTGGAGCTGGAGAGCATGTGAAAATGATAAGATTAGAGATGCTGCATGAGTTTACTAGTTTTAATCGTACTTTTGTTTAGCACTGTATTTTCCACCATTGTGACTTGTTTGGCTTATTTCCTAGACATGTGTGACATGAATCATTTATATATGTGCTCCAGATGTTTATTTAACTTTAATATACTATTGTTTACTTTTTTTTATGGTATTACTTATTTTTTTATTACATATTATTGTTATTCTATCACATTACCCTACTAATAAGGGAATAGTTTCCCCCTATCACACCCATTGTCCTCCTTTCTAGTCGACAGCAATGGAGTTTGGGGAAATGTTCTTGAGGCCATGTGACCAACCTGGTATGGGAAACCTTTGGGCGGCACCTGGAACTGAGATGTTATTGGGGCCAAGACAACATAGTGATAATCTATAGCCTTCTGAAAGTGTTCTTCTGAAATCCGTGGGTAATTTCACAATGCGTTATACCATAATATAATTCTTACCGAGTCCAAGGAATACAACCAAGGTAAAATGGAAAGAGTAATTAATAAGACTAGGGGTTTAATGAAGGTGAATTATGTATATAGATGTCATGCCGAATCAATGGACTTTATCCAATGTTTCTTATAATGATGATGGAGTGATCCTACGTTGTCATTCTGGGAATCCATTAGTAGAAAAGGTTCGGGTTCCAAGTTTGATATCAACCATAGAAACTAGAATCCCAGAATCAGAATGGTGTCTACATGTACCCAAGTCATTACATCAATAATCCAAGGATGTCACATGTTTAAAAACTTCTATAAAGATTTCATTGTTTATATGAAATAGGATCCTTTTAGGAAACTCACACTATAAACTAGTCCATGTAATAGTTATAATTTTTATTATGTCAGTTGGTTTATGCTTCTACCTTTTATTAGCGGGACAAGGATAAGAGACATGAAACCATTTTTACATTAATAACATAATTAATTAAATTTGTTCACTTTCTTTCCTTCAAAAAACATGGAATAATTTGGTATACAAATTCAAATATTTGATTAATTATAATATAATCATTCCCATTGATATATATATATTTAGATGTACTTGTCAATTAAAATTTAGATTCATGAATTAATTGAACCACATAATGTATAATGGTCAAGTGAAATTATCATATTCAATGGATATAAATTATGTTTCGAAATTCACTATATTAATAAAGGGGATACCAGTAATAGGGTGAACCCATAGAACACCTGAACGGTGGAGTAGATGAACATAAAGAACCACTCAAGGCATAATTATGGAAACACACTTCTTGGGGTGGTCAGAGATGAGGACATAACCTCTAATGATGGATAACATATAAAAATGAGATATTATAATATGATTCTAATGACTATAAGAAATGGGAATTAATTTAGTAGGCCACACGTGAGTAAATCAGTTTGAAAAAAATATGAATATTTATAAAATAACAACAATAGAGTCATGAGACATAGAACACCTACCCTATGCTCATACAACTATCCTCATCGAGTATTAGACTCTATTTTGTCCAAGATTGAATGAAATATAAATAACAACTCAACACTGTTAAAAAAGGGAATATGATCTAGAACCTAAATAGTGTAACTATGGGAAATAATAATAAAGAACAAATTAAACTAATCAAGTTCATAATAATGCACATCCAACGTGATGAAGAATGATTGAATTAGACACTTGATCAAAGATCGGGATAGAAAACAATGAAAGGAGATTCAAAAGATCTTAAGGGGATTTGAGAAGGAGTTTTGTACACTAGAATGAAAAAAATAGAAAATAGTTAGGGTTAATAATTAATTTACAGTAAAATTGTAATTTTACACAAGAAAAATATCAGTGTACGGGTTGGATGAACAGTTGTCCAAACTGTGCACCAACAATACAATATTCCTTTGTTAAAAACAATATACATTTCACATGGGCATGAAAAAACTTGATCATGGGTTGGGAAATATTTGAACCTTTATTAAACCAAAATTCTATCCCCACATGGTTATTATTGACTGTGTGGGATGGGTCATATGGTTTCTAAAAACCATGCGACCTCATGATTCTCTATATTAACTAAGGTTCAGAGCTCTGAATAATCCCATGATACCCTTTAAACAAATTTAACTTTCTTAAAGAACCATATTAGGTCAAAATCAAATAATTGGAAAAAACATTAAATTATCTGTGACTGATACAAAAATTGATTTCTTACACATAAGAAAATAAATAATACAAGATAACCGTAATGACTACAAAATTAATCATGAAAGTTATTTTCCATACATTCTTTGGTCAAACTGATCGTAATCCATCAAGATATGGAATATAGATGGTATCACTACATAATATGCCTATAAGATTATAGGTAAAATAACTTTTTTGGTTATTGATTAATAGTATTACCATAAAAATCAGTAAAGCATTCTTGAGGTGCATACACTAATAAATTGGAGAATAACATTTAAAAACAAAAAATTTCAAGAATATTTAAAAAAAATAAATTGTCGAAAGGGAAACTATAAAGATATAAAGGATGGTTTAAAATAATTATTGTTCATAATGGGAGTAATGTTCCATTCTTGATGTTCATGTTAAAACAAATAGTCTTTTTACATTATTCTAAGAAAAGTCAAAAAGTGACTTGTTCATAAAATTATGGGAAGATTCCTTTTAAGAAAATTAAAAAAAATATTATCATTGGTAGAAACATATTTGAAAAATCATAGTTTAAAATTAAAAATATTCTTTAAAACATTTTCATAATCATGGATGTGGAAAAAAATGAATTTTTTTATGAAAAGAGAAATAATGTTTGATTTTATTAAAAACATTTCGTCAATAATTTTAATTTCCAAATATTAAATAATGGTAATATTACATTAAATTTTCCTAAATAAATAGAGGAGAAGAAAATTAATATGGTTTATTAGTCAATGATAAAATAATTTCATTTAATGTAAATTCAAGCATAATTAACCCTGATTAAAATGATATTGAATCATAAACAATTACCATTTTGGTATCTTTTGAATTATAACAACTATAAAAGAAATAAATTTTAATGAAACATTAAATTAAATAATATAAATAAAATCAAGATAAATAATATCATAGGGGTAGTATATACACCTAAAAAATATAAATATGCATATAATAAAAAATATTTCACAATTGAGTGGAAATTTGAGATGGGATCTCTTATAATGATCATTCCGTTTAAGTGATGATTAATTGAGGAATTGGTTATTTATATGAAATTTAAATCCAAATAATACAATATTAAATAAAGTATAAAATAATTATAAGTCCTTAAACACATAATATGATACTATCAAATATAATTAAGAATTAATATAACCCAATGAAAATAAATTCAGTTATGAAATTCCTTATGACTTGGTTACATAAAAGTCAAATACCCTTGGATGAAATAAATAATATTCAGAAATAAAATACCATAAAGTAGGAAGGATTCATGATATTACATATAAAAAGGATTTGTATACATCATATACGATAAATTAGTTTCATAACATCAAAATGTGCCTTAGTGAATTGAAATTGCAATGAAGTCACATACTTCATGTTTCACTTTAGTATAAAGTTAGTTAAAAAAATTTATAATGGTTTTAATGAAGTTATTAATTTATAATAGGTACATAGTAATTTGTAAAATTCAATATATGATCGTATTGTAACATTTTATCTCCCATTCATTAATACAATTTCGTTATGACTACTGTTTCAGGTGAGGAATACATTGTTTTCCCATGCATGTTTCACCCTGATAGTATAGGTTATTAAGAATAGGATAAGTTTAAATAATAAAAGAAATTATATTAATGTTATAAATAACATATTTAATCTTTTTATACAATTTTAGAACCATTATTCAATGTTGTAAATTGAAAATGAATCATATTCCTTTGTGTAGATGATATGTTGTACATACACATGAGCGATGATATCATTACCTTAATGGGTGAAATCGTAAATAATTGAAAGATATATTAACATAAAATTTTTAATATCATGTAATATATATCATATATATTCATTAATTTCATCATTATAAATATCCCTTCGAGTATGTGACTGTAAATAAATTGTAGAATTTAGTGAGCCAGTTGTCCACTAGACACATGAGTGACATATTTGTTTCCCATTTGATGGATAAGGAGAATTATAAATATTATTACATGGAAATAATAAACCCTAAATACAAGTGAGATACTATAGTTATAATGTTTTAATTATTATGTCATAATTTCATCAGATAACTGAAAAAGTAAAAAATAAGGAGTTTGGTAAAATAAATTACCTAGGCATCAAATAACTTCATCTGTATATCTTAATAAAAACCATAGGTTTGGTATTTTGGGAATTAAAAAATATCTAGAATATGTATATGTATTTTTGGGATATATTTGGTTAGGTTTTTTTTAGGATAAATTTATTGAGGGTTCAGATGTATTGAGTGGAGGGGTTCCCTTTTATAATCTAGGAGGAGTGAAATTTCTGTAAGTACCAAAAACTATTCATCAATGGAATGTTAATCTCACACCATGAGCCTCTAAAATTGTAAAATAATTGATTTTAGGGATTTTAATTTCAATATAAAAATCCAATGTAAAAAATAAACATTTTTTTTAAAATTTAATCATTTATGATCTATGTTTACATAAATTTACCATTCTGTTTTTCCATGGTAATTTGTAATTTTATTTTCCAAGGAAAATTTTCACTTAATAATAAAAATAAAAGAGCCTTTTTAAATTTATTGGACCCACTTATTTGAAATATTAAATCCATTTTATCATATAAAAATCATATGTGTGATTAAAAATTATTTTAACATTGGAACATGTAACATATAAACCCATATTGTAACCTTACTCGAGGTAAATGGATTAATAATTATTTAATAAAATTTCAAAGAAAAATTATATTTACATTATTATATAATATAAATTATTATGAATAAATATATAGAAATTATTTTTTCAAATTCAATTCACTTAATTTGAAGAATTTATTAAACAATTAAACCCACAACCGTGATGAAAATGCGATTTTCCAAAGGAACATTTTCTCAAATAAAAAGACTTTTTATATAACAAATGTGCATTCAATTCATTTTAGTGACCAAAATTAAATTATTCATAATATAAATTAACTAATATTACTTTTGAAACATTTTTAGAAACATTTTATCGTTATAAATGATGTAAAGGAAAAAGAATTTTTCCAAGAAGTACATTATTTTCACTATTCATCAAAAAACATATTATAATCCTAAATTCAAAAAAAATAGAAGCTAATTTTTTTTTATTATTGATTTCAAATAGGATTTTAATTTTTTAAATTTCTTTTTTCAAAAAGTGGAAAATTTATTTTAAAAAATAATTGGGAAAAATGAGATAAAAAGACATTGTAGAAAAGTACAGGTTTTTCATCCTAAAAATGGATTTAGTCATATCTCACACCTAAATAATAATATATGATAGATAAAACATTTAAAAATATATAAAATTAATTTAAATAATTGAATAAGAGTTATTAATTTACTTTATTAAGATATAACCACACTATTAAAATAAAAATGGTTTTTAAAATAACATTTATTTTACATACAGATAATTTATATTTTTAGTTATAATCAATTTATATCCAATTAATTAATTTCATATGTTTGTAAACCACACATGTTTCATAATTTATTTAGTCCTATTTATAGCTTCCAATAGCATATATATGTTATAATGGTCATATTTAAATAATATATTTCATGACTCATTTATTCACGTTCTACCATATCGTATACGCTATTAAAGAAGAAGTTATAATTTTAAAATATTTGAGTGTTCTATTTTCTCCACCTTTAAGATATTATATTATTACATTTTTAACATGCACATATAATACAAGGTATTGAAATTTAAAAATTCTTTTTTTGAAATCCCTCATTGTAAAAATGTTTTACCGAAACTTGTCATATTAAAAGGGAAGGGGGAGTATGAGTGTAATATAGAATAACACATAACTTTGTTTCCGAGAAGGAAAAAAATATTTTTACACGGAATGAATGCATAAATAATTATGGATAGTGTAATGTCTCTGGAATGGTACTCACTCACATGACTGAGCTCGGTCACCATGAGACCTGAGGCATGCCTCCCCATATAATAAAGGCTGCCAACTATAGGAATGAGTGTAAGTAAAATATTGGGGATACAATACCATCTATAATAGAGTAGTAATAAAATGAAAATAATAAAAATTAGGGGAAGTATATTAAATAAAAAAATCAATAATAATGCATTAGTAGCATATTTAAAAACAACTCCAACATCATTTTAATAATATAATCATTTGACAACTTGCTCAAATGTAACTAAATGATGTGTTGAATGTCAACACATAAAATAAAAATAATATTCCAATAATGACTCTAAAATCCTATTATTTATCACTTTTTCTATTCTATTTCAATTCATAAACACATCTATTATCAAAAATCAACAATTGGGTCCCTTTCCCTTGTCGAGACCAGCATCGATGAATTGTATCTGAGTACCAATTTGTGGCCCCTATATGGTGTGAGTACAACTCAATAGGATAACACCAAAACCTAAAAATATATCATGTATTAGATATATAATTCATGAAATTATATGATAAACGAGGTATTAGTTTAACCAATCAATACTACGCATGAATAAATCTGTTGACCCTTGATCCATGGGATGACATGCGGGTTTAGCAACAACATTCTTCTGCACTATGTGTAATATCTATGAGTATGTCATGGAACTATGTAAACAATTTCTATAACCATTCCTACGTATATCTCATAATATATATGTAACACCCTGAGATTTCATAGTACGCTATCTCATTTAAGTATTTCAATAGCTTGTGTTACACAAAACACCTTGTTCGAGCGCACCCCATCTTACCAAACTAGACATTAAGAAAGCGGTTATGAATAATATTAATTGAAATTTTAATTTTATATACTCTATATAATTTTAACATCTATATTATGTGTTTCATAGACATTATATGAGAAAAAATTCATTTATTCAGATAAAGGAAGTGTTTGGAAAAATTGCAATTTTACCGCCTTTTAATTGAAAACCATTTTCAAAACCAATATTTGACACTTTTATATATTAAATTTAAGGAAATTATATTATTCTTTAGAAGTGGGACATAAAAGTTTAGTTTGGAAAAAATTTTGGATCTTTTTTGATAACTTTCATATTTTGACAAATAGTGAAAATACTATGTTTTAATTGAAAAAAACTTTTTTAATCAAAATAATTCATAGTGTTTAATTAAGCAATTGAATGGTTTGGATGTATAATTAGATTATATTTTTATAATTTAATACAATGTAGGTCCTAATAATTAATTTCACATTTAAATTTGACATAAACACATATCAATCTTTTGATAGTTTTTACATTTTAAAAACCCGTTTTGGGTTTTAACAACCGAAATTAATTTAAAATTAATAAATTAAACATATATGTTTTTAATTTGGTAAAATAGTGTTTATTTTTTAATTCGGAATATAAAAATTAATTTAGGGTGAATTTTTATTATTTTTTCTAAAAACATTCAATTTTTGATGAATAGTGAAAAACATTACGTTATAATTTAAAACCAACTTTTTATTTAAAAATTTATTTTAACTAAAAATATATATATAATACCTATATAAGTTCAATGTAATTCATTGGAGTCATTTTATTATAAAATTAGATGTATAAAAGTTTATTGAACTTTTTAACCTCTTTTACCCACATTTTAGGCACGTTAGCAAATTCGCATAAAACATAATTTTACCACTTATATGAGTTGTATTTAAAAAATATGAGGGACATGGTTGAAATCAGTAAATTCATTGTGATTCAATAAGATAGAAATAATATTTGGTGAATAGTATCTTTTGAATATTATTTACCACGGTTAAAAGTAAATAGGTTAATTAAAGGTAAAAATGATATTATAATTACCATAACACATCTCTTAATTCAATTGTCTAGGTTTAATTCGACCAAAAACCACCTTCGGAATAAAATATGATACTTTAGGACCACTTGGATTAGATTAGGACATTTATTATTATTTTATTTAAAGAAGATTTGAAAGTGTTAAATTCAAATTTTATTAACTAAACCATTTTTAATATATGGATATACATAAGATAAATTAGATAAAAAAATTAATTAGAAATATAAATTTTTTTTCCACATAATGGTATTTTATTTATAATTTTAAAAGATTAAATAATTAAATTTATTTATGACACAATGATGATGAAGTAATTACCTTCTTAATGAAATATTAAAATAGTTTATATTATAAATATTAAAATAAATCAAATATAAATTTTTGATTCCATAAATGAATTTTATAGGTTAATATACCATGTTATGGTTGATTAGATAAATTGTTTTTGAATTAATAGCCTTGTTATGAGTTTCAAATAAAATCCAAATAGTGTCAAAATTGACATAAATTAATTTCTAAAACAAATGCTATATTATTGGTTGATATAATATTCCGAAAAATAAAATTTTCAGACAAAGGGTTTAAATAATATTATATATTTCATTAATGAAACACTTTAGGTTCTTTTGGAAGTTTATTGTATGTTTATTAACCATATAGTGTAAGAATACAAGAAGAAATGGTAAAAGTTAAACTATTTAACTAAGAGTTTAATATAAAAGATTATCTAAAAATGGTAACCTAAACTAGTATAAATCCTATTGTTTGAGTGGATTGCGACCCATAACTACCTATGTCTCGAAATAAATTCATTTGGAGCCATTATAAACTGAATAATATTGTATAATAAATTAATATTTTAATCTATTTCTAAAGTGAGCCTCACCCCTCTTATAAAAAGGGACTTCCCCTTATCTCAAAATGAAACCGCCAGTGCCTTTTGGATCAGCGAAATCCTACCAAAATATCCTCCCAACGTCCATCACATCAACCTAGATTCCATAATTTGATCAAAAAGCCAACCTAAGGATCCATTTTGATCAACTCAAAAGGAAACACCCGGAGAAGTGGTAATAATTTCACCACCCTTTTTCAAGTTCTTTTCATTTTCCACTTCCTCATTCTTTGTTTTTTCCATAACAAAATCATAACTATAGTGCCTCCTACATACTGTGATGTTATTATAAATATGGTAGAACAATATTTTTTATTCTATCTATCATATAAATGACAAATTCACCATATGTGCGTACGTACGGCTTACCGTCTCCACGTCGTGGGGTCGTTTGTTATTAAAACACTTCATTATTAGGATTTGTAAAATAATGATTATTACTGATTTAAATAATAAATATAAAATTTTAATTATTCTGAATATATGATATACCATCCAATTACATTGGATTTCACAATCAATATAATGATATTGTCCCTTGTGCGTACGTACGGATTACAGTCTCCACAATAAGATGAGATTCATTACCATGTTCATCACTCAACGATGATTATGAAAATAAATATTATTTATAAGTATGTAATATATGAAATAATAAAGCAACTAGATATATATATATATATATATTTACTTACATATATCTTATTCACTTAATTCCGCTCAATATGATATGAAAACAGAAACATCATTTATGCGTGCGTACGACCTACCGTCTCCATAAACTGTGCCTTCCATTTCATATATCTATCTATTATAAATATTTATATTATAAATATATATGATATATAAATCATTTTTTATATTATGGAAGTAATTAAATCATGATCTAAATGATACTATCAAGAATAACAAGCTAAATGACGTATGATAAATAAAGCGATTATTACCCAACATATTAATTCTACATGGAAATCAGTATTAAATGGGTAGTATAGAGTCATAATTGAATTAGGTATGATATAATAAATATGAATATGGTTCTATTATAATTTAATAACATACTATGGTCATTATACTGGAGGTTAAACGTACCCTCCTCCAAAGGAAAGAGCAAGGTAAGGGTTAATTTCACTATCTTTTAATTATCCGATGTTTTTTTACGAAAGTATCTACTGGGAAATATTTATTATCCACGTACATGTTTCATAAAAAGATTTATCAAAGGGATTATTTTAAGGTTCTTTTTTTCTAAAACGTCATTTTAATTGTTTTAAAGATTTCTTATTCTAAACCATTCTCATTAATGTCCTTGTTTTCAAAATGGGTTTAAAGATTTATTTATATGGACATGAATGTTTTAAAATGTTAATTACATTCATAAGTTTCAAAGTGGTATGGGACACCTTGATTCAAAACTATCTTTTAAATGAATTCTTTTATATAACTTTTAAATGATTTCATGAAAAGTGATATTTATCCAAAATATATTTACTAATCATTTTCAACTATGTCAACATCCTTTATGGGATATTATTCCTGATCGAGGTTGATTTATTATGATACAAGTCTTCCATATTGTATTGAAGGTTTTGTGATATGTTTGACTATGAATATGTTTTTTTATACCATTCATGGATTATAGATAAAGTATTGTCATTTAATGTGTTATTTTTAATACAAATATTTATGTTATGTTTAAACATTTTCATATGACGAATGCATTGGACTTAGTAAGTGATGGGTGGATCCCACTATAGCTCCTCGATGCATCAGTAGGTCTCATGAGTAAATCTAGTGTCTTGGCCCAAGGCCTTAACAAAATCTTATTTGTAGTATTATCACGAGGCCTTGACTATGTGGTTATGAAGACTGGAATTATGCATTCCATCATTATGAAATTAGGTATTGATATTACAAGTGATAATTCCACTAGTAGAATATCCATGTGAATAAGTAAATGACATTATTTGATTTATCATTTCCATATTATGATAAATTATATGTTTAAAAGGATTTTGTTTTAGTCTTATACATTTTCTTAAATGTTTATAGTTATTTATGAATGTTTATGCTATATTGTTATCCTTACTGAGAATCTGAGCTCACCCCTTTCTTTGTTTTATTTTTCCCAGGATGTGAAAAAGTATATTATGAATGACCTATTGGGATAATATAAGTGATATTAATGTTGTCAATGTATAAAATGTTCTTGTTGTTTTTTATTTTATAATGTAATGTAATGTTCATGTATGTAATCTATTTTCCAAGACAGCAAAAGTGATCGGTCCTTCGGGATTGGATCCCTTGTGATCATGCCAATGTTATATAATAATGCACCGACTCTGGCTAACTGGGGTCAGGGAATTACAGTTGGTATCAGGGGATGTTTAACAACAATATTGGAAATAGATTTAGATAAACTCTGATTAGAGATCATTACCCTAAGCTATACGTTGAGGATTATTATAAAAGAACTTCCAAGAATTTTGGTAATGTAGAGATTTTGTGTATTTTCCATGCAATACACTGTTGTCAGGATACAAGTAGGTAGATGCAGCTCTGGCATAGATATATCTAGGAGTGAATACTCCGACAAGGAGTTTTGGGCTAGACACGGGGTATCATGGTACACGACAATAGGCATTGCAGCAGTCTTGGTTATGACACTCTCCAGGGATATGATTAGGATAATTCACATTTTCATTACTAGTCATTATGAAGGATTTAAGAGTAAATACTTCTCAAGGAATACAATTTATGATTATAGATTATATTCATAATCATTTCAACTTATGTTAGATATTTTACAAGTTTGGAATTATGCATTGAGATTCATAAACTAACCTAGTGTATTCCATTGTTTAGAAATAACGCCTAGTACAAGGAATTAGAATTCCATAAATACACATGATTGAAATATTAAGAGGATCAAATCTTTCATGGTATTAAGCCATCATTTAAAATGAAAATAGTCTTTCACATATTCTCATCATATGGATAAATTGTATCACGAGTTAGTAAGATAAGCAACGAATTCTCTATGTCCTATGTATTTGAAGGGAAGCAAGAGAAGAAAAGTATGGAAGGGATAAAGATGGATAAAAGGAAGAGGGAAAAGAAGGATATTCCCATATGATATAACTGTGGAAAGAATCACCTAGTTAAATGCTTGAAGTGAATTGGAGTTTGTTATATGTGTGGAGAAAAAGTACGCCAATTACATGATTGTAAGGGTATGGAAAAGGTTTTAAATGTATAATGCTTCATCTGCAAGGAGTTGGGACACTATGCGGAGTAGTGTCCAAATCATTATAGTATACCCCAAATGCTGCTGTTGGATAATAATCAAGTTATGATACTACCAAAGATGAAGAGAAATGATCAGATTAATTATGTTGTTATTAAAGTATTGTGTCATTTGAGTATTGTTTTAATGATGTACATGTTATAAGAATTATAGAGTATAAAAGGATTGTACTGCAGTACTATTTAATTAAGGACTTGAGATTGTGTGCAACCAATAAAAGTGACATAATAGTAGGTTAATTTTTTTGGAAAATATATGGTTGAGAGGAAGACAAACCATAATATGGTTTTGATACCTAGGTAGTGATTTTCGAATAATATATGATTGATTTGGATAAATTATATTGGATTTTCTTGACTACCTTGAAACTGATTAATGATTTGTATATTCCATCATTGTTGGAGTTTACAACATTTTTGGATAGAAAGAGTATATCCGGTATTCTATAAGGAATAAGGGAGTATGAATGTAATCAATAAGGGTTTATGGTATTTCAGGGTGTTACAGTGTATTAAAAGAATACATGATGAAGGTATTCACATGTTATTACATGAAAAAATGATATTCATTCTGTTTACCTTCCTTATAAATGTTAAACTGTGAGTTTAGAAAAAAGTATTTTGGATATTCCAAATGATTGGAATCAATTATGTTTGACAGTTGATACAATTGTTAAGGTTAAATAATTTCTTTAGATTATTTTTGGATTTTCATAAAAAGGACAACCTGGAGGTCTGGAGACAACCCGTCATGTTTGGCAAGGCCACGAGACATGAACCCACAACCGAATGGGGAAAAGGGTCAATCACCTACCACTGGCATAGGTGATGTCATGGTTTGTATATTGTACTTTTTTTAAATATCCTAAAAAATGAATTATAAATTCATTATTTTTGGATCCCTTTACCATTAGGATAAATTGAATAGTTTTGAATTCTATTATCTATTGGAGTGAAAGATGAGTTTGTGGTCAGAATCAGTTGACGCATGAAACTCTTCTTGTCAAGTATATTATTTCCAACTTATTATATGAATAAATTAATTCTTAAACATCAAGGAAGGGATCATACAAAAAATGTGTTATCCTAATACCTTATGTTTTGTTGAACTAACGATATTTTAAATCATTGTAGATTGATGGCTTTGAATCCCTCAATTTTACACTTGTTTGTTATTGATGACCTCAATAATTACATATAAATATTTACATATTTCCTCCAATTAGGTGTCTCTAATTTCCACCAATGTTCTCCTAATCAAGATCACAATTTTCTGATGACTTTTTCATTTCCCCTTCTCTCTTATTATGACTAAATTTTATTAGCCCAATTTTCGATGTGGGTTTTCACAAAGGTATTTTTCTACTTTTAACCTTTTATTTTCGAATTTTTTTTCAAATTTCAAGGAAACAATTTATTAAAGGAGGGGATAATGTATCACCCCAATATTTCATAGTATGTTATTCCATTAAAGTAATTCAATAGTTTATGCTACAGGGAACATCGAGTTCGAGAGCACCACAACTTACCAAACTAGCCATTAAAAAAGTGGTTAGGAATTGTATTAACTTCATTTTAAATCTAATATACTATATATAATTTTAACATTCATATTATGTGTTTCTTAGATAGTATATAAGAACAAAATCAATTTTTTAGATAAAGGATGTATTTTTTAAAAAATGAAATTTTAGCGCCTTTTAATGGTGAAACCTTTTTAAAACCAATATTTGACACTTTAATATATTCAATTTAATGAAATTAAATTTTTCTTTTGGATCGGGACATTAAAATTTAGTTTGGAAAATTTTTGGTACTTTTTTTATAACTTTTATATTTTGACGAATAGTGAAAAATACTATGTTTTAATTGAAAACAACTTTTTTAATTGAAATAATTTATAGTGTTAAATTATGCATTTGAAAGGTTTGGAAGTATAATTATATTAAATATTTATCATTTAATACAATTTATATCATTATAAGTAATTTAGCATTTAAAATTGACACAAACACATGTCAATCTTTTGACAGTTTTTACTTTTTAAAAACCCATTTTTTGGTTATGACAATGTGAATTAATATTAAACAAATAAATAGAACTTATATGTTTATAATTCAGTAAAATAGACATCATTTTTGTATTCAAAATATAAAAATTATTTTATGGTGAATTTTTGGTATTTTTCTGAAAACATTCAATTTTTGTTGAATAGTGAAAAAAATGTGTTATTATTTAAAACCAACTTTTAATTTTAAAAATTATAATTATTATTTAAATTAATTTTAAGTCAAAATAGATATATAATACCTATATATTTTCAATTTAATTCATTTATTTCATTTTATTATAAAATTAGATTTATAAAATTGTATTGAACATATTAACCTATTTTACCCACCTTTGAGGCACCTTATCAAATTTGAATAAAACATAATTTTACTGCTTTTTGAGTTTAATTTCAAAAATCCTAGAGACCCAGTTGACATCAGTACATAAAATTTGATTCAATAAGATGAAAATATTTTTTTTTGTGAATAGTAACTTTTGACTTTTATTTACCGCGGTTAAAAGTATATAGGTTAATTAAATGTAAAAATGATATTATAATTACCCGAACACATTTCCTAATTCTATTGGATAAGTTTAATTCTACAAAAAACAACCTTAGGAATTAAATATGATCCTTTAGGTCCACTTGAATTAGATTATGACATTTATTATTATTTTATTTAAAGAAGAGTTAAAAGTGTTAAATTCATTTTTTATTAACTAAACAGTTTTTAATATAGGGTTATAGATATGAAAAATTATACTATGAATACTAATTATAAAGATAAAAATATTTCCTACATAATTATATTTTATTTATAATTTTTAGAGATTATATAATTAAATTTATTTATGTCACAATGATGATGAAGTAATTACCTTTTTAGTGAAATATTAAAATAGTTTATATTATAAATATTAAAATAAATAGAATTTAAAAGTTTTGGTGCCATCCACGAATTTTATAGTTTACTATGACATGTTAGGGTTGATTATATAAATTTTTTTCGAAGTAATAAAGTTCTTATGACTTTCAAAAAAAAACAAAATACCAAATAGTGTCAAAATTGACGTCAATTAATTTTTAAAACAAATGCTATATTATTGGTTGAAATAATATTACCAAAACTCTATGGCTCGGCCAAAGGGCATAAACAATAATATATATGTCATTAATGAACCAATTTAGGTTCTATTGGATGTTTAGAGTATTTTTATTAACCATATAGTGTAAAAATACAAGATGACATGGTAAAAGTTAAACTATTTAACTAAGAGTTAAATTTAAAAGATAAGGTTAAAATGGTAACATAAACATGTCTAAAACCTATTGGTTGTGAGGATTTATACCCATTACCACCTATGGCTCAAAAATAATTGATTTGGATCCATTATAAACCGAATATTATTGTATAATATATTAACATTTTAATCTTTTCCTAAAGTGACCCAAACCCCACTTAGAAATGGGCACATGCCCTTCTCTAAAAATCACACCTGCAAAGCAATTTGGCACAGCCGACCCCTAAGAAAATATCCTCCCAACATACCTAAAATCATCTTAGTGACCTTACTTTTATCATAAATCCAACCTATGTATCCATTTTGATCAACTCAAGGGGAAACACCCGGAGAGGAGGCCATAATTTCACCACCCTCTTTCATGTTATTTTCTTCTTTCACTTCATCTTTCTTTGTTGTTTTGATACATAAATAATAACTCATGTACCTAATAAAATCTTTTATGTTTTTATAAATCTTTTACAACCATATTAGGTATTCTATCCATCATATAAATGACAAAGTCACCATACGTGCTTACATACGGCTTACCGTCTCCACGTCGTGGTGTCATTTGTTATTCAAACTGTTCATTATTTGGATGGGTATAATAATGAGTATAATGGAAGTAAATAATAAATATATCATTTTAATGATTCTATATATATAGGATATAACATCCAATTATATATGATTTCACCATCAATATAATTATATTTCCGCTCGTGCGTACGTACGGATTACCGTCTCCACAACGCGATTAGATTTATTCCCACATTCACCACTCAACGATGATTATAAAAATATATATTATTAATAAGATTGTAATATATTACATAATAAATCTACTGGAGATAAATATATATATATATATAGTTACATATATATTATTCACTTACATCCGTTCAATAGGATTTGAAATCAGAAACAACGTTTATGCATACGTACGGCCTACCGTCTCCATAAATAGTGTCTTCCATTTCATATATATATCTATTATAAATATTTATATTCTAAATATATAGGATATATAAATCATGTATTACATTTTTTCAAGTATTTAAATCACGATCTAAATGATACAATCAAGAATAACAATTTAAAACACGTATGATAAAGAAAGCAATTATTACCCAAATTGTTAATTTATCATGGAAATAATTATTAAATGGGTAGTATAAAGTCATAAATGAATCATTTATGACATAATAAATATGAATACAGTTCTGCTATAATTTAATAACATACTATGGTCATTATACAAGAGTTTAAACGTACCCTCGACCAAAGTAAAGTGGAAGGTAAGGGTTAATTTTACAGTTTCATTATTATCCGAGGTTGTTTTTACATAAGTATCTGCGGAGAAAAATTTATTATCCATTTCCTTGTTTCATAAAAGAGTTCTCAAAGGGATTATTTTAAGGTAATTTTTTACAAAAAAATCATTTTAAATGTTTTGAAGATTTATTCTTCTAAGCCTTTCTCATTAATGTCCATGTTTTCTAAATGGTTTAAAGGATTTATTTATATGGACATGAATGATTAAAAATGTTAATTCCATTCAAAAGTTTCAAAGTGGTATGGGAATCCTTGATTCAAAAAAATATTTTAAATGACAACCTCTCTACGTGTTTCAGATTATTTCATGAAAAGGGATATTTATCTCAACAATATTTACTGATAATTTTCAACTATGTCAACATACTTTATAAGATATTATTCTTGATCGAGGTTGTTTTACTATGATTCAAATATTCCATATTTTATTGAAGGTTTTGTGATATTTTTTACTGTGGATGTGTTATTTTTATACCATTCATGGTTTATGGATAAAGTATTGATATTTTTTATGCTAGTTTTAATATGAATGTTTATGTTATGTTTAAACCTTTTCATATGAGTAATGCATTGGACATAGTAAGTGAAGGGTGGAGCCCAATATAGCTTATCAAGGTATCAGCTGGTCTCATGGGACAAACTAGTGTCTTGGGACAAGGCCTTGAAAAAATCTTATATGTAGTCTTGGCATGAGGCCTTGACTATGTGGTTATGATGTCTAGCATTATGCATTCCATCATTATGAAATTAGATATTGATATTACATGTGATTATTCATCTATTAGAATATCAATGTGAATAAGTAAATGAAATTCCATGATTTAACTTTTTCATATTATGCTAATTGTTATGTTTAAAAGGATTTTGTTTTAGTCTTATACATTGCCTTAAATATTTATGCTTATTTATTAAAGTTTCCGCTATATTGTTATCCTTAATGAGTATCTGAGCTCACCCCTTTCTTTGTTTTATTTTTCCCAGGATGTGAAGAAGTATATTATGACTGACCTACAAGGATAATTTAAGGTATATGAATGTGTTCAATGGATAAAATGTTGTTGTGTTTCATTTTATAATGTAATGCAACGTTCATGTATGTAATCTATTTTCTAAGACTACTAAACTGATCAGTTTTTTGGGATTTGATCCCTTGTGATCATGCCAATGTTATGTAATAATGCACCGACTTGGGGTAACTAAGGTATGGACATTACAATATAGCACACATAAGCTGGGAAGATTCCAATAATCATTACATTCACCTAATACCTATAATCATTACAACATAAATGGGAGAAACCCTACAAGCATTACAATATAATCGGGCCATGTCCTATATGAATTATAACAAAATCAGGGAAAACCTATAATCAATAAAAAATTATACAAGTTATCATAATTAATATGTTTAAAAAATAAAATTACCATTTATCAATCAATTCTATCAAAATAATATTCAGATCCCAATTGTCATAATTGTTACATTAAATCCCATTCCATTTATCATTTATACCAACAAGGACCTTAATATTACCAACTATCCAAATATTTTTTCATTTGATTCAATTTCATTCATCCAAAACTTATTATAATTCATGACAATTCATAATATTGATCCAATAATCTACCCAAAACAAAACATCATGGGGTATAGTTTTCAATATAATAATGTCTCGAGCAAGGTCAAGGGATTGAACACCTATCGAGTGGCTAGATGTCTATGTCTCAATGCCAATGGACCTGACATGATCCAATTAGAGGTATACACATGTGTAATCCATCAAATAAAGGGTAATACAATTATTTAGAAAACCCACATTGAGTTAAGACGTGATTCCACATATTACATATACCAAGATAATTGGAACATGCACTTTTGGGCAAGTTTTATACCACCCATCTGAAAACATAGAAGACATAGAAAAACATACAGCATCCATGATAAAATTAAGTTACATATACCTTAAATTTAATAATGACAAGGAAATATATCAAAAAAGGTTCTCTATGTGTAATCTAAGAAATGAGAAGAATAATAAGAAGTTGAAATCTTACCTTAAAGATTTAGTCATAGTACACCATGATTAGAAGGCCTTTATCTGCATGGTTTTATCCTAAAAAATGTGGTGGTTTAATCCAAATAAAAAGAAGTCAAAAAATCCTACAAAAATATATATATGGATCATTGGGGTTGATTAGAAACGATTTAATACAAAATTCATCGGATCTTATTGGTATTTTTGGAAAGGATATTAAAAATAGGGCCCAAACACAACTAACTGGGCCACATTACAAATCCTCAGGAAAGAGGGTATTATACTATGCAATCCATGAGACTATTACATATATTTCTTAGATTAGAGAACTCATAATGTACATATCTATATTCACAGTACATATCCAATTTATCCAAGGAGATACCATGCAACTTCCATGGTCACCATGTAGTAACCATTCTTTTTTCTAGAGAAGGGGTTTCACTGGAGCCTACCTGTATGCCATAAGGGTATCAAAATTTGAAAAACCAACCATTTTTTCACCTATCCCTTTATTATATATCCACCATTCCACTCTAAAACTCTTATATAAATGGTTTTACATCATATTTTTTCCCACTATGATACTACGATGAAACCATGAACTTCATGCCGCAATGACATATACTATAGTACAACCATGAGCTCTACGCCCTCATCTAATTATTTTTTGACATTTTTCATCTCAACTACAAATTGATCCTTCCATTGAGCTCAACACACATAGAACGAGACTCAAAAAAATATTAAAATAAAAAACAACCAATAATAGGAGGTTTAAATTTTTTGAAAGAGGGATGCACCTAAAAAAATATTTGGCCTTACAATATCCCCACCAAATGACACCTCATCCTTGAGATTCTCCAAACATCATTATAGGGGTTCCAAAAACAAGTCCCTCTAATGTTTCTTCATATCATACTCCCTATCTCAGTTCTATTTTTTAAAATTCATAGGTTTCCATTGCACTAGTACTGGAGGTATGATCTTTCCCTAGATATTATTATCACTATGGTCCACATTAAGAATGAGACGATCATTAAAAGATTCAAATACATACTTCTTGGTGTATTCAACATCTACTATTTTAGATGGGTCATAATGACGTATCCAAATATGTGATAGATAAAACACACTCTGAATGACAATTTGGCATTATTAAATAGATAACCAGTAGACCACTAGAATGAAACATTCTACTATCTCAAATGTCTTAGAAAAAATGGGCCCAAGATTATCCATTTTCCTTATAAATTATTTCCTTAACCTAGGAAACAATCAAAGGAAAAAAATATGACCAACCTCAAAATTTATAAGTCATATTTTAGTGCTCCCATCTTCTTATTGATGACTCGGTGTAGTCACTTATCTCTTTCTGATCCATTGGAATGTTTTTAGAACAACAGTATGACACAAGGTCCAACACATTTTAACTAACATACCTCTAAAAAATTGTTTATATATGATGAATTATAAAAAAGTATTTTATAGTATGCATTGGTATTGATAAATTGAAATGAATTTTATAATAAAACTCCATGATTTTTGTATGATTCTCCCAAGGACCACCAAAATCCAAAATACAGTCTTAAAAAATATCCTTTAAAATCTAAATTTTCTTCTCATATTTGATATCAATATTGGGATAATAATATATAATCATAATATCGTTAGTTCCTAGATTCTTTTGATGAACTTTACAATAATGACATGAGAAATTTTTTTATCGGTCAAAAATCATAGTCCTTGATACGACATGTACTCAAACTATATCATGTATGTAAAGACTAACAAATCCATCAATGGTTAAGTCCCTATTGATATAAAAGACATGGAATAATGTTCTCAGTCAACCCACAATCAACAATAAAATGTTATTCTTGTGGGGTGTCATGGGTAATCCTATCATGACTTATCTTATGAAATATTCCCATATCAATTTTGAAATGGGTAGAGGGTACCACAACCTAGTAGAATTATGATGCTCAACCATCACATGCCGATAGATGAAACATATAGTTACGAAGATCTCTATCAACTTTTTTATCACATACCACCAATATTTTATTTGGATATCGCAATACATCATTGTGGTAACTAGATATACCACCTACATTAGAATCATGAAAATCCTCAATCATCTCTTAAAAAAACCCATACAAACCCACAATCGGCCAAAAAAAGATTACTATCATCATGTTTTTGAGACCATCATGATGGTGGAATCCCATCATATAAGTTTTCCATCTGAGAAAGTCCCTCTAAACCAAATGTCTTTTAATTCTATATCTAATCAAAATTCAATTTTATAACCAAAGACAAAGTCAGGGCTACCCATCCATTGGATTCTGAAATATCGATATGCATGCCCAAAAAGAGAACTGTTATATTCCAATAATTAAAAGACTCACAAAATAACTCTTTCTACATCTTAAACCTCAAATAATGTATATAAATATTTTTCTTTCCTATTTTTTATTCCAACTCAAAGTCAAATGATTGTAGATAATCAACCCAAATCATCATCCAAAGGTTTAGGTCTCAGTGATAAAATATGTACCTATGGCTTTGATGGTGCATGTACCGAAAAAACAACTCATCGATCATATAGTTTCTCTAGTACAATAGGGAATTCACTACTGCAAAAAACTCTTTATCATGAGAAGGGTAATTCCTCATATGTATTCTCATTTTTCAGGAGCCATAAGAAACCACACAATCCTCCTGTATCATAACAACTCTGAGTCCAACTCAAAAATGAATCACAATACATGGTAAAATCCATTCCCAAAATTGGGATACATTATATAGTTTTATATTTTAAAATTCTCTAAACCTCAAGGAAATAACTCTTGAAATAATTAGGACAATAAAACATAACCCTTTTCTTAGTTAACTTAAACATCAATACTCTCAAATAAGAAGATTCCTAGTTTAAATGATGATTGTAGCATGCTAAAATCAAAAAAAAAATAAAATCAATGAATTTATTGTTTTTATTATCATATATGATAGCCACAACCTTATCAAAGTACGATACTAATCCTACCTCTAAGATGACATGGTCCAAGAAGTTACCTTTATCTATCCCAATGTTTAATTTTGATTGCATAGCCTAAAGATAGTGTACTCATGATGATGTCAATATGTTGGGCATGATATGAAACTAATTTTGAGTAGAAGAATATGTTTTTTTTACAAAAACTACCAAAAAATAACTGATGAATGCTTGGAATATTCCACTCATCATGGCCATGAATATTGATGGTGAATTGTTCAATGAAAAACACATCACCAAAAGAACCATACCTTCTAATAAAATTTTATAGGATACATATGATCATGTCACCCTCAAATAATGGTTCCTGGATCTCAAGTAGTTCTCGGAGAAGATCCTAGATCTCTTACTCTAATCCAAGATATCATCTATGTGTCGAACGAGATATAGGTTCTTTACTCTCATTTAGTTTAGTCCATAATATTCCATATATAATCACAATGTCCAATAAGCATTTTTAGGGAATTTCAAAAGATAATCCCCAGGAAAAGTAATAGGTGATATAAATCTTTTGGCTTATAGGTCTTCCAAAAGAACCTTTATCTCATGATGCTATTATGGTACATTTTATATTGATTTATATGAACTGGTTTATCTCTCAACACCAAGTCAATCATGAACACAATCTCCCACATGGGGGGTAAGCAAGATTACACTTTAATATTTTCATTCTAAAAAAGGTCAACCACAACAAGAAATGTATCCTGGCTCAGTACACCACCATCCTGATGAAGGTTTACTATATTATCCATGAGACCATATAATATACACAGGATTGGTTTTGAAAAACCAACATAAGGATCTCACTCACCCTAGTGGTTATATGTACCTTTTTCTGGTTTTTGAAAGTTAACTATCCTTTGAAAGAAATTAATTTAATCCTAGTATAGAACAAGAAATCCCATTCAATGAATCAAATCAAAGACATTCATTTATTGTATGAACACATCATTACGAAAAAAGTATCCATAAATTTCTAGAGATAATTCATTTCAATATCTGATTACTATGGACCATATTTCCATTATCATGTCTATGATAATGATTCCATATGAGAAATTCACTACCAAGACCAAAAAATATGAAATATGAATAGATAAAAATGAATGAAATTGTATTGTATAAAAAAATTAAAGAAAGGATACATTATGTAATAATCATTTATATTGTGTATTGATGTATTTTATCTAAACTAGTCATATTGGACTTTGTAATGTGTAGTTGAATCATGCCTTTTCTTTAATATCCATCCAAACTCCCATATGATATTCCTATGAATGGTATAATCACTCTAGAAAAGGTGTACCCTTTCCTCTAACTCATACTAAAATTCCTGTGGAGAACTAGCTAACAATATACTAAGGAGTATCTGAGTCCCTCTCTAAATCGGGTACCTATCATGATCCCCTGTCTTTATTATACTATAGAGAGTTACTACAAAAAAAATGGAAGATAAAATATCCTCCTATAAGAGTAACACTCCAATATGGGGTACGGACATTGGCAGTGAGGTATCCATCCATTCAAGAATGAAAAAACTACACAATCCATGATTTTTGGATGAATACACCCCACCCTAGATTCTATTCCAACTACTTCCTTGATGGTAACTAGTATAGTGTCCCTTAATATTTCTATACTAAGTGAACCTAGATTTCCCTACAAAAACTAAAAATCTAATACCCATGGACGCTTTCATGATTCCTTATATTATGATATATTTATTCATCATGATCATAGAACTACTCATGTGAAATATGTTACATGTGATCTGTTCTCATTGTAAATCCATTATTGGGAACTTATATCTCTAGTGACCCCATCATCTACTACGGATAAAGAAAAGGAGGGATGGTTTGTTGGAATTCCTAGATAGACCACCACTAACATTCACTCCCATGATATTCCCATTAACTCATGTTCCTTCACATCACTATATTTTTAATTTTAGTAGTGGATTATAAACTTCACATCAAAATCCTTCCAAGAAAACCTCTATTGCTTCATAGTTTTCTATAAGATTTTTCCCCACTCTTAGCTAGAACATGAAGTATATATGTTTCAAGAATTTCCCTCCCATTGTTGGGTGTCTCATGGTCCATGATGATCATCTGTACTAACTCCTACAACTCAGTTTACCAGGTTGGTCCATCACAAGTGAACAGAGAAGAACACTATAGCTAGAACTGCATCATCATCTAAGGCATCATAGGCATAGTTTGAACCATATAACTCAACATGATGTGTATAAACATTAGGAGTATATATCACAAATCTAGTCTTTGATAACATTCTTCAAATATCCTAACGTGATCTAGCTCATCTATATTTGGATTTTTTTTATTACCACTCTCTTTACGCTCAACTCGAAGATGATGAAGATGCATTTCAGCTACAATGACCAATTCACTCTTAAGAATACAAGAACATAAAAAGATAAACCTAAAAAGGTGAAAACAATAGAGAACAAATGGATCTAGGTTCCTCTATACATGGTATAACATGTTAATTGGAATAACATAAAATATTTATTTCATTTAATTTATTATATATAATATTTGATTTCATTTCACAATTCATATGAAAATGTATGTCACATTTGGTAAATATTATCCCTTGATAAATATTCACGTTAAAATATATCCATGTGTTAATATCATTATGCATCAAAACCCTTATCATTCCATACCAGTCTGTGAGAAAAACCTTAAAAAAATAACACCACACAATTGGTAAATACATAATGGTGACATATCATCAAAAAAGTAAAAACCAATAATCATGAACAGCTATCTCATACCCTGGAACTCATATTTTTGATTGTAAAATGTTTAGATAATACCATGGCCAAGATCAATAAAAAGTATTAAATCATGATTTAATCATTTAAAAATTTTCCAAATTGTATGAATAGAGAAAAGAAAACTATATCATCCGATACCACTTTGTAACATCCTCATCTTGATTGTGTTTCACGTGACTGAGCCAGGAGGTTACATGACCTAAAACACACCTATCTATACTCTAGAGGTTACAAATTAGTAGTTAGAGTGTATGTAATATATTGGGAGAAAATAACCTTTGGAAAAAATGATCAATAAATGGGAAATAATAACAGAGTAGTAAAATAGAATAAATAATATAATCCTCAAACACGAATCCCTAAAAAAATTTATCAAAATTCCAAAATCATAATAATAATTAAATAATGCAATGAATGGATGAAATGTAAAATAATGAAGTATTAGTTTGGAAAAATAAAAGACAAATAAAACTCAGACAAATACTTTAAAATTGTATTCCAAAACATTATGTCGGTCCCATCTACATGCTCCAACCCATACAACTAGAAAAAAACAATAGGGTCCCTTTCCCTCATCTAGACTGATTCCATGAAATATATCCTGGTAACGGTCGATGGCCCATATAAGGTGAGAGTAAAAATTTGTATTTCCAAATAAAAATGTATAAAAAATACATTTAGAGATATATAAAATATTAAATTACTTTTAAAATTGGGTATTGACTTAATCAATTAAAAATGAACCTGATTAAATCCACTGACCCTCGATCTCTATGTTGACAACTGTGGTCAACCCCAACCTACATTGACTCTAATCCAGATATCATGGAGTATGTTTTGGAATAGTGAAAACAATTTAAAAATACCTCCCAATGTTTAACCGATAAAATAAAGAATATATGAAATGTGATTTCCCCTATAATAATTTAATTATAATTAGTCCAAGACCAATAAACAATATACAATTAAAGAGAAAATCCTGAAAAGCATTACTGCATTACTGGGATAATAACTATAATTATTACAACACTACTAGTACAAACATTTTAATAATTAAAATACAACAGATTTCATCACAATCCATATGGTCAAATCATAAATTTACCATTTATTTTTCCATTCCCACTCCATAAGGTCGGGATCTCCTAATTTATGATAATTACCTCAAATCCTATTCCATTTATTTTTTAATCGACCTTGTTCATTAATATTAATAAATATCCAAATAATTCTTCATGACATACCATATCAATAATCCTGACCAATATAAGATGTTAAGAAAATTATTCATATTAAAAAAACAATCAACCAAAACCAAAACAAAAATGGACATTGTATTCAATATAACCTGGTCTCAAGCACGGTCATGGGATGGCATGCCTATTGGGTGGCCACATGTCACATTATCAACCCCAATGGATAAGATGTGATCCAATGGGTGGTCTAAAGAAGTGTAAGACATAAAATAGAGCACAATTCAATTATTAAGGTTTCCCACATTGCATGTTGGTTTCATTAATCATATTTCACAAACCATGATATTTGAAACATGCAATTATGGATAATTTCATGGATAACTCATCAAAAATAATTATGATGTGTATAAACTCCATACATCCAAGACAGTTTGTGGTTCCATATCTATTCCATTAATTGATAAAAATGAAATATTTAATAAAGGGTTCTCTAATTAGAAACCAATATATTTGAAGAATAAGTAGAAAAAGAAAGATTACCAATAAAATCTTGGCCTAAAACACCATCATAGGAAGGCTTCGATCATAAATGTTTGATCCTTATAAGTTGAGTATTCAATCAAAAGAAAAGGGGTCCAAAAATAAATTGAAAATATTTTAGAGGAATACATGGGTTGAGTAGAAAATATTGGATCAAAAAAAATTTAAATGGGATAAATTGTATTTATAGACATGCTGTTGAAAAGATGACCACAATGCAACCCACTATCCCATGAAACAACACCACATGACACAGGGTAGTCTATTTTTTAGACTAATAAATCATCATAAAACAACCCCTTGGAAAAAAATTCACTAAATCCACGATTTCTTATATATAATACATCCTCTTTACCGAGTGATTGAGAAAACAGAATCATAGGAAACCATGATCCTTCTTGCCTTTGTGAAGGAAGGCATCACTCCACAGCCTACATCCACACTGCATGGGTTTCAAAATTCTAAGAACTCAAAAAATTTATCCCTGAATCACTTGTTCCTTATTTACCCTTCCTCACATTAGGTATTATTAAAAATAATGTAGCAGAAATTTTAATATCACTAGGATTGTACTCCAAAACATTGATATATATTCCTCAATAACATGTACTATGGTGCATACCTAAGATCCATACCATTATATACAATATAGTTGATATTTATCAACTCAATTCCACATAATTACATCCTCAAAGATCAACCCACCTTTTATGATTCTACAGAACTAATTTATAAAAAGAATTAAAATTAGATGGAGGATTACAAAAAAATCTATAAGGGGAAACATAAGAAAATTGACTAGATATTACAGAGACTAATATATATCAATAATCAGAAGGAAGTGAATGACTAATATTATGTAAATTACCACAAACCTTAAATCTATGATCGGTGAATAGATAATTAATTCATCATAAAATAAGGTTAACTTATTACTATTTTATTCCAATATAATTTTCTCATTGGCGAGTGATTCAATTACTATCATGATAAAGGAAAGTAGAAAACAACATGGTATACTATTATTTCATAATCACGATTTTATCCATTGATTTTAAATTTTTTACTTTTCAAAATTAATGTCAAATATGTTTTTTATTCCTGAATTTCAAAAATTATCTTTTAATGGATCATAAGATTCATAGAAGAGTGAAAATCCCTTCCATATGTCTGTAAATATTTTCAAAAACCATACTGGTTAGAAAAAATTACAAAATATAATACATTATTCTCTAATTCTAAAATAGTGACACATAATATTAAACTTAATAATTTTTCTTCATGTCGTTTAAGTAAATAAAATTCATATTAACCAGAGCACCACATATTCTAGTGGAAGGAGATGTACCCATATCACTGTTTAGTTGTTTGTTCAATCCCCACGACCCTTCCAGATGTGAAATGTTGTAACCTTGAATTTGGGTTGTCCAATTTCTATAAGAATATTTATATAATTTCAATATCATTCCCAGTGATATTATGGAAATTTTAAAAAATAATATTAAACATCAAATATTTTTTTATGCACTATGGTTTTATATAAAACTAATTGTTTTACAAAATAAATTAATCTTTATTGAATATTATTACCATAAAATTACAGATCATATTGACTCTAAATGTCGTAAATAGCTTTAATCTTATTTCCAAAAAATATAATAGATTTATTTATCAAATAAACTTATTTCTATAATAGAAGCTATAAAAAAGAGTTATATGTACCTCAAATATCAATTAAAACCCAATAAATATCTCTATGGTTATTGAATCACATAAAACCTCATAAGGGGGTAACTGTGAATTTAAAATAAAAATCACCCTCAGACTTTTTGACCTACAATACTGCATAAAAATGTTAAACTATCTTCATCTGAACAATAAACATTGTGTATTTGGGGATATATTTATTTTCATATCTTTTATAGTTTTTTATAAAAAATTGAAAAATACCCTGATAATATCCTCTGAGAGTGTCAAACTATGTGTGTAGTAAGGACACATTTTGTGCACTAGGTGATGATCGTGTCAAAGACCAGTTCTCCCATTTCAATGTCATAACCCTAGATAAAATTTTTTTCGATCCAAATCCATTATTAGTATCCATAGTGTGATGTAATTTAATTGAAAACCCACATAGTCTATACTTAACTGAAACATTAGGAAGTCATACTACACTTTGACATATCCTCAAAACCAGTCATAAGGTTATGTTCTAGGATATATGGTTTCCATTATCTGATTCCCTAAGTTTTTACTAAAACTAATCTTATACTAACGTATAGACAATGACTATAGTATCCCATAAAAGATGGTTACTTTACTACATTGGCAATAGATACAAGATATCACATCTTGAATAACATAATATTGTAGTACTATTGGTTTACTAGATACATAATTTAGTCTCTATTTACCATTGAAAATATTAATTACAACATATTGAAATTAAATATTCATCATCCTTAAACTCATATAGGGAATCATCCTTATTATCAAGGGGAAAGGAAAACATAATAAGGGTGATCTTAGATACTCAATAAGGGTTACATACAATGGAAGCTATTATGATTGAATAAATTATAAAAAATATTGCAGGGTAAATAAACAATAAAACCTTCCATTTAATAAATATCACTATAATAATTAATTATATGGATGGAATAAATGATGATCAAATAATTCCATAAAAATAATAACAGGATTTGAAGCTAATCCATAGATAATATCAATGTATCAATCTCATGGATAATGATAACTAAATTATCAATGAAGTAAATTCTTAATATTGGATTCCATGAAATAGAAAATCATAATATTTTTACCATAAATACCCTTCACTATTAACATTTAAAAATATATGTAATTACCCATTTAATTCTGTCTTATTAATTTCTCTCATGATACTTATTAATGAATAGATGGGATATATAATTCTAGGACTCACCCATAAATTTATTTCAAATTCATTCCTTATATAACAAATGATTGATTTCATTCAAGAACAATATGAATCATCATAATATTTTTTTTAAAGAATATATATTTACCCAAACTATCCCCATTCAATAAAATAACATTCATAATGAAAAATTGTATGAAAAAATGGTATTTGTTTTTTGAAAGAAAATGTTCCACAATATAGGGATTATTTTTGTTGAGAGGAAATGTAATTTCTAATTCTTACAAAAAACTAATAATTTCAATAGAATTTTAATGAAAGTAAAATTAATCAAGATAGAGAATATAAATAATTTCCTTAGTCTAACTGGTCATAAACCATATAGATAAATAAAAATAGTCGTATCATTATAACATATCCCTATTTGTGTATAATTTAACTAAATTATATATGTTGCTGATGAAAAGAAATACCTAGAAATGATCCTTAAAAAATTCATAATGAAAATATGATTCTTACTTTAAAAAGAGCTTTTGAAAAAATTCTAAAATATTAGGAATTTTTTTCTTTCAAACTCACCCTAAAACATTTAAAGGAATTTTAAAACAATTCCTGGCCATGATTGAGGGAATATTCCATTCATTCTAGGTATGTTAATATAGAGATTCTTTTCATAGTATTGTATGAAAATTAAAAAAAGTAACTTTTTGAAAATAAATAGGATGATTCATTTCAATACATTTTGATAAAATCCAATAATGGGTAAAATTTTCATTAAAAAATAATATGATTAATTTTAATAAATTATTAATTTTTATTAAAACATGGATATAGAGGAAAATTTATTTTCAACTGAAAAGAGATATAAATTTGTATATTCATAAAAACATTTTCACAATATTGTTAAGTAACAATGTGTAGAAAATGGTAATATTATTCAAAATATCATGAATAAATAGAAGAGAAAAAAACGAACAGAGTTTATTAGTGAATGAAAAAATATTTTTATTCAATGAAAATTCAACCCCAAACAATCCTGATTAAGATGAGACTAAGTTTTATTCAATTAACACATTGGAAACATATGAATCATATCCCCCATGAATGAAATGACTTCTAAAGAAAAATTAAATAACATTAATGTAATGATATTAATGATATAATATATCAATGGGTTGTAGGTATAACTCATTTAAATAAATATGTTCATAATAACAAATATGTATCAAAGGAGTGGAAATTCAGAAGAATTCTCCTACAAATATCATAACGTTGAGGTGAATATTATTGAATGAATTGATTATGGGTATTGAATATAAATCCATGTAAAAATTATAAATAAGACCTAAAATAATATAAAGGAATAACTTACATAATCCAATAATATCACAAAAAATGAGGAATTAATATCACCTAATGAAAAGAAAATGAATTATGAGATTCAAAACCACTTGGTTACATTATTGTAAAATCCCCTGGGATGAAATATTTCAAATTTAAACCAAAAATACTTCTAAGCATAATGAATTAATGATATCACATATACATGATAAATATATAGACATTATAGAATAAATTAGGATCTTAACATCAAAATATATCTCATTGAATAGAAACTTGGATGATATCTACTACGTCAAATATAGAGACTCTATTTTTCATTATAACACTTTAAAATATATCATGGAACAATTTCCAAGAAATGAAATTTGACGGGCCTCGATTACGACGAATGGGGATCCCAAAATTAATTTTATACAAATAATAAATTAATTTTATATCACCTTCCCAATGATTTTCAAAAATAATGGAATATATCCAGGCTGGAGGTTTGGAATGGAAATATGAGATAGTTAGTTAATCTAGAGTATGGGATTCCACCAAATGTGACCTAAAGTTGGCCGGTGATAGATGGTCTGATGAGGAAGCGTTTTTAAAGTAAATTAAGTGCATTAATTAATTAATTATTTTAAATATTTTATTAAAAAAAATTTCCCCTCTATAAAAATTATATTATGGATAATATCCTAGATTATCTATATAAACCTGGTATCATTGAGATGAGGTTCCGTCATTTTTTCTAACATATTGATATCGATCAATATCTAGTGGTCTGATCAAGGTGAATGAATAGGAAGTAGACACAATGAATCGTCCTCATCCCTTGAGAACATGTTATTCACAAATTATAGACCATATTTAGGTAGGTATCATAAATTTCTATTTCAACCATTGAAAAAATGATTTACCATTTTATTATATACTATTATTTGAACTACAATTATTTTAATCCATCACATGATATTGTGTATCAAATTAAATTGTTTATTCAATTTATTATTTATTATTCAATGTTTCTCACCCCCAAAATACCTAACATAATATCATTGGCCACAAACTACTAGAAAATTATTGGTGCACATTTTTTCATGTTCCTCCCCACTTGTTCTTCATGTTCTTCTCTGTTGGGCTATGTGACTACTGTTTTACATTTATTTGTAGAACCAAGCAAGATCGGACCACAAGATTCGTGGTGTATGTGATCCTGATAATTAGATCAACTATTATTTGATATATTAGGATGGATTGTGGCTATTGATGATGGAATAAGGGGTCCAGGATATGAGGCAGTCATGTAGGGGGTGCAGGAGGCATGCGGGACACACTACTAGATTCCTACTGGTGGTTGGGTACTGAATTTTGGCCACCAATGGGACAAAATATATTAATAGAGCTGACTTCCTCTGAATTAGGGTCCCCAAATTTTTGATTTAGTGATGATATTGCTTTGTCTAGAAGCCTCATGATAGATCTAACTTTTTTGAAGAATTCCATTCTACACAGTGTATACTAAGATAAACACACACAGAGTGGTACCCTGGTAGTGGCAGATAGGGTTTTCATGGAGGAGATAAGTATCACATGATGTCTTCGACCCCCACACATCATGTGACCAAATGTTGTATTCTTTATATGTAATATATGAGGACATTTCCATAGGCATGGCTAGAAACATGGGCACATCCCAACTACACTATTTTGGACATTGCCTTGTACTCAGGTCGTGACATGGCTTAGTACAATTTTACGTGCATGAGAATGGCCTAAAAGGCACATGCATCACCAAAAGCACATAGGTATGCCTCATGAGGATGAGAGAGGCCATGTAGGACCTGTTCATGCCATGTGTATTGACACAGGCACCGACCTCTGTACTTCTATTTACTTCTACATTAATTCTTATCTTCTATAGTGTGGCTCAGACATTGGCCCGTGAGTAGCCTATCATGAGTGTTTCTATGCGTAGACTTTGATGGTGGCATTCAAAGTAGATTTTGATCTTGGATGCGAGATTTTATAAGACAAATACAACTTTAGGGGTACACGTTGATGGTAGTGATTAGGAAGGATCATTAATGTGTTCCTGGGGATGGAAACCCGCAAGTCGTATCGGGGTGTGGGTTGTAAAATCCCGATTCTGGAAGCCACCCAGAGGCACTTCACACCCGGTTGGTCACATGGCCCCAAGCGCATTTCCCTGAATGCCAGAGGCTGCTAACTAGCAGCGAGGGCCTCAGGTGTCTTAGTAGGGAAACTATGCCTTGATTGGCAGAGTACACAACAGACGTAAACAACGCATACAATAGAAGATGTAGTAAATATCCCAAAATAGTAAACTATGGAAGACTAAAACAATAAACAACTAGAGAACACACATATATATGAAATAATGTATAATACATATGTCTAGGAAAGTATCCAAACAAGTCACAATGCTGAATACAATACTAATCCAAATTACAAATGAAAAATAGATAAGCAACTCCACAGCATCACAAGCCCCGTCTTGGTTCCATGCTCTCCTGCTCCAATGCAATCAAGTACTTGAAGTCGATGGGTACTTGCCCTTGTCTATACCTACATCAATATAATCTGTTTTGGACTAAAAGAATGACCCAAATAGGGTGTGAGACTAAATCCTAGTTGGAAACCACCAGAAGATGTATGCCTAACAGTCAGTGAGCATATGGAAGGTAATAGTACAGTAAGCAGTAAACAGTAAACAAAAAACAGTAAATAGTAAACAGGATGATACACAACAACAAACAATGCACAGATCAACAAGTAGCAGTGAACCAAACTCCTTACCAAAAACAAGAATCCCTCTGGTAAATACTCATATACATCTCCTATAGTCCTATCCAAGATGTACCAACAACCCTCTGGGTAGTACACTCAGCCTAACCCCTATGGTTTGGTCATACGAAATTCTAAGACTCTCTGAGGAAGCATGCTAAGCCAATTCCCCTTATAGTCTAAGGTAGTCAGGGACTCTCTGAGGAAGATCACGTAGTCTAATACCTTTATAGCCCCAAGGTCTAGAGAATATCTGAGGAATCTCGCTCGGTCAATTCCTCTTATAGCTGCAGGTCGATCACATACTCTCTAAGGAAGCTCACTCGGTCAATTTGTCCTATAGCCTAGAATGGATTAAGGAAATTCAAACAAAACACAGAATCTTCAAGGAAGTTCACATGGTCTACCCCTATATAGTCTATAAAGATCAATACTCTACGAGGAAGCTCACTCAGTATATACTCCTATAGACTATAATATCCAACACTCTCTAGGAAGCTCACTCAGTCTATCCCCTATAGTATATAATATCCAAGACCCTCTGAGGAAGTTCACTCAGTCTATACCCTTTTTGTCTATAGCACCAGGTTCTCATGGCCCATTAGCAGTCAGGGCATAATAATGCTTTAAGGACAATGTAAACATATAGTGATACTTGGTTAACCAGTCTACAACATAACAAGCATGGCAGGGAACAACACTCCATCCTATGGTCAGAAGGCATAGAAAATAGGTATAACGGTCAAAGGCTGAACAAAACAAAAAGGCCATAAATTGAACAAGGCAAGGGAAAAACATCCAAGCATATAAATTATCCTCATACCTAACAAAATTTCCTCTACACAAGAATACAATAAAGGCATGGAAACAACAGGGGAAAAACAGTAAACACGCAATACCTCATTCAGGGTATTGGTGGAAATTGCACATAAAACTCAGAGACATTGAATGGAAAGTCAGAAAACACAAACCTTGATGATATGAGATCAATATAATTGAACCACGAGGCTTGAATATTCTTATAACATCTATGATCTATGAAACCACACAAAAAGTTCCACCCACAATTACTTGCAGAAGAGGAGGAATTGAAAAATGATGATATATAAGAAGGAAGAGATTATCGTTGTGGTTACAATGTAATCGACGACATTCAATTTGGAGAAAGAATGGAGGAATGAGGGCTTGGAGAAGTTCTAGTGTCGTACGACATCTCTCGATCAAATGAGACCTAGCAGAAGACGGTTATTGTGGTCAGACGTGAGCCCAGTCCATTTAATGAAAAAAAGAAAGTACACAACATGTACATTTGGAGTACATGGCGTGTACTAGGGTTTTTTTACTCCTCTTTAAGAGGTCTCCACAATAACCCACACAACCGTGTGTGTGGCCTGGACACAGCCAACACACGGCCTCGTGCGACATCAAAGTACATGGCGTGTACTTATAAAGTACATGGCGTCTACTTCAAAAATTTCAAGACAGTCCTCTTTTCTCAAAAACTCCAGAAAAAGGAAAAAAATACCTCAAACGAAGGTCCGGGTTCTTACAAACTTCCTCACTTAAAGAAATTCATCCCCGAATTTCCCTAGCGAGACCTGGAAGAAGAAACCCCGAACAGATTCAGCCACTGCGATCATTCATCGGCGTCCCTCTCCCATGTCTCATCCTGTACTCATCCGTGCTACCATAGCACCCGTACCAGAGGAACAAACCGGCCACAGAGAACCTTTATACTGTGATTTACAATCTGAATAGGATGCTCCTCAAATGATGCCTCTACATCGAGCTCAACCTCCTCAAGTTGAAAGACATGAGATGAGTTTGAAAAGTAACGCCAGATCTGGGAAACATGGAAGACGTCTTGCATAGACCGGTACCTCTAAGGTAACTACAACTGATAGGAAACCAGACCAACTCTATCCAACACCTCAAACTGCCCAATGTACCTTGGTGAAAGCATACCCTTTCTCTGAATCCTCTTATGTCCCAACCTCGGTGCGAAACACAGGAAAACCTGATCCCTGACCTCAAACTCTAGAGGTTGTCTTTTCTGATCAGCATAAGACTTCTGTCAAGACTGTGCCATATCCATCCTCTTCCGAATCAACTATATATGCTCTGAGGTCTCCTGAACAAGATGAGGTCCCAGCAAAGCTACCTCTCCTGCCTCCATCTAGCATAAAGGTGATCGGCATGGCCTACCGTACAATGCCTCGTAATGTTCCATATGAATTGTTTCTTGAAAACTATTATTTTTGGAAAACATTAAAAGACGTATATGCTTCTCCCAAGAACCTCCAAAGTCCAGAACAAGCTCAGAGCATATCCTCAAGACCCTGGATCGTACGCTCAGACTGACCATCTTTTTGGGGATGGTAAGACGTACTCAAAAGTACCTATGTTCCCAAAGCCTTCTAAATCCCCTACCAGAACCGAGAAGTAAAATGTGCATCCCTGTCTGAAACACTGGAGTACAGAACTCTATACAGACGTATAATCTCTCAGATGTAAAACTGCCCCAGTTCATTAACACTGAAGGTCTCCTTGATTGGCAATAAGTGAGCAACCTTCGTAAGCCTATTGATGACATCCCAAATAGCATCATTCCCTCGTGGTGACCTCGGCAAACCAGTCACGAAGTCTATCATGACATCATTCCACTTGCACTCTAGAATGGGTAACTACTGCAAAAGACATGCTGGTGGATGATGCTCCACTTTCACCTACTGACAAGTGGAACAACTCATGACAAAACCAACAACACATCTCATCATACCTGGCCACCAATACTGGTGGTGTAGATCACGATACATCTTGGTGATGCCAAGATGAACTTCCCAAACCGAGGAATGAAAGTTCTACATTAGCTACTTGTGTATGTTTTCGGGCACCTATACGTGTGCTTGGAAACACAGGATCTCATCCTCGACTACATTCCATCGAGGAAGAGGGTCCCCTCCTGACACACTCTCCTGCAGGACTAGGCCTTATGAGTCTGATAGCTACCTCATCCACACCGGATCAATAAGTTTAGAGGTAACAACTACAGAAGATAGAAAGGTTTTCCCCTATCTGTCATGCACCTCCAAATGCATCTCAGATAACAGAGCCATAAGCTAACACTCATTGTTGGCCTCCAGAACTGCCTGTATATAAGATCTCATACTCAACGCATCAGCCACTGTGTTTTCCTTTCTCGGCGTATATGCAAGCTCAAAGCCAAAGGACTGAAGATACTTGACCCACCGGCACTGTCTCAAATTAATATCACGCATATTGGAGATGTACTTGAGAATCTTGTGATTGGTAAACACCACAATGTGCTCTCCTAGAAGAAAATGTCTCCAACATCATAAGGAATGAAAAATAGCTACCAGCTCTAGATCATGCATAATGTAATTTCCATCATGTGGCTTCAAATTCCGAGACCTATAAGCAACAACTCCGTCTACCTACAAAAGAACATTTCACAGCCCGATACCTGATGCATCACAATATACCGCATAGCTTTTGCCCGACTCTGCCAAGAATAGTATCAGTGCTTATGTCAACCTCACTTTCAGCTCCTGAATGGCTGACTTACAGTAATATGACCATAAGAACACCACCCATTTCTTGGTCAGACCTGATAGTGGTGTTTCTAGGTGGGAAATTTTTTTTATGAAATGCCAGCAGTATCAAGCTAGCCCTAGAAAACACCGCACCTCAAAGACATTCTTCGGCTGCTCCTAGGAAAGTACAAATTTCACTTTCTCCGGGTCTACTGATACTCTTCTCTCTGTGATAACATGACCCAAGAAGTGATTTTGATCCATCCAAAAGTGGAATTTCGAGATCTTAGCAAATAAATGATGCTCTTTAAATGTACTCATAACGATCTAAAGATGGGTAGCATGGTCATGTTGAGTGTGAGATTACACCAAGATGTCGTCCATGAAAACCACCACGATGGAATCCAAGTATGGATGGAATACTCGGTTAATCAGTGCCATGAAAACTGCAGGCACATTCGTGAGACTGAACGACATAACCCTATACTAGTATAGACCAAACCTGCTCCGAAAATATCTAAGAGTTATATCAGATGGTCTAACGTGCAAATGATGACAGCATGATCCCAAGTCAATCTTTCAAAACACTTAGGCTCCTTGAAGCTAATCAAAGAGATCATCGATCCTTGGCAAGGGATATCGGTTCTTGACCACCAACTGGTTTAGCTTCCGATAATCCACACAAATCTTGACGGCGTGGTCTGCCTTCTTTGCAATTAGGATAGGCAAACTCCAAGGAGACACTACGAGAAAACCACCGTTTAGCGCCGATTTTTTCGCGGCGGTTTTACAAACCGCCGAGAAAGGTGTTTCGGGCCAGCATTTCGCGGCGGTTTTTAAAACCACCGCTAAACAGCAAAAGAAAGAAAGAAATAAATAAATAAATTTATTTTTTTTAATTTTATTCGATGATGAGCGGCAGTTTTTTTAAAAACTGCCGCGAAGTAGCGGCGGTTTTGGTAAAACCGCCGCGAAATGAAATGAAAAAATAAGAAAACACGAGAAACCCCGAAATCACTAAAACGACCATAACTTTTGATCCGGGCGTCCTTTGAAGCACCACGACCAGTCAAATCGAAGCTCATGAAGAGATCTAGATGCACATATAATCAAAACCGTGAGACGGTCTAAGGTGCAGAAGATATTAGAGTTTTAAGAAAGTTGAAAAAATTCTTCAACTTCAAACGGCCATAACTTTTTCTCCGGGTGTCCGTTTGGGCTCTACCACATATCAAATCAAAGCCAGCAAAGAGAGCTACACACTAAAGATATATAGCCTAGCTTCTGCCGTGTTTTTCAACCCCATAAACCCATCCAAAGGCCTCGAAAACCCCGTTTTCGTCACCAGTGTCCCATCGAACTTGTCTTCAAACGAACCTAACATTCGATCCGCGTGTCAGTTTGGCCTCCTCCACCTGCTAGATCATAGTTTGTTCCACGAGCTTCAGTTTGACTGGTCGCGGCGCCCACATGCACTCCTAGATCATATGTTATGGCCTTTTTAGTGGGT